>CM074724.1:287995041-297375041 GCA_037306005.1 Rhinophrynus dorsalis | reverse complement strand
AATCCATTTGCTTAAAATTAGAATGTTAACCACTAGAAAAGTAGCTAAAGAATTGTAAAAGCAAAAACACTGTTCTACTATCAAAAAGGTTAATTCTATAAAGATTATGGCGCTGTTAAACAATCCTCACCAGCAGACCTCAAGAGTCTGGGACCAATGCAGGAGAGCAAGGCCAATTACCCAAACTCATCCAAAGGCCATAAGCCATCAGAGCCCCCACATCTCTTCAGAATGGTTTGGTGGCAGTCTCTAGGGAGGAATGCAGGAGTGGCTTCCTGGGGCAAAACTGAGTAATCACAGAGGCTAAAACAAAAACAGGGTACCAAGAGCAGCAGACTGGAACATGGCAGAAATATCACAAGGAGAACATAAAACCAGCACTCAAGGTTGAGGGCTCATAGAATGGGCAGATTACCTGGGTCCAGAAACAGAATAAAAAGCCCAGGGAACCAATAGGGAGAGGGAGTGAGTGAGTGGTGCTACTGACCAATAAAATGGGATAAGTGATTGTCACTTACATAATGTGTACATAGTCCAGCGGCATCTCTCAAACCTTTATGGTTTGAGAGATATTCGCTTTCAAAGTTTCCCCTTTTTGGCTTTTCCCCTGACGTCAGCGTTCGAGCTGAGAGCAGGGGAATCCTCTCCTGGGATCAGCCGGCGGCTCTGCAGCAGAGCCGAGATTGCGTTCATAAAAAGGAAATCCTTTACTAAAAAGGTCCTCTACGTGTGCTTGGTTTGCAAGCACACGTAGAAGACCTTTTAACTTAAGGATTTCTTTTTTATGAACGCAATCTCTGCTCTGCTGCAGAGCCGCCGGCTGATCCCAGGAGAGGATTCCCCTGCTCTCAGCTCGAACGCTGACATCAGGGTAAAAGTCAAAAAGAGGGAACTTTGAAAGAGAATATCTCTCAAACCATAAAGGTTTGAGAGATGCCGCTGGTCTCATTTAACTCCTTTTTTACTGGCTACAGCACGGGGAATAGTAATTTTTAAGTATTACTATCCCTTTAACAGTATTTGTACCTGACATTGCTGGGGGCCGCAGCTAACTGCAATGATTTCACTGACAAGCTTTTTCTCCTTCAGCCGAACTGCTTCCTCAACAGCAATTTCACAGAACGGATTCATTGAGTGTTTCACGCCATCGGTTACCACGCCTGTCTTATCTGGCTTCACTCTCACCTGGGAATAATAAAAAATAGCATTGAGAAGGTTAGACATTAAAAAGAGTCAAATGTACATAAAAAGAGAAGTACTGCCTTCATGTAAATTGGCTTGTCCAAAAACGTGCCATTAAACAATACCGCAGCATGCCAAAGTAATGACTTTCCTCAGAGCCGGAGCATCCAGGAGCCATGGGAGATGGCTCACATGGTTAAAGTGGATCTGTCATTTTGAAAAACTTCAGAAGCAACTATATTTAGGCTAAACTTTTTTTATATTTTTTTTTTTTAATTTAGAACAATAGATTATAAGAGTTAGCTTTGTCAGTTAGTACAGATATGCTGTGCATGCCTGCCAGATACTAACAAACCATGCTGCTCTACTATTACCAACAGGAAGTTCTAGCTCAGCTGTATAAAGAATGGCTAACAAATACAGGTTATTTTGAAACTGCTTTCAAAGTTATTTAATTGCTACAAAGAAACGGTTCATCTACAGTAGTACTGTGACCTCAGGGTTGCAGGTTCTAGTCCCGAAAAGGGTACCTCAGCCTTTCATCTTTGAAAGGTGGATAAATTGAGTAGTTAGGTAATAGTAACTATTTATTAGCTTCTGCCAGTTGGATAATTTTGAGGACATTAAATAAGTATTTTTCTTATCCCCATGGGAGAAAAGCGCTATACAAATATAGGTTGTAGGTTAATAGAAGTCAGAGGAAGGGTCAATGTATCTCCTCCCCTTGCACCGTTGGTGTAGTGTGAGCATGCAGACACCATACTAAATCCAAGCACTGAAGTTCCTGTTCTTATCTGTTGAGATGCCTCAACTATGGAAGTGACCACTGTCTAGTTCAGTCCCCAATTCCTGGAACCCAGATGTTGATGTCAGAGAAAGTTTACAATTATGTTGTCCACTAGCAGAATGTAAATGGCTGAGAAAGCTATGAGCTCCAGCACAAGAAAGAATCAGACTAACTTCTGACCAAGCGGGTGCATTTCTGGTTCTTCACTGACAGCTGACATAAACACCACAGTTCAATTGCTGGACTGAATCTGCACTGGCACCTCCTGAAGTAAGGTGAATTGCACGAAGTTCCACAACATTCATGTACAGAAAACTCTCTCTGTCACAACAAAGGTCGAGGGCTGTCTGAGAGCTGAATGAGACTCCCCAACCCTTCAGGCTGGCATCTGTCGTCACTCTGGACCAATCCAGTATGACCAAGAAAACCCAGATTCAGCAGGGAAAAGAGAGGCCACTAGAGGAGAACTAACTTTGCTGGACCCAAAAGTGATTACAGGGAAGATTTAAAGGGATAGTATTGTTTCACAGTAAAAGCAGCTCCAATTAATCTTCATAGTATTTGGGCCATGGAGAGCATTATTTCAGTACTGAGTTGTAGTTTAAGAGTAATTGAGTGATGAAGTACCCCCCCCCTCCCCGCCCAGAGATGGATCGCAGAGAGGGACAATCTTCAGAGAGCAAAAGGAAAAACCTGTCAAGGGGGGCAAGGTTTTCCTTAAGCTCACAGTAAGACGACTGTCCCTTGCTGCAAGCCGTCAGGTCAAGTGATCAGATTCCACATCTGAGGGGAGGTGGCTTACATTAGGTAAAAGGGGCAGGAGGGGGATATTTTGTCATTCAATTACTCTTGAACTACAACTCTGACAGTATTGAAATAATGCTCTCCATGGCCCAAATACTATGAAGATTAATTGGAGCTGCTTTTATTGTGAAACATTACTAGCCCTTTAATAATGCTGTCTTTCCAAATGCCTAAGAAAATTCAGTTGCAACTCCAGAGTATGAAATTGGGCAAATGCCTCTAGGGAAAAGACCAGATACCCCAAACCCTCATGTATTCCTGCAATGTCACTGACAGGCAAGCCAAAACCTGCCATGACAACTGAACCTTGAATTTTTGCAGAGAGACCAATACCTTTAGAGTCTAAAGCCTAGGGCCTGAAACATAACAAGAAGACTTCTTGAAATTGTCATATCTGGCACGGCACAGCTGTGTGTTCAATCTCATTGGAATGGGGCCCTTGCTTGGGGGTAACTTGAGGCCCCAGTAACACAGCCATTTACTTTCTCCAGTTCTGGGAGAAACAGCCCACAAATGGAAGATAAACCAGGGATTTCTTAGAAGAGTGATCAGCATGCCAAGTTTTCAGCCAAAGGGAACGGAGCACTGCAACAGAAAACACCAAGGATTGCCAATGAACATAAGTGTCAAAGGCAGCTCCAGTAAGATATGCACTTGTCTTAAAGGGATAGTAAATGTCCCACAAAAAATATTTAGCAAAAAACAAAAACAAACAAAAAAAAAAACGTATATGTCTCACACCGCTATGGTTTGAGAGATACATGCATTCAAAGCTCGATGTTTCCTGCTGTCAGCTGTAAAGCTGTCAGCAGGAGATCCGTGTCAGCCGACTAATGACTTCATTGAAATGGTCTAAAATATGCTTGCAGGCACACTTTTTAGACCATTCCAATGAAGTCATTTGTTGTAAATAATGTGATTGTGGCTCTGCTGCAGAGCCTCTGTGTCGGCCGACATGGACCTCCGGCTGACAGCTTTACAGCTGACAGCAGGAAATCACAAACTTTGAATGCCTGTATCTCTCAAACCATAGCAGTTTGAGACATATGGTTTTTTGCTCTTTGGTCAACTTTTTAAAGGACTACAATTTGCAAAATATTTTTTGTGGGACATTACTATCCCTTTAACGATCTGACAAATATAGAGGACAAGGTTTCTTTTTGAAGCATCGGAATGGTCCACATCCAATAACTGCTTCCCCCAAATAGTCATGGCTCCATTAACCTGAGCAGTAGCAAATGCAAAGTATAAGGTGGCCCCTGAAGCTGCAAAAAGTCACCTTAAGAGGAGAATCCAGGCATTTATCTGCCTGATCCTCGAAGGTGGCTACATCTGCAACTGATAAAGTTGTGTGCTTAGAAACATGAGAAATAACAGGATTTTAGTGTTCTTACCTGTTAAATAGTTTTCCCTTTAGTCTATATGGAAACACAGGTACTATGGGGTTGAGTCCCTCCTCCTGGAGACAGGGTCTTTGGGTTAGGGATTCCCTACTCCAGCTCAACCTTCTGACTACTATCAGAATTCATGTGACAAAGAGCCACAACAAAGGAAAATAGGCGGGTAAGAAAGAGGAAAAAAAAAAAAAAAAAAAAAAAAACTCCCAGGACTAAGACCCTCTGCCCGGGAAAGCAACACAGGAAAAGTTTGGTTTTTTTTCTCCTCGTGGGAGACACATGTGGACTAAAAGAAAAGGATTTAACAAGTAAACACCTTCTCATAAACACCTTCTCTTCCCCATCCTAAATCAGGGAAGAATTTTCACTTTATGTAAACACAATTGGTGGCACCTATATGGAAGGAACAATGGGAATAACCACTCACTTTGCAGCAGGAAAAAGGCCCCAACTACAAACAAGTGAAAATCTATCCAATCCTATATAACAATTCGCTAAATTGTTTGTCAGAAGCTGAATTCTGAGCACCCAGCTCCGTATCAGCCATGGCACGGGCAGTCTACTGTGCATGACTGCACTGCAGCCGTAGCTGGGTGGTACTGTGGCCCGTGTACACTGGCTCTTCAACTAGTATTATATATATAAGTAATCTTTAATATATGCATGCAGGTAGAAAATCATGTATCGTGTCCATGCACAGGATAAAAACCTTGGTAAAACAGCACATATACAAAATAGGCAAAAACTTAATGATACCGCTTTAAGCCTACCCTGAAATCCTATCTTCTGGAGCACTAATACTATGCACTCTATTTTGGCAAACTCAGCAGTTGAACTCACAGCACTTGACACCCTCATACACTGTTGTGCGTCTCATATTATCCATATAGATTCTAAAAAGCTCCTTGTGGCAGGGACCTCTCTCCTATTGTTTCTATGACTGACACTTATTTTATTCCCATTTATTTATTGTAACATACTACTGTTGTAAGGCACTGTGTACACCGTGGCTCCATATAAAGATATACATACATATCCAGATTTACGGAGGATATTACAATAAACATTCATATTGTACTGTAAAATATGTTAACCCCTTCCTGACAATGGACTTACCAGGTACATCCCGCAAATACTGTCACTTAGTGACAGAGGACGTACCTGGTAAGTCCCAGTAGTAGTACCGGAAGTCCAGGTCTCCATCGTTCGGGGACTGCTGAATCATTTGGCAATTTTTTTTTTTTTTTTTTTGTATGAAGGGCATTAAGGTGACAGTATAACTTATCTATAACGGATAGTCTGTTCCACATTGATCCAAGTAATTGTTAACACATCAGGAATTCCAACTAACAGTTCATCTCATTGAAAACGAGTCGTTTTATCTTATGCCAGCTGACAATTCATCACAGTGAACTGCAACAGATCATTATTCCTTATACCACAATTTGTATATTAGAGATCCCATCGTGAATGTGGTCTCAATATTCTACAATTACCTTGGTGATCCCATCAATGCATTAGGATCTCCAATATGAAAGTTGCTACTTATTTTTTTGCATTATCAGAAGTCAGATTTGTCATAGTACCTGTACTTTCTTTTTTTTAATCCCTCTCAGGGTTATCTTTTTGGGGACTGCTAGAATGAGAGTACACTTAGAGAATTTTTGTGGTTTTGCACTATAACAAGGATATTTGAATTCTATAGAGAGGGTACAGCGAAGAGCAACAAAATTAAGGAAATGGAAGACTTGACGTATGAGGAACTACTAGACAAACTGTTTGTTTATTTAATCTAGAGAAAAGACTAAGGAGGAGATCATAATGTACAAGTAAATTTTTATATATTTATAAAAGATTTTTATCACACAGATATGAGGATAAAAGAGTGTATGCCTCAAGTAATCATTACACTGCAAAACTAGGAACACTGACTGAGGACACTTCCATGAACAAAATTAAGGGCCGAATGCAGAACACTAAAGACAATTAATTATGGAGCACACCAACTGCACCACAAGAGTGAATGAAAACTCCCAAGGAATGAACCCCATTGAGTGATATAGGGTTATGCAATTAATATGTGTTCCATACCACTCTGGTAATCAAAGAGTTAAAAACAACTTTCACACTTTGAATGCTTGAGGTCTCCAATACCTTGCTCCAAAAGGTGCTGGTAACCTAACTTTCAAGTGTTATTTAATTAGGGAGGTGTGCATTTGTACCCCATGGTGCTTTCTGCATAATTTAAGACTGCAATCTCATCAACAAGAAAGCCAACACAAACCAAGAATAGGGAGGTAGGAAAATTTCTTAAAAGGGCAATAATAGTTGTGTTATGTACATGTATAGAAAACAGCTGACAAAATTTAATCTCACCCCCCCACACAAAAAAATAAAAAAAACCCCTTAAAATGAGTGGTTAAGATTACTAAACAAAATGTAAGGCCAATCTAACATCCAAGGAGTTATAAAGGAGGTCTTTACAGCCTGGTCATCTTACACAAAATCTTTCATAATATACAGGTGCAGGTTATGTTTTTACATAAAGAATTGCACAACTCAGTTCTTAACAGAGTGCCAGAGAGGTATCCAATGCATAGCAACATGTTGGATTTCTCTCTGGCACTCAATTGGTTAAATGTTTCTGAGGCTCCACCAGTGCACCAGAGAGGGAGTAAAGACACAAATCAATGCTCATTATAAAGAGAGATAAATATTGCAATGGGTTGAACCACTGCATCACTACTACCATGCATCCACCAGCATTGGTTAAGCTCCCATCCACTGCAGACAGTGAAGAACATCTCAAGGACGTTCCAGCTCTGTGTGTGCTGGAATCAGTGCCGAGGTAAAGGCCAGATAATAGCCAGGTGGTATAACCCACTCTCAGTGGAGGCAACACCATTTGCCAGTAGCACTACATGAACAGAACACATTAGCTATGGCAGTTATCAGAATCTGCTCTGATGTGAATAAATAAATAAGGGCTGAAGAACTAAGATAACGTGTGGCTTTTCCCTTACTTCTAAGCTGTAAGAGCTCCCCATAGTGGACAGAAGTACACTTCTGGCATGCTTTTGATTTGGCAGCCATACACTTTCTGGGACTGTGGATTACACACCATTATAAAAGTGCATTCATGCTGCAGTTTATTACGAATAGATGAAAATGATTGTCTAAACCCTGATTTCTCATTTAAAAACTCATCAATTCTTAATAAGACACTGTTTGTCATTGTGCAGGCCCAGAAAGTAATTTGTTTAGTGAACAGAAGGGAGTAAAAATGAAATTCACTGAAGCACCAGAGTGAGGTGCAGACAGACTACAAAAGTCCATGTTGGGGGAAGGGGGTTATTTTGAGCTCCAAACTCTTGCTTTAACCCCTAGAGTGCCAAGTGGGTACAACGTACGAGTGAGGACAGCTGTACCTGCTGTGCCAAGCTCGTACGTTGTACAGCTTAAATGCGGTCACTGCATAGGCCGGTATAACCGGCATGCAGTGGCCGCATTTAAAAAAAAAAAATGCCTGGCACTCGTGGGGGGACATGAGGATTACTCCTCATGTCCCCCCAGGTATTGATCTCCCAGCCGATCGCGCTGGGAGATCAATATTTACTAAGGAGAAGCAGAGCTTCTCCTATCCCTCCACTCCTACCCGAACTTCCGGGTAGGAGTGGGCGGGACCGGGGGAAGCCTCCTAACGTCATCGGTGACATAGTCACCGATGACGTTGCAAGGCATTCCCCGACCGAGATCACTCCTACCGGAGGTAGGAGTGAACAGAAGGAGAGCCTTTGCTCTCCTTCGGTCGCCATATTGAGCTCCCAGCCCAATCGGCTGGGAGCTCAATAACTGGGTGCACATCAGGAGGGGTCCTGATGTGCCCCAGCGAGGTCTGACCATAATAAAAAAAAAAAAACACAAAACAAATGTAAAAATTAACCCTGTGAGTGCTGCAGGGTTCCCCAATGCATTGCTTTGCAATGCACTGGGGATCCCTGTGGCACTCACAGGGTCAATTGTTGCAGACCATATTGTTATTACAGAGACCTCATTGGGGGGCTTCAGGAAGGGTCCTGAAGCCCCCCAATGAGGTCTATAAAAAATAGACAAAAAAAAAAAAAAATTAACCCTGTGTGTGCCACAGGGGAGGGGGTTCATTGCAGAGCCCCCTCCTGTGGCAGACATAGGAATATTTTTTAGTATCTTATCATCAGAGATTGTTGGGGGGACATCAGGAGAATTCCTGATGTCCCCCCACAAGGTCTGATAATAATTTAAAAAAAATTAACTCTGTGAGTGCCGCAGTGGTCCCCAGCACATTGCTTTGCAATGTGCTGGAGAACCCTGTGACACTCACAGGGTCAATTCTTTTATCCCATATTTTTTTTTTACTAAGACCTCATTGGGGGACATAAGGAAGGGTCCTGAAGCCCCCCAATGAGGTCTATAAAAAATAGAAAAAAAAAAAATTAACCCTGTGTGTGCCACAGGGGAGGGGGTTCATTGCAGAGCCCCCCTCCTGTGGCAGACATAGGAATATTTTTTAGTATCTTATCATCAGAGATTGTTGGGGGGACATCAGGAGAATTCCTGACGTCCCCCCACAAGGTCTGATAATAATTTAAAAAAAATTAACTCTGTGAGTGCCGCAGTGGTCCCCAGCACATTGCTTTGCAATGTGCTGGAGAACCCTGTGACACTCACAGGGTCAATTCTTTTATCCCATATTTTTTTTTACTAAGACCTCATTGGGGGACATAAGGAAGGGTCCTGAAGCCCCCCAATGAGGTCTATAAAAAATAGAAAAGAAAAAAAATTAACCCTGTGTGTGCCACAGGGGAGGGGGTTCATTGCAGAGCCCCCCTCCTGTGGCAGACATAGGAATATTTTTTAGTATTTTATCATCAGAGATTGTTGGGGGGACATCAGGAGAATTCCTGATGTCCCCCCACAAGGTCTGATAATAATTTTAAAAAAATTAACTCTGTGAGTGCCGCAGTGGTCCCCAGCACATTGCTTTGCAATGTGCTGGAGAACCCTGTGACACTCACAGGGTCAATTCTTTTATCCCATATTTTTTTTTTACTAAGACCTCATTGGGGGACATAAGGAAGGGTCCTGAAGCCCCCCAATGAGGTCTATAAAAAACAGACAAAAAAAAAAATTAACCCTCTGTGTGCCACAGGGGAGGGGGTTCATTTTAGACCCCCTCCTGCGGCACACACAGGACTTTTTTTTTTACTATTGCTTTACATTCAAAGCTTGTTGGGGGGCCCTAAGGCCACCCAACAAGCTATGAATAAAGAAGAATTTTAAAAAAAAAAAAAAAAGAACCCTCTGTGTGCGACAGGGGATCAATTGCATTGCTTTGCAATGCATCGGACATCCCTGTGGCATGCACACAAAATGACTCAATCCCCCCCGTACCCTACCCACCAGCCCAGTTCCACATTCTACTGGCAGTCCCATTCCCACAGTTTGAACCCCCCAGCCTGGTTCCACTGCCTACTGGTAGACCCAAGTGCCAATACACACTGGATTCAGGCTGGAAATCAAACAGTGTATGTGGGGGACTTACAGTGCACAGTGGTAGTCACAGATCCCCCATATGTACTACCTTACTTCCCCCACCACCACTGCCATACTTGCGCTCTGCCCAGTGGTAGATATACCCACATACACTGCCTGACCCCTCGTCCCTCCCCCCACCTGGTTTCACTGGCAGTCACAGGTCCTCACGTACACTGACTGACCACTGATAGCCATAGAATCATACATACACTGTTTGCTTCCCCATCCTTGTTCAACTGGTAGCTACACTCCTGGCACCCAATATGGTATGTCATCCCACAGCAGTGGGGTACCATTTATCGTAGGCTGGCAGGAGGTCCTCCTAGGAAATCCCATGGTGTTGAACCATTTTCGGATCTTTGAAGTGACTGATTTGTAAAAAAAAAAAAAATGTTTTTTTTTTCTGTAGCACCACATTCTGGAAATAGTTGTGCACACTAACTTAGGGGTAGAAAGGCAAGTGACCCCTCATTAGATGCGGCAGGTTATCTTCTTTCCAAAATGGTATGGTTTCGCTACATTTTCTTCACTTCTATAGCTGTTATAACCATTTTCATACACGCAAGAATGTTTGAGAAAATGTTAGAGAAATCAGGAGGTTGTAGCAGTAGTAGTTTTGTACTTGTAGCGCCCCCTAAGGTAGGTCACTTCATACCAATGGGGTGTCATTTTTCTCCTAAGAGCAATAGCTAATGGATACAGTTGGAAATTCCATGGTTTTTACAGATTTCAATACATTTGAAGGGGCAGAAATGTAAGAAAATGCCTTTTTTTTTCATTAGCACCACCTTCTGGAGGCATTTGTGCACTCCAGGCTTGGGGTAAGAAGGCAAGTCACCCCTCACTAGATGCGGCAGGTTGTCTTCTTTCCAAAATGGTATCGTTTGTGTACCCTTTCTTCACTTCTCTAGTTCTTATAACCATTTTTGTATAGACAAGTAATGTTTGAGAAAATGTTAGAAAAATTAGAGGTTGGTGTAGTTTTGTACTTGTAGCGCCCGCTAAGGTATGTGAACTCATACGAATGAGGTGTCACTTTTCTCCTAAGAGCCATAGCTAAAGAATACATTTGAAAAATCAATGGTTTTCACAGATTTCAGTACATTTGAAGGGGCAAAAATGTAAGAAAATGCCTTTTTTTTTTCATTAGCGCCCCCTTCTGGAGGCATTTTTGCACACCAGACTTGGGGTAAGAAGGCAAGTCACCCCTCATTAGATGCGGTAGGTTGTCTTCTTTCCAAAATGGTATGGTTTGTGTACCCTTTCTTCACTTCTGTAGTTGTTATAACCATTTTTGTATAGACAAGTAATGTTTGAGAAAATGTTAGAAAAATTAGAAGTTGTAGTAGGTGTCGTTTTGCACTTATAGCGCCCCCTGAGGTAGGACAACTCATGCCAGTGGGGTGTCATTTTTCTCCTAAGAACACTAGCTAATGGGTACTGCTGGAAATTCCATGGTTTTAACAGATTTCAGTACATTTGAAGGGGCAGAAATGTAAGAAAATGCCTTTTTTTTTCATCAGCGCCACCTTCTGGAGGCATTTGTGCACACCAGACTTGGGGTAAGAAGGCAAGTCACCCCTCAATAGATGCGGTAGGTTGTCTTCTTTCCAAAATGGTATGGTTTGTGTACCCTTTCTTCACTTCTGTATTTGTTATAACCATTTTTGTATAGACAAGTAATGTTTGAGAAAATGTTAGAAAAATTAGAAGTTGTAGTAGGTGTCGTTTTGCACTTATAGCGCCCCCTGAGGTAGGACAACTCATGCAAGTGGGGTGTCATTTTTCTCCTAAGAGCACTAGCTAATGGGTACTGCTCGAAATTCCATGGTTTTTAAAGATTTCAGTACATTTGAAGGGGCAGAAATGTAAGAAAATGCCTTTTTTTTTCATCAGCGCCACCTTCTGGAGGCATTTGTGCACACCAGACTTGGGGTAAGAAGGCAAGTCACCCCTCATTAGATGCGGTAGGTTGTCTTCTTTCCAAAATGGTATGGTTTGTGTACCCTTTCTTCACTTCTGTATTTGTTATAACCATTTTTGTATAGACAAGTAATGTTTGAGAAAATGTTAGAAAAATTAGAAGTTGTAGTAGGTGTCGTTTTGCACTTATAGCGCCCCCTGAGGTAGGACAACTCATGCAAGTGGGATGTCATTTTTCTCCTAAGAGCACTAGCTAATGGGTACTGCTGGAAATTCCATGGTTTTTACAGATTTCAGTACATTTGAAGGGGCAGAAATGTAAGAAAATGCCTTTTTTTTTCATCAGCGCCACCTTCTGGAGGCATTTGTGCACACCAGACTTGGGGTAAGAAGGCAAGTCACCCCTCATTAGATGCGGTAGGTTGTCTTCTTTCCAAAATGGTATGGTTTGTGTACCCTTTCTTCACTTCTGTATTTGTTATAACCATTTTTGCATAGACAAGTAATGTTTGAGAAAATGTTAGAAAAATTAGAAGTTGTAGTAGGTGTCGTTTTGCACTTATAGCGCCCCCTGAGGTAGGTCAACTCATGCTAATGGGGTGTCATTTTTTTCTTAAGAGCACTAGCTAATGGATACTGCTGGAAATTCCATGGTTTTTACAGATTTCAGTACATTTGAAGGGGCAGAAATGTAAGAAAATGCCTTTTTTTTTCCTATAGTGCCACCTTCTGGAAGCATTTGGGCACAACAGGCTTGGGGTAAGAAGGCAATTCACCCCTCATTAGATGCGGCAGGTGGTCTTCTTTCCAAAATGGTATGGTTTGTGTGCCCTTTCTTCACTTCTCTAGTTGTTATAACCATTTTTGTACAGACAAGTAATGTTTGAGAAAATGTTAGAAAAATTAGTGGTTGCAATAGGTGTAGTTTGGTACTTGTAGCGCCCACTAAGGTAGGGGAACTCATACCAATGAGGTGTAATTTTTCTCCTAAGAGCACTAGCTAATGAATACAGTTGGAAATTCCATGGTTTTCACAGATTTCCATACAGATGAAGGGGCAGAAATGTAAGAAAATGCCATTTTTTTCCTATAGTGCCACCTTCTGGAAGCATTTGTGCACAACAGGCTTGGGGCAAGAAGGTAAGTTACCCCTCATTAGATGCGGCAGGTTGTCTACTTTTCAGAAATATATAGTTTTATATAGTTATTCCACTGTTTTAGGGTAGTTTTACCACAAAAACCCTAGAATGCGCATTTTAGTTTATAAAGTTGAAAATGTCATTTTGCGCTGCTGGTGATTAGGGCTCTACGCTAGCCATGGACGTAGGTAAAACTATACAAATTTTGTATTTTTTTACTCGGGGGACTCAGGGCTTTTTCAAATAATTGAAACTTTTTCAATCAAGGTAAATGTATTTGATACATAGTATGTGATTTTAGCAAAATTAGTAAATTTTCACTTTTTTTTGTCATTATGACATCATAGATTTTTGCACGATGCAAAATTCTGTTCATGTAAGGTACCATGAGAAAGCTCAATTCGTTCTGAAAAAAACAATATATAGTTTTCCATATTTAACTAAAAATCCCAAGAGGAAATCAAGCGTAAACAGAAGGATAGCAAAAATGCTGAAAATGTGTCTGGCCTGCAGGGTACAGGAAATGGCCCGAGCCTCCGGCACTGAAAGGGTTAAGAAATCTGGAGTCATGTAATTTTCAGTGACATTGAAGATGTTCATGTATACAGAAATATATTATACTTCAAAAACAAAACATCTTATTTCAGCAAGCTAAAGAGGTTTACATTCAGAAGCAAACCAACTCCATTATAGGAAAAAAAACTTGTACAAATTTCCATTGATTTAAACCTCTTAAATGCTAGAAGTCTCCAATGCAAAATAGCAACGACAGAGCCAAGTGCAAATTGTCCTTTATACTTCTTGCTTTCCCACCACCTATGCTGTAACCTCTGGGTTTTCCAAATTCAACACAGGCAAGTTGTGTTTGGCTGTGTTCAAACAAAGTGATACCCATTGCTGTGAAGTCAAACCAGACTATGTAGTGATCTGAACAGGCAACATCAGGCAGTCACCAATGCAAATGTTACTAAGTGAACTAAACCTGAAAGAAATAACAGAATACTTGTAAAACAGTTACTGACTCTATGAGAAACCTGTTTAGGACTAAGAATAGTCTCCCCAAATCAGGGGGCCAACCATTCAGCTACTCTTGGAGTACAACTCTCATGATGGGTAGTAGACCAACTGCTGGAGCACCATACATGTCCAACTACTTTTAATTGGCTAAAAGTTCATCCATTTGCAGAGAGCGGCTGGAATGCTTGCTGGGACCCCAGTTCACACCACAGACTGTGTACCATGCAGCCGTATTCAGAATGCATAAAGTATCAACTCTGGAGCAAAACTGCAGCAAAGCACAAGTTTCTCAAACAAGGTCCTCAAGAACCCGTAACTACAGATTTTACAGACCTCCCTGGTGAGAACAGATGAACTAACCAGAGTAAAATGATACATTTGTTGTCAGGCAGGGAAAGTCCTAAAACCAGCACCATTAAGGGCACCCGAGGCCCGCAGTTCAGAAACTCCTGAAGTTTTTGATTTTCCCCCTTTGGCACTCATTTAAATTAGCCTTTTAACCCCTTGAATGCAAGGGAAGTCTCCAACACATTGCAAGGCAGTGCTTGCAGGCATCTAGCATGAAAAGGGTTAAAAGCCATATATAAAGCACTCGGATCATGGGCATTGTTTGTGCACACTTTACCCATTCATGCTTTGTCTTACAGTGACCTTCTTCAAACCTATACCATATTTTCTTATTCTCATTAGTATATATATATTATGATTTTGGTGCATAAAGTTCCAGGTAACTTGGGCTGACAATGATGCCACGTGCCAATCTCCCATTTAATTACCCGTGATATCCCTGTGTTCCAGTCACTGAGATGATGCAAGTGACGGCTTGCATCAAACATAATTTGATTGCTAGGACCCATGTAGGCCACCACTGCCCACACGGGCCACCATCACCCAGAGCTTTAACATACTGTTTTCATGTTTATTACCATTGAAGATTATATTTTCCATTTCAACATGCAGCCTATACTTCGGCCATTAATTTTGTACTATGGAATAGCAGTTCCTTTTCTTTGGATAAGTTGCAGGCCTTGTTTGGACTTCTACATTTTCTTAGAGCCTCACTTCTTCTTCTGGGAAGCACCACCACAAGGATGTTCCCTCAAGCATACAGTAAATACCAAAAGGCAGAGAGAAGCATTTCTGGCCCAGACCAACTGCACCACAAGTGGGGAATCAACTTTTCCATTGCTTTTAAAATGTGCTTTTAACCCTTTGAATGGCAAGCAATTTGTTGGAGACCTCTCCCGCATTCAAAAGGTTAAAACACTCATTTAAAGCTCTAGGCCAGCTGGAAAAATATCAAATCGGGGTTCCCAAACTGCAAACTGCAGTTATTCTGGACTAAACCAGCTGTACCGTAGAATAACTGTTTGCTTTTATAAATATGGGCTTTAGTCTTTTGATATAGTTGTATGGGAAGTGCATAAATCAGATATTAAGCTAAAAGATATAAATATTATCTCGGTGTGGCACACAGTACCAAACTGAGATTTATCTATATCTTTTAGCTAAAATGTGTGTCATGGCCAAAGCAATAAAGTGCAGCAATTATTAATACTGGCTGGTTTCACTGGGTCAAAATAGATAGTAAAACAAAGAATTTAGGGTTTAAGGAAGGAGACTAAAATGAGAATTCTCACACTAGTTTTCTAATTACTCCGTTAGCCATAAAAAGCACAGACTATTTGCAGTAGTTAGCAGTTAGGGTAGCAAGACCTAAAAACATTCTAGTATAACTATAATGTTCTATAATGAACTATAATGTTCTCTCAAGTTTGATCCTACTGGAGCAGATTTCATAAAAGTGGGAGAGTGATGTGCAGCCCCAAAAACTGCTCCAATCACCTGTTGGCTGGGGCATGTGTCCACGACTAACGCTAACCTGGCCCAGCAGCTCAGAGATTAACACTAACCCAACATGGCTCATGCAGCACTGTAAAATTAAAAATAAGGAAGAAGCAGGTGCCACTTTTTGCTTCTGATTAGTGACTGGCACTACAAGCTCCTATAGAACCAGTGCTCTTGCTCAAAGCTGAAAGCCCAAGGAATCCTGCAAGATTTAGACTCTAAGCAAGGACACTGGCTCTGCAGAGCTTGAGATGTCTCTCCCACCTACCACTGCAGCAGTCGCCAGTCAAAGACAGGAAGTGGAGCCTGCTTCTGCCACAGTGTTCATTTTACTGTACTGGATTGACCAGGTGACTGAATGAGTATTAACTCCTATGTATGGGTGGGCTAAAAGCCAGAAAACTTTCCCGCATGACTTTTCATGGAAAAAAAACCCCCAAAAAAACATCACTTTTCATTAAGGCTCACTCTTTTTTGCCACAATCCAGATATGTTTTGTCTACGTTTCCTATGCTACGACACTTCCCATCACAATATTACTTATTCTGGGGGCTGCAGTGGAGAAATAAGTAGTTGAAAGTAAAAGTTTTGAGTCCTACAGCAACATATACCTTGAAAACTGCGTTAGTGTGCAGAGTGCATTTGTCCACAGCACTAACTTTCTGCTTAAGTGACACTGGAACATATTGCACCAGGTGGCAACACATGACAGTTATTTAAAGCCTCTGTTTGCAACAAAAAGAGAGGGCAGAATGTAAAGAGAAAAAAAAAAACCCTTACAGTGTGGCAGATGTGCATAGTAGTCGTGGTCTGGCATGGGGTGACTGACGTGTGTATGTGTATATATATTTTCATATTCGTTCCTAAACAGCAGTTTTTACCATTATCATGTTTGTGTTAAATGTAAACACATCACGTATTGGCCACAGTAGTGGTCCCAAGTGTGGCAGACGGTAGCAACCCTTCTCTGCATCCCTCCTCCTCATCTGGCCTGGCATTCTCTGTCATGTGTGGTTTCTGCTACTCAGTACTCAGGTGGTAAGAGATGTTGGTTCATTTTTAAGATTGTTAGTCTCCTAACATTGCTACTTGATTGCCGTGTCCTATGGTCATTCACAATGTAACCAGCTGCACTGAAACAAAAAAAAAAAAAACAAAAAAAAAAAACAAAAAAAAAAAAACAAAAAAAAAGTTCAGACTAAAAGCATGCTGGAGGGCAACTAAGTTTCCAATGCAGTATGTGTCCATGCTGGCCACACATACACACCTTTGTTTGCCAGTAGTCCATGGGGGTCATTCTACCTAGAACGTAGCTATCCTGCAAGTATGCTGAAACCACGTCACATTTTACTATATTTTACATGTGAATATCTCCCAAACCATAAAGGTTTGGGAGATAAGACTTATAACATTTTTCATGTTTTTTAAGGGCTACAATATAAAATACAATTATTTTCAAGTATTACTATCCCTTTAAAAAGAACACTAATGCTAAAGTACAAGTAATTCTTATATGAAATGGCCCACTGGAACTGCACAGTAAAATAAAAAAGCAGGCACATTTTAAGATCCCACTTCCTGGCCATGGTGATGCACTGAATTTGCCATCAATAGCAACCTACAGATGTATGTAAACATTTCCATATCTTTGCATGCTACAACAGGCTCTTTTGTTATAAACTGGTTTTAGTATTAGGTGTGGCTGTGGTCCATTTCAGCACAAACCAAGCCACTAGTGTTTACATACATTCAATGCCCTTAATGAACCTCTTGTATGGTGAAAATGGCAAAGGCAAATCACAAGGCCAGCCCACGTATTTGTCATCCATATATTAATGTATAGTGCACGTATGGGAGACCAAGTCACTGGAGGTTGCTAGGAGCATTGCAAATTCCAATGCCGCCTCTTTCAAATTATGCGAATGGAGGCCCAAAGGCTGTCATGCAGATCATGTCAGAGACATTGCCATGATGGGGAGGAAATGGTTAATTTTTTCTTTTAAACCAAATTATCTAACAATCTTTGTTTTAAAATGTGTTTAAATTACCTCATGTAACAGAGACAATGAGCCTCTCCTCCTCAATGGAGGGGGGAACTATTTGGGAGACGTTAATGGTGATTGATATAGAATTGCAGACAACCACAGTCTCAAGCAGTATTAGTAGCTTATGAGAAGATCTCAAAAGTCTAAAACAGAGACATTCTCCCCTATGGGAAAGTCTAGTAGGGTGACATATTTATGTGACGTAGGGTCAACGATCACATTCCAAATTTTTGATGGAACCCAGACCAGGTATCATTTCAGGTGTGAATTTTAATGTAGAGTAATGGCGCCATTTATAGATTACATGGTGTTATTACTAGGGCTTTGGAATTTTTCCATAATATTATGAGTGATATCATATGGAAATTAGGGATTAGGAGTTTCCAATCAGGTACTACTGATGATGTCACTGCATAATGAGATGGATCTTTATCCAATCAGAGCAGATTTTGATAAGAGGAATTTCATATTATAAATATGCAAGTTTAGAGAGAAAAGGGGGAAATTAAGCAGAATTTATTTTGCCAATCGATAAATATGACAATTTACCAGATAAGAGTAAAATAGTTTTAGCAGTGAGCCTGGTTATATATTATTTAATATAATTCTTGGTATTTCTAGAATATATGGTGTTTCTGGAAAGGTTATATAGCTAATATTTGATCTGGAGAATTCTTTGATTTCATTTATTAAAGTGGTAGTAAAGTCTACAAAAAAGTTTTCTGCATTCCGAAGAGCTTAAAAAACTGAACTAAATGCAAAAAAAGTCTCTCTCAAACCCCTATGGTTTAAGAGATACAGGCATTTAAAGTTTGATCTTTCCTACTGACAGCTGTAAAGCTGTCAGCAGGAGATCCGTGTCGGCCGACACGGAGGCGCTTGAGCAGAGCCACAATCTCGTTATTTACTACGAATCCCTTCATTGGAATGGTCTAAAACGAGTGATTGAAAACCAGACACGTTTTAGACCATTCCAATGAAGGGATTCGTGGTAAATAACGAGATTGCGGCTCTGCTCAAGTGCCTCCGTGTCGGCCGACATCTCCTGCAGACAGCTTTACAGCTGTCAGTAGGAGAGATCAAACTTTAAATTCCTTTATCTCTTAAACCATAGCGGATTGAGAGATGTTTTTTCCATATAGCTCAGCTTTTTAAGCTCTTCTAAATGCAAAAAAAAAAAACATTTTTTGTGGACATTATTAACACTTTAACCCTTCAACTGCTATTTCTCTATTTTCTAAGATTTCTTTTTGCATGTGTTAGGGCCTAACCTTTGTAAAGTGAAAGTTTCTTTTAAACTCTCTAAACAAAAGAAGCTGCCATCTTGGGTGTGACATCCTATCTTAATAAGTGGATTAACCCTTGAAGTACCCCATAGGTTTTACATAGGATTGCTATAGTCATGTTTATGATATATGTCGCATGAAGTTGGTATAATGTCTAGACCTAGATTATTAGATTTGATTATAAGTCTATTATTCATATAATCTATTATTGACTATATTAAATGTAATTTATATGTTTTATTCAGAAGGTATACAATATTTGAAATCAGTACATTATTAAATTATAGTGATCTCTATCTGGGATTTTATTACAGTTAGTTTCTCTAAAATTTTGCTGTTGCATATGGTACAAAGAAAACTGTCAGAGGACCTGACTTCATATTAAAGTTGATTCACCTGACAACATAACTTAAACCTCAATTAGCATATAGTTTATAAAGTTTCTGGGACAGAAGTATTCACTGCTGCCAACTGTATTTTATTAATTGTAAGGATCAATTATCCTTTCCTGTGCTGCTGAGTGCAATTATTGTTATCCAATACCTCTGAATATACCTATGGATGGTTAACCCTTTAAATGCTGGTAATCCTAATGGTAATAATTGTTGTTTGAGTTACTATATATCTATTTAATTGCTGGTCACTCATTTATATCATTGTTGTTTACACTTTATATATAGTATATTTTACTTAAATAAATTCTATATATTTTTGCAAAAATATGTGGGATTGATTATTTTAATCAATTCTTTACTGTGAAGTAGTGTTTCAATACCTAGTATTGTGTAAAGTTCTCAAAATTATTTTATATTGTCATTTATCTATTTATATGAAGATATCCAACCTGATTGGTTCTCTTGTTTTAACCCTTTGGATACCTTCAACAGAATTGATTTGGCAATCAGCATGCAGAAACCTGCATGTGCCTGAAACATGAGTAGACATAAGATGGAGCATTTTTGCACAATGCAAAAATCTCCCATGTGAACAGCACTACTTGGGGCAATTTATATTACAAGGACGTGCTTAGAGCAAAGTCACTAATGCTGCACTTGTCACTCATGTGAACTATGTATTACCCTTCATTAAGTGATTACAGCAAGATACCTACAGAATAACCTCTACATCAAAGCTTTATGTCACCAGAAATAGGCTATATCTACCCGCCTCTTTACAGAACGACTGTTATACAGCGGTCAGGACTACAATTCCTCCTAACAGCGTAATCAGAGATTTAGCTAAAATATAGATCTTAGTGTAGGACTACTGTAAAATGAGATTTAGCTACTGTACCTTTCAACTAAAAGATGTCACAGCTTCCATTATGAGTGAGAACTGAGCGTACTCATGCTTTTCACCTCAAACCACCTCCTCTCAGCAAGGCTCCCTCTGCAAGTGCTAAAGGTCATCAGTGGATAGCGCTAAATCAGGAGGTGAAGAGGAGGTTTGAGTTAACCCTCTGAGTGCCAGGGGTGTGTGCAACACAATGCAGAAAAATGTGTTTTGCACCTCTAGCACTCAAAGGGTTAAAGTACAAGGAAAGGAAAGTAAGGATTCTGTGTTCACTCACACTAAGAAATAGTGGCAAAATTCTGGTGCAAACCAAAGCACCATGGTGGAATAAATAAAAACCGCTAGCAAACTCCTACTGATTTAACCCACTGAGTGCCGAGGAGGTGTCCAACACAATACCTCTCTGGCACTCAAAGGGTTAAACTGGTATTTTAACCCACTGAATACTAGATCTTCAAAGCATTGCTTCACAATCCATTGGAGACCTTTCTAGCATTCAAGGGGTTAAAAGTCATATTTAACCCCTTTGAGTGCCAGAGGAGTACTCAATACATTGCAATGCAGCGATGTTTTAATCTGTCCCCTATGGTACATTTCTCCTAGAACACAACCTCACTGAGGCTGATGTGACAAGAATTGGAGCATTTCTGGGTTATACCAAATACACCAATAGGTGAGAAAAACTGCCAGTTATTTAAAGAGGGGGTTAACCCCTTGAATACTACAGACAGCAACACATCGAAAAGCATTGTACTGGAGAGCTCTTCAGCATTCAAAAGGGTAAAAACCCGATATAAAAATGTAGATATGAATACCGTGTTAATCTGTACTATTGTATAAGGACATATTGTCTTGGACTGAACAGAGTATGATCTTACTAGATTACAGTGCCTTATTGGTATAATGCCTGCCAGTATGGTCTGCATATTTGGCAAAAGTCATGAAGGATGTATTTGTGCAGATCAGACAATGAAAACATGAACTTGCTGGAGCATTATGTATTACTGGTCTTAAAGAAACAGAAGTGTCTTAGAAGTGAAGTTATTTTGTTATCTGGTCGTCAAGTGCCACTGTTGCTATTGTTGTTTATCAAGAGCGATCATGAACAAAAACGCTCTACAGAAAGCAACAGAAAGACACAGTTTTGTGGACTCTTCATGAGATTTAAGTTCTAATAACTTGTAGATAAAGTATCTCCCAGCAGTTGGAGTACCTTAATTTCCTCTGAAGGAACAGAAGTCAAAACAGAACGCATTTTACAAGGCCGTACATTCTTTAATCCTATTTACAAAGGACAAATAAATATGAGAAATATAGGATGTAATGCAAATCTAATAACAGACAATAATGTGTTTGCTTTAATGTGAGATATTTATTAATGTGCAAAGAGCTCCTAAACTAGTGATAGAGGATAAGAGCAGAATCTTGCTCTCCTCTTCTATTGTGGAATTTCCTAAGGTATCCCCGCCATCATCATCATCCACGGAGACATGTTTACATAATTGTGCTAGATACTCACTCCATCATTCAGTGGAAACCATTCTGGTCTGTGAGGACAGTGTTCTAACGTGAAAGATTTTCAGATACTAAGAGTAGGTTAAGTGTCTCTGCATGCAAAACCCTCCAAATACTGCCCCCACGCAAGTTTAGCTACACCTTTCAGTGAGATACATTCTCTTGCAGTAAGTTCCTAATGGACAGATTTACCCCTGATTTTACAGCAGCGCAAATAGGCCTCTGGCCATTGTAATCTCTGCAACTGCCACTCAAAGTAAATGCTTCAATTATTGTTACACATAAGAATTGTTAAGATGTTGCAATAGTGTTAGTTGTCTACATTGTAGCCAATTATAGATGTAATAAGAGTTCCAGCACCATTTTTGTGTCAAAACGCTGGAGTGAGTTTCCCATTACAACAGTGGCATTATTGGTTTCATGAAGCCATCTGTAGTAGTGGTGGACAATTTTGAACCCTTTAGCTGATATTGGATTACAATGTCAACCATCAGCCTATGGCAGTCAATGGCCATCTGTGTCTGATGGAAATTGCAGTCCAACAACTTGGGGGCTGTAAATTGCTAAACTGCTGTTATAACTACATTATTGCAAACAAGCAACACCAGTGTGCTTTTACAATGCAGTTCAATTGGAGTTTTTGCAAGTAAAAGCAGGTATAAAGCAACCACAGGGATACCTGTGATACTGCTTCATAAAGATGTTAAACTAAGCTAAAGTAACTTCAACTACAACTGTATCTTTCTTATACACATAATCTTGAAATACTGAATAACATTTTTGAATGATTTTAAATGGACCTCACTGTATGAATTCTAGCAAGTCTCCAACACTTCTCTAACATTCAATGATTTAGAAGTCCCATTTAAGTCAGTGAGTAATTGTATCTCCCCTTCTGATGCAGCTGGTTTGCTCCAGAATAGCATCTCTTGCTTTCTGCATAAGACCACATTTGCTCCTGTGGAAACAGACTTACTAAATCATATCTAACCTGTAAATATGTAAGCGGATCAGGCAAGTGCTAGTTATTGCTCGGCCATGTTTTGCACATATCCAAGGCTCAAAAGGGATAACCACTTCCATTTTTGTGTTTTTTCACATAGTAACAGTCTTTAAAGGACAACTATCACCAAGACAGTGTATTTTTGACAGATCAGGCCACCTAACAGAAAACCTGCTGATGAAGCTGATGCTGCATTGGAAGCTCAGGAGCACCAACAGTCACTTGCAGTGTTTGCTTGCTAGTCCCATGAGAACAGACTGAACTGCCATACTGAATTCACTCTGTTCAGTTTCCTGTCCTGCACAATACAGTTGCAACAGACCCTCTGTATCCGTGCTTGAAATCTGGTCACAATGGGTTTATAAAGTCTGTACACCCTACATAGGAGTTTGTTGTGGACAGCTACAATCTTCTGTGTTGCCTTCCAGCCTGCGGGGTCAGTTTTATTCCCACCACAAATGGCTGATAGGAACAATTTCGAGGCTTCACAGTGCAGCTTTGGGCCTTTTACAAAGTCTGCTACGATAGGAGAAAACTTGGTAGGTGTAATGATTGCCCTGCTTGTGATGGGGTTTCCTACATTGCAAAGGAGTACACAAATGACTAAACAAAAACAATGAGTATGGAAGAAAGACAGTATGGAGGGCAAAAATTAGTAAGTGTATATAATAAGACACATATGATCAGGAGAAAAAGACTAAGACAGGACGTCAGAAAGAGCAAACAACTAAGGGACAGTGCAAACGTGAGAGAGACCACCAATATGATACATCAAGACAGAATGAGAGCAACAGTAGAAGACCAACGTGAATTAGATATTTAGAGAGTGCAAGGGAAAGAGAGAGTGAACAAAAGTGAGCTAGATTGAGTAAGAGAAAACTAGTAAACAAGACAGAGCAAGTATGAGAGAGCACGAGTAGGACACTGACCAATATAAGAGGACCAAGAGTAAGACAGAAATAGAACAAGTAAGAATAATAAAAAAAAAAATCAAAACAAAGTATGACAGAATGAGTGTAAAAGGCAATGTACATGAAAAACAGGCAGATGGAATGCCAGTAACACAGAGCAAGTGTGAGTAAAGGAAATGAAAAAAATCAAGTGATAAGACTAAGACAGCACACGACACGGAGATATTAACAGAGCGTGAGACCGAGAAAGAGGGATACTGAGTGAAAAAGGAGCCTACAGAGTTCAAGAGCAAAGTGTTTAAGACAGTTTATTAGCGATAAACGGAACACAAGACTAAGACAAGACTGACATTGTATGGTCAGGCACACTAACAGGGGCACATAGGGGGCAAGCAGTTTAACAGGGGCAGGTAGAGGGCATGCAGTCTAACAGGGGCACGCACCCCAACGCCGCTATAGTAATAAACAGACAATCCAGAGCAGCACACCTCTCCCCATTATTCGGGTCACTCAGCCTCACCTTCACAGCATAATCTATGACCCTCTTGACACCAACCAAAGCTCGCAACGCCATGTTTCAGAGAGACTCAGTGAGAGAGAGAAAGGCATGCAGCCAATCATATGTGTCAAAAGCGAGTCAGCAAATCAGAGACTCTTTGCATTCAGCCAATCACACTCAACGCTCTATGACAGCTGGAGAGTCGTACGGCCAGTCAGTACTAACGCCCTTCAAAAGTATCACTGTGCATAGAATATTTTAGCCAATCACGATAGAAAGTTAAAGAGACGTTTAAGGCTAAAAGTCAATGAACGTATTGACTGAATTCTATGAACTCAAGGTACTGGGCGGCCATATTTAATTTGGGCAAATAGTTTTCGAAGGTATTTTAAGCTTAGAAACTTATGAAAAGCTTCTCGTTCAGTCTGTGGGAGATAGGTCGGTTTGCAGTTCAATTCAGATTTAAAAATACCATCGTATAACCATCGAGTGCTAAACTGGTTTTGCTGGATTTAATCTGCCACCCAAAGGGTTAAGTACATGAGCACAATCATAATTTCCCCTTAAAACAAGCAGGCGATAATAATACCTACAATGTTTTTATGTTGTGCGTGACACCCCCAGTTTTCTCTTCTGTGTCTGGATCAATCTGCTCCTGTTTTGGGCCTCATTTAACCATCTGAGTGGCAGACTCGGGAGGGGGATGTGTTCCCCGGTAACCACGCTCGCTCCTAGCCTGGAAGGTTAACGATTGGGCCCACCCCAGAGCACATACATGATCGGGCTTTGGAGTGAACATGTGCAGGGAGGTCTAACTTGAAAGCGTCATTCATGCACTTGTATACATGCCCCGTTGCAATACTGGCACAGTTTACAGAGCGCAAGCAACTTTTGCCGACCTCAGAATATATGGCATTGCCACCGGATGAATCCCCTCTTGGAGTGGAACTCGAATCTGAGGGGAGGGGAAAATTAATTAACCATTTCAGCGTCAGAGAAATGTCCAATGCTTTGGATACCACTCTGGCAGCCAAAGGGTTATTGAGGGACACAGCACTGAGGTGCACCCTGAGACGAAAGCATACCTCCCAAGTGTCCCTCTTTATGAGAGACTCTTGAGACCCAAAGCCGTCTGTTCTTCGTTTGCACCTCTTTTTAGGAGATCAGGCTGTGTGGTGTTTATATTAGTGTATCACGTTGCTCCACAACCTCCGGTTGCTGATTAAAGAAGTTAACTATTGTACTTGCACTTTAAGTAAAGTGCCCTTTTTACAGATCCGGATCATCCATTATGGCACCCTAGGCTACTGCTTAGGGCCCATGACAATATGAGATGGCCTAGTTGCAAGTGACAGGCCACAAACAGAGGCCCTGTTGTTCTTGCAGCTAATATCTTGTGTCAGATGATTTTATAATTGAATGAGACCAGCATCATCCAGTTGCCCCCACTTCCATTAGAGCCACAGTCCAGTACCTGCTAGTAGGACTTTGTGTCAGATGAGATGTGGGCCCCAAATTAGTACCCTGCCTAGGGCCCCATGGACCCTTAATCCATCTCTGCCTTTTTAGGACATTATGCTGAAAGCAAAAAATGAATAAGCTATCTGAACCATTGGGGTAAATAATAACGTCCATTGATTTGAATGAGGATTTTTGACACCTTGACTGCTGAAGACATTTCTAGTATTCAAGGGGTTAAAAGTCACTGTTAAATTAATGACAATTTTAGCATTGTTATCTTTTTTCTTTCTGACCGCAGCCCTTTGTCTAGGTCAGGACATCAGATTTTTTTATGGCATTAAAGTCACAACATGCTCTTGAGCACTCTGGTCCACAATACACAAATACATACCACTTGTCACTATCTACTGTCTTTTTAACAAAATAAGAAAATACAATTGAATGTACAAGTATGGTTCTGCTGTAAATCAGACACTGGAATCAATTTTTTAGCACCTCATCTGTGTAGCTCCAATATGCTAAGCTAATTACATGGAAAATGTTTAATGCCGCTTGCACCAAGGGGAGGACATTCTATGGAGTAAATGAGCTGCACTATAGGGAACGAATAACATTCCCATAATGTTTAGTGGGGCTACAGTATTTGGCTGGTTTGTCCGTAGCTGAGCATTTCTTACTCTCACTGTGTGCATGTTAATGATATACAGATGTGTATGTACTAAGGTGGGAATTTTTACTTTTGGGCAAAGGGTTTCTAGAATTCTTCTTCAATAAAGTTATATGTCCCTTAGTTTTCATTAGAAAATGTCCTCCCTATATACATACATCCATACCATTTACCTATTTATAAAGTTTGGAAAGGTCTGCTCTACACCTTGTTTAACCCATTGGTTACCCCTCTTACACTCAGAGGGTCAAGGCTGTGTATTAAACAAGGTGCAGAGTGTTCTCTTACACCATACTCGTGATATGTGTGAGAGTCCATGTCCATCCACCGGTATGCAATACAGCAATCATACACTCTAATGTGTACCCTGAAGTGCTGTCACTGGTGTTAAAGGGATAGTAATGTTTCATAATAAAAGCAGCTCTAATTAATCATCCTAGTATTTGGGCCTTGGAGAGTGTTATTTCAATTCTGTCAGAGTTGTAGTTCAAGAGTAATTGAATGATAAAATATCCCCCTCCCGCCCCCTTTACTGATGTAACACTGCTCAGCCATAGCAGAAGGGAGGTGCCCAGGTAGATTGAAGAGAGAGACAATCTTCAATTAAGATAAGGGAAAAAGCTGAAAAACCTGTCAAGGGGCGCAGGGTTTTCATTATTCTCACAGCAGAATATTGACCCTTGATGTGAGCTGTCTGGTCTATGGACTGGATTCCACATCTGAGGAGTGGGGGCTTACACTAGGTAAAAGGGACGGGAGGGGGATAATTTATCATTCAATTACTCTTGAACTACAACACTGACAGTATTGAAATAGCAATCTCTATGGCTCAATTGCTATGAAGATTAATTGGAGCTGCTGTTTTTGTGAAACATTACTATCCCTTTAACTCCACTCTTTGGGCTGTATGTTCACAAGAAAGTGCATTAATTCTGGGGCAATTCAATTGCTCCACCGAGGAAAAATAAAATGTTTCTTGATTTAAATGGGGATTTTAACCCCTTGAATGCCAGAGAGGTTTCCAAAGCATTTCTACACTATGTGCTGGAGACCTCTCTAGCATTCAAGAGGTTAAAATATCCGTTCAAATTAATGGACCTTTTATTTCTCTTCTGTAATGCAGCTGGTTTGCCACTGTATTCCTCCATTTTTCTTTTGGACATGCTGACTTTAGAATTCAAATTCTATCATCATTCTTAGAATTAGACTTCTCCAGCCCATTGCCTCACAGTGCAATGGCAATGTCCATATCTGAGAACTCACAGGAATTGACTGAAATGTTTGATACAAATCTCAGGATGAAGGACCAGTTTCTCAGGTTGACAGAGTTCAGTGTTACCTGGCATATGATCTGCACGAAATAGCTGCTTCCTAATTCCGTAAACTGGTGTAATTTCTACCAGAAAGGCAGAAGAAGAAGAAGTCCAGAGTGTGTGTATTCACATAGAGATATCTCTAAGATGTAACATTTTATGGTACTGACTGGAGCAGCTCTGCATTAGCACAACTAATATCACCTAGAACCTAAGTTCTCACGAGCAGGGCCCTCTGATCCTTCTGTTCTCCACATCTGATTGTACTATTTAATACCTCCGTATGTCTATTCCCAATTGTACAGCACTGCGGAATTAGTTGGCGCTATATAAATAAGGAATAATAATAATAATAATCTACATTCTGGGGAAATTTAATGGTTACGCTTTATGTGTATAAAGGCAAAGTGAAGCGGATCTGGAGTAGATGAGCTGCACTATAGGGAACAAATAACATTCCCATAATATTTAGTGGGGCTACAGTATTTGGCTAGTTTGTCCGTAGCTGAGCACTTCTTACTCTCACTGTGTGCACATTAATGATATACAGATGTGTATGTACTAAGGTGGGAATTTTTACTTTTGGGCAAAGGTTTTTTAGAATTCTTCTTCAATAAAGTTGTATGTCCCTTAGTTTTCAGTAGACAATGGCCTCCGTACATACATACATACCATTTACCTATTTATAAAAATCTTTGCACAAAAAACCAGTTTTCTGTGGGTTCAGAATTGCTTCTTTTAGATGGACATGTATGTGCCATGTGACATTGTTATTATCACATACTATGGAGTGCAATAGCCTGGGACTTGAGCTCTTCCACAGAGTGATCAAAAAAATACCTTTTAGACACAAGTCGGTGCAGCTGTTGTTAACAGTTTAATATATAGAAATATGTTTGAGCTGTTATATCTTTCGAATGACAAATCTCCCAGAAGTAAGAGTGTGCTTGTTTACTCCACAGGACAATAACTAAAATATATATTTTGTCATCTAAAGGTTATGTCTGTTAGAACAATACCTATGTCAACTAGCTAATTTATTAGGTCACCAGAAGCACGAACCTATAAGCCCTTGTGGCCCGGGGAGGAAATGAAGGATTATGTGAACATTGAGTTGAATGTTAATCATGCTTCACTAAATCCACAATTCCTGTTTTAACCATTTGAATGCCAGAGAGTTATGCATCTTCTCGTGGAGTGCAATGAGTTGAATGTCTCTCTGGAACCCAAAGGGTTATGGAATGTTTCCTGGTGCCCATGTTCTTTTGTGCAAAGCATATCTGGTGAGTGAAAGCAGTAAGAAATGCTACTGTCTCTGGGTCCCTATCTACACTTAACACTTGCCACTGGTGTCTCTCCAGTAAATGAGCAAGCAGCTGTCTGGAGTTAAAGTACACTATGTGATCTTACAAGAGACTCTGAACCTGTAGTACTGCACCTAAATATGTGCCAGATTATCTGTACCAGCCCAGTATGAATACAATGCCATTGGACGTTTGACAGTAATCCCTATGTAACTCAATAGGAGATGCATTGTCATAAGTACCTAATAATATGTGACAGACTCGAATGTGGCATAGGACCAGGCACTGAAGAACTAGACTGTATATCCATCATTATATGTGTATAAGCAATAATACAGTTCAGACTTAGACAGCAAAAATAATTTTATTGACATTGAGTGAATGATTTATAAGCCATGTAGATCCATTAACTCATTTGGATGCTATTTAATGGTTACGCTTTATGTATATAAAGGCAAAGCGAAGCGGATCTGGAGTAGATGAGCTGCACTATAGGGAACAAATAACATTCCCATAATATTTAGTGGGGCTACAGTATTTGGCTGGTTTGTCCGTAGCTGAGCATTTCTTACTCTCACTGTGTGCACGTTAATGATATACAGATGTGTATGTACTAAGGTGGGAATTGTGCAATGAAGTGGAGTGCAATGAGTTGAATGTCTCTCTGGAACCCAAAGGGTTATGGAATGTTTCCTGGTGCCCATGTTCTTTTGTGCAAAGCATATCTGGTGAGTGAAAGCAGTAAGAAATGCTACTGTCTCTGGGTCCCTATCTACACTTAACACTTGCCACTGGTGTCTCTCCAGTAAATGAGCAAGCAGCTATCTGGAGTTAAAGTACACTATGTGATCTTACAAGAGACTCTGAACCTGTAGTACTGCACCTAAATATGTGCCAGATTATCTGTACCAGCCCAGTATGAATACAATGCCATTGGACGTTTGACATTAATCCCTATGTAACTCAATAGGAGATGCATTGTCATAAGTACCTAATAATATGTGACAGACGCGAATGTGGCATAGGACCAGGCACTGAAGAACTAGACTGTATATCCATCATTATATGTGTATAAGCAATAATACAGTTCAGACCTAGACAGCAAAAATAATTTTATTGACATTGAGTGAATGATTTATAAGCCATGTAGATCCATTAACTCATTTGGATGCTAGCAGACATCTTTAAATTACAAGGGGTTAAGAAACAGCATAATAGCAAACCATAGTTTAGCATTACTGGAGATGTGATGTTTCGACCAAGGAGATCTTGTTCAAACAGCCTCATATCCAGCTCTGGGTGTGATCTTGTGTGCCAGGATGTGGGACACCGCTGGGAGGAGAGAAGACTATGTTATAGACAGATGCAAGCCAGGTTTTCTAGAGATGGGTTTTCAGAAATTAAAATATTTATACAATGACATCCTAGAATGTTTTACTGTATTTCTATATCCAGAATCCATGGCAGTTGCTTGTATATAGAGGTGGTTAACCTATTTCCATCCAGCTGTTGTTTGACTACAATTCCTATCATTCTCAGCTGGCCAATGGTTAACTGAGAATGATGAGAGTTGTAGTCCAGCAATAGTCAATAGGCCACAGGCAAGCAAAACCTGACATAGACATAGACACAATAGTATTATGGTGGTTATAAATCTTACTTCTTCCTGATCTGATGGGAGACAAAAGCTTGCCAAGGATCTTCTGGGCAACTTAAAATCCCATCTCACTTTGCTCTTTATAGGCAGTGTAGCTCTACCACAGAAGGACGTTGAGAATAAGGACAATTCCTAAGGGATCACAAACATTGCCTTAGGTGGTGTTTTTTTGAGGGCCCTCTTTAGGTAGGGTAGCTACAGTTATTGCTCTGAGAGGGACTCTTTTGAGGCTTAGCCTACATCTCAGTCTCCCCTATGCACATCTTCTTAGGTGACTTTATCTTTACCCACTGACACCCCCACTCCTCGCAGGACCCCTCTCCCAGCTACATCTACAGTTCACTGCCATATAAATACCCTTTCACTGTCGTCCAGTACAGGTCACTGGTACTCTGGGAGGCGTAAGTCCCCTTTAATAGGCAGGAACAACTATGCAAATGATTTGCAAGGGGCGGAGCCTCCCCTCTTACTTAAGCCACCTTCTGGCCAGAGCCACTTAGATTGATTTGTTCCTGGTGTGCTTGCACACCAGGTAGAGAACATCTATGCATCTTAGTGTTTTATTATTTTTTTATTCAAATATGGAATACCACCATTAGGAGGGTGACCATGGCTGTGAATTGCCCTCTTTAAAGTGGCTGGTGCAGCTTCCAGGGATTTTCTGTGGACCTTATGCCCTGAAGAGGGGACAGCTTGTGTTAAGCAGCTTCCCTACTGGGGAATTTACCTCTGGTTCTTTCCCACCTCATCATGGTCACCTGAAGACAGAAGTCCTGCAGGAAAGGTGAGTCACCCATTGAGTGCTGAAGGTCCACTTGTCCCCACAGTGTCCCTTTGATGGGCTTGTATTTGGGAGTTTTAATACACTCCAGCACTCATAGGGTGTTTTGTATTGCATTATTACTGTTTTATGCAATTTCTGTGGTATTCTCTGGGTTTTGGAGCTTTGGGTATTCATTTATTTATGTTTCTCATGTGTTTCATGCTTGTTTGGGCACTTTTTAATGTTTTCTTAAACTTTATTAAAAATGGTGTTCCGCGCCTTTAAGCGCGGCTTTTTCCCGCTCAGACGCAAGGGCTCCTTTACTCTCTATGAGAATTCACAGTGTGGGACATATCTCTGGAACCGCTTGTCACAGCAACTTCAGAGAGGGCTCATTTTAATGCTAGGCTCCTGCTCTGTCATCCGGAATGTGTTTTATTTATGTGGGGTGTTCAGGGGGGCTTCGGGCACTGTTTGGGGTACTTGTAAGGGAAAACTACATTTCCCATGAGCGCTTGGTTCGCGCTCGTTTCTGATTGGCTGTCATGACGGCCGCCATTTTGTGGTACTTTTCCTAAGCGAGTACACTACGCAGGGACAGAGCCTTCTCTCTCCTCAACAGATTAACCCTTCGCTGGCCAGATAAGTCCGAATTTAGACATTTCTGGGGTGAAACTTTAATCATTTACACTTTTTCTGGGTGATAGTGTTTTTAGTGGGGTATATTGACGCTGTGAGCATGTCTACTTCACTGGAGCTAGGGGCTAGATCCAAGTCTAAGGAGGATGGGGGGTCTGCTACCCCCATGGCGTTTTGCTCCTCTTGCCACATTGGGCTGGCTAGCGATAATGTGGGGGATCTATGCCCTAATTGTACTGGTCAAGATAGCAACCCTGGGCTTCCCAGCAACGCTATTGAGCCATCTTGGTTGAGGGAGTTTAAAGCTGCCACTAGGGATCTCAGATCCACGCTTCAACTCTTTCCCTCTCAGATTCAGGGGGCTCTCCAGGTCTGGCAGACCCCCTCTACCATCAGGACCTCCCTGCCTAAGCCACAGGGAGCTCCTGATGTCACTGATTCTTCTGAAGAAGAACTCTTACAGGATTCTGATGCTGAGGAACGTACTGTTATTGAATCTAACAGGTCCATTGGGGACCCCTATGAGTGTGACCCTGAAGTTTCGGCTGAGGGTCTGATCAGAGCGGTTCTGAATACGCTCAACCTTCCTCTGACTCAGGAATCCACTTTTGATCCTACTGATGTTTTTCAGAAAAAGCCATCTAAGCCAGTTGTTTGCTTTCCAACTAACCCTACTCTTGCCCGTCTGGTCTCTGAGGCATGAAAGAATCCTGATAGATCTTCCTCGGTCTCTAAAAAGTTTGCTAAACTTTACCCTTTTCCTGAGGCTGAGCTGGCAAAATGGGTTCATCCTCCCAAGGTGGATGCTCCTGTTTCTAGACTATCCAAGTCTACCGCTTTGGCTGTCTCTGATGCCTCTGCCCTGCAGGATTGGACGGATAAAAAGCTAGAGCTTTCTCTTAAATCTATTTTTGCCTCCATTGGCACTGCCATGCGCCCAACCTTTGCTGTGGCATGGGTTAATAGAGCCATTGCGGCCTGGACTGAACGACTGACTGAAGCAGTTCACCAGGATGCGCCAGTATCTGAACAGTTGCAGCTACTTGCTAATATCACTGAAGCTCAGAACTATGTTGCTGACGCTGCTTTTGATGCTGTGCGCATGATGGCGAGGGCCTCCACTTCTTCTGTGGTGGCTAGACGCGCTCTTTGGCTGAAAATTTGGTCTGCTGATACAGCCTCTAAGAAAGCCTTGCTTTCCTTGCCCTTTCAGGGGAATTTGCTTTTTGGGTCTGAACTCAAAGAAATGATCAGTGAGGCTACTGGCGGTAAAAGTACTCTTCTACCCTCAGTCTTTAAGAAAAAGTTTCCAGCCAAACGCAATCGGTCCTTTCGTTCCTTTCAGACTGAGACACGCTCCTCGGCCCAAACGGGTCCTCCCACTACGCGCTCCTCCTCCAAGCCCAAACAGTCCTGGAAGCCCAAAGTTGCCCCCAAGGCCAAGACCTCCAAGACTGCTTCGGCATGACTCGCCGAACCCGGGTCCGCATCCGGCTGTAGGTGGTCGTCTCCGCATCTTTCGCCGGACTTGGGAGGAGTCAGTGGCGGACCCATGGGTTCTTCAGGTGGTGTCAGAGGGATACAGGATCCCTTTCTCTTCCCTTCCTCCTTTTCGGTTCCATTTTACTCGTCCTTCTCAGGAACCCACAAAAAGGCGTCTGTTCGACGACGCTATTCAGGATCTCTTGGACAAAGAGGTCCTGGAGGCGGTTCCTCAAGGGGACACAGGTTCAGGATTCTATTCCAACCTGTTTGTGGTAGCCAAAAAGGACGGAGGAGCTCGTCCCATTTTGGATCTCAAAGATCTCAATGCCTATGTGGTGACTTCCCACTTCCGCCAGGAGTCCCTGCGTTCTGTGATTGCAGCAATGTCTCCAGGGGAGTTTCTTGCCTCCCTGGACCTTCAGGATGCTTATCTTCACATCCCTATTCATCCAGAGAGCAGGCGGTATCTCAGGATTGCCTGCCACAGGGGACACTTTCAGTTTGCAGCGCTCCCCTTTGGGCTGACTTCAGCCCCTCAGGTTTTCCAGAGGGTGTTAGGCTCCTTGATAGCGGTGCTCCATCAGGATGGGATCAGAGTGACCCCCTACATGGACGATCTCCTACTGAAGGCCTCCTCAGCGGAGCTTCTCCGTCAGCAATTACAGATGTGCATGCACACCCTGAACCGTCATGGCTGGATCCTGAATCTGGACAAGTCGGACTTGATTCCATCTCAGAGGCTTCTGTTCCTGGGTCTCCTGTTCGACACTCGCCAATGCATGGTGTTTCTTCCAGAGGACGTGGCTCACCAGATAGCCGTCAGAGTGGCTGGGATTCTGGACATGGACGTAATTCCAGTACCGAAGTTGTCGTCTTTAGTGGGGAAGTTCATTTCCACGATCGAAGCAGTACCATTTGCCATGGCCCACTCCAGGGAACTTCAGAGATTTGTGATCCAGACGTGCAAGAATCATCCAGATCATCAACATCTGTCTGTTTCTCTTCCTCCTCATGTCGAGTCGAGTCTGCACTGGTGGTTAGATCTCTCTCATCTCCTGAAAGGGAGATCCTTTCTAGTTCCTCATTGGACCACAGTCACAACGGATGCCAGCCTTCGGGGCTGGGGTGCAGTCTGGGGTCGCTTCAGTGCTCAGGGGAAATGGGGTCTGGAGGAATCCATGCTCTCCATCAATGTTCTGGAACTTCGAGCTGTCCGGCTTGCCCTGAGGCACTGGGAGTCTCAATTGATCGGTCTTCCGATCAGAGTGGAGTCCGACAACGCCACGGCGGTGGCTTACATCAACAGGCAAGGCGGCACAAGAAGCGGTTCCGCCTGGTGGGAGGTCAAGGATATTTTGTCTTGGGCAGAAGATCACGTGCCTGTCATATCTGCAGTTCATATTCCAGGCGTGGACAACGTCATGGCAGACTTCCTCAGTCGTCACACCGTCGACAGCGGAGAATGGGCTCTTCATCCAGAGGTGTTTCACATGCTCACTCAACGGTGGGGGATGCCTGTGGTGGACCTGATGGCTACCAGACACAACAGGAAGGTTCCGGTGTTTTGCTCCCGGTTGAGGGACTCCCTTGCTCTAGCAGTGGATGCCTTGTCGATCCCTTGGGACTTCTCCCTGGCTTACATCTTCCCTCCTCTTCCTCTATTGATCAGAGTTATCCAGAAGTTGAAGAGGGAGCGTTGTCCTGTCATCCTGATCGCTCCAAACTGGCCTCGCCAGTCCTGGTATCCGGAGTTGATGGCCATGTCAGTGTCGGATCCGATTCCGCTTCCTGCCCGTCCGGACCTACTTCTTCAGGGGTATCTGTGGAAGGAGGATGTTCACTCTCTCCATTTGATGGCATGGCGGTTGAATCCTCGATTCTAGCAAAGAAAGGATTTTCTCCTTCTGTGGTGTCGACTATGCTCAGTGCTCGTAAGCCTGTGTCTTCCAAGATCTATCATCGCATATGGTCAACTTTTGTGACATGGTGCTCTGATAAGAAGTTATCCCTTGAATTCCATCTTCCCACTGTCCTGGCCTTCTTGCAGGACGGTGTGGATAAGGGGCTCAGTCTGAGTTCCCTCAAAGTTCAGACTTCTGCCTTGTCTGTGTTTTTCCAGGAAAGGATCGCTATCCTTCCTGATGTGAAAGTTTTCTTCCAAGGTGTGACTCATGTTCGACCTGCCTTCAAGAGTCCTGCTCCCCAGTGGGACCTCAATTTGGTGCTGGGAGTTCTCCAGCGACCACCGTTTGAATCCTTGGCTTCCATTCCATTACGTCTCTTGACTTGGAAGATGGCCTTCCTTTTGGCTATTGTTTCAGTTCGCCGGGTAGCAGAGTTACAGGCTTTGTCTTGTAAACCTCCTTACCTGGTGTTCCACAAGGATAAGGCTGTGCTTCGCACTACCAAGGAATTCTTACCCAAGGTTGTGTCCGAGTTTCACATCAATCAGGAGATTGTGGTTCCCTCTTTCTGCCCTAATCCTTCATCTGACAAGGAAAGAGATCTCCATCTGTTGGATGTGGTGCGTTGCCTCAAGTTTTATGTTCATCGCACCGAGTCTATCAGGAAGTCTGACGCTCTATTCGTCATTCCTGAGGGGCCTAGGGCAGGGAGACCGGCTTCCAAAGTTACCATTGCCTCTTGGATTAAGGCTACTATCCGTGAAGCCTATAAGTTGAGGAATAAGCATGTTCCCTTCCGGGTGACTGCCCATTCCACCAGATCTATTGGGGCCTCTTGGGCCTATAAGAATCAAGCTTCTGCTGATCAACTGTGCAGAGCGGCCACTTGGTCCTCTGTGCACACTTTTTCTAAGCACTATCGAGTTGATGTACTGGCTTCGGCTGATGCCAGTTTTGGAAGGAAGGTCCTGGAGGCAGTCTTGCCTGTGTAGGTCTTCCGCTCTGTGATCCTTAGTGCTTCCTTACTGTTGAGCCCGGTTGGCTCTGGTTTCGTGTGCTGTGTTAGTTCAGGGATTGCTCCCTTGATTGGTGTCCGTTGACACTTACAGTTTGGGCTATGTTATTAACTGGGTCATAGCAGTTTTAGTGACTTGGGCCTTGCGCCTGGTCCTTGCCTTACTTCCCGCCTCTGGATCAGCTCAATGTTTGTACATCCCAGAGTACCAGTGACCTGTATTGGACGACAGTGAAAATAGGATTTTAGTCTTACCTGTTAAATCCTTTTCACTTAGTCCATACAGGTCACTGGTCTCCCACCCTGTCAAGGGACCAGTCTTGGCTCTCCTGTGGCATCCAGTGGGAGACCGTTCGGGCATGCTCACAGGAGTCTTTCTTTTTGCTTACCTGAGGTCAGTTTTTAGGGTCTCAAATCAATCTAAGTGGCTCTGGCCAGAAGGTGGCTTAAGTAAGAGGGGAGGCTCCGCCCCTTGCAAATCATTTGCATAGTTGTTCCTGCCTATTAAAGGGGACTTACGCCTCCCAGAGTACCAGTGACCTGTATGGACTAAGTGAAAAGGATTTAACAGGTAAGACTAAAATCCTATTTTGCCCATAACAGAACAACACAAAAAGCTCTTAAAGTGTTAGTAATGTCCCCAAAAAAGTTGTAATAGATTTGTAGAGGCTTAAAAAAAAATCATACTACCACAAAGCCCATCTCTCAAGCCGCTATGGTTTGAGAGATATTCTCAATCAAAGTTCCCCCTTCCCTCCCCTTCTCTTGTGGTCATCTGTAAAGCTAACAGAAGGAGATCCGTGTCGGCCGACACGATGAGGCTCTGCAGCAGAGCCGAAATCCTGTTATTGCAAAATAATTACTTCATTGGAAAGGTCTACAAAGTGTGCTTGCAAACCAGGCACACTTTGTAGACCTTTCCCATGAAGTAGCTCTTCTGTAATAACGGGATTTCAGCTCTGCTACGGAGCCACTGTCTGATCCCAGAACTGGGATCTCTTGCTGTCAGCTAGACCCTGACGTTAGGAGAAGGGGAGGGAGGGGGGAACTTTGATTGAGAATATCTCAAACCATAGCGGTTTGAGAGATGGGGTTTGTGGCAATACAATTATTTTTTAGCCTCTACAAATCTATTAAAACGTTTTAGGGGGCATAACTAACACTTTAAAGGGATAGTAATGTTTCATAATAAAAGCAGCTTTAATTAATTATCATAGTATTTGGACTTTTTACTGATGTAACACTGCTCAGCCAGAGCAGAAGGGAGGTGCCTAGGTAGATTGCAGAGAGGGACAATCTTCAATTAAGATAAGGGGAAAAACTTGTCATTGTTCTCTTAGGAAGAAGATTGTTCCCTGCTGTTATCTGTCTGGTCTTACAACCAGATTCCACATCTGAGAAGAGATGGCTTACACTAGGTAAAAGGGGCGGGAGGGGGAAACTTTATCCTTCAATTACGCTTGAACCACAACTCTGACAGTAATGAAATAGCACTCTCTATTGCTCAAATACTATGAAGATTAATTGGAGCTGCTGTTTTTGTGAAACATTACTATCCCTTTAACTTCTTGGAATTCAGAGAAGCAATACATTGGCTATCTTGCTCGCAATCAAATATTTACATACACTAACTAGTAAAAGTTACATTGTTAAATAAATTGAGCAATACAGGGGTTGTACACTGGTGAATTTAGTATATAAATGGAATTCGCAACAATGTATAAACTAATAAATACACTTTTACCTCCAGTTCATATAAATAATATAGGCTTGTAGTTTGAAGATATAATACTTGTCAATTTGTTTTACAGAGAACTAAAATGTGACTCTGTATGGTGCTAGGCATTTTTCTGTAAAACATTTATTTTGGACAAATTAGCCTTTATATTTTGGTGGCACAATATGGCATTTTATGCTAATTCTCTTCCGGTAGTGTAACTGTAACTAGTTATTGGAGAGCCCTGGTGCAAACAGTTGTTTGGGCTCCCTATCTCATATAAATATATTCTCCCAGGGTCATAAAGAGAACATAATGTGCCCCTGGATCAGCTGGGCCTCCTTGGGTGCCATGCTTTGTCACAACTGCACCCTAAGCATCCTCTGTAGTTACACCTCTGTTTCCTACACAACATGCTAATAGCTCTGTATAAGACCAACCAACACACTGTTCACTCTGCTATTAGAAATGCCTCCAGTGCTTGGGTTCCACCTACATTTATTCATAGCACAATGTGTGTGTGTGTGTGTGTGTGTGTGTGTGTGTGTGTGTGTGTGTGTGTGTGTGTGTGTGTGTGTGTGTTGTAATATTGTCCCAGCACAGAATCAAATTAACATAATCCTTAAAGTGCCACCAACAAATAAAGGTTAATTTCTCAAAATCGTTGCATTACAAACCAATTATATTACATTTACAAATAAATGGCTACCACAGCATCTAGGCAGTTTTTGATTTTCTTTAAAATGAACAAAAATGATCTAATGGTGACAGACTCAGTTTACGTTCACTTTTTGCTGTACAAAGATGTTATCAGGCATTAATCAAATACAGAACAGCTTATTAGATACATTTATATTCACCACAGTCTTTGACAGTTACCTTTAGGTATTTATCAATGATCAGTTGTATTTCCATGCTTTATGCCCAGCATGAACTACAATAAAAATATGGCAAAATGCATACATGCTGATCAAATACAAATATGCATATACCCTATGTGTATACGTGTATCTACCCCCAGAGTAGTCTATGGATCTGCCAGTCTTAGCAGATGAGAATGTAGGATCTCTCTGACAGTCGCTCAGTGATGAATGAGCAAGTGCCACATATAATCCAACCAGTGGTGAATTGGCAAATGCATAAGATCAGAGTCTTTCCCTGGAAACACATCCGTTTATTAAATAGACCCGTAAGTGAGACCCTCTCCCAGGGGATTACAGTCAAATTTTGGTGCCTAAGATAAAATGTCTATAGACACTGGAGTTTAAACTTCAAAATTAATCCTTGCAGCCAATGTGCTAAGAAACTGGAGCAATTCTGGGGAAAACCAACTGCACTATAGGGGACAAATAAACCTTGGATATACTGACAAAGGGCATTCTCATGACTATATTTTATTATAGGCAATTGGTGCACCACCAACTAAGTGTAAGGTTGGGATATTACTAGAGGGGATGTGCTTGTTGTATAAATTGAAACAATGTGCAAAAGAGACAACAGAAACAGCACCAAACCCACCATACATTGGGGGAGATTCACAAAGCAGTGATAAAGAGGTGATAAAGTGGAGATGACTTCTTGGGGGAGATTCACTAAGTGGTGATGAAGAGGTTATAAGTGTAGATGGCTTCTCCAGTTTATCACTTCTCCAGTTCCTATGTTATTCTATGGAGCCTTTGCACTAAGATTTCTTCAGCTTTGCAGATCTTAGTGCATAGGCTCTATAGAATAACATAGAACTGGAGAATTGATAAACTGGAGAAGTCATCTCTACTTTATCACCTCTTTATCACTGCTTAGCGGATCTCCCCCTTTGTGTTGTTGGCGGCTAGACTTTTTGTTCAATTTTAAAATCTGCTGTTCTTTTCTTTACGTTTATGTTATTAATTTAATAAAATGTCTGTTTTATCTTAATACACATATTCCACTGCCTATCCATTCTGCCATTTCAGAGGTGGGTTTGGTGCTGTTTCTGTTGTCTCTTTCTTTTGTGTATTGTTGCTCTCTCCTTACTTACTGGTCAAAAAAACAAACGTAGTGGAGCTGCTCATTCCAAATCACTCAGTATCCTTTTTTTCTGATTTTTACACAACATGTTTAACAGTTAAAATAGTATGTGGTGGAAGTAGTGCATAAGTGTGATATTAAAAACATATCTTGCAACAAGCAGTACAGTGGATTTAGAAATGAAGAACGGTTCATCTTAGGTGATTTCATGAAGAATTATGTATGATCTGATTTTTTTTAATCCTCATCCTCCTGTCCAGTAGTCATTAATCATAACTGAAGGCTTTATGTCAAAAGGTTTTGAAGACTTCATTTGTATTACATAACTATGTTGATTGTGGTTAGTAAGTTAATTATGTGATGTTTTGGTAGTGAATATTGTGCAATCTCTTTTTACAGGTTACTAATAAGGACTGAACCCTACCCTGGATTTGAAAGCAGTAGAACGGACATCACTATTATGGACACTATTCGATGTATTGTTTACCTTGGACACTAGATGGAGCCATTGCTTTTTTCTTGGCAGAAAATATTTTGTATTTGGGTATTTATGTTCACATGATATTACACTTGATGAAGGAATGTACATTTCCCACCTGACGTGTTCATGGACTGTACTAATATGCAGTAAAATGTTGGCTATTCCATTTGTTTATATTAAAAGCACACACACACATAGTGGGAGATTACTGCAACAAATTAGCTTTCCCATAGATTTATATGGTCATTTAACCCATTGAATGCTTGACATAGCTCTCTCTCTCACGCACACACACCTCCCAAGTGTCCCTCTTTAGGAGGGACAGTCCTACTTTTAGACCCAAATCCCTCTTTCCCACTCTGATGTCCCTCTTTTTAGGAGATCAGATTGTGTAGTGTGTATATAGGTGCATCATATTGCTGTACAGCAATAAAACTCATTACTGTTAGTTTAAACATCAGTATATGTGTTTATAAATTAATTTGTGTAAATAAAATACTATGGTCTTGTTATAAGTCATAAATTAGGTTACACAAGAAGGTATCAATAGGTCATGAAAGAGCCCAAACATTCTTGGTAACGCTCCGCCCTCAACAACTCCCCATAAAACACAAGTGTCCCTCTTTGGCAATTTGAAATGCTGGGAGGTATACACACACACACACGCACACACCTCCAAAGCATTGCTAAGCTATGACATATAGGTGTATGTTAAAAATAAAAGTGGAGATATTCTGGGGCAAACCATTGGGCTATAAGGGATAACTAAAAATGCCACATTGATTTCAATGGGGATTTTAACCCCTTGAATGCTAGTGATGTCTCCAACGTATTCTGAAGCAATGCGTTTGAGATCTCTCTACCATTCAAAGAGTTAAAATCCCCATTTAAATCTATGGGAATTTTTACCCCCCCCCCCCATAGCCAAATGGTTTGCCCCAGAACTCCTCCACTTTTCTTTTGAACATATGGCCCTTAATGGTGTCTCTCGCATCCAAGAGGCAAACATTTAATAATCCAATAACCAATAAATGAAACTGGGTTATATTATTTTAAATATCATGTAGTTCCCACTAGCATCTGTAAAATGTTATTTTATTTTAGATCCCTAAACATTTTTAGTTCTTGTGTAGACTCTCCTGCATATGGTAGACACAGTTTGATTAATTGTTTGTGAATAGCTAAAGCTATTAATGCATTGAGATTAGTAGTCACTGTTGTTCTATTTAAAAGACTGCTAATTATATTAAACCATTGACAGACAATTAAGCATTATACCTTCTCAGACACCGCTCAGGATTGTTGCTATAACAGAAGCCCTGGAGCCCTGTAAAAGGCAGGAATAGGAGACTCCCAAAGGGATGTATGGAAGGCTAGATTTTAGGCCTCAGGAAAAAATAGAGCGTTTTTACAGATGCTTGCATGGAGAACAAGGTATCTAAATGTGTATAACTTCAGATTCTGTTTAAGTGATACTGTTCCTTTAAATAATGGTCTCTTAAGTGCCCTTGAGAATGAGAACACGAGGATGAGAGGCTTAACTCACCTGCAAAGATCAAAGATGGGAGGGCAACCCAGCAGAGGTAGAATGACCACTGGTAGTTGACAGAGGTATTATTGACCAAATCTGTTTTTTCTCCAGTATATACAGACATACCAATAAGAAGGAAAACAGCTGTAACATACATAAGGAAATATAATATAGCTAGGGGCTTGAATAAAGTGTCTTTTGGCATGCATCATTATCATGATTGTACATTATGGGGGTTATGCACTAAGGAGTGATAAAGAGGTGATAAAGTGGAGATGGCTTCTCCACTGATATCACTTCTCCAGTCCCTATGTTATTCTATAGAGGCTATGCACTAAGATCTTTCCCACTTGAGAAATGTAGTGCATTGGCTCCATAGAATAACATAGGAACTGAAGAAGTGATATCACTGGAGAAGTTATCTCCACTTTATCAGCTCTTTATCAAGCCTTAATGCCTTTCTCCCTATGTGTAATATGTCAGCAAACACCTGGACGCGTATATATATATATATATATATATATATATATATATATATATATATAACAAATATATATTGGAGTCTTTTTGAGCAAACCATCCGCACTATAGAGGACAAATAAAATTTCCCAAAAGTTCCAGTTGATTTAAAGCGGAACTTTCACATAGTATACAGTCACTCTCCAATTATTAAACATATGGTGACTAGCTTCATAATACATCTGTTACCTCTTAGAAGTGCCAGATTCTAAATAAATCCTTAATCTTTGGAGACTGGAAGCCAGGCATCAGCACAGACATCTTGTCTTAGAGACGCCTGCACTGTCAGTCCCGGTCTCCTCTAAGAAGCATTGCACTGTGCCACAAGGTAACTGGAAGGGACTGACGGTGCATGTGCGCAGACGGCACTAACCTGACCTCTGAGAGGTAACAGACGCCATATGTTTAATTATTGGAGGGCAACTGTATACTATGTGAAAGTTCCGCTTTAAATGGGGCCTTTAACCCCATGAATGCATGAGTGATCTCCAGAGCATTTCTTCACAATGCACTGGAGGCCTTTCTAACATTCAATGTATTAAAGTTCCATTTAACCCCTGGCATTTAAAATGTTAAATCAATTGTACTTTTTTTATTTTTCTCCTGCAGTGCATTTTTTTCACCTTAGAATTGCACCAGATTGTCTTACTGCATCAGCTTCCAGGTGTTCGCAACAATTTGTCATCCACTACTTTGATGTCTCTTGTTATGTGAATTTATGATGTCATAACATAATAACTTGATCTGCTCTCTGTTGCTATGCAGATATGCAGCAAGGCAGTATTTATGCCATATGGTTTAGAAACATATTAATATAACAAGAATGGTTGTCACTGCTATTACATTCATGGTGGAAAAAATAACTGAAGACAAAGAATAATGGGGTATATATATAAAGGAAAGTGAAACAATTTTGCAAAGAGAGAACAAATAGAAATATACAAATTCCCCAAATCCCCTTTAATTTAAATGGGGTCTTTAACTCCTATGAACACTAGAGAGGTCCCCAAAAACAAATTTAAATCAATGAATATTTTTACTTTTCCTCTGTGGTAGTTTACTGCAGAATTGATTTTCTGTCTTTGTGCACAGGGCCAATTTTCCCTGCAATTGTGTATGCAGGGTGGTGTGCATATGTTGGTTTATGTACATGTGTGAGACATATGGGGGGGAGATGCACTAAGGTTCGACAAGGGTCCAGGTTGGTGATATTGTGATGTATTTGCACCAATTACATCTTGTGGATTTATATTCGCTATCATATCCCTGTGAATACACCATCTCCAGACTTTCTCCATTCTTCTCCCCAGTTTATGATGTTGCAGTGTCTTCTTCAACAATGGCTCATTGGCATATTAAAATACAGCTTAATGAGCTATTGTCATATTCCCATGGGTGTGTTTATATGTTAATGTGGCACTATGCTCCGATGGCTGGCTGTGTTGTCTGAGTTCACAGCCCCAACTTTGCCAGAATGTGATGGTGAAGTTACATGTTTCCAATAGCTTTCTATGGAGCCACAGAGGAAATGGAGTACGTTGTTGCGTGTAGCAGAGTCTTGTGTTAATATGAATTTTATGATTGGTGGTTAGTTTGCTGTGGACTTGAAACAGCTGATCAGCTAGTTCGGGTAAAGACAGAACTGCAGTTTCATATGACAGCTCCTCTGCCAGTTATACTTCTATCTGAATAATCTCTGACATGGGGCTGGAAATTGTTTATGTTATAACCCTTTGAATGCCAAGGGCTGTGCAGTACATCAATGTGTTGCACATCCCTATTGCACTCAAAGGCTTAACCCTTAACAATGCGTTGCATATACCTCTAGCGCTCAAAGGGTTAAGGGAGCGCTAGTGGTGTTCTTGGTCAAAGAACTTCCTCTCTGTTCCCCCTCTTGTTCTCCCAGTCCCTAACACATCACCAGCATTACGCCTCCTACGCTAATGATGAAATTGTCTCCTCCTCCCCTGGTGTAGATAATTCTTAGTGCACATGTGAAGTGTGGCATATTCTCCATGGTGACATGATCACCACACATCGCTAGACAACCTTCACCATTGCATCTCCCCCTGCTGCTGTGTGGAGAAAAAGGGGTTTCAGATTTCCTTACCATGCCAATATAGAGATTAGCCTGTGTTTTTTTTTATTACATCAGATTTGTAATTACTGTATTATTTGTTAACTTTTCAAATGATACATCAGTTTGTAACAAAACGTGAAAGCCCTATAAGCATACGCTTAGTTGACATATATTACTCTATTTTGGTGTTTCTCATTCTATAAATATAACAGATGAACTAAGAGAATTAGATAATCAGAAACTAGAGAAACGTAACTAGTTTACATATATATATATATATATATATATATATATATATATATACATAATCAAAAGTGGAAAGCACTCACTCTTATATAAGCTCAAGCCCAGGTGCACAATCCCAAATATAGATACACCAATGTTATGAAATAGGGCAGCACCAGTGGGTCTTCTTAAATTAGCAAAAATACTTTATTTAAATTACAGAAATCGTCAACGTTTCGGTCCTCACTGGGACCTTTCTCAAGACGCCAGATAGTATCATTACCTCGTGTTTTATCTCCTGGTCTGTCTAGGTCACGTCGCTAGCACTGGTGACGTCAGCACCCGGGTCCGTTCCCTGAATGGCCCATGGTGGACCAATCACAGCGAAGCCACTCTTACCCTAGAAGTCATTGTGATTGTCATTACTATTCTCCAATCGGAGAAATTCATATTCGAGCCGCTTACTTAATGTGAAATCCTTCTCCATTCCAGCAGGAGAAGTGACTGCCACGCTCTGAGAGAGAGGCTCAATACCATCCGGTGCGCTGGGATCCAAACCGGTCCAGCGCATCGATGGAAGTAGACTGCCCCCCTCCATACTGGGCGTCACTCTCCCGCTTGGCTTATTAGAGATTATATGCAAAACAGCGATGTCCATGCGTCACCAAGAAGCACACCAAATCAAATGTAATACAAACATTCAACACCTTGGTCAATACATTACATCTCAGTACAAACGTAAGGGAATTATAATCTACAAAGTAAATGATTCAAAATTCCGATGCTCCATGCCGCGAGCCTGAATAATAACAAAGCCCAGTACATATACTGCAAATGTATGTCACAATGCTCGTCCAATATAGTTCCTAAATGATAATAAATGATCCCAGTCACTATATACCACAGTGTCCTATTCAGATTAGTATTGAATTTATATTAATGGTATCGGAGAGGAATGTTATGTCCACTTTACTTGTGCTCATATAGTGTGCATTGAACCAAGGCAAAGTATGGACCCCAAAGGATAACTGTTAATATATAGACCAATGAGGGGAAATTGCCCAGAACTCAAATAGGTATCAGATCACCTTTAGATCCATTCCACGTAATTGTTATAAGAGAGGCAAAAATCTGAGAGATATACTAGTTCATACTGATCCAAGGCATTGTTATAAATCTCAATACTCCTCATGGCTCCCCACAGAAAAGAAGGGATGCTTTAAATGTCTTAATTGTACCACTTGTAGATATTTGATCACGGGCAGCCAGTTTTCACACCCCCACACAGGAAGACCTGTTAAAATACAGCACAAATTGAGTTGTACCAGCTCTTTTGTGATCTATTTTATTAAATGCCCTTGCAGTCTTTTTTATGTGGGGAAGACAACAACCAGTTTTAGAGATCGTATGGCCAATCACAGGTCAAGTATTCGAGAGGCATTAAATGGCAAGATGAGTGACAAACCAGTCGCCAGACACTTTGCAGAAGCTAAGCATCCTCTGGCGGAACTGAGATACATGATTATTGACTATCAACAAGCATTACCCTGGGGAGGGAACAGGGGCAAGAGCCTCCTACAAAAAGAAGCTTTTTGGATTCATAAACTGGACACACTCATACCCAGAGGCCTAAATGATAGAGTGCCTTATAATTGCTTCCTGTGATGAACATCAGTAATATGATAGTAAACCTATGTAAGATAGAGTTGAATCATTTGTCATGTTACTAAGTTTCCTGCTCAACCTCTCCAGGGAAGATGGGCATAGAACCCCCTACAGTAGGGGGCGTTGCTACTTGAAACATCAACCCATAATAGGACTTGGTAGAGCAGTGATAGGGTTAACACTGGCTTGAATCTCACTATTGTTGTTCCCCTACTATGGAGAACGGGGGTCTGAGGTTGATTTTTATCTTTTGTGGAGACTGATGTATTCTGCCCGTGATCTGATACCTATTTGAGTTCTGGGCAATTTCCCCTCATTGGTCTATATATTAACAGTTATCCTTTGGGGTCCATACTTTGCCTTGGTTCAATGCACACTATATGAGCACAAGTAAAGTGGACATAACATTCCTCTCCGATACCATTAATATAAATTCAATACTAATCTGAATAGGACACTGTGGTATATAGTGACTGGGATCATTTATTATCATTTAGGAACTATATTGGATGAGCATTGTGACATACATTTGCAGTATACGTACTGGGCTTTGTTATTATTCAGGCTCGCGGCATGGAGCATCGGAATTTTGAATCATTTACTTTGTAGATTATAATTCCCTTACGTTTGTACTGAGATGTAATGTATTGACCAAGGTGTTGAATGTTTGTATTACATTTGATTTGGTGTGCTTCTTGGTGACGCATGGACATCGCTGTTTTGCATATAATCTCTAATAAGCCAAGCGGGAGAGTGACGCCCAGTATGGAGGGGGGCAGTCTACTTCCATCGATGCGCTGGACCGGTTTGGATCCCAGCGCACCGGATGGTATTGAGCCTCTCTCTCAGAGCGTGGCAGTCACTTCTCCTGCTGGAATGGAGAAGGATTTCACATTAAGTAAGCGGCTCGAATATGAATTTCTCCGATTGGAGAATAGTAATGACAATCACAATGACTTCTAGGGTAACAGTGGCTTCGCTGTGATTGGTCCACCATGGGCCATTCAGGGAATGGACCCGGGTGCTGACATCACCAGTGCTAGCGACGTGACCTAGACAGACCAGGGGATAAAACACGAGGTAATGATACTATCTGGCGTCTTGAGAAAGGTCCCAGTGAGGACCGAAACGTTGACGATTACTGTAATTTAAATAAAGTATTTTTGCTAATTTAAGAAGACCCACTGGTGCTGCCCTATTTCATAACATTGGTATATATATATATATATATATATATATATATATATATATATATATATACATACACAGTTATAAACTGAATTACGGGGTTGCTTGACAGGAAAGCAGTACGGTACCTGATGTGAACTCCAAGACACCAGCTAGAAGAGAAGCGGTGACTTTTCCGATGGAAATGTTAGTAAATGAAAGGCAAGAGGATACCAGCCCAAGAATAAGGAGCGCTGTGGACAATACCAGTAGCCCACGAGTGGCATCAATAGATTCTGTGGAGGAGACATGAAAAATGGTCTAGAGACAGATATGAAAGCAGCCTGAATTTACATCACAGGTACCCATAGACAATTTACCATTAGTCCTGCCAGTGGTCACATCCCCCACCCCTCATATGACTCCACCTCTAACCCCACTCACCCATTGTGGCCTTGCACAAATATAGCCTTGATCTCTAACGTACAAACATTGAAAACTCTTAATTGTTTGGAAAGTCTTCACAATACATTGGAGTACTTTCTAGCATCTAAGTGGTTAAATGCATTTATAACTAAATGAATATGTAACCTGATTAATAAACTAACCTAATTAGTATATATATCAGACACGCAAAAAATATTCTGATAAATAAACTGTCCAACAGGAGTAGGAGTTTCTTGCCAGACCATTTTGTGCTGATTTTGCCCTCATTGGCCATCACAGCTGAGGTGCCCTTGGCAATTAGAAGTCCTTAGGTCATGCTTGGCAACCTGAGGCCCTCCATCTGTTCAGGACTACAATTCCAATGTCACCTATTAAATATATACATACAAAAAGAATATCAGCACTGCTCTGGCCTCTCTCTCCCCTCCTCTGCGTGCTCTGCTCCGCCCTGTCATTCTGCACACAGAGAAGAGGAGAGAGAGGCCGGAGCAGTGATGATATTCTTTTTGTATATATATATTTAATAGGAGGCACAAGAGCAAAAGGAGAATGTAAACAGTGCTCATTAGTAATACTGCAAATTTAACCTTCTTTTACAACAACCTCCAAGCACGGGAGTTTTCATTTAAAGCAAACGTCACATTAACCCTTTGTGTGCCTTTGCGTTGATGTTGAATTATCATCAAAGGGACTACTGGATCAATATCAGGATGACAGGAACGGAGTAAAAAGAGGATAGAATCTGGCTGGCTGCTCCAAGAGACTTTTTGATGGGCTCAATCAGACATCTATTGCGCTCTCTCTTCTGTCAGGCAGCCACTATATTTTCTACGACATTTAAAGAGGCGACATGAGAATCTCAAGCTTATATGCAGGGCAAGATTATCATGTCACCATATTCATCCACACGACATGTTTGCGGCATGCAGCCGAGCGATATTTCCAATGCAACCGTTTTAAAGGATACCGCTGTTGAGTATCAATGGTTTAGGGAGATATATCTGGCAATAGTGTTTTTGGATATGCTGAAGTGGAGAGAGGAGTGTTAACGGGACTCTGAAAAAAAAAGGGGGGGCTGCAATAATTAAGATGAGAAATGATTAGTGAATGAATGAGAGTTTTAGTAGCATCTTGGGTAAAGGAAGGAGTGCAATGTTTTTAGCTCAAAAAAGGAATATGATTCTATATAGTAAAAGTAGTACAGAAAGGAATAAGAATTTAATTGTAAATGGTATTATAGAAAGAAATGTGGTTTTATATACTAACGGGAGTATAAAAAAGAATTTGATTATATCTTCTAAAAGTAAGGTATAAAGGAATCTGAATTTATGTACTAACTAATAGAGAAGAAATATGACTTTATCTACTAGCGGGAATATAATAGGGAATAAAATGTTATCTACTAGCAAGAGTAAAGTAAGGCATAACATTGTATCTACTAACATAGTACAGGAAGGAATAATATTTAATTTCCTAGTGTAGAAATAAATAAGGTGTTCTCTAGTGGGAGTATAGAGCATTTTATCTACTAGTACAAGTATATTAACATGTCTAGGGCATGTGGTATAGATCAAATAAAGACACACACAACTTGTTTGGATGTAAAACCAGGCCACAGCTTTATTAACTTAAAATTTAATAACCACCACAACTTTAAGCCCTTGCCAAATGCTAGACATAAACTTATGCCCACCCTACTGAGCCCCAAAAGGCTCAACCCATCTTTTCCTCCATTCCACCACACCCCATTAGCTGGTCTGTGCAGCTCAATGAGGGGCGGTGACCACAACCCGCGACCGTGGTCCGGGTGCTTAATGCCCAAGGCCGCTGGCCTGACATCCACCTGTTAACCATGCATTCCAAACATGATGTACCATTTTTCCTATTGGCAAGGGCCAAAAGCGCCAAAAGCTGTGACAAATAAAGTAAACCCAGGTACTTTCATGACCCAAAACTCACCAGAAAACAAACCCCAAACTAACAATAAAACCCAAATACAGGGAGGGAGGGAGGGCCGATACTTTTGGTATTCACTTCTGAAAAGGAAGTGATGCTCCAAGTGTAACCCTTTATATTGGTTCCCATGCCCCACCCCTTCTTAAACATTAAAGGGGCAGATACCCCTTACAAGCTTTCTTTGACCCCCCCCACAGCCCTGACATGATTCCCCTTCTTAGGGCTTGTGGGGAATTCTTGTCTAGGGCATGTGGTATAGATCAAATAAAGACACACACAACTTGTTTGGATGTAAAACCAGGCCACAGCTTTATTAACTTAAAATTTAATAACCACCACAACTTTAAGCCCTTGCCAAATGCTAGACATAAACTTATGCCCACCCTACTGAGCCCCAAAAGGCTCAACCCATCTTTTCCTCCATTCCACCACACCCCATTAGCTGGTCTGTGCAGCTCAATGAGGGGCGGTGACCACAACCCGCGACCGTGGTCCGGGTGCTTAATGCCCAAGGCCGCTGGCCTGACATCCACCTGTTAACCATGCATTCCAAACATGATGTACCATTTTTCCTATTGGCAAGGGCCAAAAGCGCCACAGGGCCTGATGCGTACATCCTATGCAGCCAGGCCCTTCCCCCCATAGAAAGCTATGGCCTGCTCCAACCCCCCCCAAAAATGTCCAAAGTGAAACGAAAAGAAAAAAGAAAATGTAGCCCAACCGCACAGTGAGCCACCCCATCTGACCTAAACAAGGAAAAGACGAATCCACAAAAACAGAATGTTGCACAGACAACCCCCAATTGTGAATGACACACTCAACACGCGTCGAGTCAGACATATCCCGTACTTCCAATGCCCTGCGATCCCTGTCACCAACCCAGCACTGGCGTGGAATAATCACTGGCCACGGAACACCAGCCTAGGGAAATGGCAAAGGAGAACAGAAAAATTTCCCATGAATGGCCGCACCAAAAGCCAAGCTAGGCCAGAGCCAAGGTCATTACCCCCACAAGTGCACCACAAGAACCCAAGGGGGACCACTAAACGTACCAACCAACCTCAGGAAGAAAGCGAGACCACTGCGGACCCAGATAGACAAACCAGGACACCAACGAAAAAACAAAGGGTTGAAAGACAGCAGCACCCACCACCACAATCCGCCGCTCTCCATCACACCCAAATAACGAAAGTGGCCAACAATCCAGCAGCAACAAGGCCGTGACCTGAACAGAAAACAAAAAACACAGTATAGCAACAGAAACTACAACTTGACACCCAACCATCCTGTCCGGCCTAACAGAAGAGAAAGCCGTGCGGACTCCCACCGACCGATACAGCAAACAGACTCAGTACCCAAACCAGTCATATCCGCCTTCATAGCAGCCCCAATGATATCCAAACCCGCCACCGAAAACAGTCACCCAAACCCCAGAACCATAGACATCCCTCTCGAAGCAGCGGATACGAAACGAGAGAGAACCAGAAGCAAACGCACAAAATCCAGAAACACACACCGGGACTGAATTGAAAAGAACTAAACAACTCCCCCAGATGCAGAGCCACAAAAAAGCAAAACAATAAGCCACCCCAAACACTGACCAGAATGAGCCGAGCAAACACCTGGAAGATAACTGTTGCAAGAGTGAGAACTAAACCAGGCGCCGAGTATCAGACTGCGCCACCACCAGTCAAGACCGCAAAGACTTGCGCACCCCAAATTCCTATGAACAATCCGCCCCCCCGCAACAACCCAAAAGCCAACCCAGACACCCGGCCCCCCAATAGCCGCCGGGAATACACCCCGACTAAACCAATTCCAGTACCAACCACAACACCCCATCAATCCTCACAGCATCCCCCACCACAGCCTCCAACTGATCCACTCATCCCAAGCAACCGCACACCTTGCCAAAGAGGCTGGAGCCAATGAATACCTCCCCCGGATACAACTGTAGGCCACCAAGATCCCACCAGTGGTCAGGACAAGGAGTACCCCACAGCTGTCGCCCCCAGACATGCCTACCAAACTCCACGACCAGGAATCGAGAAAGTGCATCAGCAGCCACATACAGAACCCAGGCACACGCCGCTCCCAAAAAGATATATCAGGACTCAGACAGATGGCACCGAACAACAAAGCAGACAGAACAGGGACAGAAGAGGAAAACAAGTTATGAACCGCCAGCACCACCCCCATAGCGTCAGAGTACAAAAAACAACCTTACCATTCTGCATCCTGACAACCCACAAAGTAAAAGCGATGACAATTGGAAAGACTTCCAGGAAAAACCAGGTCCCTCATCAAACCGGAAGACCCCAAGCCACAGGCCAAAGAGGCCAACCCAATCCAGCCCAAACAAGGACCCGAACCGCAAAGAACAAGCTGCCACTGTACACAAATCCAACACCCTATTCGAGCCCCAGAAATCCAGCAGGCGTGCCAAATCATGGCCTAGTAACAGAACAAGGAGGAGCATGCAGCAGAAAACGCCCACCTAACACGCTAGCAAGAATTGAAAAAACGCCCAAAAGCAATCCCTGAAAACTTTGGGTATCCTCCAATACCACCACAACTTCACCGCCTTCGTCCCAGCAGCAGTCTGAATATCCCGGTCCGGAGGAGCCTCTTCCAAGGAAAGCCAAGAATAAATATCCACAAAATTGCTCCTCTGGAAGGCCAGGAACCAGACAAATGCAAAGTGCAAAAAACCCCTTAGTGAAACAACCAAAGCAAAACCGCAATCCAGGAGCATAGACCAAAAGACAAGCCGGGGTCAGGAACCTATGCAGGTACGCAGACAAGCCAGGATCAGGAATACAGAGATCAGCAACAGCAAGAATAAGCCAGGAGTCAGAAGGGACATCAGAGGAAGGCAGGTCATGCACAGATAATCAGATGCAGGAAAATGCCCTCGCACCGAAGCAAACATAAGGGCAAGGAGGAAGGGAGCCAGCTGCGTGAAACAGCCTGGAAGGGATTGGCTGAGAAACAAGCAGGTGCGCAACCATGTCAACAGAGAGATCAAGGCAGTCTGGTCAACCCCAGCAGACTCAGCCCACCAGGGAAGGAAAGGCAGCAGTAATCAACAGCATAGCGTGTGACGAAATCAGTCAAACCATGACAACCTTCAAAACTTCTCCCGAACCTCAACCCTCAAATGTAGCCCCAAAGGACTGGCCCAGCAAAAATAGGCAGTCCAACGGCCGCCATGGGAACCCCCCCAAAAGAGTGAACACCCAGCCGCAGCCCCTAACCCCAATAACTGGGAAGCAGCCGAAGGAATAACCACACCAGCCCCTGCAACGGGCGCCCCAGTAGAAACAAGACCAGCCCCAGAAACACCCACCACCACCACCAGGAGCAAGAGGGGGGGATCACCCCTGCGCTCCCTGGTCCCCGAGAGCTCCCAACATGCCAAACCTAGACTAACCCAGACCCCCAACACCAGGGACTGCAGCCAAACTGTTAATGTAATATAACAAACACATACTGAAGGGAATAATACATAATTATACAGTATTTTTACATTGCACAACCAGAAAAACAAACTAAACATGTTGCACACAACATAAACACAATTAAATATACACATAGTGTGTCAACATCGACATAGAGAACATGGGGCACCCCAAGCTGATCCCCACGGCACTCCACAGTGCCATGCACCCTGGCCGAGAATCACGGCCCCAGGCAATCCCGTACCTGTTATCGCAACGGGAGGCACGGACTGCGTAACTTCCATCTCCGCAGAGGCACCCATCAGTGCCACACCAGGATCCTCACCAGCTTAAGCACTCCGCTACCCAGGTGAACCCTGAAAAGAAAAGGGAAACCAACACAAGGTGCCACGGCACCCCAGGTAGAGAATCACTGCCCCAGGCAATCCCATACCTGCCACCACACAATGGGAGGTACAGACTGCGTAGCAGCCAGCTCAGCAGAGGCACCCATCCATGCCACCAGAATCAGCTCCAGCAGAAGAAATCCGACACACAGGTAAACCCTGGAAAAGAAAAAGGGGGACCAAAACCAGAGGCTCCAAAAAACCCCACTCGCCAGTACAGTCCACCGAACAGGAAACAGCACCTAGGACAAAGGAAAAAGAAAAACAAAAAACCCACCAGGGGCACCCAAGGCCCCCACACCCTGTCTAAATATTATTTTATTTTTAAAATAAGTATCTATGCCTTTATTGAATTTTTTTTTTTTTTTTTTTTTATAGCCAGGCCCGTGCAGGCCACCGTCACCATCAATGCCCGTTTGCCGTTATTATGCCTTCTAATTTCATGAGATATACACAAACACATATATATTGTTCCAAATATATACATATACACACACACATACACATATTGGTCATACATACATATATATACACACATATACATATATATATACACACACCAAATATTTCGTACCATATGTACACACACATACATATTTAGTCATATAAATATGCACACCCACATATTGTCTCATATATATGCCCACAAATATATATACGTTCACATAGACATACACACACACAAATACATGATCCCATATACATACACACACATATACATGTTCACATATACATACACACACACACACACATATACATGTACACATATAAATACACACACACACATATACATATGTGCACATATACATACACACACACACACATACATATGTTCACAGATATATACACATACTCATATACATACATGTTCTCATATACACACACACAAATATAAGTTCTCATATATATACACACACACACATATGTTCTCATATATATACACACACACAAATATAAGTTCTCATATATATACACACACACATATGCATGTTCTCATATATCAACACACACATATTTTTACCTAGAATATAAACACACACAAATATACATGTTGTCATCTACATATACACACACATATATATATAGTTTCCAGATATATATACACACACACAGATACATAGTTAGTCAGTCATTTGTTTTGACCTTTTTTTTTTTGTTTTTTTTTTTATATATACTCAACACAGCAGGTAGAGCCCTGCAACCACACATCACCAGGACAGGGTCCCAGAGTATCACCCTCAGCACACCCAGCACCCACAGCAGGACAAACAGACCCAAACATTAAGAGAAGAAAGCCCACAGGACCTACCAAGAAGGAAAAAGCAGACAGAGCAGCCAGGAACAGGGGCAAAATGAAAGTGAGGGGGGAGGGGCAGCAGAACAAGAGAGAGAACAGGGAAACCAGCAAACAAACAAGGAAGACAAAAGCAGCCCAACAGAGCCACCAGGAGCTGAGGCAGGCAAAATAGGAGAACAGAAAAGAGGCAACAGGACCCAGGGAGACAGAAAGGAGGAAAGGACCCCAGAACCCCTGTCCATCTGGAGGGCTGCAGAGCTGCAACAGACACCTGCATCAGGAAACTGGAGCCAGAAAAGGGGACCCGCTGCTTCCAAAAGCTGGCTGGGCTAGGCTGAGGGATGTTCCACTGTCCGTCCCAAGGGTCAGTCGAACAGGTGGCTGCGTCCGGATGCTCCCCGTAAGCCAGGCGGCCACCCCTGCCGAAGACACGCCAGTAGAATCCATCCTCCAAGAAAGCTGCTACCCCAGCCAATCACCACCGCCGGACTTCAGCCAACAGAAAAGCAGATGACGCCATGGAAGACAGCACAAGTAAGCCGATCCGATACTTTTGGTATTCACTTCTGAAAAGGAAGTGATGCTCCAAGTGTAACCCTTTATATTGGTTCCCATGCCCCACCCCTTCTTAAACATTAAAGGGGCAGATACCCCTTACAAGCTTTCTTTGACCCCCCCCACAGCCCTGACATGATTCCCCTTCTTAGGGCTTGTGGGGAATTCTGAACACTAACACCTCCTAATAATAACCACCACTTAATTATCATACTATAATTAGAAAATCTTAATAGCCTCTATGAATTTTGCCATTCCCTTTTGGTTCAAGAGATAATATTTTAATTTCATCCTAGGTATCATGTCCATGGAGGCAGACATAACAGTTGCTAGCAGGACTACAAACTCCACCCAGTGGAGCATCCTTTTTTTATCGAGGCAGGCAGAGTGCATGAGCAGTAAAATATTACCATGTGCAGTGGGTACACTTTAAGTCCAGCAGTCCTGCTAGAAACTGTTATGTCTACCTCCATAGTCATGACATTAAAGACTGATTGAAGATGTCTTTCGATCAAAGGCACAATTCAAATTGGCCATAAGGCTCTTGTAGCTATAGTAAGGTGAGTGGGAGTTTATTATTCAGAGGTGTTGGTGTTCCTTTAAGGAATAAGATTGTATTGACTTGTGGGAGTATAGAAAGTATGGACGAAGATTGTATTGACTAGTGGGAGTATACTAATGGATAGTATTTTATCTACTAACTAGAGTACAGAATCTATACTATTTTGTCTAGTGTAAGTATAGAAAGGAATAAGATTTTTTCCTACTAGTAGGAGTATATTAAGGAATAGCACTGCATATCCCACCTAGTTGGAGTATAGTAATAGATAAGATTTTATCTTCTAGTGGGAGTATTGTAAGGAGTACAATTTTATCTACTAGATAAAGTAATGTGTTGGAGATCTCTAGTATTCCAGGGGTAAAAAACTTAATTTCAGCCTAAGGGAATTTAAATTTGTCTACTATTGTGTAGTTAATTTGCTCCAAAATTGCACCTATTTATCTTTTAGAATTACATCTTAAATATGCTACTTTTTGCTGCAATCACTGATGAAAAACTGTGGGTGTTCATTAATGACTACTCGTATGTCCCTGCCTTGTGTATGTGAGGCAGGGAAATGCAATGAAAAGTTCCATAAATGCTGTCATTCCGACAATACATGCACATATACGCAAACAGTGTGCAGTGTGAATGCATTTGTGTTCGTCCTGTTGAAGCTGGCAAATTAAGTTTGTAGATTTTTGGGACCATTCCTCAATGATGAACAAACAAGGACCAGATGTGATCTGGCCATTGCTGAATAGGTGAATGGCTAAAGCACAAGGACATTTTCTGATTTTCTTGCACACTGAGTCATTTGCGGCTTGATTAATTTTGGCCCAAATGGTAATGATTCATAGTGTCAATTTATCATGGTGATATACACTTTTGACATGCTTTTAACCTTTATATTCTTACTGTTTTTAATCCTGTATTTTATATTTGGAATATTATTCATAATAGCAGGTGAGTAAGATTTTGGGTCATCTGCCCAAAGACAAAAGTGGAGCAAATGTACGACAAACCAACTGCACCAGAGGATGCAAATAAAAATTCCTAAAATTCTCATTGAATGTTGTTTTTTCCTTAATTAAGTACTTGAATTAAACAGAACAACGATCAAGAGTAATACATAAAATACAACAGTATTACAGTCAGCACTAATATGTTAGCTACAACAGTACATTAGCCAGCACTAATAAATTAAAAAAACAACAATACATGTGTAGTCTTACAGACATTAAAGTGGTGCCCCTCCCCGCACTAGATAAAATAAGTTGGGAAACAAGTTTCAAAGAGAGAATAGAGCAGTAGCCAGCCTGTAGATGGACCACAGCTGCAAATTCCATCCAGTCTTGTTCAGTCTCAAAATGGGACAGAGCACACAAGCATTTCATTTTGTAAAATGGAGTCTGTTGTAAACCTGGCTGCAGCACACAAATAGTTAAGCATTTGCTCAGTTTAATTCTAGACCCAGTAGTTGGTCTGTCCAACATGTGAATGGGAGGAAGGAATTACCAAACAACTATCTTGCCAAAGAATGGACACCATGTCACAAGCCCCTCGCCACATCACAGGCTATCATGTGCAGGAAGCCACCAATCTCTTACAGTCTCTGCAGCAAGAATCCAGGTTGTTACAGTTGATAATGTGAGGCTTATGAGGGGTCCGTTCTGTGTGCCTGTTCCCTGAGGCGTTTATTCAGATATCCATGTCTCAAAGTTTCAAATATCTTGATCCATTTCTCTTCATCCATCCCCTTGAGTGCTAGACAGGTCTTTGTTGCATTGTTTTCAATGCATTGCTTTACAATGTATTGGAGATCTCTCTAGCATCCAAGAGGTTAAATGCCCTGTATAAATAAAAAGCCATTGCTACTTCTTTCCTATGGTGCACGTGGTTTGCCCTAGACTTTCACCACTTTTTTATTTGTGCATATTGTCCTCTATGAGCTGGCAGGAGTAAAGCAATGACTATGAGTTCCCTGAACAGGATGGAACTTGGGAAGCAACTAGCAGCAGTGTAGACATGGATTAGATAAGACTTACCTGACTGCAAGACCTTTACACATACATTTTTCACACAGTGCTGCCAGAGTCCTTCATGGTACAAATCCGTGGAAAAATTTACTATCCAGTAATCAGTCAGGAGTCCTGTGAGAACCAAGACAAAACTGATACTGGATGCGATGATCCCAGCAACATTGGTACCCAGCATCCTCTGTTAGCAGGTATCACAATCACCTATAACTGAGGTCAAGAGAGGATCAGTCAGATTTGAAAGTGGATTTTTCACCCTAAACTATGTTACTAATTTTAACCCTGTAAGGACCAGTGGGGTGTGCAGCACATTGTTTTACAATGCTGTGTACACCCTCTGGTCTTTAAGGGGTTAAAGAGAATTAAAAACTGCACCTGTGTTGTAGTAGCCATGTGTTCATAATATACGTACATTTTGAGAAGCAAACCTATATATGTTGGCACAGTCTGGCACATTATGCTAATTAGTTTCAGTGTGGGGCCACTATTACCACACACTGTGCTATGAATGATACCTGGATTTATTTCAGATAGAGTAGGAAGAGATACATTTAGCCTCAAAATGAACTAATTAGCATACTGTGCAGAAGATTGCAAGCTAGCTCACTGCCTTGTAGTGAAGTGGCTTGGAATTGTGGAGTCTTAAAGAAACAGGTAAAATTTATATAAAGAGAACTTGTGACTTCTTTGACAAATTATTTGGGAGATAAATTGTTTAAAATCATTTTTGCTGTTATTTTTGTTTTCTTCCCTCCTGTATGCAAGGAACTAATTGAAAAGGGGCCTATTTCTTCTGTAAGCTGTAAATACTGTAAACTCTCAGGTATAATACACACCTGTGTATAATACACAGTTGTAAATTATACCCAAGATTTTAGGGGAAAACAATAGTGCCTATTTATAATACACGCCAAAGTTTTCCCCCATCTCACTAAAATAAATGTCATCTTGCTGCTCTGATTCCCTCCCTCCCTCCCAGCTTACCCTCATCCTTCTCACCCCCGATGGAGTCCAATTCGACAGCCTGATAGGGTCCCAGCTGGCAGCATGCTTGCATTTGCTTCCCGCTTCCAGCAATGCCCTGTCAGGACCGTTTCCTTTAAGCCAATGTTAAAGTACTGTGAGGACTGCAAGGTCCTCACAGGGCAATTCCATAGATCCAACGAGCATAGTTATGAAGGTATGCAGGGAGGGCGGGAATCAGAGCGGCAAGATGACATTTATATTTATTTTTTTTCCTCCTTGTGTATAATTCGCACACCCCAGTGTGCCTCTCTGTCTTGGAGTCAGTGAGGTGGTGTGTAAAAGAATCAGGAGTTTGAACTGAAACAAGAGTTTGGGATCTCATATAGAACTCTATGCTGCAAGCTATTTCCAGGGAACTTGTTTGATGATAAGTTTCAAAGATTACATTTAGGCAGGAAATGTATTTCTACAATAAAAAAATGTGACAAGTATCCATCCAGAACAAGCAAGATAAAATGTCTTGTACTAAGGCATGGTGGCCTCTCAATGGTGCTCCAAGTCACGTTTTTCACTCCTATATGCCACTGCAGAGAGGATATTTCCATATCCATATCAGAATGGTCCGGCCCACAGACAGTCCAGCTCCGATATGTCAGGTAAATCCTCTCTGCAAGAGACAAACAGCAAAACCCCAGATGTAAGTGTCGGCCTACGTGGGCCTTTTCATGTGCCTAGAGGGAGTCAATCACCCATCGAGAATGAACAAAATAAAGTGTCTTGCTCTAAGGCATGCCTTGAACAAAATATTTTTGTTCTGTCTCGGTGTGCGTTCGTCACACTCTTTGTTTTTTTAGTCTTCCTAAGTGGAAGGTATCTTAGGAATGGGTCCTTGTTCTCCATTTGCCTACAGGGAATCAGATGCACCTCAATGACAAGGCCCACGTTGGCCAAATCTTATGTTTGGGGGTTATGCTGTTTCTTTCATGCAGAGATGATTTGCCTGACATTTCGGACCTGGACTGCGGCTGGACCAGTCTGATATGGATATGGAAATTTCCTCTCTGTAATGACACATGGGACTGAAAAACATGACTTAAGCAGCACCTGAGAGGCTACCATGCCTTGAATAAAACATTTATTTTTGTTCTGCCTCGGTGTGAATTCGTCTTTGGTTTTGTAGGAACCATGTTTTAAGCAGCTTAGAAAGGTAAATGTACTAAACCGACATGTATAAACCTGCCGTATTTGAAGTAAGAGTATGAATAACTGGACATTGTAATAGCAGTAGAATTGTTGAACTATAAACATCAATGAATGATAGTAGGTCGGACAATATCATGCTTTTCACATCTTGCCACATGTTTGAACACTTGGAACAGTTATTCCAAGGTACATACTGCTGTATCAAATGTGAGTGTATTATCTTTCTTTGAAGCTAAGATACTGGATCAGGAAAGAAATATTGCAACACACTGCGTGATAGTGGAAACCTGGAAAAGAACTTAGAGCACACTTATCAGGCAGTATGAAGTTTACTTTTGAGGAGAGCTGAGTTGTAGATGAGGAGAGGCAGGTAGGCAGCTGGACAACAGTAAGTAGGGGTGACAGAGGAAGAGGAAGGCCAGCTCTGATATTAAACCAACCGATTTGCAAGATTGCCTGAAGATATTGATGAGGACAGTTCAGAATGGGCATTACTGGAGATTGCTGACTCCTATAGCAGGCTCGGGAACAGTCTTTTTTATAGTTTTGATGGGAGCCAGAGTAGGCAGAACCAAGGCAGATGGTGGTAATAGGAGATTCTGTCATTAGGAGGATACACATGGTAATCTGTATCTAGAACAGTAAATGCCAACCAGTATGTTGCTTCCCAGGTTCTACATGTTGCCCTGGACTTTGGTTTGTTATGTTGTAGACATGGCAGACATATTTTATAGGGAGGGGCTGGAAAGGATTCAGCTGGCTTGGTACATATTAACACCAATGACACAGTTGTAGATGAATATGTTAAAGATCTGAGGTGCAAGCTCAAGGCAAGGACCTCCACTGTTTTATTTTCTGAAATACTACAAATGCCTTGCTCCAGTACAGGAAGGCAGATTGAGTTCAGGGGGGTTTAATATGTGGTTTAAGTACTAGTGTACGGGTTATTTTGGGGTTTTGCACTTGGCATCTGCAAAACATCTTAATTCTGGCATGCAAAGGGTTCAAATGGATGTTCATTGTAAAGAAAGACAATAACATATTTATTAACAAGGGATTATTTATCAAGATAATTTCAATTCTAGAGCAAACCAACTGTACCATAAGGTTGAAAGTAAAATCCTGCAATTTTCTGTTGTTGCAAATTGAGATGTAAGCTTTTGAATGCTATAGATGTCTCAAGCACATTGCTTTGAAATTGTTGAAGACCTGTCTAGCATTCTGTGGTATAAATGCCCCATTTAAACCAATGGAAATTTTAATTTCCCCCTCTGATGAATTTGGAATGCTCCGGGTTTGTATCTCTTTAGAGTGAAGAATAAGGATCAGTATTTCAAGGCAAGGAGTCTTCAAAACAACTTTTCTTTCTTCAGATGTATGTATCAAGGAAGCTACAGCTGCTTATTAAACCTTTGAGGTCCAGAAGCTTGTGCAATGCATTGATTCAAATTGTGTTGCTCACCCCACTTGTCTTTACTTGGTTAAATACCCCCTTCTCTTTCTCATCAGGATGAAAATTGACACCTCAGAAGTGTTGGACAATTTCCTGCTAAGCACCGAAGTGCAACTCTCAGTTCAGTGATAGTACAGGCAGATGCAGAGCTTCCAGCCACAGACCAATCACATCTCACACAGTGCATTGACCAGTTGCATTTCCTGTACACTGAGGATGATGTATACTAAGTAGAAATGGAACTATGCTGAGCAAACCAATTGCACTACAAATTAAAATTCACCAAGTACCCATTGATTTAAAGGTTTTTAACCACTTTAATACTTGACAGTTCTCCAATGGTTTGTGAAGCAAAGCATTGGAGACCTCTTGATCATTCAAGGGGTTAAAATCTCTGTTTAAATGAATAGGAGTTGTTTTATGTTCACTGTGGTGCAGTTGCTTTGCCTCAGAATTGCACCACTATCTTAGTATACCAGACTCACGAACCCTCAGTATGACTTACTGATTTATATAGCCTAGTCCATGTGCAGGTGACAATATTTATAGAAGAAAACTGGAGTTATTCTAGAGTAAACCATCTGCACCATAGGGAAATTGTTTTCTATGATGCAATGCAGCTGAGACCCGATGGGATAAGGGGGAACAGTGAAGTGTAAAGGGGGATAAACTCTTGAGAGAAAGAGAGAGAATGGGAACTTTTTGGGGTGAAAATAGTGTGTGTAATGTTTTAGATGGACCACACTATGGGCCACAGGAGAAGGTTTTGAGAGCTGCATGAGTGTCCTGGGCCACTAGTTGTCTAGTGTTCTGGAGTCTAAAAGGTAAAACATGTCCCTAACCAAGGTGACCTTTGGTGAATGTGCTTTGGGTTGCTACCTCATCCCTTTAAGGGAGTGGTGGGAAATCTGAGGTCCTCTGGCTGTTCAGGAATGCAGTTCCCATTATCCTCAGCCAGGGTGATGAAAACTGTAGTGGTGAGCAGCTGGAGGGTCTCAGGTGCCCATCACTGCTTTGAGTCTCAGTTCAAATAGTTGACTTTGTTGTAGTGGTAGTAATGCACAAAAACAATGTATGAATTAATTATCAGTGATTTCTAAGGAGCTGTTCCGATCTTTGACTAACATAATGCATGTTACAGGCCTACACAGTGTGCTGCAATCTTCCATCAGTAATGCATATGGTTAGTATGTATAGCTTCAATATAATCATACAAATATCTAAGGTAGTTCCATTTTCCTTGCAATATTGTCACTGCTTTTTATAGTGAGAGGAAAGGATTCTGGGAGAAAGAAAAATGTTTGCTATGCTGTTGCAGTAAAAATGCAAAAACAAGATTTAGCAATTAATGCAGTCCTAGAGCAACAGTGGGCGATCTCTAGCTCTTCATCAGTTATTGGAATACAACTTCCATCATTCGCATAGGCCAGCTGTAGAACTTGTTGCCCACTTCCATTAGGGCTGCAATGGATTTCCCATTAGACAGAGAAGTCACCTGTCTACAGAACCAACTTCTGAGGGGTGACTTAGCCTTCCTGGCTACACCCACTGAACTACATCAGTGATCTAATTTATGATGGTTGGTATATTTACAAGTGTGCATATATTAAAATAATGTCCAGCTTTCTCCTATTTGTATATTATAGGTTAAATTAATATTAAAGCGGAACTACCACATCTAAGCAACTTTAGCTTCAATATGTCCCCATCTGGCGACTAACTGCTTAGTTGTGCTAGTCTCCAGAATGATTTCCTTTTGTTAAGGAAAAATAGCCATTTTTCACAGGGCTGACAGGTAAGACGGAGTGCAGACATCTTGCCATAGGGATGTCTGTGTGCCTGCTCTGTCAGTCCCTTCCGGAGCTGAACGGCTCCTAGCAATGCCTCGTAGAGTCGTCCGGGACTGGCAGAGCAGGCGAGCAGATGTCACTATGGCAAGATGTCTGCGCTCCATCTTGCCTGTCAGCCCGTGAAGAATGGCTATTTCTCCTTAACAAGGTAATCATTCTGGCGACTAGCGCTACTAAGCAGTTAGTCACCAGATGGGGACTTATTGAAGCTAAAGTTGCTTAGATGTGGTAGTTCCGCTTTAACACCTAAAAATGATCTGGCTTGATAAACATTACATACCTTGTACTCAGTACTAGCCTCTGTAAAGTGCTCTGTTTTGTGGTCCTTAAAGGTTTTAATGAATGAGCTGACCATGGTCACCCAAAATATGCTACTATATACCAGCTAATATGTGCATGTTTTAATGTAGAAGAGCTGTCCTCAAGTCCCCCCGCCCTTGCATGGTTTCAGTTAAACATGTGTGTGGTTAATGCAGGCGGATCATTTAAAATGATTACAGCACTAATTGTGTTACATAGTTACATAGTAATTTAGGTTGAAAAAAGACTTGCGTCCATCCAGTTCAACCCTTTTCCTATTCCTGTTTACCATCGCTGACCCAAAAGAAGGCATCTGACTCCAAATGGCAATCAGATTTCTCCCTGGATCAAAAAGCCCTAACTAAATATTAATCCCAATACTAACGTGCATAGCCCTCTATATTATGCTCTTTTAAATAAGTATCCAGGCCCCTTTTAAAGGCATCTAATGTATTTGATAGCACCACCTCCTCCGGAAGTGCATTCCATACCTGTATTGTCCTTACTGTAAAGAAACCCTTCCGCTGTTGTAGATTAAATCTCCTTTCCTCAAGTCTAAGCGGGTGGCCCCTTGTCCTGTGTACTGTTCTGTTAATGAACAGGTCTTTTGAAAGCCCTTTATATGGGCCTTGAACATATTTATATAGTGTTATCATATCCCCTCTAAGACGCCGTTTCTCTAGTGTGTACAAGTTTAACTTTTCTAGCCTCTCTTCATAACTAAAACTTTCCATTCCCCTTACTAGTTTTGTAGCCCTCCTCTGCACTCTCTCTAGTTCCATAATGTCCTTCTTCAGAAAGGGCGCCCAGAATTGAACAGCATATTCTAGGTGGGGTCTTACCATGGACCTGTAAAGAGGCATAATTATATCTTCCTCCCTTGAGTCAATACCCCTTTTAATACATGCCAATATCTTATTGGCCTTTGCAGCTGCCAGCTGGCACTGCATGCTACTGCTAAGTCTATTGTCTACCATTACTCCTAAATCCTTTTCATTAGTAGATTTCCCCAGAGAAACACCATTTAAACTATATGTTGCATTTTTATTATTATACCCAAAATGCATAACTTTACACTTGTCTATATTGAATCTCATTTGCCATTTGCCTGCCCAGTTACTCAATTTGTCCAAATCCTCTTGTAATGAAGACACATCCAGTTCAGACTTTATTACCTTACTTAATTTTGTGTCATCGGCAAAAACTGATACATGGCTTCCTATGCCCTCTGGGAGGTCATTAATAAACAAATTAAAAAGAAGAGGACCCAGGACAGATCCCTGAGGCACTCCACTTATCACTTTTATCCAACTGGAGAACTTGCCATTTACTACCACTCTTTGCATTCTATCTTTCAGCCAATTTCCAATCCATGCACAAACATTTTCCCCTAGTCCTATTTCATTCAATTTGTACAGTAACCTCTTGTGCGGAACTGTATCAAATGCCTTGGCAAAGTCTAAATAGATCATGTCAACCGCCGCTCCCTCATCTATATTATTACTTACTTTTTCATAAAATGCGATCAAGTTCGTTTGACAAGACCTATCTTTCACAAAGCCATGTTGGCAATTGCTAATGATATTCCTGTTCCAGCAGAATTCTTGAATATATTCATGTGAGGAGATCCATAAAACCTGCACAGTTGGTGGGGCCTGGGGACAGGTTTGAACTCTGTGTGTGAAAGTATTTTACCAGGAAGAATACATTGAGATTGTCTCTCATTTTCAAGTATGTTCTGGACTCATTTTATCTACCTCAGAAGGGTAGAATGCTGAGTTGACCTTCCAAGGACTAGAACCTGCAAACTTGCAGTTTGAACACATTCTATAACTGGTGCATTAACCAACTGAGCCATCTCCCCTGTATTAAGGCATTTGCTGTAAATAGAATTGTATAACGTGTCTGTATGTTTTAAGGGATATAGTAAAATTTGTATTTAAATACGTGAGTGGTTTCAGTATGTGTGAACATTTCTGTTTGACAGAAGTTCAGTAGTGTGAAAAACGACACACTAGATGCAGACCACTGGAAGCCACAGTAGATCAGAGGAAGCAAAGCCTCAATGCCTAGAAGCGTTCTCGGGGCTTATTTATGACTCATATTTTGCTGTTTGTTTTTTTTTTTTTTTTAGCAAACTAAAGAATTTAGTTAAATGGGAACTTCTGAAATGTGAGACAAGGATGGAGAGACAAGGTGTTAGCACCCCAGTAATGAGAGAGGCTTGCTGCTGTTGTGCAAACGACTAAACCAAAGATTCACAAAATGTGGCCTTCTAGCTGTTATTTGACCACAGTACGAGGTTTGAGATAAGAATGCAGGAGCCTGTGCGGTGCTTTGGATACAAATCTATCATCCAAGTCAAGAGCACCAATATATGGATGTACACCCTTAAAAAATATTACACATAACATAGTAGTTATTATTTCTTTCTAAAATGTGATCTGTCCACAGCTCAGTCAGTGTTTACTAATGTAGATTGCTGCCCTACCCATGCACTATAATCACAGTCTTGTGCACGACCCTGGTACAAACATTTCTTTTGGGTCCCCTAATAGAAAAAGATTCAAAAATATGAATAATGAGAACATATTGGACCCTGGTGCAAATAGGGCCCCCCTCTTAGATGCTAGGCCCTGTACAACTGCACCCACTATATTTTTGGTAACCATTATTTTTCTTGCAAACATTAGGTTATGAAATATCTAGATTTATTTGTCCATTTATGCAAATTAGCTACTACTTCCTTATAGGAAGTGACAGTTGGGATGGAAACACTGTTGCAGTACCTGCCAGATTTGCACTAACAAATAAAATAAAGTTAAATAAATCATAAATTATTGTACTACATAAAAATAAATGGCAATGAACAACAGTAAACAAAATCACCTATGTGTTACAAATTGACAGTCCCACTTTAATAGCAGCCAATTTCAAACTTGTCAGTAGTAGTATAAACCATTTCATACTCATGTGAGGTTTCACATCAGACAGCTATAGAGAAGTATGAAATACACTTCTGTGGAGGACTGTGAAATATGGCAATTATGCCAATATGCTGTTCACACCTGAGGTGGTATAGTTGAATGAGTAGAATATGAGGTTTGCATAAAAAGCTGCCAAAAACAAAATTTCCCCAGCCTCAGGAAGACAAGGTTGTTTCCGTGAGCTCTGGAGCTATTGCCAGGTTTCGTCTCTTAGTGCATATGTGTGTATAATCACATTAACACACCCACATGAATATGACAATTGTTCATTGAGTAAAATTTGCCAAATTAGGCATTAGTGAAGATTAAACATTGTAACTGCAGCAATATAATGACTATATTGGTGTATTGTGGTGTAATCAAAGGGATGACATGTTGAATGCAGGACTACAGCTCCCATTAACCTCAAACACCCAGTGGCTGGTTAGGGATGATGGGAGTCAGGGGAGGACTGGCAATATTTGGCCTAGGGGGCAAGTAAAATCAAGTGGCACATTGATACTATTACTCCAGCACTCTGTCCCTGCCTACCAACCACCACCCTGCTGTTAATTTAATAACTGACATTAATTTGTAAAGTAAAGCCACTGATCCCACAGAGCTACAACTGAAAGGGAACTACACTAGTGATACACAAGGCATACAACTGAAATGGAGCTACACTAATGATACAATTGGCTTACAACTTAAATGCAAAAACACTAGTGATACCACAGAGGTTGGAATTCAATGACTACCAGTTATAGTTTAAACTCACTAAGAGTGCCCTCTAGCGGTCAGATTTCAATTAGTTATTCTGTTGCATTCTATGGGAGAGTTGAGTTACTGACACACATGTCCTCATAGAATGTGATAGAAACAGATGATTCATGCTGCCAGTTTGAATTTTCATGAAGTAAATGTGCTGTAATTTATGTCCTGACAATGTGAACTGGTGTAATATTTGAATAAAACTGACAGCAGTTGGAGTACCCTTGTTTTACTCAGCAGGAAAAGTCAAAAGCCCTATAATGTTTAGGTTATCATAGATGGAGTTTACTCCTACTTTAAAGAAGCAGTAAACATTTGTTTAAAAAAAAAAAAAAAAAAAAAAAAAATATATATATATATATATATATATATATATATATATATATATATATATATATTGTATGGCTTTTCCTGTTGAGTAAAACAAGGGTACCTCCACTGCTGAGAGATGCATAGTTTCAGATATTGCAGTTTAAACTATTGTTTTTTGTTTTTTTTACACTCTAGTGGTAAGAATAAAACTAGTTAATCTGTTACATTCTATCTGAGAGAAAAGTCACTGGCAAAGTTCTTCATAAAATGTGATAGAAACTGCTGAGTCACTTCCTGTCAGTTAGAACTTTCAGGAAGTAAATGCACAGCAAATTCAATTCCTGAAGTATAATAACTTCTGAATAAAACATATGACAGCAATAGGAATATCTGGTTTTACTGAGCAGGAAACAGGTTTTCATAAAACAGTTTACTGCTCCTTTAATGCCACTTGCCACTTACAGCCCAAATTCTTTAACCCTGGATACTAGAGATGTCTCCAATGCATTTGGAGTCCTCTTAAGCACCCTAGGAGTTAAAATATCCTGGTACCTGTACTTATTTCTTAGTAGTCCTTTGGATGCTAGCATCTGAAGGGTTAAACACAAAAGAAGTAGTTTAATGTGTTTGATCTTCTGTTGTTCATTGGCTGATGGTATCAAGGATAAGGGATTAAAATACCCAGGTAACCGGTTTAATGTTTTTATTTCCTAGTAATCCCTTCGATGCTAGAGAATGAGATGGATTAGACTTTGGACCTCAGCTGGGTGTGCAAGGCCTTGTTATCAAACACATTGCTTTGCACTCAATGGTTAAGCGTTTGAGACAGAAAAAAATGTGAGTCACACCAAATTTAGAACCAAACAAACTGTGGGGCCTGGAAGGATGTAGAGATGGGGCCTTTTATTAGATATGCCTATTCTATTGAAAATGGTATTAATATAATTGCTGCACATGTGCAGTAGAGAGCACTAACAACTGTTATTGACACCTCTGAATGTTCTCTACCGAGCATGTGAAGCCATCCTATATAATAATTCGCTAATTTATGTTTGTCAGAAGCCATCATGCGCAATAGAGAGGGCTGTGCGCTGCAGTCATGCGCAGTAGAGACCAGGGACGTGCACAAACATTTTGGGGGGCAGGGGCTCAAATGAAAAAAGGGCACTTCTCATAAGCGAAGAGGATCCGACACGCAAGAGGAGAAGACCCGGCGGTACGTAAAAAGGACCCGGTCGGCATGTTAAAGGGACCTTACACTTAAAAAGGACCTGGACGTAAGAGGAGTGGAGAGGAGAGCAGCCCCAAGGTAATCAAAATTGAAAAATGGACTGGGATAAGATAAAATCGGACTGATTACATTTTTTTTTGTTATAAGGGCACGAGGGCACTTTGAAGAAAAAGGGCAGGTGCTCAAGCCCCCTTTGGTGTCTATGTGTGCACGTGCCTGGTAGAGACTGCCCGCGCCGCGGCTGATACGGAGCGGGGCGCTCCAAACTCAGACCGAAGTCCTTTCTGTGCACTACTGTCTGAATTCAGAGCACCTCACTCCGTATCAACCGCCGTGCGGGCAGTCTCTATTGAGCATGACTGCAGCACCGCCACTGACAAGAGGATCCGGCCACCAGCGGAGGTTGCTGGGTGGCACTGTGGCCCGTGTACATGGGCTTTTCAACTAGTTAGGTTATATTCAGTAATTCTCCTTTATAAAAGTAATCATTCACATGTAAGTGTATGTACACATTACAGTGTGTGTATATATGAATAAGTGTATGTGTATAAGTGTGTATGTGCAGAGGTGTAACTAGAAACCACCAGGCCCTGGTGCAAAAATTGGCATGGGGCCCCCCGACCACATTCATCCCACTGTCTACCTCCACAATGCCCCCAGTGACCACCTCCACAATGCCGACCTCCACACTGGCCCCCATTCCACCTGCTACCATACCTGGTTCAGGAGCGAGGGGACTCATCCCTGGTGGTCCAGCAGCATGCGGAGTGGAAGGAGAGGTCTGTGCCGCCTTCTGCACAGACCTCTATTAGCAGCTCCCACATGGTCCTTTCTCCAGTAATGCAGAGCATTTCCCATCACTCTGCATTACTAGAGTGCCAGGACAGAAAGGGAGCTGCTAATAGAGGTCTGTGCCAAATAAGGCACAGACCTCAGCAGCTTGTTGCGGGTGCCGGGCAGAAGGATTGCAGGAGGCAGCTGGGCCCAAGTAGTGACGGGCCTGGTCACAGTTGTGACCCCTGCGACCCTTTTGGCACTCCGCTGTGTATGTGTAATACAGTGGGTACATGCATAAGGGCTGTATATGCAAAAGTAAAGTGGAATTCTGGAGCAAATCAAATGCACCATAGAAACACAGATATTAACCCTTTGAGCACCAGAGGGATAGGCAATGCATTGTGGAGCAATTTGTTGCACACCCCTCTGGCACTCAAAGGGTTAATGGCAGAAAAGCCATCTGACACAACCAGTCTGCCCATTCCCCTATCTACGGTAATATAATACACATTCTTAAAATGTTTAGTAATGGCAAAATTTAAGTCGATTAAATATTGTAAAGGTTTGAGAAATATTCTCTGCTAAAGTTCCCCCCTCCCTCCCCTTCTCCGGACATCAGAGCTCTACTGACAGCAGGAGATCCCAGTCCTGAGACCAGCCGGTGGCTCTTCAGCAGAGCTGATATAGCAAAATGTAAAAAGAATTTCTTCATTGAAATGGTCTATAAAGTGTGCCTGGTTTGCAAGCACACTTTGTAGACCTTTCCAATGACGTAATTATTTTTAAATTTCACTATTTCTGCTCTGCTGAAGAGCCACCCCGAGTCACACCACTCGAATCGCCTTCTGTCAGCTTTACAGCTGACATGAGGGAGGGGGGAACTTTAGGTTTTTTAACATCTACAATATTTAATCGACTTAATTTTCAGCATTACTTCTCACAACAGACTTATGTCTATCCCAGGCATTTTTTAATTCCCTAACAGTATTTTTTCCTACCACCTCTGCTGGGAGGCTTCTCCGTGAGTCTTTCACCCTTTCCCTAAAATTGTTCTTAATCATATTACTTCTTAATTTTTCTTCCTCTAACATGGGGAGAAATAAATATTCTCATTGACTTGAATGAAGGTTTAAACTCATTGGATGCTAGATACCTCTACAACACATTACACAGTTTGTGTATGTGTATATGTAAGTAGGTATAAATAAGCATGTATAAGCATGTGTATGTATGTAAGTATGTGTAAGAAAGTGTGTGTATAAAATGTAACTTTGAAACACTTTTTTTTAGGAGCAGGCTGGGAGCGTTAGGAGCCAGTGAAATTACATAAGTTTTCTGCCAGTATTGCTTTTCAAAGTACCATGGATCACTGAGGATGTTATGTAATGTAACTGCCCAAGGAACGGTGCCCCTGGAAATATGCCAAGATATATTGGCACACACATGTACATACAGGTATAGCCAGCCAGACAAATACAGACAGACACACTTGGAAATGTACTGAGACATATTAATATAGATACTGCAGGCACAGACAGACAATTACAGGTACACAGACCTAGGAGGGTAATGACAGACACACATGGACAGACAGACACGAGAAGGTACAGACAGAAAGAAAGACAGTAGATTGAATAAGGCAGAGGCCCGCTGGCTCATACGTATGACTGGCCTGGAAGTTATAGTCTCCAACAGCTAAAGATCCAAAGGTGTCCTACCTCTGCTATACACAACACCATATGTTAGAATAATGAGTGAGTTCTTTGTGTGCTTTCCCCAGGATTTCAGAATCTCCCCTCAGTATCACAGGAGGAACAATTAGTGGCCCAGGAATTGTGACAGTTCTCTCCTTGCCAATAAGATAACCATCAGCACCCATTTGAGGATATCCTGAAAATCTGCACTGGGGGAACATGGGGGGACCTTTAGGACAGTTGTGAGTACTCTGCATGAAGGTAGAGAGAAGTAACAGAAAATAACACACAAAATAAAAACATGGCTAGCCCTTTGCATGCCAGGTGCTTCAACAACCAGTTGCCCTGCTACACAGGATGTTAAGTAAGTATTGCTGTAGAAGTAGAAACACTGATCCCTTTGAGTAAATGGTGGGCAGAATGGGGCCTTCCAGTTGTTGTGAACTACAATTCCCATCTCTCCTAGCCAGCCAAACACTGGCAGGTGATGATGGGAGTTGTACTCCACAACAGCTGTGGGGTCTCAGCTTGCCCATTCTGGCTATGAGGAATGCTACTGTATAGTGGCCAGGGTTCAGCAACCTGTGGTTCTCCTGGGGGAAGATGCAATAAGGTGTGATAAAGTGGTGATGACAAGGTGACAAATGCTCCACATTTCCTGTGTTATTCTATGGAGCCTATAAACTATGATTTCTTAAGTTACACACATCTTAGTGAATAAGTTCTATAGAATAGCATTGGAACTGGAGAATTTATGTCACTGTTATCCCCTCTTTATCACACCTTAGTTCATAACCCCCCAGATACTGGAGACTACAACTCCTTCGGCTGATTGGGAATGATGGGAGATGTAGTTCTCAAAAGCTAGTTCTTCAAGAGTTAATTACCCCTGTTCTACCCCATTAAATGAATAGTATAATGAATGATTGGGGATGATCGGAGTGGTAGTCCCCAGTTGCCTTCCCCTTCATTTAGTATATAGTACCTTTTAGTGTGAGAGCTGTGCGTGCAGGCCTGCTTCCTGAGTTGTCTGTTGTCTTGTTTGTGAGATCTGCATGAAGAAGGGAGACTTGTTAAATGACAGCTGAACTGTGATGGGATGTAACACTCTAGAAACCAAATTATCACACTCCCCCCATTCACGCAAACCCACTGTGACTCACAGACCTATATGTGCTCAATTCCAGGAAATGTAATACCACTACTGCTCATATACTAAAACACACAATTATAGCAAATACTAACTGGACCCATGCCTGCCTGCTGAGGGACAATTTTAACACTTTGAATGCCAGAAGTGTGTGCAATGCACTGTGAAGAAATGCATTTTTCCCCCTTCTGGCACTCAAAGAGTTAAACCCTTTGCTTACCAGAGAGGTATGCAATACAAAGGGGTTATTCAGTAAGGAGTGATAAAGAGGTGATAAAGTGGAGATGCTTTCTCCAGTGATACCGCTTCCCCAGTTCCTATGTTATTCTATGGAGCCTCCATGGAGCCTATTCATTAACATTTCTTAAGTTTAGGAGATCTAAGTACATAGGATCCATAGAATAACATAGAAACTGGAGAAGTGATATCACTGGAAAAGTCATCTCCACTTTATCACCTCTTTATTACCGGTTAGTGCATCACCCCATTGTGTTGCAATGCATAGGATACCTCTCTGGCACTCAAAAGGTTAAGGGCCCTATTTGCAAAAGAAAACTGGACTATTCTGGATAAACCAACTGAACCATACAGGAAAAATAAAAATTCCTGTTAATTTATAAGGTGATCTTAACCTCTTGAATGAGAGATCATCTCTCTAGTGTTAAAGGGGTTAAAAGCACTATTAACATCAATTCTTGGTGTTCTCCAGAATTAATTCAAGTGGACTATGCACTAAGATCAGAAATGTGTCAATGTGAATAGCTCAATACATAGGGAAATCACAGGCTGTTCTTGTGCATTAGACATTTGCCAATTCAGCAATGGCTGGGTCGTATCTGGATGTTTCTTATTGACCAATAAGTGATGATCTGATCTGGAAATCTCATTCTCCACGTTTAGGTTGGTGGATCCCTTTGTAGTTAGTTGGGGGGCAAGCACTCTCATATGTATTTGTTTTTGTACTGCTGGAGTGACAACATTTGCACCATTTTTCACCATATTTCACTGCATTGCATATGCAAGGCAGGGACATTCTATTGCTCACTATGATTATCCAAGAGTATCCGTCAATGTTCACTGAGAAGAGCACATCTTATATAATAATTCGCTAGGATGTTTGTCAGAAGCCGTCATGCGCAGTAGAGACTGCCTGAACGCACAGAATGCTGAGAGCACAGAATGTTGGGAGTTCTGTGCTGGGAGCATTCTGTGCTTTAGGCCAGTCTCTAAAGTGCATGACTGCGTCGGCGGCAGGACACAGAGCAGGACCGGCCTCTTAACATCACCCGGACCTTGGCCTGTGTACACGGGCTTTTACACTAGTATTTGATATGTTGCCTTTCCCGCAGCTTCATAGCTTTCACCCTAAGGCATAATAAACGGGTGATAAGGATCTCTCAATTTGGATAGTTGTTACAGCATAGGCTCCAAAGAATAACATAGGAAGGGGAAATGTCATCAAACTGCAACAATTTTGGAGCAAATCAGTTGCACTATAGGGGATTATAGATGATTAATACAATTTCCCCAAATTCTTATGGATTTGAATGAGGTCTCTAACCCTTTCAACGGTAGAGATACCTCTAATGTATTGTGAAGCAGTGTATTGGAAGCCTCCCTAGCATCCAACAAGTTAAAAACCCCATTTAAGGGAATGATTAGTATCACCTTTAATGCAGTTGATTTGCCCTCAAATTGCTCCAGTTCGTCTTAGTACATTAGCCTCACAATCTTATTTGCCCATGTATTAGCATGATAATGAAAGCCTATGTATGCAATAGTACACATCAATGAACAGACATCAACTAGCCTCACAACCCATTTATGTTACCTCAGGAGCAGGCATAAAAACTACAGGCCTTGTTCTTCAAGTTAAAGAGGAGCAAATCAACTGCACCCCAGGGAGAAAAGATAACCCTCACTAAATTCTCATTGATTTAAATGAGCACGGAACATTTTTATGAAAACCTATATATTTTAGTGCTTTTACTGTTGAGTAAAATAAGAGCAGATTGATGTCAGATGTTTTATTCAAAAGCTATAGCAGTTTAGTTTGTCAGGAGGTGAATGGAAGTTCTAAGTGACAGGATGTGACTCAGCAGTTTCTATCCCATTCTATGAAGAACTGTTTCACAGTTATTCACATTTCCAAGAACATAAAATTAATTTGAATCTGACCACTAGAGGGCATTATTAATGAGAAAAAAGAGTTTAAACTATACCAACTCTGAAAATATGCTTCTCTCAGGCGGGGGAATATCCTTGTTTTGCTCAACAGGAAAAGCCCTAAGATCACTCTAGCACAGTGTTTCTCAACTCCTGTCCTCGGGACCCACTAACAGGCCAGGATTTGATGATTTCCTTGTTAGAACACAGGTGAGTTAATCAATGTGAATGAGCCTCTGATCCTCACACCTGTGCTCTAGCAGAGAAATCCCTAAGTCCTGGCCTGTTAGTGGGTCCTGAGGACAGGAGTTGAGAAACACTGTCTAGCATTTAAGAGATTAAATCAATGGGGATTTACATGTCTCCCCTATGATGCAGTTTATTTGTTCCAAATTTGCACTTCTTTAGCTTGATGAATGAGTCCTTATGAGGTTTACACCTTATTCCTCTGAGGCCAGTTTGTAGGTAGCATGCAAAGCAACCATTTAGACATACAAAGAGGATTGCATACTGGTGGTAAGAGAGCGGATGACCCACAACATGCCTAGATATGTCTCGTTGTATGGAAATAGCAGCAGCTTCATGGATTTTCATGTCCCTCTTATTGTCTGAAATGCAACCTTGCTCCCTCCCTTTTACTAACATTCGTTCTGTGGAACCATTTTAACTTCTTAAGGAAACTCCAGATTTCCTCCAAACACCATTTTAGAAGTATTTTACACACATTAACGGCTGCATTCAGGAAGACAAAGTGGTTCACCATAGAGGTCAAATAACATATCCTAACTCCCTGCTGTTTTTAAAGAGTCTTTAACCACTTGAATGCTGAAGAAGGTCACCAACACATTGCCTTGTAATGCTCTGGAAACCTCTTAAACAATCAAGGATTAAAAGCCTCAGCTATACTAATAGGAATTTTCATTGACTCATATGTTACAGATGGTTTGCCCCGGTATTGCACCTTATTAGCTTCCTGAATACAGCCCTTAAAAACTTTTTTTGTAGGTTTAGATTATCTTCCAGTTTTAAGCCAATTTTCTCTTTCTGGCCCTCTCCCCCATTCTCATTGTCCACTGTATATTTATTTGTTGGCTCCCCCATCTTTAAAATGTATTTCACTCTTCCTTCCTGTCTTGCCTCATAATAGTAATAGTAATTAATATCCTTTAATTACACACTACCGTACAATGACAGAGAGAGATGTGTATACTATGAGACTGATGTACCAAGCAATTGTGGGCAAGTTCGTTGGGCTGGAGCAATGAGGGAGCCACTCCTGGCTTGGCTCAAAGTCAGAGGGAGGAGTGAAATAAGACTATATCATGCCCTACCTTTTCAACAGTGGATCCTAGTGTTGGAGCTGAATAACTTGGACATATAAGGGATCACTATTGGACTGTAGTACTGTAGTAAAAGAGTGAGAATCCATCTGGGCAGGGGCCCTTGCCTAAAGCCATGGACCTATAAGAGCTTTCAAGGCCGCACTCTCTTGTGTTGTAAGGGTGGGACAATTGGCTTTAGCCAGAAAGTCCTGAAGTCTAGAGGAAAAGTCTGACAGAGGTGTGTTGTGTTCTTCACTAAGTTTGATGCCACCATGAAATTGCAGGTGGGTGTGGTGAGAAAAGGTCAGTTGAGATGCATCTTTTTATGCAAGTTGACTGGTTCTCACCAGACTTGACTGATAGAAAATGGTATAAAAGAGGAGTATTTTTGGGGTGGAAGCAGGGCAGCAAAAGAGGAGCAGCACATGAGAGAAGACTACAGCCTGGGAAGTGAACTACAGCATATGAGCAGTCCTGATTCCTAGAGGGAAGGCCTGTCCTTGAGAATCCTGATGTAAGCCCAGCAGAAGAGCAAACCAGAAACCAAGGTTAGCGCTGGAGGATGTGAGGAGATTGTCATCATATTATTTACTGGTGTCACATTTAATTCCATCTTTTCCATTTCTGTGACTCATAATATTGTTTTATTCATGTATATACCATCGAAACTGTAACAGTATTTTGATTTTGTACATAATATAATCATTTGTTACATAATATAATCATTTTTATTATCACCTGCTTGTGTGTTTTCTTAGTTATACCTACCCAAAAGATTAATTATACCCTTGTTAAGAAAGAAGAGGGCTTGTTGTAAAGCAGACCTTTCAGAAAGAGATAGCAATCCTCTACATCAGCTGTCATATCTAAGAGCATCCGAGACAGGCTCTGAGGAAAATACCTGCTCTGCGCTTCTTTTCCGAAGCAGGAGAAAAGTAGAGTGTATGGAATTTATGATTCGTTAATTCAGGGGTGGCATCAATGTGGAAATGTCTCTAGGACTAAAACTATATCAGCAGATAATCTGTCAAATTCTCTAAGAGTTATGGAGAGTTTTTCCAAAACTTGAGACCTTTGGCATCGAGCTTAGTTACTTTAATACATGACATGACAGTTGCAATTATTTGATATCAAGAGAGGGTCCTTGACGGTCCCGTGGGGAAATGATGGAAGGTGAAGAAATGGAAAAAAAAAAAAAGGGGGTTGGGGAGCAGCTTAGATAAGGAGTAGGTCATGAGAGGATGTATGGTCAGAAAGAAGAAGTATGTTGAGAAACCGTGTGATGAATAGTTCGGCACTCTAAGTTGAGAGGTTTTAAGTATAGAGAGTGCCATGTGGCCTGTGGGGGTGAGTCGAGTTGGTATTAGCTCAAGGTATGATATGGGGAGGTACCCATATGGGAGGATGTGAGACATATATAGGGATCAGGATGTGTTATGTAAGAGGAAAAGCTATGTTTAAACAACTGGTAAATTTTTGGGTAAAAACCCAGTAGCATGTGTGAAAGAGTGGGTAAATTCGCACAAGTGGGATGTGTTAGAACTGGTGTGAATGAAGGTGACCATATGTAAGATTAAAGGGATAGTAAGGTTTCACAAAAACAGCAGCTCCAATTAATCTTCATAGTATTTGAGCCATAGAGAGTGTTATTTCAATACTGTCAGAGTTGTAGTTCAAGAGTAATTGAATGATAAAGTATCCCCCTCCCACCCCTTTTACCTAGTGTAAGCTACCTCCCCTCAGATGTGGAATCTAGTCCACAGACCAGACAGCTCACAGCCAGGACAGCCTTCTTACTATGAGAACAATGAATGCCCTGCCCCTATTGACAGGTTTTTCCCTTATCTTAATTGAAGATTGTCCCTCTCTGCAATCCACTTGGACACCAACCAGCTGCTCTGAGCTGAGCAGTGTTACATCAGTAAAAGGGTGGGAGGGGGATATTTTATCATTCAATTACTCTTGAACTATACTCTCCATGGCCCAAATACTATGAAGATTAATTGGAGCTGCTTTTCTTATGAAACATTACCATTCCTTTAACATTAGTAAGTTGGAGGATAGAGACAGCTTCCAGGTGCTGGGAATGACAGCATTGCTTATCTGGGTCCAAATCTATAGTGGAAGAGAAAAAAGAAAAAAAGAAGAGGTTGTAATAGGGGGGTGGACTCCAATGGATTTGATGTAAATAACTTAACTAGAAGAATAGGAGCATGAATGTAGTCAGTTAGAGGGATAAACGTGTAGTGGAGGAGAAATTGCTTGGAATTAAGGGGTTAATGGATCAGTACAGAATCAAAGTCTGAAAAGTGATAGATACTTGGATAACAGCAAGATGTCAGTCCTCTTCTCAGTATTTATGGTAAGGAGGACAGTAGGAGAGTTATGGCGGAATGCCTAAGCAAGCAAAGGTGACTTAAAGTGTAGCAGAAATGTGATGGGTGATCAGTCCTTAGGGGGACGGGATACTGTGTATTTGCACACAGGTATGGAGGATCTCAGGTTTGCTTTTTTCTTTTTATGTACACTTTGGGTTTCAGCCTGATGTTTGCGGGTAATAGAGAGTCCTCTCATTCCTTGCTGCCATCTAAATGCCAGTCACTTTATATCCCTTTCACTCTATTAACTATAGTTATTTATTATATTGAGCTAGCACTGTGAGTTTTTTCTGTCTCAGATAGATGAATGGACCTGGATCAATATAACAATCGAGCCGAGCTCGACTGGTGAATTGCATCAACAGTGTCTGATACACCATCCAAACACAAACAGAACATCTCTATCAGTTCCGATTAGTTACAAGTTATATCAGATACAAGAAAGGTGGAAGGTAAAGGTGCTTGGTAGAGACACACATTATTAACAAGAGCAGAAATTATCTTACACTTTACATTACATCCCAGATAACTGCTAATTCATGGTTCAAAAAGGGATTAGCATTGTGGCATCAACCCAATATCTACATGTTTTAGGGGTATCTGCATTTCCAAATATAGCTAACTAGAACCAGACATGGTCAGAGAGGGCAAAGATGTGGCCAGTTTCATGCTGGATAGTTATATGGAGAGTAACACTTTTAGATACAATCACTGGAATGGAGGATGGAATTGCAAGAGTAGGAGTGCTGACTGGTGTTGAAAGGAGATCAGTGAAGTCCCCTGAGGTTCTAGAGACTAAGCTGTAGTCTGAGTGGAGCTCAGGAGCACATACAATTTCATGCCTGTATATTGTGGCATCAGGAGTGGTGGTAAGTGTTAAGTGGAGGACCTATGCAGACTGATATGTCCACATTTTATTGTTGTAATTCTTTAGGATCTCAAGTGAGTAGAGGAAGGCATTTAGAGGTACCATCTCATATGTAATTTCTACTTAGAAAGTTAGACTGTTGATTGCATTAAACTCAGAGTCAGAATTTAGGGGATGGGTTAGATCGGGAGAATACACTAGAGGAAGAACATATTAATATATATTGATAGAAGGTGCTAACACACTAGGGCTGCACTTGACTATCTCTCTGCAAATAATACTATAGTGTGGGTTATAGATATTATGAAGGATGATTAATAGCTAGCAGCGTGAGTCTCCATGTTTTAATAGGCAGTGTCAGCTATGTGCTTAATTTCCTTGTAAACTAGGTCTACAGAATAGCATTGATGATCGTTACTGTTTACTTATATACAGGTGAACTTAAAGATATGGTTTGTCAATTAAGACTATTTCAATAAGCCACATAAAAAGTATCCAGCTGAGAGACAAATCGTCCAAGCCCACCGATGATGAATGCGGCAGGTATGGCTATTTGCAACAGTGATACAGGTATAGGCCATCCCCAAGACAGCACCAGTGCCAATGATCATTTGACAGTGGGATGTTCAGCAGAGAAAATAATAAAATATAAAAAAGATAATTAAAAAATAAAAAGAGGAGAAGGGAAATAAATGGAGGATAATTTCTGAAAAAGGACTTGAACCACAATTTAACAATGTGGTAGGAACTATTGTCTAGTAATACTTAAAAATAGGACAACATGAGGTAAAGGGTCTAGCTATGCTTAGCTAGAATGCCGGACTGTACCGGAGGAACTGGAACTGAAGGCCTGGTTAGATAGTTATGTCAATTCAGATGTGGATAGTTGTGAGGGGGCAGCCATCATCTTGAGTCTCCTTTGTCTCTTCTTTGTGGACTGGGATCATGGAGACCAGTACATTCTTCTTTGAGATTTCAATGGTTGGGGTGCTGCAAGAAGATTAGATCTCTGCTGCTGAGTGGTTCTCAGTATGGAGCAGAAGGTGGGTACTTTGCCAGATGGGTGGCAGTGATGGAGAAGGGGAACCCCCATCTATATATTATCTGGAGATGCCTTACATGATCTATGAGGCCCTTCACTGATCTGTGGAGTTTGAGCATATGTGGGGAGAGATCATTGTAAAGTTGCACATTTGCTCTTGCACACTAAAGAGTACCCTTTTTTCTGATTCTTCTCATAACAAGGTCTAATCTCGCACCTATGAAAACAGACAATGACGTCTCTGGTTACACCATTTTCTTTAGGCCCGAGTGCATGGTGTATTATGTCTAGGTTGATCTTTGTTTGGGGCGTTTGTTACCAGAGAGAGTGAAAGAGAGAGATTAAAGTTGGTCTCAAGTTGTTCAGAGGCACCATTTTCGGAAGATTTTTTATTCTAATATTACATCGTCTCCCCCTCTTGTCTAGGCTCTCAACTCTATGTGTGAGTTGGGTGATGACTCGAGGTCTCATTATTCTACATTTATTTGTTCCATATTGGTGGTATGGTCAGCTGTTATCGCCTTCCTCAAGGAGTGAAACCCTTTGTTGGAGCTGAGTCAGATATGAGTGAGTCATTGCAGCCTTTGGTGGAGTTGAGTCAGATCTGAGTGAATCATTGCAGCCTTCATTGTGTTTTTCACATCTTCCATTAAGAATCTGAAGTCTGCTTTGGATGGCAGATCAGCCAGTATGGTTATAAGTTTTGCCTTGGAGACAGAATTATCTGAAGACAGAGGTGATGTGGGATCAGTCACCACAATCAATAGGTCACCGTGTGGGAGAGAGGAGGCTGACATCATTGGCTCTTGAAGCTCTTTCCATGACTGTGAAGACTGTGTGCCTACGTCTATAGGCAGCGTATGTCAGTACATGTGTGTAGGCCACGTCCTGAGGCATTGCATCACAGAGTATTCAAGTTTTGCCAGAAGGTGTCCTCTTGCCTTTCATTTGGCCCGCAGGTGTTTCCTCTTATTTAAAATAGGAAGTAAGGTCGCTAATTTTTAATTTTTTTATAGAGTTCCAACTTCTGGAAATGTTTATGCAAGCTGGCCTACTGGAAGAAATGAAAGTGACCACTCATTTGATGAAACTGCCTGTCTACTTTCCAAAATGCTAAGTCTTATCAAGCTTTTCTTCAGTCTTACAGTTGTTATAAACATTATGATGCAGGCATGTTCGATTCTAAAACACGTGCAGAAACAGGATTGTGGTAGTTGTAGTTAAGTGCTCCTGGCATCCCTGTTGTTATACCAACTCATGTCAATGAGGAACCATTCTTCTGGGACAGTAGCTAATGAACACAGCAGGAATTTCCTTTCTTTCTTAATGCTTTTTGTTTTTATCATCCTTTTACTGTATACATGTTCTATTTCTAATAATGTAAGAAAATAGATAGATTGTTGTAGGAGCAGTTTTTTTCCTGTCACGCCCTATGATATGTCAGTGGAGTATGATTTCACTTCTAGCTACCTATCCTGATATGAAATTCCTTGGATTTAAAACAGGTGTGTCTAAGTTAAGTCTTCCAGAGCTGCCAACAGTCCAGGTTTTAAGGATTACCTTGTTTGAGCGCAGGTCGGACTATCACCACCGATTAACTCACCTGTGCTTGATCAAAAAATCCTAAAATCCTGGCCTGTTGGTTGCCCTGGAGGATCGAACTTGGACACCTCTGATTTAAAACATTCCAGGATCTTTGATGTCAGGAAAACGTAAAAAATAAATGTTCCTTTTCCATAGCACCATCTTTTGAGATTTCATAGAGGGCAAGTCTTTGTATAGAAACACAATTGGCCTCTCTTTGAAATTAAAATGTTATGTATTTTTCAAACATATATAGCATTGCAGGGTTTGTTGTTTCTTTTCCACTTATTTTGTACCTTAAATGCAGAATCTGAAAAAAAAACAACAACAAATATGTACCTTCTATTTTTCTATTTCTAGTTTTTATAGGAAGACGTACAGGTAAAATCACATATATATTTTTTCTTTTTGAGAAGGCACCAAATGTAGAGTCATATGTATTTGCTAACATAATGTAGATAAAGTCCACTTCCACACAGTTTGTCATTTCAATAAAAAAATATATTTTTGGAATTCTGGGTAGATTTTCCCTGCTATGGTAGGTGCCACAAATAAACAAAATACCGCTTCTAAAAGTGCAGGTTTTCTTGAAAAAAAGTATTGTATGTGTGCCTTTTATACAAAAATCTTACTGAAACTGTTTTTGACTATAAACAGCGGTAACAGCTTGGAAACACGATATGCAGCACTGTAGGGTTTTCATAAAACTGCAGCAAAGGTCTTAATGAGAAATCTCAGGCTAACCCAGGGGTAAGCAACCATTGGCTCCCTAGCTGTTATGTGTCTATAACTCCCATCATCCCCAACCTGCCAATGTCTGGTTGGGGATGATGGGAGTTTGCCTACCTCGGTGTTAAGGTAAGAGAGGTCATTCCAGAGAAAACCTCCCCAAGCCTTATATGTGTTATGCTATGGCAAACTGAACAGAACTGCCCTTTAACTTGGGTTTATATATGACATCTTTATACTCCAGGTATGTACGGAGATCAGGGAGCCCTGTATTATGCATTTTTCATATATGTCCCTAGTTAAAGATGACGACTAGTCTGCTTATTCTGGGTTGTTGACTGAAGTGAGTAAAACCTCTCAAAAAGTGTCTTAGCATAGTGATATTTTTGAAAAATGAGGCAGTGGGAAACTTGATGGTGCTAATAACACTGTTAAGAGATTGAATAACTGATAATGAGTGTGTTAAAGAAATAGAAAAAAAAATGCTTTAGTATTTTTAGATAAGGCACAGTAATTAACACTTAGGATGCTAGAAAGGTTTAAGTTCAAAAATTAACATTACATCATGTAAAAATATAAATATGCCTATCCATAATGAAAATTAAAGTACTATTAGTAGAAGTGAGAATCCTTAGTATGAAGTTAACTGTCAAAAAATAGCATTTGAATTTTTTTGGTTTTAAAGACAAAACATTTTTGTTTTGAAATTTTTTGGTTCAAAGACACAATTAAAGACATTTTTAACATCGGAATTTTTAAAGGCAATATTCATCATGCTCGTCTTAACATCATATTTAAGTCTTTATGATACGTGACGGATTTACTTCTGAAAATATTGTCTTTCTTTTACCAGCAATTGTTTCATTATGAAGACTTTCCGAACAGCATGCCCTAATGGCCATTAGACCATATTAACTAAGAGAATTGCATGCAATTAAAACAAAACATTTTTGGGCCACATGCACAATATTGAAAGTGGAGCAGTAAACCATATGTGACAAATAAAGATGTCCATTGATTTAAAGTGATTGTAATGTTTCACAAAAAAAGCAGCTCTGATTAATCTTCATAGTATTTGGGCCATGGAGAGTGTTATTTCAATACTGTCAGAGTTGTAGCTCAAGAGTAATTGAATGATAAAGTATCCCCCTCCTGCCCCTTTTGTAAGCCACCTCCACCAGATGTGGAATCTGGTCCTGGGACCATACAGCTCACAGCAAGGGACAATCTTTTTACTGTGAGCATAATGAAAACCATGCCCACCTTGACAGATTTTTTCAGGTTTTCCCTTATACTCACTGAAGATTGTTCCTCTCTGTGATGCATCCGGACAGTCTTTCTACTCTGAGGTGAGCAGTGTTACATCAGTAAAAGTAGCGGGAGGGGGATACTTTATCATTCAATTACTCTACAACTCTGACCGTATTGAAATAACACTCTCTATGGCCCAAATACTATGAAGATTAATCTGAGCTGCTTTTTTTGTGAAACAGCACTATCCTTTTAAAGAAGAAGTCACCAAAGCTTTGTTTCTATATCCATATGTCTCACTCTAGCATGTACCCATTTGAGTGCCATAGATTTGTGCAATGCCTTGAAGAGCAAGCTGTTGCACACTCCACTGGCTCCACTCAGTGGGTTAAGAGTTAAAAGTCCAATTCAATAAGAATTTAGAGAATATTTATTTGTTTTCTGTGGCGCAGTCAGTTGGCCCCAGAATTGTTCCGCTTTGCATTATACATATGCCCCTTGGAATCTTGGTTTCTGTTATCATACAGTGGTTTGTAAAGAGTTGTATAATCAGGGAGATGGTATTTCTCTATTTCCCTTTTATGGCTGGGTGATCTTAGGTCCCTATGTTCAAATGAAAACTGGTCAAACACAAATTTAATAAATTTCCATTGAGTTAAATGGGGCTTTTACCCCAATGAATGCTGCAGAGGTTGCTAGCATTTGAGAAGTCAATAGACCCATTTAAATGAACGGGGATTTTTACCCCTCCCCTACAGTAAAGTTGGTTTATCCCAAAAATGACTTCACTTTTCTTTTGAACAAAGGGAGAGAAAACGAAAATTCACTAACAAGGTGGAAGATTTTTTGCAAATTTTTCTTGTAAGGAGAAATAATAAAATTAAACTGTACATATTATATAAACTAGCACGTTACTGTGTGTCATGTTAATTAACCCTCTGGATGGAAAGGTATCTACCAACAGGACTCTGTTCTATTGTCAGGTGTGGGCACATACCTGGCAACCTCCGCATTTGCTAAAAAAGAAACAGAGAGAATGGAAGAAATGAAATATACGGATATATTAACTATCCGCAAAGAGAGACCAGTTCAATACTTTTTCAATTGGGACTCATTCATGTCACTATAATGCTGTCAAGACGACTGTATAATGGAGTTTTTTAGAGCCTGTTTTGTCTGACAGACAATGGGTTATTCTGTTTTTAATGATAAAAGATTTAATAAATATATATATTTTTAGTCGTCTTGTCAGCATTATAGTGAGGACATGAATGAGTCCCAATTGAAGTATTGAACTGGTCTTTGCGGATAGTTAATATATCCGTATAGTTCCTTTCTTGCATTCTCTCTGTTTCTTTTTTAGTGTATGTAAAATTCTGAGACCTGCGATATGTCAATATCCGTTCCATTATATTTATATATATTAACCTCTGCATTTGCCCTGGAGACTAATGGTTTCAGCCTGAATTACCAAGTCTCCGGAGACAGAGTCTGGCAGTGGTGACTTTCATCTTTTTCCCACCCTGCTCTGCCCAATTCCCACCAACTTTATGGCACACAGCCCCACCCACCTAAAGCACCACCCCATTTATGAGTCAAATTGCGTCATTGACATCCCCTGTCCAGCAGTACATTAGCCCTCTCTGGGGACTCAAATAGAAGAATTTCTAAAGTACTGTGCACCTGGGAGCAGATCTGTCGATAAAGTTGGGGGCTGCAGTGTGATTTCCTGCAGGTCAATGGGAGAGCAGAACAGGGATCTGTAATGAGACTTAGATACTCCGATGTTGGTCCTTCACGAAGTGACTACTAGACTGTTTCCTGTCCTGCACAGAGCTGTCCCCATAGACCCCCATTAATGGGCTAAAACAACCTGACACAGCAGGTCTATAGAGAGCGCACATGCAAATGTATCCTACAATTTTTGTGGCTGAGAGGTGCATATATCTGGGAAGCATTGCAGTCAAGTTTTGTGGTGGCACATTGCAGCCCTTTTTTCTAAGACTGCTGCCATTGGAGCAAAAATGTGATAATTGCCCTTTAGGCCTCATCAATTTTGTTCATATTGTACTGTAATCTTGAATGCCAGAGAGATTGATCTCAAACTTATTTCTCTCTCTCGTGCATCTAAAAGGCTGTATACAGAGTGCATAAACCCCATTCTTTTCACTGGGGTGGATGTAGGGATCCGCCTGGGAAAGTCCAGCAGTGGCAGACTCAAATGCCAGCAGCTGTACTCAGAGGTGTGTACTAGAGAGCATGATGGCTTTAGTGCATATGGTGAACAGACTCTGCAGATTAGCACTTTCATGCTGGGAACGTCACTCAGGGATGTATATTAGAGATTGTTTGTTATGGTGCATATGGTGCAGAGACTCCACAGGTGTTAGGACTTTAATGCCAGGAGCTGCACTCAGGGTATGTAATAGAGAATATGTTCTCTTTAGTGCATATGGTGTACAGATGCCACTGATGTTAGTACTTTAATGTCAGGTGCTTCACTCAGGAGTGTATACTTGTGATTATATTTGTTTTAGTGCATATGGCACACACACTTTGCGGGTGTTAAAATATTAAAGGCAGGTCCAGCACTTAGGGGTGTGTACTAAAATATGATCACCTTAGTGCATATGGCACACAGACTCTGAAAGTCTCATAGACTCCACAGATGTTAGGACTTTAATACCAGCAGCTGTACTTAGGGTGTGTACTAGAGTATGATCTATTTAGTATTTATGGTGTACAAACTCCATGGGTGTTAGGACTGTAATGCCAACAAGTCCCTGATTCCTGCTCCATTGCATGCACAGGGAAACCAGGTATAACCATGCAGTCTTTTATGCATATTGTTTAATATATGACATTAACCAAGGTGTAGTGGAATGGATTACTCCAAAATGTCTGTATACTGTCCCTCTGCCCTCACCTTAGCACAAGCAGAGTTAAGGGGAGAACTTTCAGAATGAGTACATTAGTAAATTGTTCTTAGGCATGTGTAGGACTAGAAGATCAATTCTAGTGTCTGAACTCATGGAACTGAATTTGTACATTCCCCACACTGAAATGTGTGTTTGTTCTGATGCTACGTTGTTATAATTAATGTGGGCAGTTCTAAATTTTAAGCTTATGGAAACATACAGGGTTGAACCTGTCCCTGTACAGTCACGTAGAATGAAATATTCAGAACTGTTTTGCGTTAAAATGGAGATCTGAATTGTCCCCATAATTTTCTGCCAATCATAAAAAATGCTATGATCCAAGCTTTTAGTGAACTAGCTCCACCTAGGGGAGAAAATAGAAATGTTATCAAGAAAGCCAATCTTCTGAGAGGGTTAAAAAGAAGAAAAGGTAGAACACAGCGCACAAGGTAAGGTACACACTCTATAGATAAGAGAGGGTGACTAATAATGAAAAAGGTTCAACAATATTGGAATTATTAATCAATACTAAGTCCCCAAATAAATAGCATACAGGAAATATACAAAACTTTTCCTATATCTATTGTCAATAATGGGCGATTAGTTCTCTCTCCTTTGCTGCTTGTCCAAAAACAGTTCATGCAAAACAGGGGTACTCTCAGGTCCACCGTTGAACATGTAACAGAAGATCAGAAAAAAGGGGGAGGGGTGGACAGCGCAAAAATATCCTCTAAGTGTAGTAGGTTAGAATAATAAAATAGTTATATAAATGCAAATAGAAATGTAAAGAATATTTATTAAACTTCCAAAGTGGAACAGACAAAGCTATAAAAATAAAGATGAAATCAAATAAATAATCCAAGGTGAAGCTGGATAGATGAACAATGTATATATACAAATCAGGAACAACAATAAAAAGCCCAAATATATTAAAAACTATGCAGAAAATAAATATCACTGCAAGTATTAAAAGGATAATCCCTGAGTAAATGAAACATAAAAAATATATATATATATGTATAAAATATATATAATACAAGGGATAATTGTTGCAAATGGCTGGTGAAAGAAGGGGGGGTATATGCAAATATATAGGGGATATAAAACTGATAGAGTGGCTGCTTACTATTCGCTCCAGATGAAGGCGCTGTATAGCGCAGAAACGCATTGAGCAAATTACAAACAAGTTCCACGGATTGAGTTACTCCACGTGTGTGGAGAGAGATGCCGGTTGTTGGCGGGCATTTGCGATTTCTCGGGGGAGAACACCGCATCGCAGAACAGGGGAAGGAGTGGAGGAGGCTTCGGGAGAACGAGAGGAGGACTGGATGACGGAATGATCTATCTGGAGGTTTATTCACTGGCCCTGACATCAAGAAAACCTCTAGTAAGCGGACACCTGTTACACTGATTGATCACAACTGTTTTATTTACATTGTATCCTGTCGAGCACTCTATGTAACGTCCTCCCTTGTAAGCAGCCACTCTATCAGTTTTATATCCCATATATATTTGCATATACCCCCCTTCTTTCACCAGCCATTTGCAACAATTATCCCTTGTATTATATATATTTTATACATATATATATATATTTTTTATGTTTCATTTACTCAGGGATTATCCTTTTAATACTTGCAGTGATATTTATTTTCTGCATAGTTTTTAATATATTTGGGCTTTTTATTGCTGTTCCTGATTTGTGTATATACATTGTTCATCTATCCAGCTTCACCTTGGATTATTTATTTGATTTCATCTTTATTTTTATAGCTTTGTCTGTTCCACTTTGGAAGTTTAATAAATATTCTTTACATTTCTATTTGCATTTATATAACTATTTTATTATTCTAACCTACTACACTTAGAGGATATTTTTGCGCTGTCCACCCCTCCCCCTTTTTTCTGATCTTCTGAGAGGGTTATATGGAATAGGTATGCTTAAACAAAATAAAGATAACATTATAAGGTGCTATTGAGTTAGTTACACTCTCAGGATGTGAACAATTATATAACACAGCTCTGCAAATCTCTGGGTGACTGTAGGTATGGTTCAGATATGCTAGAGAATAATGTCAGTCATCCTGCTTCCACCATCTCTAATTTGTACTGTCCTGCCAGTAAAATAGCAGCCAGGTAGCAGTTCTAAATGTAGGTAAGTGAAGAGTGTCCAGATAGTTATAGCGCTTATGTTAATATGTTCCAGGTACAAACAAATAAAGTGGTTCCTTATCATATATTACAGGAACAGAGAGAGAGAGAGGTGAGTGGCCCCTGATCAGTTACTATAGGGAAAAAAAGATACAGGTGATTGGTCACTGATCAGATATTGCAGAAGCAGACAGATACGAGTGACCCTTGTTCAGATATTACTATTACAGACAAGTACAGGTGAGGGGACTCCATTCAGATGTTTTATTTACAGACAGATAGAGGGGAATAGTCCCTGATTGGATACTGCAGATATAAACAGACACAGGTGAGTGGATCCTTCTCAGATACAAACAGGTACAGGTGAATAGTCTCTCATTACATATTACAGATAGAGATGAATGGTCACTAATCAGATATTGCAGAAACAGACAGATACATGTGAGTGGCCCTTGTTCAGAAATAACAAATACAGACAGCTACAGGTGAGGGATCTCCATTCAGGTATTTTAGGTACAGACAGAGGGGAGCAGTCCCTGAATAGATATTGCATATATAGACAGACACAGGTGAGTGGATCCTTCTCAGATACAAACAGGTACAGGTGAATAGTCTCTCATTACATATTACAGATAGAGATGAATGGTCACTAATCAGATATTGCAGAAACAGACAGATACATGTGAGTGGCCCTTGTTCAGAAATAACAAATACAGACAGCTACAGGTGAGGGATCTCCATTCAGGTATTTTAGGTACAGACAGAGGGGAGCAGTCCCTGAATAGATATTGCATATATAGACAGACACAGGTGAGTGGATTCTGCCCAAATAATACAGGACATTGGGTTCTCCTTTATTTCATGTACAGACAGTCAGAGGTGATTGAGTCCTGCTCAGATATTACAGGTACAGACAGATATGGGTGAATGAGCCCTGCTAAGATCTTATAGGTACAGACTGATGAAAGTGAATGGTCCCTGCTCGGATTTTATAGTTATAGATGGATACAGGTGTATGGTCCCTGCTCCGATTTTACATCTACAGACAGATACAGGGTGAGTGGACCATGATCAGACAGACAGATTATCACGGTGCCCGTGCTCCTTTGTTGTTTTCATGTCAGTCTATCCTGTGCTCTGCTCCCATTGGCGACCATGTGTTTGTCTCGTCCAGTATGTCCATTATATACTGGGCTATTGGCACCCCTCCGGTGCCCTTTCGTGGTGTTCCTGTGCCAGTGCTTGTTTCTGCTCAGTGATTCCCAGTGTACCGACTTGGCCTGCCTGACTACTCTGCATATTGTCTTCTGCTCCTGTGTACTGACCCGGATTGTCTGACTATTCTTCTGCACCTGCTCCTGTGTACCGACCCGGCTTGGCTGACGTTCCTGCTCCTGTGTACCGACCTGGCTTGGTTGACGTTCCTGCTCCGTGATCCAACCCGGCTTGGCTGACGTTCCTGCTCCGTGATCCGACCCGGCTTGGCTGATGTTCCTGCTCCGTGATTCGATCCGGCTTGGTTGGCGTTCCTGTGCTGTGTCGCCTAGGCGACATTCTGACTGGCAATTGTGTCACCATTTCCTCCTGCAGAGTACCAGTGGCCAGTTCCATTACTGCTACAGCAGTTTACCTTGGGCCTAGTCTCCGTTACTGCCTCTAAGTGCAAGTGTCTGCCTCTGTTACTGCTCCGGCAGTGAGCCATCGGTTTGTCTCCGTTACTGCTTCTGCTAAGTGCATGTGTCTGCCTCCGTTACTGCTCCGGCAGAGTGCAAGTGATCTGGTCTCCGTTACTGCTATGACAGTACCTTATGTGACACTGTTCCCATTGTTGCCTAGGCAGTTCATCTTAGTTCTGCTTATCTGTTTCTGGGAGTTACGTATCCTTCTGCTGTCTATATGCAGAGAGCCTCATCACAGACCTCTCTGAACATGGGACTGTTTACACTCAAAGAAGACCATTAACCCATGCAGTACCTTGCTCCTGGGAATCCATTATAATCTGCCTGACCTGTGTCAGTATAGACTGTTGTGGACTTTATGTTTATACTGGACCTGTGTAGGCCTATGTATATATAACCTGTCGTGTGTCTGTATTATTCAGCTTATATACTACAGGACCTGTGAAGGTTATTTTATTACTGTGATTTCAATAAAACTGTTTTTTATCCTAAACCACTGTGTCTCTGTGTCAAACAAACCGTTACACAGATACAGATTAATGTTCCCTGTTTAGATATTAAAGGTACATTTATTTACAGGGGAGTGGTCCTTGTTCAGATATTCCAGTTACAGCATATGGGAGAGTGGCCTCTATTTAGATATCACAGGTATGGACACACACAGGTAACTGGACCCTACTTAAACATAACAGGTAGAGACACAGACAGGTGAGTGGGCCCTGGTTAGATGTACAGGTACAGGTAAGTGTTCCTTGCTCGTATATATCACATGTATACACTGATGCAGTTAAGTGGGCCTATTCAAATTTTACATTTACAAACAGATGCAGAAGAGTGGTCCCTGATCTGAAGTTACAGGTACAGACAGATGCAGAGGAGTGAGCCCTGTTTAGATATGATAGGTACAGATAGATACAGAGGAGTGGTCCCTTATCCAATGTTACAGGTACATATAGATACAGAGGAGGGGTCCCTGTTTAGATATAACAGGTACAGATAAATACAGAGGAGTGATCCCTGATCCAATGTTACAGGTACAGATAGATGCAGAGGAGAGATCTCTGTTTAGATATGACTGGTACAGATAGATACAGAGGAGTTAGCCCTGATCCAATGTTATAGGTACAGACAGATGCAGAGGAGTGAGCCCTGTTTAGATATGACAGGTACAGATAGATACAGAGGAGTTAGCCCTGATCCAATGTTACAGGTACATATAGATACAGAGGAGTGATCCCTGTTTAGATATGACAGGTACAGGTAGATACAGAGGAGTGAGCCCTGTTTAGATATGACAGGTACAGGTAGATACAGAGGAGTGATCCCTGTTTAGATATGACAGGTACAGGTAGATACAGAGGAGTGAGCCCTGTTTAGAAATCACCGGTACAGGTAGATACAGAGGAGTGATCCCTGTTTAGATATGACAGGTACAGACAGATACAGAGGAGTGAGCCCTGTTTAGAAATCACCGGTACAGGTAGATACAGAGGAGTTAGCCCTGTTTAGATATGACAGGTATAGATAGATACAGAGGAGTGAGCCCTGTTTAGATATGACAGGTAGATACAGAGGAGTGAGCCCTGTTTAGATATGACAGGTATAGGTAGATACAGAGGAGTGAGCCCTGTTTAGATATGACAGGTATGGATAGATACAGAGGAGTGAGCCCTGTTTAGATATGACAAGTATAGGTAGATACAGAGGAGTGAGCCCTGTTTAGATATGACCAGTACAGACAGATGCAGAGGAGTGAGCCCTGTTTAGATATGACAGGTAGAGATAGATACAGAGGAGTGAGCCCTGTTTAGATATGACAGGTATAGGTAGATACAGAGGAGTGAGCCCTGTTTAGATATGACAGGTATGGATAGATACAGAGGAGTGAACCCTGTTTAGATATGACAGGTATAGGTAGATACAGAGGAGTGAGCCCTGTTTAGATATGACAGGTAGAGATAGATACAGAGGAGTGAGCCCTGTTTAGATATGACAGGTAGAGATAGATACAGAGGAGTGAGCCCTGTTTAGATATGACAGGTAGAGATAGATACAGATGAGTGAGCCCTGTTTAGATATGACAGGTATAGGTAGATACAGAGGAGTGAGCCCTGTTTAGATATGACAGGTATAGGTAGATACAGAGGAGTGAGTTCTGTTTAGAGGAGTGAGTCCTGTTTAGATATGACCGGTACAGATAGATACAGAGGAGTGAGCCCTGTTTAGATATGACAGGTATAGGAAGATACAGAGGCGTGAGCCCTGTTTAGATATGAACGGTACAGATAGATACAGAGGAGTGATCCCTGTTTAGATATGACAGGTATAGGTAGATACAGAGGAGTGAGCCCTGTTTGGATATGACAGGTATAGGTAGATACAGAGGAGTGATCCCTGTTTAGATATGACAGGTACAGACAGATACAGAGGAGTGAGCCCTGTTTAGAAATCACCGGTACAGGTAGATACAGAGGAGTTAGCCCTGTTTAGATATGACAGGTATAGATAGATACAGAGGAGTGAGCCCTGTTTAGATATGACAGGTAGATACAGAGGAGTGAGCCCTGTTTAGATATGACAGGTATAGGTAGATACAGAGGAGTGAGCCCTGTTTAGATATGACAGGTATGGATAGATACAGAGGAGTGAGCCCTGTTTAGATATGACAAGTATAGGTAGATACAGAGGAGTGAGCCCTGTTTAGATATGACCAGTACAGACAGATGCAGAGGAGTGAGCCCTGTTTAGATATGACATGTAGAGATAGATACAGAGGAGTGAGCCCTGTTTAGATATGACAGGTATAGGTAGATACAGAGGAGTGAGCCCTGTTTAGATATGACAGGTATGGATAGATACAGAGGAGTGAACCCTGTTTAGATATGACAGGTATAGGTAAATACAGAGGAGTGAGCCCTGTTTAGATATGACAGGTAGAGATAGATACAGAGGAGTGAGCCCTGTTTAGATATGACAGGTAGAGATAGATACAGAGGAGTGAGCCCTGTTTAGATATGACAGGTAGAGATAGATACAGATGAGTGAGCCCTGTTTAGATATGACAGGTATAGGTAGATACAGAGGAGTGAGCCCTGTTTAGATATGACAGGTATAGGTAGATACAGAGGAGTGAGTTCTGTTTAGAGGAGTGAGTCCTGTTTAGATATGACCGGTACAGATAGATACAGAGGAGTGAGCCCTGTTTAGATATGACAGGTATAGGAAGATACAGAGGCGTGAGCCCTGTTTAGATATGAACGGTACAGATAGATACAGAGGAGTGATCCCTGTTTAGATATGACAGGTATAGGTAGATACAGAGGAGTGAGCCCTGTTTGGATATGACAGGTATAGGTAGATACAGAGGAGTGAGCCCTGTTTAGATGTGACAGGTATGGATAGATACAGAGGAGTGAGCCCTGTTTAGATATGACAGGTATAGGTAGATACAGAGGAGTGAGCCCTGTTTAGATATGATAAGCACAGACAGATACAGAGGAGTGATCCCTGTTTAGATATGACAGATATAGGTAGATACAGAGGACTGAGCCCTGTTTAGATATGACAGGCACAGGCAGATACAGAGGAGTGATCCCTGTTTAGATATGACAGATATAGGTAGATACAGAGGAGTGAGCCCTGTTTAGATATGTCCGGTACAGACAGATGCAGAGGAGTGAGCCCTGTTTAGATATGACAGATATAGGTAGATACAGAGGAGAGAGCCCTGTTTAGATATGTCCGGTACAGACAGATGCAGAGGAGTGAGCCCTATTTAGATATGACAGGTTTAGGTAGATACAGAGGAGAGAGCCCTGTTTAGATATGTCCGGTACAGACAGATGCAGAGGAGTGAGTCCTATTTAGATATGACAGGTTTAGGTAGATACAGAGGAGAGAGCCCTGTTTAGATATGTCCGGTACACATAGATACAGAGAAGTGAGCCCTGTTTAAATATGACAGGTACAGATAGCAACAGAGAAGTGAGCCCTGTTTAGATATGACAGGTATGGATAGATACAGGTGGGTCGTCCTTGCTCACATAGTTCAGGTACAGGTGAGTGGTCATTGTTTAGATATTACAGATATGAACAGATGAGATGAGTTGAACCTGCTTAAACATCACAAGTATAGACAGATACAGTGAGTGGTCCTGTTCAGATATTATATGTGTATAAAGTTACAGGTGAGTGGGTTGTTCTCAGATATTCCAAATACAGATAGACGCAGGTGAATGGCCTCTACTCAGATATTACAAGTATAGACATATACTGGTGATTGGTCCTTGTTCATATATTACAGGTGAAAACTTATACAGGTAAGTGGTTCCTGATCAGATATTTCATATACAAACAAAAACACTGGTTCATGGTCCCTGCTCAGATATTACAGTTACACTATAATGGCCTCATCAGATATTACAGGTGCAGACAGACACAGTTGTTCTTGTTTAGATATTTCATCTACAGACAGATACAGATGAGTTGTCCTCTTCATTTATTAGAAGAACAGACACAGGTGAGTGCTCTCTGTTCTGATATTACAGGATACAGATACAGATGAGTGATCCCTGCTCAAATATCACAGACACAGGCAGACCCAAGTGAGTGGGCCCTGCTCAAATACTATAGACAGATGCAGGGGAGGGGTCTATGTTCAGCTATTTTAGGTACAGATACATACAAGTGAGTTGTTATTCAGATATTAAAGGTTCAGATAGATATTACTGATACCAACGGAGTCAGGTGAGTGGTCCCTTTTTGGATTTTTCAAGTTCAGAGAGACACTGGGGAATGGTCAGAAATCACAGATACAGACAGATACAAGTGAGTGGTCCCTGCTCATATATTACAGGTACATACAGATACAGGTGAGTGGTCCCTACTCAAATATTTCAAGTACAGACAGATACAGGTGAGTGGTCCCTGCACATATGTTACAAGTACATATAGATACAGGTGAGTGGTCTCTGTTCAGATGTTACAGGCACAGAAAGACACTGGTAAGTGGTCCCTGCTCTTCTGTTACAGGTACAGAAAGACACTGGTAAGTGGCCCCTGCTCTTCTGTTACAGGCACAGAAAGACACCGGTAAGTGGTCCCTGCTCTTCTGTTACAGGTACAGAAAGACACCGGTAAGTGGTCCCTGCTATTCTGTTACAGGTACAGAAAGACACCGGTAAGTGGTCCCTGCTCTTCTGTTACAGGCACAGAAAGACACCGGTAAGTGGTCCCTGCTATTCTGTTACAGGTACAGAAAGACACGGGTAAGTGGTCCCTGCTCATCTGTTACAGGTACAGAAAGACACTGGTAAGTGGTCCCTGCTCTTCTCTTACAGGTACAGAAAGACACTGGTAAGTGGTCCCTGCTCTTCTCTTACAGGTACAGAAAGACACCGGTAAGTGGTCCCTGCTCTTCTGTTACAGGTACAGAAAGATACTGGTAAGTGGTCCCTGCTCTTCTGTTACAGGTACAGAAAGACACCGGTAAGTGGCCCCTGCTCTTCTGTTACAGGTACAGAAAGACACCGGTAAGTGGTCCCTGCTCTTCTGTTACAGGTACAGAAAGACACCGGTAAGTGGTCCCTGCTCTTCTGTTACAGGTACAGAAAGACACCGGTAAGTGGTCCCTGCTCTTCTGTTACAGGTACAGAAAGACACCGGTAAGTGGTCCCTGCTCTTCTGTTACAGGCACAGAAAGACACCTGTAAGTGGTCCCTGCTCTTCTGTTACAGGCACAGAAAGACACCGGTAAGTGGTCCCTGCTCATCTGTTACAGGTACAGAAAGACACCGGTAAGTGGTCCCTGCTCTTCTGTTACAGGTACAGAAAGACACCGGTAAGTGGTCCCTGCTCTTCTGTTACAGGTACAGAAAGACACCGGTAAGTGGTCCCTGCTCTTCTGTTACAGGTACAGAAAGACACCGGTAAGTGGTCCCTGCTCTTCTGTTACAGGTACAGAAAGACACTGGTAACCCTGCTCTTCTGTTACAGGTACAGAAAAACACCGGTAAGTGGTCCCTGCTCTTCTGTTACAGGTACAGAAAGATACTGGTAAGTGGTCCCTGCTCTTCTGTTACAGGCACAGAAAGAAACTGGTAAGTGGTCCCTGCTCTTCTGTTACAGGTACAGAAAGACACCGGTAAGTGGTCCCTGCTCTTCTGTTACAGGCACAGAAAGACACTGGTAAGTGGTCCGTGCTCTTCTGTTACAGGCACAGAAAGACACTGGTAAGTGGTCCCTGCTCTTCTGTTACAGGTACAGGCAGATACAGGTGAGTGGACCTTGCTCAGATAGTGTAAGTACAATTACCAATTACATTTCAGACAATATGACTGTAGTTACAGGTTTGTGGACAGACAGGGCTGTTAGGAAACAAACACTCAGTTGGTGTGAAAAGGTTTTCTTTTCTGTGACCATTGTTATGGATTTCAGTATACATGGTTCAGTGATGGTTTTACTGGATTGAAAATGTGGTCATGCATTTACCAGCAGCAGTATATTGCCCAATTAATCATTACATATATTCCCATCACCTCCTATGACCTTTCTTAACATGTGACTGATGGGAGCCCCATGTTCCCCTCCTCTGATTCAGCATGTTCTCTTAACACTTGAACTCATGTATCATCACATGGCTGGGGAATTCCAGGGGAACTGCTAGATAATGGCTGAGAAGACCCTAGGTCTCCTGAATAATTTTGTTGCCAGCTTGAGGCATATAGTGGTGTAATACTGTGCAGATTTCCTTAAAGTTGAGGGTAGAGTTGTGCTCATGCATTATAAGAACAATAAAGAATTATTATAAAAATAAATATATTGTAGGACTTTTCCTTCCCAGTAAAAATCAGGTACTCCGCTGGGTTATAAGTCATTCAAAAGGTATTACAACTCAATTGGAGCTGTTACTGTCACATTCCATATGTGTCAAGGGTCAGCTAGCCTAAAGAATATAACAGAATGTAACAGAAATGCAAATCACACTGTGCCTCAAAAACATAAAGGTTAATATCTCAAAAACAAACTAAAATACAAACAAATATCTTGTATAACACACATGCAATTTTTAATTCTCTGTAAAATTAACTATGTTTATCATAAGGTGACATAATCACTTTAAGTGGGTCTAAGCCCTCAAGGGACAACCCTTGAGATTAGAGTAAAGGAGGTTTCAACTTCAGCAGAGGAAAGGGTTTTTACATTAAGATCTGTTAAGTTATGAAATTACTTGCTCAAGGATGTGATTATGGCAGATACAATGGATACATTTAAGAGAAGATCAGATACATTTCTGTCAAAAGGGAACATACAGGGTTATTCTGTGTATTAGTAGGCAAAACAGGAAGGTTTGGTAAAGACTAATTTATTTGGTAGCAGGAAAGCTATATAACTATCATAAAAAAAAAAAAAAAAAAAGAAAGAAGGAAGCCTCATAGAATAGTATATAAAATATAAATATAAAGATATATATCTCACTACAGTCTTAAGAGTGACTGCTCACAAGGTAGATATGTCAACTAAACACATACATAAAAAATGGAGTGGACACGCAGATGGAAGATATTTGGACCCACTTTCACTTGGGGTTTTTTCTCTATATTTTGTCTGTTAACCCTAGTGCTCTGTTGTTTTCCAAGAATACATACTTGCACCTCTCTCTTTTGTTTCACTGATATCATTCTCATGTCACTGGGTTATGAGGCAAAGGTTGAACTTGATGGACTTATCTTTTTTTCAACCTAGTTTACTATGTTACTATGTAAACCCATGGTCATTTTGAAACCCCTGCCTCCAGCTGTTGTTGGACTATAATTCCCATCCTCCTCCTCCATGCAATGTTGGCCTTCAAAGGATGATAGATATTGTAGTACACAAACAACTGATGGGGCTCAAATTGCCCACCCCTGTATTATAAACTTTTCACCTTTGTTTCACAAATGACCAGTACTGCAACAGTTTTACAGTTTGTTACTATTACAACATGAATTAAGCAATGGCTGGCAGAGTGGTGTAACTAGTGAGAGAATGGCCCATGTTAGACTGACCACACCTCACCTTCAATCGGTTAACATATTGGAAATATGCATATTTCAGGGCTGCACTAAAATGAACAAGACCTGCAGCTTGTGTCAGCCTAACTCAGGTGCAAGAAAAATATTTGGTTTTACATGTAAAATCCAATGCAATAATGTAGAATGACAGTGGGATCTACAACAGTCTGTTTGACCTAAAGGATTACACACTCATGCATTGCACACTTGGTCTATATGTGTCAGTGTAGTGTATGTGTATCTGTACTAAAAGCTCTAAAGCAGTATATGGCTTGCAGTCTTGGCTAGACAGATAGATAGATAGATAGATAGATAGATAGATAGATAGATAGATAGATAGACAGATAGATAATTATTAACCTGTGCGGTTAATCATGACTGCTTCAAAGAGTGGCTTGTTGAATTATTATTGCTTAGCCTTTTTAGCTCCAAAAAGGTGTACACGCATTGCTACGAGCTGCTTTACACAACTCTCCATCAATGAACGTGTGTGTGTGTTTTTGCTCACATATGTGTGTACATGTGTGAGAGTGTGAGTAAGCATGTTTGAGTGAAAGCATGTGAGCCTGTGTGTTTTGTGTATAGCGTTTTGCATATAGTGCATTGCATATAGCATATTGCCTAATAGCATTGTACGTATTGCGTTTTGTGTCTGGCATATTTCCTACTGAGTATAGCAGTTTTCCTACTGCATATAGCATTTGGTATATAGCATTTTGTGTATTGTGTTTGACGTAAAAATATATAGCGCTTTGCATATAGCATTTGGCGTATAGCATTTGAATACTGTGTATATCGTTTGGCGAACTGCATATAGCATTTGGCACACTGTGTTTGGAGTATTGTGTTTTATGCATAGCATTTGGCATATACCTTTTGATTAATTGTGTATAGCGTTTTGCATATTGCATATAGCGTTTGGCGTATTGTGTATAGGGTTTGGCATATTTCGTTTGGTGAATGACATAGCGTAAGGCTTATAGCATTTGGCAAAAGCAGTATAGCGTTTGGAGTATAATGTTTGGCGTATTGGGTATTGCATTTGGAGTATAGCTGTTGAAGAATTGTGTGTAGTGTTTGGCCTATAGCGTTTGGCAAATAGAACTTTTGGAGTTTTGCGTTTGGTGTATAAATGTTTGCGTTTGGCGTATATCATTTGGCGTATAGCATTTGGCATATTACATTTTACTGAAATACCTGTGACATCTTCTGAAGAGATAAAGGACTAGGCATATGCAAAAATAAACACAGTATTAAAAGGAAACTCATGAAAATATGTTTATGTGTATATTGTTGAACAATGAAGAGTAATGTTTTATAATGTGCCCTTAAAAAATACTAACTCCTCCTAACAATAAAGTTTTGTGTATCATAACAGGGGCATAAAATCCTTATGGCAACTATGAACCATATTTACAGTGGATTGGTTCCCTCAACCTAATCTTCCATGGTGCAAGTTAAATTGCTGATAGCCATATTGTGTCACAGTTTTTGATGAACACTCAGACAAGACTTGTAAGGTTAAAATATCTTTATTGAAAATAAAGTATGAACGGCATAAACGTCATACCCACACAAACTCAAAATAAGATGGTACAAGTACTGTTTACAATCTACAATGGTAGGTAGGTACAGTATAACAACAATGTACAGACAATCAGCAAGTTCCCTAGAGAGCTAGGGTGAGGAGTAGGCAGCAACCTGCTGATGTTGACACTAGACCCTAGAATCCTTGGGTATAGCGGAGGTCCACGACTATTGACTATTGACTCTAGGGATGAATGGAAGCCCAAGACCAACAGATACTGGCAACTTAGATCCTAGAATTCTAGGGTAGACAAAGGCACATGGACCACGAGTACTGGCACGAGGACCCTAGAATGCTAGGATTCCCAAGGCTCACAACTGATGAACACAGACCCTACAGTGCTAGGGTCAACCGGAAACCCAGACTACGGATACTGGCAGCTAGGACCCTAGAGCACTAGGGTATAGGGAGGCCCAAGACAACAGCTACTGGTAGCAGAGACCCTAGAACGCTAGGGGTGAATCAGAGGAAACAAACCACAGAAGGCAACTGGTGTCTAAGTATGAGCGTACAGAGACTGTTATACCACCCTACAGCTGTCTCTTTAGCCCAAAGGCTACAGCAGATGTTAGGCAGGACAAAGCAGTGAACCGGGCCTAGGATACCTAGATACAGCAAGGTTCACGGATGGTAATATGCCCAGGGTAGTGCCTGTAACTCCCCACAGGGAGCGAGGCCAGCTTAAGGCAGTGGTATTGATGGACGCTTAATAAGTAATGAGCAACATGGCTGAACTACAGACAGCCCGGAATGCGGTACTCCGTGCGTGCACACCGCCAGAGGCAGTAGATACCAGTATGAATGGCTGAAGCAGTGAGTGCTCAGCCCAACGGTCTGCAACGTAAGCGGTTTAGAGCCAGCACAGCCAGCCACGTCAGCTGTGTCTCAGCCAGTATGGTCAGCAACGGATGCTTATACTCAGCCAGTCAAGTCGGCAACGTAACGGGTTCTCAGCCAGATCAGTCGGCAACGTAATGGGTTCTCAGCCAGTCTAGTCGGTAACGTAGCGGGTTCTCAGCCAGGTCAGTCAGCAACGTAGCAGGTTCTCAGCCAGATCAATCAGAAACATAGCGGGCTCTCAGCCAGATCAGTCAGCAACGTAATGGGTTCTCAGCCAGTCCAGTCGGCAACGTAGCGGGTTCTCAGCCAGGTCAGTCAGCAACGTAGCAGGTTCTCAGCCAGATCAATCAGAAACGTAGCGGGCTCTCAGCCAGATCAGTCAGCAACATAACGGGTTCTCAGTCAGCCCAGTCGGCAACGTAGCAGGTTCTCAGCCAGGTCAGTCAGCAACGTAGCAGGTTCTCAGCCAGATCAATCAGAAACGTAGCAGGCTCTCAGCTAGATCAGTCAGCAGCGGAATCGGAACAGATCAGGATACGCAGGAACGTCGTCAGGCAGGCCAGAGCATCAGCAGGAACTAGCGCTGGGTACGGGTACACTATGGTGTAGGGTGCCTGTCTACTGACATGACAGGGTATAAAAAGGGTTGGCCCTGGGTGGAGTCAAGTACAAGGACCAATAAGAATGCGGCAGTCAAAACAAGGAAGTGAGAATGTCACCGCCCGCAACCAGGAGCACGGGCACCATAATATATTGACCATGAACTAAACAGAAAAATGGTTGTTGCCGCTGAAGATCTCCATTAATGGTCCAACTTATAATGTACAGTTTTTTGAAATTACCAATGTCTCTCACGGAACAACAGGTGGATTCCAGCCACTCACAGATCAGCACAGAAGAAAATATCCCTGCACAAATGGGACCAGCATCGATGATGAAAAATCATAGCTTCTTTATTCAAAATCAACTGAACACTGTATGTACAGAGAAGAGGTCAGAGATGCTCAACTCGATTCATGAGCTTGCAAGAGTATGCAAAAAGCCCAGGGTGCAATATCTTTTAGCTCACAAATGCCATACACAGAGAAGAAATATTCTGCAGCCAATCATACAGGTCCTGCCAAAATGACAGTCCAGCCATGAAATGCCAGACGATTCTTCTCTGATCAAGGGAAACAGCTAACCCCAGACATATGTTTCGGCCTTATTTGGCCTTGTCGGTGAGGTGCAGCTGATCCCTCTAGGCGCTTGTGAGCAAGGGGTCCATGTCTGGTTTCTCCCATTACTCTTAGGGTGACTAACCCCAAGAGCAATTTGTATATACAGAGAAGATGTTAGAGATGCTCAACTTGACTCATGAGCTTGCAAGGGTATGCAAAAAATCACTGGGACTGTGTCCTCACGCCCAGGGTGCAAACTCTTTTAGCTCACAAATGCCATACAAAGAGAAGAAATATTCTGCAGCATATCATACAGGTCCTGCCAAAATGGCAGTCCATCCATGAAATGCCAGACAGTTCTTCTCTGAACAAGGTAAACAGCTAACCCCAAACATATGTTTCGGCCTTATTGGGCCTCATAGGTTAGCTGCAGCTGATTCCTCTAGGCACTTGTGAGCAAGGGGTCCATGTCTGGATTCCTCCATTACTCTTAGGGTGACCAACCCTAAGAGCAATTTGCATATACAGAGAAGAAGTCAGAGATGCTCAACTCGGCTCATGAGCTTTCAAGGGTATTCAAAAAGCTCACTGGGACTGTGTCCTCATGCCCCTTGCTCACAGTGCATAGAGGGATCAGCTGCACCTCACCGATGAGGCCCAAAAAGGTCGAAATGTATGTCTGGAGTTAGCTGTTTCCCTTGTTCAGAGAGGAATTGTCTGGCATTTCGTGGCTAGACTGTCATTTGGCAAGGCCAGTATGATGTGCACTGATGAGCCAAAAGAGATTGCATTCTGTGCACTGGATGCATTCCTAGTGAGCTTTTTCCATGTATCGGCTAGCTCATGAGCCTAGTTGAGCATCTCTGACCTTTCTAAACAGTATATGGCCTACTCTGACAACCTGACCATTTGTGTAATAAAAACATTTTGCATTTTGGCTCTTAGACCTTACACATAAGTGAAACTGACCACACACAGGTAAATTTAAAGTATAAGTTGCCTATCAACATGAAATACATAATTATTATTATTATTATTATCCTTTATTTAAATGCTAGAAATAATTACACAGTGCTGTACAGTAGGGAATAGACACACTGAGGCTAAAAGCATCCCTCCTAGGCCATTTGAAATTTTGGGATGTAGGTGAAATGGCAATCAAAGATGCTTCAGATTATTGCTCTACACAAAGTAAGGCTGTGAACGCAGGTATTTGTCCTACTTCCACTGTCTAAAACTCTTTTGTTTTGCTTCCTGGCTATTTTTTCTCCTCTCTCTAAATGTCCTCTTTCTTGTGCCCTTAAGCCTTTTTTTTCACTTCTTTTTTCTGCTCACTCTCTCACCAGCATTTATTTCCCTTTCCAAATTCTCACTTCTCCCACAGCCTCCTCTCTCACCCCCAGATCCGACACACCAGCCACCTCTATCGCCCCCAGAGCCCACACACCAGCCCCACTCTCTCACCCCTGAAGCCTGCACACCAGCCCTCCTCTCACCCCTGGAGTCCGCACACCACTCCCACTCTCTCACTCCCTCTAGCCCTCTTTCTTTCTCCCTCTAGTCCCCCCTCTTTCAATCCTTCCAGCTCCACTCCATTTCCCCTTGGTTTTCATCCCTTCTTTATCAATCCCCATATCTGTTCAATGTATTTTTCTCAAATTTTCCCTTCCTTATTCCCTCACTGCTCCCTCTTTATTCTCCTTGATTTTTTACTTCACTGTGATAAAGGAACTTAGCCCTGAGCATAAATGGCTTTTATTTGTTTTTTACTAGAAGGACTTACTAACTAGGTGCCCTTCATACAGCAGACAGTTAGTTATGTTTATTGCTTGATTTGCATTTGCTCTCTCTCACAGGCCTTGATTCAATTTACCCTGATAAAAAAACCTCGTAGAGCAAAATTGGCTACCGACCTGTACACAAACTGTGTCACCATCGGTATTCAATTGCCCTACCAGCTGATCCCACAATGAACGTTGGGCCACATGTCCTTTGTGTGTTCCTAAAACCCACCCTAAATAGCGTGAGTAATGGGTACATCAAAGAAAAATGGCTAACGATCGGTGCCTGATACACTGTCAAGCACCGAGCGTGAGCTCAACACAGAGTCACCCTCCAAAACACTAACCTTACACTACTTAACAGTGAAATGCAACAATACTAGCCCTTACACTAACCTAAAACCCAGAGCTGTAACAATTGTTTTTTTTGTTTTTTTTAAATGCTGGCGGGTGTTGTTTTGTGTTTGCCTCAACTGAATTATAGTCCATTGCTATTGTTTCAGTTAAAAATCATGTCTAGTGTCCCTTTTAATACCTATTTTGTTGTGAAGTCATGTGACATAGAGACAGACTTCATTAAGGATGGACCATATTTCTTTTTTTTTTTTGGGGGGGGTATTTTTCTTGCACCTGAACCCCCTTTAATGGGCTGACTGGAAGTAAGGAATGAAGGACTGGAGCAATGAAGATATGCAACACAGCTCCTCATTCTGGAGCTCATCCATGTGGACTGCCATCCTCCTCAACATGGTATGAGTCTGAGCCCTACTGCCCCCATACAGTCAGTGATGACCCCCAAGCAAGATGTTTTGGATGTTGGGGTGATTGTGGTCTTGTTGACAATGAGAGAAATATCAGAAGAAAGGCCGATTGAAAATGGGGGTGGGGTGTCATTACTAGTTCTGCCTTGGTTAGGCTGAGCTCCATTATACTAACTAGTAGGTAAGGATATACTTTTTTCATTTCACTAGTAGTCTAACACACAGACCAGTAGTCTAACACACAGTGCCAATGTCACACTGTTTTATAGGTGACTAGCAGTTTGGGACGGCGTTGCCCGTCATGTTATGCAGGAAATGTTTCTTTTTTTTTAAATAAATGTTATGATAGTGAATTATAGCGTAGGGTGTACGTGTCAGAAAGGTACACACAGTGATAGACAAAGACACATGCAACACACACATATACACACACATGCACTGACAACACAAACAGTGACACACAGTGACACACAGCTGCAAATCAGAACATAAATACATACAGTGTGAGCAGTGTAAGTAACATACCTCCCAACATTTCATATGGCCAAAGAGGGACACTTGTGTTTTCGGTGGTGTTACTGGGGGCGTGGCTGGTGGTGTATTTTAGAGAATTTTTAACCCTTTGAGTGCCAGGGGGTAAGCAATGCATTGCATCTCCTCTGGCACTGAAATGGTTAAGTTACTCTTTCTGTAAGTGAATGATTTAGAAGAAGATGAAAGTATTTTTTTACACAGACTAATTTAACAGATATATACAGAAGTTTATTCCCACATTACTGTGGGTTTTATTGATGTGGAGCAATCTGATACACTGGTATATATACCACACAATGGACTTAGGAATTTCACTGCTAGAACACAAGTGTGTTGATCAGAGGCTCAGTCATATTGATTAACTCACCTGTGCTCTTAAAAGGAAATTCTAAAATCCTGGCCTGTTAATAGCCACTGAGGGCACAGATTGAGAACCACTGCTATACAGTGCCAGACCATTGTAGAGAATTTTTAACCCTTTGAGTGCCAGGGGGTAAGCAATGCATTGCATCTCCTCTGGCACTGAAATGGTTAAGTTACTCTTTCTGTAAGTGAATGATTTAGAAGAAGATGAAAGTATTTTTTTACACAGACTAATTTAACTGATATATACAGAAGTTTATACCCACATTACCGTGGGTTTTACTGATGTGGAGCAATCTGATACACTTGTACATTAGGCTGACCAGACCTCACCTTTAACCAGTGACACATATGAAAAATGCATACTGCAGGGCTGCTTTGATTTTGGTGCACTCCTGAAATATGCTTATTTCCTATGTGTCCCCGGTTAAAGGTGAGGTCTGGTCAGCCTACTGTATATACACCACACCGTGTGATCTCCTAAATAGAGGAGCAGAGGGATTTGGGTGTCAAACAGGGACTGTCCCTCCTATACTGTATAGTGCCAGTCCTTATACACAGACTGTATACTATACAATGCCAGACCATATATAAATAGTTTGTCATACATGCTATACAGTGAGCTATGTACAGCATGGAGATGATTGCAGAAACTGGCACCTCTACTTACAGACAGACTGACAAACAACCTGCTCTCTTTCTCTCTCTTTGTGCAATATATAAATACAGTCACATCCATGTCTCTGCCATTTACCAGCTCAGCTGAAGCCTTGCTCTGCACTGCCTGATCACCTCTCTGCCGTTGTTTCCACTTTCTCAGCAAGCCAGTATCCTCCTGCTGATTGTTTAGAAATCAGCTCACTTGTAGTAATTAGCAGAGCTGTGTAGGCTCAAAGACAGGGAATGAAGAAGCTGCATAATACAGATTGGACCATGGCCTTCCAGCTGTAGCTTGAACATTGTTCCCATCATCCTCAGCGTGCGTGTGTGTATATGTGTGTATGTGTCTGCTAGTGTGTGTGTGGGAGGGCATGTGCATGTGTCTGTGGTGTAGGAGTGTGTGGCAGCCATTTTTTTTTTTCAGCCTTAGATAGTGGTGGGCGGGCTAGATAGTGGGGGCAGGCCAAAAATCACACTCCCACAGAATCACCCAATGGCAGCAGTAATCCTTTTTACTGCCGCCCCTGGGTGTGTTTTGCCAGGCACAAAGTCTTCTTTTATATATATAGATCAGGTACAGTACATATCCCTTTTTAGTATATCAAGACATGGGAGAATAAGAATAACCACTAGATAAATAAAACAAGATAATTATCGTTTGTATATTTGTGTGATCATGTGAACATACATGACATTACCCCAAATAAATATAAAACAAGAAAAACTGTTTGGTACAAAAAAATCCCCACATACAGGGAGTCATCCCACTCATAAATAGGACCTGATCCAGTGTACGTCCTGTTTAACCCTAAGAGTGCCAGAGAGGTGTTCAATGTAATGCTTTGGATACCCATCTGGCTCTAAATGGATTAAAGGGAAAGTAACACTTAATATGTAAAAAATATACTGTAGGGATTATCCTGCTGAGTAAAACAAAGGTAATCCAACTGCTGAGAGGTATTTTATTCAAAAGTTATTGCAGCTCAAACCTGAAAATTGTATGTGCAATATCTCAATGGCCTGAAATTGTACAGTTGAGCTGATGCTATACCAGCCTATGGATATTTATGGTCAATTGACCAGAGCTGACCATGGGATGGTATAGCCACTGCTCCACTGTACAATTTCAGGCCATTGAGCTATTGCACGTACAAATTTCAAATTTGAGCTGCAATAACTTTTGAAAAAGCAACTCCCAGCAGTGGGAGTACCCCGATTTTACTCAGGAAGATAAACCCTACAATATATATTTTTATTTATTAAGTGTTACTATCCCTTTAACCCTTTGGGCCATATGTTCAAAGAGATAACAACAAAAAGTTGTCATATGAATGACAAAAATAAGTAATTGAATGCATGAATGACATATTTTCTATAGAGTATAGGACAAAAAACTAGTAATGTCCGTTGTGTACAGCACAACTCCAGAATTGATGGGCAAAGGGGTGTGGCAAGGGCGTGGCTAAACTATTCTCCAGTGTCGTATAGAGGAAAAGAAAATTTGTCGTAACGAACAACAAAAAATGTCTTTCAAAAGACAAAATTTGTACGTTAAGAAAAAAGTGGAGGGAATGTGTTCTGAATGTGAGAATTTTTGTCTTTTAGTTAAAGGGATAGTATTGCCTGAAAATAATTTTATTTTATATTGTAGCCCTTAAAAAACATTAAAAATGATTTAAGTCTTATCTCCCAAACCTTTATGGTTTGGGAGATATTAGCAAGTAAAGTTTCCCCTGGAGTGATATCACTGCTCAAGCCTTCAGATTTGGCATCCTGTCCACAGACCGGCCGCGGCTCTTCAGCAGTGCCGAGATCACAATCTTTAAAAAGAATTTCTTCATTGGAATGGTCTACAAAGTGTGCTTGCAAGCCAGGTACACTTTATTAGACAGTTCCAATTAAGTAGTTCTTTTTAAAGATGGTGATCTTGGCACTGCTAAAGAGCGGCCCGCTGATCTGTGGACTGGATGCCAAATCTGTCCACTAGATGGCAGACTTGGCTACAACAGCCAGGAAAAGGGAACTTTGCTTAACTTTACTTGCTAATGTCTCCCAAAAAATAAAGACATTTTTTTGTCGTTACATCCGACAGTTTCAGTCAGGACAAATGACATATTTGCAATAGTAACCGACAATCTCTGATAATATTAATGAGCCCAACGACACTGTACATTGAAAAGTCGTTACAAACGACAAAAGCTATTTCGCTACTTCTTTGAACATATGGCCCTTTGAGTGCCAATGCATTGGATACATCTCTGGCACTCAAAGGGTTAAGTAATATCCCTAGTCTGAATCTTTTTTATACCCCTATAATGGCATTCCTGTAAATACTACCATTCTGGCATTCCTGAAAATGTCTCAGTATAGTTGATTTCACTCATTTATTTGCATCAGCATTAATATTTTTCTTATTCCTTTTTTATAAAGCAGAATTAATCCCACACTTACCATATTAGTCGAGGGCAAAGTCAAAGTGTCTATCCTTTTTATTTTTTCGTTTAACCCTATGAGTGCCAGAGGGGGTGTGCAAAATATTGCAGGGTTAACCAGTCTTTGAATAATTTTATTGTGTCCCTGTGGTTATTATCTTCTTCTCTGACCATGTATTTGCACTTGCTGAATATGTAAATTCAAAATGAAACATTACTATCTCTTTAAACTGAGTGCTTTACTTTTCCATTTTATCTCAGTTTACGCCTTCGAAATAACAGCAGTGGATTGCTCAACTGCACAAATAACTGGCTCTCCACTGGTTATTACAAATTAGTCTTTTGTGGAAGAGAGAAGAAAAGAAATACCTCTGTTTGTACTCCCTGTTCTGAGTGTGTGAACGAGGTAAGAAGATGCTCAGAGTTCAGTCAGATTTATAGACTGCTAGGGAAACGAACAGCTACATCAAATGCAAAGCGGTCAATATACTTCCTGTTAGCATCTGTAACACAAATGTCTAATTCTAAATCCTTATAATCACATTTTAAATTGTTTTCCTGATGCATGTGTAGAAACCCCTTGAATGCTAGTGAACTCTCCTATGTATGGTGAAGAAATGAATTGGAGACATCTGAAGTATTTAAGGAGTTAAAAGCCACAGAGAAACCAATGGGAATTCTGAACATTTAATTTGTGTCTATGGTGAAGCTGTTTTGCTCCAGAATTGTTCATTTTTTTTCAGTGAATCAACCTCACTGATTACTGGCAACAAAACATCTTGAACTCAAACATTCAAGGAGTTGCGCTGTGTTGCAGTGCTTGGATACCTCTCTGATATTAATAGAGGCCAAATTTACATCAGCGGTGCAGTTGGCTTGCTCGAGAATCGAACTGGTTCAGCTTAGTACATCAGCCACTTAGTACCTAAGAGATAACTGTACTTAGAGCAGCCTGTAGTGAAGAATCTTTAAAGGGATAGTAATACTTAAAATGTAAAAAAAAAAATATGTTGTAGGGTTTATCCCCCTGCGTAAAACAAGAGTACTCCCACTGCTGAAAGGTGTTTCATTCAAAAGTTATTACTTTTCAAAGTTGAATTTTTTAGGTGCAATATCACAGTGGACTGAAATTGTACAGTGGCGCTGTTGCTACACCATCCTATGGAGATTTGTGGTCCCGGGACTAGAGCTGTCCATAGGATCGTGTAGCAACAGCGCCACTGTACAATTTCAGGCCATTGTGATATTGCACCTAAAAAATTCAACTTTGAAAATTAATAACTTTTGAATGAAACACCTTTCAGCAGTGGGAGTACTCTTGTTTTACTCAGGGGGATAAACCCTACAACATATTTTTTTTTACATTTTAAGTATTACTATCTCTTTAAAATGATATCACTTCAGTTTGGTTTTAGATGTTATAATTCCTAATAATCTCATTGTTTCATGGCAGATTAATGTATTAAAATGTTTTAGTTTGACTTTATTAACTCTTGTTTTACATTCAGTTTTTATTAATCTCATTACTCTCCTTATTTATGTTTTTTGTAAAAGTGTCTATTTAATATTAAAAGGATAGTAATACTTAAATATTACTAATCCCCATATTGTAGGCATGTTAAAAAGAATTTAATTGTCCCCAGTATCATCTCTCAAACCTTTATGGTTTTAGAGATAACCACCCGCAAAGTTCCCCCTCCCTCCCCTTTCCCTAAAGTCAGCGTTGTACTGAGTGCAGAGGCTATCCGGTCTTACTTGCATCAGGCAGCTCTACAGCAGAGCTGAGATCGCGTTAATAAAAAATAATTATTTCACTGAAACGGTCTTCTACGTGTGCTTGCAAACCAAGCACACGTAGAAGACCGTTTCAGTGAAATAATTCTTTTTTACTAACGCGATCTCGGCTCTGCTGCAGAGCCACCTGACTGTCGCACGACAGGCTTCCCCTGCAGTCAGCTACAACACTGACTTCAGGGAAGGGAAAGAGAAGGGGGAACTTTGCGGGCGGTTATCTCTCAAACCATAAAGGTTTGAGAGATGACAATTAAATTCTTTTTAACATGCCTACGACATGGGTATTAGTAATATTTAAGTATTACTATCCCTTTAACATTAACATTACCTGCTGTTTTAAATGTTCAACACAGACCTCTGGTCATCAAAGTGTTAAATAAAGATGCTTAACCCCTTAAGGACCACGGTCGGCAGTTAAGGACCGTGGGGCATTTTTTTTTTACACAATGGATCCAGGGGTCCCCAAAGGGCATGCAGTCGCGTGGGAATCCCTAAATTCTGTGACATGCCAGGAGTGTCATGGGTCCATAACGGAAGTTTTCCCATGACGGTGCTAGCATGTCATGGGTCCTTAACCCTTTGAGTGCCAGAGGTGTATACAACGCATTGCTTTGCAAGACGTTGCGTACCCCTCTGGCACTCAAAGGGTTGAGGGGTTAATTCCTCTGTCCTTAAAGGGTATACACAACATGCTATTTAATTATAGTGGATGTTTGGTATAATGTTTCCATTTTGAAATAGGAGAAAATATTCAGATTAGAGATTGAATTAATGAGAGCTTAATTTAACCCTTTGAGTGCCAGAGAGGTATACAATACACTGTGAAGCAATGCACTGGATACCCCCCTGGTTTAAGTAGACCATGTTGGCTGATCACACTATGTTTATGCTCAAGTGAATTATGATTCTCGCTAAAATCCATTTTGAACCACAATTTTTAAATATGAATTTAAACATGACATTATAAACTTTATATTTTAATTTAAATATATATAAAAAGAAAGGCAGGCTAAAGATATTTTGGTGAGGTCAGAAATGCTTTAGACCAATCCCTAGGTTTCCAAGGAGGTTTCTAATACATTCCTTTGCAATGTGTTGGAGACCTTTATGGCTTCCAAAGGGGTAAAGTGGCAGCAATACTTACTATAAAATATCTATTGTAGTGTTTATCCTCCTGAGTAAAACAAGGGTACTCCTGCCGCTGAAATGTTTTTATCCAAAAGTTATTGCAGCTCAAACTTGAATTTTTTAGATGCAATATTACAATGGCCTGAAATTGTACAGTGGCGCTGTTGTTACACCATACACTGGACAGCTCTGGTCAGTTGACCATAAATCTCCATAGGATGATGTAACAACAGCACCACTGTACAGTTTCCAGGCCTCTGTAAGACTGAACCTAAAAATTCAAGTTTGAGCTGCAATAACCTTTGAATAAGACACTTTTCAGCAGTTGGAGCACCCTTGTTGTACTCAAGGGGATAAGCCCTACCTCAAGGGGTACGCAATGCATTGCAAAGCATAATCTATGGATTAGAGCAAACAGGGACATAGTAGGAAGAATCTATATTCTTGAGAAATGTAACCATTTCAGTGCTGGAGGGGTAACCAACACATTGTGAAGCAATGCATTGGTTACCTGTCTGCCACTGAAAGAGTTAATATTTCATAGATTTCAGGGCCAGTTGATTTAGAATTTTTCCAGATATGATTTAAGGGGATAGAGCACCATTTATCAAATGAAAATTGGTGTATTTGATTTACTGCTTAATTACTCAAGTTCTATTTATTACATCAACCTACCAACCTGAAACACCGAGACCCACATAGCTGGAACGAAGGGTAGACGGAGGGGGCCTGGCAGGGAGTGTCAGGCAGGAAATCCGGTCTCAGGACGTACTGGCTAATTGAGGGGAGATAATTCTGAAGAGCAGCCCTGTTTCATACATTATCTACACCAGTAAGTTGTTGTTAGCTGCATCTGGTGCAGCTGTCAATAAACCTAGGAGTTTGGTCAGCTGAGGCCTGCATATGTGGAATCTCGGCATGCATATTTGTGAATACTCATTTGGAGAGCGACATCTGGTAAAGGTCTTAGTTCATTTTTGATCTTACACAAGGACTTCTTCCCCCCCACTCCAGTGTTTCCCTCTTTCAGGAATTTGTTTTGACTGTCTGTGGAGTCATACTAATGACTCCAATATATGGTTGCACAACAGTATATTATTACTACAGTGCTTACCAGCAGACTCGCTTCTGACCATAGGATTTTGACGTGAACAAGAACCTTACAACATCTCCATAAGCTCCAAAGCACTCACAGACTGCATCGCCAACTCTTGGTGCAAGCACACTACGTGGATAACTTTTTTGTGTTGTCAGCTTACATTTCAAAGGAGTAAGAATGTTAGGAAAAGAAGCCATAGTCTAAAACTAGAGGGACACAGGTTTAGATGTAATTTAAGAAAGTTTTACTTCACTGAGATGGTAGTAGATAAGTGGAATAACCAGCAGAAGTGGTAGGAGTTACAGAATTTAAACATGGATAGGATAGCCATAAGGCTGTCCTTAACGGGATAGTAATACTTCATTTTATCTTTATTTTATTTTGTAGGCATAAAAAAACATGAAGAACGAAATAAGTCTTATCTCTCAAACCTTTATGGTTTGAGAGATATTCACAAGCAAAGTTTCCCCTCCCACCCCTTTTACCTAGTGTAAGCCATCTCTTCTCAGATGTGGAATTCAGTCCATAGACCAGACAGATAACAGCAGGGGATAATCTTCTTCCTATGAGAACAATGAAAGCCCTGACCCCCTTGACAAGTTTTTCAAGTTTTTCCCTTATCTTAATTGAAGATTGTCCCTCTCTGCAGTCTACCTGGGCACCTCCCTTCTGCTCTGGCTGAGCAGTGTTACATCAGTAAAAGGGACGGGAGGGGGATACTTTGTCATTGAATTACTCTTGAACTACAATTCTGACAGAATTGAAATAACACTCTCCAAAGTCCAAATACTATGATGATTAATTAGAGCTGCTTTTATTATGAAACATTGCTATCCCTTTAACATAAGACAAGACCAAGGACCAAATAAGGTGTGAGGTTTATACAGTAAGAAAATGGGCAGACTAGATGAGCCAAATGGTTCTTATCTGCCGTCAATTCTATGTTTCTATGTTTACTTTAGCGTTAGACTGGCAACATTCGTTCTAGCACCTTATTTAGAATAGGAACATATTCTTACACTATTCCCACTGTGTTGCCAGTTTGACTTTCCATAGACATCAGTAGCATTAACACATTTATATTTAACGACCCAGGATGTCCATGTACGTCATGGGTGGATGTCCCTAAAGGACCCATGACGTACATGTACATCATCGATTTCAGGGCTCCCCAAGCGGCTGCGCACCGTAACCAGGGGGTTATGAAAAAAATTGCAAAGTAATGTGTTCTACACCCCTCAGGCCCTGAAATGATCATTGCACCATAAAGCCCAATTGAGGTAGGGAGATTAGCACATGTACTAATGTGTTTGAGACATCTAATATTTATGAGGTCAAAAGCATCGTTTAGACCTTTGAGTGCCAGTGGGGTATCCAGTGCATTGCTTTCATTTATTTCCTATGGTGTAGTTGGCTTGTCCCATATTGGATCCTCTTTTATGCATACGGTCTATTTGTAGTTCCTCATTCTTGCTGGATTGGTGGGGAGACCATTGGGTATGAACACCCCCATCACCTCCCTTCTACACATCTCATTTTTATTCTTCTTCTAATTTGCAGATTGTACCTCAGAGACCAAACTAGTGGAGAAATGTACTGGGCAGCGAAGAGCGGCATCCTGACCATGCTCCTGGGCAGCAGTTTACTAGCTCTGACTGCAGGAATCTCAGATTATTGGGTCTCAATCCCCTCAAAGTCACTGCACATGGGGCTGTTTAGAATTTGCAATGATTTTAAGGAATGCGATCGTCTCGTCGGTACAGGTAACGTCCTTGTGAAAGGGAAAGTATTGTGTAATACTGAAACAATATACATGCTGCAGAGTTTATCCTGTAGAGAAAAACACAGGAACTCCCACTGCTAATAGATGTTTTACACAAAAGTTATTACAGCTCAAACCTTTTTTGGGAGCAGAATTTCCACTGCTTGAAATTTTACAGGGGAGCAGTTATTACCCAGTTTATTGGCAGTTATTGTCTGTCACAATAACCCACTATAAGCTGCTGTAGCTACAGCACCACTCTAAGAACAGCTGTGAATAGTATAGTCTGCCATGTTTAAAACTGTGATAAACGTATGTTTGCTGAGGAATCTCTATATTGGCTTGTAGAAATGTCTGCAGCAAATTAGTATATATGTACTGTATGCAAAGGGTTACATTTATTTTGCGAAACAGGAGGGGGGCATCAGGGTTTGGTGAAACCAAAAAGGGGAAGTCATGTCAAAACGTTTGTGAAGGACTGCTGCGACTGCTAGAGAAGCCTGAAATCATTGCAGATTATTATTTTGGAGACCTCGCTAGCATTCGAGGAGTTAAAAACCCACAGGAATGTTTTACCTATCCCCTCTCTTGCAAATGCTTTGCACCAGAATTACTCATCTTTTGCTTTCTGCTTAAGGCCCTAAAATTACAACTAATATTAAAATTAAAATAAAAAAACAGTGTATGTTAACCCTTTAAGAACCAGTGTGTATGCAATGCATTTTACATTCCTTTAGAACTTCAAGGGTTAAAACTCAGTCTATCACTAGCTAGTCAAAGCTATATCCATTTCTAGTGGCAGCAGTATAAACTGACACCCAGAATTGTACAGATATACTCCAAATTACTTCTCCCTCCACCTAGCTGGATTTCAAATTAGGCTGACTAACCAACCCTAGTATCTGTCACTGAATCTTTGTAGATTCTCGGTAGGAAGGCTCATCTATCTGACCAGCTGTCACTTATCAGTCAAAAAAGTTTTTCTTTTTTATTTTGTTTTTAAAATTATCCTTCTCCCTTCACACCTACACTCAGTAAACAACTGGCAGTAGTTACCATCAACACTCCTATCAAACAACTCCAGCTCCCTTTTTTGCCTTTCTGTTTACACTAGTAAGTGTTGTGTGTAATATATATATTTATTTTCACTAATGGTATAAGCAAGCACACACTCATAAGGCTTGTTTCTTATGAAGCAAGAGTTAGAAATATGAAAATCACATGATGTCTTCCTTTATCTAGGCCAAACACACCGGGGGCATCAGTTCTGGGAAGCTGGGGTTTAATCCATCCTCAGATATGTATTAGTGTTCATTAGACACTGCTCAAAATAAAAATGGAAAAGCTATAAAAACATCTCTTAATTGCTCCCAGATTATGGCTTAAAAGTACAGATAATACATCCATTTATTGTGAAAGAAACCAATAATAAGGCAAGTAGACTTGTGCAAAATGATTCAGAGACATTCGGATTTCGTCGAAAATGGGGTCATTCGGAGATATTCGGCCAATCCGAAACTCAAGGGTCATTTGAGAAAAATGATCCGACTCTGAACAGCCCAGGACCGAAATTCGTCTAATCTTTCGGAAGTTTCGGCATTCGACAAATTTCCAAAAGTTTTGACTACGTTCAACCAGGACTTTTTTGTACTTCCTGTGCGTGCTTAATTACTTTCCCTACATAATTTTCCCTCCATGTCTCTAGTCCAATTCCATTCTCCGTTTCATGCACTACTTCCCTCTTTTGTCTGTATTCCAATAGCCTTCTTCGTTTCATGATGGGGGTTGGACTAATGACACAGTCACACAGACAGACAGCCTGCATTTCCTCATTGCGTTGTTGGAGCTCAGAGAGAGAAGAAGAGATTATAGAGTGTCCAGTTGTTGTGTAGGCAGGCAGGTAGCATTAGGCTAGGCATAGGTAGGCAGCCAGCATTAGTTCCAGTTATTGCCACTGCAAGAGCGAGTAATATTTGTTCCTGTGCAAAATATAAAAAAAATTAGGTATTTGTTTGAATAATTTTCAGTGTCACATCAACCAGTCTGACAGTCCTATAGGCAGGCAGGGTGCCTTTTCGCCACCGCAAGGGGGTCATCTGTGTTTCTTAAAAAAAAATATAAAAAGTACAAGTCATTTGTTTGAATACTCTTCAGTCACACTGCCAGTGTCACAGTTGTATAGGCAGGCAGCGTGCCTTTTCGCCACCGCAAGGGAGACCCACATGTGTTGGTTTTATTAAAATTATTCCTAATACAAGTTATTTGTTTGAATAATCTTCAGTGTCACACTGCCAGTGTCACAGCTGTATAGGCAGGCAGGGTGCCTTTTCGCCACCGCAAGGGAGACCCACATGTGTTGGTTTTAGTAAAAATATAAAAAATACAAGTGATTTGTTTGAATAATCTTCAGCATCACACTGCCAGTGTCACAGCTGTATAGGCAGACAGGGTGCCTTTTCGCCACCGCAAGGGAGACCCACATGTGTTGGTTTTAGTAAAAATATAAAAAATACAAGTTATTTGTTTGAATAATCTTCAGCGTCACACTGCCAGTGTCAAAGTTGTATAGGCAGGCAGGGTGCCTTTTAGCCACCGCAAGGGAGAGTCACATGTGTTGATTTTATTAAAAATATAAAAAATACAAGTTATTTGAATAATCTTCAGCGTCACACTGTCAGTGTCACAGTTGTATAAGCAGGCAGGGTGCCTTTTAGCCACCGCAAGGGAGAGTCACATGTGTTGATTTTATTAAAAATATAAAAAATACAAGTTATTTGTTTGAATAATCTTCAGCGTCACACTGCCAGTGTCACAGTTGTATAGGCAGGCAGGGTGCCTTTTCGCCACCGCAAGGGAGACCCACATGTGTTGGTTTTAGTAAAAATATAAAAAATACAAGTGATTTGTTTGAATAATCCTCAGCGTCACACTGCCAGTGTCACAGTTGTATAGGCAGGCAGCGTGCCTTTTTGCCACTGCAAGGGAGAGTCACCTGTGTTTGTTTTATTAAAATTATTCATAATACAAGTTATCTGTTTGAATAATCTACAGCGTCACACTGCCAGTGTCACAGCTGTATAGGCAGGCAGGGTGCCTCTCTTTCATCCTCCATGCTGAGGTAATGGATCAGCAGCAAACCTCAGATAACATTCGCAAAGCACTGCAGAACATGGCGGCGCAATGGCTAGGGGAGCAGGCAGGCACACAGGCGCAAATGGGGTTTGTGGTTACTGATGGTGCAGCTAACATGATCAAGGCTCTCCGGGATGGCAGATTTGTGGGTGTGTGCTGCTCAGCGCATGTTCTGCATCTAGTAGTGAAGGCTGCTTTTGAGGATGGCAGTAACACTGGAAGGTTGTCAGCACTTCTGGAGTCGTGCCGACAAATTTCTGGCCACTTCCATAGGAGTGTCAAAGATAGCCAGCTACTCAGGAAGGAACAGAAAAAGGCAGACCTCCCAGAGCCCCGCCTAAAACAAGATGTTGGGACCAGGTGGAACTCCACCTTAGATATGCTAGAGCGTATCCTGGAGCAGAAAAAGGCAATTCATGCAATGTCATGTCACCATTTCATTGGCAGTAACAGAACACTGGGCAGGGCTGACTGGGCCATGATGGAACAGGTAGTGACAGTCCTTACGCCTTTCCGTGCTTTGACGGAACTTTTGAGCAAAGCGAACGCTAGTCTGGCAGAAGTCATTCCCCTCTTCACGCACCTCTCCTTAAAATTGGATGATTTCCTTTCCCATAGGGAACACTTGCCTGGTGCTGAGGGTAATATACTTCCAGATGTTGCTGCCCTTCTAACGAGGTTGAAGAAGGACAATTGTCCCGAGTTAATGCTTGCCACAATTTGTGATCCTCGAATCAAAGGCAAGTTGGCACTTCGCTCCAATTCTATCAGTCTCTGAGAAGGGTTAAGTGAGGTGATGATTTAGCACATGATTAACCCCTTAATGACTGGCTGCGCGCGCACGCGCCCGGCACTTAGCGACGGATTTTTCTTCTTCTTCATTCTAGTGAATGACTTCTGGGACTTACCAGGTACATCCTCTGTCAATAAGTGACAGTTTTTGCGGGACGTACCTGGTAAGTCACTTGTCGCGACGGGGTTAATGTATTTTCAATAAACAAATTAGTTTAGACACACATACTGCAGTTTAAACAATCATTAATGTTTATTCTTGATGTAGTATGAAACACTACAATGTATATACACATAGACTTATCTGATATGAGGGGAAATCAGGATAGGAAAACGAGAGAGAGGAATTTGGGTACTAAAGAGGGACAGTAGGGTAGGAGGCTGGTACCAGAAAATGAAACCTTAACCTTTACGCATGTACTAACATAGAATGTGACATGTCGTTTGTCCATGTTCGAGTCGACCACTTATGTTGAGTAGGATGTGACAGGCATGGGTTTTCGATGTTCGAGCATACGCTAAATCGAAGGACAGGCATGGGGTTTCGATGTTCGAGCATATGCTATATTGAATGACAGGCATGGGGTTTCGATGTTCGAGAATATGCTAAATTGAATGACAGGCATGGGTTCTCGATGTTCAACGTTTGCATTGTGTCTGGCATCCCATGCTGGAGTAGAGGTGACATGCACAGACTGGCAATGTACGACAATGTCCGTTTTTGGGATGGATCTTTTTCTAAATTCACACCCTGTCTGCAAAGAATGATAGCAGCATGCACGGAGGCGCACTGGTATAATTTAACCCATGTTAAATTCAGCCGAATAATTCGGAATGGATCAGAATTTCGTTTGAATCGAATAGGTTCGGTCCGAAATTAGGATCATCCGAATTAGAAAAAAAAAATTAGTCCAAATTCGAATTTAATCGAAAATTTTGCCCGTGCACAAGTCTAAAGGCAATAGTCTGCTAAAGAAAAAAAACAGCTAAACTAACCATCAAAACTATATTTTTCAAGTGCCAAGGTGCCTTCTAAATTGAAATATTTACATATTTTAGTTTGATTTCATTAGCCATTTTTAAAATATGTTTAGATGTATATCTCCAGTGGAATTTTATTTCAAACATATTGATATCATTTTTTGATTATTATAATAGATAGGTAGTAAGTGCAGGTAGTAAGTGCTCATTTTTGATTCACTAAATTCAATTCAGTGATACTATTTTATGTTCACTGTATGGTATTGTCAGATTGTATTAATTTTATTAGAAGAATTATATTAATGGCTCACTTAGTTTTATATCATGTCTTACCATTAATTGTACACCTTTTTTTTTCTCTTCCTTTTCTTAACATTTTTCTTTTTTGGTATATTATTGATGTGCACTAAATTTATCTTATAGATACAGATTTTTCCAAATGTTGTCATTTTTACTTATATTAATTTCCATTGGCTGTTTTATGCATCTTTGTCTATGCACAACAACAGTGTACATGTGTGGGTTCTCCTTAGCACGTAGTACACATCCATAGGATTGGGATAAGCCGTAGCAGCAGCAGAATGATTATGTCCATATTTCATACAACATTTTGTATTTATGTTCTACTGTTGATGATTATATGTAATAAAATATGTAATAAGACTCTCTGGAATATCCAGCCTATATGTCCTGGGCAGCTATAACAAACCTCCTACTCCCCTAGGAGGAATAAACACATAAATAATCAAACTCAATCAGTTAGTGCACTAATGACAAATATTGGACAAAGACTCATAAAAGAGAAAACTTTATTCTCATAGAGCATAAATCCAAAAACAAATTATCCCAAACTTCCAAATGGGTATAAGCACGTCAATCAACTCCAGTCTACGGTCCGCAATACCGGAACACCGGAACACCCGTATGTGAGAACCCGCACAGCGAATCGGAATAACCAGATTCCCGTTTAACAGGATCCTCCAATTACAGGTACACCGGTCAGATACCGGTACCACACCCTGTCCCTGTGTAGACAGACACACCTACTACCCACAAAGAATATAGAAAAACAACACCCCCTCACATATATAATACTTATACATAGCGGGGATATTCTCACAATATACCACAATATTACATCAATAATAAAACAATAAAACCAATAATTGGTGATCAGACTGTTCACCTATATACAGGCTATTCACCAATATACACCCCTTATGCTCTATGACTGATAACCCTAATCTAGATCACGCGTCTGATTATCCGGTCACAAATAAAATATGTTTGCAAACACTCAGTAAAAATAGAATATAAAATATACAAAACACAATATTATCAGCGAGGGCTAGCACCTCCACAATAATATCTATAACATAATATTCCTCCGATTATCAAATATATAAACACGTTCCAATTCCATAAAGGCTCAAATAGTACTTTTATAGACTTCCAATAATGATGTTATACATTAAAAGTCATAATATTCCCACACGATATTAAAAGGGAACAACGGAATTGTGAGTTTCCCTTTTAATATCGTGTGGGAATATTATAACTTTTAATGTATAACATAATTATTGGAAGTCTATAAAAGTACTATTGGGAGTCTATATGCACCTAAGAGATTGACATTTACAAGAGGCATAATAAAGAGGAATTTGAGCGTTTATGGAATTGGAAAGTGTTTATATTATTGTGGAGGTGCTAGCCCTCGCTGATAATATTGTGTTTTGTATATTTTGTATTCTATATTTACTGAGTGTTTGCAAACATATTTTATTTGTGACCGGATAATCCTGTATCAGACGCGTGATCTAGATTAGGGTTATCAGTCATAGAGCATAAGGGGTATATATTGGTGAACAGCCTGTATATAGGTGAACAGTCTGATCACCAATTATTGGTTTTATTGTTTTATTATTGATGTAATATTGTGGTATATCGTGAGAATATCCCCGCTATGTATAAGTATTATATATGTGAGGGGGTGTTGTTTTTCTATATTCTTTGTGGGTAGTAGGCGTGTCTGTCTACACAGGGACAGGGTGTGGTGTCGGTATCTGACCGGTGCACCTGTAATTGGAGGATCCTGTTAAACGGGAATCTGGTTATTCCGATTTGCGGTGCGGGTTCTCACATACGGGTGTTCCGGTATTGCAGACCATAGACTGGAGTTGATTGATGTGCTTATACCCATTTGGAAGTTTGGGATAATTTGTTTTTGGATATATGCTCTATGAGAATAAAGTTTTCTCTTTTATGATTCTTTGTCCAGTATTTGTCATTGGTGCGCTTAACTGATTGAGTTTGATTGTTTATGATTATATGATTCATATGTTTTATCCCAATGGAAAACAACATGAATAATTCATTTTATCTTGTTTCTTTAAGGGCATGTTGTGAATCTACTAATAGCAGTGTTTATAATTGGAATACTTACATTGCCATGTGGGATACTTGAAGTCTGGTATGCAAAACGTGGGAGACTTGGAACCCTATCGTACATAATGGTGATATCATTCATACTAAGTAAGTAAAAATATGAAGCAGGATAGTGTACAAGTGTATGTGGAATAAGGCAGGTCATTGTACAGATCTGTAATGAATAAGGCAAGTCAGGTGCAAGGGTATAAGGAAAAGGTATATCAGCTTATTGGTGTACAAGGAATTAAACAGATCAGCATGCAGGTTTATGCATAATAAGGCAGGTTGAGGTGAATGTTGTATAAGGAATAAAACATCTCATCGTGCAGGTGTATAAGCTATGAGGCAGATATGGGTACCGGTGTATAAGGAATAAGACAGATTGGGGTACAGGTGTATAGGGTATAAGGCAGGGTGTGGTGAAGGTGTATAAAGAATAAGACAGATTGGGGTGCAGGTGTATAAGAAATATAACAGGTCAGGGTGCAGGTGTACAAAGAACAAAAGTTTACAGGGTGCAGGTGCATAAGGAATAAGGCAGGTCAGGGTGCAGGTGTATAAGGAATAAGATAGGTCAGGGTGCAGGTGTATAAGGAATAATGCAGGTCAGAGTGCAGGTATATAAGGAATAAGGCAGGTCAGGATGCAGGTGTATATGTAATAAGGCAAGTTGGGGTGCAGGTGTATAAGGAATAAATCAGGTCAGGGTGCATGTGTGAAAGGAAAAAAGACAGGTCAGGCTGCACAGAAAGCTAGAATTTGATGGCAGATAAGAACAATTCAGCCTATCTATTCTACCCATGTTTCTTACTAAAAAAACCTAAAATCTTATCTGGTGTTCAATCCTGAATTATGTTCAGGATAGCATTAAGTCTATCCCATGCATGCAGGTGTATAAGGAATAAGGCAGGTTGGGGTGTAAATGTATAAGGCATAAGACAGATCATGGTGCAACTGTATAAGGAATAAAGCAGGTCTGGGATCCAGGGTATAAAAAATAAGACAGGTCAACTTTCAAGTGTATAAAGAATATGACAGGACGGGATGCAAGTGTATTAGGAATAAGTTAGTTTAGGGGGTAGGAGTATAATAAATAAGGCAAGTCAGAGTGCAGGTGTATGAGGAATAAGACAGGTCACCATGCAGGTGTATAAGGAACAACTGGCCTGAGAGTAGGTGGATAAGTAATAAGTCAGGTCAGGGTGCACATGTATAAGTAACAAGTCAGGTCAGGGTGCAAGTGTATAAGGAATAAGAGGCCTGGGCACAGGTATATAATAAATAATGCAGACCAACCTGCAGGTGTATAATGAATGAGGCAGGTCAGGGTGTAGGTGTATAAGGAATAAAGCAGATCAGGGATACAGTGTACATGGTCAGCTTTCAGGTGTATAAGGAATATGACAGGTTGAGATGCAAGTGTACCAGGAATAAGTTGATTTAGGGAGCAGGTGTATAAGGAATAAGAAAGGTCAGAGTGCAGGTGAATGAGGAATAAGGTGGGTCACTGTGAATAATGAATAACTGACCTGGGCGTAGGTGTGTAAGTAATAAGACATGTTAGAATGCAGGTGTACAGGGAATAAGGCAGGTTGGAGTGTACATGTATAAGGAATAAGACAGGTCAGGGTGCAGGTGTATAAGGAATAAGACAGGTCAGGGTGTAGGTGTATAAGGAATAAGGCAGGTCAGGGTGCAGGTATATAATGAATAAGGCAGGACAGGGTGCAGGTGAATGTAACGGTTTTGTAAGACACTCAGACCCAGTAGGTTAGAATAAAACACAGTTTTATTAAAAGACAAGAAAGACTGCCCACTACAGGCTATATTGTATGACAGGAAAATAACAATCATGTACATATGCCCTCTCAGGCCCAGTATACAGCAAAAAGAATAGATACTGTCACAGGACAGGCATAATCAGGCAATTCCAGCACAACATGGGTTAAAGTTCATGAAAAGTAATCAGTCTCTGTTGTGGTGTGTTTGACAACGTCCAGTAGATGGTAACGGTAGCAAGAGACTGTGGTGCGAGATGTGAAAGCACCTAGTCAGTAAGGCAGGACTGAGACTACTCCCTGTGCTGAGCAGAAAAGAGAGGCCACAATACTCTGCAAGAGCTAGCACTACCTTGAGCCATGAGCACCCGACCGGTGCGATAACGGAGACACTGTACACTGCAAGAGCTGAGGGACTAGAGCCAATAGCACCCAACCGGTGCGGTAACGGAGACACTGACACTGCAAGAGCTGAGGTGTTAGAGCCAATAGCACCCGACCGATGCGGTAAAGGAAATACTGTACACTGCAAGAGATGATGGAACAAGAGCCAATAGCACCCGGCCGGTGCGGTAATGGAAACTCTGTACACTGCAAGAGCTGATGGAATCACCCAATAGTACCCGACCTGTTCGGTAACTGAGTCACTGTGTATAGCAAGGGTTAACGGAAGCACAATGTTAACGGAGGCCACAATGCTCTGCAAGTGTTAACGGAAGGCTCAGTGTAACAGAGGCTACAGTGCTCTGCAAGTTTTAACGGAAGGCTCAGTGTAACGGAGGCAACAGTGCTCTGCAAGAGTTAATCGGAAGGCTCAGTGTATCGGAGGCAACAATACTCAGTCTGCAATTATCTGCACCAGCGGAAGTCAGAATGTTGCCCAAGCGACACAGGATCAGGATCGCAGCTGGAACTCAGGCTAGCCGGGTCAGGTCAAGGAGCAGGAACGTCAGCCAGGCCAGGTCAAATCACGGAGCAGGAACGTCAGACAAGCCGGGTCAGATCTCGGAGCAGGAACGTCAGCCAGGCCGGGTCGAATCACAGAGCAGAAACAAAAGAGAGTAGTCAGAGGGGCCAAGTTGGTACACAGGAACACAGCAACACAGTAGCAATGGTACAGGAACACCACGAAAGGGCACCTGACAGGTGCCAGAGGGCCGGTATAAGAAGGCCATACTGAGCGGGCCAAACAAAGCTCAGCCAATGGGAGTGCACCACAACAAAGAGTGACAGAACAGATCACGGGAACTGTGATAGTACCCCCCTCTCAAAGACCCCCTCTCCTGGCAGAGGGTCTTGGTTTCTGGGGATATTTAGAGTGGAAATTGCGCAACAATCTAGGGGAATGAAGGTCCTTCTGACTGACCCAAGAACGCTCTTCTGGGCAATAGCCCTTCCAATGGACCAAATATTGCAATGTCCCTCTAAACTTCCTTGAATCAATAATACGTTGAACTTCGTACTCCTCTTGGCCTTGAACGTCCACCGGCCCAGGAACCACTGGAGTGGTAGTGTAGCAGTTGCATACCAAAGGTTTCAACAGGGACACATGGAACACATGTATGCACATAGATGCTGGGAGTTCCAATGCATACGAGACAGGATTAACTTTGCGGATTACTTTGAACGGACCAATGAACCGGGGAGCCAACTTATTAGATGGCACTTGCAAATTAAGATATCTGAAGGAAAGCCATACCCTGTCCCCAACCTGGAAGGAGACCGCTGGCAGCCATCTACGATTGGCATGCCGCTGATGTCGTTGGAATGACTGACTGAAGGTCCTCTGAACCTGTGCCCAAGTGGAGCGAAGTTGCTCAATATGCTCGTCCAGAGCTGGAATCTGCTGCGACTGAAATGTGTTCGGGAGCAGGCATGACTGAAACCCGTAATTGATGAGGAACGGGGAGCTCCCGGATGATGAATTAACTGCACAATTCCTGACGAACTCTTCCCACGGCAACAGGTCAGCCCAATTGTCATGATGATCGGTCACAAAGCAGCGCAGGAACTGCTCCAGTCCCTGATTGGCACGCTCAGCGGCCCCATTGGTCTGGGGATGGTAGGCGGAGGAACAGGACAATTGGATGCCCATCTGGCTATAGAATGCCCTCCAGAATCTGGACACGAACTGGCTCCCTCGGTCAGACACCACCACACTGGGAACCCCATGCAAACGGAACACTTCTCTGGCAGAAATCACTGCCAATTCCTGGGCTGAAGGAAGGCCAGAGAGGGGCACGAAATGAGCAATCTTGGAGAACCTATCGACCACCATTAGGATAAATGTATACCCCCTAGACACTGGCAATTCTCCCAGGAAATCAATGGATATGTGGGACCGTGGGCGTTCGCCATTAGGCACAGGTTGGAGTAGGCCCACTGGGAGGTGTCTGGGGGTCTTGGCACGAGCACAGGTGGCACAGGCTGCAGTGAATGCGGAGGGCCACCAAAATACTTGTGAGAGAGACCATATTAATTGATCCCTCCCAATGTGCCCAGCAGCCTTAGATGAGTGATGTCTCAAGCAGACGGGTACGGAATGGCTCATCCACAAAAGACTTGCCAACTGGGGTTTCTGGAGGTGCCTACGCCTAGGACGCCAAAATCTCCTCCCCCAGTGGTGAAGTGATACTAGTACGTACAGTAGCCAGGATACGATCTGACTGAATAATAGGTACGGGTTCTTCATCCCTCTCAACTTCTGGCCCGAATTGTCTGGACAGGGCATCTGCCCTAACGTTCTTTGAGCCCGGTAGATAGGATACTACAAAATTAAATCGGGAAAGAAACAGTGCCCATCTAGCCTGGCGGGAGGACAGCCTTTTCGAGAGATAAGTCAAATTCTTATGGTCAGTTAGAATTAACAACGGGGTTCTGGGGCCCTCCAGTAGGTGACGCCATTCTTTCAATCTGAGAATAATAGCCAGGAGTTCTCTGTCAACAATTTCATAATGGTTTGGGCACTAGAAAGTTTTTTTAGAAAAGAACCCACAAGGTCTCAGGGTGCCACCCCCAACTGGGCGCTGGGAAAGTACTGCCCCTACCCCGATTTCGGAGGCATTGACTTCCAAGGTAAACGGCAAGGCAGGATTGGGGTGGGACAGTACATGAGCACATGCAAAAGCAGACTTCAATGTCTCAAAAGCGTTTTCAGCTGCCTCGGACCATTGAGAGGGATTAGCGCCCTTGTGCGTGAGGTCAGACAGAGGTTTAACAATCGTAGAAAAGTTCTGGATAAATTTCCTATAATAATTGGCAAAGCCCAAAAAGCGTTGGATAGCCTTTAACCCTTTGGGACGTGGCCACTGTAAGACTGCTGCAAGTTTCTCCTGATCCATGGCAATGCCATCTTTAGATTTCACGAACCCCGGGAAGTGCACCTTGAATCTGTGAAACTCGCATTTTTCTAATTTACAAAATAGTTTATTTTTGCGTAAGCGAAGCAAGACCTTGGACACATCCTTGATGTGCTGGGTTAGGTTAGCAGAATGTATTAGTATATCATCGAGGTATACGACCACACAAGACTGAAGCATGTCACGGAGGATGTCGTTGATAAACTCTTGAAATACTGCAGGTGCGTTACAGAGACCAAATGGCATCACTAGGTATTCATAATGCCCAGACCTAGTATTAAATGCCGTTTTCCACTCATCCCCAGCCTTAATTCTGATCAGGTTATAAGCGGCCCGTAGATCAAGTTTCATGAAGACAGATGAGCCTTTCAACCTGTCAAATAGCTCAGTAATAAGTGCTATGGGGTAGGCATTCTTAGACATGAGTTTACTCAGTCCACGGTAATCAATACAAGGTCTTAGTTCGCCATTTTTTACAAAAAAGAAACTGGCACCAGCCGGGGAAGTAGACATGCATATGATCCCTCTTTTGAGGGCATCTTCAATGTAGTCCTCCATAGCCTTATTCTCATCGTAGGACAATGGGTATGTGCCACCCCTGGGAGGCACCACGCCCGGAGGCAAATCAATAGCGCAATCATACGGTCTGTGCTGAGGCAATGCGCTAGCCTCTCCCTTACTGAATACATCACTGAATTCATGGTATTCAGCTGGCACGGAGGGAGAGGTACATAAAATCTTGACAGGGTGCAACAAACAGTGCTTAGTACAGTACTCAGATCATGATCTGACCTCACATCTCTGCCAATCAAACTGGGGATTATGCAAGTGCAGCCATGGGAACCCTAGAATGACCACATGATGAGGGGAATGAATTATCCTCCTCCTTGTGGAGAGCCCCAATAGACATAGTAATAGGAATAGTTTCCATAGTGATTAATGCAGGTTCCAAAGGTCTGCTGTCAATGACTTCAATGGCTAAGGGGGTGTCCCTTTTGACCAAAGGAATTCTGTGCAATTCAGCAAATAAACAATCCATGAAGTAACCGGCTGCACCAGAATCTACCAGGGCCAACACTTCCACAAACTGATCAGCCCAGGAAATACCACCTGGATGGTGGGTTTCTGTGTACTTGGATCTAGGAACTGCTGTACATCACCTAGGGCCTGTCCCCCAAGGTACCCTAGGTGTGTCCGTTTTTCGGCCGTACCGGACAAGTGCGTAATAAGTGCCCTGCTTTGCCACAGTATAAGCCTAAACCCTGCCTTTTGTGTGCGCCCGTTCCTCCTTTGTGAGTCTGGTGAACCCGAGTTGCATTGGTTCACTAGGCTCGGGTGAACGATCAGGAGGAATGGGAGGCGAGGGTGCGTTCAAAAGACTGCCATGCCCATAGTTTCTGGATCTCGCCCTTCGATCTTTAGCCAGGCGTCTTTCACGAATATGGGAGTCAGTTAGCATGACATAATCAATGTATTCGTCCAAGTCACTGGGTACATCTCTGGCAGCTATTTCATCTTTGATGAGGTCAGCCAAACCTTGGGCAAAAGCTGCCACTAACGCCTCATTATTCCATCCTACCTCTTCTGCCAATGTCCGAAATTCTATGGCGTAATCGCCCACGGTACGATCACCCTGTTGTATCTCCATCAATCTTTTGGCGGCTCTACCAGGAACCTCAAACACTCTCCGGAACTTTTGTACGAACTCACAGAAATTCTGAGTGCAGGGTTTGGCATTTTCCCATAGAGGATTAGCCCACGCCAGGGATTTGCCCATTAACAAGCATATCATGAACCCAACCTTGCTCCGGTCATTAGGAAAGGCATGAGGCGTCAGTTCCAGGAATATCTCTAATTGATTAATAAACCCCCTGCATAGGGTAGGTTCGTCATCATATCTTAATGGTAACAGCACCACCACAGTTAAACCTCTGGTTGGTGCAGCAGGACCCACGGAATGATTGTCTGGTGTCAAGACTGGGGAGACCACCGGATTCTGATTAGGTTTGTCAAGGTGTACCGTACGCTCAAGTAATGTCTGCAAGGCCAGTGCCAACTGGTCCAGGCGCTGCTCATGCACATTCATCCTCCAATGGATGTTCTGTGTATTACCTTCACCTTTACTGTCTGAGGTCATGGCCCTTTCGTACTGTCACGGTTTTGTAAGACACTCAGACCCAGTAGGTTAGAATAAAACACAGTTTTATTAAAAGACACGAAAGACTGCCCACTACAGGCTTATATAGTATGACAGGAAAATAACAATCATATACATATGCCCACTCAGGCCCAGTATACAGGAAAAAGAATAGATACTGTCACAGGACAGTCATAATCAGGCAATTCCAGCACAACATGGGTTAAAGTTCATGGAAAGTAATCAGTCTCTGTTGTGGTGTGTTTGACAACGCCCAGTAGATGGTAAAGGTAGCAAGAGACTGTGGTGCGAGATGTGAAAGCACCTAGTCAGTAAGGCAGGACTGAGACTACTCCCTGTGCTGAGCAGAAAACAGGAGGCCACAATACTCTGCAAGAGCTAGCACTACCTTGAGCCGTGAGCACCCGACCGGTGCGATAACGGAGACGCTGTACACTGCAAGAGCTGAGGGACTAGAGCCAATAGCACCCAACCGGTGCGGTAATGGAGACACTGACACTGCAAGAGCTGATGTGTTAGAGCCAATAGCACCCGACCGGTGCGGTAACGGAAATACTGTACACTGCAAGTGCCGATGGAACAAGAGCCAATAGCACCTGGCTGGTGCGGTAATGGAAACTCTGTATACTGCAAGAGCTGATGGAATCGCCCAATAGCACCCGACCGGTGCAGTAACTGTGTATAGCAAGGGTTAACGGAAGCACAGTGTTAATGGAGGCCACAATGCTCTGCAAGTGTTAACGGAAGGCTCAGTGTAACGGAGGCTACAGAGCTCTGCAAGTGTTAACGGAAGGCTCAGTGTAACGGAGGCAGCAGTGCTCTGCAAGAGTTAATCCGAAGGCTCAGTGTATCGGAGGCAACAATACTCAGTCTGCAGTTATCTGCACCAGCGGAAGTCAGAATGTTGCCCAAGCGACACAGGATCAGGATTGCAGCTGGAACTCTCCGCAGGAACGTTAGGCTAGCCGGGTCAGGTCTCGGAGTGGGGACGTCAGCCAGGCTGTGTCGAATCACGGAGCAGGAACAAAAGAAACGACCAGACGGGCCAAGTTGGTACACAGGAACGCAGGAACACAGCAACACAGTAGCACTGGTACAGGAACACCCCGAAAGGGCACCTGACAGGTGCCAGAGGGCCGGTATAAGAAGGCCATACTGTGCGGGCCAAACAAAGCTCAGCCAATGGGAGCGCACCACAACAAAGAGTGACAGAACAGATCACGGGAACCGTGATAGTGTATAAAGAATAAGACAGGCCAGGGTGCAGGTGTATATGGAATAAGGCAGGCCAGGGTACAGGTGTATAAGGAATAAGGCAGGACAGGGTGCAGGTATATAATGAATAAGGCAGGTCAGGGTGCAGGTGTATAAGGAATAAGGCAGGACAGGGTGCAGGTGAATTAGGAATAAAGCAGGACAGGTTGCAGGTGAATAAGGAATACGGCAGGCTGGATTGCAGATGTATAAGGAATAAGGAAGGTCAGGGTGAAGTACTCTAAGGAATAAGACGGGTCAGAATGCAGGTATATAAAGAATAAGACAGGTCAGGGTGCAGATGTATATGTAATAAGGCAGGTTGGGGTGCAGGTGTATAAGGAATAAGACAGGTCAGGGTGCAGGTATATAATGAATAAGGCAGGACAGGGTGCAGGTGAATAAGGAATATAGCAGGACAGGGTGCAGGTGAATAAGGAATAAGGCAGGCTGGGGTGCAGATGTATAAGGAATAAGGAAGGTCAGGGTGAAGTACTATAAGGAATAAGACAGGTCAGAATGCAGGTATATAAAGAATAGGACAGGTCAGGGTGCAGATATATAATGAATAAAGCAGGTCAGGGTGCAGGTGTATAAGGAATAAGACAGGCCAGGGTGCAGGTGACTAAGGAATAAAGCAGGGCAGGGTGCAGGTGAATAAGGAATAAGGCAGGTTGGGGTGCAGGTGTATAAGGAATAAGACAGGTCAGGGTGCAGGTGTATAAGGAATAAGGCAGGTCAGGGTGCAGGTGTTTAAGGAATAAGACAGGTCAGGGTGCAGGTGTATAAGGAATAAGGCAGGTCAGGGTGCAGGTGAATAAGGAATAAAGCAGGACAGGGTGCAGGTGAATAAGGAATAAGGCAGACTGGGGTGCAGATGTATAAGGAATAAGACAGGTCAGGGTGCAGGTGTATATGTAATAAGGCAGGTTGGGGTGCAGGTGTATAAGGAATAAGACAGGTCAGGGTTTGTATAAGGAATAAGGCAGGTCAGGGTGCAGGTGTATAAGGAATAAGACAGGTCAGGGTGCAGGTATATAAGGATTAAGACAGGTCACTGTGCAGGTGTATAATGAATAACAGGCCTGGGAGCAGGTGTATAAGTTATGACAGGTCAGGGTGCAGGTGTATATGTAATAAGGCAGGTTGGGGTGCAGGTGTATAAGGAATAAGACAGGTCAGGGTGCAGGTATATAATGAATAAGGCAGGACAAGGTGCAGGTGAATAAGGAATATAGCAGGACAGGGTGCAGGTGAATAAGGAATAAGGCAGGCTGGGGTGCAGATGTATAAGGAATAAGGAAGGTCAGGGTGAAGTACTATAAGGAATAAGACAGGTCAGAATGCAGGTATATAAAGAATAGGACAGGTCAGGGTGCAGATATATAATGAATAAGGCAGGTCAGGGTGCAGGTGTATAAGGAATAAGACAGGCCAGGGTGCAGGTGTATAAGGAATAAGGCAGGCCAGGGTGCAGGTGGCTAAGGAATAAAGCAGGGCAGGGTGCAGGTGAATAAGGAATAAGGCAGGCTGGGGTGCAGATGTATAAGGAATAAGACAGGTCAGGGTGCAGGTGTATATGTAGTAAGGCAGGTTGGGGTGCAGGTGTATAAGGAATAAGACAGGTCAGGGTGCAGGTGTATAAGGAATAAGGCAGGTCAGGGTGCAGGTGTTTAAGGAATAAGACAGGTCAGGGTGCAGGTGTATAAGGAATAAGGCAGGTCAGGGTGCAGGTGAATAAGGAATAAAGCAGGACAGGGTGCAGGTGAATAAGGAATAAGGCAGACTGGGGTGCAGATGTATAAGGAATAAGACAGGTCAGGGTGCAGGTGTATATGTAATAAGGCAGGTTGGGGTGCAGGTGTATAAGGAATAAGACAGGTCAGGGTTTGTATAAGGAATAAGGCAGGTCAGGGTGCAGGTGTATAAGGAATAAGACAGGTCAGGGTGCAGGTATATAAGGATTAAGACAGGTCACTGTGCAGGTGTATAATGAATAACAGGCCTGGGAGCAGGTGTATAAGTTATGAGTCAGGTGAGGGTGAAAGTGTATAAGGAATAACAGGCCAGGGCGTAAGTGTATAAAAAATAATTCAGGCCAACCTGCAGGTGTATAATGAATGAGGCAGGTCAGGGTGTAGGTCAAGGAGTAAGACAGGTCAGACTGCAGGTGAACAAGGAATAAGAGTGGTCAATTAACTCGTTTTCAAATTCCTAGGAGTAAAGTAGCTGGATAAGCACAGCTGTGGATAATTTTGGTATGAAAGCCTCCCTTTTTCTTCCAGCCATATTGGAATTTGCTGCCTTGGTTCATGGTGCTGTGTTAATTTCCAACTTTCTGAGAGAAGAAACGTATCACTACTCCTGGTCCTTTGCAGTGGGATGGATCTCTGTGATAACAGCTGCTGCCACAGGTATGACTTGAGATGGCTCTTCAGAAAAAAGAGTTGGCTCTAGATTAACCAGTGATCTTTGCCTAAAATTTGTTTGGCTACTGGTGACTGAAAAAATTACCTCAACTATTGTAAATTCTAATGTCCTCATTATCAATGCATGTGTCTTATTATTATACAGAACACAATGTCCATCAGTATATACTCCCTATCAATATATAGCTTTGTGTGATCATTATCAGTGCATGTTTCTTATTATTAAGTTATTCAATTACTCTTAAACTACAACTCTGATAGTGTTGAAATAACACTCTCCATGGCCCAAATACTATGATGATTAATTGGAGCTGCTTTTACATTGAAACATTAATATCCCTTTAATATGAGCAGTTTTGGAACAAACCAGCTATACCATTGGGCAGAGGAGTTCAAACCTGTCTCCAGACCCACCACCCCTACACCCCCCAACAGTGCAGGGCTTCAGGATCTCTTCACATGAAATAGGTGGACCAATCAGTGGTTCAGTCATTCTGGAGGATCTCTCTGGGTTAACAACATTCACTTGTGTTCAATCCTTTGAGTGCCAGAGGTATCCAAAGTATTGTAACACAAGGAGTTGGATACCTCCCTGGCACTCAAAGAGTTAATCGAGGAGAACCTGTAATTGTGCATGGGGGGGAACTACATGTTAATTGCCGTTGCCCATTCATTTATAGAGAGGGCTCCACTGCACTGCATAGACTGGTTTGTACCAGAATTGCACCTCTTTTCTTTCAGATGCATTTTAAAAATGGGTCTTTATGTATAGAAGTGGAGCAGTGGGGGCAAACCAACTAAAACACAGGGGACACATTTTTATTGCAGTTGATTTAAATAGAACTGTTATATCTTTGGTTTAGTTGGTTTACCTTAGAATTGCACTACTCTACTATTATACATAAGCCACATTGAGCAATTCTTGGACAAACTGACTGCTTTATAGGGGAAAATTAAAATATCCCCATTCATTTAAATGAGTTTTTTAAACCTTTGAATTCTAGAGAGGCCTCTGGTACACTGCTTCTAGAGATTTGAAGCCCTATTAAAATAACTGTATTTGTCCCCCTATAATGTGGTAGGTTTCCTCCAGAATGAGTCCATTTATTCTTAGTACATGGGCTTTTGTGGTTCCCATAGTATACCTGGCAGATTCTGTTCTTTATGGAGAGTAAAGTCTGATAGTGCCACACATGCCTGCATCTAACTCCAATAATGAATACATTAAGGATGACAAGAGAGTCTTTCTGGTGTGTTCTGTGCTCCATATCTCCCAAGTGTCCCTTTTTAGGAGGGACAGTCCCTCTTTGAGACCCAAATCCCTCTGTCCCTCTTTCCCACCATGGTGTCCCTCTTTTTAGGAGATCAGACTGTGTGGTATGTGTATATTAACTGTATCAAATTCCTCCACAGCAATAATACTCACATTAAAGGAATACTAATGTCCAATAATAATTTTGTGTTGTATTGTAGTTTTAAAAAAATAAATTATGTGGAGCCAATCCCATCTCTCAAACCTTTATGGTTTGAGAGATATTCACATCTAAAGTTTGCTCCTCCCTCCCCATCTCCTGATGTAAGCTGTAAAGCTGACAGAAGGAGATCCGTGTCGGCCGACACAAGGCCGTTCTTCAGCAGAGCCAAAATAGCGATATTTAAAAAGAACTACTTAATTGGAACAGTCTACAAAGTGTGCTTGCAAACCAGACCATTCCAGTGAAGTAATTCTTTTCAAATATTGCTATTTTGGCTCTGCTGCAGAGCATCTAGCTGGTCCCAGGACCGGGATCTCCTGCTGTCAGTAGAACGCTGACATCAGGAGAAGGGGAGGGTGGGGGGAACTTTAAATGCAATTATCTTTCAAACCTTTATGGGATTTGCTCCACATAATTTAATTTTTTTTCTACAATACAACATAAAATTATTATTGGACATTAGTGTTCCTTTAATGTTTGTGTAAGCTTCAGTAGATGTGTCTATAAACTAGTGTGTGTAAATAAAGTATATTGGTCTTGTACTAAATCATTTATTCCATTTCAAAAAGAGGTGTCAATAGGTCACGAGATAACCTAAAAATTCTTGGTAATGCCTCATCCACCAGCGCCCCCCCCCCCCCAGCCACACTGCCTAAAACTAAAGTGTCCCTCTTTGGCCATTTGAAATGTTGGGAGGTATGATGCTCTGTTGCAATGAGATTCTGTAAATGGCATTCACTGGCATCTAATGCATAGAAAATATTACTTTATATGATTATTCACATGCACAGAAACAAAAGATACATGATTCTGGCTCATACCATGTCCACCGTGGGAGCTGATAAAAATTGCCATTAATTTAAATTGATCTTTTAACACATTGAATGCTTTGCAATGCTTTGAAGACCTCTCTAGTATTCAAAGGGTTAAAACTAACCCCCATTTAAAACCATTGACATTTGTATCATTTTTATTTCTTACCTATGGTGCAGTTGGTTTGCTACATAATTGCTTCTCTTTTCTTTGGGCTTATGAACCGTCTTCTATGTTTTAATCCTTTTACCTTGATGACAGGGACAAAAATGTGTAATTAGAACAAAACTATAGTGCAGCATAGGCTTTTCATTTGTATCTCCTGTGTTATTGTATACCATCTCAGTCCTCCTTCTGTCCCTCTATAGGCGTCCTGAGTTTTTACATCAATAGAGTGGAACCTCCGAATCCAGTAACAGAAGGGCAAGCTGAGGCTGGAGCTGCAACTGTGACCCAATCAACTGGAAACCCAGCTGTTCAAGCTATCACTCAGTCTAGCCCCTTTACAATATTGTTTCAAAAAAGAACCTAATTATGGTCATCAGTAGTGTAAATAGTTATTGAAGGGTCTTGGTGCATACAAACTACACCCTCTACACTCCCTGTAGTTACATCCTTGGCAAGTCGTTCACCTCCAAGATCAGATTTTTGTAAACTTCTCGGCATAACCTCAGTGCCAACAAAGGGTTTGCTTTTACCTAGATTGTATATGCAAACAGAAAAAGGGGGGAGAGGGGCACTATTAGTATATTATCTCTATATACCAGACATTCACGTATATAAAATAGATACACTGACATTTATATATAGTTGATCTAGAGACATATGTCACTGATCAACATAAATGGCACAAAGGGTTACTTTTTTTTATTAAGAACAATAAGATGTCCAGTGGCAAAAAAAGGCTCTTGGTACGCGTTTCACAGCGCACAAGGCTGCTTTTTCAACCCATCTGGCCCCAGTAAACAAAGAAAGGAAAACAGCTACAATGTGATGACTTTTAAAACTTCCATGATTGTATCCGATTGGATACCTGTCAATATAGACAAAATAGGATCAGATGTGGCTTAACGAGACATCATTGCCACACAGACCAAACCATTCGAAAAAAATCATAAGATTCCTTTATTTGTTTATTGAGGCCAGATTGGTTGAAAAAGCAGCTGTGTGCACTGCAAAACACGTACCAAGAGCCTTTTTTTGCCATTGGGCACCTTATTGTTCTTAATAAATTTTTTATTGGATTAGTACGGCTACAAGTTTATTATTTTATTTTTATATTGGCATAATATGTTGAGATTTGCCTTATCCGGGGAGCTGGATTGGATTACTGAGAACTGAGAGGTTTCAGCAGGGACGGATGTTCCTTGTATCTGGATAGTCGGATCGGAACATTCCTACATCGATCAGAGATTGAGAGACCCAAGCAGGGACGGGTAAAGTAACCCTGCGTTGATCGTTGACATATGTCTCTAGATCAACTTTATATAAATGTGAGTGTATCTATGTATCACGGTGCCCGTGATCTTCCTCTGTCACTCTTTGCTGTGGTGCGCTCCTATTGGCTGAGCTTGTTTGGCCCGCCCATTATGGCCTTTGGCACCTGTCAGGTGCCCTTTCATGGTGTTCCTGAGCCAGTGTTGCTGTTGCTGTGTTCCAGTGTTCCTGCTTCCTGTGTACCGATTTGGCCTGTCTGACTACACTCCTTGTTTCCTGCTCTGTGATCTGACCCGGCCTGGCTGACATTCCTGCTCCGTGACCTGACCCGACATGTCTGAGAATCCTGCTCCGTGATTGACCCGGCCTGGCTGACGTTCCTGCTTCGTGACCTGACCCGGCTTGTCTGAGTATCCTGCTCCGTGATTGACCCGGCCTGGCTGACTTCCTGATCCATGACCTGAACCGGCTCATTACTGACCCTGCCTCTGTTCCTGCCGTTTGCTGCTTGGTGTCACCTAGGCAACATTCTGACTTCCGCTGTGCTGTGGCAGGGCTGATCGTGTCATTGCCTCCTGTGTACTGGGCCTTTCCGTTTCCTCTGCTGAGCCTGCTTACTCCGTTTACTCCTAAGAGCACTGTGCAGTACGTTAACACTTGCAGAGCCGTGCCTCTGTTCGTTGAGCCTCCGTTAACACTTGCAGAGCCATTGCCTCCAGTAACACTTGCAGAGCCGTTATCTACGTTCACTGAGCCTCCATTAACACTTGCAGAGCCGTTACCCTGAGTCTTCAGCTACACTTGCCGAGCCTAGGTTATCTTGCAGCTCCTATGTAGGTGGCTGTGGCTCTTTCAGTTTATCTCGCAGTGTAGTCGGTCTCCATTACCACGCCAGCGGGAGGCGCCATTGGCTCTAGCTCTTGCAGTGTTATTAGTCTCCGTTACTACGCCCGTGGGGGCTATTGGCTCTAGCTCTTTCAGTGATTAGTTTCCGTTACTACGCCTGTGGGGGCTATTGGCTCTAGTAATCCTCGCTCTTGCAGTGTATTAGTCTCCGTTTCAACGCCCGTGGGGGCTATTGGCTCTAGCTCTTGCAGTGTAATTTGTCTCCGTTGCAATGCTCGTGGGGGCTTGTGGCTCTAGCTCATCAAATCTAGCAGAGTATTTGGCCTCAGTTCCTGTTCAGCATAAGCAGTAGTCTCTGTTCTATAAGACTGCAGGTGTTTTCTCATCTAGCACCACTTACTGCTCCATTACCACCTTATGGGCATGTCAAACACACCACAACAGAGACTGATTGATTTACATGTACTTTAACCATTGAGTATCCTTATATTTCTATGCCTGTCCTGTGACAGTATATGTGTATTTATTTCCTCTGTATACTGGGCCTGAGAAGGCATCTATATGCCACTGTTCTTTCAATTATTCTGTATTGCCTATAGAGGGCATTCTTTCTTGTTTTATTAATAAAACTGTGTTTTATTCTAACCTGCTGGTCTGAGCGTCCTACAAAACCGTTACACTATGTTATATACGTGAATGTCTGGTATATAGAGATAATATACTATTAGCTCCCCTCTTACCCCCTTTTTTTCTGTTTGCATATACTACTACTACTCCGTTTGTTATAAAAGTAGACTAGAGTGGAGCTGCTAGAGGATCCTGTCTAAAGGGAACAGTTAATATTTCCCCAAAGTGTCATTGCTGAATTACACATATGTGTTTTATTCAGCCACCTTACTTATAAGTAGTTTTTTTACGGTGGAGGTTGGTGTTGCTGGTCCATAGAAGTTTTTACACTAGGAGCGCCTCCTGTTTCTTTTTCTTCTCTTCTTTATCTAGATTGTTTAACCTACTGGTTGTTAGTAAATTCTCTATTGCATTGTTTTTGCTTTTTAGTACACAAAGACTAATGTTTACTTTTACATACAAAGTTTTTAGTCTTATTAAATGTATCTGTTGAAACTACCTATACCGTGTGCTTTTTATTTTCCATTCAGTTTAAAAGTTTTTAGAGATTTTTGATTTAGTAGATGGGGAATATACCTAATGTAGAGAAACAATGGGAAGTATATTCAATGTAGATATTCGATTGCATAATTGTTTTACTATATGTTATAGTAACATAACATAGTAATTTAGTTTGAAAAAAGACTTGCATCCATCTAGTTCAACCCTTTTCCTATTACAGTTTACCATCGTTGATCCTATAATCGTATGACTGGATTATTTCTTTTATTTCTTTTTAAATTGTTTAATAACTACCTCTCCAAAATCTATACTGAGATGTCCTCCCATTATCTAAATGTCAGTCTATCCAAAACGGAACTACTTCTCTTTTCCCATCCACCAACCCCCTCCCTGAAATATCGTCATGCTGAAAAACTCATATATGATTCCTTCTTGCAAAGAACAGTATCTTGGTGTATTTTGTTATTCTGCCTTCTCTTTGGTTCCCTGCAGCTAGGTCCTTGGCAAATCCTGCCACCTTCATCTCAGAAATATAAAAGAAAGCATAAAACAAGGGTCCCCATTTGTTATATGATATATAATATAATTTCAGAGTCAAGGTATTTTTTCTGTAGGTGTTTTTTTTTTTTTGTTGGAATGGTAGTTGGGAACGTAGAGCTCTAACTTTACAAGATATCGGGTGGAGTTGGGGTGGTGATGACTTCTCCAGTGATGTCACTTATCCAGTTCCTATGTTATTCTAAGGAGCATATGCCCAAAGATCTCCAAATTTGAATAAATCATAGTGCATTGGCTCCATTAAATAACATAGGACTTGGAGAAGTGATATCACTGGAGAAGTCATCTCCACTTTCTCACCTCTTTATCATGCCTTAGTTGATCTATCCCATCATACCTTGAGCCAATACTGTCCAAGTGCATTTTTTCTCTGAGCATGACTGTCATCTGTTGTAATAAATGCCATACACTACGATCAGAACTTTCAGGGTGAAGAATGAAAATACAGGCCACTGAACTTATATGATACTTGTGCACTGCCCTTCTGCAGAAACACAGTGACTGGTACATTGTTATTTCTTCCCCTTCAGAATTCCAGGGGGTGAATTGCTGATAATCTGGTCCAAAATACGGATTATTAGGGCTGCTACTGTAATGCAGGACAGTTATGAAACTAGCATTCTGAAGGACTAGACAAATACCAGTGTAATGTTGCAGTGGGCATCTTTCTTACGTCCCCTGCATAAAAATGGTGATCTAGGGGGAGATGCACTAAGGGGCAATGTTATAGTGAAGTGTGTCTGGTAATGTGTGGTGAGCATATCTCCTTGGCAATAGGGACACACATCTACACATGCACTAAGAATTAAATATGTAAGGCGAGGTTAGCATGAAGGGTTATTGTACTGCTGGCGATGTGTAAGGGATACCCAGTATCCTATTAAATAGTCATCGCCTAAATGGTGACCCTGAAACGGGCGACATCAGAATTGTGATGTCACCCTTTTGAGGGTCACCATGTAGATGACGGCATTTCAATAGTAAACCTCACCAGTATCCTCAAAACTGTGACATCAGAATATCGTTCGCATCAAAAGGGTGACATCAGAATGACGCCCACATAAAGATCGCCATGTAGGCATTCTGTCAACAGAGAGATGAGCCATTTGAGTGTCATTTGTCATCTTTGTTTGAAATTAAAGTAATATCTGCAGGCTCGTCTACATTCTAAGCTTTTCTAAATGAGACACTATGAGGGTTAAATCTATGCTTTATAATTCATAACTGCATGTTCCTCTAGTTCTTTTCTTTCTAATAAGAACTATATCTTATTCAGCCTTACACATCAGCTTATATGTAAGCCTATTCTGCAAAGATACGGGTGGTTCTGGTGCTGTTTTGAGTATCTCTTTCTATTTCTTCTGCCCAACAATTACTTCTGCCAGCCCTTATGTGTACTGCACGGTGGGAGTCACATCCGCTCTGTGCAGTATGGAAGGAAGTTCTTAGGCTGAATTCAAAGGGAAATAGAGACAGAGAATTCGATGAAGGGGACTGGGGAAGTAGGTTGGGAGAGTGGAGAAAGGGAGTGATGGTGAGGGGAGGCAAATGAGAATGAGGGAGGAAATATGGTAAAATAGTGAGGATAAATCATGGACATCTCCTACAAGGGAAAAGGGGATGTGGATACTGGGATTTGAGGATATGCATGAACTCTCTTTTACAATGGAAGCTCAGTATAATAATGATTGTCTGTCTAACCCTTTCAGTGCCACAGGGGTGTGAATTACACATCTCTATGACACTCAAAGGGTTAAGGGTGTGATGCTGTTAGTGGAGCTGTCTGAGCGGATCTTCCCTGCTCAGATTAGCTCAGGTTGGTGATGTTGGGACTGTGAAATCTGACAAGAGAAGCAGCTATCGGAAATTAGTGAATTTGTGATATGTCACATTGACAAATTAACCCCTTAACGACCCTTGACGGTCATAGTAGGTCAAGGGTCGATCTGAGTGAACGACCCATGACGTACTATGACTGTCATGGAATTCCGGGCTCCCCCCCGCGGGGAGTCCGGAAGCGGAAGAACGAAAAAAAAAATGTTTTCTGGTCCTTAACTGACCGCGGTGCGCTGATCAGCCGGTCGTTAAGGGGTTAACAAAAGCACATGAATACGACAATGGCTCATTAAACTGTATTTCAATATGTAAATGAGCCATTGTCAAAAATTTGCAAACCTGTTGAAGGTATGGTGGATTCATGGTGATGTCAGCAGATTGGTGGTGTATTTGTGTCATATTCACTGGGATATGATGGAGAAGATGTCTTAGTGCTTACTGTCGATATGCCTGCAACACAAATATGACGCAAATATGACACAAGATCACCAAACTGGCCCTTTATCGACCTTTTGTGCATCTTCCTCTTGTTGAGGCCTCAATCTCCCTGCTTGTTCTGATACCAAGGTTTCAAGAATGATGGGGGTGATCCGAAGTGGTATCCCAATTCTCTCCCTTTCTCTGCATGCAGATTGACAGACAGGAGCATGCAGGGAAGGGGAGAGAGAGAGCCCGGAGCAGCGCTCATCAACACTGGGATCAGGGGGTCGCTAGATCACCGGATTTAAAGGAATATATACCACAATGGTTGCGGCTTATCAAGGTATGAAGTCATGGCATTTTAAAATAAAGATAATTATAAGAGGCTGCTTTGCGACGTTTCATGGTGCGATTTGAGAATCTTGCACTTTCATGCAGTGCAAGATTATCATGTCTCCATTTTTATCATGGCGACATGGTTAATGCTCCATGTGGTCGCAAGCTCTTTTGCGTGTAATCTTTTAAAAGTGATTCATCTGAAGTTACATGATGCTTAAGCCTCACTCCAATGTTTAACCTCTTGGAGGCCAGAGTTTTATGATGCAAATAACAGTGAACCTTCAAACCTTAGACTCTGTGCTTCAAACTATGCTGTTATTGGCATCTGTGTCACTCAGAACTTTTCTGTGCTTTCCATTTTAACTCTTGTGCAACAGTGTTGTGTAGTGAAAATTAACTCTCTCCATTCCTTGAAGGAGACGCTATCTGAAAAAGGAAGGGAAGAAGGAAGAGAAAGAGAGAGAGAAAGCAGTATAGCAGATTCCAAGGTTTTGGAAACTGGGTCCAGATGGACATTAGTTCCATCATGGTACATACAGTGAACATTCAGGGAGAAGCAAAACATTGGAGACCATCTCTAGCATTCAAGGAGTTAATATCCATTTAAATACATTTTATTTGTGCCTTATAGTGTTGTTGATTTGCCCCAGAATTCTTCCAGTCCAAGGAACTCCATTTTGGTTTTGCACTGCCCTTTACATTTACACTTACATTTATTGCTTCTTAACCCTTTGAGTACAAGAGTTGTAAGAAACATTTTAGAAGCAATGTATTCATATCTCGCTGGTCCTCAAACGGTTAAATGTAAAGTAAAAGAGCAAAGTAGTGCAAGTTAAGGAGAAAATAGAAATGAATGGTACATTTAACCCCTTTTCTGCTAGAGACATATCCAATGTATAGAAGAGCAAAGCATAGGAGACCTCTTTAGCATTTAAGGGGTTAAAATTCCAGTTTAAACCTACTGTAATTTTTATTTGCCCCTTATGATGCAGTTGACTGGTCCCAAATCTGCCCCTCTTTGCCTTTATACATAAGGCCCAATCTTTCCGTATTCAGTATAGGCCATTTAAATTAAAATAAAAGTGGAACAATTCTGTGGCAAATTAATCATGTTATAGCATCACTAGTGTAAAAGCTCCTGTACATGGGCCAAGGTGGGGGTGATGTTAACCCTTTGAGTGCCAGAGGGTATGCAACGCATTGCAAACCAATGAGTTGCGTACCCCTCTGGCACTCAAAGGGTTAAGAGGCTGGTCCTGCTCTGCGTCCTGCCGCCTACACAGTCATGCACTGGCCGAAAGCACAGAATGCTCCCAGCACAGAACTCCCAGCATTCTATGCTACCAGCATTCCTACACCTCCCAGCATTCCGTGCTGTCAGCATTCTGTACGTTCAGGCAGTCTCTACTGAGCATGACAGCTTCTGACAAACATTCTAGCGAATTATTTTATAGGATATTAATGAAATAAAGATCTCTGGTGGAAGCAAAATTATTATTCCTTTGATAAATATAGTAATTTTTTTTTTGCCTCAGAATTGCTCAACTTTTGCAGTGAAAAATATGTCCAACAGAATACAGAATAACTCCTTATAGCAAGACTGGGAGCTCTGCAGCTCTATGGGAGATATTGGAATACAGACAGCGGAGAATGATGGGAATTGTAGTCCAATGGCCTATGGAGACTGCACGTTTTCCATACCTGGATCAGAGGATACATTGGCTTTGAGTAGTCTATAAATCTGATGGAACCTTAGCCCAGATGGCCCAACCTGTTCTGGAGCCTAAGACCATTACGAACCTGTCTTCTCAAGATGATAAGTTTATTGTAAACATAACTGAAAACTACCCATATGTTGTGATTGCCATGTAGATTTTGACAGCAGAAAATAATCAACTGGCCCTTACAGTCCGTCTATTTGCCTATTTGCCTAGATTGTAAGCTCCTTGGGGCAGGGTCCCTTTCCTAGTGTATGATCCCATTGCTGCACTTTCCCTCACAAATAATGTAATGATTGTACTTAACCTTAAAGCTCTTAACCCCAGTTCTGTCGTTTTTGTATTGTATTACTTCAACTTCTGTTAAGCGCTGTGTACATGTATGGCGCTATATAAATAAAGATACATACATACATCTAATTAAAATGCATAATTTCACATACTTTCAGAAGAGACTTATCATGTGTATCCAAGCATTTTGAATTCCCTTACTATGTCTGCTGGGAGGCAGTTCCATCAGTTGTTTTAATATAAACGGATTTCCAAAAATGTACCTTTATTTGTTGGTGGCACAGCAAACCTCCCAAGTATCCCTCTTTAGTCGACAGAGCCCTCTTTATGACCCAAATCCCTCTGTCCCTCTTTCCTACCTTGATGTCCCTCTTTTTAGGAGATCAGACTGAGTGGTATGTATATAAGTGTATTACATTGCTCCACAGTAATACAATTCACATTAATGTCTGTTTAAAAGTCAGTATATGTGTTTATAAATGAGTATGTGTAAATAATATACTTTGGTTTTGTGATAAATCATTTATTCAGTTACACAAAAGGGGTGCCAATACATTATGAAATAACCTAAATGTCGCTCTAATGCCCTGCTCACCATATACATCACAGCCACACCACCTAACACTAATGTGACCCTCTTTGGCCAATTCAAATGTCAATAGGTATGGCACAGTGTGTCAGTTAATGCTAATGAATTTCTGTGCTATGCTAATATTACCACGTACTGATATTAATGATCTAGACTGTGCCCACACACTGGGGCCATTTCTATTAACACAACAAGTGATAAGTTTGATTTAAAACAAAACAAAAGTATTATACTGTGCAAGAAATTAAAATTATGTGTTAAACTGTACCACCAAAACATTAAGGTTCTTTTCTCAGAAACTATTTCACCGAAAAATGGCTTAGACAGATTTTAATTTTCTGTTAAAATAAATTAAACTAAACCTTGTCTTGATTAACAGTTCTGGAGCAAACAAATACATCATATAGGGGAAATATTCCCATTTATATAAATTGGTATCTTAACCAAGTGAATGCTAGCTAGGTGTCTAACAGATTACTTGACAATGCCATACCTGCCAAGTGTCCCTCTTTGAGACCCAAATCCCTCTGTCTCGCTTTCCCACCCTGGTGTCCCTCTTTTTAAGAGATCAGACTGCATGATTTGTATTTAATATATAATGTATCACATTGTTCCCTGTGATAAAACTCACATTAAAGGGATAGTAATGTTTCACAATAAAAGCAGCTTAAATTAATCTTCATAGTATTTGGGCCATGAATAGTGTTATTTCAGTATAGTCAGAGTTGTAGTTCAAGAGTAATTGAATGATAAAGCATCCCTCTCCCGCTCCTGTTACTGATATAACACTGCTCACCTCAGAGCAGCCAGATTGTCCAGATGGATCACAGAGAGGGACAATCTTCAGTGTGTATAAGGAAAAACCTGAAAAACCTGTCAAGGGTGCTCACAGTAAGAAGAGTGAGGAGGATTTATAAAAGCCGTTCTTCTTCTTACCATTTAAAGAACTGTCTTTAAAGCATGGCAAGTGAAGATAACACCAGGTCTAATTTATAAATGTTTTAAATTACTTTTTATAAATATGTCGTTACTATGAATATTTATTGTCTGGAATGCTTAACCCCTTAAGGACCAGCCACGCACGCACGCGGTGGTCACTTAAGGAGCATGGAGCATTTTTTTTAGGAATCCTATTCCGGACTCCCCAAACGGCATGCAGCTGTGTGGGGAGCCTGGAATTCCATGACGGTCCAGGACCGTCATGGCTCCTTAAGGGTATAACAACTCATGACGGTCCAGGACCATCATGGGTCCTTAAGGGGTTAAGAAAAACCTACACATGGTGTTAAAATTCTAGCAATAATATTGTCGTAAATCTATTGCAAACTGCAACAATTCTTTATAAATTTTCTGCGCCAATATTTTGCTTCTCTCTAATGCCAATTTTTCTCAACCTCTACTAGTTGCCGTTACTTGCAAGAAAACTGACACACAGATTCTAAATAACAAAATGCATTTTACCTCCACTTTAAAGATAATTTACACGTAACTCCATTTTTATAAATCTCCTTCATTGTCCCATTGCTGTGAGCTGTCTGATCCCAGGACCAGATTCCACATCTGAGGTGAGCAGTGTTACACTAGGTAAAAGGGGAGAGAGGGAGATACTTTACCATTCAATTACTCTTGAACTACAACTCTGACAGTATTGAAATAGCACTCTCCATGGCCCAAATACTATGAAGATTAATTGGAGCTGCTGCTTTTGTGAAACATTACTATGCCTTTAATGTCGGTATAAACTTCAGTATATGTGTATATAAATTAGTTTGTGTAAATAAAATACTTTATTCTTGTACTAAATCATTTATTCAGTTACACAAAGAGGTGTCAATATGTCATGAAATAACCTAAACATGTGTTGTAATTCCCCGCCCACCAGCCCTGCCCCCAGCAGCACCACCTAAAACACAAGTGTCCCTCTTTGGTCATTGGAAATTTTGGGAGAATGATGCACTGGAGAACTCTCTGGCACTCAAGGGGTTAAAAGTTCCATTAAATCAATGGATATTTTATCTGTCCCACAGTGTGTAGTTGTGTTGCTCTACATTTGCTCATATTTTCTTTCTACATAAGGCCCGATGTTTATTTCAGCCAGTAGTTCACTATTTGCTTTAATTGTTCATTTAATTTTGTGATGGTTTGGGAGACTGGAGGCTAGTGTTCTCATTCTCTCATCTGCACTAGAATGAGATTGCCTGGTGTATTACCACAGATTAGTGTAAGAAACAATATCTAGGACCAGAGGCACAGATAAACTGGAGCGACTCCTGAACAAACCAACTACTCTGTGGTAGAGTAGTTAACCCCTTGAGTGCCAAAGGGGTACAAGCACATTGCGTTCCCCTCTGGCACTTAAAGGGTTAAGGGGTTTAAGGCTCCACTAAAATGAATAGTACATTTTAACCCTTTGCAATGTGTTGCATACCCCTCTGGCATTCAAAGGGTTAACGCAAATCACAAATGAATTATTCTCTCATACCTCCCAGGTGTCCCTCTTTACGAGGTACAGTCCCTCTTTTAGACCCAAATCCCTCTGTCCCTCTTTCCCACTCTGATGTCCCTTTTTTTAGGAGATCAGTTTGTGTATTGTGTATATGTGTATCACATTGCTCCACAGCAATAAAACTCACATTACTGTTAGTTTAAACATCAGTGTATGTGTTTATAAATTAATGTGTGTAAATAAAATATGTTGGTTTTGTTATTATCATAAATTAGGTTACACAAGAAGGTGTCAATAGGTCATGAAAGAGCCCAAACATTCTTGGTAATGCCCCGCCCCCAGCCACTCCCCCAACAACTCCCCCTAAAACACGTGTCCCTCTTTGGCAATTTGAAATGTTGGGAGGTATGTTCTCTCAAATCAGTCCCCCTAATATTCAGTCATTTCTGTGTAGCACCCCACACCAGGACAGAACAATGCAATGGGTACTTTCATGAGATTATAGAAAAAAAAGGTTCCCAAAGTTACCGGAGAACCTCCGGTACTCAGCAGTCGGTATTTACAAAAGGACAGATTTCCCCTGTACCCAAAAAACAGAATGTAAATTATTATTTTTATCATTACTTATTTCTTTACATTTATAATAGGCACTCACATTTCATCAATCCGTTTTAGTTAGAAGTAAAAGTATCTCCACTGAATCAAGTCAATACACATAAGAAGCTACTACTATTTGTGTATGCTCCATCTCTTCTGTTCACTTTCACTCTGATACAAATGTACAAATTATAAATCACCTTTAACATTTGAGCTTCAAAGGGCTGAATAATGCACAGCTTCTCAATATTTTAACACATAAGTGATTTGTCCTCTGCCATACAGACAAGTAGACCTGTGGAATGAATTATACACTGGTAAGCCAGTAAGAATTTTAAATCACCTTTAACCCTTGAAGCATAAAATGCTGCTCCCCTCTCTGGCACACAAAGGGTTAATAAATAAATAATTTCTACTAAAACTGGTGAACCAGCTGGACTGTGTAATTATCTGCCAATCCCTACAAAGGATGCTGATAGAGTAAGCGTATCCTGCTTTTTCTACCACCTTTTACCTATAGTACATACATATGAATTCTAAGTTATCCTTAATGCATTGTTGTGTCATTTTCTACCAGTCCTAAGAATTCTAAATTATATTTAACTGTTTGTGTTGCGCACCCCTCTGTCTCTCTAAGGGTTAATTAATAAGTTATTGATAGTTTGCCATAACAGCAATCAAAGCAGTGAAATTGGGCAAACTGCGGATTAGTAAATACCAGTAAACAGTAACTTGACTTTATCTTAACTTAATCAAGTCAACACATGTAGAAAGCTACTATTTAAAAAAAAATATTTCTGAAAAATGTGAAGACCCTGACACCGATGGAGTATGTCAGGGACCTTTATAGGGCAGTGCAGAGTGCAGACACACTGGGCACCAGGCAGCATGGGTCACCCATCCCTGTTATTTGATAGATGCAAGGGGATGGTTTCAAAGTGGGTATCTTTGATCTCCTTGCACAAATCCACTCAAGAGTAGTAGAGCTGGGGGGGGGGTCCCCTTTTTCCAATGTCACCAAGCAAGAGGGGGTTGATGTAACATTCCCAAGATTTCTGTTTCAAGATAAGAACCCCCTACACCTATCCATCTAATTTATCACATTAACTATAAATCCCACAGGCACAGAGAAGCAAACAGAGCAGTTGTACAGAACACAGAGGGAGATTTATAACTGTCCTTAAAGCATGGCAGTGGAAGATAATGGCAGGTCTGATTTCTAATTATTTTAAATGTTTTTTTATAAATATGGCGTTACTATGAATATTTTAATGCCTGGAATGCTTAAGAACAACCTACACATGGCGTTAAAATTCTAGAGATAATATTGTCGCAAATCTATCGCAAACTGCAATGATTCTTTATAAATTTGATGCACCAATATTTTCCTTCTCCTTAAAGCCAATTTTCCTCAACCTCTACTAGTTGGAGTTACATGCAAGAAAACTGACGTTACGTAGCTTATAAATAACAAAATGCATTTTAACTCCACTTTAAAGACAATTTAGACGTAACTCCCCCACAGAGCCAAGTTATGTACTAGGTGACCTAGGCGAGTGCAGACCTGAGGGGCCAGGCCACAGCCTAGCCCTGTGACTTATTGCAGCTGTTGGGCTTTAATGTGTGGCTGCTAAGGTAAGGGCATTTTACTCTCCTTTCCACCAATCAAAAACCCAAACAGTCCAATAAATCCCCTTCTTCCTCCATCCCCTTCCTCTATGCATCCCCTCCCTCTTCCAGAACGCACAGGTTCATCCCCACTCTTCATACCTCCCATTTTATTTCCCTCTCTCCTGTCCCACATCCATACCGTCTCTCAAAGTTCCTATTTCCCATCTCCTTCTCAGGCCACTGTCCCTCCAATGGGCTACTCTCCCTCCTCTGGGCCACTCTTCCATTTTATTTCCCTCTCTCCTGTCCCACATTCATACCTTCTCTCTTTCCTGGGCCACTCTCCCTCCTCTGGGCCACTCTCCCATTTTCTTGCCATGCCCACTTTCCATCCTTCCCGTTGGTCCACTCTTCACTCTCCTTCATGCCCTCTACTTCTATTAACAGTCCCTGATCCCTCCCACCCTGCAATTACCTTGCCAGTGTCATCACCCTCCTACTGATCTGCATTACCTTCCTATTACTGGCTCTTTCCTCTCTATCCTGTCAGCCTACTCTTAATCCAACTAACTGGCTACTTGACAGCCTCAAGGGCAAAGCTGTGAGCTGCAAACAGTGAGTCCTCTATGTCAGCCCCCTCAACCCTTCTCTCAGCTCCTTATCCCCTCTCTCTGACACAAATCCTTTAACTCAGACCCCCATCCCATATACATATAGTACTGTGCAAAATTTTTGGCAGGTGTGAAAAAATGCTGTAAAGTAAGAACACTTTCAAAAATAGACATGTTAATAGTTTATTTTTAACAATTAACAAAATGCAAAGTGAGTGAACAGACAAAAAATCTAAATCAAATCAATATTTGGTGTGACTGCCCTTTGCCTTCAAAACAACATCAATTCTTCTAGGTACACTTGCACAAAGTCAGGAATTTTGTAGGAATATAGTCAGGTGAATGATCAAACAATTATACTAAACAGGTGGCAATGATCATCAATTTAATATATGGGTTGAAACACAATTATTAACAGAATCAGCTGTGTAAGAGGAATAAAACTGGGTGAGGAACAGCCAAACTCAGCTAGCTAACAAGGTGAGGTTGGTGAAGACAGTTTAATATCAAAAGTCATACACCATGGAAAAGCTCAGCACAGCAACAAGACACAAGGTAGTTATACTGCATTAGGTCTCTCCCAGGCAGAAATTTCAAGGCAGACAGGGGTTTCCAGATGTGCTGTCCAAGCTCTTTTGAAGAAGCACAAAGAAACAAGCAACATTGAGGACCGTAGACACAGTGGTTGGCCAAGGAAACTTAGTGAAGCAGATGAAAGACACATGCTGACTTCCCCTAGTAATCAGAAGATGTCCAGCGGTGCCATCAGCTCAGAATTGGCAGAAAACAGTGGGACCCTGGTACACCCATCTACTGTCCAGAGAAATCTGGTGGGAAGTGGTCTTCATGGAAGACTTGTGGCCAAAAAGCCATATCTCCTACGTAGAAACAAGGCCAAGCAACTCAACTATGCAAAACACACAGGAACTGGGGTGCAGAAAAATGGCAGCTGGTGCTCTGGACCGATGAGTCAAAATTAGACATATTTGGCTGTAGCAGAAAGCAGTTTGTTTGCTGAAGGGCTGGAGATCAGTACAAGAATGAGTGTCTGCAGGCAACAGTGAAGCATGGTGGAGGTTCATTGTCAGTTTGGGGCTGCATTTCTGCAAATGGAGTTGGGGATTTGGTCAGAATTAATGGTCTCTCAATGCTGAGAAGTACATACAGATACTTATCCATCATGCAATACCATCAGGGAGGCATCTGATTGGCCCTAAGTTTATTCTACAGCGTGTGTCAATGACCCCAAACATACAGCCAAAGTCATTAAGAACTATCTTCAGCATAAAGAAGAACAAGGAGTCCTCAAAGTGATGGTATAGCCCCCACAGAGCCCTGATCTCAACATCATCAAGTCTGTCTAGGATTACATGAAAAGAGAGAAGCAACTGAGGCTGCCTAAATCCACAGAAGAACTGTGGTTAGTTCTCCAAGATTTCTGGAACAGGCCTACCTCCCGAGTTCCTTAAAAAACTGTGTGCAAGTGTACCTAGAAGAACTGATGCTGTTTTGAAGGCAAAGGGTGGTCACACCAAATATTGATTTGATTTAGATTTTTCTTATGTTCACTCACTATGTATTTTGTTAAAGGGGAACTACCACCCCTCAATAACTGCAGAACCGGGTAATATTTCTGGCGACTAGCCCTACTAAGCAGCTAGTCGCCAGAAATATTACCCGGTTCTGCAGATATCGGCGTTTTACCGATGGTGACAGGAGCAGGAAGCACGGACGTCTCTTCACAGTGACGTCCATGCGCCTGCGCTGTCAGTCCCTGATTGGCCGCAAACACAGAGAACTATCTGACTGCCATTTGGAGTCAGGAAGGACATTTTTTTTACCCACCTGGGCCTTAATGGGAAATGACTTCAGTGTGTTTTTTTTGCCTTCCTCTGGATCAACAGGGGTGATTTGACATGGGCTGGACTTGATGGACGCATGTCTTTTTTCAGCCTCGTCAACTATGTTACTTTATAGTGTATTGCTTTGTATAACGGGAACTCAAGACGCCGGGGAGTCCTGGGCCGTCATAGTGGAATCTTCTCTCCTGAAGTTGGCTAGGCACTGTCGGATGGGCCGATCGAACAGTTTATCACGGTGCCCTTGATTGCTCTCTTTTCATGTCTATCACCAGTAGGGGGCTCTCCATTGGCTGCCTGCCTTCAGCCCGCCCTGTGTTGCCTATTTAAACTGAGCTTGGGCACCCTTTGGTTGCCCTTTCATGTTGTCTCTATGCAACCTGCACATGCATTGGATTCCTGAGCTTCCTGGGCCATTTCTCTGTTCCTGCTCGTCAGTGATCGCCTGAGTTCCTGTTCACCAGCTTCCCTGGTTCCAGCATCCGTTCCTGATCCGGTTGGGGTTGCTGTCTCTACTGCTGTGTCCTGCTGCCGTTCCTGATCCGGTTGACTGCCTGCAGATCTGTTTCCTGTCCTTCAACGGCTGTGTTCCTGCTCCTGGATCGCCTGCAGTGGGCTCCTCTCCTCCAGACGCCCTGGCGACATTTTCATTCACTTGTGTTCCACTCTCCAGTACGCGGGTACTGGTTCGCTCCACATACAACCGGCTGCCGTTGCACCGGTAGAGTTCTAGGTTTACTCCAGTATGCAGGTACTGGTTTGCTCCATGTATAACCGGCTGCTGTGGCACCGGTAGAGTTCTGGTTACTCCAGTTCGCGTGTACTGGTTTGCTCCATGTTAACCGGCTGCTGTTGCACCGGTAGAGTTCTAGGTTACTCCAATACGCGGGTATTGGTTCGCCCCATGTATAACCAGCTGCTCATTGTCATCTGTCAGCACCGGTGGTGATTGGGTATCTCCAGTATGCGGGTACTGGTTCGCTCCACATACAACTGGCTGCTGTTGCACCGGGAGTTCTAGGTTTCTCCAGTACGCGGGTACTGGTTCGCGCCATGTATAACCGGCTGCTTACTATCTTCTGACAGCAGCGGTGGCATTCGATGTTTCTCCAGTACGCAGGTACTGGTTCGCTCCACATACAGCCGGCTGCTGTTGCACCGGTGGAGTTCTAGGTTTCTCCAGTACGTGGGTACTGGTTCGCTCCATGTATAACCGGCTGCTTATTATCATCTGACAGCACCGGTGGTGGTTGGGTACCTCCAGTACGCGGGTACTGGTTCACTCCATTCAGCCGGCTGCTTGTTGCACCGGTAGAGTTTCCTCCTCCAGTACGCGGGTACTGGTTCGCTCCATGCATAGCCGGTTGCTGTTCAGTCCTTGACAGCTCAGGGAGAGTCTTTAGTCCCTCCAGTACGCGGGTACTGGTTCACTCCATGCATAACCGATTGCTGTTCAGTCCTAGACAGCACCGGGAGTCTTGTTGCTCCTCCAGTACGCGGGTACTGGTTCGCTCCACGTATTAACCGGTTGCTTGCTGCGTATTCCTCAGCACCGGTAGAGATTGTGTTCCAGTCCAGGCTGCCTTGCCCGGTATTGGTAAGGCCGGTAGAACCTATTCAACATTGTACCAACTTAAGGTTGCCTTACCCGGTATTGGCAAGGCCAGTAGAGCCTATAACTAATCTTTGTACCAGTCTCCAGGCTGCCTTGCCCGGTATATTGGCAGGGCCGGTAGAGCCTATTTCCATATGTTTTACCAGTCTCCAGGCTGCCTTGCCCGGTATATTGGCAGGGCCGGTAGAGCCTATTACTATTCGTTGTACCAGTCTCCAGGCTGCCTTACCTGGTATATTGGCAAGGCCGGTAGAGCCTTCTTTTCTCCGTTACTAGTCTAAGGGCTGCCTTGCCCGGTATATTGGTAAGGCCGGTAGAACCTTTTCCATCTGTGTCATCTAAGGTTGCCTTACCCGGTATTGGCAAGACCGGTAGAGCCCGTGTTACATTCCGTATACCACTACTCTTGCTACTATGTATTGACATTAAATGTTATATGTGTATGCTACCCACTTGGGTATCCATTAAACTTTTCAATAAAGTTGTGTTTTATCTTAACTCTGTGTCTGAGAGTCATAACAAGCCGTGACACAGTTGCAGAGTCGATGACTCGAGGGATTTGACGCCGGGTCGAAGGAAGCGAGCCAGTCAGCCATTGCCGAGTCTCTGTATGCGGAGTCGAGCAACAGCAGTCAATGAGGCTTCAATGTACCGCCAAGTCGTAGTAAGAGCTCCAAGAGAGGGATAGTGAATAGCTCTATATGCATCTCAGGGATGGGAGTCAAAGTGGACTCTTTAGACCATCCAGGCAAGCACGATGCGGGAGACTGCTTATTCCAAAACGAACACACTTTATTGAACAACAACTCATGTTTTTATACACATCAAGCCATATTCAAATGTAGTACAAGACACGGTACACAAAAGGGCAGTGACATACAGTGTAAACATTGTACAAAGGGCCAGCCATGATTGAGTTTAGTGAACAAAAGGTCTGGGGTGAGGCACACAATAAGACAAAGAGGTGGAGAGGTTGGAATACACATCTAGGGACAATGGCCAGGGGATGAAGCAATGGGTCACCTAGTTTGCATCTTCGGCTTCAACCCTGGCCAATCAGGTCGTACATTGGGGCTGCTAGTCGACCAATCCCTGAGCTGTCCCATAGTCCTCAATACGAAGCATATGACCTGATGTCAACGGTTTCAGCCCTACCTAGAAACATCGGATGGGTTGTCGGCGAACATAGAAACATCTGAAGAGTTGTCGGCGAAACTGGTTAGCCCCGTAGTCCAACAAGGGGTCGTCGCCATTCTGAGGTGATGCAGCTCTGGCCGTTCAGCCTTTGGGCAGAGCTGTCGATGGTTTTTAACATACAAAGATCTGAAATAGTTCACAAAAGGGCCACGCATAAGGCCAAAAGTCCGTAGGTTCAAAACAGTGGCGTAACAATAGGGGTCGCAGGGGTCGCACCCCCTGCGACCCCCTCGCCACCCGCCCGCAGCACAGCTGATGTCTCGGCTGCCGGCGCTCGAGTAATGCAGAGCGCTGGGAGACGACTTAATCTCCCAGCTCCCTGCATTACTAAGGACCGCGCGGGAGCATGTCACACACACCGCTAGACCACCAGGAGGTAGGAGGACGGGGGTCAGTAGGGGCAATGTGGCGATGGGGGCATTGTGGAGATTGGAGGGAAATGTGGAGAATGAGGGGCATTGTGGAGATTGGGGGAGAATGAGGGGCATTGTGGAGATTGGGGGGAAATGTGGAGCATGAGGGGCATTGTGATGGGGGCATTGTGGAGATTGGGGGGAAATATGGAGCATGAGGGGCATTGTGATGGGGGCATTGTGGAGATTGGGGGGAAATGTGGAGAATGAGGGGCATTGTGGAAGGGGCAATGTGGAGGTGGCCAATGTGGTTGAGGGGGGCCAATGTGGTCGGAGGGGGGCCCGTGGCAATTCTTGCACCAGGGCCCCGTGACTTCTAGTTACACCTCTGGTTCAAAACATTCATCAGTAATGGCTTACAGCCCTTTACATCACTCCCCCATTGAGCTCTTTAGGCATCCTCCTGCCAGGAAAGTCAATCAGCTTTCCGGTTCTCACTGCCTGACCTGTATTCGATGGAAAAGTTAAAGGACTGAAGAGCCAGGCTCCAGTGTAACAGTCTCCCATTGTCCCCTGAAACCCAGTTCAGCCACACCAGGGGGGTTGTGATCCATAAGGACAGTGAATTTGCAGCCATAGAGGTAAGGCTGGAGTTTTTTGAGCACCCATACCAACGCATGGCACTCTTTTTCTACCGCCGTGTAAGATGCTTCCTTGGGTAGAATTTCCGGCTCAGGTAGGCAATGGGATGTTCTTCCCCCTCCTGATTCACCTGGCTCAGGGCGGCCCCTAGTCCACAGTCGGAGGCATCTGTGTGGACCAAAAAAGTTTTGTTAAAGTCAGGTGTGGCCAACACTGGGTCCTTTCCCAAAGCTGTTTTGAGAGACTGAAAAGCTTGTTCGCAGTCCGGGGACCAGTCCACATTATGGGGTAGGTCTTTCTTGGTGAGGTTGGTGAGGGGTTTGTCCAGGGTGCTATATTGGAGAACAAACTTCCAGTAGTACCCAGCTGTCCTCAGGAAGGCTAGTACCTGCTTCTTAGTTCTGGGGGTGGGCCAGTCCAGAATGGTGGCTATCTTGGCAGGTTTAGTTTGCTGGTGTCCACTCCCCACCCGGTGTCCTAGGTGTTGTACCTCCCCCATCCCTACCTGGCACTTGTCAGGCCTAAGGGTTAGTCCTGCCCTGGTGATCCTCCCTAGGATGGCTTCTAGGTGGAGCAGGTGTCCCTCCCAGGTATCGCTGAAAATGGCTATGTCATCCAGGTAGGCGCAGGCAAATTCCTGTGCCCCTGCTAGCAGATGGTCCACTAACCTCTGGAAAGTAGCTGGGGCTTTCTTCATCCCAAATGGCATTACCTTAAACTGGTAGAGGCCAAAAGGGGTGATGAATGCTGACATGGCTACCACCTAAGGGTCAAGGGGTATCTGCCAGTACCCTCAGCTAAAGTCAAGGGTAGAGACAATGCCAGCTCCGGAGAACCTGTCCAGGTGCTCGTCTACTCGGGGCATGGGGTAGGTGTCAGTGACTGTACGGTCGTTGAGCCTCTGATAATTCACACAGAACCTGGTGGTTCCTATCTTTCTTGGGCACCAGGACTACCGGGGAGGCCCAAAAACTAGGGTGCAGATGGCCAAGGCGGCGTCCTCCAGGGGTTGATATGCTTTCAGGGCGTTCACATGACAGGTCCGTTGGTCCTGCTGTTTGGCCCCTCTGGCTAGCACATACGTGGTCTGCCCCTGTCTATCAATCGCCTAGTAGGGGCCTAGCCATGCTGTCTGGAGTTTATTCTGTTTCACTGGGTGCAGAGCCAAGACTTGCTGACCCAAGTGAAACTCTCTGGGCTGGGTCTGCCTGTCATAGTAGGTCTTCTGTCTGTTTTGGGCCTGGTGTAGGTGTTGCTGGGCTAGTCCCATGAGTGTGGCCATTCTTTTTGGCTCTTGCAGCAGTTGAGCGACTGTGCACTGCGAGGTTAATGTATTACAATAAAAAAGAGGAGCAATTCAGGAGCAAACCAACTGCACAACAGAGATATCTCTTGGACATCGAAGTGGATAAACGCCCATTCAAATGAATAGGACGTTTAAATTGATAGTAATACTTCGTTTTATCTTTATTTTATTTTGTAGGCATTAAAAAAACATGAAGAACGATATAAGTCTTATATCTCAAACTTTTTATGGTTTAAGAGATATTCACAAGCAAAGTATCCCCCCCCCCCCGTTCAGGCAGATCAGAAGGGAGGTGCCCAGGTAGACTGCAGAGAGGGACAATCTTCAATTAAGATAAGGGAAACAGCTGAAAGGCTTGTCAAGGGGGGAAGGGCTTTCATTGTTTTCCTGCAAAGAAGATTGTCCCCTTCTGTTATCTGTCCGGTCTTACAACCAGATCCACATTTGAGAACAGATGGCTTACACTAGGAAAAAGGGGCAGGAGGGGGAAACTTTGCTTGTGAATATCTCTTAAACCATAAAGGTTTGAGAGATAAGACTTATATAGTTCTTCGTGTTTTTTTAATGCCTACAAAATAAAATAAAGATAAAACGAAGTATTACTATCCCTTTAATTGTTCCCTATGGTGCTGTTGATTTGCTCCTAAATTGTGCCTCTTTTTCTTAGCACATAAGCCTACTGTGAAGTCTGTTGTCTGGGGAGGGGGTCCATATTGATAATCTGCCTATGGCCCCATGGAGTTATTATCCAGTGCTGACAGGACACTCCAAGGACCTTAGCTGCTTCCAGTCAACCAGAGCTCTGTATCTGAGCCTCAGCCTAGCCCCACATGCTGCCTACCAGCGAGAAGTTGGCAGCAATGTGGGAAGGGTCCACTGGTCCCTGTAACTTCAAAAAGCAACAGGATCATGTGGTCATCAACTTTTGGCTGTTGTTTATGTCTGGCTTCAAAACAGTACTGTCAAGTAAGAGAAGGTTAATAAAAAGAATTAAATAGATGCAATCTGGATATAACACAGGGATGTGAAACTAGTATTAGGAGTAGGACAGGAAACAGACAACTAACTAGGGTGCAGAGCCTCCTTACAGTGGTGTATATCTTGGTTTCCAGGACTGCAGGAGTTAATATGGTTAAACTGTGTATCCATGTTAACTCTTACAGTTCTAAAAAGTTCATACTTACATCTTTATAGTGCCTATTAGTAGCAGATTTACTAACTTACAGCACTTCATAGGTTACTGTGGTTTTGTTAGCGATCTGTCAGATACTGGGCACTGTAAGGAGCTTCATGGTTTGCAAGACTTAAAATGGATCCCAACCCCTAAAAAGGTCTCCTAATTTCAGCACTGCATGAGATAATATAGTTCCAGCTTGTCTAACCATAGTACCCATGCAGTATGGTAGGATTATGTGTTTTCTATCTAAGAAAAACTGTAAGGTGGTACTCTGACTTTCCAGAACTGCAGGAGTTAACGTGGATATTCAGCCTAATAATATTGGCTTCTGCAGTGCTGGAAGCATAGAAGGTAGATCTTTCCTTTCAAACCTGCAGTAGTTAATAGGAGGTATGGGCAAATGTTTCTCCTCAAAAGTGAAACAAGCAAAAAAAATGGCATCTCCCACTTTCCGTATAGAGAAAAGTGATGGTTTTCTGCTTTGTTCCCACTTTTTCTATTTGAATCAATGATTATTATGTAATCCCTCCCACACACATGGACAGCTACCCCCATGTATACCTGCCATGCTAACCAGTATAAAAAAGGGGTATCTTTCATGTACTGGGGATTACTTCCATCTGTTTTTGTTCCCTCTTGTGCTCCGTACTATAGCTTCTCTTTCCATTTGTCTTGTCTTCCAGGTTCTGTTCCTATATATATGCACGTCTCTGCTTACTCTGACACATTATCTAAGTATTCCACTTGTGCTATATCCCCATGAACCAAATTCTTGCCTTGAAATTAGTCTCCACGTTGCAGACCCTTGCCTTTTCCAAACCATGATCCATAATGCTTTCTGTATTTCATCTGATTTCACATTGCCAACCCTTGCTTTCTCAAGACCACGATCCAGCCTGCCATATTGTACTACACATTGCTGATCCCTGCCAGCCAGACTTTGCGCCAATATTGTTCCAGTTGCTACCTACCAGTCACAGCATTCTCTCCTGTTCCAGCTCTTGGTGAGTAATTTGTGTTCCTCCACCACTGTTCTGGCTCCTATATCGTGTCTATGGTAATAGTCTCCCTGGGTCCTGTAGTATATAGTCTATTCTTAGACCGATTATCCAGGTCCCCCTTCAGCACCTCTGAATGGGGCTATCTAGCTTCATGGCTAGCATCTTCATACAGCTTTGGCCACAGCACAATCTCCCTAGGAATAGCCTGCACATCTGAGCTCCAATACCTTGCTCTGCTCTCTAGCACCTTGCACTAATGGTCCTTGTTGGAGGAGTATAATTTTATCACCTTGCAGACACTCCTTCTGGGTAGGGGGTTTAGGTCCTACTAGGGCTACTGTGCTCCCTAGTGTCTGCCCTTAACAATTATTCCTTGAGGAACTGTGTATTCTGAGTTTCTTATATTACATTTAGAAAAACATTAGCCTGGATCATGGTGTTGAGAAGGCAAGGGTCAAAATGTGGAATCAAATGAAGTACACATAATAGGCTGGCAGGGTTAGCAATGTGGAGACTAAATAAAGGGCAAGAACCTGGTTCACAAAGATACAGGACAAGGGTAAAGCTTAAATAGCATGTCAACCTAAGCAGGGAAGTGTTTGAAAAAAGGAGCTGAATCCAGAAGACAAGTCATACTTAATGAGGAGCTATAGTACAGAGGGCAAGAGGGAATAAAAAATGGAAGGAAGTAAGCCACATTATGTGACAGTATCAGTCTACTGCATGTTAATAGTCTGTGCTTGAGAGAGAGAGAATAATAAGCTGCTAGTTAGTACAGAGGAAGACAGTCAAATAAAGGGAGCTGGAGTTGCTTCATAGGAGTATTGGTGGTAGCCAGTTGTTCTCTGGGCAGGTGCACTTATTATCAGCAACTGTAATATACATCCTGTAAAAAAGGTTGTAAAGAGGTAGAAGGAGGAGTCACACCTTGGCATGTCTGTAAGCAGTAAGCACATCCAACATAACCACCCTGAGCTTTATGTTGCAAATGTTAAACTATCCTCCAAGAAAAAATCAGGGGCTGTTTTTGTCACCACTGTGCTCCTTGTCTGTCCCAAAAGTTGGCCACAATGATGCGCTCCAAAATCATCACTGATTTGTATGCTCACAGTAGAGACTAATTGGATGCAGGTTATAAGGGAACATCTACAGATTGTCTTCACAGTAGAATATATACTGTTCATTGCAGGGACCTGGAAGAGTGAATTATGTGTATTAAATGGCAATGAGTATAATCCATGAGAAGTCAGTCATCTGCCACCATCACCGCCAGTCTCTTGTTTATTTCAGTTCAGTCCACCAGCCTACCACCACCAGATACAAATTGTTTTTAATGTCTCATATTGATGTACACCTGCTCAAAGTGTTACTGATAAACAACAGATAAACAACAAAGAGTACTCCCGCTGCTGAAAGGTGTTTCATTCAAAAGTTATTAATTTTCATAGTTGAATTTTTTTGGTGCAATATCACAGTGGCCTGAAATTGTACAGTGGCGCTGTTGCTACACGATCCTATGGACAGCTCTGGTCTCAGGACCATAAATCTCCATAGGATGGTGTAGCAACAGCGCCACTGCAAAATTTCAGGCCACTGTGATATTACACCTAAAAAATTCAACTTTGAAAATTAATAACTTTTGAATGAAACATCTTTCAGCAGTGGGAGTACTCTTGGTTTTACTCAGGGGGATAAACCCTACAACATATTTTTTTTTACATTTTAGGTATTACTATCCCTTTAACAATGTTTTCAATGCTCATGTTGCTATAGGACCCAGCCTGTGTTACATTCCTTGCAAGAGCATAACCACCTATATGATCACCAGCTTTAAATGGAGGTCTATGCCACCCTGCTAACAATGTTTCATGGCCCATGTTTCTGTAGGACTCAGGCTGAGAAAAAAATATTTTTATTGTGAAAATGTCCTTGAAAAGTAAACTGTTTGCCCTAATAAACAGTAATGAACAGTTGAACAGAAGTAATTACTAATACATAATGGCAAGCATATGTATAACTGAGTGTCAATGCTGCTCCTGATTAGGGATGGGCGAAAACTTTTGCCTCAAACCAAAATCGGTTAAAAATGTCACTTTCCACTTGGCAAAAAATGTCACATGAAAAGCGCCATTTCCCTGCTTTTATCGCTGAGCTTATTGCATTGAAATCAGTGGGAAGAAAAATTTTTCCTCACCACATGAAAGTTTTCTCTAATTTTCTACAGCCATATAAAAGGGTGTCAGGCTCTCACAGCAGCCATTCTGTATTTGTGAGAGGAGAGAGCAGCACATTTTGAGCTAGAGAAGATAGGCAAAGGGGAAATGAAGCTTAATTTAGGGAGTCATTTAGGTAGGATATTTGTTCTCTGTATTAGGAGAGTCTGTCCTGATGAAAGTGCACATGGCTGCACTGAAACATTGACACACCACATTAAACACTGCTTTATTTGAATATACAATATGGTCTGGTTTATATTTTTGTTTTTGGATTTTGGGAGTGGAGGTCCTGGGTCAGGCAGCAGAGTTGTGATTGTTGCTTTTTCCTATCTCTCCTAAGTTGCACCACTTTTAGTATTAGTACTGCTTTATTTGAACTTAACCCCGCGAGTGCTGGTTGATTTAATCTTTTTGGTACACTTATGAGGATTCCACTCAACTTCAGTACCCAGAATATCTCTGTTTAAGTGAGAGTGTTGCCCTATTTACTGGTATATAGGGTGGACAATAAAAAAAAATACAAAAATAATTAAAAAAAAGTATATATATATATATATATATATATATATATATATATATATATATATAAAATTAAACAAATAAATAGATTAGACATCTAACCAGGAGCCTAATGTGAGCTCTGGGACTGAGGCAGACTTGATAGACAGCAGACATCATCATGAATATAAAAACAGAGAAAACAAAGACAGCTCACCAATAGTCTAAGTGTAGTAGTTTTAACTCCTTAACGGAAGAATAGTTGATATATAAAAAATAAAATAAAGAGAAATGGAATCTCTGGGACAAAACACTATATCGAATCTTTAATAGTTATAAACAATATAAATAATCATTGCATAAAAAATTGGTATACTAAAAAATAATTATAATTGATTCCTATATAACAGACCATATAATTCTCTGTGGATAAGGATAAGACAGAATCTGCAAGGTGATGCACAAAGGTGTATATATGACTAGTTCTCAGGCTAGGTGTATGTATAACTGGTTCTCAGGCTAGCCTCATGCTGACAATATGATCAATGATGAGAGGTCATTAGTTCATATGTGCTCACCAGAAGCAGGAAATAATTGAATATATAACACAGTTACAATTGCTTGCTCACCGGATTTCTCCTGGAAGACTTGCTCATCAAGTATCGTAAGGGCATCCTAGGTCTCCCTGCAGTCCGTCGAATGTTGCCTTTCTCAAAGGTTGTTATTCGAGGGGTCCAGGTTCGACGGTCCGCACCAGGTATCTCTTGGAGGGCTCGAATGTGGGTCTCTATCACAGTGCCTGTGATTCCTGTCAGTCTCATCTATGACAGATACTGATTTGCTGTGTTGGTTTGGCCCGCCCCCTGGTGACCTTTTTATACCTGGCTAGCACAACTGTCAGGCGCCCTTTCGTGGTGTTTCTGTGCCAGTTACTGTTGCTGTGTTCCTGTGTTCCGGATTCCTGTGTACCAACTTGGCTTGGCTTGACTATTCTCCTGTGTTCCTGCTCGTGTATGACCCGGCCCGTCTGACTACCACCTTTGGATCCTGACCCGGTTTGGCTGACGTTCCTGCTTGTGTACGACCTGGCTTGTATGACTGCCTTCTACGTGCTCCGACCAGGCCTGGCTGAGTTCCCGCTCCGAAGAACGACTCCTGCTTCCTACAGTGACCTGTGTTCCAGTTGTCGCCGCCGCGACATTTCTATCTGCTGTTCCAGCTTTTGGTGTGACTGTCTTGCCCGGTGTACTCCGATCAGTGCAGTGCATTTTCCTTTGCAGAGTTGTGCGTATACGCGCCTCCCTCAGACTGCAGAGCCTTACTATACCGCTGAAAAGCCTCGAGTAAATGTGCTAATTAACCCTAGCAGTGCCGCTGGGTTCCACTCTATCGCTACTCCTGTAAGAGTCTCTTTCTCGGTGAATACTACTGCTGAGCTGGCCGCTCTTCGTCGGCAGCTCCACACATCCTTGCAGAGTGTTTACATCCGTTTGGGCCGGTTGGGCGCCTGAGACTCTCTCTTGTTCATTGAGCGATTCCGCTTTACTGAGTGGGGGCAGGCACAGGCATCAGCATTGGTATTCCGTTAATCACGCCCATGGGGGCTGTCGGCTCTAGCGTGTGCTATCCCGTTGTCTGGTTAAGTCTGAGGAGGCTTGGCAGTTCTCGCATTGAAGGCCAGTTCCAATCACGCCCGTGGAGGCCTTTTGCACTTGCAGTAGTTGAAGCTGTTCCAGTAGGTACGCCCGAGGGGGCTACGTGGACTCTTGTGCTTCTTACTGAACACCGTGGCGAGGCAGTCCAGTATCCAGCTGGTGATAGTCTTGGTCTCCAGCACAGCCTTATAACAGCCTGGGCGTTCCAAACATCCACATCTGAGACTGACTGTTATCAAGGACTTAACCCCTGAGGGGTATACGCTATTCTATTACTGTGTATTTGTACTTATAGATCATTTGTGTATTTACCATTGTATCTATATATTACCACTGTGTATATTTACCACCACTAGAGGGCGTGTTATTGCCTTATCTTATTTTAATAAAACTGTGTTCTTATTCACCCAAGGGTCTGAGTGTCTTAAAAAACTGTGACAGTCTCCTTATAATCTATCGGGGGTGGCCGTTCTCGAAGGTTGCTACTTGAAGGATTCAAATCTGGCAATCCACGGCAAATCTTCCCTAGGGGACTTACTTTTTATCCGGTGTAAGAGCACAGTGAATCCCCTTGTAGTTTGCCGAAGGTTATCGTTCTCGAAAGTAATTAATCGAGAGTTTCGTACCTATTCAACTAATGTCATATAAAAAACAATAAAAACAGATATATCCTAATGTGTGTTCATCAACGCATTTCTGGGCTATCAGCCCCTTCGTCAGGATAGTTCAGGAATATCGTAAAAACCACCAAAATGGCGGGACCATGGTATTTAAAATATTATTGTCCAATCATTGATCACGGTTCCAGGTCAAGAGTTCAAAGTTTAACTTGTAAGTTCATAGCATCCAAAAATATCAGAAAATGTTAAAAATGTGATCATTTCCTAAGTAAATGATACAAATTCATTGAGCCTATATATTAATAGTCAAAAACATTCAATATTTGTTTATTTGGAACACCGAAATAATATTATTAAGAACAATAGGAAGCATTCAGTATCCAAACATTGCAACGACTGTCCACACTTCAAGAATATTGAGGATAGGAGAGAAAGTTACTGGATTTTCAAACTACACACACTACAACCAGAGGGGCTTAATGAGGAATTAGATCTATGGTGTCTCTAATTACAATTACAATAACCACTGGAGGAACCACATCCCATATTCCACTACCCCTCATTAGGGTTTATTTATCTTTTCCCCTTTTACATCAACAGATGAATATCAAATTATAATCTGTCATATCTCTAATTACTCCTCATTCTATTGGGGTAATTTTGACATCTCTATATCTACAGTGAACCATCTGTCACATAGATTACTATAGGTTGAAATAATATACAGCTGTGTCTTGATCAGATACTACTATAAGTGTCCTTTTTTCTTTGGAATTATTCTTATGACATTACTAACATTTTGGTTGAAGAAAAATAGGGAGTTTTTAGTGCCTTCTACATTGTATGGAGACACTCATCTCTCCCATAGAAAATGGCTATTGACCTGTTAAATGTCTGATGTTATAACCATAACCCAGAAAATGTAACATATGTTAAACGAATATTGAATGTTTTTGACTATTAATATATAGGCTCAATGAATTTATATCATTTACTTAGGAAATTATCACATTTTTAACATTTTCTGATATTTTTGGATGCTATGAACTTACAAGTTAAACTTTGAACTCTTGACCTGGAACCGTGATCAATGATTGGACGATAATATTTTAAATACCATGGTCCCGCCATTTTGGCGGTTTTTACGATATTCCTGAACTATCCTGACGAAGGGGCTGATAGCCCAGAAACGCATTGATGAACACACATTAGGATATATCTATTTTTATTGTTTTTTATATGACATTAGTCGAATAGGTACGAAACTCTCGATTAATTACTTTCGAGAACGATAACCTTCGACAAACTACAAGGGGATTCACTGTGCTCTTACACCGGATAAAAAGTAAATCCCCTAGGGAAGATTTGCCGTGGATTACCAGATTTGAATCCTTCGAGTAGCAACCTTCGAGAACGGCCACCCCCGATAGATTATAAGGAGACCCACATTCGAGCCCTCCAAGAGATACCTGGTGCGGCCCGTCGAACCTGGACCCTTCGAATAACAACCTTTGAGAAAGGCAACATTCGACGGACTGCAGGGAGACCTAGGATGCCCTTAAGATACTTGATGAGCAAGTCTTCCAGGGGAAATCCGGTGAGCAAGCAATTGTAACTGTGTTATATATTCGATTATTTCCTGCTTCTGGTGAGCGCATATGAACTAATGACCTCTCAACATTGATCATATTGTCAGCATGAGGCTAGCCTGAGAACCAGTTATACATACACCTAGCCTGAGAACTAGTCATATATACACCTTTGTGCCTCACCTTGCAGATTCTGTCTTATCCTTATCCACAGAGAATTATATGGTCTGTTATATAGGAATCAATTATAATTATTTTTTAGTATACCAATTTTTTATGCAATGATTATTTATATTGTTTATAACTATTAAAGATTCGATATAGTGTTTTGTCCCAGAGATTCCATTTCTCTTTATTTCATTTTTTATATATCAACTATTCTTCCGTTAAGGAGTTAAAACTACTACACTTAGACTATTGGTGCGCTGTCTTTGTTTTCTCTGTTTTTATATATGTACTCGAGTGGACTCCGAGCCCCTGACAAGCAGCACAATAAGATCTAAGGATTTAAGAATTATCTGGACCTGTGATCTCTCCACCCATTCATCCTATCTCCTTCCATCATACCTCATCAGTATCTGCCTACTATTCATCATTTACCTTCACAGACCATTTCTTCCTCCACCTCTCCGTTTCTTCCGTTTGTGTATGCCCATATTTTTATGAATAAACGTCTGTTACAATTTAAACATTAAGGTAATGTGAATCATATATTGATATAGATTATATCGCCTATATACTATTCTCATTGTTTCAATATAGCTCTTCTTCTGGCTAAATTCATATGCTAGAATTTTATGACCTCCACAATTATCATGCTCATCTGACTAATATTTTGTAGTTACTTTGTACAGTTTCATACGATTTTTTGATTCTAACTCCATATTGAGCCTACACTCATGATATATTAGTGAGCGCTCCATACTTATATATATTTCCTATTATCATCATGAATATGTGTCAGTGTCACTTAAGCAGGAAGTTAGTGTTGTGGGCAAAGGCCATTTGCACTCTGCATGCTAACACATTTCTCAAGATTTATGTTGCTGTAGGACTCACAACTTTGACTTTACGCTACTATTTCTCCACTACAGTCCTCAGAAGAAGTAATATTGTGCTGGGAAATGTTGCACCATAGGAAACATAAGCGAAAAATGTGTTGGAATAGGAGAAAAATTATTGGAATAGGCAAAAAATGTATTTAGAAAAGGAGAAAAATGTACTAGAATACGAGAAAAATGTGTTGGAATAGGCGGAAGGAGGAATATTTTGCACTGGAGAAAAGGAGAAATTTTTCACAAATTAAGATAAAAATCGCCCATTTTTCGCAAAATGTCACGAGGGAAATTTTTCTCACTTTTTGCCCACCCCTACTCCAATCCTGATATATTAATATTATTGATCTCTGTATATATTCTACATATATATATATATATATATATATATATATATATATATATATATACTTGCCATTATATGTTGCCATTTTGGCAGCCAACTTGCCCCGGCACCTATAAATTTGACCAGTGTTGATAACTTTCCATCCACAATCTTAATTTTTATTGGTCTTTCCTCCTGCATGCCACGGTGAACTTTTAAAAGGGTAAGAATTAACTATTATTTGAGTTGCAATTGTAAAATACTGTTACCTTTAACAACTTTAATTGGTGTGTAAATAGTGTTTACATCTGGGTTTTTGGGGAGACTGCCATTTTCAAACATGTTTGGGGGAAGGCACTGTGTTTTATTACTGATTTTATGGGGTGATTCTGTCTGTTACCACTGAGGCTGGACGATACTATCTACCATTAATGGGATGGAAAGCAGTGCTTCCAATCATTTTAAAGGGATAGTAATGTTTCATAATAAAAGCAGCTCTAATTAATCATCATAGTATTTGGACTTTGGAGAGTGTTATTTCAATACTGTCAGAGTTGTAGTTCAAGAGTAATTCAATGACAAAGTATTCCCCTCCTGCTCCTTTTACTGATGTAACACTGTTCAGCCAGATCAGAAGGGAGGTGCCCAGGTAGACTGCAGAGAGGGACAATCTTCAATTAAGATAAGGGAAAAACCTGAAAAACTTGTCAAGGGGGGCAGGGTTTTCATTGTTCTCATAGGAAGAAGATTGCCCCCTTTTGTTATTTGTCTGGTCTATGGACTGCATTCCACACCTGAGAAGAGATGGCTTACACTAGGTAAAAGGGGCAGGAGGGGAAACTTTGCTTGTGAATATCTCTCAAACCATAAAGGTCTGAGAGATAAGACTTACATCATTCTTCATGTTTTTTTAATGCCTACAAAATAAAATAAAGATAAAACGAAGTATTACTACCCCTTTAAATAATAATGTTGGTTAGAGAGGACAAAACTTAAGGGTATGAGGGAGATGATGCGTTTATATCTATATATGTTGAGGTGGAGGAAATAGGGTGCATGTCAGTGTTTTTCCCCAATTCCTTGCCAGTACTTATTTACATTGTATCTCATGCACTGAAGTAATCCTGTACTGGCGTAAAGTGCGCATGATTCTGGTGTCATGTAATGGAAAAATGTCTATTAAGTTAATTGAAGTCCTCAATGAGGTAACACTTTCTAATTCTTATTATTAGTCTAGGAAGAGAGAGAGAGCGAGAGAGGTATATTAGTAAATAAACTCCATAGAGTAATATAGGAATCTGAGAGATTTCTGTCACCTGGGGCTCGATTCAATAAGGCACGGCAAAACAGTCAGTGAGGCAAAAAGCAATACCGAATGTTAGCCATGTCTTTTTAGCACAGCTATGCAATAAGCCGTATACCAGAATGGACAACTAGCGTAGGCTGCACAAATCAACGTAGCCACATAACGTGTCACACCTTTTTTACCTCACCGTGCATTCATTTCAGTCTCCAAACAATGCCAGATACGTCAACTTCAAAGGAAAGCAAGTAATGTTCTGCGTTATCTAACAACGCTAAACGTCAAAATAAGTTCAAAATCACAGACAAATCATAACACACCAAAGTAACAAATCCATTCAAATAAATGTAGATATACCCCAAAATAACTAACACACACTACCTGTGTTTGCAGGTTTTCAGAGCTACAGCACAGGTCCCAGGAGTGGAGGACAGACATAGTGAGAGAGAGACAGGAGCACACATTTGAGACAGGTAGACTTGGAGTGGGGAGTGGAGAGAGCTGCATTTACAAAATACACATAATACACTTTGGCACATATTGCGCACTTTACAATCACACACAAACACACACCTTTTGTTTTTGGACACACACATTTTTATTTCAGTTTCATACATGTGATTCAGTGACTACCATAGAGTGTCTCTGTGAGTCACTAGAGGTGAGTGGGTGTGTGTGAGGGAGATAGAAGAGTGGTAGTGAGATGGTGGGTAGATGAATGGAAGTTGGAGGGATGGGGAGAGGTGCAGGAGAGGAGGAAAGGCAACACGGGATCCATGGTCAGGGAAGGAAGGGGTGAGGGAGAGAAGCTGGGTGGAGAGGTACCCAACAACAGACAGCAGGAAGGGACAGACACGGCATTGGGAACCAGAGGGAATGGAATACAGGAACATACACATCCAGGAACAGCGCAGGCAGGGTCTGACCACAAAAACTGCCACATATAGTTCTGATACATCCCAGACTGCATTGAAGAAGGACAGACTGAGGGACCCTATGTGCTCCAATGAGGAGAACATGGCCCTGGTGCAGAGCATCCTTGACAGGGACCACATACAGCACAGTGGCTCAGTGGTTAGCACTGTTGCCTTGCAGCGCTGGGGTCCTGGGTTCAAATCCCACCAAGGACAACATCTGCAATGAGTTTGTATGTTCTCACTGTGTTTGCGTGGGTTTCCTCCCACACTCCAAAAACATACTGATAGGTGAATTTAGATTGTGAGCCCCAATGGGGACAGGAACCAATATGAGTGTAAAGCGCTGCGGAATCTGTGTGCGCTATATAAATAAAGGATTATTATTATTATACACTTCACCACAGGAAAGGCTAGAGGGATTAGTGCAAGAAAGAAGCTTGCCTGGAGTCAGATCCAGAATGCAGTGAATGTGGTGTCCAATTGTAAGCGAACCACGTACTCCATCTAGACAGACTGTAAGTGGTTGCTTACCTTAGCCGGCTGCCAGTCTCAGTGGGCGGCCGGTCTCTGCGTCCTTGCGGGTTTCCGTGTTTGTTGGGAGGACCGGTGCGCACTGGTGTTCTTCCAGGCGACCAGCCTCCTTGCTGCTCCACCCCCAAGAGGTTGGAGCATCAAGGAGGCCAGTCGCCTGGAAGAACACCAGTGTGCACCGGTCCTCCCAACAAACGCGGAAACCCGCGTGGACGTAGAGACCGGCCGCACACTGAGTCTGGCGGCTGGCTAAGGTAAGCAACCGCTTACACAGACTGCAAGCACAAAGTCAAAAACAAGAGGAGAGACCTGGCCCTGCATGCAAGAGGCACCGAAGGCGGTCCACAAGTCAACATCACCTTCAATACTTAGGAGGAGATGATCAGACAGAACTTCTCCACAACTGCTGTTGAGAGGTTCCAAGGCGGTTGTGACACAGGTGATGACAGCACCCTCCAGACTCCTGGTAAGTCAATATGTCCATTACTGTCTACCACACAAAGTCTCTTAGCTAGTATGCCACAAAACAGTTCCAGCTGAACACCTGGCCAGCATTGAGCTCCCCAAATTGACCAACACAGAGCTCATAGAGTTCAAATAAGGAGATATTGCTGTACATTCAAAACTTAAATGTGATTGGGTAAGCAGGTCAAATCATGTCTAAGTAAAATAATGATACAGAAATGAGTCCATTAGAAGTACAAAAGTCTTAAAATATATCAAACAAAGCCAGAGTTCACATAAAGGCTATTTTAGTATACAGAGTATAAACAACTGAAAGGCGTCACTTCTAAGAAACAGAGAAATCTAAAAGAGGACAAATCTGTATAAGGCAGAACTCTGAGGTCCTAGAACCCATTCAGTATCCTATAGATAAGGAGAGAACAGAGCGAGAGGGAGAGTAAGCAGAAATGTAGAGGAAACAAAGGGATGAAAAGGAAAGGGAAAAGAGAAAAAATTGCCCATGTCTCAAGGAAAGGTTGTAATGTAGATACACACAAGAAACATCAGAAATTAAAAGGAAGAACCTTACAAAAATAATTAATTAAGTACCATTGTAATAAAAACTTATATTGGGATTCCAGATCTTGAGCCGAGATAGAGGAGGAGTACACTGACTTCCAAATAGAGCTCCACACCTCCAGTTCCAAAGAGGACCCCACCTCTCCCTCCTATGCTAATGCATATCCAGGTTTAGAGGGGCCAAACGAGTTAGCTAAGATCTTGCAAACCCTGCCCAAAGGGCCTTTTGGGGCTAGCAGAAGATAGGAGAAGAGAGTCAAACCTCATAGATGGAGTAAACCCGACATTTCTTATGAAGGATGTCTCCAGAAAATGTTTAATGCAAACATTTTTCCACATTTTGGAAGAAGGCAAACCAAATGTTTTCCGCAACCCTCAAAATGAATTATCTTCCCTGGACAAGAAGATCTTTAAATCTAATATGTGATGGAGCTACCCAAAGGGGGGAAGGAAGGAAGAAGCAAGGAAAAAGAGGTCTCCTTAGGACAAAAAGCAGGAGAAGGAATAAAAGGAGACATCACCAAAGCATCCAATTGCACATTGACCATGTAGACATACTGTGCTAAAATGGGGTGGGATTTTGTCAGTCTGTCCCAATGGGATGGCTCGTAATATTTTCTAATTTATTTGGTTGGCCCAGAACACCAAGCGATTTCTGAAGATATAAACTGTTCAAATTAACACTGGGAGGTCTAGATTTCCAAATAAATTGGAAAAAAGTAAGAAGATGGGATGTGAATAGGCAATGCTTGCACAAGGTACAGGAATCTAGGGAGAACATTTGTTTTGATTACATTAATTCTGCCATACCATGATGAATACAACAAATTCCATCTGATGAAATCTCTTTGAATCCCTTTAAGAAGAGGAGGGAAATTGCGTCGAAATAGGGTATCAAAGGAAGAAGCTAAATTAATCCCCTGTACATAATGAAGGTGGAAGACCATCGAAACAAATGGAGGTTACGAAGCAACTGTAAGAAAGATGGAGAAAGACCGGCATTCGATGCCTCAGATTTCAAGAAATTTACTTTGAAAACTGAAAGTTCTGAAAAATAATTTCTTCCAGGACACTGGACATGGATCTCGCGGGATCGGTAACTGTAATAAGTGCTTAGTCCGCAAACATTGCTATTTTATGATCTTTGTCTCCTACTGGAACACCTGTGATATGGGTATTTTGATGAATATGCTAAGCCAATGGTTCCATTAACAAAACATAAGGCAAAGGTGACAGGGGTCACCCCTGTCAAGTACCATTGTTGATATTAAAATTATCTGACAGGCAACCATTGACTCGCACCCTCACATTCAGATTGTTATATAAAGAAAAAACGAGTCGTAGGAAGGTTTGACCAAATCCAAAATCTTGAAGCAAATTTTTGAGAAAGAGCCAACTGACCTGGTCAAAAGCTTTCTCAACGTCCGTAGAGAGGAAGACCGCCAGCATATTCCAAGTACGGAGAAAGTGGAAAGGGTTCAGTAATTGATGGATATTTTGTCATGCTTCCCTGCCCGGAGCAAACTCTGCTTGATCTGTATGAACCAGAGATGGAAGGTATGGTTTCACGCGCTTAGCAAGAATCTTGGCAAATATCTTGCAATCAAGATTTAAAAGGGAAATCGGTCTATAGCTTTCACATTTTTGCAGATCTTTATCCATCTTAGGCAAGACAATGATATGGGCCTCCGCTAGTTAAGGAAGAGATTTGATGGCCTCCTGGTAAAACTGCAAACGTATCACATAAAAGAAGAACCTACAAGAATTGGAAAGACTTATAGTGTAGTTGAGAGAACAAATCTGGGCCAGGCCATTTGCCCTGAGGTAATTATAAAATCACGTTTTGGATTTCAGATGATGTGATGGGTCTTTCTAATGATTCACGAGCAGAAGTGGAAGTTGCGGAAGATTTGCAGCTTTCAAATAATCCGTAATGCGAGATGAATAATCTTGCTGGGACCTAGAGGAACAGCTCAGATTATACAAAGCCTTGCAGAATACAGACACAATTTAAGTTTTAGCATTTTAGTAGAAGTCTGAATGCGTGGAATATAATAGGAGGAAAATTTAGAATTAAGTTGTCTAGCTAGGAGTGAGCCCATCTTATTTCCCTTTTCAAAAATCAAGCGTTTGGTCTTAAAAAAACAATCGTTCCATACGAATATGTAGATGAGATTTGAGCAGAGTACGAAGCTGTAGAAGTCATTGAAGAGATCGCTCTGATCCCAAATGTTTATCCTGTGTTTCCAAGGTTGCAATGTCCCATAACAGAACTTTATTTTGCTCATTATATTTCTTCTTGTGTATAGATGCCAGCTTAATAAATTCCCCCCGCATAACACATTTATGTGCTGCCCACACTGTGAGAGGAGAAGTCCCTTTACCAGTGTTTTCTGAAATGTAGTTTTCCAATACCTTAGTAATAGAATCCTGAGCTTCAGTCGTATTTAGAAGGGGTTTCATCAAGCTTCCATTGAGTAGAGGATAGGGTGCCCTTCAGGAAAGCATATCTCCATCCTAATTGGGGCATGATCCAACCATGTGATATTGTTTATTGCAGCTGATTCCATCAAGGCTAGATGATCATGAGAGAGGAAAAGATAATACATTTTGGAGTAGAGATTATGACAATGGGAAAAGAAAGTGTAATCACAATGGTCCGGATGGCATATTCTCCGTGAATCCAGAAGCCTATGAGTAAGCAAAGTGCGATTAAGCTGCTGAATGAGGGGGCAAGAATAAGAGGAGAAGCCTGCTGAGCAATGTAAAGAAGGATGAAGGGGGGGGTTAAGATCCCCACCAACTACGAGGATACCCTAAAATGATGATAGGAACACACGTTTGAGGCATTTGGAGCATAAAAGCAGGCAAAAGTATAGTTTGTTTATCAATGTCGCCCTTGATAAATATAAAATGGCCGGTGGGATGGAATGGAGGACGTTACAATAAAAAGGATATGTTTATGAATCAAGATTACTACACCAAGTTTCTTTTGTGCAGAGGAGACATAAAATGCTTGGGAATAAAACTGATCAGTAAGAGCTATTTCTCTAGTCAGTTGGAAATGAGTTTCTTATAAACACACTATATTGCCCTTAAGGAGATGAAAATCATGGAGGTCCATAGAATGTTTTGCTGGAGAATTTAGACATTTAACATTATAGGACAAGACAGAAAGCAAGGCCTTTGACACCCAGAATGTAGGATGCTTATCAAGTTTATCTGTCATATTGGATGATGACATGGTAAAAGGACAAGAGATGTGTTTGTGAGATGAACCCCAAAAAAGCCAGGGCATGGGAGGGGAAAAGTTTATTTTATTGAAGTATACATTGGTTACACCTAACGTTGTCCTGATAGGACTATATTTCAATTTCAATTTCTCTCTATAATGTGCTTCCCTTACCTCCATAATGTATGAGAGAGCTCTTTTAATTGAGTAACTGTATATTTTGTTGCACAAGGTAGGTTTCTGTCATAGAATTTTATATCTTTTTATGGTGTTTTGGGATAATACAGCAGATTCCTGTGTATGTCACATTGTAGTCCAATTAGATCTGGACTAATGTTTCTCTGATTCATATGTTTTTATGAGTCGATTACAAACCAAGTACTTGACCAATCATGCTTGGGTATTTGATTGGTCTTTTTATCCAGTCCGGTTTTTATATGTGTGTGGCATAGGGAGGAGGGAGTTGCTACATTGTTATGTATTTAAACTCCTAATACTTCCGGCCACGGTGCCTATAAGTAAGGACCGTTTAGGTCCGAAACGCGTTAGGAGTTTGTTGGAGTGTTATTTGTCTCGTATGATTCCACGTCTCAAGAGCTTGTAAATTTCAAAGAATAAAGATTAGTAACCAGAATTGTTATTTAACCATTCGAGTGCGGACTTTGCTTTATTTTCATTGTATGGGAGGGGAAAAGAGAGGGGAGTAGAGGAAGGGAGTTGGAAGGAAAGAAAAACAAAGCAGAAAATGGAAGAAGAATGAGAATCAAGAAAGTGTATAGCGGCTCAGGTCAGGAAAGTTCAGTAAAAGGTACACCGAACACCTAAACAGAACAAGAAACAAGAGCTCAAACAAGGGTCAGAAAAGTACTAGCAAGACGTTGAAAGGAAAATTTAGATCCCGGAAAGGACCAAAACATGTGTTTCTATGAACACGTAAAAACAAGGCCTTCCAGGACCTCAGGAACTGCATCTGGAAAGAAAATAAATGGTCAAACAGAATATTAATTACATACCTATCTGCATTCGTATAATCATCAAACCCCATCCTAAACAGCAAATTAAGACATAATAAATCCACCCCCCATACATTACCATGGAGAAACAACCCAAATACATCTAATATAGAGAGCAGCCAGTAGCCGTCATACCAAGCATTCCATCCCAGAAATTATGCCTATAAAATCAACAGGGAGGCTAACACCCCAGGGCTAGGTGTTACTAAAATTAGTATAGAGTACTACCAAGAAAAAAGAAGCATTTTATAAAAGAACTGTGTCATTTTCTGAGCTATAGTGAAACAAACTGTCAGAGTAACCAGTACAAAAGAAGGTCAGACACAGGTGAATTTAATAAAACCACCTTTATTGATAACACACTGCAATACGTAATTTCCCAGGTAAACCCCAAAACTGGTAAACTGACAGACAACAGTCCACTACCCATACTGACAGTGGGCAGGGGCCTGCACTACTCGGAGTGGAATAGCAAAATGAAGAACCTCAGCTATGGTTCTATCTGCCTGGTAGCTACCAAGCGCCCAAAGGTAATGAGTACTACCTCACGTTACTTAAATGCAGACTGCAGTAATTGGAGCTGGGACAGCACAAGCCACAGTACCGCAAATGTGAATCATAAGACCAACCTAGGTCACACAAAGTGAGTAGTCAGCCAGAGCCACAGTTCAGAACCAGAGTGGGAAGTCAGACAAGCCAGGGTCATACACGGAGCGAGTAGTCTGCCAGAGCCACAGGTCAGAACCGATGCGGGTAGTCAGACAAGCCGGGGTCATACACAGAGTGAGTAGTCAGCCAGAGCCACAGGTCAGAACCGATGTGGATAGCCAGACAAGCTGGGGTCATACAAGGAGCGAGTAGTCAGGCAGAGCTACAGGTCAGAACCAATGTGGATAGTCAGACAAGCCTGGGTCATACACGTAACGAGTAGTCAGCTAGAGCCACAGGTCAGAACCGGTGTGGATACTCAGACAAGCAGGGGTCATGCACAGAGCGAAATCGTAAGCCAAGCAGAGGTCACAACGAGACAGAGCCTACACAATGAGTATTAAAAGGAAGACCATGTAAAGGCAACTAACACTAGGCCCTGGGAAGTTTAAAAAGGCCCACACAAAGGAGGGAATCAATTAGGCAAGGTGAATATGTGCATATAAATAAGAGCAGCGTCCTGAGACAGCAAGGCATGCCTGCACCCGTAACTACCAGATAGAGCTGGGAAGAAGTACAAGGGTAAATGGCAGCACAGACACCAAGGTACACTGTGATACAAACCCTGAACTCCAAAGTCAGTGCAATCACCTAATAAAATACCTGCAAGCCCATCCCTTCCACCAATGATCACATCGGATTACCCAGGGCCTTAATACTATAAACATCACATATCCCACCTGAAAGAACAGAGTCCCATATCATTACCTGGGAGCAATCAATAATGTACCCTAATCAAGTCCACCACAAGGTTGTCAAACCCAAAGTGCCATGTAACATCAACTTACTCAATTTTCCCAGCCAGATGCTTAAATTGGCGGCTCCAGCAGCTAAGCCAGGGAAAGCACCCAGCCCCACCCCTGACACCCTAGGAAGAAATTCCCAGGCACTGAGAGCAAATGGTCCAGGCACTATCTAGGAAGAAATTCCCAGGCACTGAGAGCAAATGGTCCAGGCACTATCCCTGACCCCTGTCTGGCAGGTGAATGGGAGAGTGTCCCCACTATGAATAGTGGCCCACTCCCCCACAACCAGACAGTGGCCTGATCATTTGAGGTGCAACATCAATGAGTAATCACATCAGGAGGAAACCTCAAATATTGACAAAACTGTCACATTAGAAGTGACACTGGTATTTTAATAAAGGAACAGCAACATAGCAGAATAATAAAAGAACATACATGAATAATAAGGGGGAACACCCAGGAATATAGATATATGCTCACTCACCGAAAGCATGTTCCAAGAACCTCTAAAAGCGATATCACCTACCCCACACCTGACAAGAGATACCTAATAACCAAAGGATAAGTCTTTATTTAAAACCCAAGCATCCAAGTGCAGAAAGATAATATAGTGTTAACTCCAGCTATACACACCCATAACTAACAAACATACAAATTAAGGTAACTACAAGGGCCATATCCATGGCCGACATGGGCCCAGGCCCTCCCCAAAGCAGAGGTGCCATCCTGCATCCCCTGTCGACAAGGCCCCCACCAATCAAGTCCTCACTCTCCATTACCCATGCTACCTATCACATCTCCTACATCGATCATGTCCCTGAGAAGCCCCTAACCTTCGGACAAACCAGCTGTATAAACAAGGAGAGCGATGCCCCCAGCAAACATATCAATTGAAACAGATCTCATTTTAATTGAGTAATGTAGAATTACATTATATGAGTATAATTAAACTGTAAAACGCACCAACTAAAATATAATATTTCACAAAATCATCAAGAGTCCCCACTATCCATCACAGCTGGAACTCCCAAGGCACGACAATCATAAAAGAGACCCCCAGCGAAGAGGAGAAAGTCACGTTTAGAACACAATAAGCCCAGACCCCATGGACATCAAACATCAGAAATGTAAACACCCCCACTATATGGCATGAGTCCTCACGAACAGATCAAAACTAAAAAACAACTGTGCCACAGGGAAATAGGAGAGCTAAGCCATAGATGCCTAGGACTGAGATCCAGTGGATAGGTTAAGCACAGATAATGGAGACTATTCAGTCTTGACCAGTATAACAATATGTTGCCCAGAAGGCTTAAGGCCAGGCAAGAACTGGAACAAAAGGTTGTCAAATTGGGCACAGGGCCCATAGTTAAGCCAACAGTATCAACTTGTGAGTGATGGATTAGAGGAGTAGACATCACCCTGGGAGCTTTGCATTTCTGAGATGCAGGGGTCCACAGTGGGAATGTAGGTCCACATTCCATAGCTACAGGAATCACCTGGAGTAGTTGAATGGAGAGGGCAGAGACAAATGCTGTAATGTCTTCCTTGTATCGCAAAACATGCGTCACCCCATTGGGTGGGACTAGAAGAGACATGGGAAAGCCCCATTTGTACTTGATGTGCCAATTCCTCAATTCAGTAGTTATAGGCTTTAATTCTTTCCGCCACTGAATGTTGGTCGGAGAAAGATCTTGAAATACAGAAAGAGTATCGCCTTCAAATTTAATGGCGGGAGTACCTTTTGCCGCCAAAAATTGCCTCCCTGTCTGGGCAGGAGTAAAAGCGTAATATCACATATCGTGGCCTGTTGCGTATAGGTCTTCAGGATTTCAACGCTCGATGAGCCCTTTCCAAGCAGAATACTTTAGAGTCGGGAACTTTAGCGAGATGCCGAAAGAGCATTTAAAAAGCCAGGCAGGCCGACTTGATCTACAATTCCTTTGATGTATAGATTATTCCTATGGTTTCTATTGTCCATATCGTCCACTTTAATTAAGAGGTCAAGATGCTGTTGTTGGAGTGCCTCAGTTAAATAGATCTTCAAGAGCATCCATGTACCCACCATTGTTTGATCTCGCTGTACTTCCAGTATTTCCTCATGGAGAAAAGCCTTCAGGTCAGACAACAGATTTGAGATATTCTGCTTGGTGGAGGGTATCTAAGTGTCTGCTTGAGAGTATGTAACCAGTACAATATCTGTGTCATCCTCAATACGGGAGAGCGATGGTGCGCCTCATGAGGACTCTTCTGCTAACTCCACCATCTTGGTACCAACAGCATGGGTTTGGTTGTCATATGGTTGAGTGAAAAAATGTTGAAATTTCACGTCCTTCTTGGTGTGTTTGCTCAGAACGATAATATACACACTCTTAGATAATAATTAGTAAAGTGGGGTCCAAAAAGATTAGTGCAATAGCATGCAAATAGCAAAAAATCATACCTGTCTTCAGGAGCTCACAGACTAAGTAGCCATTCCATCCAGCTGTCAGGCTATGCCCCCCTAAGTACAAGTTTAACCTCCTCAGTGCTTCACTGCTCCAAAATACTTACTGGACACAAACAGCGATTACCATCACATTTTAATGCAATGTTATGTCCTTGAACAATTTTACATGTTGCCACAGGGATGCCAACTCTTAACTATTTGGGTGCTAGAGGGCTACACGACACATTGCTCTGCAATGCATTAGGTACCCCTCTGGCACTCAAAAGGTTACAGATGACAAACACACTACATCAGGGTCATGTTGCACATTTCTACAGGGGTCAGCACATCCATGATTGTTGAACAAACGAAAAATGATTGCATGTCCATATCACGGTGCCCGTGCTATGCTGGTGACATTCTGTCAGTCTCAGTTCACTGCTGGCGCTTATTGGCTGAAGTGACTTTGTCCCGCCCAGTATTTGTCCTTAAGTACTGGGCCTTGTCACTTATCCGGTGCCCTTTCGTGGTGTTTCCGTTGCCTGTGCTTGTTCCAGTTATCGTGTGATCTCTGTGTACTGACCCGGCCTGTCTGACTACTCTGCTGTATCCGTTCCTGCCTGTGTACCGACCTGGACTGCCTGACTACTCTGCTTTATCAGCTCCTGCCTGTGTACCACCCTGGACTGCCTGACTACTCTGCTGTATCAGTTCCTGCTCTGTGTACCGACCCGGCCCGGCTGACGTTCCTGCTTTGTGTACCAACTCGGATTGGCTGATGTTCCTGCTCTGTGTACCGACCCGGCCCGGCTGACATTCCTGCTCTGTGTACCAACTCGGATTGGCTGACGTTCCTGCCTGTGTACCGGCCCAGTTGGGCTACTACTCCTGGGCATCTCTCTGCTGGCGGTCCCATTCCAGTCCTCGGTGTGGGGTTCTCCTCCGAGCTTCTGTCTAAGGACAGTACCTTGGGCCTTAGTGCCACTCCTGCAGTCTAGTCTCAGTTCTGTATTGTCGTGTGGGAGACATTCCGGTGTCTATCCCATCTGTGCACCACAGTACGCTTGACTCTCCTTCTTGCCTATAGCTGAGGTTGGTGTTACATTGGGCTCCTCAGGCTGTTCTTACGATCAGGCAGTCGACATTGGGCTTAGCGTTTGTTAACCCCTTGGGGGAAGGTTTCACAATTTCACCGGCTATCCACCATGCAGTCTCCGTTGGGTGCCCTCCCGGGCATACTGTCTCAGTCCTACTTTACTGCTAAGACAGTCCTTTAGTTGATCCTGGGCCTTCGTTGTCTATTGGGCGTTTCTCGCTATTTAAGCACTCCCTGCAGAGTGGGAGTTTTAAGAGCCTTGCACTATTAGGGCCTGTCAGCATTCCTGGCCTAATAGTAACCCATTCATTGTTGCCTCGGTTGAGTTTCACATGAACATTGCCTGACCTGTGTCAGTATATTGTTAATCCTGTATTGTACATATACTGGACCCTTGTGGGTATATATCTTGCTATAACCTGTCCTGTGTCAGTACTGTATTGTATATACTTATACTGCTGGACCCGTGAGGGTTATCATTTCTGTGTCTGTTCAATAAAACTGTGTTTTATCTCACCTGCTGTGTCTGAGTGTCAATAAAACCATTTCAGTCCAACACATATGCTGCATGTGCAACAACCCCATTGGATACCTCTCTGAAGCTAAAAGGGTTATATTCTTGATATTAATATTTTCAGCTCTAAATCTGATTATTTGCTCTTTGTAAAATGTCAGAAAAATGATGGACATAAGCAAACGGGTGTACCGGTGTTCACAGGGAGATAATCCTGGAGGAGCCTAATGGAATTCCAGATGTCAGTTGAATTTACAGCCTCAAGTAGACCCATCCATTGAATGGCAGCTGCATGTCTTCATTACAGTGACAGCTATGTCATCTGGATGTTCAAGCTGGCAATTTCAAAGATGGAGGCCTAGGTGGACCTCAGTCATCCTGTTGAGTGAAACATATCATTATGTGTTGTGTGAGTGTGTTTCCACACATTCCCCATGCATCATCATGGTCATACATGCATTATGTTTGATTCATGTATCATGTATAAAGAAGTCCCTGGTGAGCCTGTCTTGTGTGTCCACCCCTATCAGGGTCTCCTCAACCCCAGGATGGGGAACAGGCACCTATACAATGGGTTCAGGATACATATGCTCCACTAAACATGTGTTGGCTGTGATATTGTAGAGTGTGGCACACGCTAGTATCAAATCGCATTCTTTCACTGGTGCATATTGCAGAGCTCCCCCTGAGTTATTCAGGTACTGTAATCTTGTTTTGTGGAGGCCAAACATAGAAACATAGAAACATAGAAACATAGAAGATTGACGGCAGAAAAAGACCACCTGGTCCATCTAGTCTGCCCTTTAGTATTCCTTTATTGTTATCTTAGGATAGATACATGTTTATCCCAGGCATGTTTAAACTGTGTTACTGTGGATTTATCAACCACCTCTGCTGGAAGTTTGTTCCAAGTTTCTACTACTCTTTCAGTGAAATAATATTTTCTAATGTTTTTCTTGATTTTTCCTCCAACTAGCCTCAGATTGTGCCCCCTTGTTCTTGTATTCAGATTCTTATTAATCACACTTCCCTCCTGAACCTTGTTCAGTCCTTTAACATACTTAAAGGTTTCAATCATGTCCCCCCTTTCTCTTCTTTCCTCCAGACTATACATATTTAGATCTCTGAGTCGTTCTTGATAAGTTCTATGCTTTAGACCTTCCACCATTTTTGTAGCTCTTCTTTGAACCCGCTCAATTTTAGTTATATCCTTTTGCAGATGAGGCCTCCAGAACTGTACACAGTATTCCAGATGTGGTCTCACTAGAGCTCTATACAGAGGGATCACAATCTCCCTCTTCCTGCTTGTTATACCTCTAGCTATGCAGCCAAGCATACGATTTGCTTTCCCCACCGCCTGGTTGCATTGGTTACTCATCTTGAGGCTGTCAGAGATGACCACCCCCAAATCCTTCTCTTCTGAAGTCTTTGCTACCACAGAACTGCCAATACGATAGTCAGATTGAGGGTTTCTTGTCCCCAAGTGCATTATTTTACATTTGGAAACATTGAACTGAAGTTTCCATTGTTTTGACCACTTATCTAATAGTGCCAAATCATTCTCCATATTACAGACACCTCCTGGAACATCAACCCTATTACACACTTTTGTGTCATCAGCAAACAAGCAAACCTTCCCTGCCAAGCCTTCCCTTATGTCACTTACAAACATGTTGAACAGAACAGGGCCCAGAACAGATCCTTGTGGCACTCCACTTGTAACCAGTCTCTGCTCAGAATACACTCCATTAACAACAACCCTCTGGTTTCTGTCCTTCAGCCAACTGCAGATCCACTGAACTATCCAGGGGTTAAGTCCAATTCTTGATAATTTATCTATCAGCTCTTTATGGGGAACTGTATCGAAAGCTTTACTGAAATCCAGGTAGGCGATATCCACAGCACCACCTTCATCCAGCACTTTAGTTACATAGTCAAAGAAATCAATGAGATTAGTCTGACAGGATCGGCCCTCAGTGAAGCCATGCTGGTTTGGGTCCATCAGGTTGTTTTTTGTTAGATGGTCAATTATCTTCTTCTTTAGAAGAGTCTCCATCATTTTTACCACTACAGATGTCAGGCTGACTGGCCTGTAGTTACTAGCTTCTTCTTTACTACCCTTCTTGTGAATGGGTACAACATTGGCCATTCTCCAATCATCAGGAACTTCTCCCGTAAGAAGGGACTGGTTATACAGATTAGTCAGGGGGCCAACTATGACAGATCGGAGTTCTTTAAGAACTCTAGGGTGGATTCCATCCGGACCCATCGCTTTATTTGACTTTAGCCGGACAAGTTCCTCTAGAACATCGGCCTCTGAAAACACTGGGGCTAAAATTATACAACTAGAGGCAATGCTGTGTTCAGCCATTTTCTGATTATGAGGGCCGCCGTCTGAAAAAACTGAGCAGAAGTAGTTATTCAGATGGTCAGCGACCGCCTTTTCCTCTTCTATATACTGATTTTTTCCGTTGTTAATTTTTGTAATCCCGCAGTTTTTCTTCTTCCTGTCACTGATATATCTGAAGAAGGTTTTATTCCCCTTCTTAACAGATTTGGCCATTTCTTCCTCTTTTGAGGCTTTAGCAGCATTTATCATCTGTTTAGTCTTCTTCTGTATAGTTTTATATCCTTCTCTGTCCGCTTCACTTCCAGTCTCTTTATATCTCTTATAGGCAGACTTTTTATCTTTCACTATAGCTCTTACCTCTCTAGTAAACCATAGTGGATTTCTCTTTCTTTTCCTCTTGCTAATTTGTCTAACATGTAATCTTGTTGCCTTTAAGAGGACTTCTTTGAGTGTCTTCCACTGAGTACTCACTCTCGGTGTTTTATCCCACCCTTTTAATTCTTTCTTTACATATTCTCCCATATCCTCAAACTTCGTCTTCCTAAAGTCCAATACTTTGGTTGCAGAATGGGATTTCTCGTAGTCAGTCTGGATTCCGAACCACAAACATTGGTGGTCACTGGAACCTAGATTTTCTCCCACCTTCACCTCAGATACCAGGTCTCCATTTGTGAATACTAAGTCTAGGATATTGTCCCCTCTAGTTGGCGCCTTCACCAGCTGTTTTAGGGACATCCCCGTCAGGGCTTCTACGATGCTCCTACTTCTACATGTGGACGCACAAGGGATATTCCAATCAACATCAGGCATGTTGAAGTCTCCCATAACTACTATATCTCCCTTTACTGCCATTTGGGTAATCTCGTCCACTAGCATGTTGTCTTGCTCTTCAGATTGCCCCGGAGGCCTGTAGACTGCACCTATTCTTGTAACTGATCCCTTTTTATTCTGCAGACAGATCCAGAGAGTCTCCAACTCTTTACATGAATTCTGGATCGCTGTGGATTTTATGCTATCTTTAACATAAATGGCTACCCCACCCCCTCTTCTCTCAGCCCTATCTTTCCTATACAACGTGTATCCCGGAATGGCTATTTCCCAGTCATTACAGTCCCTGAACCATGTCTCTGTTATTACAATCAAGTCCAAGTCATCTCTACAAACTATTGATATTAGTTCGCTGAGCTTGTTGCCTAAGCTGCGAGCATTAGTACACATTACACGAAGAACATTACATTTATCACCAACAACAACTCTATCTACCGCACCATCATCTACCTCACCAACATCTGTATGTAAAGCACCAGCAACTTCCTGTGCACCAACATCTGTATCTATCACACTAACAAACTCAGAACCCTGGTTCACCAAAACTGTTCGGGGACAGAAATCAATCTTCTCAATGAAATTCCTGCCCCCTCCATCTAGTTTAAATGCCTCTCCAAGAAACACCTGAACTCTTCTCTAAGTACCTCAGTTCCTCTGTGTGACGGGTGCAGACCATCTCTCTTGAACATTTCTTTACAACTCCACCTTCTAACACTGTGACTGACAAATCCAAAACCTTCTTCTTTACACCACTGTCTTAGCCAACCATTGAACTCCAGGATACGAAGTCTCTTACTATTTTCAGAGCGGACTGGCAAAATCTCTGAAAAAGTGATAGAGTCTGTCATTCTGCTCAGCTCCAGGCTGAGACTTTGAAATTCCATTTTCACCTCTTCAACACTTTTCTGGGACAAATCGTTTGTACCGAGATGAATGATCAGATCAACTTCAGTCTCCTTTGTTGCAGCCTTGACAATATTTGAGATGCGTCTTTTATCCCTGCTTGCAGTAGCACCAGGAAGACATCTCACCTCCTTCAGTCCAGCCTCATTCTGCCCTAAAGCAACACCTCTAACAATCGAGTCACCAACAAGGAGATGCTTTCTCTTCTTTTTAAGTCCATTTTCTGCTCCTGACTGCTTGTTACAATTCTCTCCTTTGGGACTCACAACATCCCGTACCTGAGTATCTGTGCTTTTATCTTCTGAAATCTCACTTTCCAATTCAGACAGGACACCAAAGGGATTACACACCGAAATACCAACAGTGTTGTGCTTCTGCTCCACAACTCTCAACCTCCCGGAACCAACTGTCTTCCACACAGCCCTTCTCTTCATGGGCCGTTGGGGCTGCGGTGGTGGATTACATGGTTGCTTGACTTCACACTCTAGCTGGGAAAGATTCACTTCTTTTGATTGCAGATAACACACCAAAGACTGCAGCCTGGAAATTTCACCATACAATGTGGACAGATGCAAACATACTGGACAACACCCCAAACTCCAGAGAGTACTGCGGAACACAACAGCCAGACAAGTGTTACACTGCACCAAACCAGACATCTTAGAATTAAAGCAGTTACTCACCAAACTGACAAAACCAATGCCTTCACCAAACTCCTGCCGTTTTCAAACTACTGCAGTTTTTGAAACTACACACTTCTGTCTGTCTGCTGCACTTGTGTCTGGCTGCAAACTACTTACAGAGTAAACTCACAGAGTTGAAACCTCCTATAAATACACCTACTGCAGTTGATACGCTAACGAAGCGAGCCAAGCCTTTTCTTATGCTAATCTAATGAAACCAGTTACCAGCTACACCCAAATAGACACCTATGCACACTATGCAGAAACCAAAACAAGCCAAATACAAACTTAAGCACTAATGATCCAAATTAACCAAAGTAAATAAACACACAATTCAAACTAAATACTAAATGCAACACAATTCCAAGTACTACAACATAAGCAGTATTAAAGAATGATAGTAAGATTTTTTATTTTTTTTTTTTTTTAAGTTTTTTGTCTAGAATAGAAAAGAAGAGAGAAGTAAGAGTGAAGTAATAGTAATAGCCTGAGCTTACCTCAAGCTTGACTTAAGTACTGCAGTTTTTGAAACTACACACTTCTGGTGCTGTCTATGGCATTTCTGATCCTAATGTGAGCCTCATTTAAGCTGTGCTGTGCAGGTGTTTGTAGATCTGGAACAGGTGTGAGGAGCCATGATTTGCAGCCATATCCTGCATCTCCTGTGGAAGAGAAGTGACATTGTGACACATAATCCACACGGTTATGTGGATGATATTGTGTAATGGGGACATACTTCTTGTGTTTCATGACAACGCTAATCTGGGTTTTCATTAATCGTGTGAGTGCCCCTATGGATGTAGTGTTATGTGCAGATTGTCACTCCCCCAAAAGTCAGCCTATTTCAATTCTCAAAGTCCCATTAAATGAAGGAGTACCTGAGGATGTAAGAGTCATGACAAGTACCAAGATATGAAGCACAGACAAGGGTGATCCTCATGTTGTTATCACACACCGTCTGTGGGTTGATGGAGTGGAAATGCTTGAGACTGATGTAGAGATGTCCCTCATGCGGAGGAGCTCTTATGTGCACATATGTGCAGTCTGTGACACCCATGACTCTAGATATGCCTCCCCTTGTATAAAACACCTGCTTCCCATGTTCCCACTTCACCTGGGTGGAGGGAAGTGGATGTAACTCCTGGCCTTCCTCTTGTGGGCTGTTAGCACCTCATCCAACACCCTGGAACATGTAGCCTGGGACATCCCAGACACATATTCCTTGGTGGAATGGAAGGACCAAGTTGCCATAAAATTGATGGCACACAGCAGTTTCTCCATGCCTGATAGGGTACGATTGGTGCTGGCCATGGGGTCAACATCATCTTCACCTCATTATAGGTCAGTTATGCTATGTGATGTCAGCCTGTACCGGTCTCTAGCTTCAGCATCTGCCATTCAGAAGAGCATGACCCTTGTGCTGTATATGATGGGTCTTTGTGGGTGACATTCCTGTGCTGTTCACAAGAAACTGTGCAGCTGTGGCTGTGGGAGATCCAGTTGAGGCAGCTCAGATGCTGCTGCCTGGTCTAGTTCTCCACCTTTAGATGGTTTTCTTGCTGGTTTGCCAGATGGAGAATCCGTAGTTGCAACAGACAGAGGATATGCAGGTGTGCTTGGGGCTCCTTGGCCCTCACATGCCCCCTTCTTTGATGTCTTTGAAGGTATCATAATTGCTCTCTGAGTGGTATCACTGTAAACACGCTACATTGCAAGACGGTGGGATGCCCCTTTAAGACAGTGGTGGAGTGTTGGCCAGGTGCGGACATCAGGTACAGAGGGACCAATGGGAATGAGGGTGTTATCCAGGTTAGTGCATGCCGGTGTGGCTGTTATTGTTTGGTTTTCCATTGCCTAGTGATGTTACATAGCCAGGCTTCGGTTACGTAATGATTGACAGGTGTGCATATTGTGTTGTGTGGACATATACGTTGGTACATGTTAAGTCCTGTTGTGCCAGGATATCGTGCCACAGATTGTTTAAGGATTATTTTTTATTCATTTATTCCTCTGGGTTTTGATGGATTGATGTTTGTTGTCCAGCACTTATGTGTACAGCATGCACATTTGACGGGTGGTTCCTTGGCATTTCATGGGTTAATTTTGCCTTTGATGTCATTGTGCTATGTCCGAAGTGTTGTGTGAGCTGTTTTTTTTTCTTGCTTGATGTTGTTCGACTGGGGTTTTGAATCTTTGTTGTATGTTGTACACCAGGAAAAGTAGGAGCAAAATTACAGTGAGTTAATGTATCTGTTTATTGTGCATTAGCACTCACTGCACACAATTGAATAGCACATGGCTTGAGCTGTTTCATTGATGTGAATGGGTCAAATCTTACTGTCCACTGTATATTTTTAGAGCACATTAGCAGTTCACAACACGGGTTATGAAATACCAAACTGTGCTTGCAAAACTACCACTGGCCATTTTTTTAAAGGAAGGAGACAATTGAATTGAGCCCCTGATATTCAAGTAATTCTACAGTGTCCTGCTGGTATCATGTATTAATTTTTATTGATGTGCTGGTCTCATGTAATGTTGCTGGTTTCCTATACTGGTGTATTGTCTAACTGGTCTCAAGTAATGATGTATTCTATTGCTGGACATGTGTTCTGCCACTGCCATGTGATGCTTTGCCAGATGGATTTACTTCCTGTGTCATTTCACAGTAGCCCTATCCAACCAGCCTGGGGGGCAAACTTTACAGATGGCTCAATATATCTCTTCTGTGACTGATGGAATCCCATATGATTGTGCCTTGTAAGAACCCATCCCACCAACTCCAGTGACTGGCTCACTCTTTAAACTTACTCAGTAACATGGGGACTTTCTGTAAAACCTTATAATCCCCAGAATTGTCGTGGCTCCACATCCTTGCTCATATGATGATGCAAAGTATTTCTGATCTATCTCCTGTTACTGATGTATATGCACTCCATGTCCTATGTTATATGGCTCTAACACTGAAGGTATTTTTTTCCTAGTGGTGTGCACTGCACAATGCATAGTCACTGAAATAAATAATAATAATGATAGCAATAATAATATTTTTTTAAAGTGGAACTACCACCCTGCAAAAACTTTATCTGGATTAAGTCTTCATCTGGTGACTAGCTGCTTAGTAGCGCTAGTCACCAGAAATATTACCTGGTTTAAAAGATTTTCGACTTATTTGGAGGCTGACAGTAGCAGGAAGCATGGACATCTTGCCATAGTGACGTCCGTGCGCCTGCGCTGTCAGTCCCTTTTGAAGCCATGTTATAGATGTATTTTAAAATTTTTGCACTGGAAACCATAGCACCTAGAAACTGCCTCAAGTGTGTCTCCTCTGAAATTGCACAATGCCTTATTACTGAAATTAGGCTTCCTTTCATTGAGTAAAGAGGAAGCAAGTGTTCAAGAGTTCAATGTGCCAGGCTAACAGTCTCTGCACAATGGTGAAACTGGACTCTTGCATAAAACTGCTCATTTAAAAAAGTACTGGTTTCAGAGATTTCCCTTCACATCTTGTGCAACTTCCCAATATTTTACCAATCTGAGCAATATAAGATGTAAACTAGGTCTTGCATACACCGAAGCTGGTGGACTAAGAAGAACTGAAGCAATTCTTAAGCAAGACAACTGCATCTTTGAGATACATACATATAAAGTTTGTTAATGGTGGCTTAAATGAACAAGCCTGAAAATATGGTTAAAACAACTCACCTGGCTTATAAGCCTGCCGGATCCGGTACGGCCCCCAACAGCCTCAGCAAAAGGCTTCAACAAATGATAAGACCACAAGAAGGGAGCACTCTATGGATCCATCAAACGAAGAAAGCCAGTCAGAAATAATAGGTTAAAACCATAATTTTATTTCTTCAATAGTAAAAGTAAATCCATGAGAATGGATGTCAGTGACATACAAGCACATACACAAATACACGACCCGCCTAACTCGTTTCGTGAGGGTGTCACTTAGTCATAGGCAGCCTATGACTGACACCCTCACAAAATGCGTTAGGCGGCTCATGTATTTGTGTATGTGCTTATTTTGATACCATCACTCACATCCATTTGCATGGATTTACTTTTACTATTGAAGAAATAAAATTATGGTTTTAACCTATTATTTCTGACTGGTTTTCTTTGTGTGGTGGATCCGTAGGGTGTTCCCTTCCAGTGGCCTTCTCAACTGCATCTTTGAGGACTAATTAAAAATTCTTCAAATTCCTATTAACCTTTTATAGACCAGTGGTGTGCAAAATAATGTGAATCAGCGCAGTGTTTTTATATCCCCTCAATTGCTAGAAGGTTCTCCAATGCATTGCAGATCTCTCTTGCATTCAAGGGATTATAAAAGACTAATTTAAATTAAATCACTTGTCCCTAATGGTGCAGTGTGTTTCCCTGGAATTGCTCCAGCATCAGTATAATGGAACAGGTCTACAAAGTACAGTAATAACATTTATTGTATCCAGTTATAATTAGACAGTTTTAAGTAGTCTAGGATATTTTATTTCTTTGTTACTACCAATTTTCAGGTTTTGTATTCTCTATTGAGTCTATATTTGTCTATATCTCCAGCTGTGTAAATAAAATATCTAAGGCCGGATGGCATTCTTCGATCAGTGAAAAGAGCAGCTTATTACATTCAATGGTATTGCCCCTGATCATTGACAGATAACATTGGGAAATTATCAATTATTTTTCTTATTTGCTTTGCAAATGAAAGTCAGACAAATAAAATAGAAATCTGAAGAAATGTGGCCATTCCAGCAATATATAGACACACGTACATATAACGTACATATAACGTACATATAACGTATATAGGCCCTCCCCCATAGCATGAGTGTCTGGAGGGGAAGCAAGGGGGGCACTTGCCCCCTCCATATAAACATAGGGGCTGGCCTGTGGGTCATATTATGCTTTGCCCCCAAAAAATGTCTGCGGATGGCCCTGCCCCATAGAAGTCTATAAGATCCGCCAGCCAGAATCATACAGATGGGAATGGCAAATTTACCTGGGACTTGCTCAGTGATGAATTAGTGTGTACCATGTATGATCCACCACTGATGGACTGGAAAATGGCTGAATATCGAAGTAAATTGTGTACTTCATTGCACATTCAGCCATTTGCCCATGGATAAGTAGAACACAAAGGCTTAGCTCACACAGTTAACAGCACAGTGTTGTTTGCATTATGTTACCTGTTTAGAGCATGTAATGCATGTTGAGTGATGATCTGGGATTACAGTGCAGGTTGTACACATCGGATGTTGCTATGCTCCTCACAACCACCAATGAATGGCTATCTAACATGGGGATTTGCCGATTAAGATTGGTGGGACAATCCAGGACAAAGTATCATGGGCGACTTACATGCAACAGAATCACGGCCTAGTTCAGGTGCTTTCTTTGAACTTACCCTTTCCAAACCATTGAATGCCATAGAGGTTTCTAAGGCATTGCATGTTACTCAAAGGGTTAATTCTTTCAGTGCCAGTAGGGACTCAAAAGGAATAACTCTCCTGATGTAAACAGTAGAACGTCTGTGACTTCTCCATTGAAATCCATTGGCAGTTTTGGCTGATGAGAAAATCTGTAATTCAGTGCAAGGAGTGTTCTCTTTCTCATTTACCATCAGAATAACAGGATGCTGCTTCTGATTAACCATTTGAGTGCCAGAGGGTTCCAACAAATTGCTTTTCAATGCATTGGATACCCCTTTGGCGCTCAAATGGTTAAGGCCAAGCTCAGGCACTTGTCTACGTTGCCCTCTCCCAACAACATGTACAGTATTTCTTATAGTTTGTGTGCATCTTCTCTAGTCTTGACATTGTATGTGATGCCCTGGTTAGGTTCAATTATCTTCTCTCCCTCCCTCTGTATCTTCCCTATCCATCTCATTATCTGCCCTGGTACTGCTAGCCCCAGGACTGAGACCTAGTTTCAGAGACTGTTAACAAGAATGTTCACTGAAATAACGGTCTCCATTACAGATGACTCCAAACAAATCTTGTGAATTACCTTTTTTGGTTCTAACTTTCATTAAAAAAGGTTTGTCCCCTTACTTCTAGATGTCATTAACAGCATTTCCTCTGCGGAGCAATATAGGGAACTGCTCTCACACTCCTGCTTTCCCCCGCCCAATTGTCTGCTCCCCTTCCTTGGGTGTTTCTAGGCATTATAACTCCCAGTGTGAAACAATAAAATATGCACACCCTCCATGTAATTTTTTAGCAAATATCTGTGGCACAGTGCTGCTTTTGCTTATAGGGATATCACATACCCATAGCCATACACACAGACATCACACAATCTCACCCAACACAGACCCCCACAACACAAACACACAAGCAGTGGTTCCAGATATGCTCAATCACATATACACATTTAAGTATCTCAGAATATGCATAGTGACCCCAAACACACACAGTGACCCCAAACTTTACAGCCACCTTTAAAGCCCCACACTCATACTTATACACAGAGGCTATACTAAGCCACAATTTCGCCATACTCAGCACATGCACACCCAAACACAGATTTACACCCACAAACACACACTAGTGACAGAGGCAGTATTCCCACAACCCCAACAGAGGGATTCCCAAATCTCATTTGTAACATAGAGCACTTCAACCCAACTACAACAGTGACGGCCCAAGAGACAAGCAAACCTTACATAACATCAGCAAGACAATGCAACAGGACACAAGAACAGTAGAGTACTGTATGGGATCAGAAGCACAATACAACATTACATTAGACTACACACTATGCAATGCAGAAGACAGACAGTAGAGTAGCCAGTTTATAGTTCTGTGTATTTTGCATCTGTTTGGATCCTGCTTGCCACAGTGTAATGCTGCAAAAATCCCTTTAGTCTCTCCTCTACCTGCTATTGGTGAGATGGAGAGTTCTGGTATTTCAGCTCCACCATCCCAAAACACAGTACCACATGCAGCATCTTGGTACCCCTTCTCGTTCCATTAATGTACCCCTGTACCATAGGAAAATGCCCTTTTATCCCTAAGAACCCATACATGCAGGCAAGGAGATGAGGATTGTTCTGGATAAACAAATCACAAGTAGAAGGAGTTGCCCCATCTCCTTCAACATGTCACTTGGCCTCTTGTTTTTGTATTGCATAGAAGGAGGGGTAAGATAATATTTAAATGCAATAGGGGGGTGTCCATGTGATACCAGCACGCCTTTGTCTCTATATGCTACTGACCCCTTCTCCCCCAGCATTATCTTTAACCCTAAATTGCTGTAATTAGGTATTGGCTGTGTTGTGGGAATTTTAAAATGTTGGATTTGTCCCTATGGTGAAGTTTACTCCAGAATGACAGTAGTTTTTGTTTGAACATAGGGCCCTTAACATTTTAAAGGCTAGTGGGGTGTGCATGCATTGCCTTCCACCCTCTAGTCCTTAACCCTTTGAGTGCCAGAGGGTTAAAGGGTTAATATACTCTTTCATTAGTCAGTATCCATCGGAAAGGTATGAGTTTGACTACCTCTTTCCCTGCCCTGCAAGCAATCAATCACCTTTTCATTTTCTTGTCAGTTAAAGAGAAGGCAGCAAGGTATCCTCCTGTAAAGCATGAGCATCCGAGTGGCCCATGTCTCAAAAGCGATAATTTTTTATTGTCTGTTAGGTGGTCTGAGATAAGATGTCAGCCTTTCTATTTAGAAGAGAGGTGGGTACTAATCTCAATATATTAACATCATTAACTGTGCACAAATAATTAACTAAATAGTGTCTTTATAGACTTGACTACACATGCAATGAAATGCAGGTTTTGAATTAGATTTTGGGATCTAATATAAAATAACTACATTTTACAGTTCCTAGCTGGAAGTATAAAATTATATAAACCAATTACAATTTTTTTGGTGTTAGTGTTCCTTTAAGGTCCAGAGTTGTATCCGTCTCATTAGCAATATGCTGTACCCGCCTCCTCCACAACCAGGGGGTTATCCCAGTCCCTTTCTTGGTCAGTGAAAGAAAAGACAGGAAGGGAGCTTACCCTTTAAAGGGATAGTAATACTTCATTTTATCTTTATTTTATTTTGTAGGCATTAAAAAAACATGAAGAACGATATAAGTCTTATCTCTCAAACCTTTATGGTTTAAGAGATATTCACAAGCAAAGTTTCCCCTCTCTGCCCCTTTTACCTAGTGTAAGCCATCTCTTCTCAGATGTGGAATGCAGTCCATAGACAAGACATATAACAGCAGGGGACAATCTTCTTCCTAGGAGTACAATGGAAACCCTGCCCCCCTAGACAAGTTTTTCAGGTTTTTCCCTGATCTTAATTGAAGATTGTCCCCCTCTGCAGTCTACCTGGGCACCTCCCTTCTGATCAGGCTGAGCAGTGTTACATCAGTAAAAGGGGCAGGAGGGAGATACTTTGTCATTGAATTACTCTAGAACTACAACTCTGACAGAATTGAAATAATACTCTCCAAAGTCCAAATACTATGATGATTAATTAGAGCTGGTTTTATTATGAAACATTACTATCCCTTTAAGTACCACACACAAGGAGAACTATTTGCTCATCTATATGCATAATGAGTGATGCCTCTGTGGAAGCGTTCAGTAGCGAAACGTGCGTCAGGCATGATTTAAGTGTTTCTTATATATTATATAGTTTCGATCTGAGCTAGTTAGATATGTATTACATTTTAGGGCATTAGTAATGGATTTTTGTTATCCTCTTTGCTCTTATAAATGAGATCACTAGCGGACTCGAATTCAGTGTTTAACTTTTAGTCTGAATGTCTGTGTCTTAGGTTCTATGAGCGGGAGAATTTTTCCATTCTTAGTTTTTGTAATTAGATACTTTGTATCTTCACAACAGAGGATCCTATGTTGATCCCTTTATTTGTCTATATAGACGTGTGTGCATTACCAGTATTTGTTGAAATTAGAAATAACGGCAAGCCGGTTGAACGCCCCGGCATTGTACTTTATGAGACTCTTATCCCACAGTGAGGTTAGAAATAACGGCAAGCCGGTTGAATGCCCCGGTAATTATCTATAGATTTTTACATAGGAGAATGAGGGAGAGTTGGTGTTAGGGTATATTGATACCATCACGTTATCTAGATAGATAGTTTAAAACAACGGCAAGCCGGTTGAATGCCCCGGTAATCACATGTAGTTAGGATTCAGACCTGATTAGTGATTTCTCATTTCAGGACTATTACAGGTAGTGGGGTTGTTATATATATTGTTATACTCACACTCAAGTTTGTCAAATAATGGCAAGCCGGTTGAATGCCCCGGCAACCGTATGTAGGTAGGATCTGAAGGTTACATTTCAAGATCCAACCACTAGGTATATGGTGTCACAGGTGCTGCTGTTTGAAGGCCAAGTTATCTGGCTTCTAACTCATCATCGCCACACCAGAACCCACACCCCCTGGGTGATGGTGACCATCCTCTTACTTGGCATTATAGTTCATGGCCATTTTGGGTGCCTGTACCCACTATTGCACTGGGAACCAAGCCTAGGGCACTTAGGCAATTAGTAACGTATCAAGGATCTTGTAGGGGAGAGGGGCAGTGTAGAAAGCGGGAACGGCAAAGACAAGGATGCCGCCTGATGAACAAATCCACAGGCTCCCTCCACAGGGGCTCAATCTCTGTCCAACATGGAGGTGGGTAGAAGGAATGAAAGTGGTGTCTCACATACAATTTTCTGAGGTAGGAGACGAAAGAGAGAGGAAGAAGGAATACAGGGAGACAAAGATTTAGTTTTTTTTCTGTGGTTTCTTTTTTACTTTTTTTTTAACCTGTGTATAATACTCCCCCTCCACTTCACATAAGGTGAAATGGGGTACAAAAGTGCATATTATACCCGAGATTTTATTGTATCCTGATATTTCTTTTCCAGTCAACCAGTCACCAATTTAGTGGCCCTTCTTTGAATCTTCTCTAGAGTATCTGTATCTTACTGGAGTTGAGGTGTCCAGTATTGTACACAATACTCTAGGTGAGGTCTAACTAGAGATCTGAAGTGACCACTTCCCTTTTTCTGCTTCTAATTCCCCTTTATGTATTCAAATTCCACATTAAGTAATACTACTCCTTTAACCCTTTCAGTGCCAGAGGGGTACGCAACACATGGCAAAGCAATGCGTTGCGTACCTCACTGGCACTGAAAGGGTTTATATAACAGGTTTTTATTTTTTATTTTTACTGGAGTAATTCCGGAGCAAACTAACTACACCATAGGGCACAAGAAAACAATCCCAAAATTACTATTGATTTAAAAGGGGCTTTTAACCCACTGAATGCTAGAGAAGTATCCAACACATTGCTTATCAATCAAGCTGATGTACTAAGAATAAATTTACAAAATCTAGGCCAAATAAAAGATACCATATTCCCAATGAATTTTTATGCAACCTTTAACCCCCTGAATGCTAAAGAGGTCTCTAGAATACTGCTTCGCAACTTGCATGAAAAAGGTTAAACACCCCATTTAACCATTTTATTTGACCTCTATGCTGCAGCTCGTTTGCTCCAGAATTATTCTAGTTCTTCTTAACCCTTTGAGTGCCAGAGAGGTACGTAATGCACTGCAGCGCAATGCATTGGATACCTTTCTGGCAATCAAGGGTTTAATACATCAGCCTCATTGAGTTGCAAAATTCTATAGCATTCAAGGGTTTAAAAGTATCACTTAACCCTCTGAGTGCCAGAGGGGTATCCAATGCATACCCCTCTGACACGCAAAGGGTTAACTCAATTGGAGTTTGGAAAATGTTTAAATACTTCCCAATATTTCCAATGGCCAAAGAGGGACACTATTGCTTTAGGTGGTTTTGCTGGGGACGTGGCTGGTGGACGAGGCATTACCAAGCTTTTTTCTGTTATTTCATTATCTATTGACCCCTCTTTGTGTAACTGAATACATGATTTAGGGCAGCACTAAGGTGTTTTAGCTATACAGACTAATGTATAAATACATATGCTGTAGTGTACATAAACATTAATGTGAGTTTTATTGCTGCGGAGCAATGTGATACACTTATATACACACCACACAGTCTGATCTCCTAAACAGAGAGACACCACGGTAGGAAACAGGGATTTGGTTCTCAAAGAGGTACTGTCCCTCCTAAAGGGGGACACTTTGGAGGTGTGGATAGGGTGACCACATGTCCTGGAATGCCCGGGACTGTCCCTCAATTCAGGGCTGTGTCCTGAGTCACCCCCCACTGGACAATAAAGAGTCCAAGAATGATGCAAAGCCACCCACGGCAAAGACAGTCTCAGCCACTCAGCCCTGTTCTGAGAGCCCACACACACAAGTGCACGCACCACCCCCAGCCAATGAACGAGGAGTATTGGGACAATGGTCCTCATTGGCAGGCTGGTGCGTGTGATACACTGGGGACAACACATGAAGAAGATGTTCTGAGTGTCATAGGAGGCAGTCTGGGTGCGCTGACTGCAGTCAAGATGAAACAGCACAATCTCCAACACATTATGGAAAGATAAAGTTCATCCCTACTCCAAAACTGAAAGGGTGGTAGATTCATGAAATAGCCTCTAAACAGAAGTAGCAGGGGCCATCGCAATTTGACAATAAAAGATTTTAGCAAGATCAACACCTTTTGAAAGGAAAATGGGCAGACTAGATGGACCAACTGGTTCTCAACAGATATAAAAATCTGTGTTTCTAAAACTGTGACTCACACATATTGTGGTAAGATGTTGGCATGTTGGGGCACCTGGATTGGGGTGTGACACCTTTCCAAATACAGTCAATGTACTTTATTGTTTTTTCTGCACTCACGTCACAGAAATGATTAATTATCCAGCTTTACATATATCAAAGCTTTATAAAAAAACAAACAAACAATTACAAACACTGGCAGAAACTGTAAGCACAACAAGGCAATGGTACATATGCTGTCATGGATATTTTCTAATTGTTTACTCATTTGAGTGTCATGAAGCCATGTATTGAACATTCCTCTGGTACTCAACGGGTTAACCCTTGGGGTTAATACGGGATCTAAACCACAGAAAAGTAAAACTGAGCATTTCCTCTCTTAGATTATCCACACTCACTTCTAAATCCTTTGAGTGCCAGAGAAGTATCGAATGCATTGCAGTGCGATGAATACCTTTCAGCACTCAAAGGGTTGAATCCTGTAGACTGGGGTAGGCAATTGACAGATCTCTTGTTGTTGGGGACCGCAATGTGCCTGCTGAGGGTCATGTGATGATGTCATCTGACCCTTTCCGTGCAGCCACACTACAGCTGAGCAGTACTTTCCTCTATTCGACAGTGTCCCTGAATGTCAGAAAGTAAATGTGGTCACCCTAGATATGGACCACTAATATCTCCTAAAACCAGACACTGGAGAGGTGTGTGTTTGTTGCAGTTGGTTTGTTACAGAATTACCCCAGGGAGGAGATGCTCTAAGGTGTGACAAAGAGGTGATAAAGTGGAGATGACTTCTCCAGTGATATCACTTTTCCTTCTCCAATTCCTGTTATTCTATGGAGCCAAGGCAAGATTTTTTGATCTTTGAAGATCTTCATGCATAGGCTGTACAGAATAACATAGGACCTGGAGAAGTGATATCACTGGTGAAGTTATCTCCACTTTATCACCTCTTTATCACTACTTAGTGCATCACTCCCCAGTTCTCCTTAGTACATCAGCGTCAATTAATTGAAAACTTCTTTAGCATTCAAGGGGGGCTATGTATAAGGTGTGATAAAGAGGTGATAAAGTAGAGATGACTTCTCCAGTGATATCGCTTCTCCAATTCCTGTGCTATTCTATATGGCTATGCAATAAGGTCTAAAAATCTCGAGAAAAAATAGTGCATAGGCTCCATAGAATAACATAGGATTTAGAGAAGTGATATCACTGGAGAAGCCATCTCTACTTTATCACCTATTTATCACTCCTTAGTGCATCTCCCCTAAAGAATTAAAGATCCATTTAGTTTAACACTTTGACTGCCAGTGGGGTGTCTAGTGCTTTCCAAAACCCTCTAGCATTCAAAGGGTTAAAGATGGCTTTCGTGTGTCCCCTACAGTTCAGTTGGTTTACTCCAGAACTGCCCCTTTCTATGTTGCGCATGTCCTGCTGTATTACTAGAAGTCTCTCCACCCCTTCCCTTTTACCATCCTGTCCAAGTTCCCACTTCATCAGTTTACCATTGATGTAACTGTTACACAGAGGGAAGTTTGGGGAATAAAAGCTGTCTCGTATCACCTATCTATCACTCTCACTTTCTTCAGTGGTCATCATGAACTCAAACCGGCCAAGGTAATAAAATTACGCTTATCTTGATCTAAGTGGTTTCTCTGTATGTACCTCTTTAATATTACAGACTTCTGCGGTGCTTTACTTTGCCTAGCTCAATGGAGAGATCTTTGTGGCATAATGAAGCACTTTGCTAGGCAATATGTGATTGGTGGCTTTGACATGTTATTAGAAAAAGATAGGTAATATGAAGGAAAAGTTTAAATGCAAAAAGAGCTTAAAGAGGAATTACATTCTAGGAATATGTGGTTCTAAATATGCTTGGCAGAATGATTTACCTGGGAAGGTGTCCTTCATACAGCAGCCAAAGCACACCTGTATAGTTTCTTTTTCTGCATTTGAGCTCATGTCCACTCTGCTAGTCTATTAACCCTTTGAGTGGCAGAAAGGTATCCAATGCATGCATTGGATAACTCTTTGCCACTCAAAGGGTTAAAACATGCTCTTCCCTCAGTTTTTAGAGCAAAAAATAAAATGAAACTGAATGAATTACTCAGCAATAAATGTTCTCGTATATGTATGTTTCATAAATAATCCTAATCATATAACCTGTGGTTGTCCAATGTGCTTCCCGTGGGCCAGATGCGTCCCACCTGACCTCAGGTTGCAGTTTGCAAGAGATTTAAAAAAAAAACAAAAAAAAAAACAACTTTGTTTTATATACCTAATTAATTAGCGCACATGAACTAACAGGCCAGTAAAACCTAATCCCCTGCATTCCATTACTGTACAGTTCAAGAACAGATATCTGTTAAATGTCAGTATTTTGTTGCTGACTGGACCAATAAATAAATAAATCCATATTCTTTAATAGCTGACAATTATTCACCCTCAGTATCATTAAAATAACGTGGCACTCATTCTTATGGCTTTCTTATCATGCAGCCCATGACTGCAAAAACTTGGATGCCCCTGATTTAAACCCATGGCTTATAGAAGCATCTCCAATGGATTGCTTAGCACTGCAGTGGATATATATATAGCACAGATGTTTATAGCTAATTGGATCTATCCCACTACTAATATTCCCAAACACATAGGTCTCTTACATTAAAACACAAAAAACAAAAAAGGGGGGTGTCAATAGTGACTTATCACACTAATAAGAAGTATCATTTTATAATGAATCATACTCACATGGTGTAGTGGCTGCACATATGTATATACATATTACAGCAAAGCAAGATTGCAGATAATTTTCTACTGTCACTGCACAGTGCTTACAGCAAACTGCTATTACATACCTCCCAAGTGTCCCTCTTTTAGACCCAAATCCCCCTGTCCCTCTTTCCCACCCGGATGTCCCTCTTTTTAGGAGATCAGATTGTGTGGGGTGTATATAAGTGTATCACATTGTTCTACAGCAATAAACCTCACATTATTATTTGTTTAAATGTCAGTATATGTGTTTATAAATTAGTCTGTGTAAATAAAATACTATGGTCTTGTTATAAGTCATTTATTAGGTTACACAAGGAGGTGTCAATAGGTCATGAAATAGCCTAAAAATGATCGGTAATGCCCTGCCAACCAACCATGCCCCCAGCAACACCCCCTAAACACAGGTGTCCCTCTTTGGCAATTTGAAATGTTGGAAGGTATGCTATTATCCTCGCAGGTAAAACAAACAGGAACCACTCAAGATTGTGTATGCAGATTCTGTACCCAGTTGGAGTAATAAAATCAATGTGATATAAAATATTTAAAAACTCACAATTCAAGGGTTTTTAAATATTTTATATCACGTTGATTTTATTACTCCCATAAATGTGTGTTTTAAGAAACTGGATACAGAATCTTGAGTAGTTCCTTTGTTTTGTTTTGTTGTGTTTCATGTATGGCTTTGTAAGTGGAGTTCTGGGGATAACAGCCTGACCATTGGAGTTTTAAAGAAGCTGACAGGTAACAGCTTAAAAATACCCTGAGCCTTTTGTGCTGGTTTGTACATACATGCATTTCCAGCATTTGCCTTTGTGTGTACCTCTTCATTGGTGATGGTATGGTGATTATTTAATTACATCAAAGTTATTTCACAAAGAAGCGCCTCTCTGTTCCTTTTATTTTCTCCATTCTATTACATTGCACTGATGGAACAAAACAGTGGTTAAGTGAACATTTTTTAAGGCAGAACTTTCTCTGTACAGCTCTTTTGATTCTCACAACCAATAGATTTGTAAGAAAAGTTCCTAAACAACTATGACCATGTCATTCATTTCTCAGCACACAGTAACCCCTTGAGTGCCAGGGGGTGTCAGCAGATTGCTTTGCAATGTACTGAGTGCCCATCTGGTCCATAATGGATTCAGTAAGATGATGGCAGGAGAGATTTATTCAGCATCACAGGTGTTAAAAAGCTTGTAAAACAATTATTGAATTTGATTAAAATTTTACTCATTAAATAAAAAAACAGGACTAAACTATCCATCTGTGGGTTAATGGGGAAAACATCTTATTCAGTTTAAAGGTAAGTGGAAATTCTTTTTATGTTACATTTTCAATTTATATTGTAATTTCTTAAAAAACAAAATCAGAAAATAACAATATTTTGAGATCTCACCTTGAGTGTTAATCTTTTGAGTGCCAGAGGGGTGCGCAACGCATTGCTTTGCAATGCGTTGCGTACCCCTCTGGCACTCAAAGGGTTAATATAATGTTGATTATTATCACTCTCTCTCTCTCTTTCCTTCACTTCACCTTGCTCTCCCCTCTCTTTTTATCTCCCCCTTCTCTCTCTCTCTCTTTATCCCTCTCTGCCATTTCTCTCTCTATCTCTCCCTCTCTGTGTCTTCCCCATCACTATCACTTACCTTGCTATATTCTTATTCCCCATCTTACCCTATATTTTTCTTTCTTTCCATCCATCTCTCTTCCATATATCCATCTCTCTATCCCTGTCATCCCACAATTCTTTATTTTCCCCCATATCTCTCTCTTCCCCATATTTCTCTTTATTACACTGTTTTGCTCTCACTCTTTCTTTCTCTTATTAATTACTGTAGTGCGGATGTGTCCTTCAGGCTGAGGTTGTCTGTGGCGATCATGATAACCGCCAGTAATGTGTGCTTATTGATCGCCTTGGTATCTGATCACTGGATTAATTCAAATGGACGAGGTGGATTGAACTATTTGGGATTATGGAAAGGCTGTGATGATACATTTTGCTACACACAGTATGGATTAGGTGAGTGGACATCCCTTGAGAGTTTCCTGTGGTTCTCCTATCTTTGTTTCCGTCCCAGCACCCTTCCCCACCTCTCTTCTCTTTCATCAACTGAAACTGCCTCTTAGGTCCCTTCACACAGTCTTCACCTCTATTGTCTTCCATTAGCCCATTCCATCATTCTCTTCTCTCTTATCACCTGCCACTCTTTAACCTCTCTCCAATAAACCCATCCCTCTTTTACCACTGCCACTCCTCTCTCACTTCATTCTGTCCCCTTCTTCTCTCCATTCATCATCTCTCTTCTCTCCCATTAACTGCCAAAGTCCCTCTTCTCCCCCATTACCTGTCACTGTCTCTCTTCTTTCCTTTGAACCCATTCCTCTCCGCTCTTTCTTCCATTACCCTCCATGGCTTCTCTTCTCTCCCATCACCTCCATTACAGCATCCTTCCCTTCACAACATCCTATCTCTCTCATCATCTCATCATCAACTCTTCCCTTTGATCAACTCCCACTGCCTCTTCTTTCCCTTTATATGTAGACAAAGAAAAACAAACAGCACAACAAGCTTTTTCTAAATGTAGCAGTTTGTAACAACTTGACAGTAGTGTAACTCCAAGTCCCTTATTATATCTACTCACATGCAGTAGAGACTTATCCTGTCTCCCAGTAAAGCTCGCTTGCACTCGATATTTTTGAGGGTCATTCCAGGCCAGTGACACTCTGTATGATGTTTACCACTTGAACAATGCTGATAAGATTGTTGTTCCTAAATCATTAGGATACACATATTAAACAGAAATGAAGGCTGTAGCTCCAAAAGGAAGGAGTCATAGGAACGGTAACAGTCTAAAGTACACAATGTCAACCTAAAACAGAGGGAGTGGAGCTTTATGTCATGATGGTATAGGGAGCTAAAGAGAGTACATTAACTGTAAAAACAGTGCTAGCTTTAATAATAGGACTTTATATATATAAATCACTAATTTTTTATATTGTCATTTGTTTTTTTTTTTAATTTTGTGTGCTTTTATTACTGGATCTTTGAGCATCTGTTGCATCCTTTTACGTACATTTATCCTACTCTGTATGCAGAGGATCTACTGGTACCAGGATCAACTCATAGGTATCATATGTACTATAGTTTAATTTTTATACTTTAATATATATATATATTGTCCCTTTATCCCTTTATTGTATTCCTATTATCAAAGCTAGCCATGATTTTACAGTTAATGTACTCTCTTTAGCTCCCTATACCCTCATGGCATACACTCTCTCTTTTTTATGTCGACATTGTGTACTTTAGACTGTTACCGTTCCTAAGACTCCTTCCTTTTGGAGATACATCCTGCATTTCTGTTTAATATGTGTAGCCTAATGATTTAGGAACACTTATCTACAAGTGGGAAACATCATACAGAGTGTCATGGGTCTGAATGACTCCCAAAAATATTGAGTGCAAGTGAGCTTTACTGGGAGAAAGGAAAGCCTCCACTGCATGTCAGTAGATATAATAGGGTACTGGGAGTTACATTACTGTCAAGTTGTTACAAACTGCTTTGCTTAGAAAGGGCTTGCGGCGCTCTTTGTTTTTCTTCCTATCCATAGAAAGCATTCTGTGATGTGGGTTCTGGACTGTGATACCCACAACTTGAAGCAGCAACATTGAAACACACTTATAGAACTTTAAGATCTCAAGAAGCGCTTGGAAAAAGCACCTTCTTCTCTTCTTTCCATCTACCCGGTCTTCACCTCTCTTCTCTTTCACCACTGCCATTGCCTGTGTTCTCTCATATCACCCAGGTCCTCCCCCTCTCTTTTCTACACTTACCTGTCACTGCCTCTCTTCTCTCCCTTCACCCCATCCCCCACCTTCTTACTTCCCATTACTCTGCCTCTTCCTTCTCTTTTCTCCCAGCAGTTGCCACTGCCTCTGTTCTCTCCCATCAAACTGTCCCTGGGGTCATTTGCTTAAAGCCTGTGTACACGAGCCAGCACTAGCAGCGATGCAGTCATGCGCAGTACTGACTGGCCGAACACGCCGCTGCTGATACAGAGAGGGGCTCTCTGAATTCAGACCGTGGTCCTCTCTGCGCACCTTCCTGGGACCAAGGAAGAGAGGACACTAGTCTGTGCAGAGAAGACTCTAGTTTGAATTCGGAGCGCCCAGCTCCGTATCAGCCGTGGAGCAGGTAGTCTCTACTGTGCATGACTGCAGCATGCGCAGCCGTTTCTACTGCACATGACTGCATCGTTACAAACTTTTTAGAGAATTATTATATAGGACAGGATGTTCAACCAGAAAGTCATTCCTTGATATCTGTAAACTACATGACTTTTTTTCTACAGACTGGACCTTATATATCCAACAAGTAAACAACATTTCTATTGCCTCCATTAAGATAGACTCTCAAATGAAAAGTCTGTCCACTGGCAAAAGGCTCATAATTAGATGACAGAGATGCATATGCACAGTAGCCACACCCATTGCCACACTGAAACATGCCTATTACATTTGGCCAAGAGACTTGCTTTTTTGATTTCCAATCACTAACAAACATACTAGGAGACAGACTTCTCTCTAGGTTGGTGTCCTTAAAGGAACACTAATACCTCCTAATATTAAAAGCTGTTACTCTAGTTACCTTAATCTAGGCAGAAGATCCTTATGGCTAATGTGAATGAATTCCATGTTAATTGGTTACCCAAAATTAATCTTTAATTTCTACTATATAGCAAGTACAGAGATGTAGAAATCTTTGCTACCAGACTCCAGGCACCAAACGTTTACCTCTGAAGTTTTCTTTTGAAGGAGGGAAGACTTTAGTGGGAGGCAGGGGTGTCCACAGACATTTTTTCAAGGGGGCATAGGGTAAAGCCATAATATGACACCAAGGCCAGCCCGCTCAGCCCCTATGTTTATATGGAGGGGGCAAGTGTAAGGAGTGGGAGGGAGTGCCCCCCTCCGCACGCCTATGGAGGGAAAAGTTTATGGTTCTGAACTCTAGAAAAAGAAATCATACCTACATACATGGACATTATATCCAGTAAAAATTAAGGATTTATTTCGGTGGAATTAATGAATGCAGAACGGATTAACAGAGCCTTATGTATATAATCGAACTAGTGCAATTCTAAAACAAACCAACTGTATCATGGAAGGGGGGGGGGAATAAAATGTCCCATTTATATAAATGGGGCTTTTAACCCTTGAATGCTAGAGAGATCTCCAACACATGGCTTTGCTCTGTGTTGGAGACAACTCTAGCACACAAGGGGTTAAGAAGGCTCATTTAAATGAATGTAAATATTGATCATTTTTACTTGTCCCCTTTGTAACAGTTGGTGTTCATCAGAATTGTTCTTTGCTTTTATACATAAGGTCCCTAATGTTCATTAGGATTTTCTGCCCAGATTATGCTAAATGGGGATTTTCATTAGGCGGTAGAGCTGCCATATACTGTATGTATATAGGGGTTTTGTTCATTGGAACTCTGTTGTCGTCTACCTGTAAAGGGCCATTTCACTATCTGTGTACTGCGAATGCATTTGTGCTTGCTTAGGAGTCAATACAAAGCATACACAAATGGTGCCTTTAACCCCTTGGGGACCAGAGGGTTGTGCATTGTTTTGCATTTTTCTTGTCAACACCTCTGGTCCTCACGGGGTTAAAAGCATGTAAAGGGCACAAACCAGTCAGACCCTGTATCCTCCTAACCAATGTCTGTCTTTTCCCAAGCTTCTCATCTTGTACTGACAATTTGTTTGTTTCTCAGATCAATCAATTAACACTTTGAGCGCCAGAGGGGTACGCAACACATTGCTTTGCAATGGGTTGTGTACCCTCTCTGGCACTCAAAGAGTTAACAGACTTTATACTAGATTAATAATGAACTCTGTATTCAGGGAACCAAAGGGGAACAATTCTGGGTCAACCCAACTGGATAAAAATCCCCTAAGTTCCCAATGATTTAAATGGGATATTTGACACCATGAATGCTAGAGAGATCTCCAACAGATTGAGTAGCAATGTGACAGAGATGTCTCTAGCACTGATGGGGTTAAATGTACCATTCCATTAATCCGTACTTTTCATTTGACCCCTATGATGCAGACGGTTTGCTCCAGAATGGCTGATCTGTAGATGCCAACGTACAACACTATTTGATGTACTGTACCTTTTCCAGGATAATGACCATTACATGATTCCATCTAGCACTTCATACTGTTATGGAGGCTGCTGTATTAACTCTTTGTGTGCCAGAGGGGTATCCAATGCACAGCACACAATTTGTTGGACACCTCTCTGGTGCTCAAAGGGTTAATAAGAATTGGAGGAATTTTAGACTAAACTATCTGCACAGATTCCTCACATTGCCATTAGAGTTGCCACCTTTTCTTAAAAAAAAAAATACCGGCCATGGCATTCTCTCCATAGACTTAACATTGGACAGAAGCCAATTTTTTACTGGCCTGCCAGTAAAATACCAGCTGGGTGGCAACCCTAATTGCCATTGATTTTTAATGGAACATTTAATTCCCCCATCATTCAAAGGATTACATTTGTTATTTAAATCAATGGAAATGTGTATTTATTCACTATTGTGCATTTGGTTTGCCCCAGAATTACTACAGTTCATAAACCTCTCTCTTGCTCGCTCGCTCTATCTCTCTTCACCCTTCTCTCTCCCTCCCTCGTTCTCCCTCTCTTTTCCTCTCACTCCTTTTCTCCTCCTCTCCCTCTCTCTCTCCCTCTCTCAGCTCTCTCTCCCCCCTCTCTCTCCCTCTCCCCCCTCTCTCTCTCCCTCTCTTAGCTCGCTCTCCCCCTCTCTCTCTCTCTCCCTCTCTCAGCTGTCTCTCCACCCTCTCTCTCTGTCCCTCTCTCAGCTCTCTCTCCACCCTCTCTCTCCCCCTTCTCCCTCTCTCTCTCTCCCTCTTTCAGCTCTTTCTCCCCCCTCTCTCTCCCCCTCTCTCCATCTACTGTGAAATAAAAGCAGTCCTGGAATTAGAATCTGTAAATATAGGCAAGTGGAAATACAATGCTATAAAGATACAATAGGACATATCACACTACTATATGAGGAACTGCTACCTTCTGTCAAAGTACATGGCTTCTTCATCTTGCTACTAAACTCTCCTCTCGGTTTCTCTCTTTCAGCGTACTCCAAAGCTGCACTTATTGTATGTTTTATCCTGGCCATCATATTTAATGTCATTGCCGGACTGCAGTTTAAATATGGCTTTGCAGAGATTGTGGGCTTCAAGAGAAGCTTAGGAATTGCGATGCTGATAATAGGTAAATACTGTGGAGGGATGTACTAATACAATTCCAAGGTAAAATAGGTAGTGGAATTAATGTATTTGTGCTGTGCCTGCCTATTTGCCTAGCAGTCTACAGTGAGTGTATGGGCATTTTGGGGCAATCTTTTCTTCTGCACCTTGTTTCTACATTTGTAACAGGACACAGAAGAAACTGGGTGAAACTTAGTACATATCCCTGCGTATCCTACAGGGGAGATGACTGGGGGTTTCTTGCATTAACCCTTTGAGTGCCAGAGGGAGAATGCAACACATTGGGTTAAAGGGATAGTAATAGATCATTTTTACAAATGTGCATCTTGTAGCTATTAAAAAAGCAATTAAGGGCTCAATGCAAATGTTGGAGTTAAAATCAATGAGAAGAAAAAAAAAGGCCTTCGGTAGTTAACCAAGACCGGGTAACGTGAGATTCAAATCTTCCTTACCTGGAAAGGGTAACGTGCGACGGCCTACAAAACACACAAAAACTACAAAACTGGAGTTGCATAAAATCTGACCTCATCGCCGTCAAAAAACACACGCTAAATAACGTGAGGAATGCCCTAATGAAAGAAACAAGTGAACGTCCAGCATTACCTAGTGTCCCAGCCAATCACAGCACCCCAAAGTATCAAGTTCACTCGAATAAACTATATATAGACCCAAAATAACCTACGCACCTTTGTCTGATTTCGAGTTCCAAGAGCTAGATCTCAGGACCCAGGAGCGGAGGCTAGAGAAAGAGAGAAAGGGAGTTTAGGCACATTACATACAGGTAGAAGGAGCTGGAGAGACTGACAGCACACAGAGAGACACTTTTATACATACCAAATACACGCATACACACACACACATACACACACACATAGCCCATATTTTTTTTGTTAGTACAACACATACACTTTTATATTTCTTTTGACAGTGTGAGTCTGCGAGTGCAAGTAAGTGACAGAGAGTGAGTGAGTGAGAACCTGAGTGAGTGCCTGGGTGTGAATGGGTGAGAGGAATGGCGAGGAGAGGAGGACAGGAGAGAGGGGTGGGGAGAGTAGGAGGAGAGGAGGAAGAGGAGCAAGTGGGTATCCCTGGTCAGGGTAGGGGAGGGAGAAGGAGATCCCTGGGGTGGAGGGGCATCCACGCCAAAGAAGGCATATCTAGCGCAGGGTCAGTGGAGAGAGTGGGACAAGGGGTAGTCCAGGGGGTGCACCATGCACAGCCAGGGCCATCACAGGCAGGGCTGGAGATTCACAGTTAGGGCTCTCAGAGAACCTCTGGGGGTGAGGAGGAGGACAGGGCGAGAGAGCCCAGATTTACTGAGGAGGAGAACCTTGCCCTGGTGGAGGCAGTCATCTCCAGGGATCGGATCCTGTTCCCCAGGGGGAAGGTTGTTGGCATGGTGGCCAAGTGTAAAGCCACATGGAGGGAGGTCCTTGATGCAGTCAGTGCAGTGCCAGCTGCAGCCGGTCACTGGAAGCAGTGAAGAAGAGGTGGGCCGACTGCAAGGCCAGGGTCAAGAAGAAGATGGGCAAGGAGGCTATGCATGCTGCTGACACAGGGGGTGGTCCGCCCCTGCGCATGCACTACACGGAGTGGGAGGAGGCAGTGCGGAGGACCCTGTCCACAAAAGCAGTGCAGGGAATCCCAGTATGGAGTGACACCGGGGATGAAAGGGCCTCCAGTCCACTGGTAAGTGCATCAAGGCCTACACACACGTCACACAAATCTTGACACCACCAGACAGATGCCAACACAGTGACACCTGAACACATGGACAGCATTCCACACCGCAAATCAGCAACACAGCTTGGAGGGACATCAAACAAGGACAGAATACTTGTCAAACCCAGCCTGAATGGTAATGGTCAAGTCCCTGTTGAACTCCCTTCATGTTGTCTACAACAACATCATGCACAGCACATAAACAATGCACGCCATCATGTTTGAGGCAAAGATATTACTGTTATGTGTATCACAATGTCATACATAGAGTGACAAAGAGGTTAGCATACAACCCCTTGAGTGCCACAGGGATAAGCAATGCATTGTTTCAAAATACATTATGTAGGTAGTTAGTCCAAGTGGAATAGTCCAGGTTCAGCTTTCTGCATCATTTGTAGCCCGCAGAGTGTGGATGGCCGGGGAGCATTCACTGCCATCACCACTCTGCAGGACATACGTGATTCACAAGGCTCAACCATGACGGGGGGACATGCACTAGGGTGTCAGAAAGAGGTGACAATGTGTACATGACAACTGCAGTGTCAACACATCTGCAATCCCTGTGTTAGTCTGTGGAGCCAATGCACTGAGATCTAAACAACCCATGACATATCAGTGCTTAGGCTCCATAGCATAACACAGGAAAGGGTAGAAGTAACTTCCAATTGTATTGCATAACCTTGCCCATGTGTGCTACGTGTTTGGATTCCAGCCCTCCTGGGGTCTGTTTGATGTGTCCTCCAGCTGATTGTGTTGTTGGGTTCCACAGTGCATGTTTGCTGGTGTGCTTGCTATGCCTATTAGTGTTGCTGACATCATTGGTTGGACTCAGTGGTCATTGGTCATCACTGGCGCATTGATGTTCACAGAGGCCCTAGTGTGTTTGCTGTCGAGGTCTAGATGATGTACATGCAATGGGCTTGTATCACTCAAGGTGTGTTGGTCCAGTTCTTTTCACCACATGTATCCAGATGTATGGGGATGCCTTGTCATACCCACACCCCAGGATACTTATAATAACTAAAGCTACACCATTGTAGGTTGTATGAATCCATGTATTAGATCCTGTCAGGTTCAGCAATCAGTGTGTGTCAGGATGGTAACCAATGCATTGCAAAGCACCACAGCAGCAGCAGCTGGCCTACCAGCCCCCCACCACAGCAGCAGCAGCTGGCCTACCAGGCCCCACCACAACCACAGCAGCAGCAGCTGGCCTACCAGCCCCCCCCCAATGTGTAGGCATTGGATGCCTGAGATGGTGGCCATGCCACAGCAGTCGGGATTCGGGCCAACCCCCAGGCCACTGGGACACATGTGGCAGGTGGACAACTAGGGGTTCCTCATTTGAATGGCCTCTGGTGTATGAACATGTGGGGCTCATAGGGGAGCCACAACACCACCAGGCAAGGGAGGTGTTCACCCCGCCCCAACCACCCACACCACCAATGCACTCTGGGGGTCCCAGGGAGATGAAGGAGCAGACACAGGGCTCCAGATGTCCCCACAGTCCCTCCAGGGTGGCTCTTCCACCTTGAGGGTCATCGTGCTTCCTCACCCCTTTCTCCACTGCGTGAGGGGGAGCCAGATGCCACTTACATGGCATCATCACCACCGGCCTCTACTCCCTTCACAACAAGAACAACCAACACCACTATCCTGGATTGGGAGTTCCTGGGAGTTCAGACAAGGCAACTCTGGGTGGCCAGGAGGTGTGCTAGGTCCCTGACCAGGATGGAGATCCACATTGCACACATCCTGGCCAGCATGAGGGCAATGGAGGCCCAGCAGTTGACCCTGAACAACCACCTGGTCACCTACACCAACAGAATGACAGCAGTGATGGACCAGGTGGAAGTCAAAATGAGGAAACGCAACAGGCTGCAGACCCTACGCCAGGCCCAGGCCTCCAGTTCCATAGCCACTACCCCTGCCAGCACTTCACTACTAGCACCCACAGCCGCCAGACACACTAGGGCCTCACTGCGTCTAGTGCAGGAGGCCACCCCTGCAGCCCCGCCCAAAGCACCCCTAAGAAAAGAAAATAGGGGTTCATTGTTGGCTCAATAAATGTGCAGTTGTTGCTTCGACACATATGCCTGTCTGTTTGTTTTTTATCAGACCCGCTTAGTGTCAGAGTTGTCTCCAATGCATTGCAGAGCTATGCAGTGAACACAACTCATGCACGATGGATGGTGTCACAAGCTTTTACAGCAGGGGTGAGCACACACTTCACATACAGAAACATTTGTACGAGTTCAACTCACAGACCACATATCAAAGCCAAACAACATCAGGGTGTTGTTCCATGATGTGATTTGAATTTGAACAACATGAACACATTAGCTAGATCAACGGATCAACAACATGAACACATATAAGATGGTAATACCTAACATGTTTAAACAAATATGTAGTAGGGTTCATCCCCCTGAGTAGAACGAGGGAACTCCCACTGCTGAAAGGTGTATTATTCAGAAGTAATATCAGCTCAAAGTTGAATGTGATAGATGAAATATCACAGTGGTGTGGAATTGTCAAGTGGCGCTATTGCTACACCATCCTATGGAGATTCATGGTGCTGGGACCAGAGCTGTCCATGGGATGGTGTAGCAACAGCGCTACTTGACAATTCCAGGTCACTGTGAAATTGCCCCTGGAAATTAAACTTGGAGCTGTAATAACATTTAAATGAAACACCTTTCAGCAGTGGGAGTTCCCTTGTTTACTACATATATTTTTCAAACCTTTTAGGTATTACTATCTCTTCAATACCCTTACGTGGGAGAAGTAATCAATGTCACAAGACAGTCATGTATGCTCATATGTTTCACTGACTTCAACAATAACAGGTGATCCTTATGGACATGGCTTCAACGTGTGACAGGGACAAACATCTGACCCATGGTTCATGCCATGGATGCCTGCAGGAGGTGAAGACAAGATTGTAAACTGCACTGTGAAAACAACAGTCATGCTATTGCTGAACCATCATTATACCCTTGAGAGCCAGTAGGGTACACAACACATTGCTCAGCAATGCTTTGAGAAGCTTCTTCCACTGGTTAACCTTTTGTCATTTGACATGGAGTAGACAATCCATTTCTCGACAATGTGTTGTGTAGGCGTCATGACCATGTGACTTTTGGATGAAGGGGATGGCAAGCATACATATGTATGTGTGACTCGTCAACCACATCAGTGTGTGAACCAAGACCCAGGAATCAGTGGATCTATTCAATGGATCTCGATTTACATACTGATGAGGTGTGTGCTCTGGGTCCACATGACACACATACATATGTCTGCTTGCCATTCCCTTGATTGGAACATCATGTGGTCATGACACCTGGACAACGTAATGACAAGCAATGGTGTGGCATATTCACTGTGCTACACACACACACACACACACACACACACACACACACACACACACACACACACACACACACACACACACACACACACACACACACAGGTTAGCATGGTGGGCCTTGCAACCTGACCCACAGATCGTTACTCTGATACCGTAGGCAACACCACACACCATAACCATCCCCTTTCTTCTCCATTGGGCATTTCCAAACCATTGCTCACATGCAAGGTGAGTCCATTTACCCTCAAACCCTTTGAGTGCTGAAGGGGTACACAACTGATTGCCTTGCAACGTTTTGTGTACACCTCTAGCAATCAATGGGTTAACACGTGATTGCAGAGTTGTATCCAATGAATTACATGTCATTGCATTGGAAATTCCTCTGTGGCTCAAAGGGTTTCGCCCGTGTCATGACCATGTTCCAAATGGTAGATGTAGTTTGCCATCAGTACAACATAGTATGTGATGTACATGGCCAATCTGGTGTACCTTTGATCCAAGGTTGAGGGATGATGTCCTTGACATGCTAGGGCTGTGGTGATGGGTCGTCCTGTGTAGTGGAACAGATGGTTATTTTTGGTGTGCATATGTTTGCATGCATTCCACAAGCACAACCATGCTCACACATGCATGTTATTCACAGGTGAAGTAGCCCCTGATGATCCTGGTTCACATTTTTTGCCCCGCTCAACATAACCTCCTCTCCATCAATGGGAACAGGGACCTCAATGTGCTGTTGTGGCTCTACATCCTCCACGAGATGTATGTCCACATCAACGTTATATACTAGGGCACATGCCAGTCTCTCTCTCACCCTACATCTGAGAAGGGTGGAGTGTCAGGTTTCAACAGCAATAAGGTGTTCTCCATCAGCAGTCATGTGGTCCCAATAGACCAATGGTAAGGTGTATGTTATACAGGTCATTGCTTGCTGATGTGTCCGTGGTTGGTGGTGTGATGTGTTGTAATTGGTATGTACCTGTCAGGTGTGTGGTTTGTCTCCATTGGCTGCGGAGGTTACATGGGTGAGCTTGCTTTGTTATTTGTGTGCCAGGTGTGGTTGTGTTGTGTGGTAACCCCTGTTGTACCAGGGTGTGCTGTGATGGCTTATGTTGTGCTGCTTTGTGTCCCCCCTGTCCCTGTGTGGTTGCTGGATTCTTGTTTGTCTGTGACTTGTTTGTATGGTGTTGGTCAGTGGTTCACAACCAGTGTGTCATGGCATCCTGGTGTGCCATGTGCACCAGCTCAGGGTGCGTCACTTTTCCCATGTTGCTATATTCTGCATTGGTGATTAGTAATATTCTTTTTACACATTTTTTTGGGAGATGTGTCTGTGGGACATATGATGCACTATATTCTCCTCATTGTCATTGACACAGTGGGACCTGATGTTAGGCATATGTTATATTTATTTGGGAATTCCCTCAAAGGTTGCCCGTGAACATCAGGATTGCAAGTTAGGGGTGTCTTAGGTGGAGGGGTTGTGAACCACTGGTCTAGGCCTTGTTGTAGTATTTGCTAGGCATTGCAGGGGTTAATATCTGACCTCTGTATGCTTGGGTTATATCTTTTAATGACCTGCTTCTCTGTTTTGGTTTCCTCTAATGTGGTTTTCTACTCTGAGTTGTGTGATGTTCACGTAAAAAAGTAGGTGTTAGATTTCTGGAGGAAAATGTTGCATTTTAACTCGCGTTAGCCCTAACTCCAACATTTGAATGGCTCTTGGGTTCAAAACTGCCGTTATTTCTTACTTGTGGGAACATTTGCATCACATACTTGACTTGATGCCAACATTTGCATCGAGCCCTAAATGCCCCTAGTCCCATCTCTCAAACCTTTATGATATGAGAGATAATCGTAGTTAAAGTTCCCCCTCCCTCCCCTTTCCCAGGGGAATCCAGTCCCGGCACAAACGGAGGCTGTTCAGCAGAGCCCAGATCGCGTTATTGAAATATTTAACTGGAACGGTCTACAAAGTGTGTTTGCAAACCAGACACACTTTGTAGACCGTTCCATTGAAGGATTTCTTTTTCAATAACGCGATCTCGGCTCTGCTGAACAGCCTCCGCCGGTCCCGGGACCAGATTCCCTTGCAGCCAGCTAGAGCGATGATGTCAGGTAAAGGGGAAGGAGGGGGAACTTTAACTATGATTATCTCTCAAACCATAAAGGTTTGAGAGGTGGGACTGGGGTCATTTAATTTCTTTTTTAATAGCTACAAGATGCACATTTGTAAAAATGATCTATTACTATCCCTTTAAAGTAGGAATAACATCTCCTACTAATAACCTTCACTCACCTTACTATGACCAGAAAATCCTAATGGCACCTATGAATTTTGGCTCACACCTTGTTTCAAGACATAACATCTTCAATCCATGGAGGCAGACATGTCAGCTTCTAGCAATTGTTACAAATGCAATGCGTTGCACCCCCCACTGGTGATAAAAAAGGGTAATTGTGCACTGCAAGTAAATACATATCCAACAAACACAAAAGACATATGTACAAAAATGATTGCACTTAGAACAGTAGTTGGAAAAGGTATCCTTTTGAAAGGTCGCCCACTTTAGGGAGACAAAGAAAAGGCCAATATCAGAATCTCTCCCGCGACAAAAGGGCAAGATTCTGATATCACTGGCTAAAGAGTCACACATTTTAATTGCTCACTTTGAAAATGATAACCTACACGCTGCACACGAGATTCAGTACAACAATGTTTTTAATTAAATCATCCAATACCGCTCTTACACACAGAGCATGTAAGAATCACACATCCAACCACTGCTAGTGTTTACATCCATGTATGTTAACTCTTTGAGTGCGAGATGGGTACGCTTGCTCCGGAATCCCTCTCATGTTCAAAGAGTTAACATTCATGGATGGAAGCACTAGCAGTGGTTGGATGTGTGTAAGAGTGGTATTGGATCATTGGTTGTACTGAATCTCGTGTGCAACGTGACCTAATATTCCTCTCTTATGCCAGCATTTGTTTAGTTTTGGTGTCATGGAAGACAGAGTGAATGCCTTGATAAATGCAAGGGAGGTGATGTGGGAAAATCAAAGGCAGAGTTTTTCAAACCAGGTCAAGTCAGGGAGGGGTACATCCTGAACCAACTTATGAATGAAATGTGTCAACCGTAAGTATCTGTAACTTTCAGTGTATGTGTGTGTGTGTGGGGGGGTTATATTTGTCAGCTAAAGAAGGAAAAGAGAGTATCTGGTCTTTATCGAAACAGTCCCCTAATCCGAGAGGTTATAGAGCCTCCCAATGGTGAAAGCAGGGCCGGATTTGCCATAAAGCAAAGTAGGCACCTGCCTACAGGCGCACTCCACCGAGGGGCGCCTGCCAATGGAAGTTTTTTTTTTTCACTCCAACACTCCATGTTGCCCTCACGTTGCAACCCTTGGTTGTCTACTTCCTACCTTTCCTACCTCCGTGGCAGATCTGTCGTCTGTGCCTCCTTTGGCACAGTCCTGTAAGTGCTGAGCTCCCTCGTCGCCTCTGTAGAAATGCAGACATCATCTCCCAGCGCTCTGCATTCCAGAATAGGAGACTGCGCGGGAGCTTCAGCAACTACAGGACTGTGCCAATGGAGGCACAGATTACAGATCAGCCATGGAGATAGGAAACGGACAATGGGAGGGAGGCAATGTGAGGGCAACATGGAGATGGTGGGGGCAAGTTGGAGCCAAAGGGGGGCATTGTGAGGGCAATGTGGAGCTGATGGGGTCAATGTGGAGCTGATGCGGGACAATATGAGGGCAATATGGAGTTGAATAGGGCAATGTTGAGATGATGGGGCAATATGAGGGCAATGTGGAGCTGATGGGGTCAATGTGGAGCTGATGGGGGGCAATGTGAGGGCAATGTGGAGCTGATGGGGTCAATGTGGAGCTGATGGGTGAGGGCAATATGGAGTTGAATGGGGCAATGTTGAGATGATGGGGCAATATGAGGGCAATGTGGAGCTGATGGGGTGCAATGTGAAGGTGTTGGGGGCCAATGTGAGGGCAATATGGAGATTTGGAGCATTGTGGAGATGGCGGGGGGGGGGGCGCTTCAGATATCTGTGCCTACAGGCTCCTGAGATGTAAATCTGGCCCTGGGTGAAAGTCCTTCATGTTAAAACCTGGTGGGAAGGATGGATTGTTCAATATAGGAAGGATTCTAGAGGGAACGTGATTGAGGAGGGATCTCTTTATCTTAACTGAGTGCCAAAGTTTAAGCGAGTATGAAAGAGTGGAGTGGAATCTGAGGTGGGGGTCTGTACGATTTTGGGATCCAGAGTAGGTGGCCAATGGGGATGGGGTGAATGGAATGTTCTTCAATATTAACCTTAGAGGGGATGTGCCATTGCAAAAATTGTGGTAGCTGAGCCGCCAGGTAGTATGAGTGGATGTGGGGGAGGCCAAGGCCTCCAAGTGTTTTGGGTCTGGAGAGGATTGTAGATCAAACTCTCTGAAGTCCTCCTGCCCAGACACATTTTGTGATGTGTGATTGAAAGGTATTTGCAGTCTGTAGTGTGAACAAAACTGGATGGACTCTAAAATAGTAGAGAAGCCTAGGTACAAGATTCATTTTGATGGTGTTTATGTGGCCTATTCAGGAGATCTACAAAGTATGCCACCAAGCTAGATCAGACAGTAAGGTTGCAATGTTAGGGAGATGTAGTGGGTAGGGAGTATGAGAGATAGAAACTTGAGAGGAGGCCTCCACTCATCTTGGTCTTTTGCAGTTTGTCTCTGAGTTTTCTGCCTACTCATGATGAAGTCTAGCAATAGAAGGCAATGGGCAAGCAAGTGGTTCAGTAGGCTAATGTGAGCAGACAAAGTCAGTGGACATCAAATTAGTGACCCTCCATTCTGAAATGAACTGAGACACTAGGAATGGAGGGTGATGCAGTGAGAGTCAGAAAAATGTAAAAATGGGAGCTATAAAACTTAAAATAACTGCTAAGCAGGTTATGAACAATATGAGGGCGAACCTGGAGTGTGATCCAGTGTGGCTAAGCAAAATAAGTAGTGCTGTAGAGTAAGTTGGAGGTGATTCAGTATGCACCAGGGTCTATTAAGAAAATACTGACACTCTAGTTTAACCCCTCTAACTGAAAGGCTGCAGGTCAGAACCCCAGGGGTAAGACAAGACCTCCAATATACTGGTGCCTCCCCCCTGGTTGAATAGCCAGTATCTGTAATGTATTGTTTCCAGGGCCCTTCTCTTCTAGTTGGGAGAGGACAGCTTCAGCCTGCAACCCTGTGTCAGGAATGTCCAATGTGTGCTCAGTACTGCCTGTCTCAAACCCTCAAAGTGATGTATATCCAACCGGCCCAGAGGTCAGGGCTCAGCATTATAAAGAGATCTCATCCCAGCAGTCCAGATTGCTGTAGGATTACCAGATGGCAGCATTAATAGTTGGGAGATGCTGATCAAGGCGTCCATTTAGCCCTAAGGCTGAGGACTGTTCAAGAGATGATTTAGGTGCTCTGAAATAGAGGTTGTAGGATTTTAAGATTCTTTTAATTTGGTGCATATTAATATCTCTTCTGCTTGTGTAGATTTAAGCCAGTTGTATGAGATTTTGACACTTTGGACAACTAGTGAAAAGCAATTTTTCAGCTAGCTGGGGGGACAGTTGTACTCCAAAATTCCTGCTCTATCTTACTAAGGAGAGTACTACTCCTGACTAGGAAGTGAGAAATGCAAAGGAAAATTTTTATTCCCAGGTTGCTAAAATAAAACATCCATGAATGTTCTTTAAACCCTTGGGGGAGATGCTCTAAGTTGTGATAAACAGGTGATAAACTGGCAATAAAGTGGAGATGACTTCTCCATGTTCTAAACACTCCAAGTCTTAGTGCATAACTCCCCTTAAATGCTAGAGGTGCCTCCAGTGCATTGCTGTTCATGCAGTAGGGAGACATCCAAGGAGATAGATTGTTCCTTACCCTGTGAGAGAAAAAGTGGTGTCCAGTGCAATGCATTGTACACATTTCTACCACTGAAAAGGATAAGAATAATTTGTTTTTGGATTGCTTATACTCTTTTTATAACTTGCCAATTGTGTTACTAGCACATATATTATTATTAGTTGCCTAAGATTCTTTTTGAAGAAGTTGTATACTTCAAAACGCATCTAAGTGGGCAAAACTAATGCAATATATTGAAAATTTTAATATTAAATACATTATATTTTTTAAGTATTTTGGATTCTATATCTTCTATATTTTTGGATCACACATGTGACCGTATCGAGGCGGTTCTATATTCCTGTTGGACTACAACCGGTTGTTCTTGCAACCGGCAATTGACACATAAAAGTGTGAGTACTACCCTGTGGAGTATTATTACATTGTCAATGGTGTCTATCTAGATTTTTTCAGTCGTATACAATTCATTTTGGTGGATTGCGCTCCCGTTCTGGTTCTATGAATAATTTTTGCAGCAGCTGGATGTGAAGTTCCAATGCACATTTAAAATGCTTGTTAGCAATTTCTATCTAGTAACACATTCCCCTCTTCTTCTCAGGCTTAGTCGAATTCTATGGAATGACCCACGCAACGGTTTTTCTCGTCCTCTCTGAGTTTTTCGACAGCGTGTCATCAGCAATGATCTTTGGGTGGATAGCTTTTGTCCTTGCAGTTGCAGCTGGTAAGTTTTCCATGTTCCCAGTGTTTTCATTATTAACCACTCTTAGTATCAAAATTTTTCAGCAAAGGGTCAGGTGTAAATCCCATTGGGGGAGAGAGAGAGAGAGAGAGAGAGAGAGAGAGAGAGAGAGATAGTTGCCTCTAACATATTACATGATTTCCAAAAACATCTACAAAGTGGTGTTTATTTCAGAAATATCTTCAAAGAAGTATGGTTAAAAAAAATCTACAAATTTGCATCGCCTGCAAATGAAGAGGTGTTAACACACAAAGAAATGTTCAGAAAAAGGTAGAGAATTAGGATAGTATGTTACAGTGTAGATATGATGTTGATCTAGGGAGATAGACTGACTTTTAGTGTCAGCAGGAATTTGCTTTGGGTTTTTGGTAATTCCTTGGGATCAATAAAAGCAAGCTTGATAAAGAAAAGGTTGAACTTGATGAATGCAAGTCTTTTTTCAATGTTATCAACAGTAGGGAACAAGGATCCATTTTTCTAGTTATACTAACAGTGAGTATTGTGAGTTTATGTGCCATTAGATGTGGAAATCTGGAAAGATTTAGTGGAGATCAGACTTGTGTGATGACTCTGACCAGAATTCAAGTCTGGAAAGAGCAGCACAGCAGCTCTTCTTATGCAATAAATGACAAATGCCTTTGATTACTTATCATTTTATAGACTTATTTCCCTTTCTTGTGTATGTAGAGGAATCTGAGAACAAAAATGTTGTAATATATGTACTTCTATATCTGCAATGTATATGCGTACAATTACAATGTATGTATGCGTATGACTGACCCATAGATTGACATGGGATCCACAGTCTAAGCCTGGTGGTTGGAGGTGGTTTATTTGGTACTCACTCAATACAAGGTGTGATTTGGATACTGATAAACCTGCAAAAGCTGAATATACAAAATTACAAGATAACAGTCTTGCATATTTAGCCATTTGCCCTTTGAATCCTTCATCTAACTGAGCTCTCTTGTCATAGGTACTGTGAGCTATCAGCATTCCAAGATAGACCCTGAAATTGAAGCACCAACACCAGATATAAAAGCAGTACCTGGGGCAATACCAGAGCCAGCATTCAGTAACGTTGACCCACCACCTTACTCTATTACAGTGTCTTAATCTCAGCCATTATTCTTCATCTGCCACTGAACAAATACCTTTGAATATTACTGCTGAATCTGAGCATACTAAATTTAACCCTTTGGATGCTAGACAAATATCCATTGCATTATGAGTTAAGCCTGGCATACAAGGAGTTAAAAGTTCAAAATGAAACATGAAGGGTCAGAGTGCCATCTACAATTTCATGACCCTATGTTTGCTCCTCCACAAAAAAAGATAATGAAAGTGGAGGTTCCCTACTATGGCACACTTTCTCTGTTTTTGTAACCAAAAATAAAAGGGTACACAACAACTTCATTGCAAGTGTGTTACTAGAAGACTGGTGCAGTGGCCAGTAGTTGTACTGTTGCTGTCATCAGCCTATAGGAGGTGCTAAACTATTAGACTAAAACAGGTCTCTCAAGTGGAAAAAGATTATTATGATATAGATAGGGATGAACGGAAAGTTCATTTTTCTCCTGTCTAAAGAAACTCTAGCAAGAAGGAAAGGAAACATAACCCTCTTTAGTCAATGGTTGGAATATTAAGCCCATTGATGTCATTGGGCTTAATCTCCTGGAGTAAATGCATACATGTATAAGTCAACATGTATGTGCCCCCCACATAAAAACACACTGGAACATCCATGCTTATACACACACAGACATGAACACACATGCACACCCACTCACTCACGTGAGATGAAACTGTTTTCTACCCATTTCTTCCTGTGAAGAACAATTTCCTCCATCCCTAGCTATGGATAGTGATGCACCATATTAATGAAAAGGCAGGTGCCTATCACTTCAGTCTCTAGGCACAATGTTCAAAATTAAAAGTGGTTTAAAAAGATATTATTGACATAAGTTTATTTTGTTTTTAAAACAGTACATTTATAGTTTACTATTAAATGCCATGAAAGGCAATTTAAGTGAAATGATCTTAAATGGATAGCAATGTCAATAGATAAAGTAACATTCGATTGTTCATTGTTATTTTTATAAAATGCACAATACCGTTTTCTGTGTGGTTATCTTTGTGTTCTCCTTGTTATGTGAGTTGAAAGTTACCCCTCCCGCTCCTATTCCCTTAGTCAGTCCTAGTTCCCTGAGATCTGAAAGCCAGTTGGTTTATCAGATGGATCGCAACAAGGGACAATATTGTGTGTGTCTGTATAAGCAAAACCCCGCCCCCCTTGAGGGCTGACAAAATAGCTTCCCTCATTGAGATCTGTCTGAAACGACTTTCAGATCTGAGGAAACTAGTAGATGAGAGTTGTTACCATGTTAGCCGTAGAAATACAGGAGGCAAAAATTTAGTAAAGTTGATATCTTTATTGGCTAACTAAACAGATTTAAAATGCAAGCTTTCAAGACTTCTTAGCTCTCTTCCTCAGGCATGTTATACCTATGTATAACCTATGTATACCTATGTATCACATATATAACATGCCTGAGGAAGAGACCTAAGAAGTCTTGAAAGCTTGCATTTTAAAGGGATAGTAATACTTAAAATTTAAAAAGAAATATGTTGTAGGGTTTATCCCCCTGAGTAAAACAAGAGTACTCCCATTGCTGAAAGATATTTCATTCAAAAGTTATTAATTTTCAAAGTTGAAATTTTTAGGTGCAATATCACAGTGGCCTGAAATTGTACAGTGGCGCTGTTGCTACACCATCCTATGGAGATTTATGGTCCCGGGACCAGAGCTGTCCATAGGATCATGTAGCAACAGCGCCACTGTACAATTTCAGGCCATTGTGATATTGCACCTAAAAAATTCAACTTTGAAAATTAATAACTTTTGAATGAAACACCTTTCAGCAGTGGGAGTACTCTTGTTTTACTCATGGGGATAAACCCTACAACATATTTCTTTTTACATTTTAAAGGGATAGTAACACTTCGTTTTAACTTTATTTTATTTTGTAGGCATTAAAAAAACATGAAGAATGATATAAGTCTTATCTCTCAAACCTTTATGGTTTATGAGATATTCACAAGCAAAGTTCCCCTCCCCGCCCCTTTTACCTAGTGTAAGCCATCTCTTCTCAGATGTGAGTCTGGTTGTATGACAGTACAGATAACAGAAGGGGACAATTTTCTTTGTATGAAAACAATGAAAGCCCTTCCCCCCTTGACAAGTTTTTCAGCTTTTTCCATTATCTTAATTGAAGATTGTCCCTCTCTGCAGTCTACCTGGGCATCTTCCTTCTGATCTGGTTGAACAGGGGGGGATACTTTGTTTGTGAATATCTCTTAAACCATAAAGGTTTCAGAGATAAGACTTATATCATTCTTCATGTTTTTTTAATGCCTACAAAATAAAATAAAGTTAAAATGAAGTATTACTATCCCTTTAAGTATTACTATCCCTTTAAATCTGTCCAGTTAGGCAATAAAGGTATCAACTTTACAAATTTTTTGCCTCCTGAGGAAACAAGGACTGACATAGGGAAAAGGGGTGGGAGGTGAAAACATTCAACTCACATTACAAGGAGAATACAATGACTACCACACTGAAAATGGTACTGTGCATTACAGAGGCGTAACTAGAAGCCACCGGGCCCTGGTGCAAGAATTGCCATGAGCCCCCCCGACCACATTGGCCCCCTCATCCACATTGGCCACCTCCACTTTGCCCCCCAAACTCCACATTGCCCCTTCATCTCCACAATGCCCCCTTCATCTCCACATTACCCCCTTCATCTCCACAATGCCCCCCTTCATCTCCACATTGCCCCTTCCACAATGCCCCCTTCATCTCCACATTGCCCCTTCCACAATGCCCCCTTCATCTCCACAAAGCCTCTTCCACAATACCCCTTCATATCCACAATGCCCCTTCCACAATGCCCCATTTCCACTTCATCTCCACATTGCCACTTTCATCTCCACAATGCCCCTTCCACAATCCCCCATCTCCAATTCATCTCCACATTTCCCCTTCCACAATGCCCCCATCTCCACATTGCCCCTTCATCTCCGCATTCCCCCCTTCATCTCCACAATGCCCCCTTCATCTCCACATTGCCCCTTCATCTCCACAATGCCCCCCTTCATCTCCACATTGCCCCTTCCACAATGTCCCCTTCATCTCCACATTGCCCCTTCCACAATGCCCCCTTCATCTCCACAAAGCCCCTTCCACAATACCCCTTCATCTCCACAATGTCCCTTCCACAATGCCCCATTTCCACTTCATCTCCACATTTCCCCTTCATCTGCACATTGCCCCTTTCATCTCCACAATGCCCCTTCCACAATGCCCCCATCTCCAATTCATCTTCACATTTCCCCTTCCACAATGCCCCCATCTCCACATTGCCCCTTCATCTCCACATTTCCCCTTCATCTCCACATTTCCCCTTCCATAATGCCCAGGGCCGGATTTGCCATAAGGCAGAGTAGGCATCTGCCTACAGGCGCACTCCACGGAGGGGCGCCTGTCATTGTAATCAATTATTTATTTATTTATTTTTTTAAATATTTTCATTCACCCTACCCGCTGCCTGCCTGCCTGCCGTCCAGTGAGATCCTGCTGTTGCTCCCTCGGTGGCTCTTTAATAATACAGAGAGCAGGGAGATGACATCATCTCCCAGTGCTCTGCATTCCTAAAGAGAAGACCGCGTGGGAGCAACGGGAGCTACAGTTCTGTGCAGAAGCAGGCTCAGACTTTTCCTGCTGCTGGACCACCAGGGAGGTAGGAAACGGGGAAATGCAGAGCTGATGGTTCAAGTTGGAGCTCATGGGGGGCAATGTGAGGGCAATATGGATATGGGGGGTAATGTGGAGATTTGGAGCATTGTGGAGGTGTCCAGTGGAGATGGCCAATGGGGGGGGGTGCTTCAGATTTCTGTGCCTACAGGCTCCTGAGATGTAAATCCCACCCTGACAATACCCCTGGCCCTACCTCCAGTCCCTGGTGGTCTAGCGGCGTGGTTTGACAGATCTGTGCCTCCTTCGGCACAGATCTCTACAACTGAAGTTCCCGCGCGCCGCTCTAGTAATGCAGAGGCTGGGAGATGATGTCATCTCCCAGCGCTCTGTATTACAAGAGCGGTGTGTCGAGTGGGAGATCAGCTAAGCGACTACTGCAGGTGAGGGGGTTGCAGGGGGGCGGCCGGGCCCCTGGAGTGAGGGGTCCGGTCGCAGGTGCGACCCCTGTGACCCCTATTGTTACGCTGAACAATTGAATGTTACTTTATCTGTTGACATTACTATCCCTTTAAAGTTGGAATGGTCAAAGTGAGCATCAACCAAATCATATGTTTTTTTAAAAAAGGTGATATATATGTCAGTTTTCACTCCAAAAATTACCTTCAAAACTTGAGTAATTCTGTGGCAAAGCAACTACACCATAGGGAAAAAATAAAAGTCCCCAAAACCCACATTGATTTAAAATGGGACATTTAGCCTTTTTAATGCTAGAAATGTTTTTGAGGACAGAGCTAGAATTAAATGCCAGGTGCCCCTAGTTAAAGCAGTCTAAGTGCTCCACCTATAGCCACACCCCCATTCTTCTTAGCTCCACCCCTGGCTACACTACCATTAAATTCCTGGCACAGAACATACTCTTTGTCTGTAAGAAGCAAAGACAAAAACATAGCTTTAACTCCTTGTTTGCTGGAGAGATCTCCAATGCATTTATTCACAATGCACTGGAGATATCTCTGGCATCCAAGGTTTTAAAAAGTAACCTGTAAAGCGGTATCAAACTGGTGCATGAGCGCTGAAATTTATCTGGCCACACCCACAATTCAGAATATGGGTGTGGGTAGCACAGCTGATTCTCTCCTCAAGATTTGAAGCTCTAGGCATTTGCCTACTCTGCTTATTGTGGAATCCGGCCCCACTGGAGACCTCTCTAGCACTGATATCAAATCAGAGATAATGTATTCATTTAAATCAATGAAAAAAAATCAAATTATTGATATCAATGGCAATTTTTATTTGTCCCTTATGTTGCTTTTGTCTTAGCCAAGAATTGCATAACATTTTTTGTATGTAATATCCAAAATGTCTGTGTAGAGAACAGGGCCAGATTTCCCATTAGGCAAAGTAGGCAACTGCTTAGAACTCCAAATTGTGATGGGTTCCTCAGCTGTGCTGGCCACACCCACATTCTGTATTGTGGGTGTGGATTGAGCAATCTCAATGTCCCTGCACTAGTTTTATACTCCTTTGCAGGCTATTATTTTACTCCTTAGATGCTACATAGATCTCCAACTCATTGCAGAGCAATGCGTTGGAGATCTCTTTAGCAACCAAGGGGTTAAAACCTTTTTTGACTTTGCTTTTTACAGGCCAGAGGAACTTTCTACACCAAGGACTAGTGGATGGGACTGAGGGAGGGGCCATGGGACAAACAAGAGCGTGGCCATGGATAGGGATATCTAAAGTACCTTGCCTAGTGGTGTCTGGGATAGAAATCTGGCCCTTGTAGAGAACATTTCTATCTTTTAGTTTCTGACAAAATGGTGCTTATACCATGACATTTTCAAAAATGGAGTTAGGCTTTTTGAACTTTCCCGTGTACAAAAACAAGTGACGATAAAAATGACTTAACCCTTTGAGAGCCAGAGATATGTCCAATGGATTGCAATGCAATTCGTTGGATATATCTCTGGTTTTCAAAGGGTTACATTTAGATCAGAATTTCCAAACAGCCATTTTTTGATCAGGGCCCTTTAAATTATTTCTTCAAGTTCATGAATCATATTCCATTGTCTGAGGGATTCCATTTATTGCCTACGTATGACTTGGTGCATGTAAAAGAGGAACTGTACATTTGCTATTTTTTATATCCTTTTAGAATAGTGACCCATCTAGGTATAGGTAACAGTTGGTACAGAGTTAGCCATGCGAAAACTAGGAGATTGGTAGACATAAAGTGATACCTTTATTGGCTAACTCAGTTATACAATAAAGGTATCATTTTTCCTCTACCAATGTCCAGCTATCTAGGTATGTGTCGTTCATACACCAGCCTCATATACCTACATGCTTGTTTTTTTATTTGCATTGGAATTATACTGTAGTCTATAGCTGGTTACTTACAATTTAGAGTCTGACCATAATTAGAACATTGAGTGAGGGTTTGATCTATAGGATTCCCCATTTGAACTGTTGAAGTTTATTGTCTAATATGAGGAGCTCGGTAAATACATGCACTTGCACATATACAGTCTCAGTCTGATGTATTATGAAAAAGATGAGTCATTTTGGGTCAACCCAACTGCACCGTTATCTTTGATTTAAATGGGCTTTTAACCCATTGGATACGAGAGAGGTCCCTAGTGCATTGTTTTTCAATGCAATGGAGACTTCTCAACCTTGTAACGTGTTAAATGCCCCATCTAAATCAATGCAAATTGGGGGGGGGGGTCTTTGTCCCCTATGGTGCACTTGGTTTGCTCTAGAATTGCACAACCCACTAGAAAAAGAAAATAATAATAATAATACTATGTATACCAGATTACTATATGAAGGACTCCAGTTGATTAAAAAAATTAACCACTTAAATGTCAGAGGTTTCACCAGTTCATTGGCGAGGTCTTTATCGATCATCCAACGGTTTAACCCTTTGAGTGCCAGAGTGGTATCCAGTGGAGACATAAGTGAGACATACCAACAGGAATAGATTCAAATGAACATTCTGATTGCTGTAAATATCAATTAAAAAATGCTTTGGAGTGGAAACAGATTGTAAGCTCTAGTGAGCAGGATCAATGATAGGCTTATTTTCTGTTTGTTTAAATGTACATTGTGTCAGTCTTTATTTTTTATGTTCCCACTGTACCGAATTGCTGAATATGTTACTGGATTGTATATAATAATAATAAAGTACTCCTGATGTTACCCGGGGAATTGTAATGCATGGGTGTACCTGACTTTCTCTGGGGGCCTCCTGATTTGAAAGCTGTTATCGATGCATAATACATACGTTTCCCTCATGTACAAATGGACAAAAAAAAGAAGTTAATTTGTGTTTATTTACACAAGTGAATTCTAAATGTTTCCCAATATTTTGGGGCCTCCATTTACGATTTTGCCATGGAACTTAAGGATTCTTAACCCTTTGAGTGTCAGAGGGGTACGCAACCTTCCCTGGATGTTATAGGTTTTATTTTCCCCTTTATTATTTTAGTAGTAGATATACATTTATTTTATCTTTCAGCTTTGATTTTCTTTAATTCTATTTATTATTTTGAATTGGCTTCTACATTGTTTTCCTTTCTCCTACTTTCAGTGCAATGGGTGTAGTGTACCTGAAGTCTGTAAAAAGTCTGCAACTCAATGCCAGTTAAAGGGTCTTATGGGCACTGAACTGAGAATTATAATGGGCCTATTCAACAGGTCATCAAAAAACACTGAAATACAAAAGGTCTAATTTTTACTGTTTGTGGGAACACTATCAGGAATGTCTTTTTTCCTAGTAATGTCATTTAGAGTAAATGTGTTAAACGTCTTTAATAAACAATGTAATACCCACACATACATAGAAATATACATACATACACATATACATACACAGACACACACACACAGCCGGATTTCCCAGTAGGCAGAGTAGGCAAATGCCTAGAGCACCAAATTTTGAAGAGCAACGCAGCTGTTCTGGCCACACCCACTTTCTGAAATGTGGGTGTGGTCAGAGCAATCTTAATGTCCAGTTCTATACATCTTTACATGCCATTATTTAACACTTTGGATGCTAGAGAGATCTCTAATGCATTGCAGAGCAATGCTTTGTAATCTAACTAGCAACCGTGGGGTTAAATCTTTTTTTTTTGTTGTCCTTCCTTGTTATAGACCAAGGGTATTTTCTGTAACATGAAACAGCAGATGGGGCTGGGTGCGGGGTCATGTGAAGACGGCTGTGTGGCCATGGGTAGAGCTAAGGGCACCTAGAGGTGCCAGAGATCGAAATCTGGCCTGCACACACACACACACACACACACACACACACATCCTCCTTGTACAATAAACTAGGTTGACCACATTTCCATTCTGTCATTCCGGGACACTGTGGAGATGACAGTAGCAGAGTACCTGTCCTCAGCTCTAGTGCAGCTATGTGGGAGTGCTCACTGACATTATAGGACATTGGGGCGCAACCTACTCTTTCTCCGGCACATCACACTGGAGGGAGAACTGTCCACTGACTGCTGTCAAAGAAAAGTGATTCCTGTTGTGGGATACAATAAAATGTACATCACACCCAAATCCTTAAACTAGCATTACACTACAACTGCAGCTCCTGTTTGATGTCATGATCACTGATCAGGTCTGTATCTAGTGTTCAGAGCTCTGTCTGGAAGACATTTTCTTGTAGCCCAGCAGAAGAATGCAGTTTTCCTTCTAGTATTTAGACCTCTGTGCTCTGGAGTCTTCATTCAGGGACTTTGTATTGTCCCAGAAGGGGGCTGCCCGGGACAATGGACACACGTTTAAAATCAGGTACTGTCCTGGGCAATCAGGGATACATGGTCACCCTACAATAAAAAGCCCTCTGCATCTCACAGGGCAGTAACTAGAACCTACTGGACCCTGAGTCAAAATCTGAAGCTTCCCCCTCACCCCCTGCATGGTCTGGACTAAGTCTGAACAATGGCTGCTGACATCACCCTCATTTAAAGTCCTGGAGAAAGTTTGTATCACACATTGACACAGAACTAAGGAGCAACTCACTGCTAGAGGGTCTCAGGTAGGGTGACCAGACCTCATCTTTAACCAGGGACACATATGAAAAATGTATACAGCAGGGCTGCTTTGATTTCAGTGCAGTCCTGAAAAATGCCTATTTCCTATGTGTCCCCAGTTAAAGGGGAGGTCTGGTCAGCCTAGTCTCAGGTCTTCCAGTGATGGAGAAACAGAGAGGAAAAGCTGTGTGTTTGCAGCACCAGGGAGCTGCCATATCATGATTCATGACTCATATACTGATAAATAACCTTTTAAGTGCCATGGAATTGTTAAGTGCTTTTGCTTTACAATGCCTTGGACAGCTGTCGGGTGCTCAGAGGGTTAATGAAGAAAATGAAAGGGGCTCACAGATGCTATACTTATTTTACTGGCAGACAGCAGCCATATTTGTGTGTGGTGATGCCAGCATTTCATCAGCTTCCAAGTGTGTGTGTGCATATTTCATTGAGAAAATGAGGTAACATTAGGACTTAAATGACTATGGAGCAGGGGGTGGGGGGCATGAATCTGTCAGAACAGATCAGCTGATGTTAGCCTCCAATGGTATGCACTAGATCATGTGAAAGCTCTAGTTCAGACACATCAAGTTAAAAAACAATCACCGCGTACTCAACATTTACCTACAAGGAGGCCTGCAAAATTGGCTTCTAGGGTCCTCTTATGTGTGTGTTTGTGTTATAGGTAAATTTATACACGCACACATCATACCTCCCAAAATTTTGAATGGCCAAAGAGGGCCATTTCTGTTTTAGGTGGTGTTGCTGGGGGAGTCGCTGATGTAACTGAATACATGATTTAAGGCAAAACCAAAGTATTTTATTTACAAAGACTAATGTGTAAACACATATACTGAAGTTTATACAAACATTAATGTGAATTTTATTGGTAGGGAGCAATGTGAGACACTTATATACACATCACACAGTCTGATCTCCTAAAAGGAGGGACACTAGAGTGGGAAAGAGGGACAGGGGGATCTGGGTCTCAAAAAGGGACTGTCACTCCTAAAGAGGGACACTTGGGAGATATGACACATATATGTGCACATATACAAAAACATACATATATAATCTGTGAATGTTGGGAATGATGACACACTGTCTGACACTCCATCCTTGGTCCACTGGTATCCACTGAACCTTCCAATACACTGTCTGCTCTCTCTCTCTTTTTTACTAGGCACAAAGGTAGATCAATAAACCCTTTGATATAGAAGTGCCAAACTAAAGGGGAACTATCACCACAACTAAAGTCCACCCCTCCTAATTAGGTATCTATCAATAAGCTTAACAATCAAACTGTTATGTACAATAAAGACAGCGTTAGTCAAAAATCCTACCTCAGGCCCAGTCTCCACTAGCAGGAGTTGCATGGTACCTTAAGATACCTTAAGGTACCAGAAGAGACTGATGGAGCAGGCATGCAAATGCCTCTAGAGCGCTGTTGCCTGGCCGTCAGTGTCGGCTGAGGAAGGATTTCTGAGTAACGCAGTCTTTATTCTGCATAACCGTTTGATTGTTAAGTTTATCGCTAAATGTCTAATTAGTTGGGGTGGACTTTAGCTGGGGTGATAGTTCCCCTTTAATTTCAAAGCAATGAGCTACCATCTCTATAGCAATCAGATGGTTAAAGTGTCTGAACCACTGATTTGTCCACCTGTGCTCAAGCAGAGATATCATAAAAACATTGGGGCTTATATATTAAAGCAAATGAGGGCTATTCTGGGGCAAACCATCTGTATCTTACAGAAAGTTCCATTGATCTAAATGGGGCTTTCAATCCCTTGAGGCTGGGCTGCAGGACATTTAAACATTGTCTCTCTATGGAGGGCCTCAACTTGCTGGCCCACAGACCACACATTATCGGCCTGCAAGTTGCACGTTTGATATGTTTTAGTGCATACTGGTTCCCACACTCCAATGTAGACTCAAATGCCACAAATCCTTAAAATCTCTCTATAGCACATGCAGGAAAATGGAATGAAGTTATTCCATTCCCTCTGACCTTAAAATGGCATTGTAGAGGAATTGTCAATTAGTATTGAATAAGTGATTTTGGAAGAGCTTTCAAAAGCATCTATAGCTATGTTAGAGATTTTGTTTTTAAGACATACCTTATGAGTAGGCTGACCAGACCTCACCTTTAACCAGGGACATATAGGAAATAGGCATATTTCAGGACTGCGCTGGAATCAAAACAGCCCTGCAGTATGCATTTTTCATGTGTCCCCGGTTAAAGGTGAGGTCTGGTCACCCTACCTGAGACCCTCTAGCAGTGAGTTGCTCCTTAGCTCTGTGTCAATGTGTGATACAAACCCTACTTCTGAGATATTAAGCTTTCATTAATTTTCACCATTGGACATCTGGAAGGCCTGTGAGGTAATATATTCCATATTACTCACCATACCATCCTTCACACAAAATACTAGCTCATTTGCCTAAGCTGACAAATTAGTAAAGTTAAATATCTCATATATTTGTGTTTGATATAAAAATGGCTAACAAATATAGTTGACTTTAAAGGGATAGTAATACTTAAAATGTAAAAAAAATATATGTTGTAGGGATTATCCCCCTGAGTAAAACAAGGGTACTCCCACGGCTGAGAGATATTTTATTAAAAAATTATAACAGCTCAGACTTGAATCTTTTAGTTGCAATATCACAGTGGCCTGAAATTATACAGTGGCACTGTTGCTACACCATCCTATGGAGACTTATGGTCTCAGCAGTGGGAATACGCTTGTTTTACTCAGGGGGATAAACCCTACAACATATACTTTTTTACATTTTAAGTATTACTATCCCTTGAAAAACTCTTTCAGAATTGCCTATTGATACAAAGTAACAGTTATATTTTAAACATGGTGGCATGGAATACCTTCTCCTTGGTGCGAGTGACTTCCATGGGAGCAGACTTTACAATGAAACCAGGGCAACATTTTAAACTTCAGGGGACCAATGAGCAAGTACACCTGAGATATGAATAGAGACTTCTGGCACAGCTCTATTGGTCCCAAGAGAAGAGGCTGAAATCTCACAGTTCAGTCTCTGTCTTGAACAATGTTCCCATAGCCCCTCTATACTGGGCTTAAAAAAGCCTGACACAACATATCTATGCATAGAAACTGCACATGCAATCTAGAAGTTTTTTGGCTGGAAGCCAGCAGAGCGGTGAGTTTTCTGAACCCCGCACAGCTGATAGAAGCTGTTTTGTGGTTGCACAATTCTTGCTAAGTCTTCTTCCATACAAAAGACTTAGTAACACATGATAACTACCCTTAATTTCCTGAATTATTGGGAGGTTTCCAATGCATTGCTCCACAATGGGGAGATTCACTAAGACATGATAAAGAGGTGATAAAGCAGAGATAACCTCTCCTGTGATATTGCTTCCCCAAATCCTGTGCTACTGTATGGAGCCAATTCACTAAGATTTCTAGAACTTTGGAGATCTTAGTGAATAGGCTCCATAGAATAACATAGGAACTGGAGAAGTGATATCAGTGGAGAAGTCATCACTAATTTATCACGCTTTAGTGCATAACCCCCAATGTATTGCTCCAATATGGAATCAGTAACTTACAGTCAACAGGTTAAAAGTTACATCTTGCAATGCAATGCATTGGCTACCTCTCTGGCACTCAAAGGGTCAGATCAATGGGAATGTTTTTTGCCCCCTGTGATGCAGTTGGTGTACCCCAGAATTCCGTCAAATATTTTTTGTACATGAACTTCATTGTCCTGGCCATATTGCACATAGGCACTTTATCACTCCACCCTTTTCTCCACTCTGTGGTATTCTCAGTTTCCAAAAACATATTAGAAAACATCACAAGACATATAGATATATACATGTAGAGTTTATCCTCATGTTTTTATCTTGCTTTGTGCTGAATAAAAAAAAAATACAAAATAACATTTTGCATGCCATAAATACAATTTTTATTTTTCATAGAGGTTGCAATTTAATAAATAAAAAGAATAGTATTAGAGGCAAACTATAAATAATCTTTCATTTTAAAAGCTGCCAAGTTCTCTGATCAATGGGATGGCAAACAGAATTGTTTTAAGTAATCAAAGTTAAATTTGAAATTTTATATTTTTACAGATTGAATTTTGTTCGAAATCTCCCAGCTCTTCAGTTGTATGGTGGAAAGAAACCATCAGTATCAATCACATAGGGAAAATTAACTCAGAATTATCGGATAAAAAAAACACATGGCCTAGCTCAAGTTTCACTTTCCTATGAAATGAATAGAATTCTTAACCCATTTATTGTCAACCTATTGTGTTGCACATCTCTGTGCAATTCAAAGAGTTAAAGTGATAGTAAACCTTTCATTTGAATACAGATATATATTGTACCAACCTCACACTCAAAAAATGTGCAAGTTTGTTCTGAAATGACATCTGAATGAAGCACTTACTAGCAGTAGCTTACACTTGTTTCATTCCATTGGATAAACACTACTAGACATATAATTTTCATAAGGACCATAGGCACTAAGTAGAAGAGTTCTGGAGCAAACCAAAAGCAAAGTAAGGTGAAACAAAAAAAAAATTATAATCCATAAATTCCACATGATTTAAGTGGGTATTTTAATCTCTTAACCCTTTGAGTGCCAAAAGGGTATTGCATGTGTAGCTTTGCAATGCATTGGATACCCCTCTGGCACTCAAGGGTTAAATGCTTTTGCTTTGTGTTTATGGTCCCAAGTGTCTACTGACCCATTAACCCCTTGAGTGCCAGAGGAGTGCCCACTTCTGGCACTTAGATGGTTAAATGGGAACTATGCCCTTGTATCAGAGAAGTCAATAGAACAGGTTTATAATTTAAAATGTTCTGTTGATATCTGGGGGGGGGGGTCCATCTGATCATTATCAACTCAGGGTAATATATCTTGAGAAATAAGCCCTGTATGATGTGTGGGTCAACATTTAGACTACAAAAAGTGGTTTTTGGAAGACACAAAAGTGCTGTAGGAAATTTGACCCTTGAAAATGTTGTGTTTTCTCCCTACAGGAGCAGACACAATAGCCAGCGTAAGAATTTCCCTTCAAAGGGTCAGTAATGCTAAAATAGTAGCTACTCTTATGTGTGAGAGCATCTTATATAATAATTCACTAGGATGTTTGTCAGAAGCCATCATGCGCAGTACAGACTGCCCGAAAGCCCAGAATGCTGGGAGGTGTAGGAATGCTGGGAGCAGTGAATGCTGGGAGCTATGTGCTGGGACCTTGCACTCCTCAGTGCTGTAGTGTACACAGTAGATTACTATATTTTGACCAGAATTGACAAGCCCGGACTGGCCATCGGGCATACTGGGCATTTGCCTGGTGGGCTAGTCCAGGGCCAGTCTGGGCATTTAACCCCTTAGTGACGGCCGCATGCAGACGCGGCCGTCACTTAACGCCCGTCTAACATTTTTTTTTTTTTTTCATTAGAATCCGGAGTCCCCGAACGGCGTGCAGCCGCGCGGGGATCCGGATTTCCTGGACGTACATGTACGTCCTCTGTCACTAAGTGACAGCCACAGAGGATGTACATGTACGTCCATTGTCGCTAAGGGGTTAAAAATTTTTTTATCATTAAACGAGTTTGGGCCGTCTTTCACTTTCTGAAAGACAGCCACCTCGTTACAAGTTTTCCTGGTGGGTGGGCAATCAACGTGCGGCCGTGCAGTGCACCGCACGTGATTATAAGCTCCGCCCACGAAAATGGGCTGCTCAGCCTTAAAGGGATAGTAATGTTTCATAATAAAAGCAGCTCTAATTAATCATCATAGTATTTGGACTTTGGAGAGTGTTATTTCAATTCTGTCAGAGTTATAGTTCCAGAGTAATTCAATGATAAAGTATCCCCCTCCCGCCCCTTTTACTGATGTAACACTGTTCAGCCAGAGCAGAGGTGCCCAGGTAGACTGCAGAGAGGGACACTCTTCAATTAAGATAAGGGAAAAACCTGAAAAGCTTGTCAATGGGGGCAGGGATTTCATTGTTTTCATAAGAATAAGAGTGTCCCGTTCTGTTATCTGTCCAGTCTATGGACTGGATTCCAGATCTGAGAAGAGATGGCTTACACTAGGTAAAAGGGGCGGGAGGGGGACACTTTGCTTGTGAATATCTCATAAACCATAAAGGTTTGAGAGGTAAGACTTATATCATTCTTCAAGTTTTTTTAATGCCTAAAAAATAAAATAAAGTTAAAACGAAGTATTACTATCCCTTTAAATGACCTGGCCTATTTTTTGTCACAGTCCGGGCCTGAGCATTGAGGAGTATAAATTAAAACTGGTTCCACCGGAATACTGACAAACAAAACATAAAATTTCAGATTTTACATTCTGTCACAATATGAAATTCACAGGGGAATATTACAAACTGCTCTTTCATATAATTGTCTGTTTTTATGTTAATATTATAATCCTTTAATATTTATATGTTAGGTGCCCTCAGTGACTGTAGTTAAAAACCGTTGGCACTGACTGGAGATTAATTTAAGCCCTTTTTAGTGCCTGATTTGGTCAATGCATTGTGTTACACTCGTTCCTGGCATCCAAAGGGTTAAATGTCTAACATTATAAATTAAAGGTATCTAGATAATTAGCAATGATTAACGGAGTGTTTCTACATGCTGGCAGCACTGTTTAGTGAATCTGGGCCAGAACTACCCCTTGTTCTTTTAAGATACAATTAGTAGAGGGGAACAGTGACAAGAGAGAGGGAAAGTGAGATAAATGAGAGGCAGAGAAAGAAAGAGAGAGAGAGAGAGAGAGAGAGGAAGGAGTGTGTGTGTCTGTGTGAGAGAGATGGGGAGTGCGTGAAAAAGAAATAGAGAAAGCATGAGAAACAGACAGAGAGGGCTAGAGGGATAGAAAGAGGGTGAAAGAGTGTGTGAAAAAGAAAGAGAGAAAGGGAAGGGGTGAAGGAGATAGTGAGAGTTTGATAAAGAGTGAATGAGAGTAAAAGGAGTAGTCAGTGAGAGTGAGGGATGAAGGACAGAGTGGAAGTGAGAAAAAAGCATGAGGATGAAAGGTATAGTGAGTGTGTGAGTGACTCAGTGAATGTGTGTATAAAAGCATGGGCATCCTCAGGGCGGAGGCCCTTCTCCAGGGCTGGATTAATATATATGTCCTTGGATGCCCATGAGTGAAGGAGGAGGTGACAGATAATGGAGGAATGAGAGTGTGTGAGGGACACAGGGATACTGACACTGATGTAATAGGAATGTGGAGTAATTCTGGAGCAAACCAGCTGCACAATAGGGAGCAAATAAAACATGCCCAAATTTACATTGATTCAGATGGGTATTTTAATCCCTTTAGTGCTAGAGAGGCCTTCAAAGTACTTCAAAGAAGCCTGCTGGACACACCTCTGGTGTTCAGGAGGTAAAATAATTTATTCAATAGGATTTTTATTGTTTCGTATGGTGCACTTGGTTTGCTTAGAATTGCACCAATTTCTTAGTTCATTAGCCTCACTGAATGAGCAGGTACGTGAGTGAAAGAATGAGTGAGTGAAAGAGAGAGTAACAGTAAGTGAAAGTGAGTGAAAGTAATGAATGTGAAAGAGTGAGTGAACGTAATGAAAGTGAGTGAAACTAACTGAAAATGACTGAAGTGAGTGAAAGTAATGAATGTGAAAGAGTGAAAGTGAGTAAAAGTAATGTATGTGAAAGAGTGAGTAAAAGTAATGAATGAGAGTGACTGAAAGCAAGTGAAAATGAGTGAAAGTGAGTGAAAGTAATGAATGTTAAAGAGTGAGTTAAAGTAATGAATGTGAGTAAGTGAAAGTAAGTGGAGATGAGTGAAAGTGAGTGAAAGTAATGAATGTGAGTGAAAGAGAGAATGAAAGTGAGTATGTGAAAAGGATACTGAGTAACAAAAAAGAGAGTAAAGGAGCGTGTGCAAGAATAAGAGTGAGAGAAAATAAGTGAGTGCATGTGACAAAAGAGACTGTGAGCATGTGATAGTGCGTGAGAAAGAAAGAAAATGACAAAACGTGAAGAATAGTTGGCGCGAGTAAAAGAAAGACAGAGATACAGTGAGAGAATGGGAGAGAAGGGAAAGAAAAGAGAATATATATGATAGAGAAAAATAGGGTTGAGTAAGAGAGGGAGAGAGTGAGAAAGATTCTCTCCTATTAACTGTGAAAAAATGAACTCTAAATTTTAGCTCCAGCCTTATTCGTAGGCATTAAAAGAGTACGTGAGAACATTTCTAGTAAATTTTCATCAATACATAGATATGTAAATGGTTTCTGGTTAGCTGTCCACCCCACTCCAGGGCGACATGGGGTAGAGACTGGCAAAATGCAGAGAATCACTAACTGTAGTTTTCACAGTAGCGGTCAGTGGGCAAAGCCCCCCTGCACACCCCTAGGAAAATCCCTGCCCCTGATTCTCTGCATGTGGCAAATTTCTGCACCATGCTGCCCCACCCACTCCAGTGAAAATTGCTGCAGCAAAACTCACCGATGCAGTGATCCACCGGGTTACTGATTTGCACAGTGTTCCCAATCGCACTGGCAATGCCATGCACCACTCGCTAGCAAATAATAATTCATCTCCTTTTGTGAGGAAAGGTATGTGAACTATATTCTATTTCAGGTGATACATTCATCACACATTCTCACACATTCCTGTTATTGTCAATGGGAAGATCTGTAGAATAAGATCATTGTGTTTCGTCAGTGGGTGATAGAAAGGGGGTGTATGGTGCTTTTCTCTATATCTAGGTAGAATTCCTTCAAACAGCACATTTGTATTCCTATCATTTTTTTTTAAAGCTCTGGAAATCTGTTGTCTTTAGCTGCATAATTCTGTTTCACAATCTGATGCTCTTCTTACAGTTTTCTGCTCAATATGAATGTTTTTTCTATGAGTTTGCTCATTCAGAATTTTATGGCGCGATGCAAGAAACGTTTGCATCAGATAAAGGAATTGTTTGTGCATGTTATAATCCAGGAAGCTAAATATCGAACGCTTCTTCAATTGTGCATACATTCCATTTTACGACAACAGTACACAGACGTATAAATTCATTTGCAATAGCAGTTCCTGCATTAGGCGCATTCGCTATTCCACTCACACAGATTCGTTAATCTTAGCCATAGCCACAAAAAATTAAATATACTCAGCCATTCACTAATCTTGAATTTTCATGCGCAATTCAACAAAATCATGCGCAAACCTATTCTCTAGTGGTTTTCACATGGGAAATAGTGATTGTGCACATTTCCTGCATCGCTCCATTAATGCCTAATGTGAGAAGGTGCAAATTAAAGGCAGATTTGAAAGTGAGGTCTGTAAGCATATTCAACCTCAGATGCAATGAAAAAATCAGTACATAAATATATAGATATACATGGCTGTTATATGAAGGACCCATGCCTACCTAGGTCCTCTTGTTAAACAAATCAAAATATCTATACAGAATTGATCTTGATATTGATACGTTTGTGGTGCCTTTGATTATCTGTTTGAGTAGGAAAGGCGCATCCAGTGATTAATAAATAAGAAATATAGCAGGGAATTTAAAGGACAAGCACATTTTAATGAAAAAATATGTTATATGAGTTTTCCTGGTGAGCTAAATAAAGGAACGTCCTTTATTCAAAGGTTATAACTATTCAAACTGTCATGACGGGATGTAGCTGTTACTATTATAGTCTGTGCAAGACTGTAGTCCCTTCTCCTATAGGTTTAAACAGAATAACTGTTTCAACATGAGGTGAACTGTCTTGACACCAGATGTCACTCTTATTAAAAACAACAAAAAAACAGTTTAAGTTGTGATAACTTTTGAACAACTCATGAGCCACATAACATAATGTACTACATAAAAATGTTCATCCCTTAAAACAGGGTTGTCCAAGTTCAGTCCCAAGGGCCACCAGGATATAAGGATTTCCCTGATTAAGCACAAGTGAATCTGTCATAGTGAATGAGCCACTGATTAACTCACCTGTGCTTAATCAGGGAAATCCTTACATCTTGGCCTGTTGGTGGCCATTGAGGACTGAACTTGGACAAACCTACCTTAAATCACTTTCTAGTAGGAATCCATTATGGTTTGCTTGGAGCAATTCCCTACAACAGAATCTAATCTAGGTATTTGGGAACATCCTGTAGGTGTTGAACATAACAGGGTTTCTGATAAGTCCCTGTTTCCAATCCTATGTAATAATTCGCTAAAAGTTTGTAACAACACAGTCATGTGCAGTAGAGACTGCTGCGCGTGCTGTAGTCATGCGCAGTAGAGACTGCCTGTGACGCAACTGATACGGAGCGGGGCTCTCTGAATTCAGACCGTGGTCCTCTATGCACACCAAAGGGTGCGCAGAGAGGACCACAGTCTAAATTCGGAGCTCCACGCTCCGTATCAGCCACGTCACAGACAGTCTCTACTGTGCATGACTGCACTGTGACCGGCCGGCACTGTTGCCCATGTACACGGGCTCTTCAACAAGTATTATATAAAAAAAAAAACTTCAAAAGAAAATCTGCCAGGCAGAACAAATACAATGCCTGATAAAAGCAACTATTGTGAACTCATTTGCTTGCCAGGCTATACTGAAAGGTGTTTAGGGCAGTTTTCACAATGCTTAAAAAGAGATAGTAACTCTTAATATGTAAAAAAATATATTGTAGGGATTATCCTCCTAGGTAAAATAAGGGTACTCACACTAGTAAGTGGTCTTTTATTCCAAAGTTATTGCAGCTCAAACTTGACTTTTTTTAGGTGCAATATCTCAATGGCCTGAAATTTTACAGTGAAGCTGTTTCTACATCATCCTCTGGAATTTTGTGGTCACCTGACAAGAGCTGTAGCAACACTGCCATTGAGATCTTCAGGCCATTGAAATATTGCAGCTAAAAAAATAACTTTTGAATAAAACACCACTCAGCAGTTGGAGTACCCTTGCTTTACTCAGGACGATAAACCGTACAATAGATAGACAGATAGATAGATAGATATACAGATAGATAGATAAATAGATAGATAGACTGTAGATATAGATATTTTACATATTAAGTGCTACTATCTCAGGATTCTGGGGCAGAATCAAATGACCATTGATTTAAGTGGGTCGCCTCTATAAGTGTACTTATTTAGCCTGAAGAATTCATAACTGGTTAGAGTTTAGAGTTTCCATATGACCTGATTCATGTTATAATGTGGGCACAGTATAATCAGAATGTGTGTGGGGGGGAGATATAAGGTGGAATTTGTCCTGAAAATGGACAGAACAGAATGGGGGAATGGGCAAAAGAGGCACTAAACTGGTTACTGGGGAACTCACCTCTCATTAAGATCTGTCCCCAGAGACCTGATACTTAACTCAGAAAACCATAGTCTCCAGGATAGATCTGGAGAGTTCCAGGGTATAGGTGAATTATACCCTGTATGTTCTACTTTTCAGCAGGCTGAGGGAAGCAAGGATCCTGTGCACACCTCATTTCCTGCTGTGTCTTACTCATTAGAGTACAGGTTCTTGTCCAGGAAGGAAGGAGTGCTGAGAAAAAATACTTCCCACAGTCTGCTGAAAAACAGAACATTCAATATATCTTGCGTTCTCTTGAGGCATGAACATTTTTACGTATATATCTGTTGATATTCAATGGGCTTTCATAATAGAGCAGCTTGTATTTTAGCATTAGGGTTCCATTAGGAAATCTAACCAAATATTACCATAGTCAATATCTGTGTGGTGTATTAAATAGTATATGTCAACACACCAGGTTTAGGACTGTTTAAAAACAGCAAAAAAGACTAATGCCATTGGAGACATTAAAATTAGAAAAATGTCTTCTATCACAGTCTAAAAAGACTATGACAGAAGACACTTTTGTAGTTTCATTGTCTCCAAGTTTGTCTCCAAGTTTCATTGTCTCCATTTTGCTGTTTCCAAATGTTACCATACAGTATCTCACATAAGTGAGTACACCCCTCACATTTTTATAAATATTTTTATTTTATCTTTCATGTGACAACACTGAAGAAATGACACTCTGCTACAATGTAAAGTAGTGAGTGTACAGCCTGTATGACAGTGTAAATTTGCTGTCCCCCTCAAAATAACTCAACACACAGCCATTAATGTCTAAACCTTGGCAACAAAAGTGAGTACACCCCTAAGTGGAAATGTCCAAATTGGGCCCAGTTAGCCATTTTCCATCCCCAGTGTCATGTGACTTGTTAGGGTTACAAGGTCTCAAGTGTGAATGGAGAGCAGGTGTGTTAAATTTGGTGTTATCGCTCTCACACTCTCTCATACTGATCACTGTAAGTTCAACATGGCACCTCATGGCAAAGAACTCTCTGAGGATCTGAAAAAAAAAGAATTGTTGCTCTATATAAAGATGGCCTATGCTATAAGAAGATTGCCAAGACCCTGAAACTGAGCTGCAGCACAGTGGGCAAGACCATACAGCGGTTTATATCCAGAGGTTGTCTTTGGGAAATAGACGTATGAGCGCTGCCAGCATTGCTGCAGAGGTTGAAGGGGTGGGGGGTCAGCCTGTCAATGCTCAGACCATATGCCGAACACTGCATCAAATTGGTCTGCATGGATGTCGTCCCAGAAGGAAGCCTCTTCTAAAGATGATGTACAAGAAAGCCTGCAAACAGTTTGCTGAAGACAAGCAGACTAAAGACATGGATTACTGGAACCATGTCCTGTGGTCCGATGAGACCAAGATAAACTTATTTGGTTCAGATGGTGTCAAGCGTGCGAGTGTCATGGTCTGGGCCTGCATGAATGCTGCCAGCACTGGGGAGCTACAGTTCATTGAGGGAACCATGAATGCCAACATGTACTGTGACATACTGAAGCAGAGCAGGATCCCCTCCCTTTGGAGGAGTATTCCAACATGATAATGACCCCAAACACCTCTCCAAGACGACCACTGCCTTGCTAAAGAAGCTGAGGGTAAAGGTGATGGACTGGCCAAGCATGTCTCCAGACCTAAACCCTATTGAGCATCTGTGGGGCATCCTCAAATGGAAGGTGGGGGAGTTCAAGGTCTCTAACATGCACTAGCTCTGTGATGTCGTCATGGAGGAGTGGAAGAGGGCTCCAGTGGCAACCTGTGAAGCTCTGGTGAACTCCATGCCCAAGAGGGTTAAGACAGTGCTGGAAAATAATGGTGGCCACAAAAAATACTGACACTTTGGGCCAAATTTGGACATTTCCACTTAGGGGTGTACTCACTTTTGTTGTCAAGGTTTAGACATTAACCCCTTAAGGACCGGGAAAATCTGAGGTCGTTTTCCCTTAAAGACCGGAGCAATTCTGACCTTTTTGACTATGTCTTTGTTCAACAGTGTTTTCCCTCTTAGGCTTTTATCCCACCCTCATAAATTATATACTGTTTTTTTAAGCACAAATAGGGCTTTCTTTTGATACCCCACATATATGGATAACCCACCATTTACTTTATGAAAACTGAAAAAAAAGTAAAAAAAAAAAAGTAAAAAAAACACCATTTTTGATTTTCTCTTGGGATCAATTGGTCACAAAGGGTTAAATTTTTATGGAGACTGCATTAAAAGTATGACCGGTCAGTCATACCTACAAAATGAGCAGTTGAAAGTGGCCACTGTCCCCCCTGGGTGAAAATCCCCATGTCCCTTTTTCCCACCCTATTTTGACACTTTTTTATCCCTGACATTTGGTGGTGTATATAAGTGTATTACATGGCTCCACAAGAATCACACTTACAATATTGTTTAATTATGTTTTTTTTTTTAAATAAAATTTTTTTTTTTGTAAAAAAAAAAGTGTGTTGTGTTTTTTTTTTTTTAAATAAGTAAATAATTGCAGGTCAAAAATTGACCTGCATTTAGCCAGCCTCATGCACCAGCAGTGAAGGGATTAATACCCCTAGCTGCTGTATTTTATTTTGCCACTAGGTGTCTCCTCTCTACTTCTCTCTCCCTTACTTTGATAGTAAGGGAGACAGACGTAGACTAGACACTCGGAATCAGCATGCTTTGCATGCTGACTCTGTTTGTCAGAATGCCGGTACATGTGATCGCTGGTATGGCGATCGCATGAACCAGCAAAGGCAAGAAGGGCTGAGACTGAACGCCCCAGTCTCTGAGCGTTCAGTCTCAGCCTGGAATTCATGATAGCAGCGTGCACGGAGGCACGCTGCTATCATTTAAGCCATGACGGAACTGGTCCGTCATGGGTCCTTAAGTGGATTGCAACCCATGACGGTCCAGGTCCGTCATGGGTCCTTAAGGGGTTAATGGCTGTGTGTTGAGTAATTTTGAGAGGGACAGCAAATTTACACTGTTATACAGGCTGTACACTCACTACTTTACACTGTAGCAGAGTGTCATTTCTTCGGTGTTGTCACATGAAAAATAAAATAAAAATATTTACAAAAATGTGAGGGGTGTACTCACTTATGTGATATACTGTATATACCATAAGTAATGTAATAAAGAAGTTGTCAGGACTCTTATGAGACTGTTCTTTGTTGGTCTTTAGAGAAATCAAGCATTAGGGCATTAGGTTGTCATTCAATATAATCTCACCAAGGAGGTAACGGTAAATAGCTAGATTACCCTTAGTATGTGGTGTTTTCTTCAATTCATATCACTTATTATATACTGTTTAGTTATTGATGGAGAAAATGTAAACAAAGTAAATAAAAGCAATTAAGAGATCTTCTTTTATTATGAATACATCCTTTGAGCTACTCTTAATTACCCAGTGTGCTATTGTGGTAAAAACAAAAAAACATATTGTATCACTTTTCCTGCTGTGTTAAACAAAGGTTCTCCCACTACTGAGAGATGCTTCATTAAAAAAATGACAGCTCAAACATTTGTGTGTGTGTGTGTGTGTGTGTGTGTGTGTGTGTGTGTGTGTGTGTGTGTGTGTGTGTGTGTGTGTGTGTGTGTGTGTGTGTGTGTGTGTGTGTGTGTGTGTGTGTGTGTGAAATGTCTCCACTAGATGGAGATGTTGCCATTGAGTTCTATGGCAAACTACAATCTGACTAGGATGAAATGCACTCTCAGGTTGAAGAGATCTTAGTGCATAGGCTCCATAGAATAACATAGGAACTAGACAGTTTTCCTCACCTTCATCACATCTTAGTGTATAACACCCTAAAAGTTCTCAAAAGGCAACAAAGTAAAATGTATTTTGCAGCCTGATCACCAGGTTTGAGCTGTTATAACTTTTTCATAAAGCATCTCACAGAAGTTTTCCATAATAATCCATTACGATTCCTTTAAAATAAGAAGATATTAAAATTTTGAATAAAATAACACTCAAAGGCTGAACTCATATTCACTCATATGAGATATGGACTGTGATGATAAAAGTCTCCCCATTAAGTAAAATCTATGTACCTTCTACGCTAGTCCATGAAGTTAGAGATAATTAAAGTCACTTAAAGGGACAGTATCACATAAAATGGCAAAGTGTAGAAAATGCATACATTTCAGGATTTGTCCTGCTTAATAAAACAAGAGTACTCACATTGCTGGGGGATGCTTTATTCAAAAGTTATTGTAGCTCATACTTTCATTTTTATAGTGTAGTTCTTCCATGGTCTGAAATTTTATGGTAGCGCTGTTGTTACAACAGTCAAAGGACATTTGGTGAGAAAAGAAAAAGAACATGGGACGCCAGTAGTGCCCATTCACACTACTATACAGTAGAGCTAAAATTGCAATTACACTCACATTTGAGAATGGCTGTGTAATAAACATACGCATATACACAGCTAAACCACCATACAGAGAAATTCCTACCGTCTCTGTTCAGTTTGATATAGATGCAGTCACTTTTCTGTCCAGGAACAAAAATCTCCAAAAACATCAAGAGATTTTTGTTCCTGGACTGAAAAGTGACTGCATTTTTAGTACATTCATTCTCAAATGTGAGTGTAATTGCAATTCTAGCGCTATTCTTTATATACAGTGTGATAGGGCACTATTGGCACCCTGTTTTTTTTTCCTGGACTGAAAAGTGACTGCATCTATATCAAACCAAACAGAGACGGTAGGAATTTCTCTGTATGCTGGTTTAGCTGTGTATATGCGCATGTTTATTACACAGCCATTCTGAAATGTGAGTGTAATTGCAATGTTAGCGCTATTCTATATATATAGTGTGATAGGACACCAGGGGTGGATTGTCCTATTAGGGGATCGGGCATCCCCTGGTGGGCCATGTGATCATGGGCCAGTGAGGAGATCGGAAAACCTTCCTTGCCTGGCCCACAATGTGCGTGAAGGAGTGGAAGGTCTGTGCACTTGTGACAGATCAGTGTTCAGTTGCCTATTCAGACAATGCATGCTTTCCCTGTCCCACAGGGAGCATGCTGAACCAGCCACATATAGAAACAGAGTCCTGCTAAATCTGACAGCTGAGCTCATCCTTCACTGGTGAATTCAGCTCATTCATAGATAATGTTGTGGGCAGTCATGCGAGTTGCGGGTAGGGTTGCCACCTTTTCTTCAAAAATATACCAGCCATGGCATTCCCTCCATAAACTTAACATTGGACAGAAGACAATTTTTTACCTGCCTGCTGGTAAAATACCGGCTGGATGGCAACCCTAGTTGCAAGGCGGGGGCTGGTTGGAGGAGAGAGTGAAAGCAAGCGTGGAATGGAGGTGAGGGGTTTTGGGAAGAATTATGGGGGGAGGAGGAAACAAGATTTGTCTGTAGAAGAGCAAGAGAGATAAGAAGCAGACAGGAGGATTAATAGCTGAAGGGAGATGGAGGGACGTGAGTGTAGGAGGAGCACGTGAAAAAGAGATATGGGTGTCCGGAGGAGAAGATACAGACATAGGTGCAGAAGTAGACTAACATGGGTGGGGGAGAGGGACACATAAGTGGTCAGGAGAGAGAGAGAGAGACATGGAAAAAAATAAGATACATAGTTACATACAGTTCATGGAGGACAGATGGCACATCTCAGGAATGTTTTTTTGCAAACCAGAGGTGTTGTTTATTTCTGTATATAAACACCTCTGGTGTGCAAAAAATGTTCCTGAGATGTGCCATCTGTCCTTCATGAACTATATATATATATATAAAATACAACACACAATGGGATACCAGATAGTGGGCCAGTTTTTAAAAAAATCCCCCGGGCTGGAATTCCAGTACAATCCGCCCCTGTAGGGCACTATTGGTGCCCCTGTTCTTTTTCTTTTCTCTGCATGTACTTGACTCTGTGGGTGGAGTCCATTGAGGTGAGCAGCCAGAAGACTGGAGGAGCTTTAACACCAATGCTGTTTAAAAGAGCTGCTCTAATTCCCTGGGCTCTATAGCTGGTCTGTACATAAGTGCATTTCCAGCATCTACATCTAGTGAATAGCTGTCTAAGGGTGATGGTGTGGTGAAATTAAATATTTAAGAGGATATTGCACAAGAAGTGTCTTCCTTCTTTTTTTTTCCAAAGGACATATGTTGTCTGTCACAATAACTCTATAGACTGTTGTAACAACTACAAAATACCAGTGGGAGATTCACTAAGTGGTGATTAAGAGGTGATAAAGTGGAGATGACTCCTCCAGTTTATCACTTCTCCAGTTCCTATGTTATTATATGGAGCCTATTCACTAAGATCTCCAGAGTTTCAGAAATCTTAGTGAATAGGCTCTGTAGAATAACATAGGAACTGGAGAAGTGATAAACTGGAGAAGTCATCTCCACTTTATCACTTCATCACCGCTTAGTGAATCTCCCCCCAGGAGATGGAAATGCTACACCCAAAAAATGTAGGTTAGAGCTTAATAACTTTTGAATAAAACATCTCTCAGTAATGGAAGCACACTTGTTTTACTCAACTAGATACATATTTCCCATATTAGACAATACTATACAATTAAGTGATAGGATGGAAAATCTTCTGCCTCAAGTTGTTGTTGAACTTCACCTCACATCACCCTCAGCTGGCTGTTGACTGGCTGAAGGGGACGAGAATGTAGTCTAACAACAAATGAAAGGTCACAAGTTATCTGACCTCTGCCTTACAGAATATGCACAATAGAATAACATGAGATTTGGAGAGATTTTTCACACCACCTAGAGTGCAGCCATATGGGAGCAAGTTTTATGGAGAAAATGCAAAGCTGTTTTTCACTTGGAGGTATAATTCTCAATCAGAAATGACTTTTCTCTGTCCTCGTCCCTGTTCCTGGCCCATTAGCGAGGCCCTGACACACGCCGACTCTCGTGCATTCTATAGGCACACATGTAGAATATCCCTGGAATGACAGGACATAAGTTGATTAGATGATTTATTCTATGAGCATGCGGAATACAGATTTAACCCTTTGCATGCCAGAGGGGTACACAACGCATTGCAAAGCAATGTGCTGTGTAGCCTTCTAGCACTCAAAGGGTTAATAATGCATAAAAGATAGAGGAGCAAATCTAGTGCTGTTCCCATCACTTACAATGAGGTGCCTTTGACTTTTCCACAGAGTGCGTTATCAAATAAAGATTGCCTTTTGGAATCAGTTTGAGCTGCTGCTAACAGTTTGATCTAAAGGGATAATAATACTTAAGACGTAAAAAAAATATATGCTGTAGGGTTTATTTCACCAGATAAAACAAGGGTACTCCCACCGCTGAGAGATATTTTATTAAAAAATTATAGCAGCTCAAAGTTGAATTTTTTAGGTGCAATATCACAGTGGCCTGAAAATTTACAGTTGCGTTGTTGCTACACCATCCTATGGAGATTTATGGTCTACAAACCAGAGCAGTCCACAGGATGGTGTAGCAACAGCACCACTGTAAATTTTCAGGCCACTGTGATATTGCACCTAAAAAATTCAAGTTTATTTTTTTACATTTTAAGTATTACTATCCCTTTAAACAGTTATCATTTTGAGCTGTAATAACCCTTAAATAAAAAATCTCCCAACGAGTACCTTTGTTTTACTAGTCAGAAAAAGGCCTATAACATATATCAAGGTAGGCAACTCCAGTCCCCAAGCTACTATCAGCACATGTTTTCCAGATATGTCTCCTTGAGAACAGGTGGATCATTCAGTGGTTCAGCAATTTAAAGTGGAACTATCACCCAAATTAAAGTTACCCCCAAATAATTATGCACATAAGCATATCCATACTAGTATTATCCGGAATAAGTCCAGCGTTACTGAGAAATCCAACTGAGACAGTCAGACAGACAGCTTGCTGTAGAGGCATCTACGCGCCGTCACCGTCAGTCCCTTCCTGTACCTTAAGGTACAATGCAACGCCTCCTAGTGGAGACCAGGACAGACAGCTCAGGAGAGCAGATGTCTTTTTGGCAAGGTGTCTGCACTGATGCCTGCCTGACCTCAGAATGAGTTGGATTTTTCAATAACGCTGGACATATTTCTGATAATACTAGTATGGGTATCATTATGTGAATATTTATTTGGGGGTAACTTTAGTTTGGATGATAGTTCCACCCAGTGAATTTATTAGAATACACATCTAGATATTATAGAAATGTGATAATGAATTCTTCTAGGTATCCTATAACATAAAGTCCTAGAATGTGTCGCTCACTGTGTGCGTAACCGCACGTGCGCAGTAGGGACTCACAGAACGGGCTGATCTGGAGCAGGGAGCTCTGGAAGGCTGACAGCCTGTCTGTGCTATCGGCTCCGGGGCAGCAACGGACACGACTGGGTGACAAACTGTCACCCAGCGCCTCCTCTGATGCCCCGGAGCCAGGAGCACAGACATGCTGTGAGCCACCCGGCGCTCCCCGCTCCAGATCAGCCCGTGTATACGGGCTTTGTAACTAGTATAGATATAAATATCTTAAGACATCAGATTAGTTCCTGTCAAAATCTTGTATATGACACTGAGTCTAAAATATCTCCTGTCACCAGTATCTCACAAGTCACAGGAATTTTCCTCATAGTATTGCCTCAAACCAGTCACATACAAGATTATGATAGGAATTAATTTGATGTCTTAAGATACGTATATCTACAGACCTAGGAGAACTCATTATCACATGTCTATAATAAATATCTAGTTGTGTATTCTAAGAAATTCACTGACAGTTGTGTACTGTAATTATATGGTTGATACAAACATTGATACTTATATTGATTACATTTGCTGCTTTTAATATTTTATTTTTTATTTAAATCCCAATAAAAGTTAAATTTTATCTTTGGGGGTTTAAATGACTCCCAATAAAGAATTAACCACCATCTTGTATAGGGGAGGGTCTGGTGCTGTTTTAGGGGTAGTTTCCTTTGCTTCTTTTTTCCTTTTTTTTCATATTTCATACTGTACCCAAGCACATTCTCTTGGTTGAATTTATAAACACCCTACTTACGATTTAATAGTGGTTCACCTCGCTTCTGTGCAATACTATATAGATACATACAGAATAAGACAAAAATGAAAAGTGAAAAAGACACATAAGTCTTTACCAGCAAAGAATGTCATCAGCAATGCCACCCAGCCAAGGATATAGGACCAAGAGAAACGCCAGTCGCCAAATCGCTTCCCCAGGAAATTAACGGTAACCCCAGTGTAGATCGCCATGGCCAGCAGTACAAACAGGGCTGGGGAGAGAGACATAGTTAGATACCAGGTAACTCTCCGGATCTGTCCCAAAGACTTTGTTTTTCAGACTTAATTACCAGGTCTCTGGGACAGAGGCTGATTCTCTGACTTTGGAGTTCAGTCTCCCACTTTTCCACCTGATTCTCCCACTTTCCCACTCATTTTGCTGACTTTCCCACATATTCTGCCCATCCAACCCTGTTCTCACCAATTCCCTCCTTATTTAAGTGCAAACTTCTTCTCTCAACCCTCCAATTCATATCACCCTGTTTAAGACCCGTCCACATTACAATGCAAATAGCATAATTTGTACACTCCTCTCCCCATACAGGGGCCATGGATAAGAAGGTTCCCTGGTATGTTAGTGAGACAGAGAACCTTATTCATCAAATTAAAGATGTGAAATTCTGTAGTTAACCAATTGCATAGGTTTGAAATGTAAATCCATCAAATTCCCATTGCGTTTTAGACCACTCTAACATTCAACTGGCTAAAAGCCCCATTAAAGTAAATAAGAATTTTTCATATACCATTTATGGTGCATTTGGTTTGCTCCAGAAATTGCACCTCTTTAGCTTGATGACTCAGACCCATAGAGCCCTATGTTCTAAAGATAAAGTGGGGTAATTCTTGAGCAACTGCACCATAGGAGAGAAACATACATTCCACAAATCCCCATTGATTCTACCCAATATATTATTAGGAACAGTCCACTTACTGGCAATAAAGAACATGATGCCTGCAGCAAAGGAGCGGTTAAACCGTTGAAAGGCGGGGAAGTGAGCAAAGGAGAGGATCCCAGCAATGATCCCAGCGAAGCAGCACAAGGTGGACAGGATCATAAAGGCCCGTGTTGCATTCCAGTAAGCTTGGAGAGAAAACAGGAATTTGTAGCAATTAAACTTTTTTATATCCCAGTAAGGAACTACACGCTAATGTCTTACACAGTATAATCATTAATGTGTGCCAAGTCAAAAATACTTAACTATGCTGTCTGAATTAATCTAGGCTGCACCCACACATTGGGAGCATGTCTAGTAGTACAGTGGAAAATAATTTGGGCCTGGTATAGAAACTAATTAATATGTAAGGACTCTATCATATGGACATGCATGTCTATGCACCAGATCTGCCCCAGAGACTCTGGTTTTCTGACTTATCGTAATTACAGGTCTCCTGGGACAGAGGGTGATTCACCGGTTATGCAAGATCTCTGGAAACCCCACCTACTTTCTCACCTGTTTCTCCCACTCTCCACCTCCTTGTACCCATTTTGGGACCAACCCCCACCTTCTCTCAATCCCACTGCTATGAAGCCCCACCCCCAATATGATGAATATAGTGTCAGTTGGACCCTCTCACCTCCAACCATACTTGTCATGCCAGGAGCTATTGCCCTCAAAGTTCCCAGGTATGCTCATGGACAATATAAGTGTAGCATTTCTAAAGATGTGTTTGTTATCTTAAACTATAACTACTGGCCCACAATTCAGCTGATTATATGGACAAATCTTGTCTCAAGTGACACATTAAAGCTTTTCCATAAAATAAAGGTTAATATATATACATATATATATATATATATATATATATATATATGAGAACTTTCACCTATATATCTGGAAATGTTACAACACAAGCTATTATAAAATTTATATAATAAGTGGCAATTTGACAAAACAGTTTTTTAACCCTTTAAGTGCCAGAGAGGTACCCAGTGATTGCTTCACAATGCATTGGGCACCCCTCTGGCATGCAAAGGGTTAAATATGATTTTATTTTTTTATTTTTAATTTTTGGGGGGATGAAAAAATGTCAAAACACACTCAAAAATGTCAATACACACTCACAAGGCCATTCTCCTGTTCACAGACAGACGTCTAGTTACCACTGAAAACCAAGAGAAATACCCCGTGGCACAAATTGTATCTGCTTCAAGTGTCATTTTTTCATCCATTTAGAACTAACAGTAACATAGAAATGAAACTGAGTATTCTATTTGTCATGCTGCTGTGATTAAATCAACATGAAAATGACGTTAACTCAATTAATATTTATCTTGTAATTCTCCTCTTCATTGAAGGGTTCCTGATGGATTAGTTGTATGTCCTTTTACTGATTGGATGAAAAAAATAGTGGCACCGATTCCAAACAGTGGACATTAATGGCGGTGGATTAGTATAAAATTCCTCCCACTTCTGATGAAATGGAGAATTACTTATATTTCACTGCATTTGTAGGTTGCTTTAATCACGGTAATACACTATTTAATATAGTTTTATTTCTGGCTTTACAATCCCTTTAATGTCCTATAACATGTTATTAACCGCTCTGACAATGAAGAGTCGTAGAGGAAAGGGACCAATTCACATATAAGTTACATATATACCAATGCTCTCTGTCTGCATGTAGCACTTCCCGGTCACGCAGTATCTCCAGAGGCCCTGGTGTGCGAATGCCCCTGAGAGTCGATATTGCATCCAGTAGTCTGTTGCTGTTGAAACAACCAGCAGTATGTTGCCAACACAGGCACAGAAGAGGCCACCACCCATGAAACTGTACATTTTGACAAAAAATGGAGCTCTTGATATGATATCTGGAGAACAAGAGGGAGATAAAGGGCATGAGATATATCACAAATACAGAAAAAAAATAATTTCAGTACAAATCATTATGCCACCTCATATGTCTATATCAGGAGTGAATAACCTGTGTCTGTATTATGGAACTCCCCAGATCTGACCTGGACACTAGGGTATTCACTAGCGCTTTAAGGTGAATCACAATGCATGGACACCACTTTGGCACTCAAAGCCTCTTTCTTCAGACCAAAGAGATATGTGTCTTTCCCCACATTTTAACCAGTCCTGACCATGCCCTACCCTATTCAGTGCACTTCCCAACTCATTCCAACCAGTATGCACCCATTGCTAGTGGCTTCTGGTACTTTGAAGTACTGATCACCTATGTTCCCGGATATACATGTGACCCTCCAGCTGCTAATGTAAATGTGTGTCAGCCTCCATCTCACACCCTTCTGGTATTTAACCAATTGAGTGCCAGAGAGGTATCTGATGCCTTATGTTGCAAGGTTTTGGATACCTCTCTGGCATTCTAAGTGTTACAGACCCCCTGCTTCCCTCCCATATACTTCACTAGAGCAAACATAATAAACTGTTTCTTAATACTTCACAGAAAATGGATAGAATTTAAAGGGATAGTAATACTTAAAATGAAAAAAAAATATGTTGTAGGGTGTATCCCCTGAGTAAAAAATGGTACTCCCACTGCTGAAAGCTGTTTTTTCAAAAGTTATTACAGCTTACACTTGAAATTTTAGGTGCAGTATCACAGTGGCCTGAAATTGTACAGTGGCGCTGTTGTTACACTATCTTATGGAGATGTCCATACGATGGTGTACATAGGATGGTGTAGCAACAACACCACTGTGATGCTGCACCTAAAACATTCCAGCTTGAGTTTTAATAATGTTTGAAAAAAAACAAAAAAACATCTTTCAGCAGTTGGAGTACCCTTGTTTTACTCAAAGGGATAAACAATACAATATATATTCTTTTACATACTAAGTATTACTATCCCTTTAATCCTTTGACCACCAAAAAGGATAAGAAACACATCACTCCACAATGCTTTGTGTGCCATTCTGGTATGAAATGGTTTACTACATTAAAATTAGTTAGGCTGTCCATATTTCCTTGAGACAAAAACGGGACGGGTGTGAGATAGACGGACATTGGGACTCCGTCACTCTGAGTCCGATCGTAGTAAGCTGCAAGCAGCGAGAACGCATTTGCGCCTTCTCTTATTAAAGTTGTTCGCTAGCCAAACAGCCTGCCCTTGAAGTAAATCAGAACTTCCTCTCTTCGTCACTCACACTAGTGGTTTTACTGTGTTTACAGTATGCATTGATTACCACAGAGCTTTATGACTCTTTGTCATATCACTGTCTAAGAGACGCTCTGGTAATTTACCATAGACTTGAGAGTCTTAGACAGTTATGAGTCACTCGATTCATAAGGCTCTAAGGTAATCAATGTGTACAGTAAAACCACTAGTGTGATGAAAGGAAGTTCCGATTTACTTTATCTTATGAGAAATAAACAAGCCATGTTCAGTTTTTTTACAAAAAATTAAAAACTATATATAAGTTATATTAAAAATGAAACAAAAATTGACATTTCTAATAAAAAGACTGGACGGTCTGGAAATATGAAAAAAAAAAAAAAAAACAGTACTGTACCGTTTAAAATAGTACTTATGGTCAGCCTAAATGCCACTGTAAAAAATAGGTGATTTTGAATGACCTTTCCAAATCAGTTACATTTACATTAGCTATTTCTTATTTCAAACAATAGTTTGAAATATTTGTCTTTATTTATTTAAGAAAAGCCACTAGCTGTCATATTTGTTCTAAGTGGCAAATAAATAAATAAAGCTAAATATCAAAATGTCTAATATAACTATAGTTTTGAATTTTTTTCAAAATCATTAATTTATACAATGTGACAGTACGGGGAAATGGTTAGTGGAAACTGAATCACACTGCCAGAGCCTCTGACTCATTCACCTGCAAGATTTACTAAAGGAACAGCAAAGTTTTATTATGAAACTATGTGCATGCATCACAGTCGTTCCCTGGTGAGTGAAACAAGGTACTGCCTCTGTTGGGAAATGCATAATTCAAAAGTAATGACAGATCAAATTTTTTTTCAACATCAAACTGTTAGCAAAAGTGCCAACAAGTGATCAGAGGGCAAAATAGCATTTCTATTGCTGTCTATGTTCTTAGTGTAAGACTACAGTTCTTCATAGAGAGCAACATTGTAACTTAATGCACCAAATGTTTGTTTAAAAAAGAAAGTTTGAGATTTAAAGGGATAGTACAGTTTCATAATAAAAGCAGAGTTGTAGTTCAAGAGTAATTCAATGACAAAGTATCCCCCTCCAACCCCTTTTACTGATGTAACACTGTTCAGCCATATCAGAAGGGAGGTGCCCAGGTAGACTGCAGAGAGGGACAATCTTCAATTAAGATAAGGGAAAAACCTGAAAAACTTGTCAAGGGGGGCAGGGTTTTCATTGTTCTCATGGGAGGAAGATTGTCCCCAGCAGTTATCTGTCTGGTCCAGCAACCAGATTCCACATCTGAAAAGAGATGGCTTACACTAGGTAAGAGGGGCGGAGGGGAAACTTTATCCTTCAATTACTCTTGAACCACAACTCTGACAGTATTGAAATAGCACTCTCTATGGCTCAAATACTATGAAGATTAATTGGAGCTGCTGTTTTTGTGAAACATTACTATCCCTTTAAGTCAGTAGTAGTTAATTTTTGGGGACTACAACTTTTATCATCGCCAACCAGCCATCGGCTGACTGGAAGTGACGGGAAATATATTCTCCAGCAGCTGAAGGTCTAACAGTTGACTACTTCTGCTTTAATCATTTGAGGGCCAGAGGCTCATCCAATACACTGCACACCCCTCTGGCGCTGAGGATTAAGCAGGCAGTACGGTTGTCTGTTCTGGTATTCCATGTTACCAGTCACTCATCAAGTTAGAAGAAGAAGTAGATCTTGTCACCTGACCATTCAGGAATTGACTCTGTATCGGGGGAGCATATTGTTATTAAATCTGTGGTACCAGAATTGATTAGCAATAGTAAGATACATGGCCTTTTTATTAAGATAGTTCAGGTTTATGGTTTGCTATTCCTTTAATTCAAAGATTAGGAAAAGGGTTTATTTATTAAAATAAAACAGGAGAAATTGTGGGACAAAGAACTACACCATATTTGTGAAAGAAAAAATGGAGATGGATGTACTAAGAACGTGAGTGATTATGGGTCCCAATCAATTGCACCACAGACAACAAATGACCATACCACTGATTTAAATGGAGATTTTAACACATTGAATGTTAGGAATATTGTATCTGGTGCATGGACCCCTCCAGAAAACTTTAGGAGGTTTCATAATTTTAATTTTCTTCAATACAATACCTTTATTTTATGGTGTTAGTGTCCCTTTAATTATGCTTTTCTCTTTGATCAATATGGGGGTGGTTTTTGAGACGGAATTGCCTCAGTTTTGTCATGGCAAATACAAATTTCTATTACTGTCTTAAAGGCTTACTTCAGACTCACTATCAGTATTTGATGTGAATGACGGTCTGAAAAATGACCCCTGGACTCATGACTGATTCCACAATAGTGACTTATTGCGCAACTTTTTGTGTCAGACAATAACTGTAGCTCCAATGGGTTTTCAAACCTGATCTTAGCTATTTATGGGGCTGAGTGCAAACAGCCAAATGAGAGGCTTGTATCCAGACCCTCTGCCAGCTGAGGGGGACAGTTTTTCTCTCCAAATGGCTGACAGGAATATTTAAATAGAATAATCAGAGGCTCAGAACTATATACATACACATCTAATATATTTTTATCAATATGCATGTTGCAATTCCAATCTTCCAAGTCAATAGGTCATATATATATATATATATATATATATATATATATATATATATACACAGTCAAAATGGAGCAATTCTGGAGTAAATCAACTGCATTATGGGAACAAATAGAAAATCTTATTCATTTAAATTGAGCTTTTAACCCCTAGAATGCTAGAGAAGTATCCAGACTGAACGCAGTACACTGGAGATCTCTCTTGCACTCAAGTATTTTGTAGAAATGTACATCTGGATCAATACAAAGTATGGATTTTTGTCCCCTGCAGTGCAGCTGCTGTGTCTGTATCAGTCTGTGCTGCAAGTCTCCATGTCCTGTCAGTAATCCCCGTAAGGACCAGAGGGGTGCCTGCCTGCCGAAAACGTTCTCTCTCTTACTTATGCCGGATTAATACTGCAAATGACAAGTATTTCTATGTATATTGCTAACGTATTAATGATTTGGTGCTACATGTAATGTTTATGAAAGTTCCGCTTTAAAGAAGGATGTGTTACAGCTTAACCCCTTCGCGACCGCGGTCCTGGGTAGTAACCTTCCCTTAAGGACAGCTTTGAAGATTCCAACGTGCTTGGACACGTGACCTGTGACGCATACCGGCACGCAGTGCTGGGGACGGAGAGAGACCGCTCCAGTCAATTTCAATCCCTGTTTTTACTTACAGCACTCCCGGAGGAGCTCTGTAAGTAAAATGTACGTCACATGCTATGCCCGTCACCGGTCCTTAACGCAAAAAACGTATGACGATCATAGCACGGCACGCGGTCGTTAAGGGGTTAAAAATGTTGAGAACCACTGTTATAGAGCATGGGCAGGAACATCCTTCCAGCTGTCATTGGTCTACAATCCCAAACATCCCAAGGACAGGAAGTCCACTGGAAGACAACTGACTACAGAAATCAAATGGAATTATTTGCTGCCTTTTGGAATGATGTTGGTTGGAACATCTGTAACATATTAACCCCTTAATGACAGGTTTTTTTTTCCATTATAGCAAATGACTTCCTGGACTTACCAGGTAAGTCGTCTGTCACTAAGGGGTTAATGTGCAATTCAATAAACTAAAGACATACAACTCTCGGGCAAACCAACTGCAGCCTAGGAGAAAAATACAAATTCCCACTGATTTAAATGGTTTTTATAACTAATTTTATACTAGAGATATCCAATGCTTTGCTTCACAGTGTATCGAAGACCTCTGTAACATTCAGTGGGTTAAAAGCCCCATTTAAACACTGAGATTTTTCATCTATAATGCATTTAATTTGCTCCAAAATTACTTACTGAACTGCACCGTACATGCTGCTTGGGAGTAGAATGTTTAACTCTTTGAGTGCCAGAGAGGTATCCAACTTATTGCGTTGCAATGCTTTGGATGCCTCTCTGGCACTCAGAGGGTTAAGCTTTTCCCCTGATAAACACAGATATATATGATCAATGTATCTGTTACAAATCTGTATAGCCGCCTCATAGTGCCTTAATAGAAGTCTCTTACCTGGGAAAGGTTTCTGTCTCAGAGGTGAGCTGCCAGAGGTCTTTCTCCTACTCTGAACAGGGCTGAAAAGACCCAAGCTAGGCTGGTGTCCAAAAAAAACCCCATGATGCTCAAATTGCCAGCCCTCATTTTGTTTGTTTTCTGTCGATGCAGGTAAAATCCTTTTTACTCAGGGCACCTCCCTCCCCCTGAGCTGATAGAAAGGGGTCAATAGATCTCCCCCCTTCACCCTGCAGCCCCAAACAGAAACTCTGAGCTGGTTAGGTTCCACATAAAGGCATGTGCTTAGCTGGCACTCTCTGCCCCTGAATTGATGTGATGAGGGAGACAGTTTTTTCCAGAGAAAGTGGCCTCTATAAACAATAACATCCAGCATTAACCCCTTTCCTGCTGACAGACACTTTTGTGTAGTGGTCTGCACATGATCTGTGATCAGGACTCGGGTTGAACTTTGTGTTACTTAAAGCAGGAGAGCAAAGGGGCAACACAGGAGTGTGTACTACAAAATAATCACAGTCTATCCTGGAAAAACTACATACAACATAATGTGCATCCAATACAGTTTGATTATTTATAAACTGCTACCCATCCTAATCTGCACACATTCATGTCACTTTCTGTAATGCATTCCTTATACACCTGCTTTATTCCTAATACTCCTTATCCCCAACCTGTCTTATTCCTTAAACACTTGCACCCCAATCTGTCTTCTTCCTTATATACCTGCACCCTAACCTGTCTTATTCCTTATATACCTGCACCCTAACCTGTCCTATTACTTATACATCTGCACCCTAACCTGTCTGATTTCTTATACACCTGCATCCTAACCTGTCTTATTCCTTATACACCTGCACCCTGACCTTATTCCTTATACACCTCTACCCTGACCTGTCTTATTACTTATACACCTGCACCCTGAACTTATTCCTTATAAAACTGTACCCTGACCTGTCTTATTCCTTATACACCTGCACCCTGACCTTATTCCTTATAAACCCGCACCCTGACCTGTCTTATTCCTTATACACCTGCACCCTGACCTTATTCCTTATAAACCCGCACCCTGACATCTTATTCCTCATACACCTGCACCCTGACCTGTCTTATTCTTTATACACCTGCAGCTTGACCTGTCTTATTCCTTATACATCTGCATGCTGACCTGTCTTATTCCTCATACACCTGCACCCTAACCTGTCGTATTCCTTATATACCTGCACCCTGACCTGTCTTGTTCCTTATACACCTGCACCCTGTCCTGTCTTATTCCTTATAAACCCGCACCCTTACATGTCTTATTCCTCATACACCTGCACCCTGACCTGTCTTATTCTTTATACACCTGCAGCTTGACCTGTCTTATTCCTTATACATCTGCATGTTGACCTGTTTTATTCCTCATACACCTGCAACCTAACCTGTCTTATTCCTTATACACCTGCACCCTGTCCTGTCGTATTCCTTATACACCTACACCCTGACCTGTCTTATTCCTTATACACCTGCTCCCTGACCAACCATATTACTTATACACCTGCACCCTGACCTGTCTTATTCCTTATACACCTGCACCCTGTCCTGTCTTATTCCTCATACACCTGCACTCTGACCAACCATATTACTTATACACCTGCACCCTGTCCTGCCTTATTCCTTATACTCCTGCACGCTGACCTGTCTTACTACTTATACACCTGCACCCTGTCCTGTCTTATTCATCATACACCTGCACCCTGACCAACCATATTACTTATACACCTGCACCCTGTCCTGTCTTATTCAACATACACCTGCACCCTGACCAACCATATTACTTAAACACCTGCACCCTGTCCTGCCTTATTCCTTATACTCCTGCACACTGACCTGTCTTATTACTTATACACCTGCACCCTGACCTGCCTTATTACTTATACACCTACACCCTGACCTGCCTTTTTCCTTATACACCTGTACCCTGTCCTGCCTTATTCCTTATACTCCTGCACGCTGACCTGTCTTACTACTTATACACCTGCACCCTGTCCTGTCTTATTCATCATACACCTGCACCCTGACCAACCATATTACTTATACACCTGCACCCTGTCCTGTCTTATTCAACATACACCTGCACCCTGACCAACCATATTACTTAAACACCTGCACCCTGTCCTGCCTTATTACTTATACACCTGCACCCTGACCTGCCTTACTCCTTATACACCTGCACCCTGACCTGTTTTATTCCTCATACACATGAACTCAACCTGCCTTAATCATTTTGCACCTAATTAGGGAGACCTCAGTGGGAGGAAATGTGCTTTCCTATAAGTACAGGACAGCCAGTAATAATTAAAGATTCATTTTGTAGAACCAACCCACACAGAGTTGATTCATAGTAGCCATTGGGTTTTTGCACAGATTACGATGTGTCCTTTAATGAAAAAAATATATCTTGTAATATATTTTATGCTGAATAATACAAGGGTACTTCGATGCTGGGTGATCTTTTTATTCAAAATTATTACAACTCAAACATTTTTTAATTAAACTGCAGTTTTGCAATGTGGTCAGCAGATGGTGCAGCTCCCATTACTTACTCTGGAGACCTGTAGTCTGTGATAACATTTCTCCCACAGAGCACATTATTTAAAATAATTGCCTTTGGGCACTATTTTTGAGTTGTTTTTAAACACTGGCACTAGAAGGGTTAAAAAATGCTACAAAGACAGTATCGATAGTACCAAGAGGCTGCCAGAACCTACATTAGAAAGGCCTTCCTCAGTTTTCCCTGACATCTTTAACAGATTATGTACATGTGAGAATATACTCAGGAAGGTATTTTACCTCCTGCAAATGAGACTGGGATACTTTTAAATGTAATTTTCATATTAAACATTGCACTACGGCGGTGCTGTCTCTTTTTTTTTGGACTATAGGTCTTGTCTTTCAGGAGGACTCAACAGTTATGGAGATTAAATCACAGGTCTTCGTACATTTTTTTTTTCTAGGTGACACTATTTTAATTCATTATATTAATATATGTTATTGCAATACACACGCACAGTGCTGTAAAAGACTTTACATGAACTATATATTTATATATACATTTATCAGGCAGCAGAGTATCTAATACAGTAATATCCACTGCTGTTCTCCTTGATCAATGATAAAATGCTTTATGTATTTCCTGCATGCAAGTCAAGGTTGGACACAGAAGATTAAAAAAAAACCCATGGGGCCAATGAACCTAATGTATTACAGGGAACTAGTAATTCTGGACCAACCCAGCTGCACCATAGGAAGCAATTAGATTTCTCAAAATTACAGCTGATTTAACCTGGACTTTTAAATCTCTTGAATGATAGAGATATGTAGTCAAGATCTCACTAGCTTTTAAGGGGTTGCTAACTAATGGTTAAAAATCAATAAAAAAATCTTTGATTATAAGTCCCGGTCAGATGAATGAGAATTTTCTATTTCCCCCATGAAGTCGTTGGTTCGCTCTAGAATCTCCTTTAGTTCTTCTTAGTACATTGGCCTTAATGACATTGTGAATGTACATAGATCTATATAACATACCCTCAAAATTAGTAGCCAGAAGTAACATTTTAGTGTCCTGGGATTTGTCTAGCCTTTGTGCAAGTGAATGTTAGGCGAGGGAAAAATTCTATGAAATGAGCATAAATAGGACTTTAATCTTCTGAGAGTCAGAAGGGTGTGCACAACAATGTGTGTACATACCCCCTCTGGCACTCAAAAGGTTAAAGTGGGCCTGTCATGTTACTTCTCCCCCCTCCAATGCAATACCCCTGCAATTATTTACCCCCCACCCAAGCTTAAAATTACCTTATTAGATATCTGTTTCCAAGAGGGAGAGTGCGGCCATCTTGATGACATATAAAATGATTGACAGGGCTCTGAGGACCTACCAATCCTCTTCTGTACGCCTTCTATAAGCCTGCCCCTTCTGTCTGAGGCTGGATTTGCAAGCAATATGTCAAAAGTGCTATGATGGTAAATGAGCATCTCCACTTTGAACAACGCAAAATTTTTAACAGAAGTCTGGAAAATAGCATAACAATAGGACCCTAGAGTGCTGCGAGCTCTAATAATTAACCCAATGCATTGGATACCACTCAGGCACTCAAAAGGTTACGGTACATCTCTAAGTCACAGAAAGTGATACACAATGTAGAACAGAATAAATAGAAGTGACCCCTTGTTCCTTTACCTCAGTAAGTCAGCAAACAACCGCGTAGGGAGTGCACACAGTCCTGGGATGGGTGGAGTGTTCCTTTACAGGGGACGGCCTGCAGAGCGGTGCAGTACAGCTTGTACCACAGCCAATGTAATTTATTACATCAGCAGGTATTTTTCTAAAACATTATGGGCTTGATTTAAAGAAGGCCAGTAAAATAGCCAGCAGGGCCAAATTGGCTACCGACCGACAGAGTAAAATGTCCAAGTGGGTATTCACTGAAAACACAACGAACTTTGGGCCACAGAAAAGGTCTTGTGGCCAAACTTCCGTTTTGTGCATTAAGTTCCCAAAAAAACGCTAAACAGTGCCAAGGATGGGAACATCAAAGGAAAAAAGGCAACTACTGGTGCCTGACATAATGTCAAGCAGTGACCGATAGCTTATCTGTGTTATACTTACCTGTCCACAAGAGATGTCCCAATTAAACATGTCCCCATCATCATCGAAAAGCTGTGAAAAATGTTCTAAACAAAAATATTAACAAATTTCTCTTTCTCCACCACTGTTTGTGGTGGCAGTGCCGGAGAAAGGAAAAAGGAGCATCCCCACCCCAGAGTTCCTCCAACTCAAAACTGATTGGCTGGGGGGGGTGTAGCACACATCCCAGCCAATGGTTGCGAGTCGTTACGAACAGAGGCTGCCCATATATAAAGGCAGTCTCTGTTTAAATTCCATTACAAAGTAAAGGGCATCAGCCCATAAGGTACACGGGACTAGTGGGAGGCCCTTCTTCCTTTGTCCGTCGCCACAAACAGAGGCGGAGAAAGAGAAAATATTTTTAATTAGGCCATTTTTCGCAGTTTTTCATTGATAATGGGGAGATGTTTAATGGGGAGATTTCTTGTGGACTTTGGGCATGTTCTTCATTATTGACCTGCACATCTGAAATCAACAGAACTGAACTGAAATCCAAGGGAATTTTGTGAATCTGTATTTCTCCCTTATGGTGCAACTGAATGGCTCTACAACTACCCAGGTTCTTCTTTAGTACATCAGCCTCTGTATGTGTTTATGCAAACTAGCCTCCATTAGCCAGTATTTATTTTACCAACGCAACCTAGTCGAAATTGATTTACTGACTTAGGAATAAGAAATGTTATACTTGTATAGACCAACAGCAAAGAATGTTCAAATGGGTGATAAACTCATTATCATGAGTACTGTCTCCATTCTTGTTCTGCTTTTACCATTTTTCAAATTGATTCTAATTGGATTAACTGCTTTCCATAAGTTAAAATCACTGAGCTTATCTTGCTAGACACAACACCCCACCTATAACCCCTTGGAAGCTAGATATCTCTCCAATGCACTGCAAAACTTTAAAGGGATAGTACTGTTTCATAATAAAAGCAGCTCCAATTAATCTTCATAGTATTTGGGCCTGGAGAGTGTTATTTCAATACTGTCAGAGTTGTAGTTCAAGAGTAATTGAATGATAAAGAATCCCCCTCCCACCCCTTTTACTGATGCAACACTGCTCACCTCAGAGCAGCAAGACTGTCTGGATGGATCGCAGAGAGGGACAGTCTTCAGTGAGCATAAGGGAAAAACCTGTCAAGGGGGCAGGGTTTTCCTTATGCTCACCGTAAGAAGACTGTCCCTTGCTGTGAGATGTCTGGTAAAGGGATCAGATTCCACATCTGAGGGGAGGCGGCTTACACTAGGTAAAAGGGGTGGGAGTGGGATACTTTATCATTCAATTACTCTTGAACTACAACTCTGACAGTATTGAAATAACACTCTCCATGGCCCAAATGCTATGAAGATTAATTGGAGCTGCTGTTTTTTGTGAAACATTACTATCCTTTTCACCATCAGGAATTAACATGTCATCCCCGATTTACTTGCATTAAGATGCAATATCCTTCTTCTGACCACTGCCTAATGTATGATATGCCAACCTGGATCTTGGGTATGAAAAAGTACATATTTCTATGGCATACTGTAGCACTTGCAAATTGATAAAGACATACAATTTAATCCCTGATACACATGGCAATGGATAATGCGCAAGAATATTTAAATACTTCCTTGTGTAATCACACATTTCATTTTAATATAAAGTGAAAACATTTTATATTTTGTAAAATTTTTTGTTTGATTCCTCCAAATTTTTCTAAAACTGGGTCCATGAACCCTCAGGATTCTTTGAAGTACAAGGGCCACATGTTCAAAGGGAGAACGACAAAAAAATAATTGTACGAAAGACAAAAATAAGTAATTGTATGCATGAAAAACATATTTTCTATAGAGTATACGACAAAATACTAGTAATGTCCGTTGTGTACGACACAACTCCAGAATTGCCGGGTGTAAAGGGGCGGGGCAAGGGTGTGGCTAAACTATTCTCCAGTGTTGTATAGAGGAAAAGAAAATTTGTTGCATACAATGACAAAAAAATGTCTTGCAAAAGACAAAATTTGTACATTAAGAAAAAAGTGGAGGGAATTGAAGTTCTGAATGTGAGAATTTTTGTCGTTGGGTTAAGACATTTTTGTTGTTAAATATGACAATTTCACTCAGGATAAACAACATATTTCCGATCACAACAGACATTCCCTGAAAATATTAACCCCTTAAGGACCGGGAAAATCTGAGGTCATTTTCCCTTAAGGACCGGAGCAATTCTGACCTTTTTGACTATGTCTTTGTTCAACAGTGTTTTCCCTCTTAGGCTTTTATTCCACCCCCATAAATCATATACTGTTTTTTTAAGCATAAATAGGGCTTTCATTTGATACCCTATTTATATGGATAACCCACCATTCACTTTATTAAAATTAAAAAAAAAAAGGTAAAAAAAATGTAAAAAAAACACCATTTTTGATTTTTCTCTTAGGATCAATTGGCCACAAAGGGTTAAATTTTTATGGAGACTGCATGAAAGGTATGACCGGTCAGTCATACCTACAAAATGCGCAGTTTAAAGTGGCCACTGTCCCCCCTGGGTGAAAATCCCCATGTCCCTTTTTCCCACCCTATTTTGACACTTTTTTTTATCCCTGGCATTTGGAGGTGTATATAAGTGTATTACATGGCTCCACAACAATCACACTTGTAATATTGTTTAATTATATATATTTTTTTTTAAATAAAAATGTTTTTGTAAAAAAAAAAAAAAAAAAAGTGTGTTGTTAAAAAAAAAAAAAAGTGTAAAATTGCAGGTCAAAAATTGACCTGCATTTAGCCAGCCTCCTGCACCAGCAGTGAAGGGGTTAATACCCCCAACTGCTGTATTTTTTTAAACCACTAGGTGTCTCCCTTCTACTTCTGTCTCCCTTACTTTGAGAGCAAGGGAGACAGAGGCAGACGAGACAGGCACAGACAGCATGCTTTGCATGCTGCCTCTGTCTGTCACTATGCCGGTACATGTGATCGCTGATACGGCGATCGCATGAACCGGAGGAAGAAAGAAGGGCTGAGACTGAATGCCCCGGTCTCGGAGCACTCAGTCTCAGCCTGGATTTAATGATAGCAGCGTGCACAGAGGCACGCTGCTATCATTTAAAGGGATAGTAATACTTCATTTTAACTTTATTTTATTTTGTAGGCATTAAAAAAACATGAAGAATGATATAAGTCTTATCTCTGAAACCTTTATGGTTTAAGAGATATTCACAAACAAAGTATCCCCCCCCTGTTCAACCAGATAAGAAGGGAGATGCCCAGGTAGACTGCAGAGAGGGACAATCTTCAATTAAGATAATGGAAAAAGCTGAAAAACTTTTCAAGGGGGGAAGGGCTTTCATTGTTTTCATACAAAGAAAATTGTCCCCTTCTGTTATCTGTACTGTCATACAACCTGATCCACATCTGAGAAGAGATGGCTTACACTAGGAAAAAGGGGCGGGGAGGGGAACTTTGCTTGTGAATATCTCATAAACCATAAAGGTTTGAGAGATAAGACTTATATCATTCTTCATGTTTTTTTAATGCCTACAAAATAAAATAAAGTTAAAACGAAGTGTTACTATCCCTTTAAGCCATGACGGTCCTGGACCATCATGGGTCGTTAAGGGTATAACAACCCATGACCGTGCAGGACCATCATGGGTCCTTAAGGGGTTAATGAGCCCAACGACACTGTACTTTTAAATGTCGTTACAAATGACAAAAGCTATTTCTCTATTTCTATGAACAGATGGCGCCAAGAAATTCAACAGAATAAATAAAAGTCACTCTGGAATCCAAGGTTTCCCTGAAAAAGTGTAAGCAGTTCAGTAGATCAAATATCCTATACAATAATTCTCTAAAATGTGTGTAACGACGGAGTCATGCACAGTAGAGACTGCCCAAGCCGGAGCGTCCAGCTCTGTATCAGCCGTGGCACGGGCAGTCTCTACTGCGCATGACTGCCCTGTGACCGGCTGGCAGTGGCACTGTGGCCCATGTAACGGACTCTTCAATTAGTACGTAATGATTCCCCAAAGAAGTGCTTGTATTGATCAAGGGTAACTAACAGTGGGACCCAAGGGTTCTCTAAAGAAGTACAATATACATATATGCTAAAGTCTCCCATAATTGACTCCTAAATCTCCAAGTAAGTAACTCAACATTATATCTGGTTCCAAAGTGTTTATTATTTTTGTTCACTCATGGGTTAACCCCTTGAGTGCAAGAAAGGTATGCAAAGCATTGCTTAAAGGGGTTGACTGTTAGCATTCCAAAGAAAGTATGCAAAGAAAGAGTTAAACAAAAATACTAAAATGTAATATAGAAATTAATAAATAAAAACCCTGCAAACCAAATATCTATTCCTGACATAGTAAGTTCTACTGAGGAGGATCCTCACAAACTCATTTGTTTTTTGTCCATGTTCAGGAAGCTTGTCTGCTTAAAGGAAGCCCAAACGCATTCATTTTTCTTGCATGTTCTTTTTTTAATGGTATGTTCTGGCAACCTACTCTTGAATAATAGGGAAGTCTCCAAAACATTGAGAAGAAATGAGCTGGAGAACTCTCCAGCACTCAGGGAGTTAAAAGTCCCATTTAAAGTGATAGCATTATATGAAAATAAACGGAGCTCCGAATCATCTTCATAGATTTTTGTACATGTAGAGTGGAATTTCAATAGTATCTGACTTGTAGCTCATGAGTAATTTAATTATAAAGTTTTGCCCTCCCACCTCTTTATCTACATAACACTGCCTCTCCAAGCTGGTCCAGACAGAGTGCAGCAAGAAACAATCTTCAATGAGCATGCTGTAAATCCGCCCTCCTTCGTCAAGGGGGGGAGGGTTTTCCTTATACTCAGTGGATGAAAATTGTCCCTCGCTGCACACTGTCTGGTCCAATGACCAGATTCCATATCTGAGGGGAGTTGGCTTACAACGGGTAAAAGGGGCGGTGGGATGGGGATCCTTTATAATTCAATTATTCATGAACTACAAGTTGGATCCAATTGAAATACCTACATGCAGAAAAATCTATGAAGATGATCAGAGCTCTGTTTATTTTCATATAATACTATCCCTTTAAGTCTATTAAAATTTCTATTTCTGCCTTAACACGGAATTGGTTTGCCTCAGAACTGACCTCATTTTGCGTCCTGAATACGGTCCTTTGTCTGTATATGTTAGCCCATTATAAAAATAAATAATAATATTAAAAAGAAAGTTCCCCAATGTACCTTGACACCCATGAAATTGCTGTGTATCATATTAAGTACGTAGATGCATTTGCTGGACACAAACCAAACAACAATTTTTGCTTTTTTTTTTTTTTTTTTTAATTCTTTACTGTTCAAATACACAACAGTAAAAATCACACAACCTGATTTCTGCAAAATCAGAAACACAAATTATAACAATTTGCTTATTAACTCTTTTCTGCTGGGCTGGCATGAAATGCTAGCTGTACAGAAAATGAACTACACATCCATAGAACAGTATTACAGGATGTAATGTAAGCACAAAGCCCTGACCAATTACAAAGGTTCACCTGATAGAATGACAGCAACACAAATGGTATTCAGTATAAGGAGAAATGCACATCTGGCTTTTTTTCTCTTCTGTTAACTCTGACTGTTAACGCTGACTCATAGCAAGAAAACTCCTCTAGTCAGTTTTACTCTTACACACAATGAGGCTGATCTACTAACAGTAGGTAACTGCATCACACATGACAAATAAAAATACCAATTGAGTTAAATGGAACTTTTCCCTTTAAGGAAAAGAGGGGTGTGTACCGCATTGCTTTATAATGCAAGGCACACTCAGCTGGTCTTTAAAGGGGATCTATCACCCCTATACAAGTTAGCCTTAATAGTAAGATTATATAGCTAATTTGTGTAAAAGTGTATTCATTTCATTTTTTAAAGCTCTGTTTGGCCGAAATTGAAGGAATAAATGCAGCCCTGCACCTACGTCTGGATAGACTGCGGTTACCTGCTCTGTAACCGCAGTCCTTCACTCTGCCTCTGCTCCCCTCCCTCTATCCATCCTCCTCCAATGATGGCGGTTTCTGCATGTAAGCTGGAGCAGTCTCATTGGCTAGATATTGATCTCTGCCCATGAGAACGCTCCAGCTTATGGAAAGAAAGCCTACGTCATCGGAGGAGGCTGGATAGAGGGAGGGGAGCAGAGGCAGAGTGACAGACTGCAGTTACAGAGCAGGTAACCGCAGTCTATGCGGAAGTAGGTGCAGGGCAGCGTTTATTCCTTCAGTTATGGCCAAATAGAACTTTAAAAAATAAAATGAATACACTTTTACACATATTAGCTATATAATCTTACTATTAAGGCTAACTTGTATAGGGGTGATAGATCCCCCTTAAAGAGCTAAACTAGCTTGAATGTTATAAAGTAAAGCTCTGAAGACCTCCCTGGTATTAAAGATGTTAAACGTCTATTAAACTCAATGGGATTTTTGGAATGTTTGATTCTTATGGTGTCTTTGGTATGCTCCAGAATGGACCCCGTTTTTCCTGATACTTCTGACTCAAAGAGTTAAAGAGTTGTATAAACATACCAGTGCTGGGCAACCTGTGGATTGTCTGTTGTTGTTGGACTACAACTCCCATCAATAACACTTTCATAATAAATAAACAAATTAGCAGCCATCTGTTGGTAGGCTGAGAATGATGGGAATTCTAGTCTAACAGCTGCCGAACTGCAGTTTGCCCCAATGGTTATATTTGTAATTGAAAATATAGGACATATTCAATAAACTAAAGAGGAAAACTTGTGAAGCAAACCAAGTGACTGCACCATAGGTGAGAAATGAGAATTTCAAATTACTTAAATACTGTTTTTAACCCCCCTTGAATGCTAGAGACATCTCCAACACATTCCTTTGCAAAGAGTTGGAGACCTCTCTAGTGTTCAAAGGATTAAACTCTCCAGTTAAATCATTGGGGATTGTTAATTGTCCCCTACGGCAGTGGTTCCCAACCTTATCCTCAGGGAACCTAACAGGCCATGTCTTTGGTATTTTCCTGCTGGACCACAGGTGAGGTAATCAGAGGCCTACTGCAGTGGTTATAAGCCCTATCCTCTGGGACTCCTAACAGGCCACATCTTTGCATTTCCCTCTGTACCATAGATAGGGTAATCAGAGGCCTACTGCGGTGGTTCTCCAGCGTTCTCTCTTAAAAGGCCATGTATCCGGGAACTTCCTGCTGGACCACAGGTGAGGTAATCAGAGACCTACAGCAATGCTTCTCTGGGGTTCTCTCCTAACAGGCCATGACTTTAGGATCTCCCTCATGTACAGGTCACTTATATATAAGCTCCATCATGTAGTTAACTCCCCTGGGCACAAGCAGAGAAACCCTAAAGACGTGGCATGACAGGAATCCCTGAGAATAGGTTTGAGAACCCAAGCAGTTGGCTTGCTCCAGAATTGCATCGCTTTAGCTTACTGAATAGAGCTGATAGTTCTATCTATACCAGTGACAGGCAAATGAACTCAGACTCGAGGGACACATATGTTTCCCTTAGTGTATCTAACAAAGGTCCACACATTATAGTTTCATTCTAAATCACGGTTTAAAAAAAACAACATAAAAAAACAGATTAACCCTTTGACTGTTAGTGGGTTATCCAACACATTGCTTTGCATTGCATTGGATCCCCCTCTGGCACTCAAAGGGTTAATACCTTGGCTGCTAGAGAGTCTCCATGGAATTACAAGAACTCTGTGTTAAGAGTAAAGGAATGTATTCTCTTAGGTAAAAGAATGAGGGTATGATCTTTGGGGGTAAAAAACAGCATATATGTGTTTTGGTAGAATGAAATAATCTCATCTCCCCACTGTAACAAACAACAGACTGGGAAACGCAAGTGAAGTCTCTGAGGACCGCCTGCTGCCCATGACTGATACCATTGATGTATACTATCGAATATGAGGCCTTACATGGATTAAAAAGGAAAACTGCACCAGTCCGACATCAGTGCGTGACATCTCAGTCTGACAATAGCAGTTCTCTGGATATGTTAGCTGACAGATTAAACATATGTAAAAAAGAAAACAAAAAAAAACTTTGAAAGATAAATCAGAAAGGAACAAAGAATTAAAACATAATCAACAATGTTCTTATATACCAAACTGCTTTACTCTGTAATGCACAGCTAAAACACACTTCGGTTCATATTAATGTTTGGAAAAGCAGTTGTATCACATGTACCAAAGAAAAACTCCCCTTAAGGTCAGTGTACTTTTTCTTTTAACAATTGTTCTGTTAAATAAACCTCTGTCTTGATGCATGTGCCCTTCTTAAGTGTTCTAGGAATGAAATTAGTTTAGGACCCTATAATAGTGCAAGGATGTCTCCTACATGCATCACAGTTATAATCCACATTAAAAACTGCTTTTACCATATAACTGTTGTTCTCAAACTGTGTGTATCATGTTTAGGCTGCTCATACGTACAGTTTTAAATGGGACAATACCTTTTTTTCATATTTCCAGGCTGTCCCGTCATTTTAATATGTTAATTTTGCCCTGTTTTTATGGTTTTTAATATAACATTTATACGTCCGAGGTGGGAGTGAGGTGACTGAGCAGGGAGTGAGTGGACCTGTTTCGTGTGAGACATTTTGGATGGAACTGATGACATAATAGCGCTCTTACCCGCCCTGGTACCGGAGGAGTTAATCCCCTCAGCGCAACTGTAAGGTATATACCAGAAGTGAGGATCTGATTGTGGTAATCATGTTCTAGGGCTCCACCAGTTCACAACCCAGGGCGCTGAGTAGCCCATCCTACTGTGATAGAATGGTAAAGCAAATTATTTTCTTCTCCATGTTCTGGGGCGCGTTCTCTCCTCCCCCGGGCCCTATCAGTGCTGTTGCTCTCCAGCATGTGGTGATAATAAGATCCCAGGACACAAAATGGCGCACAGCTGTCGGTTCCCTGCCCAAGGCTGGATGCCCGACAAAGGTTGGCAGCTGTGCTGAGGGATGATGTGAGCAAGGGTAGGACAAGCCCTGGCTCTACCGGGAATGATGTTACTGGATGTGCAACTACAGGGGCCCCGGGGGGTGACAGGTATATCATTTGAGTGTTCGTCTGAGAGATGGGGATCGGGGTACAGGACTATGTGCGTGGAAGACTAGTGCTTAGTGATGTTGAAAGATGTGCACACACACAGGGGATGTGAGGTACGAAGGTGCAAGAGGGTTGTGTGTGAGGAAAAGAAACGTGTTTGGGGTGTGAGGTATGTGTAAATGAGTACCTATATGTAGTAGTAATAGAGCATGGGTGAAGATTACAATAGGGGATGCATTAGGGTGGTCTAGGGTAATTAGGTGGTGGGAAGACAGAAAATAACTGGATGTGTGCAAAAGAACGGGCAGAAAGGTGTGGGAGAGGAAAGATATACTGTATGTGTGGATATACTGACAGGGAGTAATGAGGCAGTTGTGTGGTATGGAGAGGAAGGAGTATGTGTATTTGAAAGACTGTTGAGCAAAAAATGTTTAGAGAGTCAAGGTTTGTTTTGGAGATCAGCCGTGACAGCATTAGGTGGATGGGGGGGTGTAGATGTGTTTGGAGGACATCTGTCACAGTGTTAGGTGGGCAACTGTCAGGAGCTGGTATACTAACAATAGCGCTGCCTTCTATTTGTGGAAGCAGAAGTGGAGGTGTCTGCCTGTTTATATCACTCTCCATTGAGGTAGATCTAAGAGCATGGATGTTAGTGAATGTTTTTGCTCTTCGTAAAAAATCTACAATGTAGACTGTAACTGCGCTTGATCTGTCCTGAGGAAAATGCTAAAATTCTGTGAATCTGTTCTGATGGTGTAATGTTACTTTACTGGAGGGGGTGTGTATCTCCCAAATATTTTTGCATGTTAGGCTTTTCAAATGCAGTGTGTAGGTGTATGTCACAATCTCTGAAGGCTCCCACACCCCGTCCTGTTTTTGTCTCAAAGAAATATGGTCAGCCTAATCATGTTAGTCAAAAAAACAGATGTTCAGTATAGGAGACAGTAATATTTCAATACAGATTTAAAATATAACTGTTCTGGTGACAGGGTCACTTTTAAAGTGATAGTAATGCTTAATATGGAAAATCAAGGGTTTGCCTACAGCCGAGATATTCTATTTAAAAGTTATTGTAGCTCAGACTTATAATTCTGAGTTTACGTACATCCATGGCCTGAAATTTTACAGCGCTGTTCCTACAGCAGACTAGGGACAGCGATGGTCATTTGACCATAAACCTACTGTTGTAGTTACTGAAAAATGTCAGGTCATGGAAGAATTACACCCAGAATTTCAAGTCTGAGCTGCAATAATTTCACAGCAACGAGAATACCCTATTTTTATTCTGCAGGTTAAACCCTACAATATATATTTGTTCAATATTAAGCATTGGTATCCCTTTAACCCTCTGAGTGTTAGGGAGATATCCAACATGTTCCATTGCAATACTGTGGGTACCCCCCTGGCACGCAAAGGGTTATGTTTCTCAAGGATCATTCGAATGGATTTTCTTTCATTTTAATATATTAATTTGACGACAAAACCCATTTAACAAGGTCCTGATTCTGCAGGGTTGTTGAACCCTAATGACTAAAAGAAGATTGTGTATAGAACACTTTCCAAGATTTAATACGACTATTGTGGGAAACAGTACAATGTATATTTCTCAACTACCATTAACAAACTGCTAGGAGTAATAGCTCTGGAAAAAGATTGCTGTGCATTGTAAAATACATATGTTTGGTGCTGTATATACATAAACATGCTTCTCATATCCCCACTTGTGTAAAAGACATGTTTGGTGCTGCATATACATAAACATGCTTCTCATTTCCTCACTTGTGTAAAATACATATGTTTGGTTCTGCTTATACATAAACATGCTTCTTATTTCCTCACTTGTGTAAAAGACATATGTTTGGTTCTGCATGTACATAAACATGCTTCTCATTTCACCACTTGTGTAAAAGACATATGTTTGGTGCTGCATACACATAAACATGCTTCTCATTTCCTCACTTGTGTAAAAGACATATGTTTGGTTCTGCATATACACATAAACATGCTTCTCATTTCCTTACTTGTGTAAAATACATATGTTTGGTTCTGCATATACACATAAACATGCTTCTCATATCTCCACTTCTGTAAAAGACATATGTTTAGTGCTGCATATACATAAACATGCTTCTCATCTAAGCATTTGTGTAAAAGACATGTTTGGTGCTGCATGTACATAAACATGCTTCTCATTTCACCACTTGTGTAAAAGACATATGTTTGGTGCTGTATATACATAAACATGCTTCTCATTTCCTCACTTGTGTAAAAGACATATGTTTGGTTCTGCATATACATAAACATGCTTCTCATTTCTTCACTTGTGTAAAAGACATATGTTTGGTTCTGCATATACATAAACATGCTTCTCATTTCTTCACTTGTGTAAAAGACATATGTTTGGTTCTGCATATACATAAACATGCTTCTCATATCCCCACTTGTGTAAAAGACATGTTTGGTTCTGCATATACATAAACATGCTTCTCATTTCCTCACTTGTGTAAAAGACATATGTTTGGTTCTGCATATACACATAAACATGCTTCTCATATCTCCACTTCTGTAAAAGACATATGTTTAGTGCTGCATATACATAAACATGCTTCTCATCTGAGCATTTGTGTAAAAGACATGTTTAGTGCTGCATATACATAAACATGCTTCTCATCTAAGCATTTGTGTAAAAGACATGTTTGGTGCTGCATGTACATAAACATGCTTCTCATTTCACCACTTGTGTAAAAGACATATGTTTTTTGCTGTATATACATAAACATGCTTCTCATTTCCTCACTTGTGTAAAAGACATATGTTTGGTTCTGCATATACATAAACATGCTTCTCATTTCCTCACTTGTGTAAAAGACATATGTTTGGTGCTGCATATACATAAACATGCTTCTCATTTCCTCACTTGTGTAAAAGACGTATGTTTGGTTCTGCATATACATAAACATGCTTCTCATCTGAGAATTTGTGTAAAAGACATGTTTGGTGCTGCATATACTCATAAACATGCTTCTCATCACTTGTGTAAACGACACGTTTGCTTCTCATCTGACCATTTGTGTACAAAAAATAGCATGTTAGACTGCTGGCCTCACTATCATGTCTTGCTCAGTTTTATTTTATGATATTTCATATTTTCACTTGAAAACCAGTAACATCAATAACACTATAGATATTCTTTTTAACTTGAAAAAAGTCAATACTGTATACAGTAAAGCTTAAGAAGAGCAATTGTGGAGCGAACCAACGGCATCATAGGGAATGAATAAACATTCTAAAATTCAATTGAATCAAATGGACTGTTAATCCCTTGAATGCTACAGAGGTTTCCATCACTTTGTGAAGTAATGTGCTGAAGACCTCTCTAGCATTCAAGGGGTTGTAAAATGCATTTATACATTTATGAATTTTCACTTGATCCATATAGTATAGCTTTTTTCTCCCAAATTGCTCATATTTAGGATTCTGAATATGGTCATTGGTATCATGACTGCTCTTTTTTAAGTGATAGTAATGTCTATATTTAAGTTCTGCTCTTCTCTAAGCTTTTTATAACACGTAGCGCAATGTTAAGAACTTACAGTTCTGTAGTTCAAAAGATATTTAAGCTGAAAAGGGACAATCTTCAGTAAGCAAAAGGAAAATCCTGCCCTCCTTGGTCAAGTGGAGCAGGGTTTTCCTTATACTTACTGACTGAAGATTGTCCCTCTCTGCATTCGTCTAGAACCAGGACCTGATTGAAAATCTAAGGGGAGGCGGCCAGATGGGGAGGGAGGGGGATCTTTTCAGCTTAAATATCTTTTGAACTACAGAACTGTAAGTACTGCTACATGTTATACAAAGCTTAAAGGGATAGTAATTCTTTGTTTTATCTTTATTTTATTTTGTAGGCATTAAAAAAACATGAAGAATGATATAAGTCTTATCTCTCAAACGTTTATGGTTTAAGAGATATTCACAAGCAAAGTTTCCCCTCCCGCCCCTTTTTCCTACTGTAAGCCATCTCTTCTCAGATGTGAATCTGGTTGTAAGACCAGACAGATAACAGAAGGGGACAATCTCCTTTGAATGAAAAGAATGAAAGCCCTTCCCCCTTGACAAGTTTTTCAGCTTTTTCCCTTATCTTAATTGAAGATTGTCCCTCTCTGCAATCTGCCTGGGCACCTCCCTTCTGATCTGGCTGAACGGGGGGGGGGATACTTTGCTTGTGAATATCTCTTAAACCATAAAGGTTTGAGAGATAAGACTTATATGTTTTTTTAATGCCTACAAAATAAAATAAAGATAAAGAAGACTCGGAGCAGAAATAATACAGACATAACTATCCCTTTAAAACACATTTTCTAAATCGTAAAGATCCGTCAACACTAAATAGTTTGTTTGTTTTAATGGACTCACACCAAACCTGATTGTTGGCACTTGTCTTTTCATACACCATTCAGCTCTACTTTGGTACTCTGAGCTCAGTTAACCCCTGGCTGCTACAGAATTCTCCAACACATTGTGCTGTACACCTCTCTAGAATCTTAGGGGTTAAGCAGGTAGCTGAATGCTTGTCACTGTTTTCATATTAATCACTTTTAGCACCAGAGGGTACTTCTCTAGTACAAGGGATTAACCCCTTAAGGACCAGCCGTTAACGACCAGAGACCTTTTTTTTTTTTTACCCATTCGATTCAGGGCTCCCCGAACGGCGTGCAGCCGCACGGGGAGCCCTGAACTCCATGACGTACATGTACGTCCCTTAGGAACATCCATCCTGTGACATACATGTACGTCATGAGTCATTAAGGGGTTAAAGTAGAACAAGGAGGAACATCAAATATACATATGTTCAACAAAAAGTGGACATCGTAACAATGGTGATTTGAGGACTTGAGATTTTCATTTTGTTTTAGAAACAAATATATGACCAATATATACAAGGTGCAAATGAAATCATTTGCAACCATCACACTTCTTAACTAATATATATGATGAATTAGGGGTTCAGTTGTATTACTTATATTAGTCTTTTCCTCAACAGATGTTATAATTCTTTGGAATAGCTTAACCATTTGAATGTCATTGCTTTGTTATGCATTGATATACCCCTATGGCATTCAAAGGGTTAATAGTGGCCACAATCAAAAAGCCACCAAGAGTTGAAAATTATCACTGGAACTAGAGTTAGCCACTTGGGGCATCCAGCAGCTCTAAAATGATATCCTTGTTGTTCTGCCCCTCTACAGAAAACACCAATGTATAGGTATCCTTGCCTTCAATCTGCTGACTTGGCTCTACAACCTCTATGACATTTAATGCTTCATCTTTTGGAACACTGGCCACAGACGAAGCACATAAAGAAGAGTAATTTTTCTCTTCAGTGGGCAGTGTGTCTTCAATGTTTTCTACATCTACCTGCTCAGAATTGGAATCTAGTTCTCCTTCTTCCTTCTTGGATACCAGATCTGTAATGAAACCTTTCATAAACTTATTGAAACCGATACTATCAGCTCCATGACCCTTGTCAGATGATTTGGGTTCTTCTTCATCAGGCACTACCATGAAGGTTGGCTTGTGAAAATTATTATTTTCAGTAAGTCCCATATTTTCAGGTGATTCTTTTACTTTAGATATCTCATGTTTTGCCTCCCAGTCACTCTTTGGTGAAGAAACCGAATGGGGACTCAAATTCAACGGATTTTGAGCTGATAAGTCACTGGATTTATCAGCTGTCTTTTCTTCTGGGTAATCTGTTTCCCAATCCTCAACTTTTTCTGCATCACTTGTGTCAGTGTGTGCTGGACGTTTTACTTCGTCACCTGACCCGAACCTGTCTTGTACAGTTGCTGTGCTAGACCATGTAGGAGAATCTTCACTTTTATTTCGTTGTTGCCAAGAATCCTTGCTTTCTCCACCTCTTCCCCTTGCCCCAGACCAATTACCATTTTTAAAATATGGTTTTTTGCCAGGAGATCTTTCTGGGCTATCTAGTCCCCTTTTCTGAGTAAAGAAATCTTTCTTGTCTCCACACCTCCATTCCTTCTCCTGGCCTCTTGAGTTCCCTCGCCAAGAACAGCTACCAAAGTCACCTCTACCCCTTCCTGGAGCCCTGTTAAAATCCCTTTGTGGTCTCCCAGACCAGTTGTCTCCATCCTGTTTATCTCCAAACCTTCTAAAACTCTGATTATCTCCAAATCTTCCAGAATTCTGATTATCTCCAAACCTTCCAAAACTCTGATTTTCTCTAAACCTTCCAGAACCTTGATTTTCTCCAAACCTCCCAGAACTCTGATTTTCTCCAAATCTTCCAGAGCTCTGATTTTCTCCAAACCTCCCAGAATTCTGATTTTCTCCAAACTTTCCATACCTGTTTTGTGTTGGAGAGTTACGATGTTCAGATTCTGAAGACAATGAATTATTGCTAAGATTAGAAAACCTTCCGGTGCAGTTATTACTAGCATTATTGTCTAGCACTGAGCTTACTCCACTAGTACTCCAGATCATTCCACCTTGGGGTGGGCAACTAGGGACTGCAGATTTGTTTAAGGTCACCTCTGTTTGACCCATACACTGCATGCAACATGATGTCTGAGGCTGACATGTACGGATGGCGTGTTGATTAACACATGGCACATATCCTGGCTGGCAAGCAGGAGTTAGACTTGAACAAGATAAAGAGCCATAGGGCTGATTCAGACACTGGCCATACGGTGTACATGTCATCTGAGAATACGAACATGTCGGGCAGACAGGTATGGGGCTTGTCCCACCGAAGTAAGGTGTTTGTGATGGCATTCTGTTAGCTCCCATAACTGCATTGTTAAGCAGATATGACAACGCATCTAAGCGAATTGGAACAGTCATCCCAGAAATAGAGCCTCCAGAACGTTTAAACACTGATGGTTGAAGATCCAAAGCCCCAATCCCAGCTGAAGACTGGTTATATTTGTCTACAGAGTTAGCCCTTTGGTGAGAGGAAGCTGAAGCTGATGACCTGGAGGAGGTTGCCTGTGTCTTTGAGCTACTCGCTTCCTTACAGACTGCATCTTCAGGTGTAGTTGTCTGATCTCTCCCAGAAATTCTGTAAGGTGAAAATAGCACATTTTTCATACAATTATAATCAAATGAATGAATGACTCATTTTGAAGCTGCAAAATCATGTTATCAGACCAACAAGAGTATAACTCTTGTAACTACCAGGATGATACAGAAACCATTAGCTTATTTAGCTTAGCAAATTAACCATTTTATTTCTGTACACAAAACACCATTCTGTAAATGCATCCCTATCCCAGCTGTCCCTTCCATGTGTTCTACCCCAAGAACTCCCTTCCAAGAACCTAGAAGAGTGTACGTCAGGGCCCACTTAAAAAGTTGTTTGGTGAGGCGAGCAAAAACTTAATATAGCATCCATACAGGAAATGCTTTTAAAGGGTTAGTAACGTCTGATATAAATAAAAAGTAATATTGCAGATAATCCAAAAATAAATCCATTGATGCCAGTTCGATATAACGTTTTAAAGTTCCCCCCTCCCCTTGCAATGATGTCAGCCTCTAGCTGACAGAAGATGATCCTGGCTCTTCAGCAGAGCCCAAATACCGCAATCTAAAAAGAAATACCAGGCACACTTTTTAGACCGTTCCAATTAAGTATTTCTTTTTAGATTGCGGTATTTCGGCGCTGCTGAAGAGTTGCCAGAAGTCTGCCAAAACAAATCTCCTGCTGTCAGAGGTATAACAGACTGGCATTGATGGCTTTATTTTTTGATTATCTACAATATTACTTTGTATTTATATAAGACTTTACTAACCCTTTAAATGGATAGTAAAGTCACATAACTTATATATTATAGTGAATGGCATACTGCACTAATTAAAGGGATAGTAATACTTAAAATGTAAAAAAATATATGTAGTAGGGTTTATCCCCCTGAGTAAAACAAGGGTACTCCCACTGCTGAAAGGTGTTTTATTCAAAAGTTATTACTACTCAAAATTTAATTTTTAAGGTGCAATATCACAGTGGCCTGAAATTGTGCAGTGGCGCTGTTGCTACACCATCCTATGGACAGCTCTGGTCGCAGGACCATAAATCTCCAGCAGTTTGAGTACCCTTGATTTACTCAGGGAGATAAACCCTACAACATTTAGTTTTTAACATTTTAAGCATTACTATCCCTTTAAAGTGACATGTAAAGTAATATGAAGGGACAGTAAAGGATAATAGGAAGGGAACTTCTAACTATAGGTAGCTAGCACATAGTGAAGAGAACCCATTTCTCGTAGCTTAAAATTCTCACAATCACTCGTCAATTGTCCTATACTATTTTTGTCTGCAGGGTAATCATTGAGTGAATGGGGGAGATTTAAGCTATGGGAATTCCCATAGTTGTGAGGTAACTACATATAATTAGAAGGTCCCTTCACACTTCCCTTAAATAATGCATTTAAACAAATTAGTACTTACCTTGTATTTCTCGTCTTCATCAGTGTGTTCCTAAGGGGTCTGGTGACCTCAGATATCCTATATTATAATTTGCTAACTAAGTTTGTCAGAAGCCGTCATGCACAGTAGAGACGGCTGCGCCTGATACGGAGCGGGGTGCTCTGAATTCAGACCAGAGTCAGAGCACCGGAAGGTGCGCAGAGAGGACTGCGATCTGAATTCGGAGAGCCCCGCTCCGTATCAGCCACGGTGCAGGCAGTGTCTACTGTGCATGACTGCACCGCGTTACTAGGTGGCACTGTGGCCTGTGTACACGGGCTCTTCAGCTAGTATATATATATTCTACAGGTTCTGAGCAGAGACAAATTTCCTCCCTACGCACACCCAATACACAATTTGCACAAAAACAAAATAATTTCCCTTTGAAGATCAAGTTCAGGGATGGAGGAGGAAGGAACTTTGTCTCTGCTCTGACACTTAAGAATAAGGGGATCAGTAGATTGTAGATAGAAGGTGCAATTCTATGGCTTAGCGAAAACTTCAGTTAAAGTGCAGTTTGCAATATTATAAAGCTAACTGACATATGCAATAAAACTAAAAAGCTAACAACACAATACACTCACAAACACAGAAGCTCCTGTCTGAAATGTCGCTTGGCCAAAGTCACTAAGAAGCTCACCTTTGTAGTACATTCATTGGAATGTCCTGCACCACTTAAAATCCTGGAAGTAAAGTATCCAACAACTTGCTATAAAAATGTACTACCAAATTTCAGACTTAATTGTAGTCTCTTGTCATCTACCATCTTATTTTTCATGAATAAGGCACGTGAAGAGTGAAAGGGTTGGTTGACATGTTTCAGGGTTAGATGGGATTCCCGAACCAAACAGTACAACATTTGAATGGATTTGCACAGATGAACTTCATAGTTGCTTTGGCACCCAGTCCTGCACACTGATGGAGTTCATCACTCTGACACTGCAGAAAGGCTTTGCATCCTCAACATTTTAACCCATTAATGACCAAAGGGCTGTGTAATGCCTTGTGAAGTAATGTGCTGCACATTTCTCTCATCTTTATGGGGTTAAGTGTTTTGTTTTATTCAATTAACATAGTAACATAGTTGACGAGGCTGGAAAGACACATGCATCCATCAATACAAGCCCATGCCGAAACACCCACGTTGATCCAGAGGAAGGCAAAAAAATAAAAACCCTGAAGCCATTTCCAATTTAGACCCAAGTGGGTAAAAAAGTCCTTCCTGACTCCAAATGGCAGTCAGACAGTTCCCTGGATCAACAACCTATCTGCATTGAAGCCATCTGTCAAAATTCTCAGTATTGTTCTCTGCTAGATGATAGGCATCCATTGCTTTTTTTGAAGCAGTTACAGTATCTGCAAGTAAAACATCCCGAGGAAAAGAATTCCATAGCTTTACCACTCTTACTGTAAAAAAATACACTGCCTTTGTTTTAGTCAAAAAAGTGTTTCCTCTAGTCATTAGCAGCTGTGTGCTTTGTTTTATAAACATAATACACTATGGGCCTTGTGTATAAAAGCAACGTGGAGCAGTTCTATGTCAAACCGACAGCATCACAGGGGACAAACAAAAATTCCAGTGAAGATAAATTGTGCTTTTAACGCTTTGAATGATAGAGAGGTCTCCAGCGCGAATCACTCAAGCATTCAAGGGATTAAAAATCCTATGGTGCAGCTGATTTGGTCCAGAATATCTCCATTTTGCTTTAACCCTTTGAGTGCCAAAAGGGTAGGCAAGCATTGTTTTGCAATGGATTGCATACCCCCCTGGCACTCAAAGGGTCAATATGTAAGGCCATATATTTTGTGCTATATTTTTCTTTGCTTTCCCCATTGCTATCCCATTTAACTCATACTGCCCATGTTTTTTTTGCAGAGAACCAATGCTCATGTGTTAAAAATATATAACTTTAATAGTTAACCCACTGAGTTCCAGAGTGGTGAGATCCTGCACTACTGTACTGGATGTAGAGAAAATGAAGAGGGTAATTTGATTCAAAGGGGCATATGTAAGAAAAAAAATGTAGCAATTTTTGGGCAAATCCAATACACTACAGAGAAGAAAGAAAACTCCAATTTACTTTAGTGGGCCTTTTAATCCCCTTAGAATTTGAAATACAGAATTCAATGGCAGACAAGAACCATTCAGGCCATCTAGTCTGCCCATTTTACTACTGTAAAAACCTCAACCCTTAGTTGGTCATTGGTCGTCTTATGTTTAGGATAACCTTATGTCTATCCCATGCATGCTTACATTTTGTCACTGTATTAAGCTCTACCACTTCTGCTGGAAGGCTATTCTGCTTATCTACTACCCTCTCAGTGAAGCAAAACTTTCTAACATTACATCTGAACCTTTGTCCCTCTAGTCTCCTAACATTTCTACTCCTTTGAAATGTACTTCACTCCTGTACACTGTTGAATCCCTTCATGTATTTGAATATTTATATCATGTTCCCTCTATCTCTTCTCTCCTCAAAGCTATACATGTTTAGATATGTCCTGATATTTATCCTGTAATCCATTCTCTGAATTCTCATTAGAGTGTCTATATCCTTCTGGAGCTGAGGTCTCATGTACACAATATTCTAAGTGAGGTCTAACCAAAGATCTTCAGAGTGGCATGACCACTTCCCTTATTCTGCTGATGCCCCTAGCTATAGAGATTTTGAAGTGCACTGGAATGCTCTCTAGCATTCGAGAGATTAAAAGCCATTTTTAAACAAATTGGATTTATTTTTTGGTGCCAATAATTTGCCCCAGAATTGTTCCATGTCATTTCTGACATTAGACGTATACCCCAAAGTGTCCACCTCTTAATATTCTAGCAAATCACTTTTTGTATTAACAGGCAATTATTTTATAAAACAGATGTCCAAGTGCCTGCTTTGCAAATTTACTTGCATTTAAAAAAAAAAAAAAGTAAGTAGTAATTTGGACAAGGGTATTACTGTTGATAAAATAATTACTGTGACCTGGCAAATGCAACAGTTTCACCCCTTGAGCGCCAGAAGGGTATGCCACACATTGCTTTTGGAATCAGTGGATTAACCCTGGTTCTGAAAAACTGTTCTGTGCATGAAACAGGAGCTACTGGAACTCCTAGGTAGGGCTAAAGATCCTGTCACAGCTAGTAACCCCAGGATGCACTTGTTTAATAGACCGTATGGAGTCCAGTCACATTGGGAGAGTAAAGCAAGGGAACAATCTTCATAAAACTGCCTCTAGGGATTCCTCATTATTCCAGTAGCTCCATGGAAATAAGTAAAAATATGTTTCTCATCAAGAACCAGTCCTGTGACTGGTAGGTCACTCTGAAAAAAAGTGAATAGGTACAGTGTGTGTGTGTGTGGGGGGGTTAAAGTAGTGCAGAAGGATGGAGGATTCGTTTGTTGTTTTATAGTTAACTGTTGAGTACCCTATCTCATGGTGGGAGAGAATTTATCCTGTGGTCCCTGTATCCCTAATAGACACAAGAGAAAAGGTGACTATCACTTTAAGTGAAGCTTTGACAAGGAAAATAAAGTGTTGCAATACATTTGTATTCATATTAAATGCCCTGTTATAACTTGGTTTCCCCTTTATAAAATAAAATGTATGAAAAAATAAGCAATGAGTCCTCAGAATAAAATCTCCACAGCCATATGTGGAATGCAGTCCTGTTTACTTGAATGAAGGATCAGCCAAACAAGATGTCTTGTAGGGTACCTTTTCTAAAGCTGAAAAAGTCCCTTCTCCAGATGTGATCCACTACAACACATCACGGCCTAAAATGTTTTACATCAGGGGAAGGCAACCTTTGGCACTTCAGTTGTTGGGAACTGCAAATCTCATCACCCCCACCAGCCAGTGATGGCCACTGTAATCTCCAAGGTTGTACATCCATTTTAAATCATGTATAATCTTGAAAATAGAAGAAAGCCCCAATGTAAACAAAACCAAATGCTTATTTATATGTATTCAAAGCAGTATAATGTGTGCCAAATATTTACCTTCTTAACTTTGGCCTGGAATATATTGCAGGTGATATATAGTACTGCTGGTTTTATCTCACTGACTCCTAAATCTATGAATAAATGTGTAGCTAAAGCATGTGATGAAGTTGTCAAATGTAATGGAATCCAGGCTAAATTTGTTTTGAGGTGCTATAAGACAGCACTGACGTCAGGGTGGTCACACTGGTTGGTTCCATCAGATATAAAACTAGTTTGGTCCTGAGCTTTACTGCTCCATTTTCTAAGATGTGATAAACCCACTACAGTACATACAAAACTCTTTTCACTGAAAATATCCATATTGAATGCTGGGCTGGAATGCAAAACCATATAAGTTATAGGCAGCAGGCCGATCTGTAACTCCATATATATGCTATAGATATCAGCCTGGTATGCAGGAATATATAAGATATATATCAGGCTGGGCTGGTATGTAGGAATATATATAAGGCACAGATATTAGGCTGGGCACCACTGGCATGCAGAGGCCTTTATTGTGGCTCACAGCCAGGGCAGCACTGGAACCTGTTACAGAAGGCCGCACACATGACCAGGAAAGCATCAGATCTTGTTAGAACAGAGTGCCACTCCTTTCCTTGTCACACACTTGTTATTTTGATGTGAACTATGCTCTTGAACTGAGAGGCGATGTGTGGGACAAGGGGAAGAGTGGCCCGCTCCTCTAATGATACTGCTTTAGTAAATTGAGCAGCTTGTCCTTGGACAAATTCCAGTGGATATCAACAAGTCTTACAACTGCTGCAGACATTGATCCCAATGTCCTCCTCTTCACTGGTAATGGCAGTTTTGAAATATGCCCCAAACTTTCTGTTTAGCCCTTTAAAGTCAGAGAGAGAGCAGGGGTGTCAAATGCATTGCAAAGCACCCCCTTGTGCTCAAACAATGAATCCACTTTGGAGCTCAAAAGGGTAATAGTTTTAAAGGTGATTAACCCTTTGGCATTAACAGTGTTATTATGTATCCCTCTCTGGCACTCAAATGGTTTATACTAGGAGTTAGTGTCCTCTTTGGCATTTAACTAGTTGACTTGCTACATAAGGGATGCCTAAATAGTGCCTCTCTGGCAGCTGTTGGACTACTACTTCCATTACCCTCAGGAAGAGTTGTAGTCCAACAGCTGCTAGAGAGCCACTGGTTGAACACCCCTTATGTAGAGAAGTAACTGAGTGTCCAAGGGACACCAACCATCTACCTTTCATAGTTTTAAAGCGAATTAATTCTTTGAGTGTCAGAAGGGTTTGTGTAGGCCAGGTAATCCATTTGAAACCTTTTTGTACCAGAGAACTGAGAACACCTTTGGCACCTTAAAAAGTTACAGCTACAGACTGCAGCAGTCTTCAAATGCAAAACAATATTGTAGTTCTTCTGTGGTATACCTGGCTGCTGAATGAAGGACACCTACCTACACAGTAATTTACATATTCCTAACTATTTGTATGATAGACTCCTACTCGGCTATGCACCTCTATTACACAAAGTAATGTAAAATAAAGTGTATGTGTGGATTTGTGACTACCAGTGGAACAAGTCTGGTATGTCAGACGACTATATATATCTGTGAAGTTACGTAACTTCCAGAGGACCGCGGAACAAGGATAGGCTTGGGGTGAGCGGCGTGTGGACCTGTGACTATCAGTTGGACAGACAAACATCAATTCAGCTGCACAGAATGTGTGTGTGATTCTGTGGCTACCAGTGGAACAAGGCTGATGTGTCAGTGTATGTGGGACACTGGACCAAGACTGGGGTGTCAAACAGTGTATTCGTGTTTCTGTGACTACCAGTGGACAGAGGAACAAGTTGTGATCACATTGTGTATGTGTGGTTCTGTAACATCCAGTGGACCGTGGAACAAGATTGGGGTGTCAGACAGTGTATTTGTGGTTCTGTGACTACCAGTGGACAGAGGAACATGATCACATTGTGTATGTGTGGTTCTGTAACATCCAGTGGACCGTGGAACAAGATTGGGGTGTCAGACAGTGTATTTATGGTTCTGTGACTACCAGTGCACAGTGGAACAAGTTGTGACCACATTGTGTATATGTGGTTCTGTGACTACCAGTGGACAGAGGAACAAGTTGTGATCACATTCCAATTGTACAAATAGTGCCAGTAATTATATTACATTGACGGTACATATTCCTGAAAGTTACCTTTTGAGAACCAGAGGGGGTGTCAATACAGTAACCTTTTTGGTACTGGAGAGTATCAAAGCATTGTAGTGCACTCTGGCATTCAAATGGTTAAATAGGAATACATAACTGACACTCAAAACTGCATTGCGGATCCCTTTGTGTTATAAGTTTATATGTGTGTATCTATAGACAAAGTAAGTTAGGAAGGTGTTAATCCTATGAAAACCAAGGTTTTTCAATTGCTACACAAGGCATTTATTAACCCCTTAAGGTCCATGTCATATTTCCGTGGGGATCATTTGCTACTAACAGATATTTTCTTACAAATACTTAAAACAGCAGTCAGCACTGGGTTACAAGTTATGCCCTTCCTCTTAAAGGGATAGTAATGTTTCATAATAAAAGCAGTTCTAATTAATCATCATAGTATTTGGACTTTGGAGAGTGTTATTTCAATTCTGTCAGAGCTGTAGTTCAAGAGTAATTCAATGACAAAGTGTTCCCCTCCCACCCCTTTTACTGATGTAACACTGTTCAGCCAGAGCAGAAGGGAGGTGCCCAGGTAGATTGCAGAGAGGGACAATCTTCAATTAAGGTAAGGGAAAAACCTGAAAAACTTGTCAAGGGGGTCAGGGATTTCATTGTTTTCACAGGAAGAAGCTTGTCCCCTGCTGTTATCTGTGTGGTCTATGGACTGCATTCCACATCTGAGAAGAGATGGCTTACACTAGGTAAAAGGGGCGGGAGGGGAAACTTTGCTTGTGAATATCTCTTAAACGATAAAGGTTTGAGAGATAAGACTTATAACATTCTTCATGTTTTTTAATGCCTACAAAATAAAATAAAGTTAAAATGAAGTATTACTATACCTTTAAAACAGAACTTTCACATTGTATAAAGTCACCCTCAAATAATTAAACATATGGCGACTAGCTTCATAATAGTTCTATTAGATCTCAAAACCACTGATTCTAAAGTAATCCTTAATCTTCGGAAACTGAAGGCCAGGTTAGTGCTGTCTGCACTGTCAGTCCCGGTCTCCTTTAGGAATCATTCCACTCTGCTGAAAGGCACTGACAGCGCAGGTGGCACTAACATGGCCTTCAGTCTCCGAAGATTAAGAATTACTTTAGAATCAGGTACCTTTGAGAGCTAATAGAACTATTATGAAGCTATTTGCCATATGCTTAATTATTGGAGGGTGACTTTATACAATGTGAAGGTTCTGCTTTAACTTCCTTTGCCCCCATCTTTCCCTTTAGTCATCTCTCTTACCACAGATGAAATATAACTAAACTAGTGATACCTCAGAGCTTGCAATTCCATTACTATCTACTTGTAGGTATTAGTAGTGTAGCTTAACTTCAGTTGTAAGCTCTGTGGCATCACTTCTGTAGCTTAGTTTCAGTTGTAAGCTCTGTGGTATCACCAGTGCGACTTCATATCAATTATAAGCTAGGTCATTTCACTAGTGTAGCTCAATTTCAATTGTAAGCTCCATGGTATCACTGGTGTAGCTCCATTTCAGTTATAAGCTTTTTGGTATCCCTTGTGTAGCTTAATTTAATTGTAAGTTCTGTGGTATCACAAGAGTAGATATGTTTCAATTGTTAGTTCTGGGGTATCACTTGTCCTACTTCACATAATTAATGTCAGTTCTAACAAGTTTCTTTCCTATGTTTTTATTCTTAGAATATGTCTGAGAACATAAGGGAGCACACAATTGTATAAAGCTGTCATATGTATTCACCAAAGAAACCTCCTTTCCGTTGTAAATTTTCATTGCTGGCACTTTGATATCTCCAACCTAGTTGCCACGCAGAAAATTGTGCGCTCTGGCCCAAAAACGTTCTCCATCACTAGGCTGCTATACAGGGCTATTTAAAGTATAGATATCAGGCTGGTCTGGTATGTAAGACTATATAGCATATAGCTATAAGGCTGGGCTGGTATGTAGGGCTACATAAGACATATATCAGGCTGAACTAGTATACGGCTATATAATGTGTAGATATACTGGGTTGGTATGTAGGGTTGTAAGTATAGATATCAGGCTGGAGTATATAAGGTATAGATACCAGAATGAACTGCTATGTAGGGCTGTCTAAGGTGTAGATATCAGGCTGTGCTGGTATGTAGGGATACATATAATGTATAGCTATAAAACTGGGCTGGTACATAGGGCTATATAATGTATAGATACCAGGATGGTATGTAGAGCTATATTAGGTATGGGTATCAGGCTGAGATGGTATGTGGGGTACAAAATGTACAGCTATTAGTCCGAACAAGTATGTAGGCCTGTGTAAGGTACAGATAACAGGCTGCTATTTAGGTCTATATCATACCTACCAAGATTTCAAATGGACAAAGAGGGACACTAGTGTTTTAGGTGGTGTTGCTGTGGGAGTGGATGGTGGGCAGGGCACTACTGAGATTTTTAGGTTACATTTTGTCCTATTGATACGTTTTTGTGTAACTGAAGAAATGATTTAGAACAAAACCAAAGTATTTTATTTACAATAAACTAATTTATATACACATATACTGAAGTTTACACATAATATGAGTCTTATTGCTGTGGAGCAATGGGATACACCTATATACACATCACACAGTCTGATCGTCTAAAAAACAAAGGGACACCAGGGTGGAAAAGAGATACAGAGGGATTTAGGATATGGACTATTGGGGTTTGGTGTGTATGGCTTTATAAGATGCCTATATCATGCTAGGTTGGTATGTACGGCTATATAAGGTACAGTTATGAGGCTTTGTTGTATACACGGCTGTATAAGGTATGGCTTTAAGACTATGCAGGTATGCGTTACTAGAAAAGGTATAGAGAGTAGGCTAGGTTGACATAAAGGCAATATAAAATATAGCTATTAGGCCATCCTACTACTACGCAGGGCCATCTAAGGTATAGCTATTAGACTCAGCAGCAGGTATATAATGTATACAGATCATGATGTGTTGGTATGTAGATGTTTATAAGATATAGCTAAAATGCTGTACTGGTATGAAATATATAGATAACTTGCTGGGCTTTTGCGCCGGTTACATAAAATGTAGGCCCGTCCGGCTTATATGTAGGGTGTATAAAGTATAGATACAAGTCTACATATATGTATATGACGTAGCACTGAGCTACTACAGGTTATAGTACATAAGGTATTAAGTCGCTGGGAGGGTTATATAAGGAATTATAAATGAGTAAGCAAGCGCTGGACACCCGAAGCCCTCCAGATGCTCAAGACTACAACTCACACAATTCGGAATTGTAGTCCTAAACAGCTTGAATGTCTTAGCTTGCCCACCAACGATATATGTATAACATGCTATCTGCGGATTCATATACAAGTCGGCGAGCAGTTCAATATATAACAGATAGGAGTGCAGAGCCCTCTGAAGCACTTACATGCTACACACACACCTGTCCTGATGATTCTCCATGTCTTCTCTGATCTTCTGCCTTCACTTCAGGAGGTTCACTCTGCCTTAGATCTCTCCGCAACAACCAACACGTGGTCAAAAGAATCCCTCCGCCTAAGGACCACACCCTCCAAGCAAATCTGTTAGCTTACTTTTGGGGCGTCTTTGAACTGGAACTATATGCTTTTGTAACTCCATGTGGAAAGTAGCACTAGAATAACCGTCCGCACAAGACTGTGGATGTTTTTGATTTGTAGTCCAACTCAGATTATCATCCATGTTTAGAGAGGAGAGACTTGAAAGGGAGATCCACCCCTATTGAATAGACAAGCATAGCCTATATATAACTGTAGCATTAGTCATCGTGGTGTTGGTTATGGTAGTACCTTGAGCGTGGAAACAGGCTTACAGTACTTATAAAATGGAAGTTGTAGTCCAGAAATATCTAAAGCAAAACAGGTTGTTCATCCCTGTAATACAGATACTTTCTTGGGCCTTAATCTGCAAGGATGGGCACCCTTGCCAAGAAAGGGTTGCTAATGGTGATGGGAGTTGAAATCCATCAACGGTTTGAGAGTTATATGTTGGCCACCCTTAAATTAGTTGGAAGGAAGACGTGACATTTGCTAGTAGGACCATAGGCCGTGAAACGCAGTTTACTGCACAGCGTAATCTTAATCTGTTATTCTGGTCCTTAAAAGTTAAAGTATATGGTAACACACTCAGACTGCTTCAGTTCGAAAAACTGACAATTGTCATGTCTGCTACCATGGATATGATAAAAAGGACTGATTGTAGACTTTATTGAACAAAGGCACGAGGGAATTATCTGGCTATGGGAAGATAATGTCAATATTAGTAACTGTTTTAAAGTATGCGGAGACAAAATGAAAACGCCATCTCACATTTTACTAAAACATTTATGGGGGTTATATTTTAAAACACAAAAGTGGAGCAATTCTGGGGCATAACAACTGCAAAGGGTTCACTTTTAAAATGTTGCACGCAAAAGTGTGTGTGCCATAAAGACAAACTAACCATGTCGCTATCATTAAAAGGGCAACATGAGAATCTCACCCTGCATGAAAGCGCAAGGTTCTCATAGAGACGCATTAAACGTCACTTAACTCTTTGAGGGGTAAGGAAGTACGGAACGCATTGCTCTGCAATGCATTCCAAACCTCTCTGGCACTCAAAGTGTTAACAACCTGATAGCTCTGGGACCAAATAATTAGCCTTACTTTAATGTGCTGATAAGCTCTCTCTTTCGCCTACTTCCATCTCCTACTGTCCTGCTGTCCCTCTCTTGTTTGGAAGGCACATTTGTCGAGGTGTGTCAAGATAAGTGAGGCAAGCATGTAAATCTAGCATACACACAGTAATGTACCTCACTGTTGCTGAGCGCTGCACCGTCTCTCTCTCCACTTCTCTGTATGTGGAACGACAGGTAGGAGCAGAGCATATGCTTTCATGCAGGGCAAGATTTTCATGTCTCCCTTTTGATCATGGGGACATGGGTAGTTGGTCTTTATGTTGCATGCAATTTTAAAAGGATACCCTGCACAGTAATTATAAAACAAATCCTTTGGATGTTAGAGAGTTCCCCAGCATTTTGTTTCACAATGTTCTGGAGATCTTTCAAGCATCCATGGGATTAAAACCTCCATATAAAGAGACAATACTTTCTAGGACAAGATTGAGGTATATGCTGTAGAATAATAACTCCTTAAGGACCAGGCAGACCAGAGTTTTTTTTATGCTTGAGGACAGCAGCATTTTATTTGGAGATCCAGTACATGTTACCGATCACATGTACTGACTCACCGAGAGGCTGAAACTGACTGCTACGGTCTTGGAGCAGTCAGTTTTAGACTCCCGGTATGATCACAGCGCACCCACAGGCATGGTTTGTTTAAAAAAACTCATAAAGTGCCAGGACTGTCATCGGTTCTTAACAGACCAACAGTTGTGAAGGTCCTGGCACATCCACAGTCCTAAAGGGGTTAAGGAGAGAAAATAAAACAGATCTGTTTATTTATGTTGCCCTCATATTTATTATTGATATAACAATATGACAAACATTTTATCAAGCGTCTTTGGTTGCTGTATCAACACGGTGTCCTTGATCTCAGTTACTAATATTCTGGTGATATCACCACTTCAAATTCCACTCAGCTCATGTTCCACCTACAAATGGTATTCATTAGAGTTGGTTTTTGATCAACAGAGGGAGGATTAACTTGCTGAGCGCCAGAGGGGTGTCCAGTGCATTCCTTATCATTGCATTAGCTATCACTCTGTTGCTCAAAGGATGAAAGGAGGAAGAGGGGACCACCTGAAGAAGAGGCCCTTGCAAACTTTACAAAATGGTGAAGATATCACAAACTGACTTTACATTTTAAGATTTATGAAGCCAATTAGGAGTCCCATGTATATGGTCACCAGTTTTTTTATTTACAAAGGAAAAAAAATTCAGGAGGAATGTTTTTCTGTATTTTGGAGTTATTATTCCGTAGAATTTCTCAACTGTTGTCGTGATACATAAGCCCTGTTGTGTTAGTTAAAAGCATTTCTAGTAACCTGAACTAAGATATGGAAAACTAGATTTTTACAAAATCCACAGCACCCACAGAGTGCATTGCTGTATAGTGCAGTCTATAAGTATTAGGACAGTGATAAAAGTTTTGTTGAGTTGACTCTGTACTCCAGCACATTGGATTTGAAATGAAATAATGACTAAGGATAAAGTGCAAACTGTCAGCCTTAATTTGAGGGTATTCACATCCACAGACCGTTAACCATGTAGGTATTACATCCCTTTTTGTATATAGTCCCTCCACTTTAAGGGACCAAAAGTAACTGGACAGATAACATAATCTTAATATTGTCATATTTAGTTATTTGTTGCAACTCCCTTGCATTCAATGTGTACCTGAAGTCCACAACCCATAGACATCACCAGACTGGTTATCTTCATGGTGATGTTCAGCCAGGCTTGTATGGCAACCGTCTTCAGTTCCTAATTGTTTTGGGGCACTTTTCCCTTCAGTCTTGACTTCAGCAATTGCAATACTTGCCCTATTGGATTCAGGATGAGTGTTTATGCAATATCTATTTAACCCCTTAACGACCCATGACGTACATGTACGTCACGGGGTGGATGTCCCTAAAGGACCAAGTATGTACATGTACGTCATGGAATTCAGGGCTCCCCGCGCGGCTGCATGACATTCGGGAGCCCTGAATCCGATCGCAAAAAAAAAAAAAATGGTCATACCCCTCTGGCACTCAAAGGGTTAAGTGCCAGTCGCGTGCGTGGCCGGTCCTTAAGGGGTTAGATGAGGCATCTCACAGCAGTGGGAAAACCATTGATTCACTTAGTAGGAAAAGAACCACACTATAAATTTTGTTCACAATATGTGTACTATCCATTTAACTGAAAATAGGAGATGACAAGAATTATCAGAGTAAGTGGGGTGGCTGTGTTCATCATCATCCAGTCTCAGAACAGGATTGTAAGAGCTCACTTATCTCCTGCTTTAGCTGGTCAGTTCTCTCTTTAGCATCATTCTGCATTCCCCCAGGCTCTTCCTTCCCCAGTTCTAAATAGATATTGCGTAAGGCATCAGCATTTCTTGCGGACTCCAACTGCTGTGGATCCTTTTTAAGGTCCTGCACCCAATCCAGGTATGCCTGCAGCAGGCCCATGTCCCCCCCAAAGCTGCTGAGAATCTTCAGGTTGGGTCTGTGTTTTTTCACCTCCTGCAAGAGTTGTTTCCCTCTCTCGCTCAGGTTGTTACCTGCAATCCTATGCAGAAAACATGAGAAAAGAGTGGGTCATTAGTATAGTAACACATTGTTTAGCTATTAGCCTTTCTGCATAAACATACCTGGGAACTTATAAAATGAACTGACACTGATATCTATGAAATCTAACCGATAAAGTTCCCCAGAACATAGATTATGAGCAAAATATTCATGGTTGCTGTAACCCAATGGTGCACTAGTCAGCTCTTATGGATGAGTAAATATGGAACAACTTAGATATCTCCCTGTCTGAGCATACAGAAGACATGCAGGAATTCACTTCCTTTCTAGCAGAAATGGCACCAATATAATGATTAAATAAGCAGTTAATTAGTGTACATCGTATAGCGGAAAACACTGGACTCTGTCATCCTGAGATTTTGGTCAAAACCCTGAGTCTCATGGACAGACCCTGATAATTGCCATGCATGTGTATAAACCTCCAACATATTCAGCAGTGTGTGCAATAGGAGGCAAACATACTGAGATTTATGACAATGCGATTAAACACTTAAGAGCAAGAGTGGAGAGCAATGCATTGCTCTGTACTGTGTTGTTCAACCTACTGGTTCTCAGAGGGTTAAAACATGCATTGCACAAACATGATAGTAGAATGTTAGCTTTTCTTGCAGATATGTTAGTTGTGTGTCAATGTGCGGACCAATACTCACGTTAATAGTCGTAAGGTTGTGTTTTTTGCCAGGCAGGGCAGTAAGTTGTCTAGGCCACTGTCTGTGATCCCTGTGATATCCACGTATAACTCCTCCAGAGTCTGGTTAGTGCTTAGCGCCTCCCACAGGCATTTCACACCTTCTGAACCAATTCTGTTGCCGCACATCCTGAAGAAAAAGACCAGTAAAAAGAAATAACAGTCAGAGAGAAAAGCAATTCACAATTCACTAACCTGGCTGTGTTAAACCTTTGAGTGCCAGATGGGTGTCCAATGCATTCCAAAGCAATGCATTTTACACCCCTTTGACACTCAAAGGGTTAACTGTGTACACGCATCAAAGTCAGTGCAGTAGTGGTCTTGGAGGAACATTCAGCTGTTGCATCAAGTGTTTTGTCATAAAATGGGACATTTGCACAATGTACATTTCACAATAGTAAGTAAGCTAAGGGATGCTGATGTACAAAGTAGAAAGTGGTGCAATTCTGAGGCAAACCAACTGCCCAGTGGGGACACATAAAAATGACCTGTGGTTTACAGGTCCCCCACATATTCTAAAGCAATGCAGTAGGCAACTCTTTAGCATTCAAGGGGTTAAAAGCCAGAATAAAATAAATGGAAATGTGGGGATTGTATTTCTCCTTAATAGTTCCCCTGTTTTGCTCCAGAACTATTCATGGGGGAAGATTCACTAAGCGGAGATGACTTATCCAGTTTATCACTTCTCCAGTTCTATGTTATTCTCTGGAGCCTGTGCACTAAGATCTAAAAATTTTCAAAAATCTTGGTGCATAAGCTCCATAGAATAACAAAGGAATTGAAGAAGTTATAAACTGGAGAAGTCATCTCCATGTTATTACCTCTTTACCACGGCTTAGAGAATCTCCCCCAGGTGTTTTTAGTACACCTGTATCAGTGAATCTTTTCTCAGTAGGGTGGCCACATTTCCGTTCTGCCATTCAGGGATACTGCAGTGTCCCTTGCCAAGGGATGCCTGAGGTGTAAATCTGGCCCAGAGAACATGGGGATGAGCAACTCCAGTCATCAGGGCCCATAACAGGTCAGGATTTAAAGGTATAGTAATGCTTGTTTTTAACATATTTTATTATTGTATACATTAAAAATATTAATATGGTCTACAAAGTGTGCTTACAAACCAGGCACACTTTGTAGACCGTTTCCAGTGAAGTATTTCTTTCTATAAAACGCTATTTTGGCTCTGCTGACAAGCCGCCGCCCAGTCTTGGGACCAGGATCTGCTTCTGTCAGCTGGAGAGCTGATGTCTATGAAAGGGGGGGGGGGGATTTTAGATGTTTAGATCTCTCAAAGTATACATGTTTGAAAGATGGGACCTACCTCATTGTATTAATATTTTTATTGTCTACAATATTAACATTTGTTAAAAACAAGCATTACTATCCCTTTAAGGGTTTCCTTCCTTGAGTACATGTTAGTAGGTCAAAATAATTAAGCCACTGTTTAATTAATCCGTATTCATTTATGCTCACTTGCTAGGTGATCTCTCAAGCACCTTTGCTGTAGAATAATATAGGAATTGGTGATGGGTGGTGATGATGGGAGCTCCCCAACAGTTGGAGGTCTACCAGTTTAGTAACCCAGCCTTAATGCATTTACCCAGTTAATCAGAAATCAGAAGAATTATGTGCTTGATGCAGAAAAAGCAATTGTGGAGCATGCCAAGTGCACCATAGGGCAGAAATAATATTCCCCAAATTCCCATTGATGTAAATGGAGCTTTTAACATCTTTTGTCCTAGAAATGTGTGAAACACATTGCTTTGCAGAATTTAAAAGGATAGTAATACTTTATTATTACTATCCCTCATATTGTAGGTATTTGGAAAATAAGTTAATTGCCCCCAGGTTCATCTCTCAAACCTTTATGGTTTGAGAGATAACCGAAGGCAAACTCCCCCCTCCCTCACCCTTTCTGTTGTGTTGCCTGCAGAGGAAGTCTGTCATATGACAGGCTTGCGGCTCTGCAGCTGAGACGAGATCCCCTAGTGAAGAAGAATTATTTCACTGAAATGGTCTTCTACATGTGCTTGGTTTGCAAGCACATGTAGAAGACCGTTTTAGTGAAATAATTCTGTCACTAACGCGATCGCAGCTCTGCTGCAGAGCCGCATGAGGAAAGACAGACCGGATATCGCTGCAGTCACAACGCTGACTTCAGGGAAGGGGGAGGGGGGAAACTTTGCCTTTGGATGAACCTGGGGGCTATTAACTTATTTTCCAAATACCTACAATATGAGGGATAGTAATAATAAAGTATTACTATCCCTTTAACTGAATAGAAAATTGCCCCATCCCTATAATGCAGTTGATTTGTGCCAGAACCGTACATCTTTTGCTTTCTAAGTAAGGCCCTAAAGTTGTAGACACTGAAAGAGATAAGTAGAGTGCTGGTAACTGACATCCACACTCACAGGAGACTCTTGACTTGACACACGGGAGATTTCAGCACATCAGCCTCAATGACTGCAGCCTCCTTATCCAGAGAGTTGTAGCGCAGGCTAAATCAAAATAAAGGAACATTTATTCATTTATTTTGGATTTCTGGACCTAGTCTAAGTCACAAAAACCTGTATTAAAGGGAAAGTAACACCTCCTAATAATAACACCTACGAATTTTGCCTTTGCACTTTGGCTCAAGACATATCATCTTCTTGGTGTCATGTCCATGCAGGTGGACATGTCAGTTGCTGGCAGCTTTTCAAACTGAAGAAAGCAGAGTATGAGCTTACTTAACCCTTTAAGAAACAGAGGGATATGCAATGCATTGCACAGCCAAGCATTCAAAGGAGTATTTTATGGACCATTCTGCACTATTAATTATAATAATGTTAAATAGATAATAATGCTTTGTTTTTTTAATGCAACCCAATTTACAATAGTAAAACATGACTGATGCAAGTCACACTCTATAACACTCACTAGTTCCAGTCATTTAGCTTTTAAGACCTTCCCTTTCCCTGAAAACATCCTATTCCCCTAATTAGGGGGCTGGCCACATGATTGTGATTTTTACCTACTCAGCGACAGTTGTCTCTTATTAGCACCTCATGTGTATTTGACTAAGCTTTAGTCAGTGCGCAGGAGGCATTAAAGCTACTCACTCAGAGACAAAAGGCTCTGTGTGTATGAACTGCTCGGCCCAATGTCATGGTAACAGGTCAGCTGACCATTCAGCTGTTTCTCAGGAGAACCAGCTGGTCTTCAGAGAAAATGGATCTATACAGTCCTTCCTTGTTATCTATACAAGTCTAGATAACTATACAAGTCCTTTTCTTATCATCTTTATGTCTGGGGGACATGACTGGCCATTTTTTCTTCCTCCTCCCAAGTGTTCCCCACATTGTAAACTATTCAATGTCCTTTGGTTCGTATGAAAGATTTAAAGTGGAACTGCCATTTTGTAACAAATACGTAATTTTGAAAGAAATTTCATGAGCAACTATGTGTGTGTTTCCATTTTTATTTAAAATAAGTAATGAGATATTTAACTTTCTTTGTTTGTCACTATATAAATCTGACAGGAATGCCTGGTAGATACTAGCATTCCACACGTCTCCATGTTACCAGCTGACACTTCCTACCTGGTGGGAGAAGCACTAACATTCACAAAGGGTCCAGACTGGAGCTGTGGTGGTGGCGTATTTGCTTTGATTACATTTTGACCTATGCACTAAGTTGTCTATGATATTGCAGTGACTACTTTATCATTCTGTATTGAAATGCAGCTTAATGAGCCATTGTTATATTCCTGTTGGTAAGTTTATATATCTGTGTGACACTTCACCACACGCACTGAGCACTGATAGCTGCCTACCCAGAGTTCACAGTCCCAACCTCACCGAACTGAGATGGTGAAGTTGGGATCTTCCCATGATTTTTTTTGGCACCAGAAGACAGATTGTTGTCTCTACTGGAGAGCAGAGGTAGCAGCTCACTTCCCTTAACTCTTTGAGTGCCATAAGGGTTTGCATTGCACATCCCTGTAACATTGAAATGGTTACAACATTGAGAATCCATTGTCTAGCTTCACAGTTCATACAGAAAATGAGAGAACTGTCAAAGCAGCTATTATATGTAACAGCTTCTTTGCCAGTTCTGTTGTTACATAAATAGTTAATCAACTGTTTCTAGTCCACAGAGGACTATATGCTGATCAGATGATTAATGTATACAGAAAACATGTAAGACATTCTGCAAGGCAGAGTGCCTTTAAAGTCTTCTGTTTACTTGAACTAGCTGATCCGGGGTTAGTCTGCTGTGGACTAGAAACAGCTAATCAGCTGTTTCATTGAAGCACTGAACTGGTAGAGAAGCAGTTACCTGTAACAGCTGATTTGCCTTTCTCTCACTTTCTGAATGAACTGTGAAACCGGTCAATAGATTCTTAGTGTTATAACCCTTTCAGTGCAACAGTGGTATGTAGTGCACATCCCCATGACACTCAAAGGATTAAGGAAGGTCTGGTAGGGTTCTTGGTGATGAAGTATGGGCACATCCTTCCCTCCATCCCTCCACTTGTCCTCTCTAACACCTCACCAGCATTATGCCAACACTAAATTCTAAAGATTAAAGTGTATCCCCCTCTCCTTGCATGGATAATTCAGATAAATAGCAAAGTATGTTATATTCTCCATGGTAAAGTGATTGCTACATTTTGACAGGCACACTTGTCATTGCATCGACGCTAAGTGCATTTCCCCTCTGGAAATACATAAACAATTAGAAATAAAAATGAGTTACAAATACATACGTGATACTGAAAGCTTTTTCAAAATCACAAGTTTTTATAATATTTGAAAAAGTGACAGTTCAACTATTACAACCTTATTCACTAAGCTAAAGAGGTGCCATTCTGGAGCATAGGGGAAGTGAAATTTCTGCAAATTTACACTGATTTAAATTGGCCTTTTAATCTCTTGAATGCTAGACAGGTGTCTAGTGCATTGCTTCAATGTAAAATGCAATTTCTCGCCTAAGGTGCAGCTGGGTTGCTTAAGAATTAAACCTCCTTATCCAGATGAATACGGCTGTAAAAGTCTTAGGTCTTTTATAAGTCAAAGGACTTTGTTATCTTTCACCGTGTGAAATATTTTCAAAAATGAAAATAAATCCACATAAGCAGTTTAAATAAGCAGGACTGCTATTTGTCCTTGCTGAGATACTGTTATATCGATGGCCTACAAGGCAGCATAAAAAAATTCTCACTTAGGTCACCCAACACCTGAAAAAGAGACAGTTGAAAAATACATTAATTTGGTACGTTACTGATACACCAGGTACTCACTACAGTGTTTGACAGCAATGAAGGAGAGGCTGTAGCTTTCTCAGCCCTTGGATACCAATATTAGTATAGCCAAGGTTAAGGGTCTTGAGCTTGCTAGTGGAGTGCTGCAAAACATAGTACAACACAGTGCAGTCTGATGGGTTCAGTGTCACCTTGAACAAATTGACTTCATCGATCTCAGAGGCGACTTTTTGTACCACCTCTTTTAGCTGTAGTTCCCTCAAACAATGCAGGAGGTTAAGAAGTTTCTGATTTACTTCATATTTAATTTTCTCCTTAAACCAGTTTGTCAGAGGGTCCAGGATATTACCACTCAATTGAGTTACCAAACCTTTTAATTTCCCCTCTATTCTAAAATTGAGAAGGCCCATAAAGAATCTGGAAAACATCTGCAGGTTCTCCCAGCACTTGTTCTTCATGATTTGCAAAGTGGAGGAGAGAAGCTCACTTTGGATTGGCTGTTGAGGAAAGATTCCAAAACACCACAGGTCCAGGCATTGTATCAACTCCTCGGGGATGGAAGTAATGGACATTACACAATAGAGTGCTGCCAAGTGCTCCTGAAGAGTCATATGGAAGAAAGCAAACCTCTCACTCTGCATCTGATCAGTGTCATGCACAAAGACACGATGCATGAAGGAGTCTGGTAATTGTGTTGGATCAAATCCATATTTCTGCAGGTCTTTTGCATAAAATAGGATTTTATTCTCCAATAATGAATAATATGCCAGTCTTCCTAGTTGCCAAAGAATATCTTTCATGGCTGTAAGAACTGGAGGACTGCAGAGTACAATGGGTTCTTGCTCAGTGTTTTCCTCTAAGGGTGTCATTTCCCTCATGTGGTGGTGCATGATGGTGCAGAGATAGCAACGGTAAACCTCAGTCATTGTTTGGGGCAGCCTTTCGATACATGCACCCTGTGTATTACACTGAAAGAAGGGGCTCAGTGCAGTGCAAATAATGAAGCAGTAGAGTGGGATGAAGGACATGCCTGACAGGTTGTCATTTTTCATGATGTACTGAAAGACTTCATCAGATAATGATTTGTCTCTGTAGAACCTTAAGCAGTACTCTTTCACTTGCCTTTCCTCAAATCCTAAGATAACAACTCTGCGGTCAAAGGCTTTGAGAGGAATGGATGAGCGTGGCCTGCTGGTGACTATAATATTAGCTCCAGACAATAATGTTCCATTAATTATGCTATAAATTAGGTCTTGAATGAGCGCTGGTTCAGTAACACTATTCACATGGTTTCCTTCATTTACATGATACTTGAACTCATCCAGACCATCCAGAATAACCAGCAGGTTTCTGGGGTCATGACAAAGTTCCTCAGCTGTGTTCTGTAGATGAATATTATTGCGTTTCACAAGATTAAGAAAGCTCACTGGACCTTCTACCAGATTAATCTCTCGAAAAGCAAAATGTATAGCACAGGAGACATTTTGGAATACCATTCCTAATGACCATTCATGCATCAGCCTCTGCATTGCCAGGCTCTTTCCTATCCCCGCAATCCCAGTTACTAACACCTTATGTGGTGCTTTTGATTCTGTCTCTAGTGGAGACAGGAGCTCACTCAGTTTGATCTTCTGGTGCTTGTTGTGCTCGTAAATCCGAGCACGCCGATTGGCCAGGACAAAGTACTCATGCTGGTCTGGAAATCCTGTTGGATCTTCATTGGTGATAAAGAGCTCAGTGTACCGAATTTCAATTAATTTACATGGGGCATATGAGGTCTCCAGGTTCTCTTGGATTTTGGCATTTTGTGTCAGCACAGAACGTTTGTGACATTGTAGGCTTGCTGAAAAAGAAAAGTGTTACAATAGTAAGCTTACCTTAGAGGATATTTATCATTAAATTTATAATACTAATTAGTTTTAATTTATTTGACGCATTTTTTTTGTTTTGACTATTTCCTCATCATTTTCCCTTTTTTTATTTTTATTTAGACATTACAGCATATTTTTGTATCGACTTTGTGTTATTTACATATATGGCTGGGGAGAGCTTAGTGATTTCACTAGTAGTTAAATTTAAACCTAAGGGAGAAGTAATCTTTTGATGAAAAAAAAATATATAGGGCTTTTCCTGCTAATTAAAATGGAAGGTACTTTCACTGTTGGGAGACATGTCATTCAAAAGTTATTACAGCTTAAATTATTTTTATTTTTTTAACTACAGGTGGTGCTGTTCTTATCACTTACCATTGAGAGTAGTAGTCAGTGACTTGAGCTCTCCCATAGTGTGCATTGTAAAAAAAATGCCTTTGGACACACTGTGTGTTTAGCCCCAGTGGACCAAACTAGAACGATCTTAGCAGGGGCTATGAGCTCTGGTCATTCTGAGCCACACTTGCTCGTACATATACAGGCAATCCAATTGCTGAGAAATGAGATTGCCTAGATTTGGTCTATCTCTTTGTGGCAGCTTTAGGGCTATTTCACATGGGTAACTGTGTAGCGTACCTTTTTTTATATCTTCACTTTTTTGTAGCGCAACTTTTTTTGTAGCACAACTTTTTTGTAAAAACTGAACATGTTGGTGTATTTTTAGTGATATGGTGTAGCAAGCATTTCCCAGTATCTCATTCTTTCAATAATAAACAGAAGTGACAGAATTTACAGGTAAAATGCAACTACCTGTGATATTTGCGGGTTTTCAAAAAGACTCAGTTGAAATATCCTACAAATTTGTGGCTGAGTTATTGAAAGAATGTAGCACCATGCTGTGGCTCTCTGTGACAATCAAATCTTATGTTGCTGGTTAAAAGTCCTATAGAACACAATTATTCACAACTCATGTGTTGTTGTTATTTTTAATGCTTTTCTGTTGCTACTACAATGTTGCTGGTGAGAATGGAGCATTAGACTTTCATTGACTCTCATTGTCAGTGAGACATAGCTAAACTGCTCTACCAAGAGAATACAGAAAGGGAGTGTGTAAAACCAGTACCATCTGTAGTCTAGGTCCTAGAAAGAGGGTATAGGACATTTGTCAGTTTCCTAACCCTTTAAGTGCCAGATGGGCGCATTGTGCACCCCATCTGGCACTCAAAGGATTAAACAGAGTATAATGCTAAGACACAAGCTTCTGTTCTATGAAATGGGATGTTCTAAGGTATATCTGCAAACATTACAATACCTTGATATTAGAATTTAAGCAAAATATTTAATTGATGTGTTATACCCACCACTGGCAAATGTAGGGTCCATTTATTATTGTGTGGGCAATGCAGGGTATCTATTGTGCTGCTCTCTACCTCACTACCTCAATGCAGGTGATTATAAATCTTCAGCAGAGCCGAAATCGCACTGTTTAGAAATAAATACTTAATTGGAACGGTCTACAAAGTGTGCTTGCAAGCCAGGCACACTTTGTAGACCATTCCAATTAAGTATTTAATACTAAATAGCGCGATTTGGGCTCTGCTGAAGAGCCGCCGCCCAGTCAAAACACATTTTAGGAGATAACTGGCATCAAAGGGCTTAACATGACAGTATGTTGACTTACCTTTCAACTGGTAAAATTTAAATGTTGGGTTTGTTTCTTTTCCTGCAGAACATATAACAAGTGAGGTTAGAGCTCACTGAGTGCCAGGGAGGTGATCATTGTATTTCTTCACAATGAGTTGCTTACCCCACTGGCACTCAAAGGGTTTATAAGAAAATAAGGAGGGAAAATAAGTCACTGTCTGGTCTTCACAACCACCACATAATATTATTTCAAGAGAGTGAATCCTTTGAGTTGTCAGAGAGGTTGTTCAGTACATTGCTTTACAGGCCCCTTTGAAAAGTAAAGGTTTAAGCCATTTCTGGGACTGTAGCTCTCTAGCTTTTGTTGTTGTACCACAACTCCCATTATTCCCAGTGATCCAATGCATTTTAAGTGCAACAGCAGCTGGATTACCCTCCCCCTTCCGGACTAGAGGTCAGTGAATTTAGCACACAGATTACTTAAAGGGATAGTAATGTTTCATATTACATATAGCTCCGAACACTGAGCATGTGTAAAAGTGCTGTTCCGCGATGTTCATATGCTGCAAAACTTGCAAGTTACAGTGTAATATTATATTAAAGACTAGTTGAAAAGCCAGTGTACACGGGCCACAGTGCCACCCATCAACCTTGGCTGGTGCCCGGATCCTCTCTTCTTAGTGGCCGCGCTGCAGTCATGTGCAGTACTGACTGTCCAAACACGCCGCGGCTGTCATGGGGTGGGGCGCTCCAAATTCAGACCAGAGTCCTCTCTGTGCGCCTTCCTGGGACCAAGAGGTCCCAGGAAGGTGTGCAGAGAGGACTCCGGTCTGAATTAGAAGCGCCCCGCTCCATATCAGCCACGGCAGGTTCGGACAGTCAGTACTGCGCATGACTGCAGAGAGGGCAGTCTCTATTGCGCATGACTGTGTTGTGACAAACCTTTTACCAAATTACTATATAGGATGATCCCTTCCACCCCTTTCCCCGTTCAGAAGCCGTCTCCCCTCAGATCTGAAGTTTCGTCTTCCCTCATTCAGTATAAGGGAAAACCTTCCCTCAATGTGAAAGGAGGGCAAGTGTTTCCTAATACTACGTGGAGATTGTCTCTTGTGATTGCTCTCAGATCTGGGACAAAAATGATTACTTCAGGGAAAGAGGTGGGAGGGATCATCTTTAACATATTATTACACTGCAGCTAGCATGTTTTGCTGCATATGAACATCACAGAGCAGTACTATTACACATGCTCAATGTTCTTAGCAATGCGTAATATGAAACGTTACTATTCCTTTAATATCATGCCAATATGACTGCCTAAAAATAAAATGTTATCAGTTCAGAGTTCAGTCACTTATCATCTTGAAGACTCTTTGATCTTTGTTGGGTCAATGTCCTCAAGCTGTTACTACCTTGATAAAAATCACTTAACTTTCACTACGTCTTGTTTATTTCAATAACTCATTTATCAATAAACACGCAAATACACTTTAACCCTTTGAGTGCCAGATGGTTGTGCAGCGCATCATGGAGCAATTTGTGACACACCCCTTTGGCACTCAAAAGGTTGAAAGGGACTTGTTTGTTTCCACACCTTTTAGTCTTATTAAGTGTATCTATTCAAACTGCCTATACCCAGTGATCATCTTAAAGCGGAACTACCACCGCTAAAAAACTTGATCTCCAATAATTCCCCATCTGGCGAATAGCTGCTCAGAATTCTCCATTCTTCCCGGGCTGACAGGCAGGACAAAGAGCAGACATCTTTCCATAGTAACGTCTGCACGCCTGCGCTGTCAGTCCCAGCCGGCTCTAGCAGGCGTTGCTAGGAGCCGTTCAGCTCCAAAAGCGCTACTGAGCAGCTAGACGCCAGATGGGGAATTATTGGAGATCAAGGTTTTTAGCGATAGTAGTTCCGCTTTAATACTTCTTAGACATTTTTGATTTAGCAGTTGGGGAATCTCATATCAGCACTGTTTTGTTCTGTGCCTAATAAATCCTGCATAACTAACTGTTCACATGTCCAGAAAATGACCTCCCTCCACCTCCTAAGGGTTGGAATAAATAAATAAGGGGAATAATTATGCAAATCCTATAACCTTTTGCGTGCCAGAGGGGTATGCAATGCTCCCACTGAGGGAAGGATTTGGAAAGGTCACAGATACTTTTTTGTACAAAAACAAGTATGGGGAGATATGAAACAACATGTAAATATGCTTATCCCGTTAACGACTGCCCATATTCCCATGTGATTGGGAGTTAAGGACCACAGAGCATTATTTATTTATTTATTTTTTGCTCAGATGGATTCAGAGGTCCCCAGAGGAGTGCAGCCACATGGGGAACCCTGAATTCAATCATCTACATAAACATTATGGGTCCTTAAAGGGATAGTAATGTTTCATAATAAAAGAAGCTCCAATTAATCTTCATAGTATTTGGCCCTTGGAAAGTGTTATTTCAGTAATGTCAGAGTTGTAGTTCGCCTCTTTTACTGATGTAACACTGCTCACCTCAGAGTAACAAGACTGTCTGGATGGATCACAGAGAGGTACAATCTTGAGGGAACATTAGGAAAAACCTGTCAAGGGGGGCAGTAAGATTGTCCCTTGCTGTGAACTGTCTGGTCCCAGGACCAGATTCCACATCTGAGGTGAGCAGTGTTACACTAGGTAAAAGGAGCGAGAGTGGGATACTTTATCATTCAATTACTGTTGAACTGCAACTCTTGACAGTATTGAAATAACACTCTCCATGGTCCAAATACTATGAAGATTAATTGGAGCTGCTGTTTTTGTGAAACAGTACTATCCCTTTTATCGTAAGTTTTCCAGTGACATTTATGTACATCATGGGTCCTTAAAGGGATAGTAATGTTTCATAATAAAAGCAGCTCTAATTAATCATCATAGTATTTGGACTTTGGAGAGTGTTATTTCAATTCTGTCAGAGTTGTAGTTCAAGAGTAATTCAATGACAAAGTGTCCCCCTCCCGTCCCTTTTACTGATGTAACACTTTTCAGCCAGAGCAGAAGGGAGGTGCCCAGGTAGACTGCAGAGAGGGACAATCTTCAATTAAGATAAGGGAAAAAACCTGAAAAGCTTGTCAAAGGGGGCAGGGCTTTCACTGTTTTCATATAAAGAAGATTGTCCCCTTATGTTATCTGTCTGGCCTATGGACTGCATTCCACATCTGAGAAGAGATGGCTTACACTAGGTAAAAGGGGTGGGGAGGGGAAACTTTGCTTGTGAATATCTCTTAAACCATAAAGGTTTGAGAGATAAGACTTATATCATTCTTCATGTTTTTTTAATGCCTACAAAATAAAATAAAGTTAAAAAGAAGTATTACTATCCCTTTAAGATGTAACAGAACAGTAAAGTTTTATTATGAATAAAAATTAAATCTTTTGTAGAGATTTTTCATTTAAGAAATACAATGCATCTCCCCTGGTAAAAAGCTTTATGAGTGTTAAGTACCCACTCATGTTTGGACTGGGATACAAATCTTCCATGGAATTATATACACAAATACCAGAGGTTGAACAAATAATCCAGTAGATCAGTAGTTGTGGGAAAGGGTTCCATTGAATCCCAGGGTTCCCATTAGTAGTAATAAGGGACCACATTTTTGAAATGACAATCAAGGGAACATGGCTGGGTGGCCATTAATGTATATAAACATCGTACAGCCTAATAATTTAGTCTTAAAGCAGAAGTATCACCACCATATAATAGCCCCCACTTACCCTGCTATGGTCAGAAAATCCTAATGACTCCATAAACATTGCCCTGGTGTTCAAGAGATAACATCTTCAGTCAGTCCTGATTGTCAAATCCATGAGGGCAAAAATGATAGTAACCAGTAGGACCACAGGACCTTAAAACCATGTATGGAACAGATGTTGTTCTGTTATCTCAGGTCAAATACGTAGTACAGTTTTGGGCACCAGTTCTGAAAAAGGATATTCTACAACTGAAGAGGGTACAGTATAGAGCAACAAAATTAATTAACCCTTTGAGTGCCAGAGGTATAGGCAACGCATTGCTTGCAATACGTTGTGTACCCCTCTGGCACTCAAAGGGTTAAGGGAATGAAAGACTTGAAGTATGTAGAACATCTAGACAAACTTGATTTATTTACTCTAGAGAAAAGAGGACTAAGAGGAGATCTTATCACGATGTTCAAGTATATGAGAGGTCAGTACAAAGATCTCTCTTTTGAGCTTTTCATTCCAAGGCCTGATCAAATAACCAGGAGTGACCTCTTGAGATTAGAATGAAGGAGATTTTAACTTCAGCAGAGGAAGGGTTTTTTTACAGTAAGGACTGTTAAATTGTGAAATTCCTTGCACAAGGATGAGGTAATGACAGATGCAGTGGGTACATTTAAGAGATGAATAGATACATTTGGCAGCAGGAAAGCTACATAATCCTCATGTCTCTAGATTATGAGGCAAGGGTTGAACTTGATGGACTTTTTTTGGTCTAAATTACTATGTTAATATGTTTCTCAGTGCATTGCGTACCCCTTTGGTCCTTAATGTGTTACGTAGGCTCATGCAATTGGCCTGTTTCACTTTGGGAAAACTGCCCGCAGCTGTCCTTTGTTCCTCCATGCACATGACATTCAGATCAATTGAAGATGTTATCTCTTGAACCAAGGCACAAGGAAAAATACATTGGGGCCATTAGGTTTTTCTAGCCATAGTAAGGTAAATGGAGGTTTATTATTAGGGGGTGTTAGTTCTCCTTTAATTTGTGGGGGTGGAGAGGGGGAATGGGCCAATGTTACAGCCTGATAAAAAGCAAATACATATTTCAAAGAATGCTATTTTTCAGAATGGCAATAAGATAAAATGCATGCATGTAAATGCTCATAGTGTGGCTAATAAGATGGGGGACTAGAACTGATTGCAATGTATGAGCAATTTGATTTAATTTGTGTGTTTGATACCTGGTTAGATGATACACATGACTTGGTAGTAAATCTAGAGGGTTATTCACTTTTTAGGAGGGATAGGGTTAATAAAAAGGGATGGTGTATGCCTATATGTAAAGCATGTGTTAAAACCTAGTATAAGAGAAGATATTAATGAGAGGTCCAGTGAGAATTCAGAGGCCCTGTGAGTTGATATACACACTGGGGGTGAACATAATAAAAGATGTTAATGGGAATTTGCTACAAGCCATCTAATATTGGAGAGTTTGAAGAAGCCCAACTGTTATGCAAATGGAAAAGGCATCAAGGTCTGGAAATGTAATCATAATGGTAGATTTCAAGTATCCTGAAATTGACTGGAGAAATATGACTTCTAGCACTGCAAAGGGAAATTATTTTTTAACGCCTCGAGTGCCAGAGGGGGTACACAACACATTGCTTTGCAATGTGTTGCATACCCCTCTGGCACTCCAAGGGTTAAGTATGGTTAATGACAATTTCATGTTCTGACTAGTAGAGGAGCCAACTAGAAAAGAGGCCTTGCTGGACCTAGGGCTCTCAAACGATTCTGACATGGTAAACAGCATACAGGTAAGGGAACATTTAGGCAGCAGAGAACACAATATGGCATCTTTTGAAATTTGTTATGAGAAACCCATTAGCAAGGGTTTAACTAAAACATTCATTTTTAAAAAGGCTAATTTTACAATGCTAAAAGCAGTATTAAAGGACATTCAGTGGAATGTAATATTCAAAGATAAAAATGCACAAGAAACATGGAAAACATGGAATGCAGGGAAATGAGAAATAAAAGCAGACTTTTAAAAGTCAAAAGGGTCAGATGCATCATTTAAAAATATAAAGAATGTAATAAAATCTGAAAACAAGCAATTGAAAATGAGAAAAGTATTGCAAAAGAGAGAAAGAAAAAAGCATTAGTATTTCTACAAGGGTATCCTTTTAAAAGGTCGCACGTGAAACAGCGTGCGACCACATAACACCTTAACCAAGTCGCCATAATACAAATGGCGACATGAGAATCTCGCATTGCATGACAGAGCGAGATTCTCATGTCGGATAGTGAAAGGTAGCGTCCAAGTCTAGCTGTCTATGGTGAGCACTGGTCTCTCCCCATAGAACAATAATAAAAAAATAATCAAGAAGTAACCTCATCCGGAGCTTGCTGCCCAGCCTCTCTCTCTCACCTTCTCCGCTCCGATGAGCTACATGTCTAAAGTGTCAAAAGAAGAAGGGAGGGACAGAAAACGGGGTGCCCTTGTGTGTATCAATAAAGTTGATATCACCTCCACCGATAAAATCATAAAGATGTATGCTAACAAAAAGAATGTGTTGGAGAAGACATACGTCCAGTCCAACTTAAAAGCCTCTGGAGTAATTCACTGTCTCCAGCAACAGTATCCTTCTCGGCTGCTCAACTTCTTCTACGTTCCCCCAAAAAGTAGAATCAATCCCAAAAGACAAAAGCCAAAGGAGTGCCAATAGTGCAATATTGTTATTAGAGCAACAATCAATTAATTGATCTCATTTATAATCACATCAAGATTTGGCCAGGTCCTTGTTATCAAGGATGCTGGCTAAACTTGCCTACGGAGAATATTCCCGTCTCCGTTCGAGTACACAGCTTGTTAGCAGATCAAATCACAGGCGGAGGCTCCAAATGTTCCAGGATCCCATATAATTTATTAATATTATAAAAAATCCACAGGTAATCATGCTTACGCGTTTCTCAGCACAAACAAATGCCGCTTTATCAAACAAATACCCAAATACCCAAATTGAACATCGTAACACCAATTGAACAATCTCTTACAATTACTTATTATATAGACCTAATAAAAATCACCATTTATATGATACTCGCACCTTATCAATAGTGATTATCATTTCTAATTTCAATACATACTAACTATCCATAAATGTGAATATATGAGATCTATTAATTGATTGTTGCTCTAATAACAATATTGCACTATTGGCGCTCCTTTGGCTTCTGTCTTTTGGCATACACGTCTAAAGTGGTAGGCTGGAGGACAGCAGTTGAACAAACAAACTCCACATGCCAGTGTAGAATCCTAAAGACTCCGCTAGAAGCCAAGGGGTTAATTATAGACATTATAGCAGTTTTGTTCAACTGCTACCCTCCAGCCTTCCACTTTAGACATGTAGCTCAGCGGAGCAGAGAAGGTGAGAGAGAGCCCGGACAGCAAGCTCCATATGAGGTTACTTCTTGAGTAATATTTTTTTTTCCTATACACATGAAGCTTAGCTTGCTGAGCCATGTGATTCCATTTATCAGTGGAGCTGTGTTTCTGAGTGCCATGGACTGTTGTGGATCTCAGTTTCATTAAAAAAAACACACATAGCTGGTCAATTAGAAGCACTGAAAGCATAGGAATGCCGGTGCTCAGCATAGACAGCTAGACTTGGACGTGACCTTTCACTATCCGACATGAGAATCTCACACTCTCATGCAGAGCGAGATTCTCATGTCGCCATCTTTATTATGGCGACTTAGTTAAGGTGTTATGTGGTCACACGCTCTTTCACGTGCAACCTTTTAAAAGTAAACCTTCTACACGTATATAAATAACAAGAAACATTAAGGCTGATATTGGTCCTCTTAAGACTGAGATAGGTGAATTGTATTAGTGAGGATAAGGCTACGGCTGACACCTTGAATACATTCTTTTATTCTGTATATACAAAGGAAGCAACAATGGCAGGCTATGGGCAAACAGGCAAAATAACATCGTTTACTCATTCATATACATGGCTTACTGAGGATAATGTCCAAAAGAGACTGGAAAAGGTTATGGTGAATAAAGCACCTGGACCTAGAGGCATACACCCAAGGGTACTTAAGGAACTTAGCTCAACAATAATAACACGATTAAACTTAGTATTTATTGATACTCTTTCTTCATAGAACCCTGATTAGAAAAAAATTGGAGGAAAGCTGATGTAGTACCATTGTTCAAAAAGGGGCCAAACCAGGAAACTATAGATGTGTTGACTTCCATAGTGGGTAAGATACTAGAAGGGTTACAAATGGACAGTATTCAGAACTATGAGGAGACAAACAATATTATTAGTAGGAGTCAGAATGGCTTTATGAAGAACAGATCATGTCAAAAGCCTTTGACACTGTGTCTCACAACAGGTTACTGCATAAATTAAAAGACTTCTGTTTGGGAGGTTGCATGTGTGCATGGATAGAGAACTGGTTAAATGTTAGATGGCAGAGTTGTTATAAATGAAACCTTATAAAGTTGGTCTAAAGTTGTAAGAGGGGTGCCACAGGGTTCAGTCCATGGTCCAGTGCTTTTTGATTTGTTTACTAATGATCTAGGAGTGAAAATGTAAAGTAATATCTTAATCTCTGCTGATGAGACTAAGCTATGTAAGGAAATATATACAGACCAGGATGTTTTTCTCTCTGCCGAAAGATTTAGATAAACGGAGTGAATGGGCAGAAAAGTGGTAGATGAGGTTTAACGTAGATAAATGTAAGTATAGCATTTGGGCTGTAGACACAAATTAGCTACATCTTACACTAAATGGGAAACTACTTGGGCAATCCTCATTGGTGAAAGATTTAGGAGTATTGATAGACAATAGGCTTCACAGCAGTATGCAGTGTCACTCAGCTGCTTCACAAGCAAATAGGGTACTATCCTGCATAAAAAAGGCTATAGATGCACAGGATGCAAATATAATTATCTCTCTATATAAATACTTGGTAAGACATCATCTAGAATATGGAGTACACCTTTGGGCACCAGTTCTTAAAAGACATTATTAACCCCTTAAGGACCCTTGACGTACCAGGACCGTCACGGTCCTTGAACTACTCAAGGACCGATGACGGTCATGGTACGTCACGTACTTTTTACTTACAGCGCTCTAGTGATGCGCCGATACACGTGACAGGTCACGTGTACCGGCGCGTCAAAGTGCCCCTACGCGGTCATTATGGGACGGAAATGTCCCGTGACCGCCGGTCCTTAAGGGGTTAAACTGGAAAAAGTGCAGAGACGTGCAGCAAAACTGATAAAGGGATTGGAGGATCTAAGTTATAAAGACAGACTAACCAAACTGGGTTTGTTTACATTAGAGAAGAGACATCTAAGGAGTAATATAATTACCATTTACGAATATATTTAAGGTCAATACAAAGAACGCTCTAAAGAACTATTTAAGCAAAGAGCTGAGGGAAGAACAAGAGTCATCCATTAAGGGGTTTGCAAGCACACTTTGTAGACCGTTCCAATGAAGTCATGAAGAGCCGCCAGCTTGTCTGTGGACCAGAATCCAAGTCTGTCAGCTAGATGGCAGACTTAACTGAAACAGCCAGGAATAGGGAACTGTAGTTGTGAATATCTCTCAAACCATAAAGATTTGAGAGATAAGACTTACATAGTTCTTAATATTTTTTGAATGCCTATAATACTAAATAAAAATACATATTACCATCCCTTTAAAGTAAAATAAAGGCAGGGATTTTTTACAGTAAGGGTGGTAAAGTTATGGAATTCTTTGCCTTGGGATGCTGTGCTTTCAGATGCTGTAAATGCTTTAAAAATTTATTGGATACCTATCTAGCACAGAACAATATTCAGACTTATGACAATTGGCTTCAAAGCAGATAGGATGTTGATTCAGGAAATATCTGACTGCTATTTGGAGTCAGAAAGGAATTTTTTACCCACTTGCGGCTTAATTGGAAATGGCTTCAATGTTTTTTTTTTTTGCTTTCTTCTGGATCAACGGGGGTGTTTTGTCATGGGCTGAGCTTAAAGGAAGCAGGTCTTTATTAAGCCTCATCAACTATGTTACTATATACAGTTGAAACCAGAAGTTTACATACACTATATAAAAAGACACATATGCATGTTTTTCTCACTATCCGACAGGAAATCAGAATAAACCTTACCCGTTTTAGGTCAATTAGGATTACCAACATTATTTATATTTGCCAAATGCCAGAATAATGAGAGAGAGAGAATTTTTTAAGGCATTTTTATTACTTTCTGCAAAGTCAAAAGTTTACATACATTTCATTAGTATTTGGTAGCATTGCCCTTAAACTGTATTACTTGGGTCAAACGTTTTGGATATCCTTCCACAAGCTTCTCACAATAGTTGGTAGGAATTTTGGCCCATTCCTCCTGACAGAACTGGTGTAACTGAGCCATGTTTGTAGGTCGCCTTGCTCACACCTGCCTTTTCAGCTTTGCCCATAAATTTTCAATAGGATTGAGATCAGGGCTTTGTGATGGCCACTCCAAAACATTGACTTTGTTATCCTTAAGCCACTTTGTAACCAGTTTGGCAGTATGCTTCGGGTCATTGTCCATTTGGAAGACTCATTTCCGCCCAAGCTTTAACTTCCTGGCTGATGTCTTGAGATGTTGCTTCAGTATTGCCACATAATCTTCTTGTCTCATCATGCCATCTATTTTGTGAAGTGCACCAGTCCTTCCTGCACCCAAACAACCCCATAACATGATGCTTCCACCCCCATGTTTCACAGTTTGGATGGTTTTCTTAGGCTTCCAAGCTTCTCCCTTTTTCCTCCAAACGTAACGATGGTCATTATGGCCAAACAGTTCAATTTTAGTTTCGTCAGACCACAGGACATGTCTCCAAAAATGTAGGTCTTTGTTCCTGTGTGCATTTGCAAACATTAATCTGGCTTTTATATGTTTCTTTTGAAGTAATGGCTTCTTCCTGGCAGAGTGGCCTTTCAGCCCATATTGATACAGTACTTGTTTCACTGTGGATAATGACACAATCTTACCAGCTTTCGCCAGCATCTTCACAAGGTCTTTTGCTTTTGTTCTTGGGTTGATATGCACATGTCGGACCAAAGCACATTAATCTCTGAGACACAGAACCCGTCTCCTTCCTGAGCGTTATGATGGCTGGACATTCCCATCTTGTTTGTACTTGCGTATAATTGTTTGTACAGATGAACGAGGCACCTGCAGGTATCTGGAAATTGCACCCAAGGATGATTCAGACTTGTGCAAGTCCACAATTCTCTTCCTGATATCTTGGCTGATTTCTTTAGACTTTCCCATGATGTTACACACAGAAGCAGTGTGTTTCTGGTGTGCATTAACATACATCCACAGGTGTGTCTCTAATTAACTCAGATGTTGCCAATAAACCTATCAGAAGCTTCCAAAGACATGACATCATCATATGGGCTGTCCCAAATTGTTTGAAGGCATAGTAATCCTAGTGTATGTAAACTTTTGACTTTGCAGAAAGTAATAAAAGTGCCTTAAAAAATTCTCTCTCTCTCATTATTCTGGCATTTGGCAAATATAAATAATTTTGGTAATCCTAATTGACCTAAAACGGGTAAGGTTTATTCTGATTTCATGTCAGATAGTGAGAAAAACATGCATATGTGTCTTTTTATATAGTGTATGTAAACTTCTGGTTTCAACTGTAAATTACCAGCACAAAGTAACATTCTATTATACTGATAATAAATCAGGGGTAAAAATGAAAAAAAAAATCTGTGGAGCCAGACAAAATTGTAGGAGTTAATTACAATTTTAGGAATGAGTGAAGAGGTGTAGGCATGTAGTTGAATATAGTTGTATATAACATAGCAAAGTCAGTTAGGATCTGTAAATAGAATCTTAGAAGCCTGGCTCCTGTGATTTTGAATGTTTCCCTTATATCTTTATTCAAGACATATCATATCCAGTCAGTCTGGAATGCAATGTCCATGGAGGTGGATGTGACAGTTGCTTAACCCTTCAAAAGGGTTAAGATTTCCATGTGCAGTAGACTGAGTTTAGCTACTGTAGTCCTATTAATAACTGAAAAGGCACAAGGGCAAAACTCATAGTCACATAGTTGATGAAGGTGGTAAAAAACAACAGCATTGAAGCCATTTCCAATTAAGCTCAAAGTGGATAAAACAATTTGTTCCTGACTCTAAATGACAGTCAGCTAGTTCCCTGGATCAACATCCTATCTGCTTTGGAACCAAATGTCATAATTCTCAATATTGTTCTGAGCTAAAAAATTATCCATTACATTTTAGAAAGCAACTGCAGTATCTGCAAACATCCCGAGGCAAAGAATTCTACAACTTTACTGCCTTACTGTTAAAAAACCCTGCATTTGTTTTAGTTGAAAGTGTGTGTCTTCTAGTATTAATGGATGACCTGTTTTTTGCTGAGCTCTTTTAATATGTAGTTTCTTAGAGAGTTCATTGTATTGACATCAGATATATTTGTAACTAGTAATCCCTTTAGACATCTCTATAGTAAACAAACCCAGTTTGACTACATTATTTAGATTTTGCACAGTATCGCCCCACTTTTTCCATTTCATTAATGTATTTTTTTAAGCTCTGGTGCCCATACAGTACTCCATATTCTATTTTATATTCTTGCCAATGATCTGTATAGAGGTATAAATTCCCATCCCTTGAATATATACAGTATATATATATATATATATATATATATATATACCTCTCTTGCAGAGGCTGAGTCACACCGCACACTGATGTGAAATGTATTGCATATATATTATATATACACACACACACTACCTGTCAAAAGTTTTAGAACACCCCCATTTTACCAGTTGTTATTGAAGGGTGAAGGGTAAAAGCAAAGCAGCTTAAAAGTGCAACACATTTGTGGGAACTTCTGCAACAGTGCTGGGAAGAACTTTCAGCAATATTTGATTTCCACTGTGGAAAGAATGGCACAAGTGTGTTAGGCTGTTATATCTGCAAAAGGTGGCTACTTTGACGAGTCAAAAATTTAGATTACATTTTGTTAACCCCTTACGGACCCATGATGGTCCAGGACCGTCATGGGTTGTTATACCCTTAAGGACCGATGACGGTCCTGGACCGTCATGGAATTCCGTGCTTCTCACGCGTCTGCGCGCCGTTCTGGGAGTCCAGAATTGGATTTGAGAAAAAAAAATGGTCCGGCTGGTCCTTTAGGGGTTAAGGAAAATGATTCCATGATTTCTCTTTAATGTCCAGTTGTTTATTTTCAGTGTAAATTGAGACAGTAAACTGAATACATTTCAATACAAACTGGGTGTTCTAAAACTTTTGACCGATAGTGTGTATATCGAGTAAATATTGAGTACATTTATAGAAGGAGAGAGATTTGCCTTATTGTGCAAAAGGGAAACTTACTGGATTTTTAGATGTCATATATTGAGTCCTGATGGGTATAATGATAAAATTGATATTCATGCTTATATGTGATATATTTATGTGGTGTCAATTACGGTTGAGATGTTAAGAAGGGTTTATTAGGTAAGGGTATCTAATATGATATAATTTTTTATTAAACAATTTTTAAAATTTAAATACATATTTTATTTTAGTTATTTATTTTTATTTTATTATTGAGTTGAATATTCCATTAATTAAATGTATTATTATTATATTTTTTGAGTTAGTTATTTGTATGTTTTAGGAGAAATATGGTTCTCTTTAATGATTGTATAGGTGTGGATATATTTGGTTAAAGTATGCAGTCATTGGAGGGTTAACTTGGTGTAGGTTTCATTTTCAACAAGGAAGAGCACAATGATGATGTAGTCCTAACGCATGTTCAAATATTCTATAAGGTAGAGCGCAATGATGACGCTAAGTTGGCGCCATATAAGACGAGGAGGCCGACTACAATCCCATGATGCTCCCTAATGAAGTACTAGAGATAGTACGAAACGAGTTGGAGAAGTCTGCTCTATTACGCTGATTTTATATCATTTACTATTATTCGGATGGTGAAACTCTCAAATTTTCAAAGAATTGAAAGATCCTAACAAAGTGCCAACAATTTCAATCTGGAGGTTACGAACTGAATATCCAGTATATCCGGTTAATAATATCCGGTCATTGATACACTGTTGCTACGCTGATAAGCTCTAAGAGGCGGGAGGTTACATTGAAGATGACTAATACCCTCTGCCCGCTACAAGAAAAGTTCAAGTAGACCACCTCAGCCCCAGGTAATTTTACCATCTGTTATAAGACCTATATAAGGGGCTAAGAACTTACAGACGGGGGAGGATTAGGAGATAAAATATACAGTTTATATCTACAAACTGCATAGTCCCGGAGTTTACCTGCCCGCTAATTCATTACAGCGTTATTGGATATTTTCCACTGAAGGCATTTATTAGGAGATGGACTGTAACTATTACCTATATATTACCTTTCTTGGAGGAGAGTTATAGAGATCCTACTGATTTTATTGGAACTGATTTTTGTTGGAAGCGGAAAGTTCCTTCTGTATAAATAGAAGTACTGTGCACAGTATTATTTGCTACAGAGCTTATGTGTTGATTTATTTATGTACTGTTCCCATTCCATATCAGTATATTATTATTTATTTAATAAATAAATAAATAAATATTTTTACATTATTAAGCAGTGGATTGTAGTTCTCTCCATGTTTTTCTTGTGTGTATATATATATATATATATATATATATTATATATATATATATATATATATATATATATATATATATAATATATGTTTAGTTCTACAACCGCAATACTTAACCATACAGTTATCTATATTAAACCTCATCTGCCACTTTTCAGCTCATTCATTTAGTTTATTGAATTCTTTCTGCAGATAAAAAAAACATCCTGTTTCTGTGTATTTTCTTAAAGGGATAGTAATACTTCGTTTTATCTTAATTTTATTTTGTAGGCATTAAAAAAACATGAGGAACGATATAAGTCTTATTTCTCAAACCTTTATGGTTTGAGAGATATTCACAATCAAAGTTTCCTCTCCCGCCCCTTTTTCCTAGTGTAAGCCATCTCTTCTCAGATGTGGAATCTGGTTGTAAGACCAGACAGATAACAGCAGGGGACAATCTTCTTTCTATGAAAACAATGAAAACCCTGCCCCCCTTGGCAAGTTTTTCAGGTTTTTCCCTTATCTTAATTGAAGATTGTCCCTCTCTGCAGTCTACCTGGTCACCTCCCTTCTGATCTGGCAGAGCAGTGTTACATCAGTAAAAGGGGCGGGAGGGGGGACTTTGCCATTGAATTACTCTTGAACTACAACTCTGACAGAATTGAAATAACACTCTCCAAAGTCCAAATACTATGATGATTAATTAGAGCTGCTTTTATTATGAAACATTACTATCCCTTTAAGAGTAGTTTCTTCAGCAATGATTAAGACACTTCTTTCAATACCTATTTCTAGATTAGTAAACAGTAGTGATGAGCGAGCATGCTCGGCCGAAGCTCGGTTCGGCTCGAGCATCGCTCTGCTCGGCACATGGCGGTACTCGTACGAGTACCGCATGTGCTCGCCCGCCATGTTCGGGTCTCCTCCCCGCACATTTCGCGGCTGCTGCGCAGCCAATAAACGTGTGGGGAGGCTCTGACATCAGTGTAATGCCAGCAGCCATGTTGGCTGCTGGCATTACACTGATTGGCTGGCCAGAACCCGTGATCGGGTGCTGTATAGCACCCGACTCGCGAGTTCGGCTCATTCTCAGCCAGGGAGAGATGCGATCAGGCAGGGAAAGTCAGTGTAAGGAGAATAAAAGTGTTGGTACTCTTTCAAGACCCAAAAGTCCTTTTTAGGACTGTTGTGTGTGGGGGCAGCATTTATATTTTGTTTGGGGGGGCACAATTTCATTTTTTTTTGTGGGGGAGATATTAGTATGGTGACATTGTACTAGGTGCACAGGGACAAATATTTTTCAACGCAGCGACAAAAAGGGCCATTTTAAACGTGTGCCTAGCCATAGATTATTGTCACATTCTGTTTAGTGTGCAAATTCACAAATTAACGTCACATATTCCGTTCACTGTGCCTAGCCGCAGATTAGCGTCACATTCTGTTTCGTGTGCCTAGCCGCAGATTAGCGTCACATATTGTTTCGTGTGCAAATTCACAAATTAACGTCACATATTGTTTAGTGTGCAAATTCACAAATTAACGTCACATATTCCGTTCACTGTGCCTAGCCGCAGATTAGCGTCACATTCTGTTTCGTGTGCCTAGCCGCAGATTAGTGTCACATATTGTTTAGTGTGCAAATTCACAAATTAACGTCACATATTGTTTAGTGTGCAAATTCACAAATTAACGTCACATATTCCGTTCACTGTGCCTAGCCGCAGATTAGCGTCACATTCTGTTTCGTGTGCCTAGCCGCAGATTAGCGTCACATATTGTTTAGTGTGCCTAGCCTCAGATTAACGTCACATTCTGTTTCGTGTGCCTAGCCGCAGATTAGCGTCACATATTGTTTAGTGTGCAAATTCACAAATTAACGTCACATATTGTTTAGTGTGCAAATTCACAAATTAACGTCACATATTCCGTTCACTGTGCCTAGCCGCAGATTAGCGTCACATTCTGTTTCGTGTGCCTAGCCGCAGATTAGCGTCACATATTGTTTAGTGTGCCTAGCCGCAGATTAACGTCACATATTGTTTAGTGTGCCTAGCCGCAGATTAGCGTCACATATTGTTTAGTGTGCAAATTCACAAATTAACGTCACATATTGTAACGGATGTTATCCGTTACTTAGGCCTTGTCTGGCCATAAGTTTGTTTAACCAAAAACTGTGGACATTTCTGTCATGCCTAAAACAACCCTTGTCTAGGCATATGGATTGTCAGCCCAGTGACGCAAGCTATGTAGAGCTTTGGGATATTATATTGGTGGACAGATGTGCCAAAAAGGACTAAAAATCATAGCCTGCTTTCAGGGAACAGGGCCATTAGGGGGTTAATAATTTGAGTTTACCTAATGTTACTTGCAATGTGTATTGTAGGCACTAAAGCTATTGTATTGAGACCCCCTGCTGTGTGATAATTCATTCAAGTCCCTCCAGTCTTTATGCCCATTGTGTGAGTTCAGCAACCCTTTTGTATTTGATATGTAATGAAGTCTGAGTCATTGTATTTGTTAGACCATTGACCTTTTGTCTACTGTGTGATTGAATTATGTTCCTAATGTATTTGCTTGGTCCATTTATTTGAATGTAAGGTTTGACTATAAATATGTGTGGTTTGTTTCAATAAAGAGAGTTCTGTTTTGGAGTGAACAAGGAGTCCTGGAGTCTTGTATTGCTTATGGTCTAAAGTATCCACTCTGATACCCATCTGCGCCAAGTATCCTGAATCGCCGACCGCCTGCTGCCAGTTTCCTGCGACCTAACTTCGTGGACTGTCAGGCGGCGACGTGGACTCTTCCCTGCTTCCCTGCTTCCAGCGATCCTGTGGCTGTTTCCAGTGACTGTTCATACTCCAACCGGTGCATCCGACGGCGCTTATCTGCGTCGAGAAGGAGAGACCCAGGAACGACGGCGGAAGGCGACGCGGTCCCTTCTCACCTTCCGTTACACATATTGTTTAGTGTGCAAATTCACAAATTAACGTCACATATTCCGTTCACTGTGCCTAGCCGCAGATTAGCGTCACATTCTGTTTCGTGTGCCTAGCCGCAGATTAGCGTCACATATTGTTTAGTGTGCCTAGCCGCAGATTAACGTCACATATTGTTTAGTGTGCCTAGCCGCAGATTAGCGTCACATATTGTTTAGTGTGCAAATTCACAAATTAACGTCACATATTGTTTAGTGTGCAAATTCACAAATTAACGTCACATATTCCGTTCACTGTGCCTAGCCGCAGATTAGCGTCACATTCTGTTTCGTGTGCCTAGCCGCAGATTAGCGTCACATATTGTTTAGTGTGCCTAGCCGCAGATTAACGTCACATATTGTTTAGTGTGCCTAGCCGCAGATTAGCGTCACATATTGTTTAGTGTGCCTAGCCGCAGATTAACGTCACATATTGTTTAGTGTGCCTAGCCGCAGATTAGCGTCACATATTCCGTTCACTGTGCCTAGCCGCAGATTAGCGTCACATTCTGTTTCGTGTGCCTAGCCGCAGATTAGCGTCACATATTGTTTAGTGTGCCTAGCCGCAGATTAACGTCACATATTGTTTAGTGTGCCTAGCCGCAGATTAGCGTCACATATTGTTTAGTGTGCAAATTCACAAATTAACGTCACATATTGTTTAGTGTGCAAATTCACAAATTAACGTCACATATTCCGTTCACTGTGCCTAGCCGCAGATTAGCGTCACATTCTGTTTCGTGTGCCTAGCCGCAGATTAGCGGCATATATTCCGTTTAATATGAAGAAGGCGGGTAAAAAGGGAGGGGGAAGTGGGCGTGATCCTGATAGTTCAGGGCGCGGGTCAGGACGCGTAGAAACTGTGCCTGGTGCCAGAGCACAAGACAGAAAGACATCCACCATACCTAGCTTCATGTCTCAGTTTACAGGGCGTCGCAGGACATCACTCTCGAGGTCAGACCACTGCGAACAGGTGGTCGGTTGGATTTCAGCTGATACTGCTTCCAGTCGGTTAAGCACCACCCTGTCTTCCACCAAGTCCACTCTCACTAGCCAAGAGTCTGGTCAACATAATCCTCACCCTGATCATCCTTCCTCCCACCATAGAGGGTCTGGCCAAAGAAGTGATCCCACACTGGGATATAGTGAGGAGCTCGTCTCATCACCAATCCTTGATTTGAACCTCTCTCCAAGCACGCTTGCAGAGGAACATGAGATCTTGTGCCCTGATCCACAACCTCTAGAGGGTACCCAATCACAAGAAGATGACAGAGGGGAACGGCATTTAAGGTCAAAGGAAGTGGATGATGATGATGAGACACAGTTGCCATCAAATCAACCACAATTACTGTCTCAAGACCTTGATGAGGAGGATGATACACAGTTGTCAATGACTGAGGATGTGGTGGGATCAAGAAATGAGGAGGATGATCAGAGTGAGGAAGTGGAGGAGGACTTGGTGGACGATGAGGTCACTGACCCCACCTGGGAAGGTGGAGAGCCGAGCGATGACAGCAGTCCTGAGGGTGAGCCATCTGCAGCACCGCAACAGGCTGGAAGAGGCAGTGGTGTGGCTAAAGAAAGAAGGCGGACCGCACCAAACCGGCCCGCAAATGTTCCACGGAGCACCCCCTTGCATAAATCTCCCTTGCCAAGGGCTAGGTGTTCCGCGGTATAGCGTTTTTTTAAGGAAAGTGCGGACGACAAAAAAATTGTAGTTTCCACCCTGTGCCACACCAGAATGAGCCGAGGCATGAACACTAGAAACCTCACCACCACCAGCATGATCCGACACATGGCATCCAAGCACCGTAATAAGTGGGAGGAACGCCCGGATCGCCAATCTGTGTCTGCAGGCCACACCACTGCCTCCTCTTCCCCTGTTTTCGGTGCCGGCCAATCGCCTGTCGAAGGCGCAGGCCCGCATACCTCCCGCCCTGCACCTGTACCATCTGAAGCACCATCAGCGACCACATCCACTTCCCTGTCCCAGCGCAGCGTCCAAATGTCGTTACCCCAGGCATTTGAGCGCAAGCGAAAATACCCAGCCACCCACCCACAGGCCATAGCACTAACCTCACACCTTTCCAAATTACTGGCCATCGAAATGCTGCCATTTAGGCTTGTGGACACTGAGTCCTTCCGCAGCCTGATGGCAGCAGCTGTCCCTCGGTACGCAGTCCCCAGCCGCCACTACTTTTCCCGGTGTGCCGTCCCCGCCTTACACCACCATGTGTCCCTTAACATCACCCGTGCCCTGACCAACGCAGTTACTGGGAAGGTCCACTTAACGACTGACACATGGACAAGTGCTTGTGGCCAGGGACGCTACATTTCCCTGACGGCACACTGGGTGAATGTCGTGGAGGCTGGGAGCGACTCAGACCCTGGGATGGCACAGGTGCTACCCACGCCGAGGATTGCGGGCCCTACCTCCATCAGGGTTTCCGCCCGCACCTACGTTATTGGCTCCTCCTCCTCCTCCTCCGTTTCCACCTCCGAATTCTCTGCGCGCAGCGCCACTCACCCATCAGCCGGTAGCTGGAAGCAGTGTAGCACTGCAGTGGGGAAGCGTCAACAGGCCGTGCTGAAGCTGATCTGCCTTGGGGACAAACAGCACACAGCCTCAGAGCTGTTGCAGGGGATTAGTCACCAGACCGAGCAGTGGCTCTCGCCACTCAACCTGCAACCAGGCATGGTTGTGTGTGATAATGGGCGTAACTTGGTGGTGGCTTTGGAGCTCACACACGTACCATGCCTAGCGCATGTATTTAATTTAGTGGTTCAGCGATTTCTAAAAACCTACCCCAATTTGCATGATCTCTTGACGAAGGTGCGCCGCGTGTGTGCACATTTCCGTAAGTCATCTACAGCTTCAGCCGGCCTGTTGAAGCTGCAGCAGCGTTTACAATTGCCAGCTCACCGGCTGCTGTGTGACGTGAGCATGCGCTGGAACTCCACCTTCCACATGTTGGCCCGGCTTTGTGAGCAGCAGAGGGCAGTAGTGGAGTACCAGCTGTTACACGGTCGTCGCCTCTCCGTTCAACTTCCTCTAATCAGAAGTGAGGAGTGGGAATGGATGTCAGACCTCTGTGAGGTTTTACGCAATTTTGAGGAATCGACACAGATGGTGAGCGGCGATAACGCTATTATCAGTGTAACCATCCCACTTCTGTGTCTACTGAAACGCTCGCTGCTCACAATTAAAACCGACGCTTTGCATGTGGAAGAGGTGGAAATGGGGGAGGAAGAGCTTACACAAGGTGATAGCCAGAGCACCCTCACTTCGTCTTCTCAGCGACAATTGGAGGAGGCGGAGGAGGAGGAGGAGGAGGAAGACACGGTTGCCTCCGCTACAGAGGGTAGCCATGGAACTTTATTTCCATCTCTTCAGCGTGGGTGGGCAGAAGAGGAGGAAGAGGATGAGGAGATTGAGAGTCATCCTCCTGGTGAGGACAGCGAAATCTTGCCTATTGTACTCTGGCACACATCGCTGACTTTATGTTAGGCTGCCTTTCCCGTGACCCACGCGTTATACGCATTTTAGACAACACGGATTACTGGGTGTTCACCCTTCTGGACCCCCGCTACAAAGAGAATTTCTCATCTCTCATTCCTCCGGTGGAGAGGACAAGCAAAATGGTGCAATACCAGAAGGTTCTTGTTGAAAAATTGCTCCAAAATTTTCCATCTGACAACGCTGGCGGCAGAGTACGTGCTACCTTGGCCAACCGAGAAGGGGAGAAAAGGGGAGCACACAGCAGTTCCGACAAAGGCAGGGCAACACTCTCCAAGGCGTGGGACACCTTCATGACACCCCGCCAGCACCCTCACCCTGATGCGCAGCCTAGTGTCACAAGGAGGGAAAAGTTTTGGAAGATGGTGAAGGAGTACGTAGCAGACCGTGTCAGCGTCCTCAATGATCCCTCTGTGCCTTACAACTACTGGGTGTCCAAGCTGGACACGTGGTATGAACTGGCACTCTACGCCTTGGAGGTGCTGGCCTGCCCTGCCGCCAGCGTTCTGTCTGAGCGGGTATTTAGTGCTGCTGGTGGCATCATAACAGATAAGCGTATCCGCCTTTCCACCGAAAATGCTGATAGGTTGACACTTATAAAAATGAACAAGGCCTGGATTTCCCCTGACTTCTCCACTCCACTGGAGGAAAGCCCCGGGTGAACATAAAGTCACCTTAGATATGTTATTTACAATGATGGGAATACTCTGTATTCCCATTCACCCCTTCCACCCAAAAAAACGGGTATATGGTTGACTCTTAATCTTCTCATCCTCCTCCTCCTCTTCCATATGCCCTGTGATATAATTTTTATATAGGGCCAGCTCACCAGCGGGCCCTGTGATATAATTTTTATATAGGGCCAGCTCACCAGCGGGCCCTGTTTGACAATTTTTGTATAGGTCAGCTCACCAGCGGGCCTTCTCATATAATGTTTTATTGGGTCAGCTCTCTAGCGGGCCCTCTCATATAATGTTTTATAGCGTCAGCTCACTAGCGGGCCTTCGCATATAATGTTTAGGATGGTCAGCTCCGCAGCAGACCCTCACCCATAATGTTTTAGATGGTCGGCTCAGCAGCAGACCCTCATTCCTAATGTTTTAGATGGTCAGCTTAGCGGCATGCCCTCGCCCCTAATGTTTTAGAGGGTCACCAGCAGGCCATTAATCCTAATTTTTCAAGGCTGTGTATGATGCCCTCCTTTATGTGTAATAAAGGGTGTATTGGAGTGACATTTCATTCTAATTTTTGACAGCCCTTTCACTTAGTGCATAGGCTTTATGAGTGTTGGACCACTACCTGAACTATTGTACCACAATGTGAATGAGGCCCTCCATTTTGTGATATACAGGTTGTATCAGAGTGCCTCAGGTCCTCCCATTGAATTAAATAGGGCTGGGGTGTTCGACAGAGCAGAAGGTAGTTCTTGGCTTCATCCACTAAGTCACTTCGTCACTTTTACTCAATGGATCAGACCCCACTGTTCCGACTATAAATTTTGGACTTAACAAGGGCAAACGGACATGTTGTAAAACCTGTGGTAGCTGCGGCCTCCGTTCCTGAATGCTGTACCTTACCCGGGCCATAACCACGTTGAACACCTGCTTTACGCTGCGCACGTTTCCCTCTTAATCATGGCCCCAGTTCCGAAAAATCGATGAAATTTTTTGCAGATTTTGCAGATGATATACAAGTAAATATACAGCAAATACTGTTTGGTAACAATTTTTCGCCTACAATCGTTTTTATCTTCCTTTTTGTGTGTTTTACGGTCAGTCTGTAAAAATGGCGTACTACGGGCGAAACATCGTTCCCAGCAGCGATGTTGGAGTCCAAGATGCATCCAGACATCCTCCCTATGCTGTCCCTGAACCATTTCTGTGGTGTTTCCATCATTTTCTGACCTTTTCCTATGAACCAGGCACCCTCCCCTCATCAGAGCAGGGGGTGCCTGGTGTAATGCTCGAGTCCTCCCATTGACTTCAATGGGGCTCGGGTGCTTGGCCGAGCACTCGAGCCTCCAGGGGCGCTCGGCCAGAGCACCCGAACACCCGAGCATCGGGGTGCTCGATCATCACTAGTAAACAGCAAATTATAAAGCAGGACTAAACCCTGTGCCATCCACTTACGACTTTAGACCAACCTGAAAAGAGTTTTATTTACAACACCTCTCTGCCATCTATTATTATAGCAGTTTTCTGTCTTTGTACAGATATCACCTCCCAAATTGAAGCCTTTTAATTTATGTAGTATCCTGTTGTGACACACAGCATCAAAGGCTTCTGCAAAATCCAATTACTGTACACTACATCAGCAGCAATTCCCTTTTCCATATTAATACTTGCCCTTTCGTAGAATTAAACTACATTACTTTGGTATTATCTATTCTTCATAAAACCATACATTGACCCATGCTTATAAAAGCCAACTGGAGTTATTTTGTAGTAAACCAACTGCACCGGGACAAATAAAAATGAAATTAATTTGGGCTTCATAATGCACTGGAGACTTCTCTAGCATTCAAGGGGTTAAAAGATCTATTCACGCGGCGTGGTCTGGCAGCCATACTGGATGGACGTGTTCCAGAGCTGCTCCGTTTGTTTGCCTGATAATCCTTTGCCATATGGCTGGAGCAACTGATATTTCACCCTTTCGACCAATGGGGCTGTCTCCTCTATGTCCTGAGCTATCTGGGGTTACCCTTTTGTGCAGCTCTGGAGGCCTCTCCATGCTGGTGGAGGCCTACCTCTCGTGCTGGTTCCATTGGCCCACGGTATGCTTGGAGCTTCCTGCCCATGCCACTACTGGGACCGTCACTGTGTACAGTAAGGACTGGAGTCCTGCGGGCCCTGAGCGGGTTTGAGGGCATGTGGCCAGAGCTGAAGAGAGCAACACTGAACCTGTGCCTTAGATGCAGCATTTGAGGCCTTCCTCTGGAGCACTGCAGGGACTGAGGCTTCAGTGGTTTTCTGGGGCAGTGTGGCATCTACTCCCACAGCGTGCTGTGGATCCCTGCTATGCTACACTCTAGGGCACACTGTGGACTCTCTACTGCACCATTTAGGCCTGAATTCTTCTGCTTGGACCGTTAGTGGCACCTGTAAGTAGCCCTACCAGACTTAAACTGGAGGTGGTTGTGGTATTGGTGGGCCTCTGCTGACTTAATGGCTGCATTTTCTGTATGGCCTGCCCTCCCCCCAGAAATCAGATCAGCTAGTGCTACATCCTCTTTCTTATTTTTCTCCTTAGTACCCCTCTCTTACCATTAGGTCTTACTGCTCTCTATCTTGTGGCATTGTGGGGCTGAGTAGGGTGGTCCTGAGGTTAAAGGGATCTATCACCCCAATACAACTTTGTCTAAATAATTTTGTTATATAGGGGAGCAGAGGAAGAGTGACAGACTGCGGTACAGAGCAGGTAACTGCAGTCAAGGCATTGGCTTTTGCCAATAGGTACAGGGTTGTATTTATTCTTTGAATTTTGGCAAACAAGCTTTTAAAAAAAAATAAAATAAAATAATAATACACTTTTTAACAGATTCGCTATATGACAAATCTATTTAGACAAATTTCTATAGGGGTGATAGATCTCCTTTAACACTGCTGGCTTACGAACACCCTTCCTTCTCCCCTCCTACCCATTGTATACTTGCACTTTGGAATCAGTGGAGTGGACCAGTTCTGGCTGCCCAGAAGATACCTACCCTCTTTACATTACTCCTGGACACTATGATGGCCACTTACCTATCTCTTGCCTCCGCTGCCCTAATGGCTGAAACCTGAGAGGTCCTGCTGTCTTCCTGTGGGCCTCCTAGACCAGTGGCTGTGCCCTCTGACCTCCTATGACCTAGTCTCCTCTGGTTTGTTTAACATTCATCAGATTTAAACCTCTACAACATTGCTCAGTTGTTTTGCCTTCTATAAGTCTGGCCATGGAGCTCTTTGTGCATTCTGCGGATCAATCAGTCACTTCTGGGGGAGGTTAAGTCTCATGGTGAACAGCTTGTTGGGCTCACACAGCGGGCCGATGACTGTGAGGCTGAGGATCTGAGACACACGATCCAGAGCCTGCAGGCAAAAGCCAATGCCTTGACCAATAAGATTGATGACCTTGAGAACTACAGTTGAAGAAATAACCTGTGTGTCCTTGGTATACCAGAACAAGTTAAAGCCAAAGATATCCTACAATTTTTGGGTATGGAGTTGCCGGCCCTTTTGGGAATGGAAGGCGTCGACAAATCCTTGACCATCAAAAGAGACCATAAGCTGGGGCAGGCCCCCTCATCCAAGAATAGCCATCCTTTAAACTACTACATTTTGAAGATCGACGACTCCTCCTTGCCTGCTGCGGGACGGAGAAAGTGGAATATCACAGTTATCAGCTTCTATTATTACTGGACTTCTAGGCCAAAGTATCATCACAGCTCCACAAATTCTCAGACATCTGTAGCAAGCTATATAAGTGGAATAATAACTTTGCACTGCTGTACCCAGCCCGTCTCAACATTTTGGATGGTGCTTCTACTCTACGGTTTGATACACCTACGGCAGCATGGGACTACTATGAGAGTCTCTCGGCACATAACAGTGAGAGGAGAGTCAGAGGTCAAGTCTAGTTGGAACTGAGGACTCTGATATCACTTTTGCTATTGGTTCCAGAGCTGTTCTCTGGCCTACGGTGACCTCATGACCTACATGGTCCTGGAGTTCAACTGACTGCACTTTCTCTTGAACTTTGGGGTTTTGCATACGTTCACGGCAGGCACCAGTGCTGCTAAACTTTTACTTGCTAATATTGTTTTTGTCTTTACAGGTGGCATGAGTCTGGGGGTTCTCCGACTCCCCTCCCTGGGTCAGCCTTTATTTTGCTCTGGGTGATGCAGTGAGTTGAGTTGGATGGGGGAATATTTTTTGGTCTGTTTTGCAAATTATGTGCCTTATGTTTGAGGGGGTATTTCGGGGACACACAGGTGGGGACTGTTGTTTATGGTGTTAATATTATTGTTGAGCTGTGGTTAATATGGGGGCTGGGGGGTCCGCTAGGCCTTATGGGGCTGTGAAGGGCACCACATCCCTCCCCCCTTGTGGGGATGGGGATTGGGGATGACTCTTAATTATACTGTTCTCTAATAGTGATAATGGTGTGGGACATTTTGTGACGGGGGCCCTCTTGGGGAGGGCACTGCCACAGTGAGATCTGCCTGACGAGCTTGCTATGGACATCCCGGGTGGTATTTCTGGTTGCATCGCACTCCATGGGGGCTATGTGGGCCAGTTTCTGATAAATTACTGATTTTACTTGGTCTAGGGCCCAGTCATTGGTCCACGAGAACATTGGTTCATTTGTTAGTTAATGAGTCTGCTTTGGACTATGCTATATGTTATTGTTTTGATTCTGTTTCATGATCTGTTTATGTATGCTTCAGGGTGGGGATCTGGGTCCGGCTCTCTGGTGTTTTGTCCCTTGTCACTAGGTGGCTGGTTGCAGTTTGGATTGTCTCTCCCACATTTTGGTCAATTCACATCTCCTCACTGGGGGAGTCGTTGGTCCTTTATGATCAAATTTGTCCTGCTGGGCTCATCTTCAATGGTTCCCTCCATAGCGGTCTCTACCTCTCTGATACACACTACTCCTCACTCTCTGTGTCTGGCCTCTTGGAATGCTGGGGCCATACACAGTTCTATTAAACGTAATCAGATATTGGGGCACCTGAAACATTTACACACATGGGTGACTCTTCTACAGGAGATCCATCTATCTGAGGAGGAACATGCTAAGATGAAAAGAGACTGGGTGGGACACTGCAAAACCACTTCCTATACTATCAAAAAATGAGGTTTGGCTATCCTTATTCATAAACCCCTCACTTTTGTGCACCTGAAGACTGTCAGTGATCCGGAGAGCCGGTTCTTACTGGCACACTGTTAAATTGATCAAAAAACGTTCTTGATCTGCATTGTGTATGTTCCCAACGATACCGCCTACCCCTTTTTTGCCACCCTCCTTCTGCATTTATTACCACATCTCCTGGGAAATTTACTATTGGGGGTTGACTTCAACATAGCACTTAACCATGGATTGGATAGGAGCGGGCGCCCCACCACCTCCTCTCATTCGACCTCGAATCCTCTACAATGTTTCATGGACCTGATCCCTCTGACCAACATCTGGCGTCTCCTTCACCCTACTGACAGAAAATACAGTTTTTTCTCTCACCCCCACAATACCTTCACTAGAATTTACTGTTTCTTGGGTTCACCTGCTGTTCTACCATATGTCACTGACTGTCAGGTCCACGATATTCTCATCTCGGACCACTCTCCTGTTGCTCTACAATTATCCTTTCGCCCCCCAATACGATCATCCTTTTATTGGCGAATGCCTCTTTTCTTGCCCATTCCCCTGACTTTACTTTGAGCCTTAGGAACGCGTGGGTCACATTCCTAACTGACAATGCATCTCATACCTCTGATCCTTTACTGCTCTGGCCAACAGCAAAGGCAGTCTTAACTGGCCATATCATTTCTTATGTAGAGAAATTACGCAAAGAGACGGCCACTAAACTCACTCAGTTGTAGCGCACGCTTACCACCTGTTATACGGCTTATCTTGCTAATGACTCAGCTCGGAATCATTCTAAATATCTTGATAGCAAAAAAAGCATATGAAACGGTGTTGTTCACGGTTGTGCAATTCCAATTAGCAAAACATTCGGCACATTATTATCAGAAGGCTATCTTGCAGGGCAGATTGTTGGCACACCTGATTAGACTTAGACTTACTAGGGGTCCCAATATTATTAATTCCATAGTGTCTCGGCATTCGGCGGTCACGACCAATCCAGTGGATATTAACTCCACATTTGTTGCCTATATCACCAGTTTATAAGGCCCAGAGGTAGGCGACCCAACATCCAGATTGACTTTTCTGGATCAATTGCCTCTGCCTGAGCACAGCACTCTTTCCTAGATGCGCTCCTTACTCTCACGGAATTGGAGTTAGTGCTTAAATCTCTACATAGAAAAGGCTTTCGATAAGATACCTATTTCATGCCCTAGCAGTGCAGAGTTTTACTCTGCAATTTTGTGCCCTTATTGAACAGATATATACTAAACCTCAGGCCACTAAATCCACTAATTCTGTTAATTCTCCGCTTTTTCATTTTTATAGAGGTACTAGGCAGGGTTGCCCTCTCTCACCACTTCCCTTTAATTTGGCATTAGATCCTCTTCTTCGTTCATTACAATGCCTGTCAGCTTTTCAGGGCATATCGGTGGGTGGTGTAGAAACTATACTTGTTGCATACGCTGAAATCTGTTATTATTCGTCTGGCCAAACTGACCCAACCTAGGCAATTGGGAGGGTTCATTTTCCCACACCAATGCTTCTATAATGTTGCCTGCTTACTTCGTTATGCAAAGGATTGGTTGGATGAAACTTCAGTCTATACCGATTCTTATAGGGATCAGTGATTTTATCCAACACTTAGTCTCCCGTATATCTTGCATACCTCTCCTGCTTCTCTTCCACTCCAAAGTGCTTCTAACACTTTACTAGTGTCAACAGTGAAATCTTGACAATATATCAGGTACCTACTTTTTAAATCTCGATCCATATCTGTTTTCCTGCCATTCACTAACAATTCTTCCTTTCAACAGGGTGAGACGGATAGTCATTTCTTTCACTGGGCTTCTCACGGTATCAGATCAGTTGGTCACTTATTTGATCCTTCAATGAAATGGGTCTACTCATTTCCTGACTTATAGTCTAAATATCAGTTGCCATCAAATTATCTTTTCGCCTTTCTACAGGGCAAACTTTATGTTCAATCTCTTCTGCCTACTTTGGTCATGCAGCTGGAGGATAACCCACTGGATTGGATAACCCACTTTTTGCAGTGTCCTTCAAAACATTGCACGTTTATAGGACGCTTTCCTTAATGGCTCATGCTACTTAGTCTCCATTGGGCTCTAGCAATTGGCTGGTGGACCCACTTACAGTAACGGTGGATTCCTTAGAGACCAGCTTCTTGCGTCGACTACACTGTTCTCCATCTGCCTATTTTCATGATCTTTCTTCTAGATTATTACACAGGACAAATGTAACTCCCCATGTTGCACACCGCATAGGTCTCACTTTGACGTTGGTATGTCCTAAGTGTCAAGATTCCTGTGCAACTTTGCTTCATATGATATATTCTTGGCCACATGTTCTTTTTGGTGTTGGTCCTTTCCTACATTCCGACTAAGATTGGAATCCTGTTTAATTCAGTCTCCCCTGCATTCCTCCTGGGAATATATGATTCCTCTTATCATCTGATTGCTTGCCAGGATAAGTTAGTGGACTGTGCGATTATGGTGGCATTGAAGGGAATCCTTGCACTCTGGCTATCCCCTCACTCCCCCTTCTCCAACAATGGACCCTTAAACTTTTCCATTTCACTAGATTGCACTGGACTTGACTGGCCCTTTCTGATAAGGAGGTGTTGGGAGCCCGTTTTATTGCCCTATAAGAACCCTTTATCCTCACTCAACCCTCTTCCAGTCAGGCGGATTTCTGCCGATGCTTTAAATATACATTATGGCTGGGAGAGAGGTTACTGACAGATGCCCTGGAGTCTCTTTTTGGAAATTGATGGGGAGGTGGCTGCTTCCTCACTTCCGTGTCTATCTGATATAGATGTGTGGGGGGACCAGGCTACAACTGGAATGCTTTCTTGAGATTCTCATATTCCTAGCTTTAGGAACAGTCAGGGGGTGGACGGTCTCCTTTGAGGCACACGTTTTATGTATCATATGTGTTACATTAATACTCAGGACCTATGCATGTGTGGAGTGGTCTCTCTGGGTGCCCTAATGGTTGTGTGCCGACCCACTCTCACATTATTACTATGTCACCTTTCTTGTACTCCTTTCGGGTTTGCCATGTTTTTTCTCATGTACTGTCTGTGTATGACGTTTCTGCTACAATGCTGGTGGAGGTCTCATTATCTAGAACTGGGACACTTTACTACACATGTTTCATACCTATTCAAAGTGAGGTGCCCATTTTACATGCTTTGTCAATTATCTATTGTTTGTTAAAAAAAAATGTTCTCCAATAAAAAGTATTATGAAAAAAAAAGGTCTGTTCAAGCTTATGGGAATTTATAAATGTTAATTTATCTCCTATGGTGCAGTTGTTTTACACTAGAATAACTTCAGTTTTCTTTTATAAATATAGACCATAGTAACTGTTCTAATATTTACTCACTACAGAAGTCAAGCTCAAGGGTTTATATTATCCTGGTTTAGATCTTGCCCCCTTTTTGAATAATGATACTACATTTGCTTTCCTCTAATCACAGGGCACTATTCCTGATGGTAGTGAATCAATTAATATTAAGTATAAGAGTCTTGCTAGAAGCTTTAGGATTTTCTGGACGTAATAAGATAAGTGGGAGATGGGGTTATTATTTGGAGAAGTTCTTCTCCTTTAATGTTAATATTTTATAAATAAAATGTCCAAATAAGTACAAAAATCTCTGATTATAGGCCCAATGGAATACATTTATTATTTATGTAACATTTCAAGGGTTTCTACACACTTGATACAGTGGAAAGATTTGAGGACTGATGTTTGGAACATATTTATCTCATAATAAATAAAACTATTGGATCTATAATAGTAAAATCTTGTTGAAATATAATGGATGTACTAACTTACCTTGTGTTTCTAAATTGTACTTGTTTTCTTTAATAAATTTCTTTTTAATCTTGGACCATAAGTTCTTTTGGTTCGAGTTTTTATTTTCTGTAATGAAAAAATGAGACCATCTCAACATCTTAAAGTGGGCCTGTCACCATCAATTTAAAGTCACATGAAAGCATTGTTCAAAGCTAACTATGTGTTCTACTAGTCAAAAGGCCAGCAGATGCACGGTTAAGGACATACTGATAATTTTATTTCTGAGAAAGTGAAAGTCTTTTTCAGAGAGGTTTCCATTCTTTTCTGCACTGAGCAATTAATTAGCAAATAGTAACATATGGTGAAGCACTCAAAGGCTTAACATACAGAAATAAAAGAATGTATATCTCCTAAACTATGCATTTGCTGATCTTTGGCTTACATGATACTTAGTTTTTAATGCAGCTTTCAATTACACACTTGAATTCAAGGTGGCTGGTCCACATTAGAAGACATTCTGTAAAAAATGTATTCTATGCACTTCTTAAAGGGGAGCTATACCATACTTCGGCTTTAAGATGAATTATACAATAGGCTATTAGGTAAGTGGCTATTCATTTGTTTAACATATTAACATTGGTGTTCTTTTGACAGCAGTCAGGTGTATATATTTTGTATTTACATTATATCTGTAGTTTCCTGTATAAATCAATATCATTTGAAGTTTGCCTTTAAGTCACACCTGAAAGTAGGCTAATAAAGTTTGCTAAGTGTTGTATCTTTTGAAATCATAACTTTGTATTGGACCTACATGAAAAGGAGAGTGAGACCATCTTGTTGAAGTGGTATCTGTGCACCTGCTCTGTCCATCCCTGCACAACTCCCCCACTGGCAAACCCCTGTGAGTGACAGAGACAGGGATGGACAGCACAGGTGCGCAGATCCCACTTTGACAAGATGGCCGCACTCTCCTGTTCATGTAGGTACTATACGAAGTTATGATTTCAAATGATGACGACACTTAAAATTTATTAGACTATTTTCTTTATTCCATGGATTCTAACAATGAATTTATCCTATGTAAGTCTTTCTGTTAAATAAATAAAGAGCTTATTCCTATGGTAAGTTCTGTTTATAATACAAGTGTCACTTTGTAAAAAGAGTTTTAATAAAAGAATAGTTTTATAGTTGTCTATGCAGATTAGCCAGTACTGACAAACATACTGCCCTACTACTAAATCGTTCTCAACTGCTCTTCCTCCCATCTCGCAATCCCTTATACTTGGATCCATAAGACTGATCTCTTCAATAAAAATACAATCTAAATATATGTACTTCAAACCCTTTAAACTCTAGAGTACTGAACTATATGCTGTCTCTCAAAGGGTTATATTTATATTTGTTACATGTGGACAATGTCACTTCCAAGGCAATTCCCATAAAAAATGCAGTAGTTCTGTTTTTTCATCCCAATGAAATCAGTGATAGCAATGTAATTTGCTCTCACATGGAGTTTCCTCCATTTATTCCTGCAATGCTGACTTGCCAGTTGTGACGGAATGCCGCCACTTGTGAACCAGGGACCCTTTTGGTTTGGGGGGACCCAACTGGGAGCGGCCATTTGGCCATACAGAAGCATGGGCCGAACCACAAAATGGAAAAGAGTGTTGGACGGACTCCAAGGTGGCACCAGGCCTGAGACTCTATTATGTATTGGAGGTAGGGCAGTGGCTACCTGGGACAGTATCTGGAGACTGGGAGTCAATTGTCCTATTGCCTCACCCATTGTGTGCTATGTTATTGTTTATATGCAAAGTAGGTTTCATGGGGTTATGTGCTTTCATTTGTTGCTTTGTGAAACCAATTGTATTATGTTAGTCACTGATGTAAATGTTATTACCTTAGCAGATCTGATATAGGACTGTGTGTTTGTATTCTATTGTGTGTTACTGTAATTAAGTCCCAGTAAGACTGGGAGTTTTGTGAATGTCATTTGCTATTGGTTGATTGTGTTCACAGACATATATATAAACACTGTGTGTGTCCAAATAAAAAAGTTCCTGTTTTTTACCTCAAGCATCAAGTGTCGTCTCATGTTCTTGGGTGAAAGGTGTTAGCAGACCGAATCTTCGAGATCGGTATGACATTGGTGGTTTGGCCTCTAGAAAGAAGCTGTTTGGATGGGTGTGCCCAGTCGGGGCACAGGGTACCGTCACTTTGGTGGCAAGAGGTGGGATCTGCTTCTTCCATTTCGAAATGGATCCAAACCACAACAGAGAAGTTAAATTGCTCCCTGGCAAGGAAGAGCCAACAGAGAGCCATGGAGAGAGAATGGCTGACGTGGACGCCTGGATAAAAGGCGGTGTTGAGAAGAGCAGAAGAAAGCTATCACAGCAGAGTGCAGAGAAGGTTGGTAGTCTATGGACCCATCCCCTCTGAGGCAGCTGTTCGAGTAATGAGGGCCAAGGTGCGGAAACAGACCACCTGGTATAAGGAGATTTGGATTGTGGAAATGTAGGAAGCGGATACCTCTGATTGGGAAGCTCCAGTGTGGGACTTTGAATGAAGAGTTGAAGTTGCCCTTGCAGTGATAGGAGGGCTGGTTCCAGAGGAGAAGTGCCTGGAATGGAGAGTCTTGATCAGGCTTTAGATGTGAGAAGATGCCTGCAAGGAGTGGTACAGACACAGGGGCAAAGACCTGCCTCCCCGCCAGTACAGCACTTTGGGGACCAGGTCAAGTTGCTTCTCCACGTCCTCGTGGATCAACCCACAAACAGAGAAACAACCGAGTTGCAGATACTACTGTGAAAAAAAGAGGGAGCTCGAGGTATGGTATCGGGCATTATATTGGTTTGTGAACCAGCAGAAGTGGAGCTCGGGGACCCACTATTCCCCTGAAAGTGACCGCCTTAGCAGCCATGTCCTACTAGGGGAGACATTTGCAGAAACGGGAGACTTTGGTAGTCCTGAGGGGTATAGGTTCTGGGACATCCAGGCCAAGAGGCAGGAGAGACTGGCACCCTTGGAGGTACTAGCCCTTGAGCCGGATTTCAAGTGGTTAGTGTACCAGGAGTGGTACCTTGAGGTGAACTATCTAGAACTGTTTAAGCATAACCTCTCCCTGCCACTGGAGTCCATGGAAGCAGGAGACGAGACACCTGAAACTGACGGAGCAGATGGGACCGTGGTCTCTGTACCTGGAGAGCAGGGAGGCTGGGTGGCTGACTCAGCCCTGAAGCATCCAGGGCAAGAGACCCTAGCCGTGGTACCACCTACCCCACAACCAGCTCCAGAAATAGCAGATCTGATAGACTGGTTCTGGGAAGACATCAAGCCAGCAGGTGTGGATGGGACCAAGGTCTCCACACCTGCCCTACAAGGATGCGGGGCAGGATGAAGGAGCTTCAGCTGGTCTGGTAACCCCCCAGCAACTGGATGTACGTCATCAGGGGGTGCTGGAGGAGACACTCCCAGCCCTGATAGGCCTTGGGCAGCAGAAGACTCCTGAACATGTGGAATCTTTTTTTTTTCCAGAACAAATTGAGCTTTTGCACGGTGCCTCGTTTGAAGTAAATTTTGCATCGTGTGACAAGCTATGATGTCATAAATACAAAAAAGTTTAAAACATATATTTTGCTAAAATCACACACTATATATATGTTATATATATATATGTTATGGCTTGCAGTGGCAAGTAACTTTTCAGGTCTGGCTAGTAGCAAAGGACTTCAAATTTTAAGCTGCGAAAGTTCCTAACATTTTTACAAGCCCTGAACCCCCTGTGTAGACCCCTAATTAACAGGGTAATTAAAGAGTATTGTTCAACTTTATGAACTAAAATGCACATTCCATTGGTTACATGGTAAAACTACCCTAATACAGCTCAATTACCACAGAAAATCATATTTCCTGAAAGTAGATATCCCACTGCATCAAATGAGAGGTCACTTGCCATTTACCCCTTTTTCTTCTAGAACATGGAGCAAAAGGAGGAAACTTGCATTTTATTTACATTTACACCCCTTCAAATGTATTGAAATCTTTGAATTCACACTGCAGTAGTATAAAAGTTTTATTAATAGTCACAGAGAGTGGTTGTGGAAAGTTAAACAAGACAGCAAAAAAAAAACATTTTGGAGAAGTAGTAGATATTACCTGTTGATGTTGTTTGCTGGATTGTTTAAAATGAGCAAGAGGCATTGGAGTACTGCTATTGAGGAACCTCTGTGTTTATGAGTGTGACACCAGGTGCACTGCCAAGAAAAAAGTAAGAGTTTGGTGGTGGTGGTGCTGCTTATGATGATGTTGAGGGTGGTGGTGTTGATGGCAGTGAATGAGAGCTTTTTTACCTCAAACAGATGGGAATATGTATCACCAATAGCAGTGACCGTAGGTGTTTGCTACTGTATTCCTGAAGAGTCATCTGAGCATCAAATTTTACAGGATCAGGTGGTAGCAGCAATAGTGCTAGTGGTGGAAGTAGGACAGGGATCATTGTCACAGACTGTGCTGGTGTAAATAGCACCAGTAGTGATATAGGACAGGTAGTGATGCGTAACAGTAAATCACTGATTATGATTAATCTGGTAATAAGTGATCAATAAAACTAAGTTCTGGGTACATAATAATTAAATACAATATGTCATTTAAAATACTAATTTTATTATAGCAATGTACGTAAAAGGTCATTTGCACAATGCAAGGGCATGTGTTGTCTAGGATTGTTTAGAAACCTAATCATATCTTTTTTGCATCCTGCTTAATCTGCAATAAGCTAGAATGCCCCTTGTTTGTGCAGTTACTTGCGCATTTCTTAACCCCTTAACGACCCTTGACGGTCATAGTACATCATGGGTCAATCTGACTAAACGACCCATGACGTACTATGACCGTCATGGAGTTCTGGGCTCCCCCCACGGCTGCACGCCATTCGTGGAGTCCAGAACCGGAAAAAGAGAAAAAAAATGCTCCACAGTCCTTAACTCAAGTCGCCGCGCCAATTGGTCGGTCGTTAAGGGGTTAAAGTAATTTTATCCCAGTTTATGTGTTAGATTATGCAGATGGTGTTCTATATGAGCATAGATATCTGTAAAATAACTGTAACCTAGTGTAGTGTTCTGCACCAAGAGGAAATGCGTAGTAAAGTGTACTGATAAATCAGCTTATATAAAATTATAGTAGTGAGAGAGACAAATACATTATGCAAGGCTAATGGTATATATATATACCTGTTTAAGTATATTTGAAACTCTTGCCACTTTCTTTATTGTACTCACTATATTCTAATGAATTGTGAGACCCTTCTACATATATAATATCAGGGGTTAGGTGAACTTGTACCAAGAGTAGGGAATAACTGCACCCTGATTCTTTATATAGGAAGAAAGGTACAACTCATTACAGGTGGATTCTACTTATCCTAGTAGTGAGATAGCACCAGCATCATGAAAAAAACACAAACATTTCAGATGCATCTTAGGAGGAGGTATCAAGCCCTCCTTCACTCCACTTAAATCATAGGCATGGGAGAATTTTCCCTGGGGAAAGGGACTGTGGAGTTATTAACAACTGCCATGTGCAGAGTGAATGAAAATACTGTGAAGAAGGGGGAGAAGGGATCATAATTTGGCAAGTCTGCTCTGATTAACACAACCAGCATAGCCGAGCTGAGGTTTATGTTGACAATTCTAAATTGCCCCTAAAAAATCAGGTACTGTCACTGTGCCCCTTGTCTATCTCCAACAACGGTAATGTGCCCCAAAATCCAACACTGAAACGTGGACATCTTCATCAGCCTCATCTTCTGCTACAGTCTGGGTAGTATAAACATACCAAGTGCCCCCCTCAGGGTTCTCACACTGTAAGGTGCAGTGACCACACATGGAAAGGTGATGGAGTCTAATAGGATGAAGTGTATATGGGAACATCTACAGTTGTTCACCCTGTAGACTATTCATGGCTCATTGCTGGAAAGTTAGTCACCCACCACCACCTGTCACTTGTTATTGTCATTGGTTAGTCCACCAGCCCACCATTAGGAACAAAAGGTCTTTCAGGGCTTACCTTACCATAGGCCTGTTCTAAGGGCTAACAATTTTTTCAGGGCTTACCTATCACACTACCTGACATAACAGACGGCAGACCTGTGAGGCATAGAAGGAAAACTAGGCAGCTACTTGGTGACTGCGGTGCTGTACTGCTGATGGGCCACAGGTTGGTAGACAGAGCAAACGCTCAACGCTGCTGCTGAAAGCTGCTAGAGCAAGGCAGGGGTGCATAGCTTTGGAGCAATGTCAGTGGCAAGTAAGACCTTGCAGTAACTACAAGCCATGGTTAAGATTGTTGATGGCAAGGCCAAACAGTCAGGACCGGGTGAACTGGACCTAGCCCTAGATGGTGGCACTTGCTTATTTATGAAGTGGCAAGGAACCTAGTGGCACAAGTAAAGGTACAAGAGCTGCAAAATAAGCAACTTCAAAGGAAGACTCACAGGAAACCAAAAGCACAGGATCCAAACCAGCAGGTAGAATCTTGATCAAGACATAAAAGAGATCAGCAAAGGTGGCAAACAAGCAAAGTCAGGAACAAACCAAGTTCTGGAAACTAGAAACAAGCTCAAGAATGCTAGTCAATGTAAAAACTTTGCATGCACACAGCTGTTCTAGTAAGGCTTCTTGACATAGACCTCTGGGTGGGTCCAGCAAGGGAATCAGAGGCAGAAGGAATTCCAGAGCAGGAATGAGTAGAGCTGATGTGTTCAGACAAGCAGACAGAACGGCAAGTGACAGCAGAACAGGATCTCTGGGAGTGAGTTCAAAATTTACCTTGCAGTAGACCTCAAGTATTGAAAATGGGGGATCATAGACATGGACCTCTTGCTCACAAGTAGGTGCCTAGAGAGAACAGCTGCGCCTCACTGATGAGGCCTAAATAGCTGGATTAGCTCCTTCTCTCATTTAGAAAGGAGTTGCCTGGCCCTTCTTGGCCGGACTCTCATCTGGGTAAAATCAGTAGGATGTCCTTCAGGCTGTTGTTCTAAGAAGAACTGGAACCATTCTGTAGCAAATTAACTGTCCCATAGGGGGGAAATTAAAATAACAGTTGTTTTAAATGACCATTTAACCCCTTGAATGCTATGGAGGTCTCTAGTGCATTATGAAGCAATATGTTGAAAACTCCTCTATTACTAACGTGGTTAAATGCCCAGTTTAAATCAGTGGGAGTTCTGTAATTTTTATTTCTCCCCTGTCGTGCACTTTGCTCCTCTGTTTGCTCCTTTGTTTGCTCACACAGATTTAAGGAGATACACCTGCCTGAACCTGCAGTAGTTATGTTTTTGGTGTAAGATTGAGCTCATTCAATGATAAATGCACAGTTTAACCCTTTGAGTGCCAGGGGGTTAGGCAATGCAATGCAAAGCAATGCGTTGTGTACCCCTCTGGCACAAAAAGGGTTAAGCCGCACACAGTGGTTAATAAGAGAAAATGTGAATACACAAATAATTACCCTATTTTCTTGTGGATCTGCTATTTACAAATTGACAAATAAATCCTGTAGCTGATTTTAGAGTTTCATTAAAGAAGAACTATCAATTACTAATAACTGTGTCCTACTTCACTTACTAGGGCTGGAAAATTCTAATGGCCCTTTCTTCTTGGTTCAAGAGATGATATTTCATGTCCATCAAGGTGAACTTCACAGCTGATAGCAGGCCTGTAGGACCTCAGCACTTGGTAATCTTAACCCTTTAACTTTTTGAGGACCAGTGGGTTATGTAAAGTATTGCTTACCCCATTGGTTCTTAAAGGGTTAAGGACCGGGGGGGTGGTGCAGTCATTGCTTTGCACCCCTTTGATCCTTATAGGCTTATGAAGGAGCATACACTCTGCCTGCTTCAGTGTGAACATGCCGCCAGCAACCGTTATGTCTGCCTACATGAATATGACATCCAGATCCAATGGACTATCCTAAGCCAAGGCACAAAGGAAAACATTGTAAGGGCCATTAGGATTTTTTGACCAAAGTAAGGAAAGTGGTTGTTATGTATTGGAGGTGTTAGTTCTACTTTAATAAGAGAATGTCAAATATGCAAAAATACTCAATTTTCTTGTAGATCTGACATTTAACATCTAAAGCATTTAAATGTTTAACTGTTTCTTTTCCATGATATTGGTCTTACCACTTGAGCCACAAGCCTGCTGGATGTAGAGTGGGAACGTGTTCCTCAGCCAGTTTTGGAGATCCGGGCAGTACTCTTCCTGCAGCTGCTGGAGGACATGCAGGAATTTTCTGCAAGTGTCTTCATCCTTGGTCACCAGCTCGAGCAAAGAGATGACCTGGTTTCTCTCTGGTCGGCATTCCAGCAGAGAGAAGTATTTCTCCTTGGACAAAATTCCTTCTTCATGCAGCCATCTGAGCAGCAAAACTGGATTCAGCTCTATCCATCTAGTTAATTGAGGCAGACAAGATCGGACTTGGAAGAGGCAGTCTGTTTGTCCTGACATCTGTTAGGCGGTAAAGTTAAGGTTAATTGTCAGCCATGTGAATGTACCTTTTTATCTGACATCACATGTGACCAGCAGAGCAAAATGCCATTACATGTCAACAGCAAGACAAAAGCAAAATCATTACAGACCACCAGTTAGGCAATGCACTATTATATTCCATCTTCTCTCAAATACCCTGACCCTTTTTTAATATAATTAAAAGGATAAAATATTATGTGAAAGCCAACATGATAGTCTTTATGGTTATTATAGTTGTTATGCATACAAATGGAAATTAAGTATTGTAGGTAAGCAAACTTTAACTCTGTTCCCCACTACCACCACCATTGTGCTTTGTTGATGACAGGAAATGTAATATGAGAATGAGTGTAATCAATCCAGAACACAGAGGAAAACAGAATTTAAGTTGATTATAACCCTAATTTTCATGCTTTTGTACTTATGGGAGATAAGTTTAACACTGGTTTTAAGTATTTTGCCTTTTAATTTCCACATTTTTTTGTTGTTATTTGTTGGACTCAATTAAACTCAAGTAATTGATCTGAAAAAAATGTTTTTATTGTTTGGTCTGGCCTAGTGTGCTTCCCATGCTTGTCAATTTTTTTAAATAAAAAATGCATTTTGCTTGATCAAGAACTTGACTTTTGTTAACTATTTAACTACTCATGCTTGATCTATTACATTTTTATTTTCATATATGTGGCCCTTTGCCTGTCTGAGGGCTATGTTTTTTTATGTTTTCTTTAAGATTTCTTAAATCAGTAAAGAATGAGATGTATGCTTGATCAAAGTAAAAAGAACAGAGGAGGGCGCCCAATAGTGCCTGTTATCTTTGTAACTGTAATAAAATTCAAAGTTGAAATTATGCTCACAAATATGATGGCTGTGAAAGGGTTTACACCCAACTACAACAAACCAGGCATGCAGAGATATTATTCTGTCTCTGCTCAGGCAACTCTACCCCAGGATTTATGGAGTCCACAAAGTGCTGCTTGTTGTCTTCAATAGTTTAATATATAAATCACAATACCATGTGGTGATAAAAATAATAATAAAATTCTGCAGTTAAAATAACTAAGAACAAAGGCTTGCTAAATTATAATGTTTTGTGGTCCCCTAACCACTTCCTCAGGGAACCACGAAATGTTATAATGTATATAGAGTCTGCTGTAAGCATGACAATGTTTTTGTGATGGTATCACATGTTATAATGGGGACCGTGTTTTTCTCAGGACCATTACATTTCTACTAAACAATTTTGCACCAAATTTTGCGTTCAAAAAGCATACTTAAATTAAAATCAGCAGTTACCATAGAAATGCAGGTGTAACTGTAAGTATGGCAACACAACCATCCTATATTATAATTCGCTAACTATGTTTGACAGAAGCCGTCATGCGCAGTTGAGATGGCTGCACGCCCTGCAGTCCTGCGCAGTACAGACTGCCTGCGCCATGGCTGATATGGAGTGGGGCACTCAGCCCGGAGTCCTTCCGGTGCGCAGAGAGGACTACGGTCTGAATTTGGACCACCCTGCTCCGTGTCAGCCACAGTGCATGACTGCAGCACCGCCAGTGTTGGCCTGTGTACACGGGCTTTAAAACTAGTTCTATCATAAAAAAAAAAATTTAGATAGTCCCAAACTCTTACCTCCCTATTCGCACTTTACTGGTAAGTCCTCAAGTCACATGGTTTGCTTCATAAGAAATCTGTAACGATGATTTATATACAAAACACTTGTCAGATAGTATGCCATATTTCTCAACTGTAAATGATAATACAAAGTAATATCAATATTACCATATTTGTATTATGGGGTAAATACTATAAAGCATTTTGTCGACAGCAAGGGTTCAGGATCGTGGGTATTGGATTGTACTTGCCTATGGCCCATCATGCATCATGTTGTAAACATGGGGGGTTATTATGTGTTTTGAAAGGCAAGGAAAGAGTTAAGCATTCATTTCTATAGTGTTGGACTGGGCTTGTGCATTTTTACTATTTATGTGAAAGCAATGACTTAGTTGTAGAGGCTAATTTAATATTCCATAAGGAACAAATAAATATTTGCATTGATTTAAAAGGGGTATTTTAACCCTTCACTTCTAGAAAAGTTGCCAACACATTGTTTCTAGGGGATAAAAGTCCAGTTTGGCTCTATGAGGGGTGTTCAACAGGATACTCCATTGGGGTTTAAATCAATGGGAATTAAGTCCATCTTTATCTGTCACTGTGGTGCAGTTGGTATGCTCCAGAATTATTCTTAATTAACCCTTTGATTGGCAGAGGGCTGTGCAACGCATTGTGGAGCCACGCGTTCCTTACACTAAAAAGGTTTAAAGGAAACTATGCCCTAAGTATAAATGGCTCTTAAAGGGATAGTAATGTTTCATAATAAAAGCAGCTCTAATTAATCTTCATAGTATTTGGGCCTTGGAGAGTGTTATTTCAATTCTGTCAGAGTTGTAGTTCAAGAGTAATTCAATGATAAAGTATCCCCCTCCTGCCCCTTTTACTAGTGTAACACTGCTCAGCTTAGAGCAGCAGGGAGTGTCCAGGTAGATTGCAGAGAGGGACAATCTTCAGTTAAGATAAGGGAAAAAGCTGAAAATCCTGTCAAGGGGGGCAGAGTTTTCATTGTTCTCACAGTAATAATATTGACCCTTGATGTGAGCTGTCTGGTCTATGAACTGGATTCCACATCTGAGGGGAGGTGGCTTACACTAGGTAAAAGGGTCGGGAGGGGGAAACTTTATCGTTCAATTACTCTTGAACTACAACGCTCACAGTAATGAAATAACACTCTCTATGGCTCAAATACTATGAAGATTAATTGGGGCTGCTGTTTTTGTGAAACATTACTATCAATTTAACCCTTTGAGTGCCAGAGGGGTACGCAACACATTGCTTACCCCTCTGGCACTCAAAGGGTTAATTTGTTTGACTATAATTTGTTTGACTACACCTGACTATATGCCTACATAATCCCTGGCTTTGTGCAAGTGTACCTAGAAGAATTAATGCTGTTTTGAAGACAATAGGTGGTCACACCAAATATTGATTTGACTTAGATATTTCTTCTGTTCACTCACTATCATTTTGTTAATTGATAAATATAAACTATTAACATGTCTATTTTTTTAAAGCATTCTTACTTTACAGCACAGTACTGTATGTAGACCTATGCACTTCAAATTGAGTTCAGACATTTCTATTTACTGATTTTCTTTGCATTTGAGGTCTTTTGCAGTCTTTTGTTACAGTTTCCGTCTCTTTTAATCTGATAACAACTAGGGTCCCTTACAAGTCACTGAAACCCACTGTTTGTTATGAGGCTGTAAAACGTAAAGAAAGATACCACAGATCATTATATAAGCAAACCATAGGTATAATGCAAACTTGTACTGTATAGATATACCTGATTGTTGTATGTAGCTCACCCTGAGTTCCCGACAGCAGCAGTTTTGTAGGAAGGAGCCAATTTTAACCCTTGAGGGCCAGAGATGTATAACTCAATGGCATTCAAAAGGTTAATACTGTGGTCAGATGGTCATGGGCTAGAGAGGGTAGAGTTCTTATAACTGCCCTTGCTATATGAAAGATAAATATACTGTAATGTACTATAAGGTTTTTTTAACACCTTAAATGCTAGAATGGTCTCCAAAACATTGTTTGACCTAAGTGTTAGGGACCTCTTTAGTATTCAATGGGTTACAAGCCCATTTCAGTCAAGGGGCATTTTAAATTCCCTCCTGTGGTGCAGTTGGTATGGTCCAGAATTGCACCTCTTTAGCTTGATGAATAAGGCACAGTGGGTTCAACAAATTAAGCAATTTATTCCTAGAGAACACTTCACCTTTAAATGAACCTTAAAAACTTTACTATTGGTGTTTCTTTGTTTTTTAATTGAGACCATGGGATCATTAACTCCAGTTTACACTTCAGTTTACACTTCTATAAAAGACAAAAGTTCTTATTGAATTACCAACTAAAGGCTTTACTTACCTGATCCTCAGACTACCTGGTACCAGAAGTGCTCTGGTTCTTAGTCCAGGCTGGTGTATCAGCTTGTTTTTTCTAAGTCACGTCCACAAACCATTACTGATTAACGAGAAAGCAGTAATGAAGTTCTACACCCAAACTGAACTCTAGATTGTCTAGCAAGGTGTAATGAATCGCTGCAAGGAATCTAATCAGGGCCAGTCAACTCTAGACAAGGCAGATTTGTTCCCACCCAAAACCCCATTGCAAGCCCAACGCATTTACTTGGAACACAATAACCCTTAGCTTACACATGGGGTTTCAAATTCTATGTGGGTCACATAGCAAATCTGCAATGTGACAGGGGGTTTCATGTCTTTGATGTGCTGAATGCATGGAAAACAATGATACTGGGATTTTTGTTTACACTGAGGCCGATGTACTAAGAAAATGGAACAATTCTGGAGTGTTCCAGTGGGTCCATAGGGGACAATAAAATGGCTATTGATTAGGATAGGAATTTTCATCCTTTCAATTATAGAGATGTCACCACTTTCCTGAGGAAGGCTGACAAGATGCAGCCGAAACGTTGATCAAATAAAATCAATTTATTTCACATTTCTCAATGAAGTCCTGTGAGTGCTTATGTCCTTTTGATACTTGAATACTTCTGCAATTTTCATCAGCACCCAGGCAATTGTCTACAAGTAAGCGTGAGTGCTTCCTGAAACACACATCCTATATATATGTATATATATATATATATATATATATATATATACACACACTATCAGTATTGGCACGGCCTTGCCTGTGTGGTTAATAAAATAATACAAAGCATTACACGACCCTTCATCAGTGAGTGTATGAATATGTGTGTGTGCGTAAGCGTGAGCATGTGTGAGCCTGTGTGAGAGCATTTTTGAACAAGGGCATACGTGTTTCCATGCATTGCATTTTGCTTGTATTGTGATTTGCTTATGTTGCTTTTCTGAGTAATGCATTTTTCATAAAGCATATTGCATACAGTGTATTGCCTATAGCGTTGTACGTATAGCATTGTGCGTATATCGTTTGGCGTATAGTGTTTTGCATATAGTGTACAGTGTATTGTGTATAGCATTTAGCTTTTTTGCATATAGCATTTGTTTATTGTGTTTGGCATTTTAAATATAGAGTCTTGTGTACAGCGTTGTGCATTTGACATATGACATATAGCATTTGTAATAATGTATTTGGCTTATTGCTTTTTGCATATTGTGTTGGCTTATATATATATTTTTTTTTAAATAAAAAAAAATGGTTGTGTTTTTTAATATTGATGATATATCACTTTATTGTGGATATTTTTTCCTCAATCTCGGATCCTACACATTTATTAGCGCTGAGGGATTTGTTTTAGTGCTTTGCATATAGCGTTGTACATTTAGCATATAGTGTTTGGTGTATGGTTTGATGTATGGCGTATTGTATTAAAAAGAAATAAGAAAATGTGTATGTTTGGTGCACACTTGTTAAAATGACTTACTTTATTTGATTAATATAAAATATCCAGGAAACCACCAATCACTTGGGTTATTAAAAAGGTAAGAAGTCCTGTAATCAAGGCATAACATGTTGAGGAAACACCCCAGCAATATGCACATAAACGGACTAACCTTAAATGTCAAGCACTTCAGTCCGTAATATATGCTACAAACACAGAATCATTCAATCAAAACAAAGCGATACAGCGAAATACTCACTGACCGCTGTGCTAAGAACTCCTTAAACATTGATTAAACAATCACTATCACATGTGCTGCCATAGAAGATCACAACACAGCTCTCCACACAGCCGAGCATTGTATTAGTAACATAAATTAACCATGCATTCAAAAACACGCCACAAGCATTCACGCGGTGATGTTGAAGAGATTCGTTGGTAATCCACCGCATTTATAGGTTTATATCCATCCATGCGGTTCCTTCTATTAACTAGTAATGCTAAATAACCATACATATAAAATACCTTGTGAGAATTCATATAATGATATTAGAGAAATTACCCTATCTCATCCGCCGCACGTGTGAAGCTCTATCCAACTGTATGGTTCCTTGTATCAACTAGTTAATCGCTTGGCTATTACTAGAAAGCATCAAAGTCTCCCTCACATTGCACTGAAATTAGTCTGAGTTCTAATCCGATCATAGGAAATCTGTTAATAACATGCAGTGAATTATAATATTTGCTCACCTGTGTCTATGTGAGGGGAAATACACAGATATCCCTCACATTGCAATGCTATCAAACTTAATCTGCATATTCTTAATAGACACAAGTAGAGCTAATTACATGAAGATAAATACCTCCTGCATGTGAAATAAACAGAGCTTAAACAAAAATTATCCTGTGGCATAAAACGATATTGATCTATCTCTCAAAGTGCAGTAAACATAAATACAACCCAAAAAAGTGCATTGGTGGTCCCTGACACTAATAAAAAAACACTCCTATTCACAAACCGGTGGGGGAAAAAACATAATCATTACCCTGACTGAAAAGGACAATGCCAGTCAGGGGTGCTCCACATACCAGTACCTACTAAGCTGATCACCTAACGTTTCGGCAGACTAACTGCCTTCCTCAGAGGTGTAGCAAGGGGGGCCGAGTCCTCGGGTATTTATATCTAAAGGACACAACTCCCTAATCCTAAATGAGGCTAATGGAAATGTGGAGACACCATTTTCAGAAGGTCTGATCTTACATTACCTATTCAATATTAACTAATGAAATTACAACTTCTTGAATGATCACTGGCATAACATCAAGTATATATTCAAAAGGGTGGATTTGTATATTTATATCATTATATATTTTACACTGAAGTTATAATTGAAAATTATAAAAACATACTATAACTTATATATTCATTCATCCCATTTGGATGAACTGTATTTAAAAGAAAAATCCACCTACATTCTTTTTGTAATAATACTCTCTCTACATCTCCACCTCTAATACCCATATGAACTGCTTCTAGAACCCAGCATTTCACTACAGATGCATCACCTCTATGATATTCATAAAAGTGTCTGGACACAGATGTCATATAGAGAGTACCTGTAACACTTTCATGTTCTTTCTGAGCATCCAAAGGGGCTCGTCTAATTTTATTTATGTGTTCAAGTACCCTTTGTTTAAAGGTTCTAGATGTCATACCTACATATCTTTTTGGACATGGACATTCCAAGAAGTATACGAATCTCGTTGTATTACAATTAATAAAGGCACCTAAATGATGTACTTTATTAAATCGATCTAAGATTTCAGTCTGATTTACAATATGTGGACAAAGTCTACAAGTGCCACAGGCATATGTGCCTTTGATTGTAGCAATTTTCTTTTCCTTCCAATTATAGTGGCTTGACACCAATTTGTCCCTTAAATTTTGATTACGTCTGTATCCAACCTGTACTTTTGGACCAAGAAGCCATTTGAGTTCTAAATCTTCCATTAAGATATGCCAATGATTATTCATAATATCTAAGATCTTTTTAGATTCATTGCAATAGGTACTTATAAACCGCACAGTTTGTGAACCTTGAAAACTCTCTTTACTGCTCTAAAGAGAGTGATTTTGAAAAAAGAGCTAATGAATTAAAAATAAGACTAAAAGCAAGAGGGTACAGTGGACGCAGTATACACAAAGCCTATTATAGGGCAAAAAATACTTCTACACGAGATTTGTTAACACCAAAATATAAGACAGATTTTCACGGTTGGATAGAGCTTCACATGTGCAGTGGATGAGATAGGGTAATTTCTCTAATATCATTATATGAATACTCACAAGGTATTCTATATGTATGGTTATTTAGCATTACTAGTTAATAGAAGGAACCGCACGGTTGGATATAAACCTATACGTGCGATGGATTAGCAACGGTAATCTCTTCAACATCACCGCGCGAATGCTTGTAGCGTGTTCTTGAATGCATGGTTAATTTATGTTGCTAATACAATGCTCGGCTGTGTGGAGAGCTGTATTGTGATCTTCTATGGCAGCACATGTGATAGTGATTGTTTAATCAATGTGTTTAGCATATAGCGTCTTGTGTATAGCATTGTGCATAGTGTTGTGCATATAGCGTTGTGCCTATAGCATTTGGTGCATTGCGTATGGCTTTTGGTGTATAGCACTGTGCGTTTGGAGTATAACATTTGGAGTATATAACGTTTGGAGTATATAATGTTTGGTGTATATAACGTTTGGTGCGTATATGGCCAACTGTGTTTGGTGAATTGCGTTTTGCTTTTGGCATATTGCCTTCTGAATTTTGCGTTTCATGTATTGCATATTGCATTTGTTGTATAGCTTTTGGTGTTTTGCCTATATAGCATTTGTTGTATAGCATATGGCATTTAGAGTATGGTGTTTTTTTGTGTAGTGTTTGTCGAATAGTGTTTTTTATATGATGTTTAGAGTATGGTGTATAGCGTTGTGTGTATAGAGTTGTGTGTGTGGCATTTGCTTTTGGCGTATGTATATAGTCTTTGTCGTATGTCGTTTATAGTATGGTGTATACCGTTTTCTTTATGGCATTGTGTGCATGGCATTTGCATATGGCATTTTACATTTTGGGTATAACGTTTGTCCTATAGCTTTTGTCGTATGGTGTTTGTTGTATAGCTTATTGTATGCTGCATTTGGCATATAACATTGTGTATAGCTTTTGGCGCATGGTGTTTGGGGTATAGTGTATTGCGTATATCTCTTTGCGTATAAAGTTTTGAATATAGTGTTTGGCGTATTGCATTTGGCGGATAGCATTTTGTGTGATGATCGGTGCCTGACACACTGTCAAGCACCGACCGATAGCTCAAATACAGTTACCCTCCCAAGCACTACCCCTAACACTAGCCTAACACCCAGAGTTGTGTTACACTTACCTGTCAACCACTGTCTGTCTTCTTCTATCTTCTCTCTTCTTTCTTTCCATCTTCTTTTTTCTTCTGTTCCTTCTTACATTCTCAGTCTTGTTAAAGAAAGAGAAAAGTTAACTGTGAACCCCAAACATAACTCAGGCATATGTGCATAGTTTAAGTATTGCACATTTGTCCGAATTTAAGAAGTACAAGATGCCAAGCGAATAAAAACATTTCCCCATTTTTCTGCTAATAAGCTATATATGTGTTTCAATAGAAAAGTAAACTTTAGTGAGAAAAATTGATCAAAATGAATTAGAGACCTAGCATTAGAGAACTAGCATTCAAGGCATTTAAGGGATAGTAATACTTGTAGCCCTTCAAAAACTGAGTAAAATGAGCCCAGGGGTATCTCTCAAACCTTTATGGTTTGAGAGATTTCCGCTTTCAAAGTTCCCTCTCCCCTGTCATCAGCGTTCTAGCTGACAGCAGGGGAATCCTCTCCTGGGAGCAGCCGGAGGCTCTGCAGCAGAGCCGAGATTGCGGTAATAAAAGAGAAATCCTTCACTAAAAAGTTCCTCTATATGTGCTTGGTTTGCAAGCACACGTAGAAGACCTTTTAAGTTAAGGATTTATTTTTTTATTACTGCAATCTTGGCTCTGCTGCAGAACCACCGCTGGTCCCGGGACCGGATTCCCCTGCTGTCAGCTAGATTGCTGACATCAGGGGAGAGGGAACTTTGAAAGAGGTTATCTCTCAAACCATGAGCTGGGCTCATTTTACTTTAGTTTTTGAAGGGCTACAAGATGGGGGATAGTAATTTTTAAGTATTACTATCCCTTTAAAGCCCCATTTAAATCAGTAGAGATGTGGGGAATTATTATTTCTCAACTATGGTGACGTTGACTTGCCCCAGGATTGATCCAGTTTGCCTTTATACTGGAGTTATTCTCTAGTAAACCAAAAACACCATAAGGGACAGATAAAAATTCCTTTTAACCCTTTGAGTGTCAGAGGGGTACGCAAAGCATTGTAATGTGTTGGGTACTCCTCTGGCACTCAAAGGGTTAAATTCAGCTGTGATTGAATCCCCTTCAATGCTAGCAAGGTGTCCGATGCATTGTGAAGCAGTGCATTGGAGACCTCTCTAGCATTCAGTCGGTTAAAACGCTCGATTCACGTGCATGGGAATGTAGGCATTTTTATTTGTCCCCTTTGATGCCATTGGTTTATCCCAGAATAATTCCACTTTTATAAATATGTCCCAATGTGCTTTATATGTTTCTTATCTATGATATCCCCTACTAGGGACGCTCCTTTTATGGACTTGTCCTGTGTTTCCATATTACAATGCACTTGTCATAGGTATGTGCAATACATGTGAAATCTGTTGTTTTGCATTCCGTTTGTAGCTACCTTATCTGCACTGCATTGACTAATCAGTAACTTAGTTAATGGCAACATTTGTACTCTGGAAATACCATAATTGCTTCTACCACTACAGCTTACCATCTGATTACAGTCAGCATTCTTTCACATCGGTTACAGAAGGCCTTCTTATACTTTGCCATCTCCCGTGTTCTGAATTCACTATCTACTGTGCTCCCCCAGTGACCCCATCAAAGGACAATTTTGTCTGATGGTCAACCCACAAGAGTATCAGCCAAATATTATTGGTTAACTCCCATGTGTATCAGATTCATTGGAAGCCGTGATGAGCATCCCAACCCCCAGTGTGACTCAAATGAAATACCTGCCAATGGCCCTGTACAGAAAAACCATACCGCAGCTTTGCTGAATTCCTGTGTGAGAATAGTAAAGGTAAAGTGTTACATAGTAACTCAGGTTGAAAAAAGACACAGGTCCATCATGTTCAATCTTTGTCACAGTTTATCCCAGAAAATGAGAATTGCATAAACCTACCCAGCTCTGAGATAGGTGTTAGTCTGTTTACCATGCCAACACATATTGTAGACCTGTTCACTTGAAAGATCCTTACATTAACATTGCATATACTTGTACTATGTGAACTGCAGCAAGAGCTTGTGAGGCGACAATTGGAGAACCTATTTCTTATCAACACGAATGGACGGCTCTGTTAAATACCTCCTTTTAACCCCCCCCACAGGCTTATCTTACTATGATCAAAAAATATTATTTAATTTTGCCATTGTGCATTTGTTCAATCGCTCATGGATGTCATGTCTGTGAAGGTGGGCATGACCATTGCTTATAGCCTTTTCATACTGAAGCAGGCAGAGTGCATGAGCCGACTTTAAGAGCAACTATCGATTGGATATTGCTTCATCAGCAGATCAGCTCCCCTGGCAGCAGACCTGCCGGGGAAGCAGAGTTGCATTGTGGACTCCAGTGGACCAATGGGAGAGCATAACTTGGGTCTAAATAGAGTTCATCTGGGATGTCAGTTTTCTGACTTCCTGAATGGCCAGTAGAAGCCATTTACATGATATTTGCCCTTTATGATCGCTACGTGCAGTGAGCAGAGTTTGAGGTCTTGTGCTTCTGCCAGCAGCTGTCATGTCTGCCTGCATGCACCTGTGATTCAGGACCGACTGAAGATATTATCTCTTGACCAAAGGCACAAGGGCAAAATTAATAGGTTTCCTTAGGATTTTCTGGCCATTTTAAGGTAAGTGAGGGTTACTGTAAAGAGGTGTAATGTCTCATTTAACATTAAAGGGATAGTAATACTTTGTTTTATCTTTATTTTATTTTGTAGGCATTAAAAAACATGAAGAACAAGTCTCATCTCTCAAACCTTTATGGTTTGAGAGATATTCACAAGCAAAGTTTCCCCTCCCGACCCTTTTACCTAGTGTAAGCCATCTCTTCTCAGATGTGGAATCTGGTTGTAAGATCAGACAGATAACAGAAGGGGACAATCTTCTTCCTTTGAGAACAATGAAAGCCCTGTCCCCCTTGACAAGTTTTTCAGGTTTTTCCCTTATCTTAGTTGAAGATTGTCCCTCTCTGCAGTCTACCTGGACACTCCCTTCTGATCTGGCTGAACAGTGTTACATCAGTAAAAGGGGCGGGGGGGGGATACTTTGTCATTGAATTACTCTTTAACTACAACTCTGACAGAATTGAAATAACACTCTCCAAAGTCCAAATAATATGATGATTAATTAGAGCTGCTTTTATTATGAAACATTACTATCCCTTTAAAATGGAACTGTCACTTTGTAACACAGGTGATTTTGAAAGAACATTCAAAAGTACTTATTTTTAGGTCACCCATTCTTAATTTAAAGTATAAATGATGACATTTATCTTATTTGTCAATTTATACAAATAAGCTAGTACTTCCTAGTAGGAAGTGAGTTGGGATGGGGAGCAATTTGCACTAACTGACTGATAAATAAAGCCAAATATATCATAAATGTTTGTTTTAAATAAATAATGACTGATACAGAGGTACTTTTGAAAGCTCTTCAACATCACATCTTTGTTGTAAAGTGACAGATCTGGTTTTAGATGAAAAATTCCTTTCTGCAACATGCATGTTTTGAAAACTGTTAAATATATTTACCCTCTACCTAGCTATAAAAATTAGTGGCAAAATAAATCACAATTTCACCACCAAGTGACATCCGCAATGTATTTAAATGTGTATGACAATTATAGTAAGGACCACTAGGTGTCACTGCAGATCCCATCATTAGCTAAATTCAATCCAAAAGTCCAACCCAAACAAACCTGTAGAAGTAGAAATGTAGACATGAGCAACATGGTGGGCAACCAGAGCAGTGGCTCCACTAACTTTATAACCTACTCGGAGTGAGTGTCTCTGTAATTTAGGAATGAACAACCTGACATTCTTCAGCTGTTGTTGGACTACAAATCCCATCATCCTCAGCAAGCCAATAGCTGGCAGAGGATGATGGGACTTGTAGTGCAGCAACAGCTGGAGGTCTATAGATTGCTGCTCCTCATACCTGGGATATTTGGAAATGAGCTCACCCTGAGATCTTTAGAATATTAACTATTAATGCTTCCAAGCAAGTAGATTCTAGGTGCTGTGCCAATGCCTGCCGTAACCCAGAGGTGATCAATTAGTAGTGAAGTAACCTTCAACATGCTAAAGTTCTGAGATATCACTTCTTAAACACTCACAAGATAATCAGGACTCCCCTGGCTGCCTTTCTGTAGACAATAATTTAGACACTCAGTGGGGAATTAAACAAAGTGAAACATTCGTTATTTTATAAAAGCCATAAATTTAAGTGCTATTTGTGACTGCTCAAATTTGATGCAAGAAACCTATTAAAGCCTTGATACTGAATAGCACATGCTCCTATATTAAAGGGGCTCTATCACCCCTATACAATTTATCCTAAAAGTCAGGTTATATAGTGAATATGTGGAATACTGTATTAAAGGGATAGTAATACTTAAAATGTAAAAAAAAAATATGTTGTAGGGTTTATCTCCCTGAGTAAAACAAGAGTACTCCTACTGCTGAAAGGTGTTTCATTCAAAAGTTATTAATTTTCAAAGTTGCATTTTTTAGGTGCAATATCACAGTAACTTGAAATTGTACAGTGGTGCTGTTGCTACACAATCCTATGGAGATTTATGGTCCCAGGACCAGAGCTGTCCATATGATTGTGTAGCAACAGCGCCACTGTACAATTTCAGGCCACTGTGATATTGCACCTAAAAAATTCAACTTTGAAAATTAATAACTTTTGAATGAAACACCTTTCAGCAGTGGGAGTACTCTTGTTTTACTCAGGGGGATAAACCCTACAACATATTTTTTTTTACATTTTAAAGGGATAGTAATACTTCGTTTTAACTTTATTTTATTTTGTAGTCATTAAAAAAACATGAAGAATGATATGTCTTATCTCTCAATCCTTTATGGTTTATGAGATATTCACAAGCAAAGTTCCCCTCCCCGCCCCTTTTACCTAGTGTAAGCCATCTCTTCTCAGATGTGGATCAGGTTGTATGACAGGACAGATAACAGAAGGGGACAATTTTCTTTGTATGAAAACAATGAAAGCCCTTCCCCCCTTGACAAGTTTTTCAGCTTTTTCCATTATCTTAATTGAAGATTGTCCCTCTCTGCAGTCTACCTGGGCACCTCCCTTCTGATCTGGTTGAACGGGGGGGGGGATACTTTGTGAATATCTCTTAAACCATAAAGGTTTGAGAGATAAGACTTATATCATTCTTCATGTTTTTTTAATGCCTACAAAATAAAATAAAGTTAAAACAAAGTATTACTATCCCTTTAAGTATTACTATCCCTTTAATGTAAGCTGGAGCACTATCATTGGCCAGAGAGCACTCCAGCTTACATGCAGAAAACCTCCATCACTGGAGGAGGCTGGATAGAGGGAGGGGAGCAGAGGGAGAGTGACAGACTGCGGTACAGAGCAGGTAACCGCAGTCTGTCCGGAAGTAGGGTGCAGGGGCAATCTTTACTCATTAAATTTCGGCCAAATAGTGATTTTAAAAAATAAATGAATACAGTATTACACATATTCGCTATATAACCTTACTTTTAAGATAAACTTGTATAGGGGTGATAGATAGACCCTTTAACAGCAAAGTTAGTGAATGCTCTTAAAGGAACGGCAACGTTAGGAAGACGTATGAAATTGTATGCTAATTGCTTTGCTGAATTAAAGGCAATTGCTAATCCTTTCACAAAATGGTGGACATTATAGCCACACCCACTTTTGAAATGCATTTGCTAAAAAATGGGCAAACGTTTGCTAATTGAGGAAAAAACATGTGCAATTCAGTAACATTTTGGTGCCAATAATTTTGTAATCAAAAGTACATTGTAAATAGCGATCGCACATGTTTGTTGCATTTCTGCCCTAAGGCCTCGATTCAATAGATGCCGGTAAAACTGTCAGTAGGGCAAAAATGGATACCGGGCTGTACACACACTGTGTCACCATAGGTATTCAATTGCCCTACCAACAGAAACCACAACAAACATTGGGAATAGAACCTGACTTTTGGTCCAACGTCCAACATGTGTATTTTGTTTCCAAAACTAACGCTAAATAGCTTGAGAAATGGGAACATCAAAGGAAAACAGCTCATGCTCTGTGTTTGACTCTGTCAAACACCGAGTGTGAGCTAAAACACAGTCACCATTCCATACACTAACCCTACACTACCCCTAAGAATAAAGTTAAACAATACTAGCCCTAATACTATCCTAACACCCATAAACCAGAGCTGTAATGCTTACCTGTCATCCACTGTCAGTCTTCTCCATTAATCTTCTAGCTTGGAAACTATTTTTAACAGAGACTGTCCATCTCTGTTCAGTTTTTAACTTTTCACTCTTGGACTGCCATCCTACTTTCAAATATTGGACTACCATCCTACTTTCAATTATTGGAATGCCATCATACTATTAACCCTTGGATTGGCAATGGGGCTCTGCAATGCATACAGTATCCCTCCTGCATTCATAGGGTTATGGCCTGCAATTCTTTGCGGCGTATCTTTGAGGGGGCATCGATTATTTGGACTTTTTTTCTTTCATTTTTTGGGTACAAGGAAGAAGAAGAGAACACAGACGATAAGAAGGAAGAAGATAAGAAGAAAGAAGTAGATGGAATATAGACAATTAAAGAAGAAAATTGATAGTAGCTGACCAGGGTGCTGAAGACCCAGACTTACAGTCAAGTGTTTATTTTCAGGGATGTTGTTAACTTTTAGGGGGATTATGTTGCATACCCCACTGGCACTCATAGGGTTAATTTTTCTTACAATACACACATTTTTTCAGTACTTTGGATATATTGATATGGGGCTTAGTGTCACCACTTGCCTGTGTCCGCCGCTCCCCCGGCCACATCTCTCTCACGGCGGCTGCGGCGATTCTTCCGGTCCACGGCTCTGTCGGGACGCGCGTGCGAGCTGCACGTCTGCCTTCAGGCTGGCAGATGCGCATGCGTCCGGACCGGGTTCCCATTCCTCCAGCCCCTCCAATCAGCGATTCACCCCTTAGCCAGCCTCTCTCAACTGTTCTTTCCATTGGCTGCCTCCTGTATTTAAACGGGCTACCCCAGGCTTAGGTTGCCCGTTCCATTGAATTTGCTGAAGGCTTTTGTTCTGGGTTCCTGTACTATTCTAGCTACTGCTCCTGGTTTTGACCCTTGGCTTCTCCTGACTACGCCTGATCCGTGCTCCTGGTTTGACCCTTGGCTCCGACTGACTACGCCTGATCCGTGCTCCTGGTTTTGACCTTTGGCTCCGTCTGACCTTCTCTACTGGTTCAACCCTTGGCTCCACCTGACTACACCTGATCCGTGCTCCTGGTTTTGACCTTTGGCTCCGTCTGACCTTCTCTACTGGTTCAACCCTTGGCTTCTCCGAACTACTCCTATCTCCTATCCCTCTCAGCCCTGTATCTAGTTTGTCTTGCCGGCCTGGTTTCCAACGGTTCCCAGGTACTCCCGTCCTGGTTGCACCCCGGCTCAACCGGGGTGGAACAATCTGGTTTCGCGACCAGCACCTCTAACCAGCTTCGGCTGCAGCAAGGGAGTGCCTGGCACACCGTCACCACTCACCAGCTACGTACTCCAGCTCCGCACGCTAGCATCAGTACCAGTGCCGGCACACACACGCTTTCCTACCCTCCGTGTGCGTGACACTTACGGCCCAATATCAATATATAAACTGGTCATATCAGTTTTTGTTCAGGTTCTTTTCCCCTTTAAATCCAGTGTCAGCAGTTCAAAACATTCGTTATAGCACTCTACGCCAAGAAGGAGTAGGTGCATATTTTTAGCTATAACATGGGGTCCCATTTACGCATGTTACTGCTCAACACATAGAGTTGAATGGGAAATTCAAACTCTTTTCAATAGCTTCCAATAGGTTCTAAATGTAGCTCCCAATGTGTTTTTTCTCAGGTGGTAGTTTTTCATAGCACAGGTAATTGAATGGCTTAATGTACTTAAAAAACTGCCATCGACTGATTTTTTTGTACCAGGGACAATTGAATCGAGGCCTAATTGAGCAGTATATTGTTGAAGATCATAATGTATAAAACATTGGGCTCTCTCACCCTGAGAATTCAGCCCTTCACCCTGAGCCCCTGAAATCTGGGTCAAAATCCTGAGTCTCAGGGTCAAACCCTTAGAGTTCCCAGGCAGGGCACAACATTTCCACTCGCCACCTCGCATTTGGCAAGGAGAAATTGAGTGGAAATTGAAACATTATATGACAATGGTCCATTTCCGTGCAATCCCTCATTGCTAGTGTCCACCCCCCCCCTCTACAATTTGCTGTATGTGGGCCCGCAACCAAGGGGGGCCAGCCTCCACCACCAGCAATGTTATAATGTGCTCCCTGTCCACTTGCCTGCCTGCTGTTTATGGGCCCGCCCACGCCTATTTAAATCAGCCACTGCACTGTGCTCTGTGAGGCACTGAGGCCTCACAGTGTATACTGCTCATGAACCCGTTGAGGCTGGACCAGTGGGAAAATTTAGGCCAGATCTAGTCATGTGCAAAAAACTCAATATGCATGTAGCACAGAGGCATAGAGGAGGCCCCTGCAACTCCCGCTGTGTGAGGGGGCCTCACCGGACTCAGGAGTCAAAAAAAATGTTTGCCCATATAGTATATTGGAGGCTCCATAAAAATTGCGGGGCCCCCATAAAGTTCTGCCCATAGCCAAATCCATTGTATAACAGGCCCTGCCAGAATCTGGGGCTCCCAGAAAATGTTACCGATTGTATTGGAGTCCTGGGGGCCCCAGTAGTGCGGTAAGCTGGACTCCGTAAACACCCCTCTAATGAGTCTGTATGCAACTCACCTTCTTCCTACAGAAGACTTGTCACGTGGAAGAACTTACTGAGGTGGGGTGACCCTGTTTGTTATGTATGTGTAAAAGAAGTATGGACACAAGGAGGGGAGCGGCATGATGAACCTACAGAGAAGTAAGTAGGGGGAGTTATGGAGTGCTGCAGAGAGTTTCTGCTTCATAACACATAGTTACACGGCATTATTAACCCTTTTGTTGATAGAGATCTCTCCAATACAGGTCTTTGCAATGGAGTGGAGAAATATCCAGCATCTAAAGGGTTAAACTGAACATTACATGTTCCATGACAGCGATAAGAGACGAATGGACATTACTTGGAAGTTGCTTTGTTTTATATAACATAAAATGTTTGGATGAGTTAATAGTCTTTGGATAACGAACGATGACTTTGTGGCCCAAAGTTTTGGGAAGATAAGATAATGAACAATGAATCTGTGTGCATACTCCCCCGGTAATCTTTCATGCCTTTGCAGTTCTGAGTATGAATGAATGTGATATGTCATTATTTTCAGAAAAATGCGTCTCGAAGTGCAGAGAGAAGTGTCTGGGGGGGTTAACCCTTGGAATGGCATAGGTATCTACCCTCTTTGGTACTCTCAGAGAAAGAGAGTTAGTTGGGGAAGAGATGGAGACCTATACTGAGTATATGTGAGCGTGTGTGGCTTTCTAGGTAAAAAGACCTGTGGGGATAAGAAGTGACCTGTGGGAGCTATAAGTGACTGCTATATGATGTACTACTACATAGGTAAGTGCTTCTGTTACACACAGCAACTATATAGATACACCTGACTGCTGTATGATGGACTCCTACCTAGGTAAGTACTTCTTTTACACACAGTAATTATATAGATACACCTGACTGCTGTATGATGGACTCCTACCTAGGTAAGTGATTCTGTTAAACAGAGTAATTATATAGATACACCTGACTGCTATATGATGGACTCCTACCTAGGTAAGTACTTCTGTTACACACAATAATAATATAGATACACCTGACTGCTGTATGATGGACTCCTACCTAGGTAAGTACTTCTGTTACACACAATAATAATATAGATACACCTGACTGCTGTATGATGGACTCCTACCTAGGTAAGTACTTCTGTTATACAGAGTAATTATATAGATACACCTGACTGCTGTATGATGGACTCCTACCTAGGTAAGTACTTCTGTTACACACAATAATAATATAGATACACCTGACTGCTGTATGACGGACACCTACCTAGGTAAGTGCTTCTGTTACACACAATAATCATGGAGATATACCTGACTGTTGTATGAAGGACAACTTACCTTGGACATTCCTACCTAGGACTTAAGTGACATTTATGGGTTAGTCTTACCTAGGACCAAACAATACAAATGGCACTGGCATGTAAATGGGTCAGTCCTTCAAAGGACCAATGTGTATTGGCCACTTGGTTGTTAGTAACATCTTTAAGCATACTGTACAGTAATGTGTTCGAGACACCTCTACCATCCAAGGGGTTAATGGCAATTATAGGTTTTAACTGTAAATTGTTTTGAATTTTTATGTAGCTTTATAATATAGAGGCAAGAAAATAACTACTGGGGTCACTGAGTAAGCAGGGCATTACATTCTATGATATCACTACTGTAGCTCAATTTAACTTGAAGATGGGTGGGGTTAAAGGCAGGGATATAGGTGGGGTTAAAGGCAGGGATATGGGTGGGGCTAGGCATGGAAACTGGTGGCGAGTAAGTTTTCGGGCCTGGCTAGTGGCTCAGGTCTTTAATTTTTGAGCCCTGTTCCCAGGTATGCCGGTCGTGTTCTGAATCGAATCGATGTGTGTGTCAGATAATGCTCTTTTTGCATACATTATGGGCACAAAGGATAAGGTTAATAATTCTGGAGCAAACCAGATGCACTACAGGGGAGAAATAAACATTCCCCAAAGTACCAACCCTTGAATTCCAGTTAGGTAATCTATAATCTTTGATTAGTGTAGGACACATGTCCAAACCTGGGAACTTCACAGGCACTGCCAGCGCTGATCGGGGAGGGAAATTACACAATTTGCATCATAAATGGGGCGGGGCTTAGTCAGAGGGGGGCAGGACAAACATTTTTTTAAAAAAAGGGCAGAATATATGTTAAACAAGGGTAAGAGGGTGGGGAGTGGGAGGAACCGGGGCGGGATGGAGAACAAGTGGGCAGAGTTTCAGAAACTCTGCCCACCTGGAGATTGAGAGACTGCCCTGGAGACCCGGTAATTCACTGTGAAATCCGGAGTCTTTTTTACAGAACTCCAGGACCTAAAACTTATATCACAGATGTTTTCTTAGAATGGAAAAAAGATGATGTGGACCTGTCTCCCACCAGTCTTCATCTCATTAATCCTTTGAGTGCCAGACAGGTATCCAATGCATTGCTTTGCAATGTGTTGGATATCTCTTTAGCAATTGAAGGGTTAAAGAGATCTATTTAAGCTGTCTATATCTTGTGTTTATCATTTTTCACTTGTTTTAGAGATTCTTGGTACAGTAATTGGGGAATCTAATCTCAGCAGTGCTTTGCTCTTTGTCTGATGTATATTTAATTACTTACATGTCCAGGAAGTCACCTCCCCATCTTCGTAGGTTCCTAGAACCAGAGGGGTGGATTAATAGGGAGGAATAATTCTGCAGGTCCTTTTAAGATGGAGTAGATCAGGAAAAGGGCTTTTTTGAATGTCCAGGATGTAAGGATTTTCCTGATTAAGCAAAGGTGAGTTAATCAAAATGAATGAACCACTAATTAACTCACCTGTACTTAATCAGGGAATTGCGTATGTCCTGGCCTGTTGGTGGCCCTTGAGGACTGAACCTGGACAACCCTTGTTTAGACAATACAGGGTAATACAAGTGTTCTGAAAAGTGATACACTGGATTGGGTCCCTGCTCTGAAGCTTACAATCTAAAGTGAGTAAGAGAGACATACAGAGTACAGAAGGGTTATGTACATAGTGCAGTGCCAGAGTTCTGGCCAAGATAGGTAACAAAATGGTAAATATTTTACTTGCCTTTTTACTACTTCTGATATTGCATTCCAGCAGATATGTATGGTGAATTTTCCAGTTCAGCATACATTCAAAAATGGTCCAGAATAGCACTGCAAATGCCCATTCTGCTAGTAGATACAAGGCACCCTGCTATTATATATATTACATACAATGCTGCATGCTACTACATATATTACATACAAGGCTCTCTGCTAGTACATACAAGGCTCCATGCTATTACATATATTACATACAAAACTCCCTGCTATTGCATACAAGGCTCCCTGCTATTACATACAAGGCTCTCTGCTAGTACATACAAGGCTCTCTGCTAGTACACACAAGGCTCCATCCTATTATGTATATTACATACAAGGCACCTTGCTATTACATACAAGGCTCAATGCCATTACATATATTAAATATAAGGCTTCCTGCTATTACATACAAGGCTCTCTGCTAGTACATACAAGGCTCCATGCTAGTACACACAAGACTCCATCCTATTATGTATATTACATACAAGGCACCTTGCTATTACATACAAGGCTCAATGCCATTACATATATTAAATACAAGGCTTCCTGCTATTACATACAAGGCTCTCTGCTAGTACATACAAGGCTCCCTGCTAGTACACACAAGGCTCCATCCTGTTATGTATATTACATACAAGGCACCTTGCTATTACATACAAGGCTCAATGCCATTACATATATTAAATACAAGGCTTCCTGCTATTACATACAAGGCTCTCTGCTAGTACATACAAGGCTCCCTGCTAGTACACACAAGGCTCCATCCTATTATATATATTACATACAAGGCACCTTGCTATTACATACAAGGCTCAATGCCATTACATATATTAAATACAAGGCTTCCTGCTATTACATACAAGGCTCCTTTTTTTGGTCAAACAGATCTTCCCTGGTTCAATGACTCAGGGCTGCTGAGTCTAGCTTTAGTGGGTGAACCAATAACTGGAATGCTGGAGTGGCTGGAAATGCATTGCAATCAATGTGTTGCAGGTGGCACAGCAATGGAGTGGTTAATTTTGTAAAATGTTAATATTCCAAATGGCCTGAAATATATATATTGAGCAATAATTAATTCATCCCTTTGAGTGTCAGAGGGGTATGCAATACATTGACCTGCAATGCTTTGTGTATCTGTCAGGCACTCAAAGGGTTAAGCCTTTGAGTGCCAGGGAAATATCCAATAAATTGGAACAGTTCTAGAGCAAAACCAACTGCAGCATAGGGAACAAATAAAAAGTCTGATCAATTTAAATTATGCTTTCGCCCCCTGAATGCTAGAGAGTTCTCCATCATATTGTGTAGCAATGTGTTAGAGTCATCTGTAGCACTCAAAAGGTCCAAGTGCTAAGCAATGCATTGCATACCTCTTTGGCACTCAAAAGGATTGAAGCCTTATGTAAATCAGTGGGATTTTGGGAAATATTTGTGTTCTTGTTAGTTGGTTTGCTCCAGAATTGCTCCGCTTATTTTAATACACCAGTAGCAAAAGACACAGCTAGAGATCACTGAGACTGACTTGCCTGGGGGACCCTGAAATTTACAGGAGCAGTAAACTTTTTTGATGAAAACATATATACTATATTTTAGGAATACATCAATGCACAGTGTCTTCACATAGAGATACTCAGCTCTGTCCACTTGGTGATCTGAGGGCCCATAACCTGTGGTGTAGCCAAGGCCTAAAACGGGTTTGGTTGCAGGTTTTTGGTTTATATGAATATCAGATGAGTAGGAATCTATAAAGCTGTGTTCATGTATTTGGAAAGCTTTATTATGATTTTGCCAAAATACAGAACCAAATTTCACATTTCAATTTATTCGTATTCACCCTGCCACCCTAAGCCATGTTTTGCTTGTTTTACAGATAATTTACCTTTTGCATGCCTGAGAGTTATCCAACTCAAAGAGTTCATATATATGTTGCACTAGCCATTTTTGTTAAATAATTTGTGAGAAATTAACCTATATTTTATATGGCACAGTGTGTCACTGAATTCTAAAGAACTGGGATAGAATCACCATGGGTTGATGCGGTGGCAAAATGCATCTGGCGATGTGTGGAGATCAGTTCACAAAGGAGAACATGACACTTCGCCATATGTGCTAAGAACTATCTGTGGGGGGGGGGGCACATTTATTATTAACATGTATGGTTGGTGTAATCATGGTGATGTGTTAGAGAGAGAATGTGGGGAAACAGAAAGGATTGCTCAGACTTCTGCACAGTCCTCCCTAAAACCTTTGACAGACATAGGGATATGCATTGAATGCACATGTGGTATTGAAAGGGTTAAAATGTTAAGAATCCATTGCCCTGCTTCAAATTTTATACGAAAACACAGCAGTTCGACAAAGAAGCTGATCAGTTGTTTCTACTCCTCAGCTAACCATCCACTGGTTTGTGTAAACAGAGGACTCACAAGGCACCCTACAATGCATTTCACCTTGCAACCTGCCAGGCAAACAGAGAAGCTGTTATATGCAACAGCTGCTTTGATAGTTCTCTCAGTTTCTGTATGAATGGTGAAGACAGGCAATGGTCTAATGCTTTCAGTGCCACAGAGGTACGCAGTGTACATCCCTATGCACTCAAAGGGTTAAGAAAGGGCAGCGACTGTCTCAAAATTTACATTACAAAGAAATGGCTTGTACAACATACAGGCAATTTCTAATTCTGTTTAAAATTAATTTACTTTTAAGATAATAGGTCCACTTTAAAGATCTTAAACCAAGCATTAAAGTAAACATGTGTTTGCTAAAAAAAAGTGTATGTAGCATGACAGAGAAGGATGTTTCCTCTGTGTAGAGTAGTGAAACATGTAGGGAAGCACTCACATGTAAGGTGGCTCCAATCAAGTAAAAGAAATATATAGAAGAAGGTATCTTACATGTTCATTTGGCCACAACACATTCTTGTACAGGGCCAGGGATTCCCCAGTAGTCACAGGTTGCTATCAGAATCAACTGAGAGTATTGACGTTCCTTTAACCTTCTGAGTGCAACAGGGGTACGCAACTCATTGCTCAGCAATGTGTTGCGTACCCTACTGACACTCAAAGGGTTGATAGATGGATGGATAGATAGGATAGATAGATTTATTTGGATTGTAAGAGTACCCCATTGGTTCTGTCTTCTGGCTGTTTCCTTCTCTGTAGAGGGATTTGGACAAACTGGGGAAGGTGGGGGGGGGGAGAGGAGATATAAGGAATATGAGGGTCAGCATAGATAATGCTAGTATGTTCATTTATGGAATATAAATATCCAATAAATACATTAAATGTGGTTGATTTAGTTTAAATTGTGATGGAGAGGAATTTCTGAATAATTGTAAACAGACAACAGTGCAGAGTGCCAGACACCACATGCATGAAATAAAGTATAGACTCAAGGGAAGAAATTATTATTATATTTCTTTATATATATTTAGTAAGGCCTCAGAGTTACCTCTACTAGCTTGGCTTGGCTGCAGACCTATCAAAGTATACATTTATTTTTCTTGATACTATAAATGTTATGTGATATATTGAATGTGTTGTTTTTCAGTAGGCTGGGGGTAGGGTTGCCCCCCAGCCGGTATTTTACCAGCAGGCCGTTAAAAAATTGGCTTCTGTCCAATGTTAAGTCTATGGAGGGAATGCCATAGCCGGTATTTTTTTGAAGAAAAGGTGGCAACCCTAGCTGGGGGAAGCAATTTTCCTTTGCACCCTGTACTGGTCGGGAGACTTTACTGTGTAAGACACTGCATGAAGTGAAGAGTAAGCAACACATACAATATATTATATCTGAGGTTCTATCAATATATAGAAACATTTATTTTAGTATTAGTGTATCTTTAAGCATTCATATTTGTATTGTAATTGAGAATTAGTAAGGGAATATTTAATACTAGTTGAACAGCCCGTTACACGGGCCACAGTGTCACAGCCACCCGGTCGCGGGGCAGTCACACGCAGTAGAGACTGCCTGTGCCACGGCTAATACAGAGCTGGACGCTCCTTCGGAGCGCCCAGCTCTGTATCAGCCGCGGCGCGGGCAGTCTCTCCTGCGCATGACTGCAGCACGTGCAGCAGTGTCTACTGCGCATGTCGCTGCGCTACACACGATGTAGCGAATTATTATATAGGATATCTTAAATATTGTGACGAGCACTCATCAAGAACGAACAAGATAAAGTGTCTTATTCTTAGGCATGGTGGCCTCTCAGTGTTGCTACAAGTCACGTTTTTCACTCTCATGTGTCGTTGCAGAGAAGAAATTTCCATATCCACATCAGACTGGTCCCGCCCTCAGACAGTCCAGCTCTGAAATGTCAGGCAAATCCTCTCTGCACAAGAGAATCAGCAAAACCACAGATGTATGTTTCGGCCTATGTGGGCCTCGTCGGTGTGGTGCAGCTGATTCCCTCTAGGCACATGGAGAGCAAGGGCCCATGCCTGGTATCCCCTTCTACTTAGGGAGACTTAGAAACTAATATTGTGACAAGCACTCATCGAGAACTAACAAGATAAATGGCTCAATGCATCTGCTAAAGGCATTTTTGCGCACAGATTTTGCACATGTTCTACTCCAGGAAGCTGAATACTGAACGCTTCTTGAATTGCGCACTACACAGATGTATAAATTCATTCGCAATACCACTTCCTGCATTAGGCGCATTCGCTATTCCAATCACACAGATTTGTTAATCCTGGCCATGCCCACAAAAAAAATAAATATGCACAACTGTTCGCTAATCTTGATTTTTCATGCGCAATTCAACAAAATCATGCGCAAACCTATTTCTTAGTGGTTTTCACACAGGAAATATTCAATTCACCCATGTAGTCACAGATCACCACATATACTGTCTGACCATTTAGCTTTCTTCCACTGTCACTGGAAGTCACAGATCCCAACATACACTGACTCCCCAGAGTGGTTCCACTGCCCACTGGCAGTCAGAGATCCTACGTAAACTGTCTGACTCTCCCAGCTTATTTCTACTGCCCACTGGTAGTCATGGTTCCCCATATACACTGTCTGACCACTCCAGCCTTGTTCCTCTGCCCACTGGTAGTCATGGATATCCACATACACTGTCTGACCCCTTCAGTCTGGTGTTACTACCCACTGGTTGTCAAAGATCATCACATACACTGCCTGACCCGCCACACACACACACACACACACACACACACACACACACACACACACACACACACACACACACACACACACACAACCTGGTTCCACTATTCACTGATAGACACATATCCCTGAATACACCCTCTGACCTCCCCCAACCTGGTTCCACTGAACACTGGTCAGTGACGTAACTAGAAGCCACCGGGCCCTGGTGCACAAATTGCCGTGGGTCCGGTGCCCCCCCCCCCATCTTCACATTGCCCCATGTCCATCTCCTACCTCCATCACCCGCTCCCACGCGGTTCTCAGTAATGCAGAGTGCTGGGAGATGATGTCATCTCCCAGCACTCTTCATTACTAGAGCGCCGGGAGATCAGCTGAGCTGCTGCAGACACGGGCTGCGGTGAGTGGCGATGGGTTCGCAGGGGGTGGCCGGGCCCCTGGGGTGATGGGCCTGGTCGCAGGTGTGACCCCTATTTTTACGCCTCTGACACTGGTAGTAACAAATCCCCACATAAACTTGCTGATCCCCCAGTTTTTTTCTACCGCACCCCGGTGACAGATCCCTACATAGACTATCTGAGAACCCCCCCAGTCTGGTTCCATTGCTCACAGAGAGTCACTTATCTAGACATATACTGTCTGACCACTCAGCCTGTTTCTACTGCCTAATGGTAGTCACATATTCCAACATACACTGACCCCCCAGCCTGGTTCCATTGCTCACTGGTAGCCGCAGATCACTGTATACATTGTCTGATCCCTTAATATGTTTCCACTACCCAGTGGTAGTCACAGACTCCCATATACACTGTCTGATGGCCCCCCCCAGCCTGGTTCTATTGTTTACTGGTAATTACTTTCCACACATACATTGGCTGACCCCCAGCATCGTTCCTCTGCCCACTAGTAGTCAGAGATCTCCATTTACACTCTTTAACCCCCTAAGCCTGGTTCCACTGCCCATAGTAGGCAACATTCCTTATATACACTGTCTGTTTCCCCTTTTGTCTCATTTTCTGTTGATAGTGGTGAACCACAAAGCAAGGTGCCGCTCTGCCCTCTGTTTGAAAACCCTATAGTAGACTGTTTCCATGAGCTGCCTTCTCAGTACCTGGTAAGGTGAGAGCATGTGGAGCATTGCAGAAGCTGTGATCTCTGATTTACCACTACATACAATAATTAAAAAGGGGACCCACCAGGAGAGCCATCAGAATCCTGGTGGACCAGTCTATTTGTCTGGGGGCCCCCTGCATCTTATTCATTATGCCCTGGTGCACTCACATTTGGAATTAAAGCTGTACAGTGACAATTTTCACTGCACGGATTTCAGTTTTCACTGCACAGACTAACTACTTCATAATGACCTGCAAGGCATTACACAGTTTTAGTTCCCCTTTAACCCACACAGTGCCAAAGGGAAATGTACTCAAATAATTAACCCCATCATAGCCAGGAGGGCCTGCAATGTTGTAGAAGACAGAGCCTTCTCTAGCCCACTGTCATCTATGATGTTAATACGATTTTTTTTAGTTTACAAATCCTTTTTGCTTTCACATCCACCCCTTGCCGATATTTGTAAGACACGTTTTATTACATTGCGTTTTATTTCAGTATATAAGAGTAAAATACACATATTTGTACAAGTACTATTTACATGAAATATAACAGCAGAAATAATAAAGTAAAACACATAACTATTTAACAAAAACATTAAAAAAACTGCTTATAAATAGAGGTGGAGAGTGGCAACAATGTGCCATGGGACTTAACCCATTGAGTCCTAGAGGGGTGTGCAATGCATTGCATCACCTTCTGGAACGCAAATGGCTGAAGAAATAGGCTGGAAAAATAAATATTTTTAACACTTTCAAATCCAGAGAGCAGGTTCTAGGTTGACAATATCTTTTTAACACTTGGATGACTCCAAGTAATGCTGTTTTATGTGTTTTCATCATAATGCATTTGTGGAATGGCTTAAAGAAAGCCTACACATAAGGCTAGACATCTCCAGTGTGTGTATATATATATATATATATATATATATATATATATATATATATATATGATAAATGGTCAAGAACGTACTCTGACCACAATAGGAGAATGCCCAGGTGCTCAATCCATTAAAATGAAAAATCGGCAAGCATAGGACTTTTTGAAAAGAAAAAAATAACTTTTATTATAGGTCAACGTTTCAATCTGTGCTGGGATCTTTATCAAGATGACAAAGATCCCAGTAGGGAGTGAAACATTGACCTATAGTAAAAGTTGTTTTTTCTTCTCAAAAAGTCTTGTGAGTGCTGATTTTTCATACACTCTATATATATACATATAGACTGCATCATTTTGAAAAACAGACTTGAAATGAAAGGAACACTAACTACCACCTAAAAACGAAATTGAGTTATATAATTTTAAATATCATGCCTTTCTGACAAGCATCTGTAAAAAACAGAGTTATTTTATGTTAGGTCCCTAAAATATAATCCAGAATTTGCATTTTAATATGTGTATACTATTGTATATAGATACCGTTTGGTTAACTGTGTTTGTGATCTTTGTAATGAAAAGACCTAATGCAGTTAACAAATTGAGATTGGTACCCACTGCTTTTCAAAACATAAATGCAGCTATCTTGTCTTGGGTCATTTACACACAATAAAACACTAGCACTTGTCAGTCACCTGTAAAGATTGCTTTGTTAATGGAAGCCTGGAAACTGTATGAATGGGAGCCCCAGTGAACACATATAAGACTAGATTTTAGGCAACAGAAAACAGAGGAATTTTGCAAAGGCTATCATGGAGTGAGAACTTAAGTGTGAATGACACAAGATCATTTATAGGTGTTAGTGTTACTTCGAGCATTTAAAACGTTTTTCATCTACTAGAAGAATGAATCTAGTGTGTTGACTTTCTTGTCGCTTTTCCTTCTTCAAGAGGATATCATGGAGTCTTGTATTATCTCCCTGCTCTGGCTTGAAATGAAAGATTCTACGTCCGACAGCAGTACCCACAACCTTTGTTTTTGCAGCAGCCGCAGCAGAATCGGCAGATGGAAAGATGGGACTGGCGTTTGGTCCTGAGGAGAGGTTCCTGGAGGGAGAAGATAGCAGAGAAAATTCAGAAATTCTCCCTGGGATTGTAAAGTGGAAATAAATCTAAGTAATTGGGCCTCACAAGCTTCGATGGGGGTCCTATTCTGTTCCTCGAAGTCACTTAACACATGATAATTAAGGGGTTTCCCTGCTTGAGCACAGGCAAGCTCCCATGTATTCTAAAGAGGTCTCCAGTGTTTTGTAGACATCTCCAGTGCTTTGTAGACCTCTTTAATATCCAAGGGGTTAAAGAAAACTGTATGAACTGGAATAAGTGTCTCTTGATGTGTCTAAAGGGTAACTGACTCAAACGCTGCATCTGGGGATGCACTGTGCAGATCAGCTGGGGAGCCAATCAAGAGTCAGAGAAAGAGACCATGATACTCTCAAGCTGATCCTGTGAGAATGGCTGAAAGGGGACTATACCCTTAGATATAGCTGAGATCATATAGACTCTGAATTGATAACGATAATACAATATATTGTTCAAATAATTCAGATAATAATTAATAAAATGTATAGATTACCCAAGAGAGGCATACTGAACTCAATCTTGTCAGTTAAAAGTCACTAGTAAAATTAACCTTTATCATGCATGCTTTGATTCTGAAGGCACAGTCTGTATTGGTGACCTTTCTAGCATTCAAGGGGTTAAAAAGCCATTTAAATCATGAACAGTTTTCACTCCCCCACCCCTACACCCCATGGTGCAGCTGGCGTACTCCAGAACTGCTTCTCTTTCAGCTTCCAAGGTACAACTCTTAACTTGCATGTTAAACACTTGCATGTTGAAACACTGCACAACAATGCAATGCAGACCCTCTTCCCTCCGGAAGTCAAAGAGTTAAAGAAGCAGTTTCTTTTATAACATAATTAACGGAGCAGTAAACTTTTATAAGAAAACATTTATCTTATTGCATCTTATTTTACTGCTGAGTAACACAAGGGCACTCTAACTGCTGTCAGTTGTTTTGTACAAAATTTATAATAGCTCAAATAATCCACGAAGTGAATTTACTGCGCATTTACTTCCTGGAGGTTCTAACTGACAGAAAGTGACCTGGCAGTTTCTATCACATTCTATGGAAAACTGTAAGTCACTGACTTTCCTGTCCATTAGAATGTAACAGAATTACTAATTTGACCATTAGAGGGAATTGCTAATGTAAAAAACATGGGTTTAAATGGTAATACTGCTGGAAATATGCAACTCTCACCAGTGGGAGTACCCTTATTTTACTCAACAAGAAAAGCCCTACTATATATATATATATATATATATATATATATATATATATATTCATAAAATAGTTTACTGCTCCTTTGAAGGGGAGAAAATAAATAAGATCTATGTTTTTATTTTTGTCCTCACATCTGATTCACGTAAGCAGTTTAACACACTTCTTGTGTTGTTATAGCAAAATAAAAAAATGTATAATTTCAATTTCTTCTGCTTTGGTGATGTCGGTTGCACAAATGCACCCATCTGTCTTCTTTGTTCCTTCACAGTTACTTCAGTGAGGTTAGAGTTAGATCATTAGTGGCAGGTTTGAAGGACGAAAGGAGCAGAAGAAAGAGTAATCCAGCTAATTGTAGAAGCCCCAGATAAAGTCAGATAATGGAGAAAATACAAAAAGCAATTGTACATTGTTAAGGGTTGTGAGGCTTCTTAAAGGGTAATTATAATGTTTTTATAAATATGCTGCAGTGGGAGCAGATTTAGTAAACGCCCAGAGCTGTGCAGCTACAAAAATGGCTCCTGTCAGCCATTCGAGAGGGTCAAACAAATGACCCCATAGCTGGAATGCTACCGATAAGTCTGTCATTCTCAATCATAGGCTGCCGTGTTGCATGCATATTCCCCATAGATCCATTGTGGTGAGCTTTCAAGCCTAAAGCAGTGGGTAAATGGGGGTGTGCATTGCGCAAGACAAGAAACTGAGCAGTTCAGTTCAATTTGTTCCAGAGGGAATACAGGGGGTCTCAGATTCCTGTTGTCCACTGGGGCCCATAATGCAGACTTCATCTACAGGTCTTCTCCCAGGGCAACAGATCTGGCAATGAGGCAACTATCACGTGATAGTTTCCCTTTAAGTGTGTAATGCATAGTATACCCAGCGCTATATTTATCAAGAAAAGTATGCTTCATTCCATCTAGGAGGCATTGGGGGTTATGTACTAACTAAGGGATGATAGAGAGGTGATAACATGGAGATAACTTCTCCAGTGAAATAGCTTTTCAAGTTCCTGTTTTCTAAAGAGCCTGTGCACTAAGATCTCCAAAGTTGGATTAATCTTAGTGCATTGGCTCCATAGACAAACACAGGAACTGGTGAAGTGATATCACTGGAGAAATCAATAACAAGTTTTCACCTCTTTATCTCGCCTTAGTGCATAACATTGCCTCCTTAAAGCGGAACTATCACTGATATATAAGTGGCCCCCAATTAATTTCTACTATAGCGGTAAGCATTGAAATCCTTTTATAATCCTTATTATGTGCTGGCATTATTTAGAAATCTAAGTTCTTAGGAGACTGATCGGCAGGTGACCGCACAGACATCTTGTTAAAGAGTGATCTGTGTGCCTGCGCTCTGTCCCTGTCTCCTCACTAACTGGCAAGTTACCTAAGGGAGAGTTTCATTGTACCACACAGTGCAGACAGGGACGGACACTGCAGGCACACATATCCCTCTTTGGCAAGATGTCTAACAGTGAGTCTCCTAAGAACTTAGATTTCTAAATAATGCCGGCACTTAAGAAGGATAATAACAGGATTTCAATGCTTACCGCTATAGTAAAAATTAATTTGGGGGGTACATATATCAGTGATAGTTCTGCTTCAATCTTTGGAAGACCAGAAGCGTGTGTGACTTGTTTCACACCCCTCTGGATCACATGAGGTTAATCTTCTAAAACAAATTATTTATACCAGTTGTTCTAATGATGGAAGTAAAACAAGAACTCACCAGCACGTTCGATTCTTCCCACTCTGGCTGAACAATCTCATCTGCAGAATTCATGATTTCATTCTGTGTAAGGAAAATAAAAAGAAAATAGATATACATTCATTTTGCTGCTTTATGTTTCACACCTTCCTGCACCACACACAGGAAACATAAAAAATTCCCAAATTCTGATTTAACCCACTGAGCGCTAGTGAGGTCCAGCACATTGCAAAGTAATATTTTGCATATTTTTCTAGTGTTCAAGGGGTTAAAAGTTAAACTTATATATACCGAAATGTTTATTGGTTCCCTGTGCTATAGTTGATATTCCCCCAAATTCAGGGCTGGATTTCCCAAAAGGCAGAGTAGGCACCTGCCTAGAGATCCAAATTTTGAGTATTGCCTCAGCTGTGCTGGCCACACCCACATTCTAAATAGTAAATGGGGCCAGATCAATCTCAGTGTCCCTGCAGTAGCTTATATTCCCCTTTGCAAGCTATTATTTAACCCCTTGGATGCTAGACAGATCTCCAACGCGAGATCTCTCTAGCATCCAAGGGGTTCAAGCTTTCTATGTCCTGGCTTGTTATAGGCCAAAGGTATTTTTCATGCCATGAAACAGTGGGTGAGAATGGGGGCGGGGTCATGTGAGGAATGGGGTGTGTGGCCTTTGGCGGAGCTAAGGGGGACTCAGCAATTTCTATCACATTTTATAGAGAAATATTTGTCAGTGACTCCCATAATTTTTTTTTATTTATTTTCATATTCATAGATATAAATGTAAAGGAGCACACCCTGACAGAACTTAGGTTTGTATTCAGGGAAGTAAATGGGCGCAGTTCTGGAGCAAACCAACTGCGTCACAGCAGAAAAATAATGCGCTGGAGACCTCTCTAGCATTCAAGGGCATATAGGCCCTGTTTAATTCAATGGAAATGTGGGGGATTTTTGTGCAGCTGGTTTACTACTGCATATCTCCTCTTTAGTTTTCTCGGTAGAAAAGGAACTAACTACACCTTTTGGAATGTCTCTATTAACCTTTTGAGTGCCAGAGGGGTATGCAAAGCAATGTGTTGTGTACCCCTCTGACACTCAAAGAGTTAAGGGAATTAATTAACTATTATTATTAGATGTATTACTATTATATTTTATTTATAGGACTTTAACATATTCTTATGTAATTATTTATATTTTTACAATGTTTCCACAATGCAATGTATTAACTGATTTCCCTTTTAGTCTGTCTTCCGCTCATTCCCTCACGACAGACAATAGGCTTTAAAGGGATAGTAATGTTTCACAAAAACAACAGCTCAAATTAATCTTCATAGTATTTGAGCCATAGAAAGTGTTATTTCAATACTATCAGAGTTGTAGTTCAAGAGTAATTGAATGATAAAGTTTCCCCCTCCCACCCCTTTTACCTAGTGTAAGCCACCTCCCTTCAGATGTAGAATCTGGTCTTGAGACCAGACAGCTCACAGCAAGGGACAATCTTCTTACTGTGAGAACAATGAAAGCCCTGCCCCCATTGACAGGTTTTTCAGCTTTTTCCCTTATGTTAATTGAAGATTGTCCCTTTCTGCAATCCACTTGGACACCACCCTGCTGCTTTGAGCTGAGCAGTGTTACATCAGTAAAATGGACGTCAGGGGGATACTTTATCATTCAGTTACTCTTGAACTACAACTCTGACAGTACTGAAATAATACTCTACATGGCCCAAATACTATGAAGATTAATTGGAGCTGCTTTTACTATGAAACATTACTATCCCTTTAACAGTCAGAATTAGATGTCAAAAAGAGAAAAGGCAAGTCCATGTTTCTTTTTAGATTATTTTTAGAGGATCACATTCTAAAATATATATTTTATATACAGATATAGCGTACAACAATATTACAATGCAAAAAATGCACTTCAATATAATGGACAACAATGTAAGTCCTTCTGATAAGCAAGTTAAGAGTCCCCGATAATATTTTATAGACTGGTTTGTAAGAGGCTGTGAGAAGTCATTTGCACTCCTGACTTACTGCTCTCTGTTACAAAGAAGAGTAGAACCTCTAGTCCAGAAAGTGAGGAGTGGAATAAAATTGCCTTCCCCAACCTGCTAAAAAAACACATTTATTTTCATATGCCTAAAATTTTAGGGAGACATCACAACTTTAACATGGACTTTTGTATACAGCAATTTATATTTTAGCATTAATGTTCCTTTCATTTTAAGTGAGGTGAATAATGTAAATCTGGATCGTACAGGAGACTTACCCCTCTTACTGACGCACCGTGTCCTCTATGGTAGATCGCTGTGAGAAGGAGAATCAGGCAGAGTATGAAAGACTTCATTGTCTCTGTGTGTGGGGAAGGTCTCTGTGTTTGTCTGTTCCTAAGGTATCTCTGGGCTCTGAGAGCTGATGCTTTCTCACCTGCTGTCCCAGAGATGTATTTATGGGCAGGTCCAAGCCCAGGGGTCACACACAGAAGGTCACCATTCCGATAATCCCATGCGTCAAGTTCTTATCTTACCTTATCTCCCTCCTGATTATCTGTTTGTTTCTTTTTTTTTTTTTACGGACAATCCAAATACCTGATTTATCTTTTTTTACCTAATTTTAGAATGGTTTGTTTTTCTGCAGGAATAGTAATGCTTTGTTGTGAAACCTGAAATGCTAGAGATGTCTCTAACCCAAAGCTTTGGAGACATCGCTAAACTTTACAGTGTTGACTTTTTATTTTAGTGCTGTACACTAATTCATTTTGCCTGATGACTTTCTCTTTCTATAAAGGACAAATTACTTTTTTATGAAAAAACCCAACAAACATATATTGTAAGGCGTTTCCTGCTTTTTAAAACAAGGGTACTCCCATTGCTGGTAATTGCTGTATTCCCAAGTTCTAACCATTCACACTGTCATAAAGTGATGAAGCTCCCATAGAATGCAATAGAATAACTGTGTGGATGCCAGTTGAGCTGTAGGTGCACTATCTGGACATCAGATGGCAATGTAAATGTAAAAACTATTTACTGGGACAGCACATCTCCTAGCAATGGCATTTCAAGTTTGAGCTACAGTAAGTTTTCAATACATCACCTTTCAACAGTGTGAGTACCCTTGTTTTACTGTATATTGTATATACAATATATATATATATATATTACATATTAGGTGTTACTATACCTTTAACAAGAGCTTGATACCATTAACCATCAAGTTACTTAGTAACATAGTAATTTAGGTTGAAAAAAGACTTGCGTCCATCTAGTTCAACCCTTTTCCTATTCCTGTTTACCATTGTTGATCCAAAAGAAGGCAAATGGCAATCAGATTTTTCCCTGGATCAACAAGCCCTAACTAAATATTAATCCCAGTACTAACATACATAGCCCTCTATGTTATGCTCTTTTAAATAAGTATCCAGGCCCTTTTTAAAGGCATCTAATGTATTCGATAGCACCACCTCCTCAGGCAGTGAATTCTATACCTTTATTGTCCTTACTGTAAAGAAACCCTTCCGCTGTTGTAGATTAAATCTCCTTTCCTCAAGTCTAAACGGGTGGCCCCTTGGCCTGTGTACTGTTCTGTTAATGAACAGGTCTTTGGAGAGCCCTTTGTATGGGCCCTGAACATATTTATATAGTGTAATCATATTCCCTCTAAGACGTCGTTTCTGTAGTATGTACAAGTTTAACTTTTCTAGCCTTTCTTCATAACTAAAACTTTCCATTCCCCTTACTAGTTTTGTAGCCCTCCTCTGCACTCTTTCTAGTTCCATAATGTCCTTTTTCAGACAGGGCACCCAGAATTGAACAGCATATTCCAGGTGGGGTCTTACCATGGACCGGTAAAGAGGCATAATTATATCTTCCTCCCTTGAGTCAATACCCCTCTTAATACATGCCAATATCTTATTGGCCTTTGAAGCTGCCAGCTGGCAATGCACGCTACTGCTAAGTCTATTGTCTACCATTACTCCCAAATCCTTTTCATTTATAGATTTCCCCAGAGAAACACCATTTAAACTATATGTTGCATTTTTATTATTATACCCAAAATGCTTAACTTTACACTTGTCTATATTGAATCTCATTTGCCATTTGCCTGCCCAGTTACTCAATTTGTCCAAATACTCTTGTAATGAAGACACATCCAGTTCAGACTTTATTACCTTACTTAATTTTGTGTCATCGGCAAACACTGAAACATGGCTCCCTATGCCCTCTGGGAGGTCATTAATAAACAAATTAAAAAGAAGAGGACCCAGGACAGATCCCTGAGGTACTCCACTTATCACGTTTATCCAACTGGAGAACATGCCAGTTGAGTAAAGTTGAGTAAAATGCAACCGGGGAAAGGCTGAAACTGACTGCTATGTTCCTGGAACAGTGAACCCTAAGACACACTGTGATCATGAAAGTTTTGACATGCCTGGACCTTCGCTCGTCCTTAATGAACCAAAACGTGTGACGGTTTGGGCATGTCACTTATTGAGAAGGGGTTAAAATAAAAACTGATCTGATTTATATGTGTGTAAAAAATTGGTTAAATTATTAAGAAAATAGACTTGCTAGAAATTGAATCTTTCCAAATTAAAGTTATTGTCAGTGCACTTCAATTTTCACTAGAGGCCCAGTTCCTTTGAACTTACTAATTAATGACAGCAAGGCTGAAGTACTAAAAAGAGCTAGCATAACCAGTGGCGTAACTATAGGGGTCGCACCTGCAACCGGGCCCGTACACTCCAGGGGCCTGGCCTACCCCTGCGATCCCTCCGCCTGGCACCCGCAATCTCCCACCGGCACTCTAGTAATGCAGAGCGCTGGGAGATGACATCATCTCCCAGCGCTTTGCATTACTAAAAGGACCACGCGGGAGCTCCAGGTAGGAGATGGGGGCATTGTGGAGGGGGTCAATGTGGTCAGGGGGGTCAATGTGGTGGGAGGGGGGCCCACGGCACTTCTTGTACCAGGGCCCGGAGGCTTCTAGTTACGCCTCTGAGCATAACTGTGGAGCTAATCCCATGCACCAGAAGACAAAAATTCCCATTAATTTAATGGGATGTTTAGCTCATGGGATGATGTACTAATTCAGCTCCATACTGGAATACATTTTTATATGCTGCATCTGCTTATTGCCTACGTGCAAAGCTATTTAGGCTAAAAATTCTCCCTTTATGTATGTACTAAGAGGAATTGGAGCGATTCTGTGACACTCCAACTACACCACAAGGGGCAAACAGAAATTTGCCAGGTTCCCCTTAATTTAAATGGGAATTTTAACACATTGAATTCTCATTCAAACCCTTCAGTACCAGAGGCTTGGGGAATATCCTGTACCCTGCTGGACAGATACATTTTCAGTATTTTTAGTATCCATCTGTTGGGTATAATTCCTGTAGGTAAATTTCTAGTTATATAGGAAAACTATATTTTTTTTCAGAACAAATTCAGCTTTTTTCATGGCATCTCACAAAAACAAAATTTTGCATTGTGCGACAAATCGACAATATCATAAATTAAAAAAAAATAAACAAATATATCTATTTTGCCACTGTCATAAATTATATATCAAAAACATTTATGTTGGTAATGAACATTTCAATTATTTCTAAAAGGCTTGAACCCCCTCAGTAAAAAAATATGTATAATTTTACCTACATGCCTGCACAGACCCTAATTAACAGGAGAGCAAAATGGTATTTTCAACTTTATAAACAAAAAAGCACATTCCATTTGTTACATAGTTCAGCTACCCTAGAACTGCTGAATAACTATATAAAACTATATATTTCCAGAAGGTAGATATCCCACTGAATCAAATGAAGAGTTATTTGCTTTTCTACCCCTAGAGTGCACAAATGTTTCCAGAAGGTGGTGTTAGCACCTTTTTAACAATGTCACCACTTAAAATGTACAGAAATCTTTGAAGACTTTTGATTTTCCTACTGTAATCATTAGTTACCACTCTTACAAGAAAAATGACACCCCATTGATATGAGTTGCCTTACTGTAGTGGGTACCAGAAGCAGAAAATGATACCAACTACAAGCGCTCCTTTTTCTTATATTTGTTCAGCTGTCTTGCCTGTACTAAATTAGTTGTATCAACTACAAAAATAAATAAAAGGAAAAGAAGACATCCTACTGCAGTGATTCTCAACTCCTGTCCTCAGGACCCACGAACAGGCCAGGATTTGATGATTTCCTTGTTAGAGCACAGGTGAGTTAATCAATGTGAATGAGCCTCTGATCACCACACCTGTGCTCTAGCAGGGAAAGTCCTGGCCTATTAGTGGGTCCTGAGGACAGGAGTTGAGAACCACTGTCCTACTTCATCAAATGAGGGGTCACTTGCCTTTTTGCTACTAACCTGATGTGCACAAATTTTTCCAGAAGTTGGAGCTACAGTAAAAAAAAAATGCATTTTTTTAAATTTCTACTCCTCTAAATGTACTGAGCTCTTTGAAAACTTTGACATTTCTTACTGCATTCATTAGCTATTACTCCTTCAAAAAAATTGATACCCCATTGGAATGGGTTGATATACACTACGGGGTGCCAGAAGCACAAAATTACACCTACCTGTTTTCTTTTTTTAAATAGGCCACCTGCACTGAAATGGTCCTAACTATTAGAAATATGAAGGAGAGGTATGCAGGTCATACTAATTTGGAAAGAGATATTTACCCACATCAAATGAGGGGTTGTATGCCTTTCTACCACAAGTCTGGTGTACACAATTTTTTCAATAATTTTGCAGTAAGGGAAAAAGTTGTCGTTTTTTTAACTTTTACACCAGTTCAAAGATACTAAAATCTTTTGGCTGACATACCATCGGGAATGCCAGAAGCACAACACCTGCCACTTTTGTAAAATGATTTGCCTGCGATAAATGGTCATAACCATTGCAGATATGAAGAAAATGTCAGTAAGGCATAACATTTTGCAAAGAAATAACACTTGCATCAAATTAGGGTCCACTTGCCTTTTTACCCCTAGGCTAGTGTGCACAACTCTTTCCAGAAATGGTGCCATACATTTTTACACTTCAGTCACTTCAAACATTTGAAAAGAAATAATGTGCTGCAGACTTCTCTGTTAATCAGTGGGTTAAAATAGGCATTTTCTTTTCCAAGTTCGAAACTATAGACTTGCTCAGCTTTTGCCTTATGGTGTCATCCTTTCTGCGAGACATCAGTACTTAATGTCAAAGGCTAATAAGATATTATTATGCATTAAAATGGATAGAGATGTAAATAAAGCCAGTGCAATTGGATTCTTGCTTAACCTTACTAGTTGTAATTCATGCCAAGAATAATTCTATTTTCATTCAAAATATTTGAAATTTAAATTTGTTCCACCACTTCTTTGTTTTTAAGTTTAAGTTTAAAGAGATAGTAATGTCTCATTATAAATGAAGAATTTGAATTAACCCTTTGAGTGCCAGAGGGGTACGCAATGCATTGCAAAGGGTTTTAAATTAAGATTCGATCATTCCTTATACATTGTAATAATGCTCTGTACCTTTGCCAATGTTCTTATTAGTCTACTTTATGTGTAATTATATTATAAAGTTTCCCCCTCCCTGATCTTTGGTCACTTTACTGGACAGATCGCAACGAGGGACAATCTTCTATCAGTATAAAGAAAACCCTGCCCCACTCCCACCCCTTGACAAAGGCAGCTTTTTTCCTCATGCTGATTCAAAATTTCCCTTGTTGCTATCTGTCTGAACTGGCTTACTTTCCTGAGGAATAATAGTGACAGCGGGAGGGGGATCTTTATAATATAATTACACTTAAACTACACTGATTAGAACATTGGAAACGGTGCAGAGCATTATTACAAAGTATAAGGAATGATGGAACCTTAAAGGGATAGTAATAATTATGATGTAAAAAATATATGTTGTAGGGTTTATGTCCCTAAATAAAACAAGGGTACTCCCACTGCTGAGAAATATTTTATTAAAAAATTTTAACAGCACAAACTTAAATTTTTAGGTGCAATATCACAGTGGCCTGAAAATTTACAGTGGCGCTGTTGCTACACCATCCTATGGAGATTTATGGTCTACAGATCAGAGCAGTCGATAGGATGGTGTAGCAACAGCGCCACTGTAAATTTTCAGTGCAAAGAACCTTGCATTTTGGGTCTGTGTGAGCATGACATTCACACTTGCTCTTGAATGGGGGGCAGCCAAGGAAGTTGTTACAGGTCCCAGCAGATTCTAGCTCTGCCCCATCTAGAGATATGTTTTACAAAGGAACAACCTGCTGAAAATCAGCACAGACAGCTCTTTATATCTTAAGTACTATCAAGATGTATGTAAACTTTTACATATATATTTGTAAATGTTACAGCATGCACTTTCACATAAAAACAACTTGTTTTTAAACACTACTATCCTTTTTTCTCCTTCATCCTAGATTTCTGCAAGTGAAACAAATATAAATAAAGGTAATTAATTTAGCAGGTAACATAACTTAGTAAAATAGTAAATGAGGTTAAAACAAAGGAAAGTACATCTAGTTCACTCTGGTATAGAGGATCTATTGTGATTATCTGCTATGATAAGAATTTAGACTAAAAGAGATAGTAAACTCATTATAAATTAAAGACAAAATAATACTTCAAATGTAAAAAATGTATGTTGTAGGGTTTATCCCCCTGAGTAAAACAAGGGAACTCCCACTGCTGAGAGATATTTTATTAAAAACTTATAACAGCTCAAACTTGCATTTTTTAGGTGCAATATCACAGTGGCCTGAAAATTTACAGTGGTGCTGTTGCTACACCATCCTATCGACTGCTCTGGTCTGTAGACCATAAATCTCCATAGGATGGTGTAGCAACAGCGCCACTGTAAATTTTGCAGCCCCCCTGGTAGTTATGCCCCTGACATAGGATTTCACACTACCAAATGTTGAATGTTGAGACTCATTTGGGAAAAAGAAAATCACAAAACGTTTTTTTTAAAGATGCAAAACTACTTATTTTTTGCAATCATATGCAGATCCATTAAACTGAGGTTTTACCACTTTTTACCAATCTACATTTAACTGATAAATGGGTTATCGTGTTCCTAACCTGTAATTTTATTTAATTGGTACCTTGGACTCTAGAACTGTATTCAAGGTATTGGAGATATTTCTAATATCCAAGCTGTAAAAACAAAAAAAACAAAAAACATTATATCGTAGAGTAGTTCGTTTCATGTTCCCCTAATAAAAAAAGAGTTAACCTATTGACTCTCAGAGGAGGTACATTAGGGAGTACACGTACTTGCCTGAGACACTGCTGTATTTTAAATCTGAGCGCTGCATTTCTGATAGACCCCTTTCTGGCTCTGGAGCACAGAGTGCTAAATACTAGAAGCAGAATTGCACATTGACCGAAAGTGGCTCCTTTTATATGGGCTACAAGACAGTGGACTCAGCACAGGGTTCTAAACACTAGAGCAGATGGAGCACTGATCCTACTTCCTGACACCAAACAGAAGCTACAGTACCATTCATTTCAGACAAAGTCTTAGACCTTGGAAACCTTATAGTCCAGCACAGGTGTCACTTTGTACCACAGCAGTAAATGGGCAATTCCCCCTTTAATGTTTAGTACACTGCTTTGCTCCAAAGAAAGCGCAGGATGTGCACTGGATTCCAGTGACATTATCGCAGGGGTGTGGGGGTCACATGACACATACCTCCCAACATTTCAAATTGCCAAAGAGGGACAATTGTGTTTTAGGAGGTATTGCTGGGGAGCGGCTGGTGGGTGGGGCATTACCAAGAATTTTTAGGCTATTTCATGACCTACTGACACCTCCTTGTGTAACCTAAAAATTGACTTATAACAAGACCAAAGTATTTTATTTACACAGACTAATTTATAAACACATATACTGACATTTAAACAAACAATAATGTGAGTTTTATTGCTGTAGAACAATTTAATACACTTTAATACACATCACACAATCTGATCTCTTAAAAGAGGGACATCAGGGTGCGAAAGAGGGACAGAGGGATTTGGGTCTAAAAGAGGGACTGTCCCTCCTACAGAGGGACACTTGGTAGGTATGCATGACATAACATGAGCCTGCCCTGGAGCCAAGAAGAAATTCTCTAACTTTCTGCACTTGGCAAATCCTTGAACAGCAGAAAGGAAATGTGGTCACTCTAGAGTGTGTCCTCTGACAGTCAAAGGGTTAATGATATTGCAGGTAATCTTCAGCTAATATTTTGTCAGATTTCTACCAGGAGATGGAATGTTCCCCCTCCCCCCTTATGAGAGGTCAGTGGCTGTCCTGATCGCTTCTGGCGCCCCTTGGTCTGACTGCAGCCGTCTCCTGGGTGCCGGGAACTTCTGGACTTCAGCCCAGGACACAGGTGGAGGGAGGGGACTCAACACCTTGTCAACTAATCCAATCATAGGAAATGTCATTATTATTGAAATGTTAATCTGAGCTGAATGAACTATATACACTGGTACACTGCTTTTTTAGTTTACAAATCTAAAAAGGAACTATTTCCATGTGATCACTAGGACAGTGCAAAGACTGCAATGGGAAAATATAATAGCATGAAATGTTATTCAAATCAATAAATATATCCTTTTTTTAGAAAAGCGTTCAGTGTTCTCATGAAAATAAATATTTTACCATTATTGTAAATAGCTGCCCTCACACACACATTATGTACAAATTGGAGGTTGTAGATAAGGTATAAGTTATACTTCTGAGAACACATCAACCCTTTGAGTGCCAGAGGGCATCTGGCACTCAAAGGGTTAATACTCAATAACCATAAATGCATTGGGCACCAGTATGTTCCTCAAGTGGTTAACCCTTTGAGTGCCAGAATGGTGTGTAATGCATTGCTGTGCAATGCTTTGCATACCCTGTGGCGTTCAAAGGGTTAAGCCTGAACATGTATTTAGCCATCTTGCCAGCCCAGTTACTGCCTCGTCTGCTCCCACACACAAACACAGGAAAATCAAACAGGACACAGTCCCCCAACAAACACACATATATATAGCCAAAAACCTAATGCTTTGTATTGTAAAGGTATGCCCACTGTGAATGCAATTCACATGCCACCTGCTTCCCCACATGCACCGTCTGCCCCCTTCTTCTTCCTTTTATTTTCTTTAGTGGGTGGAAATCTGGAGGGCACCTCCACCGTTTCACCTTCCTATGAGATCGCAAATTGGAGCAGTTCCGCTGGCTCCCTCTTCACAAGGTACTTCTGGGTTATAAATATAAAAGGGCCAGTTAGTTCATCTGGGTGCCCCTTTGGATACCTCCTGCCCCCAATTGCCGGGGTCCCTGTTACTCCAGTGGTTGCTATACATTTTGAATTCAAATTTTGTCAGGTTCATATACAGTATTCAACTAAAATGAATGGTAGGGTGGGGGATGTTGTGAAAGGGATGGAGGGGTGGGTTATTTTGAGGTGAGGTTGCTGAAGATGGTTCAATGTCAAAAGTCATATAACATGGCAATATACCATGACTGAGCACAGCAACAAGACACAAGGTAGCTACACTGCATCAGCAAGGTCTCTCCCAGGCAGAAATTTCAAGGCAGACAGAAGTTTCCAGATGTGCTGCCCAAGCTCTTTTGAAGAAGCACAATGAAACGGGCAACACTGAGGACCATAGATGCAGTGGTCGGCCAAGGAATCTTAGTGTAGCAGATAAAAGACACATCATGCTTACTTCCCTTAGCAATCTGAAAATGTCCAGCTTTGCTATCAGCTCAGGATTGGCAGAAAACAGTGGGATCCTGGTATACCCATCTACTGTCCAGACAAGCCTGATCAGAAGTGGTCTTCATGGAAGACTTGCAACCAAAGTCATACCTCTGACTTGGAAACAGGGCCAATCACCTCAACTATGCACACAAAAACAGGAACTGGGTTGCAGAAAAATGGCAGCAGGTGCTCTGGACTGATAAGTTGAAATATTTTGCTCTAGCAGAAGGCAGTTTGTTCACCAAAAACAGCTGGAGAGTGGTACAAGAATGAGTGGCTGCAGGCAATATTGAAGCATGGTGGAGATCCCTTGCAAGTTTTGGGCTGCATTTCTGCAAATGTAATTGAGGATTTGGTCAGAATTAATGTTCTCCTGAGAAGTACAGGGAGATACTTATCCATCATGCAAAACCATCAGGGAGGCATCTGACTGCCCCAAATTTATTCTGCAGCATGACAACAACCATAAATATACAGCCAAAGTCATTAAGGACTATCTTCAGTGTAAAGAAGAACAAGGAGTCCTGGAAGTGATGATATGGCCCCCGCAGAGCCCTGATCTCAACATCATTGAGTCTGCCTGGGATTACATGAAGAGAGAGAAGCAACTGAGGCTGCCTAAATCCACAGAACAACTGTGGTTAGTTCTCCAAGATGTTTGTAGCAACCTATCTGCCGAATTGTTTAAAAAACTGTGTGCAAGTGTACCTAGAATAATTGATGCAGTTTTGAAGGGTGGTCATACCAAATATTGATTTGGTTTAGATTTTTCATCTGTTCACTCACTATAATTTTGTTAATTGATACATATAAACTATTGACATGTCTATTTTTGAAATCATCCTTACTTTACAAAATTTTTTCACACCTGCCTAAAACTTTTACACAGTACTGTATATACAGTATGACAGACAGACATACACAGATGAACAGACCCACAGAGATATATACACACTGACTTATACATGTGCAAATAAACACACACATAGCATGTGTATATGTGTGTATGTATATATATATATATATATATATATTTATATACCCTTGTGTAAAAGCCCATGTACACGGGCCAAAGTGCGTAAAACCGCAGAACTACACCTCCCAACATTTAGTGTGTTCAGGCAGTGTCTACTGCGCATGAATGCATCGGACAAACATCTGCGTTCGGGCAGTCTCTCCTGTGCATGACTGCATCGGCCTGCATTCGGGCAGTCTCTATTGAGCATGACTGCATCAGACAAACATATATATGGCCTTTTATATTATAGGATATATTGCATTAAGAAGTACTGAAAAGGTTCTAGGGAATACCAGCTGCACCTTAGGGGCAAGATAAAAATTTCCACTGATTTAAATGGGACTTTTTAAAACATTGAATGTTAAAGAGGTCTCAAATGCACTACTTTGCATTCATATCCACATGCCCTTGCAGAAGCCTTGAGTGATGTCACTGCCCATTGCTATTTAAAGTCTAGCGTGTGCAAAATCTAAAAATAATAATTGACTTAAAAGGAGCAGTAAACTTTTTATGAAAAAAAAAAATATTGTAGGGCTTTTCCTGTTGAGTAAAATAAGGGTACTTGCACTGCTGAGAGATGCATATTTCCAGCGCTATTACAGTTTAAACCTGTGTTTTTTTACATTAGTAATGCCCTCCATCCTGGCGCTATGTGTCACTTACGGGAGCAAGGTTACAGAATGTCGCAGGCCTCTGTTTTATGCTGTTGGAGCTGGTAAGCTACACCAACCTACTTCCTGGCTGCCTATAAAAGGGTACTGGATCTTGATTCAGTTACTGGATCTTGATTCAGTATTTAGCTTGTATCCTGATATCCATCCATCCTGGTGCAGACCTGTGGCTCTGGCTGACTACCTGCTTCGTGTATGACCTTGGCTTGTCTGACTATCCAACCTGGTGCTGACCTGGGGCTCTGTCCAGCTACCCTCTGTGTTGCCTCCTGTTTAGTGGACATCCTAACTGGTGCAGACCTGTAGCTCTGGCAGGCTGTAGCCTTACTGACTGCAGGCGTGAGTCAGTAGTCTCCTGTGTTGCCTTCCCTTTCAGAGATGACCTTCCCCTTACTGTTGCAGGCATGAGTCAGTCTACACTTTGCCCATCTGGCGTATGAGACTACCTCTGGCTTCGGCCTAGTCTCTACAGTCTGGGAACTTGGAGGCAGTCTCCTATTTCTGATAGAGTCCCTGCCTCTTTGCTTACCCTCTGCTCCTTCCTGTGATTTGCTGTATATATTAATTTTACTTAGACGTTTCTAATAAAGGTGAATTTAACTATACCGTCTGACTCCTGTCTTTGCTTGCGAACTGTGACACAGCAGATTCGTTTGATAACATGGACGCTGCTAGCATCAACATTTCTCAAAGTGATTAAGTGCAAAAGAGACAGCTTCTGCATAAATGGCTGCATAATCAGGTAAATAATTTCATCACTATTTTAGGGCATGACTTTCATTTGACTAGGGTTAAAATGAGATGGATAATTGCATTATATAGATCAGTTATTCATAAACATAAAGCTTTTGTCGATGAATAGGGTAAAATAACAGCTAGAGGAAACAAATAAAATGCTCCATAAATTTAGATGTGGATTTTAACTCATTGAATGCTAGAGAGGTCTACAAGAAATTGCTTCACTATGCCTTGGAGACCTTTCAAGCATTCATTTGGTTAAAAGCCCCATTTAAATGAAAATACATTTTTCAAATGTTTATTTCTCACCTATGGTACAGAAGGTTTTTCTATTGCAAAAAATTAAAGGGATTGGAGAGGAGAAAAACTTCAACCAAAACAGACCTACATTAAAGCAGACCTATCACCTAAAATCAAAGTTGCAACCTCAGTAGCATTGTAAACGGAGTTTGCTGTAACGTTACACCACAGAAATCCAGCTTCGAAGGGGTGCGTGAACGTGCTCCCTGGGACAGCTGAGAAGTCCTGAGGCCTCATACAGTCCCTCAGAACGCGGAAGTGCCCGATTTTGAAAGGCTAATATCTCTACTACTAGGCGATTTGAAAAAAAAAAAAAAAACACAGCTCAAATGTTGGGTTAAAGATTAAAACCCATGGTAAAACTTTGATTTCAAGTGATAGTTACGCTTTAAGAAGTAGTCTACACCTACATCCAGTGAAAAAGGTACAGTTTTATTATGGTAGAAAACTTAACAAACCATGGGGATAGGCTAAAAGGACCACCTCCCAGGGGAGATACAGATGCTTAAAACACTCTATTAATAACTGTAACAGGATACATGAAAAACAGCACAAGTAAAGAGATAGTCACATTAGCAGATAGAAAAATACAATGGGGGAGATTCACTAATGCGTGATAAAGAGGCAATAAAACAGATATGACTTCTCCAGTGATATCACTATTTCAGTTCCTATGTTATTCTATATAGCCAATGCACTAAGACTTCTAGAACTTTGGAGATCTTAGTGCATTAACTCCATAGAATAACATAGGAACTGGAGAAGTGATATCACTGGAAAAGTCTTCTCTTTATCACCTCCTTATCACACTTAGTGCATAACCCCTATTGTCATTCAGTACTTAGCAAGGTTATCCAATGGAGTCAACGGGGGAGATTCTCTAAGTGGTGATAAAGAGGTGGTAAAGTGGAGATGACTTCTCCAGTTTATCAGTTCTCTAGTTCTTATGTTATTCTATGGAGCCTATTCACTAAGATCTCCAAAGTTGAAGAAATCTTAGTGAATAGGCTCCATAGAATAACAAAGGAATTGGAGAAGTGATAAACTGTAGAAGTCATCTCCGCTTTACCACCCCTTTATCACCGCTTAGTGAATCTCCCCCAGTGTGTTCCAAAGCAAAGCAAAAATCACAGGAAATTGGGTAGGGAGTCCAAAATACATTTTGCTTCACCAGGCGCTTCTACGGGGTCAGAATTTCTCTACTTTTTTTTTAAATGAAGTGGGATGTTGCGTTGTAAAATAATTTTAACCCTTTGGGTACCAGAGAGGTATCGTTGGATAACGCTCTGGCACTCAAAGGATTAAAAGAACATTAATGCTATAATACAAGCTGTTGTAAGGTGCATGGTGTAAGATTTACACGTGTATACATAACATTTTCCTTATATAATAAATCTTAAGATATATGAAATTGTATGTTCTGATTTCCACCACGGGAAGCAATTTTCCTTTGCTCTCCTCACTTCTTTTTCTGAAAGGCATACTCATTTGTGTAAGGCATGGCAGGAAGCAAGGAGCACAATGAAAATTACTTCCCCAGCCTGTAGAAAATCAGCACATGTTATATCATGAAACTAGTGTAAAAGCCCGTGTACACGGGCCAAGGTCCGGGTGATGTTAACCCTTTAAGTCCCAAAAGGGTATGCAACGCATTGCTTTGAAATGTGTTGTGTACCCCTCGGGCACTCAAAGGGTTAAGATGCCGGTCCTGCTCATGCACTGTAGAGACTGGCCTAAAGCACAGAATGCTCCCAGCACAGGACTCGCAGCATTCCATGCTCCCAGCATTCTGTGCATTCGGACAGTCTCTACTGTGCATGAAAGGCTTCTGATAAAATCCTAGCGAATTATTATATAGGTTATATATTTGTTAAGGCATGGTAACCTTTACAAACATAATTGTAAATTCAAAGGGAAAAAATGTTAATTAATACCAATGTGAAAGTCCTCAATCAAATGATGGGCTAACGTTTTGAGAACATAAACTCCTCCTCCCATCCACAGTTTGCAAATGACATATCATTGTTAATGTTGATAAAATAAGAAATATGCAGAGTTAAGGATCACAAAACATTAATCCTGAATTTCTCATCTTATTGTTATTTTTGAGTGACAATATTAGAGTTGACTTTACTAAAATACTTGCAATTTTGAAATTCTATTTTTTTTATTTTTTTTTTTTGTGTTTTTAACCACATTATCACCATAATCATTTAAAATCATTTTGTGGCTTAACTGAATGATTGTCATGTTCTGCCATTTTTTCTGCTCTTTTTCTTATTCCATGCCTGGTTTTTGTCCTAGCTTTTTTTGTTTGCCTGATCCCTGTTTCCTGAGCCTTTATCAAGCACCAGTTTCTCGGTACAGGTGCACGATCAAAGCATTCTAGTGCCTTATTCAGTTGTTCCTAGTCCTGTTCCTGAGATCCCTTGTCCTTCCTCCAGTGTGCTTCCTGTGTATTGACCTTGGCTTCTTTCCAGACTACTCTCTTGCGCTTTGACTTGGTACAGTTCCGTGTGTGATTGATTCTCAGTTTCTGACCCTGCCTTCCTCATTCGACTGTTCTCCTTCCTGACGCTTATTTGCTTCTTTAGCCTGCATGTTACTGACCCTGCTAGTGTGACCATCTGACTACCCTGCTGATTGCATCATCTGTTTGGCTCATCTGGCATCACCATTCACTTGAGAAGTAACAGTTCAACTTCTTTGATCATCTGTAATGATACCGTTTTACTGGTATTCGGATTCCAGCCCAACTAGCTGAACTTCAACTAATAGTCAGACCTTTGTGTCAGAGTTCAACTATCCCTGTTCTCCAGTATCTCCTGTTAGCAATGTTCGGCTAACATTGCAAGTAGCTCTGTGTCTTGGTCTGACACCTCCCTTGACCCCAGTAGGTAGTACCTATCCCTTAGGCTGTCATCTGGGAAGCAGGCTGACTTCTCTGGTCAGCAGTAAACTGATCTTGTGGTCAGCATCTTTAATCTGGCCTTGGCCACAACAAGGCAGCCTAGGGAGTTGCCAATGGCAGCCAGCTACGCGCCTCACTCTGTACTCCAGCATCTTGCCTGCTGCAGTCTGCTATTTCTCTGTAGAGTTGCTCCTCCACAGAGTACAGATTCAGGTAGCGTACATTGGACAATCCTGATTACAATTATGTGATTTGATTAGACAGAGTAGAGTATGAACGATCTTAGTCTGTCCTGCTCGTGCTCATGAATTTTGGACTCTTCCCTCAGTAAAATTCTAACCTAAATATCTCATAAATTAGGGTACATTTATTTTCATGTTAATCCCTTAAGGACCAGAGAGGTGGTAACACCTTGCTTCTTAATGCATTGCACACTCTTCTGGTCCTTAACACACTGATTGCCAGAGGGGTATGGAAAGCTTTGCAAAGCAATGCAGTGCTCACCCCTCTAGCACTCAGTGGATTAAGGTGTTAAATGAAAGTAAATAGTAACCAATACACTGAACATGGGAATCTATTACTATTTTCAGGGCCTTCATGACTATGAAATGGATGTGCATGAAATTTGAAGGGTTTATAGAAACTCGTAATATGACATCAAATCCAATATTTCGGTCAAATTTATTTCTCTATTTAAAATGTAAATTCTGACGTACAAAACAGAACTGGAGTAATTCAAGGGTAAGCATATAAGTTAAAAGCTTCTGTTGATTTAAATAGGGTTTTAACCCCTTGAATGCTATAGAGGTCTCCAACGCATTGCTTTGCAATATGTTGGAGACTTGACTTGCATTCATGTGTTCACAAACCCATTTAAGGGATAGTAATGTTTCACAATAAAAGCAGTTCCAATTAATCTTCATAGTATTTGGGCCATTGAGAGTGTTATTTCAATACTGTCAGAGTTGTAGTTCAAGAATAATTGAATTATAAAGTATCCCCCTCCCGCCCCTTTTACCTAGTGTAAGCCACCTCCACCAGATGTGAAATCTGGTCCCTTGCCAGACAGCAAGGGACAATCTTCTTACTGTGAGAACAATAAAAGCCCTACCCCCCTTGACAGGTTTTTCAGGTTTTTCCTTATGCCCACTGAAGAGTGTCCCTCTCTTCGATCCATCTGGACAGGCTTACTGCTGAGGTGAGTATGAGAAAAAGGGGCGGGACGGGGATACTTTATCATTCAATTACCCTTGAACTACAACTCTGACAGTACTGAAATAACACTCTTCATGGCCCGAATACTATGAAGATTAATTGCAGCTGCTTTTTTAATTTTTTTTTTTTTTTTAAACATTACCATCCCTTTAAATCGCTCAGTATGTTGTGAATTTTTGTGCGTTCCTCACAGTGCAGTTGTTTTTTTTATCCAGAAGCATTCGAGTTCATTTAGTAGAATAGCCTTGGTGTTTAACAAAGAGCTTGTTCAAACTTTAACTATATCAGCGCTGTTGTACTGCCAATGTTACATCTAGCACTTGCATATGATAGCAGATTGTATTATTTGTCACATCAGCGCTCCAGGAGGAGCCAGTATTGTTTCTTAATGCTTTATGCACTGCTTTGGTCCTCAAGGGGTTAATAAAGAGTTGCCTATCTAGCACTGGAAAACCCATGATTAAGGTCAATACAAGTCAGATAAACCACTTTTGTACAGGAAAGAAGATTCCATGCAGAATGTTGTCTTTAGTAATAGATTTAGGAGATAACTGTATTGATTATGACTGGAACTGAGGTTTTTTCTTTGCTGTTTGGATGATTTTTCCTCTGATTATTTCAAATATTAATAAACAGACCTTAACAAGCAGCTTACTGGAACAGATGGGCTGGACTTATATGTAGTGTTCTCAGTATTGGCATCTTTAATAAAAAAAAAATAATTATTAATATGTTGGAAAAGTGTCATCCAAAAGAAATGATTATAAATGTAGAAACACATACTGAAAAGGGATAGTAATGTTTCACGATAAAAGCAGCTCCAATTAATCTTCATAGTATTTGGTCCATAGAGAGTGTTATTTTACTACTGTCAGAGTTGTAGTTCAAGAGTAATTGAATGATAAAGTATTCCCCTCCCATCCCTTTTACTGATGTAACACTGCTCACCTCAGATCAGCAAGACTGTCCGGATGGATCGCAGAGAGGGACAATCTTCAGTGAGCATAAGGAAAAACCTGAAAAACCTGTCAAGGGGGGCAGGGTTTTCCTTTCTTTCATGGGTTGCACTGGCGCTCTTGTACGCCTCTGCAGCTGTTTAGTATGTGCCTCTTCCTGGGTTCAAATTTATGGTATTTTTTTTTTTTTTTTTTTAATCTTACAGTATGTGCCTATATGTTGACAGCTGTAAGTCTGTATGTGATGTACATGTTCTTTTGTGTATCTGAAAGGCTTATGTTTTTGTAATTTTCATTTTATGCTCAATAAAGTAATCTGCAACCTGTTATGCACCCCACTGGCACTCAAAGGGTTAAATACATCCCACACAGCTCCCAACCCTTTTCCACCTACTCCTAGCCTAGTACCTGCTCTCCATTCCTACCTACAGCCCACTTGGCAGTGCATGAGCAGGCAGAGCTTCTGGCTCCTAATGAGCCAACAATTTGAAGGGGAACATTCACATACTAAAAACTTTTGGTCATGGGTTGTAATTCTTAAAACTAGACTATCACTGTTTTTTTTTTTAACTACTTACATACTTTTAGAGATATGAAGACTTAAAATACCGCACTTCCGCATTGTGCGGCACCAAGCCGAAGGACTTCCCACCTCCCTCCCTGCTGCCCCAGGGAGCGCGTTCACGCTTACCTTTGTAGAGGTAGTAATGTGGGTTATCATTTTACCAAGCTCCATTTACTATGCTACTGAGCCTGCAAGCTGTGCCCACATTACTACCTCTACAAAGGGAAGTGTGAACGCGCTCCCTGGGGCAGCTGGGAGGGAGGTGGGAAGTCCTTCGGCTAGGTGCCGCACAATGCAGAAGTGCGGTATTTTAAGTCTTCATATCTCTAAAAGTATGTAAGTAGTTAAAAAAAACAGCGATAGTCTAGTTTTAAGAATTACAACCCATGACCAAAGTTTTTAGTATGTGAATGTTTCCCTTTAAATGTACATTAACTTCACCGTATCACAAACTGTGAACTCTGATAAACCCACTTTATGCATTGCTAGAGAGGCAAAATGGTTGTCTATTAACCCCTTAACCCACTGTATGCTATAAAGAGACATACATTATCAGTAATTAACTCCTTGTATGCTAGAAAGGTGCATAGCAATGTGTTTTTCTGTGATTATTGAATACCTCATAGGTGCACAACACAATTCATAGGAATGTGTTCCTCGTTTATTAACCACTTGTATGCTAGAGAGACATAATACATCAGTTTTTAATCCCTTTATGCACCTTTCTGGTACACAAGAGGTTAACCACTGATCATTTATGTCTTTCTAGCATACAAGTCCTTTGCTATTACCCAGACCTGAAAAGTTACTGGCCACTGCAAGCCATAGCATACCAACCAGTGCTGAATTTCTACTCGCCAGGGCTAAATTTTCACTCGCCATTGGCTAGTGGCGAGTGGAAATTTTGAGCCCTGATGTACACATTCCTATGTTATACACCTATGAAACAGTCAATGGGTTAATCACAGAATAACACATTATTGTACACCTCTCTGGCATACAAGGGGTTAAAAACTGATAATTTATGTCTCTCCAAAGCATGTAGTGGGTTAATAGGTAATCATTTATGCCTCTCTAGCAATTCATGCAGTGGGTTATTCTGAGTTTAAAGACTGCAGTAAGGAGAGATTAATTTACATGTAAACTTGAATATTTAGGATCCAGAAGCACTGCCTGCTCATGCCCTGCAGTAGGACACACCTGCATGGCACAGCAAAGCCGGCAAGACAGTTTTGGGAGCAGGTTGGATAACAATTCCAAGAGCATACCATCTTCCACCCTACACTGGCTAAAAAGAGCAAGCTCTGCCTCATATGTAACAACATTGTGGGTCTGTCAGGTGAGGTCATATGATCTCTCCAACTACCCCATGACAGGGCAGCCCACATGGGATCTACAATCCCCCCCATAGGACAATTCACCGCTGATCACTTTATTCTTCTCCATGTGCGGTCCAAAAATAAAATCTCATGGGAAGGCATAAGAACCAGTCCTGATGCTCACCCTGGCATTAATTGCCTATCTGGTAGAACAGACAATCAATACTGCCACCAGTAAGGTGATCACCGCCTTCCCTTCTTCTCCTAAACCCAGCACTCTATGAACTTCTGGGTTGAGTAGGAGGACTTTCAAAGCCCATTCATTACTGTGAGCCTTGAAGGTCCTCCTATTCAACCTGGATGTTAAAGGAATTTTGGGATGAGGAGGTGGTAAAGAAAGGAGAATGCCAGTGGGGGCATTGGAAGGGATCTCAATGCTCCTCCATGAGGTCTGAAGTTAAATAAACAAATAAATGAATTAATAAAATAATATTTCCCACTGCCCCATGCAAAAACTGTCTGACCTTCCAGCCTTTTTCTCCTGCCCACTGGTAGCCACAGATTCCCCACATACATTGTCTGCCCCCCCCCCCAGCAATGTTCCCTGCCCACTGGTAGTCACAGGTTCTCCACATCTGATTTCCCCAGCCTTGTACTCCTGACCACTGGTAGCCACATATTCCACATATATATGGTCTGACACCCCTCCAAGCCTTGATCCCCTGCCCACTGGCAGTCATAGATTCCCCACATACACTGTCTGCCCCCCCAGCCTTGTTCCACTGGTAGCCACAGATTCCCCACATACACTGTCTTACCCCACCCTGGCCTAGTCCCCCTGTCCAGTGGAAGCAGCAGATTCCTCACATCCAGCCTTGTTCCACTGTGAACTGATAGCCACAGGTTCCCCACAAACATTTTTCTGTCCCCCAGCTTTGTTTCTCTTCCCACTTGTAGCCTCAGATCCCCACATAGAAAATCTGCCCCCATAGTCTGTCACCACTGCCCCTAGTAGCCACATATCCCCCATACACATTGTCTGACCCTCTAGCTTGATTCCTCTAGTAGGGGCAGAGCCCCACATATATTGTCTACCCCCCCCAGTCTGCATATGTGTGTGTGTGTGTGTGTGTGTGTGTGTGTGTGTGTGTGTGTGTATGTATATATATATATATATATATATATATATATATATATATATAGATATAGATATATATATATACAGTTCTGAGCAAGTGTGAAAAAATGCTGTACAGTAAGAATGATTTCAAAAATAGATACGTGAATAGTTTATTTGACTATTATTAGTTCTCCAAGATGTTAGGAACAACCTACCTGTCAAGCTCCTTAACAAACTATGTGCAAGTGTACATAGACAGATTGATGCTGTTTTGAAGGTAAAGCGTAATCACACCAAATATTGACTTGATTTAGATATTTATTCTGTTCATTCACTATCATTTTGTTAATTGATAAATATAAACTACTACATGTCTATTTTTAAAATCATTCTTACTTTAAATCATTTTTCACACCTGCCTAAGACTTATGCACAGTACTGTATATATTATATATTGATAGGTGGCAGGGACTAGAATAGACAGAAAGTTACTGTATCTGTATATGATAGAGTATTTTATAAAGGGCAAGAAATCATTACACCCAATCAGTTTTGTTGTGTATGTTTCTGTTAAAATCCAAACTACTTTGAAAATGTCCAGCAAACATACCAAGGTCAGGGGTGGAAGGAGTAGGAACAGTGCTAGCATTGATGCCTATAATGGACGAAGATGTAGAATTTGAACCAACTGCTGCATCTGATTGTCAAACAAGCACAGCACCTGTCTTGAAAATAGTGATGAACATCCTGAAAATCACTGCAAGGTGAAAAATAAAAATAAATTGTGTGAGACTTCTAAAAGCCTAGAGGAATATAAAAGTAGTGAGGAAGAAGCAACAAGTAATGCTGAGGATGAATTAGCTATTTATGATTATGATGATGATGATGATGATGTTAAATATTAAACACACAAATGGTGGCGCTATATGGATACGGGGATGTTCCTTTCTTAAATGGTTGCTGCCGTGAACAAGACCTCTGCTATCAGATCTTAAAATAAAACTACAATTTACAAAACAAGTTCCGGCGCTACCATCAGAAAGATTGATAAACTCTTTCGTTATCACTATATCCCTTTAATAAACAGGGCTGTATACAATCCTCCAATTTCTATACCTAATATATATTCAGTACAATGTACAAATCCACACCAATAACAAATTCTGAAAATGTTGGAGTTCAATATTACTTCATCAAATCTCTTATAAGTGATAGTGAAGTAAATACATCCACTATATGCTTAACATCAATCGCTTAACCCCTAAATTTCCCACATCTAAAAAACACCTCCCTCAAATATACATACAATAAGTTTAGATCCACATACCACTGTCACTTAGGATGAAACAATGTCTCAGCATATACTAATGTCCCACATCCACCAGATCTCAGAAGATTAAAATTGGCAAGTGTCTCCTTCCCAATTCTGACCCCTCCTGCAAACGTATCAATTATACTAACTTGCGATTATCATTTCAGCAATGAGCCCGCACCGGAACAGACCTCCCATTCCCAACACTTCGGGTCTAATACAATGTAGCACAATCAAACCATGCCGTTTCTAGTTCCTCCAAGTAACATTATATGTGGACCAAACACCTCACAACATTGCCTTTAATATACATATGTGGAGTGTTTCTCTGAACTTTAGGGTGTATTTTTTATTTTAAAATTTTTTCATTATATTTTTTATTTATTTTAATTTTTTTATTATTATTTTTTAATTTTTTATTTTTTTATGATCGATCTTTTTGAGTTGTGAGGAGAAGGGATAGGGTGAAATGTGTTTTTTTGGATCTTTAGTCGCATCTCCTTGAAAAACGGATTGTGCTTCCGTTTTAATAGGTTGGAGCGTATGTATATTAAAGGCAGGAACTTGGAGGAACTAGAAATGGCATGGTTTGATTGTGCTACATTGTATTAAACCCGAAGTGTTGGGAGTGGGAGGTCTGTTCCAGTGCGGGCTCATTGCTGAAACGATAATCGTAAGTTAGTATAATCAATACGTTTGCAGGAGGGGTCAGAATTGGGAAGGAGACACTTGCCAATTTTAATCTTCTATGGTCTGGTGGATGTGGGACATTAGTATATGCCGAGTCATTGTTTCATCCTAAGTGACGGTGGTATGTGGATCTAAACTTATTGTATGTATATTTGAGGGAGGTGTTTTTTAGATGTGGGAAATTTAGGGGTTAAGCGATTGATGTTAAGCATATAGTGGATGTATTTACTTCACTATCACTTATAAGAGATTTGATGAAGTAATATTGAACTCCAACATTTTCAGAATTTGTTATTGGTGTGGATTTGTACATTGTACTGAATATATATTAGGTATAGAAATTGGAGGATTGTATACAGCCCTGTTTATTAAAGGGATATAGTGATAATGAAAGAGTTTATGTAGTGTGATTTATCAATCTTTCTGATCGTAGCGCCGGAACTTGTTTTGTAAAATGATGATGATGTTGTTGTTCTAGAATATATCTCTCCAGAATCCTCCTCTTCTTCTGTCTGATGCAGATGGAATTGAGTGAGAGAGATGATGAAATGGCAATAAAATGTCTCTCACCTATTTCATCATGGATGGCCCACTTAATATGGCTAAGACAGAGCTGCTTGTGTTGCCTCCTAAAATTCATCCACCAACCCCCTTCTCGATCACAATCAACAAATTTCTCCCCCATATCCAAGCTGTTATCAGAACATGTTGCGTCTTCCTGAAGTGTATTGCCAGAATTCATCCCTTCCTCTGTATGTCAACTACAAAAACTCTCTCTCAGGCACTCATTCTCTCTAGACTCAACTACTGCAACATTCTACTCTCTGGTCTTCCTGCTTCTCATCTTTCTCCAACTCAATCTGCTATCAGTTCAGCCACAAGAATCACATTTGCCCCCAGACACCTTCCATCTCATCTCCCCTTGAAATCCCCCAATTGTCTACCTATAAAGTATTGTATTTTTTAAAAGATTCTCCTCCTCTCCTGTAAGTCTCTTTGTTCTTCAGCACCCACTTACATTCTGCTCTCATCTTCTGCTACACCCCTTCCCGTCACCTACAGTCTTCTCAAGGGTTCTTCCTGTCCTCTCCCAACATAACTCGAGCCATCTCTCGGCTAAAGTCATTTTCACTGGCTGCCCCTCAACTTTGGAATGCCCTCTCTATCACCATTCTCCAATTATCCAGACTCATCACTTTCGAGCATCTCCTCAAAACCCACCTGCTCAAGGATGCATCTCAGTAAAAATATCCTCCTTTTGCACGCTGATAGGCACATCAGAATCCTTCTGCACTTCCTTCATTATGCGTTGAACTTGCACTTATGGTCCTCCTCCTACTGTCTCTGTATATCATAATGAATTCTTATTAGATTGTATGCTTCTTGGGGCAGGGTCCCTTTGCCAGTGTATGATTCTCTTGCTGTACTTTTCCCCCACAAATAATGCAATGATCTTACTTTAGCCTAATGCTCTTAACCCAGCTCTGTATTTTTGTATTGTACTATTTCAACTTCTGTAAAGCGCTGTGTACATGTATGACGCTATATAAATAAAGATATATCCATACATGAAAGGAAAAGGCTCAGTCTTCCACCACTGCAAAGAAGCACTGTGCCTGTTTATAAAGTCTTTGAGAGATCAACTGAAAAATGTGACTCTGGAAAAGTAAAGATGCTTAAAAATACATAATCATCTTATCAGTCATCCTCAGCATCATTACTGATTCCAAGTCCAACCCCCACCCAGCCACACACAATATTGTTACGTAAGCAGGAACACATCATAATCAACATCCACAATCCTAACTTGAATGAGCGTTTTTGCTGATGTTTGTAATGCAGCATCATTGATATCTACTAGAACAATTGCAATATCGAGCTCCAGTAGTAGAAGCAGTAGTAGTATCAGGATCCCCTCAGTCTATGAAGTCTACAGTATGAAGTTACTTTACTTATGTTTCATATGCTAAACATGTTCCTATCAGTTGTTCATGTAAGAAACATGTGAGCAGGGGGAAGCAAGATCACATCCTCGTTGAGATCCCACCCGAAGCACAACCACAGTTCTGACTGGGAAATACATCATCAACATGTCAGAGGTGCTACAACTAGCATCAGAGAAAGTACTCTTAAAAGTTACCTTAGCCTTTGAAACATATAATAGAAGTTCAGTAGATGTGTCAGAGTGTATCAAGATTTTCTTCATTTACAGAAACACATTTGACTCATGTTGCTGTCCTTCAAATGCCAAACATAGATGAGTATGTCTCAGTTTGTTGCAGGAGATGACAAGGGTCATAGAGTGCCCACACATGCCAACACAACAAGTCATTTTGTTAAAGCAGTAATAGTTAGTAACATAGTAACATAGTAGATAAGGCTGAAAAAAGACATGCGTCCATCAAGTCCAGCCCATGCCAATAACACCCCTGTTGATCCAGAGGAAGGCAACAAAAATGCCCTCTGGAGCAATTTCCAGTGTAGGTGTGTGTGTGTGTGTGTGTGTGTGTGTGTGTGTCAAATAGTTCCCCGGCTCAATATCCTATTTGCTTTGAAGCCATCTGTCATAACTGTCAATATTGTTCTGTGCTAGATAGGCATCCATTGCTTTTTTGAATGCAGTTACATTATCTGCAAGCACAACATCCCGAGGCAAAGAATTCCATAGCCTTACCGCCCTTACTGTAAAGAATCCCTGGCTGTGTTTTAGTCGAAAGCGCCTTTCCTCAAGTCTTAGTGGATGACCTCTTGTTCTTAGCTCAGCTCTTTGCATAAATAATTCATTGGATAGTTCTTTGTATTGACCTTGAATGTATTTGTAAATGGTAATCATATCACCCCTTAGACGTCTCTTTTCTAATGTAAACAAACCCAGTTTGGCTAGTCTCTCTTTGTAACTCAGATCCTCCAATCCCTTTATCAGTTTTGTTGCACGTCTCTGCACCTTTTCCAGTTCAGTAATGTCTTTTTTTAGAACAGGCGCCCAAAATTGTACTCCATATTCTAGATGAGGCCTAACCAAGGATTTATACAGAGGTAGGATAATATTAGCATCCCTTGCTTCTACACCTCTTTTTATGCAGGCTAGTACTCTATTTGCTCTTGCAGCAGCTGAGTGACTCTGCACACTGCTGTGAAGACTATTGTCTATCAGTACACCTAAATCTTTCTCTAATGAGGATTTCCCAAGTTGTTTCCCATTTAGAGTATATGTAGCAAGTTTGTTTCTACAACCCAAATGCATAACCTTACATTTATCTACATTAAATGACATCTGCCACTTTTCTGCCCATTCACTTAGTTTATCTAAATCCTTCTGTAGGGAAAAAACATCGAGCTCTGTATGTATTTCCTTACATAACTTAGTGTCATCAGCAAAGATTGAGATGCTTCTTTCAATTCCCACTTCTAGATCATTAATAAACAAATTAAAAAGCATTGGGCCCAGGACTGAACCCTGCGGCACCCTACTTATAACCCTAGACAGTTCTTGTGCTATGTACTACCAGCCCACACACTTACAGAGTTCTTGGGAAGGAATCAAAAACTACACAAAAATACTCCCAAAGTATGCCTGTGGAATGGTAAAGTTGCAAAAATGTTGACATTTTGTCTTATCTTTTTGTAGAAAACAGAGGTTTTAAAGAACATATGTAATTAATTGCTTGTTATTTTTCAAGGGTGGAAGTGGTTAGTGTGGTGGGCAAAGACCTAGAAACCTTATATGGCAAAAAAAAATCACTTGACAACAGATATGTTGATAAGCAGCCAGTATACAGACTATATGACTGTCACCGCTCACTGGGTTCCCCTCCCACAAGTGGGCATAAACAGCATGCAATATCAGGTCACAGCCATTAATGTTGCCTTTGGTTCTGCAGTATTATTAAACAACAGCAGCAGGGTAGCCCATACCATCAGCACACAACCTCCTGGATACAGAGTTTTGAGAGACAGTCCCACAAAGCCACAGATGTGTAAATTAGAGCAGGTGATAGAGGAATGACTTGTACCCCACTCCTTGAAAGGTGGTTCTGTGTCTTCTGATGAGGACTCCAACATAATAGCTTCCTTGAGAATAGGTGATATGTTGGATGCCCATGTCCTAAACTAAGTTATGACCAGATTCCTTGCAGAATCCCAAACACTAAAAATATGTGCCCATTTTAGCCCCTCCTGCAGTGCTTGCAATGCATTATATTCCACATAAAAAAGTAACAACCTGATCTATAACCAGTTTAAAATGTAGATCCCTACCAAGTGAAATTGCACATGGTACATGCTAGAACATTTGTACGAGCAGAATAAGGCCATTAGTAAGTATACAATGCAAAATTAGAAGGCTTTGGAGGAAGCATCTTTGTTACTTTGTCAGTGCCAATGAATGTGTGACCTATTTGAGCTGCTGAACCTTTAGAGGAGGCCACCATGCAGGAATTAGTGAGTTTCTTCAACTGATATATTTATTGTAGAAAAACCTGTGGAGTATGACTGAAGAATCTTCAATAATGACAACACAGACATGAAACTGCTAGTGAAAGACATGTTAATATGCTTTGAGCAGGATCCGTTCATACTGTCCATTAAAAGCAATGAGGAATACATTCTTGCTCCTTTTGCTGTACCACTACTATAAACATAACATTTCTGAATTTCTACCAAAGAATTATCAGCAGCATCTCTCTGAGGAATCAGATTATGTGAAAGAATATATACAATAGAGCAGGGCTCAAAAGTGGAAATTGAGGTCCTGTATGAAAATGTCCCCTTTAGTGCCGCATACCTTAAACGTTGATTGGAACCGACAGCAGATGGCAGTCAAAGGATCCTCTCTTGGTGAGAGGATGCAGTGCCGATGGTCTGTTTGGAAACATTTACTGTAATTCTGATTTTTTTCTATATTGTGATTGTGTGCAGCTCTAATGCACTGCAAATGTTCCCCATAGTTTTGGAGTGATCAGTTCCGTGGTGTTCGCATTATACGTTTGCTTTAAGTACTTTAAGTTGGACCCCTGTATTCAAGGGGTTAACTCTGACTAGCATTCAAGGGGGTTAACCCTTTAAGTGCAAGAGTGGCTGCCCTGGTACTCGGCTCATGGAGGGCAGGGTAACCTTCACTCCCCATATTTTATTGGACACAGGGGAACATGGCACATGGGGGTTCCCATTTATGGAGACTGGCTGTGCCATTAGGCATACCAGGTATTTCTCCTGACAGAAGTGGCCTCCTTGTGAGGATGGGGTATCGGAGATGCAAGTGAAGGCGGTAGGCAAGCTGATAACACCTTTTCCCAGGGATCTGATTCTCAGGCATTGCCAAATGACATGGCACTGGCATCGTAGCTTCATTAGGAAGTATTGGGAAAGCATGCATGTGCGCTGGAGGTGATTGGACACTAATTTCAGTGGAAATTTCTGTGTATCACTAGTGTAGCTCCAATTCAGTTGTAAGTTCTGTGATATCACTACTGTAGCTCAATTTCACTTGAAATGGGTGGGGTTAGAGGCAGAGATATGGGTGGGGTTAAAGGCAGGGGTATGGGTGGGGCTAGGTGTGGAAACTGGTGGCGAGTAACTTTTCAGACCTGGCTAGTAGCTCAGGACTTGAAATTTTGAGCCCTGCAATAGAGGATTGCATTGTGGAGAATGAGAGAACTAAAAGCAGGGCCAAATACAATTAGCAGAAAGCATAGTGAAAAAGAAGTAAGCTCAGTGTTTATTCCATCAGCTGCAGCAATAACACCAGAAAGAACATCCCAAAATGTTTCTGAACATGTAATCATGATAGGGACCAGGAAACAGACAGGACACAAAAAGGTAAAATGCAATATACCTTTATTAGTGTAACAAAAACACACGCATGAGCCAAGAGCATAAACCAAAAGACATGCCAGGGTCAGGAATCAAGACAGATATTCAGCCAAGCCGAAGTCAGGAAACCAGAAGTCTGCGATGTCAGGAACAAGCCGAGGGTCAGAAGAACAGAAGTCAGAGAAGTCTGGAACAAGCCAAGTGGTCTGGAATACAGCAAACAGGAATGCAGGAAATCCACAGCAGCAACAGGTCAGCAAACAAACACAAGGACAATGGGGAACCACCGCCGCCAGTCGTCTTCTCCTTGCTGATAGATTTTATCCATCAGCGGTGATTTTTGGATACCGAGGCTTGAGCCTCACTACTCCATCTTCTTGGGTTGGGTTTTAAGTCGCAGGTTTGGATTCTTCTTGGTCTGTGTTGACTTGTCACAGTTAGGTTAGTTTCACAGGGTCTTCGCTGTGATGGGCCGCGGGTAGCGGTCGAAGGGGTTTGCAGTGGTGGCAGTGAGTTTTCTTATCAGAGGGTTCGGGTTCTGATCCAGTCCTATGCAGAAGTTCTTACTCAGCTTCTCTAGGTGTTCGTCCAACATCTCGATGTCCAGCTCCCTGTGAAGGTCAACTGTCCTTACGAATCTTGGAGCTCCAGACGATATCTGCAGGGCCTTGTTCTGGACTCTCTGAAGACTCTTCCGGTGTCGCTCATGGCAAGTGATCCATGCTGGGGAGGCATACGTCAGGGTAGGTCTGATGATTGCCTTGTAGACGTTAATCTTTGTCCGTAGTGGCATGGACTTGGTCTTCAGGAGTGGGTAAAGTGCTGCCATCTTTCCTGTTGCCTTCTGCTGAGTATTCTCAATATGGCTTCCCCAGTTGAGCTTGCTGTCCAGGGTCACACCAAGGTAGCGGCTGCTGCTCTCCCACTTGATGGTCTCCCCATTGAGGCTGATGTGTGGGTGCTCCTTGATCTTCTTTCTGGTAAACAGCATTGCAGTTGTCTTGCTGATGTTGAGTTCTATTTGCCAGTCGCTGTACCAGGTTGAGATGGTATCTAATGATGCTTGCAGATTCTTCGCCACTTCCTTTTCGCTGAATGACTGGGAGATGATTGCGACATCGTCCGCATACAGTGCCAGGTCGGTCTTGTGCAGATCTGTTGGGATGTCACTGGTGAAGATGTTGAACAGAAAGGGTCCGAGGTTCGATCCCTGTGGCACGCCTGCTCGGATGGGGACAATTGGGAAGTGAGCCAAGCTTCTATAAATACTCTGAGAGGGTTGGCTGATAACAGTCAGGTGAGTAATCAGAGAGGTCAGCTGATTCAGCCTGAGCCAGAAACTCAGAAGACAGCAGTTGATAGCAGAGCACTAGATTAGCTCAGACAGCAGAATCAATAGGCAGAATGGGATCAGCTCAGCAAATCCTGGACAAATCATCATCAAAGAAAGTAATTTGTGTGCCCCAGGAGTGGATACATAACAGTTGTGATGGCGTCTCTATAGGACTTGGGTTGGCCCCACTGCATGTGAGATAGCTACAGTATACTTGCAAGATACCTACATAGGCCAAATCAATGACCCCATTGACTAATGACAAACAAAACAGTGTGTGCATGGCCTGCACTGACCATACTTCAATGGAAACCCTTAGTTGCCCTCAGCAAGAGTGGAGTGGGTTTTCAGTGTAATGGGTTATATTGTAAATGACCAATGGACATAGCAACCAACCAACAGTGACTCACATTTCTAAAAAAAAATACATCAGCATCTAATACCATGTAATTATCAGATAGTTGAACTGGACAAAATCATACAGGACAGGGAAACCATGGAACATGTACTATTAACAGCAGCATGAGGAGGAGGAGGAGGAGGAAAGATTTGATGGGTTGCTATCGTCTACCACAATTGGGACCACTGCTAAGAACACTGATTAATGTTTGACACTAACCTAGTAATAAAATGCAAGGTTAAAGTGGATTAAAACACGACAATTCAAATATTTTGAATCCTGATGAGGTATGTACATTAATTACACCAGCACCATATAACTCTGCCACATCCAATGTAAACTTTTTTTATATATATTTCTAAAAATAATGTTTAGTATAGCTGCTATCTTGCAGAAAGTAAAAAGATAAGAAATGTGTTTTTGTAGGCTTACTGAAAGCAAAACCTTCCAAAAACTGCAAGTCTAAGCTTGATAAAAAAAAAATATTGCTTAATTTGCAGGCTTCAAAAAAGGCTAGCATGCCTCAGATTTATAAAAAATGAAATAAACTGTATGCACTGCTGACTTAGTGCCAGCAGTACTAGATGCCTGGGGGTAGCAAATGCACTAGTTACATGCTGGCATTTGCTACGGAGTAATCAAGCAGCATGAATATAAGGCTGCTGCATAGGATCATTAGCAGTGACGTGAGACAGGTGATGGTACAATGATAGTTCCACTTGCCATTAGCCCCAGAGCAACATACCAACAAACCCCCACCACTTCAAGTGCATCAAGTGAAAAAAACTGGCCAATTTTATGTCTCCTCCTGCAACACCTCTAAAATCATGGGTGTGTTGGAATATTATTTTTCCCTTGAGAGCAGGAAGGAATGAGCCTTAGCAGTGTGTGCAAGGAAGCACTGTGAAATAGGGAGATGACTGGGTAGCATCATAACTGACAAATCTGTTTCCATATTAACCAATGGGTAGAACTGCATCCAACCACCTTGATCCTTAAGTCAGCAATGTTAAATAATACCAAAAGAAATAAGTACTTGCTGTCCCTGTGGACTTTGCTTGCTCAGCTAAGGACACATGATGTCAAAAAGACTTAATGAAATTCATGAATACTCCCTGCCACCAGCTTAGCATGTTCAGTAGGACTGAATGTCTGCAGATGCTTCCCAATACCCCGAATTCATTTGCTCTCCACCACATTGCCATATGTGGTCAAGGGCACCAAACAATGTACAACGGATGGAGATGAACTGCCAGATCCAGACATCTACAGACTCTCTATAAACACCACCACCAGTCTCTTGTTGTTCTATGGGACCAGCTAAAGGATGTGAGAGCCTCTAAGCACGAACAGAAGTATGTTGCCTGTTCTACGGCTAGTCACCGATTTCCCTTAGGGCAAAGGTTGGGGAATGTGGATAATATGGGCAGAGGGAAGTGAGCTCCCTTTACTGCTGGTGCTGCTGGATTCCTCCACATATCAGCAGCATCAGCAGTGTCCCTCCAGCTTCTCCTGCTGATCATTGTTATAACCAGCATTGAAAACAAACGTATTTTTCATTTGTTTTAGTGTTCTCTCTCTCTCTCTTTCTCTCTCTCTCTCTCTCTCTCTCTCTCCCAGTCTGCTTCCACTCTTTCTTACTGCATGTCAGGAAGTTTCTCCACCATAAAAAACATAGGAGAAAATGCTGTTGGCAACGAAACGGCAGGAAATCTATGGGTTTCTCTATAGTTGGCACTCGAAGGGTTAAACCCTGTAAGGAGTATCCTATACCACCAGACACTCCTTCAAGTTAAAAGTGAGGGAGGGCTGCTAAAATGGTGCATGGTCCAACTAACAGGAACATGATGTGTATAGATGGACAGAGGAGAGAGAAGTGAAATGACTGAAATATTTAAATATATAAGGGTACAAATGAATGCTAGATCAAAATGGGGAAAATTAAGAGGAGCTGTAATAAACCATTACTTTATGGAAAGAATGATAGATATGTGGAATAGCCTTCCAATTAAAGTGGTAGGGCCAAAAACAGGAAATGCATTTCATAATTCATGAATTCTCGGGACAGATATACGGTTTTCTAAATAATTAAGTCTAAGATTGAGCAAATAATGGGCATTCAGAAAGAGGAAGATATGGTAGAAAACACTTCAAAGGTGACTCTGCACCTCGCCTACTGAACAGAGAACATGCCACTAGTGGACTGCTAATATACTAGAGATAATCCATATAACAGAACATGCCACTAGTGGACTGCTAATATACTAGAGATAATCCATATAACAGAACATGCCACTAGTGGACTGCTAATCTACTAGAGATAATCCATATAACAGAACATGCCACTAATGGACTGCTAATCTACTAGAGATAATCCATATAACAGAACATGCCACTAGTGGACTGCTAATATACTAGAGATAATCCATATAACAGAACATGCCACTAGTGGACTGCTAATATACTAGAGATAATCCATATAACAGAACATGCACAAGTGGACTGCTAATCTACTAGAGATAATCCATATAACAGAACATGCCACTAGTGGACTGCTAATATACTAGAGATAATCCATATAACAGAACATGCCACTAGTGGACTGCTAATATACTAGAGGTAATCCATATAACAGAACATGCCACTAGTGGACTGCTAATCTACTAGAGATAATCCATATAACAGAACATGCCACTAGTGGACTGCTAATCTACTAGAGATAATCCATATAACAGAACATGCCACTAGTGGACTGCTAATATACTAGAGATAATCCATATAACAGAACATGCCACTAGTGGACTGCTAATCTACTAGAGATAATCCATATAACAGAACATGCCACTAGTGGACTGCTAATCTACTAGAGATAATCAATATAACAGAACATGCCACTAGTGGACTGCTAATCTACTAGAGATAATCCATATAACAGAACATGCCACTAGTGGACTGCTAATCTACTAGAGATAATCCATATAACAGAACATGCCACTAGTGGACTGCTAATCTACTAGAGATAATCCATATAATAGAACATGCCACTAGTGGACTGCTAATATACTAGAGATAATCCATATAACAGAACATGCCACTAGTGGACTGCTAATCTACTAGAGATAATCCATATAACAGAACATGCCACTAGTGGACTGCTAATCTACTAGAGATAATCCATATAACAGAACATGCCACCAGTGGACTGCTAATATACTAGAGATAATCCATATAACAGAACATGCCACCAGTGGACTGCTAATATACTAGAGATAATCCATATAACAGAACATGCCACCAGTGGACTGCTAATATACAGAGATAAATGACTCCATTATGGGACTGCTAATAATTATAGATAGATCTCGGCTGTCTCTGTATGTGATTCTGTGACTACCAGTGGACAATGGAACAACTAGAAGAAGGTGAGAGTAAAAGCACCGAACAACATAGAGACTGTGTAGGAGCAGCAAAGCAAGCCTAAGGGGGAGATGCACTAAGGTGTGATAAAGAGGTGATAATTTATCCAGTGATATCACTTCTCCAGTTCCTATGTTATTCTATGGAGCCAATGCACTAAGATTTCTTCAACATAGCAACTGGAGAAGTGATATCACTAAAGAAGTTATCTCCACGTTATCATTTCTTTGTGCCTAATCCCCAATTTAGCAGCGGAGAAGATGCCAAGTCCTTGGAAGCAGGCCAGAGCCTGAAGTAGACTGTGATTCCTAAGTGGACTCCTATGAGGGCTACTTATCTTTAGACACACATTTTGACAGTAAAAGTACCAAAATATCTTTGTGCCTGTTTTGGACAGTCTTGTTTGGGGAATGTTGCGGTACCACATCCTTGCTGAATGGCCATGTTCTAGAGGTACGTCAGGTAAGCAGCCATCATCTATTTTTGACACAGAGATATGTGTATCATTGTTTAATTCAAGGAAATTATTCTGTTTAAGGACATTTCTTCATCCTTATTTTTGTCACTTATGTACTGGTTTTACACGCCTAAACAAAGAAGATTTACTTGTTTTTATTAGAATATTATATTGTGTGCTTATGTTTGTGCATTCATACCCAAATATAACATTTTAATGCTTTTATTGACCACCTGCTACACATAGGGATAAATCTGCACTGTCCACCCTTCATTATTGTTTTTCTTTACATAAATACTACACCACATCTCTTGGGACAGCTTCTGTAAATATCCGGACAAGACACAAGGAGAATAAGTGGAAGACACACCTTATACTGTTCACTGAGCTGTCAGAGTATGTGTGAGTTCTGTGACTAGCAGTGGACAGTGGAACATGGCTGGGCAGTCAAACAATGGATGTGTGGCTCTGTGACTACCAGTGGATAGTAGAGGAAGGTTGGTGTTTGAGACAGTGTATGTTCACAATGGTGGTACTGGTGGATAGAGAGAGAATCAAAAAGACTAGAGGAAAGGGGGATGAAGACAGAGAAGATGAGGGAGCCGAGAAGTTAAAAGGGAGGACTTAGAAGAGGCATTAAAAAACTAGGAGAAAGGGGACTGGAGTGGAGGGAGGAAGAAACAACTGGATGAAAGATGGGAAGAATAGACTGGTGGATAGAATTAGGGGAAAACACTGGGAAAGAGTGGGGTGGAAGAATGAGGGATAGAAAGGTAGAAAAACTGGAGAAGAGAAAGAGAGGCTAAAAGACCAGGGAGAAAAGTAAAAAGAAAGGGGGTGGTGAGGCTGCTGGCGGCACTGCTGGGCTCCTGTAATGGTAATTGCCCTGTTGGTTTCCTGGTATTGTCCATTTGTTCTATTTAATATCTCTGTACGCCTGTTCCCTATTGTACAGTGCTGCAGAATAAGTTGGAGCTATATAAAAAATAATAATAATAATAATAATGTAAAAGGTATATTGCCCTGCTGGTCTTCTATAATGATACATTTCCCTGTTGGTTTCCTACAATGGTTTAGAAGAGTGTGGAGCTGAATGCATGAATGTGAGAGAATGTTCATATGGGAGAGTGTGTGTGTGTGTGTGTGCGTGTGTGAGTGGGAGAGTGGGAGGAAGGAAGGGTGTGTTGGAAGACATAGATAATGTGTGTGTGGGTGTAGCAAGAATGAGAGAAAGTATTGTGGGGAGAGAGTGAGAGAGATTGTGTCTGTGGGAGAGTATGTGTAGAACAAAAATGAGAGGGAAAAGTATGTATTCTGGAGAGAGTGAGAAAGTGTACGTGTAAGTATAACATCTGAGGTGCCCCTAGGCATAAGCACCCAATGTGCCCTTTGCTCCGCACATGGGCACACCCCTACCCCTTATAACATTTCACCCTGCACAGCACTCACTGTTGCCTGAAACATTAAATATTTTTACCCTATAAAATAAGCTCAGTACAGCTCTTAACTCTGAGAGTACAAGCAAGCAAGACAGAATATGTGTGTATGTGTTTTATTGTGTATGAGAGAAAGTGTGTGTGTATATATTTATATAAAGTAAATTTGTGGAATATTTTTTCTCTGTCGTTTTAACCTTCATTACGTCTTTACTCTGATATATGGATCTTGACCAAAATAATTCACTGCCCCTTCCTGAAAATATGCACTTAAGGAATGTTAGAAAACGTCAGTGGTGCCAAGTGTAAAAAAAATGGAAAATTGTGGAGAAATGAGTGTGTATGCGTAACCATGTGTACATATGTATAAAATAACTCACTGACATGCTTCAGGTGGGCCCTTTGTGTCCCAGTCTAACACTGTTGGAGGCGATAGGCAGAACAAATTGACTTTTATATGTGATTGGGTTCTATAGAACAGACTAGATAACTGACCATATATATATGTGTGTGTTTGTAGGCTGTGGAACAGTCAGACCAGTGAACAGGTAGAGCAGGCAGATTAATACCTGTGATTGGAGGCTGAGTAACAGACTAATTAACTGGCAGACTAATATTTGTAGTTTTAAACTGTGTAAACAGTTCATGTAAAAGGCAGAAGAGATGGATTAACATGTGTAATTGAAGGCTGTATAACAGACCATGAACAGGCAGACTACCATATATAACTGAAAACTATAACAGACCAGGAACAGATAGATTAATATATACTAGTTAAAGAGCCTGTGTACACGGGCCACAGTGACACCCAGCAACTTCCGCAGTGCAGTCATGCACATGTAGAGACTGGCCCTTCCGCGGCTGATATGGAGCGAGGCGCTCTGAATTCAGACCATAGTCTTCTCTGCGCACTGACTATGGTCTGAATTCAGAGCCCCGCTCCGTTATCAGCCGTGGCGCGGGCGGTCTGTAGTGTGCATGACTGCAGCGCACGCAGCCATCACTACTGCGCATTATGGCTTCTGACAAACACACATTTAGAGAATGATTATATAGGATGACTGGAGGCTTTATAACAGACCAGGCAGAGCAGAGGGATTAATATATGTAATTTCAGGCTGTATAACAGACCAGGTAACAGGTACAGCAGGTGGATTGATATATGTGATTGGTGACTCTGCAACAGAATATATCATTACAATACAATCACATAACGATTATAATTAAAATGAGAACATCTGTGCTTGATTGACATCAGTAGGCATAAACAACTGTTTTGACAGATAATACTTTAGGTAACAACACAACTTCATTAATCCGGCACTCAAAGGGTTAAGTAATGGTTGCTGAAATTGTTACTGTCGTTTTGTGTAATTATAATATCCATTACTAGGTTGACAGCTGGAAAAGTCATTATATAGTTATATATTTATTTATGTTCAGAGTTCACTGTCCCTTTAAACTCTTGGATTGTAGAGACATCTCTGGCACATTACAAAGCATTGATGTGTAGATGTCTCTAACATCCAAGTGGTTGATAATTTCAAATCCCAGTGGAAAATCCCAATGTTACAAAATCCCATGACATATTTACGCATTTCATTCTAGCACTTATAGTACTTTTATTCTAATACTTGTTGTTTTCAATTTTTGTTCTCCTCCTTCTGGGTTTGAGAATGGGATCTCCCTTGCTCTTATTCACAGCATCTCTACTTTACTATAGCTTTGTAGTAGCCAGTTCATCTAAACCAAAAATTCCCAATTTAAATCTTCCCGTTTGTGTATTGTTTGCTGGTGGGAAATAGCCACATTCTACTGGTTACTGTATCAGTGAATGGGACCACTGGGCTGCCAGGAAAAGTATGGTAGGGCCCTCCATGCCTTGTAGATTCCCGGAGGTTTCAACATATTGTGACACAGAGAGGAGACAGAGATAAAGTTCACACACTGCAAACACTAAAGTGGCGCCGGTAGCAGCCTCGGCGTCTGACAGCCTGGTCAGTGGATGAGACAGGGATTGCAGGGACAGTTAACCCTTTGTAATTTTCTAGGTGAAAAATATTGTCAGTTTGTGCTGCACCATACAATTGAGCAATGACCTATGTAAAATAACTTCCAGTATGTAGAGAGGGTCTCATGGACACACTGAGCCATATGTATAGAGGCAAAACAATTGCACATTATTGATAAAGTTAATCCCTTGGATGTTAGAGAGATCTCAAACACTTTGCTTTGCAAAGTGTTGGAGATGTCTCTAGAATCGAAGCAGGGTATAAAGTTCCATTTAAATCAAAATAATTTATAATAGTTATTAGTCCAAATGTGATGGGATATGTGACTACCTTGGTGTTGCGGATAACTTTTTTCATTTGGATTAAATTACGCACATACACTTTCTGACACCCCAGGACCTTTCAGCCAAACCCAGGCAATTGGAGACCCCACAAACTAACTATAAAGTTGAATACAATCTGGTTGAGTTTTCAGTTTCTGTGATCCAGGCGTTGGTGGCTGAGAAACTTTGCTCTGACTGTGTCTTCAATTGAAATATGAACAGTTGAAAGAGCCAGCATGTGAGCTTCTGCCCAAGTGAGAATTAAATGAAGTTCTGAGCGTTCGGCTGTACTCTTGGGATCCCCCTTGGTGCTTGACATAAATCACTACCATTGCATTGTCAGACTGAATTCGCACAAGCAGACCCCAGAGAAACTGGGAACAATGTAGCACAGCAAGGCGAATCCCCTGGAGCTCCAGAACATTGGTGGACAGAAGACTCTCTTTCAGACCAAAGGCCCTGAGCTGTCAGGATGGCATCTGTCATGACTACTGCCCAACTCAAGATACCCAGTTTTTTACTAGAGGCATAACTAGAAGTCACCGGGCCCTTGTGCAAAAATTGCCATGGGCCCCCCTGTCACGGACTCTCAGTTAAGAAACACACTAAACAGTACAAGTGAATTTAAACCAGTTTATTGAGCAAAAAATAATAAGATTACTAGTGGTAATAATGAACACTTCCTCTGTCAGAGGGGAGATAGTAACATAGTAATTTAGGTCGAAAAAAGACTTGCGTCCATCTAGTTCAAACTTTTCCTATTCCTGTTTACCATCATTGATCCAAAAGAAGGCAAAACCCCCCCCTCAATTAGCAATTTAAAATTCTGCCTTGAATGGGGGGGGGAATCCTTGTTGATTCCAAATGGCAATGAGATTTCTCCCTGGATCAACAAGCCCCAACTAAATATTCATCCCAATACTAACGTACATAGCCCTCTATGTTATGCTCTTTTAAATAAGTATCCAGGCCCCTTTTAAAGGCATCTAATGTTTTCGATAGCATCACCTACTCAGGCAGTGAATTCCATACCTTTATTGTCCTTACTGTAAAGAAACCCTTCCGCTGTTGTAGATTAAATCTCCTTTCCTCAAGTCTAAGCGGGTGGCCCCTTGTCCTGTGTACTCTTCTGTTAATGAACAGGTCTTTTGAAAGCCCTTTATATGGGCCCTGAACATATTTATATAGTGTTATCATATCCCCTCTAAGACACCGTTTCTCTAGTGTGTACAAGTTTAACTTTTCTAGCCTTTCTTCATAACTAAAACTTTCCATTCCCCTTACTAGTTTTGTAGCCCTCCTCTGCACTCTTTCTAGTTCCATAATGTCCTTTTTCAGAAAGGGCATCCAGAATTGAACAGCATATTCCAGGTGGGGTCTTACCATGGACCTGTAAAGAGGCATAATTATATCTTCCTCCCTTGAGTCAATACCCCTTTTAATACATGCCAATATCTTATTGGCCTTTGCAGCTGCCAGCTGGCAATGCATGCTACTGCTAAGTCTATTGTCTACCATTACTCCCAAATCCTTTTCATTTGTAGATTTCCCCAGAGAAACACCATTTAAACTATATGTTGCATTTTTATTATTATACCCAAAATGCATAACTTTACACTTGTCTATATTGAATCTCATTTGCCACTTGCCTGCCCAGTTACTCAATTTGTCCAAATACTCTTGTAATGAAGACACATCCAGTTCAGACTTTATTACCTTACTTAATTTTGTGTCATCGGCAAACACTGATACATGGCTCTCTATGCCCTCTGGGAGGTTATTAATAAACAAATTAAAAAGAAGAGGACCCAGGACAGATCCCTGAGGTACTCCACTTACCACGTTTATCCAACTGGAGAACTTGCCATTTACTACCACTCTTTGCATTCTATCTTTCACCCAATTTCCAATCCACACACAAACATTTTCCCCTAGGCCTATTTCATTCAATTTGTACAGTAACCTCTTGTGTGGAACTGTATCAAATGCCTTGGCAAAGTCTAGATAGATCATATCAACCGCCGCTCCCGCATCTATATTATTACTCACTTTTTCATAAAATGCGATCAAGTTAGTTTGACAAGACCTGTCTTTCACAAAGCCATGTTGGCTATTGCTAATGCTATTCCTGTTCCAGCAGAATTCTTGAATATATTCCCTTAGCAACCTTTCAAACAGCTTCCCTACCACAGATGTCAAGCTTACAGGTCTGTAATTTCCTGGCTGTGACTTTGATCCCTTTTTAAATATGGGCACCACATCTGCTTTACGCCAATCCATGGGCACCATACCTGAAATAAAAGAATCCCTGAAAATCAAATATAACGGTCTGGCCAGGGTCTGGCTTAGCTCTTTAAGTACTCGTGGGTGTATACCATCTGGCCCCGGAGCTTTGTCTACCTTAACACCATTCAAATGTTTTAACACTTTTTCTTGTGTTAGCCAGTCCCATGCTTGCTGTGACTGTTCTGTAAAAATAGTCTGCAGATTCTTGTCCATTGGGTCTTCCTTGGTAAAAACAGAAAAAAAGAAATTATTTAAAATATCTGCCTTCTCTCTGTCCCCCTTGACCATCTCACCCGTTTCAGATAACAAGGACCCAACATTATCAGACTTTAATTTTTTGCCATTAATGTATTTAAAGAATTTCTTTGGGTTGCTCTTGCTCTCCTTAGCAATATTTTTTTCATTCTCCAGTCTAGCTAATTTAATAGCCTTTTTGCAGGTTTTGTTGACATTTTTGTATACTGCAAATGCCTCTGCTGATCCCTCAGCTATGTAATGTTTAAATGCCGCTTTCTTGTTATTTATTTCATTAATTACTTTACTGGTTAGCCACATTGGCTTTAATTTGCTTCTTTTGTATTTGTTTCCAACAGGGATAAATTTATATGTGTATTTTTGCAATGTTATTTTGAATGCATTCCACTTACCTTCTTTGTTTTTTCTTGAAAATATTTTATCCCAGTCAACGAGACCAAGGGATGAATTAAATCTGCTAAAGTTGGCCTTTTTAAAATTCAGTGTTTTGGTGGGACCCATACTAAATTGCTTTTTTGAATTTATCTCAAACGATACCATGTTATGGTCACTATTCCCCAAGTGCTCCCTAACTTGGATGTTAGAGAAGTTCTTCATTGTCAGTTATTACCAGATCCAGACATGCATTGCCTCTGGTTAAGGTCTGCACTAGTTGAGACAAAAAATTGTCATTCAACAAGTTCAGAAACTTTCTGCTTTTAGCAGAATTAGCTGTTCCATTTTTCCAGTCTATTTCTGGATAATTAAAATCCCCCATAATTAAAGTTCTCCCTATTTGAGAAGCCTTTTCTATTTGCATTAATAGCTTTGATTCTTCAAGGTCACCAATGTTTGGTGGTTTATAACAAATACCCACTAATATTTTTTGGGCAGTTTTACCCCCAGTGACTATTTCAACCCACAGGGATTCCACATGTTCACTACTGTCATCACATATATCTTCCCGCAATTGAGGCAGTAATGCTGGTTTGACATACAGACAGACCCCACCACCTCTTTTGTTTGACCTGATAGACGTGAGGACAGTGTCTAGTCCACTACCCAGGAGCTGACATTGAACCACCGTAGGTCTATGGAACTGAGACTTAGAACCAGACTTGGCTCTACCACAACAGGAGGGAACGATAAGATTAGTACAGGAGCGTACCCAGCGGAGGCACAGAGTGTGAATAGACCACCGATACCAATAGCATAACTGGTAGCACCACTCGAGGCAGCAGAGTAGCTGCTTAGATAGATGCAGCCAGATAGGAGCACACTACTGAGGCAAGGAGCGAGACAAGTTGCACTCTATCTTACCGAAGGCAACTAGGAGGCATAGAGCGTAAGTAGCACTGCAAGTGCTAAGCCAGGCAGCAGGTAAGCTGAGACCGGATGTGAAGACCCTTGAAGTGGAAGCTTGATCTGAAGGAAGGGCAATTATTTGGAAATGATTGCCTTTAAATGCAAAGCACAGGAAGCGCTAATGATCCGGATGGATTAGATGTGCAGATAAGAATCTTTAATGTCTAGACAGGCTACAAACTCCCTGGACAGAAACAAAGATTCCATCTTGAACAATGGGGCCAGCACAAAAAGATGAGGCACTTTAAGCCCAGAATAGGACAGCATCTCCATATTTTTGGTGGATTGTTCTTGAGAAGGAACAGGGATCAAAAAAGGAATTCTGTACAGAAAAAACAGTGAGGGGTAAGGGACTTCAAGTCTATATGATACCCTTCCAAAATTACCCACAAATTCCAATGATCTGTCACAGAAATCTCCCACGTGTCATGGAAAAAATGAAAGTGACCTCCTACAGGTAGAGACGGACCAGGTCCCCTCAAATTACTTGGAGGTGGACTTGTCAGCCTTAGGTTTTTGAGCAGTATTCTTGACAACCCATGCCTGCTTGGTGTTGACCAAGGCATATACATGAGCTGTTGGAGGTAAGGAAAACCATGCATTTTCCATGGAAAGAAAGCATACTTAAGCAGGACCTGAGGAAATAAATGACTCCTGCCTAGGCTGATAACCTGCTCCAGTTAAGGGCCAAGCTATTGTTTGCCTATGAAAGGGAGAGAAACCAGAAACTTTTTTGGATGATTCCCCAGATGGCCAGATCTTAAGTGATGATGAATGGCGACAGAAAAAGCCTAGGCCTTGCCGAAAAAAAAAAAAACAAACAGCAGCATCAAAGGCTGCTTCAGCAAGATAAACATTAGTTTCAAGGACTTTGGAGAGCAACACCACCAGGTTAACCTTAATAGCATCCAAGAGCTGATCATCCAAGACAGGGCTTATAATTTTAAGTCCTTTGCTACTAGCCAGACCTGAAAAGTTACTCGCCACTGCAAGCCAAAACATACCCATCAGGGCTGAATTTCTACTCGTCAGGGCTGAATTTTCACTTGCCATTGGCTAGCGGAGAGTGGAAATTTTGAACCCTGATCCAAGACAACTATGGCCCTAGTTACCCAAGCAATGGTTAAAATAGGACATATGGTGGTACCAGAGGCTGCAAAATTTCCTTTCAGAAAGGAGCCAGGAGTTATCCTTCTGGGTTGCAGCATATGCCAGCAGCAGTACCATGCTTTTGGCAAGACAAAAAGTTGGAGGATCACCCACAGGAGGGGTAGCCGTCTGTGCTAAAGCCTCAGACTGAAAGGGACGCAGATGAGAAATCTACTGATTATGGAACATCCTCCATTCCTCCAGGAGAACCGGGTTCAGGGAATAGTGAGGAGGAAAGATTGGAACCTCTTTCTTGCCTCTCTTAAAAATATTAGGGGAAGAGGAACTGGATTCCAAGACAACTGAGACATGAAGCATCTCTGCACCGCCCGAATAAGCCCCTCTACCAAGGGGCTAGAGTCACCCTCATAGTAATTCCCCAGGAATAGAGACAAGTCTAAATCATCACTTTCAGTCCCTCCATCCTCAGCAGAGGAATCTCCAAAGATGTGTATTGCCCCAATACAGGGTTCAAGCTCCTGCTGGGGGGTGCAAGGTGTCCTGTAGACCAAGAGCTCAAGGCCCCATGAATAGAAGAAGGGATAGAGGTGACTGAAGAGAAAAAAGCCTTAACCCAGCCTGGTACCTGGTCAGCAGATGAGACCCTCGGAGTTGGTGTAGGAGCCACAGTGTAAGAGAAATAAGGTGCCAGAATACGCCTTAGAAAGCCCAGTCTGATATAAAGGACCCCAGAATCATTCGCCTTGGACTTCCCCACGTGTCCTTTAGGTTCTGACAGTCTGAAGACCCCATTAAGTAGTTTAAAAGAATCACAGTAATATGCAAAAGTACTTATCTGACTGTAAGGGGTTAAACTGGCAAGCAGCATCATGCACAATCTAAAAAAAAAAAGACCTCCTCTTTGATAGAAAAAAAAGGAAAGAATGGGTTTTTGGGATATGTAGTTATTTCCTATTAAAATGGAATTGTGACTCTCCAGCCAATTAATAACAGCATCCCCTGGTAATTGGGGGATCCCAAGGGAGGTGACTAAATAGTTGCTAAATTGTACTCAAAATGAGTACAATGTAATCAGCTGCAGCCTCCTAGGTGCATGAATCCAAAAAGGCCACTGTGAGTGGTCGCCTAGACTTAAAAGAGCCACGTCCTATTTTGGTAAAATTAAAGAATAAACCTAAAAAAAATGGTCTGAAATAGTGAGGAAAAACGAGTGAATCAATATAAAAGCCCAATTGGAGGACATGTGCCCAAATAAGGTGTAAGATAATGCAGTGATTAATAGACCTCCACAGTTACATGCCTTGCCAGAGAAGTAAAAAAAAAATAGACTACAACATATGTAGAAAATAGTGCAAGCCAGGCACAAATTCACATGATGAAGTGGTTGCCAGATAACAGGGACACATACAAAATGGAGCAATGCACAGATTAGGTTAACTTACTGGTAATCTTCAGGCTGTTATTAGAATGAATGAAAAGAGCTTCTAAAAAACGATAATGAGGTAAGTGCTGTAAAGGGAAACCAACCTCCACAGGTTTTTTTGGTCCTGGAAAAAAACTGTGCACTGGACAGTCCATAACGAGAAAGACAAGATTAGGAGTGGTCCTAATGGGGTATTATACAGCACCATATACTAAGAATAAAAATAAAGAAGACAGAATTGTACCCATTCTACCTCCTGATGACAAGGTCACTTAAAAACAGAGCTTAGCAGGTAGGGTAGAGTGGAAGAGTTTCCACTTCAGAGACCTTTTAAAAAAAAAAAAAAGTACCCTGCCCTCCTGGAGGAGTGACTTTACCCCATGGTTCCTGTGTTCCACATTGGATGACAGAGAAAAAGGATATATTTTAGGATATGGTATATAATAGGATGCATGCACTTGATCTTAATTCATGGACAATACCAAACCTATTGACTGCCAAAATGCATTTTATTACCAAATGTAGCACCTGTTTCACTAAAAGGCTGTAATATACTACGCTAGTAATTTGGGTTCAAAAGGGGTCACAAAAGGAAGTTAAATAGGTTGTGGTACACAGATCCCATAAATCTGTGGAAAAAGGGGCCTCAAATCACTAAAAGTCCAGTGAGTGGCACTCAAATGTATATAGGAGTCTTCAAAACGACTCTTAACCCCCTTAGTGAGATGGACTTTTTTTTTTTTTTTTTTTTACACTAGAGGACAAGAGCAATGTTTGCCCTATTAGTATTTCTTATGCCATATTTATAGGTATAACCCATCATTTAATTTGTAAAAAAAGCAGGAAAATATATGTTTTTTTCTGATGATTTGTACTCCGTGCACTTTTTAACAGGAACTGGATAAAAAGTATGACGATTCGCTTATACCTCCCAAGTGTCCCTTTTTAGGATGGTCTCTCCCTCTTCATTACCTGGTGTCCCTCTTTTTAGGAGATCAGACTGTGCAGTTTTTATGTAAATTTATCACATTGCTCCTCAGCAATAGAACTCACAGTAATGTTTGTTTAAACTTCAGTACAGGTTTATAAATCAGTCTGTGTAAATACAATACTTTGGTCTTGCACTAATCATTTATTCAATTACACAAAGAGGTGTCAATAGGTCATGAAATAAACTTTGTTTTATGTTCTACCCAGTCCTGCCCCCCTCAAAATGAAATGCATCCCCTTTAGCTATCTGAAGAGTTGGAAGCTGTGTTCTCTGTCTCTCTGCCTCACTATTATAGCAAGGAGGAGCGAGGCACAGAACAGTGACAAAGGCAACGTTTAGGAAAACTGAGGGAGATTTATAGAAGTGGAGTTAATCGAAAAGAAGCGTTAAAATGGCTGTAAGATTGTCTCTGATATTAAGGACAGTTTAGGAGGACATAACACCATGTAGTAAGTTTTATTATTATTATTTGAGAAGAAAAGTTTACTGAATTAAGTAAAGAGAATAGGAAAAAACACAAATACAGAATATGCATACAGCAAATAGTGCATTAGATGTCATCAAACAATGGGAAAAGTTATCAATCATTACCGATAATGTTCAACACTGGAATTATTAGACTAAATTAATATGATGGAGAAGCAATAAAAGAGAAAAAAAGAGATAAAAACAAGTAGGTGCACAAGATTGTTAGGGTACAGATCAAAGGGAACAACAGAGAGGAGAGAAATAAGCTGAGAAACAATAAGATCAGGTCAGGCAGTCCAGTCCAGGGAGTGGGACAAGGAGGAGGGGGGGGGGGTCCTTCGGAACCAATTGATACTGCATGGAGAGGGGACCAGAATGCAACACTCTATCCCTCCACCGAACACAGTGTGTCATAAGTCTCAAATTACCACAAAGAACAATCGGCCCCCAAGCATTTGATAATCATCATGTGTGCAGCCAAAGCTGCATATACCCCCCGCCCACCGGGGCCCCGGTAAGGTGGGGTAATACCAATGGGTCTCCAATATGGAGGCTAGCCATGCTGAAAAATAGAGCATGTTAAAGACTATGATCAATAATCCAGGTGAGCCATGGTGCCCTTATCTCCCCAATAGAAAGATTTTTTTTTTTTTTTTTTTAAATGGAGTAAGGAAGTTTGTAAAAAGTGGTGCAGCGTATATATAAAGAAATGTCGCTATTTGCAACAATTTAGTGACAGAATTTTTATTTATAAATCTCCCCCCCCCCCTTGGCCCATATTTATAAAAGCAAACTGGAGTTATTCTGGAGTAAATGAAATGCACCATAGGGGACAAATAAAATTTCCTGTTAAATTAAATTGGGCATTTAACCCCTAGAATGCTAGAGAGATATCTAAAGCATTGGGGTTGAAAAGCTCTTTTCACATGCATGGGAATTTATAAATGTTTGTTTGTCCCCTGCGGTGCAGTTGGTTTACTCCAGAATAACTCCAGTCTGCTTTTATAAATATGGGCCAGAATTCTGTGATGGTTCTAATACATCATGTGGTATTAAAGGGATAATCAAGTTGACAAATGAGAAGAAAGTATACAGTAGGGAACTAGACAAGGTAAATGTATAGGCTAATATTAGATTTAGTATAATATTGAACTACAGAGCTCCCAGATACGAAATTCAGGTATCAGCAGGTAACTTATTAGTAAGCAAATTGCTCAAGTTGAAAACTATACTACTTTGAGATTACATTGTATAATGGTGGATTATAATACTGTAAAACTTTGGATCAGTGGATTAGATGGGTCCTCATATCAGAAGTTCTCTAGGAGACTATGGATTTCGTTATGGCAACTTTTGTACAGACCCAGTGGCTGGTTGGGGATAATGATGGTTGAAGCCACATTCTATACTTGTTACACTTCCTTTCCCATAGGTAGTGAATTGGAAATTCTCATGCCTCCGTGGTATTTTACATGTCAACCTATGCATAGGTATAAATGTTTACTTTAAAAATCAATTTGCTGAAATACCTCCCAATTAAATTCCTGGACCTGTCCAAACATTCGGGATTTTAAAGGAGGTGGCTATTGCTTCTTTCTTCTGCACTAATCTGCCTACATTTTATAGTAATTGTATTTGATAACTCAGGATCTAATATTGTCAATTCTCATTGTGATTTTGCCTATACATTGTTATACCTTGTTTATTAGTAATAACACATGTGTATGTATATATATATATATATATATATATATATATATATATATATATACACACACACATACAGTTTTAATTTTGCTACCAATTGTTTCACTTTATAATCTGTAAAGGCTGGTCCCTTTCATAACGGTTGTATTGCAATCTCTTGGTTACATTCCTGTAGCCACTGCATACAGTGAGGGAAAAAATTATTTGATGCCCTGCTGATTTTGTATGTTTGCTCACTGACAAAGAAATGATCAGTCTATAATTTGAATGGTAGGTTTATTTGAACAGTGAGAGACAGAATAACAACAAAAAAATCCTCAAAAATGCATTTAAAAAAAGTTATAAATTGATTTGCATTTTACTGAGTGAAATAAGTATTTGATGCCCTATCAATCAGCAAGATTTCTGTCTCCCAGGGGTCTTTTATACAGGTAGCAAGCTGAGATTAGGAGCACTCTCTTAAACGGAGTGCTTCTAATCTCAGCTTGTTACCTTATAAAAGACACCTGTCCACAGAAGCAAACAATCAGATTCCAAACTCTCCACCATGGCCAAGACCAAAGAGCTGTCCAAGGATGTCAGGGACAGGATTTGTAGACCTACACAAGGCTGGAATGGGCTGCAAGATCATCACCAAGCACCTTGATGGGAAGGTGACAACAGTTGGTGTGATTATTCGCAAATGGAAGAAACACAAAATAACTGTCAATCTCCCTCGGTCTGGGGCTCCATGCAAGATCTCACCTCATGGAGTTTAAGTGATCATGAGATCAGTGAGGAATCAGCCTAGAACTACACGGGAGGATCTTGTCTATGATCTCAAGGCATCTGGGACCATAGTCACCAAGTAAACAATTGGTAACACACTATGCCATGAAGGACTGAAATCCTGCAGCACCCGCAAGGTCCCTCTGCTCAAGAAAGCACATATATAGGCCTGTCTGAAGTTTGCCAATGAACATCTGAATGATTCAGAGGAGAACTGGGTGAAAGTATTGTGGTCAGATGAGACCAAAATCAAGCTCTTTAGCATCAACTCAACTCGTGTTTGGAGGAGGAGGAATGCTGCCTTTGACTCAAAGAACGCCATCCCCACCTTCAAACATGGAGGTGGAAACATTATGTTTGGGGGTGTTTTCCTGCTAAGGGGACAGGACAACTTCACTGCATCCAAGGGACGATGGACAGGGCCATGTACCGCCAAATCTTGGGTGAGAACCTCCTTCCCTCAGCTAGGGCATTGAAAATGGGTCGTGGATGGGTATTCCAGCATGACAATGACCCAAAACACATGGCCAAGGCAACAAAGGAGTGGCTCAAGAAGAAGCACATGAAGGTCCTGGAGTAACCTAGCCAGTCTCCAGACTTTAATCCCATAGAAAATCTATGGAGGGAGCTGAAGGTTCGAAATGCCAAACGTCAGCCTCAAAACCTTAATGACTTGGAGAGAATCTGCAAAGAAGAGTGGGACAAAAGCCTTCCTGAGATGTGTGAAAACCTTGTGGCCAACTACAAGAAATGTCTGACCTCTGTGACTGCCAACAAGGGTTTTGCCACCAAGTACTAAGTCATGTTTTGCAAAGGGGTCAAATACTTATTTCACTCAGTAAAATGCAAATCAATTTATAACTTTTTTGAAATGCGTTTTTCTGGATTTTGTTGTTGTTATTGTTTGCCCAAATTCTACGACTCCTGACAATAGCACTCCTTCTTCCTCCAATGCAGCAGCATCATTTCCTGGCATCAGTCCTATTCCAACTTCCAACCCATCTAGAGACAAACTGGGAAGACCTATCCACTATCATGGCGGCTTCCCCATTTGCAATAACTACAACTTCAATGGATGTTTCTTTAGCAACTGCAGAATACTACACATCTGTGTCTTATGCAGATTGGCACACTCACGTGCCATTTTTCCATGGGCATCCAAAAGTAATAAAAGATTAGGACCAATTTACATCAAAGCATTCCAGAGTCTCATTTCTCTCTACTCATACCCACATGTTTCTCAGTTTCTAATAGAAGGCATATCAGAAAGTTTCCATACAGGTATCATCTCACTCCCAGGATCGTCCTTTACTAGCCCTAACCTGCAGTCTGCCCTTATAGATCCAGGAACTGTCACCATATTGTTGGTCAAAGAATTAGAAAAGGGTTTTCTAATAGGCCCCTTCCCAGCCCCCCTGTTTACATCATGGAGTGTTAATCCCATTGAAAATTGTCAGAGAAAAAACGCCTTATTTTAGACCCCTCAGCTCCCCATTCAAGTACCATTCCTAGCATAAATGCCCTCATTCCCTCAGCCGCATATTTACTTCACTACTCCTCCATAGATGATGTCATAGCCTTCATCAAACAGGCAGGTCCGCATTGTTGGCTATCTAAAGCTGACATAGAGGACGCTTTCAAAATATTACCTATTCACCCTTCCCTCTGGCATCTTCATAGTCTGCATTAGAATAATCAATTTTATTTCTACACTCGCCTGACATTCAGAGCCAAAAGCAGCCCAAAATATTTGATACTTTCACTAAATCCCTAGTATAGATGCTAAACTACCACTGTGCATGGCCATGCATCATTCAGTACTTAGATGATTTTATAGTAATAGAGCCAGCCACGCCACCACCTACCGGGCTAGCCAAACTGCTCAGTTTGTTTCAAGAACTAGGAATTCCAGTATCCCATCATAAGACAAAAGGGCCAGCCACAGAGGTCGAATTCTTAGGTATAGTCCTAGACTCCGCCAAGTCAGAGGCAAGATTGCCTAGGGACAAGCAGTTAAGGATTCTAGACATAATTAAAGAAGCATACACCCAGCCAGCATTATCTAGAACTCGTCTCCAATCACTACTGGGGCACATGAATTTCGCTGTCAGGATAATTCCCCAAACTAGATAATTCACTACTCATTTGCTTTCTCTACTTTCAGACTCTGCTTACACAGACACCCCAATACACCTCAGCTGTGACACACTTTCAGACTTAGCTATGTGGGCCAAGTTCCTGGCAGATTGGAATGGCCAAGCCATGTTTCCTCCCACTCCATCCATCTCATCCCCGGTCGTTTATTCAGATGCAGCGGCCAGTCAGGGTTTTGCTGCCATATATGGGTCAGAATGGTTTGCGGCACAATGGCCGGCCAAGACACAAGTAATTCCACAAATTTTCACTACATCTCCACTTTTCGAATTATACCCCATAGTGGCAGCAGGAGTACTATGGAGTCATTCATGGTCAGGACAAGCAGTCACATTCCACACGGACAATATGGGCACATTACAAACTATCACCAAAGGAAGATCACCTCACCCATACATAATGCCACTACTTAGGAAACTCACTTGGACATCACTCATCTACAAATTTACTTACCAGTACACATATTGCAGGCATTCATAATTCAGCAGCTGATGCGCTATCTTGCTTTAACTTACAGAAATTCTTCCACCTCCTTCCAGCAGCCAATCCACATCCAGCCACCCCGCCAGAACACAAGGAGCTTATAATGCTTTAGATCAGTTATTAACTTACGCCCTAATCATCATATACAACGGCCTCGCCCCCACTACGAGATAAGCATACGAGACAGCAGGAAGAGCATTCCAGAATTTCATTATTATTCATAACCCTCAAGATCCATATTCCATTACAAATCTGCTAGCATTCTGCCACAGTACACTCAATCTATCACACAATACAATCAAATTATATCTAGCCTGCATTCAACATCACTTTTCACTCAGTCACCCCAATCACCAATCCATTTTCCATAATTATCACATCAAACTCTTTCTTAAAGGGTTATCTAAATATCCTCTTACTACTTCACGCACTCGGTTGCCAATCAATGGCTCAATTTTCGAACGACTCTACGAACTATTGAATAGTCAACCATTCGAACACTCCACCAACACCATTCCCCTGGCAGCAATCAATTTAGCTTTCTTTGGCTTCTAAAGACCAGGAGAATTCCTAGCCCGGTCTCGGACCTCCAAACAACTCACTAAAGACAATTTAACACATCGCTCAGACCATTTCAAATTATTCATTCCTTCTTCTCCTCCAGGGCCAAGTTCCTGGCAGATTGGAATGGCCAAGCCATGTTTCCTCCCACTCCATCCATCTCATCCCCGGTCGTTTATTCAGATGCAGCGGCCAGTCAGGGTTTTGCTGCCATATATGGGTCAGAATGGTTTGCGGCACAATGGCCGGCCAAGACACAAGTAATTCCACAAATTTTCACTACATCTCCACTTTTCGAATTATACCCCATAGTGGCAGCAGGAGTACTATGGAGTCATTCATGGTCAGGACAAGCAGTCACATTCCACACGGACAATATGGGCACATTACAAACTATCACCAAAGGAAGATCACCTCACCCATACATAATGCCACTACTTAGGAAACTCACTTGGACATCACTCATCTACAAATTTACTTACCAGTACACATATTGCAGGCATTCATAATTCAGCAGCTGATGCGCTATCTTGCTTTAACTTACAGAAATTCTTCCACCTCCTTCCAGCAGCCAATCCACATCCAGCCACCCCGCCAGAACACAAGGAGCTTATAATGCTTTAGATCAGTTATTAACTTACGCCCTAATCATCATATACAACGGCCTCGCCCCCACTACGAGATAAGCATACGAGACAGCAGGAAGAGCATTCCAGAATTTCATTATTATTCATAACCCTCAAGATCCATATTCCATTACAAATCTGCTAGCATTCTGCCACAGTACACTCAATCTATCACACAATACAATCAAATTATATCTAGCCTGCATTCAACATCACTTTTCACTCAGTCACCCCAATCACCAATCCATTTTCCATAATTATCACATCAAACTCTTTCTTAAAGGGTTATCTAAATATCCTCTTACTACTTCACGCACTCGGTTGCCAATCAATGGCTCAATTTTCGAACGACTCTACGAACTATTGAATAGTCAACCATTCGAACACTCCACCAACACCATTCCCCTGGCAGCAATCAATTTAGCTTTCTTTGGCTTCTAAAGACCAGGAGAATTCCTAGCCCGGTCTCGGACCTCCAAACAACTCACTAAAGACAATTTAACACATCGCTCAGACCATTTCAAATTATTCATTCCTTCTTCTAAAACAGATCAAGCAGATCAAGGCATACACATTCCTATCTTCTACACCTACGATCTATGGTGCCCAGGTGCAGCTCTAAATAAGCTACTACTCCTATTAGAATCACAACCGGCTAATAGCCCTTTACTTCCTTTTTATTTTATGGGCCCCTCACTACAGCAGAGTTTACACACTATTTACACTCCATGCTGATCAAAATAGGTCTAGATCCACATTCCTATTCAGGTCACTCCTTCTGAATTGGAGCCGCTACTGAAGCCTCAAAGCATGGAGTTCCAGGACATATAATTAAAAGATTAGGTAGATGACGCTCAGCTTGCTATACCCGTTAAATCCATAACCCTACTTCTGAAATTAAATCCGCACGTACAAGCCTAGCTTGGTAACAGCCGTCCAAGAGGATAGATGATTAAATGTTTGTGTTCTTATCACTGCAGAGTCAATAAACTGTTTCATGTTAACCTGGCTAATTCTTCTTTTTTTGGCCTCTTATGAGGTCTGCCTCGACACTCCAGTCCTTACCTGAGAATGCAGTAGATTCTCAGGGTTGGCACATCTAGGGTTCTATCTAGGTCGAATTCCATAGACGGATGGAAGCCCTGACCACATGGTTAAGGCGGTGCCTGATTTTGTGGGAGGGGCTGCAAGCCCTTAAATACGGGCAGCAGGCCCCCCCCACACACCGGGACTCAAGTCGTCTTGGGCCTCCCCAATATCCCACCCCTGTTTTAAATCATAAAACAACAGGCAGGCCCTCTTATCAGGTATGCCTCATCACTCCTTACCTGAGAATGCAGTAGATTATCAGGGTTGGCACATATAGGGTTCTATCTAGGTCAAATTCCATAGACGGTTGGAAACCCTGACCACAAACTCACATTAGTCATTATTTCCCAGTCCCATTCCATATACAAAAGAAAAGAAGATCGAGCGCCAACTATCCTATGTCCAAGAGATATATAAATGAGAAAGAGATAGTAAATCAATCAGTGTTCCCAATAATAAGTATTAATAAGATCTCAGATAAATAAAGGCGTCAAAGAGGTCTGTATTAGTTTGACAGTGGTATGGATCTTGATGTTGTGCGAATACTGGCCGGCTTTCAATGTAGTTCTTTACTGCTGAGAACGAGGTGTGAGGTCCTCCATGAGCACATGCGGGTCACTATGCGCCACGTTAGACCGGACACCTTCCTCCACAGCCGAAATCACAACACATGTGAGTACCTCATTATAAAATGTATATATATATAGGATGTGACTATCGATGTACTTTTAATCCCCTGACGAAGTGGACAATAGAACCACGAAACGCATAGGGAAATTTATCAATAAATTCAAGTATTTATTATTCCACGCGGATTGCCATTGCTGATTTCTTGTGGGCTGTGACCAGGTCGGGTCTCTTATACACACACGCTGCATATATCTGGTGAGTCTGGTCCTTTAGGGGACATATTTAAGATCATTATTTTATACAGATTCGCTCTCAGATATGCCGCTCTGTGTGTTTCTGTTTTGAAGAGACCCAAGGTACCTATTATATGAGCCTACTCCGCACTACAACTGTCCGGAGGATATTGGCACAAGCCGGGCCGGGCTCTTTAGATACACATTGAAGTTACACATTTTTGTTACGGTACTCACCTACATACAGATCTACTTTTAGAACCGATCTCTTTTCTGTATGTTTCTACAGTAAAAAACTACATTGAAAGCCGGCCAGTATTCACACAACATCAAGATCCATACCACTGTCAAGCTGATACAGACCTCTTTGACGTCTTTATTTATCTGAGATCTTATTAATACCTATTATCGGGAACACTGATTGACGTACTATTTTTTTCTCATTTATATATCTCTTGGACATAGGATAGTTGGCGCTCAATCTTCTTTTCTTTTTTCTTTGTTGTATGTTATACATGACAGGTGGTACCAAGAACACCTTGATCTGAGCAGCCTACGAGCAAGTCCTTTTTTGAGATATTAATTTTATTGTATTTATCTATTTTCATTTATTAGCCATTTGATTTGACAGAGACTATTTATAGGAGTGCTTTTTTTGTGTGTCTGTTTTGTATGCCATTCCATATACATTTCAGTATTGCTTTATGCCACAACAAAAGTGACAAAATCACTGATTTCTTGAAAAAGGTCTGTATCTGATCATGACCTGTGCAAGCTGTGTGGTAGGCAATACCTTTGTTTAAAAAGAGAATTAAAGTAGGTGGTTTTGTTATAGAAAAAGAAAAGGGATGTTGAATCAAAAATGCTGATTTAAACATAGCCAAGCGCTTTGAATTCAGCACCTTTTACTCATAGATCAGCAAAACACAAACAGAACAGACACAGTCCAATAGGTATGCTGTGGGAGCAACACAATTTCATTTAATAGTCTTTTTTCTCCCATTTCTTTTGTCCCGTTAAGAAAACCTGGGTTTGAATGAAGGGTGTGCATCCTAATAAATATTTACATAAAAAAGCATTCCCCACACTATGGATACAGTCACACTGGCAACAATTTTAGAGCAATGTTTGATGTGATAAAACTGATTAAACAGATATGATTTTACCGCTTCTGACACTTCAATAGTATAAAAAAGCTTTTGTTTTTTTTTCTTCCAGCATCTCCTTTTCTCAGTATAACCAAAAAACACAAAATCACTAGAAAAATACAGTTTTAACCCCTTGAATGCTTCACACACATTATCATATGAACTAAAATTTAAGGATGCAAGTTCCCCATTAGCATACAGGGTCATCGAACTGCTGGTGATGTGGGAGGGATGCTTTCTCTTACCCATCACCAGCAGTAGACAACATTGAAGTCTGAGAGAATTCTCTCTGCTATCCCACTTGGTGGAGAGGATTCTTTCAGGACAGAAAACTGCATCCCTCCCTTTGAATGTCATAGGGATGTCCATTGCTCACCCTTGTGGCACTTAAACATTTAGAAAAGTACACCAACCAGTACACAATCATCCCCTCAGCTCTGTGTAATTTTTTATAGTCATATCCTATATAATAATTTGCTAAGTTGTGTGTAACGCCCGACATGCGCAGTAGACACTGCTGTGCGTGCGGCAGTCATGCGCAGTACAGACTGCCCGCGCCGCGGCTGATACAGAGCTGGGCGCTCTGAAGGAGCGTCCAGCTCTGTATCAGCAGTGGCGCGGACAGTCTCTGCTGCGCGTGACTGCCCCGCGACCGGCTGCCAGAGGCACTGTGGCCCGTGTAACGGGCTGTTCAACTAGTTTGTAATACACTCCCATTATTTAAAAGAAAAATATTATGTAACCCCTTGGTTGGTAGAGAGGTCAAATCTATAACTTAATTATCAGTTATGTTGTAGGAGAATGAATCAGGTGGTTTTTGGTCACCTTTATCATAATTTTAGGCACATTTAGAGCTAACTCCACCTTACACCAGGGGAAGATTCACTAAACTGTGATAAAATGTTGATAAAGTAGAGCTGACTTCTCCAGTTTAACACTTCTCCAATGCCTGTGTTATTCTATGGAGCCTATTCACTAAGATTTCTTGAGCTTTGGATATCTAAGTGAATTGGCTCCTTAGAATAACACAGGAACTGGAGACCTGATATCACTGGAGAAGTCATCTCCACTCTATCACCTCTTTATCACCATTCAGTGAATCTCTCCCCAGTTGTATAAGTGTTTTGCAAGAATTTATAGACAATTAGCCTCACTCTGTCAGAGACTCATTATATGTGAAACTGACATCAGTAATGCAGAAACGTGTAGTTGCCACATCACCTCACAATTCTCAGAGTTTGTTCAATTCAAGGTTTCCAGATACAATCTTATTTTTCAGTGAATAAGGGAAGTTTGAAAATTAGTAACCCTGCCTTCTAAGCTTCGATTACATACAAAACACACCAGTTAAATAAAAACAATCCATTATGAAAGGGAGCTGCTACATTCTGCTATTTTAGCACATTTCAAACCCCTTTAACCTTTTATGAACCAGAGTGGTGTGAACAGCATTCCCAAGGAAAAGTATTTGCCCTTTTCTGTTTGAAAGGAAAGCTACATTCTGATTTTATAACCCCTAAAGAATATCAGAGGGGTGTGCAACACTGAACACCCCTCTCTTTAGGTATTAAATATGTATAGCCCAACACTTTTCAAAGAAAATTTCACCCTTTGGCTTTCAAAGTCATGTGCTTTCTGGAAGTTTAGGAGTTAATATCTAATTAGCCTGGCCATATTCCTTTAGACAAAAACAGGATGTGGTGTGGGACAGACAGACATTGGGAGTCCGTCACTCCGAGTCCGATCTCAGTAAGCTGCAAGCAACGAGAATTTGTTTGCTCCGTCTTTTACTAGCTGTGTTCTCTCTCTCTGGCCAAAAAGCCTGCCCCCGAAGTAAATCGGACCTTCCTCTCCTCGTCACTCACACTAGTGGTTTTATGTGTTTACTGTACGCATTGATTACCATAGAGTCTTATGACTCATCACCATATCACTGTCTAAGAGACTCTATGGTAAATTACCATAGACTCGAGAGTCTTAGACAGTTATGAGTCACTGGAGTCATAATATTCTATGGTAATCAATGTGTACAGTAAAACCCACTAGTGTGATGAAAGGATGGTCCGATTTACTTTATCTTATGAGAAATAAACAAGCTGCATTCAGTTTTTTACAAAAAATTAAAAACTATATTTGTTATATTAAAAATTGGACAAAATTGACATTTATATTAAAAAGATTGGACAGTCTGGAAATATGAAAAAAAGGTACTGTTCCATTAAAAACAGTACATACGGTCAGCCTATATCTAATACATCAGACTGACAAGAAATAAAGTACAATAATAATGTGCTTCATGCACCACTGGAACTAATACATCATTTAAATCCTGGAACTCTATCATATCATACTATAAACAGATTGACTGCATAATTAACTATACTGTGAGCTAAATGAATCATCTCTACTATGTTCAAGCAGAGGAGGACAACCTGTGGCTCTCCAGTTATTGTTATTGACTGCAACTCCCATGGAAATCAGTCAGTTGATTGTGTGCAGGATGAGCCTTGAATATGGACAGGCTCTGACATCCCATAGTGTATGCTTCTTCTGAATAATATACAAATTGTGACTTTAGCCTGATTTGGTTCAAAAATTGTTCAGAAATACAAACATTGTTTCATTCAAGTGATGTGGCAAATAAATGTTTGTGCACTATTGGTATCAGTTTCACATAAACTGAATCTCTGACAGATTGAGGCAAATGGTATATAATTTCTTACAAAACACATACACCTGCTGTAAGGTAGAGTTAGCTTTAAATGTGCCTAAAATCATGATAAAGTTACCAAAAATTACTTTATAAAAATCAGTTGATAAATTCTTCTATAACATAACTGATACTTAAATTGTAGATGTGACATCTCTACCAGCCCGGAGTTAAATTATTGTTTTTTTTATAATAATGGGAGTGCACTAGAAATGACTTTCTCTGTCGTCCAATATAGGTTACTGGTAACTTTGGGTGGGCAGCCGCCCCTTTAAGTAGGCAGGAACAATTCTTGAAGAGAATGCTGGGTGGAGCCTACTTTCTCTCCTTAGCTGCATCTAGCCACCTCCTCTCCAGAAAGATTTGTTCCTTGATGAAGAGAACAGATCTGCTATAGTTTTAGCTTAGTTTTTGATTTGTGTTAGATATGGAATACCACCATTAGGCAGATTACCATTATCGACATGCTCTAGTGGATAGCTCAGTTACCAGGTGCTATGGTGGACGTCTTAACCCTGGGGGGGAAATATTGTTTGGCAAGTTCTTATCCTAGGAGTTGCCCACTGAGGCTTCTTCTTTATACATGGTAATCTGAAGACAGAAGGTGAGCAGCCCTTTGAGTGCTGAGGTCCACTTGTCCCAAGCTTCCTCTCCGCACAGAGATCTCCTTTGGAGTTCCTAACACATACTCCTGCACTCATTGGGTTTGTCTGTATGTCTGTTGGGGGTTTGAAGCAGAGTTTCTGTGGTAAATGTAACCCTTTGTCTGCCGATTTGGCATCTTTTGGGGGGTTTTAGCACTTTTCCCTTCAGGGTATACTGTTTATTTGTCTCTTAACGGATTTTGCGGTGTTTTTACAACTTTTTTTTACTTCTGTTATGTCATAGGAAACTACACGGAGATCCAAGCATCAACAAACTCACGTAGGCAATGTTGGAATTGCGAACTCCAACAGCAGAGGAAGGTACCGGAGATTAGTGCATGTAGGAAACAGCCAAATTAACATATAAACACATCCACATGAATCCAATATGTCTCATGGTATCCTTTTAAAATGTCACACGCAAAAGAGCGTGCAGCCACATTATTCAGTTACCATGTCACCGTAATAAAAATGGCGACATGAGAATCTCACACTGCATGACAGCGCAAGATTCTCATGTTGCTTACTGAAAGGTTGCATCCCATAACATCATGCTGCCCCAGTTAAGCACTCAAAGTATTGACTACGCTTTCTAAATCTGAAGATAAAATTTTATGTGCCTGTAAAGACTATCAATTACTCACAGCTAAATATGCATTACAACTGCTTAAAGTGCCTAAATATTTGAGAACCTCCCTGTAACTCACTGCATAGAAACATAGAATTTGACGGCAGATAAGAACCATTTCGGCCCATCTAGTCTGCCCATTTTCCTACAGTAAAAACCTGAAACCTATTTTGGTCATTGGTCTTTTCTTAAGTTAATGACAGCCTTATGCCTATCCCATGTATGCTTAAATTATGTCACTGTATTAACTTGTACCACTTCTGCTTGTAGGCTATTCCACTTATCTACTGCCCCTGCTCTATTTCCCCTTCGCTAGTCTGTGTCTTGGAGTTACAGAAGGAGAGCGAACAGCCCGCAGGCTAGGTGAGGCTTTCCCTGGCAGACAGTCACTATCAGGGTATGGATGAGGTGCTTTACTCTAATCTAATTTTTTTTTAACCCTTAAGGGGCAGCATGATGTCACCAAGTAACCAGTGCAATTGTGATATATTGTGTACAGTGCTAAACTACAATAGATGCAGCTGATGCAGAGCACCCGGGTTAAAATTAAAATAGCAGAGAAGGGATAATAGAGCAGGGCAGTAAGACTGGGATGCAACCTTTCATTAGGAAACATGAAAATCTCGTGCTGTCATGCAGTGTGAGATTCTCATGTCACTATTTTTATTGTGGCAACATGGTTACTGTGTTATAAGAGCATGCAACCTTTGAAAAGTATACCATGTCTCATTAGCCTGTATTTCCATATGAAATAAATCATTATCGATGTGTTGACTAAAACATCATAATTTTGTCGAAGGTATGGCAGACAGATGCCGATGTGGGCAGATTATTCTTGGATTGACAAACATGATATCAAAGACACATTAGTGCATACTGGTGATATGCCTTTGACACAGATCTGACACAACATAGCCCATCCTGATCCCTCATTAACCTTTAGTGCATCCTCCCCAAGGTCTCCTGACCTACTCTCTTGGTGGGAAAGTAGAGGGATTGGGGACAGCAGGACCCTGCTTTGGTTCCCCCACTTTTTGTTCGGGGGGGGGGGCATAGTTGCAAAGTAGTACATGATTAAGAGGGGTATATAGACACCATGATTATAATAACCCATTTTAAAGAGTTTCTACCTTTACTAATGTGTAAACAAAAAGTACACCATTTTTTTTATTTATTTTTTATTCATTCAGGGAAGGAACGAACGTTCCCTCCCTTTCCCTAATCCAAGCTAATACAAGGTAGGTGTTAACTTCATATCAAGTTAGGATGTAGGGAGGTGGTGGTGGTGATCTAATTTATTTCATGTAAGATAGCTCATTGATTGTAATGTAATGTGAATTAACCCCTCTGTTGCCAGGGATTTTACAATACATTGCACTACACACACATGGCAACAAAGAGGGGTAGGGAATGGGAGAAACGGTTTGGTGGTTGCTTAGTTCACTAAGGCACATGTGCTTCAGGCAAAACAGGAATGGTAATTTCCCCCCAACCCACCATCAGAACTAGGTGTAGAGGAACAGAAGCACAAAATGTCTTTTTTCCATGGATCTATTTACCAATACACACGGAGACTAGATGCATAAGCACACTGATGTAGTCACTCAACACAGCACATCACACCTGTCTGCCTTAGGTGTGGACACGTATAAAATAGGCACAGCTTGTGCTAACACCTACATGCAGGTCAAGGCTCCTGAAATCTGACAGAAAGTTGCTTACCACACAAGTCTCATTATGTACTTTGGCTCCTGTGTCTGTACTAGACCTGGGACACAGCAGCCAGCATGTCTACACCATATGCATCTTGCTAATTGAAGTTTTTAGATTCCTAACCTATGGCTGAGCACTGCATTGATAGCATTGGCTCACATGGTTTGCATATCATATTTTGAAAAACACCAAATTAATAGGACCCCATGACCTAAAAAGCTTTTGATGATTTAGTAAGGGTTCAAAGTCCACTATTTTTTTTTTTATTAAAAAACAAAACAAAAACAAATCTACTTTTTCCGTTAGATTTTTAAATCATGCTAATTCAGGCATCATTTGCATTGTATTAATCATATCCTCTAGTACTGAAATGGTTAAGTGCCAGTAAGTGTGTATGGGGGTATTATAGGGCTACGACAGAAAGTATCTGCACAACATGTTAATTAGCATCATTTTCAACTCTAACTAAAAAATTATTTTTTAGAAATGACAACAGAAGGGTAACAGTTTTTCAAAATCACCAAAGTTGTTTTTATGAGATTGGCGCTTTTAACACTCGTTCAGTGGAAAGGTACAGATTGCTGCAATGACTTGCTCCATGCCGTGAAATTGTTTCTCATGTAAACTGCCTAATATGACAACAAAGTGAAATACATGTGTTATCACGAGGCTGTGTTTCAGGGAAAGGTGCTTAACCCTTTGAGTGCCAGAAGAGAGCACAAAGCATTGGAAAGCAACGTGGTATACAACCCACTGGCACTCAAACATTAAAGTGGAACTTTGACCTTATTTAAAGTTTGCATATTTGAAAACTGCATTAACCCCATCCTGACAATTGACTTACCAGGTACATCCCGCAAAAACTGTCACAAAGTGACAGAGGACGTACCTGATAAGTCCTGGAAGTCCGGGTCTCCGTGCAGCTGCACGCTGTTCGGGGACTCCAGAATCGTTAAAAAAAAAAAAAAAAAGTTAGCCGGGAGTTAAGATGGCAGCTGCATACACATGCGGCTGTCACTAAGGGGTTAAAAACTGCCTATATGTCATGTTAGCCAAAAGTCCATCAGATGTATAGTTTAGGAGATATTCAAATTTCTGGGCAAAGTGAAAGTAAACACTTCCTGGTACTACACAAAGCTACTTTACCACATAAATAATCACTGAAACCTTCATTAGCATGTGACAAATCATTGAAAAGGATTGATTAGCATATGAAACATCACTGACTGACTTAATTAGCATATGAAAACATTATTGATGCCACCATGCATAGTAATTAGCATACATTAGCGTATGAAAGAAGTGTGAATATCTTCTGAACTGTATATTTGCTGGCTTTTTGGTTAACATGACAGACAGTTTTCAATTTAGTTTTCAAATATGCAAACTTGGAAGTGATAGTTCCACTTGAAGACAAATCCATCCTGCTGTTGGAGACTAAAATTCCTAAAACAGCTGCCTAACATATAACCAAATGTACATGAAACAGTACATTATAAGGCTTTGTTCACATGGTTTACTTTGCTTCAGAGATGGTAACATAAAATCACATAAGATACCTACTGATCTAAGCAGCTGTTCAAAGGGTGTCTCAGGGTGTTGTGGAACTCAGACTTTCTGTAACAGACCTATGGTCCATTATTAGTGCATCTGTTAATACATGTAAATGATGTTGGACCTCTGTTTTAAGATTATTTGGACTAAAAGTTTACATGGGCTTGCAGGGGTTAAATTTGGTATTTTTTGGTGTTATTACAAAATTGTATGTGTCTCACTGTCTGGTCCATGTTTGATTAGGTGTTACTTCCCTAATCACTTCACCATTGTTGTCTGTGTGACAAGATTAGTCTGGTGCTGTGGTTGTCTGTAAAACCTGCTTCCGTTGTGCTATGTGTTAATCTGTTCCTCTCCTGATTGCATGTCCCCCTTCCCCTGGCAATGCGGCTATATAAACCCTGGCCAGTTCCAATAAAGCTGACACCATGTTCCTGGACTACAACAATGTGTTTGGTGTGTCTTCTTCCAGGAATGGTCTAAAGGGTCCCCTTTGACTCCCATTCCAGAGATCCTGACCACTTGAACCAGCCTGGTTACCCCTTTGTAGCCATATGACAGAGAGAGAAAATCCCGGCATGGAATTCTTTGCTTCCGTTACACTTTCCAATAACAGCGTGTTAATTGCTATAAACAAAGCTATAGTATGTGCTTCAATAAGATCACACAAACGTTGCACTCTTGGCTTCAAAAGCACAGTCAAAATACAAGAAAACTATTAATAAAAAAAAATGAATCTGCGTGAACATATCCAACAATTCTTCTGTAGTGTATAATACAGCACTTAACTTTTCAGGAGCAGAAGGGTATGTAATGCCTCTGGTCTTTAAAGGGATAGTGATACTTAAAAAGTACAAAAACATATGTTGTAGGGTTTATCCCCCTGAGTAAAGCAAGGGTACTCCCACTGCTGAAAGGTGTTTTATTCAAAAGTTATTAGAGCTCAAAGTTGAATTTTATTTTTTAGGTGCAATATCACAGTGGCCTGAAATTGTACAGTGGCGCTGTTGCTACACCATCATATGGAGATTTATGGTCCTGGGACCAGAGCTGTCCATAGGATAGTGTAGCAAAAGCACCACTGTACAATTTCAGGCCACTCTGATATTGCACCTAAAAAATTCAACTTTGAGCTGTAATAACTTTTGAATAAAACATCTTTCAGCAGCGGGAGTACCCTTGTTTTCCTCAGGGGGATAAACCTTACATTATTTTTTTTTTTACATTTTAAGTATTACTATCCCTTTAAACCATGCATTGCAAAGCATTTGATACCTCCCCGGCACTCAAAATGTTAACTCCTTAAGGACCCATGACGGTCCTGTTCCGTCATGGGTTGTTATACCCTTAACGGAACTGGACCGTCATGGAATTCCGGGCTCCCCTCCCGGCTGCACGCCGTTCGGGGAGTCCGGAACGCAGCGGCAAAAAAAAAAAAAAAAAAAAATGCTCCGTGGTCCTTCCCCGGGGTTACACACTGGGAAAGCAATAAGTATAGTAACTAGCCTCAAAGTATACATACAGATCTCATCTTTCTTCTTAACCCTTTGAGTATCAGAGGGGTACGGAACGCATTGTTTGCAATCAAAGGGTTAATCCCTGCCTTACATACTATCCTAAACGCAAATCTAGCTGTATAAGAAATAACAAATGTGTAAATGGTGCATCGTGATTTAACTTATTTTTGACCTCTTGGTTACTTCAAAATTGATACTCATTAAAAAAAAAAAAAAAAAAAGTATACAGGCTTTAACCCTTTGTTACTGCACTGCGTACCTCTCTGATACTCAAAGGGTTAAACCCTTTGAGTTCCAGACGAGTCTCCATTACACTGTTTTGCAATGCCTTGGGCACAACTCTGGCACTCGCAGGGTAAAACCAGGGTGCTAATGTGTATTCTGTTACTAATGCACATGAGAAAAGGCAAAATACACAATTTGTGCATACCTAGTCATGAAACAGGTTTTGAATAAGGAGGAAGATTGTCCCTGCTCAGACAGTTACTAGTAGCTGATCAACGCCGAAGTGGAGAGAGCCATTGTAGGACGAGGAACTCACACCTGGCACTTTAAGTGAAATAGTTTGATATAGGGGAGAGGGGGGGTGATTCTAGTTCTTCAAAGAAATATAATTTCCCCTTCCTAGTAAAACTCCTATAAAACTTAATACACGTGCATGTGAATGAAAGCCTTCAACCTAACAGAAGTAAATGTTCTATTACACAAAAAGAAAGACCGGGATATATGTATAGACTTTACTTAAGATTATTATTTTTTTCCTTGAAACATGTTGTTAACATCTTCCCTCCTCATCTGGAAACACAGGTCAGAAAACAGCCACAAGAGGGAGCCATCACCAAGAACTCAGTTTATACACTGCATAATTAACGCTGGACACTATGATGAATACCAGTTTTAGAGAGGTGACGCCACACCTAACTCTGAACTGTCCTACATATCTCCTTGGATATTAGAGGTCTGGAAAGCATAGCAAAGCAATGTTTGTAGACATCCAGCATCCAAGATGTTAACTGCCAAATTCTTCTTCTTTAGAAGATCAGATCATTCCTACAAAGGCACTCATGCACATAAGGCTTAGCTACAGGGAAAGGTTCAAATAATCCTGGTAAACCCCTTCTATGCCAGTCCCTTGCTGGCATTACATTACATTCATTCCAAACTGGAATGAAAAACCTATTAATAGGTAAGTGGTACAAACTGAAGTTTTCTGCAGAAGGCTTGCATTTGTTTTTGAAAGTTAATATAAATATATTATCCCTTTGAATACAAAAGAGTTACGCAGCACAACCAATGAGAGACCATTCATGTCTAATCTGTTTACATTTTAACCCCTTCGATTCTAGAGACCTCTCTGGCATTCAGTGAATTAACATCCCTTTTAGGCATATGATGACAGCAGGTCAAGGAACACTGTCCCAATGTCATTTATCAGTGATCCAATATTCCATAAACCTACTGATGAAAAATGGAACATATTGGCACATATTATTAAAAATCTACAATACGACTTAAAGGGATAGTAATACTTCGTTTTATCTTTATTTTATTTTATAGGCATTAAAAAAACATGAAGAATGATATAAGTCTTATCTCTCAAACCTTTATGGTTTAAGAGATATTCACAAGCAAAGTTTCCCCTCCCGCCCCTTTTACCTAGTGTAAGTCATCTCTTCTCAGATGTGAATCTGGTTGTAAGACCAGACAGATAACAGCAGGGGACAATCTTCTTCCTATGAGAACAATGAAAGCCCTTCCCCCCCTTGCCAAGTTTTTCAGCTTTGTCCCTTATCTTAATTGAAGATTGTCCCTCTCTGCAGTCTACCTGGGCACCTCCCTTCTGATCTGGCTGAACGGGGGGGGGGGGGGGGACTTTGCTTGTGAATATCTCTTAAACCATAAAGGTCTGAGAGATAAGACTTATATCGTTCATGTTTTTTTTTTAATGCCTACAAAATAAAGATAAAACGAAGTATTACTATCCCTTTAAAGGGACACCAATGTCACATAAGTGTTTTTTTTGTTTTGTAGATTAAAAAAAAAAATAAAAAAAAAAAAATAAATTCTGTGTTGCAAATCCTCTCTCTCAAATGGTTTGAGAGATATTCTGTCCTAAAGTTCCCCCCTCCCTCCCCTTCTCCTGACATCAGCTGTAAGCTGACAGCAGGAGTTCCTTGTCTTACAGGCAGCTCTTCAGCAGAGCCACAATAGCGAGATTTTAATAGAAATACTTCACTGCAACAGTATACAAAGTGTGCTTGATTTGCAAGCACATTTTTTAGACCATTCCAAAGAAGTATTTCTTTTAAAATTGTGCTATTGCGGCTCTGCTGAAGAGCCTCCTCGTGTTGGCCGACACAGATCTCCTGCTGTCAGCGTTACAGCTGACATCAAGAGAGAGAACTTTAGCAGCGAATATCCGTAAAGGTTTGAGAGATAGTATTTGCTGCACATAATTTATTTTTTCTTGAATCTACAAAACAAAAAATATTTTTATGGGACATTACTGTCCCTTTAATGCTAAAACAAACCCCTAAAGAGTACAGGACAAGAGAAATTCTGGTGTTTTTAGTATGTCTTTCAACCACATTTTCCCTCTGTTCAGTTCAGCCACACAAATGATAAACCTTTTTAAGGATAAGTAGGGCTTTCTTTTGGGGACATAAGTATATGTATAACCCATCATTTCATTTGATAATATAAACAAGGAAAAATATAAAAATTGTTATTGTTTTTCCTGTGAGGATTTGTGTTTAGTTAGTTAATTTTTAACAGGGACTGGATAAAAAGGTATGAATACCTCCCAAGTGTTTTTTATATTTATTTTTTTTTTTTTTCGACTACCGTCCCTCTGAGACAAAAATACCCATACCCCTTCTTCCTATGCTGTTTTACGATATCAGACTATGTAGTATGTGTATATGTATTTACGAGGGCCACATTGCTCCACTGCAATAAAATCACATTGATGTTTGTTTAAACTTCAGTATAGGTTTATAAATTTGTCTGTGTAAATAAAATACTTTGTGTAGCTACATAATAGGATTTTGTGTTCTTACCAGTGAATCAATTGAGTCCAAGAAAGGCATCCAATGCATTAGATCCATTCTCTGGTACTCAAAGGGTTAAATTATTTTCTTTTTAGTCCATATGGAACACAGGCACTATGGGGTTGAGGCTCTCCTCCTGGAGGGCAGGGCACATCACAAAAGACAGGGTCTTCTTCCAGCTCAGCCACCCGTCTGCTTTCCAGAATTTATGTGTCAATAGCCACAGAAAAGAACTAAGTGGATAAGAGGAAAAGACAAAATCCCAGGATAAAGACCCTAATAGGATTCCTCTGCCTGGGGAAGCAACGCAAGTGTAGGTTTTTCTCCTGGTGTGAGACGTGTTCCACATGGACAAGAGAAAATATGGTTTAACAGGTAAGAACAATAAGATCCTATTTACACTTAGTACCACAGGGATATACCAAATCACCCCAAGATTCTGGGGACGGCAAAGAGAAAAGACCAGAGTTCTCTAGGAGCAATCTGGATCTGAATAACTGTAGGTGTCAAAGGACACCGAATTAGCACAGCAAACAAGATCCAACAGGGCTCAAAAACTACTGAACAACAACTGGCAGTAGAAGAAAAATAGAGATCCCCAAACAGGAAAGAGTGCCTGAAGAAACTCCCAGTCGAAGCTGGCTTCAGCCAAAGCAAAGACTTTGATGTGGTAGTGTTTGGTAGAACTATGCAAGAAGGACCCAAGCTGCAGTCTTGCACAATTGTTCAGCCAAGGCATGGTTCTTGAAGGCTCAAGAAGTGCCCACAGATCTAGTGTAATGCGCTTTAAAGGGAACTCATATGCTTGGAGTATGGTAGTCTTAATTCAATAGGCAATGTTTACCTTGGATGCAGCCTGATCCACCCTAGGACCCTCAGGGATGTAAAGAGAATTAGCCTTTCAGTGGTCCACATAAAAGTTAATAGAACACAACAAGCAACAGATGGAGGTCCCTCATGAGTGGATGATAAAAGAGAAAAAAATATATGTTCTGGCAAACAAAGTATCGGGTGCAGCAGAGAGAATAGATATAGAGAAAAAGGCTGAGCACTCAGATTTAACAAGTTCATAGTAAACCAATCTTTATTGGTAAGTTAAGATGTGACATTTTGGTCGGCAATCTGGACCTTTATCAATAAATATATCTGCTTGATAAATGTCCCAATTGCGGTAACGTCACATCCTAACTTACCAATAAAGATTGGTTTACTATAAACTTGTTAAATCCGTGAGTATGCAGCCTTCTTATCTATCTCCCTCTCTCTATATATTATATATATGAATGCTAGCAATGTGGGACGGGGTTGCCCATCACGTTATGACCGTTGGGCGTACATGTGTGAAATGTAGACACACTGATGAACACAGACATATGCAACACACAGGCAGACACATACACACAGTGAGCGGCAGAAACATGCAGAAGACATGCGCGTACACACAGGCACACTGAAGATGCACACATGGACACACGTATGTAACAGATGTATATGCACACCTGGAGCATATTTGCGCAGAAACACATACACGCATGAGTTGTGCACCCTTCTGGCACTCAAAGGGTTAAGGTATAGAGAGGCATGTCAGAGTTAAAAAGCAGTAGGAAGTGTATTCATACCTGGGAATTTTGACTTGTGGAGTCCCTGGAAGGGACTGATGTGGTGCTGTTGTGGAGAGGGCAATGGGGCAATTTGGTTTAATAGTGGGTGGGTCTTAATCGCGAGTAGGGTGTGGGGCTTAACATAAATGTGGAAAAGTGTTAGTAATAAGCTGGGGAAGGAGGAGAAGTGGGAGGGAAATGCAAGTTTACAGTGTGAGGGGTTTGAATACACTCCCTCAGGGGTAAAACTTGATAACCCACTGACTGCCACAGGGTTGTGTAAGTGTGAATCTGATGGCTGCCTGTCCCCTGTGTTGCATGGCAAATGACGACAGTCAAGGACCAGATAGACGCGTTCGACGTGCCGTCCCACGTGACTGATCACGTGGGGCGGCACATCGAAAGGAGGACTGAAAGAGATCGCTCCGGTCTTGGAGCGATCAATTTCAGTCCACGGTATTACTCACCGCGCTCCTGCAGGAGCGCGGTGAGTAAAAGTACGTGACGTACCAGGACCGTCACTGGTCCTTAAGTGCCGGACCAGCGTGATGGTCCGGGTACGTCACAGGATGCGAAGGGGTTAAGGTTATGCATGATCATGCACATGTTGACTAAACCAGCTGTACTTAAACCCTTAACAACACTTGAAGGTCATAGTACATCATGGGTCGATGTGAAGTAACGACCCATGACGTACTATGACCGTCATGGAATTCCAGGCTCCCCCTGCGGCTGCACGCCTTTCAGGGAGTCCGGAAACAGAATTTTAAAAAACAAAAATGCTCCGTGGTCCTTAGGTGACCTCAATGCGCCTATCGGCCATCATTAAGGGGTTAATAACAGGTAGCCTTAAAACCTACCTTGAGAACTGGTTTTTACTCACTGCCCTTATTCTTCAAAGTGAAAGTTGTGCACACCCCTGTTAATCCTCAGAGTGCAAGAGGGGCAAACACTAATTTGCAGAGAAATGCATTACACTTGATGGACCTAATGCATAAACACAAAGTGGACCAATTCTGGGGCAAACCAACTGCACAATACAGGAGAAAAAAAAAAAATTTTTTTTTTTTTACAAAATTCCCATCGATCTAAATGCTGCTTTTAAGCCATTGAATGCTAGAGATCGCAAACAAATTTTAAAGAAATGCAAGGAACACCTCTCCAGCTTTCAAGCAGTTAACTGCCTTTTAGCTCAATTGTAATTATTCTTTATCCCCTATGGTACAGATGTGTTCCACAAAATTGCTCCAGTTTTCTTTTGTGAATATGGCCCAATATATTAATACATGTGTAATTCAATACACTAAAAAGGTGCCTTTCTGGAGGCAGCCAACTGCAACATCTTCAACCCTATTTTAAATCAATGGGAAATTTCACTGCACTAAATGACCACCTGCTAATCTGTGATGTCATTCAATTACCTAATTTGTCACTTATTGCAAGCTACAGAAAACAAAGTACACAAACATCTTTTAAACAAAGGAGGATTTTTGTGTACCTACCGAAAATAGGATTTATAAGTACATACACAAAAATCCTGTTTTTTCTTACTTCCTATGTAGAGTTTAACCCCTTAAGGACCGGAAAATCTGAGGTCGTTTTCCCTTAAGGACCGGAGCAATTAAGACCTTTTTGACTGTCTTTGTTCATCAGTGTTTTCCCTCTTAGGCTTTTATTCCACCCTCATAAATTATATACTGTTTTTTTAAGCACAAATAGGGATTTCTTTTGATACCCCACATATATGGATAACCCACCAATTACTTTATGAAAACTGAAAAGAAAAAAAACAAAAACACATTTTTTATTTTTCTCTTGGGATCAAGAGACTGCATTAAAAGTATGACCAGTCAGTCATACCTACAAAATGCGCAGTTTAAAGTGGCCACTGTCCCCCCTGGGTGAAAATCCCCATGTCCCTTTTTCCCACCCTATTTTGACACTTTTTTATCCCTGACATTTGGTGGTGTATAAAAGTGTATTACATGGCTCCACAACAATCACACTTGCAATATTGTTTAATTTTTTTTTTTTAAATTGCAGGTCAAAAATTGACCTGCATTTAGCCAGCATCCTGCACCAGCAGTGAAGGGGTTAATACCCCTAGCTACTGTATTTTATTTTGCCACTAGGCGTCTCCTCTCTACTTCTCTGTCCCTTACTTTGATAGTAAGGGAGACAGAAGTAGACTAGACACTCGGAGTCAGCATGCTTATCTGGTACAACAAGAACCTCAGGTGTCAGACACCAACATTACAAAACCAAACAGGAGCCAACTAGGCAAATCATTTGCATCTCTAGGACATTTATGAACAGAGCTAGTGTCCTCCTTGTAAAGCAAAAACAGATGGTCTGCATGAATAACAATGTGCAGATATGTTGTCTTATGTCTAGGGAAGGCAGAAACTCCCCTAGATGCCTCCATCTTGAATTGTGAGGAAAGCCAAAATGGTTGAGACTTTTCAAGTCCAGAAAAATTCGACATTTTCCATCCTCCTTGAGGACTATGAAAAGATTGGGTGTAGAACCCAATTAATCTTTCCAGAAGAAACTTGCATTAAATACCTGCATATCTAGCAAGGAAGCCACCATATACAAAAACAGGTGAGTACACTTAAGATTGCGAGGAATTATGGGCATGAAGAAATAAATAAAGTGGAAGGAGACATTTTATACCTATGCGGTACACTTCCGAAATTACCTACAAAACCTACTGGTCAGCCACGGAAAAAGATCATACTCAATAGAAAACCTCTCTTTGCCTGTGATTGAGCAGACCCCCGTGAGTCATGCAGACAGTCTTGAGCTTCTGCATGAGTTATTTGCCCACCCACTCCAGCTTAAGTTTTGGAGTGGGACATGCCACAGTTGCGGCGGTATGAATGCCCTTGGAGAGTAACCATCCAAGGGGTGGGGGGTAAGGAAAGCCACACATCTACCAAGGGGTGAGGTAACATTTAGGAGCAATCTGAGGCAATAACCTTGCCCAAGTCACTAAGTGCAACATGTGGCCACAGACACCAGAGGCTTTTTCCACTAAACTCAGCAACAAAGGATTTTAGTCTTACCTGTTAAATCCTTTTCTCTTAGTCCATACAGGTTACTGGTAACTCTGGGAGGCGATCCGCCCCTTTAATTCGGCAGGAACATTACTCTAAATGTATGAAGGGGGTGGAGCCTCCCCTGCCTCCTCAGCTGCATCTTAGCCAGCCAGATCCAGAATGAGACACTAACAACTGACCAGAAATAGGAGAGAAGACGACTCCTGTGAGAACTCCCACGTATCGCCACAGAAGAGCCAAGCATGGTCTCTTGACAGGGTGGGAGACCAGTAACCTGTATGGACTAAGAGAAAAGGCTTTAACAGGTAAGACTAAAATCCTCTTTTCTCTGTCGTCCAATACAGGTTACTGGTAACTCTGGGATGTCCAACCATTGAGTTTCCGAGAGGCAGGAAGGTGGCAAGGACCAGGCGCAAGGCCCCCAAAGTCACCAGAACCTCTATGAACCAACCGGTCAGAGATCCCAACAAAACTGAAGTGTCAACGGACACCAAACGGGGTAAAAACACCCCAGGAACTGTTACACAGCACACTGAACTAGAGCCAACAGGGCTCAACAGTAAGGAAGCACCAAGAACCTGAGAAGATGATCATCCCAGACAGGCAAGACAGCCTCTAGGACCTTCCTCCCAAAGCTGGAATCAGCCAAAGCCAGCACAACCACCCGGTAGTGCTTCGAAAAGGTGTGCACAGAGGACCAAGTGGCCACCCTGCACAGCTGATCAGCAGACACTTGATTCTTATAGGTCCAAGAGGCCCCAATAGACCTGGTGGAATGAGCCGTGACCCGAAAGGGGACATGCTTATTCCTCAACTCGTAGGCCCTACGAATAGTGGACTTGATCCATGACACAATAGTCTCCTTGGATGCAGGTCTTCCTGCCCTAGGACCCTCAGGAATGACGAACAGAGTGTCGGACTTCCTGATTCAGTGCGATGGACATAAAACTTGAGACAACTCACCACATGCAACAAGTGGAGATCTCTTTGTCAGAGGAGGGGTCAGGGCAGAAAGAGGGCACCACAATCTCCTGATTGACGTGAAACTCGGAGAGTACTTTAGGTAAGAACTCCTTAGAGGTTTGAAGCATCGCTTTATCCTTATGAAACACCAGATGAGGTGGTTTACAGGATAGAGCTTGCAACTCCGCCACTCAAGAGACGTAAAGGAAGGAAGGCCATCTTCCACGTCAAGAGACGTAAAGGAATTGTATCCAAAGACTCAAAGGGAGGACGTTGGAGAACTCCCAAAACCAAATTACGGTCCCACTGAGGAGTCAGACTCCGAAAAGCAGGATGCACATGAGCAACGCCTTGGAAGAAAACCTTGACAACAGGAAGGATAGCAATGCACTCCTGGAAAAGACAGAAAGCGGCGAAGTTTGAACCTTAAGAGAACTCAGACAGTCATTTATGCAGAGCGTCCTGCAAAAAGGCTAGGAGAGTGGGAAGATCAAAGTCATGAGACAGATCTCTGTCGGCACACCATCACACAAATGTCGACACGGTGATAGATCTTGGAATAAACAGGCTTACGGGCACTAAGCATAGTAGACAGCACATCAGAAGAAAACCCTTTCTTCCTTAAAATTGAGGATTCAACCTCCAGGCCGTCAAATTGAGCTGATGAACATCTTCCTTCCACAGGTAACCCTGCAGAAGAAGATCTGGACGAGAGAGGAACAGAAAGGGCTCCGCCACTGATAGGGCCAGAAGCTCCGGATACCAGGACTGACGAGGCAAATTCGGAGCGATCAGAATTACTGGACAACGTTCTACTTTCAATTTCTGTAACACCCTTATCAACATTGGAAGAGGAGGGAAAATGTAGGCCAGGGAGAATGTCCAGGGAATGGACATTGCGTCGGCAGCTAGAGCTAGAGAGTCTCTCCACCAAGAGCAAAATGCCGGAACCTTCCTGTTGTGTCTCGTTGCCATCAGATCCACTAGGGGCACCCCCCATCTCTGAGTTAAGAGTTGAAGCACCTCGGGATGTAGCTCCCACTCTCCGCTGTCGACTGTGTGACGACTGAGGAAGTCTGCCATGACGTCTACGCCTGGAATGTGCACTGCGTGACAGGAACATGAACCTCCGCCCAGGACAGAATGGCCTTGACCTTTAACCAAGCGGCGAGACTTCTTGTCCCGACTTGTCCATTGATGTAAGCCACCTCCGTGGTGTTGTCAGACTCAACTCGGACTGGACAGTCCTCCAGTTGAGATTCCCAATGACGGAGAGCATGAAATATTGCTCGAAGTTCCAGAATGTTGATGGGGAGAAGGGACTCCTCCATGGACCATTTCCCCTGAGCGCTGAAGCGACCCAGAACAGCTCCCCAGCCCAAGAGGCTGGCATCCGTCATGACCTTGGTCCAGTAGGGAATCAGGAAGGATCTCCCCTTTAGGAGATTGGAAAGATCCAGCCACTACTACTCCAAGCTCAATTCGACATGAGGAGGAAGTGAGACCTATAGCTTCTGATGATCTGGTCGGTCCCTGCATGTCTGTATCACAAATCTCTGAAGTTCCCTGGTGTGTACCATGGCAAATGGAACTGCCTCTATCGTGGAAATTAACTTCCCCACCAGAGAAGACAACTTCAGAACCGGGATCCAATCGCGGGATAGAATCCTTGAGACTCTTTGGGCAATTTGATGGACTACCTCGTCCGGTAGAAACACCATGCACTTCTGAGTATCAAACTGAAGACCAGATGCTGGGATGGGACAAGCTCTGACTTGGTCAAGTTCACAATCCAGCCGTGATGTGTAAGGATTTGAATGCAGGTCTGTACCTGCTGATGAAGAAGGTCCGCAGAGGATGCTTTCAAAAGCAAGTCATCCATGTAGGGAGTCACTCTGATGCCGTCTCAATGGAGGACGGATATCAAGGCCGTTGTCAGACCAAATGGAAGAGCTGAGAACTGAAAATGACCCCTTTCACAGGCAAACCTCAGGTACCGCCTGTTCTCTAGATGGATTTGGATGTGCAAAATACGCATCCTGAAGGTCCAGAGAAGCAAGGAACTCCCCCAGAGACATGGAAGCGATCAGTGTGCACAGAGACTCCTGACGATATCGTCTTCACCACAAAAGAATTGAGATCTTTCAAATCCAAAATAGGGCGGCATCCGCCATCCTTTTCGGTCACCACAAAGAGGTTTGAGTAGAACCCCAAACCCCTCTCTGAAGGAGGCACCGGTTCCAGGACATCCTTGTCCAGAAGAGCCTGAATAGAGTCTTCGAACAGACTGCTTCTCTCGACTTGACCTGAGGAGAACGAGAAAGATGAAAGCGAAAAGGGCGAAGAGAAAAGAAAGGGATCTTGTATCCCTCTGACACCACCTGTAAAACCCATGGGTCCGAAACTGAATCCTCCCAAATCCCGCGTAAGAGGCGGAGACGAACACCCACAGCGGGATGCGGATCCGGGTTCGTTGAGTCATGCCGAAGCAGGTCTTGGGAGCCTTGCGCTTGGATGCGGCCTTGGGCTTCCATTGCTGCTTGGGCAAGGGACGCGGAGCTGATGGAACTGCCTGGTTCGTCGCACGTGTCTCGGTTTGAAAGGAACGAAAGGACCGGTTACACTTAAATGGTATCTTTTTCTTAAAGACCAAGGGCAGAAGAGTACTCTTACCACCTGTGGCCTCGCTAATTAGTTCCTTAAGTTCAGATCCAAACAAGGAAGTACCCTGACAAGGCAAAGAAAGTAAAACTTTCTTGGAAGCAGTGTCAGCAGACCAAATCTTAAGCCAAAGCGCACACCTAGCCACCACAGAGGTAGTGGAGGCCCTTGTCATCATGCGGACGGCATCAAAGGCAGCAGCAGAAACATAGCGTTGCGCTTCAGAGATGTTAGCAAGAAGACGCAACTTCTCTGAAGTAGGCAGATTCTGACGGACCACCGTAGTGAGTTGTTCAGTCCAGACTGCAATAGCCCGGTTAACCCATGCAACATCAAAGGCAGGATGCATAGCAGTGCCAATAGAAGCGAAAATGGACTTGAGGGAAACTTCAAGTTTCTTGTCAGTCCAATCTTGCAGCGCAGAAGCATCAGAAACAAGTAAGGCAGATTTAGACAGTCTAGATATGGGCGCGTCCACCTTGGCGGGGGGGGGTGAACACATTTAGTCATTTCTGTTTCAGAAAAGGGATAAATGATAGCAAACTTTCTGGACACTGAAGAGGACTTGTCCGGATTTTTCCATGCGTCAGAAACCAAACGGTCAAGAGTTGGGTTAGGAGGAAAATAAGTAAGGGGCTTTGCAGGCACCTGAAAAACATCAGAGGGAACCTCCTGAACCAAGGGAATGTTGAGGGTGGTCAATACCGCTCTGATCAGGCCCTCAGCAGAGAGTTCAGGATCAGACTCAAAAGGGGTCCCCAATCGACCTAGAAGACTCTAAAATAGGATTTTAGTCTTACCTGTTAAATCCTTTTCACTTAGTCCATACAGGTCACTGGTACTCTGGGAGGCGTAAGTCCCCTTTAATAGGCAGGAACAACTATGCAAATAATTTGCAAGGGGCGGAGCCTCCCCTCTTACTTAAGCCACCTTCTGGCCAGAGCCACTTTAGATTGATTTGAGACCCTAAAACTGACCTCAGGTAAGCAAAAAGAAAGACTCCTGTGAGCATGCCCGAACGGTCTCCCACTGAATGCCACAGGAGAGCCAAGACTGGTCCCTTGACAGGGTGGGAGACCAGTGACCTGTATGGACTAAGTGAAAAGGATTTAACAGGTAAGACTAAAATCCTATTTTCACTGTCGTCCAATACAGGTCACTGGTACTCTGGGATGTACAAACATTGAGCTGATCCAGAGGCGGGAAGTAAGGCAAGGACCAGGCGCAAGGCCCAAGTCACTAGAACTGTTATGACCAGTTGATAACATAGCCCAAACTGTAAGTGTCAACGGACACCAACCAAGGGAACAATCCCTGAACTAACACAGCACACGGAACTAGAGCCAACCGGGCTCAACAGTAAAGAAGCACTAAGGATCACAGAGCGGAAGACCTACACAGGCAAGACTGCCTCCAGGACCTTCCTTCCAAAACTGGCATCAGCCGAAGCCAGTACATCAACTCGATAGTGCTTAGAAAAGGTGTGCACAGAGGACCAAGTGGCCGCTCTGCACAGTTGATCAGCAGAAGCTTGATTCTTGTAGGCCCAAGAGGCCCCAATAGATCTGGTGGAATGGGCAGTCACCCGGAAGGGAACATGCTTATTCCTCAACTTATAGGCTTCACGGATGGTAGCCTTAATCCAAGAGGCAATGGTAACTTTGGAAGCCGGTCTTCCTGCCCTAGGCCCCTCAGGAATGACGAATAGAGCGTCAGACTTCCTGATAGACTCGGTGCGATGAACATAAAACTTGAGGCAACGCACCACATCCAACAGATGGAGATCTCTTTCCTTGTCAGATGAAGGATTAGGGCAGAAAGAGGGAACCACAATCTCCTGATTGATGTGAAACTCAGACACAACCTTGGGTAAGAATTCCTTGGTAGTGCGAAGCACAGCCTTATCCTTGTGGAACACCAGGTAAGGAGGTTTACAAGACAAGGCCTGTAACTCTGCTACCCGGCGCACTGACACAACAGCCAAGAGGAAGGCCATCTTCCAAGTCACAAGACGTAATGGAATAGAAGCCAAGGATTCAAACGGTGGTCGCTGAAGAACTCCCAGCACCAAATTGAGATCCCACTGGGGAGCAGGACTCTTAAAGGCAGGTCGAACATGAGTCACACCCTGGAAGAAGACCTTCACATCAGGAAGGACAGCAATCCGTTCCTGGAAAAACACAGACAAGGCAGAAGTCTGAACTTTGAGGGAACTCAGACTGAGCCCCTTATCCACACCGTCCTGCAAGAAGGCCAGGACAGTGGGAAGATGGAAGTCAAGTGACAACTTCATGTCAGAGCACCATGTCACGAAAGTTGACCATATGCGATGATAGATCTTGGAAGACACAGGCTTACGAGCACTGAGCATCGTCGATACCACAGAAGGAGAAAAGCCTTTCTTCGCTAGAATCGAGGATTCAACCGCCATGCCATCAAATGGAGAGAGTGAACATCCTCTTTCCACAGATACCCCTGAAGAAGCAGGTCCGGACGGGCTGGAAGTGGGATTGGATCCTTCACTGACATGGCCATCAATTCCGGAAACCAGGACTGGCGAGGCCAGTTTGGAGCAATCAGGATGACAGGACAACGTTCCCTCTTCAACTTCTGGATAACTCTGACCAATAGAGGAAGAGGAGGGAAGATGTAAGCCAGGGGGAAGTCCCAAGGGATCAACAAGGCATCCACTGCTAGAGCAAGGGAGTCCCTCAACCGGGAGCAAAACACCGGAACCTTCCTGTTGTGTCTGGTAGCCATCAGATCCACCACAGGCATCCCCCACCGTTGAGTGAGCATGTGAAACACCTCTGGGTGAAGAGCCCATTCTCCGCTGTCGACGGTATGACGACTGAGGAAGTCTGCCATGACGTTGTCCACGCCTGGAATATGAACCGCAGAGATGACAGGCACGTGATCTTCTGCCCAAGACAAAATATCCTTGACCTCCCACCAGGCGGAACCGCTTCTTGTGCCGCCTTGCCTGTTGATGTAAGCCACCGCCGTGGCGTTGTCGGACTCCACTCTGACTGGAAGACCGGTCAATTGAGACTCCCAGTGCCTCAGGGCCAGCCGGACAGCTCGAAGTTCCAGAACATTGATGGAGAGCATGGATTCCTCCAGACCCCATTTCCCCTGAGCACTGAAGCGACCCCAGACTGCACCCCAGCCCCGAAGGCTGGCATCCGTAGTGACTGTGGTCCAAGGAGGAACTAGAAAGGATTTCCCTTTCAGGAGATGAGAGAGATCTAACCACCAGTGCAGACTCGACTCGACATGAGGAGGAAGAGAAACAGACAGATGTTGATGATCTGGATGAGTCTTGCACGTCTGGATCACAAACCTCTGAAGATCCCGGGAGTGGGCCATGGCAAATGGTACTGCTTCGATTGTGGAAATGAACTTCCCCACTAAGGACGACAACTTTGGAACTGGAATCTCGTCCATGTCCAGAATTCCAGCCACTCTGACAGCTATCTGGTGAGCCACGTCCTCTGGAAGAAACACCATGCATTGGCGAGTGTCGAACAGGAGACCCAGGAACAGAAGCCTCTGAGATGGAATCAAGTCCGACTTGTCCAGATTCAGGATCCAGCCATGACGGTTCAGGGTGTGCATGCACATCTGTAATTGCTGAAGGAGAAGCTCCGCTGAGGAGGCCTTCAGAAGGAGATCGTCCATGTAGGGGGTCACTCTGATCCCATCCTGATGGAGCACCGCTATCAATGAGCCCAACACCCTCTGGAAGACCTGAGGGGCTGAAGTCAGCCCAAAGGGGAGCGCTGCAAACTGAAAGTGTCCCCTGTGGCAGGCAATCCTGAGATACCTCCTGCTCTCTGGATGAATAGGGATGTGAAGATAAGCATCCTGAAGGTCCAGGGAGGCAAGAAACTCCCCTGGAGACATTGCTGCAATCACAGAGCGCAGGGACTCCTGGCGGAAGTGGGAAGTCACCACATAGGCATTGAGATCTTTGAGATCCAAGATGGGACGGGCTCCTCCGTCCTTTTTGGCTACCACAAACAGGTTGGAATAAAATCCTGAACCTGTGTCCCCCTGAGGAACCGCCTCCAGGACCTCTTTGTCCAAGAGATCCTGAATAGCGTCGTCGAACAGACGCCTTTTTGTGGGTTCCTGAGAAGGACGAGTAAAATGGAACCGAAAAGGAGGAAGGGAAGAGAAAGGGATCCTGTATCCCTCTGACACCACCTGAAGAACCCATGGGTCCGCCACTGACTCCTCCCAAGTCCGGCGAAAGATGCGGAGACGACCGCCTACAGCCGGATGCGGACCCGGGTTCGGCGAGTCATGCCGAAGCAGTCTTGGCCTTGGAGGCGACTTTGGGCCTCCAGGACTGTTTGGGCTTGGAGGAGGAGCGCGTAGTGGGAGGACCCGTTTGGGCCGAGGAGCGTGTCTCAGTCTGAAAGGAACGAAAGGACCGATTGCGTTTGGCTGGAAACTTTTTCTTAAAGACTGAGGGTAGAAGAGTACTTTTACCGCCAGTAGCCTCACTGATCATTTCTTTGAGTTCAGACCCAAAAAGCAAATTCCCCTGAAAGGGCAAGGAAAGCAAGGCTTTCTTAGAGGCTGTATCAGCAGACCAAATTTTCAGCCAAAGAGCGCGTCTAGCCACCACAGAAGAAGTGGAGGCCCTCGCCATCATGCGCACAGCATCAAAAGCAGCGTCAGCAACATAGTTCTGAGCTTCAGTGATATTAGCAAGAAGCTGCAACTGTTCAGATACAGGCGCATCCTGGCGAACCGCTTCAGTCAGTCGTTCAGTCCAGGCCGCAATAGCTCTATTAACCCATGCCACAGCAAAAGTGGGGAGCATGGCTGTGCCAATGGAGGCAAAAATAGACTTGAGAGAGCTCTAGTTTCTTATCCGTCCAGTCCTGCAAGGCAGAGGCATCTGAGACAGCCAAAGCAGTAGATTTGGATAGTCTAGACACAGGAGCATCCACTTTGGGAGGATGAACCCATTTTGCCAGCTCCGCCTCAGGAAAAGGGTAAAGTTTAGCAAACTTTTTGGAGACAGAGGAAGATCTATCAGGATTCTTCCATGCCTCAGAGACCAGACGGGCAAGAGTAGGGTTAGTTGGAAAACAAACAACTGGTTTAGATGGCTTTTTCTGAAAAACATCAGTAGGATCATAAGTGGATTCCTGAGTCAGAGGAAGGTTGAGCGTATTCAGAACCGCTCTGATCAGACCCTCAGCCGAAACTTCAGGGTCACTCATAGGGGTCCCCAATGGACCTGTTAGATTCAATAACAGTACGTTCCTCAGCATCAGAATCCTGTAAAAGTTCTTCTTCAGAAGAATCAGTGATATCAGGAGCTCCCTGTGGCTTAGGCAGGGAGGTCCTGATAGTAGAGGGGGTCTGCCAGACCTGGAGAGCCCCCTGTACCTGAGAGGGAAAGAGTTGAAGCGTGGATCTGAGATCCCTAGTGGCAGCTTTAAACTCCCTCACCCAAGATGGCTCAATAGCATGGCTGGGAAGCCCAGGGTTGCTATCTTGACCAGTACAATTAGGGCATAGATCCCCCACATTATCGCCATCCAGCCCAATGTGGCAAGAGGAGCAAAACGCCATGGGGGTAGCGGACCCCCCATCCTCCTTAGACTTGGGTCTAGCCCCTAGCTCCAGTGAAGCAGACATGCTCACAGCGTCAATATACCCCACTAACAACACTATCACCCAGAAAAAGTGTTAAGATTAAAGTTTCACCCCAGAAATGTTCTAAAAACGGACTTATCTGGCCAGCGAAGGGTTAATCTGGTGAGGAGAGAGAAGGCTCGGTCCCTGCGTAGTGTACTCGCCTAGGAAAAGTACCACAAAATGGCGGCCGTCATGACAGCCAATCAGAAACGAGCGCGAACCAAGCGCTCATGGGAAATGTAGTTTTCCTGTCCAAGTACCCCAAACATTGCCCGAAGCCCCCCTGAACACCCCACATGAATAAAACACATTCCGGATGATAGATCAGGAGCCTAGAATTAAAATGAGCCCTCTCTGAAGTTGCTGTGACAAGCGGTTCCAGAGATATGTCCCATACTGTGAATTCCCATAGAGAGTAAAGGAGCCCTTGCGTCTGAGCGGGAAAAAGCCGCGCTTAAAGGCGCGGAACACCATTTTTAATTAAGTTTAGTAAAACATTAAAAAAATGCCCAAACAAGCATGAAACACATGAGAAACATAAATAAATGAATACCCAATGCTCCAAAACTCAGAGAATAACACAGAAATTGCATAAACAGTAATAATGCAATAAAAACACCCTATGAGTGCTGGAGTGTATTAAAACTCCCAAATACAAGCCCATCAAAGGGACACTGTGGGGACAAGTGGACCTTCAGCACTCAATGGGTGACTCACCTTCCTTGCTGACTTCTGTCTTCAGGTGACCATGATAAGGAGGGAAAGAACCAGAGGTAAATTCCCCAACAGGGGAGCTGCTTAACACAAGCTGTCCCCTCTTCAGGGCATAGGTCCACAGAAAATCCCTGGAAGCTGCACCAGCCACTTTAAAGAGGGCAATTCACAGCCATGGTCACCCTCCTAATGGTGGTATTCCATATTTGAATAAAAAATAATAAAATACTAAGATGCATAGATGTTCTCTACCTGGTGTGGAAGCACACCAGGAACAAATCAATCTAAAGTGGCTCTGGCCAGAAGGTGGCTTAAGTAAGAGGGGAGGCTCCGCCCCTTGCAAATTATTTGCATAGTTGTTTCTGCCTATTAAAGGGGACTTACGACTCCCAGAGTACCAGTGACCTGTATTGGACGACAGTGAAAACAGTACCATCCTCAACATCTGAAACTTGCAACAATTCTTCCTCAGAAGAATCTGACACATCAGGTGCCCCCTGCAGTTTAGGCAGGGAAGATCTGATAGTAGAGGGGGTCTGCCATAATTGAAGAGTCCCCTGTACCTGGTATGGAAAGAGTTGTAGAGTGGACCTAAGGTCCCTAGTTGCAGCCTTAAAGGGATAGTAATACTTCAGTATTACAAATCCCTATATTAAAGCCTTATTAAAAAAAAAAAAAAAAAATGTATTGCCCCCAGTGTCATCTCTCAAACCTTTATGGTTTGAGAGATGAACGCTTCTAAAGTTGCCCTCTCCCTCCCCCTTCCCCGCAGTCAGCATTTTAGCTGACTGCAGGGAACAGAGTCGCACGACTTTCAGGCGGATCTCCAGCACAGCCTGATCACGTTAACCAACTACCAAAAAAAAAAACAAAAAAACCCTTTCACTGAAATGGTCTTCTACATGTGCTTGGCTTGCAAGCACACGCAGAAGACCGTTTTAGTTAAAGTTTTTTTTTTAGTTAACGCGATCACGGCTCTGCTGCAGAGCCGCGTGATGATCTTTGACTGGATTTCCCTGAGTCAGCTAAAATGCTGGCTACGGGGAAGGGGGAGGGCAACTTTAGAAGCGTTCATCACTCAAACCATAAAGGTTTGCGAGATGACACTGGGGGCAATACTTTTTTTGTACTAGGGCTTTAATATAGGGATTTGTAATACTGAAGTATTACTATCCCTTTAAACTCTTGTACCCAAACTGGCTCAATAGCATGGCTGGAAGGCCCTGGGTTGCTGTCAGGACTTTCAGAACATGCTGGGCATAAGTGACCAGAGAATTCTCTAGGTAGCCCTGTGTGACAGGAAGAGCAATGCGTAATGGGGGATACTGATACCCCAGCCTCCTTAGTCTTAGGTCTAGCCCCTAGCTCCAGCGGTATAGACATACTCACAGTGTCAAAATAACCAACTGCACAATAAATCACCCAATTGTAGTGTGTTAGATTAATATTTCACCCCAGAAACGCTAAATATAGTCTGATCTGGCAGGCGAAGGGTTAATCTGCAGAGGAGAGAAGGAGAGTCCAAGCCCTGCTGAGAAAAGCTCACAAAATGTCTGCCGCGATGGGAGCCAATCAGAAAAAATAAAGGTGCGAAACGAGCGATCATGGGAAATTTAGTTTTGCCCAAAAAGTACCTCAAAGCAGTGCCTGAAGTCCCCAACACAACTGAACTATAAACCGGATGATAGAGCAAGGGTAGACAATTAAAATGAGCCCACTCTGAAGTTGCTGTGTGAAGCGGTTGCAGAGATACGTCCCAAACAGTGTAGACCCATAGAGAGTAAATGGAGCAATGGTGTCTATGCGGTAAAGCGCGCCTTAAAGGCATGGTACATAAATTTAATAAAAGTTAAAATATGAGGTAAAAACATGAAAAACATACAGGGAACATGTGTGCATATTAAGAAAACACTAACCCAGTAAGGAAAGTGTCAGAAAACCCCACTAAATGTGTCAAACCAGCAGACAAAGGGTTAAGTTACCACATAAACCTGCTCCAAATACCCAACAGACATACACATATATACCCAATGAGTGCAGCAGTGCGCAATGAGAACTCCCAAATACCAGCCCAGCAAAGGGGCACTGTGGGACAAGTGGACCTGCAGCACTCAAAGGGTAGCTCACCTCTCCTGCAGATCTTCTGTCTTCAGGTTACCATGTAGTAAGAATTACCTCAGTGGGTAATCCATATAAAGCACTTGTACCCAAGATTTTCCCCCTCAGGACTTAAGGTCTACAAAAAAGCTAGCCACATTGAAGGGCATTTGTCAGTCATGGTAACCCGCCTAATGGTGGTATTCTATATCTGACAGAAAAATAAAAAAAACTAAAACTAACGAGATATGTTCTCCATCTGGTGTGTTCATACCCAGGAACAAATCATTCTGGAGCTGGCTGGCTAGGATGCAGCTGAGGAGGGAGGGGAGGCTCCACCCCCTGTATACATTTAGAAAAATGTTCCTGCCTACTTAAAGGGGCGGATCGCCTCCCAGAGTTACCAGTAACCTGTATTGGACGACAGAGAAACTAATATAAATCATCCACATTAATTTCCCCTTCCTCTGGGTGAAATCCCCAACAAAGGTATTCCACTTTACTTCACTGAAGCGCCACTTGGTGGTGGTGGGGTTGCAGGATGTCTCATGGCCCAAGAATCAAAGAGCCCCCCATTGTGGAGAAAATAGAACCAATGGAAGAAATAAGGGCCTTAACCCATGCAGGATTCTTGTAGGGAGCACAGAGCAAGAGGAGCATAGAGCACTAGAAAACCCACTAGAAAGCCCAATCTAGCATGAGAAGCAATGTGTTAAAGGAACTAGAGGGACCCCTGAATCCTGAAATAGTCTTGGACTTGCCCATGTCTACCCTGGAGTCTGACACTCAGAAGACCCCTTAAGTACAAGGGAGAATTAGGACATTTAGAATAAAAGTACTTAAATAATAATAAAAAAACTTCAAAAGTACTTTTCTGACTGCAAGAGTTAATGTGCAAGCAAGAGGGAGAAGCCAACCCTATTGTAGCTAGCAGATTCCAAAAAAGGAAGAGGGTCCATCAGGGACCAGCTTAAAAAAGCCCAGGAAAACAGGCTGCAGGAAATGTAGTCTTCCCAGTAATTATAATAGCACAGTCGCTCTCCATCTAGTGGTAATCCACATCCTTGGGGACTCCGGTACAGGAGAGAAGAGGAGGGGGAAAAAAAAAAAAAAAAAAAAAAAAAAAAAAAAAAAAAAAAAAAAAAGAGGATTTTAGTCTTACCTATTAAATCCTTTTCTCTTAGACCATACAGGTTACTGGTAACTTTGGGTAGGCAATCCACCCCTTTAAGTAGACAGAAACAATTCTAGAAATGACTGCAGGGGGTGAAGCCTACCTTCCCTCCTTGGCTGCAGCAAAACAACCAGCTCCAGAAAGATCTGAGACACTATGACTAGATAGTGGAGGAAAAGAAGACTCCTGTGAGCGTGACCTCGAAGGACCCCCACGTTCTGCCACAGGAGAGCCAAGCATGGTCCCCTGACAGGGTGGGAGACCAGTAACCTGTATGGACTAAGAGAAAAGGATTTAACAGGTAAGACTAAAATCCTCTTTTCGCTGTCATCCAATACAGGTTACTGGTAACTTTGGGATGTCCAACCATTGAGTTTCCCAGAAGCGGGAAGTAAGGCAAGGCCCCCACACTCACCAGAGCAGATATGAACTATCAGATCAGAGATAGCAACAATTAAGTGTCAGACACTGAACAAGGGCAACACCACCCCAAACTGTTACAGAGCACACTGAACTAGAGCCAACGGGGCTCAAAAGTGAAGGAAGCACCAGGAACCAAAGAAAATCCTAGACAGGCAAAACTGCCTCCATGATTTTCCTCACAAAGCTGGCATCAGCCGATGCCAACCCATCAACACTGTAGTGCTTCGAAAAGGTGTACACAGACGACCAAGTGGCAGCCTTGCACAACTGAGCAGCAGAGGCCTGACTCTTGTAAGCCCAAGAGGCCCCAGTAGATTGAGTAGAATAAGCCGTGATCCTGAAAGGGACAGGCTTCTTCCTCAGCTCATAAGCCTTACGAATCGTGATCCAAGAAGCAATAGTCACTTTGGATGCAGGTCTTCCTGCACTGGAACCCTCAGGAATGACAAACAACGTGTCAGATTGTCTGATAGACTCGGTACGATGCACATAAAACTTGAGACAACGCACTAGGTTTAACACGTGGAGATCCCTCTCCTTGTCAGAGGTGGGCTCAGGGCAGGAAAAAGGCACCACAATCTCCTGATTGATGTGGAACTCCGGAACCACCTTGGAGAGAAATTCCTGAGAGGTGCGAAGCACTGCTTTGTCCTTGTGAAACACCAAAAATGGTGGTCTACAGGACAGAGCATGTAACTCCGCGACACGGCGAACAGACACGAGCTCCAGGAGAAAGGCCATTTTCCATGTCAGAAGATGTAGAGGGATAGCAGCCAAGGACTCAAAGGGAGGGCGATGAAGCACACTCAGAACCCTATTACGATCCCACTGAGGAGCAGGAGCCTTACAAGACAGGGCGAGTATGAGCAACGCCCTGGAAAAACACCTCAGGAAGGAAAGCAATGCGCCTCTGACAGAAAACAGAAAGAGCAGAAGCCTGAACCTTAAGGGAACTCAAAGTGAGGCCCTTATCCACACCATCCTGCAAGAAGGCCAGGACCGTGGGAAGATCAAATTCCTGAGACAAGTCCCTCTCGGCACACCAAGATAGAAAGGTCGACCAGACACAATGGTAGGCCTTTGAGGAAACTGGCTTGCGAGCACTAAGCATGGTTAGCCTCCAACACCAGAAGAAAAACTTCTTCTTCAATATTGAGGATTCAACTTCCAAGTCGTCAAAGCTAGACGATGAACGTCCTCTTTCCAGAGGTAACCCTGGAGGAGAAGATCTGGATGGGAGGGTAGTCTGAACTGCTCCGCCACTGACAGATCCAGAAGCTCCGGAAACCAAACTTGTCAAGGCCAGTACGGAGCAACCAGAATAACTGGACATCGTCTCAACTACCGTAACACCCTGTACAACATGGGGAGGGGCGATGCCAGCCAGAGGAAACAACCAAGGAATGGACATGGCATCCACTGCCAAAGCTAGAGGATCCCTCCAGCAAGAGCAGAACCTTGGAACCCCGGTCATGTCTTGTTGCCATCAGGTCGATGCAAGGAAGACCCCACTTCTGAACAATGAGGTTGAACAACTCTGGATGCAGTTCCCACTCTCCACTGTCCACTGTGTCAACTGAGGAAGTCTGCCATGACGTTGTCTACACCTGGAATGTGCAATGTTGATATGGCAGGAACGTGTTCTTCTGCCCAGAACAAAATTTCCTTGACCTCTAACCAAGTGGCAAGACTTCTTGTTCTGCCCTGCTTGTTGATGTAAGCTACAGCCGTGGCGTTGTCGGACTGAACCTAGACTGGGCAGTCTTCCAGCTGGGGCGTCCAGTGATGAAGGGCATGAAGTATCGCCCAAAGTTCCAATACATCGATGGGAAGGAGAGATTCCTCCTGAGACCACCGTCCCTGAGCACTCAGGTGACCCAGGACCGCTCCCCAGTCGGAGAGGCTGGCATCCGTTGTCCCTGTGGTCCAGAAGGATATCAGGAAGGACTTGCCCTTCAGGAGATTGGAGAGGTCGAATCACCAAGACAAATTCAGTTCCACATGAAGAGGGAGGGATACTGATGTCTGCAGAAGGTCCGCCTGACCCTTGCATACCTGGATCACAAACTGCTGGAGCTCCCTGGTGTGAGCCATGGCAAAGGGGACTGCTTCCATGGTGGAGATGAATTTCCCCACCACAGAGGATAGCTTCTTGGCTGGAACTGGATCTTGAGCTAGAACAGCCAAAATCCTGTGTGCGATCTGGTGAGCCACTTCCTCCGTGAGAAACACCATGCTCTGCTGAGTGTCGAAGAGAAGGCCCAGGAAGACCAGACGCTGGGACGGGACAAGATCCGACTTGTCCAAGTTGATGCTCCACCCATGATGGGTGAGAGCGTGAATGAAGTCCTGAACCTGCTGACGAAGTTTCGCAGAGAGGCTTTCAGAAGCAGGTCGTCCATGTATGGAGTAACTCTGATGCCGTCCCGGTGGAGGATGGACACTTAGGCTCCCAGGACATGGTTGAAGACCTGAGGCGCTGTAGTAAGACCAAAGGAAAGAGCTGAGAACTGAAAATGCCCTTGGTCGCAAGCAAATCTGAGATACTGCCGGCTCTCTGGCTGAATGGCAATATGTAAATAGGCATCCTGAAGATCCAGAGAAGCAAGAAATTCCCCCGGAATTATAGCAGCAATCACCGTCCCCAGGGACTCCTGGTGATAATGAGACCGGATCACAAAGGAATTGAGAGCCTTCAAGTCCAAAACTGGATGACAACTGCGTCTTTTTTGGACGCTAAGAAGAGGTTTGAATAAAAACCCGTACCTCTGTCCTGAACTGTAACAGGTTCCAAACCATCCTTGTCCAGAAAAGACTGGATAGTGCCATAGAAGAGAACATTTTTCCAAGCCCTGATGCGTATGAGAGGGGAAGAAGCGAAAGGGAGGCAAAAGGGATCCTGCACCCTTCCATCACCCACAGCTGAATGGGGACCTGGGTTCGGCGAGTCATGCCGGAGAAGTCTTGGAAGCCTTGGAGGAGACCTTGGGCTTCCACTGCTGTTTGGGCTTGGAGAAGGCACGTGGAGCCGAGGGAACCGCCTTGTTCGTCAGATGTGTCTCAGTCTAAAACCTGTTACGCTTGAGAGGAGGTTTCTTCCTGGGGACCAAGGGCAGATGAGTACTCTTACCCCCAGTGGCCTCACTAATCAGATCCTTAAGATCTGGCCCAAATAAGGATGTTCCTACAAGGACAGCAAAGCTTTCTTAGAAGCTGTGTCAGCGGCCTAGATCTTGAGCTTGTCTGGCAACCACAGACATGGTGGAAACCCTTGCCACCAGACGAATAGCATCAAATAAGGCAGCAGAAACATAGTGCTGGGCCTCAGATATGTTGGCAAGAAGCCACAACATGTACAATGATTAATCACCCTGGCGCACACCTAGGGGCGAGTTGTTCAATCCAGATCGCAATGGCCGGTTTAACCCATGTCGCAGCGAAAGCTGGACGCATGTGGACACATTGCAGTACCAGCAGTGGCAAAAATGGACTTGAGGGATACCTCAAGCTTCTTGTCAGTCCAATTCTTCAGAGTAGACGCATCAGAAACTGGTAAGGCAGTATTCTTAGATAGCCTTGAGACAGGAGCGTCTACCATAGGGGGATGAATCCATTGAGCAACAGCTGCCTCAGAAAAGGGGTAAAGCTTAGCAAACTTCTTGGAGACAGAAGGCTTTCTGTCCAGAGATTTCCATTCATCAGCCACTCTGCGGTCCAGAGTGGGGTTAGGTGGAAAACAAGTATGGGGCTTTATAGGCTCCTGGAATACATCAGAGAGATCTGAGGAAACGTCCTGAACTGAAGGAATGTTGAGGGTGTTTAAGACGGCCCTGATCAGGCCCTCAGCCTAGGGTTCTGGATCAACCTCAAAAGGATCCCCAAAAAATTGAGAGGAGCCCAAAGCAGAATATTCCTCAACATCTGAATCCACCAACAGTTCCTCTTCCAAGGAATCTGAAACATCATGTACTCCTTGCGGTATGGGCAGGGAAGATCTGACTGAGGAAGGGGTCTGCCGGGAATGGAAGACCCCCTGTAACTGGGATGGAAAGAGTTGCGACGTAGACCTGAGGTCCCTGGTAGCAGCCTTGAACTCTTGCATCCAAACTGGCTCTAATGCATGGCTGGAGGTCCCTGGGATAGACTCAGGGACATCAGAACATGCTGGGCATAAATGACTTGAGAATTCTCTAAGCAACCCTAGTCTTAGGCCTTGCCCCAAGCTCCAATGGAGTAGACATTTTCACAGTGTCAACAATGTTCAGAATAATTAATAACCCAAATTTCACCCCACAAATCGATAAAATACTTATCAGGCAGGCAAAGGGTTAATCTGCAGAGGGGGAGAGTCCAAGCCCTGCACAGGATACTCGTTCTGTAAAGCTCACAAATGGCTGCCACGGCGGGAGCCAATCAGAAACGAGCACGTGAAGCAAGTGCTCATGGAAAATATAGTTTTCAAAAAAAAAAAAAAAAAAAAAAAGTACCCCAACAGTGCCCGAAGCCCCCCTGAGTCCCCCAACAAACTTGCAATGTGAAGCGGACGATAGAGCAAGGTCAGACAATTAAAATGAGCCATCTCTGAAGTCGCTACGTTGAGCGGTTGCAGAAATATGTCCCAAACTGTACAGTCCCATAGAAGTGAATGGAGCAATGTAGTCTATGCGGTAAAGAACTCAATTTTGTCAAAGTTAGAACTGAGAAAAATGCATGAAACATCACGAGAACATGTAATTAGACCCAGAAAACACTGAACCCAGTAGGGAAAGTGCCAATAACCACCCCAACCAGCAGGTAAGGGGTTAACTTACCACATAAAGTTGCTCCAAACACTGACAGACATAACAGAAAGACCCAGTGAGTGCAGGAGTGTGCAATAAGAACTCACAGGAATAACCCCTGTGCGGAGGGGCACTGTGGGACAAGTGGACCTGCAGCACTCAAAGGGTTGCTCACCTTTCATGCACATCTTCTGTCTTCAGATTACCATGTAGTAAGAAGTAACCTCAGTGGGTAACTCCTGGGGTATCAAGATTTTCCCCCTCAGGGCTTAAGGTCCACAAAAAGCACCTGGATACTGAGCTAGCCACATCTAAGGGCATTGTCAGTCATGGTAATCTGCCTAATGGTGGTATTCCATATCTAACAGAAAAATAAAGATTCTAAAACTATAGCAGAACTGTTCTCTTGCCTGTGTTATCTTTACTAAGGAACAAATCTTTCTGGAGATGGTTGGCTAGCTGCAGCCAAGGAGGGAAGGTAGGCTCCACCCCCTGCAGTGATTTCTAGAATTGTTCCTGCCTACTTAAAGGAGCAGATCATCTACCCAAAGTTACCAGTAACCTGTATTAATCGACAGAGAAAAGCAGAATACCAACCCCCTTATATTCTGTTACAGCCTCTGAAAGTGCTAGGGCAAGAGAAGTCTTTGTGTAGCTCTATGTTTCTGGCAATATGGCCACCACACATGCATGTTCTTAAAGGCACTGCTACCTTCAAAGAAGTTGAAAGAATTTAAAGAAAAGAAAAAAAAAAGGTCAAACACTGCTGAAATGTATGAAAGCACCACTAGAAAGAAATTGGACCCTGAAAAGGAGAAGAGCCCTCTAAGGTAAATAATGCCCATAGGTAGGAACTACAGGGGTTAAAAACTTACTAGTGCTAGCAGTGTAATACAACACTGCTATTGATAAGGAAATGCCGATTCTAAGCAAGAAAGTACACTGCAAGCTTTCCAGCCATATCAATGTGGCAGGCAGATAAAGAAGAAGGGTCATACTCTGGTCAAGAGCACTCAGAAGAAGCACTCGGAAGAATCCCTTCTTTCTTCACACTTCCATTACAAATAGAAAAACTTCCTAGAAGCCAAGAGGAACATAGGCTATGAGCATAAGCAATCCTCCATAGAACTGGTCCTGAAAATTCTATGCACTAGTTAATTATAAAGGAAACAAGGAACAGCCAACCAGGGTTTTATACAGCCCCATACCCAACAGTCTAAGAGATTCACTATTGATGCTGCTCTTGAAAAGGACACTTTTCAAACTGACCTTGTCTGGGCTGGATGAAGTGGTGCAAGATGTTTGTCTCCACCTCAAAGGAGATCTTTTTAAAAGTTCCTTGAGGAGAGAGATTCACCCCATTATTCCCGTTTTCCATGCAGGATGTAAGAGAAAATGCCTTAAAGAGGCCGAGACTGGGACAGGTGACAGAGATTATGCAATGGCTTTTCTATTCTTAGGAGTTTCTCTTTCAATCATTCGTTAGCAGAAATTACAAAAACAGTGTTCTCCAGCGCCACAGCCAATAACTGGATTAAAGCAGAACTATTAAAGTTACATTTAGTCCCAAATCATTAACAAGTTAGCAATATATAAATACTTGTATTTTGGAGCACAAGTCCAGCATTAGGGAAAAACAGAACTGGCTTGGGGAAACACCGCAGACATCATGCAGAGACGGCATCTGAGTTTGCACTGTCTGTCCCCTTCACCTCCATGATTGGGGAGTTGAATGCCTTTGTACCTTAAGTCACCGGACGGGACTGACAGCGCAGGTGAAGAGACCATACAGCAAGATCCCAGCCTGCCTGCTGAAAAAGTTCTATTTCTTACTTATGCTGCAAAATACAAATATTTATATGTATATCGTCAACGTATTAAGGAATTGGGGCTAAATGTAACTGATGATAATTCCACTTTAATAAGAAAAGAAAACATAAGGACTATATCACAAATGTGAAATTCAAAACATAACTGAAGCATAAGCAACAATTCCCTATAAGGCCACATCAACAGCTGCTGATATCTGCACTATATTTTGTTGGAAAGGTCTGGAGAGTAGACTGAAACGGAATTAGTCTGCTGCTCTGATAATGAGCCCAGTATCTAGATCAGGTGGCTATTCAACCTTCTTTGGCTCTCAAGCTGCTGACAAACTCCCACCATTCCCAACAAGCCAAAAGCTGTATAGCAAAATGCTTCCTACCTCTGTTGCAGAAGATGACAAACCATCTAAAATGGAATTTGGACCACAGTGTAGTTAAAGTGAGAAATTAGTTGTGGGATGTAGTTATCAGCTAGGAGCTACATGTTTGACATGCATAACATATATGAATGGGAACTGTAAGTCATGCCATGCCTCTTCTACTGAAATATACAAAATATCACAATTTCCAGGAGCTATGTAACAAGCAGACCCCTTTAAAAAAAACATGGTTTTAAAAAAGACATTATATGGCCCCCACAAGATGTTCTAAATCACCAGCTGTGTACAAAGAACTATGGGAACAGAGTTATCATAGCTCAAAACTACTCTGTTTACCCCTGGTTTGTGTTTGTAGATCACAGTTATATGTAAGGGTGGGAGATGTCAGTGACAAGTGAGGGAGCTTATGGGAGATTTGTCACCTCTCTATGGAAGCCCAATAATGACAAGTTCTCCAGCACAATGGCTCTTATAGACTTAACTACTGATAAGAGGCACAGTGAAAAAAGAGGAAGGGGGAGCAAAAGTGTGATGACAACTCAATTCCCATTGATCTTGAGACGCAGCCAGCAATTTAAAAGGGTCTTGCGTGGACCCTATTCTGAACCTTTTTAAGAATAATACACAAAGTCAATAAATGCAATTAACTGAACACATTAGCACACACAATTATGGAGGACACTTTCAGGGATGGCAATTTAATACAATGGATCAAAAGCACATAGGGCAGGGGGGAAAAAAAATAATAAAGTGCATAGATACTTGATACACCTCATGAAAATTGGATTAACTTGATCCTTAAATATTGCTCTGCACACCCACAAACCATAGAACTATTAATGGAACCCTAACTCAAACATGAAAGGTGTTAAATACATTTAACCCCGTGTGTGCCAGATGAGTGCTCGTGCATTGCTTTGCAAATTATTGTGCAGCTCTCTGGCACTCAAAGGGTAAGTATCACATAATCAAAAGACAATATGCATCTCAAATAAGTGAGCATTATGGGCATATATATATATTTGTTCCCAATGGCGCAGTTTGTTTGCTAAAGTTATCCTTAACAAATCATGTGCCCAGATCATTTTAATGAAGGACGTCAATGTAAAACAAACTGCAGGATTGTACTGGTTCCTGTTCAGTCCTGCAGAATGAAAACGCAATACGCACCCTGAATTAAAATGGCTATCTGGTCACATTATTAATGCAGCAGACTCTAGCTGGCCAAAATGCAATCCTAAATTGCATTTTTAGCTTTCTGAATTAGTGGTGTTATACACGGTCACTACTTATAAGTTTTGTGTGTTCAAGAAACAGAATACAAAGATGGTAAATTTACTGAAATTAGTACACAATTCTTCTCTTACGGATAACACAAAATAATACACCGTTGTGTATGAGGAACATATCAAGCTTGCTTATGTGAGAGCAACACAGGGCTACAAGCACAGAAAGACAAAGATGTCCCTATTGTCTGTACAAAAAAAAAAAACAAAAAAAAAAAAAGCAAGCATTAAGAAATTAAATTTCTGACCGGCTCTGTGTGGTAAATGCAGCCCTCCCCTCTCATCCCATTGAAGTCCAATGCAGCAGTTGCGTATTCCTTGTTGGAGGGCTCTCCTTCGTCCCATCTGCATGATGGGCTTCTGTGCAACCTATATTTCTCTATGGACCTGCACCCAGAGGTAGCTGTATGTTTGGAAGAACACCACACCCACAAAAATAAATTAAAAAAAAAAATAGATGTAGCCTTTCATATGGCTGCCTTCTGTACCAGGAAAGCACTGTCTGCACGGTACCAGCGGGGGGCCCTCCATTTGGCACACAGAGAACTTTAGGAAGTTGAATGATGCTTATTTTCTTGAATAGCAGTAATAGGAACACTTGTCTTCTGATGCTGTTGTTCCTTGAAAGCAGAAAGGCCACTTTGAATTATGTTTGCATATTTCAACTTCATTTAAAATAGATCATGTTAGCCAAAAGACTAGCAGATGCATTAAGATTCATTTCTGAAGACATTCAGGGCATCACTGTATGCTAAATTTAGGTCTCCGCAAAACACTTTAAAATTACTAATCCCAATATTGTAGGAGAAAAAAAAAATTATTTGCCCCCAGTGATCTCTCTCAAACCTTTATGGTTTGAGAGATATTCTCTCACAAAGTCCCCCACTCTCGCTGAAGTCAGCGTTGTAGCCAACTGCAGGGGAAGCCTGTCCTATGATCAACCGCCAGCTCTGCAGAAGAGCCGCGATAATAAAAGAGAAATCATTCACTTAAAAGGTCTTCTACTTGTGCTTGGTTTTGAAGCACACGTAGAAGACCTTTTAAGTGATTTCTTTTTTATTAATGCGATCGCGGCTCAGCTGCAGAGCCGCCAGATGGTCGTACGACAGGCTTCCCCTGCAGTCAGCTACAACGCTGACTTCGGGGAAAGAGGGGGGAACTTTGCGAGCGAATCTCTCTCAAACCATAAAGGTTTGAGAGAGATCACTGGGGGCAAATTTATTTTTACTCCTACAATACTGGGATTAGTCATTTTAAAGTATTGCTATCCCTTTAAATAAATAAAAGTATCAGGCGCTCCTAAACTACATATCTACTAGTCTTTTGGCTAACATGATACAGAGGCAACTCTGGAAAAAGTCTTCAGATATGCAGACTTAATTCAAGGTCAGGGTTAGGCCACATTTTATGCCTCAAGTACCAAATATACACATTTTAAACATGAAAGTTTTGAGCACAGCATGTATGTTCATTTCATTTTTAGGTGTTAGCATTCCTTTAATCCAGTGGATGCTAGAAACGTCAGATCTCTTTAGCATTCAAGGGATTAAAAAGAGCAGTCAGTCAGAGAATCTTAATCACTTCAGCAGGATCTGCTTGGTACATATAAATCTTCCTCTTGCATTGCTTTGTAACGAGGCAGGCCCTTGCAAAAATATGTTATTGTGGACTATATTCAAGAATATAAAGGGAGTAGCAAATGTAGAGCAACTGCACCACAGGGGACAAAACATTCCTATAATTCCCATTGATTTAAACTTCTTAAAGGAATAGTAACATATAATAATTAGTAGTAATGTGTTTTAGGGTTTATCATCCCGTGTAAAACAAGGATTTTTCCACTGCTTAAGGGGGTTTTAGTTAAACATTACTAAAGCACAGACTTTTTATTAGGTGCAGTATCTCAATGGCGTGAAAATGTAAAGCAGCACTGTTGCTACACCATCTTATGAACAGCTCTGGTCAGATGACCATAAGATGGTGTAGCATCACTGTAAAATTTCAGGCCATGAACCCCCTTAAGGACCGGAAAATGTGGGGTGGTTAGCACTTAAGGACCAGAACAATTTTGACCTTTTTGAATAGGTCTTGGTTCAACAGTGTTTTCCCTCTAAGTCTTTTATTCTAGCAACACAAATTATACACTTTAAGTACAAGTGGAGCTTTCTTTTTATACCACATTCATATGGATTGTTTTCTTTTTATTAAAAAGAAAACAATGAAAAAATATCCACAAATTTTTTATTGTGTTTTCTTGAGATAACTAGTGCCCAATGGGCTAATTTTTTATGGAGGCTACATCAAAGATATGACTGGTCATTCATATCCATAAAATGTAGAGTTTTAGGTGGGCACTGTCCCTATGGGGTGAAAATTCCCATGTTTTCCTTTCCCTCCCTAGTTTCCAATTTTTTTTTTTTTTTTTGAAGACAAGACTGTGTGGTGTGTATAAGTGTATTACATTGCTTCACAACTTATCAATTAAAGTTTAACCAAACATTAGTCTGTGTAAATAAAATACTTTGTCTTGCTCTAAATCATTAGATTGGTGTCAGTAGGTCATAAAGGGACCTAAACTTAATTCTGTCCCCAGCAACAGCAGTAAAGGGGTTAGTGCCCCCATCTTTGCCTCTTTTTATTTCAGTTGAACTCTGTTCTCTGCATCTCTCTTCCTTGCTATCAAGAGGCAGAGAACAGTGAAAAAAGCAATGTGTAAAACACATTGCCTTTGTGAATGAAAAAGCCAGTATACGTGACCGCTGTAGTAGCAATCACATGTACAGGCAAAATGGGGAAGTTTACCCATGACAGTCCTGGCACATCATAGGTCCTTAAAGGGGATCCCCGTCACCCCTATACAAGTGTGTGTGTGTGTGTGTGTGTGTGTGTGTGTGTGTGTGTGTGTGTGTGTGTGTGTGTGTGTGTGTGTGTGTGTGTGTGTGTGTGTGTGTGTGTGTGTGTGTGTGTGTGTGTGTGTGTGTGTCAGTCAAATGTTAGGTTATATAGCGACTAGGTGGATTTCTCTCCTTTTTTTTTTTTTTTAACCCTATTTGGCCGAAAATTAACGTTTAAAGATTGCACTGCAGTCTGTCACTCTTCCTCTGCTGCCCTCCATCTATCCAGCCTCCTGCGATGACTGAGGCTTTCTGTCTGTAAGCTGGGGCGATCTCATTGGCTAGACATCGATCTCTGCCAATAAGACTGCTCCAGCTTACAGACAGAAAGCCTCTGTCATCGGAGGAGGCTGGATAGAGGGAGGGGAGCAGTGGAAAAATGACAAACTGTGGTACAGAGCAGGTAACCATAGTCTGTCCAGAAGTGCACTCTTTAAATATTAATTTTCAGGCAAATTGGGTTAAAAAAAAAATTTGAATAAAGAAACCCACCTCGTCCCTATATAACTTAACATTTAACACACTTTAAAGGGATAGTAATGTTTCATAATAAAAGCAGCTCTAATTAATCATCATAGTATTTTGCCTTTGGAGAGTGTTATTTCAATACTGTCAGAGTTATAGTTCAAGAGTAATTCAGTGACAAAGTGTCCCCCTCCTGCCCCTTTTACTGATGTAACATTGCTCAGCCAGAGCAGAAGAGAGGTGCCCAGGTAGACTGCAGAGAGGGACAATCTTCAATTAAGATAAAGAAAAAAGCTGAAAAGCCTGTCAAGGGGGGCAGGGCTTTCATTATTCTGATAGGAAGAATATTGTCCCCTGCTGTTATCTGTCTGGTATATGGACTGCATTCCACATCTGAGCAGAGATGGCTTACACTAGGTAAAAGGGCAGGAGGGGAAACTTTACTTGTGAATATCTCTCAAACCATAAAGGTTTGAGAGATAAGACTTATATCGGTCTTCATGTTATTTTAATGCCTACAAAATAAAATAGATTAAACAAAGTATTACTATCCCTTTAAATAGGGGTGATTGAGCTGCAATAACTTATGAATAAAACACCTCAGCAGTGGGAGTAACCCTGTTTTACTCAGAAGGATAAACCATACTATTTGTTGTTTTTTTTTTTATATATATATATATATATATATTTTTTTTTTATTTATTTTTTCCACATATTAAGTCTTACTACCCCTTTAATTGCTCAACTGCTAGAGAGGTTTCCAACACAGAATCGCACGATTGCTTGAGAGACTATTTGCATTATGATTCTATTTTTGGTAAAGGAAATATTTATTTTCCCCCAAGGTGTAGCTTGCCCTAGGTCTTGTAAACTCAGCTGTAGAGAATTTGGCTAGTAACCCTAGCGAGGCTTTAGGGGAAGTGAACGCCCCAAAGCCCCACTGATCTACCCTTTGGCATCCATTACAGGAGGCATGCACTCTGTAGGATACTTATCTCTGTGGACCTATCCATGTTATGATCGGTGCTGCAGAGCTTACACCTCCATAAAGTACCCCATTTTTCCTGGAAAGAATGCATCGCACTGAACTCCGTGCAAAAGGGTTACGCTAATACTACCAGCTCATTCACACATATGTTTAAAAAAAAACAAACAAAAAAATGCACTGCCTATACTCAATTGCTAAAAGTCTAAGGTATGTTCATTTTTATATAGATAAAAAAAAATAATTCTTTAATCCTCTGCTACTAAGAGAGGCCTTTGACATATTGCATTGCAAATGTGTCCAAGCCCCACTTGCAGTGAAGAGGCCCATAAATTCTTCAAAGTGAAAAGGATTCTGGGAGTTACAGGAAGGGAAACAGTGCTCTCCTGAGCATGGGAAATTCATGGTTGTCCTTTAACCCCAGTTTTGTGCATTACAATCCTTGTGATCCTTCAAAAGAATCAGGAAATAAATGTTTGATACCATAAAATTAATGTAGCAAAAAGTGGTGGGAGATAAATGCAAGGTGGCGGAAAGTGAGTTGGGCATGGAGGGATAGCAGGGCAGATTGAAGGGTGCCAATATCTAGGTTTTCTGGTGACATCTTATTTAACAAATTGTCCAGTCTTCAAAACGGAGCGGTGAGGGCAAAAAAAAGTTACTGCCGCTGGGTTTCCTCCACGATTTCAATGCCATGCTGCTGTAGCTGTGCTCTCAGGAGTGTGTTTTCATTCTTCTGATCTTCTATCTGTACGAGATGCAACATAACAGTGATTGTTACCATCTTTCAGTGGCATGATAACAGCACATTCAAGGACATGTGTTTAAAGTGACCTAGTCACACAAAACAAAGTCTGCATGTTTTAAATCATACTAAAACCAGCCTACACATTATACTAGCCTAGAAACCAGCGGTTTACTATGGAAAGGTTGCCTCTAGTTCAGATCAGAATGTTGCCCTCATGAGAAGGAAGACAAGAATGTCCTATCTCCCCCCCAACACATCCTATATAATAATTCGCTAGGATGTTTTTCACTATGCAGTCAAAGGGTTAACATTACCCTGACTTTGGCCCATGTACACAGGCTTTTACACTAGTACTAAATAAAGAAATAAAAAGGTCATATGTGCCTTAACCCTTTGAGTGCCAGTCAATTTTTTTTACATATGTCTTACTAAACTGTGGTGCATGACAGTATATTACATCTCTACTCTTTGGCGTTATTTAGGCCTCTCACATTTCACAATTGGATGTGGTTTCACCATTTGCACCGTTATTTTGGATATATCTCTAAATCATAATGTGGGTGTGATCATGGATGGACAGTGGAAGTTCTAGTAATTGCTTAAATTTAGAGCGTGAATAGTCCAGATCTTCCCATGTAACAACTTGGAACTTTATGTGCACTTGGATGCAGTCACTACTTTGATTCCTTGCTGCTGTCTGTACCCAGAGCACCAGAGTGCTCTAAGTGTAGTGATCACCAGATAATGGGAATATATGTGTGTGTGTGTGAATATATGCAAATAAATAGTACTAAATAAAAAACAAAAATGGTACTAGTGTTGGTGGTGTAAGATGATCACAGGAGCACACAGTTGTGAATTAGCTTCTAACATAATGAGTATAGGGATATGCAGCTAGTAATGCATGCACTATTTCAAGGCTCTGACCAAAGAATTGGTCTAGTAAGCACATAGCAATACAAGTGATGTTTCACGCTTGAAAACTGTTATTTGCATACATGCATTACTAGCAGCATAAGAAGCCCAAGTGATTACTGGATCATCACCTCACATTTAGTATCTCCACTATCCATTCCCTCGATCACCTGTCACTTTAATAGCCCAATTCACCACTGCATCTCTCCGTGTTCATTTTGATATATAATGTGGATTCCAATTATCCAGTGATCACTACACTTAGATACTCCTGTGCACTCTCTTTTGCCGTAATACAACAGTCTTGTTGAAAGATTAGGTGAGAAGAAGAGCAGGAAAGTGCAGAGTTCCAAACTCTTCCTGCTGAGGATAATCATATGCTTGAGGTAAGCAGACAACCGGTTTTAAAAGGCAAGATTTAAGTCACAGGAAAGAGTATGGAGAAACTATAGAGTTCCCTCTTTAAGAAATGTTAATATCAGGATCCCAGCAACTTTCTTTTGGAAAAGAACAGAAAAAACTTAAAGGGATAGTAATGTTTCATAATAAAAGCAGCTCTAATTAATCATCATAGTATTTGGACTTTGGAGAGTGTTATTTCAATTCTGTCAGAGTTGTAGTTCAAGAGTATCCCCCTCCCGCCCCTTTTACTGATGTAACACTGTTCTGCCAGAGCAGAAGGGAGGTGCCCAGGCAGACTGCAGAGAGGGACAATTTTCAATTAAGATAAGGGAAAAAAGCTGAAAAACTTATCAAGGGGGGGCGCAGGGCTTTCATAGAAAAAAAGATTGTCCCCTTCTGTTATCTGTCTGGTCTTACAACCAGATTCCACATCTAAGAAGAGATGGCCTACACTAGGTAAAAGGAGCAGGAAGGGGAAATTTTATCCTTCAATTACTCTTGAACCACAACTCTGACCGTACTGAAATAGCACTCTCTATGGCTCAAATACCCTGAAGATTAATTTGAGCTGCTGTTTTTGTGAAACATTACTATCCCTTTAAGGAACAGACATTTAGTCCTTTTTTCAAAACCATCCTGTAAAAAGGTCTAGAACAGAGGGAAGTTTGATGTGGAGACGATCAAGGAAATATTGATCACAAAGGGCAACCGAGATCCTCCAAATGCTATGGTAGATTTTAGCAGAGACCGGTTGCAGTCAAAAGTTATTAATTTTCAAAGATGAATTTTTTACGTGCAATATCACAGTGGCCTGAAATTGTACAGTGGCGCTGTTGCTACACAATCCTATGGACAGCTCTGGTCTCAGGACCATAAATCTCCATAGGATTGTGTAGCAACAGCGCCACTGTACAATTTGAGGCCACTGTGATATTGCACCTAAAAAATTCAACTTTGAAAATTAATAACTTTTGAATGAAACATCTTTCAGCAGTGGGAGTACTCTTGTTTTACTCAGGGGGATAAACACTACAACATTTTTTTTTTTACATTTTAGGTATTACTATCCCTTTAAGGGCTGCATCACTTTGGACAAGAATAGCAGCATGTTGGCGGGGGTAGTCTGGACACAGAATTCACAGCTGGTGGTGTTGACCAGTTATCCTATCCTGTTTAAAGGGTAGAGCTTGTTTTACTTTTAGGAATAGTAAAGGCCTCTGCTCGCTCAGATCCAAAAGAGACTAAATGGAATGAGGACAGGGACAATGGCCCCAGAACACTCTCTTGGCCAAGCCAGGGTTCTCAGAGTGATTAACCATTTGCAGAAGAATAAAGCAAAAGAAAAATAAAACAAAATCGCATTCCCCTCAAGAAATTGGCCCTGTACCTGCTACAGTCACTCAAAAAAAAAAATGGTCAAGCCTCCTGGAGGGAGGAGCTCTATACCCATTATCCCCATCTCTCTCAATGGCACAAGAGAAATTGAGTTTTAACCGCTTGAATGAGGAAAAAGGTCTCCAACTAGTTGTTTTGCAATGCACTGAATGAAAATAAGCACTCAAGAGGCAAAAATTCTGACTACATGCAAACTTCACGGCCTCCCGGTTAACTACTGCTCGTCCCATAATGTTCCATCACACTGTATAACACTCATACCACATGCCTGGCAAACATGTGCATGTCTACGAACCCAACCTTAACACACATGGTCTTAAATCTGTGCTCCTGGTGTTTCCTTCCTTTACTCATCAGCACTTTTGTATTGACGATCTACAAAAAAAGGATATCTTTTGGCGGATTCCCCACTGGCATGGTGAGTAGTCCTCCCTTCCCTCATTAACTTAACCTATTATTCACATATCTACAGATTCCTTTCAGTTCCCAATACACTGTACAATTGCTCTTTGGGGGTCTGAAGCAATCCATCTTAGACCTTAAATACAAATGCAATTCTGATGGTTTCTTCTCACAAAGCATATACGTATACAATGAATGTGTCCTAATGTACTTGTGTTTTAATAAATTAAAAAATAAGAGTAATCATCTTAAAAAAATATAAATCTGTCTACATCGATGGTTAGGTTATTCATCGCCTTTGGTTTATTAGATTTACTCAAGTACGCCTACATTTTCTTTCTGTATACAAGGACCATCATTTTTAAAGCATATCTAATTTTATCCAGTTTTCCCTCATCCTTGTGGCAACGTCACGTTCCCCTGCATTACACACTATTGACAGAATCTACTTTACATACACTGCCAAGAAAAGAGGAGAAAGAGAATGAAGCTGTTGTGAAACCTTTTAGAACATTTTGGGTGTTGAACAGTATAAATGAGTCTTACTGCAGGTTAAAAATAAGCAGATAAGTTTCTATAGCATGACTGAATCTCTTAAATGTGCCGAACACCTTTAGCACTCAGAGTTAACCATTTGAGCCTGCTACAAAAGCACTGACCTGCTGTCTTAACATTTCGTTGTCCATCTGCAGTCTCTCTGCTTCCTTGTAGGTCTCCTGCATGCGCTGGTTTGTCTGCCGAAGCTCACGGATATAGTCACAGGCTTTTGAGAGTATACCACCTTTACTCTGCTAAAACAATTATTAAAAAGATTTGAGTGATCACACACAAATAAGCCAGACACCAATAACAATAAGGAATAAGTGGTGATAAGTGAAAGCTGCTTATGCTCCCTCCCCTCCTTTACAGGGATACTCATACCTTTAACAAAAACGGTTTATCCTATCAGTTAGTTATTTTAATAGCTTTCTCTGGCACATGAGACTTTAAAGAACTTTCTTGGGTAGGTGTTTCATTTACAAGTCGGCTGCCTTTATTTTATAAGATTTTATATCTCTTATATCTTTTTTTTTTTTTTTTTTTTTTTTTTTTTAATATTTAAGGTCTGTATTTAGTTCATATAATTTCACAAAAACGGCTACGTTTGAACGAGTCAAGATAAATAAATAAAACCTATACCAGCAATCCAGTGAACCCTGCCAGCATTTTCAGAAAGTGCTATTCCTCCGTGACAATTATAAATTGTGCGGAGGTGCGTGGGCAGGCCTGTGTGAATGTGAAGAGCAGACGAGTATTTGTGTGTCAACATGTCAGTAATCATGATATTGTCCTGAGGTTTGCACAGTTTGTGATGAAGAACTTATTGCTTGGAACTTTCTTGTTAAGCTATTACTTACACACTCCCACCAACCATAGATTATTATTTAACCCCCCTCCCCATATATTATTACTTACACACACATTTCTGACACCACTTATAAGCTTGTATAACCAATCTACGACCCCAATACCATGCAACAGTTAACTACACATGTAAGGAAGATCCCACTTATGAACAATGAGTGTGAACACCTCTGGGTGCAGCTCCCACTCTCTGCTGTCCAATGTGTGTCGACTGAGGAAGTCCACCATGACGTTGTCTATGCCAGGGATGTGCAATGCGGATATGGCAGGATCGTGTTCTTCTGCCCAAAACAAAATAGCCTTGACCTCTAACCAAGCTGCGAGACTTCTTGTTCCACCCTGTTTGTTGATGTAAGCCACGGCTGTGGCGTTGTCAGACTCTACCCGGACTGGACAGTCTTCCAGTTGAGATGTCCAATGACGAAGGGCAAGAAATATTGCCCGAAGCTCCAATATGTTGATGGGAAGGAGAGATTCCTCTGGAGACCACCGACCCTGAGCTCTCAGGCGACCCAGGACTGCCCCCCAGCCGGAGAGACTGGCATCAGTCGTCACCGTGGTCCAGAAGGATACCAGGAAGGACCTGCCCTTCAGCAGATTGTAGAGGTCGAGCCACCATGACAAACTCCGTTTCACATGAAAAGGGAGGGACACTGACCCCTTCAGAAGGTCCGGCTGACCCCTGCACACCTGGATCACAAGCCTCTGGAGTTCCCTGGTGTTCGCCATGGCAAACTGTACCACTTCTATGGTGGAAATTAATTTCTCCACTAGAGATGGCAGCTTCTTGGCTGGAACTGGATCTTGAGCCAGGACCGCAGAAACCCTGTAGGCGATCTGGTGAACTACCTCGTCCACGAGGAACACCATGATCTTCTGGGTGTCAAAGAGGAGGCCCAGGAAGACCAGATGCTGGGATGGGACAAGATCTGATTTGTCCACGTTGATGATCCACCAGTGATGGGTGAGAGCAAGAATGCATTGCTGAACCTGCTGATGAAGAAGTTCCACAGAAGGGGCTTTTAGAAGCCGGTTGTCCATGTATGGAGTAACTCTGATGCCGTCTCGGTGGAGGACAGACACTAAGGCTCCCAAGACACAGTTGAAGACTTGAGGAGCTGAAAATGTAACCTGACGCAGGCAAATCAGAGACACTGCTGGCTCTCTGGGATGAATAGCAATTTGTAAGTACGCGTCTTGAAGATCAAGGGATGCAAGGAATCCCCTGGAGACATGGCAGCAATCACCGTTCGTAGAGACTCCTGGTGGTAACGAGTCTGGATCACAAAGGAATGGAGATCCATTAAATCCAAAATGGGACAACAACTGCCGTTCTTCTTGGAGACCACAAAGAGGTTTGAGTAAAAACCCATACCCCTGTACTGGAACCAGCTCTAGAACATCTTTGTCCAGGAGAGCCTGAATAGCGCTGAACAGACGGCGTTTCTCTGCGTCCTGAGGCGTATGTAATGGAAAGCAGCGAAAGGGAGGAAGGGAGACGAAAGGGATCCTGTAACCCTTCTGTCACCACGGGTCAGCCACTGAATCCTCCCAAATGCTGTGACAGTGACGCAGCAGATGACCACCCACAGCAGAGTGTGGACCCGGGTTTGGGGAGTCATGCCGAAGAAGGCTTGGAAGCCTTGGGCTTGGAGGAGACACCTTGGGCTTCCATTGCTGCTAGGGCTTGGAGGAGGTATGCGGAGCTGAGGTAACTGTCTGGTTCGCTGGAAGTGTCTCATTCTGAAAGGAAAGAAAATACCGGTTATGCTTAAGCAGTGTTTTCTTCCTAGAAACCAAGGGTAGAAGTGTACTCTTGTCCCCTGATCAGATCCTTAAGATCTGGCGCAAACAAAGAAGTGCCTTGAAAAGGTAATGAGAGCAATGCTTTCTTGGTAGCAGTGTCAGCAGACCAGATTCTTGCCATCTGGCAACCACAGACATGGTGGAAACCCTAGCCACCAAACGGATGGCATCAAATAAAGCAGCAGAAACATAGTGCTGTACCTCAGAAATGTTGGCAAGGAGGCGCAACACATCTGAAGCAGGAGCACCCTGACGGACAGCCAGGGTGAGCTGTTCAGTCCAGACCGCAATGGCCCGGTTCACCCATGCAGCAGCGAATGCTGGATGCATGGCAGTACCAGCAGTGGCAAAGATGGACTTGAGGGAGATCTCATGTTTCTTGTCAGTCCAGTCTTTTAGAGCAGACGCATCAGACACTGGCAAGGCAGCAGACTTGGATAGCCTGGATATAGGAGCATCCACTTTGGGAGGATGAACCCACTGAGCAAGCGAAGCCTCAGAGAAGGGGTAAAGCTTGGCAAATTTCTTGGAGACAGAAGGTTTCCTGTCCGGAGACATCCACTCAGACACAAGACTGTCAAGAGTGGGGTTAGGTGGAAAGCAAGTAAGGGCTTTTTAGGCTCCTGAAATACATCAGAAGGTACCTCCTGCACTAAGGGAATGTTTAGGGTATTTAAAACAGCCCTGATCAGTCTCTTCAGAGGAATCTGACACATTAGGTACTCCCTGAGGTTTGGGCAGGGAAGACTTCACGGAGGAGGGGGATCTGTCAAGAATGGAAGAACCCCTGTAACTGGGATGGAAACAGTTGCAATGTAGAACAGTGCCTGAATCCCCCTGAGCCCCCCCAACACACTCGAAACACAAACCAGATGATAGAGCAAGGGCAGGCAATAAAAACGAGCCATCTCCGAAGTCGCTAGGTTAAACGGTTGCAGAGATATGTCCCAGACTGTAGAGTCCCATAGGAGTGAATGGAGCAATGGCGCCTATGCAGTAAAAGCTTGTCTTAAAGGCGTGGAACTCAAATTTTACAAAATTGAAAGTGTAAAACTAAAAAGACATGAAACATCACTAGAACAATTTAGGATACCCAAAAAACACTGAACCAGTAGGAAAAGTGTCAGAAAACCCCCCAAAAGATGCAAACCAGCAGTTAAAGGGTTAAAGTACCACATAAACCTGCTCCAAAACACCCAACAGACATACAGATAGACCCATTGAGTGCAGAAGTGTACAATAAGAACTCCAAAGGAAAACCCCTGTGCAGGGGGCACTGTGGGACATGTGGATCTGCAGCACTCAAAGGGTTGCTCACCTTTCCTGCAGATCTTCTGTCTTCAGATTACCATGTATTGAGGAGCAGCCTCGGTGGGCAACTCCTGAGGAAAGAACTTGCAGCCAAGATTTCCCCCCCAGGGCTTAAGGTCCACAAAAAGCACCTGGTCACTGAGCTAGCCACATCTAAGGGTACGGTCAGTTATGGTAATCCACCTAATGGTGGTATTCCATTTCGAAAAGAAAAATAAACTTCTAAAGCTAAAGCAGAACGGTTCTCTTGCCTGTGTTATCTTCATCAAGGAACAAATCTTTCTGGAGCTGGTTGGCTAGCTGCAGCCAAGGAGGGAAGGTAGGCTCCACCCCCTGCATACAATTAAAGGGATGGATCGCCTACCCAAAGTTACTAGTAACCTGTATTGTATGACAGAGAAAAAAGTTTTACAGATACTGGCTATGAGTATATGATGTAGAAAAGAATAATTTTAGGTGTTTGTATCAAGAGCTTCTTAGAGGAATGCCAAGTGCTCTCTAAAGATATAAAACAGTGCCATTACTTTAAAACAGTAAAAGAATAAATAGAGCACCAAACACCAAATTAGTACAACCAATAAAGTATGAGATTAAGAATTCCACAAACACTGGAAAAATTCAGGTGTGTTGATATCGTTACTATGTAATATTAGGGCCCTATATTCAAAAGAAAACGAAAATATTTGTGGCAAACCACAAAAAGGGGCTTGCAAGAGGTTAAAAAGCCCAATTTAAGTCAAAGGTAGTTTTAATTTCGTGCTCTATGGAGCAGTTTGTTTGCACCAAAATTACTCCAACTTTCTTTTGAACACTGGGTTTAACCTTTTAACGGAGTGCCAGGGGGGGTGTTCAATGTATTGTGAAGCAACAGGTTGGATACCACTGGCACTCAAAGCATTTTTAATGTCCAGTTCAGACCACATTCAGAGGGCCAGGTTATTAAACTCTTGGATGCCAGAGATAACAGGAACAGGTTACAGGCCAAAATTAAATCAAGGACACCTACACGAGCAGAACAGCCAGAAGGATCTTGTGGCCAAAACTGGCTTCAGTTAAAACCAGACATTAACATATTCATGTTTGACAAATGTGTCAAGGGGTCACCACGTTACCACCTTACACACATGCTCGGCAGAAGCCTGACTCTTGTAGGCCCGAGGCACATACAAACCTTTTAGAATGCTCCATAAACAAAAAAGGCACAGGCTACTTCCTGAGAATATATATGCCTGGTACATAGACGCCTTGATCAAAGAAGCCCCTGTTACCTTAGAAGCAGCCTGGTACACACAAGTGCCCTCAGGGATGACAAAAAGTAAATCAGATTTCAGAAAAGGCTGTGTGCAATGCACATAATACTTCAAGCACCTAACCACATCCAAAGATGAAGCCCCTCCTCCAGTCTGTTAGATGGAGCTGGGCAGAGAGAAAGTAGAACAATTTCAATGTGATGCAGGCTGTCTTAAGTGTCAAGAAATCACATGGCAAGAGGGACACGCACATCCATACTCAATACAAGATGCAGAAGTAAAACCATCATAACTTAATTGTAGCTCAACCATCAAAGAGTTGATCTGTGGGATGCCGATTTAGTGACTTCTGCTGGTTTGTGTATGCCTTTGTAAGTCTCTCCATTCAACAATTCTGAGGCCAGAAGAATTTGTGACTGTACATATACATTTTAATGATTGAGATACAATAAAGTTGTTTTTTACTTATGGATTTTGTATTGAGTATGGAAGTGCATGTCCCTCTTGCCTTGTGATTGAATTATTGGGGAGCCTATAGAGAAGCTCTTGTATCACACACCCATACCAGCAATTTAATCCTGCTGTCCATCCAGAATTGCATGTATAAGTGACAATACCTTGAGATGTTTATGCATTGTGTCCATACAGTTTAGAAGTAACAGCTGCTGAATTTTGTTTCTTAAAGTGTCAAGAAAGGCAGAGAAAATGAAGATAAATGCTCAAAAAAGGTGCTTCTGAGGCACTCCCAGAACAAGGATCAAGTCCCAAGAGGCTGAGACCGAGCCATCCCTTGCACAAAAGTCTGAACATCTACCAGTAAAGCAATGCGCCTCTGAAACACTACAGACAGAAATTAAATTTGAACTTCAATAGAGCTATGACCAAGTACTTTTCAAAGATCATAATGAAGAAAAGCCAAAATGATCTGAAGACGAAAGGGCCATGGCCACGACCCCCAGTCTTCATATTGTTACAGAACAGGGACAATACCCTGTGGTATGACATGGAAGAAACTGACTTCTGAATCTGCAACACATTGGCAATGACAAAGTAAAAATACTTCAAGAAGCTGGCCTCAAGAGCCAAGCTCTCAAAGCCAGCTTCTCAACCTCTAGATGACACAGTGGACCCAGAGTAAAAAGGTCTGTAAGCACAGGGAGCTGTAAGCGCTCTGCCAGAGACAGATTGAGAAGTTCTGAAAGCCAGACTAAACGGGGCAATCGGTATGACATGAAGCCGCTCCAAGATGATTTTCCTCAGCACTCTGGGAATCAGGGGAAACGAAGGAAACCCATAAACCAGGGAAAAATGCCATGGTATGACCATAGTATACAGTGTAAAAGCTTGAGGGTCCTGGGATCTGGCACTAAACACAAGTCAAATATATATCCATTAGTACTGAGCCAGCAAGAAATGCCTAACTATAAAGGCATTGAAAGGGGCACATGTAAAGGAAAGATAATTTTAATGTGAAAGAGAAGAGGAGGAAAAGACAAGAACACGCAGCTAACCAAAAGTGCAGAGTGCTAGTCAGGCTAAAACACCACAGAACCATAAATATGGCTTCCAGGCAAATAGGGACATACTCACAGGACCTATACACTCTGAAGGAATCCTGTGCTCTCCAAACGTACAAGGTGCTGTATGCACCATGTTAGTGACTACTCAGATAAGGTAGGCACAGCTACTTTGAGGAGAGGGCACTGAAGTATGTGCTCTTTGTTCAAACCAACAATGGAGGCCTGAGATAGGAGCCCACCTAATGGGAATCACACAGCCCAATCCTAGCAGAACAAAAAGGAGAAAAAGGTGGCCAACTATGAGAGTATCTTTGCCTTGTTCCACTAATATGGAGATCACATTTAAAAATGATCATGTCTGGTGGAGGTGAAGTGAAATCAGGGAGTGAGTCAACCTCTGATACTTTACCCCATGGTTCCTGTATTCCACACAGGCTTTTAAACCCTTAAATTCTAGATTTCTCCAACACATTGTTTTGTGTGTTGGAGACTTCTAACATTCAATGGGTTAAATGCTTTATTTAACCATTTGAGTGCCAGAGGGGTATGCAATGCATTTATGGTACCAACTGGCATGCCACTTAGTTTCAATGACATAAGCCTTTGGATGGATGTTTGTCAAGCACTGCACTGGGACGTTTTCTAGAATACAAGTGGTTAACCCCTTAAGGACCAGAGGGCTGTGCAATGGCACTGCAAAGCAATGCGTTGCACACCCATTTGGTCTTTAAGGGTTTAACCAGGTTTGATTATTAGGGTCGAACAGGGGTCTCATCACACCATAGCAAGTCATTTGAGGACTAAAAATGCAAACTCAAAAGCAAGTGAATCATGTGATGTTTTGTCATGTTACACAAGAACACAGCACAAATCATTCAGACAAATAAAACAACAGTATTTCTCCAGAGGAATAACTGCAACTCCATAATATTCTATAGAGATGTATTTGTAATGAAGTAACAGAACAAGCATCTACGGGGATTTATAAATTGTCCAAGAAAAACAATGCATCAAGAAATTAACTCTTTGCCTGCCAGAGGTATCCACTGCACTGTTGGGCAACCTATAGCACTCAAAGGGTTAATCTAGCGGAGAGTTTCTTTTGGATTCCCAGCAATGTGATAAATACTTTTATTCTCTTTAATAAAATGTGTTTTGAGAAAAACAGGGCTTGGAATCAGGAAAAAAAACTAGAATATATGTGTACTTCAGGCAATTCAACACGTGTGTGCATTTTGTGTACTCTACAGTAGTGTAGTAAAAGGTGCATGTTTTTTTACATTAGGCTCTTCTTGTCTGCTTGCTTGATTGCTAATCATGTCATGTGTGTCTGCGTCCCTCTGCTAAAAAAACAAAAATACAAAATAGTGTTAATTCCCTTCCATGTAGAGGTTTATCATCTTCAAGATTATAACACTGCTGTCCAACAGGAGCACTTAACTGGCCAGGATCACATATATCGCTGCTCTAGCACAGGCAAGTTAGAACAGGAGACTCATCCATGCTGAAACAGGGAATATTTAACCCTTCTGAGGGCCAAAGGTGTGAGCAACATGGTGCTCACACCACTGGCCCTCAAAAGGGTTAAAGTGGAACAAGTCACTTCAAACTTTACATTATATATATATATATTAGCACAAACTGGGTCATGCACAAAAAGGAGCAATTCTGGAGCAAACCAACTGTAACCCTGGGGAAAAATAAAAGTTCCCCAGAGACCTCTTACTTGGAGATTTTTAACTCCTTCAATGCTAGAGGTATCCAACACACTGTGATTTAATTTGCTGACCTCTCTAGCACTCAAGGGGGAAGATTCACTAAGCAGTGATAAGGTAGAGACAACTTCTCCAGTTAATATGTAATTCTATAGACCCTATTCACTAAGATCTCCAAAGTTGAAGAAATCTTAGTACATCCTATATAATAATTCGCTAATTTTTGTTTGTCAGAAGCCATCAGGCACAGTACAGACGGTTGCACGAGCTGCAATCATGTGCAGTACAGACTGCCAGCGCCTGATAACAGAGTGGGGCGCTCCGAATTTGGACCGTAGTCAGTGCACAGAGAGGACTATGGTCTGAAATCAGAGTGCCCTGCTCAGTTATCAGCCACGGCACGGGCAGTCTCTACTGAGCATGACTGCACCGTGGCCGTTGCTGCCTGACACTGTAGCCCGTGTACACGGGCTGTTCAACTAGTAGGCCCCATATAATAATTTAGGAACTGGAGAAGTGATAAACTGGAGTAGTCATCTTAGTGAATCTCTCCAAAGGGGTAAAAAGTATTGTTTATATAAAGAGGTTTTGTCTCCTATGGTGCAGCAGAATTTCTCCTCCTCTTTTATACGCAAGGCACACCAATACTGTGCAATGCTTATTTCACTTACCTGGCTGAAATCATTCTAATCGTTTGAGTTGGGGTTGTGACATTACTTTTGGTTTAAACCTATGGTTTCATGAACTGGGAGGACTGCGGCTTTTTTTTTTTTTCCTTCTAGAATGCATAATTTGTAATACAGAACGCAATGGACAGGTGTCTGCACTGCAAACAGCACTCAAGGAGGAAAAAAAAAAACTGAGAAACATCAGCTGAAGTTCCAACCCTTGATCCTTCAAAGACAATACCTTCCAGAACTACAGAACACAGCTGGAATGAGCTGCAATGGAGTTTTTCAAATTGAAGAAAATAAGTATTTCTGTAATGTAAGTGACCAGGCAGGTAAGAGAAAGCAGCAAGGCAAGCAGTTGGTATGTACCAGCAAATCAAAAAACAGTTTGAAGAGGTAGTTTCACTTCTTGTGTTGGCCTGCAAGATGTCCTAAAGGATTAGTGTTGGACACCACTGCTTTACAGTAAAGTTTCTGAACAGACCTTAACAGACCAAGGTTTTCCACAGTTTACTGTAATGCAGAAAGATAAATACTCTGTTTTCTTAGCAGAGTTAACAAAATGACAAGTCAAATGCATTTTTCATTCTTTAAAGGGATAGTAATGTCATAAAAAAAGTATTAACTATATGGTAGATACTTGCACTTAATTGTATCTCTCAAACAGTTATAGTTTGAGAGATATAGGAAAATAAAATTCTCCACTCCCTCCCCTTTCTGCTTGACGAGCAGTAAAGCAGTCAGTAGCAGATTCTGGTTGCTTGACCAGACGGGGCTCTTCAGCAGATCCGATATAACGGTATCTAAAGAGAAATACTTCATTGGAATGGTCTACAACAGAGGTTCTCAACCCCTGCACTCAGTGGCCACTAACAGGCCAAGACTTAGGAATTTCCCTGCTAGAACACAATTGTGTTGATCAGAGGCTCAGTCATATTGATTAACTCACCTGTGCTCTTAAAAGGAAATTCTCAAATCCTGGCCTGTTAGTAGCCACTGAAGGCGTGGGTTGAGAACCACTGGTCTACAACATGTGATTGCAAACCAGGCATACGTTGTAGACCGTTCCGATGAAGTATTTATTTTTATATATCGCTAAGTCAGTGCTGCTGAAGAGCTGCCGTCTGATCCAGGAACCAGAATCTGTTTCTCACACCTTTACAGCTCGTGAAGCAGAAAGGGGAGGGAGCAGAGAACTTTATTTTCCTATATCTCTCAAACCATAACTTTTTGAGAGATACAAATAAGTCCAAGTACTCTCTTTTAAATGTATCTACCATATAGTTAATACTTTGACATTACTATCCCTTTAACACATAGGATCTAATCTGAAACCTAACCTATACACCAGTGGCAAGCAAACTGGGGCTTAAAATCGAACCACCTACAGACTGTTCTGAAACACCTTTGTATTGAGCGCATGTGCAAAAAAAAAAAAAAAAGTTAATAAAGAGGGTCTCAGTCTTAAAAGTTTGACCACCCCCGTCCTACACAAACTGATGTATCAAATATATTCAAAAAGCCCCATTTTATTTACTTTTCCCAATTCAATGTTCCGTGCACCAAATTCATTTTCCTGCTATAGGCTAATGCTATTTTAATGTAATACAAAGCTTAAATAAAGTGAACACTACTGCAGTTATTGGGAAATGTTATTTTCTAAATGTGAGACAGGCTACAACTAGGTGGTGAATGTCTAGCAATATCTACATTTTTCTACCATTACTTTTCTATAAAGAGGGATACTGTTTTGCACATTAACCCTTTGAGTACCAGAGAGGTAAACACATTGCAACGCAATGCCTTGGATACCTCTCAAGCACTCAGAATGGTTATATTATATATTTAGAGACAGCAAGAAATTATAGAATTAGATATTGTTCAGCTGATTAAATGTATTATTACAGTGTAAACCTGCATTGTTTTGACAGTTTATGTTAGGCCAAAGAGATGCCAAAGTCCTCTCCAATGCATTGCTTTGTTAAATGTAAGATCTGATATGCTGTAAATTTAAAGAAGCAATGAAGTTTTTTTCTCTTCTTTTACTATATGTACTGTCCTGACAGCTATGAGGAAGTTCCCATAGATTCTAGCTATTCACTCTCGGATCACACTGCAGATCTCTGATCAGCAGAGCTGGGTGAATTCTACGCTTCACTTGGAGCTTATGAGAGAGTTTTTAGGACAATATGGATAGTTCAAAAGCTCCTGTGACTTCACTATCCCTTTACGAACTGCATGCATTAAAATCAATGTAGGCCAATTTTAAGCAATTATTTCTCCTACATTAGCAAGATAAAAAATGCCTTATGTATAAAGAAATGTGAAGAAATTCCTGGAGCAAACCAACTGCACTTTTTAGCAGGATGGTGGAGGAAAAAAAAAAAAAAAAAAATATTCTCTTGGATTTAAAACAGGGCTTTTTAACCCCTTAAATTCTAGAGGTCTGCAACACATTACTTCTCAATGTATTAGGGATATCCAACATTCATTGGGTTTTAAAAACTCCATTTAAATGGGATGTTTTATTAATTCCCTCGATGCAGTTCATTTGCTCCACCTTGTCTTCACACACAAGATCTGTTACTAGATGAAAAGCACAGAACGTTGGAAAGCAAAGCAGAGCTCCCTCTTAACTGGCATAAAGACCTAGTCCACTGAATATTAGGGCTCCTGATTCCATCCTGGCACGTGGTGGATGAAATCTACAGTAAATTTACCTGAAGATAGTTAAAAAGATAGTAAGGGTTTATTTAAATCTAGAATCAGTAAAACTCAAATGTCAAACTATATTTAACCCCTTGGACACCAGAGATATCTCAAATGCATTCCTTTGCAATGCACTGGAGAAGTCTCTAGCAACCAAGAGGTTAAATGAACCACTGCAATCTGTTTAACAATAAGGAATGATTGAAAGGGTGGATAAAACATAAGGACAGAAATTCCTCTTACTGCTCCGGTTTTACTGCTATCTGTGTTGCAGTCTGGAATGATTTTGGAGAGTTGAACAATCCAGTTGTTTATCTTGTCTCTCCGTCTCCTCTCCACTACGAGAAAAATACAAGAGTCAGGCTGGCTGAGGATAAAAGAGGATTTTAGTCTTACCTGTTAAATCCTTTTCTTTTAATCCATATGACACACAGGTACCACGGGGAGGCAGATAACTCCTCCCTGTAGGCTGGAAGAATTCTAGAAGTAATTGTAGGTGGAGCCTCCCCTTCCTCCTCATCAGGCTATCCCACTAGGCCCACCCCAGATACACTTGAGACAAGCTTACTAAGAAGGACAGCAAGAAAGAAGAAAACGAGTAGACCAAAACAGGAGCAGTAGACCAAAAGAGAACTCCCACATCCAGCACTTGGAGTCATCCAATATGACATACAGGTACCATGGGGATGTACCAACATTAAGCTCCCACGGTGGGAAGACTAGGAAAAGACCAAGCCCCAGTCCACATGATAGAAAAGTTCCCATTGACTATCCAGTACCCGGAACAGCCCAAACTAAACGTCAACGGGCACTGAATAACAATATCACATCACACAAGAACAAAAGCCAACTAGGCTCAAACAGTTAACGAACGGTAAGGCACAGGAAAGAAAAGGTCCTAAACAGGCAGTACGCCTCCAGGACCTTCCTGTTAAAGCTGGCTTCAGCTGAAGCCAGAACAGCAACATGATAGTGTTTGGCAAAGGTGTGCACAGAAGACCAAGTGGCCGCCTTGCCAGTTGTTCAGAGGTCTGATTCTTGTAGGCCCCCAGGAGGCCCCATCAGACCTGGTGGAGTGTGTTTTAATGAGGAAAGGAACAGGTTTCTTTCTGAGCTCATAAACATTGTTAATAGTAGACTTAATCCAAGATGCAATAGTGACCTTGGACACAGCTATAACTGCCCTGGGACCCTCGAAGAGGACAGAAAAAGCATCAGTTTTATTGAAAGACTCCGTACGGTGCACACAGAACTTAAGGCAGCGTACCACATCTAACAAGTGGAGATCCCACTCCTTGTGATATTCGGGGTCAAAACAAAAAGGCACAACAATATCCCGATTGATGTGGAACTCAGAGACCACCTTAGGAAGGAATTCCTGGGAGGTACAGAGAACAGTCTTATCCTTGTGAAACACCAGAAAGGCAGTTTGCAGGACAAGGCCTGCAATTCAGCAGACAGACCACAGACAAAAGAAAGGCCATCCTCCCATGTCAGAAGGCGCAGAGGAATAGTAGTCAAGGACTCAAGTACTCAGCTGCTGTAAGACTCCTAAAACCAAGATAAGGTCCCACCTGGGGAGTAGGAGCCTTATAGGCAGGGAAGGCATGAGCGACACCCTGAAAGAAAACCTTGACATCTGTCAAAATGGCAATGAGTCTCTGGAAAAACACACAGACCTGAGTTAAGACTGAGACCTTTGTCTCAGGACCACTGCAATATCAGACTCTTGTGATGACAGGTCCCGGTCAACACACAAAGACTGAAAAAAAATGGACCAAATGCTATGGTAGACTTTGAAAGAAACCAGTTTCCTAGCCTGGATCATAGTGGAGACCACACCTCAAAGGAGAATCAATTCCTTCTTAGGACAGAGGCTTCAGCAGCCATGCCGTCAAAGCCATGAGCTCCAAGTCCTCCCTCCACAGATAACCCTGAAGGAGGAGATCTGGTCTGAGTGGTAATGGAAATGGATCCCAAGTGGAGAGAGCCACAAGTTCTGAGAACCAGTGCTTCCTGGGTCAGTAAGAGCCGATCAAGATGACCGCGGGACCATCCATCTGAATCTTCCTCAGCACCCTGGGAATGAGAGGAAGTGGTGGTGGTGGGATGTAAGCCAGATGAAAACGCCAGGGAATCGCCAGAGCATTCACTGCAAAAGCCAGAGGATCCCTCAAATAGGAGCAAAACAGCTCAGCCTACCTGTTCCTGGTAGCAATCAGGTCTATCCAAGGAAGACCCCACCACAGGTCGAAAACATCTGGGTGGAGCTCCCACTCTCCCGGGTCCACCCTTTGACAGCTGAGGAAGTCCACCAGGATGTGGTCTACCCCTGGAATGTGCATGGCGGAAATAGCCGGAATGTGATCTTCTCCCCATGCCAAGACAGACTTGACCTCTGACCAAGTGGAAGCGCTTCTAGTGCCTCCTTGCTTGTTGATTTACGCCATGGCGTTGTCCGACTGGAAGCGCACTGGACAACCCCTCAATGGAGAGGACCAGTAAAGCAGATCATGATGAATCGCCCGGTGTTCCAGAACACTGAAGGACTGCAGCGTCGCCTCTGTAGTCCATCTGCCCTGAACTCCCAGGTGACCCAGGACAGCTCCCCAGCCTCTGACGCTGGTGTCCGTCGTCACCAGGGTTCAGTCCTGAATGACAAAGGGTTTCCCCTTCTCCAGGCTGGACCTGTCCAGCCACCAGAGCAGGTCCTGCCTCACTTCCAGAGGAATAGAGACACTGCGGTCCAAGAGATCCAGGTTCCCATGCCAAGCACGGATAGTGAACCACTGGAGCTCCCTGGTGTGAGCCATGGAATACGGAACTGCCTCCATGGTGGAAAGGATGTGGCCTTTCAGGGTCAAGATGGACACTCCAGAGCTCGGGACATCAGCTGCATGACCTGTTGGACAGAATCCTCTGTCAGAAAAACCTTCCCTTGGCAAGTATCGAAATGGAGACCAATGAAAACCAGGACCTGAGCAGTTTTCTTCATATTCTGAATCCACCCATGGTGGAGGAGAATCAGAGCACAGTCCTGGACATGCAGGTGGAGGAGTTCCCTGAACGGAGCCTTCAGCAGAAGATAGTCAATGTAGGGATTCACTTGAATCCCCTGGGTGTACAGAAAGGCAATGTTCCTAAGACTCTGGCAAACACCCAAGGAGCGAAGGCAAGCCCAAAGGGCAGAGTGGGGAACTGGAAATGTCCCAAGTCGCAGGCGAACCTGAGGCACTTCTGGCTGTTCGGATGAATTGGGACAAGTAAGCAAGCAAACTGCAGATCCACAAAGGCCAAGAACTCTCCTGGACACATAGCTGCTATGACAGAGCACAAGGATTCCATCTTGAAGCTCGCAGTCTCCACAAAGGAACTGATGTCTTTGAGGTACAAAATAGGACTATTACCGCTGTCCCTCTTGGCCACCAAAAATAGGTTTGAATAGAAACCTAAACATCTCTGAGGAACTGGAGTCAGGATTCCCTTGTCCAAGAGAGCCTGAACCTCGTCGCTGAAAAGACGCAGCTTTTCTTGTCCCAGAAGAGCTCTGGACTGGAAGAATCTGTAGGGAGGAAGACATTTGAAGGGATCCTGTACACCTCTGAAACCACCTGAAAGACCCACTGATCTGCAACAGAGGATACACAGGAATCTGAAAAATGGAACAAGCACCCACCCACCGGGAGCTGTGGACCAGGATTCTAAAAGTCTTGCAAAAACAAACTTGCCGGACTTAGGCTTGATGGCGGTGTGCTTTGAGTGCCTCTGCTGTCTGGGCTTGGTGGTCTTACGTGTGGTGCTGGCCTGAGACATGCACTAATTCAGCCTCTTTATTATGACAGGGATGAAAAAGACGCTGTTTCTTCACCAAGTTGGGGCGCTTGGAAACATGAGGCAGTACTTTTGCCTCCAGTGGCCTCGCTGATAATCTGCATCAGTTCAGGCCCAAAGAGACTTTCCCTGAAAAGGGAGGGAAATCAGCACTTCTTAGATGAGAGGTCCGCAGACCAAATCTTAAGCCACAATGTGCGTCTAGCAGAAACAGAGTTTGACAGCATCAAAAAGAGTCACTGACTTATGTGTAAGTATCAGACATATTGGCCAAGAGGGCCATTAAAAAGGTCCTCCTTAGGGGCATCTTTACTAATAGCTTCAGTAAGTTATTCACCCCAGATGGCGAGAGCTCTAGTAACCTAAACTGAAGCCAAGGTAGGCCTCAAGGCAGTACCAAAGGCAGCAAAGTTTGACATCGGGATCGCCTCCAGATTCCTATCAATCACATCCTTCAATGCCGTGGCATCCGCAAGGGGTAGAACAGTGGACTTAGAAAGTCTAGAAATAGGGGGATCAACCTGAGAAGGTGTAGCCCACTTAAAGCTGCCTCAGAGAAGGGGTACAGCATGGAAAACCTCTTGGAATGAGAAAGGCGCCTATCTGCCATTTTCCACTTATCCAGGATAAGCTGGTCCAGAGTGGGATTGGGCAGAAAGACCGTGAGGAATTTCTTACACCGTTGAAAGACGTCATAAGTTTGGCCCTCAGCAGTGACATGTAAGGTCATTAAAACCACCTTAATGAGACCCTCAGTAGAGGGCGCAAGGTCAGCCTCACCATAAGCATATGAAAAAGCCCCTTCCTCACACTCCCCTTCCTCCGTATCATCCTCAAAGGAATCCTCCTCAGAGGTTTCTGTGAGATCAGGAATGCCAGGGGCCTTAAACCTGAAAGAAGTAGGGGTGTTCAAGAATGGAGGACCCCCTGGAGGGAAAGAGGAAACTGTGCCATAGAGGACTTTAAGACCTTGACCCAACGTGGCTCTTATTCAAGGTTGGAGGGCCCGGGTGGAGTAGATGTCACATCGCATGAATGGCATAAGAGTCCTAAGTATTCTCTAAGGAGCCCTGTTTGGCACGAGGAACAGTAAGCAAGGGAGGAGACAAGAAGAATGAACCCCATCTCAACTCTAAGTCAAACGGTTGCAGAGATATGTCCCAAAACAGTTTGTCCCATAGAAGTCAATGGAGCAAGTGTGGCCACGCGGTACAGTGCGCCTAAAAAGCACAGAAAATAAATAAATAAAAAATAATTTAAAATGTGCCCAGATATCCAAGGGAATATGTAGGGACAAATAAAAATCTAGAAGGAAGGATGAGCCAAAATAAGCCCCATAACCTAGAGAAACCAGCAGGGAAGGGGTTAAATACAGAAAATGCAACCATCAAAGCTCCAAAAACCCTGGGATCAAACGAATAAGATACCCAGAATGAGTGCAGGACTTTTAATACACCTATAAGCAGCTTTGAATCCTGGCAAGGTCAATTCAGCCTTTCATCCTTCCGAGGTCGATAAAATGAGTACCATTAAATTAATTGGGATAATAATAATGTTTATTTTTCAGTTGCCGATTTGGTTATTTCCGAGAGCATGCGTTAAAAGCACTTTGAGTCCCACTGGGAGAAAGGCTCTATATAAATACTAGTCATTATTATAAGACCCCTGCATGGAGGGGAAAGGAGCGACAAGTGGACCATGGCAATCAAAGGGTTGATCACCTTTTTACTTGAATTCTTTTTTTTCATATTACCATTGAAAGAAAGCCTCAGAGAGACCCAAGTCAGGAGAAAGAAACATGGGCTGCATGACTCCCTCCACAGAAATGCAAGGGTCCATAACAGCACTTGATAGCTGGAAATCCTCCAGGGAAGCCAGGAATGGCAATTCACCTAACTGGGGAATTTTGACACACTATCTAAAAGAATATATTAAAATATTCCCAAAACTGTCTAGGTTACTGGAACAAGTCTATCTGGGGCAGGGCTAGGAGGAAGGGAAGGCTCCACCCACAACTTCTAGAATTGTTCTAAACTACAGGGAGGAGCTGTCGCCTCCCCATGGTACCTGTAGGTCATATTGGATGACAATGAAAGGGCGATTTAGCCCAAAAGGTAGCTGCAAGTTGTCTACATCTGCTAAAAGACCAAACTAAAACCAACTTTCTCAAAGGAGCAGCAACATCTAAAACTTCCTCAACTTGATCTGGGCAGAAAAGCCAACTGGCAGCTATGAATTGCGTGTGGACTGGACTCGTGTTCAAGGAGGTAAAAAGTTTTTGTTTTTTTTAAACTGACTCAATGACTCCAAACTTCCTTCCTAAAAAGGAGTCGGGAGTGTGGAGTTCAGTAACAAATTATCACATATCTAATACTACAGAAAGACTAATACTTGTGAACCAATCCATGCAAAACAGACTAACAGTGGCCATTAGCATTTTCTAGTGAAATTAAATTTTTTATTAGGTATTTCTGTTCATTTATATTGGCATATTTCAGAACAATCTTACTATGGAAAACTTACAAAATACAACAGTGCTCTGATTTTAATATCCCTGTAACACCTTAGATACCAGAAGACTGCCCAGGAAATTTAAATTCCCACTCATAACCAACTGTAAGAAATGTTCTCCTGATTTACTTTGTGCAGACCAGCTCATGACAAACACACAAACTTTGCCATAGATGTGTGCAACCCAGTGTCAATTAATGAGACCCACAACACGTGCAATCATAAGATGAACCCTACGAGTACTAGAGGAGTATGCAACACAATGCTTTGCAATGTGTTCATTTGCTCTGGCACTCCTAGGGTTAAAGGAATACCAACACCTAAAGATGAAATTGGTCAACATAAAATACCTTTAAATGTCTGGAAGAAACAGCCAGCATCAGTGAAAATGTTATGGTTTTTAATGCTTGCAGTGTCCTATTCAGACATCACCTGGTTAATTTTGTTTATACTATTTGAAATTAATGATAAAAGTTAAGGCAATTAAAGTATTGAGATGGATACTTATTTCAGCCCTACATATCACAACCCTGTGCTAACCCTAATCAGACACCTATTGATACCGCTATGGTAATGACAGTCAGGGAGTCCTGCAAGAGACAACAAATGGGAGCTCCAATGGAACACTTGTAACACAGGATTTTAGGCCTTTTCTCTTTAGTCCATACGCATCACAGGAATCATGGGGTACATCCCCCCCCCCCCATAGAGCATGGCAGTCAGAGGAGGGGGGTTGGGGAAGGAGGATTTTAGTCTTACATGTTAAATCCTTTTCTCTTAGTCCATACAGGTTACTGGTAACTTTGGGTAGGCGATTTGCCCCTTTAACTGTAGACAGGAACAATTCTATAATTGTATGCAGTAGGTGGAGCCTACCTTCCCTCCTTGGCTGCAACCAAGCTCCACAAAGATTTGAGACACTAACTATTGACTAGATAGTGGAAGGAAAATAAGGCTCCTGTGAGCATGACACCGAAGGACCCCCACACGGTCTGCCACAGGACAGCCAAGCATAGTCCCTTGACAGGATGGAAGACCAGTAACCTGTATGGACTAAGAGAAAAGAATTTAACAGGTAAGAATAAAATCCTTTTTTCTCTGTCGTCCAATACAGGTTACTGGTAACTTTGGGATGTCCAACCATTGAGTTTCCCCAGAGGCAGGAAGCAAGGCAAGGACCAGGAGGAAGGCCCCCAAAGTCACCAGAGCAGATATGAACCATCAGATCAGAGATAGCCCAAGAAACAATGAAGTGTCAACGGACACTGAACAGGAGTAACACCCCCCCAGTAAACTAGAGCCAACAGGGCTCAAAAGTGAAGGAAGCACCAAGAACCAAAGAAAATACTAGACAGGCAAGACTGTCATCAGCCAGTGCAGCACATCAACACGGTAGTGCTTCGAAAAGGCGCGCACAGATGACCAAGTGGCAGCCTTGCACAACTGATCAGCGGAGGCTTCATTCTTTTAAGCCCAAGAAGCCCCAACAGATCTAGTACAATGAGCCGTGACCCGAAAGGGGACAGGCTTCTTCCGCAGCTCAAAAGCCTTACGAATAGTGGAATGGATCCAAGAAGCAATAGTCACTTTGGATGCAGGTCTTCCTGCCCTGGGACCATCGGGGATGACAAACAGCGCGTCAGATTGCCTGACAGACTCCATACGATGCACATAAAACTTGAGACAACGCACCAGGTTTAACAAGTGGAGATCCCTCTCCTTGTCAGAGGTGGTCTCATGGCAGGAAGAAGGCACCACAAACTCCTGATTGATGTGGAACTTCAAAACCACCTTCGGGAGAAACTCCTGAGAAATGCAAAGAACCGCCATGTCCTTGTGAATCATCAAATAGGGTGATTTACAGGACAGAGCATGTAACTTCGTGACACAGCGAATAGACACTATTGCCAGGAGAAAAGCCATTTTCCATGTCAGCAGACGTAGAGGAATAGTAGCCAAGGATTCAAATGGAGGGCGCTGAAGAACGCCCAAAACAAAGTTAAGATCCCACAAAGGAGCGGGATTCCTGAAGGCAGGACGAGCATGAGCAACGCCCTGGAAGAAAACCTTGACATCAGGAAGGATGACAATGCGCCTCTGAAAGAAAACAGAGAGCAGACGTCTGAACCTTAAGGGAACTCAAACTGAGGACCTTATCCATGCCATCCTGCAAGGCCAGGACCACAGGCAGATCAAATCAGCACACAAAGACAGAAAAGTCGACCAGACACGATGGTAGATCTTTGAAGAAACAGGTTTGTGGGCACTGAGCAGAGTAGCCACTACACCAGAAGAAAAGCCTTTCTTCTTCAATATTGAGGATTCAATTTCCAAGCCGTCAAAGCTAGCTGATGAACATCCTCCTTCCACAAGTAACCCTGTAGAAGAAGATCCGGACACAGCAAGGGAGCCCGAATGGCTCTGCCACTGACCGATTAAGAAGCTCCGGAAACCAAGCCCGTCAAGGCCAGTACGGAGCAATCAGAATGACTGGACAGCGTTCCAGTCACAATTTCCGTGACATCCTCTGCAACACTGGGAGGGGAGGAAAGATGTAGGCCAGAGGAAATAACCAAGGAATGGGCATTGCATCCATCACCAGCATTAAAGGGTCCCGCCACCAAGAGCAGAACCTCGGAACCTTCCTATTGTGTCTTGTCGTCATCAGGTAGATGTAATGAAGACACCACTTCTGATCAATGAGGAGTAACACCCCTGGGTGCAGTTCCTACTCTCTGTTGTCCACTGTGTGTCGACTGAGGAAGTCCACCATGACGCTGTCTACGCCAGGAATGTGCAATGCAGATATGGCAGGATCGTGTTCTTCTGCCCAAGACAAAATAACCTTGACCTCTAACCAAGCAGCGAGACTTCTTGTGCCACCCAGCTTGTAGCTGTAAGCCACGGCCGTGGTGTTGTCGGACTGTACCCGGACTGGACAGTCCTTCAGCTGAGATGTCCAATGAAGAAGGGCATGAAATATTGCCCGAAGCTCGAACACGTTGACAGGAAGGAGAAATTACTCCGGAGACCACCAACCCCGAGTACTCAGGTGACCAAGGACCGCTCCCCAGCAGGAGAGGCTGGCATCCGTCGTCACCGTGGTCCAGAAGGATACCAGGAAGGACTTGCCTTTCAGCAGATTGGAGAGGTCGAACCACCAGGACAAACTCCGTTCCACAGAAGAGGGAGGGACACTGAATCTTCAGAAAGTCCGGCTGACCCCTTGCACACCTGGATCACAAACCTCTGGCGTTCCCTGGTGTACGCCATGGCAAACAGGACCGCTTCTATGGTGGAGATGAACTTTCCCACTAGAGAGGACAGCTTCTTGGCTGGAACTGGATCTTGAGCCAGAACCGCAGAAACCCTGTGGAAATCTTGTGAGCTACCTCGTCTCTGGATAAATGGCGATGTGTAAATAAGCATCCTGAAGATCCAGAGATGCAAGGAATTTCCCTGGGGACATAGCAGCAATCACCGTCTGTAGAGACTCCTGGTGATAAGGAGTCCGGATCACAAAGGAATTGAGATCCTTCAAATCCAAGACCACAAAGAGGTTTGAGAAAAAACCCATACCTCTGTCCTGAACTGGAACCATCTCTACAACATCCGTGTCCAGAAGAGCTTAAATAGTGCTGTTGAACAGAGAGCGTTTCTCTGCACCCTGATGAGTAAGAGAAGGAAAGAAGCGAAAGGGAGGAAGAGACAAAAGGGATCCTGTACCCTTCCATCACCACTTGTAAAACCCACGGGTCCGCCTCTGAATCCTCCCAGATGCTGTGGTAGTGACGCAGACGACCACCCACAGCAGACTAGGGACCCGGATTCGGCGGGTCATGCCAAATAAGTCTTGGAAGCCTTGGGCATGGAGGAGATACATGGAGCTGAGGGAACTGTATGGTTCCCCCAGACGTGTCTCAATCCGAAAGGAACGAAAATACCGGTTACGCTTAAGCAGTGTTTTCTTCCTGGGAACTAATGGTAGAAGGGTACTCTTACCTCCTGTAGCCTCACTGATCAGATCTTTAAGATCAAGCCCAAACAAAGAAGTACCTTGAAAAGGTAAAGAGAGCAATTCTTTCTTGGAAGCAGTGTCAGCAGACCAGATCTTGAGCCAAAGAGCTCATCTGGCAACCACAGACATGGTGGAAACCCTGGCCACCAAACGGATGGCATCAAATAAGGCAGCAGAAACATAGTGCTGTGCCTCAGAAATGTTGGCAAGAAAGCGCAACATATCCGAAGTAGGAGCACCCTGACGGACAGCCAGGGTGAGCTGTTCAGTCCAGACCGGAATGGCCCGGTTCACCCATGCTGCAGCGCAAGCTGGAAGCATGGCAGTACCAGCAGTGGCAGAAATGGACTTGAGGAGACCTCAAGTTTCTTGCCAGTCTAGTCCTTCAGAGCAGACGCGTCAGAAACTGGCAAGGCAGTAGACCTGAATAGCTTGGAGGTAGGAGCATCCACTTTGGGAGGATGAACCCACTGCACAAGCTTGGCAAATTTCTTGGACACAGGTTTCCTGTCCGGGGATTTCCACTCCTCTGACACAAGGCAGTCAAGAGTGGGGTTAGGTGGAAAACATGTAAGGGCCTTTTTAGGCTCCTGAAACACATCAGAGGGGTAAGAAGGAACCTCCTGAACTAAGGGAATGTTAAGAGTATTCAAGACAGCCCTGATCAGGCCCTCAGCGGAGGGCTCAGGATCAGCCTCAAAAGGATCCCCAAAAAACAGAGGAGCCCAGAGCAGAACATTCCCCAGCATCTGAATCCACCAGCAGTTCCTTTTCAGAGGAATCCGACACGTCAGGAACTCCATGAGGTTTGGGCAGGGAAGACTTCACAGATGAGGGGGGTCTGCCAAGAATGAAAGAACCCCTGTAACTGGGATGGAAAGAGTTGCAATGTAGACCTAAGGTCCATGGTAGCAGCCTTGAACTCTTACACCCAAACTGGCTCTAATGTATGTCTGGGAGACTCTCAGGGACATCAGAACATGCTGGGCATAAATGACCTGAGAATTCTTTAAGTAACCCTAGATGACAGGAAGAGCAATGCGCAATAGGGGATACAGACCCCAGCATCCTTAGTCTTAGGTCTGGCCCCAAGCTCCAACGGTATAGACATTCTCACAGTGTCAAATAACCTTACAGTAGAAGGTATAGTGTGTAGGATTAAAGATTCACCCCAGAAATCGCTAAAACAGGCTTATCTGGCAGGCGAAGGGTTAATCAGCAGAGGAGAGAAAGAGTCCAAGCCCTGCGTAGGATACTTGTTCTGGAAATGGCCCAATCAGAAACAAGCGTGCGAAGCAATCGCTCATGTGAAATGTGGTTTTCCCAGAAAAAGTACCCCAACAGTGCCCGAAGCCCCCTGAGCCCCCCAACACACTAGAAACATGAACCGGATGACAGAGCAAGGGTAGACAATAAAAATGAGCCATCTCTGAAGTCGCTAGGTGGAGCGGTTGCAGAGATATGTCCCAAACTGTACAGTCCTATAGGAGTGAATGGAACAATGACACCTATGCAGTAAAGCATGCCTTTAACTCAAATTTTACAAAATTGACACAGAAAAATAAAAATACATGAAACATCACTAGAACATGTTAGGATACCCAAAAAACACTGAACCAGTAGGAAAAGAGTCAGAAAACCGCCCAAAAGCTAAAGGGTTAAAGTAACACATAAACCTGCTCTAAAACACCCAACAGACATACAGATAGACCCATTGAGTGCATAACTGTGCAATAAGAACTCCAAAGGAAAACACCTGTGCGGAGGGGCACTGTGGGACATGTGGATCTGCAGCACTCAAATGGTTGCTCACCTTTCCTGCAGATCTTCTGTCTTCAGATTACCATGTATTAAGTAGCAGCCGCGGTGGGCAACTCCTAAGGAAAGAACTTGTAGCCAAGTGCTTAAGGTCCACAAAAAGCACCTGGTTACTGAGCTAGCCACATCTAAGGGCATTGTCAGTTATGGTAATCCGCATAATGGTGGTATTCCATTATAAACAGAAAAATAAACTTCTAACGCTAAAGCAGAACCGTTCTCTTGCCTGTGCCTTCACCAAGGAACAAATCTTTTGGAGCTGGTTGGCTAGCTGCAGCCAAGGAGAAGGTAGGCTCCACCCCTGCATACAATTCTAGAATTGTTCCTGCCTACAATTAAAGGGGTGGATCACCTACCCAAAGTTACCAGTAACCTGTAGTGGACGACAGAGAAATCTTCTTTTGGGTCAGAGACTCCTGCCTCCTCTTCCAGCTCAATCCATGTCTTAATTCCCAGCTTCATGTGTAACAAGTAGCACAGAGATGAACAAGAAAGAAGAAGAAAATGTAACCCCCTCAAAGACAACTTCACTGCCTGAGGAAGGAAACAGGTGCTTTTTTTCCCCCTCTGGGTGGGAGTCCTCTCCCCATAAGATGACCGTATACCACAGGGCTAAATAAAAGCTATTTAATCTCAGGTGTCAATGGACACCAAACTATCCCAGAAAACAAACCAGACAAGGAGACAATTGGGCTCAAACTACTGAACGTGGCAGTAGAAGAAAAAGGGGAGGGGGTTCTTAAACAGGCACTACCCTCCAGAAGAACCTTTAGCAAGAGCTGGTCTCCACAAAGGCCAAAACATTGAAATTGTAGTGTTTGGTGAAAGTATGCAAGCACGACCACATAGAAGCCTTGCACTGCTGTTCAGCAGAAGTCTTGATTCATGTAGACCTAGAAAGTACCCAAAGACCTGGTCGAGTGTGCAATGACTGTGAAAGGAACAGGCATTTTCCTGATAACATAAGCCTGGGACATGGCAGCCTTGATCCAAAAATTGCTTCTTGGATTCAAGGCTACCATACACCAGGCTTATGCGACATTGGACGCAACCTGAATCACTCTAGAACTTCAGGGATGACAGAGGGAGCCAGCCTTGCAAAAGACTGAACAATGCACATAATACTTAAAGGCATTTCACAAAAACAGCAGCTCCAATTAATTTGGAGAGTGTTATTTCAATACTGTCAGAGTTGTTGTTCAAGAGTAATTGAATGATAAAGTATCCCCCTCCCACCCCCTTTTACCTAGTGTAAGCCATCTCCTCTTAGACGTGGAATCTGGTCCTGGAACTAGACAGCCCACAGCAAGGGACAATCTTCTTACTGTGAGCATAAGGAAAACCCTGCCCCCCATGACTTGTTTTTCCTTAGGCTCACTAGCACTGTCCCTCTCCGCGATCCGTCCGGAGACAGTCTTGCTGCTCTGAGGTGAGCAGTGCTACATCAGTAAAAGGGGTGGGAGGGGGATACTATTATCATTCAATTACTCTTGAACTACAACGGACAGTATTGAAATAACACTCTCCATGGCCCGAAATACTATGAAGATGAATTAGAGCTGCTGTTATTGTGAAATATTACTACCCCTTTAAGGCACTACACCACATCCCAAAGGTGAAGCTCCTTCTCCTGTTTTGAGGAGGAGAGTCAGGACAAACTGAAGGAAGGACAATTTCTGGATGGATGGGAAATTCTAAAACAACTCTATGTAAGAACCCTTGAAAGATATAAAGTATTGCTCAGTCCAGATAAAAACCAGGAAAGGAGGCTCACAAGATAAGACTTGTAATTCAGCAACTCTTTGCACAGAGGCACTGGCTAAAATGAAACCCATCTTTGCATCAAAAATTCAAGGAGACCGAGGAAAGGTTAAAAAGGTGGTCTCGGAAGGACGCTCAGGACCAAATTAAAGGTCCCACAGGTGCGTAGCAAGGCCCCCTTTAATAAAGGTCAACATCTGGCAGAAGAGTAATACAGCTCTGTAAGAGGACTGAAAAGGCTTAGATCTGTTCCTGAATAGGGCTCAGACTAAGAATCTTGTTCACAGTCTCGCAAGAAGCCTAAGACCGTAAGGAGATTAAAGGTCTGAGCAGACGCATCTTTATCTGGACATACTTCTAAAAGACATGCCAAATCTTATGGTACGCTTGGTAAGAGATGCTCTTTCTAGTTTGGGCCATGGGGGAATCTGCATCCCCTGAGAAACTCTTTAGCCTAAGGATAAGGCTTCAAGAGCAATGCCAATAATGCTAATCTTTCAACCTCTTGATGGCAGATGGGACACTGGATTAGGAGATCCAGACTCAGGGGAAGACGGAAAGGGTCCAGGATGGACAGATTGAGAAGGTCTACAAACCAGGCACAATGGGGCCATAATGGAGCAATCTGGATGAGCCTTCTCCATCCTGACCTTTTGAATCACCTGAGGAATTGGGGGAAACACACGACATATGAAGGTTCGATGGAATGGGCATTGTATCCATCACAATTGCCAAGGCATCCTTTATTTGTGCAGAAGACAGGAATTTTCCTGTTCTTGTGAGATGCCATCAGATGCACTGCTGGAGGACACCAATACTGGGCTCTAACACTTCCTGGTACAGTTCGCAGTTGCCTGGATCCACGTCTTGACGACAGAGTTAGCGACTACTTCTGGACTGCCAAGAAGGCTGGAACATGGGTTTCTGCCCAATTATGGAATTTTTACACCTCCGTCCAGGCTGACTTGCTTCTAGTTCCTCCTTGGCAGCTGATGTAAACTACTGCAGTCAAGTTGTCTGACTGAATCCACACTAGAATCTTCATCCATTGGAGAAGTGCTAGATGCACGGCATGAATTTCCAGGATGTTGACTGGAGCTCTCAGGAGAATAGAAATTATGTGGATTGGACTTGAAATCTATGCAGTAGCCTTCCGAAACAACTTTGGGTGGATGGAGCCGACAACTACATGTAAGGATGGAAGAGGACTCTGCTAGTCAACAGGAGGATGGCTTTAGGCTTTGGAGCAGACTTCTATTCTGCCAAGTCTGTCTTTGGGGCAGGGATTGCAAGGGATACCTGCATGTGGAGAAGCCCACTGCACTGGAGTCCAAGCCTTAAAGGGGTATAGTTTAGAGACATGCTTATTAAGGGAAAGTCTCATCTTGTGTTTCCCATTCCTCCAACAGAACCTGGTCTAATGTGCTGTTAGGAGGGGAAGACTAGTTCTTGAGTATCTGAAAGATATCCAACCTATCAGAGGCCTCAGGGACCTGGAGGGTCTCCAACACTGCTCTGATGAGAGGACAGACTCATAGGGCTCCCCAAAGGGCAATGAAGAGTAACACACAGTCTTCCTCTGAATCAATCTCCTGAGCAGAGGTTTTCCAAATTATCCAAGAGTGGCTCCTAATACACAAAAAAACAAACACACACAGGATCAACTTATCCGATTGTGGACCCAATGAAAGGAGGATGGAAAATGTGCCATGGAAGACATCAGGGATTTTAACCCAAGCTGGCTCTTGATCAATGCTGGATGGGTCCGGGGGGGGGGGGGGGGGGGGGGGCATACTAGGTGCCACAGTACAGGAGGGACAGTGACCCAGGATATTTGTCTTGGAAGGCCATCACAGTATGAACAACAATAAGTTATAGAACCCCGATTCCTTGGGTCTTGTTTTCCCCACATGCCACTTGGGGTCAAACATGTCCGGTGAAAGTAGCTTAAACTAGTTTAGTTTAAAAAGTGTACAGTAGGATAAAAAAAGCACCTAGAAAGTACTTATCTGGGAGAGCGAGAGCGAAAAAACAAACCAGAATATTTCGGGCAATACAGTTTACCACCTTTACTTTAAGCTAAGAAACCCACAGCTCCAGGACACAGCAAAACTCACATCACTGCACAGTCCTAACACTGCTGATATGATCGAGCATGATCAGAGAAGAAAATCACCTTCGACCCATGTGACAAATTGGTGCCTAGACATGTCCCACACAATCTTTCCCACTGAAGTCTATGAGGCAGAAATGGCAGCAGTGTGGGCTCATTCTTAGAGGGGCCATGCACTAAACAAGTAAAATATAAAGTAAAAAAAAAAAAGTTCCAAACAACCCTGAGTACACCTCAGACAGGATACAAATAAAGTTTGCAATGACTCAGATGCCAATGTGTTGAATAGCCTCCAATGTACTAACTGGCTCTGAAAGGGTTAAATAGGGAAGACTTATTATTCTTAATTTATATAGCGCCAACTAATTCCACAGAGTTGTACAATTGGGACTAAACAAACGAGCCACCTTTACCACACAGTCACATACAGGAAAGGGAATGTGATGAAAAATTAGTGCACTATAACCACAGATGAAGATATTAGAAACTAGTGGGACATAATATAGAGGACCATGGCACTCAAAGGATTACTCGCCAGTCTTTCTTCAGGCTCAAATCATGACAGAGCAGAACCTCAGGGAAGTTCAGCAAAGAAACTTGTCATGAAATCACCCTTCACAGGGAAATGGCCCAAATAAGACTCATGTGAACTGGGTAATCCAACTCTAGGGAAGGCAGTGATGGGAGCCCACCTAATGAGAACTATTATACAGCTTCATATCCAAGATAAAAAAAAAAAAATAAAAAACTGAAGTGCCAGCCTGCTCCTCTTGATAGAGAGGCTACATGAACCTGGCAATTAAGGCAGGGGTTGAGCTGGAAGCGGAGGAGGGAGTCACTGCTCAAAAGACCTTAAGTGCCTTGACCTTATTTAAATTTAGATTTTTTTTAGGTGTCAGTGTTCCTTTAAAAGAATACTGAAGAGCAGGGAGAGGAGAAGAGGTGTAACCCACTTATGTTACAGAAGATGGCCCGCTACATTGCAAAGAAATGTAATGAAAACATCGAGAGCTGAAGCTTTTAAAGTCTTGCACAACAGTGCAGCTTTAGAGTTAGTAATTGGGCCTTATTCAGGAATCAAGAGGAACAGGACAACTGCACCATATGGGATAACTGAAAACCGCCAATTATTTGGCACATTTAACCTCTTAAATTAAGAGGTGTTAGGATCCCATTTAAATCATTGGGCATTTTCAGTTATCCTCAGTGTTGCAGTTGTTTGCTCCAGAAGCACTCCACTTGTTTTCTAAATACATATTCCTGTGTGTTACATTACTGTCAGCAGTATAGTCCAGTTACCTTCATTGTGCTGAGCTCTGCGTCTCTCATCCCGAGGGGTCCGGTTTCCATCCATCTTTCTAATAGAAGAAAATGGAAAACAAAGAAATAAAAAGAAATACTGAATAAGATTATTTGTAGCCACAACTTCTAACAAATCAATGCCACAAAGGCAGAAGACTTACCCCTAAAAATGAAGGGCCATGAATCACAAACTCATAGCAGCTACAACTGTGGTGTGGCAATGACTGAATTGGAAGGGGCAGGTTAATCACAGGGCTGGGGCTTATGTGCATTCCTGAGTGATTTGTCAGGGATAATGCAAGCTGTAGTCCCCAAGAACTGGAGGTTCAACAATTGACTACCCCTGTACTAAGATCTCTCCAGGCTACATAGAACATAAGAATGTGAAAGCATAACACCATTGTATTTTGTTTCTAATGTAAGATCAAGACAGACACAATTATATATTGGCTAATGTTATACTGGCAAATTAAATTTCATCTGCCATGAACATGTAATTAAAAAAAATATATATTATATATATAAAAATATGAGAGTTTGCTTTATTCTAACATCTGCACTTAAATATGTAAATATGGTTTGAAATGGGACAGTCCTTTGTGACCAAGTGGATTCATTAGCAATAACATTTATAACACATGAATGCATCTCAAGTATAAAGACCCACTGAAATTCGAAATAAAACAAAACTGTTTATATTTTAGCATTTTACAAGGCATGGGATAATAGGCAAATTCAGTGTATACTACAGCTCCATGAAACTGTAAATGCAGTCAATGTTACATTTCACTGCATATACATACGGGGAGTATGGATGGGTCCTTGGAGCAATGCTCCTCTGTGATCCAGCAGGAAGAACATCTTGAGGAGTCATCATAACGTAGAATTGTCCTATTGAATGAATAGAGTATGTTGAATAAAGAAAGAATACATACAAAGAAAGTAGAGCAATTTGAGAAAACCACAACAGTGATGAAATAAAAACTCCCACTTATTTAATAAATGATTTAAATGAATCTTTTAAACCATAGAGTCATTTTGCAATGCAATGGAGATCTGCAGCATTTAAGGTTTTAAGAGTCCCAATTTAATCAATTGTAGTTTGCAGAATTTGTTTGTACCCTAAGGTGCAATAGGTTTGTTGTAGAACAGCACTTCTCACCAACTGAATATGGGCCCACGTGCACTAAAAAGGGATAGTAATGTTTCACAAAAACAGCAGCTCCAATTAATCTTCATAGTATTTGAGCCATGGAGAGTTATTTCAATACGGTCACAGTTGTAGTTCAAGAGTAATTGAATGATAAAAAGGGCTTGGGGGGGGGGGGGGGGGGATTTACCTAGTATAAGCCACCGCCGCTCAGATGTGGAATTTGGTCCTGGGACTAGACAGCTCACAGCAAGTGACAATCTTCATACTGAGAGCATAAGGAAAACCCTGCCCCCACTTCACAGGTTTTTCCCTTATGCTCACTGAAAAAATGTCCCTTGCAGCAAACTATTCGGACAGTCTTGCTGCTCTGAGGTGAGCAGTGCGTTACATCAGTAAAAGAGGCGGGAGGGGGACACTTTATTATTTAATTACTCAAACTAAAACTCTGACAGCATTGAAATGGCATTCTCCATGATCCAAATACTATGAAGATTAATTGGAGCTGCTTTTATTGTCAAACATTACTATCCCTTTAAGAGGATTTTAGTGAACTCGCCATTAAATCCTTCTCTTAGTACATGTGGAGCACAAACAATGGTGTAAAGTCTTCTCCTACAGGAAAGCAGAGCACTTAAAAAAAAAAAAAAGTTACTGAAGCAGAGACTCTCTCCTTCCCTTCACCCCGACCAGCTAACATCTAGTTTTAACGTATAGCAAAGCCACAATAAAGCAGATAGAAGTGAATGAAAAGGAAATCTCCATACCAGATTATCTAAGAGGACCCTCTGCCTGTGAACTCAACCAAATGATTATTTTCTCCAGGAGGGAGAAATGTGTTCCACATGGATTACAGAAAAGGATTTAAGGTATGTAAGGTATGTAAACTAAAACACTCTTTGCTTCTGTACAAAGTAAAACACAGGAACCATTGGGATATACTAAAGCTATCCACAAAGATTCCTGGGAGGAAAACAAAAAAGTAAAATAATCTCACACCAACATCCACATAAGTAAACTTGTACAACATGAACCTCACATATCAATGGATAACAGCTTTCATCTGCAAGGAACCAGACAAGATTGAAATGGAGTACCCAACCTTGCTGTTCTTGAATGGAAATGCCCTCCTAAATCAGAGTACATAAAGTTTCCTTTGAAGAAGCTTAGAGTAAAGGTCACCTAGGTAAGGGGGTCAAAGATCTCTTGCTCGCAGATGTGAGCTATGAAGGTGGACATTGCCTTTTGTAAAGACCCTTGAAAGTGGACGCCAGGCCAAATGGAAGGACAGTGAATTGTTAGTGCAGGAATCGCTGATGATCTGAATAAAAGCCACAAAACAAGAGAAACATAAGGTTCCAGAATACTCCCTAGAAAGCCCAGTTTGGCATGAGAAGCAACAGAGACACCAAAATCTTTAAACTTTGGAGTTGCCCATGTGTCCCTTGGTTTCAGACATCATCAGAAGACACCCACAAAGTAGCACAAAAGTCAAGAGAGTAGAAAAATACAAGAAGGGTGCAGAAGCACTTTTCTGGCGACCGGCCAGCCCTGTTGCCCGTGTACATGGGCTCTTCAACTAATAATATTATAATATATATATATATATATATATATTTATTAATATTCTCCAGATAAGCTTTGTGTATGAATCAAAAATACCCCCCACCCACACAGGCACCCAGTCTTAATCCTTTGAGTGCCAGAGGGGTACGCAACGCATTGAAGAGCAATCAATGGGTTAAAGCAGTGATGAAGGAATAAGACACTTTCATCTAAAGGCAACCTGGACACACAAAGTGGGAATGAAGTGAAAATCAGAAAAACTTCACCATGGAAATGGGAAAGGGACACATACAGGACCACAGCATTCAAAGGGTTAAACTTATGATTCAGTCTTCAAATAAATGAAAAACTTCAGAAAAGTTCTTTAATGAGGCAATGGCTGAAAATCAAGCCAAACTCCACAGATTTCAAGGTCCTGAAAAGAAGCATGTGAACAGGAAAATCCCTTAAGTAGTAAGAATAATAGAAACCCACCTAACTGGGAACTAAACAGCCCCATATGCCAAGGGTAAAAAAGGACAAAGAACAGTGCCCATAAACCTTTCCAATGATGAGGTCACTTACTACCGGATGTTAGCCGATGGCGGTAAATCTGAGGGAGTCTTTGCCTCAGATCATTTTTGGAAGTGCAGTGCCCACCTGGAGTAGGAAACTTAGCCCCACGGTTCCTGTGTTTCACAATGGGAGAAATTTGACTTTTAACCCCTTAAATGTTTTACAATGCACTGGAGACTTTTATAATTCATGGAGTTAAACTCTTCATTTAAACCAAAAGGGCATTTCTATTTGACCCCTATGGCACAGATGGTTTGAGTCACTTTTCTGTGTGTATATAGCAACCTGACAGGTAATACCGCATAGTAAAATAATTAGGTTGATTACATCAGTACCTATAAAGAAAGATAAAATAGCTTTAAAGTAACCTCTAAACTTTTGTTTATAGCAGAGTGAAGAAATAGCAGAATATCCATGATAACCAATGTAGAGAAAAGCCTTGCTCACCTCCTGCTTGGGCCAGTGAAGGGTCAGTTGTCTGGACCGATACTGCTGTTGTGTCACCCACTGTGGAAGCTGGGAAGTAAGCAAACCGTGCCTCCCCACTGACTGCATCTGTTGAAGGGCTTCCTCCATTACTGAAAGGGTTCTGGATGACTGCCTGGAACACATCAAACAGAAAAGGTTATCCATGCAAGAGTTACCCAGACACATCTAGTAATCTACTGCTGCCCCACCTTACACAAAAACATGTGCGTAAGGTGTATAGTGGTAAGAAACTATTTCAGGGGGAACACACACAATTGTGGGACTTTCAATTCACCAAATTCAAGAGAGGACTCCAGCATATTCAAGCAAGCAAAAGCCAAGCTCATGAGCTGCAAACAATGTTCACTGAACAGACACAAGCTACTTCTTAGACACATGAGGGTTTAGTAATCAGGTACAGGAGCCATTCTAGAGCAAACCAAATGTACCTTATGGTGGAAATTAAAATACCCTCTGATTTTAACCACACTGAATAAGATGGAGACCTTTCCATAACCCTTTGGTAATTAGGGCATTTACACCCTGGAGGACAAGACAAGTAAGCCTTTGTTCAAACAGACTTTCCCTTTAATTCATTTAGTACACCCACACAAATTATACACCATTTAAGGATACGTAGGGCTTTCATTTAATGCCATATATATATATGTTTATAACCATTTAATTTGATTACAAAAATGAACAGGAAAATTAAAAATGAACAGGGAAGGGAAAAAGGTATGAACATTCATACTTCCCGTGTGGGAGTGGGTGAGTGTGACCCTCTGATGAAAATCCCTAATTCCCACCCTGGCATCCCTCTTAACGACCAGCCACATACCCACGGGGGTCGGCACTTAAGCACCACAGACTTCCCCCACCCCCTTCGATCCGGTTCAAGGCTTCCAGAATGACGTGCAGGCACGCGGGGAGCCCTGAAATCCATGATGGTCCTGGCGCATCATGGGTTGGTGTGCGATAAGGACCCATGACATGCCAGGACTGTCATGGGTCCTTAAGAGGTTAAGAGTTCAGGCCAAGTGGGGTGCATAAAAGTATCAAATTGCTCCACAGCAATAAAACTAAGGTTTGCTTAAACTAAAGGTTTATAAATTAGTCTGTGTAAATAAAAACACTTTGGTTTTTGCTCTAAATCAATTATTCAGTTACATAGTTTTCCCCTTTTTCTTTTTAATACTCTCCCTACCAGTTTTGCTCCTAACACAACAAATGCGTCCCATGGTTGGTCATTTGAGGCAATGGAAGCGGTGCGCTTTGCTTCTCCTTTCCTCATGATCCCAGGAGAAGGAGAGGCGCAGAGGACACTAACAAAGGCAATGATTATATACATTGCCTTTGTCACGTGGCTCCAAACATCAGCCCTGCCCCAACACCACCACCTTCTTTGGCCATTTGAAACTATGAGAGATATGTTCTCTCTCTGCCTCACGATCAGTCAGGAGAACAGAAGTAGAGAATGTGTACATACATTGCCTTTGTCAAGTTGCTGTAGCAGTGATCACATGTGTAAAACCACCAGAAAATGGAGGAAATGGACTGCTCCTGTCCTTTTGCGGCCAGTTACAGCCTCCCTGCAGCAATCCCAGTTCGCACTGAGACAGTGTGATCGTTAACACATGATGTGCCTGAACCTCATCCAGCCTCAAAGAACAGAATTCTGCGACTGTTCTGGCACATCATGCTTTGGGGTTAAAGGCTTAGGGCTTAGCTCAAGGTATTTATTACATTTATGTGAATTTTTGTAATCATTCAGTCGCAGTACGAGTCTGTTCACATTGGCAATCAAAAAACATGTTCAATGGAAAAGCAAATCTCTAGAACACAAGGTGTTAATTTTACAAATAGTGTGAAGTTTTCCCACTCTCTCTTCAAACTTATGGCATCTTACAAAAAACAAACTTGCAGCTATTCTCCCAACACCGGTCCCCAAAAGAACTAAAATTTACAGTGTCTGCAATCTACAATGCAATCAACTTTCTCCTTTGGGTGAAAACTTTCTCCTTTGGATGAACTTGGAAGGTGTGTATCCAGGATTTAGTCATAGAGGTTATCAAAACCCTTGCTTTGAAAGGAACTGTAGATCCCTCTAGCATCCAGTAGGGGTCACCAAAAAGCAAATTGTGTAATTCTGAGGAAAACCTATTACACCAACACGAAGCAAAAATACACATTGGTCTAAGAGGATTTTAGTCTTACCTGTCAAACCCTTTTCTCTTAGTCCATATAACTCGCAGGTAAAATGGGGAGGTGACGACTCCTCCCAGTGGGCTGGAACAATTCTATAGAAGTGCAAGGGTGGAGCCTCCCCCTTGTTCACATCAGGCTACCAGCCAATCCCCACCCAGACAGACTTGTGAAAAGTCTGCTACTTAGGATTGCAAAAAGGAAGAGAGGAAAACTCCTGTGAGCAATGAACCCAAAAGGACTCCCATGTCCAGCATGGCCCCTTTCACTGAGTGGGAAGACCTGCGAGTTATTATGGACCCACTCGGAGCCTTTGCACCTCACTTTGGCGGGGACGAAAGACACTGCTTTCTCCCAGATTTGGTGTTTGGGGACCTGATGCAACAGAGTGCTCTTATGCCCAGTGACCTCAATGATGATCTGCTTCAGTTCAGGCCCAAAAAGATGTGCTCTGAAAAGGGAGAGATATTAACGACTTCTTAGATGATATGTCAGCAGACCAAATCTTAAGCCACAGAATGCGTCTAGCAGCAACTGAAATGGCAGAAGCTTTAGCATTAAGCCTGACAGCATCAAAAAAGGTCATCAGTAACGGTTCTGAGTCTCTGACATGTTGGCCAAATGCCTCAAAAAGGTCCTCCTTAGGGGCACCTTTGTGGACAGCATCAGTAAGCTGTTCAGTCCAAACAGCAATAGCTCTAGTAACCCACACCAAAGCCAAGGTAGGCCTCAGGGGATCACCTATGGCAGCAAAGGCAGATATCAGGATAGCTTCAAGCTTCCCATCAGTTAAGTCATTTTAGCCAGTGGTTCTCAATCTTTTTTCACTCAAGACACCCCTATCATGTAAACTGAAATTTTCAGGGCACACCTCACATATTTTAAGTAAATGATCAAGGGCATAATGAAAGGTACAATACATAAATAAGCAATTAATGTTAGGTTTTACAATCATTTAACAAAAATAAACATATTGTGCATTTTTATCCAAGGCTTTGCACAAAATAAGGGGCACCCTAAATGAATATCCGTGGAACACCAAAGTGCCACGGCACCCTGGATGAGAACCACTGTCTTAAGAGCTTTCGCATCAGCCAAAAGGACTAGCAGTGGATTTTGACAGAGAAGAAATAGGGGGATCAACCGGAGGAAGTGTAGCCCACTAAGCCAAAGCTGCATCAGAGAAAGGATACAGCTTAGAAAATCACTTGGACAGAGAAAGATGCTTGTCTGGAGTCTTCCATTCATCCAGTATAACCTTTGTGAAGAGTGGGATTAGGCAGAAACATAGTAACAGGACTTTTTGTAACCTTTGACGTCAGAAGTAGACTGGGACTCTACAGGGTTAGTAGGAATGTGTTGTGTAGTCAAAACCACCTTGACGAGACCCTCCGCAGAGGGTTCAGGGTCAACCTCAAAGGGGTTGCCATATGTATGTGAAGAAGCCCCTTTGGCACACTCCCCACCCTCTGACTCTTAAAATGAATCCTCCTCAGAGGAATAAAAGGAAAAAAGAAAACTGTGCCATACAGGACTTCAAGTCCTTGACCCAATGTGATTCTTGTTCATGGCTGGAGGGCCCTGTCGGAAAAGCAGGGGCCACAGCATATGAGAGCCAGGGAAGGGGTAAATACCACAAGATCAGTTGAAAAACCGAACAAAGCCCCAAGGATCAGACAGAGAAATAGCAAAAGTGAGTGCACGAGTTATATATAAAAAAAAAAAAAAAAAACCTCAAATGAAGGCCTCTATGGGGAAGTGGAACTGTGGGACAAGTGGTCCATGGCAATCAAATGGTTGCTCACTTTTTTTGCAGGACTTCTTTCTTCAGATTACCATTGAGGACAAGGAAGCCTCAGAAAAACCCCTTGGAGAGAGGGACATGGGTTGCATGATTCTCTCCCAGGGCCGCAAGTGTCCACAGACAGCACCCGATAACTGGGCAAGTCAGTAATGGTAATCCACCTAATGGGGGCATTTGGAAACCCCATATCTAACAAAATAATTAAAACTAAGCAGAACTGTTCTCAGCCATACAACCAGGACCATGGAACAAGTCTATCTGGGTGGGGACTGGCTAGGTAGCCTGATATGGAGGCGGCACCTAAACCCCTGCACTTCTACAGAATTGTTCCAGCAGTAGTCTCCCCATGGTACCTGTGAGTTACACTGGATGCAAAGAAACATTTCTTTAGATTGCAGAGCATTATGTTTGTATTTATTACAATGCATAATTTAGTGTCAGCTGCAAATAGACATTTTGCTTTCTATACCTATTTCGAGATAATTTCTAAACATGTTAAAATGCTGAGGAAAATGTTACGGACCCAGAGATACTCAACGCTTTAACTGTACTGGAAAATATTCCATTTACAACACACCATTCCCTATCCTTCAACCAGTTTTCTATCCCTTCCAAAGGTTATCCCTTTAACCCAATTTTCTTTATAGGCAAGCCTCCTGTATGACACTGTAAAATGCATTCCCATTTCAATGTAATCTTTTGTAATATTCGGTACAACATTTTAGAAGTGTTATGTCCCCTAACCCCAGAATATAAATTCTAATCAACTGAATCCTATCTGTGCCAGGTGGTGTTCAGAGAGTTTAACCACTTAAGGATAACGTGGACCAGGGGTGGCTTACCCTAAAGGACTACACAGCCTATATTTGAGGAGCTGGCACACATGAGCAATCGTATGTACCGTCTGACACGGACTGCTCCAGTCAGGTTTAGACTCCTGTGTGGATCAAAGAGCGCCTGCAGTAGCGCTTAGATCAAAAAAGGTGACGATGTGCCAGGACTGTCACTGGTCCTTAACGCATGGACACTCATGACTGTCCTGGCATGTCATCACTACTCCTTAGGGGATTAAAGATGCACACACCACCAAGTTCTAGCAATACACACCATAACAATGCAAACAATGCTTCTTTGTGCAGCTGTTACATAACAGAGGACTTACCTGCGCCACAGCTTGCTGAGCTCCGCTGAAGGCTGCTGTTGACACTACACTGACTGCCCCAGTTGCATCCCCCTGCCCGTCCAGTTGACCATCTGTCACCTGGACAACTCTATAAGTCACCTATGGGGGGGGGGGGGGGGGGGGAATAAAAAAAAAATAAGAGATGCAATCAGCAAATATACATTCTGAAGAACAAAAATAATTTCTGTGTGCCTGCCTGTATATTTTCATGTCACAAGATACTAAGTTAAAAGTAATGTAACAATGACATAAGATGCAGTAAACATTTATGTAGCAGAGTGAAATAGTAATGTATGGATTTAAATTAACATTTTAAAAGCCAAGTAACATTTATTTGATACTGTGGGACTATACAGGCTTCACTGTGGAGCCTTATATCTGCTCCAGTCAGCCTTTGGGTGTGTATTTTTTCTCTTACAAAACTGCCACTATTCATTACCAGGAAGGCTGGGCAGACACACTGGTTGCATGTATGGTTACACAGATTGCTATGGTAATTATTAGTGTGTTTTGCTCTCCAGGCCGTAGAATGCAGCTTGGAAGAAGGACTAGTGCTTTTCCTCATGGCTTCACAAAAACCATTGTTCGTGAAGATTTTTTTTAACCTGTGTCAAGTGCTGCCAATAATATAATTGCCTTGATCATGAGACCAAAACAATATCATCTCAGATTTTGTGAAAACCAACTTAAGATGTGCTGACCATTCCAAGACATACTATACTGGGCTGGACAGCTTGTCACAGCACTTCGGGCAACATTAACTTGATAACTACAAGAACCAGGTTAGTGGAACTTTGCTACACAGCTGATGCTACCCCTTCATGATATAAACATCTGTACTGTCTCTCCTAGTGGTGGGGTTGGGGACTGTGTACAATAAACAAAACCATATCTGCTTTATGTCAGGGCTGTTCAACCTTTTACCTATAGAGCTCTGTTGACTCCACCCAGTCAATGCATGTGTGTGTGCAAGTTTCTGGACAGTAATGAAATGGGAGCGAGAAAAAAAAAAAAAAAAAAAAAAGAAACACAACACAGTTTAATCCCATTGAGTTGGGAAATGCATACAATGAGTTTCTGCCTCCTAAACATTGATGTTATTTTATAAATAAGCATAATCAATCCTTCACTGGCTGCTAAAATCCTCAGCTGGTTCTTGGAGAAAAATAAAAAAATCAAACACTGCCAATTGATTTAAAAGAAGCTTTTATTCGCTTGAATGATAGGCGAGAGTCTAAAGCATTGTGATGTTATGAGCTAGAGATCTCTCTACAATAAAAGCAATTAAAATCCCCATATAAAATAATAGCATTTTTTTTTTTATTTCTACTCTTGGCTTCTGCTATTTGCAACACAACTGCATTTCTTTACATTTTTAACTTAAGGATGGAAATCTCCAGGAACTGTTCTCTATATTTACCAACTATTCTGGTAACAAAGCTCTGAACTCTTTATGGTAGAAAATATCCCAGAGTTTGAGAATCGTAAACAAACACTTTTATAAGCAAATCAGTCATCAATAACACATCTGTAACAAGTTCAACTTAAAAGTTGAACTTCACTCATTGGAATTCTTCGGCATCTTGTTTTGTAAATACAAGACAACTGTCGACACCATGGAAGAGGCAGTGTTAGATAAACTGAACTTCTAACTAGGCATGTTCTGTGCACATCACATAATGGTGGAGACTACCCATTAAAACCTAACAAAATGCAAGGCTGCATAGTCCTCTTTCACTCAAAACCCCTCCCCTGTGACCACCTACACGACAAGCAGTTTCCTGTGTCTTGCATTTACTGTTTGCGGTACACCAACTTATTTGACGAGAATACAACAAATAGATTTTAGTAGGAATGATGTTCAAAAGAAAAATGGAGGAATTCAGAGGCAGACCAACTAACTATAGCAGAGAGCTAGCAATGTGCTGGAGACAGCTCTAGCATTCAAGTGGTTAAAATTTCCCTTTAAACCAAAAGTCCTTTACAGCATATTTTATTTTTCCCTATGTGTAAATGATTTGCCTCAGAACTTAACCAGAAGTCCTTAAATGCCATGTAACAAATCAAACTCGACTTACCTGTCCTCCATTGTTCTCTGTGCGGAACTGATACTGTATGTTGTGGTCTGCAAAGGCAGCTTGCTGTACAGTTGCAATGGCCACTGCTGTATGTTCATCAGTACTAGTTTCCTCTGCAATGTAAAGCATATGAATGTTTAAACAATTTTCAAACTAAGATTCTGATGGCTTAAGCACACTTATGTGCAGCAACAAAAACTCAGAACTAATTATGTAGTGCAACACATGGAGCTGGTGGCACTGGTGACTCAGAGATACAAGCTGCAGGTGCTTTCTACGGAAATAGAAAACTACCAAACCTCCCATAGGAGCTTAGCCTAAGATGCATTGTATAGCCAGGGCTCAAAATTTCCACTCGCCACTAGCCAATGGCGAGTGAAAATTTAGCCCTGGCAAGTAGAAATTCAGCCCTGGTGGGTATGTTTAGGCTTGCAGTGGCCAGTAACTTTTCAGGTCTGGCTAGTAGCAAAGGACTTCAAATTATAAGCCCTGATATAGCTTCATACCAAGGAACGTACAGGAAGATGATAACACTGGCTATGAATTCCAGAGCACTACACAGCTGTATAGCAATCATGGGATAAGATCTATGGAAGTTGCTGGCATAGTGGCATTTTTTATAGACTAACTTTTTTGGCCCATTCCATTTAATGGTGACACACTTGCTGTTGCCGTCTATGGAAAGCTTTGATAATGGACTGTGTAAGAATGCAAATTCTAGCAGTCTGCTGGTAACATGGGGGGGGGGGGGGGATTTAATGAGTCACAAGAATTGAGCAGTACGATCTTCCAGGTACTACTGAAACTTCAATGGATGACACACGACTAGGCAGTAAAGCTATAGCAGTGATTCTTAAGTTTAGTCCTCGGGCCACTCCAACAGTCCATATGTTTTCAGGATACCCTCAGTTGACCAAAGTTCGATAAAGCAATCAAAATGACAGCCAATGATTAACCATTAGAGATATCAAAATCCTGACCAGATTGTGTTCTCGGAGGACTGGAGCTCAGAACCACTCATCTAAAGGGATAGAATAAATAAAGGTAGAGGAGGCATGCCTGTATGTGAAGCAATATATGGAAAGATACAAACAAAAGGATTCCGAAGAATGTAGAGGCCTTAAAACCATAGTAATGTTTCACAAAAAACAGCAGCTCCAATTAATCTTCATAGTATTTGAGCCATAGAGAGTGTTATTTCAATACTGTCAGAGATGTAGTTCAAGAGTAATTGAATGATAAAGTATCCCCCTTCTGCTCCTTTTACCTAGTTTAGGCCACCTCGCCTCAGATGTGGAATCTGGTCCACAGACCAGACAGCTCACAGGAAGGGACAATCTTCCTCCCGTGAGAACAATGAAAAGCCTTCTCCCCTTTGAACATTTTTCAGGGTCTTCCCTTATGCTACTTGAACACTGTCCCTCTCTGAAAGCCATCTGGATACCTCCTTGGTGCTCTGCGCTGAGCAGTAAAGGGGGCAGGAGGGGGATACGTTATCATTCAATTACTCTTGAACTACAACTCTGACAATATTGAAATAACACTCTCCATGGCCCAAATACTATGAAGATTAATTGGAGCTGCTTTTATTGTGAAACATTACTTTCCCTTTAAAAAAAATCCCCAACTCTGTTAAAGTAGTTCTTATGTTAAAGTGCTATCCAAGTTAATGTTCCATCCATATTATTTATTTATTTTAAATGCAATATAGCCCAAGATAAGCTGCTGACATCAGTTAAGGATAGGCTTTGGTACAGCTCTGTACCGCAACCTGTCAATCTTCGCCTCTTTCCCTCCCCAGTAGTACCTCGTTCCCACCTCTATCTCTGACACAGGCTTCCTCTATGTGAGCTGGAGCACTCTAATTGGCAAGAGAGCGCTTCAGCTCACGTGCCAGGATCCGTCATCATTGGAGGTGGTGGGACCAAGGCCCTATTGGGGAAGAGGCTTTGCTGCATTACATTAAAATAAAGGATGGACTATTAACTCTGATAACACTTTAATATAAGAACTGCTTTAACAGAGGTGAGAAATCCCTTTTAAGATCTGAAATACACAAAAGAACATGCATTATAAAGATGCTGGTGGGCATCTGCTACAATACTAGGTAGTATGAAGAAGCCCACCTACTACTGCAAACATAAAACTCAGAAAATATAATCAATCATAATTTGAGATTTCAACTATCGTAGAAATTAATCAGTAGAGGGGAGAATTGTTATACTCATCGATAAATCATTCTCAGTCCACTGGAAGGGGACTGTAGCCATCAGTCCAACAGTAGACAGTATTTAGAATTAAGTTAAAACTCTTCTCCACCCACTTTCTAGTCTTGGTTCACCCACTAGGCTCTGTCTATTGGCAGTTTTTGTCTAGAAAGATTAGGAGAGCAAAATTGCCAAGACAGATAAACCAAGAAACAGCAGAGTACCCAAACCTTTGTCATACCAGATTTTCCCCTCAGGGTATCCTGTGTAGAACAATTGATGAGAAAGTCTTAACTGTTTGTATTATCTTACATTGTACTGGGTACTATGAGACACTGGGACCCAAAGTGACACCCCCACCTCCCACCACCAAAGAAAAAGGACACAAAAAATAACAATTGCTGTGTGAAAACTTGCGCACCAATCAGACTTCTGGAGAGGCAAACGCAGTAACCCACAGGGGTATGTGCGGAGGACCAGGTTGCAGCTTTGTGAAGCCAGATGCTTAAGGACCCAAGAAGTATCAATGGCACTTTTATAAAGTGTACTTAAAAGGGATAGAAGGACCTAAAAAAAAGTGTAAAATATTATATGATATATATAGATATAGAAAGAGGCGCTGCAGCACACACAGGACTTTCTGAAGGGTTAATTTATTTTTCAAATGGTCAACGTTTCGACCAGGCTAAGCTGGCCTTCCTCAGGACAAACAAGTGCACAACATCTCCCTCAAATACCCTCACACGTGTTGAATGCTGGGCTCACCCGTCACGTGTCTGACGTCACACTGGAAGGCGGAGCACCAGAGTCATAAAAAGTCTCTTGCAAACACCCTAGTGTACTAATTGCAATGTCTTTAAGGTCCCGAGTAGGCAAATAGCACAATTTTCCCAAAATGGATCCACTGTTCCTTTTAAAGTTTATGGGTCCATGAGTTCATAAAGCGAGTCTGAGTCTCTGAGAACTATACAGTGCTAGCGTGTGCAACACTTATTGGGTACATACCATAATTATCCTACTTCCACTGATGTCTGTATTCGGCCATTCGTCTATCAGGTTTGTTGCTGATGGGGATGTGTGTCCGCTGTGGATGCCATCACGCTGGCATACTGCACCTAGTGCTCATGGCTGCAGAACGGAACCCCTTATCCCAGCAATCCTGTAGAACAATCTGGCCCACATCGCTACATAATTGGCCAATGTGGTCATTGAATACATACATAGTATCCTAAAAGCCGCTACTGTAAACTCCAGAGTAACATCAACATACGTGAATCATAACCCCTGTCCCCTCAGCCCAGAGTCGCATCAAGCGCCATCTCCGACGGGGGCAGGATCAGTATGCAATATACGTCAAAGTACATAAAACAAAACCTCAAGACATCCAGAATGTTGCTACCATTATATTAGAGTCTCTTACGTGACATACATAACAAGTAATCGCATGAACCAGCTTCTTGAGTCTATATTAAACTTTTCTCTCATTGAGTATAGCTAGGAATCACGGTCTATATTCATAAAGATGAAACCAGCTCATTATTACATGATAAGTTATGATAATTATTACTGCATATTATATTTCAAGGGTGGGTGCCCATCAGGGAGCCAGTTTACATTCTGTATATTAATATATACTCCATGGCAACGTCACACTAGCCATGTGTATTACTTATTCATGGGGCTAATTACCGCACTAGCTACGCGAGTCATACAAAACCACTGAAATAACCCAATTGGGCCAAGCCTATATGAGGTAATAAGCAAATTAGATTGCCACATCCCTGACCCTCATTCTGTGCCGCCGAGCTCTTCTTGCACCCCAGGGGGGCATGGACAAAGCATTGGCTATACGCCTATTTATATGCTTAGCCTGCCCTTCTTAGTAACCTGTAAGGGGTTATCTAGGCTCATAATGTATAACCTTCCACCAAACGAGAGATATATGGGTTGCACAGGTCAAGGACCCTGTTGTTGCCCAACTCTGTATCAGAGGACCCACAGTCTCCATTTCTCTATAGTTATGTTAGAAAAAGGCTGAATAGCTCATAATCTCATTAAGTCCACTTGGAGCAACCGCATTGAACCTATAAATCCATTTGGCCTCTAGCCGCAGCAAGTATGAGCCTCTGTTTCCTCCACGTTTTAGTGGGGGCACATGATCAATGATCTCATAGAGGGTACTGTGTGATGTAACTGGAGAAAATGTCTAGGTACCGGTAAGTCAGTTTTACCCATCTGTAAGGCTGCCCTTATAGACGATCGGTGGTTCGCCATGTGCTCCCGGAAGGTCGTGACTGTTTACCCACATAATAAAGCCCACACGGGCAAATGAGGACATAAACCATGTATTCCGAGGTACATGTTACCCTATGCTTGATTTTAATATTCTCATTGGTATGTGAATGTTTAAAAGTTTGGCCTGTTATTGTATTGCACATTAAACAGTTTAGACATTTGTAGCATCCCATTTTCAAGGGTTTTGAAGATAACCAATTGGACTGTGAAGACTTTCTTTGGAGGTGGACGATCCGGCTGCATCAAAATGTCTTTTAAGGTCTTGCCTCTTCGATAGGCTAGCATGGGGGTAGTCCTATTGTAAAAAGGTAATTGGGGATCTGATGATACTAATCCCCAATGTTTACGTAGGACCTGTTGTATGGTCCTTCCTGACGGTGCTTAATTCGTTACAAAGGTCATCCACTTAGGTGCTTCTTTGGGATCCCGTTTTTGCAATAATGTCTGTGTATGTTGAAGTGCCCGATACATCTGCTGGTCCAGAATAGCACGTTGATAACCATGATCAAGAATCTTTTGTCACATGTCCTGAAGTTGCGATAATTTATTCTTTTCATCTGTGTTGTTTCTAATTACTCTCACGAATTGAGAATATGGGACTCCATTAATCTGATTATCAGGATGGAAGCTAGATGCGTGTAATATAATTTCAGTCAGTGGGTTTGTTGTACAGAGTGGTGCTCAATTTTTATTCATTTTGGTTATAGATCGATTAAGAAAATTGATATTCCTTGTGTTCTGAGACATTATGAAACGTATGGTGGTGGGTAGGGAGTTGAGATGGGTTATCCATTCAATGAGCTCCAGTTCACTCCCACGCCAAATCAAAAATAGGTCTTCTATGTAGCGTTTGTTGAAGATTATGTGCTGATGGTTAATTTACAAATCCTCATATTGTTTCATATACAAATTGGCGTATGCGTGAGCTACATTAGAGCCCATTGATGTCCCAGCTATTTGAAGATTTAAAAAAAAAAAAAAAAAAAAAAAAAAAAAGTGTCTTCAAATCGAAATAAATTTTTTGTGAGGGCTATGTTCAGTAGATCACACACAAATTCTGTGGGAAAATTCAATACTCGTGTGGATGAAGTGATGGCGTTACGGACAGCCTCAATCCCACCGTCATGCGGGATGACTGTGTATAGGCTGTCCACGTCCATGATGACCAGGATGTCTTCTTCCAGATTGTCTAGTGCCAGAATGAGTTGTAAAAAATGTGTGGTGCCGCGGATGTATGATGGCATCTCCTGTACAATGGGTTGAAGCAGTACATCCATGAATGTAGCAATAGGTTGAAGTAGTGATCCCCTGGCAGAAATAATAGGTGGATACTGAAGACCATGTTGCTGCTCTGCAAATTTCTTCAGGTGAAGCAGAGGCCCTTGAAGCCCAGGATGTAGCAAGAGCTCGGGTAGAGTGGGCCTTGAGGATCTTAGGAGGATCTCTTCCTGCTTCAGCATAAGCAAGTTTTATACATTGGGTTATCCACCTTGAAAGAGGTTTTTGAGGCTGCAGACCCCTTGTTTCTGCTTTTCTGAAGTTCTGCTGAGGTAAATCCCAAGACACATGACTAGGTCTAGCTTATGGAGCTTTTCTTCTTTGACCCCTTTAGGGTTTGCACAAACGGAGGGCAAAATGTTATCCTGATTAAGATGAAAGTCGGATACAAATTTATATCTAAACGTGGGTCTGGTTCTCTATACTACTTTATCCTGATGGAGGACTGTATATGGAGGTTTTGCTGAGAGAGCCTGGATTTCTGAAACTCTCCTTGCAGAGGTCACTGCAGTAAGGAAAAATTATTTTATGGTGAGAAATTTCAATGGAATTTCTTCCAGTGGTTCAAACTTAGGTGACGAAGATAGTTGGTCTAGAACCATGTTCAAATCCCAAGGAGGTACAAAACTTCTTATTCTTACTTTTGTTACTGCCTTCAGGTATCTTTTAACCAAGTAGTCCTCCGTAACTGGATGGCCAATATTACCGATATGGCTGATAGCTGTACCTTTAATGATGATGGTCAAAGACCCTTCTCGATCCCTTCCTGAAGAAAAAACTCAGAACACGTGAGGTTTTTAGATCGGATCTTGTTATTCTCCAGCATTCTTGACCCAACCTGAGAAGGATTTCATATTCTACAATATATTTTGGAGATGGAGAGTTTTCAGCCTGAAATGAAAGTATTAATAACCAAATATGACAATCCTCTTGATTTTAAGGAGCTCCTCTCAGATTCTGGGCAGTCAGCCTGAAGAAAGCTGGATTCTGGTGCAGAACTGGACCCTGGGACAAGAGATCCCATCTGCATGGAAGAGGTCAGGGATCTTCTATCGAATGACTGATCAATTACGAGTACTTCTTCTAGAAGTGAAGAATTGGCTGTAGCTAGCCAATCCGCTCCAGTAAGATGAGACACTAACTATTGTCTATATAGTAGAAGGAAAAGACGACTCCTGTGAGCATGACCCCGAAGGACCCCCACGGTCTGCCACAGGAGAGCCAAACATGGTTACTTGAGAGGGTGGGAGACCAGTAACCTGTATGGAGTAAGAGTAAAGGATTTAACAGGTAAGACTAAAATCCTCTTTTCTCTGTCCAATACAGGTTACTGGTTACTTTGGGATGTCCAACCACTGAGTTTCCCAGAGGCGGGAAGTAAAGGCAAGGACTAGGCGCACAGCCCCCAGAGTCACCAGAGCAGATATGAACCATCAGATCAGAGATAGCCCAATAAAACAAATGAAGTATCAACGGACACTGATAGGGGTAACACCACCACAGGAACTGTTAAACAGCACACTGAACTAGAGCCAACAGGGCTCAAAAGGGAAGGAAGCAAAGAACCGAAGAAGATCCTAGACAGGAAAGACTGCCTCCAGGATCTTCCTCCCAAAACCGCCGTCAGCAGATGCCAGCACCTCAATACGGTAGTGCTTCGAAAAGGTGTGCACAGATGACCAAGTGGCAGCCTCACACAAATGATCAGCGGAGGCCTGATTCTTGTAAGCCCAAGAAGCCCCAACAGATCTAGTACAATGAGCCGTGACCAGAAAGGGAACAGGCTTCTTCCTTAGCTCATAAGCCTTACGAACAGTGGACTTAATCCAAGAACCAAGTCACTTTGGATGTAGGTCTCCATGCCCTGAGGCCCTCAGGGATGATGAACAGCACGTCAGACTGTCTAATAAAACTTGAGACAATGCACCAGATCTAACAAGTGGACATCCCTCTCCTAGTATGTGTCTTTTGTTTTAAAGTAAGGGCATTAAAGCTGTGGAATTGAGCAAAACTCCCAGAATGCAAAACGGAGCTGTAATAATATTTTAATGAATCCTCTCCCTGCTGAAAATAAAAAGCTACAGTACCGTATAAACATGAACACTTTACAGTTGTCATTTTCTTCGAGGCATGTGTAAAAAAAAGATTTCTTCACAATTTCTGGATAGAATCCTAGTAAAAGGTACAGATCACAGATATGTACAGCAGCAGGATAATTATACTAAAAAGAACTAATTACCAGAGATTCTTTTTATTAGAGCTATGGGATAAATAATTTTGGCTGTATGTGCTCAAAAACACTTATTTTGTACAAAATAGTAAAATTGTAATAGGTTACCCTTGAAGTCCATCACATTAGCAGTACATTTTCAATCATATTAAAAGGTAGGCCATTTTGCTCACAAAATAATTAATACACATCAGAATAAGAATTTAGCGAATCCCAGAATTTAGGGGTGGACAGCAAGTAGTCCACCAGCTGCTGCTAGACTACAACTTCCATAGTAAGTTCCCACGAGCAGGGCCCTCTGATCTTTCCGTTCTCCACATATGATTGTACTATTTAATACCTCTGTATGTCTATTCCCAATTGTTCAGTGCTGCAGAATTAGTTGGCGCTATATAAATGAAGAATACAAATAATAATAATAATAATAATAATAATAGACCAAAAGGCATTCCACAATCCTCAAGTTGACAGCTGATGTACCAGTTACTCCATAGATCATGTATAGAACTGAACCAACAAATTTTCCATTCAAAATTATACTAATGCGGTTTCTTTACGAAACTAATTGGCCTTAGAGATCATGGGTAGCATACAGAGTAATATTGCTTATACTCACCATCATGTAACTCTACCACGTCGTCAGTTTCCTGTCCTTTCTCGTGACTATGGGGGAAAAATAAACAAAAGTAACATCTTAGTCAAATACAGGTCACCTTTTTGAAAAGTGATGTTGCAAATATTAGTTTATTTTGCAGAGTAAGAAGGAGGAGAAAAAACAAACCAAAAAAACAACTTACATTTGTGGAGTAAACAGCAATTTATTTTAAATCAAGAGCTACATGCTAGCCTCTAATGTTATAGAGCTACCATCTGCCTGGCTGGGAAGAAACCACACAGCCGGAATGTGCAACTTGAGGAGCTCCTATTGTTGTGGACTACATCTTCCACTGGGAAATGCAGTCTTCAATTGGAACGCCTCAAGTTATAGATGGTTACTATTAATTTAATAAACTGCTCCAAAAGAAGCTAGAGTTAGAGTTAAAGCACAGAAATGTGTAACCTCACTAAAGACAACCCGTTATCAACTAGTTAGTCTTGGCTGCCGTGCTCCTGTATTCAAATGTTAATATACATAAGTAAAAAAAGAGAAGAATTGATAGATACTTATTAGGGCACTATAGTGATATAGTCAAAACAATATTTGTTTATTAAGTGGTTATGCTTGTGGTGAAAGTACTAAAATATAACTTTTAATGTAACAAAAATCCTAAAAATCAAAACTTATTTAAAATCAAAAATGAGCGCCAACAGTGTATTGGGAAAAGTGCCTGAACTTAGGAGCATAAATTTTCAACCAATTTTTCTTAAATATTGTCCAAGAAAAACAGGCTGAATCAATGTACTCCACTACTATAAGTTGTGTATGTACATCTAAATCAACCAATCTGTCGTTGGTATAACTCAATCTAAAGACTGAAAGCTGCACTGCTACCTAACTTATTTAAAATAAAACACACTATTAAGACAATTAACCCCTTCAGTGCCAGAGGCTCGGGACATTTCCTGAACCCTGCAGGCCAGACACTTTTTCAACATTTTTGCTATCCTTCCGTTTAGGCTTGATTTCCTCTGGGGATTTTTAGTTACATATGGAAAACTATATATTGTTTTTTTCAGAACGAATTGAGCTTTCTTGTGATACCTTACATGAAGAGAATTTTACATCGTGCAAAAAGCTATGATGTCATAATGACAAAAAAAAGTGAAAATTTACTCATTTTGCTAAAATCACATACTATGTATCAAAAACATTTACCTTGATTGAAAAAGTTTCAATTATTTGAAAAAGCCTCGAGTCCCCTGAGTAAAAAAATACCAAATTTGTATAGTTTTACCTATGTCCATGGCTAGCGTAGAGCCCTAATCACCAGCAGCGCAAAATGACATTTTCAACTTCATAAACTAATATGCGCATTCTAGGGTTTTTGTGGTAAAACTACCCTAAAACAGTGGAATAACTATATAAAACTATATATTTCGGAAAAGTAGACAACCTGCCGCATCTAATGAGGGGTAACTTGCCTTCTTACCCCAAGCCTGGTGTGCACAAATGCCTCCAGAAGATGGCGCTAATGAAAAAAAAGGCATTTTCTTACATTTCTGCCCCTTCAAATGTACTGAAATTTGTGCAAACCATGGCATTCCCAAATGTATTCATTAGCTAGTGCTCTTAGGAGAAAAATGACACCCCATTGGTATGAGTTTAACTACCTCAGGGGGCGCTAGAAGTGCAAAACGACACCTACTACAACCTCAAATTTTTCTAACATTTTCTCAAATATTACTTGTCTGTACACAAATGGTTATAATAACTACAGAAGTAAAGAAAGGGTACACAAACCATACCATTTTGAAAAGAAGACACCCTGACACATCTATTGATGGGTGACTTGCTTTGTTACCCCAAGCCTGGAGTGCACAAATGCCTCCAGAAGGTGGCGCTAATGGAAAAAAAAAAGGCATTTTCTTACATTTCTGCCCCTTCAAATGTACTGAAATTTGTGCAAACAATGGCATTTCCAACTGTATTCATTAGCTAGTGCTCTTAGGAGAAAAATGACACCCCACTGGAATGAGTCGACCTACCTTAGGGGTGCCAGAAGCACATCACTACACCTACCTGTTTGCTTCTTCGAAAATGGCGGCTTGTACTAAAATGTCCATAACTGTTAGAGACATGAAGGAAAGGTATAAAAGGTATACCATTTTGGAAAGTAGACATTCTCCCGCATCAATTGAGGGGTCACTTGCCTTTCTACCCCCTGGGCTGAAGTGCACAAATATTTCCAAAAGGTGGCGCTATGGGAATAAATACATGTTTTTTTACATTTCCACCACTTCAAAGATACTAAAATCTTTGAAAACCATAACATTTCCTGCTGTATTCAGTACCTGCTACCAACATGAAAAAAATGGTAGCCTATTTGTGTGGGTTAACATACAATATGTGGGTGCTAGGAACACGTACGTAAACCTGACACTTTTGTTTTTGAAATTATCTGCTTGCACTAAAATGGTTATAACCATAATAGATATGCAGAAAAGGTAGAGAAACAATGCCATTTTGGAAAGAAAACATCCTTCCGCATCTAATGAGGGGTCACGTGCCTTCTTACCCAAAGGCTGGTATGCACAAATGCTTCCAGGAGGTGGCGCTAGTGAAAAAAAAGGCATTTTCTTACATTTCTGCCCCTTCAAATGTATGGAGCGCTGTGAAAACCATGGAATTTTCAACTGCATTTGTTTGCTAGTGCTCTTAGGAGTCAAATGACACCCCATTGGTATGAGTTGAACTACCTTAGGGGGTGCTAGAAGTAGAAAACTACACCTACTACAACCTCTGATGTTTCTAACATTTTCTCAAACCTGACTTGCCTGTACGAAAATGACTATAACACCTTCAGAATTGAAGAAAAGGTAGATAAACCATACCATTTTGGAAAGAAGACAACCTGACGCATCTAATGAGGGGTCACTTGCCTTTTTACCCCTACGTTAGTTGGCACAACTATTTCCAGAATGTGGTGCTACAGGAAAAAATAAAATTTTGTTTTACACATCAGTCACTTCAAAGATACTAAAATGGTTCAATGCCGTGGGATTTCCTAGGAGGACTTCTTGCCAGCCAAGGATGGTGGGGCAGTGTTTGATAGTGTGTATGGGAGATCTGTGACTACCAGTGTTGATAAAAAGTCCTGTGTGTGCCACAGGAAGGGGGTCGGCATTGAACTCCCCTCCTAGTGGCACACACAGGGTTAATTTGTGTTTTAATTTATTTTTTTTTATTATATACCTCATTGAGGGGCATAAGGACCCCCTGATCCCTCCCCAATGAGGTCTTATAAAAAAATATATATATATGTCCACAAACAGGGGATCCGGAGAGTGCCACAGGGGTCTCCAGCGCATTGCAAAGCAATGCATTGGATCCTTGTGGCACTCAGAGGGTTAATTTTTTTTTTTTATCATTACTTGGTAATCAGAGCTTGTTGGGGGGCCATCAGGACCAATCATGATGGCCCCCCAACAATCTCTGATAACGAAATAATGATAAATGCCCTGTGTGTGCGCCGCAGAAGGGGGGCTGCATTGGCCCCCCTTGAGGCACACACAGGGTTAATTTTTTTTCTTTACTTTTTTTTATTATGGACCTCATTGGTGGGTATCAGGACCCCTTTGATTCCCCCCAATGAGGTCTTAAAAAAAAAAAAAAAAAAAGGAATCAAAATAAATGTCCCTGTGAGTGCCAAAGGGGTCTCCAGCGCATTGCAAAGCAATGCATTGGACCCTTCTGGCACTCAGAGGGTTAATTTTTTTTTTATTATTACTTTGTAATCAGAGCTTGTTGGGGGGCCATCAGGACCAATCCTGATGGCCCCCCAACAATCTCTAGTAACAAAGTAATGATAGAAGCCCTGTGTGTGCCACAGGAGGGGGGGGGGTGCATTTGACCCCCCCTGTGGCACACACAGGGTTAAAAATTTTTTTTTTTTTTTTTTTTTTTTTTTTTTTTAATAATAGACCTCATTGAGGGGCATCAGGATCCCCCCTGATCCCCCCCAATGAGGTCTTTAAAAAAAAAAAAAAAAAAAATCCCAAAGAAAAGACCCTGTGAGTGCTACAAGGGTCTCCAGCACATTGCAAAGCAATGTGCTGGGGACCACTGCGGCACTCACAGGGTTAGTTTTGTTTTTTGTTTTTTTTATTTTATTTTTTTTTACATATATTCAGACCTCGTGGGGGACATCAGGACCCCTCCTGGTGTCCCCCAAGTAATTGATCTCCCAGCCGATAGGCTGGGAGACCAATTTGGCGACTGCAGGAGAGCAGAAGCTCTCCTGCCTTTCACTCCTACCACCGGTAGGAGTGAATCGCTTAAGGGAAACTTCCCTAACGTCATCGTTGATCATGTCACCGATGACGTTAGGAGGTTTCCCCCGGTCCCGCCCACTCCTACCCGGAAGTTCGGGTAGGAGAGACGGAAGAGGAGAAGCTGCGCTTCTGCTGCGCTTCTCCTCTTCTTTTATTGATCTCCCAGCGTGATCGGCTGGGAGATCAATAACAGGGGGGACATGAGGAGTGATCCTCATGTCCCCCCACGATTGCCCACTTTTTTTTTTTTTTTTTTTAAATGCGGCCACTGCATGCCGGTTATACCGGCTCATGCAGTGACCGCATTTTAGTGGGTACATTGTACGAGCTTGGCACAGCGGGTACAGCTGTCCAAACTCGTACAATGTACCCACTTGGCACTCAAAGGGTTAATATGCCTATATTTTGGTAAAGCCTTTTTTTTTTTTTTTTTTTTTTTTTCCCCAGAGTGCAGAAATAAAAGTCAAAATATTTAAATTATAGAAATTACTTAGCAAATTGGATCCTTGTGAACACACGAGGAGCCGACACCAGTCCAAATGGTAGAACTCTGAACTGGTAGTGAGAGTTGAAGGTCTGAAATCTCATGTACTGCCTGTGTGGCTGTCTGATCAGGATGTGATAATAAATCTATGCGGGAGAGAAAGTTTCAAGGCGGAGATTGCTGATTGCATCTTGAAATGTTTTATCTTGAGGAACTGATTGAGCTCCTTTAAGTCCAAAATCAGCCTCCATTCGGTTTTGAGACTGAAAAAAGTATTGAATAAAAGCGCTGGAATCTTTGAGTCGCGGGACTTTCGATTACCTTGTTCCTCAGGAATTCTAGTATAGCTAGATTCATCTGTGGCATTCTGATCTTGTTCCTGAATAGAGACGCAAGGAATGGAGGACGTGGAGGGGCAGTTTGAAATTCCAAGACATACCCTTCCTTCACAGTATCCATTACCCACTTGTCTGGGTAGATCTTGTCCCAGGATTGATGGAAGTGTTCCAGTCTGCCCCCTACTGGAAGTGAAGGAAAGGGGCCTGCGACTTCATAGGCTGAACTGTCTTGCACTAGAAATCCTTGCGGTTTCCAAATTTGGATGTTGGAGCTCGACCTCGTTTTCTTTGGTCATAACCTCGTCCAGGTCTATAGCTCTCAGCGTCACGAAATGACTGACGTCTGGCTTGACTGCTTCTGGATGGGGAACCTCTGGACTCTCTCTCCTGGGGCAAGAATGAGCTTTTCCCAGCAGATGACTTCTTTATGATCTCTTCAAGCTGATCTCTGAAGAGCTTTGCTCCAGTGAAGGGTAAGGAGACTAAATCGTTTTTTTGACGCTGCATCCGCCTCCCATGATTTTATCCAGATATCCCTACGTGCTGTAACTGACAGTGAAGATGACTTTGCCAGGAGTCTGATATTGTCTAACGAGGCGTCACAGGAATAGTTTACAGCATCTTTTATCGTGCTTAATTCCTTTAAAATCCTGATCTGGAGACAGATGACTACCTTTTCCTCTAGTTCAGTAAGCCAGATACGTAAGGTGCGGAACACTGAGGCCATGGCAGTGGCTGTCTTTAAATTTTGGCCTTGGTAGCAAACTGTCTCGAGTACGCCGTCTACTCTTTTTTTTTTTCCATAGCATCCCTTAACCCTTTGAGTGCCAGAGGGGTACGCAACACATTGCTTTGCAATGCGTTTCGTACCCCTCTGGCACTCAAATGGTTAAGGTCGTACAATCTACCAGTAGAAGAGTTGTTCTCCTGGACATCTGTGAGATAGCTGCATCAACCTTTGGTGGGGTGATCCAACCACTGGTGTCCTCTTCAGAAAAGGGATACATGTGTCGAAAACGCCTGGAGGTAGCACACCTTTTCTCTCTTTGCTTCCATTCCTGTTGAATAATTTCCTGTATGGAACTGTGTACAGGATCTGAGGAGAGGCCTTTTTGTACCCAGTGAAGGCTGTATCTATTATATTGAGATCCTTCTGGGTTTCTGTAAGCCCAAGAGACTTCCTCATGCTTTTCACAAGGGAATCCATTTTGTCTAGAGGAAAACTGCCAGTTTCTTCAGGGATTTTCTCCCTCCTCCGCTGAGAAGGCAGCTGAATCAAGGTCAATAAAACTTTTTTCAGCGTTTACCCGTGCTCTCAGTTCCCCCTTCATGTATAACAATTTGAGGATTTTTGTATAATTATATTATGGATTTATGTTTCATTACTTTTTGATCCTGTTTGTTCTTTTGTTGTTTGTTGACAGCACGGTGTTTAGTTGTGGGCCACTTCACCCGGGATGCTCAGCTGGGCTTACAGATGTTTGTCACTTAATCGTGACGTCATTGGGGATCGCAGAGGAGCATCCTTGGCGGGTTTTTTGCACACTGTCAGGGTATTTAAGATCACTTGGGCGATATACTGTTTGTCTTGAGAAAGGCCCTCCAGGGGGCCGAAACGTTGACACAATAAACTAATTTTTTTTCACAAGTCCTGTGTGTGCGCTGATTCCATGGTTTTATACCATTTCTTTTTATATAAATTAACTCAGTAGCACCCTGGCAGTAGTCATTTGTTTGATATAATTAGGAGTGCCCTAACTTCACTGTTTATAATATATATATCTATATATATCTATATATATATATATATATATATAAATACAGTATGTACTCACAGTTATCCTGTGGGAAATGTCTGATAGTCAGGCACTTAAGTAGGGTCTGCCTCCATTGCTGCTGAAGACGCCGAATAGCCCAGTGGATCGCGGCGCGTCACTTCCGGCTCCACTCGCTTCCTGGTACCGAGCGTGGTTTAGCCGTGAAGCGCACCAGTGTAATACAGGGGAGACCAAAACAAGCATGCCACATCTGGTTCCCCAGCAAACCAGAGCCTTTGGATCTCTTACCCGGCTGAAGATTGTAAGCGGAGCCCAGGAACAGAATGCAGCTGCGGATTATGCAAGACAACCTCAGGTGACCACCACCACATGACATATTACACCGTGTCATGATTTAATTAACAAAAAGGAAGAAGCCATGTGTGAAAAACTAAGTACACCCTTACTGCTTCCATAGGAATTAAGATGCTAAGTAGCAGACAGGTGCTGCTAATCAAATGCCCTTGATTATCAGCAAGTGTGACCACCTCTATAAACACCAACGTTTAAAGGGATAGTAATACTTTGTTTTAACTTTATTTTATTTTGTAGGCATTAAAAAAACATGAAGAATGATATAAGTCTTATCTCTCAAACCTTTATGGTTTAAGAGATATTCACAAAGTATCACCCCCTGTTCAACCAGATCAGAAGGGAGGTGCCCAGATAGACTGCAGAGAGGGACAATCTTCAATTAAGATAAGGGAAAAAGCTGAAAAACTTGTCAAGGGGGGGGGGGGGGGCTTTCATTGTTTTCATGCAAAGAAAATTGTCCCCTTCTGTTATCTGTCTGGTCATACAACCAGATTCACATCTGAGAAGAGATGGCTTACACTAGGTAAAAGGGGCGGGGAGGGGAAACTTTGCTTGTGAATATTTCATAAACCATAAAGGTTTGAGAGATAAAACTTATATCATTCTTCACGTTTTTTTAATGCCTACAAAATAAAATAAAGTTAAAACGAAGTATTACTATCCCTTTAAGCAGTTTGCTGGTCTGAAGCACTCAGGTATGTGTTAATACAATGCCAAGGAGGAAAAACATCAGCAATGATCATGGAGAAGCAACTGTTGCTGCCCATCAATCTGGGATGGGTTATAAGACCAAAAGTGGAACACATTCAAGACAGTTGCCAATCTTCCCAGGAGTGGACGTTCCAGCAAATTCACCCCAAGGTCAGACCATGCAATGCTCAGAGAAACTGCAAAAAACCCAAGATTTACATTTCAGACTCTACAGACCCCAGTTAGCATGATAAATGTAAAAGTTCATGACAGTACAATTAGAAAGACTGAACAAGAATGGTTTGTTTGGAAGGGTTGTCAGGAGAAAGCCTCTCTTCTCTAAAAAGAACATGGCAGCACGGCTTAGGTTTGCAAAGTTGCATCTGACCAAACCTCAAGACTTTTGGAACAATGTCCTTTGGACAGATGAGACCACAGCGCCACATCTGGCGAAAACCAAAATACAGAATATCAGCACAAACGCCTCAAACCAACTGTCAAGTACTGTGGTGAAGGGGTGATGATTTGGTCTCATTTTGCAGCCACAGGACCTGGGAAGCTTGCAGCCATTGAGTCGACCATGAACTCCTGTGTACACCAAAGTATACTAGATTAAAATGTGAGGCTATCTGTTCTACAGCTAAAGCTTGGCCAAAATCGGGTCATGCAAGTGGACAACGATCCCAAACACACCAGCAAATCTACAATAGAATAGCTGAAAAAGAAAAAAAGACTCAAGGTGTTGCAATGGCCCAGTCAAAGTCCAGACCACAACCCGATTGAAATGACGTGGCGGGACCTTAAGAGAGCTGTGCATAAACAAATGCCCACAAACCTTAATGAACTGAAGCAAAGTTGTAAAGAAGAGAGGGCCAAAATTCCTCCACAATGATGTGAGACACTGATAAAATCATACAGAAAATGATTACTTCAAGTTATTGCTGCTAAAGGTGGTTCTACAAGCTATTGAATCATAAGGTGTACTTTTTCCACACATGGCTTCTCCATTTTGACTTCATTTTTGTTAAATAAATCATGACATTGTGTAATATGTCTTGTGTTGTTAATCTGAGGTTGTATTTACCTAGTTTTTAGACCTGCTAAGGAACAGCTGATTGTTATTATGTCCTGATATGTAAAACCACAGAATTCAAAGAGGGTGTACTTTCTTTTTCACACGCTGTATTCAATGGGTATTTCTATCGTCTGTCCCCAACATTAATGTCAATGTCCACTAAAATAATGTGTGGCCAGATAAAAAAAAAAAAGGAAAACTCCAGAACTTAAATGTGTGTAGTTTAGATAGAAGGGAGATAAGTGAAATGAAAAACTTTTAAATATATTAACCCTTTGAGTGCCAGAGGGGTATGAAATGCATTGCAGAGCAATGTGTTGCATCATACTGTGGAAGTCAATGGGTTAAGGCAGGGCTTGACAAATACTGGGAGCTAAGTCACCATGGCACCTAGAAGCTGGGACCCTAGTGCCCAGCAAACTTGCCCTGTACATAGGGAAGCAGCTTCTCTACACCGCACTAAGTTTTATCACTAAATTATACAGGTCATTCCCATGACAGCAAGTGTGTGCGTGCGCAAGTAAAATATTATATTATATATATATATATATACACACACACATATACACACATACACACACACACACACACACACACACACACACACATTATATACACATATATTTGCATATTTGCAGAGCTTAGAGGAGTATAAGGGCTTTCTTGTGGTTGCTTGCAGTCTAGGCTTTTGAATGTGAATATGAACGGAGGCTCTCGCTTCCCGACCCTCCAGCTGGTAAGGACTGGAAAAAAACTGAGGAAGGAAGGGATGGAGTCACCTTAAATGCAAATTGACCGGTCCTACCAGCTGGAGGAGGGGAGATAAAGCCCACAGAATTAATGGTGCCGTGGAGTACACGAAAGAAAACAGTTTCAGTTTTTAGGAGTTGTGTCCCTTTAAAGGGATAGCAACACTTAATATGCAAAAAATATATATGGTAGGGTTTATCCTCCTGAGTAAAAGAAGGGTATTCCAAGAGCTGAGAGATGTTTTACTTAAAGTTATCGAAGTTCTAAAGTGGATTTTTTTTTTTTTTTTTTTGGGCTCAGTACCTCAGGGCTTGAAATGTTACAGTGGCACTGTTACTACTCCATCCTATGGACAGTTATGGTCAATTGACCATAACCTTCCACAGGATGATGCAGAAACAGCTCCACTGTAAAATTTCAGGCCATTGCGATAATGCACCTCAAAAATTTCAAGTCTGAGCAGCAATAACTTTTGAATAGAGCACCTCTAAGCAGTAGGAGTGCCCTTGTTTTACTCAGGAGGATAACATCAACAGTATTATATTACACACATATTAAGTGTTACTATCCTTTTTCAATTATTTTGCAGGTGTTCAAAACAAATGTATTTTGTATGCCTTTCGAGGCGTTCAAATTATTGCACCTACATTTTTCTACTGTATATTCCAAGGTCTGTAAATGACTCATTACATTTTGTTTAGCTTAGTAAATAGAAGTCTACAGTGGTGGAAAGATCCCAGAACCCTGGGAGTGAGGGCTCCAAAAATTTACTTCTGGCTGGTAAATGTATGATACTCACACACTCTCACACACACTCTCACACACACACTCACACATACACACACACATACACACATACACACACACATACACACACACACACACACCCCTTTACTGGATCTTAAAACTCAGAGTGGGAACCTAAAAGTCTGTCTGGCTCCTAAGTTAAAGCGGAACACCGCTAAGAAACTTTGTATTAATTCCCTATCTGGCGACTAGCTGCTTAGTAGCGCTAGTCGCCAGAATTATTACCTCTTTATGGAGAAATATGCAGTCATCCTCGGCTGACAGGCAGAACGGAGCACGGACATCTTGCCCTAGTGACGTCCGCGCTCCTGCTCTGTCAGTCTCAGACGGCTGTAGGAGGCATTGCTAGGAGCCATTCGGCTCCGGAAGGGACTGACAGCGCAGACGCACGGACGTCACTAGGGCAAGATGTCCGCGCTCCGTCCTGCCTGTCAGCCAAGGATGAATGCATATTTCTCCATAAAGAGGTAATAATTCTGGTGACTAGCGCTACTAAGCTGTCCAAAGGAGCCACAACACATCCAGATGAAAAAGACGCAAACGAATGTGTTGAAGATCTGTCTAGAATTCAAGGGGTAAAAGTTCCCCATTTAAAAATGGGGAAAATTAAAGTGGAACTATCATGCATATTAAAGTGCCCCCCAATTAATTTTTAACATAGCATTAAGCATTTCAATATTTTTTATTGATACAATCACTTCTACAACCATCATATGACTTTTCATGTTGAGAAAAACAAGTTTGCTTTTTGTTTTTAAATAGAAAATCCCTGCTCCTTTAACAATAAGTAGTTAGTGAAGTCTATCATAACTATATGCCGAAACACTGCGTAAAAAAAAAAAAAAAAAAAAAAAACACTATAAAAATCTGATGTAAAAACATTTAAACAGGATCAGCTTGAAGAGTCCCCACTTCTACTTATCTGATGTTCATCATATTAAACGGATCAATGGCAGACAAGATTGAAATGAAACTGATAGAGGCAGATAACATACCAAAAGACTAAAATAAAGGGATTTTTATACTCCATTGAGAGAAAAAGGGACTGTGGGTAAACTTCCATTTACCAGGAGGTAGGCACTTAAAGGGATAGTAATACTTCGTTTTATCTTTATTTTATTTTGTAGGCATTAAAAAAACATGAAGAACGATATAAGTCTCATCTCTCAAACCTTTATGGTTTAAGAGATTTTCAGAAGCAAAATATCCCCCCCCTGTTCAGCCAGATCAGAAGGGAGGTGCCCAGGTAGACTGCAGAGAGGGACAATCTTCAATTAAGATAAGGGAGAAAGCTGAAAAACTTGTCAAGGGGGGGAAGGGCTTTCATTGTTTTCATGCAAAGAAAATTGTCCCCTTCTGTTATCTGTCTGGTCATACAACCAGATTCACATCTGAGAAGAGATGGCTTACACTAGGAAAAAGGGGCAGGAGGGGGAAAATTTGCTTGTGAACATCTCTTAAACCATAAAGGTTTGAGAGATAAGACTTATATTATTCTTCATGTTTTTTTAATGCCTACAAAATAAAGTTAAAAACGAAGTATTACTATCCCTTTAACTATTACAAAAAAAAAAAAAGCTGCTTCTCCCACTCCTTATACCAAGTTTATCTTTCAAAACACTAACAAATAACTTTACATTTTTCTCAGAGATGACGTCTTGTGTCCCCAACTGAACTCAGAGAAAAGGAACTGTCCAGGACATACTTGAAAACAAGAGAAATATCAATGTTTTCTTCCTGGTAAAACATTTTCTAAATAAATTTATCAGAATTAAAATAGATTCCTCATGTCCAATGAGGAGACAGGTAAGTCCCAAGGTAGATCAACATTGTTGTGTTCCAACAAGAATGACAGCTGAAGAAAATGAAAAATATAAAGAGCAAGCACTGTACTCTATTCACATTAAACAACTGCCATTTGTAATGCTTTATGTCCAAAACATGCAACGGATGATGCAAAAACCACCTCAATTGTAGAACTTTGTAAACATATGCACAGAAGACATCTGTTCAGCAGAAGCCAGGTGCTTGACAGCCCAAGATATAACAAGATGACCTGTAATCCTAAATGGCACTGATTTAGAAGAAAGAAGGTATGCATAATCCATGGTAAAAAGTCGACATAGCTGCTGGATTTTGTTTCCTTTAGGAAATTTTGTAGCATTTGTGTTTCTTTAACCCTTTGAGTGTCAGAGGTAACCAACAAAGTGCATTGGATACTTCTCAGGCACTCAGAGGGTTACAAAACATTATGTACACACATTCCAATAAACCAAACAAAAAATGTAGTGGACTCTCAAAAAAACACAACCATGTCTTCAAAGTTTCACTTATTTACAAACTTAGGAAGTTAACTCCTCTGACCCTTCATCTACAATCAATAGATGGTTGACAGACATCCCCAAAATCACAACTGACCACATTCTATGTAATTTTACCAGATGTTTGGAAAGTTCCCCTGCCTTTCATGAGCTCTCATACCAGTTGTTATACAGAATTTATGTCACACCCAAAATGGCTCATTGCATCTATACACACACACACACACACACACACACACACACACACACACACACACACACACACACACACACACACACACACACACACACACACACACACACACACACACACACACACACACACACACCTCTGATGAAATGCAGAGACAGACAAATTTGATCCACTCAGTTTAATCCTGTCCACATACCTAGTCCTTCTGTAATAATATTTTGCCCTTATAGAGTGCATTAACCCCTTAACGACGGGGAAATCAGCGCACGGGCGCGACTGAATGACAACGAAGCATTTTTTTTTTTTATTGCTCCGTTGCATTCTGGACTCCCCGAACGGCATGCAGCCACGGGGGGAGTCCGGAATTCGATGACGTTCATAGTACGTCATCGGTTGTTCAGTCAAATCGACCCTTCACGTACTATGACCGTCAAGGGGTTAAAGTCCCCATATCACCATCCTCCCCAGCTTTCTTGTTGGGTATCTACAACTCTACTACTGCAATAATCACTACAAGCAAACCCTAATGGAATTCTTAATTCCTAGAAGCATGGCAAGTTTGCTGGGTACCAGGTCCCAATTTCTAGGTGCCATGGCGACCTGGCACCAGAGATTTGTAAGCTCTGGTTTAAAGGGATAGTAATGTTTCATAATAAAAGCAGTTCTAATTAATCATCATAGTATTTGGACTTTGGAGAGTGTTATTTCAGTTCTGTCAGAGTTATAGTTCAGGAGTAATTCAGTGACAAAGTGTCCCCCTCCCGCCCCTTTTACTGATGCAACACTGTTCAGCCACAGCAGAAGGGAGATGCCCAGGCAGACTGCAGAGAGGGACAATTTTCAATTAAGATAAGGGAAAAAGCTGAAAAGCTTGTCAAGGGGGGCAGGGATTTCATTGTTTTCATAGGAAAAAATTGTCCCCTTCTGTTATCTGTCTGGTCTTACAACCAGATTCCACATCTAAGAAGAGATGGCCTACACTAGGTAAAAGGGGCAGGAGGGGAAACTTTCCTTGTGAATCTCTCTCAAACCATAAGGGATTGAGAGATAAGACATATTGTTCATGTTTTTTTAATGCCTACAAAATATAAAAGATTAAATGAAGTATTACTATCCCTTTAAGTAGCCCTCCCACCCCAGTAAAGCTGTTAAAGCTTCAGCTCTCGGGATAAAAGTAAATTGAAGTTAGTAAATGAGAAAAGTAGGAGAGTTTCAGCTCAAAGCATATTAAAAGCAGGGCTCAAAATTTCCACTCGCCACTAGCTAATGGCGAGTGAAAATTTAGCCCTGGCGAGTAGAAATTCAGCCCCGGTGAGTAAGTTTTGGCTTACAGTGGCGAGTAACGTTTCATGTCTGGCTAGTAGCAAAGGACTTAAAATTACAAGCCCTGTTAAAGGGATAGTAATGTTTCAAAATAAATGCAGCTCCAATTATTCTTTATAGTTTTTGGGCCACGTAGAGTGTTATTCTCTATGATGTGTAATTCCAAAGTAACTGAATCATAAGGTGCCCACCTCCCCCCCCCCTTTTACCTATGTAAAGCTGCACAGCAAGACCGTCGAGATGGATCACATCAAGGGTCAATCTTCTGTGAGCATAAGGAAAAACCTGCCCTCCTCCTTCAAGGGAGGCACAGTTTCCCCTATGCTCACAGCCAGAAGATTATCCCTCACTGAGAGCTGTCAGTTCTAGTGACCGGATTCCACATCTGAGGGGAGGCGCCTTACAACAGCTAAAAGGGGTGGGAGGGGGACACTTTGTAATTCAGTTACTCTGGAACCACATATCGTATAGAATGGTAATATCGCTCTATGTGGCCCAAAAACTATAAAGAAAAATCAGAGCTTCATTTAGTTTGAAACATTCCTATACCTTTAAGGGTAGGATAAGCCTATAATATGGTAGTTTGGCACAGTGGCAAGCTTGGCATAGTATGGCCATATATGGGACTAAAACCTAATCTTTTATATAATGGTGATAACCAGGCAATATGGCATGGAGTAAAGGGTTAATGTTGAATGTGGATGTGCACCTATACTTTATGTGTTTGCTTTTATCAACACTTTACCATCACACCGTCAAAGATTTTGCACCCCCGGCAATAGATATATCAAAAGAGTGAACGGGTGTTACTGAACTCCCACAGAAAATAACTATAGAGTTCCAATGGCACAGATTACCTTCCTTCCTACTAGCCCTAATAGGCGGGGTGGGCCTGGAGCATGGTATACACTTCCCTCTTAAAGGGATAGTAATAGATTATTTTTATTAAATTTAATATTGTAGATCTTAAAAAATAAATAGATGCCAGTCCGATCCCTCAAACTTGTATAGTTTGAGAGATATATGGTTCCAAATCTCCCGCCTCCCACCCCTTTCATGGATGCCAGCCTCTAGCTAACAGAAGCAGTTCCTGGTCCTAGGATCAGCCGGCGGCTCTTCAGTAGAGCCAAAATAGTGCCATCTAAAATTAAATACTTCATTGAAACAGTCTACAAAGTATGCCTGGCTTGCAATCACACTTCATAGACCATTCCAATTATGTATTTCATTTTAGATAGCACCATTTTGGTTCCACTGAAGAGCCGCCGGCCAGTCCCGGGACCAGGATTAGCTTGTCAGATACAGGCCGACAACTACAAAAGGGGTGGGAGAGGGGGAACTTTAGAACCTTCTCTCTCTCAAACTATAAAAGTTTGAAAGATCGCACTGGCATCAATTTTAAGATCTACAATATTAAATTCAGTCAAAATAATCTATTACTTTCCCTTTAAATTTCTCTCAAGATATGTTTGCGGTTATGAACTAAAGTGTGATAAAGAGGTGATAAAGTGGAAATCACTTATCCAGTTCCTATGTTATTCTATGGAGACTATGCACTAGATTTATCCAACTTTGATATACTAGTCTTCAGATAGTGTGGTCACTTTAGGTCTGCCTGGACTTACTTTGGATGAAAGTGATTTGTTTCCTTAAAATCTATTCAGTGTGCGTTGTACTTCCCCAATACAAATATTCAACTTAGCTGCAATTAGGCGCTAGAAACGTTTTTCCAGCACTCAAGAGAAAAACTTGACTTTGATTTCCTTCACTAAGCTCTTTTGACACGATTACAAAAAAGTATTTCAACTGATGTCCTTTTTTCAAAGGCTGTAACAAGAGCATTAGCAGGACCATACTAATAGAATATCAGGTGTTAATTGTTAAAAGACAAATACAATTCAAATGTGTACTAGGATGTTACCTTTTGAAGGAAAATTATAGAGGTACGAAAGTTTAGAAAATGTATACGCAAATGGTTGGTGAATAGGAAATTCATATAAAAAAGTCAATTTCACAAATATTTGACAAAGAAAAATGTGATGTGTTTGTGTTAAATGTATTCCTGAATATTAAGTATCAACTGATTACAGTATTTTACAACTTTTTAATAAATGGTTAAATAAATCCGGTTGGTGATGGTGAGCACAGACTTTTTTTTTTTGTAATTTTTTTTTTCTTTTTTTTTTTTTTTTTTTTTTTTTTTACATTTTCCACCACTTCGAATGTACTGAAATCTTTGAAAACTGTAGCATGTCCTACTGTAATAGTTAGCTACTGCTCTTACAAGAAAAATGTCATCCAATTGATACAATCTGACTTACTATAAGAGGTACCAGAAGCACAAAACTACATCAACTACAAGCTAATTTTGCTTATATTTTCCCCAGCAAACCTGACTTGCCTATAATAAAATGGTTGTTCCAACAGAAATCAAGAAAAGGTACACAAAGCACAACAATATGTTTTTATATTTCAGTCACTTCAAGGATAACATCTTTAAACACCATGGGAATTCTTAGTCTATCCAGTGCCTAATGCTAGCCCTAGAAAAATAGGACCCCATTGGTATAGGCTGACCTATTATAGTTTGCATGCAGGAGACCAATAGTGGACAGTGGAACCAGGGGGTGGAGTGGGGGGGAGTTCAGACAATGCAAGTGTGAATATGTTGTTTCCAGTGTGCAGCAGAACAGGTCTGGGTGCTGGTTGTCAGTCAGAGTATGTGAAGGGTAATGGATGGTTGATCAGAGGAGTGGGGGTAGGGGTGAATGTGCGAGTTTCAGGTGTCCAACACAGTAAATATGCATAGTTTTCAAAGTCTGGGCTTATACGTTTTTATTTAAAAAAAGGCATGTAAAAGTATGATACCCTTTAAAAAATGTTTTTAATACACAAAAACAATGTGTGACTTTGCACACCAATGCAAAAATATAATTGTCAATGGCTTTCTCTCAAACATCTGTCAATCCCATAAAACATGAAAGAAAACAATGTCTGAATCACCACAGAAATTTAAACCTACATGTCCTAAAGTGCTAATTACTACTAGGCAACACAGAGGTTAAGGGCAAAAACAGCCAACTTGCAGTACAAAGAATACTTTACACTAAAAATATGGCCAATTATAAAAACTGTGACAGCAAAATAGCCATTACATTTAGAATAGTAACTACATACACAGACAAAATACGGTAGCTTCAATACACATCCAAAATTTTGCAGCATTAAGGTACTGTGGCTACATGATACTGAAAGGTTGTTTAATCCTATATAATAATTCACTAGGATGTTTGTCAGAAGCTGTCATGCGCAGTCTCTACTTCCCGTTCTGCAGTCATTCGCAGTATAGACTGCCCAAATGCACCACGGCTGATACGGAGGGGGAGCTCCGAATTCAAACCGGAGTCCTCGCTGTGCACCTTCCTGGGACTGGCTGCTGGGTGACACTGTGGCCCGTGTACACAGGCTTTTGAACTAGTTGACCTATAATGCCCTAGCCCAGTAGGTAATTGCCGATAGATGGGGAAAATAAATACAACTTAAAAATGAAGAAATTGAATGGAAACAAAAAAAAAAAAAAAAAAAAAAAAACCCACAATCCAGGATTAAGTGACAATGTATTTTGTTGTCTCCATTAATCAAAAATTGGCTAGTTGTCCTTAACCTCTTTGACACATTGAAATATTCAGTATTTTAGAACAAAAATATTGTTTTGACTGTTTAAATATAATAACACCATATTATATTTCCCGTTATAAATTTATGATACTGTAACTCCAAACATGTAGTGCAGAAAATAATCAGGTCTATAATAGATATGGAATTAAAACTCCAGTTTAAATCCTGGAACAAATCCCAGGACATTAGGCTGAGAAAGCTAAAGAATGAAAATCCTGGATCATTGGTTATATAATATTAAATTAACACGTGTGTGTATGTAAGTTTGTGTCAACATGCTTAAACGTTTGAGCGAGAGTGGCATCTGATGCATTACTCAGCCTAGTGGCCAAAGCTTAAGATTATTTTACTTTAAAGGGATAGTAATGTTTCATAATAAAAGCAGTTCTAATTAATCATCATAGTATTTGGACTTTGGAGAGTGTTATTTCAATTCTGTCAGAGTTGTAGTTCAAGAGTAATTCAATGACAAAGTATCCCCCTCCCGCCCCTTTTACTGATGTAACACTGCTCAGCCAGATCAGAAGGGAGGTGCCCAGGTAGACTGCAGAGAGGGACATTCAATTAAGATAAGGGAAAAACCTGAAAAGCTTGTCAAAGGGGGCAGGGCTTTCATTGTTTTCACTGGAAGATGATTGTCCCCTGCTGTTATCTGTCTGGTCTATGGACTGCATTCCACATCTGAGAAGTGATGGCTTACACTAGGTAAAAGGGGCGGGAGGGGAAACTTTGCTTGTGAATATCTTTCAAACCATAAAGGTTTGAGAGATAAAACTTATATCATTCTTCATGTTTTTTAATGCCTACAAAATAAAATAAAGTTAAAATGAAGTATTACTATCCCTTTAAAGGCACGCCACCAATTAAATACAAATAAAGATCATTCATATCCATTTAACCCTTTGGGTGGCAGAGGTGTACATAACGCATTGCATCAAGTGCTCCTCCAAGGGTAAACAATCATATATTCCTAATCACTGTTAATATACTTAGTAGGTACATGGATTTGTAGTAGCAATACTAGTACAGTTTTAGTAATATTAAGTAGAGTACTTTGTAATACAGTAGTACCATTTTTATTTGGACCAAGTTTTATATTTTAAGACACTTTCGAGAGAGCCACTCTTCCTCGGGTGAAGCTGTAATGCTTGACCGAAGGAAGAGAGTTGATCTTTCGACAGCCGGTCTGAATACAAAAGCTGTTAGCCCAAATAAAAATGGTATCACCAATCTACTCATATTATTATTATTATTTTTAATCAGAAGCACAAGCCCTATAAAGCTTGATAAATGTGTGTGTGTGTTTCCTATGAACATGCATGTACCTTTGTTCACTTAAATAAGGCACATGTTCCCTTGGTGGTACAGAGGTCTCCAAAAGAATTGAGAAGCAACTGCTTTTGAGATTTTACTAGCATCCAAAGACAGTGCTGTGGTGGAAACACAGGCAAAACAGTCTGTCATCTAACTGAATGCACCTCATGTCTAGTGTGGTGAGAACTTCTCAATCTTCTTATAAGTAGTATGAGAGAGGTAATCCACTATGGCATATACACATTCTAACTGGTCACGCGTCTGGATGCAAGTATGAAGTACATATGCAGTTCTCAGATTTGGAGGGGAAAAAAAATGCACTCATGAGAAATGTTAATTGTTTAATGTGAATATTTGTGTGCATTTAGCCACAAATCTGATGGACAGGTAGATGGCAAAATGATGATCACTAAAATGTTTGGCGGTCCCTGCCTTGGAAGACAGAGTGTGAGCATATAATTTTACACATGCACCACTAAATATCCACGTACAAAGTATTAGCACTGCATACATCTGACAGGACCATGCACAGCACTGTCTACATTACATTCTTGCCATTAAAGTATATACATATGTATGTCATAATAGCATTGTGAACACGTATCACTAACATTTAACCCTTGGAGTGCCAGAGGGGTACCCAACGCATTGCAAAGCAATGCGTTGCATACCCCTCTGGCACTCAAAGGGTTAAGGATTATTATATACACTGTACGTCTGTATGGACTATTTTATGCTACTGGAGATGTATATGATGTACGGAACTATTAAATAAACATCAGACTAGTATACATATTACACACTTTTATATGCATTAAGTCCGTGAGCGCTGAAATTACAAAGCACTGTACGTGTATCATACAGAAAAAAAAATTATACTAATTATACTTCAGATGCATTATATATTAAAGAGTCGATTGTGTGTAAATACCACACACATTCCCATCACACATACAGGTCACTCACACACAGCACAACTCCCCCCCCCCCCCTTCTCCCCACCCCCCAGACTAGGCCGCAGCCTCGGCCTAGAGTTATGCCTATCTCACCTGGCGGCGGGATCGAGGCCCTGATCCAGCATGTCCATGTGTCGGTGCTCGAGCAGGGAGGCAGCGGACAGGCCGCGGCCCGTGTCCCCCGGCTCAGGCTGTGCAGCAGGGCCGGGGCCCGGGGCGGCCCGGACAGGAGGAGGCGGGAGGCCCGGCGGAGGAGCTGATCACGGGGACAAACAGACGGGTCATGTGAGGAGGTCCCTTCCCTACCTCTCCTGCACCGCCGCCGGGACACGTGAGAAGGGAGGCGGGGAGAACAGTCGCTCGCACACTGGAGCTGAGCTGGAGTAGGACAGAGCGGGCAGATGTACGGAGCGAACCGACGGACCGAGCTGGAAGAGCGAGAGCGCGCTTCAACACGGAGAAAGGGCGGGCGGGCCCGAGGTACAGCGCAGAGAAGAGAGCGGGCGGGACACACAACGCGCAAATAGAAGCGGGCGGGCCCGAGACACATAATAGACATGAGCGGGCGGGCCCGAGATCCATCGCAGACAAGGGAGCGCGAGCACGACGTACACAGCAGATAAGAGCGCGCGGGCCCGAAACACAATGCAGACGAATGCGCGAGCCTGAAGTACGTGTTAAAAACTGGAGCGGGCGGTTCATATACAAAAAAGAGAACAGAAGTTACTACAAGAAAGGGAGGGGGCAGGCGGTTTATGTCAAGAATACGGAACATAGAAAGTGGTTGTGCTCGGCAAATAGATTGTTGGGCTGTTTTGCTGTTAGGTCTTAAGATGGTAAAATTAAACTGGAAGTCGGTCCTGCACGAATGAAGCGAATAAAAACATGTCCTTGTAAATACTTATTGGTGCGTAATAACACGCCATGTAAATGTGTTTTCACGCAACTTGTTACATGAACTACAATATCATTTGTTTTACTTGGCATGGTAACTTTCGCGTTCCACCAAACAAAGGCTACAGGAACGCGCAAACTAATCCATCCCTTTCTGTCTGTGGGGGCGGATCTAAGAATTGTCAGCGGCGCGCCATGTGACAGGCCTATGTCACATGACGATATGTCTTTCTGTGCATTTACGGTATGTGGTACAATGTTGTTATGGGACACATCAAGCTGTAGTCTGGGGTGTATGCTTCCTATCATGTTAAACTGTAGGTAGCAGTAACCCTGTTCTTGGTACACAACGTTCCAGACAAGATGGTTACAATGGTTATAGTGAGACAGACCCAGCCAAAATTCATTTCTGGCAAACCCTCCTATTTGTAATTATTTAAAGGTATAATAATACTTCGTTTTAACTTTATTTTATTTTGTAGGCATTAAAAAAACATGAAGAATGATATAAGTCTTATCTTTCAAACCTTTATGGTTTAAGAGATATTCACAAGCAAAGTGTCCCCCTCCCGCCCCTTTTACTGATGTAACACTTCTCAGCTAGGGCAGAAGGGAGCTGCCCAGGTAGACTGCAGAGAGGGACAATCTTCAATTAAGATAATGGAAAAACCTGAAAAGCTTGTCAAGGGGGGCAGGGATTTCATTGTTTTCATAGGAATAAGAGTGTCCCCTTCTGTTATCTGTCCAGTCTATGGACTGCATTCCACATCTGAGAAGATATTGTTTACAGTAGGTAAAAGGGGCAGGGAGGGGAAACTTTGCTTGTGAATATCTCCTAAACCATAAAGGTTTGAGAGATAAGACATATCATTCTTCATGTTTTTGTAATGCCTATAAAATAAAGTTAAAACAAAGTATTACTATCCCTTTAAAAAGCTGCTATGCTGTGATGAGCATGTATTAACTAATGAGAACTAGAGGTTGTGATTATTATTGCACCCAAATGGTTAATTATGCTTATTTCTTATGAATATCGTTTTATGTACCGATGAAAATAGCTGTAATTCTGGAACAATCTGCACCATAGGGGATAAATACAGCTCACCAATGTGCTATGTACCCCTCTTGCAGTCAAAGGGTTAAATGGGGACTTTAACACCTTGAATGCTAGAGAAGATTTTGACCAATTGCTTCTCTATATATTGGAGACCTCTAGCATTCTGTGGGGTAAATTTCCCATTTAAATCAGTGGACGTTTTTAGAATTTGTACTTGTCCCCTGAGATGGGGTTATTTTTCCTTAGGATTGTTCCTCTTTTCCTGACATGTTGCCAGGTATATCATCCTTGTTTGGGGTGCTTAAAAATGAGTTCTACTACAATAAAAGCTGGTGAACCACTGGTTGTGTATGTGGCCGAGGGGAAAGTGCCTCCTAGATGAAGGGGAACAAAATACTTTATTTTTAAATATCTCATTATCCCTGATTTAGAATAAGTGGCCTCAAAATCCTTAACATTATACAACTTAGTTTTTGATGTTTTCACAATTATTTATATATTTAGGCCATGTATCCCAGGTTAAAGGGATAGTAATACTTAAAATGTAAAAAAAAATATGTTGTAGGGTTTATCCCCCTGAGTAAAACAAGGGTATTCCCACTGCTGAAAGGTGTTTCATTCAAAAGTTATTAATTTTCAAAGTTGAATTTTTTAGGTGCAATATCACAGTGGCCTGAAATTGTACAGTGGCTCTGTTGCTACACGATCCTATGGACAGCTCTGGTCAGTTGACCATAAATCTCCATAGGATGGTGTAGCAACAGCGCCACTTTACAATTTCAGGCCACTGTGATATTGCACCTAAAAAAGTCAACTTTCAAAATTAATAACTTTTGAATGAAACGCCTTTCATCAGTGGGAGTACTCTTGTTTTACTCAGGGGGATAAACCCTACAACATATTTTTTTTTACACTGTAAGTATTACTATCCCTTTAAAACTAATCTGGTCCAGCAGCTTAGGTGTTCTAACTTACCCAACAGTATGGCCAATCCAACTCTGTAAAATGAAAATGAGGGCAGAAATAGGCTCTGCCTCTGGCCACTGGCACTGTTGGCACTGGAAACAACATCTCAAACTCCCACAGGTCCAGAGATCTTGCTTAGAGGTGAAATCCTATGGGATTTCAGCTCTGAGCAAGCATACTAGTTTTATGGGAACTTTTGAAGGAAGTCCCAGCTCCCATAGTGCCAGCTGCCAATCAGATACAATAAATGGCAATAATTGGAGGCTGCTTCTGCACTAGTATTCATTTTACAGCTCTGGATCAGCCATGTGGATGGGTTAGTATTAACCCCTGAGCTGCCTGATCAGGCTAGTGTTAGTCATGGACACATGGCCAAACTTTTAGCAAGTTTTCATTTTTAGGGGTATACTATTCCTTTAATATATCTTTATGTGAGGGCAAAATTGGAATGATTTATTTTCTTCCCGTAAGATGCTAAACTATTTATTTCCATTTTGTCCTAGGAGGCACTAACCTTTAGCTCTTTTAGTGCCAGGGGGTGTGCAGTGCATTGCTTTGAAATTTACTGCTTACCCCCTCTGGCAGTCCGAGGGTTAATACATTTACCCCCAGCCCTTTTTTTTTTTTTTTTTTTTTTTTTTTTTTTTTTTTTTTTTTTTGTATTGTGCTTGCTTTAGAAAAAGTGAAACATGAGGACCAAAGTCCTTTATTGAGTAATCTGGCTTGAGAGTGCTGGCTTTACTGTAGACATGTCTGACATTGAGCCCTGTTCGTGAGTTAGAAAAGAGTTCATACCCAGCTAAATCTCATATATTCATAGCCAACAATTGAAAACATTCCTTGTTTGGTACAAGAGTTCTAAAATATGTCATACATAAAAGTGTAATAAATGAAAGTATATTTTGTCTACATAGATTGCACCACTTATTTAATTATTTTTGTAACAATACACAGATTCTTGCTCTGAGATTGGAAACCGTCCATTTCATTTCCAGAAACACATCTCTCCTACTTGTTTTTTTTTTTTTTTTTATTTATTTATTGTAACCTAAATTATGTCATCAGATACTGAAAGTACAGACTCCTCCTCAGTCTTTGGAATACATCATTGGATCAGCCATGTGGTTTGGTAAGTATTAATCCCTGAGCTGCCAAATAATGTTACAGTAGTCAGGGATATATCTTTTAGTTAGATTAAGGCTTTAGGATTTACTGTTTATTTAAAGAAATAGGTGTAAAAGTGGGCGTGGTCATACCTAATCTCTAACAATTACTGTTAAAGGCACAGTATAGCTTTATAATGAAAATATTTATATTACAGTTGTTATATTTCTGCTGAATAAAGCAAGCGTGCATCTATGAAATTAAAGTCAAAAGTTATTAGAGAACACTCTTACAGTTTTTGAGAGATTGCATTCAATCAGCAACTAGAGGAGAGGCATTGACTTGTGCATTTGTGATTTTTCCTTCTTATTACTTATTGGCTGGCAGGGAAGGTTACTCCTGGCCACATTTGTAATTATGTCCTTCAATAAAGAGAGATTTATTTATTTGTTTAATATAGATTTGTATTGAAGATTTTATGTCAAAGAAATTCATTTTATATAGTTATAGTATAGTTCAAAATAATAACCTATATAATCTTTATACCATACAATGTAAAGTACACTTGTAGCAAACACTTATGGCTATGTATCTGTAAACAATGATGAGTTGAGAGCATCGGTATACAAAAATATTAGTGAAATGCAGAACTTTCTATTGTTTGGAAATTAGAATGAAAGAAAAGTTTAAGAGATGTCTAAGAGAGAAAGAAATGTGGAAAGAGAAAAAGACGGATAGAAATGAAAATGGAGATCAGCACTGAAGCCGCCCTTACACGCAGTACAATATCAAATAAAAATATGAATATTCATATGTAATCTTGTTTTTTTTGTTCAATTTTATCAATGCTGGGATAGAAAATTGAGCCAGGGATGACAAATATCTAATAAAGTCTCCTGTATTAGAAGTAGTTCTACGAATCAACATTTCTGGGAAACTGAGCTGAATAGACAAATCTCACATAAAGAGTGGCAGCAAATCCTCCATAATTCACTGCATTCTTCTAAGAATGTGTTAATTGTTGAAACAAACTATAAAATTGTTACAAGATGGTACAAAACTCAGGTGGTATTAGATAAAATGTATCCTTCTGTTGAACCATCCTGTTGGAGATGTGGACATAATAGTGGTAATATGATACATATATGGTGGTCATGCCCAAAAATTACCACATTTTGGCAGCAAATTTTTAACCTCGTAACAAGAATTACTCAGATTCATTTACCACATCATACAATATATATTCTTTTGAATCTCGGTCGGAGGAACATCTCCAGATCATCTTGAATGGGTAATTTATATATCATTTAGTAAGTGCAGCGAAACCATGTATTCCATCATTATGGAAATCACATTTAAAGTGTTAGTAATGTCCAAAAAAAAAGTTGTTTTTTTTTTGCATTTAGAAGAGCTTAAAAAGCTGAGCTAAATGCAAAAAAAAGTATCTCTCAAACCACTATGGTTTAAGAGATACAGTCGTTTAAAGTTCGCTGTTTCCTGCTGTCAGCAGGAGATTCGTGTCGGTCGACACGGAGGCGCTTGAGAAGTGCAGAGATCTCGTTAGTTACAGAGAATCCCTTCATTGGAATGGTCTAAAATGTGTGCCTGACACGAATCTCCTGCTGACAGCTTTACAGCTGTCAGTTGGAAACGGCGAACTTTAAACGCCTGTATCTCTTAATACATAGCGGTTTGAGAGATAGATAGATATATATATTTTTTTGCATTTAGCTCAGCTTTTTAAGCTCTTCTAAATGCAAAAAACTTTTTTTGGACATTACTAACACTTTAACGCCAACATTGATTGAGTGGGAACTCAGAGTCTGCCATGTTATGACAGGTTTATTTTTTAACCATTAATCTTGCCATTATCTGTTTGGCTAATATGAGGAAATCTGGCAAAGGAGGGGTTAAAGGATAAGTAGCCTTTAATTTTGACTTTACAACTGCATAATATGTGAAGTCAAATTACCTATAATAGTTATTTTTCTCAACTTCACCATTTTTTTTTATTTATACTTAAATGTCCTGACAGTGAGGTAATTGAATTTATGAATCCAGGGACTTTTTATTTGATAAAGGAAACATACAAAATATGAGGCTCATGAGGAAGAACAATAGCACAGCGGCCTGTTCTACAGCTAGTCACCTCTCAGAAGCATCATGTTTTAACACTCTAGTGCATTACAGAGGAGACATTTCCACAATCATATTAGACTAATCCTGTACAGTTCCAAAATGATGGGCAAGTCCCCTCTACATGGAAACACCAGTTAACCTTCAATGTACGTTTCAGCCTTGATGGGCATCGTCAGGGAGGTGCAGCTGGATTCCCTAGGCACTGAGAGAAAGGGGTCCACGTCTGGAATACCCTTCACCCTTAGGGAGATACCCTAATAATATTCAAAATAAGCATACAAAAATGTGAGAGGCTCCTGACGATGAACAACAGCACAATGGTCTGTTCTACGGCTAGTCACTGCACAGAAGCATCACGTTTTAGCGCTCTAGTGCCATTACAGAGGAGAAATTTCCACATACATTTTAGACTAATCCTGGCCAAAGGAAAAAGGATATTTATACAGTGTTGCAAGTTTCCTTGTAACACTGATTCAACCTTATGCTGTAGGGAGAGGCAGGGTTTTCTACATTGCTTGCTGTGGTTTTTTACATTGTATTCGTTTTCTAATATTGCTACACTCTTTGCTTTCACAGCCCCACACAGAAAGCTTTCTGGAAAAAAAAAATCAGATAGCTCTGTCAAGGGAAAAAAAAAGAATAATAAAAATAAATAAAATAGGTGAAGATGAAAACAATAATAATACAAACTATAGCCAATTGGGCTGGATATATTATACAATTGCAGAATATGTAACTTCAAAATAAAGGCTATTGTTCCTTTAATCTATGGCCTGGTTAGGATAGATTGGTGGTGGGAAGGATACTGTAGTGTTTTAGGATGAATTAACTCCTCGCTGTTGGTACAATTGAAAAAAAATAAAAATACCCCAAATTCTCTTTCATTTCAATGGGGATTTAACCCCTTGAACGCTAGAGAGGTTTCCAACACATTTCTACGCTATAATGCATTTTGTTTACTCTAGAATTTCATTTGAACTTCTGGACTAGAAATGGCCTATCCTGGTCCAATTACACAGACACAGAATCCAAAAAAGGAATATAACATCCCAAAACAAGCCCACCCCACCATACACATACATACAACCCCTACAGGGAGGCTGATGTACAGAGAAGAATTGGAACAAACCAGCTGCACCATAGGGCACATACATTTGCACACTCAGACCACACACTGGAAAGGTTTCGGCTGCTTTATACACATGCATTCTACATTAAGAATACTGCTATCTTAAAGAAAGTAGTTTATGAGTATGATTAGAAAGCAACAACCATGCATAATTACTTTATGTTAAAAATTGTTCTGCCATCAATCAAAGGGTAAAATCTCTTATTTTATATGAACAAACTCTGCAAGCATTGTTCTTTCTTTAGCAGGGCCATTTTAATACAGGCTAAATAAGTGGTGTTAAGAACCTGGACACACAGAAGAAAACATCTATGACAATTATTAAAGGCACTTACAGTTCTATGGTTTCGCTATGGTGAAAGTCCACGGCAGTCCAATCCTTAATGCTGCAGAAGAAAAAAAAAAAAAAAAAGCACTTTGTGCAGGAATCCAAAGCAGTGGATAAAAGTAGCTTTATTCAGAGATAAAAATAAATCGCCTGAAACATAGTAACGGTCTTATGCATTTTGCATCGAGAAACGTGTAAGGCCGTTACTTTGTGTGAGGCGTTTCTTTGCTTTTCTCCGAATAACACTGCTTTTCGTCACTGCTTTGGATTCATGCACACCAGGTATGTCAATGCATTAAAATGATCCTGCTGAAGAAAGAACATTGCTTGCAGAGTATGCTTACAGATGTAAAATAGAGATTTTACCTTTTGAATGCCTACAGAACAATACATTGTTCGCACTGCTGATACTCAAAGGGTTAAAGAACAAGACATTTTCTGCCTTGTAAAATGCTTTATGAAGGTGAGTAGGACTTTCGTCATTAATAACACAACATCCTTGTTCATAAAAATGTATGATAAGTACATTTTTGTTTACCTACACATTCCGTTCTCTTCTGGCATATGGCTTATTCTCTTGACCCCAACCCTCATTTCTGGTCTTCATATTGATAACTGAACAACAACCAAACTTTATCCCAAAATAGTGGCTGTTTAGAAACAAATCCTGTTTAACTCATCTTGTAAGAAAACGTATTATTCAACAGCTGTTAGTGCTCCCACTCCACAAATCCATCTTGGTAAACTTGACACTCTGTTTAACTTGTTATGCCACTTTACAGAACAAATTAAAATTCCCAGTTATTTAAATGCAGCTTTTAACCTCTTGAATGCTAACAGGGACTACATTTAAATCAATGGGAATTTTTGGAATATGTATTCATTCCCTGTAGTGTGGTTGGTTCGTGTCAGAATTGCATCATTTTCCCTTAATACACTAGCCCTAGAGTGTTTTCAGGATATCACTGCTTGTGCATAGGTGATCAGTCAGTGGCTTAGTAACTATAACTGATCCACCTGTAAACAAGCAGGGATGTCCTGAAAACATGAATTTACAAACCAGTGCCTACCCCGGCCTTGATACTGGTTTCTGTCAAGCCATTCACCCCGATTAATTGCAGGTGGTGTTTAGCACAAGGCTGGGTAACCTGTGGCCCTCCAGCTCCTATTGAACCACAATTCTTATTATGTTGACTGACTGTTGATGGGAGATGTTGTCCAGCCTCCATTGCATGACTGCAGTTCTCCCACCCCTAGAGATGCAGTTTCAGACCATCCAGTTGTTGCACTTAGTATAAAATAATTCAATCGTCCCTTCGATTGCATGAGAGCTACCCAATGCATTGCAGTGTGGTGGATACTACTGGCACTCAAAAGGTTAATATTGCTTTTTTGGGCCATGTGCACAAAACAAGTGAAGCAAATCTGGGGCAATATCAAGTCATATCACTTCTCAAATTCATGCGTTATTCTGTGAAGCCTATTCACTAAGATTTCTCAGAAATTAGGTGTTTTTAAATAGGAACTGGAGAAGTGATATCACTGGAGAATTTATCTCCACTTTATTACACCTTAGTACTCTTAACCCCTTGGGGGAGTTGCACTAAGAAAAGAATCAACGGCTACTTGAGGATATGACTTGTAGTCCCTTAAACTAACAATTGACTACCTCTGTGCTATGAAGCTATGCTTACTAAATGAGGGTAAAGGGAGAAAGGTCCAGAAAGTGTCTATTAATTTGTTTTGGTAAATGTTTACCTCTGACTCAAGCCATCAGTAATTTACTGCTGTTGTTAGGTCTACATAAACACAAATACTTTTTTAATTTGATACATTTGTAAATTGGAAAATGGGGGGATCCGTTCTGGGGTAAAGGAATAGGAACATGCGGAGAAATAAAAATCTGGATTTGGGGACATGTCTGTTTCTATCCTATTGTGCAGTTGATTTGTCCCATAATTACTCCACTTTTCTTTTGGGGGTAATTCTTAGGGTTAAAGCAGGAGTAAATAAATATTTATTTGGACACAAATTGTTTCAATATTATATGTGGCCACGCCCACTTTTAGGCCATTTCACTAAAATGATATTTCATAGAGTTCAGTATTAAAAAATGCATTTAGCTCTTGGAAAAATGTAATTTTAAAGAAAAAATAAAATTCCGACATTAGTAATGTCTTTTAAGGCTACTTTTTATTTTGAACATCGTGCTCTAAGGCTTTTATTCATGATCAGTTTTTCATCAGTAAATATTTTTGTATGCACATAGAACAATTTTATTAAAGGAATACCGAACCCAAAAGATAAATGTGTCCCTATTCAAGAAAATAAGCAGCATTCAGTCTCCTAACATTTCCTGGGGGAGTCTCTGTGCATCAGATGGAGACCCCCCCACCCTAGAACCCCAAATTCAACTCTTTAATTTTTTTTGGGGGGGAGAGAGGAGGGAGTGCTCCTGAAAGTACACTACTTCCAGGCAGAGGCCTGCCATCTGTCATCATTCAGACCTGGTGCAGATGAGCCCATCAAATAGGCAAGATGGCTGCTGCTTTGGCCAGCAGTGTGAGGCTCCATCGGGTGCACAGAGCCCCCCCAGAAAACATTTTAGGAGATTGGATAATACTAATTTAATTGAATATAGGTAATAGGGACATCTTTGTCTTCTCATGTCAGCACCCTTAACCGTTGAGTGCCAGAGAGTTATCAAGCGTATTGTGTTGCAATGTGTTGGATACCTCTCTGGCACTCAGTGCTTAAACAATTTCAATGCTTCTTGAATGAATGAATATGCTTATATAGCGCCACAAGTGTACGCAGCGCTTTACAATTTAAGGGTTTAGACAATACAGGGTTATAAGTGCTGTGCAAAGTGAAACACTTGAAGTGAGGTCCCTGCCCAAAAGCTTACAATCTAAAGTGGTAATGGGAGACATACAGAGTACATGAGGGTCAAGTGCTGTATACAGTGCCAGAGTTCCAATTAGGATAGGGGACATAAATTAAGTAATATACAAAGTGAGTGCCATATAACAGGTTTAAGTTTTTTTAAGAAAGTGTAGTTTCAGTTGTGATTTGAAGACCATCAGTGAGGTGCAGTGGCGCAGAGTGGGAGGTAGAGCATTCCATAGATAAGGAGCAATGAGAGAAAAAGGTTTGATACGTGAGAAGGCTGTAGACACAAAAGGAGCTGAGAGAAGATTGTTATTGGCTGACGTAAGTGACGGGATGGGGTATAGCGGGATATTGGGGTGCAAATGTAGGAAGGGGTAGAGGTGAGAAGAGTTTTGAATGAGAGAAGCAGAATTTTGTAAGAGATTTGAAGTTTTATAGGCAGCCACTGGAGAGATTTGAGGAGGAGTGGGGCAGGCACAAACCTAGGTGACAATAGGATAATTCATGCTGCAGCATTCTGTATGGATTGAAGAGGATGGAGATGGGATGCAGGAAGGCCAGAGAAAAGAAGGTTACTGTAATCTATGTGGGAAATGATGAGTGCTTGTGTGCGAATTTTGGCCGTGGAGGAGCAAAAGAAGGGACGCATTTTAGCAATGTTACGCAAGTGAAAGCGGCAAGATTTAGCAATGGCGTTTATGAGGAGAGAGAGAGATGTATCCATTATCACCCCTAGGCACCGTGCTTCTGATACCGGATTTATGGTAGTGCCATTCAGAGTCACCTGGAAGGGCACTAGTGGGCCAGACCTGGGTGGGATGAGTAATAGCTCTGTTTTAGCCATATTGAGTTTGAGGTGTCTATGAACCATCCAGTCTGAGATGGCCGAGGCAATCTGTGACTTTAGATTGAATATCAGAAGTCAGTTGAGGTGCTGATAAATAAAGCTGGGTGTTATCTGCACAGAGGTGATATTTGAGACCAAAGGAGTTAATAAGATTTCCAAGTGTTATTGTGTAAAGAGAAAACAGAAGTGGTCCTAGAACAGAGCCTTGAGGAACACCAACAGAGAGATGGACAGGAGATGATGATGAGGTGGTAGAGGAGACACTGAAGGATCGGTTAGTTAAGTATGAAGATAGCCAGTCCAGTGCTAGGTTACGGATTCCTAAGGAGTGAAGAATTTGGAGGAGAAGTGCATGATCAACAGTGTCAAAAGCAGCGGAGAGATCAAGAAGGATAAGTATAGAATAGTGACCTTGTGATTTGGCAATGTGTAGATCATTAACCACTCTTGTGAGAACGGTTTCAGTGGAGTAAGCAGTACAAAAGCCAGATTGTAGCGGGTCAAGCAGGTTTTGCGTGTTGAGGAAGTCAAGCAGGAGGGAGTAGGTTAGGCTTTCCAAGAGCTTAGAAGCAAAAGGCAAGAGAGAAATTGGTCGATAGCTAGAGGGTGTGGTGCTGTCAGTAGAGCTGTTCTTGAGGATAGGTGTTACTATGGCATGTTTGAAGTCGTCAGGAAATGTAGCAGTGGCAAAGGAGGAGTTAAAGATCTGTAATAGGATAGGGGAGAGGGGCTGGATGAGGTGAGAGGGGAGTGGATCAAGTGTGCATGTAGTGGAGGGAGAGGAGGTTAGCCAGTTATTCCTCAGTGACTTGTGAAAAGGAGTCCAGGGTGGCAGGAGGGGAATGAGGGAGGATAGGAGGGTATATACAGGTGGGATATTACCCCGGATGGAGTCTACCTTGGCTTTGAAGAAGTCGGCAAAGTCTTGTCGCTGTATAGAGTGTGAGAGGGAGGCAGATGGAGGGCAGAGAAGGGAGTTGAATGTAGAGAAAAGGAGGCGGGGGTTGGATTTGTGAGTGCTAATTAGTTGTGAAAAGTAATTTTTTTTTGTTTTTTTTTAAATAAAAATTAGCAAACACATGCTAACATGTTTTTCATGTCAAATAACAATAATGGAACCTTAGTAAAGGTGAGCCATAGTTTATCATTAATGCTCTTTTAACTCCATGGGTACTAGATACATCTTCAATACATTGTTTTGCAATAATACCTTTTTCCTGTGATACAAAATACCAGTGAAAATTAAAATTAGTTTATTCATTCTTTGGGGTATGCTGTATTCATCAAAGTAAAAACCACAGCAAAAGTGATCGCTGCCCGCTTTCAATTTTGTTTTTTCTGGCAGTGTATACTGTAAAATCTCACATGTAATATTCACAATGTTGCCCCTTTTCACCTTATGTGAAGTGGGTGGTATGTATTATACACAAGAAAAAAAAGTATATATATATATATATATATATATATATATATACACACATGTCTGTTTCCCTTCCTCCCCCCACCTCAATATGCTACCACCATTCCCTCCCTCTACTACTCACTCCAGAGGCATCTGGGATGTCTGCGCAGCAGGTGGCATGCTTGCATTTGCAGCCCCCTTCCTGTATCCCCCTATGAGGATGTGTTAATTCAAGAGAATGGTAGTATCCTTTGTGGGCCTGCAAGTCCTAACAGGGCACTACTGTAGTTTCAGTGCACAGAGGTCTATGCATTGCACCTACTAATGTTTTTTTGGTGGGAAGAGGGAGGGAAAACAAGGGTGTGTGTTATACATAGGCACTTTTGTTTTCCCCTTAAATTGTGGGTTAAATTTACAGTTGCCTTTTATAACTGAGATTTTATGGTATATGCATATAGGGCAGAGTGTTAAATTTCATAGGCTGTTAAGCTCGTTGACTCCTCTGCAGGAGAGTATCTGGAGGTACAGTGACACTGTTAGAGCTGATCAAGTGGAACATATTCCCTCTATCTGTTGGTTCCAAAATGGATCTTGGAATGATGTTTCCAGAGGAGTTGGGTCATGGCTAGTTAGGATTAATCCATGGGAAGGTTCTGCTACTATTCCTAAGTAGGACTGCATTCTAGTTGAGTCAAAACCAGTGCTAGTTGTCCTAGGAGGGAGTTCTGTGGTCATATCTAAACTAAGCTGACCCAAAGGTGGGCCTTGTTTGGGGGTGAGTGAGCCAGTAGGAGGATCTGGGATAGTTTCCAAGCTAGGCTGAGTCCAAAATTGGTTCTGGCCAGGGGAACGTAATCCAAAATAGGGTCCTGAGATGATTGCTAAACATGGCTGAGGCAAAGATAGATCTTAATTGTGGGAGGTGATCCAGAAAGAAGTTCTGAAGTAATTTCTGATCTAGGCTGAGCTCCATATTTTTCCTGACCTGGGGGAAGTGATTCCAAAGGAGGCATTGTAATCACTGGTAAGTCTGAGCCTTAGAGGGGTCATTACTGGTGAAGTGATGCCACAGGAAAGTCTGAGTTCATTGCTAAGATAAGCTGGGCACAAGATGGGTTCTGACCAGGGGAGAGTGAACCAAGAGGAGATGCTGGTATCATTGCTGAACAGGGCTGGCCTCAGGATGGAGAGTGATCCAGAAAGAGGGTATGAGATAGTTGATAAGCTAGGTTGCACTTACAATTGGTCTAGAATGTGGAAGAATGATCCAGAAAGAGATTTTTGGGTAATTGCTAAGCTACCTTGGACCTTAGATTGGTTGTAGCTGTTGAAATGTGATCCTGAACGAGGTTCTGGTTCATTGCCAAATAAAAGAGTAATTACTAGTGAATAATGCTGCAAAATAAGGCTCCAAGATAATTTTGTGCTCTGCTGAGACCAGTATGGTTCTGAAATTGGGTAAAGTGGTATAGTAGGAAGATCTGGGATCATTGCTACATTAGGCTGAACACAAGATGATTGCTGACCTGGAAAAAGTGACCCAGAAGGGGGTTCTGAGATCACTGATAAGATAAACTGGACCCAAGATGGGTCCTGACTGGAGGACAGTGATCGAAAGGGTGGCTTGGGGATCACTGGTAAACTGGGCTGATTCTTAGATGAATCATGATTTGTATAGGTTTATCTAGGTTGAGTACCAGAACTCAATCCCATCTGTTCCAGACACCCTTTTTTAAAGTATGCATGTGCAGTGGAAAGTAGGGGCTGAAGGGACTTTGGTCTTTTTCTGGGTGCATAAAAAAGTCCCAACTGTCCTCTTGCTCTTGGTGGTTCCTGAAGCTCTGTGGAAGCGCATCAGTCTCTTCCTTCCATAGGGAATAGGCTGCAGTCTTAGTCAACAAATGTTTAACAAAGTCAGCATTTTTCTTCTGTGTCCCCTTCCACGGCAATTGACTTCTATGGGGCTTGTCTCCTCCTCTCCAGCTGGTGTAGGACCAATTGAAAAGTATTTAAAGCCATGTCCCTCCTCCTCCGACAGTCTTCTTTTTGGTCCTACACGAGCTGGAGTAGGAGCTAGTGGCTCCGTTACTAGGAGTCGCTGGTTTAAATTTTTTTTTTTTTTCCATTTGTTTCGGTACCTTGCATTGGTTATGGCCGCATTCACTGCTGTCCCCGCCGGGAGGATCTGGCTCCCGAAGACCAGGCTTCGCTTCACAAGCCGGCCTGGTATTTGCAGTCCAGCAGTGCCTTGATTGAACCGGAAGTCGGCCGCACACCTTCCATGTGACGCGCTTCCTCTTTCGGGTCTTTCTCTGGGACACCGCGAAGATGATTACCCGGCAGCTGATATTGCTTCAGGCAGTCCAGAGCAGTATGGCCGCAAGTCAAGAGAAGGTTTGCTTCCAATACGGTGAGTTTCTTTGTAACTTTGTCTTTTGGCATTTTGGCGCAATTCCAAAACTTCCGGTGGGGCCTCTGCGTTCCAAGGTGGAACGCACGCCTAAGCAGGACTGCTATAAATACTCTGTGTCTTTTGGGACAGGTAAGACTGTAGCTTGATTATGAGGATTCTGAATTTCTTTATTTATTATTTTTTAAATGCATACATTAAAAGTTATATTTTAAATATTGCTTACTACTATGGCTACTACTCCTAAAGCTAGCAAAGAGAAGTCTGTTGCAGAATCCAAAGAGAAGGAGATATCTATTAAGCTAAAAAAATGTGATACATGTGAAGCCAAAGTTTCTCCTGAGCAAAAATTTTGTGCAGAATGTGTAAAGAAATCTGTTTCCACAGAAGTTCCCAATCAATTCCAGGAATTTCTTACCTGGATGAAATGCTCAATGCAAGAAACATTTACTGCTATGCAATCTCAGCCTAGAAAAAGGATGAGAACAGACGATCCTGATGAGGGTACTTCATCCAGAGCAGAGCACTTAGAGGATGAGAGTATTTTTGAATCTTTTTCTCATGATTCTTCTGAAGAGGAGGGTGAAATTCAGGATGAAGAAGAAGGTGCTTTTAATTTAGATAAAATTGAGTCTTTCTTGAAACATATGAGAAAATCCCTGGGGCTAGTGGAAGAACCCAAGCAGCAGGGAATATTGGACACAGCATTCATGGGAACAAGAAAGGAGCTACCTACTTTCCCAGTGCATCATTCAGTAGCTGAGTTAATCAAAGCAGAATGGTCAAAGGGTGATAAAAGAATATCTTCCTCAAAGCGCCTTCAAAGGATGTATCCGTTTAAGGATGAGGATACTTCTAATTGGATTTCTCCCCCAAAGATTGATGCATCCATAGCCCAGATTGCCAAGAGAACAACCATTCCCATGGAAGATGGATCCTCTCTCAAAGACTCGATGGATAGAAGAATGGAGGGTTCTCTTAAGAAGCAATTTTCTTTAATAGGTCAAAATATGAAAATAGCTACTGCTTTGGCATGCATTGCAAGAACAACCAGAATATGGTTAACAGAGCTTGAAGATCATATAGAATCATCAGTATCGAGATCAAAGCTGCTGAAGGAATTATCTACCATCAAAGAAGCTATTGGTTTTTCCTGTGATGCCTCATTAGATGCTATCAGGTTGGCAGCAAGGTCTTCGGCCCTTTCTGTTACAGCAAGAAGATCCCTTTGGTTAAGAACATGGGGAGCTGACGCATCATCAAAAAGCAAATTGGTCTCATTGCCATTCACGGGGTCCCTGTTATTTGGAGAACAGCTTGATGATATAATTAAAAAGATCACTGGAGGTAAAAGCTCTTTTCTCCCCCAAGACAGAAGAAGAAGATCACCACCTGTCAGCACATCTTTCAGAAACAGGAAACAAAATTACAGATATGACAGAAAATATCAGCCATCCAGAGGATATGAAGCCAGAAAGCAATCTACTTCTCAGGCAACCAGAGGCTCCTTCAGAAAGGAGGGGTTTTGGAAGAACCAGTTCAAGAAGGAGTGCTCCTGAAATACAGCAGAACCTGCTTCCAGTCCCAGTAGGAGGTCGCCTGGGACTTCAGTTGTCAACATGGAAGAAATTGACCAACCTAGACGGTTGGACTCTTCAAATTTTGGAAGCAGGGTGCCAGCTGGAATTCAAGAACAGACCTCAAAGGAACATGATCAGAAGGTCAAAACCCCCAGGGAACGCAGAAAAAGCATCAAAACTGGAAGAAGCAATAAAGGAATTAGCATCAAAGGAAGCCATAGAACAGGTTCCATCATGATCAACAGTGTCAAAAGCAGCGGAGAGATCAAGAAGGATAAGTATAGAATAGTGACCTTGTGATTTGGCAATGTGTATATCATTAACCACTCTTGTGAGAACGGTTTCAGTGGAGTAAGCAGTACAAAAGCCAGATTGTAGCGGGTCAAGCAGGTTTTGCGTGTTGAGGAAGTCAAGCAGGAGGGAGTAGGTTAGGCTTTCCAAGAGCTTAGAAGCAAAAGGCAAGAGAGAAATTGGTCGATAGCTAGAGGGTGTGGTGCTGTCAGTAGAGCTGTTCTTGAGGATAGGTGTTACTATGGCATGTTTGAAGTCGTCAGGAAATGTAGCAGTGGCAAAGGAGGAGTTAAAGATCTGTAATAGGATAGGGGAGAGGGGCTGGATGAGGTGAGAGGGGAGTGGATCAAGTGTGCATGTAGTGGAGGGAGAGGAGGTTAGCCAGTTATTCCTCAGTGACTTGTGAAAAGGAGTCCAGGGTGGCAGGAGGGGAATGAGGGAGGATAGGAGGGTATATACAGGTGGGATATTACCCCGGATGGAGTCTACCTTGGCTTTGAAGAAGTCGGCAAAGTCTTGTCGCTGTATAGAGTGTGAGAGGGAGGCAGATGGAGGGCAGAGAAGGGAGTTGAATGTAGAGAAAAGGAGGCGGGGGTTGGATTTGTGAGTGCTAATTAGTTGTGAAAAGTAATTTTTTTTTGTTTTTTTTTAAATAAAAATTAGCAAACACATGCTAACATGTTTTTCATGTCAAATAACAATAATGGAACCTTAGTAAAGGTGAGCCATAGTTTATCATTAATGCTCTTTTAACTCCATGGGTACTAGATACATCTTCAATACATTGTTTTGCAATAATACCTTTTTCCTGTGATACAAAATACCAGTGAAAATTAAAATTAGTTTATTCATTCTTTGGGGTATGCTGTATTCATCAAAGTAAAAACCACAGCAAAAGTGATCGCTGCCCGCTTTCAATTTTGTTTTTTCTGGCAGTGTATACTGTAAAATCTCACATGTAATATTCACAATGTTGCCCCTTTTCACCTTATGTGAAGTGGGTGGTATGTATTATACACAAGAAAAAAAAGTATATATATATATATATATATATATATATACACACACATGTCTGTTTCCCTTCCTCCCCCCACCTCAATATGCTACCACCATTCCCTCCCTCTACTACTCACTCCAGAGGCATCTGGGATGTCTGCGCAGCAGGTGGCATGCTTGCATTTGCAGCCCCCTTCCTGTATCCCCCTATGAGGATGTGTTAATTCAAGAGAATGGTAGTATCCTTTGTGGGCCTGCAAGTCCTAACAGGGCACTACTGTAGTTTCAGTGCACAGAGGTCTATGCATTGCACCTACTAATGTTTTTTTGGTGGGAAGAGGGAGGGAAAACAAGGGTGTGTGTTATACATAGGCACTTTTGTTTTCCCCTTAAATTGTGGGTTAAATTTACAGTTGCCTTTTATAACTGAGATTTTATGGTATATGCATATAGGGCAGAGTGTTAAATTTCATAGGCTGTTAAGCTCGTTGACTCCTCTGCAGGAGAGTATCTGGAGGTACAGTGACACTGTTAGAGCTGATCAAGTGGAACATATTCCCTCTATCTGTTGGTTCCAAAATGGATCTTGGAATGATGTTTCCAGAGGAGTTGGGTCATGGCTAGTTAGGATTAATCCATGGGAAGGTTCTGCTACTATTCCTAAGTAGGACTGCATTCTAGTTGAGTCAAAACCAGTGCTAGTTGTCCTAGGAGGGAGTTCTGTGGTCATATCTAAACTAAGCTGACCCAAAGGTGGGCCTTGTTTGGGGGTGAGTGAGCCAGTAGGAGGATCTGGGATAGTTTCCAAGCTAGGCTGAGTCCAAAATTGGTTCTGGCCAGGGGAACGTAATCCAAAATAGGGTCCTGAGATGATTGCTAAACATGGCTGAGGCAAAGATAGATCTTAATTGTGGGAGGTGATCCAGAAAGAAGTTCTGAAGTAATTTCTGATCTAGGCTGAGCTCCATATTTTTCCTGACCTGGGGGAAGTGATTCCAAAGGAGGCATTGTAATCACTGGTAAGTCTGAGCCTTAGAGGGGTCATTACTGGTGAAGTGATGCCACAGGAAAGTCTGAGTTCATTGCTAAGATAAGCTGGGCACAAGATGGGTTCTGACCAGGGGAGAGTGAACCAAGAGGAGATGCTGGTATCATTGCTGAACAGGGCTGGCCTCAGGATGGAGAGTGATCCAGAAAGAGGGTATGAGATAGTTGATAAGCTAGGTTGCACTTACAATTGGTCTAGAATGTGGAAGAATGATCCAGAAAGAGATTTTTGGGTAATTGCTAAGCTACCTTGGACCTTAGATTGGTTGTAGCTGTTGAAATGTGATCCTGAACGAGGTTCTGGTTCATTGCCAAATAAAAGAGTAATTACTAGTGAATAATGCTGCAAAATAAGGCTCCAAGATAATTTTGTGCTCTGCTGAGACCAGTATGGTTCTGAAATTGGGTAAAGTGGTATAGTAGGAAGATCTGGGATCATTGCTACATTAGGCTGAACACAAGATGATTGCTGACCTGGAAAAAGTGACCCAGAAGGGGGTTCTGAGATCACTGATAAGATAAACTGGACCCAAGATGGGTCCTGACTGGAGGACAGTGATCGAAAGGGTGGCTTGGGGATCACTGGTAAACTGGGCTGATTCTTAGATGAATCATGATTTGTATAGGTTTATCTAGGTTGAGTACCAGAACTCAATCCCATCTGTTCCAGACACCCTTTTTTAAAGTATGCATGTGCAGTGGAAAGTAGGGGCTGAAGGGACTTTGGTCTTTTTCTGGGTGCATAAAAAAGTCCCAACTGTCCTCTTGCTCTTGGTGGTTCCTGAAGCTCTGTGGAAGCGCATCAGTCTCTTCCTTCCATAGGGAATAGGCTGCAGTCTTAGTCAACAAATGTTTAACAAAGTCAGCATTTTTCTTCTGTGTCCCCTTCCACGGCAATTGACTTCTATGGGGCTTGTCTCCTCCTCTCCAGCTGGTGTAGGACCAATTGAAAAGTATTTAAAGCCATGTCCCTCCTCCTCCGACAGTCTTCTTTTTGGTCCTACACGAGCTGGAGTAGGAGCTAGTGGCTCCGTTACTAGGAGTCGCTGGTTTAAATTTTTTTTTTTTTTCCATTTGTTTCGGTACCTTGCATTGGTTATGGCCGCATTCACTGCTGTCCCCGCCGGGAGGATCTGGCTCCCGAAGACCAGGCTTCGCTTCACAAGCCGGCCTGGTATTTGCAGTCCAGCAGTGCCTTGATTGAACCGGAAGTCGGCCGCACACCTTCCATGTGACGCGCTTCCTCTTTCGGGTCTTTCTCTGGGACACCGCGAAGATGATTACCCGGCAGCTGATATTGCTTCAGGCAGTCCAGAGCAGTATGGCCGCAAGTCAAGAGAAGGTTTGCTTCCAATACGGTGAGTTTCTTTGTAACTTTGTCTTTTGGCATTTTGGCGCAATTCCAAAACTTCCGGTGGGGCCTCTGCGTTCCAAGGTGGAACGCACGCCTAAGCAGGACTGCTATAAATACTCTGTGTCTTTTGGGACAGGTAAGACTGTAGCTTGATTATGAGGATTCTGAATTTCTTTATTTATTATTTTTTAAATGCATACATTAAAAGTTATATTTTAAATATTGCTTACTACTATGGCTACTACTCCTAAAGCTAGCAAAGAGAAGTCTGTTGCAGAATCCAAAGAGAAGGAGATATCTATTAAGCTAAAAAAATGTGATACATGTGAAGCCAAAGTTTCTCCTGAGCAAAAATTTTGTGCAGAATGTGTAAAGAAATCTGTTTCCACAGAAGTTCCCAATCAATTCCAGGAATTTCTTACCTGGATGAAATGCTCAATGCAAGAAACATTTACTGCTATGCAATCTCAGCCTAGAAAAAGGATGAGAACAGACGATCCTGATGAGGGTACTTCATCCAGAGCAGAGCACTTAGAGGATGAGAGTATTTTTGAATCTTTTTCTCATGATTCTTCTGAAGAGGAGGGTGAAATTCAGGATGAAGAAGAAGGTGCTTTTAATTTAGATAAAATTGAGTCTTTCTTGAAACATATGAGAAAATCCCTGGGGCTAGTGGAAGAACCCAAGCAGCAGGGAATATTGGACACAGCATTCATGGGAACAAGAAAGGAGCTACCTACTTTCCCAGTGCATCATTCAGTAGCTGAGTTAATCAAAGCAGAATGGTCAAAGGGTGATAAAAGAATATCTTCCTCAAAGCGCCTTCAAAGGATGTATCCGTTTAAGGATGAGGATACTTCTAATTGGATTTCTCCCCCAAAGATTGATGCATCCATAGCCCAGATTGCCAAGAGAACAACCATTCCCATGGAAGATGGATCCTCTCTCAAAGACTCGATGGATAGAAGAATGGAGGGTTCTCTTAAGAAGCAATTTTCTTTAATAGGTCAAAATATGAAAATAGCTACTGCTTTGGCATGCATTGCAAGAACAACCAGAATATGGTTAACAGAGCTTGAAGATCATATAGAATCATCAGTATCGAGATCAAAGCTGCTGAAGGAATTATCTACCATCAAAGAAGCTATTGGTTTTTCCTGTGATGCCTCATTAGATGCTATCAGGTTGGCAGCAAGGTCTTCGGCCCTTTCTGTTACAGCAAGAAGATCCCTTTGGTTAAGAACATGGGGAGCTGACGCATCATCAAAAAGCAAATTGGTCTCATTGCCATTCACGGGGTCCCTGTTATTTGGAGAACAGCTTGATGATATAATTAAAAAGATCACTGGAGGTAAAAGCTCTTTTCTCCCCCAAGACAGAAGAAGAAGATCACCACCTGTCAGCACATCTTTCAGAAACAGGAAACAAAATTACAGATATGACAGAAAATATCAGCCATCCAGAGGATATGAAGCCAGAAAGCAATCTACTTCTCAGGCAACCAGAGGCTCCTTCAGAAAGGAGGGGTTTTGGAAGAACCAGTTCAAGAAGGAGTGCTCCTGAAATACAGCAGAACCTGCTTCCAGTCCCAGTAGGAGGTCGCCTGGGACTTCAGTTGTCAACATGGAAGAAATTGACCAACCTAGACGGTTGGACTCTTCAAATTTTGGAAGCAGGGTGCCAGCTGGAATTCAAGAACAGACCTCAAAGGAACATGATCAGAAGGTCAAAACCCCCAGGGAACGCAGAAAAAGCATCAAAACTGGAAGAAGCAATAAAGGAATTAGCATCAAAGGAAGCCATAGAACAGGTTCCATCATGATCAACAGTGTCAAAAGCAGCGGAGAGATCAAGAAGGATAAGTATAGAATAGTGACCTTGTGATTTGGCAATGTGTATATCATTAACCACTCTTGTGAGAACGGTTTCAGTGGAGTAAGCAGTACAAAAGCCAGATTGTAGCGGGTCAAGCAGGTTTTGCGTGTTGAGGAAGTCAAGCAGGAGGGAGTAGGTTAGGCTTTCCAAGAGCTTAGAAGCAAAAGGCAAGAGAGAAATTGGTCGATAGCTAGAGGGTGTGGTGCTGTCAGTAGAGCTGTTCTTGAGGATAGGTGTTACTATGGCATGTTTGAAGTCGTCAGGAAATGTAGCAGTGGCAAAGGAGGAGTTAAAGATCTGTAATAGGATAGGGGAGAGGGGCTGGATGAGGTGAGAGGGGAGTGGATCAAGTGTGCATGTAGTGGAGGGAGAGGAGGTTAGCCAGTTATTCCTCAGTGACTTGTGAAAAGGAGTCCAGGGTGGCAGGAGGGGAATGAGGGAGGATAGGAGGGTATATACAGGTGGGATATTACCCCGGATGGAGTCTACCTTGGCTTTGAAGAAGTCGGCAAAGTCTTGTCGCTGTATAGAGTGTGAGAGGGAGGCAGATGGAGGGCAGAGAAGGGAGTTGAATGTAGAGAAAAGGAGGCGGGGGTTGGATTTGTGAGTGCTAATTAGTTGTGAAAAGTAATTTTTTTTTGTTTTTTTTTAAATAAAAATTAGCAAACACATGCTAACATGTTTTTCATGTCAAATAACAATAATGGAACCTTAGTAAAGGTGAGCCATAGTTTATCATTAATGCTCTTTTAACTCCATGGGTACTAGATACATCTTCAATACATTGTTTTGCAATAATACCTTTTTCCTGTGATACAAAATACCAGTGAAAATTAAAATTAGTTTATTCATTCTTTGGGGTATGCTGTATTCATCAAAGTAAAAACCACAGCAAAAGTGATCGCTGCCCGCTTTCAATTTTGTTTTTTCTGGCAGTGTATACTGTAAAATCTCACATGTAATATTCACAATGTTGCCCCTTTTCACCTTATGTGAAGTGGGTGGTATGTATTATACACAAGAAAAAAAAGTATATATATATATATATATATATATATATACACACACATGTCTGTTTCCCTTCCTCCCCCCACCTCAATATGCTACCACCATTCCCTCCCTCTACTACTCACTCCAGAGGCATCTGGGATGTCTGCGCAGCAGGTGGCATGCTTGCATTTGCAGCCCCCTTCCTGTATCCCCCTATGAGGATGTGTTAATTCAAGAGAATGGTAGTATCCTTTGTGGGCCTGCAAGTCCTAACAGGGCACTACTGTAGTTTCAGTGCACAGAGGTCTATGCATTGCACCTACTAATGTTTTTTTGGTGGGAAGAGGGAGGGAAAACAAGGGTGTGTGTTATACATAGGCACTTTTGTTTTCCCCTTAAATTGTGGGTTAAATTTACAGTTGCCTTTTATAACTGAGATTTTATGGTATATGCATATAGGGCAGAGTGTTAAATTTCATAGGCTGTTAAGCTCGTTGACTCCTCTGCAGGAGAGTATCTGGAGGTACAGTGACACTGTTAGAGCTGATCAAGTGGAACATATTCCCTCTATCTGTTGGTTCCAAAATGGATCTTGGAATGATGTTTCCAGAGGAGTTGGGTCATGGCTAGTTAGGATTAATCCATGGGAAGGTTCTGCTACTATTCCTAAGTAGGACTGCATTCTAGTTGAGTCAAAACCAGTGCTAGTTGTCCTAGGAGGGAGTTCTGTGGTCATATCTAAACTAAGCTGACCCAAAGGTGGGCCTTGTTTGGGGGTGAGTGAGCCAGTAGGAGGATCTGGGATAGTTTCCAAGCTAGGCTGAGTCCAAAATTGGTTCTGGCCAGGGGAACGTAATCCAAAATAGGGTCCTGAGATGATTGCTAAACATGGCTGAGGCAAAGATAGATCTTAATTGTGGGAGGTGATCCAGAAAGAAGTTCTGAAGTAATTTCTGATCTAGGCTGAGCTCCATATTTTTCCTGACCTGGGGGAAGTGATTCCAAAGGAGGCATTGTAATCACTGGTAAGTCTGAGCCTTAGAGGGGTCATTACTGGTGAAGTGATGCCACAGGAAAGTCTGAGTTCATTGCTAAGATAAGCTGGGCACAAGATGGGTTCTGACCAGGGGAGAGTGAACCAAGAGGAGATGCTGGTATCATTGCTGAACAGGGCTGGCCTCAGGATGGAGAGTGATCCAGAAAGAGGGTATGAGATAGTTGATAAGCTAGGTTGCACTTACAATTGGTCTAGAATGTGGAAGAATGATCCAGAAAGAGATTTTTGGGTAATTGCTAAGCTACCTTGGACCTTAGATTGGTTGTAGCTGTTGAAATGTGATCCTGAACGAGGTTCTGGTTCATTGCCAAATAAAAGAGTAATTACTAGTGAATAATGCTGCAAAATAAGGCTCCAAGATAATTTTGTGCTCTGCTGAGACCAGTATGGTTCTGAAATTGGGTAAAGTGGTATAGTAGGAAGATCTGGGATCATTGCTACATTAGGCTGAACACAAGATGATTGCTGACCTGGAAAAAGTGACCCAGAAGGGGGTTCTGAGATCACTGATAAGATAAACTGGACCCAAGATGGGTCCTGACTGGAGGACAGTGATCGAAAGGGTGGCTTGGGGATCACTGGTAAACTGGGCTGATTCTTAGATGAATCATGATTTGTATAGGTTTATCTAGGTTGAGTACCAGAACTCAATCCCATCTGTTCCAGACACCCTTTTTTAAAGTATGCATGTGCAGTGGAAAGTAGGGGCTGAAGGGACTTTGGTCTTTTTCTGGGTGCATAAAAAAGTCCCAACTGTCCTCTTGCTCTTGGTGGTTCCTGAAGCTCTGTGGAAGCGCATCAGTCTCTTCCTTCCATAGGGAATAGGCTGCAGTCTTAGTCAACAAATGTTTAACAAAGTCAGCATTTTTCTTCTGTGTCCCCTTCCACGGCAATTGACTTCTATGGGGCTTGTCTCCTCCTCTCCAGCTGGTGTAGGACCAATTGAAAAGTATTTAAAGCCATGTCCCTCCTCCTCCGACAGTCTTCTTTTTGGTCCTACACGAGCTGGAGTAGGAGCTAGTGGCTCCGTTACTAGGAGTCGCTGGTTTAAATTTTTTTTTTTTTTCCATTTGTTTCGGTACCTTGCATTGGTTATGGCCGCATTCACTGCTGTCCCCGCCGGGAGGATCTGGCTCCCGAAGACCAGGCTTCGCTTCACAAGCCGGCCTGGTATTTGCAGTCCAGCAGTGCCTTGATTGAACCGGAAGTCGGCCGCACACCTTCCATGTGACGCGCTTCCTCTTTCGGGTCTTTCTCTGGGACACCGCGAAGATGATTACCCGGCAGCTGATATTGCTTCAGGCAGTCCAGAGCAGTATGGCCGCAAGTCAAGAGAAGGTTTGCTTCCAATACGGTGAGTTTCTTTGTAACTTTGTCTTTTGGCATTTTGGCGCAATTCCAAAACTTCCGGTGGGGCCTCTGCGTTCCAAGGTGGAACGCACGCCTAAGCAGGACTGCTATAAATACTCTGTGTCTTTTGGGACAGGTAAGACTGTAGCTTGATTATGAGGATTCTGAATTTCTTTATTTATTATTTTTTAAATGCATACATTAAAAGTTATATTTTAAATATTGCTTACTACTATGGCTACTACTCCTAAAGCTAGCAAAGAGAAGTCTGTTGCAGAATCCAAAGAGAAGGAGATATCTATTAAGCTAAAAAAATGTGATACATGTGAAGCCAAAGTTTCTCCTGAGCAAAAATTTTGTGCAGAATGTGTAAAGAAATCTGTTTCCACAGAAGTTCCCAATCAATTCCAGGAATTTCTTACCTGGATGAAATGCTCAATGCAAGAAACATTTACTGCTATGCAATCTCAGCCTAGAAAAAGGATGAGAACAGACGATCCTGATGAGGGTACTTCATCCAGAGCAGAGCACTTAGAGGATGAGAGTATTTTTGAATCTTTTTCTCATGATTCTTCTGAAGAGGAGGGTGAAATTCAGGATGAAGAAGAAGGTGCTTTTAATTTAGATAAAATTGAGTCTTTCTTGAAACATATGAGAAAATCCCTGGGGCTAGTGGAAGAACCCAAGCAGCAGGGAATATTGGACACAGCATTCATGGGAACAAGAAAGGAGCTACCTACTTTCCCAGTGCATCATTCAGTAGCTGAGTTAATCAAAGCAGAATGGTCAAAGGGTGATAAAAGAATATCTTCCTCAAAGCGCCTTCAAAGGATGTATCCGTTTAAGGATGAGGATACTTCTAATTGGATTTCTCCCCCAAAGATTGATGCATCCATAGCCCAGATTGCCAAGAGAACAACCATTCCCATGGAAGATGGATCCTCTCTCAAAGACTCGATGGATAGAAGAATGGAGGGTTCTCTTAAGAAGCAATTTTCTTTAATAGGTCAAAATATGAAAATAGCTACTGCTTTGGCATGCATTGCAAGAACAACCAGAATATGGTTAACAGAGCTTGAAGATCATATAGAATCATCAGTATCGAGATCAAAGCTGCTGAAGGAATTATCTACCATCAAAGAAGCTATTGGTTTTTCCTGTGATGCCTCATTAGATGCTATCAGGTTGGCAGCAAGGTCTTCGGCCCTTTCTGTTACAGCAAGAAGATCCCTTTGGTTAAGAACATGGGGAGCTGACGCATCATCAAAAAGCAAATTGGTCTCATTGCCATTCACGGGGTCCCTGTTATTTGGAGAACAGCTTGATGATATAATTAAAAAGATCACTGGAGGTAAAAGCTCTTTTCTCCCCCAAGACAGAAGAAGAAGATCACCACCTGTCAGCACATCTTTCAGAAACAGGAAACAAAATTACAGATATGACAGAAAATATCAGCCATCCAGAGGATATGAAGCCAGAAAGCAATCTACTTCTCAGGCAACCAGAGGCTCCTTCAGAAAGGAGGGGTTTTGGAAGAACCAGTTCAAGAAGGAGTGCTCCTGAAATACAGCGGAACCTGCTTCCAGTCCCAGTAGGAGGTCGCCTGGGACTTCAGTTGTCAACATGGAAGAAATTGACCAACCTAGACGGTTGGACTCTTCAAATTTTGGAAGCAGGGTGCCAGCTGGAATTCAAGAACAGACCTCAAAGGAACATGATCAGAAGGTCAAAACCCCCAGGGAACGCAGAAAAAGCATCAAAACTGGAAGAAGCAATAAAGGAATTAGCATCAAAGGAAGCCATAGAACAGGTTCCATCAGGAGAAAGGAGGAAGGGTTGGTACTCTCCAGTCTTTATGGTTCCAAAATCCACAGGGGGATATCGACCAATCCTGGACTTGAAAGTCTTGAACACATCTATAAGGCATCAGAATTTCAAGATGGAGACTGTAGCATCTATAATTCAAGCCATTCAGCCGAAAAATTATCTGGTGACAATAGATCTACAGGATGCATATTACCACATCAGGATAGCTCCAGAGTTCAGGAAGTATCTCAGATTTTGTTACAGGGATCAACATTGGCAATTCAGAGTGCTGCCATTTGGTCTTACATCGGCACCCAGAATTTTTTCAAAGGTTTTAGCCCTGGCCTTGGAACCATTAAGGAAAAAGGGCATCAAGATAGTACCATATCTCGACGACCTTCTACTGATAGCTCAATCAAGATATCAAGCGGAAGAACACAAGAGAATAGTGATCAATCATCTTCAGGAATTAGGATGGTTAATCAACAAGGAAAAGAGCCAGTTGAACCCGTCCCAGAACCTACAGTTCATAGGATTAAACCTGGATACTGCCAAGGAGATAGTGTCATTATCTCCCAACAGAATAAAGTTAATCTCTTCAAAAGTGAGAAAATTCAGGAGATCAACAAGTCACACAGCACAGGATTGCATGACCATTCTAGGGCACATGGTCTCAGCCTCTCAGATAGTTCCCTGGACAAAGCTTCACATGAGGCCCCTCCAGAGATGCTTTCTGTCTCATTGGGACAAGAATCCACTCAACACCTTACAGATAATTCCAGTTCATGCATCAATAAAAAAAGACCTAGAATGATGGATAACCCAGAAAAATCTAAAGAAGGGATCCTCAATAAACAATCCAAGATGTCAGAAGATCACGACAGACGCAAGTCTGACAGGATGGGGAGGATGGTTTCAGAACAAATCAGTACAGGGAGTTTGGTCTCTAAAGGAACAAAGGCTCCACATAAACATCTTGGAGTTAAGAGCTGTCTATCTCTGCTTAAAAAAGTTCAGGAAGCTAATCAAGAACAAAGCAGTCCAGGTAATATCGGACAGCATGACTGCTGTCATGTACCTAAAGAACCAGGGGGGCACAAGAAGTCGGACATTAAACACAGAAGCAAGAAAGGTTCTATTATGGGCAGAGAAAAACCTGACAGCTCTATCAGCAATTCACATTCCGGGTGTTCAGAATTGCCAGGCAGACTACCTAAGTCGCACCAGGTTAGACCAGGGGGAATGGTCTCTAAACCAAGAGATATTCAATCAGATCAAATCGAGATGGGGTCAACCTCTAATAGACCTGATGGCATCACCAGAAAATGCAAAATGCCAGTTATTCTTTTCCAGGAGAAAACACCAGCAGGCGTTAGCAGTGGATGCAATGACCCAGGATTGGCAATTCAGCCTGGCATATCTTTTTCCCCCAATTCCTTTGATTCCAAGGGTTCTCAAGAAAATCAGGCAGGAAAGAGTAAATGTCATCTTTATAGCACCAAATTGGCCAAGGAGAGTATGGTACTCGGAACTAATCAACATGTCCATAGAGGAACCATGGATTCTACCTCAAAGGCCAGACTTGCTGAGCCAGGGCCCAGTCTGGCATCCCAATCCAAGTTTTTTGAAGCTAACAGCATGGAAGCTGAAAGGAACTCCTTAAGATCCAGAGGTCTAACAGAATCAGTGATCTCCACTATGATATCTGCAAAAAAGCCATCTACCTCTTGTGTCTACAATAGAGTGTGGAAGACTTTTTCAGCATGGTGTTCAGCCAACACGATTGATAGGCATTCTATTTCTACTCCACATGTCTTGTTTTCTTCAGCATGGTTTTGAACAGGGATTGAGACCATCATCCCTTAGAGTCCAGGTATCAGCCATCTCTGCATGTTTGGTAAAACAATTTTCAGAGGATGAACTTATTAAAAGATATCTTAAGGCAGTTGATAAGATCAGGCCCAGAATAAAGAACATCATTCCACCATGGGATCTTAATTTAGTACTCAATCAACTGACTACTTCTCAGAAGTTTGAACCAATTGATAAGAGTTCTACAAGATTTCTAACACTCAAGACATCATTCTTAGTTGCTATCACATCTGCCAGAAGAGTGAGCGAATTGCAGGCCCTCTCTTCAAAGGAACCCTACATAATATTCCATAAGGACAAGATAGTCCTTAGAACAAAAACTGAGTTCAGGTCCAAGGTAGTATCATCATTCCATCTTAATCAAGAAATAATACTACCTTCATTTTTTCCCAATCCTAAGAATTTGGAGGAGGAACGTCTGCACAAATTGGATTTATTAAGATGTGTGTCTGAATATCTAAAAGGAACAGCTTTATTCAGAAAGTCGGACTCCCTATTTGTGCATTACCAAGGAAAATTCGAAGGTCTTCCTGCTTCCAAGCCTTCTATTGCATGCTGGATTACTGAATGCATTAGAGAAACATATCTGGAGGCAGGCAGAATTCCTCCTAAGACAATCAGAGCTCACTCTACTAGAGCAGTTTCTATGTCCTGGGCTGCTAAGAATTCAGCTACCACTGAAGAACTGTGCAAAGCTGCAACTTGGTCATCTATAACAACATTCATAAAGCATTACCATCTGGATGTCCAGTCTGCCAAAGCCTCAAAATTTGGGAAAAAGGTTTTGAAAACAGTTAACATACCTGCTTGGTAAGAATTTCATTACAATTTTTTTCCTTATGTCTATATATATCTGTTGGTCTGAGTTTTTTCGGGTTCACAGATTGGGCAGCTGTGTTCTCTCATTTTTGTTTGAATTCTTGGGATATCCATGCAGTTCATTATAGCATTTTTTATAATTACTACCCTCCCTTAATCTTCTAGCTTTGGTATATCCCATAGAAGTCAATTGCTGTGGAAGGGGACACAGAAGAAAGGGAAAAATTTACTTACCGATATTTCCTTTTCTTCTGTGTCCCCCCACGGCACTCCCTGCCCTTTTTCTTATAACCTATCTATATTAATCTCTTCTTAGCTCTGACAAAAGTTGACTGTCGGAGGAGGAGGGACATGGCTTTAAATACTTTTCAATTGGTCCTACACCAGCTGGAGAGGAGAAGACAAGCCCCATAGAAGTCAATTGCCGTGGGGGGACAAAGAAGAAAAGGAAATATCGGTAAGTAAATTTCTCCCTTTGCCCTACTCCTTGAAGGCCATCTGATTGGGGTTTAAATGGTCTGCCCATTTTCTGGTTTCACAATCAATGATCTCTGGGAATGACACCGGTCCACAGATATTTTGGAAAAGCAAAGGGGCAGCAGAAAGACACTGTGGGGAAGTGAGGTCCCTGGAAAAACTGCAGCTGTAACCGGGAGGAATCCCACAGGCAGAAACATGTGGAACCAGCTTCGAGTTCAGTCATGGGAAGGAGGAGAGTCTCTTAAGCAAAGTGAAGTTGCATAAATGGGACAGCAGAAGGCTGAAAGCCACCAGACATTGGTTGAAGATCAAAAAGACTTGGGGAAACATTCTCAACACCTAACTGAAATTAGCACATATTGAACAAGCCATATGGGTAAAACAAAAATGGTACAATAACTGAATCATAAAGAACAAATACAATTTACATTGATTTAAATAGACATTTTAAAGTAGCAGTGATAAAGAAGTATATGCATGCATGTATGTATGTATAATTCACAATTCTTTTCCTGCTGAGTAAGATAAAGGTAATCCTGCTGGGAGATTATCTGCGTCAATTGATTAATTTAACTCTTCAACCTCTTAAAGACCAAAGGGATGTGCATGGCAAACCAAATCTGGCATACATCCTTCTGGCAATATTCCCTCTGTTTCTTAATTTGGTGAGCAGACAGCTATGCTGTTTGAGGAACAGTATGTAAGGGCTGGAACTTCATGTGAAGAATACAGGGCCAAATGCAATGGTGGAACAATTCTGGAGGAAACCAACTGCAACTTTAGCAGACAAATAAGAACTCCCATTAATTTAAGGGCTTTAAGTTCTTACATGCTAGAAAGGTGGGTGACAAGGACTCCCAAAACAGTGGTTGGAGACCTCTAGCCCTCAAGGGGTGAAAAGCCCCATTTACATTTATTTATTTAGAAAATGTTTTACCAGGAAGAATACATTGAGATTTCTCTCGTTTTCAAGTATGTCCTGGACAGTTTTCAGTAGAGGGTTGCATATTTACACAAATTGAGAAACATTATATATTACATGTTATTAAATATACATACACATATGAATATACATATGGAAATTTTAAAATTATAAACAGTTACACTCTGTTTTTAGATATAGCGAAGCATTTACTTTTAAGGATTTTAGACTGGGAGCAGATTTGATTATTTCAGGCAGATTGTTCCAGGCCTTTGGAGCTCTGAAGGAGAAGGCAGATCTTCCTGCTTCTTTCTTGTATTGTGGTATATGTAGCGAGTTGTTTGCGGTGGAGCAGAGGTTGTACTTAGTGTGGAGAGCAGGAGTGAGCAAACTGCTCAGATAGTGTGGTAGTTTTCCAGAGAAGTGGTTGTGTACTAAGCAAGAAAGGTGAAGTGCACGTCTAGATTTGAGTGTTAACCAATTTAGTTATTTTAACATATCACAGCGATGAGTAGTGTAATTACATTGGAGGCTAAAGCGGCATATTGAATTATACAGGGTGTCAAGTTTACTAAGATGAATTTCTGGCGCTGGAGCATAAACTACATCACCATAGTCTACGACAGGCAGCAACATCTGTTGCACAATACGTTTTCTAACCAGGGGACTTAAACATGATTTGTGTCTAAAAAGAGTACTGATTTTGGGATAAAGCTTGGAGGTTAATTTGTTAATATGATGTCCAAAAGTGAGGTTGGGGTCAAGCCGCATACCAAGATATTTGTAGGAGTCAACTGGGGCCAATTTATGGTTAGACTCCGTTACAATGGATAGGTGGGTATTGCCGAGATTATGCAGTTTGTGCTTTGTGCCAAATATCATTGTGACAGTTTTGTCTGTGTTTAAGAACAATTTGTTCCTCGCTATTCATCTTTCAACCTCGTAGAAATCATGTTGTAACATGGCCTCAAGGTGTGATATGTTTGAGTTTTTAGCATAGAGAATGGTGTCGTCTGCATACATGTGTACTGAAGATGATTTGCAGACCTTGGGCAGACCATTTATAAAAAGAGAAAATGGAAGAGGGCCAAGAATGGAGCCTTGAGGAACTCCACTTGTTACTTTGAGCAGAAGGGAGTCATTGCCAGCAACTGACACATACTGCATTCTGTCTGATAAATAGGATCGGAACCAGTTTAGATAACTATTACCCAGTCCTGATCTTTGGAGTTTATTTATAAGAATATTATGGTCTACTTTGTCTAAGGCCTTGGCAAAATCTAGGAAAATGGCTCCTGTGATGTCACATTTTCCATGCCCGTCTGGATATCATTGGTTACTTTTAGGAGGCCATTGACTGTTGAGTGATTTGGTCGAAAGCCTGATTGAAGTGGGGTGAAAAAACTGGTCTGTTGGTAATACTTATTTAGTTGCACGTGTACACATTTCTCTAGGATTTCGGATAAAGTGGGGAGTAGGGATATTGGTCTGTAGTTTGATACTACATTTTTATCCCCACTTTTGTGGATAGGCACAATTCTAGCCACCTTCCAGGATTTGGGCATATACCTTGTTGCCAAAGAGATATTAATTAAAGATGCAATCGGTTTGGCCATTACCATATCACTGAGCTTTAATAGCATTGCTGGTAGTTTGTCAGGGCTAGATTGGCATTTCATTTTTGGATTGAGGAGGTGATCATATATTTTGCTTTCATTTACTGAATTGGACCAGGCAACAGGTGCAAATGAATGTTCTGTAGATGACTGAAGTTCCGAGTTATCTTTTTGTGTAATTAGGGTGGTGGCACATCCAACAAAGTAGCTGTTAAATGCATTGGCTATGGCTATGGGGCACTGTATTGTTTCATTATCTACAATTATAGTTGATGGGTGAGTATGATTAGTAGGGTTATAGAGGTTTTTAATTCCAAAAGTTGGCTGGCTTTGAAATGTTACTGTTTAAGTTACTGTAATATTGAATTGATTTTCCTCCTCTATGGGGCAACTGGTACTCCAGAACTGCACCACTTTTATGTGTGTGTGTGTGTGTGTGTGTGTATTAACCACAGTTTGGTATCGAACACACTACTACAACAAAATCAGTCTGTTTATATGGTATGCAGTTGTCAAACTGACTAAATTTCCTATTCTGAAACTCTATCCCTTTAAACCATCTTTCAATCCCTTTAACCCTTTGAGTGCCAGAGGGGTACGCAACGCATTGCAAAGCAATGTGTTGCAAACCCCCTCTGGCACACAAAGGGGTATCCTCTGTATCCTACTATTTTTGTCTGCCTTCTCTTTAAGTTTCTATCACCACCTTTCCTCTCACTCTCTGCCTTCAACTCCTAAATTGTCTTCAATTTCTTCTCTACCACCTACCCTATCGGTGTCATTCCCACTCTCCAGTTTCTGCACAATGCTTCTTTCTCCTACTTGCTCTCTCTCTGTCGCTATCTCTCCTCTTCCCCATCTGCTCTCCATAGCAGGGTGAAGAAAATATTTTTAAAAAAAACCACTGGAGAAAGAATTTTAGGAGCAAAGTGGGAGTTTTTGAAGCTAACTGAGGCATGTGTGTGTGGGATGTAGAAGGATGCACCATACCTCCCAAGTGTCCATCTTCAGGAGGGACAGTCCATCTTTGAGACCCAAATCCCTCTGTCCCTCTTTCCCACCCTGATGTCCCTCTGTGTGGTGTTTATATAAGTGTATCATATTGCTCTACAGCAATAAAACTCACATGTATGTTTGTTTAAACATCAGTATATATATGTTTATACATTAGTTGTGTAAATAAAACACTTTGCTCTTGTTATAAGTCATTTATTAGATTACACACGGAGGTGTCAATCGGTCATGAAATATCCTAAAAATTCTCGGTAATCAGTCACGCCCCCTGCAACACCCCTTAAAACACAAGTGTCCCTCTTTGGCAATTTCAAATGTTGGGAGGTATGATGCACACACAACAAAATAGATGAATACCTGGGTGCCATATATAACAGTAATTACAATAGAGGAAATCAGGACTCTCAGGAAAACTTTTTCTTGATGTAAAAACGTGTATTAAGAGATCTTGATAAATATCACTTCTGGGATCAAAACTTTGATCTTCTAATAAACTTTTTTTGCATCAAGAGAAAGTGTTTGTTTTATTTATATATATATATATATATATATATATATATATATGTATGTGTAAAATCTCAAATGAATCGCTAGTTGTGTGTTGTATTATTTATTGCACAGATCGAATTTCTTGAATCAGTACACCCTCAATATATCAGTGTTGGCCAAGCATATGAAGGGCCTTACAGGGAAGTGAAAAGCAAGGGCCCACCTGAAACTCAATAGTGTGTGAAATATTTCATAGATGTGTGTGTTTGCTCACAGAGCATTGGTAGCTTCCCAGGATATAGAGATCATTGTACGCACAAGTCTTTACTGTGTTATACAGTCAGGGCTGGATTTCCTAATAGGCAGAGTAGGCAGCTGCCTAGAGCATTCTGAGGCACTGTTCTTCAGCTGTGCTGGTGACACCCACATTCTGAATTGAGAGTGTGGCCAGAGCAATCTCAATGCCCCTGCACCAGTTTTATACCCCTTTACAGGCTATTATTTAACCCCTTGGATGCTAGAGAGATCTCCAATGCACTGGAAAGCCATGTGTTGGCGATTTCTCAATAAACCAAAGGGTTAAAGCAGTGGTTCTCAACCGTTGTTTGTTCAGGGCACCCCTAATAGGCAATTTAGATTCCGGACACCCCTAACATTTTATGTAATTTGTCAAAGCAGTTATGAAGTAATATATAGTAATTCTTAGGTCTCACAATTAAAATAACTAAACCAAACTTATTGTGCATAAACATTTCCATAAATATGCATTTAAAACCCCAAATTCACATTTTTATCAAAGCCTTTATGAAAATCAAGGGCACCCCAATTGGATGTCCGTGGCCCACCAAAGTGCCTTGGCATCCTGTTTGAGAATCACCAGGTTAAAGCCTTTTTTGGCTTTCCTCTTTATAGACCAAGAGTATTTTTTGTGGCAGGAAACAGTGGATAAGTCCGGGGTTGGGGCCATGTGAGGAACATGGGTGGAGCTAAGGGTGCCTAGAATGCCTTGCCTAGGGGCACCTGGGATGTAAACCTATCCCTGTATACATTCAAATTATGACCATGGGGTTTAAGCTTGAGGCCTGTGGCTTGAGCCTCTCATCCAGAAATTGGCAACATCTCTGCTCACGCTCAACACCATTTATCCATGTGTGTAGACATAGTTCTATAAGGAAAATGATGTACATAGGCATTTATCAAGTCTGGAATGCATTGATATAAATTTACACATACAGACTGGAACATAATGAACACCTGAACTATCTTTTTGGGACTTGGTCACTTGTGCAGGTAAGGTTTGATACCCAGCATTACTCCAAGCTGCCCTGCACGTGACGTATTGGAAGGCTGATAAGACTCTCAGAGTCATGTAATTATATTAACCGTTACAGTGCAAAACAGGGATCATTCCATCGCTTAAATACTGTCATGATGGGAAATTTCTAGAAATTAAAGGTGTTTTTTATTTTACATTTATGTTTGTAGGATTTTAATACAGAATTTGCCTGAATGACCCCTTCAGTACCAATGAGTTGTGGAGCACATTGCCAGCTGAGAAAAATGGAATTAACCCTTTGAATGCCAGAGAGGTACGTAGCACATTGCTTTGAAGTGCATTGTGTACCCCTCTGCCACTCAAAGGGTTATACCCTATGGCAGGGCGGTCCAAGTTCAGTCCTCAAGGGCCACCAACAGTACTGGATTTAAAGCTTTCCCTGATTAAGCACATGTGAGTCAGTGAAAATGAATGAGCCACTGATGATCTCACCTGTGCTTAACCCCTTAAGGACCCATGACGGTCCTGGACCGTCATGGGTTGTTATCCCCTTAAGGACCCATGGCGGCCCAGGACCGTCATGGCTTAAATGATAGCCTCTGTGCACGCTGCTATAATTAATTACAGGCTGAGACTGAGCGCTCCGAGACCAGGGCATTCAGTCTCAGCCCTTTTTGCTTGTGCCGGTTCATGCGATCGCCGTAGCAGGGATCAAATGTACCGGCATAGTGAGAGACAGGGGCAGCATGCAAAGCATGCTGTCTCTGCGTGTCTCTTCTACCTCTGTCTCCCTTGCTATCAAAGTAAGGGAGACAGAAGTAGAGAGGAGACAGAAGTAGAGAGGAGACACCTAGTGGCAAATGAGAATACAGCAGCTGGGGGTATTAACCCCTTCACTGCTGGTGCCAGAGGCTTGCTAAATGCAAGTCAATTTCTGACCTACAATGATACTTGTGTTTTGTTTTTTAAGAAAAAAACACTTTTTTTTTTTTTTACAAAAAGATATTTTATTTTTTTTTTTTTAAAATAATCTTATTAAACAATTTTGGAAGTGTGATTGTTGTGGAGCTATGTAATACACTTATACACACCACCAAATGTCAGGGATAAAAAAGTGACAAAATAGGGTGGGAAAAAGGGTCATGGGGATTTTTACCCAAGGGGGGGGGCAGTGGCCACTTTGAACTGCACATTTTGTAGGTATGACTGACCGGTCATACCTTTCATGCAGTCGCCATAACAATTTAACCCTTTGTGCCCAATTGATTGCAAAAGAAAAAACAAAAATGGGGGGGGGTTTACTTTTTTTACCTTTTTTTTAATTTTAATGAAGTAAATGGTAGGTTATCCATATAAGTAGGGTATCAAATGAAAGCCCTATTATATAATGTATGGGGGTGGGATAAAAGACTGTTGAACAAAGACATAGTCAAAAAGGTCAGAATTGCTCCGGCCCTTAAGGGAAAACGACCTCCATTTTTCCCGGTCCTTAAGGGGTTAAAGTGGATGTATCACCTATATATATAAGTTAGGCTAAATAGTTAGTTTATATAACGAATATTATTAAAAGTGTCTTAAATTTTTTTTTTTTTTAAAGCATTATTTTGTTGAAATTGAAGTTATAAACTCTGCCATGTACCTACTTCTGCATAGACTGCAGTTACCTGCTCTGTAACCACAGTCTGTCACTCTGCCTCTGCTCCCCTCCCGCTATCCATCCTCCTCCGATGACAGAGGCTTTCTGTCTGTAAGCTGGAGCGGTCTCATTGACTAGACTGTAAGCTCTCACGAGCACGGCCCTCTGATCTTTCTGTTCTCTACAGTTGATTGTATTATTTAATATCTCTGTATGTCTATTCCCAATTGTACAGCGCTGCGGAATTAGTTGGCGCTATATAAATAAAGAATAACAATAATAATAGATATCGGTCTCTGCCAATGAGACCGCTCCAGGTCACAGGCAGAAAACCTCCGTCATTGGAGGAGGCTGGATATAGGGAGCTACCAGAGTGACGGACTGCGGTTACAGAGCAGGTAACCACAGTCTATGCAGAACTAGGTACATGGCAGAGTTTATAACTTAAATTTTGACAAAATAACACTTTTTTTTTAAAAAAATTAAAGACACTTTTAATCATATTTGCTATATAACTTAACTATTTAGCCTAACTTTTATATAGAGGTGATGCATCTACTTTAATCAGGGAAATCCTTATATTCTGGCCTGTTGGTTTCCCTAGAGGACTGAACTTGGACAGTCTTGTCATAGGGATAAGTGCATGGGCGGATTGTCCTATCGGGGGATCGGGCATCCCCCGGTGGGCCGCTGTATTGCGAGCCACTTTGTCTTGAGTGCAGACTCTCTCTCTCCCCCTCCGGTGCGCACTGAAAGAACTGCAATTTATTTGCAATTCTTTCAGTGCGCACCGGAGGGGGAGAGAGAGAGATTCTGCGCTCAAGACATAGTGGATCGGAGGGGGATAGAAACGGGCAGCGTTAGTTGTCTTGCAGTTTGTCCAAATTTTCAGTGCGCACCGGAGTGTGTGTGTGTGGGGAGGGGGAGCCCGGGCTGGTATTCCCCTACAATCCGCCCCTGGATAAGTGGGTCTTAATTCTTTAACAACCAGATGTGCGTGCAATGCTTGCACACCCCCTCTGGTCTTTAAAGGGTTAATTTGATTGACACATGTACTTACCTATGTAGATGAACTTTAAATAGCAACCGATTACAGCGGGGACAGCAAAAAAAAAAAACCCTTTTTTCTAACATGTCCCTGGCTCAGCAGAGTGACGTGATATCGGTGATAAATGGATTGATCACATAGATTATGCTGTATTAATGAGTGTGCTAACCTTTGCAGTGCCAGAAGGGTGGTAACATGTTTCTCAGTAATGCTTTGCCCAAACCCTCTGGCACTCAAAGGGTTAAAGAAAGTTGATGATTGTATCAAGTAAATGCACCCTGCTTCACCCTTTAAGTGACACCCCCTTCATCAGATGGTTGTTTAACCAGTGTAACAGAGGTGCATTAAGAACATGGGCTGTTTCTGTTAAGGACAGGAACTGTTGTTAATTCCTTGAATGACACCCCCTTTAGTTAGCTGTGGTGTGTTAATAAGGCTGTGTTAACCCTGTAAGTGCCGCTCTTTAATGAGCTCTGTTATTACTGAACTCTAATAATTTGATGGCCAATTAAACTGTAATAATACTTATTGATATATACAGATGGTATGGACTGGCATTATTTCCAGTAATGCCGCCTGCTTCATTCTCAAAGTGTGTTCTGTGCCACTACATTTAAACTGGATTTAAAGCCCAGGGAGCTTTATCCACATCACTCATGTTTATCAATGTATGGGGTTGGTATTTTGTGTGCACTTTACAATATACTAGCAATATTTGCACAGTGTTGCCCTTGCTTTTAATAAAACAATGACTGCATACTCACAAACACGTTCACTGATGGACATTTGTATAATACAGTGGTTTGTAATGTGTTAAACACTTGTTTGCACCTCAAACTGCTAAGCATAAACTTTATATATCATTTGTATTGTTAGTGGGTTTTATTTTTTTGTGATTAATTTGTACCTAGAGTAAGCCACCTCCCCTCAGATGTGGAATCTGGTCTTAAGACCAGACAGCTCCCAGCAAGGGACAATCTTCTTACTGTGAGAACAATGAAAAACCCTGCCCCCCGATAGGTTTTTCATGTTTTTCCCTTATGCTAATTGAAGATTGTTCCTCTCTGTAAACCGTCTGGACACCACCTTTCTGTTCTGAGGTGAGCAGTGTTCCTTCAGTAAAAGGAGTGGGAGGAGGGATACTTTATCATTCAATTACTCTTGAACTACAACTCAGACAGTATTGAAATAACACTCTCCATGGCCCAAATACTATTACGATTAATTTGAGCTCCTTTTATTTTTAAAAATAAATGCTTTATGATCAGGCCAATGTATACATGTGTTAAAAAGCAAGTTTATGATTATATTTTAAGGAAGTAATGAATAGTTTTTACAACTATTAGCTGTATGGAATATTTAACCCTTTGAATGCCAGCGAGATATGCAACACAGTGAGACGCAATGTTTTGCACAAATCTCTGGCACTCAGAGGGTTATATCAACAAATTTAATTTTTTGTGTTGCTTTAATCCCTTAATATCCGGCAGTCCTGGGGTCGGGCTACCCTTAAGGACCACATAGATGTAATTCGGAGAGCCGGCACACTGATCACATGTACCGACTCACCCAAAGAGAGTCTAAAACTAACCGCTCCACTCTTGCAGCAGTCAGTTTCAGAGTCCCCTAGTGATTACAGCACCCCTGCATTAGCACTGTAATCACAAAACCCATGACATGCCAGGACTCTGGTCCTTAAGGCACAGACATCGGTAATGTGCCATAAACGTCACTGGTCCTTAAGGGGTTAATAAGAATTGTAGCAACCTAAACAAATTAAAATGCCCACTTATTTAAATGCAGCTTGTAATCTTTTTAGTGCAAGAGAAGTCTCTAGTGTGTTGTGATGCAATGCCTTGAATACCTATAGCATGCAATAGGTTAATAGTTCCATTTAAATCAATGAGGATTTTTATTTATAACATGTGATGCATTTGGTTTGCTCTATTCCTTTTTGAAAAAAATCCCTATGGGGAAAGATAAATAAAGTATGATCTAAGGCAAACAAAATACTGGCTTCTGTGCTGTTTGCTCTACATAATATTTATAAAGATGTTTGAGTTTTATGCTTACATACTAAGATCAATAAAATGTCTCAATTGAAAATACATTTATTTATACTTTTTGGGATATTTGTGCAACTTTGTTTTTAGACAATTTAGGGTCAGAAAGTGATAATAAAGGCAGAGTAATGCTCATTTATTAAAAAAATATGTACTGCAGGTCTTATCCTGCTGAGAATAACAAGGAGATTCCCACTTCTGAGGGAGAATAGTTATTGTAACTCAAATTTGCATTATTCGGGTACAGTACCTCAGTCGCCTGAAAATATAAAGTGGTATTATTGCTACAGCTTCCTATGGGAGTTTATGGTCAATTGACATAGCTGTCTACAGCCTGCTGTAGCAACAGCACGACCATAACATTTCAAACCATGTAGGTGCTACACCCAAAGAAAATGCATTTTCTAGCTGCTATAACTTTTTGAAGAAAACATCTCTCAGCAGTAGGAATTCCCTTGTTTTTACACCTCAGGATAAACCCTGCAGTTTATATTTTTCAATATTAAACACTACTATCCCTTTAAAACTGATGCAAAATGCAACTTTTTTTTACCTTAATAATGAAAAAAGTCTTACTTTAACCACACCCACAAACTGAGTTTTATTCTTATATACCTTTACTAGTTGAAGAGCCCGTTACACGGGCCACAGTGCCACTGCCAGCCGGTCACGGGACAGTCATGCGCAGTAGAGACTGCCCACGCTGCGGCTGATACAGAGCAGGACACTCCTTCAGAGTGTCCAGCTCTGTATCAGCCGCAGCGTGGGCAGTCTCTACTGTGCATGACAGTAGCACACACAGCAGTCTCTACTGCGCATGACTGAGGCGTTACACACGTTATAGCGAATTATTATATACGAATATGATGATGATACATACATGCAGTATATTTGTGGAAATAGTGACAGATATGTGTTTGCTCCACTTTTAGAAATCTCTTCCTATTTGTCAATCTCTGACCCATTAGGCCTTATGTATAAAAACAAAGTAGAGTAATTCTAGTGTAAACCAACTGCAGCATAGGGGACAAATTAATATTCCTTACATTTCAATTGCTTTAAAATGGACTTATTTAAATATTTATTTCTCTCTTGTCCAATGTGGAACACAGGAACCATCGAGTATAGGATCCTCCAGTTAGGAGGGTAGGGTATTTGCCTAAAAAGGCTCTCAGGAGGTAGAAATGCCCTCCCTACTCCACTTGACCCCACCAGACATGCTCAGTTTTAAAAGTGACCTCAGTGGAGAAGGCCAGGGCAAAGATTAACTTAGCTAGCCTTCTTTGTTTCTTAACATGCATGAGGTTGTGTTATACTCCATTAGGTGGGCTCCTATTTCTGGCCTTCTTGATGGATATGGACCAGACGTTACTCTGCTATAGGATGGCTTTCTCTATCAGCCATTTCCTCTTTGCACAGGTCCTGTAAGTATGCATCTGCCTGTCTAGCTGCCACATTTTGTGGTCTGTGACAGAAGTTCTAGTTCTGCACTCTGCTCTTTTTTTTTTTTTAAACAGCCCCATTCCCCTTCCCTACTCTTCTGAGTTGGCCTCTTTCATGACTTCACTAAAATTTTACCTATTTTAGTCAGTCTTTTTCATGACTTTTCTAAAATGTTACCTTATTTTAGTAAGTCTTCTTTACGGCTGTGGTGCCTTTAAGAAACCAGAGTTCACAGCGTCAGTATTGGATGGGGCATTGGGTGATGGACAGGTTGAACACCAGTGGGCAAGAGCGGGCTTATTCTTTTTACCCTTTTACTTTGAGGTAAAGGAAAATCCTTGGGTGATTAAACGTGACTGCTGGCGATTGCGAAGTAGGCCGAAGCCGCGGTCTAAAGTAGCGGCGCTACCCGCGATCGTGGTAGCGCTATAGGCCAAAACCACGGCCTAAAGTTAAGGGAGCCCACAGGGAAGACATCCAGAGACCAGCAGTTAGTGTTGTACACCTGTTGCCCACTAATGAAGTTCCTCCAAGGCAGCAGTGAGACAGGTGCTGTAGTGACACTCCCCTCTGGTGGCCAATCCAGTGAGAGGTTTGTCCAGCAGAGGGGAGGGGTTAGGACCTGCAGCACTATAAGAAACCCTCAGGCTGTGTCCACTGTGCTCCAGTAGTCCAGAGCTTTGGTTCCTGTATGCTCTAAGCCGCTAGTTCTCAGTAACTCTTTGCTTGCCTTGCTGCAAACCCTTTGCTTGATTATCCAGTACCTGACCTTTGGCTTCCCTGATGGACTACCCTGCCTGCCTGTTTCCTGACCTTTGCCTGATCCACCCATTTTGCCTTATTGCCTCCTGCCCTGATCTTTTGGACTGTTTCTGACTTTGCGTCTGTTTAACCCTTGCACTCCCATGCTGCCATTCTTCCCAAGGTGTTCTACCTGTCTACCTCTGTGGACCACCTGGTAAGGGTGTCTGGCAAGAGATAGCATTCCCTGCTCCTACGCTCTAACCAACCAATCCTGACATGGTGCTGCTTTGTTTCACCTTCACAGTTGCTTAGAAGGCTAAGACCCTTGCTTTGTGGGGAACAACTCTTAGATACTATCAATTTGGTCCCACCTAAAGTGGACGTTGTTGTTCTGGCTTCTTCTGAGATCCTTGAGGTCAATGCCTATATTATCGAAATGGCTTTTGATTATGCTAGGCTTATTGGGAAGTTCTTAGCACTCCATTGCTTAGTGTTCTACCCTTTGGCTAAAAATATGATCAGCACATCAGTCTTCCAAGAAGTGTGGCTGAATCCTGTTCTGGGTGGAAGTTCCTGCAGGCTATTGTTCCTGTGTAGGTAATCTTCTTGTCTATTCTTACAGTAACATGTTTTTCCTGCCGTTTGGTTTGGTGTGTAAGTGTCCATTAACACCCTGAGGTTCATATTTGTTTTAGTTCATCTCTGATAGAACTGGCCTGGGTTTGGAGGAGTTTTTCGCTCCTTCACTGGAATCTTGTTTGAATAGCTTTGTTATATCCCCATGATTCCTGTGTTCCACACTGGATGATAGATAAAAGGGGATTTGTGTATTTATAGTCCATGTAGTGCACACGATTTCCCTCCCAGAGAAAAACTAGTGATTTAAGGTCCAGGAATGGGGATTGTTTGAGTTCTCTGGTTCAGGTAACCTGCTTCTTACCTCAATTCTGTTTTTGATCTTTGCTGTTAGTTAAAACTGAGCATGTCTGGAGGGCGTAAAGTGGAGTAGGGAGGGAATATCTCCCTCCAGAGAGCCTTTTTTAGGCAGGTGCCATGCCTTCCTGACACAAGGATTCTTTAACCCATGATTCCTGTATTCCACAGAAAAGGATTTATCGGCAAATACAGAACCCCCAAATATATTTGCTAGACTTCCTATAGTGTCAGTCTAGCTTCTAACTGTTGGAATGTCACAGCTGTTAAGTGAGGCTGTTGAAAACAGCAGAATGTTGAAATTACATAGGAAGGCAACCTGAGGCCCTCCAGCTTTTCAGGACAACATTTATTATCATCTCCAGGTTGCTGGGAATGATGGGTATTGTAGTCCTGAACATCTGCAGGGCCTTAGACTATAGTTTGCATCAAAACTGTAACAGTCTTAAATAAATTCAGTTAAAAGCAACATTACTTTATTGCAATCCAGATAGTTAAAATCATACCTGTGTTAAGATCGTGACAAATATATGTTAGCACAGGTATGATTTTAACTATTTGGATTGTAATAAAGTAATGCTGCTTTTAACTGGATTTATTTAAATCATTTTCTGCTTTGGTGTAAACGACAACTGTTCATGTGATGTGTATGGAGAAAAATAGATACGCTAGTTTGCACTTTTTCAATGTATATTAAGGTGTTCAATACTATTTAAAGGGACCTTATATGTCTATTTTGACCACTTGTATTTGTCTTCATCGTGTGAACTTTGGAGCTACTGAACATTGTGTTTTAGGGTCTCAGGTTGGCCAACACGGTTCTAAACTTTCAGTGAACCAGTTTCCTTCTTACAAAGAACAATAAAATGTTTTCTCTACTGTCTTTTGTGGCCACCCATTTATCATCATATACAGTATATAAAAGCAATTAAGTGACCATTAATTATTGTTGCTGTCATGGACCTGTTTGTAAGGAACATTGGACCATATTAATAAAAGCAAACTGAAGTTATTCTGGAGTAAACCCACTGCATCATAGTGGACAAATAAATATTCCTGTTAACTCAATGGGCCTTTTAACCCATTAAATGCTATAGATGTCACCAATGCATTGTGTAGCAAAGGGGTTAGCCCTTTAAGTGCCAGAGAGGTATGCATACCCCTCTGGCACTCAAAGGGTTAAAAAGCTCTATTCAAGCACATGGGAATATATATTTGTATTTGTCCCCTATGCTGCAGTAGGTTTACTCCATAATAACTACAGTTATATGCTTATATTAATATGGTCCAATGTTCCTTACAAACAGGTCCATGACAACAATAATAATTAATGGTCACTTAATTGCAGAAGCAGCACAACTCTGACACAAACCAACTGCATCAAAAGGGAGAAATAAAAATTCCCAAAATGCACAATGATCACAACACATTGTGCAACTCACTAGCTTTTAAAGGGGATGTATCACCTTATAAAAAATAGTTTCCATGTGTTTTGTTAATAAAAGTAATAATAGGAAATGTAATAGGAAGCTCTTCTTCACGTCCTATTTCTCCTCCCACCTCCCTTCCAGCTGCCCCAGGGAACGATTTGATGCGTCCCTTCAGTGTGCTGTGAATGGCTTCTATCATTACAGCAAGCTCTGGTTAGCATTATAGTGAAGTTTGCAACCTCAGTATAATGCTAACCCGAGCTTGTTGTAACATTAGAAGCCATTCACACTAATTGAAGAGAAGAGTGAACTCGCTCCCTGGGGCAGCTGGGAGGGAGGTGGAAGGAGAAATAGGACTTGAAGAACAGCTGTGCGTGTACATTATGTGGAAGTGCACAGCACAGAAGCTATAATATCTTTGTAAGTACTTACATAAAAAAAGCATTCCTATTGCCACTTTTATTAACAAAGCATATGGTAACACATTTTTATAATGTGATACATCCCCTTTAAGGGATTAAATGCCCCATTTCATTCAGTAGGTGATTTTGTTAGTTATATATAGTGCAGTTGGTTTGTACCAGAATTGCTTCTCTATTGTTGCCAATGTACCAAGAGCAACTGATGTTATTCTGGAGCAAACCAACTGCACCATATGAGGCAAATGCATTTGCCAAAATGTTGCATTGGAGACCTTTTCAGCATTCAAGGGATTAAAAGCTCCATTTAATATAAGTGGATTTCTTATGCACTGAGTTTCTCCCTGAATTACTCCAGAGGGGTTATGCATTAAGGTGGGATAAAGAAGTGATGAAGTTGAGATGAGTTCTCGATCAATATCACTTCTCCTCTTCCTATATTGCTCTATGGAGCCTGTGCACTAAGATCTCTCCCACTTGAGGGGAGTTATGCAATCAAGTGTAATAAATGGGTGAAAAACTGTAGATAATGGGGGGAGATTCACTAAGCGGTTATAAAGAGATGACAAAGTCAAGCCTATTCAACTAAGATCTCCAAAGTTGAAGACATCTTAGTGTATAGATCCATAGAATAACATAGGAATTGGAGAAGTCATCTCCACTTTATCACCGCTTAGTGAATCTCTCCCATTGTCTCCAGTGATATCACTTCTCCAGTGGGAGATATCTTAGTGCATTGGCTCCACAGAATAACATAGGAACTGGAGAAGTGATATCACTGGAGAAGTTATCTTCACTTTATCACCTCTTTGTCACCTTTTTTCATGCATAACCCTAGAGAAATCCTAGTGCATTGCCTCCATAGAATAACACAGGAATACAATAAGTGATGTCGCTGGGGGTTATGCATTAAGGGGTGATAAAAAGGAGATAACTTCTCCAGTGAAATCACTTCTCCAATTCCTGTTATCCTATGGAGCCAATGCACTAAGATCCCTAAAGTTGGAGAAACGTGGAGTGTTTAGACCACTGGAGAATTCATCTCCTTTATCACACCTTAGGTCATCTCCCCCATTCTTCTTAGTGCATGTGTTCTCCATTGGATGCTCTGGTGTCTGGCTACAGAAGAGATAGGCAACCTGGCCAGTTGAGGATTATAGAAGTTGCAATCTAGAACAACTGGAAAGCCAAATATCACATACCCCTAGGCTAGGTGATTGAATACAGCAGTGTATAAAGTATGCACATGACATTTGAACTGACTGTTACACACTGGTGTCTTTATAAATGGTCACATGCCTCATCAGGCAGATGTTTTTGCTTAGATCAGCAGGATCTGTTATTTTTCTAAATAATTTCTTATATGAATTCCTTGTTTATAATGCAATTCTCCTATTCTTCTAAGCATATGCAGTGTTCCTGTATTATGTGAATGGGAATAATTGTGTTCTTATAGGTGCACAGAAACATAAAATCTATATTAAGTGGAACAAAATCTGCATAAAATGATATTAACCATACTTACTTATGAAAAAAATCCCTAAAGTGGTTTTTTATAAAATTCAAAACAGTATCTAAAAAGAGGGCAGTTTGGCCTTTAAAACTGTGGCTGCCATTTAACCCCTTGGATGCTAGAGAGGTCACAAATTCATTGCTTCTTAGTACACTGGAGACTTCTCTAACATCCAAGAGGGGAAAAAACCCTCCTCCCTCCAAAAAACCTCCTGAAATCATGGCTCTTTCGTTAATTCGTCCTGTGTCAGGCTTTCACTGGGTATCTTTACAGGAATAACTGCCTTATATTGCACACTGGAGGAAATGTCCCAGACCCCTTCTGTTACTGATATAAACTCTGACCTTTGCACAGCTCCTGATAAATGCAGGTGGGGGGATCTCAACAGAATTAGACACCATTGGAGTAGCTCATTCTGTGCTTGCAAGCAGCTTGTGATTTTTTTTTTTTTAAATGTAACCTCTGTTCAAGGATAATGATGATGATATTACAAACTGGCTGTAAAAGCAACAGTACTCCTCCACACATGTTGGCCAGCTTGGACTGTTTATTTGATTTGTAATATCAGGGAAACAATAGCACGGTTTCCAGATGTTACAGTGAAAATATCTAACATTACAGTTAGGACAGAGGAATGAGCAACCGATTGAGAGCCTAATGGGTTCTATGAAGTTTGCCTTTGTTCAAGACAGAGAACATCTACAATCGGTCCTGATTGTCAAGTCTGTGGAGGCAGATGTGACATTTGCTGGCAGTTTTTTTTTAAATTGAAGCAATGTATAAGCCTGCTTAAAGGGATAGTAATGTTTCATAATAAAAGCAGCTCTAATTAATCATCATAGTATTTGGACTTTGGAAAGTGTTATTTAAATTCTGTCAGAGTTGTAGTTCAAGAGTAATTCAATGGCAAAGTCCCCCCCTCCCGCTCCTTTTACTGATGTAACACTGTTCAGCCAGATCAGAAGGGAGGTGCCCAGGTAGACTGCAGAGAGGGACAATCTTCAATTAAGATAAGGGAAAAACCTGAAGAACTTGTCAAGGGGGGCAGGGTTTTCATTGTTCTCATAGGAAGAAGATTGTTCCCTGCTGTTATATGTCTGGTCTATGGACTGCATTCCACATCTGAGAAGAGATGGCGTACACTAGGTAAAAGGGGCAAGAGGGGAACTTTGCTTGTGAATATCTCTGAAACCATAAAGGTTTGAGAGATAAGACTTATATCGCTCTTCATGTTTTTTTAATGCCTACAAAATAAAATAAAGATAAAACAAAGTATTACTATCCCTTTAAGACTAGCAACTGACCATAATAATGTATCTAAGGGGTCTGTCATTGAAATGATAGGTGGAGGAGCTGGATACAAGCAAGGCTTACTGTCATTTTAATGTGTCTTATTAAGGGAGAACTATACCTTCCTCATCCCCAGCCCAACCTTCCTTCTATGCCATATGTGTGGCATGCCAACTGGGTCCCATGTCATTAAGATTATTCTTCTACCTAAGCTAGTTTATTTCTTCAGTCCCTGTTGGGCCATCCATATTGGTGGAATTCCTGCTTCTTGCCTCTCTGAACTGGGTGAAGACTTTTTGTGCAGATTGGTATATCCAGTTCTGACAACCAGGTATACTATGGATTTGTACATGCACAAAAATTCCATCACCCAGATTTGGAGAGGCAAGAAGAAAACTCTCTTGATTTGCTTATCATGTTAATCCTTATAATACATATTTTGCCATAATGAAACATTACTGCACATTTAATTTTTTTGAGGTCCATAGTCTTGGAGGAGTTTGTGTACCCTGGAGGCCAGGCACATTTTCTGTATGCTTGCTAGCCACCTTTTTAGGTATGAGTCTTGTTACTCCAGTAGGTAACTTTCTAGTTATAAGGGAAAAACCATATAGTGTTTTATTTTTTCAGAAAATTCAGCTTTCTCATGTGACAAGATATGATGTCATAAATACAAAAAAAATTAAGAAAAAATATGTCCAATATGGAACACAGGCACAATGGGGTTAAAGGGATAGTAATACTTTGTTTTATCTTCATTTTATTTTGTAGGCATTAAAAAACACGAAGAACGATATGTCTTATCTCTCAAACCTTTATGGTTTAAGAGATATTCACAAGCAAAGTTTCCCCCTCCCGCCCCTTTTACCTAGTGTAAGCAATCTCTTCTCAGATGTGAATCTGGTTGTATGACAGTACAGATAACAGAAGGGGACAATCTTCTTTGTATGAAAACAATGAAAGCCCTGCCCCCCTTGACAAGTTTTTCCGCTTTTTCCCTTATCTTAATTGAAGATTGTCCCTCTCTGCAGTCTACCTGGGCACCTCCCTTCTGATCTTGCTGAACAGGGGGGGGATACTTTGCTTGTTAATATCTCTTAAACCATAAAGGTTTGAGAGATAAGACTTATATCGTTCTTCATGTTTTTTTAATGCCTACAAAATAAAATAAAGATAAAACGAAGTATTACTATCCCTTTAAGTCCTCCTCCTGGAGGACAGGGCACATCACAAAAGACAGGGTCTGTTGGGTGGAGACTCACTGTAACGGTTTTGTAAGACACTCAGACCCAGTAGGTTAGAATAAAACACAGTTTTATTAAAAGACAAGGAAGACTGCCCACTATAGGCTAGTATAGTATGACAGGTAGATAATAATCATGTACATATGCCCTCTCAGGCCCAGTATATAGAAATAAGAACGGATACTGTCAAAGGACAGGCATAATCAGGCAATTCCAGCACAACATGGGTTAAAGTTCATGGAAAGTAATCAATCTCTGTTGTGGTGTGTTTGACAACGCCCAGTAGATGGTAAAGGTAGCAAGAGACTGTGATACGAGATGTGGAAGCACCTAGTCAGTAAAACAGGACTGAGACTACTCCCTGAACTGAGCAGGAAAAAGAGGCCACAATACTCTGCAAGAGCTAGCACTACCTTGAGCCGTGAGCACCTGACCGGTGCGGTAATGAAGACAATGTACACTGCAAGAGCTGAGGGACTAGAGCCAGTAGCACCCAACCGGTGCGGTAACAGAGACACAGACACTGCAAGAGCTGAGGTGTAAGAGCCAATAGAACCCGACCGGTGCGGTAACGGAAACACTGTACACTGCAGGAGATGATGGAAACAGAGCCAATAGCACCCGTCCGGTGCGGTAACGGAACTCTGTACACTGCAAGAACTGATGGTATCGCCCAATAGCACCCGACCGGTGCGGTAACTGAGTCACTGCTTATAGTAAGCGTTAAGCTGAAGCACAGTGTAAACGGAGGCCACAATGCTCTGCAAGTGTTAACAGAAGGCTCAGTGTAACGGAGGCTACAATGCTCTGCAAGTGTTAACTGAAGGCTCAATTTATCGGAGACAACAGTGCTCTGCAAGTGTCAACCGATGGCACAGTGTAACGGAGGCAACAGTGCTCTGCAAGGGTTAACGGAAGGCTCAGTATAACGGAGGCAACAGTGCTCTGCAAGTGTTAACGGAAGGCTCAGTGTAACGGAGGCAACAGTGCTCTGCAAGAGTTAATCGGAAGGCTCAGTGTATCGGAGACAACAATATTCAGTCTGCAATAGAACAGCAACAGTGGAAGGTCAGAATGTCGCCCAAGCGACACAGGATCAGGATCGCAGCTGGAACTCTACGCAGGAACGTCAGGCTAGCCGGGTCAGGTCACGGAGCAGGAACGTCAGCCAGACCGGGTCAAATCACAGAGCAGGAACGTCAGACAAGCCGGGTCAGATCATGGAGCAGGAACGTCAGCCAGGCCGGGTTGAATCACGGAGCAGGAACCAATGAGAGTAGTCAGACGGGCCAAGTCGGTACACAGGAAGGCAGGAACACAGCAACACAGTAGCACTGGTACAGGAACACCAACGAAAGGGCACCTGACAGGTGCCAGAGGCCTGGTATATGAAGGCCATACTGGGCGGGCCAAACAAAGCTCAGCCAATGGGAGCACACCACAACAAAGAGTGACAGACGGATCACAGAGACCGTGATACTCACTCTTCCTCCTCCAGGTCATCTGGCCAGTTACTGCCAGAACTCCCATGACATTGGAAGCAGCTGTAGTGCAGGGGCCATCCTCTTAATTTTTCTTAGGCTTTTATTATTTCCCTATTAGAGATTGGGCTGTATAGTCCCCCAATAGGTAGGTTACTATTGCTGGGCTTCCCTGGAGTTAGATTGCCCAGTTCACTGGTGCTCTGTAGACCTACATTACCCTGTGGAGTGTGACTTTGACAAGTCTTCCCTCCTGGCTAAGTCTCTTGGGACTCTGCCCTTTCCTGTGTTGGTAATCAGAAGACTGGGAAGTAACCCTTTGAGTGCTTTGGTCCACTATCTGTCCCAGTTTAGAGTTGCCTCTCCCTACATTGGCTGATGTGAACATCCCTATGCTCTGACACTGTTTCTATTCTATAGGAGCTTTTAGAGTACAAATTGCTCCTATCTTTTATAGTTACTTTATTAGATTTAACCTATTATCTGCTGTTCTGCCTTTTTTGTGTGTATATGTGTGTTAGATGCTTTGGGGCCTTATTTTTGCACCCCCACTACAAAAATGTTTTCACCTGTGGTGTTGGTTTCTTGCAATGTTTGTAGATTGATTTTATTGAGATGGGCCCTTTAAGAGCTGGAGTATGCCCACAACCATCTTTTACTCCATTAAAGGGATAGTAATACTTTGGTTTAAAAATGTCCAATATTGTAGAGATTAACAATAGAAGTAGAATAACCTACCTCCCATCTCTCAAAACTTTATAGTTTGCGAGTTTGGAGCATTTAAAGTTCCCCCCTCCCTCCCCTTTCTCATACGTCAGTGCTCTAGCTGTTACCTGGACCAGCGAAGGCTCTTCAGCAGAGCCGAGATAGAGCTACTTAAAATTAAATAATTAATTGGAACAGTCTACAAAGTGTGCTTGCAAACCAGGCGCACTTTGTAGACCGTTCCAATGAATTCTTTCATTTTAAGTAGTACTGTTCAGTAAAAAGAAATCTTTCCTTTTGATACTGAGAATTAACAGAGCAATAAGAAGATAAAATCCAGCAAGTTATATTTTATCATTGTGTGTGGGTTGTTAGTCTACGTTTTTAATACATCCTGTGGTGATTTACATTTCAAAAAACATTTCATAAAGTACATAGAAATAAGATTTGAGGAGAATATGGGCTGTACAAATACTTAGAACTGACCTAGAAATGCTAGTTCCTGTCTTAGAAACTGCAGATATTCACATTTTCTGCAGGTGACAATGGAAATATTTAAAGGGCTATGATATTTTATTAAGATTTCTCCAAAGAGAGCAAATGTAGTTAAAGCTTGGGGCTACACTGTGTGGTTCTAAATCTTCTCCTATGAGCTGTTTGGAGGGGGGAGGATGGGGGGGGTCATAAAACAGACCCCTTTGTCGAGAATTCAGCCTTGAAGTCTGTGGCTTTTATCCTCAGAAACCTGCATGGTGAGTGCAGTACCCATAGACCTGCTGTATCAGGAATTCAAGTCCAATACAGAGGGCCTATAATGAGACCTGCATCGTTTAATACAGGAAACGTCTACAAAATGCAGTATCACTGTTTCTGGGGTCTTTTATGAAACAATATAATCCAACACAGCAAAAATGCACCAACACTGAACCAGAAGACAGTCACATATAAAAAAATGCATTATTTTGTATAAATATCCTTTAGCCATGTGTGACTTGTATCATGTAAAAAAGAGATTTCAGGGGCTAGATTCTATTACCTGCTCTAAAACCAGAGTTATAAGAAAAACAAGTAGCGTGAATTTTGAAAACGTGTTACGTCGGTATTCTATTGCAGAACCACAGTAAAGCAAAACTGGTGTAGACAGCACTTTTCAGAGTAGTAACAAAACTGGCGCTGTCTGCTTTTTTCGACTACCGCCTACAAAAAATGCGCAAAATGTCAAAGTCCAAGGAAATAGGCGTACGTTTGACGACAGAAATATCAAGTTCAGTGTTAGATGTGTTCTCCACATAACAAAATCCGACAGAGTGCTCCCCCTCGACATATTAACCCCTCCTTTTAAAAGTCGACTTACAGTGCTTTCTGTCACCACTTTAATTAGACTAATATTGTTCATAGTCGACAGTTTAACCCTTCCCTTCTAAATCTGACTTACAGTGCTTTCTTTCACCTTATTAAATTGACGAATATTGTACATCCGACATTTTAATTCCCCTCCCCCTTGAAAATTCGACTACAGTGCTCCCATGACTTTCTTTCACCATTTTGGTCCGACATTTTTCTTCTCCTATTATATTTGATATGCCTACATATTTTGTATTGCAAGATTAACCCTATGAGTACCAGTGAGGTATTGTAATGTGTTTGCTACCCCTCTGGTACTCATAGGGTTAGTAGGCAACCTGTATATGTATAAAAAAAAGTGTTTTTATTATGTATGTAATTTGTGTGAAAATGTAATTAAATATTTAATTTATGTGTAACAATGATTTTCTTTTTTTAAATTATATATGTAATTTGTATTAAAAAAGTACTTCAGACCTCAGGAGGCATATCATGACCCCTCATGACACCCCCCTAGCATGGTGGTGACAATTGCCCCCTTTATTAATTAAAGAGCATATAACCTATGTGAAAAATGTCAGATGTACAATATTCGTCGAATTAATATCGTGAAAGAAAGCACTGTAAGTCGGTTTTGGAAGGGGAAGAGTTAAATTGTCGACTGAACCATATTAGTCGAATTAAAGTGGTGAAAGAAAGCACTGTAGTCGACATTTAAAAGGGGGTGTTAATATGTCGAAGGGGGCACTGTATGTCGGATTTCTATGCTGTATACTGTATTATACACTGCTTTTGTTCGAACAACGATGGTTTTGAAACATTCGTTATGGCTTCTACTCCTCAACTTCTGAGGCGCAGAATTTCTGACTTAACTGTAACCACAAAACAGACAGTAATACTGACAGTGGGTAACAGGATACTAATTGCACATTGTTTTTAGTTGTTTCCTATGGGTTTTTTTAGACTGGAGGTAAGTATAATTACCGCTGATTTTGCTTTCACAAGTCGGGTAATAGGATAGCAAAAACGGACTTAAAAAAAAAATGGTAATAGAATCGAGCCCTAGGAGTGTCCTCTGTTCATTGTGCATTTTTGCTGCCTTGGATTATGTGGGACCTGAGTATTCAGAGATTCTCTTTACATTGTCTGTGACAGACATTGTAGAAAACCTATGGGAGTGGGTGGTGGTTTTCTTTATGGATACAGTTAGTGCAATAATCATAGAATGTGTCTAATTAAATTCCACTAACTCCCATTTGGAAAATCACCATATATATGTTGCTGTAGTTTCTAACATATGGGGTAATTGTTAAGTGTAGAAAACAAAGTACAAATGTAAGTGTTTTTTTTTTTTTTTTAATAAATGTTTTAAAGGTGTGACCTGATGTGCTGATGGCCACTCTGCATTTACAATGTCATAAGCAGGGATGGGCAAAAAGGTCTGTTATCTTACCATGGGAATTTTCATAAAAAAACATGATTTTCCACTTTTCCCCTGGTAATTCCCACCCATAGAGAAACCCATATATTTCAGTGTAAGGTTTGAGTATAAATATGTGTGGTTTGTTCCAATAAAGGGAGTTCTTGTCTTACCTACACTGTTGTTGTCTGGTGGGGTAAACTTGCTGTATTCAGAGTGTGCTCCTGGTTACCCTGACACTAGTTTTGCCTGGTTTGGGGTATATTGCGGTATGCTGTTGGATGTCCATCTGGCTCGTAGCAGAAGAAGTGACCATTGACGGGGGCATCAAGGCTGGGTGTCTGCTGGTACCGTCACAGTTACAAACGGCAAAAGCTATTTCGCTACTTCTTTGAACATATGGCCCTGTGTGTCAAAGGTGTTGCACTTTCTACTGCAGTGGAGGCACTCATCATAGCTAGGGTTGTGGATACTGATAAACTGTGTCGCTGCTAGTTACTCAGTACTACTTTGTGGTTGAGTGGGGGTTGGACTTGTAAGTGGTCACGATGCGGATGATGGCTGATAGGATGATTGTGTATTTTGTGGCATCTTTACTTTTCCAGAGTCAGACATTCTAACTGATTTCTGAAACAGTTCATAAACTGTTAAGCCTTTTGCCTTTCAGCTAATTTTTTGTCCAAGTCATCATCTCTCTCTCACTTTCAACTTCATCCATACCTGCCAAGTGTCCATCTTTAGGAATGGCAGTCTCTTCTTGAGACCCAAATCCCTCTGTCGCTCTTTCCCACCCTGATATACCTCTCTTTAGGAGATCAGTCTATGTGGTGTGTGTATATAAGTGTTTTATTCTCACAATAATGTTTGTTTAATCTTCGCTATATGTGTGTATAAATTAGTCTGTGTAAATAAAATACTTTGGTCTTGTTCTAAATAATTTATTCAGTTACACAAATAGGTGTCAATAGGTCATGAAATAACCTAAAAAATCTTGGTAATTTTCCACCCACCAGTCACTGCCCCAGCAACACTGCAAAAATCAAAGTTGTCCCTCTTTGGCCAACTGAAATGTGAGGAATCAAAATCATCATCAACAATTAAGTCATCCTTGGCATCGCCCACTTCTTTTATATTCCTCTAAGCTTTATGAACTTTCAAACAATATATTTTTACTTTTCCCCTTTAGAGAGATTTTCACAACCTCCGCTACTACTTTCAGGACAGGTGTTGTACTTGTTTGTGTCACTGTCAGACACCTTCTTCCATCATGCCATCAACACTAGGGTGTGACTCATCATGTTCAGTATTTTTAGATGGATTTATTAATATTAATGGTTACTGGAGGTGGTGAAACTTTTTATGGTATTTTGAAAAACTGCCTTCTCAGGAGAAGGATCATCATCATTAATGGCACACTGTGCAGCTACCATGGCTACAGTCAGTTTTTGGACTGCTACTTTACTAATGTCCCTGCACTGATCCTACTTCTTTCATCCTGCCTCTGCCCCAGTATGTTTGCTGGACATTATTAAAGTAGTGTGTTTATTTTTACAGTGAAGTACACAATAGAACTAATTGTGTGTGATGTCTTGCCATCTGCAAAATATTCTTCTAGTATCAGTCTGCTCAGTAATAGCTCATGTCAGGGTCCCTTGTCTGTCACCTATCAGTGAAACTATTTTTAATTTTTTTTCCTTATACTCCCTGTTTAACTGCTTTTTCCCCTAGATTCCGCTAACAAATAGAGAACAGCCAGTTGGAAGGAACTTTGATCACAGCTGCCTGTGTCTTCCCAGTCAGTGACACAAAATTTTTGGATAAATCTCCTTTTCACCTTTCACACACCCCTAGATTCCCCTAACAGAGAATAAACAGCAGAAATGAACCTGGATCACAGTTGTCTTTGTCTACTCCGTCATGTCGGGTTTTTGGGATAAATCTTCTTTGCTGTCTTTACATACACCCAGACTCCCCTATCAGAGAGATAACAGCCAGATCAGGAGGGAACTTGGATTACAGCTGCCTGTGTCTTCTCAGCCAGCCTCACAAAATGTTGGCGTATTTGGGGTAAATCTCCTTTACTTCCTTCACTCACCCCCAGACTCCCCTAACGGAGAGATAACAGCCAGATCAGAAAGGAACTGTGTCACGGTTCATAAGAACGAGAACTGGACCAGTACTGTAGGTAACACCAACTTTATTAAAATACACAACGTACAGAAAGATATGGCAATCAGTACACAATATAGTATAGGAGTGTTTGGCCAGAAATGCAGCTGAGTGGTGCCAAATGGAATTCTGGGAGGCAAGCAGAGAAAAGGCCAACTCAGGTACGCACCTGAGCAATCTACCACAGGTCCGCACCTGTACAGACTACAATCTCCAACTGGACACTGAGTTACAGGTTCGCACCTGAACACCCCAGTAAACATATGGAGCAACGAAGATAGCTAGAGTACTGGAAGACTCTGCCACGGAAGACAAGCTGGAGGAAAGCTGACTCAAGTCCGCACCTGAGTACCCCAGTAAACGGATGCAAGGGAAGTCTGCAAGAGCCACCAGGAGAACCCCCAGGCTATCACTGGAGCGTTTGATGCTGGATGCGCAGTGAATAGCCTCCGGTAACACCAAGGTGGATAGTCAGACATGCTAGAGCAATACGGAGTAAATCATAAACCTGAGCCGTAGGTCTACACCAGATTGGTTATCAGACTAGCCAAGGTCATACACAGATTGGGTAGTCAGACAAAGCCACAGGTTAGCACCAAAACGGATAGTCAGCCAGGCCAAGGGTCATACACAGAGAAGATAGTCTACCAGAGCCGCAGGTTCTGCACCAGAATGGTTCTCAGACAAGCCGGGGTCATACATAGAGCGGGTAGTCATATACAGAGCCAATTGATCATAACCAGAACAGATAGTCAGACAAAATCACTTCAGCCACTAGCCAACAATACTGGACACCACGAAAGGGCGACTGAGAGTGGTGTCCAGGAAGTTTATATGGACAGTAACCCAGGAAGAGGAGGAGCCACTTCTGTGCGCTGTCACTTTAAATGGGACGCATGTCCCTGCCTGGACGCGCGCCAATCTGCAGAGCACAAAGCCGCCGGAAGGAAGCTGCGGCTGAGCTGCCAGGTACGGATGTGATCGGCTTGGCATCCGCCGCTCGCTGTAACAGGAACTTGGATCACAGCTGCCTGTCTCAGTCAATCCAGATTTTGGAGTATTTTCGGTAAATCTCCTTTTTACTTCACACTCCCCCAGAGTCCTCCAAACTCCACTAACAAAGAGAACAAATTGCCTGCCCACAAGACTCCCTAAACTATGCTCCAACTTTGCTTTATTTGCTTATCCTAATGAGCTGCAAAATTGTTCCGCTTCTTCTCTGTCTGACCAACACAAAAATGGCATGCTGTGGGGACCTGACACCCCTTTTATACTGTTCCTGCAGGAAAAGAAGACAAACTTGCCACCTGGTGGAGGAAATTCAGTCTTGCCATTGATTTTAGTGCAATGAGCTTGGTGGGAAAAAGTGGAAATATCACCATATACAGCACAAAATTTCCCATTTGGTGGAAAGTGACATTTTTTGCCTGTTTCGCTTTTGACACAGAAAGTTTTGCCCATCCCTATTCATGAGACAGGCTACTCGAGTTCCCTGCAAGCATTTTGGGAGCAGCTACAGCCAATACCTTGTTTACATTGCACAGTATTAAAAAGCCCAGCCATGTATGCCATATATTTATTGCATAAAGTTCCCTAAGATTTAATCTGTGCATAAAATCCTAATAGTCAATGTGAATCAGTTCTGTGAGGATTGGTTCACTGTAAATAATCCACGGGTGGACTGTACCATGAAAGGAAGGGCCCGCTGCCAGGGAGTGCTGGCATAGAAATTGCTGTTAAGAAAAGGGCCTGCTAACACTATTCTAACAGAGAACGATCCATGCATTCCTTTGCCTTGCACTGATTAGATCATAGCAAGGTGGGGGAATGCATGAGGTGGATCTCCAACAGTATCCTGGGTTGAGTTAATACAGGTATATCTTTCATTGCAAAAATGATCTTGCATCTGCCAATCTGTTCAGGTTGCCATTCTTAGCATTCTCTGTCAGCTGTTGCTGACCCTTATCGGTTACCAGTCAAAACATTTCTCTCAGTGAAGATGACTAGTAAGGATATCTAGCTCTATATTGCTCCACATGGCAATGATGTTCTGTCATTGCTGTGGAGTGGTAAAGTGCTAGTTGTTCCTTCCAGCCATTCCTGCAGATCTCAGTGCTTTGTTTGCTGCACAGGACTTTCTTATTATCAATAACACAGTGCACAGAAAATAGAAGGAAAGTTTTGAGTATTGATGGCTCTTCTGCTGCTTGAGAGGTAAAAAAAAATCCCTTCTGCTTGTATGTTCACTATAAGCCTTACACATTGTATAGTTAGGAGTGTGGGCCTGTGCCTACAGGTAGTTAGTAGCTGAGACTGGCTGTGCTTAATTTATAATGGAAGTTGCAGAGTCAGCCCTTATCCTTTATTAACCCCTTGAGTACCAGGGGTGTGCACATTGCAAAGCAATGTGTTGCAAAACTTCTAGTTCTCAAGGGGTTAATAGTGAGACAAGAACACAGGAGCTAGTGACTTACCCAAATATTAATGCGCACAGCAAGTCATGAATCACTGTGGCTCATCCAATGAAACAATGGCTGCTACCTCTAAGGCATGGGGTTACTGTCTTTTATTGGGCACAAATCACATGCACAAGCAGAGGCAGTTCAACATCCTTGTGTATTGCAGTGGGTGGGTCTGAGGAGATGAGCCTGTTTAAAATTTGTTGGAGCTGCCAAGCCCACTATCTTTGGTCTGATAAGTCAAACTCCCCAGCTAAGGCCCACATTGCCCTAGATATTCCAAAAGGATAAATATGGACACCAAATGGGCACAAAGCTGAGTTACCCAATATGGTGCACTTTAATTGCCTTTTGGAGTCAGGATTTTATTTGCCCGCTTGGGGTTTAATTGGAAATGGCTTAGCTCTTTTTTTTTTTTTTGCCTTCCTCTGGATCAACAGGGGTGATTTGGCATAGGTTGGACACCTCAACTATGTTACTATGTACCCCTCTGATTCCACACTTTGACATATACTGTAATATGACTTTTGTGATTGTGGTTTTGGGAGGGCAGTGAAACACTGTAGACAATTATTTTAATACCATCATTTGGTGTAGGGGCTGGAGGGGGGCTGCTGCTGATGACTTCCCTGATATCCCCAACTCATTCACAAATGTCCCAATATATGCCCATGTGGGACATCAGAGGGGTACATCCGCCAAGACTGGGTGACAAAATTTGACCCTTATGCCTCAATCTGGAACTCTAAGGGGTTGAATCTCAGGGGACTGGGTCAAATTTCAGGGTAATGAGGACCAAATGCAAGAGTGCAGTGATACCTACATTTGGATATACAGCAATAAACTGCTTCTTTAATGTTTAGATTTTTGTCGTTGTGTCATTTTCTAGTATAAAGGCAAAGAGAAAAGTCCTTCATGTGTAGTTTGTGTTCATGCAGTGAGATCTCGAAGTTATTGCATGATAAGGGTTCCTTGAGCACTGGTTTGAGCACCTCTGCACTAGAGCAAGTAGGGATATATCACTCAGAACCTATGGTGTGGGAACTGTAAAGGTTTATATTTCAAATAGCTAAGGGTTAGCTCATTTTGAAACTTTTGAAAGTATTCTCCTGAAATGGTACACTGCATTCCTATTTTAATTGTACCTCTGCAGTATCTTTACTACAGCTCCAACTCATTTGTAAGCTTAGAGTTTATCTCTGTTTCGACTTTAACCTACGGTATCACTTGTGTTGATCCATTTCAGTTGTAAACTTTGTGGTATCACTGACGTAGCACCATTTTAAATGTAAGCTCTGTGGTATTACAGATGTAGCTACATTTCAATTGTAAACTCTGTGTATCACTAGTGTAGCTCCATTTCAATTGTAAGCTGGGTGGTATCACGTGTATCGCTCCATTTCAGTTGTAAGCTCTATGGTTTTTTTAATATAGCTACCTTTCAGCTATAAGATCTGTGTAAGAGACTAATGTAGCTCAATTTCAGTTGTAGGCTCTACAGTGCAATAGTGAAACTGCATTTTAATTGTAAGCTCTGTGGTGTTACAATTGAAATGAAGCTGCACAAATGATACCACAGCTGAAATGGTGCTACACTGCTATTGCAGCTCCACTTCAATTGTAAGCTATTTTGTATCAATAGCAACATTTCAGTTGTGAGCAATGTGGTATCACTTGTGTAGCTCCACTTCAATTGCATGCTCTGTGGTATTATTTGCCATACTTCACAACAGTAATTCAAATGATAAAATTAGCAAAAGGGGTTGGGTTGCGATGGGGGGAGGTGGGATAAAAATGTGGGTGGAGCATAATTAGGGACTGGGTAAAGGGGGCCCATAAGCCCCATTTCCCAGGTGGACCCAGGGTGCTGTCAGTACACCCATGAATTCATCTTTAATTAGCTCTAAATATGATGTCCTTGGAGACATGATTCCTTGATGCAGGACTCAGGGATCCCAATCTATCACTTATGTTTCTAAGAAGCATCCAGTGGGAGGAGTTTGGTTTCTGATATCCTGTAGCAATTGAAGATTAATTGCAGAGAACAAATTCTCACAGTAGCCATTAGGATTGTGTTGCATACCCATCTCGTCCTTAAAGGGATAGTAATACTTCAAAATTACTATCTCTTATATTGAAGACCTTGAAAAACGGAGTTAAATGCCACCAGCGGCATCTCTCAAACCTTTATGGTTTGTGAGATTGCCGCTTTTAAACTTCGCTCCCCCCTGCCTCTCCGCTGACGTCAGCAGTTTTGCTGCTGCAGGGAAATCTGGTCCCGGGACCGGCGGAGGCTCTTTAGCACAGCAGAGATCTCGTCATGGAAGACAAGATCCTTCACTAAAATGGTCTTCTACGTGTTCTTGGTTAACAAGCACACGTAGAAGACCATTTTAGTAAAGGATCGTTCTTCTATAACGAGATCTGGCTGTGCTGAAGAGCCTCCACTTGATTCAAAGAAGGGATTTCCCTGCTTCAGCAAAAACACTGACGTCAGCGGAGAGGCAGGGGGGAGCGAAGTTTAAAAGTGGCTATCTCACAAACCATAAAGGTCTGAGAGATGCTGCTGGTTGCATTTAACTCAGTTTTTCAAGGCCTTCAATATAAGGGATAGTAATTTTGAAGTATTACTATCCCTTTAACACCGTTTCATTGTGTCAATGTTTCTTATCCTTCTTGTTGACAAGTACCCTTTCATTTGCAGAAATGTTCACAAGCACCCTAACAACTTTTACTATATGTACAAATTAGTATACACCCTTTATATGGCAGTCAGTGTTATTAGAACACAAGTATGCATTCTTGCAAAGGAATACACACCCACAAACATACACACACTCGTGCATATACATTAATATAATATAAATATAGATTATTTTGAAAGCACCACAAAATCACTCAGGTCATTATAAAGTATTCATTCCACTTTAATGAGATGCAAGTATATTACTTTTTTTTGGGGGGGGGCATGCGGGTGGAAGATGAGAGAGGAAAGGTGGATATCTTGCACCTGGATCATGATGAATTATATTGTTTCACATAGCCACGTACACATAGACAGCCTCCCCAGAAACATGCAATCTCAAACACAAGATTCACTCTTGCAGATTATCACACCATAACCCCAAAGTATCCCACTTTAGGAGGGACTGCCCCTCTTTTAGACCCAAATCCCTCTGTCCTTCTTTTCCACCTGGTGTTCCTTTCTTTAGAAGAGAAGACTGTGTGGTGTGTATATGTCTATCACATTGCTCCACAGCAATAAAACTCACATTCATATCTGTTTAAACGTCAATATATATTTTTATTCATTCGTCTGTGTAAATAGAATACTTTGGTCTTGTTCTAAATCATTTATTCTCTTTCATAAAGAGGTGTCAATAGGTCATGACCTAACAATTCATGGTATTGCCTCGCCCACTAGCCATGTCGCCAGCAACTAAAACGAAAGTGTCCCTATTTGGCCATCTGAAATGTTAAGAGGTATGTCACATTCACACACTCAGACTCACATATGTTCAGACATAAACACAAACATCCTCTCAAAGACACACACATTCAAATACAAGGACATACCTACTGTCACGTGCAGGAACACAACCAGTCTTATACATAAACACACACACAATACAAACACCCACAACTACACTCAATCGCACAGACAATCTCACAAACAAACACAATCACATAAACACAAATGGTCTAATGCACTATGACATGATAAAGTGGTGATAAAAAGGAGCTGTTTTCTTCAGTTCCTGTGTTATTTTATAGAACCTATGCACCAAGATCTCCAAAGTCAGAGAAATCTTTCATTGGCTCCATAGAACAACATAGCACTTGGAGAAGTGATATCACGAAGAAGCCATCTCTTCATCACCTCTTTATCACGACTTAGTGCATCTCCCCCAAAGTGTCACAAAATTAAAGACACACTCAGTCTCACACACTCACACATGCTTAGTTACATGGGCTCCTACAAATGAATGGGAGGGAGTTGACACTCTGTAAGGTTGGAGTAAGTCTGTCCAACAACATTGTGACTAGGGTGCTGGAGCAATTAGGGACAATCAAGGACATTTGGGGACAGTCAGGTGTTGGCTCTTGCTTGGGGTAGACAATGTAGGGCCTCATGTGCAAATAATGGTGTGTTTCCAGGATATCCTTTCTTGATTACAGGTGGATTCATTTAGGTGTCTGAGCCACTGATTGATTTTCCTGTACACAAGTAGAGGGATCCTGATAGCATGCACTGCTAGTGACACGTGAGGGCCTACCCATGCTCTAGCTGCTTCCTACCATGCTGTTCAGGTCACTTTCCAATGAACTGTGTTAGATGACTTCTACCTAGTCACTGCTTCACACTGCACATATACAGATGCCAAAGGTGCTGGAAGCAGTAGTAACTTCTTCTTCCATCTTTGGGCACATTTTTCTGAACAAGCTTCAGTGGGGTGCCTGTCTTTAGTATAGAAGTGATGGGCTGGTCTTCAGCCACATTAATAAAACACAAGTCACAGTTTGAGGGGGGGAGAAGGCACTTTTCTATTGCAGACAGGTCCACCCCATGGCAGCTTAGTTCCCTCTGTACCAAGTGTCCTCAGGTGTACAAAGGCAACAGGTTGAAAAACTAAGATCTATGCAGTGATGCAAACCAGGTTGGTTTAGCATAGAAGAAATATTGGACGTATCTGCTTTGGAATCATTGGTCCAATGAAAGCAAATTAAATCTAATAGATAAATAGAACTGCAGTCTACTTGAACTCCTTGTATTGTATTGTATTGTATTGTATATTTAATTTATATAGCGCCAACCAGTGTACTTGGCAAGTTACAGTTTACATTTGATATAGAAGGGGTACAATAAGTGCAGTGATTAAGTGCTTATAAAGACAATCAAGGGGAACAACAAGTGAGTATACATGAGGATGAAAGGTCCCTGCCCCATAGAGCTTACAGCCTAAGAATATGATGGGTGACATACAGATATGATCTGGTAGAGGAGGAAGTGCAGTTTTTGGCATATGAGATGCTGTTTTCGTATTACATTGTTGCTATATTTAAAAGATGCTGTTTTAGTTTGGATTTAAAATTGTTGAGGGTTGAGGCTTGGCAAATACTGGGTGGTAGGGAATTCCAGAGGTAGGGAGAAGCAAGTGTGAAAGCTTTCAATCGTGAAACAGCGATGGTGATTAAAGGTGCAGAAAGTCGTCCACCATGTGTGCTACGTAGTGGACGTTCAGGAATAATGCAGGATATCAAAGATGAAATATAAGGCGGGGACAAGTGATGGAGAGCCTTGAAGGTAATGAGGAGAATTTTGAATGTGATACGCTGCTTTATGAGAAGCCATGACCATGATTTTGAAAGTGGTGGGGTGAGTACTGTTCTGGAGGAGAGGAAGAGTATTCTGGTGGCTGAATTAAGAAAGGATTAAAGAGGAGCGATATGGTTAGTAGGAAGACCAATAAGTTGCAGTAGTCCAGGCGAGAAAGGATAAGATCATGCATGAGGGTTTCTGTTGTAGAGTGAGAGAGGAATGGCTGGATTTTTGCTATATACCGAAGAAAGAAGCGACAGGTTTTGGTTACGTCATTAATGTGGGTGGAGAAGGAAAGAGAAGAGTCTAAAGTTACCCTGAGGCAGCAGGTCTACAGGGTAAATTGTGGAGCCTTCAACAGTTATAGAAAATGGAGGTGTTGTGCAGGATATAGGAGGGAAAATAAGGAGCTCAGTCTTGGACATGTTAAGTTTTAAGCGACGATGAGCCATCCAGGAAGAGACAGCAGTAAGGCAATCTGAGACCCTCTGCTGTATTTCAGGTGATATTGAGGGTGCAGAAAGATATATTTGAATATCATCTGCATAAAGATGGTAGTTAAAGAGAATGTACACAGAGAAAAGAGAAGAGGTCCCAGAACAGAGCCTTGGGGTACACCTACTGAGAGGGGGATTGGAGGTGAGGAGGTGTTAGCGTATTTTACAGAGAAAGACCAGTGACAGAGATTGGATAGAAGCCAGGAATGTTCCAGGCCACAGATGCCAAGTGACTGTAGAACCGGGGAGAGAAGGGTATGGTCGACTGTGTCGAATGCTGTCGATAGGTCTAGGAGGATAAGAACAGAGAAAGGGCCATTGGTTTTTGCAATGTGGAGATCATTTGTTACTTTGATAAGGGCAGTTTCTGTAGAGAAAGTGGGTCGAAAGCCAGACTGCAACAGGTCCAGAGAGTTATGGGAGTTGATGAAGGTAAGTAGACGAGAGCAAGCCAGGAGCTCAAGGAGCGTAGAGGCAAAAGGCAAGAAGGATACGGGGCAGTAGTTTGATGGGGAGGTGGGGTCTAATGAACTTTTCTTGAGGACTGGAGATACTATTGAATGTTTGAATGAGGAGGGGAAGATGCCAGACGATAGGGAGGAGTTGAATACACGTGTTAGCATGGGAACTAACATGCATGACAGAGGATTGAGGAGGTGGGATGGTATAGGATCAAGGGAGCAGGTGGTGAGTGGTGATGTGGACAGCAAAAGGGAGACCTCTGATTCTGTGACTGAAGTAAAGGAATCAAATAAGTAGGATGGAGGATCAGGAAGATACAAATGTGGAGACCGAAAGGGTGGGATTGTTTGATATATTATGTTAATCTTTTGTGTGAAGAACTCTGCAAAGGCTAGAGGGGTTACGGAAGGGAGGGTGAATGATGGAGGGGAGGGGCAAAGGAGAGAATTGAAGATACAGAAGAGACGCTGTGGGTTAGATTTGTGAGTATCGATTTAGTGAGGAGTAGTAGTGTTGTTTGGCAGAGGATATAACAGTGTTGAAGCAGGATAGGAGGAATCCGTAGTGGATAAAGTCAGCGTGAGAGCGGGACTTCCTCCACAGGCATTCAGAGGTGCGGGTACAGGAGCGGAGAAAGCGTGTTTGTTGAGCCAAGGGTGTGGGTTTGAGGGGCATTTGTGATGGGCCTGGAGGGGGGCATACAGATTGAGTGATGAAGAGAGGAGGTTGTTGTAGTATTCTATAAGTCTGTCAGGTTCAGAAAGAGTGTTGAAGGTGGAGAGGTTTGAGTGCAATGCAGAAGATAAGGCAGGAATGTCTAGTGAGAGAAGGTTGCGGGTGTAGTGCGGGGCCGTAGTTGGTGGCGGAATAAGGGAAAAGGTTGCAGAGAAGGTTATGAGAGGGTGGGAAAGGAGAAATGGAAAAGTCTATTAATGAGCAGTTCTTTGTGAAAACCAAGTCAAAAGAGTGGCCGTCTTTGTGTGTGCTAGAGTCAGTCCATTGTTGAAGGGTAAAAGATGAGGTTAGTTGAAGCAGACGTGAGGCCCAGGAATGGGAAGGATGATCAATGTGACAGTTGAAGTCCCCAAGTATGAGAGAAGGAGTGTCAGAAGATAGAAATAATGTAAGCCAGCACTCAAAATCTGAGAGGAAGGCAGAGGGTGTGATTGTGGGAGGTCTGTATACTACTGCAACACGCATTGCTACAGGGTGGAATAATTGGATAGCATGTACCTCAAAGGAGTTAGTGGAAAAGAATGGGGGAACAGGTATCAGCTGAAAGCAACATGAGGAGACAAACAGTACACCTGTGCCACCACCACTGCCCACTGTGCATGCTGTGTGTGAGAAATACAGGCCTCCATATGAGACTGCAGCCTTCACAGCTGAATCAGGTTGGGAGAGCCAGGTCACAGTAAGAGCAAGAAGCTGAAGTACTTGTGAGCAAAAAAGGTCATGTATGAGAGTAGATTTGTTAGTGAGGGAACGGACATTCAATAGGCCACAGGAGAAGGGCTTGGCAGGAAGTGGGAGGGTTGGGCTGGGGATGAGGTTAGAAAAATTAGATCCTCTGTGAGATGGGGAGGAAAGTGGCTGTGGGTGGTGGCATATGGGGATATGATTGGGGCCTGGGTTTGGGGAGATGTCGCCAGCAACAAGGAGGAGAATAACACATACAGCCAGCAGGTGGGAATGTGATTTGTCTGCTGTGGGTTGGAGTGGTAAGATAGGTCAGTCTGAGCAATAGATACAGGGTGTGGTTGCAAAAAGGATTTAATGAGAGTAGGGAGGGGGAAATATGAATTTGGGGAGAAGCAGGCAAATAAGTAGAGTGTTAGATTTTGCAGCATTAAATATAGCAGTAAAAGGGCAGGCTGCATTGTTGGGTAACAGAAAAGGTAGAATTGAGAAAGCAAAAACAAACAAGAGTCCTTGGAAGCAAGTGTTTCTGCAGGAAGGGTTGTTTATCTTCAGTCCCACTTCTCACCTCTGCTCCAACATCCCTGCAACTCCATTGAGTCCTTAACAGAGTCACATGAAATGACTGTTTATTTTAGCACCGCAGGTCTTATAATGTCCCAGACTGTCCAATTGCTAAGAGTGCTTTGTTTTGTATTTAACTCCAGAGGTTGTTGGTGAGTTTGGAAGCTGGCTCTTTAAGAGGACTGCAGAGTACTCAGATGTTAAGTGATCAACAGTGGATAATGGCTGTTCTTTTAACCAACTCCTGCCCCAAATCCTTTTCAAGTCCTGAATCAAGTCCACTTCACTTGGAAAGTCTCACTTAGAATAGGGAACCCTTCAATGCACTGGCACCCTTCAAGGGATGGCACCCTTACACTGAAGCCTTTATATAGACTTCATAAACAAGTCTCCATTGCATTGCTAAGCAAAGCATTAGAGACCTCTCTAGCATCCAGGGAGTTAAAAGATGATCAACATATGAGCAAGAAAAGGAAGAACACAAATTATTATTTACATACACATGGATTTGTCATTTTGTCATAAGCAGCCACTGACACCACATTTTTACAGAGTCAGCACATTTCTGCCCTCCTTTCAGAACACGTTGTACGCTCTGTTCTTGTTCACAGCACCCGCAAGAGCTACTTAGAGGAGCGTCATTATATTTCCCCAAACCTACAGCCTTATCACTCCATCTCAACCTCACCACATCTCCCAACCCCCAATGAGATTGAGAGATCATAAGCTGGGTTCCATATTAATGTGGTTGATTATTTTCTAATTGCTAAAATAAAACTATACCTGTCATAGGAATAAATGGTTCTTCATCTATTGTACACAAGGACTTAACTAAATATGTGTCCTTCAAACAGGAAACATACTATGGGTGAGATTTACTAATCACTAAAAAAATAGTAAAGGGAGGCCCTGGTCAAAGCTCATGCTAGTGCCCCCCCCCAACACTGTTGAAAAAAAAATGCTAGTGCCCCCTTCCCAGCCCCTTCTGGTAGTTACAGATCTCCACATACATTGTCTGCGTCTGCCTGGATCCACTGGTAGTAGAAATATTTCTGGTGCACTCTTACCCTTTAGTAATATAAAAGGCAACATATAAAGCCTAATTTGGGTATAACTGTGATGGGTGGTGCTACAGGGGAAATAGAATAATGTAAAAAAAAATAAATAAACAGATAACCAAGCAGAACTACCACCCTATATAGTTAGAACACCCAAAGGGAATGTGACCATGGGAGTCCTACATAAGCCTATAAAACTTAACTTTTAATATGTTTAGTAAATTAGAACTGAGAGTTAAATCACACAGTACATGTCATAACATGGGTAGAGAGTGAAAGTTACAAGCTCTTTATAAGACATTTCTCTGGGGTTTGCAGAAACAGACTGTGTCCACAAAAATAAAACAGATCACACCCAGACGTTTGGGACTGATCTTACATGTATTTGTATTCTTCTTGAAGTTAGGGTTGCCACCTTTTCCGGAAAAAATACCAGTCATAGCTGTGGGTGGGGGAGGGTGGAGCCACAAAAGGGAGGAGCCAAAAAGGGGCAGAACCACTCAATTTTGCACGACCCTACAAAACTGAGTATCAGGCTCCTCGTTACAGGTACCAGTGCAGGGGATTTAATATATATATATGTTACTTTGCTGTAGACCCAGGGTGGTTTTTACCCTCTAGGTAGTTTATTTTATTAAAGTAGTTGGCAAGAATAGATTGTGTGCCCATATTCAATAAGTTCTGCAATATAATGATTGTGGGAAAATGTTTGATTAAGGCAACAGTAAAATGTTTTATGAAAAAATGTTAGTGTTAGCAAGAACACTAATTTTTCTATTTTTAAATAAATAATGAACTCTATGGTAAAAGTTTGAACCAAACTTCATCTCTTCATAGTTAACCTCATGGCTACAGTAGAGGTTTAGGGAGGAAAATATATGCAAATATTTTCAGATCTCTCCCAGCAGTGTATTTTGTTGCTACAACCAATTGTTATTTTAAACAGTGATCAGAGGTGCCTCTAAACCTAACAAACACAAATTGTAGGGTTTATTCTGCCAGTAAGAGTGAGGGTACTCCTACTACTGGGGACAGGGCCGGATTTACATCTCAAGTGCCCCTAGGCACAACATCCTCCGGTGCCCCCAACCCTGCCTTTGCCCCACCCCTAACCACCCCCTCACCTAGCCCCACCCTATTTTGTGGCCAAACCCAATTTTAGATTAATTCTTCATAGTAATGTAGTCATTTTCCACAGGCAGATTAAAATGTAGCTATTGTAGTCCCCTTCTACCCCCAAATGCCTCCATGTGTCTATATATAGCAACCCAGTAACCCCTATATCTTCCGGAACAGCACCCTGTGCAAACTAGTAGCCTTCCAAATGTGTTCCCATTTACCCAATGACTGCCTCCATATGCCAAACTTTGCCCTCAAGCACTGTTTAACAATACTGGCCACCATATGCCCCACAAACACCACCCTGTGCTACCTGCTAGTTCCCATGTGCCTCATATGCATAAATATATTATAGATACATTCACACAAAAACACACGCACACATACGTACACACATGTATGTATCATGGAATACCAACTAATGGGCCAGGTTTTTTTGTTTTTTTTAAATGCCCCGGGACAGTATCTGATCACAATCCGCCACTGTACAGAGCAGCTATACAATGGCTACAGATTCTGGGGCATTTTACATTACAATTCACTCATAATTTCTGCATATATATTAATTACTGTCTCTCCCAAACACACCCTCAGTATCACCCTTTGACTGCCAGAAAGGTATCCAATGTGTTGCAGTCCATCCCTGCAGAGCCACGTGTGACAAGGTTATAGTTCCCATTTAATATACCTATCCATTATCTAACCAAATGGAGCCAAATGATCCCAATTATCAAGTGTCACTAGCACCATTTTCCCATTAAACATCTACAAGAATTCCACTGTACCAGATGCCTAATGTCATAAAGCCCCCTTCATGTCTCTAATGTCCCCAAATGTAAATGACATAAAACCCAAACCCCTGTATTTACTCCCCCCAATTCCCACCCTAAAAGAATACATTTACACAAAACACTAGGTTACTAGTGCCATTATATATCATAAATGTACTGGGCAATCTGGGGACCTTCAGCTACTGTTGGACTACAAGTACAAGTCTGACGACAATAATTGTAGTCAAGCAACACCTGGAGGCCCCCACGGTGGCCAGCAGTGGAAGAGATTATATCCCAGGTCCCCCTCCTCTAGCTGGGAGACCTGCTAGGCCCCGGATCCCCGGTGTTTTCTGGATCCCTATGCGGAATTCACACAAACACACGACCCTCCACGTCACCAGCTGTCACTTAGCGGCCCACCCACTACCTGCATGACCATAGAGAGAGGAGCGGAACAGAGCGTCCATCTGCTTTACCATAGAGGTGAGTGAAATAACGAGTGCCTGCGCCTCCTCACTTGGATTGCCCCACTTGAAGCACGCAGTCATAATGTTACCTGGAGCTCCCCCACTCCCGGCCTCCTTTGACCCACCGGATCCAATCAAATGTGTTGCAGTTGCGAGAGAGTCATGACGTCATACGTCGCTTCTGCAACACATTTGTTTGAATCCGGCAGGTCAGTGGAGACCGGGCAGTGGGGAGCTCTGAGTAATATGACTGAGTGAGTCAAGGGGGCGGCCCAAGTGAGGAGGCGCAGGCACCACCGAATTATATTGTTAAGTTGAAGTGGGTGTGACTGGGCCATTGCCAGGCGCCCCTGAAAATTCGGGCGCCCTAGGCAAGTGCCTCGTCTGCCTATTCACAAATCCGGCCCTGACTGGGGAAATGCATTTTTCCTGAGTGTCACCTCATCAATTCCCTCTAGTCATCAGATGTCAAATATTTCTATTGCATAGTATTGGAAAGCCAAATCTCTGACTAGTAGTTTTCCATGGCATGTGATAGTAGCAGGCTTATCATTTTGTGTCAGACATTTCAGAAGTAATGCCATTTACTCACTTCCTAACAAGTTGGACTGCTAAAACTTAACTGAATAAGACTGACAGCAGTAGCTATGCCCTTTTTTACTCATCTGGATTTTCATTATACAAAAGAGGTTTATTGCTCCTTTATGAACTCATTGTGACTGGAGGCACTCACTCGCGTCACCCACACCATGCGCAGGTACAGCAGGACTGCACGCACGACTGACTGGACAGAAGGCAGCAGACAGCAGTAAGAGGAGGTACGCATGCGTGCACATATAAAGTGTGTGCGAATCCGAGACGCGCATGCGCAGTATTGTGCATGATGATGTGATGGGCATCAGGGCATCTCGCCGCCACTCAAGACGCGGCTGAGTGAGTGAGGAAGGGCTTAGTGACATCATCATTAAAGGCTGCCGTCCTGCCGAAGTGGCCTGGGCATAGTCAGAAGCTGCTCAAGCGGGGCAAAGGAGTTCATGCACAGACTATACCGGCTTTTCTATTGCCGGTATAGAGGTTATACTGGCACCGGCTCGGCAGTGCTAATTACCGGCTATGCCGGTAAAATACCGGCCGGGTGGCAACCCTGCTTGAAGTGTATATTTTTATACTTACTCACTATGTTAAATGTTTGAGTGCCTGAGGGGTATATGTCGCATTGTTATACCCTCCTGACACTCAGTGGATTAAAGATGAGTATTTAGTCACATAACGTGGCCATAGTATGCTAAGCTTGAAACCATTCTAACTTACCCCATTATAGGCAAGTCCTAACCTTAAAGGGATAGTAATACTTCGTTTTATCTTTATTTTATTTTGTAGGCATTAAAAAACATGAAGAATGATATAAGTCTTATCTCTCAAACCTGTATGGTTTGAGAGATATTCACAAGCGAAGTTTCCCCCTCCGCCCCTTTTACCTAGTGTAAGCCATCTCTTCTCAGATGTGGAATGCAGTCCATAGACCAGACATAACAACAAGGGACAATATTCTTCCTATCAGAACAATGAAAGCCCTGCCCCCCCTTGACAAGTTTTTCAGGTTTTTCCCTTATCTTAATTGAAGATTGTCCCTCTCTGCAGTCTACCTGGGCACCTCCCTTCTGCTCTGGCTGAGCAGTGTTACATCAGTAAAAGGGGTGGGAGGGGGATACTTTGTCATTGAATTACTCTTGAACTATAACTCTGACAGAATTGATATAACACTCTCCAAAGTCCAAATACTATGATGATTAATTAGAGCTGCTTTTATTATGAAACATTACTATTCCTTAAATGTGCTTAGAGGCCTAGTTAGCCTGTGCTTCCTTCCTCTGTGGTGTGTCGGCTGGCATCCTAGCGGCCACGTCTGCATTACTATGTCTGTTACAGGCACTGCTCAGTGTAGCCTCCAGTTGCCTTTCCTGAGGGCCTGGTTACTTTCGTTCCTTGTAGTCCTCGGTTTGCCTGACCAGTGGCCCTGGCTCCTACTCACTCAGCATAGTCTCTGGTTACCTGACCAGTGGCCTGGTTACTTTCACTCCGTGTAGTCCCTGGCTTTTCTTTCCTGTGACTCTGGCTGCCTACTCACTTCCTACACTACCTGCTTGTCTGACCTGTAGTCTCGGTGCCTCCTGGCTCTGGTCTGCTCTCGCTATCTGTTTCCTCCGTTTGCAGACCAAGTGGTAATTTACACATATTCTAATATTCTTCTGTTGTCCCACTAGAGCCACTTCCCTAGTCTCAAGATTTTGAGTAGTGCACTGCACAGCACAGTGTACAGCTCCAGAGGGACCTTGGGTCCTATTTACAAATGTCTGGGGTTTTGTGTGGGCTCTACCATTATTGTTGTTATTATAAATAAAGGTGGTTATATTTTATTTTTGTGTCTGTCCTTATTTGCCTGATTACCATGACAATATTGAAGACTAGCTGACTAGCATTTCAAAGTGTCCTAAAGAAATGATCATTGCACCTGAGTTAGGAGGCATGCATGAAATAATAGAAGCTGGTCAAACTTCAAAATTCAGTCAAGGTTTTAGTAAGCACACCCAAAAAATACATTTAACTATTTCTAAGCTAAGCCTTTCACCCCACAGTGGTAAAATATACCACTGGTTTGTGTTTATCCCATAACATGACCACAAATTTTATCTAGAATGCAAAAAAAGTTTTTTTTTAATTAAATTACAATAGAGTGAATGACAAGCAACTGACCTGGAATGTATGTAACTTTAATAATTACTCCCTAAAACACCAACACGTTTCATTTTAGGCATTGTTCTTCCTATTAGAATTAATAATAATAAAAGATATATTTTTTTCATTTTGTACCACTGTCACTTACATTTCTAACCCAAGGCTGGTTTGCTTTGAAAAAACCAGAAGATGGTATTATATAATTTTTATTTCTTCTGTGTACCTCTCAAGGCATTCTTGTAATGGGATGTCTCCGCCCTCCAGCTGGGTAGGACCAATGACCAAAGGCTTTAAAAGTCAGGAACAGCTTGCTTCCTTTAGTCTTTTTTGGTCCTACCAGCTGGATGGACGGCGCTCCCTTTCTTAGGCCGCGTTGTATGCTGCCTTGGGGTTTCCCCCTTCTTTCTGTACCTTCTGAGCCGGGTTATGCCTTCCTCCCTGAACGCAGTCCCATTTTCGGCCAGCATGTTCAGCGTCTCATCGGCAGCACAAGCCAGTGTTGCCCTTTTGAGACGCCTACTCCAGCCTTCCTTCCGGCTTCAACCGGATGTCGCTGAAGCGTTCCAGCGTGGAACGCATGACGCGGGCAGCGCGCATGCGCGCATGCGCAGTTCTCCCTTCTGGACACCAACCGGTGGCAATACAGCAGCAGCCAATCCAAGGCTTGGGGCGAATATTTAAAAGGTTTCAAGGTAAGGGCTAGCCTTTTGGCCTTATTTCTTTGTGTCTTGAGGTTGCAGGGTTCTTCTAGGCTGTCATGTCTGTTTCAGCCAAGTCATCTGCTAAGGACAAGAATCCTGATCTCCCTGCCAAGGAAGATAGACCCTCAGCAAAGTCCAGACAGAGTGCAGGCTGCGATTCCACACTCTCAGCCTCTGTCACTGGGAAGCTATGTGATGACTGCCTTAAGAAAGCGGCCTGTTCTGATGTCCCAGGTCAGTTCCAGGATTTCATCTCCTGGATGAAATCTTCTATGCAGGAGACCTTCAGAGCTATGCAGGGTGAACCAGCGCTTAAGAGACAGCGCAGGGAGCTTGGTGAAGGAACATCTTCTATGTTGCCTTGTGATGAATATGACCCTGATTCTCCCATAGATGACCCTGGATCAGATATGGATTCTGAGGAAGGAGAGCTTGTGGAAGATACAGCGGTCTTCAATCTGGATTGTATTGAATCCTTTATCACGCTGATTAGAAAAACCCTGGGCTTGTCCGAAACCCAGCAAGAGCTGAACGTTATGGACACCGCCTTCTTAGGAACTAAGAAATCTGCTCCGGTCTTGCCTGTTCATCAATCAGTTTCTGACAGACAATCTTCCCACAGCCATGTACATCAGGAACCTGGGTGGAACCAGGAGTCAGGCCTTACTCAGAGAAGTAAGACCTCTTCTCCTTTGGGCGGAAAAACACTTACTGCATCTGTCAGCCGCTCACATCTCGGGAAAAGACAACCTAACAGCAGATTTTCTCATCAGAAACAAGCTGGACCAGGGAGAGTGGGCCCTAAATCCAGAAGTATTCGGTCTCCTCACAAGAAAATGGGGCCTACCGGAGGTAGATCTGATGGCCACCAGACACAACTCAAAGACAGCAGCCTTCTACTCCAGATGGCGGGATCCTCTCTCCCTGGGCCAGGACGCTCTAACCTTCCCCTGGCACTTCAATCTGGTTTACATCTTCCCGCCGACTCCCCTTCTATTACAAGTTCTGAAAAAGATCAGGCTAGACCGAGTGGAAGCCATTCTGATTGCTCCCAACTGGCCCAGGAGGGTATGGTTCTCTCTCCTAGTTCAGATGTCTGTGGACGACCTGATGGAGTTACCCCAGAGGAAAGACCTTCTACATCAGGGTCCCGTTTTTCACGACAACCTCAGACTCTTACGCCTAACAGCTTGGAGGCTGAGCGGGAATCACTAAGGAACCATGGCCTTTCGGATCCTGTAATTGATACTATCCTCCAGGGGAGAAAAGCCTCCACTTCAAAGGTTTATTGCAGAGTTTGGACCACCTTCTCGAAGTGGTGTAATGATAAGAAAATTTCTAAAGAAAATATTAATGCTGCCTGCATCCTTAATTTTCTCCAGGATGGATTTCAGGGAGGTCTGAGACCAGCCTCTCTCAAGGTTCAACTTTCAGCACTATCAGCTATCCTGGCAAAACCTTTCGCTTATCAAACGCTTCACCAAAGCTATTGTTAAAGTGAAACCTACGGTCAGGGAGATTGTAGCCCCTTGGGACCTAAATCTAGTTCTTCAGGTTCTCTCTCAGCCGGATAAATCTGAGCCACTTAATGACATTTCTCTTCAACTCCTGACCTTAAAGACTGTTTTCCTCACAGCCGTTACTTCAGCCAGGCGTGTTAATGAGCTTCAGGCGCTATCCTGTGAGGCTCCATTTTTATCTCTGCATTCGGACAAGGTTGTGCTTAGGGTCAAACCCTCTTTTAGACCCAAGGTGGTGACAGACTTTCATATTAACCAGGAGATTGTTCATCCCTCCTTTTGCAACAATCCTGCTAACCCTAAGGAAGCTCGCCTGCATAACCTAGATCTGGTCCGGTGTATTTCCACCTATCTCCTAAGAACTAAGGACTTTAGATTATCAGACTCTCTTTTCATCTATTTTCAAGGTAGATTCAAGGGGAGAGCCGCCTCTAAGGCTTCCATTTCTAGGTGGATCAAGGCATGTATTCACAAATGCTACACAGACTCAGGACGCAGAGCACCCTCTAACCTTAAGGCACACTCAACTAGGGCCATGGCCGCGTCCTGGGCTAAGTGGGCTCAGGCTTCCCCACTGGACATTTGTAAGGCGGCCACCTGGTCTTCTATCTCCACCTTCATGAACCATTATCATCTGGATGTCCAGGCTTCGGTAGATGCTGTGTTCGGCAGAAAAGTCCTGGAGGCGGTAGTCCAGCACTGAAGGGTAAGATGTTCCTTTTTCTCCCTCCCTTGTTATTATCTTGGGTACTGCTTTTAAGTCCCATTACAAGAATGCCTTGAGAGGTACACAGAAGAAACATATAAATTTACTTACCGATATTTGTATTTCTTCTGTGTACCTCCAAGGCATACCCTCCCTACTAATCTATTTCTGTTAGTTTTTACAGCTGAGCCAAAAAAGAGTGACTGAAGGTAGCAAGCTGTTCCTGACTTTTAAAGCCTTCGGTCATTGGTCCTACCCAGCTGGAGGGCGGAGACATCCCATTACAAGAATGCCTTGGAGGTACACAGAAGAAATCCAAATATCGGTAAGTAAATTTATATGTTTTTCACATTTACTCTGTTTCATAGAATAGCATATTAGGGTAGGTAACCAGAGGCCTCCTAAGATCAGTGGTACCACATTGGTATGATCCACCATACAGCAGGGGGTGACAGGACCACAAACTGGGTGAACCAAAATCTATTAGTTTTCTTGCTTTTTATGACATACCTGCACTTAAATGTTTGTAACAATAGGGAGGTTATGACTTAGGGTGATGTTGTTGTGGCGAAGGCTGCTGGGAGTGGGAAGCATGGCAAACAAGCACTAACTGTTCGTAAGGAGAACTGAGGCCTAGGCGCAGTCCTGATTGTTGGAGAAGGTGGAAAGGTTTCACGAGGTATGTGATCAACCTCAGTGGTAAACTCTTATTAGCGTCCCGTGGCCATCGACTAAAGGGATGTAAGCGGATTGAAGCCGGCAGTGTTTGGTACCTTTCTGGAAAGGAGGTGGAATGGAGAAAGGAGGTACAGGGTGACGCAGATTAAAAGCGCTGGAAGGAGGACATCTGGCTTGAGAAAAGGCTCGGACACTTTCGAGATACTTGCAGCAAAATGCACAGTAAGCTGAACAGCGGAAGAAGGAAAAGAGAGGTGGTTGGAAGGAGAACCACTGAGTACTGAGAAGAGGGTAGTGAGTAAATCATTCTCCATTTTGTGTAAAATGGTTTCTATGGCTTGGATGGATATATAGAGCCACAGACTTTAAAACATTGGAGACCAAGTGAAAAGGGGGGTTTTCAGTAAATAGCTGGGGACAAAGAACTAAGGGCTCGATTCAAATGTTGGCGTTAAAACCAACGTGAAGAAAAAAACTGCCTTCGCTCGTTAAGCAAGACCAGGTAACGTGAGATTCAAATCTTCCTTACCCAGAAAGGCTAAGGAGCGATAACCAACAAAATACACGTTAACCTTAAACCTGTGTCGCATAGAAAATCTTACCTAAAAACACACAATAAAAATGTTACCTAGCACCACAGCCAATCACAGCACTGCAAAGTATCAAGTTCAGTCAGAAAATCCAAAACCCACATCGACAGTTCTGAACAGCTTTCTTTGTGCTTCCCTACCCAGCCACTAGGGGAACACAGAGATGGCTTTCAGCACCATGGACAGCTTTGAATGCCATAGGGATGTGCACTGCTCACCCCTGTGGCATTCAAAGGGTTACAATCAATAAAACTAGTACACCAAGCACTACACAATGCCCCCTTCCACATACCCCCCCCTTAGTATGTCACATATATTTCATATATGTGACATACTAACCCCATCCACATCCACCTCATGGACTTCCATGTAGTGGACAAATCTGTCTTTTATTCCACAATTAACCCTTTGAGTACCAGAGAGGTAGGAAAGCATTGCTTAGCATGTTTCCTACCCCTCTGGTACCCAAAGGGTTAATAGGCAAGGTATGGACTACATACCTTGCCTGTATATATGTGTGTGTGTGTTTTACACTTTTTTTTATTAAAATACTATTATTAGACATTAGTTTAAATTAGATCTCATGCATACCACTCTGGCACTCAAAGGGTTAAAATACAACTGAGGGAGCAGGCTGCACTGTGACTGCAGCGCTTCCCTCAGCTTCATTCATAAGAACTGTCATTGCTGCGGGTGGCTATGAAGCCCGCAGCATAAGAAAACCCTGAGGACTAGAGAGGCATGGGAGGAGGGGACAGAGACATCGGAGGAAGCGGGTGGTAGGCTTGTATTTGCGGCCCGCTTCCTCCGATACCTCTCCTCTCGCGTTGGCATTGTGCCTGGCTGCCTGGCGTCACCTTGTGCAATTCGTCCCTTTTCACAAGGCATTGTACCACCCGCTTCCTCCGATATCTCTGTCCCCTCCTCCCGCTTCCTCCCATACCTCTCTAGTCCTCAGGGTTTTCTTATGCTGCGGGCTTCATAGCCACCCGCAGCAATGACAGTTCTTATGAATGAAGCTGAGGGAAGCGCTGCAGTCACAGTGCAGCCTGCTCGCTCAGTTGTATTTTAACCCTTTGAGTGCCAGAGTGGTATGCAACGCATTGCTTTGCAATGCGTTGAGTACCACTCTGGCACTCTAAGGGTTAACTTAGATCTCATCCATTCATAATGCCCTACTTACTGTGTCCCTTTGCTATTAGTACTTTTGCTCCACTCTCAGTTTGAAGGAGAGTGGAGCAAAAGTACTAATAGCAATGGGACACAGGAGGTAGGGCATTAAATATGAATGAGATCTAATTTAAACTAATGTCTAATAATAGTATTTTAATTAAAAAAAAGTGTAAAACACACACACACATATATACAGGCAAGGTATGTAGTCCATACCTTGCCTATTAACCCTTTGGGTACCAGAGGGGTAGGAAACATGCTAAGCAATGCTTTCCTACCTCTCTGGTATTCAAAGGGTTAATTGTGGAATAAAAGACAGATTTGTCCACTACATGGAAGTCCATGAGGTGGATGTGGATGGGGTTAGTATGTCACATATATGAAATATATGTGACATACTAAGGGGGGGGGGTATGTGGAAGGGGGCATTGTGTAGTGCTTGGTGTACTAGTTTTATTGATTGTAACCCTTTGAATGCCACAGGGGTGAGCAGTGCACATCCCTATGGCATTCAAAGCTGTCCATGGTGCTGAAAGCCTTCTCTGTGTTCCCCTAGTGGCTGGGTAGGGAAAAGCACAGAGAATGCTGTTCAGAACTGGAGATGTTGGTTTTTTACTCTGTGTGGTGTGCTGTTCTCCAAAAAAAGAGTAGGCGTTAGATTTCTGGAGAGAAATGTTGCAATTTAACGCGAGTTAGCCCTAACTCCAACATTTGAATAGCTTTTGGCGTCGCTTGTACATTATCCTCTATGGGTGAGATCTTGCTGTTCTGGTGACCGGCGAAGTGTGTTTCAGAACTGGCGTCGCTTGTTACTAGTGGAACATTTGCATTGCTCAGTTGACGTTAAAACCAGCGTCTCCAGTTTTTTCTGGCGACGTCAACATTTGGATCGAGCCCTAAGTAATTCTGTACCCCCGAGTAATGTGCTGGTGGCAAATGAGAGATTGTCATTGCTCTAAAAGTGAAGAAAAAAAAATGATATTTCAAGTATGTAGAAGCTAATTAAAGGGCTGTGGTAAATATAACTTGATCAAGCTCTCATATAAGACCCAACTCAGTATGATAGTAGCAGAGACGAGCCCCTCCCATTGGATAAGATAGCTTGGACTTAATGGAAGTACAGTTTATGGAATTATCCTTCTGTTGGACTTGTTTATAAACTTTCTTATGGCTCCAAAAAGGGATAAAGATAAGGATAAAGGCAAAGTAAGGGTGATAATAATAAGCCCTTTAGAAGTTTGTATTCCCCGAGTAGTGTAGGAGGGAATTTGCTTGGAAAACAACAATCTATGACAGATCAAAGGAGAACGCCTGTCTCTCAGGGATCTACTAGAATTATAGGGGGAATAAATATATCTAATGGCTCAGAACAGGACGAGAACTCTGTAAATATAACGCAAAAATTCTTAATGGAAGCCATGGATGATTTATATAGAAAACTGAGAATGAATTTGCACTCTAAGGTTACAGAGCTCAGTAAGGAAGTTTGCAGTCTATCTGATTCTCTAGAGTCACAAACAACAATGTTAGTGAAGATGCAGGAGGAAAATTCCAGCGGCATTAGAACAGATAATAACAGAATGGGAATTGATATAGATAGAAGTAGTAAATAAGAAAAAGGAATTTAGGGAGGAGTTCTTCACTGCATATGAAGTTTTGCTATGTATTAAGAGTGTCTTTGTTAGGCCATGGTTAAATAAATGGTATATAGGGGAAATTTATTTAAATGTATATCTTTTTGTTAGATGAGTCTCTGGGGGGTGACTGAGTTAGTTCCCTGGGGACGGCAGATCGGCCCAGTTGGGGAGCAAGGTTGAAAGATCTGGATAAGGTTTGGTCATGCCTTCCTGGGGGGCGGATGGGACCAGGACCCGTCCTGTATTGGGGCCAATGTTGCTGCTCAGGGGAGGTGGCGTTGTCCCCCTCCAGAGACTTTTCTTTTTTTTTCACACTGGGGTAAAAGAGTGGAATATGATTAAATGCAGTTTAGTTTAAATGTATGGGGAGGGTTTAATCCCCCCTATGCAGATTAAAAGGGTAGTAGAGAGACAAAGTTGGTGGAAAATCTTAAATATTATGAATTAATTATTTATAAATTTAAGCCTATGTGGGCAATTTGTGTAATAATATAAAGAAATGTAGAGGAATTATTAATTTTGGAGGGTGGTATGTTATAGAATCTGGCCAGTGGTGCGGGGTGGTGGGAGGTGTTTTGTTTGGGAGTTGGGGTAGCTGTGGCTTGGATCTCCTGGATGAGGAATCAGTCGCCTGGGTCTGTGCGGTGGAGCTGTTGCTGCGCCATCCTTTAGAGGCACCTCTGGGCAGTTTGGGGGGGCTGGGGCTTGCACCTAGGGGATTTGGGTTTTGGCTGGGGTGATTTTTTTTGATGTGGGACCTCCCGGTGGTAGGGATCCCCTTGGTCTACATGAGGGGGATGGACCATCTCCATTTTAAGTATTACTGTCCCCTTAATGTGTGTGGGGGGTGGAATTTATTTTAGGTTGATCACAAAGGTGGTAGGGGCACTAGTTGGATGGAAGGCATTAAATATTAAGAATTGTCTGTGGATAGAATTAAGGTTTTTTAAGATTATTAGTTTGATAATAAAGATATTATGAGGAATTTTATATCATGATAATTGAGTTTTTTTTTATCCCCTTGTCTTTCCTTAGTTATTGAAATATAGAGGCTCCCGTGTCCCTGCAGGGAATACTGTGTGGAGGAAGGAAGAATTGGCGCCGGTTAGGCGAACATTTTTTCCATTACCTTCTCCGGTTTGGAGGATGTTTTTTATATCTGTACAGAGTTTTCTTTCAAGTAAAGGACATGTTAGGGATTAGTCCCGACTATGTTGTGAGTGTTATATGTGTTATCCAGGTCAATAGGAATAAAAAAGTGGAATTAAAATCAAATGTAAATAAGCAGAATCATTTCATGTAATGTTAGGGGGTTGAACCACCCCTCTAAAAGAGCTATGGTCTTTAAATTAATAAGGGAAAACAAAGCTCAAATTATTTTGCTACAGGAGACACATTTATTAAAATCAGACTTTGAAAGATCGTTTTCAGATATATTTGTATTTAAAGTCTGTGCTGCATTGATACAAAAAAAGAAGAGGGGAGTAGCCTTATTAGTTACTAGAGATGTAGATTTTCAGGTAGGTATATAATTGTAATAGGTAAGATTCAAAATGTGCTTGTTACAATTGTAAATATTTATGCTCATAATAGTTCAACAGAAAAGTTTCTTAGAGACCTATATAAGAAAGTGGATAAGATTAAAGGAATAGTAATGTTTCATAATAAAAACAGCTCTAATTAATCATCATAGTATTTGGACCTTGGAGAGTGTTATTTCTATACTGTCAGAGTTGTAGTTCAAGAGTAATTGAATGATAAAGTATCCCCCTCCTGCCCCTTTTACTGATATAACACTGCTCAGCTCGGAGCAGCTGGGAGGTGCCAAGGTAGACTGCAGAGAGGGACAATCTTAAATTAAGATAAGGTAAAAAGCTGAAAAACCTGTCAATGGGGCAGGGCTTTCATTGTTCTCAGAGTAAGATGATTGTCCCCGGCTGTTATCTGCCTGATTTTACAACCAGATTCCATATCTAAGGAGAGCAGTTACACTAGGTAGAATGGTCGGGAGGGGAATACTTTAGCATTCAATTACTCTTGAACTACAACTCTGACAGTATTGAAATAACACTCTCTGTGGCTCAAATACTATGAAGATTAATTGGAGCTGCTGTTTTTGTGAAACATTACTATCTCTTTAAGAAGGGAAAGGTACTTATTGGGGGGGATTATAATTTAGTAATGGACGAAAGGATGTATAGAATGTCCGAACGAAGCAGGAAGTCTGTAGGTAAAACAATGAAGGCTCAATTCCTCCGAAAATTGGTAAAGAAGTATGATATGTATGATATGGAGAGGGATTTTAACCCTAACATAAGAGATTATAAATGCTACTCAAAGACGTTCAACTGTTATTGGAGAATTGACTTGTTCTGTGGGAATGGACAGTTAATAGACACTACAAAAAAGTGTTAATACAGGATCTCACATGGACAGATCATAGCGCATTGGTATTAGATTTACAAATAGGAAATAGGGTAGGTAATAAAGACAGTTGGCGCTTGAATAATACGTTATTAAATATAAAAGAAAACATAGAAGCAATTAAAAACATTATAAAGCATTATTTTAGAGAAAATGATATTGGGATTACACTGGTACCTGTTGTCTGGTGTGCATTTAAGGCAGTATTACGGGGGTATTTTGTTAAGATGGGAGTTAGACATAAGAGGTAAAGATGAGCATCCCTGCCAGATCTGTACTTAAAATATTATCAGAAAACTAATTTAAATAAACTTAAACCCAACCCAGTCCTTTCAGATGAGATTTCTTTGATTAGGGATAAGATCAATGAAGTTATGTTAGAGCAAGTAAGTAAGAATTTGGAATATTTGAGGTCCAAATGGTATTATAAAGGAAATAGGGCAGGAGAGTTGCTAACAAATCGAGTAAAGGGTAAGAAGATCCAACAAAGAATTTATAAGATTATAACAAATCAGGGGGACCAGTTAGCCCCAACTAAAATAAGTGTGACATTTGCACAATATTATAGTCAGCTTTATAATATCCCAGCAGATGACTGGGACATGGGTAATTTTTTTAGTGTAAGGCAGTTTGAAAAGATCTCGGAGAGTCAACTGACATAATTAAATCGTCAGTTCTCTAGGGAGGAGATTGAGGTGGCCATTGACTGTTTGAGATTAGGTAGTGCGTCTGGTCCAGAGGGATATTCAAATCTATTTTACAAAATGTTTAAGGGAGAGTGATCAGTACATTTAATGGAAACTTTTAATGAAATAGTGCGCTTCCAACAAGTTCCGGAAGAAATGTTCAGCACAAATTTGGTCCCTATTCTCAAGTTAGGAGAAGAGCCAGAAAAGGTAACATCTTATAGGCCAATATCATTGTTGAATGGGGACATTAAGATATATGCTAGTATATTGGCTAAAAGATTACAGGAGGTTATACAGGATCTATCCAGACCATGTAGGATTTGTTAAAGGAAGGTCGCCAGCCAGTGCCACTAGAGGCCTGGTTGATTTACTGGGAAAAATTTCATGAGTCAGGGGAGCCCTTCCTGGCCCTATCATTGGATGCAGAGAAGGCCTTCAACAAGGTCAGGTGGGACTTCCTTAAGGCTTCTTTGCTGGCTTTTGGTCTCGAGGGATGGATATATTAAGCCATAATAGCCCTTTATGTTTCGCTAAGGGCAAGGGTGGTAGCTAGTAGATTGAAGTCAGACTGGTTTAAGGTCAATAATGGAGTAAAGGCAGGGGTGCCCCCTTGCACCAGTTTTATATCTATTTACAACTGAATCTTTAGCAATGGATATTAGATCAAATGTTAATGTACGGTGTAACGGAAGCTGGGAAGGGACCGCGTCACCTTCCACCGTTGTTCCTGGGTCTCTCCTTCTCGGCGCAGATAAGCACCGTCGGATGCACCAGTTGAAGTATGAATAGTCACTGAAAACAGTCGCAGGATCGCTGGAAGCAGGGAAGCAGGGAAGAGTCCACGTCGCCGCCTGACAGTCCACGAAGTTAGGACGCAGGAAACTGGCAGCAGGCGGTCAGCGATTCAGGATACTTGGCGCAGATGGGTATCAGAGTGGATACTTTAGACCATAAGCAATACAAGACTCCAGGACTCCTTGTTCACTCCAAAACAGAACTCTCTTTATTGACACAAACTACAGATATTTATATACAGTACAGTGCATTGGATCACATGGGGAAACTGATACAATAGGGAACATGATTAAATCAGACAAAAGCCAGCAACAGCTTGTCTTAACAGATACAATGACTCAGACAGGGTTACATTTCAGATACACAGGGGTTTGATTGAACAAAGACTTGAGGGCGTGAACTAATTACCACATGGCAGGGGGTCAACATAGTGAATGGCTGGAGTTGCTATAATCCACATCTTAGGGACAGTGGCCCAAGGTTGGAGCCTTTGATTGACTATTTTGACTGCCCTGCCCCAACTTTGATCAATCACTGGTCTGCCTACCATTTCCCAGGTTAAGCTAAGGAAGATATTTGCATACCTGGTAGTTGGTGATTGCACAAACCTTCAAATTGGACAAGTACAATTAAACACATACAATATTTGAAAATACATAAAACCAAACTTAATACACAAACCAATGTTCTTAACTATAAGTCTTTGTTCCTGGCAATAGCTGGCCAGTTCGTATGCCAGAGCCCACAGCTACATCCAAGCAGGGCAACAAGGTCCATAGTTTTTAAGTAAATAGTTTGTGGTCCAGACAAGGGCTCAGTAACGGGTAGGATCCGTTACATTTCTCCCCCTTTTTTGTACCAAGCCAGCGGTTGCGGTAGTAAATGCTGGCTTGGGACTCTTGGAGAGCCTTGCTGCTGTGAGCCGCTTGTCTGGACAGTTCGTTAGTCCAGAGGCCTTGGTCCTAGGTCAGTCACAAGTGTGGAGCCCCTTATCCTGGGCCAGGGAAATAACAAGCAAGCCCCTTGTCCTGGGCCAGGGAAACAACAAGCAAGCCCCTTGTCCTGGGCCAGGAGAAAATGGGAGCCCCTTGTCCTGGGCCAGGTATACAATATTGGGCCTTAGTTCTGGGCCAAGGAAACTGGTGCCTCCTGATCCTGGCTAGCATCAAGTTGGGAGGCTTCTCCTGGGCCATGCTCCAGGCAGTACTGGGGTCAGACCCTCCTGGGTCTGGGGCCAGTGGCTCAGGGTCCAGAGCCAGTCCATATGGTGGACCCCTTTGTGTCCACAGAGACTCTAGGCTTTCCATAGCCTGGAAATCAAGTAGTGGGGAGAGGGGCACATCTCCCCCTTTTTGTGGGGCCAGTGCCCCAGAGGGACAGGAAAGGATGTCATTCCCACCCTCCTGGGCTGGGGCAACATCCAGAGCGCTGAGAACTTGTTTGCTCCAGGTCCCATTCACATCCTGCCAGAATATCCAAATTTCCCTGGCAGTCCGCAGGAATGTATCCACCAAAACGGTCCTCTCTTTTGTCCCGGATCTCCCAGTATCTGCTGGAGTCAGGGCACCCAAAAGTAGAGTCCATGTGATAGGCGTTCCATACCAGCCCTTGGATATCCCATCGCAAGCAGGCTGGGCACCAGTCAAAAAGGCCCTCGGATCCATATTCCTGGTCCAGGTATTTAACAAAGTCCCAGTACTCCTCCTGTACTCTGAGCTCCTCTGTAATGCACGCATCCAGCTCTGGAACGAAGTCGTAGATAACATCGCCCAGCCGGGTCCACCACTGTATTCGGATAGCGCTGTAGCGATCCTCGTATGCTCCCAGAGTGTCTGCCAGCACTGCTTCGTCTGCCATGCCTCAATTGCTGCACCCGATATGAAGGAGAAATCCCACCGCTATGCCACCAATGTAACGGAAGCTGGGAAGGGACCGCGTCACCTTCCGCCGTCGTTCCTGGGTCTCTCCTTCTCGGCGCAGATAAGCGCCGTCGGATGCACCAGTTGAAGTATGAATAGTCACTGAAAACAGCCGCAGGATCGCTGGAAGCAGGGAAGCAGGGAAGAGTCCACGTCGCCGCCTGACAGTCCGCGAAGTTAGGACGCAGGAAACTGGCAGCAGGCAGTCAGCGATTCAGGATACTTGGCGCAGATGGGTATCAGAGTGGATACTTTAGACCATAAGCAATACAAGACTCCAGGACTCCTTGTTCACTCCAAAACAGAACTCTCTTTATTGACACAAACTACAGATATTTATATACAGTACAGTGCATTGGATCACATGGGGAAACTGATACAATAGGGAACATGATTAAATCAGACAAAAGCCAGCAACAGCTGGTCTTAACAGATACAATGACTCAGACAGGGTTACATTTCAGATACACAGGGGTTTGATTGAACAAAGACTTGAGGGCGTGAACTAATTACCACATGGCAGGAGGTCAACATAGTGAATGGCTGGAGTTGCTATAATCCACATCTTAGGGACAGTGGCCCAAGGTTGGAGCCTTTGATTGACTATTTTGACTGCCCTGCCCCAACTTTGATCAATCACTGGTCTGCCTACCATTTCCCAGGTTAAGCTAAGGAAGATATTTGCATACCTGGTAGTTGGTGATTGCACAAACCTTCAAATTGGACAAGTACAATTAAACACATACAATATTTGAAAATACATAAAACCAAACTTAATACACAAACCAATGTTCTTAACTATAAGTCTTTGTTCCTGGCAATAGCTGGCCAGTTCGTATGCCAGAGCCCACAGCTACATCCAAGCAGGGCAACAAGGTCCATAGTTTTTAAGTAAATAGTTTGTGGTCCAGACAAGGGCTCAGTAACGGGTAGGATCCGTTACATACGGGGATACAAATAAAGGATAGGCAGTTTAAGCTTTTTTATATGCAGATGACATATTAATTACATTAGGGAATCCCAGGGACTCGATACAGGAAATGATGAAAATTATTAAGATTTATAATTTTTATTCTAACTACAAGTTAAATATAGATAAAACTATGATTTTGGACAAAAACTTAAATCAGTACACGAAGAAAGATATAAAACATAAATATACTTTTATTTGGGCTAAGAGAGAATTATTGTATCTGGGCATTAAAATCATGAGAAATCCAGGCAGGCTCCTGGAGGCAAATGTTTTATCCTTGTTGAAACAGACTAATAGCAACTTGAAGGATTTGAAAAACTCAGAAATCTCCTGGATAGGGAGAATTAACATGGTGCGATTCTATACTCTGCCTAAATGGATTTATTTATTTCGAATAATCCCAAGAAAGATCCCAAATGTATGGCTGAGTATGATTCAAAGTGGTGTAAGTAATTTTATTTAGAAATATAAGATTCCTAGAATGGGTCAAAATCTTCTCTCTCGTAAAGTTTGGCAGAGGGGTTTTAGGGATGCCTATAATAGCAGAAACGCATAAGGCCTGCCTATTGGCCCATGTGATACCCTGAAAGAAAATCTGGTTAATGAGTCTTGGTATTATATAGAGTCAAGTAGTATAAGTAATAGGCATATGCAAGATCTGTTTTGGAATGTACAAAGTCAATTAAAACCACAGAAGAAGTTTAATTCCAAAGTAGTTGGTCAGTTATATAGGATATGGTATAACATTAAAAATAGATTAAATATACAAGGGAAAATTCTGGACTGTCTTCCTCTTAAAATAATTGAGCATAATATAGACAACCTGAATATCTCTAAATGGAAAGAAAGAGGAATTAAAAACACAGAATACTTGGTAGTAAAGAATAAGCTAAAAAGGTTTGAGGAACTGAAAAATGAGCCTAAAAGTGAAATATTTACATATATAAGGGTAAAATATTTTTTGGTTAAGCATAGGATTGAGAATCCATCTAAAAACATATTAATGCTAAATGAACTAAAAAAATCAGTTGCATAAAAATCTTATAACACAATGCTTGAGATTATTGGATAATATGCGAGTCGATTCAAGCTTTCAAGCTTTGAAAGCTTAGGAACAGGACCTCCAGGTAGAAATAGATAGTGGGGATTTGGATAAAAGCATTGCAATTTGTAAATAAGGTGGTCCATTGTTTAAATTTCGTGGAAGTTCAATACAAAGTAGCTAATCGTTGGTATTATGTCCCCTCCAGGTTACATAAAATGTTTGATTCTGTCCCTCATAATTGTTGGCGTTGTAATGCAGCATACGCAGATGCCCTCCACATATGGTGGACATGCCCAGAGGTTCAACATATGTGGAAGGAAATTATATTGCATATAAAGGAAATTTGTAAGGTAGCCTTAGATCTTTTGCCAGGTCAGATTTTGCTATACCTTAATTGGCCATGATAGCGCATATTCTGGTGGTGGCGAAGCTTGAGCTGGCAAAGAGTTGGAAGACAAATATTATACCATCTTGGGATATAATCAAACAATATTGTAAGTTTAATTTTAGGATGGAAAAGAATATGTCTAGATGGATTAGGGTTAAAAGGGGATGGTTTGAATTATGGAAAAGTTGCCTGGAGGTAATGGCTTGAATTGGTGTTCATGGAATTTTGCCTATTTTAGGTAGATATAAGGATTAAGGTCTTCTCTGAAAGTAATTAATATTGACCTGGATTTGGTGTTTTGATTTTTTGTCGTGTTTTTTGTATAGTTCTATATGTATGTCTGTCTAATTTGTTTTGTATTTAAAAAAATAAAGGAAAACGCTTAAAAAAAAAAATGTTTGTAACAACAACAAAAAAGATTCAAATGTAGACAAGGCACGTCATTTTGGAAAGAAGACAACCCCTCACATCATATGAGGGGTACTTTACCTTTATTCTCCTAGAAATGTTTGTAGAAAATGGGACTACAGGAAAAAAATATGCATTTTTTCAATTTCCTACTATAGTCATTAATTGCTGTTCTCCCAAGAGAAATAGCACATGATTCGTAAGACCTGACATACTATAGGGCCAGAAGCATAAAACTACCCCAATCAAAATCTGTAGTACAAATCTGTACTAAAATGGCTATAACAAATAGAACTGAAGAAAAGGCAGACAAAGCCTAACATTTTGGAAAGAAGACAACCCATTGCATCAAATGAATTTTAGTTTACCGTTCTACTCCTAGTCTGTTGTACACAACAAATGTAGCTAAAAGAAAAAAAATATATGTATTTTTTAACCATTTGAGTGCTTTGCAATGCGTTACATTTATATCCCTTTAAAGTTCTCGAACTTTTTGAAAACTATGGAATTACTGCTAATTCATTAAAAGCTTCTCACCCAAGAGAAACAACTCCCCATTGGTAAGAGCTGATATTCCATAGGGGGTGCCAGAAGCACAAAACTATGCCTATACAAATATGTAATTTTTTTGCATTCTTCAAATATTATTTCTGCATTTTCATATCTGAAACAGATACAGACAGGAAGAAAAGTTAGACAAGGCATACCATTTTGGAAAGAAGACAACCTGCTGCTCCAAAGGAGAGCAATAGGGCAAACAAAAAGGTTTGCAATTTACATAGATACTTTGATCGGAGCTTGATGACATAAAACCATATGGTAAATGCACGTCGGCACTTACCACTACTTAACAGTATTGCCTTACTTTGCAGCCCATGAGAGAATAATACATTGATGGAACAGTTTGTCTTGTGGAGAGATCAGATTATCATTGTCTGAGATTTAATGTACCCAACTCTCTCTTTATTAACCACTTTCACATTTAGTGATGATATATTGCTTTGTAGTGATCATGAATATACAATTTTAATTTAATATTTTGCTCCATGACTAATGTAATATATACTCATCCTTTGTGAGTCACTGTTGTTTGTTCATCAAATTCAACCTTTGACACAGTATAACCCAGAAAATTAGAATTACATAATTCTTCCTGACTCCAAGATAGGTGTCACTCTATTTACCAGAACTTTCTATTTAACCTACTAATACATATAATATAACCTTGTAAAATCTCTTATGCTAGACATGTATCTAATCGTTTCTTACTTGTATCCATTGTATATTACCATGTCCTGATCAAATAATTCCAAAATGTAACAGAATTTACTAAAATCTTTCCTCTAATCTTAAGGGGTTGTCCTATGTTGTGTGATCTGACTCACTAGCTCACTAGAGAGATCCTTGTATTGATTTGGCTTATATTTTTTACAATGTAACAAGATCCCCATTTTGGAATCTTTTTCACTAGAGTAAAGCAAATTTGGCTAGGCTTTATTCTTACTTCAATTCCTTCATTCCCTTATTTGATTTTAGTGCTCTTCCATTTCTGGAATATCATTTATGAGAATGTGTGCCCAAATCTGCATTGCATACTCCAGGTATTAACAATGATTAGTACAATGGCAAAGTTATATTATCCACTCTTGGTACAATATCCTTTTTATGCAGGATAGTATTCTGTTTGCTTTTGGTACTACTATTTGGTACTAGTTTGCAGTTTAAAAGTAATCCCAGTTCTTCCTCTAGCAACAAATCTCCTAAGACTTGATACTATGCCTACCGGTAAAACAGTCAGGAAGGCAAAAATAAACACTTGTGTATCACAGCTATCCTCCATTTGGACCGGTACATTGATCAACCAGCGTTGGTGGCCAAAATCCATGTTGTGACCAAATGCTCGTTGCAGATTTTTTGCATCATAGGAAAATAGCCAACTCTCGTTGTTTGACACAGTGTCAAAGAATGAGAGTGAGCTCAGAACACAGTTACCCTCCCCCCACCTCCCAAACACTAATCTTACACTACCCCTAACATGACAGACAATACTAGCCCTAACACTATCCTAACACCAAGAACTGTAACACCTATCTGTCATCCAGTCCGTCTTCTACTTTAATCTTCTCTCTTCTGTCTTATTGTTTCTTTTATCTTCCTTCTTCTACTCTTCTGTCTTTTAATCTTCTTCTTCCAAAATCTTTCTTTGAAAGTGAAAAAAAAAGCCCAATGAAAGAAGCACCCAAAAAAGTATGCCCCAAAGATATGCTTGTCTTAACCCTTGGAGTGTCAAAGAGATACACAACGCACTGAAGGGCAATGCGTTGCGTACTCCTCTGACATTCCATGGGTTAAATGCATGCTGGCATATCACATAGGAATAAGGTGCAGCCACAACATATAAAAGCCAGTCTCTGTGCAAATTTCCCTCATTGTGGATCAGGCAGGTATGAAAGGGAGGTGTGTTTTATTCTGCATTCCTACTCTGGTGGCAGAGGAGGCGGCAGCAGCTTCTCATTAAACCTTATGATGCCAGGATACTTTTGCAAGATGAAATGCCTGTATATGATTTTTTAAGGAATGTCAGCATCTATTTCAAATTTGTGATTGCTGCATGTTATTTCTACGTGATATGTCAGCATGCATATAACCCTTGGAATACTAGAGGGGTACGCAATGCATTGCAGAGAGACCACTCCAGTCTTGGATCGATCAATTTCAGACCCTGATTTTACTTACAGAGCTCCTGCAGGAGAGCTTTAAGTATAAATTATGTGTGCTATGACCATCACCGGTCCTTAAGGGTGTAAATTGCATGACAGTCATAGCATGTCACCTAGTCCTTAAGGGATTCAAAAGAGTGGTCTTGCTAACAGTGTACTGAGATTCTGAAGAACCCTTTAATGTTTAACAAATGGATCACGTGTTTTGTCAGTCTTAATTTTGTCCAGTGTTCCTTTGATCTCTTCTTTTTTTTAACCCTGTAACTGATAATACTATGGTTGTATTTGTTGTTTTTGAGACCGTTCTGTCATTGCTTGTGCCATGGTATATACAGATTAAAAGATTATGTTCAGAACATTAGCCTTTTCCATTACCCATCTAATTTTTGAATGGTCCCGTGCTCTCCTTCTGAAGTTTTTTTTTCTACTTATGTATTTGAAAAGCTATCTGGATTAGTCTTGCTCTCTTTTGTAGCTCAAGCTACATTCTCTGTTTGCACTAACCGAATTACCTTTTTGCTATCTTTGTTGCATTCACTGTACTTCAAGAAATAATTCTCTGCTTCTTCACTTAATAGTCAAAATGCCCATTTCTCCTTTCCATTTCCTTCTTTAAATCTTCTTTTAAAGCCATTGGTCGTGATCTACTTTTTACGTTTTTTTTTTCCATGGATATAGACTTTTGAGTGTATTTCTGCATCCTAAATTTGAATTCTGACCATTTTACTAATTTTGTTTTTCAAATTAACAACCCATCCCAGTCCATTTGTTGCATTGATGCTGTTAATGTGTTTTTAGCCTTTTTAAAATTAATAGTCTTGGTTGATCTTATAAAGTTTTTCTTTTTCAAATTGATCTTAAATAAAACCAGGTTGTGATCAGTTTTCTAAATGTTCACCTACTTAAACATTTGTTACTTCTAGTTCCAGTAAATTGCTGTTTTTTGTTGGCACTCCCACCATCTGTGACAAGTAGCTATCACTAAGCATGCTCACAAACCTTCACCCTGTTGGACAAATGCCATTACTTCAATTTATATCTGTATAGTTCAAGTTTCCCATACTTATAGTATGCCTATTTGCAATAAAAGCTGAACCTGATCATTAGTTACAGTATTTGGTGGTTTTAGCATATAACCACAAACACCTTTTTTTTCACCTTTTACATCACATCAGTTGCTATCCACAACATTAGCAAAAGTTTCCTCATAAATATCATACCTTAAACTTTGATTTAAATCTGGCCTCACATATATGCCTACCCCCCCCCCTTCTATAAATGTAGTCTCTCCTAAACAGGGATTAGCCCTCAGTATTTACAGCCTGTGATAGAACCCTCCATCACTGGGGCTCCTAGAGGGGCCTGAGGGCCAGCCTCCTGCCCACAGACTATGGACCTGGCCCTGGAACGGAGTATAGCTTCCCCCTAAGGCTGAGTCCCTACCCCTGCCAAGGGGGGTGATTAGCCCCTTTCCCCTGGTCACTTTATTTCCCCAGTGAGCCCTTTTCACCAGCCTTGTCAGGCCAAAGGATACCAGACTGATGATACATTATCCTGTTTTGTGTATTCCGGCCCCTCTGTGACACTTGTACCCAGTCCTATTCCTTTGTCCCATTGTCTGCTCTTCACCCATCCCCACTGCATAGTTAATTCACTCATGTCTGACCCCATTGTATCCTGTCACCACCTACCCATTGTTCCATCACACGGTATGTTTACTCCCATTGTATAACTTGTATATTGTTCCCATTGTGCCTCTTTGTATTATGTGCCATTCCACCACTGGCCCCATTGTCTCTCCATATGTGGTTTGCAGTCACCTGTCTCTTATTTTATTCGAATATGTGTACATCACTCATTATGTGTATATATACACCCTATGTGTTCTACAATAAATCAGTTCCTACACTGGTGTTGCCTGGTGCTTGGGGCTGCTTGTTGTATCCAGAATGTATTCATACATGTGTCCTGCCTAAGTGACTGGGTGAATGGAGCTATGATCTTGGTTCCTGTCTGGTGGAGTTGAGTGTTGTCCAGGGTTAAGGAAGCACAGTTTTAGTGGAGCTACTCAGTCTGAGTATGGGTATCTGTCACATAGCCCAGTTATGTTTATAATCCCACCATGTTTCAGTAATACCAGTTACATCCACATTCTCATTAACAGCTAGCATCTCCTAATCACCTTTTTTGCCTACCATATTTCTAGCATTCATAAACATGAATTTTGTGTTCATAATGTATTTTACAGTTACATAATGTTTTTCTGTATTCAAATGTAATAGAGGTTCATCCCCGTTAACTACATTTACTCCTCAACTATCCACTCCATGACCCATTGCTTGTACCCAGTTCCTAGCTACACTATATACCCCATATTTACAAATTATATTGAGCCCTTATCCTAGTTTAAAATCTACTTCAGCCGTCAATGCATTGTATCTCCTAACACTTTAGGTGCAATCTATCACTACCACAAACATTGTAACCAAGAGCAAAGTTAGCCAAGTACTCTAAAATCATCCAATCCTTCTTTATTACACCAATACTTAAGCCATACATTAAGCTCCCTGAGATCCCTCTGCTTCCTTGTACTGGTGCTTGGCACTTTTAGAAGACACTACCCACTCTGGGGGTCCTTGCTTTGAGCTTGCATCCTAGATATCTGAAATCATTTTAGGGAGCATCTGTCTTTCTCCAGTCTTGTCATTTGTCCCAATATGTTTCAAGACAGTCCTTGCCACCACCTCTCAGTTATCTGTCTGCCCTGTCTACATCATGTCAAGCAACTGGGAGACAGCATATTTCAGCATTCATGGCATTGGTGACAGATTATTCTGCCTTCCTTTGTATTAAAGATGATAATAGAGCTATTATTATTAATCTTTATTTATATAGCGTCAACTTATTCCACAGTGCTGTACCACCACCTGCATTGGTTTCTGTCTGCTTTACCTTCCATCTAAACTGTAAGGAGGACTGCTCTCCCACCTGCAAGATGAATCAGCCCACTGCATTAATGCCAGTTCTGATCTATTCTCACAAAAATAACACAGTCTTGAAAATCTGTTGGTTTGAGACAGGTTAAAGCTGATCTTCCAATTACTCTGCCCACCTCCTTACTTATTTACACAGCAAACTCCCTGTTGCTCCACCCTTCTCTCCACTAACAAACATATTACCTGCTCAGTGAGCTCAAACCTCATTTCCAGGTTTTCAGTATTATGCAGTGTTGTATTACTTCTTCCAAATCCAATATTTTACATTACAAAAAGATAATGTGCTTACACTTTCTTCAGTGATATGCCCCTTGGAATTACTTCTCCAAGTGTTCAAGCATGTGGCAGGATGTGCACCGTTGCACTGTTGTCCAACCTGCTAGCAGTCATGCTTATAATTCTACCATTCTACCATTGTTATAATATCCAGTAACTCACACTCTTAACTCCAATATATCAGGTTTAAGTGGGTTCAGTGCATATGTCTTTCTTCACTGCTTAACACAACCAGAAATGAACTTCCTGTTTGCAGTTTAGGCTTTAATCTTTCCAATACCCAAACTCCTGATTTTTTAAATTCCACTTAACTCCAAGGCAGTGTGCAGCATCCCAGTGAGCTCAATTACCTATATAGGAGAAATAAACATACATGTATCCCTTTTCCAATCAACCCTTGCAAACAAGAAGGAAGAAAAAAATAATAGTAAAATAAAAAAAAATCTGATTTTAAACCCTTTGCTTTGCAATGCATTCCGTATCCCTCTGGCACTCAAACGGTTAACCCATTATATACTATTATGAGAAACTAAAGTGGTGTCTTGTAAGTTCTTTGTTCTAATAATGTCAAGTGTAAAATAAATTGCTGTGTGTAAAACCACAGGTGGATGATTCTCTATAGAACATAGACCTTCTACTTCCAAGTGCCCCACCTCTTTTTGGGGCTTTAAAGCTCACATTGTATGGGGGGCTGACAACCAGAGCAGCATCTAGCTATGGCACTTATTACAATGACCCAGACTCACAGCCTTGTACTGATTCTACATTGGGCATTTCTAACACTTAAAGGTGAGTGATCTGTCAGACAAATGAGATATTAAGATCAGAATTTCTTAGATACAGCATCATGGAAGGTCATGGTGCATGCTGTCAGTGTAACCCTTTGAGTGCTGGGTGTGGGTGCAACTAAATTTGTTGCAAATCTTGCTGACACACAACAGGTTAACGGAAGCTCTAGTCTACAATTTATCACTTTGTTGCTTTTTCCCCATTGGATACGTTTGATACCTCCAGTACATTGTGCAAACAAGGAGAAAATGGCAAAATCTCATTTAACCACTTGAGGAACAGAAGTCTCTGCAACAATGAGTTGCACATCCTTCTGGGTTAATAGGTTTGCAACCCATTACAAATATCTATAAAAGTAATTTGTATCTTTATGACAATTTGGAAATGATGCAACTTTTTCCAAATGAGCTATATCTGTATTGAATTTCAATTTTTTATGAGACAAAAGAAGTATCTGCAGTTTACCCTTTGGGTGACAGAGAGGTTCAGTTACATTCCACTGGAAACTGGTGTTCAAAAGGTTAAACAATTGTCAGTTGTGTTTTTGTTCAGAAGCGCTCAACATTTCTATGTATCCTAAAGAATTTTTTGCTGTTTTACAAATACTTATTACAGAGGAACTTTAACCAATGGAAATTGCCCTTAACCCCTTGAGTGCCAGAGTGGAAAGTGACACATTCTGGAAGAATGGGTTATTTACCCATCTGTCATTCATATGGTTAATTTGCAGAAGGACTTATCTAGGTAGGTGTGCTTCATTCTTCTGTCCGGTATATCTATTTACATATGTATTTTTGTGCTGCTGTATGATCTTTGTTGGTCTCATATTGGTACAAAAAATGGCTAGTTTATTTTTATCAGTTAACAAAATGCATAGTGAGTGAACAGAAGAAAAATCTAAATCAAATCAATATTTGGTGTGACCACCCTTTGCCTTCAAAACAGAATTAATTCTTCTAGGTACACTTGCACACAGTTTTTTAAGGAACTCGGCAGGTAGGCTGTTCCAAACATCTTGGAGAACTAACCACAGTTCTTCTGTGAGGATAGACAGCCTCAGTTGCTTCTCTCTCTTCATTTAATCCCAGAGAGACTCCATGATGATGATGTGTTCAGGGCTCTGTGGGGCCCATACCATCATTTCCAGGATTTCTTGTTCTTCTTTATGCTGAAGATAATTCTTAATGACTTTGTATGTTTGGGGTCGTTGACATGCTGCAGAGTAAATTTGGGGCCAATCAGATGCCTCCCTGATGGTACTGCATGATGTATAAGTATCTGCCTGTACTTTTCAGCATTGAGGAGACCATTAATTCTAACCAAATCCCCAACTCTATTTGCAGAAATGCTACCCCTAATTTGCAAGGAACCTCCGCCATGCTTCACTTTTGCCTGCAGACACTCATTCTGTTACCGCTCTCCAGCCCTTCGGTGAACAAACTGCCTTCTGTTACAACCAAATATTTCAAATTTTTACTCATGAGTCCAGCGCACCTGCTGCTATAGTTCAGTCAGTTGGCCTTGTTTCCACATTGGTGGTATGGCTTTTTGGCTTCAAGTCTTCCATGAAGACCATTTCTGACCAGACTTCTCCAGAAAGTACATGGGTGTGCCAGGGTTCTGCTGTTTTCTGCCAATTCTGAGCTGATAGCACTGCTAAACATCTTCCAAATGTGAAGGGAAGTGTGTACTTCTTCAAAAGAGGTTGGAAAACAAATCTGGAAACCCCTGCCTGCCTTGAAATTTCTGCCTGGGAGGGACCTTGCTGATGCAGTATTACTACCTTGTGTCTTGTTGCTCTGTTTGGCTTTTGACATTAAACTGTCTCCAGCAACCTCACCTCGGTAGCTGAGTTTGGCTGTTCCTCACCCAGTTTTATTCCTCCTACACAGCTGTTTCTGTTTCAGTAAATGATTGTGTTTTGACCTACATATTAAATTGATGATCAATAGCACCAGTTTGGTATAATTCTTTAATCATGCACGTGACTAAATTCTTACATAATCCCTGACTTTGTGCAATGGTACCTAGAAGAACTGATGCTGTTTTGAAGGCAAAGGGTGGTCACACCAAATATTGATTTTACTTAGAGTTTTCTTCTGTTCACTCACTATCATTTTGTAATAAATAAATAAATATATATATATATATATATATATATATATATATATATAATATTGAAAGTCATTTGAAATGCACTCACTGTAGAGAAAAAGGATGATACATACAGTTCATACGGAGAGACGGAACTCACAGGAATTCAGTAGAACAAAATGCTGTTACACGTTTATTGTAACATGTAACAGCATTTTGTTCTACTGAATTCCTGTGAGTGCCGTCTCTCCATATGAACTGTATATATATATATATATATATATATATATTTATATATATTATAATACACAAAAGTGTTTCTGGTTTGTTGTCATTGGTGTGACAATAAAACACTTATTAACTTGCCTCCTCAACCATCTACTTTGTGTAAAAAAAAAAAAAAAAAAAAAAAAAAAGCCACTTGCCTCAGGAGGAAGCAGGGAACAAAGCCCGCTCTGCCTCCTCTGGCGTCCATGGCAACCAACCTTTTAGAAAAAAAATAAAAAATCATACCTCGTAGTGGGATATCTGGACCCCTCTGGAGTGGGCAGGATTGGGAAACCCTTTCAAGTCAATATGGGATGCCTTCCCTCAATCGGCTAGGAGGGGTCCTTATGCCCCACCATGAGGTCTGACCTTAAAAAAGCTCCATCACACAGGCAAAGCCATGACAGAAATATAGTATATTCTGTTCATACATTACAGCACTGTTATAATGATCCCTTTCACAACATAGTTCCAGTTTCATACAATGTTCCATCCTTTCTAGAGAAAAAGCTAGAAATTACATTTTCTCAGTATAGCAGCTCTGATATGTATCCATCCAGCTAGGCCCGATGACCTGATAAAATCGGCCCATGTGCCTTATTTTGGGCATCTCCGTCTTAGAGACTTATAATCAGAATAACCAGAGCAATACTGGAGTAAACCAACTGTACCATAAGGGAGATATATAATGTACCATGGAGATTTTAACCCTTTGGATACTAGAGGGTCTTCAACACATTTCTTTGACCTCTAGCATGTAATGAGCTAAAATACCAATGTAAATCAGTAGGTACTTAAGGAATTTTTATTATTCCCCTAGTGCAGTTGATTTGCTCAAGAAATACTCCAATTCACTGTTTCCCAGTGTGCTGAAGGGTTAAAATGAAAGTTCAGCTTCTCAGAGAATTATATATATCAAGTTTTAATGAAGGCTGCCAAATCCTTCCATTTTTTTCTTGCTGTCATTCTGTCATTATTGGAAAAATTATGGAAAACATTTTTTTTATCCCTGACATCTTTCTTTGACCTGTCATATCTTAATGGCACCATCATTTTCCCACAGGCACCTTCCAATAATAACAATTTTGTAATGACTTCCAGTAAATTTATTGAAGGTCTGCAATTATTGTAGATGAGTCTAATTATAAAAAAACGCCTGGTATTCTTGAATTCATGGAAACCTCTGAGGAGGATTCCTTTGTGGAAGATAAGGAGGAAGGAGAGTGTGAGGAAGGGGCTCCTTCATATGCCTTTGGTGACCCATTTGAAGCTGACCCCATGCCCTGCTGAGGGTTTTATTAAGGCAGTGTTAACTACCCTGCACATCACTACTACCCTGATGAGGTCCAGTTTTCTTCTGATGTCTTTCAAAGGCATAAGAAATCCTGCACTGTGTTTCCACCCAATCCCACTCTGGACCAGATTATTCTGGATGAGTGAAAGACGCTGGACAGGCGCCTATCATTCTCAGAGATTTTCAAAGCTGTACCCTTTTTCTGAGGCATCTTTGGCTCAGAGGGCTTCATCTTCTCATGTTGGCCCCCCTATTTCTAGACTTTCTAAATCTACTGCTCTTCCCTTGGCTGACACGACTGTGCTCAAAGACATGACTGATAGGAAGCTGGAGGCTATCCTGAAGTCTAACTTTGCTGCCATTGGTGCTGCCCTGTGGCCTACCTTGGCCTCTGTTTGGGTCACTAGAGCTATTGCCATCTGGGGTGAACAGCTTACTGAGGCTGTTGGAAGTGGTGCCCCCTAAGGAGTACCTTTTAGCCCTCTTGGCCACAGATGTTCTTTTTGATTTCATCAAACTTGCAGCTAAGGCTTCTGCCTTCTCTGTCTCTGCTAGATGCACATTGTGGCTCATGATTTGGTCTGTGGATCTCCCTTATAAGGAGTCATTGATTTCTCTTCCCTTTCACAGCAAATCTCTTTTTGGGCCTGAACTGAAACAGATTATCAGTGAGGCAGCTGGTGACAAGAGCACTTTGTTGCCTCAGGTCTCCAAACATGATGAGGAAACAGCGTCTTTTTTGTCCCTGCGAAAACGAGGCACAAAGGCAGTGTCCGAACGTGTCTCAAACCAGCACCCCACTCCCGACCACCAAGCCCAGACAGCAGTGGCACTGCCAAGCCCAACTCTGGCAAGACTGCCTCACATCACTCACAGAATCCTGGTACAAAGTTGCCTGTGGGTGGGTGCCTGCACCATTTTTCAAACTCCTGGGCAGCGTCAGTTGCAGATCAGTAGGTTTTGTAGGTGGTTTCGGAAGGGTATAGGATTCCCTTCAGATCCCTTCCTCCCTACAGATTCTTCCAATCCAGAACCTCTCTGGGACTGGAAAATCTGTGTCTTTTCAACAAGGAGCTTCATGCTGTCTTGTACAAGGGAGTCCTGATTCCAGTTCCTCCTCAAGAGAGAGGTTTAGGTTTATATTCAAACCTATTTGTGATGGCCAAGAGGTACGGTGGCAGTCGTCCAATCTTGGACTTCAAGGATCTCAATTCTTTTGTGGAGACTGCGCGTTTCAAGATAGAGTTTTTGCACACTGTCATTGCAGCTATGTGTCCAGGAGAATTTTTGGCCTCTCTGGATCTGCAAGATGCTTACGTGTTTCAATTCGTCCGGACAATCAGAAGTACCTCTGTTTTGCCTGTGAATTGGGGCACTTCCAGTTCACTGCTTTGCCCTTTGGGGTTACTGCCGGTCCTAGGGTGTTTGCCAGGGTCTTAGGAGCATTTATTGCCTTCCTGCATATCCAGAGGATTCAGGTGACTCACTATATGGACAACCTTCTGCTGAAGGCTCCGTCCAGGGAACTCCTGGACCAGCATGTCCTAGACTGTGGTCAGATTCTCCTCCACCTTGGGTGGATTCTAAACATGGAGAAGTCTGTTCCAGTCCCCTGTCAGGTCCTTGTCTTCGTTGGACTCAGGATCAATATCTGTCAAGGGAAAGTTTTTCTGACTGAGAACTCCATTCAGCAAACCATGCATCTTGTATTCTGAGCTCTGGAGCGGCCTTCAGCTCCGGTCCACAAGATATTGACACTTGCATACCACATGGTGTCCACTAAGGAGGCAATTCCATACTCCATGGCTCACACCAGGGAGCTCCAGAGATTCACTATCCATGCTTGGCATGGGAATCCGGACCTCTTGGATCTCAGAGTGTCTCTCCCTCAGGAGGTCAGGCAGGACCTGCTCTGGTGGCTGGACTGGTCCAACCTGGAGAAGGGGAAACCCTTTGTGATCCAGGACTGGACCTTTGTGACGATGGAAGCCAGGGACTGAGGGACTGGGGAGCCATCTTGGGTCACCTGGGGTTTCAGGGCAGATGTATTGAGGAGGAGTCCTTACAATACATAAATGTTCTTGAACTCTGAGGGGATTCCAGACCGCATCCAGTCAGACAATGCCACAGCAGTGGCATACATCAACAAGCAAGGAGGCACAAGAAGCACTTCCGCTTGGTCAGAGGTCGTCTATTTTGTCCTGGGCAGAAGATCACATTCTGGCCATTTCCGTTGTGCACATTTCAGGGGTAGACAATGTTCTGGTGGACTTTCTCAACCATCGACAGGTGGACCAGGAGAGTGGGAGCTCCGCACCAATGTTTTCTAACTGTTGGTGCAGCTGTGGTCCTCAGATAGACCTGATGGCCACCAGGGACAACAGGAAGGTTAAACTGTTTTGCTTCCGTTGGAGGGATCCTCTGGCATTCCATGTCACTTTCATCTGGCCTACATCTTCTGTCATCCCCAGGGTGCTGAGGAAGATTCAGATGCACGGTCCAACTGTCATCATGATTGCCCCCTATTGGACCAGGAGACCCTGGTTCCCAAAACTGGTGGCCCTCCCCATTCGGGTTCCATTTCCATTGGCACTCAGACCAGATCTCCTCCTTCAGGGTTACCTATGGAAGCAGGACTTGGAGCGCATGGCTGTTGAAGCCTCCATCCTAATACTGTAGGAAATGCCATGGTCTTTTTTTCTTTTTTTTACCAGTGGGGAGTGTGGAGTAGGGATTAGTGTTGAGCGAGCGTGCTCGGCCGATGCTCGGATCGGCTCGAGCATCGCTCTGCTCTGCACATGGCGGTACTCGTACGAGTACCGCCATGTGCTCGCCCGACATGCTCGGGTGAAGAGGATCTGTGCCGGAAGAGGCACAGATCCGAAGACGCTCCGCTGGACCACCAGGGAATGGAGGTACGGGGGCATTGCGGAGATGAAGGGGGCATTGCGGAGATGAAGGGGGACATTATGGAAGAGGGGCATAGACTCTATGCCCCTCTTCCACAATGTCCCCCTTCATCTCCGCTATGCCCGTCTTCCACAATGTGCCCCTTCATCTCCGCTATGCCCCTCTTCCACAATGTCCCCCTTCATCTCCTATGCCATAGAGGAGATGAAGGGGGACATTGTGGAAGAGGGGCATAGCGGAGATGAAGGGGGACATTGTGGAAGAGGGGCATAGAGTCTATGCCCCTCTTCCACAATGTCCCCCTTCATCTCCGCTATGCCCCTCTTCCACAATGTCCCCCTTCATCTCCGCTATGGCATAGGAGATGAAGGGGGACATTGTGGAAGAGGGGCATAGCGGAGATGAAGGGGGACATTGACCAGGCACCCTCCGCTCATCAGAGCAGGGGGTGCCTGGTTTAATGCTCGAGTGCTCCCATTCATTTGAATGGGGCTCGGGTGCTCGGCCGAGCACTCGAGCATCAGGGGGTGCTCGGTCAGAGCACCCGAGCACCCGAGCATCGGGGTGCTCGCTCATCTTTAGTAGGGATATTTGGGCTCTTTTATTTAGCTATTTATTTTTTAAATATAGGTTATTGACGTGAGGGAATAGGGATTTGTTACCATGCTGGGCCTCTGACATTAAGTATCAAGGTGTGTGTATATGTATGGCACATATGTATAACTGGGGGGGAATTCACATAAAGTAAAGAAGGTGCTGTGATATCTACATACGCTAAAGCGGTCTACAAAAGGTGATCAATACCTGAGAACAATTTACAGTACAATGTATAGCGGCAGAAATAATACCGACTTAATACACGGTGTAAAAACAAATAACTAAATCCACTTGAAATATACATTGATTAAATATATACTAGTTGAAGAGCCCATTACACGGGCCACAGTGCCACTGCCAGCTGGTCACGGGGCAGTCATGCACAGTAGAGACTGCCCACTCTGCGGCTGATACAGTTCCAGTCAGTCACAGTGCAGTCATGCTTAGTAGAGACTGCCCGTGCCGTGGCTGATACAGAGCAGGATGCTCTTTCGGAGGGCCCCGCTCTGCATCAACCTCGTCACGGCAGTCTCTACTGTGCTTGACTGCAGCACTCGCAGCAGTCTCTACTGCGCATGACTGTGTCATTACAAACTTTCTAGCGAATTATTATATAGGATGAGTTCACTGGAATGATAAAATTGCTAGTGCTTCAAATATCTAGCCCATCTCCAAAATAATATAAAAGTTGTTAATGTGACAGAGATTACATGCAAATGTGGAATAAGTGACATTCATATTGCGGATGTACACTTATGTGATTTTAACGGGATTATATGTATTTTAATTTTTTACAATTATTAGGTTTTTTTTTAGTATTTTTTTGGACACCTGGACAATTATAGGGTAGTTTAGGGAAAAACATGTCACTCTCTCTTTGCCTTAAACTGTAGAGGTTTGACAGGGCTAGAGAGAGCAATATGCATCATTTATTTAAATGCAATTAGCATTTCATAATTTTTTTTCCTTTCTAGTGGTTCTTAAGTTTGGGGAGGTTGGTAGACCCGTAGAGAGAGTTATTGGTCATCTGATATATAGGCTGGATTTTTGAATATATCAAATTGTAGTAATTTACTGTGGATGGTTGTATTCATACTGAGAATATAGATTGGGCACGTACAGCCGTTGTGGTAGGACCCATCATTTTATTGTCACCGAAGCCCAGAGCACTCAGGAATCAGAACGTATATAAAAATCACCTTTATTAAGGCACAGAACAAGCAACGAATGAGACAATGTAAACAGACAGAAGGTTGGCAGATTAGTTTGCACTACTATCACGAATAGTAGGCCGCCTTGAATGAACCAAACTGCTGAGACTAGGCCATAGCCACTGGAAGTCTCTACAGGAGCTAAGGCAGGATCAGGAACAGGAACCCCATCTGATAATCTGTGACTGGAACTGGAACAGGAACTAGATCAGCCACAGAAGGTCTTCTTCAGGAACAAGGACTGGAACTAGATAGGAGACTCCGACCAGGAACCACAGAAAACACTGTCACACTCCTGCTGTCAGTCTAGCTAGGAGGAAAGCTGACTCAAGCCTGACATCAACTTAGTAGGAGTTGATCGCTGACTCACGCCTGCAGTCAGGACCACTGGGATCTAATACCGCCTGCAGTCGGTATAGATGAGTCTATCAGGATCCCAGGTCTGTGCCAGATGGATATCCGCAGGAGAGAAGCAAGACTGAGACTAGGCGGACAGAGCCACAGGACAGCACCAGATGGAATGGTCAGATGCACCTGGTCATACACTGAGAGATTAGTCTGCCAGAGCCGCAGGTTTGCAGCAGATTGGATGTCAGACAAGCCAAGGGTCATACAAGGAGCAGATAGTCAAACAGAGCCACAGATCAACATCAGATCTGGTAGTCAGACAATCCTAAGGTCATACACGGAACGGTTAGTCAGCCAGAGCAGTAGCAGGTTTGCACCAAATTGGATGTCAGACAAGCCAAGGGTCATACACGGAGCGGGAAGTCAGGCAGAGCCACAGATCAACACCAGATCGGGTAGTCAGACAAAACCAGGTAATACACAGGGCAACCAGAAGCACAACTGCACTGGAATACCACAAAAGGGCAACTGAAGTGGTGTCCAGGCAGTTTATATATAAATTGCTCCACCCCCAGAGGTGGAGCAATTAATGTGATGTCCCTTTAAGAACCAGGTCACAACGTCATTAGGGAATCCCTGTGACGCAGAAGCCGGATGCCCGCAGGTTCTGATGGCTGGCTCGGAGGTACACAACCGCTTACATTTATTGCCTTTCCTGATATGTAAATATTTTTTTATTGATATATTTTGTATTCCTTATCCATGGACACCTGAAATTAGGTATCAGAAATAAATGATTTAATTTTCAGAAACCTATTTTGTTTTTGTTTTTATCCAGTATTTTTTGCTTGATTGGTGTTTCACAATATTCACCCTCTGTAGCGCTGGAGAGTATATGTATTTAAAGTTTAGGATGAAGTTTTAGGGATGTAACCTATGATTAGTACATTTTTACCTTAACTAGCTGTAAGTCATATTAATCCATTGAATTTGTATGGTTGTTGGTGTTGCTTTAATTTTACTTACCCAAAGTAAGATTCATTATAGGTCCCTATATTGAACTATAAATTGTTAATTTGCTGGTTTCATATTTGGATGTTCAAAGCATTGCTTTGCGATGTGTTGCGCGCCACTGTGGCACTCAGTGGGTTAAAAAACTTACTCTAAAGGTGATTTTTCTATTGGCTATTACTTCTGCTCACTGAGTTAACAAGCTGCAGGCACTCTCCTATAAAGTTCCTTATCTAGTTATTCACTAGGATAAGGTTGTCTGAAGGGAGAAATCATCCTTCATAGGACTTTCATCTAAACCAGGAAATTATAATTTCTTCCTTCTGTCCCAGCCTCAGGGATGAAAATGAGAGGCAGTTTCACTAACAAGACTTAGTAAGTGATTTTACTTTATACCTCAAGCAGACTGAGGCATTCCGAATGACAGACAATTCATTTCTGCACTTTCAAGGAAGATTTAAGGGTATGGCTGCCTCTGTGTATAAGACTAACATAGTAACATAGTAACATACATAGTAACATAGTAGATAAGGCTGAAAAAAGACATGCGTCCATCAAGTCCAGCCCATGCCAATAACACTCCTGTTGATCCAGAGGAAGGCAACAAAAAAGCCCTCTGGAGCAATTTCCAGTGTAGGGGTGTGTGTGTGTGTGTGTGTGTGTGTGTGTGTGTGTCAAATAGTTCCCCGAAGACTGTCATATTCAAAAGTAGGATGAAGTTCTCCACTGAAAATTAAAGCTCACTCCACCAGTGTGGGGTATATGTCATGGGCATGAAATGAGGAGTCTTCTTCCTCAGAAATATGCAAAACAGCAACTTGGGCATCCATATCTACTTTCATGAGACAATATCCATTGAACGTTCAAGCTTCAGCAGAGGCAAGATTCTGTAGAAGAGTTCTTCAAGCAGTGGGTCCAGTCTAAACTAGTAGAATAAGCTTATGTTGCTGCTTTTATCCACCTTGGGTAATGGAATCTTCTGGTTGTTTGGTATTCCTTATTCTGTTATCATCACTACCTTATTCCTTTTTCACCTCCCTTTCTAGAAGTATATGGTACTGCTTTTGGAATTATTTTTTTTTTTCATGCAAGGGAGGGACATAGATGAAAGGTGGAAATAAATTCACCAATATTTTCATTTCTTCTCTGCCCCACTATCACATACCCTATCCTTAATATCAGTGGAAACGGGGGGGGGGGGCAGTCTTTTTAGGTGCTTCTTTTAAAGTTTCTCATCGGTCCTACCCAGCTGGTGGGCAGAGACAATACCATGATCATTGAGAAACACAAAAGAAAATATTGGTGAACATATTTCCACCTTTTTATGGTAGCAATTTTATTGGCTGCAGGTTGGTGTGGACATGGTTCTAGTGGCCAACACTGTTCTGGAGCCTATGCTCTGGATTAGTGTTCTTTTCAAATGTTTCTCTGTGGTGGAACTCTCTGAAAACTTTAAAAACTGGCAGAACCATATCAACTAAACCCTTTAATACCTTTAATTCTAGCGAGATCACCAACCCATTTCTTCATAGTGCACTGAGACCTCTCTAGCATTCAAGAGATTAACATGGTAATGTTAATCCTTTGCGTGCCAGAGAAGTATCCAGCATATTGTGTTGCAATGTGTTGGATACCTCTCTGGTACTCAAAGGGTTAAGCAAATGTATAAAATGCTAGTTTGCACTAAAATTAGCATTAAGACAAAATTACCTTCCATTTGTTCACAGTAGGGATGGGTGAAAAGTCATAGAAATTTCCTGCAGGAAACAGCTATTTGCCTCTTTTTTTCACGAAAATGTTAGAAAATACGTAACATTTTATCCTTTTTGCCACTGCCAAGACATTTACCTCCAGAACTTTGCCATATTTTGCCTATGTTTTCTACGACTGCAACATTTCCCACCACAAAATTACTTATTTTTGAGGGCTGAAGTGGAAAAATAAATAGCTAAAAGTAAAAGTTGTTAGTCCTACAGCAACATATGCCTTGAAAAAATTGTTAGCAGTCTGAGTGACTTTGTACTTTGCCCAGAACACTAACTTCCTACTTAAGTATCATTGGCACAACCATCACTGAAACATAACTGCAGCTTGGTATAATCCAGAAGAGTGCAAAACATGACATCAGTTCTTTAAAACCTCTGTTTTCAACAAAAGAAAAAGGCAGCATGTCAACCACCAACATATTGACAAGTTTACTAATCCATTGGCGTACTTTACATTATGACTGTTTAGATTTTGTCTTCTTTCTAGAAACTTAGTATATGTGGGATGGCAGTACATAGCAAAAAAAACTGTGTAACTTGCTTTAAAGACATGACTTATGGGAGTGTTGATGTTATATGTAGGCACTCTTTGACTCTTGTCATCTCCAAAAACAGGCTCAGACTCATATTCCTCTGCTTCAGGAGCAGAAAATCATGGAACACCCTGACACAACAACAGCACTTTTATTATGTACCCCAGTGCCCCGGGAACATTTTGGAGTACTTCTACTGCTTCTAGTTGTGGCACCTCTGACCTGTTGATGGTTTGTCTCCCAGTCAGACTTGTGGTTGTGCATCAGCTGGGAGCTCATTGAGGAGATGCCTAGGTGGTAGCCTGCTTTCTCCCTGCTCACATGCTTCTTACATGGACAACTGATAGCATTATGCTTAGCTTTTGGATGTCTGGTGAATCAGACATTAGATGTGTACAGTGGGAGGGGGCTACAAATGGTGGGATGTCTCAGTAATCCTATCTCCTCTTCTGTATACTCTTTACCTGATAAGTTCAAGTTGCTGTTATCCCATTTATTTATCTATCTCCAAGCCAAAATGTATGTCACCGAAAAACTTTGATGGGACCTCAATTATGGAAACAACACATTAAATACACTCTTTACGAATTCACAAGTAACACGTCTTAGTACTGATACACCTATCACATATCTTCTGCTGGTCTTGGACTTTACGCAGCGGAGAGGGGGGTGGTGATGATTTAGTGGTTGGCTGGATGATTCCCCTCACCTTTCTGTTTAGAATATTATGGAAGGTTTTAGGCAAAGTGCATTCCTGCCTCTTATTATCATGAGCTTCAATATAGTCTTCTCCATAGAGCTTATCTCTATCCTCTTATTGCTCACAAAATTGGTCTCTCATCCTTCCACTGCTGTCCAAAATACATCAAAATCCAAGCCACCCTGATCCATTTGTTGTGGAAATGTCCCATTATTTTAACCTATTGGACAAAATCTCTGTAATCTATTGGTCATATACGCGGAGTAATGATATTGGTGGACAAGCCCTCATTCCTGCTGGTGATGTAGCAGCTACCAATTATGCTTAACAATAACAGTATGGCTCACTTAGACATCCTTATTTTAGTAGCCCTAAAATGTCCACAAATATACCTCCACAATTCACACTGTGGCTAACAAAACTTCATCATTTTATAATGTTTTTTTGGCTTCTAGCATTACAAAACAAGGAGATACAGGGTCTGAAGTTTATGCTGACTTGTGGGCCTTTTATAAAAACCTTACCTATAGAAACCCAGAAGCATTTACAATCAAGTTTTAAGTATACAGCCTTGATAGATGCTAGAGCTCTAGAGGAGAGGGAAATAGAGGTTCTTCTATCGCTATTGTAAAGCTAAGTGGAGTGAAATAGACAATGAGGGGTCTGAGAGGGGATGCGGCTTGGTGGCTTGTTACTTCTGAGTGGTACATTTTTGCCCTGTGGACTTGCTTCAATTTGCAATGGGGTGTCCCCCATCCTTCCTCTTCTCTTTCTGGGGACTGGGGGGGGGGGGTTGAGTTGATGAGTCTTGTTATTATTTTGTTGTTTGTTTTAGAGTTGAGTTATGGTTTGTTTAAATAAAGTGGATGACTGCTGCTCGAAACCTGGAAGCCACGCCCTCTATTTTTCATTTTCATTTGTCAGTGGAAATACTTAGTGGAGAATGTATGTAATTATATATATTTGGCTTCCTAAACCAATTGGGTGGCCCGGGGGATGAGCCACTGTTCACAGTCAGTCAGATACTTCTTTCATTAAGCTATCAGACACTTATTTATAAAACTTTATATTTTCATTGTCAGAATAAGGTGTGAACATTGACTGTCTAACAAAACAGTTAAAAAAAGCCCCATGTGAATCAGTGGGAATTGAGAAAATGTTTATTAATTTGCTATGATGCATTTAGTTTGCCCCAGAATTGCATCCAGATTATTAGTATATCAGCCATTCATTCAGGCTCAGTACAGATAGGCTCAGTACAGATAACTCATATAGTGCCATTTGAACTGACACATGATATGTATTATGAGCAATGCATTGTGGAAGTGACATTAATTATATAGAGACTGCAATGATTCAAAGCTAAACATTCAAAATGAAAACTGAAACATAAATTAATTACTGGTTTTCTAAGCATTTACATTTCCTTACAAGCAATCTTTAGGGAAAAGGACAGGAAACTCTTTAAATTATGCCGTTCTATGTCTTGTACACTTTCATTGTATTTTATATTAGATATTTTAGGATATACTCTTTGAGAGCCAAAGCTTGTTTTATACATTATGTAATCCACCCCAATGGAAATGACATTATTATCTCCTTGAATGCTAGACACATTGTGCTTGAAAAGCCCTGGGGGGTGGCATATACACTAATGTTCAATAAAGATCCAGGTTGACAATATTCCGCAAAGGATCATTTGCATATTGGGTGCTCCAAATGTTATAGTGACCAGCGGTAAACTTTTTTTTAATGAAAACCTATAAGTTATAGAGATTTTCCTGCTGAGTAAAACAATGGTGCCCACACTACTTTCAGTTGTATTATTCACGTTATAACCATACCTGGGAACTCTCCAGATTTGCCCCAGAGACTCCGTTTTTTTATTACCGGGTCTCCGGGGCATAGGCTGATTCTCTGGATATGTGGAGTTTGTTTTTAAAATCTGCCCATTTCTGCTCTTTCCAACCCAGTTCCTCCCACTTTTCCTTCTTCCCCACTCAGTTCCTCCCACTATTATAATGCCACCAGAAAGCTCCGCCCCCACTAGCAGGTAAACCACACCCCTTTTGCTACAATTCACAGCAATTATATTCCCCAGCAGCACCAGAGGAGTCCCTTCCGGGGATGCCAGAAACAGAAGTTCCCAGGTATAGTTATAACAATACAAATAATCAGGAAGTGAACTTACTGTGTTTACTTCCTGAAAGTTCTAACTAACACCATGACTCAGCAGTTTCTATCACATTCTGTGGAGAACTGTTTTCAGGGACTTTCTTCTCAAATAGAATGTAACATAATGGCAAATTTGAATTTGAACACTAGAGGACACTGCTGACATAAACAAACACAAGTCTAAACTGTAATAACTCTTGAAATATGCATCAGCATTGGGAATACCCTTGTTTGACAAACAGAAAAAGCCCTACAATATATATTTTTTTCATAACAAAAGTGTATTGCTTCTTTAATGCAGGACCTATATAACAAATTCATTCTGCAGGGCTGAATAAATAAATATAACCATGCGGCATATGTTTTATTTAACAGTCCTGCATAAAGGTTATCATTTTACCCACTGCTGAGAGATATTTCATTTATACATTATTATAGCACAAAACTTGCATTTTTATGTTAATTTTTAATTTTTTAAACTAAAAGTGTAAAGCTATAGTCAACAACTGAATAATATATCAGGTCCATGGTTGTTTAAGATAAAATGGCAAATTCATGTTCAAACTTTTAGATATGTGATCTTTTAAACCTCTTGGGTGGTAGAGAGTTCTCCACTGCATTGTAAAGCAATGAATTGGAGACCTCTTTAGCATTATAGGGGATCAGTTTTTGTTTGTGACGTACATACTTTCTCAGTGATATATTTCTTTAAATCCCTAGTTGATGCTGGTTTGAAGGTTTCGCAATCACCTCCACTGCTGATGGTAACTCAGGGGGATCAAGCTAGGTTGTGCTGCTCCTTCTCAGCAGCAGAGCCATCTGTGAAAGGTGCTGTGTCATGGCACAAAGCTGGACTGGGAGAGAGCAATAGCTCCAGGCAAATAATCCATCTCAGGAGACGCTTTTCACTGACCTTCCCTAGGACCTTCCTCAGTGAGGGGGATGGTTCCTTAATCATCAGTAATGTGAGCTGGGAAGATGCAGGCACTTACTACTGCAAGGTCCTGATGTGGGAGAGAGGCGAGGAACAAGGGAATGGCTCTAAGCTGATTGTGTATGGTAGGTTATTAATAAATAAGAGTAGTGGCACTGATCCATAAGTCTGACTTCTGTAACTGTGTTTCAGGATGACCTACCTATTACCTACTTTTCTACCATGTTGCAAATATTGCCATTTTCCAATTTTCTTTGATCTGCATATTGATGTAAGGCATGTATAAATGCTATGGAATTTACTCCTCTACCCTCACCCATAACCACACCTTCTGGACCCATCAACTATTACCCAAGACAGGAAATATGTTCAACCCCATTGAAGTGAAAGGAAAGTGCATACTGCAGGGCTGTAATGATCCTTTTAAAGGAGCAGTAAACTTTTTTTTATGAAAGAATATATATTGTAGGGATTTTCCAATTGAGTAAAATAAGGGTACTCCCACTGCCGAGAGATTTATATTTCCAGAGTTATTACAGTTTAAACCCATGTTTTTTTACATTAGCAGTGCCCTCTAGTGGTCAAATTCTAATTAGATTTCCTGTTAGATTCTAATGGAGAGGAAAGTCAGAAAAGTCAGAGACATAGTTCTCCATAGAATGTGATGGAAACTGCCTGTCACTTCCTGTCAGTTAGAACTATCAGGACGTAAACACAGTAAATTCACTTCCTGATTATTTAAACTGCTATAAATTTTGAATAAAACATCTGACAGTGATGGGAGTGACCTTGTTTTATTCAGCACGAAATGCTCTGTAAAATATGTGTTTTCATAAAAAAAAGTTTACTGCTCCTTTAAGCTATGTAGAATTAAGTGTTCATAAGTGTAGTGCTGTAAAGTGCAATTGTACATCAGATATAAGTGGGTCTTAATCTGTGTAATAGAAGGATTACATAATTAGTTCTCCATCATACAGCAGTTTGATATATTTCTTTTTATTTGAAGTTGATCTCTGTTGTAGTCTACTACCAGCTGTTTCAGTTTACAGTCTAATAAAAGTAAATTACATTTACAACATATTCAGATCTATTGAGATCCATTGTTTGATGTGAAGAAGAGTTACCAAAAGGCAGACTTCGCCAGAGATCATTATAAACACAGTATCTGATATTATGTAATACAATTATACATATCCCTCACTTTTATATAAAGGACACCTATCTGGAAAAATCCTTGTTGAAGCAAGAGACACTTTTGCTGATAAGATAGTTCACTTCATTAAAGGGACAGTATTGTCAGTTTTTCCCAAACAATCTTGTAGGCGTTAAAAAATAAAACTAAATGCCCCCAGTCCCATCTCGCAAACCTTTATGGTTTAAGAGATATTTGGGACCAAAGCTCCCCCTCCCTCCCCTTTCCCTGACGTCAGCGCTCTAGCTGACTGCAGAAGAATCCGGTCTCTGGACAAGCGGAGGCTGTACAGCAGAGCTGAGATCACATTATTGAAAAATAAATCCTTCACTGGAATAGTCTACAAAGTGTGCTTGCAAACCAAGCACTCTTTGTAGACCGTTCCAGTGAAGGATTTATTTTTCTCTCTCGCGACCTCGGCTCTATTGAAGAGCCTCCGACAGTCCCAGGACCAGATTCCCCTGCAGTCAGCTAGAGCGCTGACGTCAGGGAAAGGGGAGGGAGGGGGAGCTTTGGTCCCAAATGTCTCTTAAACCATAAAGGTTTGAGAGATGGGACTGGGGGCATTTAGTTTTATTTTTTAATGCCTACAAGATTAATGTTTGGGAAAAACTGGCAATACTGTCCCTTTAACCCCTTAACGACCGGCCGATTGGTGCGGTCAGTTAAGGACCACAGAGCTTTTTTTTTTTTTTTTTTTAATTTCCGGTTCCAGACTCCCAGAACAGCGTGCAGCTGCAGGGGGAGCCCGGAATTCCATGACGGTCACAGTATGTCATGGGTTGTTAACTCTGATTGACCCATGACGTACTATGACCGTCAAGGGTCGTTAAGGGGTTAATGCACCAGCTGTAGAATCTGTTCAAACCTCAGGGTTGCAGGCAGGGTCAGCTCAGCCTTTCCTCCTTATGAGGCAGATAAAATGAATACCATTAAATTGGCTAATAATAATCATCTTTACCCCAGGACATATTTGAAAATGAGATTCTGTTTCAATGTATCCTTCCTGGTGCTCTGATATTATTATTAATATTATTCAGATGGTATAGTTCCCCATTAAAGGGAATGTTTGTTCTTCTTCTATCAGAGACTTCTCCCAAACATTGCATTCACAAGGTTACTCTATAGCAGAGTTTATAAATTGTTGGACCTGCAGCTGTTGGTGACTACAAATCAGTCTTCTCCAATCAGCCTGTGGCATCCAGACAGCTTCAGAATGCTTCTGTATTTATTTTAAGGTAACAGGGACATCTTTGTTAGAAGGTACTAGTGTCCCTTTAAGTAGATGTTTCATAACCCCTTAAGAACCATTGACGATCCTGGCACATCATGGGTTGGGGTGCAATAAGGACCCATGACGTGCCAGGACCCTCATGGAGTTCAGGACTCCACACGCAGCTGCACACCGTTCAGGGAGCTCTGAATTGAATTCTAAAAAAAAAAAATTAAAAAAAATGGTCCATGGTCCTTAAGTGATGGCCAGTGCGTGATTGTCTGGTCCTTAAGGGGTTAAAGGGTCAGCTATGTATGTATTCATGTAGTGCAACTCTATTTGTCCTTAAAAAAACCTCTTGCTATAAATAAGACATGGCCAGCAATCTACATAAAATGCCACCTGCATAATGTATTATACAGCTTAAACCCATGATTGCCCTTTCAATTTACATTAGTTATGCATGAATGTCAAAATTTGGCCTTTAAAGTAAAATAAAATGCTAAATGAAATACTATATTTTAAGATTATTAAGCTTAGTTAAACTTATTTTTGAGGAATACTTCCCCTTAAACCCTTGGATAATTCTCAAATTTTCAAAGGAATCTGTACAAAACCTGTCTAACATACACAATTTAATTAATTTCTCAGTCACTAAGTTAGTCATTTTTTCCATAATGTGATTTCTATCCTCTTAGCACGTCCAGCACAACCAGAGATTTACATCCAAGTCAGTCCACGGACAGCAGAAAAGGTGGTGCTGGCATGCAGGACTCTTGGCTTTTACCCACCACCAGTCCACATCAGTTGGCACAGTTCTGTGGTATCGTTGTCCTCTTTTGAACCTGCAGAGATGTGGAAATCAGAACATGGCATCTTTCATTCAGTTCATCGCCTGGTCTTCCCCATTAGCTTCAGCTCTGAAATCATGACCTTTACCTGCACTGTCCATCATGTCTCCTTAACTGAGCCTCTTAGCAGTAACTTTACTTATGGTGAGTCTTGAACAGAGGTGGGACATTTTTGGACTGTGGGCCATATCTCTTTTCAAAGTGTATTTTGAGGGCCACAAATGCATTGAAATGCTGCAATAAATTAAGAAAAAAATGTTCACTTTCACTGACCCTGGGGTACACATCTTTAACCCTTTGAGTGCCAAGTGGGTACATTGTACGAGTTTGGACAGCTGTACCCGCTGTGCCAAGCTCGTACAATGTACCCACTAAAATGCGGTCACTGCATGAGCCGGTATAACCGGCATGCAGTGGCCGCATTTTAAAAAAAAAAAAATGTGGGCAATCGTGGGGGGACATGAGGATCACTCCTCATGTCCCCCCTGTTATTGATCTCCCAGCCGATCGCGCTGGGAGATCAATAAAAGAAGAGGAGAAGCGCAGCTGAGGCGCAGCTTCTCCTCTTCCTTGTCTCCTACCCGAACTTCCGGGTAGGAGTGGGCGGGACCGGGGGAAGCCTCCCAGCGTCATCAGTGACATGTCACTGATGACGTTGGGGAAGTTTCCCCGGTCCCATTCACTCCTACCGGTGGTAGGAGTGAAAGGCAGGAGAGCTTCTGCTCTCCTGCAGTCGCCAAATTGGTCTCCCAGCCTATCGGCTGGGAGATCAATTACTTAGGGGACACCAGGAGGGGTCCTGATGTCCCCCACGAGGTCTGAATAGCTAAAAAAAAAAATTAATAAAAAAAAAAAAACAATAGTAACCCTGTGAGTGCCGCAGTGGTCCCCAGCACATTGCTTTGCAATGTGCTGGAGACCCTTGTAGCACTCACAGGGTCTTTTCTTTGGTTTTTTTTTTTATTTTTTTAAAGACCTCATTGGGGGGATCAGGGGGGATCCTGATGCCCCTCAATGAGGTCTATTATTAAAAAAAAAATAAATAAATTTTTTTAACCCTGTGTGTGCCACAGGGGGGGGTCAAATGCACCCCCCCCCCCTCCTGTGGCACACACAGGGCTTCTATCATTACTTTGTTACTAGAGATTGTTGGGGGGCCATCAGGATTTGTCCTGATGGCCCCCCAACAAGCTCTGATTACAAAGTAATAATAAAAAAAAAAAATAACCCTCTGAGTGCCAGAAGGGTCCAATGCATTGCTTTGCAATGCGCTGGAAACCCCTTTGGCACTCACAGGGACATTTATTTTGATTCCTTTTTTTTTTTTTTTTTTTTTAAGACCTCGTTGGGGGGAATCAGAGGGGTCCTGATACCCACCAATGAGGTCCATAATAAAAAAAAAAGTAAAGAAAAAAAAATTAACCCTGTGTGTGCCACAAGGGGGGCCAATGCAGCCCACCTTCTGTGGCGCACACACAGGGCATTTATCATTACTTCGTTATCAGAGATTGTTGGGGGGCCTTCATGATTGGTCCTGATGGCCCCCCAACAAGCTCTGATTACCAAGTAATGATTAAAAAAAAAATTAACCCTCTGAGTGCCAGAAGGGTCCAATGCATTGCTTTGCAATGCGCTGGAGAGCCCTTTGGCACTCACAGGGACATTTATTTTGATTCCTTTTTTTTTTTTTTTAAGACCTCATTGGGGGGAATCAAAGGGGTCCTGATACCCACCAATGAGGTCCATAATAAAAAAAGTAAAGAAAAAAAATTAACCCTGTGTGTGCCTCAAGGGGGGCCAATGCAGCCCCCCTTCTGCGGCGCACACACAGGGCATTTCTCATTACTTCGTTATCAGAGATTGTTGGGGGGCCATCATGATTGGTCCTGATGGCCCCCCAACAAGTAATGATTAAAAAAAAATTAACCCTCTGAGTGCCACAAGGATCCAATGCATTGCTTTGCAATGCGCTGGAGACCCCTGTGGCACTCTCCGGGTCCCCTGTTTGTGGACATATATATATATTTTTTTACTAAGACCTCATTGGGGAGGGATCAGGGGGTCCTTATGCCCCTCAATGAGGTATATAATAAAAAAAAAAAAAAACACAAATTAACCCTGTGTGTGCCACTAGGAGGGGAGTTCAATGCCGACCCCCTTCCTGTGGCACACACAGGACTTTTTATCAACACTGGTAGTCACAGATCTCCCATACACACTATCAAACACTGCCCCACCATCCTTGCTCCTCTGCTCATACCCACACACACTGCCTAATCCCTCACCCTCCCACATACTTTGTTACACTTGTAGTCACAGGTCCGCACGTACACCGGCTGACGCCCTAGCTTCTTTCATCTGTTAGCCATAAAATCACACATACACTGTTTGCTTTACCATTTCTGTTTCACTGGTAGCTACGCTCCTGTAGCGTAAATTGGTATGTCAACCCACAGCAGTGGGGTACCATTTTTCTTAGGCTGGCAAGAAGTCCTCCTAGGAAATCCCACGCCATTGAACCATTTTAGTATCTTTGAAGTGACTGATGTGTAAAACAAAATTTTATTTTTTCCTGTAGCACCACATTCTGGAAATAGTTGTGCCAACTAACTTAGGGGTAAAAAGGCAAGTGACCCCTCATTAGATGCGGCAGGTTGTCTTCTTTCCAAAATGGTATGGTTTATCTACCTTTTCTTCAATTCTGAAGGTGTTATAGTCATTTTCGTACAGGCAAGTCAGGTTTGAGAAAATGTTAGAAACATCAGAGGTTGTAGTAGGTGTAGTTTTCTACTTCTAGCACCCCCTAAGGTAGTTCAACTCATACCAATGGGGTGTCATTTGACTCCTAAGAGCACTAGCAAACAAATGCAGTTGAAAATTCCATGGTTTTCACAGCGCTCCATACATTTGAAGGGGCAGAAATGTAAAAAAATGCAATTTTTTTCCTATATCGCCTCCTTCTGGAAACATTTATGCACACCAGTATTGGGGTAAGAAGGCAAGTGACCCCTCATTAGATGCGGCAGGTTGTTTTCTTTCCAAAATGGTATGGTTTATCTACCTTTTCTTCAATTCTGAATGTGTTATAGCCATTTTTGTACAGGCAAGTCACATTTGAGAAAATGTTAGAAACATCAGAGGTTGTAGTAGGTGTAGTTTTCTACTTCTAGCACCCCCTAAGGTAGGTCAACTCATATCAATGGGGTGTCGTTTGACTCCTAAGAGCACTAGCTAATGAATGCAGTTGAAAATTCCATGGTTTTTACAAAGTTCCATACATTTGAAGGGGCAGAAATGTAAGAAAATGCCTTTTTTTTTCACTAGCGCCACCTCCTGGAAGCATTTGTGCATACCAGCCTTTGGGTAAGAAGGCACGTGACCCCTCATTAGATGCGGAAGGATGTTTTCTTTCCAAAATGGCATTGTTTCTCTACCTTTTCTGCATATCTATTATGGTTATAACCATTTTAGTGCAAGCAGATAATTTCAAAAACAAAAGTGTCAGGTTTACGTACGTGTTCCTAGCACCCACATATTCTATGTTAACCCACACAAATAGGCTACCATTTTTCTCATGTTGGTAGCAGGTACTGAATACAGCAGGAAATGTTATGGTTTTCAAAGATTTTAGTATCTTTGAAGTGGTGGAAATGTAAAAAAACATGTATTTATTCCCATAGCGCCACCTTTTGGAAATATTTGTGCACTTCAGCCCAGGGGGTAGAAAGGCAAGTGACCCCTCATTTGATGCGGGAGAATGTCTACTTTCCAAAATGGTATACCTTTTATACCTTTCCTTCATGTCTCTAACAGTTATGGACATTTTAGTACAAGCCGCCATTTTCGAAGAAGCAAACAGGTAGGTGTAGTGATGTGCTTCTGGCACCCCTAAGGTAGGTCGACTCATTCCAGTGGGGTGTCATTTTTCTCCTAAGAGCACTAGCTAATGAATACAGTTGGAAATGCCATGGTTTGCACAAATTTCAGTACATTTGAAGGGGCAGAAATGTAAGAAAATGCCTTTTTTTTTCATTAGCGCCACCTTCTGGAGGCATTTGTGCTCTCCAGGCTTGGGGTAACAAAGCAAGTCACCCATCAATAGATGCAGCAGGGTGTCTTCTTTTCAAAATGGTATGGTTTGTGTACCCTTTCTTCACTTCTGTAGTTGTTATAACCATTTGGGTACAGACAAGTAATGTTTGAGAAAATGTTAGAAAAATTTGAGGTTGTAGTAGGTGTCATTTTGCACTTCTAACGCCCCCTGAGGTAGTTAAACTCATACCAATGGGGTGTCATTTTTCTCCTAAGAGCACTAGCTAATGAATACAGTTGGAAATACCATGGTTTGCACATATTTCAGTACATTTGAAGGGGCAGAAATGTAAGAAAATGCCTTTTTTTTTCATTAGTGCCACCTTCTGGAGGCATTTGTGCACTCCAGGCTTGGGGTAACAAGGCAAGTCACCCATCATTAGATGCGGCAGGGTGTCTTCTTTTCAAAATGGTATGGTTTGTGTACCCTTTCTTCACTTCTGTAGTTGTTATAACCATTTGTGTACAGACAAGTAATGTTTGAGAAAATGTTAGAAAAATTTGAGGTTGTAGTAGGTGTCATTTTGCACTTCTAACGCCCCCTGAGGTAGTTAAACTCATACCAATGGGGTGTCATTTTTCTCCTAAGAGCACTAGCTAATGAATACAGTTGGAAATACCATGGTTTGCACATATTTCAGTACATTTGAAGGGGCAGAAATGTAAGAAAATGCCTTTTTTTTTCATTAGTGCCACCTTCTGGAGGCATTTGTGCACTCCAGGCTTGGGGTAACAAGGCAAGTCACCCATCATTAGATGCGGCAGGGTGTCTTCTTTTCAAAATGGTATGGTTTGTGTACCCTTTCTTCACTTCTGTAGTTGTTATAACCATTTGTGTACTGACAAGTAATGTTTGAGAAAATGTTAGAAAAATTTGAGGTTGTAGTAGGTGTCATTTTGCACTTCTAACGCCCCCTGAGGTAGTTAAACTCATACCAATGGGGTGTCATTTTTCTCCTAAGAGCACTAGCTAATGAATACAGTTGGAAATACCATGGTTTGCACATATTTCAGTACATTTGAAGGGGCAGAAATGTAAGAAAATGCCTTTTTTTTTCATTAGTGCCACCTTCTGGAGGCATTTGTGCACTCCAGGCTTGGGGTAACAAGGCAAGTCACCCATCATTAGATGCGGCAGGGTGTCTTCTTTTCAAAATGGTATGGTTTGTGTACCCTTTCTTCACTTCTGTAGTTGTTATAACCATTTGTGTACAGACAAGTAATGTTTGAGAAAATGTTAGAAAAATTTGAGGTTGTAGTAGGTGTCATTTTGCACTTCTAACGCCCCCTGAGGTAGTTAAACTCATACCAATGGGGTGTCATTTTTCTCCTAATAGCACTAGCTAATGAATACAGTTGGAAATACCATGGTTTGCACATATTTCAGTACATTTGAAGGGACAGAAATGTAAGAAAATGCCTTTTTTTTTTCATTAGTGCCACCTTCTGGAGGCATTTGTGCACTCCAGGCTTGGGGTAACAAGGCAAGTCACCCATCATTAGATGCGGCAGGGTGTCTTCTTTTCAAAATGGTATGGTTTGTGTACCCTTTCTTCACTTCTGTAGTTGTTATAACCATTTGTGTACTGACAAGTAATGTTTGAGAAAATGTTAGAAAAATTTGAGGTTGTAGTAGGTGTCATTTTGCACTTCTAACGCCCCCTGAGGTAGTTAAACTCATACCAATGGGGTGTCATTTTTCTCCTAAGAGCACTAGCTAATGAATACAGTTGGAAATGCCATGGTTTTCACAAATTTCAGTACATTTGAAGGGGCAGAAATGTAAGAAAATGCCTTTTTTTTCATTAGCGCCATCTTCTGGAGGCATTTGTGCACACCAGGCTTGGGGTAAGAAGGCAAGTTACCCCTCATTAGATGCGGCAGGTTGTCTACTTTTCCGAAATATATAGTTTTATATAGTTATTCCACTGTTTTAGGGTAGTTTTACCACAAAAACCCTAGAATGCGCATATTAGTTTATAAAGTTGAAAATGTCATTTTGCGCTGCTGGTGATTAGGGCTCTACGCTAGCCATGGACGTAGGTAAAACTATACAAATTTGGTATTTTTTTACTCAGGGGACTCGAGGCTTTTTCAAATAATTGAAACTTTTTCAATCAAGGTAAATATTTTTGATACATAGTATGTGATTTTAGCAAAATGAGTAAATTTTCACTTTTTTTTGTCATTATGACATCATAGCTTTTTGCACGATGTAAAATTCTCTTCATGTAAGGTATCACAAGAAAGCTCAATTCGTTCTGAAAAAAACAATATATAGTTTTCCATATGTAACTAAAAATCCCCAGAGGAAATCAAGCCTAAACGGAAGGATAGCAAAAATGTTGAAAAAGTGTCTGGCCTGCAGGGTTCAGAAAATGGCCCGAGCCTCTGGCACTGAAGGGGTTAAATGTGAAGGTGTTAGAGTTTCAAAGAGTGTGTGTGTGTCTGTATATATACACATGCACACACATAAATGGGTTCACACACATCCCTGACTAATACCCCTTGCCCATTTTAATTTTATTACTTGTTGAGATGTGAGTGAAAATGGCAGATGGATATACCTGACTGTTACTTGTCCTTCTGATCATGCAGGCAGAGAAAGACATAAGGGCCAGATGAAGTGGAACCAACCTATCCTATATAATAATTTGCTAAAACATGTGTAACGACGCAGTCATGTGCAGTAGAGACTGTCCGCGCCGCGGCTGATACAGAGCTGGACGTTCCGGAGACCCGTGACACGGACAGTCTCTACTGAACATGACTGCCTCGCAACCGGCTGGCAGTGGCACTGTGGCCCGTGTAACGGGCTCTTCAACTAGTTGGACTTATTTTCTTAATCTCTTGTATTGAAACAATGTGACTGGTAATGGATATAAAAAGCTGTCTGCTTTTACACTTGTACAGTTATTGTCTTCTGCCACTTATTTTACATAGCTCTAGTCTGGGTGCCTCTATTCAGTTTAATAAAGTGGTTAGAATCTGACCTGTCATGAATTATGATGCATTAATCAAATGTAATCAATACAAGGAAATGACTAAAAGCCAGAACAGAAAGGAAAATTTAGAGTCAGAAGCCATTTAATGACTGCATACAGATTTCTTTTTATTTTAATATAGTGAATTTAGAGCTAGCCAGTACATCTATCATACAATGAATTTCAGATATACAAATTTAGTACGGAAAGTAAACTTACAGAGGTGTCAATTTTGTTACTTAATTTTAAATGTGACGCGATGCAATTATTATTTTTTGCCGCTAGGTGGCAGTAAATCCACTTGTTGGGAGAGCTAATAATAGCTGGTGTATCTGGTGCTGTGTTTTCAGGGCAAACGTTACAGTTTTGTATTTTTCTTTTCTTTTTTTTTTTATAGATAAACTGCATTACTTTATCATCAAGTGATCTACAATTGAAAATACAAATCACAGAGAAAGGAGACAGAGATAAGTTAGCAAGAACAAATGAGGCAAATCATTAAAGGGCCATCACACTTGCTAACAAGCAACTTAAATAGTCATTTGTAATAAATAAATTTATAAATATAGCTGTGCATGTACAGTATATATATAGATGTATCTAAAATATTAACATGCGCTAGACCAGCATGCAGATTTTGGTCAATACCCTCAGCCTGACTTGCTGTGGAAGCTGCAGTTTATTTTATATAGAAATAATAATAACAAAATAATATTTTTGACCTTGATCATAAATGTTTTTATAGTTTAAACTTTTTCATTAAGGTGGTGATGGTGGTGGTTTACTTAGGGGATATGTAGCTAGGGTTGCCACCTTTTCTCCAAAAAAATACCGGCCATGGCATTCCGTCCATAGACTTAACATTGGACAGAAGCCAATTTTTTACCGGCCTGCCGGTAAAATACCGGCTGGGTGGGAACCCTATATGTAGCTGCATTCTGATGTGCTATGATGGTCTAAGGTGGGACAGAATCAATGGCACATTTTTGATATTGTGTGTTTTATCACTTCTTTAGTCCTGTGATTGTTATTTTTCTACTTGCAGTTAACAGCGTTTTATCTGCACCCAGACAACATATATATTGCATCTGATTTTTCATTAGCGTGTATATTCTGCTGTCCTGTGGCACTGAAGAAAGTGAGATGTGTAGAGAAAAATAGCTTCTCCCAAATTTATGAAAAAAGGTGACATAATACCAAATACTAGTATAAAAACCCGTGTACACGGGCCAGCATTCTGTGCGTTCGGGCAGTCTCTACTGTGCATGACTACTTCAGACAAACATACACCTGGCCTTTTATGTCCTATATAATAATTTGCTAGGATGTTTGTCAGAAGCTGCCATGTGCAGTAGAGACTTCCTGAATGCACAGAATGCTGGGAGTTCTGAGCTGGGAGCACTCTGTGCTTTTGGACAGTCTCTACAGTGCATGAGCAGGACCGGCCTATTAACATCAGCCGGACCTTGGCCTGTGTACACAGGATTTTACACTAGTTATAGAATATTTCGTTCTATGATAGCTATAACTTATGGAGAGTTTTACACATCTTTCTGTGAAGTTTACAACATGCTGTTTTATTTGAGAATAAGGTGTATTTTATCGACAGGGTCCCTTTAACGCTTTTATTGCCAAAGGAGTATCTAACACTTTTTGCAAAGCAATACATTGGATAGCTATTAGTCATTTAACAGTTAACATCATTCATCAGGGAGGAGAAAAAAATTATGTTTTTAGTCATTATAAAGTCTCCTTTTTTTAATACTATTTGTAGATCCTTCAGAACGTGGACTGACTGGAAACCAACTTGTGGAATATCTGAATATCCTTAAAATTGGTTTGATTATAGGTCTGACCCTGAGCATGTTTTTAAAAGGTAAACCAACCCCTACATCCTGGACAGTCAAACAATTTCCCTTTAAATGCCTCATATGTGACCCAGCTCCCAAAAAAGGGCCACATTAGGTTATATTATATGTTGGCTGAACAGGCATTAAAGGGGATCACATTCTCTATTGTATCAAGAAGCGAGAACAATGCTGTGGAGCCAGTGAGGGTAAAGAGGTCGTTCGGCAGTGATAAAAATGTGGTAGGTGTTTGTTAGGGCTGTGTTTCCAAAGAAAAGTGCCATAATTCTTGGGTAAAGCAAGTGCATGACAGGCAGTCACATTGATTTAAACAAGACTTTTACTCCTTTGTAATATGCTGGGAACCTCTCTAGAATCCAAGGTGTTAAAAGCCCAATTCAGACCAATGGCAATGTGACACTAAGCTGTGCAAGGAAATACATACAGAGCTGGATTTTTTTTTCTCTACAGAAGCATTTAAATTAACTGAGTGAATGGGAGAAAAGTGGCAGATGACATTTAATATAGATAAATGTAAGGTTAACTTGGGGAATGCACATTAGAGAAAGATTTAGGAGTACTGATAGACAATAAACTTCACAGCAGTGTGAAGAATCACTCAGCTGCTGCAAGCGCAAATAGGATACTATCCTGCATAAAAAGGCATAAAAGCACAAGATGCTAATATAATTCTACCTCTGTATAAATCCTTGGTTAGGCCTCCTCTACAATATGTAGTACAGTTTTGGACACCAGTTTTAAAAAAGACATTACTGAAATGGAAAAAGTGCAGAGACATGACCACAACTGATAAAGGGATTGGAGGATCTGAGTTATAAAGAGAGACTAGCCAAACTGGGTTTGCTTACATTAGAGAAGAGACGTGTAAGGGGTGATATGATTATTGTTTACAAATACATTCAAGGTCAAATCAAAGAACTATCCAATTATTTATTTATGTAAAGAGCTGAGCTAAGAAGGACAGGTCATCCATAAAGACTAGAGGAAAGGGATGGTTTTTCAACAGTTAGGGCAGTAAAGCTATGGAATACTTTGCATTGGGATGTTGTGCTTGCAGATCCTGTAACTACTTTCAAAAAACAGTGGATACCTATCTAACACAGAACAGTTATGACAGATGGTTTCAGTGCAGAAAGGGTGTTGATCCAGTGAACTATCCGACTGCCATTTGGGGTCAGGAAGGAATTTTTTGTTGTTAGGGTGAGATAATGCCTGTTATTAATGCTTTTTTGGGTGATGCTGTCTGCCACCACTGGGGTTGGGGGGATGCAACCAGCCACTAATGGGTTAAGGAGGAATGCTTTAAGTAATGGTTAGGGAGGGTGAGGCTTAAGGGGTTTCGGGGACAGTTGATATGTTGAGTGAAAGGTAAAAAAATCGCATGCCCATGTGCTCCTCCAAATCCTTGCCTGTACGTTTTTACATTGTGTACCACCTAGTAAGGTAATCCTGTACTGTTCTAAAGTGATCATATGCTGGTCTCATGCAATGGTGTAGTACATCCTGGGGTAAAGAGATCTCAAGCTAAAAGTAGTCTCCCCAGTGAGGTAAATCTCTATAATTCTTATATTATTTTAGGATGCCACTTTGTTTTGAGAGAGAGGGGGGGGGAGAGAGAGAGAGATGTTTAAGTATGCTCTTTACAGTAACATAGGAATTTAAGAACTTTTTCTCAACTGGTCTTTATGTTGTCCTGTAGTGATTCTGCTCATGTATTAATACATATTACTTTACTGGTCTTACATAAAAATGCTGGTCTCATGTAATACTGCAGGTTTCTTGTGTTGGTATATTGTCTTGCTGGTGTCATGTCTCCTGCTGGGCACATGTTCTGCCATTGTCATGTGATTGTCTTGTTTTATTTAATGGTGACCCTTACCAGCCAATCTGGGGTACCAGCTTTTCAGCTGACCCAATCTCTCTCATTTCTCTAAAAATTGGAATCCGATATGATTGTACCTTAGGAGAACCCATCCCACCAACCCAAATAGTTGTCTCACTCTTTAAGCTTGCTTAGAATCATGGGCGCTCTGTAAGACCCTAAACTACCCAGAATTATTGGGGCTCCTATGCTACTGCCACAGAGCTTATAACCAAAAAGGATATATACCTACAGTGAGTCATTTACTGTGAAGTGCATGCTCCATGGTGCCATGAGGCTCACCTACATGGCACTGCAGAGCTTGCACTTCACAAGATGACCTACAGCAGGTAATTGTTAGCTCTCTGGTGCCATATTGATCATATACTGTGGCCCTGTGGCATCATGTGGGTAATTGATTAGAAACTCTGTAATGCCATGTTTGGGACCCTCATAGCACCACAGAACTTACATGCCATAGGACATTAATTACTTTGGTAATTCCTGTTAAAATGTAAATCCTCTGTTGTTATATGTGTCATGCATTGTTGGTTGAACTGTGGTGACATGTGTGTTATAAATTATAGATTGCAATCCCTGAGGTGCCATGTTGCAAACCCGATTAAGCAGCTGAATGTCAGTTGTCGAAAGATATATGGGCAACGTGTGGAGCAAATACAAGAGGCGTGGAAAGACTACAGTCTTAATCAGATTTATGCAGCCAATAAAAGTCAGTGGTAGGGACTTCCAGGTCTGAAAACCCAAAGTGAATATAGCAAGTAAAGGATCCATATTAGCCGGATGTAGAAGGGATATATTTTGGGGAAGGCAGATGCCCAAAAACTAAATGTGGTGCTGTGTCCATTTTAGGGGACAGGGAAAACCAAGGGGAGCAGATTGAGTGGGGAAAGCCACATCGCTTCTGATTTCCCAAAGTTGATCTTAAAGCCTTACACCACCTGAAAATCTTGGAATGCCTGCATAAATGAAGGAAGTGCCACAAGTGGATTGCGGATGAATAGCAAGATGTCATCCGCAAAGGCTGCAAGTGTAGACTCGACACCTACTGAAATACCCTGAAAACCAGACAGACGTGGAGAGTGCGGAGAAGTGGAACAAGCGCTAGGTTAAAGGGAAGCAAGGAAAGGGGGCAACCCTGCCTGGTACCTCTGTAGAGGTGGAAAAGAGGAGAATTAACAAAGTTGGTAGATAAGGTTGCCTGAGGTGATGCATCAATGTTTACAATAAGAGTCCAAAATTGCGGGCCAAAGCCCTGCACTTCCAGGAGATGAAACAAGTAAGGCCAGAGTATCTTGTCGACAGCTTTCTCGGGATCTAAATTAATAAGTAAGTTCATATTACGAGGAAAATCGAAAGATTTAATGAGTGCTGCAATCGCTGTCCGTACGCTAGTGACAGAGTATCTGGCCGGGATTAATCCAGCTTGTTCTGGAACAATAATGTGTGGTAGCAGCTGATTCAGTCTTTTGACAAAAATATTTTGTAATCAGTGTTCAGGAGTGATATAGGTCTGTAAGATTGCACCGGATTAAGATCTTTCCCCGGTTTAAACAGAACTATTATTCTAGCTAGAGTGAAATGCGGAAGCAAAGAATGCAAGTCCAAGATCAAGTTATAAAAAGAGAGCAAGGAGGGGGCGACATCCATCTGAAAAGTTTTATAAAACATGTCTGGAAGACTGTCCGTACCTGAGGATTTAGCAGTATGCAAGGATTTAATCATCATCTGTATCTCATGTGGAGAAATTGGAGCGTCCAAGGATAACTGTTGCTCTGGGGTGAGTACTGGCAAAGACAAATCCTTCAAGAAAGCCAGTCTTGAGACAGGATCATCTCCTCCGGACCATATAATTTAGAAAAAGTAAGAGACAAAGGCAGAGTTAATATCCACGGGATCAGAGGTAATATTAGAATGTGAAAGTCGAGTTGAAGAAATAAGATTTGGACCCCTCGCAAGTTTAGTAAGATGTGCCAGTAGCCTACCCTACAGGTTAGCTTTTTGATAGTAGTGAGCCAAATTCTTGGTCAAACGAAACTGAGCCGTCGTGTGTAGCACAGTCTCATAAGCCTTTTTCACATCAAGATATTTGGAGTGATTTACTGATGAATCACAAGAAATATAATAAAACAACATTTGGTGAGCATATGTTGGAACAATGAGAATGTCTTATTTTTCCCTGGGGTGTAGTTAGTTTTTCACAAAATTTGTCATCTTCATTGTGTACCATCATAGTCTTGTTCCACAGTCCTCCACTGAATTTGTTCTGTGGATTCCACAGTTTAATAACCACTGCATCATGGGATCAATTACTTGCATTAATTCAGTAATGTGCCTTGTATAGGTCATACCACTGTTTCTACATGCAATAGACAGGAGTGGACAGGGACATTTTAAGGTACTGCTGAGCCCTAAGCAAAGTGTAGAGTAGTGGGTCAGCTTAACCCAGTGGATGCTAGAGAGGTCTCCAGTTCATTGCTTTGCAACATGCTGGAGACCTCTCTAACATCCAATGGGTTAATAATAACAATACCTGCAGCAAAGCTTTATAGTTTTATATAATTTTGAACCTACAGTAAATTAACCTCATAGCAGGATGTGTACTCTCATCTAGGTTTACACAGTGCAAAGCACTTTCTCCTATAGCAGTCTGAGTTCTCACACCAATATTCACACTTTGAGCAGTCTGTATTGTGAAAGCCATAGGCTTCCAAACTGCTGTATGATAGTCAGTGTTTTTCATTGAATGAGGGAGTATTTATCACCAGTGGGCCTTCAGCATCTGCAAACTTTGCCCTATTTTTAAAATGGCTCAGAAAATGGACAACCGATAGCTGTCATTCAGTTGTTGATCTTTAACTCCCACAACAGGGGTAGAGACAATGGTTCATCACGTCTTCAGCTAAACTAAATAAACAAAGATAAATATGATAAATGCATTTTGATTGTTTTTTTTTTATTATTTCTAGTAGGGATAAGATGCAAAAAGAAGCATTAAATGGAAACTGTTGGTAAGTTTGAGACAAACCAATCTTTAAATTCCATATATGCGCACTATATACATAGCGTGTGATTGAGTAAGGTGAAGGTAGATAATGACTAAGGTAGGCCAGGGTGCAGTTGTATAAGGAATAAAACATGTTGTGGTGCAGGTGTATAAGGAATAAGACAGGTCAGGGAGCAGGTGAATAATGAATAAGCAGGGCAGGGTACAGGTGTATAAGGAATAAGGCAGGGTGCAGGTGTTTAATGAATAAGACATGTCAGGGTGCATGTGTATAAGGAATAAGATTGTAGTGCAGTGTATTCAGAATAAGCTAGGTCAAGGTGTAGGTGTATAAGTAATAAGGTTGGTCAGGGTATAGGTGTATAAGGAGTAAGGCATGTCAGTGTGCAGGTGTATAAGGAATAAGATCATAGTGCAGGTGTATTCAGAATAAGGCAGGTCAAGGTGTTGGTGTATAAGTAATATGGTTGGTCATGGAGCAGGTGTATAAGGAATAAGGCAGGTCAGGGTGTAGGTGTGTAAGGAATAAGGCAGATCAGGATAGAGATGTATAAGGAAGAAGGCTGGTCAGGGTGTGTTGTATAAGGAATAATTAAAGTCAGTGAGCAGTTTTATAAGGAATGAGACAGGTTAAGGCATGTTGTATAAGGAATGAGGCAAGTCAGTGTGCAAGTATTTAAGGAATAAGACAGGTCAGGGTGTATGAACATAAGGAACAAGGCAGCTCATGGTGCAGATGTATAAGGAATAATACAAGTCATGGTGCAGGTGTATAAGGCACAAGACAGGTCATGTTACAGGTGTATCAAGAATAAGACAGGTCAGACTACAAATGTATAAGGAATAAGACAAGTCATGGTTTATGTATATGAAGAATTAGGCAGGTCAGGGAACAGTTGTATACGGAATAAGACAGGCCAGGGTGCAGGTGTATAAGGAATAAGGCAGGTCAGGGTGCAGGTGCATAAGGAATAAGGCAGGTCAGGATACAGGTGTATAAGGAATAAGACAGGTCAGGGTACAGGTGTATGAGGAATAAGACAGGCCAGGGTGCAGGTGTATAAGGAATAAGACAGGTCAGGGTGCAGGTGTATAAGGAATAAGACAGGTCAGGGAGCAGATGTATAAAGTATAAGACAGGCCAGGGTGCAGGTATATAAGAAATAAGACAGGTCAGGGTGCAGGTGTATAAGGTATAAGACATGCCAGGGTGCAGGTGTATAAGGAATAAGGCAGGGCAGGGTGCAGGTGTATAAGGTATAAGACATGCAAGGGTGCAGGTGTATAAGGAATAAGACAGGTTAGGATGCAGGTGGATAAGGAATAAGACAGGTCAGGGTACAGGTGTATGAGGAATAAGACAGGCCAGGGTGCAGGTGTATAAGGAATAAGACAGGTCAGGGTACAGGTGTATGAGGAATAAGACAGGCCAGGGTGCAGGTGTATAAGGAATAAGACAGGTCAAGGTGCAGGTGTATGAGGAATAAGACAGGTCAGGGTACAGGTGTATAAGGAATAAGACAGGTCAGGGTACAGGTGTATGAGGAATAAGACAGGCCTGGGTGCAGGTGAATAAGGAATAAGACGGATCAGGGTGCAGGTGTATAAGGTATAAGACAGGCCAGGGTGCAGGTGTATGAGGAATAAGACAGGTCAGGATACAGATGTAGAAGGACTGCAAGGTCTTGGTGTGTATGTTTATATATACAGGATTAAGAGAGATTTGGTGCATTGTTAAAACAGAATAAGATAGATCGGTGTTAAAATAGCCTTAAAGTGTAGTTGATGAGGTTAAAAAATAAACTGTGTGCTTATTCTTAATCTTTCTCACAATATATTACAGATTGTAGCCAAACAGCCCATGGGATGTGGTGTTCTTTGCTGTCTGTCTTCCCCAATCCAACCTGATTTCCTGACTTCAACAAGCAGTTGTGGCTATTTGAACAACACATTGTTTTATGAATGATTCAATTTATGCTGCCAAATTCAGATATTGAGGCTAATGTACTATGGAGAAATTGTGGCATAAACCAACTTTGCCATAGGGGAAAAATTGCCATTGATTCACATGGTGCTTTTTTAGCTCTTGAATGCTAGAGATGTGTCCACCACATTGAGTTGCTATGAGTTGGAGACCTCACCAGCATTCAATAGTTAAACACACCATTTAAATCAAAGAGAATTTGGGGAATATTTGTCATCCACAGAAAGATATCGCTATATTTCTTATTTCACTTAAGAGTGTCTGAAAGATATCAAAAGTGTTCTTAACCCTTTCAATGACAGAAGGATGTGTACCCCTCTGGCTCTGAAAGGGTTAATCACTCACTGCCAATCTTCAACGTCAACATGGTTTCTCTTGCAGCAATTGGTGCGGGATGGTGAGGGGAGTCAAAGCCCTTTACTGATCCTTTCATTAACAAACCTAGCCAGCCATGCATGCCATTAAACTGTAGTCTTGTCTAATAGCACGTCTTTATTTGTGTATATTATCTGAGGAAGCCAGAAACAAATACCTTAATTACTTTCTTGTAAACTCACAAGAGTCTGGCCCTCAAACCTTTTTGTCTCATATTTTTGTGTCTATGTTATATATCTCATGTAATGTTTAATTGTATGTCAGCTTTTGTGTAACCCCATTGTAGTGTACAGCTCTGTGGGAACTTCTGGTGCTGGATTCAAATGCTGAAGATAAATGTTACCTCCCGTTTTATTAAAACTTTTCCTGTTGAAGTCTATGGGGATACCTGGAGATAAAAGCAGAGATAAAATTAGCACCTGCATTTGAATCCAGCCACTGTCGCTTTATAAATAAACTAGTGTAAAAGCCCGTGTACACTGTCCAAGGTCTGGGTGATCTTAACCCTTTGAGTGCCAGAGGGGTACACAACGCATTGCATTCTTCTGGCACTCAAAGGATTAAGAGGCCGGTCATGCTCTGCGTCCTGCCGCTGACGCCGTCATGCACTGTAGAGACTGCCTGGACGCACAGAATGCTCCCATCATTCTGTGTGTTCGGGCAGTCTCTACTGCGCATGACGGCTTCTGACAAACATTTGAGTGAATTATTATATCCTATATAATAATTTGATAAATGTGTGTTTGTCAGAAGCCGTCATGCGCAGTAGAGACAGCTGCGCGAGCTGCAGTCATGTACAGGAAAGACTGGCCATGCTGCGACTGATAAGGGAGCGAGGCTCCGAACTCAGGCCTTAGTTCCTACTATGGTCTGAATTCGGAGCTCCCCACTCTGTATCAGCTGCAGCGCGGGCAGTCTCTAATGTGCATGACTGCACCGCTGCCATTGCTGGATGGCACTGTGGCCCGTGTACAAGGGCACATCAACTAGTAGGAAGATAATAAAATAATAGTAGTAATTACCTTACATTCACCCCAAGCAGGGGCTTAATCATAGGCCTATGATAAATACCATGTTTGGGGTGAAAGACTTAAAGGGATAGTAATACTTAAGTATTACTAATCCCTTTAGTAAAGTCCTTTTAAAAATACATGTATTGCCCCCAGTTTCATCTCTCAAACCTTTATGGTTTGAGAGATAATCGCTCCTAAAGTTGCCCTCTCCGTCCCCCTTCCCCAAAGTCAGCGTCGTAGCTGACGGAAGGGAAATCCGGTCTTAGATCATCAGGCGGCTCTGCAGCAGAGCCGCAATCGCATTAATTAAAAAAAAGTCTTTCACTAAAATGGTCTTCTACGTGTGCTTGCAAACCAAGTACACATAGAAGACCATTTCAGTGAAAGTTTTCTTTTTTATTAACGCGATCGCAGCTGTGCTGGAGAGCCGCCTGAAAGTCGTACGACTTGCTTCCCTGCAGTCAGCTAGAATGCTGACTACGGGGAAGGGGGGGAGGGCAACTTTAGGAGCGATCATATGAAACTGGGGGCAATACATGCATTTTTAAAGGATTTTACTATAGGGATTAGTAATACTTAAGTATTACTATCCCTTTAAGGCAATTATGATACTTGTTTCTGGCTCCTTCAAGCTTTTATAATATATACTAATACCGGCTATTATTTTGAGCAGACAAGATTATTGTTTGAAGAACTGCATGGCTGTTTGTTAATTAATTTACACATGTGCCCTATGGAGCAGTTGTTCTGACCCAGAAGTACTCAGTTTTCTTAGTACATTAGCCTCAATGTGTGTGTATGTGTGTGTGTTTTTTTTAAGAAAACATTAAAACTTTTGTCAGTATGTCAATATGTTACAGTATTTTCAGAGAATGGTTTCCAACAAAATAAAAATAAAAACTGTGTAATAAAGACACTTAGACTTGTCTTTTTATTTATTTATTTTTTTACCTAGACCCCATTGCAGTTTCCTTTGCATAGACCAGGAGTCAGCAACCTGCATACTTCTAGCTGTTGTTGGACTACAACTCGCATCATTCTCTGCCAGTGGCCGTCTGAGGATGATGGACATTGTAATCCAACAGCTGGTGTATAGTCATATATACAACACAAACATTTCTCATTATTAGGGTGCTGATGGAAAACCCCTCACCTTTTGCCCTTGAGATTGGTGAGCTTCATTTAAAAGTTACTACAGATCAAAGTAGGCAAACTGTATTTATTTTGCTATCTTTTGGAAGACGTTTGGAAATGGATGGTAGAGGACAACAGGGGCGTTCACAGAAATAATATGACTTCCAGACCAGCATGCCTAGCCCCAATGTTATATGCCCATGAGCTCCACAGAAAGCAGTAGCAAATGCTTTACTTTTAAATTATTTTTCACTAACTCATACCTCCCAAGTGTCCCTCATTAGAGGGACAGTCCCTCTTTGAGACCCAAATCCCCCTGTCCCTTTTTCCCACCCTGGTGTCCCTCTTTTTAGGGGATCAGACTGTGTGGTATGTATATAAGTGTATCACATTGCACCACAGCAAAAAAACTCGCATTCAAGTTTGTACTAACTGAATTCTGATTTAAAAAAAACAAACAAAACAAATAAAAACAATCAAAAACGTTTGTGACCACTTTTGAAGCAGTGGGATCACCCTTGTGTTTCAGGAAAAGGCCAACAGTGTATGATTTTCTCATAAAGAAAACATTACCATTCCTCTATATAGAGGTATAAAAAGGAAAAAATACAAGTCAAAATCATAATCGTGTAAAAAATCAGTGACAATGAGAAATTCTATAATAAAGTTGCGTGTGAACCCCAGTCCTTTAAATCCTAAAATGCATCTTTTGACAAATAAGTCTGCTTACTTGTGTTCTTCAGATTAGAAAGTTAATATCTAATCTAATGTCTCCGTTAAAGTTTTCTTCCTTCGTTGAGTCTGTGTGCGCGCGCGTGTGTGTGTATGTGTGTGTGTGGGGGTATTGTTTTTGAAACACAGCTGTGGAATGTGGGGATTTTTTTCTTCAGAAAAGAGGCAGTATTATCTGTACAAAACAATACCTTTAATAATTCAGCACGTCTTCCAAACCTAGCCAGTCCCCAGCTGTTAAATGCAGACGCAGAGAGGAAAGAGCTTGGGAACAGCTGGGACTTGCTGTTATCCATGTTATATTTGTTTGGTGCATACAGAGACTGATGTACTTGGAAAATAATGAGGAAAATGAAATCCGCCAGCATAGTTCATTTTCTTTGCTGGGATTTTGGCTCCTTTCTCATGTGCTTTCTCTTCAGGGAATGCAGTATAATGTATCATCACTTTAGTACAGGGGTTTCAGATTCAATTGGACAGAGGGTCCATTTGAATTCTAGTGTCCCTCCTAAAGCCCACTGTTCAATCTATGAAAATGAAAGCATATAGTACTTATGGTTTTAATTTTTGTGTGTGTGTATACTGTACATGCATGAGCATTTTTGAAAGAGTGTGAGTGTCTGTCTGTATGTGAGTGTGAGTGAGACTCTGCTACCTGTGTTAGTATATTTTTTTTTGTGAGTGCATACTTTCTGAGGAGGGGGCCAGATGATGCTTTCCTTTCCTGTTTAACAATTGTGCTCAGTCAATGAGTTCAGTCACTGATCACATTTAAAGTGATAGTAATGTTTCACAAAAACAGCAGCTCCAATTCATCTTCATATTATTTGAGCCATAAATACTGTTATTTCATTACTGTGAGTGTTGTAGTTCAACAGTAATTGAATGATAAAGTTTCCCCCTCCCTCCCCTTATACCTAGTGTAAGCCCCCACTCCTCAGATGTGGAATCCAGTCTATAGACCAGACAGCTCATATCAAGGGTCAATATTCTTACTGTGAGAACAATGAAAACCCTGCCCCCCTTGACAGGTTTTTCAGCTTTTTCCCTTATCTTAATTGAAGATTGTCCCTCTCTGCAATCTACCTGGGCACCTCCCTGCTGCTCTGAGCTGAGCAGTGTTACATCAGTAAAAGGGGCGGGAGGGGGATACTTTATCATTCAATTACTCTTGAACTACATCTCTGACATAATTGAAATAACACTCCCCAAGGCCCAAATGATGATTAATTAGATCTACTTTTATTATGAAACATTACTACCATGGAGACACTTGCTCTTTGTAACATGGTGCTGTCCCATATAAACATGAATAAATGCTTCTCAGTACTAGTGATAGGAGGCTGCACCAGACCATACTACAAACTTTGCAGTTAACCCCTTTGGGATCAGAGGGGTGTGTTACACTTTGCTGCACAATGCATTGTGTACCCCTCTATTTCTTAAAGTGGTTAAAGATAAAAGTTAATTGGACTAACAACTAAGCAACACCCCCATAGACGCCAGTTCGGCAGAACAGACCCATAGGCCACATGTTTGACACTTCTGCTTCAGTGCATACTCCTCACATACTCCTCTGTCATTAATATAATGTGATCAAGCCCTGACTCCCTCCCATATAGGAGAATGGAGTAAAGTAATGCAAGTTTTCACTGCATGTTAATATATAGCCTTAAAGGGATAGTAATGTTTCATAAAAACAGCAGCCCCAATTAATCTTCATAGTATTTGAGCAATAGACAGAGTTATTTCAGTACTGTCAGAGTTGTAGTTCAAGAGTAATTGAATGATAAAGTATCCCCCTCCCGCCCCTTTTACCTAGTGTAATGCTGCTCACCTCAGATGTGGAATCTGGTTGCTTGACCAGACAGATAACAGCAAGGGACAATCTTCTTACTGTGAGAACAATGAAAACCCTGCCTCCCTTGACAGGTTTTTCAGCTTTTTCCCTTATCTTAATTGAAAATTGTCCCTCTCTGCAATATACCTGGGCACCTCCCTGCTGCTCTGAGCTGAGCAGCGTTACATCAGTAAAAGGGGCGGGAGGGGGATACTTTATCATTCAATTACTCTTGAACTACAATACTGACAGTATTGAAATAACATTCACCAAGGTCCAAATTAAGGTGACCACATGTCCTTTAAATCAGGGACACTTTTAAAATACACACATTGCAGGGTTGCTTTGATTCTTGTGCTGTCCTGAAATGTGTGTATTTTATAAGTGTCCCTGATTTAAAGGAATATGTGGTCACCTTAGTCCAAATATTATGAACATTAATTAGAGCTGCTTTTGTTATGAAACATTACTATCCCTTTAAGCAAGGTGCAGGGAAAGAGGCTCCCTGCAAAGCCCATACACTTCCCTACTGAATTTCCCTGGTGCAAGCAGTATACAGAATAGAATTATTAGAGTAAGTAGCTTATTAATCCTTTGCGAGCCACTGAGGTATCCAGTCCAAAGCGTTGAGTTGCAATGCATTGGATACCTTCCTAGCACTCAAAGGGTTAAATTGGAGTTAGAGCAGTCACATCACTAGAATATTCATTTCAATGTATAGTTTAGTTCAGGATTGTATTATTAATCACCCCCCCCCCTCCTTTTTTTTTTTTTTTTGGAACAAACCAACCTAGTCCCAGGGAACAAATCCTAAGACATGTTTAGTTTGTTTTACAGATTAGAAAAAACTGCCTATGCATTGTAGTAGCAATTTTTGTGTGAAATACATTCTGAAAAAATATGCTTTATAGTTTGCTGGCACAGCATAGCACGTTATGCTAATTTCATGCACAGTATACTAATTAATTGTATTTGAGGTCAGGCGTATCGCTCACTGTACTATTTGAAATGCCTACAGTATGTGACCTACTTAGTCACTGGTAGTGTGTGGCTATATTGGTGCAGCACACTAACTAATTAGCATAAAGTGCCACACTGTGCCACCACTAAAGGTTGATTTCTCTAAAAACACCTACATTACAAAGGAATGGCTAGTACAACATACTGTATAGGCAGTTTTTAATTCACTTTAAAATTAACTTAACTTATTTTAAGGTGTCAGGCCTACTTAAAGCAGAACTTTCACCGCACAACATCTTTAGCTTAATTAAGTCCCCATCTGGCGACTAGCTGCTTAGTAGTGCTAGTTGCCAGAATTATTACCTTATTTAATAGATTTATGCTTTCTTCCGTAGCTGACAGTAGCACAGACATCTTGCCATAGTGACTATGGCAAGATGGACGAGCTCCATCCTGCCTGTCACCATGGAAGAAAGCTTAAATATATTAAATAAGGTAATAATTCTGGCAACTAGCACTACTAAGCAGCTAGTCGCCAGATGGGGACTTAATTAAGCTAAAGATGTTGTACGGTGATAGCTCCGCTTTAAATTGGGGTTTATAACCCTTTGAGTGACAGAAGGGTACATAACGGTTTGCAAAGCAATGCACGGTGTACCAGTCTGTATTCAAATGGTTAACATCTTGAATGCTGGAGAGGCCTCCAACCCATTGCAAAGTCTATTTTAACCTTTTCAGTGCCATAGGCTTGGGGAATGTTTATGTACACTGCTAGCCAGACACATTTTCATCATTTTTGACATCCATCTGTTCAGTTATTATTACTGCTGGTAACTTTCTACTTACATATGGAAAATTATATATTGTATTTAATGAATTCAGCTTTTTTTCATGGCACCTAAAAAACTAAATTTTGCATTGCATGACAAGCTATGATATCATAAATGCAAAAAGAATGTATTGCCACTATCATAAACATTTATGTTATTTATAAAATAACAAATGTTTATGATAGTGGTGATACATTATTTTAAGTGCCACTCAAAGGGTTAAAAATATATATAATTTACCTACATGCATGGCCTTCATAGACCCCTAATTATCAGGAGAGCAAAATTGTATTTTCAACTTTATTAACTAAAATGCACATTCCGTTGGTTACATGGTAAAATTACCATAAAACTGCTCAATAACTATATAAAAGCATATATTTCCTGAAAGTAGATATCCCACTGAATCAAATGAAGGGTCACTTGCCTTCCTACCCTTAATCTGGTTTGCACAAATGTTTTCATAAGATGCTGCTAAAAGAAAAAATAGGCTCTTTTGTTTAAATTCCACTGCTTCAAATGTATTGAAAACTTTGAACGCTATGGAATTCCCTACTGTACTCATTAGGTACTGCTCTTATGAGAAAATTTCATCTAATTGGTATGAGTTGACATACTGTAGGGGGTGCCAGAAGCACAAAAATGACCTGTCTGTACTAAAATTATTGTCCCAACTACAGAAATGAAGAAGATGTAGACAAAGCACACCATTTTGGAAGAGAGATAACTGACCACTAGTGATGAGCGAGCACCCCAATGCTCGGGTGTTCGGGTGCTCTGACCGAGCACCCCCTGAGGCTCGAGTGCTCGGCCGAGCACCCGAGCCCCATTGAAGTCAATGGGAGGACTCGAGCATTACACCAGGCACCCCCTGCTCTGATGAGGGGAGGGTGCCTGGTCCATAGGAAAAGGGCAGAAAAAGATGGAAACACTACAGAAATGGTTCAGGGACAGCATAGGGAGGATGTCTGGATGCACCTTGGACTCCAACATCGCTGCTGGGAACGATCTTTCGCCCGTAGTACGCCATTTTTACAGACTGACCATAAAACACACAAAAAGGAAAATAAAAACGACTTTAGGCGAAAAATTGTTACCAAACAATATTTGCTGTATATTTACTTGTATATCATCTGCAAATTCTCCCAAAAATTTCCTTGATTTTCAGAACTGAGGCCATGATTAAGAGGGAAACGTGCGCAGAGGCAAATTCTCCCAAAAATTTCCTTGATTTTCAGAACTGAGGCCATGATTAAGAGGGAAACGTGCGCAGAGGCAAATTCTCCCAAAAATTTCCTTGATTTTCAGAACTGAGGCCATGATTAAGATGGAAACGTGCGCTGAGCTGACCATCTAAAACATTATGGGTGAGGGTCTGCTGCAGAGCTGACCATCCTAAACATTATATGCGAAGGCCCGCTAGTGAGCTGACGCTATAAAACATTATATGAGAGGGCCCGCTAGAGAGCTGACCCAATAAAACATTATATGAGAAGGCCCGCTGGTGAGCTGACCTATATAAAAATTGGCAAACAGGGCCCGCTGGTGAGCTGACCCTATATAAAAATTATATCACAGGGCCCGCTGGTGAGCTGGCCCTATATAAAAATTATATCCCAGGGCATATGGAAGAGGAGGAGGAGGATGAGAAGATTAAGAGTCAACCATATACCCGTTTTTTGGGTGGAAGGGGTGAATGGGAATACAGAGTATTCCCATCATTGTAAATAACATATATAAAGTGAGTTTATGTTCCCCCGGGGCTTTCCTCCAGTGGAGTGGAGAAGTCAGGGGAAATCCAGGCCTTGTTCATTTTTATAAGTGTCAACCTATCAGCATTGTCGGTGGAAAGGCGGATACGCTTATCTGTTATGATGCCACCAGCAGCACTAAATACCCGCTCAGACAGAACGCTGGCGGCAGGGCAGGCCAGCACCTCCAAGGCGTAGAGTGCCAGTTCATACCACGTGTCCAGCTTGGACACCCAGTAGTTGTAAGGCACAGAGGGATCATTGAGGACGCTGACACGGTCTGCTACGTACTCCTTCACCATCTTCCAAAACTTTTCCCTCCTTGTGACACTAGGCTGCGCATCAGGGTGAGGGTGCTGGCGGGGTGTCATGAAGGTGTCCCACGCCTTGGAGAGTGTTGCCCTGCCTTTCTCGGAACTGCTGTGTGCTCCCCTTTTCTCCCCTTCTCGGTTGGCCAAGGTAGCACGTACTCTGCCGCCAGCGTTGTCAGATGGAAAATTTTGGAGCAATTTTTCAACAAGAACCTTCTGGTATTGCAACATTTTGCTTGTCCTCTCCACCGGAGGAATGAGAGATGAGAAATTCTCTTTGTAGCGGGGGTCCAGAAGGGTGAACACCCAGTAATCCGTGTTGTCTAAAATGCGTACAACGCGTGGGTCACGGGAAAGGCAGCCTAACATAAAGTCAGCCATGTGTGCCAGAGTACCAACAGTCAAGATTTCGCTGTCCTCACCAGGAGGATGACTCTCAATATCCTCATCCTCTTCCTCCTCTTCTGCCCACCCACGCTGAAGAGATGGAACTAAAGTTCCATGGCTACCCTCTGTAGCGGAGGCAACCGTGTCTTCCTCCTCCTCCTCCTCCGCCTCCTCCAATTGTCGCTGAGAAGACGAAGTGAGGGTGCTCTGGCTATCACCTTGTGTAAGCTCTTCCTCCCCCATTTCCACCTCTTCCACATGCAAAGCGTCGGTTTTAATTGTGAGCAGCGAGCGTTTCAGTAGACACAGAAGTGGGATGGTTACACTGATAATAGCGTTATCGCCGCTCACCATCTGTGTCGATTCCTCAAAATTGCGTAAAACCTCGCAGAGGTCTGACATCCATTCCCACTCCTCACTTCTGATTACAGGAAGTTGAACGGAGAGGCGACGACCGTGTAACAGCTGGTACTCCACTACTGCCCTCTGCTGCTCACAAAGCCGGGCCAACATGTGGAAGGTGGAGTTCCAGCGCGTGCTCACGTCACACAGCAGCCGGTGAGCTGGCAATTGTAAGCGCTGCTGCAGCTTCAACAGGCCGGCTGAAGCTGTTGATGACTTACGGAAATGTGCACACACGCGGCGCACCTTGGTCAAGAGATCATGCACATTGGGGTAGGTTTTTAGAAATCGCTGCACCACTAAATTAAATACATGCGCTAGGCATGGTACGTGTGTGAGCTTGCCGAGCTCCAAAGCCGCCACCAAGTTACGCCCATTATCACACACAACCATGCCTGCTTGCAGGTTGAGTGGCGAGAGCCACTGCTCGGTCTGGTGACTAATCCCCTGCAACAGCTCTGAGGCCGTGTGCTGTTTGTCCCCAAGGCAGATCAGCTTCAGCACGGCCTGTTGACGCTTCCCCACTGCAGTGCTACACTGCTTCCAGCTACTGGCTGATGGGGGAGTGGCGCTGTGTGTAGAGAATTCGGAGGTGGAAACGGAGGAGGAGGAGCCAATAACGTAGGTGCTGGTGGAAACCCTGATGGAGGTAGGGCCCGCAATCCTCGGCGTGGGTAGCACCCGTGCCATCCCAGGGTCCGAGTCGCTCCCAGCCTCCACGACATTCACCCAGTGTGCCGTCAGGGAAATGTAGCGTCCCTGGCCACAAGCACTTGTCCATGTGTCAGTCGTTAAGTGGACCTTCCCAGTAACTGCGTTGGTCAGGGCACGGGTGATGTTACGGGACACATGGTGGTGTAATGCGGGGATGGCACACCGGGAAAAGTAGTGGCGGCTGGGGACCGCGTACCGAGGGACAGCTGCTGCCATCAGGCTGCGGAAGGACTCAGTGTCCACAAGCCTAAATGGCAGCATTTCGATGGCCAGTAATTTTGAAAGGTGTGAGGTTAGTGCTATGGCCTGTGGGTGGGTGGCTGGGTACTTTCTCTTGCGCTCAAATGCCTGGGGTAACGACATTTGGACGCTGTGCTGGGACAGGGAAGTGGATGTGGTCGCTGATGGTGCTTCAGATGCTACAGGTGCAGGGCGGGAGGTATGCGGGCCTGCGCCTTCGACAGGCGATTGGCCGGCACCGAAAACAGGGGAAGAGGAGGCAGTGGTGTGGCCTGCAGACACAGATGGGCGATCCAGGCGTTCCTCCCACTTACTACGGTGCTTGGATGCCATGTGTCGGATCATGCTGGTGGTGGTGAGGTTTCTAGTGTTCATGCCTCGGCTCATTCTGGTGTGGCACAGGTTGCAAACTACAATTCTTTTGTCGTCCGCACTTTCCTTAAAAAAACGCCATACCGCGGAACACCTACCCCTTGGCAAGGTAGATTTACGCAAGGGGGTGCTCCGTGGAACATTTGCGGGCGGGTTTGGTGCGGTCCGCCTTCTTTCTGTAGCCACACCACTGCCTCTTCCAGCCTGTTGCGGTGCTGCAGATGGCTCACCCTCAGGACTGCTGTCATCGCTCGGCTCTACACCTTCCCAGGTGGGGTCAGTCACCTCATCGTCCACCAAGTCCTCCTCCACTTCCTCACTCTGATCATCCTCCTCAAGTCTTGATCCCACCACATACTCAGTCATTGACAACTGTATAACATTCTCCTCAACAAGGTCTTGAGACGGAAATAGTGGTTGATTTAATGGCAACTGTGTCTCATCATCATCATCATCATCCACTACTTCCTTTGACCTTAAATGCCGTTCACATCTGTCATCTTCTTGTGATTGGGTAGCCTCTAGAGGTTGTGAATCAGGGCACAAGATGTCATGTTCCTCTGCAAGCGTGCTTGGAGAGAGGGTCAAATGAAGGATTGGTGATGAGACGAGCTCCTCACTATATCCCAGTGTGGGATCACTTCTTTGACCAGACCGTGTATGGTGGGAGGAAGGATGATCAGAGTGAGGATTATGTTGACCAGACTCTTGGCTACTGAGAGTGGACTTGGTGGAAGACAGGGTGGTGCTTAACCGACTGGAAGCAGTATCAGCTGTCATCCAACCGACCACCTGTTCGCAGTGGTCGGACCTCGAGAGTGATGTCCTGCGACGCCCTGTAAAATTACACATGAAGCTAGGTATGGTGGATGTCTTTCTTTCTTGTGCTCTGGCACCAGGCACAGTTTCTCCGCGTCCTGACCCGCGCCCTGAACTTTCAGGATCACGTCCACTTCCCCGTCCCTTTTTACCCGCCTTCTTCATCTTACACAGAATATGTGACTTTAATATTTGAGTTTGAAAACTTAACAGTATTTCTTATTATTCTGCAACTCTGCACAGTACACAGAATAGGCTGCTAAACGGCGGTGAAACACACTGAATGGAATATGTGACTTTAATATTTGAGTTTGAAAACTTAACAGTATTTCTTATTATTCTGCAACTGTACAGAGTACACAGAATAGGCTGCTAAACGGCGGTGAAACACACTGAATGGAATATGTGACTTTAATATTTGAGTTTGAAAACTTAACAGTATTTCTTATTATTCTGCAACTCTGCAGAGTACACAGAATAGGCTGCTAAACGGCGGTGAAACACACTGAATGGAATATGTGACTTTAATATTTGAGTTTGAAAACTTAACAGTATTTCTTATTATTCTGCAACTGTACAGAGTACACAGAATAGGCTGCTAAACGGCGGTGAAACACACTGAATGGAATATGTGACTTTAATATTTGAGTTTGAAAACGTAACAGTATTTCTTATTATTCTGCAACTGTACAGAGTACACAGAATAGGCTGCTAAACGGCGGTGAAACACACTGAATGGAATATGTGACTTTAATATTTGAGTTTGAAAACTTAACAGTATTTCTTATTATTCTGCAACTGTACAGAGTACACAGAATAGGCTGCTAAACGGCGGTGAAACACACTGAATGGAATATGTGACTTTAATATTTGAGTTTGAAAACTTAACAGTATTTCTTATTATTCTGCAACTGTACAGAGTACACAGAATAGGCTGCTAAACGGCGGTGAAACACACTGAATGGAATATGTGACTTTAATATTTGAGTTTGAAAACTTAACAGTATTTCTTATTATTCTGCAACTCTGCACAGTACACAGAATAGGCTGCTAAACGGCGGTGAAACACACTGAATGGAATATGTGACTTTAATATTTGAGTTTGAAAACTTAACAGTATTTCTTATTATTCTGCAACTCTGCACAGTACACAGAATAGGCTGCTAAACGGCGGTGAAACACACTGAATGGAATATGTGACTTTGATATTTTAGTTTGAAAACTTAACAGTATTTCTTATTATTCTGCAACTCTGCACAGTACACAGAATAGGCTGCTAAACGGCGGTGAAACACACTGAATGGAATATGTGACTTTAATATTTGAGTTTGAAAACTTAACAGTATTTCTTATTATTCTGCAACTGTACAGAGTACACAGAATAGGCTGCTAAACGGCGGTGAAACACACTGAATGGAATATGTGACTTTAATATTTGAGTTTGAAAACTTAACAGTATTTCTTATTATTCTGCAACTGTACAGAGTACACAGAATAGGCTGCTAAACGGCGGTGAAACACACTGAATGGAATATGTGACTTTAATATTTGAGTTTGAAAACTTAACAGTATTTCTTATTATTCTGCAACTGTACAGAGTACACAGAATAGGCTGCTAAACGGCGGTGAAACACACTGAATGGAATATGTGACTTTAATATTTGAGTTTGAAAACTTAACAGTATTTCTTATTATTCTGCAACTCTGCAGAGTACACAGAATAGGCTGCTAAACGGCGGTGAAACACACTGAATGGAATATGTGACTTTAATATTTGAGTTTGAAAACTTAACAGTATTTCTTATTATTCTGCAACTCTGCACAGTACACAGAATAGGCTGCTAAACGGCGGTGAAACACACTGAATGGAATATGTGACTTTGATATTTTAGTTTGAAAACTTAACAGTATTTCTTATTATTCTGCAACTCTGCACAGTACACAGAATAGGCTGCTAAACGGCGGTGAAACACACTGAATGGAATATGTGACTTTGATATTTTAGTTTGAAAACTTAACAGTAGTTCTTCCTATTCTGCAACTCTGCACAGTACACAGAATAGGCTGCTAAACTGCGGCGACGCACACTGAATGGAATATGTGACTTTGATATTTTAGTTTGAAGACTTAACAGAATGTGCTCTAATCTGCAACTTTGCACACTAAACAGAATGTGCTCTAATCTGCAACTTTGCACACTAAACAGAATGTGCTCTAATCTGCAACTTTGCACACTAAACAGAATGTGCTCTAATCTGCAACTGTGCACACTAAACAGAATGTGCTCTAATCTGCAACTTTTCACACTAAACAGAATATTTTTTTTTTTTTTTTTTTTGTTTTTTTCCCCCCACACAAAATAACCTGCTGCCCCCACACACAGTAGTCCTAAAAAGGACTTTTGGTTCTTTTTTTTCACAATTTTTTTTTTTCCTCCCTACACTGCCTTTCCCTTCCTATCCTCAGCTCTCCCTGGCTCAGACTGAGCCGAACTCGATGGTCAGGTGCTATACAGCACCCGACCACGGGTTCTGGCCAGCCAATCAGTGTAATGCCAGCAGCCAACATGGCTGCTGGCATTACACCGATGTCAGAGCCTCCCTGCACGTTTATTGGCTGCGCAGCAGCCGCAAAACGTGCGGGGAGGAGACCCGAACATGGCGGGCGAGCACATGCGGTACTCGTACGAGTACCGCCATGTGCCGAGCAGAGCGATGCTCGAGCCGATCCGAGCATCGGCCGAGCATGCTCGCTCAACACTACTGACCACATCAAGTGATACCCCATTGGGATGACTTGACATACTACAGAGGGTACCAGAAGCACAAAATGACATCTACCAGTTTTCTTTTTAAACAGGCTGTCTGCATTAAAATGGTCCTAAATATTAGAGATGTGAAGGAAAGGTATGCAAGTCATGTCATTTTAGAAAATACACACTTACCCACATCAACTGAGGGGTCATTTGTCTTTCTACCCCTAGGCTGGTGTGCACAATTATTTCCAAAAGGTGACACTATAGGTAAAAACATATTGTTTTTACTCTTCAGTCACATAAAAAATACTACATTTTCAACACCATGCCATTTCCTAGTGTATTCAGTACCTAATGTCAGCCTGAGAAAAATGGAACCCCACTGGTATGGATTGACATAATGTAGTGGGTGCCAGGAGCATGGCTAACGGGGGAGCAGGCAGCAATCACTACCAGTGGAACAAGGATGGGGAAGAGAAAGAGTATCTATGGAGGGGTCTATGACTAATAGTGGGCAGTGGAACCAGGCTGAGTGGTAGGGTCTGACAGTATATGTGGGGATCTGGGATCTCCAGTGGGCAGTAGAATCAGGCTTTGGGATCTGACAGTGTGGGGATCTTTAGTGGAACTAGGCAGATGGGTCAGATAGTTTATGTAAGTGACAGTCACAACAAGTGGATCAGAGGGCTGGGAAGGGCAAGCAAATCAATGTATTGGACACCCCTCTGGCACACCATCTAATTTTTTTCATCTATTTGTATATATTTTTTTAATATATATTTTTGTCTCTGAGTGCCAGAGAGGAATCCAGTGCAATGCACTAGATACCTCTCTGGCACGCAGAGTTAAACTCAGGCCTTGTAGTGGGTGTCATCACCCCTCCTGATATCCTCCCAGCTACTGAAGTCCCAGCTGATTCAGCTGGGAGATCAATGGAAGTGATGCAGGAAAGAAGCATGGCTGCCCTGCTTCCATCCTACCTGAACTACTAGGTAGGAGTGGGAGGGATCAGGGAAAGCCTTTCACTTCATTGGTGACATGATGTGGAAGGCTTTTCCAGACCCCACCCACTCCTACCCAAAATTCAGGCACAATGGAAGCAGAGCAACCATGTTGTCCCCCTGCATCAACTTTATTGATCTCCCTGCCAAATCAGCTGGTAGAACAATATATGGAGGAACATTAAGAGGTATCCTGATGACCCCCACGAGGGCTGACACTTTTTTTTAATTATAGCCACTGTACACCGGTAGTAATGGCTTCTGTGACGACTGCAATTTGACGCTATGGAGCACAGGTTTTGCAGAGCAGGAACAGCTGTCCAAGAATGTGTGTCCTATTACCTTGGCACTCTGGGGGTTAAACAGATTATAATGTTTGTCACCTACAGTGCAGATGGTTTGTCCTATAATTATTTCTATGCTTCATAGTACATCAGCCTCACTAAATTGCATTTGGGATGACAAATCTAATTGTTAGAATCCATGTTTGGAGATGGAAATTCAGGCCAGTACTTTGTCCTAGGAAATAGGTTAGTAACCTAATTAGTTCTTTTTAACACATTAAAAGACAATAAATAAAGGGAAACACTTGGTACTTTAATAGAACAATAATTTCATTATATCCTAATTCACCAGCTCCTTTCATCTTCTGAATGTACAAGTATAAAGACAAATGTGTTTTAATTTAGTGAACTCTAGATGTAGAACTAGTGCATCAGGAGGAACATGAATCGATAATGCAATTACAAGGCAGAGAAGCTCGAAGGCATATTGAGGCTGGAGTACTTTTGGTGTAAACCTACTGCATCCATTGCCGGATTTTCCATTAGGCAGAGCAGGCAGCTGCCTAGAGTGCCAAATTTACTGGCCACACCCACATTCACAACACCGGACACCTACTCATAATGTATAGAGATTGGTTTATTTACTTGTTTACATATCATTTTTATTGACCATTATTTAACCCCTTGGATGCTAAGGGATTAAAGGGTTTTTGAGCTTGTTCATTATAGACAAGCTGTATTTTCTGTCATTTAAAAGTAAATAATCCTAAAGGGAGGCATGTTAAAATAGGGGTGTGGTCCTAGGTGGGACTAAGGTACCTAGAGTTGCCTTTCCTAGGGTTACATGAGATATAAATTCAACCCTGACTGCCCCATAGGGGAAAATAAACTTCCCTACAATTCTTACTGAACATTGCCTTAAGGCGCTTTGTTCAGAATAAAATGGTGTAATTATGGGGCAACTGAGCCATAGGGGACAAATGAAATGCATATTGACTTAATAAGGCTTTTATCCTCTTGAATGCTAGAAAAGTCTCCAATACACTCATGCCATTTGAAGCCACGAACAAGGCTGCTCCCACTGATGGTAAATGTTTAACCCTTTGAGTGCCACATGGGGTACACAACACATTGCAAACCAATGCACTGTGAATCTTTCTGGTACTCAAAGGGCTCATTCAGAAGTCATTACTATATTTGGTTTGTGGGGAATGAAGGTGTTGTAGTCTGGCAGAAGCTGGAGGGCATCACATTGCTCAGCACTGCTTTAGTGGACACTCAAGTAGAGGTTCCTTAGTTTTTAATTACCACAATTCTATATATTATTTTGTGCAAACTCACAATGCATACTAAATGTACACAGAATATGATTGCTAATGCACAATTATAAAAAAAAAACACTCACCCTGCTTCTTAAAGGAATAGTAATACTTTGTTTTATCTTTATTTTATTTTGTAGGCATTAAAAAAACATGAAGAATGATATATGTCTTATCTCTCAAACCTTTATGGTTTGAGAGATATTCACAAGCAAAGTTTCCCTTCCCATCCCTTTTACCTAGTGTAAGCCATCTCTTCTCAGATGTGGAATGCAGTCCATAGACCAGACAAATAACAGAAGGGGACAATCTTCTTCTTATGAGAATAATGAAAGCCCTGCCCCCTTGACAAGTTTTTCAGGTTTTTCCCTTATCTTAATTAAAGATTGTCCATCTCTGCAGTCTACCTGGGCACCTCCCTTCTGCTCTGGCTGAGCAGTGTTACATCAGTAAAAGGGGCGGTAGGGGGACACTTTGTCATTGAATTACTCTTGAACTATAACTCTGACTGAAATGAAATAACACTCTCCAAAGTCCAAATACTATGATGATTAATTAGAGCTGCTTTTATTATGAAACATTACTATCCCTTTAAGGGCTTGGTAGGCCCACTGCTGTTCCCCACAATTGTAGAAAGCAATTCCACAAATGTGAGGACAACAGGAAGGGAGCGCTCACAGGAACACCAACAGAATATTAGCCATTTCAAAATGTTTGAGTAAAAAATCTTGTTATTTATTTTTATATTAAAAAATCCCAGCAAATATGAATATCACATGGAGAAATAACGAAACTGCTCGCCTTACTAGTTTTGTGAATATAGTAGTCACTTAAAGGGTTAGTAATGTCTGATTTTAATAAAATGTAATATTGTAGATATTAAAAAAATAAATTATCTGATGCAAGTCCCGTCTTCCAAACATGTATATTTTGAGAGATGCACGTTGATAAAGTTCCCCCCTTCCTCCCCTTTCACAGACCTCAGCTGTCTAGCTGACAGAAGGAGATTCAGGTTGTGCTACCTGACGGCGGCTCTTTGGCAGAGCCAAAATAGTGCTATCTAAAAATAAATATTTAATTGGAATGGTCTACACCAGTGGTTTTCAACTCCTGTCCTCAGGTCCCACTAAAAGGCCAGGATTTGATGATTTCCTTGTTAGAGTACAGGTGAGTTAATCAATGTGAATGAGTCTCTGATCCTCACACCTGTGCTCTAGCAGAGAAATCCCTAAGTCCTGACCTGTTAGTGGGTCCTGAGGACAGGAGTTGAGAACCACTGGTCTACAAAGTATGCCTGGTTTGCAAGCACATTTTGTAGACCGTTCCAATGAAGTATTTTTTTTAGATAGAGCTATTTTGGCACTGCTGATGAGCTGCCAGGTGGTCCCGGAACCAGGATCTCCTTCTATCAGCTAGAGGGTGACCTCTGCAAAAAGGGAGGGAGGAAGTTTATCAGAGTATATCTCTCAAACTATACATGTTTGAGAGACGGGACATGCATCATTTTTTTAATATCTACAATATTACATTTTATTAAAATCAGACATTACTATCCCTTTAATCATAGGCTAGGCACAAATTACAAAAACACCATATTTATAGTGACAAGGCAGTCTATAAACCAAAAGAAAATTCTTTATAATGTGTTACTCTAAGAAACATGCCAGAGGCCGTTAACGCAAAACAGGTTCCCCCAAGCAACCATTACATAAGAAGCAAAGATCACATGATCTAAATTTCATGGTTTTAATAATAGAGATAAAACATTTATGCCAAAGAAAAACATTCAATACAATCTTCATATATTAAAATAAATAGACAACATCTTTAATGTGTAAATTACATTATTAAAAAATAGAAGTGCAACTGTTCTTAAAAGCTGATGGGCCTGTTAGCCCACGGCTATACTGGTCACTATTCTTGATTTGTAATCTTGCAGTTATTGGTTTCTGTTTTTGGATACTATGTAATTTTTGCATTTCTCAATATATGTAAGCATAATGGAAATGGTTATAAGACCTAGTGAATAATAATAAGCAAAAATATAAGCCATGAATAAATAAACAAAAATATATACATATATAACTGTAAAATGTTGCAATATAACTCCATTGGCTGTGTAATAAATAAACTGAGGCAAAAAAGTGAAATACGTGAATCAAAGGACCATGACCAAGCTAATAACTAATAATAACTAAACAGCTAGGGTTAAATATTACCCTGGAATAACTTGATAATGCCAGAATTAAGTGAAATAAACCAACTCTATGTCGCACGAATAAGGAAACATCATGTTCCGAATTCATACCCTGAGGTATACGTGTATTAAAATGGAAAACAATTTTTACTTAATTTCTGTGTAAAAGATCATCTATGTCCCCTCCTCGTTCAGGCAAAATAACTCTTTTAGTACCCAGAAAGGAGAATTTTGAGATATCAGAAACATTGCAGTTAATGAAGTATCGAGCCACTGGTTTAGATGAATTCTTATTATTAATTGACAAAATATGTTCCCTTATTCTTTCTTTTAAAGCTTGACTTGTATGACCTACATATTGCTTCTTCCACAATAGGCAGGTCATCAAATAAAACACATACGTGATACAACAGTTTATATATTGTCTGATCTTATATTCCTGCGTAGTAATTATACTATTAAAGGAATCAGCAGTTTCAACATAGTACAAGAAATACACCTCCTTGCTCCACAATGAAACATCCCCATTGTGTTTACTATATAGATCTTATTGGCTGTACACTATGTAATAAACTAGAGGAAAGTCTTTTTCCCAAAGTGGAGCCTTTTTTTTTCTAAAAAACTGCAACCTCCCTATAAGGCTGGTCTCAGACTTTCATCCCTTGCTAGTATTGGTAAATGTTTTTGAATATTTTTCTTAATGTGATTACATTCTGGACTGAATTCTGTTACAAAACAAGTCTTAGTATCAAATGCTGATTGTTTCATCTCAGTGTTCAAAAGTGATGTTCTATCAGTACTAGCATCTTGTGAATGGGCATGCAATAACTGAAGTGGATGGCCAAATTGTAAGAAGTGATTCAATAATGTTTCAGGTGGTTTCCCAAACATCTAAATATGCGTACAGTTCTTAGATACTCTCAAAAAATGACCAGTAGGGATAGAGTCTGAAATTTCAAAGAAGTTAATTTCCTCACAAAATGGATCACATCTCGGACCATATCTAACAAACTGAAATGTCTGGTGGGGGAAAAAACCCAATCCTTTGGATAACAGTTACATCCGTCTTGATTTAAATGTCTATTCAAGAGGTTCAGAACCTCATGCCTCATCCCCTCGCCTGACAACCTCAACCTCTTTCTTGTACTCGACCCACACCTTGTTGGTTTGTAACCCCTTGTTCTCCTTAGGAATAGTTCCAATTTCTGTTCTGTTGTCGGGAGTCTCTTCTCTCTTTGGGGGTTTTTGAGGGTTGTCTATCCCTTGCAATTGAAAATACCTTGTTGACAAATATGTCCCTTTTGTCCTGTGCTAATGAAAGACAGGACATGTTCTACTTCAGCATTATCCTGCTCTACACTAGAGAAGTTCAATCTTTTTATTTCAAAATCAGATCACAGGATATATCTCCTATTATCAGATCTAAACAGTCTGGCTCTACATGCCTTCCTCTCTTATTGCCAAGTATACACTCTTTTTTTCTCTTATTCTTCATTTTCATTTAGCTTAATCAAACTTATTTGATTTATATAAAGTTATATGTTCCAGTCGTTGCAATTCAATTTTTAGATCATTCTGAGATTTTTCATGTAAGTCTGGATCACAACATAGTTTGGTTTTATCCTGGAGTGAAGATAATTCTTCTTTAAGAAAAATATACTTTTCACTTTTGTAGGTGACTATAAGGTTCATAAGTTTGGTGGAGCACTCCGAAAGAATGGTGTTCCACCTAGTCATGAAAACATCATCATCTTGTGCAAAAGTTGGAGTTTTGCTCATCCCTTAGCCCCTAGGGATCATGTCACAAGAGAAATATATTTAAAATGTGGTGATATCCCATTGTGTGTTTCTGCAAACTTAGTATTACGGTTAGGTCCCCATATATTTGGGTTTTTGCATATTTTCAACACATGTACCTTAAGCACATCTAACATATAGCCATTTCAATAAGAATATATCAGATATGAATGAGCCTGAGTAGGAAGTTTAGAATGAATTTCAAATAGAGGACATTACAAGACCTGCAGATAAGGGAAATTACACGGATCATTTGTTTAAGGCCTGTCAAGGTTTTCTCTTTGGATGTCCCATATGTTGGGTATGAAGCATGCACTGATGAAACATTATTACAAAAACTTGAGACTGTTTCAGTTAAAGAGATGTGAACACAGTTCGACATCACCAACTTATGAACCTTACTGTCACCTACAAAAGTGAAAAGTATAATTCTGTTAAAGAGGAATTATCTACACTCCAATATAAAGCCACACTATGTTGTGATCCAGTCTTATATTAAAAATATCAGACGGCTATAAAAATTAAATTGCAATGATTGGAACATAATATCACTTTATTGAAATCAAAGAAGTTTGGTAGGTAGGAACATAGAAGATTACAAGAAGAAAAGCATATATACTTGGCATAAAGAGAGGAGGGAGTGGAGAGCCAGACTATCTAGATCTAGTAATAGGACATCTATCCTGTGATCTGATTCTGTAATAAAAAGAGTGATATTCTCTAGTGTAGAGCATGATAATGTTGAAATAGAACAGAGGTTACAAACCAATGAGGCGTGGGTGAGTACCATAAAGAGGTTGAGGTTGTCAGGTAAGGGGATGATGCAGGAGGTTCTGAACCTCTCAAATAGACATTTAAATCAGGAAGAGATTGTGTTTTCCCCCACCAGACATCTCAAGTTTGTTAGATACAGTCCTAGATGTGAACTGTTTTATGAGGATATTGACTTTAAAATAATTATTCTGTGAAATTTCAGATCGTAGGGGGGAGATTAACTATGGCGTTATCACTTCCCCAATTCCTATGTTATTCTATGGACTAAGTTTTTTCAGGCTTTAGGGATCTTAGTGAATAGGTTTCATGGAATAATAAGACCACCCATGGGGAGACCAATAGTCTCTGGTATAACCTCTCTAAATGAAAACCTGTCCGAATCTGTGGATGTTTACTTACAGCCATTTGTATTGCTCTTGAGGAGCTATACAAGAGACTCAGGGCAAATACTTGCCTTTTTGTCTTGCATTCAAGTACAAAAAGGTCTTTCATGGGAACAATGGTTGTTGTGTCACTGTGTTCCATGATACCAAGTGACAAGGATCTGGAAGCAATAGACTATCATCTTAACTCTTTGAGTGCCATGCATTGAGTGCAATGCATTTCGTACCCCTCTGGCACTCAAAAGGTTAATAGACCTTAAAGATCTATAGTCTATATATGTCACGGTTTGTTTTGACTCTCAGACACAGAGTAAGATAAAAATCAAACTTTATTGAAAAGTTTAATGGGAGCCCTCACGGGTCCAGTACATACACATATATCACATATACAAAATGGGTTCAAACAGTAGTTAGCAAGATACAGCAAAGTAGGCTTTACCGGCCTTGCCAATATACCGGGCAAGGCAGCCAGAAAGATGGCACTCAAGAAATGTAATCCGGCTCTACTGGCCTTGCCAATATACCGGGCAAGGCAGCCAGAAAGATGACACTCAAGAAATGTAATCCGGCTCTACTGGCCTTGCCAATATACCGGGCAAGGCAGCCTGGAGGGTAGCACGATATACCGAGTGAGGCTGTACCGGCCTTGCCAATATACCGGGCAAGGCAGCCTAAAGGATGTCACAAAGGAAAGCAAACTGGCCCTACCGGCCTTGCCAATATACCGGGCAAGGCAGCCTGGAGGGTTACACAAGCACTGAATGTGGCTCTACCGGCCTTGCCAATATAGCGGGCAAGGCAGCCTGGAGGGTTAAACAAGCATTGAATGTGGCTGTACCGGCCTTGCCAATATAGCGGGCAAGGCAGCCAAAGATGGAGGGCAGCTCCACTAATGCTGAGTTGGTAGGACAGCAGCCAAAGATGGAGAGTGGAGCAAACCAGTATCAGAGCCAGGGAGCCCAAATCCGGTGCACTAAAGGAGGCAGCCACAACCGGTAGACAAAGGGTTAAAGAGTACTGTCATAGACAACAATATAGCCCAACCATTAATATGCAGCGAAATAAGCAACTGGTGAATGGAGAGTCAATCAGTACTGCATACAAGACAAACGTAGCGCCCAACCAGTTCTATACAGCGGGATCAGCAACCGGTATGTGGAATAAGCCAGTACCACATACTGGAGCAACAGAACACCCAACCGATTCTATACAGCGGAGTCAGCAACCGGTATATGTGGAGTAAACCAGTACCACGTACTGGAGCAACGTAACACCCAACCGGTTCTATACAGCGGAATCAGCAACCGGTATGTGGAAAAAAACAGTACCGCGTACTGGAGCAACTTAACGCCCAACCGGTTCTATACAGCGGAATCAGCAACCAGTATATGTGGTGTAAACCAGTACCACGTACTGGACAAAAGAATGGTCCAACCGGTATATGTGCAGTAAACCAGTACCACGTACTGGAGCAACGTAATGCCCAACCGGTTCTATAGAGCGGAATCAGCAACCGGTATGTGGAGTAAACCAGTACCACGTGCTGGAGCAATGAAATGCCCAACCGGTTCTATACAGCGGGATCAGCAACCGGTATGTGGAGTGAACCGTGATCAGAATGTCGCCCAGGCGACACGGATGACAATCAGGATACAGCAGCAGGAACAGATTCCCGCTCGGACAACCACAGGAACAGCAGGACTGCCAACCAGGTCAGGAACGGAAGTAGGAACAATGCCAGCACCGGATCAGGAGCAGCAGCAGGAACAACAGCCAATCGGATCTGGAACGAAGGCAGGAACCAAGCAGCAGCAGCACTGACAGTGGAGAACCTCTGACACTGGTAGCAGATCAACAGGCCCAAGGATACAGGTAAGACAGGTGACTGCTGATGCAGAGACACCACGAAAGGGCAACCAAAAGGTGCCTCAGCCCATTTTAAATAGGCAGCACTAGGCGGGCAATAGACAGGCGGCCAATGGAGAATACACACACCTGACAGCAAGGGCGAGCAATCACGGGCACCGTGATAATATGATGAGGATCTCAAAAACTTTTGAGATATATTGATTATATGTTGAAGCATAATTGCTTAAAGTATGATGGGACTTCATCTGCAAACACGTGGGACCTTGATGGGGCAAAATGTGCCCCATCTCTTGCCAACCTACTTATGGGTTGATTTGAAGAGACCCACATGTATAAGATTTTACAAAAGGTTTATAGACGACCTGTTATTTATCTGGTCTGGATCGTGTGAACAATTTGAGTTTTTTGTGGCATACATGAATAAGAATGATCTTAATCTATCTTTTGAAGGGTACAGGGATAATGTGTGTAAGAATTATGTTCGGCACCTATAGGGTTAAAAGTTACATTTGACTGATTCTGCAGAAAACTATGTACAGGGGAGGAACAACACGAGTAACCACCAGACTGGTTTGTTTTAGTTCCTTATCTGAGTATGCTCAAGGTTGTTACGCGAGAATGAGCAAAGTTTCCAGAACCCCCCACGGGGGAGGTGATAGGATACTGAAGGAACTGTTATCTATACTCCCTCCCCTCCCCCCTTCCTGTGAACAAGTTTTACTTTTCTGTTTTTTTATAATTTTCTGTTCTATGTTGAAACTGTGAAGCTGTGCACCGCCCCCCTCCCTTTAGGGGAAGGGGGGGCTGTATAGGGCTATAAAGGTTTTGTATGATAAGAATAAAGAGAGAGCTTGTATGGTATACGCTGTTGTGTGTGTTTTTCCTTGCGATCCTTACAGCCTCATGGTACCAGTAATTGACATAGATTCCATAGATTGATCATAAGGGAGTAAAAAGGTACCATATCTAGCAAAGATAACATAAGAGTGTGAAAGGTATCTCTTCAGGCAGCGATCCAGGTAAAGATTCCCTAACAGTTTTTGGTGGAAGAATGCGGACGGTGTGCATCCATTGGTAAGTGACTATATGTTGTTGCCGTCCCAGGGATCACACTGCCGTGTTAAGGGTTGAGTGAAATAGGGAGATAGGGAGTGAGTCTCTGTTAGTCTAATATATAAGCGCGCTATAAAAATAAGTTCGAGGCACAAGTATAGTGTCTCCGGGAACAGAAATAGATAAGAGTTCGAATCCAGAGCTCCGGAATTACGGTCCGAGTCACCCATGTGGTAGGCTCCGGGGACCGTAGTTGAGCAAGTAGGAAAAGGATTCAGGAACAGTTGTAGTCCGGAAATGACCACAGGATTCGGCCCTTGGTGGTCTCGAAAGCACTATATGTGACTTTCCGGGAGACTGCCCGGTAAATTAAGTGAGTGGCATTTGACTACCGAATATTAGGCAGCAGAACACTCTCCACTATAGGGTCCCTCTGTGAGTCTATGTCAATAATCTACTGTTCTGTCCTCTCTTGTCTGTCAAATTGTTTCGTGATACTATATGATTACTATGCACTGGTGTTGAGATATGGATGTTTGTAGAGATGTCAATTAAGTATTGTATCAAAGGATATTAGAGGCTGAGAATAAGTATTGTGTTATTGTGTGCTGTCCCCGGTTCAGGTGAAGGTAAGCACTGGGACCGGGTGTTATTCCAGGTGAAGGTGAGCACCTGAATTTTTACTCCTTTTCTTTTCCTCGTTTATTTGACATTGTGATTGCATTGTATTGTACAACTTGTTGTAAGATGGGTGGTCAAGAGAGTAAGACCCCAGAAATAGGTGAGGATTGTATACACTATGTAGAGAGACTGACAGGGGGTTCCTATTACACTATTCCATTCGTGTCTAGTCTGGTCCTGCAAGATACCACCCACTGACTTTCTCCCCTGATCACTGGGAAAATTTACAACTGTCTCATATTTGTTGCGCATGGCTAACCTGTTTACATACATGTTATGTGTCGTTTGTCTGGGGTAGATACGTGCCCTGTTCCGGAGGGATATAGTAAGTGAGCACAGAAAGAGGGAGAGTGTGCCTACATCACCAGAGAGAGAAACTTGAGGGACTAAATGGGAAAGTTATTCAGAGTGTGTGGATTATTGCTATCAAAATCAGGTACTAAAACATTATGCATTCATTTAGTGACAGCTAGGCAGGGGTTAAGCCGCCATGCTTGTAAAATGTTGATGCTATGAGAAGGTTAGCGCAGCTCTGATTCCCCCTCCCTTCTCTTCCATTCTACCTCTCCCCCTTGTTCTCTCTGTTCTTAGATAAGACACAAGTAACGGAATTTCAAGGTCATCAACGCTGCTGTTTTTCTAAAGGTCCTATTGTTAAGATGTTGTCTAGTAGCTGGGAACTAAGGGTTAATAAATATGATTGGGTGGAAATATAGATTTGTATTATGGTATAGATTTGCATTTAAATATCTATATACCGTTTTGTATTTCCTTGTTAAAAGGGGACCATAATAACTCAATGATCCGAGGATTCTGACAGGGGCAGGTTTTTTTTTTTGTACATTTATGTGGATATGTATTGCCAGGGTCAGGTACTGGTTGGCCACCAGTAATTAGCCTGGAGAGGCACACGGTATTGGTTCTGAGATAAAATGTTGCAACATTTAAGTAAATTCAATCCTAATTTTGTGTAATCAATTGTATGGATCCAAGCAAGTAAAAATATGGATTTGTTAAAGAAATTGTCAATGTGTTATAGATAATAGAACTGAAATTATGTTCTTGAGTGAGAAGAGGCAGGAATGTGGGGGCTGTCTTGCTGGAAGTGTCTGAGGGGATTTTGGCATTGGTCTTACCGGTTCAATGGTCCTCAGTGATCTAAGACCGAGTAGTCCAGCCAGTCCACCCGGCGCGGTCACGGGCACCCCTTCCTCTCCTGTTTTGACTTCTTGGGAAACATATATTTCAACTGAAGTGGTGCACCCAATGTGTATGTGTATATATGTGTATATATGTATATGTTCAACTGAAGATTTGTTGAATTGTGATTTAGCCTCCATAAGAACAAATTGTAGTTATGTATATGTGCCCTTTGCAACCTGTTATCTGTTAATTAGAGAAACAGCAATCCTGCTTTCCCTGAAAATGACAGGAAGGGGTTAAATGCCTGTGTGCTGATTCTCTGCCACTATGAGACGATCGCGCAGCATCAGACCCCTCCCTCTCCTGTGTAATTCCTTCCCAGTTGTAATAATGTTATGGGGGAATGAAAGAGAAAAGATTGTTGACACATATAAGAAATTAACTTCTAATGAAATTAGAGACAGATAAGTAGGGACTGCAGATGCATTCCCTCTTAATGACGTGACTGATAATGTATTATTATTTTACTGTTCTCTGATCCTGGGGTCCGTGCGGACATGTGGGAAACCTCATTTGAATCTTCCTGGGGTGCAGTAGGTTGTGCAGCGGAGGGATAAGTCCCTTGCTGTATCTTTGTATGGATTTAGGGAAACACTGAGAGTGTGCTGAGCGAGCCAGTAAGTGAAGTAATGGAGAAAGAAAGGACAGAAGTTATGTACAGAGATACAGAGGGAGACAAAAAGACTAGGCAGATATTGAAGGACCATGTAAAGTTTCATGCTTTAGCAATTGCAAGGAAAGTTGGCACTGTTGAAGCAGGTAGAAAGAATAATGTAAGTGGTACAGCGAGATCTAAGCAGGTAGGAAAGAATACATGTTTTTACTGTAAGCAGGAAGGACATTGGAAGTGAAATTGCCCCAAGCTGAGGAATAAGTATAGATATACAGACAGAAATCCCCAGGAAGAAGGTGTATCTGTTAGTGGTGATGCAGACAGAAATGACTCACCTCATAAGACAGAATAGGAAGGGATCAGGATCAGTCTTTTTAGCATTATCCTATAGTGCAGGAGGGTGGAATTCATAGTGAAGAAAACTATCAGTATAGTAGGGGTGGATTGAATTCCCTCCTCTATGCCATATATGCAACCTATGGAAGTTACCATAGAAGGGACTATGGTCCAAGATGGTTTTCTCCTATCAGAGTCATGCCCCATTGCACTGTTGGAAGGGATCTGTTGACCAGATTGAGGACAGAGATAACTTTTGACGCTGACAAGATAGAGGTATATGTACCTGACTATTATGACTTGACATTCCATATGGCACTGAGACACACTTCCCAGGATAGTCATGATTCAGACATCCCGGAGGAGGTTCTGCGCTCAGTGGCCTCTGCTGTTTGAGCAGCTGGAAAGCCAGGGGCTGGTAGAGATGCCCGACCCGTTATTGACTTGCAGCCTAATGCAGGACCGGTCTAGGACAGATAGTACCCCATCAGCCAAGAGGCTAGGCAAGGGTTAAGCTAATAGTGGCCAATATTTTGACTGAAGGATTGTATGACAAACTGACTATGATTCTCCTGATACGATAGTATGGGATGAACTGAAGCGGGTGCTGATGTTCGCCCCTGCTTTAGCTCTGCCAAAACCAGTTACCCTATTGACCGAGGACATAAATGATCCTCCAGAGCATGACTGTGTAGAAGCCCTGGAGGAAGTGACTTTACCCAGACCAGATCTGTACAAAGTAAGTTAGAAAATTGTTGGGATTTGTGTGATATATATTTGTAAATAAATCCTAAAATGTGACATATTCTAATCACTGGGGCCAGGCAATGGGCTTGGGTGTCATTTGAACGGCTCCAGATAGATTATATTGGGTTGCTTTGCAGCCTGTACTGGGATTTTAGTATGCTGTTGTAATAATTGATTAATTGTTTAAGTGGCTAGAGACATTTCTTTTGAAAGGAGCTACTGCGGGATCAGTAGCTAAGGTGTTAATAAGAAAAGTAATTCCAAGGTTTGGTTTGCCTCGAGTCATTGGGTCAGACCATGGAAAACATGTTACAGCTGAAATTGTTAAAAGTAATTGTGTCACTCTAGGGGTGGACTAGAGATATCATACCCCCTGGAGGCCTCAATCCTCTGGACAAGTTGAGAGGATGAACCAGACTCTTAAGCGCTCTCTGACCAAACTATGTACTGAACTAAGACTCAAATGGCCAGAGGCGCTTCCCCGTGCCTTGACTCACTTCAGGGTGACCCCTTCCAAATCCTTAAAAGTTTAGTCCTTAAGAGATCCTCTTCGGTAGGCCCTGGAATAGGATTGTGATGTATCACGGATCTACCTTAGAGATTGGTAATCAGCAGATTATGGATTATGTAACTGCTTTGCAGCATACCCTTTCTTTTCTTCCCAGATTTTCTGTTCCACAGCCTTTGCTTTCGGCTGGCCCAGTGCAAGTTTCCAGATTGGAGAGTGGGTATATGTACAGACGGCGCAGTCAAGCTGCATAAAGGAAAGACCTGGATATACCACGCCAGAGTGAAAGCTGCACCAGAGCCTGAGCAGGATAAAGGCCCTGTGCCCTCCCATTGCCCAGCAGATGCCCAGAGGGAGGCAGAACAGGGTGAAGGTCTGAGGCTTTTGTTCAGGAAATACCAGCAAGTAGGCTTATTGCATCGCCTACCTCCGTGGGACCAGTAAGCAGGCTTATTGCATCGCCTGCCACCGTGCGATCATCAAGTAGGTGTTTTGACGGGCATAATAACCCCTGACCACCTGCCTCCGTGGGACAAGACCATCATGAAGATCCATCCCTTTGGAAAGCTAGCACCCTCTGGCAGTGAAAGTGGCCTGCTTGGGGAGGTGCCCCTAAAGATAGAAAATGATGGTCTAATGTGTATTAACATTATAAGTGTGGGGGGTGGAAGGCTGGCTTATGTATGCAACTTATGTCTCACCCTCACTCACGTAAGGATTTATAAATGGCCACCTCTGCACTGGGGTCAGATGGACTGCAGAGACATCCCGGAGACCCGTGAGAACTCCAATGTCTGGATCTACTTAGCACCAGCATGTTATGAACATTACGAACTTTTGCTTGTGCAACATGGTCAGCCCTACTGACGTTATGACCACTTGCCTCATCAGCGTGCCTGTTTCGCTAGCTGTAATCCAAAAGTATTATTGTTCTTTATGTCCTATTTAAGTGTTTGCTTTGCCTCATTGCCAAAAGGTGTAGTTCCCCTGGGTCAGGCCCTTACACCCAGCATTTAAGGATTCTTAGGGTTAAATTGTTTGTGTAACAAGTCATTCCATATTTGTCAAACAGGCCATGTTAACATTATAAAGGGAGTCTGGTTATCAAACTGCTGCTCTGTTGCTGTGCATATCACGCCCGTAACTCCCCTGCCAATCCGTATGCCCCTTACTTGAAAATGTTATCCCGCCGCCCTACCCCTCCCACCCCTTGCTATGATGATATCCATGGCCCAGTGTAACCCCCAGAGTTTAGTTTGGTGAATCAGTTTAGTACTGATTCAAAGAAGGGATTGAAGGGTACAGGGATAATGTGTGTAAGAATTATGTTCGGCACCTATAGGGTTAAAAGTTACATTTGACTGATTCTGCAGAAAACTATGTACAGGGGAGGAACAACACGAGTAACCACCAGACTGGTTTGTTTTAGTTCCTTATCTGAGTATGCTCAAGGTTGTTACGCGAGAATGAGCAAAGTTTCCAGAACCCCCCACGGGGGAGGTGATAGGATACTGAAGGAACTGTTATCTATACTCCCTCCCCTCCCCCCTTCCTGTGAACAAGTTTTGCTTTTCTGTTTTTTTATAATTTTCTGTTCTATGTTGAAACTGTGAAACTGTGCACCGCCCCCCTCCCTTTAGGGGAAGGGGGGGCTGTATAGGGCTATAAAGGTTTTGTATGATAAGAATAAAGAGAGAGCTTGTATGGTATACGCTGTTGTGTGTGTTTTTCCTTGCGATCCTTACAGCCTCATGGTACCAGTAATTGACATAGATTCCATAGATTGATCATAAGGGAGTAAAAAGGTACCATATCTAGCAAAGATAACATAAGAGTGTGAAAGGTATCTCTTCAGGCAGCGATCCAGGTAAAGATTCCCTAACATCTTTCATCTCTGATTTTCATGAGAAATAGATAACTTTCTTAGATCTTAAACTTAGTCTATCCTTCAGTGATGTTTGTTCTACTATATATATAGAAAACCATGTGCTGGTAATTCTCTTTTACATGCAAAATAATGTCATCCAAAACATCTTATTAGCGGTATCCCTACTGGTCAGTTTTTTGAGAGTATGTAAGATCTGTACAAATATTGAGGAGTTTGAGAAATCTTCTGATTTATTAATGTATCGCTTCTTACAGCGTGGCTATCCTAGCCAGTTATTATTAAGTGCCCATTCACAAGCTGCTAGTACTGATAGAACATCACATTTTAACAGCGAGACGAAACAGGCATCAAAATCTGATACTAAGACTTGCTTTGTAACAGAATTCAGTACAGAATTTATTCAGATTAAGAAATTATATAAAATATTTACCAATACTACCTGGGGAAGATTGTAGTTTTGTAGAAAAAAAAAGGCTCCACTTTGGGAAAAAATACTTTTTCCCAGTTTATTCCGTAGTGTACAGCTAATAAGACCTACACTGCTAAACCCGATAGGAATGTTTAAATGTGGAGCAAGGAGGTGTATTTCTTGTACTTATGTTAAAACTGGTGATTCCTTTAATAGCACAATTCCCAAAAGATCAGACACTATATAAACTGTTGTACCAGATATGTGTTTTTTTTTTATTACCTGTCTTTTGTGTTAGTAGCAACATGTAGGTCGTACGAGTCAAGGGGACATACTTTGTCAATTAGTAATAAGGATCCATCAAAACCAGTTGCTTGATGCTTCTTTAACTGCAATAGTTCTGATATTTAAAAATTCTCCTTTCAGAAAGAGTTTTTTTGCCTAAACAAGGAGGGAACATACATGTTCTTATAGACAGTAATGAGGCAAAATGGATTTTACACTTACATATACGTTTACCTCAGGGTATGAATTCGGAACATGATGTTTTCTTATTCATACAACATTAAGTTGGTTTATTTCAATTATTCTTGGCATCAAATTATACCAGGGAAATACTTAACCCTAGCTTTTTCATTATTATTAGTTATTAGTTTGGTGATGTCGTTTCATTCACATCATTATTTCACGTTTTTCTCTCAAAATATTTATAACACATTCAATTATATGTTTTATTAATAACAGTCACAATTTAACAATATTGTAACAATGTTGCACATAAAATTGGTCTAAAAGGGCTTGGCTGTAATTAACGATATCCAGGGGTGTCAAACTGCATTCCTTAAGAGTCAAGACATTATAGGCTGTTAGGATATACCTGATTTAGCACATTTAGGTTTATCCCACTTACTCTGTCTTGGTCCCTTTGAAATGCTGTTTGAGACCTCTGCCTTAACCCTTCGAGTGCCAGACAGATAGCCAATGCAGAGCGCTGCAATGAACTGGATACTTTGTCACGCAATGTATCTATATATATAAAAGAAGACTTTGCGTCTGGCAAAACACACCCAGGGGCGGCAGAAAGGAGGAGTTACTGCTCCCATTGGGTGATTCAATGGGGGTGTGATTTTTGGTCTGGCCCCACTATCCAGCCCGCCCACCACTATCTAAGACTGAAAAAAAAAATGGCTGCCACTCAATCCTACACCACAGACACACACACGTGCCCCCCCACACTGGCAGACACATACATACATATACACACACTCATACAGAGACACACACACACACGCACACTGAGCAGCTGAGGATGATGGGAACTATGTTCAAGCTACAGCTGGAAGGCCATAGTCCAAATCTGTATTATGCATCAGGGTTCCCAGTTATGGGCTCGCTACAATAAACCACTCATATGCAGCTTCTTCATTCCCTGTCTGTGACCCTGCACAACCCTGCCAATTACTACAAGAGAGCCGATTCCTAACCAGTCAGCAGGCAGGATGCTGGCGAGCTGACATGCTAGCACAGAGAAGCTGGAAAAAGTGGAACAATGGCAGAGACATGATCAGGCAGTGCAGAGCAGGGCTTCAGCTGAGCTGGTAAGTGGCAGAGACATGGTTGGGACTGTATTTATATATTGCATAAATAGAGAGAAAGAAAGCAGTTTGTTAGTTTGTCTGTAAGTAGAGGTGCCAGTTCCTGCAATCATCTCCATGCTGTACATAGCTCACTATATAGCATGTATGACAAACTATATATGGTCTGGCACTGTATAGTATACAGTCTGCATGTGTCTGTGTATAAGGACTGGCATTATACAGTATAGGAGGGACAGTCACTGTTTAAGACCCAAATTCCTCTGCTCCTCTATTTAGGACATCACACTGTATGGTATATATAGCAGTGTATCAGGTTGCTCCACATCAATAAAACCAACTGTAATGTGGGTATAAACTTCTGTATATATCTGTTAAATTAGTCTGTGTAAAAAAATACTTTCATCTTCTTCTAAATCATTCACTAACTTAACCATTTCAATGTCAGAGGGGATGCAATGCATTGCTTACCCCCTGGCACTCAAAGGGTTAAAAATTCTCTAAAATACACCACCAGCCATGCCCCCAGTAACACCACCTAAAACACAAGTGTCCCTCTTTGGCCATTTGAAATGTTGGGAGGTATGTTACTTACACTGCTCACACTGTAAGTAAGTATGTTCTGCTTTGCATCTGTGTGTCACTGTTTGTGTATGTCAGTGCATGTGTGTGTATGTATGTGTGTTGCATGCGTCTCTGTCTATCACTGTGTGTCCCCCTGTATATTTGTGTGTTTGCACACGTGTCTGTGTATCACTATGTGTACCTTTCTAACACGTACACGCTATGCCATATTTCACTATCATAACATTTATTAAAAAAAAAACATTCCCTGCATAACATGACGGGCAACGCCGTCCCACATTGCTAGTGTATGTATATTTTTATTTCTCTAGAGCCAACCTGTGTACTTGGCACGTTACAGTTTACATTTGATATAGAAGGGGTACAATAAGTGAGGTGATTAAGTGCTTATATAGACAATCATAATGGGAACAAGTGAATGTACATTAGGATTAAAGGCCCCTGTCCCATAGAGCTTACAATCTAAGTAATGTGATGCCCATGATACGAAAGACATTTCTATTGCATTGCACAAGGCTTCCATTACTGGCCAGTTTAGAAATTCTTACAGGGATAGTAACCCCCCCAACAACTTGATGCGAAAGTACAGCAAGCATACAAACATAATGAACGCACTTAGTCCCAATGAGAGATGTAAGGCAAGGCAGTCCTCCAGTCCCTCCCCCTTCTGCCTGACGAGCTGTAAAGCTGTCAGAGGCAGAATCCGGTCGGCCGACTTTCGGCGGTTCTGCAGGAGCTCTGACATCTAGATACCTCCGTATAATTACTTCATAGGAATGGTCTACAACATGTGCTTGCAAGCCAGGCACATGTTTTAGACCATACCCATGAAGTAATAATACGGAGGCATCTAGATGACAGTGCTCCTGCAGAGCCGTCGTCTTGTGCTGGAAGCCGGATCTCATGACGTCCGCTATACAGCGGACGTATGAGAAGGGGGAGGGAGCGGAGGTCTGTCTTGCCTTACATCTCTCAAACTATAATGGTTTGAGAGATGGGACTAAGTGCGTTCATTATGTTTGTATGCTTGCTGTATTTTCGAGTCAAGTTGTTGGGGGAGTTACTATCCCTTTAACCTCTAGCATACTAGAGAAGTGCCTGTTTAGTTTTATAGCTGTTCTAACTAAAAGCGGTGGTTGTTTTGACTGTGTGCCGGCACCAATTAAATTATGCCAGCATTTCTAAGGTGATTTATGACTACTCTAACTAAAGTGGTGATATCTAACATTTATGCCGCTACCACAAAAAGGATGCCAGCATTTTGAAATTGATGAGTCCACAGTAACTAAAGCGGAGGCTTCTAATATACATACAGGCACCATTAAAAGGATGCTTGTATGGGTATTTTATTATGGTCTATATGTTCTGATCTTTACGCTCTGGTTTATCTATTTAGCCATCATTCACGTGGGAGGTAATTGTGAATTGTTGGACTTAACTATTACTATATACGGGGACTATTCAAGAAGCAGAGCATCTGCAGTGCAGACAACAGTACATAATGAATTGTGTTATGGGCGTTAACGAGTGATCCCGGTTAATCAATGCATAAATGACAGCATGCAAATGCGGGCACTTATTGAGTAGAATTTTTATTTAGCCTTACTTTGTGAGTGATTGATACCATTGGTATAGGACAAGGATACACAGAGTCCATAATCTGTAGCAGGGTGTCTGCAGTGAATACTTGGGAATATGTTATATAATAGCCCCTTGTGACAATAGTTCTCCTCTCCATGTTGAAAACTTTTGCCCCGGTTGTAACACAGTAACCAAGTTATTGTATACTAACTTGTAACTTTTTAACCTTTATAAAAGAAAGTGAAGGTCACGTATGAATGCATAGGGGATGATACATTGTAGCCTGAGTGACTACACTTACATTTTACACCTGTAGTGACTTGAATTGTTAGCCTAATCAGCCATAATAATATACTACTGCTCCGAATTTAGGTACCTAAAACGAATATGCTTGAAAATCAAATAAGCATATGTTTATGGCCAATAAGTACAGCCAAAAGCTAGGATGAAGACATCTAATTAGCTTCAAATGGCTTAATGATAAGAGACCGGTAACCCGAGTATCGAAGAGGTTAATAGGTCCTTTTAAAAGGCACATTACACGCAGCTGTAGGAGTACGGCATCTCCTAACAGTGTTTGTACTAGAGGTCAGAACAATAAAGAGTCAGTGGAAGAGATAACAAGTAATAAACTGTGATTGGTACTTGTTTAAAATATGATAATAATAATAATAATAATAATAATGTGATTTTTATAGTGCTTTTCTCCCTGTGAGACTCAAAGAGCTTTACAATTCTATAAACAGACATAAAATGTAAGGGTTCCTTATTGTTAGATGAGGTGACTGAACGCCTGATAAAAGAGATGGGATTGAGGACGGTAAAGAGTTCCAGAATGTGGGGGCAGCATGGCTGAATGCCCGGGAACATGATTGTGGTATAATCCCTGCCCCTTTTCCTTCAAACCACTATAGGGTATGGATGTTAGTCTACCACAGAATTTATTTACTTTACCACATCAATAAAGTGGTGAAACCATTTTTTATAGTGATTGTGAAATAAAATTTGAGTTTTTAAGAGTTCTTTTGTGTATCCTGTTAAGAAAAGCAATGATCAAGTCTCCTGTTTATTGATTCCCTGGCGAGGATGTAAATTTATACCTCACCAACTTGGGTTCTCAATATTTCTTTTCTATCCTCTCTTCTTTTCCCAGTTTTTAGTATATACATATAAGATTTGCTGTGCGATTATATATGTTTAGTATTGAGCACAAGTACATAATATACTAGAGAAGTCCTAACTGGGTTTAATGAACATTGACACTAAAATACAAGTTGCTCTCCTTTGACTTCAAATGTTGAATCATTAGTAGATTTATATTTAAAATAGTAATGGTTTATTATGAAAAAATATATATTGTGGGATTTTTTTTCCCTTATAGAGAGCGTAATAGAAAATATTGCTGTTTGAACACCAGCTAACCCCTTAATGACTGTCCGAAGCAGGACATGGCTGGCAGTTAAGGACCATGGGTCTTTTTTTTGTTGCAATGGATTCCAGGATCCCCCAGAATTCCATGACCTGCCAGGACTGTTGCCAATTCTTAACTGCCAGAACTGGTGTGATGCTCCTGGCAAGTCCAGGGTCATTAAGGGGTTAATGATATTTTGAACAGTTTAATAATAATCATAAAAAACCTAGATTTTGAGGGGTAATATATTTTGAATAACTTTTGTAACTGGATAGTCGGGGAAGTCCTGAGACTCCACTGATAGTCCCTTGCTAGGGAAATCCAGTTGCATCAATGACAACACTCGCAAGTGTGATGTCACTTATACAATGGATCCAATTAGACCACCAATACACTTTTTTTTAAACAGGGACAAGGGCAAAGCTCCTCCCTTTGTTAGTCTTTAATATGTACATGAGCGATGATCGCAGCATCACCAAGCATGAACAAAATACATAAAATGTGAGCATGAAGAGGATGTGGGGACACTAAAGAACCCCTATTCCACATTCACTTATTTGTAAAAAATATAAAGTGCCCTTCTACAAAACAGGGGAGTCATTGTTCTGCCCTCTGGAATGCAAAGGTTGAATAGTGGCCATGTTTGGTGATCTGGTGATCACATAAACATGCATATGGACCACACATACTACACACACACACACACACACACACACATATATGTCTAAATTAGCTTCTGATGAAAGAACACAAATTTGAGCTGCTAGTTATTAAACACTGTGACAATGACAAAACATTATGCCTTATATAACATCCTCAGCTAGCTAGTTCAGTTTTTTGAGTTTTCTCCTGGAGTATTAGGGCATTCTTTTCTTTATTAAAGGAGATTTATTTGATTTCATTTTTATTTCTCATTTCTATTTTATACCATTTCTGAAAACCGGAATATGAAGATTTCCTGAAACAATTGCCCAGTTTTCTGGACTAATCCACTTAATTAAAACTGGAAAGAGGATATCTTAGTCATACAAGAATACATCAGGACTATTTATTTTGAATCAACCTTGTTGAAAAGCAGGAATATCAAAAGTCATACTAGCCCATGTGCAGTTAAATTTCAAACAAGAAGACACCTTTAAGCTTCCCCATATTATCAGTGTACTCCCACAGATGAAAGACACATATGGTAACTATGGATGCACAAAAAGTCCTGTTTTGTTACTGCATAAATGTTTGTGGAAAATGTACAATGCTCCTTTTTTCCTAGAGAATTCCCATCCATAGAGAAGCCCATACAATGTTCACTGTTTTGCTAACACCTTAGATTTTCACCCATACTATGAAAACTCGGAACTTCCTACCATGCAGCATGTTGTAGAATAGAGAGATAGCAGAAAGGAAGCAGAGAGACAGAAAGGGAGGCAGAAAAAAAGTAAAGAAATGAAGTTGTTTGGAGTGTTGGCCAAAACAATGAGCAGCTGGAAAAGCTGGAGGGCCACTGCTGCTACTGAATCAGATGTGGAGGAATCCAGCGGCATCAGTGAAGGGAGTCCACCTCCTTCTGCCCAAAATGATCCCCAGTTTCCCAGCCACTTCCCTAGGGATCTGGGGAAATGTACTATAGAAGGGGGTCACTGGATAGCAGTATCAACAGCACATGTCAACTGCCTGTGCCTGCTGCTACTGTCAGTGTGCTACTTTCTTAGGTGATGGCAAGTATGACATCAGGAGACCTGCTGTCACATTTGTCATCACCTACCACATCTACAGAGCAGCAAGAGACTGGTGACAGAAGAGGGTGATGGAGCAGCTGTTATGGAAGAGAGTATGCAAGCATTTTTAGCAGAGAAAGATAAGGAATAGAAGAAAGAAATTAATTTATGAATGGGCATCACCCAAAGTGACATTCTGGCATTTGCTGCTACTGTAATTTCTGAGGAGTTATTAGAAACAGACGTTCATCTGTTATAGCAGCAGGCTGATGAGCAAGGTAGTGTGCCATAGACCCCCATGAAACTGGGTTCAACAAGCAGTGATATTGAACTGGGGCAGGTAGATGTGGTTCAACTTGCCACCACTTCTCCTTACTCTTGCTATAGGGCTGATGCGGAGGTCATTGCAGATTCTTCTGGAGAAGAAGGCTAATCCTTTCCACCTCCTCCACCTCACTAAAATCATGTGTATGGGAACATTGCAATCATCTGTGGCTGCGCTGTGCCTTATATGTGATAACATAGTGAAAAGCAGAAAAGAGGGGACTGACTTTGGCACATCTGCCCTCTTTAAGCACATCCAGCATAAGCACCAAGATGCTTGTATTAAGCATGTGAAACCCAAACTCCAAAAATGAAAACTGACTTTTGCTGTCACTTTGCCCCTTGTTCCTCCCCAAGGGCCCAAAAAGAAATGTGGAGAAAGACAAGAGTAACTCCACATCAGCCTGGCCGTTCGATGACAGCTATAAAACCTGCGTCATCAGCATCATCTTATTGTATTAGGATATCGGTACGGTAGAATGTATGCATTGTCCCTACCCCAGCACTCTCAGGGTCATCTTTCTCCTAGGCAGTACTGCCATTTCTTTCTTTATCTTCCCCACAATCTCAATGAAAGTCTGTAGCTGTGAGGATCTGGCAGTTCATCTCCCTGAACTGAATATTGTGAGGTGCACTGAACACACATGTCAATGGGGTGAAGAGCTATCGAATGCAGGGTATCAGGCAGCATCCGCTGACATTCCATTCCACTAAATATACCAAGGTGGAGGCAATGAGGATTAATTATATTTTATTAAATCTTTCTGTCATCACATGTCCTGTTTTCTTTCGGGATGGTGTAACACTGCTGACCTAAGCATCAAGGTGGTGGTTTCAGGTGTTCCTGTTGCTTAAGAGAGCAGATGTGTCAACTGAGATTCTTTCCAGTCATTCCCCTTTTTCACTCTGTTTCCACATATTGTACACATTGCAGTTGATGATGAATAAACTGTTCCTTCCTGCTCTCAAGGGATATAATAAAATATGATTTTAGAGGCGGTACAGCAGGAGATGCAAATTTGACCAACTTAAACTAATCAGGTGAACCTGAAGTGGTGGGGAGTCTTGTTGCCTCAGCATCACTAGGGCTAGTGGAAAGTGGAAGTGTAACGGACCATAGGCCGTTACTGAGAGGCCTTCTCAGGCCTGTCATATTTACATGGACTATAATATATCTAACAGATGGTGTTAATTGTGGCCCACAATCTTACATGGGCCTGAAGGGGTTAATTTGTTGGATATTTGCAAGGCCAGCCAAATTGTAGATGTGTCACCCTTTCTGGTCCAGAGTTTGATTAAGGTTTCACTTTACTAATCCCTTCACCTCTAATGTGTGTTCGCTATTGTCTTTTGTGTGATGGGATTAGTCTGGGGTTCTGATTGCATTTGGCACCTGTTCCTGTTGTACTGCTTTTGCTGATTGTATCCATCCCACTGTATTGTCCCATTGTATTGTGTGTTCCTTTGTCTGGCCCAATGTTTACTGTAAACACCACCACTGTTCACCATTGTATGACTTAATTCATTCATGTCTGGCCCCATTGTGCTATATTTACATGTTCATTGTCCCTATTGTTCCACCATCTACCTAGCCATTGTACCATTGTGTCCTTTTGTGCCCAGTCCCTGGTTACCACTGTTACCTGTGTATAAAAGAGCTGTGTCACAGCTTACCTTGGTTCTAGCACTGCCACTTCAGCGACGCTCGGGGTCATTCCATGCGTCATCTGGTGCTGACCTGTGTGACTATTCTCCTGCTTGCTCCCATTGTGTAGTAGACACCCAATCTGGTGCAGACCTGCGGCGCTGGTTAAGACCTTACTCCCTGACTGCAGGCGTGAGTCAGGATCACTCTGGTGCCTCTGAGAAAGGAGACGGCCGTCTCCTTACTGACTGCAGGCTTGAGTCAGTACTTCTCCCTTACCGTATCATCTTTAGGGAGATCCCTAGAGCTACTTTCTGACTGTAGGCATGAGTCAGTTAGTCTCTTTCTGGGATTCCTGCTAGGCCTTCATTATATAGAGACTCCAGAGCATTCCAACTTCTGGCAGACTCTTATTTCTGATAGAGTCGTTGGCCGCTAGAAGGACCTCTACTCATTGTTCTGTGATTTACTGTACTTATATTTATTCAGTAAAGATTGTTTTACTATACTGTACTGACTCCTGGTTTGATCCTGGGAAACTGTGACAAGCTGTTTTTGCCATCAATAAACCAGCATTAGTTTGGGACTCAACCTGTGTCCTGTGTCTTCATTCCTGGATGGTTTAAAGTGTCCCCTTAGACTCCCATTCATGAGACCAATGTCCCAGCTTTTTGTTTCCAGCCTTTCAGCTTGGGTTTCCAGCTGGTTTTTCCCAGTGTTCCAGCCAGCCATCCAGCTTCACCGGACCAGCTACCCCTTTTTATCTGCTTCAAGGAGAGAGGACCCTGGAACGACAGCTAAGGACAACCCAGCATCCTTAGCTTCCATTACACTTGGAAGCATCATGGTATCACTGCCTGTCTCATGTCATTTCTACAATCTCATGCAACAGCCTAATCATCTTGCTGCTTAAATGACTCCGTATTAGGGTTAGGAATTACATCAGTAGCAAATGCCAGAATGTCACAAATGTTGAGTGCCTTTGGGTGGCATAATGTTTCTGGTGGTTGTTTGCCACAACCATATTGAACTACTGGCACTAGGCCAGCAGTATATAACATTGTTTCAGGCTTGTTTTTTGCAAGCCTGAGGCCTGCAAACAATTTTTAAGGGCTTGTGTTTTGCAATTTTCTAAGACTAGCCTTACTGCAATATTTTGAATATTTTAAGTGAGCATGCAAAATATTTATTTTAAGGCTTTTCTTTCTGTGAGAAGGCTGCTACTCTAAACATCATTTTCAAATAGTTCAATCTAAAAAAAAAAGGGCATCACTTAATGTGGCAGATGTGTTTGGTGGTTGTGGTGTGATTACTGTATTCAAATCATCATGATTAATAGGAATTAATTCTAAACAAATTAGTAGCGCTAGACGCCAGAATTATTACCTTATTTGATAGATTTAAGCTTTCTTCCATGGGTGACAGGTAGGATGGAGCGCGGACATCTTGCCATATCTATTAAATAAGGTAATAATTTTGGTGACTAGCTCTACTAAACAGCTAGTTGCCAGATGGGGACTTAAGTAAGCTAAAGATGTGCGGTGGTAGTTCCGCTTTAAGGAGCGGGCTACAAGCAATTAACCTGCTCTAGTTTATTTAAACATTTATGGAATTGTTTGATTCTCTCTCAAATCTCTGCATTCACAAACTGGCATGCCATGGTGTGGGCTACCTTTGTCATGTTGATGGTGTGTCCCCAATCAGACTTGTGGTTGTGCTTCCAGGGGCAATCTCAGTGAGAATGTACCTAGGTGTGATAATACATTCCCCTTGCTCACATGCGTCTTACACACATAACAGATAGAAACATGTAGCTTCTGGATCGTGAGTGAAGCATCTCTCTACTGTAGACTTCATACACTGAGGGGTTCCTAAGGGGTTACTACTACTGGGGCTAGGTGTTGCAATTGTACTATTCGTAGGTGTCATATGTGCTGCACTTTCAACAGCAGCAGAAGCACTCATCATAGGTAGGGTTGTGGATGTTTATAACCTGTTTTGCTGGTTACTCAACAATAGATTGTGTGTGTGTGTGTGTGTGTGTGTGTATGTATGTGTGTGTGTGTATAGCTGTGTGGGTGTTGGGCTAGGAAGTGGTGATTATGCTGAAGAACTGACAGGATGAGTTTGACATTTTAGGCATGTTTACTTGTCATACTTTCAAATTTATTTCTCAAACAGATTATGTATAGACTTTGTGCTCCTTTTCAGTGCTGGAAGAATGAGCCTTTTCCTGTCAGATAATTTTATGGCCATGTCATAATCTCTGTCACTCTCAATTTCAACTGTACCTGAAGAATAGGAGGATGCTGGAGGGATATCAACGTCCTCATCAATAATTACTTCATCCTCAGCATTGCCTGCCACTTTCCTCCCAATACTTTTATGTTCCTCTGGTCTTTTTAAAGTCTCAAACAATTTATTTTGAATTTTTCTCTTAGACAGATTTTCAGAACATATGCTACTACTTTCAGGACAGGTGTTGCACTTGTTTCTCTTGTTCTTAGATGCAGAAGTTGGTTGAATTGCTACATCTTCCTCCTTTATGCCATCAACACTAGAATGTGTATAAAACAAACAGAAGCGCAAAGAGGAACATCTAAAAGTAGAGTTTTATTTTAAAAGATTCACATGCTCAATAAGAAAAGGGTAGAAGTGAGAGTAGGACAGGTCAGCTGCCTATGCCTGCTGCGCCTGCTGTCAGATGTGCTGCCTCTGCTGCCAGTGTCATCAGTGCTGTGCTGGCTGACAGTACTGCCCCTGCTTACAGACGTGCTGTGCCTGCTGCCAGACATGCTGCCCCTGCTGCCACCAGTGCTGTGCCTGCTGTCAGTCATGCTGCCCCTGCTGCCACCAGTGCTGTGCCTGATGCCAGTGGTAAACCTGCTGCCACCAGTGCTTTTCCTGCTGCCAGTGCTGAACCTGCTTCCACCAGTACTGTGTCTGCTGCCAGTGTGTCTGTGTGTGGAAGGAGAAGATGATGCCAAGTGTGATAGTGGGGGACCCTAAGTCACACTTGCCATCCTCAAGCAGTCCCACCAGTGCTAGTACTACTACTAAGAAGATTCAGCAGCTTCTTAGCTTTAGGAGTGAAGGAGCGGGTAATCATCATATTAATAGTTACTCTGAGGAGGAAGACTTTGGGGCTGAAATTGATTAGTGTTAGTAGTAGTAGCAACAGTGATGGTGAAGCAGCCGTTGGGACTAGTGTTAGGAGAGTGGTAGGGGAAGCAATTGAGAGCATCAAGACTACCGGTCAAGGGAGCCCACACCACTTCCCTGACCCTGGGAGTCCCTTTCCCCCTACAACATTGTTCATGTGGAACAATATCCTGAAGAAGGCAGAATTGTCACCACCGCAATAATACCACCATCACCAGGAACACAGATCAGCTGCCTGTGCCTGCTGCTACTGCTGTCAGTCTGCCTTCTTCACGTCACCAAGAAATGGTAAATGTGACATTAGGGGATCCTCTGTCACATTGCTCATCCCCTCCTTCAACCAGCAGTGAGCATTTGGAATTTGAGGAATTTGGACCTGCTCTAATTCTTGCTGCTGCTGAGTTGCAAGGGCAGCAGGATGCTGAGGAGCAGGATAGTGTGCCACAGACCAGTGTGGATACAGTGGTAATGGGGTCAACAAGTGATCTGGGACTAGGACAGGTTCCAATTGCCAGCAGTAGCAATACTCCTGGTCCTAGCTGCATTGTTTGTTCTGAGGCAGTAGCAACAACAGCAGCAACATCATCCTCTGTCCCAGACAGTAAAGGTGAAGGTGGAGGACAAGAAGAAAGAGGCCATTCTTCTCCACCTCCCCCCCCTTGAGGTCATGGGTGTGGGACTATTTTTCTCTTAGGTCAGGCACAGTGCAGTAATCACCAATGGCACTGTGCATAATTTGAGACAAGGAGAAAGGGGGAGGGGGATGCACCTTGGCACAACTGCCCTGATAAAACACATGAAACACAGACACCATGACATTTATGTCAAACATGTTCAAGCCAAACACCCACCACAGAAATCAAGCACCGCTGTTGCTGTACCACCTGACTCTCCCGAAAGGCAACAAGAGGTGAGGCAGAGATCAAAGAGGATGAAGAACTGAGAAACCCAGATAGAGAATGGAAACTCCATGACGAGCGAAACAACTAGCTCGCCATCACCTTCTTCCTCTAGGGCAACTACATCTTCTGCCAATCCACCTCATTCATCGTTACCTCCCCAGCTAAATGATACCCACTCTGTGGATGTTAGGATGTGGCAGTTCGTCTCCACCCATTGCACACTATGTGGTGCACTGACCCCACATGGCAGTGTGGTGAAGGAGAATCGCAAGCAGGGCATCAAGTAACATCTGAGGAGATTCCATCCTGTATAATATGCTAAGATGGTGGCAGGGAGGTTTCATCATTACTATTAAACTGTCAGCAAATTGTCATGTGCCCTTTGCGGGTTCTGGACAAGGGGTATAGTGACAGTGGCAGTACTTGGGTTCTGGTGTCATTGCAGTTGCTGATGAGAGGCAGAGTTTCTGCTCTCAAGGGAAACATTTCTATTCTATTAACAACACACCCATGATTTTGGAGGAGGGGCACGTGGAGAAGAATTATTGCCCAACTTCTTCTTTTCTCCACATAGACTGGGGGCTACTTATTGTGTTGCTACTGCTCAGGTGCATCACTGGAGCTAGTCATGGCAAGTGGAACCTTCATCATTCATCTCCCATGTTACTACTGTTGTTGATCCTATTCCCTTTCAGCTGCCTTATCATCCTGTTACTTAAACAACTCAGCAGCTGTTGCAAGTTCCGCAATTATGGACTCAGGAGGACATTTGACAATGGCCAGTGGCCAACATGACCTGCCTCCGGGCTTGTGCTTTTAAAAGAATACAAATCAAAAAATCATTAAAAAAAACCTAGTCCTACAAAAAATATAAACACTTTTTGGGGGTTTGTTTCTAACAAGCCTAAGTCCTACAAATCAATGTTTCTTCAGGGCTTGTGCCTCTAATACGTCTAAGTCCTACAAATCAATGTTTCCACAGGGCTTGGGCCTTTAACAACAAATCTAACAAATCATCCTCTACAAAATACTCTATCAAGTCAAGTATCAGTCCATCCCAGTGGCAGCTTATGTCAGGGGGTTCCTGTATCTATGACTTTACATACAAATTTCTTATTTTATTTTTGTTATTAACTGTCCCCCCAATACCACTCAACTTCTGCAAATAGTGTAGTCTGAGGCCGTGAACAAGATGATCTAGATAACATAGATCTAAAAATCTGTGATCTGAGACCTGTCAAACGTATGTAATTATACTGACTAATTCTACGGTTACTAGATATAGCATGAGTCAGTGAAAATTGGTGATCTGTTAATAGACTCTTATGTGCGTATGATCTTTTATGGCAGAGCATGCTAACTACCTCTTTAGCGATCAACTCCTCTAACAAATTCTGATGTGATGAGCCTAAGGGAAAGCTCAGTAAAGGCTATTGCATTCAATCTGTAATATTCACCTTTCTAGCAATAGCATATGATCTACTGGTAACCACATATCGTGGCAAAGAACACAGTGAAGGAGAGAAATTGCAGCAATAAATACTGACCACAAATATATTTGGCTTCAGTTAACAATATGGAGAGGTCATGTTGTATAAATCTCGTTATAGTGTTTTGATGTAACTAATAATACTGATACATCACAAGTCAGACACATTGTATTTGGGAGTGGCACCTTGAAGATTTCAGACTACCACACAAAATAATTGGAGTCTTATTTTGCTTTTAATGTGGGTGTTTCTTATAATAATTAGAATTAAATGAGCAGTAAACTTTTTTTATGAAAAATATATATTGTACGGATTTTCCTATTGAGTAAAATATGGGTACTCCCACTGCCGAGAGATTTATATTTCCAGAGTTATTACAGTTTAAACCCATGTTTTTTTACATTAGCAGTGCCCTCTAGTGGTCAAATTCTAATTAGATTTCCTGTTACATTCTAATGGAGAGGAAAGTCAGAAAAGTCAGACATACAGTTCTCCATAGAATGTGATAGAAACTGCCTGTCACTTCCTGTTAGTTAGAACTATCAGGAAGTAAACACAGTAAATTCACTTCCTGATTATTTAAACTGCTATATTATTTGAATAAAACATCTGACAAGCAGTGGGAGTGACCTTGTTTTATTCAGCAGGAAATGCTCTATAAAATATGTGTTTTCATAAAAAAAGTTTACTGCTCCTTTAATAAAATACTATTTTAATCTGATCTTGTTAGTGCTAATTGGGCTGAACTGGTCTCTCATACAGCTAAGGGATAATAAGGAGTCAGTGTTTTCTACAACTGACTCCTCCCCAATCTATTATTTTGAAGCTGCATTCTTTATTGTTTGCAGGTCCAAAGTAGGCCATTAGTGTCTGCCTCTACTACTGCATCTGCCCATGCAAGGTCCCATTTAGCATTCCAAACTGGCTTTGATGGTCTGTAACCTAAAACCCAATCTTAAAACACAAATGTTTTCCTGATCCAGTTATCCACATTATGTTGAAAGCACATTAAAAGGAATAAGCTAAAATTAACTAGAGTATGGAAAACCTACATTTTATGATCTAAACAAAATTCACCCACTGATGTTTACACTTTCATGCATTTTGGACTTTTTACAACCTGGTTTGTATGAAAGATTTAGGTTCAGTTCTCTCATAGTGCAAATATCTGCCTTACTTATTGTATTCTAGAAAAAGATTGCCTGAAGCTGACATTTATACAAGATGCTATTCACATTATTCTTCCTTATAGAGAACCTGCTTCTACATGAGGTTTGAATCTAGGTTTAGATGCTCTGCAAGCAAAACCCTTTGAAACTCTGTTTTCAGTTTCTATCAACATCTTACATGCAAGGTGTTTTTTTTCTTTCAGCCATTTCCTCAGTGAGACGGATTTCTGTACTAGGAGTTTTATCTTGCAAACATCCATTCTCCTTTTTTCATCAAGATAAAGTAGTCCTATGAACTGTTCCTGATTTTCAACCCAAAGTTTTCTCTTCCTTCCATATCAATAAATTTAGCATTTCCTCATTGTGTCCTAATCCTTCAAATAGAGGCTTGTTTTCATTGCCTGGATTTAGTTAGGTGTCTCAAATACTATTTGAAATCCATGAAATGTTTTAGGCAAATGGATACCCTATTTGTTATTCCTGAAGGCACCAGTAAATCCTTTACTCTTATTTTGATTAAGAGATACAGGAGATCCCACCTTGAGACAACTTGCCTTGGAGCAGGGTACCCTGTCTTTTTTTTCTGTCCTTATCTCTTTTGGCTTAGTTATATTTAAATTAAACTAGATAGCTATTGAGAGGGTAATAGAGGGCGGAATATTGGAGGATTTCAGCATTGATTACCCTGCCTCCTGGGGTCTTTGCAACCCTCCACTGGAGTAAGAAAAAAGGTTTTATTGGTAAGTAAAAAATCTTATTTTATCAACCTTCTACATTTTTAGCTATAGGTGTACATGTTTTGTCAAAAAGTTTACATTTCAACTTGTATCTAGAAGTATGTGCACTTTATACATTACTTAAAGGGATAGTAATGTTTCAAAATAAAAGCAGCTCTAATTAATCTTCATAGTATTTGGGCAATGGAGAGTGTTATTTCAATACTGTCAGAGTTGTAGTTCGAAAGTAATTGAATGAAAAAGTATCCCCCTCCCTCCCCTATTACTGATGTAACACTGCTCACCATAGAACAGAAAGGTGGTGTCCAGATCTTCTATTAGTATAAGGGAAAAACTTGAAAAACCTGTAAAGGGGGCAGGGTTTTCATTGTTCTCACAGTAAGAAGATTATCTCTTGCTGTGACCTGCCTGATCAAAAGACCAGATTCCACATCTAAGGGGAGGTGGCTTATACTAAGTAAAAGGGGTGGAATGGGGATATTTTATCATTTAATTAGTCTTGAACTACACCTGACAGTACTGAAATAACACTCTCCATGGCCCAAATACTATGAAGATTAATTGGAGCTGCTTTTATTTTGAAACATTGCTATCCTTTTATTATTAACTTGTTTGACCTGTAAACTTTTCAGATTTCTCAGAGTTGATCAGTTTATCAATTAGTTTACATGGTAATATTTATCAAAAAGTGTATTTTAACCATGAGTGGCTAAGCCCTGTTCAGTCGTTTTTGATGTTACCTTTCCTGTCAGATTTAAAGTTTCTGCAAGGGATGTAAATGTGGCCTGAGAATGAAGGGTTTATTTTGCTACTAATTCTATATAAGCAGAAATGTGGAAGATAAAAAAAATCCCATTCACCTAGTGAAACCTGCAGGAACCCGCTGCTGCCAGAGGTTTAACTAGTCATTGGAGGGTGTGGCTAGCGACGAGACAAGATGGCTGCTTGAGAGCCTAGCTCCCGGCCGGTGGCCCGTATTATTATCTTTTTTTTGGCACATTTACCCAGGATGGTGAGGAATAAGCAGCAGCAAAGGGGTTCACAAACACCTGGGGCTGGTACACCAACGAGAAATTAATCGCTGAGGGGTTTTTTTACTGCACCAGTGGGATCCTTGCCAAGCACGCCGGGCCCCGACATGGCGGACTCACCTGTGCCTTCACGTGCCTCGAGTGAATCTCCGGCTTCTGCGTCCCCGACATCTGAGCTAGACCGGACAACAGTCTTACCGCAGGACTTTCTAGAAGCTATGAGGGCTCTTCCTTCTAAAGAGGACTTCCGATCACTGATATCCGAGATCAGGACTGGCATGCAGGTGGTACGCGAGGACATAGCGGGCCTAAGATCTGGCATGGAAGCCCTGGACTCACGTGTGACGTCCCTGGAGGCCCGTGCCGTGAGGGTAGAGATAGAGTTACGAGACCTACCTGCTTCAGTCTCTCAGGTGTCCCCGCAGATTGCAGAGCTTCGCCGGATGGTGGAAGACATTGAAAATAGGGGACGACCTTCGGGTGCGGGGCCTCTAGGAGGATGTGCCTCCCGGGGATCTAATGGGGGCTCTCCAATCTCTCTTCAACACTATCTTAGGAAGAGCGGAACAAGAACCGATTGGGTTTGAACGAGTACACCGGGCACTTAGGCAGAGGGGTCCGCCTGAAGGCCCGCCACGGGATGTTATATGCTGCCTCTCTAGCTTCCGCCTCAAGGAAGATATCATGCAGGCGGCTAGGGACAGAGGGAGCAGGCCCTACCGGGGTTCGGAGGTAACACTTTATCAGGACCTCGCCTGGATCACTGTACAAAAACGGAGGGCCCTGCAGCCCTTGACACGGGCTCTATCTGCCAGAGATGTACTGTATAGATGGGGTTTCCCCTTCAGTTTAATGGCCCGTGTGGGGAACGACACATTTGTTGTTCGACGTCTGTCTGATGTTCCGGACTTGATCTGAGCTGCTGACCTTCCTGATATCACAGTACCGGACTGGGATGCCTTGGAGTTCCCTGCTCAGGCACGTCCGCAGCGGCGGGCACACCGCACTGGTCAACGTGGAGGGGGTTTGGAGCGGGATCCTTGATTTCCGAGTTGTGGGTGGCCTGCTGAGGAGTGAGGGTCCCGCATTCATCCTCCGATTTTGCCCGGGCCCCTGAACTGTTTCCCTCCTGAGTTGGGTGGCTGGCCCGCTGTGGATTGTTACTAATGCAGCCTGAGATGGACAGATACCTACGCTCTGGATGTCACTGTTGGTTGCCTTACCGGTCCCCTGGGCCTCCACCTTGGCCCGTCTCGGCCTGCCATCCGGACTCACTTGCTGGACCTGCTGGTTCTTTGGAATTGGACTCCAACGGTAGCCTGTATGCCGCCCCCGGGGATATATCCTGGGTGGCTACATACCAATATACCCGGGGATGCTCTGCGTCTCGAGGGTTCCCGTGGTTTTGGAGATGGGGAGCCTGTGTAGGTGCAAGCTGGGGATTGCCCGGGGGGTGCGGTGGGGCATGGGTGCCTGCTGTGTCAGCGGGTGGGTTGGCAGCCGAGCGGGGTGGGCAACATGTGCGTGCCCTGCCGGTGGTCGGCCAGACTTGCTGGGACTTGTATGGGGCCCGTGTCCCTGCGCCATGGGGTGGTGGGGCGGGCGCCGCGCCTGCAGCGGTCCTGCGCGGGGTCGGTGCGTGGGGTGGCGGGGTCCCGCGGCCGTGGTCCGTTCGCCGGTGCTCAGAGTGCGTGTCGGGGGCGGGCTGTGGGGGCGGGGTTGCCGCTGCTTTGCGCGGGGCTCGGGCTGGGGGCCGCTGTGGGTTTGGGGTGTGCCGCCGACCTTGAGCCTGGGTCTCTCGTGATCCCACTCCCCCCTGTGTATTTACGGGCCGGGGGCTGACCTGTGTCCTCCTGGTGATCTGGGGCACACTGTTTGGTGGTGGCCTCCCTGGCCCCGGCTGGGGGATTGAACCCCGAGCTGGGGTTGGGGATCATTGGGGGCCCGGGCTTGCTTTCCCCGGTTGCAGTAGTGGTTGCTACTTGAGGGGGGGTGGGCTGGGGGGGAGCAATGTGTAAGGTGGGTGATGTCAAGAACTAGCTGGGCCTTGGCTTGGTCTGGGTGGGGGGTCCCCCTGCGAGGTGGGCAGAACCCATGGACGTGTGGGTGGTGACTCACAGCGCACCGGGACTACCTTTGGGCTTTCCATAAGATTTTGTACAGTTTACTATGTCCGTGCCTGTTTACAACTCAAGCCGATGTGCCTTAACCTTTGAGTCTGGGCCGGGTCACCGGCTGGGACTTAATCTTCATATTGTTACCGTTTATTTCTTGTTTTACACAACCTGTTTCAGGGTTTCTGTTCTTAGTGTGCCTCTTGTTGACTAGCTTGTCAGGCCTCCCCGCGGGGTAATCGCGCCACTTTTTTCGCACGGTGCTCCTCGCCTACTTGGCTTGGATATCCGTGGCTGGCGCAGCGCTCCACGGCGGCACTTCCGTGCAGTTTTACCAGGATTTCCTGGTTGTTCTTTCTTCCAGTTCTTTTTACTTATCTTAGTCTTGCTCTTTGTTCTACTCTGTGTTTTGTTTTTTCTTTCCTTGTTCTTACCTCTCCTGTCTGACCCTCTCTCACTACTCCCGGAGCAGATATGAATCCTTCTCAGGTGCCTCTTACCCTATACTCGGTTAATGCCCGGGGCTTGAACGTCCCAGAGAAGCGGACCAATTTATTGCGGGACTTACGCTCCCGTCATGTACCCATAGCTTTTGTCCAGGAGACTCACTTTGTAGCACATAAACACCCATCTTTATCTAGTAAATTCTTCCCCCTGGCTTATTATGGCAACAACACCCTCTCTAAATCAAAGGGTGTAGCTATACTGATCTCCTGCAATGTCTCGTTCGTGGAAGTTGAGTCCCTAGTTGGAGAAGAGGGCCGCTTCTTGTTTGTGAAGGGGAAAATCTTGGGGAAACCCTACACTTTTGCCAATGTATATTTCCCTAATGTGCGGCAGTCGACCTTCCTCACCTCTGTCCTTTCCAAGTTGCGGAAATTCCAGGAGGGGGTCCTGGTACTGGGGGGAGATTTCAATGTGGCGCTGGAGCCCTCGTTGGACACGTCCGCGGCTGCCTCCTCCTTCCCTCGTAACCTCTTGAGGAAAATGAGAGCCTCTTTGGCTGGCCATCAGCTAATTGATTGCTGGAGAACCCTCTTCCCGACCGCTCGTGACTATATGTACTATTCCCCACCCCATGGGACATACTCAAGACTGGATTACTTCTTCCTGTCTCATAGAGACTTGGATTCCCTGACGTTGGCCTCTATAGATCCTATGACTTGGTCAGACCACTCTCCAATACGCATTCAGTTGACCTCCCATGTGACGCGTCCGACCGGGGCATCCTGGCGCCTGAACGAGTCTCTCTTGCTTGACCCGCTGCTTGTGTCGGAGACTTCCACAGTCCTTACGAATTTTTTTGCTGAAAATCTTCCTTCAGAGATACCTCTCCCGACTGTTTGGGAAGCAGTGTGTGGTCCGAGGCCACTTTATGGCTCAAGGTGCAAGACGGAAGAGAGAACGGGATAGGCAATTGTTGGATCTCACAGACGAGATTCTTCGTTTGGAACAGGTACACAAGCACTCCTTATCTGGCACAGATTATCAAACTCTGCTTATTAAGAGATGACAGTTATCGGATTTACTGAGTGGTAGGAATCGTTTTATCTACCAGCGTTCTAAGAAGTTTTTCTTTGAGACTGGGAACAAGTGTGGCAAATTGCTGGTGCTGGTATTGCAGAAGAGATCTCAGTTGGCCCACGTTCCTAAGATTCGTTGCCCTGGTGGCACTTTGGCCTACTCTCCGTCTGCCATAGCTGCTGGTTTCCGGGACTTTTATGCAGCATTGGATACCCACTCTCCTGCCTTGGGAGAATCGGAACACGGTCGTCTCATCCACCAGTACTTGCAGGAGCACATTCACAGAAAGTTGTCCCCGTCGGTGGCTTCCTCATTAGAGATTACCTTTACAGTAGAGGAGCTGTCCCTAGCTATTAAGGACTCTCAGTCGGGCAGGGCGCCGGGTCCAGACGGGTTCTCGCTGGAGTATTACAAATCTTTTCCGGCAGAGCTCTGGTCGCACATGACTCACATGTTTAATTCCCTTATTCAGGGTGCTAGTTTGCACCCCCAAATGCTAAGGGCGACCGTGGTAGTGCTTCCCAAGGAGGGTAAAGATGGGGAACTTTGTTCCAGTTGCCGCCCTATTTCTTTGCTTAACACTGATGTGAAATTGTTGGCCAAATTAATAGCGAGACGGTTAGCTCCCCTTCTGCCAGGACTCATACATCTGGAACAAGCGGGATTTGTCTCCGGCAGGGAAGCCAGGGATAACACTGCCAAGGTTCTCGGCTTGGTGATCACGTTGCGGTCCACGTGTCCCGGGTTCCTCCTTCTGTCAACAGACGCCAAAAAGGCTTTTGACAGGGTGGATTGGTCCTTCTTATTTGCTACGTTAGAACATGTGGGCCCCACATGCGGGCATGGATCACCGCTCTGTATTTGGCACCATCAGCCTGTGTTCGGGTTAATGGACTACTTTCCTCGTCTTTCAAGATTGGCAACGGCACCCGACAGTGATGCCCACTGTCTTGTCCCTGGAGCCGCTTCTGAATGCGATCCGGGATAATGCAGAGATTACGGGGGTCACCTTGGGTGGAGTTCGATACAAGGTTGCAGCATTTGCGGACGATATGCTCTTCTTGATATCGAACCCAACTACTTCACTGCCCTCTTTACAATGTGCGTTTGATGATTTTGGTTGTCTTTCCAATCTGAAAATTAATATGGATAAATCTGAGATATTGAACATCTCTGTGCCAGAAGCCATTTGTGTAGGTTTGAGAAATACTTTTTTGTATAGGTGGTGCACGGGTAAGCTGCAGTACCTGGGAGTGTGGCTCACAACGGACCTTTCTGGGCTGTAAACGGCTAACTTTGTGCCACTGCTTAGTAAAGTCCGGACGGACTTGAGGCGCTGGGCCATGCCTCATATTACCTGGTCGGGGAGGATAAATGTGGTGAAGATGAATCTTTTGCAGCGCCTTCTGTGCCTGTTTCAGACTGTGCCCATCACTCTCCCGCGATTGTTCTTTGCTTCTCTTAGGACGGAGGTTCTGTCTAATATATGGCATGGACGCAGACCGAGACAGAGACAGACGCAACTGAGCTTACCAAAGCGACTGGGGGGCTTGGCTCTGCCCGATTTTAAGCTATACTACCAGGCGTGCCACTTGCTTTGGATAGTGGAGTGGATGGTGGCGCCGGGTCACAAGCAATGAGTGGACATTGACCTGTGCCGGACTGGGGGGATGTTGCAGGCAGCTATTTGGTTGCGCCCCGACCAGCGTGATCCGGTGCTACGTCAGTGCCCTTTCATTCGGACTACAATGCTGGTCTGGTCTTCGACGGCTATTAAGCATTCTCTGACTTCCTTCCCTTCACCGATGACGCCGCTGCAGTTTAACCCTGAGTTCTCCCCGGGGATAGGAGGCAGTCGCGTATTTCCTCCAACACCAGTGACACGATTTCATCTATTCCAGGTCATGTCGGAGGGTCGACTGCTACCGTTGTCGGAGGTTTTGGATGTCACCCTTCCCACTTTTTTGGATGAGTTTCGTTATTTTCAGTTAAAACGCTACGTTGTGTCCATCGCTCAGCAGCACCAACTGTCTCGTCCTCTGTCGAACTTTGAGACGGAGTGCATACAACAAGCTCCCCCTAGACATGGTGTGTCTCGCCTATACTTGAGGCTGCTGACCGGTGGATGCGCTGAGACCCCATCTTTTGTGGGACGTTGGGAGACAGATCTGGGGATCTCACTTTCACCAAAACAGTGGGAAAAAATTATGTACCTCACTCACCATGTATAAGTGTCCTCTAAACTCCAGGAATCTGCATATAAGTTGCTCTCCCGGTGGTATTTGACTCCGCTAGCTCAACAGAGGTTCGATCCTTCTGGTAATGGTCTTTGCTGGCATTGTAAACAGGCTCCGGGATCTCTGCTTCATATCTGGTGGCAGTGCCCGGTAATCAAGCCCTATTGGGAATCGATCTACGGCATCCTTCGGCATGTAATCCACAGCCCCCCGGATTTTAAGCCTGAATGTCTGATGTTACACCACACCGCTCTGAGCCCTTCCAAATAGAAACACTCTCTGCTTCCGCAGCTGTTGGTGGCGGCCAGTGGCCTGATCCCTCTTCACTGGAGAGACCGAGCCTCGCCTGGCCTTAAGACCTGGGTAGAAAAAGTGGAGGAGATCAGACTGATGATGGAAATAGGTTCGTCTTCACATAAGGAGATGGACCGGTACTTAGAGATGTGGCTTCCCTGGCTGACTTTTTTAGAGGGTCCTGAGTTTCCGCGGTTGGTCCATTAGGGGGCCTGTGATCTCCATGTGGCTGCTGGGTTACCATGCCCTTGTATTGCAGGGGCGGGTTCTCTTCATCTCCTCGTGGCTTGCCGAACGGTAGGGCCGCGGGGACGGGATGGATGGGCTACTAGTGCAGCACTGTTGGCCGGCTGTGGACCTCAGTGGATTACCTTAATTCTAGCTAATTCATATGGCACTCTCCGGGTGGCTGTGGAGCTGGGGAACTTCCCTTTTGTGTTTACACATTGCTGTCACTGCTTTTGAGTGGGGTCATGTATATGCTGATGCCTTTATGTTGTTTTATTTTGCTTTTGTACCCAATGTTTACCATCCCCTCCCCTTCTTCTTCTTCTTCTTTCTGTACCCCTTTTTCTGCCCCCTCTGAACTTTGTTCTTCGTCTGTATCTTCTTTGAAAAAAAATTTAAAACTTCAATAAAAACTGATTGCCAATAAAGTTTCTGCAAAATCCTCAAGACCTCAAAACCTCTGTCTATCCAAAAAGTGTCTTGCATTTCATCAAAATTCACAACAATTGTATAGAGTATGTGTATTAACTAACCTGTTAACACTGTAATATTTGATACTTTATGTGTCTTGATGCTTCTTATGTGGTTGCTTTAGAACTTTCAATTAAGTTTAAGTGTATAAAATCTAAATAAATGCAAAATCCTTATTGAAACTAAGATAATTTATGTTGAGAGGACATAGTCCATACTAATCATCATTTTGTGAATTTGCCAAGTTTCCTTAGGGCTTTTTAATTTTAGATGCCAGGCTTTTTACAAATTAAGTAAATTAGAAAATGTTCTCTTTGCATTCTAGTTTTTATCATTAAGTGTATAAGTTGTATCAATAAGATAACATTCTAATTTACATTTTATCAGTATTTGCATTGTAATTTTAAGTATACAGGTTTTATCAATTGGTTTACATTCTGGCACTTTCAATTAAAATGAGCAAAATGTGTAAATGATGCTGAGTCCTAATGACATTTGCTGAGAGTGCATATTTCATTCTAAGCACTATTTTGTGAACTTACCCAGATTTCTTTAGGGCGAATAATAGGGAATGTATACCCTAGGAATAAGTCACTCAGAGACTGACCTAGGAATGGATCCTTCAAACAGCATTCAGGTGTCTATTTTTTGCATTTTATCTGCAATTTCCTATATTGGTGATCTCTTCTGAAGTCTGCCTCTAGAACAGCAAACAATAGTTTTGAATAGACTTGAATGTCTCATAAGGGACACATATAATCTTGTGCTATGATTTGAGCTATAATAATCTTTAAATTGGTGATCCCAAACTAAAAAAGTGTCAAAGGACACTGAACTTACACAGCACACAAGAAGAAGGGCCAACAGGGCTCAAACAACTGAAGAACCGTAAGGCAACCAAGCGTGCAGGTCCTTAGACTGGCAGAGCTGCCTTCAGGACCTTCTGGTAAAAGCTGGCTTCAGCCGAAGCCAGAACATCGATATGGTAGTGCTTAGCAAAAGTATGCACGTAGGACCAAGTCGCTGTTTTGCACAACTGCTCAACAGAGGCCTGATTCTTATAGGCCCAGGAGGACCCACAGTCATAATGGAATGTGCTATGACCTTGAAGGGAGCAGGTTTCTTCCTGAGTTCATATACCTGAAGTATAGGAGCTTTGATCTAAGATGTAACAGTGACCTTGGAAGCATTCTGGCCTGCCCTATGATCCTTAGGTATGTCAGACATAGGGTCCGGACAAAAGGAAGGCACAACAATCTCCTGATTGATGTGGAACTCAGAAACCACCTTAGGAAGAAATTCCTGAGAGGTTCAAAGCACCACCTTGTCCCTATGAAAAAACAGGAAAGTTGGTATGAAAGACAAAGCCTGCAATTCAGCGACTCTGTGAACGGAGACTACCATCAAAAGGAAAGCCATCTTGTGCATCAACTCACACAGTTGAATGGAAGCAAGGGGCTCAAAGGGAGGCCTCTGCAAAACTCCCAAAATCAAACTGAGGTCCCATGAGTGAGAGCTTTAAAGGCAGGGAATGCACAAGACACCCCCTAGAGAAAAAACTTGACATCCGGAATTGTGGCAATATACTTCTAAAAAAAAAACAAAGAAAGTGCTGTGATCTGAACCTTTAAAAAGCTCAAACTGAGGCCTTTTATGACACCATCCTGAAGAAAGGATAATACCAAAGAGAGGTCAAACTCCTGCAAGGACACAGTCTTGTCTGTGCACCGCTTATGGAAAATAGACCATACCCTACAGTATACCTTGGAAGAAATATGTTTAAGGGCCTGAATCATTGTAGAAATTACCTCTTTAGAGAACCCCTTTTCTCCTCAAGATGTGGGCTTCAAAAGCCATGCCGTCAAAGCCATCTTTTCCACATCATCATGCCACAGGCAACCCTGGAGAAGGAGGTCTGGTATAGAAGGAAGGTGGAGCAGATACTGAATGGAAAGACTGACCAGGTCTGCAAACTATGCCATCCTGGTCCAATAAGATGCGACCAGAATGATTGTCCATCCTGATCTTCCTGAGTACCCTGAGAATGAGAGGAGTTGGAAGAAAAACATAAGCTAGGTGAAAGTTCCATGGAATTGACTTTGCATCCAAGGCCAGAGGATTTCCCCTACAGGACAGAAGGTCAGGACCTTCCTGTTTTCTCTGTTGGCCCTGAGATCTATCTTTGGCACACTCCACTTTTGCAAAATCAGATAGAACACCTCCTGATTGAGTTCCCACTCTCCTAGATCCACGTCTTGATGACAGGAAATCCACCAGAATATTTTCTACCCCGAAATGTGAAAGTTGGAGATGGCCGTAACGTGGGCTTCTGCCCAACGTAGAATTTACATCACTTCGAACCAGGTGGTGGGACTGTGAGTGCCCCCTTGACGGTTGATGTAAGACACAGCTGTGACATTGTCTGACTGGACCCTCACTGGCTTCCCCTTCAAAAGTGATGTCCAGTATACAAAGACCAGACGGATCACCCTGCATTCCAGAACATTGATGGATTGAAGGGACTCCTTCGCAGTCCACCTACTCTGAACCCCCAGGTGACCCAGAACCACACACCAGATGCTTTGACTGTTGTCAGTTGTGACCAGAATTCATTCTTGTATCAGAAAGGGTTTCCGCTGTTCCAGGCTGCACTGGTGCAGCCACCAGTGAAGGTCCCGACTGGCCACCAGGGAGAGGGAAATCTGACAATCCAAGTGTGTTGGATTCCCTGACCAACTCTGAAGGACATGCCTTTGAACTTCCCTTTTGCACCCCTGAGCATAAGGCCCAGTTTTTAGTGTGGACATTAGTCTGCCCAACACCCTCCTATACTCCCTGATCATGGCCTAGGTCCACTCCAGGACTTGAGACACTTCCTGCATTACCAGGACAATTTTCTCTTCCAGCAGGAAAATGTTACCCTGGTGGGTATTGAACCTCAACCCCAGGTAGATCAGTTCCTGGGAATGTAACAGAGAGGAATTTAGCATGTTCAGAATTCATCTGTGGTAGACCAGTTGCCAAGCACAGTCTTGAAAGTGCTGGACCAAGAGCTCCTCTGAGGGAGCCTTGAGCAAAGGGTCATAAAGATAGGGTGTCATGAAAATGCTCCTTGTGTGAATGAAGGTCACTAAGGCCCCCATGACTCTGGTGAACACTCGAGGTGCAGAAGCCAGGCCAAATGAACTGGTAATGATCCAAGCTGAAGTCAAATTGCAGATAGCGTTGGCTGTCTGGCTGGATAGGGAAGGGTAGGTACATATCCTGAAGATCTACAGATGCCAAATACTCCCCTGGGCACATTGCTGCTGTGACAGAATGCAAAGATTTAATCATGAAGCACACAGTCACCATATATTTGTTGAGACATTTAAGGTCCAAAATTGTACAACAGCCATCGTCCTTCTTTGGAACCACAAACAGGTTGGAATAAAAACCTGAACCATGCTGTGGGGGAGGTACAAGCATCAGAACCATCTTTGCCAGCAGTGAATCCACTGCTTCCTCAACCAGCTGTGCCTTTTCTGGCTCTTTGGCACCAGTGACAAAAAGAAATGATACGGTGTAAGAGATTGGAAATCTATGCGGTACACTTCTGAGATTAGCCGCAAAACCCGCTGTTCCACGACCAAAGACTCCCAGGCATCTCGAAAAATGTGAAGACACTCCCCGTTAGGCACCAGCCTAACAAGATTTCACAAGTCATGCGGAAAATTGTTTGACAGACTTAGCCCTTGGAGCTGCTCACTTGGGCTGCCACTGCTGTCTGGGCTTGGAGGAAGGGCACACCTATGAGACCTGTGATCCCTTGTGGCCCTTGCACCTCCATTTGGAGGGGGGAATGAAAAAGATGAGGTTTCCTCGCCATAGTTGGTGGGCATCTGAGGCAACAAGGTGCTCTTGCCCCAGAGCATCACTAATCATATGCTTATATTTAGGACCAGACAGGGATTTGCCCTGATAAGGTAAGGAAACCAACGACTTCTTGGAATATTGATCCACAGACCAAATCTTAAGCCAGAGTGCATTACACAGCAACAAAAAAGCTGAGGCTTTAGAGGAACAACCTGACTGCCTCAAAAAGAGCCTCAGACACATAAGTGTTAGCCTCCTTAATGTTGGCCAAAAGAACCAACAAATCCTCTTTGGAAACCTCGGCATGGACAGTCTCCATCAGCTGTTCTCCCACAATATTGACCCTGAGGATGAAATCCAGATTCCTGTCCTTCAGTACTGCTGTATCTGCCAAAATGCAGGGAGGTATTCTTAGCAAACCTGGAAACAGGGGGGTCCACTGTTGGAGGAGAGGCCCACTGTACCAAACCTGCCTCTGAAAAGGAATACTGCTAAGAGAATCCCTTGGTGATAGACAGGCGTTTGTCTGGGGCCTGCCACTCATCCAGAAAGATCTGGTCAAGAGTGGCATACAGTGAAAAAATGGAAAAAGATGGCACACATCTGCAAAAGAAGACCCCTCATCAGAGGTGTCAGAGATCTGAAGTATCTCCAACAGCTCTACACCATAGGTGTAGGAAGAATCCATATCATCATATTCCCACCTCCTCATCCTCCCTTCTGGCAATTCTTCCTCTGAGGAAGCTCCTAGGATCTGAGAAACACTCTGAGATACAGGGGCCACACATTTAAAGGTAGTGGGGGGCTTTCAGGACTGCAGCACCCCCTGAAGGGAGAAAGGGATTTGGGCCACTGAAGACAGAAACTTGTTCTTGGTCAGTGCTGGAGGGCCCCGGAGGAGTAGAGGGGGCTACAGCACAAGAGGGACAAAGAGATCCAGAATACTATCTAGAGAGCCCCATTTGGCATGAGGAACAGTAAGTGAGGGGGGTAAGCAATGCCACTGAGTACTTGGACTTAGATTTACCCACATGCACTGTAGAAACTGATATTCTGACAGTAAAAGTGTCCCACACTAATAGAATAACAAATCAACCAAGGAAGCCCAGAAAACACACTTATCTGGAAGCAAATGGTTAATCTGGAGAAGGAGACCAAGGAGAATATGACTCTGCATAGGATATGCAAGAGAGAAGTAAGATGACGGCTGCAAAACTGGCAGCCAATCGGAAGAAAGCCCGCAAAGTGGGCCTTCTGGGAAAGATAGCCTTCTCTGTTGTTGTTGACTAGTAAAGCATACACTCCAGCAGTGAGATCACCATGGGCCCCCTGGACACTCAGGATGTAAACCTGATGAAATGGAATGAGGAGACAAGAAGATAGAGCCCCCTCTAACTTCTGTATGTCAAACAAGTGCAGAGATATGTCCAAATTAAGTTTGCCCATAGAAGTCAATGGAGCAAAGATGGTGGCGTGGGCTCCAGTTCTTAAAGGGGCTGCTGCACAAATTAAGGCAAATCGTCCAAGGACCCCAAACCCCCAGGAGACATGTAAGGGGAACATAAAAATGAGACACAAAAAGGGGAAGAGAAAAACAGACTCACAGTGTCCCAAACTAGAGTAAACAGCAGAGAAAGGGTTAATCCTAGTAAAGAATCAGCAATACTTGCTCCAGAGACCAGAGAATTAACAAATATAATAATGGAAATTACCCAACATGAGTGTAAGAGCCAAGGACTCAGAGAAAACCTCTGTATGGTAGGGACAGAATTGGGACAATGTGGACTAAGGCACTCAAAGGGTTACTCACCAGTCTTCTTTCTTCAGGTTACCATTAGCTGACAATGAGCTAAACCCCAAGAGGCTCTGCTGGGATGGAAAACTTGGCAGCAAGATTCCCTGCATAGGGCTGCAAGGGTCACACAGCCTATACACTGGTCAATCCACTCCAGGGGAAGCCCAGTAATCATAACCTGCCTAATGAGGGAATTGTGACAGCCCCATATCTATCAGAAAACATTAAAAAAAAAACTAATAACTAGAGAGTGTTTCCTGCCCAACCTTTCACAATGCAGGACACATTCATGCTGGTGATTACATTGAGGTGGTGGGTTGAGCTGGAGTAGGAGCTGGGAGTCTCCACCTACAATACTCTATCTTTTAAGACATGTCCTGCCCTCCAAAAGGAGGGACTTAACCCCATGGTACCTGTGTTTCATATAGGACATAAGAGAAGTACTAGTTTGTAGAAATGTCTGCAGAAAAAAAAAAGAAAAAATTGTGTTCTTTCAAATATTACAAATAAACCAAATATATATACATACTATATGCACACACACCCACACCCATATATATATATATATATATATATATATATATATATATATATATATATATATATGTATAGAACACAATGAGAGTGCCAGTATTGTCAATATATTAATACAAAATGACACAGGCAACAATATATTGTTTACAGTAAATACAATGTAAAACAAATATAAAATAGCAACATGAGAGTCCACCTCATATAGTGAATTCACTAATATACAAAATTGGCCAATCAATAAAAATATATATTTGGTGAGAATTTTAAAAAAGTATCTGTGTCCACTGAAGTAGGTACAAAATAGATGGTTCACTTTTAAAAGGTGTACGACCTTTCAAGTAATTTACTAGGTCGCCAGGATCAAAATGGCGACATTACAATCTCGCACTGCATGACAGAGCGAGAATCTCATGTTGCCTATTTAATGGCAGCATACAAATTCTAAGTGGCCAGAGCAAAAAAATATACATATACAGTTTGTGAAGCTGAAGAACTGCACTCACAGGATTTCCAAATGATGAATAAAGTTGAATATTTATTGTACCGACGTTTCGGCCCCACTTTGGGCCTTTGTCAAACTGTATGTATGTTTATGGGCCTGATATTGATATTTTCAGTACAGGAGAGTGCACGGATATTAGGACTTGTTTATATATATATATATATATATATATATATATATATATATATATATAGATAGATAGATAAAAAGCATGTTCGAAATAAGAATGCACACGCAGGACTTTGATATGGTGCTGACATAAATCCGAATTATTTAATGATCAACATTTCAGCTGCGCTCAAGCAGCCTTTCTCAAGATGTCTTTACAGTGAATAGTGCTCCCCTCAAATACCCTTTGAGCAATTTTCGCGCCAACGCCGGTGGCTTCGTGACACTGTGACGTCATCCTTACCCCTAACAAACAAGTGAACTTAATAATTCCTAAAATTCAACATATTCGAAACTAACATGTCGAAAGTGTATCTTTGTAATAGCGATAGTCTAGGTTAAAAATGTTCATATGAAAATAATTTGTACAAAGGCATCTTACGTGTCGAAGGTCATATGTCACTGACCTCCATTCGAATTAATTCGGTTGATGAAAAAAATGTATAAACTACAAACTGTGCCTAACAAAACAACAAGAATAACTAGTGTTGACAGGGTACTAAAGACACAATATGGCTGTACCCGACATATAGAAGACGAACAATGAGAGGTTCGAATATTCACATTGGAATCGATCTCCATCTCGAACAGCTGTTTGAACGTGATCCCCAATTCGTACCAATTAAATCGACACAAAGTTATTTCGAAGTATGCACAGTATAAAAAATAAGTCAAAGGGCATCCCCATGGATCGATTCCAATAAGAATATTCGAATCTCTCATTGTTCGTCTTCTATATGTCGGGTATGTTGTATTTTAGGAATTATTAAGTTCACTTGTTTGTTAGGGGTAAGGATGATATCACGGCGTCACAAAGCCGCCGGCGTTGGAGCGAAAATTGCTCAAAGGGTATTTGAGGGGAGCACTATTCTCTGTAAAGACATCCTGAGAAAGGTTGCTTGAGTGCAGCCGAAATGTTGATCATTAAATTATTTGGATTTATGTCAGCATCATATCGAAGTCCTGCGTGTGCGTTCTTAGTTCGAACATGCTTTTGTATCCTGCCGTGTAGAACAGCACCCAGGCCAGACTCGCATTTAAGCGTGAGTGCTTCCATCTTCGGCTTTGTAAATATCTATCTATCTATCTATCTATATCTATCTATCTATCTATCTATCTATCTATCTATCTATCTATGTATATATATATAGATATATATACACACACACATACATACACACACACACACACACAAGTCTCTTATTAGTGTGGCAGCATCCTGCAGCATTCTGCCTACTTAAACAGTGCCTTAGCAGGAAATGTCATTTCAGACATGTGTGTTGCATGTATGTATTGTGTGTGTCTGTGTTTGCATGTATTGTGTATGTGTGCTGTTTGTGTTGTGCATATGTATTGTTTGTGTGTTGCAAGCGTGTTGAGCGCACGTGTTTTGTGGTATACTGTGTCTGTGTGTATTGCTTGTATGTGTTGTGCGTGTGTTTTTTTGTGCTTGTGTGTATTGTGGGCATGTGTGTTGTCTGTGTTTATGTGTTGTGGTGTGTTTTTTGTTGTTGAGTATGTGGGTGTTTATTGTGTGCATGCATGTTTATTGCATATATGTACTGGGTATGTTGTGCGTTGTGTGTATGATGTGCGTTGTGTGGTACGTGTGTGTGTTTTGCGCATGTGTGTTGTACATGTGTGTATGTGTGTGTGTGTGTAGTGGTGTATTGTGCACGTGTGCGCATATGGTGTGTGTTGTGTATTGTGTGAATTTATTGTGTGTGTGTTGTGCATGTATGCACTGAGTGAGTGCATTGCATGTGAGTGTATATTGTGCATGTATATTGCATGTGTGCATTCTTTACATGGTGTGTATTGTGCATGTTTTTTGTGGTGTTATGCGTTTGTGTTTTTTGTGCATGTGTGTGTATTATGTGCTCTTGTGTGTATTAAGGACATGGGTGTTGTACATGTGTGTGTATATTGTATGTCTGTTGTGCATCTTGTATGTGTTTTGTGAGCATGTGCGTTTTGTGTATCTGTGTGTATTGTTGTGTTGTGCATGTGTATTGCATGTGTGTGTATTATGCGTGGGTGTATTGCGTGTGTGTTGTGAGTTTGTATGTATTGTGTTGCATGTCTTGTTTGTTGTGTGAGTTTTGTGTGTGTGTTGTTGTGTATTGTGTATCTGTGTGTATTGCTTGTATGTGTACATGTTGTGCATGTTTTTGTGCATGTGTGTTTGTGTGTGTTTTTGTGCATGTGTGTGTGTATTGTGGGTGTGTGTGTTGTGGGCATGTGTGTTGTGAGTGTGTGTTGAGTGTTGTTTGTGTGTATGTATTGTCTGTGCTTTGCATGTGTATTTCATGCATGTGTGTATTGTGTGTGTAGTGTGAGTTATGTGTGTGGTGCGTGTGTGTGTTGTGCATATGTATTGCATGTGTGTGTTTTTTTTAATATGTGTTGTGTGCAAGTGTTTTGCATGTGTGTTGTATATGTGTGTATTGCGTGTGAATGTGTATTATGCATGTGTGTATTGTTTGTGTATTTTGTGGTGTGCTGAACATGTGTTTGTGTGTGTATTGTGGGCATGTGTGTGTGTGTATATTGTCTGTGTGTGTGTGTTGTCTGTTTCCATTTTGCATGTGTATTGCATGTGTGTTGCGAACATGTGTGTATAGTTTGGGGAAAATGTGGAAGGATGCAAGCTTGTGAGTAGAAGAGGCCTTGTTAACCCTTTGAGTGCCACAGCGGTGGGTATCACATTAGTTTGCAATGCGTTATGCACCTCTTTGGCAGTCAAAGTGTTAAAGTACATGATCTGTATTAACAGTGTACATTAGTGTAACAGTGCTGGAGTGTGCTGAATGCACTCAATGTGATTTTGGTGAGTGCTGCAAAGAAAACAGCACTGTTTTTAGGAAAAATGTGGTTATAGGTGACATTTTTGTCCCCAAGAGAAGAATATCAGCCATTTTTTGGTTTCTTTGAAGGGATAGTGGGGTGTGTGGAAATTTAAATGGCTGCAAGTAGGAGATATGCTAATCTCCTTTTAGCTGCGCCCCGGGGTGTGTATTATGGTCTATGGCAGTATATAGGAGTTCTGCATTTGTGCTCTTTTGTGCCAGCACTAGGGTGTGTGTGTATTATAATGTAGTCTGTAATAATGGGCTTAGGCAATAGAGGACATATGCAAATCTCCTCCTAGCTGCCTCCCTGGGGGTGTGTGTGGCACAGACATAGAATTTGTGGTCACCTGACTACTTCTTCTTTTATAGTATAGATTAAGGAAACATTATCACCTAAAAACAACTTTAGCGGTTTAAAAGACCTTTCAAATTCACATATATGTTGTACTATCTGATTTTATTTAGAAAAGAAGTTTGCGTTATTTAGATGAGTACATTTTGCTAATTAAGACATACCATGCAGGCGTGTCTGTTTTAGCACCTCCCCAGTCATTAACACTTTAACCTTATAATGCTAGGGGAGGTGGGATGATATATTGCTTACTTAATTAGCATAATATATTAATCTAATAACTCAAGGGAATTGTGAAACTTTACCAAAATCAACAAAGCTGTTTTTAGATGAGATGGTTCCTTTAAAGGTGGGTAACCTTCTCTCCAGATGTAGCTCTGCTTAAGTTCCCATCATCTTCAACTGGCTTACAGCCGGCTGAGGACAACAGAACTTTAACCTCTTAATGACCGGCCTTGCAGGCACGCGGCGGTCACTTAAGGACCATGGAGCATTTTTTTTTTCATTTGCCGATCCGACTCAGGGCTCCCAGAACGGTATGCAGCCGCACGGGGAGCCCTGAAATCCATGACGGTCCTGGTACGTCATGGGTCGTTCAGTCACTTTTACCCATGATGTACCAGGACCGTCAAGGGTCATTAAGGGGTTAAGCACAACTATTGCTGTAGGTCAGAAAAACATCTTTCATTGGTATATGTTTTTTACATGTTAACTAAGCTGTATATTGACTTGCAGATTTGATCAGATAATGGAAAAATGTTTAAACATGTAAGTGTGAGAGGAATGTGCAATACACAGCAATCCAGTTTACTGCCCAACCATTTGGCACTCAGAATGTTAAAGGGGAACTATCACCCCTATACAACTTTGGCTAAAAAGTAAGTTGATAGAGCGAGTAGCTGGAATACTATTGTCATTTTATTTTTAAATTCGTTGTTTGGGTAAAATTCAATGTTTAACAATGATCCTGTGCCTTCCTTCCAGACAGGCTGCAGGTACAACTCTGCACCGCAGTCTGTCACTCTTTCTCTGTCCCCCTCCCTCGATCCAACCTCCTCCAATGACGGAGGATTTCTGCTTGTAAGCTGGAGCGCTCTGTGGACAAAGAGAACTCTCCAGCTTACAAGCTGAAATCCTCCATCATTAGAAGAGGCTGGATCAAGGAAGTGGAGTAGAGGAAGTGTGACAGACTGCGGTGGAGAGCTGTACCCACAGTCTGTCCAGAAGGAAGGCACAGGCTCATCGTTAAATGTTTATTTTCGGCCAAACAACAAATTTAAAAATAAAATGACAAAAGTATTCCAGCTAGTCACTCTAAAAACTTACTTTTTAGCCAAACTTATATAGGGGTTATAGTTCCCTTTTAAAGAAAAAAAATAATAAAAACACATAGGTATCCCAAAATTTCTGGTACCAAGAGATGCATTATTCACCAGCTGGTGTTGACAGATTTCTTACCATGGCTTTGAGCGTCCATTTTGAAGGATGCTTGGAAATACCTGACAAGTGTGAATTTGGGCCTTGTCATGATAATTTTTTTTTCACTATCAATCAATTTGTACCTTGAGTAGCAAACTGACAGACCCATGTGACATATTTCCTCTGTAAGAGTGATTCACTTGTATAACAGGAGACTAGTAGAGTAAAAATGAGACCTTTACAAAAATGTACATGCTTTTCAAAGTCATGTATTGTGCATTCAATCTGAAGATGAGATCTAATTCTCCTGAAATCATGCATCATAGAGCCACTCAGCCAATAAAGGTACATTTTACTTTATTAGTCTCCTGCATTTTCTATGGCTATCACGGTACCACACTTTACTTATATAAAAGTCAGAGCTGGATTTTCCATTAGACAAAGTGGTGACCACCTAGGGCACCTAATTGTGAGGGACACTGACTGAGCTGACCATGCCTTCTATGCAAAGTTGTGAAAGTGACCAAAGCAACCACACACTGATCCCTCTCCTGTTTTACGATGATTAGCTTAATAGTTTATATAATGTTGTAATGTTTATTTTATACATGGATTTGGGCAGTTTATCAATTGATATATTCCCATATAAGCCATTTGATTTCCCAGGTTATATATCACAGTATTGTTCAATTTATATACTAACTTTGACTATTTATTTACCAGTTTGTATACCCCTATATCAATCAGTTTACTTAAGAGATTTTTTTATCTCTTTATTTTTGTTAGGGATAAGGCTATTTGTGTACCAGGCAAAAAAAGGTAGTGCTTGGACTGGTGTCATGTGGAGACTGGGGGTGTGGGAATGGGAGGGACAAGGAACATCTAGTGCTATTTAACCAAGATGTAAATCCTGCCTGATAACTGTGATTAACCTCATGTATTCTCTAATATATTGAAACTGGCATTTGTATGCAGATTTTTCCCTGAGCTTTGTACCAGAGGTGAAATACATTGTATCCTTGAATTAATATCAAAATATGTCAATATTTTTTACTAATTTTCTTGCCTAAGACATTACAAGTTTTTATGTCATCCTATATTAAAATTCGCTAAATATGTTTGTCAGAAGCCGTCATGCACAGTAGAGACAGCTGCGCACGCTGTAGTCATGCGCAGTACAGACTGCCCGCGCAGTGGCTGATGTGGAGCGGGGCGCTCCAAATTCAGGCTGGAGTCCTCTCTGTGTACCAGAAGGTGCGCAGAGAGGACTCCGGTCTGAATTCGGAGCGCCCTGCTCCATTTCAACCACGGCGCATTCAGGCAGTCAGTACTGCGTATGACTACAGTGCCACCAGTGTTGGCCCGTGTATACAGGTTTAAAGCTAGTTTATAATAACATGCTTATTTTTAATAAGTGCTGCTATTTTATTAAGAGCTATACATTAAATATTTCCAGGGTCTCCCTGCCACATAGAGCTTACAATCTAATTTTGGCACCTTGGGCATTGGGAGATAAAGTAACTTGCAGCACATCCAAAAAAACACACATCCAAGGTCTTATCCAAAAATATAAAACAACTTTATTAGTAATAAAGAAATAAAATGTACAAAATACCTTGAAAGAAGGTTTTCATATATTCATTCACTATATGGAGAGACTTGTATCATGGAGCCGCATACCAGTAGATGCAACTATGTAGCATCACATTGATCAATGCGTTTTTCGCGCATTACATGCTTGATCATGATTAAGTGTGTAATGTGCAAAACACGTTGATCAATGTAATGCTACATAGTTGCATCTACTGGAATGCTGGTCCATGATATAAGTCTCGCCATATAGTGAATGAATATATGAAAGTCTTCTTTCAAGGTATTTTATACATTTTATTTTTTTATTAATAATAAAGTTGATATTATATTTTTTGGATTAGACCTTGGATGTGCGTTTTTTTGGATGTGCTGCAAGTTTGTGATTTAGAGCTGATGGGGAAAGCTCTTATACAAGCACCCATATGGTCATTCCATTGTTAACGATAACACACGTTGAAGCAATGCTGTAAGAAGGAGTCCGTTTTTTTGGATTGGAACCTGGCTTAAAGTGATCCGTTCCATTAAATGGAAGTGAGAGCTGCTGATTGTTGTGTGTTGTAAGCCATATACAGTAACTTGCCGGGTCTTACAAAATGCTGACCTTACAGCTGAGACACAGTCCCTTTATACTGTAACTGTCTGAACTACTCCATCTTGTTGAGAACAATCTGCCTTGCTTTTTTTCTGCTACTGGATCATACCATTGCATGTTTGCAATACAGGCACAAGATACAAAAATGACCAATGTAAACCTAGCAACACTACAGCTCTGCTCTTCGGATAGACTAACATGTTCAGCAGATCATAACATTACAGCAATTGCACATTCACAACTGATAAACTTCATAGATTAAAACTTGGAGCTGTGAACTTTACTGTCAGAAAACTCTGGTTGGCCTATGTTAATGCTGTGTTTGACTATAAGCTTATGAAGAGATGAACTGGAGTTACAAAGGCCGAGTTTCACTAGGCAGCGCTTGCAGGATTGTTGTACAGCAGTGGAAGAGAAGTAGAAAATGATAGGGTCCAGACAAGCATTGAAGGTGCTAAGGAGAAGGGCTTCATCTCTCCAGTACACATTTTCTTTCAGCACAAACCCCACCACGTGAGAAGCATTGTAAGGTGCAAAGCATATGGCAAACACACTCAAGGTGGTAATGACAAGTCCAATGGCTCTTTGCTTTTTCTCTCTGTGAATGTGTGGTGAAGACACCAGAATCCTGATGAAGCTACAGTAGCAGAAGCAGGTTATGAGAAATGGAAAGCAGAAAAGAAGTATTCCCAGTTCTAGGCGGACAGGCAATAGAACTTCCATCTGCATTTTAGTGAAGTTGTCATAGCAGACAAACCTCATACTGGAATTAAAGTCCTGGCGATATTCTGTAATATAGACAATGCTGCAATGTGCAAAAGAGCAGATCCACAGGAAGCAACTGACAGCTGCAGCATAACTGGGCTTACGATATAATTTGTAGTTAAGTGGGAAAGCAACTCCAAGGTAACGCTCCACGCTGACAGCTGTGAGAAACAACGTGGTGGAGTAGATGGTGCTGAAGTAGAAAAGTTCACTGAGTGGGCAAAGGAAGGAGGGCATTTTCCACTGGCCCTGCAGGATTTCAGTAACCTTGAAAGGAAGGAAGGCCAAAAAAGCTAAATCTGAGATAGTCAGGTTAAGGAGGAGGACGGAATTAGGAGTAGCTTTGGTTCGGAGCTTTTGAATCAGAGCATGGAGAGCCAGTAGGTTTGTAGGGAATCCAGTGAGGATGGTGACAATATAAATGGCCAGATACATAGCTTTCTGTCCTGCTGCTGGAGCCATGATGAATTCATTTCCTCTAGAAAGACAGATATGTGAGGAAAATGTTAATAATCAGCACAAAATTACAACATAAAATATATTTCTGTTTGATGGATGTGGTGCTATGGTTTTGCAGTATAAAATATCTATCTCCTTGGAGGCTAGATACATCTCAGATGCATTGCTTTGCAATCTGTTGCAGATATTTCTATCTTCCAATATGTTAAAAGGGATTTAGATAGCTATTGTACTGTACTGCAAAATCAGCCATATGGCTAATTTCATAACTATATGTACTGAAATTAAAGCTTATTATTCTCTTATTTACAAAAATGACTATGAGAATTTATCCAGGTATTAATCTAAAGAAATATATTGAAGATGTGGCATGGATGGGATCAGTAAGCATATAAAGAACCCATCATTGCCAAGTCTGTAGTACAAATGTCCCCTTTATGTCAATGAGATCATGCTCCAAGCAGGGATACTTGACCTTCTCAGTGCCGGAGGGGTGTCCACTGTCAAATGCATTGTGAAACAGATAGCTCTTCACCACTTACGCACTCAAAGGGTTAGAAACACAGAACTGTCTAGACTACATAGAGAATGTAGTTCATTAAAAAGATGGATGTAGAATACATAAAATGTGGTGGCAAATCTCTCCTTTGTAAATGTCAACCCTTAATTTTTTTTCCTCAATATTATGTCTTGCGTTATTTAATTCTGACTTGAAGGTCCTATGTTTTGTGAAAAATGATATCCTAATTTTATTGATGTGATTGCAGCATGTTTAGATCTGGCTGTTGGATAACATCACAGTGTTCTAGCAATATTTTGCTACATCTGCCAGATATTTACTTCATATTGGCTTCATCTGGAGTCATTTTGTATTGTTACTGTTGTGAATGTATCTTTTAGTAGAAGTAAAAGTTTAGATACATTTGTAACAGCTTTCAAAATCACCTATATGTTGTTATGTTAGCCATATTTTATTTAAACAAATAGTTTGGTATAACTATCTTTATGTATGTGTCAATTTAATTTAAGTTTGTTCTGACTGACACAGTTGTACTCTATAAACTAACATTCCTCACCACTGTGCCTCCCGGCTACAACTCTTTCATGCTTTTAGTTCTTCCCACCTGTTTATTTTAGTAACTGGAGAAAGGAGGTTCATAAGACTCCTATCGTCAGTCAAAATACAATATAATACAAAAACATTTTTAATCAAAATTTGTAGCTAATCTATAAATATAGAGTTAGTCTATGGGGAGCTCTTTCCCCATTGAAATCTATGTGGATATCTTTCCCCATTGAATTCTATGGGGAACTCTTACCAACGCGCCAACAGTCCCTGATTTGGGCTCTGTATTCCTGGCTTCACAAAAAATTCAGCCCTATTTCTCTGTGATGGTCATTAAAATTTAATATATTATGAACTCTCCTACATATTAATATTGCATATTTGTATCATTGCATGTACTATTTAACCCCTTTGTGACAAAGGGTATTTTGTTCCTTAATGTTGGCACACATATTTGATGTGAACACTGCTGTTGGTCATTAGTGGCCACATGACTGGCAAAAGCCGCAGTTGGTTTGTGGAAGAATGTCTTGGATGTGAATCGGTCTCTAATGGAAACTAGTATGTAATAGTGCTATATATTTAATGCAGGAAGTTCTATGCTATCATAGAGATCATCAAGGACCACTGTTTTGATTATGGCATGGAACAGCCACATGTATGAATGTATTAAATGTAGGAATATCTGTCCTACTGTACAAAATCCCAGCAAAAGAGGTGTGAAAATTCACACTGAGGTGGAAAAAAAACTAAGTTGTTTATTCTTGAAGATGGTGCCCTCTCGTGTGCTGCTTGGTCATGTTTTTTGCTCCCATGTTCCATTGCAGAAAATCAAACTCCTTCAGTCTGGTCCCAACCACACACAGTCCACCTGCAAAATGTCAGACATGTCTTCTCTGAAAAATCATAGATGCTCTTTTTGGCCTTTAGTTGGTCTTGTCAGGAGCAACGGATGCCTTCTAGGTACACTGAGAGCAATGGCTCATACCATAAGGGCTCTGCAAAACAAAAAGGTTTTTAGATGTTTTTCTTATGCAGAGAATACATTTCTATGCTGGACTGTTTGAAGGTGGGACCAGTCTGATACAATATGGACATTTTCCCTCTGCAGGAACATGGGAGCAAAAAACAAGACTGAGCAAATCTTAGTTGTAAATATTCTTGGTGTGTGCTTGTCACCTCTCTTTTGTTCTACATTTACACATCAGGACTGATATTACCCACACTTAAGTAGTACATACACAAGGAAAATAGCAAAACCCTGAACATACATGATATACCTCTTTTGTTGTGCAGTCTGCCTAAGTAGAAGGGTATCCTATAATGGGCTCTTGCTCTGTAATCCTAGAGGGAGTCAGCTGCATTTCACTGATAGGGCCCACTAAAGAACTAAATAAGCATCTTGGGTTCTACTGTCTTGTACAAAGAAGAATTGTCTGAGATTTTGGAGCTGTACTATTGGTGAGTGAGATCATAATTATATAAATATGGAAAGTTCTTCTCTGCAATGGCACATTTGAGTGGAAAACATGACTGACAGCATCTCAGGGGGACACATCTCTAAAAATAAACAAGTATTTCCTTTCAGTGGGCACTTGTTACACCTCTTCTTTTACCTGCTATACAGTGTTTTCTGCAGGTGTTACACTGCACGGTGCTATGAACCACTAGTTAGACTCTGTTATGTGACTTCCTAAGGGAGAAGTGTCCCTGGAATTTGTTTTTGAAAGACTGGCAAGTAAGCACCTTGGCTCCTGATATGGTTTCTGGCACATGAGTTTAAAACTGTTGAATCAGCTTTATTTAACTGATCTTGAGTACAAGGTGCAAAGTTTCTCTAATTAAAGTATATATAACAGTTCCATACAGACAAAACAGTACATTGATTTCAATGGAGCTTTTAACACCTTCAGTGGTGGTGTTGTTTGATTGCTTGTTAGCATTCAAGGGTTTAAAGGTACCATTTAAATCAATGGGATTGCTATTTATTTCTTGTGATGCAATTTGCTTGCACATGAATATAAACACTTTTACCTTTTTAATGTCTTAGAAATTGTGTTAAATCTATAGCTTTAATAGTTAATAAAAATCATGTAACACATATTTGAATATATTTAACATAGTGATTGAACAAAGAGCATGGCCCAGTTGTACACATTGAGATGGATCAATTTTTCTGAATAATTGCACCATAATGAACAAATAAAATATAGTATTATTGTATTTTTTAACCCCTCTTGAATGCTAGAGGTCTACAAAGTATGCAAAGCAATGCACAGTGGACCTTTCTAATGTTCAATGGGTTCAAATCCCCCTTTATTTCAGTATTATATTTGACTGGTTCCTTATGGTGTTTTATTTTCAAGTAGTTAACCCCTTAAGGACTGGCGCGCGCACGTGCGGCCGGCACTTGTGGACCACGGGGCTTTTTTTTTTATTTTTTATTATTGCTTCTGGTTCAGGGCTTCCGAGCGGCCTGCAGCCACGCTGGAAGCCCTGAACTCCATGCCGTGCCAGGACCGTCATTGGTCCTTAAGTGCCGGACCGCTGTGACACAGCAATGGTCCTTAAGGGGTTAAACACAGGTTGCAAGTAAAGCAAAATGAAGTCAAACAAATTAATGTTTTTTATGAATCTTTATGTAAAATCAGAATGTAGCAACACATCTCATTTTGCAAATTCACAGTTGCAACATGCTTTCTGCACCAGAAAATTCTTAAAGGGATACTACAGCTTAATACTGGAAAACCATACAATGTAGGGTTTATATTGCAGAGTAAAATGAGGGCGGTCCCTCTTCTGACAAAGGTTTTATTCCAAAGTTATTGCAGCTTAAACTTGAATTTTTTAGGTGCAGCACTTCCATGGGCTGAATATTAATTCAAACAGTATTAAAACATAAATATCTGATCATTTCACTCAGATTACTGTGATTGCAATCGCTACCTGAATGGCACCACAATATACCAACTTGCTTATGGCAAAATTCTAAGAGGACGTCCTGTCCACCTGCCAGACAAAACTCATGGTCTATCTCCGTACATAGAAAATATTCTTATCATCTGGACTGCCAGTGAAGAGGAACTTCTCAAATTTCATGAAAACAATAATTAATTCCACCCCAGTATCAAACTAACATGCAGCCACTCATGCACAAACATTAACTTTCTGGACACTACTATCAGTATTAATAACAACTCTATCCACCCATCCTTGTACCATAAACCAATGGACAGACCAACCTACCTGTAAAACAATAGCTTCCACCCAAAACACACAAAAAATTCCAACATATACAGCCAGGCAATCAGAAACAACAGCATGGTGGACCATGACGGGCACCACCAGAAACTCAGAGAAGACTTTATAAAAAGGGTTACAGTGCCAGGATATTGACATTCAGAAAACTACCCACATACCAAGACAAAATCTCTTGAGCTACAAAGAACATAACTGGGTGCCACTGGAGGTTTGTAAGCACACGTAGAACGCCTTTTAAGTGAATGATTTCCTTTTTATTAACGCGATCTTGGCTCTGCTGCAGAGCCGCAGAATGGTTGTACAACAGGCTTCCCCTGCAGTCAGCTACAATGCTGACTTCAGGGAAAGGGGAGGGAGGGGGGAACTTTGTGTGTGAATATCTCTAAAACCACAATGGTTAGAGAGATGCCACTGGGGGCAATTACTTTTTTTAGTACTACAATATTGGGATTAGTATTTTTTCAGTATTACTATCCCTTTAAACGGGAGCATTAATTTAACCTCCCATATTTTTCTGTCCATCAGAGTGTGAAACAGTCCTATCAGTACAGTCAATTTAATATCCCTGACACTGTGTCCATTTTGGTAACACTGTTCTCCCAATGGTGTCTCTATCTTTTCTTATTAACATTGGATCTGGGGGAATTAAACCTTTTATGTAATGGCTGTCCGGTTTCACCCAAATAAATAGCTGTTAGGTATTTTGCACACATGATGAAATATATTACATTGCATGATTTGCAGGTGAAGATACCATTGATCTTATGGTGCAACTGGGTGGTTGGTATGTGTTCCATGTCCGTGGTGTAAATGCTTGCACGGGTTTCACACCTCCTTTGTAGTCAGGGAAATATGCCATTTTTTATATTTGTATTCAGGGCACTCCTTACCATGAGTTGTCTTTAAATTGGGAGGCTGTCTGAAGGAGAATAAGGGAAGCTGTGGGAATATGTTCTTAAAGGAATAGTAATACTTACAATGTAACAAAATATGTTGTAAGGTTTATTCCACTGAGTAAAACAAGGGTACTCCCACTGCTGAAAAGTGTTTTATTCAAAAGTTATTACAGCTCAAACCTGAATTTTTTAGGTGCAGTATCACAGTGGACTGAAATTGTACAATGGTGCTGTTGCTACACCATCCTATGGAGATTTATGGTCAACTGATCAGAGCTGTCCATAGGATGGTGTAGCAACAGCGCCACTGTGCAATTTCAGGTCACTGTGATACTCCTTCTAAAAAATTCAAGTTTGAGCTCTAATAACTTTTGAATAAAACAACTTTCAGCAGTGGGATTCACCTTGTTTTACTCAGGAGGATAAACCCTACAACATATATTTTTTATATTTTAAGTACTGCTATCCCTTTAAATCTCCTCTGAGTTTGTGAAGGTGTTTGTCATGGTCTACCATGTCAGGACAGATGAGGTTGGATCTGATGGCCTGGCTGTATATGATGGAGTCCCTTGTGTATTTTGGGTGGAAGCTATTGTTTTACAGGTAGGTTGGTTGGTTCGTTGGTTTGCGGTACATAAATGTGTGGATGGAGTTATTCTTAATACTGATAGTTCTGTCTATGCGGACCATGACAATCACCTCCAGAAGCTCAGAGGAGACTTTACAGTGCAAGGACTATTGACAGTCAGATACAGAAGGCTACCCACATACCAAGAAAAAATCTGTTGAGCTACAAAGAACAAAATAAGGGAAACTGGATGCCACTGGTGGTCACTTAACACCCCCAACTTGAAGTTCTATGCAAAATATCAAGAGAACTTCAAACAACATTACAAATGGATGAAAGACTTAAGAACACATTTCTACAGCCTCCCTTACAGACAGCCTCCTAATTTAAAACAACTGATGGTAAGGAGTGCCCTGAATAAAAATACAAAAAATGGCACATCTCCCTGCCTACAAAGGAAGTGTGAAACCTGTGCCCACATTTATATCACAGAAAAGGCACCCATACCAAACACCCAGTTACACCATAAAATCAATGGTACCTTCACCTGTAAATCTTCCAGTGTAATATACCTCATCATGTGTGCAAAATGCCCAACAGCTCTTTATGTGGGTAAAACTGGACAACTATTATATAAAAGGTTTAATTCCCACAGATCCAGTGTTAACAAAAAGACAGACACCAGTGGGTGAGGAAGAGGCCTAAGAGTAGGGGTAGGTAGGGGAAGCTCTCGCGGCGTTCCCATGAGAAATCCCACGGAAACCACATTGTTGTCTGTGTTTTCGCGAGAAAATCCCCTTTAAACACCAGTGATTAAAATCTTCGCATTTTTCACCCATTGGCCAAAATTGTTTGCCATTTTTTTCAGTCGCTAGAAAGTTTTCGCCCATTGATTTACATGGTTTTTGCCTTTTTGCTATAAAAAATTATATATTTGCGGAATTGAAACACAATAGAAGCAGATAAAGAGTGAGGCAGACATGCTGTGCTGTTTTGCTGTGATCTTGAGTCAAAATTGTGGCAGGAGAGGCTCATAGTGACTGCTATCACCATAAGTAGGTTTAAACTAATAAAAGGAGGAACTGAAAGGACCATTATGTGCATCTAAATCTGAGGAGGAAGTGCGCACTACAGACGCAATTCTGGCCAGCCCCCCTAAATCACCCCTAGGGTTTATTGGGAAATTAATAAAAGGGTAGTAGTAGTGAGAGCAGTACAGTTCAGCTGCCTGTGCCTGCTGCCAGACATGCTGCTCCTGCTGTGAGATGTGCTGTACCTGCTGTCAGACGTGCTGCCCCTGCTGTCAGTGACACCACCAGTACTGTGCCTGCTGCTAGTACTGCCCTTGTTGTCACAAGTGCTATGCCTGCTGTCAGACGTGCTGTCCCTGCTACCACCAGTGCTGTGCCTGCTGCCAGTGCTGAACCTGTTGCCACCAGTGCTGAAGCTGCTGCTAGTGTATCTTGTAATACTCAGGAGGTGGGGAAGGAGAAGATGATACCAAGTGTAACAGCAGGAGACCCTAAGTCACACTTGCCATCCCCAAGCAGTACCGCCAGCGCTAGTACTACTGCTACTACTACTAAGGTCCAGCAGGTTTTTAGCTTTAGGTGTGAAGGAGGGGGTAATCAATATCCTCATATTAATAGTGACTGTGAGGAGGAAGACTCAGGGGCTGAAATTGATGTGGTTGGTGTTAGTAGTACTAGTAGTAACAGTGATTGTGAAGCATCCGGTGGGACTAGTGTTAGGAGAGTGGTAGGGGAAGCAATACAGAGTGTCCAGACTAGTGATCAAGGGTGCCCACACCATTCCCCTGACCCTGGGAGTCCCCTTCCCCCAACGGCATTCTCCATGTGGAACATGATCCTGAAGAAGGCAGAATTGTCACCACCAGCAGGAGCACAGATCAGCTGTCTGTGCCTTCTACCAGTCTGCCTTCTTCACGTTACCAAGAAATGGCAAGTGTGACATTAGGGGACCCTCTGTCATATTGCTCGTCACCTCCTCCAGCCACCAGTGAGCATCTGGAATTTGAAGAATTTGCAACTGCTCTAATTCCTGCTGCTGCTGAGTTGCAAAGGCAGCCGAATGCGGAGGAGCAGGCTAGTGTGCCACAGACCACCATGGACACAGTGGGAATGGGTTAAACAAGTGATGCGGGACTAGGACAGGTTCCAGTTGCCAGCAGCAGCAATACTCCTTGACCTAGTTGCAATGCTGATTCTGAGGCAGTAGCTGCAACAGCAGCAACATCATTTGCTGCCACAGACAGTGAAGGGGAATGTGGAGGACAAGAAGAAAGAGGCAATTCATCTCTATCTTTTCCCTATCCCTATCCTCTGAAGTCATGGGTGTGGGACTATTTTTCTCTTGGGGCAGGTACAGTGCAGTCATCACCAATGGCCCTGTACATAATCAGTGAGAAGATCAAAGGAGGGAAGGTGCCTTGGCACAACCGCCCTGATAACAGACATCATGACATTTATATCAAACATGTTAAAGCCAAACACCCACCACAGAAATCGAGCACTGCTGTTGCTGTACCCTCTGACTCTCCAGAAAGGCAACAAGAGGTAAGGTGGATATCAAAGAGGAGGAAGAATAGAGAAACCCAGACAGAGACTGGAAGTTCCATGACAAGAGAAACAACTAGCTCACCATCGCCTTCTTCCGCTATGGTAATTACATCTTCTGCCAATCCACCTTGTTCATCGTTATCTCCCCTGCCAAATGATAGTTGCTCTGTTGATGTTAGGATGTGACAGTTCGTCTCCACCCATTGCACACTGTGTGATGCACTGACCACACATGGCAGTGTGGTGGAGGAGAATCGCAAGCAGGGCATCAAGCGGCATCTGAGGAGATTCCATACTGCAAAATATGCTAAGATGCCTGTTAAACTGTCAGCAAGTTGTCATATGTCCTTAGCGGGGTGTGGACAATGGGTATAGTGACAGCTACAGTACTTGGGTTCTGGTGTCATGTGGATACAGTTCTGCCCAGGTATTATTTACCACACATACTGTGCACATTGCAGTTGCTAATGAGAGGCACAGTTCCAGGTCTCAAGGGATTCTTGTAACAACACACACCCATGATTTTAGAGGAGGGGCAGGTGGAGAAGAATTATTGGCCAACTTCTACTTTTCTCCACACACAGCAGGGGCTACTTATTGTGCTGCTACTTAGCCGCATCACCGTAGCTAGTTGTGGCAAGTGGAACCTTCATCATTCATCACCCATGTTACTGCTGTTGATGTTAATCCCATTCCCTTTCAGCTGCCTAATCATCCTGCTGGCCAGGGGTGATTGGCCAACATTACCAGCAGGGCATTTTTTTCTCAGGGCTTGTGCTTTAAAAAAATAAAATAAAAAAACAAAACAACAAAAACCATAGTCCTACAAAACTATAAACAATTTTTTTTTTTTTTTTAACAAGCCTAAGTCCGACAAATCAATGTTTCCTTAGGGATTGTGCCAAGCAAGCTTAAGTCTTACAAATCAATGTCTCATAAGGGATTATGGCAAACAAGCTTAAAGGGATAGTAATACTTCATTTTAACTTTATTTTATTTTGTAGGCATTAAAAAAACACGAAGAATGATATAAGGCTTATCTCTGAAACCTTTATGGGATTGGGTCTCTAACAACAAATCTAACAAATCATCCTCTACAAAATACTCTATCAAGTCAAGTATCAGTCCACCCCAGTGGCAGCATATGTCAGGGGGTTCCTGTCTCTATCACTTTACATATAAATTTCTTATTTTACTTTATTATTTTTATTAACTGTCCCCCCAATACCAGTCACAAGCCTCCCAAATCAAATTCCCTGTTCAGCTGATTAATTCCCCAGACACCACCCACAAACTCAGGCACCCTCCTCAGACCCCTTTTATACCATGTCTTATGGGTTTTTTTTTATTGCATTTAGGATTTATTTTTATTAACTGCCCCTCAATCCCAGTAAACAAATCCCCCCAAAACATTCCTTGTTCAACTGACTCTTTCCCCACACTCCACCAACACATGCACCCTCATGTCCCTTTTATACTATGCCTTTGGGAAATAAAATAATGTTTACTATGTGTTATTTGTAAATTCAATGTTCCCATTGATTCCAATGGAATGAGCTAGGTGAAAAAAGCAGAAAAATCAGCATTTTTTATGCAGTAAATTATTTGCAAAGCGGAAAGTGCCATCATTAGCAAATTTCAGTTTTTGGTGAAAATGTTCGCCCATCCCTACCTAAGAGTTCTTGAAAGCTTGCATCCTAAATCTGCTTAGTTAGCCAATAAAGGTATAAACTTGACTATATTTGCCTCCTGCACTCTTCTTTAGACAGGCTACTAATGTAAAACAACTGATGGTAAGGAGTGCCCTAAAATAATATACAAGAAATATCACATCTCCCTGCCTACAATGGAAGTGTGAAACCTGTGCACACATTTACACCATGGACAAGGTACCCATACCAAACTCCCAGTTACACCATAAGATCAATGGTACCTTCACCTGCAAATCATACAATGTAATATACTTCATCCTGTGTGCAAAATGCCCAAAAGCTGTCCATGTGCGTGAAACATTCCAGCTGCTACATAAAAGGTTTAATTCCCAAAGATCCAGTGTCAACAACAAAAAGACAGAGACACCAGTGAAAGAGCATTTTTGCTAACATACCAGTGGTAGGGACATTAGACTGACTGTATGGATGACATGGAGAGACAAATGTGGGAGGTTAAATTAATACTCCAGTTTAATACTTTAATGGCCTGACAGGGGTAAGGAATCTCTATCACATTATTACACTGTGGATTAGCCTTTATGACAGAGTCTAACTGGAAATGTAAATACCTTTGACACTTCCAGAGGATGACTGCAATTTACATCACACTCCCTTACCATTGACTGATCAAATAATCTGTTTTCCATTTTAAACAATGCAATTTAAGAGAGATGTTTCATATTTATCTGTAAAATATGCCTGAGGAAGAGATCTCAGATGTGAAAACATGCATCCTAAATCTGCTTAGTTAGCCAATAAAGGTATCAACTTTACTATATTTGCCTCCTGTATATCTACAGCTAACAAGGTACCAACTCATCTTCTACACTTTGGTATCATTTTCGTGTGTAACTGCATTGACTGACAGCACGCACTGAAGCATCATGCTGTAACTAGCATGTTTGCTGTGGAGTTTCAGTAGTCAAGGTTTACATGACTGCATTTGGCTTTGCAGTGCAGTCTTCGGCCTTTCATCCAGCTGTTCTGTTTCCAGCCTGGTTATCCTTAACCCCTGCTGGCTTATTTGCAGGGAATTCTGGGCAGCCCTCTTGTCATTACTCAGATTTGCTCCTGACATCACTGTCACACTTTCCTTCAATGATTTTCATGCCTTTATCTACTTGGCCACTGGAGGGAGCTAGAATTCAGTTTTCTTCAACTTCTTGTGTACAAGCAAATTCTTGGCACTGAGGAGAGTTCTCTTCCTTCAACAAAAATTGTTGTTGCTGAGACCAGCCTTACTACCTATGAGGCTGTCATATGGGCCATTCAGAAGCAATTGAATTGTTGTGATGTTTATTACAACAGTCCAGGCACTGGCAGGACCATGTGGGCATCTGCCACTCCTCAATGTCCACATAGGTTGGCCCTCTCCCCTGCAGTGTAAATCCCACCCTGTTATTGGCTTGCAGGGGAAGCGCATTGGATTGGTAGTTAGACCTTCTAAACTACATTTAACATGTTGAAGTTAATGCTATGAGTATGCTAAACTTTTTCATATGGTGTTACTTGCATTTGAGTCATTTTGAGTAAAAGGGTTATTATGGGAAAAGGTAGGTGTCCTCTGATGTTCTGTGCTGGATATGGTGTGCATTTGTTGGGGCTGTTGGTTGAAGTAGATCAATAATATGTGATATGAGAAGGTAATTATTGCTTTCAAACATATTCAGTGACATGTAGACCTCGGTTCAATGGTCTCTGTTAGGCAAAAAAAAAACAAACCCTGCCAGCATTTTTTTCACATAAGGTAAGCAATTCAATTATCTACACTGGCAGAAAAAAAAGTATATCAGATGCTAAAGTTAGAGCCCATTTGACCCCAATATGCAATTCAATTGACTGCATTAGTGGTAAGATGCTCTAAGCGATCCACTTTAAAGTGTGAAAATCTGCAGTTAGAGAAAATTCTTAAAGGGGAACTTTCCACACGGTGCAAAAGGGACTGACAGCGCAGGCGCACGGACGTCACTGTGAAGAGATGTCCGTGCTTCCTGCTCCTGTCACCATCGGCAAAAAGCCGATATCTGAAGAACCGGGTAATATTGCTGGCGACTAGCGCTACTAAGCAGCTAGTCGCCAGGTGTGCAATAAGTTAACCTTAAGTTATTGCGGGGTGAAAGTTCCCCTTTAAGTCCCCCGTGGATATATTGATATAGGGCCCTAAGCCCCCATATCAGTACATCTAAAGTATGAAAAATATGTCCAATGTTAGAAGAAATAACCCTATGAGTGGCAATGGGGTATAATTACCCCACTGGCACTCACAGGGTTAATCCAACTAAGTAACAAAGCAACAGCCCCTGAAAAGTAACACTTACCAGTAATCCTGTTGTCCAGTGGAGTCTTGAGCACCCTAGTCAGCTACTGTCCGTCGTCTTTTTCTAGCTTCCGTCTTCTCTCTTTTTACTTTTTATGGTCCGTTTTCTTTATTCCGTCTTCTCTCAATTTACCTGTAAAACAAACAGAGATGTAAATAAATATTCCATAAAAGAACCTGCACAGCTATGTGAAGTTTATCCCCTTGAGCGCCAGAGTGGTACACAACGCATTGCAGAGCAATGCATTGCATAAATCTCTGGCACTCAAAGGGTTGATGCCCGTTCCATTGTGAGGGAAATTGAACAGAGACAGCCTTTATATACGGGCAGTCTCTGTTCAAAAGGACTCGCAGCCATTGGCTGGGATATGTGCTTACGAGCAGGGGATTGACAGAACCTGCTCGAAGCTGATTGGCTGAGAGGTGAATGAGCACATACCCAGCCAATAGCTGAACATAGACTAACCATATGTAAAGGCAGTCTGTGTTCAAATTCCCTCATAGTTGAATGGGCATCAGCCCGTAAGGTACAAAGGGGGGTTGTGCTCCTACTCACTTTATCTGCTGCCACCACCGCTGCACACAATAGCGGAAAAATGAAAAAAGGGATAATATTTAAAATGAAAACAAACAAAGAAACGGGGGAGCCAATAATGCCTATCACTCAATTACAGTAATAGCGTGCAAATAATATATAATATACTAGCAATGTGGGATGGCGCTGCCCGTCAGGATGTATAGGGAATTAATGCACACACACACACATGCAAGACAAACAACCAGAGACACACACGCAAATGCACACGCATGCACTAAGATGCATAAAGAGCGACACAGTCATACACGCATACATGCAATGCACAACATGCAGACACGTAGAGTGTGATACAGACATGCAAAACACACAGTGAGGAACACACAGACACACACACACACACACACACACACAGAAGTGAGTCATAAGGGGGTGACTTATGTGTCATTGGGGGTGATTTATGTGTCATTGTAATGAGTTTGTGTTTGTACTTATGCCTCCACTGTGGCATTCATTCATATAGTTGAAATGCATGTGGTAATTGCACATACTATGGTGGAAGGTGGATCGTGCTGGCTCCCGGGGTGTGAGTGAGTGTGTGTGAGTGTGAGTGGCATTCATTCATGTAGTTGAAATGCATGTAATAATTGCATATACTATGGTAGAAGGTGGATTGTGCTGGCTCTTGGGGTGTGAGTGAGTGTGAGTGAGTGCGAGAGTGGGTGATTGCATGTGAGTGATTGCGTGAGTGTGTTAGTGAGTGTGTGTGAGTGTGTGTGTGATTGAGTGAGAGTGAGTGTGAGAGTGTGTGAGTGAGAGGGGGTATGAGAGTGAGTGAGAGAGTGTGAGTGAGAGAGTGAGTGTGTGAGTAAGTGTGTGAGTGAGTGTGTGAGTGAGAGTGTGAGTGAGAGTGTGATTGAGTGTGAGTAAGAGTGTGATTGAGTGAGAGTGTGATTGAGTGTGTGAGAGTATGTGTCAGTGAGAGTGTGTATGATTGAGTGAGAGTGTGTGTGATTGAGTGAGAGTGTGTGTGATTGTGTGTGTGTGATTGAGTGAGAGTGTGTGAGAGTGTGTGCGAGTGTGTGTGAGTGTGATTGAGTGAGAGTGTGTGTGAGTGTGTGTGTGAGTGAGTGTGAGCGAGTGTGATTGAGTGTGTGATTGAGTGAATGATTGAGTAAGAGTGTGTGATTGAGTGAGAGTGTGTGTAATTGTGAGTGAGAGAGTGTGTGATTGTGAGTGAGTGTGTGAGTGTGAGTGAGAGAGTGTGAGTGAGAATGTGATTGAGTGAGAGTGTGATTGAGTGAGAGAGTGAGAGTGTGATTGAGTGAGAGAGGGTGAGTGAGAGAGTGTGAATGAGAGTGTGATTGAGTGAGAGTGTGATTGAGTGAGAGTATGAGTGAGTGAGAGTGTGAGTGTGTGTGAGAGAGTGTGAGTGAGAGTGTGATTGAGCGAGAGTGTAATTGAGTGAGAGAGTGTGAGTGAGAGAGTCTGAGTGAGTGTGAGTGAGAGTGTGATTGAGTGAGAGTGTGACTGAGTGAGAGTGAGTGAGTGAGTGAGAGAGTGAGTGAGTGTGAGTGAGTGTGAGTGAGAGAGTGTGAGTGAGAGAGTGTGAGAGAGAGTGTGTAAGTGAGTGAGTGTGAGAGAGTGTGAGTGAGAGAATGTGATTGAGTGTGTGTGAGTGTGTGAGTGTGTGAGTGTGTGTGAGAGTGAGAGAGTGTGGGTGAGAGAGTGTGAGTGAGTGAGTGTGTGTGAGTGTGAGTGAGAGAGTGTGAGTGAGTGAGTGTGAGTGAGTGAGTGTGAGAGAGTGTGAGTGAGTGTGTGTGTGAGTGTGTGTGTGTGTGTGTGAAAGTGTGTTAGAGTGAGATAGCGTGAGTGAGACAGTGTGAGTGAGAGAGTGTGTGAGTGTGAGTGAGTGTGTGTGAGTGTGTGAGAGTGTGAGTGAGAGAGTGTGTGAGAGATCTCGTGTGTGTGAAAGTGTGTGAGTGAGAGTGTATGAGTGAGTGAGAGTGTGATTGAATGAGACTGTGATTGAGTGAGAGTGTGTGTGATTGAGTGATTGAGTGTGTTTGAGTGATTGAGTGTGAGTGAGAGTGTGTGTGAGTGTGTGAGTGTGAGTGTGTGAATTATTGTGAGTATGCATGATTGTGTATGAGTGAGAGTGTGAGTGAGAGTGTGAGTGTGTAATTGAGTGTGAGTGTGTGTTTTTTGTCTGACGTGTTTGTGTCTGTGGTGTAGCAGCGAGTGGCAGCCATTTTGTTTTTTCAGTTACTTGGAAAGTGGTGGGCAGGCTGGATAGTGGGGGCAGGCCAACTCCCTGCATGATTGAAATCACTCCCCCATTGAACCACCCAGTGGGAGCAGTAACTCCTCCTTACTTAACCCTTTGAGTGCCAGAGCAAATAGAAAGTGATGTTTGAGGCTTGCCCTCTGTAACATACAGCAAAGCATCTCTCTCCCTTTAAGCAGAAAGGGTGGGAATCAGGAAGCAGGAAGTAGAGGAGTGACAGTTGAAAACAGACAGTTAGTGAGGTTTACTGAAGAGATGACAAGAGTTAAATAAAAGAGTTGCTATTAAGTTTATAAGTTTGTATTTTATGGAAACATTACACCCTCGTACTGAAACAGAGTGTATGGAGTTATCTGTGGGATGTGAAACAGTGTGTTTGTGGGGTCATGACCCTGAGTGAGAGTGTATATGGACCGGGAGAAGTTATTGATATCCCCTACTTCAGGAGCTAGTGGCAGCTATAGTTTTTTTTGTCAGTTGGATAGTGGTGGGCAGGCTGGAGGGGGCGGGCCAACTCCCTGTATGATAAACATGCCCCCATTGAATCACCCAATGGGAGCAGTAAAGTCCCCATTGAATCACCCAATAGGAGTTGGGTCTCCTAATGAGACATAAATTATGTAATGAGGCGTTCTGTTCAATGTGTGTTTTCTGAGGAGACATATATTATATATAATATATTCTGTGTGTGAGGTACCATAAATTATGCAATGAGGCTTATACTTTTATATATATACTAGTTGAAGAGCCCGTTACACGGGCCACAGTGCCACTGGCAGCCGGTCGCGGGGCAGTCATGCACAGTAGAGACTGCCCGTGGCGCGGCTGATATGGAGCTGGACGTTCCTTCGGAGCTTCCAGCTCTGTATCAGCCGCGGCGAGGGCAGACTCTACTGCGCATGACTGCATTGTTACACACGTTTTAGCAAATTATTATATAGGATCTTTTGGGATATTAACTCTGAAAACGGATGTTTGGCCTTTTCTTTTCTGTGGCCTAACGTCCATTGTGCTTTCAGCTATTAGGGCAATTGAATAGCTTGTTAGCACTTTTTGCTAACGGGATGTTATCCAATTTTGCCCTACTGGCAGTTTTAATGGCCTCAGTTGAATCGATGCCATAAGCCGATGTTTTCAGTGAATTGTTTTTACCTAACCCTTTCTTGATAACGGAGAAGTTATTTTAAATTTAAATATCATCCTTTGTTGTGTGTAAAGGGTAAAATATATATATTTTGAAAATGAATGTATTTTTGCAGGGCGGTTCTTGAATAAGCTACTGAGAGAACTCATTAAATATGATTATAGAACAAAGTGAGACACACTTCATAAGGTGACATGGTATCTGAAAACCCCTATGTCTAACTTGTATGGGAGGCCAGGTCTAAGGTACAGCTGTCAGGGTTTTTTATGACTCTCAGACACAAGTTTTAGGTAAAAAACTCAATTTTATTGAAATAATAAAATGATCACTTAGAATGGCAATCACATACATATATATCAAGAGTAAATAGCAAAGACAGTATGCAGACTCTACCGGTCCTGTCAATATACCAGACAGGACAGTCTGAGATGATGGAATAATAGGCTCTACCGGCCTTGCCAATACCGGGTAAGGCAACCTGCAGATGGAATAGCGTCAAGGTTCTACCGGTCTTACCTAAATACCGGGCAAGGCAGCCCCAATAAGTACACGGTGTAGGCTCTACCGGCCTTGCCAATACCGGGTAAGGCAACCTCAGATGTAATGTGGCAAAAGGTTCTACCGGCCTTACCAATACCGGGCAAGGCAGCCCAACAACCCTCGATATAAGCTCTACCAGCCTTGCCAATACCGGGTAAGGCAACCTCAAGGGGAATGCGAAGCAAGGTTCTACCGGCCTTACCAATACCGGGCAAGGCAGCCCAGAGGTATCAATAGCTGTCGGATGATAATGACAGAGTGACAGAATCGTGAGCAACCCAGTGTCCGCACACTGAGACCAACAGAGGAATCGTATAGCCGCAAGGCTTAGGAGCAAACCAGCGTCCTCACACTGGACTAACAATAGAATCGGATAGCCGCAAGGCTTTGGAGCAAGCCAGCGTCCTCACACTGGACTAACAATTGAATCGGATAGCCGCAAGGCTTTGGAGCAAACCAGCATCCGCACGCTGGGACCAGCTACTGAATCGTATAGCCGATAGGCTTTGGAGCAAACCAGTGTCCGCACACTGGACTAACAAGTGAATCGTATAGCCGCAAGGCTTTGGAGCAAACCAGTGTCCGCACGCTGGGACCAACCACTGAGTAGTGTAGCCGATAAGCTTTGAAGCAAACCAGTGTCCGCACACTGGACCAACAAGTGAATCGTATAGCCGCAAGGCTTTGGAGCAAACCAGCGTCCGCACGCTGGGACCAACCACTGAGTAGTGCAGCCGATAGGGTTTGGAGCAAACCAGTGTCCGCACACTGGACCAACAGGGAATCGTGTAGCCGCAAGGCTTTGGAGCAAACCAGCGTCCGCACGCTGGGACCAACCACTGAATAGTATAGCCGATAGGCTTTGGAGCAAACCAGCGTCCGCACAGTGGAGTAACAACTGAATCGTGTAGCCGCAAGGCTTTGGAGCAAACCAGCGTCCGAACGCTGGGACTAACAAACAATGTCGCCAACGCAACCAAGCAGAAGGTCGCCAGGATCACAGGAGACAGGCGAGGAGATGGCAGCAACCAGCAGAGAGATCAGTCAGGGCAGGAAACAGCAGAGAAGAAGGTCAGCAGGAACTGCAACCCCAGAGGACTAGGCCGGAACCAAGACTGGAACAACTCAGCATTCAGGAGGCACTGGAACAGCTGCAATCAGGAACTCAGGAACACAGGAACAGAGGCCCAACAATCACTGGACATAGTGATAGTGAAAAATGTCAGAAACAACACAAAAGGGCACTCAAAGGGTGCCCAATCCAGGTTTAAATAGGCAATATGAGGCAGGCTAAATGCAGACAGCCAATAGAAGCCCCCTACTGGTGACAGACAAGAAAATGCAGCAATCACAGGCACTGTGATAACAGCAAGGTAAAAGAAAGACATGGTTTGTGGTCACCAAGTATCGCAGCCACCTCTTTACATGACTAAACCCTCCATCAGGGGATGGCTATGGAAGGTCTGAGACTGTGGTCGCCAACTGTGGTTGGGGAGAATGGTGGCTGCGCCTGCCCGACTCTGCTACTAGTGGTTGTGGGGATGGGTGACCAAGATGCGGGAAGCGTGCCCACTCCAGGTTTACTCCAAGGATCCTGTCAGCTTATAACTTGAATATGGGCATGACGAAATGCTAGATCACCTTGTGATATGTCATGAGCTTGTTGGGGCCTGTCTAATGAAAAACTCAATTAAATTCCCTCGTTTGTTTTCTTATGTTCACATTTTTTTTAAATTTTAATAAAAAGATTCATAAAAGAAAAAAAAAGATAAAAAAATTAAAGGCATGATTGGTACTAAGCAAAGGGGGAAAAATCTGCAGGGGGGCATCCATCGCTGATAGATGCATAAATAACCCCCCCCCCACTGTTTCAGTATGAAAAAGTATGAATGCCAATTATGATTAAGAGAAAACAAAACAAAAATGAGAATGGACAAATTAGCCCTCCAAGAATAAAGTTTAGGTCTTCAAAGTAAAACAAGTTGGTTTTTGCCATATCCTATATAATAATTCGCTAAGTTGTGTGTAACGCCCGACATGCGCAGTAGACACTGCTGTGCGTGCGGCAGTCATGCGCAGTACAGACTGCCCGCGCCGCAGCTGATACAGAGCTGGGCGCTCCGAAGGAGCGTCCAGCTCTGTATCAGCAGTGGCGCGGGCAGTCTCTGCTGCGCGTGACTGCCCTGCGACCTGCTACCAGAGGCACTGTGGCCCGTGTAACGGGCTGTTCAACTAGTAAGGATAATAAAGCAGAAGATGAGAATGCAATATATCTTATCAAAAGCATGAGTCCAAAATAGCTAATGCTAAGAAACTACAGAACCATTTAGGTTCTAGATACATCCCCACTGTGTTGTGAAGCAATGAGCTGGATAAATCTCTAGCATCAAAACGGTTAAAGGTCAATTAAACACCTAAAATGAACTGAGGTTATATACACTAAACTGCCAGATTCAGCAGAGGGCAGTTTGTTAAGGACCACATCACTTTTTTTTTTGCATAATGAATTCTGGGATTGCAAAGTGGCGGGTAGAATTCCATGATGTTCCAGGACTGTCACCAGTCCTTAAAGGCTGGACTGGAGTGAAGCTCATGGTACGTCACATGTCTCTAAGGTGTTAAGGACTAGAAGGGCTTACACCACACTGCTTTGCAATCTCTGGTCCTTAAATTGTTAAATACCATGTACTTCATGCTAGGATCTATAAAACATTTTTTCCAAGGCTTACAATCTAGTCTTAACTATGTTCTCTCTTGGGACTTCCATTGTTGCCCTTTTGCAGGGTTCTCTGACTCCCATTAATATAACAATGTTGATAGGTGTATGAGAAATTATAATTATGACTTGCCTGGAAATGGCCTGATAATAAGGTGCCAGCCTTCTTGAATACAAGAACACTGGAATACACTCAATTAATTAACTGACTTAGCTCTTATCTCTCATTACAGCCAGCGCAAACAAAATTAAGTAAAATGGTGTCTAAATAGGACACTCTGCCCATGATATTTAAAGTTATATCAACCAATTTAATTTTCGGTATTAGCGTTCCTTTAAAGATGCATAATAACCCTTTGAGAGCCAGAAGTGTAAGCAACACATCGCTTTGCATTGCATAGCCCTTTGGCACCCAATGGGTTAACCCATTAAGGACCCATGACGGTCCAGGACCATCATGGGTAGATTTCACTTAAGGGTTAAACTCTCCTATCGCCGCCGCACGGAGCGATGGAAGAGCGCAGGCTGGCTGTTACTAAGTGCTCCGATACTGGAGCACTTAGTTTCAGCCAGTAACAAGATTGCTGCATCATGTGATTCACTTGATTAGCGAATCACATGTTTAGAAAAAGAAGAATGACAGGGACAATATTTACAAATACTGTTCCTGTCACATCTCTCTGCCTCCCTCCATCTTAGACACTTATGAGGTGGAGAGAGACAGAGAGACATCGTGTTCCAGCATTCCAGAGCCTATTCCAGTATTAAAAGTTGAAAAATAGAGATTTAAAACCCCATATTAACCCCTTGATCACTGTCACTGCAGTGATCAATACATTTCCCCCTATCTGATAACTCTAGTAGTGATCAGTTTGCTGCAGATCAGCGTTTGCTGATCTGTGGTACATCCCCCATCCCCCTTGTATTTTTTAAGATTTTTATTTATTTATTTATTTTTTTTTTTTTTTTAAGTAAAATTTGATTATTTAGTTTATTTTAGGTCGTTTAGGTAGGTAGTTGGGTAGGATTAGTCTACGTGTGTTAGATTTAGGTTTAGGAGTAGAGTAGGGAAACCCCCCCAAAAAACAAAAAAAAATATAATAATTATAGTTTAGATAGGTAGCTGACTTGGGTCAGGTAGGTTTAGGGTATACGTGGGTTAGGGTAAGGTTTAGGGTTAGATTTAGGTTTAGGAGTAACGTAGGAAACCCCCCCAAAAAGTTTATTTTATTTAAAAATTGATTTTATATTATAAGCTAGTTTAGATAGGTAGTTGGGTTGGGTAGGTTCAAGGAATACGTGTGTTAGGTTAAGGCTTAGGGATAGATTTAGGTTTAGGAATAGCATAGGGAAAAAAAATAATCATAGGAATAGCGACCGTTTGGGTGAGATGTAGGTATAGTTAGGTATAGAAGTTCGTAATTTATTTAGTTTAGAGTCGGTGTGTACAACTCAGTGGAGGTACACTTTAGAAGAGGCGTATTCCTTTTTGGCGTCTGACTCAGAAGCCACAGACACTGCGTCAGACTTTGACATCACTCAGCTTTCTGAGAGTGAGAGCAGCTCTAGTGATGACACAGGGCCTTCTGTCAAAAAAAGAGGCACTGCTCTAAGAGCTGCCCCAAGAACTGCCCCGACAAATGCCCCAAGAGCTGCCAAGGCAACTTCCCAAAGAGCTGCCCAAAGACCTTCCCAAAGAGCTGCCCTAAGAAATGCCCCAAGAGCTGCCCTAAGAAATTCCCCATGATCTGCCACAAGTACTGCCCCAAGACCTGCCACAAATACTGCCACTGTCGCTGATGAATGCGTATCATCAGTGAATTTATGCCCACACATTTCTGAATTCAGAGGCAACCCAGGAATTCAAGTGGATGTGTCAGGATTTACCCATGTTCAGTTTTTTTATTTATTTTTGGGGGAAGAAATTTTGGGGGAAATTGTGTCTCAAACAAATTTATATGCAGCCCAATATATTGCCGCCAGCCCATCAGCATTCATTTCCAAGGAAGAAATATGGCAACCCACAGACCTTTTAGAACTTAAGAAATTCTGGGGCCTTAAAATGACAATGGGAATAGTTAAAAAAACAAGTATTAGATCATTCTGGAGTAAAACCCCCATATATGATACCCCAATATTCACCAAAACAATGACAGGACTAGATATGAAATGATTTTGCGCTTTATGCACTTTAGTGATAATACCCTGTGCCTCCCAAAAGAACGCCCACAGTATGATAGACTGTTCAAAATTCGCCCCCTAATAAATAATTTGCAGGAAAAGTTTGCCCAAGTATATACCCCCCAAAAAACACATAAGTATAGATGCATCCCTAATGAAATATAAAGACAGGTTAGGTTTCAAGCAATACATCCCCTCCAAGTGATCCAAACTCGGAGTCAGATTTTATAAATTGTGCTAAAATGCCACAGGCTATACCCAGGCTTTTCGAATTTACGAGGGCAAGGACAGCCAACTTGACCTTCCTGGTTGCCCTGAATCTTTATTCCCAAGAAAATTGTTTGGGATCTAATTTACCCCTTATTAAATAAAGGATATCATTTATATGTTGACAACTACTACACCAGTCCCCTTTTATTTGTCACTTTTTTATTTTGACACCGTGGCCTGTTGCACTGTCAGGTGCAATTGCAGGGAGATGCCCAAAGAACTGGTAGCAAAAAAACTAAAAACCGGGATTTCCTCAGCTTTATGCCAAGAAGAGCAGCTGGCAGTTAATTTTAAAGACAAAAAAGAAGTATACATGCTTTCCACCATGCATGAGGACAAAACTGTGGCAGTCTCTGTTCGTGGCAGAAGGGTGTACTAAAAAAGCCAGTCTGCATCAAAGACTACAATAAGCACATGGGCGGAGTTGATCTGTGTGATCAACTCATGCAGCCGTACCTCACCATGCGAAAGTGTAGGGCATGGTACAAAAAGGTTGCCATTTACATGATGCAGACTGCAGTATACAATTCTTTTTTAATTTTCAAATTGGCAAACCCCACTCTACAATTTAGTTTTCTGCAGTATGAACTCCAACTTATTTTGCAATTTTTTTTTCAATGGGCAACAGAAATAACACCACAAAAACCCGGGGTAGTACACTTTATTTATAAAATCCCCCCAACTCCCCAAAAGAACAAACCACAGAAGCACTGCAGGGAATACGTAGAGTAACCCCAACTTACTGTCCTGACTACCCTTCCAAATCTGGCCTCTGCATGGGTGACTGCTTCAAGCAACACCATGCAGGCACAATGCATTAGTGCTGTAAAGTTTATTTTATTATTTGGCCACTTCCCCACCCCCCGAAATATCCTGTATTTTTATTTTTCAAAACACATCCCCCTTAGATCTAACACTATCAAACTATAATGGGAAGCAAAGCACCCTAAGTTTTTTTCCATCTCTGATGATGGAAACACACATGTTCTCTCCTGGGCCCAGTAGCCCCCCCCAAACCCTGACAAACCTATGCATATGGGGCATTGCCGTACTCAGACGATGTAACTCACCACTAATGCAAAGGACTTAAAAAATCTGAAAATATCATCTGATTGAAATCCAGAGCAACGCTAAAATATAAGTGTGAAAAAATGGTGTTTCTCTGCCTTACTGCGGGTTTTGGGAGGGATTGGTGATAGAGTGGCAGTGAAAAAATTGATACAATGCAAATAGAATGAAAGCCAGGGCTGTCTACTCTTCAACAACATATACTTTTGGGGGCAAAATTAATTGCAGCATTGCCAAACAGTCCGAAATGTGACAAGGCACCAGCTGTAAAAATGGCATGTCTGTAAAAGGAAACTAACATGTTCCAACTGGGCCCAGTAGCTCCCCCAGACCCTGACAAACCTATGCATATGGGGCATTGCTGTAATTAGAAGAAGGAGCCAAACACTAATCAATGCAGTTTATAAAATATTCACCTAATCTGTGCTGAAATTCACATAAACACTGAAGTCTAAGTGTGAAAAATGCTGAATTTTTTTACATACATCAAGTTTTCACTGGATTGGTGGTAAAATGGCTGTGTAAAAAATTTGAAAACACACCTAAAATGAAAGCCTGGGGTGTCCACATTCCAAAAATATACACTTTTTGGGGAAATCTTAATGTGGAGCACTGTTACACAGCCCAATTGAGAAATGGCACTAGTGACGCAAGCTGTGAAAATTCAAAGTGTGAACCTGGAAACGTGCATGTTCCAATGGGCCCCGTAGCTCCCCAAACCATGAAAAAGCTATACATATGGGGTATTGCCGTACTCAGAAGAAGGAGCCGAACACTAATCAATGCAGTTTATAAAATCTTCACCTATTCTGTGCTTGAAATTCACATCAACATTGAAGTCTAAGTGTGAAAAACGCTATTCGTCAAGTTTTCACAGGATTGGTGGTAAAACGGCTGTGTAAAAAATTGGAAAACACACCTATAATGAAAGAATTGGGTGTCTACATTACAAAAATGTACACTTTTGGGGGGAAATCTTAAAGGGGACAACTGTTACACAGCCCCAATAGAGACATGGCCCCAGTTAAACAAGATATGAAAATTCAATATTTGTTCAAAATTGGGTCCCGTAGATCCCACATTCCTTGAGAAATCTATGCATATGGGGTATTGCCATACTCACAAAAAGGAGTTTAACACTAATAAATGCAGTTTATAAAATCTTCACCTATCCTGTGCTTGAAATCCACATCAACATTGAAATAGAAGTGTGAAAACCACTGAATTTTTTACTTACGTCAAGTTTTCACAGGATTGGTGGTAAAATGGCTATGTAAAATATGAAATGAAAGCCTTGGGTGTCTAATTTCCAAAAATATACACTTTTGGGGGAAGTCTTAAAGTGAGGCACTGGTACACAGCCCCAAATGAGACATGGCACCAGTGATGTAAGCTGTGAAAATTCAAAATGTGAAACTGGAAACTCACATGTTCCAATTTGGGCCCCATAGCTCCCCCAAACCTTGAGAAACCTATGCATATGGGGTACTACCGTACTCAAAAGAAGGAGCTGAACACTAAATAATGCATTTATAAAAATCTTCACCTATCATGTGCTTGAAATTCACATCAACATTGAAGGCAAAGTGTGAAAAATTCAGATTTTTTTTTACTTATGTCAAGTTTTACGTTAGATTGGCGGTAAAACAGCTGAGTAAAAAATTTGAAAACATACATAAAATGAAAGCCTGGGGTGTCTACTTTCCAAAAATATACACTTTTTGGGGGAAATCTTAAAGTGGGGTGATGTTACACAGCCTCAATTGAGACATGGCATTGGTGACACAAGCTGTGAAAATTCAAAGTGTGAAACTGGAAAACCGCATGTTCCAGTTTGGGCCAGGTAGCTTCCCCAAACCTTGAGAAACCTATGCATATGGGGTATTGCCGTACTCAGAAGAAGGAGTTCAACACTAATCAATGCATTTTTTTTAATTTTCAACAATCCTGTGCTTGATATCAACAGTAATATTGAAATGTAAGTGTGAAAATGTCACAGTAGCTAGTTTCCAGTGCAACATTCCAGTAGGCATTGCATCCAGACCCGGTGAGCAAAGGGTGCTGGGCCATTATGAGTGTCCCGTGGGAAGCCCGGGCAGACTATTCCTGGAGAACGGTGGCATCCATGTCCTTGAGCAGGGCTGCGATAGGTTTGTGCGACCAGTGTATGGGTACTGGCATTCTGTTCACTCTATGTTTATGTTGCCTAGGGTTGATTTATACCGACCTGAGTTAACTCCGCCCTGCTGCTTCCTGTGACCTGGGGTTTTTAGGTCTGCCTTACATCTTACCACTCACCCTTGTGTTGGTGTCAGTTTGGAGCTCTGCTCAGTGCATGACCCATCATTGACTACTATTCCGCTCTGTGTATGACCCGATACTGGCTACGAACCTGCTCTGTGTATGACCCTATACTGGCTACAAACCCACTCTGTGTATGATCCGATACTGGCTACAAACCCGCTCTGCTGTGGCTAAACTGTCTGTGTCAACCCTGCACTAGGCTAGATATCTTGGTACCAGTTTCTACTCTGCTGACTCTCCGCTGCCTGTTCTAAGAGCATACTTGATACTGGGACTCCCGTCCCTGTCATTCCTCCGTTGCTATTTTGACTGCTACTACTATTAGATGTCAAAGGTGCAGCACTTCCAGCAGCAGCAGAGGAACTCATCATAGCTAAGGTTGTGGATTTTAATAACCTGTGTTGTTGTTGCTGCTGGTTACGCAACACAAGTGTGTGTGTGGTTGAGTGGGGCTTGGACTTGAAAACGGTGACAATGCTGATAACGACCGACAGTATCGCTGTGTATTTTAGGAATCTTTGCTTGTACAGGGTTGTACAGTTTCCAATGGTTTTCTAAAACAGTTTATAGACAGGTAGAGTGCTCCTTTTCAGTGTCTGGAACATTGAGCCTTTGCCTTTCAGCTGACTTTCTGGCCACACCATTATCTCTATAACTTCTGCTGGAGGGATATATTTTAGATCTTCGTCATTATCATTACTCATCATTAGGTCATCATCAGCATCACCTGCTGCTTCTTGCCCACTACCTTTATATTCCTCTAAGCTTTTAGAGGTGTCAAACTATTTATTTTTTAGATTCACAACGTTCACTACTACTTGGAGGATAGCTGGATATTGGTGCTTGTTTGTCTCACTGTCAGATGCAGCAGCTAGTTCAACTGCTATACCTTCCACCATTATGCCATCATCAACAACAGAATGTGACTCATTGTCCTCTACAGTGTTCTTCTTATAGTACTGGCACTGGGGGTGGAACTTTTGGTGTACCCTTGATAAATTGCGGTCTTCCAAGGAAGAGAAGGATCATCAACATTTTTTGCACACATTGCAGCAACCATGGATGCAGTCAGTTTTTCAACTACCACTTTACTCCCAAGTCCCTGCACTGTTCCTCCTTTTCTCCATTCCCTGCCCCTTGTTTGTTTGCTGGACATTACTCAACTACTATTTGTGTTTTTACTCTAAAGTACACAACAGAAATTATACAGTGTGATGTCTAGCTTTGGCCCTCAACAAAATACTCAATCTCGTCTATCTATCAAGTCTGCCTCACTCTGCTGGCATACAGCTAATGTAAGGGTCCCTGTCAGCAAGGAATGTTGACCACAGCTGCCTGTGTCTTTCAAATCAAATCAGCAAGACATAATTTTGGGGTATTTGGGGTCAGCCTCCTTTCTCCCTTCTTTTCTGCCAGAGTACCCCCAGACTCCCAGCCAGAAGCTGCAGTGTACATTTATTGAACTAATAAATTCACATAAATAATTTAGACTTATTTGTATTTCTTCAGTGAGGCACCATATTTTTAAAGAAGCAGAAGAAGAAGAAAGATGAGAAGAAAGAAGATCACAGATGAAGAGGATAGAAGATGACATATGAAGACTTACAGTGGATGACCAGTGTGCTGAAGACCCCTCTTGACAGGCAGAGCTGGATTTACATCTCAGGAGCCTGTAGGTACAGAAATCTGAAGCACCCCCCCTTGCGACCCAAATCCCTCTTTATCGGGACGTTCAACCCCTTGAAAGATAAAGGTCTCCGCAAATCATTCAATACTAGAAAGGTCACCAAGGCATTGCTTCATGGTGTGTTGAAGACCTCTCTAGCATTCAGGGGTTTAAAAGCAGCATTTAAATCTGTTAACTTGTATTTGTTCCCTTTGGAAGAGTTGGTTTGCTGTAGAATTTCACCACTACAATTATATATGGCCTGGCTGCTATGTTGTGTAATGACTTCTTACAAGTATATTTTTATTGTAAACAAAATGGCTTTCAACTTGATATTATGTAGAATAGGAGTGATGACTAGAGGCAGAGAAATGTGGGCTGTACTATTAATATGATTCCACTGTAAAATAGGTGCTGGGAATGATTTCTGTTTGCTGTTCCTGCACTAAGCTGTCCACATTGAATGTCACCATCTTTACTCCACTTGTGCTAGGGTGAGCAATGGGGAAGTATATGGACATTTCTAGATGTTCCATTGCACCTTGCGTCTCCTTTTGTACTATCAGTGAGCACAGGAAAATGTTCTTAAATGAGTCCTTTTCCTGCTGATGCTATAGAGAAGGAATTTGGGGTTTTGCTGGTAGGGTGTATGATGTTGAATCAATTATGTTGAAGGTATCCAAAGGGTTAAAACAAGAGAACCAATCAGGTTGGATATCTTCACATAAATAGACAAATGACAATATTAAATAATTTTGAGAACTTTACACAATACTAGGTATTAACACGCTACTTCACAGTAAAGAATTGATTAAAATAATCAATCACGTATATTTGTGCAAAATTATATGTAATTTATTTAAGTACAATATACTATATATATATAAAAAGTGTAAGCAACAATGAATTAAATGAGTGGCCAGCAATTACAACAGATAAACAGTAACTGAAACCACAATTATCACCATTAGGATTACCAGTAATTAAAGGGTTAATCACACATAGGTATATTCAGAGGTATTAGATAACAATAATTGCACTCAGCAACATAGAAAAGGATAATTGATCCTTACAATTGATAAAATACAGTTGGCAGCAGCATATATGAATACCCTCTGCCCCAGAAACTGTATAAACTATGCCAATTGAGGTTTAAGGTATGTTGTCAGGTGAATCAACTTTAATATGAAGCCAGGTCCTCAGAAAATTTTAGAGAAACTAATTGGAATAAAATCCCAGACAGAGATCACTATAATTTAATAATGTACTCATTTCAAATATTGTATACCTTCTGAATAAAACATATACATTGCATTTAATATAGTCAATAATAAATTATACCAATAATATACTTCATGCAACTTATATCATAAACCTGACTATATCAATCCTATGTAAAACATAAAGGGTACTTCAAGAGTTAATTCTCTAGCAAAATAGGATGCCACACCCAAGATGGCAGCTTCTTTTGTTTAGTGAGAGTTTAGAAGAATTTTTCACTTTACAAAAGTTAGTCCCTAACACATGCACAAAGTAATCTTAGAAAAATAGACAAATAGCAGTTGAAGGGTTAATAAATTAATTCAAAGAATTCTCCAGATCAAATATTAGCTATATAAACTTTCCAGCAACACCATATATTATTCTAGTAATACCAAGAATTATATTAACTAATTTATAAGAAGGCTCACTGCTAAAACTATTTTATTCTTATCTGGCAAAATGTGACAATTTACCAATCAATGAATAAATTCTGCTTAATTCCAGAATTTCTATAGCCAATATGGTTTATTATAATTGATCCCAAATGGTTGGCCAGTCCAGTTAAGACAAATTATAAGAAAATTATGTTTCTTCAAATATAGAAGAAATATATATTTAATTCTGAATTCTGCAGACTTTAAATAAGGAAAGATATTTAGTTACCAGTAATAAGTGTGGATTTCTTAGGATTTCTTTATCAGCTAGTCTAGAATACTTCAGGAAAACATAGCAGGAATTGAAGGGCCAGGAACCAAGAGGAAAAAGCCCCATTCTCTCTAAACTTGCATATTTATAATATGAAATTCCTCTTATCGAAATCTGCTCAGATTGGTTAAAGATCCATCTCATTATGCAGTGACATCATCAATAGTACCTGATTGGAAACTCCTAATCCCTAATTTCCGTATGACATCACTCAAAATATAATGGAAAATTCCCAAAGCCCTAGTATTAACACCATGTAATCTATAGATGGCGCCATTACTCTACATTAAAATTCACACCTAGAATGATACCTGGTCTGGGTTCTATCAAAAATTTGTAATGTGAACCTTGACCCTACTCACATAAATATGTCACCCTACTAGACTTTCCCATAGGGGAGTATGTCTCTGTTTTAGACTTTTGAGATTTTCTCATAAGATACTAATATTGCTTGAGACTGTGGTTGTCTGCAATTCTATATCAATCACCATTAAAGTCTCCCAAATATCCCCCCCCTCCATTGAGGAAGAGAGGCTCATTGTCTCCATTACATGAGGTAATTTAAACACATTTTAAAACACATATTTTTTTAGAGAAATTGGTTTAAAATAAAATTAAACATTTCCTCCCCATCATGGCAATGTCTCTGACATAATCCCCCTCCGTCAGTCTACACTGTGATTGCTCCCATTAGCTGTCCTGTGTTTGTCCCGCCCAGTGTGGCCTTTATATACTGGGCTCTGGCACCCATCCGGTGCCCTTTTGTGGTGTTCCTGTATCAGTGCTTGTTTCTGCTCAGTGATTCCCAGTGTACCGACTTGGCCTGCCTTACTACTCTGCATCTTGTCTCCTGCTTGTGTACCGACCCGGATCACCTGACTACTCTTCTGTTCCTGCTCCTGTGTACCAACCCGGCTTGGCTGACGTTCCTTCTCCCGTGTACCGACCCGGCCTGGCTGACGTTCCTCTCCATGATTCGACCCAGCTCGGCTGACGTTCCTGCTCCGTGATTCGAACTGACTTGGTTGGCGTTCCTGCTCTGGCGACCTCTGTGTCGCCTTGGCGACATTCTGATGCTTCAGGCGATCCAGTCTCCGTTACTGCTTCTGCAGAGTGCAAGTGTCAGTCTCTGTTACTGCTATGGCAGTGTGCCATTGGCCTAGTTTCCGTTATCGCTCCTGCAGAGTGCAAGTGTCTGCCTCTGTTACTGCTACGGCAGAGTGCGAGTGGTCTAGTCTCCGTTACTGCTACGGAAGTGTCCTACGTTGCTCAATTCCTGATATTACTCTGGCAGTTCACGTTTGTTCTGCTAACCTGTTTCTCGGCGTTTCATATCCTTAAGTTCTCTATATGTAGAGAGCTCCATCACAGACCTCTCCGCACGTGGGACTGTTACACTCAGTGAAGACCATTAACCCATGCAGTACCTTTCTTCTGGGAATCCAAAGTATTCTGCCTGACCTGTGTCAGTATAGACTGTTATGGACTTTATGGTTATACTGGACCTGTGTATGCATATGTATATGTAACCTGTCGTGTGTCTGTATTATTCTGCTTAAATACTACAGGACCTGTGAGGGTTATTATATTATTGTGATTTCAATAAAACTGTGTTTTATCCTAAACCACTGTGTCTCTGTGTCGAACAAACCGTTACAAAGAGACTGTTGTCATCTTCTTCCTGTGACTGGGATCATCTCTGGAGTTATCACAGTTTGCTTCAGTCCATCAACTATCTAATGGCATAGGCTTGTTTCCAAAAGATGAAGCACTTTTTGTTCTCTTCAATAAATGAAACAATATCTCAAATAGGAAACCAATAGACCAAATTGGTTGATAGTGAGACGTTGTATCTAATACGAATAGTTGCTTTTCCTACTAAAGGATCTCCTTAGTTTTGGTTTGAGCTGAAAATGGCACGCATATCATATCAGACTCCCAGTTTTAGAGATAGGTGGTGGGAGAAATATTAAATTTCTTCTTTGAACGTGATAATGGGAACATGTTGACAAAACTCCTCTGGGATACAAATTCTTCTCTGTTAGGATAGACTCCAGCATCTCTTGCCCAGTGGTTCCTGATAAAGGCACTGGAACCACGCTTGGCTTTGTTCGGAACTCCTGTCACAGAAGAATGATGATCCACATCACAGCTTGGCTTTGGCCGGAACACCTGTCACCGAAGAGGGTGATACACATCATGTCCTTGGTCTTGACGTCTATAACAATGGCATTTGTCAACCGGCCTCAATCTTTTAAGAACTCTTTGGTCTAAAAGAAATGACACATGTGTGATCTCATTGAAACAATTTTGCATGCATACATACTTGCAATACAGTTTCAACCAGTACCCCTATGACTTTAGTACTGTAATGATTACTGTACCTTTATTTTTGCACTAGTCTGCTTGTGGCCCTCACTGGCCTTAAGCTAAACTAAGATAATCTAACACTCTCTGTCTCTGTTCTTCCCCCTTTCACAGAGGAATGACACTCACCTGTATGCTAAAAGCAAAACCTTGTCAAAAGGAAAAATTAAATTAGCATAACATTTTCAGAGAATCATTGAGCAGCAATTCATTTGTTGATGAGATATGTTAGAATGTTAGTGGGGAACATACATGCCACACAGACAGACAAAAGAGATAGCGACGTTTCACTGAAACAAAAGAAGACAATAGAACCAAACATGATAATGTCATTTGGACAATCAAGATTACTCATCCATCCGATGATTGAATTAGGATCTTAGTTCTTCTTCACCTTCTCCCTCTATGATCTGTAACTGAGATTTAGGGTGACATGCACACAATTGGTTTATATGAACCCACCTTTCTAAAGTTTCCCCATTATTAGGGATAGGAACCTTATAGACAACTGGAGATAATTTATCAGTAATGATATATGGCCCTCTCCATGAGGGTAAGAATTTCTTCTCTCTTACCTGGTTTCCTGCAAAATTGTACAGATAAACATGATCATTTACCTCATACTCCCTTTTGGGGGTCTTTAGGTCATAGTAAGTCGTATTACTTACCACTGCTTTCTGCAGATTTTTCTGTTCAAACACAAATGCATGTTGTAAATGCCTGCGTAACTGGTCTATGTACTGATGTGTTGTGGAGGCATTAATTAGATTTTGATCAGACGTACGGTATAGCAAGTGCTGGGGTAGGACCATCTTTCTACCTGACATTAAGTCAAATGGTGACATTTTCATGGCTGCACTAGGAGTAGCCCGAATAGCCAGGAGAACTAGGGGTAGTTTAGGATCCCAATTCTTACCTGATTCCTTAACAAACTTCTTGAGAATGTTAACGATGGATTGATTATATCGCACCCCACACTTGACGCAGGACAGTAAGCAATATGTAATTTACGTTTGACCCCCAATAGTTTCCATAGTTTGCTCATCACTTCACTGGTGCAATGGCTACCTCTATCAGATTCAGTCCGCTGTGGTAGGCCAAACCTGGAGAACACATGATTAATTAACAAAGCAGCAGCGATTTCTGCCGTATTATTGTTCGCGGGTAAACACTCAACCCATGTGGTGAACAGACAAGTAACAGCATATACTTGTTCTCCCTTGCTGTCCGGGCAACTGGTCCTATAAAATCTATTTGAATATTTGACCACAGTAATGACATCCCCCTCTTCTGTAGTGGTGCACGATGTGTGGGGCCAGATGGTTGAATTGGGAACACACCAAACAACCTTGACAATAGGTTTGTAATCTTTAAGCATATGAGGCCAATATGCATAATCATGGAGAATCTCATATGTGATTTTATCTCCACGATGACCTGAAGTAGGTGCATCATGAGCATGTTGGTGCATTAAACCTCTAAATGTAGTTGGTACAACAAATTGCTGTATTCCATTTTTAGAGGTTCTGATTAACAGACCATCTTGTATATGAAATTGGGCCTTGGATCTCATCAAGATCCTCAAGTCTTCCTTTCCCACCATGTCCTCCTGTCCTTATACATGTTTATAGAATAGCCCTATGATAGGGTCCCCCTACTGACTTGTACTCAAGTCCTCACTAGGTGAGTCTTGAATCCACTGTACTACCAGGGTGTCTGCTTCATTACTGGCTTGTCGCCTGGTAACAGCATTTATCTGTATAGGACCCAATAGATGTGAGATATGTAAGGCTACCCCCTTAAGGCCACCTTCTTCAGCCAATAGATCGGCTAGATCGTTTCCCTGTTTTTCAGGGCCTAGGACCTTGGAATGACCCTTGGACTTTTTCCAATCGATGGTAAGGCCATTTGATGTCACAAGATTGTCAGCCTAGCAAAACAATTTACCATGTTTCACTGGTTAATTATTGGATCGGAGCATATGGCTCCTTTTCCAACCTGGGAGGTATTCTACAAAGCTACGGCGAACATAATTTGAATCAGTTATAATGATAAATTCCTTAATGTTATGCTCAATAGCTAATAGGACTGTCTTATAGACTGCACATAGCTCTGCCACTTTGCTACTCTGTGGTCGCAAGCTATACCCTTTGAATATAATAGGGCACTCACCTGTCCAGGTAAACCCTATACCTGCCACCAGTTTCCTTTAGGTACCAGTCATGACATGGTAGGAACAACCGTCAATGTACGTGGTTGGCAAGGTTGTACAATAATTTTCGTCAAATGCCTTATAGGGGGAAAGTAATTGTTCCTCATGGTAATAATCTTCACTGGTAACAGTCTCCATGGGAGGTGCTGAACAACCATGGAGCTTGGCTAGTCCTTGAGATACAGAATTCTTCCTGTTTTGCTTATACCTAATCTCCAATGGCCATCCCTGTAGAGATAAGGTCCAAGCGGTAATCCTACTATTGGAGAGGTGTCCTTCCTTTAGCTGATCACATTGCAAATACTGCAAAGACTGATGAGCGGTTTCCGTGATGATCTTCTCACCCTGTATAAAACTAAGAAAGTTTTGTAATGCCCAAACAGCCAATAAAGCTTTCTCACAGTCACTGAATTTGATTTCCACGGAAGACAGGGATTTACTGGTATAAGCAATAACCTTATTCAGGTTGTTCTGCTTTTGCTATAAAACCCCACTGAGACTAAGATTAGTGAATCCTGTCTCAAGAAAAAATGGCTTACCTCCTTCTGGATATGCCACACAAGGAGCCTGGGTGAGTTTATCCTTGAGCTCAGACACAGCATGTTTCCATGGTTGATCTTTCTTCAATAATAACAACAATGGTTTGGTTATTTCTGAATAATTATCAATAAGCTTCCGGGAATAATTCATCATGCCTAGGAAGGATTTCAATTCATTGAGATTAGTTGGTGTTTTGGATTTGACTATCACTTCAACCTTCTTTCTTTGCGGGTTTAACCCTTCGGTGGTCACCTCATGACCAAGAAAGTTAACTTTGGTGCAGCACATCTGTGCCTTTTTGAGCGACAGTTTAACACCTGCTCCCTTTAGCTGATTAAATACATATCATAATCTCTGTGATATGTTTTTGGAAGGTAGTACTTTTAATTAGGACATCATCCACATAGCAGAGAGTCCCCCTAGCCATAGCATCAGGCATAGCCTTGTGCATAAAAATGGCAAATTCATGACCTGAGTTGATATACCCAAAAGTCATTCTAACCCAGGCATATTGTACTCCTCCAAAAGTGAAAGCTAGTTTATATTGGTCTTCCTCACTGACTTCAATGGTCCAGTACCCCTGGGCACAGTCAATCGCCGTAAAGAACTTAGACCCCTGCATCTGAACCAAACATTGATCTATATACGGCACTGGCCAGCCGGACATATATACACGTTTCTTCAGTTGCCTGAAATCAGCACACAGACACCACTGACCATTGGGTTTAAGGATTCCCAAGATGGGGTTATTATATTAGCTGTGCACTGGCCGTATAATGCCCCTCTCTTTGAGGTTCCTTATGATTTCTGCTAATGAGTCATAGGATGCAAGTGGAAGACGGTACTGTTTGACATATACAGGAGGTAATTTAGGGTCAGTCTGTATGCGGGCGACGTGTATGTTGGTTCAACCACAATCATATGAATCCTTGGCAAACAGCTCTTGGAATTCCACAAGGATCTCTGTTAGAACACGCATTGGCTAGAGAGATTTGCTCCTCTACTAGATAATTGAACCCTGCAAATGCTTCAGGCCTACCTAACTCATAGGTTTCCTCCAGCTGTGTAGATAAATCATGAGTATTTACTCTTACCTTATCCACAGCCTCCTGATATTCTCGTGAATCTTGTTCCTCCATCTGGTATTCAAATACCAGAGAGGATTCCTCAATCCGGCATGTACGTGTACCAGGGAGTAAAACATTTGCTCAGCTAGTTGCTCCTCAGACAGATAATTATCAGGTAGTAGGCCAATTACTTGATTCTGAAACCCAAATGTATAGTATTCTGAATCCAGCACATAACCAATTACAGTTCCCTTCTCTAAGATAATACTGTGTGGGGTTATGTTATTTACCACAATGTGGACTGGTGTTCTACGAATACTCACCATAGGGGCATGTGACACAGAAACTCCTAATTGTTGAATCCTATTTGAGATGCATATTAGTGCATCAGGATTCTCAAGGTTCTGACCACTAAGAACCTGTAAGGATATGGGGAGCTGACTTGCCCCACCAGGTATAGTGACCTCATTAGCTACCTGTAACTTCACTGCATATGGCAACAGTTGACATGACTTCAGGGCTTTTAAGTCATCCTGAAATCCACTGGGGTTTCCTTCTAACCTAGTCCACAGGTTATTATTCACCAGATCAATCTGGGCTGCAAAACAATGTATTAAATTGTTGCCTATATAAATCTGGTGTTGGGGTTCCTCCATTACAAGAAAAACATGTTTTGCAGACCTATCACCTAGAGATATAGATTACAGACATCTAGCAACAACATTATAACTTGCAGTGTCAACTAGGTCATGTACCCAATTATCATATGGCACCAGATACTTAATATGGATAGGATCTCTTACCTCCATCAGTAGGCTGTTACTAATGTAACTGTGTTCCAGTTTCAGATTCAGTTTGGCCTGTTTGATCCTCCCCAAGTCTTTAACATGTAAGGAAATAAATAACTCACTCCCTGTATTGTCAATAGACTTCAGATATTGAGAATGATTCTCTGGATCTGTTGGTTCACAGGGTGATCTGTGAAGAGAGATGGTTAAGACATCACCTTCTAGCTTCACATTCTGAATTTGTTCTGGTAACTCCTTGATGGAGAGGTCACCTTCCATGTTTTCAGCATTGGTATCAGGCATCTGTAAAACAGTGAGGTTAGGGTTCTGGCTATTGACAGAATGGATTTCAATAGTATCCCTAGTTTCCTCTACCACATGGAGGGGAGTAGCAATGCCCGCTCATATTTGATTGGGTTTTTAACCTGTAACCAGATGACATTATTCACACAGTCTATGACAGGACTTAATCAACGTAGCAGATCGGCACCTATAATTAACCTGTTATAGGGAACTTCAACTACTATGACTTTATGTGTGAATGATTTATTAACGATCTTAAATTTTATCCATGTGGTTCCCAATACATTTAAAGGATTACCTCCTATGCTTATTAGGGATCCATCAAATGCTTTCAACACTGGCTTTACAGTAGCTTCCTCCATAATTTGATAATAATGGGAGCTAGAAACTAGGGTAGCTTGTGACCCTGTATCCAGGAGGCTGGAAATAATTAAGTCATCAAGCTCTTGCAATGTGACATCATTGAAATATCTCCCTTCATATTCATGCATTTCACATAAATAATTGTGTTGTAAAATCGTCTTGAAATCCCTCCACTGCCTGCAAGGGTTAACTCCTGAATTTGCAGGAGCAGACTTGCTAACCACTTGGTCAGGTTGTACAGCAGCATCCCCCTCTACTCCTCCTCCTTCTTCAACATGTTCTGAAGAAATGCAAGGAAAAGAATTGACATCATCAGGGATGGACTCATGTGTACCTAGCTGTGGGTGAGATAAGGGCAAAATATTAGAGTCAACCAAAGCATTTACATGCTGGAAAGAAAATGTGTTAGCATTACTGTTGGCTAAAACATGATCGGTTATTGTAGGACATAGGGCAAAGTAATGATATTCTTTTCCCCTAAGGCCTGCTTACCATTACCCTGTTGTTCTATTACTGAGTGGCAGCTGCCACTCCTGGAGCTATCCCTAAAAAAGGATTAGATTCCTGCTAGGTATTGTCTGTCAGGTTGTTAACCTGGACCCTGAGACTTACCTGCTTCTGACCTTGGTTCCGAGAATCAGACTTATTGGTTGCTGAGTTTGCTGGGACTTGGACCCCTGATTATTAAAGTTTTTACCCTTTTGGAACCTCTTGGGAAAATTTTATTTATTTTGGTTTTTGTTATATCCCTGGGACTTTTTGAAAAATGGTTTCTTACCATTTGAGCTGTTATACCCCTGGGAACTAACAGAGGCAGGCCCCTTCTGTCCTGGTGCCTGGTTATAAACCTGTGGAGATTTTAACACCTCTGCATAGTTTCACTTGCCAGATTCAAATGGCAAGCTTTCCTCAGCCAATGTGTCCGCTACACACTGGGGAGCAGGCTTCTTGTCCCTAGCTGGGGTATTCTCACCTTGCTGGGCATTATACAGCTTGAGTGAGTAACCAATCTAGTGACAACATGACTGAATAATCCCTAGCTAGATTACTTTTAATATACCGAGGCAGAGCTTTAAAGAATAGTTCCCTAAACTCATAATACTGGAAATCTGCATCCTTATCTGCCAGGAAATATGAACATTTAAGCTCTGACAAGGATTGCCTGGGTATCACGGTACCCGTGATCCCCTGTCAGTCACACTGATGGTACCTGTGCATTGGAGCAGGCTGATTGGCCCGCCCAGCATGTTCCTTTATATACTGGGCCTATGACATCTGCCTGGTGCCCTTTCGTGGTGTTCCTGAGTTTGAGCCTTCTTACTGTGTTACTGCGTTCCTGTGTACCGACTCGGCTCGTCTGACCATTCTCTGTTCCTGTTCCGTGATTGGACCTTGCTTTGGCTGACGTTCCTGCTCCGTGAATTGACCCGGCTTGCCTGACGTTCCTGCTCTCTGACTCAGCCCGGTTCTGGCTGACGTTCCTGCTCCGTGATTTGACCCGGCTTTGACTGACGTTCCTGATCCGTGATTGACCCGGTTCCAGCTGTGCTTCTTGCTCCTCATCGGTTTCCTGAGTTCCTGTGGATCCTGATCGCCTACCGGCGACATTCTGAACTGTGCTTAGTAGTGCTCTGTTTTATCACTTCTCTGCTGTGCGGTGCTGTGGCCTCCATTAACCGAGCTGTTGTAGCCTTGCTGAGCTGCTGTCTCCGTGTCTGAACCTGCCCAATACCTTGCTGTGTGTGTTGCCTCCATTATTGAGCCCTCAGTACACTTGCCAAGCCGATACGACCTATCCAAGCCATTAACACTTACTGAGCCGTGCCTTGTGACCTAGCCTATCCGTTAACACAAGCAGAGCAGTATCCGTTCCGGTACGTGGCTGTACCGTAGATGCACCTCCCGGTGCTAGTGCCTCCTGTGTGCTCTTGCAGCGTGTTGTCCCGTAACGGCACTGGAAGGGTGTCTCGGCTCTGGTCTATTGCTCAGTGTGTTTTACTACCGACCGCACTACCTGTGCGTGACTCGTTATTGCTTGTGCAGTGTCGACTCCGATTGGCACCCAGAGGGTGGCCTGGCTCTAGTCTCCGTTGGCACGCAGGGGTATTTCCAGTTGCGAGTACTCAGGGCAATTCAGGTTCCATTCTCTTGCTCCAGCAGTGGTTGTAATCCATCATACTCCTCTAAGGAGGAATCGCTCAGCTCTGGTTATATCTGTGCTGTCTACTTGGGCGTCCTACTATACAGCTATATGAGAGTGATTTGTACAAGCCTACTACATTGCCTATAGCACCCTAAGAGACTTATAGGTTCATCTGGGCGTTGGCTGATTACTATCATTGTGACTGATCAGTGGTTTACGCATTAACCCTTGTTCAACCTAATATCCAGTACATTATAGTGTGATATTTTGTGCTTATTCCTGTCTATTACCATTTCTGTTTATGCCATTCCTGGCCCCCAGGGGTGCTATACCTTGTTTTCATTTCAATAAAACTGTGTTTTTACTTAAAACCTTGTCTGAGTGTCAGAAAACCGTAACACTGGGGTCCTCTTCTGGCCTACATTTTAGTGCATATATAGCACATTTAGCCTCATGGTGGGTTTTATAGGGCACAAAAGCTAGGATTATTTCCTCAACAGTTTCTTCTCATGTAGTGGTATCCATATCACTCAAGGATCTGAAAAAGAACAAAACTCTCTAGATGGTTAACAACAGACACTTTAGATTTTCTTTGAAAAACTGGCACAGTGTCCTTAATAAGCCTTATTATTTTGGTTTTATCACCCACTAAGGGTGACCTTTCCTCTTGTTCAAGCCTACTCAGTGTGGACATTGTCCTCCTGTGAGGTTTGAGCACTTGCTTCCTGTTAGAGGTTACTCTGTGACATGTTAAGAGGCTCTGAGGTGTATGGTGTGTGAATAGCTCTGGGATGCTACCCTCATCCTCACTCCTCAGCATAAAGTGTGAATCATGAGGGTCAGCAGCCCCTCCCTCCCCAAGTGAGTGATCCTGACAACTGACTTTCCTATCAGGACTAATACCTTGTTCCTGCTCAGAAGGAGGATTGTCAGGTTGAGAGGCAGTAAAGGCTTGCATTCTGTCTGACAATTCCTGAATCTGCCTGGACAAGATATCCAACATCCGTTGATCCATTGATATATCCCCTTTAGGGGCACTATCAATGGATTGGTATACCAACACTTGTTCCTGGAGTTTGTCATTCTCATGAGCCCACCTGTCTATATGGGATTGGAGTTGATCAACTTGTTTTTTTCAAGTTGTGGTTCTTATATGTTAAATTAAACATATCAGCACTGAGGATAGAATGCTGTTCTTTTGCATACAACACTTTTGCCAGATTATCTTTAAACCTGTTCTCTAGCCCATTTACCTGGTGCTGGAGAGACTGAATTTCCTCTTCCTGTGTTTGTACTAATTTATGGTAGTCACACATATCTTTCTCTAACTCGGAGATTCTTTCAATCTTAGCCTTCAGGGTTTGTTTTATTGGCTCCATCTTATCTTGCTTAGTCTCTAATTTTTTTCTCTGGAAGGCTATAATATTTAACAATTCGGGCATGATTAATAAAATCTGTACATCCAACTCCTTTGGCTTGGTTTGTTCTATACATTTATTTAAAGATCGATAATAGAAGCTATCGGGTTGTCAAATTTTATCAAATTTGGATTCTACCCTTAACTCTATATCATCACTCCATTGCTGTGCATCACTTTTAAATTTTAGGCGAGAATGGATGGCATAAACTAACCTACCTTCTACAGACCATTTGATATCTTCTCCTGAGATCTGTTCCATTGGATCAGACACAGAAGAACTTGACTGAGATATGTTTATGCACAAATATGTTACTGTGTAATATATCTGCCAATCAAATTATTTGACAAATGTGTCAACCCTGTGTATTGCTCTCAGCAGTGCCTCCAATGATGTTGAATCAATTATGTTGAAGGTATCCAAAGGGTTAAAAAAGAGAACCAATCAGGTTGGATATCTTCACATAAATAGATAAATGACAATATTAAATAATTTTGAGAACTTTACACAATACTAGGTATTGACACGCTACTTCAAAGTAAAGCATTGATTATAGTGTAAGCAACAATGAATTAAATGAGTGACCAGCAATTTCAATAGATATACAGTAACTGAAACCACAATTATCACCATTAGGATTACCAGCAATTAAAGGGTTAATCACACACAGGTATATTCAGAGGTATTAGATAACAATAATTGCACTCAGCATCATAGAAAAGGATAATTGATCCTTACAATTAATAAAATACAGTTGGCAGCAGCATACATAAATACCTTTGCCTAGAAACTGTATAAACTATGCTAATTGAGGTTTAAGGTATGTTGTCAGGTGAATCAACTTTAATATGAAGCCAGGTCCTCTGGCAATTTTCCTTGTACCATATGCAATAGCAACATTTTAGAGAAACTAACTGGAATAAAATCCCAGATAGAGATCACTATAATTTAATCATGTACTGATTTCAAATATTGTATACCTTCTGAATAAAACATATACATTGCATTTAATATAGTCAATAATAGCTTATACCAAGAATAGACTTAGAATCAAATCTAATAATATAGGTCTAGACAGTATACCAACTTCATGCAACATATATAATAAACAAAGCAAACAAAGCAATCCTATGAAAAACCTATAGGGTACTTCAAGGGTTAATTCACTAGTAAAATGGGATGCCACACCCAAGATGGCAGCTTCTTTTTTTAGTGAGAGTTTAAAAGAAACTTTCACTTTACAAAAGTTAGGCCCTAACACATGCACAAAAAATCTTAGAAAAATAGACAAATAGCAGTTGAAGAGTTAATAAATGAATTCATAGAATTCTCCAGATCAAATTTTAGCTATATAACCCTTCCAAAAACACCAAGAATTATATTAACTAATATATAACAAGGCTCACTGCTAAAACTATTTTACTCTTATCTGGCAAAATATGACAACATACCAATCAATAAATACATTCTGCTTAATTCCAGAATTTCTATAGCCAATATGGCTTATTATAATTGATCTCAAATGGTTGGCCAGTCCAATTAAGAAAATTATAAGAAAATTATGTTTCTTCAAATATAGAAGATATATATATATATATATATATATATATATATATATATATATATTTAATTCTGATTTTTGCAGAATTTAAATAAGGAAAGATATCTAGTTACCAGTAATAAGTGTGGATTTCTTAGGATTTCTTTATCAGCTAGTCCAGAATACTTCAGGAAAACATATCAGGAATTGAAGAGCCAGGAGCCAAGAGGAAAAAGCCCCAGAGGAAAAAAACAGCCAAGACCCAAGAGGAAAAAGCCCTTTTCTCTATAAACTTGCATATTTATAATATGAAATTCCAATCTGCTCTGACTGGTTAAAGATCCATCTCATTATGCAGTGACATCATCAATAGTACCTGATTGGAAACTCCTAATCCCTAATTTCCATATGACATCACTCATAATATTATGGAAATTTCCAAAGACCTAGTAATAACACTATGTAATCTATAGATGGTGCCATTACTCTACATTAAAATTCACACCTAAAATGATACCTGGTCTGGGTTGTATCAAAAATTTGGATTGTGAACCTTGACCTTACGTCACATAAATATGTCACCCTACTAGACTTTCCCATAGGGGAGTATGTCTCTGTTTTAGACTTTTGAGATTTTCTCATAAGATACTAATACTGCTTGAGACTGTGGTTGTCTGCAATGCTATATCAATCACCATTAAAGTCTCCCAAATATTTCCCCCTCCATTGAGGAAGAGAGGTTCATTGTCTCTGTTACATGAGGTAATTTAAACACATCTTAAAACACAGATTTTTAGAGAAATTGGTTTAAAAGGAAAATTAACCATTTCCTACCCATCATGACAATGTCTCTGACAGTGCATTAGAATGCAAATTATTTTTATACCAACATATAAACACTGAAAACAAGCTGATCTTACAAATTTGTACTTTCCCCTAATCCACTATGTTTCACAGTATAAAAACTGTTTGCTGTTATCATAGCTGAAGCACATTGCTGGTGTTGAACAGAGTAACAAACTGTTTCATCTCCCGTGACCACTGACCTTCACATTAGAACAGATCTGCTTCTCAGTGATGGGCCAGGGGTGTATCCGCACTCCTCCCAATGCTTGTATCATCAAGCGGGATGGAGACCCAGCTACGCTTTCACTGCTGGGCCGGCCAGCGCATTAGTACAACCTATCACTCACTGACTGTTGGGCCAGCCCAGCACACCTTCGGCTGTGAGAGCACCAGGAGCGAGGAAGCAGCCCACTGCTGGGCTGGAAGCCATCCCCCCACTAGCAGCAAATGCAGTAAAGATTGGTGCTGCTAATTTAAAAAAAAACAACAAACAAACAAAAAAAAACTATCCCAGTGACAGGCGCCCCTCTGTTGGGTGCGCCTGTAGGCAGATGCCGACTCTGCCTTATTATAAATCCGGCCCTGCTTACAGGTAAGTGTTTATTTTCATGGGATGGTGTTAGCTTTAGAGGCATTAACCCTGTCAGTGCCAGTGGGGCATGCAATGCTCTGCAATGCTTTGCATGCCCTACTGGGGTTACACACATCTTTTTAGTACTTTGGATGTATTGCATTAAGCCCCATATCAATACATCCACTGGTAACATAGCTTTTTTTCTTAGCTTTGTTTAAATTTCAATTCCAGTGTCATTGGTTTTTAATGTGTTAGGGAACTCAACATCTACTTTTTGTAGGAGCAGATATTTGGTGGTTAAAGCATGTTACCACCCAACACATGGAACTGAATCACAAATTTGAAATCTTTTTAATTGCTTCCAATGCCGGCATATATAGTACGCAATGTGTTTTTTTCCTTTGGTAGTTGTCAGAGCACAGGTAATTGCATACCTGACTGTAACTTAAAACTGAAAATGGTAGTTTTATTTTTTTACTCCTGGAACCCTTCCAGTGCCAAAAGGGATGTGCATTGCATACCCATGTAGCAGTGAAAGGGTTAAGAATGCATTGCCCAAGGGTAATGGAATGGAAAACAATACACAATAAATGAACAGTAGTGTTATCAACACCATACTTATGAATATCCACTCTAATCATTAATATAGTAATCCTATATAATAATTAGCTAGGATGTTTGTCAGAAGCCATCATGCCCAGTAGAGACTGCCCGAATGCACAGAATGCTGGGAGCACGGTATGCTGGGAGCACAGAATTCTGGGAGCTCAGAATGCTGGGAGTTCTGTGCTGGGAGCATTCTGTGCTCTCGTTCAGTCTCTACAGTGCATGACTGCGTCCGTGGCAGGATGCAGAGCAGGACCGACCTCTTAACCCTTTGAGTGCCAGAGGGATACACAACGTATTGCAAAGCAATGCGTTGCGTATCACTCTGGCACTCAAAGGGTTAACATCACCCAGACCTTGGCCCGCATACACGGGCTTTTACACTAGTGTTGAATTAAAAGGCTTGAGGAGCATTGTATTATTTTATCTATGTCTATTACCATCCCTTTCACCCACAGATATTTTTCTCAATCCTGTGCAATCTGGAAACCTTCAGAATGTGCATGATCCAGCATTTAGTTTAAAATGAAGACTGCAAATTAAGAAATTGAGAGCCCTTAGGTACTGTGGTGCTCAGGCAGCCTGTCAGTGTGTGACAGATGATCACCATTCTGTCGGTCTCTACCTTGGGCTGGAGTTCTTCTTGCTCGCTGCCACATTCTTCTGTTCTGGAGAAGGCAACAAGGAGATTGTAATAGATTTGTATAAATGATTGATACCTCCTCAATCCTTTTAACCCTTTGACTGCCAGAGGGGTAACCAACACATTGCTTTACAATGCATTGCATACCCCTCTGGCACTCAAAGGGTTAATACAAGATTACTATATTACTGGTTAGAGTGGATATTCAAATATCTGCTGGTGATAACCCCGCTGCTCTTTTATCGTGTGTAAGTTCTCTTTCATTTATCCTTGGGCAACATATTCTTAAACCCTTCCCTGCAATGACTGAAAGGGTTAGGGAGAAATGCTGTTTATAGTGCTTAAGTCTAAGTGCATCCTCACCTCTTCTCCAGTGGGCAAGATGCACTCAGACTTCAGGGTAATCGTACTGCTGGTAATGTGTAAGAGACAGCATCCCTTACACATTGCCAACAGTATAACAACCCTGTATGTTACTGATTAAAATCTCTCCACCTCCCCTTGCATACTTAATTCTTACTGCATACTAAGCCATTGCCGTGTTAATGTAGTTGCCACACTTCACCAGGCGCACATCTCCATAAAATTTCCGCTTAGTGAATCTCCCCACCTTGAGCCACTGACTACTGCTCTATAGGAAATTATAAAAGCATAATCTGGTAATCACAACAGAAAACTATAGTTTACTTAAAAAAGAAAATAAAAAGTCTGAGCTGTATTAACTTCTGAATGAAATATCTCCCAGCAGAGGTACAATCCTCATTTTACTAAACAGGCAAAGAACTTACAATTAAAAAAAAATCTGTCCTATTAAAAAAGGCTATAATGTACTGTTTTTCTGGTGAAACATTTTTAGCTTAATAAAAGGATATCTCCTCCTTCAGGTTTCTAGAGCTTCCTTCCTAGGACATGGAGTAATGATAAGCACTCAAGTGGAAGAGGAAACAAATAACACGCATGTGGCCTTCAAGACAATCTCTTGTGATGTCAAGAATAAAAATGTTTTTTCATTTACAGTGAATTGTTTGCTTCTAACTGAAATACATTTTTTTACAATTATGAGAGGTCAGTACTACCTTTATCAAGTTGCTCTTTTATTTAACCCTTTGAGTGCCAGAGAGGTACACAATGCATTGCAAAGCAATGCATTGCGTACCCCTCTGGCACTCAAACGGTTAAAAAAATTGTAGTTTATCAAAAATTAGTACAGTTTCACAGAACAGGTTTTTTTAAACTGTTATGTATATATTTAACATGGCTTGCCTTTGTCACACCAGCTGCTATGGAGTACAACTGCCATGATGCTCTGACAGCCAGCAGCTGAAGTGTCAAATATAAGAATGGCCTTCACTTGCTTACACTATATAAGCTAAATCTCACTCACACATAGAATATTATTGTGTTTGTCTCAAGCCGTGAGTCAAGAGAATATATAATTAGAAGTAAAACACTGATACACATTTACTTTCACTTTAGGGGTGCGTGGCAAGCTCCCCACATTGGTGGCATTGCCTAACTGGTGCTGCCTACTTCTTCAGCATGTGCTGTCTCTGTCACGTGACAAGAAAGCCAGTGTGCACGTATATAGTTTCGGGGGAGAGGTTGGTGGTACAGCGGGTGGTATAGCCTGGGTTCTCTTCCCAGCTAGTAGAGGAAGAAGTGCTGCACACCACTCCTAATTATGTATAACCCACGACCCACACTGATTGGGTGGAGACTTCCGTTATGGCTTCAGGGTGCTCAATCCACTTGAGTCTTCAAGCACACCTCATGAATAGGATTCTTGATAAGATGCAGGAGCACACCCGACTCTAGGGTAAAATTATGAAATTGGCAACATACATGTCATGGCATGCGCCCCTGTAGGCTCTGTATACGGGAAGGCACACCGGAACGCAGCTAGAGACAACCTGACTCATGCCTGCAGTCAGTGGGGATCTCCCAAAGATGGTAGTGATAGGGAGATACTACTGGCGCACGCCTGCCATCAGTTCCAAGGAGTAAACCTCCCCTAGGGAATGCAATGGAGACTCCAGTCTCAATCCATGAAAGTGAAATGTAAGTTTTAACCAGAGCCACAGGTCTGTGCCAGATTGGGTGTCTGCTATATACAGGGTGTCTACAGGAGAATAGTCAGACAGTGCCACAGGTCAGCACCAGGTTGGATGGTCAGACAAGCCGGGTCATACACAGTATAGGTAGTCAGCCAGAGCCACAGGTCTGCACCAGATTGGGTGTCCGCTATACACAGGGAGTATGCAGGAGAATAGTCAGACAGAGCCACAGGTCAACGCCAGGATGGATGGTCAAGTATATTATTTGTTGTTTTCTTTTATTGCACTATAAAATATTAGAAGGTGACTACTGCCAGTCACATGCCTTAAAGGGATAGTAATACTTTGTTTTATCTTTATTTTATTTTGTAGGCATTACAAAAACTTGAAGAACGATATACGTCTTATCTCTCAAACCTTTATGGTTTGAGAGATATTCACAAGCAAAGTTTCCCTTCCCACCCCTTTTACCTAGTGTAAGCCATCTCTTCTCAGATGTGGAATCTGGTTGTAAGACCAGACAGATAACAGAAGGGGACAAACTTCTTCCTATGAGAAGAATGAAGGCCCTGCCCACGTTGACAAGTTTATCAGGTTTTTCCCTTATCTTAATTGAAGATTGTCCCTCTCTGCAGTCTACCTGGGCACCTCCCTTCTGATCTGGCTGAACAGTGTTACATCAGTAAAAGGGGAGGGAGAGGGATACTTTGTCATTGAATTACTCTTGAACTACAAATCTGACAGAATTGAAATAACACTCTCCAAAGTCCAAATACTTTGATGATTAATTAGAGCTGCTTTTATTATGAAACATTACTATCCCTTTAATACTCACTGATATAAGCATGTTCTCCCAAGGATTGACTGAATAGTTGTCATACAAATTCACCTGGTCGTTCACTTGCGCAGAAACTTTGATCTCCATGGGAGTAGTTTTAATTCATCCTGAGCACTCTCAGTAAGTGCAGAGGATGCATTAAAACTGCTCACGCAGATATATTTGTATTCATGTGAGGGAAAGCTGAATGCATTGCCATGGCAACTGATCACATAGTTAATTCCCCTTCCAAGAGCATCATTGAAAAGGGTTGGGGGATTTTATATTTAAGTACATAATTAAACTTATACATACTGTGACAAACCCGTTTACCTGGGGGCTTGTATGTCACTGTATTTTGATCTTTAGCGTTGTCTTCTAGGACAATAAGGCACTAGAACACAGGATTATTTGCATACTGGCTTATTGGTTGCCAGTTTATTTAAAAAAATCAAATCCCCAAAAAATGAAATTGTAAACAAAAAGCCTAGATCTAGTTCCCGTAGGACATGTGTGGGTCCTGGCTGATCATCCTAAAGCATCCATCAACTAATCCACCCTTCCAGACCCAGCTAATCCAGGCTCTGGAAAACCTCCTCAAAACAGCATATACATACAGCTTCCAGGCGAGTAATACCTCCCAAGGCACAGGATGTCTCCTTGTCCTAGAAAAGCAGGGAAACTTCCACTTTCCCTCAGTATTCACTTGGTGTCTACTACTAAAGGCTGTCAAATCAGTGCATTCCATGCATCTGTTGGTTGAATCCAACCTCTGTAATGGAATCTGGAAACACTTCCTGGATTATCAGGCATCTTTTCGTTTTGAAGTAGGATGGAGTATCGGCCCACCTTGAATTCCAAATACTCTGCCCCAGTAAACACTGAACTCACTGTATGTGTACTTTTGACATATGTGGAAATCACAGCTCCATCACAATAAGGTACATACATAGGTTTATTTATTTATATGTTTACTAGTGTAAAAGCCCGTGTACATGGGCCAAGGTCTGGGTAATGATAACCCTTTGAGTGCCAGAGGGGTACGCAATGCATTACTTTGCAAAGAGTTGCGTACCCCTCTGGCACTCAAAGGGTTAACAGGCCGCTACCTCTCTGCTCCACGTGATGCAGTCTTGCGTCACCTCACTCATGTGATGCAATCACGCGCAGTAGAGACTGCCCAAACGTGTTGTGACAAACATTGTGACAAACATCCTATCGAATTATTATATAGAATTTATTAAACACCACCACTAGGTGGCTGCTGATGTCATTTTCTATGAAGAACTGCAGTTCACATAAGTTCTCCAAAGACAGGGAACAATTTTGTTATAAGGGAAACCCCTTGTTCAAGTTAAGGATAGGTAATACTATAGTTCAGATCTAATTCCTATTAATGTAGTTCTGACTTTTCTTCTGATCTCAAACCCAGTTCTGACTGATCTGGCTCTGGCTTTTCGTTTCTCACTTCTCCTTTTAAGATTGGTCAATGGTACACCCAGGCACATGTTTAGAGTGCCTCTTACCTGATTACAGTGTGCTACATCCAGCATATGCATCCATTTTTTACTTCCATTTAGACTACACCTATGCCTGCTGATTTGGATTATCCACATGGTCTGCTTTTCTCCTGCTGACCTCAGCCTGTCAGACCACACTTTTTCTTTTTGTCATTTTCTTCCTATGTCCAATAATTCCCACAGGTATGCAGAATATGTGGTTCTGTGGTTACCAGTGAATTGGGACATGGCTAGGACTCCTGGGATGTCAGCATGTGTGGTTCTATGACTACCAATGCAATGTGGCTAGTCTGGGGTGGGTCAGTATATGTGGTTTTATGGCATCCATGGGACAGTGTTGGGATGGTGGGCAACTGAAGGTCCTCAAGCTGCTTCCAGACTATGACACCCATCAACTCCTGCCAGGCTGCAAATGGTGAGGAATGGTGGGAGCTATAATCTGGCAGCAGTGAAGGATCTTGTGTTGGCCAACATACTCCAGGCTACTGTGGAACAAGGCTATGGATCAGTAAGTGTGATTCTATTCCTACCAGTGCTGTGGAACAAGGCTGGGGGCGCCAGCATGTGTGCTTCTGTGGCTGCCAGTACAGAAGGGGTCGTAGTGCAAAAAAACAAACAATCCCCAAACCCTGCACTTTTCACACTTTTCTCTTTTGAGGTAAATCATTTTGCCCATCCCTAATTAGGAGTTTTCTGACTTTACAAAAGGATTCATGAAAGTTCCCATTTTGTAACAGTCAATCCATTGAAAACTTATAGCTAAACACTTTCATACTTTTAATATTACAATGATATCTAGGATATATTTTCACAATTCAAAAAAAATATGCTCCACTGCCTTACAGATCAAATCAGCAATTGTTTTCTGGAGGATTGGGCACGCACGAATGAGTTAATGGCTGATTGTTTGCCCTCTCTCTTTACAGTTTCCAGGCCAGTGCCTGGTTCCCACCACTGTTGATTTATTTTTCGGTTCCTTTGTTAATAAGGAAAAACCAGCAGTTGTTTTCCCAGATTAACAGTCACAGGGTGGCGGGAGGGAGGGGGAGATGTGCAGCTTCCTTCTCTACTGAACCTATGGATAGATGTGTGGTCAGCTGGGAGAAAATTAACTTTTTAAGTGCCAAAGTGGTATCCAACGCATTGCCCAGCACAGCTGAGGCACACCCTCAAATTTGGAGCCTACTCTGCCTAGTTATTTGTTAGTTTATGCAGATTAGATTGTAGTTCTGCTAGGAAGTGGAAGTTAGTAAGGAGAGTGGAACAGTGCCAGCCAGTGCAGCCTCATTTGCATATACTGCAAGATACATAAAGGCAAACTATAGTTTTAAACACAGCATGGAAAAGCAAGCCACTGCATGCGTGAGTTCCAGAGATAATGTTAATGTTAATTCCTCTAGAACGCATGGCAGTTTTTTTTTTTTTTTAATGTAACTCAGACTTCATGGAAAGGGATTTTCCTGATATTCCCCCAGCCTATAGCACTGGGAGATCAGTAGTGTGGCCTTGCTGGGGGGGTGGGTGACTCCACTGCTTTCATCCTACTTAAACTTCTGGGTGTGGATGGATGAGCGGGATCAAGGAAAGCCTGCCCACTTAACCCAGAATTTTGTGCAGTTTGGAGAGAGCCACCCTCCTCTGCATGGTTTCTGCTACTGATCTCTCAAATCTATCTGCTGGGTGATCAGTAGCTGGGGCAGGGGGCATCAGGAGGGTCCCAATGCCCTCACAAGTATGGCTGATCTTTTTTTTTACCCCCCTCCCTGCCCTTCTAATAGCAGCAAACTGGTACAAAGACCCCACTACCACCACCAAGTACATTTGGAATATGTCTGTGGACTGGGGGAACTCTTCTTCTCTGAAATATTCCATACATACTTAACACTGAAAGGTTAACCCGTGGAGGACTATTGGGCTGTGGCAGACTGGAAAATGAGGTGGAAAATGCACATCTCTTTGGTCCTCCAAGGGTTAATTAAAAAATGGTGCAGTGGGAGTAGCCTTATTTTACTTCACAGGAAACCTCCTGTAATAAATAGTTTAAATAATAAAACTTTATTTGTCTGTGTGATTATTTCCTGCCTTTTCATATACTGGCTATGCTTCTTATGAAGACCTTAGGAAAGAATTATCAATCAGTCTACAATTTAACGATTGGATAATGGGACAGAAGCATTTCTGAAGTAAAAACAGTTTGATATTTTACACAAAGCTAGAAGAATAATTCAGTGATCAAACAGAATAATCATTCTATTACCAGCAAAGCTTAAATTGTGGGCTTATTCATTAAGATAAAGAGGCAGAACAATTCTGGAGCAAACAAACTGAGCCATAGGGTGGAAATAAAAAGAAAATCTTAAAATGTCATTGATTTAATTGAAGCTGTTAACCCCTTGAATGCCAGAGAAACCTCTGTAGCTTTCAGGGGGTTGTGGGAAAAGCATACATTATAGTAATACACAGCTTTAAATAAATCATATGTGCCACTTTAAATGAATGACAAACATTGAAAATAAATGAATTTGATGTATTAGAATTGAATTATACTGAAAAGCAGAAATAGCATAGTCCAACTAGATAAGAGATGTCTAGAGGGGACACGATTAATGATTGCTAGAATAGTCAACAAGACAAAGCAAAACGCAAAAGCTTCTTTATTGATTTTGATATAAAGAAATTAAATATATTAGAAAAATAACTTAAATCAACAGGTCATATGAGGTACATAATGAACATGACATTAACTATGTAAACCGTGTGATGTGGATATGCTGGTCACAATAATAAGCTGATGCAACTATGAATTGCAAGTTGTTGCACTATATTCCATATTAATCATAATTAACAAATTAACTATTGAAAATTGTATAAATACTGAATGTGAAACCTGTAATTTTCAGAGCAGATTTATGAGACCTTAACCCCTCTGAGTCTGTTCTTCTTTGGTTGCAATTAAAGCAGTTCCTACCTCCAGCTTCTCCGCCTCTGACTGCTGATTGGCAAGATCAAGCAGAGATCCTAGCCATTTGGCTAACAGGGTTAAAAGCCCTGATTTAATCAATACCGCAGTACTGTTCTGCCGAGGAGTACTACTAAACATCTTAAGCTATAATCATATATTTATATAGCTACCAAATAATATTTGGACAGTAGCAAATTAACCCAGTAGGATAATGTGTTGACTGTATGATGGTGATTCCATGCTTATTCATGCCTTGGAAATCATTTTTCGTACCTACTCCTGTCTAAAGTCAGCTACCTAAGCTACGTATATCAGAATTCCTCTCCTTAAAGCCACTTGTACCAAGTGGAGGACAATGGGGAAGTCTTTGAGAATTTCAGCAGGGTCAGATTTAAATCCCAGGTACCCAAGGGAAGGCACTCTCGGTGCCCTTAGCTCCACGCACAGCCACACCTCCATTCCTTGCATAACACCACCCTCAATCCCATTCACTGTTTCCCAGCACAGAAAATAACTTTACACAAATTAAAGAACTGGTTTAGTGGCTTGTGTATAATAATGCAAGGGCAAATCACTCTGTTCTTGCATACCAATGTGCAAGCCCAGTGCTTCCCATGCCCCAATTGACATACTATAGTCATGAATAAGTGCTGTGAACATGAAATGTGTTGATTCAGAGTGGAGGGTAGAGAGCTGTAAACCAGGGCTCCGTGAGTCTTGATACTTGATAACTCAGTGATGTTACATTGTTTTTAATATGACAATAGAAGTATTTTTTTTATTTATACAGCTAGCATCCAAACGGTTAAATAATAGCCAGTAATGGAGAGTATAAACTGGGGCAGGGAGTAAGGACACGGAGATTACTTTGCTCACACTTACAACTCAGAATGTGGGTGTGTTCAGCATAACTCAGGCACCCCTCAAAATTTGGAGCTCTAGAAGTCTTCCTATTGGAAGAACTGGCCCTACATTTCAGGGTAGCACTTTTCTCTATATCTTGTTTATTGTTATGCACTAAACAAAGCATAGAAGTAATAGCGTGATTTTATGCAATATCACAGTGTATGTGCTAGCGTGGGTGTACAGTGCTTGCTGGCATTTAAATCCTAACAGTTGCAATTAGCTGTCAGAATGTACTACAGCGATAATACACCGTAATGGGGTGCACTTATCTGTAAACATCACTTATCATAAACATATGCACAGTATGTGTGGGTAACAAGCCAGAACATACTCACATGTCAACCAGAAACTCTCACCCCTGCTCGGAGCACTACTGGCTTGGAGAAATGAAGTGGATTCTGTAATAGAAATACCAATGTTTATTAAACCTAATATGCACTCTGTCTGTCTATCTATCTATCTATCTATCTATCTATCTATCTATTTATTTATTCAGATGTGGAAGTTCCAGCTGTGGAGGTTGCAAATTTATAAATGTATGTAAAGGAGTTTGCTTCCTTCACAACTGGAGAAAAATTTAAAATGAAACATTATATCAATTGTGCCACAAAAGGAATAGCACCGTATAGCTCATAAGCTGAACAGAATGTAAATTGCAGTATGTTGGGAAAACATTAAGAACATTATGAGAAAGATTAAATGAACATTTGAGTGACATAAGAAGCAGTGAATTTAGATCTAATGTTACATTCTGTTACATTCTGCCAGTAAGGACCTTGTTAAAATACAGGGTGTAGAATGTGTTAACATGGGAGTGAGAAGAGGCAGTTTGGACACTGCTTTATGAAAAAGACTAGTTTTAAAGCCCATGTACACGGGCCAACACTGGCGGTGCTGCAGTCATGTGCAGTACTGATTGCCCGCACAGTGGCTGATACCGAACAGGGCACCCCGAATTCAGACTATAGTCCTCTCTGCTCACCTGGGTGCTCAGAGAGGACTCCGGTCTGAATTTGTAGAGCCCTGTTCGTAATCAGCCGTGGCACGGGCAATCTGTACTGTGCATGACTGCAGCACACGTAGCCGTCGCCACTGCACATGATGGCTTCTGACAAACATCCCTAGCGAATTATAATATAGGATCTCTACTGGATTTTTATACAAGGTACTTAATCACAGAGGGGTTTAATAAACAGTATGATGTGATGTGCGATGTTTAATTAGATGTGTGGTATAGCTGTATCTGAAAGTTAATTGTGGATGGGTGGCTGGATTGCTCATAATGGATGGATTATTATGAAGCATTTCAAGAACATGTTGACCTAGAGGGAGTTAACCCTTTGAGTGCCAGGGGGATACGGAACACATTGCTTTGCAATGCGTTCCGTACCCCTCTGGCACTCAAAGGGTTAATATGTGAGAGGACAGTGTTTGGAGATGAGTTGTGTTGTGAGCAATGTGGTTGCTATGTTTAATTCATTATTATTGATATATGGCAATATTCTCTTTCAATCTTCGACTCTTCAATCATAATATGTTTTTAAATATGTTGTTTTACTCATAACAGCATATTTTGCTGGCTAAAGACTTGTCTATTTATATATAAACTAGTTGAAAAGCCCTGGTACACGGGCCACAGTGCCACCCAGAAATGGCTGCAGTGCAGTCATGCACAGTAGAGACTGCCCAAACCGCGGCTGATACAGAGCAGGATGCGCCGAATTCAGACCGTAGTCCTATCTGTGCACCCTTGGTGCACAGAGAAGACTACAGTCTGAATTTGGAGCCCCGCTCCATTATCAGCCCATCACGGGCACCCTGTACGGCACATGACGGCTTCTGACAAACACACACTTAGAGAATTATTATATAGGATGATGTTTAAATCCTGTAGGACATTCATTGCCTTTAAGAAAATAGCCATACTTTAAGATTAGCAAAATCTGAGCAGAATATGATGATGCTGATTGCCCACAGCGAGTATTTTTTCACAAGAATACGCAATGAAGAAAGAAGTGGCTTACTCATATGAGTACAGTGAGTACAACTATAATTTAATGCAATATGTACTTTGGGGGAATGAAAGTGTAACTTTTCTCATTAATGCATTTTTGGATATTAATCTTGTAGATTTAAAAGGGCTATTCATCCTCCCATTAAGATAATCACTTTAATATGCTAGTCTCGGATACACTGTCTTTAAGGCTTTTTGATTTGGAGCTCTAAAGTAATGTTGATCCTATTAGGCTGATTGGGTTTTCAAAATAGCCTTGATTGTTATTAGCTATTGAGAATTTAAAAGATGAGACCATCAACAAGCCATTGTCTTTGCTCATGATTAAGTGCCATAATGGTGCTAAAACGCTTTGATCTGAGCTGCTAGTGTTCTCACTCTGTTAGTAATGCCTCTGAAGTTTTCTGTATGTGATGTCATGAAGTTACATGATTTTATGTAAAATTCTACAATAAAGATATTTTTTAATATTTTTTGGATATGCTCATGGTATTGAAGATGATACTTATATAGTGGTGCAAATCAATATGAGGAAGTCGGAAACTCTCTCACCCCTGCTCGGAGCACTACTGGCTTGGAGAAATGAAGTGGATTCTGTAATAGAAATACCAATGTTTATTAACCCCTTTATTACGCACTTAAGGACCATGGACCATTTTTTTAAAATTTGTTTGCAAATCCGAATCAGGGTTCCCCAAACAGAGTGCAGCCACGTGGGGAGCCCTGAATTCCAAGACGTCCTGGTACGTCATGGGTCCATAAGGGGTTATCTATCTATCTATCTATCTATCTATCTATCTGTCTGTCTGTCTGTCTGTCTGTCTGTCTGTCTATCTATCTATCTATCTATCTATCTATCTATCTTTATCCTATTACATAAAGTGGTAGAATGCGTTGCTCACTGTGAGCCGTAACCGCACATGCACAGCAGAGAGTCCCTACTGTGCACGTGTGGTTTCGGACACAGGGAGCTTCACTGTGAGTCGTATGGAGCTCCCCGCTAAGGATCAGCGTGTTCGGCAAGTCTCTACTGCGCATGACTGCAGTCATGCGCAGTAGAGACTCGCCGAACGCACTGCTCCACTCTGGATGGTTCACATCCTGTCTCTGCTCCCAGCTCCGGGGCAGCTGGGTGCACTTTATCCCGTGTATACGGGCTTTCATACTAGTACTCCAATAAAGAAAGGACTCTCAGTACTCGAAATTGTAGCAAAAAAAAGGAGAAAAATGTAATTAGTAGATCAACTTTTCAGTTACATTTACATATCCTTCCTCAAGATAGAAGGTTATGTAAATGTAAATAAAACGGTAGTCTACTAATTAAATTTTTCTCCCTTTTTTGCTACAATTTTGAGACCTGAGAGTGCTTTCTTTCTTGTAGTTATTTTATGGACATTTCTATAGTAATAGCACCTTGGCATTCACCCATGTAAGTATAAGTGCATACTAATGTAAAGGCCCGTGTACACGGGCCAAGGTCTGGGCGACGTTAACCCTTTGATTGCCAGAGGTGTCCAATGCATTGAAAAAACAATGTGTTAGATATCTCTCTGGTGCTCAAAATGTTAAAAGGCCCACTATAATCACTTAACATTTGAATTCATTTTATTTGTTCCCATGATGCAATGGGTGTGCCCCAGAATGACCCCAGTTCTGCATAGGATCTCACCTGTAGAGTGTCTAGGTGGTAAAGCATAAGGTTTGGCTAGATGTTCCTGCTGTGCCAAGGCCATATGCGTTACTGACAAAACATGACAGCTGCTTAAGCTGGTACTACCAGAATGAGTCAGTTGCTTGTAAAAAAAATCCAAATGTGCACCCTGTATAAAACATATATCATACCACTGTGTTGAAAATTTTGAGGTTTTTGTTGCATAGTTTGACCAAAATATGTTTAAAATACAAGATATATAATATAAGCACCAGAAAAATACACTATTATATCTGCCAAATGAAGAATATAATTTTTTTATTAAAACAAGAGCAAAATAGGCCAAGAGTATAACATACAACATAGACTAAAATTATATAAAACTAACCTGCTTTCAAACAGTGTACTCTTGAAGATAGTGGGTGGAAGCCCAAGATGACGGGAGCTCCATCAGTCTCCTTTATAGGTCTTTTGTTTTGGCTTGCTTGGCCTATGTCCATTTGTAATTAAGGAAATATACAAGCCCCATGTGGTATGATATATGCTTTATACAGGGTGCACATATGGATAATTTGTATAAAGGAGTGCAGCTCCTTTTTCTGTTGTAGCTTTTGCTTTAGGTTTCAGCCTAAATTTGGGGGCTTGGAGAGCTATAATCCTTGCTGCTCTCTATGCCTTATTCGCTTGGGTTCTTCTTTTAAATTTATATATATATTATGGTGTGCTAAAGCTGTGAGATTATTTTTCTCCTTTGCATTTAAAGGGATAGTATTGCATGAAAATAATTTTATTTTATATTGTAGCCCTTAAAAAACATTAAAAATGATATAAGTCTTATCTCCCAAACCTTTATGGTTTGGGAGATATTAGCAAGTAAAGTTTCCCCTGGAGTGATGTTACTGCTCAAGCCTTCAGATTTGGAATCCGGTCCCCAGACCGGCTGCAGCTCTTCAGCAGTGCCGAGATCACAATCTTTAAAAATAATTTCTTCATTGGAATGGTCTACAAAGTGTGCTTGCAAGCCAGGCACACTTTGTAGACAGTTCCAATGAACTGATTGTGATCTCAGCACTGCTAAAGAGCTGCCCGCCGATCTGTGGACCGGATTCCAAATTTGTCCACTAGATGGCAGACTTGGCTAAAACAGCCAGGAAAAGGGAAATTTACTTAACTTTACTTGCTAATATCTCCCAAGCCATAAAGGTTTGGGAGATAAGTGTTACGGTTTAAATGACACTCAGACTCAGGAAATGGAATAAAACACAGTTTTATTGAACAGGTTTAGCAACATTAACCCTCACGGGTCCAGCAGTATAAGTGACACAATACAATGGTGACACAAGACAGGTTATGGCAAAATTAGAATGAATACCCACACGGGTCCAGTATATGTATAAATAGACCATACAGGATACTGACACAGGTCAGGTAGAAAATGTGTGAACTTGGACCGAGACAGCTAGGAACGGGATACTATTAGGCCACACAACGAGCCGGCCCTAATAGAGCGAGGCCCTAGGAACTCCCACTCTATACAGGGAGTGATAAATAGCGAGTAATGCCCAGGTGAAAACGGAGGCCCTGGATATTAGAAATGTCTCTACAATAACGGAGGACTGAGACAGTATGCCCAGATGAATGCCCAACGGAGACTGCACAGTGATTGACCGGAGACAAATGGCACCTTCCCCGAAGGGGTTAACGAATGCCACAACCAACCTAGACTGATTGATGGTAACGCAGCTAGAGGCGCCCTATGCAAACACCAGCCTCAGCCGTAGGCAGAAAGGAGGGTCGAGCGTACCGTGGTGCACTGGAGTGTCAAATATGGGAATGTCGCCCGCGCGACACAGACTAGACACAAGAGACTCTGAGGCCAACAGGGTAGTCTGGAGACTGAGGCAGACAGCAGAACCCCAAACTGAGGACCGGAATGGGACTGCAAGTTGCTCCTGGATCAGGAGCAGTAGCCCAACCGGGCCGGTACGCAGAGCAGGAACGGGTCAAACAGTCGGTACACCAAACAGGAACTTCAGCCAGGCCATGTCAGTACACAGAGCAGGGACGTCAGCCAATCTGGGTCGATACACTGAGTAGGAACGTCAGCCAATCCGAGTCGGTACACAGAGCAGGAATGTCAGCCAGGCCGGGTCGGTACACAGGCAGGAACAGATACAGCAGAGTATTCAGGCAATCCGGGTCAGTACACAGACAGGAACAGATCAGCAGAGTAGTCAGGCAATCCGGGTTGGTACACAGAGCTTCACACGGAGAACTGGAACAAGCGCTGGCAACAGAAATACCACGAAAGGGCAACAGTGAAGTGACAGGACCCAGTATTTAATGACAAATACTGGGCAGGAAAAGATACTGCAACCAGTGAGAATAGCAGTGTGGGATACTGACAGAATGTTGCCAGGAAGCAAGGGAACCGTGATAATAAGACATATCATTTTTAATGTTTTTTCAAGGGGTACAATATAAAATAAAATTATTTCAGGCAATACTATCCCTTTAAAAAATTAATGCCCTAGACCTCAATGGGGGCATCAGGACCGTTCCTGATGTCCCTCCAGCTATTGATTTCACAGATAATAGTACTGGGAGACCAACAGAGGCATCACAGGAGAGCAGAGTGGCTTCCCTGCTTCCACCATACCAGAACGTCCAGGTAGGAATGGGCAAGATCAAGAAAAGACTCCCACATTACCAGTGACAGTCAAGAAGGGTCCTGATGCCATTCAGTGTGCTTCTGTAACTCCTATTATATATCAACCCATTGCAATGAAGTGACATTTTTTTTGGACAAGATGTAGCTAATGAATGAAGCAGGAACTTGTTTTCAATTATTTTAATACTTTTAAAGGGGTGGTGTCACGGTTTGTTATGACTCTCAGACACAGAGTTAAGATGAAAACACAACTTTATTGAAAAGTTTAATGGGAACCCTTGTGGGTAGCATACACATATAACATTTAGCGACAATACATAGTAGCATGAGCAGTGGTACACAGAATGTAAGACAGGCTCTACCGGCCTTGCCAATACTGGATAAGGCAACCTTAGGTGGCACCAGATGGAAAAGGTTCTACCAGCCCTACCAATATACCGGGCAAGGCAGCCCTTGACTAGCAATGGAGGAAAAGGAGGCTATAACGGACTTGCCAATATACCGGGCAAGGCAGCCTTGAGACTGGTACTATGAATAGATAAGGCTCTACTGGCCCTGCCAATATACCGGGCAAGGCAGCCTTGAGACCAAGACAGCAAGTATTGAGACTCTACCGGTCCTGCCAATACCGGGTAACGCAACCTTAAGTTGGTACAATGTGGAATAAATTCTACCGGCCTTACCAATATACCGGGCAGGGCAGCCTGGACTGCAAGTACTGGATAGCAGCAACGGTAACCACAGTGACTGGCTTAAGGTGTGATAGACCAGTCGCATGAGATGGACGGACTGAGGCCCTCTGAATAGACAGGATGGTATAGGCACCATATAATGCTGGAGTGAACCAGTACTCGTGTACTGGAGTACACAATCTCTACCGGTGCTGAGATATACGTAGCAAGCAACCAGTTAATACATGGAGCGAACCAGTACCCGTGTACTGGAGAAACAAAAACTCTACTGGTGCAGCAGCAGCTGGTATACGAGGAGCGGACCAGTACCCGTGTACAGGAACAACGGAAACACTACCGGTGCTGTCTAGGACTGAACAGCAACCGGTTAATACGTGGAGCGAACCAGTACCCGCTTACTGGAGTGACAGAAACTCTACCGGTGCTGACTAGGACTGAACAGCAGCCGGTTATGCAAGGAGCAAACCAGTACCCACGTACTGGAGTGACAGAAACTCTATCGGTGCTTGTCTAGGACTGAACAGCAACCGCTTACGTATGGTGCGAATCAGTACCTGTGTACTGAAGTGACAGATCCTCTACCGGTGCGACAAGCAGCTGGCTGTAGATGGAGCGAACCAGTACCCGCATACTGGAGTAACCCAACCACTACCGGTGCTGTCTGGATGACACTGAGCAGCCGGTTATACAGGGAGCGAACCAGTCCCCGCGTACTGAAGTACACAATCTCTACCGGTGCTGAGATGACAATGAGCAGCCGGTTATACATGGAGCGAACCAGTACCCGCATACTGGAGTAACCTAGATCTCTACTGGTGCACCAGCAGCCGGTTGTATGTGGAGCGAACCAGTACCCGCATACTGGAGTGCGAAACACAAGTGAATGAAAATGTCGCCAGGGCGACTGGAGGAGAGGGGCACACTGCAGGCGATCCAGGAGCTGGAACACAGTCGTAGATGGACAGGAAACAGATCTACTGGCAGTCAACCAGTTCAGGAACGGCAGCAGGAAACAGCAGCAGGCACAGCAACCCCAAACGGATCAGGAACGGATGCTGGAACCAGAGAGGCTGGTGAACAGGAACTCAAGTGATCAGAGACAAGCAGGAACAGAGGAATGGCCCAGGAAGCTCAGGAACCCAATGCAGGCGCAGGCAGCATACAGACAACACGAAAGGGCAACCAAAGGGTGCCCAAGCTCAGCCTAAATATGCAATACAGGGTGGGCTGAAAGCAGGCAGCCAGTGGAGAGCCCCCTACAGGTAACTGACAAGGAAAGGCAGCAATCATGGGCACCGTGATAGTACTCCTCTCTCAAAGACCCCCTCTCCTAGAAGAGTACCCCGGAAAATTTGCAGTAATTTGGGAGCATGAAGGTCCTTACTGTTTACCCAGGATCGTTCTTCAGGACCATAACCCTTCCAATGTAACGAATACTGCACTTTTCCTCTAAGTCTGCAGGAATCAATGATATTCTGAACTTCATACTCCTCCTGACCTTCAACCTCTATAGGCCCTGGCACCACAGGGTTGGTAGTATAACGGTTGCATACAAGAGGTTTGAGGAGAGGCACACGGAGCACAGTATGAATACTTATGGAAGCAGGGATGTCCAAAGCATACGAGACAGGGTTAATCTTGCGAATCACCCTATAAGGACCAATGAATCAAGGAGCCAATTTATTAGACAGGACTTGTAACTTGAGGTTTCTGGAGGAAAGCCACACTCTGTCCTCATGTCCTGGAAGGAAACCGCTGGTAGCCGTCTACTATTAGCATGGCACTGATGGCGCTGGAAGGACTGACTGAGTGCCCTCTGAACCTGTGCCCATGTAGAGCGGAGTTGCTCGATATGCTCATCCAGAGCTGGAATCTGCTGTGACTGAAAGGAATCCAGGAGCAAACAAGGCTGGAACCTGTAGTTAATCAGAAACGGGGAGCTCCCGGATGAAGAGTTAACCGCACAGTTCCTGGCGAACTCTGCCCAGGGCAACAGGTCGGCCCAATTATCATGATGGTCAGTAATCAAACAGCGCATGAACTGCTCCAGTCCTTGATTGGCACGTTCAGCGGCCCCATTGGTCTGGGGATGGTAAGCAGAGGAAAAGGACAATTGGATGCCCATCTGTTCACAAAATGCCCTCCAAAATCTGGATACAAACTGGCTCCCCCGGTCGGACACCAGCACTCTGAGTACTCCATGCAACCAAAATACTTATTTAGCGAAAACCACCGCTATTTCTTTGGCAGAGGGAAGGCCATGGAGGGGCACGAAATGAGCCATTTTAGAAAACCTGTCCACCACCATAAGCATAAAGGAATACCCTCTAGACACTGTCAATTCCCCCATGAAATCAATGGAAACGTGGGACCAGGGACGTTCACCATTAGGTACTGGCTGAAGTAGGCCCACCGGGAGGTGTCTAGGGGTCTTGGCACTGGCACAGGTAGCACAGACATTTCGTAAACTCAGCACAATCTGCCCTCAGGGCCACCAAAAGACTTGTGAGAGAGACCAGATCAATTGGTCTCTACCAATATGACCTGCAGCTTTAGAGGAATGATATGTCTCAAGCAATCGAGTGCGAAATGGCTCATCAACAAAACACCTGCCCACTGGGTTTTCTGGGGGAGCAGTAGCCTGGGAGGCCAATATCTCTTCCCCTAGTGGTGAAGTGATACTTGTACGTAGAGTAGCCAATATACGATCAGGCTGTATAACAGGTGCTGGAACCTCGTCTCTGTCAGCTTCAGGCTCAAATTGTCTCGACAGGGCATCAGCCCTAACATTCTTGGACCCCGGCAAGTAAGATACAATAAAATTGAATCGAGAAAGAAACAGTGCCCACCTGGCCTGGCGTGAGGACAATCTTTTAGCCTCAGAGAAATAGGTCAAGTTTTTGTGGTCAGTCAGAATTAATACTGGGTTTTTTGTGCCCTCTAGTAGGTGGCACCATTCCTTCAGGGCAAGAATAATGGCCAGTAGTTCTCTGTCACCTATCTCATAATGACTTTGAGCCACGGACAACTTTTTGGAGAAAAACCCACAAGGTCTGAGAATTCCTCCTTTTACAGGTCATTGAGAAAGTACTGCCCCAACCCCTATCTCTGAGGCATCAACCTCCAATGTGAACGAGAGAGATGGGTTGGGGTGGGATAACACAGGAGCGTTAACAAAAGCGGATTTCAATTTCTCAAAGGCATCCTCAGCTGCCACCGACCATTGAGATGGGTTAGCACCCTTGTGCGTAAGGTCAGACAATGGTTTAACAATAATAGAAAAGTTCTTAATAAACTTCCTATAATAATTAGCGAAACCCAAAAATCGCTGAATAGCTTTTAGGCCCTTGGGCCGTGGCCATTGCAAAACTGCCGCCAGTTTCTCCTTATCCATGGCAATGCCTTCTTTGCCAATCACAAACCCCAAGAATGGCACACTGGTTTTGTGAAACTCGCGTTTTTCCAATTTGCAAAACAATTTGTTTTTACGTAGGCGGAGCAACACCTCTGATACGTCTTTAATGTGTTGTGACATATTTTCAGAATGAATAAGTATGTTGTCCAAGTAGACAACCACACAGGACTGCAACATATCCTTGAGCATGTCATTGATTAATTCTTGAAATACTGCGGGTGCGTTACAGAGACCAAACGACATGACTAGATATTCATAGTGCCCAGATCTAGTGTTAAAAGCAGTTTTCCACTCATCACCAGCTCTGATCTGAATCAGGTTATAAGCAGCTCGTAAGTCCAGTTTAGTAAGGATTGAGGAACCTTTTAACCTGTCAAATAACTCGGTGATGAGTGGTATCGGATAAGCATTTTTAGACATTAACTTGTTTAGGCCACGGTAATCAATGCATGGTCTCAGTTCGCCATTTTTCTTTTTTTACAAAAAAGAATCCAGCCCCGGCTGGAGAGGTGGATTTCCTTATGATCCCTCTCTTAAGGGCATCAGAAATGTATTCCTCCATAGCTTGGTTCTCATCACACGACAATGGATATCTGCATCCCCTAAGGGGCACCACCCCCGGAGGCAAATCAATAGAGCAGTCATAAGATCTGTGCTGGTGTAGGGTGCCAGCTTCTCCCTTACTGAATACATCACTGAACTGTTGATACGTGTCTGGGAGTGAAGGGGAGGTACACAGGATCTTAATCGAGTGGGACACACAATGCTCCATACAATACTGAGACCAAGCAGAGATTTCACACTTTTGCCAATCAAACTGTGGATTATGAAGCTGTAACCAAGGAAATCCCAGAATGACTGCGTAGTGTGGAGAATTGATAAGCTGGAACTGCAGTTCCTCTTTGTGAAGCGCCCCAATAGTCATAAATAATGGCATTGTTTCAAAGGTAACCTGTGCAGGTTCTAGGGGTCTGCCGTCAATAGCTTCAATAGCGAAAGGGGATTCTCTCTCAATCCACTGAATCCCACGCAATTCAGCAAAGATATTATCCATAAAATATCCGGCTGCGCCGGAATCAACCAGGGCCAGAACCTCCACTGAGTGTTCTTCCCAAGAAAGTACCACCTGTATGGTGGGTTTCAGTGTGACCAAATCTGGGGATGGTTGAACACCACCTAGGGCCTGTCCCCCAAGGTACCCTAGGCGTGTTCGTTTCCCGGACGTACGGGACAAGATCTTAGCAGGTGCCCATTTTTGCCACAGTATAAGCACAACCCCTGCCTTCTGCGATATGTTCTCTCCTCCTTGGTTAGTCTGGTGAAGCCCAATTGCATAGGTTCACCTGATTCCCGTAACTGTTCATTAGGCTTAGATGCCAATGGAGGGATGGGTGGGCAAAATGTACTGCTAGATCCGTTATTTTTTACCTTAGCCTTCGGTCTTTAGCCATCAGTCTTTCAAGGATCCGAGTATCAAATAGGATAGCATACTCAATATATTCATCTAGATCAGTAGGCAATTCTTTAGCTGCAATTTCATCTTTAATCTGGTCGCTCAAACCTTGAGCAAAAGATGCCAGCAACGCCTCATTGTTCCAACCTACCTCTGCTGCCAAGGTGCGGAATTCAATGGCATAATCGCCTACAGTACGCCTTCCCTGCTGTATCTCCATAAGGCATTTAGCAGCAGAGGCGGTTCTACCAGGAAGCTCAAACACTCTCCGAAATGACTGCACAAATTCCCTGAAATTCTTTGTGCAAGGTCCCGCACTCTCCCATAAGGGATTGGCCCATGCCAGGGCTCTGCCAGTCAGCAGGGATATCATAAACCCAACTTTACTGCGGTCATTGGGAAAGGCATGCAAAGTCAATTCCATAAATATTTCAAGTTGGTTGATAAACCCTCTGCACAGGCTAGGATCACCATCATATCTGAGTGGCAAAGGGGCGGAAGCGGTTAACCCCTTAACTGCAACCCCTGAGGGCATGGTATCGTTCTCCGGTGTCGGACCTGGGGAGACCACCGGACTCGGGACAGACTTGTCCGTGAGTACTGTACGTTCAAGAATGGTTTGGATCACTACCGCTAGCTGATCCAGGCGTTGCTCATGTACATCCATCCTCCAATGGATGTTCTGTGTATTATCATCACTCTTATTATCTGAGGTCATGGCCCTTTCATACTGTCACGGTTTGTTATAACTCTCAGACACAGAGTTAAGATAAAAACACAACTTTATTGAAAAGTTTAATGGGAACCCTTGTGGGTAGCATACACATATAACATTTATCGAGAATACATAGTAGTATGAGTAGTGGTACACAGAATGTAAGACTCTCTTACCTGGCCTTGCCAATACCGGGTAAGGCAACCTTAGGTGGCACCAGATAGAAAAGGTTCTACCGGCCCTACCAATATACAGTGCAAAGCAGCCCTTGACTAGCAACGGAGGAAAAGGAGGCTCTACCGGCCTTGCCAGTATACCTGGCAAGGCAGCCTGGAGACTGGTACAATGAATAGTAATAGACTCTACCGGCCCTGCCAATATACCGGGCAAAGCAGCCTTGAGACTGGTACTACTAATAGATAAGGCTCTACCGGCCCTGCCAATATACCGGGCAAGGCAGCCTTGAGACCAAGACAGCAAGTATTGAGGCTCTACCGGCCCTGCCAATACCAGGTAAGGCAACCTTAAGTTGGTACAATGTGGAATAGGTTCTACCAGCCTTACCAATATACCGGGCAGGGCAGCCTGGACTGCAAGTACTGGATAGCAGCAACGGTAACCACAGTGACTGGCTTAAGGTGTGATAGACCAGTCGCATGAGATGGACGGACTGAGGCCCTCTGAATAGACAGGATGGTATAGGCACCATATAATGCTGGAGCGAACCAGTACCAGTGTACTGGAGTACACAATCTCTACCGGTGCTGAGATATACGCAGCAAGCAACCGGTTAATACATGGAGCGAACCAGTACCCGCGTACTGGAGAAACAAAAACTCTACTGGTGCAGCAGCAGCTGGTATACGAGAAGCGAACCAGTACCCTTGTACAGGAACAACAGAAACACTACCGGTGCTGTCTAGGACTGAACAGCAACCGTTTAATACATGGAGCAAACCAGTACCCGCGTACTGGAGTGACAGAAACTCTACCGGTGTTGACTAGGACTGAACAGCAGCCGGTTATGCAAGGAGCGAACCAGTACCCATGTACTGGAGTGACAGAAACTCTATCGAGCTTGTCTAGGACTGAACAGCAACCGCTTACGTATGGAGCGAATCAGTACCCGCGTACTGAAGTGACGGAACCTCTACCGGTGTGACAAGCAGCCGGCTGTAGATGAAGAGAACCAGTACCCGCGTACTGGAGTAACTCAACCACTACCGGTGCTGTCTGGATGACACTGAGCAGCCGGTTATACAGGGAGCGAACCAGTCCCTGCGTACTGGAGTACACATTCTCTACCGGTGCTGAGATGACAATGAGCAGCCGGTTATACATGGAGCGAACCAGTACCCGCATACTGGAGTAACCTAGATCTCTACCGGTTCACCAGCAGTCGGTTGTATGTGGAGCAAACCAGTACCCGCATACTGGAGTGCGAAACACAAGTGAATGAAAATGTCGCCAGGGTGACTGGAGGAGAGGGGCACACTGCAGGCGATCCAGGAGCTGGATAGATGGACAGGAAACAGATCTACTGGCAGTCAACTGGATCAGGAACGGCAGCAGGAAACAGCAGCAGGGACAGCAAACCCAACCAGATCAGGAACGGATGCTGGAACCAGGGAGGCTGGCGAACAGGAACTCAGGCGATCACAGATGAGCAGGAACAGAGGAATGGCCCAGGGATCTCAGGTACCCAATGCAGGCGCAGACAGCATAGAGACAACACGAAAGGGCAACCAAAGGTGCCCAAGCTCAGTCTAAATAGGCAATACAGGGCGGACTGGAAGCAGGCAGCCAATGGAGAGACCCCTACAGGTAACTGACAAGGAAAGGCAGCAATCACGGGCACCGTGATAGGTGGGAATGTAAACAATGTGTATGTTTACTTTTGTACGTTAATGCCACCTTCTGGAAACATTTGTGCACACCAGGTTATGGGTAGAAAACCAAGAGACTCATTTGATATGGTGGGTTATCTTCTTTACAAAACACTATGCTTTATCTACCTTTTCTTTATTGCTGTAGTTGTTACAGATACCAACTTTTAATTTTAGTATTGGTAAGTCATTTGATAAAAAAAATAAGAAAAATGAAAGATTGTAGTTGATGCAGTTTTGTGTTTCTGGCACCCCCTACAGTACAATGGGGCAAAAAAGTATTTAGTCAGCCACCAATTGTGCAAGTTCTCCCACTTAAAAAGATGAGAGAGGCCTGTAATTTTCATTATAGGTACACTTCAACTATGAGAGACAGAATGGGGGGAAAGAATACAGGAAATCACATTGTAGGATATCTAATGAATTCATTGGTAAATTCCTCGGTAAAATAAGTATTTGGTCACATACAAACATGCAAGATTTCTGGCTCTCACAGACCTGTAACTTCTTCTTTAAGAGTCTCCTTTGTCCTCCACTCGTTACCTGTATTAATGACACCTGTTTGAACTTGTTATCAGTATAAAAGACACCTGTCCACAACCTCAATCAGTCACACTCCAAACTCCACTATGGCCAAGACCAAAAAGCTGTCGAAGGACACCAGAAACAAAATTGTAGACCTGCACCAGGCTGGGAAGACTGAATCTGCAATAGGCAAGCAGCTTGGTGTGAAGAAATCAACTGTGGGAGCAATTATTCGAAAATGGAAGACATACAAGACCACTGATAATCTCCCTCGATCTGGGGCTCCACGCAAGATCTCACCCCGTGGTGTCAAAATGATCACAGGAACGGTGAGCAAAAATCCCAGAAGCACACGGGAGGACCTAGTGAATAACCTGCAGAGAGCTGGGACCAAAGTAATAAAGGATACCATCAGTAACACACTACGCCGCCAGGGACTCAAATCATGCAGTGCCAGACGTGTCCCCCTGCTTAAGTCAGTAAATGTCCGGGCCCATCTGAAGTTTGATAGAGAGCATTTGGATGATCCAGAAGAGGATTGGGTGAATGTCATATGGTCAGATGAAACCAAAGTAGAACTTTTTGGTAAAAACTCAACTCGTCGTGTTTGGAGGAGAAAGAATGCTGAGTTGCATCCAAAGAACACCATACCTACGGTGAAGCATGGGGTTGGAAACATCATGCTTTGGGGCTGTTTTTCTGCAAAGGGACCAGGACGACTGATCCGTGTAAAGGAAAGAATGAATGGGGCCATGTATCTTGAGATTTTGAGTGAAAACCTCCTTCCATCAGCAAGGGCATTGAAGATGAAACGTGGCTGGGTCTTTCAGCATGACAATGATCCCAAACACACCACCCGGGCAACAAAGGAGTGGCTTTGTAAGAAGCATTTCAAGGTCCTGGAGTTGCCTAGGCAGTCTCCAGATCTCAACCCCATAGAAAACCTTTGGAGGGAGTTGAAAGTCCGTTTTGCCCAGCGACAGCCCCAAAACATCACTGCTCTAGAGGAGATCTGCATGGAGGAATGGTCCAAAATACCAGCAACAGTGTGTGAAAACCTTGTGAAGACTTACAGAAAACGTTTGACCTCTGTCATTGCCAACAAAGTGTATATAACAAAGTATTGATATGAACTTTTGTTATTGACCAAATACTTATTTTCCACCATAATTTGCAAATAAATTCTTTAAAAATCAGACAATGTGATTTTATGGATTTTTTTGTCTCATTCTGTCTCTCATAGTTGAAGTGTACCTATGATGAAAATTACAGGCCTCTCTCATCTTTTTAAGTGGGAGAACTTGCACAATTGGTGGCTAACTAAATACTTTTTTGCCCCACTGTATGTCAGCTCACACCAATGAGATGCCATTTTTCTCTCAGTCGCTAATGGGGGTGTTCCTTTAGCTCCACCGAATGGAAAAAGTTAAACTTGATTTCTTGAAGTGGGATATCTGCTTTCAACAAATATTTGTATTTAGAATAGTTTAGGATAGTTTGTATTTAGGATAGTTTTACCATATAACCAATGGAACATGCATTTTAGTTTAAAATACTATTTTGTGCTCTTGTTAAAATATACACATTTGTTATCTTTTGTGTTCAGGGTATTCAGGGCTTTTAATCATAATTAAAATGATCAAAATCAACATATATGGTTTTGATACATATTCTAATATTGGCAAAATACTTTGTATTTATAACATAGATTGTTGCATGATTAAAAATGTAGTTCTCATGAGATGTAATGAAAAAGTTGAAAAAAAACCTATGTAGTTTTCCATATATATATCTAGGAAATTAGCAACTGGAATCATACCTAAACAGATGGATTGCAGTAATAATGAAAATGTGTCTGGTCAGCAGGGTGCAAAAAAAAAGTTCCCAAACCCCTGGAATAGAAAGGGTTAAAGGAAAAGAATACTCAGATTAGTTAGGCTTAAGTAATGCAGTCTAATGATATAGTTTCTTTGTTGGCTATTCTCTTTGTTCTGTGGGATATCAATCTTAACAGCAATCAACATGAGGAATAGATCTTGCAAGACTAATCTTTTGAGCTTCTATGAAGAAATAAATAGGAACCTAGATGATAGTAAAGCTGTAGAGGTAGTATATCAAGATTTTGCAAAAGCATTTGATACAGAAGGCTGGTGTATAAAATAAGGAAATTGGGGCTCGTGAATAACATTTTCAAATGGGATAGAAAACTGGTTGAAGGATAGAGAACATGTATTGTTGTAAATGTAAAATTTTCCAATACAGTTACAGTTGAGAGTTGAATACCTCAGGGTTCAGTACTTGGTCCACTGCTTTTTCACATATTCATAAATGACCTGGAAATAGATATAGAAAGCAAAATTTCAAAAGGTTCAGATGACACTAAATTATGTAGGGTAATAAATTCAAAACAGGATGTTTGTTCACTATAGAGGGATTTATATAAAATGGCAGATTGGGCAAACAAATGGAATATGAAGTTTAACCCCTTAACGACCCACAACGTACGTCATGGAATTCAGGGCTCCCATTGCACGCCATTCAGGGAGCCCTGAATCGGACTGAAAAAAAAAGGTCCGTGGTCCTAAAGTGCCGGTCAAGTGCGTGCGTGGCCGGTCCTTAAGGGGTTAATGTGGAAAAGTGTAAAGTTATATGTTTGGGATGAAAAATCCCAAGAAATAACAGTGTATTGGACCTAGTGATAAAAAATAACAGACATTGCGTCCAATATTAAAGTAGGTGAACATTTGGGAGACAGTGATTGCAACATGGTCTCATTTGATATCTGTTTGAAGAGGAAATACGGTATAAGTTCAACTAAGACTTTTCATTTTAAAAAGGCTAACTTCAAAATTGCAACATTATCAATCTAACACACCCTGGGATCCAAAAGATACACTTGTGGAATGACAGACTTGCCACAATGTGTTGCACCCTCCCCCACCCCTGTCATTTCCCAGGCCACAGTCTTTTTTTCAAAAGATAGATGTGCCAGAGTTGCACAAGCAGGTGGCTAGTGTTGTGGCTGATCGACTGGCGATGTCAAGGTTTATTGATAATTGAAATCCAGAAAAAAAAAAGATGTTACTGTGTTACCCAGTGGAGAAGATAGGGTTCAGTGTAGGGAAAAAAAAAAGTGCAAGCTTTCAGGACACTAAGGTCCCTTCTTCAGGCATGGGTTAACAAACAAAGCTAGAATAACACTGCATTTATATGTACAGAGTATGACAAACATTTGAAACAAAATATTAATAATACAGTCTGCAAAGATATGAATTGATATGCGCATGGTTAGATCAGAGTCCTGGGAACAAGGAAATGTTCATTAACACAGAGGTGTGAAGAGCCTGTTAGTCTGTGACCTGAACAGATCTACCTCTATACAATCAACTACCAAAATGTTCTATCTATTATAATGAGACATGAAGCCCATCCCAAGGTTTAGTCCTGTTTTTAATGTGTCACACAGATCCATTAATTTAAATTCCTAGTTTTTTTATTTCCCTTTGTGTTCTAAAGTTTACTTTGAGTATGGTAACTTTAATATTTTGATGATTTGGATCACGAAAATGCTGACCAACTGGTGTGTCAACCTATTTTCTGTTTATTGTGTGGCAATGAAGGTTCATTCTTTTCCTCAGTGTCTGTGCTGTTTCCTCAATAGTAACCTCCTGTGGGGCATTGTGTAGGAGTTATGAGATATACTACATTTGATGACGAGCAAGTGAATGAACCATTAATTTCATAGTGTTGCTGTGTATTTGGTATTTTCATCTTTTTTGTGTATTGAATGTGTGGACAGGTCTCACATCTTTTTACTACAATTCTTGGTGAATTGTGGCATATGGCTCTTGACAATAATTTTCTTTAAATTTGGGGGTTGTCTGTATTATATAAGTAATGGATCTGGAAAAATTACTTTTAATCTATCATCTTTATGGAGGGTTGGTTGTAAGACTTTTGCAATCCTTCTTATGGCTTCCAGTTGGGGATTGTATGTGATCACAAATGGTACCCTGTTATCCTCTGCCCATTGTCTGTATTCAAGGAATATTTCTCTGGATATTTGGCTGGCTATGTATATCTGGTTGTCTATTATTCTTGGGTGGTATCCCTGATTCCTGAATCCCTTCCTTAGTGAATGGAGATGCTGGTTCCTGTCTGTATTATCTGAACAGATGCGGTTGTATCTTATAGCTTGACTATAGATGATGGCATGTTTGGAATGTTTGGGGTGAAAACTGGTTGATGGTTAATGGTTAATGGTTGGGTGGAACTGATTAATTCTGGCATGGAATTGTGTAAGGTCCTGTTCACAGGCAGTCCAAATTAAAAGGATGTCATCTATGTAGCGGAAGTATGCTAGTGGCTTAGTGCTACAGTTGGATAGAGAATCTTGTTCACGTTTTGCCATGAACAAGTTAGCATACTGAGGTGCCATCTTTGTCCTTATTGTTGTTCCCATTTTTTGTAGATATAAATCATCCTTTTGATGTCATTGTGCCCCTTAAAAGTCCCCATCAACAGCCTGCTATTTTTAAAGCTTATGTTGCGGTAGCCCTCAGGCTGCTAATACATTTTTCTAGAGTATATTGCCATAAGCTTTTACTTTCCAATGTGGATGTATTCACTTCAGCACTCAGAAGCAGTAATAATCGTGCAGGAATTCTCACTGCCATATAAAGCATAGGCAGAAACTGGACAAGTTCTTGTAGGAAATTCCCTAGGCAAAGCTTGAGCTTGTGGTTCTGTGGTTATACTAGTAAATGTTTTGTCCACCTCCATGGAGAGAACATCCAGGGACTGATTAAAGATGTTCTCTCAAAAGACACAACGGCAAAATTAATTTGGGCCAATAGGATTTTCTGGCCATAGTAAGGTAAATGCAGGAGTCTTCTTCTTTTTAAGGAGGCACAGGACTGTTCATTGCAAAATCTGTTCTATGAGCTGATCTGTGAACAGACAATGCTTATGTTTATCCCTATAATTGTCTTTATCAGATTTTGCTCTTAAGTGGCTAAACATAGAGGGGGAAATTCACTAAGCGGTGATAAAGAGATGACAAAGTGAAGATGATTTCTCCACTTTATCACTTCTCCAATTCCTATGTTATTCTATGAAGCCTATGCACTAAGATTTCTTCAACTGTGGCGATCTTAGTGCATAGAGTGTATAGAATAACATATGAAACGGAGAAGTGATATCACTGGAGAAGTCATCTCCACTTTATCACCTGTTTATCACCGCTTAGTGAAGTTCCCCTAGAATGTTCTATGGACTAAAAAATACTTAAGTATATACATATACTTAATATATGAAGAACACCTTCCTAGTTAACCCATTAAGAAACAAACACTTTAGGTGACATTCCTCTTTAAAACAAAAATCTTGGCTTAATTCTAGAGCTATATATAATATCTGTTTTTTATTAGTGACCATAATTCCATGTGTGTTCTAACACAGCTTATCTCCGTAACCCAGATTTAAATGGCCTGAGAATTTCAACTTTCAGATGATTAAAAAAAATTATCATCAAGGCACTGGGAAATCTGCCAAACATTTGAGACAAATTATACATAGTTACTGTGTAAAATATTTCTTTATCTGTCTACTATAATGGAAATGTCACTTTGTAATAAAGAGGTGATTTTAACCACTTCAGGACCAAGGATGTACATATACATCACGGGGACAACATGCATTAAGGACCCAAGATTTATATGTATTTCATGGAATTCAGGGGTCCCCGCGTGGCTGCACCCCGTTCGGGGACCTATGATTCCATTAAGAAAAAAAAAATGCTCTGTGGTGCTTAAGTGTCAGACACACAGCTGGTCATTAAAAGGATAGTAATGTTTCATAATAAAATCAACTCTAATTAATCATCATAGTATTTGAGCCCTGGAGAGTGTTATTTCAATGCTGTTAGAGTTGTAGTTCAAGAGTAATTGAATGATAAAATATCCCCCTCCCGCCCCTTTTCCTGATATAACACTACTCAGCTCAGAGCAGTAGGGAGGTGCCCAGGTAGATTGCAAAGAGTGTAAATGTATAAACTAAGAGAGTTGATAGAGAAAAATGTGTAAACTAAGAGAGTTGATAGAGTGAATCGGTAAGCCGTAAGGCAATTTGAGAGTTGGATTTTTCATCCAGGCAAATGATTACGGACCAGCTTACGATATAAGCTATTACTGAGGAGAGTGGGGAAATTAGGGCAGATATACAGCCTTTAAGATCTGAACTGGTAAGCCGTAAGGCAAGTTCAGGAGTTAGATTTTCCACTCCGCTAGGGATCATGAACAAGCTTATGATACAGGTTGATGATGAGGAGAGTGGGGGAATCTGGGCAGATATTTGTCCCTCGGTGAATACTAACCCCTTAGTTCCATCACAATAACCCTGATCACTTAACTAGCGGAATAGATTTTACTTCCGTTTGTGAGTTACAGATAAAGCAGTTTGTAGGGAGTTCCTAAGAAAATGAAAAAGGACTGCTACTAACAAAGAGAAACATACAAAGCAACATTAAAGGAGAATATCCCTTTAACTTATAAGGGGTTCACAAAGTATGTTGATAGTGTATCCTTTCATAGTTGCAAAACAGTAACGCTGTATCTGAGAGCTTGTAATGATCGAAGATATAAGACATACGTATTAAAAATACCAGATGTCTACTAACAAAGCCTATTAACTCTTTAGTGATTAGTCTCATTGGTTCCATGATACTGGAATTGAATCTGATTCAATTGGTGATAAATTTATGGTACTGTAATTGAATCTGATTTAAAACTAAAGATTTTTGAAGTAATTTGGTATATAATTGATTGTGGTTATGGATGGCTATACCACTTTAAATATCCCTTGTTTGCTCACTTTTATAGGTGAAAGGTAATAACAGATTTAGAAATCTTGACAGGACAGGGAAATTGAATCTCATTTAACTGAAAGAGTTATGATGCACAGAATATGTTTTAATAACAAGAATTCAAAGGTTTTTATTTTAATATTTACTTAATAAAAGTTTTTTTAATTTTCAACATCATCCTCCTTTTGCAGGGATTAAAATGAATTAATTCCAATAGTGAGGGAATAGGAGTGTAAATGTGGTATTCTTTTCTTCTTGTCTTTAATGAGGAATCTTTTTTGCACGTATATTTCATTACCACTGCACTCGATAGCCAATAACTGAATAAGGCAATAATCCCTGTCCTCAAACGGGTAGTGCAACCCGGATCCATTTGTGTGTAGATTGCAGAGAGGGACAATCTTCAATTAAGGTAAGGGAAAAAGCTGAAAAACCTGTGAAGGGGGGGCATGGCTTTCATTGTTCTCAAAGTAAGAAGAAGATTGTCCCTTGCTGTTATCTGTGTGGTCAAGCAACCAGATTCCACATCTGAGGTGAACAGTGTTACACTAGGTAAAAGGGGCGGGAGGGGGATAATTTATCATTCAATTACTCTTGAACTACATCTCTGACAGTACTGAAATAACACTCTCCAAGGCCCAAATACTATGAAGCTTAATTGGAGCTGCTGTTTTTGTGAAACATTACTATCCCTTTAAGGGGTTAAATGGATTTCAAAAGTACCTGTATTTATGTTGGCCATATTTGTTTAAAACAACAGTTTGTAATATTTATCCTTATTTGTCTAGTTAACCCTTTGAGTGCAATGCACTGCATACCCCACTGACACTCAAAGGGTTAAACATTAACTGATGTGCCAGGCAGATGTTAACATTCCATACTGCTCCCCATCCTGACTGCAGCTGAATAATAGCCAATCGTAGTTAGTTTGCAAGAACAGGTAACTGAAGTTAAATACGAATAACCTAAATAAAAATGGGTAACATAAATTTTTGTGATTTTGAAAGCTCTTTCAAAAAAACCTATTTATTACTAAGTGGCAGAACCACTTTAAAGGAAAACTAATGCTAAGATAGCATTTGCTCAATTTATAAAACATGTTAGAACAATCAAGTATGAAAGGTTTCTATACATTTATGGAACTTACGGCATGACTGTTTGTTCTGATTTTTCACAGACTGAGGGACCAGTTTTGCTTTGCCCTTTCCTGTTTCTGGAGATGAGGTTCTACTATACTGTGTAACGCATGGCAGGATGTTAAGAGTGCAAAGGAAAGTAGCTTCCCCCAATGTTTTAAAAACCTAAACAGATACATTGTCATATATAAAGTTCTGTCAAGTATGGCAATGTTTTGTAAATGTGTTTTAATAGTACAATATGCGTTGTCATATAGGGGACCATTGTATTTTAGGTTTAGGGCTTCTATAATATTATGCCAATAGCTTAACTTCAAATTAATAACATTTTTAATAACTTTAGGAATTGACAACTTTTTATCACAGTCTCCCCTTATTAATTACTGCAAAACTTCCTACCAGAAAGTAACGTCCCGTGTCTGACTCTCATTGGCTAGAAAGAGCTACAAGGTACTTGTAGTTCAGAGGATGCTCTGTTTAATTACATTCATGTGTTGCATTCATTTTACATTCATATAGGGTCCCATCTGAGATAACAATGTTTGTAAGGTATTGTTTAGTAACATTACCAAAGAGACAAAGCAAGCAACGGCATTGTAATCTGCCACATGTCATCTTACTTGTTTATAATCCATTAAAAGCTATGGCATGCTAATGGGTCCATTCCATGGTTTATATTCACCCTCCATCAACTGTCAGAAAGAGAGAAATGGCCAGCTGTCAAGATAGAAAAAGTACTTGTTTTGCTTGTCCAATACTTAACCCTTTGCAATGCTTTTCACACCCCTCTGGCATTCAAATGGTTAAATCTTACTCTACTCCCCTCCCACCTCAACTGAATCTATTGTAGTCACACCTTCCTAGGGCTGTATACGGTGTTAAAGAGATAGTAATGTATTAATTATATAAAAAAAGTAATATTGTAGACCGTAAAATAAGAAATCCATTGATGCAACTTCCATCTCTCAAACTTTTATGGTTTGAGAGATAGTACGTTCTAAAGTTCCCCCCTCCCCTTCTCCTGACGTCAGCTGTAAGTGGATAGCAGGAGTTCCTGGTCCGGGGACCAACAGGAGGCTCTTCAGCAGAGCCACAATAGCGAGATTTAAAAATAAATACTTCATTGGAACGGTCTACAAAGCGTGCTTGGTTTGCAAGCACACTTTTTAGACTGTTCCAAAGAAGTATTTATTTTTAAATCTTGCTTTTGTGGCTCTGCTGAAGAGCCTCCTCGAGTTGGCCGACATGGATCTCCTGCTGTCAGTTTTACAGCTGACATCAGAGAGAGGGGAACTTTAGAACACTCTATCTCTCAAACCATAAAAGTTTGAGAGATAGGAATTGCATTGATAGATTTCTTATTTTATGGTCTACAATATTACTTTTTATATAATTAAGACATTACGATCACTTTAATATTGCTCATGGTTTTTTTTTTATTTTGGAGTGAATATATTGGAATTATATATTGTATACTTACATGCTTATTTTACATACATATTTATATAACTACCAGAGTAAAGCAGAACAGTCAACTTCTATTTATAGAGTCAGCTGGGACATCATGCAAGAACTCTGTAATTCCCTATCTGGTTTAGTTGCTTACTCCCTAAGAGTGAAGGGCAATCTAGACGTGGACCCCTTGCTCTCAGTGCGTACGGAATCCAGCTGCACCTCTCTGATGAGGCCCAACAAGGCTGAAATGTATGTTGGGGGTTAGCTAGTGTTCCCATGCAGAGGGGACTTGCCTGTCAATTTGGAACTGGAATGCCCTTTTGGGTGGGATAAGTCTCATATGTATGTGGAAATTTCTCATCTGTAATGGCAGTAGAGAGCTAAAACATGATGCTTCAGAGTGGTAACTAGCCATAGAACAGGCCATTGTGCTGTTATTGGTCCCCAGAAGCCTCTCACATTTTGCATGCTGAGTATTTCTCTGGCCTGAGTGGATTGAGGAGTCTACAAGGTACAGCTGACCTCTGATCAAGAAACTGCACTGTGGTTCCTCTGTTGCAGGCTGCATTTTAGCCTTGACTGACTGATCTACGATTTGTTGCTGTAGAATCCACAGCCTTGTCTCTGTCAAACATCTGACATCTGCTTAAACATCCAACTGCTAAAAGTCAAGACTGTATTTGCTTCACTCCTACAGTTGAAGTGGTTTAAATAGACCTGTATCAAAAATTATCATCCTATAAGGACCTTCTGTCCTTTTTTTCAATGCATAATGGACTAGATTAACTAATTATAAGATGTGCATTTCTGTGAGTGACATGACATAGAACCATATTCAGTACAGTAAAGAGGGGCAAATCTTGATTATAGAGAAGAAATTAACATTTCCATTGATTTAAACTGGGCTTTTAACCTATTGCAATGATTGAAGACCTAACATTTAAGGGTTAAAAGACAAGTTAAATCAAAAGGTATTTGGAAAACAATTTGTCCCCTATAGTGCATTTGGTTTGCTCTAGAATTGCATCTTTTAACCTTCATTAATATGACCCTTGTACCTAAATAAAAACATGCTCTGGGTAACCCTAAGTGAGGAAATACAGATATGAAATCTAACCATGTGAAAATAAACAACTGTAAATTACAAAATGTTGGTTTCTACAGGAGGTAATTGCAAGAATGATTTTGCTACATTAAATATCTAAATGTAACAATATATGATATACTATGCAATTAGCTCATATGGTGATATATTTCTGTGGTATTAGTCCTTGTACTTTTTATAATGTATCTTACTTTAGGATCAAGAAATACAAAATGTGTAGGTCTAAATTTAGAGAGCCATTCCTCCAGCATGATATATATTTATATATGTGTGTGTGTGTGTGTGTATGTGTTTGTATGAGTGAATGTGTGTGTATGTGTGTGTGTATGAACATCTCCCACTGACATTGGTCAGAATAATGCATTGAGGGGGCTCCACCTCTAATATGTTTTGTACTACCTGTTACTAATCCAGGGTTGTGACTGTCATGGACCCAGAAATGGATCACATAAATATATATAAGAAAATCCATAGTGACCATATTTACCCTTTGAATATTAGAAAGGTCTACATTTCATTGAGACTAAAGTATAAGAAGAAATGGAATAATTCTGGGGAAAAGCAACTTCACCAAAGGTGTGAAATATATAAAAAAATTACCCACTGAATTTTTGCAATGTGTTGGAGACCTCACTAGCATTCAAGGGATTAAAAGCCTAATTTAAATCAATAAGAATTTGGGGAATTTGTATGTGTCCACTGTACTAGTGTTCCTTTGCTCCAGATTATTCTAGCTCCTCTTGGAACATCAATCTCATTTCATTCAAAGGGTAAACAATTAGATTTAAATGATTCTCTGGGAATTGTTCCCTGTGTCTGTTAGTCAAGAAATATAAGTATATTACACTGGGAAGGTAGAAAAACAAATCCCCAGGAAATATTTACCTTATCAGATGATAGTCTTTGATAAATCCATGCAAAAAAGCTATTTGCTTCAGTTAACCATTTGTGTTGCAGTGCGTTGAATACCTCTTCAGCACCCAAAGAGTTAAATGCAAAGCCAAGTGTTGGACATCGCTCTGGTACTCAAATGGTTAGCACTTGTGGTTGTATCCCATGTCACAGTCAAGTAGGTAGGTAGGTATGGGAAGCACAGGTAGAATAGGAGGGGGACAAAGGAAGAAAGTAGGCGGGGTAGGGTAGGAGTAGGATGGGTCATGCACAAATGGCTCCACAGACAAGTCACCAGAGACCAATTATTTAACAGCAGATTTGTAATGTGTTGGAGATTTGTAATGTGTTGGATTATTGTCTAACACCAGAGGGGTTAATTATATAAATTTTATTCAGTTTTCCCCCAGAATAGCTCTATTTGTGTCTTTATACATATTCTGTAATTTCTCTTTCCTGTAAGAAAATTCACTGCTTATTGATGGCGTTTTATTAAAAAGTATCCTTATATGATATATGTACTGTGGCCGCTGTTCCATAAAAAATTTATCAGATTCTCCATCCCTCGGGCTGACAATAACTTTAATTACCGTCTGTTCTGTACGGAGTTATAAACGCACACTCCAGAGAAGGCTCTTTGTTTAGAGATCGTGTGGACCAACCCAGTGCTGACTTAACCCATTGACTGTCAGGGGGATGCAGAATGCAATGCACCACTATGGCATCGAAAAGGTTAATACTGTGGAGCTGGAGTACCTACATAAACTGAAAAACTACACCCTGATAACCCTTTGAGCTGTGGTAGGTCTTGCAAAAACAAATAAAGTTTAATAGACTAGAGTAGCATGTAACCCCTTGGATGCTAGATATCTCCAGTGTGTTGCTTACAAATGAAAATTTGTTTAAAAAGAAAAACAGTGTAATTATTACATGTAATAGTTTACAGACCTTGATAGAACTTAATATATATACAATTCCCTGTACTTTTTTTTCAGCAGATTGAGAGAACAATTCTTCCTGCTTTCCTTTCTTCTTCCTGGGTCGGAAGAAGTGCATGGAATGTTACCTAGTGAGTAAAGATGAGCAAAATAGTTATGTAGTTTAAATTTTAATAGGGAAATGTTGCAGAATCACATACTGCAAAACAGGTGATTCAGTTCTACATGTGTTTATCCAATCAGGTAGCTGACGTACAGATAAAAAAGCAAGTTCACTTACTTTCAGTATTAGTGTTGAGCGAGCACCCCGATGCTCGGGTGCTCGGGTGCTCTGACCGAGCACCCCCTGAGGCTCGAGTGCTCGGCCGAGCACCCGAGCCCCATTGCATATAATGGGGAGACACGAGCATTACACCAGGCACCCCCTGCTCTGATGAGGGGAGGGTGCCTGGTCAATGCCCCCCTTCATCTCCGCTATGCCCCCTTCATCTCCAAATGCCCCCTTCATCTCCGCAATGTCCCCCTTCATCTCCGCTATGCCCCCTTCATCTCCGCTATGCCCGTCTTCCACAATGTCCCCCTTCATCTCCGCTATGCCCCTCTTCCACAATGTGCCCCTTCATCTCCGCTATGCCCCTCTTCCACAATGTCCCCCTTCATCTCCTCTATGGCATAGAGCATTACACCAGGCACCCCCTGCTCTGATGAGGGGAGGGTGCCTGGTCAATGCCCCCCTTCATCTCCGCTATGCCCCCTTCATCTCCAAATGCCCCCTTCATCTCCGTAATGTCCCCCTTCATCTCCGCTATGCCCCCTTCATCTCCGCTATGCCCGTCTTCCACAATGTCCCCCTTCATCTCCGCTATGCCCCTCTTCCACAATGTGCCCCTTCATCTCCGCTATGCCCCTCTTCCACAATGTCCCCCTTCATCTCCTCTATGGCATAGAGGAGATGAAGGGGGACATTGTGGAAGAGGGGCATAGCGGAGATGAAGGGGCACATTGTGGAAGAGGGGCATAGCGGAGATGAAGGGGGACATTGTGGAAGACGGGCATAGCGGAGATGAAGGGGGACATTGTGGAAGAGGGGCATAGAGTCTATGCCCCTCTTCCACAATGTCCCCCTTCATCTCCGCAATGCCCCCTTCATCTCCGCAATGCCCCCGTACCTCCAGTCCCTGGTGGTCCAGTGGAGCGTCTTCGGATCTGTGCCTCTTCCGGCACAGATCCCCGCCACCCGAACATGGCGGGCGAGCACATGGCGGTACTCGACGAGTACCGCCATGTGCCGAGCAGAGCGATGCTCGAGCCGATCCGAGCATCGGCCGAGCACGCTCGCTCAACACTATTCAGTATCAAAGCACTTCCATAATTGGGGTACTTGTCTGAAAGAAGTAGGAGAATTTCTTCAAGCTCGTTTGAAGGATAACTTGCTCACTTTGTTCCACTCTCTTTTTCCTCCATCTTTTCATCCCTCCTTCTCCAGTTCTGTTCTCAGTCATCCCCTCTCTTTTCCTCGCCTGCTCTTCTGGCCTCTCTCCCTACACACACACACTCCCTTCCTCCTTTCTATTCCACTGCTCATTCGCTCCCAACCTCTCAATGTAGACAGACATGCTATTTTCTCCTGGTGCTCCAGACTGATTTGTGAACCAAATTGCTGGTGTTCCTAATAGTGAGAATGTTATGATAAGAATGTCAAGATAACAACACATGGTCTTATTTGGAAGTGCATGTTACAAAATTCACACTGTAACAATCTCTGTACTTTGTCACTAACCAAGCAGGAGGAAAACAGAGCAGGTAAAACCAATCCTCTAGCATACTGAAAACAATCACAAACACCTACATGTATCTGCAGGTCTATTGTGCCATGTGCAGAAAGTTAGAGAGGAGCAATTCTTGAACAAACCAACTGCAGCATAGAAAGCACAAAAATCCCCATCAATTTATTGGGGTAGTGCCTCCTAGAATGGAAAAATATACTTTTTTTTTAATAATTATGTAATTGTGAAGCTTAACCCTGAGAGTTCTGAGTGGCCTCACATCACAAACTTAAAAATCTATGGTTAGTTTTCAATATTTTCACCATTTTCTGAATTTCTTGCTGGCCTCTAATCCACCTGGGGTGTTATGCACTAAGGTGAGATAAAGTGACGATAAAGAGGTGATAAAATTAAGATGATTTCTCAAGTGTGATAAACTCTGTAGTTCCTAGGTTATTTTATGGAGTCTATGCACTAAGATATCTCAAACTGGAGAGACGTTAGTGCATTGGCTCCATAGAATAGCCAAGAAATTGAAGAAGTGATATCACTGGAGAAGTCATCTCCACTTTATCACCTCTTTATCTCCCATGGGCCAAAATGCATGAAAGGTCTACATGGGCTCAGGATGGTGATGCTGTGTTGGATCTATGTAGATGTCACATTGCCATCCCGTAGATCCACCACCAATCTGCCATCATCTGCACGAATCTGTCATACTTATGACAGGTTTACAACTCCTCATGTAACACATTGGAAATGGCTAATTTCAGAATGGAAATTAAGGTTAATGATCCACTGTTGTGAGTGTGTTTATATGTTAATGTGGCTGCTCGCCACAAGAACTAAGCTTCAATAGCTGCCTCTACTGTCAGAGTACACAGTCTCAACATCACCTGCCTAAGTTTGGCAATGTTGTGATCTGCTGGTAGCTCTTTATTGAGCCAGAGGACAATTTTCTGTCTCTACTCTGGAAAGCAGAGAAAGCAGCTACCTCCCCTTAACCTTTTCACTGCCATGGATATTGCATTGCACACCCCTATAGAATGCCAGGATCCTAGGAGGCAAACTGAAGGAATGTATGCCGTATGATGCAGAACTCAGGGAAGAATGTAAATTGCTCTGAGAATATGCAGACAGCGAAAATGTATTCTACAGAAGGAATCACCTAGCATAGGAGAAATTACAAGGCTAGAAGGAGTCAGTGACTCGCAAGGTGAGGCCCAAAAACCAATATATAAAAATATGAGAAAATATATATAAACTGAATGCAACCTCATAGAAATCAGGTTCAGAAGTCAGGATAAGCAGCAATGCAGAGAGGTCAATGTCCAGTTCTAGGGTCAGGGAATGCAGAGATGGTGCAAGGTCAAAATCCAGTTGCAGAGGTCAGCACACGATAAATTCAGCAGAAGAAGTAAAGGCAAGTAAACAGTAAGAGCTTCAAACAATATCTGAGCCCCAGCTTGAAGGATGTACCTGTTTAAACAGTATTTGGAGCTGCCATCACTATCTGATGCAATGCATTCAGTAAGCAGATAGCGATGCACACATGACGCTGATGTGCAACGAATACGTAACACAGATGACAGGTAGAGAGAGACGCATATGTGACGCTGACAGCACATGGAGAGTGACGCACACATGATTCTGCAACACCCCGGGGGCATGCATTCCTATGTCCGATGCCCCACACAACCCTGACATAGAAGAACTCCAAACAGGACATTGAACAAAGACATATCACTCAGCATTGCAAAGCATCCACCTTCATCCACTCACATCTGTTCACCTCGCTAGTCACTGACAAAGTGAGTGGATGGAAATGGATGCTTCACCAGGCTGGTGCGTGATATAAAGGCAAATATTTTATTTCACTCTTTCTTTAATGATAAATATAGGCAAATTCAAAGTTTACTAAAACCTTTATAAACAAACAGTACAAAAGCTTGTTAGTACACGTTTACTTCTAATATCAAATCAGAACATTGTAACCCCTTCAAATTGCTAACAGTCAACTGTCACATCTGCTTTCTTTAGTTAGTGACCTCAATTGCCGACCCCTCAAAATGGATGACTACTGGAGATGGATTCAGAACTTCCAACTGTCACAGGAATCAATGAAGATGCAAGAGACAAGAACAGCAATTGAACTCCACCTTTTTTAAATAAGCACAGGTAACAAGAATAACACAGCAAGCTTCTCCTAGAGTGAGAACGGACCCGGAGCCAGAGGATGAGGTTTCAACCAGAAATATGAGACTGCTCAGGAGGGTCTCACTGGAGATAGCCAAGTACCGGGAATATGACCCAGCCAACTCTAAGTCCAAGACCAGGTAATGGAAATGCCCTCGGACAACAGGAGCAGGTGTATGCGGAAGCCACAGGTCTGCACCCAATGGATACTCAGACTTAGCCATTGGTCATACATGGAGTTATAGTCAGCCAGAGCCTCAGGTAAGCACCAGAATGGATAGTCAGACTACGCCAGGGGTCATACACAGAGCGGCTAGTCAGCCAGAGCCACAGGTCTGCCCCAGAATGGATAGTTAGACTTAAAGGGATAGTAATACTTCGTTTTAACTTTATTTTATTTTGTAGGCATTAAAAAAACATGAAGAATGATATAAGTCTTATCTCTCAAACCTTTATGGTTTAAGAGATATTCACAAACAAAGTATCCCTTCCCTGTTCAACCAGATCAGAAGGGAGGTGCCCAGGTAGACTGCAGAGAGGGACAATCTTCAATTAAGATAAGGGAAAAAGCTGAAAAACTTGTCAAGGGGGGAAGGGCTTTCATTGTTTTAATACAAAGAAGACTGTCCCCTTCTGTTATCTGTCTGGTCATACAACCAGATTCACATCTGAGAAGAGATGGCTTACACTAGGTAAAAGGGGCGGGGAGGGGAAACTTTGCTTGTGAATATCTCATAAACCATAAAGGTTTGAGAGATAAGACTTATATCATTCTTCATGTTTTTTTAATGCCTACAAAATAAAATAAAGTTAAAACGAAGTATTACTATCCCTTTAACCAGGGGTCATGCACAGAGTCATTAGTCAGCCAGAACCAAAGGTCAGCACGAGAATGGATAGTAAGACTACGCCAGGGGTCATACACAGAGTTGTTAGTCAGCCAGAGCCGTCCAAAATGCGGAAGTCCTCCGCAATGAAGATGCGGTATAACAGCCGCGATGTGGAAGGAAGTGACCAGCTCCTCTGAAGCTGGTCGCAGGTAGGCACTCTAACACCATCTCAGTGTAGATCCTGATTCTTATTTCAAGCTGTAGAGACAAAACAAAAATATATGATGTGGGGTGAGGTTGTTCACATGGGGATGGATAGTATCTGCATACACATCATAAAAAAAGACTGTATTTCTGTTTTTTGAGCCAAAGTCATAAAAGAGATCTGATTTATAAGGCTTACATAAAGAAGTGAGGAGCTGAGAACAATATCAGCCTTTAATACACAGTCTTAACCTCGTAGACTTATAAAAAAGCCAAGGCAACAAACATAAGATGCAAATATGTACCTTATCTTCAAAAGCAGGATAAAACATATTTTGACAATGTTTTACCCCTCCTAGAAATGTTAAATACCAGTCCTGAAGGTATTAAATCTCTACCATCAATATTAAATGCTCATACACATGAACCCCTTCTAAAGGTAATCAGTCAGAAAAGCATAAGCAATTTGGTCAAAATGTGCTTTAATGACAAGTACACATTGTTCAGCCACCACTCAAACAGCCCAAGGGACTTATTAACTTTCCAGCGTAGGGATGGACGAAAACAAACGAAAATCAGCGAACAATGGCAGAGAATGGAGAATAATTTCCAATAAAAAGTGCCATTTTCCTGTGTTTTTCAGCTAACTCATTGTATTGAAGTCAATGGGAATAAAATATTTTCCCCACCACATGAAAGTTTTCTCTACTTTTCTACAGCCATATAATAGGATGTCAGGCTCTCACAGCAGCCATTCTGTGTTTGTGAGAGGAGAAAGCAGTATGTTTGAGCTAGAGAAGATAGGCAAATAAAGGGGAATTGAAGCTTTGTTTAGGGAGTCTTTTAGGTAGGACATTTGTTCTCTGTGTTAGGGGAGTCTGGGGGTATTCTAGGGGAGAATAAGGGATGAAGGAGGTTGACTCCAAATACCCCAAAATTCTGTGTGACTGACTGTCAAGACACAGGCAGCTGGGGTCCAGTTTGCGTGCTGATTTTTCTTTTATTGTTTCTGTGCTGGGGAAGACTGGGGAAGTAAGTTGTTGATTTTGTTTTTTAGTTATAATTGTTTTTTTGTCTCACTGCAAGAAGATAGGGTAGACAACTTAAAAAATTAAATAAATAAAAAAATAAAATAAAAATAGAAAAAATACATAAATAATTAATCAAATAAATATATTAGATGACAGACAGCTGTTTTGTGGGAATTTTCATGAAAAAACACAAAATTGTCTATTTTTTTTAGAAAATGTGACAGAAAAACCAAAAATTTGCACTATTCTCAATTAACTTCCTGCACATTCCACTTTCACTGATGCTATGGTATTGAGAGGTTGTGTTGCAATACTATAAAAACCAGGAACTCCCGGCCTTGCTGAAAGATTTTACTACTCTCAATTCTGTCTGTCTTGACCTATTTTGTAGTATGGCCACTTATATATATATGGTCAACTGATCTTTCTTACAAAGAGGTTTCTAGAATTTTGCCCAGGATACTAACCTCTTGCTTGAAAAACTTTGACATAGCTGTTCTTGAAAAATAACTGCAGTTAGGGATATACCAGTGGGGGAAAACATAACATACATTATTTAAACCCTCTGTCTACAAAATATGTCAACCATGAACATTTTGACACGTTTCCCATTCCACTACCATAATTATAGATTATTTTTCTGTATTGCTTGATTTCATTCTGAGAACTCACTAAGTGTTGGTTGGAAGCACGTGGAAGAAATGTGTAATTTATTTGCTTTAATATGACTAGCGGTGGTAGAAGTGGTGGTGGCACTTGATAATCTTGTTGGTAATCTATGATTCTTTTCACCTCTAAATAACATCTTCATCTGCCTTTGCATTTGTGCAACAGCAGTAGAAAACACGGGTGTTATTGTTACAGAGGAAAATGTCCCATTCCCTATGACATCTACAGCACTGCTATTACCTCTTCCTCTGCACTATCAGGAGTTCTGATACTGCTGCTAGTTGTTGCACCTCTGACATGCTGCAGGTGTGTCTCCAAATCAGAGCAGTGGTTGTGCTCCAGGTGGTATCTCAAAGAGGATGTGCTTAGATGTGCTTCTGCTCCACCCCTGGCTCACATATTTTTTACAGAGGCAACATGTGGCAACATGTTTAGCTTTTGCAAAATGAGCAAAGTATCTCCATAGTATAGATTTAATAGAATGAGGTGTTCCTGGTGGACTTCCGCTTATTACATCATAACTAATACAGAGGCTAGATGTGGCAATAGTACAAGTAGTAGGCTGCAGTGGCACTACCTTGAACAGCAGCAGAAGCACTCATAGTTAAGATGTTGATGTTGAGTTGTGTAGCCGTTTATTCAATATTAGTGAATGGGTGTTACTGCACAAGCTGCAGGAAACATATCCACAGTCAGTGTTTTTAGTATGACTACTACCACCAAGATGTCTATGCACTCTTCTTTCTAGTCCTTTCCCCTTAACCCTACCATGTTTGGTGGACATAATGATAACAGTGTTGATTTTAACTGTAAAGTGCACACCAGAGCTGTTAACGTCAACACATTTGCAGAGTGAATCTAGCTGCATGGGACAACATAGCACAACAGCAGCTGCAAATATATACTTGTCTTTGCCCTGTCAGAGTGTGGAGTGATGTCTTGTCTGGTTTTTCTCCAACCGAAAATCATGCATAATTTATAATGTCTGAAATATAATAATGTGCAAAGGATTTAGGCAGGTGTGAAAAATGCTGTAAAGTAAGAATGCTTTCAAAAATAGACATGCTAATAGTTTATATTTACCATTAATAAAATGCATGGTGAGTGAACAGAAGAAAAATCTAAGTCAAATCAATATTTGTTTTGGCCACCCTTTGCCTTCAAAACAGCAACAATTCTTCTAGGTACACCTGTATACAATTTTTTTAAGGAAGGTAGGCAGGTACGTTGTTTCAAACATCTTGGAGAACTAACCACAGTTCTTTTGTGTATTTTGGCAGCCTCATTTGTTTCTCTTTCTTCATGTAATCCCAGACAGCCCAGCTGACGTTGAGATCAGGGCACCGTGGGTGCCAAACCATCACTTCCAGGACTCCTTGTTCTTCTTTACGCTGAAGATATTTTTTAATGACTTTGTATGTGTGGAGTCGTTATCATGCTGCAGAATAAAATTGGAGTGTTTTGTTTTAAGGCATGGCGGACTCTCAGAGGTGCTACAAGTCACATTTTTCACTCCCATGTGCCATTGCAGACAGGAAATCTCCATGTCCATATCAGATCTGTCCCACCTGCAGGCAGTCCATCTCCGAAATGTCAAGCAATTCCGCTCTGCACAAAAGAATCAGCACAACCACAGTTGTATGTTTCAGCCTATGTGGGCCTTGTTGGTGTGGTGCAGCCAATTTTCTCTAGGCACATGAAGAGTAAATGCTCATGCCTGGGACACCCTTCCAACTAAGGGAGACATACAAAGAAACAATGTGATGAGCACTCACTGAGAACGAACAAAATTAATTGTTTTGTTCTAAGTCATGGTAGCTTCAGAGGTGCTACAAGTCATGTTTTTTGCTCACATTTGCCATTGCAGAGAGGAAATCACCATGTCCATTTCAGACTGGTCCCACCTGCAGGGAGTTCAGCTCCAAAATGTCAGGCAATTCCTCTCTGCATGAGTGAATCAGCACAACCACAGAAGTACATTTCCTCCTATGTGGGCCTTGTCAGTAGGATGCAGCTGATTCCCTCTAGCCTCATGGAGAGCAAGGATCCATGCCTGGGATACCCTTCCAATTTAGGGAGACATACACAGAAAGATTGTGATAAACATTCACTGAGAACGAACAAATTAAGTGTTTTGTTCTAAGGCATGGTGGCCTCTCAGAAGTGCTACAAGTCACATTTTTCACTGCCATGTGCCATTGTAGAAAGGAAATCTCCATGTTGGTATCAGACTGGTCTCACCTGCAGGCAGTCTACCTCTGAAATGTGGCATAACCACAGATGTACGTTTTGGCCTATGTGGGCCTTGTGTTATGTCTACACACGTACCAGTAGAGAAAAGTGGACAAGAGTAGAGACACTCCAATAAAAAGCAGAAGAAAGGTCAGCCTCCTCCAACAAGGAATTAGGGAGCAAGATGCTTGGGTGCGAAGCTGGGGTGTGTAGCTCAGGCACGGTGGTTGCCTACACAGAGCTGTGCTGCAGCTATGCCATTTAAAGGTGCTGGCCGCGAAGCCAGATTAATTCCCTTCGGTTGAGCCAAAGGGGCCCCTTGATAACCCTGTGCAGCCAAACTGTAACGGTTTGTTTGACACACAGACACAGTAGGTTAGGATAAAACACAGTTCTTTTAAGCAATCAGCAATACAATAACCCTCACAGGTCCTGTAGTATATTTTCAGTATATTACAGACACAAGACAGGTTACATTTACATATGCCTACACAGGTCCAGTATAAACATAGAGTCCATAACACGATATACTGACACAGGTCATCAGAGTTTGAAGGAATCCCAGTGTATCAGTACTGCATGGGTTAATGGCCTTCAGCGAATGTAAACAGTCCCGTGTGAGGAGAGGTCTGTTAAGAAGCTCACCTAGGATAGAGAGCATAAAGATGAGTAACGCCCAGTAATAGGTTAGCAGACAATGGTGAACTGCCTGAGCAGTAACGGAGGCTGAGCAACATAGAGCACTGCCGGAGCAGTAACGGGGACTAGATATCACGGTGCCCGTGATTCGTGCTAGACTCTGTCTATCACTTGCTGTAGTTCCTCATTGGCTGTCTCATTTCTCACAGCCTATTTAAACCCAGGTTGGGCACTCCCAGATTGCCCTTTCGTGGTGTTTCTGACATCACTTTACCTGATCTGCCTTGTCAGGCTGTTGGGCCTGAGTTACCTGTGTTCCAGTGTTCCTGTGTTCCAGTACTCCGTTGTTCCAGTGCTCCTGTGTTCCTGTGTTCCAGTACTCCGTTGTTCCGGTGCTCCTGTGTTCCAGTGTTGCAGTACTCCGTTGTTCCGGTGCTCCTGTGTTCCAGTGTTCCAGTACTCCGTTGTTCCGGTGCTCCTGTGTTCCAGATTATCGTTCCTGAGTGTCAGCGGTGCCTGTCTGCTAGTTTCCAGCCGGTTCTGGTCACCTGTCAGGACGGCGGTGCTCACTCCGGTGTACCCTCCTGTATTCTGGCAGCTGACTCTCCCTGCTGTCGCTGTGGCGACATTGTTCTCTTTCGCTCCGGCGAGTCACACTGTTGGTCCCAGCGTGCGGACGCTGGTTTACTCCATTAATCTGGTTGCTCTCCCACTGTTGGTCCCAGCGTGCGGACGCTGGTTTACTCCATCAATCTAGTTGCGCTCACTCTGTTGGTCCCAGCGTGCGGACGCTGGTTTACTCCATTAATCTGGTTGCTCTCCCACTGTTGGTCCCAGCGTGCGGACGCCGGTTTACTCCATCAATATAATTGCGCTCACTCTGTTGGTCCCAGCGTGCGGACGCTGGTTTACTCCATTAATCTGGTTGCTCTCCCACTGTTGGTCCCAGCGTGCGGACGCTGGTTTACTCCATTAATCTGGTTGCTCTCACACTGTTGGTTCCAGCGTGCGGACGCTGGTTTACTCCATTTACCTGGTTGCGCTCACACTGTTGGTCCCAGCGTGCGGACGCTGGTTTACTCCATTTACCTGGTTGCGCTCACACTGTTGGTCCCAGCGTGCGGATGCTGGTTTACTCCATCAATCTAGTTGCGCTCACTCTGTTGGTCCCAGCGTGCGGACGCTGGTTTACTCCATTAATCTAGTTGCGCTCACTCTGTTGGTCCCAGCGTGCGGACACTGGTTTACTCCATTTATCTGGTTGCTCTCCACTGTTGGTCCCAGCGTGCGGACGCTGGTTTACTCCATTATCCTGGTTGCGCTCACACTGTTGGTCCCAGCGTGCGGACGCTGGTTTACTTCATTGATCTAGTTGCTCTCACTCTGTTGGTCCCAGCGTGCGGACGCTGGTTGCTCCATTTCACCTCGTGGCGTTGTTACTGTTGGTCCCAGCGTGTGGATGCTGGTTTGCTCCTTGATTACTCAGATCCTGAGGACAGGTTGCTGTCCAACTCCTTACGCAGTTGTCTGGTATTCTCAGGCTAAAGACTTCTGCTGAAGGAGATCCTTGTACCTTTCCATACTACTGTCATTGTCACCTGACAGCAAGGTCTCCTCTCTAGGGCTGCCCTGCCCGGTATTGGTAAGGCTGGTAGAACCTAAGTACGTTACCATCTTTCAGGTTGCCTTACCCGGTATAGGCAGGGCCGGTAGAACCTGTTAACTGCGTTTCCTCAGGCTGCCCTGCCCGGTATTGGTAAGGCCGGTAGAACCTATTCTTGCTGCCACCCTAAGGTTACCTTACCCGGTATTGGCAGGGCCGGTAGAGCCTCTAATCAGTACTCCTTGGGCTGCCTTACCCGGTATTGGTAAGGCTGGTAGAACCGGTACATGTCATCTCACGGTTGCCTTACCTGGTATAGGCAAGGCCGGTAGAGCCTATCACCATTTCAACTGTCACTCGGTTGCCTTGCCCGGTATTATTGGCAAGGCCGATAGAACCTATTCTCTGTTATTTATTGTTGTATTGTTATATGTATGATACCCTACGGGGACTGCCTTAACTTTTCAATAAAGTCACATTTTTACCAAACCTTAAGTCTGAGAGTCTTCAAATACCGTGACACTAGACCACATGATCACTGCTGTAGCAGTAACGGAGACTGAGAGACGTGGGCTCTGCCGTAGCAGTAACGGAGACCAGGCAACTTGTATTCTGCCGTAGCAGTAAACGGAGACTAAGCCACTTGCACTCTGCTGTAGCAGTAAACGGAGAATAACCCACTTGCACTCTGCCGTAGCAGTAACAGAGACTAGGCCACTTGTTCTCTGCCATAGCAGTAACTGGAGGCCAGGCCACTTGCACTCTGCCGGAGCAGTAATGGAGACTAGGCCACTTGCACTCTACCATAGCAGTAAACGGAGACTAGGCCACTTGCACTCAGCCGGAGAAGTAACGGAGACTAAGCGACTGGGGACTGCCGTGGCAGTAATGGAGACTGTGCAACTGAGCACTGCCATGACAGTAATGGAATGAGCAACTGAGCAACTCGTCCTGAGGTGGCAACCAACCGGGAGCGTCACGAATGACAAGCCAATAGGAATGTCGCCAAGGCGACACAGAGGCAACCGGAGCAGGAACGTCAGCCAAGCTGGGTCGGTACACGGAGCAGGAACGTCAGCCAAGCCGGGTTGGTACACGGAGCAGGAACGTCAGCCAAGCTGGGTCGGTGCACAGGAGCAGGAGAAGCAGAATGGTCAGGCAGTCCGGATCGGTTCACAGGCAGGAGACGAGATGCAGAGTAGTCAGGCAGACCGGGTCGATACACTGAAAACAACTGAGATCAGGAACAAGCGCTGGTACAGGAACACCACGAAAGGGCACTGGAGAAGTGCCAGAACCCAGTATATAAAGGCCATACTGGGTGGGACAAGCACAGTATAGCCAATAGGAGTAGAGCAGGAGTGAGACTGACAGAATGTTGCAAAAAAAGCACGGGCACCGTGATACAAACTCTACTAACCTAATCCCCAGGGAGGAACAATCTCCAACAAGAAACAATAGCTGGGTACTCACTCAGGCCTAGCTGAAGTCACAGGATAGCTGGTACAGGAAGTCGCCAAGCCGGGTCATACACTGATGGTCACATGGTAACAAAGCAGGAAACAGAAGAGGAGTCAGGATACCAGGCCAGATCATACAGAGTAGAAGCTAGAGGAACCAATTCAGGTACAAGAGAGGCATTAGCAAACCAGGCCGGGTCATACACTAGAAGCTGGACAGGACAGTCAGAAGAATAGTCAGGAAACAGGACCGGGTCATACACGAAGATCTATAGTCAGGAAACAGAGCCGAGTCATACACAAGATCAGATCTAGAACAGAGACTAGGATAACTATACGCTGGATGCTATACTAACGTGTCCGACAGTGCTGAGCAGTTCCCAGATATAGCCTCAAACTGGAAGTGAACACGGCATACCTAGCAATGGAGAACAACAGAGTCGCTGCTAGGCAACATGCCACAACCAGCAAGGAAGAGCGAGAAGAGCCGCGGCGAACAGCAGGAAGGTGCACAAACGAAACGGAGCAGCCCCGAATGTGACACCTTGTCGGTGTGGTGCAGCTAATTTCCTCTAGGCACATGGAGAGTAAGGGCCCTCCAACGAGGCCCATATAGGCCTAAACATATGTCAGTGGTTGTGCTGATTCACTTGTGCAGAGAGGAATTGCCTGACATTTCAGAGCTGCAGGTGGCATCAGTTTGATATGGACATTGAGATTTCTCTACAATGGCACATGGAAGTGAAAAACTTGACAGAGACAAAGGAATGAACAACTGTAAGATTCTGGAACACACATTTCATGGGAAAGGCACTAGTAATTTTGACTTATTTGTGTAACAATGGGAGTGAAAATTCTCCCTCGATCCTCTGCCTCTCCATGGATTCCTTATTTATGGGAAAAGGTCTGAACTCAAAACTGTACTGTCCTCTAAATGAAAGGCCATGTTTATATCTCAGTATTTCTTTGTAACCCCTACATTTCCTTGCAGTTCCAAGAACTCTAATATGAAAGACTTTTCAGAGTTTTGTGTCTTTTACAAGGTTCAACCATATCTATTAACTTGCCTTGGCAAGTCTTAAGGATTCTGTCAATGCCCTTTTTAGGTTTCTATCCCTAGTTATTTAAGAATTGTACTGTTTGGTCATCCAACTCTGAAGTACCACTGACTTTATTAGGGATGTCCAGTCTAGGGCATTCCACTCATAATGTAATGCTAGCTATCTTGTCTAACAGCTTGCGGATACAAAATTCTAAACACTTGGAAAAGTGGTCAGTTGGGGACCACTCAGAGGAGTTGGACTTTCTTATAGTCTAGGGATCAAAAAGGGTTTTAAAGGTATAGTAATGTTTCATAATAGAAGCAGCTCCAATTAATCTACATAGTATGTGGGCCATGGAGAGTGTTATTTCAATATTTTCAGAGTTGTAGTCATTCAAGAATAATTGAATGATAAAGTAACCCCCTCCCGTACCTTTTACTGATGTAACACTGCTCACCTCGGAGCAGCAGGGTGGTGTCCAAAGGGACTGCAGAGAGGAACAATATTCAATTAATATAAGGGAAAAACCTGAAAAACCTGTCAATGGGGGCAGGGCTTTGATTGTTCTCACAGTAAGAAGATTGTCCCTTGTTGTGAGCTGTCTGGTCTGTGAACCAGATTCCACATCAGAGGGGAGGTGGCTTATACTAGGTAAAAGGTGCGGGAGGGGATACTTTATCATTCAATTACTTTTGAACTACAACTCTGACAGTATTGAAATAACACTCTCTATGGCTCAAATACTATGAAGATTAATTGGAGCTGCTGTTTTGTGAAAAATTACTATCCCTTTAACTGCTCTTCAAAAAATGTAGAACCTACTTCTTTAATTATCAGGTTCTCCTCTTTATCCATGTTCTTCAACAGTGTGACGTTCAAATTAGAATAGTGAACTATATAATAACCTCTAGCACTGTCCTCATTTTCCTCACTTTGTGCAGAGGAATATGAATTGGACTTAGTTCCTTTCTGAAGGTTCAGCCTCTATTCCATATCCTCCCTACGGGAGAGTCTGAACTGTGAGTCAGAGACTTAGAATCCTTTCTTCCGTTTAGTTGAAAATGTATTGAAGGACTAGCCATTTTATTTCTTTTGCCAGCCATGACATGTTCCACACATTCTAAATTATTACATTTATGTTATTTCTTTTTTTTTAAAACTTAGACTTTTTGAAGACAGCTTGGGGATTTTCACCCTCAGAGCTAGAGGTTTCTGCAGATAGAGGGCTTGATTCTATCCTGAAACTTTCTTCAGGTAGGGTCTTAGCTTGTATTAAAGCTGACAAAATGGACTTCATCATCAAGATCTGCAACAGTCTGTACAGTGCCAAATAAATGACTTCAAACACTAATTTATTCAGAGAGGCATCACTAACCTCTACATAATCTTCAATATAACGCAACTTCCTTAAGAGGGGTTTTTCTAGAAGTTTTTTTGCATTTTTATTCAGGGATTCTTATGCACTCATTTGCTGTAGATTATCCATATAGCTAACAAAAAGGTCCAAACTATAAAAATATATACAATATCCTAGAGATTAATAATATTGATTAACTGTATTTTATATTATATATTAGTGTATGAGCATTCTTAAGTCACTGAGCAAGCTATACATAGCTCCTAGTGAGGTAGCTGACTAACAATGCTCAGTAACTAAACACAAAATGCCCATCATTGTTTACACAATGGCCGACCGCATGCACAGTGGCCACAAACTCCTTCACCAAGATAGCTGCCACATCACTCATGGGAAAGCAGATTTGCACATGCACAGGTAGTAACAAAGAGACCACAAACATGATCTCTTAATAGCCACCAGGCAGGGAAGAAATAACAATTATCACAAAAAAACTGAAAGCTTGCCTTAGACAGCATTCTATCTGAATTTCAGAATACATGAGGAAATTATAGGATATCATTCAATATAGGTATGTCCACAACTAGTAAACCTCCAATAACCCTTATACATACTATAAACTGTATATAAGAGGTAATGCACAACAGTATAGTTTCACACAATCTGAATAGGTAAAGTTCATAGAATAACTATAATACAATATAGCTATTGATAACCAAAGAAAAACACCAGATTAATATAAAATATGAGATCTGCCAAAAATATGTTGATGTAATGAGGCAGGTCTTTCGTATAGCTGACAAATAAATGAATTATAATGTACTTTGTGACATTAGATTTTAGATCAAATATTCTTGTCCACTAAAGGAATGAACAAGAATAGCTATTTAAAATGTAATTCCACAAAGTACAACATAATGCATTTATGGAAGAAAAACCTAAAGGTGTATAAAAAGACTTAATGGAACAACAGCAGCAGTGGAAAAGGGTTTTTCAGTTATTATTTCAGATGACAAGTGTAGTCAAGCAATGCAGTAAAGCAGTGGGAAAAGTCCAAAATACAAATTCCCCAACATTTCCTAGCACTCAAGAGACTATATTTTCAAAGTACAAGTGGAGTAATACTGGAGCAAACCAAATATACCGAAAGGGATACATTCCTAACATTCTCATTGATTTTAATGGGGCTTTAGACTCATTCAATGCTAGAGATGTCTTTAATGCTTTGTATTAAATCAGTGGAACATTGAGTTCTGTCCTATACTGCAGCTGTTTGGTTCAGAACTAGTCAACTTCATTTTTGAAAATGTGGTCCCAAGGTGTTTGCCCCATTTAAATCAATAGGAATATTTACTTGTTCTCAGTGCTGCAGTTTGTTTGACCCCAAATTGCTCCACTCTTCTCATTCTAAGTGTGGCCCCACTGTTTTCCCCTCCAGACTTGTTGCCCTATCTACCATTACTTTTTACATTTGTTCTGTTGAACCCCTTGTACGTCCTCAGGGAACCTTGGCATTCCAAGATAAATTGAGAACAGGGATTGGCTATATAAAAGGCAGTCCCAATTCAAATTTCCATCAGTGAGCATCGGGAGAAGGCCCAAAAGTTATGGGGGATTGTTGCTATTGTTTCCTGCTGCCATTGTATGTTTAATGTTCGATTTTTTTAATAACTATTTTGTTTTTCAGGTTCCACATTAAGGCTAAAGAAGAAGAATGAAGAGAGCACAGAAGAAGAAAGAAGATGAACTTAATAGATGATGACGGAGATGACAGATGATAAAGAAAAGGGCTAGCACAAGTAACAAGAAATGTGGCCAAAAGTAATAACTATTTAGTATGGTTCTCTCAGGGACTATATAATCAGACTACAGAGAAAAAAAACTATTTCTCCAAACAGAAGACCCACTAGTGAGGCATACAAGACAACATACAGTCTTTGTCAGGGAATAGCAATACAGCAAGTGAATCTGATTGTTGTGTGTGTTGGGAGCCAATCAAGGAAATCAACAACAGTCATGTGAAAACAAGGTTACATGCGGGAACTAGGTAAACAAATTAAATTTTTAGAGAGACCGCATTGTTGCAGGAAATAACGGAATTACATATAAGAACTGGTTTAAAATATTGAAGTCACACATTAAAGCAAAATCACTTATGGTTGCATATAGAGAAAGGAACTAAGTAAACAGACGGAGTCTGTCAGGGACACAAAGTATCCCTTTTGAGACTAAAAGATCAAATTAAATCCCACCTTGAAACAGAATAAACTATGATGATACACAAGTAACCAAAAAAAAATATATATATGCATACATACATACATGTAGACCGTTGTGGGAATTCCTCAAAACAAAAATAAATAAAACATATCTTATGTTTATAGTAATAATATCAAGAGAGAGTCCAGAAATACACTAACCATCAAATCATACTCAGGTATATTTATTATTTTCTTATTATCAATAATAATTATAGATGACGGTGTAAGTATACTAAATGGAAAAATTATAAAATGTAAAAAATAAAATAAATAATAACAATAAATAAGACGATTTGTGAATACTCATAATGTTTATGTCAAACGCCATATACAATAAAAGGAAGAGCAGTATTGGATGAATAATAGTGTTATAAATTATATTAATTATTGTAATGCCGAGTTTACAAAAATAACCGAGAATTACAGAAGATTGTCTAAAAAAGGTAAAGCGCATTGTGTGACAATAAATATTGACGAATATTGAAAAACTATCCAACTGAAAAAATACATCATATGGTAATGTGTACACATATTATAAAAGTGAAATAACCACAAGTTAGATAACCTAACTGATGAAAATAATAATTACAGAGTAATAATAAATTATGTACATTACATACCCCCCAAACAGATGTGACTATAATAACATTAAAAATAATAATAAGGGTGCTGACAACCATTATTGTGGAACTCACTCAAATATAAAATGATTGGCTCACGACACACAAGAAAAAAGATTCCACTCATCATGATAGTACCAACACAGTTATAGATAGAAAAAGAATATTATTGGAATTGGCAATACAAAAATGGATAGACAGAAAACATAAAAAACAATAAGTATTATAGATGAAATGTAGACTTGTCAAAATTCTCTTCCAATAGGATGTAATAGAAGGTGAGACTGGAATGGGCAGGTCAAGGAGACATCATGAGTACATAAGACTGCACTATATGAAGAAAAATAAGAGAATATGTAGAATTAATAACTCAGTTAATAAAACTATTAAACAACAATTCTTCATTCAATCCCTGTGGGCTCCATGTCTGAAGCATAAAGATCCACTATGCCTCTCTATGAAGGAGGCGCTTGGTGCTGTTACCCCTCTGGATCCTCAACTGCACTTTTTAAAGACCTGATATAGTAAGTCCTTTAGGGTCCCCATTGTGGAAGGTAAAAAAATGGTGGGCCACAGAAGTCAGGATTAGTCTCTTACCTGAATCTTGTGCTGCATTTTTAATCAAGGAAAGATGTTTTTGAATCCTGGATTTGAGCATCTGTGAAGTATGACCAGCATACAAGTGTTTACAGGGGCACCTAATAGCATAAATACAATTCATAGTACTACAATTAATAAATTGTTTAAGATAAAGGTCTTTATTAGTGATAGGACTATGTTTTAGATGGAAAAATATAAATACAAATTGAACAATTCCCGCAGGGAAACGTACCTGTAATTTAGTGTCCAGAAGTACGTGTGCTATTAGAAGTAAAAGGACTGTGGACTACCAACTCTGCCAAGATCTTAGATCTCTTGCTATAGGGGAAGGACTAGACCCCAAGTATTTTTGTAGGGTCAAATCACTACTCAGAATGTGCCAGTGTTTTCTGAAAAGTGACAAAACATTGTTCCATTGACAATTGTACATCACAATTGGGTTAATAAGATTATGATCCATGGGAGTTCTCACACCAGTACAAAGTAAAGAAGATCTTGTGGTGGACAAGGGTCTCTGAAAGCCCTTTTAAGGCATGGATTGGGCTAGCCTCTGTGTCAAAAGTAGATCATCCGATTGCTTCCGAAAAATTGTCTCTGAGGAACAATTACACCGTACACAGAGATATTGGCCAATGGGGATGGCTCTTTTGAGGGGAGAAGGATGGGAACTGGAAAAATTTAAAAAAGAATTAACCTCTGTCGATTTGTGGTATAAATCCTTCTGGATCACACCAGCCTCATCAATAAAAAAGGTAACATTCAAAATATCAACAGAAGTACTAGAACAAGTTGAAGTTAATCTGATATTAAGATTATTCTTATTCAGTACTTGGATAAGTTCTTGACATGAAGCAGTGAAGCCTTACCAAATAAAGAAAATATAATTGATGAACTGGTACCAGGCTAGAACATGTTGGGTCCACGTTTCCAGAGATTCAGCGAAAACTACATCCTTCTCCCTCCAACCTAAAAAATAGATTGGCATAAGATGGTGCACATTTGGCCCCCATAACTGTGCTTACCCGCAGAAAGAATTCAGAGTCAAAATAATTATGGTTCAAAACAAACTGGAGTAAATCCAAAAGAAAATCACATAATTATTTGTTACCACTCAAGTTAGATTGTTGTAGGACGTAAGCCGTGGTGGAGAGACCCTGCCCGTGATCTACGCTGGAATACAAAGCTTCCACATAACAGGTCAAGAGCAGGGTCCCCTCCTCCACCATTACCTTCTGTAGCTTGGAAAGCAAATCTGTCGAGTCACACAAATATTAATTCAAATTCAAATCCTTTTTCTATTTGCAACCATAAGTGATTTTGCTTTAATGTGTGACTTCATTGGTTTAGAGCAGTTCTTGTATGTAATTCTGTTATTTCTTGCGACACTTCGTTGTCTCATAAAACTTCATTTGTTTACCTAGTTCCTGCATGTAACCTTGTTTACACATGACCATTGTTGATTTCCTTGATTGGCTCCTGATCAGATTCACTCTCTCTTTTGCTATCCCCTGACAAAGCCTGAATGGGTGATAAGCTTTGGAATGCTGAGCCGTGTCTGTTGAGTTCCATGTAGCACTTTTCATATTCCACCGTGGTCTACTTTTTTGTTTATCATCTGATAATTATCAGTTTTCCTTTTCAATAAATCATTGGATATATTCTCTCTATTGGGTTCTTTGTATTGTTTGACTATTTTGTATATGCATATTGTATTTTATTGTACACCTGTTTGTGTGGCTAGGACAAAATTGATGTTTTGATCTTTTCTGATACTTGTTACTTTGTATTGGCCAGGTGTACTTTTTCTGATTATAACATATATTCAGTGCTTTTGTACTACTTTTCATACATACAGTGCTACATGTTTGATATTCACAGACATGTTGTGTTTTTAATTGTTTTTATTGAGCCATTACATTATGTGTGTATATTTGTCTTTTTTTGATCATAATAAAGATTATTGCATATTAGCCTGTATGTGGTCTCGTGTGCCTCACTCGTGGGTCTTCTGTTTGGAGTCTCTGTAGTCGGAGATGACAGATGAAGATAACAGATGAAGGAGAAGAAAGAAGAAATAAAAATAAGCTTACAGAAGTCGAATTGAAGAAGAAGACCAGGCTGGACATCAGGATTACTGATAAGTGTTTGTTTTTTTTGTTTTGTTTTGGCTGTTTAACCCTTTGAGTGCTAGTGAGGTATGCAACACTGTGCAATGCATTGCATACCCTACTAGCACTCAAAGGCTTTTCTTCTTCATAAACACACGTTTTAACTCTTTTCGTGCCAGTGAGGTATGCAATGCATTGCATAGCAATGTGCTGCATACCCGTCTTGCTATTAATGCAGTGCATTGCTTTGCAAAGCATTGTGTACCCCCTGGCACTGAAAGGGTTATTCATTTTTACATTACATTCATTATTTATGTACTATGAGTGTATGGATATTGGACATAGGGCCCCATATTAATATATCCATGGGGCACTTAACATTTTATATTATCTTTATTTATACTTCACTTCCATGTAGGTGGTTTTTGACACAATTTTGGGGACTCAACACCAACTTTTGGAGGTTCAGATTATAACATGTGTTACTACCCAACATATGGAATTGAATAGCAAATTCAACTTATTCCCCATTGCTTCCTATGGGAGCAAATTTAGCACCCAGCGTGCATTTGTTCTGTTCAGTAGTGTGTTACAGCGCAGGTAATTGGATACCTGACTGTGACTTAAAACTACTGACGTACTTTTTTTTTATAGTGGTCAGTTGGATCGAGTCCCAAATCCTTATTCATCAAGCAATGCATTAGAGACTCCTAGCATTTAAGGAGTTAAAGGGATAGTAATACTAAAGTATTACTAATCCCTATAGTAAAGACTTACTAAAAAAACCTGTATTGCCCCCAGTGTCATCTCTCAAACCTTTATGGTTTGAGAGATGAACGCTTCTAAAGTTGCCCTCTCCATCCCCCTTCCCCGAAGTCAGCTTTGTAGCTGACTGAAGGGAAATCCGGTCACAGATCCTCAGGCGGCTCTGCAGCAGAGCCGCGATCGCATTAACTAAAAAAAAAACTTTCACAAAAAAGGTCTTCTACGTGTGCTTGCAAACCAAGCACACGTAGAAGACCATTTCAGTGAAAGTTTTTTTTAGTGATGCGATCGTGGCTGTGCTGGAGAGCCGCCTGAAAGTCGTACGACTCTCTTCCCTGCAGTCAGCTAAAATGCTGACTACGGGGAAGGGGGAGGGAGAGGGCAACTTTAGAAGCGTTCATCTCTCAAACCATAAAGGTTTGAGAGATGACGCTGGGGGCAATACATTTTTTTTTTGTAGGGCTTTACTATAGGGATTAGTAATACTTAAGTATTACTATCCCTTTAATAGCCCCATTGAAATCAATGGGAATTTTAATTTCTCAACTATGGTGCAGATAATTTTTTCTTTTGTGCATAAGGCTCTTTAGCTGTAATTATACAGCAACGTTTAATACATGCTTTATCAGCAGCCTAGGGGTTAATGATTAGAATTTCCCCAGTATGTGCAAACAGAGGCTATACAAACAACACTACTGTATCTTTTAAAGAGCAATTTAACACCTGTATTATACACAGGAGAGCCAGTGTTTTCATTCCACTCTAACTATAACACTGGGATTAGACCATGTATTATTGTGGTTACTCCATTTTCGTGTCAAAAGTAAGGACTCATAAAATAGGATCGATAATTATGTTTGTGTGTAATTGAGCGCATCTAAACTCTGCAAGATATGAGGTATTTTGTGGTTAGAAATCAGGAACACTTAGTAATATTAATGGGCATGAGAAGAGGATTGTAACAAAGGAGTTCTATTTATCATAAGTTAAAGGTGACAACCTTGTCAGGTTTCTTTCTTTTAGTATGCATTTCAACATTTTATTTCTCATAAGCACACACACAGATATATAACTCGATAGAGCACACCAGTTATAGGCTTATTTTCCAGTAGAAAGGATGCGACAGGTGTGATTTATCCTGCTCCAAGATCAATTACACATCCACAAAACACACACATGGAAATGGTCACATTTCTTACACCTAATTTAGGATGAATAAAAGCAAGTGAACATGACTATAAAATGGGCTTTGTTTCCATACTAGCCATAGACATTACTTCTGATAGTTAACCCCTAAGGACTCTAATGCATTGTACAGCTCTCTGGTCCTTAAAATGTTATTGGTATTGGTATGATTTTGTTTTATATAGAGCCAATTAGATGCTAGTTAAATTCTGGAGCGACCATACTGTATAATAGAGGAAAAGATAAAAAAAAATCCACTGACATAAATAAAACATTTAAGCCCATGAATTCTAGCAAGTTCTCAAGTGTGTTATGAAGAATTCAAGGAGTTTAAATACCCACTTAAATAACTAGGATTTTTAGTTATTTTGATTCAATTTTACCTGTAGCTTACTAAATACACCTGGGTCTAGATGCGCTAAAGGTTCAATGTTCTGTCAGAGCAATGTCGTAGGCATATCCTCAGTATTCACAAATTGTCTATGACATCACTTCACCAGAACTCCGACAAAAAAATACCTTCATCGACATCAATCCGACATGCTTACACCATTTCTACAAATTTGTATTCTTCGAATCGACAATTGCTTATTTCCACATGGAAATGAAGGGAAATCAGATACATTCGTATGCAAGGGGGTGTGTTAATATTATAATGTGACACTTCGACTCATTCAGTAAACTCTGATAGCAGCCTCTGCTGTTGGAGTTCAGAGTCTCTACTTCATCTGCCTCAGGCTGTCATATCTGGGATCTCCCCTGTACTCTCACATGGAGTAACAGCAGGGAGAGCTATGACATGTAAAAGCCGCATCTACTCTAAGCTCTCCATACAATGAATGAACCCTGTCACCGGGTTCATTGCTAGAAAGCAGCCCTGTGCTCTGATCATTGAATCAGTCAGCCGGTTTGACTGTGGTGACTGATTCAATGAAGCAAGCACATCACTTTGTTTACCTTGAATGAACCCACTGATTCAGATCTTGATGCTGCAGTCGGCTGTAAATATATATACACCCATATATATATACAGGCAAGGTATGCAGTCCTTACCTTACCTATTAACCCTTTGGGTACCAGAGGGGTAGGAAACACATGCTAAGCAATGCTTTCCTACCTCTCTGTATTCAAAGGGTTAAGTGTCGAATAAAAGACAGGTTTGACTACTACATGTCAGTCCCTGAGGTGAATGTTGGATGGAATTAGTATGCAAATTTATGCAATATATGTCGACATACTAAAGGGGGGATGTCGAAGGGGAAGCATTGTGTAGTGCTTGTTGTACTAGTTTTGTTTATTGTAACCCTTTGAATACCACAGGGGTGAGCAATGCACATCCCTATGGCATTCAATGCTGTCTTTGGTGCTGAAAGCCTTCTCTTTATTCCCCTACTGGCTGGGTAGGGAAACACAGAGAATACTGTTCAGAATTTTCATAATGTTGGTGATGTGTGAGGGAAGGACATCCCTTCCACACCGACAGCACTTCGAAAATCCTGTATGCAAATAGGGATCTTTTTCAACCCTCCCCTTCCATCAGACAATTTTTGTGAATATGCCCACGTGTGCAGATCAAATTGTGATTTGAACACACAGACAATATCATATCGACACCACGTCGACATTTAGTGCATCTAGGCCATGGTATTTTCTAAATCTCAACATTGAGCAGGGGGCAAGGGTTAACTGAGGAGGGATTCCAGGTACCCAGAAACTTCCTTTTCACTCAATAGCCACTATCAGATAAGAGCAGCTTTTTTAACCACTCAGGGTGAGATGTTTAAAAAGTCGTCATAATGAAAAAATGATCAGATCATGATTTAATGGTAAAAGGAGGACAATATTTTCAGAAGTAATGTTTGAAAATGTGTCATAAAGACATAAGAATGACGGTAAGATGATCTTGATGAACATTGCCCTTAAAATTTCTTATGTTAAAAATGTCTTTGATTTTGTCTTTGAAATGAAAATGTTCAAGAAACAAAGATTATTTTGCCTTTAAAATGACAAATTTTCAACAATAGGTGACTGATGGCCGGGTTAGCGCAGTCTGCGTGCCTGTGCCATCAGTCCTTCCGGGTACCATGTGGCACACTGCAATGCTTCTTACAGGGACTGGGACTGACAGCGCAGTCTGCGCTGTAGCCTGGGTTCCGGTCTCCTACAATGATTGATTTCTTTAGAATGGCCTACAAGGTAAAATATATATTCTAAAGCTAGTCACTACCTGCTTAATTATAGCAGGGCGACTTTATAGCAGATGAAAGTTCCGCTTTAAGCCAGTTTAGAAGGTACATCTAGAGGTCTTAAGGCTATAGGAGCCTCTCAGTGGTGTTGCTCATTGGCAAACCATCCTACTACCAGTTTCTCCCCTGTCATACCCTCTCTTCCAGTCCTTGGTTTGTTTTTTAAGGGAGAGGCTTTCCTTTGTTACTCTGCACAGTAACATGGTAATGCAGAATTATTTTATTTACTTACATTTGCATAAGAAATTCTATGCAAATAAATGCATATGGAGATATTTTCTGAAGGGTGAAAAACCCCCCAAAACATTTGCCACTAACTGTGTAATTCTTTTTGTGAACATGCAAAAAGTAAAACTGGTCACCATATCTCTGATATATTACTGGAAAATGTACTATTCACTGCATCTGAGGTCACAGTTGGCTCAGGTCTGTAAATGAGATATAGACTACCTGGGGTTATATGCACTTGGGGTTACTAATAATTTTTATCAGATAATTTTCACTGATCATATTCAAGTATGTTTTACCCCTTGAATGCTAGAGAGATCTCACAGGAAACAACATAGAATGAAATCTATAGTGACCCAAATAAACACAGCTTGCTGTCTATTGACCTACCTGAAATAGAGCTTGCAATGTAGTCCCTCCAATAAAACAGATAGGCAATATAGTGACCCGCATAAACAACAGAACTTGATATCTACTGAAGTCTAGGGACGCACATGCCACCTAAGTTAGAAATATAGAAACCCACACAGAATAGCACATACTTGTCATGTTGATAATATCTTATACCTCAAAATGGGATGCAACAGACTACATGATCCAGGAGGGAGAAAAGCAAGTTAAAGGGATAGTAATGTTTCATAATAAAAGCAGCTCTAATTAATCATCATAGTATTTGGACTTTGGAGAGTGTTATTTCAATTCTGTCAGAGTTGTAGTTCAAGAGTAAGTCAATGACAATGTGTCCCCCTCCCTTCCCTTTTACTGATGTCACACTGCTCAGCCAGAGCAGAAGGGAGGTGCCCATGTAGACTGCAGAGAGGGACAATCTTCAATTAAGATAAGGGAAAAACCTGAAAAGCTTGTCTAGGGGGGCAGGGATTTAATTGTTTTCATAGGAATAAGAGTGTCCCCTTCTGTTATCTGTCTGGTCTATAGACTGCATTCCACATCTGAGAAGAGATTGCTTACACTAGGTAAAAGGGGCGGGGGGGGGACTTTGCTTGTGAATATCTCATAAACCATAAAGGTTTGAGAGATAAGACTTATATCAATCTTCATGTTTTTTTAATGCCTACAAAATAAAATAAAGTTAAAACGAAGTATTACTATACCTTTAAAGATGACAAGTGATAGGCAGTTTTTGCTGGGAAGCAGATAAGACAGTTCTTAGCCAGAAACCTGTCATTACCCTCAAATCTAAGTGACTGGCAGAGAACTCTTCTCTGCCTCCCAGAAAGCCTAGGACCTTCCTGCAGGTCACATCTTCTGTAGTTGCATTGCTTGGCTAAGAATGATATGAGTTGTAGTCTAACAGTTGCAGAGCAGTAGGTTGGTCAACTGCCATGCAGGAACATAACATTTAAATTAATGCCCAGTAATGAGGTCAGTAATAGGTTATGTTTCCTTAAAGAACAACTATGTCTTCTTACAAACAACATGCACAATGCAACTCAGCTTGCCGCAGTAAATCTTATTAACTATCATATTTCACTTCTATCCCAACAAGATTATATACTTTGACCACGAAACACTTCAGCTCCCTCAGCCTGCATCAAATGTCTTCCTACATCTCACAACTGGAATCCTGTAACTTACTGTCTACATCCCTGCTTTCCCCTGTATTTGGTGTACCTGTGACTGATCTGGAATGTATATTGCTTAGATTACTTAGCAGTGCTCTGTTGGAAACCCAGTTGCCTGTTGCATACTGTATACTTTGTCCCATATATTAACCTCGCTGTCCACTTTTTCCCCCCAGCAATAATCACCTGCATTGAACTCTTCTCCCCCTGCAGTCAAAGTACTGACACCATACACAGTGTACCCTCACTTCTTTCCTCACCACGTCTCTGCTCCCATGAATTGTTAGCAGGATGCAGGAAACGTGCAATTGCTATTTCCATTTTGAAAATCACTAGCAAATAAGTTTGCTCATGATGTTATTGAATGTGCATGAAAAGTTAAGCAAAAAGCTGCACATTTTTGTCTATGCTGGTCAGGATTAAAGAATCTGAGTGGAATATTGAATGTGCATAATGCAAGAAGTTGCATTGCAAAGGATTTTATAACTCTGTGTAGTGGTGTAGTAAAAATAAAATTTTTATGCGCAATTCAAGAAGTATTGGGCTTCCTGGATTAGAACGTGTACAATATCTATCCAAGTAGGAAAAATGCTTTTAGCAAATGCATGGGTTTGCTGCATCCACACATGTTTCTTCTTCCTTCCCTATCTCCTCCATCTATTTTCATCTCTGTAGAAAGGTCTCACTGTTTCAAATTTCACTCCCTCTGTCTGCCCTGGCCCTTCTCTGACTGATTGCTGCTGGAGACATTTCCCCTAATCCAGACTCACTTTCCATTCCCTTCTGTACTTCACCCTCTTGAAGAATATCCACAACCTCATACCTGTACCATGTTACCTAACCTCCTCCCTCCCCTTCTTGCTCTTTGGAAAGCTTACTCTTTGTGCCACCATCTTAAAGCTGTTCATGCTCTATTAATTTTACATACTCTAAACCTCTTTTCCATCACTTAAATATGGCTCTCCTTAATAAACTCCACTGATGCACCTTCAAGTGGTGGCTACATTTCATCCACACCACTAGACCTTTTTAACAGACTGGGAGTGGAATAACATTATATTGTCCTCTAACTGCACATTTCAACTCATCACCTCTGATTCCTCCTCCTACCCCACCACCATTAGTAATAATACTTTAAATGTAACAAATATATATTTAGTGTTTATCCCCCTGAGTAAAAAAGGATCCTCACATTGCTGAAATGTGTTTTATTCAAAAGTTATTACAGCTCAAATATGAATTGATTTTTTAGGTGCAGTATCACAGTGGCCTGAAATTGTATAGTGGCACTGTTACTACACCACCCTATGGAGATTAATGATCAACTGACCAGAGCTGTCAATAGGAAAGTGTAGCATCAGCGCTACTGAACAATTTCAGGCCACTGAGATACTATAAAAAAAAATAATCATGTTTGAGCTGTAATTACGGTTCAATAAAACACCTTTCAGCAGTAGGGGTATCCTTCTTTTACTCAGGAGAATAAACCGTACAATAGTCTTTAACAACATCCTTTGGTCTCATAGTTGTCAAACTCTCATGTGCACTGACTGTCATTCACTTGATCTGATCTTATAATAATAACTAGTATTCATATAGCACGTTTCTCTCAGTGAGACTCAAAGTGCTTTTAGCGCACACTCTCGGAATTAACCAAATCAACAGCTGAATAACAGATGTTATTATTACCCAATCAATGGTACTTATTTATTGACCATGGAAGGATGAAGGGCTGAGTTGACCCTGGCGGGATTCAAACCTGCAACCTTGAGGTTTGAACAGGCTCTGCAGTCAGGACATTTACCACAGAGCTATCTCACCAGCTTCACAAACATCTTCTCCATCTCTAACTTCTATAATGTTCCTTTTCTGCTCGCTGATCATCACCTACTTGTCAACCTTCTCTTTTCCCTACAAATCCAGTTCCAAAGAGTTTATTGAGAAATCCGTGTATCTTTGATCTGTAGCAATTCTCTGTATGCATGAAACTTCTCCTGATTCATACCAGTTGCTGAACTTACCTGTCTTGAACAAACCACTGTTCTTAAAGAAAACAACAAAAAAAACAATACTTTTACAGCAGCCATTGACAAAGATGCACCTGTTACCATATGCCACCCCCATGGAATCATGTTCTTTTCAAACAATCTTTACACTGGCTTTCCTTATCCGTTTGAATTAAATTCAGAATACTGTTGCTAACTTGCACAGTCCTTACTAATGCTGAATCCTCCGACCTTTCATTCTCTGTTTTTAAGTACACACCCACTCAACAGCTTTGCTCTTCTCCTCTCTGCAACTATTGTTACATCCTCCCATTCTCCTGCAAGACTTCTCCCATGTTACAACGGAGCTATGGAAACCTTCCCCCCACCCTCATTACATCAGACTTTCCCCTAGCTTTTAGTTCCCTGAAAACATACCTCTTCAGGGCAGCCTATCATCTGCCCCAATAACTTAAGAGAAAGCCCATTTCAATAACATTTCTAAACAGTACTCACCCTCACTCTACCACCTACAACCACATCAGGACCTCTTTGTTCACATGGTGTCTTTTCCTTCCCAACAGATATGCAATATGCCTGGACCACTGCTCTGAAAACCACTTTTATCTCCCATCTATTGACCTGCAGCTCATATGACTGGAAGCACTTAAATCTTCTGTGTCTCTATCCACCTTTCTCTTCACTGGGGATGAGCATAATACAGCCCAAGCCAGTTTAATGTGGCTCTTGGGTCTGGTTGGCTGTATACAAACAGTAATTCTATTATACTGAGAAAACATCACTTCCTGCTTTCCAATGCCGAGATTAGAATGATACATTGTATAAAACATAACTTTAATGATAAAATGTATCATTCTAACAATGCATAGAGAGCCAGAATAGATACATTGTTTGTGCAGCCATGTGATCATGCAAGGTGCACGTACAGACTGCTGCATTAAAGGGCAACTATCACCCCAAATAAAGTTTCCCCTAACAATTACCCATCTAGTGATTAGCTGAACACTGTGCCCATAATCTTCTCCGTGGCATTACCTGACTTCTCCATTTGTGCTTGGCAGGATGTCTGTTTGTTGCCTTGCTTCCTGTTTGCATGGCGCATCACTACATCGAGCTTGCTATTTTGTAGTCACTGCCTAATTAACTGATCTATGCTCCGCCTCACTTAGAGGCCTTATATGCGGCCTCCAAATATTGCTTCAGGGCCCTTTCATGGTGTATCTGAGCATTGCTTGTATTCCTCATTGTGACCCGTTCTTGACTGCTGATTCTGATCTGTGTATAACCCTTGGCTCCGTCTGACTAACCAATCCGTGTATGACCCCTGGCCTGGCTGACTACCCGCTCTGTGCTAAGTACTCTGGCTTTGTCTGACTACCCGTTACGTGCTTGACCTTGGCTTTGTCTAACTTTGCTTTCGCTATACTTGACTTTTAACCCCTTTAATGCTAGGGAGGTCTCAGCATCTTGATTTGGAATTCATTGGAGACATTTTGTGCATTCAAGAGAATCAAAATCCCAATTAAATTACTGTGAATTTTGATTTGCCTGTTGTGGGGTAGTTGGTTTGCTCCATAATCTCTCATATTTTTCTTAGTGTCTCTGCCTCAATGAGGTGTATTTATTAACCCTTTGAGTGCCAGAGAGGGGCAAGCAATGTGTTGTGTACCCCTCGGGCATTCAAAGGGTTAAACAATGAAATTATGTGGAAATGTAATTTTGTGGCTGTGTGTCACAAAACTGTAAAGAAGAAATATCATGTTTACTAAAAAGTAAAGCAGAACAATTAATTCTGACAGTTAAAGGATTCAGTGGTTAACTCTTTGGTACTTATTTTGAGAACCAATGGCATTTGCCCATTCAGGTGTCATATATCGGTCAGACAGGATAAAACAATCTAAATATGCTTGGAATATTGGCTCCTGCTAGGTAACAGGTTAATGGGAAAGATAATTGCTGACTTTCTGGCCCTTGGCCACTAATAAGGTGTCAGCCAACCTCAATCCATTAGAAAAACAATTGTACAACTTCCATTAACTGTGCTAGAGTGACGTACACAGGCAGCTCTGGCAAGGACAGCTGAGGAAGGAGAGTGCAGTCTAGCAATAGTTATTGCAAATCCACTTTGTAATGCAGGGGTACCCATAACTAAGGCCCAGGAGCCATTTGCTTTCCTCAGGCATAGCCAGTCTGGCCCTTCATGCTAATCCTATTAAATATTAATTGTTACCTGATCTTTAACCCTTTGAGAGTCAGAGGGATGCCCAAAGCATGATGTAGTACTTGAAATGTACCATTCCTCTAAGGCTGCGGGACATATCGGTAGAGACCAATTGTTATGGTCTCTTTCTCAGCTATTTTGGTGGCCTTCTATGAGAAATGATTGTGCCGAGTTTACCAATGCCTGTGCCACCTGTGCCCGTGCCAAGATCCCTAGACATCTCCCGGTGGGCTTGCTTCAACCTGTGCCTAATGGCGAGCGCCCCTGGTTTCATGTTTCTATTGACTTTATGGGAGAATTGCCCTTGTCTAGAGGATATTCGTTCATATTAATGGTGGTGGACAGGTTTTCGAAAATGGCTCATTTCGTGCCCCTCCGTGGCCTTCCCTCAGCTAAGGAATTGGCAATTGTGTTTGCCAGAGAAGTATTTCGGTTGCATGGAGTACCCAGGGTACTGGTGTCCGACAGGGGGAGCCAGTTTGTGTCTAGGTTCTGGAGGGCATTTTGCGAACAGATGGGCATACAGTTGTCCTTTTTCTCGGCTTACCATCCCCAGACCAATGGAGCCGCTGAACGGGCAAATCAGGGCTTGGAACAATTTCTGCGTTGTTTTATTACTAACCATCATGTCAACTGGGCCGACTTGTTGCCATGGGCAGAGTTCGCCAGGAACTGTGCGGTTAATTCTTCATCCGGTAGCTCTCCGTTTTTGATCAATTATGGGTTTCAGCCCTGTTTGCTCCCGGATTCCTTTCAGACGCAGATTCCAGCTCTGGATGAGCATATCGAGCAACTCCATTCCACATGGGCACAAGTTCAGAGGGCACTTGGTCAGTCATTTCAGCGTCATCAGCGCTATGCTAATCGCAGAAGGCTTCCAGCGGTTTCCTTTCAGGTTGGAGATAGAGTGTGGCTGTCTTCCAGAGATCTTAAGCTCCAGGTTCCATCTAATAAGTTGGCTCCCAGGTTCATTGGTCCATACAGAGTGATTCGCAAAATTAATCCTGTTTCCTATGCCCTAGACATACCTGCATCTATGCGCATTCATAATGTGTTTCATGTGTCTCTTCTTAAGCCTCTCGTATGCAACCGTTATACCACTACACCTGTGGTACCAGGGCCTATTGAGGTTGAGGGCCAGGAGGAGTATGAAGTACAGAGCATTATTGATTCCCGAAGGCTGAGAGGAAGGGTACAGTATCTGGTGCATTGGAAGGGTTATGGTCCTGAGGATCGATCATGGGTGGACAGTAAGGACCTCCATGCACCTAGGTTAGCTAGGGCTTTTCACGTTAAATATCCGCAGAAGCCTAGACCCTATGCTAGGAGATGGGGTCTTTGAAAGGGGGGTATTATCACGGTGCCCGTGATTGTTGCAATTCCCTGTCAGTCACCATTAGGGGGCTCCTATTGGTTGTCTGCCTTTATCCCTCCTCAGGCTGCCTATTTAAACCTGGTATGGGCATACTGTGGTTGCCCTTTCCTGGTGTCTCTGACCACTTTAGCCTTGAACATGTTCCAGTATCCAGCAGTACCTGTACCTGCGTTCCTGAGTTCCAGAATGCATCTTGTTCCTGAATCTCCTGTTTGCAGAGTTGTTCCAGAGTGTTCCGGCCTAGTTCTGTGAGGTTGACGTTTCCTATTGATCGCCTTCACGGAGCTTTCCAGTACGCTTGGTCTCCTGCGAGTTCCTGTCGTCTCTTGTCCAGCCAGATGTATCCCTGACGTCTGATCACCTTGGCGACATTCTTAACTCCAGTGCGGTAGCTGGGTGGCTCTGAAGCCTTGCGGCTGTACCTGTTACTGTTGGTTCCAGCGTGCGGATGCTGGTTTGCTCCAAAGCCTTGCGGCTATACATTACTGTTGGTCCCAGCGTGCGGACACTGGTTTGCTCTCCAAAGCCTTGTGGCTATACATTACTGCTGGTCCCAGCGTGCAGACGCTGGTTTGCTCCAAAGCCTTGCGGCTATACATTACTGTTGGTCCCAGCATGCGGACGCTGGTTTGCTCCAAAGCCTTGTGGCTACACATTATTGTTGGCCCCAGCGTGCGGACGCTGGTTTGCTCCTATGCCTTGCGGCTATACATATTATTGTTGGTTCCAGCGTGCGGTCGCTGGTTTGCTCCAAAGCCTTGCGGCTATACATTACTGTTGGTTCCAGCGTGCGGACGCTGAGTTGATTCCAAGCCTTGTGGCTACCTATTACTGTTGGTTCCAGCGTGCGGACGCTGGTTGGTTCCAAAGCCTTGCGGCTACACATTACTGTTGGTCCCAGCGTGCGGACACTAGTTTGCTCCCAAAGCCTTGCGGCTACACGTTACTGTTGGTCCCAGCGTGCGGATGCTGGTTTGCTCCAAAGCCTTGCGGCTATACATTACTGTTGGTTCCAGCGTGCGGACGCTGGTTTGCTCCAAAGCCTTGTGGCTGTACATTACTGCTGGTCCCAGCGTGCGGACGCTGGTTTGCTCCTACGCCTTGTGGCTATACATTACTGTTGGTCCCAGCGTGCGGATGCTGGTTTGCTCCAAAGCCTTGCGGCTACACATTACTGTTGGTCCCAGCGTGCGGACGCTGGTTTGCTCCTATGCCTTGCGGCTATACATATTATTGTTGGTTCCAGCGTGCGGTCGCTGGTTTGCTCTAAAGCCTTGTGGCTATTTACATTGCTGTTGATTCCAGTGTGCGGTCGCTGGTTCGCTCCAACGCATTGCGGTTTAATACATTATTATTGGTCCCAGCGTGCGGACGCTGGTTTGCTCTATGAGCATTCTGTATGTACTCACTGTTGAGCATCCCTGAGTGAGTTCCTTGGGCTGGCTTGCCCGGTATTGGTAAGGTCGGTAGAACCTGGTACATATTCCATCTGCAGGTTGCCTTACCCGGTATTGGCAAGGCCGGTACAGCCTTTTGGAGATTATTTGGGCTGCCTTGCCCGGTATTGGTAAGGCCGGTAGAACCTGGTATATATATTCCATCTGCAGGTTGCCTTACCTGGTATTGGCAAGGCCGGTAGAGCCTACAGCATTAGATCAATAGCTGTCTTGCCCGGTATATTGGCAAGACCGGTAGAGCTTTGTTAGCTCCTTGGGCTGCCTTGCCCGGTATTGGTAAGGCCAGTAGAACCTGGTACATACTCCATCTGCAGGTTGCCTTACCCGGTATTGGCAAGGCCGGTAGAGCCTATTGGATTGGATTATTGGCTGTCTTGCCCGGTATATTGGCAGGACCGGTACAGCCTGTATCTGTTTTTCGCTATTATTGTATGTTGTATGTCATGCTGGAATCCTAAGGGATCACCTTTTAAATTATTTCAATAAAGTTGTGTTTTTACCTAACTTTGTGTCTGAGAGTCGTAACAAACCGTGACACTATCCTCTTTGTAACTTGTGAGTGGTGATATCACTTTGAAGCAACAATTACATGCATTTGTGATCAAGGCCCATATCGGCTGAAGACGAGGGAGACATTATGCCAATTGCTCTTTTTAGCCTGTTCTCAATATTGCTTCAGCTTTGTAATATGCATCGACCAGACTGAGTTTCTATTCAATCCTATGACAAATTACTCACCGTCTGTCTACGTTCATGGTCATTCATCAATCTAATATCATCAGACTGTTAATGCTTTCCATCTCATTTACATGTCATGACATTTACCTATGGACTGTTTCCATTCCTCTCATTCTTCATTTTCACCATGGACTCCTAGATTACTGGCACCAGTTGTAGTTTTTTAGGGAAATTTGTTTTTTGTTTTGTTTTTTGCTTTGTAGGGGTTTATTTTTATTTTTATCATTTGCGGTAATTATTTTATTATGTATTTTCTGATATCGGGGAGTTTTGGGTTCTTCATTACCACATTTTTATTTATTTATGTCTGAGGGATATATTTTTCATAATAAATACAATTTCTATTTTTTATTACATTATTATTATTTTTGTTTCTTACTTTATACTATATTGAGTGCCTTATAAGGGACTTTTCTTTTTTTGTTTAAAGATTTATGGTTTTTGGGATATGTGGACCCAATGTATGATATATATGGGTTGGACCTTTTATGTTTTATGTTTATATGAGTTGTGCTGCTATTTTTACATTATTTTCATGGTCAACATTTCCCTCCAAGAAGGGCAGCAACATTGGCTGCTAGGGTTCGAGTGCACTGGATGTGCATTTTTGCGTATGTGTATTTGTTCATATTATATATGATCTGTGAATGTTGGGATTTGTGATACACTATCTGATACCCCAGTCTTATTCCACTGGTAGCCATGGAGGCACACATACACTCTGTGGCACTCCATTCTTGTTTCACTGTCCCATTGGTAGCCACAGAATTACACATGATCTGTTTGAACCACAGCCTTGTCCGCTGTCCATTGGTAGTCACAGGAACAAGCATACACTGTGATACCCCAGCCTTGTTCCGCTGGTAGTCACAAGACTATACACATACACTGAATGACTCTCCAGTCTTGTTCTACTGCCCAACTATTTGTGACAGAACCACACAAACATAAGTGGGAGGTTGATAGCCTGACTTCTTGCCACCACTGCTGGCCGACTGTTTGAATTCTTACAGTGCCTCAATATGGGATATATTTTGCTTAACCATATATTTTTCTATTTGCAATGAAAACTTATTTAATACGAAATGGACTTGGAAACATTTTCTTCGATTTGGGGGAATGTTGATTTTATTGGACTAGGACTAAATGCATTATTTTAACCTTATGAGTGTCAGAGGCAGTCAAAGGGTTAACCACTGCACAAATTTTAAACTTATAACTGTTGAGCATATTTCTTTTTTTTACTTTTTTAAAGATAAGAAGACAGGAGAGAAGAAGACAGAAGATGAAGAAAAAGGAGAAGAAGGAAGATAGAAGATGACAGAAGAAGACAGACGGTGGGTGACAGGTGTTATATAGCTCTGGGTGTTAGAATAGTGTTAAGGCTAGTATTCATTGTTAGGTGTAGAGTAGGGTTAGTGTTTGGGAGGGTAACTGTGTGCTGAGCACATGGTTGATGCTTGACAGTGTGTCAAGCACTGATCATTAGCCCTTTTCCTTTGATGTTACCATTACTCACGCTATTTAGCATGGATTTTGGGAACTTTACTCCGCATAGAAAAATGGCAACACATTCCAGAATGTGGAAGTACTCACTAACAGGTTACGAGAAAGAGGATACACTGATTCTTTGATAAGAAAGGCTAGGCAGATAGTAGATCCATTGGATAGGTCAGAATTGATTAGTAAGTCTTTTGAGAGTGGACATACCAAAAAGTATGGACAAAATAAAAGTGGTCCAATTACTTTTGTGACTGATTACAGTCAGGAATACAGTAAGGTCTGTGCTTTCATAAGAGATCTTTTACCCATTTTATATGAAGCTAAGCATTTAAGAACTATCATGCAGGATGGCTGTAGGTTCACCAGTCGTAAGGCACCAACTCTGGGTAGGTTGTTATCACCCAGTTTTTTTCCCTGGCATAAAAATGGTAGGGGTGGCGGCAATTGATTAAGGGTCGATGGATTCTTGAAATGTGGCGGCAGGTGTCGTTGTTGCAAATATGCTTGTGCATCTAAATAATTTATTAGTAGTCGCACACGGAGGGAATATGCCATTGGATCCTTCATCAATTGCTCGACTGTATATGTTATTTATTTGATTACCTGCCAGGCTTGCAAGCAGCAATATGTTGGTAGGACGACACGCCCCCTTAAGGTCAGGATTATGACTCATAATTCCAATTTGGACCATTTCAGTTTTCAGGGCATTGAAAAGATATTTAAACCAGTGAGAGGTGGGGATATTTTTCCCACCCTGGCATGTAGGGAAATATATTGGATACATCAATTAGTGACCCGGGTACTGGATGGCCTATATTTTGAATGGGATTTGAGTTTATATTATTGATTGCCTTAAGCATGTATTATTAATTAATCATATATTTCTATTTGTGGCAACCTTTATATCATGATTTCCCGGGTTTTCCTGATTTTTCTACAGGTATTCTGGTTCTCTTGCTCTGTTCAGTATCCCTGCCTTATTTAGTGCACGCCCTTGTCCAAGGCCTATTTCAAGCACTGACGTCTCCGTGTTGGTGCACGATCAAAGCATTCAGTATTCTGAGTTTTTGTGATCCTGTTCAAGTGATTCCTGTTTACGACCCGGAATTCCTCAACTCCTCTATTTGTCTACTGATTTAGCTTCCGTTCTTGTGATATTCAACCTCGGCCTGTCCTCGACTCCTCTCTTGTCTATTTGATTCAGTACTGTATTTGCTCAACTGGCTTTCGACCCTGGCTTGCCTGACTTCTTCTCTTGTCTCTCCATCAGGTTTTGTCGTTGCCCACCTGTTGCCGATTTGGATCTGTCGACTATCCTTCCTTGAGCATTCCGGTGCCCTGTGCTTCACCCTCGATTCCTTCGACTCCATGTCAAGCGGTTCTGCTGTGTCGTTGACTTCTGGTGCCGGTTGACCGTTCAACTATCAGTCGTATACTCTCTTCAACCCCTACATTGCTCTCCCTGTTTTCAACAAAGCTGCTATAGCACAAGTAGGTCTTTCTCAAGTTGTTTCCAGACCTGTGAGTGTAACGGTTTTTCAGACACTCAGACAGAGGATTAGAATAAAACACAGTTTTATTAGCAAAAAAAAAAAAATAATAAGAACAAGATCGCCCTCTACAGGCAGTACAGTAAATAGCAGAAAATAGGCTACATATGCCTTCTCAGGACCAGGATACAGGAACAGGGATAATACATATACTGTCACAGGACAGGCATAAAACAGCGACTGGCAATGAATAGTTGGTAGATAGCCCCCACGGGCGTATAAAGGAGACCAACAGTATGGTGACAGCTTGAGCCAATAGCCCCCACGGGCGTATAACGGAGACCAACAGTATCGAGATCACTTGAGCCAATAGCCCCCACTGGCGTATAACTGAGGATGCTGAACCACAAGAGCGTGAGCCAAATAGCCCCCTTGGGCTTGTAACGGAGACCAACAGTATCGTGATAGCTTGAGCCAATAGCCCCCACGGGCATATAACGAAGACCACCATATTGTGATAGCTTGAGCCAATAACCCCCACGGGCGTATAACGGAGACCAACAGTACTGAGATCGCTTGAGCCAATAGCCCCCACGGGCGATAACGGGAACCACCTGTTGCTGCAAGTGCTTGCACCAATAGCTCCTCACACGGGCGCGTTAACGGAGACCGACTGCTCTGTGGATGACAACGAGCCGCCGACTAACTGAGGCCCACAACGCGGCTGACTCAGCAGAAGCAGTGAATAAGGTAACTGCTCAGCAAAGGTTAACAATAGCAGCAAGGTAGAGGAGTAGCACTACAAGTGATCGGAGGCTCAGTGAGTAGCGGAATAGCACAGCAAGTGCCAAGGAGACTCAGCTATACATAGTACAGTGCACCAGAGAAACTCAGCTCAGGAGACACGGCTCAGCAGGAGTTAATGGAGCAATCTCGATCGGCTCTAACACACACGCTGCAGTGATCAGAATGTCGCCGGGGCGACAACAGGAGCTGTAAACAGGAACAGTAGCAGTCCGGTACAGGTCACGGAGGAGGAAGTCAGCCAGGCCGGGTCAGATCACAGAGGAGATTCGCAGACAAGCCAGATCAGAAACGAGCAGGAACGTCAGCCAGGCCGGGTCGGATCACAGAGGAGATTCGCAGACAAGCCAGATCAGCAACGAGCAGGAACTTCAGCCAGGCCGGGTCGGATCAAGGAACAGGAACACAGAAGAGTAGTCAATACAGGCCAATTCGGTACACAGGAGAGGAACTCAGCAACAGCAACACTGGCTCTGGAACACCACGAAAGGGCACCTGACAGGTGCCAATGGACAGAATAAAAAGGTCACCAGGGGCGGGCCAAACACGCTCAACCAATAAGGGAGCAGCACAAGTGAGAGTGACAGAAATCACGGGAACTGTGATAGTGAGTAGTTGTCTGTCACCAAGGGGGTTATCCAACCATCAGGCTTAGCGGCCTGCTACCCCACCCAGCCCCTGCCGCAGCAAGGCCCCCTGGGAGCAGCCACCAACAGCCAGCACCGCTCACTAATCTACACCCTCTAGCTTCTGGCTCACAGGGGCCTATCTTGTGAGTATCCTGTATTTGTATTGTCGAGTTGTGATATTTATTGAGCAAAGTAGCACTTTGCTACTCCTTCTGGGGTTACTTCCCCTTTAGGGGTTCTCTGTCAGCTCACATTGGTTGCCTCGGTCAGTACATACATAACACTTTATTTAATTTCTCCCGGTGAATATGTTCATTTGATTCATATTAAAGTGCATCTTATTTTCCGTAGTATGTTTCTTGCAAATATCCCTTTAACTGGTGGATTTACTGTTCTATGTTCACTTAAGGATATATTTATAGATGAATGATCTTATGGCTTCTTTTTCTTTGTTGTCATATATTAAAAAGTAACATTTTTTGTGAGTTACTGTAACACATTGTTTTTATATTTTTCACATTCGTGAGTGTATTTATACATACAAGATATTTCGTATGTTTGTACTTGTATCTGATTCAGGTGGACAGGGGAGGAGTCTGGAGTTTAAGACCCACCTGTTCACTTAGCAATCAAACCTATGACTAAGGATCTTTGGTCTGAAACGCGTTAGATGGTACGGGTGTGTTGGCGTTTTTCCACCTGTTGCATTGTCTGAGATAGTTTTTATTCCATGTTCAAATAAAATTTTGAGTATTTTTATTTCTGGAACGAGCTGTGTTGCCATTTTTCTATGCTGCGTATTGGACATTTGGAGGTGGACTCTTCATTTATGTTGCACCTGCTCAGTATCTAGTTACCGCTTCCACATCCATGTTTGCCTAAGGCGTTCCTGTACTGGTACCGGTGAGTGAAGCTTCCGTTACTGTTTTGTGTGTTTATATTGCACTTGTTGGGATTTCTACACGTGTACAGACCCCAAATTGTTTTTTATAAATTCACAGGAGCAGTTATCCTTGTACATATTATCTTTGGGAACTTTAAACACACACCGAACATTTGTCCAAAAGTCAGATTCTTTGGCCCAACGTTCATTGTGGTATCAGTTGGTAGGGCAATTGAATACCTCCGGTTGCACTTTTTGTGTAAGGGTCGCTAGCAGGGCAAATTAAATTGAGGCCAAAAGGACAGTGATTAATATAATTTCCTTGGCGTTAGTGGAACTGTCAGCCAAAGACAATATATTAAGTTAGAGCATAAAGTTCACAAAAGAGACCTATTTGATGGCACCTCTGTTTATACCTATGCACTGTAATAAAACTGAATCTTTACTACTATATAATTAAAATAAATTTAAAATTACAAAGAATAACTCCGTATCTTAGTACGAAATAGGGGTGAATATCACTATACATTGATTAATTCCAGCATAACTTTTGATTCAAGTTCCTTTATTTACAGGAACCATGCATTACTGAAGGGATCAGTTCCCATACATATTGAAATTCATGTTCCTTTATATCAAGGCTTTCCATGTTCAGTCCTCCAGGGCCACCAACAGGATAGGATGTAACAATTTGCTGATTAAGCACAGGTGAGTGTTACGGTTTTCAGACACTCAGACAGTGGTAAATAAAACAAATAGAGTTTTATTAAAGCAAAATGAATGACAAGGTCGCCACTGGGATGATACTGGCATAAGCAGAATAAGGGCAGAGATACCTGGTGCAACAGGTAATACTACACAAAGTATGAAAGCACAAAACAGGACCCAAGAGGTTAATAGTACTGGTTATCAGTCTCAAGTGTGGTGTTAGGCACGCCCTTGGTGCAGCATATAGTGATATGTGCTGTAAGATAGCACCCAAGTCCATTCACTGTGTGGAGCTGTAGCATAAAGTTCTGACTGAACGATAACTGCAAGTGATAAGGAGATAGCCCCCACGGGCATAACCGGAGACTACTAGTATTGAGATTGCGTGAGCCAATAGCCCCCACGGGCGTAACCGGAGACCACCAGTATGGTGATTGCTTGAGCCAATAGCCCCCACGGGCGTAACCGGAGACTACAGTATCGTGATTGCTTGAGCCACTAGCCCCCACGGGCGTAACCGGAGACTACAGTATCGTGATTGCTTGAGTCAATAGCCCCCACGGTCGTAATCGGAGACACCAGAATAGTGATAGCTTGTGTCGATAGCCCCTCCACGGGCAAAACGGAGACCACTGGGTACTGCTTGCCAACAGCCAACGGGCGAAACGGAACCGCTGCTCTGTCACAGAGAGCCGCTGACTACTGAGGCCCACAAGCGGCCGGCTCACAGAAACAGCGAAACAGGCTGAGGCTATAGGTGGAAGAGTAGCAGTAATCGGATGAACAACACCAGTGTCTCAAGTGCAGAAAACGACACAGCACAGTAAGGTCTGGACTCAGGACACGAAAGGCAGATAAGGAAGGCTCAGCAAAACGGCTCAGCAATGGATAAGCGGAGGCTCAGACACACTATGCAGTTTCAGAATGTCGCCGAGGCGACAACAGTAATCGTCCGTCAGGATACACTGGAGATTCGCAGACAAGCCAGGTCGGTAACGGAGAAGGATCGTCAGCCAGGCCGGGTCAGGATACACAGGAGATTCGCAGACAAGCCGGGTCGGTAACGGAGAAGGGTCGTCAGCCAGGCCGGGTCAGGTGCCGTAGGAGATTCGCAGACAAGCCGGATCAGGAACACGCAGGAAGTCAGCCAGGCCGGGTCAATCACGGAACAGGAACACAGGAACGTTGTCGGACAAGCCTAGTCGGTACACGGTAGATCAGGATACAGAATACTGCAACAGCAGCGCTGGCTTGGAAACACCACGAAAGGGCACCTGACAGGTGCCAGTGGCCGGATTAAAACGGATAACCAGGGGCGGGCCAACACAGCTCAACCAATCCGGGAGCAGCACAGTTGAGAATGACAGGAAGGATCACGGGGACCGTGATAGTGAGTTAACCAGTGGCTCATTCATTTTTCTTGACTCACCTGTGCTTAATCAGGAAAATCCTTACATCATGGTCTGTTGGTGGCCCTTGAGGACTGAATTGGACAACCATGTTTTATATTCAAGAACCCCAAAAAATAATATTGATATGGAAGACTATCTCCTATTATAGGAACATATAATACATTGGATCCAAGTTCCTTTGTAAACAGGTTAATTTATTGTGATAGATATATGATCTTAAGAATAATTGTGCATAATAAAATAAAAGGAACTAGTCCCAATTACAGAAGTGTATGGTATTACATTCAGGTTCATCTAATTTAAGGAGCTGTCTGTTGGCTCAAGGGGACTCTCCAATTACATGTATAATGTTATTCTGAGTACAGGAACTGTACAAAAGCAATAACATGGGAGGATTAAAGGAACGTAAGCTATTCTAGATCATATTCCTTAATTGACAAAGATTGTTTATTGGGATGGATGTATTTAGCTCTTTAGAAAAATGTACAAAATAAAAAGAGAAGGACTAGCCCCGATTACTAGAACGTGTGTTATACAATATGCAAAGTCCTTTATTATGCAAAGTCATCTGATAGCTTAACAGAGCTATCCCCAATTATAGGAACATGAATAATGATATATTCCTTTATTTCCAGGACTCGTCTCTAATGATAAATGCATGTTCCTAAAATCTACCTATATATTGTGCTAGACATTTTTTAATAACATAAATAGTATTTAGCGTGGCACTTTATCCTAATTCCCTGCACATAAATATTTCAATTAGTTAATATAAAGTTGGACCGTAATAAGTAAATTTTTTCCTAGAAATAAATCTTATAGATCATATGGTACTTTGTGGCACATGGCTACCATGATTCAGGAATGTCCCTGGGCATATCAAACAGCAACGCAGTATAGCTGACATTAAAGATGGGACATTCAGGCTTCTCTGCTGCTCTGTCTCCCGGATGCTTTCTGAACTTCTATTAACTTAATATGGCTTTTATCAGCCTCCTCCCACAATGTTCCTCATCACAGAAGCAGACGGGCTGTGCATTTTATGAAAAAGTAAGTAGTAATTTGGAAAAGGGAATTGCTGTTGAGGCAGAATACTTGGATTTGCCTCAGAACAGGTTACTACTTAAATTAAAAAGCTTCAAGTTTGGTAGGTGATATCTATACATGGATTTAGAACTGGTTAAATGATAGATAGCAGAGAGTTTTAAATGGAACCTTTTCAAATTTGTCTAAAATTGTAAGTGGGGTGCCACAGGGTGCAGTCCTGTGCCCAATGCTTTTTAATTTGTTTATTAAATGGGAATTGAAAGTAGTGGGAAGTGGGGATTGAATTGCAAGTGGCATCTCAATCTTTGCTGATGACACTAAGCTATGTAAGAAAATATATACAGACCAGGATGTTTTTTCTCTGCAGAAAGTTTGAGATAATGGACAGAAAAATTATTTAACTCTATAAATACAGACAGGCGTTGTGCAATGTATTTCAAAGCAATGCATTGCATACCTCCTCCATCACTCACAGGGTTAAAATATTGGTTGTTCAAGATAATGGCTGGAGTCAAACTAGCTCTTCAGTTAAGTGATACTGTCACTTCATATCAAACTTGATTATGAAAGAAGTTTCAAAATACTAGTCTGATTGTTTTTTTAATAGCTTTATTTAAGTGTAAGCAAAGTAGACAGATACTAACATTCCACAATGTTCTCCTCCACCTGCCACTCCCTGACAGCCAGCATTAGTTAACTTGCTTAAACAGATAATCATTCACATCCTGCCAAGAGGATTACTCTCCACAAGGAATGTGCACAGGTGAAATAAATGGTGAGAGGGAACCCCTAAATGTAAGGGAGATACTAACCCTTCTGTTACCCGGAGTGTAAGAACCAAGAAGAGGGGTCATTTCAAGTGTGGAGATGCATTAAGGTGAGATCAAGATGAAAAACTCCCAGTGAGTGAACATACCTCAGTTTCTTGGAGCCTATGCACTAGAGCAGTGTTAGGAAACATCGGCCCTCAAACGCCAAATGCTTATTTTCAGGATCTCAGCTTAATGACCTTAATGACAAATGGATCGATTAAAGTGACTAAGTCATTCATAGTCCCACCTGTACTCAAGTAGAGGTATCCTGATAACCCGCATTGTTAGTCAGGTGTATAACCAGAACCTACTGGACTGTGTGTGAAATCTGTGGCTGGCCAATGTATTACCACATTTTAATAACGATTTCTAACACAGATCTTTTTTCCGAGCAAGCTTGAATCATGCTCCTGCCCTTATAAAATTCACCTCCAAATGATCTCAGAAAGTCTGTGCTTGATGGGAAAACACAGAGTTAAAGCAACTCATTTGCAGGTCAAGTTAGCTGCTGTGACAAGAGTCATAACCCAAATGCTAACAGCTAACCCTTTTAGAACTAGAGGGGTGTCCAGTGCATTGCTTTGCAATGCATTGAACACATCTCTTGTGCTCAAAGAGTTAATGAGGATAAGGGAACAAGCTTACCGAAGTTATTATCTTACTATCACGGTGCCCATGATTCTAGTGGCAGGGCGGAATTGCTACTTCTGGGTTTTCCCTTGCACGATTCTTATTGGCTATTGGGCTCTAGCTCCTCCCAGGGTTAGCCTTTTTAAACTCTCTCCTGTCATCTTTTCGGCACCCTTTCGTGGTGTACTTGTACCTAGCGTTTGAGTTACTGCTTGTTCCTGTTCCATGTATGACCCGGCTCGCCTGACTATGCTCCTGACATTCCTGATGCACCTGCGTTCCGATTTCGCTGTTGACTAGGACTGGCTGACTACCACGGTGTGTACCGACCTGGCTTGGCTGAGTATCCGATTCAGTTGCTGACTAGGACTGGCTGACTACCTCCGTGTGTACCGACCTGACTTGGCTGAATAGCCGAAAACATTACTGACTAGGACTGGCTATTACCTCTGTGAGTACTGATTTGGCAGTTCTGACTTCAGACCTTTCAGGGTGCGTACCCTGTGTTCCGTTCTGCCTACTCTCGCTTACAGTATACCGCTACAGAGCCTGCATGGCCTGTCAATCCCCAAAGTCATCTAGGGACTGTGCTGCGAGTAGTTCTGGTCGCTTGCCAATATCTATAGTGCTGCCTCCGCTATCCCTAGCGTTCTAGGGATTTGGTCACTTGCCAGTGTCCTATCTGTGTTGCCTCCGCTATCCCTAGCCTCCTAGGGAGTTGCCCTGCAGTTACCCATCGCTATAGAAGGCCTTGCCGTGGTGTGGTGCTGTTGTGGTTTTCCTTGTTCCTGTATCCTGTCTATGGATCAAGCCAGCAGTGTCCTACTGTTATTTACCCACTGATATTTCTGTGCATCCTGACCTGCATCAGATTTGGGAAGTACCATGGAACGGACCTCATCTGGACCTGAGTAGGGTGATTGCTTGTTATTTATTTTCAGTAAAACTTTTCTTACCTTACCTAACTGTCTGAGTGTTCTTACAAACCGTGACACTTACTGACTGGCAGAGGGCATTGCTAAGCCAGGAAACTGGTCTGTTTGAGCGGTGTTACAAGAGAAGTGATGGGCCAATTGGGTTAAAAGACTTCAACCCATTCAGTGGGTTAAACATTAGGCTCTAAAGGGATTTAAGGATTTCCTAGTCTGAACACAGGTGGCCAATCAAAATGAATGAGCCAATGATTAACTCCCCTGTGCTTAATCAGGGAACTCCTTAAATCCTGGCCTGTTGGTGGCCCTTGAGGACTGAATTTGGACAACCCTGTTTTAGATCATCGTATGTATAGAGTTTACTGATGGGTTTGATTTGTCTCCCATCACTAGTGACTCAGAGTTACATGTGGTTCACCAGATCAGTGCTTCTGGATTCTAAGTCAGTGTCTGCTCCTTTTGGGCAATGAACCATCTGTCTCTCAGCAGGCCACTTATTTTATGGGTCATTCTTTCCTTCAGTATCACAGCATGTTTTTGGCATGCAGGAGGCCATATTCCTTAGGGAGATAAAGCTCATCCTTATCTGGTCCCTTTTAAACTCATGTGCACGTCATATACGACTGACTTGTATTTCATTGACATTGGCTCAATATAACCAGCTGTGACATGCTTGTATTATCCCTACAAAGGCTGTGTGCCTATTCCCAACACTAATTTACCTTTTATATCCACTTTATCCTGAGGACAGCTAGAAATAAGCTCATGACTTAGTACTGGTGTTGCAATATTTGAATCATCAGCACTAAAACTGAAGCAATCCAAGAGGGCGGAAATGACATTAACTTTTATTGCCACAACCAGATAACAGTAGGTTTACTAAGTGATTTAATTAGTGACATCACCTGCAGAATGCAGGTAACTTGATTGGAATATCCCATATTTATAATATCTCACTCACAGTTCTTTTATCAAACTAAAAAATGAATTTATTTACATGATTATATTAAGTCAGCGTGTCTGCCATACTTCAAGAAGGTCATTGTTATGAATTATCCTTCATATTGTTTCCCATGCAGAAGCTTTAACTTACATGAGTGCTCCCTTTGCAGTATCTGTCTATCTTTATGTGAAATGAATTCTAGCTGAATCCACTGGGTTTCACAAAGAATAATTTTGGCATAAAATGTAAAACTGTCAGTAACTGTTATAATTAATTATGGGTAAAGCGTGGTATGGTGTTAGTCACCTGCATAGTTCATTATAGGGGATCACTCAATAGCTCCCCACTGACAGGTTGGCTCCTGTGCAGTGCAGCCACTGATAAATTAGATAAGAAGCAGACCCCTGGGCTGTCTTAGTGGGTCTTGTGATGAATCTGAACTCTGAGATTAGTAAATCTCATAGTATAGTTTCAGAAGCTGTGAAATCTCCTTTGTGGACCAAATGGATAATGCTGAGATTTAACATTTGTTGTCTATATAGCAAATGAAGTCCATAACGTAAACAATACATATGACTTGTAAATCTCAATGTCCCTGACTGACTCTCAAAACAGCTGAGAGGAGCCATTCAAGGCTGCACGGTGCAACGCCTGGCTAGTTACTGAAGTCTGCTGTAATAGGCACAGCCTTGGTAAAACATTATTTTTCCTTTAAACGCTATAATTTGAGATTAAGTGGGGTGTGGGAAAACGCTGCTCCACAATCAAAAGTTTATAGAAGGCCAGCCAACACTCAAATGGCCTTATTTAATTTCACTCTAGATAAACACTGCTTCAGGCTATTTATTATGATTTATTAAAAAGTAATACAACTAGGAAGTGATAATCTCAGTATTCAAACCAAAGTATAGATTTTTCAGTGTGTGGACAGTCATGACTATTATATGTGGAAGTAGAAGGCAGAAACATACAGTACGGAGGTGACAAAGTACTCAGTTCTGCCAGGAGTGATAATGGGGCAAATATATCAAAGGTGTTAAACAATCCTTAGTTTTAAGTATAAAGGGACTAAAGAGTTACCTTATACATAAAATATAATGGACTAAGCTGAAGAGGAGCAATTTGGTGGTACCCAAGTAAACCACAGATGGTAAAATAAACCTCCTATTGATTTGGACACCTCTTAAAGGGATAGTAATATTTCATAATAAAAACAGCTCGAATTAATCATCATAGTATTTGCACTTTGGAGAGTATTATTTCAATTCTGTCAGAGTTGTAGTTCAAGAGTAATTCAATGACTAATATCCCCCTCCTGCTCCTTTTACTGATGTAACACTGTTCAGCCAGATCAGAAGGGAGGTGCCCAGGTAGACTGCAGAGAGGGACAATCTTCAATTAAGATAAGGGAAAAACCTGAAAATCTTGTCAAGGGGGGCAGGGATTTCATTGTTCTCATAGGAAGAAGATTGTCCCCTGCTGTTATCTGTCTGGTCTATGGCCTGGATTCCACATCTGAGAAGAAATGGCTTACACTAGTTAAAAGGGGCAGGAGGGGAAACGTTGCTTATGAATATCTCTCAAATCATAAAGGTTTGACAGATAGGACGTATATAATTCTTCATTTTTTTAATGCCTACAAAATAAAATAAAGAGAAAATGAAGTATTAATATGCCTTTAAGCTTTCAAGGTGTAAAAAGCCCAATTTACCTGAATGCACATTTATTATAATTAATTTACTGCTATGGTACATTGATTTGCTCCAGAACTGGACTTATTTAGCTTGATGAAAACAGCCAAATCAATTGCCTCTGAGCAAAACACAAAAAAGTATCCCTTCCCGTAATACCTTGCTAAGCAGTGTTTGAGGAGATCACTATCATCCAAGCTGTTAATATAAGATGAGGTTAGTTCTCAGTGAACTTCCCCCATTATGAACTGATCTTATCACTAGGGGATTAGTTAGCATGGGCTAGATTAACTGGATAGTAATGCTTTATTTTTCACATTAGCCATTTGTCTGTTCAGCAATGGCCATATCATATATGGCCATCACCTAATAATAAATGAGAATTTACCAGATAGATCTGTCAGTTCCACCTGCCACCTTCAAGATGTCAGGTCCCATTGTGGGCAATGAAGGAAAACTCATGCATATACGTTCTGTATGTATGTATCATCATAATGCTTCACATTAAAGCAGGGAAATGAGATTAATAATTTATGAATACTCAGAAGGTTTCCATCTTTTTATAAGGATGGGTGGGGGAACATTTTTTTGATATTCTAGTAGACATGGTGGGTAAAGATATGCAACAGTTATTTTCATGAAGAATATGACAATGTATATGTTATTGAGTTTTTACTGCTGAGTAAAACAAGGGAACCCCCTCTACTGTCAGTTGTTTTATTCAGAAGTTACAAAAGTTCAAATAATCAGAAGTGAATTTACTGTGCATTTACTTTCTGATGGTTCTAACTGACAGGAAGTGACAGACAATTTCTATCACCTTCTATGGAGAAATGTAAGTCACGGACTTTCCTTTTCATTAGAATGTAACAGGAAAACTAATTGGAATTTGACCACTAGAGGGCACTGATAATGTAAATAAACGAAGGTTTAAACTGTAATAAATCTCGAAATATGCATCTGTCAGCAGTGGGAGCACCCTTATGTTATGCAACAGGAAGTGCCCTGCAATATGTCTTTTCATTAAAAAAAAAGTTTACTTCTCCTTTAAGGCTTATTTCTTTTTCTGTCAAAGTGTATTCTGATGAGAAAGAAATAGAACAGGCTGAATGCTCTGTAGTTAAAAAAGTGAGCATTTAATCTCATCATTTTTACAAGCAGAACACAGCATAAAATATACCAGTGGTTTGTCTTGTAAATGGATCAAGGATTAGATTTTTTTATCTTCTTGCATTTTTTGTACGTGTTCTGGTCTTTATATAGTTTAGTCCCTTATACTGTCAAAGTGGTAAATTTGGATGCAAAATACATTTTACTGGATCTTAACTCTTTGTTGTCAAAGGGTATGTGATCCTATTGTAACAATGTTATATTCCATAGCTTTGAGATGTACTTTAAAGGTATCAAACCATAGTGAGCAGAATATATGAAGTAGCCATTGAAGCCACACTGGCATTAGTATCCAAGACCAGTGGCTGCACATAATGGTATTCACTACAGCAGATGATCACTGCAGTGCATACCAGCTGACACACTCCTCCAAATTTGAACTTTAAAGGGATAGTAATGTCAAATAATAAATCAATATATGACTGTTGCATTTCATTTTTTATAAAAGATTTTAAAAATATACTATGCATTATAAAAAAAAATAAATGGAACAATCATATATTTATTATTTGACATTACTATCGCTTGAATGCTAGGAAGCCCCACAGTGTGCAAAAGGAAATTGCATTCAATGACATTTCCTCTATACCTTGCTTAACATATTGGACTAAGGAAGGCATAGAGCAGGCATGTTGAACTCAAGTACAGTTGAGGGCAACATACTCAACATTTCCTTCCAAGAAGGTCCACAAGACTGGTTGCTGGGATCTCTGTGTATGTGTGTGTATATACACACACCCCAGCCTTGTACCACTGTCTACTGGTATCCAAAGAACCACCAGTACACTAGACATTTGCATTTGTTTGTCAACAAATTTTATATTACCCATAAATTCATGAGATTTAGATCAAAACAGCATACTAATGTAAGAGTGCACAAAGTAACAGAATAATAAATGGTACTTTCCGTGGTTTCATGCAAGTTGATTTGTTTCATTTGTTCTTTGTTATGTGTGCTTTCAGTGGGAAAATTGGAAGGGACTGTGTTTAGGAGTTTATAAGGTACCAATGCCTCTCCCTACCCCTTCCTCCTCCCCAGGTCACAGATTTATTAAGTGGGTTTGACCTATTTAACCCCTTAGAGTCCGGTGACGTACCCGGACCATCACGCTGGTCCGGTACTTAAGGACCAGTGACGGTCCTGGTACGTCACGTACTGTTACTCACCGCGCTCCTGCAGGAGCGTGGTGAGTAATACCGGGGACTGAATTTGATCGCTCCAAGACCGGAGCGATCTCTTTCAGTCCCTCAGTTCAGCGTGCCGCCCCACGTGATTAGTCACATGGGGCGGCACGCCGAAATTCTCTATCTGGTCCTTAAAGGACCACTCACCCCGCGACCATTGGTCGTTAAGGGGTTAAGGGACCCTGCGTCCAACCCCAAATCTAAACGTGGTGCCCCAGGCCCGTATCCACAGCCTGGGCTTCACCAGCTCCCTGTTGCCTGCTGCTGGGGAGCTGAGGGCATAAGAAACTTCCAGGCACCATTGTCATGAAACACACATCCCTGATCTCCAGCGGTGGCTACCTCAACACACTGAAGAGGCTACTTGGACAGTGCTGATCTGCCATGTCTAGCCCATCATCCCTCCCCTTTAACTCAGTACATCATCCCTCCCCTTTAACTCAGTACTTAGCCCACTCTCAGGGTGTCCTGACTGTCAAGTCAGTGTGTCACCCACACCGTAACCAACTTTTGCTAAGCCGCACTGTCTGGACCTGGGAGCACAGTATTGTTGACCATAGATGACTTGTAACCCTATACCCAAGGATGATATTTGGCATAAGCATGACCTTTTCTGTAGCAGATGCTACTCCTGCTGCAAACTCTAGGAACTGAAGAAATAAAAATAATAGGGTTAGGGTAGGAAACAGCAGTGAAACAACAAGTACCTATCTCCAATCCCTAGTGTCAATTCTTTAAACCCCTCCCCCTTTGTCCCATCAGGCCCCCCTCAGAAGATGAAGAAGGCATGGCCTGATCCCTCTTGATGGCCTCAGGGTTCATTCATGAACCTTTTGCCATTCTGAGAGAAAAGAAGGGATTGATATGCAGAATAGCCAATTTGATCCTGGCATGAAGTGGACGGACAGTTTCCTTGGTTAAGGCTGTGATTGTTGAAATAGTCTGTGAATCTCTAGTTTATGGGCTGGATTCAAATGGAGGAGATAAGTGTTACCTCCTGTTTTATCAAAAATGTCCCTACTGAAGTCAATGGGGAAATCTGGAGATAAAAACTGAGATAAAATTAGCACCTGCATTTGAATCCAGCCCTATCTGTGATGTGTTTTAGACTATTGCCAGTCCTGATTTCCAAGGAGAAGCTCCCTCAAACTAATTTAAGGCTGGATTCAAATTCAGGAGATAAATGTTACCTCCCGTTTTATCAAAAATGTTCATATTGAAGTCTATGAGGATACCTGGAGATAAAAGCAGAGTTAAAAATTAGCACCTGCATTTGAATCCAACCCTTAATCTGGATGCAGTGAGTTTCTTTTACTTTCAGTTATTTAGCAACCAGGAGCAGTCACAGCCAGTATAATAATTACTATCTTTCTTTGTCTATAGTTTTTCTGTTTGCCTTCCTTTTAGTGCTGGAGGCTGTACTGGGGTAGATTGGACAAAAGGACATAGGACAACTGGGCAGTTGCTGGACAGGCTTCAATCACTGTTCTTCTTAATGGGACTACAATGGACTGCTGAACTTTTGTTCTCCAAGCCCTACTACTTTTTCTTCTTTTTTAACCTTTTTTTTTAATAGTGTTAATTTAGCAGCTAGAGTTAGGTTAGCTAATAAATAACTAATAGCTTGTGACTAGGAGTCAGGAACTAGCGTATCTGCAGTTCCCACATAAAAATTGTCTGACCAATCCATAGTTGTTGGTGACTGTCTAATAATAATCTAAGTAGTTTAAGTCAAAATATAAAGTACCAGTAGTACACATTTGACACTTTTTTGTCACTTTTTTTTAAATCAAAACCAACTTCTGTGTCTGTGCAGAGACACCACATAGATGTCTTTTATGCCTGAGTGTTGTATTTATTTATTTATTTTGGTTTACAAGCTTTATTCAAAGAAAAATCAGATACAAAGTATAGAGGATACATATTTCAATAGAGCAATCAAAATGATACAGGAAGCAATCATTAGGAATGGGCGAAAATTTTAGCCTCAAACTTAAGTTGGCGAATAATGTCACTTTCTGCTTGGTGAATAATTTCCTGCAAAAAGTGCAGTTTTTCTGCTTTTTCCCACCTCTTTCACCCATTGAACTCAATGGGAAGACATTTTTTTCTCTACCACACGAAAGTTTTCTACAGCCATATAAAGGACTGTCAGGCTCTCACAGACTGGACAGACTGTGATAAGACAACAGGGTGGACAAAAAAAAAAAAAAAGAACTAAATATATTATGTGACAGTGACAGACAGCTGACTGGGCTTAGGCAAGGCATCATACAGCTCCATTAGTTGTGTTGTGTACCATACAGTAAAAAAACACAGTGTAGTTGCGTAATGTCTAGATAACGCACAAGGGGAAAGGGGAGGGGTGGAGCAGTGCAGGGACATGAGAGTAAAGTAGTAGTTCAAAAACTGACTGCAGCAATGGTTGCTGCAGTGTGTGCAGTCAGTGATGATGATGATGATCCCTCTACTCCAAGGAAGGATGCAGTTTGTCAAGGTCCCACAAAACTAGTTTTAGCACCACCAGTGCCAGTAGAAATAAATAACCATGTAAGAAGAACACTGAAGACGACATCAAGTGTTGATGATGCTGGCAATAGCATAATAGAGGAAGGTGTAGCAGCTGAACAGCAAGCTGCATCAGATAGTGAGACAAACAAGCACCAAAACACCCATCCTCAAAGTAGTAGGGAACTTTGTTACAGTAAAAGTAAAAAGAAATTGTTTGAGACCTCTAAAAGCTTAGTGGAATATAAGGATAGTGGGCAAGAATGGTCAGGTGATAATGATGCTGCTGAGGATGACCTAATGATGACTAATGATAATGCAGATCTAGACTATATCCTTTCAGCATCATTCTCTTGTTCACATACAGATGAAGTAGAGAATGAGGATGATGACAGGGCTATAAGGTTAGCAGAAAGTCAAAGGCTGAATCTTCCACCACTTGTAAGGAGCACTCTGCCTGTCTATAAACTGCTTGAGAAAGGCATTGGAAAGTCTGACCCAGGACATGCACATATGACAAAATGCACACAGTCACCCTATCAGTTATCATTAGCATCAACACCTCTTTAAAGTCCAAGTCCCACTCAGCCACACAGACCTGTTTTGAGTACCCAGCAACAGCAACACAGGTTAACATCCACAATGTTAGATATGTCTAGTTCCTCTGCTGCTGCTGTAAGTGCTGTACCTCTGACACCTAGTAGTAGTGGCAGTAGAATTGCATCAACATCTAGCCCCAGTAGTAGTAGTAGCAGCAGCACCACCACCTCAGGAACCCCTCATTCCATGAAGTCCACAGTATGGAGATACTTCACTCAGATCCTCAAGCTAAGCATGTTGCTATCTGTTGTCTGTGCAAACAGCACCTGAGTATTGCTGAATCTCTGAGATCAAAAGCTGGACGTCTGTTTGCCTGTCATTTTTTGGCAGCTCCTAACTTAATCAACTCTCCCCTGACAAATCATTTGTGTGCTTCCCAAATGATGGTATCAGACATGCCTGGAGTAGAGTTAAGGACAAAGAATTCTTCAAATTTAGCCATTAATGTGGTAAGACCTGGAGAGTCAGTCAACAGATTATCATTCAGTTTCCAGCTTGGGGCACCTTTAGGGAAAGAGGGGAAGGAAAGGCTAATACTAATGGGTGCATGATCAGAAAGAAAGGAGGGTTCAATGTTTGCCTGACTGCCACAGTGCAACTGAGATTGATCTACTAAGAAATAGTCTAATCTAGAATGCATGTTGTGATTTACGAAGTAGTATGTATAGTCTTTTGTTTGGGGGTTGAAGTATCGCCACATGTCTAGGACATGAAAAGAATGGAAAAGAGAAGCGAGTTTCTGTAGGACTGATCAGGAATATTAGGATTTCCCAGTTAAGGTATCAATCAGTGGCTCCAAGGTCACATTAAAGTCACCTCCGATGATGAGGTGGCCCATTCGGAAATTGTCCATCTCCCTCAACAGGGAAGCAAAAAAAGATATAGCTCCAGAATTGGAGGCATATACATTCACTATCATGTATGTTTTACCATATATTTGACCCTTGATAAAAATGTATTGTCCAGCTGGGTTCCTAGTGTTTTAATTGATAAAAAAGATTAACAATAGATTTACTGTTCAAAAAAGGGAAATAGACACTGTGTATGAGCAATGTTTCTGACACGTCTCTAGCAACAACGCCTATTGTTCCACGCTGTGCCACAGTTTTCCTTGCATTTGCTGCCACCACTACTACCACCAGTATCTCAAATAGTACCTCCATTCATAAAAGCAGTACCTTGTCAATTTCAGACCAGCTGGGGCTGACCTAGAGTGCCAGAGTAAGGTGTGGGATCATTTTCAGAGTGTGGGAGATGGGTACACTGCAAGGCACAAGTTGTGTTGTAAAGAAGTGAGCTGGTGAAAAGTGTTGGTAAATCTTCCCAGTTCTGGTATGAACCACAATCTGCATACATATCACAGTGCAGCCTTGCTTTGGGAACAAACTGGCCACACCTGCACCAACAGCAACACAACAGAAGCCACTAGAGCAACAGCCAGGGCAGAGAGTGCGGAGAAGCCACTGCCTCCTCTAATACTCAGACTAGTTCCCAGATATAGGAGGTACCTCAGCACCAGCCCACCATTTGACAAGTTGGAGCTTTCCATTCAATGTGTATGTCAAACCATTAGTCAAGACAAATAAATTGAAATGGCTGCTTGGGTAGCTGATCAATGTGGTAGGCACTATGCTCTCCATGAATGAAGTGGAGTCCTTCAAGCAGGTGTTAGTGGCTCTTGTTCCCCACATTGGCCTCCCTTCTTGCATCACTTTCAGCAGGAATGTATTGTCCTCACTGTGCCAGTGTTGTTTAAGAACAAGCTGTCCAGGGCTTCTGGACAGACAGTTCACTTCACCTCTGACATATGGAATGCCCTTAGCATACAGTATGCATTTCTTTCACTGATGGTACACTGGTGGCAACCCAGAGTCTTGAAATGGCTGCTTGGGTAGCTGATCAATGTGGTAGGCACTATGCTGTCCATGAATGAAGCGGAGTCCTTCAAGCAGGTGTTAGTGGCTCTTGTTCCCCACATTGGCCTCCCTTCTTGCATCACTTTCAGCAGGAATGTATTGCCCTCACTGTGCCAGTGTTGTTTAAGAACAAGCTGTCCAGGGCTTCTGGACAGACAGTTCACTTCACCTCTGACATATGGAATGCCCTTAGCATACAGTATGCATTTCTTTCACTGATGGTACACTGGTGGCAACCCAGAGTCTTGAAATGGCTGCTTGGGTAGCTGATCAATGTGGTAGGCACTATGCTGTCCATGAATGAAGCGGAGTCCTTCAAGCAGGTGTTAGTGGCTCTTGTTCCCCACATTGGCCTCCCTTCTTGCATCACTTTCAGCAGGAATGTATTGCCCTCACTGTGCCAGTGTTGTTTAAGAACAAGCTGTCCAGGGCTTCTGGACAGACAGTTCACTTCACCTCTGACATATGGAATGCCCTTAGCATACAGTATGCATTTCTTTCACTGATGGTACACTGGTAGCAACCCAGAGTCTTGGAGGACAAGACTGCAAGCACATCAGGTGACAGGAGTGATGGAGCTAAGTCAGGAGGATAGGTGGAGTATTGCTATTTTCTCCTTCAAGCTGAGGTTATGGATGAGCAGCACACATCAGCTCACATTTTGGAAGTGCTTAGGAAGATGCTGGCACAGTGAATTGTATGGCAGGCAGACACACCATTTGAGATAGGAGTACTGGTGACAGACGGAGAAACAAACATGGTAAAAACAGATGAGATAGTGACTTTGTGTTTTTTTTGTGAGCGGCATATACACTGCATTTCATGGAAAGGGAGCTCTTCCAGTTTAAGGGTATTGCAGGCTGTTGAACTTCATTGATCAGTGTTGCGAGACTGCTGGACACTTCTGCTGCAGTACAAAGTCAACCAGCAGCTGAATGAGGAGCAGGAGCAGGTCTACCACAGCACTGTCTTTGCTAAGATGTTGGCACCCGGTGCAACTCCACCTTGGAGATGATGGAAAGGATCCTGCTAGAGCAGCATAGAGCACTTAAATTCATGTCTTCATGTCTTATTAACATTAGTTATTAAGCCCTTTACCGCACATCTAGCTTTTTCCTTGACAGTCACATAACAAAGCATGACTAGTGGTCCACATTTCTGTATGAATAGTGATTCTCAAACAGTATTCTATGGAACACCTGGGTTCCTGAACAAGTAGAAGAGGTTCCACAGAACAAGTGTAAACAATGGTGAACAGTGGAACAAGATGAAGGTGCTGATTATTATGTGTGTATGTGTGTGTGACTACCAGTGGACCTGGGGGAGACTGAAATATTTGAAAGTGTATCATCCTGTAAAAAGTATTGCAAAATACCCATTTTTTTAAATAAAAAAATACATTCTCAAAGTTACTTAATAAATATTAACATTCTTGGAATCAACTCTTAAGGGGTTAACTGTTTGATTACTATGGTTCCAATGGATTTAAAGAAAAACTTTGAGAACCAATGCTATAGCATAACATCAACAGCACACACATCTAAATCCTACATAAAAAATCTTATAAATGAGCAATACTGTGTTGGAAAGTTCATTGCTTATTAACCTCTTAATGAAAAGCATATAGAATATAGAGAGAAACTTAAACTAAACAAAAAAGTGGTAAGGCAGGAGTCAGGGAAACAAAAATCAGAGGTAGCCCCCTTTAAATTTGGGACAGTTGACAGGTATACAAACAGTGTTGCAAATAGTTATGACAAAGTTTGTTTGCTTAAGCCAGACTCTAGTTATTGGCAGAATCTAGAGCAACGATTCTTAAAGGGATAGTAATGTCCCTTTAAAATATTTTAGCCGAGTCTTTATATTAATAGTAACACAATGCGCTGTCAGAGACCTTACATTTTTTTAGTTCAAATGTTATTCAGCGCTAAAGATCGCCCGTATGCCCCTTCCTGGCCACCTCCCTCTGATTCTCAGATTGGGTTGTGCAACTCGACTGCTGCAGTGAGGGACAAACTTCAGTAAGTAAGTAGAAGGGAAACCCTTCCCCTCGTAACTAAGGAGGGCAGGATTTCCATTTTCTTATTAAAGTTTGTGTCTCACTGCAGCTGTCCTGACCTGACTGCAGCTTCTCCAAGACATCAAAAGAAGGGGGGGCGGTGGATCTTTAGTGTGCTGAATAGCTTTTCAACTACAGAGAAGTAAGATCTTTGACATAGAGCATTGTGTTACTATTATTATACAGAAGACCCGGCGAAAGTATTTTAAAGAGGCAATACTAACACTTTAACCACAGTTGTCAGGGTATACTAACAGGTTAGATTTTAAGGATACTGTAACTAAAACACATGGAGATCAATCACAGTGACTGGTCCATTGATTACAAATCTGTCATCAAGCAGAGGTATCCTAAAATCTGACTTGTTGGCATGCCCTGAGGACTACTGTTGAGAAGTATGTTCTAGAAAGAGAATATTTGGGGGATAGATATTCTACTTATCATTCTGGGTGATTTGAAGACCCCTGATTTCAATAAACATCACATACATACAGCATGCCTAGGTGTGCATCAATATATCCATTCACTATTCTAAGCAACACTCAAGTGGAGGCACAGTGCCAACTGCCAAGTAAGCAACTGTTCCAGTTCCACTCAAAACCATCCTAGTTACGTGTAGAACCAGCAGGTGAGTACCACCTAGCTACTATGGTGTAAAATTGTAAGCAAAGAGTATTAATAGACAAGCAAACAGACCACTCGTTAGCTGGAATGCAAGAAACAAATCGAGATTGCTATTTACAATGTACTTTTGATGGAAAAATTCTTAAAGTCAAAATGTTACTGAATTGCATATTTTTAATTAATTAGCTAAGGTTTTCTGTTGTGTATTTTTAGCGAATGCATTTAAAAAAATTTGCATTGTTAGAATGTCTGCCATTTTGTGAGAGAATTATCAATTCGCCTAATTCAGCAAAGCAGTTAGCACACATTTTAACATGAGTGGCTAACTCTGCCACTAATTTAGGTGCCTCTGCTATTCAGAATCAAGGTGTAGTATGCTTCTTGTTTCAAAATATGAGCAATTCCAAATAGTACATTCATTTATGATGATCAAAAGATAGCTAATGTTCCAATTTCTTGCATTCCACCCATTGTTCCCAAAGTTTATTAAAAAAAAAAAAAAGTAATGTGAATTGAGGGTTATGCATTAAGGTGTGATAAAGAGGTGATAAAATTCAGAGGATTCTCCAATTATAACACTTCTCCAGTTTATATGTTATGCTGTGAAGCCAATTCACTAAGATTCCTCCAGTTTTTGAGAGCTTAGTGCCTAGGCTCTATAGAATAACATAGGAATTGGAGGTCTCCACTTTATCACCTATTTATCACACCTGACTGCATAATCCCCCTTGCATTTTTGCAGTTCTTGAATTTAGGTTACATTGCCAAACCAGTGACTTTTGGAAGTAGTGTTTCATGGACAAAAAAGAACAAATTGTGTTCCTCCAGTTATTGTTGGGCTGCAGCTCCCATTATCCTCCACTGGCTGATGGCTATCTAAGGATGGTGAAAGCTGTTGTCCAACAACAGCTAGAGGACCAACAATTGAATATTATTTTTTTTACTTTTCTTACATATTTCTATTTTATATATTAGTCACATGGAATTAAATTTCACAATGTTACTATGAGATTCAACACATCCAGATATTTATTGTTGCCAAGGTAAACCATATGGTCAGCTTCATAGTTGGGCAAATTTATCAAAAGGACAGATTTTTCTGTGTCATTTTAACACCTAATTTTTTATTTTAAGTGCTTTGGATTTCTCAAGCACAAATGATTCATCATTAAACAGAAGTGCACCAGGAAATGAGGCATGAAACTGTTTACATGTTAAATGAAGGATGTTTATAAGAAATATTGGTGGTCAGTGATATTTCATGATTACATTATTTATCAATGGAAATTGGAACAACATGTATGAAACAAAAAATACAAAAAAAGGAAATGCATTTTCAAACTGGGGACAAAACTTATTTCAGGCTGATTTTGTGGCACAGCAAACCTCTACATTAAAGGCAAGACCAATGATGAAAATGTAAAATGCATTCATGAGCTGAGAGGATGGGGTGAGATGATAACGTATAACAAGGTAAAGATTCTCACCCATGTATCAATAAAGAAAATCCCCCACACATGTTAAACTGTTTTTACATATTTTTTTCACAATGCCTCAGGGAATGTGGCAGAAGACCCTACACTGAAGTAAGAATTTCCTTGGTGGGTTCATAGTGTATATTTGAATCTCAGATATCAGGCTGAGAAACACTGTTTAATATACATACTGCAATATGAGGCATCCGAGGACTATCTACGCATGAGCCCACCCTACAGGAACACTTGAGAAAACATATGCATAAACAAACACTTGTATCATAGACTACCTCTATTAGAAGAAAACGAGCAGGTGCTCCTGATGCAGTAATGTCAAAAAATGTATTCACCACACAATTAATATTGGAATCCTACTCACAAATGTATAGTCTGCAGGGCACTTATATTGTACAGGGGCATCTTTCAACTGCTTCACCCTAATAGCAAACTCCCCATTCTATCCAGCAGACAATGTGTCATACTTTCTCTCAACAGAATGAGGGACCCGGACCAGACTCACTTGGGGGGAGGGTCCTTGATGGGGCATGGAGGTAAGTGTAGAGGTGATGTCGGGCTGGAGGAAGAAACTCAGACCAGCAGGAAGTGATGATTGCAGGGGATTGTGGGTACCTCTGCAGCCATTTTAGAATAGCATAGGAGGAGTGAGGAGCTTCCGAACCTCTTGCCCCTGGGGATCATATTAGCCAGGAAGGCTGATGTGGACAGTGACAGCCTGGTGGTGGTGGTTTATCTATTTATGGGGCCCCAAAATAGGGGGAAAGGTGTGGTTATGGGGTAGTTACCCCAAAGTTTTGTCACAGCATGGTGGGGTGCTTGCTGGTTGAGGTGGTCATCGGAACTCTGGTTCAGGATCATGACTTATGGGTCTGTCCTCATGAGTCATGAGGTATTGATGTTGGGCTACTACTTGACACATCCAGAGGTAGGGTTGTATGGTGGCATGGCCTTCAGTCTAGTAATCTTTGGAAAAATGGGTTTATTTGAAAAGTGTTGTGATTGTTTTAGTTAGGGGATGACTCTAACTTGGATTAAGTTATGTTTTTTATGTGAAATACAATGCTGTGTCCTTTTTCAATGCATCCTGTGTCTTGTTGTGGTTTATGGGGGGACTGAAGTTAGAATGGAGTGGTGAAAGGGGCATGGAGTTGACGGTGCCCCCGTCACGAGCAGTCAGAGATAATAAGCTTGTCTCCACTCTGGCTACTCAAGAATGGTACTCAGTAGGAAAATGCTGCTCTCTCATGTGCAGTACAGAATGCCCGCGCCACGGCTGATATGGAGCCGTGCATTCAGAATTCAGACCGGAGTCCTCTCTGCGCACCTTCCTGGGACCGCTTGGAGGACTATGGTCTTAATTTGGAGAGTCCCGCTCCGTACCAGCTGCGATGAAGACAGTCAGTACTGTGCATGAATGCAGCGCCGCCCGTGTAGGCCCGTGTACACGGGCTTTAAAGCCACTTTATTGAATAAAGTGACTATATAACATTACACGTTTAGTAGCTAATGCACTGTTTGGTCAAATGTTTAGTAAATTTTTAACCCTTTGAGTGCATATGCCTCTGACATTCAAAGGGTTAAAAACATTGACTCAACAATTGACTCATGTGAGTGTACTACTAATATTATTATATATCTCAACCATTGACTCACGTGAGTGTACTACTAATATTATCATTTTATCTATTTATTGACAATAAAGCACCATTGGTACCCTTCTCTTTTTTTCATTTTTTTTTTGTTTCTCATGGAACCCTATATTGTCCATCTATCACAACTTAACCTGTTTGGAACTCCAGAGGCTTAGAGACTAATACAGAGCTTGCACAGCCCCCAAGGAGATACAAACGAGCCAAACATATTAACACCTACATTTCTGATTCATTGCAACTAACAATGAGACACACTGACAAATCTCTCTGACCATAGCCAATCTCTACCTCCCTGACAAGACCTCCATTCTGTTGAATGTGATCCCTGGTAGTGTCCCCATTTTTTTTTTTTTTTAGCAACAATGAAAACATATTAAAGGCTAATAATCTGTCCTTAATACTTTCAGACTGTCTGGTTCCACTCTATTGGTGATCCATCTTTTCACCCACTAGATGTGCAGGCTATTCAATGGGCTGTACAAGAGCTTATATACTGTTCTGGTGAGAAACAATTTGTTTCCTCTACAAAATAAATGTTTTCCTAAACAAAAAAAACCAACAGTATTAATGAATACAGCACCAAGAGGGCACATTTGCTAAAACATATCTGTGCAGTGGGCCACATTGTTACTGGGAGTTGGGCAATGAAGTCTGACCAGCAAGAAAAGAACCTGGACTTTATCTAGAGGTGGTCTTGCTGGCTGTGGGCCACGGATTGGCCTTGGCCACACAAGTTAAAAGTTATATCAATATGAGAAGTTGGCTTGCCCCAGAATCACTATAATTATTCAGCCTCACTCTCATTTCCCTTTTTCCGCCACTTGAAAGAGTATTGTTGTAAATTTACAAGCAAACACAAAAGGCTTTTGTCTCTTACTTATGAACCAGACAATATAATTATGAAGTTCATGTTTTCTTTACATCAACACAGAGTCATATAAAAATTCCCGGGCTGTGTGTATATACAAATATAATAGTCATTCCACTGTGATACATAGATGCAATGGCCTTATATACAAAGAAAATGATGGGGCTAACAATACCATTAAAACAAATAAATGTTCCCATTCATTTAAATAGAACGTTTGATTTCTTGAATCAAACTGAATAAAACTTCATAATAGAAAATATACATATATGCAATTAATAAAATACAAATACGAGATCTAACTAATATTGTCTCATCCAAATGATCCACTTATACAAAATGTAAACCCTGTTAATAGTTGACAATAAAGACACACTTGCACAAAGGAATCAACCAATGGCCAAGAGGATCACCAACAATTCCCTCTAAAATATATAAAACAATGAGGACAACTAGATGTTGATACTGAATCACAGTGTACAATGTACTTTGTTGCCCAGAAACTCATGCATGTGAATCCTCTCTCTTCTGGAGGAAACCAGCTGCAACATATGGAAGAGACAAGAATTACCCAAAATTATAATGTATTTAAATGTGGATTTTAACCCACTGAATGTTAGAGAGTAGTGATGGCAAAAATGTTTGCCCAAAAAGTGAAAGGTGAGAGAAACAGCACTTTTAGTCTACTGAAGTAATTTCCCCAACCCACAGATCTTGTTCCAGACATACTGACCCCAATGTTACCTCACAGTAGCCAAAGACCACACTAAGTGACCCCAGCCTTGTCCCACTGCACTAGTAACCACAGAACCACACATACCAACTCCCCCAGCCTTGTCCCATGGCAGTCTTAGAATCATACATAGAGACCTCCCAGCCTTATCCCATGGATGCACATATATAGACCTCCCAGCTTGTCCTACTGTCTGCTAGGTGGCATGGGCAACTTGAGGCCTTCCAGCTGCTGCCAACTTCAACTTCCATCAATTTCTTCCAAACAATGGGTTGTAGGAAAAAATGTGAGTTGTAGTCTGGAACCATCTGAAGGCGCTTCCATTGCCCACCATTACTCCAACTGTTTCAGAGACGCAGACACTCATTGTCACACACGATCTTACCAACTGTCAGACATAGTTAAAGTAATTTACACACACACCCTTGAGGACCAGATAGATGTGCATTGTATTGCTTTTGCACTCCACTCTGACCTTCAATAGGTTAATATCTGCAGAATCAAGTACTCATACTGAGTTCCTTCCAGCCATGTCAAAAAGTAATAATGACCACACATTGTGTTAACTCCTTAAGGACTCGAGGGGTGTGCACTGCATTGCACAGCGATGCATTGGGCACCCCCCTGGTCCTCAAGGAATTTATATGTGGAGGCTCCGGCACACACACTCACCCCCCCCCCCATCCATGTTAAATGCACAGATATAATGCTGAGGGGTGATTGGGGTTAATACCTGGAGTCTCAGGTACAGAAATGCATCTTGCTCATCTCTGTGTTCAGCTGATGAGCCTGTCCTTGTACTTCTCCACAGAGCCCCTGCAGTATGTGGCAAGGAAGAATTTTGCCAGGTTAACCATCAGAACACAGAAATGAGCAGGTTGCAACTCATCAACGAAAACTCCAGTTATTAACCCCAAGCCACCCCTCTGCATTATATCTGTGCATTTAACATGGAGGGGAAGGGAAGAGCGTGTGTCGGACCCTGAACATATTAACCTCTTGAGGACCAGAGTGCTGTACTCTGCAATGTGTTATTCACCACTCTGGTCCTCAAAGGGTTAACACAAAGAACCCTCTGAATTACTTTTTTAACTTGGAGGGAAGAGGGTGCATTTGCTGGGTTCTCTAGATAGTAACTCCTTGAGCAACAGATGAGTGTGCAAATACTACTGGTCCTCAAGGGGTTAACACAAGCTAAAGGAATCTGAGTGATCATACTGCTGAGCATTTTCTGGGGTGAGGAGACAGAGGAACGGGTGAGGGATGCAATGGGTGTGTAGGACAGAAGCCAGTCAGGAGACTTGGGACTATGAAGACTGTGGGCGTTTAACCCTTTGACTGTGAGAAGTGTCAAATGCATTGTTTTGCAATGAGTTGGACACACCTCTTACACTCAAAGTGTTAAAGTGATAGCAATGTTTCACAAAAAAATCAACTCCAATTAATCTTCATAGTATTCGATCCATGGAGAGTGTTATTTCAATACTGTTGGAGATGTAGTTCAAGAGCAATCGAATGATAAAGCATCCCTCTCCTGCCCCTTTTAACTAGTGTAAGACACCTCCCCTCAAATGTGGAATCTGGTCTCTTGACTGGACAGGTCACAGCAAGGGACAATCTTCTTACTGTGAACATAAGGAAAACCCTTCCCTCTTGACAGGTTTTTTCTTATGCTCACTGAAGATTGTCCCTCACTTCGATCCATCCGGACAGTCTTGCTACTCTGAGGTGAGCAGTGTTACATCATAAAAGGGGCAGGAGTGGGATACTTTATCATTCAATTAATCTTGAACTACAACTTGGACAATATTGAAATAACGCTTTCCACGGCCCAGATACTATGAAGATTAAATCGAAGCTGCTTTTTTTCTTGTTTGTTTTTAAATGACTATCCTTTTAAGTGGGACCACAGGGAGATGTGAGAGGGGTGGAGGTGAGAAGATACAGAGTGAAGAAGTTGAAGGGACTGACCAAGATATGTTGGTGGTGGGGGCTGTTCCTGCAGTGATACAGGCAGGGGAGGAGGCTGGATCCGGCAGTAGGTGGAATTTTTTTAACCTCTACATACTGCTGCACCCATATATTTTCTATGACATATTTTTTTTCTGCTTGATTTTATTTGTTCCCTATTTTAGCTACTTGGTTTGTCTTAAAAGGGAAATAATAAGTCCCAATGACCCTTACTAACCCATTAAGGACCAGGGAGGACCAATGTTTTTTTTTACACTAGAAGAACAATTTTGGCCTTTATAGTATATGTTTGTTCAACCTTATTTCCCCTCTAATACTTCTAATACAGGCACACTAATTATATACTGTTTTTTAAAGGATAAGTAGGACTTTCTTTTTATGCCACATTGTTACTGGTTTTCCTGTAATGTTTTGGGCTCAGTTATTGCATTTTTAACAGGACCTGGATAAAATGTATGAACAGCAGTTCATTTATCCCTAATGTCACTTTTGTAGGAGGGTACTGTCCCACTTAGGAGAAAATCCCAATATCTTCCACTCCCTCCCTGGTGTCCCTCTTTTAGGAGATCAGACTATGTGGTGTGTAAATAAAATACTTTGGACTTGCTCTAAATTTTTTGTCCATTGATGTAATGATATATATATATATATAGTAGTTGAAGAGCCCGTTACACGGGACACAGTGCCACTGGCAGCCGGTCGCGGGGCAGTCATGTACAGTAGAGACTGCCCACGCCACAGCTGATACAGAGCTCCTTCAGAGCGCCCCGCTCTGTATCAGCCGCGGCAGTGGCAGTCTCTACTGCGTATGACTGCGGCGTTACGAGCATTTTAGCGAGTTATTATATAGAATATATATATATATATATATATATATCACGCGAGCTTTAAAGCCCGAGTACACGGGCCAACACTGGCAGCTCTGCAGTCATTCGCAGTAATGACTGCCCGCGCCGCGGCTGATACAGAACAGGGCACTACGAATTCAGACCGGAGTCCCCTCTGTGCACCTTCCTGGGAGCGGTCCCATGAATGTGCACAGAGAGGACTACGGTCTGATTTCGGAGCACCCTGCTCCGTATCAGCCGTGGCATGGGCAGTCTACTGCGCATGACAGCAGCACGCACAGCCGTCTCTACTGCGCACGACGGCTTCTGACAAACATCCTTAGCGAATTATAATATAGGATATATATAGTTTTTTGTCCCACACTCCCAGTCCTGCACCCAGCACTTCAAAAGTTCCTAATTTTTGGTAATTTGTGGCACTGGGAGTTCTGTTCTTTGCTTCCCTCTTCCTCGTGATTACTGTGAGGAAGATAGAGGCAGAGAACACTGACAAAGGTAATGTTTACATACAAAATTCAGCTATGGTGACAAAAAAGGTGTGGAAAAACTAGTTTCACACCCCTGGTTCTCAAAAGTATGAACCGTCTATATTTTTAACCCTTTGAGTGCCAGAGGGGTACGCAACGCATTGCAAAGCAATGCGTTGCGTACCCCTCTGGCACCCAAAGAGTTAATCTATCTTACATTAACCCTTTGAGTGCCAGCGAGGTATGCAACACATTGCTTTGCAATGCGTTGAACTCACATCTGGCACGCAAAACGTTAAAAATGGACTTTACTTAACAAAGGCTCAAATGCTCAAATATGTTTAGCTTTAAAGATGTGTAACCACTTTTACAGATATCACTATCATGCAAGATTTTATTCTGGTGTGAATTATTGCTAGTTTGTTCATTTATTCAAATCAGCTAATACTGACTGGCAGGGTGTCACAGATGAGAGGGAGAGCAGTGGGGAATGTTAGTATCTGGCTGGCATCCCATACAGTACTGTCTAATTAGCATGGGCTTACAAATAAAATGAAGCTAAATATCACAAGCTATTGTTTCAAATGAAAAAGGCCAACACACACATATATTTGTGCTTCTGAAAGATTTTTCAAAATCAGCTATTTGTTACAAAGTGACAGTTCTATTTCAAGTTTCCAACCACCAGACTTCATTCCCTTATTTCCGCCACTGAAGTATCTCCCATAAGCTTTTATTTTCCAGAATGTGACTCCTCAATCATCCTGCTACTGTAACCACACACACAGACACACTGTTTACTGTATGTGCCTCATTTTAATAGCTTCTGACTGGTAAAGATGTCAAAGGGCAGACTGTACCAGGCTTATCACCAGAGCCAGATTTAAATCACAGGTGCCCCTAGGCAAGGAACTCTTGGTGCCCTTAGCTCCACCCATGGTCACTCCCCCGTTGCTCTTGTGGCCCCACCCCCAGTCCCACCTACAAATTTCTGGCACAGAAAATACCCCTTGGACTAAAGGAAGCAAGAACAAAACCATATATTTAACCTGTTGGTTGCTAGAGACATCCCCCATGCTTTTGTTCCCCAATGGCATAAATGGGGTTAAATAACAGCTTGAAACAGGATATCAAATTGTTTCAGGGACATTGAGATTGTGGTGGCCACACCCACAAAACAAAATGTGGGTGTGGCCAGTAAAGCTGAGGCTTCATTCAAAAGCCCCTTCTGGACTCTCTTCTGGCAAGCAAAGGTTTAGAGGAACAGTGATGGTTAACCCTTTAAGTGCCAGAGAGCTATGACTATCCATCTGACATCCAAAGGGTTAACCATAATGCTACCAGAACTGCATGTTAATACTGGAGGCAAGTCAATTGTTTGGTTTCCTAAAGACTAAAAGCCATATAGTCAAAAGAAGGGTGGAGGAGTTCTGAAGCAATCCATTTGCACTATAGGGTAACACTAAAACTTCCAACTGATTTAAGTGGGGATTTGAACCCCTTGAATGCTAGACAGGTCTTAAATACATTGCTTCACAATGATTTGTAGAACTCTATAGCATTCAAAGGATTAAAATATCCATTTAAATAAATGGGATTGTTTGGATTATTTCGTTTTCACCTATAGTCCAATTGGTTTGCCCCAGGACTCCTCCACTTTTCTTTTGAACTTATGGCCCTAAGCACTTTACTCTAAATATCAGAGGCATTGGACAATCTAATACACTATTAATGCACTGTGCAACCCAGTGTGACCATTATGTTAGGGACATTGGAACCATTACATGCATGCCAGCTGGGATTGAGTATTCTGAAAACCTGCAGTGTAGGTGTACCCAACTCTGAAAAACACAGGCCATTTTGATAATGTGTCTAGAATGTTGAAACTAGTCAAGTGTTTTTAATTCACAATGCATATATTTTTATATTATATTAATAAAATATGCCTTGTATTGGAAACGGACTCCAGAATCTCCTTGATATTCCAGAGCGGACTTGCACTGCTGTATTCTTTTCCCTATTATGAAAACTTTATAACCAAGAAATATCTACAGGGAAAACTCATGACTGTGTAATGGAGAACCAGATGTGTCTTTCTTGCTGTGCATTTACGTTACAAGTGATAATATTGATAACAAAAACTTGACCTTCATATCTCTGGTAATTTTCCATTGAGAAATGAGTGACTATGTACCATCTGGAGTCTACAGCCACTGTTTCACTAACACTTCCATCACAGGCTGTCTGAGCATGAGTGGGGTGGTACTACTACATCTAGATGATGCTGTATACAAGATCATTATTGAGTCTTCTATAGCTTTATTTCTGAGACCTGACAGGGGGCAGTAGAGTGCAAGCAGATTTTCCAGGCAACTGTAAACCCTTTGTCTGCCCTTGAAGTATCATGCTTTTTGATGTGTTTGGTTTTAAAAGGAATGATCTAGCAACCCTAGTCATGGCCACTAATAAATGTCAAAAAACGTGCTCATATAGTGCAAGGTCTAAACAACAAGACATATGGAAAGTTTGAAGGACCTTAACATAAATAGCCTGGAGGATGGGAGGGGGTGGTGACATGTTTGAAACCTTCAACTATATTAAGAAATTTAATAAAGTTTAGGCAGGAATCTTTTTGTTTTTTTTTTAGAAAAAGTGTTTTGCAATACATTACACACCCCTCTGATCCTTGAAGGATTGAGCAGGTGTATGCACTCTGCCTGCTTCAGTTTGCACTCATTTTCTTCAGATAACATCCTCCTTGTATCAAACCACGGGAGGCCAATGTACTAAGAAGATCAATTCTGGGCAAACCAACTTCTCCATAGGGAAAAAATACCCCCCCCCCCAATTGAATGAACTGGGCTTTTAACCCCATGAATGCTACAGAGGCCTCATACATGTTAAAACAATATTGGAGGGCTCCAGAATGAGTTAACATTTTGAGTGCCAGAGAGGTACTCAACACATTGCTTTGCAATGCGTTGCGTACCCCTCTTGCACTCAAAGGGTTAAAAACCCCAGTTAGCTGAATGGTGATTTTAGTTTATTCTCTATGGGGTAGTTGGCTTGACGCAGTATTTCTCCTCTTATGTTATGACTTTTGAATAAATTAATTTTGAAACTTATTAACCCTTTGATTGCTAGAACAGTCTCCAATTCATGGGTTCAGAATTCTTTGGAGACTTCTCTGGCATCCACAGGTTTAATATGGATTTAAGTGTTCGGATTCCATTTTCTGTCTGCTACATTTGATTGCCTATAATGTAGTAGCCAAAGGACCCAAAGCACAGAGATAACCTCAGGGAGGTAGGAGACAAACCTGAATAACTACTTAGATACTCAGAGCTGAAATTCCCATTTGCCAAAGTGCTATCATCCAATGTCAAACCATCGCCTGCTCTGTCTGAAATATAGGTGCATAGGATGGCCGGATCTTAGATTTAAAGCAAGACACTTAATAAAAAAATACATAATTGAGTGTATACTGGTTCATCTGCAGTCCAGCAAAAGGAAACTTTGATAAGCATCATGCATTAAAATCAAAATCTGGTCGCCTTGCACTGGGTGGCTGCAGGACAACACTTGATAGATACTCTAATCCAGTGGTTCCAACTTCAGGCCTCAGGTAACATCCTACATGTCATATTTTAAGTATAGCCCAAATTAACTGCTGGTATATCAATTACAACCGATGCATGGATTGCCCACCTTGATTTAGAAGGAATAGTCTGAAAACATGAACTGTCAATGTTATCTGAATACTATCATTTAGAAACCCTGCTATAGTCAAATCCACCCTCTGGGCCTTAGGACAGTTTTTCTCAACTCGTGCCCCCAGGGCCCACTAACAGGCCAGAACTTGACAATTTCACTGCTTAAGCACAGGTTGAGGGAATCATAATGACTGAGCCTCTACTGCATTCTCAAGTCCTTTTCCTGAGGACATAGGTTAAGAACCATTACTTTAGTACAGCGGTTTGAAAGCTCCATTCCCAAGCTCCTCCATCACAGCAGGTTTCCCGGATCTCTTCACACTAGCACAGGCAGCGCTGTTTTTACCACTGACAGACCAATGAGAATGGCTTGTCTGACAATCCATCTGTGTTAAAGTCAGGGCATCTTCTAACCCTTTGAGTGCCAGAAGGCTGTTCAATTAATTTTTCTGCAATGCATTGCAGATCTTTGTGGCACTCAACGGGTTACACCTGCAATACTGATGAGGACAGATGCCTAGTCAATAAGATACAGCTGTCGACTATTTTGCAACCTCTCCAGACAAACAAATTGCTTTAAGTCCATATAATGCTTAGTCATAACTGCAACAATTTAATATTTACTAAAAGGAAAGATAGGACTACATTTATATATAACAAACTGACATTTCAATGCTTTGTTATAATTTTCCTGCTGCGCCAAAGAAGGTAAAAGCTACAGGCTTTCGACATTCTTGATCATTAAATGTAATCATGTGCTGTGCATAGGTGGGAAGTGATATTTTATCATTTCATTGCCACAAATATCTGCAACTAATAGATCTACAAATTACCGGTATAAATGAAATCATGTTCAATGGATTCCCCCCATCGTCCCACTTCAAGTGTAACTATGCTCCTAATTTATCGGAAGGACTTACAAAGTAATTGTCTTTCAACCAGCAGTGCATTATTTCTATTTACTGATTTGTTTTAGCCCACTGCTGGATGTTTCTGTTTACAATCCTAAAGACTAGTGACCCTTACAAGTAATTCAAGTCTATTGATGTTCTATTTCTTATGATGAGCAGGTGTGACCTAGTCAGGGCTGTCCAAGTTCAGTCCTCAAAGGCCACCAACAGGCCAGAATTTAGGCCACCAACAGGCCAGAATTTAAGAATTTCCCTGATTAAGCCCAGGTGAGTTAATCAGTGGCTCATTCATTTTGACTGACTCACTTGTGCTTAACACCTTAAAACCCTTTGAGTGCCAGAGTGGTACAGAATGCATTGCAAAGCAATGCATTCCGTACCACTCTGGCACGCAAAGGGTTAAGGATCGGTGACATGCTAGGATCATCGCTGGTGGATTTGTGTTAAGGATCAGTAATGATCCTGGCACGTCATGGAATTCTGGGAATGCAATGCTGCTGACCGCAGCTCTGCCATCCTACAATCCATTGTGAAAAAAAAGCAACGTGATCCTTAATGCCTGCCCCCCAACGGATTTGGCAGTTGTTAAGGAGTTAAGCAGGGAAATTCTTAACTCCTGTCCTGTCCTGTACTGTTGGTGGTCCTTGAGGACTGAACTTGGACAACCCTGACCTAGAGGCAGACTTCAGTGGAGGTTACTGTATACTTGAAATTGTTGATATATAGCTCTCTGAGTTAAAGGCGTGCATACTGCACACCACTTTGGCACTCAAAGTGTTAACAGTACTATAAGGCGGGGTTCACCAGGGCATACCCAGCATTCACTTTTGAATTCCCAAAAGCACAGTTTTACAGAAAGGAACCAATTTATACCTGCAGAAAGATGATCGGGGAGAAGTAAGGGTGTCTGCACAACACCTAAACGTGGATGCTTTTTCCTCTCAGAGGAAGGGAAGAAACTTAAAGCCACAATTAAACTTACAGCTACAATTAAACTTAAGAGGATCCTATATGTTTATGTATATTCGGGGACTCAGGGGTTCTTAAACCTTTGAGTGCCAGAGGGGTATGCAATACATTGCAAAGCAATGTGTACCCCTATGGCACTTAAAAGGTTAAAACCTCCCTGGCCATGAATCAGCATTGCTAAAAGCTACATATTATCAGTTCAACTCGCCTCCATTACCCCAGCAATCTTCACTCAATGGAAGAATATAAAAGGGACTAGCCCACATCAGTCAGCCAAGTATTGTTAGCCAAGTGCCACTTGAACCACCAGTCACTGGTGGTTGTGAAGAGTATCACAATCTGCAATGTTGCCATGTGAACAATAGGTACTCTGGTCCATAGACCGCTGAACAAATCAGGCATGCTGCAATTCAGATGCATTTGCACTGAATATACCAAAGTTGCAGCATGCTTCAACAGTTTGCGTTGTGCTACACAAGCATTGTTAGTTGCCCATGTGATCAGGGTCATAGGCAACAATGTGCTGAATTTTGTTACGAGAAATGAACCATTTTTCTGTGTCCCTTGTGAACCCTGCCTAAGAGGAAAGACAATTTGACAAGAAATATGTGGGTAGATAAAATATGTAACCTCTACTCATTTAGAGCTTTCTTATATTTCAGTACTCAATTCAGATTTAAAACACATCCTTTAACCCTATGAGTACCAGAGGAGTACGGAACGCATTGCTTTGCAATGCGTTCTGTACCCCTCTGGCACTCAAAGGGTTAATAGGTATAAATTACATTTCTAATTCTAACTCCCTTAAAGTGGAACTGTCATGTTGACATATGATCTGTGTTATATATATTTGTTTGCCACAAATAATTGCAGTACATGGAAATAAAATGGTAATGGTGCCCAATTTCCTTACAATTAATACTTTTATAAATCCAGTAATCCAAGCATAGCGCTGCCATCTTGGCGATGTTCTGCATGAGAGGCAATACTCTATCACTGTTCCAATGTCAATCATGTCTTTGAACTTGTCCCATTCTTAACGGGGTGTTTTTTTTTTGCACATTCTTGTCTCCGGCATGGAAATTAGTTGGGAAGGCGTGGGGGAGTCAATTTATCTTTGAGGAGGGATTGTACATTGCTCCGTCTGGCAGGGCTAGTGCCACACTAAGTGAACAGAGGACATCATGTAATTAATTTAAAAGTAAAATATCTGCAGTTCTAGAAAGATAATATATATATATATATATATATATATATATATATATACCTGCGTGTGTGTGTTCCTACGTATAGAGCGGTCCATGTCCTATACCCAGTGGTCTAGGTCTTCCTTAAACCCTTGGACATTAGAGGGGTCTCCAATGCATTGCAATGCACTGGAGACCTCTCTACCATCCAAGATGTTAACCCTTTGAGTGCCAGAGTATTCAATGCATTGGATATCTCTCTGGCACTAAAGGGGTGAATGCATAAAATAAATGAAGAATATAGAATACAGAGATTTGACTCACCTCCCCAAATGAACAAGTTGCTATCTGCAGTCTCTTGTTTCAGAGCCAGATCAGTAGACAAATCTTCTTCAACTCAGCTCTTTCCCCCTTCTGTATAAACTGCACACTCTCTTTATAATCAATGGTCTCTCTTATCTCTTCCTTAAATTACAGCTGTGAGGGAACCTTCCCTGCAGCTTATTTCTCCCTGGTTGTAGGGATTCATTTCATGGTCCTCATTCAGCAGAAGTGATAGTTTTAAGCTCTCACTGGGAACTGGATCATGAGAGACATAGGTCTGTCGCACAGTGTGCAAAGGAGGCGTAGCCTCAAGAGCACTTAATCAAATAACCCTGTAATGGGGGCTCCCATACATTGCTATTTTAAAGGGGACATTAGTAAGAAATACATGATTACTAGGTTTTTAAAAAACTGTTGCTTGTACCCATCTAAATCTAGCGTAAATCACAAACATATAACATTAGCAGAATATTACAAATATAACTATTACAGTTATGCTTCAGGCTGGAAGCACCTCCCAAGGTTTTATGCATAAGAACTGGGGCTTAAGACCCTTTAGCCAGTACCTAGCAAAGCCCCTACAAAAATACATAATGCCAGTTAATAATGGAACCACTGCAGCATTTGTTGTTTTTTCATAAGTGTCCCTTATAAAATAATAAATAAATACTTTGTATTAAAGATAATTAAAGGGATATTAAAGGATCATATAAGCTTAATTTAGCTAAATTTAGTATTGTAGCTATTCAAAAAATAAAGTAATTTAGGCCAGTTTTATCTCTCAAACCTTTATGGTTTGAGAGATATACAATTCCAAATTTCCCCCCTCCTTCTCCTTTTACTGATGTCAACGTTCTGTCTTACAGCAGGCGATCCTGGTCCACAGACAGCCTGCGGCTCTTCAGCAGAGCCGAAATAGCAAGATCTAAAAACAAATACTTCACTGGAACGGTCTACAAAGTGTGCTTGCAAACAAAACAATTTTTACATAAATAGTTTTGAGAAATTGACCCATATGTTTTGGTGGATCAGTGTGGCATGCTATGCTAATTACCTGCACAGTATGCTAATCAGAGGCATTGCTAGGTTCCAAAAAGATCTGGGGCAACAGCCATGGCAAAATTCAACTGCATGCCCATCACCCCCAATAGTGATGATAATTCTGTAGTGAGTAGTGGGTTATACTCATACAATATACAATTAGAATGCAATGCAAAATGCAAAACATAAAATCAGAAAATAAGTATATACAGTGGGGTAAGGTTCTGCATAAGACACTTGTATTCACTAAAAGTAAAATTTGTTTGGTTAATTACACTCTTTACTAAAATTAAATGTTTTCATGCAAAACTGACATTTTCCAGAGCAGGGATGTCAGTCCTCAAGGGCCACCAACAGTACAGCTGTGCTAAATCAGGGAAATCCTTAAATCCTGGCCTGTTGGTAGCCTTTGAGGACTGAACTTAGACAGCCCTGTTTTAGATTGTATTATCCTGAAGAATGCATAGCCTCTAAGCTGAAATGTTGACTAAATTAAATGTTGAATAAAATAAACATACTCCTGTTTCAAAGACTGTCGTGCAGTGAATTTTCTCTTCAATGTATGGTATGGATAAGAAAGGATACTGCAGCACTGTCACCCAGGCAATCTGATCATAAAAGTGTGCAGAATTGACTTCCTCTTACAGCAGCATTGATTTATCTATTGATTTGCATAGCCTGTATAATGAATTACTCTCCTGTGCTCAAACTTCCTCACAGCTCCTTCTGAGGCTGCCAGGTCATCTCTGAGCCTCCTGATTGTATTATACAATTGAGAGGAACAGGGTAGCTGTATATGAAGAGCCATATCACACGAAGTGATGCGTTGAATGCTGGGGTTTTCTTCATTTTTTTTGGGATGCCACTTTCAAACTTGTTCTTAGGACACAGACTCTTGGTGCATGAAGAAAGCCCCACAATTCAACACAACACTATGGGTCACATGGATCTTCACATTCTGGTCCCCTTTTCCTCTCAAGATTTTAGCTACAGTATGGTCTGAATTTGGGGCTACCCACCAACACTCTAGGGGCTTCACCCCCTTAGCTCCTCCCTTAGCAATTCCTCTGATGCTAATTGGCCCAGTTTGAGGCTAAACTTACCACTCATTGTGCTATTGACAATGTCCTCAATGAGGGGACTCTGTTGAGATTCATTTACAGAACAAATTGTGGAAATAATGACCTAGCAAAGAGACAAATTAGCATAAAGTGCCACTGTGCAAAAAGATCAATTTCTTAAAAACTTTATCTCTCAAACAAACATCTAGTATATATTGACAGTTTTTATTTCTCTTTAAAATATACCAAACATATCATATTTATTTCGCAAGTTCAAACACAGATGCCACACATGGTAAACAGTCTCAAGCATTTCACATCTGGGTGCTTAATCATAGACAGTCACTGTATAACAACAACATGCTTTTAAAGAGCATTCAAAATCATTTGTATTTATGATATCCATTTTGTTTTTAACCCCTTAACGACCAGAGGATAGTTGTGGCGACTTGAGTTAAGGACTCGCGGATCATTTTTTTTTCTTTTTCCGGTTCCGGACTCCCCGAACGGCGTGCAGCCACAGGGGGAGCCCTGAACTCCATGACGGTCATAGTACGTCATGGGTCGTTCAGTCAGATCGACCCTTGATGTACTATGGCCGTCAAGGGTCATTAAGGGGTTAAAACAAGAGTTTGAGATGCTTAGATTAATTTGTCAGTGTATGCAAATCGGACAAATCGGGAAATACTACCATTCTACACTGCTGTCCACCCCAAATGCAGGGGTCTGAGAGAGACCGCACCAGTCTTGGCGCGGTCAGTTTTAGACCCTGTTTTTAGTTACAGTGCTCCCTCAGGAATGCTGTATGTAAAAAGGTACATGACATGCCAGGACCTTCATCGGTCCTTAAGGGGAAAAAACGGTGATGGTCCTAGCACAACATAGTGTCTTTAAAAGGTTAACCTTCAAGCTGTTAAAAGCCCCCAATTAAACTAGTGGGTTTGCTTTCTCCCATATGTCACAGTTGGCTTGTCCCAGACTTGCTCTATTTGTTCTTAGTTTATCACCCTTACTGTCTGTTGATTCAGGGAACTATCTGATTGTCATTTGTAGTCAGGAGATGCTTAGCTTCGCTTGTCAGTGTACGCAAATCGGACAATACTCATGTAATTCCTGGCAAATACTAACATTCTACACTGCTCTCCACCCCAAATGCAGGGGTCAGAGAAAGACCACACCAGTCTTGGCGCGGTCAGTTTTAGACCCTGTTTTTAGTTACAGTGCTCCCGCAGGAATGTTGTATGTAACAAGTACATGACATGCCAGGACCCTCACCAGTCCTAGTACATCACAAGGTAGTTAAAGGGTTACCCTTCAAGAGGTTATCAGCTTCCATTTAAACTAGTGGGTTTTCTTTCTCCCCTATGTCACAGTTGGCATGGGACTCATTTCAATTCGGGACATGTAGTCACCTTAGTCTGTATGTGTGTGTGTGTGTGTGTGTGTGTGTGTGTGTGTGTGTGTGTGTGTGTGTGTGTGTGTGTGTGTCACTGTATATGCTTTCACTGGTTCTTCAGCTGGACAGAAACACATGGACAAGCTTTTACAGTCATTTGCTGATACATTTTTGCAGCAGACTTTTCACAGGTTTGATCTAGAGGGAGCTCATATCAGGGGTGTAACTAGAAACACAATGTCTTGAGAAAGTTTGAATAACACATACCATTGCATACCGTCTTTAAAGCCCCTGAGCAAACTGTAATCATTGGAATCCTGCTCCGACACAGACCAATGATGTGTAACTCACCACCTGAGGATCTGAAATTATTTTTTCAGTACCTAGAAAAGACAGAAAGGAAAAGCCATTTGTTAGCAGCTCGATGAAGCTGCTGCATCATGATTAGTGACTGACATGCTGGCTTTTAACCCTTTTATTTCCTGCAGAGTGTCCAATACATTGATTTGCAATGTGTTGGACACCTCTCTGCCTCTTAAAGAAAAGGGAATGGCTTACCAACACTATTCTTATCTTATTGGTTGTAAGGGGCAAGTATGATGAGGTCAGTGACAGCCAGCCAATATATGAAACTGGTCTGATTGTAACAGGTCACAACAGGATAGGGCAGAGCTGATATGCCCCCTTGAATGCCAGGCCCCATCACAACTGCACCCACTGCACCTAGTTCATATCAATGAAAGTGAAAGGTAGAGAAAAATTATATATATATATATATATATATATATATATATATATATATATATATATTATATATATATAATATATATATATATATATATATATATATATATATATATATATATATATATATATAAATAGCATAAAGCGCTAGCCTGCCAAGCTCCCTGTGTGCAAAACCACACATGCACAGTAGAGGCTGCAGGAAAGATGCGGTCATGCGCAGTAGAGACTGGCCGAACGCAATGATCCAGAGCGGGGAACTCCGGCAGTAGCCGAGGGCGTTAGATGGCACTTTAGCCCGTGTATACAGGCTTTCCTACTAGTCCTATATAATAATTCGCTAGGATGTTTGTCACGATGCAGTCATGCACAATAGAGACTGCCCGCGTTCGGGCAGTCTCTACTGTGCATGATTGCATCGCGAGAGTGAGGCGACACAAGACTGCATTGCATGGAGCAGTGAGGTAGCGGCCGTTTAACCCTTTGAATGCAAGAGGGGTACGCAATGCATTGTAAAGCAATGCATTGCGTACTCCTCTGGCACTCAAAGGATTAACATTACCTGGACCTGTATACACTAGTATATATATATATTGTAACTGTTTCTGGTTCACTGTCCTCCTCTTCCTAGGGTGGCAGGGGGCTAGAAATTGGCAGCAGGCCAAGAATCAGGGGAGGCGATTTTCACAGGATTGTGAAAATCAATGCAGTTAAACTTTCCTCTGTAGAGGTCCAGCGGGTCCCTGAACTTCACAGTCTGCCCAATTATATGGGCAACACCGTGTACCATTCACTAGTACTGTATAAATACATAGAAATTTAGTAAAAGAAAGTCAGGAGACAGAATAAAATATATAAAACAAACAATAGTACAAATGTACCACCAGTCCATGAAACTAATTTTTAGCTGCCAATATATTGTAATGTAGTAAAAACCAGTTCCTTTTCTTTATTTGCCTCTTAGTTAAATGGTGAAAACAGCAGATCTAGGGGAATCCATTTTGTCCTTTCTGCTACCTCACATGAGATGACTGTGAGTATGACTTACTGATGCTGATGTACTAAAATAACTGGTTCAGCTCTGGAATAAATTGATTGCACCACTGGAGACACAACATCCCCACTGATTTAAAATACAGCCTTTAACTGCAATACATTTAGGAACTCGGTGCTCAGAGAGGACTACAATCTGAATTCGGAGCCCCACTCCATTATCAGCCACGGCGCAGGCAACTGTCTCTACTGCGCATGACGGCTTCTGACAAACACACATTTAGCTAATTATTATATAGAATGGCGTTTCACTTACCCAGGCCAGCTTTCTAATTTAGTCTGGACAACTGATTGCCTGATAGCTTCAGCTGCCAAGTTCTAGAAACCCTTGAACTATAGGTGAGATAACACAAGTTGATTTAAATGAATTATAACAGTTACAATATATAGTGACACAATTGCTATTGCTTTGCCTTTGTTCAGTGACCAGACCTTTCCATAGACCACCAAAGTAACATGCAAACACCACAAAAATAGTTGTATTTGTATAATTACAAAAACGCAATTTGAGCTGTAATAATTTTTGAATAAAGCATCTCCCAGCATTGAAATTACCTATATTTGTATTATTTGTGTTGATATCGCTTTATCAGCCTGATTAAATGATGGGGGAAACTGGATTATAGGTAGGTAAAAAGAATTGCCAGTGCCTGAAATAACCCTGAAATCACCCTTTGACTCCAATGGAAGTCTGACATAATGATCTAGTGCCCTCAAACAATTCTGACATGATAAACAGTATACAAATACTGGGACATTTGGGCAGCAGTGACAACAATATGGTATCTTTTGAAATTTGTTATGAGAAACCCAATAGCAAGGGTTTAACCAAAATATTTCCTCCATCATGGTCATGGCTTACTGAGGACAAAGTCCAAAAGAGGCTGGAAAAGGTTATGGTGAATAAAGCACCTGGACCTGATAATATACACCCAAGGGTATTTAAGGAACTTAGTTCCGTATTAGCAAGACCATCATAATTAATATTTATTCACTTCCATCAGGCATAGTGTCCTGTAATTGGAGGAAAGCTGATATAGTTCCTTTGTTCAAAAAGGGGGCAAGATCCAAACCAGGAAATTATAGACCTGTGAGCTTGACTTCCATAGTGTGTAAGATACTTGAACGGTTACTAACTGACTGTATTCAGAACTATGTGAAGACAAACAATATTATTAGTTGTTAGCTGTTGATGTAGTATATTTGGATTTTGCAAAAGCTTTTGATACAGTGCATCACAACAGTTTACTGCATAAATTAAAAGGCTTCAGTTTGGGAGTTGTTATCTGCACATGGATTGAAAACTGGTCAAATTATAGATGGCAGAGAGTTGTTGTAAATGGAACCTTTTCAACTTGGGTGCCACAGGGTTCAGTCCTGGGCCCAGTTGCATTTTAATTTGTTTATTAATGACTAGAAGTGGGAATTGAAAGTAGTGTCTCAATCTTAGCTGAGAACACTAACCTGTGTAAGAAAATACATACAGAGCTGGATGTTTTTTTCTCTGCAGAAGGACTTAGATAAACTGAGTGAATGGGCAGAAAAGTGTCAGATGACATTTAATGTATATAAACGTAAGGTTATGCATTTGGGCTGTAGACACAAACATGCTACATATACTCTAAATGGGAAATAACTTGGGGAATCCTCATTAGAGAAAGACTTAGGAGGACAGATAGATGATAGACTTCACAGCAGTGTACAAAGTGACTCAGCTGCTACAAGACCAAACAAGGTACTAGCTTGAATAAAAAGAGGTTTAGATGCAAGAGATTCTAATATTATCTTACCGCTATATAAATCCTTGGTTAGGCCTCATCTAGAATATGGAGTACAATTTTGGGCACCAGTTCTTAAAAAATACATTGTTGAACTGAAACAAGTGCAGAGGCTTGCAACAAAACGGATAAAGAGATTGAAGGATCTGGGTTATAAGGAGAAAGTAGCCAAACTGGGTTTGTTTACATTAGAGAAGAGACGTCTAAGGGGTCATTTGATTACCATTTACAAATACATTCAAGGTCAACACAAAGAACTATCCAATGAAGTATTTACGCAAAGAGCAGAGCTAAGAATGAGAGCACATCCATTAGGAATAGTGGAAAGGTGCTTTCGACTAAAACAAAGGCAAGGCTTTTTTTACAGTAAGGGTGGTAAAGTTATGGAATTCTTTGCCTCAGGATGTTTTACTTGCAGATAATGTAACTGCTTTCAAAAAGCAACTGATGCCTATCTAGCACAAAACAATATAAAAAATATGAAAGATGGTTTCAATAAAGATAGGTTTTTGATACAGGGAACTATCTGACTGCCATTTGGAATCAAGACGAAATTTTTACCCATTTGGGGCGAAACTGGAAATGGCTTCAGGGTTTGTTTTTTTTGGCCTTCAACAGAGGTGTTTTTGGCATGGGCTGGACTTGATGGATGGAGATTGTACTTGTAACACACAGCAATAAGTGTAGATTGAAAGGAGAATTGCCTCCTCAGTTTACTGAAAAATAACCCATAAAATATCATATTTTGTCTTAAATCTATGTATGGAAATGCATGCAGTCTATAAATGTTATACAATATGCTCCTTCATGTAAGATCATCATGGAGGCTATTCACTAAGTCATGATAAAGTGGTGATAACAAGGAGATAACATCTCCAGTGATATCACTTCACTTTATCACCTCTTTATCACATCTTAGTTAGTAACCCCTCTTGTATTTTAGAAATTTAAGTCCTGGTAATCTTATGCATTTGCAATTAAAGCAGAACTACCACATCAACTAAAGTTTCCCTGCAATACTTAGGCAGGTGGCGACTAGCTTAATAATTGTTATTTTTACCTCTTAAAAGTACCCCCGAGTAAAGTTATCGGTAATATTCCGAGACTGACGGCCAGGTTAGTGCAGCCTGCGCCATCAGTCTCTTCCGGAGCTGTTCGGGACAGTGCAATGCCTCTGAAGGGTGACAGGAACTGAAGGCTCAGGTACGCAGACAAGATGTCTGCACTGATGCCTGGCTTCCGGTATTGGAAGCTTAAGGATTACTTTACTCGGGGGCACTTTTGAGAGGTAAAATAACAATTATTAAGCTAGTCACCACTTGACTAAGTATTGCAGGGCGACTTTAGTTGATGTGGTAGTTCCGCTTTAAAATGCTTGGGAGCACAGGTGGACCAGTGATCCACAGTGTTAAAAATATCTTTGGATGGGAGGGTACATTAGCAGCAGTTAGGGAGTTTGGAATGGGACAAGCAGAATCGGATGGTGGGTAGAAAGGGTGTCAGGTTCTCACAGCAGCCATTCTGTTTGTGAGAGGAGAAAACAGCATGATGTTGAGCTAGAGAAGATAAGCAAATAAATGGAAATTGAAGCTTGGTTTAGGTAGTCTTTTAGGCAGGACATTTGTTCTCTGTATTAAGGGAGTTTGGGGGCTCTCTGGGGGAGAATAAGGGAGGAAAGAGGTTGACCATAAATACCTCAACATTTGGTGTGTCTGACTGGCAAAACACAGGCAGCTGGGGTCTTATTTTCTTGCTGATTTTGATTTTGTCTCTGTGATAGGGACGTCTGGGTAAAGAAGTTGTTGATTTTGTTTTTTAGTATATATATATATTGTTTTTTTGGACTGATTGTGATAAGGTAGGGTGGAAAATGTAAAAAATAAAATAGAAAAAACCCCATAAATAAATAAACAAATATATTAGGTGAGAGCTGACTGGGAGCCTGATGTGATCTCTGTTACTGAGACAGACTTGATAGAGAGCGGACGACATTAAGAATTTTGTTGAGGGCTAAGGCAAGTCATCACATGCCGTCAGTTATGTACTGTAGAGAGTAAAAACACACAAACAGTAGTTGAGTAATATCCATGAAATGCACAAGGAGCAGGGGGAAGAGTGTAGCAGTGCAGGGACATGGGAGTAAAGTGGCAGTTCAATGGTTGCTGCAGCATGCACAATAAATGATGATCCCTCTCCTCTCAGGGTGGATGCAGTTTGTCAAGTTTCCAAAAATCACACCATGCCAGTTCCCACCACCACTACCTGTCACGTTGTAGTTTGTACTTTTTTATTTATTTTTTTTACTTGACATCATCATTAATATGTGCCAGTGTCACTTAAGCAGGAAGTTAGTGTTGTGGGCAAAGGACAAATGCATTCTGCATGCTAACATATTTTCTAGGTATATGTTGCTGTAGGACTAACAACTTTGACTTTCAGGTACTTATTTATCCACTACAGACCTCAGAAGAAGTAATACTGTGTTTGAAAATGTTGCACCATAGGAAACATAGGTGAAAAATGTGTTAGAATAGGATAAAAATGTGTTGAATTGGACTAAAACGTGTTAGAATAGGAAACAAATGTATTGGAATAAGCAAAAAATTCACTGTAATAGGTGAAAAGGACGACAGTTTTGCACTGGAGAAAAGGAGAAAACTATTACGAGAAAAAAATAAAAAGCATGTGTTTTTCATGAAAAGTCATGCGGAAAATTTTTCTCACTTTTCTCCCACCCCTACCCTTTATCTCTACATTTCTGTTTCCAGTCCCCCTCTCACATTCAGAGAGAAGAGCTGCGGTGGACAACTTGTGGCTCTCTATCTGTTGTTGTACTAAGTGTCCTCTCATCTTTAATCATCCATTCCTCAGCTAAGGATGAAATGAATAGTTGTCCGACAGGTAGAAACCAATAAATGTCCCGCCCTCCCTTGCAAGCATCAATCCCATGTAATACACCTTCCATCTGGATCAAATCACCTTCCTTGCAAGGACAATTTTGTAAAAAGAAAAGGTACCACATCATTTCATTATATAATTATGTATTGCTCTGCTGGTGAAATGTAATAGTGTACTGATCTGATGTTCACATTAACGCCAGATAAAAATGTTACTGTGTCAATCATTGACCTGGAATGAATTGACTTAAAATCAGCTCTGCTTTGTTGGTATCAGATAACACCTGCAGCCTGCCTCTGGATCAGGCCACTTACATTTTCCATTGGAATCAGATCACTCACCAACCCTCCCTCAGAATCAGACCAGTTTCACACAAATCAAAACCCAAAATCCCACTACTTCCACAGCCTCCTGCCCACAGAGTTAGTGAGTGTGTGTGTCTAGGTGGGATGTCCACTGATCTGAGAAAAGTCACTGAAGAGGGTTCTCTCATCTTTCTATCTCCTTGGTATGTCTACTCATTGCAGGATATGTAGAAATAGACCTGCCTAAAATAAGTGCAAGGAACTGAATGCTTTTGTTAATACACAAGAAAAGCAGGACTTCTCTCACTAGCACAATCTAGTGATTATAAGCGATGCATTGGGTTTATATTGTGTGTTAGGTAACACTGATCTCTCTCTCACACTGAGAATTTGACCCTTCACCTTAAGAACTGGCTGTAAAACCTGCATCTCAGGTGGGTCATGGATATCTGATTAATGGCGCTAAGAGGAATGCTGTCACCCCATCCAACATATCATCTCCTGATGAACTGCATTAGGGAGAGTGTGCTGACGTCCCAGCATTGATGCAGCTTAAGCTAGACTAAAGGTTCTGACAACAGGGTCAGATATTCCCTCATTGCTTTACTAGGTATGCAAAAGGAGGAAACATTGGAAAGAATAAGAAAGCTGTGCCCTAAGGGATACTAAACTGCTCAGACATCCTGAAACAGTGATCATAAAAATGCAGGTATAGAAAATAAGCCTTAAAATAGTTAATAGGCACCCTGAATTCAAGTAAATATGACAATAATATAACTGCAAGTTAAAGCGGAACTTTCACTCAAATTAAAGTCCCACCCCCAACTCATTATGCACATAGCTACACGCATATCAATACTAGTATTATGCTGAATACGTCCAGCGTTATTGAGAAATCCAACTTGATCCGAGACGCACAGCGCAGACATCTGCTGAAAAGACATCTGTGCTCCTGCGTTGTCTGTCCCTGGCTCCTCTAGAATTGGTGTGAGGGAGTTGCATTGTATCTTAAAGGGATAGTAATGTCAGAAAAAAAGTATTAACTTTATGGTAGATACAATTAAAAGAGAGTACTTGCACTTATTTGTATCTCTCAAACCATATATTGTAGGGATTTTCCTATTGAGTAAGATAAGGGTACTCCCACTGCTGAGATATTTATATTTCCAGAGTTATTACAGTTTAAACCCATGTTTTTTTACATTAGCAGTGCCCTCTAGTGGTCAAATTCTAATTAGTTTTCCTGTTAGATTCTAATGGAGAGGAAAGTCAGAAAAGTCAGAGACATACAGTTCTCCATAGAATGTGATAGAAACTGCCTGTCACTTAGAAGTATCAGGAAGTAAACACAGTAAATTCACTTCCTGATTATTTGAACTGTAATTTTTTGAATAAAACATCTGACAGCAGTGGGAGTGACCTTGTTTTATTCAGCAGGAAATGCTCTATAAAATATGTGTTTTCATAAATAAAAGTTTACTGCTCCTTTAACGTATAAAATCTAAGGTTGCCTTGAGTAAAAGCTATTAATTTACGAATCAGCCATAAAAGAATTAATAGACAAACTGAATTCAAAAGTATCTTGAGAATAATATAAAAGTAATAGGAAGTACTGAAAAAACAGAAAATAAACAATACAGGAGAAAACCAGGAACCGGATCACTGAACTGAATAAACAAACTCCACTGCAGATACTGATTAGGAACCCTTATGAGTATTGGCTAATGGACAGAATGGGATTGTTACAAACATATTTAACATGTGCTGATGTAATGTAAATGACTGTTCTGTAAATTAGAATTTTAATCTGATTAACTGAGGACATTTATCATATGCTTACATAAAGTACATTACTCTTATATGAATTAGTATTTAATCTGATTAAGCCTTTAAGGACCAGATAGGCATGCAACACATTGCTTTTCAATGTGTGGGTCACCTGTTTGTTCCCTAAGGGTTTACAGATTTTCATCAATTGTACAAATGACTCAACACTTCCAGTGCTGCCTGATTTATCAAGCTCTCCTGCAGTAATGTGATGGTTCTAGGCATAATTCCTATTTAGTATACAGATTGTGACCTAGGGGGAGAGGCACTAAGGTGTGATAAAAAGGAGATAATGTCTACAATGAGATCAGTTCTCCAGTTCCTATGTTATTCTGTGGTGCATATGCTTTAAAGGGATAGTAATGTTTCACAAAAACACCACCTCCAATTAATCTTCATAGTATTTGGGCCATGGAGAGTGTTATTTCAATACGTCAGAGTTGTAGTTCAAGAATATTTGAATGATAAAGTATCCCCCTCCTGCCCCTTTTACCTAGTGTACACTGCCTCCCCTCAGATGTGGAATCTGGTCCTGGGACAGAACTGCTTGCAGGAAGGGACAATGAGAGAGATCTATAAAACTAAAGAAAGTGTCTGTAAAATGGTCTCAAAGCGACATAGTATATTTATAAACATCTAACAACATTTTGCTAAGTGATAACTCCAGTTAGTTGACTTTTTTGAAAAGTAGAGTAGAAATGGTCTTGGGCAAATAAGAATTGTGTCCCAGTGTATTTATGAAGAAATTAGCTTATTCCAAAAATAATGCCAGTTTTAGGGATTAAATCATAATGCCAGGTAAAACCTGTTCTTGTTGGCAGGTGCGAATGAATATTCACAGAATATTTGCAGAATATTCTCAGAAAGACATATTTATAAACATCTCTTTACCCCTTTATAAATATGACCAGGCGTTGTGAATTTTAGCGACAATTCTTCAGTATACACTAACAAGACTTTCTATACATCTTACTGTGAGCATAACCCTGCCCCCTTGACACATTTTCCTTATGTTCACTGAAGATTGTCCCTCTCTGTGATCCATCCAGACAGTCTTGCTTCTCTGAGGTGATCAGTGTTACATGAGTAAAAGAGGTGGGAGAGGGATACTTTATCATTCAGTTACTCTTGAATTACAATTCAAACAGTATTGAAATAAAGCTCTCCGTGGCTCAAATATTATGAACATTAATTGGAGCTGCTTTTATTGAAACATTGACAGTGATTAGGCTGTATAGAGTAACATAGGATTTGAAGAAGCAAAATCATTAGGGAAGTCGTCATCTCTTCATCACCACTTTATCACATCTTAGTGCATACCCTGCTGGAGTGCATCTGCTGTGTGTCTAGAAAATCTTAATAAATCTTCATTCCCCAGGATTATCTATACTCAGGCCTTTGGGAGAGATGTTCAAAACATTGTGGTAATTGAAATTGTCGGTAATGAGACAAAACATTCTTAGCCCTATGAGTGCCAGAAGGGTATGCTATGCATTGTGTACCCCTCTGGTACTCAAAGGGTTAAAAGTGGGTGTGCCTTAATCTTCCATCAAATTAATATAAACTAGTTTTAAAGCCCGTGTACACAGGCTAACACTGGTGGCACTGCAGTCATGCACAGTACTGACTGCCCGCCCCGAAGCTGATATGGAATGGGGAGCTCTGAATTCAGACCATAGTCCTCTCTGTGCACCTTCCTGGGACCAAGCGGTCCCAGGAAGGTGCGCAGAGAGAACACCGGTCTGAATTCGGATCGCCCGGCTCCGTATCAGCTGCGGAGTGGGCAGTCTGTACTGCACATGATTGTAGCACACGCAGTCATCTCTACTGCACATGACGGCTTCTCTACAAACATCCTTAGAAAATTATAATATTAGGAGTATTTATAAACAGAATTTACCTAGCATAATTTTTTTTTGCCTAATTTCCATAATTTTTTTGGACAAAATAAAAATGATCTAAATTTGAAGAAGATAGTTTACCCCTTAATGACCGGCTAGGTGGCCAGCATTTAACCCTTTCAGTGCCAGAGGGGTATGCAACACAATGCTTTGCAATGCGTTGTACAACCCTCTGGCACTAAAAGGGTTAAGGACCGGGGGGGGGGGGCTTTTTTTTTCCAAAATCAATTCAGCGGTCACAGAAGTGGCATGCAGCCGCACGGGGACCACTGAATTCCATGACGTGAGTTATTTTACCCATGATGGTCCTGGCACATCATGGGTCCTTCAGGGGTTAAATTACTATTAGCCGACAGGAGTTGTGAACTAGTAATATGGCGATAACTGATAGAAAAAGAAACAAATAAACAAAAAACCTGGGTTTAGCGTATCTGAACACAAGGTGATGAAATCTAGTATAGAGGTGGAGCTGTCAATTTTCAAGAACAATTAAGATTAAAAAATTATAATATATTTTATAAGGAATTTAATACTGAGATAGGTGAAAGTGCTCTCATGGCTGGGAGATGTTTCTTTTAACCCCTTAGCGACCCTTGACGTACCAGGACCATCAAGGGTAAATGTGATCCAACGACCCTTGACGTTCCTGGTACGTCAAGGGTTAAACTCTTCCATCGCGGCCGCACGGAGCGATGGAAGAGTTCAAGCCGCTTGTTACTAAGTGTCCCGGTATTGGGACACTTAGTAACAAGCGGCAGAAACATTGTTGCAACATGCGATTCGCTTCAAAAGCGAATCACATGTTGCAAAACCTGAATGACAGGGACAGTATTTGTAAATACTGTCCCTGTCAGATCTCTCTGCCTCCCTCCACCTTGCATACTGCTGAGGTGGAGAGAGACAGAGGGAGATGGTGTTCCAGTGTGCCTGTAAAAAAAAAAGTAAAAAAAAAAGTTTAAATAAAGAAAATTAACCCTTTGATCACTGTTCTGCAGTGATCAATAAGTGCCCCCCCATCTGATCACTCTTGGAGTGATCAATTTGCTTCAGATCAGTGTTTTCTGATCTGTGGGACACCCCCCATCCCCCTTGAATTTTTTTAGATTTTTTAAAATATGTTTAAATTTTTTTAAAATTTTTTTAAAATTTTTAAAAAAAGTTTTTTTTTTAATAATAAATATAGTTTAGGTATTTTGGTAGGTAGTTGGGTAGGTTTAGTGTAGACGTGTGTTAGGGAAAGTTTTAGGGATAGATTTAGGTTTAGGGGAAAAAAACAAAAAAAAAACCAAACCCCCCCCCAAAAAAAAAAAATATATATATAATAAGCGCAGTTTAGATAGGTAGTTCAATTGGGTTACATAGGTTCAGGATATACGTAGGTTAGGGTAAGTTTTAGAGTTAGATTTAGGTTTAGGGATAGCGTAAGAAAAATAAAAAACCCAAAAAACCCCAAACCCCCCCCCCCCCCCAAAAAAAAAATATATATAATAAGTGCAGTTTAGATAGGTAGTTCACTTGGGTTAGGTAGGTCCAGGATATACGTAGGTTAGGGTAAGTTTTAGGGTTAGATTTAGGTTTAGGGATAGCGTAAGAAAAAAAAAAAAACCCAAAAAACCCCAAACCCCCCCCCCCAAAAAAAAAAATATATATATATAATAAGTGCAGTTTAGATAGGTAGTTCATTTGGTTTAGGTAGGTTTAGGATATACGTAGGCTAGGGTAAGTTTTAGGGTTAGATTTAGGTTTAGGGATAGCGTAAGAAAAAAAAAGTTTTTTTAGTGGGCAAAATGCAGCGCAGGTACAGCGTTGAAGAGGCATATGCCTTTTTGGCGTCTGACTCTGAGGCAACAGACACTGCGTCAGATTTTGACATAGCGCAGTTTTCAGAAAGTGAGAGCAGCTCTAGTGATGACGCTGGGCCTTCTGTCAAGAAAAGACGCACTGCCCCAAGAGCTGCTCTGGCAACTGCCCCAGCACCTGCCAAAAGAACTGCCCAAAGACCTACCAAAATACCTACCCAAAGAAATGCCCCAAGTGCTGCCCCAAGAGCTGCCCTGGCAACTGCCCCAGCACCTGCCAAAAGATCTGCCCAAAGACCTACCAAAGAAATGCCCCAAGTGCTGCCCCAAGAGCTGCCCTGGCAACTGCCCCAGCACCTGCCAAAAGATCTGCCCAAAGACCTGCCAAAAGACCTGCCCAAAGAAATGCCCCAACACCTGCCACTCCGGATCCTAATGAATGGGTATCAATTTATGCCCACAAATCTCAGAATTCACAGGCAACCCAGGGATTCAAATTGATGTGGAAGGATTTACCCATGATCATTTTTTGATTTGTTTTTGGGGGAAGACATTTTAGGTGAAATTGTTTCCCAAACCAATTTGTATGCAGCCCAGTATACTGCCGCCAACCCTAAGTGTGAAAAACGCTGTTTTTTTTTTTTTTTACTTACGTCATGGTTTACGAGGGATTGGTGGTAAAATGGCTGTGTATAAAATTGGAAAACACACCTAAAACGAGAGCCTGGGGTGTCTACTTTCCAAAAATATACACTTTTGGGGGGAAATCTTAAAAAAAGAGCACTGTTACACAGCCCCAAATGAGACATGGCACCAGTAACGCAAGCTGTGAAGATTCAAAGTGTGAACCTGGAAACGCGCATGTTCCAATTTGGCCCCCGTAGCTCCCCCAAACCATGAGAAAGCTATGCATATGGGGTATTGCCGTACTCAGAAGAAGGAGCTGAACACTAATCAATTCAGTTTATAAAATCTTCACCTATTCTGTGCTTGAAATTCACATCAACATTGAAGGCAAAGTGTGAAAAACGCTGTTTTTTTACTTACGTCAAGTTTATGAGAAAGTGGTGGTAAAATGGCTGTGTAAAAAATTTGAAAACACACCTAAAATGAAAGCTGGGGGTGTCTACATTCCAAAAATATACACTTTTGGGGGGAAATTCTAAAGTGCAGCGCTGGAACATAGCCCAAAATGAGTAATGGCATCAGTTAACCAAGATGTGAAAATTCAATATTTGTTCAAAATTGGGCCCCGTAGCTCCCCCAAACCTTGAGAAACCTATGCATATGGGGTATTGCCGTACTCAGAAGAAGGAGCTGAACACTAAACAATGCATTTTTAAAAATCTTCACCTATCATGTGCTTGAAATTCACATCAACATTGAAGTGCAAGTGTGAAAAACGCTGTTTTTTTAACTTACGTCAAGATTTACGAGCGATTGGTGGTAAAATGGCTGCGTAAAAAAATTGAAAACATACATAAAATGAAAGCCTGGGGTGTCTACTTTCCAAAAATATATACTTTTGGGGGGAAATCTTAGAGTGGAGCACTGTTACACAGCCCCAAATGAGACATGGCACCAGTGATGCAAGCTGTGAAAATTCAAAGTGTGAAACTGGAAACGCGCATGTTCCAATTTGGGCCCTGTAGCTCTCCCAAACCTTGAGAAACCTATGCATATGGGGTATTGCCGTACTCAAAAGAAGGAGCTGAACACTAAACAATGCATTTTTAAAAATCTTCACCTATCATGTGCTTGAAATTCACATCAACATTGAAGTGCAAGTGTGAAAAACGCAGTTTTTTTAACTTACATCAAGATTTACGAGCGATTGGTGGTAAAATGGCTGCGTAAAAAAATTGAAAACATACATAAAATAAAAGCCTGTGGTGTCTACTTTCCAAAAATATATACTTTTGGGGGGAAATCTTAGAGTGGAGCACTGTTACACAGCCCCAAATGAGACATGGCACCAGTGATGCAAGCTGTGAAAATTCAAAGTGTGAAACTGGAAACGCGCATGTTCCAATTTGGGCCCTGTAGCTCTCCCAAACCTTGAGAAACCTATGCATATGGGGTATTGCCGTACTCAGAAGAAGGAGATGAACACTAAACAATGCATTTTTAAAAATCTTCACCTATCATGTGCTTGAAATTCACATCAACATTGAAGTGCAAGTGTGAAAAACGCTGTTTTTTTAACTTACGTCAAGATTTACGAGCGATTGGTGGTAAAATGGCTGAGTAAAAAAATTGAAAACATACATAAAATGAAAGCCTGGGGTGTCTACTTTCCAAAATATATACTTTTGGGGGAAATCTTAGAGTGGAGCACTGTTACACAGCCCCAAATGAGACATGGCACCAGTGATGCAAGCTGTGAAAATTCAAAGTGTGAAACTGGAAACGCACATGTTCCAATTTGGGCCCCGTAGCTCTCCCAAACCTTGAGAAACCTATGCATATGGGGTATTGCCGTACTCAGAAGAAGGAGCTGAACACTAAACAATGCATTTTTAAAAATCTTCACCTATCATGTGCTTGATATCAACAGTAGTACTGAAATGTAAGTGTGAAAACTGCAAAAAAACAAAATATTGCCACAATTTTGAATTTTTTTTCTGGAAAAATAGCTGCATGAAAAACTCCAAAATTCTCCTGATTATTTACCTTATGTTGTGTAGTTTTCAGAAACATATACCTTTGTGGGACATTTTTGGTTCTGGCACCGTCAGCTAAGCTATGATGCTCACATGCCAATTGTTGAGAAATCACAAGTTGGAAATAACGGCAGCCATCTTGTAATATTTACCTTGTAAATGTGAGTAAAGGACTAAAATACTAGGCATATGGGGTATTCTTATATTCAGGAGAATCAAATGAATATATTTAGGGGTATTTTTTTTTTCATTAACTAATAGTATGCAAATCCTGACAGAAAAATGTAAGCAAAATGTTGTTTTTTTTCAATTTTTTTCCTCTTTTTTTCTATTTTAATCAAATTAAACAATGAGGTATTCATATAATTGTGGTATCAAAAGAAAGCCCTACTTGTGCTTAAAAAAACAGTATATAATTTATGTGGGTGCACAAAAGGAATTAAAGAGAAAATATGGTTGAACAAAGACATAGTCAAAAAAGTCAAAATTGCTCCGGTCCTTAAGTCAAATCAAACTCAGATTTTCCCGGTCCTTAAGGGGTTAAACATTATTACAGATTAAACTTTTTTTTATTTATATTAATTTTTTAACCCTTTGAGTGCCAGAGGGGTACGCGACGCATTGCAAAGCAATGCGTTGCGTACCCCTCTGGCACTTAAAGGGTTAAATGGCAATTACCCCATTTTACCAACTCTGCTTCAATGGGAAAGCCATAGTCAATAAAGTATGAATTATAAAGAAAAATGGCATTTGTGGACTATAAGTTTGCTCCATAATAATAATAATCATAATCATAATAATATCTAAATGAAAAGTGTCCCAGCAGTGAAAATGATCTTCTTTACTCCACAGACAAGTCCTGTAATCTATTTTTCTCATAAGAAATGTTTATTGCTTCTATAATCCCGCAGATGCTAGAACTGTATCAAACATATTGTTGTGCAACAAGTTAGAGTTGTCGCTCATTCCCAAGGGATTAACCCCTTAACGACTGCCCAATCTGGGGGTAGGCTGCCATAGAAGACCACGGTCCTTGTTTTTTTTAATGACTTCAGATTGTCAGTATGGTGTGCAGCCACACTTCCATCCCAGAATACCATGACATGCCAGGACTGTCAACGGTCCTTAACGCACATCCACCAATGACGGTCCTGACACACCATCAGTCATTAAAGGGATAGTAATACTTCCTTTAAGGTGGCTATAATATTGTAAGTATCAATTAAATAAACCAATCCATCTTTGTATTTTTGTTATAACTTTTATAGTTTAAGAGTAATTGCTATGTAAAGTTTACCCCTCCCACCCCTTTAAGCTACATAAGTGCTCTCTCTGACAGATTCTGGTCCACAGACCGGACGGCTCATCTGGTGCTAGATTCCATTGCAGGACATAAATGTTAACACCCATTTTAGCAAATATTTTCCTATTGAAGTCTATGGGGAAAATTGGATATAAAAGTAGAGATAAAATGAGTACCTGCAATAGAATCTAGCCCCTGGAGAGCCGAAATAGCAGTATATACAAAGGAAATCTTCACATCAACGGTCTATAGAGTGGGCAGGGTTTGAGGCAATAGATTGTTGTCATGAAGATTTCCTTTATATGTACTGCTATTTCGGCTCTCCAGATGGGCCACCAGTCTGTGGACCAGAATCCAAGTTTGACATAGCTTAAAGGGGTGGGAGGGGTGAAGTTTACATAGCAATTACTCAAACTATAAAAGTTATAACAAAAAGACAAAGATGGATTGGTTTATTTAATTAAAGGGACAGTAATGTCCCCAAAATTTTTTTAGAGTTTAAAATATTAATCAAACCCTATGTCTCAAACCACTATGGTTTGAGAGATATAGGATTCAAAGTTCCCCCCTCCCTCCCCTTCTCCTGATGTCAGCTGGTTTGCAAGTGCACTTTGTAGATCTTTCCAATGAATGAATTCTTTTTAAGTACCGCGATTTCGGCTCTGCTGCAGAGACGCCTGCTGGTCCCTGGACTGGGATCTCCTGCTGTCAGCTAGACGCTGACATCAGGAGAAGGGGAGGGAGGGGAGAACTTTGAGTCCCTATATCTCTCAAACCATAGCAGTTTGAGAGATAGGGTTTGGAGCAATTTGATTAATATTTTAAACTCTACATAACTGTAAAAAAAATTTTGGGACATTACTGTCCCTTTAATACCTACAATATTATAGCCACCTTAAAGGAATATTACTATCTCTTTAAGGAGATAAAGGGATAGTAATACTTGAAATGTAAAAAAATATGTTGTAGGGTTTATCCCCCTGAGTAAAACAAGAGTACTCCCACTGCTGAAAGGTGTTTCATTCAAAGGTTATTAATTTTCAAAGTTGAATTTTTTAGGTGCAATATCACAGTGTCCTGAAATTGTACAGTGGTGCTGTTGCTACACCATCCTATGGAGATTTATGGTCCCGGGACCAGAGCTGTCCATAGGATCGTGTAGCAACAGCGCCACTCTACAATTTCAGGCCACTGTGATATTGCACCTAAAAATTCAACTTTGAAAATTAATAACTTTTGAATAAAACACCTTTCAGCAGTGGGAGTACTCTTATTTTACTCAGGGGGATAAACCCTACAATGTATTTTTTTTTTACATTTTAAGTATTACTATCCCTTTAAGAATATAGCTGGGAACTCTCCTGTTTTGCCCCGGAGTCTACGGATTTAGCTGTTAATTACCAAGTCTCCGGGGGCAGTGGCTGATTCTCCAGCTGTGAGGAGTTTTTACTAAATCTCTGCCCACTTCTCCTCCTTCCCCAGCCTCTTCCTCCAAGATTTGTATGTTTTTTTAAATCCCGCCCCCCACTCATGATTAAGCCCCACCCCCTTTGACAGGCATTGTGTCATTTACCTTCCCCAGCAGCAGCATAGCACTTGCCTCTCCGGGGAGTTTATATGGAAAAGGTCCCAGGTATGGTTAAGAATCATACTGAGTTATTGTGGAGTAAACCAACTGCACCACAGAAGACAAATCAAATTCCTGTTAAATTAAATTGGGCTTTTAGCCTGTTGAAGGCTAGAGAGGTCTCAAAAGCATTGCAAAGCAACAAACTGGAGACCTCTCTAGCATACAGCATTTTAAAAAGCCACTTTAAATCAATGGAAATTTTAATTTCCCCTATGATGCAGTTGGTTTGCTCCAGAATTGCACCTCTTTAGTAGAGTATTTACCAAAATACTCTACCATATTTACCAAAGCAACTTCAGGAGTAAACCAGCTGTACAATAGGGGACAAAATAAAAATTCCTAAATTCTCATGCTCTTGAATAGAGCTTTTTAACTCCTTGAATTCCAGATAGGTCTCCAATTGCAATGCATTGGAGACCTCTGTAGTATTCAAGGGGTTAAAAGCCCAATTTAATATAACATGATTTTTTATTTGGCCCCTATGATATAGTTGGTTTACTCCAGAATAACTGAATAAATATGGGCCTAGCAGGCCTTCTTTATTAAGCTAATGAGGTGCAATTCTGGAGCAAACCAATGCCGTCATAGGGGGAATGAAAATTCCCATTGAGTTAAAGTGGCTTTTTAACCCTTTGAGTGCCAGAGGGATGTGCAATGCATTGCAGAGCAATGAGTTGATTACCCTTCTGCCACTCAAAGGGTTAACATGTTGAATGCTAGAGAGGTCTACAATGCATTGCTTCTCAGTATGTTGTAGACCTCTTGCAATTAAGTGGTTAAGTCCCATTTAAATCAATGGCTATCGAGGGACTTTTCAAAATGGCAGTAACACGAGCATCATGAATGTTGCCCTAAAAATTCAGATATTAACAAAATACCTGGTAATAACAGAATACTGCTAAGCAATGTACACTCAGAGGGTTAATGTGCTGGACTGTACCCACGGATTGCTAGATAATTCTCTACAACATTATAAAACATTGCATTTGAGACATCACTAGCATTTTGGTAGTTAATAACCGCGTATGAAACAAGGATATTCAGTGACTTTTTATTTGTTTCTTGTGTTTCAGTTGTTTTTTCCTAGAATTGACTCACTTTTGTTTCTGTGCATATGGCCCTGACAACTGAGTTACTCAGTCTTATAATGCAAGAGCATCTCTGCTGATTGCATGAACCCACAGAAGATCACTGTGATAAAATGAGTGGAGTTCTGGGTGCAGGAGTATGTCCAGAAAGAGTCATGTGGACATAAAGGAGTAGTAAACTGTAAAAAGAAAAGTAAAATACAAATATGATTAATATGGTAAAAAAGTTATTAAAAAAAAAACCAATCTGAATAGAAGACACATTAAATTTAAAACAGATAAAAAAACGCCACAAGGGCTCTATCTTGTGGCAGTGATATGTATATACAGGACTAAACTGATGACTGTGAAAAATGCTGAAGAAGACCATGGGGACTATACAATAAAGCATGATAAAAGAGGTGATAACGAGGAGATAACTTCTCCAGTTATATCACTTCTCCAAATCCTATGTTATGCTATGGAGCCAATGTACAAAGATTTCTCCAACTTTGTAGATTTCAGTTCATAGACTCCATAGAATAACATAGGAACTGGAGAAGTGATATCAATGGAGAAGTTTTCTCCATATTGTCACCACTTTATCACGAGTTAGTGCATAACCCCTATGTGTTTGGTACCTTTGAGTCCAGAGGGCTGAGCAACACATTGCACTGCAATGCATAACACAGACCTCTGGTACTCAAAAGGTTAAGCCCTGGACAAACAGAAATAAAACAAAGATAATTTTAATAAGTGATTATACACAATAGGCGTAGAAATAATATAAAAATTGTTCTTACCAATAAATCCTTTTTACTTAATCGGGTTATTCTCATCTCATCCTAGGCCACACCAATGCATAAGGTCTTCATAACCCTAATTAAGCACCTGCAGTTTAATCACAATGACTGAGCCACTGATTACACATGTGATTAAGCAAGGATATATTGGAAAGCTGTCCTGTGGGTGTGGCCTGAGGACAATGTTGACTAACACTGTTTTAGATTGAGTGCCAGAGTCCCCTTGAGTGCCAAAGCAATATCCAATTCATTGCTTTCCAATGTGCTGGATACCTCTCTGGCACTCAAAGGGTAAACTGTAAGAACTAAACTCCTCCCACTCCCCCTACACTACTTTACTTTTGAGGCTCCACCCACTCATCTGTTTAAAGTGTAGTTAAAGTTACTAGGACAGAGAAGAAAAAATAGCAGATCATGCTATCCCCAATCAGAGAGTAATGCCTCAAATGGACTAGTGCAGGGCTGTCAAGTTCCTTCCTCAAGAAGGGTGGACTAAAAGTGAGATAAATTTCCCGCATGACTTTTCGTGAAAAACGGATGATTTTCCTCATTTTTCATGAAAGTTTGTCCAATGCAAAATTTTCCTACTTTTCTCCTGTTCCAGCAAATTTTTAGCCTATTCCAACACATTTTTCTCCTATTCTAACACATTTTTCTCCTATTCTAACACATTTTCACCTATTCCAAAATATTATTCTCTTATTGTAACACAATTTTCACCCATTTACCACATTTTTCTCCCATTCTAACACGTTTTATTCCTATTCCAACACATTTTTCTCCTATTCCAACATATTTTTTCCTATTCCAACACATTTTTCTACTATGTTTAATAAGGTGCAACATTTCCCAGCACAATATTACTTCTTGTGAGGGCTGTAGTGGAGAAATAAGTAGCTGGAAGTCAAAGATGGGAAACCTACAACAACATATACCTTGAGAAATGTGTTAGCATGATTGTGCACTTGTCCTTTGCCCACAACACTTTCTTCCTGCTTAAGTGACACTGGCACATATTCATGATGATGTCAAGTGATTAAAAAAATAAAGTACAACCTACAATGTGGTAGATGTGTATGGTAGTGGTGGTAGGGGGCTGGCATGGTGTGTCTGGTGGGACCTTGACAAACTGCTGCACCCCGAGAGGAGAGGGATCATCATCATTTATTGCACATGATGCAGCAACCATTGATGCATTCAGTTTTTGTACTACCACTTTACTCCCACATCCCTGCAATGCTCCACCTTTACACCCCCTGCTTGTGCATTTGCTAGACATTACTCAACTACTGTGTGTGTTTTTACTCTCTATAGTACACAACTGATAGAGTGTGATGTCTTGCCTTGGCCCTCAATAACATTTTCCTTATCATCTGCTGTGTATCAAGTCCACCTCAGTCACAGAGCTCCCAGTCAGCTGTCTAATACATTTATTTGTTTAATTATATATGTATTTTTTTTTCAAGTTGTCCGCTCTATCTTATCACAGTTAGACCAATATATATATATATACATATATATATATATATATATATATATATATATATATATATATATATATATATATATATAACTAAAAAACAAAATCAACAACTTCTTTTCCCAGACTTCCCCAGTACAGAGACAAGTAAAATCAGCAAGCAATTTGTACCCCAGCTGCCTGTGTCTTGCCAGTCAGTCACACCAAATTTTGGGGTATTTTGGGTCATCCTCCTTCCTCCCTTCTTCTTCCTCATTGTGCCCCCGGACTCCCCTACTACATAGAACAAATGTCTTACCTAAATGACTCCCTAAATTAAGCTTTGATTCCCCTTTATTTGCCTACTTTCTCTAGCTCAGTGTCACAGTTTTCAGGCAAAGAAGGGCAGACACGAATATAAAATATAAATCCACCTTTATTTAATTAGTACAGGAATAATAATATAGCCCACACAGAATCCCAGACAAATGTAAATAGGACCCAAGGTCCCTCGGGAGCTGCACAGTGTGCTGTGCACTGCAATACTCCAGATCTCAACACTAGGGAAGTGACTCAAGTGGGACAACAGAAGAATGGTAGAATATGTGTAAGTCATCACTTGGTCTGCGAACAGAGGCAACAGAGAGCGAGAGCAGACCAGAGCCAAGAGGCACTGAGACTACAGGTCAGGAAAGCAGGTAGTGTAGGGAGCTAGTAGGCAGTCAGAGTCATAGGTCAGACAAGCCGGGGACTACATGGAGCGAGAATAACCAGGCCACTGGTCAGGCAACCGGAGACAATGCTGAGCGAGTAGGAGCCAGGGCCACTGGTCAGACAAGCCAAGGCCATACACAGAGCGAGTAGTCAGCCAGAGCCACAGGTCAGAACCGATGTGGGTAGTCAGACAAGCCAGGGTCATACACAGAGCGAATACTCAGACAGGCACGGATCACAACGGAGCAAGCAGAAGCTAACAGGAAAACCACGTAAGGGCAATGACTCCCAGCCCCAAGGAGGTTTATAAAGGAGCTGTAAGCATTTTGCTTACCTGCCGAGATGGCTGCCGGGCATCTGTGGGTGGCTGGTCTTGTGTGTGCTGCCTTGCGGCTCTTTGCAGCGTCTGATTCCCTGATAGCTGGCTGCCCTGGTTTCCTGGCTGGCAGCCAGCTTCCTGCTTCTGTCTGTGCTGCAGAGTGTGCTCATGCGTCAAGGGAATCCCCTGTGACGTCGCGACCCGGCTCTTAAAGTTATAGTACCCCAATTGCTCCACCTTCTGGGGGTGGAGCAATTGGTACTTAAACTGCCTGGACACCACCACAGTTGCCCTTTTGCGGTGTTCCAGTGCAGTTGTGTTTCCTGAGCTCTGTGTATTACTTGGTTTGTCTGACTACCCGATCTGGTGCTGACCTGTGGCTTTGTCTGACTATCCTCTTTGTGTATGACTGTAGGCTTGTCCGACAACCATTCTGGTGCAGACCTGTGGCTCTGGCTGACTACCTGTTCCGTGTATGACCTTGCTTGTCTGACTACCCACTCTGGTGTTGACCTAGGGCTCTGTCCACTGCATATTCAGCATACAAACGCTTCAGTGGATATCCTATCTGGTGCGAACCTGTGGCTCTGGCTGACTACCTGCTCCGTGTATGACTTGGCTTGTCTGACTACCCACTCTGGTGTTGACTTGGGGCTCTGTCCACTGCGTATTCAGCATACCAACTCTTCAGTGTATATTCTATCTGGTGTGAACCTGTGGCTCTGGCTGACTACCCGCTCCGTGTATGACCTGGCTTGTCCGACTATCCATTCCTTGTTTACTGGGGATTTGTCTGTTGATCCTCTAGGTGGGGACCTAGGTTCATATATTCCTTACTACTGCTCTCTATAGATTATGTCTAGTTTCCGTACAGGTGCGGACCTGGGGTTCAGACAATTATTGTTCCTGATTGTCTTTCCGTATAGTCTGGTATCCCCCAGGTGCGGACCTGTGGCTCTGCAGACTACGCATTTGTTTCAACTACTGGGTCATACTGATTGAGTTTCTTACAGAGGTAATATCCTAATCCCAAGAGGTAGTGCTAGTTACGTTGAATATGTATTCCTCTGGCTGCCGTTTACTGCTGAGACGTGCCTCACTGTTTTATTATTTGTGCTTAATAAAGTGATTGTTACCTACAAGTACCTGTCCTATATTCATTTATAAGAACCGTTACAGGAGCAGAAGGAGGCGGGACCCAGTTAGGCCTCCCAGAATAGGCCCATAAACAGGTGTCCATGCTAGTGCCTGTTACCTGAAGACAACAATAAGGAAGTGGCCGGAGGCCATGCCGGCCTGCGGCCATACGGAGGTAGGAAGCTCAGGAACACTTAGCCTCTAAGGTAGACTGTGATACACAAAAACTTGCTGCTCTCTCCTCTCACAAACACAGAATGGCATGCTGTGAGACCCTGACATCCTTGTATATGGCTGAAGAAAACTTTTGTGTGGTGGAGAACTATTTTTTCTACCCATCGATTTCAATGCAGTGAGGTAGGTGAAAAAAGTGTGAAAAAAGCGGAAAAACTGCATTTGTTGCTGGAAATGTTTTGCTAAGCGGAAAGTGCCATTTTTCTCTGATTTTAGTTTGAGGTGAAAATTTTCTTCCATTCCTACTCAAGAACCATCAACAGGCCAGGATTTAAGGATTTCCCTGATTAAGCACAATTGAGATAATCAGTGGGTCATTCATTTTGATTGGCCCATCTGTGCTTAATCATGGAAATACTTAAATCCTGGCATGTTGGTGACCCTTGATGACTTAACTTGGACAGCCCTGGACTAGAGAAAAGGGTTCATCATAAAGTACAGAATATTACCTTTTCTTTTGCATCCAGTGGAGGACACATGGACATTCAAAACTGATCACAAATTCAAAGAGAAAGAGAGAGTGTGGAATAAAAAACATTTACAGAACTCAGGCTTGCAGAGCTATGCATCCAAACCTGGCATTTGCAGATGTATGCACTTTAAGTCTATAGAATTTTTTACACATGAACAGTTGGCAGCTTTGTCAAATTGATCTGCTGAATCATGATACTTGAGGCATCAGCAGTACTCATGTATTGAATAGTGTTGACTGTAAGCCTGAAAGGTACTGGACTGGATTTTAAAATATAAGTTTGTCTTATATAGGAATGGGCAAAATGTGAGAAAAATTTCCCGCAACGTTTTGAGAAAATTAGATAATTTTTCTTTTTTCTCAAAAGTTTTCTCCTATTTTCCAGTGCAAAATTGTCCTCCTTTTCGCCTGTTCCAGCAGATTTTTCACCTATTCCAACACATTTTCTCCTATTCAAACACATTTTTCTCCTATTCCGCACATGTTTCTCCTATTACAACACATTTTTTTCCTATGGTGTAACATTTCCCAGCACAATATTACTTCTTCTGATGGCTGTAGTGTAGAAATATGTAGCTGAAAGTCAAAGATGGGAAACCTACAACAACATATACCTTGAAAATTTTGTTAGCATGCAGAATGCATCTGTCCTTTGCCCACAACACTAATTTCATACTTAAGTGACGCTGGCACATATTCATGATGATATTAAGTAAAAAAAGTAAATAAAGCTCAACCTACAATATGGCAGATATGCGTGTGTGTGTGGGGGGGAGTGGTGTGGTGTGATTGCTGGGAGGCCTTGACAAACTGCATTCATCCTGAGAGGAGATGGATCATGGTCATTTCTTGCACACTCTGCAGCAACCATTGCAGCAGTCAGGTTACAAACTATCACACTACTCTCACGTCCTTGCACTGCTCCACCTTCCCCCCTCCCGCTTCTGCATTTGCTAGACATTACTCAACTACTATGTGTCTTTTTACTCTCTACAGTACACAACTGATGGAGTGTGATGTCTTGCCTTAGCCCTCAATAAAATTCTCAATGTCATCTGACATCTATCAAGTCTGCCTCAGTCACAGAGCTCACATCAGACTCCCAGTCAGCTGTCTGTCAACTAATACATAAATTTGTTTAATTATTTATGTACCATATTTTATCACACTCAGTGCCCCCCAAAAAATTACTAAACACAAAATCAACAACAACTTCTGTCCCCAGACTACCCCAGCAAATAGACAATAAAAGCAAGATCAACAAGGAAATTGGAGCCCAACTGTCTGTTGTGTCTTGCCAGTCAATCACTGCAAATTTTGGGGTATTTGGGGTCAACCTCCTCCCTCTCTTCTTCTCCCCAGTGACCCCTGACTCCCCTAATACAAAGAATAAATGTCCTACCTAAAAAAACTCACTAAACTAAGCTTCAATTCCCCGTTATTTGCCTATCTTCTTTATCTCAAAAACGTGCTGCTTTCTCCTCTCACAAACACAGAATGACATTCTGTTAGAGCCTGACACCCTTTTATATGGCTGCAGAAAAGTAGAGAAAACTTTCATGTGGTGGGGAAATATTTTTCTTCCCATTGATTTCGATGCAATGAGCTAGGCCAATGGTTCTCAACTCCGGTCCTCGGGACCCACTAACAGGCCAGGACTTAGGGATTTCTCTGCTAGAGCACAGGTGTGGTGATCAGAGGCTCATTCACATTGATTAACTCACCTGTGCTCTAACAAGGAAATCATCAAATCCTGGCCTGTTAGTGGGTCAAGAGGACCGGAGTTGAGAACCACTGAGCTAGGCAAAAAAGCAGGACAATGTCACTTTCAGTGGGAAATTATTTGCCAAGTGGAAAGTGCTATTTTTTGTTGATTTTGGTTTGAGATGAAAGTTTTTGTCCATCCCTGGTTGTAGAGTCCATTTAGTCCATGAAGCTATGAAAACCTTGGAAGTGTGTCTGGCCTTCCTAGGTCCTTCCAGGATGTTGAAAAGGACATCAGTTTGTTGAAACAATTTCATGATCTGAACATAGCATCTAAGAAGATACCTGACCATGGCATGTACCTTTTGGCAGATCATGTCCAGTTGAAGGAGTCCAGATTCAGGAATGTGTTCACCCATGTAAAAGCACACTAGCAGAGGGACTGATCATGGAAACAGAGCCCCCAATAGAGAAGGTCTGCACAGGGACAAGTACAGATGTCCCATGTATCAACAAGCAAGCAGAAAGTTGGATTCCAGGTGTCAAAGGTACAAGATCAGCAGGCACAAACAGGTCAGGCAATCTGAATCAGAGCCAAGTGCCAGAAGAAAGCGTGGAAGCCAGGTGCTGGAAGCCATGTGCTGAAAGAAGTACCCAAAGGAGGAAGCCCCAAAGATTGGTACTCAAGGTTTAAGCAGCCACAGGCAGGATACTGACTAGACCAATAAAATGTACCAGCTTAAAATATAATTATTTTTGCATGAGTTGTACAAATAGGTGGTTGATGTCATGGGCAAATGGGTTGAAAAGTTCACCTAACCACATACATGGATGGGAGAAAATTCAATGTTTTTATTTTCTGGAATTTTTGTACAAAGAGCACATTTTGATGTTTTTCTCATAGAAATTCAAATACATAAAATGTTCGCCTTCAAACTACTGCCATTCAGTTCCTCATGAAAACATTGTAATTTCCTGCCTATGCTTTCTGAGCCCAGATTATTCCTGCCCCACTGCTATAAAAATCTGTAACTTCCCTCTATGATGCAAGGTATAGTTGAGACAGAGAGTATAGTAGAGACAGACCTATATATAGAGGAAAAAATAATATGGAGTCATTATGCAGTCATAGAGAGTTAGAACCTGTACAAGTGTTACTGCTGCAGCTTTCTGCACTGTGTGCGGGCTATAAAAATAAGTAAGAGGAGTTGCAGGACTGCTGCTGCTGATATGGAGGAATCAAATAGCAGAAGTAATATTTCTGGCAGTAGCAGTGGTAAGCAGAGCCCATCACAGATAGTTTTGCTGCCAATACACCCACCACATCCCCTGTGACTTAGAGTTGTCAAGGACTACAGCAGTTAGTGTTTCTGTCACCACTAAAAGCATCCCCAGCTGCACTAGATATTGTTGTACTTGCAACTGAATCGAGACAGTGGCATAACTAACCTATTGCAAGGAACAGGGGCAGTGGCATAGTGCCTGATTCAGGCCCCCCAGAAAGCATTGACCAAAATGTGTTACTTAGGCCCTGGGGAACTGCATACAGTGTGCTCCATTATGCAGGGGGTCCCAGTAAAGCTCTAGGCTCACCTGTGGCCCGTACTAGCTTGCTGTGTTACTTGCAACCTACTGCAGGCAGGTGGTGACGTGAGAGACAATAACATGTAGCCACACGCAATGCTTTATATAATGAGGAGTAGCACGGGCTTCTTAAAACATAAAGTTTCCAGCTACACACTTCTGTAGGCATGTGTAGGTGGTATCATTTGACTTTAGCTGCCTTCACACAGCCAAACTCCTGATGTGCCGTGCCTGCCAACCACTTAAAGCTCCCTGCCACTGCTTCTTCCATGAGGATGGGATGAGCAAGTGATGTTTTTACAGATACAAGTTTTCATCTCTCCAACCCAATCCTCCTCTACAGTACCTGCAATGTAGCCAATGTACTCAGAGGGTTAAATGCTATCTGATTGCAACTATACGTGATGTATTCTTTTTTATTTCCAGCAGAGTGCTGGTTTCAAACTCCCTCAGATATCTGAAAAAAAAAAAAAAAACAACGAACATGCACAGCAGAGGTTCTCATTCCAGTCCCCTGCTCCTGTGACTGGTTAAATGTGAGCAGGGGACCATTGCAGCTGCACCTGGCTTTCCAGGAGACTGGTAGAGTAAAGGACACAAAGGTTTAAAATGCAACAAACCTGCAATTCCCTTCTACTGAGAAACATTTTTTTTTTTTTTTGTGGCTCCTAACTCAGAGTATAGTGAGCAGCAGAAAAGGCTGATAAGGATTCTCTCCCCTGGACACCCTTTTACACTCCCCGTTATAAGAAAAACACACTGAATTCAATTGCCACAGTAAAACTGTTGGTAGGTTAAAAATGGTGATACCATCACAATCCATTTGCGCTATCAACAGGAACCACATCAGAAACCAACTTTTGGCTAACGTTTGTGTTCCCAAAATGCAAAGGAAAACACAGTCACCCTTCAAAACACTAACCCTACACTACCCCTAACATCAAAAATAAATTGAAACAATACTAGCCCTAACACTATCCTATTTCCCATACCTCATAGCTGTAACCTTTCATCCACTGTAAGTCTTCATCTGTAATCTTATATTCTATTCATCTGTGATCTTCTTTCTTCTTATATTCCTTCTTCTCCTTATTCTTCCTTAAAAATCTTTTTCCTCATTGAAGAAATATGAATAAGTGTAAATGAATTATGCCTATGTATTTAGCAGTGCAATAAATGTAAACTGCTGCCAACACTGTGGAAGCAGTGGCGGGAGAAAAGCAGATGAGAAATTGCCATCCTATATACCTCTCGGGCTGTTGTCCGGACCACACTGAGGGAAATTTGAACAAAGACTAGCTTTAATATGGCCCCTAGTCTCCCCTAATACAGAGAACAAATGTCCTACCTAAAACACTCCCTAAACTAAGCTTCAATTCCCCTTTATTTGCCTATCTTCTCTATCTCAAAAACATGCTGCTTTCTCCTCTCACAAACACAGAATGGCATGCTTTGAGAGCCTGACACCCTTTTATATGGCTGTAGAAAAGCAGAGAAAACTTTCATGTGGTGGGGAAACATTTTTTTTCCCATTGATTTCAATGAGCTAGGTGAAAAAAGCTGGAAAATGGCACTTTTCACAGGAAATTATTCGCCATGCAGAAAGTGCCATTTTTTGCCTATTTTGGTTTAAGGCGAAAGATTCCGTCCCCCCTACTTGTGAGGCATATAATGCCTTGTATACACTGTAGGATGGGCTAAAACTTGCACAGATTTTACAGGCAATACTTTAGCTCAGCATTTCAGATTCTGAAAGGAATTCTGTAACAATTAGCTTTGGGGCACTGGCGAATAAGTTTCCCTTTCCAAAGATGTATTTGTGGATAATTTTTTGCAGTTTTTTATTGGTTTCTAAGAAATCTGTAAGTGTGGGTAGGTGTAACATAGAATAACTGTTTAACTTAAATCATTTTAACAACATGACTTGTGGTTGTTGTGGCTGTGTATCACTGTTCCTGTGCTCTCTCTCTGTCACTCTCGCTTGTGCTGCTCCCCTATTGGTTGAGCCTGTTTGGTCCGCCCCTGGTGACCCTTTTTATACCTGACCAGTGGCACCTGTCGGGTGCCCTTTCGTGGTGTTCCATAGCCAGTGTTGTTGTTGCTGTGTTCCTGCATTCCTGATTTCCTGTGTACCAATTTGGCCTGTTCTAACTATGCTCCTGTGTTCCTGCTCTGTGATTTGACCCAGCCTGGCTGACGTTCCTGCTCGTTGCTGATCTGGCTTGTCTGAGAATCTCCTCCGTGATCTGACCCGGCCTGGCTGACGTTCCTGCTCGTTGCTGATCTGGCTTGTCTGAGAATCTCCTCTGTGATCTGACCCGGTCTGGCTGACTTCCTGCTTTGCGACCTGCACCAGCTTGCTACAGTCTCTACTGCCGTTCCTGCTGCCAGCTGCTGTTGTCGCTCTGGCGACATTCTGATTCCTGCTGTATTCGTATCAGTGCTGTTCGAGACTGCGTTCATTAACTCCTGCTGAGCCACGTTTCCTGAGCTGAGCCTCCCGTTACTCTTGCAGAGCTGTACTACTAAAGATGAGTCTCCTTGGCACTTGCAGAGCGATCCCTTCACACGCTGAGCCTCAGATTGTACTTGCAGAGCTCCTGATTCTATCGCTGGTGCTGTTGTTAACTCTTGCAGAGCCATTGTAGTTATCCGCTGCTCCTGCTGAGCCGGCCGCGTTGTGGCCTTGGTTAGACAGCGGCTCATATTGTCTTCTAGCAGAGTAGTCGGTCTCCGTATACGCGCCCGTGGGAGGCGCTATTGGCTCTAGCTCCTTCAGAGTTAATCTCCGTTACGGCCCAGTGGGGTTGTTTGCTCTAACACTTGCAGCACCGGTGGTTTCCGTTATACGCCCGTGGGGGCTATCGGCTCAAGCTCTTGCAGTACCCAGTGTCCGTTGTTACGCCCATAGGGCTACTGGCTCACGCTCTTGCAGTGCAAGTTGTCTCCGTTATACGCCCGTGGGGGCTGTTGGCTCAAGCTATCACTGTACGGTTGGTCTCCGTTATACCCCCGTGGGGGCTATTGGCTCAAGCTCTTGCAGTACCAGTTGTCTCCGTTATACGCCCGTGGGGGCTATTGGCTCACGCTCCAGCATTACAAGTGGTCTCCGTTATATGTCTGTGGGGGCTATTTGCTAATACTCTGCAGGTTTCTGCCTTAGTCTCTGCACTGCCTAAGCAGCTCTCTACTCCTATGGACTTAAGGTGTTGTGTAATCTAGCACCTATTGCTGCCTCTTATTCACCTTGGGCATGCCAAACACCACAACAGAGACTGACGAGTCCTTTGTATTAACTATTGATTGCCAGTCACTATTCTGTACCTGTCCTGTGACAGTATATGTATTATTTGTATTCTGTTACTGGTACTGTGAAGGTCTATGTAGCCTATCTTACTCTATTTACTGTATCGCCTATAGAGGGCAACCCTTGTCCTTTATTTTTTGTTTTAATAAAACTGTGTTTTATTCAAACCTGCTGTCTGAGTGTCTGAAAACCGTTACACTGTGGCAGCAGGTGTTGGCACTCTGTCTCAGTCACCATCTCCAACTAACTCAGAATCATACTCCTCCATGTATTTCATTTGTACAACAACAGCAGGAGAAATGTGTATTTTTCTTAGTGAGGAAAACATTGTCCCACTCTCTGAAACATCTAAAACACTCATTTTATTACCACCCTGTGCACATTTTGGAGTGCTTCTTCTGATCCTAGTCATTGGAATTCTGATTAGGGATGAGCAAAAAATTTCTCCTCAAACTGAAAACGGCAAAAAATGGCACTTTCCACTTGACAATAAATTTCCAGTGTAACGTGCTGTTTTTTTGCTTTTTCCCGCCTTTTCCGCCCATTGAAATCAATGGGAAGAAAAATATTTCTACACCACACAAAAGTTTTCTGCAGCCATATAAAAGGCTGTCAGGCTCTCACAGCAGCCATTCTGTGTTTGTGAGAGGAGAGAGCAGCATGTTTTTAGCTAGAAGAGATAAGTAAAGGGGAATTGAAGCTTAGTTTAGGAAGTCATTTAGGTAGGACATTTGTTCTCTGTATTAGGGGAGTCTGGGGGCACTTTAGGGGACAAGAAGGGAGGGAGGAGGTTGTCCCCCAAATACTCCAAAATTCCATGTGACTGACAGACATGACACAGGCAACCTATTTGCTTGCTGATCTTGTTGTTATTGTCCCTGTGCTGGGTGGGGAAGTCTGGGCAAAGACATTGTTGATTTTCTTTTTCAGTTATAATTCTTTTTGGACAGACTGTGATAAGACAACAGGGTGGACAACTTAAAAAAATAAAATAAATAAATAAAAAAATAAAAAACGAAATATCTTAGGTGACAGTGACAGACAGCTGACTGGGCTTAGGCAAGGCATCATACAGCTCCATCAGTTGTGTTGTGCCCTGTGCAGTAAAAAAAACAGTGTAGCTTCAGAATGTCCAGCAATCGCACAAGGGGAGGGGGGAGGGGTGGAGCATTGTAGGGATGTGAGAGTAAAGTAGTAGTCCAAAAACCTACTGCAGCAATGGTTGTTGCAGCGTGTGTAATCAATGATGATGATCCCTTTACTCCAAGGGAGGATGCAGTTTGTCAAGGTCACAGCAAAACTAGGTCCAGCACCACCAGTGCCAGAAGAAATATAGAACCATATAAGAAGAACACTGAAGACTACAAGTCACATTCAAGTGTTGATGATGCTGGCAAAAGCATAATAAAAGAAGGTGTACCAACTGAACCGCCTGCTGCATCAGACAGTGAGGCACCAAAACACCTGCCCTCAAAGTAGTAGTGAATTTTGTTTTAGTAAAAGTAAAAAGAAATTGTTTGAGACCCCCAAAAGCTTACAGGAATATAAGGGTAGTGGGCAAGAACTGTCTGGTGATGCTGATGCTGCTGAGGATGACCTAATGATGACTGATGATGATGCAGATCTAGAATCTATCCCTCAAGCATCCTTCTCTTGTTCAGATACAGATGAATTTGAGAGTGAGGATGATGACAGGACTATAAGGTTAGCAGAAAGTCAAAGGCTGTATCTTCCGCCATTTTTAAAGAGCACTGTGCCTGTCTATAAACTGTTTGAGAAAGTCATTGGGAAGTCTGACCCTGGACAAGTATAGATGTCAGAAAGCACACAGTCACCCTATCAGTCATCCTCAGCATCATAGCCTCTTCAAAGTCCAAGTCACATTCAGCCACATACACCTGTTTTGAGTACCCAGCAACACAGGTTGTGTTAGATATGACGAGTACCTCTGGTGCTACTGCTATAAGTGCTGCACCTTTGACACCTAGTACTAGTGGCAATAGAATTACATCAACATCCAGCTCCAGTAGTTGTAGTATTAGCAGAAACCACACGTAACAGACAAAGCCAGGACAAATATATTAACAGCAGCACAGATGAGGAGATGGAGGACGGATGTGAAGAAGGGTTACCACCATCTACCCTACTTGGGACCACTGCTATGACCGATAAGAAGTATGTATCAATAATCTGAGAAGGAGGATAGAGTATGACAATGGTAAAAATACATACACAAATCACACCATGCCAGTCCCCAACCACCACCACTACAATACATATCTGCCACATTGTAGGTTGTACTTTATTTTTTTTTATTACTTGATATCATCCTGAATATGTGCCAGTGTCACTTAAGCAAGAAAGTGTTGTGGGTAAAGGACAAATGCATTATGCATGCTAACATGCCTTATTTTGCTGTAAGACTCACAACTTTGACTTTCAGTCACTTATTTCTAAACTTCAGCCCTCAGAAGGAGTAATATTACAGTGGGAAATGTAGTACATATAGGAAATATAGGTGAAAAATGTGTTAAAATTGGCGGAAAATGTGTTAACATATGCAAAAAATTTGTTAAAATAGGCGAAAAGGAGGACATTTTTGCATAGGCGGAAAGGTGACATTTTTTATAGGAAAAGTGAAAAATTTTTTGAGGGAAATTTTTCACACTTTTCGCCCACACCTACTTCTGATATATTGTTAGTGTGTTTTCTACAGTCAGACCTGTGGTTGTGCTTCAGGTGGGATATCAATGAGGATGTGTCTAGGTGGGATCCTTCTTTCCCCCTGCTTACATTTTCTACAGAGAAAACAGGAGAGCAACATGTTTAGCAATTGGATCTTGAGGGATGTAGCTTCATACTGGAGATTTCATAGACTGAGGGGGTTCCAGAAGGATTTCTACCCCTGCCACTGGAGCTAGATGTTGCAATAGTACTAGTACTAGGGTTTAGTGCTTCTCTATGAACATCATCAGAAGCACTCTTTGGTTGAGGATATTCACTTGTGTTACTGAGGAATCTTCAGACAATTCCAAGAAGAAGACACACCGCACAAATTGTTGCAGTCCAAGAATACTGTGTGATTTATTGGACGTGGACAGGGTTTATAGAGCCACGTTGCCAGGGGATGAGGGGATTGTAACATACAATCAGGACAGGAACAGTTAACAATTAACACATAGCACAATGGAAGCAAATTTTTCAGACAACCATCACACCAGACTAATCTCATCACACAGACAACAATGGTGAATAAACAACAGTGGTAAAGGGATTAGGGAAATAACACCTAATCAAACACACACCAGACAACTGGAAATCATAAGGAGAAAACACAAAAAATACATTTAACCCCTGCAAGCCCATGTAGACTTGTAGTCCGAACAATTGTCAGGGATCCATCATCCATTACATGTATTAACAGGTGCACTAGTAATAGACCATGGGTCCGTTACAAGCATCATCCACTTCCTCACCATACTCACTACTTTCAGATTCTTGTAAGCTTTTTAAAGTCTCAGTAAGTTTCTTTTACTTTTTCCCTTAGGGGTATTTATAAAACACTGTCCACTAGTTTGTGGCAGGATGTCAGTGTCCTTTGCTGAAGCAGTAGCTTTGTTCACTGCTAATTCCTGCTCCGCTGTGGCAATAATACTACAATGCAACTCCTGGCCATATTCAGTGTTGTTAATAAGTTTAGTAATAGCAGTACTAGAAATACTATTGGTGGTGCTTTTACAAAGAGCCTCCTCAAGAGGAGGACAATCATCATAATTTACTGCACAAGCTGCAGTAATGATGGTTCATTGTTAGTCTTTGTAGTACAACTTTTCTACCATGAATATGTCTATGCACTCCTCCTACTCCTTTCCCCTGATCACTGCTCCTAGCAGGTTGGGTGGACATAATGATAGTAGTGGGATTTCACTGTAAAAGTATACCAAAAAAGCTGTTTAGCATGTGGAATGATGTACTGTCTGTCTGAAAATAATGCATGATGTATGTCTCTATCTGCCACTGTCAGTCTCATTCTCAATCTCCTGGTAATCTCCGTTAGTGTCACCCATCAATCAAAATGTTCCTGTCTGTTAGTGTCACTGTCTACAAATAATGCACATGTTCCCTGTAACCATGAAATAAATTATTACCATTGACTTCAATGCAATTAAAAAGGCAGAAACATACTACTTTTTAAGGGACTAACATGGTGGGAAGCACTGTTTTTCACATATTTCTCTTTCATGGCAATATTTTTCACCGATTCCCCAAAACAATATGCAAAGTGCAGACTATGACTGTCACTGCTCACTGGGTACCTTCTCATCAGTGTGCAGCAACAGAAGCAGCATCAGGTCACTGCCAATGTTGCCTCTGGATTTGACATTAGCAGTAAAGGCCAGCTGCAGGGTAGACTATACCATTAGCATACCACTTTATGCATATATACAGCATTGAGAGACAATTTCAAAAAGCTGTAGGCGTGTTAAAGAAACCTCAGCAAGTCATAAATGAATGTCTTGTATCCCACTCCTTTAGAGTCTGTTTTGTGTCTGCTGACAATGGCTCCAGTATGTTAGCTGACAAAATTAATTTAAGACTAAAATCAGGTTAATGTACAAATGTGGTGATGTTATATCTCTTCAGATGATGGAAACATTTTGTTAGCAAGGCTACACTAGAGATTTTCTTTGTTAAAGTAAGGGAAGTCTGTTAGGCTTATGCAGAGGGATGTGTTGCTTGTGAATAAACCTAAAAAGAGTACAAATAAAATCCTTTTGTATCTACATATAACACTAGGAGTAATAGTATTAAACACACTGTATTACCTCAAAATGCCAGGAAATTCTCCAAAACAAGGGTAGCCAGCCTTGGTCACCAAGAGCTAACAATACTGGATGTTTTCAGGATATCCCAGCTGGAGCTCAGGTGCACAAATTTGTGGCTCAGTCACTTTAATTGATTCACCTTTGCTGATTAAGGGGCATTCTGAAAATCAAGCACTGTTGGTAGCCTCTTGAGTAGCAGGGTTGGCTATCACTGCTCCAGGAGGATAAGAGTTTTAACATTTATTTGTAGACCACCCATTTTTCATATAAAAGGGGTAGCAATATTGGGGATTACATTGCAAGAGTGACATTAAGGAGAAACGGGTAAGCTTTACAGGACAGGATCCTTTTATCCTAATATATACTCACCTGGTGTTCCCATTATGATTGGCTATATAAGCACTTAAAGTGATCGTAATGTTTCAAAATAAAAGCAGCTCCAATTAATCTTCATAGTATTTGGGCCATGGAGAGTGCTATTTCACTACTGTCAGAGTTGTAGTTCAAGAGTAATTGAATAATAAAGTATCCCCCTCCTGCCCCTTTTATGTAGTGTAAGCCACCTCCCCTCAGATGTGGAATCTGGTCTTAAGACTAGAGAGCTCATGGCAAGGGACAATCTTCTTAATGTGTGAACAATGAAAAAACTGCCCCCTTGACAGTGTTTTCAGGTTTTTCCCTTATGCTAATTGAAGATTGTCCCCCTCTGCGATCCACCTGGATCCCACCTTTCTATTCTGAGGTGAGCAGTGTTACATCAGTAAAAGGGGCGGGAGGGGGATACTTTATCATTCAATTACCCTTGAACTACAACTCTGACAGTACTGAAATAACACTCTCCATGGTCCAAATACTATAAAGAAACATTACTATCCCTTTAATCACTGTGCTTATTGTACCTCTTCTATTCTAAATGTAAACTGTAAAGTGCCAAGTACACAGGTTAGACCTATATAAATAGAAATATACATATACAACACAAACCTTTTTGACAAAACCTAAGAATGGCAAATATTCATGCAGAGGCTGTGGCAATTGTCCAGGTATTATCAAAGCTGATATGTTAAAAATCCATCTATAGGGATAGAATTACCCAGTAAACACTTTAATTCCCATTAAAGTAAAAATGTGATATACCTGTTAAAATGCTCCTGTGGCCTGTGATATGTAGGCCAAACTAAAAGGACAATTTGCCCTATACAGTATGAGCACAAGGAGTTAAAACCCATTTTGCATACAAAAATAATATTTCACAATTTTGATGGCAGGTACTTAAGCAAGTAAATTCCTAACAGTGGTGAAAATATACTTAAGCTGCTGTTAAAATGGGAAAATTACTGGGTGTAGACTAGAAACTAGATACCCAAAGTGTTAAATGAGGATTTTAGTCTGGTGTTTTTATGATGGTCTTTGTCTCCATCTGCAGGTGGACACTGATTGGGTTCTGCAAGGGAGAGACATTAAATCCTTTTCAGAAGTATGTTATTATTTATTTATTCTAGTATGTTCTCTATGATGGAATGTTTCTGATTTTTGTAAATTGTACCATATTATTGGCTATTTCCGCTTGTTTTATTTTAACATTGCTCTTGTGGGTTTTGCCAGTATTTAGTAGTTGCATCCCTCCTATTCATTTACTGTGCATATTTTTTCCCACAGTTAGGTCTGCTATTAGGTACCAGTAAAATGTTAAGGCAACTAATTATGTGTGCAGTAGGATGCTTCTGGATTGGTTGTGATGTATTTCCTGTACCTTTTTAAAACCAGCAATTGGAGTTTTGTGGTTATGTCTGACAAAGGGAGGCATGGAGACCCCCTGCTGCACTTATTAATAAAGTTCAGTGTTGAGTTTTGTGTACATATCAACTTGGGTGTGTTCTTCAATAAAAGGTGTGCTAAATGAAGTGGGTTAGCGGGAGACTGCAGGAGAATGTACCAGGTTATATATATGAGCAAGGCTATAAAGACACCTGTGTGGACCCTGAGTCTATGTCTATCATGCTCCAATATAATAGTTACCTTGAGAGTAGCAGATATAGTGCATGTAATCTGACCATATCCTCAGTCTAATACAGTGGTTCTCAACCTGTGGGTCGGGACCCCTTCGGGGGTTGAATGACGATTTGCCAGGGGTCCCCTAAAACCATCAGATATTTATACTTCGATTCATAACAGTAGCAAAATTACAGAGATGAAGGAGCAACGAAAATAATTTTACTGTTAGGGGTCACCACAACTTGGGAAATTTTATCAAAGGGTTGCGGCACTAGAAAGGTTGAGAACCACTGGTCTAATAGTTACTTGCTTCCTTTAAGATCCAGAAACCCTCAAAGAAATGCTAAATCTCACCTACAAAATCTGTGCACATTTTGGCCAGTCTTACAGTGCTTGCAGTGCATTGTATTCTATACAAGAGTGTAACCACTTTCCCCATCACCAGCTAAAATTGAAAGTCCCCACCAGCTAGAATTCCACAATGTACATGCTGTAGTAGTTGTATAATCAGACCAAGGCCATTAGTGAATATGCAGTGGAAGGGATTGACACGAGCCTCTTTGTCACCTGGTCAGTGGCAGCCAATGTGTGGCTCTTGTGAGCTGCTGAAGCATTTAGAGGATCAACTTCATGGTTTGTCATGACGCTGCAGGAATCAGTGAGATACTTCAACTAATATGTTTATTGCAGAAAAAAATAAAGAGCATGGCAGATAACAACACAGAAATAAATCAGCTGATGAATGACATGTTAGGATGCTTTGTTTGAAATCCTTGCATTATCTCCATTCTTGCTGTTTTGCTGGATCATGGTTTTAAACATAACATTTCTGATTGTGAGCCAAGGTGTGAGCAGCCTCACTCTGAGGAGGATTCTGTGTATGTGAAATCCTTAAAGACTCACAAAGAGAATTAAAAAAAAAGAGATATGTAGGAGCAAAACTGCTTAGAGGAAAGCAAGTAAGCAAAACGATTATTCCTCAGCAGAAGCAACAAAAACATCAAACATTTTGTAGAACCCATTCTGAATCAATCTGCTGGAGTCCTTTCTTAGCATTTGAGGTCCTCTTTAAATCTATGTGAAGTTTGGGAATTTTGATTTACTCCATATAAAGCAGTTGGTTTTCCCCCAGAATTGCTAAATGTTATTGTTTTACATATGGCCAATAGTCATATCCTTGAGACAAGTATTTGATGTTACTGAACATGTTTGGGTAATCTGAGGCCCTCATCTGTTAAAGCTGGTCATGGTTGTAGGGAATTGTAGTCCTCAACAGATGGAGAGTCCCAGGTTGGTCATCTCTTCTCTGTGTGTGTTTGTCTGCGTGCGTGTGCGTGCATGCATGTGTGTTTCCCCCTCCCACCCATCTGAAGCTTATTATGTATGAAATTTGGGAAACGGAATGTGGGGGGGGGGGCAAACTTTGTTATTCAAAAAATAACATTAAAACAGTCTGACAAAGTAAATCTTGTATAAATAAATTTACAACAAACAAAGCTTTATAGGCCTGGTGAAACCCAAGAAGAGAAGAATGTAGATAATCCACAGTTTATAAATTCTGCGGAAATCCCTGATGTTCTCATCCATGTAGGAAGTCAAATAATCCATTTCGTAACAGTCACACATTTTAGAGAGAGTTTTTTTCAAAACAAGGAGTTTCAAAGTTTTTTTTCCACTTTTCAGCTACTTTTCTATGGGGCGCTAGGATGATAGTGGTAGGGTGAAGTACAGGAGGAGATGTGTTTGAAAAAGTAGACATACTGTGGTGTAGGTGTGAAAAATAAGGCACAAATGCAGAATATAGCCCACTGACCATTTGGTCTGCCATGCAAGTCTTTTGGAAAAAAAGCCAAATCTTTATTTTAGAAAAGAAGACTGTGGGGTCCCCACATATTGCATTGGCTTTTTTTTCCAGTTGTGACTTTGATAGGTTCTGTGTGATTTTCATGTTTGTGCCAACCCCATTCAAACTCACAACTGGACACTGAACAAGGATGAAGCCATATTGTACCTACAAGTGCCTACCATGCATTCAATGAAAAGAAAAGATTGTCTTTGGTATGGACCATAATCTGTAACAATGGCCCAGTGTGGGTCCGCAGATACTTAACTTGAAAAGGACTAGAACCTGCAACCCTGAGATTTGGATATATTCCACAGCTGGCACACTAGCCAGCTGTGTTATCTCACCAGTGTGGCCATATGTGTGCATGTGTACATGTGTTTTGAGCTCTTGTGCAGTTAAAAAAAAAAAGATATAAAAAAGTTATAAAAATGAAAATACTATCCATTAAAAGGAGCTTTCTCCTCACAGTCCAGAAGGGGGTACTTAGGAAGCTTTGCATGCTGGCCTTTAGAGTGGTATGGGAGATGAAGAGATATAGAAAGAGGCAGCTAAGGAGGACCTCCACAGGGGAGCAGTAGGTGGTAAAGTGGATGCTGGTGGTCGCTGGGCTTCAGGTGGTTATGTAAAATCAGATGGTGGCATTTCTGGGGATGGAAGCACTGCATCTGCTGTTAGGTCCATGGCCCTTGCCTTCTTCCCCAAGCCCAACATCTGATGGGGCTGGAGCAGGTGGATAAGCTGCACTACAGCTTAGAGATGTTCCCATCCAATGTATGTCTGGTGCCAGCTTCAGCTGCACTCTTATTGGTCTACATTGGTGTTGTTATTGAGTCATCTGGTGTGCACTGTCCAGGCAGCTCATCTGTGCTCCTGCTGCTGGTGGTGGTATTAATTCTGAGCCTGCTCTCCCCTAACATCAGTTCTGGCCTATTCAGGATCATGTTCCACCTGGACACTGTAGCGAAGGGAAGGGGACTCTCAGAGTCAGAGGAATGGTGTGGGCTCCCTTGACCTCTAGTCTGGATGCTCTCAAATGCTTCCTCTACCACTCCCCTAACAGTAGTCCCACCAGCTGCTTCACCATCACTGTTACTACTACTACTACTACTACTACTACTACTACTACTACTACTGCTAACACCACGCACATCAAGTTCAACCCCAGAGTCTTCTTTCTCACAGTCGCTAGTTATATGAGGATATTGATTACCCGTCCTTCATTCCTAACACTAACAAGCTGCTGGATCTTCTTTGTAGTAGTAGTAGTACTAGCACTGGTGGAACTGCTCTGGGATGGCAAGTGTGACTTAGGGTCCCCTGCTGTCACACTTGGCATCATCTTCTCCTTCTCTCCTCCTGAGTATTACAAGATACACTAGCAGCTTCAACACTGGTGGCAGCAGCTTCAACACTGGCAGCAGGAACAGCACTGGTGGCACTGGCAACAGGGGCAGCATGTCTGACAGCAGGCACAGTATTGGTGGCAGCAGGTTCACCACTGGAAGCAGGCACAGCACTGGTTTCAACAGGGAAAGCAATGGTGGCAGCAGAGGCAGCATGTCTAACAGCAGGCACAGGCAGCTGACCTGTCCAGCTCTCACTAGTACTACTGTTTTCTCTCTCCCTTCCCTTGTCTTCCTTCCTTCCCATTCCCTTTTCTCCCTCCCTTCCCATTAAATTCCCCAAGATCCCTTGGGGTGATTTAGGTGGACTGGACAGCATTGGTTCAGTAGTGAGGCAGGAGAGGCTCATAGTGACTGCTATCACAAAGTTTAAAAGTAATAAAAGGAGGAACTGAAAGGACCCTTATGTGTCCACTGAGTGTGAGTCTGATGAGGAAATGAGCACTACAGAACCAATTCTGGCCAGTACCCCTAAATCACCCCTAGGTATCTTGGGGAAATTAATTTCAAGGGAGGAAGAAGAGGGTAGTATTGAGAGCAGGATAGGTTAGATGCCTGTGCCTGCTGCCAGACATGCCACCCCTGCTGCCAGACATGCCACGCCTGATGCCAGACATGCTGTGCCTGCTGTCAGACATGCTTCCCCTGCTGCCACCAGTGCTGTGCCTGCTGCCAATGCTGAACCTTCTGCCACTAGTGCTGAAGTTACTACCATTGTGCCTTGTAATACTCAAGAGGGGGGGGAGGAGAAGATGATGCCAATTGTGAAAGCAGGGGCCCTAGGTCACACTTTCCATCTCCAAGCAGTCCAGTAAGTGCTAGTACTACTACAAAGAAGGTCCAGCAGTTTGTTTGGAGTGAAGGAGTGGGTAATCATCATATTACTAGTGACTGTGAGGAGGAAGACTCAGGGGCTGAAATTGATGTGGTTGGTGTTAGTGGTACTACTAGTGACAGTGATGGTGAAGCAGCTGGTGGGACTAGTGTTATTAGAGTGGTAGAGGGAGTAATTGAGAGCATCCAGACTAGCGGTTAAGGGACCCCACATCATTCCCCTGACCCTGGGATTGCCATTCCCATCATGTTATTGTTCATGTGGAACATGATCCTGAAGAAGGCAGAATTGTTACCACAGCAATAATACCAATACCACCAGGAGCACAGATCAGCTGCCCATGCCTGCTGCTAGTGTGGTCAGTCTGCCTTCTTCACGTCAAGAACAAATGGCAAGTTTGACATTAGGGGACCCTCTGTCACATTTCTCGTCACCTCCTCCAAACAGCAGTGAGATGCCTGTAATAGAGCAGCAGCAGCACGACGGACTAGTGGTGGTGGTGATGATGATGGTGGAAAAGCTGGGGTGGAAGAGACATTGATGTCATTTTTTAGCCCAAACTGAGAAGGAATGGGAGACAGGGATGGACATCACCACCAACACTAGCAGTGAGCTTTTGTAATTTGCAAAGTTTGCTACTGCTCTAATTCCTGTTGCTGCAGCTGAGTTGCAAGGGCAGCAGGATGCTGAGGAGCAGGGTAGTGTGCCACAGACCACCGTGGACACAGTGGGAATGGGGTCAACGAGTGATATGGGACCAGAACAGGTTCCACTTGCCAGCAGCAATACTCCTGGTCCTAGTTGCAGTGCTGATTCTGAGGCAGTAGCAGCAACAGTAGCAACATTATCCTCTGCACTGGACAGTGAATGGGAATGTGGAGGAGAAGAATAAAGAGGCCATTCTTCTTCCCTACCCCCTGAAGTCATGGGTGTGGGACCAACAGCACTGTGCACAATTTGTGACAAGTCAGTGAGATGGGGAAAGGAAGGAACATACCTTGGCACAACCGCCCTGATAAAAGATACCATGGCATTTATATCAAATTAGCTAAAGCCAAACACCCACCACAGAAACAGAGCACCGCTGTTGCTGTACCCCCTGAATCTCACGAAAGCCAACAAGAGGGAAGGTGATGATCAAAGAAGAGGAAGACTAGAGAAACCCAGGCAGGGGCTTGAAGTTTGATGTCCAGCAAAACAACTAGCTCACCATCACCTTCTTCCTCAAGGGCTACTACATCTTCTGCCAATCCACCTCGTTCATCATTACCTCCCCTGCAAAATTATAGCCACTCTGTAGATGTTAGGATGTGGCAGCTCGTGTCCACCCATTGCACACTGTGTGGTGCACTAACCACACATGGCAGTGCGCTGGAGTAGAATCGCAAGCAGGGCGTCAAGCGGCATCTGAGGAGAGGCCATCCAACAGAATATACTAAGATGGTGGCAGGGAGGGTTCATCATTACTATTGAACTGTCAGCAAGTTGTCATGTGTCCTTAGAGGGGTATGGAGAAGAGGCATTGTGACAGCAGAAGTGCTTGGTTTCTGGTGTCATGGTATTTGGATACAGTTGTGCCAGGTGTTATTTACCACAACATTGCAGTTGCTGATGAGAGGAAAGGTTCCTGCTCTCAAGGGAAACATTTCTATTCTAGTAACAACACACCCATGATTTTGGGGGAGGGGCAGGTGGAGAAGAATTATTGGCCAATTTCTTCTTTTCTTCACATATACTCTGGTCTAGTTATTGTGTAGGTGCTACTGCCTCAGGAACATCACTGGATCTAGACGTGGCAAGTTGAACCTTCATAATCCATCACTTATGTTACTGCTGTTGCTGATCCCATTCCCTTTGAGATGCCTAATCATCCTGCTTCTTAAACAACTCAGCAGTAGCAGCAGCAGCAGCAAGAACAGCAGTTGCAAATTTCATATGTACATCAGGGCATTTTAAAATGGCCAGTGACCACTGGCCAACACAACATGACCTGCTGCACTAGGCCAGTAGGGATTTTTTTTCTCAAGTCCTACAAATCAATGTTTCCTTAGAGCTTGTGCCAAACAGGTCTAAGTCCTACAAATCAATGTTTTCCAAGGGCTTGGGCCTCTAATAAGTCTAAGTCCTACAAATCAAAACATTTCTATGTGTTGTGTGTAAATTATATTTCCATTGATTTCAATGGAATGAACTAGGAAATTAAGTGGAAAATGGCACTTTTCGCAGCAAATTATTCTCCAAGCAGGAAGTGCCATTATTCTCTGATTTCAGTTTGAGGTGAAATTTTTTGCCCATACCTAGTCCCCGCTACTTTTATATTTCTATAAGCTTTTTTAAGTCTCAAACAATTCCTTTTTACTTTTCAGAATGTTCGCTTCTACTTTTACTCTGTCTCTGTTACAGCTTACATTAGGGTCTCTGTCACCTATTAGTTAAACTATTTTTTTTTAAAATTTGTAATATATTTTTTTAACTGTCACTATCACTGTCTAAGAAGAAAATAAAACACTCCCTGTGTAACTGCTTCATCCCCTGTTAGCCTGTTGCTAGCTTCAAGCAGAGGTGCTTGCAGCTGATTGGCTGGGAGGTACATAAAAACATATCAGACCATGGATATTTTTATTTCAAATAATTTGGATTTGTAACAAACATAGGCACAAGTTCTTAACCACTTGGGGCATATGATGAAATATTTAACCACACACCTATACATAGTTTAACCCTTGGAGTCCCAGAGAGGTACTCAACACATTACTCTGCAATGTGTTGCATACCCCTATGGCACTTAAGAGGTTAAACTATGCACTGATGTGTGGGTTATTGTCAGGCAACATTTATTCATGGATTTTTTTTATGAAGAGAGAAGAAGACAGAGGAAGAGAGAAGAAGAAAGAAGGAAAACAGAAGAAAGAAGGTAGACAGTAGCTCTCCAGGATGCTGAAGACTCCGCTGAACATCAGGATTATTGGTGTTTGTTTTCAGGGGCTGCATTGCATTGTAGCTCAGTCAAGGTAACCCCATGAGTGTCAGGGGGTTCATTTTACCCCACTGGCACTCATAGGGTTAATTCTGTTAACATTGGACACAGTTTGGGTGTACTTTGGATGTATTGATGTGGGGCTCAGGGATCCATATTAGTACATCCACTTGGGACTTTTTTTTTCACTGTTTTTTCCTTTCAATTGCTGTGTTGGATGAAACCTGGGTCTTAAATTACCAGCAATAAAGTGAGTCCCTTATCAGATCTTGGGCTCAGTTCTATTACCAGTGCTAACCCCCCCCCCAGCCATTGTGTTTTTTTAAGTCAAGTTTTAGTATCCTATTACCCAACTTGTGAAAACAAAATCTGTGGTAATTGTACATACTGCCAGTCAAAAAAAAGGCCATAGGAAACCTCTCTGGTACACATAGGGTTAATTATACAATACAAATACAAAGAATGCATGTCTTAAAAAATAGGAGAAGAACAATGTTGAATTTAAATGGAGAAAAAAAGTCATGGGAGCACTGCAAGTCAAATTTTCAAGGGGAAGAGTTAAAATGTTGGATGTGAACAATATTTGTTGAATTAAAGTGGTGAAAGAAAGTACTGTATGTCGAATTTTAAAAGTGGGGGTTAAAATGTCGAAGGGGGGCACTCTATGTCGGATTTTGATAATGTGGGGAACACATCGAACACTAAACTTGATCTTTCTGTCGTCAAACGTATGCCTATTTCCTTGGACTTTGACATTTTGTACTTTTTTTAGGCATTACTTGAACAGAATCAGACAGCGCCAGTTTTGTTAGTTCTCTGAAATGTGCTGTCTACGCAGTTTTGTTTTACTGTGGCTCTGCACTAGAATACCGGTGTAATACATGTTTGCAAAATACATGCTGCTTGTTTTTCTTGTAATGCCGGTTTTAGAGCTGGTAATAGAATCAAGCCCCTTAATGGCTAACGCAGTCAATTGAATTGCATCTCGTGGCATTTATATTATTTTTCAATGTCTCTTACTTTATCTCCCAGCAGGGTTTTTTTTTGCCAGCATTTCTTCATAGCACAGGTAATTGAATCGCTTTCCGTGCTTGACGAAATGCTGGGGGGTTTTCTTTGGCTTTCGAACCTATTTAAATCGAGCCCTATGTGTCTAATATGAGGTGCCTTGGATCAAGCGTATTTGTCATGTAGACAAAGGAAGATTGATGGCACCTCCGAAATCTTCATTTAAAAAATCAGCTTTATTGATGTTCTTTAAAACTACATGGCATATAGCAGGACAGAGATGAGACAATCAGCGCATATAATTCGGCCAGACCTCCATGCAGGTCTAACGCGTTTCATGCTAAATTAGTTCTTAATCATAGACACAACGTGTATAGAGAGAGAGATGAGAACTTATAATTTTATGAAAACCAAATATTGAAGCTTAAAGTGCTGGGAATGTATGTGAATTTAGTTGTTTAAAGGATCATTAATACCTTTTAATAATATAAGAATAGAGTTCAGCAGGGGGCACTCCTTTCAAACAAACCCTTTACACAGTGCTATCAACGTGCATTTAAAATAATAGTCACGCATGGCCAGGAGTCAATAATTAACTCATCAACTCAATTGCTTGCAGAGGGAATGACTTGCCTCTGTTCAATTAACAGCAGGCCTTCAGATGAAGAATCACTTGAAAAAAATGTATTCTTAAACATTTTTGTTTTAATTTGTTGTTAGCTATTTTATGCATTTTTATTGCTTTCTGTTTTAATAGCACTATGGAGAGGTTTCATTATAGGGTAGTATCTTTATGGTCTTTTACTGTATTTAGATGGGGTTTTTGCCTCTCCTAGTTTGTGTGTAGTACTCCTTTGATTAGTTTGGTATTGAGTGAGATGATTGGGTATCCTTAGAAGAGGGAGAGTTGGAGGCATGGCTTTTGTATTATGCCTTTCTTGTTTACAAGTTTTCCTGAGGAAATGACTCATGTTATCAATCTGAAATGCATTGGCCTGTTTATGAGAAGCATTGCTGTTATAGATTTTGAATATTTAAGTGATTCTACATCTGAATGACTGCTGCATTTTATCATAGAAGCCTGTTGAGATCTGTTATTTGAGCAGAGGCAAGTCACTCCCTCAGCAAGCTATTGATCTGGGTAGTTCATTATTAACTTCTAGACATTATAATATGTATTGTTTTATATGCATGTTGATATCGTTGAGATGAAGGGTTTGTTTAGAAGGATCCCACCCTGATGCCCATTGTCCCTGAGTCTTTGTTCTGAGCTGTACTAAAGCTCAAGGTGAGCTGCTGTTGTGTTTATCTGCATGGAAGCAGTGTTAGAATTGTGCATTAGTGCTATGTCTGTGATGATAAAGTGAGAATGGGTCTAGTTTATGGGCTACCTTTGCCATTTATTATTTATGTTTTGAGAGCCATCCACAGTCTGTTCTTGCTACTTTCTAGTGTAAAACTCATCCTTCATTTGTGGGAGGGTCTGTAAGCCTATAAATATTTTGCTGCAGCCCCTCCTATAAGGCACTTCTTGCTAGAAGTCAGATGGTCCATCTAACAGTCTCTGCCCCAGTAGCTACTGGGCATGGCAGGAATCTTGAGATTAGTCCCCTCTCTACACTCCCTCTTTGTCCTCCATCCTTTACTCTACCAGCGATTCCTACTGTAACTTGGGTACACACAGCCTTACCCACAGCCTTACCCCACCTTTTTCTTTTATTCATTTTCCTCCTTCTTCCTTGAACTTTGGCCAGATGCTAATATCCAGTGCTAGGTTATGGCTGCTGATTAATTCAGTGGGATATTACTTTTGTTCTGCTGCACACTTGGTCTGGTGAGTGGATGGGTTGTTATCTACTAACAAGATTTAGCTCTCTCCCTTGTCTCTCCTTTCTTACTCCTCTTTAAGCTATTTTCTGTCTTTCGCATCCACTTTACCATCTTCATTTTGCCTTGCAATGATGTGCTCCCAATTGCTCCCCCTCCCATTGGACACTCATTTCCCCTTTCCTCCTCAGCTCACGAGACACAAGATCTGCCCTCCAACTCCCACTGCTAGCTCCTCTGTTACATGGAGTCATATGGAAGAGGATCCAGTTGGTGAGGCTTGGTGCAGTGCTTGAACTTTCTTCGACAGTTTTTTTTATTTAGTTTTCTGCATACTATTTATAATCACCCCAAGTTACACTTTGGGGTGGGCGAAAGATGTGAAAAATTTCCCACGTGACTTTTCGAGAAAAATTGCAGATTTTTCATTTTTCCCACAAAATGTCCTCCTTTTCACCTATTTTAACAAATTTTCTGCATATTTTAACACATTTTTTGCCTATATTTCCTATAGGTACTACATTTCCCACTGTAATACTTCTGAGGGCTGAAGTTTAGAAATAAGTGGCTGAAAGTCAAAGTCAAATGTGGCTTGGAAAATGTTTTAATACAAAGAATTCATTTGTCCTTTGCCCACAACACTAACTTCCTGCTTAACTAACACTGGCACATATTCATGATGATATTAAGTAATAAAAAAAAATAAAGTACAACCTACAATGTGGCAGATGTGTATGGTAGTGGTGGTGGTGGGGGACTGGCATAGTGTGATTTGTGTATGTATGTTGTTTTTACCATTGTCATATGCTATCCTCCTTCTCAGGTTATTAACACACATTACTTATCAGTCATAGCAATGCTCCCAAGTGGGGTAGATGTGGCAACCCTTCTTCAGATCCCTCCTCCACCTCCTCATCCGTGGTGCTGTTAATATATTTGTCCTGGCTTTGTCTGCCATACTCCTCTGCAGCAGGAGCCATAGATGTTATTTGGACTGAACTAACTGTTGGCACTGGCAGTAGCACACTCTCTCTGACTCATACATTACTTCACTACTTCTTTTTTCTGCCCTAGAGCCCTGGGAATTTTTTAAAATGCTTCTGCTTCTGCTAGTTGTGGCACCTTTGGCCTGCTGATTGTATGTCTCCCAGTCAGACCTGTGGTAGTGCTTTAGGTGGGATCTCATAGAGGAGGTGCCTAGGTTTGAGCCTGCTTTCCCCCTGCTCATGTGCTTTTTGCACAGACAACAGATAGCAACATTCTTAGCTTGAGGATCCTGAGTGAAGTATCTCCATATTGTGGACTTCATGGAATGAGGGGATCCTGGGGTGGTGGAACTGCTGCTACTACTACTAGGACTAGATGTTGATGTAATTCTACTGCCACTACTACTAGGTGTCAAAGGTGCAGCACTTACAGCAGCAGCAGCAGCAGCAGAGGCACTTGTCATATCTAACATTGTAAATGTTAACTTGTGTTTCTGTTGCTGGGTACTCAAAACAGGTGTGTGTGGCTGAGTGGGACTTGGACTTTGAAGAGGTGATGATTCTGATGATGACTGATAGGGTGACTGTGTGCTTTTTTGACATCTGTGCTTGTCCAGGGTCAGATTTTCCAATGGCTTTCTTAAACAGTTTATAGACAGACACAGTGCTTCTTAAAAGTGGTGGAAGATTCAACCTTTGACTTTCTGCTAACCTTATAGCCCTGTCATCATCCTCACTCGCAACTTAATCTGTATCTGAACAAGAGAAGGAGGCCGGAGGGATATATTCTAGATCTGCATCATCATCAGTCATCATTAGGTCATCCTCAGCAGCATCAGCATCACCTGACAGTTCTTATCCACTACTATCCTTATATTCCTCTAAGCTTTTAGAGGTTTCAAACAATTTATTTCTACTTTTACTGTAACAAAGTTTCCTACTAATTTTGAGGATGGGTGTTCTGGTGCTTGTTTGTCTCACTATCTGATGCAGCAGGTGGTTCAGCTGCTACACCTTCCTCTATTATGCTATTGCCAGCATCATCAACACTTGAATGAGAGTTGATGTCATCATCAGTGTTCTTCTGATATGGTTCTTTATTTCTACTGGCACTGGTGGTGCTGGTACTTGTTTTGCCTGGACCTTGACAAACTGCATCCTCCCTTGGAGTAGAGGGATCATCATCATTAATTGCACACACTGCAGCAACCATTGCTGCAGTCAGTTTTTGAACTACTACATGTCCATGTACTGTTCCACCCCTCCCCTTTCCTCTTGTGTGCTTGCTGGACATTACACAACTACACTGTGTTTTTTTTACTGTATGGTGCACAACACAACTGATGGAGCTGTATGATGTCTTGCCTAAGCCCAGTCATCTGTCTGTCACTGTCACCTAATATATTTAGTTCTTTATTCTCTTTTATTTTTTTTTTTATTTTTTAAGTTGTCCACCCTGTTGTCTTATCACAGTCCGTCCAAAAAAAATTATAACTGAAAAACAAAATCAACAATGTATTTCCCCAGACTTCCTCACCCAACAAAGACACAATAACAGAAAGATCAGCAAGCAAATAGGTCCCTAGCTGCCTCTGTCATGCCAGTCAGTCACATGGAATTTTGGAATATTTGGGGTCAACCTCCTTCCTCCCTTCATCTTCCCATAGTGCCCCACTGATTCTCCTAACAGAACACATGTCCTACCTAAAAGATTCCCTAAACTAAACTTCAATTCCCCTCTTCTCTATCTCAAAAAACGTACTGCTCTCTCCTCTCACAAACACAAAATGGCATGCTGTGAGAGCCTGACAGCATTTTATATGGCTGTAGAAAACTTTCGGGTGGAGAAATATTCTTCTTCCCATTGATTTCAATGGGCAAAAATGATGGGAAAAAGCACAAAAATTGCACTTTTTGCTGGAAATTATTCACCAAGCTGAAATTGCCATTATTCTCTGATTTCAGTTTGAGGTGAAAAATTTTGCCCATCCCTAGTTACACTATATTGATGTATGTGCTATCTCAGCAATAGTAATTTCATTCATTGTGCAGATGACTTACCAAGAATTTGTTCATGTTCTGCATAGTTTATCAGTTACATCTGTGTACAGCTATATCACAAAAATGGAGCTTTTAAGCTTGTGTATAGTTTATTATAGTAATCCATTTAGTAGTCACCTAGTTAAATTTAAGCATTTTATATTTGTATATTTATGGCATCCTGCACTTTCATTATTAATTTTCTTTTTTCCAGGTTCTCCAGAACTGACAGTTGGTCCTTTCTTATAAAAAGAAAAGCCCCTTGCTATAAGATGACAAACTTCCATTGACAGTCTCTCAGCTAGTCAGTCTGTTATCCCCTTACTTGGTATCATTTTCCTCTTCAGTTTTTTCATTCAGATCCTCAGATCCCATACTGAAACACAACCGTTACATTCTCCTCTACACATCATTATAGGCCAAGTCTAGACATTACTCTTTCAAAATTCCTCTTAGTCCCCTCTACTTAAAAAAACAAATCAGCCTATACTTTCACCCTAAATAATGATCTCCTCTTCACAGATGTTGACATTCATTCAACCTTATTTACTGTTGTTGTACCTCAGTCCCACATGACAAAAGGCTTAGTCTACATCCTTGCCTCATTTTCAGAGGGTGAAGGATTAGTTCACCCTCCCCCCCAACACCACAGATGTCCAAAGATTTGTTATTCTAACCTTACGAGTAGTACTGCTGTTCATCTTTTTCCACACTTTCCGTTTATGCCTTAAGAATTAGTTCTCTGAAATGTGTATTAGTATACACATCTTTACCACTTCTGAGGGGCCAAAGGATCTGTTCCCTCCTTCTCAGAGGCCAAAGGATTAGCCACCTCCTTTATTCATTACCTGTTTTGCAGAGGATGAAGAATCAATTTTCCTTACCTCCTCGCAGAGGAGGATTTTTTTACTTCACTGAGACTGAAAGTTTAATTACTTTCCTGTCATGTTCCTTCTGCTTTTATGGGGTTTTCTGGAATATTTTACTGGTTATTTGGTTTTGCTCTTGGTTCACTTTCCCCATCCTGTTTATGACACTCTCTCTCTTACTCTTTATCTAGTGCCTGCGCCTTGTGCCTGTGTGTGATCCAACCATTCTTGCTGTGACCTGTAGAAGAATAACCCCACTATCGATTGGGTTATGGGGTCTCTGTTTTCCTCACTCTATTGCACTTGAGGTGCTGAGGTTCATGTTTCCGCCTTGGCTGTGGTCAGCTCAGACCATCCTGTTATTCCTGAGGTCTATAGAACATTTGCAGATGTGTTCTGCAAGGTGAAGCCTGAGACTTTGCTTCCACACCGGTCATAAGACTGCTCTTTTGACCTCCTTCCTGGGCAGGGTTTATCCTTTGTCCTTACCAGAAAGAAAAGCTCTTGAGGAATACATCCAAGATAACTTGACCAGTTAACCTTATTTTTTTGGAGCTCATTTGTCAGTACACAGGATTTTTGGGGCTATTTATGCATTATCTATCTAACCCTGTCATCTCTGCATTGTGTGCCGGAGAGGTACGCAACGCACTGCAGAGCACTCAAGGGGTTAAACTATGCACAAATGACAAGGTTATATTTGGACACACAAAATTTAACATTCTTTTATTTTTTCACAGGCATGATGCACTGGTGATAAAGAGTGAAGGAGGACAAGGGTAGCATCTCTCCCTCTCTCTTTGGATTGAGTGTGATTGTGTGAGTTTTGGCTGTGTCATTGCACTGTGTTGGGTGTGTTGGGAGTTGTAATGGAAGATAACTAATGGGGGGTGTTTGGGGGGGAAAACCATATTGGTGTGTTTTGCCCTGGATGCATGTTGTGGGACATGACGTTACCAGTCGAAACTGGCTTGGTCTGGCACAATAGGGGTAATTGGTTAAATACATTGTGGCAAGGGTGGAAATTGATTTGGTTTTCAGCATGACCCCGTTCTCTTGGCAATGCAAGGGGGTGTTAAGAATTGGGTATGTTACATTATTCAATAACACGATTCGTAACAGTGTATTGATTCCTAAATAAAGATGGCCTGTTCTCTTTCATAAGCAGTGTGTTTGTCATTCCTTTATACCTTGTGCCTTTTACAACAGCATCTAGAATTTCCCTGGAAATTCTGGTGCAAGCCATTCTTACTACAGTGGGCTAATGATTAAATGTGCTTTTAGGGAATATGGTCAAAAGAAAAGTGGAGGAGTTCTGGGGCAAACCATTTGCACTACAGGAGACAACTAAAAGTTCAGATTGTACCTTTCCGCTTCTTGCCAAAATGCTCCTTAGGGAGCCCTTGAGACCATTGTCTTTCATTTAACAATGGCTAGACAATAACATCATTGACCAGGAAGGAAATACGTGAATTAGATGGTAAAGGGATGTGGGCACTATGGAAACCTGGGAATGGGAAATGGCCAAGGCGGGTCCAATGCAGGTGGCAACGTCTTCCCAACATCAATTGATACAATTAAATATTCTACATAGGATTTACTGTATGCCAGTCAGATTGAATAAAATGGGAAATTCACATAGTGCTAACTGTCCTAGATGTAAGGGAATCCAGGGAAAATACATGCATATGATATGGGAATGCCGTGCTGTTTGGAAATTCTGGGAGAAAGTACTGTGCATTGTAGCTCTGGTATTGGGAAGGCCTATACAACCAACACCAAAATGTTGTTTGTTGTCCATTTTCCCTGATGAGATTGACAGTACAGCTGACAGAACTCTACTGGGTGAGCTCCTGCTGATGGCTAGAACAGTGGTGGCTATGAACTGGATGTCTAACAGAGCCCCTGGGTGCAGGGCATGGTTAAACCTGGTATCACAAAATGTCCCACATTTCAAACTAGTTTACTTACACTGGGGGACGCCAAGTAAATTTGATAGAATTTGAGGGAGATGGCAGGAGTGGTGTACAAGTGGGTTGGATGGACTCCACTTGCACAATACTGTGCATTTAGATGATGGTGTGTGAAAGGAGCTGGGAAGGATTGGGTGTCAAGTGGCATGCACTTGAGATAGGAGAGATGTGAGAGCTTTGAATGGTTTGAACTCTTGGACTGCCTATGCACAGTTATGTGGCTGAGTGATGAGGGTGGTGAATGGGTGTGTGTGGGGGGGGGGTGCTGCGGGTGCAGGGGAGAGAGGAATTGGGGTATAGGGAGAATTAGCTTAGCTGTTAGTTGATGTGGGTTGTTGGGGGACAATTGGGAAAAAACAATGAAACTTCAGGCTGCTCCGAATGGCATGGAACCTGTGTGTATTACTGTAAAATTGTGCAAGTGTACTTCATAATACTTTTGTGGAAGATGTTATTTTATGTACCTTCTTGTATAACTGATATGTGTTTGGAGCAGCGTGATAATAAACTGTTTTTGAAAAAAACAAAAAGTTCAGATTGATTTAAAGGGTGATTTAACCCCTTGAATTCTAGAGAGGAAGTTCTCTCTAGCATTCAAGGGGTTAAACATTTCTCATTTAAATCAATGGGAATTTTTGGAATGTTTTTATTCCCCCCTATAGTACAAATGGTATGCCCAGTAACATCTTCACTTTTCTTTTGAACATATGGCCCTTAGACTTTGAGTACTAGAGAGAACTCAGATGCATTGCTTTGTGATAATTTGGAGACCTCTCTAGTCTCTAAAATTCAAGGGGTTAAAATTCTCAATTATATTAAATTAGATTTTTGACCAATTCAAATTAAAGAAAATGTTTATGTGTCCTCAACAATGCAGTTGATTTGACCCAGAATTGCTCTTTGTTTTCTTTCTTTGTATGGATTAACCCTTTCAGTGTCAGAGAGATCCAACACATTGCTTTGCAATGTCTTGGATACGTCTCTGGCACTCAAAGAGTTACTGTTGTGAAACTATCAGACATTTTACCAGCAGCCACATTACAGCTTCTTCTTATTTGATAACATCCTTATATGTAGTTATAATTATGAAAGCTATATTAGTACCTGTCACATCTGTCTGTGGTTTTGACATGCCCAGCCATGACTCATTATGTTTGAGTTACTCAGAAATGACTTTCTTCCACTTCTGTGGAAATATCACAGTTCAAGAAGGGTGCATGCCATTCTATATTTGGTTGCATTAAAGGGACAGCAATAATTAGCTATTAATGGGATAGTAATGTCTCTTTATAAGTTGCTTGCTGAGTCTTCTGTATGTTTAAAGTAACCGACTGCGCTATGTTTACTACCTTACTTGTTTGTAGTTATGAAGTTATGAAGATCCCCCGGTCGCCCCTTCTGTCACGCCACTCTGAAGATGTAGGCTGGTTAGGGCAGCTGCAGTGAGGGACAAGCTTCAGTATGCAAAGGGAAATTCTGCCCTCCTTCGTCAAGGGGGGCAGGATTTTCCTTATTATATACACACAAAAAGGAATCTCCACTCTATAAGAAGAGGCTCCTTTAAGTTCCTGCGCTTAGGCCCTATATGGATTTTACAGTTTATAATAATCAATATGGGTAGAGATAACAACAAACAATATATATATCCAATGTAAACAGTTCTTAATAGAAACCAAGAGCTTCAAGCTAAGATGCACTTCTAATAGTCCAGTGTTTCTCAACGTTAGTCCTCGGGGCACACCAACAGTGCAGGTTTTCAGGTTGTTCCTGCTTAATCACAGGTGAGTAGTTAGTGGCTCAGTCATTGTGATTGATTCACCTGTTATTAATTAGGGATATCTTGAAAACATGACCAATTGGTGTGCCCCAAGGAATGGAGCTGAGAATCAGTGTAATAGTCCCTTTGATGGTCCTGTCAATTTTAAGCTTATAAAAGCCAAACCAGAGTAGAGATAGCAATCTCAACTGGAAAACCTCTCCAGAGTCTTTGTGGATCTCTAAATGGTAAAATTATAAGATGTCGCATGGGGTTATAATTCTTCACAGAAGGCTCCTTTGGTTCGCTGCCCCTTTCACACTAGTGGATTGTGTTCAAATCATAGAACTGTAGAACAATAGAAGAAAAATAAGGGCGCAGGACCCTCTAAGAGCACAAACTGCTTGTTTTCTTGTTTGCGACCCCCAATAAATAGTCTGCTTACCGGGTTTAGACAAGTTTAAGCCTTTAAATGTCACCCTTCTGATAGTATATGTCTTCTGACTCCAAATCTCCAAATAATCCAGAGGTTCCAATGATATTTATTAAAAAATATACATATAAATAAATTACAATAAGAAGTAATAGAAATATCATCCAAATACAATTGCCCAACATGTTTTGTATTCCAGTAAACACTTTCTCAACGGCTACTTGTTAAAAAGCATAATTACAGTAGTTATTAAAAATCAGTATTACTGAGAAAGTGTTTACTGGAATATGAAACGCATTGGATATATATATATATATATATATATGTATATATATATATATATATATATATTTTTTTTTTTTTTTAAATAAATATCATTGGAACCTCTGGAGTATTTGAAGATTTGGAGTCTGAAGACATAAACTATCAGAATGGTGACATTTAAAGGCTTAAACTTGTCTAAACCCGGTAAGCAGACTATTTATTGGGGTCGTAAATAAGAAAACAAGCAGTTTGTGCTCTTAGATGGTCCTGTGTCCTTCTTTTTCTTGTATCATTCTACAGGATTTTCCTTACACTTACTGAAGTTTGTCCCTTGCTGCAGCCGTCTGATCCCACGACCAGATTTCAAATGTAGTGGGAGGTGGCCAGAAAGGGGCGGGTGAGGGATCTTTATCACTTCATAACTTTTGAACTACAAAAAAGTAAAATCTTAGACATAGCACAATCTGTTACTTTTAACTAACAGAAGACTCGGCGAGCAACTTTTAAAATGACATTACTATCCCTTTAAGGCAAGAGCTATTCTTCAACTTTTTTTATAATAAAGTTACCTTTGTAATAGTCTATCACATTGTTGTTTTCATTTTATTTTCTATTAAAGTGTTCCCCTCCCGCCCTTTTTCCATATGACATGATGCCTCCACTCAGAGCAGCAAGCCAGTCAGGATGGATCGCAATGAGGGACAATCTTCTGTCAACATAAGGAAAATCTTGCCCTCCTTATTCAAGCAGGGGAGGGTTTTCCTTTTACTGATAGATAGAAGATTGTCCCTTGTTGCAAACTGTCCGGTCTTCTGACTGGATTCCAGATCTGAGGGGAGGCAACGTAACATATGCAAAAGGGGCAGGAAGGGGACACTTTAATATAAAATAAAATGAAAACTTCAACATTATGGTCTGTTACACATATCTTGGGGAAAACAGGCCACAGCTTTATTTAAAATACTTCCATTATTTTAACCATCATAATTGAATTAATTTTTAAAATTAACAGTCCTTGACAATATAAAACATACTTGAGCATACTTGAACCAAGCATGGACAAATTGCCCAGGGCTCATGCTAGAATTCCAACATCCTTCAGCATCTTATACCTGACTCCAAAGAAATTACCTCATTGACCATACACCTTAGCTTCAATGGGAACGTCACACCTGTGACCTAGATCTGGAGCATAACTTCCAAAGGACTTCAGCTTGAGGGTAAATCCACATCACTTTACCACATAAGTTATCGATATCTGAAAAAACAGGCAAAGACTAACCCTGTTGTGGCAAAATCCAACCATAAACTCACTATATTATGGAGGGAGTGAGGGATGCTGCTCCTTTTGCAGACTTCTTCCTGTCTCTGCTTGACTTATTTCACCTCAGTTACTCTTCACATTACCCCCAGCATCTACATTCGGTTCAACCCTCGCCATGCCATGTTTCCCCTTCCTGTACACACCATTCCCATCCAGGGAAATTTGAGCAGTCAGTTTCAGACATTCCTTGGTTATTGCTGCTACAGTGATCACATGTGGAAGTGGACAAGACAAAGGTAATGTTCCTAAACATTGCCTTTGTTACTGTTCTCTGCCTTTCTCCTCCTGACTATGATCATGAGGCAAGGAGAGACAGAGAACTCCCAAATCCTCAGATGGTCAAAGAGGGGGGCAGTATTGTTTTGCTGGTGGCAGGACTGGTGCGTATAACATTAAAGCGGAACTACCACCGCAAAACAACTTTAGCTTAAATAACTCCCCATCTGGCGACTAGCTGCTTAGTAGTGATATTCGCCCAAATTATTACCTTATTCAATAGATTTATTCTTTCTTCCATGGCTGACAGGCAGGATGGATAGGGGATATGTTGCCATATTGACATCTGTGCGCCTGCTCTGTCAGTCCCAGCCTGCTCCAGTAGGCGTTGCTAGGAGACGTTCGACTCCGGAAGGGACTGACATAGCAGGCGCGGGGACGTCACTATGGCAAGATGTCCGAAATTTGTCCTGCCTGTCAGCCATGGAAGAAAGGATAAATCCATTGAATAAGGTAATAATTCTGGCGACTAGGGCTACTAAGCAGCTAGTCGCCAGATGGGGAGTTATTTAAGCTAAAGTTGTTTTGCGGTGGTAGTTCCACTTTAAAACAAGTTGTTTATTTGATGACCTATTCACACTTATGTATGTAACTTGAATAATGATTTAAAGTAAGACCAACTTTTTTGTTTACACAAACTAATTTATAAACACTTATACTTAAGTTTAATAAACATTAATGTAATCTTTATTGCTTTGCAGTATTTGATACACTTAATATACGCATTCTGATCTCATAAAGGGACTCTATGGGTAGGGATGAGCGAAAAATTTTGCCTCAAACTGAAATTGGCAATAATGGCACTTCCATCTTTGTAAATAATTTCTAGCGAAAAGTGCAGATTTTCCACTTTTTTTTTGCCTAGTTCATTCAATTTATATCAATGGGAACAATGAATTTGCACACAACACATAGCAATATGATTATTATTATTTCTCAAAGGCATAGAATAAAAGGGACATGAGGGTGTCTGTGTTGGTGGGGTGTGGAGAAAGAATCAGTTGAACAATTAATGTTTTTTGGGGTGTTTGTTTACTGGGATTGGGGGGGCAGTTAATAAAAAATAAATCCTAATTACAATTCAAAAAACTCCCATAAGACATGGTATAAAAGGGGTCTGAGGAGGATTCCTGTGTTGGTGGGTGGAGTCTGGGGAATGAATCAGTTGAACAGAGAATTTGTTTGGGAGTGTATTGGGGGGACAGTTAATTAATAAAATTAAAAAATAAATTTTATTTTTTTTTTTTTAATTAAAAAAGAAATTTGTATGTAAAGTGAGAGAGATAGGAACCCCCTGACATAAGCTGCCACTGGGGTGGACTGATACTTGACTTGCTAGAGTATTTTGTAGAGGATGATTTGTTAGATTTGTTGTTAGAGGTCCAATCCCTGAGGAAACATTGATTTGTAGTACTTAGACTTATTAGAGGCCCAAGCCCTGAAGAAACATTGATTTGTAGGCCTTAAGCTTGTTTGGCACAAGCCCTAAGGAAACATTGATTTTTTTTTTCAAAGCACAAGCCTTGAGAAAAAAAAAATGTTCTACTAGCCTACTGCCAGCAGGTCATGTACCACAGTACCACTGTCCAAATTCCATAATTGTGGAATTTGCAACTGCTGTTCTTATTTCTACTGCTGCTGAGTTGTTTAAGCAACAGGATGATTAGGCAGCCAAAAGAGAACGGGATCAACAATAGCAGTAACATGGGTGATGGATGACAAAGGTTCCACTTGCCACACTAGGTGCAGTGAGGCACCTGAGACAGAAGCAGCACAATACATAGCCCCTAGTCTATGTGGAGAAAAGAAAAAGTTGGCCAATAATTCTTCTCACCTGTCCCTCCTCAAAAATCATGGGTGTGTTGTTATTAGAATAGAAATGTTTTCCTTGAGAGCAGGAACTGTGCCTCTCATCTGCAACTGCAATGTGCTTAGTGTGTGTGTTGTAAATAACATCTGGGGTCACAACTGTATCCAAACACCATGACATCACAACCCAAGTACTGCCTTTGTCACTATACCCCTTGTCCAGAGCCCGCTAAGGACACATGTCAATTTGCTGACAGTTTAATAGTAATGATGAACACTCCCTGCCACCATCTTAGCATATTCTGTGGGATAGAATCTCCTCAGATGCTGTTTGATGCCCTGCTTGCGATTTGTCCTCCACCACACTGCCATGTGTGTTCAGTGCACCACACAGTGTGTAATGGGTAGAGACAAACTGCTACATACAAACATTAATAGAGTGGCTATCACTTGGTGGGGGAGGTAACAATGAACGATATGGATTGGCAGACAATGTAGTTACCCGATAGGAAGAAGGTGATGATGATGGTGAGCTAGATGTTTCACTAGTCATGGAACTTCTAGTTTCTGCCTGGGTTTCTCTACTCTTCCTCCTTTTTAATCTTTGCCTCACCTCTTGTTGCCTTTCTGGAGAGTCAGGGGGTACAGCAACAGCGGTTCTTGATTTCTGTGTTGGGTGTTTGGCTTTAACATGCTTGACATAGATGTCATGGTGTCTGTGTTTCATGTGTGATATCAGGGAGCTTGTGCCAAGGTCTGTTCCCTCCTTTTCTCTTCTCTTGTCACAAATTGTGAACAGTGTTGTTGATGATGACTACACTGTTCCTGTCCCAAGAGAAAAATAGTCCCACACCCATGACTTCAGGGGGGAGGGACAGGGAACAGGTGGAGAAGAATGACCTCTTTCTTCTTGTGCTCCACATTTCCCTTCAATGTTTGTGGCAGTGAATAATGTTGCTACTGCTGCTGCTACTGCCTCAGATTCATCACTGCCACTAGGACGAGGAGTATTGCTTCTGCTGGAAAATGGAACTTGTCCTGGTCCCACATCACTTGTTGATCCCATTCCCACTGTGTCCATGGTGGTCTGTGGTACATTAGCTTGCTCCTCAGCATCCTGTTTCCCTTGCATCTCATCAGCAGCAGGAATTAAAGCAGTTGCAAATTCCACAAATTCCAAAAGTTCACTGTTAGTGGTAATGGTGGTGATGCCCATCCTCATTCTAGTCTCCCATTCCTTCTCAGTTTCTGCTAAAAGGGCCATCAATGTCTCATCTACCCTGGGTTCTCCAGCATCATAATCACCACCACCACTAGTCCCTATGTGCTGCTGCTGCTGTATTACAGACATCTCCCTGCTGCTTGGAGGAGGTGAAGAGCAATGTGACAGAGGGTCCCCGAATGTCACACTTGTCATTTCCTTTTGACCTGTAGCAGGCAGACTGGCAGCAGTAGCAGCAGGAACAGGCAGCTGATCTGTGCTCCTGCCATTGGTGGTGGTATTAATTCTGCTTCTGCTCTCCCCCAACACCAGTTCTGGCCTCTTCAGGATCATGTTCCACTTGGAAATTGTAGTGAAGGGTAGGGGACTCCCAGAGCTAGAGGATGGTGTGAGCTCCCTTGACCACTAGTTTGGATGCTCTCAAATGTTTCCCTTACCACTCGCCTAACATTAGTCCCACCTGCTGCTTCACCCTTACTGCTACTACTACTAACACCATCCACATCAAGTTCAGGCACAAAGTCTTCCTCCTCACAGTCACTAGTAGTATGATGATATTGCTTAACCCCTCCTTCACTCCTAAGACTAGAAAGCTGCTGGAACTTCTTAGTAGTAGTAGTAGTACTATCACTGGCGAGACTGCTTAGGGATGGAAAGTGTGATTTAGGGTCCCCTGCGGTCACATTTGGCATCATCTTGTTCTGTCCCCCCGAGTATTACACTAGCGGCAGGTTCAGAACTGATGGCAGCAGGTTCAGCACTGGCAGCAGTCACAACACTGGTGGCAGCACTGGCAGCAGGCACAGCACTGGTGGCAGCAGGAGCAGCAAGTCTGGCAGCAGGAACAGCAATGGTAGTAGCAGTAGCATGGGCATCACATCTGACAGCAGGCACAGCACTAGTGGCAGCAAAAGAAGCACATCTGGCAGCAGGTACCGCAATGGTGGCAGCAGGTACATCAATGGTTTCAGCAGGGGCATCACATCTTGCACTCAGCACAGGCAGCTGACCACTCCTGCTCTCTATTGGTTCAGTAGTGCTCACCTCCTCCTCAGACTTAGTGGTCACATAAGAGTCTCTCCAGTTCCTCCTTTTACTATTTTTAAACCTACTCATAGTGATAGCAGTCACTATGAGCCTCTCCTGCCTTAGTTTTCAAAACAAATAACAGCAGAATAGCACACCACTTCTACCTCACTCTGTAGCTGCTTCTATTGTGTTTCGCTTCCGCAAACATCACATTTTTATAGCGAAAAGGCGAAAACCATGTAAATCAATGGGCAGAAACGTTCTAGCCACTGAAAAATTGGCGAAGAATTTTGGCCAAAAGTATTGTGGCATTTCAATTAAACAGTTGAGTAATTAATTTCAAAAAGGGGTGCACTCAGTAATTGCATTAGTTAAAATGATTTATTAAAGCGGAACTATCACCCCTACACAAGTTTAGCTTATTTTAATCCTTATTTAGTGATATGCTTAAATCGTTTGTTATTTTTGTTTAAAAAAGCATCCTGTGACATAACCTACATTGTTAAAATCGAGCCTGTGCTTTACTTCTGGACAGACTGCAGTTACAGCTCTGTACCGCAGCCTGTCAATCTTCTTCTGTACCTCCCCAAGTATGGTCTCGTTCCAACCTCCTCTTATGACAAAGGAGTTCTCCATGTAAGCTGGTTGGAACACGACCATGCTTGGGGAGGGAACAGAAGATGCATCCATGTAAATTTGCATGAGGGGGCAACATTCAACCCTACTTCAGTGCCCGTCAACTGTCTATAAAAAGTGTCTCCCAACAAAACACATGGTTTTGTTAACACTACTTGTAGTATCTCACAAATGTGTTAACAAAATGTTCTTTTCCTCTATATCTTGTTTAACCCTTTGAGTGTCAGTAGAGTACACAAAGCATTGCAAACCCCATTGGCATTCAAAGGGTTAATGATTTGTACTAAACAATTAGGACTGGCTGTGAAATTTCCATCAGAAGTGAAAAGTGAGAAAAAAGGCACTTGTCGCCATCTATGGTAACTTCTACAAAAAAGGAAAGGGGCACGAAGAAGATTATGCAACTTTTGTTTAATCAGTTGTGTACCAGAGGGGTGTCGTACAGTAATTACTATGATGCTGACTTGTGAGAGGAAGAGGGCATGTTAACCATTTGAGTGCCAGAGGGCTCTGCAACACATTGCTTTGCAAAGAGTTGTGGACTTCTCTGGCACTTATAGGGTTAAGACACAGATGGAGGGTATGCATTTCACTATTTTCTGTATTTACTTGGAGGATGTAGGACATACATGTAGCTGTGGGTGAGAAGACTGTGTGTGTGTGTGTGTGTGTGTATATGCATACGTTTGTTGGCCATGTTTTCTTTTTTGTTTATGGGGATGTTGGGTGCGGGCCAAGTCCTTGCACAGATTTTAACAGGCCCGAAGGCTCCTTGACCATGCCTGTTAAAATTACGCCCAGTTGTATGTCCTGGTAAGATGTTGGATACCTCTCTGGCACTCAAAGGGCTAATGCTGTGAAACTTAGTAGACTATTAGACATTTTACCAGCAACCACATTACAGCTTCTTTTTATTTGATAACATGTTTACATGTTGTTATAATTATGAAAGCTATATTAGTATCTGTCACTTCTGTCTGTGGTCTTAACAGTATGGGGAAGTTGCCCAGCCATGACTCATTATGTTTGACTTACTCAGAAACAACCTTCTTCAACTTCTGTGGAAATCACAATTCAAGAAGCGTGCATGCCATTCTATATTTGATTGCATTAAAGGGATAGTAATGGTTAGATGTTAAATTAAGATTGATTATTCAACATACTTATATAAAAAGTGTACCTTTCTAACAGTCCATAACATTTTGTTTTCATCCTTTCATCATATGCCATGATGCCTCCACTCTGAGCAACAAGCTAGGATGAATCGCAATGAGGTACAATCTTCTGTCAGTATAAGGAAAAACTGTCATCGGGGGGGGGGGGACAGAGTTTTCCTTATACTGACAGACAGAAGATTGTCCCACTCTGACCAGATTCCAGATATGAAGGGAGGCATCATAACATATGGAAAAGGGGGGCAGGAGGACACTTTAATATAAAATAAAATGAAAACTTCAATGTTATGGACTGTTACAAAGGTTCACTTTGTTATAAAAAAGTATTTTGAAGAATTAATTTTATCTTAATGTCTAACCAATACTATCCCTTTAATATGATTTGTAATGATCTTGGTGCTAATATAGCCAAATATTATTTCCATGTGTGATATTAAATAGAAATTCTGACCACACATTTATGATCTTTGGAACGGTGATAATTTCTTAAAGGAGTAGTATATTTTTTAATGAAAAAATGTAAATTGTAGAGTGTTTCCTGTTGAGTAAAATAAGTGTCCCCTGCTGAGAGATACATATTTTTCTAGAGTAATTACAGTTTAATCCTTATATGTATTTCCTTACACAGTTTAGTTTCATCTGCAAAGATTTAGCCACTACATTCAATTCCCACTTCTAGATCATTAATAAACAAACTAAAAGCATTGGGCCCAGGACTGAACCCTGTGGCACTCCATTTATAACTTTAGACCAAATTGAAAAGATTCCATTTACAACAACTCTCTGCCGTCTATCATTTAATCAGTTCTCAATCCATGTACATATATCACCTTCCAAACCAAAGCCTTTAATTTATGCAGCAACCTGTTGTGAGGCACTGTGTCAAAGGTTTTTGCAAAATCCAAGTATACTACATCAACAGCAATTGCCATAAAATGCAAGTAAATTAGCCTGACATGATCTATTCTTCATAAAACCATGATGACTCCTACTACTAATATTGCTTGTCTTCACATAGTTCTGAATAATGTCAGTTATTAACACTTCTAATATCTTACCCACTATGGAAGTCAAGATCACACATCTATAATTTCCTGGTTTGGATCTTGCTCCCTTTTTGAACAATGGTTCTATATCCACTTTCCTCTAATCACATGGCACTGTGCCTGATGAAAGTGAATGGTCTTGTTGTAACGATCATGTTATTACTAAACTCAGTTCCTTAAAACCCTTGGGTATATACTATCAGGTCCACTTTCTTTATTCTCTATAACATTTTTCCAGTCTCTTTTGGGCTTTGTCCTCAGTCAGCCATGTACATGATGGAGGAAATTATGTGGTTTGTCTATTTACACATAGCTTTTCATTTGCCTTTGTGTGTATATATATATATATATATATATATATATATATATATATATAAAACAAAGAGATGGCCTCCAGAAGCATGGAAGGCTCACCAGTCTTATCAATGGGGAATCGGGAGTAGGGGTGGGAAGAAATGGAGATGACATAATCTTGAAATTGACGTCTTGTGTACGGTAGATGGGGACCACTCATTTTAGCTCTGTGGACCCACTGCCAAAGGAGAGGGGGGCAATATCAGACTGTGGGGGGTCTCAGGTAGGATACCAGTCCAGACCTGTTATTAGTGGGGGTTAAAGAAGGTGACTGGGGCTCATGCAACTCTCTCATCCATCCACTTTGTGTAGTGAAAGCAGTTATAAAAGGAATCCTGTTGAGTTTGGGGAAAGGTGTGGAGGAAAGGGTCCCACATTTGTGCAGATTTCTAACCCAGGGGTATGTAAGCAGCCATTGTGACAGAATACATTTTAGTGCAATCATAATAAGGAGGTCTAGGAGGTCCACATTTGCTTTAGGAGAATAGAGGGTGAGTCATATAATCTCAGTATAAATGCAGCCAAAAGCTGCAATAGACTGAAAGTCCTTAACCCCTTCGCGTCCTGTGACGTACTCGGACAGTCACGCTGGTCCGGCACTTAAGGACCAGTGATGGTCCTGGTACGTCACGTACTTTTACTCACCGCGCTCCTGCAAGAGCACGGTGAGTAATACCGGGGATTGAACTTGATCGCTCCAAGACCAGAGTGATCTCTCTCAGTCCCTTGTTCGACGTGCCGGAACACGTGATCAGTCACGTTGGACGTCACGTCGAACTCGCCTATCTAGTCCTTAAAGGACCAGACACCCCGGGACCGCTGGTCCTTAAGGGGTTAAAGACGTGTCAGGCAATACGAGGGTTGCCATGGAATAGTAGAATTTCATCCAAGAAGGCTAACATGCTTGTCCCCCAAAGAGATACTTCTAAAGGCCGGCTCTTGATTCAGTTTGTGTAGGAGGGGATCCAATGCAAAAAGAGCAGTGTGCCCTGGAAGGTCTCGAAGAGAGGAGAATTATAATTGTGGGTGATCAGCATTGCCCTCGGTGAGGTGTAGATGAGATTGACATAAGTCATAAAAACATTCCCAAATCCCTGAATCAGCAGGATATGGTACAAAGACCAAAGTATTTTGTCAAACTCTTTTCAGAGGTTAGTGTTTTGGGGGAAAGATTTCTTGATGGCTGTAATTGCAGTTCAGATATTGGTGATTGAATAATGTCCTGAGATAAAGCCTGTTTGCTCAGGGGAGAGCAGGGAGGGGAGAATGTGTTTCAACCTGCGGGCCATAAGTTTGCTCGAGAGTTTATAATCGGTAATCAGTTGGGAGACAGGTCTATGAGTCGACCAGAGTAGGATCTTTGCCAGGCTTGGGTAGGTCTATGATCCTACCTAAGATACATTCTGACTGTATAGTTCCCATGGATAGTATATGGTTGTGATGGGTACAGTGGTTACTGCTCGGTAGACCAACAGTTATGTGATTTATAAAGTCAGACAAAAAGATAATAAATTGCATTTATTAGAGAGGTCATGGCCCACAAACATAGGACAGCAATTACAGGCAAACAAACAAGGGTAAAGCATAACAACTAGATAATTTTGCTGTTCTCCTCTTGGTATGCCAACAAAGTTGTACAGATCGCCAAGGGTTCCACATAATACTCACAGTCCATTTTAGCTTTATACTGGAGCTTACACATCATCTCACTAGAAGAAAGAGAGGGCACCCCGCCCACTATGCATGTACTGGATTGCAGGAGGTTTCCTTGTATCTTTTAGTCCTGACAGAGGATTTGGAGAAAGCATCCTAAGAGATTATCCACAGCCACTTTCCTTTTTCATGGGCCACTGAAATTTAGCTTCCTGGCCACCATCCTTGTTATAGGAACATCAGGGTACTTTTTGTGGCTGCAGCCACCTCAGCTTAGCTTTACAGCCCACAACTGAAAGGGGCACCTGGCCACTGCAGTGCCCACTCACACTAACTCTTCCAGTGAGGCCACACCAGTCCCAGTTTCCCCAGTGCTCCTTTAGAAAGCACATGGACCATTCCAACTCCAGACTGGACCCAGGCCTCCCTCCAGTCTGGGGAGGCATTCTCCTATGCTACTCCTTTCCCATCTCTTTTCTCTCTCCCCTCTCTTTCCTAGGCTTCCTTCTACCCACCCCCTACAAGATCCTATGTCACGGGTACCATTTACCAGGTCTATTTTTGCTTAGCCTGATGTAAGGGAGAAGGGACACACATTCCACTCACAGATTTGCCTACCTCCCTCTATCTGACCAACACTGGGCTATCTCATAACACAATCTCTTTGGTCAGCTAGACTGGATGGCACCATCCCTCTACACATCAAACATACACACTATCCAATCCATTCACAGCTGGTAAATGGCCAACACTCTCTAATACATGCACACACAAGGGACATTAATGTTTTCAAGAATGGGAACACATGTGAAACTAATGGAGATCACTGCAAACAGACAGGGTTCATTCTCAAGGTGACAACCATTCTGTCACAATGGTTATAGAGAGTGAGAAGTGTGGATGAGAGCTTGTCTCTGAGAACTTTATAAAACTCCACTGGGAAGCTGTCAGGGCCCGGAGATTTTTTATTATGCAAGAAGGTAAGAACCACATGAATCTCGGATGCATTGATAGGAGTGCTAAGTGCTAAGGGAATCTGTATGGTCAGACATGATTTTTTAGGGTGAGGATAGGAAGTAATCGATTTATGTGAAGGTGGCATGCGGGCGAGAGTAAAAACTATATTGGCAGTCATTAGGGTGGTATAAATACCAGATGTCTGTCAGAGCACTCTGTGAAACAAAGCGTGTGAAAGGAATTTAAGGGGGAGGATGGGTTTTATGAGGGTGACCACAATGGTCAAGAAGTGAGTCACTAGTCCTATTGAAGTACCCCTCTGTATGACCTCAGCCTGCATAAAATGGGATAGATGAGAGAATGAGGAATCTAGTCTTCTAATCATTGATGCACAGACAATGGGAGATTTTTTATACATGAGGATGGCTAGGCCATATGGCTAGGACGCTTTTTTTGCTAGAACATGGTTGGTCAACACAGTGCCCCACCCAAGATCTGCAAAGCTTCTGATGTTCATTAAAGCTTCTTATGTAATATGGGATTACTGGAGGAGGGCCACCTACATGCTAATATGATGCAAATGCATTTGATTGGACTGTGTATGCCCCCAACATTCCAGGTAGTGAAGTGGAGCGAATGGGCCCTAGAGGTGGTAGTTAGTGTTGAGCGAGCACCCCGATGCTCGGGTGCTCGGGTGCTCTGACCGAGCACCCCCTGAGGCTCGAGTGCTCGGCCGAGCACCCGAGCCCCATTGGAATGAATGGGGCGACACCAGGCACCCCCTGCTCTGATGAGGGGAGGGTGCCTGGTCAATGCCCCCTTCATCTCCGCTATGCCCCCTTCATCTCCGAATGCCCCCTTCAGCTCCGCAATGTCCCCCTTCATCTCCGCAATGTCCCCCTTCATCTCCGCTATGCCCCTCTTCCACAATGTGCCCCTTCATCTCCGCTATGCCCCTCTTCCACAATGTGCCCCTTCATCTCCGCTATGCCCCTCTTCCACAATGTCCCCCTTCATCTCCTCTATGCCATAGAGGAGATGAAGGGGGACATTGTGGAAGAGGGGCATAGCGGAGATGAAGGGGCACATTGTGGAAGAGGGGCATAGCGGAGATGAAGGGGCACATTGTGGAAGACGGGCATAGCGGAGATGAAGGGAGACATTGTGGAAGAGGGGCATAGAGTCTATGCCCCTCTTCCACAATGTCCCCCTTCATCTCCGCAATGCCCCCTTCATCTCCGCAATGCCCCCGTACCTCCAGTCCCTGGTGGTCCAGCGGAGCGTCTTGTGATCTGTGCCTCTTCCGGCACAGATCCCCGCCACCCGAACATGGCGGGAGAGCACATGGCGGTACTCGACGAGTACCGCCATGTGCCGAGCAGAGCGATGCTCGAGCCGATCCGAGCATCGGCCGAGCACGCTCGCTCATCACTAGTGGTAGTAAAAGAAGGAGTAGAGGTCATGATGGGAGCCAGGAAAAGAGGTATAAGCTATGGTTACCTGGTGATAGGTATCCGGGTACCTCTCCCACTGTGGAGATGTCCCAGTAGAGAGTAATGAGGGTGGAAGGGAAAAACTCAGCAATGGGTGTCACGTACAGTGGAATAGCAACCATGAGAGACAATAGCAAACATGACAGACAAGAAAAATTTGGATGAGTCTTGCTGATGCTGATTTGAAATATTATATATTTGTAGATATTAAGTGAACTGTATGGACTTGGAGAATATTGCTGTTGCAACCTGTGAGTGGCGTCTACATGTATTGGTGAGAGACAGAATGATATGGATGGACCTGGTATAGAGTGAAGATGGGGGAGAGTATCCCTTTGTGTTCTAAGTCTACCAAATTATACTTATATTGTGCCAGACTTAGTTGCTTGATGAACAGTATGAACAGCTAATTGTATCATCATACTACATCATTTTTTCATCTCCATCATTTCATCTTGATTTGTACAATCATGCTACAGTGTGTTCTTGTCTCACTAATCGCATAAGAATTGTTGATGATAGTACCATGATTGGGATGTATTGTCTCATTCTTGGATAAATACATTGGAGGGATACGTAAGGTTTCAGGATTTCAACATGGGACTTACTGTACAGATTCTTTAACAGTGACAATCTTAGCGAGTAATATAATATAGAACATAATATCAAGAAGAATATGATAGAACTTTGCTCCTCTTTTCTTTATGTGGCTGCTTTTAGTGGGATTATTTTGATTTATGTGTTTTCAGTGATTTTGAGGTTGGGGTTGTGCTCTGGGAAACTGGGTTAGCCTCACACCATCATATTTTATTATACATAGATTATGAGATCTTTTTGTGGGCAAAACGTTATTGTATTTTGGATAAATATGTGCCTCGTGGAAATCCACATTCTTTTCTTTTTCTCTTTTTTTAGGAATCTCAGTGCTCAGTCCCACATTTCTCTGCCCTTCAGCTTTTCCAGCAGGTCCACCAGGCAGTGGTTATTCTGTCTACTCCAGTTCTCCAAGTCATCTACTTTTTCCATCAAGGAGGAAGCTTTGGGTTGAAGGACTGGATGGTTCAGTGGAGGTCATCCACTGTGGCTTTTTTTTTTATCAATTATATGAGTAAATACCAGCAATTGTGCTTTTTCCCTAGGTAAGTATGACCCAAGGAGGCATGTGCTGGTCAATTGTTGTGAGATGGAGGCAAAGGGTCTGGATGAAAGATCAGTGGAGTGGTGCTGTAGGTGTCAGTTCTAAGAATGCTGTGTACCCACAGGCCAGTAAAGAGGGGAGGTCCACTCCATGTGGAGGGAAGATCTAGAAGTCAGGAGTTTGGGCCTTGTAGGTGGATGGAGCATAAGCATCGGTATGGCAGTCCATAGAGGGGGTGCTGGGTGGCAACACAGAGGTATCTTTGTAAAGACAGCACGGAAGATGCTAGTAAGGCACCAAGTGAAGCCTCTGGTTGAGGGCTAAGCATAAAGTTGCAGATGTGGCTGCCAGACAGGGCAGTCTGCCACGTTGGAGGGCCTGAGAGACTCCAACCCCCCAGGACATGCATTTGCTTGGCAGGCGTATGCCCAAGAGTCCTCCACCGTTATGTCTACCCCATGGAACAGCATGGCCTTATGCCCTCAAGCATAGTGGTTGCTGTGGAGCTGATAGACACATGAAAGAGCAGCTCTGGGTGGCTAATAGGGCAGTGCCCGTCACAGAGGCCGCAGAGACTGCCCTTAAAGGGATACCAATGTTTCATAATAAAAGCGGCTCTAATTAATCATCATAGTATTTGGACTTTGGAGAGTGTTATATCAATACTGTCAAACTTGTAGTTCAAGAGTAATTCAATGACAAAGTATCCCCCTCCTGCCCCTTTTACTGATGTAACACTGTTCAGTCAGATCAGAAGGGAGGTGCCCAGGTAGACTGCAGAGAGGGACAATCTTCAATTAAGATAAGGGAAAAACCTGAAAAACTTGTCAAAGGGGGCAGTGATTTCATTGTTCTCATAGGAAGAAGATTGCCTCCTGCTGTTATCTGTCTGGTCTATGGACTGGATTCCACATATGAGAAGAGATGGCTTACACTAGGTAAAAGGGGCGGGAGGGGAAACTTTGCTTGTGAATATCTCTCAAACCATAAAGGTTTGAGAGATAACACTTATATCCTTCTTCATGTTTTTTTAATGCCTACAAAATAAAATAAAGATAAAATGAAGTATTGCTATCCCTTTAACACAGAGTGGGGAATGGGTCTCCAAAGTCTTCCCAGATTAAAGGTAGGAGGGTTAGGTGCCCATGAGGAGGATTAGGTCAGCTGGGGCAGAAGCGTGTCACTGGTGGCAGACTGGCTTCTGGAGACAGAGGTGGAGTGGCAGTATGGGTAGCCACAAGGTTTTCAATGGGCAGAAGTGGTGCAAGAACCCTGAAGATGGGTGACCAGGGTACTCCCCCAGGTATGAGAGGCACACTAAGGACAATAGAGTATGGCATGGATGATACAGGTACTAGGCTGGAAGTCAGACAGAAAATGTGAACAGTCAAACAGAGCTTCTTAACCTTTGAATGCCAGAGGTGTACGGAATGCATTGCCTTGCGATGCATTCCGTACCCCTCTGGCACTCAAAGGGTTAACCCCTTGAATGCCAGACAGGCCTCCAATGAATTTCTTTGCAATGCATTGGAATCCTAGAATTCAAGGGGTTAAAAGTCTAATTTAATTTAACAGGAATGTTATTTGTCCCCTATTGTGCATTTGAATTACTCCATAATAACTCTAGTTTGGTTTTATAAGTATGGGCCATTGATCCTTACTCATGAGTTCTTAATATACAGGCTTTAATGTGATAACATAGAAGTTATTTACATTTTTGCTACCATAGTACTCACAAGCAAGGAACCCAACATTTATGAAATGAACTTCATTAAGACTAAAATGAAGTAATAGGTCTGCCTATAACATATGTTTGCATAATAGTGTTTTCATGCAAAAGGTCATTGTATTTCATAGGTACTTCCCAAGAGATAACACACTGGCTCCCTTTGTGTCAACTACATTATTGACATTGAGTAACCAGGTTTCACTGCCATTAATAATTAACTATCAAGTGAACAAAATATATAAAGGATAACAAATAAACTGGCTTACGCTCTAATTCTAGTCAATGTTGCCCAACACAAATAATAATATACCCCTTTTTTGAACTTGGCAAGCAATGGTTTCTGGGAAGAATTTATTTTTATCTCAGGATGGAGATCGTGTATTTCTCTTGTTCCCTATTTTTATGGGAATTGCTGTCTGCCAGTGGTGCAACATTCATTGTTTAATGCCCTGCTAGAGTTAGATATGAATCAAGAGACATTTTCATATATTGCTTTGCCTCAGTATGTTTAGTAACACTAACATTGCACCTATGAGTGTCAATGGGGTATCCACTGTGAAACAATGCATTGGATATCCCTCTGGCACTCAAAGGGTTAAATCTCCACTTATGTAATCAAAGATACTCTGAATGGCCACCATGAATCATTTCTGCTTAGATTGGTTCTCAAAATCAAGTCTTTAACCCTTTGAGTGCCAGAGGGGAATCCAACGCTTTGCAAAGCAATGCATTAGATAGCCTTCTGGCAACAAAGGGTTAATTAGTACTAGATATAATTTTCACACAGGCAGACGTGATTTGTTTTCTAGGACTATATACACAAGGGGAAAATATAGTGATTCTGGAGTAAACTAATTGCACTGAAGGAGAGAAATACATTTTTTTGAAAAATGTTAGAGACCTCTAGCATTCAATTAGTTAAATCTCCATGGAATCCCTAAAGTGGTCTATAACACATTGCATATAATGTTTTGAAGAACTGTCTAACATTCAAATGGTTAAAAGCCTCATTTAAAGAAATGGGACATTTCGGAATTTGTGTTTGTTCTCTAAGGTGCAGTTCTTCTTAAGAAGTATTCATTCAGAAAAGCTTGAGGTTCTTTAGTGCTGCGACAGGTAATCATGTCTGCCTCTATGAACATTATATGAGTACTATTTATTTCAGATAAACAATTCACACAGAACTGATTCAGTGGCCATTAGATTTTTTTGCCTAAATTAAGGAAAAGGAATTTTGATTGTTATGATGTGTTTGTGTGCCTTTAAAATTTTCTTTCCAAATAGACACAAGCAAATCAAATAATATGAGAGTTACTAGTCAATATGTAAAAGTTTTCAGTTCTTTCACCTGGATTAAAGGGATAGTAATGTTTCACAAAAACAGCAGCTCCAATTAATCTTCCTAGTATATGAGCCATAGACAGTGTTATTTCAATACTGTCAGAGTTGTGGTTCAAGAGTAATTGAATGATAAAGTTTCATCCCTCCCGCCCCTTTTACCTAGTGTAAGCCATCTCTCCTCAGATATGGAATCTGGTTGCTAGACCAGACAGATAACATCAGGGGGGAATCTTCTTCTTATGAGAACAATGAAAACCCTGCCTCCCTTGACAGGTTTTTCAGGTTTTTCCCTTATCTTAATTGAAGATTGTCCCTCTCTGCAATCTACCTGGGCACCTCCCTTCTGCTCTGACTGAGCAGTGTTACATCAGTAAAAGGGGCGGGAGGGGGATACTTTATCATTCAATTACTCTTGAACTACAACTCTGACAGAATTTAAATAACACTCTCCAAGGTCCAAATAATATGATGATTAATTAGAGCTGCTTTTATTATGAAACATTACTATCCCTTTAAGTTAGCTTAGTAAAACACATCATTATAGCAAGTAGGGAGTTATCATGGAAATATGAGACTAATAAAGACAGGTTAAAAACTTTGCATTTAAATAATTTGAACCCGGGGCTGAAGAGCCTTACGTGTTTCAGGACTGGGTCACTTAGCCACAGGATTAACAATAGTTGACAGGCTTCTGATTTTAATAACATTCTTCTGAAACCTTTCTGCAGCTGTTAGAGACTACCTACACTCTTTTAGTCCTCAAATTACTTGTGTTTTTGTACTTTATTAATCTAAGACAGGGGTAATCAATTGTTTTACATTTAACTATGGCTGGTTGGTAAAGAAGAGGGTTGAGGTCCCCAAAACCTGGAGTTACAACAACTGACTACAACTGTCTACTCCTATCCTAAATTAAAGGATATATTTATGATGTTGAGAAAAGGATAGTATAACTAGTACTCTGATCTTCTCTGCTGCTACTGAGTATACATAAATACTGTTCAGAGTGACTGAGTACTATTTCCCCAAAAAGCAAACACTCTGCAGAGAAATAATCTAGAAATCAGTATAAGCAGAACTTTCAGCAAAGTAAACTCTACTTTACTCATGGCTATACTCTGAATAACATTTATTTATTTAGAAAATGTTTTACCAGGAAGAATACATTGAGATTTCTCTCATTTTCAAGTATGTCCTGGAGTGTTTACAGCAAAGAAATGAGTATTTGTACAAATACAGAGACATTATATATATATATATATATATATATATATATATATATATTTATATTGAGAGAGAGAGGTAGAAGAAGTCAGAGATGCTCAGCTAGTCTCATGAGCTTGCAAGGGTATGCAAAAGCTCACTGGGACTGTGTCCTCATGCCCAGGGTGCAATCTCTTTTAGCGCACAAATGCCATACACAGAGAAGAAATATTCTGAAGCATATCATACCGGAAAGGTGACCACATATCCCTTTAAATCAGGGACACTTATAAAATACACACATTGCAGGACAGCACAGGAATCAAAGCAACCCTGCAATGTGTGTATTTTATAAGTGTCCCTGATTTAAAGGGATATGTGGTCATCTTACATACCGGTCCTACCAAAATGACAGTCCAGCCACGAAATGCCAGACAATTCTTCTCTGGACAAGGGAAGCAGCTAACCCCAGATGTACTTTTCAGCCTCCTTGGCCCTCGTCGGTGAGGTGCAGCTGATCCCTCTATAGAGCCTCATCAATTCGTGGGCAGGCTTGTTCCTAGTTGAGTATCTCTGACTAGCTCTTTGCATATGCAAATTGGCCTCAAGACTAGTCACCCTAAGGGTAACAGGGTAATCCAGACATGGACCCCTTGCTCACAGTGCCTAGAGAAATCAGCTGCACCTCACTGATGAGGCCCATCAAGACCAAAACTTATGTCTGGGGTTGGCTGCTTCTCTTGTTCAGAGAGGAATTGCCTAGCTCTTCATGGCTGGACTGCCTTTTGGTAGGATCAGTATGATATGCTATAGTATATTTCCTCTCTGTGAAAGACACTAGTGAGATAAAAGAGATTGCACCCTGGGTAGGATACATATCCTATAGAGCCTCATCAATTCAAGGGCAGGCTTGTTCCTAGTTCAGTATCGCTGACTAGCTCTTTGCATATGCAAATTGCCCTTGGGACTAGTCACCCTAAGGGTAACAGTGTAATACAGACATGGATCCCTTGCTCACAGTGCCTAGAGAGATCAGCTGCACATCACTGAAAAGGTCCAACAAGGTCTACATATATATATATATATATATATATATACACACATTCACATATATTGAAAAGGTTATATACAGTTGAATATTGTTTTTAGATATAAAGAAGCAGTCATTTTTAAGGATTTTAGACAGAGGGAAGATCTGATTTTTTCAGGTAGGGTATTCCAGTCTTTCAGCATTCTGAAGAAAAAGGCAGCTCAACTGGCTTCTACACATATATTCACTGTCATAAGGTGTGCCAGTCCTAACCTGGCATATGGTAATAACATATTTATCTAAGATATCTTTGGACTTGCTATTTCATAGAAAGGTTAGTAAAGGTTCTAGAAAATCTGTCATTAATTTGTCACTAGCAATCACTGGAGCGCTGTGTCTGAGATTGTTGTTGTCATCTTTTGACAGAGCAGTAAGAAAATAGGATTTTACTTAACTTAGTGTGAAATCAGTTTCTTTCTAGTCCATATAGAACACATGGCTTCCACCCAGAGAAAAAGCTATCTATTTCCTTCCCTGGGCAGAGGAGTCAAGGGGACTTCCCTTTCTTCTTTCCAGCTTTGGTTCTTTTTTGGTGGTTCTTATCACCCATTAATTTAGTGGGTAAGGGGGTTGAGCTAGAAGATAAGGAGGGAATCTCCACCCAAATACCTGGTCTTTTTGAAGTGCTCTGCTGTCTTGGAGGAGGTAGCTCAATCTCATGGTTCCTGTCTTTCATATGTAAAGAGAAAAGGATTTAACTGTAAGTTCAATGAAATGTTATTTTTCTCTTACCTCCAATATGGAACATAGGAACCAAAGGGATATACCAAAGCATACCAAATATTTGAGGGAGGGAAAAGTTAAGCAAGAAACTCACTCTCCCCATAGGATACTAGGATTCCACAGGAACGAACTGGATCTTTGTAGCCTCAGTATTAAACATACACCAAACTAGCTGAAACCAATGAACAAAATATGGCAGTAGTTGAAAAGAAAGAGAGTCCTTAGACAGGTAATATTGACTTAAGGACCTTCTGGCCAAAGCTGGCCTCAACAAAGGCCAAAACATTGACACAGTAGTAGTTGGCAAAGGTGTGCAAGGAGAACCATGTAGCAGCCTTGCACAGCTCATCAGTACAGGCCTGTTTTTTGTAGGTCCAGGAGGAACCTACAGAGTGGGTGGAAAAGAACATGTCTCTTCTTGATCACATATGCCTGGTGGATAATGGACTTGATCCAAGAGGCAATGGTGACTTTGGATGCTGTCTGAACCTGCCTAGTTCACACAGGAATGACAAAGAGGGAATCGGTCTTGCAGAAAGGCAGAGTATGATGCACATAACACGCCCACTCACCACATCCAATCAGCACATCCGACAGATAACATACCTTCACCTGTTTGGAAGTGGGGTCAGTACAGAAGGAAGGCAAAATGATCTCCTAATTGATATGAAAATCATATGTTTGGGTACAAACTCCTGAGAAGTACAAAGTACCAACTTGTCCTGAGGAAAAACCATCTGGACAGAGCTAATGGCTTAAAGGATAGACATTTTGAACAGCAGAAAACACAATGATATTAAGGAAAGAGATTCAAAGGGAGGTCCACTTCCTCTGTGCTGTCCAGTGGTCTACAGTCATGGCACCACTCTGGTTTCCCAAAGGGGCACTCTTAAGTTAGATGATCACCATGCTTTAGGGGAGATGGTCATGGAGTGAGACAGATGAGGAAGACCAGGGTTGGAATTGGAGAAAATTTCTTCTGGTATACCAGAATATGGGTGCATACTTGGATATGGAAATCTTCCAAATATCTAGTCAAGAAATAACTTGAGAATGGATGTAGGTACCCAGGGCTGCCATGATCTTCGTGATTATCTTTGGGACAGAGGACAGGCCAAAAAGTAGTGCAGTGAACTGGTAGTGACTGAATGAGAAGGCAAAACGTAGGAAATGTTGATGGTCTGGATGAATTGGGATATGCAGGTAAGCATCCTGGATCCAAGTCCAGGGAGGTCCAGGGAGGCCAACAACTGTCTTGGCCCACATACAGCTGAAATAACAGAGTGAAAAGATTCTATGCTGAAGCACGTATCAACTACATATTGGTTGAGATATTTCAGGTCCAGAATAGGTCGGCAGCTGCTGCCCTACTTAGGAAACAAAGGCTGGAACAAAAACCTGTAAAACTCTTGCACTGGGACTTCAAACTAGAGAATGCTTGTCTAGAAGGTGTTTATAAAAAGAAGTGCCCCTCTGCCTCTGTTCCCTTCCCACTATCCAGCCTCATCCGATGACGGAGGCTTTCTGTCTGTAAGCTGGAGCGATCTCATTGGCAAAGATCAATATCTAGCCAATGAGATAGCTCCAGCTTACAGACAGAAAGCCTCCATTATCGGAGGAGGGAGGAGAGCAGAGGCAGAGTGGAAAACTGTGGCAAGAGCAGACTATGCAGAAGTAGGGTGCAGGGCACTCTGTAAACAATAATTTTAGCCCAAATAGTGTTAAAAAAAATAAAGTTTTAAACATTTTCGCTATGTGCTCTACCTAATAAGCTTAACTTGTATAGGGGTGAGAGATCCCTTTTAAAGGAATTGAAGCAGGTCATAGGCAAATGGCTTGTACACTGGATTTGTGTGCTGGCAATGTCTCCAATATACTTACAACCTTAAAGGGATAGTAATGTCTCATAATAAAATCAGCTCTAATTAATCATCATAGTATTTGGACTTTGGAGAGTGTTATTTCAATTCTGTCAGAGTTGTAGTTCAAGAGTAATTGAATGATAAAGTATCCCCCTCCCGCCCCTTTTACTGATGTAACACTGTTCAGCGAGATCAGAAGGGAGGTGCCCAGGTAGACTGCAGAGAGGGACAACCTTCAATTAAGATAAAGGAAAAACCTGAAAAACTTGTCAAGGGGGGCAGGACTTTCATTGTTCTCATAGGAAGAAAATTGTCCCCTGCTGTTATCTGTCTGGTCTATGGACTGGGTTCCACATCTGAGAAGAGATGGCTTACACTAGGTAAAAGGGACGGGAGGGGAAACATTGCTTGTGGAATATCTCTCAAGCCATAAAGGTTTGAGATATAAGACTTATATCGTTCTTCATGTTTTTTTAATGCCTACAAAATAAAATAAAGATAAAATGAAGTATTACTATCGCTTTATGAATAGCAGATAGATGCATGTACCCTGCTTCGCCATGCTGTAAAACTAATTGTTACTTGATTCATAAGAAACCAAAACCCTTAAAGAAATAATAAATATCATCTACAAAATGTGTGATACATAGCAGTGGTTGAGAGTTGGTACCGTGTTAGCCGTAGAGATACAGGAGGCAAATATAGTTTTTGATACCTTTTATTGGCTAACTAAGCAGATTTAAATGCAAGCTTTCAAGACCTTAGGTCTCTTCCTCAGACATGTTATACAGATACATATGAAAACATCTCTTTTAAATACAAGTACACATCACATTGTTTAGCATGGAAATCAGATAACAGAATGCAGTCCAGATCCAGATATCTTTGATCAGTCAATGGTAAATTGCACTCTTCCTCTGAGGCTTTAGAGGTATTTACGATGCTCTTGGGTCTGTTGGAAAGGTCAATCAACTAAATTATATTTTGACAGAAATTCCTTATCCCTGTTCAAACCACTACAAATTGCATTAAATTTTAACATTAATTTTACCTCCCATACCTTTCTGTCCCTCTGAGTGCGGAACAGTCCCATCAATACAATTAGCTTAATATCCTTGACACTGTGCCCATTTTGGCAAAAATGTTCTCCCACTGGTGTCTCTGTCTTTTTGTTATTAACACTGGATCTGTGGGAATTAAATCTCCTATGTAGTGCTTGTCCAGTTTCTCCCACATACAGAGCTGTTGGGCATTTTGCACACAAGATAAGGTATATTACATTGGATGATTTACAGGTGAAGGTACCATTGATCTTATGGTGTAACTGGGTGTTTGGAATTGGTATGTTGTCCGTGGTGTAAATGTGTGCACAAGTTTCACATCTCTTTTGTAGGCAGGGAGATGTGCCATTTTTTGTATTTTTATTCAGGGCACTCACTGGTGGTCATCTGGACCGCCAGTGAGGAGGAACTTCTCAAATTCCATGAGAATTACAATACATTCCACCCCAATATCAACCTAACACTCAGTCACTCACGCACAAGCATTAACTTCCTTGACACAAGTATTCAGAACAACTCCATCCACACATCCCTATACCGCAAACCAACAGACAGACCAACATACCTGAAAAGCAATAGCTTCCATCCAAAACACACAAAGAACTCCATCATATACAGCCAGGCCATCAGATACCACCGCATCTGTTCTGACAGGATGGACCGTGACAAGCACCTCCAGAAACTCAGAGAAGACTTTATAAAACACGGTTACAGCGCAACTATTATTGACAGTCAGATACAGAAGGCTACCCAAATACCAAGAAAAAATCTGTTGCACTACAAAGAACAACATAAGGGAAACCGGGTGCCACTGGTGGTCACTTAGCACCCCCAGGTTGAAGTGCTACGCAAAATTTCAAGAGAACTTCAAAAGAAATTACATACAGATGAAAGACTCAAGAACATATTCCCACAGCCTCCCTTACTCTCCTTCAGACAGCCTCCAAGTTTGAAACAACTGATGGTGAGGAGTGCCCTGAATAAAAATCCAGCCACCATAATCCTTGTCCTCCTCCACCTCCATAAAATAATGAGAGTTGAAATATATTTCCTTAGGGGCAAGGATTGGACTGTGCAGATGTAAACAACTGAAATGTGCATAGTATGTACGAAAACATTGTGAAGAGGGAAAAAGGACTGGGAGCACACATCTTGGTATGTCTGCTCTAATTAAGCATGCTGCCAATGTGAAACCATCCCCCATAGAAATAAAGTGGTGTTTGCAACTGTGCCTCTTGTATGACTCACAAAAACAATAAGTGGCTGCTGGTGGTGGATGATTTAACTTACAAATTAGGTCATTACCACTCAATAAAAATAATTGACCCTTCTTGCTGTGAGCTGGGTGTATTCTGCTGAGTAGACAGTCTGCAGATGCATCTTTATCCCCTGTGTTCTGTTAGTCTCTACCACTTTCCTTGTATGGTCATTGCGCCACACAATGAGCAATATATAGAGACATATTGCTAGATCCACATCTGCAGAGTCACTGTCTACTGTTGGCATTGGTGGCAACTAGACTTGTGCACAACAAAAATGTTAGGTAAAATTCGATGTCGGACAAATTTTTTTTTCATTTGTCGATTCCACAATTCGGATCCAACCTGTTCGACTCGGACTAAAGTCGGCGACAGTCCGAATTATTCGGGGACTTTAAAATACCTTTAAAAATACAATAAAAAAGGAAAATTAAATGAATGGAACAATTTCCAGGGTCTAAATAAAGATGGTGGAACAGGGTAAGGTGGGCATTTAGCCTTATGGTATTAAGGATGAAGTAGATGAAGTATGGATGTATCAATAAGGCACCCTGGTTGTAGGGGAATTATCTCTGACAAATAAATGTAGGCACAAACAGCAAAGTTTTGTGTGAAATTCACTAGAATGGCACTAGAGGGGAAGTGCACATTTCACAATTTTCCATGAGTGGGATTTTCTTCAGAAAAAGCATGTTTTGCTAAAATTGCTACAAAAAAAAGTAACTACCTGTACTGTATATTCATACTAATAAAGCATTTAACTTATTGGCTTCCCTGCTGGAGACATCTCCAAAGCACAGCTTTGTAATGTACTGGAGAAGCTTCTACCAGCTAAGGGGTTAATTATCCACTATACCCAATATAATAATAATACATTATCAATATATCTTTTAAAAAATCCTACAAATTACTTAGAATGAATGTTATTAATTCAAGGAAATAATTTATTCATGATCACATTTTTCATTTTGTGTTTACATATTTTCTTTTTAATGAGAACACTGTAAATATACTCTGGGTTGTATCAGTTGTGGCAGATACACTTCATCGTTTTTATGATGCACTGCAGTGTGTTAACATGAAAAAAATGTTTAGTCTGACTCATAAAGAAGTGTAAAACAGTAGTTACCACCCCCTTGTTACTTAAGTATTCTGTCTCAAGCTTAACTCTTTTTCATTGCCATAAAGGGGGTCGGACACATTTTCAACCCTTTTGCTATCGATATGTTTAGCTATGATTCCTATTGGTAGTTTTTATTAGTTTTATATGAAAAACTATATATTTTTTTCCAGAAATATTCAGCATGCTACCTTACTTAAAGTAAATATTGAACTGTGCAACAAGCTATGATGTTATAACTATAAAAAAGCAAATATTCATTAATTTTGCTATTATCATATGCTACATATCAAGATCATTTATGTTGCTTGTGAAAGTTTCAGTTATACCCAAACCACGTCTTCTAATCTTCTTCTACTTCTTCCAAAATCTGCAATTGAAAAAGAATAAAAGGTCCAATGAAATATGCATCAAAAATGTGCCCCAAAGATATGCTTATCTTAAATGAATGCTGGCATATCAAGACAAAATAGATGCAGTCATAACAAACCATTAATAGATTTTGGCATTCCTTCCAAAAAAACTTAGGCAAGCATTCCATGTTTCAACAAAATCCTAGCATCCCAAGGGTTAATTAGAAAATGCTGCCACCACCTCTGCTGCCCCATGACAGGAATGCAGAGTAACCCTCCCCCATACCTCTTGGGTCTTTACCCAAGCTAGAATGAGGAAATTTTGAACAGAAACTGCTTTTAAATGGCCAGTCTCTATTCAGAATGGTTCCCATGCTGGGATGTGTGCCAATCAACATCTAGTAGGTTTCATCATCCCCCTGCTAGAATCTGATTGGCTATGAGGTGCATAAGCACACATCCCAGCCAATTAAAAGCCAGTCTCTGTTCAAAATTCCCTCCTGGCTTGGGCAATGGCAGGTGGCAGTGAAAGTGGAAGCAGCATCTTCTAATTAACCCTTGAGATACCAGGATTCTTTGAAACATGGAATGCCTGCCTACTTTTTTTGGAAGGAATGCAACAATCTATTCGTGATTTGTGATGGCTGCATCTTATTTTGACTTGATCTGCCAGCATGCATTTAAGACAAGCACATCTTTGGGGCATATTCTTTTGATGCATCTTTCCTCGCTCTTTTTATTCTTTTTCAACTACAGAGTTTGGAATAAGAAGAAGAAGATTAAAAGACAGAAGAGAAGAAGAAGGAAGATGAAGGAAACAAGGAGACAGAGAGAAAAGTTTGAAAATATGGACAGTGGATGACAGGTAGGCGTAACAGTTCTGTGAGTTAGGATAATGTTAGTGTTAGTATTGTTTAACTGTCACGTTAGGGGTAGTGTAGGGTTTGTGTTTGTGAGGTGGTGTGAGGGTGACTGTGTTTTGAGCTCACTATCGTTGTTTGACACAGTGTTAAACAACGAGAGTTGGCTATTTGAGTGAGTTGTGGGAACAAAAATCTGCAAAGAGCATTTGACCACAACGTGGATTTCGGCCAAGAATACTTGTTGGTCCACTTACTGGTCCAGCTATAGAATAGCTGTGGAACAAAAGTGGTTTTCTCTTTCAGTGTTTATTTTTGCCTTACCAAGTGTGTTACCCGTAGGCATGGTTTTGAGCCCCTAGTGAGCACAATAAAGGGCTGAGTCAAGTAATAAAGAAAGCTTAACAAGATATTTATTATAGTATCACTAAATAACATCAATTATAGAAATATTATAGTATAGCTAGAATAATATGTTGGGAATCCAATCTTGAAGCAGATGATCGAGCTTGGCTAACACCCCACCGCTGACTTAAAGGTACATCCCACAAACCTGGAACGTGGAGTGTTTACAATGAGTCCACTCATATAACAATTATGAGCATTATGTTTCCACTGCAATACTTGTGAATACATCAGAGAAGGGGGCATGTGAGGGCTAGGGAGCCCCACGATCCCCTAATCACTCCTACACATATTCTTGCTGTTGCAATTTCAGATGCTCAAGCTGGCAAAACCACCCATAAGGCCATTTCCAGGTGGAGCAGCAGGAACCTCAGCTGCCTCAACCGGATATCCTTCAGTCACAGCTGCCACAGGCACATGTGGATTAACACAGGGAAGACAGAAGGCCGCAAAGTCACAGGATATACTGGACATGGGTCAGACTCTTCAGAATGGCAGAGGCTGAAGTGAGAAACTGGTACAGATTGACATCAGACACCATCACAGACATAAATGAGGTGATCAAAGATGACGTTGACCCCATAGCCAGCACCAACCATACCCTCTCCAGCATGGAGAAGCTGCTGTGTGGCATCCATTTTATGGTGACTGGATCCTTCCAGTCCACAGAGGGATATGTATTTTTTATGTCCCAGGCTACCTGTTCCAGGGTGTCAGAGACTTTGTCCTGGGGGACCATACAGGGTTAATTCTAATTGTAGAAATTAGCTGAAATTCTGTTTAAAATGTGTTCAAATTATCTACTGTTAAAATAGTCAGAGGCCTCTATGAGGGAAAAATAACTGAATGACCTTTATGGTGATAAAGTGGGTTTTGCCAGACATTCTTAGTGTCTTATCTTATGAGAAAAACAATCCCCTATGAGAACGTCTAGGAAAATGACAAATTTATATGACGTTTCATGCCCTCTTACATACATCATTGATAACATAAAACTGATTATAGGTAAAATTCTAAAGTAGAGTAAGAGCGCCATCTAGAGTCTTGAGAGCATCATGACTGGGATTATCCACATTCCTTGAATAATTAGGGATATATTAATATCCAATCAGGTCTGACTGGTGATGTCAAGGTATAATGAGATGGATCTTTGTCCAATCATTGGAAAAAGGTGGGGATAACTGATAAGGCAAAATTTGTCAATATAATGCAATTACTCTTAGTTAAGTGGGCTCTTGGTGACTTCCTGAAAGAAAACTCTGAGTTCCTGGTCTCTTGGCTGATGATCAAATTCCTGACCACACCTTATAACTTCAAGAATCCACACTGATTGACCTGGTAATTATATTTTATTTATTCTAATTCTGCCTAATTTCAAAATAAGTACATTTCCTCGATAATTGAGGAAAATTATATATATATACATATTTGTCCATAGAAGCCTGGCCAGTTTTATGGAAAATATTATAATCTGCTATATATTTAGCATAGTCATTAAGAAATTATGCAGAATTAATTAATTAATTAATTGTTATAAATTACCAGAGAGGTCATAAAATAGAGATAGCAGTGAGATATATTTATCCTTGTTTATATTGGTTAATATAATTTTGAGTATGTCTAGAATATTGTGTTTCTGGTAAAATTATAATAGCTGATATTTAATCAAGGGAATTCTTGGAATTCATTATTAACTCTCTAACTGCTGTTTGTCTATTTATTTGTGGTGTGCATTCTCAAGTTCTTTGTATATGTGCAAGGCTTATATTTTGTAATTGAAGGTATTATCTCAATAGACAAAATAACTGCTGGGTGTGGCATCTGTTTTAAACGTGTGGATTAACCCTTGGAGTGCCTATAGGTTTTATATAAGTTGCTATTGTCATAATATATGTTGCCTGAAGTTGGTTACTTTATAGACATATGTTACTGGATTAATTCTGGTAGATTATTTATATAATCTTTGTTTGACTATATTAATTGCAATTTATATATTTTATTCAGAGGTATTCAATATTGAATTCAGTAGATAATTAAATTATAGAGATTTAAATCTGGGATTCTATTCCAGTTATTCCCTAAATTTAATTATTATTTATATATGATACAAGGAATTGTTAGAGGAATTATTTAATTCATCTCACAATACCCCTTACATCATAATTGGCATAGTATATACAGTTTCTGGGGCAGAGGTATTAAGAGACACTGCGGCCAACTGTATTATATTAATTGTAACAATCAATTAACCTGTTCTATGCTGCTGAATGCAATTATTGTTATTATACCTCTGAATATACCTATAGGTGGTTAACCCTTGCACCGCTGGTAATCTTTATGATAAATAGTGTGGTCTGATTTTCTATGTACCTATTATAATTGCTAGTCACTTATATATTTCATTGTTGCTGATATATATATATATATACATTGTATATTGTATTTTAATAAAATAGATATATTTTTGCAGAAATATGAAAGATTGATTCTTGTGATCAATTCGTTACTGTGAAGCAGCATGTCAATACATATTAAAGATAAAGTTCTCGAATTAGATTTATTGTCAATTACCTATTTAAGTGAAGAAATCCAACCTGAGTGGTTCTCTGTTTAACCCTTTGGATACCTTCATATAAATAGCCCGACAGATTTTTGGAGGCCCCACCGAGATCTTTATATAGGATTGACACATTTGTCAAATAATTTTATTGGCAGATATATTACACAGTAACATATTTGAGCTTAAACATGTCTCAGGCAACGTCTTCAGTGTCTGATCCAATGGAACAGAGACCAGAAGAAGACATGAAATGGGCTGTAGAAGGGAGGTTAATTTATGCCATCCATTCTAGCCTCAAAATTAAAAGTGATGCCCAGCAATGGTGTAATGACATAGAGCTAAGAGTAGTATCCCAATTTGATAAAATGTGGCAGCCTGATAGCTTCTATTATCAAGCATTGAATAGGTGTATAGATCAAACTAAGGCAAGGGATTTGGACACCCAGATTTTATTAATTGTGCCTGAATTGTTAGCTATTATAGGCTTCCAGAGAAACAAATTGGAGGCTCATCAAAAGGGTGTAGAGCCACTAAAACAGGCACTAAAGGCTCAGACTGAAAAGATTTCTGAGTTAGAGGAAGAGGTGCGTAAATATGTTAAAATTGCAAACTCACAACAAGAGCAAATTGAGTATCTCCAGCACCAGGTAAATGGGCTAGAGAGCAGGCGTAAAACAGCTCTTGAGGAAATGTGGTCCACAAAAGAACAAAACACTGTCATTAGTGCTAAAATGTATGCTCTACAAGGTGAGATAGACATTTTTCAAGAACACATTAGACAACTCCAGTCCCATTTAGACAAGCGGGTTCAGGACAATATAAAATTGCGAGAGCAAGTGCTGGTATATCAGACCAGTGATAATGCCCCTAAGGGGGATAAATCAGTGGATCTAGATATGTTTAATGTCTTGTCCTGCCAGATCCAGGAATTGTCAGAAAGGATGCAGGCCCTTACTGCTTCTGATTCTGACCATACCCCCTCTGAGATGGGACAGGATATTAGTCCTGATAAGGTAGTTCAGACCCAACCAGCTATATCTAGTAGTCACCAGGATTACTCACCTGGGGAGGAGGGGGATGTCAGTCCTCAGAAGTCACACTTCTTGCTGAAGTGTGATGATGAGGGTAACATCCCAGAGCAAGTCACACACCCTGCACCACGGAGCCTTTTAACAGGCCACAGATTACCCTCTAACAGGGAGTCACTGATCAAACCTCACAGGAGGCCAATGCCCACACTAAGTAGGTTTGAACAGGAGGAACAGTCACCTTTAGTTGAAGGAACTAAGATAATAAGATTTCTGAGGGATACCGTGCCAGTTTTCCACAGAAAATCTAAAATATCCATTGTGAGTCATTTAGACCGTTATACTGAAACACTTGCATCTCTAGGCCTTCATTCTGACCGTCATAAAATGGATTATGTGCCTTGGGTTTTTGATGTTGCAGAGAATTTCTTTTTCAGTTCTTTAGCTGAGATGGGTATCACTACCTGGGAGGAAACAATGGAACAGATAATCCTAGCGTTTGGTCCTTATAAAACTCGTCATGAGGCTAAATGTGCTATATATGCACTAAAATGTAGACCAGACCAGGACCCCAGGCAATTCTTGTCAGAGCTTAAATGTGCATATATCCTTGCAGATAGGGATGCAGATTTTCATTCATATGAGTTCAGGGAACTGTTCTTTAATGCTCTGCCTAGATACATGAAAACTAATCTAGCTAGGGATTATTCACCCCTGTTATCACTAGATTGGTTACTCACTCAGGCTATTAAGCTGTATAATGCCCAACAGAGTGAGAATACCCCAGCTAGGGACAAGAAGCCTGCCTCCCAGTGTGTAGCAGAAACATTGGTTGAGGAAAGTTTGCCCTTTGAATCTGGCAAGAGAACCTATGCAGAGGTGTTAAAATCTCCACAGGTTCATAAACAGGCACCAGGACAGAAGGGACCTGCCTCTGTTAGTTCCCAGGGGTCTAATAATTCAAATGGTCAGAAACCATTTTTCAAGAGATCCCAGGGTTACAACAAAAAACAAAATAGATCTAAGTTTTCCAGGAGGTTCAAAAAGAGTAGAAACTCTAATAATCAGGGGCCCCAGCAAAATCAGCAGAATAATAATTCTGGGAACCAAGGTCAGAAGCAAGTAAGTTTTAAGGTCCAGGTTAACAACCTAACAGATATGATGGCAAAAATGATGACTACTATCGCACAGCTAGGCCAAAGTCCCAGTTCTGATACCCAGCAGGGATCTGACCCTTTTTTAGGGACAGCCCCAGGAGTGGCGACTGCCAATCAATAACAGAACAGGGTAATGGTAAACAGGCCTTAGGGGAAAAGAATAACATTGCTTTACCCTATGTAAGTTCTATAATAACCGATGATGTTTTAACCAACAGGAATGCTAACACATTTTCTTTACAGGATGTAAATGCTTTGTGTGACTCTAACATTTCTTCCTTATCTCACCCACAGCCGGGTACACATAAGTCCATCCCTGATGATGTCACTTCTTTTTCCTGCATTTTTCCAGAACAGGTTGAAGGAGGAGGAGGAGTGAAGGGGGATGCTGCAGTTGTACAACATGACCCAGTGGTCAGCAAGTCTGCTCCTGTAAATTCAGGAATTAACCTTTGCAGGCAGGGGGGGAATTCTCAGGCATCTGAAGGAAGATTTGTTTACTGGATCTCAAGCTACGCTATTAAGTACCTCTTAGATACAGGGTCTAGCTCCCATTAGTATCATATTATAGAGTGTACTCCTGTAAAGCCTGTGTTGAAAGCATTTGATGGATCCCTAATAAGCGTAGGAGATAACCCCTTAAACGTATTGGGAACCATATGGCTAAAATTTGAAATCGGTAATAAATCATTCACCCATATAGTCATAGTAATTGGGATCCCCTATAACAGGTTAATTATAGGTGCTGATTTACCACAACAATTAAAGCCCATTATAGACTAAGTGAATGTTATACAATTGTCTCTTACCCAGATAATTCTGGAGAAGGTAGTGGTAAGTAATGAGACTTACCATGACCTAAAGACCACCACAGGGAATCTGCCTATAAGGTTTCTATCCCTATTAATGGTGAAATTGTAGAAAAGTGGGTTCATATAAACCAATTGCGTGCTTGTCACCCCAAATTACAGTTACAGATCATAGAAGGAGAAGCAGAAGAACAAGGATCCTAATTAATCATTGGATGGATGAGTATCCTTGATTGTACAAATGACATTGTCATATCTTGTTCTCTTGTCTTCTTTTGGTTTCAGTGAAACGTCGCTCTCTCTTTTGTCTGTCTGTGTGGCATGTATGTTCCCCACTAACACTCTAACATATCTCGTCAACAAATGGTTTGATGCTCTATGATTCTCTGAAAATGTTGTTATGCTAATTTTATTTTTCCTTTTGACAAGGTTTTGTTTGTAGCATACAGCTGAGGGTCATTCCTCTATAAAAGGGGGAAGAGTAGAGACAGAGAGTGTTAGTTTATGATAGTTTAGCTTAAGGCTAGCAAGGGCCACAAGCAAACTTGTGCAAAAATCAATTTACAGTAATCATACAGTACTATGGTCATAGGGATACTGATTGAAGCTGTATTGTCATGTATGTATGCATGCAACAAATGTATCCATATGAGATCACTCGTGTCATTTCTTTTAGACCAAAGAGTCCTTAAGAGAGGGAGGTCGATTGACAGTTGCCATGGTTATGGACGTCAAGACCAAGGCCGTGATGTGGATCATCCTTCTTCTGTGACAGGAGTTCCAGACACAGCCAAGCGTGGTTCCAGTACCTTTATCAAGAACCATTGGGCAAGAGATGCCGGAGACCATCCTAACAGAGAAGAATTTGGATCCTAGAGGAGTTCTGCCAACCTGCTCCCATAAATCACCATCCAAGAAGAATTTGATATTTCTCCCACCACTTGTTTCCAAAACTTGGAGTCTGATATGATCTGCGTGCCTTTTCAACTCAAGCCAAAACTATGGAGATCCTTGAGTAGGCCAAACAACTATTCGTATTAGACACAACGTCTTCCTATCAACAAAATTGGTATATGATTCCCTAATCGGAAAGATTGTTCCAGTTAATGAAGAGAACAATAAGTGCCTCGTCTTTTGGGAACAAGCCGATGCCATTAAGTAGTTGATGAACTGAAGCGAACTGTATTAACTTCAGAGACGATCCCAGTCACAGGAAGAAGATGACAACAGTCTCCTCCAGTTTAGCAATAATATTTTAGAACTTTTATCAAGTTAGAAAATCTTTTGCTAAAAAGGGGATTATGTCAGAGACTTTATCCTGGGGGACCATACAGGGTTAATTCTAATTGTAGAAATTAGCTGAAATTCTGTTTAAAATGTGTTCAAATTATCTACTGTTAAAATAGTCAGAGGCCTCTATGAGGGAAAAATAACTGAATGACATTTATGGTGATAAAGTGGGTTTTGCCAGACATTCTTAGTGTCTTATCTTATGAGTAAAACAATCCCCTATGAGAACGTCTAGGAAAATGACAAATTTATATGACGTTTCATGCCCTCTTACATACATCTTTGATGACATAAAACTGATTATAGGTAAAATTCTAAAGTAGAGTAAGAGCGCCATCTAGAGTCTTGAGAGCATCATGACTGGGATTATCCACATTCCTTGAATAATTAGGGATATATTAATATCCAATCAGGTCTGACTGGTGATGTCACAGTATAATGAGATGGATCTTTGTCCAATCATTGGAAAAAGGTGAGGATAACTGATAAGGCAAAATTTGTCAATATAATGCAAATACTCTTAGTTAAGTGGGCTCTTGGTGACTTCTTGAAAGAAAACTCTGAGTTCCTGGTCTCTTGGCTGATGATCAAATTCCTGACCACACCTTATAACTTCAAGAATCCACACTGATTGACCTGGTAATTATATTTTATTTATTCTAATTCTGCCTAATTTCAAAATAAGTACATTTCCTCGATAATTGAGGAAAATTATATATATATATATATATATACATATTTGTCCATAGAAGCCTGGCCAGTTTTATGGAAAATATTATAATCTGCTATATATTTAGCATAGTCATTAAGAAATTATGCAGAATTAATTAATTAATTTATTGTTATAAATTACCAGAGAGATCATAAAATAGAGATAGCAGTGAGATATATTTATCCTTGTTTATATTGGTTAATATAATTTTGAGTATGTCTAGAATATTGTGTTTCTGGTAAAATTATAATAGCTGATATTTAATCAAGGAAATTCTTGGAATTCATTATTAACTCTCTAACTGCTGTTTGTCTATTTATTTGTGGTGTGCATTCTAAAGTTCTTTGTATATGTGCAAGGCTTATATTTTGTAATTGAAGATATTATCTCAATAGACAAAATAACTGCTGGGTGTGGCATCTGTTTTAAACGTGTGGATTAACCCTTGGAGTGCCTATAGGTTTTATATAAGTTGCTATTGTCATAATATATGTTGCCTGAAGTTGGTTACTTTATAGACATATGTTACTGGATTAATTCTGGTAGATTATTTATATAATCTTTGTTTGACTATATTAATTGCAATTTATATATTTTATTCAGAGGTATTCAATATTGAATTCAGTAGATAATTAAATTATAGAGATTTAAATCTGGGATTCTATTCCAGTTATTCCCTAAATTTAATTATTATTTATATATGATACAAGGAATTGTTAGAGGAATTATTTAATTCATCTCACAATACCCCTTACATCATAATTGGCATAGTATATACAGTTTCTGGGGCAGAGGTATTAAGAGACACTGCGGCCAACTGTATTATATTAATTGTAACAATCAATTAACCTGTTCTATGCTGCTGAATGCAATTATTGTTATTATACCTCTGAATATACCTATAGGTGGTTAACCCTTGCACCGCTGGTAATCTTTATGATAAATAGTGTGGTTTGATTTTCTATGTACCTATTATAATTGCTAGTCACTTATATATTTCATTGTTGCTGATATATATATATATACATTGTATATTGTATTTTAATAAAATAGATATATTTTTGCACAAATATGAAGGATTGATTCTTGTGATCAATTCGTTACTGTGAAGTAGCGTGTCAATACATATTAAAGATAAAGTTCTCGAATTAGATTTATTGTCAATTGCCTATTTAAGTGAAGAAATCCAACCTGAGTGGTTCTCTGTTTAACCCTTTGGATACCTTCATATAAATAGCCTGACAAGGGTGCTGGCTCAGGTATTGACAGCCCTAAAAGTGGAACACCACAAGGTACATAAACTTCCCTTACACCCAGATGGAGTGGGCACATGTAAAAGAGGAGTTATAGACAAGGGGAGGCATTCATAGATTTGTGGGGGTCATAGACTGCACACATGTGCACATAAGAACTCCTCTACATGAGGGACGTCTCTACATCAGTCGCAAGCATTTCCACTTCATCAATGCCCAGATGGTGTGTTATGAAACTATCACGGTGCCCTTGATTGCTGCAGTTCCTTGTCTGTCACCAGTAGGGGGCTTCTATTGGCTGTCTGCAGATAGCCCGCCTCTTATTGCCTATTTAAACCTGGATTGGGCACCCTTTGAGAGCCCTTTCGTGTTGTTTCTGACCTTCTTGCTATCACTATGCTAGTGATAGCTGGGCCTCTGTTCCAGTGTTCCTGAGTTCCTGATCTCATGTGTTCCTGAGTTCCTGATCTCTACTGTTCCAGTGTTTCCTGCATGCTGAAGTACTTCCAGTCCTGGTTCCGGCCTAGTCTCTGGTGTTGCAGTTCCTGCTGAACTTCTTCTCTGCTGTTTCCTGACCTGACTGATCGTTGTTGGTTCCTGTCATCGCATCGCCTGTCTCCTGTATCCTGGCGACCTCCTGCCTGGTCGCGTCGACGACTCGCTTGTTACACCAGTATGCGGACGCTGGTTTGCTCCTAAGCCTTGCGGCTATACAAACTCGCTTGTTACACCAGTGTGCGGTCACTGGTTTGCTCCAAAGCCTATCGGCTATACAATCCTGTGTTAGTCCCAGCGTGCGGGCGCTGGTTTGCTCCAAAGCCTTGCGGCTATACAAACTCGCAAAACAAAGGGCAAAAACAGGAGGCGCCAAATAGTGCCCTATCAAAACTGGTATAGTCTCAATAAGTAAAAGATAATAGTGCACTCACATGTATAAATGGCTATGTAAGCAATACACAGCAATATTGCATACAGGGAATTCTTACCGTCCCTGTTCGGTATCACCAAGTTCTCTCCAGAATTGTAGATAATTCCAACGTGATGAAAACGACTCCACCGTAATGGAACAGGGACGGTAAGAATTCCCTGTATGCAATATTGCTGTGTATTGCTTACATAGCCATTTATACATGTGAGTGCACTATTATCTTTTACTTATTGAGACTATACCAGTTTTGATAGGGCACTATTTGGCGCCTCCTGTTTTTGTCCTTTGTTTTGCATGTCTGGCCCTTCGTGAGTGGAGGATCGTCTGGGGAGCAGCCGAAGATTGTGCCTTTCAGCTGTGTGAGGGACAGCTTTATCAATCCCTAGGCTTATTTGCTGGTTTGCACATAAGTTTTTCCCAGCATCATCGTATGTGAGTATCACTTTAAAGGTGGTGGTGAGGTGAAATCTATCGTTTGTAGACGATATCACACTAGGAAGCGCCTCTTTGTTCCTTTTTTCTTTTCTGTATAGGTTTAACGGGGTGATTCCCTGCCAGACAGCGGCTCCTGGATATCGGACTTCTACTAATTTGTGTATATTGGACTCAAGTACTTATCTTTGGCTATTTGTGTGTCTGTTTCCTTTTCTGAGAGATTTGTTATTGCATTTGTTTGATCATGTTTGAGCAACAAGTAAGGGAACGAAAAAGATACATGTTAAGTGAAGAATTGTTTAAGGGTTTGGAAAGGAATGCAGATATGGTTACAACTAAGCCAAATAATAATGGTAGAGAGTTAAATAAACTCTTTTTTGAAATGGAAAATTCCTTAAAGGAAGAATGTAAACAATGGTGGGACATCTTACTTTTAAAGAAGTACTTGGAAAGAGAGATGATCCCTAGGGGTCTAAGGGTGGGGCTAACACCTACTTTCCCTGAAAAGGATTTCGAAGAGAAATGGTACAAAATTATTGATGCATGTTCTTTCAATTTGATCCATCTCTTAATAGTTTATAGAGAGGAGAAATTGAAAGAAATAAATAAGAAAATTGACAAATATAGTCAGATTTTGGAGGAACAAAGGGAGAATAAAGATTTCGATAAAATGGAGGAACGTACAAAAAAGAATGTAGAAGCATTTCAGAAAGAAATTCTAGATCGGAAAAGAAAAAAATTAGAGAGAGATGAAAAGGATTATAGACAGAATCAGGTTAGATCGCAACAGAGAGGAAGGGAAAGGAAGCAGAATTTTTATCAGTATTCTTCTAATGCTAGTGGGAATAGGACGAGATCCTCTTACCAAAATAAAGATAAGTCGGTAGGAAGAAGAGAACAAAAGGAATTCGAAGTAGATAAAACTAAGAATGTACAGGAGAATAAGGATGTGGTAGTTACTAAAATAGCTTCTATTGACAATGGAAGTAAAATGGTAGAAGAGAGAAAAACTATTCAAAGGGGTGCTAAATATATGGGGACTGAGGAAGAGGAAGATCCGGATGAAGGTCCCTCAAATAAGAAGAATAAAGACAGTGATTTAGGTAATAAGAAATCAGTGGGTGATTCACAGACAAAATCTTTTTTGGGGTTAATCCAAACAGAGATCCCTTGGTGGAGAGATCACAATCAGTTTCCAAAGATAAGGGAGGAATACAGTGCAAAAAGAGGAAGTACAGAGGATGTAGAGGAAGGGGAAATATTAAGCGCCAAGAAATCCAGAACAGAATAAATAATGGAGATTTGAATGTGAAGATCTATAATCTTTCGGATTATGCTTTAAGTAGGGAAGAAAAATCTCTGTTACAAAAAGGGTTGTCATTTTGTCCTACAAATATGCCTAATCTTTTTGAGCTGTTTGTGGATCTGAATGAATATACGAGAAAACTATCCTTAAAAAGATATTTTATGCATAAGGCTATTAAAAGGCAGGATGTTCCAGGTACTTCGGTTATACCGATTGTGACCTCTAATATTTTGCTTAATGAGGAGTGAGGGGAACTGCTACCATATATGGATGTTGAGACGGAATACATCCTGAATGGAGCGGTCCCCACCCCTCTCAAACCTAAGTCCAGGTTTAATCCGACTGCTTATAAAGGACATCATGTGGATCTTTTTAATGCTCTGGTAATGGAAGATTTTAAGAGACTAGTGATGGATTCTAAAGATAAAAAAAGTAATCTTACAAAGAAAGAACATGAAGCGATGAAAAGCTTAGAATCTAATATTGGAATTATGATTAAACCTGGTGATAAGGGGGGGGCAGTAGTTATACAGAATAGTGTTGATTATCATAAAGAGGCACTACGTATTTTGTCAGATACGGAATATTATGTCAGACTGCTTTCTGATCCCTCTGTACAGTTCAAAAGGGAACTCGTTACCTTGGTGAATGATGCCTATATGGCTGGCCTGCTCGGACGGTCCGAGAGAGATTTTATTTGTATTTCTCATCCGAGAATGTCATTATATTATCATCTCCCCAAAATTCATAAGAGTCTGTCGGACCCTCCCGGCAGGCCAATCATATCAGGAATCGACTCTCTGACCTGTAATTTGTCGGCATTTATCGATTATCATCTTCAGAAATTGGTTGTTAGTCTGCCTGCCTATATCAAGGATACCTCACATATTTTGGATATTATGAGGGAGGTCACCTGGCAGGACAATTACTGCTGGGTTACTTTGGATGTGGTATCTTTATACTCTAATATTCCACATGATGGTGGTTTAGAAGCATGTAAGGTCTTCCTTATGGAAGACAGTTTGATGCCAATCAGTCAGATAGAGTTTATTTTAAAATCCATTGAGTTTATTTTGAAACACAATTTTTTTGAATATGAGCAGGAAATTTATCTACAGACTAAGGGGACCGCGATGGGGACCAAGTTTGCGCCCAGCTATGCGAACCTATTCATGGGCTATTTGGAAAGATCTTTGGTTTTTGGTTCTCGGTGGCTGGGCGCGAACTTGGTGGCCTATCATAGGTATATAGATGATATTATTATAATTTGGCAGGGTGATCAAAACCTTGTTAATTCTTTTGTGGAATATTTAAACGGTAACCGATGGGGCATAAACTTTACAAGTACTATTAATAATCAGCAAATACAGTTCTTGGATTTGATGTTATGGGGCCAGAGTGGTTCCTGTATTAAAACGAAGACCTATTTCAAGGAGGTTGATGTTAATAGTTATCTTTGTTATAAGAGTTGTCATTATAAGAGATGGCTGCAGAATGTTCCCTATGGGCAATTCTGCAGACTGGCTAGAAACTGTACAGAGGTATCTGATTATGAGATACAGTCTGAGATAATGATACAGCGTTTTTTAGAGAAAAGATACCCTAGGGATTTGATTAATAATGCTTTTACTAGAGCAAAGGATGGTTGGTTTGGGAGTCATTCTATAAATAATAAGAATAAGTGTGATAAGGGAGGGTCCACTAAGAAGGCAGCTAAGGGAACAAGTGGAGAGGACTTTGAAAAGTTTCCGACATTTATTACGAAGTATAATAACAAGACGAAAGAAATTAGTGCAGTTTTGAGACGTCATTGGAGAATTCTTTCTCATGATACTTTATTATCCCAAATCGTACCTAAGCATCCCAAATTAGTATATCGTAGGGCACCGACGTTGAAGAACATTCTAGCCCCTACAAGAAAAAGCACAATGAAAAGTAAGGATAAGAATGGACAATGTTTTATTAAGAACTCAGGTGAAATTAGTAAAGATATATTGAAGGGTTCCTTTAAGTGTGGGAGGAATAGGTGTCTGACCTGTACATATATAGGTCATCAGACATCGTGTTTTACCTCTACCTCTACTAAGGAAACCTTTAATATTAACACATTTATGAATTGTGGTTCGAACTATGTGATCTATCTTCTCACTTGCCAGTGTAAGATCCAATATGTTGGAAGGACGACCCAATGTTTGAGGTCGCGGTTCGGACAACATAGGAGGAACATTGGCGTGGGATTTGATTTACATAGTGTGTCAAAGCATGTCGCAGAACATCATAATAAGAGTATGGAAGGTATACAAATTTTACCGATTGAGAGAATCAATCCCCAATGTAGAGATAGATTTCAACGTCTGGCCAGTAGGGAAGCATATTGGATTTTCAGACTCAATACTCTTCGACCTCATGGGTTAAATGAGGTGGTGGAGACTCAGTGGTAATCTTTCTCTTATGAGATGTACAGTGGTGACTATGTAATTAATAGCTATCTTGCACCTCCGTTTCATATCTATTTTATTGATCTTTGGGTATTATTCCTTCTGTGTATGACCATTTCGGTTTACTTTTAGGATCCTTTTTTCACCTAATAGATTCATTGGGTTGTTTGCCCTATAGGTGTTTTGATACTAGTAGTCTACCGACTGAGATCATACCCAGAGTTTCACGACATGATTATATATTTTTTTATGCATAGGTGGTGTATACATGTATTGTTGGGATATGTACTTATTGGTCTTATTTTATTTTATTGTTTTTGGTTTTTCCTTTTGTTTTTGTTGGTTTTTGAAGTGATCGCTTTTTGGCTGTCTCTAGTGATCTCTAGCTTGCACATAAGGAGTTAACCACTCTGTTGTGGGGGTTGATCCGTTTACAGCGACGGCCAATTAGGCTTGCTTCAGATTTTTTAAATGAATGCTCCGTTGTAGTCTGTAAGAATTGTTTGTTATACTTGCTGTTACTGATGAAGCAGCGCGAAGTGCAGCGAAACGTTTATTAGCAAGAGTATCGATTTTAATAAATTTTATTTATTTTTTCCATTGCATGACTTTTTGGAGCATTTTTTATTTTTATTTAGATTTTTTGTTTTTATTATGGTTCTTGGAGAAGGACTTATATCCCTACATCTCCATTACGGTGGAGTCGTTTTCATCACGTTGGAATTATCTACAATTCTGGAGAGAACTTGGTGATACCGAACAGGGACGGTAAGAATTCCCTGTATGCAATATTGCTGTGTATTGCTTACATAGCCATTTATACATGTGAGTGCACTATTATCTTTTACTTATTGAGACTATACCAGTTTTGATAGGGCACTATTTGGCGCCTCCTGTTTTTGTCCTTTGTTTTGCATGTCTGGCCCTTCGTGAGTGGAGGATCGTCTGGGGAGCAGCCGAAGATTGTGCCTTTCAGCTGTGTGAGGGACAGCTTTATCAATCCCTAGGCTTATTTGCTGGTTTGCACATAAGTGTTTCCCAGCATCATCGTATGTGAGTATCACTTTAAAGGTGGTGGTGAGGTGAAATCTATCGACGATATCACACGAGGAAGCGCCTCTTTGTTCCTTTTTTCTTTTCTGTATAGGCTATACAAACTCGTTTGTTACACCAGTGTGCGGTCACTGGTTTGCTCCAAAGCCTATCGGCTATACAATCCTGTGTTAGTCCCAGCGTGCGGGCGCTGGTTTGCTCCAAAGCCTTGCGGCTATACAAACTCGCTTGTTACACCAGTGTGCGGTCACTGGTTTGCTCCAAAGCCTATCGGCTGTACTATCCTGTGTTGGTCCCAGCGTGCGGACGCTGGTTTGCTCCAAAGCCTTGCGGCTATACAAACTCGCTTGTTACACCAGTGTGCGGTCACTGGTTTGCTCCTAAGCTTATCAGCTATACAATTCTGTGTTTGTCCCAGCGTGCGGACGCTGGTTTGCTCCAAAGCCTTGCGGCTATACAAACTCACTTGTTACACCAGTATGCGGATGCTGGTTTGCTCCTAAGCCTTACGGCTATACTACTCGCTTGTTACACCAGTGTGCGGTCACTGGTTCGCTCCTAAGCCTATCGGCTATACAATTCAGTGTTGGTCCCAGCGTGCGGACGCTGGTTTGCTCCAAAGCCTTGCGGCTTTACGATTCTGTCAATTTGCCATTACCATCTGACTGCTGCTACTATCTCAGGGCTGCCCTGCCCGATATTGGTAAGGCCGGTAGAACCTTTTGCCACATTCCATCTGAGGTTGCCTTACCCGGTATTGGCAGGGCCAGTAGAGCCTACATTATGAATCTATTGAGGCTGCCTTGCCCGGTAAATTGGTAAGGCCGGTAGAACCGTTATGCGATTCCATCTGCAGGTTGCCTTACCCGGTATTGGCAAGGCCGGTAGAGCCTAACATTCTATTACTTCAGACTGTCCTGTCCGGTATATTGACAGGACCGGTAGAGTCTGCCTTCTGTCTTGTTATATTCTGAATATATCTGTATGTATGTGATTGCCATCCTACGTTATCAATTTATTATTTCAATAAAATTGATTTTTACCTAAAACTTGTGTCTGAGAGTCATAATAAACCGTGACAGTACGAAAGGGCCATGACCTCAGACAGCAAAGGTGAAGGTAATGCACAGAATATCCATTGGAGGATGGATGTGCATGAGCAACGTTTGGATCAGTTGGCAGTTGCAATTCAAACGATCCTTGAACGCACGGTACTTGCTGACAAATCTAGCTCTAGCCCGGTGGTCTCGCCAAGTCAGACACCGGAGAGTGATACCAGACCCCCTAGGGGGCACTGTTAAAGGGTTAACGGCTTCTGCACCCTTGCCGCTAAGATACGATGGTGACCCTAGTCTCTGCAGAGGGTTCATCAACCAACTCGAGATTTTTATGGAATTGACGGCACACTCATTTCCCAATGATCGTAGTAAGGTGGGGTTTACAATATCTTTGCTCACTGGCAGAGCTTTGGCTTGGGCTAACCCCTTGTGGGAGAATGCTAAACCTTGTACTAAAAACTTTAGAGAATTTGTGCAATCCTTTCGAAGAGTGTTTGAGCCTCCTGGTAGAACCACCTCTGCTGCCAAACGCCTTATGGAGATACATCAGGGCAGGCGTACAGTAGGCGACTACGCCATAGAATTCCGCACATTGGCAGCAGAGGTAGGTTGGAATAACGAGGCATTATTGGCAGCTTTTTCTCAAGGCCTGAATGACCACATTAAGGACGAAATCGCTGCTAAAGATCTACCTATTGATCTAGATGACTACATTGAATATGTTATGATAATTGACACCAGAATACGTGAGAGATCAATTGCCAGAGATCGTAAGTTACGGTCAAAGAATAATGAGCCTAGTGGCATGTTTTGCCCACCCATCCCTCCCCTGGCATTGAAGTCTAGTGAACCTGTACGGGAGACAAGTGAACCTATGCAAATAGGCTTCACTAGACTAACCAAGGCTGAGAGACTTTATCGCAGAAGACAAAGGTTGTGTTTATACTGCGGTAAAAAAGGGCATTTGCTAAATTCCTGTCCGGTACGTCCGGGAAACGCACACACCTAGGGTACCTTGGGGGACAGGCCCTAGTTGGTGTACAATCGTCCCCAGTATCGGACACAATGAAACCCACCATACAGGTGGTATTATCTTGGGCACAATGCTCTGTGGAGGTTTTGGCCTTGGTTGACTCTGGTGCAGCAGGGTATTTTATGGATAATACCTTTGCTGAATTGCACGGAGTTCCACGCATTGAAAGAGAAAATTCCTTGACTATTGAAGCGATTGATGGCAGACCCTTAGAACCGCCTCAGGTTATGTTTGAAACTATGCCACTGTCTATGACTATTGGGGCACTTCACAGAGAAGAGCAGCAGTTTCAACTGATTAATTCTCCACACCATGCGGTAATATTGGGCTTTCCGTGGTTACAGTTACATAACCCACAATTTGATTGGAAAAAGTGTGAAATTGCTGCTTGGTCCCAGTTTTGTATGGACAAGTGCGTCATCCAGCCTGTTAAGGTCCTGTGCACCTCCTCGGCTATACCGGATGTGTACCAACAGTTTGGCGATGTTTTTATCAAAGGAGAGGCCAGTTTGCTACCTCAGCATAGACCTTATGATTGTTGCATCGAATTGCAGCCTGGGGCAGTACCTCCGAAAGGACGCACTTATCCATTATCTTGTGAGGAAAATAAGGCTATGGAGGATTACATTTCGGATGCCCTTGCTAGAGGGATCATATGAAAATCTACCTCTCCAGCTGGGGCTGGGTTCTTTTTTGTAAAAAAGAAAAATGGCGAATTAAGACCATGCATTGACTACCGGGGCTTGAATAAACTAATGGCAAAAAACGCATACCCAATACCACTCATCACCGAGCTTTTTGACAGGCTTAAGGGCGCTTCGATTTTTACCAGATTGGACCTACGGGCCGCTTACAATCTGGTGCGCATTCGAGCAGGTGATGAGTGGAAAACTGCCTTTAATACTCGAGCTGGGCACTACGAGTATCTTGTAATGCCATTTGGGCTATGTAATGCCCCCGCAGTTTTCCAGGAACTGATAAACGATGTGCTGAGGGATATGTTACAGACATGTGTTGTGGTTTATCTGGACGATATATTGATTTACTCTCAAGACATGGCACAGCACATCAAAGATGTATCCGCAGTATTGCTACGACTCCGTGAGAAGAAATTATTTTGTAAACTGGAAAAATGTGACTTTCATAGAACCAGTGTGCCATTCTTGGGGTTCATAATTGGCAATGATGGCATTGCCATGGACAAGGATAAGTTGTCAGCTGTCTTACAATGGCCAAAACACAAGGGGCTTAAAGCCATACAGCGTTTCCTGGGTTTCGCTAATTATTATAGGCGGTTTATTAAGAACTTTTCTTCCATTGTTAAACCTTTGTCCGATCTTACGCACAAGGGCGCTAATCCTTCTTGTTGGCCGGTATCTGCTGAGAATGCCTTTGAGAATTTGAAGCTGGCATTTGCTGCGGCTCCTGTGTTATCCCACCCCAATCCTCTACTTCCATTTACGTTAGAGGTGGATGCCTCAGATATTGAGGTTGGGGCAGTACTTTCGCAACGACACGAGAAAGGTGGTACTCTCAGACCTTGTGGGTTTTTCTCTAAGAAGTTGACTGTCACTCAAGGCCACTATGAGATAAGTGACAAAGAATTATTGGCCATTATCCTCGCTCTTAAGGAGTGGCGTCATTTGCTTGAAGGTACCAAGACTCCCGTATTAATCCTAACAGATCATAAAAATCTGACTTATCTCTCGGAGGCCAAGAGATTGTCCTCCCGTCAGGCCAGGTGGGCACTGTTCCTGTCTCGATTTAATTTCATTGTATCATACTTACCAGGGGTCAAAGAATATCAGGGCTGATGCACTGTCAAGACAATTTGAGGCCGACAGTGACAGAGTGGAAGCACCAGCACCCATCATCCAACCTGATAGAATACTGGCTACTATACGCACGAGTATCACTTCTCCTTTAGGGGAGGAGATCCTGGACTCTCAGGGGTCCGCTCCCCATGAAACTCCAGTGGGCAAATGTTTTGTCGATGAACCATTTCGTACTAGGCTGCTTGAAACGTACCATTCCTCTAAGGCTGAGGGACATATTGGTAGAGACCAATTGTTATGGTCCCTTTCTCAGTTATTTTGGTGGCCCTCCATGAGAAACGATTGTGCCGAATTTACGAATGCCTGTGCCACCTGTGCCCGCGCTAAGACCCCGAGACATCTCCCTGTGGGCTTGTTTCAACCGGTGCCTAATGGCGAACGCCCCTGGTCTCATGTTTCCATTGATTTTATGGGAGAGTTGCCTATGTCCAAGGGGTACTCCCTTATATTCATGGTGGTGGACAGGTTTTCTAAAATGGCTCATTTCGTGCCCCTCCGTGGTCTTCCTTCAGCGAAGGAATTGGCAATGGTGTTCGCCAGAGAAGTATTCCGGTTGCATGGAGTGCCTAGGGTACTGGTGTCTGACAGGGGGAGCCAGTTTGTGTCTAGATTTTGGAGGGCATTTTGCCAACAGATGGGCATACAGCTGTCCTTCTCCTCTGCCTACCATCCCCAGACCAATGGAGCCGCTGAACGAGCTAATCAGGGCTTGGAACAATTTCTCCGTTGTTTCGTTACTGACCATCATGATAATTGGTCCGACTTGTTGCCTTGGGCAGAGTTCGCCAGGAACTGTGCGGTCAATTCTTCATCTGGGAGCTCTCCATTTCTGATTAATTATGGGTTCCAGCCCTGTTTGCTTCCAGACTCATTTCAGACGCAACAGATTCCAGCTCTGGATGAGCATATCGAGCAACTCCGTTCCACATGGGCACAAGTTCAGAGGGCACTTGGTCAGTCATTTCAGCGTCATCAGCGCCATGCTAATCGCAGAAGGCTTCCAGCGGTTTCCTTTCAGGTTGGGGATAGAGTATGGCTTTCCTCCAGAAATCTCAAGCTGCAGGTTCCGTCTAATAAGTTGGCTCCTCGATTTGTTGGTCCATACAGAGTTATGCACTAGACCTACCTGCATCCATGCGTATCCATAATGTGTTCCATGTGTCCCTTCTTAAGCCTCTGGTTTGCAATCGCTATACTACCACACCTGTGGTGCCAGGACCTGTTGAGGCCGAGGGCCAGGAGGAGTACGAGGTTCAGAGCATTATTGATTCCCGTAGGCTTAGAGGAAGGGTACAGTACCTGGTACATTGGAAAGGGTATGGTCCTGAGGATCATGGGTGGATAGTACGGACCTTCATGCACCTAGGCTCACTAGGGCCTTTCATGCCAATTACCCACAGAAACCTTTACCCTGTTCTAGGAGAGGGGGTCTTTGAAGGGGGGGTACTATCACAGTGCCCTTGATTGCTGCAGTTCCTTGTCTGTCACCAGTAGGGGGCTTCTATTGGCTGTCTGCAGATAGCCCGCCTCTGCAGATTGCCTATTTAAACCTGGATTGGGCACCCTTTGAGTGCCCTTTCGTGTTGTTTCTGACCTTCTTGCTATCACTATGCTAGTGATAGCTGGGCCTCTGTTCCAGTTTTCCTGAGTTCCTGATCTCATGTGTTCCTGAGTTCCTGATCTCTACTGTTCCAGTGTTTCCTGCATGCTGAAGTACTTCCAGTCCTGGTTCCGGCCTAGTCTCTGGTGTTGCAGTTCCTGCTGAACTTCTTCTCTGCTGTTTCCTGACCTGACTGATCGTTGTTGGTTCCTGTCATCGCATCGCCTGTCTCCTGTATCCTGGCGACCTCCTGCCTGGTCGCGTCGATGACTCGCTTGTTACACCAGTATGCGGACGCTGGTTTGCTCCTAAGCCTTGCGGCTATACAAACTTGCTTGTTACACCAGTGTGCGGTCACTGATTTGCTCCAAAGCCTATCGGCTATACAATCCTGTGTTAGTCCCAGCGTGCGGGCGCTGGTTTGCTCCAAAGCCTTGCGGCTATACAAACTCGTTTGTTACACCAGTGTGCGGTCACTGGTTTGCTCCAAAGCCTATCGGCTATACAATCCTGTGCTAGTCCCAGCGTGCGGGCGCTGGTTTGCTCCAAAGCCTTGCGGCTATACAAACTCGTTTGTTACACCAGTGTGCGGTCACTGGTTTGCTCCAAAGCCTATCGGCTATACAATCCTGTGTTAGTCCCAGCGTGCGGGCGCTGGTTTGCTCCAAAGCCTTGCAGCTATACAAACTCGCTTGTTACACCAGTGTGCGGTCACTGGTTTGCTCCAAAGCCTATCGGCTGTACTATCCTGTGTTGGTCCCAGCGTGTGGACGCTGGTTTGCTCCAAAGCCTTGCGGCTATACAAACTCGCTTGTTACACCAGTGTGCGGTCACTGGTTTGCTCCTAAGCTTATCAGCTATACAATTCTGTGTTTGTTCCAGTGTGCGGACGCTGGTTTGCTCCAAAGCCTTGCGGCTATACAAACTCACTTGTTACACCAGTATGCGGATGCTGGTTTGCTCCTAAGCCTTACGGCTATACTACTCGCTTGTTACACCAGTGTGCGGTCACTGGTTCGCTCCTAAGCCTATCGGCTATACAATTCAGTGTTGGTCCCAGCGTGCGGACGCTGGTTTGCTCCAAAGCCTTGCGGCTTTTCAATTCTGTCAATTTGCCATTACCATCTGACTGCTGCTACCATCTCAGGGCTGCCCTGCCCGGTATTGGTAAGGCCGGTAGAACCTTTTGCCACATTCCATCTGAGGTTGCCTTACCCGGTATTGGCAGGGCCGGTAGAGCCTACATTATGAATCTATTGAGGCTGCCTTGCCCGGTAAATTGGTAAGGCCGGTAGAACCGTTATGCGATTCCATCTGCAGGTTGCCTTACCCGGTATTGGCAAGGCCGGTAGAGCCTAACATTCTATTACTTCAGACTGTCCTGTCCGGTATATTGACAGGACCGGTAGAGTCTGCCTTCTGTCTTGTTATATTCTGAATATATCTGTATGTATGTGATTGCCATCCTACGTTATCAATTTATTATTTCAATAAAATTGATTTTTACCTAAAACTTGTGTCTGAGAGTCATAATAAACCGTGACAGAAACATGAGGATTACCCATGTCTGTGCTTTCTACCCTTGCAGTTTTCATGACTCCTACATCCTCAGGCACTCCTTTGTCTACTGGGACTTTGAGATTGGGACCTATACAGGAGCATGGCTTTTGGTTGAGTAACCAATCTACACATGACATAACATTCATGATTAACTAGCGGAGTGGGACGGCGTTGCCTGTCTGTTTTTTTGTTATACTTGTATTCATTTATGTTATGTGGAATTTTTTAATGCAAGTGTGCTGTGAAGGGTCTGTTACTTGTACTACAGAGTTCACACATACATACATACATACATAGAGACACCCACACACATACGTATTAATATACATACACACACTGGATGCATATACACACATACATGTAGATATTATTATACAGAGATGCAGACACAACCATACAAACACACACACAGACACACACAGACATACGTATTAATATACATACACACACTTTATCATACAGATACACACATACATACACACATTCATACATAGACAGCAACATGGATGCATATACACACATACATGTAGATATTATTATACAGAGATGCAGACACAACCATACAAACACACACAGACACACACAGACATATACAGATATATACATACAGAGACACAAACATATACAGACATGTAGCAACACGCACAGACATATACATACACACACACATACATACATGCATGGAGACACATACAAATCCCTAGCTAAGTCTGTCACCAGGACTGATATGAAGGGAGAAGGTGGGAGGAGACAAAGGGAAGGGAAGCATAAAGGCATTAACCATTTGAGTGCCAGACTGGTGGGCAGGGCTTCACCTAGCAATGCGTTCCATACCCCTGTGGCACATAAAGGGTTAAGCAGCTGAGTTATAGCCTGTGTTTATGTCCCAGTCCTGAAATGGAGGCCAGAGGCAGCAGGCACTGAAGAAGAATGAGTCAGAGAGAGATAAGGGAGAGATGATGTCAGCTGGTGGTGAAGGAGGCATGGAGAGAGGGGATAGGAGAAGTCAGGTCACGGAGAGGAAACAGAAGGATTCACTGGGACAGCACTGTAGTGCTTTCTGGGGGATGTCTAGTGAAGGAATTAGTGGGTAAAGAAAGGAGGGGTTGTGACTCATAACTTCACTTTATCTTGTGATAATAACTTTTGTTAAGTGTCGAATATGTTGAGGCTGCTGCCAGACTGCTGTAATGGGGGTATAGCAAATCATTGTATATGATTCCTGGCACTGGAGGGGTTAAGCAAAAGTGTGTGAAAGAAAAAGAAATACATATTAACACTTTAAAGAGCAGGGTATGTGCAACACATTGCTTATCAGTGCCTTGCACACCTCTCTGTTCCTTAAAGGGTTGAAAGACTGAGTGGAGGCAGGTTTCCCGGTGGGAGCAGAGAGAGGAATGAGGCCGATCATATCTGCAGCCACTATCTTTCTTGCAGCAATGATTGGCTCTTCAGCTGTTCCCCAGCAGTGCTCACCAGAAGCTGGAATAGATCAGACGAACTTTCTTTGAATCTTTGGCAAATGGTGTTGCTCTTAGAAAGTTTGTCTGATCTATTCCATCTTCTGCTGAGGGTTGCGGGGAAATAGCTGAATAGCCGATACTTATTAAGTCAAATTATTAAAATCCATGAGAGGCTATGGTGTGTGTGGCGTGTGGTCGCCTGCCCTGCCACCACCTCCTGCCTCCCATGCAATGATCTACTCCGACCTCCCAGCTGGAGGGGGAAGGCGTGCAGGATCTGTAAGGCTGCACCCGTATGGCGAGTGGGTGACCAGAGCTGTAACGATTGATGTTGGGCAGTTTTTTAGGCTCTTGTTCATGATTTCCCGACATAGCTTGCATCCTTGGGGCTCCATTTGAGTGAGAGAGAGAGAGAGAGAGAGAGAAGGGAGGGAGAGACAGTGTGTGAGTGTGTCTGTGTGTCTTGTGTCTAGCTTTGAGTGCAAATTTGTGTGGCTTGTGCCTGTTTGTGGGGCTTGTGTGTGTGTCTGTGATGTAGGTGGTGTGTGTATGTGTATGTGTGGGGCTTATGTCTGTTTCTGGGGCTTGTGTGTGTCTGTGGTGTAGGAACGTGTAGCGGCCATTTTTTTTTCTCAGTTATATAGTGTTGGGTGGCCTGGATGGTGGGGGCAAGCCAACTCCCTGCATGATTTTCACACCAGTAGCAGTGGCCTTCGGCCACTGTAACTGGTGTGAAAATCACGCCCCCGTTGAATCATCCAAGTAACTCCTCTTTACTGCCTCCCCTGGGTGTGTTTTGCCAGGCACAAAGTCTTCTTTTATTTATATAGATGACACCCAGCTTAGCATGGGCATGACACACAAGAAGTATGTCCCCATTCCACAACCTCATCCACATAACCATGTAGTCCATGTGTCATGATGTCACTTCTTTTCCACAGGGGAAAAGCTGCAAACAGTGGCTCCTCACGCCGGTCCCAAATCTGCAAGCACCTGCACAGGGCCACTACAATGAGGCTCACGTTAGAACCAGAAATGCTCTTCAATACACACCACAGAAAGTTTGCAAGATCATTCTAACACTGACCTTGTTAGATACCTGAAGGAATCACAGACCTGTTCATTAATTTTTGGGAAAACATGACACATGGGGCTTTATTTATTTTTTTTTAGGTTTGAGAGGGGGTACTGATGTGGATGACCTCATCGATTGTCTGGTGACTCTTGGCTGTCTTGGTGTTGTTGTGGGTGTCACACTTGAAGAGGGAGGTGCTTGTAGTCGACCCCTCAGTTGACTGTTGGGCTCTCTCCACGAGTAGCCTCTGTAAGCGATTATGCTCCCATATTTCAACTAGCATCTGTCCAAGCAAGTCACATCAGACCGCTGACACTGGCTGCAGTTCTCTCAATGGTTCCCAGACTCCTCCTATTGAAGCATCTGGTCTCCCTCAGTAGCCCCCACCAGATGGCTATTTACTCCTCATCCATTCTGCTGGTTCTGGTAGTTGTGGTACATTATGAGGGTGTGGATGGTGCACATTGAGGTGCTGCTTCTCCTCCTTGTTCTGTGTCTATCTGTTGACCGGGCATGATCTGAGTTTGCCTCTGATGCTGCATTTGAGGGTGATCCTTCTGCCCCCACCACATCTATGGTCTCCTCATTGTCTGAAGGTTTGTTTTCAGCTGGTTCAGTCTGTGATGCTGGTGTGTAATGAGTGAGTGTTTTTGGTCTCTGTGGCTCACCTACGAGGTCAAGACGGTGGTAACTGAGGGTCTGTGGGTCATATTGTGGCCACTGGGATGTGTTCCCTTTGTGGCTGTAGGATGTTGTATTGCTGTTTAGGCATCCATCTGTGTGCCTGTGGAGGTAATGTGGGGCCAATGACCCATATTTCTATGTGTTGGCACTACTGGGCATCCAGTGGCATCCCATTGGTGGGGGTGGTGGCATCCAGTACTGTTCAGATGTTGGTAGCATCAATCTCTGTTGTGGAATTCACTGCTGGGACTCCTGTGGCATTCGCTGCTGGGGTTTTGTTGGTGGCAGCCCGTACTGTGACTGTGGTGGTGGTGGCATCCAGCTGGTACTCTCTGCTGGCTCTTCTCGGGCTGTGTCAATGGGGGTCATTGTTTGATCCTCCTCCTCCTCACTGTCTTCCTGCTCTGCTGCAGGCATGGATGCTGTGTGTGTGTGTGTGTCAGTAGAAAACAAAAGAAGAAACAACAGCGCAGGATCCTCTAAGTGTAGTATTTTGTCAAGGACACCATCACATTTACCACATGCGCTTATGAAATTTTACTCACATTTATTAGAGGCTTCCAATACTCGGTATCAAGGGCTCTCCTGGTATAAACCCCAGGATGGTTACCTCTGGATGTATGCCACTGGTCCTTCCCAGATACTGGATTCTCCAATTATAGGGCTATAGAGGCCTGCAGGGGATACACCAAACCCCCTCTAAAGCCTACACTACCCAAACAGGAGTTTCACCCTTATAGGAGGTCTTTAGTAAAAAGGAATAATATCAGGAGCTTGTGAAGGTGATTTATCAAATTCCAAAAATTTATTATGAAATTACTCAATATAATAATGATACAAAAATATTAAGAAGCTTTAAAATTATATATGCATGTAGCTAAAAAACACTCAATACGTTTCGTAACGATATATTACTTTATCAAGAGCAGCTTAACAACAGGTCGTTTTACTAAAGATCTCCTATAAGGATGAAACTCCTGTTTGGGTAGTGTAGGCTTTTATCACGGTGCCCGTGTATCTCTTGTTATTGTGTATCCCTTGCTCCCCTTGTTATTGTTTTCCTCTCTACACTGTGTGTGCTCCCATTGGCTGTCCTGTGTTTGTCCGCCCAGTATGGCCTTTTTATACTGGGCTCCAGCACCCATCCAATGCCCTTTCGTGGTGTTCCTGTACCAGTGCTAGTATCTGCTCAGTGATTCCCAGTGTACCGACTTGGCCTGCCTGACTACTCTGCATCTTGTCTCCTGCTCCTGTGTACTGACCCGGATTGCCTGACTATTCTTCTGCGCCTGCTCCTGTGTACCGACCCGGCTTGGCTGACGTTCCTGCTCCGTGATTCGACCTGGTTTGGCTGACGTTCCTGTTCCGTAATTCGACCCTGCTTGGTGGGCGTTCCTGATTTGGTGGCCTATTGTCGCCTTGGCGACATTTTGATTCTACAGGCAATCCAGTCCCCGTTTCTGTTTCAGCAGAGTGTGAGAGTCAGTTTCAGTTACTGCTATGGCAGTGTGCCATTGGCCTAGTCTCCGTTATCGCTCTTGCAGAGTGCAAGTGTCTGTCTCCGTCACTGCTACGGCAGAGTCCTCCATTACTGCTCCTGCAGAGCGCAAGTGTCTGTCTCCGTTACTGCTACGGCAGTGTGCCATTGACCTAGTCTCCGTTACTGCTCCTGCAGAGTGCAAGTGTCTGCCTCCGTTACTGCTATGGCAGTGTCCTCCATTACTGCTCCTGCAGAGTGGAAGTGTCTGCCTCCGTTACTGCTACGGCAGAGTGTCATTGGTCTAGTCTCCGTTACTACTCCTGCAGAGTGCAAGTGCCTGCCTCCGTTATCCGTATCCTGAAGCTCTCTATATGGGAAGAGCTCTATCACAGAACTCTCAACACATGGGACTGTTTACACTCCTTGGAGACCTTTAACCCATGCAGTGCCTTTGTCATGGGAATCCAACATACTGACCTGTGTCAGTATAGACTGTTATGGTTATACTGGACCTGTGTAGGCATATGTATATGTAACCTGTCGTGTGTCTGTATTATTCTGCCTGTATACTACAGGACCTGTGAGGGTTCTTATTTTACTGTGATTTCAATAAAACTGTGTTTTATCCTAAACCACTGTGTCTGTGTGTCAAACAAACCGTTACACCGTGCTATGCTGGCGACATTTTGACAAGTGCTACTTTCTTATACCTTTTCATTGGCTAACGTTATGTTGCTCCTCCCAGTGACAGCCCTTAAATACTCAGTCCTGTCACTTCTGCAGTGCCCTTTCGTGGTGTTCCCGTTGCTAGCGCTTGTTCTGTTATTCATATGATTGTTGTGTATGACCCGGACTGCCTGACTACTCTGCCTGTTTACGTTCCTGCTCTGTGTATCAACCCAGATTGGCTGACGTCCCTGCTCTGTGTACCGACCCGGATTGCCTGACGTTCCTGCTCTGTGCTCCGACCCGGCTTGGCTGACGTTCCTGCTCTGAGTACCGACCTGGATTGGCTACGTTCCTGCTCTGTGTGTTACTGCCTGGTTCGCACTCATTCTGGGGATCCGGTTTGGGGGCTGTAGTCTGGTACTCGCTCTCTCTGTCTTGTATAAGACCTCCGGTTGCCTCGGTTACTGCTCAGGCAGTTCTATACTGTGACCCGATCACTCCATAGTGCCTTGTCCTCTCTCTCACTCCAGTGTGGAGATCCCAATTGCACCACAGTACGCTTGGTCTGTTTACTTCCTTTACCTGAGGATGGGTTACTCTTGGGCGCCTCAGTCTGTCTATACTATCTAACAGTTGCGTCAGACCAGAGCGTTTGTTAACCCCTTGCGGGCGGTGCTGTGCACTTGGGTCACAGTCTATTGCAGTCTCAGTTTGGCGTCACACTGCACCTCCCGGTGCTGTCCACTTGGGTCACAGTCTATTGCAGTCTCGGTTTGGCGTTACACTGCACTTCCGGTTGCAGCCTACCTCTGTTGCTCCAGTAGCCAGTCGCTTATACTGGGCTCCGTTTGCTCCTTTGTGGCTACAGTTGCTATTGTGTCACTCTCTGTGTAGAGAGTGTACTGTAGGCCTTCCACTATTAGGGCCTATCCGCTATTCCTGGCCTAATAGTACCATTCTGCCATTATCTCACTGAATCATACGAACTGTACCTGACCTGTGTCAGTATTGTATATTGTTTTACACATATACTGGACCTGTGTGGGTTATTAATATCACTGTAACCTGTCCTGTGTCAGCGTTATAATTGTTTTATATGCTGGACCCGCGAGGGTTACTATTATTCTGTGTGATTTAATAAAACTGTGTTTTACCAAAACCTTCCGTCTCTGAGTGTACATAAAACTGTTACAGCTTTTGGAGTTGGTTTGGTGTATCCCCTGCAGGCCTCTATAGCCCTATAATTGAAGAATCCAGTATCTGGAAAGGACCAGTGGCGTATATCCGGAGGTAACCATCCTGGGGTTTATACCATGAGAGCCCTTGATACTTAGAGGCAGTATTGGAAGCCTCTAATAAATGTGAGTAAAATTTCAAAAGGGCATGTGGTGAAGGTGATGGTGTTCTTGACAAAATACTACCCTTAGAGCAGGGCTTATAATTTTAAGTCCTTTGCTACTAGCCAGACCTGAAAAGTTACTCGCCACTGCAAGCCATAACATACCCACCAGGGCTGAATTTCTACTCGCCAGGGCTAAATTTTCATTCACCACTGGCTAGTAGCAAGTGGAAATTTTGAGCCCTGCCTTAGAGGATCCTGTGCTGTTATTTCTTCTTTTGTTTTCTACAGTTCATTCTATTGGGAGTCCCAACCAATCACAACTAGCTATGAAGATCCAAAACCCTGATATCTCAAAATTGTGGCCTCTAGTGCTATTATTACTTATAAATACTTTTGTTTAATATTGTATTGTGTGGCGCTGGTTTTTGACCAAATTTACCCCTTTTAGTGGTAAGTTGGCACAACGCCGGATTGTGTGTATAGTGTGTATATCAGTATTTACCGGGCATTTGTAGGGGCCTCCCGGGTATAATCCGCGGCAAGGGGAGAATGCAGTATTCTCCCCTCTCGTCCCACGCATCAAACTGATGCTCCTGGGTCCCACAGCACCTCTCTGCGCAGGCGTCAATGAGCGCACGCTGAATCTAGTTTGTAAGAGGCATGCATCAGCGTCATCGCCCGAAGATGATGTCACAAGCTGTACAAATAAAAGACCCCAAACACTGAGTCGGGGCGCAATTATTGTGACTCCAGAGCTACCTGTGTTTCAGCTGTTTTTCTGATATTCCGGTTTTTGACTCCCAGCATTATACCGGACCATTCTCCTGCCTTCAGCCTGCCCTGACCTCCAGCATTGTACCTGACCATTCTCCTGCCTTCAGCCTGCCTTGACCTCCAGCATAACATCTGACCATTTTCCGGTTCCAGCTATCTCTGGACCATGGGGATCTTGAACCTGGACTACTCTTCCTTCTAGACCCTGTGCTACGTTTGCGAGCTTCCCTTCTTTTCTGGATCTGCATCCTTAGGATCCTGTTCAGCCTGTCCTGGATTCTCTGGTACCATTCTTTTTTTTGTATATACATATATAAGTAATTATTTTACTTTGTTGTACAGTATATATATATGTCTTAGGTGGCTTTCTCTAGGTATATATATATTTTAACAGACAACAACAATCCGGCGCTTCTCTATGTATAAAATAAATATGTGCCCTGTGTTTAGCATATAATTTAAATTATATATAATATATATATATATAAATTGGCCAAGTTGCGGGTAAGCTTGCCACCTCACCAAGGTTTCTCACTGTACGGCAAGTCCTATCTCAAAATAAAATAAAATAAAACTTAAAATTCCCTGAAGAGAGATTTATATCAGCACCCATATATATATAGCACAATTATCCTTGCACTATTAGTATCACTGTATCTTTATTTATTTTTTTCACACTTTGCCTTTAAGAGTAGGCCTTATGCCTTTTCTAGCTTAAATGCTTCTAGTTTGGTATCAGCTATTCCTCACATGACCTGTTGGGGCTGATATAAAGGTCACATTATTATAGAGTGAGCTGTTGGATCCACAGCTCACTCATATTCTCACAATGTAGATCCATTGGGGTCTTTTTGTATTCAAAGGGTCCCTTGCTCCTCCAACGCGTTTATAATAACATCTCTTCAGGGAATTTTAAGTTTTATTTTATTTTGAGATAGGGCATTACAGTTGTATAGAGTAGGACTTGCCGTACAGTGAGAAACCTTGGCGAGGTGGCAAGCTTACCCGCAACTTGGCCAAATTGTGAAAACTAATATCTCACTTATTTTATTTAGAAATATTATTATATATGCTAAACACAGGGCACATATTTATTTTATACATAGAGAAGCGCCGGATTGTTGTTGTCTGTTTGTTTATACTTTGGGTTTTGGCCTGAAGTTTGGGGGTCTGGAGAGCCCTTATTCCTGGCTGCTATCTATGTATACACTTTATATTCACATTTAAATATTAAAATTTATTTATTGCATCTGTTGGTTATGGTGAGTTGGCGCTGGGAGTTTTCTTTTCTCTTATATATATATTTTACTTCTTTATATGTATTTGGGTTCTTCCTTGCGGTTAGCCTAGTTTTCTGGGTCCTTCTAGTTAGGTTCCCCCTAGCTTAGTTTCTCTATATTCTGGTGCTAACAGTGTGGAAACAATATTGTGTGATTAGTAAACTAGGAAAGATAGATGCAAGATGATGGCATTCACATGTAACCCCTTGAGTGATGGTATCCAAAGCATTGCATTGCAATACATAGAATACCTTCCTGTACATTGAAGGAATCAACCTACTGCAGTTTGAGCTTTCATTATCATATGTATCTGACACAGTGGGATGGCAAGGAGGGATGCATACATGTTGAGGATGTATAATGTGACATAGACAACACATATATTTGAATCCAGGAGCAGTCAACTCTGGCTACACGGATATTGTGATCACCATTCCCACTATCCAAAATCTTGGATCATCTGCTTGTTAAGATGTGTGTTTTGTAGTTCCCTAATGGTATTGTTGGGCAGTTTTGCTAATCCTAGTTTCAGTGTTTGTTCCAGCATCACATTTTGAATGTGTGTTTGGTATAGTTATCCTGCTGGGCAAAAACATGTGTCCTCCAGCTACTTGTCTATATGTGTTCCCCCTTCAATGTGTGTTTTAGAGTTGCTTTGCCTGTGTGAGGTACTACTATTGTTTCATTTGTTTCATCTTTTCTGTCATGGTTGTGGCAACAGTGCAAATGTGTGATTTGACGCCATGGTGTTATTGCACACGTGACATATGTGTTGGACATGCAATCTTTTTATGTATGTTCAGCTATCATGGGTGTGATGACCCCTGTAGAATGCAACATGACCCTGCTGTACTCTGTTTCTCCTCTGTTAACCCTTTGAGTGTCGGAGGGGTACCCAACGCATTGCAGAGCAATGTGTTGCATACCCCTTTGGCACTCAAATGTTTAAGTGTTGACATCCCTGTGGCAACATGTGTAACACTGTTAAAGAACATTACAGATGTTTGTATTACAAAGTGATGACAATCATTGTTTGTGCGAGGTGAGCATGTTTGAGTAGCACAGCACTGAGGGGGTTAAACTTGTACTTGGACATGATTTGGCCTGCTTATAGCATCACATTTTGTTTTGGATGTACACCATTATCTCCTTGTTTGAACCCTGTCATCTCTGTGTTTGTCAACCTTGAGAGCTCAGTGATAGCCATGTGTTCAGCTGGCATTGTGTTGTATGGTATTTACTAAGATAGCTTGTGTGGTGGACAGATACATATGATGGAAAAGAACAAGCAAAGCATGGTGTGATACTTAATTATTTGGTGGAGATCATTTAGTCAAAATATGAAAAAAAGAACAAAAATGATCCATTTAGTGTAGTATGTAAATATAAATCGTAATGTAATGCTTGTGTGTGCCAAATGGCCTCTCACTTTTATCTCATTTTTATCTCCAAGAACTCTATGTATCGGGTGACATCAGCCCATCTGATTCCTTTAAACATTCTTCCTTAAAACCTCAATCAAATTTTTACCCTGTATCAAGGAAGGGTAATGCAATTGAAACTTTTGAAAAATTAATTATTAGTGATCTTGGAAGGATTAATAATAATAAAAAATCTTATTATGCTTAAAGGGGTCAATTTAACTAATAAGGAAACAGAAGCTATGAAAAAATTAATGGATAATGATAAAATTATTATTAAACCAGCAGATAAGGAAAGGGAGTTGTTATTCTTAATAAAGATGATTATTTATTAGAGGCAAATAGAATTTTGAATCTTGCAAAGAAATGCGACATTTGAAGACATGTGATGAGCGGTGAGACATATGAAAAGGATACCCTTATGTGTTTGGTAGTGAAAGTAAGTACATAAATTTGTACTAGTGGAAAATAGAAGCAACGTATGTGTTTGCACTACAAAACCACATAAGTTGCTCCTATTTTCCACTAGTACACATTTATGTACTTACTTTGCACTACTGAACACATACGTTTCTCCTATTTTCCAGTAGTACACATTTATGTGCTTACTTTCACTACCAAACACATAAGTTGCTCCTATTTTCAAGTAGTACACACTTATGTACTTACTTTGCACTACTAAACACATAAGTTGCTCCTATTTTCCAGTAGTACACACTTATGTACTTACTTTGCACTATTAAACACATAAGTTGCTCCTATTTTCAAGTAGTACACATTTATGTACTTACTTTCACTACCCAACACATAAGTTGCTCCGATTTTCCAGTAGTACACATTTATATACTCACTTTGCACTCCTAAACACATAAAGTGCTCTAAAAAGATACTTACAAAAACTGGAAGAAATATTTAAAATATACTATTACACAATTGTAATGAGTGTGTACAATAAAAAAACACTGGAAATCAATTGTCTTACATCTTCCTTTAATGTGAAATGCTTATATTTAATAGTGTATGTGTATATTTGGTTTGTGAATGTATGTGTTTAGAAACATATTAAGTATAGGACAAATGTGGAATGCTAGATAATAACTATTACCTATATATATATAGTGTTTGTGACTGCATGTGTATATTGTGTGGTATTGCAAAGTAAGTACCTTAATATGTAGTAGTGGATAATATGAGCAAGTTTTATGTTTGGTAGTGCACACAGTACTCATTGGATACTTACAAGGAGGAGAGGGTGAAGCAGCTGTAGAGGGCCTTCCATTTCGTGTTTTTCGTGCTACAAATAAATTGATAGAAAACATTTATTAACACCTAGTAAATATTAGTTAGTTATTTGTGAGCTACAATGTGACTTACAATGGTACTTACAATGAGAGGAGCAGGCCTATAGAGCCTTGCAGATGCTGAACGTCCTATAAAAACATTCATAATACTATGTCAGTTTATGTAGTATAATTGAACATTGTTGTGTATTGTGTACATGGCACAAAAAATGACTTACTGATAGGCTGCAGGGAAGTTGCTTGGGTGGCCGCCTGACAACCAGGAAGGGTTCTTCGAGTTGATTCAGGTGCTAGGAGGAAAGTTAAAAAGCAAAGTTTATGAACATTGAAAAAAATATGAATTACAGTTATGTTACAAACAACACATCCCTCCCACCAATAAAAATGAATCAATCATACCTGCACGTAAAGTGCGCAGCAATCCAGGCTCTCGTCTTTTGAGGTCGGACCACCTCCGAATAATCTGCCTCGTGGTCCTAGTGATGCCATTTTGTTTAAAATACGCCTGCGAAATGCAGAATCCACTCTGTCCATGAGCCTATCTGGGAGATACTTGTCCATAATGCGGACAAGTATCCCCAGCTCCGCTTTGGTGAAACAAGGCTCTCTAGGCATTGCGTTATCAAATGCTGATGATGATGCTGATGCGCCTACTATCTGTATCTATGGTAGATTGGTATCTACTTCCTGTTTCATTTTTGTACTTCCTGTTCCTGGAGTGCACAGATGACGTGGGTTTTTTGATACACTGCATCATTATTCATTCATGTATGAATCACTATTGCACCATTCTGGCCTTGTTCCTTACTGCGCCCATATAGTGCATTAATGCGCCCTTATACCTTGATAGCATTATTATGGCGCCATCCTTGCTCCTTATTGCACCATTCTGGCCTTGTTCCTTACTGCGCCCATATAGCGCCATTATTGAACTCTTATACCCTGATAGCATCATTATCACGCTGTCCTTGCTCCTTATTGCACCATTCTGACCTCGTTCCTTACTGCGCCCATATAGTGCCATTATTGCGCCCTTATACCCTGATAGCGTCATTATTGCGCCATCCTTGCTCCTTATTGCACCATTCTGGCCTTGTTCCTGTGCCCTTTTGTAATGAAACATGTTGCGGCACTCTATTTTCCATTGCGATATTCAGAATGCGTCATTTTAAGACGCAAGACCAAAGAAATGAGACATTTAAAGATGCACATCCAAAGAAATGCGACATTTGAAAACGCGCGATGCTCGGTGTGACATATGAAAAGGATACACGAGGTCCCACAGTGCAGTCTGGGATGATGAACTCTGTGTGGCAATTTGGTGGTCAGGCCCTGCCTGAGCTGCCCCTGTATGTGTATGTTCCTCTCCCACATCCCCTCCGGTTCCCACTGCTATATTGGTCCCTAGCTGCTGTGTACCTGACTGTTGTTGGGTAACCCTCCATCCATCTGGTCTCCCTCTCCTCCTCCTTCCATGACTGGTGATCCCCTGTCGTCTTTCCTCCTTTCCTGCCCTGCTCCCCATCCCTAAATCCTCCACTCCTCTCCCTGCCATCTGACTTTGCCTCTCCTAGATCCCTCAAACAGCCACTCACACCTAGTCACTCACAGAGGCACTCAGTCAGAATCACTCTCTAGCACTCCCTTCCACTCACTGAATAAGACAGTATGAAATAAAAGTAAAATTGTGTTGTGTGTCCAAAAACAAAAGATGTGTGTGTTTGTGTGTTTGTACGATTTGTGCAATATGTGCCAAAATGTATTATGTGAATTTGTAAATGCAATTCTCTCTGCTCCCCGCTCCAAGTCTACCTGTCTCCAATGTACAGTAATGTGCAAAAGTTTTAGGCAGGTGGTGTAAAAAAAGCTGTAAAGTAGGAGGTTGCTGAAGACAATTTAATGTCAAAAGCCATACACCGTGGCAAGTCTGAGCACAGCAACAAGATACAAAGTAGTTATATTGCATCAGCAAGGTCTCTCCCAGGCAGAAATTTCAAGGCAGACGGGGGTTTCCAACAGTGAAGCATGGTGGAAGTTCCTTGCAAGTCTGGGGCTGCATTTCTGCAAATGGAGTTGGGGATTTGGTCAGAATTAATCGTCTCCTCAATCCTACAAAGTAGAGGCAGATACTTGTCCATCATGCAATACCATCAGGGAAGCATTTGATTGGTCCCAAATGTATTCTGCAGCATGACAACGACCCCAAAAATACAACCAAATTAATTAACAACTATCTTCAGACATGCCATACACCGTGGCAAGTCTGAGCACAGCAACAAGATACAAAGTAGTTATATTGCATCAGCAAGGTCTCTCCCAGGCAGAAATTTCAAGGCAGACAGGGGTTTCCAGAAATGCTGCCCAAGCTCTTTTGAAGAAGCACAACAAAACGGGCAACGTAGACACAGTGGTTGGCCAAGGAAACTTATCTCAGCAGATGAAAGACAAACAAACGGAAGATGTCCAGCAGTGCCATGAGTTCAGAATTGGCAAAAAACAGTGGAATCCTGGTGAACCCATCTACTGTCCAGGGAAGTCTGGACAGAAATGGTTTTCATGGAAGATTGCGGCAAAAAAGTCACATCTGACGTGGAAACAAGGCCAAGCGACTCAACTACACAAGAAAACACAGGAACTGGGCTGCAGAAAAATGACAGCAGGTGCGCTGGACTGTTGAGTCAAAATTTGAAATATTTGGCTGTAGCAGAAGGCAGTTTCTTCACCAAACGGCTGAAGAGTAGTATGAAATGAGTGTCTGCAGGCAACAGTGAAGCATGGTGGAAGTTCCTTGCAAGTTTGGGGCTGCATTTCTGCAAATGGAGTTGGGGATTTGGTCAGAACTAATCGTCTCCTCAGTCCTACAAAGTAGAGACAGATACTTGTCCATCATGCAGTACCATCAGGGAAGCATTTGATTGGTCCCAAATGTATTCTGCAGCATGACAACGACCCCAAAAATACGACCAAATTAATTAACAACTATCTTCAGAGTAAAGAAGAACAAGGAGTCCTGGAAGTGATGGTATGGCCCCCACAGAACCCTATTCTCAACATCATCGAGTCTGTCTGGGACTACATGAAGAGGGAGGAACAACGAAGGCTGCCTAAATCCACAGAAGAATTGTGGTTAGTTCTCCAAGATGTTTTGTACAACCTACCTGCCTAGTTCCTTAAAGCAATGTGTGCAAGTGTACCAAAGGCTGGTCACACCAAATATTGATTTGATTTACATTTTTCTCCTGTTCACTTACTATGCAGTTTGAAAGTATTCTAACTTTACAGGATTTTTTCACACCTGACTAAAATCTTTGCACATTAATATATATATATATATATATATATATATATATATATATATATATATATATATATAATTTTTTTTTTTAATTTTTTTTTTTTTTTTCTTAGCAAATGTTACCTGGAATTGAATGTGTGATAGTGTATATGTTAATTGTTATAATGAACAAAGCATTGCTTAGGGATAAGGTACACAAATGTGTTCCTGACAGGGTTAGACGTGAAAAAAGGTCCTTTTTGTTAGGTGATATTTACATAATGTTCCATTTTTTTATCCACCATCTGCTGAAACAGTTGACCTGGGATGTGGAGTGCATAAAGCGAGATGAAGGGGGAGAGAAATTAAGCAAGAGGAAGGGGAGTGGAATGCATTGAAGGAGAGGGTGAGTTGATGTGGAAAAGGGAAGAGTGGAAGGACTGCAAAGGAGCGGATGGGAGGCAAAATGGAATGGCACAGTCTATGGCCTACAGGTGGGGTAGGGGTTTTAGGGTCAGTGTATATAGTATGTGTGGTCAGAAGCATTATACAGAAATTAAGAAAAAGCCTTGTTCCCTGCTTTCCCAATCCACACTCTGGATTACATTGTAGCAGGTGATCAGTGTCTACAGAGTAGGGATGGGTGAAAGTAGTCGCCGTGTTCCAGGGAGAAATTCTGCGAAAACCACGTTATTGTCCACTTTATAATAAGGAAGTCCACTTTCAAAACAGCAAGTAAAATTTCCACATTTTAAGCCCATTTGCCAAAATTCCTTGCCAATTTTTCAGTGGCTAGAAAGTTTCCGTCCATTGATTTACATTGTTTTTGCTATAAAACGTGACGTATTCCAGGAAGTGAAACAAAATAGAAGCAGCTACAGAGCGAGGTAGATGTGCTGTGCTGTTCTGCCATGAAGAAGAGGCTCATAGTGTCTGCTATCACTATGAGCAGCAAAATGAGGAACTGGAAGGATCCTTATTATGTGTCCACTGAGTCTAAGGAGGAAGACGAGGAAGTGACTAGCATTTCTGAACCAATGCTGTCCAGTCTCCCTAAATCACCCCTTGGGGAATTTAATGGGAAGGGAGGGAGAAAAGAGAATGGAAAGGGAGGGAGAAAAGGGTAGTACTAGAGAAAGCAGGACAGGTCAGCTGCCTGTGCCTGCTGCAAGACATGCTGCCCATGCCGCCAGAGCCACCATTGCTGTACCTGCTTCCAGATGTGCTGCCCCTGCTGCCACCAGTGCTGTACATGCTGCCAGATGTGCTGCCCCTGCTGCCTCCAGTGCTATACCTGCTGCCAGTGCTGAAACTGCTTCCACCAGTACTTTGCCTGCTGCTAGTGTGTCTTGTAGTACTCAGGAGGGGGGGAGGAGAACGTGATACCAAGTGTGACAGCAAGGGACCCTAAGTCACACTTTCCATCCCCAAGCATTCCTACCAGTGCTAGTACTACTACTACTAAGGTCCAGCAGCTTGTTAGCATTAGGAGTGTAGCAGGGGGCAATCAACAACAATATCCTCATATTACTAGTGACTGTGAGACTCTGTGGCTGAACTTGATGTGGTTGGTGTTAGTAGTAGTAGCAGTAATGGTGAAGCAGCCGGAATGGTAGAGAAAACATTTGCGTGCTTCCAGACTAGCGGTCAAGGGAGCCCACACCATTCCGCTGGTTCTGACCCTGGGAGTCCTCCCCTTCCCTTCACTAAAGTGTCCAAGTGGAACTGGATCCTGAAGACTAAGAGGCCAGAACTGTTGTTGGGGGAGAGCAGGCACACAATTAATACCACCACCAGCAGAAGCACAGATCACCTGCATCTCCCTGCTGCTACTGCTGTCAGTCTGCCTTCTTCACATCACCAAGAAATGGCAAGTGTGACATTAGGGAACCCTCTGTCATATTGCTTGTTACCTCCTCCAAGCAGCAGTAAGATATCTGTAATTGAGCAGCAGCAACACATAGGGACTAGTGGTGGTGGTGATGATGATGGTGGAGAAGCTGGGCTGGAAGAGACATTAACGGCCTTTTTAGCAGAAACTGGGAAGGAATGGGAGACAGGGATGAGGACTGGCATTACCACCACTACTACTAGCAATGGCATTTTTGAATTTGAGGAATTTGCAAGTGATATAATTCCTTCTGATGCTGAGTTGCAAAGGCAGCAGGGTGCCGAGGAGCAGGCTAGTGTGCCACAGACCACCGTGGGCACAGTGGGAATGGGGTCAACAAGTGATGCTGGACTAGGACAAATTCCACTTCCAGCAGCATCAATACTCCTGGTCCTAGTTGCAGTGCTGAATCTTAGGCATTAGCAGAAACAGCAGCAACATTAGCCGCTGCCACAGACAATAAAGGGAAATGTGGAGGACAAGAAGAAAGAGACCATTCTTCTCCATCTGTTTTCTTCCCCCTGAAGTCATCATGTGGGACTATTTTTCTGTTGGGGCAGGCACAGTGCAGTCATCAGCAATGGCACTGTGCACAATTTGTGACAAGTCAGTGACAAGAGGAAAGGAGGGAACACACCTTGGCACAAGCTCCCTGATATCACATATGAAACACAGACACCATGACATCTATGTCAAACATGTTAAAGCCAAACACCCACCACAGAAATCAAGCGCCACTGTTGCTGTACCCCCTGACTCTCCAGAAAGACAACAAGAAGTGAGGTGGAGATCAAAGAGGAGGAAAAATAAAGCAACCCAGGCAGAGACTGGAAGTTACATGATGAGTGAAACAACTAGCTCGTCATCACATTCTAGGGTAACTACATCTTCTGCCAATCCACCACGTTTATCGTTACCTCCCCACCAAACGATAGCCACTCTGTTGATGTTAGGATATGGCGGTTCGTCTCTACCCATTGCACACTGTGTGGTGCACTGAACACACATGGCAGTGTGGTGGAGGAGAATCGCAAGCAGGGCATCAGGTGACATCTGAGGAGATTCCATCCCACAGAATATGCTAAGATGGTGGCAGGGAGGGTTCATCATTACTATTAAACTGTCAGCAAGTTGTCATGTGTCCTTAGCGGGGTCTGGACAAGGGGTATAGTGACAAAGGCAGTACTTGGTTTTGGGTGTCATGGTGTTTGGATACAGTTGTGCCCCCAGATGTTATTTACCACACACACACTGTGCACATTACAGTTGCTGATGACAGCCACAGTTCCTGCTCTCAAGGGAAAAAATATATTCTAATAACAACACACCCATGATTTTGGAGGAGGGGCAGATGGAGAAGAATTAATGGCCAACTTCTTCTTTTCTCCACATAGACTGGGGGCTACTTATTGTGCTGCTACTGCCTCAGGTGCATCACTGGAGATAGTTGTGGCAAGTGGAACCTTCATCATCCATTACTGATGTTACTGCTATTGTTGATCCCATTCCCTTTCAGCTGCCTAATCATCCTGCTGCTTAAACAACTCAGCAGTAGCAGTAAGAACAGCAGTTGCAAATTCCAGAATTATGGACTTGTCACGGTTTTTAATGAACACTCAGACAGAACAATAAGGTTAAAATGACTTTATTGAGTAAAGTGCATACAAGGAATGAGGCCACAGGCCCACAATACGAAACCACACTATATGGAGGATATATAGGCAGTAAGCAATGACTGTAAACAGAATGACTGAGATGGAACACAGGTAATAGAGGTATCTTAGGCAGGCAACCCTCCACTAGAGAACCTGGAGCAATCAGGCTACTGGACCACGGCTGACAGCAGGACAGAGGATAGCAGTAAGTCCTGGAGATGGTAGTAGGCACAAGACCCAGACACCTGGGTGGCACAGAACCCAAGGAGGCAACGAGGCAACACTGACCACGGGACAGGGGTCCCAGAGTGAACGAAGTTACCACTTACAAAGGTAAACTCTAGAGCTCTAGGGGTGGATCGAAGTGAACACTGGAAGGTCACAGGTGTCCCCTCATAGGACAGTGGAACAAGTGCAAATGCTGGCTCTAGGCCCTCAGGCCACTAGACAGGAATCTGAGCTCAGGGTCTCCACACACCCAGTAGTGCGTGCCAATGCAAGTGCTGGCCCTCACCCAGGCACTGCAACACGAAGGAGCACAAGGGTAGCTTAGATAGTGTTAGGCACTGAACAGTTAACAGGAGATGCCCAGAGATACATAGGAACTCCCACAGGGAGTGAGCCCAGCAATTAGCGTAGAGGGAGACACAGAGAGATCAGAGTAACTCAGTCAGCACTTGCTAGCACTCTACCGGTACTTCACATGTACACACTGCCGCAGGCAGTAGGAGTAAGTGGCGATAGCACGAATGCTATGCCTATGGTCGACAGAATAAGATTAGCTCCACGCTGCGCACCCCAACTAGGCAACTGGAAACTGTTGAATGTAATGCTGGCCAGTTAGGCAATGGAGGAGGCACAACCATACACGGATGGCAACGGAACAATGGCTCAGCGGAACAGGTTACAATTCAACGGGAAACACAGACTGGTCAGGTGCACAGGCAAGGCTCAATAGCCAGGCAGACTATGGCAACGGGGGTTCACAGCCAGATCAGTACAGCAACGGAGCGGTTTCTCAACCAGATTAGTCGGTAACGGAGCAGGTTCTCATCCAGATCAGTTCAGCAACGGAGCAGGTTCAGAGCCAGATCAGTCGGTTATGGAGCAGGTTCTCAGCCAGATCAGTTCAGCAACAGAGTGGGTTCTCAGCCAGATCAGTTCATCAATGGAGCGGGTTCTCAGCCAGATCAGTTCAGCAACAGAGCAGGTTCTCATCCAGATCAGTTCAGCAACGGAGCAGGTTCAGAGCCAGATCAGTCGGTAATGGAGCAGGTTCTCAGCCAGATCAGTTCAGCAACAGAGCGGGTTCTCAGCCAGATCAGTTCATCAATGGAGCGGGTTCTCAGCCAGATCAGTTCATCAATGGAGCGGGTTCTCAGCCAGATCAGTTCAGCAGCAGAGCAGGTTCTCAGCCGGATCAGTCGGTAACAGAGCAATACACGGGAAACACAGGAACGTAGTCAGGCAAGTGTGACAGCAAGGCACCCTAAGTCACACTTGCCATCCCCAACCAGTCACGCCAGTGTTAGTACTACTACTACTAAGGTCCACCAGCTTGATATAGTTAGGAGTGAACGAGGGAGTAATCAATATCCTCCTATCAATAGTGACTGTGAGGGGGAAGACTCTGTGGCTGTGGCTGAATGGTGTTAGTAGTAATAGTAGTAATGGTAAAGCAGCCAGTGGAACTAGTGCTAGTGGAATGGTTGGGGAAGCATTTTAGAGCATCCACACTAGCAGTCAAGGGAGCCCACACCATTCATCTAGCTCTGGGAGTCCCTCCCTTCCCTACACTAAAGTGCCCAAGTGGAACATGATCCTGAAGACTAAAAGGCCAGAACTGGTGTTGGGGGAGAGCAGACGCAGAATTAATACCACCACCATCAGTAGGAGCACAGATCAGCTGCCTGTGCCTGCTGCTACTGCTGCCAGTCTGCCTTCTTCAGGTCAAAAAGAAATGCCAAGTGTGAAATTAAGTGACCCTCTGTCACATTGCTCGTCACCTCCTCCAAGCAGCAGTGACATGTCTGTAATAGAGCAGCAGCAACAACACATAGGGGATATTGGTGGTGGTGATGATGATGATGCTGGAGAGGCTGGGGTAGAAGAGACATTGATGGCATTTTTAGCAGAGACTGAGAAGGAATGGGAGACAGGGATTAGGATTGGCATCACCACCACTGGCACAATGTGTGAAAAGTTAGTGAGAAGAGGAAAGGAGAGACACCTTTGCACAAGCTCCCTGATATCACACATGAAACACAGACACCATGACATCTATGTCAAACATGTTAAAGCCAAGCACCCACCACAGAAATCAAGCACTGGTATTGCTGTTCCCCCTTTCTCTCCAGAAAGACAACAAGAGGTGAGGCAAAGATCAAAGAGGAGAAAGAGTAGAGAAACCCAGGCAGAGTCTGGAAGTTCCATGATGAGTGAAACAACTAGCTCGCCATCACCTTCACCTTCTAGGGTAACTACATCTTCTGCCAATCCACCTTGTTCATCGTTACCTCCCTGCCAAATGATGGCCACTCTGTTGATGTTAGGATGTGGCAGTTTCTCTCTACCCATTGCACACTGTATGGTGCACTGAACACACATGGCAGTGTGGTGGAGGAGAATCGCCAGCAGGGCATCAGGTGAAATCTGAGGAGATTCCATTCCAAAGAATATGCTAAGATTGTGGCAGAGAGGGTTCATCATTTCTATTAAATTGTCAGCAAGTTGTCATGTGTCCTTAGCGTGGTCTGGACAAGTGGTATAGTGACAGCTGCAGTACTTGGTTTCGTGTGTTATGGTATTTGCATACAGTTGTGACCCTAGATGTTATTTACCCCACACATTGTGCACATTGCAGTTGCTGAAGAGAGGCATGGTTCCCGGTCTCAAGGAAAACATTTCTATTCTAATAACAACACACCCATGATTTTGGAGGAGGGGCAAGAGGAGAAGAATTATTGTCCAACTACTGCCTCAGACGCATCACTGAGCTAGTCGTGGCAAATGGAACCTTCATAATCCATCACAATGTTACTGCTATTGTTGATCCCATTCCCTTTGAATTGCCTAATCATCCTGCTGCTTAAACAACTCAGCAGCAGCAAGAACAGCAGTTGCAAATTCCACAATTATGGACTCAGGAGGACATTTGACAATGGCCAGTGGCCACTAGCCAACATGACCTGCTGGCACTAGGCAAGTAGGGCTTTTTTCTCAGGGCTTGTGCTTTGAAAATAAAAAGAAAGACATAGTCCTACAAAAAAAACATTTGGGGGTTTGTTTCTAACAAGCCTAAGTCCTACAAATCAATGTTTCCATAGGGCTTGTGCCAAACAAGCTTAAGTCCTACAAATCAATGTTTCTTTGGGGCTTGTGCCTCTAATAAGTCTAAGTCCTACAAATCAATGTTTCCTCAGTTTGAGTGAAATTTTTCACGCATCCCTACCCCCATGCCATTCACCACCTTCCCTCCCTGTCTCTTATGGCAAAAGTCAGTAGCAGATGTCACAACCTCAGGACTCACACTCCTGTTTGGCACCTTCCCTCACCTGTCATTATGCTGACCTGTGCACTTCACCTTCCATTCACCACCGTCCCTCTCTCTCCTTGTCACAGTGATTCTTCAGCACTTTATAAAGAAAGTGTACTTAGTTCCAGTGAGAGACAGTACAAAAGAAAAGTTGCAGAAATGCTGCAAACTAAGGTGAAGTTTATTCAACTCCAACATATATGTATATGGTGTCAGCTCTGGTTGACTTATTTTTCTTAGCAGAATAAATAAATACTGAAGGAATAGTAGTACAGTTTGGATGGGAATGAGGCAAAGGCTAAGTGTGTTAATTGTTTGTAGAATATATTTAGCCACTGTGTGAAAGGAAATTGACAGAGCCAAGAAAATAAACATGAATGTCACTTTGAAATTGTAAAGGTTATTGGCTAATGCAGTAGAGTTTTAAGGAGGTTGAAGAGGGTTTAATAAACACTGTGAGAAAAGAGGGCAAGTCAGATAAGTATAAAAAAGATGCTTGAAGGAAAATAAATAAGATGCTTGAAGGAAAATAAATAAGATGCTACTTGATGTTGCATAGAGATGCTTAGCGCAAGGCTCAGGATAGCTGTTCTCTATGATCTTTGTTATTGAGTTCTGAAAACATGATGATAATATGCAGGGAAAGAGCTAGGCTTGGGAAATGAGTGAAGGACAGATAATAGCTGATATGGTGACCATAGCTACTATACTAAAGTCACCGTCAAGCTCCTTTTATTATAAAAACAGGTTTTTATTGACAAAGGCCTACATTCTATACCAAATGAATAGAAAATCAGACGGTAAAAAAATTGAAAAAGTTTTTTTTGGCATTTTTCTTACATGTGCTATTCTATTGTGGCTGGTATGTGTGATGAATTTTCCATAGAAAAACAGCCCAACAAAGCATTGCACACGTCCGTTATACTATTACATACTAGCAGAATAGACTTGGCAAGACTTCTTTGTCTGGCCAGATAGGCCTTCCCAGAATCATCAGCTCAGGGGTACCACAGCCCCCATGGGCACCCAACCACTCTCTCCACACTAACACAAGTCTCCCTTAATCTTTTCCATGCATTGCATTACTGTGTGATGCATAATAAACTGTCTGTCATTGGAAACGTTTAAAAACACATTATTTCAACGCCCCTCCCACACACACACACACACACACACACACACACACACACACACACACACACACACACAAACTAGTCTAACAGTCTATTAAACCCTCTATTGCAGAAATGGCTGGGAGCACACTGCAATAAATGTTTTCCAGCCACCAAGTAATGGAGGTTTTAAAAATCAAATATTTGTTCAATATAAGACACAATGGATTTTAAATAAATATTTTAGGAAATAATATTATTCCCCTCATTTCTCCTTCCTGCCCAGGCCAGGATGGAAAGAGTTCAAAAATAAAGGAGGTCCTGGGACCCCCAAACACTTTTTGTTCCCACCTGTAACTAATTAAACAAAATGGGTACATCCACTCCACGTTTTTGAAGTTAAAATACAACAAAATAGATATTTGCATTGAAATCAATGGTAAGACTGAATTTTATCCCCCCCCCCTCTCAAAGTGGCATGTTTCCCTTTTTTTCCCACAGGGGTAATATAAAAGAGGTGTCAGGTTCCTGCAGCATGTCATTCTGTGTTTGTGAGAGGTAGAGAAACAGCACAATTTGTGAGCTAGTTAAGCTAGGCAAATAAAGGGAGGTTGGAGTATAGCTTAGTAAATCTTGTGGGCAGGCAATTTGTTATCTGAGTTAAGGGAGTCTGGGGAACTCTGGGGGAGTGTGAAGGGAGGAAGAAGATTTACCTCAAATACCCAAAAACTTTCTGTGATTGAGAAAGGCAGACAATCTGAGACCCTTTCTGAGCTAACTGTTCTCTGTGTTAGGGGATTCTGTGTGTGTGTGTGAAGAGAGATAGGAGTTTTATACCAAATACCTTAAAACTTTGAGACAGGAAGCTGTGAACCAGATTCTCTTCTGCTGGCTGTTCTTTGTGTTTGGGATTCTGAGGTGTTTGAAAAGAGCAAAGGAGATTTACACCAAGTACCCCAAACTCTTGTGTGACTTAGAAGACAGGCAGCTGTGATACAAGTTCTTGCTGAGTCACTGCTACAGCCTGGCTGACTGACAGAATATATAACAGACTGACACTCAATAGTCAGACAAGTCTAACTGTATCATCATCTGTACTGAAAAAAAAAAAGACAACAGTGACTTTGGGAGAGAGAGCAAACAGCTGCTGAAATCCTCTTGACACTTGCTAATGGTAAAAAGGAGAAGAAGCAGTTTCACTGGCAGGGGTGTGTGAAAAGTGTTAAAAATTTCCTGCATGACTTTTTGCGAAAACATGCAGATTTTTCGCTTTTTCCGCAAACGTTTTTGCCTTTCCGTCTAAGCAAAAAGGTTCCCCTCTTTGCCTATTTTAACAAATTTTTTGCCTATTTTAAAACATTTTTCACCTATCTTTCATATAGGTAGTACATTTCCCACTGTAATATTACTTCTTCTGAGGTCTGTAGTTTAAAAATAAGTATCTGAAAGTCAAAGTTGTGAGTCCTACAGCAACATATGCCTTGAAAAATGTGTTAGCATGCAGAATGCATTTGTCCTTTGCCCACAACACTATGTGTTTTGTAGTGGTGGTGGGGGACTGGCTGGTATGGTGTGATTTGTGAATGTATATAGTTTTTACTATTGTCATTTTTTTTATCCTCCTTCTCAGATTAGTGACACACATTACTTGTCGTGCATAGTAGTGGCCCCAAGTGGGGTAGATGGTGGAAACCCTTCTTCACATCCCTCCTCCACCTCATCTGAGCAGCTGTTAATATATTTGTCCTGACTTTGTCTGTCATACTCCTCTGCAGCAGGAACCATAGGTGTTATTTGGACTGAACTAACTGTTGGCAGTAGCCCACTCTCTGACACATAAATAACTTTTCAACTTCTTTTTTCTACCCTAGAGCCCTGGGAACTTTTTAAAGTGCTTCTGCTGCTGCTAGTTGTGTCACCTTTGGCCTGCTGATAGTGTGTCTCTCAGTCAGATCTGTGGCTGTGCTTCAGGTGGGATCTCATAGAGGAGCTGCCGAGGTGTGAGCCTGCTCTCCTCCTGCTCACGTGCTTTTTGCACAGACAACAGATAGCAACATGCTTAGCCTGAGGATCCTGAGTGAAGTATCTCCATACTGTGGACTTCATGGAATGAGGGGCTCCTGAAGTGGTGCTGCTGCAACTACTACTACTGTTGATACAATTCTACTGCTACTAGTACTAGGTGTCAAAGGTGTAGAACTTACAGCAGCAGCAGAGGCACTTATCATAGCTAACATTGTGGATGTTAATAACCTGTGTTTCTGTTGCTGGGTACTCAAAATGGGTGTGTGTGGCTGAGTGGGACTTGAGCTTTGAAGAAGCAATGATGCTGATGATGACTGATAGGGTGACTGTGTGCTTTATGACATCTGTGCGTGTCCAGGGTCAGACTTTCCAATGTCTTTATCAAAAAACTTATAGACAGGCACAGTGCTCCTTAAAAGTGGTGGAAGATGGGGGTGTGTCCTAGCGGGCAGAGAGACTGGCAGCACTTTAGGAGAGCTCCTGCATGTTGCCGGGGAATTTCAGCCTTTAAAGCGGTGGAGTCTGGATTTATTCTCTTTAATTGCCCTGCACCGATGACTAACCAAACGAACAAGAGACATCAGGAGCAAATGCTTAGGTATCTTGCTCCGAAGGAAAAGAAAAAGGCACAAAAGCTCTCAGGGACCCTCTCCTAAGATGGCATCCACGTGGCGTATGACGATGAGGATATGTCAGAGCTAGATGATGCTGCCTACACCTCATCTCACCATACTAACCCTCCGATGGGGGAGCTAAAATCCCTGCTCAAGATGCTGAGAGCTCAAATTAAAGGTGATATTAAATTGAACGCGAATTAGCTTAAGCAGGAGCTTAGAGAATTGGGTGAGCATACATTGCATATTGAGGACAAATTGGAGCATGGGTGTTGGACTTTTTCTCTAGCCTATTGCCAGATTTCTCTGACCAGGACTTTAAAGTGGATGGAATTCATAGACTGCAAAAACCCAGAAATTTACCAGCAGAGGCACCAAGGGATGTGATTTTGTGGCTGCACTATTTTCATGTGGAGAAGGAAATGCTATGAGCTAGCAGGCTGCAGGCTGCTCTACCAGCCTCTGTCTCCAGCATTCAGGTGTTTGCAGATATATCGGAGTCTACACTGATGCACAGATGCCAATTTCTCAACGCTGTTGTTTCTTCTCCAACAGAGCTAACCTACCACATACACATGCCCATCCCCTCCACACCACCAATAGAGTCTCATTATAAAAGAGACAGAAGGAACAAGGTGGTGCCAAATATTGTACTAAGAACAAGTGGTGCAATTCTGGGACAATTCAGCTGCACTATTCCCTTTGATTTAAATGGGGATTTTAACCCCAATGCTTTGAAATGCTCTAGACACCAGGGTGTTAAAAGTCACATTTAAAAAAGTGGTAATTTGCAGAATAACCACCATGGTACAGTGGATTTGCACCTGAGTAGGGATGGGCAAACATTTTCACCTCAAAAGTTAAACAGGTGAAAAATGGCATTTCCCTCCAAGTGGGAAATATTTTGTGAAAGTACAGATTTTTCCACTATTTCTGCCAAGTTCATTTAATAAAATAAATGGTAAGACTGAATTTACCCCACCACATGGCAAGTTTCCCTTCTTTTCTCATAGGTATAGTATAAAAGAGGAGTATTTTATGTATTTGTGACAGAGAAAGTACTAGAGCACAATTCTTAGCTAATTAGGAGAGGCAAATAAAGTAAATGTATGTATGTATTTCTTTATTTATATGGCGCCACACAGTGTATGCAGCGCCTTACACTAGAAGTAAATTACATTAAATAAGAGGGGATAAAATAAGTGCCACGTTCATAGTAATGTATATGGCGCCACACAGTGCCACATTCATAGAAACATTAGGAGAGAGGTCCCTGACCCAAATTTGGAATGTAGTTTAGGGAATCTTGTTGGCAGGCAATTTGCTATTGGTGTTAGCAGAGTCTGGGAGGCTGTGAAGGGAGAAAGGAGATTGACACAAAGTAATCCAAAATCTTGGTTACCTGAGACAATAAGCTGTGATCCAAGTCTCTTCCTCATCTGGCTGTTATCTCTGTGCTAGGGGAGTCTGGGGGTGGCCGAAAGGAGCAAAGGAACATTACTGTAAATACCCCATAATTTTGTACAACTGACTGGGAAGAAACAGACAGCCGTGATCCACGTATTTTACTGATTGGACTGTTATGTCTGTGCTAGAGGAGTCTGGGGTGTGTGAGAAGGGAGCAGAGAGGAGATCTAACCCTCAAAACCCTACATTTTGTGTGACTGACCGGGAAGTCAATGTTCTTCCTGAACTTACTGTTATGCCTGTGCTTTGAGAGTCTGTGGGTATGTGAAGGGAGCAAAATAGATTTACCCCAAATACCCAAATATGTTACGTAACTGACTGGCAACACACAAGGGGCCATGATGGAAGTTTCTTCCTCATCTGGCTCGTCTCTCTTTGCTAAGGTAGTCTGGGATATGTGAGAAGGGAGCAAAGAGAGATTTACCCCCAAAACCCCCAATTAATTGTTGTGACTAACTGGGAAGACACAGGCAGTTGTTATCCAAGTTCCTTTCTGATCTGGCTGTTATCTCTGTGCTAGGGGAGTCTGGGGATGTGTGAAGAGAGCAAAATAGAATTACCCAAGCATTTTGTGTAACAGACTGGGAAGAGGTTCTTCATTCCACTCCGATTAGTGCAGGACTCTGGGGAATTGCTATTATTGTGTATTATCAATAAAGGTGGTTTTATTTCAATATACCTGTGTCTGACCTTTATACTGGTTACCGTGACAGTTGGGAAGACAGAGGCAGGTGTGATCCAAGTTTCTTCCTGATCTAGCTGCTATCTCTGTTCTAGGGGTGTGTGGTCGCGTGAGAAGGGAGCATAGGGGAGATTGACTCCAAAAAACCAAAATTGTGTGTGACTGATTGGGAAGACACAGGCAATGGTTATCCAAGTATTTTACTGATTGGGCTGTTATGTCTGTGCTAGAGGAGTCTGGGGTATGGGATGGGAGCAGAGAGGAGATCTAACCCTCCAAACCCTACATTTTGTGTGGCTGACTGGGAAGTCAAGGTTATTCCTGATCTTACTGTTATGTCTGTGTGTGAAGGGAGCAAAGGAGATGTACCCCAAATACCCAAATATGTTGTGTAACTGACTGGCAAGACACAAGGAGCCATGATGCAACTTTCTTCCTCATCTGGCTGTTATCTCTGTGCTAGGGTAGTCTGGGATATGTGAGAAGGGAGCAAAGAGAGATTTATCCCCCAAACCCCCAATTAATTGTTGTGACTAACTGGGAAGACCCAATCAGCTGTTATCCATGTTCCTTTATGATCTGGCTGTTATCTCTGTGCTAGGGGAGCCTGGGGATGTGTGAAGAGAGCAAAATAGAATCACCTCAACATTTTGTGTAACTGGCTGGTATCACAGTGTACCTTGGCATCCGTGCTGCCAGTTACCTTTGTGCTTCCTCTCAGCTCTATCTTGTGGTCACGGGTGCAGGCGCTCATTACTGTCTCAGAACGCTGAGCTTGTTTATACACACGTATTCAATTTGCCTAATTGATTCCCCCCTCTGTGTGGGCGTATTTACTTCCCGGGGCCTAGTGGTAGTTGCTCTTAAGTGGTGTTTCTGTTAGTACTCGTTTCGTTTGCTCCGTCTCATTGTGACCCTTGATTGGCTTCCGAACTCACTCTGCGTATGACCCCGGCTTGTCTGACTATCCACATCGGTTCTGACCTGTGGCTCTAGATGAGTACTCGCTCTGTGTATGACCCCGGCTTGTCTGACTATCCACACCGGTTCTAACCTGTGGATCTAGCTGACTCCTCGCTCTGTGTATGACCCTGGCTTGTCTGACTAGCCACACCAGTTCTGACCTGTGGCTATGGCTGACTACTCTCTCTGTGTATGAACTCGGCTTGTCTGACTACCCACATCGGTTCTGACTTGTGGCTCTGGCTGACTACTCGCTCCGTGTATGACCCCAGTTTGTCTGACTATCCACGCCAGTTCTGACCTGTAGCTCCGGACGACTACTCGCTCAGTGTATGACCCCGGCTTGTCTGACTACCCACTCCAGTTCTGAACTGTGGCTCTGGCTGACTACTTGCTCCGTGTTACCTAGGCTGGTCTGGCTATTCACATTAGCGGTACTGTGGCTTGTGCTGTCCCCTCCGATGGCCACTGTCTGCATTTAGTACCGTGCGATAGTACTTACATACCTCTGGGAGCTTGGTACCTCCAGCTAGATAGAACCATAGGTGAGTAGTGCAGGCCTCAGGCCTCTGCCAAGTGTTAGTCTGGGTAGTGGACTGTCACCTATCCGTTTTCCAGTTCTGGGGTTATGCTGGGGAATTGCTATTATCGTGTATTATCATTAAAGGTGGTTTTATTTCAATATACCTGTGTCTGACCTTCTTTTGTACTGGTTACCATGACAGCTGGGATGACAGAGGCAGGCGTGATCCAAGTTTCATCCTGATTTAGCTGTTATCTCTGTTCTAGTGGTGTGTGGTCGTGTGAGAAGAGAGCATAGGGGAGATTGATTCCAGAACTCCAAAATTGTGTGTGACTGATTGGGAAGACACAGGCAATGGTTACAAGTTCCGTCCTAATCTGGCTTTTATCTCTGTGCAAGGGGAATCTGAGGAAAGAAGCATTTGAACAGGGAGAATATTCTTTTGTTTTTTGTTGACAATGATAAGGATAGGGATGGTTAATTAAATTAAAAAAAATAAAATAGTATGACTAATAGGTGAGCTGTGATTGAGGCAGATTGGAAGTAAATGAATCCAACCTATTGCAGCTCAATGCACTGGATGCCCTTCTGGCACTCAAGAATTAAATATAGTGGGAAAATGTAAAAACGTAAATGGTGTTTACTATGTATAAGCTTTGAATAATAAGGCTCCTGGTGCCTCATGTTCAAAATAAAAGTTAAAAGCAAAAACATAGGGTTTTGGTGCACATCTATATTTACTTACGATTAACTCTTTACATTGAGGCATACTACACACATATAATCACTCTATTAAATCTGAGGTTTTAGTCACAGAATACAGCCATAATATGCTAATCTTGCCACCAAGACAATGTACCTAAGTATCTAAGAATATACAAGTCCTAACCTCGAATTTTCATTTCTGTAAGTATCACGGTGCCCGTGATTTGCTGCAGTTCCTTGTCTGTCACCACTAGGGGGCTGCTATTGGCTGTCTGCAGATAGCCCGCCTCTTATTGCCTATTTAAACCTGGATTGGGCACCCTTTGAGTGCCCTTTCGTGTTGTTTCTGACCTTCTTGCTATCACTATGCTAGTGATAGCTGGGCCTCTGTTCCAGTGTTCCTGAGTTCCTGATCTCCTGTGTTCCTGAGTTCCTGATCTCTACTGTTCCAGTGTTTCCTGGATGCTGAGTTACTCCAGTCCTGGTTCCGGCCTAGTCTCTGGTGTTGCAGTTACTGCTGAACTTCTTCTCTGATGTTTCCTGACCTGACTGATGGTTGCTGGTTCCTGTCATCTCATCACCTGTCTTCAGTATCCTGGCGACCTTCTGCCTGGTCGCGTTGGTGACATTGCTACTATTCCGTGTTGGTCCCAGCGTGCGGACGCTGGTTTGCTCCTAAGCCTTGCGGCTATACAAACTCGCTTGTTACACCAGTGTGTGGTCACTGGTTTGCTCCAAAGCCTATCAGCCATACAAATCTGTGTTGGTCCCAGCGTGCGGACGCTGGTTTGCTCCTAAGCCTTGCGGCTATACAAACTCACTTGTTACACCAGTGTGCGGTCACTGGTTTGCTCCAAAGCCTATCAGCTCTACATATCTGTGTTGGTCCCAGCGTGCGGACGCTGGTTTGCTCCTAAGCCTTGCGGCCATACAAACTCACTTGTTACACCAGTGTGCGGTCACTGGTTTGCTCCAAAGCCTATCAGCTATACAAATCTGTGTTGGTCCCAGCGTGCGGACGCTGGTTTGCTCCTAGACTTGCGGCTATACAAGCTCGCTTGTTACACCAGTGTGCGGTCACTGGTTTGCTCTAAAGCCTGTCAGCTATACAAATCTGTGTTGGTCCCAGCGTGCGGACGCTGGTTTGCTCATAAGCCTTGCGGCTATACAAGCTCGCTTGTTACACCAGTGTGCGGTCACTGGTTTGCTCCAAAGCCTATCATCTATACAAATCTGTGTTTGTCCCAGCGTGCGGACGCTGGTTTGCTCCTAGCCTTGCGGCTATACAAGCTCGCTTGTTACACCAGTGTGCGGTCACTGGTTTGCTCCAAAGCCTATCGGTTATACAATTCTGTGTTGGTCCCAGCGTGCGGACGCTGGTTTGCTCCTAAGCCTTGCGGCTATACTACTCACTTGTTACTCCAGTGTGCGGTCACTGGTTTGCTCGCAAAGCCTAACGGCTATACTATTCCGTGTTGTTCCCAGCGTGCGGACGCTGGTTTGCTCCAAAGCCTTGCTGCTTAACGATTCTGCTAATTTGCCAGTTTCTTCTGACTGCTGCTATTATCTCTGGGCTGCCCTGCCTGGTATTGGTAAGGCCGGTAGAACCTTTTGCCACATTCCATCTGAGGTTGCCTTACCCGGTATTGGCAGGGCCGGTAGAGCCTACATTGTGTATCTATTGAGGCTGCCTTGCCCGGTAATTTGGTAAGGCCGGTAGAACCGTTATGCTATTCCATCTGCAGGTTGCCTTACCCGGTATTGGCAAGGCCGGTAGAGCCTAAAGACTGTCCTGTCCGGTATATTGACAGGACCGGTAGAGTCTGCCTTCTGTCTGTGCTATATTCTGTATATATATATATATGTATGTTATTGCCATCCTAAGTTATCAATTTATTATTTCAATAAAATTGATTTTTTTTTACCTAAAACTTGTGTCTGAGAGTCATAATAAACCGTGACAGTAAGCTGATGATGCCCAACATTTGTATATTCATGCCAATGACCATGTGACCCACTGGCATAAACACAAATACACTGAGTATCATTGAATAAATTTAAATGTGTGTAATTAGTAGCAGGAGTGGGAGTGCTCTAACAGAGTCCATTTCTTAGCACTCCAAAATCATGATGGGGTTACAATGATTGATGTCTCTCCTTTCCAATGATGGTGTTCATCATGGTATCTCTGATTCCACCCCCTCCTTATGTTGGAAACAAAATTTAGATTATGAATAATGCTGCATGGGTTTATACACAAAACCCGTATCTCAGCCTTTCTAGTAGGAATGGGCGAAAATTTTCGCCTCAAACTGGAATTGGCGAAAAATGACACTTTATACTTGGTGAAAAATTTCCCCCGAAAAGTACAGATTTTCTGCTTTTTTCCCACTTTTTCACCTAGCTCATTCCATTGAAATCAATGGAAACATAGAAATTACACACAACCTATAGCAAATATTAAATTATTTATCAAAGGCATAGTATAAAAAGGGCATGAGGGTGCCTGTGTTGGTGGGGTGTAGGGAAAGAATCAGTTGAGCAGGGCATGATTTATGGGGGGGTGGTTTACTGGGATTGGGGGGTAGTTAATAAAGAATAAATCCTAAATAAAATAAAATAGAAACCATAAGACATGGTATAAAGGGGTCTGAGGAGGGTGCCTTTGTTGGTGAATGAATGAATCATTTGAACAAGGAATTTGTTTTGAGGGGGTTTCTTGACTGCTATTGGGAGACAGTTAATAAAAAAAATAAATCAATAAAATAAAGGTTTGAGAGATACCACTCAATATGTATAATATTGAGCTTCAAGTTTTCTCATCCTACTATATAATCAAGGAAGCAATATTAACTACATAGAAACAGTAGAGACAGGAATAAATTATTAAATAATGTGTGTAACCCTGTGCCATCATAGAATCATTGAGAATAAAATATATATTACTCCTGTATGCGTTGTGTTAATAAGAATTTAACAAATGTGTAGCCACTAGTTATTAGTTATGATACACCAAGGACCACCTTTTTTCTCGTAGTAATAGCAATAGAATAAATAGATCAGGGTGACAAGAGAAGGAAATATATTGTGCACTCTCCATCACCCTTTTGTTCTCTGTATGGCTCAATTAACCACTGTAGATTATAAGTACACTATTGAGCAGGGACCCCATTCCAGTGTTTCACTTTTCCTAAGTACTTGTCACCCTGTATTGTCCAAATCCTTAAACTGTATGGTACTACGCAAACTTGTGGCGCTATATAAATACACCTAGTAGTCTATTAAATAATCAGTAGTGATGAGCGAGCATGCTCGGCCGAAGCTCGGTTCGGCTCGAGCATCGCTCTGCTCGGCACATGGCGGTACTCGTATGAGTACCGCATGTGCTCGCCCGCCATGTTCGGGTCTCCTCCCCGCACGTTTCGCGGCTGCTGCACAGCCAATAAACGTGCGGGGAGGCTCTGACATCAGTGTAATGCCAGCAGCCATGTTGGCTGCTGGCATTACACTGATTGGCTGGCCAGAACCCGTGATCGGTTGCTGTATAGCACCTGACCAGCGAGTTCGGCTCAGTCTTAGCCAGGGAGAGATGAGGATAGGAAGGGAAAGTCAGTGTAGGGAGAAGAAAAGCGAGTTTGAAAAAAAAAAAAGACCCAAAAGTCCTTTTTAGGACTACTGTGTGTGGGGGCAGCAGATATATTTTGTTTTGGGGGGTAGAGTTTAAAAAAAAACGTCACATATTCCGTTCACTGTGCCTAGCCGCAGATTAGCAGCACATTCTGTTTATTGTGCAAAGTTTCAGATTAGGAGAACATTCTGTTTAGTGTGCAAAGTTGGAGATTAGCAGCACATTCATTTTAGTGTGCAAAGTTGCAGATTAGCAGCACATTCTGTTTAGTGTGCAAAGTTTCAGATTAGGAGAACATTCTGTTTAGTGTGCAAAGTGTAAAATATCAAAGTCACATATTCCATTCACTGTGCCGAGCCGCAGATAAGCAGAACATTCTGTTTAGTGTGCAAAATTGCAGATTAGCAGAACATTCTGTTTAGTGTGCAAAGTGTAAAATATCAAAGTCACATATTCCATTCACTGTGTCTATCCGCAGATAAGCAGCACATTCTGTTTAGTGTGCAAAGTTGCAGATTAGAAGAACATTCTGTTTAGTGTGCAAAGTATAAAATATCAAAGTCACATATTCCATTCACTGTGCCGAGCCGCAGATAAGCAGCACATTCTGTTTAGTGTGCAAAGTTGCAGATTTGCAGAACATTCTGTTTAGTGTGCAAAGTGTAAAATATCAAAGTCACATATTACATTCACTGTGTCTATCCGCAGATAAGCAGCACATTCTGTTTAGTGTGCAAAGTTGCAGATTAGGAGAACATTCTGTTTAGTGTGCAAAGTATAAAATATCAAAGTCACATATTCCATTCACTGTGCCGAGCCGCAGATAAGCAGCACATTCTGTTTAGTGTGCAAAGTTGCAGATTTGCAGAACATTCTGTTTAGTGTGCAAAGTTGCAGATTAGCAGAACATTCTGTTTAGTGTGCAAAGTGTAAAATATAAAAGTCACATAATCCATTCACTGTGTCTAGCCGCAGATAAGCAGCACATTCTGTTTAGTGTGCAAAGTTGCAGATTAGGAGAACATTCTGTTTAGTGTGCAAAGTGTAAAATATCAAAGTCACATATTCCATTCACTGTGCCTAGCCGCAGATAAGCAGCATATTCTGTTTAGTGTGCAAAGTTGCAGATTAGGAGAACATTCTGTTTAGTGTGCAAAGTATAAAATATCAAAGTCACATATTCCATTCACTGTGCCGAGCCGCAGATAAGCAGCACATTCTGTTTAGTGTGCAAAGTTGCAGATTTGCATAACATTCTGTTTAGTGTGCAAAGTGTAAAATATCAAAGTCACATATTCCATTCACTGTGCCTAGCCGCAGATAAGCAGCATATTCTGTTTAGTGTGCAAAGTTGCAGATTAGGAGAACATTCTGTTTAGTGTGCAAAGTATAAAATATCAAAGTCACATATTCCATTCACTGTGCCGAGCCGCAGATAAGCAGCACATTCTGTTTAGTGTGCAAAGTTGCAGATTTGCAGAACATTCTGTTTAGTGTGCAAAGTGTAAAATATCAAAGTCACATATTCCATTCACTGTGTCTATCCGCAGATAAGCAGCACATTCTGTTTAGTGTGCAAAGTTGCAGATTAGGAGAACATTCTGTTTAGTGTGCAAAGTATAAAATATCAAAGTCACATATTCCATTCACTGTGCCGAGCCGCAGATAAGCAGCACATTCTGTTTAGTGTGCAAAGTTGCAGATTAGCAGAACATTCTGTTTAGTGTGCAAAGTTGCAGATTAGCAGAACATTCTGTTTAGTGTGCAAAGTGTAAAATATAAAAGTCACATATTCCATTCACTGTGTCTAGCCGCAGATAAGCAGCACATTCTGTTTAGTGTGCAAAGTTGCAGATTAGGAGAACATTCTGTTTAGTGTGCAAAGTGTAAAATATCAAAGTCACATATTCCATTCACTGTGCCTAGCCGCAGATAAGCAGCACATTCTGTTTAGTGTGCAAAGTTGCAGATTTGCAGCACATATTCCGTGTAATATGAAGAAGGTGGGTAAAAAGGGACGGGGAAGTGGACGTGATCCTGATAGTTCAGGGCGCGGGTCAGGACGCGTAGAAACTGTGCCTGGTGCCAGAGCACAAGACAGAAAGACATCCACCATACCTAGCTTCATGTCTCAGTTTACAGGGCGTCGCAGGACATCATTCTCGAGGTCAAACCACTGCGAACAGGTGGTCGGTTGGATTTCAGCTGATACTGCTTCCAGTCGGTTAAGCACCACCCTGTCTTCCACCAAGTCCACTCTCAGTAGCCAAGAGTCTGGTCAACATAATCCTCACCCTGATCATCCTTCCTCCCACCATAGAGGGTCTGGTCAAAGAAGTGATCCCACACTGGGATATAGTGAGGAGCTCGTCTCATCACCAATCCTTCATTTGAACCTCTCTCCAAGCACGCTTGCAGAGGAACATGAAATCTTGGGCCCTGATTCACAACCTCTAGAGGGTACCCAATCACAAGAAGATGACAGAGGTGAACGGCATTTAAGGTCAAAGGAAGTGGATGATGATGATGATGAGACACAGTTGCCATCAAATCAACCACTTTTACTGTCTCAAGACCTTGATGAGGAGGATGATATACAGTTGTCAATGACTTAGTATGTGGTGGGATCAAGAAATGAGGAGGATGATCAGAGTGAGGAAGTGGAGGAGGACTTGGTGGACGATGAGGTGACTGACCCCACCTGGGAAGGTGGAGAGCCGAGCGATGACAGCAGTCCTGAGGGTGAGCCATCTGCAGCACCGCAACAGGCTGGAAGAGGCAGTGGTGTGGCTACAGAAAGAAGGCGGACCGCACCAAACCGGCCCACAAATGTTCCACGGAGCACCCCCTTGCGTAAATCTCCCTTGCCAAGGGGTAGGTGTTCCGCGGTATGGCGTTTTTTTAAGGAAAGTGCGGACGACAAAAGAATTGTAGTTTGCAACCTGTGCCACACCAGAATGAGCCGAGGCATGAACACTAGAAACCTCACCACCACCAGCATGATCCGACACATGGCATCCAAGCACCGTAATAAGTGGGAGGAACGCCCGGATCTCCAATCTGTGTCTGCAGGCCACACCACTGCCTCCTCTTCCCCTGTTTTCGGTGCCGGCCAATCGCCTGTCGAAGGCGCAGGCCCGCATACCTCCCGCCCTGCACCTGTACCATCTGAAGCACCATCAGCGACCACATCCACTTCCCTGTCCCAGCGCAGCGTCCAAATGTCGTTACCCCAGGCATTTGAGCGCAAGCGAAAATACCCAGCCACCCACCCACAGGCCATAGCACTAACCTCACACCTTTCCAAATTACTGGCCATCGAAATGCTGCCATTTAGGCTTGTGGAGACTGAGTCCTTCCGCAGCCTGATGGCAGCAGCTGTCCCTCGGTACGCAGTCCCCAGCCGCCACTACTTTTCCCGGTGTGCCGTCCCCGCCTTACACCACCATGTGTCCCATAACATCACCCGTGCCCTGACCAACGCAGTTACTGGGAAGGTCCACTTAACGACTGACACATGGACAAGTGCTTGTGGCCAGGGACGCTACATTTCCCTGATGGCACACTGGGTGAATGTCATGGAGGCTGGGAGCGACTCGGACCCTGGGATGGCACAGGTGCTACCCACGCCGAGGATTGCGGGCCCTACCTCCATCAGGGTTTCCGCCAGCACCTACGTTATTGGCTCCTCCTCCTCCGTTTCCACCTCCGAATTCTCTGCACCCAGCGCCACTCACCCATCAGCCGGTAGCTGGAAGCAGTGTAGCACTGCAGTGGGGAAGCGTCAACAGGCCGTGCTGAAGCTGATCTGCTGATCTGCCTTGGGGACAAACAGCACACGGCCTCAGAGCTGTTGCAGGGGATTAGTCACCAGACCGAGCAGTGGCTCTCGCCACTCAACCTGCAACCAGGCATGGTTGTGTGTGATAATGGGCGTAACTTGGTGGCGGCTTTGGAGCTCAGCAAGCTCACACACGTACCATGCCTAGCGCATGTATTTAATTTAGTGGTTCAGCGATTTCTAAAAACCTACCCCAATTTGCATGATCTCTTGACCAAGGTGCGCCGCGTGTGTGCACATTTCCGTAAGTCATCTACAGCTTCAGCCGGCCTGTTGAAGCTGCAGCAGCGCTTACAATTGCCAGCTCACCGGCTGCTGTGTGACGTGAGCACGCGCTGGAACTCCACCTTCCACATGTTGGCCCGGCTTTGTGAGCAGCAGAGGGCAGTAGTGGAGTACCAGCTGTTACAAGGTCGTCGCCTCTCCGTTCAACTTCCTGTAATCAGAAGTGAGGAGTGGGAATGGATGTCAGACCTCTGTGAGGTTTTACGCAATTTTGAGGAATCGACACAGATGGTGAGCGGCGACAACGCTATTATCAGTGTAACCATCCCACTTCTGTGTCTACTGAAACGCTCGCTGCTCACAATTAAAACCGACGCTTTGCATGTGGAAGAGGTGGAAATGCGGGAGGAAGAGCTTACACAAGGTGATAGCCAGAGCACCCTCACTTCGTCTTCTCATCGACAATTGGAGGAGGCGGAGGAGGAGGAGGAGGAGGAGGAAGACACGGTTGCCTCCGCTACAGAGGGTAGCCATGGAACTTTAGTTCCATCTCTTCAGCGTGGGTGGGCAGAAGAGGAGGAAGAGGATGAGGAGATTGAGAGTCATCCTCCTGTTGAGGACAGCGAAATCTTGCCTGTTGGTACTCTGGCACACATGGCTGACTTTATGTTAGGCTGCCTTTCCCGTGACCCACGCGTTACACGCATTTTAGACAACACGGATTACTGGGTGTTCACCCTTCTGGACCCCCGCTGCAAAGAGAATTTCTCATCTCTCATTCCTCCGGTGGAGAGGACAAGCAAAATGGTGCAATACCAGAAGGTTCTTGTTGAAAAATTGCTCCAAAATTTTCCATCTGACAACGCTGGCGGCAGAGTACGTGCTACCTTGGCCAACCGAGAAGGGGAGAAAAGGGGAGCACACAGCAGTTCCGACAAAGGCAGGGCAACACTCTCCAAGGCGTGGGACACCTTCATGACACCCCGCCAGCACCCTCACCCTGATGCGCAGCCTAGTGTCACAAGGAGGGAAAAGTTTTGGAAGATGGTGAAGGAGTACGTTGCAGACCGTGTCAGCGTCCTCAATGATCCATCTGTGCCTTACAACTACTGGGTGTCCAAGCTGGACACGTGGTATGAACTGGCACTCTACGCCTTGGAGGTGCTGGCCTGCCCTGCCGCCAGCGTTCTGTCTGAGCGGGTATTTAGTGCTGCTGGTGGCATCATAACAGATAAGCGTATCCGCCTTTCCACCGAAAATGCTGATAGGTTGACACTTATAAAAATGAACAAGGCCTGGATTTCCCCTGACTTCTCCACTCCACTGGAGGAAAGCCCCGGGGGAACATAAAGTCACTTTATATATGTTATTTACAATGATGGGAATACTCTGTATTCCCATTCACCCCTTCCACCCAAAAAACGGGTATATGGTTGACTCTCTTCCATATACCCTGTGATATAATTTTTATATAGGGCCAGCTCACCAGCGGGCCCAGTGATATAATTTTTATATAGGGCCAGCTCACCAGCGGGCCCTGTGATATAATTTTTATATAGGGCCAGCTCACCAGTGGGCGCTGTTTGACAATTTTTGTATAGGTCAGCTCACCAGCAGGCCTTCTCATATAATGTTTTATTGGGTCAGCTCTCTAGCGAGCCCTCTCATATAATGTTTTATAGCGTCAGCTCACTAGCGGGCCTTCGCATATAATGTTTAGGATGGTCAGCTCCTCAGCAGACCCTCACCCATAATGTTTTAGATGGTCGGCTCAGCGCACGTTTCCCTCTTAATCATGGCCCCAGTTCAGAAAAATCTAGGAAATTTTTGGGAGAATTTGCCTCTGCGCACGTTTCCCTCTTAATCATGGCCCCACTTCAGAAAAATCGAGGACATTTTTGGGAGAATTTGCCTCTGCGCACGTTTCCCTCTTAATCATGGCCCCACTTCAGAAAAATCGAGGAAATTTTTTGCAGAATTTGCAGATGATATACAAGTAAATATACAGCAAATACTGTTTGGTAACAATTTTTCGCCTAAAGTCGTTTTTATCTTCCTTTTTGTGTGTTTTACGGTCAGTCTGTAAAAATGGCGTACTACGGGCGAAACATCGTTCCCAGCAGCGACGTTGGAGTCCAAGATGCATCCAGACATCCTCCCTATGCTGTCCCTGAACCATTTCTGTGGTGTTTCCATCATTTTCTGACCTTTTCCTATGGACCAGGCACCCTCCCCTCATCAGAGCAGGGGGTGCCTGGTGTAATGCTCGAGTCCTCCCATTGACTTCAATGGGGCTCGGGTGCTCGGCCGAGCACTCGAGCCTCCGGGGGCGCTCGGTCAGAACACCCGAACACCCGAGCATTGGGGTGCTCGATCATCACTAATAATCAGTATAAAACATATTGTTATATTACTGCAGTGGTTTTCAACCAGTGTGCTGGGTCCTATGCTCTATCCTGAACACCAGCCCAGAGTGCCCCACCCTTTCCATGAGGACTATGATCATAATAGATCTGTTGTAACTCTGACTGTGATGTATTGTATCCTTCCTAAATTACCTATAGAATACCCGGGGTGCCCCCAAACTCCAGCCTGCATGCCAAGGGTGCCTTGAGTAACAAAAAAAACAGAACTGTTGCATTAGAGAAGCTGGGTCCTATGTAAGAATACAACATCCTATGTTATGGTTCTTATTTCTTTGTGGATATTAAAGGTATTATATCCATGCATACACATTTATACATACTGAACCTTATACACACACATATAATTGAACATTTATATACATACATATACCTGAACCTACATCCTTATATATACATACAGGCCCCTAAAAAGATCTAGGTATGCACAAACATATCTATATATACTTCAGCACGTGTACACACATACCCACACACACATATGTATAGATATGAATACATATATACATAAACCCATATATATGCACATACATTTACACACACACACACACACACACACACACACACATATATACAGAATACATACATATACACATATATACTTACACACATATATATGAATATAAACACACCCATACATATAACTACACTTACATATACACATACACCAATATATCCAACCATTCACATACATACACACAGTCCTCTTTGCCTGCATATGCAATAAGGTCACTAGTTGATATCATGCATGAAATTATTCCTGTAATTTTTGGCAGGACGTTCCAGTTATAAGGTATTTTTATATGGGGGCATTAGGGTCTGTTATTGACCTGATGAAAATGTGGGTGGCACATTGAAACCTTGACACTACTTGATTAACTGTTTGGATGATTGCACAAGTCCTATGAGATCCTGCTTTTTTCTTTTTTTTTTTTTTAAATATGTTACGTATACATATACATATTTTGTGGTTCCAGTAGCATTAGCAACCAGGTCATTAACTAGACGGTATCTACTTATATATACCTATATATACACCCACACATATACATATATCCATATACACATACACATATACATACATGCACGCATACTTACATGGCCGTACACCTACATTCATATACTCATACCCATAACACATACATATGTGCATCCACACATATGCATGCGCACACACACCCACAAACTCACATATTCCTACATACTTAAGCAGAGAGCCACAGATACCTAAATTTGCTACAGTTAACTATATGCCATTGAAGCACAGATGACGTGACATAATGTAAGTTAGGATATGAAATATTTGTTCATATCATCTTATCAGCTAGCACAGCTATAGAAACACTTCATCCCCCAACTGAGTAAACCATAATAACCTATAAATGGTTTTTAACCCATCTCAAGAACTATTAATATAGGTGGGTGAATTCATTACTCTGCAGAAAAATGTGAACCCTGAAATAAACAATAAAAATAGTTTACCAATCTTGTGGAATAATGAAATTCTTCCTTGGTTGTCTGGATGCAAAGTCCTTCCAGCAGGTAAATGCATTTTGGATTTTTTAAATGAGGTTGCATGTATGTAGGAATGTGACTGGAAAAAACCAAAGCCTGAAGTCCTAATGCTGTTGTGGACTCCAAAAGATGAACAGACAAAAAGGTGAGAAGAGTTAAACAAATAAAACTGAAAAAGGTTAATAAATTGTCACCTTTATACCCCGCTGCCCATCCAGGCATTAAAAACCTCGCCCCCTCACTTTTCCCACTGGCCATGGGGGTCCAGCATGCACCAGCCTATGTTCCCACTTCTCCTACTGGCCACACTGGGCCCCCACGGCTGCCATTTTGCCATGCCTGAGGGCGAGTACCTTAAAGGCGCTCACTCCCAGGTAGTTGCTTGCTCTAACATCAGGCACGTGCACACACAGACACCAAGGGGGGCTTGAGCACCTGCCCTTTTTGTCCAAAGTGTCCTTGTGCCCTTTTAACAAAAAAAAAATAAATGAGAAGTGCCCTTTTTTTCATTTGAGCCCCTGCCCCCCAAAATGTCTGTGCATATCCCTGTCTAACATAGCACAGAGTAGCAAGGGTTAGAGACACAGTGAGCACTAGTGGAGAGGAGGAAGGAGGGAGGCTGGGGATAAGGAAGGACTTTGATTGTGATGTACTTATTTTTAGAGTATAAGCTAAACTTGAAGTTGGAATGAGAGTTTGGAATAATCTTTATGATATATTACACTATGAGAAATAGGGTCTAAGTGATGTATGCTTTTTTTGTTTTGTTTTTGTAACACTTTAGCATAGTGTATCACAATTTTGTTTGGATTTGAGTGGTGATGTGTTAAGGGTGATAATAATGGTTGAGTGGGGTGATTTTTTTTTGCACTAAACTTAAGAATAGAAAGTAAATTTAGGATCTCAGGAAGGTTTGAGGCAGGTGTATGGGTATGTGGAGGATTTTGTTTGGGTTTTGGGGAGGTCCATTGGCAGGGCGGGCAAGAGGGTTTTTGTATGCCGATGCTGCCAGTGAGATATCCCCATATTTTACCTGCCCCTTCCTGGGTTGTACTTAGACACAGAGTTCACTGAATGAGTTCTGTATAGCACTGGTAATTGTAATAGGTTTATTTGTTTTATTGAATATTACAGTTGGGAATATGTTCTCTGCTCCTACTATTTTTTTTTCTCTTGATGTGCTGATGGCGGGGGGTATGAGCTACCCTCCCAGTTAGAGATTCGTGACTGGCTGTGTGCCTCGGTCCCATGCACAGTCAACGTCATTGTGCAGAGTTGAGGGTGATGGATTTGCTTTGCGCGAGTCTGCCGATTGGGTGGAGGCCTGAGATGATGGTGCCAGTCATTGATCTTGCGGGGGGTCGGGTGCTCCTTCTACCCGGATTGTGACCTGGTGAGCATTTACCCAGAGTTATATTTTTTTTCTCTCTCCCCTCCCTTTTATTGTATACTGGAAGGGTTATTATTGAAAGCAGAACATGCTGAAGGCGTGTGATTTATTCAACATTATTGGAGAGATCCAGGGGATGCATTGGAGATGCATCAGAGGGTTAATAGGTTAAGAAGATGGAAAAGACCTATGGGGGATTGTTAAATGTATGTTGCAGTTATTTGGGGTTGTTAAATGTTATGTAACAGTACCATTGCTCTTTTGGATTTGGGAGATTTATATCACATTAATGTGCTCAGCAGGGGTGCTTGTACAAGTAGACGTAAAGAGCACAGGGGTGGGTTGATGGGTACAATTAAAGTTATGTTATTGAATGTTCAGTGGCTTAATACTCCCCAAAAAAGAATAATTTTGTTAGATATGCTTTATAATCGTAAGATTGATATTGCTTGTATATAGGAGTCACACTGGCAGGAGGAAGATATATCTTGTTTTTATTTTAAAAAATACCCGGTAATGGAATATTCAGCTTTAAAGAGGAAAAACAGAGGGAGGTGGTAATGCTGGTGTCAAAAGAGGTAAAATATGAGTCTTATATAGGATTTCAGATGGTCAGGGGAGATTTATTTATGTGGTTTGTAGATTGAATGATAAATTGTTTTCTATTGTAAATCTATATTCTCCCAACAAGCGGCAAGTACATTTTTGAATGGAGCTCTTAATCAGATTCAGAATACAATTCAAGGTACATTATTGGTTATGGGAGATTTTAATTGTGTTATTGACCCAGAGATGGATAGGAAAGGAGGAGTTAAAGTGACTGGGTGTTCCTCGAAGAAGTCCTTCTGGTGTATGGATTCGGGGAGGGCCTGCTTGGCTCAGTCATAGTGTTATATAAGTTTCCTTCAGCTCATATGGTGGGTCAAGGGTTCAGGTCTAGGTGGCTTGAGGTTAAGAACGGGACTCGCCAGGGGTGCCCTCTGGCGCCCATGTTTTATATACTGTCATTAGAACCCTTGGCTTCTAGGATTAGGCATCAGCCCAACATAAAGGGGATAATGGTGGAGTAACGGATGTGTAAAATGAGTCTTTATGCGGACGGCATTATGTTGTCACTAGCAGATCCAGAAGTTTCACCCCTGCAGGTAATTAGAGTAGTTGAGTGATTTGGTCAAGTTTCAGATTATAAACTGAATCTTGAGAAGTCTCAGGCAATGACAGTCGGACTTGATGAAGAAACTCTGGCCCGGGTTAAGGGGAAATATACATTTACTTTGACTTGGGAAGTAAAGTATCTGGGGATTGTAATTTCTTACGATGTTGAGCATATATTGGCTCTAAATTATAAACCTTTGTTTAAAGACATGCAGAAACGGGGAATGGAAATTACTGAATTTATCTTGGATGGGAAGGCGTACATTTTTCTGAAATGGCTATTTTGTTTGCGTATGATACCAATTCTGATTCCTGTTGCCTGGACTAACAATTTTCAGAGTGTGGTCAGTAGATTTATATCAAAGGACAACAAAATAAGAATTGTTAAACAATTATTGTATAAAAATTAAGATAAAGGGGGTTTGGGATTCCCCCAGCTGGCAAATTATGTCTGGGCAAGTATGCTGGCTCATGTGCAGAAAATACAGTTCCTCTCCTACAAGTGCAAGGATTGGTACTGGATTGAACAGAGGTTGATGCGTGTTGATAATTTGGAAAGCCTGTTGTAGCAGGACGGGCAGAAAAGTAAGAAGATTATTATGGAGGTTATCACCCTACTAAACACATGATGTTTGGAGCAATGGTGGGCGTTTGGGATAATGTTTGTATCATGTAGTGATATATGATTGTAGTGATATTAAGAATTGTGGAATTGTTTTGATTTTGTTAATCTGTGGATATGGATGGCAGACTATGTGATCTATGTTTAAAGTATGGATTTTGTATGTTCTATGTATTTGTTATAATAAAATGGAAAAAAAAGAAAGGTGCTAATATTTCTCCCGTTGTGCTTTTCTCATGGTAGTTTGTCACAGAAAAGGTAGAAGAATATCTAAACTCTGGCTTAAAAATACCAATGTTAGATTAGCTTCACTAATGGCCCTAACAGAATCTAGCTGTGGGTTTGCTGAGAAAACAAACAATAACATGTGGCATATGTGTGTGTGTATGTGTGTTGTTCACAGAAAAAATACTGAAAATGCCATTTGTCTGTTATCATATCAAGAGTGCTAAACATGCTAAGCACTGGGGCTAGAGAATTGCCATATCAGCAATGTAGCTAAATGGGACTTTTAACCCCTTGAGCGCTAAGAGTATCACTTGTATTGCTTTTTAATGTGCTACAGACCTCTCTAGGATTTAATGAGTTAAAAACCCTATATTATCATTGTGGTAATAACATTCTATACTCCACTTTTATATAGCGCTATGGTCTTTGATAAGATTTATTTAAAAAAAAACAACAATTATTCAACTCCTTAAAGGGATAGTAATACTTTGTTTTATCTTTATTGTATTTTGTAGGCATTAAAAACATGAAGAATGATATTAGTCTTATCTCTCAAACCTTTATGGTTTGAGAGATATTCACAAGCAAAGTTTCCCCTCCCGCCCCTTTTACCTAGTGTAAGCCATCACTTTTCAGATGTGAATATGGTCGTAAGACCAGACAGATAACAGCAGGGGACAAACTTCTTCCTATGAGAATAATGAAGGCCCTGCCCCCCTTGACAAGTGTTTCAGGTTTTTCCCTTATCTTAATTGAAGATTGTCCCTCTCTGCAGTCTACCTGGGCACCTCCCTTCTGATCTGGCTGAGCAGTGTTACATCAGTAAAAAGGGCAGGAGGGGGATATTATGTCACTGAATTACTCGTGAACTACAACTCTAACAGAACTGAAATAACACTCTCCAAATACTATGATGATCAATTAGAGCTGCTTTTATTATGAAACTTTACTATCCCTTTAAGGACCACCCACATGCAGTTAAGGACCATGGGCCATTTTTTTTCTGCATTGGATTCAGGGGTCCCCAAACAGCGTGCAGCCATGATGTGCCAGGACCATCACTGGTCTTTAAGTACAGGACACCCGTGATGGTCCAGACACGTCATTGGTTCTTAAGGGGTTAAGTGATTCTTATCTGCTGTCAGATCTGTTATTATGTTGATCTTGTTCATTGCTGTTAGCCATCACTCCTGATAAGTTATCCTTTTGGATGCTATTAACATGGCGAATGTATTGCAAAGCAGTGCACCGGTGATAGACCTTGCATCCAGTAGGTCAAATCTATTTTTTGGGGTATTGTTTTTGTTTTGTTTCTTATATTGTTCACAATAAAAAAAAAGTTTGTCATTCAGCATAGGCAATAACACAAGTAAATATAGAAATGTAAAAAAATACATTTATTTTAATATCATTCACTGAAATGAGTAAAACAACTTTATATACATATACAATTAAAATGTTCAATATCTGAATATTATCATACACATTTTGTAATAAATACAACATTTTCTTTAATTAAAGACATCTATAAATACATAAGAGAACCAGCTGCGGTTCAGCTTTTGAGTAGGTTTTCCATTTGCAACTCAGCTTTTAATGCCAGGAAGCCCCCAGTTATATAGTTACCCCTTGAGGGCCAGATAGGTATCCAACACATTACAATGCATTGAATATCTCTCTGGCACTCAAAGGGTTAAGGAGGAACTGTCACCTGCTCACATTCTCAGCACAATGACCCATATTTATAAAAATCTGGAGTTATTTTTGAGTAAACTAACTGCACCATAGGGGAGCAAATAAAAATTCCTAAATTTGCATGCATATGAATAGAGCTTTTTAACCGCTTCAATACTAGAGAGGTCTTCAATGCATAATACCTCTCTAGCATTGAAGGGGTTAACAGCCCAATTTAATTTATCACAGATTTTTATTTGTCCCCTATGGTCATACCTGGGAAGTTTAGTTTCTGGAGTCCCTGGAGGGTACTCCTCTGGTGCCTCTGGGTGGGGGGGCTATAATTGTCAAGAATCATGGCAAAAAGGGTGTGTGGTTTACCCACAAGTGGGGGTGTGCTTTCCGGGGACATCATAGAAGTGGGAGGAACAGGATGGGGATGGAGGAAACGTTATAGGAATGTGTGGGACGGAGCACAAGTGGGCAGAGTTTTAAAGCAGTCTCCGCACATCCGGAGTCTGAGGAAGACCTGGTCATGCACTCTCAAAACTGCAGTCTCTGGGGCAAATGTGGAGAGTTCCCAGATATGCCTATGATGCCCCAAAAACAAAATAAAAAGTGCCTAATAGTGTAAAATGCTTCACAAAACTTTCAAATGCACACAATTAGTGAATCTAATCACATTTATGTGTGTTTAACGTTGGGTATAACCAAAGTTGACCATCAAGCTGGTGGAGATATCACACCATCTCCACTCGGTGATCCAAGAGGCTGCTCCATCCGTAAACACACAACTCCAACAGGATTTTTTTTTTTTTTAAGTATTTAACTTTTATTGTTTTTACTATTTTGTTTGATACTTTAAGCTACTTTTGAGCTTTATTAAATGCATGAAGAAGAAGACTTTTTTGTTGGCATTGTCTTTGTGTTTTTACGGATGGAGCAGTCACTGGGATCACAGAGTGAAAATGGTGTGATATCTCCACCAGTTTGATTGTCAACCTTGGTTATCCACCATGTTGACCACACAAAAATGTGATTAGATTCACTAGTTGTTTGCATTTTAAAGTTTTGTAAAGCATTTTACACAATTGGCCTCTTTTTATTTTGTTTTTTTTGGAGATCTATTATCACTGGAAGAGGGTGTGATAAAAGCTGCCAGATATGAACAAAGTCTGGAGATTCTTCGCTGCCTGAGCTGGGTCAGGAAAATTACTCAGCAATTGCATTAGCTGTTAATCATATATATGATTTAACAGCCATTTTCCTTGTGAGTACCCACTTATGGGATGAAACATGCCTCATAGCCGTGATTGCACTAGGGTGCCTCTTTGTGCTCTTCCCTTTTTTCTTTGCATGCCTATGATGCAGTTGGTTTGCTCCAGAATAACTCCATTTATAAATGTGGGCCAATGGGAACATCAGTCCTGGCAGGATATTCATGATTGCCAGTTTATGCAAATTAGCTAGGAATGGAGAATGGCAGCTGGAATGAAAAGCAGTATAGAATGTTGTCATTTGACTGGTATACCAGCTAGTATTGTCTAGTTTGTATTAACTGACAAATACATAAAACTAAATATGTAATAACCTCCTGTTTAAATAAAAAATACAATAAATATAGGTGATTTGGAAAGCTGCTATAATGTTGTTATAAGGTATTAGTTCAACTTTAAATTACCTATGCTGCAATGGAGACTTTGAGATTATATAATCTTTACAGTAAACATATGATTTTAAAATATAACAAGTAACAATATAATTTCTTGTATAATATGAAAGTAAGGCCTTATTTAGACAAGTCACAGAGAATGAGGTGCAAATACCTGGTTTACTATCAAAGCGACACATGTAAAGTTTTGCGTCATAAAATGACGCATCTATTCGGCAACGTCATTTAAAGCGTTGCAATTAAAGTTATGCGTCTTAAAGTGTCGCAAATTCTACATTTCGCGTTGTTCCAAATGGAGCATTCACCATATCGTGCTTTAACATGTTGCAGCATTAAGGACGCAATATTAGTGCATTAATGACGCAAATTGGGTGCAATATTGGTGCAATATGGGTGCAATTTGGATGCAATATGGGTGTAATAAAGGTGCAATGTGGAAGAAATGTGGGTGCAATATGGATGCAATATTGGTGCAATATGGGTGCAATATGGGAGAAATAATGGTGCAATATGGGTGCAATATTGGTGCAATAATGGTGCAATAAGGACACATTAAGGATGCAATATGGGTGCAATAATGCAATATGGGTGCAATATGGGTGCAGTATTGGTGCAATAATGACTCAAGTCAGATGCAATATTGGTGCAATATGGGTGCAATATGGGTGCAATATGGATGCAATATGGAGTGCAATATGGATGCAATATGGGTGCAATACTGGTGCAATATGGAAGCAATATGGGTGCAGTAATGGTGCAATATGGTTGCAATATGTGTGCAATAATGATGCAATATTTGTGCAATATGGTGCAATATTGGTGCAATAATGACGCAGATTGGGTGCGATATGGGTGCAATATTGGTGCAATATGGATGCAATATTGGTGCAATATAGGCGCAATATTGGTGCAATATGGGTGCAATATTGGTGCAATAATTATGCAAATTGGGTGCAATATTGGTGCAATATGGGTGCAAAATGAATGCAATATGGATGCAATATTGGTGCAATATAGGCACAATATTTGTGCAATATTGGTGCAATATGGGTGAAATATTGGTGCAATAATGACACAAATTGGGTGCAATATGGGTGCAAAATTGGTGCAATAATGGTGCAATATGGAAACAATATGGGTGCAATATTAATGTAATAATGGTGCAATATGGGTGCAATATGGGTGCAATAAGGACACATTAAGGATGCAATATGGGTGCTATACTGATGCAATTTGGGTGCAATACTGATGCAATTTGGACACATTAAGTATGTAATATGGGTGCAATATTGACGCAATTTGGGTGCAATATTGGTGCAATACGGACACATTAAGGATGCAATATGGGTACAACCAAAAACCCATCAATACCATCCAAAAACCCACTAATCCAGGACATACTTGAAAACGAGAGAAATCTCAATGTATTCTTCCTGGTAAAACATTTTCTAAATAAATAAATAAAAACCCAACCCAAAACCAACAAAAACCAACCCAAAACCAAACCGAAAACCAACCCAAAACCTAAAAAAACATATCCAGAAAACCAACCCAAAACCCACAAAACGCAATCCAAAACCAACCCAAAACCCACAAAAACCAACCTAAAACCCACCAAAAGATACCCAAAACCCACAAAACACAACCCAATTCCAACCCAAAACCCACCCATATCGCATCCATATTGCACCCATATTGCAACAATATTGCACCCAATTTGCATCATTATTGTTCCCATATTGCACCAATATTGCACCCATATTCCTTCCATATTGCACCATTATTGCACCAATATTGCTTCCATTTTGCACCTTTATTGCACCCATATTGTACCTTTATTGCACCCATATTGCATCCATATTGCACCCATATTGCACCAATATTGCACCCAATTTGCGTAATTATTGCACCCCTATTGCACCAATATTGCACCAATATTGCACCATTATTGCACCAATATTGCACCCATATTGCACCATTATTGCACCATTATTGCACCCATATTGCACCATTACTGTACCAATATTGCACCTTTAACTCACCCATATTTCTTCCATATTGCACCAATATTGCACCCAGTTTGCATCCTTAATGCACCAATATTGCGTCCTTAATGCTGAGACATGTTAACGCATGATATGATGAATGCTCCATTTGGAACAATGCGAAATGTAGAATTTGTGACACTTTAAGACGCATAACTTTAATTGCAACACTTTAAATGAAGCGGCTGAATACATGCGTCATTTTATGATGCGAGAAGTCACTTCAAATGGATACCCAAATACCTGAAACTTCAACCATAAGTGATATTTATAACTCTCTCTCTCTCTCGTACATTAATATACAAACCTTCATCATTCATGAGAAAAACACGTGCATCATTTTAACCCTTTGAGTACCATAGAGGTATCCAAAACATTGATACTCTTTTCTTAGTTCAAATATTTCTCAGCATACATAGTAACATAGAAAATTAGGTCCATAAAGTTCAACCCTTGCCTCATAAACCAGAAACATGAGAGTTATATAGCTTTTCTGCTGCCAAATAATTTAGTTTATCAGAACTTCCTGTTTTGCCTACTAATACACAGTATAAACCTGATTGTTACCTTTTGAAAGACATGTATCTAATCTTCTGTTAAATGTATCCATTGTATTTGCCATAACCACATCCTTGGGCAAGGAATTCTACAATTTGACAGACCTCACTGTAAAAAAACCCTTCCTCTGCTGAAGTTTAAACCTCCTTTCCCCTAATCTCCTCTAATTTTAAGAGATGGACCCTGGTTATTTGCTCAGTCTTTGAAATGAATAGCTCACAAGGGAGATCCTTGTATTAACCTCTCATATACTTGTATGCTGTAATAAGATCTCCTCTTATTTGTCTTTTTTCTAGTGTAAATAAACCAAGTTTGTCTACTTGTTCCTATAAATCAAGTCCTCCATTCTTTTAGTTACTTTTGTTGCTATTCTCTGTGCTCTCTCCAGTTATAGGTTGAAGCAGGAAATGATCTGTTTTTGCTGTGAGCTTGCATCCCAACGTGAAGCATTAAAAAGCAATGTATTTACCCCATGTTAAATGATAGTATTTCATAGTATTTCTTAATATGTACAAAGCATATATTGTAAGGTTTTCTCCCTGAGTAAAACACGGGCATGATCACTGTTGAGAGGTATTTTATCCAAAAATTATGGTAGCTCAAACATTCATTTTTTTAGGTACAATATCCTGAAATGTTACAATGGCACTGTTGATACATCATCCTATGGACAGCTCTGGCCAACATTTCAGAACACTGAAAAACTGTGGTTACAAAATTTCAAATTTGAGCTGCAATAAGTCTGGAATATAATATTTCTCAGCAGTGGGGGGCACCATTGTTTTACTCAGGGTGAAAAACCCTACTATAAATATATATATAGAGAGAGAGATAGATAGATAGATAGATAGATAGATAGATAGATAGATAGATAGATAGATAGATAGATAGATATTAAATTAAGTGTTATTATACCTTTAACTTTTTTCTTGTTTTAGTACCATAAACACCCTCTACCTTCTGTCTTTTACAAATAGTCTGCTACGCATTAAATCTGCAGTCATAAGGAACTATTTTTTTTAATCTCACTCTCAAGTTGCTTTTATAAGCTGTTTAGTTAAAAAAGAAATAGAGAGTGAAACACAGAGATGCAGTTGTTATGATCCTTTGCAGATGCTTCTGAGTCACACGGTGGTATGTACTATTTTGATTCCATGCTAAACTAGTAGCTTGATCCAGTTTCTTAGTGATACTGCTGGTACACAGTAAAACACCAACTTGAGAACTATTGTTATACTAAAAATGGTTCTCTATGTGCTGCTTAAGAGAACGAGAGGATAGACATGAATGGGCCTTTTGAGTCATTCCTTTGCTCTGTGCTTTGAATAACATTATGTACTAAAAAGGTCCCTTTTTCAGCACATACTATAGGGCCTAAAATAATAACAGTCAATTGCCTGTACTGGTGTACTCTAAAGCAGTCATACACTCTATCAACCTCTTGAGTGCCAGGGGGGTAAGCAAATCATTTATTTGCAATGCATTGCGTACCCCTCTGGCACAAAAAGGGTTAAAGATTCCAAAGTGCAGATACAGAAATTGTAGGGCAATTTGTACTTTTCCTCCTCAGACACTTTTTTTTTTTTAGACTGCAGGTAGATGGTTCACACATCACTAAAAGTGGAAGGAAACGAATAACTGAAATGAATGTAACAAGGTAAGAACACTTAATGAAGCTTCCGTAATCCTATGATTCTATGGCTACAGTGGGACAGGGCTGGGGGGTTAATATGTGTTGGAAAAAGGCAGAAAAACTGCAATTTTCCAAGAAATTACCACAGAAGGTGAAAAGTGATGCTTTTTTTTTTTATTTAATAGAGTCACTAATGGAATATTACAACATTTATCCAGCCATTCACCTGATCCCTTGGAGATTTTTGCAGGGAATGTGTGATGACCTGTCTGGCTTCCACTTTGATCGGTGATGGTGAATACAGGTTCTGAGTAGGGGCAAACTTCCCCCCTGCTCAAATGTTATAACTAATGAGCATGTGCTATTTTTCCTCTACAGTCCCTGTTGGTGATTAAAGTACCAGCCACCAATCACCCAAACCTTACAAACATTTCAGCGATATTGTGTGAAAGGATAATTAAGTACTGTATTTTGTAACATAATTTAGTGTCCCTATATCCATACCAGCATGCCCTTTATGATTAATATATTTAGTTATAATTTTGACTGTTTCTTTAATATAAAACATTACTACTAGGCCATCTTGTGCATTTCACATTTGAATGTGCATCACCTGACCAAAAACCTTTTAACTTCAGAGGCAGGAAGGTGAATAAATTGCTTGCAATGTGTTGTGTACCCCCTCTAGTTATTGAGGGGTTAATGAAGAAACGTGACCCCTGCTAAACTTGTTTTTACATTTCTCATTTGGAATGATGAAAGGCAACATGCAGGGCTGCTGTTTTCGTCCACTAAAACTGATAAATAAAGGAGCCAGTTTGCAATCAAAACTACAATTCAATAAGCTAAAAAGGTGAAATTCTGGTGCAAACTCACTATTCTCCAGATTCCCAATGATATAAAATGGGCTTTATTCCCCTTTAATGCTAGAAATATCTCTAACACATTATGTAGCCTCCAAGGGATTAAGAGCTCCTTTTAAATCATTAGGGATTTTAATTCCTCTCATATGGAGCAGATGGTTTACTCCAGAATTGCACCATTAATGGATTTAACCTAAAAGGTGAACAAAATGTGGAACAAACTAAAATACAACACATTTAACCAGAATCTGGTGTAATGATACTTCACATAAGAAATTATTCCAGTCAGAGTGCATCAAAAAAGCAATAATACTTTATTACCTCAACAAACTAAAAATATATATATAAAAACACCCTCATATTTGCCCCAAACAAATGTTTATGGGCATGGAAGGTGTGTGGTTTCTAGCTTGAGTGATGGATGATGGCTGGGAAATGCTGTTTCTTTATTTTCTCTGTTTAGAGGACAAAGTATTTTTGACTTTAATAGACAATAATATAAAGTGCAAGCTTAAAAATTGAAGTAAAAGTAATTGTCAGTGCTTGGCCTCTTACGGTATTGTTGTTCCTGCTCTGGATTAATGTTAACGGGTGGAATTTTGGCTGGGCAATACACCCTGAAAGTTTTGGACACTACAGGAGAAGAAGGACAAATAGAAACCAGAAGTGTGTTGAGCTTGCTCAGTTATTGGCTATTGTTTTTAGCTGCTATTGTTAAAAATTGCATTAATCTTTTTTGATCATTACAAACTATGTGGTTACTCTTGAAGTTTTTTTAGTTAGACTTGGTTTCCAAGATTTGCATTATACACATAGCTGAATAAAAAAAAAACCCACATAGCTAAGTACATTTCATGAGATGCTTTTTTGCTTCTCTGGGATTCATGTAGATGATCTATCTCCATTGTTTTCATTGAAGGAAACCTCACGAGGAGAGGGGCAGACATTTTGGCAAGGGCAGATGACCCTCATTTTCTGTGATATTCCCATAAAAAAGTCAAAAAACATTTTCTGAATTGCTGACGAGGAGAAATAAAAAACAATTGGGTCCAGACTTGCATTGAATGTACTGAGAAGCAAAGCATCCACCCTCCATGGTGGGCTCTTGTTTTGTATAAATCCAACTAAATGGGAGATGTTATATGGTGCAAAACAAATGACAAAGTTGGTAAGAGTCGCTACTGCAAGACCTATGGCTCTTTGCTTTCTCTTGGTATGTATGTTAGGCAAGGACATTAGAATCTTAATAAAGTTTGTATAACAGAAAACTGTAATAAAGAATGGAATGAGAAAGAGCATCAAACCTATTTCCAAACGCACTGGCAGCAAAATCTTCAACTGTTCTTTGCTGAACTGTTCATAACATGTGAAATTATTAGATGTAGTATCATTGCTTGGTATACTGTACTGGATAATGTAAACAATACTACAATGTGAACAAGCCAAAAGCCAGAAGATGATGCTTGCAAAGATGGCATGTTCAGGCTTTCGGCTAAGCTTGTATTTGATAGGATAAGCAACACCAAGATAACGTTCTACACTAACAGCTGTCAGGAACAGTGTGCTGATATAGATACTGCTGTAATAGCAGAATCCAGTTAGTGGACAGAGAAATTGTGGCAATCTCCATATCATTTGGGATGCTACTTCATCCATCTTGAAAGGAAGGAACATCAGCAGAAAAAGATCAGAGATGGTCAAGTTGAGAAGAAGGATGTCTACTGGTGTTGGCTTCCTGCGAACCTTGGTTAGAAATAAATAAAAGGCCAGCAAATTGGAGGGAAGGCCAGTGAGGAAAGTAATGATGTAGACAGATAAAACAAGATGGCTGTGTGTTATGCTGTCCATGACACTCCTTAAAAACAAATAAAAAACAAAGGAAGTTTTAGCAAAATATATTTAATCCATTATCTCTAGCATACAAAGAATTAAGTAAGAATAGAGCATAAAATGTTATATTATACTATAAACAGTTGTGTTACTCACATCCATAACTAAGTCAGAATACCAGCTCCGCACACAAACATGCACAAAAACATGGAAACTTATTCACTTGGACAAATATAATACTTCCTTTAGAGCTGTTAATATTTTAATTGCAATTTGGGAAACCATGAAGGAAATTAGGTCTATATTTCCCATACATTGGAGCCCAGGCTATAATACTAATTACTAGGTAGGATTCCTCCAGATGGCAGTCCAATATGTGATGGACTATAATATCTACTAAAATGTTACAATATGTACCTACTTCAAGTTTATCCTTAAGTCTGACCGTGTTGTGCATGAGACTATTACTGAGTAAATATGTAATATTAAGTTTAAATTTCAACCTAGCATTATATTGCAAGTTGTAAGTTTTCTTTGTATTGTGTGGTGTTGAAGTAGCAAATAATGTAATACCCCATTATACATTGAAACTGGAACATCCTTATTCACTCCCTGCCTCTACTCATAACTCGTGCTTTATTTACAGAAGGAAGATATGTAAAATCATTTAAAAGTAAAAATGTTCAAGTATATTAGACACTCGAAAGGAGAATTATCATAAAAAAATCTCCTGTGCAAACAAAAAAGTATGTAGTCTTACATCCTCACTTCCTCTGCAGCTTCCTTGCTGGTTTCTCCACCATAAGTAATATAATTTATAATAAAGGAATACAAAATAAGGAGTCTAAAAACAGCATTTTATTATAATCTCAATAAGTAAGGTAAAATACAGACCTTACAATCCTTGGCGTAACAGAGCAAATCTCACTCCCAGTTCATATAGCTGTGTGGCTCTGTCCCCAACGTCTAACACACAGTCAGCTGTTGACCCCAATATGGTCCTCTTAGTAGCCACACCCCTGTTTTGTAGTGTCCTGGTTCATTATGGTCCCTCTCCTCAATCTTATAGCTGAAGTAACAGTCTCTCTCAGCACTTGGCACCAAATACAAAATAATATAAAATCTTTAAAAAGTACAAATATTCAGTACATATTTTTCTTATCCAGAAGCAAGAACATGTGAATCCATAAGTGAAAACAATTCTATTGAGTGTGCATAATAATACTATATTCTAAGTATATAAATATGCCTATCTTAGTTAATATCTAATAAATTACATCTAGTTTCTACTCTAATACATTTATATTATCTCTTTATAACAATAATTGCAAATATGTGTTTCTGAAGGGTACCTATAGTAAAAGGACAGAAAAAATGGGGTGTCCGACAAAGATGAGAAGAGAAAAAATTAAGAGAAAGGAAAGAGAAAAATGAAACAAAGAGGAGAGGAGAAAATACTAATGTGAGTATATGTGTATGCATGCATGTGCGTATATATTTTGTGACAGAGTCCCAGGAATAGTGATGGAGAGTGTATACATAGCTCCCCAAATTATACAAGGTATCTACCCTGATTAGCCCCTGAGAAATGTAGTATATAGTTAATTTTTATTCATTTTAAATAGATGTATTTTGGGTTCCTTGGGGTGGAGCATTTGGAGAGAAGTGCTCCACTCCATAGTTTCATAGTGACTGATATATGCCAGGTGAGGAATCCACACCAGGAGTTCTATCACTCCCTACTTTCACTCACCTGCATCTGGTAATTAATGCAGCCAGTAGTCAAATACTTCCCCTGCACTGAAAAATGTTCTCTTTTTGTGTTCCCAGAGAGGAAGGAATTAACCACTGAGAGCCTCCAACTTTTGAGTTTACTTGTCCCTGATGGACTGGGTTGCTATATCTATATTTTTCAAGCTGGTAAATGGACTAGCAGTTCAAATACAGTCAGGAGCTGATGTGTTTAGTACAACCTCCAGTGTTAGATATATGTATTGTAGTGGGCTGGCTTGGTGTGATTTGTGTATGTATATAGAGCAGTTTTTACCATTGTCATATTTGTGTCAAATGGCTATCCTCCTCAGATTATTGACACACATTAGTTATCAGTCATAGCAGTGGTCCCAAGTGGGGTAGATGGTGGCAACCCTTCTTCATATCCCTCTTCCTCCTCCTCATTTGTGCTGCTGTTAATATATTTGTCCTGACCTTCTCTGTCATATGTGGTTTCTGCTACCTGATACTCAGATGGTATGAGATGTTGGTTCATTTTTAAGAATGTTAGTCATATAGTCTGTACTCTGCCCACTTGTCCACATATCTGCTGTCAGGTGGATTTTCTTGCCATACGCACTTTTCAGCCCTTTGACCACCACACTAACCACTTGCTTGTACAATTCAGGCACAGCCATCCTAGAAAAATAACTGTGGCTTGGGATATGCCAGCGTTGAGCTACACATGACATCAGTTCTCTGAAACCTCGGTTTTCTACAAAAGTATACTGCAGCATGTCCACTGCCAACATTTTGGCAACCTTGCCATTCCACAGGCATACTTTGGAATTGTTTTTGTGAAGTTTTTGACTCCTTCCCAGGAATTCAGTCAGTGTGTGTTGGCTGGACATGTCAGAAGAAATTTTATTGCTTTAACAAGATGATTAAATGAGGTGGTGGAGGCAGAGGCAGCATGTGTGGGGAGTCAATGACTCTTGCCATCTCCTACATCAATGCCAGAGTCATCATACTGCTCTGCAGCAGGAGCCATAGGTGTTATTTGGAGTGAACTAGAGGCATGAGAAATTTTTAGAGTCCTTCTGCTGCTGCTAGTTGTGGCACCTTTGGCCTGCTGATAGTGTGTCTCCTAGTCAAGTCAGACCTATAGTTGTACTTCAGGTGGGATCTCATAGAGGAGGTACCTCGGTGTGAGGCTGCTTTCCCCCTTCTCATGTGCTTTTTGCACAGACTACAGATAGCAACATGCTTAGCTTTAGGATCCTGAGTGAAGTATCTCCATATTGTTAACTTCATGGACTGAAGAGTTCCTGAGGTGCTGCTACTACTACTACTACTGGGGCTACTACTAGGTATCAAAGGTGCAGCACTTCCAGCAGCAGAGGCACTTGTCATATCTAACATTGTTTATAACCTGTTTTGCTGCTGTTGTTGTTGCTGCTGGGTACTCAACACAGGTGTGTGTGGTTGAGTGGGACTTTGATTTGGAATAGGCAATGATGATGATGACTGATAGGGTGACTGTGTATTTTTTGACACCTTTGCTTGTCCAGGGTCAGAGGTTCCAATGGTTTTTATCAAACAGTTTATAGACAGGAGCAGTGCTTCTTTTCAGTGGTGGAAGATTCAGTCTTTGCCTTTGCCTTTCTGCTAATTTTATGGCCATGTCATCAACCTATCTGTATCTGAACAGGAGAAGGATGCTGGAGGGATATATTCTAGATCTGCATCATCATCAATCACCATTAGGTCATCCTCCGCAGCATCAACTGACAATTCTTGCCCACTACCCTTATATTCCTCTAATCTTTTAGAGGTCTCAACAATATCTTTTTACTTTTAACTTTACTATATCAAAGTTTGCTACTACTTTCTGTATGGTTTGTTTTGGTCCTTGTTTGTCTCTCTATTTGATGCAGCAGATGGTTCAGCTGATACACCTTCCTCTATTATGCTATTGCCAGCATCAACACTTGAATGTGACTTGTTGTCATCTTCAGTGTTCTTATATGTCTTCTTATATGGTTATTTTTTTGTACTGACACTGGTGGTGCAGGAAGTTTTGCTGGGACCTTGACAAACTGCATCCACCCTTGGAGGAGAGGCATCATCATTTATTGCATACGCTGCAGCAACCATTGCTGCAGTCAGTTTATTTTTAACTACTACTTTACTGTCACTTCCCTGCACTGCTCCACCTTCCTCCTCCACCTGCTGCTTGTGCGTTTGCTGGACATTACTCAACTACTGTGTGTTTTTATTCTACAGTACACAACATAACTGATGGAGTGTGATGTCTTGCCTTAGCCCAGTCAGCTGTCTGTCAACTAATATATGTAGTTGTTTGTTTATTTCTTTATTCTTTTTTATTTTCTTATTTAATTTTTTTATTTTTTTTTAAGTTGTCCACCCTGTTGTATCCCAATATGTCCAAAAAAAAATTATAACTGAAAGGCAAAATCAACACCTTTTTTCCCCAGACTTACCGAGCACAAAGACAATAACAGCAAGATCAGCAAGCAATTTGTACCCCAGCTGCCTGTGTCTTGCCAGTCATTCACGTGGAATTTTGGGGTATTTGGGGTCAACCTCCTTCCTCCCTTCTTCTCCCCAGAGTGTCCCCAGACTCTCCTAATACAGAGAACAAATGTCCTACCTCAACTAAACTTCAGTTCCCCTTTATTTGGTTTATATTATCTCTAGGTCAAAAAACTTGCTGCTTTCCTGTTACGGTTCAGTACAATCAGAAATGGAAGGTTTGGTAAAACAGTTTTATTTGCACACAATGAATAACAGTAACCCTCGCAAGTCCAGCATACAGAAAAATGGTAAACGGACACAGGACAGGTTACAATGATATGATTAACCCACACGGGTCCAGTAAGAAGAAATAATATACAGTACTGACACAGGTCAGGTAAATCGCATATGATACAGTGTAAAATGACAGAGATACCTGTTGAGCCAATGACAGTGGTAGGCCCTAATAGTGGAAAGCCCAATGTAGCTCTCTACGCAGAGAGTAACAACAGCGACTGGAATAATATGGAACAGGTAAAGCCAGAGTGGAACTGGCTAAGGCACCATAGGAGGAAGGCTGCCACAGTGAACGCCCACCGGAGACTGCAAAGATATTGTGAGACAGTGCTTAGTGCCTTAAGGAATAACGTGCGCCAAACTGAGGCTACAAATGTAACTACGAATGCCCAGCACCACCCCCAAAGAGGTTAACAAACGCTCTGGTCTGCAGATGGGAAATAACCTGAGGTGCCCAACTGAACCCAACCTCAGGAACGACAGTATCAGACCAAGCGAATGTGGTGCAACCGAGATAAACTGGAGGGTAGCACAGGCACTATGACAGAGCGGATCAAGGACTGGACTACTATACGGAACCGATTCAACCGGAGGTCTGCTAGACCACTGAAGCATGAGCAACAGCAGAAGCAGGATGACTGGCAAGCAGGAACAGTACAGGAACAGGAACTTCAGCTCAGCTGGGTCGGTACACAGAGCAGGAACGTCAGCCAAGCTGGGTCAGTACACGGGGCAGGGTCGCCAATCAAGCCGGGTCCGTATATGGAGCAGGATCGCCAGTCAAGCCGGGTCGGTACACAGAGCAGGAACGTCAGCCCGGCTGGGTCAATACAGGAAGCAGGAACGTCAGCCAATCTGGGTCAGTACATGGAGCAGGAACAGTAAGCAGACAGAGTAGTCAAACAGTCGGGGTCATACACTGGTATCAAATGAGAGTAACGGAACAAGTGCTAGGCAACGGATATACCACAAAAGGGCAGAGCATAAGTGACAGACCAAGGTATACAAAGGCTGTCACTGGGAGGAGCAAAGACAGCGTAGCCAATAAAGAGGTATCAGGAAATAAATATGTCAAAATGTTGCCTGTAATCACGGGCACCGTGATATTTCCCCTCTCACAAACACAGAATGACATGCTGTGAGAGCCTGACACCCTTGTAAATGATTGTAGAAATGTAGAAAGCTGAAAAGAGCGGGGGAAAAATGTGGAAAAACTGCACTTTTCACAGGAAATTATTCAGATTTCAGTTTTAAGAGAATATTTTCACCAATCCCTAATGGAGACATCCATAGGTATCCTACTGCTGAAATATGTGCAAATTGTTGAGTTGGCCTGGTACCAAAGTTAGCTCATTATGTGAGAATTGGTAGAGACTTTCCCCATTTTGTAGGACTCTGGGTTTCTGCTGAAAACCACATGATTAGTGTGCCAGATTAATATAAAGATGGTTTTCCTTTTTCTGACACTGTGGTAGATGAACTAGATAGCAGGGATGGGTCTGAGAGTAAGATATTCTCCCCACTGAAAACACTGGTTGGTGACAACCCAGAATCAAGTGATACAGGGCCATCTGGTAGTTCTGCAGAAGACATTGGGATTATTAATCTGAAGGTTATCCCTGGTAGCCCAGGTAACATCAGATTTTGCAGTGATTATTGTAAGCTGAATAACATTTCAAAATTGATTTGTATCCCATGCGAAGAGTTGATGAGCTAGTTGAATAGCTTGGGAAAGCCTGGTATCTTACCACATTAGATCTAACCAAGGGATATTGGCAGGTCCCACTTACAGAGCAGGCAAAAGAAAAAACTGCCTTTTCTACCCCTGATGGTCTTTTTCAATACAAAGTTCTTCCTTTTGGGCTACATGGGTCTCATGCCACATTCCAAAGAATGATGGACAAAATATTTAAGCCAAATATGCATTATGCTGTTGTATACCTTGATGATGTTGTAATACCTAGTGCAGATTGGGTGTCTCACCTTCCAAAAGTGCAAGCTGTGCTAAACTCAATCTGATCTGCTGGCTTAACAGCTCATCCCAGTAAGTGTACTATTGGTCTAGACGAAGCCAAGTATTTAGGCTACTCAATTGGATGGGGATTAGTGAAACCCCAACTTGTACAAAATGAAGCAATACGAAACTGTCCTCGCTTGCTGACTAAGAAAGAGGTAAGAATTTTTTGAGGCTTAGTTGGATATTACCGTTAATGTATCCCCAACTTTGCTACCATTGCAAGCCCATTGACCGACTTTACAAAAGCTCTTGCGATGGTTAAATGGTCTCCTGAAGATGAATTAGGATTAAGAAAATTGAAGGAGGCCATAAGTAGTCAAGCGGTGCTGGTGACCCGTGATTTCTCTAGGGACTTTATTTTACTGATGCAACAGATGTGGGACTTGGGGCTGTTCTCTCCCATGAGAATCAGGGTAACGAAAACTCCATTTTATACCTAAGCAGAAAACTGAATCCGCATGAAAGAAACTGCTTTATTTCTTAAAAGGAGTGTTTTGTTATCAAATGGGCTGTAGCTGCCCTCAAGTACTATCTGTTAGGCAGGATGTTCAGACTTGTGATAGACCATGCACCATTTACATGGATGAGTCAAAACAGCAAGAAAAACACTAGTGTGACCCATTGGTTTCTTAGTTTAAGATCCTATAGTTTTTCTGTTGAAAACAGGGCAGGCTGTAAACAGGAAAATGCTGATGAGCTTTTGAGAATGCATTCTCTACTGTTCTACAAGGTATCTATCCTGATTAGCACCAGGGAAATGTAGTATATAGTTAATTTGTTATACATTGTAAATATCTGTATTTTGGGTTCCTAGGTTGGAGCATTTGGAGAGAAATGCTCCACTCCACAGTTTCATAGTAACTTACATATGCCAGGTAAGGAAGCCACACCAGGGCCTAGATGTAATAAAGGTCAAAGAGGGCTAAGAATGTCAATGTTCTGTCAGAGCAGTGTCGTAGGCACATCCACAGTATTCTCCAAACTGTCTACGACATTAAATCACCAACACTCCGACAAAAAGATGCACACATCGACGTCAATCCGTCAGGTTTCCGAATTTTCATTCATCACATCGACAACAGCCTATTTCCATATGGTAATAAAGCATAATGACTCATTTCCATATGGAAATGCTGAATAATGAGACACATTCATATGCAAGGGGGTGTTTTGATATGATAATGTGACACTTCTACTCATTCATTAAACTCCGATAGCAGACTCTGCTGTCAGAGTTCAAAGTCACCACTTCACCTGCCTCAGCCTGTCGTAGTTGGGATCCTCCTTGTACTTTCCTATGGAGTAACAGCAGGGAGAGCTACGACAATTCTGAACAGCATTCTCTGTGCTTCCCTACCCAGGCAGTAGGGGAATAAAGAGAAGGCTTTCAGCACACATATCAACATATTCACCAAAATTGTTGGATGGAAGGAGAGGGTTGGAGAAGGTCCCTATTAGCATACAGGATTTTCAAAGTGCTATCGGTGTGGAAGGGATCTCCTCCCTTCACACATAACCAGCACTATGACAATTCTGAACAGCATTCACTGTGCTTCCCTATCTAGCCAGTAGGGGAATAAAAAGAAGGCTTTCAGCACCAAGGACAGCATTGAATGCCATAGGGATGTGCATTACTCACCCCTGTGGCAATCAAAGGGTTAAAATAAACTGAAACAGTACACCAAGCACTACACAATGTTCCCCGCCTTCTACATACCCCCCCTTAGTATGTTGACATATATTGCATATATTTGACATACTAACTCCATTCAACTCATTCGAATTTCACCTCTTCATTGGACAGGAACTGCCATTTATTTGACAGAACCTGTCCTTTATTCGACACTTTACCCTTTGAGTACCAGAGAGGTAGGAAGGCATTGCTTAGCAATGTGTTTCCTACCCCTCTGGTACTCAAAGGGTTAATAGGCAATGTATGGGGCTGCATACCTTGCCTGTATAGTTGTATAACATGTAATGTTTAAAACATTTAATTATATGTGTAATATAAAATGTTTACTGTGATTAAACAAATCATTAGACCTCAATGTCATGGCCCCTCATGACACCCCCCTAGCATGGGGATGACAATTGCCTGTGTTTTAAATAAAGCGCATATAACCTACCTTTCACATAGATTATATGTGCGTTTTATGGTTAATAATACTTCAGACCTCAAAGGGGGGTACCAGGACCCCTCCTGATAGCTCCCCTATCATGGATCATCTATCCAAAAGGAGAGATGATCCATGGGGCGACCCCAAGGCATTTTCTACCTTCTTTAACTGAGCGGCTGTAAAAGCCTTATCTACTAGAAGAGCTGCCTTCAATGAATTCTTGGAAACCGCAGCACTGCGCTTTGATCAATAAATCAGTCACCCGGTCTGATCCCGGTGACTGATTCAATGATGAGAGCGCATCCCTGTACTTTCTATGAATGACTTGGTGACAGCGTTCATGTTGATGTGTGTGCAGATCAAATTGTTTGAGTGATTCGAACACATCAACAATATCACACCAATACCGCACAGACTTTTAGTGCATCTAGGCCCAGGAGTTCCATCACTCTACCACTCACCTGCATCTGGTAATTAATGCAGAAAGCAGTCAAATACTCCCACCTGCACTTAGACGTGCCCTCTTTTTGAGTTCCTAGTGAGGAAGGAATTAACCTCTAAAAGACAATTAAAAAAAAAAAAAAAACCTAAGCAGTTTTCTGTTGAATAAAAAGGAATGTAGTAAAACATTGCTAGACTTGTAGATAACATCCATTTAAATATCAGAGAACAATAGATTTTTGTTTAGGGTAACCAAAAGCAAGTAGAAGATGAATGGTTTCTTAATTTGCAATTTGTTTTACCTCCTTACATGTAAATGAGGCTTACAGTATATGTGACATACCGTGTGCAAATTAACAACTAGCTTTAATACACATCTTACAAACATAAGGCTCAAACTGAAAATCTATTAAACACTGTTCAGACTGTGATGATGAGAGATATGAAGTATAACATTTATGTCCATAAATTAAGTTCCCATGGAAAACAGAAGGGTGGAGACTTGAGAAACATTAGGAGGGGTGCAGATGCCCTAACACGAGGTCTGACTTCTTGTAGTGAGAAGGTGGTTTTTTAAGCTGAAAAGATTAAAACTGAGATCATAAGTATAGGCAGTAGGTCACATTTTGGCTGGTAGATAGAGGAGCAGGTGCAGTGAAGGGAGTGATGAAGCCAATGGAGGAGTGTTAGAGTGATTGTAGCATGAGTGTGCAAGTGTTTGAATGCTTTTTGACATGATGTTGTGGTATATCAAGGCCTGAAGACCTGTACATGCAATGGATTTATTAGGGCATGAGGGTAACTACTGAGTGTTGGAGTGATCTGAACATGAGCAGAGTGTTGGAATTATTAAGATATGATGGCATAGCAAAGTGAGGATAGAACATGCATTCCTGCAAAGGAGTTTTTGGGCATGAGGGCAATTGAGGCAAAGGATTTGGTTGATGAGGCAGAGGGCTTCGCCTGCTGCCACCTCCTGAACCAAAAAAGAGGAGAAAGGGAGTGAGAGCCATGGCGAAGAGCAGGGATGACCATGTTTGCCTTAGTGAAGGGGAGGGGCCACCATGTCCTTGTTGGTCTGTGCGATTAAAGACATCAGACTTTATGGCCCCTCCCCTTCACTGTGGCAATGAGGCGAAGGATTTGGTTAGCCCCCTGCCTCCTTCTAAGGCAATGAACATTTACATTGTCACCCTCAGCCACATCTGTCTGGATGCACAAAGGGGATATTTGCATAACTCCGTCTTGTAATGCCCCTCCCCCCAGGCATGGCTGACAGTGAACCAAAAACACTTAGATTTTATATAAATATAGATTTTATATATATATATATACTGGTCAAAAGCTGTGCACTCACGGATTTTTAAGTGATTTATTTTCATTACAATAAAGCAACGTTTCAGTCCTCACTGGGACCTTTGTCAAGCAAACATGTTACAACATTAAAAACAAACATTTATATACCGAGAAGAAACTCACCTCGTGTTGCCCCATGGTCCCAAAATGATGACGTGTGGGAAAAGAAAAAGAGGAATGGACAGATAGTAAAGCTCACACCAAACAACTGAACACCCCAGAGAAAGTTAGATCAAACAGTGCCACCCTGTGTTAGAAACAGAGAGAAACATTGCAGCATCAATGTGTTACAAAGTAACACAATCCAATTACATGGAGCACTTAGCGATCAGATAAAAAACAGTTATACACATTCTGTTCATTTAAACCATATGGATTTAAAGTGTTCAATTTGTGAATCCAATAACACTCTCTCTGCAATAACCTCTTTCCTCTATCACCTCCTCGACTGTTAATTGGAACATGTTCAATAGCAATAAAACTAAAATTAGAAACAGCATGATTTTGACTCAAATAATGTTTTGCTACTGGCTTATCAGTATGATGATCACGAAAAGCCATTCTAATGGCTGAGCGATGGCCAGCCATCCTCTCACGTAAGGTACAGGTGGTTTTACCTATATATGGTAGACCACAAGGACAAGTAATCATGTATATTACGTGATCAGTAGTACAAGTTATATGCTGTTTGATTTTATATTTCTTGTTGTTATGAGGGTTTGTAAAAAAACTTGCAAGAACGCATTGATCCACATGTTGTTCAACCTTTGCACAGATAACATCCCGGAGGTGCTGACTTAAGCCATGTTTGCTTATTACGGGTATAACTAGCAAGCGGATCCGTGCGAACTAACAAATCCTTTAAATTTGGTCCCCTCCGATAACCAATCACAGGAGGTTGTCTAAAGCATTGAGGTAAATTCAGATCTTTTGCTAGTATTCTCCAGTTGTTATGGATTGAATTACGTATATGTTGTGCAGCTGACGTATATTTAGTAGTAACTATTATACGATCCTTCTCTTCTTTTGCTTCCTTTTTGTTCACATTATTTTGTTTCAACACTTCTTCCTTAATTGTTCCAATGCCTTCTTTTGATACCCACGTTGAATGAATCTTTGTATCATATCATCCAATTGTTTGTTACACATTGTCTCATCTGAATTATTCCTTACTACTCTCATAAATTGTGATCTAGGAAGGGACGCTTTTAAAGCGGGTAGATGAAAACTATTGCTGTGCAACAATGTGTTGCGATCCGTAGACTTCCTATACAAACTGTACCCTAAACGTTCCTTATTGTGAAAAATCCTTAAATCCAAAAAGGTTATTTCTTCCGAATGGTAAGTCAACGATAACTTAACTGGATGATCCATCTCATTTAGGGATGTAATGCAAGAAATCAAAGACTCCTCGCTGCCCTTCCACAGAATCACTATATCGTCAATAAAATGTTTATACAATAACAAATGTTGACTGTATTTATTCAATATAAACTTACGTTCGTATATGTACATGTAGGCATTCGCATAAGCTGGAGCCATGCTTGCCCCCATTGAAGTACCTGCTTTTTGCATATAAAATTTACCTTCAAATTGAAAGAAATTTTTCTTTAAACAAAATTCCAGTAATAATAGCATGTATTCAATGGGCGGGCCTGCATAGATCGAAGATTCTACCAAAACCTCACGCACAGCTCGTAAGCCTTCATCGTGTGGTATAATAGTGTACAAACTACAAACATCAGGAGTTACTATCCAAATCTCACTGTCATCCAATGTAATTGATTGTAATATCTTAATCACAGATGCTGTATCTTTAAGATATGTTGGTAACTGTTGTATGAGTGGTTGTAAAAAATAATCAATGAATATACTCAGAGGTTGTAGTATACTGTCTCTCGCTGAGACAATAGGTCTCATGGGTGGATTTGTCAGAGACTTGTGTATTTTTGGGAGTCCATATAATATGGGACAAACCGGATGTAATTGATGTAAATAATTCCCAGTTTCTTCTGAGATCCAATTTGATGTTACCCCCAATGAAATCAAAGATGATGCTTCCTTTTGTATAATAGGTGTTGGATCTTTCGCTAATTTGCTATAAGTCTCTGTATCAGCAAGAAGAAGATGAAGCGCTTGACTGTAATCATTGTAATCCTGGATTACTATTGCGCCTCCTTTGTCAGCTGCTCGTATACAGATTGACAAATCATTTTGAAGACTTTTGATTGCTAAACGTTCATCTCTGTTTAAATTAGGGTGAATCGATATCTTCCTACAGGTGTCATCTTTGGTATCCAAGTCCAATAATTTATTAAAGGTGACAATCGTAGAATAATTCGATGTAAATTCTTTTTTACTTTTCAATTTGAACTGCATAGAAGTTGGATGGGTTGCTGCTGGCACTCTAGCAAATATTTCTTTAAGATTAATAAGTCTAGACATTTTATATTTATCCACATTCCATTCAAAGGAATTATATTTCACCGTTGGGACAAATTACAAACCTTTATTTAAAAGTGACCTCTCACCTGAGGTGAGTGTATGTTTAGATAAATTATACACCATGGATTTTATTTCGTTTTGGCCTTTCTGTGCAAGTTTCTGGCTCCAGTGTTGATGTCCCCTTTGACCTCTTCGGATATTTCTTCTGCCCTTCTTCCTCCCTTCTGTTGTGCAGGTGGTTTTGGGGGTTTTCCAGGGTCTTGTTCCAAAAAAGGTTCTTGGGACTGTAATATTTCTGGAATAAAAGGATTAACATCCCCGCCACTTGCTTCTCCTGCCAATTCCTCCTCAGAATCCACTGGACTGGTGTCAATTGTCTGAAAGTCCGTTTTTTTAATCTTGGAACGTGTATTTCTTTTATGTTGTTGATAGCGAACTCGTTGTGTGTATCCAGTATGCCAGCCATAAACTCTTCCTTCTTCATAATCATCCTGTATACGTTGAAATTTTGCCCTTTTGAAACGTAACAATTCAGCTCTATGTTTGTTTACTTGGCTTTGTAGTGCGCTGATACTATCCTTGTTGGCATCATTCTGAAGAATATCAATATGTTTAGTTTCAAATTCGGCAATTGTCTTACGGACCTTAACTAGATCCTTTCCCACTTCATCGATGACCAGCAACATCAAATTCATAGAACACTGATCCAACACGGAGATCCATTTCTTACAAAATTCCTGATTAATTCTACCAATTGTGGGAATATTCTTTATTCTAAATCCCCGTAGAATCCTTTTTGCTCTATAATAATCGGAAAGAAACATGCCATGCATGTCTAAATCGGTTTCCTTCTTTTTTAACCGTAATAATTCAAAATTAAGATCTTTTATGTTATCAAAATGCTGTTCATCTCTGTAAGAACTCTTCCATAGGACATTATCTGTTGGTAACTGCAAATCTGTGGTAGTGGGAGAAACACCTGTAGGAAGCTCAAATAATTCCGCTCTGCTATCCATGGCAATACGATATGTATCCTCTTCAAATGTTGCGGGTGCAATATCTTCTTTTGCTTCCTTTTTGTTCACATTATTTTGTTTCAACACTTCTTCCTTAATTTGTTCCAATGCCTTCTTTTGATACCCACGTTGAATGAATCTTTGTATCATATCATCCAATTGTTTGTTACACATTGTCTCATCTGAATTATTCCTTACTACTCTCATAAATTGTGATCTAGGAAGGGACGCTTTTAAAGCGGGTGGATGAAAACTATTGTTGTGCAACAATGTGTTGCGATCCGTAGACTTCCTATACAAACTGTACCCTAAACGTTCCTTATTGCTACAATGTTTCTCTCTGTTTCTAACACAGGGTGGCACTGTTTGATCTAACTTTCTCTGGGGTGTTCAGTTGTTTGGTGTGAGCTTTACTATCTGTCCATTCCTCTTTTTCTTTTCCCACACGTCATCATTTTGGGACCATGGGGCAACACGAGGTGAGTTTCTTCTCGGTATATAAATGTTTGTTTTTAATGTTGTAACATGTTTGCTTGACAAAGGTCCCAGTGAGGACCGAAACGTTGCTTTATTGTAATGAAAATAAATCACTTAAAAATCCGTGAGTGCACAGCTTTTGACCAGTATATTTGAATTCTGTAGCACCCGGTGTTTAAGAAAAGCTTTTTATAGCGTGGAGTGCAAATCCTTTTTGCTATACATATATATATATACATATATATATATATATATATATATATATATATATATATAGTAAGTGAAACAAAGAAACGCACTCACAGGACTTCTTGAAGTTACAAAATAGTGGTGATTTATTGAATCAACGTTTTGACCCAAGCTAGGGTTGAAACTTCGATTCAATAAATCAGCACTATTTTCTCCTGTGGTCTAGTGTATTTGTTCTCTGGGAAGAAAATAGATTATAGGCATCTGATTCTTCTGAAAGGAATTGTCTATCAAATAGAGAGCACAGTTTAGTAATCTATATGGAGCTAATGGATTTAAGAATATATATAGGAGCATTCTTCGTTGCTCTACAGTAGATCTTTGTGACCAAAGCGCATTATATTGCTATTAGGCAATCGTTCCACGAATATAGTAAGACATTAGCTGATGGCCTATGATGTCACTTTAATATATAGTGACGGTTTTAGGACTATTAGTTAATAACTACTTATAGTCCATATTGTTTTAAATATTTTAAGTATAGTTTGACTAATAAAGAATACATTTTACAGTCTCAGGGTGTTTTTTTGTAATATTTTGTAGTTACAGCACTGAACTGGTTCTTTCTGAGTATTGACTTGATAGTCCGTACTTTCCTTTCTCTTTTCTGTCTTCTTTTTTTCCTAGTTTGGGGTCTAGTGTATTTGGCAAGTAAGACCTTTTTTGCCCTTGTATTACATTTCTTTCTCAATTTTTTCACGTTTTTAATTTTGCTGCTTCAGTATTAATGATACTGTCCAGTTGTATTTTATCCCTCTTACGTTCCATATTCTTGTCTTTTAATTCAAGTTTGACTTTAATAATGATTCCTGACCACTGCTAATCTGAGGCAGATAAAAAAAACCATTCTCTGAAGAATTCTGCTTGACATGTGTCATTAAACAGTCATGGTACAGTATGGTATGATTATAGGGCATCATTTGGTTGCCTCAAATAAAGGTTGTAATGCAGTATCTTCAATTAAATGCAATTTTTATAATTTGGAAATTTACATGGATAAGTTATAACTTCTGTTCTGATAAGAAATGTGGTGGCTTCCTTGTTTTTTGTTGCTAGACAATTGGCTAATTCAGCCCAGACACAGCTCAGTTGTGTTAAAATATATTGCATGCATATGAAGCAGCACTTAGCTTGTAATTGATAAGAACTGGGGTAGTTTTGACATGGTAAAACACAAAGCTCCACAGCTCAGGACAGAATAAGATACATGCTACTGATCCATAGCAATAAAATCAATATTCACAATGTTAAAAACATAGAGAAATGAAAGATAAAAACACAAAAGTGACACAGGAATATGATCTTTGACACCAGCTTTATACTTTCAGGGCCCACCTGGTCCTTACTAATAAACTCAAGGTCAGGGGATCAAATGCCATGATTAAGTATATAAATACGCGCCTCCAATTCATCAGTTAAGAGAAATATATGACTAAGAAGATGGATTTACCCTTACATGTCTTAAATAGGATTCAAATAAATTGCAAAATCCAAAACAATGTTATTAATGATACTACACATTAGGTATTGACTTAATCAGCCAATTATCAGATTAAGCACTCAGGTAGAATATAAATAATATTATCAAAAAAATAAATTCCAGAAAAAGGAATATGTTATTAAATAAATAATAATATGAATATAATCTGAAGCAGCATAGAGGCAGGCAGTTTCACCTTAATAAAAGTTTAAAGAAAACAGCAGATGCCCAAATCACTGCTTAAGACTTTTGTAATCCTCACATCAAGATTGTGCATCCAGAAGGCCTCCGAATTTGCTTAGTTTTCTAAGACTACTGTCTTCACTTGTTTGACATGACATTGTTGACTTCCCTTAATGATGAACAGTTTGTAGCTATGTTCAATAAAGTGTTAAGCGATTGGAAACTGAAAATCTCTATTTTCTATTACATTAATATGTTCATATAGCATGCCCAGTTGGTACTCCTGAGGGAACACCAACTGGGCATGTAACCCTCAAGCAAGTTAGGAGGAAGTGTCCATGTGCTTGGTCCACTTCAAACACTCATGCAGTCCGAGTCAACACTGGACATGGTCCCTTTTTAAATCAATTATTATTTTTACTTCATGATTTTGGTTTATGCCCTGGTTACAGTTATTACATGCAGCATGGTCAGATGGCCCATTGGGCATTATAGACAGCTGCCAAAGTGCACCTAATTATGAGGGATGCATCATCTCTTCTGGACAAAAAGTTCTCACTGGAACCCTAGGGTTCACAGAAGTAAAAGGAATTACATGGTACAAGTGAAAGTAATAGTGGACATTGACAGGAAAATGCTTGAGAATCACTTATCTGCTACTTCCAGTAGATGTGTGAAAGTTTGAAATATTTTAATTTTGTTTTCAAAATTCTCTTTTAACAAGCATTATTATCACCACTCTAAGGAACATATTGTACCAGATTAAATTACTGAGTACCTTTTATCGGATAAATTACTGGTACAAGAGTTTTTTCAAATATAATTGATATTGAATTATAAATCATCTGATGCCAAATAGATCTTCAGTGCACTGGAGACCTCTCTTGCATCCAGAAGAATAAAGGCATTCATTGTTAAGATTTTACTGGGGTTTTGTTTGGAAAAAAGTTACACATAGCAAAATAATAGACAAAGTATGAAACAATTAATGCAAACAATTCTTTATTGTTAACAAAATGTTCCCTAATGCTATCAGCAACAGCCCCATGATGGGATCACTGGGACAAGGTAGGAAAAGTTAACATCAGAAAATGGGTATCACTGACAACGGATATTTTGTCTATCTTTCTGTGGTGATTTCTGGTGAGTGAATGTGAGAGTATGCATGAGCAGTTGGTGTGTGTGTGTGTGTGTGTGTGCTAGCACTCATACATGTGCTTGTCTGAAGCCTGAAGTGTGTATAAGTGCATGGACGCATGAATGTCATATGGTTAAGCCCACTGAAAGCAATGGGTTTAACCTTTTACCATAACACCCTTTTGTTTTTGAAGACGTTTTCCTAATGTGAGAATTTCTGTAGTAAGGAGAAACATATCTCCTATTTTGTGGAAATTCCCATGGTAAAGAAATGTAAACTCTTAACTCCTGCCAGATGAAGCTCCCCCTTTATATTATACACTAAGACACTTTCAGTATTATGGGCAATGATCCAGCAGTGTTCACTGGTATGGACCACACTGTACTGAGTGATAGGGAGATCCTGAGGCTTATAAATTATGTTGCAATAGATAATAATAACAAATTATTTTACCAGAAAGGATACATTGAGATTGTCTCTCTTTTTCAAGTATGTCCTGGGGTATAGATATTATTACCCAATTTAATGGTACTCATTTTATATACCTATAAACATGCATTTACTGTGAGGGGGCACTTCCATCAGTGGACTATGGGCAAATGCCTATTTTGCTGTGTGGTTAAAATGGATTTGATTTTTATTTGCAAAAAATATAAATGATCATTTGTCAAATACTATTTGTTTCTTTGTGTATTTGTCATATCCTGATCTGAAATTTTAAAAGTTTGAAAAAGACTATAAGTTTAAGTAGAATAAATGAGCAAGTGGTTGCAAATACATTAGGTGTGGTGGGTGCTACACCAGCTGCTTTGTAATGTATTTGTTATTGCAAGTTGGTGTTTTATTCTGAAACTGAAAACTAGCACTGCAGTCCTTGGGAGAGAGAGAGGATTTTGACACCAACTAGCTAGCAGTATACAGACAGACAGGCAAAGAAGGATAGTTGGAGATGCTTGTGTTTGTATGGAATGTGGGTTTATTTTTTAAATACTCTTTTTGAGAATAACAGCAAGATACAGCACAGAACAAGGCAATGCTTTAAATGAAACATATGGTGATACTAGTATAAGAATTCCATAGATGCACAAATATTAAAAACATACAAGGCAATATGGAGTACAGGTCAGTCATCTAGAGGTATCCAAGCTTTTTAATTTTGTTAACATGAACCCTAACAACAAAGGAACAAAAAAGGGGGGAAGGTCTCTCTCTTTCCTCGAGCAGGCCACTGCCCCCCAACACCCCAGGCGAATGAGCTCCAGCACCAGCACAATCAAAATAAGCACAGGGCACAGAGAGTGAATCCCAGCATTGCTCAGCTAGGGAGAGGAGTTTGTCTCAAAGTGGGATATCGATGCTCCACTGATTGCATGGAACTTATGTGTGGTCCCTCTGTGTGTGTGTGTGTGTATACTAAACGGTAGTGTGAAATGTTTTGCGCCACCAAATTAACCCAGTGTTCATGTGAGAGTGAAGTGACAGACATCAACGCCATGGTAACCATTTTTTGTGCCATAAGCAGGGTCTCCCTTAGATGAAGTTTAACAGGATGAACTTTCAGGTCATAGGGATAATAGATAGAATATCCAGTTTTGGGTTTGCCTGTCCAAGACTAGGGGTGGGAGAAAAATGTTTTCGCGAAAGCTTTCTCCTATGCAAAATTATCCTACTTTTTGACTATTCTAGCAAATTTTTCACCTATTCCAACACATTTTTCTCTAATTCTAACACATTTTTTCTCCTATTCCAACACATTTTCTCCTATTCCAAAACATTATTTTCTTATTCCAACACATTTACTCCTATGTTTAATATGGTGCAACATTTCCCAGCACAATATTACTTCTTCTGAGGGCAGTAGTGGAGAAATAAGTAGCTGGAAGACAAGGTTGTGAGTCCTACAGCAACATATACCTTGAGAAATGTGTTAGCATGCAGAGTGCATTTGTTCTTTGCCCACATCACTTACTTCCTGCTTAAGTGACACTTGAATACATTCATGATGATGTCAAGTGATTAAAAAAAAATAAAGTACAACCTACAATGTGGCAGATGTGTATGGTAGTAGTGGCTGGAGACTGGCATGATGTGATTGGTGGAACCTTGACAAACTGCATCCACCTTGGGAGGAGAGGGACCATCATCATTTATTGCACATACTGCAGCAACCATTGCTGCAGTCAGTTTTTGTACTACCACTTTACTCCCACATCCCTGTACTGCTCCACCTTTCCCCCTCCCACTTGTGCATTTGCTAGACATTACTCAAATACTGTGTGTTTTTACTCTCTACAGTACACAGCTGATGGAGTGTGATGTCTTGCTTTGGCCCTAAACAAAATTCTCAATGTCGTCCGCTATCTATCAAGTCTGCCTCAGTCACAGAATATTATACAATGGTAAATACCTTACTGACTGGCAAAGCCAGCCAATCAGCACATGGTACAATTTACACTATTAACCCCCTGATCGCAAGAGAGGCATGCAGCACACTGGAAAAGAGCATGCTGTGCACGCACCGGCACCCAAAAGGTCATAAAAGAAAATAGAAAAACTGAGCTGTAACATAAAATAACTTAAATATGGAATATTAACTGAAAAGAATCCAGATGGGGGGGACACCGAGCACAACACACCATTTAAGGCCTACTGGGAGATAAATGCTGACACTCTCCCAGTCGCAAGGGCTTGGGTGAACTCTGCTTAGATACGGGAGCGCACAAATGCCCAGTACAACTCTTCAGGTTTCATTGGAGTCTCCCCTGCCAGCACCTGCTTCCTGGTCACTTAGATGTGCCTCAGTCACAGATCTGCCAGTCAGCTATCTAATATATTAATTTGTTTAATTATGTAGGTATTTTTTTTAATTTTTTTCTCTTTTTTTGTCCACTCTATCTTATCACATTTTGTCCAAAAAAATAAAAAATAACTAAAAATCAAAATCAATAACTTCTTTTCCCAGACTTCCCCAGCACAGAGACAATACAATAAAAGTAAAATCAGCAAGCAAGTTGGATCCTAGCTGCATGTGTTTTGCCAGTCTGTCACACCAAATGTTGGGGTATTTTGGGTCAACCTCCTTCCTCCCTTCTTCTCCCCATTGTGCCCCCAGACTGTCCTACTACAGAGAACAAATGTCCTACCTAAATGACTCCCTAAAACTAAGCTTCAATTCCCCTTTATTTGCCTATCTTCTCTAGCTTAAAAACATGCAGCTGTCTCCTCTCACAAACACATGGCATTCTGTGAGAGCCTGACATCCTTTTATCTGTCTGTAGAAAATTGATTTCAATGTAATAAGCTAGGCGGAAAAAAAGGAAAATTGCACTTTTCTCTGGAAATTTTCCAGCAAGCTGAAAGTGAAATTTTTCGCTGATTTCAGTTTGAGGCGAAAATTTTTACCCATTACTATCCAAGAAAACCCACTCCCAGAACTGGAAGACCTTAGGACATTCCCACAAATGTATAGAAATGTACCAGTTGCAGCAAAACACCTGTCACACAAGTCACTGTCTCTAGTGCCTATCTTATATAGTCTTACTGAGGTGAAATATGCCCTGTGAAGAATCTTTAGTTGGATGAGCTGATGTCGGGCGTTTAAAGATGCCCCATGTGGACTAATCTTAGCCATGGTCCACTCCCATGGGAATTTATTTGCCAAGCAGGAATTACCATTTTATTCTGCTGTTTTGGTTTGAGGAGAATTTTTTTGCTCATTCCTAGTTAAAAAGCACCGGTTCATTCACTTGTGCTCTAGCAGAGATATCCCAAAAGTATGCACTGTTGGTAGCTCTTGAGGACCTGCGGTTGGCTATCCCTGCTCTAAACTAAACTTCTTTTTTATTAGCCTGAATTATCTAGCTGTAAAATGTGCTGCTCTCCCTTCCTCTCACAAACATAGAATGGCATGCAGTGGGAACATGACACCTCTTTTATACTATGCCTGTGAGAAAATAAAGGAAACTTGCCACATGTTAGGGAGAAATTCAGGCTTCCCATTGATTTTGATGCAATGAGTAGGTTCAAGAAATGGGAAAACAGGACTTTTGCAGTAAAATTCTCCTCTTGGCAAAAAGTGCAATTTTTCGCCTGTTTCTCTTTTGAGGTGAAAACTTTTGCTGATCCTTACTCCCAAAGCCATATTCTCTCTTTTTATTAACTAACGCTTGCTATTATTTGTAACAGTCTGTCAGTGTGACAGTTATCTCCATGCCCTTTGTTCTCATCTGCCTATAATCTTGCATCTTTCACAGCCTGTCATAGCCTCCTTTTGACCTCTATCACAACTCCAGATGAACTGTGCTGCTAAAACACCTAAATCTGTCATTTCATGCAACTAAACTAAAAATACCCCTTTGGATATCTTGGCAGTTTCTGCAATGTGAATGTAGAATGACAATCGTATTTTGACTGTTGCTGTCTACTGCAGCTGCACTGAATCAACTGTCATGCTTTAGTCTTGGACTTCACTTGTTTAGTGCTACCGTTCTGCAAGTTGTACAAGCCACTTTTCTGACAAACCAATCAATGGTGTAACAAAAAAATGCTACACACTCTATTAAGGGACCCGCTATCCAAAGCCAGTGTCAGACTAGGGGATAAAGAATATGCTGGTAGCCTCAGAAACACAAATACACAGTTTTCCACTCTAATATTGATCTACTGGTAGTCACATAACAAAACATACATTGTCAGACACCCAGTCTTGTTCCACTGCCCATTGGTAGTCAGAAAACCACACATACACTGTCTGACACTTCAGCCTTGTATCACTGCCTGCTCTCTGTCGCACACCCACACATACACTGTTCAACACCTCAGCCTTATTCTACTGTCCACTATTAGAATGAAACCATGTATACACTCTTATACCCCAGCTGGACAGTAGTAGCCACTGAATCTGTCTGACATCCCTGCCTTGTTCCACATAATCTGATATGCCTTGCCAGACCTCTCAATCTTTTTTCCACTGTTCCACTGATAGTCACAGAGCCACACATCTGACACCCCAGCTTGGTTCCAATGATAATCACAGGAGTGCACATATACTGTCTGACACACCAACCTTGTTCCACTGGTAGAGAAATGGTAGAGAACACAATCATGGTGAAATGGTGCAATAGGGCTGTACTATGTAGATTTTAATAGCTGTTTTTAAAGTGGATTTTCACTCAATAAAGTGGACAACAATGTGGTTTTCACAGATTTTTTTGTGGGAACACGGTGGGACCTTTTGCTCACCTCTACTATTAGGTCATGCCTTTTTACAACACATGTTGGGGTGAAATATCCATGAATGACTTACAGTGTCCCTATTCATTATCAGATTGTAAAGTGAAAAACTTTGGTTGAGCTTGTCACACTTGTATTGTTATTTACTTGTCTCCTTAAGTGACAGGGTATTCCATGAGTTCTTACTTTCTTTATATTGAGAGGGATTCAGATGCAACTCATCAATAAAGTACACTGTAGATCTGGAGTTTTTCATTTTTTTTCTTGCCCAGGAAATTTGCCTGACCTCTCATTGCTGAACTATCTGCAGACAGAACCGCACTGATATAAGTATGAAAATGTATCCACTGTAATGGCACAATAAAGGGAAAAATGCTTGTGAGCTGCCCCTCAGTCTTAGGGGGCAGCATCATCAAGAATAAACTACTATTACTTGTTCTCAGTTTTCTCTTGTTCTTTCCTTTTTGTTTTTTAAAACATTAATGATGATCGACTCTGGGAATATACCATTAGCACTACAGGGAACAAATAAAAATCTCCAAAACTGAATACAACTGCGATTTTAACTTCTTGGATAATAGAATGGTTTCCAAAACATTATGAAGCAATTTATTATAAACCTCTCTAGCATTCAAGACATCAACAACCCCCCCCAATTAAATCACTAGGAATGTTCATTTCCACCTATGGTACAGATGATTTTCTCTAGAATTGCTAATCTTTTTGTTTTCTTCATAAGATCCTAACTAACACTAACTGGGGCTACATTAGTGGTTGGAGATTTAACCCCTTGGCTAAGTTGGGGACGTGTAACAAATTTAAGGTGTTAAATGGATTAGTAAGTAAAAGAAGAGTTTAATTCAAGGGTGAGCAAACTGTACCCTCTCAATCTGTTATTGTACTATAACACTTTAATATAAGGGCAACTTGTATTTAAGTGCCAGTATTCTTACAATACATGTCTGATATCATTAGAGTACTTGTCTGCTCCTGGAACTGAAAGAGTCAATATTCCAAGCATGTCACTGTGTTTTTACAGAAGTTTCAGCTTTCATAAGAGAGATTACAGTACTGTAAGCCTGACCCTTCAGATGGGTCTATAATATAAACTGTGGGCCACCAGGAAAAGCCTCTTGCAATGTTTGTTTATAAACCGACTGCAGATACTTAAACACTTAAAAATATTTATTGTTAGAAATGTACATTACAATCCGTTGATGTTTCTGTAAGGACTGTGGGAGAGACTGTGAGGTAGATATATTAAGACGATTTAGAGAAAATCTGGGACAAACTAAGTACTTGAAAGGGGCAAATACACATTTCCATTGATTTAAATGGATGCTAGAGAGGTCTCCATCACTTTGCCTTATATTCTATCTGGCACATGCTCATTGATGATCCTGCCAATGATGAATGCAGCCATTGATGAAACAGTGAATAAGCAGGGAAATCAGAGGATTTCTTGTGCCTTCAGCAGCTTGATGACTTCCCATTTAATGGACTTTCCACACCTGTAGTTTATATCTTTACATATGTTTAATATAAAGGCCTGGCCCTGTAGCACCCTTCCAGGTGACTGTAAATGGCACTACCAAAAGTCCAGTATCAGAAGCACGGTATCTAGGGTGATAATTGACACGTCTCTCTCATTCTACCCTCATATTAATGCCATTAAAACACTGCTTCTACATGTTCTGCAATACCCGCTTCCTCTCCCTGCTTCACCTGTAACCTCAAATCACTTAATTTCTCTGCTCTACAATCCTCTATGGCTACTGGACTTTCATCTACTCCCATTAATCCTAACACTAACAGCCTTGTCAAAACATACAACTAAGCCCTAACCTCCTCTTTGTACCTGCATGATCCTCTCTCTCTCTCTCTGATCCACCTGTAGAACTAACCCATGGCCATGGCTTTATAAAGACACCAGTTTCCACCGGTGCTGTACCCATTCAGGTGGATGACTCTGGAGAAAGTCTGGTTCTCTGGCAGACTTTCTCCACTACAGGTTCCTCCTTTCCTGCTTTAATCCTTCTCTGTCCCTCGCTAAAAAACGTTATTTTTCACAACTAAATAACACTCATAAATCCAGCCCCAACACCTTTTCTCTACCTTTGACTCCCTCCTCCTCCCACCATCTGCCTCTCTCCAAACTGCATGCAGCCACAAGACTTTGCTGACTACTTCAAAGCCAAGGGTGAGTACATCCATGATAATATACCACCTTGTACATCTCCTCCTAGCCTCCCTCGTTCCCCTCCTGGTACATTGGAATCTTTTTCACTAGTCATGGAAGAGGAACTTACTAACCTGCTATCCTCCACTCCCTCCACTACATGCACACTTGATCTGCTCCCCTCTCACTTTGTCCAGTCCCTTTCCCCCACACTAATCCTTAACCTATTAAAACATAGTAACATCGTTGATGAGGCAGAAAAAAGACATGCATCCATCAAGTCCAGCCCATGCCAAAAACACCCCTGCTGATCCAGAGGAAGGCAAAAAAAAAGCCCTCTGAAGCAACCTCAGTATAATGCTAATCGCTGCTTGCTGTAATGCTAGGAGCCATTCACAGCACACTGAAGGGAAGTGTGAACGAGCTCCCTGGGGCAGCTGGGAGGGAGGTGAGAGGAGAAATACGACGTGCACAAGAGCTGTGCCAGTCAGCATAATGGGACACGCTGATACTTCGGCACAGCTCTTCTGCGCTTCAAATGGAATATCTTTAAAAGCTTAGATTTAAAAAAAAAAAAACAACTCAGCTTTCTTGTAATAACTTTTACTAACAAAACGGATGGTAACACCTTTTTAGAAGATGATATATCCCTTTTAAATTGTAAAGCACTGCGTACACTTGTGGTGCTATATAAATAAACATATTCATTAGTTCATTCATTAATTCACTGCTTTTAACCTTAATTATTCAAACTGAGAATAGATAGTTCACTTCTAATTTAAATTAATATATTTCAGATAATAAAGACATTATAAAGAAACTAGCATGAAAAACTGATTTCCTGGCCATTTTGGGTTGAACGGGTGAACAATTACAAATGACACAACATCTCCCCCCGCCACACACACACACACTTTAACTCTTTCAATAACAGAGGGGGTGGGTAACACATTCACATCCCTTTGTCACTCAATAATTTAAAATTGAAATGAGCTATATCTGCATCTTACACTGATGCATATCAGGACACTGTTGGGAAATGATGCTTTCAAGTTTATCTCTTCTTCTGTTTATAAAGCAGAAGTTACACAACTATTTATATAGAAGTACTAGCAAAAGGGGCATGGTGTTGCCCATGGGGATTAAGTTCTTTGACTACTTGAGGGATATTCAACGCAATGATTGACAATGGTTTGAGTACATTTGTGGCAGTGAAAGGGTTCAGTGTTTGAGAGCCAAAGACGTATCCATTCAGTGAAATGTGTTTCATACTTGTTTGGCACTGAAGAAACTCAGTACATTGCCCATTTTCTTTGGTTTCTTTAAACCCCTTCAGTGTCAAAGAGGTATCGAGCAAATTCCACTGCATGAATACCTCTTTGCCTCTCAATCACTGAACCCTTTCATTGTTGCAAACATACACAATCCATTGTCATCCAATGCATTAAATACCCCTGAAGCAGTCTAAGGACTTAATTGGCATGGGCAACGACGTGTCCCTTTTGCTAGTTATATATAAAAGGTTAAGAGGCTTTTCCAGAGAGGAGACGGCTGTATCATTGTCCTGCTTTTTGCAACGATAACCCTTTGAGTGACAGAGAGGTACACAACACATTGCTTTGCAATGTGTTGCGTACCCCTGTGGCACTCAAAGGGTTAACAGCTATGGGACATTGTTTGTGAGGGGGTGAGGCGGAGGATGGTGAGAAACGGAGGAAGTGGCCGCCACTTTAAGCATGACTGTCTCTGGTCATCGTGATTAGAGGTGTACCAGCATGAAGCCTTTCAGTGTCAGAGGGGTAGACAGCACATTTGAAAGCAATGTGTTGTGTAGCCCCCTGTTACTGAAAGGGTTAAGTGTTCAACTTGTTGCAAGGCATTTTTTTTTTTTTTGCACTTTGTGGGTGATTGCGTAAGTGTATGAAAGTGTACACATTACAATGGTAAACAATGCATTCTGCACCTCCTTAGCCAATGAAAGAGTTAAGAGGGGTTTTGGAGGCTGATGACACCACCTCCAGTGTCCCACTGGTTTAGATCTCGCACAATTGTGCTTCAAGGTCAGCACCCCCACCCTCTGCCTGAATGTCATATATATATCCAACTGGGCATCACACTTGCACAAAGTAGAGATGGAGATAATCTGCCTCACGCTGAAACAGACATGTTGACCCTTTGTGTGCCTGAGAGGTATGCAAGGTATTTGTTCTTCAGGGATGCTCTCCTGTACAAAGTGTTGAGCTCTTCTAACTCTAAAATAGGAAGCTTGAGGAAGGTCCTGATGTGAGGACTGAAACGTTGCTGTTGTTATACAGATGATGGAATTTTAATACAGATTTTGATATTATAAGAAGAACCGTGAGTGCGTTTTTGCTGACACTATTATATATATATATATATCTATATATATATATATATATATATATATATAGTTTATTTCCTGTCTTTCTATTGAAGGCAGGTTTTTTTTTTTTGACCATCCGGGCCTTGTGGCCCCTCTTGAGCTGGACTGTTTCATCCTAGTTTGGGATGGGACTGTGCTTTCGGGATCGCAAACAGTCAGGCTACTAGTTCCTGACCTGTTGCTTGGGACCATTCGGGGTCTTTCCTGTTTTGTTTACCCTGGATGACCTCCATCTTCTAACCACACTTCTCATTGGCTTCTTACTTTATGTTTCTACACCTGGCCCCCTGTTTGGGGCGGCCTGATCAGCCATTCGTGGTGGGTGGTGCCCCTCTTACCTGGCCGCTTAACCAGAGGAGAGAGACTGACCCTTTGGGATTGATGATTGTTCCCGTGTACACTGCTGGCTTGCTCCCAGTGGTGGAGCATCACTGAGGCCCTCTGTCTACAGTCTGTTTGCTGTCCTTAGATGGTCTTTGGTAGAGTTTGTTTGTTATTGGCTCTTTTAGGAGGATCTTGTTAGGTAATTGTCTCTTGGATTCCTGGGCCCACTGTGGGGACCCATTATTGGGTCCCCATAGTCTGATTCAGACTGTCACATTTCCAGAGATAACACTGTTGCATGATACTCATTGGTTCTCTGACCCTGTAATCTACATTTTAATTATTAGCTGTTTGCTCTATTTGTTGTCTAGTGTGTATGTGTTACGGTTTTCAGACACTCAGACCAGGGTTAGAAATAAAACACAGTTTTATTAAAGTGAAATAAGGAATAGCGCCCCTGAGGGCCAGAATCGGTAACACAGTAATGAGTGATATACAGGCTCAATATAGTAGGAGCAGGTAGAATATAGGATAAACACAGGTATGGGTTAACACTCAAGCTGGTAGTCAGTCTCTGTGGTGGTGATTAGCCAACGCCCAGTACATCAACAGTCCCAGTAGTAGTAGTGCAGCTAGCTAGTTCAAGCAGAGTGACCGAACTGAATCACAACCAGATCTCGGTCTGGAAATGCCCAGGAGTATAGGATAACCAACTGTAGAAAGAGCCAATACCCCTACAGAGGTGTAGCAACGAATGAGAGAAACTACCTGAGCCAATGGAGCCAGAATAGGAAGCACCCCAGGTGCGGTAGGAGAGGAACACTGCATGTGCCAATGGGACCTGAGCCTAGCACCCCTTAGGTGCTGTATCAGAGGACGCACTGCCCAAGCTGAATACTAGAGCCAACGCACTACCAAGTGCGGATGGATGGAACCACACTGTGAGCGAGAATGGACCAGAGCCAAGGCACCCTTCCGGTGCCGACACGGAGCATACACTGCCAGAGTATCGGAATGCCCTTTGCACCGTGCGGCGCAACACTACTGGTAAACGGCACCAAACAGATGTACAGCTCTGCAGTTGTAATAGCCTGGCTTGGTATAGAAGGCAACAGCTCAACAAGTGTTAAAGTGGCTCAGAGAGGGAGGCAACAAGCTTGGCAGACGTATGCAACGGGCTCGGTAAACGGAGGCAACCAGCACAGCAAGTGTTCTAGACAGGCACTGAAACAATGGCCACAGCTCGGTAGTAATCTCTCACAGGCTCAGTAAACGGAGGTAACCAACAGGCTCAGAAACGGAGGCCACAGAGTAACGAATGTGTGATCAGTCAGTGCTAGCTGCGAGCAGGCTCAGAATGTCGCCAGGCAGAAACGAGAAGCAGAACTGGAAGGATCACAGAGCAGGAACGTCAGCCAGAGCTGGTCGATCACGGAGCAGGAACGTCAGCCAGAGCCAGTTGATCACGGAGCAGGAACGTCAGCCGGAACTGGGTCAATCACGGAGCAGGAAGTCAGTCAGAACCGGGTCGATCACGGAACAGGAAGTCAGCCAGAACCGGGTCAATCACTGAGCGGGAAGTCAGACAGAACCAGGTTAATCACGGAGCAGGAACGTCAGCCAGAACCGGGTCAATCACGGAGCAGGAACAGCAGAGTAGTCAGACGAGCCAAGTTGGTACATAGGAATACAGGATCACAGCAACAATAGCGCAGGAACAGGAACACCACGAAAGGGCACCTGACAGGTGCCATAAAGCCCAATATAAAGTGACACCCTGGGCGGGCCAATCAGCTTCCTCCAATGGACGAGCACCAGCACAGAGAGTGACAGGAAAGCACGGGCACCATGATAGAATGGTAGAATTTGTATGAGTGTTGTGTTTTTGCTTTTGTTTTGTATTTTCCCTCACTATGGCAGGATTGTAAATTACATAAAGGGCATTTTGCCTTCTTGCAAGAAACACATTTCTCTAGGCTCCAATCTCTGCACCTCTCGGCAATACAGTAGAACATTCCTTGCATCTTCATCCAAGAAAAAGGCAGGTGTCGCATTCTTCTTAGACACGATTTCCCTTTCCAAGTCTTGGATCACTACACATATCCGAAAGGTAAGTTTCTTATTCTCTCTGCAATGTCCACTTTACCCTGCTGGTGTTGGCTACAGTGTACTTTCTGAATGATCGGCAGATACACGTCCTCAACTCCTTTGTCAAGAAGCTTTCAATCTCCCCCCCAATGGGTCATTTTTGGGGGAGACTTTAATGTGGTCCTTGATCCGGACTTGGACAAATCTAGCATTCCCTCTGTGTCCGTGGTTAATCAATTACACTTGCAAGCTGCCCAGTTCCATACCCTGACCTCTCAAGCGGCTCTAAAAGATGTCTAGAGAAATATTTTTCACCTGTACACCATAGTTACTCACACATAGACCTTATCCTTGTGTCCCCTGCCTACTGAATGCATTCCTAGATATTCGTATATTGCCCATTATGTGATCAGACCATGGTCCTCTCTTATTTACTGTGAACTTAGACAATTCCCATATCATTCGCAGCCCCTGCTGCTTCAACACCAGTCTTCTTCTCTATCTGCTGTTCCACACTCATGTCCGGTCCACACTGGTCTTCTGTTTTGAGACTAATTTGGACTGTCTGACCCTGTCTGACCCTTTGGTGATTTGGGAAACCTGTCAGGTGTATATCCGAGGAGTCATAATTCGCATACTCGGCTAAAAAGAGGAAGCCCCTCCTTTCTACACTGCAAAAAATTCAAACTTAAGTGCACAAATGGGATAGCATACATAGGCAGAACACTTCAGTGTGTAACTATTGCCATTCCCTTCGGACGAGAGAGGCTCTTATCATGCATACTGCTGATCGGGTTGTGATGCAGTCAACCTGGACGAAGCAACTGTTTTATGATAGACCTAATAAACCCCACAGAATGCTAGCTAATAAACTGCGTGAGGACAGACAACACTCTCAAATACTGACCCTTAATGGCAATGTGGGTCACCACTTGCACGCCTCTCAAGACATCTTTAACAAATTACTCTCCTTTTTCTCTAGCTTGTACAACCTATCTGATCAACCTACTGAATCTCCCTCTCCCAAGCTCGACATTATCCTTCACACCTCCGCCCTACCTGTGATCTCAGATCAGGCAACTGAGTCTTTAGACGTCCCTATATATTTAGAGGAACTGCTTTGTGTGACCAAACAACTAAAGCCTTACAAAGATCGGGGCCCTGATGGCTTTTCTAATGCCGTCTATAAAAGTTTCTGCAACTCTATTTCAGCACCACTCCTCCACGCTTTCAGGACAGGTGATCTCAGGACACACTTCAGTGGATATAGCCAAGCCCAAGTTGCTTTGGTCCTGTCTTTCCGTAGCTTTGGGATTAGGAGTCCCTTTCTCTGAGCGATCCAGTCCTTAAACTCTTGCCCTACTGTGACTTTACAACTGCTGGCAGAGTCACAACACTCTTTCCCAATCTGCAATGGAACCAGACACGGCTGTCCCCTGTCACCCTTGCTATTTGCCCTAGCAGTGGAAGAACTTTCCCAAGCGATAAGGCTGTCCACAGACATAACAGGTATTGAACTTCTCAGTGGACACTTTAAGATATCCCTTTATGCCGATGATGTAATTCTGACTCTCTCTAGACCCCATATCTCTCTTCCTAATCTCTTCTCTTTGATCCTACTGTTTCAACAGCTTTCAGGCTACAAGATAAATACTGACAAATCAGAAGCTCTATCTCTCGGGTTATCTGGACAGGACATAGAGAACATACAGGACCACTTTACTTTCTCCTGGCAATCTTTCTCCTTAAGTTTTCTAGGTATAAAGTCAACTGCTAATTATTTCTCACTAATTTTGGTGAACTATCCAGTCTTATTTCGACAACTGCGAGGTGAATTGACATGCTGGCAGGAATTCAACATCTCCTGGGTGGGTCGTATCCACTCAGTGAAGATGAATATACTCCCTAAATTGTTATGTTATTATCATGGTTCCAGTGATTCCTTGTCACTCTCTGTTGTGGTGCTCTCCCATTGGCGGAGCTTGATTGGCCCACCCAGGGTGTCCCTTCACATACCGGGCCTATGGCACCTGTCAGGTGCCCTTTCGTGGTGTTCCCGTACCTGCACATTTTGTTGCTGTGTTCCTGTGTTCCTGTGTACTGACCCGGACCGTCTGACTATTCTGTTGTTCCTGCTCTGTGATTGACTCGGCTCTGGCTGACGTTCCTGCTCAGTGATTGACCCAGCTCTGGCTGACGTTCCTGCTTCGTGATTGGCCCGTCTCTGGCTGACGTTCCTGCTCTGTGATTGACCCGGCTCTGGCTGACGTTCCTGCTCCGTGATTGACCCGGCTCTGGCTGACGTTCCTGCTCCGCTATTGCTTCCAGTGTTCCTGCGAGGTTCTGATCTCTTTGCCTGGCGACATTCTGAACTGTGCTTGCGGTGTTGCACTGACTGATCACACTTCCTCTGTAGAGCTTGTGGCCTCCGTTACTGAGCCTGTCTGTACACTTGCTGAGCTTGTTGCCTCCGTTACCGAGTCTGTCAGAGAAGACTTGCTGAGCTGTTGCCTCCATTACCGAGCCTGACAGAGAACACTTGCTGTGCTTGTTGCCTCAGTTACCGAGCCTGTCTGTGTACACTTGCCAAGCTTGTTGACTCCGATTCTGAGCCTTTTAACACTTGATGAGCTTGTTGCCTCCATCACCGAGCCTATCCGTTTACACTAGCAGAGCAGTTATCTCCAACTACGGTGCTTGTTTCCTTACAGTCGTTGCACCTTGTGGTGCTATTAGGCATTCCGTTAGCTCTTGCAGTGTGTAACTCCGTTTCGGCACCGGAAGGGTGTCTTGGCTCTGGTCTCCTATTGCTCACAGTGTTGTACCATCATACCGCACCAGGGAGTGCGTTTGGCTCACGTTACATTTGCTTGTGCAGTGTCTCTTCCATTACCGCACCTAAGGGGTGCTCCTGGCTCTGGTTCCATTTGCTTGTGCAGTGTCTCTTCCGTTACCGCACCTAAGGGGTGCGCTTGGCTCCGGTCTCATTTGCTCTTGCAGTGTCTCTCTTCCGTTACCGCACCCAAGGGGTGTTATTGGCTCTAGCTCCAGTCAGCTCTTGCGATACTATTGGGCATATTACAGTACAGCTATCTGGGTGTGACTCAGTTCAGTCGCACTGCTAGCGCTTGCTTTATGCACTACTACCTGGACTGTTTATATTCACCAGGCATTGGCTAATCACTAGTGTTGAGCGAGCACCCCGATGCTCGGGTGCTCTGACCGAGCACCCCCTGAGGCTCGAGTGCTCGGCCGAGCACCCGAGCCCCATTGGAATGAATGGGGCGACACCAGGCACCCCCTGCTCTGATGAGGGGAGGGTGCCTGGTCAATGCCCCCTTCATCTCCGCTATGCCCCCTTCATCTCCGAATGCCCCCTTCAGCTCCGCAATGTCCCCCTTCAGCTCCGCTATGCCCCTCTTCCACAATGTGCCCCTTCATCTCCGCTATGCCCCTCTTCCACAATGTGCCCCTTCATCTCCGCTATGCCCCTCTTCCACAATGTCCCCCTTCATCTCCTCTATGCCATAGAGGAGATGAAGGGGGACATTGTGGAAGAGGGGCATAGCGGAGATGAAGGGGCACATTGTGGAAGAGGGGCATAGCGGAGATGAAGGGGCACATTGTGGAAGACAGGCATAGCGGAGATGAAGGGGGACATTGTGGAAGAGGGGCATAGAGTCTATGCCCCTCTTCCACAATGTCCCCCTTCATCTCCGCAATGCCCCCTTCATCTCCGCAATGCCCCCGTACCTCCAGTCCCTGGTGGTCCAGCGGAGCGTCTTGTGATCTGTGCCTCTTCCGGCACAGATCCCCGCCACCCGAACATGGCGGGAGAGCACATGGCGGTACTCGACGAGTACCGCCATGTGCCGAGCAGAGCGATGCTCGAGCCGATCCGAGCATCGGCCGAGCACGCTCGCTCATCACTACTAATCACCACAACAGAGACTGATTATTTGTATTGGGCATTAACCCTTCTACCTTCATTGATTCCTGTTGCAAGCTATTTGCTCCTACTATATTGGGCCTGTCCTACATCCATTACTTGTCTGATATGTGCTATTATCTATTCTGGCACCAAGGGGCACTGTTCCTTATTTTTACCTCAATAAAACTATGTTTTATCTTTAACCTTTGGTCTGAGTGTCGTAAAAACTGTAACAGTTATTTCCAAACTTTGCCTTTTCAGCATTAAAATCCTTCCAATCTGCAACCTTCAATTTTATTTTGAACAGTAAAAACCTTGAATATCCCACTCTATACTAAAGAGACCTCTGCTCGCTGGGGGTTGGAGGTCCCAGATCTCTAGCTCTACTTTGCCACCCACCTTAAACAGTTAATTGGTTCCAGGACAAGGACGTCCTTCAGTGGACTACTATTGAGCGAGATTCAGTGGCTCCAGTGATGCTTCCTGGACTGCTCTGGTGCTGTAAACACCCCTCTACATTGTCCTCTCCCTTGCTACCTGTAGTTTCCTTCCAATTAGGGATCCTGTGAGCTGCGAGAGTGCTCACTCCCTTACTTCTCACCTCTCCATCTCGGATTCTGCTGCTATTTGGTAACCCAGCCTTTCCCCAGGGTATGCATCACAGATCATTTGATGTTTGGAAGACTGCGAATGTTCACATACTTCATGATATCTGGGATGGAACACATCTGGGTTTTTTTCACTCACATCCGCAAACTACACTCAATTCCGCAATCAGCATTCTACCAATATTTCGAAATATGGCATTTTCTGACTACCCTCTCTCCAACTCTTCCTTTCCCACCCTTGACCCCTTTTGAGAGATGCTGAATAGGCCAGGCCAACACTAAAATGTGCATCTCAACGCTATATAAATTGCTGGATCCCTCTTCTGCTTCTTCCTTTAAGCACAAATACATGTTGGACTGGGAACAAGATCTGGCCCTGGAGATCCCCGAGACCACCTGTTGTCAAATTTGCGAAATGCCTCCAAGTCTTCCATTTGTACAGTAACCAAAGAAAATGGTACTACACTCCTTCTTGGCTGCACTCTTTTAACTCTCCCTGCTCTGAGCTTTTTGGAGAGGCTGTGGCATCAGAGGGAGATATCCATCACATTTGGGGCTCTTGCACACTAATCCAGACCTTCTGGAACAAAATTGTACAACTTCTTCACCAACTTTCTCAATTACGATTCCCCTGGACCCTGTCATCTTAATACTGGGAGCCTCCTCACTGGGACTATCATGACATACTATGGTATTAGTAACTCATGTCCTCACAGCTGCCAGATGTCTGATTGCATACGCATCAAAATCTGCTACCCTTCCATCCCAATCCCAGCTCCTGTCCCGTGTATCCCATATTAAATATATGGAGCATCTGACCGCTAAACTCAGAGGCTCCTTAGATATATATCCGGAAATCTGGAACATTTGGGATCTAGCACTGGAGTCCACAGCTCTGTCTGAACTATGATCAGCTGCACCCCAACCCGGTGTGACCTGGTTCCCTAATCAATCACTCTCTTTAGCTTCCTATTGGTGTGGAGTCCTATCCTTCAGAACCTCAATACTCAGACCATACTAATTTTTTTTCCTGTATGTCTGTCCATTGTGTAACTATGTATGCATGGGACCAATGTGATTGTGCTGGCTACCTTCCTGTGCCTGTTATTGTATTACGTTGAAGCTAGGTTCTGGTCGCTGTTTGTTTGTACTGTTTTATACCTTTATATATCTTTGATTGGTGGCCTTCCTTTGAATGCTCTCATATTTGTCAAATCCAATAACTGTATACTGTTTGTTAAAGTGTTTTGTAAAAACTTTGTAAAATTCAAAAAATATTATTTGGAAAAAAAAAAAGAAAAAGAAATCGGGTCAAATAAATTAATCTATACAGCAAAGGTCATAAACATAGTGGAATAAAACACGACCATATCTTGGGAATATTGTAAAATGTAAATGTCTTGCATGGGATTTTCTGGATTTTTTAAATTATAAAATGAATGTCTAAATTCATAATTATAGTTTGCAACACTACTGAACCAGAGCCTTCTATTCCTTTATCTTAATGCTGGGCAATACATAGGCTGTGGGCTTAACACAAACCTCTGAGTCATTGATGAGCTCTCTTTTATTTCCTCTGGTGCAGAATAAATATCAGACTTACAAGGCCATACACATATGCATAAAAGCAAAGTGAGAATATGTGTGTTAGAAACCTCTACAGAAGGGGTTAGAAAACACCATGTAAATGAATGCAATTGTTGAAAATTTCTTTTTGTCCCCTATCGTGCAGTAGGTTTGCCCCATAATTGTTCCACTTTTTGTTTATACATAAGGGCCAAATATTTAACTTTACCATTCTGACCATTTATCTCCCAAACTATTCCCTATTTTATCAGTGTAAGTTCATAAATTAGTTTCTTATAATAATATTATTATTACTATTATTATTATCATTATTATTATTACTGTTTTACCCCTTGGCACATTGTTCAGTGTAATTAATTCTTGGAAGCTAACTATATATATATATCCTAGGAAAAGCGTCTCCGTTTTCACATTACCCAAACCACAAATGGGTACAGATTATGCACAAAAAATACACTTATGTGACTTTAATGTACCTATTCACTCATTAATCTCCATTCATATTTAATGTGTGTCTTTAAAAACAGCTTTTATTATCTTTAAAGCTGATAGAAAGTTGAGTGAAGATGACGTGTGCATATTCACAAGTAAACTTTTTCCAGAGCAAAGTTCTGCTTTCCCTGATATTAACATGGCCAGAGTAAAGTAGGCAGCTCGCTAGAGCACCACACATATTAGAAATTATAGGTCAGGGAAATCCTGATGCTCCTATTTCAGACACCCAGTTTATGGATTTTTATTTATTTATCAGATTACATACCCCCTTTACTGGGCATTAATTAAACCCTTGGCCGCTAGAGAGTTCTCTAATGCATTGTGAAGTAATACATTTCTCTAGCAGCAGACAGGGTTAAGAGTTTGTATTGTGTTTGTATATATAGAACAAAAGAAACAAAGGAAAAGAAAAGGCCTTTGCTTATATTACTATATACTTGCTAAAGCAACGTTTGTTCTGCGAAACACCTAGTATGTTTTCTTAATTGTTTTTAAATGTTTTTAAGGATATTTTGAATAATAGATATTCCAGAACAATTGGAGGATCAGCATTTTTGCTCGCAAAGAGTCAATGCAGAGGCACCCGAACAGAAACGGGTTCCATTACCTCAGTATGCTCGCTTTGTTGTGAGTAGGGGTGGGCGAAAAGTATGAAAAATTTCTTGCATGACTTGCAGATTTTTCGCTTTTCCGCAAAAGATTTTGCCTTTCCGCCTATGCAAAAATGTCCTTGTTTTCGCCTATTTTTCCTATAAGTACTATATTTCCCACTGTAATATTACTTCTTCTGAGGGCTGAAATTTAGAAATAAGTGGCTGAAAGTCAAAATTGTGAGTCCTACAGCAACATATGGCTTGAAAAATGTGTTAGCATGCAGAATGTGTTTGTCCTTTGCCCACAACACTAACTTCCTGCTTAAGTGACACTGACACATAGTCATGATGTCAAGTAATAAAAAAATAAATAAAGTACAACCTACAATATGGCAGATGTGTATGGTAGTGGCGGTGGTGGGGGACTGACAAGGTGTGATTTGTGTATATATTTTTACCATTGTCATACGCTATCCTCCTTCTCAGATTATTGACACACATTACTTGTCGTTCATAGCAGTGGTCCCAAGTGGGGTAAATGGTGGAAACCCTTCTTCACACCCTCCTCCACCTCCTCATCTGTGCTGCTGGTAATATATTTTCCTGGCTTTGTCTGTCATGTGTGGTTTCTGCTACATGATACTCAGATGGTATGAGATGTTGGTTCATTTTTAAAAATGTTAGTCCCAACATTGCTGCTTGACAATGTAACCAGCCACACTGAAAACCCGCTCAGATCTCAGACTCAACTAAGGGCTTCTGCCTCAGTATGTGTTAATGCCGGCCACACACACTGATTTGATTTCCAGTAGTCCATGATGTCATTGTTTCTGCCTATAACATAGCTATCCTGAAAGTATTCAGAAACCATCCCACGTGCAGTGGGACCACTTCTAGGAGCTACACGGTGTTCCTGTGTGTCAGTTACCAACCCATACTCTGGGAGCAAGTCCCAAAAGGATGTGCTGCCACCACCAATGTTGGGTTTTTGCCGCCCCTGCTAAGACCCATGATGAATTTCCCTGTGTTCTGAATGGGATATTCTAGTTGATGTTGTTGCTGCTTCTGCTAGTTGAAATGTTTTGCTGCCTTCCTTTTCACTGTACTGCCTAGATGTTTGTTGTGCCCTCACTTTCTCCTTCTCATCATCCACAATGCAACCCTCCACTCAATCAATAAGCATGTCTCGATATTCTGTGACAGAATTTGATTCCTCAGAGAGTTTCTGCTGATTGTCACAACATGGAGTCATGGCAAACTGCTGATGGCCCTTTGGAGAAATTCTGAAATTTTGTGTTTAAAGCGGGGGTCCAGCAAAGTAGCAAGAATGTATTCCTCATAGCTTTTAATTGATACTATGCCAGGATCTTGTTCAAAGCACGCTAACATGTCCGTTACCAGCTGGTGCATGTCTGTGTGTCATTATGGTAAGAATACTCAGCCATGCTCCTCATTTTTTTCTGCAATAAAAATAACTGTGGTAGAATTTCACTAACTCCTGCCCCAGTGCCACTCACCAGCATGGTTGCCTCCTCAGAAGGTTTCAGCAGCTAACATACATCGCACATTATTTGCCATTGGCAAGGTGACAAAGAGGCTTCCTCCAAAGCCTTCCAGTTTTGCATGGTTTATTCACTAATGGTCTTATTCTGCTAGTACAAATGCTCTAGCATGTACTTGGTGGAATTCCACATGACAGGGACCTCCATTTTTAGCTGGTGATGGGGCAGGTTGTTACACTCTTGCATGGAATATAGAGCATTGTGTGAACTGTAGGAGCGACTAAAATGAGCACAGATTTTGCGAGCAATAGTAAGCATCTCTTTGAGCATTTCGGATTCTGCCAGCAATCTGGTCACTACTAAATTTAGCACGTGGGCAAACCAGAGCACATGCACCATACCACCTATTCTCAAAGCAGCTATTATGTTGGAGCCATTATCAGCAGACACAAAACCAGCTTTTAAGGAATGGGGTACAAGCCATTCCTCTATCACCTGCTCTAGCTTGCTCAAAACATCTACAGCTCTGTAGGACTGTCTCTCAAAACTCTGTATGCACAAGGTGGAGTGACGATGGTATGGGCTATCCTGCTGCTGCTGTCTTTTAATCACACTGCCACACCCAGAAGCATGATTACTGGCATTCACCTGATTCTGTAAGCTACTGTTGTCCACTGTTGGTGCCCTTTGCCCACCATACTAACCACCTGCTTGTACAATTCAGGCACAGCCATCTGGGAAAAATAACTGCGGCTTGGGATATTCCAGCGTGGAGCTACACATAACATTAGTTCTATGAAACCTCATTTTTCTACAAAAGAATACGACAGCATGTCCATTGCTAACACATTGGCAACCTTGCCATTCCACAGGCATACTTTGGGAATGTTTTTGGGAAGTTTTTGACTCCTTCCTAGGAACTCTGTCAGTGTGAATTGGCAGGACATGGCAGAAGAAGCCTGAAAGTGTATTGCTTTAACAACATGACTAGAGGAAATGGTGGACGTAGATGCAGCATGTGTGGGCGGTCTATGACTCTTGCCATCTCCTACAGCAGAGCCAGAGTCATCATACTCCTCTGCTGCAGGAGCCATAGGTGTTATTTGGACTGAACTAACTGTTGGCACTGGCAGTAGCACACTCTCTGACACATAAATAACTTCACTACTTCTTGTTTCTGCCCTAGAGCCCTGGGAACTTTTTAAAGTGCTTATGCTGCTGCTAGTTGTGGAACCTTTGGCCTTCTGATAGTGTGTCTCCCAGTCAGACCTGTGGTTGTGCTTCAGGTGGGATCTCATAGAGGAGGTGCCTAGGTGTGAGCCTGCTTTCCCCCTGCTCACATGCTTTTTGCACAGACAACAGAAAACAACATGCTTAACCTTATGAGTGATGTATCTCCATACTATGGAGTTCATGAAATGAGTGGTTCCTGAAGAGGTGCTGCTGCTGTTAATACTACTGGTGGGGCTAGATGTTGATGCAATTCTACTGCCACTATAAAGGTGTAGCACTTACAGCAGCAGCAGAGGCACTCTTCACATCTAATATTGTGGATGTTAACCTGTGTTGCTGGGTACTCAAAACAGGTGGGTGTGGCTGACTGGGACTTGGACTTTGAAGAGGCGATGATACTGATGATAACTGATAGGGTGACTGTGCGCTTTTTGACATCTGTGTTTGTCTAGGGTCAGACTTTCCAATGGCTTTCTCAAACAGTTTATAGACAGGCACAGTGCTCCTTAAATGTGGTGGAAGATTCACCCTTTGAATTTCTGCTAACCTTATAGCCCTGTCATCATCCTCACTCTCAACTTCATCTGTATCTGAAGAAGAGAAGGATTCTTGAGGGATATAGTCTACATCTGCATTATAATTAGTCATCATTAGGTCATCCTCAGCAGCATCATTATCACCAGACAATTCTTGGCAACTACCCTTATATTCCTCTGAGCTTTTAAAGGTCTCAAACAATTTCTTTTTACTTTTACTGTAACAAAGTTCCCTACTATTTTGAGGATGGGTGTTTTGGTGCTTGTTTGTCTCACTATCTGATGCAGCAGGTGGTTCAGCTGCTACACCTTCCTCTATTATGCTATTGCCAGCATCATCAACATCTGAATGCAACTTGTTGTTGTCTTCAGTTCTCTTCTTATATGGTTCTTTATTTCTACTAGCACTGGTGGTGCGGTACCTAGTTTTGCTGGGACCAAACTGCATCGTCCCTTGGCGTAGAGGGATCATCATCATTGATTGCACACGCTGCAGCAACCATTGCTGCAGGAAGTTTTTGAACTACTACTTTACTCTCACGTCCCTGCACTGCTCCACCCCTCCCCCTTCCCCTTGTGCATTTGCTATACGTTATGCAAATACACTGTGTTTTTTTTACTGTACAGTACACAACACAACTGATGTAGCTGTATGATGCCTTGTCTAAGCCCAGTCAGCTGTCTGTCACTGTCACTTAATATATTTAGTTATTTATTCTTTTTTATTTTTTTTTAATTATTTATTTTAATTTGTCCATCCTGTTGTCTTATCACAGTATATCCAAAAAAATTATAACTGAAAAACAAAATCAACTTCTTTCCCCAGACTTCCCCACCCAGCATAGAGACAATAACAGCAAGATCAGCAAGCAAATGGGTCCCCTAGCTGCCTGTGTCTTGCCAGTCAGTCACATGGAATTTTGGAATATTAGGGTCAACCTCCCTCATCCCTTCTTCTTCCCAGAGTGCCCCACTGACTCTCCTATGACACACTTACACAGAACAAATGTCCCTTAAACTAAACTTCAATTCACCTCTCTGTCTTCTGTAGCTCAAACAAGGGACTGTTCTCTCCTCCCATAAACACTGAATGGCATGCTGTGAGAGTCTGATAGCCTTTTATATGGCTGTAGAAAACTTTTGTGTGGTGGAGAAAAATTTTTCTTCCCTTTGATTTCAATGGGCGAAAAAGGCGTGAAAAAGCAGAAAAACTGCAATTTTTGTGGGAAATTATTCGCCAAGGGGAAAGTGCCATTATTCGTCGATTTCAGTTTGAGACGAAAATTTTTGCCCATCCCTAGTTGTGAGGTTACGTATGTGACCTCCAACCAAGCTTGTGATATGGTTACTATTTCTATGAGATTTTCATTGGATAATAGGCACCATAGACACTTCTGTTTTCTTCTTGTGCTCTATATATCAAATACGCCCTTGAGGAAGTCTTGAGAAGAGCAGCCCAGGCAGGATATACTGCAGTGATGGAGGAGTTAATATTATTCCCCCAGACGTTTTTTGACTGGCCTGCACATAAGTTTTGTTCCAGCAACTAACAAATGTAAGTTATGTACATTGGTGGTGGTGGGGGGGATTTTACTTCATTTGAATAGACTACACTAGGACCACCTCCTTTTTGTTATATGTTTGTGTCTTATTATGTTTGTATGCTATTGTCTAAGGGAACTTTCTATGTAAGGTGACAGTGGAATGGGCTATGGGTAGAGTCATGTGAGGCTTAGGGCTGTGGCCATGGTTACCAAGGGACACCCAAAATGTACATATGGCCCTTAATTTCAAACATAGGTGTGGGAAATCATGCAGAGGCTTACATTTAAAATAGGCTGACCATAGCTCCTTGAGACAGAAATAGGATGGTGTGTGGGACAGACGGACAGTGGGACTCCATCACTCCAAGTCTGATCGTAGTAAGCTGCAAGTAGCGAGAACGTGTTTGCTCGGTCTCTTACTAGAGGTGTTCTCTCTCTCTGGCCAAAAAGCCTGCACCTGAAGCAAATCGGAACTTCCTCTCTTTGTCACTCACACTACTGGTTTTAGTGTGTTTACTGTATGCATTGATTACCATAGAGCAAAGCAATGCTTTGTGTACCCCTCTGACACTCAAAGGGTTAACATCACCTGGATCTTGGCCCGTGTACATGGGTTTTTACACTAGTTAGATATAAACAAGCTGCTTTGATTTTTTTTTTTAGGTTAAAACTATAGATAGGTTATATTAAAAATGGGACAAAATTGACATTTATATTAAAAAGACGGGACAGTCTGGAAATATGAAAAAAACGGTACTGTCCCATTTAAAACGATACGTATGGTCAGTCTAATTTAAAAACAATATGGTATGACATAATTCTTATCAGTGGACATTTAGTGACTGAGTGGTCTCGTACCTTTCTGTGTATTTTATACATTTTGAACACACAAATGTCATCCTAAAAGTACATTTGAACCCACTTACACAAATCCTTCTATCAAAACCTTTGTTCGGTTGATTTCTGATGATGCAACATCTCCTCCACCACATTTACCACGTAATAATCTGACCAAATTAGAATGACAGGCCATTACCGACTTGGCAAACAACCCTACCCTTGTGATCCGCCCAGCGTATAAGGGTTGCTGTTGACACCCTGGAATACACATATTATAAAAACTGTATACTTTCACAACTTAATGATCATACCACATATCAACCTCTTAAGTCTGACCCTGTTATGAAGTACAAAAAAATCATTGATAATTGTTTACAAATGGCATTGACTGGTGGCCACTTGCAGTTTTCTTACCGTCGAACATCCGGTGTGCCCAATTCGCTATACCTTACCTAAAATATATAAGGACCAAGATAAACCACCAGGATGTTCTATAGTTTCTGCAAGGTGTTCACTACTCCAATCACTAGCTCAATTTCTAGATTTTTCGCTACAGCCATTGGTGAAAAAAGTTCCATCATTTATCCAGGACACCACTGATTTTATTAACAAAATCAGCTGTGTGTCCTTGGAGAGCGATGAGATACTGTTAGTAACAATCTCTATATTCCATTATTCCAACTCAATATGGCATTGACAGTATTATTAAAGTATTAACACTCTCACTGGTGACCCACAATAGACCACCTATTGAGTTCTTCAAAACGCTATTGACTTAATGTTTGACATTTAACTATTTCAGATTCAAAATTAAGTATTATTTGCAAATTTCAGGTACTTCAATGGGATCTAATGTGGCACCAGCATTTGCCAATTTATTTATGGCTGACTATGAAAAATTACATTTTGCATCTCTGTTGGATTCTCAAATTCTTTTTTTCGGTCATTACTTTGATGACATGTTCCTCCTGTGGAAAGGCTGCCTTGAATCCTTCACTTGTCTTATGGAACATTTGAACCATTTGAATAGCCGCAGTTAAAATTTCATGGCATGCCTATCCACATGAGGTACAATTCTTAGACCTCACTGTGTTTCGCCATCACAACTGACTTGGCACCACCAATTTCCGAAAACATACAGATAGGAATACTCTACTTAATTTTCAGTGTTTCCATCCTAAACACATTAAGTCCGGTGTACCTTACTCTCAGTTTTTGAGTATTATAGGCAACAATTCAAACAGAGAACAAGCCATCATACAGAGGAAGGAACTTTTCCAGCATTTTATACATAGAAGCTATACTCCTGGGACTCTCCAACTAGCATTTGACAGGGCTTTTCAATTTTCACAAACAGATTTGTTACTACCACAACAACCTAAGCCAACGATGGACAGATTGGTATCTACATCCAAGTGTACCCCTTACAGTGCATCTGTCAAACAGGTGGTTAAAAATCTGTGGGACATCTTAGACAGTGATTCATCCCTCCCAAAGATTTTTAAGCAATCGCCATTGCATTGCTATAGACGTAGCCCTAACTTATGTGACAAATTTGTCCTCACTGACCCAATACATTGTTACAAAAGTGCGTATTCATCTTGGTTACCTTCTGAAAAAAATGTTTGCTTTAAGTGCACTGGTTGCATTACATGCTGCAACTTGATAACAGGAGATTTTTTCAAACACCCACACTCAGGAAAAAAAATCCTTATTAAGTACCGGATCACATGCACCAGCAAACACATAATTTATTTCATCATCTGTCCATGCAGTTTGATGTATATCGATAACACAATCACTCCATTTAGGGATCGGATCACAAACCACCTGTTACGGTTGGCAAGCAAATCCAGGAGTCAGAAGATATAGTTACTAGAATAATAACAGTCATGCAATATAAATATATACACACAGTGGGTGATCGAAAAGGCAAGTACTTTATCAGGAATTGCAGTCTCCCAATATCACCACCACCCTGTCCGAGACTAGGCCTTAGCCTGCTGGAGTCTCATGTTAAGGTAACGCCCAAGAGTGATACTGACTCAGCCTGCAGTCAGTAGCTGGGAGTCTGCTAGCCCCAGGTCAATACTAGGAAGGATGTCTGAATAACGGAACCAACCCTAGGAGAGAACAGACAGGGCCTTCTAATAAGCACCAGATGGGATAGTCAGATGAGTCAAAGTCATACACGGAGCGGGTAGTCAGCCAGAGCCACGGGTTTGCACCAGATAGGATATCTGAGCCAAATCGGAACACACAAGGAGAATAGTCAGACAGCGCCACAGGTCAACACCAGAATGGATGGACAGACAAGCCGGATCGTGCAGAGGAATCAGGAATACTAGATAATGAACTGCTCAGAACTCCAACGTAAGGGTGACTGAGTCAGGACTCAGTCTGCCCTTTAAACCCCTCCTCAGGAAATAGATAGGCAGAGCAGCTAGAGGTAGGAAGTAGGTAGGAGGAGACTACAGGAAACAAACACACATAAAACAGAGGCCTGCAGCATGCTTGAAGCCTCTGCCTGCAGATGATGCGTGGAAAGGCGCCGAGCGTCATTGAAGAGGCGGCGCTGGAAACAAAGTACTGTGACACCACCGCACGTCAATCAGACAGTTTATCCAAACCCTCCAGAGTGATAAACCTGTGGGTAGATACTTTCTAGCAGATCTTAAATATATTTTGATTGACCATCAACCCAAAATTACTGAGGGGAGGGGATAGGAATAAAAAACTCCTACAAAGGGAGGAACGTTGGATTCACAAACTTAACACTTTAATCCCAAGGGGTCTGAACGATAACTAACTACTCATGCTTTTATTAATCATCATATATCACCATGGGATAGTACACCTCCTAGGAAAGGAGTGTTGAATCATTTGTCCCAGGATTGTGCTTGGACCCCTTGTATGTACATATTATGTCAACATCGGCTATAGGTGTCAACCATCTGCAATATGTAATAACAATAGACACCTCTCCAGGGTTGGGTGGGCATAGATCCTGTATAGTAACAGGTGTTGCCACTCCAAAACCCTCCCATAAGAGGACTGGGTGCTATTGTCTATACTAGGTGTACCTTAATTTTTCTCATGACATCATATCACGGTTCCTGTGATTTTCTGTCACTCTCTGCTGTGGTGTGTTCCTATTGGTGGAGCTTGGTTAAACCTGCCCAGTGTGGCCGTCTTATACCGGGCCTCTGGCACCTGTCAGGTGCCCTTTCGTGGTGTTCCAGTACCAGTGCTTCCGTTGCTGTGTTCCTGCGTTCCTGTGTACCGATTTGGCCTGTCTGACTATTCTACTGGTTCCTGCTCTGTGTATGACCCGGCCTGGCTGACGTTCCTGCTCTGTGATTGATCCTGCTTGTCTGACACTCCTGCTCCGTGTATGACCCGGCCTGGCTGACGTTCCTGCTCCGTGATTGATCTGGCTTGTCTGACATTCCTGCTCCTTGATTGACCCGGCCTGGCTGACGTTCCTGCTTCGTGACCTGTTCCTGTGATCCTGTTCCAGCGAGATCTCGTCTATGCCGTTACACTTGCTGGGCTTGTTGCCTCCGTTACCGAGCCTGTCCGTTAACACTTGCAGTGCTTGTTGCCTCAGATACTGGGCCTATCAATTAACACTTGTTGAGCTCGTTGCCTCCTATACCGAGCCTCTCCGTTAACACTTGCTGAGCTTGTTGCCTCCAATACCGAGCCTCTCCGTTAACACTTGCTGTGCTGGTTGCCTTCATTACCGAGCCTGTCGGCTATACTTGCAGAGCAGTTGTGGCTTCCGTTACTGTGATACCGATAGCTCTTGCAATAACACTCGCTCCATTTACGCACCGGAAGGGTGCTACTGGCTCTGGTCCTACTCAGCTCCGGCAGTCTTTGTGTATCCGTTAATGCACCAAGGGGTGCTACTGGCTCTGGTCCCATTCCACTCTTGCAGTGTGTGTGTATCTGTTGTCGCACCAAGGGGTGATATTGACTCTGGTCCCATTCAGCTCTCACAGTGTTATTAACCCGTTTAGCACCAGAAGGGTGCCGTTGGCTCTGGTCCCATTCAGCTCACGCAGTGTTGTGAATCCCATTACGCACGGCAGAGTGCTCTTGGCTCTAGTACCATTTAGCTCTAGCACAAGTGGTTGGTCTTACATATCGCCAGTCTTTTGTGGACTCCTGTTTGGACTCAATACTAAGGTGCTTTCCACCTCGCACCTCAGTCTCTGGCTGCTCTTGTCATCTACTGGGCGTTGTCTAAACATACCACAACAGAGACTGATTACTTGCATTGCACTTTAACCCTTGTTATACTCTGTTCCCTTTGCATTATACAGTATTGCTCCTTATCCATAGTGTGTCTGCTATACATACATATTTGCCTTCAGTTACGTGTCATTACCTCTTTCTGCCCTTAGGGGGCCATGTTCCTCATTTGTTCTCAATAAAACTGTGTTTTATTTTTTACCTCTGGTCTCAGTGTCTGATAAAACCGTTACACATCATGACCAACTACTAATGAGGATGTCTATTATATACATACAGATAAAACATATCTTTAGGTGTTTTTGCAACCTGTAGGCGAATTTTGGAGATTTTTCACTCTGATGACCTCTGCATGCATAGTATTCATTTGGTTGCATTTCCTACATGATATATGCCTGTCATTTAACTATCTTGTATATTTGACATTACTTAAGTTTTAAATTAGTATCCCCTTTTCGCACCCTGTGCATATCTCTCCAGTTAGTGTCACAAACATGTATATCATTGCTCCGTATTGCTCAGAGACATAGCGATATTTATAAACTTTGATTAATATTGAATATGTCATCAGTCTATCTGTTCCTTTGCTTAACAGGCTATCCCTTTGGGATTCGATAAGGGTATTCACTTCTTATTATTTCCTTTTGCTTTGCTTGATGTTGGGCAATTTAGACATCGCTGTATTTGATCTCTCTTTCAGTGTCATTTATCCCACATTTGGAGCTGTGCAATGCATTGGAGACACGAGTCTCCGTGTATGGTCACATTCTCCAGAGTCAGCCAGCGGTTCCCTGATACTGAAGTAGTTTTCTACTTGATTCTTACTTGCTCCCCAAAATACACGTTTGATGTTTTATTCATAAGTTAACCACATTGTTTATTTGTGTAGTATGTTATACGGCAGGGCGCTGATGTCACTCGCTGTAGCCACTCTATTGGCACTAGTGACATGATGTCACCATCGTCCTGGAGGCCACGTGGAATACCACACACAGAGTCTATATAATTGTTCTGCCATCTTGTATTAATCGTCTTGAGAAAGGTCCTGTTGTAGGACTGAAACTTTGACCCTTGTTTGATCCTTTTGCCTTATTAAAAAACCTTCTAAAAGAGACCCACTGGTGCTGCCTCCCATCTTTACCATTATACTGAAACCTTTTGAGGAATGTGCACCTGGGCATCGATACTAAGTAGAGTGAGTGCCTCCAAGCCTCTTTCCATATATATCTATATATATATATATATATATATATATATATATATATATATATATATATATATATATATATATATAGTGGACATTGTAGACGTATTAGTCCAGTGATGCAGATGTAAAATAACAAACAAAATAAGTATCTTGTAATACCTTTTTTATTGGACTAACAGAATTTTGGATTGACAAGCTATCAGGAGAACCTCCTTTTCTCAAGTCTAAAGCATTTCTGACTAAAAGGACACATAATTCACAGGCCTGCATGCACATTCTGGATTGATGGATGGGAATTCTAGCATTCTTAACATGTGCAAACTTTTTTAATTCTCTCCACTCCATTACCATCTCCTGCATTTTTTTCTCTCTCTCCCCTCCTCCACAATCCTTACAAAAGGTATTTACGACCCTCTGCAGAAAGAGTGTAGATTCTCTTGTCTTATCTGCAGTCATGTTTTTTTAACCCAACACACAGCTAAACTTTGAATTGTATGTATCACTGTGAATTCTGTGTCCTTTTAGTCAGAAATGCTTTAGACTTGAGAAAGGGAGGTTCTCCCGAAAGTCAATCCAAAATTCTGTTAGTCCAATAAAAAAGGTATTACAAGATACTTATTTTGTTTGTTATTCTACACACACACACACACACACACATATATATATATATATATATATATAGGAGAACAAATGGGCACTCCGATACTAAATGAACAAAAAAGCCAAAATGCCTCGGTGCTATGTCCAATCAATATACAACTTGGATGTGGTAAAGTGATGTACCAACAAGGACTTGAATAGAGCACTCGCAGGTCTTTCAGAATGAAAAATTGAGGTGTTTATTGTTCGACGTTTCGGCTCAAACAAGAGCCTTTCTCAAGACAACCCAACAAGTGAATAACATCTGACTTAAGTACTACGACCTACTTGGGATATCAGTGTTACAACAATTAACACACCTGTCTAAATCAATTAACTTGGTCTTGATAGCATCTAGCCAACGGCATGCTAATTACTTGAATCAAAGGTTCATGTGGTACTTAATCAATCAATAGGTAACACTCATATCCCTAATTAACCCCAAACCGTAACACAAAATAAAAATAAAATTGAAAAGCATAAGAAGAAAAAGTTACAAGGTGTGGATCACACTCGCCTTGTGGGGCCGTTCACAAAAGCAAAATTGTGGAAGTTGTAGAGAAGAAACTCATAGATTAAATGTAAATTGAAACAGTTTAAGCACTAATATTTAGCAGAGGCATGCAACATACATTACACAATATGTATCTATCAGAACGCACTAGATCAAAAATGTGGAACTGTGCATTAGACATAATGTAACCATATATGGTAGTGTTTGAAAAAATAGGTTATTATACTGGGTGTCTCATATAGAACCTACTAAAATTCAAATGATACAGATTACTGAAATAAAAAGAGTATTTTATGGGCAGTAATGGTGACTTATTTCGTGTAGTTATTAGTCCTCAATGTGATTTGTGCTCCTTTGACATCCAAAAGGCACAAAGTCTTCTTTCCAGGCCAACTCTATGTGTATTTCTTAAAGGTCTCTGCATTAGTCCCATATGTAACAGAGTAGTTGCGATAAGATTCGATTCTCATTGGAGGTGGTAAGCGGCGAAATCCAAAATACTGTACCAAAGTATGTCATAGAACGGGTCCATGGATCTCAACTGTGTTATTCCATATTAGTAAGATTAAAATACATTAGTTTGGGTGATGAAACATTATGCGTGCACGTAAAGGACGCTAGGATAGAAGTAATCATGCCCTGGCTCTACGTGTGCTGCACTTTGCAGACATCACGGAGACCTATTATGAACTCCGTTTATTACTTCCTCAGCTTAGAGTACGTTTGGTTAGACTTGAAACAACGTAGTAGCCTCCAATATAATTACGGCACTTGTCAACGAAGACAAAATTCAAAATACTGGATCATAGTTTAATATACAGCGGGTCCATGAACACCATCTGGTTTATTCTGCATTGGTGGGATTTTAGTGCATTAGTTTGAGTGGTGAGAACTAATAGGTGCACATAAGGGCACTAGAATGAAAGTAATCAAGCCCTGGCTCTATGTGTGCTGCACTATGCAGACATCACGGAGACCTATTATGGGCTCAACCAATTACTGCCTTGACTTAAAATGTTTTTGACAAAACTTAGGTCTCCAAAGTAGCATCCAATGTTGAAACCAATACCAGAAAAATCTGTAATTTAATAAACAAATGTCATGAGACTGGTCCAGTAATGATCACAAAAATGTGTTTGTGATGCCTGATATGAGTAGAGAGAAATGCTGTCAATCCAACATGCTGGTCCCAAATATTTGAAGAGTGACTGATCCCAGAATTATATTAAAATCAACCATGGAAGGCTCAGGTTTTTAGCCAATGAAATATATTGTCAAAAAGCAATATTAAAAGGACACAGAATGTATCGTAGCGACAGAGAGAACTACACGAAATAAGTCACCATTACTGCCCATAAAATACTCTTGTTATTTCAGTAATCTGTATCATTTGAATTTTAGTAGGTTCTATATGAGACACCCAGTATAATAACCTATTTTTTCAAACACTACCATATATGGTTACATTATGTCTAACGCACAGTTCCAAATTTTTGATCTAGTGCGTTCTGATAGATACATATTGTGTAATGTATGTTGCATGCCTCTGCTAAATATTAGTGCTTAAACTGTTTTAATTTACATTTAATCTATGAGTTTCTTCTCTACAACTTCCACAATTTTGCTTTTGTGAATGGCCCCCAAGGCGAGTGTGATCCACACCTTGTAACTTTTTCTTCTTATGCTTTTCAATTTTATTTTTATTTTGTATCACGGTTTGGGGTTAATTAGGGATATGGGTGTTACCTATTGATTGATTAAGTACCACATGAACCTATGATTCAAGTAATTAGCACTCCGTTGGCTAGATGATATCAAGACCAAGTTAATTGATTTAGACAGGTGTGTTAATTGTTGTAACACTGATATCCCAAGTAGGTCGTAGTACTTAAGTCAGATGTTATTCACTTGTTGGGTTGTCTTGAGAAAGGCTCTTTTTTGAGCCGAAACGTCGAACAATAAACACCTCAATTTTTCATTCTGAAAGACCTGCGAGTGCTCTATTCAAGTCCTTGTTGGTACATCACTTTACCACATCCAAGTTATATTTATATATATATATATATATATATATATATATATATATATATATATATATATACACATATATATATTTACTATTCTGTACTTTTCTTCTTCAATTCATTTTCTTTACTGTTTGCTAGACTCTGGCTCAAAATGTTATCATTATACGTTTATGTAGATTTACTATACAAGTAGGCACTGTGAGACTGCATCTTGTTTTTCTTGGCATACAATATATATATTTTTTTTATCCTATATAGACATATAATCTACTTTTTTTAATAAATTATATATAAATATGAAAAACAACTAAAACTAAAAATGTTTTCATGATTCTGTCCCTAATCATTTGTATGCCATTAATGTGGTTATTGTAAAATACACATAATAAATTCCACTAGTTAATTTAACTGTTTTTAATCTTTATTTTCAAAAGAGATACAAGCTGTCAGTAACAGCTTGCCCCTTAATTTGGGACATGCCACTGTTGCTTTAAATTATGATCCCAGTGAACAATAGTTCACTGGGTTCATTTAAGAACATTTCTTTCTGTTTTAACTTGTGTCCCAGCACAAAAAAAAGAAATGCTGAGATATTTCTGATACTCAGGTTTCCTTGGTGCTAACACAGAAAAGTGTTTAGGAGTGCATGTGCATATGTACCAAAATCATATTGAGAAACTGATACATTCTGAGAAGTAGTAATATATAAGGTACATTCATTTTTTTTGCTGTGTTGATGATGTCCGTTCTCTAAAACATACTTCCTACATCTTCATGACAGCTGGAACATATTCAAGCTATGCAAATCAGGCTCTCCCACGCTCCTCTTTGTTAACTTAACTCATACTCTCTAATCTCCATGTTATTTCAACTGTACTACACCACAGTGGGATTCAAAAGCTGAGCATTCAGGCATGCTGAGAATCTGTATAGTCCATCTTTAAGGGAACTATGAGGCTGATGTACTAATAAAGATATCCTCAAATTCCCTTTGATTTAACCTTTTGAGTGCCAGAGGGGTATGCAACGCATTGCAAAGCAATGCGTTGTGTATCCCTCTGGTGACCAAAGGGTTAAATTAATGCTCGAGAGGTGTCCATCATTTTGCAAAATAATGCATTGCAGTCCTTGCCACAAGTCAAGGGATTAAAAGCCCCATTTAACCCTTTGAGTGTCAAAGGGGTATGCAATACATTGCTTTGCAATGTGTTGAGTACCCCTCTGGAACTTAAAGTATTAAATAAATGCCTATTAAATTTGTCTCTCGAGAATTGCTCCAGTTTCTATTAGCAAAAGATCCATTCACTATATGACCCTATGTTGAAAAGAAACGTGGGTGGATATGTACTAAGGTGTGATAAGGAGTAGATAACTACATGAGTGGAGTAAACTCTCCATTCTCTGCTCTGCAGTGCTTTGTAGATGTCTTCATCCTCAAATGGGTTGTGTACACATTCTCATAGCATAATCATTATATTAATGGGTACTTTGCTGGCCATATGCCTTTATTCATTATATAAAGAATTGCAATAATGGACCTACTGTACCGGCTACTCAGATTAGAGGTAATTGAATCAGATCTACAATAACGGTATTAATAAGCACACATCTAGTTTGTATAGTGAGTCATGATCACATCACTGCCACTTCACACAGATGTTCTAAAAATTAACACAGCTGAATGCTAGAGAAGTCTACAGCTCATATCTTATTAATATCTTGCAGAACTTTCTAGAAACAGACTGCCTACATCTCTCTTGCTCAATGGGTTAACCCTTTGAATGCCAGATGGATACTCAACGCATTGCAAAGCTACACTCCAAACACCCTTGTGTCACTCAAAGGGTTAAATCTGTTTTAGAAAGGCCTCTTGTGAGTATACGGGCATTAGGAGAGGAATCCCTAACTAAAAAGGCTTAAAATCTCAGAAGCAATGAAGACTTACTGAGGCCGATGTAGTAAGAAGAACTGGATCGGTTCTAGGGAACACCAAACATAATAAAGGAGATAAATAAATATGTCCATTTATTTAAATGATTCTGTTAACCCATTAAAGATTCTGTTAAACCCATTAAGATTATACCTCCTTGCCTTACACATGCAAAGCAGGGATATATGATAAAAATGGCGCAAATGCAGCCATTTCCATGATACACATGCATACCCATATAGTGTATGTTTATGAATGTTTCTACCCTACTGACTACAATTGGGTCCACCAACATGGTGCATGGAGCTGGCGGATCTATTTCATCAATTCCATTGCTGAATAGGCTAGTGCACAAAAAAGTCCCCTGATTTCCTTGTGCATTGATCTATTTGCTGCTTGATGAATTTTAGCCCTTCTGAGACAGGATGAGATGGGAAATGCCCTGTGATTATGCACTAAGGTGTGACAAAGAGGTGGTAAAGTGGTGGTGAAGTGGAGATCACTTCTCCAGTGTCTTTAACCCTCAAGTCCTATGTTAGTCTATGGAGTGTATGCAATAATATCTCTCAAGTTAGAAAAATCTTAGTGTGTTGTTCCATAGAATAGCATAGTACTTGGGGGAGGTTATGCAATAAAGTGTGTGATAAAGAGGTCATAAAGTGGAGATTACTTTTCCAATGCTATCACTTCTACAGTTCCTGTGTTATTCTATGGAGCCAATGCATTAAGATTTCCCCAGCTTTGGACATCATAATGCATAGACTCTATGAAATAACATAGCAATTGGATAAGTGATATCACTGGAGAAGTTATCTTCACTTTATCACCTCTTTATCACGTTTTAATGCATCTCCCCAGGGAGCTTAGAACATTGGAAAAGTCATCTCTTCTTTAGCATCTTTTTATCACACCTTAGTGCATCTCCCCAGAGAAGTATATACTGGGTGGAATGGTTTGTACAATAGTAATACAGATGCAGTCACAGTTAGGGTTAAGTGAAGGTACCGTCATGCTCCCGTGAAAAAAATCAGCAAACTCACGTGGTTGTCTGCTTTTTTTTGGGAAAATCGTCTAGGCCAGTAGGGATTTTTTTTTCTCAGCGCTTGTTCTTAAACACCCCCCACCCCAAAAAAAAACGGAGGCCTACAAAAAAAAGAACAGTTTTGGAGGGCTTGTTTTTATCTAGTCTAAATCCTACAAATCACTGATTCCCCTGGGCTTGTTCCAAACAAGTCTAAGATCAACAGATCAATGTTTCCTTAGGGCTTGGGCCTCTAATAAGTCTAAGTCCTACAAATCAATGTTTCCTTTGGACTTGGGCCTCTAACAGCAAGTCCAACAAATCATCCTCTACAAAAAACATATGTCAAGTATCAGTCTTACCTAGTCGCAGCTTATGTCAGGGGGTCCCTGTCTCTGTCACATTACGTACCAATTTCTTATTTTATTTAATTTCTATTTATGTATTTTATTAACTATCCCCAAAATACCAACCAACATCCGCCCAAAAATTCCCTTTTCGACGTATTCTTTCCCCAAACTCCACTCACCAATACAGACACCCTACTCAGACCCCTTTTATACCATACCTTATGTTTTTGAATTGTATTTATTTTATTTTTATATTAAATATCCCCCCAATCTGAGTCAACAATCCACCCCCCAAAAAAACGATTCCTTTTCAAGTGATTCTTTCCCCACACTCCACCAATGCAGGCAATAATGGCACTTCCTGCTTTGCAAATAATTTCCAGCAAAAAGTGTTGATTTTTCACTTTTTTCACCTATCTCATTCCATTGAAATCAATGGGAACATTGAATTTACACACAAAAAGGGGCATGAGGGTGCCTGTGTTGGTAGGATGTGGGGAAATAATTAGTTGAAACAGGGAATGTTTTCTTGGGGGGTTGTTTACTGGGATTGGGGAGCAGTTAATAAAAAAATAAATCCTAAATACAATAAAAAAAATCCCCATAAGACATGGTCTCAAAGGGGTCTGAGGAGGGTGCCTGTGTTGGTGGGTGGAGTCTGGGAAATTAATCAGTTGAATGGGGAATTTGTTTTGGGGGGGTTCTTGTCTGGTATTGAGGGGACAGTTAATAAAAAATAAATCAATAAAATAAAATAAGAAATTTGTATGTAAAGTGATAGAGACAGGAACCCCCAGACATAAGCTGCTACTGGGGTGGACTGATACTTGACTTGATGGAGTATTTTGTAGAGGATGATTTGTTAGATTTGTTGTTAGAGGCCCAAGCACTCAGAACACATTGATTTGTAGGACTTATTAGAGGCCAAAGTCTTGAAGAAACATTGATTTGTAGGACTTAAGATTGTTTGGCACAAGCTCTAAGGAAACACTGATGTGTAGTACTTAGGCTTGTGCCAGCAGGTCATGTTGGCCAGTGGACACTGGTCATTGTCAAATGTCCTCCTGAGTACATAATTGCGGAATTTGCAACTAATGTTCTTGCTTCTGCTGTTGCTGAGTTATTTAAGCAACAGGATTATTAGGCAGCTGAAATGGAATTGGATCAACAATAGCTGTAACATGGGTGATGGATGATGAAAGTTCCACTTGCCACGACTAACTCCAGTGATGCACCTGAGGCAGTATCAGCACAATAAGTAGTCCCCAGTCTATGTGGAGAAAATAAGAATTTGGCCATTAATTCTTCTCCACCTGCCTCTCCTCCAAAATCATGGGTCTGTTGTTATTAGATTATACATTTTTCCCTTGAGAGGAGGAACTGTGCCTCTCATCAGCAACTGCGATATGCTCAGTGTGTGTGGTAAATAACATCTGGGGGCACAACTGTATCCAAACACCATGACACCAGAACCCAAATACTGCCGCTGTCACTATTCCACTTGTCCATACCCCGCTAAGGATACATGAAAACTTGCTGACAGTTTAATAGTAATGATGAACTCTCCCTGCCACCATCTCAGCATATTCCGTGGGATGGAATCTCCTCAGATGATGATTGATGCCCTGCATGCGATTCTGCTCCATCACACTGCAGAAGATGTAGTTACCCTAGTGGAAGAAGGCAATGGTAATGGCGAGCTAGTTGTTTCACTTGTCATGGAACCTCCGGTCTCTGCCTAGGTTTCTCTACTCTTCCTACTCTTTGATCTCTCCTTTCCTCTTCTCACTGACTCGTCACAAATTGTGCACAGTGTAGTTGGTGATGACTGCACTGTGCTTGCCCCAACAGAAAAATAGTCCCACACTCATGACTTCATGAGGGAGGGTAGGGAACTGGTGGAGAACAATGGCCTCTTTATTCTTGTCCTCCACATTCCCCTTCACTGTCTGTGGCAGCGGATAATGTTGATGTTGTTGCTGCTACTGCCTCAGAATCAGCACTGCAACTAGGACCAGGAGTATTGCTGCCACTGGCAAGTGGAACCTGTTCTAGTCCCATATCACTCGTTGACCCCATTCCCACTGTGTCCACGGTGGTCTGTGGCACACTACCCTGCTCCTCAGCATCCTGCTGCCCTTGCAACTCAGCTGCAGCAACAGGAATTAGAGCAGTAGCAAACTTTGCAAATTACAAAAGCTCACTGCTAGTGTTGGTGGTGATGTCCATCCCTGTCTCCCATTCCTTCTCAGTTTGGGCTAAATAGGCCTTCAATGTCTCTTCTACCCCAGCTTCTCCAGCATCATCACCACCACCTCTGGTCCCTACGTGCTGCTGCTGCTCTATTACAGACATCTTACGGCTGCTCGCAGGAGTTGACAAGCAATGTGACAGTGGGTCCCCTAGTGTCACACTTGTCATTCCTTGGTGACGTGAAGAAGGCAGACTGGCAGCAGTAGCAGCAGGCACAGGCGGCTGATCTGTGCTCCTGCTGGTGGTGGTGGTATTAATTCTGGCCTCTTCAGGATCATGTTACACTTTGACAATGTAGTGAAGGGAAGGGGACTCCCAGGGCCAGAGGAATGGTGTGGGCTCCCTTGACTGCTAATCTGGAAGCTCTCAAATGCTTCCCCTACCACTCGCCTAACGCTAGCCCCACCGGCTGCTTCACCATTACTGCTAGTACTACTAACACCAACCACATCAAGTTCAGCCGCAGTCTTCCTCCTCGCAGTCAATATTAATGTGAGGATATTGATTACCCCCTCCTTCACTTCTAACAGTAAAAGGCTGCTGGACCGTCTTAGTATTAGTAGTACTAAGTGTGACGGGTACCTTGCTGTCACACTTGGCATCATCTTCTCCTGAGAATTACAATACACACTAGCAGCAGGTTCAGCACTGGCAGCAGGCACAGCACTAGTGGCAGCAGAGGCAGCATGTCTGACAGCAGGCACAGTACTGGTGGCAGTAGTTTCAGCACTGGCAGCAGTGACAGCACTGATGGCAGCAGGGGCAGCACATCTGACAGTAGGCACAGTATTGGTGGCATCATGTTCAGCACTGGCAGCAAGTACAGCACTGGTAGAAACAGAGGCAGAACATTTGTCAGCAGGCACAATACTGGTAGCAGCAGGTTCAGCACTGGTGGCAGGCAAAGGACTGGTGGCAGCAGGATCAGCATGTCTGGCAGGAGGTGCAGCACGTCGGGCAGCAGGTACAGCAATGGTGGCAGCAGTTACAGCAATGATGGCAGCAGGGGCAGTACATCTTGCAGCAGGCACAAGCAGCTGACCTGTCCTGTTCTCACTAGTACTACCCTTTTCTTCCTCCCTTCCCATTAAATTCCCCAAGATCCCTAGGGGTGATTTAGGGGGACTGGACTGCATTGGTTCAGTAGTACTCACTTCCTCCTCAGACTCAGTTGACAGATAAGAGTCCTTCCAGTTCCTCCTTTTACTATTTTTAACCTTTCTCATAGTGATAGCAGTCACTATGAGCCTCTGCTGCCTCAGTTTTCCAAACAAATAACAGCCGAACAGCACAGCAGGTCTACCTTACTCTGTAGCTGCTTCTATTGTGTTTCACTTTCGCAAATACATCACGTTTTTATAGCAAAAAATGTGAAAAACCTTGTAAATCAATGGGCGGAAACATTCTAGCCTTTGAAAAATTGGTGAAGAATATTGGCCAATGGCTGAAAACTGTAAAGATTTAAACGCTGGTTTAAAAGCAAAAAAGCGGACAACAAAATGGTTTTCGCTGGGTTTCTCGCGGTAACATGGCTACAACTTTTGCCCACCCCTAAAAGTAACATTTGCTATGTATTGTATGTAAATTCAATGTTGCTACTTTTCACGGGAAATTATTCTCCAAACGGGAAGAGCCATTATTTGCTGATTTTTGTTTGAGGAGAACATTTTTGCCCATCCCTAGTCACAGTTACTACTGCTTTTTATTTTCATTTCAAAAAAATTCAGATTGCCTATAATAATACTGTGTCATTTAGGTATGATGGCTTAATGCATTTAATTAATTTCCTTATGAACAAGAATCTGACTAACAACTGCTGACAATGGGACATTTCTTGACAATGAAATTAATTCCCTGGGGCAGGAGATGAACCAAGGTGTGCTAAAGCAGTGATAAAGGGGGGATACATTCTCCAGTGAGTCTTATGTTATTCTGGGGAGCCTTTGCACTAAGACCTCTCAAACATTAGGGATCTTAGTGCTTAGGCTCCATAGAATAACAGAAGAACTGGAGAGTTTATGACGCTGAAAAATTATCTCCACTGCTTTGTCACACCTAAGTGCATCTCCCCCTAGGTGATTTCATCTAATCATCTACTGCACATGATTGCATTGCGGGAGTGAGGTGACGCAAGACTGCATCGCATGGAGCAGTGAGGTAGCGGCCGCTTAACCTTTTGAGTGCCAGAGGGGTATGCAACGCATTGCAAAGGGCTGACATTACCCGGACCTTGGCCCGTGTACACGGGCTTTTACACTAGTGTATCAATAAAGAGAGAGAAAGGAAAACGGGTAAGGTTACATCTTTATTGTGCACCCAAAGTAGAATGCATGCAAATAAAAGCTTCACTCTTAGCACTTAGTGTGGTGGTGTAGGTTTGTTTCCAGGAGTCCTGTTCCTCTGCACTTGGTCTCTCGCCATGTAATGATAAGGTGTAGAGTCTGTGAAAAAGTGCCTTCTTTCACTGTGTATATGGGTATTGGGGTGATATATTCTGGTCTTTTTGTGACCAGATTCTTAACAATGGTGGAATATGTTCACCAGTATGAATGAAAGTTTCACGTGTACCCAGAGGTGCAGATGCATTTTATGTACGCCAGTATGTTAGTGAAGAAAATTAGCTGCACTGGCAGATTTGTATAGACTCCTCTAGGAGTTCTTTTCTTTACATGGCATATTATTCTGTCCTGTAAATGAAATCTCACTCCTGTGTATGTCTCTTTGCACTCCTGTGCCTGACCTTTTATTTTACTTGCAGAATGTATCAAGCAGAGCTCTCATGTCTGTGCAGGTTCTATAGTCATAACCCATCCCTGTACACTGATTGGCTAAAACTCTAGGAGACTAGGAGTTGTAGTCTCTAAGTGCAATAGCCTTGGGAAGAAACAAAGCACAACTTGCTAAACCAGACTTCAAATCCCAGTTTGCAGTGCTTGAAACTTTAACATTTTATTACATAAGGTACATGTTGGTCTTGCTGTTTTATGGGTTACAAAATCACCAAAAGACACTGCATCTGCTAAAAAGGTTATTTTTTATTCTTATCAATATAGCTTCACTGGGAATGGGCTAATAAGCATAAGACTGCAAATGAACTCAGTTGTACCTGCACTGTATCTGTTTGCATGAAATAAAGTCAATAAATGTTATATCACCCACACAACATAACCCTGTACCAGTGCTCTCGACCTATCAAATTGTGCTTGCTCTTCAGCCATTACTAAATACACTGAAAAAGGTTACATTTTAACCCTTTATTGGCACATTCTAAAAGGATCGTGGGGAAGATCCCAAATGCAACAATAACATCATGTGAAGTTGGTATTTCACTAAATATCATCATATGTAAAAGTGTTTTTACCATAAATAAATCATGTTTTTACTATAAATAATATAAAGCTGTAAAAAGCTGTGGTTCTAAAACCTTTTATCTGTGTGTGACGTGGGTACAGGGGTTACTATTGATAGATAGGGTTAAGCGATATATCCAGCCAGACAAAAAGATAATAAATTGCATTTATTAGAGAGGTCACGGCACACAAATATAGGACAACAATTACAGGCAAACAAACAGGGGTAAAACATAAAAACTATAAACTTGTGCTGTTCTCTTCTTGGTGTGTCAGCAAAGTTGCACAGGTTGCCAGGGGTTACATATAATACTCACAGTCCATTTTACCTTCATACTGGAGCTTACACATAGTCCCACAAGAGGCAAGAGTGGACACCCCGCCCACTGCACCTGGTGCTGAATTGCATGCAGTTTCTTTGTATCTTTTAGTCCTGACAGAGGATTTGGGGGAGGGCATCCTAAGAGATTATCCCCAGCCACTTTCTTTAGTCTTGGGCCATAACCACCGAAGTTTAGCTTCCTGGCCACCATCCTTGTGGGGGGAACATCAGGGTACTTTCTGTGGCTGTAGCCACGTTGACTTACAGCCCACAACTGAAAAGGGCACCTGGCCACTACAGTGCCAACTCACTCTAACTCTTCTGGTGAGGGCACTCCCCAGTCCCAGTTTCTCCAGTACTCCTTTAGAATGCCCATGGACCCTAGGCCTCCCACCATTATGGAGAGGCCTTCTCTCCTCTTCCTACATTTTTCAAGTCTCCCCTCTGTCTCTCCGCCTAGCCTTTTTTTCTACCCACCCCCTACAGAATCTGATGTCACAGGTAACATTTTCAAGTTCTCTTTTACTTAGCCTGATTTAAGGGGGGAAGGTACACACATTCCACACACAGATTTGGCCTACCCCCTCTATCTGACCAACACTGGCTATCTCATAACACAATCTCTGTGGTCAGCTAGACTGGATGGCACCATTCCTCTGTACATCATGCACACTAAGAAACCCATTCAATGCTGATAAATGGCCAACACTCTCTAATGCATGCACACACAGGGGACATTTATGTTTTCAAGAATGGTAACACATATTAAACAATGGAGATCACCGAAAACAGACAGGGTTCATTATCAGGGTTACAACCATTCAGTCACATTGTGTGTGTGAGTGTGTTATAGACTTTAATTCCCATATCCCCAACTAGCCATACCCTCACACCCTGACCTCTCCTGGGGGTTTATTCACAAAGGTATGATAAAGAGGTGAAAATGTGAAGATCACTCCTCCAGTTCCTTTTAGTGGAGCCTTTGCACTAAGATCTCCAGAGGTGGAAGAATCTTTGGCCATTGACTCCATAGAATAACAAATGAATTGGAGAAGTGATATCGCTGGATAAGTCATTTCCCCTTTTTTGGGTAATGCACTAAGGTGTGATAAAGCAGGAATACAGTGGAGATAACTTCTCCATTGATATCACTTCTCCAAATCCCATGTTATTCTATTAAGCCTATGCACTAAGATCTCTCAATCTTTAAGGATGTTAGTGTATAGGCCCTATAGCATAACATAGGAGTTGGAGATGTGATATTACTAGATAAGTCATCTCCACTTCATCACCACTTTATCATCTTTTTATCAGAACTTAGTACATCAGTGTATAGGTCTAGTCACAGTAAAATCATCTATAGAAAGGATATTCACATGATTATACTCTAAATCATATGGGGGAGATACACTAAGGCATGATAAAGAGGTGATAAAGAGGAGGTGACTTCTCCAGTGATATCACTTTTCCACTTTCTATGTTATTCTATGAATCCAAAGCACTAAGATATCTCCAGCTTTGGAGATCTTAAATATTTTTGTGTGTGCAGTAGAAAGCAGTACAAATATACAAAACGTTCATAAAATAGAGCTGAGGGGATGTTTGTGTATATTGAGACTGTACTTTTCTAACCCTTTGCATTACATAGTGGTGTGCAGTTCACATGCCTATATCACTCAAAGGGTTAAGGGAGTGATGCTGTTTGTGGTGCAGAAGCCTGGGAGGATCCTCTCCCTTCACCCTCTGAGCAAGTGGAGAAGCAGAGAGGATGTTCTCAGACTTCAGGGTTCTCTACTGTTTACACTTCGCCACCATTATGACAACTATACATGATTATGATTGATTGAGGGCTGCTACTGCATAGAGGTCTACAGGGAGATCCCAACATCACCTCAGGAAAATGATGTTGGGACTGTGAACTCTGACATTACAGGCTGCTATTTAGTGCATGTGGAGAACAGCCACATTACATATAAACACACCCACCTGAAAATGACAATAGCTCATTAACCTGCATTTCCATTTGGAATTGAGTTATTGTTGATGTGTTCAGACCAAACTCTTAAACCTCAAAAAACAAAAAGTGTGACGAATGCACACCGAGAAAGAACAAAATTGTTTTGTTCTAGGCATTGAGCCACAAAACGCATAGAGCTGATTCAAGTATGTTATGCGTTTTTTATTAATATGTTTTTATTATACCTAATAGGTAGTTTTTATTGTTTTCTACTCTTGTTGTGTAAACAATTCATTGACATAATATTCTGCAATAAACAAACTTGTGTCTTCTTACAAGTAAGCGCAGTGCTCAATACTTCATAGATTATTAGAATTATACTACTCCTAGTATCCTTTAGTATCAATTATATTTTCGTGAATAAGGGACAAGGTGACTTACATTGTGGGGTGGTAATCCCTGAGTAGTGGTCGCCTAAGAAAGCCCAAGAAATCCTGGAAGGAGGCAGTGGTGGATACAGATAAGAGGAGAATTAAAGAATACCAACCCGGGGTATATACCGGGAGAGTGATTACATCTTGGAAGCAGAGTAAACGCCTCATTAATATGTGAGTACATGTCTGAAGAGAGCACTGTGGTGAAGGTGGAGGCGAAAGGATTATTTTAAAATACTACACTCAGAGGAGCCTTCTGCGCGGGCTTCTTGTTTTTTGTTCTTACTACAGATGGTGAATCGTGGGGTGTCCAAACCTACATAGCCTGAGCAGCGGAGGAACATCTGAGGAGTGTCTTTAGGACTTTAGATGAAAAAATATATATTTTATGTTATTGCGGATATTATCTATTTACTTTTAGTTTGATACACCTATTTTGTCTGTTTGTTTCTGGGAAATAGAAAACTTTTTTATTTGGATTCAGAGCACCCTGGGGTGTACCTAGAGATGCGCCTTTGATATTTTGGAGAGGCAATAGCTTATCTTATTTCTTCACATCTTTAGACTAAAAAAGTTTTTTGTGCAGTCTCTGGATGTGAAGAATATATATCAATTATACTACTTTTTCCCCTGCTGACACAACTGCCATGTCCTCCTCAGAAGAAGGCACACTGGAAGCAGTAGCAGCAGGCACAGGCTACTCCTACTGCTGATAGCCAGTTGTGTCTTCTTCAGTATTTTTCCCCAGATGCCAAAGGATGAAGTACAAGACTGGGAATCATTCAGTCTGGGAAATGTGGACTCCCTTTCTGGTGCTGATGACTTCCTCCTCTGTACCATCAGGGTCCATCCAGCTCCTCTTTTTTCTGGCACTGTTGGTCATAGCCATCATTTGAAAAAAAACAAAACACTATTTTTATATTAAGATTTATTTTACAATTATTTTTTCTTTCTCCCTCTCTGCCTCTTTCCTGTGTATTCCATACCATGCTGCATGGCAGAAAATTCTGGGTTTTTATAGTATGAGGGCAAGAAGTTTCTCTGTCATTGAAACACATAGGTAGGAAAAGGTAAGGCTCTAGTGGGAAATTCTGTGGTGTTAGCAAAATGGCAGACAATTTATGAGTTTCTCCGTTGGCTGGAATTCCTGCAGGAAAAGCAGAAAACCTTTTTTATTGTGAAAATTCCTTGGGGGAACAAAATGAAACTTTCCACCCATCCCTAGAAAATACCCAATAATTTAAAAGTTTTTAACCCTTTGAATGCATGAGGGAACTCCAATTATTGCTACACAAAATGTTGGTGACCCCTTTGGTTATCAAGGGATTAAAGTTCTATTTAAATCCTTTGCCCCTTGTGGTGCAATTTGTTTGCTTCGTGAACCTTATTGTATATGATTTATACAGTAATATTAAGGAAGTTAACCCTCAAGGACCAGAGTGGAGCGCAATGCATTGCTTTACATTAAGGAGTTAATGTAGAAGATGAGGTCAAGCAATTCTGGGCAAATCATCCCCACTGAGACCAAATAACTGGCATTGATGTAAATTGGACTTTTAACCCGTTGAATGCTAAGCAACGTGTTGAGAAATGTCTACCATTCAAGGGTTTAAGAGTCTCGTTTAAATCAGTGATCAAATTCATGTATCACAATAGGGTGTAGTTGGTTTGTAAGAGAATTGCACCACTTCATCATAATATATCAACCTCTTGAAATCGAGAGTTTCACTCATAGAAGTGACATTTCTCAGTTTAGTGCACAATGTCCCCATTATGCCTCCAGACTTTTTTCTGATGTTGGTGCTTGTATTTATTAAATACCCTCATATGTATTATAAAGAATCTACTCTTTATTTGATTAACCATTTGAGGGACAGAGATGTAAGCAAAAAGTAAATAAAATTTAGATCACGGATACCAATCTATGGTCCTCAAGAATACCTTACAGTTCTGGATTTAAAGAAGCAGTTATCTCCTTGTTACACAAACCTATAGGGTTTTTATTGCTGTGTAAAACAGTGATACTCACACCACTGTCAGTTGTTTTATTCAAATGTTAAAACAGTTCAAATTGTCAGGAAGTGAATTACAGTGTGATTATTTCCTGAAAGTTCTGACAGCATGAGCAACATATAGCCCTGTGGCCACATTAGCTAATAAACCAAATCCTCCCAATATGATTTCACATTTTAACTATAGTGTGACCCTGATGGTTCAAATTATATTTTATATCAGCTTGGTTTGCTGTCTCTTTGTAGATCAGATGACCATTGACTCTCCATCTGTTGATTAATTGGGGTTGATGGGAGTAGTTTTCAAGAACTTGTGAGCTAAATATTGCATACTCCTGTCTTACAGGTAAGCTAACCATTGCCATAAGCAAAATAGCAAGCTATTTAAATGGTATCCCACTTCACCAACAACATAATAGTATAGACACTGGCGGCCATTGTCCTGACCCTATTGAGAGGGAAGTGTTGAGTATGCAAATGTTGTTAGCATGTGGCCCCCAACTATATTTGAATTTAACATGGTTTAAACTGAAATAACTCTGAACATATGCACTTCTCAACAATAGTAGGAGTACCATTGTTTTACTCAGCAGGAAATTACTTATATTTTTTCATAAAAAAGGTCCTTTAAGGACATCCTTGCTTGAACTCAGGTTATAATCTGTTCAATGAGTCACTGATCAACTCATCCATAGTTCATCTGGGGTAGACTTAAAGGGGAATTGACATTTCTTCATTATGATCATCCACTCACCTTGCTATGACAAGAAAATCCTACTGGCCCATTTGAATTTTACCCTTTTGATTTTTTTCGAGATTACTTCTGCAATCAGTACTGGATGTCTTGTCCATGAAGGTGGACATGACAGTTGATGCTAGTGTTTTGAAAATGAAGCAGGCAGAGTGCATGCACCTACTTAACCCTTTATTCACAGAAGGGAAGAGTAACACAAGCATTGCATTGCACAGCCCTATGGCCCTTCAGTGGTTAAGATTACTATTTACAGTGAGCAGAATTTGAGGTTCATTCAAGGCATTCAAGATTGATTCAAGATGTTATCTCTTGAACCAAGAAGAGAGAGAAAAATCTATAGCATCCGTTTGGTTTTCTTGCCAAAGAAAGGCAAGTGGAGGGTTATTATCATCAGGAGATGTCAGTTTTTATTTAAATTATTTTCTTTTGGGTACCATTGGGGGCTAAATATGAAAGCTTCAGGCTTCAAATATTCATACTATCTAGATTACTGACAATAGCTAGTTAACATGAGACAATTATAATTATATTAAAACATTTAATATAGTTTAGTAAGGAAGAATTATTCAGAAAAAAAGAGTAATAGTAAACGAGATTATGGTCTGAAATAAGAGCATAGAAAAGTTATTAGTAATGTGAGTAAGTACTACTTTTCGGAATGGGTGATAGATTCATGGGAGTCTCCTGGTAGGGGATAATATTGTCAGAGAATTAAAAGATGAGTGGGATAGGCATGTCTATTCTGAGAAATATGTAAATTGTGCTTTTTAGTTAGATAGGACAGTAGAATTATTGGGTGGGGCTGTTGGTTCTTAGCTATCATCACAACGTATGTTTCGATGTTTAACTGATAGTTAAATGCTGTAGACAAGTCTTAGTATTTAGTATTACTTATCTTAATTTGCTTAACATGATGCGTGCTTTGAAATATGTTGCATGACCTTTTACCACTTTTACCACTATCAAAGCTTTGATAGCTGACAAAAGATATATATATATATATATATATATATATATATATACATATTATATATATGTATATCTATATCTATATATATATATATATATATATATATATATATCCTATATAATAATTCGCTAAGTTGTGTGTAACGCCCGACATGCGCAGTAGACACTGCTGCGCGTGCTGCAGTCATGCGCAGTAGAGACCGCCCGTGCTGCGGCTGATACAGAGCTGGGTGCTCCGAAGGAGCGTCCAGCCCTGTATCAGCCTCGGCATAGGCAGTCTCGCGCGTGACTGCCCCGCGACCGGGTGACAGTGGCACTGTGGCCCGTGTAACGGGCTGTTCAACTAGTCCTAATATAAAAGGCCAGATGTGCAATAGACACCGCCCGAATGCACAGAATGCTGGGAGGTGTAGGGCTGTGTTCGGGCAGTCTCTACTGCTTTGGCCTTATATATTATAGGATATGCCTGTGTACACAGGCTTTTACACTAGTATATATATAAAAGAAGACTTCTGCCTGTCTGGCACAAACAGACCGACACGGCAGGAAGGATGCGTTATTAAAATCTCCTCTATACCGAAGCTCCCTTAGGTCAGTTCATGGTAGTATGATTTTCACAGGAGTGGCCGGGGAGCAAAGTCCCCCTGGCCACTCCTGTTAAAATTTATGCATGGAATTGCGGGCCTTCTACACACACAATACACACACACAACAAAGACACATCCATGAGCAGCACACACAGTGCACACACAAGCGTGCAATACACACACATATACAACACACACACGTACAATACACAAAAATACAATACACGCAAAACACACTCACAATACACACATGTGCAAAACACACACGTACAATACACACATGTGCAAAACACACACATATAACACACATATAACACACATGCGTGAAATACACACACACTCACAACACACACACATGCAATACGCACGTGCTTGGAACACATACTTGTAATACACACAATAAACACATGCAGAACACACACATATGTAATACACACAAACACAATTACCACAATACACATACACACAGTATATAGATGCAAAAATAATACTTACAATTTATTCGACACATACAATAAACACAGACACAATGCATACACGCAAAATGTACAGAAACACATACACAACGAGCAAAATGCTATGTGCAAAACGTTATATGCCAAATGCTACACTCAAAGCGCAATATGCAAAATGTAAATCGCAAAAAGATATACTCTGTATGCAAAACACAAGCCACTATATGAAATCCATTATATGCAAACCACTCTTTGCAAAACACTATACACAAAATGTCATATGCCAAATGCTAACTTAAAAATGCAATATGCAAAAAAGCAAAACATTACATGCAAAACACACACTACATGCTAACACTCTCTCACTCACATATGCTCTCACATGCTAACTGACACGCTCCCTGATGGAGAATTGTGTAATGCAGTGCTTTGTAATGAGTTGCACTCCATTTTGGAATTGAAAGCACTAAAAATTCAACAACCCAATCATTAAGAACATTGTGGGAGATTTATTATGGCAGTGTTTCTCAACTCCTGTCCTCAGGAACCACTAACAGGCCAGGACTTAGGGATTTCTCTGTTAGAGCACAGGTGTAGTGATCAGAGGCTCATTCACATTGATTAACTCACCTGTGCTCTAACAAGGAAATCATCAAATCCTGGCCTGTTAGTGGGTCCTGAGGACAGGAGTTGAGAAACACTGCACTAGGGAGTGATAAAGAGGTGATAAAGTGGAGGTGGGGAGGCCGAGATTCACTATGCGGTGATAAAGAGGTGATAAAGTGGAGATTACTTCTCCAGTTTATCACTTCTCCAGGTCTTAACTTCTCAAGGCCCTACGTTATTCTATGGAGACTAGGCACTAAGATTTCTTCAACTTTGGAGAGCTTAGTGAATAGGCTCCATAGAATAACATAGAACTGGAGAACTGAACTGAAGACGTCATCTCTACTTTATCACCTTTTTATCACTTCTTAGTGATTTGCCTCCAACTTCTCCAGTAATATCACTTCTCCAAATCCTGAGTTATTCTATTGAGCCTATGCACTACAATTTCTCCAGTTTTGGAGCTCTTAGTGCATGGGCTCCATAGTATAACATAGAAAATCTAGAAGCGAAATCACTGGATAAGTCATCTCTACTTTATCACCTTTTTATCACAGTTTGGTGAATAACACCCCATTATCTCCTTTCTGAATTCACATGTCAAACATGCAAATCCACTTTTAATGTTTTAACCTATCAGTGCCAGACACATAACATTCTATGTTTATTTTGTCTTGCTTACAACTGGGAGTTTTTTTTATTTGGTATGTTAAATGTGTGGGCAAAGCCACCCCAATATTTCTAATATATACATACAGTGTTTTGCTTTGCTGTGTTATCTAAATTTTTAATGCACTACAACTCTGGATACTCAATGGGTTAACAAACTGTGAACTGTTGACATAAATAAACATATGTATGTATGTGTGTATCTCTCTTCTCTGATGGTCTGGACAAGATTAAGGTGAAAAACATAAAATATCAGTTTAAGTTACAGTTTTGGAACATATTTACCTTAAATAAATAATTTCAAACAAATGCAAACATTCAATAACATACCTAACTGTTAAAAAATAAATACATTTTTTAACCCTTTGAGTGCCAGAAGGGTACGGAATGCATTGCTTTGCAATGCATTCCGTACCCCTCTGGCACTCAAAGGGTTAAAGACTGTTATTACCTCTGCAGCCAATGGGGTAAATCCAAGAAGGGAACCCAGGTCAGGGCAGTCAGGCAACCAATGTTCTGGATAAGCAAAATGATTAACTGTGACCAACTGTATATTCCAAATACTGCTTTCAGTTGCACTGATTTGTTGCACCGGATAATTTTAGAGAATTCTGACAAGCCTGTATAATTTTGAAATATGATCAATAGCTATGTCCTGTAAACATGCTGGGAATAAGATGTTTGGATATCATCCTTAGATCTGCAACAGACATGTGTGCTTCCTGTAGAGAAGATGTTGTGAGCTCCCCACTCTGCTTGTCTTCTCCGTTGGCTTAAGTAAACTTCTGCAGAAATAGGTCATGTGATTTCTGATTTTCAGTGGCCAATTACGATTAAAGAGGTGAACAAATATACTGTATTCAAGATAAAATCAAATACAGTAAATTACAAATCAAGAGGAAGAAAAATGACAAAAGAAAGGAACGAGGAAATAAATGTTACTAGGCTACATAAATAAAGTAAAAATTTTAACCCTTTAAGTAAAAGATGTCTGGTCCTTAAGGTTAAGTTGGAAAATCCTATATAATAATTCGCTAGGATGTTTGTCAGAAGCCGTCATGCGCAGTAGAGACTGCGCACGTTCGGGCAGTCTCTACTGCGCAAGACTGCATCGTGTGGAGCAGTGAAGTAGCAGCCGCTTAATATTACCCGGACCTTGGCCCGTGCATACGGGCTTTTACACTAGTACTGTATAATTTATGTGAGGACAAACAATAGAGAACATGCACTTACCAGAGATTAAACATGTTTTTTTTCTTCCAGATGATGTGTAAAATAATATTATATGACATAATCTGGGTGAAGTGTCTGTGTGTGTAAAAAAAAAAAAATTACATTTCAATAAACAAGCACACATGTGCTCACATTATTTATATATGCAACAGGTTTCTATTGTAAAATGCCCACTATTAATATTGATTTTTTATATAGACCAATTTTGCAACACATTGCAAAACACTTAAAGGGTTAATATATTTATATAAGTCCCTAATATGCTACCAAAGGCCATTTTCACAAAAAACAAGAGGAGTAATTCTGAAGCAAATCAGCTGCACCGTAGGGGATCAATAAAAATTAGAAATGTTTTATATATTGAGCCTTGGTGACCATTCGTCCAGTTAATAAGACCCAAATAAAATCAATGGAAATTTTGGAAAATTGTATTTCTCATGTCCTCCCTTCCCACAGTGCAGCTGGTTTTCTCAAAATGTTATCTTCTTTTTCTTTGTGCATGTAAATCATTTGTAATGGATCTCACACCTTGGGGTGAATGTACAAAGCACATTATGTGTGAAATCAAGAGCAGAGCCTAGATTCACTAAAGGTCAATGCTGTGGCGATATGATTTTGTTGCACACACACAAATAACAATATAGTCACTAAAATGTTTGGATGCAAGGGGAGAGGTGGAGAAGGTCCCTATTAGCATACAGGATTGTCAAAGTGCTGTCAGTGTGGAAGGTATGTCCTCTCTTCACACATCACCAACACTACAACAGTTCTGATGTAGAGCATTCTCTCTGCTTCCCCACTTGGCCAGTAGGGGAGTGAACAGAATGCTTTCAGCACCTTGGACAACAGAGATGTGCGTTACTCGCCCCTATGGCACATAAAGGGCTAAAAAAAAGCACCTTGGACAACAGAGTTGTGCGTTACTCACCCCTATGGCACATAAAGGGCTAAAAAAAAAGTACACTAAACGCTACAAAAAGCACCTTGGACAACAGAGATGTGCATTACTCACCCTATGGCACATAAAGGGCTAAAAAAAAGTACAGTAAACACTACATAATTATCCCCTTAGCTTTGTATCATATATATTTTGTACACTCCCAAGGGAACAAAGCTGGGGGTCAGGCATCATCTATGGGGATTTGTGGCTACCACTTGCCCCCCAGCCTTGTTCCCTTGCCCACTGGTAGCCATAGAACCCCATATACACTGCTTGGCCCCCAGACTTATTCCCTTGCCCACTGGTGGCTACATATCCCCATGTACACTGTCTGATCCTCTCCAGCCTGGGCTGGAGATGTCAAGCAGTGTATGTGGCGCCAACAAACAAAAGTGTTGTTCCATATGCTGCCCAACATTCTATATATCAGACATGCTGCCCCCTCTTGTTAATTTCAACATACACTGTCCCCCTCTGACATGCACTGCTCCCCCTTCTGGAATGCAACATACACTGTCCCCCGCCGACTTACACTGCCCCCCCCCCACTTCTGGAATCCGACATACATTGTCCCCCTCTGACTTACACTGCCCCACTCTTCTGGAATCCAACATACACTTTCCCCCTCCAACATACACTACCCCCTCTTCTGTAATCCAACATCCATGCGGGGGGCATCAGGACCCCTCCCAATGCTCCCTGGCATTGATCTCCTATCCAGTAGGATAAGTGATCAATGGGGTGACAAGGAAGGCAATTGTTGCTTTCCTTTTCTCCCTACACAAGCCAGCTGCTTGTGTAGGTAAATGCCTGGGTGCCATATAGAGTATTTCACAGGATGATAGAGAATCAGCACTCACAGGAAGCTTATTCAAGGTGAAGAAATGTTTTATTGGTGGATCAATGTTTCAGTCCCATCAGGGATCTTTATCCCTGATGGGATTGAAACGTTGATCCACCAATAAAACTATTCTATCTATCTATCTACCTATCTATCTATCTATCTATCTATCTATCTATCTATCTATCTATCTATCTATATACATGATTGTTGAGTGTATGTGTGTGAAATGAACACACACACACTGATACACACAGACGTATGCAACACACAATGTGAGAGACACTCATGCACGCAGACACACACATGCAAGAGCGATGCAGAGACACAAATGCGCACACACAGACAGGGACATAGACACAATTCATTTTGCAATGTATGTGTGTGTTACTGTGAGTGTGCCCATGTAATTGGACGATCGTGCATTGCACAGATGTATATGACTCGGGCAGGTTGACCATGAAACTATATGAAGATGTCTAAATTGCTGTATAGTGGACAGTGAAGGGGGAAAATGCGGCACCCCAGGACCACCATCATAGGCTCATAACGGGTCTCCTGGCCATGTCACGAAGTACCCGCTGTTGTCCCAGTATGTATACATGAATAAAATATATAGGACGCTATTGTATATACCAAAAGCTGCTAATCAGAATATTGCTTGAGAGGCTGAGTCTGCCATAGGGAGAAGAGCGAAGGAATGGGTCAGTCAAATATGCGCACATGGGTTAAATATAGTGTAGCATCTGAAAGGCAGGAACGCTGCCTAGCAGGGCAATTAACGCACCTCCACTACAGCAAGGCCCTCAGGACAAACCAGTTTGGAGAGCACACCCCTCACACTCCTTGCCTCACCCACTGCAGCTCCTGTCCTAATTGCATGAATTCCATTTCCCAGGCTTCTTCCTGTCATCGGCTCCTGTCACCTCCAAAGTTACAGAAACCCTGGTGGTTGCTGTAACTTCTTAGGTGACAGGAGCCTGTGACAGGAAGGAGTCTGTTAGATGGAGTTCATGCAGTCAGGACAGAAGCCAGTGACAGGGGGCGGGAATCACGACAGTGAGGGGTACATAGAAGGGAGGTGGATGGATGAGGCACGAGAGAGAGTGTGTGCGTATGTATGTGTGTGCGTGTATGTGTAGGTAATTTTTTTTTTCTTTTCAGAGTGAATTTGAGGGACAGCTAACTCCTCGCACAGATTTTCACAGGAGTGAACAGGGGCCTTCTGCCCCTCCCCACTCCTGTGAAAATCACGACCTCTGGTCTGGAGGAGACATGAATATCCCCTCCTTACTGCTGCCCCTGGGTATGTTAGGCTTCAGTCAAGTTTTTCTGTCACATGATGCTTTTGCTTTTTCTCACTTGTGATTTAACCCTTTGAGGATCAGAGGGGTATCTAACGCATTGCTACGCAATGCTTTGACAACCCCTCTGGCACTCAAAGTGGTAAGTTCCCCTTGTAACCCTGTAACAGTGGGGATTTGTATCTATTCCCTATTGGATATTCTTTTTTTCAATTATTATAGTTTATAAAAAGAACTGAGGAATTGAATCTTATGATTGTTCCACTTCCTAAGTGTTATGATGCAACTCATAGCAATGATAGAGTACATTTATATAGAAAGTTGGTTATGAGGATTGTTCTGCTGCTGTATGTGAGATGTCCTTAAAGCAGCTCTAATACTGCAACATGAACTAGGTTTATATACACTAATCTAACCTATACTTCATACTAGCATCTGTAAAAAGTCTGTGCTTGATTTCTGAGGTCTAAATCCTAGTCTTACAGTCCTCCCTTTTCTCAGGGTCTAACTGACTGTACAGGATTACCATTCAATGTGCAGATATAAGATAATAGCCTTAAATGCCTTAAACTGTCTTATCTGATACACTACTCTATTTATTTATTGTTATGGGTGGGGGATTGGATTGGGTGGGACTTACTTGGGGGTGGATCTTAATTGATTATGGACATGGGAACCCCTTTTGAGAGTTATAAGGGGGGCCCTATATTTTGTGCTATGCTTCTGTATATAAAGTTATGTGCAACAGTTTTAGTCAGGTGTGAAAAAATGCATTAAAGTAAGAATGCTTTAAAAAAGAGACATGTTAATAGTTTATATTCATCTATTAACAAAATGCATAGTGAGTGAACAGAAGAAAAATCTAAATCAAATAAATATTTGGTGTGACCACCCATTGCCTTCAAAACAGCATCAGTTCTTCTAGGTACACTTATACAAAGTCAGGTATTTTGTAGGTATATAGTCAGGTGCATGATTAAACAATTATACCAAACAGGTGCTAATGATCATCAATTTAATATGTAGATTGAAACACAATCATTAACAGAAAATGAAACAGCTATGTAGGAGGAATAAAACTGGGTGAGGAACAGCCAAACTCAGCTAACAAGGTGAGGTTGCTGAAGACAGTTTAATGTCAAAAGTCATGCACAATGGCAAGACTGAGCACAGAGAAACAATACACAAGGTAGTTATACTGAATCAGCAAGATCTGTCCCAGGCAGAAATTTCAATGCAGCCAGGGGTTTCCAGATGTTGTCCAAGCTCTTTTGAAGAAGCACAAAGAAACCGGCAATGCTGAGGACCGTAGAGTAGTGGTCGGCCAAGGAAATTTAATGCAGCAGATGAAAGACACATCATGCTTGCTTCCTTCACAATTGGAAAAAGTCCAGCAGTGCCATCAGCTAAGAATTGGCAGAAAACAGTGGGACCCTGGTACACCCATCTACAGTGCAGAGAAGTCTGGTCAGAAGTGGTTTTCATGGAAGACTTGTGGCCAAAAAGCCATTTCTCCAATGTGGAAACAGGGTCAAGCAACTAATCTATGCAGGAAAACACAGGGACTGGGGTGCAGGGAAATGGGGCTCTGGACTGATGAGTAAAAATGTTAAATATTTGGTTGTACCAGAAGACAATTTGTTTGCCGAAGGTTGGAGAGAGGTACAAGAATGGACTGTTTTCAGGCAACAGTGAAGTATAGTGGAGGTTCCCTGCAAGTTTGGGGCTGCATTTCTGCAACTTGAGTTGGGGATTTAGTCAGAATTAATGGTATCCTCAATTCTGAGAAGTACAAACAGATACTTATCTATTATGCAGTACCATCAGGGAGACATCTGATTGGTACTGAATGTATTGTGCAGCATAACAACAACCCCAAAAATATGGCCAAAGTAATTAAGAGTACAGAAGAACAAGGAGTCCTGGAAGTGATGGCATGGCCCCCACAGAGCCCTGATCGTAACATCATTAAGTCTGTCTGGGACTACATGAAGAGACAGAAGCAACTGAGGCTGGCTAAATCCACAGAAGAACTGTGGATGTTTGGAACAACTTACCTTTCGAGTTCCTTAAAAACTGTGTGCAAGTGTGTGATGGAACACTGTCATTTGTGAACCAGGGGCCCTTTTGGTTTGGGTGGGCCTGGACTGGGAGCGGCCATTTGGCCATACAGACAGATGGGTTGAACCACAAAATGGAGAAGGGTGTTTGCCGGACTCCAAGGTGGCACCGGGCCTGAGACTCTGTTACGTATTGGGGTGGGGCAGTGGCTACCTGGAACAGTATCTGGAAACTTTGAGTCAAGTGTCCTATTGCCTCACCCATTGTGTGTTGTGTTATTTTTGATATGCAAAGTAGGTTTCCTGGGGTTATGTGTTTTTATTCGTTGCTTTTTGAAAACTGATTGTATTATGCCAGTTACTGATGTAAATGTAATTACCTTAGCAGTCCTGATAGAAGGACTGTGTGTCTGCATTCTATTTTGTGTTACTGTAATCAAATCTCAGTAAGACTGGGGGTTTTGTGAATCTTATCTGCTATCTGTGGTTGACTGTGCTTACAGACATATATATATATATATATATATATATATATATATATATATATATATATATATATATACCCTGTGTGTGTCCAAATAAAGGAGTTACTGTTTTTACCACAAGCATCAGGTGTAGAAAATGTGTTAGCAGACCGAAACTTTGAGATCGGGCTAACATCTGTGTTTTAGCCTCTGGGAAGAAGCTGTTCCGACGAGTATGCCAGGTCGGGGCACAGGGAAACCGTCACAAAATGTACCTAGAAGAATTGATGCTGTTTTGAAAGAAAAAAGGTGATCACACCAAATAGTGATTTGATTTAGATTTTTCTTCTGTTCACTCACTATGCATTTTTATAATTAATAAAAAAAAAATTAAGAAAATGTTTGCACAGTATATATATATATATATATATATATATATATATATATATATATATTACTGTGCCAAAGTCATAGGCAGGTGTGAAAAATGCTGTAAAGTAAGAATGCTTTAAAAAATAGACATGTTAATAGTTTATATTTATTAATTATCTAAATGCATAGTGAGTGCCTAAAACGTTTGCACAGTACCATATATATCTTGATACAGACCTCAGTGCAGGCCGATTTTTATTAACATTTAAAAAGTATCCTGTGAGTGCTTTCCTACTACCTCTGTGAATATGATTTTCTAACCGGATATGCAAATAGGCGTGTTGCCTTCATTTTGAACAGTGAGTGCTTCCCTGATCATTATCATATTAATATATATATATATATATATATATATATATATATATATATATATATAAAATACTGTGCCTAAGTCATAGGCAGGTGTGAAAAAATGCTGTAAAGTTAGAATGTTTTAAAAAATAGACATGTTAATAGTTTATATTTATCAAGTAACAAAATTATAGTGAGTGAAAAGAAGAAAAATCTAAATCAAATCAATATTTGGTGTGACCACCCTTAGCCTTCAAAACTATGCACTATGCATTTTGTTAATTTATAAAAATAAACTATTAACATGTCTATTTTGAAAGCATCCTTACAGCATTTTTTCACACCAGCCTAAGACTTTTGCACAGTACTATATATATATATATATATATATATATATATATATATATATATATATATATATATATACTAGCAGTTTGCCTGTGCGTTAACCTTTCAAGTGGCACACGAGTGCAACACATTGCTTTGCAATGTGTTATATACCTTTCTGACACTCCAACTATTACGTTTGCTACCGCTATACCTCCTGCAATGTTGAAAAAATGAATCAGACCTGCTCAGACGTACACCAACAAGGGATGAATGTACACAAAAAAATATGATTTAAGACCTCTTCAGACGTGGAGAACTTCATTGACCTACACCTCTAATAAGCACAACCCTCACCTCCCTTTGGAGGCAGCGTGCGGCATGCATGAGTTGTCAGTCACTTCCTCTGCTGCTGTGTGTTCTTTGCAGTACATATTCCTAAGGTCCTTGAGGTCCTCACAGAGCACTACCATACTTTCAATGCACATAGCTGTGCACATTAAAAGTATGATAGCGCCCTGTGAGGGCAACTAAGGGTTTCCATGGCTGTTCGTGCTAGTGCTGGCCACACACATTGTTTTGTTTGCCAGCAGAGCATGGGGTCATTGTTTCTGCTGAGAATGTAGCTATCCTGCAAGTATGTTGAAACCATATCACATGCAGTGGGACCACTCTTAGGAACTACACAGTGTTCCTTTGTATCAGTTACCATCCCATATCCTGGGAGCAAGTCCCATAGAGAAGTGTCACCACCAGTGCCACCACCACAACCAAAAATATTGGATTGCTGAACTTGAGAACCCTGAATTGCTGTGTTCAGATAGATATTTAGGATGGAATGTTCTGGTTTTTACTAGCTGCTGCAGCTGCTAGTAAAAAAACCCATTGTAGCTTTCACTATGTTGTCTAGCAGTTTTTTGTCCGTAACTTTCTCTCTCTCATATTCCACAATGCAACCCTCCATTTGATCTATACAGTGCTGTATGGACTTTTGCTAGGTGATAATTTAAAGCAAAAAATATAGTCCCTTAATGTGTGTTACAACCCACCACATATAATTGAATCGCAAACTCATATGCTTTTTCATTACCAAACTGTGACTTAAAACAACCAACATTAGTTTGGGTTTAGCGGTGGAGGTAATTGAATAGAGCCCCTAGACAGCAAATGGTAGTGGCTATAACCAATACTCCTATGAATCCTTTGAGTGCCAGAGGGGTACTCAACGCATTCCTAGGCAATGCATTGCCTAACCCTGGCCCTCAGAGGGTTAAAGGAATAGTAATGTTTCACAATAAAAGCAGCTCCAATTAATCTTCATAGTATTTGGTCCATGAAGAGTGTTATTTCAGTACTGTCAGAGTTGTAGTTCAAAAGTAATTGAATGATAAAGTCTCCCCTCCAACCCCTTTTACTGATGTAACATTGCTCAGCTCAGAGCAGCAAGGTGATGTCCAGATGACTTTCAAAGAGGGACAATGTTCAATTAGCATAAGGCAAAAACCTGAAAAACCTGTCAAGGGGACAAGGTTTTCATTATCTCACAGTAAGAAGATTGTCCCTTGCTGTGAGCTGTCTGGTCTGTGGACCAGATTCCACATCTGAGGGGAGGTGGCTTACACTAGGTAAAAGGGGTGGGAAGAGGATATTTTATCATTCAATTACTCTTGAACTACAACTCTGACAGTATTGACATAACACTCTCTATGGCTCAAATACTATGAGGATTAATTGGAGCTTCTGTTTTTGTGAAACATTACTATCCGTTTAAGCAACATTAGCTCAGTCGCTATGCCTTCCTATAATATCTAGCATCCAAAAGGTAGCTGTTTTCTCTCTCTCTTTCTCTCTCTCTCTCTCCATGAAACCTTTTATATTAGCATGATGGGAATACATGGAGAAAACTCTCTATGTTGCGGGTGGTGATACATTATTATAATTTATTTCAATGCAATGAAAAAGACAGAGAAAATGGTAAACAGGCACTTTTCGTGGGAATTTTTATGCAGGGAGGGAAGTGCTGATTTTCAGGTTTCTATTTTGAGGTAAAAAGTTTTGCTCCTCCCTACACTCCATTAGCAACCCATTCTTCATTTTGAATGAATACCACTGATTATTACACACTATTTTCTGTCCTTTAGCCAATTATTTATCCAATGAACTATCCATGAGTCCAATCCTAAACTAAACATCTGATGGATCAACTTCCTATGTGGTACATAGTTACTAAAATACAAATAGGCTACATCAACTGCTCCATCCTTGCTTTTCATGATTAAAATATTCAAAGAATCCAGTTAGGTTTGTTTCTCATGATTTTCCTGTTGTAAATACCTGTTGTCATGGATTTAGCATATTAATATACTTCAAAAATGCAGCAGTTCATTCTTTTAACGTTTACATTATTATTCAAACTATTAGGTCAGACTCGAGGCCTGAAATTTTAAGAGTCTTTCCTGCTGCCCTTTTTGTGTAGTAGCACTATACTTGGAATTTTTCCATTAAAGCTGAACCCCTCCTGTGGATGTTGTGGGCTCCTTGACTGCTAGTCTGGCTGCTTGGCATCACAACCCCTCCACCTCAGCAATGAAAAAGGCATAGAAAACAGACACTTTTCGTGGGAAATTTTATGCTGGGAGTGAAGCGCTGATTTTCACATTTCTATTTTGAGGTAAAAAGTGTTGCCCCTCACCACACCATTAGCAACCCGTACTCCCTTTTGAATGAATACCAATGATTAGTATGCACTCTTTTCTGTCCTTTACCCAATTATTTATCCAATCCACTACTTTCAGTTACCATTCAGTTACCTTTCAGTTACCTTCAGAATAACATTACAAAAATGTACATATAAATTTACACACTTTGGAAACAAATTCAAAAGAAGCAAATTAAAACCAATGGGGCTAACCAGTAAACTAATTCAAGAAATAAATAATAAGAAGGTAGCATTCAAAAAATTATAAAGCTGAGGCATCAGCAGTGGCATTTTCAAAATCAAATATGCCAACAAAGCCTGTAAGAAGGCGATTAAATTAGCTAAATTGGTAAATAAAAAAATATTTGCAGAAAGCAAGAGCAATCTCCCAAAAATATTTAAATACATTAATGGCAAAAAAGTAAAGTCTGATGATGTTGGATCTTTGTTATCAGAAATGAGTGAGATGGTCAGTGGGGACAGAGAGAAAGCGGTTACTTTAAATTATTTCTTTTCTTCTGTTTTTACCAAGGAAGATCCAATGGACAAGAACCTGCAAGCTTCTTTTACAGAACAACCATAACAAGCATGTGATTGGCTGCCACAAGAAAAAGTGTTAAAACAATTAAATGGTGTTAAGGTAGACAAAGCCCTGGGGCAGGATGGCGTACACCCATGGGTACTTAAAGAGCTAAGGTGGGCCCTGGCCATACCATTATTTTTGATTTTCAGGGATTCTTTTATTTCAGGTATGGTGCCCACAGATTGGCATAAAGCAGATGTGGTGCCCATATTTAAAAAGGGATCAAAATCCCAGCTGGCAATTATGGACCTGTAAGCTTGACATCTGTGGTGGGAAAACTGTTTGAAGGGTTGCTAAGGGAATATATTCAGGAATAAATCTTGAACAGGTATATCATTAGCAGGAGCCAACATGTGTTTGTGAAAAACAGGTCTTGTCAGACTAACTTAATTGCATTTTATGAAAAAGTGAGTAAAAATATAGATTTGGGTGCTGTGGTTGATGTGATCTATTTAGACTTTACTAAGGCATGTGATACGTTTCCAAACAAATGGTTTACTGTACAAATTGACTGAAATAGGTTTAGGGGCAAACATGTGTGCGTATATTGGAAATTGGCTGAAAGATAGTATGCAAAGAGTGGTCATATATGGGAAGTTCTCAGATTGGACAAATGTGATAAGTGGAGTACCTCAGGCATCTGTCCTGGGACCCCTTCTGTTTATTTTGTTTATTAATGATCTCCCAGTGGGCATAGGGAGTCATGTATCAGTGTTTGCTGATGACACAAAATTAAGTAGGGTAATACAGTCTGAACTGGATGTGTCTTCATTACAAGAGGATTTGGACAAATTGAGAATCAATATAGAAAAGTGTAAAGTTATGCATTTTGGGTATATAATAAAAATGCAACATATAGTTTAAATGGTGTTTCTTTCAGGAAATCTACTAATGAAAAGGATTTGGGAGTAATGGTAGACATTAGAGTTAGCAGTAGTGTGCAGTGCCAGCCGGCAGCTGCAAAGGTCAAAAAGATATCGGCATGTATTAAAAGGGGTATCGACTCACTGGAGGAAGATATTATTCTGCTTCTTTACAGGTCCATGGTAACACCCCACCTTGAATATGCAGTTCAGTTCTGGGTGCCTTTTCTAGAAAAGGACATTATGGAACTGGAGAAAGTGCAGAGGAGGGCTACAAAACTAATAAGGGAAATAGAAAGTTATAGTTATGAAAATGGAAGGTGGCTGGGATATCTAATGTGAAAGATCTGTTAAAGGGCAATGAGGTTAAGACTTTCCCACAATTAGTAGAGGAGTATAATCTCCCGTGCTCCGAAATATTTTCTAATTTGAGAGTTAAATATTATATACAGAGGGGGTTGTATAAAGGGAGACATGTAGTAAGCCAGATGCTGGGAAAAATTTTCAATGGGCAAAATATTTTACAAGTTATGACAAAGTGCCATGAATTTATAAGCTGGATAGTGTGAAGAATCCAGCAAAGAGTAAATGGGAATTGGATCAGAATATAAAGATTATGGAAAAAGAATGGGACAAGGTCTAGAAGTGTCAACAATGCCCTGGTCTTCCACACAATTTTCCTACATAAATAAAATAAATAAAAATAAAAGCCCTAAAAACCCATCACAGCATTCTCCTCCTCTAGAGGGTAATAAATGGAACCTTCTCCTCTATAGTCCTACCGAGTCCATCATCCAGGCCACTGTGAGAAGGGAACATGGGGATTGGCTTATATACCTCCAATTTTTGATTAAAATGTTCCCATATTTCAGTTGGATGTGAAGAGAGGTTACAAAATGCACTGAACATGTGCTGGAGTAATCACTGGGGGGGGGGGGGGGGAAGAAATATGACCCATTTCTACAATTCTGAAATTAATAAAAATATATTATAGTAGACTAACTCCTATCAGATGCCCCAGTTATTCACTCAACTAATGTCAATATAATATAAATAAACAATTATAACCTTTTTCTCAATAAAACAATAGGATAACCATAGCAATTTATATGGGAACAGCTTGAGAAAGGGCTGAGAGTTCTGAAACGTGTCACATCGGACTCCTATAATGTTCTAGTTATGTTTGAGGACTTGAGACACTTGGATTGGGACATTTTTGCAACTCTGAAATCCTTTGAACGTGACATCTATATGTAGCTGCTTGTATTGTGTTTCACTTCCTGGAAAAGTCACATTTTTATAGAGAAAAGGCAAAAAGTTTGTAGCCATTGAAAAAATAGCGAACATTTTTTTTTGATAGTAGTGCTATATAAATAGTTGTATCATTTCCACTATGTACATTAAAAAAAAAATATTGAAACACCTACTGTTACTGTACATGCTCATCTTCAAATTACCATAAAAATATCAACAAAGTTCAAATAAGAAAAAAAACCAGTGCAAATTAAAATTTTAATTTTTAGTTAATAGGCAGAGTTCTTACGGTGCTAATAGAATTATATCTTTATCGCTAAGGGTTCATTTGGTTAATAAACAAAAATGTGATGACTTAGGTGCAGCAGACATATCAAACACACCCCAAAAAGTGTAAACAATAATCTTTGGATCCACTGATTAACCCCTTAAGGACCAGAGGAGAGTGTGTGATAAATTTAGAAGTAATGTGGCTAATCATGGATATACCTGTATTCTAGCCTGTATGGACCTTACAGACAGATTTGGACACCAAAATCTAAAGTTTTAATAATTTGTAATATATATTTTTTGCATAACTTAAAGGGATAGCAATACTTCATTTTATCTTTATTTTATTTTGTAGGCATAAAAAAAACATGAAGAACGATGTAAGTCTTATCTCTGTAACCTTTATGGTTTGAGAGATATTCACAAGCAAAGTTTCCCCTCCCTCCCCTTTTACCTTGTGTAAGCCATCTCTTCTCAGATGTGGAATGCAGTCCATAGACCAGACAGATAACAGAAGGGGACAATCTTCTTCCTATGAGAACAATGATAGCCCTGCCCCCCTTGACAAGTTTTTCAGGTTTTTCCCTTAATTGAAAATTGTCCCTCTCTGCAGTCTACCTGGGCACCTCCCTTCTGATCTGGCTGAACAGTGTTACATCAGTAAAAGGGGCTGGAGGGGGATACTTTGTCATTGAATTACTCTTGAACTAAAACTCTGACAGAACTGAAATAACACTCTCCAAAGTCCAAATACTATGATGATTAATTAGAGCTACTTTTATTATGAAACATTACTAGCCCTTTAAGTTACAAGGATGTCCATGTAAAAGATTCATGACACTCTCGAGCACCTACATCAGGCTCCACATTTTGGCTGATGTACTAAGAAGAACTGGGAAGTGCTGCACTAAAGTGTGATAAAGAGATGACAAAGTGGAAATGACTTCTCCAGTGTGATAAACTTCACAGTCCTTACATTATTCTATGGAGTCAATGCAGTTTTCTCCATCTTTAGAGATCTTAGTACATAGGAACTATAGAATAATAATAATTTGCAATGTATCTCGTTATCATTTCTTTATCACACCTTAGTGCATAATTCCCAGGATCAATGGATTAATACCACAGGGGGACAATAAAAAATTATAACATTCCCTTTGAATTAATTAGGACTTTTAATGAACAAAATAAATAAGAACCCATACACTCCAGATAGAGACCAATCAACCAATAGCTAAACGAATACCAATGGCTGCACTAAGGGTATATAAATGAAAAAAGAGATAAGATAACCCTGCTGAACTAGCACTCTCTAGATAGAGGCTCTCTCAGTATACCCCCAACTGGTGACAAGGACTAATGTTTAAGGCTTAAAGGGATAGTAATTCTTAAGTATTACTAATCCCTATTGTAAAGTCCATTTAAAAATAAATGTATTGCCCCCAGTTTCATCTCTCAAACCTTTATGATCTGAGAGATGAACGCTCCTAAAGTTGCCCTCTCCCTCCCCCTTCCCCGTATTCAGCGTTCTAGCTGATTGCAGGGAAGGATGTCGTACAACTTACAGGCGGCTCTCCAGCACAGCCGAGATTGCGTTAATAAAAAAGAAAACTTTCACTGAAATGGTATTCTATGTGTGCTTGGTTTACAAGCACACGCAGAAGACCGTTTTAGTGAAAGATTTTTTTTTAATTAACGCAATCGCGGCTCTGCTGGAGAGCCGCCTGTAAGTTGTACGACATCCTTCCCTGCAATCAGCTAGAACGCTGAATACGGGGAAGGGGGAGGGAGAGGGCAACTTTAGGAGCGTTCATCTCTCAAACCATAAAGGTCTGAGAGATGAAACTGGGGGCAATACATTTATTTTTAAAAGCATTTTACTATAGGGATTAGTAATACTTAAGTATGACTATCCCTTTATTAGTAAAACTAAGAATGGGCAGAGCAAAAATAAATTAGTGATGCAGGGGCATAATCCAGCATGCCAGAAAAAATTGTTACAAGTCAATTACTTAATCACATTTAAATCATCTAGAAATATGTTAATTGGAGCATGGACAAAACGAATCCACAGAATCAAATAACATTCACTGTAAAGAAAACAGGGAAAAACAAAGCAAGAAAGCAAAAAAAACCCAAGGAGGCAAAAAAACGACCTCTATTTACAGAGAAATCATTTGATTGTTAGAGCAATTTCAAGTGACTTAGAAAGAAAAAAGCCCAAACACTCCTGGCGTGTTTTTCTTTCTTAGCCACTTGAAATTGATCTAACAACGAAATGATTTCTCTGTAATTAGAGGTCATTTTTATGCCTCTTTGCTTTTTGAGCACTTCTAGCAGCTATTTACTTGGTTCAGGCTATTCAGATATACTTCATGGATATGCCATACCCATTGTGCTTTATGTTAGCGGCCTGATCCTGTTTTCTTTATGGTGTGTTTTGTTTGATTTTGTGGATTCTTTTTGTCCATGCTCCAGCTATCAGGCTTCTAGATGTTTTAAATTTACTTAAAGGGATAGTAATACTTTGTTTGAACTTTTTTAGGCATTAAAAAAACATGAAGAATGATATAAGTCTTATCTCTCACACCTTTATGGTTTATAAGATATTCACAAGCAAAGTTCCCCTCCCCTTTTACCTAGTGTAAGCCTTCTCTTCTCAGATGTGGATCAGGTTGTAAGACAAGACAGATAACAGAAGGAGACAATTTTCTTTGTATGAAAACAATGAAAGCCCTTCCCCCTTGACAAGTTTTTCAGCTTTTCCCTTATCTTAATTGAAGATTGTCCCTCTCTGCAGTCTACCTGGGCACCTCCCTTCTGATCTGGTTGAACGGGGGGGGGGATACTTTGTTTGTGAATATCTCTTAAACCATAAAGGTTTGAAAGATAAGACTTATATCATTCTTCATGTTTTTTTAATGCCTACAAAATAAAATAAAGTTAAAACGAAGTATTACTATCCCTTTAAGAGATATCACTTTGATAGTTAACAATTTTTTCTGGCCAGCTGGAATATGTCCCGGTTCTTTCATATGATCTTCTCTACATCATAAGTGGCAAGCCATATTATGCCCATTTATCACTAATTTATTTTTACCCTGCCCATACTTAGTTTAACTAATAAAAGTTGAATTTTAAACATTTGCCCTTGTCACCAGTTGACTATATAATGAAAGAGAACCTCTATCCAGTAAGTGCTAATAGGCCTTTTAACCACATGACTGTTGGAGTGGCCCCCAATGCATTGAAACACAGCATTTTTCCCTATAAGACATTTTTTTGTGTGTGTGTACGTGGTAATTAGATTAGATTAAATGACTGCAATTACAATGAGAAAATGTAAATATGGTAGAGGGTCAGATAACAGAATGTGATGTTTAATAGACATCAGAAACCATTCAGAAAGGGCACAGAGTTAGAACTCAGAAGCACAGCACAGCAGCTCACGTGTTAAAGGGATAGTAATACTTAAGTATTACTAATCCCTATATTAAAGTCCTATTAAAAATAAATGTATTGCCCCCAGTGTCATCTCTCAAACCTTTACAGTTTGAGAGATGATCGCTTCTAAAGTTGCCCTCTCCCTCCCCCTTCCCCATAGTCAGTGTTCTAGCTGACTGCAGGGAAGCAAGTCGTACGACTTTCAGGCGGCTCTCCTGCACAGCCACGATCGCATTACTAAAAAAGAAAACTTTCACTGAAATGGTATTCTATGTGTGCTTGGTTTGCAAGCACACATAGAAGACCATTTTAGTGAAAGATTTTTTTTTTAATTAACGCAATCGCAGCTCTGCTGCAGAGCCACCTGATGATCTATGACCCGATTTCCCTTCAGTCAGCTACAACGCTGACTTCGGGGAAGGGGGAGGGAGAGGGCAACTTTAGGAGCGATCTTAAGTATTACTATCCCTTTAATGCTGAGAAATTATATATGTTGGAATACACAGAAACTTGAAGTTGTTGAGTGATCAAACAAATGAATAATTAACGCTGCACTGACATTTTATATATTTTCTTGTCTCTTTAAATTGAAACTTTAACTAGAGGAATAAGTGAGTCTATGGGCCTTATACACAACGGAAAAGAGGAACAATTAACACCCATTGATTTCAGTTGTGATCAATTAATGCTAAAGAGCTCTCAAATGTATTGCAAAGCAATGAGTCAGTAACTTCTCTAGTAATTAATGGGTTAAAATCCCCATTTAAATTAAAGGAAACATTTATTTGTTCTCTGCTGCACAGTTAGTTTGCCCCATAACTGGTCCTTTTTCTTACTGTATCAGTGGGTTGAATGTATGAATCCACCAGACCAGCTTCACTCCAGAGGCTGCAGTTCAGGGTCTGCACTAGATAGTAGGGGTGGGCGAAAAACTGAGAAAAATTTCACATATGACTTTTCGCAAAAAAAGGACGAGTTTTATCTTTTTTCACTAAAGTTTTCTCCTTTTCTCCAGTGCAAAATTATCCTCCTTTTTGCCTATTCCTGCAAATGTTTTTCCAATTTCAACACATTTTTCTCCTATTCCAACACATTTTTCACTTATGTTTCCTATCGTGTAACAATTCCCAGCACAATATTACTTCTGAGGGCTGTAGTGGAGAAATACGTAGCTGAAAGTCAAAGTTGTGAGTCCAACATCAAAATATACCTTGACAAATGTGTTAGCATGGAGAGTGCATTTGTCCTTTGACCACAATACTAACTTCCTGCTAATGTGAAATTGGCGCATATTAATGATGATGTCAAGTGCTAAAAAAATAAATAAAGTACAACCTACAATGTGGCAGGTGTGTATGGTAGTGGTGGTGAGAGACTTGTGTGGTGTGATTGGTGGGACCTTGACAAAATGCATCCACCCCGGGAGGAGAGGGATCATAATTTATTGCACACGTTGCAGCAACTACTGCGGCAGTCAGTTTTTACTTTACTCCAATGTCTCTGCACTGCTCCACCTTTACCCCTCCCCCCTTGTACATTTGCTGGACAAGGCGAGGATTTTTGTCATAAGTAGCTTAGTAAACTGGTGTTAGGCATAAGACTAGAAAGTGAGCTCTAGCCCTTGTATTTGTATGAAATCATAGCATATATTTCCCTCACTGTACTTTTCTCTATCTGTTTATGACAATACAGTTGCGCTCTGTATAAATGAGGACCTGATATAAAGAACTATTTCATATGATAAGACAGAGATAAGTTGGCTTATAGGTTTATTGTACCTTACCTACTAATATACAAATAAACATAAATTGAGAGCCTTATCAGCCGAGATAACCAAGAAACACAACAGCAGCTGCTCTGTGTGAGGGGCCCAGACTATAGGTAATCCATAGTTAGATAACAAGGTTGTCCAGATAGGCTATGAACTGTGACAGGTATAATGATCTTCTCCATGGGAAAATACCAAAGTATTTCTACCATATTCCTTCATAAAAACGGCAACATAAAGGACAAATAAAAGTCCCCTTTCATTTAAATGGGGCTTTTAACCACTTGAATGCTAGAGAGGTCTCCATTAAATTGCTTCATATGAAAAACTAACAACTCCATTTAACCCTTTTAATTTCAGTTGTACTCAAAAGCTTTAATAATATGAATGTGTTTATCATCTATGGTGTGTTGCAGTTGTTTTGCTCAAATTAGATGTACACCATATTTCTTAGTACATCATCCTCAGTAACATGTTTTTATTGAGTGCACTTACAAGAATAATCCAGGGAGTCAACTGTTTTAAATCATGTACCATAATTTTGTCCAGAATTGCTTTATTTTTCCTGTATCTATATAATCTGTTATTTTATTTTGTAATTTTGGAATTGTAGTTTTTATTTTAGAGTTTAACTGTAATACAGCAAATAAATATGCTATATCTATCTATCTATCTATCTATCTATCTATCTATCTATCTATCTATCTATCTGTATGTCCCATCTATCTGCACTGTCTGTCTGTCTATTTAGAGCAATGGTTCTCAAAGGATTTTTTTCCTGGTGGCCATTGGCCACCAATGCGACCACAGCAATATTCTGGTGGCCATATTCTTATGATCACACTAGCAAAGCACATATGCAAATATTACAATATTATTGACATACAAAATTTGTATATAAATCTGTTATTTTATTTAGTAGCTTTGTACTTGTAGTTTTTATTTTAGAGTTTAACTGTAATACAGTGAATAAGTATGCTATATTTTTAAAATACTAGGTTAAACTGGGCTACTGTTGAACAATATGCATTTTTTCTTCCTATCTTATTGGTCTGTCTAGTACAATATTATTAAGATTTGTATATAAATATGTGCAGAAACAAATAATATTCATCATATTACAATTTAAGCATTTCAGAATCCACATGGGATTAAAAACTAACCTATAAAAGGTTCTTAAAATGTACTAGTTACTGAAGATATATATTTCAGAGACAGTTATTTTGTCTTCCCCAAGGTAGACATAGAACCACACATACTGACCTCCCAGCTGTGTGCTAATGCACTGGAAGCCTTTAGACCCACACATGCTGACCCAACCCCACCATTCTGCCCCTGCACTGGTATCCATAGAACCACATATACTGACCTCTCAGCTTTGTGCCATTGCACTGGTAGCCATAGAATCACACATACTGAGCCTTCAGCCTAGTGTAATTGCACTGGTAACCATAGACCCACACATATTGATTTCCCCAGCCTTGTCCCTCTGCACTGGTTGCTATACCACACATCCTGACCCCCCCAAAAAAAACGTTTTGTCCCTCTGCATTGGTAGTCATAGATCAACACATACTGACAACCCACACACACATACACAGTTTTTTCTCTCTGCACTAGTAACCATAGAACCACACATATTGATCCCCACCCTTGTGCCAATGCACTGGTAGCCATACAATCACAAATACTGACTACCCAGCATTGTGCTAATGCACTGGTAGCCATATATCCCCACATACCGATCCCTACCCTTGTATGACAAAAGCCATGGAACCACACATGTAGACCCCCATTCTAGTTCCACAGTAGCCATTGACGGAACATCTGGCAGGTTCAGGGCCAAATACAGTTCAATTTTAGTGGCGAATCAACCATTACTGACTGTGATGCTGTTGGCTGCATGCAACCACCATGGCGGCATTATTTGCGGGTGCAGCAAGAAGCCACTGTGGCTGAACTAGAGAACTGATGATCTAGATTACATCTCTGGGGGCATGGTTGATGTCTAGACAATTCAAATGCCAGTTGAATTCTATTGGCTGATGCCTACATGGATCAGACATTCAGTGGAAGTTAAGATGAGCATTGCCATCTCAGCATTGCTTGTGTGGGTCTGCTTTTGACCTCATAGGCTGGTCTTACCTGCTGCATCTTTAATGAATTTCTGCGTCATCACAGTAAAATGCAACTTACTAAACTTTTGGAGCATTCATGTGAGACAACAGTCACATCTGTTCAGCATTTTATCTTTCACCATGGGTGGCATCTCTTCATTGGTGTCACCAGTGTGAAGTGTGTCTTAAAGGGATAGTGGTGTTACACAATAAAAGCAGCTCCAATTATATTCATAGTATTTGGGCTGTGGAGTGTGTTATTTCAATACTGCCAGAGTTGTAGTTGAAGAGTAATTGATAAAGTTTCCCCCTCCTGCCCCTTTTACTAATTTAGCACTGCTTACCTCAGAGCAGAAAGACTGTCCGGATGGATAGCAGAGAGGGACAATCTTCATTGAGCATAAGGAAAAACCTGAAAAACCTGTCAAGGGGATGCAGGGTTTTCCTTATGCTCACAGTAAGAAGACTGTCCCTTGCTGCGACACGTCCGGACAAGAGACAAGATTCCACACCTGAGGGGAGGCGGCTTACAATAGATAAAAGGGGCAAGAGGGAGAATACTTTATCATTCAATTCCTCTTGAACTACAACTCTGACAGTATTGAATTAACAATCTACATGGCCCAAATACTACGAAGATTAATCAAAGCTACTTTTTTTTGTGAAACATCACTATCTCTTTATGTTCCCTTCACAGCAGACTATAGATGTCAATAGTTTGACTGAGATATTTTACAGTGAAAAACTCCACCGATGGCTGTTAAGTGTATTTTGGCTTTTTTAAGATTTTATACCCTTCAACTGTACATTCTTAGCAGGTATAGTACATTTTTATTTTGTACCTTATAAAACAACATGCACATCTTTTTTTTCAACACAGAAGGAAAGGGGAGGGGTTTGTAGGTTTATATTTTAGGTTGCAGATAGAAATGTAGGTAAATGAGTGGTCAAAAAGAAGCACAGCTAAAATCTCATGACTATAAAAGCTAAGATCAGTTCTGTGCACACACCAACGGTGCAATTCTGGGACAAATCAACTCCAATTATAAGAAACAAATTCATATTCTAATATGTTATCAATGCTACAGCCTTTAAGGGGTTAACACCCCATTTAAATCAAATTATGTTTTTAAAATGTATTCCATATGGTGCAGTTTGCACCCGAATTGCACTACTGTTCCTTAGTACATCAGCCTCGCTGTCGGGTGTGTCCTTTTATAGATCAGTATGTACACAGAACTGTCATATGAAGGTGGGATGATGACTTGGAGACATAAAAGAAAAGAGGAGTAATTCTGGAGCAAAGCAGTTGCTCTATAGGGGACTTCAATGCCTGAGCTGTCTTTGCATGGAGACCACTCAAGCATTCAGGGTGTTAACCCTTTTACTAATCCTTTTGAACTGGAATGCTTTGGATAACTCTCTGGTACTCGAAGGGTTAAGGGGTTCATAAAAATCAATTAGTGTTTGTCATTTAATTCGTTGGACAATTCTGTGAATGCTACAGTACACTAACATATAGGCAAATGTATGTGTTGTTTTATGTTGTTACTTCCACTTTAATATTTTCCAGTCACAGTGAATTAACCCTGTGTGTGCCACACAGGTAACCAACACATTTCAGTGCAATATGTTGGATAACTTTCTAGCACTCAAAGGGTAAAGAATACTGGTAATTTTTAGTAGGTAGTAGTGTTCTTATAAGTTACCATTTCCAACTCACATTCAAATACAATGGATTTTTATACAGTGTTAACCCTCTGGATGCTGGAGAGGTCCCTAACACATTGCTTCACACAGTTTTGGAATCTTCTCAAGCATCCAGGGAGTTGTAGTGTTTAATTTTAAGGTTTCCACAACAATTTCAAATGAACCTAAGGAGTTCTACAAGAAAACATTTGACAGTACATTATGTGCTATTAGACAATAATAATGGTTCAGTATCATTCAGCTTTTATATAAACAGTAAGGACACCACTGCAACATTTTTCTTTTACTGTATAATCAGTAAAGGTTTGTGTATGCTCACTTTTAATCTCAGATTATACAATTTACAGTTGGTTTTACTGTCAGTGCCCACACACCATGTCAGTCTGCCTTCCATATCAACTGACATACTGGGGCTGATGCACAAAACTAGGTGCAGAATATGCTATACCACTATGTTAATACATGCTTAAGGATGAACTAAGCAATGTACATCAATATGAGCACAATAGCACTTTATGAAACAGAGGGGTAATCAGGCCATTTTTTCAAGCAGTGGTTGTATTAGTCATTGGAGGGCTCCAGTGCAAACATTTTTGGGCCCCTATCACAAAAATATTTTCAGAAGCATAACTGGAACATATTGGATTCTGGGGCAGATGGGGCCCAAACGATGCTGGGTCCTAGTACAAGTGTACTTTCTGTAGATGAAAGGTCCTTTGGTGGCAAGAATGGAGGTCACATGACCCATAACCTGAAGGTTGCTGGTTTGAGCTCAGGGAGAGGCAAATCCAGAGGATCAACTGTGACATTGCCCTCCCTCTAGCCAGGTGGTAGGACCCAGGCATTGCAGATGAGTGCAGTGAAAGGCCAGAAGAGCAAGACAATGAAGGGAAGAAGCTGGCTCCCAGGAATTATCTCTCCTGGATCATAACTTTTCCACTGCACCAGAAACTGAAAGTGACCCCTGTGCAGTCGGGAATGCAGGATGGCTTTGACTTCATATTTCTCCTTCTCCTATACTTGAGGAGCAAGTATATGTCTGGGATCAAGGTTAGGAGTAACTGGCTAGTAGGGCGATGTGGAAAACTGGGTGGACTTGAGGAGGAAGCTCCAGTTTTACCATCACAGAACTGATACACTACAAATGTCTATAAGGGCTGATAAAACAGGAACACAATTCTTGTAGGATACAGACAAGTTCAAATGCTTAGTGGAGTGTCACACTTTCTCACCAAGCTGAAAAGACACAAAAAAATTATGCTTACGGTCAGACGTTGACTTGTACGCAGTGTGTGTCAACAAAAGTTTTGTCTTTAGGGGCTGGAGGATGAATATAAGAGCATGAAGCCTCCAAATTATCTCAGGGACCTGTGACATGAATATAGAACATAGCCTAAATAGGCTACATATCGATTACTTCTAAAATGTAATTATTTTTTTTTTAGTTTTATTTGTTGTAAATTTAATTTAGAAAGTCTGTCCCACAGCTACTTCCGCATAGACTGTGGTTAACTGCACTGTAACTGCAGTCCGTCGCTCTGCCTCTGCTCTCCTCCCTCTTCCAATGATGGAGGCTTCTGTCTGTAAGCTGGAGCGGTTTCATTGGCAGAGACTGATATCCAGCCAATGAGACCACTCCAGCTTACAGACAGAAGCCTCAGTCATCGGAGGAAGGAGGAGAGCAGAGGCAGAGCAGTCTATGTGGAAGTAGCTGGGGGAAAGACTTTCTAAATTAAATTTACAACAAATAAAACTGAAAAAAAACCAATTAATAAGGTTTTAGAAGTATTCAATATGTAGCCTAACTATTTAGGCTATGTTATAAATAGGTGACACATACACTTTAACTAATAGGCCAGTCAATTTGGAGGTTGTTAAGGTGTATCCATGGTAGACCCAACACTATAGGGAATTAGGGAAACTGGACTACAACAACTGTCAACCATTCACAGTGTTTGTTTCTAGTGAGCTGCAGGGCAGTAGAGTAATGAGTAACCAAGCCTGAATGCAAATACTTGGATCTATAGAGGATGAATCTTAGGTTTCAACTCTACTTGGAGAGAGGATGCCAGAGCAGCTCTGGAGATGATGAAGGTTCTAAATGGAAAGACCTTATACACTAATTGCAAAGACAAAGAAATTTAGCAATGAGAAGGTGAAACACTAGGACAACCAGCCGAGTGAACTGGTCAGCTGAGGAGGCTCTTGCATACTGTTCTGAGGATGAACAGGACAGATACGGTGTAGGTGGCCATGTTTGCAACAGTATAAGCAGAGGTTCAGACTATGACTCCAGGATCTCTCTTCTTCAGTGAGGGTGGCATGAGCTATAGTAATTTGCATTGGTTCAGAGGAGCCTTGTGGCAATGAAGTCATGTCCTTGAATGGTGGAATTTTTGCCACAGTATAAGCAGAAGTTCAGACTGCACCTCCAGAATCTCTCTTTTCCAGTCAGGGTGGCATGACCCATACTGATTTGCATTGGTTCAGTGGAGCAGTGGAGCCTTGTGGAGATGGAGTCACGTCCTTGGATGAAGGAGTCTGCCACACTGGAGCCAGGGAACTAGTCCTCTCCTTACGCCATTTTCGGAATTGTCTAATAATCTGAATGTATAGGGTGATTAAATCCTCAATAAATTCTGGCATCACTACATGGGCCAGCTCATCCTTTAAGGAATTGGATAACACAAATCACTTAGTATTAGCAGGCCAGTTATGGAATTTACCAGAATATTCCTCTGCGGGTCTTCAGCCCTGCTTAAGTGAATAAATGGATGCTTCTGCCATGGATGTTCTATGGGGAATGCCATATATAATAGATATTCATTTGAAAAAAGAGGACAGGTCAGTAAGCAGAGGGCTGTGTCTTTGTAGGAGACGGTGCCCAGGAGGCCTGCTCACCAGACACAAGGAAGACCATCATACAAAATGTGTCCTCCTCAGAGAAGTAGGTATGGGGTTTCAAGTAGAATAGTAGCTTACATGCATTCTGAAAGCCACAGAACTGAAACTTGTCCCCAGAAAACTTGTTTGGTAGGGGACATTGTGGTTCAGGAAAATATTCTGATGAGACAGGACCAAGGGCAGCAGAGCCCATCATAGCTGGATCAGAGGGACCAGGGGAATACGGACCTTGGACCTGAACATGCAATTGGGTCATGACACTCTGCAGGTTAATCACAGCCTGGGATACGGATTCTAGCTTCTGTGTCAAGCAATGCAGGATCTGAACCAGACCTGTGGGATCCATAATGGCTCAGTTGTTCTGTCAGGAATACAGGAGACTGGATCTCAAGATGGGACAAAAGGACTGAAAGCAGTCATAGACTCATGGTCTCTGCAGAAGAAGCTAGGGATTGAAGCTTAAGTGAGAAGCTGGGAAATGGAGCCGGAAACCAGTGTTCTCTTGCTGCTGTCAAAACCATATTAAAGGTGCTGGCCGTAAAGCCAGATATCCCAGACCCAGTTGAGGCAGGGGCAGCACCAGGATAGGTACAGTGGTAGTCTGGTGAAAGCAGAGAAACAGGAGCAGGAGAATGAGGAGTAGTCAGGAAAAGTCAATAAGTCATGATAGACAGAGTAAAAGTGGAGTCAAGGTACAAGTCGAGGTCTAGACGGATATAGTTCAAGCAAAGTGAACGTACATGCAGGGGTCGAGACAGGTTAGGCGTTCAAGCGAATTCAAGGAACAAGCTGATGTCAACTAGAGAATCAGACAAATAGGAATCATGAAACTGAGTCTTCACCACCAGGGTGAAAAACTGAGCACTGGGAGGTCAGGCAGGCTGGTTTAAACAGTGTCTAAACAAGGTACAGATGGAGACCATTAATTAATAGGTTCCTCTTTCCCTAGGCATATACTTTGTTCCCCATTGCCAAATTGAAAGATCTGATGCCTTGGGAGAGGGAGCATATGCAGCATATCTAACAGGCACACCATATCAATCAACATCAGCTTACAGCTGGACCCTCTTCTGCTATGCTTCATGCCCCTCCATACACCATAGGTTCCCTTCTACAGCATGTCCAGGCCCCATCCAAGACAATGATGCACTGCCCAGCCATTAGTTTTGTGCAGCCCTCTACTCAGTCCTCCAGCCTCCCAGCCCATGTACAACAGCATATGTCTTGGAATATACATCCTACTTATGGATCTTGCATTTTTAGAGGCAGTTAGGACAGGGGATCAGGAATTGCCTCCATGCAGATTCTTTATACAACTACAACGCCAGAGATTCACAAACATAATGTATAGCTATGGTTGGGAAGCTTTCCATATACCATTGAAGGAGTAGGAGGCCACAAAGATGGACTACAGAAATGCTTCACTGAGTTAGTTGTCCAGTTCAGTGTGTTCTGTCTCTGAGTTTGCATAGGAGTAGTAAAATGGTAGAGTTCATGCAGAAGTGTTTTAAAGCCATTCATACTAGGAGCAGAGCAGGAGTAAAACTGCTGGTTTGAATATTACTTTGCCTGGGGTTGTAGTACTTAAGCCTGTTTGTGGGGGGATGATGGATTTGCTTGTTTGATATATTGATCTCACGAACATCTAGCTCGCAGGATGCACAAGTACATACTGGCAGGAAAATGTGTAGACATTTATAAGTTGTCCTAGAAAGGAGAGTCTAAACATAACCAAATATATTGATTTCATTTGAACCCATGCCAGGTATGGGGAAAAACACACAGCAAGGGGCCTTTACATTAATGGAATTTTGTATACACATATGTAAATATCCATATTTTCTACACTCAAGTTGTTAGCTGGTAAGCTATTTGTGCCCACCGGCTAATTCACTTCAGGGGACATAAATTCACCCTGTTTCAGTTCGCAATGACTGGTTAAAACTGTGATCAGATCCTCTTATCAAGTACAGCATATGGTTTAATACATAATGTGCACAACATAAGAAGACTAAAAATGGTCTATTAAACCAATGCATTTCTAGGTCTCTAAGTACGTTTTCATGAGGGTGACAGACTCAAACTCTTTTTCCTATCTAGATATAGTGTTTCTTCATATGCTGGGTATGACAGGCCTTTCAGAACAATTCTGGCTCCCAACAAACATCTTTGAAATAGCCATAAAATGATGGGTATTTGGGTGGAATTGATCAAACATGGTATAGCACAGTCCCGTTTTCAGTACATTCTCACAAGTTTCCATTTTGAAGACTATTGCTATTCTTACAATGACTAATGCTGTCTGAAGAGCTTAGCTTACAGATTTAAACAGATCTGCACAGTTTGTGCCAGGAGTCACATAAACTTGTACTGTGCTAGACATTGAAGATCAGGGGCAGTGAATACTAATTTTGTATCTTTGAAGCAAAGGTTGGAGTTTCCCATAGTTCTAGGCAAGCTAAATGAGCAGCTTAGGAGCCATCCTGACCAGACTCAAGCTTTGTTTTTGTTTCAAGGTTTTGTTGATTTAAAATTCTAGTCTGAAATAAGAGCTGTTTTCAGTTTGTGGGGTGAGAAATTTGAAGTCTGCATATAAGCACCATGCAGTTTTGCAACATAAATTAGTAGAATAGCAGGCTCTTTTAAGGGAAGTTCCCATGCCAGGTTTAATCACATGACCACTGGGGGTGATCCATAAGAAAGAGCCAGGAAAATTCCTGTTGATCCTGCATTTGTCTTAAACTTAGCAGGGTTCATTGAAGGATGCCTTAGAAAAAATTCCTCTAGTTTTCAATATCAAACATTTGATAAAACATCAAACGTCATACAGGCATCAGTGTGAGATCCCTCTTGGCTAAGAAAGATGTTAAGCAAGCATTTTTCATTCACCTAGAAAGATTTATTTACATGGGTTTCAAATGTGATGGTCAGTGCTACATATATAAATGTTTGCTCATGGGTTGTTTAATTTCATGTGTATATTTGGAAGACTTTAGCTTATTTGCATTGGGAGGTTGAAGTGTGTTAAGTTTTCAAGTCTATAGCTCATTACCTTGACAATGTTTTATCTGTGTGTCTGGGAGGATCAGGCACCTGCACTGAGATGTTTATTCATGCAGAGGAGGTAGTTAGGTTATTGGGTTCCCACTGATCAGGATAAGACAATGCACCCAACTACCTGCCTTACTTTTTTGGTTATTGAAATTGACACTTGCCATGCTTTGGTTATGATAGGTTGCTAAGACAAGGGAAGCAGTAAAAGGTACTAGCAAAACAACACTGAGGGTAATGCAGTAATTACTGTGTAGACTGACCTTCACTTCTAGGTTCATTTCCATGGGTAGGATTTTCAGTAGGTGACTGGAAATGGCTACAGTGGGAAGAAAACCGCTTTTCCACAAATTCAGGCTCACAGCATCCCAGAAACGGAATCTTATAGTCTGGGATATGTTTTTGCTGGGATTTAATGAGGTCAGGATGTGGGTGACCCCATTGGTGGATAGTCAGGTGCTACAGTTGTATACAGATGCAGCTGTTGGCATTGGCTTTGTGGTTTTCTTGCAAGACAAGTGTTGTGCTGTGTGATGGCCTGCTGATTGGCATAATGGTCTCACTGGGAAATTACTTTTCTGGAGTTCTTCCTAGTGGCCGTTAGTTTAGAACTGTGGCATAAGGCAGTGATGTTTTTGGACAGACTCCATGGGAGTGGTATTTACTGTTATTGAGCTATCGTCATCATCCTCTATAGTTCTGGTATTTTTGCAACACGTAGTAGTTATGCATGTGCCTTAACATACAGTTTAAGGCTAGGCATTTTCCTGGATTATATACTTCAGTTGCAGATGCATTATCAACTGAAAATAGGAATTGTTTTTTTAAGATAATATCTTATGCCCATTCATATAGTCCTGTTTGTCTGATAACTGTACTGCAAGTCGCAGTCATGGGGCACTTCTTTGTACACTGGCAAAGAAACTGTCATCAACAAGCTCCTGTTGAAGACAAGGATACCACAGGAATGCATGAAGATAAAATAGCTTGGAAAAACTGTACTAATTTAGATAGCATTTTGGGAAATGTCTAGCAATGCCAAGCAAAAACAGAAAAACCTAGATGTGGCATGCATGTGATCAGTATAACCTCACAACTAAAATCCTGTTTCAGGAACTTGCCCAGTTGTCCATATCAAGGGGAAATGGGATCTTTTTTAAAGTTTTTTTTTATGCCAATTCATTTGGTTCGGTTGTCTGAAAATGTCATGGCAGTTGGGGACCCAGAACTCGATAAGATCCTTAAGACTTCCCTAGTGCCCAAGACCTAGGCTGCCTACAAGTAAGCATGGAGGCAATGGTGAGTCTGTAGTAGACTCTAGTAAGCTAGTACTAACTTTTATTAAACATTTGCACAGGAATGGGACATAGTGTAGCATAGTGTCTGGGTATTTGTCCTCAATGTCTTTTTTTCCATAATCTAAGTAGAGGAGGAGGATCTGACCTCCAAATTCCCAATCAGGTGAGTTAAGAAGGGTGGGGGAGTTATATAAGTGTGATGTTCTTAGACACAAGGACAAGGAGCATATCATTAAGATAGTGTGAACTTCCCTCAAAACTGTGCAAGGGAGCCTATGAAGTCTTGTTATTTATTGCTGCTTTTCTTACATTGCTTTTATGGTGAGAGAAATTGTTGTGGATTCCTAAAAGGATGCATGGAATATTGGCTTGGAGGCAGAAGAGTTATAATGGTCTTCTTACTGTGTATGTTGTTTTATCAAAAACGCAAGTTAACAAGGAGGCCAAGGGTCAATGCGTAGTGCTGGGAAAAACCCATTCTATTCAGTACAAGTGGTGGGTGCTTACTAGAGGGCCTGTCTCCCTGGAAGGGGACTTTTTAAAGCATAAGAACAGGTCTACCTTTTGACTATAACAATTTGAGGCCATCTTTCAAAGGTCACTCACCAGCATTGGGGTGGACCCTGTGAATTTGTTTTGGATATTGGTGGAGTCTCTGGCAAAAGTGCAGAGCCAGTTGGAGCAGAATGTTAAGAGGCTTGGAAAATTATGCTCTAGGGTTTATAAGAAATAAATTAATTCAATATATAGTATCTTATATATTTCTCTTTTGCCCACATTTTGGGATGAAGGAAGTCTCCACTGCAAGTCATGATCATGGAGAACTCCATTGTTCACTTGGTTCACAAGCTCCTGTGGAAGATAAGGATCCCACAGGAATGCATGAGGATTACATTGCTTATTGAAAGGGGACCAATGTGGGCAGCATTGTGGGAAAAGTTTAGAAATGCCCAGGCAAAATAGAGAGACCCAGGTGCGGCAGTATTACATGTGGTCAGTAAAATCATGTTATGGGATCTTGGCTTTATGTCCTGTTGTCCATTTTTTTGGTCCCATATACTTTGCATGAAACACTGGTGGGGGGTGGGGCAATGGAAACATCTAGAAAAAGGTAAACCTAGTCAAGAAAAACTGATGAGTTTGTGTGTGTGTGTGTGTAAGGGGGGTGGAGGTACTCTGTTTCTGTATGTGTGAGGGGCGGGGTTACTCTGTTTCTGTATGTGTGTGTGGGGGGCGGAGGTACTCTGTCCAACACAGTGAGATCAGTTATAGAGAAGAAGGCCTATGCAGACATGACAGAGTACATCTGTCAGTGAACTGATCCTTAGGGGCCTTAAAACAGCATTGTCCAGATTCAGAGGGGGTCAAGTTAGATTGGTCAAAAGGTTCTTTATGTGGGTGGTTGTTATATGGCACTCCTGGGAACTGGGTTGGTAGGGCATGAAAGATTACTCCATATTTGACACAGGCTAGAGGCTGAGTCTGCAGTCAAGGTTTGCCTTGCAATAGCAACATAAGACACAAAGTGAAAAAACACCATGGATGGTGAGAGGCTGGGCAGAACTTACCTAGGAGCAGGCTTTAACACAAGGAGGGCTACTATACCTGGGAATGAGGGTGCAGACATTGCCTAAGGAGTATTACATTAAAGGGGGTGGGGGGTACATAGGTTATTAGTTAAATAAACTATGACAACTGTTCGCACCTAAAAATATTTGTCTCATTTATTGAGGTTCATTTATTGTCCACCAGGTTGAGTATGTGTTTTTATGTTCTTAAGCCTAAACAATAGAGCAAGATTTCTGAATTTGCATAAGTAAAGGTGAAAGGAATAGTACAGCTTAACCCTTTCCGTGCCAGAGGGGTACGCAATGCATTGCTTTGCAATGCATTGCGTACCCCTCTTGCACTCAAAGGGTTAAGATGGTGGCAGGTGGTAATCCTTCCTCTGCTACCCGACTAGGAAATAATGGAAGAAATTAATATGGGGTTTTGGAGTAGAGACCCCATATTAAAATGAGAATAGGGGACCAAGATTCCCTTCTTTGTTTTCTCAAGAAAAGAGGATAAAGTATTTGTTTCTTTGTCTGGATGAGGATGTCCATTGGTACCTCATCAGAGAAATAAATGGGAGAAAAGAAAACAGACTAGTAAACACCAAGACAACCCAGTCAATTTGGCAGTCAGTAGGATCTAATCCAGAAGATGGATGGGGCACAAAAGAGTAAGACTTAACTTTCATTAACATATATAAGACTTTCTAAAAAAATCACATTAAAATAATAATATAAAACCATATGAGGGTAAGACCGAGATTCAGTCATTGTTGCCAAAAGACAATGTAAATAAAATCTGCAACAAATGATTCGCAAGAGGTGTAGTGATAATGGATCTGAATAAAGAAAGAGATCTATGTATATCATTAATTCATGGAGTGATGGTTAAATAATCACAGGTGTTTTGATAAGAGTGCCTTGCAAAATTTCAGTAGTTTACCATGCATCAGTGAACTACAGCAACATTTAATCCTAGATTTGCCGGTGTCCATTAAGTGCATTAGACACCTATCTCAGGGGGGTATGAGTTTAATCTACTCACTGTTACAGAAGGGAAATAAAGTTTAAAAAAAAGAAAAGATATGGTCACTCTGAACAAGTGCATGTGGATGACTTGATTCACCTTCAAAGGAAAATATCAGTATAGGCATATGTGTGGCCCCGCTGAAGTCCTTGTATATATGCCTATACCACTATTTTCCTCTTTGCAACCATGTTTTGGCAAGAAATAATTTAAGATGTTTTGATTTTTTTCTACTGTAGCTTTGTTGCCATTTACCAAATGATTTTTATTGGCTATAATATGTACTCAGATGATTTATCTTTATACTGCTATTCTCAATAGGAATCTCGCCTTGTTGGCTATATAATATGTATTCAGATGATTTATCTTTATTCTTCTATTCTCAATAGGAATCTCGCCTAACTTGAGATACGGGACGTTACTGTTACATCTGCAGCAATTAATATAAGTCCTTACTACCTTGATGGCACATTGAAAACTTCCTTCTAACTTTGTTGCTGTGCTCCCTCTGTATGCGATGTGTGGTACTACATATTACCTAATTAACTTTGAAGGTGAATCAAGTCACCCACACGCACTCATTCAGAGTGACCATATCTTCTTTTCTTAACTTTATTTCCCTGCTCTAATAGTGAGTAGATTAGAGTCATCCACCCCTGAGCTAGGTGAACATAATGGATACCATCAAATATAGGGTAAAATGTTGCTTGAAATTTTGCTAGCCACTCGTATTTGGCTATCACACCAGGATTGAATCATGTAGGTAGATTTCTTTCTTTATTCACATCTGATATTGCTAGGCCTCTTGCCAAATAATTTGTTGCAAATTTGATTTACCCTGTCTCAGAGAAATATTGGTCTTACCCAGGTATGGTTTTATATTATTATTATATTACTATTTTCATTTGCTTCTTTTGAGACGGTCTTAAGTCTATTAATTAATCTTCTGGATTAGATCCTGATAATGGCCAATTCAATTGGGGTGGGCTTGGTGCTTATTATTCTGTTTTCTTTTCTCTAGTTTATTTTGCTTTATGATTATTATGGAATTAGTAAATCCCCTTAAATTTACTAACACCCAATCTACGTATTAAAGTGGTGCACCATCTTTTCCTTACAGTACCTCATCAGCACCCTGATCCACTTTGATTAAAAAAACCTCAAATTCCACCCAGCCAGTTATTGGCTGGGGAAAAAGGATCACTCAAAGTATCATGCATGCCCCAGAGTAATCTCTCCCTCCAGCTTTGAGGAAAATGTTATGCAAATGGACCATATTAAGAATGCATGACCACATCTTCCAAGCTCATTAATTGGCTGAGAGGAAAATATTACTCTGGGGCATGCATGGGGCATGCATTGCTTCCTGCCGGCCCCTTATAAAACTTTATTTTTTTAATCAGATGTTTTTTATTCTTTTATTTTTTTTTATACTTAAAGGAGGCGGAGATGGCTAGAGCATCTATGAAATACTGCAGGACAGGTAAGAAAAAAATGACCTCTGTTGCTAAAGTAGCTAATATGAGCAAATTTGGCAATGAAGAGGTTAATCTTTGGTCAGGACAGGATAGAGGGGCTGGCAAGGGAATAATAAGGGGATAAAATCATGATATTAATATAAAATAACCCCTCCATTGCACTGCTTGATAATCCAAATCACAATGTAGTGCATACATCACTGGACATTTATGTGTGTGTATGTGGGGGGTGTTTTAGGGAAAAGGGTGTCACCACATCTACTCACTAATTGGGGTTATTACTAGAGCATTCCTTCAAGCCCATATCTGGGAACTAGATGATATTGTCACCCCCCAAAACAACTTCATATGGGTTGTAGGATTCAGTAACAGAGACTCCAGCCTTGTAACATCCCATTCTTAGCTATAGAATAATGCATACAGTTCCCCTACCCTTCACTGTCAGCCATAGAAAAACAAATACTTACCATCCAGCCATGTCCGATTGTACTGGCATCCATATAACCACATATACAGTCCCCTAACCTTGCCCCACTGTAATGGAGGCAACAGGAACACAAATACTGACCTCCTCAGCCTTGTCCCACTGCACTCTTAAACACAGAACCACACATACTAACCCCTAGTCACATACTGACTCCTCCCACTCTTGTAAACTGCTCTAGTAACCATGGAAAATGCATACTGACCTCCACAGTCATGTCCAATGACACTGGTAGTTATAGTATCATACATACTGACCATTATTTTTCTGGTTACTGATTTCAGAATCACAGGCCTGTAGTTGCCAGAGTCCTTCATAGTATAATTTTTGTGACGCTCACTATACTGGAAACTTTCTAGTCATCTAGATACACTCCTCTCAACAGTGATTGGTTAGGTGGTATACAACACAGAACAAAGCTATTTTAATAATGTTTGATGAAACCCATCTGGGCTAACTAACTAACCACTTAAATTTTTGATAATCTGAGTTATTTTAGTTCTGCATGCTCTGTTTTTGCAGTTGTTTTATGTGTTAGTATCTTTTGGCTCTAAGCTAAGATTCTCATTTATCCCGTTTTTGACATCTACAGCATCATTTGTGTACCCTTTTTAAAAACAATCAATGTAAAGACTGTGAATTATTATTATATGTTCAGCATTTGTAAACTGCATCTCAGTGGTTTACATATTTTATATTTTAGTACTTCTCACCCCAACACATAGCATGGAATATCCAAAGTACCCTTAACATAGTACATGTCATTTAGTAGCATTTTAATAAGGAGTAAATATATATAATTGTTGTTAGATTTTGGAATAAAAATTACAAAATCAAAATTTAATTAGAGAACAGAAAAATGTCTATACATTTTTTTATTAAGAATGTGATGTGTGTTAATGCATGTGTTAGCATTGTGAGTCAGTGATGTGCCATTTCTGAGTTCCAATACACCCATACTACACTCTCTACCAATAAGAAATTCCAGATGAGCCGCCAAGGATTGAAAGTGTGAGCACTCTATGCTGTTGTCCATGACATATCAAACTCGGGTTTAGCACAAATGTCACCTGATTGTAACCAATCGATGTTCCTTTTCACAAAACAGTAAGATATTTCATAGGTCTGATCATGTATAACCTCTTGAAAGTCAGTGATGCCTTCAGTGCATTGCAAATGTCCATCATTTTTCATAATGTAATAACAAAGAAAGGCTTATATATCATTGCATTTGATAACTCAGTGGCTGAGATGCTCTAAAGTTCGATGAAGGATCAGGATGGCGATGTTGTGTCGGATCTGTGTTGAAGTGACATAGCCGCCATACATTAACGTATCATCACTATCATATCCCCTTCAATCTGCCAACAACTTCATCAATCCACCATGCCTTCGACAGGTTTGTGATTTTGGACTGACCACATTGACAATGGATCCTTTCCATGTGGAAATGCAGGTTAACAATCCACTGCTGTATTCAAGTGGGTGTGTTTGTATGTTAATGTGGCTGTTTGCCACATGCACTAATACTCCGATAGCAGCTTCTGCTGCCAGAGTTCACAGTCCTAACATAGCCTACCTGAGGTTGGCAATGTTGGGATCTCCCTCTCAAGCTTTAGCACTACAAAAATGATCTCTCCCTTAACCCTTTGAGTGCCATAGGGATGTGTATTGCACACATCTGTGGCCCTCAAAGTGTTAGAAAAGTACACTATAACAACCAATACACAAAGATTTCCTCAGCTATATTTAATTTTTTTTTGTTATTCATATTTGTACTGCACACAAAAACAGTGTTTTAAATAATGAAATATAGAATTTAACTACTTGGCTGATAGAGATGCTTTGCAATGGCATTGGAGACTCCTCTACTAGCCAAAGCATTGAAAAAAGTAAGTATCCGCTGCACCTACACTTATCAAGGACAGAAGAGACAATCTAGATTTGGTGGAGGGGCTTCTACTTACTGATCACTTGCAATCACCCATAACACTTGGCATCTGAGTGCCCATAGTAGTGGTGAACTGAGCCTCAAGGTGGCGAGGATCTGGAGTACTGATCAAGACTCAGCCCTGAGCTCTCTACAGCCTTGGTACCACTCTCCCTGGGTAGGCTATGTGTGACATGTGGGCAGGAACCAGTAAAGTGCTAGGACCTCACTCTGCCACCCCTCCTCCACTTGTTTGCAGTGCCAAGCTTGTGGAGAGCTCAGAGCTTAGTTGTGCTGAGGGCTCCAGATCTCCACCATCTTTTGGCTTAGTTCACCTCTGCTCTGCACACATAGATGCCACTTGTGATGGATGATCATCAGTGATCAGTCAGTGGCAGCCCCTCTACAAAACCTAGATTGTCTCTTCTGTCCTTGATATGCGCTTGAGAAATGGAAGCAGTTTGTGTTACTTATTTTCTTTTTTACTCCTTTGGTTGCTAGAAGTTTATCCAACACATCACAAAACAATGGTTTGGAGACATTTCTACCAGCCAAAGGGTTAAGTTTTGTATTCCATTTTTTAAAATAATGGTGTGTGTGTGTGCAGTACAAATATGAATAAAAAAATAAATGAAGTAGAGCTAAGATGACATTTGTGTATTGTTTGGTATATTGTACTTTTCTAACCCTTTGAGTACCACAGGGGTGTGCAATGCATATCCCTATGTTACTCAAGGGTTAAGGGAGTGATGCTGTTTGTGGTTCTGAATTCTGATAGGGTCCTCCCCATGCCCCCTCTGAACAAGTGGGGAAGCAGAGAAGATGTTCTCAGACTTCAGGGTTGTCTAGTGCTGGCAATGTGTAAGCGAGAGCATCCATTATACATCACCAGCAGTTCAACAAACTTGTATGCTAATGGGGAACTTCTTCCCCCCTTGCATACCTAATTCTTATGGTGATGTGTGTCTACATCGCCAAGACGATGTGCTCCCCACACATCTCCAGACAAACATATCCACAGCAGAGAAGCTTAGTACATCTCCCCCAATTTCTCCATATACATGATGAGGAATCTGTTAGATAAATCAAGCTGATACCAAATGCAGTGTAAGCTAGGCCAAATGTGTTACCCTATAGCAATTTCAAATCCATCAGCATCCTCCTTTTCTCTTTTGCAGGGATCAACACAAATTTGGCTCCATCGGGTTCCCATGCTTATCTTATTCATCACACGAATGATGCCCTCTAAAAACATGCTTTTAAAGGAGGCAGAGGAGAAGTAAAAAATGACTGGGTCCACGGTGGAATTAAATGTGCTAAGGAGAAGAACATAAGTCCTCCATTCTGGACTGCCCCCGTGAATAAAGCCCACCACATGTGATATATTATAAGGCAAAAAACAAACAATAAAATTAACCAGAGTAGCTACAACTAGCCCAATGGCCCTAAGCTTTCGCTTTTTCTGGATACGGGGTTGGGTCATTATGATCTTGATAAAGTTGGTATAACAGAAGATGGTAACCATAAATGGGACACAGAAGAGCACCACAAACATTTCTAATCTCACAGGTAGGAGAATACGCAGCTGAGCTGGTGAAAACGTGCTGTAACAAGTTGTAGTTTCAGTTATAGTTCCATTATCTGATACAAAATAATCCACAATATAGACTATGCTGCAGTGTATTGATCCCATAATCCAAAGGAAGATGCTCAAAATAACTGAATAAAGTGGTTTGTTAAGGAGTTTGTATTTGATAGGGTAAGCAACAGCCAGGTATCTTTCCACACTTATGGCCATAAGGAATAGGGAAGTAATATAAATGCTGCTGAAATACATGAAAGCAGACAGGGGACAGAAAACATAAGGCAAAAGCCACTTCATGCCAGAAGCTGCTTCTATCATTCGGAATGGAAGAAAAGCCAATAGGAGCAGGTCAGAAATAGTCAAGTTGAATAGTAAGATGTCCACAGATACAACATTTTGTTTAAATTTTTGAATGATTGTAGTAATGGCCAAGATGTTTAGGGGAAGACCTGCTATAAAAGTTATGATATACACTGTTAAAAAGAGCCACTCTGCTCCACTGAAATAAGCCATTCTTTATTATCAGTAAATTCATTCCGGTGCGGTGACAAGGACTGTACAAGGAAACATATGGTGGATCTCTTTTAATATGTACTTGTTGCTGATGTATCCCAGACACTGTAAAGAAAAAGCAAAACATAAAAATACAGATACAGATTAACTCTTTGACTGCTTTGCAATGTTTTGGAGACTGCAAAATCATCCAGCAAAATCATCCAGGGAGTAACCCATAAGTGCCAGATTAAAGGAACATAAATTAAAAAATACTAACCCTTTGAGTGCCAGAGGGGTACGCAATGCATTGCAAAACAGTGCAAAGCAATGCATTGCGTACCCCTCTGGCACTCAAAAGGCTAATTGTTGTTAAACGAATTAGTAAAGGGATAGTCAACCTTCGGATCTCCAGCATTTGGGGACTACAAACTGGTGGTTAAAGATGATGGTAGTTTTAGTCCTCCATAGCCGGAGAATCAAAGTTGCCTAAACCTGATTGCAATGTTGTTATGTATATATGTTTCCATGACTTTCAGTAGGCTGAGTGAATCAATCTTACTTTTCACTTTCTATCACTATAGAATTCAGCCTCATGATCAGGAAGTAAGGTGGGCAAAGGAAAACTGCCTCCACAGCAATGTAAAAGCACCCGTAATACATCAACTAAAACATACAGTCATTAACAAAAAAATCTGTGTTTACAGACCTTGTGGTAATCAAATGTAGAGATAAAAAGCATTTATACAACATACCAATACTTTTCCAGAAGTTTTAAAAAAATAATTTCTGAATTAAGTTTATTCCAACAATCACAGCACCCTTGCTTTACTATGTATGTATGTATATATATATATATATATATATATATATATATATATATATATATTTTTTTTTTTTATGTTTTACTATGTATGTGTACATATATCCATGTAAATGAACCCAGAAGGTAAATCAAATTAATACTATTCAAAGAATACAAGTTAATATAAAATATGAACAACTGCAATGCTTTATTATGAATATATATATATATATACCTCACATGGATTCAACTAGATCAGTTTTACATTCTTCCACTTTCAGGGGTCAGACAAATCCCAGGATCCCCTGTATCAGAAATGTATCTTCTGGCTCACAAATATTCTGGTTATTATAAGTGCATTTGTGCACATTCTCCCCTTCCTTGCCTCTTACAATTCCTAGATGTCTCCTTCAAATAATTCCTTATTCTTTTCTTTGCTATATTTTTGTACTCCAAGGAAAATAACTTGGAAAGCGGTTCATAGTTGTTGTTTTTCTGATTCCATGTAGATGTGCTGTACACAAGTCCTTATCTTACTGGGTTCTAATTATACACATAATAAAATCTAATTTAGAAGCTGACTACCTCTATTACCTTACAAATACAATTATTAATAGCTGCAATGGAACCCCAAACCAAGACAAGATATACCTTAAATTCAGGTCTTAGGTCTTCTCTCAGATATCTGTTGCTGGTGCTGCTTCTCTCAGAGATTGCTCTCAGAAACCCAGCCCTCTTCCTTCTGACTGATTGAAAGCTGCTTTCACCACTTTGCATCTGTGTTGTGCTGAAGAAGAGTAGACCTTTGACACAACTAATATTATCTTTGACAACCAAAGCTGAAGTATAATGAATAATCATATATGAATCCATATGTATGGCTTTGTGTATAAAGGCAAACTAATAACCACAGGGGACAAATAAAATGTACATTAATATAAAGTGGATTTTTAACCCATTAAATGAAACAGAGATCTCCAATGCATTGCACTGATGTCTTAGAACTCACTAGCATGCAAGGTATTAAAAACCCCACTTAAAGGGATAGTAATGCTTGGTATACAGTACAATTTATATTGTAAGTTTTATCCTCCTGAGTACAACAAGGGTACTGCCACTGCTGAGATGTGTTTTATTAAAATGTTATAGCAGCTCAAACATGATTTTTTTTAGGTGCATTATCTCAATGGCCTGAAAGGTTACAGTGGCACTGTTGCTATACCATCCTATGGAAGTTTATGGTCAATTGACCATAACATTCCATAGGATGATGTAGCAAGAGCACCACTGTACAATTTCAGGCCATTGTGATACTGCACCTAAAAAATTCACATTTGAGCTGCTATAACTTTTTAATAAAACACATCTCAGCAGTGGCAGTACCCTTGTTTTACTCAGGAGGCTAAACCAGACAATATAAATTTTACTAAATGTTAAGTGTTACTATTCCTTTAAACCTCTGGGTATTTTGGTAACATTTATTTGTCCCCTGTAATGCAGATGGTTTGCCCCACAATTGCTCCACTGCAGATATTACATACTAAGAAGAACTTGAGTGATTCTGGGCCAAGTCAACTGTGCAAACACTCAAGGGGTCAAAAGTCACATTTAAATCAACTGATTTTTTCTGTGTGGTGCAGGTGTGTTGATCCAGGATTATTCCTATACATTTTAATTCATCAGCCTCCCTCTTTATTCATAAGGCCTTTTCTTATTTACACCTTTCCATTAATACAAGGAAAAATGTACAGAAGAGCCCTGGGGCCAACAAACAAATATTCTAATTTTGACTTTTAAAGTCAAAATTTTGACTTTTAAAGTCAGAATTCTGACCTTTAAAGTCAGAATTTCGACTTTTAAACCCAAAATTCTGACTTTTAAACTCAAAATTCTGACTTTAAAAGTCAAAATTCTGAATTCAGAACAGACTAGAACATAGATAAAATATAAAAGAAAGTATGCAAAGAATATAAATATGCGTATCATGTCATGGTTTGCTACAGAATTGCTGCAATTCTTCTTTTTAACCCTAAGACTGAATGTACTTTAATTAACTAAATATTATATATTATTGTCTCAGTTGCATTTAATCTAACCTAGCTCTGTCCAGTCCTTGTGGACAAACATAATACTTGGCCAGTGGAAAAAAAAGACTTGCTAAATTGGATTTTACTTATTTATCTTACCTTGTAATTGATTCTAACAGATGCAGCTAAATTCAATTTACCAACAACACATTTTACTATCAAGCTCATTGGTAGTATATCTTTGGGTGGATATACTGTCATTTTTCTTATGGCTTCAGTTACAGAGCCAACCTGTCTGACTCAAATTCATTGTAATTTTAAGATGATATTAACATGACAATGTATTGGACTCTTGTGCAATTAAATGGAAATTCAGTGCAGATGTGACATGCATTGACATATGCCTGATGGCTGGACTTAGACACGGAGCTCTTGGTGCATTTACCTGCCAATTCTCCTATGAAATGTTAACAATCCTCTCCTCATTCTTCAGCAAAACCAGTTACAAATACAACCCAGCAGAAATGAGCACTGGAATCTTCTATCACACATCTGATGCTGGGACATGCACAGCTTAAATTACAAACTGAATGGCAAATAAATGTGGCATGCATTAACCCTTTGAGTATCAGAGGGATACATAACACATTGCTCTACAATACATTGTGTACCCCTCTGACACTCAGAGGGTTAATAATTGTCCATTGGAGATTCTTAAATATGTCTTAGTGTTTGTACCTTTCCTGGATATTTTCAATTCACATGAAATGAGCAGATTTCTTTTTTTATATTATTATATAGCACAGGAGTAAGAAAGCATCAGCACTTCAACTGCAATATAGAGAACAATTAAAGACTTCCAAAATTCCCATTGATTTAAATGGGGCTTTTAACCCCTTGAATGCTAGAGAGTTCTGTAAGACTTTTCTTGTCAATGCACTAGAGACCTTTCTGTCATTCATGTGATTAAAGCTCGATTTAAAGGGCTAGTAATGTTTCATAATAAAAGCAGCTCCAATTAATCTTCATAGTATTTGGGCATGGGGAGTGTTATTTCAATATTGTCAGAGTTGTAGTTCAAGAGTAATTGAATGATAAAGTATTCCCTTTTACCTAGTGTAAGCCACCTCCCCTCAGATGTGGAATCTGGTCTTAAGACCAGACAGCTCACAACAAGGGACAATCTTCTTACTGTGAGTATAAGGAAAACTGTGCCCCCTTGACAGGTATTTCGGGTTTTTCCCTTACTATCACTGAAGATTGTCCCTCTCCATGATCCATCTGGACAGTCTTGCTGCTCTGAAGTGAGCAGTGTTACATCAGTAAAAGGGGTGGGTATACTGTATCATTCAATTACTCAAGTACAACTCTGACAGTATTGAAATAACACTCTCCATGGCCCAAATACTATGAAGATTAATTGAAGCAGCTTTTAATTTTGAAACATTACTATCCTTTAGGTCATTGGAAAGTTGTATTTGTTCTATATGGCTCAACTGGTCTGTCCCAGAACTGCACCTTTTCTTTTTCGTAAATCCCCCTCTTTGAGGCAGATGTACTAGACAAAAGTTTAGTGCAATTCCAAGGCAAAGATACTGCACTGCAGAGAGCAAATCAGAATTCCTGTTAGATTAAATGGAGCTGCTTTTTCCCCCACAAATGAAATATTATTAAACCTTTGAATGTCAGAGAGGTTACGCAGTATATTGCATCACAATGTGTTTGGTACCTCTCTGGCATTCAAAAGGTTACATATTTAAGACTCAATGGGAAAATTATCTCCACAGCAATGTAAAAGCACACATAATTAATTAGCTAAAATGAACAGTCATTTAAAAAAATAAAAATCTGTATTTAGATACCTTGTGGTGATCAGCTGTAGAAATAAAAAGCATTTATACAACTTAGCTGTGATTTTCCAGAAGTTTAAAAAAATGAACACATTTGATCTTTAATAATTTCTGAATGAAGTGTATTCCAATAATCAGAACACCCTTGTTTTACTATGCATGTGTGCGTATATAAAGCATTACAATTATTCCTATTTTATTTTAACGTGTATACTTTGAATAGTATTAATTTGAATTAACATCTGGGTTCACTTACATGAATTCAGCTAGAACAGTTTTAAATTTTTCCACTTTACATATTTAAGAATCAATGGGGGGAGACAGACAGAACGGAGGGAGGAAGCAGAAAGGGGGAGGGAGGTTGGCAGACCATTTACATGCATGCAATGTATTATAGAGACAATACAACAAGGAATAATAACTCAGTTCTAAATCACAAGACCAAGGCCTGTTTTAACCACAGCTGGGTCCTGAGTGAAAGTAATTTGAAATAAGAATGGAGCTTGAATTCTAGGGAGGACTCCAATGCATTGTAAAACAATTATTTGGAAAGCTCTCCACTCTTAAGTGGTTAAAATTCCTATTTAAGTCAATGGAAATTTGAATGTGACCCTAGTTTGCAGTTGGTTTGCCCCATAACTGCATGAGGTATTGTTTATACAAGAGCCTCAATATAAAGTTCCATCACTTTGTAAACTGACAAGTGAGTATTCTGCTTCTCCCACAGATCTCATGCTTAAAGTCCCAAGTCTTGTTCACAGTCTAGGGCACATAATGGTGCTAATATCCCTTCTAGTAATGGTGTAATTGGGTTGCGTTTACAATGCATTAGGTTGGTTCAAGTCTTGGATCTTTTGGGATCCATTCATTTCCACTGCTTTCACCTTTAAGATCAAGAGGAGAGTGAATGCATGCTGCAAAATGTGTTGCAAACCCCTCTGGGCATTAAAAGGTTAAATTCTACAGAGCATGCATTAATAAGCAATTGAAGCTATTTTTAACTATATTGACAGATACCTCCCAAGAGGACTTCCATCTATTCCTAGTGAATCTTCAATTCATTTGGTCTGCAAATTAATGCTCATATTGACACCAATCCTATGCCACAAGCTGTACTTCACTGCCCTGTTACTATACTTATGTATGTTTCATTTCCACTGTATGGTGTGCACCAACAGAATTGAATAGGTTGACTTTTGCATCAAATTAAATTGTAAATAGGCATATTGACATTTCCATGAAATTAGTGATTTCTTCAGAGTATAACAAGTAGAATGGTACTTGGTGAGGCTTGTACATAACTTGAATGTAATCAATCAGGGTACCATTTGAGTAACCTTTAAGCATATTGCAGAAGCCTATAGAAGTATAAGTTTAAGCATTTATTTAATCTCTACATTATCAGAACACACATTATATTTAGATATATATTGTAAGCTACATATTTTTTCCCCAGATATTTGTGATTAACCCCCTTGCAGGGGTGTAACTACAGGGTAATGCAGAGGTTGCTGTTGTGGCTGGGCCTGGCATCTGAGGAAAGCCCATCTGCCCTAGGGCCCTGTAAGTTCTAGTTTTCCCCCCATTTTTTGCTAGAGGACCACAAAAAAACGATCTCTCCGATGACTAATTAGCCACTGACACCAGATGACTTCAAAACATTGTGATGGCAAGGAAGGATTTACAAGCTCCCCTACAAACAATTCCTGTGTTCCTCAAGTGCCACCCCATGACTTTGTCTACAACCCAATTTACTATAATCTAGCATAGAAAATGCAAAAGCTATTTGATTAACTGGCTATTAGATGTTTATATTGACTGACCAAATTAGTATATGAACTGTACATTAAAGCAATATAAAACTGCTAAAGGGGAGCTAATACTTTATAATGACTTGTGTAATTTAGAAAGATCTTTCAAAATCACCTACATTTATGTTAGATATTTCTTATTCAAAACTATAGTTTAAGGGATATTAAGCTATATTTATTTGTCAGTTTTACAACTTATGCAGTACTGGCTGGCACAGCCTGGCATGTCAGTTACTAACACTTCACACTCCCTCCCAACTGCTTTTCCTGCCAAGAAGTACTGGCTAATTTGCAGAAACTGACATATAAATAAAGCTAAATATCTCCTAAGCTATTGTTTTAAATAAAGATTGGTTAGTATAAATTTATGTAATTTTTAAAGTCCTTTCAAAATCCCCAATACTATTATCATATATTAATTCCATTTTAAATGAATCAGTTATCATAAACTGGAGCAGATCTCTGATGAAGGGTACTTGACTTGTGTTGGCTACTTACACAACTGGTCAGCACAAATGAGGTGTCCCTCAGCATTTGGCTTGTTTACTCTCCTTAACCAGAAAGCTGCCCTGTTTATAGGAATAAGTGACTCTTAATTTGTTTAACAGAAGGGCTTACCTATTTAGGAGTACTTCATACAGCAGTTCAATATATACATTTGCATATTTTTGCATAGCTACTGCAGTTATCCATATTTTAAAATCTTCATTTTGTTTCACATCTTTCTATATTATAACTTTGTCTTCACATTTTAACATGTCTACATAGTTGATGAGGCAGAAAAAATACATGCATCCATCAAGGTCAGCCCTTGACATATCACCATTGTTGATCCAAAGGAAAACAAAACTACCCTATTGAAGCCTGTTAAGCCCCAAATGGGCTTAAAAAGTCCATCCTAACTCCAAAAGGGAGCTGGATACTTCTCTGAATCAAATTCCTCTCTGCTTTGATACCAGCTGTCCTAATTGATATGGTTCGGAGCTACAAAGGTATCCAATCCATTTTTGACAACATGTACAGTGTTTGTAAACACAGCTTCCTAAGGTAAAGAAGTTTACAACTTTTCTGCAGTAACTATAAAAAACCTTGCCTTCACTTTAGTTAAATGCACATTTCCTCTAGTATTAATGGCTAGATGGCTTTCTGCTTAGCCTTTTTTGTATAGAGTTCCTCAGAGAGTTTTCTGTATTGACCTTTATTATATTTGTAAATGGTAATCAAATCACCCCTAAGATGTCTCCTCTCTAATGTAAACAAACACAGTTTGGCTAGTCAGTGTTTGTAAATCAGATATTATAATATCTTTATCAGTTTTGTTGAATGCCTGTGCACTTTTTCTAGTTCAAAAATTAATTTTAAGAAGTGATGTCCAAAACTATACCATTTTCTAGATGACATCTTACTAAGAATTTATGTAAAGACAGAATTATATTCCCATTCTGTGCATCTATACCACTATATATATATATATATATATATATATATATATATATATATATATATATAATAGTGCCCTACTGGCTCTTGAAGCTGCTGAGTGACACTGCACACTGTTGCAAAGTTTATTTCCTATGAATACTCCTAAATCTTTCTGTAATGAGGATTCACAAAGCCCACTTTTTAAATTCCAGGTTTTCCTTTTGACCTTTTCATTTTGCATCTTACCTTGTACCGAAAAAGGGATAGTAAAGTCCATAAAAAAGTGTTGGCAAAATGATAGGTATAATTAAAAAAACCATAAAGGTTTGAGAGATAGGAATCAGGGTATTATGTATTTTTTAATTGTGCCTATCATTTTGCCAACACTTTTTTATGTGCTTTACTATCTCTTTAAATCATCCTCTTTTGTTCACGTACAAACTTAGTCTTTCTAACCTGAGTATTTCTTGCTGCTGTTGGTTGTAAGTTGTTCCTGGCTTTGCCTTTTGTCAAGCTCTTTGAGTCCTTCAGTGTTCTTCTAAACTTCTAGCAATTGTTCCAGTTCATTTTGTTATTCACTTGATGTTTGTCTAGAGTCTCTGCAACTAAAAGACATAATATGAATGAAGTCAAAATACACAATACATGACAGGTTATACACTTAGGCAAATTATTTTAACACTTAAATTCCACTGGCAGTGAACATTCTTATCAGTATGGTCTATAATTCATTCCCTAGACTTCAGTAGAGTCTCTTTGAAATAGACTATAAAAAACAAGCAAGATTTATTACCTTTTGATGTTCCAGGGAATGTTAGTCTTTAGCCAGAGATGGCTAAGTCTATAGTATGTATGGGTTAACCCAAGAGCCAGAGGGGTGCACAACCCATCGCTTGCAATGATCTGTGCAGCCCCTGGCACCCAAAAGGGACCAAAATATGTTTATAGTGTTTGTGTGGGATAATGTGACATAACTTCCTTGTAACGGTTCAAGACACATTTCAGATTGTTAAGCTTCGTTATCAGTTTTCACTCACAGATCATTTTGTCCTAAACTTTCCTATCAGTACAGTAAATGTAAGATCTTTAATGCTGTGACCAGTTTTGCAAAAACACTGGCCAACTAGGGTGTCTTATTTATTGTTCATACTGGACCTATGAGAATTCGGCCTTTTATTTCAATTGTATACTGCACTTCACATCGAAGCTTTATCACTCTTGATAAATTTTTCTTGAGAAACCGGTCAGGCCAAGAAAAGAGCTCATATCCTTCTCTCCTCTTCCTTTGCTTTACTTGATTTTAAATGCAGTATACAATTTAAGTCTGATATAATAGGGACCAGATGAGGTTTAATGGGAATCGGAGGTAATGCTCCATAGTGGGAATTCAGATTAGAATAGAAATTTGCAATTTATATTAATCTCAAAACAATAATTAAGAGTGCCTTCCGATAAGAACAATAGGACTAGTGCTAGATATTTAGCAACTATCTCCCTTATTCTATGTGAGCACTGTAACGGAAGCTGAGAAGGGACCGTGCCTCTTTCCGCCGTCAATCCCGGGTTTCTCCCTCTCAACGCCGGAAGGTGCCATCGGATACACCGGTCAAAGTATGGACAGTCACTGGAAACAGTCCCAGGATCGCTGGAAGCAAGGAAGCCTGGAGTCCACGCTGCCGCCTGACAGCATACCAAATCAGATCCGCAGGTAGCTGGCAGCAGACGGTCAGTGATGCAGGATACCCAGCTCAGGTGGGCATCAGAGAGGATACTTTAAACCACAAGAGCAAAAAGAAAACCAAGACTCCTTCTTAGTTCTTCAAGAAGACTAATTCTTTATTATAACAAACCACAGCATATTTATACAGTTTCAAACCACACTAACTTGGAGTACAGTACATGAGACTTAATACAATCACAGTTCCTCCAATAGGGTACAGCAAATGGTAGGGCAGAACACAATGGGGTAGTCACAGGGATAATTCAGTCACTACAAAGGGTCAAAGAACCAACAACAAATGATTCAGGGAAACATAATAGGGCAGACATGATTGGATTAACGCACAGCAGGGGGTCACAGGACAGTTCTCAATACAATGACTTGAGTGGCTAGAATATACATTCCCTTAACAATGGCCAGGGGTTGAATAATTAAGCAAAAGGCTTGGGAAACTGCAATACATATTGAAAGTAAATATGCCCAAACTCAAATAATTAACGTTTTGCAGGCCAGAAGAGTTTGCAACACACAAGCCTTGAATTTCCTCTGGCACAGCTGCCTATCCACATAAGGCTAGCCAAAGTTTCTTAGTCCAGGATAAGGGCTTGAGAGATCGTATGCCCGGGCACAAAGGAGTGTCCAAGAGTGTCCAATATCCATAATCCTTGGGCCCAGGGGTGAATAAATGCCATGCACAGACAAGGCTCTAGTAACGGGTGGGATCCGTTACATTTCTCCCCCTTTTTTGTACCAAGCCAGAGGTTGCTTGAGTAAATGCTGGCTTGGGACAATGGGAGAGTCATGCTGGATTGAGCCCCTTGTCTGGGCCAGGAGAAAACGTGAGCCCCTTGTCCAGGCCTGGAAATAATAAACAAGCCCCTTGTCCTGGGCCAGGAATAAAACTTTGGTCTTGGGCCAGGGAAACTGGTGGCGCTTGGTCCTGGCTAGCACCAAGTTGGGAGGCTTCTCCTGGGCCATGCTCCAGGCAGAGTTGGGGTCAGACCCTCCTGGGTCTGGGGCCAGTGGCTCAGGGTCCGGGGCCAGTCTATAGGGTGGATCTCCTTGGGGTAGCAGAGTCTTTGGGCTCTCAATGGCCTGGGAATCCAGTTGTGGGGAGATGGTCACATCTCCTCCTTTTAGTTGTGTTGGTGCCCCACAGAGGCAGGAGAGGATGCGGTTCTCACTTTCCTGGGCCAAGGCAACATTCCAAGGGGTTCCGGAAAAGGTGGAGGTTCCTTTACCCAGCGAAGGGGCCTCCAGAGGACTGGGGCAAAGGGATTCCTTGGGGCAATTCAAACCACTCCCCTGGAGGACAATGGTTCCACTCTTTGGGGTCGGATCAGGTGTGGGCCTGGTGGGGAACACATTCCCACCCACCAGGCTGGGGTCAATAGGGGGCTAGGGCAACCAAAGTGTCCTGGGTGAGGACCATGGTCCCACTCACCAAGGTGGGTTGCTGCAACAAAGGGGTAACAAGGGGCTCCCTGGTGAGGCCTGTCTCCTCCCTCACCAGTTCAGGGTTCCCTTGGCCATTGGGAAGGACCGTAGTCCCACTTCCCATGCCAAGAGCATCTGTGTCCCTGGAGCGTAAATAGTCTTCCTCCAGGGCAGTCTCCATGGGGGTCACCTTCTTGGGGCTGCTGGCGAGCTTGCTCCCTCTCATCAGGGCAAAACAAGGGGTGGTGTGCTCACTCCTACACACCACAGCAGGGGGTTCACAAGGGCTGATGGGGAGCACATTCCCACCCATCAGTTCACAGTTCACAAGGTTCACAGGGCCAGCAGGAGAACTGCACTGGGGCAGTCTGCTGGGTTCCTCTTCCAGGCCACTCACCGTAGGGCCCTTCTCTGCCTTGAGGGAGACCGTGGTCCCATCCTTTAAGGCAACATCATCCATATCTCTGGAGAGCACACACTGCTCCTTCTCCAGGGCACTTTCTACATTGCTGAGGGGGAACACATCCCCACTCCCTAGTTCAGAGTTACCCATATCCAGGGCTACATGTTCATCAGAGAGGACAGTTGTCCCACTCCCCGATGCAAAGTCCACACAAGAGTCCTCACAGGGTCTGGTGAGGAATGTATCCCCTCTCACCACGGCCAGAGTAATTGCACAGCATTCCTGCAGTGCACTGTGGTAACGTGCACGTACCTCCTTTATAAGTCGATCGATCCTTTCAATCTACGGATGTGGTCCCAGGAATGGCATTAGCCTTTTTATCCCTCATAAGACCGGGTCCTTGTCGACCGGGTCCCCGTTCTTTCTCGCTATCTGTCACGGATTTGAAGACTCTCAGACTTAAGGTTTGGTAAAATAACTTAACTTTATTAAAAGTTAAAGGCAGTCCCCGTAGGGTAAACATACATAACAATACAACAGTAATATAACATATAATAGGTTCTACTGGCCTTGCCTAAATACCGGGCAAGGCAACTCAAGTGACAGTTTTAATGACAGGCTCTACCGGCCTTGCCTATACCGGATAAGGCAACCGTGAGATGACATATACCGGTTCTACTGGCCTTACCAATACTGGGCAAGGCAGCCCCCATGGAATGCTGAATGTAGGCTCTACCGGCCCTGCCAATACCGGGTAAGGCAACCTTATAGATGGTGAATTACAAGGCTCTACCGGCCTTACCAATACCGGGCAGGGCAGCCCAAAGGAGTACTGGAGTAGGCTCTACCGGCCCTGCCAATACCGGGTGAGGCAACCTACAGGATGGTATCGTCAAGGTTCTACCGGCCTCACCAATACCGGGCAGGGCAGCCTGAGCGAGTAGATCAGCTGTCAGGTGACTAAGACAGCATGGAGCATAAGTATAGAGGTCTTACTCAGCAGGAGTCTATTGCCAGGGATACTCAGACAACTGCAAGGAAGTGGACAGCGACTGACCACAGTACTGGATGTTCAGGAGCAAACCAACGTCCGCACGTTGGGACTAATGGTAATAGCGCCACCAGGTTTAATGGAGCAAACCAGCGACCGCACGCTGGAACCAACAATGTATATCGCAACCAGGTTTAGTGGAGTAAACCAGCGTCCGCACGCTGGGACCAACAACGTATATCGCAACCAGGTTTAGTGGAGCAAACCAGCGTCCGCACGCTGGAGCCAATAATGTATCTCACAACCAGTTTAGTGGAGTAAACCAGCGTCTGCACGCTGGGACCAACAATGTATATAGCAACCAGGTTTAGTGGAGTAAACCAGCGTCCGCACGCTGGGACCAACAATGTATATCGCAACCAGGCTTAGTGGAGTAAACCAGCATCCGCACGCTGAGACCAACAATGTATATTGCAGCCAGGTTTAGTGGAGTAAACCAGCGTCCGCACGCTGAGACCAACAATGTATATTGCAACCAGGTTTAGTGGAGTAAACCAGCGTCCGCACGCTGGGACCAACAATGTATATCGCAACCAGGTTTAGTGGAGTAAACCAGCGTCCGCACGCTGGGACCAACAATGTATATCGCAACCAGGTTTAGTGGAGTAAACCAACAAAGTATGATCAGCAGCGAGAAGAACAATGTCGCCAGAGCGACGGCTGGAGCAGGAGATTCAGGAACTCAGTAAGATTAACCCGCGAGGTGCTGGAACACAGGAACACTGGAACTCCGGAACACTGGAACACTAGCATACAGGAACACTGGAACACTGGAACACTGGAACACAGGATTAGCAAGTACAGCAGGAAAAGGCCCAGAAGCCTGACAAGCAGGTCAGGTAGAGTGGAGTCAGAAACACCACGAAAGGGCAACCTGGAAGTGCTCAGCCTGGGTTTAAAAAGGCTGTGTGAGGAGGGCTAATCACAGACAGCCAATCATGATACTCAGCAAGTGACTGACACTGAACAGCACCAATCACGGGCACCGTGATACTATCAGCGTTATCCAGATTTCCTCTAGCGCAAACTTAAATGAAGTTCCAGTCTGGCGACATGCCGTCGTGGCCCAGGATCTCTGCCATGTGTCATTCGATGCACCCGATGTCAAAGGAGAAGATCCCACCGCTGCCACCAGTGTAACGGAAGCTGAGAAGGGACCGCGTCGCCTTCCGCTGTCGTTCCCGGGTTTCTCCCTCTCAATGTCGGATGGCGCCGTCGGATGCACCGGTCACAGGATGGACAGTCACTGGAAACATTCGCAGGATCGCTGGAAGCAAGGAAGCCTGGAGTCCACGCCGCCGCCTGACAGCATACCAAATCAGATCCGCAGGTAGCTGGCAGCAGACGGTCGGCAATACCCAGCTCAGGTGGGCATCAGAGAGGATACTTTAAACCGCAAGAGCATAAAGAAAACCAGGACTCCTTCTTAGTTCTTCAAGAAGACTAACTCTTTATTGCAACAAACCACAGCATATTTATACAGTTTCAAACCACACTAACTTGGAGCACAGTACATGAGACTTTATACAATCACAGTTCCTCCAATAGGGTACAGCAAATGGTAGGGCAGAACACAATGGGGTAGTCACAGGGATAATTCAGTCACCACAAAGGGTCAATGAACCAACAACAAATGATTCAGGGAAACATAAGAAGGCAGACATGATTGGATTAATGCACAGCAGGGGGTCACAGGACAGTTCTCAATACAATGACTTGAGTGGCTAGAATATATATTCCCTTAACAATGGCCAGGGGTTGAATAATTAAGCAAAAGTCTTGGGAGACTGCAATACATATTGAAAGTAAATATGCCCAAACTCAAATAATTAACGTTTTGCAGGCCAGAAGAGTTTGCAGCACACAAGCCTTGAATTGCTCTTTCCTCTGGCACAGCTGCCTATCCACATAAGGCTAGCCAAAGTCTCTTAGTCCAGGATAAGGGCTTGAGAGATCGTATGCCCGAGCACAAAGGAGTGTCCAAGAGTGTCCAATATCCATAATCCTTGGGCCCAGGGGTGAATAAATGCCATGCCCAGACAAGGCTCTAGTAATGGGTGGGATCCATTACAAGCACTACCCACAGGTATTGGAGGATTAAGACTGAATGAGACCACATGATCTAACGTAGTCTCTGTATCTCAGACATGCAATTGAGTCAGCGGCAATCAAAAAGCATAAGCGGCTGATATTGAACAACAGCCGGGCACTGTTTGAGCCAATTTCAATGACACACACTTAACGTCTGTGTTGGCTAGATTTTACGACGCACCTTTTTGGCAGGAATGAACAGCGGGTATTGAACAACAACCGGAACTTCTAGTCAGTCTTGCCGTTACATTGTAAAAACTGTGTCGGTTATGCCTCAAGACACACTGTATAAGGCTAGGAGCAAAGTACTTTACGTTACCTTATTGTTATGTGCGATTTACCAGCGACCTCTAAGGTTAACCCCTTAAGGACCAGCGGGCACGCACTCTGCCGGCACTTAAGGACCACAGAGCATTTTTTAAAATTCTGATTCAGGGCTCCTCGGACGGTGTGCAGCCGAGTGGGGAGCCCTGAAATCGATGATGTACATGTACGTCATGGGTCCTTTAGGGACATCCACCCATGACGTACTTGTACGTCCTGCATCTTTAAGGTGTTAACTTAACCCCTTTATTCCTGAAATGCCACCCGCATAGTCAAGTCACCAATCAAACTAATACTACATTAATTTAAACTGGAAGCCAATTAAATATAGGGCAGTTACAGTATAATAAAGCAATGAGATTGAACCACATGTATAGGGTTGAGCACTGCATATGCCAGTGACTAATTGAGGATTGCTGGCATATATGTAATTCATATCAGGAGTATAACTTGACATTCCAGCCAATTACATAGTCTGATTCTCCTTTTCTTTATTCAATCTAAACATTGTTACATGTTCTCTCGCTGTAAATATCCAAATAGTGGCATTTATAGTGCCAGTTTTCCATTTTATAATCAACATGAACACAAGTACAATCGTGAATATGAAATACAACAGCTATGAATAAACAAAGGTCTTTTTTGTGTGCAACGTTATAACTGTAAATAAACAAAGGTCCTTTGCATGTGTAACACGAGCTTATCCCATAAATACCCATCCAGTAATGTTCCCTTCAACAATAATCTCAGATACTGCTAATTTTAATTTTCTTTTTTCCCTTCTTTTTGAGTCCAAAGTTTATTCCTATTTAATTTTTAATCATTGAAATAAAGAAATTATTTTAGGTACTATTGTTGCGTGCCTTGGAGGCAGGTTCTTTTCTAAGGGGGACCCTTTGTTCCTCTGATCCAATAACATCATATTAGAGGTTGTATTTTTATATAGCACTCTCCCATTATGTTTTGTTCTTTTTCCATAGACACAGACTTTTCACACCAGTCATAAGGGAAAGCAGCAGCTGTCAGAGGGATCCTCACCTGCTCTGATAAATATATTGCTACATAGTACTGAACCGAGCGTCCTTTTATTACCACTTCTAGTTTATATCATTTTAGAGTTTTTTGTGTGTCTGAGATGGAATCTGTAATTTATGAGATAATTAATCCTGTCTTTTGGTTTACACTATAGTGATGTCCAGATAGAGTTGTTACTACTACTGATTGTAGAAGCACGGAAGTTAATTTGTGTGGGTGAGTGACTGAGTTTGTGGTTAATGGTATAATGGAAGGCATTGTAATTTTTGTGAAATGCCAAAAGTTAATCTTCACTGGCAGTCCAGATGATTAGGATATTATCTATGTAGCAGAGGTAGACCAGAGGCTTTATTTGGCATGTGGACACAAACTCCTCCTCCATGAATATGTTGGCATATTATGGTGCTATTTGTAGTTCCAGTCTTTTTGTATGAATAATTATTGCCCAAATTTGAAATAATTGTGTGTTACTATAAAGTGTTTTAGCTGGGTTACTGGTTCTGTGTTTAAGCCTTCTTGCTCTTGGAATGCTTTGCAGGCTGCAATTCCATCTTCATGTGGAATGTTGGTGTAAAGTGATTCCACACCCTTAGCAACTAGAATGGTTTCCTTTGGGCTGGAGTCATGGACAAATAGTTTGTTTAAGAGATTGGTTGTGTCATGTATGTAGGTGAGTGTTTGGTTTTTGACCAATGATTGGAACATTCTCTCCACCCAGCCAGAGATATTTTCTGTGAGTTTGCCTGCTCTATATATTGTCAGCCTTCCAGAATTCCCTGGAATTAGGAAGCATAGAGAAGCATCCCACCCTTGGGTCTTCTGGAATGAGAAGAGCTCTTTTGTGTAGTTAGATGTGAGATCATCTTGTGGTTTTCTGTAGTATTGCTTGTCCATAAGTTACCTGTGTGTCTCCTCTATATAGACAACAGTTTTCATAATCAAAATCACACCACCTTTCTTTCTTTGTTTACATTTTGTCCTTTAATACCTGTACTGCTTTTTGTTCATTAGTACTTAGGTTTTGTGTCAGTTTGTATTGTTTGTCAAGTATAGTTGATGTGACTATTTCTGAAGCTCTGTTTATCTCTCCAGCGTGGGGTTGTTTCCTGGTGGTGGGGTCCATGTGGACATTTTTATAGGTAAATTATAGTTGGGATTTGGTTCTGTGGTTTGGGATGATTCATTGTTTTCTTACGATATAACTTCTCCATTTCCTATGTTATTCTATGGAACCTCTGCACTAACATTTCTCCAACTGTGAAGATCTTAAAGTGATAGTAATACCTCAAAAATGTTTTATTTTATATTGTAGCCATTATAAAATCATTAAGAACGATATCAGTCTTATCTTTGAAACCTTTATGGTTTGAGAGATATTCACAAGCAAAATTGCCCCTCACTGACCGAAATGGTCAAATCTGCCATCTAGCTGTCAGATTTGGAAACCGGTCCACAGATCAGCCAGTGGCTCTTCAGCAGAGCCGAGATCACAAGATATAAAAATAACTAGTTAATTGGAACGGTCTACAAAGTGTGCTTGCAAAACAGGCACACTTTGTATACCATTTCAATGATGTAGTTCTTATATCTCGCAATCTCGGCTCTGCTGCAGAGCCGAGGCCGATCTGCGGACCAGATTTCAAATCTGACAGCTAGAGAGGTGACGTCAGTGGGGGGGAAACTTTGCTTGTGAATATCTCTCAAACCATAAAGGTTTGAGAGACAAGACTGATATCGTTCTTAATGATTTTTTAATGGCTGCAGTATAAAATACGTTTTTTGAAGTATTACTATCGCATTAAGTGTATAGGCTCCATAGAATAACTTGGGAACTGAAGAAGTGATATGGAGAAGTTATCTTCACTTTATCACCTCTTTAGCATGCCTTAGTGCATAAACCCCTTTGAGTCTATCACTACAGAATTCTATTTTACCCATAGGTTTGGTTGGGCAAAAAGAAAGTATTTTTGAAAGTATAGATAATGCCCCATTGCACGTTGTTTTTGGTTCACTTCGGTGTTCTGCCTTTTTGCTTAGTTTGTCTTGTTCTTTGGTTTTATTTTTTTATAAGAAGTATTTGTAGTTTCCTGTAGTATAGCTGCAATATATTTCCCATGTCCTCTATGTCTGTTCCTGATTTGAGGGTCAAGATCTCTGCTTTTACAAGTTTAATTAGCTTGCTCCTCCAACGTCAGTGTTTCTAAGCTACTTGCAAATGTTTCATCTATCTTCCTATGTTTCTGTGTCCTAAAGTGTCAAGCATTATGTCAGTTTCTGTTTAAAGTGCTAACATCTTCAGCCTTTCCCTGTTGCCTTGTGAAGTTAATATTTTCATGTGGGTTGTTGCTAAACCACTCCATTTCAGTCAAGTGAAAAATAATGTTTCATATTGTGTTTTGTTTTCTCTGTTCAGTGATCCTGTTCCTTGTCTTCTGGTTTTCAGTTACACCTATTACTTGCTGTTATATTGTTGTTGCCAGGAACTCTTGCATCTGGTATGTCCATTAATACTTTTAAGTCTGATTTACTGTACCTGTATTTTGTGGTAACTCTTTTGGGATATCCCTTGTGCAACTGTTAGCTTAAGTCATAACCATCTATTACTCGCTCTCTATATATGACAAGAAACTCTTGAATTCAGTTTGTCTATGATCCATCTTAAAGTTCAATTCCCTGAACCTGTATTTTGGTGGTCATGTTTTCAGGCTATCTCTTGTTCAACTTGCTAGTTTTAGTCAATATATCCATTACTTTCTGTTTATATTATGACAAGAGATTGTCACGGAGTGACTAAGAAAAACGACACTGACAAGTACAGATACAGTAAAATCAATATCTTTATTAAAAATAAGAACAGAAAAGATACTGTCAGTACTTCCCCAACCCTCACAGGACCAGGTGTGGAGACAGTGCACAAGCACTTCCCCAACCTTCACTAGCCAGGTATGGAGACAGCACAGGATCCACTGACAGAAGAGAGGCAGATCCAAATCTGACTACAGATGGTACTGGTAGCAAGTACAGTAGTAACTACTAGTGTGTGTGTGTGAAGCGGAATCGCCCAAGCAAAACGAGAGAAACCTCCTTAGAATGCTAGGGTAAACCTACAGGCAATGGCAACTCACGTGTACCCCAGAACGCTAGGGTAGCGATAGGCAATGGTCACAAGAATCCCTAGAATGCTAGGGAGTACCCAAGGCACTAACCTGTAGTAACAAGCAGGATGGAATAGCCAGAGACAAGGTTTGGCACAGCGGAAGGAGAACAGCTTTTACCAGAGGGAACAGCTAGAGCATGGTCTAGCGAGAGAAAGGAGTCAGTCAAGCCAAGGGTCGAGAACACAGAGCAGTAAGTAAGCCATGCCAAGATCAGTACCGTATCAGATAGTCAGTCAAGCCAGGGTCAGCACAGAGTGGGTAGTCAGGCGGAGCCAAAGGGTCAGACCGGAGCAGGTAGTCAGACGGAGCCAAAGGGTCAGACCAGAGCGGGTAGTCAGACGGAGCCAAAGGGTCAGACCGGAGTGGGTGGCAACAAGTCAGGGATCAAACGTAACCAGAGTCATACGTAGCCAGAGGTCATACACTCAGGAAGTAAAAGACAATGTTGCCCACACCTCGCAGCAGTGCTCTCACAGGGCAATCACTGGCACCGTGATAGAAATCCTGAATTCCGTGTGTCTTTTATTACCCTTGAAGTCTTATTATCTGTGCCTGTGTTTAGCTTGACTCTGTATCTGGATACCTGTTAGCTTTAGTATTATTATAGTCTGTCTTGTGTTGACTATGATGCTCGCTAACATTACCTCCCCTTACATCCCTGATTCAGTTATCCTGACCTCTAGCTAGCAAAACCTGTAAGTGGGGTATCTTACCTTGTGGCCTGCAAATTTAGTATTGCTGACAAAAGCCACAGCAAGGCTGGTCTTAAAGATTCAGTGCATTTTTGCAAAGAACCCTAGATACTGGAGTTGTAATGTTGGGTGGGGTCACGAGGTATTCATCCTTAACTCTGCTATTCAAGTATCCATGACATGACTTAAAGATCATAAATAACCAAACTAAAAAGCATTGGGCACATGACTGAAACTGATAGCACTTCAATTACAACTTTAGACCAACTTGAACAAATTCAGTTTACAACAACTCTCTACATCTATCATTTAACCAGTTCTCTGTCCATGCTCAAATATCACCATCCACGCAAAAACCTTTAAATGTATGAAGAGAGCTGTAATGAGACACAGTATAAAGGCTTTTGCAAACTCCATGTATACTACTTCAACAGTAATTCCCTTGTCAAAGTTACTACTTGCCTATTGATAGAATGCACGTAACTTAGTTTGTCATGACCTATTCTTCATAAAACCATACTACAATTACTGGGCACTTTGTCTAATGAAAGTGAATCAATGAATATTAAATACTGCATACTGCATACTGAGCTAAAATCCTTAAATATCCTTGGTGTATGCCACAAGGTCCCCAGCCTTTATTCACTCTAACACTTTCCAGCCTCTTTCAGACTTCTTTTGAGAAGCACTAATGATCGAAGAGTGCTCATAATGTCAATGTCCTGTCAGAGCAGTTTCAAAGGCACATCAAGAGTATTCACTAAAGTGTCTTTAACATCATATCCCCATCAATCCAACAAAAATATGCCCACATCAATATCAATCTGACATTCCTTTGACAGGTTTATGAATGTTCACTCATCAAATCAACAATGGTCTATTTTCATATGGAAATACAGCATAAGGAGTAATTTCCATATTGAAATGCAAGATAATGAGCTATTATCATATTCATTAAGGTTTGTTTATATGTTAATCTGGTACTGCACCACATGCACTAAGATCTGGTAGAAGCTTTTGCTGTTGGAGTTCACTATCTCAACTTCGCCTACCTGAGGCTGGCAAAGTTATGATGTCCCTATAATTTCCTATGCAGTAACAGCCCTCAGTCAATCATAATCATGGAGGGTTGCTGGCAATGTGGAAGGGATGCCCTCCCTCACACATCACGAGCAGTAGACAACCCTGAAGTCTGAGAGCATTTTCTCTCCTTCCCCACTTCCTCAGTAGGGGAGTGGAGTGGATACTTTCAGCACCAAAAACAGTATATTTCCCTTAATCCTTTGAGTGCCATAGGGATGTACATTGCACATCCCTGTGACACTCAAAGGGTTAAAAAAGTACACCAAGCAGTACACAATCACCCCCTCAGCTCTGTATCATTTGTAATAGTTGTATATGTTGTGAACTCCCAAGGGAACAAGGCTGGGGGTCAGGCAGCATCCATGGAGATTTGTGGCTACCAGCTGCCCCCCAGCCTTGTTCCCTTCCCTATGTTAGCCACATATCCCCATGTGGACTGCCTGATCCACACACCCCTGTTCCCTTGCCAAGGGCAGCCACAAATCCCCATGGACACTGCCTGGGCAAGAGAACAAGGCTGGGGGTATCAGTTAGTGTATGTGGGGCTAACACACAATAGTTATGTTCCCCATGCTGCCACACAAAACGTATGTTGCCCCACACAGTTACTATTCAACATATGCTTCCCCCACACTAATATTCAGCATGTTGTCCTATTGTGTAGTGTTACCATATACACTATATTCCCATTAGCATGGGAGTGATTGTGTGTGTATATCTTAAAAAAATACACATAGTGCAGGAGTTTTGTGTTTTGCTTTGGTTTTAAAGAAAATCAGACCTCGCTGGGGCATCAGTACACCTCCAATAGGATAGGTGATCAATGTAGCAACCAGTAAGGCGGTCAGCACCTTCCATTACTACCTTCTTCTCAACCTGGAATTCTATGAATGACAGGTTTGAGTAGGAGGATCCTCAAGACCCACATGATGAGAGTGGGTCTTGAGGATCCTCCTACTCAACCTGGTCATTTATAGAATGCCAGGTTGTGTAGGAGTTTGTAGAGGAAGACGCTAATTGATTTCCTGCTCACTACACTGATCACTAGTGTTGAGCGAGCATGCTCGGCCGATGCTCGGATCGGCTCGAGCATCGCTCTGCTCGGCACATGGCGGTACTCGTACGAGTACCGCATGTGCTCGCCCGCCATGTTCGGGTCTCCTCCCCGCACGTTTTGCGGCTGCTGCGCAGCCAATAAACGTGCAGGGAGGCTCTGACATCGGTGTAATGCCAGCAGCCATGTTGGCTGCTGGCATTACACTGATTGGCTGGCCAGAACCCGTGGTCGGGTGCTGTATAGCACCTGACCATCGAGTTCGGCTCAGTCTGAGCCAGGGAGAGCTGAGGATAGGAAGGGAAAGGCAGTGTAGGGAGGAAAAAAACAAAAATTGTGCAAAAAAAGAACCAAAAGTCCTTTTTAGGACTACTGTGTGTGGGGGCAGCAGGTTATTTTGTGTGGGGGGAAAAAAACAAAAAAAAAAAAAAAAAAATATTCTGTTTAGTGTGAAAAGTTGCAGATTAGAGCACATTCTGTTTAGTGTGCACAGATGCAGATTAGAGCACATTCTGTTTAGTGTGCAAAGTTGCAGATTAGAGCACATTCTGTTTAGTGTGCAAAGTTGCAGATTAGAGCACATTCTGTTTAGTGTGCAAAGTTGCAGATTATAGCACATTCTGTTAAGTCTTCAAACTAAAATATCAAAGTCACATATTCCATTCAGTGTGCGTCGCCGCAGTTTAGCAGCACATTCTGTGTACTGTGCAGAGTTGCAGAATAGGAAGAAATACTGTTAAGTCTTCAAACTAAAATATCAAAGTCACATATTCCATTCAGTGTGCTTCGCCGCAGTTTAGCAGCACATTCTGTGTACTGTGCAGAGTTGCAGAATAGGAAGAAATACTGTTAAGTCTTCAAACTAAAATATCAAAGTCACATATTCCATTCAGTGTGCTTCGCCGCAGTTTAGCAGCACATTCTGTGTACTGTGCAGAGTTGCAGAATAGGAAGAAATACTGTTAAGTCTTCAAACTAAAATATCAAAGTCACATATTCCATTCAGTGTGCTTCGCCGCAGTTTAGCAGCACATTCTGTGTACTGTGCAGAGTTGCAGAATAGGAAGAAATACTGTTAAGTTTTCAAACTCAAATATTAAAGTCACATATTCCATTCAGTGTGTTTCACCGCCGTTTAGCAGCCTATTCTGTGTACTCTGCACAGTTGCAGAATAGTAAGAAATACTGTTAAGTTTTCAAACTCAAATATTAAAGTCACATATTCCATTCAGTGTGTTTCACCGCCGTTTAGCAGCCTATTCTGTGTACTCTGCAGAGTTGCAGAATAATAAGAAATACTGTTAAGTTTTCAAACTCAAATATTAAAGTCACATATTCCATTCAGTGTGTTTCACCGCAGTTTAGCAGCCTATTCTGTGTACTCTGTACAGTTGCAGAATAATAAGAAATACTGTTAAGTTTTCAAACTCAAATATTAAAGTCACATATTCCATTCAGTGTGTTTCACCGCCGTTTAGCAGCCTATTCTGTGTACTCTGTACAGTTGCAGAATAGTAAGAAATACTGTTAAGTTTTCAAACTCAAATATTAAAGTCACATATTCCATTCAGTGTGTTTCACCGCCGTTTAGCAGCCTATTCTGTGTACTCTGCACAGTTGCAGAATAGTAAGAAATACTGTTAAGTTTTCAAACTCAAATATTAAAGTCACATATTCCATTCAGTGTGTTTCACCGCCGTTTAGCAGCCTATTCTGTGTACTCTGCACAGTTGCAGAATAGTAAGAAATACTGTTAAGTTTTCAAACTCAAATATTAAAGTCACATATTCCATTCAGTGTGTTTCACCGCCGTTTAGCAGCCTATTCTGTGTACTCTGCACAGTTGCAGAATAGTAAGAAATACTGTTAAGTTTTCAAACTCAAATATTAAAGTCACATATTCCATTCAGTGTGTATCACCGCCGTTTAGCAGCCTATTCTGTGTACTCTGCAGAGTTGCAGAATAGTAAGAAATACTGTTAAGTTTTCAAACTCAAATATTAAAGTCACATATTCCATTCAGTGTGTTTCACCGCCGTTTAGCAGCCTATTCTGTGTACTCTGCAGAGTTGCAGAATAGTAAGAAATAGTGTTAAGTTTTCAAACTCAAATATCAAAGTCACATATTCCATTCAGTGTGTATCACCGCCGTTTAGCAGCCTATTCTGTGTACTCTGCACAGTTGCAGAATAGTAAGAAATACTGTTAAGTTTTCAAACTCAAATATTAAAGTCACATATTCCATTCAGTGTGTTTCACCGCCGTTTAGCAGCCTATTCTGTGTACTCTGCACAGTTGCAGAATAGTAAGAAATAGTGTTAAGTTTTCAAACTCAAATATCAAAGTCACATATTCCATTCAGTGTGTATCACCGCCGTTTAGCAGCCTATTCTGTGTACTCTCCACAGTTGCAGAATAGTAAGAAATACTGTTAAGTTTTCAAACTCAAATATTAAAGTCACATATTCCATTCAGTGTGTTTCACCGCCGTTTAGCAGCCTATTCTGTGTACTCTGCAGAGTTGCAGAATAGTAAGAAATACTGTTAAGTTTTCAAACTCAAATATTAAAGTCACATATTCCATTCAGTGTGTTTCACCGCCGTTTACCAGCCTATTCTGTGTACTCTGCAGAGTTGCAGAATAGTAAGAAATACTGTTAAGTTTTCAAACTCAAATATTAAAGTCACATATTCCATTCAGTGTGTTTCACCGCCGTTTAGCAGCCTATTCTGTGTACTCTGCAGAGTTGCAGAATAGTAAGAAATACTGTTAAGTTTTCAAACTCAAATATTAAAGTCACATATTCCATTCAGTGTGTTTCACCGCCGTTTACCAGCCTATTCTGTGTACTCTGCAGAGTTGCAGAATAGTAAGAAATACTGTTAAGTTTTCAAACTCAAATATTAAAGTCACATATTCCATTCAGTGTGTTTCACCGCCGTTTAGCAGCCTATTCTGTGTACTCTGCAGAGTTGCAGAATAGTAAGAAATAGTGTTAAGTTTTCAAACTCAAATATCAAAGTCACATATTCCATTCAGTGTGTATCACCGCCGTTTAGCAGCCTATTCTGTGTACTCTGCACAGTTGCAGAATAGTAAGAAATACTGTTAAGTTTTCAAACTCAAATATTAAAGTCACATATTCCATTCAGTGTGTTTCACCGCCGTTTAGCAGCCTATTCTGTGTACTCTGCAGAGTTGCAGAATAGTAAGAAATACTGTTAAGTTTTCAAACTCAAATATTAAAGTCACATATTCCATTCAGTGTGTTTCACCACCGTTTAGCAGCCTATTCTGTGTACTCTGCACAGTTGCAGAATAGTAAGAAATACTGTTAAGTTTTCAAACTCAAATATTAAAGTCACATATTCCATTCAGTGTGTTTCACCGCCGTTTAGCAGCCTATTCTGTGTACTCTGCAGAGTTGCAGAATAGTAAGAAATAGTGTTAAGTTTTCAAACTCAAATATTAAAGTCACATATTCTGTGTAAGATGAAGAAGGCGGGTAAAAAGGGACGGGGAAGTGGACGTGATCCTGAAAGTTCAGGGCACGGGTCAGGACGCGGAGAAACTGTGCCTGGTGCCAGAGCACAAGAAAGAAAGACATCCACCATACCTAGCTTCATGTGTAATTTTACAGGGCGTCGCAGGACATCACTCTCGAGGTCCGACCACTGCGAACAGGTGGTCGGTTGGATGACAGCTGATACTGCTTCCAGTCGGTTAAGCACCACCCTGTCTTCCACCAAGTCCACTCTCAGTAGCCAAGAGTCTGGTCAACATAATCCTCACTCTGATCATCCTTCCTCCCACCATACACGGTCTGGTCAAAGAAGTGATCCCACACTGGGATATAGTGAGGAGCTCGTCTCATCACCAATCCTTCATTTGACCCTCTCTCCAAGCATGCTTGCAGAGGAACATGACATCTTGTGCCCTGATTCACAACCTCTAGAGGCTACCCAATCACAAGAAGATGACAGATGTGAACGGCATTTAAGGTCAAAGGAAGTAGTGGATGATGATGATGATGATGAGACACAGTTGCCATTAAATCAACCACTATTTCCGTCTCAAGACCTTGTTGAGGAGAATGTTATACAGTTGTCAATGACTGAGTATGTGGTGGGATCAAGACTTGAGGAGGATGATCAGAGTGAGGAAGTGGAGGAGGACTTGGTGGACGATGAGGTGACTGACCCCACCTGGGAAGGTGTAGAGCCGAGCGATGTCAGCAGTCCTGAGGGTGAGCCATCTGCAGCACCGCAACAGGCTGGAAGAGGCAGTGGTGTGGCTACAGAAAGAAGGAGGACCGCACCAAACCGGCCCGCAAATGTTCCACGGAGCACCCCCTTGCGTAAATCTACCTTGCCAAGGGGTAGGTGTTCCGCGGTATGGCGTTTTTTTAAGGAAAGTGCGGACGACAAAAGAATTGTAGTTTGCAACCTGTGCCACACCAGAATGAGCCGAGGCATGAACACTAGAAACCTCACCACCACCAGCATGATCCGACACATGGCATCCAAGCACCGTAGTAAGTGGGAGGAACGCCTGGATCGCCCATCTGTGTCTGCAGGCCACACCACTGCCTCCTCTTCCCCTGTTTTCGGTGCCGGCCAATCGCCTGTCGAAGGCGCAGGCCCGCATACCTCCCGCCCTGCACCTGTACCATCTGAAGCACCATCAGCGACCACATCCACTTCCCTGTCCCAGCACAGCGTCCAAATGTCGTTACCCCAGGCATTTGAGCGCAAGAGAAAGTACCCAGCCACCCACCCACAGGCCATAGCACTAACCTCACACCTTTCCAAATTACTGGCCATCGAAATGCTGCCATTTAGGCTTGTGGAGACTGAGTCCTTCCGCAGCCTGATGGCAGCAGCTGTCCCTCGGTACGCGGTCCCCAGCCGCCACTACTTTTCCCGGTGTGCCATCCCCGCATTACACCACCATGTGTCCCGTAACATCACCCGTGCCCTGACCAACGCAGTTACTGGGAAGGTCCACTTAACGACTGACACATGGACAAGTGCTTGTGGCCAGGGACGCTACATTTCCCTGACGGCACACTGGGTGAATGTCGTGGAGGCTGGGAGCGACTCGGACCCTGGGATGGCACGGGTGCTACCCACGCCGAGGATTGCGGGCCCTACCTCCATCAGGGTTTCCACCAGCACCTACGTTATTGGCTCCTCCTCCTCCGTTTCCACCTCCGAATTATCTACACGCAGAGCCACTCCCCCATCAGCCAGTAGCTGGAAGCAGTGTAGCACTGCAGTGGGGAAGCGTCAACAGGCCGTGCTGAAGCTGATCTGCCTTGGGGACAAACAGCACACGGCCTCAGAGCTGTTGCAGGGGATTAGTCACCAGACCGAGCAGTGGCTCTCGCCACTCAACCTGCAACCAGGCATGGTTGTGTGTGATAATGGGCGTAACTTGGTGGCGGCTTTGGAGCTCGGCAAGCTCACACACGTACCATGCCTAGCGCATGTATTTAATTTAGTGGTGCAGCGATTTCTAAAAACCTACCCCAATGTGCATGATCTCTTGACCAAGGTGCGCCGCGTGTGTGCACATTTCCGTAAGTCATCTACAGCTTCGGCCGGCCTGTTGAAGCTGCAGCAGCGCTTACAATTGCCAGCTCACCGGCTGCTGTGTGACGTGAGCACGCGCTGGAACTCCACCTTCCACATGTTGGCCCGGCTTTGTGAGCAGCAGAGGGCAGTAGTGGAGTACCAGCTGTTACACGGTCGTCGCCTCTCCGTTCAACTTTCTCTAATCAGAAGTGAGGAGTGGGAATGGATGTCAGACCTCTGCGAGGTTTTACGCAATTTTGAGGAATCGACACAGATGGTGAGCGGCGATAACGCTATTATCAGTGTAACCATCCCACTTCTGTGTCTACTGAAACGCTCGCTGCTCACAATTAAAACCGACGCTTTGCATGTGGAAGAGGTGGAAATGGGGGAGGAAGAGCTTACACAAGGTGATAGCCAGAGCACCCTCACTTCGTCTTCTCAGCGACAATTGGAGGAGGCGGAGGAGGAGGAGGAGGAGGAGGAGGAAGACACGGTTGCCTCCGCTACAGAGGGTAGCCATGGAACGTTAGTTCCATCTCTTCAGCGTGGGTGGGCAGAAGAGGAGGAAGAGGATGAGGAGATTGAGAGTCATCCTCCTGGTGAGGACAGCGAAATCTTGACTGTTGGTACTCTGGCACACATGGCTGACTTTATGTTAGGCTGCCTTTCCCGTGACCCACGCGTTATACGCATTTTAAACAACACGGATTACTGGGTGTTCACCCTTCTGGACCCCCGCTACAAAGAGAATTTCTCATCTCTCATTCCTCCGGTGGAGAGGACAAGCAAAATGGTGCAATACCAGAAGGTTCTTGTCGAAAAATTGCTCCAAAATTTTCCATCTGACAACGCTGGCGGCAGAGTACGTGCTACCTTGGCCAACCGAGAAGGGGAGAAAAGGGGAGCACACAGCAGTTCCGAGAAAGGCAGGGCAACACTCTCCAAGGCGTGGGACACCTTCATGACACCCCGCCAGCACCCTCACCCTGATGCGCAGCCTAGTGTCACAAGGAGGGAAAAGTTTTGGAAGATGGTGAAGGAGTACGTAGCAGACCGTGTCAGCGTCCTCAATGATCCCTCTGTGCCTTACAACTACTGGGTGTCCAAGCTGGACACGTGGTATGAACTGGCACTCTACGCCTTGGAGGTGCTGGCCTGCCCTGCCGCCAGCGTTCTGTCTGAGCGGGTATTTAGTGCTGCTGGTGGCATCATAACAGATAAGCGTATCCGCCTTTCCACCGACAATGCTGATAGGTTGACACTTATAAAAATGAACAAGGCCTGGATTTCCCCTGACTTCTCCACTCCACTGGAGGAAAGCCCCGGGGGAACATAAACTCACTTTACATATATTATTTACAATGATGGGAATACTCTGTATTCCCATTCACCCCTTCCACCCAAAAAACAGGTATATGGTTGACTCTTAATCTTCTCATCCTCCTCCTCCTCTTCCATATGCCCTGTGCTATAATTTTTATATAGGGCCAGCTCACCAGCGGGCCCTGTGATATAATTTTTATATAGGGTCAGCTCACCAGCGGGCCCTGTTTGCCAATTTTTATATAGGTCAGCTCACCAGCGGGCCTTCTCATATAATGTTTTATTGGGTCAGCTCTCTAGCGGGCCCTCTCATATAATGTTTTATAGCGTCAGCTCACTAGCGGGCCTTCGCATATAATGTTTAGGATGGTCAGCTCTGCAGCAGACCCTCACCCATAATGTTTTAGATGGTCAGCTCAGCGCACGTTTCCCTCTTAATCATGGCCTCAGTTCAATAAAATCAAGGAAATTTTTGGGAGAATTTGCCTCTGTGCACGTTTCCCTCTTAATCATGGCCTCAGTTCTGAAAATCAAGGAAATTTTTGGGAGAATTTGCCTCTGCGCACGTTTCCCTCTTAATCATGGCCTCAGTTCTGAAAATCAAGGAAATTTTTGGGAGAATTTGCCTCTGCGCACGTTTCCCTCTTAATCATGGCCTCAGTTCTGAAAATCAAGGAAGTTTTTGGGAGAATTTGCCTCTGCGCACGTTTCCCTCTTAATCATGGCCTCAGTTCTGAAAATCAAGGAAATTTTTGGGAGAATTTGCAGATGATATACAAGTAAATATACAGCAAATATTGTTTGGTAACAATTTTTCGCCTAAAGTCGTTTTTATTTTCCTTTTTGTGTGTTTTATGGTCAGTCTGTAAAAATGGCGTACTACGGGCGAAAGATCGTTCCCAGCAGCGATGTTGGAGTCCAAGATGCATCCAGACATCCTCCCTATGCTGTCCCTGAACCATTTCTGTAGTGTTTCCATCTTTTTCTGCCCTTTTCCTATGGACCAGGCACCCTCCCCTCATCAGAGCAGGGGGTGCCTGGTGTAATGCTTGAGTCCTCCCATTGACTTCAATGGGGCTCGGGTGCTCGGCCGAGCACTCGAGCCTCAGGGGGTGCTCGGTCAGAGCACCCGAACACCCGAGCATTGGGGTGCTCGCTCATCACTACTGATCACCTATCCTATTGGATAGGTGATCAGTTCCACCCCCACAAGGTCTGATTTTCTTTAAAGCTAAAACAAAATGAGATCCTGCACTATGTGAATTTTTTTATAAGATATACACACACACATATACACACATGAAAATGGGAGCTATCGTTTCTCTGGTAACTTTACCCAGTGGGGCAACATGAGTGGGCAGCATGTCAAATATTACAGAGTGGGGGAACAGCATGTTGAATATTAACTTGTATGGGGCCGCATATGTCAGACATTAACTTGTAGGTCAGCATATATTGAATATTAACTTGGGGGCCAGCATATGTTAAATGTTAACTTGTGTGAGGCAGGTTATGTTGAATATTAACCGAGTGGAGAAAAATGTTGAACATAAATATTGGGGGGCAGCATGGGGAACATCACCATTGTGTGTTAGCCCCACATACACTGACTGACAACCCCCAGTCTTGTTCTCTTCTCCATGCAGTGTCCATGAGGATTTATGGTTGACAGTAAGCAAGGAAACAAGCCTGTGGGGGCCAGAAAGTGTATGTGGGCTTGTATGGCTAGCAGAGGGCAAGGGAACAAGGCTGTAGGGCAGTTGGTAGCCACAAATCCCCATGGATGCTGCCTGACCCCCCAGCCCTGTTCCTTTTGGGAATGCACAACATGCATGAAGTATGATACAGGGCTGAGGGGATGATTGTGTACTGCTTGGTGTACTTTTGTAACCATTTGACTGCCACCGGGGCTAGCAAAGCACATCCCTATGGCACTCAAAGGGTTAAGGAAGTGGTGCTATTTGTGATAGTGAAAGGATGCTCTACACTCAGTACTCACCAAGTGTGGAAATAGAGAGAATGCTATCAGACTTCAGGATTGTCGTACTGCTAGTGATGTGCAAGGAAGGGCATCCCTTCCACATCGACAGCCTGTTCGACAGCCTTGTATGCTATGGGGACCTTCTTCCCTACCATTGCATCCCTAAATGTTAGAGCATATGGTGGTGTATCTATATCAAAAAGTCTAAGTGCTTTGAACTCATCAACAAAATCATACAGACACAACACTGACCTTTAGTGCATCTCTCCCTTTGTCTTTTAGTAACCCATATAGATGATGGAGGAAATTATGTGATTCTCTGCTTGACTAATCTGCCATTGTTGCTTCCTTTCTGTATACAGAAAACAAGTATTAATTTAAGATGTCATCCATTATGCTGCCTTACCGTCACTAATCATTCATGTGTCAGCTTTAACAAGGTGATATCAATATAAATATTTTTGTCATTTATATTCTTGTAGACATGTTTAGAATTTTTCTTGCACTCTTTCGCAATACTTTTCTCATTTTTAAAAATTGTGTGCTTGCTGATTCTGTTGTATTCTTTTTATTTTTTTTTTTTTTTTTTAATAATGCATCTAATCCTTCTGTCTCAAATAAAAAGCCTGAGCCTTATTCCTCATTTCTCTGAAAAGGCATATTGGCCTTAATTAGATCCCCCAACCCCAATTAAACACTATTGACTTAACTAGTATGAGCTCAATTGAACACCAATATTTATTCTAAACTATAGGCTAAGGGAGCAAGCACAAAAGGCTAGAGTCTCCAAATTTCTCTTGAAATCATAGTCAGATGATATGAGATGTTTGTTCCTTTTTAAGAATTTTAGTCGCTCATCATTGTTGCTTGATAGCCGCTTCCTGTGGTCACTGACAATGCAACCAGCTGCACTGAAAATTCGCTCAGACTCAATGCTTGCTGGAGAACAACTAAGGGTTTCCACTGCTGTACGTGTCAATGATGGCCACACATACTGCTTTGTTTGCCAGTAGTCCATGGGGTCATTGTTTCTGCCTAGAATGTAGCTATCCTGCAAGTATGCAGAAACCATCTCATATGCAGTGGGACCACTTCTAGGAAATACATGGTACTCCTGTGTGTTAGTAACCAACCCATTCTAAGGGAGTAAGTCACAAAGAGATGTGGCACCACCACCACCACCAGTGTTGGGTTTTTGCTACCCCAGCTGAGACCCATGAATTGCCCTGTGTTCAGAACTGGATATTATGGTTGATGATGTAGGTGCATCTGCTGGTTGAAATGCTTAGCTGCCTTCATTTTCACTATGCTGTCTGTTTTTGTGACCTCAATTTTTCCCTCTCATCCTCCACAATGCAACCCTCCACTTGATCAGTAAGCATATCTCAATATTCCTTGACACAATCAGATTCCTCAGAGAGTTGCTGCTCTTTGGCAGAAATTCAGAAATTTTGTGTTTGAAGCGGGGGTCCAGCAAAGTGGCAAGAATGCATTCCTCAATGCTTTTAATGGACACTATGCTAGGATCTTGTTCAAAGCATGCTAATATGTTGTCATTAGTGTTGAGCGAGCATGCTCGGCCGATGCTCGGATCGGCTCGAGCATCGCTCTGCTCGGCACATGGCGGTACTCGTACGAGTACCGCCATGTGCTCGCCCGGCATGTTCGGGTGGCGGGGATCTGTGCCGAAGGAGGCACAGATCTGAAGACGCTCCGCTGGACCACCAGGGACTGGAGGTAGGGGGCATTGCGGAGATGAAGGGGGCATTGCGGAGATGAAGGGGCATAGCGGAGATGAAGGGGGACATTGTGGAAGAGGGACATAGCGGAGATGAAGGGGGACATTGTGGAAGACGGGCATAGCGGAGATGAAGGGGGACATTGTGGAAGACGGGCATAGCAGAGATGAAGGGGGACATTGTGGAAGAGGGGCATAGAGGAGATGAAGGGGGACATTGTGGAAGAGGGGCATAGAGGAGATGAAGGGGGACATTGTGGAAGAGGCGCATAGCGGAGATGAAGGGGGACATTGTGGAAGAGGGGCATAGCGGAGATGAAGGGGGACATTGTGGAAGACGGGCATAGCGGAGATGAAGGGGGACATTGTGGAAGACGGGCATAGCGGAGATGAAGGGGGACATTGTGGAAGAGGGGCATAGAGGAGATGAAGGGGGACATTGTGGAAGAGGGGCATAGAGGAGATGAAGGGGGACATTGTGGAAGAGGGGCATAGCGGAGATGAAGGGGGACATTGTGGAAGAGGGGCATAGCGGAGATGAAGGGGGACATTGTGGAAGACGGGCATAGCGGAGATGAAGGGGGACATTGTGGAAGACGGGCATAGCGGAGATGAAGGGGGACATTGTGGAAGACGGGCATAGCGGAGATGAAGGGGGACATTGTGGAAGAGGGGCATAGAGGAGATGAAGGGGGACATTGTGGAAGACGGGCATAGCGGAGATGAAGGGGGACATTGTGGAAGAGGGGCATAGAGGAGATGAAGGGGGACATTGTGGAAGAGGGGCATAGCGGAGATGAAGGGGGACATTGTGGAAGAGGGGCATAGAGGAGATGAAGGGGGACATTGTGGAAGACGGGCATAGCGGAGATGAAGGGGGACATTGTGGAAGACGGGCATAGCGGAGATGAAGGGGGACATTGTGGAAGAGGGGCATAGCGGAGATGAAGGGGGACATTGTGGAAGACGGGCATAGCGGAGATGAAGGGGGACATTGTGGAAGAGGGGCATAGAGGAGATGAAGGGGGACATTGTGGAAGAGGGGCATAGTGGAGATGAAGGGGGACATTGTGGAAGAGGGGCATAGCGGAGATGAAGGGGGCATAGCGGAGATGAAGGGGGACATTGCGGAGATGAAGGGGGACATTGCGGAGATGAAGGGGGGCATTGACCAGGCACCCTCCCCTCATCAGAGCAGGGGGTGCCTGGTGTAATGCTCGTGTCGCCCCATTCAATTCAATGGGGCTCGGGTGCTCGGCCGAGCACTCGAGCCTCAGGGGGTGCTCGGTCAGAGCACCCGAGCACCCGAGCATCGGGGTGCTCGCTCAACACTAGTTGTCATATATATATATATATATATATATATATATATATATATATATATATATATATATACAAGCAAAAATGGAGAGAAAAAAAGAAAAACAGGAGAGCACCTCCTAGTGTAATATTTCACTGAACAGGAACTTCAACACAGAACACCCAAATGTATGGATACTCACAAACCCGTTGGCTGTGTATCTACTTATATAGAACCCAGCGAAAGCACTTCTTGTGAGTTTAACTGCCCCAACACCAGTGTAAAACCCAATTTGTAGACTAGGCTACTCGCATCAAACTCTCTGTCTCCACAGACTGCAAGAATATCCAATCATAAAAAACAGAAGCATAGGTTCTTGAATGATGACAATTGTGGCAAAAGTCTAGCTAATCTTATCAAAATCCGATGCAGGGCGACTCATATAGCCGGTATCCAAAATCCACATGGTCTGACAGTTTCCTCTTACCCGCAGATAGCCAGGATTTTCCACAAATTCTATGAGAATCTTTACAATTTACCTCACTCCAAACACGCATCTGCTTCTATCTTATCAGATATAACCTCTTACCTACACCGAGCAAATTTACAGCGTCTCCCCTCCGAGATAAGCAGGGAAATTGAGACCCCTTTTCGAGAGGCAGAAATCTCAGGAGTCATCAAGAAACTCCCTCTGGGAAAAAGTCCTGGACCTGATGGCTTCTCTAAAATGTATTACAAAACCTTTGCACACATACTCTCCCCTCATTTAACCACAGCTATTAATGCAGTTCATGAGGGGCTACCTTTCCCAAAGCAAGCGCTGGAGGCCCATATTGTTGTCCTCCATAAACCTAATAAGGAGGCTACCCTATGCAATAACTATTGCCCAATTTCCTTACTTATCAGTGATGTAAACATTTTTGCCCGAATTATTGCTAATAGGCTCCAACCCTATCTACCTTACCTACTTCACCCAAATCAAGGAGGGTTTGTAACTGGGAGGCAAGCAAGTCACAACACAGTGGCGGTCATCTCGCTAATACATACAACGCTCAAAAATAAAGTTCCAGCTGTACTACTAAGTACAGACGCAGAGAAAGCATTTGATCGGGTCAACTGGTCTTATCTCAAAGCAGTTTGATACAATGCAGCACTTGGCCATTCTCTGGTAGATTGTATCATGAGCCTATATTCCTCCCCCTCTGCAAAAATTCTAGTCAACAGCACCTACTCGGATCCTTTTGCTATCTGAAACGGAACTAGACAAGGCTGTCCACTTTCCCCGATCCTCTTCAGTCTGACTCTAGAACCTATGTTACAATGTATACGTAATGATCCCTCAATTCATGGTATCAAAATAGCCCAGGCTGAACATAAAGTCATGGCTTTTGCAGATGACATTCTCTTCACCTTAACTGATCCGGAAGTGTAGGCAAGGGGTAATGGGGCCACTTAATTGCTTTGTTGAGGTCTCTAGGATCTAACACAAAAAACAAAAAATAGATGAGCACACAATATAAATAAACATGAGAAGTATACCAAGCACAAACATGCATGGGGTGCACACAGATCTCAATAATTATTAAAAAAAGAAAAGAAAAAAGAAAGATCCTACTAGAGGCACTCAACTTCTTCAAATTTTAATAAAAAATATTTTATATAAATAATACCCTAAATAGTATCAAAAAACATGGTAAAGCATTGTGACAAACCCAAGCACAAAAAACCAAAATAATGGAAATAAATCCCCATAAAAACAAAAACAAAACTGCAGACATGTATTGCCTAATACATAATGAATCCTAATAGGGAACACATAAATAGCCTTGGCCCGAGCTCCAAAAATGGTATGCATACCAAAAATTATATAAAAAGTATGTTCTCCAATTAGAGACTCAAAGTGGAAAGTAAAGTCAGTCACATAATATCATCAGATGTAACGATGAAACCTTCAAAGCGATCATTAATTGAGCCATGCAGCATGCTGAGTGAGTGCAAATATAAAGCAAGTGAATACTTCAAAGCTGAAATAAATATAAAGCTCCGTGACAGGTTAGTTCAAGCAAACATGTAGCAAACATGTACCACAGCGATCCTTCAGACACTATGCACAGACGGTAACAATAAAGAACACAGCAATGGTCTCACCGCTCTGCTGCCGTTCCACGCTTCTCTGATCTTCCGTGTGCAGTCAACACGTCTCTCCTGGCACGAGCAAGATGTTTGTAGCTTTAAAGTAGAAATACAACAATGTTCAACTTGCTTCAGTCGTAACAATGTATCAGCTCATACACTCAAGCCGCTGTAATTGTAACAGTTGCACGATTTGATCCGCTTAAATGTGCTGACATCGATCCACATTACATAAGTAGAGGTAAAAGGCAAAACATAGGAATAACTCTCCACCAACATGTTTCGCCCCGCATCATGGGGCTTTCTCAAGGTGATAACAATCAAGGTAATTTCCCAACCGGTTTAAATCTCTCAAAACCGGATGTCTGCAGTTTAAAACTCCCAATCCTATCCATCTACTCCCAATTCTAATAGTCTTCACTTAAATTTAAAGGGGATGAATACCATTGAAGCAGTCACAGTGCACAGAGCAACCACGCTCTTAAAGGAGACTTACCTCCCACACATATGTTACCAAAAATCCACATAAAAATTGTGCTATCATAAATCTAAACAAAATCATAATTCCACATATTTTAGGAACATCACGAGACAGTCACTTACCCAGGAGTCATAAGAACATGTGGTACTGTATCTCTTCATTTAAACCAAATTCTCCCATTGCTTCTAATACAAAAATCCACCTTGTCTCCTTCTGAAGCAACATCCTATCCTTATCCCCTCTTCTCAATGATTTATAAAGTTGATCTATCCCCATAACTTTAAGACCAGCCAGGGAACCAGTATGTTTCTCCCAAAAATGACGTGCTATTGGACTCTCAGATCTCTTGTTAGAAACATCACCCACATGCTCAAGAATCCTTCTCCGCAACTGCCTCATGGTTTTACCCACATATATGTGATCACAAGGACAACTCAATATATAAATTACACCTTCTGATTTACAATTTAAGAATTGTTTAATCTAATATTCCTTATTCTTAGGTCCATTAGAAAAGGACTTGCCCACCTTGACATATTTACATACTTTGCATGGTCCACACTGGTGCATACCTGACATTTTTCTTTTTCCTAACCAATCAGGCGAAACTCCTTTTCTAAATTCAGATTGCACCAGCATGTGTTACGGTTTTTAGGACACTCAGACCAGTATGTGAAATAAAACGCAATTTTATTAGAATAACAATAATGCAAACGATCGCCCTCTAGTGGCGGTTGAAATAGACACACAGTGAAGACTGATATGTTACAAGAGATAATGCACAATATAGTTGACATGCACAATTACTATGCAGATAATGGTGTTCTCTACCCCAAAGGGTTAAGAGCATAAATCAGTCAGTCTCAGATGTGGTGGTTTGGCACGCCCTGGGTGTTAAAAGGAGGTGCTGATAGAGACAGTCCACAATGTACTGGAAATGTAGATGCCTAGCCAAAGTGACCGAGTAGTAAACAGAACAGAGATCCAAATAGCCCCTGCGGGCGTACCTACTGGAAGACTGCTTCTGCGAGTGCAAGTGTGTGTAGCCCCCACGGGCGTAACGGAAACAGGCCTGCAATGCAAGAGCTGACTAAGCCTCCTCAGACCGGATACCAGTAGTAGTAGTGCTAGAGCCAATAGCCCCCACGGGCATATACAACGGAGTCTGCCAGAGCTGAAGCCTTCCCTCTATCGCCACTCTGCTTTAATAGATATCGCCCAGTAAACAACGAGAAGGGAGAGCCTATGGCGCCCAACCGGCCCACAATAAGTGACTACTCTGCAACGGAATGGATAGAGTCGCCGTCGGTAAGCGGCCAACTCAGCAACGAGGCTCTGCAAGTATAGTGAGGCTCACTGAGGCACGCACAGCTCTGCAAGTATAGAGGTACACTGCACTGATTAATGGCAACACCAGGCAAGGCCGTCACACGGTGGCTGGCAGCAGCGGTTGAGAATGTCGCGGCGGCGACAACGGGAACGGAGGTCACTGGAACAGGCTGGAAGTCGATCTTCGGAGCAGGAAGTCAGCCGGGCCGGGTCGGAGCACGCAGGAGGTAGTCATACAAGCCGGGTCATACAAGAACAGGAACATCAGCCAAGCCGGGTCAGGATACAGAAGTGGTTCGCAGACAAGCCGGGTCATACACAAACAGGAACACTGGAGCGTAGTCAGGACAAGCCAAGTTGGTACACAGGAATCTGGAACACAGGAACACAGCAACAGCACTACTGGCTCAGAAACACCACGAAAGGGCATCTGACAGGTGTCTGGGCCAGGCATAAGAAGGTCACCAGGGGCGGGCCAAACTGGCTCAGCAAATCAGAGCGAACCACAAGTAAGAGTGACATAGAATCACAGGCACTGTGATAGCATGTCATGCAAATTACTTGCTCTTTTTGCAACCATCAAGGGACGTTCCCCCACAATCTGTTTCAAACTATCATTAGCCGTCAAAACATGCCAATGTTTAGACAAAATCCCCCTCAAATCCTCCCATTGATTACCAAATGTAGAAATAAAACGAACATGTTCCTCTCTAGGATCTAAGCATACTTGTTAAATGCCTGTACATGGTTTTTCTGCAATAACAATGGAATTAACCCAATCAGTAGGTTCTGTGACTTTACTAATAATGCCTAGTTTCTACATGCCCTCGAGTTCCTCTTTAAGACCACTGTGTAATGCAAGGGGTATATGCTTAGGTGGGTGCACCACTGCAGTTGACTGTGGATTTAAATGTATGGTACACTCACTAAGGAACAATTCCTTTGAAGATGTCTGTATATTCCTCCATGAACCATATTTTATTTGGACTGCCTGTAATGGACAGTACAAGCTTGATGAGGTAAAAATCTATGTTGCCTTTTAGGCCTAGGATTGGAGGTACTTTTGTGTCAATATAAAATGACATAATTGTTTGAATGTTCTTGTGCTGATATTCCAAGTCACATTTCCCTTTTACTGCCAGTCGCTTGCCTCTGTAGCCATATAAAGGGTGAGATGCCAGTCGTAGGGTGCACTGGGATTTAAGCCGTTTGTATTTGTATAGTGGAATAACATTGGCTGAGGCAATTTGTTTTGGACCAACTTGAATTGTGGCAAATGCCTGCTCTATGTCTGGATTTTGTTCAGTTTGAGTTATTGAGTTTATATATAGTTGCTCGCACTCTTCTAGGTCAGCACCATCTTTGCTCACAGCATGGATGCTTTTCCTGTTCCTGGAGCATCATACTCTAGCAAAGTGATGTACTTTCCTGCAGGATGTACACCTCTTCCCCCTTGCAGGACAATGAAAGTAGTTGCTGTATGGTTCATTGCCACAGTATCCACATTCAGCGAGGTGCTTTGGATCAGGGCTTTGAGACTGAAATGCCGCTTCCTGTGGATACAGATGATGGGTGTTATTTTGCCTCCATTTGGAGCCATTAGTTGCGTGGCGTGAAGTGTCATCATTTCACGGGGTGTCTTGGCCTTTAGAAATGGACCGTATTTGGGCCTGGGCTAGTTCATGTGAGCGGGCGATATCAATTGCTTTTTCAAGAGTTAATTCGGACCCTATGCTAAGGAGTTTTTCCTTTACTTTAGGTGAGTGGATTCCAAAGACAATGCGATAGTGGGATCATTTTGTCGCTCTGGACGTAATTACAATCTTCGGCAAGGAGACGTAAATCTGTAACAAACTGCTCCAGGGATTCATGATCCTGTTGTACTTTCTCGTGAAACTTGTAACATGCAAAGATAATGTTAGATTTGGGTTGAACATTTGCTGCGATCATAATAAGATTTCAGCAACACAGCTTCAGCTGCAGGTAAGGCCCATGTATTAAAAATGTCTCTGCCTTGTTCACCAACCCACAACAGGAGATCATTGCATTTTTCATCCTCACTCTTATTCTTTAGAGGTCCTCCAAACATGAGATCAGCATGTTGTTTGACTTTTCTCCAAGCATCAGGTAAGTTAGCAGCTTACCAGTTCATTGTGGGAGTTGGGATTCTAGCTGCATCCATTGTGGTAGAAAAAATCTGTTACTTCTGACACCATGTAATATTTGTTATTGCTTACTATTGGTATCCAATACACATACAATGCTGATTATTATTATTAATAGGTGTTGGTTTATTTCTATGAGCTGAGATATATAACATGTTCATAAAATAACAGTATTGCTCTAACTGCTCCAACTGCTCTAACTGCCAAAAACAAGGAAGTGTCTACACACGAGAGTGATAGCCACGCCTACTAAAAACTGATTGGCTAAAGTCAAACTAAAGAGTACTACACACTTCACTGATATTTTTTACGTACATAAATAAGTTATGCTTATCATCCATGTGCAATTAGTCCCAAACTCCCAGAGGGTTTCTGATCTCTGTCTGGGATTGAGTGAAGCTCAGATTGGAGTGCAGGCTCAGCAGATAAACCTGTATTTCTTGTATTTTTCACTCATAACTACCCACTGCTGACATATAGCATATCCCCCTATTGTAAGATACCAGATGAAGAGGATTGAATAATTCTGAACAGGTCTAGGCAACCTGCATTGTATGTGGATGATGGGAGTAGTAATCCAACAGTAGCTAGAGAGCCAGAGGTTGCCTACCCTTCATTCAGGGACATAATTACATGGGGGGCAGAGGGTGTGGTTGTGCCAGGGCTCAGCATCTAAGGAGGCTCCATCTTCTCCAGGGTCCAATAGCTTCTAGTTATGCATCAGTGAAACTGTTTTTTGTGTTAGGCGCCAAAACTATTTTTTCACTGGGGCCTTTTCAAGACTAGTTACTCCACTTCTCTGATTTGGATGTATAAGACCTTATTGTCCAGGAAATGTATTAATATGTTTCACATAGATTACCAGCAGGAGTAACCTAGTTCTGTGCTACAATAATCAGTTACTTACATTTATATTTTTGTATTTGCTGATAATTGTATTTACTGGATGATTTTAATTCTACCTTAACCACACACTTCAACAGTTTCAATCTGTATGTTATATGGATAAGCCCCACCCATAGCCCTGAATACCTACAGTATAAGGATGTATATATAAAGAAAAATATTAAAGGAGCAGTAAACTTTTATTTATGAAAACACATATTTTATAGGGCTTTTCCTGTTGATTAAAACAAGGTCACTCCCATCGCTGTCAGATGTTTTATTCAAAATTTATATCAATTCAAATAATCAGGAAGTGAATGTACAGTGTTTACTTCCTGATAGTTCTAACTGACAGGAAGTGACAGGCAGTTTCTATCACATTTTATGGAGAACTGTATGTCTCTGACTTTTCTGACTTTCCTCTCCATTAGAATCTAACAGGAAAACTAATTAGAATTTGACCACTAGAGGGCACTGCTAATGTAAAAAAACATGGGTTTAAACTGTAATAATTCTGAAAATATAAATCTCTCAGCAGTGGGAGTACCCTTATTTTACTCAATAGGAAAATCTCTACAATATATATTTTTTCATAAAAAAAGTTTACTGCTCATTTAAACATTCTAACAACTTCCCACCAAAGATAAAATAACAGTTCACATTGATATAAGCTGGACTTTTAACTCACTGAGTGCTAGAGAAGTCTCCAAAGCATTGTAATGCAATGATATTTCTAGCATTCCAACAGCTAAAAGTCCCATTTAAATCAATGAGAATCTGGGGAATTTTTATTTGTCCCATGAGGTACAGTTGGTTTCTCTATAATTAATTTTTGGCTTTCTGCAGAAGTTCCTACACCTGTTTTCTACTGCCAAAAAATACAAATAATTATGTTTGACTGCTGTATGAAGGACATAAACCTAGGTATGACCTTCTATCAAACTAAAGAAAGTTTCTATTTCTATTAAATATATACATTATAATCCATTTTCTTGAGTAAAAACAAGGACACTTCCACTGCTGAGAGATTTTTCATTTAAAGGGATAGTAATACTTAAAATGTAAAAAAAAATATGTTGTAGGGTTTATCCCCCTGAGTAAAACAAGAGCACTCCCACTGCTGAAAGGTGTTTCATTCAAAAGTTATTAATTTTCAAAGTTGAATTTTTTAGGTGCAATATCACAGTGGCCTGAAATTGTACAGTGGCGCTGTTGCTACACGATCCTATGGACAGCTCTGGTCAATTGACCATAAATCTCCATAAGATGGTGTAGCAACAGCGCCACTGTACAATTTCAGGCCACTGTGATATTGCACCTAAAAAATTCAACTTTGAAAATTAATAGCTTTTGAATGAAACACCTTTCAGCAGTGGGAGTACTCTTGTTTTACTCAGGGGGATAAACCCTACAAAGTATTTTTTTTTACATTTTAAGTATTACTATCCCTTTAAAATGATTACATCTCAAAATGTTTTAAATTAAACCACATTGCTCTATTCTTGTCACTAGGTGGTGCTATTCCTGTCACTTACTAAGGCAACTAGTAAGGCCTTCAATAAAGTGCATTATACAAAATTGATTTTTATAGAAAATATGCTGTAATCATTTTGAATAAAATATCTTCTGGTCATTGCATTACCTTTGTTTAACCCTTTGAATGCCAGAGGAGTGTGCAATACATTTCTCCACAATGCTTTGCATGTCCTTCTTGAACACAACAGGTTAATTCATTGAAAAATGTTCTGCTTCTTTAAGGGGCACTTTTGCTTTAGGGGTAGTTCCCCATTAAAATGTAAGAAACTAAACAAAATGTGTCTATGGAACAACAGTAGGGAACCTTTGGCACTCCAGATGTTTGGGACTACACATTCATCTTCCCCAACTAATGAACATATAAAAATATCACCAACCTTAATTATTTGTAAATATCCACTCAAAAATCACAATCAAATGTTTCTTCATTATATCATTTTCTTTTTCTTCCATGAAAGTGTTCATTGTTTCGGGTATTCTTTCCAGTGCATTCACTGCATGGCTTTTATGAGACCCAGGCAGCAGAAAGAAGAATTTTGTCTTCTTTTAATCAGACAGAATCAAAATACGTTTAGATAAGTATTATTCTTGTGATATCCTTTCTGTGCTTTCAGATACTGTTAAAGCTTATATATCAAAAACTCCGGGCAATAAGTATCATGAGCAATATACTCTAGCATTGACCCATCACTAAAGGTAAGTAATGAAGTTTGTTTGAAAGACTGATGGTGACTAGGTGATATATACATTGTTGTGAGATCCAGAAACACCTCCATTGGGAGGTGTTTAATTGAGTTATAAAAGATTCATCCAGTCCCAGTTTATGTTTCGAGTTTTATGGAAGCCTTGATAATTCTATCATCAACCACTGATAGGAACTGACTCATAAAGTGATAAAGTCAGACTTCTGTTGTTAAGATAACTACAGTAAGGTACTATTTTCCCACAAAGTGTTACTCGGGCTATAAAAAATATACAAGCGTTCTTAATGAGGTTAAAGTGTTTGTACAAGGAAACAGAGCTGAACTTTTAAGAAGCCAGAATCAGTGGTTTCTGGGCAACATTTTACATGGCTTGCCACTTTTTTTTATTTTTTTTTGCAATGATAGGAGCTTTGAACAAGAACAGATCAGTGTATTCAGTGCCCTTCTGTTCACCATGATCACTGACAGACAGCTTTGTGTATTAGATCAATTATCAATCTTATGCAAGACAGGGCAGGGAAATACAATGCAAATAAGGTTCTGTCATTCCCATGATGCACACAACATGCAAATATAGCATATCTGTATTCACACATTAGTCCTGTAGATCCAACAGCCTGAATCTGGCAGATTGGAATGGCTGTTCTACCTGTTTTTCACTCTTTTGAGGAATAAACTCGTACCAGATACAATTTGGCCATTGATGAACTGGTGAATGGCAGAATACATAAGGAAATCAGAGAGTTTACATTTGCATTCAGCCATTCACTATTTGATTAGATACCTAGGCCTCTATTCAATTCACCCAATTAGCCAAAAAACCCCACCCCACTTTAGATTGTAAGCTTTCGGGCAGGGACCTCCCACCCAATGTTTCACTCTACAAAGCACCTGTAAGCCTGTATTGTTTAAACCCCTAAATTGTGAAGCGCCTGTATACACTTGTGGCGCTATATAAATAAACATATTCATTCATTCACCGGCATTTTTTTAAGCACGATAAGCAATTAAATTACCTGTGCTATGGAGAAATGCCAAAAAAAAAGCATCTCGTTTGCTAAAGTTAATGCCGACTCAACCCATTAGAAACAAACTACAAACAATGAAATTTGCCATTCAGTTGACTGTGTTAGAGGTAAGATTTGCTAAGGGACCTACTTTAACGTAGAAAAATCTGCACCCAATTTTTTTGGGAGAGAGAGAAAGCAGCAGCAGCTGAAATCCTCAAGATACTAGCTACAGGCTAAGAAGGTATAAGCAGTTGCACAGGGGTGCGGTTTTTTGTATACAAAGATAAGAACAATCAATAAAAAAAAAACTAAAAAATAATATATAATAAAAATATACATAAATAATATATAAAAATAATATAAAAATAATTGTTTGGCTGATAGGTGACAGAGACTTGGACCTTGATGCAACCTGTGACCGAGGCAGACAGATACTGGCAGAGATAGGGTCAGCTCTGTTGGGTACTTCACTGTTAAAACACACACTAGTTTAATAATGTCCAGCAAACATCCTAGAGGAAGATGAAGGTAAAGGAGGAAGGATTAGGGGCTAGATTTAAAGGTTCATGTTAAACCAGCCGCTAAGTAAAAAAAGGCATATTGGCCGCAAATAGCACATGATTTACGGCGGATTTAAAAGTAAGTCTACAAGAATAGCTAACAAGCGTAGGCACAACAAAAACAAGTAACATGCGTTCCAATCACCTGTTAAAACACAACTTAAGTCAAAATGTAACATTACGGCTGGCGTTGTCTAGCAATCCTGATAGATGCACAAACAAAATTCAAACCTACAGCCAATCCCAAGACCCCAAAATATGCCCACCCCTAATCATGATCCCACACACAGTAAAGCATTTTCTCATTTAACTGAGGCTGTGAGTATATTTTTCTATTCCATTGGTTCATCATACAATTATGTGTGTGCATTATTGTATTTCTTACAACATGATTATTTGATATGTACATCAATCATTATCATTATTTAATGTGTATATCAATGATTGTTGTATATCAGGCATGTTAAATTCAAATATTTAGTACTTGGGTAGTGCTAAAACGGCTCCTAAAGATATTGGACCCAGGGAGAACTATGATACAAAATGCACTATATAATAATATAATAATAGCCCTATTGTCATGGTTTGACTGATCTGGTCTAACACTGCTGTTGATTACTGCTTCCTTTACTTCCCTGTGTCAGGCTGAGTCAGCTGATACTGCCTTGACCTCTCTGTTTCTATGGTTACTCACCTGACTTTTATCAGCCAAGCACTTCCTCCTTGCCTTTGTGTCTGCTTCTGGTTGCAAGTGCTTTCTCCTGAGTTCCTGATTATCCATGCATGACCTGGCTTCCTCTGATGTCCCTTCTGGCTCCTGACTCCTGGCTTGTTCCTGACATCGCTGATCTCTGTATTCCTGACCCCAGCTTGTCTGGGTACCTGCCTTAGTTCCTGACCCCGACTTGTCTTTTGGTTTACGCTTGTTACGTTTTTCTGACACTCAGACACTGGTATAGTAAAAACACAGTTTTATTGAAATAAAAATGAATGAACAGCGCCCCTGGGGGCCAGGAATGGTAAAGGTGAGATACAGGCCCAAATGAGTATAGCAGAGTTAAACAGCACAGGTAAGCAAATATACAGGGTTAAATATGGAGAAATAGACTGTTTAGTAAACTGATTGGCCAATGCCCAGAAGTTGATATCAGTCTCTTGATGGTACAGAGAAGGGTGTATTGTGTGACTGAACTAATCACTCTCAGATACCTTTGCACATGAACGCCCAGATTGACCAGCCCAGGGCTGAGCCTATACCACCTTAGTGGAATAATCTGGAGTAAAGCCACTGCAACAGTAAACGGACCAGAACCTGAATCGCCCTCAATATTGTCACGGATATAACCCTGCGTATGCCAACGGGAGAAGAGCCGTACACACCCCTTGGGTGCCAGAGCGGAGCAATCACTGCACAAGCGATAAAGAGCCAACGTAAATGGTGATACGGTAGATGGCTAACACATTGATCACTAGTGACCGGAACCGGGACACCCCTCCGGAGTCATGCAGAGCACATATAGCAAAAGCCAATGAAGGTACCAATGCCAACTGGCGCGGTCGCGGTGCTAATGGGCACCGGACAGAACAACAGCTCTGCTAGTGCAAATAGGTAGGCAAGGTCGGAAAGGCACAGGCTCAATAAGTGTTAACAGGCTCAAACGGAATACACTGGCTTGGCAAGTGAAAGAGAACAGGCTCAGATATCGGAGGCAACCGGCACAGCAAGGGTTAATACAGGTTCGGGAAGGAGACTACAGCTCAGCAGTGCTATGGAACAGGCTCAGGCAACGGCCCAGTAGAATAAGAGAGGATTAGTCAGAGCAACACAAACACAGTTCAGAATGTCGCCAGCCGGCGACCAGGATCACACAGGAACTCAGGAACAAACACAGAGCAGGACTCCAACCGGAACCGGGTCAGTACTCGGAGCAGGAACGTCAGCCAGAGCCGTGTCAATCACGGAGCAGGAACGTCAGCCAGAGCCGGGTCAATCACGGAGCAGGAACGCCAGCCAGAGCCGGGTCAAACACGGAGCAGGAACATCAGCCAGAGCCGGGTCAATCACGGAGCAGGAACGTCAGCCAGAACCGGGTCAATCACGGAGCAAGAACAACAGAATGCTCAGACTAGCCGAGTCGGTACACAGGAATGCAGAAACACAGCAACAAGGCGCAGGCTCAGGAACACAGAAAGGGCAACTGACAAGTGCCCAAAACCCAGTATATAAAGGAACATCCTGGGTGGGCCAATCAGCTTCTTCCAATGCACAGGTAACACAGCAAAGATTGACAGGGAATCACGGGGGCCGTGATAACGCTCCTGGATCACAATTTTGCTCTGTTTTATTTGTTTATTTTAATAAAGGTGTTTTGCATTTTATACTTTTGTGTTTGTCTGGTTCCTGGTCCCTAACACCTATATAAAGGTATTAATTCAATCATATCACATTGGCTGGAACATATGAATATAAACATAACTTGTAAAAAATAATATCAATTGATCAACTGACGAAATACAATATATATTATTTAATGTTCTAATAAATTAAACCTGTTTGCTGCTATACATACATACATACAGTCTATACATACCACTTTCTCTTTCAAGTTTATTCAATCTCTTAGAAATGTGTGGTTGAAATGAGCTATAAATTAATAAAAATGAGAACGATATATGATGGTGAATCACAAAACTCACTCCATGCAACATTCTGCCTGTCAAAACTTCATGCTGCTTGTCCAGACAATGAACACATCTGTAAAAAGAGAATGACAGTGCACAGAAAGAAAACAGAGATGAAGCACAGTATTTATTATATAGAGTAAAAACATGTAACATGTCATATGGTAAATTTTGCAACCCCTTTGTTAGCCGTGAAGCTGTGTTATCCATTGAGTAGTACCCAGTCATTTAGTGCGAACAACGATAAGTCCTCTGATCTGGTGTTAAATATTCCATTCTTGGTGGCTCTGAGACTGAATCCAGCTTGAACAGCTGTATCCAATATTTCTGATGCAACATCCAAAATGGGCACAATGCCCAAGACACAATGTGGAGGCATTAGCACTATGCTGGAAGGAAAGTCTAGGGAGGGACCTACAGAACAGAGTGAGAGGAATAATGCAATGTGTGTTCATGAGATGACTGCTCATTTCCTCAAGGGCAAAAAGTACTTTAAGTTCCAGAGACATGCCTAGTGCATTGCAAAGCAATGACTTTACACTGCTCTGGCATTCAGTGTTGAAGTAACTGAATCATTGATTTGTCCACCTGCTCTGAAGCAGAGATATCCTGAAGACAGTGGGCCTTATGTATAAAAGCAAACAGGACAATTCTGAGGTAAACCATCTGTATTATAGGGAACAAAGAAAAAATCCTATTTGTGTAAATGGGGCTATTAAGCCCTTGATGCTGGGATGTAGAGCATCCCAACCACATCTCTAACAGCTCTTTCTTCCCCCTACAGGTACATTCCCCCCACTGGTAACTTTACCTCCAGTTCCCCTCCACAAGTCCCTTCAATCTCTCTCCACAATCCAAAGGGGTCTCTGCACCTCTCCCACCCTCCACAGTTTTTACTTACATTTAGGAGAGCAGCTGAGGCAAGCAATGCAGGCAGACAACTGCCTGAGTACAGGGGACTGCTGTGAGGCCAATACTTCAGTGTAGTAAGCAGGTTTGAAGATGACCACACTGTAAACAGCTCCTGTGCCCTCCTATTCCTGCTGTGATTGGCTTACAACAATAGTAAGATTGGCCAGGCATACTGTGATATAATGTGTGCATTATTTGATTGGTGAAGTCTGGAATTATGTGCTACTTATTAAAGCAATGGCACCCCACTGATAACTGGATTTATGATAGACATGGCTGCGAGAACAAAGCAGTGGGTTAATATTTAATTGTCTAAGGGATGTATTACATGTGAAGGCATCTAGGGATATTTTCAGGGGCACATATTGTCTGGTGACAGAGGCTTCAATCCATGGACTGTTCCTGGAAAATGGGAAAAATGGTTACCCTAATTTTTAACCCTTTGAGTGACAAAGAGGCATCCAATGCATTGCAATACTATGCACTGAATACCTTTCTGTCACTCAAAGATTTAATGCCAAGCATATGTAATATGGAGTTAAAATTGAATTTCAAGACAAGAGACAGACAGGCTTTAGGGACAAGGAACCCAAACCAGGGACTGTCCCTGGAAATCAGGGAGAGGTGGCAGGTATGTCATAGTTGATGGTGTGTCCACCCCCTGCTCTAACATTCAAATAGTTAAAGGTGTACTTTCACCTTTCTGGAACTCACATAGTTAATTAAATGTCTGTTCTCTCTCTCTTTTCTTTTTCCATGTCTTTGAATGCCTGTCTAGTGCTGATCAGCCATCCTCCACCCATGAGGTAGCTGGAGAGTCTATATGAGTCTGTGCAGAACTAATCTCTGTCACGTCTTGTCTCTTCAACAGAACTAACAGAGAACAGTGAAGAACAAAGAGACACTCCAGCCAGCCCTGTGGCAATGTGGCCAGGCCAAGAGCTGTTCTATTCTGGAAAGACTTCCATAGGCATAGAGGAATGTGATAGGCATTGATGGAGTACCAAAACTGGAGGGTTTGTTGCACCATTAACTGTGTGAGTGCCACAATGGGGAGGGGGAGATATGGACCATTAACTATGAGTGCCAGAATATAGGGGGAACACCGCTATGGCAAAATGGGGAGTTGGATGCACTGTTAACTTTGTGAGCACCACAATGGAGAAGAGAAAGCCAGAGAGAGAAGAGAAACTATGAGAGGTTGAGAGACCTGCAGTGATTTGGCCAGGGAGTTCTTCCTTTTGCCCAAATCACTATGCCGAGTCATATCTGTACTGAAGTAGGGGAAGGAGGTAGCTCTTTTAATGTGTTTGGTGGAAATCTGTAGTAGGTCCCTGTCACAAATATAAGATCTATTTCACATTGGTACTACAGCTCTTTCGTCGTTGCTGTAAACTAACATTCCGCCTATGTTCTACCTCCAACCGGATGCAGGAGAAGTGTGTCTGATGGCAGAATCACATTAACTGCAGCCAAATATTACTGATAGCCGTCTAGGTCACTCGGCCATTTTTAGAGGTTACAATGAGTATCACAGCCTCCAACATTTTTCATAGGTTGCCATCCTTTCTGCACCTTTACTGCATTCTTGTGTGAGAGCAGTTAAGATGCTGCATGCTTGACTTGTGTTTGTGCAAGGTGATAAGAAAGAAAGACCCAGGGAGGTCTGAAACGTCAGACACAAATGCCGACTTTATGTTTTTAATGTGAAGAATAAAATTAAGTTTTAGTCGATTTGGAGTGCTGGATTCTTCAATAAGTTATAAGTTTACATATCAAATCAAGGATCTTCAGCACCCTCCTATGAACATAGAGCATGTGTGCGGCACTATCACAAAGTAGCAGTTTTCCAAGGTGATAATAACCCATGTCAAAGTTACCACACTCCTGCACTGTACCAGTACCTTTCACAATAAGCAAGATAACCACACAGCATCACTATTGATCTTGCCCATTTGAAAAATAAGTACAAATGATAATTCTAAATTTTATGGTATGGTAGATTCTTTTTTAATAATTTTGTGTTTAACAGTGTGGTTGTAAACAATCTTTGTATTACTTCCAGTGTTTCGAACATGTTAGACAGCTGTTCAACAAAATGTCTATTATTAGAGTTAGTTAAACAAGAACAAAAAATACCAGTCTTCAGTATTTTAAAACCTTGGTTGCTTGAGACATCTCCAACACTTTGTTTTGCAGTGGACTGGAGACATATCTGGCATTCTGGTTAACCACTATCTCCATTACCTTTTTACTGAAGCTTCTGAGATGTCCTGTGTTTACCTACACCCAATAAAAGCAGATGATGCAGAAATAGAGCAGTAAAATGTTTAACCCTTTGAGTACTAGAGAGATATGCAGCGCATTGCTCTGCAATGTGTTGCATATGCATCTGGCACTCATGGGGTTAAAAGACTCATTTAAATCAATGTATTTTTATGTGTTCTCTATGATGCAGTTGACTCAGAATTACACCACTTTCCCTTAGTATGTCAAGCTTGCTGAGGTTGATATACTTAGAAAACCAGAGAAACTTTGGTGCAAACCAACTGCCCCACAGCGGACAAGTAAAATCCCTTTTGGTACAAATGGGGCTTTAACCCTTTGAGTGTCAGAAGGGTAAGTAATTCTCTGCAATGTGTTGTGTAGCCCACTCACACTCAAATTGTTAAATCCCTTGACTGCTAGAGATGTCAGCAAAACACTGCTTCACAATTTGTTGGAGACTTCTTAGCATTGAAAAGTTAACCCTTTGAGTGTTAGAGGGGAAATCCAACTCATTGGAAGGGTTAGTAACCCAACTAAAATATAATAAGCAAACATAGTCCAATAGCACAGGGGTTAATACTTACCCAGTCATTTGACCAATCCATGGTGTAAAACAAGCAGTAGGGAGGAGCAGATTCCACTTCTGGTAATAATCAATGACTGTCATAAAGGGAGCTGGGACTGAAGTCTCAAGCTATCACAGAACTGAGCACTAGACCAGAGTTGAAATCTCAAGGGACCCCATATTAATTATAATAATGTCCAAGATAAAATATAGAAGAATTCACACAAATAATTATTGCAGGTTTTGGTGAGTACATATTAATTCAGGGCTGGGTGTACATCTCTGGTGCCCCTAGGCAAGGCACTGTAGTCACCCTTAGCTTCACACAAGGCCACACCACTTTTCCTCACATCACCCTGCCCACAGACCCATCCTGCCACAGAAAATGTCTTTGGCTTATAACAAATAAGGACAAAAAAATTATTTAAAACCCTTGGATGATGGTCAAGATCTCCAACTCATTTCTAAGCAAGGCGATGGAGATCTCTCCAGAATCCAGTAGGTTAAATAATAGCCTGTAAACGGTTATAAAACTGGTGCAGGAACATTAAGATTGATCTGGCCACACCCATAATTCAGATTGTAGGTGTGGCCAGAACAGCTGAGGCACCCCTCAAAATTTGGAACTCTAGTGAGTTGTCTACACTGCCTACTGGTAAATCCGACAATGTATTAATTTAAATGGAAAAATAAAGAAAGGAGAAACAAGGTGGGTGCCCCTTGTGTAATACGACAGGATTCACCTGAAGACCACAGTTAGATTCACCTCTTGGTCAATTAATCACAAAAGAGATCACTGAAGTATTTTCTAAATGATACTCAGCAATTAGAGCTTTTGGGTTAAAATATATCACTCCGATAATGGCAACAGGGCAGCATCTTTACACATCCTCGCTCTCCATCAGTGGCACAACATGAAAGAAACAGTAGTTTAATAACATTTTTCACACTTTGAAAAAAAACCCCACAAGTAAACAATACACTCACATATTGAGAATGGGAATACTCCCAACTGACACACTCATATACAGAGAAATTCACTTGAAAGATAAACTCACTTGAAAGGAAACGTCTGAATTTCTTCATAAGTGAGTTTGTCAATTGGGAGTGTTCTCATTCTCATTTGCATCAAATGACAATGTGAGCACATTATTTACCCATGTCTCTTGCAATACGTGGCAAAACATTATTATACTATCAGGTGCTTTCTTTCTTTCTTTGGTGATATTATTATTATGCACTGTTCCCAATTTGTGGCTCCAGAGTAAAATACCAATGTGCACCTATAAATATTGGAAATAAATGTGCTCATGTGATGTGGGACCTTTATTTTTCATACTCATTTTGTTTCACCAAGTTCATGTGAGACATGTTTCTGTAAAATTAAAGTGTTGTGTATATTTCTGAAAACTGCTAACATCCCCATTTAACTAAATGTACTTGATAGATAACTTTGCATAAGATAACAGTTTAGCTGTTTTTTGATTTTTCAGGTTTCCTCCTTTCAGGAAACATGTGCTCTTGTGTCTTATGTAGTTAGTGAGTCGTTTTAATTATGTTGTACCATGTAATCAATATAATGTTCACTCTTAGTTGATAATGTTGAAGAGACTCTTTTGTGTTCAAACTGATTTGTGGTCTTTGCAAGCCAAGTATATAGGTAAAACTGAATTTGTTTGTTTTCAGTGTATACTGGGGATGCAGGGCTTTCAAAAATAAACTTAAGCTAAAAACAAATTTGTTTGAGATATATGTATCTGTAAAATCTCAGGTATAATACACACATGTGTAAAATACACAGCTGTACAAATATTTTAGGTAAAAACAAGTGTGCCTATGTATAATAAAAAAAAGATGTCTGCCAGACTCCTTCCCTCCCTCTCCCCAGTGCAATCCGCTCTCAACAGATTCTCTTAGTTGCTCTGAAGTCTCAACCCCTTTATACTCCTCCTTGACATCTTCACTGTGGGTGGCATGCTTGCATTTTCCACCCACTTCCATCAATGGCCTGTCAGGACCTTTCAGTGTAAGCCATTGTAGCACCCTGTGAGGACCAAGGAATAACTTGGTTTATAGGGCACACGTGAATGTTACACTTCTATAGGTCAATTAGTAGAACTCATTAGGGGAGATGCATTAATGTGTGAGAAAGCAGTGATAAACAGGTGATAATGTGGAGGTGACTTCTCCAGTGTTTCTAAACTCTCTAAGTCCTGTGTTATTCACCATCTTCAAAGATCTTAGTGCAGTGGCTCCATAGAATAACATAGTAATTGGAGAAGTGATATCACTGGAGAAGGCATCTCCACATTATCACCTCTTTAGCACACATTCATGCATAACTGCCTTTGAGGTAAGATACCTCTGTGTGTGTTTTCTATGTAGGAAAAGGCATACCGGATTTGTGAAATGTCAATGTAAGGCTGAAAACCTTGACCCACATTACGTCCTGGCTGCAAGCTTAAGGCTCCAGTGGCCCATTCCCACCTTATACTGCCGTAAGAGAATGAAATGCAAAACCCAGCCATCCAGTATCATTGAAGCTGAAACCTTAACATCCCTACATAAGCCCAAAATATAAACACTGCATGCAGTAATTAATGGCATCACAACTGAGGAGAAGAAATAGATGTTACTGGTCCACAACAACCCACTTGCTATGCCTATTCTTTATCTCATTGCATCATGATGTATGCAAGGATATAATAAGTTCTACAAGTCTCAGTTGTATTGAATACAGTGGTCTTAAACTAGTCCCGTTGTATATTATATAAAATCTCTTTGAATAATTCAACTTTTCTTTCTACTCTTACAGACTCAACAGCATCATTATATGATGAAAATTGATCCAATAAATCACTTCCTTGCCAGATGCTCTATGCAGTTATTGTTGTAGTTGCACTATCATTAGTCAAATAAGCCATATTTGTTTTTTTATTAATGTTGTTTTTAATATCTTTATCATGTCCTTTGGTTATGAAGCGATATCAGCTAGAATATTTGTTTTTAGTGCAATCTGCTGATACTGTTTAGCAATGAGTCTATTGTGTTTGGAGGATCCATAATGAGCTTTTAAAATGAAAATTTTGTCCACCTGAGAAGATTTGTAAAGAGTCCTTTGTGTGTAGAGAATAGGCTGGCTGTGAATCATATGTAATAAGTATCACTGGGGCAGGACTAGAACAAACAAAATACAGAAAGGAATAGGAAAGCACTCCCAGAGTATATAAATAATAGACAGAAATTAGGCAAAATATTGCATATGAAGTTATTATTAAATATTTCATCCAATGCAATACAAAATAATATGCATATATAAGCATGTGCATAAACCATATGGTAAAAACAACACAAATACAATCAGCATACTATAAGTATACAATATGCATTAAATTCTAGATAATGCAGATTAGTCCGGAGACTAGGTAATGTGTATAAAACATATATTAGAATCATGAATCTGGGTGTATACACTGGGAGTATGGATGAAAGTATAATGGAAGAGAGCATGATATGGGTTCTCCTTTGTCCTGTCCTCAGCTGTCCCCTTATGGTTTGAAGATGTAAATGCTGGTAATAGATGGTAAACACAGATGACAGGCTGACTGGGATTCCCCTTTCTTAGTGGTCTAAGCCTATTCTGTGTATGGTGAACAACAGTAGTACCAGTATATGTGAGGAATGTGGGCAGAAAGTATGTAGCCTCTCTCTTTTTTTTAAACACATCGAAGGCAGCTCATGAATAACAGTATGTTACAACACAGTGAAAAGAACAGGTAGTACAAGATAAAAGTACAGTGCAATACACCATCGGGGTACAGTTACAAAATATAGAACTTCTGTTTGGATTACATCTTGCACAATCGAGTTTAAAGAACTCTGGTGTACAATTGCCTTCTTACTCCTCCATTTTCCTTTTTCATTCCCCGAACCAGCAAACAATATATCTCCTCGAGACCCCAACTAGGACCCAAAAGAGAGAGAGAGAGAGAGAAGAAAATGAGGGGAAAAACAGGGGTGTGTAAGCCCTCCTTTCCAAGCCCAGTGGGCCACCGACTACATGGGAACCATTCCCCTACAGGACCAGCAGACCCCAAATAGAGCTTGCCACATCTCACAAAGGAGAGCCATTAATCAAAAGTGGTAAGCATGGGCCTATGTCCTGGAAAAGAGATCAATCCAGTGATGCCAAATCTCATAAAATTTTTGTGGGGAGCCTCTATGCAGATAAACCAGATGGTAGTGTGGCATGTTTTGTTTAACAGTGTTCAACCAGAGGGAGTGAAAGGGGGATGTAGATGACATCCATTCCATGGCTACAACCTTATGTGCCATGACTCATGATTCATGTAGCAAATGTCTAATGCAGATAGAGTTTAGATTGTCAGGAATAATTGATACAATACCCAGTCTGGGAGATCTCGGAACCTACCTTCTCACTACCACTTTCTTAGTGACAAAGATCTCTGTCCAGTATTGAAAAAACCCTGGGCACAACTAGCATTTGGTGCAGTACACTTAGGGCAGACATCTCCCTATTCATAAGTCTCAATCATCCTGGTCTGTAGTATGTTCTGTGAGATAAGCTGAGATAGCTGGTAGCCAGTATGTGTAGGAATGTCTAAAGGACCAGCTTTGGCCATCAGCCTTTTCCAGTCATTCAATGTACCTAGATCTCCCTCCTATCTAGATCGCAATCAGCTGTGGTTGAAAAGCATATGGTTTGTGAACCAATTATATAGAAAGGAAATCTGCCTGGCTGGTTATCTTCCCCTTACTGTGCTTAAAAGTTTAACCCCTTAAGGACCGGCAGATCGTGTAGCTGGCCATCACTTAAGGACCACGGACCATTTTTTTTTTCAGCATCCGGTTCAGAGCTCCCCGAATGGCGTGCAGCTGCGTGGGGAGCCCTGAATTCCATGACGGTCCTGGCACGTCATGGGTCCTTATAGCTCCCCAACCCATGATGTGCCAGACTGTCAAGGGTCCTTAAGGGGTTAAATTCCATGAGTGCAAACAGACACTCACACCACTGCACCTGTAGTGCATTACAGAGACAAAGATAGGTTAAAAAAGATGATTTGGCAGTCCAAACTGTTGTTCAAAGGTTTTAACCGCACTATATAGCTGGCCCAAAGTGAAGATAACAAAGTCTAGGCCAGCGATGTGAAAAAAGCCTTATTGTTCCAGAGGTTTGTATCAGGGTCCAAACCAACATATTGTGAAACAGTCTGTATGGCCCTCCGCATCCTACTCATGGTCCAAGCAGGGGTTGTTGCTGCCGTGCTATCCTCAGGTCTCACCAAAAACAGTTAGGTTAAGAAAAAACCATTGTAGCAGTTCTCATTTTCCAACTTAATGAATGTATACTTTGTGTTAGGATTGGCCATCGCAAGGGCAAATTGACCCTGAGCTGTTAGAAAATAATGTTGGAGGTCCGGGAGAGCAATGGCCCCTTCCTCTCTTGGTCACTGTTAAGATGTTTAACTAATTCTAGATATTTTCCCCTGTCACACAAATCCTGTGATTATTTTGTTTAGCTCCAAAAACGATCAGCTAGAAACATACAGTGGTTTGCTCTGAAATACCTAAAGTAGCCTGGGAAGAATTTTATAACATTTGAATGCCTTATAAGATTAAGTGGGAGATTGCACCATAAATGTGTTCTGTCACAAAATATTTTTATAGTGAGAAATAGGTTATCAATCAGAAAACAATTTAAATATTTATTGACATAGATTCCAATATCTTTAAACTAGTTGAACAGCCCTTTACACGGGCCACAGTGCCACTGCCACCCGGTCGCAGGGCAGTCACGCGCAGTGGAGACTGCCCGCGCCATGGCCGCGGCGCGGGCAGTCTCTACTGCACATGACTGCAGCACGCACAGCAGTGTCTACTGGACATGTCGCTGCGTTACACACGATTTAGCGAATTATTATATAGGATGAGGTTACTACAGCCATACCAGACAGGGTTGAGGGAGGTGGAATTTAAGTTTAGTCAAGAAGAAATATAGACAATTTTGACCAATTAATGGTGAGTCCAGAGTAACACCCAAAACTGTCCAACAACCAAGTACTGTTTGTAAAGAACCATGCATGTCACCCAAGAATAACAGTGTATCGTTGGTGTAGTGTGCTATTTGGTTTTCAACCACTCCCACCTTAAATCCATACATCTCAGGGTCCCCTCGAATCAATGATATAAGAGATCCCAAGGTCAATGCAAAGAAACCCGACGATAGCAGACAGCCTGCCGTGCCTCCCTGAGGATGGCGAATGGTGGTCAGGCCTGTCCTCCAGTATATATGCTCACTAGGGGCTCTCAATATAATACCTGAATATATCCCATAATAGTGGAGCCAAATCCAAAGTGCCTTAATATTTCCCGTAGGTCTGTCCATTCCAGGGACTCAAAAGCCTTTGCTGAATCAAGTGAGACGATAGCTCTGTCCCACATATTCTTGTGTGAAAGAGATAGATGAGTAAATAGTCTTCTAAGATTATGCATTGTTGACTTCCTTGGCATGAATCCAGTTTGTTAAGAGTGAATACGTTTCAATAGATCCTGATTCAACCTATTTGCCAAGATCTTGGAGTCCGTGGTCAGAAGTCATATAGGGCAGTAGGAGTCAGATACCGTGGGATCCTTTCCTGGCTTTGGGATAAGCACCAATGGTGCTCAATTCATGTAAGGCGGGAGAGCTCCTGTAACGGTTTTTCAAGACACTCAGACCAGCAGGTTAGAATGAAACACAGTTTTATTAAAAAATAAAGAAGAAAGATCGCCCTCTATAGGCAACACAGAATAATAGCGAGAAATTGGCTTACATTTGCCTTCTCAGGTCCAGTATACAGATGCAAGATCAATACATATACTGTCACAGGACAGGCACAGAATAGCAAGGATACTCAATGGTTAAGTACAGGTAATCAATCAGTCTCTGTTGTGGTGTTTGGCACGCCCAAGGTGGTAACGAGGCAGCAAGTGGTGTTAGATGATACAACACCTTAAATCCATAAGGCTTAGATAGCTGCTTAGGCAGAACAGGAACTGAGGCCAGAATACTGCAGAGTAGTCTCAGCCAATAGCCCCCACGGGCGTAGTAACGGAAATAGATTACACTGCAAGAGCTTGAGCCAATAGCCCCCACGGGTGTAATAACAGAGACAAACTGTACTGCAATAGCTTGAGCCAATAGCCCCCACAGGTGTAGTACCGGAGACAACCTGCACTGCAAGAGCTTGAGCCAATAGCCCCCACGGGTGTAGCACCGGAGACAATCTGCACTGCAAGAGCTTGAGCCAATAGCCCCCACGGGCATAGTAACGGAGACTTATGGTACAGCAAGAGCTTGAGCCGATAGCCCCCACAGGCGTAGTAACGGACAAAACCTATGCTGCAAGAGCTTGAGCCAATAGCCCCACCGGGCGTGTAACGGAGAATTAACACTGAAAGAGCTAGAGCGAATAACGCCTCCCACAGGCGCGGTAACGGAGACCGACTACACTGCAAGATGACAAGATGAGCCGCCGCCTAACCAAGGCTCTCAACGTGGCCAGCTCACCAGATGTAGCGGATGATCAGCAACGGCTCAGCAAGTGTTAAAGGAGGCTCAGATAATGGAGACAGCAGCTCTGCAAGTGTTAATGAAAGCTCAAGGAACGGACACACAGCTCTGCAACTACAACCGGAGGCTCAACAAACGTGGCACCGCTCTGCAAGTGCTAAGAGACTCAGCAACGGAAGCACAGCTCTGCAAGTGTTAATGGAGACTCAGCAATGGAGACATGGCTCTGCAAGTGTTAATGGAGGCAATCCACGATCAGCCCTGCCACATGCACAGCGGAAGTCAGAATGTCGCCTCGGCGACACCAAGCAGCAGGAAGCAGGAACGATGGCAGGGTCAGTAGCAAGCTGGTTCAGGTCACGGAGCAGGAAGTCAGCCAGGCCGGGTCAGATCACTGAGCAGGGTTCTCAGACAAGCCAGATCAGCCACAAGCAGGAACATCAGCCGGGCCGGGTCAGATCATGGAGCAGGATTCTCAGACAAGCCAGATCAGGTCACAAGCAGGAACGTCAGCCAAGCCGGGTCAGATCACGGAGCAGGAACTCAGGAGCATAGTCAAAACAGGCCAAACTGGTACACAGGAATCAGGAACACTGGAACACAGCAACAGCAACACTGGCTCAGGAACACCACGAAAGGGCACCTGACAGGTGCCAATGGCCAAGCATAAAAAGGTCACAAGGGGCAGGCCAAACAGGCTCAGCCAATAGGAGCACACCAGAAGCGAGAGTGACAGAAAAAGATCACGAGCACCGTGATAGCTCCATCATCAAAGGCTAGGAAAAATGCATTGAGAAGGTGGGGGTCACTACGGCAACATAATTTCTGTACCACTCTGAGATGAGTCCATCCAATCCCGGGACCTTCACCAAAGGGAGCGGCTCTATGGCCTCAATCACTTCCCTGAGCATCAGTGGGGCATCTAGCATTTGTTTATTTCCTTGGTTAGCTTGGGGACATCACAATTAGATTATTAAATTATCACTTTCTGAACTGTTACTGTTCAGCTGAGAGCTGTATAAATGTTCAAAGTATAGTGCAAATCCATGATTATTATATACGTCACTAGTAAGCATGCGATCCCTGGTGTCCTGAATACAGGCAATACCAGTGGGGCCTCTTCTAAATTTGACCAGATATATCAAGGTTTTACCCTCCTTATCTCCATTCTCAAATATCGATTGATGATGATGAAGCCAGCCATGCCTGCCTGGCCAAATAAAAAAAATAAAAAGGGGAGGAGGACCCTCTCCTATCATACTTCCTAAATAAAACAAACACCCACCCCCACACTATCTAACAGCTTGAAGGAACCACCACTCTCCCTCAATCCCCATCTCTCCCAACCTGATGGAGACACAACCACCTTAGCCATAACAACTTTGCCCATGCAGTAAGAGCAAGTCCATCCCCACAAACAAAGTCAAGAATACTGGCCTATAAGAACAGCGCATAAAAACATATATGCAAGGAATATCAGCAGAAGAAGAAACATAAGAGTAAACCAACACAGTAACTCACTCTATCCCACCCACGACTGCATTCTGCACATCCCTGCTTGCATATAATATGGTATTAGTGCTCACATATAAGAATGGAGCAATTCATAGATCCTGCTGGTTACCGCCTGTCTCCCCAAAGTCCCCCGTTAGCAACCACTTCCCACCTCCAGGCCAGAGGAGACTAGCATTCTAGTGATTAGAACGGTCCCCCTTCCGGTTAACCAAGGTATATCATTATCAGTCCCCTGCAGCACACAGTATGTTAAATAGGATGATCCAGAGGGACATTGTCATTCAGATGTGCAGCACTTGAGTCACATCAGGTGAAATCATCCTGTTTCTCAATGAGCTATAAATATCACAAAGAGACTAAAATTCAAAATCAATTTACCTGTCCAGAGAATACCCCATCAACAGTCCAGTGAGCCTGCATGCTGGCTCCAGGCCCCAGCAAGTAGTTCTTAAATGAGGACACAGGAGAAATCTTCTGGGTCTGGCCCCGGCATCCGCACCCACAACCCCACATACCCAGCAGTGGCAACAGCAGATATTCAATGATGTATAGCATGAAACATAAGTTAAGGATTAGCCTCAGGCAGCTACATTATATAGTAAGTGTGTGTCTCACGTGCTATCATATCAAATCCATTAGGGCTCTCCCAATTTAGTGGTAACTATTCCCCAGTCTATCCCCCACACTGTCCCTAATCAATCTCCATAGACTTACTCAATAGAGACAATATGGCATGTATAATGAAACCGGTAAAAAATATGCACCATCTACAGAGGCAAAAGTGACGAGAGGCCAGAGATTCTGGATCAACTCGCAGTCACAGCCCAATCTACACCCACAGACAGGCAGTCTTCACCATCATCAAACGGCACCCTTCCAAACAGCTTTTGGCACGGCAACATGGCTTCTCCACATTACAGTCACATCAAGAAGAAAGAAGAAATATACATACTTTTATATTCCAGATTTATCATTCAACATGTAACTTTTAACAGAGAATCACTTAGCAGTAAGAAAGTGGAACAAGGGAAACTTGGCATCCAGGGGCAGGAAACCCAATCAGCAGCAGCACACCACTCCTTCTTCCAGGAGAACATAAAGCAGGCATCCTCCATCTATTGTGTACACATACTGTACTGCCCAGTGTCTGGAGCAGAAAGGTTCATGAACTTTAGTGTCTCATATGCAGCAAGCCTCATGGGCCTCCACAACACTGCTAGAACTGTGTCTGCTACAACTTGAGACCAACGTCCACGTAAACCCTTAGAAGTGCAGGAAGACAACTAGTGCAGCTCTTATCAAGCAGCTCCTGGGAGGTGGGTACACAGGATTTGAGGACCCTGAAGTAGTGAACTCAGAAACAGGATACCTTCTACCTCTAACTAGAATGGTCACAGGGGAGTGTATTAAAACACAGAAACTGGCAGCATCAACTTCTCCCTATTGTTGCTGACAATAGAAGAGACTTCAAATGGTATCCAGCCACCTACCAGTCTTCTCTCCAAATGTGAAGAAATTAGTGATTCCATAAAGCACAATTCTCAGCTTTGCAGGGTACAGCATAGACTATATGATATTCCTAGCATGCAGCCATTTCTTGGTCTTCAAAAATGTGTATTTTTGGAGTTGGACTACAGGTGAGAAGTCAGGGTATATAGAAATCTTGTGATTCTCAAAATGAAGACCTCCCTTTGTATGGACAATTTTTAGGATAGCATCCCTGTCAGGGAAGTTCAGCAGTTTAACTATAATTGGCTTTGGTGCTGCCCTGGGCAGAGGAGAAGCAGGTGGGACATGATGTACCTATCACGGTACCCGTGATTGCTCAGCCTTGCTGTCAGTCAGGTGTGTGTATTCTCCATTGGCCGCCTGTCTATCGCCCGCCCAGTGCTGCCTATTTAAACTGGGCTGAGGCACCCTTTGGTTGCCCTTTCGTGGTGTCTCTGCGTCTGCAGTCACCTGTCTTACCTGTATCCTTGGACCTGTTGATTTGCTACCAGTGTCAGCGTTTCTCCACTGTCAGAGCTGCTGCTGCTTGGTTCCTGCCTTCGTTCCAGATCCAGTTGGGCTGTTGTTCCAGCTTCTGCTTCGGATCCGGTGCTCCCGTTTGTTCCTGCTTCCGTTCCTGACCTGGTTGACAGTCCTGCCGTTCCGTGGTTGTCCGGGCATGCATACTGTTCCTTCTGCTGTATCCTGATTGTCATCGTCTGGCTGCCTAGTCGCCTGGGCGACATTCTTATCACGGGTTACTCCTTTCACTGGTTGCTGATCTCACTGTATAGAACTGGTTGGGCCATACGTTTGTCCAGTACGTGGTACTGGTTCCCTCCACATATACCGGTTGCTGATTCCGCTGCATAGAACCGGTTGGGCATTATGTTTCTCCAGTACGCGGTACTGGTTTACTCCACATACCAGTTGCTGATTCGCTGTATAGAACCGGTTGGGCGTTCCATTGCTCCAGTATGCGGTACTGGTTTACTCCACATACCGGTTGCTGATTCCGCTGTATAGAACCGGTTGGGTGTTCCATTGCTGCAGTACGTGGTACTGGTTTACTCCACATACCGGTTGCTGATTCTACTGCATAGAACCGGTTGGGCGTTACATTGCTCCAGTATGTGGTACTGGTTTACTCCACATACCGGTTGCTGGTTCCGCTGTATAGAACCGACTGGGCGTTCCATTGCTCCAGTACGCGGTACTGGTTTACTCCACATACCGATTGCTGATTCCGCTGCATAGAACCGGCTGGGCGTTTCCATTGCTCCAGTACGCGGTACTGGTTTACTCCACATACTGGTTGCTGATTCAGCTGCATAGAACCGGCTGGGAGTTTCGTTGCTCCAGTACGCGGTACTGGTTTACTCCACATACCGGTTGCTGATTCCTCTGTAGAGAACCGGTTGGGCTATACATTTGTCCAGTACGTTGTACTGGTTTACTCCATTCACCGGTTGCTGATTTCACTGTATAGAACCGGTTGGGCTTTCTCCACATTCACCGATTGCTGATCCCGCTGCATAGAACCGGTTGGGCTATATTATTGTCTATGACAGTACTCGTTAACCTTGTCTACCGGTCGTGGCTGCCTCCTTAGTGCACCGGTTTGGGCTCCCTGGCTGTGATACTGTTTTGCTCCACTCTCCATCTTTGGAGGCTGCCCTATCTACTCAGCATTAGTGGAGCTGTCCTCCTACTCCAGGCTGCCTTGCCCAGTATATTGGCAAGGCCGGTAGAGCCACATTCAGAGTTTTGCGTAACCTTCCAGGCTGCCTTGCCCAGTATATTGGCAAGGCCGGTAGAGCCAGTTTGCTTTCCATTGTGACATCCTTCAGGCTGCCTTGCCCGGTACATTGACAAGGCCGGTAGAGCCTCACTTAGAATATCTTGCAACCCTCCAGGCTGCCTTGCCCGGTGTATTGGCACGGCCGGTAGAGCCGGTTTACATTTCTTAGTGCCATTCTCCTGGCTGCCTTGCCCGGTATATTGGCAAGGCCAGTAGAGCCTACTTTGCTGTATCTTGCTACTACTGTTTGAACCCATTTTGTATATGTGATATATGTGTATGTTCTGGAACCATGAGGGTTCCCATTAAACTTTTCAATAAAGTTTAATTTTTATCTTACTCTGTGTCTGAGAGTCAAAACAAACCGTGACAGTACCCTCTCCACGACAAAGGTAGATGACAGGTCATCACAGTCCATGCTTCCCAATGCTTTAGGAATCCTTTGGGAGATCATCCCACTGGGAAATGTTGCTTCTTCTTGATCTATATTGGAGGTCATCTCTTTTGCGCTGAAGGTCCCTAACTAGTTGGCAAAGTAACTCAATGGACTACTGCATAGGTGGTAGTGAGTGGTAATGAGTCCTCAACAGTAGACACTCACCTTTAGTATCGAGCACTTTCTTTGGAATGGCTGGTTGATATGCTCTCAGCAAATTCATTTCCGTCTGTCCGGAATCTATTTTGATTGTTAAGACATTCTGGCACTTTGTGATGGCCAATAATAAAGAGAAGTGGGAACTCACAGAGTCATCTTGTTCAGAGGCATGTGATGGCATGCTTGATGGTGAGTTTGATGCCAACAGGGACTCCATTATTGCCTCTGTTTCCTCCTCCGCCATTTGAAGTCTTGCGAACTTGCTGTTATTCACCAGGAACCAGACAGGACACAGAAAGGTAAAATGCAAAACACCTTTATTAAAGTCACAAAAAAAATAAATAAAACAGAATCATGATCCAGGAGCATAAACCAAATGACAAGCCAGGGTCAGCAACCAGGACAGGTACTCAGCCAAGCCGGAGTCAGGAGCAAAGAAATCTGCGAAGTCAGGAACAAGCCAGTGGGTCTGGAGCCAGAAGGGTCATCAGAAGAAGGCATACACAGATAAACAGGAGCTCAGTAGAATCACAGCAGTCAGCAACAATGTCAGCAACAAACACAAGGACAATGGGGAAGTGAGCCAAGCTGCTTTAAATACCCTGGGAGGGTTGGCGATAACAGTCAGGTGAGCAATCAGAGAGGTCATCTGATCAGCCTGAACCAGAAACTCAGAAGACAGCAGCAGTGGATAGCAGAGCACTAGATTAGCTCAGACATCAGAATCAATAGGCAGAGTTGAGCTGCTCAGCAAAACCTTGACAATTGCTGGGTTTGGACTTATATTCCCCTCACTTCTTTTCCCATGATGAAACCAAATAGATAAACAAGTAAGAATTAACAGGAGACAAATAGGCAGTCTGTGGGTTAGTTACATTGTGTTATGCCTTACAAGTTGCATGTAGGATAACAGAGTATCGGTTTCTACTAGGATCAAAATATATTTTGTTCTATCAACAGTTCCTCATGATGCTAGGGCTGGCTCCCCCACAAGATCAAGTTTCAAACATACATCTCTTCAACCATTATTGAACTCACAAGGGCAAGGGTCAAATCTGGCAAACTCATAGCAAACTGGAGATGAGAGGCCAAGGCCCAGCCAGGAGGCAAGACCAGAATGAGCAGGGGTCCCCCACAGAGGATTAGCCTGTATTTGTTCAGGGGTGCCTTTGTTGTCAAAACATCCGGTACTGCACAGAGTTGTGACAGTGTAGGGGATCTGCTCCTTAGGGATAAGTGTAATGAGATGAGCAGAGTGGCGAAGGGAATGGGAGCAGGGAATAGGTTCATATATATCTCTTTACTTTTCCTCACTTTGTTCCTTCTCCCTTCCCCTCCTTCTTCACCTCTCTCCTTCAAGGCCACAGGCCAAGTGTTAGAAAAGGCCACAGAGAGTCCATGTTAACACACTCACAAAACCTGTAAGGCATTTGATAGGAGTAGTGGTAATCTGTAGGCTGCCCTTCAGTCCACTTTTATCTTGGTATAGTATGCTTTCCTATGGTGCAGCGGGGGAAGTAGATGGTGTAGATGCAATTGTGAATTTCTTTGGCAATTGGCACGTATTCAACACCCTTCTGATAGTAGGGGAGAGAAGGCAAGCCCACTGGCATGCGGGACCTGGGGGTTCCTATTGTAGGAAGAGAGGGAGGTCAAGTCCGAAACCATGGAAGTCGAGCTTGCGGGCCTGGAGCATGGCTGCCCTGTCTGCAGTGTCAAGGTAGCAGAGAGGTCTGGAACTGGACAACAGGTTGCAAGCACTCCAGAGCAGTGGCAATGGCACTTGAGGCGACGGACGTGTGGAATAGGCCTCCAGGATTGAGCCACCCATGAAAGGTCTCCAGTGACCACAGGAGATGTAGGAAAGCTGTTTCCATCTACACTCTGGCTGTGGTGACAGCAGACCAGCAGATGGCAGGAGATTTAACAGAAGAATTCAACTGCAGCCAGAATTTAGCATAGTTGGCAGTGGGGCCTGTCCAATCACCTACTCTCTCCTATGCAATATATATCTGTTCCTTTCTCCTCTCTCCCTCTCCTCTTCTCCACCTCCTTTTCCTTCACCTCAGCCCACTTTCTCTCCCTCCCTGTAGTTTTGGAAGCCTTATTCTGGCCAGTTCGACAGAGCAAACCCAGAAAGCAGCTTCATCACGCCCAGTACAATTTGGTCAGGGAGTCCAGGCTCATCAGAAGCCAACCATTAGCAATGCGGCACACTCTCCTTCAACATAGGGCCTCACTCTCCAAATCACAGTAGCATCCACTGCAGGACTCAGTGGCAGCCTGCAAGTAGTAGGCTGCTGCCACCACCAGGGGGGTTATCTGAGGTACAACAGAAATACAGTGCAATCAGCATAGTCCCCTGAACTCTAGGAGCAGAAAATGAGGCAAATGGAAATGGCTTGTTGAATATTCAGTGTGGATGGCTAAGGAATTTAGTATAGAAGCTCAGCTCTGCATAAAAATGTAGCCGTTCAGTATGGCTGCCAAACCATGCTCTTAAACTGGTCCCTTTTAAATGAATGATGTATAACTACGAATAAGCAATAGACCACTCAGGAACATATTGCAGAATAGTGGTTTTATGCAATATACACCAGCTGCTCCAGACTTGACAATAGTAGTACAAAAGTGTTTTGAATTTTTTTTTTTGAAAAATTTTGTTTTGATGAGATACTTATTCCTCACATATACTGGCACTTCTGTTTACTGTACACAGAGGAGGCTTAGCCCACTAACAAATGGGAATCCCATTCAGCCTGCTGGCATTTACATCTAAAAACCATCAGGGGACAGCTGAGGACAAGGGTAGGAGAACTCTGCACAAATCATCTAATATCATTCTGGAGAGGTAACCCATATCATATTATCCTCAATTATACTTTCATCTATACTCCCAGTGTATACACAAAGATTCATGATTCTAATATTTATTTTATACATATTACCTGGCTCAGTCTCTGGACTAATCTGCATTATCTAGCATTTTATGCATATTGTATAGTTATAGTATATTGTTTGTATATGCCTCTTCCTGCTGGCCATGGTCTTCCTCCAAGAGTGGTGGTTGTTCTTCCATTGCTGGTGGTGATGATTGGAGAGGTGTGTTGTGGGGCTGGTGTCAGGGGGTCAGCATGTGAGGACTGCGAAGATGCTTGTGCCCCCACAACATCTATGGAGTCCTATAACATTGTATAGGAACATAACAGATATTTATATGACAATGTGAGGACAAGTACTGTTTGCATGCAGTGGGTATTTCTGATCAACACAGCAATGAGGGGTTAAACCTGGACTTGGACAGGACTTGGCCTGCTTAATCCTTCACATTTATTTACATGTCCTTGTCTGAACCTTCTCAGTGCTGTGTTGGTGAACTTGTGGGAATCAATGCTGGCCATGTGTTCAGATGCCATTTTGTTGTTCCATACTAGCTATGAGGCTTTGTGTGGTTTAACCCTTTGAGTGCCAGAGGGGTGCACAATGCATTGCTTTGCAATGCATTGCTTACCTCTCTGGCACTCAAAGGGGTATAGTTATGATATGATGCACTTACTGGGAGTCTGGAGGGTGTTGTCATCTCTAGTGTCACATCTGCCAGGGAACCCCTGAACAGTGGTTGTGCATAGGTTCTGCCATTGCATCTCCTCCCAGGGGTTGAAGCTGATGTGGGCAGGGGGACCACCTCCGGTGCCTTGGACATGCATGGCAAGGTCTCCCATCTTATTCTTGACACACCTTTTGAATCACCCCACTGCTTCTTGATTGACTTACAGTTGGAGACTAGATCACCTTGGTGAGGACGGAGGCTGTTTTCTTGACACCCAAACCACTGACCCTCTCTGTCAGGAGCAGGATGCTCTCCCTTTCCAGGATACTCTGGACGAGGACCCCATTCTTCTAATAGGAGTGCATAAGGTCCCGCAACCTCTCGTCATCAGCATCAGCCTGAGAAGTGTCAGAATCCTGTGTTTCTGGTCCTTCATGCTTTGTCCCTGGCTGTGTAGGGTGCTCACTGCCATCCAAACCCTCGTCCAACTGTCCTCTGTGTACCTCTCCTTCCTCGGGTACCCTTCCACCCAACCCTCTCCCACTCCTTCCCCGCCAGTGATGCCCTACTCACCTTCCTCCTCTTGTGTGCCTCTTCTAATTCCTCTAGCCTCCTCTCCTGCGATACCACACCCACTTATACAGGTCCTCCCAGACACACTCAATTGTACTCACTCTCTGTCACTCCCTTGCATTCACTAAATGAAACTGCAGAAATAAAATATAAAGATGTGTTATGCGTGAGAAACAAAGTGTGTGTGTTTGTGTTTGTATGAGTGTATGCAAGATATGCCAAGGTGTATTATGTGTTAATATAAGTGCAACGCTCTCTGCCCCCAACTGTGTTTACCTTGCTCCAGTGTCAGCTCTTCTTACTCTCTATATCACTAACATTTTCGCCCAAGTCATATGTTCTAGCTCACAAAAATTCAAAGTACAGACAAGGTATGTCAGTTATTTTGGGGTGTATATATATATATATATATATATATATATATATATATATATATGTGTGTGTGTGTATCTGAATATACTTGTTTCTTTGGTGTGTTGTGATTGGGTGTGAGTTTGACGTAGTTTTGACTACGTTTAGCATCGCTAGATAACATCAACCATTATCTTTTTCCTTTGAAGTTGATGTATCTGACATTGTTTAGCAACTGAAATGAATGCATGGTGTCACAGCTTAGTTTGGTTCCAGCACACAACTTCAGACAACGCTCAAAATGATGCTTCGGCGTCAGCGGCCGTCCATGACACACGAATTGATGCAGGATTATGGCAACGGTTGGACACATCAGAGTAGATGCATCATCTGCAGGAGTGAGGCTTCTGAACAAAGCAGGCCTCTTTTTTATGTGTTTGCTTCCTGTAGTCTCCTCCTACCCACTTCCTCCCTCTGAGCTGCTCCTCCCACCTACTTCCTGAGGAGGTGTTTAAAGGGCAGACTGAATCATGACTAAGATGCCCTTGTGTTGTTGTACAATACAGTTCTGTTTCCTTGGGCTCTGTTTATGACCTGGCTTGTCTGACCATCCAATCTGGTGCTGACCTGTGGCACTGTTTGACTATTCTCCTGCCTTATCCTTAGATAATGGACACCCAACTCGAGTGCAGACCTGTGGCTCTGGCTGACTACCTGAACTGTGTATGACCTGGCTTGTCTGACTACCCTCTCGGGTGCTGACCTGTGGCTCTGTATGGCTATTCTCTTCTTTGTCTCCTGTACCTAGCAGACATCCAGTCTGGTGCGGGCCTGGGGCTCTGGTAAACTATCTTATACTGACTGCAGGCATGAGTCGGATATCCGCTTCCTATTACTGACTACAGGAGTGAGTCAGATATCCGCTTCCTATTACTGACCACAGGCTTGAGTTTGGTAGCCTTCCCGTGGTTCTGAACCTAGACATCGTGTTCCTGCTCCTGTTCCGTTCCAGTTCCTGATTCCTGCAAAGACTACCAGTGGCTTCGGACTAGTCTCTAGCAGTGTGGTCAATCTTGGCAGCTGGTTTGCAAGCACACTTTGTAGACTGTTCCAATGAAGTATTTATTTCTAAATAGCGTGATTTCAGCTCTTCTGAAGAGCCTCTGTCTGGTCAAATGATTGGAATCTGCAGCTGTCAACTAGATGGCAGACTTGAGTGATACAGCCAGGAAAAGTTAACTTTAGCAAGTTATATCTCTCAAACCATAATGATTTGAGAGATAAGACATGCATAGATATTAACCTTTTTTACTGTCTACCATATTAAATCAACCTAAAATTAACCATTGTTATCACTTAAAGTCAGCCACCAGAATACTCTTCCTCTCCTCCAGAACAGTACTTAACCCTACACTTTTAATATCATTGTAATGACTTTCCACAAAGCAACATATTACATTCAAAATCCTCCTAATTACCTTCAAGGCTCTCCAACACGCATCCCCATCCTATATTTCATCATTGATATACTGCCACATACCTTCACGTCTTTGTATTGACCTCTCATATACTTGTACATTGTGATAAGAGCTCCTCTTAGTCGTCTTTTCTCTAGAGTAAATAAACCAAGTTTATTTAGTCATTCCTTAAATGTCAAGTCCTCCATTCCCTTGATAAATGTTGTTGCTCTTCAATGTGCCCTCTCCAGTTCTAGTATATCCTTTTTCAGAACTGGTGCCCAAAACTGCACTGCCTACTCAAGGTGACGTCTTACCAATGATTTGTACAGTGGCAAAATTATGTTATGCACTCTTGCTTCAATACCTCTTTTTGTGCAAGACAGGACTTTGCTTTTGCTATTGCTATCTGACACTGGTCACTGTTTCCAAGTTTGTAGTTTATAAGGATTCCCAGGTCTTTATCTATCAACGAGTCCCCTAAAATGATCCCATTAAGTCCATAAGTAGCATTGGGATTTTTTCTTCCCAAATTCATGACTTTACAGTTTCCCACGTTAAGCTTCATATTCCATTTCTTTGCCCAATCTGCTATTTTATGTAAATCCCTCTGTAGAGAGCAAATATCCTGTTCTGAATTAATTACCCTGCATAATTTAGTGGCATCTGCAAATATTGATATTTTGCTTTCTATATCTATTTCCAAGTCATTTATAAACATGTTAAAAAAGCAGCGGACCTAATACTGAACCCTGAGGTACTCCAATCTCAACTTTAAATGAATTGGAGAATTGCCTATTTACAACCACACACTGTTCCCTATCTTTAAACTAGTTGTCTATTGAATTGCAAAGGTTATCCCCTAGCCCCAATTTCCTTATTTTTTACCCCAGCCTTCTGTGTGGAACTGTATCAAAGGCCTTTGGAAAATCTAGATATACTACATTAGCTCCCTTACCATTATCTAGGTTGCTACTTACTTTTTCATAAAAGCTGAAAAAGACTAGTTTGGATTATTGCTAATATTCTTATTTTTCGTAGTGTAATCCTGAATATAAATCCTTATTATCCCTTCAAGTAGTTTTCCCACTACAGTTAAGGTAAAGTAAGCAGATAGCTAGTGGTTCCTAATTGTGAAAGTAGTTTGAATAGTACTGAGTACACCAACTCCATCTGTTGTATATTGACCTGTTTATTTACCAGTTTATATCTTAATTTGGGCCTAGATTAAATACAGTTGATAAGTTTTATGAATAGTTTTATCCAACACACTCCCACTGACGTCCATGGAGAAATTTGTACATAACAACATTGATAAAGTTATCCCCAGAAATGGAATCCAGGCCTGGACAGCTTTCCAGTTTGCATTATCTCTTTACTATGTAACTTATTTAAATCATTGGATTCCAAAGAAGTCTACAGTTATTAGGAAGCAATGCATATGAAAAATCTCCAGAATCCAAGAGTTAGGATATTTTTGTATTTTTATCTATTAGACTGACAGTATTGGTAATATTGTAATGTATCCAGAATTTTCTGTGCCAAGCAAAAAGAAGAAGGAACTGTGGCAGTCATGTGAGGAATAATGGATTGTGGGCATATACAGGGCTAAGTGCACCTAGAATGCCATTGTTAGGAGATCCTGAGATGTAAATACTGCCATGTTGCTGCTATAAGTTCCTCCTCTTCCTAGAGATGCCCTACTTTGCATGACCATTTTTTTTTACCTTCAGTTATAGATTTATATATTCATGCCCCTGACAGGAAGCTTACTAAATATCTGTTTCCAGAGAGATTTTTTCTGGTACTATAAAAGCAGGGATAATGATAGCATGTTGCACTATCCCTACCGCGCTGTATGCTGTAATAGAGACACAGTTTAGTGCTGCAGGGATAGTGTAACATTGTGCCTGCTTTCACAGTGCCTTTGTGGAAACAGAAATTCAGTAAGAAAAAAAAAAATCAAATAGTAGGGAATTTGCCTTTATATATTAGGTACTTACAGAATATGTAAGGTTAAAAAGGATGTTGTCTGTCAAATTAAAATATAACTGAAGTGTTTTCAGTGGTTTTTTTTAATGTTTTTAACTTCTGCCATTTTTGGTACCAAAGTAAATGTACTATCCATGCATCCTGTCTGTTTGTTATTAATTATTCCACACATGAACTGGAGAGGTGGATAAAAATGTTCTATTTAAGGGGAGGGCTGATGGATACACAGCCCTCCTATATATGCACTCACAATGCAGGCCCAGTGGGATTTGCATCAGGTAAGTCCTTCATTCATCTTTTTTGTTATATTGAATGCCTGTTGTTTGTAATTGCACCACACTGGGACCCACAAGCATTACAAAGATTATATTTAAAGGGTCCCCCTGCAATGTATTTACTATAATATCTCTACAGGGAATTTTTATTTAGGTAGGGTTTAATAGGTGTATTAGAGTAGGACTTGCCATACAGTGAGATACCTTGACAGGGTGGCAAACTTATACATGAATTGGCCAGTTTGTGAAACCAAAATCTCACTTATTTATTAAAAAACATTATATATATAGAGGAGCGCGGGTTTGTCTTTCTGTTTGTTTACTATACATCTGGCTTTAGTCATTGTTTCTTAGCACTTATACTCAAGTACCACCAACAATGCATGTTTAAGGATCTCCCTCCCTGAGCTCACGTGAAATAATAATATTGAAATATCCACAATTACACATCTTTGTAAACATTTAATTGAGACCAAGACCACTATATATAGTGAAAAAAATACTTTGGAGTGATCATGAAGCCATAGAGACTAAGCAACAATACACCTGTTGTTGCTGTCACCTGAAGCACTGTGTTTGAGGGAGGAATGAATAGGAGATGTTGGAGGAATGTTGCTGCTAATGTAGAGGAATCCATCAGAGTTATGAGTAGTTCTAGTAGTAGCAGTGGCCAGCAGAGATCACATGCAGATAGTGCTGCTGCCACCAGCCAACCACATCCCATATGACTCACAGATGCCAGAGCCCACCAGCAGCAGATAAGTTTGCCACTACTACCACCATCCCCTGTGACTAAGATATACTGGAGCCCACCAGTGGCAGAAAGTGCTTCCACTACCCTCACCACATCCCCTTTGAATCAAAGATGACAGAACCCAATGGCAGCAGATAGTTCTGCCATCACCTCACTACATCCTCTGTGACAGAGAGTATGGAGCCCACTGGCAGATAGTGATACAGTTACCACCAACAACAACACCACCACATCCTCAGAGCCCATTAGCAGCATCAGACAGTGCTGTCACCCCATCCCCAGAGCCATGGGACGAATTTCTCAAACGGGCAAATGTGTTTTTCTCCAGGCGGTTGTGTGCAGCAGTAGCATGGTGTTTGGGGATGATACTGTCATAGTTTCTGACATTTCTGCTGCTAAATTGTCTAAAGTCCAGTCCCACCAGCATAATCAAATGTTACAGAAGGTCTTGTGTATCCGCTATGCTAGGTAATAGTGGGAATGGGGTCATCACTCCTCCACAGACTGTGATGGTTGTGATGGTAGTGGGATTATCATTAGTAACATGAGACAGACAGATGTTCCACTTTCTAATACTAGTGCTTAGGGAAGGCCGAAAAGTGAAAAAAAAAAGTCCCACATGACTTTTTGTGAAAAATTGACCATTTTCACTTTTTTTGAGAAAGTTTTCTCCTTTTCGCCAATGCAAAATGTTCCTCCTTCTCGCCAATTCCAACACTTTTTTGTCTATGTTTCCTATGGTGCAACATTTCCTACCATAATATTACTTCTTCTGAGGGCTGTAGTGGAGAAATAAGTAGCTGGAAGTCAAAGTGAGTCCTACAGTAACATATGCCTTAAAAATTTGTTAGCATGCAGAGTGCCTTTGTCCTTTGCCCACAATACTAATTTCTTGCTTAAGTGACACTGGCATATATTCATGATGATGTCAACAGATAAAAAAGTACAACCAACAATATGGCAGATTTGTATTGTAGTGGTGGTTGGGGACTGCCATGGTGTGATTGATGTGTGTATGTATATCTACAGATTCCTACAACAGTTTTTACCAAATAATTTTTGTGTCAAATGTAAGCTATCCTTCTTCTCAGATTATTGATGCACATTACTTAATGGTCATAGCAGCAGTGGTACCAAGTGTGGTAAATGGTAGCAACCCTTCTTTACATTCCTCCTCATCTATGCTGCTTGTCTTGGCTTTCTCTGTCATGTGTGGTTTCTGCTACCTGATATTCAGGTGGTATGAGATGTTGGTTCATTTTTAAGAATGTTAGTCTCCCAACATTGCTGCTTGACAATGTAACCAACTGCACTGAAACTCAACTCCTTCTGGAGGGCCACTAAGGGTTTCCACTGCAGTATGCGTCAATGTTGGCCACACACTGCTTTGTTTTTCAGTAGTCCATGGGGCCATTGTTTCTGCCTAGAATATAGCTATCTTGCAAGTATGCAGAAAACATCTGACATGCAGTTGGACCACTCCTAGCAGCTAAACTGTGTTCCTGTGTTCCATGCTCAGGAAGTCCCAAAGAGAGGTGCATCCACCAGTACCACCACCACCACCTCTATCACCTGCTCGAGCTTACCAGTCAGCCACACCAAATTTTGGGGTATTTGGGGTCAACCTCCCTCCTCCCTTCTTCTCCCCCAGAGTGCCCCCAAACTCCTTTAATACAGAGAGCAAATGTCCTACCTAAAAGACTCCCTATACTAAGCTTCAATTCCCCTTTATTTACCTATCTTCTCTTGCTCAAAATGTGCTGCTCTCTTTTCCTCTCACAAACACAGAATGGCATGCTGTAAGAGCTTGACACCCTTTTATATACCTGCAGGCAAGGAAGAGAAAACTGCCGTGTGGTGGAAAGAAAATCAGTCCTCCTATTGATTTCAATGCAATGAGCTAGGCTAAAAAAGCAGGAAAATGGCACCATTCATGTGTTTTTTTTTTGGTTTTTTTTATATATTTCACTTACACATCATTGGTTAGGAACATGCGTGAGGTGACTAAACTCCAATTTTGTTAGGCTCAAGTTTTTGGCGATAACGTGTATTAAGGCACTCACTTTTACTGCCCATTGCATGTAATTGATTTTCAAATTCATCACTTTTGTAATTGATTACAATGGGTGCAAATTTAGGCCAAGTTTTGTATGTTTACTGTTCAGTAGTGTGTCAAAGCAAAGGCAATAGAATACTTGACTGTGATGTGAAACTATTGAAGATACTTTTAGTTTTTTACCTCGTCAACTGAATCGAGCCCTACGACTGAAAGAGAAATAGTTACAGCTAGATTATTATTATATTTATTTTGTTTTTTGTTTTTTTAACTAGGAAGGATACATTGAGATTGTCTCTCATTTTCAAGTAGGCCCTATCTCAGGAGGGTGAAAGACTGAGTTGACATCCCCACGACTAGAACCTGTGACTCTGTAGTTTGAGCAGTTTTTATAGCTAGTGCATTGACCAACTGAGCTATCTAACTGGCTGAAATCACTCATCTGGAAGGTGGGATGGGACTTTTAACCCCTTGAATGCTAGAGAGGTATCTAACACAATGAGAAGCAATGCACTGGAGACTTGCCTAGCATTCTTGGAGTAAAAAGATCTATTTTAATCAATTTAACTATTTATTTGTTCCCTATTGTGCAGTTGACTTACCCTAGAATTGCGTCTTACTGCATCAGCACAACAGAAATGAATATGTCCTGGCTTCGTCAATACCTGCACTTAAGTGATGGTGCAAAAACTGTACACAACATAATCCATGTCACCAGGCTGCAGCTCTAGCAAGGAGAGATGCCCACATAGGATGCCCACACAGGACAGATATATTAGTGCCATACATCAGTAGGGGAGCTGTCTTACTTGTCAATAGGGAAACAGACTCTGCACAGACCTTTAACATTTAAAGGGACAGTGTAGCCTCAACCTTAAGGCATGTCATCTGTGGCACTGAAATTACGAAAATACATAGGAATGAGAAAGAGAGTAGTCCTAGATGTCTAAAGAGAACTATGTGAACATGTTACAATTTAACCTCTTGGGGACCACACAGATAAGCAATGCATTGCATTGTTAGAGAATCATGTCTGGTCCTCAAGGAGTTAAATGTACAGAATACAGATTTGCTACAGCAGAGACACTGGTTCTTGCAAACAGACACATATTCTTAGTAGTGTGGGAGGCTACTATGTATGTATGTATATTTTTATTTATATAGCGCCAGCCTGCGTACTTGGCACTTTACAGTTTACATTTAGTATAGAAGGTGTACAATAAGTGCAGTGAGTAAGTGCTTATATAGACAATCATAATGGGAACACCAGCTGAGTATACATTTAGACAAATGGTCCCTGCCCTGTAGAGCTAACAATCTGAATATAGGAAGAGGAGCGGGTAGAGGAGGAAGTGCAGTTTTTAACATATGAGATAATGCTTCCCTATTACGATAGTGCTACATTTAAGATATTATCTTTTATCTGTAATTTTTCACAATTGTTACAGATACCCTTGAAGAGCCTGTGTTTATTTGCAATGATGATAGTGTGCTTCAGTTGCAACAAAAGGTTTGGAATATTATTGTGTATCCTTCTGGTATTGAAATGAGTGTGTGTGTCTTTAAACTCTATTATGTTTGTCTTACACCACACTGTTCCTTGGTCTCCATGTTTCTGATTAAGGACTCCATAATATGATTATAAAGTCAGTGTTATAAGCTCCACCCCAAACCATCCCATTCACTCTCTGCTCATTTTAAGACCACCACAGGGTGTGGATGCCACCAAGCCAGAAACCAGTTAAGTCTTCAAAAACAGCCCTAGCCTTTTATGTATATAGATCTTTCCATTTTCACCTATATTTATGCCTCTGACATTGAGCTGGTCTGTTTTCTGGGTATTTTCTGCAGGGACTGTCAAAGAATGCAGAGAAATATGATGTAGAAAAGATAGAGAACTCAGTGCAGCAGGACAAGTGTTATGTTGTTTCAGTATTCTGCTTTGATGATTGACTGATTAGAAAACTGGAAAAAGATATCCAGAACATAAAAATACAAAAGATAGGTGAAAATTAAAGGGATAGTAATACTTAAAATATAAAAAAATATATGTTGTAGGGTTTATCCCCTGAGTAAAACAGGTGTACTCCCACTGCTGAGAGATATTTTATAAAAAAATTATAACAGCTCAAACTTGAATTTTTTTAGGTGCAATATCACAGTGGCCTGAATTTGTACAGTGGTACTGTTACTACACCATCCTATGGACTGCTCTGGTCTGTAGACCATAAATCTCCATAGGATGGTGTAGCAATAGCACCACTCTAAATTTTCAGGCCACTGTGATATTGCACCTAAAATTCAAGTTTGAGCTGTTATAATTTTTTAACAAAATATCTCTCAGCAGTGGAAGTACCCTTGTTTTATTCAGGGACATAAACCCTACAACATATATTTTTTTACATCTTAAGTATTACTATCCCTTTAAAAACAAAAAGTATGCAATTTGACTTTACATATCATGCACTTTGAGAATATGTAAAGCCAGAATAAATAATTACTATCACTTTAACGGGAGAAGACATTTGTAATTGAACCACACTTTCACAGATTAGTTTAGAACAGTGGGGAAGGTGCATTCTGATTGCTGAATTAAATGCATTATCATTTCCCAGGATAAACTGTGATTTGCTGCTCTCTAGTGGACTTTTGTTGAATGTAAATGATAGTAGTAGATTTGAGCATTTGGCAGTTACATTATTATACTTCGTATGTCGCCAACTTATTCTAAAGCACTGTATAATAGGGAACAGACGTACGGAGATATTAAAAAGTACAAATGGAACATGGAAAACAAAAGTATCAGAGGGCCATGCTCGTGAGAGCTTACAGTCTAGAGGAAGGTATGTGCTATGGGTTGTAAATGCCTCCTCGTTCCAACCATATGAAGCCTTAAGACTTTGTTATGCTGATAAACTAAGATGAACTGAAGTAATTCTTGAGTACAAGAACTGCACCATAGGGCTGTATGTTCACAAGAAAAGTGGAGGCGCTGTGGTGCAAACCATCGCACTGTAGGGGACAGCTAAAAATTCCCATTCAATTAAATGAGGATTTTTAACCACCTGAATGCTAGAGAGGTCTCCAACGCATTGCTAAACAATGAGTTGGAGACCTCTATAGCAGTGGTTCTCAACTCATGCCCTCAGTGGCTACTAACAAGCCAGGACTTGAGAATTTCCTTTTAAGAGCACAGGTGAGTTAATCAATATGACTGAGCCTCTGATCAACATACTTGTGTTCTAGCAGAGAAATTCCTAAGTCCTGGCCTGTTAGTGGCCACTAAGGCCACGGGTTGAGAACCTCTGATCTATAGCATTCAGGTGGTTAAAATCTGCATTAAAATCAATGGGAATTATGTGACTTTTCTAATTCTCGCCTACAGTGCAAGTAGTTTGCTTCAGAATGCCTCCAATTTTCTTTTAAACAGATGGCCCTGTCGAATAAACAACATCAAAAATTCCCCAAATTCCCACTCATTTAAATAGGATATGTCACATTTTGAATGATAAATAGGTCTCCAATGTAATGGTAAGCAAGAGGTTCAAAGCACTACTTAAAACAACTGAGGTGTTTATTTGCTACCTATGGTGCAGTTGTTTTGCTCCAGAATTGCTCCATTTTATATTAGTAAAAGCACATCAGCTTCACTATAGCATATAATGGTATTGTTTACTTACTGATAAATCCTTTTCTCTTAGTCCATTGGGGGATACAGGGACCATAGGGATGAACCAAAGCCATCTCAGGTTAGTGGGAGAAAAAAAAAAAACTAACAAATAATTGTCTCCAAAACATTTTAACCAAAATGAAATGAGGGCTTATTTGCCTTTTTTACCCCTAAGCTGGTGTGCACAACTGTTTCCAGAAGATGGTGATATAGGAAACCATTTAGCTATTTCTACATCTTCAAAAGATACTAATAGCTTTGAAAAAGAATTTATGACTGTAATGATTAGCTGCTCCTCTTCCAAAAAAAGGCCATTTATGTGTATAATGTATTCCACCACATGGTCAGTTTTCCCTTGTATTCCCACTCTGCTAGTGATAAAGTGGGTGTCAGTTTCCCGCATCTTGTCAATTTATTCTTGGGAGGGGAAGAGAGAGAGAGCACAAATGCTTTTTTATGTTAGCAAGCAGTAATGTAGGAGAAAAGCAAAGAGAGGGGCATGGCAGGAGTTACTTGATAAGAGTACTGGTAGTGGCCACCACTAGTTGTTTGTTAGCTATTGGTGTAAAGGGAGAAAGGAAAGCAAACTTTTTGACTGATAAGTGACAGTTGGGTAGCCAGATGATCATTCCTGCCAGGACTATCCTGTACTGTAATATAAACTAACACTGCCATCCTTTGTAGACATTGATACGGACAGACAGGAACAGTTTAAAATTAAAAAAAAATATATATAAAAAAAATTTTAGCTGATGAAACTGACAGACACAGGCAGGTGACTCCTCACCTGAGCTGTGGCTGAGAGCGACAGTGACAGTTAGAGACATGTATCATACATTATTTTCAGGCAGACAAAACATAAGGCCACCTGCCAACAGATCTGTTGAGTACTTTACAGTAAAAAATCAACCCTACCATCATTATGTCCCTTATATGTGCTAGGGCAAGAGGTAAATGAAAAGGAGTAGAAAGAGTTCATGGATGTGTTGGTGGAAGTACACAGGGATGGGCAAAGGTCAGAAAGAATTTTTTGTGGAAAAAAAAAACAATTTCCCTCTTTATTCATGAAAATTCTACCCACAGAAAATACATAAAGTTTTCCACCTTTTTGCCACTGTCAATAACCGTTGCCATTTTTACCTATGTGTTCTATGACAACAACATTTCCTGCCATAATATTACTTCTTTTTGATGGCTGATATAGAGAAATAAAGAGCAGAATGTAAAAGATGTGAGTCCTATAGCAGCATATCCCTTGAAAAAATTGTTTGCAGACTGAGTGCCTCTTTCATTGTCCATAACACTAACTTCCTGCTTCAGTAACACTGGCATAGTCATGCTTGAAAAAAAACTGCAGATTGGGATATTGTCACGGTTAGTTAAGACTCTCAGACTTAAGGTTTAGGTAAAAACATAACTTTATTGAAAAGTTAAGGCAATCCCACAGGGCTATCATACACATACAAACAATACAAATAAGCAAATGACCATATGAATAGGTTCTACTGGCCTTGCCAATAATACCGGGCAAGGCAACCCAGGCAGCTAGACGAAATAGCAATAGCAGGCTCTACCGGCCTTGCCAATACCGGGTAAGGCAACTGTGAGATGGTAACGTACTGGTTGTACCGGCCTTACCAATACCAGGCAAGGCAGCCTGAGGGAATACTGTGAGTAGGCTCTACCGGCCCTGCCAATACCGGATAAGGCAACCTAAAGGATGGCAACGTAAATAGGTTCTGCCGGCCTTAACAATACCGGGCAGGGCAGCCCAAGGGAGGAGACCTTCCAGGAACCAACTGACTGTCAGGTGACAACGACAGTAGGATGGGAGAAGTAGCAACTATGATAAACTGTCTCGCTCAAGCAGAAGTCTCATGACAGAGAACTACAAGACAACTGCACAGGGACTGGACAGCAACTCGGACCTCACAGTACCTGACTACAGTCAGGGAGCAAACCAGTGTCTGCACGCTGGAACCAACAATAGTATAACCCACCAGGATAAATGGAGTAAACCAGTGTCCACACGCTGGGACCAACAGTATTGGAAACCACCAGGTTTAATGGAGTAAACCAGCGTCCACACGCTGGGACCAACAGTAGTATGAGCCACCAGATTGAATGGAGTAAACCAGCGTCTGCACACTGGAGCCAACAGTGTAATGACCACAAGTTTAAATGGAGTAAACCAGCGTCCGCACGCTGGGACCAACGGTGGTATAAGTCACCAAGTAAAATGGAGTAAACCAGCGTCCGCACGCTGGAACCAACGGTAGTATAAGTCACCAGGTATAATGGAGTAAACCAGCATCCGCACGCTGGGACCAACAGTATTAGGAGCCACCAGGTGTAATGGAGTAAACCAGCGTCCGCACGCTGGGACCAACAGTATTAGGAGCCACCAGGTTTAATGAAGTAAACCAGCGAGCGCACGCTGGGACCAACAGTAGTATGAGCCACCAGGTTGAATGGAGTAAACCAGCGTCCGCACACTGGAACCAACAATAGGAATATCGCCGGAGCGAAATGAGAGCAATGTCGCCTCAGCGACTGCAAGCAGGGAACTACTGAAACCAGGCAGAGATTCAACCGGGACAAGCACCGCTGAACTGACAGGCAACCGGAACATCAGCAGCCACGGAGAACAACCGGAACCGACTGGAACGGCAAGCAGGCAGGTACACAGGAACAAGTAGACTCAGGAACTCTGAAACACTGGAACACTGGAACTCAGGAACTCTGGAGCTCTGGAGCTCTGGAACTCTGGAACTCGGCCCAATCAGCATGACAGGCAGGACAGAAAAGGTACTGTCAGAGACACCACAAAAGGGCAACCAAAGGGTGCCCGGACTGAGTTTAAAAAGGCAATGTGAGGCGGGCTGACAACAGGCAGCCAATGGGAGCCCCCTGCAGGTGATAGACGCTGGATAGCACCAATCACGGGCACTGTGATAGATATTCAAGCAGGGTACAATACATGGCATCAGTTCTTTAAAACCTATGTTTTCAACAAAAGCAAAAGGCAGCATGTCATCCACCAACATTTTGTCAAGTCTACTATTCCACAGGTGTACTTCTGAATTATTTTTGTGCATGTTTTGATTTCTTTCTAAGAACTTAATAAGTGTGGGATGGCAGTACAGAGTGGAAGAACTGTGTAACTTTATTACTTTAACAACATAACTTGATGAGGTGGTGGTGGTGGTGGTGGTGGCAGTATGTATTGGCACTCTTGTTATCTTCAAAAACAAACTAGAGTCATACACTGCAGAAGGAGCAAAAAATCTTGGCACACTTTCTGACACATCAACAGCACTTCTATAATATAACCCAGAGTACCAGGAAGATTTAGGAGTACTTCTGCTGCTGTTAGTTACGGCACCTCTGATCTGTTGATGGTGTGTCATTATAGTCAGACCTGTGGTTGTGCTTTAGGTGGGATCTCATTGAGGAGGTGCCTAAGTGTGAGCTTGCCTTTCCCCTGCTCACATTCTTCTTACACAGACATTCTTCTTAGCTTTTGGATTATGAGTGGAGTTTCTCCATATAGTGGACTTCATAGACTGTGCGGTTCCTGCCAGATTGCTATTTCTCATATTTTGCTGCAATTCTACTGCTACTAGGTGTCACAGGTGCTGCATATCCAAGAGCAGCAGAGGCACTCATCATAGCTAAGGTTGTGGATGTTGATAATCTGTGTTGTTGCTGATTACTGAACACTAGTAGTATGTGTGCCTGAGTGGAACTTGGACTTAGAAGTGCCAGTGATGATGCTGATTATGACTGACAGGACAGCTATGTATTTTTTGGCATCTTTGCTTGTCCAGGGTCAGACTTTCCAATTGCAGAACAGGAATATGCTGGAGGGATATATTCTAGATCAACATAATCATTATCAGTAAGTAGGTCATCCTCAGCATTGCTTACTACTTATTCTGCACCTCTTTTATATTTCTCTAGGCATAAAGGCCTTGATTCAAATGTGCACAGTAAATCAGCCATTTGACTTATGTAGCCTACAGTAAGTAGTCTACCAGAATGGCTAACGAGCAACGACAAACAAGTGCCGGTTAACAAGTGCTGCACCTTTTCGTGCATCCAAATCAGTTGATAATTAATGTACAATACATCAAGTTCAAAGGAAAAAGATAATGGTCGACACAAAATATCATCAAGACAAGTTCAAACTCACAGCCAATCACAAAACACCAAAGTATCAACTACATTCAAATTCACCTATATATACCCCAAAATAACTAACTTTCCTTGTCTGTGTTTCGGGTTTTTGTGAGTCAGAGAGCATTAACCCGGAGCAGAGGGTAGAGATGGAAAAAGAGAGAGAGACGAGTTGGGAGCAGGGAGAGTTGTTGCACTAATATCTGTACATAATACACCTTGGCACATCTTTCATACCTGCATACAAACATAAACACACACATCTTTTTTGTTTTCCACACATAACACAACTTTATCTTTCATTTCGATAGTGTGATTGAGTGAGTCTGTTAGAGTCTGTGTGAGTGAGTGCCTGAGTGTGAGTCAGCATGAGATGGCAGGGAGAGAACAGGTCGATAGAGGGTATCTCTGGTCAAGGAAAGAGTGGGAGACCAGCTAGGCTGAGGGGGGTATCCTTTTTAAAAGGTTGCTCTCAAAAGAGCGTGCGACCACATGATCCAGTAACTATGTCGCCAGGATAAAAATGGCGACATGAGAATATTTCACTGCATGACAGCACAAGATTCTCATGTTGTGAGAAGAATGGTCGCATGCATTTAACCCATTACACCCCATCTGCTCAGTGTACGGATTACCGACACACAGTCCTCTGGCACTCGTGGGTTAATTCTAGCACCCTAGAGTGCTGTGCTATCACAGCTATTGAATCCCTTTCCTTCCCACATGCAGTGGGGGTTGCATCAGTAATACAGCCCTCTCCTTGTTGGAGGGCATACTTCTACATCCCTCAGGCATCAGTCTCCTTCATCTGCTCAGTGTACAGTACTTCAGATCCTCTGTGGCCAGTTCTAGCACCAGAGATTGATTAACTTTTTTGAGTGGAACATATTGACTGTATCAGGGTGGTATGATTACCCCATTGTATCATCACCAGTTGTTTCCACAACTGGCAAATGTTTTGGCAAATGTGAGTATTATCTTGTAGATCAGAGAGATACGATTATTAGTGCTATCAAGATTTGATATTTTGGTGGGTTCGCTCCCTTTCTGGCTTTCTGTTACATTGCACAGGTCCACTAATATAAACTGATTTCACATACAACACATAGGCCTTGAAAGCAAAAACACTAGGGCCTTAAAACACATCAATGCACCATTGAAAAAACAATGACAAATACGTATAAACAATGTCAGCAACAGATACAGCCAATGCAAACCCACAAATACACATAGATGGGGAACACAGCAACACAAGCAGCTGGAGGACACATGTTTCACACTCCAGAAGAATCACAACAAACACATATCCAACATGGCATGATCGGGTATTCCTTGCCATCCCCACCCTTCAGGATACATATGATAATCAAAGCTCAACCACTGTAGATTGCTTCAATCAATGTACAGGATCTTGTCAAGCTCATCAATCAATGAGTGCCAGGATTAGGGATGGGTGAAAATTTTCGCCTCAAACTGAAATTGGCAAATAATGGCACATCCCCCTTGGCAAATAATTTCAAGCGAAAAGTGCAGATTTTCCATTTTTTTCACCCAGCTCATTCCATTAAAATCAATGGGAACACGAGACATAGCAAATATTTATTTAATTTCACAAAGGCATAGTATAAAAGGGGCATGAGGGTACCTGTGTTGGTGGGGTGTGGGGAAAGAATCAGTTCAACAGGGAATTTTTTTCAGGGGGTTTATTTACTGGGATTGGGGGGTAATTAATAAAAAAAAAATCCTAAATAAATAAAATGGTATAAAAGGGGTCTGAGGAGGGTGTCTGGTTGGTGGGTGGAGTCTGGGGAATTAATCAGTTGAACAGGGAATTTGTTTTGGGGGGGTACTTGACTGGTATTGGGGGGACAGTTAATAAAAAAAAATAAATCAATAAAATAAAGTAAGACATTTGTATGTAAAGTGATAGAGACAGGAACCCCCAGACATAAGCTGCCACTGGGATGGACTGACACTTGACTTGATAGAGTATTTTGTAGAGGATGATTTCCTAGATTTGCTGTTAGAGGCCCAAGCCTTGAGGAAACATTGATTTGTAGGACGTAAGCTTGTTTGGCACAAGCCCTAAGGAAACATTCATTTGTAGAACTTAGGCTTGTTAGAAGCAAACCCCCAAAAATATTTTTTTATAGTTTTTTATAGTCTTCAGGATCATGTTCCACTTTGAGACTTTAGTGAAGGGAAGGGGAGGACTCCCAGGGTCAGAAGAATGGTGTGGGCTCCCTTGACCGCTAGTATGGAAGCTCTCAAATGTTTCCCCTACCACTCCAGCTGCTTCACCAATACTGCTACTAATACTAACACCAACCACATCAAGTTCAGCCGCAGAGTCTTCCTCCTCACAGTCACTAGTAATATGAGGATACTGTTGATTACCCCCTTCTTCACTCCTAAAGCTAACAAGCTGCTGGACCTTAGTAGCAGTAGTACTAGAACTGGCGGGACTGCTTGTGGATGGCAAGTGTGACTTAGGGTCCCTTGCAGTCACACTTGGCATCATCTTCTCCTTCCCCCCTCTGAGTATTACAAGACACACTAACAGCAGGCTCAGCACTAGTGGCAGCAGGGTCAGCATGTCTGACAGCAGGCACAGCAATGGTGGTATCAGTAGCATGGGCAGAACGTCTGACAGCAGGCACAACACTGATGACAGAAAGGGCAGTGCTGGAAGCAGGCACAGCACTGGTGGCAGCTGGGGCAGCACGTCTGACAGCAGGCACCAGTACTGGTGGCAGCAGGTTCAGCACTGGCAGCAGGAACAGAACTGGTGGCAGCAGGGGCAGCACATCTGAAAGCAGGTACAGAAATAGTGGTAGCAGTAGCATGGGCAGCATGTCTTAGAGCAGGCATAGCACTAATGGCAGCAAAGGCATCACGTCTGGCAGCAGGTACAGCGATAGTAACAGCAGGGACAGCAAGGGTGGCAGCAGGGGCAGCACATCTTGCAGCAGGCACAGGCAGCTGACCTATCCTGCTCTCAGTAGTATTACCCTGCTCTTCCTCCCTTGCCATTAATTTCCCTAAGATCCTTAGGGGTGATTTAGGGAAACTTGACAGCATTGGTTCTGTAGTGCTCACTTCCTCCTCCTCCTCAGACTCAGTGGACCTCGCACTGTAGCTGCTTATATTGTGATTCACTTCCGCAAATACGTCATGTTTTTATACTGAGAAGGCGAAAACCACGTAAATCAATGGGCGGAATCTTTCTAGCCAATGAAAATTTTTGGCCAAAAGTGGATTTTCCCACAAAAAACGGACAATAACATGGTTTTCACTGGATTTCTCATGGGAACATGGCAACAACTTTTGCCCATCCCAACTAATGGCTACTAGACAATGAACACCTGGGTCTCGGTGAGCCACAGCACCCTCAATCCCTGGAGAAATTCATACCCCCAGCATAGACTCAATTGGGGGAGAAACATTGGTGAGGTGTAGGAACAAGCATCACCGCAGTCCTTGCATACTGGCCCCCTGACACCTGTCCCACAACACACCTCTCCACCACCAGCTGAAGAAGGATAGTACCTGGAGGAACCTAATGTTCAATAGGAAGAGGAAGTTGTCGAGCCAGCACCATGGGAACAGATGCGGAGTGCCTGAGCATTCAGAGGTGGCAGCTCAGGGAGTCAAAATGAGCCACAAGGTACTTGAGGAGGTTGCATAGAGATGTGCAGAGGAAGACTGCCACCCTCTGTGCAATCGAATAACAGCAGGCCATACCAACAAAGGAGATCCTCCAATTCAGGACAGGAATTATGGACATACTGGAACATACTGGAAATGCGAGAACTTAATCACAGAGAAATCCTGTAGATGGAGAGGGCACAGCAATGCACATAGGGGTCAACTGCAACAAGCTCCCATTCCAGTGTGACCTCTGCACCAAACCCAACGACTATTAGATGAACGAGACAGTCAGTGAGGACATCTACCTCTGAAGACCCTTCCAAAGTCCCCCCAAAAAATAAAAAAAAGTCCCAACACGGAGGTGTTATTTGGCCATGATGTGAGTTGAGGTTTAATAACTGACACCTTAGCATACTATGTGCCAGACTAGTTTTATCCACTGGTGTGGTTATTAAGGTGCTAGTCAATCGCATTTTGGGTTAAATTATTCACTGCATATTGCAGACATTCCCCTGAGTGATCCAGGTACTGGAATCTGGATTTGAGCAGGCCAAAGGTGCCTCAATGGCATTCCTTGTTCGGATGTGAACCTCATTGTAGAGCTCCTGTGCAGGTGTCTGGGGATTTGATAGTGGAGTGAGGAGCTACAGTGTACACCCATACCTGGTATAATCTGTGGAAAGAGAGTGACATTGTGATACAGGGACCACATGTGTAAGGGGACTATTTGTGTGTCATGACCATGCTAAGCTGTGTTTACATTAGTCATGTGAGTGCACCTGTGGATGTGGTGTGATGTCTGCATTGTTGACTCACCCAAAAGCCATCCTCCTGTATAGGTCCCTGTCACAGTACTGTGTAGCGCCGCTGCTTCTGGTGATGCTCACAATGACGCTCTGATGTCATTTCCATGAACGGTTGGATGCATCAATGCTAGATGCGTCATCTGCAGGCTCAAAGCTTCAGTATGCTGCAGGCCTCTGTTTTATGTGTTTGAGGCCTGCAGTCTCATCCTACCTACTTCCTCCCACTGAGCTGCTCCTCCTACTTACTTCCTGAGGAGGGATTTAAAGGGCAGACTGAGTCCTGTTCTGAGCAGTTCATTTATTTGGTATTCCTGATTCCAGTGTATGACCCGGCTTGTCTGTCTATCCATTCTCTGACCATTCTCATGTGCTTTCTGATTTGGCTCTGGTTGACTACCCGCTCCGTGTATGACCTGACTTGTCTGACTACCCACTCTGATGTTGACCTGGGGCTCTGTCCACTGCGCATCCAGCATATTAACGCTTCAGTGGATATCCAATCTGGTGCAAACCTGTGGCTCTGGCTGATTACCCGCTCCGTGTATGACCTGGCTTGGCTGACTACACACTCTGGTGTTGACCTGGGGCTTGTTATGGTTTAGTACACTCAGAAATGGAAGGTTTTGGTAAAACACAGTTTTATTAGCACACAAATAACAGTAACCCTCGCGGGTCCAGCATACAGATAAATGGTAAACTGACACAGGACAGGTTACAATGATATGATTAACCCACACGGGTCCAGTATGTAGATACAATATACAATACTGACACAGGTCAGGTAAATCTCATATGATACCGTGTAAATAGGCCAGAATGATACTTATTAGGCCAAGGACAGAAGTTGGCCCTAATAGTGGAAGGCCCAATGTAGCTCTCTACGCAGAAAGTAACAATAGCGCCTGGAATCTAAAGGAACAGGTGAAGCCAGAATAGAACTGGCTACTAGACACCATAGGAGGTTGGCTGCCAATGATATAGTGAACACCCACTGGAGACTGCAAGGATAACGTGACCCAGTGCTTAGCACCATAAGGAGCAACGTAGGCCAAACTGAGACTACCGATACAGATATGAGTGCTCAGCACCGCCCCGCAAGGGGTTAATGAACGATCCGGTCTGCAGATGTGAAATAGCCTGAGGTGCCCAACTTCAGAGACAGCAGTAACAGACCAAGCGATCGTGGTACAACCGGAAACTACCGGGAAGGAGCAACAGGCACTATGAGCGAACGGATCACGGATTGGACTACTGTACAAAACCGAGGCAACTGGACGTCTGGTAAGACCACAGAAAGCGTGAGCAACCCGGGCCACACAGCAGGAGCAGGAAGACTAGCAAGCAGGAACAGTACTGGAGCAAAAACTTCAGCCCAGCCGGGTCGGTACACAGAACAGGAACGTCAGTCAAGCCGGGATGGTACACGGAGCAGGATTGCCAGTCAAGCCCTGTCAGTACACGGAGCAGGAACGTCAGCCAGGCCGGGTCAATACACGAAGCAGGAACATCAGACAATCCGGGTTGGTACACAGAGCAGGAATGTCAGCCAATCCAGGTTGGTACACAGAGCAGGAATGGTAAACAGGCAGAATAGTCAGACAGTCCAGGTCATACACTGGTATCATATGAGAGTAACGGAACAAGCGATAGGCAACAGATACACCACAAAAGGGCAGCACATAAGTGACAGCCCAAGGTATTTAAAGGCTGTCACTGGGAGGAGCAAAGACAGCGTTGCCAATAAAAAAATATCAGGAAGTAAACATGTCAAAATGTCGCCCATGTATCATGGGCACCGTGATAGGGCTCTGTCCACTGCACATCCAGCATTACAACACTTCAGTGGATATTGTATCTGGTGCAAACCTGTGGCTCTGGCTGACTATCCGATCCGTGTATGACCTGGCTTGTCTGACTATCCTATCTGGTGCTTACAAGAAGGCTCTGTCTGTTCTCTCAGTGTTGGTCCCGTTCCACAGACATCCTTACTAGCACTGACCTGGGGTTCTATCAGACTCCTAGCTATTGACTGCAGGCGTGAGTCAGTAGTCTCCGTGGTTGCATATGATATTGAGACTCCTCTCCTAGACTGACTGCAGTCTGAGTCAGTGCTACCTCTGGGCATTACCTTTTACTACGAGACTCCAGTGGGCTGAGGCCTTGTCTCGGACAGTGTGGTGGATCTATTGGAAGACTGCTATTTCTGATACAGTGCTTGCCTCTTAGATCACCCTCTGTGTGTTATTTCTATTTGCATTACTGTTTATATAGTTCAAATAAAGGTGACCTTAACTATACCATCTGACTCCATGTCTTGCTTGCCAAGTGTAACAGTCCAATTCTCAAAGTTTCTGTGGATGAACGAGTGCTTGAGGATGTACGAGTCATTACAGCTACTTCGATAGGAGGCACAAACATGGGTTATCCTGATGTTGGAATCACACACCATCTGTACGTTGATGGAATGGAAATTCTTCCTGTTGATGAAGAGATATCCCTCATGTATTAGAGCTCTAATGCACATGTGTGTGGTCTATGGTAGCATTGATACTAGACATGCCTCCCCTTGTGTAGAAGTGTTGCTTGATATGTCCTGCTTGATCCAGTACTAGTAGCAGTCTACAAAGTCCACAGTATATAGATACTTCACTCAGGATCCAAAAGCTAAGTGAGAAGCATGTATGCAGGGAGAAAGCAGGCTCACACCTAGGCACCTCCTTAATGAGATCTCATTTAACCCTTTGAGTGCCAGAGGGGTACGCAGCACATTGTGAAGCAATGCGTTGCATACACCTCTGGCACTCAAAGGGTTAAAGCACAACCAGAGAGACATTAGGAGTCACACCATCAACAGGTCAGAGGTACCACAACCAGAAGCAGCAGAAGTACTCCTAAAAGTTACTGGGCTCTGGGGTACATAATAGAAGTGCTGTTGATCTGTCAGAGTATGTGCCAAAATTGTCTGCTCCTGCTGTAGGGGAGTATGACTCTGAGTTTGTTTTTGAAGATGACAAGATCATAGAGTGCTCACATATATCACCAAATCCCCCACCACCTCCAGAAGTAATGTTGTTAAAGCAATAAAGTTATACCAGGGCTCAAAATTTCAAGTACTGAGCTACTAGTCAGGCCTTAAAAGTTACTCGCCACCAGTTTCCACATCTAGCCTCACCCATATCCCCGTCTTTAACTCCACCCATCTCAAGTTCTCCTTGATGAAATGACACTGTTGTTCTATGTTTTATTCAGCATATGGCATAGGGGATAAAAACTGTGCTCAGCCACTCAAGGAATTCTTGCTCTTCCTTCCAGTCTGTCGCTATAGTCCTGTCACTTCCTTTACCCAATTCTCAGTCTGTCACTTCAATCTCTCCCTTTCTAATTCTCTACACTGGTTCCACTTGCTCACTTCCTCTGTCCTTTCCCTGCAGTTGGAACTGCTTGATGGTCTCTCACCCTGGTTACTGTGCTTATCTCACTCTCTTCTTACATTTTCTCTTACATCTGGCAAATAAACCAATTTATATTACTTGCTGAGGTTTCCTGAAGACTCTACTCATAGCAATGAACAACTTAATGATCATGAAGGACTAAATCTTTTGTCAGTAAGTTACTAATGTGGCTGACACTAGCACTGCCTGTTTGCTAGAGCCTACTCTGGCAGCTCCACTTCTGGTCTTAACTCTCTGAATGCCAGAGGTTTGTTAAATGCATTATTCCACCACTGGCACTCTTCTAAATGTAATCTTTGGGGGATTTATCCTCCCTGTCATCCAAGTTCCTGCTCCCATGCAGTTACAAATGTGTGGGTGTTAATGCAGCATTACACAGCAATGCATTCTGTACCACTCTGGCACTCAAAGGGTTAAGCCTCTTTGCCCCCTCTAGCAACGCCCCTACTAATGTCAGCAGCAGCCGCTGAGCTGCTTCTTCTGAAAGTGAAGGTGTGCAACAGAGGGAGAGACGGCAGAGCAGGAGCGTCACTGGACTTGTTCTGGATCGCGCGAGGAGCGTTAGTGGAAGCAAGCAAATGTACTTACTCTCCCTCTGTCGCACACCTTCACTTCCAGAAGAAGCAGCTAAGCGGCTGCTGCTGATGTTGTCACAGGGAGCAAATTGTAAGGAGTTGGGGGTGAACAGTAGGTACGTGGGACTGTGGCCATTTTCGTACAGGGCTTAAATTTCCACTCGCCCTCACTCAATTTCTACTCGCCAAATGCGAGGAGGCGAATGGAAATTTTAAGCCCTGGTTATACCGTTCTTCTACTATGTACTGCCATCCCACATTTACTAAGTTCTTGGAAAAGTCAAAACCTGCACAAAAATAATGCAAAAGTATGCATGAGGAATAGTAAATTTGCTAAAATTTGGTGGTTCACATGCTGCACTTTTCTTTTGTTGAAAACAGAGGCGTTATACAACTGATGTCATGATTTGCAACCTGATGGAATATTCCAAGCTTCAAGGATGGTTGTGCCAGTGTTACAAAGAGGAATCCATTAATAAGAAAGATACCTCTCAGGATAAAAGCAATCAAAGGAATAAACTAGTATTTTTAATGGAAAAATGTCTAACACAATTATAGGTGCCTTTGAAAGCTCTTTCTTGACTAAGTGACTGTTACATTTTAATGCTGTGAGAATGTTTATTAGACCTCTCTAGTGCAGTTACTTTGTTCCAGAAATAATCAAAATTATTTTTATTACATCAGCCTCATAGTCTGCCAGTGAGCTAATATAGCATACTTTTACATTATAGAGATTAAACAACACTACTATAGTTATCTGATGTGCTCCTTGAATCATTATATTGACTCTGCTCTACTTACACAACTGTAGAGTTTAAGGTATTCAGTTTAATTTTCATACCACCCAGACATTTCAAGAATGCTCTCTGAACAGCACTGGATGAGTAATAAAATATAACAGGATCTAGGCTAGCGGTTAGCATGCTCATAGTAGAGCATAATCCCTCCAACCTGGACTCTTGTTCTGTATGAACCCAATTATATGGGAAATGTTATATGGGGCAAAGCAAATTGTACAAAGAGTGGCAACTGCCATACCTATAGCTTGGTACTTTCTCTTCCTCCCAATCCTTGGCATAGACATTAGCACACGGACAAAGTTAATGTACCAAAAAGTTGTTATCAGGAAGGGGATGCAGAAGAGAACAATACTTCCTTTTAACCTAAATGGCATGAGAACTTTCATTCGTTCCTCTGAGAATGTTCTATAACATGTATGAACATTTGTTTCATTACTTGGAAGGTATTCCAGGACTATAAAGGTGACACTGCATTGCAAACAACGAAAAATCCATATGAAAAAAACAAGCTCAAAGAGCATAGCCTGGCTTTCTGCTGACTTTGTACTCCATAGGGTATGCTACCCCCAGAAACTGTTCAACACTCACTGCTGTTAAGAAAAGAATACTAATGTAAATGCTGCTGAAATATACCATAACTACAATGGGGCACAGGAAGAATGGCATGGGCCAAAGCATGCCAGATGCAGCTTCCACCATCTTAAAAGGAAGGAATGACAGAAGAAGCAGGTCAGAGACTGTGAGGTTGAGAAGCAGAATTCCTACTGGAGATGGCTTTTGATGGACCTTCACCAGAAATATAAAAAATGCCAAGATGTTTGATGGGACTCCAGTGATAAAGGTCAGCATATTGACAAATAGAACTAGGGGGATCAATGTAGAGGTTGCCATTTCAGAGAGCTTAATCTGTAAATATAAAAGAAGACAGTGGCCATTATAATTAAAATCTTAAGACAAATCACACTTAAAGAGATAGTAATACTTCGTTTTATCTTTATTTTATTTTGTAGTCATTAAAAAAAATGAAGAATGAAATATGTCTGATCTCTCAAACCTTTATGGTTTGAGAGATATTCACAAGCAAAGTTTCCCCCTCCCGCCCCTTTTACCTAGTGTAAGCCATCTCTTCTCAGATGTGGAATGCAGTCCATAGACCAGACAGATAACAGAAAGGGACAATATTCTTCCTATCAGAACAATAGAAGCTCTGCACCCCTTGACAAGCTTTTCAGCTTTTTCCCTTATCTTAATTGAAGATTGTCCCTCTCTGCAGTCTACCTGGGCACCTCCCTTCTGATCTGGCTGAGCAGTGTTACATCAGTAAAAGGGGCAGGAGGTGGACACTTTGTCATTGAATTACTCTTGAACTATAACTCTGATAGTATTGAAATAACACTCTCCAAAGTCCAAATACTATGATGATTCATTAGAGCTGCTTTTATTATGAAACATTACTATCCCTTTAAGGACTTATGGACACTACAGAAAGTAGAAGCTATTCTGGGCCAGCCTACTGCACCACAGGAAACAAACATTCTCTGATTTAAGTGGGCTTTTAAAATGACAGTCATTTTTTAAATGAAAATCTTTATGTCCTAGGGAGTTTCTTTTGAGTCAAACAAGGGTACTCCTACTTCTGAATTAAAGTGCATTTACTTCCTAAAAGTTCAAAGTAATAGCATGACTAAGCAGTTTCCATCATATTCTGTGAACTATTTGTCAGTGGCTCACCTTTCCTAGTGAATGCAACAGAATAAATATTTGGAGTCTGACCACTATATATATATATTAGAGATACACACTACCGGTCAAAAGTTTTAGAACACCCCCATTTTTCTAGTTTTTATTGAAATTTACGCAGTCTCATTGTACCCTGAAAATAAAGCATAGAACAAAAACAATTGGACATTAAAAAGAGATCATTAACAAAATGTAATCTAAATTTTTGACTCATCAAAGTAGCCACCTTTTGCAGATGTAACAGCCGAACACTAGTGTTGAGCGAGCGTGCTCGGCCGATGCTCGGATCGGCTCGAGCATCGCTCTGCTCTGCACATGGCGGTACTCGTACGAGTACCGCCATGTGCTCGCCCGACATGCTCGGGTGAAGAGGATCTGTGCCGGAAGAGGCACAGATCCGAAGACGCTCCGCTGGACCACCAGGGAATGGAGGTACGGGGGCATTGCGGAGATGAAGGGGGCATTGCGGAGATGAAGGGGGACATTATGGAAGAGGGGCATAGACTCTATGCCCCTCTTCCACAATGTCCCCCTTCATCTCCGCTATGCCCGTCTTCCACAATGTGCCCCTTCATCTCCGCTATGCCCCTCTTCCACAATGTCCCCCTTCATCTCCTATGCCATAGAGGAGATGAAGGGGGACATTGTGGAAGAGGGGCATAGCGGAGATGAAGGGGGACATTGTGGAAGAGGGGCATAGAGTCTATGCCCCTCTTCCACAATGTCCCCCTTCATCTCCGCTATGGCATAGAAGATGAAGGGGGACATTGTGGAAGAGGGGCATAGCGGAGATGAAGGGGGACATTGACCAGGCACCCTCCGCTCATCAGAGCAGGGGGTGCCTGGTTTAATGCTCGAGTGCTCCCATTCATTTGAATGGGGCTCGGGTGCTCGGCCGAGCACTCGAGCATCAGGGGGTGCTCGGTCAGAGCACCCGAGCACCCGAGCATCGGGGTGCTCGCTCATCTTTACCGAACACACCTGTGGCATTCTTTCCACAATGGAAATCAAATATTGTTCTGAAAGTTCTTCCCAACACTGTTGCAGACGTTCCCACAAATGTATTGCACTTGTATGTTGCTTTGATTTCACCCTTCATCCTTCAATAACTGGAAAAATGGGGGTGTTCTAAAACTTGTCTGTCTATCTATCTATCTATCTATCTATCTATCTATCTATCTATCTATCTATCGATATATATCTATACATGTATTTCGTCATAGCAAACATTTACTTTTCCTTGTAAACCACTAAATGGGGGAGAGGTCATTAAAGGGATAGTAAGTGTTCATATTAAGGCAACATTTTTTAATCAAGTGTACCTTTCTATCTGTTCATAAGATTGTAGTCTTCTTTTTATTTTATAGTAAAGTGTCCCCTCTCTCGCCCCTTTTCCAAACATAACACTATCTCCCCTCAGGTCTGAAATATGGTCACTTGACCAGAAATCCTGTCACTGGACCAGACAGTTTGCAACAAGGGACAATCTTCTGTCTGTCAGTGTAAGGAAAATCCTGCCCCCCTTGACGAACGAGGGCAGGTTTTTCCTTATACTGAGAGAAGATTTTCCCTCTTCACAATCCATCCTAACTAGCTTGCTGCTTTGAGAGGAGGCAACATGATGTATGGAAAAGGGGAGGGAGGGGACACTTTAATAAAAAAATAAAATGAAGACAACAACATTATGAACAGTTAGAAAAGTACATTTCATTATAAAAAAAGTTTACTGAATAATCAACGTTGTCTTAATATGAACACGTTACTATCCCTTTAATGCATTGCAAAGAAATGCTTTAGAGACCTCATTATCATTCAGTGGTTTAAAGACAAATTAAAACCATTTGAAATGTGAGTATTTTTATTTGTTCCCTTGGTACAGTTGATTTGTCCCAAAATTGCTCTACTTTTCATTATTACAAATGGTGCAAATAAATGATAAAACTGTTTGATTGCTTTCTGTATTTTAAAGGGAACAATGCCCTTGGAATAAATGTACTATTGAAAACAATATTTTTTGCAGGCTTTATCTTGCTGAATAAAACAAGGGTACTCCCACTGCTGAAAGATGTTTTATTCAAAGTGATTGCACCCCAAATTTGCACTTTTTGTTCTCAGTACCTCCATATCATGGATTTTGACAGTGGTGATGTTGATAAAGCATCCTATGGAATTTTATGGTCAACTGACTGAAGGTGACCACAGACTGCTGAAGCAAGAGCACCACCAAAACATTTCAGGCCACCCAAGTACTGCACCCAAAAAATCCAAGTTTCAGCTGCAATTGTAATTATTTATTTTTTATTAAACATAATTTAACAACAGGATTGACCATTATTTAATCAGCTTATATAAAGCCTTAATATCACTTTAATTTGTATAATACATTTGCTTACCTAAGTAGTTGTCCTTCATACAGGAGTCAGCTATAGTATCTATCTGTGTACTTCCTCACAGCAAACAACAGGCATCAATATACCTGAATAACACTAATGGTATCACCATGTAAAGTGAAACAATCAGCAGTATACTAAAACACAGATTAACCTTTTGAGTGTCAGAGAGGAATCCAATGCATTGCAAAGCAATATGTTGAATACCTACATAGAATTTGAATTTAAAGGCAGATATGAACCATTCAGTCCATCTAGTTTGCCAATTTTCCTACTGTAAAAACATCAAACCTTATTTGATCCTTGGTCTTTTCTTATGTTAAGGACAGTCTTATGCCTATCCATGCATGCTTATATTCTGTCACTGTATTAACTTCTACCACTACTGCTGGTAGGCTATTCCACTTATCTACTACCCTCTTGGTGAAGTTAAACTTTCTTACATTACCTCTAAATCTGTGTCCCTCTGATTTTAGACTATGGCCTCACCCTAATATTTTTACTCCTTTCAAATGTACTTCTCTCCTGCATTTTGTTGAATCCCTTGATGTATTTGAATGTTTCTAACAAATCCCCTCTCTCTTCCAATCTATACAAGTTCAGATCCTTTAGTCTATCCTTATATGTCTTTTCCTATAAACCAGTCACCATTTTAGTAGCCCTTCTTTGAATTTTCTCTAGAGTATCTATATCATTCTGGAGTACTGTCACAATACTATAGGTGAGTTCCAACTACCTATCTGGCACTGAACGGTTTAAATGCAAATACAACCAATAAATACAAATGACTGGTTGCTTTTTTGTAGGGCAGCTGCCAAGAATAATAACTAGTATTTATATAACGCCTTTCTCCCAGTGGGACTCAAAGCACTTTCAGTGCACACTCTCAGAATTAACCGAATCGGTAGCTGAATAATAGATGTTATTATTACCCAATCAATGGTTCTCATTTATCAACCTCGGAAGATGAGGGGCTGATCTGACACAGTCTAACCTGCAATCTTGAGGTTTGAACAGGCTCTGCAGTCAGGGCATTAATCACTGAGCTATCTCACCTTCTGACAAATAAAGGGACACTTATTCCTAGTGAAAAAGTTATGCTTTTTAACCCTTTGAGTACCTCAGAGGTATCAAATGCGTGGTAAAGAAATGTGTAGGCTACCTCCATTTCACTCAGAGGGCTAAAGCCTTGGGTGCTACAGGCATCTCTAATGCACTGAAACTCTTCTAGCATCCAATAGTTAAAAAGTGTCCACTAAATTAGTGAAAAACATGCTGTGGTTTTGTCTAAATATAGCATATACTTCCTCTCACAGATTGTTCCTGTAAGTTGTTAACCACATCAGTATAACGTGCTAACATGTTTGGTTACTCTGTTTGTTATAATTAAATCTAGTAGATATCTGTTCATCAGATAGTTTTTTTTATATAGTCAGCTTTTAAGGATGCAAACCTCTGCATCCTCACAGGATCTCAAATTAACATGGCATCAGCCCTCCCCTGACTGAGGCCAATATGCACAAAAAAGTAGGGAAAACAGACTGCACTATGGTACAAATCCCCATTGATTTGAATTGAGATGTTTACACTTGATTGCTAGAGGAGTCTCAAATGAATTCTGCAACAATGGTCTAAATATCTATCCAAAATCCAAGGAGTTAAAAGCTTTATTAATTAATCTTAGCATTGACCACCTTCCAATCCTTTTCTTTTCTGAGATCTCGTCTCTCCCCGCCCCCAAGAGATCTCTGACCTTGCTCATGCTGTCGGCTGCTAAATCCCAGATTCCCGCCCACTGGAGGGATATAAATGCCCCTACCATGTGGTAATGGCACTCTAAAGTAGGCAAACTCCTCCTCTTTCACAGGATGTCTTTGCTCCGCAAGGACCTTGATCCCGCATTGCATTCTCCCCTTCTCTTCACCTGGGATTCTTTTGATGCTGGTGCTGTGGTTCCGGACTCAATCGATTTAGTATGCACCTAAACCAGTCATTATGTATATAGAATTCCACAGCCCAGGTACAATAACAGTCTTGACAGGTGTCTAATTGATTCCCATTGATTTAAATGGGATGAGGGAATATGGTTTGGTTGATTTCTCCAGAATTACTCCTTTTTCTTTTGAACTTATGGTCGTTAAAATTAATAATATTTTAAATGTAATGTCATACTATCCAACTGTACCTTTTTAGCAGGTACAATGCTTTTTGTGCTTTTGTACCTTCTAAAACAAAATGTGATTTTTTTTTTTTTTTAATACCAAAGGCAGGTGAGGTCTGTTAGGTTCATTTTGTAGATAGTAGAGATAAATGTTGACTTAGAAGTGGTCAAAGACACACTGCTATTATATTTGATTTACAGGAAACAAAATATCATTATTATAATTATATTATTATAGCTATGGCCACTTCTGTGCACCCAACACTTTGAAATAGTTTGGCTGATGTACAAAAAAGGTGTGTAATTCTGTGAAAAAGCAATTGTACCATAGGGAACCAATGAAGATCCCCACTATATATATATAGGGCTTCACAGCATTCAAAGGGTTAAAAATACCAATGCTTTTTTTCTTAATTTTTTTTTTATTCCTTATAATGATTTTGTATTAGAACATGCCTACTTTCCTTAATACATCACTCTCATAGTGTGTGTGCCCGTAAGCACAAAGAACATAACATATACAGGTGAGATATTTTATATGTCACAGTTCCCGTGATCTCTCTGTCACTCTCACTTGTGCTGCTCCCGTATTGGTTGAGCTGTGTTAGCCCGCCCCTAGTGACCTTTTTATTCTGGCCAGTGGCACCTGTCAGGTGCCCTTTCGTGGTGTTCCAGAGCCAGTGCTGCTGTTGTTTGTTCCAGTGTTCCTGATCTCCTGTGTACCGATTTGGCCTGTGTTCCTGTCCTGTGATCTGACCTGGCCTGGCTGATGTTCCTGCTCATTGCTGATCTGGCTTGTCTGCGAATCTCCTCCGTGATCTGACCCGGCCTGGCTGACGTTCCTGCTCGTTGCTGATCTGGCTTGTCTGCAAATCTCCTCTGTGATCTGACCCGACCTGACGGACTTCCTGCTCCTGGATCTGTTCCGGATTTCTACTGCTCCAGTCTACAGCTCCTGTTGTCGCCTCGGCGACATTCTGATCGCTGCAGCGTGTGGGTCTGAGCCTTTCCAAATTGCTGTATTAACTCCTGCTGAGCCGCGTCTCCTGAGCTGAGCCTTCCGTTTCTCTGTGCAGTATATCAGTATAGCTGAGTCTCATTGGCACTTGCTGTGCCGTATAGCTACTCTACGAGCCTCCAATCAATAGTGTGCTTCCTTCTACCTCGCTGCCACTGTTAACCCTTGCTGAGCCGTTCTCCATCTACACTGCTCCTGCTGAGTCGGCCGCGTGGCGGGCCTCTGTTGTCGGCGGCTCAAAGGTTATCTGCAGAGCAGTAGTTCTCCGTTAACACGCCTATGAAAGGTGCTATTGGCTCAAGCAGTGCAGCAACCAGTGGGTTCCGTTACGCCCATGGGGGCTATGGGCTCAAGCGATTACAATACTGTTGGTCTCCGGTATACGCCCGTGGGGGCTATTGACTCAAGCTATCATGATATTGTTGGTCTCCGTTACGCCCGTGGGGGCTATTGGCTCAAGCAATTCCAATACTGTTGGTCTCCGTTACACCCGTGGGGGCTATTGGCTCAAGCGATCCCAATACTGTTGGTCTCCGTTATACGCCCGTGGGGGCTATCAAAGAACTACCCTGCAGCTCAGTCTCTGTTGCAGCTCTTTCAGCAGCTCTACACTGTATGGACTTAAGGTGTTGTGTGATCTAGCACCTATTGCTGCCTTTGTTCACCTAGGGCGTGCCTACACCACATTTGAGACTGATTATCTTTTGTACTTAACCATTCTTTGCCAGTCGCTGTTTTTCCTATTCTGTGACTGTACTAAAATATATTTTATTCCTGTTCTGTTTCCTGGCCTTGAGAAGGCCTGTGTAGCCTATATTCTGCTATTCACAGTACTGCCTGTAGAGGGCAGTCTTGTTTTTTTTCTAATAAAACTGTGTTTTATTTTTAATCCTCTGTCTGAGTGTCTGAAAAACCGTTACAATATGTATGCATTGAGAACAGGAACAGCTATGGTTTTTCTTTTGTGGAATGTTGGTGTGTATGATAGTTATTGATACGTAAGTCTGGGGATGCTGTAAAAGACAAATACATATAAACACATAATATATCATATGTTCTTCCAAACTTTTGTATGAATTCAAATCTCAAAATTCTCTTACTTTTAATCTCATTTATAAATCCTGTTGCCAGCTCATACACTGAGCTCAAATGACATCTTTCAGACAATTATTTCTACTAGACAAATTAAGAAAATGGCCTTAAATAGATTACTTTGTGCACCAGAGGTTTGCTCAACACATTACTTTGCAATTCCTTAACAACCACTCTGGAAGCCCAAGGGGTTAAACTAATAATTATAAAACATGTACAGTTTTGCTCATGAAGCCATTTGTCCTGGCAAGAGGATGATTGTTCCTCTTCTCAAGACTTTTTTATGATGTGTTTTATCGTCCCATCATAAAATATGGCCCCTGTCCGCTGCAAGGCACTAATGGCTCACTGAGCAAAAGTCTTTACATGACGGTATTATTATGATCATGTCCTAAGAAGAACTAGAGCAATTCTTGAGTAAACCAACTGCACCATATGGACCAAAAACAATGACCCAAATTCCCATTGATTTATATTACATTTGTAAACCATTGAATGTTAGAGATCTCCAACACATTGTTCGAAATCACTCTAACACTCACATTGTTAAAATACCCATTTAAATTGTTGACATTTTTATAAGTCACCTACAGTGCAGTTGGTTTGGCCCAGAATTACTCTAGTTTTCTTTGTATCCTTTCTTTGTAACAGGTCATTCTAGCAGTAACAGGTGTAAGCTGCCTCCGCTCAGAAGTGGAATCTGGTCTCTTGACCGGACAGCTCACAGCAAGGGAAATCGTCTTAATGTGAGAACAATGAAAACCCTGCCCCCATTGACAGGTTTTTCAGGTTTTTCCTTATGCTCACTGAAGACTGTCCCTCTTTCTGCGATCCATCTGGACAGTCTTGCTGCTCTGAGGTGAGCAGTGTAACATCAGTAAAAGGGGCGAGAGGGGGATACTTTATCATTCAATTACTCTTGAACTACAATTCTGAGAGTATTGAAATAACACTTTCCAATACAATGAAGATTAATTGGAGCTGCTGTTTTTGTGAAACATTACTATCCCTTTAAGGGACTCTGGGAACGTATAAAACTGGAGTTATAAAGAAAGTGGCTGCAAAACTGTCTGAAATCACATAAGTATATGTATAAATATTTACCAACATTTTCTAAGTGCTAACTCCAGTTAGTTGAGTTTTTTGAAAGGTGCAGTAGAAATGGTCTTGGCCAAATAAATGTATTTATAAATAAATTTGCTAATTGCACCAAAATAAAAGCAGTTTTAGGGATTAAGGGCTCTTTTCAAGTATTGGCGCCGGCAGAAACAAATGGTGACAGTGATTTTGAAAGTCAAGTAAGTGATGCAAGTGTTCCCACAACAAAGAACTAATGTCAGTTTTTAAACCACGACGGTCGTCAAAATCTCACCCATTGAGGCCAATGTAAAAAACTAACCCCAGAGCCATTCAAATGTTTGCAGTAGGGTCAATGAGAGTTAAATTGCAACATTTACCGGTAGAAAGTTAAGACCCACCACACAACTCACAGTAAAAACCACCATCGGAGAAAACAAAACAGAGAAGCAGTTCATACAAGTACATAACCCAAGCATACAGAGGTCAAATATTAACCCCTGCAATGCCAAGCAAATACACCAACAAGGCCTAGACCAGTGGTTCACAATCCTTCCATCTAAGGCACCCCTAACATGCAATCTGGATGTTCCAGGGCACCCCTTGAAGTCATAAGTAAATTCACAACAAGATATGAACATCTATGGTTATCATTAGGTCTCACAGTGTCAATGACAATGAGGAGAATACAGTGTATAATAATTCTCAGAAACACATATCCCTAAGAAATGTGTAAAATTAATGTTAGTAATGCAGAAAATAGCATAATGGGAAAAGTGAGGCACCCTGAGCTGGTGCACATGCCATGACACCCTGTTGAGAACCACTGGCCTGTACCATACAAATAAGTCACAGACAAACAAGAATCCAGCAACTGCACAGGGACAGGGATAACACAAAGCAGCACAATGTAAGCCATCACAACGCACTCTGGAAAAACAGGGAATACAAATAACACAGCAAGCACACCTGTCACGCACAAAACAAAGCAGGCTCACCTTGGCAGTCCCAGCACCCAATGGAAACACAACATGCACTCCACAACATCACAAACACATACCTGTCAGGTACATACCAGGTACAAGAAACAACACCACCAACCACAGACACACCAACAAACACTGACCTGGTGTACATCATCCAAATAACATTGTATTCCCATGTCAGAATGCCACTCACTATCCACAGGTTGTGATGGCTATGGGTGCAAGTTGTGGCTGCTAACACCAATAGCCAATTTAGCCAATGCCTGGATCACAGCAAGCACACCAACAAACATGAACTGTAGAATCAAAAAAACCAATCATCTGGGGGACACATTGAACACACCCCAGGACAGGTCGAATCCTAGCACATAGCAAACATGGGCGGGGTTATGCAGTACTATTGGAGGCTACTTCTAACGTTTCCTATGTTATGCTATGGAGCCTAAGCACTGATATGTCACAAGTTGTTTAGATCTCAGTGCATTGGCTCCATAGACTAACACAGGGATTGCAGACATGATGACACTGCAGTTGTCATGTACACATTGTCACCTTTTTCTTATACCCTAGTGAATGTCCCCCCATCATGGATGAGCCTTGGGAATCACATATGTCCTGCAGAGAGGTAATGGTGGTGAATGCCCCCTGCCCATCCACAATTTGCAGGCTACATATGATCCAGAAACCTGAACCTTGACTATTCCACTTGGACTAACTACCTACATGTACAACTCCTAGCCCTGACATGCAGTGACAATACTCCAAAAAACGCATAATTTCCCCTCCTTGCTATCCTCTGTAACCCTTTGAGTGCCACGGGACTAGCCAATGTGTTGTCAAACAATGCATTACTTATCCCTCTGGCACTCAAGGGGTTATGTGCTGGCCTCTTTGTCACTCTATATATGACATAATGATACACATAACAGTTATATCTTTGAATCAAACGTGATGGTGTGCATTGTTTTTGTGGTGTGAATGATGTTGTTGTAGACAGCATGCAGGGGGTTAAACAGGGACTTGACCATTAACATTCAGGCTGAGTTTATCAAGACTTCTGTCCTTGTCTGAAGCCCCTCCAAGCTGTGTTGCTGAATTTGTGGTATAGAATGCTGACCATGTGTTGAGATGTCACTGTGTATGCCTATGCATGGTAGGTGCCAAGATTTGTGTGATGTTTGGGCCTTGATGCACTGACTGGTTGTCTGGAGGCTCCTTTCATCCCCAGTGTTGCTCCATCCTGTGATCCCCTGCACTGCTGTTGCAGACATAGTCCTGCGCACTGCCTCATCCCACTCTGAATAGTGCATGTGCAGGGGTGGTCCACCTCCAGTGCCAACAGCATGCAGGGCCTCCTGTCCCATCTTCATTTTACTTTTTGTTTACAGTCCGTCCACCTCTTCTTAATTGAATCCAGCGAATGGCTGCAGCTGGACATTCACAGCAGCCAGTATATCCATCCACGCAGCCTTCTTTTTGGCCCCCATGACAATGACCTTCCCTCTGGGGAACAGGATCCTCTCCCTCTCTATGATGGCCTCCACCAGGACAGGTCATCCTCCTCCGTATATTTTAGGTCTCTCACCCTGTCCTCCTCATCACCCCCAGATGTTCTTTGACAGCCTTGGCTCTAGCTCTCCAGCCCTGCCTGTGATGGCCCTGGCTGTGTATGGTGCACCCCCTGGACTACCCCTCGTCCCACTCTCTCCTCTGAACCTGAACTATGTGTGCCTCCTTTGGCGTGGCTGCCCCCTCCGCCCCAGGGATCTCCCTCCCCTACCCTGATCGGGGATACCCACCTGCTCCTCTTCCTCCTCTCCTCCTGTTCTCCCTACCCATCTCTCCTGTCCTCCTCTCCTTACCATTCCTCTCACCCACTCACACACATGCACTCACTCAGGTCCTCACACAGACACTCACTCACTTGCACTCACAGACTCACACTGTCAAAACAAAATATAAAAGTGTACGTGGGATATAAAAAAAATAGCTGTGTGTATGTGTGTTTGGATGCATGTTATGGGTATGTACAAAAGTGTATTATGTGTCGCTTTATGGTGTACTGATACTCTCCAACTCCTAACTGTATGTGTGCTCCTCTCTACCTGTCTCTCTTTCACTAGCCTCCGCTCCTGGGTCCTGTGATCTAGCTCTTTGAACTCGAAACACAGACAAAAGTGCGTCAGTTATTTTGATACTTTGGGGTGCTGTGATTGGCTGGGGCACTGGGTAGCCTTGGATGTTAGCTTCTTTCTTTGATTGGGATGTATCGCATGTTATTTATCGTGTGTTTTGCGATGGCAATGAGGTCAGATTTTAGGCGATGCAGGATTTTGTGTTTCTGTGTATTTTGTAGGCTGTCACCCGTTAGCCTTTCTGGGTAACGGAGATTTGAATCTCACGTTACCCAGTCTTGGTTTTGCAACGGCCTTTTTTTTCATGATGTTGGTTTTAATGCCAACAGTTGGATCAAGTCCTAAATCTTAATCCCAGGTATAACCTTTTCTTAATAAAAGTATATAGCTACAGTTATGTGAGCAAAAATATATGGTGAAATGGCTCAGATGGTTAACCCTTTGAGTGCCAGATGGGTGTGCAACGCATTGCTTTGCAATGCTTTGTGTACCACTCTGGCATTCAAAGGGTTAATTCACCAGCTCTAGAATCTGTTCAAACTGCAAAGTCACAGGTTCTAGACCCATCAGGGTGAACTTAGCCTTTCATCCTTCTGAGCTGGATAAAATGAGTACCATTATTTGGTTAATAAAATATATACTCCCATGATATACTTGAAAATGAGATACAATCTTAGTGTATCCTTCCTGGTAAAATACTTTGATATCATTATATTTGCAGGTGCAAATTTTCTCAGAATATTCTCAGATAGACATGGCTATAAACTGGAATTTACTTCTTTCTAAATATAACCAGGCGTGAATTGTAACAACAATTCTTAACCCCTTAAGGACCGGGAAAATCTGAATTCGATTTGACTTAAGGCCTGGATCAATTTTGACTTTTTTGACTATGTCTTTGTTAAACCATATTTTCTCTTTAATTCATTTTGTATACCCACACAAATTATATACTGTTTTTTAAGCACAAATAGGGCTTTCTTTTGATACCACAATGATATGAATACCTCATTGTTTAATTTTATTAAAATACATAAAAAAGTGCAAATACAATTTAAAAAAAACAACATTTTGCTTACATTTTCCTGTCAGAATTTGATTTCTATCAGTTAATTACAAAAAAATACCCCTAAATATATTCATTTGCTTCTCCTGAATATAATAGTACCCTATATGCCTAGTATTTCAATCCCTTTCTCACATTTTCAAGATAACTATTACAAGATGGATGCCATTATTTTCAACAACTGGCATGTGAGCATCATAGCTTAGTTGACGGTGCCAGAACCAAAAATGTCCCACAAACATATATGTTTCTGAAAACTAGACAACATAAGGTAAATAATCAGGAGGATTTTGGAGTTTTTATGCAGCTATTTTTCCAGAAATATTTTTAAAAATTGTGGTAATATTTTTTTTTTTTTCAGTTTTCACATTTACATTTCAATATTACTGTTGATATGAAGCACGGGATAGTTGAAAATTTAAAAATATCCATTGTTTAGCATTCAGCTCCTTCTTCTGAGTATGGAAATACCCCATATGCATAGGTTTCTCAAGGTTTGGGGGAGCTGCGGGGCCCAAATTGGAACATGGGTGTTTCAAGTTTCACACTTTGAATTTTCACAACTCGTGTCACTGGTGCCATGTCTCATTTGGGACTGTGTAACAGTGATCCACTCTAAGATTTCCCCCCAAAAGTGTATATTTTTTGAAAGTAGACACTGCAGGCTTTCATTTTATGTATGTTTTCAAATTTTTTACGCAGCCATTTTACCACCAATCCCTCGTAAATCTTGACGTAAGTTAAAAAAACAGCGTTTTTCACACTTTGACGTCAATCTTGATGTGAATTTCAAGCACATGATAGATGAAGATTTTTAAAAATGCATTGTTTAGTGTTCAGCACCTTCTTCTGCGTACAGCAATACCCCATAGGCATAGCTTTCTCAAGGTTTAGGGGAGCTACAGGGCCCAAATTGGAACATGGGTGTTTCCAGTTTCACACTTTGAATTTTTGCAGCTTGTGTCACTGCTGCCATGACTCATTTGGCACTGTGTTACAGTGCTCCACTCTAAGATTTCCCCAAAAAAGTGTATATTTTTGGAAAGTAGACACCCCAGGCTTTCATTTTATATATGATTTCAAATTTTTTACCCAGCCATTTTACCACCAATCCCTCGTAAATCTTGACGTAAGTTAAAAAAACAGCGTTTTTCACACTTGGACGTCAATCTTGATGTGAATATCAAGTGCATGATAGGTGAAGATTTTTAAAAATGCATTGTTTAGTGTTCAGATTCTTCTTCTGAGTACGGCAATACCCCATATGCATAGGTTTCTCGTGGTTTGTGAGAGCTACGCGGTCCAAATTGGAACATGCGCGTTTCCAGTTTCACATTTGAATTTTCACAGCTTGCATCACTGGAGCCATTTCTCATTTGGGGCTGTGTAACGGTGCACAACTTTAAGATTCCCCCCAAAAGTGTATATTTTTGGAAAGTAGACACCCCAGGCTTTCATTTTATGTATGTTTTCAAATTTTTTACATAGCCATTTTACCACCAATCCTGTGAAAACTTGACGAACAGCGTTTTTCACACTTAGACTTCAATGTTGGTGTGAATTTCAAGCACAGAATAGGTGAAGATTTTATAAACTGCATTGATTAGTGTTCGGCTCCTTCTTCTGAGTACGGCAATGCCCCATATGCATAGGTTTGTCAGGGTTTGCGGAAGCTACAGGGCCCAGTTGGAACATGTTAGTTTCCTTTTACAGACATGCCATTTTTACAGCTGGTGCCTTGTCTCATTTCTGACTGTTTGGCAATGCTGCAATTAATTTTACCCCCAAAAGTATATGTTGTAGAAGAGTAGACAACCCTGGCTTTCATTCTGTTTGCATCTTATCAATTTTTTCGCTGCCACTCTATCACCAATCCCTCTCAAAATCTGCAGTAAGGCAGAGAAACACCATTTTTTCACACATATTTTAGCGTTGCTCTGGATTTCAATCAGATGATATTTTCAGATTTTTTAAGTGCTTTAAATTAGTGGTGAGTTACATTGTCTGAGTACGGCAATGACCCGTATGCATAGGTTTGTCAGGGTTTGGGGGAGCTACTGGGCCCAGTAGGGAACATGTGTGTTTTCATTATCAGAGATGGGAAAAACTTAGGTTGCTTTGCTTCCCGTTATATTTTGATAGTGTTAAATCTAAGGAGGGATATGTTTTGAAAAATAAAAAAACAGGATATTTCAGGGGGAAAAGTGGCCAAATAATAAAAGAAGCTTTACAGCACTACTGTATTGTGCCTGAAAGGTATTCCTTGAAACAATCACCAATGCAGAGGCCAGGTTTGGAAGGGCAATCATAACAGTAAGTGGTGGTGTCTGTCCATATTCCCTTGCTGTAGCAAACCCTACAGCACTTCTGTGGTTTGTTCTTTTCGGGACTTGGGGGGATTTTATGAATAAAGTGTGCTTCCCTGGGTCTTGATGGAATGATTTCTGGTGCACCCTGAAACAAAAATAGGGAAATGAGTTGGAATGCTTGGAGGGGATGTATTGCTTGAACCCTAACCTGCCTTTATATTTCGTTAGTGATTCATCTACACTAATTTCTTTTTGGGGCATATATACCTGGGCAAACTTTTTCTGTAAATGATTTATTAGGGGACGAATTTTGTACAGTCTATCATATTGGGGGTTTTCTTTTGGGAGGCACAGGGTATTATCACTAAAATGCATAGAGTGCAAAATTACTTCAAATCTGGACTTGGTCATTGTCTTGGGGAATATAGGGTTATAACATATGGGGTTTTCACTCCAGTAGGATTGGATACTTGACTTTTTTTTATTATCCCCATTGCCATTATTAAGGCCCAGAATTGTTTACATTCTGTCTGTGTGCTTAACGAAAGCTGTTGGGTTGGCGGCAATATACTGGGCTGCATATAAATTAGTTTGGGACACAATTTCCCCCAAAAATGTCTTCCCCCAAAAACAAATAAAAAAAATTATCATGGGTAAATCCTTCCACATCAGTTTGAATCCCTGGGTTGCCTGTGAATTCTGGGATTTGTGGGCATAAATTGGTTGGCTATACCCAATCATTAGGATCAGGAGTGGCAGGTGTCGGGGCACTTCTTTGGGCAGCACTTGGGGCATTTCTTTGGGCAGGTCTTTTGGCAGGTGCTGGGGCAGTTGCCAGGGCTGGTCTTGGGGCAGTACATCTTTTCTTTACAGAAGGCCCAGTGTCATCACTAGAGCTGCTCTCGCTCTCTGAAAACTGCGTTATTTCAAAGTCTGACGCAGTGTCTGTGGTTTCTGAGTTAGACGCCAAAAAGGCACATGCCTCTTCTACACTGTACCTCCGCTGCATTTTGTACACTTACTCTAAAAAACTTTTTTTTGTTTTTTTTTCTTACGCTACCCCTAAATCTAAATCTAACCTTAAACCTTACCTTAATCTGTGTATACCCTGAACCTACCTAACCCAAGTCAATTACCTATGTAAACTATAATTATTATATTTTTTTCTCCCTATTTTACGCTTAAACCTATATCTAGCCCTAAACCTTTCCCTAACACATGTCTACACTAAATCTACCCAACTACCTACCTAAACTATTGCAAATAATCAAATGTTATTAAAAAAAAAAAAAAATAAAAAACATTTAAAAAAATTAAAAAAAAAAATGTAAAAAAACACAAGGGGGATGGGGGATGTACCACAGAGCAGCAAAGGCTGATCTGCAGCAAACTGATCACTACTAGAGTGATCAGATGGGGGCAACTGTATTGCTCACTGCAGAACAATGATCAAAGGGTTAATTTTATCTTTTTTTTTTTACTTTTTTTTTCCACAGGAATGCTAGAGCAGGCTCTGGAACACGGTGACACTATGTCTCTCTGTCTCTCTCCACCTCAGCAGTGTGCAAGATGGAGAGAGGCAGAGAGATGTGACAGGGACAGTATTTACAAATACTGTCCCTGTCATTCGGCTTTTGTAACATGTGATTCGCTTATCAAGCGTATCACATGTTGCAAAAATGTTTCTACTGGCTGTTACTAAGTACCCCGGTACCAGGGCACTTAGTAACAACCAGTCAGCTCTCTCCCATCGCTCCATGAGGCCGTGATGAGAGAGTTTAACCCATGATGTACCGGGACTGTCATGGGTCCTTGTAGCAAATCTACCCATGACGGTCCTGGTACGTCATAGGTCGTTAAGGGGTTATACACTAAGAAGGTTTTTTATACATCACCCCCACTGTGTCCAAAAAAACTGGGTGTAGATTTTTCCCATAATAAAGTGGGTCCATAACGGGTCTTAGGGCTAACCCGTTCAATTTAATTGCATCTTTTTTGTTTTTTTCATTGGGCGAAATAGCCGCTACATTTATTGTCCAACGTGTTTGTTTTTGTTTTTTTTACTGATATTTTTTCATAACACAGATAATTGAATAACTTGCCATGTTTGAAAAAATGTTGTTGCCTTTTTTTTGTTGTTGTTGAATAGAATTGAATCAAGCCCATAGCCTATTAGTAAAATATGAGGAATCAAATGTATATCATATTTTAAATATGCTGTAACATAAAATTGTATTAATCATATTCTCTGTGTATCAAACATTATCATCAGTTTACACTCCTAAGCTTTACTTTCATTATGTGTTTTGAAATTACATTTCAGCATAGTAATTTCCAAGATGATGGTGCTGTGTGATGTGTGATTAGTACTGCATTAGTGCTGACCTCTCATTTCTTATTTCTGCATTGCACTTAGCAAAGGTTTCTGGGAAGAATGTAGACATTTGCCAGTGCAGCTCCATCGATGCTAGTCTCTAACTCCAGCGGCTGCTTTTCAGTGTATGCACTATAGCACAGGATGCCTGTAGTGTATAGCAACAGCCAGCATGCTCCTTATACCCTTCCCCATAGAATACACAGAGAAATGGCATAAAATCACACCATTTTCTATACAGTTTGTTTAGTACATGTCATTAACAAGGAATAGCGAAAAGGAACAGCCTGGAACCAGAGGGCGGACTGACAGGACCTAGGCCCCCTGGTCCTAAAAAGGTCTGGGCCCCCTGCCCAATGACATCATTGGCCCTTCTCAATGACATCATAAGTCCCACGCCATGGCATCATAAGCTCCACCTCCCACTAATCCTCAGCCCCCCACTACATCCTCAGGCCCGCACACACCCGCCCCCCCCCCACACTCCAGTACTGCACCAGACCATCCAGTTCCACACCAGGCCATCCAGTAGCCCCACCAAGCCACCCAGTAGCCCACAAGTCACCCAGTACCCCACCAGGCCATCCAGTAGCCCCACAAGGCCATCCGGTTGCCCCCCAAGCCATCTAGTACCCCACCAGGCCATCCAATAGCCCCACAAGCCACCCAGTTTCCCCACAAGCCATCCAGTAGCCCCACAAGCCATCCAGTAGCCCAACAAGCCATCCAGTACCCCACCATGCCATCCAGTAGCCCCACCAGCCATCCAGTAGCCCCACAAGCCATCCAGTAGCCCAACAAGCCATCCAGTACCCCACCAGGCCATCCAATAGACCCACAAGCCATCCAATTTCCCAACAAGCCATCCAGTAGCCCCACAAGCCATCCAGTTTCCCCACAAGCCATTCAGTAGCCCAACAAGCCATTCAGAGCCCCACCAGGCCAACCAATAGCCCCACAAGCCATCCAATAGCCCCACAAGCCATCCAGTAGCCCCAGGCAATCCAGTACTCCCACAAGCCATCTAGTACTCTACCGCACCATCAAGTACCACCCTCCTGGCCATCCAGTACCTCCCCCCCAGGCCATCCAGGACTGACTTACCTGTATATGTGCACTACATGGTGGTTGGTCTTCCTCTGCTGTCTATGACTCAGTGTCACTGTCACCGCTGCTGCTCTGATCATTGCCCAGTAGTCTGACTCCTGATCTTGCTGCTTGTCCTCTTTAGTTGGCTAGGTGGCCATGTAACATCCGGTAAGGTCCCCTGTGGCGGGCTGGCTCTGAGGCCCACTCTCTCCCCACTGCATCATCTCGTGCCACTGCGCGCCATTATGACATAAGTGCGCATGCTGCGTACACCATGTGCAGAGAAGAGGAAAAGGCAAAGCCGGGAGAGAAGAGCTTGCTGCCAGCAAGACTCACAGCAGTCGTGACTGTCTGGCAGCTGCTGAGTGGCTCTGTACTCTGGCATCAAGCGTTGTGGTGTGGATGATCATGTGGAGGATGATTGATCTTGCTGCGTGATGGATGCATTGGATGGAAATGGACAGGGATCAATCAGGCAGCATACACTAAGGCCTCAGCAAGCAGCTGATTTAAATAGATGTGGACAGGGCCCTAAAGCAGGGAAGCGGATGGCTGACAGTGTGGCACATTATCATTGCTGGTGGCAGCGGCGGGCCCCCCTCAGTCTCGGGCCCTCGGTCCGTGACCGAATGCCGGAATGGTCAGTCCACCCCTGCCTGGAACACACACCGACTGCCCATCTATGCTGCCCTTTGCTCAGGAAGTGTTAAGGAGAGGAAAATTGTAGATTCACTTTAGGTAGATGCAGGGCCTTAAAATCAATTCCAATGCCAGTTTTAGCATGGAACTACAGTCATACAGTCACCCCACTATGGAGATCCTTAAAATGATCATATACTATAAACAACCATTTATTATTGACCTTAAAGTGACATGCCTTTGTAAATAAACATGCCATATTTCTGTAAACCAATTGAATATCAAAGGGGTTTGCAACCTCAGGGTTAAAGGGAAACTATACAAATTGGAATAAGTAAATCTTAATTTGTTTAACATAACCATGACTAAGTCTGCAATCCTTCATGCAGCAGTGAGGTATATCTAAATAAAGTACATTCCATTGTAACTCTGTTGTAGTCTCTGTCAGGGCAGTTATATTCCACTATTGGAAAATGCTTATGTGAGTCTAAAGAATATGGGTTGGCCTTTTTTCTTTCGTTGCTTTATCCATACCCAGTCATGTGCGCACGCACGCACATACACACAATACACAGTGTTAGACATACGAACAAACACACACATACACTCACTACCAGGGACGTGCACAGACATTTTGGGGGGCAGGGGCTCAAATGAGAAAAAAAGGGCACTTCTCAATAAAATCGGACTGATTCAATTTTTTTTTTGTTGTTAAAAGGGCGGGAAGGCACTTTGGACAAAAAGGGCAGGTGTTCAAGCCACCCTTGGTGTCTATGTGTGCACGTGCCTGCTCACTACACAATGATAGACATACGAATAAACACACACATAGACACACTACACAGTGGTAGACATATGCTTCCACACGCACACACACATTCATACCACATGCATGCACTCACACACAAAACCAGTTAAATTGGGTGGCCTACCTTTTTCAACCAAGTTGTGATTGGTAAGTACATTATTTTGAATGAGATTGTAATGATACAGATCAGCTCTTTTTCTTTTGTTTTTAAGCATCAATACTTGCTTTCCCTTCATTCTGGTTGGTTAAAATATCAAACAAAATGTATTTTGCACATCTTTGGGGTTCTTGCAAAACTAGCAGTTTTGTATCAATAATGAATTTACAGAATTGTTTCACCGATATATTTAATCAAAGCACATGACAAAAATCTATTGTTAATAATTATGAACCAAATACAAAGCAGAAAAGGGTGTCGATAAATGTATGCAACTGCAGGTATAAAATAATAAATACATACCTGATGTATGTATGATGTGTGAATGATTTCTACAAAGGAAATCGGTGAAAAATGGCACTTTCCGCATGGCGAAAAAGTTCTTGCAAAAAGTGCTGATTTTCTGCTTTTTCTCACTTTTTTTTGCCCAGTTCATTCCATTGAAATCAATGGGATCATTGAAGTTATACACAAAACATAGTATAAAAGGAGCATGAGGGTTCCTGTGTTGGTGGATCGTGGGTAAAGAATCAGTAGAACAGGGAATGTTTCTTTGTTGGGGGGTTGTTTACTAGGATTGGGGGCAGTTACTAAAAAATAAATCCTAAATATAATTAAAAAAAAACATAAAACATGATAAAAAAAGGGACTGAGGAGGGTGCCTATATTGGTGGGTGGAGTCTGGGGGATTAATCAGTTGGGGGTTGGGGGGTTGGGTTCTTGATTGGTTTTGGGGGACAGTTAATTAAAAAAAATAATAAGAAATTTGTATATAAAGTGATTGAGAAAGGAACACCCTGCCACTGGGATGGACTGATACTTGACAGAGTATTTTGTAGAGTATGATTTGTTAGATTTGTTGTTTAAGGCCTTTAGGCCTCAGACTTATTAGAGGCTCAAGCCCTTAAGAAACATTGTTTTGTAGGACTTAAGCTTGTTTGGCACAAGCCCTAAGGAAACATTGATTTGTAGGACTTAGGCTTGTTAGAAACAACCCCCCCATTTTTTTTTGTAGGAATATATATATATATATTTTTTTTTTCAAAGCACAAGCCCTGAGAAAAAAATAAAAATGCCCTAATGGCCTAGTGGCAGCAGCTCATGTTGGCCAGTGGCCATTGTCAAATGTCCTCCTGAGTTCATAATTGTGGAATTTGCAACTGTTGTTCTTACTGCTGCTGCTGAGTTGTTTAAGCAGCAGGATGATTAGGCAGCTGAAAGAGAATGGGATCAATAATAGCAGTAACATGGGTGATGGATGATGAAGGTTCCACTTGCTACGACAATCTCCAGTGATGCACCTGAGGCAGTAGCAGCACAATAAGTAGCCCCTGTCTATGTGGAGAAAAGAAGAAGTTGGCCATTAATTCTTCTCCACCTGCCCCTCCTCCAGAATCATAAGTGTGTTGTTATTAGAATAGAAATGTTTCCCTTGAGAGCAGAAACTGTGGCTCTCATCAGCAACTGCAATGTGGACAATGTGTGTGTGTGTGTGTGTGTGTGTGTGTGTGTGTGTGTGTGTGTGTGGTAAATAACATCTGGGGGCACAACTGTATCCAACCACCATGACACCTGAAATCAAGTACTGCTGCTGTCACTATACCCCTTGTACAGACCCTGTTAAGGACACATAAAAACTTGCTGACAGTTTAATAGTAATGATGAACCCTCCCTGCCACCATCTTAGTGTATTCTGTGGGATGGAATCTCCTCAGATGTCGCTTGATGCACTACTTGCTATTCTCCTCTACCACTCTGTCATTTGTGGTCAGTGCACCACACAGTGTGCAATGGGTAGAGAGGAACTGCCACATCCTAACATCAACAGAGTGACTATCATTTGGCGTGGAAAGTAACGATGAACGTGGTGGATTGGCAGAAGATTTAGTTACCCAAGAGGAAGAAGGTGATAGCAATTTAGTTGTTTTGATCGTCAACGGACTTTTAGCCTCTGCCTGGGTTGCTCTATTCTTCCTCCTCTTTGATCTCCGTCTTTCCTCTTGTTGCCTTTCTGGAGAGTCAGGGGATACAGCAACAGCTGTGCTTGATTTATGTTGTGGGTGCTTGGCTTTAACATGTTGACATAAATGTCATGGTGTCTGTGTTTCATGTGTGCTATCAGGGCGCTTGTGCCAAAGTGTGTTCCCTCCTTTCCTCTTCTCACTGACTTGTCACAAATTGTGCACAGTGTCATTCCTGATGACTGCACTGTGCCTGCCCCAAAAGAAAAATAGTCCTACACCCATGACTTCAGGGGGGAGGGGGAAGGTGGAGAAGAATGGCCTCTTTCTTCTTGTCCTCCACATTCCCCTTCACGTTCTGTTGCAGCTGATACTGTTGCTGCTGTTGCTGCTATTGCCTCAGCACTGCAACTAGGACCAGGATTATTGTTGGCGCTGTCAAGTGGAACCTGTCCTAGTCCTGCATCACTTGCTGACCCATTTCCCACTGTGTCCATGGTGGTCTGTGGCACAATAGCTTGCTCCCCTACTTCCTACCGCCCTTGCAACTTAGCAAAAGAAGGAATTAGAGCAGTTGCAAATCCCTCTAATTCAAAAATCTTACTGCTATCGCTGGTGGTAATGCCTATCCTCATCCCTGTCTCCCATTCCTTCTCAGTTTCTGCTAAAACGGCCATCAATGTCTCTTCCACCTCAGCTTCTCCATCATCATCATCGCAACCCCCACTAGTCCCTACATGCTGCTGCTCTATTACAGACATTTCACAGCTGCTTGGAGGAGGTGACCAGCAATGTGACAGTGTGTCCCCTAATGTCACACTTGTCATTTCTTGGTGACGTGAAGAAAGCGTCACTAGCAGCAGGTACAGGCAGCTGATCTGTGCTCCTGCTGGTGGTGGTATTAATTGTGTGCCTGATCTCCCCCCAACACCAGTTCTGGCCTCTTAATCTTCAGGATCCTGTTCCATTTGGACACTTTATGGAAGGTAAAGGGAGGACTCCCAGGGTCAGAGGAATGGTGTGTGCTCCCTTGACTGCTAGTCTGGACGCTCTCAAATGTTTCCCCTACCACTATGGCTGCTTCACCATTACTGCTACTACTACTAACACCAACCACATCAAGTTCAGCCTCAGAGTCTTTGTCTTCAGTCTCACAGTCACTAGTAATATGAGGACCCCAGTCCTTCACTCCTAACTCTAACAAGTTGCTGGACCTTAGTAACAGTAGTACTAGCACTTGCGAGACTGCTTGGAAATGGCAAGTATGATTTAGGGTCCCTTGCTGTCACACTTGGCATCATTTTCCCCCCCTCCTGAGTACTACAAGACACACAAGCAGCAGGCAAAGTATTGGTAGCAGGAAGTTCTGCACTGGTAGTAGGTACAGCACTAGTGGCAGCACATCTGGCAGCAGGTACAGCAATGGTGGTTGCAGGTATAGCACTGGTGGCAGCAGGGGAAGCACATCTGGCAGCAGGTACAGCAATGGTGGCTGCAGGTACAGCAATGGTTTCAGTGGCAACAGGGGCAGCACATCTTGCAGCAGGCACAGGCAGCTGACCTGTCCTGCTCACACTAGTACTACCCTTTTCTCCTTCCCTTCCCATTCCCTTTTCTCCCTCCCTTCCCATTAAATTTCCCAAGATCCATTGGGGTGATTTAGGGGGGACTGGACAGAGTTGGTTCAGTACTGCTAGTCACTTCCTCCTCCTCAGACTCAGTGGACATTTAATAAGGGTCCTTCCAGGTCCTCCTTTTACTGCTCATAGTGATAGCAGTCACTATGAACCTCTCCTGTCTCAATTTAATAAACAGTTAACAGCAGAATAGCACAGCACGTTTACCTCGATCTGTAGTTACTTCTATTGTGTTTCACTTCCTAGAATACGCCACTTTTTTTTTAGCGAAAACAACGTAAATCAATAGACAGAAACTTTCTAGCCACTGAAAAATTGGTGGGGAATTTTGGCCAATGGGCAAAAAATTTGGAAATTTTACTCGCTGTTTTAAAAGCGGAATGTCTTGTGAAAAAGCAGACAATAACGTGGTTTTCGCTGAATTTCTCTTGGGTACACGCCGACAACTTTCACCCATCCCTATATAGAACCTCTTATTCATATAGATATAATTTCCCTTTCACCCTTTAAGGACCAGAGGGGTATACAATGCGATGCAATGAGTGGAGCAGCCCTCTGATTCTTTCATGGCTAGTTAACCTGATAGATATATGAGAGTTGAACTTGATGGACTTGTGTCTTTATTCAACCTAAATTATTATGTTACTATGTTACTATGATATCTCCAATGCATTGCAAAATAAGCCAAGTGGTTAAATTAACTTTTTGATTATTTATCATTTATCATGGATAGTCAGCTATTGGAGCTCCAGCTTGTTGGGAATGATAGGATGATAGGAGGTGACCCCTACTGCTATATCACTAACAACTGACTACTTTGTAACAGCAAATAAATGATTTGAATATTTTAAACTGGTTGATGGTCTTATAAATTTTCTCAACTCTTATTTGAAATAGATATAAATCAAACATAAAACATTATTGCAGGAAACATCTATTTTTGCAATGATGAAAGTAGAAAATGCTGTTTGCAATTGTGATACAAATGAAATACACGATATAGAACTTAAAGGGATAGTAATACTTCATTTTATCTTTATTTTATCTTGTAAAAAAACATGGAGAACGATATAAGTCTTATCTCTCAAACCTTTATGGTTTGATAGATATTTACAAGCAAAGTTTCCCCTCCAGCCCCTTTTACCTAGTGTAAGCCATCTCTTCTCAGATGTGGAATGCAGTCCATAGACCAGACAAATAACAGCAGGGGACAATCTACTTCCTATGAGAACAATGAAGGCCCTGCCCCCCTTGACAAGTTTTTCAGGTTTTTCCCCTTATCTTAATTGAAGATTGTCCCTCTCTGCAGTCTACCTGGGCACCTCCCTTCTGATCTGGCTGAACAGTGTTACATCAGTAAAAGGGGCGGGAGAGGGATACTTTGTCATTGAATTACTCTTGAACTACAGTTTTGACATAACACTCTCCAAAGTCCAAATACTATGATGATTAATTAGAGCTGCTTTTATTATGAAACGTTACTATCCCTTTAACAGTCAAGATCAACTGTCTTCATGACAGCAGTTTATGAACTATACTACCCATTTAAGTAGGGATGGAGAAAAATGTTTGTCTCAAACCAAATTCAGTGAATAATGGCACTTCTCGATCGGTGAATAATTTCCAGTGAAAAGTGCAGTTTCTCCGATTTTTTTGCCTAGCTCATTCCATTGAAATCATTGAATTTATACACAATACATAGCAAATGTTATTTTATTTCCCAAAGGCATAGTATAAGAGGGGTATGAGGGTGCCTGTGGATTGTGGGAAAATAATAAGTTGAACAGGGAAGTTTTTTGGGGGGTTGTTTACTGGAATTGGGGGAATAGTTAATAAAAAAAATACAATTAAAATTAAACATAAGACATGATATAAAAGGGGTCTGAGGAGGGTGCCTATGTTGGTGTGTGGAATCTGGGGAAAGAATCAGTTGAACAGGGAATTTATTTTTTTTGGGGGGGTTGTTGACTGGTATTGGGGGGAAAGTTAACAAAAAAGTAATAAATACAATTTAAAATAAAATAAGAAATTGGTGTATAACATGAGAGAGACAGGGACCCCCTGACGTAAGCTGTAACTTGAGTAAAATACTTAATGGGATAGAGTATTTTGTAGAGGACGATTTGTAGGACTTGTTGTTAGAGGCCCAAGCCCTGAGGAAACATTGATTAGTTGTAGGAAATTAGACTTGAGTTAGGCTCAATATTTGAGGAAATATTGATTTGTAGGAGCTAGGTTTGTTAGAAAGAAGCTGCCAAAAATTTTTTTTTTTTTTTTTGTTTGTAGGTCTCTGTTTTTTTTTCTTCAAAGAATAAGCCTTGAGGAAACATTCCCTACTGACATAGGGTGAGTAGGTCATGTTGTGTTGGCTACTGGCTACGGGACAGTTTCAACTGTGCTGTGTAATTGCGGAATTTCCGACTGTCTTTCTTACTGCTGTTGCTGAGTTATTTAAACATCAGGATGGGGGCGTGGCCTGGCAGCCATACAGAGCGCATGTCTGCTGGAACGGCTCCGCTAGATTTGTTTTCCAATCTGCTGTTATCCTGCTTCCACAGCCACATTCTGAACTATATTTCTGGGGGCACTTAATGCACAGCAGCTGAGCACCCCGGTGAGGCCTTTCTTTTTTGCTGATCCGGTGTCCGCGGCGGCACCGGGCGCATAGGCCTAAGCTGCGGCCTTGCGTGCCGCGTCTGCTCGGCGGGGCACCGGGATACTGCGGAGGTGGCGTACCAATCCTTCTCCCCACTCACTGCTGATTCGAGACGTGGAGGGGAGGTGCACAGAGCGGCGACGGATTCCAGTTGGAGGAGGGCTGCGCACAGTGAAGGTGTAGGGGCGGCGTGGAGGCCCTGCTGGCTTTATCCTTCACCACTGCGGTGAGTGCCTGGTTGGTGCTGCAATTATTGCCTCAAGGGACGTCTGCCTGCCATTTCCCTCTCCTTCTTGCATACACTAGTGCACCTCCTGTTTTTTGTTTTTCTTTCCCAGTACCTTTTCCCTGCCAGTAGGTCTTTTTGCTGCTGAGACTATAGAGACAGCTGGGAGACCGCCTGTTGCTGATGTCCTATGTGGAATTTCATATATAAGCCTGACACCCTTTTAAATGCTTGCTGTGCTACTTTCTGGATGTGAACCACATTATTACCCTTGTTTGTCACCTTTCCAATATATGTTTCCCCCCTCTACCCCATGTTGGAATACTGCAAGAATACCTAGAAGATTTCTGATTGCTACGTCACTCTTTGGCTGCTATGAACTCCCCATGTCTGTTTGATGACTTTCCTGTATATGTTCCCCCCTCTGCCCCGTGTATTATTCTGCAAGCTCCATAAGCTCTGGATATTCTTCATCTACCATAGTCTATGTGTAGGAACATGGTTCATACCATGTGTGTTATTTAGGTTTAGAGGGGTCCTGCCTGCACCTACCTACCTTGGCAGCTGCTGTCCACCCTATATTGATCTTTCATCGTGTTTCACTGGCCTGCATCTACTTTCTTAATTTTCAGTATGGTTAAGAAGTCATCGGAATATAGAAAGAAATTGAGTAAATTTGCCAGGAGAGCTATGGCGGAGGAGGAAGTCACAGCCATGATGGAGGCCCCCTCTGCAGCTGCCTCTCCGGCTCAGTCCTCGGCTTCTGAGGAAAATGATTTAAAAACCCAGTTTGCAGAAATAATGTCAGCCATCGCTACTTGCCAGGCAGTCCTAACCAACAAAATTGACACTGTGCAGGTAGAAATCAATCTTTTACGAGCAGATCAACAAACCCTGAGGGAGAGTATCACCGATGTGCGACAACGTGTCTCAACTGTGGAGGACACGCTTCCTCCTATGGTTTCCTCGGTGGACGACTTGAAGAATCAGGTGCGTTCTTTGCAGTCCAAGGTGGACAATCTTGAGAACAGATCAAGAAGCAATAATGTCCGTATAATGGGGCTGCCAGAGCATTGTGAGGGTCACGCCCCTGAACAGTTCATGGAGACCTCTTTCCTGGGGCAGTGGTTGAATGCTGTATAGCTATGGATCACATTGCTTGGCTTTCCCAATACTCTTAGATTTTGTTCACACATTGAGTTACGTCTTCGACCCGCGCTGGGGATGCTGTGATGGGATGGCTAGAATATAAAAGGGAGGGAGAGTTGAAAGAAAGGAGAAACATGTTTTATCTTATCTTATACTAGAATGTTATGATTTCCTAACACTGGCCTGCGCACCCTGGGCGGTGACTTGATACTATATGGCTGTACTTCGGCATTTTGGCTTTACTGTAGTCACTACACTTTGCTCCTGTAGATTGGGATGCATTTGACCCGCCCAGGGGGTGTCAGGGTGGGAACAACATTTGGAAAACTCAGCTAGCACCTTCCAAAAGCTTTGTTTTCTTACTGAGATTTAATGTTAACACTATTGCCATGTATACACCTGTGACTGTATGTTGGTTTGATGGGCTATTGTCGCCCTGCATTACTCGAGCGGAGATTGGACGCTGTGTCGCCATATTTGGCATTAGGATCCCATGGGACTGTGGGTATTTATTTATTTGGTGGTGCCTCCCTCCTGCCCGGGTAATGCTACGGTGACGGGGTTGAGCGGTTATAATGTTGGGATTGCAACCAAAGAATTGGATTATTGCTATATGGGAGATGCTGTATTCCGGGGGCGATTATGGTGGTGGGGTTGGTCTGCCCTTCTTTGTTCATTGTTCAGAGGAGATGGCATCCATACTATTTGCTCTAATTGTTGCAATGGGGGGTGGGGGTGTAGGTGAGATCAATCATGTTCATCTGTTCAATGGTTCCTTGGTTTTTGGGTATTGGGCGGGAGGGAGGGGGGATATGTTTTGGCTGCCAGGCCCTGGATTTGGGATGGTTTCGGGATAAAGTCTCTGTCAGGTTGGGGGTGATAGAGATAGGGTGGGTTTTTTGGCTAGGTGAAATAGGGTGGGTTGTTTGGTTAGGTGATAGGTTTCCAGGATTCTTCTCTCTTCTGGGCCGGGCGCCCCTCACCCCCAACAGATCCCATCAGGTGGCCGGGGATGTGACATATTCCACTTATGTCAGTAATGACTCCATTAACTTGTAAATTCTTATCCTGGAATGTATATGGCCTGAATGATGCTGTTAAACAGTCTTTGGTTCTGAACCACGTCAGGAGGCAGACTCCGGGGGTGGTAATGTTGCAAGAAACCCATCTTACTGCGAGTAGAGTTTTGTCTCTTAGGAGGCACTGGATACAGAGTCATTATCATGCCACGTATTCCACATATGCTAGGGGTGTTTCCATCCTTATCTCTAAATTAGTTTCTTTTGAATTTATTGATCTTAAGACTGATCCACAGGGACGTTACATTTTCTTAACGTGTAAGCTGCAGGGAGCCCTGTTTGTCTTAATGAATGTTTATATTCCACCGCCTTTTGACCCATCAGTTCTTCAGGAAATGCTTATATATATCTCTGACAAGACACATCATTATATAATTTGTATGGGTGACTTTAATATAGCTACTAATCCTGAACTAGATAGGTTTGGTGGGACGGCGGTTGATTCCAAACTACATAGAGATGCCTTCCTTAATCTTGTGGGCGATATGGGACTTATGGATGTCTGGAGGACTCTCCATCCGCGGGACCGGGAGTTCTCCTGTCACTCAGCCACTTATAGAACGTTATCTAGAATAGACTATGTATTTGCTAACCAGGTGTCTTTGAATTGGGTTACGGATTGCTGTTTTCTAACCAGGGTGGCTTCCAACCATTCCCCGCTATTATTATCATTACACCGAGAACAGAGATTTGGGCCCAGAGTTTGGAAGTTTAGTCCCATTTGGTTGACTAATGCACAATTAGTCTCTAGGCATAGGGAAGATCTGTGTGACTATTTCGCCATCAATGTTAACTCTGCTCCTCAGGGAATTGTTTGGGAGGCTGCCAAGGCTGCTGCAAGGGGTTCTTTGATATCTTTTATTTCTATGCAAAATAAACTTAAAACTAGTGAGGTGGAAGCTCTGGAGTCTGAGGCTGCTGCGGCTGAAAGTCAAGTTTGTGGAAAGTGGGGATTCGGTTTCCTATACTAAGTTTGTCTCATGCTCACTGCGATACTCCGTAAAACTTTCTGAACTGAATGCTTGTCATGTTTTTTATATGAAACAAAATATCTTTGAAAATGGGGACAAGGCGGGGAAACTTTTGGCTCATCTTGTTCGTCAACATAGGGGGGCTCCGTTGCTTTCTTCACTCCGAGGTTCTGGGGGTGAAGTGATACTCGACCCGCAGCTGATTAATTTGCAGTTTCAACGCTTTTATTCTCAGTTATATGAGTCTCGACTGACTCACTCTGAGTCCCAGATATCTCATTTTATTGATCATTGTGATCTTCCGCAACTCTCCTTGGAACATCGACGCATGCTGGATGCTCCTATACTCCTTAGAGAGGTGATGGAGGTGATTCGTGGTCTGCCGGCTGGCAAAGCCTCGGGTGTGGATGGTCTTCCTGTGGAGTGGTATAAGGAATTTGCAGATATTTTAGCTCCTCATCTATTGAATACCTTTTACGCCGCTATAGATGATGGACATCTTCCGGATTCCATGAATGACGCCTCCATTATCGTGTTGCCTAAGCCGGGGAAGGATCCGGAACTCTGTGACTCCTATAGGCCTATTTCCCTTTTAACCACAGATGCAAAAATCGTGGCGAAAATACTGGCCACCAGATTAAATAATGTGCTGGGAAACATCGTACATGAAGATCAGACTAGTTTAATTCCAGGCAAATCGACATCCCACAACCTTAGAAGATTATTTTTGCATCTCCAGCTTCCTCATGAGACCACTGGAACTCGGACGATCGCGTCTCTTGATGCGTCTAAGGCCTTTGACTCAGTCGAATGGCCATATCTTTGGCATGTGCTTCGAGGTTTTGGATTTGGCCCATCCTTTATTAATTGGATACACATTTTGTATAGCAATCCCAGGGCTTCTGTGGTGACGGGTGGACTGAGTTCACAGTCCTTTTCTTTACACCGTGGCACTAGACAGGGCTGCCCGCTTTCACCTGGCTTGTTTGCCCTTGCCTTGGAACCTTTGGCTACACTGATTCGTGCCAACCCGTTGATTCGTGGTCTTTGTATTGAGGGCAGAGAGGAAAAGATTGCATTATACACCGATGACATCCTACTCTTTCTTGGCGATGATGGGGATTCCCTGAGGACTACTCTGAGATTGGTGGATGATTTTGGTACATATTCTGGATTTCGGATCAATTGGTCTAAGTCCTCTCTGCTCCCGATTGATGGTGGTCTGCGAGAGTCTCGTTCACCAGACGTCCCCCTTTCTTATGTGGCTGACTGTACTTATCTGGGGATTCGGGTGGCGGCATTCGATGGACTCCTTTTTGGAGATGAATTTGTTGCCCACTATTCAATCTTTTAATGATAAAACAGTGGCGTGGCTTCATTTGCCCTTAAATCCTATTGATAGATCGAATCTTATCAAAATGATTTTTTTACCTAAGTTTTTATATATCTTTCAGAATACACCGGTCCCTATTCCTAAAAAATACTTTCGACAAATAGATAAAATTATCTCACATTTCATATGGCGGGGGCGTCGGGCTAGACTTAAGTTGACTACTCTTATGAGACCAAAGCGGGAGGGGGGAATTGCCTTGCCCAACTTTTACAGGTATTACTTGGCAGCGCAATGTCGCTATGTTCTCGATTTTGTTTCCCCCAGACCTTGCTTTCAAACTACTCAGATAGACGCACTGTTATTACAACCTACCTATGAACTACCCCAGTTTTTGCATGGTGGCCCTGTAGTTTTCAAAATCCGGACAACATTAGCTGTAACTTTACATGAGGTTTGGGGGGAGTTGAAGAAACTGCTGGGGTATGTAACCATGGACCCGGACACCCCCCTTTGGGGTGCTGCAGGATTGCATCACTTACTTGCTAGTGAGTTCGGTCCTCTGTGGATTAGATATGGGATTAATACTTTGGGACAATTGTATCATGATAACCAGCTGAAATCCTTTGCACAGTTGCATGATGTGTACGGCCTGCCACACAATCTTTTTTATTCTTATTTATGCACCAGACATGCTCTTAGAGCCCAGTGGGGTGATAGAACACCGGGGATTTCTACATTCCCGCTTCTCACTAGATTGATAACTCTTGAACCTCTGAGACCTCTCTCTTTTATTTATCAATGGTTGGAATCTAGCATGCAAAATCAGGAGTTTCCATCACGGAATAAATGGGAACTAGATCTGGGCCCATTAGAGGATTGGGAATGGAACATGGCTAAGGAGGTGCCAGTTCAGGTGGCGACATTAACTAGGCATCAAATGATACAGTTGAATATTCTACATAGAATTTATTATACTCCAATCAGACTGTTTAAAATGGGGGTTTCTGGCACTGACCATTGTCATCGGTGTGACAATGTTCGAGGCACCTATTTGCATTTGATTTGGGAGTGTCCCGAGGTTGGAAGATTTTGGTCGGAGATAATTCGTATTGTGACAATGGTATTGGGAAGACCTGTTCCTGCGACTCCAAAGATTTGCTTATTGTCTATCTTCCCTGATGAGATTGAGGATGCTAAAGACAAATCTCTTCTGCGTGAGCTTTTGGTGATGGCGAGAAAGGTGGTGGCTTTGAATTGGATTTCAGACAGGGCTCCCGCTTGCAGGGCGTGGATTAACTTGGTTTCACAGTGTTTTCCACATTACAAATTAGTTTATTTACACCAAGGTACTCCGGCTAAATTTGATGAGATCTGGGGACGGTGGCAGACCTGGTGGACAGCTAGAGCAAATACTTCTGTAGCTCCTGGTGATGTGTAACATTTTGAAGCGGTTTGAATGGATTCGCACTTACTTACCAGGTGGATGTATATGACATGTACTTGTGATACATCCTTGTGTCTGGTTCCTATTTATAATGGGATCTTTTGGTGACATTGGCTGATGGGTGGGGGTTGGGGGGGCTGCGGGTTCAGGGGAGAGAGGAATTGGGATTGAGGGGTGTAGATTTAGCTTGTTAGGTTAGTGGTTTGGAGTTCGGGTTGAATTTTTATAAAAACCCCAGGTCAACTCTGTACGCCTTATTATTGTGCCTTTTGTTCCTCTTATCTGTTGTAAATGTTACATATCCTTGCTGTACTTGATGGATAATACATGTACCTTTTTTTTGTATGTGTATGGAGTGATCCGATAATAAACTATATTTAAAAAAAAAAAACCATCAGGATGATTAGGCAGCTCAACGGGAAATGGGATCAACAACAACAGTAGCATGGGTGATGGATGATGAACATTCCACTTGCCACTACTAGCTGCAGTGATGTGCCTGAGGCAGTAGCAGCACCATAACTAACCCACACCACTTCAGGTATATGCAAAGAAAAGAAGAAGTTGTCCAATAATGCTTCTCTACCTGCTGCACCTATAAAATCATGTGTGTGTTGCTAGAATATAAGTGTTTCATTTGAGAGCATAAACTGTGCCTCTCATCAGAAACTGCAATATGCACAGTGTGTGTGATCACTGTGCACTGGGACTGTGAACAATGGGCACATCTGTACTCACATCAAACACCTGGCATAATTGTAACCAAACACCATGATGCTTAGGGTCCCCAATGTGAAATCATCCCATCAGAAACCAAGTATTGCTGCTGTCACTATGCTGTTTGTCCACTCCTTGGTAAGGATACATGACAACTTGCAGACAGTTTAATAATAATGAGGAACCCTCCCTGACACCAGCTTAGCATATTTTGCGGGATGGAATTTCCTCAGATGCTGCTTTATGCCCTGGTTGCAATGGGTGGACTGAACTGCCACATCCTGACATTTACTAAATGGAAATTAACAGGTGGGGGAGGTAAAGATGAATGAGGAGGATTGCCAGAAGATGTAGTTACCATAGATCAAGAAGGTGATGGCGAGCCAGGTGTTTCACTCACCATCGAACTTTCAGGCTCTGGCTGGGTTTCTTTATTCTTCCTCCTCCTTGATTTCCATCTTGCCTTTTGTTGCCTTTGGGGAGAGTCATGGGGTACAGCACATAAATATCATGGTGTCTGTGTTTCATGTGTGTTATCAGGGAGGTTGTGCCAAGATGTGTTCTCTACTTTCCCCTTTTCACTGACTTGTCACAAATTGTGCACAAAGCCGTCACTTCTGAAAGCACTGTGCCTGCCCCAAGAGAAAAATAGTCCCACGCCCAGGAACTCGGGGGGATGAGAACGGTTGAGAAGAAAGGCCTCTTTCTTATTCTCCTCCATATTCCCCTTCACTGGCTGGGGTATAGGATGATGTTGCTTCTGTTGCTGCTACTGTCTCAGAATCAGCTCTACAGCTAGGACCAGGAGTATTGCTGCTGGCAAGTAGAACATGTCCTAGTCCTGCATCACTGGACCCTGTTCCCACTGTGTCCATGGTGGTCTGTGGCACACTAGCCTGCTTCTTTGCATCCTGCTGCCCTTGCAATTCACCAGCAGTACAGTAGCAAACTCTGCACATTCCAAAAGCTTACAGCTGATGCTAGTGGTGATGTCCCCCATTCCTTCTCAGTTTGGATTAAAAAGGCCATTAATGTCTCTTCCACCCCAGCTTCTCGACCACCAACAATCTCTCCTTTGTGCTGCTGCTCTATTACAGACATTTCACCAATTGTAGGAGGTGATGACAAATGTGACAGAGAGTCCCCTAATGTCACACTTGCCATTTCTTGGTCACTTGAAAAAGGCAGATGGGCAGCCCTAACAGCAGGCACAGACAGCTGATTTGTGCTCCTGGTGGTTGTGCATTATTGCTGATAGCCACCAGTTCTGGCTTCCCATGATCATGTTCCATGTGGACTCTGCTGTGGTGACTGGGAAAAGAGGACTGGGCTCCCCTACCACTCTCCTAAAATGAATACCACCAGCTGATTCTCCATCACTATTACTACTAACACCAACTACATCACTAGTAATATGACCATCTGCTCCCTCACTCCTAACACTCTGTACAAGCTGCTGGACCTTCTTAGTAGTGGTACTTGTGGCAGGACTGCTTGGGGATGGCAAGTGGGACTTAGGGCCCCCTGCTGTAACACTTGGCATCATCTCCTTCCTCTTCTGAGAATTACAAGACACGCTGGCAGCAGGTGCAGGTAGTTGACCTGGCTTGCTCACACTACTACCACCACCCTCTTCTTCCTCCCATGAGACAAATCTCCCCAGGATTCCTAGAGGCAATGTATGTGGATTGGCCATCATTGGGCCTGGAGAACCAGGGCATCCAGAACCTTTCATTTTGGTAGTGGTCACTTCCTCCTCCTCACACTCACTGGACGCATAATGGTTCTTCCAGCTCCTCATTATTATTAAACTTGCTCATAGTGAGACTCTCCTGCCTCAAATTTGCAAAACAACTCACAGCACAACAGCTAAGCACACCTGTCTCTGTAGCTGCTTGTATTGTGTTTTACTTAATAGAAAACAGAACATTTTATAGCGAAAAGGCAAAAAAACATGTGATTAAAGGGATGAAAACTTTCTAGCCATTGAAAAAATAGCGAAAATTTTTTGGCAATGGGCTAAAACAGCTTAGTTTTTAATTGCTTTATTTAAAGCGGATTTTCCCATGATATAGCGGACAACCAAGTGGTTTTTACTGATTTTTTCACAAGAACATGGTGGGACCTTTAGCCCACCCGTACATTTAAGGATAAGCATTGGTATACAAAGCTTTGCTTTTCAATGTGTTGCTAATACAATTTGCATACAGCAAATGGCTTTGTGCACTTTATAACTATACAGGATATGAATATCTGCCAGATATATCTTTAATCTTTTTGTATTCTGAAAACTGGAGTAATAAAGGGACTTTGCTCTTCAAATAAAGCTAATTCTCTAACGTATGACTACTATGACAAGTTACAGGTTTTCCATTGCTCTGCCACAACAAATTAGCAACAGATCATTAATCAATTGCTCTATGAGCCATCCATATTGTGGACAGATGCATACCTGGAGTTTTAACCCTTTGAGTGCCAGAGCAGTATTCAGTGCATTACAAAGCAATGGATACCCATCTGGCATTCAAAGGGTACATGTATGCATATCTTACCTGCTAGCTCAGGACACAGAAAACGATGAATTGTTTTTATGGAAAGACTTTTCATTTTCAGGACTAGTGACAATAACAACACAAAGTAGTCATTGGCAACTCTGCTCCACAAGATTTTCTGTTTTCCTGTAGCAGTAAACATTTTATAGAAATAAAATTGTAGAGCTCTTACTGCTAACTAACACAAGAGTACTCCCACAGCTGGGAGTGCATCTTTTCAGACTTGCTACAGATTAAATTGTTGTTTTATACCTTTCAGCATGTCGTAGTGGCCACAGTTTTAACCACTAGTTCACCAGGAGGAGATGCACTAAGGGTTGATGCTCTAGTAATATGTGACCAGCGATGTGTGGCGAGTGTATTGCCTTGGAGATGGAGACACTCATCACAATATACAATAAAATTAGCTATGCAAGGGGAGGGGATTTACTCATTAGCATGAAGGGTTGTTGAACTGTTGGCAATGTGTAAGGGATGCCCTACCTTACACAGTGACAGCAGTTTGACAACCCTGAAGTCTGAGCTCATCCTCTCTGTTCCCCCACTTACGCGCTGGGTGGAGTGGAGAGAATGTGCTCACACTTAAGTATTACAAACAACATTGGGGAAGATGTATAAAAGTAGAGTTATAAAGAAAGTGTCTGTAAAGTATCTCAAAGATACATAAGTATATGTATAAACATTTAGCAACATTTTCTCTAACTGCTAACTCCAGTTAGTACAGTTTTTTTGAAAAGTGGTCTTGGCCAAATAAGAATTGTATTCCAATGTATTTATAAAGAAATTCACCTACTGCGCCAAAAATAGAGCCAGTTTTAGGAATGAAATCTTAGCATCAGCTATAACCTGTTCTTAATGGAAGTATATAGTGACAGCTATGTGTGCGAAAATATATTTGCAGATACAAATTTTCTCAGAATATTGTAAGATAGAATTATAGATGTGACTTTACTGTTTTATAAATATGACCAGGCGTTGTAAATTTTAGCGATAATTCTTAAGTATACACTAAGAAAGTTTTTAATACATCCCCCACATTGTTCCCAAAGCCTTTCAGTGCTACAAAAATTTGCACTGCTTACCCCTGTGGCACTGAAAGGGGTAAAAAGTTGAGGAAACTGTTTGTGGTAAAAGAGTAGTGCTTTAACTCCTTGAGCACCAGAGTGGTGTGCAATGCACTGATTTTGCAAACCCCTCTGTGTCACGGTTTATTATGACTCTCAGACACAAGTTTAGGTAAAAATCAATTTTATTGAAATAATAAATTGATAATGTAGGATGGCAATCACATACATACAGATATATTCAGAAAACAACAAGACAGAAGGCAAACTCTACCGGTCCTGTCAATATACCGGACAGGACAGTCTGAAGTAATAGAATGTTAGGCTCTACCGGCCTTGCCAATACCGGGTAAGGCAACCTGCAGATGGAATCGCATACCGGTTCTACCGGCCTTACCAATTTACTGGGCAAGGCAGCCTCAATAGATTCATAATGTAGGCTCTACCGGCCCTGCCAATACCGGGTAAGGCAACCTCAGATGGAATGTGGCAAAAGGTTCTACCGACCTTACCAATACCGGGCAGGGCAGCCCTGAGATAGTAGCATCAGTCAGATGGTAATGGCAAATTGACAGGATCGTAAGCAACCCAGTGTACACACACTGAGACTAACAGGGGAATCGTAAAGCCACAAGGCTTTGGAGCAAACCAGCGTCCGCACGCTGGGACCAACACTGAATTGTATAGCCGATAGGCTTAGGAGCAAACCAGTGACCGCACACTGGTGTAACAAGCGAGTTAGTATAGCTGTAAGGCTTAGGAGCAAACCAGCATCCGCATACTGGTGTAACAAGTGAGTTTGTATAGCCGCAAGGCTTTGGAGCAAACCAGCGTCCGCACTCTGGGACTAACACAGAATTGTATAGCTGATAGGCTTAGGAGCAAACCAGTGACCGCACACTGGTGTAACAAGCGAGTTTGTATAGCCGCAAGGCTTTGGAGCAAACCAGCGTCCGCACGCTGGGACCAACACAGGATAGTACAGCCGATAGGCTTTGGAGCAAACCAGTGACCGCACACTGGTGTAACAAGCGAGTTTGTATAGCCGCAAGGCTTTGGAGCAAACCAGTGACCGCACACTGGTGTAACAAGCGAGTTTGTATAGCCGCAAGGCTTTGGAGCAAACCAGCGTCCGCACGCTGGGACTAACACAGAATTGTATAGCTGATAGGCTTTGGAGCAAACCAGTGACCGCACACTGGTGTAACAAGCGAGTTTGTATAGCCGCAAGGCTTTGGAGCAAACCAGCGTCCGCACGCTGGGACTAACACAGAATTGTATAGCTGATAGGCTTTGGAGCAAACCAGTGACCGCACACTGGTGTAACAAGCGAGTTTGTATAGCCGCAAGGCTTAGGAGCAAACCAGCGTCCGCATACTGGTGTAACAAGCGAGTCGCCGACGCGACCAGGCAGGAGGTCGCCAGGATACAGGAGACAGGCGATGCGATGACAGGAACCAGCAACGATCAGTCAGGTCAGAAAACAGCAGAGAAGTTCAGCAGGAACTGCAACACCAGAGACTAGGCCGGAACCAGGACTGGAAGTACTTCAGCATGCAGGAAACACTGGAACAGTAGAGATCAGGAACTCAGGAACACATGAGATCAGGAACTCTGGAACACTGGAACAGAGGCCCAGCTATCACTAGCATAGTGATAGCAAGAAGGTCAGAAACAACACGAAAGGGCAACCAAAGGGTGCCCAATCCAGGTTTAAATAGGCAATGAAAGGCGGACTATCTGCAGACAGCCAATAGCAGCCCCCTACTGGTGACAGACAGGGAACTGCAGCAATCACGGGCACCGTGATAGTACCCCCCCTTCAAAGACCCCCTCTCCTAGAATAAGGTCTAGGTTTCTGTGGGTAATTGGCATGAAAGGCCCTAGTTAGCCTAGGTGCATGAAGGTCCGTACTATCCACCCATGATCGATCCTCAGGACCATACCCTTTCCAATGTACCAGGTACTGTACCCTTCCTCTAAGCCTACGGGAATCAATAATGCTCTGAACCTCGTACTCCTCCTGGCCCTCGACCTCAACAGGTCCTGGCACCACAGGTGTGGTAGTATAGCGATTGCAAACCAGAGGCTTAAGAAGGGACACATGGAACACATTATGGATACGCATGGATGCAGGTAGTTCTAGTGCATAGGAGACAGGGTTAATTTTACGAATAACTCTGTACGGACCAATAAACCGGGGAGCCAACTTATTAGACGGAACCTGCAGCTTGAGATTTCTGGAGGAAAGCCATACTCTATCCCCAACCTGAAAGGAAACCGCTGGAAGCCTTCTGCGATTAGCATGGCGCTGATGACGCTGAAATGACTGACCAAGTGCCCTCTGAACTTGTGCCCATGTGGAACGGAGTTGCTCGATATGCTCATCCAGAGCTGGAATCTGTTGCGTCTGAAATGAATCTGGAAGCAAACAGGGCTGGAACCCATAATTAATCAGAAATGGAGAGCTCCCAGATGAAGAATTGACCGCACAGTTCCTGGCGAACTCTGCCCAAGGCAACAAGTCGGACCAATTATCATGATGGTCAGTAAGGAAACAACGGAGAAATTGTTCCAAGCCCTGATTAGCTCGTTCAGCGGCTCCATTGGTCTGGGGATGGTAGGCAGAGGAGAAGGACAGCTGTATGCCCATCTGTTGGCAAAATGCCCTCCAAAATCTAGACACAAACTGGCTCCTCCTGTCAGACACCAGTACCCTAGGCACTCCATGCAACCGGAATACTTCTCTGGCGAACACCATTGCCAATTCCTTCGCTGAAGGAAGGCCACGGAGGGGCATGAAATGAGCCATTTTAGAAAACCTGTCCACCACCATGAATATAAAGGAGTACCCCTTAGACATAGGCAACTCTCCCATAAAATCAATGGAAACATGAGACCAGGGGCGTTCGCCATTAGGCACCGGTTGAAGCAAGCCCACAGGGAGATGTCTCGGGGTCTTAGCGCGGGCACAGGTGGCACAGGCATTCGTAAATTCGGCACAATCGTTTCTCATGGAGGGCCACCAAAATAACTGAGAAAGGGACCATAACAATTGGTCTCTACCAATATGTCCCGCAGCTTTAGAGGAATGGTAGGTTTCAAGCAGCCTAGTACGAAATGGTTCATCGACAAAACATTTGCCCACTGGAGTTTCATGGGGAGCGGACCCCTGAGAGGCCAGGATCTCCTCCCCTAAAGGAGAAGTGATACTCGTGCGTATAGTAGCCAGTATTCTATCAGGTTGGATGATGGGTGCTGGTGCTTCCACTCTGTCACTGTCGGCCTCAAATTGTCTTGACAGTGCATCCGACCTGATATTCTTTGACCCCGGTAAGTATGATACAATGAAATTAAATCGAGACAGGAACAGTGCCCACCTGGCCTGACGGGAGGACAATCTCTTGGCCTCCGAGAGATAAGTCAGATTTTTATGATCTGTTAGGATTAATACGGGAGTCTTGGTACCTTCAAGCAAATGACGCCACTCCTTAAGAGCGAGGATAATGGCCAATAATTCTTTGTCACCTATCTCATAGTGACCTTGAGTGACAGTCAATTTCTTAGAGAAAAACCCACAAGGTCTGAGAGTACCACCTTTCTCGTGTCGTTGCGAAAGTACTGCCCCGACCCCAATATCTGAGGCATCAACCTCTAACGTAAATGGAAGTAGAGGATTGGGGTGGGATAACACAGGAGCCGCAGCAAATGCCAGCTTCAAATTCTCAAAGGCATTCTCAGCAGATACCGGCCAACAAGAAGGATTAGCGCCCTTGTGCGTAAGATCGGACAAAGGTTTAACAATGGAAGAAAAGTTCTTAATAAACCGCCTATAATAATTAGCGAAACCCAGGAAACGCTGTATGGCTTTAAGCCCCTTGGGTTTTGGCCATTGTAAGACAGCTGACAACTTATCCTTGTCCATGGCAATGCCATCATTGCCAATTATGAACCCCAAGAATGGCACACTGGTTCTATGAAAGTCACATTTTTCCAGTTTACAAAATAATTTGTTCTCACGGAGTCGTAGCAATACTGCGGATACATCTTTGATGTGCTGTGCCATGTCTTGAGAATAAATCAATATATCGTCCAGATAAACCACAACACATGTCTGTAACATATCTCTCAGAACATCGTTTATCAGTTCCTGGAAAACTGCGGGGGCATTACATAGCCCAAATGGCATTACAAGATACTCGTAGTGCCCAGCTCGAGTATTAAAGGCAGTTTTCCACTCATCACCTGCTCGAATACGCACTAGATTGTAAGCGGCCCGTAGGTCCAATTTGGTAAAAATTGAAGCGCCCTTAAGCCTGTCAAAAAGCTCGGTGATGAGTGGTATTGGGTATGCGTTTTTTGCCATTAGTTTATTCAAGCCCCGGTAGTCAATGCATGGTCTTAATTCGCCATTTTTCTTTTTTACAAAAAAGAACCCAGCCCCAGCTGGAGAGGTAGATTTTTGTATGATCCCTCTAGCAAGGGCATCAGAAATGTAATCCTCCATAGCCTTATTTTCCTCACAAGATAATGGATAAGTGCGTCTTTTCGGAGGTACTGCCCCAGGCTGCAATTCGATGCAACAATCATAAGGTCTATGCTGAGGTAGCAAACTGGCCTCTCCTTTGCTAAAAACATCGCCAAACTGTTGGTACACATCCGGTATAGCCGAGGAGGTGCACAGGACCTTAACAGGCTGGATGACGCACTTGTCCATACAAAACTGGGACCAAGCAGCAATTTCACACTTTTTCCAATCAAATTGTGGGTTATGTAACTGTAACCACGGAAAGCCCAATATTACCGCATGGTGCGGAGAATTAATCAGTTGAAACTGCTGGTCTTCTCTGTGAAGTGCCCCAATAGTCATAGACAGTGGCATAGTTTCAAACATAACCTGAGGCGGTTCTAAGGGTCTGCCATCAATCGCTTCAATAGTCAAGGGATTTTCTCTTTCAATGCGTGGAACTCCGTGCAATTCAGCAAAGGTATTATCCATAAAATACCCTGCTGCACCAGAGTCAACCAAGGCCAAAACCTCCACAGAGCGTTGTGCCCAAGATAATACCACCTGTAAGGTGGGTTTCATTGTGCCCGACACTGGGGACGATTGTACACCACCTAGGGCCTGTCCCCCAAGGTACCCTAGGTGTGTGCGTTTCCCGGACGTACCGGACAGGAATTTAGCAAATGCCCTTTTTTACCGCAGTATAAACACAACCCTTGTCTTCTGCGATAAAGTCTCTCAGCCTTGGTTAGTCTAGTGAAGCCTATTTGCATAGGTTCACTTGTCTCCCGTACAGGTTCACTAGACTTCAATGCCAGGGGAGGGATGGGTGGGCAAAACATGCCACTAGGCTCATTATTCTTTGACCGTAACTTACGATCTCTGGCAATTGATCTCTCACGTATTCTGGAGTCAATTATCATAACATATTCAATGTAATCATCTAGATCAATAGGTAGATCTTTAGCAGCGATTTCGTCCTTAATGTGGTCATTCAGGCCTTGAGAAAAAGCTGCCAATAATGCCTCGTTATTCCAACCTACCTCTGCTGCCAATGTGCGGAATTCGATGGCGTAGTCGCCTACTGTACGCCTGCCCTGATGTATCTCCATAAGGCGTTTGGCAGCAGAGGTGGTTCTACCAGGAGGCTCAAACACTCTTCGAAAGAATTGCACAAATTCTCTAAAGTTTTTAGTACAAGGTTTAGCATTCTCCCACAAGGGGTTAGCCCAAGCCAAAGCTCTGCCAGTGAGCAAAGATATTGTAAACCCCACCTTACTACGATCATTGGGAAATGCGTGTGCCGTCAATTCCATAAAAATCTCGAGTTGGTTGATGAACCCTCTGCAGAGACTAGGGTCACCATCGTATCTTAGCGGCAAGGGTGCAGAAGCCGTTAACCCTTTAACAGTGCCCCCTAGGGGTCTGATATCACTCTCCGGTGTCTGACTTGGCGAGACCACCGGGCTAGAGCTAGATTTGTCAGCAAGTACCGTGCGTTCAAGGATCGTTTGAATTGCAACTGCCAACTGATCCAAACGTTGCACGTGCACATCCATCCTCCAATGGATATTCTGTGCATTACCTTCACCCTTGCTGTCTGAGGTCATGGCCCTTTCGTACTGTCACGGTTTATTATGACTCTCAGACACAAGTTTAGGTAAAAATCAATTTTATTGAAATAATAAATTGATAATGTAGGATGGCAATCACATACATACAGATATATTCAGAAAACAACAAGACAGAAGGCAGACTCTACCGGTCCTGTCAATATACCGGACAGAACAGTCTGAAGTAATAGAATGTTAGGCTCTACCGGCCTTGCCAATACCGGGTAAGGCAACCTGCAGATGGAATCGCATACCGGTTCTACCGGCCTTACCAATTTACCGGGCAAGGCAGCCTCAATAGATTCATAATGTAGGCTCTACCGGCCCTGCCAATACCGGGTAAGGCAACCTCAGATGGAATGTGGCAAAAGGTTCTACCGGCCTTACCAATACCGGGCAGGGCAGCCCTGAGATAGTAGCATCAGTCAGATGGTAATGGCAAATTGACAGGATCGTAAGCAACCCAGTGTACACACACTGAGACTAACAGGGGAATCGTAAAGCCACAAGGCTTTGGAGCAAACCAGCGTCCGCACGCTGGGACCAACACTGAATTGTATAGCCGATAGGCTTAGGAGCAAACCAGTGACCGCACACTGGTGTAACAAGCGAGTTAGTATAGCTGTAAGGCTTAGGAGCAAACCAGCATCCGCATACTGGTGTAACAAGTGAGTTTGTATAGCCGCAAGGCTTTGGAGCAAACCAGCGTCCGCACTCTGGGACTAACACAGAATTGTATAGCTGATAGGCTTAGGAGCAAACCAGTGACCGCACACTGGTGTAACAAGAAAGTTTGTATAGCCGCAAGGCTTTGGAGCAAACCAGCGTCCGCACGCTGGGACCAACACAGGATAGTACAGCCGATAGGCTTTGGAGCAAACCAGTGACCGCACACTGGTGTAACAAGCGAGTTTGTATAGCCGCAAGGCTTTGGAGCAAACCAGCGTCCGCACGCTGGGACCAACACAGGATAGTACAGCCGATAGGCTTTGGAGCAAACCAGTGACCGCACACTGGTGTAACAAGCGAGTTTGTATAGCCGCAAGGCTTTGGAGCAAACCAGTGACCGCACACTGGTGTAACAAGCGAGTTTGTATAGCCGCAAGGCTTTGGAGCAAACCAGCGTCCGCACGCTGGGACTAACACAGAATTGTATAGCTGATAGGCTTTGGAGCAAACCAGTGACCGCACACTGGTGTAACAAGCGAGTTTGTATAGCCGCAAGGCTTTGGAGCAAACCAGCGTCCGCACGCTGGGACTAACACAGAATTGTATAGCTGATAGGCTTTGGAGCAAACCAGTGACCGCACACTGGTGTAACAAGCGAGTTTGTATAGCCGCAAGGCTTTGGAGCAAACCAGCGTCCGCACGCTGGGACTAACACAGAATTGTATAGCTGATAGGCTTTGGAGCAAACCAGTGACCGCACACTGGTGTAACAAGCGAGTTTGTATAGCCGCAAGGCTTAGGAGCAAACCAGCGTCCGCATACTGGTGTAACAAGCGAGTCGCCGACGCGACCAGGCAGGAGGTCGCCAGGATACAGGAGACAGGCGATGCGATGACAGGAACCAGCAACGATCAGTCAGGTCAGAAAACAGCAGAGAAGTTCAGCAGGAACTGCAACACCAGAGACTAGGCCGGAACCAGGACTGGAAGTACTTCAGCATGCAGGAAACACTGGAACAGTAGAGATCAGGAACTCAGGAACACATGAGATCAGGAACTCAGGAACACTGGAACAGAGGCCCAGCTATCACTAGCATAGTGATAGCAAGAAGGTCAGAAACAACACGAAAGGGCAACCAAAGGGTGCCCAATCCAGGTTTAAATAGGCAATGAAAGGCGGACTATCTGCAGACAGCCAATAGCAGCCCCCTACTGGTGACAGACAGGGAACTGCAGCAATCACGGGCACCGTGATACTCTGGTCCTCAAGAGATTAATCTAACTTTACAATTAGAGATGTTACAAATGTAAATGAAGATGTTCGACGACACTGTGCCTTCTCCTACACCCCAAAATAAGACATACATGCCCTGCTGGAATTAGGGCATTTATACTTCAAGCTACTTATGTCCGAGAATGTTCAAACAAAATATCTCTAAAATAAACTCATAGCTTGTATAAATTACTGATGAGCAAACTTCACTATATGAACAATTGGTTGCTGTTTAATCCATAGTATAACACTGTAAATATTGCTACACCTTTGCTTTTTATGAAACAAATTTGTAATTTCTGTTTCATGACATGAATACGCAGATGGGGATAAGTTGCACACCCCTCAATATTGGGACAATGAGCTTCAACAGCAAAGGTTGCTATTGGAGCTTAGTGCATATGACAATGTGCCACAACAAACACAACCACATGAATATGACAATGGAGCATTAATCTGCATTTCTGTATGCAAATGTGTCACTGCTAAGCAAAATTGTAAACCTGTCAAAGACACGGTGGATTCATAGCGATGTGAGTGGATTTTGATGGATTGGTGGCAGATTCACAGGGATATGATGGCGAAGACCTTTTAGTGCATTCTGTCAGTATGTCATAACCAAAAATTCTCCACAATATCACCATCCTGGCCCTTATTGCCCTTTAGTACACTGCACCCCCACACCTTGTCAAAACAGTTATTCTGTTTCATTCCTCAGGAGAGATAAGTTACTGACCAAAATTTTCGACAGAATGTGTTAAAACTGTCAGAAAGTGATTAAACAGTAATAACTTTTAAGTACAGTAAGTGCCAGCTGAGGAAGTACCCTTGTTTTACTCTGCAGGGAAAGCCCTATAACATAAAATCATAAAAAAGTATTTTGCTTGCTTCTTTAAGCAAAAGTAGCTTCAGGGCTGGATTTCTCATTAGGATGAGTTGGCAGCTGCTTAGGGAATTTAATTGTAAGGGGCATATTTGCTGACCAAATTGTGGGAGTAGTCAGAACAGTAGTCAGAACAATTCCAGTTCCCTTGTACCACATGCTGGCTCTTGGTCTATGGTAACTGGTTTACTTTTCCCCTTTATATATTGGTGTAATAACTAGTTTAAATACAAGTTTAGACACTCTTATTCTGGCCACTTTTTAAATATTTTTTAATGATTGTATGTTATAGGGTTAGGGAACAGTGGATGGGACTGGATGCATCTCCAAAAGTGGGGCTAAGGGCACCTGAGTAACTTATATAGGACACCTGAGATTTAAAACGTACAAGTACTGTCATTTCATTTACTTAAGTGTTGTGGCAATGGTATTACTAATTGACAACAGCTCTTATAATGGGGAGGGAGTTTGCCCTTGGGGATTGGTAGGAGGGTTCTTGACCAGTGGGTTTAAGGTTAGTTAGAAATTAAGGTTTAGCTTTAGGTTTTGTTTTTTTTTTAAGGGAGAAAACTGAAAACAGATGGGGGCTCTCAGCCAGACTTGCTGCACTTTGTGCATTTAAAGATGTTAATGTCATGCTATGTGTTATAAGTGGAATGATTTGCTTCTTGACAACTTTGTCTTCTTTCTGTAATGCATTTCATGTTGATCCCTGAATAAAAAATCTTTTAAAATAAAAACTCTTTTGAAAACTTACAATTACCCACTTCACAAAAACCATTGACAAAGTCTGTGCCATGATTCTAGGTAATCAAGGGAAAGCAGAAGCTTACGTACTAATGAAGTAAGTGTAATGAAAAAGTGGGGAGCTATATGGAAAAATAATGCTGCTGTACATATTCGCTATAATAGTATTATATGAAAATACATTTATTGCAGATAGCTTTAGACTTAACATCATATTTTTATAATTAGGGGGTTACGCACTAAAAGTGATAAAGAGGTGATAAAGTGGAGATGACTTCTCCAGTGATATCACTTCTCCAGTTCTTATGTTATTTTATAGAGCCTAGACACTAAGATCTCCAAAGCTGGAGGACTCTTAGGGCTGGATTCTATTGCAGTTGCTAATTTTATCTCTGCTTTTATCTCCAGGTTTCCCCATAGACTTCAATGGGAACATGTTTGATAAAACGGGTGTAACATTTATCTCTTGTAATAGAATCCAGCCCTTAGTTCATTGGCTCCATAGAATACATGGAACCTGAAGAAGAAAAATCAAGTCATCTTTGATTTATCACATATTTATCTCACTTTAGTTAATCTCTCCCATAGTATCCCTTTAACTAGGTTTGTTTATACTTCAGAACAACCCTACACCCTGCATATTTTATATGTTAAAGGGAATGTCTGATCAGCCCCTTTGTACTATAATCAGAACACAGTTGTAATGCAAGATAGTCATGAAAATGTCATACTGCAGGACTGCAAAGGGCAGCCCAGCAGTACATGTTCTTCACTAGCACAAAATCAATTTATTTCATTTTAACCCTTTAAAAATAAGAAAATAAGTTACTTTTGTATAAAGTTCCTCTCTAATGACTTCATAATAACCAGTGATTAAAATTGTCTTTGATGTACTGATTCGTTTTCTAAATACAGTACAACACCATCTAGTGGGCTGCACTATGAATTATTATTTTTTTTATTTTCTCTCCTTGTACCAGTTATCAAATGCACTGACACTGTTATCATCAAAACTATGTGTTGAGTTTGTACAGAAATGAAATAAGGATCATTTAATAAAACTGATAAATATTTACAGAACTAATCAATATAATAATCACTGTATCACAATATAAACTATTAATGTTCCAAAAATTATTTTAAAAAAGGAATCGATATCTAAAGAGAGGTATGAATTAGATAAAAAATAATTAATTCCTTTAATTGCATGTAAAAAACAAAACCATTAAGTTCCAGCTTTTAGCTGTAGACATAATAGAGGTGACTGATAAAACACTTAATATCGTTAAACAAAGAAGGACTTGGATCAAGTCCAGTAAATATTAAGTTTGATTAATCATTCATATCATTCATTGCATTTTGATAATTACAGAAACATTTTTTTCAGATGGTATTCAAATAGCAATTGTATATGACTGTAATTGTGTTTTGTGCAAACAGTAGTTGAATATTATGCAACCTCTTGGATGCCAGAGACATTAGCATATTTCTTGACACTAGTATGCAAGAATTTGCTGTGTAATGTAAATAGTCCTTTAACCCTTCGAATTTCAGAGGGCTACGCAACTCTTTACGAAGCAATGTACTGCAAAACCTTATGGCACTCAAAGGGTTACAGAGCATACTCAGATATATAGCAGTAATTCTGGAGCAAACCAGCTGCACTATGGGGACAAATAATTATCAAAATTACTATTGATGTAAACTATGAAGTAATGCATTGATGACCTCTCTACCATTCAAGGGGTTAAAAACACTATAAACATAACTGGGATTTTTAAGCAATTAGTTTTCTCCATAATCGCTCTTGTTGAGCTTCCTGAATAACATACTAAATGTGTATGTCATTTTATATCCAGGATACATATGAATATGGAAGAAAGCAATGCTTTGCGCATTTCCTCTGACGTTAACTGTTTCAGTGCCAAGAGAGTTATCCAACACATTGCAAAGGAATGCGTTGGTTACCGCTCTGACACTTGAAGGCTTCAAGTAGTTTAGAAAGAAACACATTTGTTAACCCTTTGAGTGTCAGAGGGATAAACCACACAGTAGCCCTCTGGCAATCAAAGGGTTAAAATGGCAGTATCAGTATTCTATGAGCTATTTAATAATATTGTGTCCATGTAGGTAGACATATCAAGTATTTTAACGCTTTGGGTGTTAGAGAAATATCCAATATATTGTGACGCAGTGCAATGGTGCCCTCTCTATCATCCAAAGGGTTTAAGAGTGATGATGACACATGGTACTTTATGCAGTAAGTAAAATACAAACACTTCTTGAGTAAACCAAGTGCACCACAGGGGACAAATACAACCCCTCCAAATTCCCATTGATTTTATTGGTGGTTTTATCCCCAGAGCAATGCACTGAAAACCTCTCTAACATTCAAAGGGTTAAAAAAACATTTAAATCAATGGGAAATTTTATTTCCCTAGTATGGCACAGTTGTTTGGCACCAGAATCACTCTTCTTTTGCTTTTTGCATACTAGCCAAAGGAATACAGTAAGAAATCTATAGGTGTGCTACGTAGAACCCTGTCAACCTTCGATAAAGTTGTGATGTTGACTTACAGTTGTCATCACAACTTCCTTTTGACCCTTAGAGTGCCAGCGGGGTACACAATGCATTGCTTTGCAATGCATGGCATACCCCTCTAATACTCTAAAGGTTAAAACCCTGTGTGAAATTCCCTAAGCAGTGATAAAGAGTTGATGAAGTGGAGATGACTTCTCCAGTGATAAAACTTCTCCAATCCCTATGTTATTCTGTGGAGCCTATGCACTAAGATGTCTTCAAGTTTTGGAGATCTTAATGCATAGGCTCCATAGAATAACATAGGAACTTTAGAAGTGATAAACTGGAGAAATCATCTCCACTTTATCACCTCTTTATCACCGCTTAGTGAATCTCCCACCTGGATGACAGAGACTTATCCAACCTATTGCAAAGAAATGCTTTATAGATATTGCTAGTATCCAAAGAGTTAACAAGTGTATGCAATTCCATTTTAACCCTTTGAATTCCAGAAAGGTATAGAACATATTACAAAACAATGAGTTGCATACCCCTCTGGCATTCATATGCTTAATATGGTTTTACTCTGAGTCTAAATAATCATCTTAATCCAATGAATAAAACATTTCTTAATTTTCTTTCAATTTATTTAAGATCTTTTAAATGTAGACCCAATAGTGTGTTTTCATGAGAAGCAAATGAAAGTAAAACATATCAGCACATAATCACATCTGTACAGTAAAGTAAAACAAAAAAAAATGTAATTAATGTAATTGTAAAGTAAAATGTAAAATATTAAATGTGATCATGTATAATGAATACACTTACTGAAGACACAGAACATCTATTTCCATCTGCTGCTATTTATGTATGATATTTAATGACACAGAACATTTGTGAGAGAGTAATCACGAATAAGCTGATATAAAATGAGTTTCCATATAACAGGTCATTTGGAATGCCAGCCGATTCATTTCCATTTGTCACTGTACAACAGTGAAGGGACATCATTTTTTTCATTGGTACCGCTTATAACAAGAGCACTTTTTACACTGTTCCTGAAATAGTTTTTATGACTTTTGCTTTTGACTGATCCTGCTGCTCCTTTGAGAACACAGATGAAAATTTGCGCTTGGAAAGGCTGTATTTTAGCTGCAGTGATTTCCAGACATGGTAGAAACCTCTATCCACAGAAGAAGACAAAAAATAGAAAATGAGTGGGTCCAGGAAGGCATTGCAAGTGCTGAGTAAGAGAGCCCATTGCCTCCATGAAACACTCTCATTATTTATAAACCCCACTACATGTGAAATGTTGTAAGGGGCAAAACATACAATAAAAACCACCAACGTTGTGACTGCAACACGTATGGCTTTCTTCTTGTGCTTCATATGCATGCATGTTCTCATAAGGATTCGGATGCAGGACGTATAACAGAAGATTGTGATGGCCAAAGGCAAGAAAAACAATACTATGGAGAGCTCCAGTCTTACTGGCACAATCAAAGTCAGCTGTTGATCTGTGAAATTTTCATAGCAGGACCATGTATCATCATTATTGGTAAGAAAGAAAGCAAGACTCCCATTTTGTGATGTCTCCAATAAGAACACCAAGGCCACGTGAACTAATACAATTGCCCAGAGAATAAAGCAGATGAGACAAGAATATTTAGGCTTCTTATAAATTTTATATTTGATAGGATAAGCAGCACTCAAATACCGACCAGCACTCACAGCACTGAGAAAGCAAACGCTGGCATATATGGTACTGTAATGGAATAAGTTGTAGAGTGGACACAGGATTTTAGGAAGGGTCCAGTCATTTAAAAAAGTCTCTGTGATTTTTATGGGTAAAATCAAAATAAACACCAAGTCGGAAACACAAAGGTTTATCATATAACAAAGGTTTGGGGTCAGCCGGCTTCTTGCCTCCTTGAAGAAAATGTAAAGTATAAAAATATTAGAAGGTAATCCTAAAAAAATGGTTATCACATATATTGCCAGAGAGAGATTGTCCAAAAATATTTCAGTGGCATGCATTGCTAAGTAGGTAAGCACATATTTCCTTTATCTGGATGAAAACAAATGAAATAAATACATAAAACAAATCTTAGCTGTCTTCTCTTAAACAAAGAACCTTGATTTTTAAGTCTTTTTCTCCGAGATATCAGAATGCAGATTTCCCAATTCCCATCCTTGATTAAGATGATAGACTAGTAAGTCACATTACCTTTCACTAAACAGAATAAAGCCTTTCAAGCATTTTCAGACACCTTTAAGCTAAGCATAAAACACATGGCTTTTGGCCAATCCATCCCTTATTTTGGTGTACTAAGTGGATGGGAAATGGTCCAGAAAGATTGCTGATCTTTACTAACAATCCCTTCAACAGGCCCACTTAACAAGTCTGCATTAACTACCGGTCCATAAAACAATAAATTCATAACTGATTCCGTAATGTGTCTTTAAACGAGTATTGTAATTCTGCCAATGATTTGATATGTGAGAGTTTTATTCTATTACATGAAAAACAATGTATCCAGTTTGGCAAGAAGGAGAGAGCGTTACCTGGTACAAAAGCACATTTATATAAATGGTAGAGTTGCACGTGAAGAGCATTCAGAGCAACTAGTAATCTGTTGCCAAGTGAACATTACTTTTACAGCATTATTATCATGCATTTAATCACCTACATATTCAGCAGAGTTGTAAAGTGAGATGACAAAAGCATACATAAAACATTGACAATATACATTTCAACACACTGAAAAAAACAGAGATGATGGCCATGCATCATAGAAGAGACTAAGAGCTATGTTTAATAAACTTAAGTGGTACAATTCCTTCAGGTTCTCCTTTGGTAGCACATAAACACATGAGAGAGTCCCACATTACCAGGTGGGACAGGAAAAAAGAGAACACATAAAAGGACCACCCACCCCCACCATCCTTTGGTGTTTTTTTCCTTGGTGGGCATCCCTCTGTTTTAAGAGGACCCTCTGTGTCTCTCTGTGGGCAAGGGCCAGCATGCAGCTTCAATTCTTTGCCCTAGGTTCTGGCTCTGGCAAGTCCTTTTCTTGCTGGAATACATAACTTCCCCAGGTCTTATGAACTTCCTGTGAAATACATATATGTAGCAAGAACTGGAAATCACACGCCAGTTCACACTGTAGTGGGTGCTGCACTGCACCGTCTGGGGATGCTAGTTTATATATTTGGCATAGATTTAGTGGTGTTTCACAGCAGCCTGTATATCACTTCAGTTTTGTAAGGTATAGCAGCTATCCAAAATTAGGAAGGCTATGCCAAGTTTTCTGCTCTGTGACTGTAAATTTATCATGGTTTTCTTTCCCATCTTAATGCTTAACAGATGTGAGTCCTTGTTTGCCTCTAATGCAAAAAAAACTCTTGAGGGAGAATGTCAGAAGAAAAGGTGTTCTTCCTTAATCTTCCACACTTCTTGTCAAAGTAGTTTTCCAATCATATGGCATCTATAGCTTCTATATGTAACTTGGAGGTCTATGCGTGTAGAGGAAATTTAGGCTGGCCATTCATCATCCTATGGAGTCACATTCTCTGAGGCAGTCCAGAATATTCTGGCAGATCCATAGAATTCTAAGTCTGATAAGGGAGGAAAAATTATAGCTTTCCTGTAGAATGTGTAGACTTCTTCATTAGAAGCATTAGGTCTACGTTAGAACTAAGAGAAGATGAAACTCCTATATCGGTGACAGATGAGCTTTAGGCTGTCATATCCTAAGGGGTTTAAATTCCTTTTTCACTTTGATGCTAAAGATACAATCCTCTGGGACAAAGCTCTTAAATCGGAGGTACATAGTACATGGTATATCTGTCTAGGTAAACCACTATTCCAGTATAGGATGGGTAAGTTTTCATAACCCTATGGATAAAAGATAGAGACAGCCCTGCAATGAGGTTAAAAGTCGGCTGTGGCTTAATTCAGACCAAGTGAGGCTACAGTGTGTCTTTCGAATAATGATCAGCTAGTTGTGTCAACTAGAAGAAGACATGGTTAGTAGGTTAGTCAGAGAAGGCTTATTGAAATCAATTTAAACTATTCACTTGATGACTGGCTATATTTGTGACACCATAATGGGCAGAAGATCCACCACCTTGACAAAGAGCTTGGTTGCAAACTTTGCTCTATGCCATTGGAAGAAAACATCTTATTTGGTAAAGAACTGAATACACACATGCATTCCTTGTGGAAACAGGAAATTCCTTTTTCAAGATGGTAGATATAGTTCTGAGAAGCCAATTTTTGTCCCTTTTACATTATAGAAAATCACCTAAATGTAAAAGGACAACCAACAAACAATTTTCCTCCAAAAGCTGCAAGTCCACCAAGAACATGTATCAAGATAGTAATGAGCAAATGCAGTTATATGATGCCAGATCTCATATTCTGATAGGAGGTGTCACACTGCTTGGGTATGATGACCAAGACTCTACCTAGAACTCTGTGAGCCACAACAATCTTGGGTATGGTGCTACAGCATGGTTCTTCAGAAAGTAGATAGACCATGGTGCACTGTTCCTGTGGCCTAAGCCAGGTAAAGGAGCCAACCTCAAGGTTGGAAAGCATAGACCAGTAGAGCTGGACTAAGCTCAGGATGTCTTGGAAGGGACTGTAAAAGTGATCATGAGTGGAATTCTAGAGACTATTGCTAGGCAACGACACACAAAGTTTCAAGACTGCTGACTAGACTGGGTGCAAGGTGGAAATACAGGAAACTGATAGCAGTAACAGGAACTGAACACTAGTAGAGGTTGCTGGACACATAATGCAGTACATTCACAGAACAATGGTGGCAGTGAAGAGGAAACCATCAAGCGCAGAAGAGCTGGGAAGACACCTGGACAGGACTTGGCACTATGAGCTCTTAAAGGTAAAGAGGTCCACAATACCTATGTGCACAGCAGCAACTTAGAAGCAGGGGAAATATAAATGACTGGAATAAGTCCAGCTGTACAGCACACCAAAAACAATAGCATCAGGCTAGAACATACAAGGAAGCAGCACAAACATAATAAAACAGCAAGGGACTGGAACCGGTACCAGTTCATTTCCAGGCACATATTAAATCTCACCTCCAGTTGTCTCTCATATGGCGGAACTGGATGGACCATTCCAAAGGTCTCCCATGATCCATCCCTCACAGGATCAGAAAACATCATTACAGTATACTATTTATTCATTCAAAGGGGAATAAGGAGCTCCTCTCTCCTTCATCTATCATCCGTGATCCTTCAGTGGACATAATCCAATCACTGCAGCCCACATAAAATACAAAGTTAATGCCTGTGCTGACAGGAATTGCAAGAAGCCAAGACAAATGGTCTCAACATCAGGAAGTTTTCTTCTACTTTGCAAAGAAATAGGGGATGCAACAAATAGATGGCAGCCAAGTGTTCTTTTCCCAGTTTCAATGGATGGTCTCGCTCAACTCTTTTCTTCTGACCTATATCTTTCCACCTCTAAAGCTTATTCAGATAGTCCTCGAGAAGTTTGTACAATTGATTCTCATTGCACCAAACTGACCTAGGAGGAATGGATTTGCCATGTTAAACTCCCTATCCGTGAAGGATCCAATATTAATACCAAAGACAGAAGACCTCCGCCATAAAGGTCCAGTGCCCTACAAAACTTTAGTCAACCTAAACATGGCAGCATGGTTTCTGAAACTCATCTTTTGAAGACTCACATACTGCCTGTTCATGAAATCTCATAAGAAGAGCCCCTTTTTAACCTACAAATGGTTTCCTACAAGTGGTCTTGCAGGAAGTTTTGTTACTGTGCAAAGAGCAAAATCAGATTCCTTTATCTCTATGTATTGCTGTCTTTTTGGATTTTCTTTTGGATTGGTTCAGAAAAGTAAAAGTATGCTCGAAGTTGATCACCATAATATAAGATTCCTGAAATCAAATGCCTGTTTTAGTGGGGATTGGAGAAAAGTGACATTTATTTCCCTTGGGAAAGTTCAAAATACATGATTTCCTGCTTGTCCAGTGGAAAATTCTCATAAAATTTTTGCCAGCTAATTTCCTCTCTATCGATGTTTCAGGCAGGAATTTCCAACACAGAATTTTATGTCTCTCTATACTATTGATTTTTGGAGGTGGGGAATTTACTGCCTCATAGGAAAAACACCCTTTAATTTCCCTCTGGCTTCTACTAGGGAAACTAAGAGTTTCTCACACTTCAGTGTGGGTTTTGTTAGTAGAGAAAGTTTAGAAGTGTTTCGGGAGAGGAAAGAAGAGAGAGCTGTTAAAAAGAACATTTGAGATGTCTGATGTTTATGAAGTGTGTGTTAGGTAATGATGGTTAATCAAGTGAGATTTAATGTTAGAGCAGTGAGGGACATTCAATTTATGTAAATGAATGCTAGGGCAGTGTGGGAGGGTCATTCAAATTGTTAGTTATTGTTAAGGCAGTGAGGGTAATTAAAATTTTGTGAGTGTTAGGGCAGTAAGGGTCAGTGAAGTGCGTAGTGGGAGTGACTTTTTTCATTATTTCCTTTAACAATTCAGACTGAGTTTGTGTTAGGATAGTTAGGGTCATAAACATTTTGTTAGTGAGTGTTATGACAGTAAGGGCCAGTGAAGTGTGTGGTGGAAATGACGTGTGTTTTTTTCCATTATTATTTCCATTTTCTTCTATATTTTTATAATAATATTTGTTTAATACTTACTCAATACTCAATATCTAACAAAAAGACTTGGAGATGATGGGAAGGAATGTTAAAATCACCTTTGTCGGGGGGGGGGGGCATAGATTGCCAAGATGGAAGGAGAGGCAACAATTGTTAGCAGCAGTGCAATTGCTACTGCCACTACCAGCAGCACTGCAGTGGAGCACCAACCACACTCACCAACAATAGTGGTTATTGGTACAGGTGAGTAAAGAGGGGAAAGCAGGGATTCCTCCTTGGCCCATCTTCATTGCTTAAGCATATGCATAATAGGCAGGCTGATGTGTATGCAAAGAACTATACAAAGTACCACTCCCATTGCTGCTGCTAATGATCTTGTTAGCACTTAAACTACCCCTCTTCAAAATCAATGAAACAAGAAAACCTCCACTAAGAAGACCATATTGGCTTCAGAGACCCACAACTGGCAGCAATCAGCCTTTGCAGCCACCTCCACCAGTGACTCCCCTCCCCAAGCCCATCTAAAGTGTTTTCACTCAATCCTAAATTCCTCCACCAATACCATTAACCCTCCAGACAGCAGTTCTATGTAGACACGAATATGGCAATTTGTGTCCACATATTGTACCCTGTGTGGCACAATGACTACACACCATAATGTTTTGGAGACAAACAGGGTGTAAAAGAAACACCTAAGAACCATGCATTCTGCAGAATATGAGTGTCTGGTAGCTGGGAGGGTGAATTATTTTTATTTTTGTTCCCCCACTAATTAATTTCCCTATTTTTCTATTGTCCTACCTAGTTAATTTCCCTAATTTCTATTTCATGCCCCCCCAGTTAATACCCGTATTTTCTATTTCCCCCACCCCCTATTTTATTTGCCATCATAGTACAGACTATCTCAACACAGTGATTCAATTATACCCCCGTCTTCTTTTACCACTATACCCCAATATATAGGTTAATGTTAGCTCACAGGCATGTGGAATTAGATAGGGTAGAACCCAAAACTTACCATCCGTACCACTTTGCAGGCTGATGCTTTAACCACATGACCACAGGCTGGAGAGGATGCTGCGCCATAGTACTTTTCTTTGTTCATCATTTCAATACTGTAATTCATTGCCAGATCTCAAGGCCTACTTATTAGTGATGAGCGAGCGTGCTCGGCCGATGCTCGGATCGGCTCGAGCATCGCTCTGCTCGGCACATGGCGGTACTCGTCGAGTACCGCTGGACCACCAGGGACTGGAGGTACGGGGGCATTGCGGAGATGAAGGGGGCATTGCGGAGATGAAGGGGGACATTGTGGAAGAGGGGCATAGACTCTATGCCCCTCTTCCACAATGTCCCCCTTCATCTCCGCTATGCCCGTCTTCCACAATGTGCCCCTTCATCTCCGCTATGCCCCTCTTCCACAATGTGCCCCTTCATCTCTGCTATGCCCCTCTTCCACAATGCCCCCCTTCATCTCCTCTATGGCATAGAGGAGATGAAGGGGGACATTGTGGAAGAGGGGCATAGCGGAGATGAAGGGGCACATTGTGGAAGAGGGGCATAGCGGAGATGAAGGGGCACATTGTGGAAGAGGGGCATAGCGGAGCTGAAGGGGGCATTCTGAGATGAAGGGGGCATAGCGGAGATGAAGGGGGCATTGACCAGGCACCCTCCCCTCATCAGAGCAGGGGGTGCCTGGTGTTGCCCCATTCATTTCAATGGGGCTCGGGTGCTCGGCCGAGCACTCGAGCCTCAGGGGGTGCTCGGTCAGAGCACCCGAGCACCCGAGCATCGGGGTGCTCGCTCAACACTACTACTTATACCGCTCTTTCCCAGGGCAACACACTATACAAGAATTCTCATTGCCAAGGCAATGTAAGCTGCTTGCTATGTATGTAGCTCCCATTAATTTCAATGGAATGAGCTAGGCAAAAAAATATGCAATTTTCGCCAAGCATGAAGTGCCATTATTTGCCGATTTTTGGTTTGAGGTGAAAATTTTCACCCATCCCTACTCCTAATGATAACCCCTCACTTACCTTAGAAAAAGTTGTATCATCTTCATTCATTCTTGGATGTCCTTTCCTTGGATGCAGACATGACAGTGCTGGCAGTTTTTTCAAACTAAATCAGGCAGAGTGCTTAAACCTTTAATAGCCAATGGGCTACACAAAACTCGAAGTAATGCTTTGCACAGCCCTAAAATCCTTAACCCCTTCGTGACCAATGACGTGCCAGGACCATCACTGCGGTCCAGCATTTAAGGACCAGTGATGGTCGTGGCATGTCATGGAGTTCAAGGTTCCCGGCTCGGCTGCACGCCGCTCTGGGAGTCCTGAACTGAAAGTAAATTACAAAAATACTGCCCCGTGGTCAGCAAGTGTCGGCCACGTGTGCACGCGTCAGTCCTTAAGGGGTTAAAGAATTAAGGTCACCATGTGCAGTTGTCCTGATTATAACAGTAATTTCCTCCTCAATAGATATGATATCCAGTACTAACAATCTTATCTCTCGAACAAAGGCACAAGGGCAAAATTCATAGGCACCATTAGGATATTGGTAATGAAAGCTTAAGTTGGGGGTTATTATTTGGAGGTGTTACTCCTTATTATAGTCCCACTGATATATTTCACACATCAGTGAATACTTTGGGGAGACAATGTCCATATTTATAAAAGCAAACTGAACTTATTCTGCAGTAAACCAACTTCACCATATGGATCAAATAACAGTTCCAATTAAATTGGGATTTTTAACCCCTTGAATTATAGAGAGGTCTCCTTAGCACTGAAGGGGTTAAAAAGTTCAATTCAAATGCACTTGAATTTAGAATTTTTATTTGTCCCCTATGGTGCAACTGGCTTACTCCAGAATTACTCCAGTTTGCTTTTATAAATATGGATCTATGTCTGTATGTGTTTTCTCCAGAACAGGTCTACTATATCTTTGTGTATACAGTCTTTAATATTTTAGGATTTGTGACATCATGTGAGTGATATACTAAGAACAACAATTTTGGGCAAACCAGGAGCAATTCCTGGGCAAACAAACTGCACAATAGGGGACAAATAAAAATTCCCCAACATCCCCAGTAATTTAAATGGAGTTTTTAACTTCTTGAATGCTAGAGAGGTCTCCAACAGATTTTTTATACAGTGTACTGGAGACCTCACAGACAATCAATTAGTTTAAATCCACATTTAAATGAAGGGGAAGGTACATTCATCCCCTATGCTACAGTTGGTTTGTTCTGAAATTGCTCTAGTTCTTAGTTAATATATCAAACTCATTATTTTTAAACACATAATCATGTGTGTATGTTTGAATTTGTCTGAGGCTATTCATCCACTTTTTATAAAATATCTTTATTCATCCACATTCTGTATAATCTTAATTTGCTACAATAATCTTACATTACATGCAGTAAAATAGTATTGTAACATATGTACTATGTAACATTTTATTGAAAATGTTAAATATTTTATTGTTAGGTATAATATAAAATGCATACTGATCATTCAAAATAAGTATGAAACATCTTTACAGCGTTAACACTAATAGCAGTACAAAAAATAATCACTTCTATACAAAAAAATATATATATATATAAACAATATAACTATATAACCATATAAAACTATATTCCAGATACAACTGTAAAACTATTGTATTCACACCGTGGTAAGGAAAACGTGGTCATGGCATATCTATGAATATTTCAGCTTCATCTAGAAAATGGTTCAGTTTAGCTAGGCGTCTTCATATATCAGGGGTAGGCAAATTCTGGCTCTCCAGTTGTTGGGGAATGCAACTCTCATCATCCCCAACCAGTCACTGGCTGGTTATCATGGCTACCACCAATTCTCCTAACTCAGGCAACTCTAGCTTCCTCTTTTTACCTGTTTGCCTCTACACTAAATCAAAATGTCAGCAGCTGTCTCTCTGTCTTTACCAGCACAGACTGAATCAACCAACTCCAGATCTTTTGCCTGTCTTCCTCTACAATACTAGCTGCTAGCTCAACATTTCAGCAGCTTGAACCATCTCTTCCACCTCAGACTGACAATTCGATAGACACTCCCCTGGATTTTATACTGAGTTAGCACAGAGGGAATGTATGGTAGAAAACGTACCACATTATATATGAAGACATAATTAAATTTATATAACTGATTTAAATGTGACAGAAAAAATGGAGGCAGTTTTATGGCAATTTCCATGAAGACATATAGTACATTTTCCTCGTGTGTTGCTTTTGTAGCAAAGATTTTCTTCTGTCTCTATTTTGATCACATTCTCTTCTTAAGACCATGCTTTGCACACCCCTCTTATACATAGAAGTGTTAGATTACATGTGCATTGAGTGAGCAGAGTTTGTGCTCATTCTAGTAACTATCATTTATGTCTCCATGGTCATGGCATGCAGGACTGATTGAAGATGTTATCTCTTGAGCCAAGGAGCAAGAGAAAAAAATTCATAGGGCCGTAACAATTTTTCTAAACATAATAAGACATATGGGATTATTATTAAAGAGGTTTCAGTTCTCCTTTAACACCTTAAATGCCAGAGAGGTCACTAATGTATTGGTTTGCAAAGCATTGGAGACCTTTCTAGCATTCAAGGGGTTACAGTAGCTAAGTAAAAACCAGATGATGTGTTAAGTGTATTTATAATGAAGCTACTTGATGACCAAAAATGCTAGCTCAGGAATAGCTCTACATTACTTGCCCCACTCACTAACACTGATCATTGATTAATTGCCCACTGTCTTTAGCACTGAACGAGTTAAGAGTCAGTGAGTGAAGGAGGGTAAATGTAGGACTAAGGGCTCAATTCAATAACTACAGGTAAAACACACGATAGGGCAAAAATGGACACTGACAGGAACACATAGTACCATTGGTATTCAATTGCCATCTCAACATGAACCACGCTGAGTGTTGGCCCACAGAAACTAACTTGTGGGCTGACGTTCGTTATGTTTTTTCATTCCCATAATTCATGCTAAATAGTGTGAAAAACAGGAATATCAAAGGAAACCAGCTAATACTCAGTGTCTGACACATGTGAAACATCGAGCGTAAGCTAAAAAAGTCACCCTTCCAAACATTAACCATCCTCTTGGCCCTACACGACCCCTAACATTAAAAATTAAGCGTAGAAATGCTAACCCTAACACTATCCCATCACCCATAGCTGTAACACTTACCTGCCAATCTGATGTGAAGTGGGGTCTTTTGCACTCTGGTCTTCCTTTTTAATTCTTCTTCTGCAAGATTTTATCTTCTTCTTCTTCATCTTCTTCTTTATCTATCATCTTCTTCATCTGTTAGCTTCTTATTTCTTCATCTGTGCTCTTCTTTAGCCTTCTTAAAGGGATAGTAATAGTTAAAATGTAAAAAAAATATGTTGTAGGGTTTATCACTCTGAGTAAAACATGGGTACTCCCACTGCTGAAAGATATTTTATTAAAAAATTATAACCACTCAAATTTGAGTTTTTTAGGTGCAATATCACAGTGGCCTGAAAATTTACAGTGACACTGTTGCTACACCATCCTATGGACCGTTCTGGTCTATAGACCATATATCTCCATATCTCTCAGCAGTGGGAGTCCCCTTGTTTTATTTGGTGGCATAAACCGTACAACATAGATTTTTTTATATCTTAAGCATTACTATCCCTTTAATGTTGCCCCTGAAACAAAAAATATTGTTATTGAAACCAATTCTTGAATTAAAGTTATGCTGTTGTCAGTGGCAGCAGCAATAAAGAAAGACCAAAAATCCACTCCCCCCTTGTACCTTTTGGGCCATTGCCCAATCCACAATGAGGGAGTTTTGAACAGGGATGGCCTTTTATATGGCTAGTCCTTGTTCAAAATGGTCCCCACACTCCCGTTGGCTGGGATGTGGGATTACGCAGGGAACAGAATGTGCCCTACAGTAACCACACCTCCCAGCCAATCAGCTTATAGCTGGAGGGATGACTCAACATCCTACAAGCTGATTGGCTGGGAGGTGTGGTTACTCAAGGGCATGTTCAGTGCCCTGTGTAACCCCACATCCAAGTCAATGGGAGTGTGGGAACCATTTTGAACAAAGACTGGCCATATAAAAGGCAGTCTTTATTCAAATTTCCCTCAATGTGGATCAGGCAAAGGCCCGAAAGGTACAGGGAGGGAGGATTTTTGGTCTTTTTTTCTGCCACTGCCACTACTACAGTACAACTTTAAATCAATAATTGATTTTAATATCAATATTTTTTCAGGGGCAACATTAAGTTATAAGAAGACTAAAGAAGAGCACACATTAAGAAAAGAAGAAAGAAGAGGATGACAGATGAAGAAGATAGAAGCTTACTAGTGTTGAGCGAGCACCCCGATGCTCGGGGGTTCGGGTGCTCTGACCGAGCACCCCCTGAGGCTCGAGTGCTCGGCCGAGCACCCGAGCCCCATTGAATTGAATGGGAGGACTGGAGCATTACACCAGGCACCCCCTGCTCTGATGAGGGGAGGGTGCCTGGTCAATGCCCCCCTTCATCTCCACAATGCCCCTCTTCCACAATGTCCCCCTTCCACAATGTCCCCCTTCATCTCCGCAATGCCCCCTTCTTCTCCGCAATGCCCCCTTCATCTCCGCAATGCCCCCCTTCCACAATGTCCCCCTTCCACAATGTCCCCCTTCATCTCCGCAATGCCCCCTTCATCTCCGCAATGCCCCCTTCATCTCCGCAATGCCCCCCTTCCACAATGTCCCCCTTCCACAATGTCCCCCTTCATCTCCGCAATGTCCCCTTCATCTCCGCAATGCCCCCCTTCCACAATGTCCCCCTTCATCTCCGCAATGCCCCCTTCATCTCCGCAATGCCCCCTTCCATCTCCACATGTCCCCTACCTCCAGTCCCTGGTGGTCCAGCGGAGCGTCTGTAAGATCTGTGCCTCCTTCGGCACAGATCCCTGCCACCCGAACATGGCGGGCGAGCACATTGCGGTACTCGTACGAGTACCGCCATGTGCCGAGCAGAGCGATGCTCGAGCCGATCCGAGCATCGGCCGAGCATGCTCGCTCAACACTAAAGCTTACAGAAGAAGAAGAAGAATTGAAGAGGAAGGCCAGGGTGCAGAAGATTCCGCTGGCCATCAAATTTACGGGTAACTGTAATGTTAATTGGATGGTATTAGCTTTGAAGAGATTAACCCTTTGAGTGCTAGTGGGTATACGACACTGTGCATTGCATACCCTGGCACTCAAAGTGTAACATTTTTAAAATTTTACACACACATGGTATATCAATATATCCACAGGGCAATAGTATAGGGATCCCTACTTTTCCATATTTTTTGTAATTTTTTTTTTTTACACTTCACTTACACATCAGTGGTTAGGCACATGCTTTAGGGGAGTTAACACCATATTTTTTCTAGGAGGTAATGTTTAATGATAATAGTGAGTCCCTTAACCTGTGTTGCTAGCGCTACATGTAATTGAATGGTATTTTGATGCACTTTGTCATTGCTTCCAATGGGTGCAAATTTAGCACCTATTATGCATTTTATAGTGTGTCACAGTGCAGGTAATATGATACCTGACTGTGATTTTAAACTACCAACGGTGCTTTTTTTTTTTTTTTTTTTTTTTTATCAGTACCTATTGATACGAGTCCTAAGGCAGGAAGTTCCTGCATGGCATGCCTTAATTTGCATAATCTATAAGTATACATAGCTCAAAAACTATTTCAGAATCATGAAGGTTGATTATAGGTGATAGTATCTGTTCATCTCAATAGGATTTTTTATTTGTCCCTTATGGTGCAGTTCATTTCCACCAGGATTGCTCCTTATTTTCTTTCTGTACAAAGACCTGACTTTAACCCTTTAATGATAATATTTGTGTTTGACACATTATGGAACAAGCTGTTGCACATCATTGTGGTGTTTAAAGGATTAAAGGAATAGGAACTCTTTCATTTGACTTTAAATTATTTTGCAAGTGCATAATATGTAAATTCCAATTGCCTATACATTTTATTATTTTTGTCATTGTCACCTTTTTTTTCACTTTTACATTCTTGACAATGAGCTACATGTATGTGTTTGCAGATATTGTTCTGTTAGTTTACATGAAAGCAGATCTAGTGATACATTGTAAAAAAAGAAACAGTGTATAATAGAAGAGAGCACTCAATGCCGCAGAGATACTGTAACACTGAATTATTTCCTGTTTTGATGGTCTAACAATAAGAAAATTACCTGGAAACTGAAATCCAGGTAGCTCACAGCCAGTTAGATAAAAAGTGGAAAAATATATGAAGATGAAAAGAAATAATAAAAGGTATAGGTAATTTTACTCTACATATTATGCACTTGCAGTTAAAATAAATAGTTACTATTCCTTTAAGAAGTATTTCCACCCACCCCCCTCAAAAAAAAAAGAAAAGTCATTAATAGTCATGCACTAACAAAATTGGGTAAACTATCCAGAAATGAAAGACCAGGCTTGTTTACCCACTAAAGTGTGCTAAAGGTCAGAAACGCCTCCCTGGTAAGATGCACTCTCCAGTTCCTATGTCATTCTAGGGAACATATGCACTAAGATATCTTGAGAGATCTTAGTATATAGACTACATAGAATAACATGAGAATTTTAGTATTTTTTTTACACAGGAGAGTTTATCTCTCCTTCAACACACTTAACTCACTCTAATCTTCCTCCTGTTGTGCTACTGTCAATTTTTCTCCTGAAATATACAACTTGTCTTATGTATAAAGACAATGTGAAAGAACTCTAGTACACAGCAACTGCAATATAGAGGACAAATAAAACTCCCCATTTATTTAGATGGGGCTTTTAACCAACTGAATGCTTTTACCCTTTAACTTTATATATAAGACCCATTTAATCTTTTCAGCATCTGTCAATAGTAATCTGTCAAACAATGGAACATGAGTCATCTTTAACTCTTGAGCATGGCATATTCCACTTCAGAGTTAGTGTGGTAGTTGCGGCTCTTAGTTGGCAGGTTGACAATTGTGGAATAATGAATCTCCTCTTGATCATCTTGCTGAGATCTGTTTGCTGAGCTCATGTTCTCATAGTCATGTACCTATAAAGATGGGGAGAAAGGCAAAGACTGGTGAAACTGGCACCAGAGTATACATGTAAAACATACCAGGGTGGATATATGTTTATGATTCCACGCTAAATTGATTTCTGTCACTAAAAATTCTCCTCTTAACACTGCTTTCTTCCAGGGGAAGACATTGGGACATACTGTGAGAGTTTTGGTGTGTTTCATTCCTCTTTACCTTTCTACTAAACAAAACATAAGGAAAATTGTGTATCTTTATGCCATTTCTATGCTTATGCAGGTATGAGTGGCTTTCACAATAAATTAATTGACTTTAGCTCCTATCTCTCTTTATGAGCAGCACAAACAAAATTAAATAAATACTCTCTAAATAGCACAGTTTCCACGTGTATTAAAAGGCAAATTTAGGATTATATTTTAGGCATATAACATATAAATAATTAATTTTCTAAATGCTAACTGTAAGTACACAATACTTAGGTTTATATCAACCATTTCTATTTTTCGGTGTTAGTGTTCATTTAACCCTTTGTGTGCCAGAGAGGTACACAAAGCATTGCTTTGGTTAAAGTCTTAGCGATGACAGTGTATTATCAATGTGCACTACAGTGAGTATCTTCTAGCGCATGCTTTTAAGCACAGCCACTAGTGTTGAACACTAAACCCAAATTCATACTTCACCCAAGTGAGACTATTATGCTAATTAGAACAGGAGCAATTTAGATGCATCTAAATCATAGTGTATAAATAAATATTCCCAATTTTACCATGTATTTATATGTGTTTTTTTTATCCCTTTGAATGCTAAGAAAGGTTACCAGAGCATTGCAATTTTTATTTGGCCCTGGTGGTGGCGTGATTTGCATGCGCCATATACTCAAGTGCTTATTACTGCATCAGCCTCATTATTTTTTTTAAATTGAGTTATATTATGAAGCCAATGTTCTTTTGGATGGGTGTTTTAAGCATCATTCTTTAAATGAAACTAATTAACTAACTATATAAATATTGGCCAAGTCATGGTATTAGAGCCTGAGTTACAGTCTCTGAGTTGGTTTTTGATCATGAAATGCATTGGGGGTTTAATATATATATATTTCTTTATTTATATAGCGCCAACTAATTCCGCAGCACTTTTACAAGTGGGAATAGACATACAGAGGTATTAAATCGTACAATCAAATGTGAAGAACAGAAGGATCAGAGGGCCCTGCTCCTGAGAGCTTACAGTCTAGAGGAAGGTGGGTTTGACACAGAAGGAGTAAGTGCTATTGGGTGTAAATTCCCTCTGCCTCATGAACTGCCAGTCAGTGGGTAGGATGGGGCGGGGGTGGGAATTCCAGAGCTGAGGTGCAGCACGGGAGAAGTCCTGTAGGCAGGAGTAGGAGGGTGTGATAAGAGCTGTGGAGAGCAGAAGGTCATGTGCAGAGCGAAGATGGTGAGAGGGAGTGTATTTGTGTATATACTATTATATTTTTTTTCACATATTTTGTGTTTTAATAAATTGTTTTTTAATTATCTACAATCATCTTGTTCTGCCTGGTATATGCACTTCATGATTTCAAGCCTGTGCCATCTGTTGTAATGTCCTGAGTGGGGAGGACAGCACACCTTACCCCACAAGCATTAGGACCAGTAGATTACCTATTGTCACCGGTCTTAACTTACTGAAGAACAGACATATATATACAGTTCATTCTGATTGTCATTATTTGTTCATCTTGCATTCTACAATAGCGCTCTCCTGTTTGTTTGTTGTTCTGTTTATTTTGAATTATCTGAGGATCTCGATAGTGATGGATTGAGCAGAGATCGGTATTCCCTGTGTGGAGGCAGTAAAATATCTTCCATATGCATGCATTGCTACTTTGTCATTATAGTAGACAGGTCAATATGTGAGTATAATTCTCCTCTTCAGTATATGAATAATTGTGGTCCAACACACTACACCATATTGTGCTCCACTTTCTTACTTTTTCTGTATCTTGAACAGGAAAACAGCTTTGATTATGCACAGTGTCAGGTGCTGTTGCTCATATGAGCTTTAAATGCTTAGGTGATTCAGATCAGCTGGAATCAGAGCTAGATGCTTTCAATCAGATGAATTGAGGTGGTGCACAGGATCAATTAAGCACAGTGCAGGTCTCTGTAGATCTGGGTCTTGATTCTATTACCAGCGATAAAAAAAAAAAAAGGCGCTGTGTTTTTTTAAGTCAGGTTTTAGTATCCTATTACCCAACTTTTGAAAACAAAATCAGCGGTGATTATACACATCGCCAGTCAATAAAAAGCCCATAGGCAACAACTAATAACAATGTGCAAGTAGTATTCTATTACCCACGCTCAGTATTAGCGCCTATTTTGTTGATACATTTTAAGTCGGAAATCCTGCACTTCAGAGGTTGAGGAGTAGAAGCCACAATGATGGCTTCAAAACCATCTTTGTTTGAATAATAACAGTGTAGAATACAGTATACAGCATAGAAATCCGACACAGAGTGCCCCCCTTCGACATATTAACTCCCCCTTTTAAAATTCAACTTACAAAGCTTTCTTTCACCACTTTAATTCGATGAGTATTGTTCACAAACAAATAATTCTGACCTCAAAGGGGACATCAGGACCCCTCCTGAAACCCCCCCTAACATGGATCATCTATCCAAAAGGATAGATGATCCATGGGGCGACCTCAAAGGCATTTCCTGCCTGCATATGTACTGGAGTGGCTGTACTAGCCACTGTAGTACAAGCACTTGTTGAATGAATGAACCCTGTCACCAGGTCATTCTATTCTTTTAGATATATGATCCATGTTAGAGAGGGTTTCAGGATGGGTCCTGGTTCCCCCTCAAGGTCTGAAAGTTATCTTTATGTATTGAAAGTGCATATAACCTATGAATAACATAGGTTATATGCGATTTATTACAAAAGTCACCACATGGATCATCTATCCAAAAGGGTAGATGATCCATGTTAGGGGGGTTTCAGGAGGGTTCCTGGTTCCCCCTCGAGGTCTGAAATGTTTATATATATTACAATCCAAGCGCTTATAACCTATGGTACACATAGGTTATTTGCGCTTTATTTAAAAAACGGCAGTGGTTGCCTGCATGGATAACCTATCCATGCTAGGGGGTGTCAGGTGGGGTCCTGATGACCCCTTTGAGGTCTGAACAATGTATTTGAAATAAAATAAAATAATTAATACACATATTTATTTGGAATAAAATAATTATTACAAATATACAGGCAAGGTATGCAACCGCATACCTTGTCTATTAACCCTATGAGTACTGGAGGGGTAGCAAACACGTTGTATTGCATTGCTACCTCTCTGGTACTCATAGGGTTAATCTTGCAATACAAATACGAGGGCATGTAAATAAAAATAGGAGAAGGACAATGTTGAAAGAAAGTCATGGGAGCACTGTAAGTCAAATTTTAAAGGGGGTTAAAATGTCGAATTTGAGCAATATTTGTTGAATTAATGTAGTGAAAGAAAGCACTGTAAGTTGAATTTTCAAGGGGGGTTTAAAATGTCAAAGGGGGCACTCTATTTTGGATTTTGATAATATGTGGAACACATCTAACACTAAACTTGATCTTTCTGTTGTCAAATGTACACCTATTTCCTTGGACTTTGACATTTTGCACTTTTTTTTTCAGGCGGTAGTTGAATAGAAGCAGACAGTGCCAGTTTTGTTAATACTCTGAAATGTGCTCTCTACGCCAGTTTTGTTTTACTGTGGTTCTGCAATAGAATACTGGTGTAATACATGTTTGCAAAATACACGTTGCTTGTTTTTCTTGTAATGTCAGTTTCAGCACGGGTAATAGAATAGAGCCCCTAATGTTTCTTCATATGTTCACAAGTTGGCAGATTTTGATAAGTTACTATTCAAGTTTTCTTTGAGCAAGTATTCCACAATTGTCTGTAGACAGTATAATCATGATAGGAGACAATTTGTTTAAATTTTGTCCATAGAACATCTCTAAAGCTAGTAGGTTAGTAGATCCAAAGGGTTTATGGGCCCCACTTATTCTGTCCTTCCTTAGTGGATCATGGGTATTACAAACTTGCAAGAACCCATAGTTAAAATATTCAGTCTCTGAGTTTAGGTCAGGTATTAAGTTTATTCTATTCCACAGGCATTTGCTTAGATCATTTAGGAAAGATCGGATATTATATTTCCTGAATAATCTGGTAACTATTACTTTGGGACAAGATTTAATAGCCTTACATTTTCAAACACCATAGACTATGGCATGAGCACTAAACATATTTGCAAGTGCATAGATTCTTGGTTTCAGTTTGGGTAGGAGGTAATGATCCAGTCCAGTAGAGTATGATTGGATTTTTTTGATTTATGCGAGTAGGGGAGGAGATTAGTTATGATAAGTTTAATGAGTTAAAAAAAATTACCAGAATCTGTCATTACTGGAGTCCAGCCAATTAAAGTCACCAAAAAATATATACTACCGCCTAGAGGAATGTGGATTGCTCCTCCATACTAATGAACTCTGCCTCAGTCACAGAGCTCACATTAGGCTCCCAGTCAGCTATCTGTCATCTAATATATTTATTTGTTGAATTATTTTTACGTTTATTTATTTATTTAAAGTTGTCCACTTCTATCTTATGACAGTCAGTCCAAAAAAAAAAAAAGAAAAGTATAACTAAAAAACCAAATCATCAACCTCTTTTCCCAGACTTCCCCAGCACAGAGACAATAAAAGCAAAATCAGCAAACAAATTGAACCCCAGCTGCCTGAGCTGCCTGTGACTTGCTAGTCAGTCACACCAAATTTTGGGGTCAATCTCCTTCCTCTCTTCTTCTCCCCCAGAGTGCCCCCAGAATCCCCCTAATACAGAGAACAAATGTCCTACCTAAATGACTTCCTAAACTACACTTCAATTCCCCTTTATTTGCTTATCTTCTCTAGCTCAAAAATGTGCTCCTCTCTCCTCTCACAAAAACAGAATGACATGCTGTGAGAACCCGACACCCTTTTATATGGCTGTAGAAAAGTAGAGAAAACTTTAATGTGGTGGGGAAACATTTTTCTTCCCATTGATTTCAATGCAATGAGCTAGGTGAAAAATAGCAGGAAAATTGAACTTTTAGTGGGAAATTATACACCAAGCTAGAAATTCCATCATTCAACGATTTTGGTTTGAGGCGAAAGTTTTCACCCATCCCTGATAAAGTGGAGATGAGTTATCCAGTGATATCATTTCTCCACTTTATCACACCATAGTGAATAACCCCCTAGAAACCTTTCACCTGTGAGAAGACGCAAGCTAGAGAGTGAGAGCAATAAAGAGTGATAAATCAAAATAGAGACAGTTATAGGAAGTGAGATAATGCCAGAGAGAGAGAGAGAGGAACTGACACTGCTTTACATCTGAGTATACGAAACATACACACACATACCTCCCAACATTTCAAATTGCCAAAGAATGACACTTGTGGCGCTGGGGGTGTGGCTGGTGGGTGGTGCATTAAAGAGATTTTTTAGGCTATTTCATGTCCCATTGAAAACTCCTTGTGTAACCTAACAAGTGACTTATAACAAGACCAAAGTATTTTATTTACCCAGATTAATTTATAAACAAATATACTGAAATTTAAACAAACATTAATGTGAGTTTTATTGCTGTAGAGCAATGTGATACACTTATATACACACCACACAGTCTGATCTCCTAAAAAGAGGGACATCAGGGTGGGACAGAGGGATTTGGGTCTAAAAGAGGGACTGCCCCTCCTAAAAAGGGATACTTGGGAGGTAAGCACACAGCAAAAAAAAGCTCTAGGTAGAAAACTTGATGCATTATGGTAAATTGGTGCAGTTCTGGAGGAAACCAATCTCCCCACAGAGAATGAAAAAACATTTCCATTATTTTAAATGTTTTAACACCTTCAATGCAATGTGTTGGATACCTCTCTAGCATTTAATGGGTTGAAAGACGAATTTAAATCAATGGGAAGTTTTATTTTTAACTTTTGGTGCCGTTGGTTTGCTCCAGAACTGCACCTATTTACCTTAGTACATGAACCTCAGAGAACAAGACAGACCAAGAGAGAGTGAAATAAAAGAGCGTGTGGGTATGTGTGTGTGTGTGAGAGACAGTGAGAGAGACAGAGAGAGATTTTAATTAGAGGAAAAATCATGAAAGATATCAAGAGCAACACTTCTGCCACTAAAATCTGCTACTGTGGTTGGTTTGTTTGGGGAGGCTAAGCTTCCCTTGGTCTTCATTATTCTCTTCCTATGCTTGTCCTATAACATGCACAGGAAAATGTATTGTTTAGTACATAGTGATTAACAAGATGAAAGGAATGCCCAAAATGCCCATAGATGTTCCATTTTCTTCCCCTCGGTGCAAAAAATGTTAAAGGGGGAAACTTTGTTATACAACACTTAGTAAATTGGGATCAGTCAGGCATTTGTCCTGAAAATTGATTCCAGCACCTGAATGAGCATGGCAACATTTTGTAAATTCATCCTATTTAGATAGATACTTTTAGGGTGTTTAACACACCATGGGCAATGTGAGTAAGGGCGATTTCTGCTAGTATATACACTGATGGTTGGTCTTTCAATTCTTCCTATAATATATTACAAACCATTCAGTGTTGGATGATGTGATGAATAATCTGATGGGAAAGATTCAACCTGCTACCAAAATAAAGCAACGTACATAGATAAGTAATAACAACTACACCGATGTCTAATATGACTGCTTTCATTTCATACACATATAAATGTACCAAAATCTGAACAAACTGCAGTGAGACTAGTGTACTAAGAAATGGAACTGTTATGGAGCAATTGTGGAGCATACCAACTGCACCAAAGGGGAAAAAAATATTCCCCAATCTCAGTTTGATTTAAATAGGGCTTTTAACTCACTGAATGCTCAAACGTTTTCAATGCAAGTCTATGCACTGGAGATCTCTCTAGAATGCAAGGAGTTAAAAGCCCCATTTACATGCATGGACATTTGAATCTGAATGCTCCAGAATTGCTCCACTTTTGCCTTTATAGAAAGTGGACTAATTGTGGGTCAAACTAACTGCACCACTGGGGACAAATAGAGTATACATTCCCCAAATTCCCACTGGTTTAAATGGGATATTTAATCCAATGAATGTTAAAGAGGTCTCCAATGTATTGCTCTGCAATGTATTAGAGACCTTTCTAGCATTCAAGGGGTTAAAAGCCTGATTTAAATTAAAGGGCATTTTTATTTATCTGCTATGGTACAGTTGGTTTGTCCCAGTATGTATATTAGGAGTCCGAGAGACTCAACTAGGAACGAGCCTACAATACAAATTTGCAGGCTCTCTAGGAGTGGTGTCCTACCCAGCGTGCGGTCTCTTTTAGCCCACATAGCTCTAGTCTCTAAGTGATCATGAGTAAGCATATACGCACGTGAAACATGTTGATCAGATCCTAACGGAGAGATCTGCTTAGGGGTGCCCACAAGTTATCCTCTATGCCTGCAGTTGAACTAAGGTACAGTTAGTCTGTTTGATGTTTTGGAATAATAAAGAATTGATGTTTTTAAACACACACTAAAGTATCTTCGATGTGGATACGTGGTGCACCTTTGTATCTTTTTAAACTAACATGTGACACAGACACAGTTGTCTATGCCATGTTAATACAATTGTGTAGATCTTGGTACTGATTAAAACAATACCACAGACTGCCTCATTGCTTGCCTTGATGCAAGCAGCATTAAGAGGAGACTTTGTTCCATAAATAGCTTAATAAATTGATGTCAGGCATGCACAGGACCATCACAGCAAATTCACTGGCTGATTTAACTTGTGATTACTGTCATACATATTTTTAAAAACCAAAATCTTTTATTTACATTTAAATTATAGAGATAAACATTTGTTAAATACAATTTCAACCACAGAAAAGATGGACCATACAAATAATAGATGCCTTGGCAACAATAAAACTATTATTACTATTATGATAATTCAAACATATTTAATACAAATATTGAATAAAAATTAACCAACCTCTAAATCTAGTCCCATATACTCTATTTAACCAAGGAGACCAGGACAAGATAAATTTTTCGTAAGAATTATTTTCAATAGAACATAGATATTCATTGTAAAATATGTTTTCTATTTAATACTGTCATGCATTCATACCAGTGATTTAGATTACAGGTAAGATGATGTGCATGTAGACTCACCTCAGCAGTTCTTATGTGTTTATTTACCGAACTATAAATGACACATGGATTCTGATGATTGTCAGCATTAATCCTGTGTAGAGATCACCAGGGAGAGACATTTTGGTAATGCTATTTCTAGATTCATTTTATAACATGTATAAATGGCAAGTAATTCATGCAGACTCACTTGTTAACCCCTTGTGTGCTAGAGGTGTCACAATGCTTTGTGAAGCAATGCACTGAAGATGTCTCCAGTTCATTACATTGCAAAGTGCTAGGAACCTACCTGGTGAGATAGCTCAGTGGTAAATGCCCTGAGTACAGAGCCTGTTCAAACTGCATGGTTGCAGGTTTGAATCCTGGCAGGGTCAACTCAGCTCTTTATCGTTCTGAGATCAATAAATGCGTACCATTGATTGGGTAATAATAACACCTATTATTTCAGCTGCTGATTTGGTTAATTCTGAGAGTGTGCACTGAAAGTGCTTTGAGTCCCACTGGGAGAAAGGTGCTATATAAATACTAGTTATTATTACCTCTCCTGCACCCATGAGATTACTGATATTATATATATATTCCTATAGAGATATATATAGACACATTATCACGTTAATAAGATTTTGTGTCTGATCCATCAAGAAACTGGATTGATTCTAGGGTAAAACTAGCAGCACCATAATATAAAATTACCTTGATTTAAATTGGGCTTTTAACCCCTTGAATGTTAGATTACAATTGCTATTGCAATGCACTGGAGATTTCTCTTGTATTGTAGTGGTTGAAAACCTAAATTAATAAATTGGACATTTCTAAATGTATATTTATCCTCAATGGTGAAGCTGATATACTCCAGAATTGCTCACAGGGAAATAAAGATATGGAAAAGTGGCAATCACTCCAATGTGATAAACCTATCGTTCTATGGAGCAATGGACCGGGATAGAGGTCTCAACCCTTTGAATACCAGAGGGCAATGCATTTCACACTCCTCGGGTACTCAAAGGGTTAAAGTCTGCCAGTACTCCCTTGCTGATCTTGTGAGAGATTCTGAACTCAGAGTCTTCCATTTTTGAAGTTTAATGTTTCTTGAGACCAGAACCTTTTGTTATCATGGATTGCTAGTAATGTAATTTCTACCCCATCCCTTGCAGTCTGTAGGGCTGTGTGTGCAACTCAACAAACATTGTGTCTATATCCAAAACTTCCAGGTCCATCCATCTGTAAGCCAAGTGGCCAGGATTCCGACTCCCCAAAATGGTTGAAAGGAGCCATTTTTGGGTTGCACAACAGACTTTTACCATAACTGCTTCTATAGGTGCAGACTTAATAAAACATGATAATTGCCTTTTAATTTTATAAATTGCATTACAAAGTTTAAAGAACACAGACCTAGGTGGCACATTCTTTCCTTGAGCAGAAGCAGCAAACTGTATGGTGCAGTAGTTCAGATTATCCATGGAGCTTAAGTCAGATGGGGTTTGTCTCCCAGTACTGTCAGATACGTTATGTGACTATAAAGAAGAAAGGTTTAGCAAAAGAGAATATGTACTCAATCATAAAATCAATGCCTGTGTAATATAATCAGTATTAAGTAAAAAATATTCAATTTGACTGTATTTATTAACTCAATTAGAGCACATGTCCGATAAGGTTAGATCCTAGCCTCTTGGGTGCTAGAGATGTTTCCAAAGCATTGTGAACCAATGTGTTAGTGATGTCTCTAACATTTAGGGTCATAATACCAACAGGAACAAGTGGTTCTTAATTTAATTTAAGGAGCAGTGATCTTTTATTAACCAGTTATCAATCCTTGTACAGATAACACCACCAAAACCAAATCAGTAACCTGTTGTGAGGCACTGTATCAAAGTATTTTAATTTATTCAGTAATCTGTTAGGCAATGTATCAAAAGCTTTTGCAGAATCCAAGTATACTATATCAACAGCAACTCCCTTGTCCAAATTTCTACTTACTCTTTCATAAAATGCAAGTAGATTAGTCTAACATGATAGTACATGAACCTGAGAAAGCAAGACAGACCAAGAGAGGGTGAAGTCAAAGAGTGTGTGTGTGTAAGAGAGAGAGAGAAATGTATTTGAACTAGAAAGAAGAAAAAACATGAAAGAGATCAGGAGTAAGACTTCTGCCACTAAAATCTGCTGCTGTGGTTGGTTCGTTTGGGGAGGCTAAGTTTCCACTGGTATTCATTATTCTCCTCCTATGCTTGTCCTATAACATGCACAGGAAAATGTATTGTTTAGCACATATTGATTAACAAGGCATAGAGGAAAGGAATGCCCTAAACACTCATAGATGTTCCATTTTCTTCCCCTTGGTGCAAGAAACATGACATTTTGTTATACAATGCTTAGCAAATTTGGATCAGTCAGGCATTTGGCCTGAAAACTGATTCCAGCACCTGAATGAGAATGGCAACATTTTGTAAATTCATCCTATTTAGATAGACACTTTTAGGGTGTTTAACACACCATGGGCAATGTGGGCAAGGGCAATTTCTGCTAGTATATATACACTGATGGTTGGTCTTTCAATTCTTCCTATAATATATTACAAACCATTCAGTGTTGGATGATGTGATGAATAATCTGATGGGAAAGATTCAACCTGCTACCAAAATAAAGCAACGTACATAGATAAGAAATAACAACTACACCGATGTCTAATATGACTGCTTTCATTTCATACACATATAAATGTACCAAAATCTGAACAAACTGCAGTGAGACTGGTGTACTAAGAAATGGAACTGTTATGGAGCAATTGTGGAGCATACCAACTGCACCATAGGGGAGGAATACAAATTCTCCAAACTCCCTTTGATTTAAATAGTGCTTTTAACCCACTGAATGCTGGAGAGTTCTCAATGCAAGTCTATGCACTGGAGATCTCTTTAGAATGCAAGAAGTTAAAAGCCCCATTTACATGCATAAAAATTTGAATTAGAACTCTATAGTTCAGTTGGTTTGCTCCAGAATTGCACCACTTTGCCTTTACACGAAAGTGGACTAATTGTGGGACAAACCAACTGCACCATTGGGGACAAATAGAGTATACATTCCCCAAATTCCCACTGGTTTAAATGTCATTTAATCCATTGAATGATAAAGAGGTCTCCAATGTATTGCGCTGCAATGTTTTGGAGACCTGTCTAGCATTCAGGGGGTTAAAAGTCTGACTTAAGTCACACAGCATTTTTATTTATCTGCTATGGTACAGCTGGTTTGTCCCAGAATGTGTATTGGGAGTCAGAAATGCTCAACTAGGAGCAAGCCAGCAATACAAATTTGCAGACTCTCTAGGAGTGGTATCCTACCCAGCGTGCATTCTCAGAGAGGAAATATTCTAAAGCATATCATACTGGTCCTGCCAAGACAGCAGTCCAGCCATGAAATGCCAGGCAATTCCTCTCTGAACAAGAGAAGCAGCTGTCCCCAGACATATGTTTATACCGTGTTGGGCCTCGTCAGTGAGGTACAGCTGATCTCTCTAAGCACTATTTGTCCCAGAATAACTTTGCTTTTTGCAGAAGGTCAGTCATGGATAAATTTGACAAAGTTACTGGTATGTATGAATGTGCCACATAGCTCTAGTCTCTAATGTCATCGGCTGCTCTGACTGGTATACGTATAATCTCTGTAGTGCATACCAGTGGAAATACTCTGCCAGCTCTAGACTTTAATGCAAATAAGCCATGTATGACCGCCCAATATCATATGCAGGGAAATTAACAAGTGACACAAACACAGTTGTCTATGCCATGTCAATTCAATTGTGTAGATCTTGGTGTTGATTAAAAGAATACCCCAAAATGCCCACAGACTGCCTCATTGCCTGTCCTTGATGCAAGCAGTATTAATAGGGGACTTTGTGCCATTAACAGCTTAATAATAACTTAATAAATTGATGTCAGACATGCGTTGGAACTTCACAGCAACTCCACTGGTTGATTTAACATGGGATTACTGTCATGCATTCACCCCAGTGATTTACATTACAGGTAAGATGATATGTATGTAGACTCACCTCAGCAGTTCTTATGGGTTTCTTTACCGAACTATAAATGACACATGGATTCTGATGATTATCAGCATTAATCCTGTGTAGAGATGACCAAGGACAGACACTTTAGTTACGCTAATTCCAGATTCAATTTCTAACATGTATAAATGGCAAGTAATCCATGCAGACTCACTTGTTAACCCCTTGGGTGCTTGAGGTGTCTCAGTGCTTTGTGAAGAAAAGCATTGGAGACATCTCTAGAATGAATATATATATATATGTATATATATATATATATATATATATATATATATATATATATATATATTTATATATATATATTCCTACAGAGATATGTATAGGCACACTTTAACATTAATAAGATTTTGTGTCTGATCCATCAAGAAACTGGATTGATTCTAGGGTAAAACTAGTTGCACCATAATTTAAAATTCCCTTCATTTAAATTGGACTTTTAACCCCTTGAATGTTAGATTACAATTGCTATTGCAAAACATTGGGGAATTCTCATGTCTTGAAGCAGTTAAAAACTTAATTTAATAAATTGGACATTTGTAAATGTATATTTATCCCCAATGGTGCAGTTGATATACTCCAGAATTGCTCACGGGGTAATAATGATGTGGAAAAGTGGCACTTTTCCAATGTGATAAACCTATCGTTCTATGGAGCAATGGACCGTAATGGAGGTCTCAACCCTTTGAATACCAGAGGGTAACGCATTTCATACTCCTCTGGTACTCAAAGGGTTAAAGTCTGCCAGTACTCCCTTGCTGATCTTGTGAGAGATTCTGAACTCAGAGTCTTCCATTTTTGAAGTTTAATGTTTCTTGAGACCAGAACCTTTTGTTATCATGGATTACTAGTAATGTGATTTCTACCCCATCCCTTGCAGTCTGTAGGACTGTGTGTGCAACTCAACAAACATTGTGTCTGTATCCACAACTTCCAGGTCCATCCATCTGTAAGCCAAGTGACCAGTTTTCTGACCCCAAAATGGTTGAAAGGAGCCACTTTTGGGTTGCACAACAGACTTTTACCATAACTGCTTCTATAGGTGCAAACTTAATAAAACATGATAATTGCCCTTTAATTTTATAAATTGCATTACAAAGTTTAAAGAACACAGACCTAGGTGGCACATTCTCTCTTTGAGCAGAAGCAGCAAACTGTATGGTGGAGTAGTTCAGATTATCCATGGAGCTTAAGTCAGATGGGGCTTGCCTCCCAGTACTGTCAGATACGTCATGTGACTATAAAGAAGAAAGGTTTAGCAAAAGAGAATATGTACTCAATCATAAAATCGATGCCTGTGTAATATAAGCAGTATTAAGTAAAAAATATTCAATTTGACTGTATTTTATTACGGTAACTCAATTAGAGCACATGTCAGAAATGATTAGATCCTATCCTCTTGGATGCTAGAGATGTCTCCAAAGCATTGTGAGACAATGTGTCAGTGATGTCGCTAACATTTAGGGTAATAATACCAACAGGAACAAGTGGTTCTTAATTTATTTTAAGGAGCATTGATCTTTTATTATTATAACATATTCTGCATGTCTTTTCACAGTGAATAGGATAAAATGATTTTCTATTCTAAATTTATTAAAGCTCAACCTTAAAAAATAAAAGAAGAATAACCTGCAATTTGCAGTTGGAGTCATTGGGTGGAACTATTGTTTCCAGTGGAAGGGGATGTCCAGACCTGTCTGTTGCTCATTTGTTTTGACTGCTTTACCTGGGCTCCTTAAAGGGATAGTAAAACTTCGTTTTAACTTTATTTTATTTTGTAGGCATTAAAAAAACATGAAGAATGATATAAGTCTTATCTCTCAAACCTTTATGGTTTATGAGATATTCACAAGCAAAGTTTCCCCTCCCTCCCCTTTTACCTAGTGTAAGCCATCTCTTCTCAGATGTGGATCTGGTTGTATGACCAGACAGATAACAAAAGGGGACAATTTTCTTTGTATGAAAACAATGAAAGCCCTTCCCCCCTTGACAAGTTTTTCAGCTTTTTCCCTTATCTTAATTGAAGATTGTCCCTCTCTGCAGTCTACCTGGGCACCTCCCTTCTGATCTGGTTGAACAGGGGGGGATACTTTGTTTGTGAATATCTCTTAAACCATAAAGGTTTAAGAGATAAGACTTATATCATTCTTCATGTTTTTTTAATGCCTACAAAATAAAATAAAGTTAAAACGAAGTATTACTATCCCTTTAAATGCCGTTATATATATTTAGCTCTTGAAGGCAAGTCACTTAAGTAGATAAATGTCATTCATCTATCTAGTGTGCATGAACAATCCTGTAAAGGAAAACCCCATTTCTAATCTGGAAGACCCCTTGCCTTTAACATCTTGTGAACTGAAATCCATAAGCTAAAACAAGGTTGTAATACAAAAACATAAAGATAAAACTGATTTTAGCATTAAGAATGCCATCTAGGCAAGTCCCTCTGTTGAACAAGTTAAGATCCACTTTAGGTATAATTCCCCTATAAAGGACTTGTATCCTTTCTTGTATTTCTTCAGAATACAATTCAGATTCCAGTACAAATTAATGCATTGAGTGAGATGGGTGGAGAATACCGTAACTATGCTCATTATTATTATGTAGCTGTGTGTAAACCATTTACAATATTATTTGTGGAGGCTTGAGGGATTAGGCACTGAGGTGTGGTAAAGATGAGATAAACTTATATTTATAACATCTTAATGCGTCTCCCCACCTGGTGGTGAACAGATAAATGAAACTGCATTAATCATTAAACCCTTAATGGGTGGTTAGACTAAGTGGCTTCTCAAAATGACATGCTAGTTGGAGATCTTTCACTCAAACTATTTGTCAAAGGCCAAACTATTGTGCAGTCTGATATATCAATTTGTGAACTGATAATAAGCCACTTATCCACTCATCTATAATTACAAGAATAGTTCATAGTAAAGAAGAAAACATAAAGTGTAGAATTATTGTGTTACTATATGCTGGAATGTTCAAGATACTCTATAATCTCCATCACTGGAAGTCTACATCTCATACTTTGGCCCCTTTGTAAGTTGCAGTGCTGTGGTCTCACTGGATTACTGAAGCTTTTCCATCACAAATTCATATTCAGACTACAGTATGAGAAATATTGGACCATATATATTACCCCTTTGAGGGCCAGAGGGATATGCAACGCATTGCAGAGCAATGCATTGTGTACACCTCTGGCACTCAAAGGGTTAATGCAAAGTGGACATAGTCTGCAGCACACAAGTTGTTCTGGAGGGAACAAATAACTTCAAATAAGACCTCTAATTTTCAATGGGTTAAAAGCCCCATTTAAAGCAATGTGCTTTTTTACTTCTTCCCTTGGGTGAATTTACAACAATGATTCCACACTAAATTAGAAGCTGGAATAGATTTTTTCATTCCTGTGTCTAACGTTTATTTACTAAGCTATGTAAACAAAACTTCTGTCTTTAACTCTGTTTGCACTAAGGGCAATGGGGCAGTCTGTGGGCTTTTGGGGTGTTCCTTTACTCTGAGCCATGTTTAACCATGCCAGAGGGGTATGCAACACACTGTAAAGCAATGATTTGCGTATCCCTCTGGCACCCAAAGGGTTAACCACTTTAGTATCAGAGGGGTGCCCAATGCTTTGATATGCAATGCGCTGGGCATCCCTCTGGAACTAAAGGGGTTAGACATGGAGCAGAGGAATCGAATGCAAAGGAATGTATTTGACACTCCACTGGAACTCAGACGGTTAAAGGGATAGTAATGTCAGAAAAAAAGTATTAACTATATGGTATATACAATTTAAAAAGAGTACTTACACTTATTCGTACCTCTCAAACCGTTATGGTTTGAGAGATATAGGAAAATAAAGTTATCTGCTCCCTCCCCTTTCTGCTTGAAGAACTGTAAAAGCTGTCAGAAGCAGATTCTGGTTCCTGGATCAGGCGGCTCTTCAGCAGCACCGACAAAGCCATACCTAAAAATAAATACTTCATCGTAACGGTCTACAACGTGTGCCTGGTTTGCAAGCACACATTGTAGACCATTCCAATGAAATATTTATCTTTAGATATTGTTATATCAGCGCTGCTGAAGAGCCGCTATCTGCTCCAGCAACCAGAATCTGCTTCTGACAGCTTTACAGCTAGTCAAGCAGAAAGGGGAGGGAGCGGAGAATTTTATTTTCATATATCTCTCAAATCATAATGGTTTGAGAGATATGAATACGTGCAAGTACTCCCTTTTAATTGTATCTACCAGATAGTTAATATTTTTTTCTGACATTACTATCCCTTTAACACTATGTATTAAACATGACATAGAGGATATGGTACAAATTAATGCCATTTCCCTGTGCATGCTATGGGGCTGGTCTACAGGGTTTGTGGATATTGACGTCCCAAAGACTGCAGAGGTTGTCCAATAGTATACATTAAAGTGACCACACACTCTAGGCATTAGAGGCTAACTGCAGAGGGGCTGCACTGGCACATTTGTACTTATGCCCTACAGTGATACGTGTGGTTTATTTCAGATGCATGTGGTTTATTCCAGAAAGCTCATTGACCCATATTTATAAAGAAAGTGGAGGTCTTCCGGAGTAACCTAACTGTACCATGCTGACAAATAAAAATTAAATTCAATTTGGTTTTTAACCCTTTAAATGCCAGAGGAGTAAGCAACTCATTGCAACGCTAGAATGATAGAGAGGTCTCCAATGCATTGTGAAGCATCTGGCATTCAATAGGTCAAAAAGCTCTATTCAAGTGCATGTGAATTTAGTAATTTGTATTTGTTCTCTATGGTGCAGTTGGTTTACCCCAGAATAACACCAGTTTGCTTTTATAAATATGGTCCATTGGATTTTATTTTCTATTACCTTTTTCACCACAAAGAAAGCTGAGCCGGTTCTGCTATTTGCCATTCGATTTCTTATGTTCCTAAAAAGCAGAGAGTAGGCTTAGTATTTTCGCTTTTTATGTTTATGTGTTCACTTGATTTCAGTGTGGAACACGTTTCACTCTCTCCCTCATCTTGTTTCCACGGTGAGCCAGAGACTTTACTAGCATTCAGCTGATTAGCATCCCTTTTAAATCAATCTGTCCCCTGTGGTACCATTGGTTTGACCCAGTTATGCCCCACTCACATACATGTCCTGTCCCCCCCCAGTTATTGCTCCAGCTCACCATCAGAGCCCACTTCCATTTGCTAATTTTATTATTAGTATTAAGGAGTGAAGTAAGCAAGTGATACCACAGAGCTTACAATTGAAACTGAGCTACAATACCAGTGCGGTTCCACTTCAGCTATAAGCTCTGTGATATCACTTGTGTAGCTCAGTTTCAGTTGTTATTCTACAGAGCTTACAATTGAAATGTAGCTACACTAGTGATACCACAGTCATGCTAGTGATACCACAGAGCTTACAATTGAAATTGAGCTACAGTAGTGATACCACAGAACGTACAACTGAATTGGAGCTACACTAGTGATACACAGACATTTCAACTGAAATAGTAATACTACAGAGCTGTCAACTGAAATATTGATACCACAGAACTTACAAATATATGACTACCAATGGGTTGTCATTTAATTAAAAGCTCTGTGGTATCATCAATGTTGATATGTTTCAAATGGGCAAAAAGAGAGAACAAAAGGGGAAGTGGAGGAAAAGGAGTGAGAAAAAATGGAAAGGGGGTAAAAAAAGGGAAGTGGGATGAAAGTGCACAGTGGGAGAAGATAGGATGGGAGGAAGATGGGTCTGTGCCAGGATGGTACCTATCATGACTGAGAGCAGCTAATACCTTAATATTATATTAAAGGGGAGAGGGATAAAGAGTGGAGCTAATATACCAATAACAGCAGCACAATTCTGGAGTAAACAAACTGCCATAGGGAAAAAATAAAAATGCACTAATTTCCCATTCATTTAAATTGGACGCCTCCAGGTCCTGGTACAAGAAGTGCCACGGGCCTCCTCCACAATGCACCCATCTCCTACCTGGAGCTCCCACGCGGTCCTCTTAGTAATGCAAAGCGCTGGGAGATTATGTCATCTCCCAGCGCTCTGCATTACTAGAGCGCCAGCGGGAGATTGTGGGTGCCAGGCGGAGGGGTCACAGGGGAAGGCGGGCCCCTGGAGTGCACAGGTGAATGCTAGAGATGTTTCTGGAGAGCCATCTAGCATTCATACAGTTACAAGCCCCATTTTAGCCCAATTTTTTCTCTTTCCCTATGGGGCATTTGATTTGCTCCTGAAATGTACAAAATTAACCTAGTATATCAGCCCCAGTGTGACTACATAATAATAATTTAATTGTTAAGATACTGCTGGGAAAAATTACAAAGAAGCCACGATATAAGCAGTATTTCTATTTTTATGAACATGGGACGTTTTTATGCCCTTTTGCGTATGTAACCATGCCCCAAAAATGTAAGAGAAAAGACAACTTTGAAAAAATACAACTCAAATACAGGATAACTCCAAAAACCCAGTATACTGAAAAGGAGGAAAGTCCTAAAACCTTACTTTTATTGATCATACACAAAAATGAATCAACTTACATTACATTTCTTACATTTTGGTTCCTGTATTTTATTTGGGTTTGTCTCTTTTTGGGCATATTTTTTTTTTTTTTTTTTTTTTTTTTAAACATTAACCCTTTGAGTGCCAAAGGGGTACGCAACACATTGCAAAGCAATACGTTGAGTACTCTTCTGGCACTCAAAGGGTTAATAGATTCACAAAAACTGCTGCAAATACACTACTATGGCAACAACAAACCTTTGGAGACACATTTAATTACCTGCAGTGCTATTTTATGACTAGACATTACAGAGTGGGTGGGAAGCATCAGCAGCAGTCTGTTGGCTCCAGAGTGGTCAGTGGTCACATGACCGCAAGCTGATATTACCCCTGCACCTGTTTACGGCACAGTCCAAATTTGCTAAGTGCATATTGAGTTTGCACCTAATGTATCCCCCTGGTCAACTGTGGCCGGGCCCCCCAACCTCATCGGGTTCATAGGCAGTATACACTGTGAGGCCTCAGTGCCTCACGGAGCGCAGTGCAACAGCTGATTTAAATAGGCACGGGCTGGCCCATAAACAGCAGGCAGTGCAGGCAAGTGGACAGGTGGATTACAATGGAGAGTAAACAGATATAGTGAAAGATGTCAGCTGTCACATCATGACTTACCTTCTTATTCCTGGAACTGGGTGAATAAGTTCCAACAAAAAGTTCTTAAATACTAAGCGCTTAAGTAGTAGCAGAACTGTGAACATTGAAACGTGACATGCTCCTATGAATGTCATAATTTGAAGGAACAAACTGTTGATGACAGGATGTACCACTTACAAAAATGTGTAAAAATAGTTCAAAACATGTATCAGTAAATTATTCCCTGCAACACCTTCATCACATACTTTAATAGCAAACCCCGCTCATCTTAACCTGGATATGCCAATGACCACTATAAATAGGTTATTTGTGGACTGGTTCTCTAAGATGTATCTCTGATTAGTACTGGGTATCAAATCTACTGGGGAAGACATGATTCTTTGTTGCAGGATTCCAAGTCCCCAAACTCCTCCCACTTAAGTCTTCTTAAGAATTGATTCATAGTGGCTATTAGAATGTCCTGGCCAGATTATCTTAAATAGAAGGCATATTTTGTGTTCTTTAAGGGGATTAAACTGCAACTTTTGAAATAACTAATTAATGATATAATACAGCACTGTAATATTTTTTAAATGAGGCATAACTCAGCATCCAATGTATCATATGTTATAGGCATAAAAAATAGTTCTCTTACCAACCATTGAACCGGCGAAACAAAATTATAATGATGACAATGAAAATGATGGGTCCAAAACTTGCCGCTGTGTACTTGATTATTGTAGTTACGCTATCTGAAAAATATAAAAAAATATAGGGTGAATTTCATTGAAGAATTAAAAGGGCATCATCACTTTAATATAACTAGAGATCATGCGATTTTAAAGTTTACATTTTTAAATATCATAAATTCCTAGCCAGCATTTGCAAAATTATTCATTGTGGGCATAAGACTCAAAATATGTTATACCTTTGCTTCTCCTTTTCACATATAGCTGTGTACAACCATTATCATACAGGATCGAGTTAACAAATAATGTGAACTGAACTGGGTGGGTTACAATCTCAAAACAATAATCTCTGTTTATGATTTCATTAGTTTACTGAACATGCCTGATAACTGCAGCCAGTTTTCTTTACTGTGAAAGATTTTAGAATTACTTCACCAAAGAGGAAATAAATAAAAATGCTGACATTGGAGGTCATACACTATGATGTGATAAAGTGGAGATAACTTCTCCAGTGATAGCACTTCTCTAGTTCCTATGTCATTCTATGGAGCCAATTCACTAAGATCTCCAAAACTGGAGAAATCTTAGTGCATTAGCTCCATAGAATAACATAGGAAATGGAGAAATTATATCACTGGTGAAGTTATCTCCACTTTATTGCCACTTTATCACATCTTAGTATATAACCTCCATCATATTTTAATGTGTATGAACCCTTTTCATTTTTGGTGATAGCACCCCTTGTAACTCAATGCATTGGATACCTTACAGTCAGTCAAATGTTTTCTGATTTCTTATTTAGTATTTTAAGTAGAGTTAACCCTTTGAGTCCCAAAGGGGTATCCAACTAATTGAGAAGCAATACATTAAGTAACCCTCTGGCAATAAAAAGGTTAAAGTGCCCTTCTGCTCAGAAGAAAAGTGGTGTAAATTTGGGGCAAACCAACTCTATCATTGGGGACAAATATAAGTCCCACAATGTGCTGTTAAAATCTGACTCATACAACCATAGTTAAGTCAAAGGGAATTCTTATTGGCCACAAATGGTCTTTCTGGTTTGCAGCAGGTTTGATCCAGTTCCTTTTGGACAAAGAACTACTGAATAAAGAGTGGAACTGTGCAATACACAAACAGTACAGGCAGGCTTTTTAATAGTCGTCTCTTACCTTTCTTATTACTGCTTTATATAAACCTCTAACCACTTAAATAAATAAAAATAAATAAGGTTAGCACACTAAATTAAACCCCAGTCACCAAAAACAGGGACATTTAAGGCAACCCTAACTCCAGCTTACCTCAGTTTCTGGACCCCTTAGCTACTCTTCCACACCTTCCCAAGTACGTTCCCCCTTCAGAATCCTCCTCTTCATCATAGCTCTCAAACTGGACAGTGTGCAGTAATACTATAACCTTTAACCCCTCAATGTTATAAAAGCAAAGCATTGTAAAATTCTTTAGAAAATGCTTTGAGTTAAAAACCAGTTTTAAATCAATGTGGCTCTTTATTTAACATCTGTGATTACATTTGATTTGTACAGCATTGCTCCAGTTTTTGAATGCATATGGTCCTATGGGTCAACCACATAAATGGTTAATCATCTTTTTTGCATTTGCCACAGTAAAAGGTTAACCCCACGTGTGCTTAGATAGGTGACTGTGAACATAGAAAGGCATCTCATGTCCCAATGGGCCATATTCAATAACCCTTTGAGTGCCAGAGGGGTATCCAATGTATTGCACTGCAATGCTTTGGATACCTCTCTGGCACTCAAATGGTTAAGCTAAATAGGTGTAGTTCTGGAGCAAACCAAATGCACCATAGGAGAGAAATGAAAATCAGGAATAGTTTCAATGGGGCTTTTAAACCCTGAAATGCTAGAAGCCACCAACGCATTGCATTACAATGTGTCACAGACCTCTCTAGCACTGAAGGGGTTGAAAGCACTATTTAGATCATTGCGGATTTTAGGATTTTTGTCACCTATGGTGCAATTGGTTAGCGACAGAACTACACATATTTAGCCCACTGAAGATGGCACAGTTATTCTGTGCAAGCAATTGTCCCATCTCCTGAATCAGAATGTTGAAATTTTCACTTGGCTGGCCTTTGTCACAGGAAAATTGTAAGAAACTGACTGTCCTGTGGGCTACAGCTCAGATATGAAAAAAGTCTCAATGAGAGAACTGGATTTTGAGATACACATTTCAGAAAGAGGAGTGTATGAATTTGCCACTGCAGTTCATTTGCTACACATGTTTATATGCTTGCAAGGCAGTTTAAGAACACATGAAGCCCCCTGTGGAATCACAGATGCCCAGAACTATAGACAAACATTTAGGATCCAGTTATGTTAAGTTGTTAAGTTTTCATACATTTCTATTTGTGGGAAAAGCAGGCATATTTATGTATTGTGCACCAAAAGTGGCCTCACATATCCCTGACCATTTAGCCACAGGATTAATAGGTGCCTTTATGTAAATATGGGACTGCTGGAAAAGCCAAGCCCCCTGAACCTAGAAGCCCCTAGAGAATGCAGGCTGTGCCCTTGAATTAACTGTTCCTGATATTCTTGCAAACCCAAAGCCTGGACTTATGTACAATGCCTTAATTAATATCAGTGATCACAGTTCTGTCAGTGTATAAATGTATAATGAGCATACTTGGGAACTCTCCAGATCTGCCCTGGAGACTGTTTTTTGTGTTAATTACCAGGTCTCCTGGGACAGAGGCTGATTCTCCTGCTGTGATGAGTTACCTGAGAAACCCTACACACTTCTCCTCCATCCCACCCTGTTCCACCCATTTTCCACCCACTTCCCAGCACAATTTAGGTTAAGCCCTGCCTACCTGACAAAGCCCATAATTTATAATCTGAATCATGTCATTGGCTTAAGCCTGGTGCAAAGCCCATGGGCGCTCTTTGGGAGCTCCACAAGAGGAAGGTGTAAGAAAAAGGAAGCATATTTCCCTGGTCTCCACTGTGTCCTGTTAGCATATTGCACAGTACAAAGAGGACCAACTTTGTCTGAAACACCCCTGCACATCCATACTGCCAATATCTTGCCATAGGTGAAGTCCATTGTTCACATAACATGTTCAGTATAGAGGTGTTTTAGAGAGAAACACTGTATTAAAACAGCACTTTGCTCTTGTTTTACCTCAGATATCTATTCACACATACCACTCATGTGTTAATCACAAGGTAAGCTGACCAGACCTTCCCTTTAACTGGGAAGTCCATTGTTCACATAACATGTTCAGTATAGAGGTGTTTTAGAGAGAAACACTGTATTAAAACAGCACTTTGCTCTTGTTTTACCTCAGATATCTATTCACACATACCACTCATGTGTTAATCACAAGGTAAGCTGACCAGACCTTCCCTTTAACTGGGAACACATAGGAAATAGGCATATTTCAGGACTGCACTGCAATCAAGGCAGCCCTGCAGTATGCATCTTTCATATGTGTCCCCGGTTAAAGGAGAGGTCTGGTCACCCTATCACAAGGGGCTGACCAAGATATCAATCTATCACACACCACAACTCTCCAGGGGTCACAGTGAAAGCAATTAAAAGAAGCTAAGTTTAGTAGAGTGAAATAATAGGTAGCTGATCTTGCCTGTGTGTTTGAGGCCTTAACATTTTGAGTGCCAGAGAGATATCTAACTCAAGGGTTTATCTACACCTCAGAAACAAAACATGAGATTAGTAGATAAAAAGTGACTTACATAAAACATATATGTGGATAAGTTCTGAACGGTTTGTCCCAATATTATTTGTAGCGGTGCAGTAGTATCCCCCAGCTTGGCTCATTTCGATGTTATCCATTTCCAAACATTTGCCATTTTTGATCCAAATGCCATTTGCACTGTAAAAATTGTACTCTATATTTTCAGGATTGGCTTGGGCACTGCAGGTCAGTTCCACTTTTCTGTATTCTGTCACCTGGCCAAATGAAGAGCTGGAAATTCTTACATTCTTAGGTGTATCTGTAAGTAAAAGAGGAACAAAACAGGCCTTGTACTGCAAACGAGGAGCAGTTCTTGAGGTAATTAACAATGGGGTGGGGTTTAGATATTCCCAGAATCACTATTGATTTAGATGGACGTTTTAATGTCTTGAATGCTAGAGAGATGTCAAACTCATTGTGAAGGAATGCTTTGGAGAACTCTCTAGTATTCAAGTGGTTAAAATATCAATTTAAAGCGATGGCAACTTGCCAAGTTTTATTTGTCCCCTATGGTACATCCAGTTTGCTCCAGTAATACATCTCTTTAAGGTTCCTGCATAAGGCACTATATATTTTAATTCAAAGAGGGAGACATCACTAACATTCAATTGGTTAACCCATTGAGGGCCAGAGAGGTATGCATCGCATTGCAGAGCAATGTGATGCATACCCCTCTGGCACTCAAAGGGCTAAAACCACAATTTAAATCAATGGAAAGTAATATTTGTTCTCTGCGGTACAGCTGATTTGCCCCAGAATTACTCCTCAATCTCACCCTTTGAACCCTATATTAAAAAGAAAAGTGCATCATTCTGGGACAATTAACTGCAGCATACGGAACTAGAACACCTTTACAGAATTATCGTGAATTAAACTGTGGCTCTTAATCCCTGGGATAGTGGAGATGTCTTCAGTGCACTGCAAAACAGTGTGTTGAAGACTTCTCCAGCTTACAAGGAGTTAAAAACTCCATTGAACGTGGAACTACCACCCCTTAGAAACACGGCCCCAAATAATTACCCATCGGGTGACTAGCTGCTCATTAGCGCTAGTCGCCAGAATTATTTCCACATTCATGAGATTTATACACTGCTCCGGGAATGACAGGCAGGAAACCGTGCAGACATCTTTCCACAGTGACGTCTGAGCACCTGCGCTGTCAGTCCCAGCCTGCTCTAAGGGGCGTTGCTAGGAGCCATTCGGCTCCAGAAGTGACTGACAGCACAGGTGCGCAGACGTCACTATGGAAAGATGTCTGTGCGGTTTCCTGCCTGTCATTTCCGGAGAAGTGTATAAATCTCATGAACGCAGTGATAATTTTGGCGACCAGCGCTACTGAGCAGCTAGTCGCCAGATGAGTAATTATTTGGGGCCATGTTTCTAAGGAATCTTATTTCCGGCTTTAAATCGAGGTTTGAAAACTTTAAATCCTCCAGCTCCGAAGGTCTATAACTCCCATAACGTTAGATTGTAACTGGCATAGTTTTATTCTTTGGGCAATCCCTACAATATGTCAGCTCATACCAACAGGATGTAATAGCTAATGATTACAGTCATAAATTCCATGTTATTTCAAAGGTACCTGTATCTTTGAAGAGACAGAAATGTAAAATAGCTACATTTTTTCCTACAGCACCACCGTCTGGAAACAGTTGCACACACACTATCCTAGGAGTTAAACGAGAAGTAATCGTTCATTTGATGCCAGTTAATGTCTACTTTCCTAAATGCTATGCCTTGCCTACAATTCCTGTGTATCTGTATTAGAACAAATATTTTTTTTTACATTTCAGCCACTTCAAAGATACTAAAACCTTTGAAAACCAAAAAAGAATGTCCTAACGTATTCCGTACATGCTACCAACCTGACATAAATTGTACCCTATTTGTTTGAAGTATTACATACATTAGCGCAACTGAGCAGCTAGTCACCAGATGGGTAATTATTTTGTGCCATTTTTCTAAGGGGTGGTAGTTCCAGATTTAAATCAAGGTTTGAAAACCTGAAATCCTCCAGCTCCGAAGGTCTATAACTCCCATAATTCCAAATGTATTCCTCCATAACAGGAGAGCCTCAGGTTGTTCATTCCTGATTTTTAAATCAGTTTGGATTTCTATTTGTTTCCGCATGGCTTACTCCAGAATTCCGCCACTTTTTTATTAAATGTAAGGCCATTAAAGACATACACATCTGCTGATACAGCAAGGTCAGATTGTTTTCATAGACAACAAGATGCTGAAATTACTGAATGTTGAATGGAGTAACTAAAACAGGTGACCTATGGTACTATGTGTGTGCCACGTGGGAGGAGCCCAAAGTGTTTTTTTTTTGCATTATGTGCTTATTCAGACTTCAGTGGGGGTGATATCAGGGCCCCTCCTGATGTCATCCAATTCATTGGTGACTTCAGTGTTTTTAGATGGTTTTTTAATAGTTCTGGTGCTGGGACTTTAATAAACTGCATCTTCCTCCTCATGAGGAAAGGGATCACTATAATTTATTGCATACTCTGCAGCAACCACTACTGCAGTCAGTTTTTGAACTACCACTTTACTCACGTGTCCCTGCATTACTCCTAATCCTTTTAGTCTCCCCTATGTGTGCGTTTGCTGGACATTATTCAACTATTGTGTGTGTGTTTTTTAGGGATGAGTGAATATTCAAAAATCAGTGAAAAATAGCACTTCCTACCTATCTTAAAATTTCGCTCAAAGTGCCACTTTCACTTAATTTACATACAACACAGTCAATTTTATTTCCCACAGGCTTAGTATTAAAGGGTTCTGAGGGTACCTGTGTTGGTGGAGTCCGGGGAAAGAATCAGTCGAACAGGGATTTTTTGGGGGGTTGTTGACTGGGATTTAGGGGATAGTTAATAAAATGAAAAAAATAGAAAATTGATACATAACTTGACAGACAGACAGGAACCTTCCCCCCCCCCCCCGCCGATGTAAGCTGTTACTGGGGGCAGACTGATAATTAAAGACTTGTTGTTAGAGGATCATGCCCTGAGGAAGCATTGATTTGTAGGACTTAGACTTGTTAGGCACAAGTCCTAAGGAAACATTGATTTGTAGGACTTAGACTTGTTGTTGAGTCCCAAGCCCTAAGGGAACAATGATTTGTAGGACTTAGACTTGTTAGGCCCAAGTCATGAGGAAACTTTGATTAGTAGGACTTAGACTTATTGTTAGAAGTCCAATCCCTAAGGAAACATTGATTTGTAGGACATAGACTTGTTTGGCATAAGCCCTAAGGAAACACTGATTTGTTGTAGGACTTAGACTTAGACATCTATTAGTAGGATTTTTTTATGCACAAACCCTAAGGAAACATTGATTTGTAGAACTTAGACTTGTTGTGAGAACCCCAAGCCCTGAGGAGATATTGATTTGTAGGACTTAGACTTCAAGCTGAGAGGAAACATTGATTTGCATGGCACAAGCCATGAGGAATCAGTGATGATTTTTTTGAACTCAGGATTGTTAGAGACACATGTAAGAAATCTGTGAAGACTATGGAAAGAGGAATAAGTGATTTGTAGAACTTAGGCTTGTTAGAAAGAAGCCCTCAAAAATTGTTTTTTTTAAGCCTCTGTGATGTAATTAAAAAACAAACCATGAGAAAAAAAATACCCTACTGGCCTAGTGCCAGCAGGTCATGTTATGTGACTAGTGATGAGCGAGCACCCCAATGCTCGGGTGTTCGGGTGCTCTGACCGAGCACCCCCTGAGGCTCGAGTGCTCGGCCGAACACCCGAGCCCCATTGAAGTCAATGGGAGGACTCGAGCATTACACCAGGCACCCCCTGCTCTGATGAGGGGAGGGTGCCTGGTCCATAGGAAAAGGGCAGAAAAAGATGGAAACACTACAGAAATGGTTCAGGGACAGCATAGGGAGGATGTCTGGATGCATCTTGGACTCCAACGTCGCTGCTGGGAACGATGTTTCGCCCGTAGTACGCCATTTTTACAGACTGACCGTAAAACACACAAAAAGGAAGATAAAAACGACTTTAGGCGAAAAATTGTTACCAAACAGTATTTGCTGTATATTTACTTGTATATCATCTGCAAATTCTCCCAAAAATTTCCTCGATTTTTCTGAACTGGGGCCATGATTAAGAGGGAAACGTGCGCAGAGGCAAATTCTCCCAAAAATTTCCTTGATTTTCAGAACTGAGGCCATGATTAAGAGGGAAACGTGCGCAGAGGCAAATTCTCCCAAAAATTTCCTTGATTTTCAGAACTGAGGCCATGATTAAGATGGAAACGTGCGCTGAGCTGACCATCTAAAACATTATGGGTGAGGGTCTGCTGCAGAGCTGACCATCCTAAACATTATATGCGAAGGCCCGCTAGTGAGCTGACGCTATAAAACATTATATGAGAGGGCCCGCTAGAGAGCTGACCCAATAAAACATTATATGAGAAGGCCCGCTGGTGAGCTGACCTATATAAAAATTGTCAAACAGGGCCCGCTGGTGAGCTGACCCTATATAAAAATTATATCACAGGGCCCGCTGGTGAGCTGGCCCTATATAAAAATTATATCCCAGGGCATATGGAAGAGGAGGAGGAGGATGAGAAGATTAAGAGTCAACCATATACCCGTTTTTTGGGTGGAAGGGGTGAATGGGAATACAGAGTATTCCCATCATTGTAAATAACATATATAAAGTGAGTTTATGTTCCCCCGGGGCTTTCCTCCAGTGGAGTGGAGAAGTCAGGGGAAATCCAGGCCTTGTTCATTTTTATAAGTGTCAACCTATCAGCATTGTCGGTGGAAAGGCGGATACGCTTATCTGTTATGATGCCACCAGCAGCACTAAATACCCGCTCAGACAGAACGCTGGCGGCAGGGCAGGCCAGCACCTCCAAGGCGTAGAGTGCCAGTTCATACCACGTGTCCAGCTTGGACACCCAGTAGTTGTAAGGCACAGAGGGATCATTGAGGACGCTGACACGGTCTGCTACGTACTCCTTCACCATCTTCCAAAACTTTTCCCTCCTTGTGACACTAGGCTGCGCATCAGGGTGAGGGTGCTGGCGGGGTGTCATGAAGGTGTCCCACGCCTTGGAGAGTGTTGCCCTGCCTTTCTCGGAACTGCTGTGTGCTCCCCTTTTCTCCCCTTCTCGGTTGGCCAAGGTAGCACGTACTCTGCCGCCAGCGTTGTCAGATGGAAAATTTTGGAGCAATTTTTCGACAAGAACCTTCTGGTATTGCAACATTTTGCTTGTCCTCTCCACCGGAGGAATGAGAGATGAGAAATTCTCTTTGTAGCGGGGGTCCAGAAGGGTGAACACCCAGTAATCCGTGTTGTCTAAAATGCGTACAACGCGTGGGTCACGGGAAAGGCAGCCTAACATAAAGTCAGCCATGTGTGCCAGAGTACCAACAGTCAAGATTTCGCTGTCCTCACCAGGAGGATGACTCTCAATATCCTCATCCTCTTCCTCCTTTTCTGCCCACCCACGCTGAAGAGATGGAACTAAAGTTCCATGGCTACCCTCTGTAGCGGAGGCAACCGTGTCTTCCTCCTCCTCCTCCTCCTCCTCCTCCTCCGCCTCCTCCAATTGTCGCTGAGAAGACGAAGTGAGGGTGCTCTGGCTATCACCTTGTGTAAGCTCTTCCTCCCCCATTTCCACCTCTTCCACATGCAAAGCGTCGGTTTTAATTGTGAGCAGCGAGCGTTTCAGTAGACACAGAAGTGGGATGGTTACACTGATAATAGCGTTATCGCCGCTCACCATCTGTGTCGATTCCTCAAAATTGCGTAAAACCTCGCAGAGGTCTGACATCCATTCCCACTCCTCACTTCTGATTACAGGAAGTTGAACGGAGAGGCGACGACCGTGTAACAGCTGGTACTCCACTACTGCCCTCTGCTGCTCACAAAGCCGGGCCAACATGTGGAAGGTGGAGTTCCAGCGCGTGCTCACGTCACACAGCAGCCGGTGAGCTGGCAATTGTAAGCGCTGCTGCAGCTTCAACAGGCCGGCTGAAGCTGTTGATGACTTACGGAAATGTGCACACACGCGGCGCACCTTGGTCAAGAGATCATGCACATTGGGGTAGGTTTTTAGAAATCGCTGCACCACTAAATTAAATACATGCGCTAGGCATGGTACGTGTGTGAGCTTGCCGAGCTCCAAAGCCGCCACCAAGTTACGCCCATTATCACACACAACCATGCCTGGTTGCAGGTTGAGTGGCGAGAGCCACTGCTCGGTCTGGTGACTAATCCCCTGCAACAGCTCTGAGGCCGTGTGCTGTTTGTCCCCAAGGCAGATCAGCTTCAGCACGGCCTGTTGACGCTTCCCCACTGCAGTGCTACACTGCTTCCAGCTACTGGCTGATGGGGGAGTGGCGGTGTGTGTAGAGAATTCGGAGGTGGAAACGGAGGAGGAGGAGCCAATAACGTAGGTGCTGGTGGAAACCCTGATGGAGGTAGGGCCCGCAATCCTCTGCGTGGGTAGCACCCGTGCCATCCCAGGGTCCGAGTCGCTCCCAGCCTCCACGACATTCACCCAGTGTGCCGTCAGGGAAATGTAGCGTCCCTGGCCACAAGCACTTGTCCATGTGTCAGTCGTTAAGTGGACCTTCCCAGTAACTGCGTTGGTCAGGGCACGGGTGATGTTACGGGACACATGGTGGTGTAATGCGGGGATGGCACACCGGGAAAAGTAGTGGCGGCTGGGGACCGCGTACCGAGGGACAGCTGCTGCCATCAGGCTGCGGAAGGACTCAGTGTCCACAAGCCTAAATGGCAGCATTTCGATGGCCAGTAATTTTGAAAGGTGTGAGGTTAGTGCTATGGCCTGTGGGTGGGTGGCTGGGTACTTTCTCTTGCGCTCAAATGCCTGGGGTAACGACATTTGGACGCTGTGCTGGGACAGGGAAGTGGATGTGGTCGCTGATGGTGCTTCAGATGCTACAGGTGCAGGGCGGGAGGTATGCGGGCCTGCGCCTTCGACAGGCGATTGGCCGGCACCGAAAACAGGGGAAGAGGAGGCAGTGGTGTGGCCTGCAGACACAGATGGGCGATCCAGGCGTTCCTCCCACTTACTACGGTGCTTGGATGCCATGTGTCGGATCATGCTGGTGGTGGTGAGGTTTCTAGTGTTCATGCCTCGGCTCATTCTGGTGTGGCACAGGTTGCAAACTACAATTCTTTTGTCGTCCGCACTTTCCTTAAAAAAACGCCATACCGCGGAACACCTACCCCTTGGCAAGGTAGATTTACGCAAGGGGGTGCTCCGTGGAACATTTGCGGGCCGGTTTGGTGCGGTCCGCCTTCTTTCTGTAGCCACACCACTGCCTCTTCCAGCCTGTTGCGGTGCTGCAGATGGCTCACCCTCAGGACTGCTGACATCGCTCGGCTCTACACCTTCCCAGGTGGGGTCAGTCACCTCATCGTCCACCAAGTCCTCCTCCACTTCCTCACTCTGATCATCCTCCTCAAGTCTTGATCCCACCACATACTCAGTCATTGACAACTGTATAACATTCTCCTCAACAAGGTCTTGAGACGGAAATAGTGGTTGATTTAATGGCAACTGTGTCTCATCATCATCATCATCATCCACTACTTCCTTTGACCTTAAATGCCGTTCACATCTGTCATCTTCTTGTGATTGGGTAGCCTCTAGAGGTTGTGAATCAGGGCACAAGATGTCATGTTCCTCTGCAAGCGTGCTTGGAGAGAGGGTCAAATGAAGGATTGGTGATGAGACGAGCTCCTCACTATATCCCAGTGTGGGATCACTTCTTTGACCAGACCGTGTATGGTGGGAGGAAGGATGATCAGAGTGAGGATTATGTTGACCAGACTCTTGGCTACTGAGAGTGGACTTGGTGGAAGACAGGGTGGTGCTTAACCGACTGGAAGCAGTATCAGCTGTCATCCAACCGACCACCTGTTCGCAGTGGTCGGACCTCGAGAGTGATGTCCTGCGACGCCCTGTAAAATTACACATGAAGCTAGGTATGGTGGATGTCTTTCTTTCTTGTGCTCTGGCACCAGGCACAGTTTCTCCGCGTCCTGACCCGCGCCCTGAACTTTCAGGATCACGTCCACTTCCCCGTCCCTTTTTACCCGCCTTCTTCATCTTACACAGAATATGTGACTTTAATATTTGAGTTTGAAAACTTAACAGTATTTCTTATTATTCTGCAACTCTGCACAGTACACAGAATAGGCTGCTAAACGGCGGTGAAACACACTGAATGGAATATGTGACTTTGATATTTTAGTTTGAAGACTTAACAGTATTTCTTCCTATTCTGCAACTCTGCACAGTACACAGAATAGGCTGCTAAACGGCGGTGAAACACACTGAATGGAATATGTGACTTTAATATTTGAGTTTGAAAACTTAACAGTATTTCTTATTATTCTGCAACTGTACAGAGTACACAGAATAGGCTGCTAAACTGCGGTGAAACACACTGAATGGAATATGTGACTTTAATATTTGAGTTTGAAAACTTAACAGTATTTCTTATTATTCTGCAACTGTACAGAGTACACAGAATAGGCTGCTAAACTGCGGTGAAACACACTGAATGGAATATGTGACTTTAATATTTGAGTTTGAAAACTTAACAGTATTTCTTATTATTCTGCAACTGTACAGAGTACACAGAATAGGCTGCTAAACTGCGGTGAAACACACTGAATGGAATATGTGACTTTAATATTTGAGTTTGAAAACTTAACAGTATTTCTTATTATTCTGCAACTCTGCACAGTACACAGAATAGGCTGCTAAACGGCGGTGAAACACACTGAATGGAATATGTGACTTTAATATTTGAGTTTGAAAACTTAACAGTATTTCTTATTATTCTGCAACTGTACAGAGTACACAGAATAGGCTGCTAAACTGCGGTGAAACACACTGAATGGAATATGTGACTTTAATATTTGAGTTTGAAAACTTAACAGTATTTCTTATTATTCTGCAACTGTACAGAGTACACAGAATAGGCTGCTAAACTGCGGAGAAACACACTGAATGGAATATGTGACTTTAATATTTGAGTTTGAAAACTTAACAGTATTTCTTATTATTCTGCAACTGTACAGAGTACACAGAATAGGCTGCTAAACTGCGGTGAAACACACTGAATGGAATATGTGACTTTAATATTTGAGTTTGAAAACTTAACAGTATTTCTTATTATTCTGCAACTCTGCAGAGTACACAGAATAGGCTGCTAAACGGCGGTGAAACACACTGAATGGAATATGTGACTTTGATATTTTAGTTTGAAGACTTAACAGTATTTCTTATTATTCTGCAACTGTACAGAGTACACAGAATAGGCTGCTAAACTGCGGTGAAACACACTGAATGGAATATGTGACTTTAATATTTGAGTTTGAAAACTTAACAGTATTTCTTATTATTCTGCAACTCTGCAGAGTACACAGAATAGGCTGCTAAACGGCGGTGAAACACACTGAATGGAATATGTGACTTTAATATTTGAGTTTGAAAACTTAACAGTATTTCTTATTATTCTGCAACTGTACAGAGTACACAGAATAGGCTGCTAAACGGCGGTGAAACACACTGAATGGAATATGTGACTTTAATATTTGAGTTTGAAAACTTAACAGTATTTCTTATTATTCTGCAACTGTACAGAGTACACAGAATAGGCTGCTAAACTGCGGTGAAACACACTGAATGGAATATGTGACTTTAATATTTGAGTTTGAAAACTTAACAGTATTTCTTATTATTCTGCAACTGTACAGAGTACACAGAATAGGCTGCTAAACTGCGGTGAAACACACTGAATGGAATATGTGACTTTAATATTTGAGTTTGAAAACTTAACAGTATTTCTTATTATTCTGCAACTCTGCAGAGTACACAGAATAGGCTGCTAAACGGCGGTGAAACACACTGAATGGAATATGTGACTTTGATATTTTAGTTTGAAGACTTAACAGTATTTCTTATTATTCTGCAACTGTACAGAGTACACAGAATAGGCTGCTAAACTGCGGTGAAACACACTGAATGGAATATGTGACTTTAATATTTGAGTTTGAAAACTTAACAGTATTTCTTATTATTCTGCAACTCTGCAGAGTACACAGAATAGGCTGCTAAACGGCGGTGAAACACACTGAATGGAATATGTGACTTTAATATTTGAGTTTGAAAACTTAACAGTATTTCTTATTATTCTGCAACTGTACAGAGTACACAGAATAGGCTGCTAAACTGCGGTGAAACACACTGAATGGAATATGTGACTTTAATATTTGAGTTTGAAAACTTAACAGTATTTCTTATTATTCTGCAACTCTGCAGAGTACACAGAATAGGCTGCTAAACGGCGGTGAAACACACTGAATGGAATATGTGACTTTGATATTTTAGTTTGAAGACTTAACAGTATTTCTTATTATTCTGCAACTGTACAGAGTACACAGAATAGGCTGCTAAACTGCGGTGAAACACACTGAATGGAATATGTGACTTTAATATTTGAGTTTGAAAACTTAACAGTATTTCTTATTATTCTGCAACTCTGCAGAGTACACAGAATAGGCTGCTAAACGGCGGTGAAACACACTGAATGGAATATGTGACTTTAATATTTGATTTTGAAAACTTAACAGTATTTCTTATTATTCTGCAACTGTACAGAGTACACAGAATAGGCTGCTAAACTGCGGTGAAACACACTGAATGGAATATGTGACTTTAATATTTGAGTTTGAAAACTTAACAGTATTTCTTATTATTCTGCAACTGTACAGAGTACACAGAATAGGCTGCTAAACTGCGGTGAAACACACTGAATGGAATATGTGACTTTAATATTTGAGTTTGAAAACTTAACAGTATTTCTTATTATTCTGCAACTCTGCAGAGTACACAGAATAGGCTGCTAAACGGCGGTGAAACACACTGAATGGAATATGTGACTTTGATATTTTAGTTTGAAGACTTAACAGTATTTCTTATTATTCTGCAACTGTACAGAGTACACAGAATAGGCTGCTAAACTGCGGTGAAACACACTGAATGGAATATGTGACTTTAATATTTGAGTTTGAAAACTTAACAGTATTTCTTATTATTCTGCAACTCTGCACAGTACACAGAATAGGCTGCTAAACGGCGGTGAAACACACTGAATGGAATATGTGACTTTGATATTTTAGTTTGAAGACTTAACAGTATTTCTTCCTATTCTGCAACTCTGCACAGTACACAGAATAGGCTGCTAAACTGCGGCGAAGCACACTGAATGGAATATGTGACTTTGATATTTTAGTTTGAAGACTTAACAGTATTTCTTCCTATTCTGCAACTCTGCACAGTACACAGAATGTGCTGCTAAACTGCGGCGAAGCACACTGAATGGAATATGTGACTTTGATATTTTAGTTTGAAGACTTAACAGTATTTCTTCCTATTCTGCAACTCTGCACAGTACTCAGAATGTGCTGCTAAACTGCGGCGACGCACACTGAATGGAATACGTGACTTTGATATTTTAGTTTGAAGACTTAACAGAATGTGCTCTAATCTGCAACTTTGCACACTAAACAGAATGTGCTCTAATCTGTAACTTTGCACACTAAACAGAATGTGCTCTAATCTGCAACTTTGCACACTAAACAGAATGTGCTCTAATCTGCAACTGTGCACACTAAACAGAATGTGCTCTAATCTGCAACTTTTCACACTAAACAGAATATTTTTTTTTTTTTTGTTTTTGTTTTTTTCCCCCCACACAAAATAACCTGCTGCCCCCACACACAGTAGTCCTAAAAAGGACTTTTGGTTCTTTTTTGTCACAATTTTTTTTTTTCCTCCCTACACTGCCTTTCCCTTCCTATCCTCAGCTCTCCCTGGCTCAGACTGAGCCGAACTCGATGGTCAGGTGCTATACAGCACCCGACCACGGGTTCTGGCCAGCCAATCAGTGTAATGCCAGCAGCCAACATGGCTGCTGGCATTACACCGATGTCAGAGCCTCCCTGCACGTTTATTGGCTGCGCAGCAGCCGCAAAACGTGCGGGGAGGAGACCCGAACATGGCGGGCGAGCACATGCGGTACTCGTACGAGTACCGCCATGTGCCGAGCAGAGCGATGCTCGAGCCGATCCGAGCATCGGCCGAGCATGCTCGCTCAACACTATATGTGACCAGTGGCCACTGGCCATTGGCAAACGGCACAGTATTCTTGTGACATTTTCGACTGCTGTTCTTGCTGCTGCTGAGTTGTCTAAGCAGCAGGATGATTAGGCAGCTCCAAAGGAATGGGATCAACAGCAGTGATATAGGTCATGATGATCATGGTTCACTCACCACTCACTCACTCCACTCACCACTATCTCCAGTCTGAGGCAGTAGCAGCACCACAACTAGCCCCACCATTTCAGGCACATGTGGAGAAAAGAATTTGACCAATAATGCTTCTCTTCCTGCCCCTACCCCAAAACCATGGTTGTGTTGGAATACTGATTTTCCCTTCCCTGGCCAAGGAGAATCTATTTTTATACCTAGTCCTACTATCAGTAGTTCAGGCCTGGCCACTCGCTCTAACTCAAGATCTCCTGAGCCAATTTCTAAACTTTCATCAGAATCCAGTCTTTTGGAAATTGACATCCTGGAGGCTGGGCAGAAGTGGCTAATTTCAAGAAGAATATTTGAAACAGTAGCTAAGACTACTACTTTGGGTAGGAAGTTGTGAACTTAATATACTGCAGGGTGTGGAAGACCTCCAGAAGATGGTGTCTAGATAATAAAATCCCCAGAACATTGTTTACTTCTGAAAACATTTTGGATTTTCTGCAAAAGGGGACTGAATCATGTCTCAAGCCAGCCTCAGTCAAGGTACAGCTATCAGCTTATATGCAATTTTGGCAACAATCTAGTCCTTGGGTAATCAATAAGGAGAGACCAAGGATCAGAGAGTTTGTTCCCCTGGGGATCTGACTAGAGACCTGGATCAATTATCAAGTTCTATGTTTTTTGAGCCAAAAAACATATCTTTGCACTCTAATGAAAATTTCTCTACCTACTAATTCCCCAGGACAAATTCGTCCTTCGGACTAAACCACCCTTTGGTTACAGATTTCCACCTGAATCAAGATAAGGTCCATCCTCTTTGTCCCAAACCAAATGGAGAAAAAGAAAATAAGTTCTAAAACTTAGTGAGATGTATCTCCTACTATCTGTAAAGTCAAGGACTCCAGGAAAATGGATTCATTATTTGCTAATTTCCTTGGCAAGTTCAATGGCAAGGCAGCCTCCAAGGATTCACATTTTTCATCATGTTACACTTGGCTTGCTTGAAAATTGTTCTTCTTTAGATTATTAAATATGGACCTTGACCCTATGACCCTTGGTCTCTCAAGATGGTTTTTTTTTTTCCTTACGTGTTCTTGATTACATCTGAATTGATAGGTTTTATCATTGGTTTCCTCTCTATGATTCCCCTTGGACTCCATTGAGCAATTTGTAGATATTTGACCAATTGATTAACTGGTTGGATATACCCCAAGTCAGGATGAATTCAGCCATGGGCTCTCCAACTCTTGGAGGTTGCATCTCACAACTAGCCAGTGCCTAACATGGGATGCTGATAGTTATAGAACACAACAGCTGGGAGCCTAAGCCTGATTCCTCATGAGTTAAGAACTGCCATATGTAATAAGGGACCAGTACAGGGTATAAACAGATATAGGATTTCTAGCTGTTGTGGTACAGCTCCCACAATCCTCTAAGTAAATTGGTAGTTGGGAGTAATGGGCCACAACAGCTATGGAGCTCAAGGTTGAATAAACCCAGACTCAGGGATAGGCCTATGTACTAAGGGACCAAAACAGGGTTTAGTCACCTGATGGCTTTCCGGGAGTTATGGCATACAACTCTCTGCATCTTCTGTAAGGCATTGTATATTTAAGGGTTGTATTTCCCAACAACTGGATATTCCACAGTTGAGTATATCCTGACTGAGGCCCTTGATTAGGGGTGGGCAAAAAGTGTGGACAATTTTCCACATGACTTTTCGTGAAAAAAGGATGATCTTTTCACTTTTTTCGTGAAGTTTTTTCTTTTTCTCCAATGCAAAATGTTCCTCCTTTTTGCCTATTCCAGCAAATTTTTCGCCTATTACAACACATTATTCTCCTATTCTAGCACATTTTTCGCTTAGTCTAACATATTTTTTTGCCTATTCAACACATTTTTCTCCTACTCTAAAACATTTATCCTATTCTAACACATTGTTTTCCTATTCTAACACATTGTGCTCTTATTGTAACACGTTAACACATTTTTCTCCTATTCTAACGTATTTTTCTCCTATTCTAACATATTTTTCTCCTATTCCAACACATTTTTTCCTATGTTTAATATGGTGCAACATTTCCCAGCACAATATTACTTCTTCTGAGGGCTGTGGTGGAGAAATAAGTAGCTGGAAGTCAAAGCTGTGAGTCCTACAGAAACATATACCTTGAAAAATGTGTTAGCATGCAGAGTTTCTTTGTCCCACAACACTTACTTCCTGCTTAAGTGACATTGGCATATATTTATGATGCTGTCAAGTACAACTTACAATATGGCAGATGTGTATGGTAGTGGTGGTGGGGGACCTGTGTGGTGTGATTGGTGGAACCTTGACAAACTGTATCCACCCTGGGAGGAGCGGTATCATCATCATTTCTTGCACATGCTGCAGCAACGATTGCTGTAGTCAGTTTTTGTACTAATACTTTACTCCCAAGCCCCTACACTTTCTCCACCTTTCCCCCACTCACTTGTGCATTTGCTAGACATTACTCAACTACTGTGTGTGTTTTTACTCAAAATTGATGGCGTGTGATGTCTTGCCTTGGCCCTCAATAAAATTCTCAATGTCATCTGCTGTCCATCAAGTCTGCCTTAGTTACAGAGCTCCCAGTCAGCTGTCTAATATATTTATTTGTGTAATTATTTATGTTTGTTCTTATTTATTTTTAAATTGTCCACCAAATCTTATCACAGTTAGTCCCAAAAAACAAAGTCAACAACTTCTTTCCCCAGACTTCCCCACAGAGACAATAAAAGTAAAATCAGCAAGCAATTTGGACCCCAACTGCCTATGTCTTGCCAGTTAGTCACACCAAAATTTGGGGTATTTTGAGTCAACCTCCTTCCTTCCTTCTTATCTCCATTGTTCCCCCTAGACTCCACTACTACAGAAAACAAATGTCCTTTCGAAATGATACCCTAAAACTGAGCTTCAATTCCCTTTTATTTGCCTGTCTTCTCTAGCTCACAAACATACTGCTCTCTCCTCTCACAAGCACAGAATGGCTGCTGTGAGAGCCTGATAGTCTTTTATATTGCTGTAGAAATCTTTCTTGAGGTGGAGAAAATTTTTTCTACCTATTGATTTCAAAGCAATGAGTTAGGCGAAAAAAACGGGAAAAAGCAGAAAAAATTTCACTTTTTACAGGAAATTTTTCGCCAAGAGGAAAGTGCCATTTTTTGCCGATTTCAGTTTGAGGCGAACATTTTCGCCCATCCCTACCCTTGATACATTTGGCCTATTCCTGACTTAAAGTGTATTTAAGTTTGAGCTCAAGCTGTTGTGAACCACAACTACCATACATTCATTGGCTATTATGGGATACTGGGTGTTGTATGCCACAACAGCTAGGGAGCTCATAGTTAAATACACCGTGTATTGCACCCATCGTACATTTGACCTATTCGAAAGTGGTGGGAGGATCAGCCTTAGGCTTCATAACTGATAGTGTCTACAACTCCTAGCATCCCCTAATAGGGTCACGGTAATCAGGAAAATAAGGACAGACACGAATATAAAATATAAATCCACCTTTATTAATAAGTACAGAAATAATAGTATAGCCCACACAACCCCAGAACACAGGATGATAGGACCAAGGTATCACGGTGCCCGTGCTATGCTGGCGACATTCTGTCAGCTTTTGCTCATGCTTACGCTTATTGGCTGAAGTGACTTTGTCCCGCCCAGTATTTGTCCTTAAATACTGGGCCTTGTCACTTCTCAGGTGCCCTTTCGTGGTGTTTCAGTTACCAGCGCTTGTTCCAGTTTTCGTGTGATCTCTGTGTACCGACCTGGACTGCCTGACAACTCTGCATCACGTTCCTGCTCTGTGTACCGACCCGGCCTGGCTGACATTCCTGCTCTGTGTACCGACTCGGATTGGATGACATTCCTGCTCTGTGTATCAGCCCAGTTGGGGTTGTTACCCAGGCTCCTCTCTGTCTCCGGACAGTGTCACTGTGGCTTCACTATACTCCTGCAGTCTAGTCTCAGTTATCTGTCGGTGTCGCGTGGGCGACATTGCCGGTGTGCTCCTTCCATCTGTGCACCACGGTATACTTGACCCTTCTTCCTGCCATATACACTGAGGTTGGTCATACCAACCAGCCATACCAGGCTGTTCTCTTGATGGAGCAGCCGACATTGGTCTGAGCGTTGTTGAACCTTCGGGGAAGGTGCCAATTCCACCAGTTATCCATCCGTGCAGTCTCAGTTGGGTGCCCTTCCAGGCATACAGTCAGTCCTCCGCTACTGCTACGGCAGTTCACAAGCTTGTTCTGGGCCTCCGTTTACTATTGTGGCGTTACTCGATATTTGTGCACTCTCTGCAGAGTGAGATTCTAAAGGGCCTTGCACTATTAGTGTCAAATAAAACCGTTACACAAGGCTCCTACCCGGAGCTGCACACTGCACTACTGCGAGATACTGAGGCAGGTACGGGTGGAACACCAGAGGGAACGGTAACTGAGGCACAAGTCTACACCCTGGGTAACGTGACCAGAGGCAACAGGGAGCGAGAGCAGACCTGAATCATGAAACACTGAGTCTAATGGTCATGCAAGTTTGGAGAGTATAAAGCCAGTAGTCAGCCAGAGCCACAGGTCAGACAAGCCAGGGACTATATGGAGCAGTAGACAGCAAGAGCCAGAGGTAATACAAACCAGGGACTACACAGAGCGAGTAAGTCAGCCAGAGCCACAGGTCAGAACCGATATGGTTAGTCAGACAAGACGGGATCATACACGGAGCAAGTTAGTCAGCCAGAGCCACAGGTCAGAACCGATGTGGGTGGTCAGAGAAGCCGGGGTCATACACGGAGCAGATTCTCAAGAGAGCACAGGTCACAACAGAGTGCAAGAGACAATATCATAAACACCACGTAACAGCAATGACTCCTAGGCCCAAGGAGGTTTATAAAGGAGCAGGAGAAGGCGGGATCCAATTAGCCTACATAGAATAGGCCCATAAACAGGCCTCCTCGCCAGTGCTGTTTCATGATATAAGAAATGCGGAGGTGGCCGCAACTATGCCAGCCGACAAACCACAGAGGAAGGAATCACAGGATAACTAGCCCTCTAAGTTAGACTGCAATAATACCCCCCCTTAATGACCTCTCCACCGCAGGAGAGGACCAGCACTAGAGGATGTGCGGGAGTGGAACTCACGGAGTAGGGCTGGAGCATATAGATCTTTCTTAGCAACCCAGACACGCTCCTCAGTTTCATACCCTTTCCAATAAACTAGATATTGCAGCTGGCCTCTGACCCCATGAGAGTCCAGGATACTCTGTACCTCGTACTCCTCATGGTCCCCTACTTGAACAGGTCTGGGTTGGACTGGAGTCATAGTATAATGCTTACAAACCATGGCTTAAGGAGCGACACATGAAACACATTGGAAATGCACATGCTAGCGGAAAGCTCAAGAGCATATGTCACAGGGTTAATCTTGTGAAGAACCCGAAAGGGGCCCACAAATCGGGGAGCCAGCTTTTTACAAGGCACCTGGAGATGGAGATTGCGAGAGGACAGCCATACTCTCTCCCCCACCTGGAACACTGGAGCTGGTAATCGCCTACGTTCTGCTTGTCTCTTAAAGCGCATAGTGGAACTCTGCAGGGATCTCTGAACCTGTACCCATGTGGATCAGAGCACCCACAAGTGCTCCTCCAAAGTAAGAATGTTCTATGCCCTGAAGGTCTCAGGAGTTCCAAGAGGAGGAATTAACTGCACTGTTCTGGCCAGCTCTGCCCACGGTAACAAGTTTGCCCAGTTGTCATGATGGTCAGAAATTAAACAGAGAAACTGTTCCAGTGCCTGATTAGACCTTTCAACAGCACAGTTCGACTGTGGGTGGTAAGCTGAGGAGAATGAGAGCTCGATCCCCATTTGACTGCAAAAAGCTCTCCAGAAACGTGACATAAACTGGATCCCGCAATCTGAAACCACCACCTTGGGTATACCATGGAGACGAACTATCTCCTTTGTAAAGATCTCGGCCAACTCCTTGGAGGAGGGGAGTCCCTTAAGCGGCAGGAAATGGGCCATCTTGAAAACATATCATAAGAATGACCATGTAACAACTCAACCATAAAGTCAATTGACAAGTGAGTCCATGGATGCTTCCCATTTGGGATGGGCTGCAGGAGGCCGACCAACAGGTGACAAGGAGTCTTAGTCTGTGTATAAGTGGAACATGCTGAAACAAACGCGGAACAGTCTGCCCTCATGCTGGGTCACCAGAAGAGTCTGGACATTGACCAAATCAGTTGGTCTCTACCAACATGTCCTGCAGCCTTTGAGGAATTGAGCAATTGCCTGGCAGTTTTTGATGATGCACCGTTTGTGTGGAGGAGTGTCCTGAAAGCAACGGTCCGGATGAATTTGGCGAGTCAAACGGGTGTTCCAATCGGGAGTGTGAGCTAAAGAAAAGGACGATTTGGAATGGATATAACATGGGACGGTCTGAAGATCTGTAATCAGCTGGTGAAAAATCCTGTTACCGTGTGGTGATAAACGGCGGAAGTTTCACCGATAAGAATGTAACATCGAGTGGTGAGATGCAATAGCCGTTATACAGGTTTTTACGGTATTGGATACAGCTGTTTTTATTGAGTCACCACGCTACGTTTATCCTTTGGAACTATACCCATTCCCGTAGAGTTGGTTGCTTGACGGATACATATATTAATCGACTAACGATATATGCAGATATATACTGATGACTGCTTAACATTTGCTATATTAACCATGGCTATTAACATCTGACTTCATAACACTATTTTTTGATGATCTCATTCGATTATGAGGATTTTTTAGTTTTTGTGACCATGCATGGTATATATACATAGATTTGCATATTTTTATCCTATCCCAATAGGGAATATTAGGATAAGATATAGTTTTGGTCGATTTGGACCTGTGCGTATGGCCCAATATATTCGGTACGTTTACTGGTGATTATGCGGGACCATGTGTGTGGATATCTCTATTTACATTGCCATGTCTATTTATATAGGGTGTATTTTAAGGGTTCTGTGTTTTGCTTATTTTTTATTCAGATTTAGTGTCTGATTGGTACAGGGGATGGATGTATTTTGTGTTGTGTCATTTATGTCACTTTAGGTTATTCTAATTAAACTATTTTCATTTTTGTATGATTTGTGTTTAATTTTTTTATTATAATTGGATATTTGATTATTATGATCTGAGTTCCTATTTAAAATCTACTTTCTATTTTCTTTGTTTTTTTGAGCCCACAGACTTGTTCCCTTGCCCACTGCTAGCCACACATCCCCATGGGCACTGCCTGGACAAGGGAAGAAGGCTGGAGGTGTCAGGCAGTATATGTGGGGCTAACACACAAAGGTAAGTATATGTGGGGCTAACACACAAAGGTATCATTCCCCATGCTGCTCCCTCCTTGTACAATTCAATGTACACTGCCCCCTTCCGACATACACTGCCCCCCCTTGTTGAATCCAACATACACTGCTCCCCACCGACATATACTGCCCCCCCATTGAATCTGACATGCACTGCCTCCCTTTTACAATCCCACATGTAGTTCACAATTAACCCTTTGAGTACCAGAGAGGTACGCAAGACATTGCTTTGCAATGCATTTGCGTACCCCTCTGGTACTCAAAGGGTTAATAGGCAAGGCATGCGACTGCTTACCTCTTGCCTTTTTGTGTTAAAAAAAAGGTTGTGGTTTAAAAATATAAATCAGACCTTGCGGGGGCATCGGGACACCTCCTGAAACCACCCTGGCATTGATCGTCTAACCAGTAGGATAGGTGTTCAATGGGGCAACAAGAAAGGAAATTGCTGCCTTCCTTTTCTCCCTACTCGAGCTGGATGCTTGTTCTGTAATAGCCTGCTTGAGTAGGACTCCCAATAGTGAGCCCAGTCATTGGATTCATTCACTTATGCTAAAAGCTGCAGTTATATAATGTTTTGTTGGTATACTTACAAAGGACTTTAACAAAAGCTAGAGCAGATGTGACACTTTTGATATCATTCGTAGCTTCACATGAATAAGTACCAGAATCTGTCCATTTTATACTTGTAAATGTAACTTCTGGCCTTTGGCTTTGGAACAGGCTCCCATTTTTATACCACTGGTAGCTGTTTATTTTCGGGTTGCTCTTCTTTGCTGTACATTTCAGCGATACAGTCTGTCCTTCAGTAATTGGGATTTTGGAGATTTCAACTTTTACCCCCTTGGGGGGATCTGCATAAAGAAACATACATACATTTAAGGACCAGAGAAGTGTGCAACATAAGTGTTTTAGCACTGTAAAGTACCAGGCAAAAAAAATGTTATTGGGGTGAATGCCAGAACAGCTATACTGGTGTTAGCTTTATGTGTGCAGTACAATGTATACTGAATTATATTTAGATTTATTATAAACATATAAATTATTAAACTTATCCTAACACCATTTGACATGATAGCTGTTATCACTATAGAAATTATTTAATAAATTAAATACTTACAGAGGACATCTATGGAAACACTTTTGGAGTCAGTACCACTTATTGAATTTTTAGCTGTGCATTTGTAGTTTCCAGCATCATCGGCATTTATTCTTTCAAATACCATAGGATTTTGGGCTGTTCCTAGTTTTTTCTTATCTTTGTACCACTGAAATGTTAATGTACTTGGATTACTCCGGTTGGTAGTACATTTGAGTTCAACCTTGTCCCCTTCCATGAATGATGTTCCTTTTGGTTTAGTAACAACTTCTGGATTCTTTGGTGGATCTAAAAGGAAATATTACATAATCAATTATTCTTTCTTCATGTCAGTAGTTAATTGAAACAAAGACAAGGCTAACTGGTTAAAATAAATAGTGTAGACAAGTGATGGGTGCAATCTAGGTCTTCAGCAGCTATCCAACTGTAACTAATATCATTCTCATCCAGCTATGTCAAGGTAAGGTAACCATTGGTACTCCAGCTGTTGGATGGCTGTTTTGGGATGATGGGAATTGTAGTCATCAAAACTTGAGTGTTGAAGGTTGTGTATCCCATAGCTATGTAAACAAACATACTTACACGTGACATTTAATGTTACTGGATTTGAGATACTTGATCCTAGAATATTGTAAGCTTCACACTTATATGATCCTGAGTCGGTCTCTGAAATGTTATCAATCCTATATACACCACTTGTTTGATTCAAAAAAATATTTTCTTCTTTGTACCAGATAAACTGAATGGCTAGAGGGACAGAATCAGCTGAGCATTTCATGGTAACCCTGTCTCCTTCTTTTACATGTTCACTTGATTTTTCAATCTTTGGTGTTTTGGGGGCATCTGCAAAATATTAATATGTTTTATTTTTTAGCATTTTGGAGTAAATATTAGGGAATATGATTTTTAATAGGCAGTAATCACTTATGAAAACATATATATATGTTAAGATATTCTACCAGAGTAAAACATGTATTTTAACCCCTCCAGTGCTAGAGACCTTTAAAATTATTTCACAATACATTTGAGCCATATCTAGCATCAAAGAAGTTAAATTAGTTATTAATACAGAAATTATATACAGTATATATATAGTAGTCAGAGGGTTGATGGAATCACTCTCAATTTACAAAAAATTTAATTGTGCAGGTGCACGGTCATAGAAAATAATTATATAGAAACAAGGAGACAGCACAAGTGGGTCTTAAAGCAGCAAAAATTGTGGATTTTAATAAGTAAAAATATTGGTCCTCTGGCTGACTTAACACAGGACAATATGAAACATTGATCAGCTGGCTTTTAAACCTAACCCTTGTGAAGAAGCACCAAATCCCCTTGACATCACTTGCATGCATTACGCTAATCTGACTGCAAAAAAATGACATCACCCCAAAGTGTATATGAAAATCATGAAAATGTTAAGAAAAAGAATGAATACCATAAGGAAATTACAGAGACAGGTTGTCTAAAAAAGCATTACCATGAACAATGAAATATATGTGTAAAAACAAAAAATGTACAAATAACTCATATACTATATATATACAAATATACACTAGAGTCACAGAAATATATTTTACCCCATGACTATCAGAGTGGCTCACCACACTCTGCTTATATATATATATATATATATATATATATATATATATATATATATATATAATTTCTATATCTATGTCATAAAATGTTCAAAGTAGGTAACGGTGTCACCTGGTGGGAGTAGAAGCTAGAGTAAGCTGCATTAAGAGAGGAGCTGGCGAACACAGTCAGTTCTATTCTACTCTTGCTGCACTTGGTGCCGAATTAAAGATGTTGACCACAAGGACAGAAATCCAACCTCAGCTGAGCTAGGGTTGGATCAGAAAAAGCACACTAGAGACTGAGAATAACCCCAAGGTGAAAAGAACCCAAAAACTACCACAGCCTGGAAAACATAATAAAAAATTGATTATAATGAAATGGGTCTGCATCCTAGGATCCCAGATAGGACTGCTCAAGAATACCAGCTCAGATTGCTGAGGGGATATGAGCGAGAAGACAGATCAGACTAATAGTTGCAGGGAACTAGGCAGAGACAGATTAAGGCTCCATAGGGCCCTAGGCAAGGTACCAATTTTGGGCCCCCTGTCTCTTGACGTGGTGCTTCTGGCACAATATGCTGCTAGCAGGTACTTGCATTGTGGTATTAATGGAAGTGGGAACCATGTGGGTCATGGAAACAGCTGGTGGAAGGAAGGATAGCCATTACGAGCAATATGAGTATGATAAGCAAGCAGGAAGGTCAGAATGTTGGGGGGCTGAGAGGAGCTGGAGCAGGAGAATTGAGATTCTTGACCTGAACCAATAAAACAGGAAAGGAAACTAAGCATTGTTAGGTACTGCCATGGTCTGAGGTTGGGCTCCTGGTATTACAGAGACTAAGCAAGCTTGTAGTCAGAAGCTAGACATTGTCAAAATCTAGCAAATCATAGCATCAAACAGGGAACAGAAGGAGTTAAGCAGAGGTAAAGCTGGGTAATCCTAGAATCAAGTGTAGTACAGAAGGGGTTATCAGGATCAATGTCGGTCACAAGGAGTGGTCAAAAGCAGGATAATACATGAACAGGACACTAAATCAAACTCTCACACTTCTGAAGCCTGAAGCACAGACAAGGACACCTGAGAGGCAGACATAAAAATGAGCAGGTAGCCAGAGAGTAGGGACAGAATGGACAAGTAAGCAGGATCAGACAGTCTATCTATCTATCTGTCTCTCTATCTATCTATCTATCTATCTATCTATCTACAGTATAGTCCATAACTATTTGGCCATTTTGCTGGTTTGGATCTCCACTACAGCACATTTGAATTCCAATTAAATACTGACTGAGTGATAAAGTGCTGGCTTTAACTTGAAGTCATGCGCATCCATAAATGATGTATGAATTATAACCCTTTTTATACATAGACTATCTATTTTAGGACACCAGCAGTAATTGGACAGTTGGCTGTTCAGCTGTTTCTTGGCCAGTTGTGTGCTGTTCCCTCATTAATTCATGTTCAAGAGAGCTAACAAAAAGTCTAGAGGTGATTTTAGGTGTGACATTTGCATCTGGAATATGTGGCTGTTGTCTCTCAACACAAGGAGCACAGTAGAGTCAATGCAAGTTAAGCAGGTCATCACAAGGCTGAAATTTTTGAATGAATTAATTAGAAGCATAGCCAAAAGATTAGGTGTGTCAAAATAAACTGTGAGGTAAATTGTTAAGAAGCAAGATACACACGCACACATGCAAAAGCAAATGACCTGCAATGTAACACCACTGTAGTAGATGACCAAAGAATACTTGCAGTTGTGAAGAAAACCCCTTTTTCAACTGTAGAATGGATCAGGAACACAATCTGAAGATGTACTGTAGTACGGGCCTGACATAGCACCACCGGGGAAGATACACAGAACCTGGTATGTCTATGGGTAGCAGATTTCAGGATGCAATGAAGTACTAAATATGATGAATTTGTTAAAGATTATGTTATTCGTCTAATTACATTTGGTCAGGATAGGGGGACTATGTAATAAAAGGGCTGCAATTCCTACACTGTTCACAGTAATCCCTTCACGGTTCATGGCTATTCATATTTCAAAGTCTAGAAATTCAGTTACCACCGGGGAAGATACATAGAACTCGGTATGTCTATGGGTAGCAGATTTCAGGATGCAACGAAGTACTAAATATGATGACTTTGTTAAAGATTATGTTATTCGTGTCATTACATTTGGTCAGGATAGGGGGACTATGTATAAAAAGGGCTGTGATTCCTACACTGTTCACAGTAATCCCTTCACTGTTCATGGCTATTCATATTTCTAAGTCTAGAAATTCAGTCACAAAGAGAAGCAAGCTTCCTAAATGGTCTTATTGATGGTGGTGAAATGTCAGTTTCCTTTCTGTCTCTTACTCTGTCGATGTAGTTGCTAGCTATCCTCCATCTAATGAAAAAGTTAGAGGTGTATTTCAAGGGGGGAGCTACCTGCTCTCCTATAATGTTTTACTTTAGTATCTGAGCCATGTAGACAGAATGCATGCATGGAGTATGGATGGGTGAAAAATTGTGCCTCAAAGTGAAATTGGCAAATAATGGTACTTCCAGCTTGGCAAATAATTTCTTGTGAAAACTGCTGATTTTCTGATTTTTCCGCTAGATCATTCAATTGAAATCAATGGGAACACTGAATTTACACACAACACATAACAAATATTATTTTATTTCCCAAAGGCACAGTATAAAAGGGTCATGAGGGTGCATGTGTTGGTGGGGTGTGGAGAAAGAATCAGTTGAACAGGGAATTTTTTTGGTGGGGTTGTTTACAGGGATTGGGGGGCAGTTAAAAAAAATAAATCGTAAATACAATTCTAAAAAACCCATAAGACATGGTATAAAATAGTGATGATCGAGCACCCCGATGCTCGGGTGTTCGGGTGCTCTGGCCGAGCGCCCCCGGAGGCTCGAGTGCTCGGCCGAGCACCCAAGCCCCATTGAAGTCAATGGGAGGACTCGAGCATTACACCAGGCACCCCCTGCTCTGATGAGGGGAGGGTGCCTGGTTCATAGTAAAAGGTCAGAAAATGATGGAAACACCACAGAAATGGTTCAGGGACAGCATAGGGAGGATGTCTGGATGCATCTTGGACTCCAACGTCGCTGCTGGGAACGATGTTTCGCCCGTAGTACGCCATTTTTACAGACTGACCGTAAAACACACAAAAAGGAAGATAAAAACTAATCTGCGGCTAGGCACACTAAACAATATGTGACGCTAATCTGCGGCTAGGCACACTAAACAATATGTGACGTTAATCTGCGGCTAGGCACACTAAACAATATGTGACGCTAATCTGCGGCTAGGCACACGAAACAGAATGTGACGCTAATCTGCGGCTAGGCACAGTGAACGGAATATGTGACGTTAATTTGTGAATTTGCACACTAAACAATATGTGACGTTAATCTGCGGCTAGGCACACTAAACAATATATGACGCTAATCTGCGGCTAGGCACACTAAACAATATGTGACGCTAATCTGCGGCTAGGCACACGAAACAGAATGTGATGCTAATCTGCGGCTAGGCACACGAAACAGAATGTGACGCTAATCTGCAGCTAGGCACAGTGAACGGAATATGTGACGTTAATTTGTGAATTTGCACACTAAACAATATGTGACGTTAATCTGCGGCTAGGCACACTAAACAATATGTGACGCTAATCTGCGGCTAGGCACACTAAACAATATGTGACGCTAATCTGCGGCTAGGCACACGAAACAGAATGTGACGCTAATCTGCGGCTAGGCACACGAAACAGAATGTGACGCTAATCTGCGGCTAGGCACAGTGAACAGAATATGTGACGTTAATTTGTGAATTTGCACACTAAACAATATGTGACGTTAATCTGCGGCTAGGCACACTAAACAATATGTGACGCTAATCTGCGGCTAGGCACACTAAACAATATGTGACGCTAATCTGCGGCTAGGCACACTAAACAATATGTGACGCTAATCTGCGGCTAGGCACACGAAACAGAATGTGATGCTAATCTGCGGCTAGGCACACGAAACAGAATGTGACGCTAATCTGCGGCTAGGCACAGTGAACGGAATATGTGACGTTAATTTGTGAATTTGCACACTAAACAATATGTGACGTTAATCTGCGGCTAGGCACACGAAACAGAATGTGACGCTAATCTGCGGCTAGGCACAGTGAACGGAATATGTGATGTTAATTTGTGAATTTGCACACTAAACAGAATGTGACAATAATCTATGACTAGGCACACGTTTAAAATGGCCCTTTTTGTCGCTGCGTTGTAAAATAATTGGCCCTGTGCACCTAACAGAATATGTCAGCTTGTCACTGCACTGTGAAATATTTGGCCCTGTGCACCTAGTACAATGTCACCTTAGAACATGTCCCCCCCAAAAAAAAAAATTAAATTCTGCCACCCCCCAAAAAAATTAAATGCTGCCCCCACACACAACAGTCCTAAAAAGGACTTTTGGGTCTTGAAAGAGTTTCAACAATTTTATTCTCCCTACACTGACTTCCTGTGCATCTAGTATTATATGTCACCTTAGAAATATCCCCCCCACAAAAAAAAAGGAAATTGTGCCCCCCCAAACAAAATATAAATGCTGCCCCCACACACAACAGTCCTAAAAAGGACTTTTGGGTCTTGAAAGAGTTCCAACAATTTTATTCTCCCTACACTGACTTTCCCTGCCTAAGCGCATCTCTCCCTGGCTAAGAATGAGCCGAACTCGCGCGTCGGGTGCTATACAGCACCCGATCACGGGTTCTGGCCAGCCAATCAGTGTAATGCCAGCAGCCAACATGGCTGCTGGCATTACACTGATGTCAGAGCCTCCCCGCACGTTTATTGGCTGCGCAGCAGCCGCGAAACGTGCGGGAGGAGACCCGAACATGGCGGGCGAGCACATGCGGTACTCGTACGAGTACCGCCATGTGCCGAGCAGAGCGATGCTCGAGCCGAACCGAGCTTCGGCCGAGCATGCTCGCTCATCACTAGTATAAAAGTGGTCTGAGGAGGTTGCCTGTGTTGGTGGGTGGAATCTGGGGAATGAATCAGTTGCCATATAATATTTTCACTTCAAATTGCTTGAAATATTGTATTGCAGGTTTAATAATAATTCTTAATATACTGAAAAATGAAAATAGAAAAGAAAAAGACCAGATTTAACCCGTACAATACTGTATAAAGTGACCAAATAAAAGGAAACTTCTATAGACACTCATCAAAATATACTTTATTAGTGTAACATCTTTAAAACCCTAAAGGCACTATGTAGATTAAACTATCTTAGTTCTAAAACCGTCACACATGGTGACAACTGGGCCATTTGCTCATATGTAGATGTGCATTTGTTATCGTACAATAAATGTGGTAACCTTATAGTGAATATCCAAGGATAATTATTCTGATTAATTTACTGTATAGCTCGCTTAACTGGAATGGTCAGTTTATTTGTGATAACAGGGAAATAAGCAATAGCTAGAATATAATGTGTCGATTTTTTATCAGACATATTAGATTTATCCAGCAATTAGTATTTGTTAGTCAAGCTTGAGTGATGTAATTTTGTAGTTCAACCAGCCAATTGAACAACAATTTGCATTAATAGAGTAATGAGAGGTGACTTAATTTGAATAAGCTACTTAGTTACTTTATACATAACAAATATATCTAATTTTCTTCCACTAATTGCCTCTTGGGAGTCTTTTGTACATTATAAGATAAAAAACAAATTGCATGTACATGGAATTGCCAGACACCTTTTTCAAGCTCCCTTCAAATTGATTGGATATATAACACCACATCAGTTTGGAGCCTGAAAGTATTACAATGTCTATAGGCACATTTGCTCTATGTAGTTTTGTAGTTCAAACACCTCATAGAAGCTAATAGTGTAACAAGAGGTTGCCTAATATCTCCCCTCATACTTTACCACTATTTCCCAGTAATAACACTGATTCCTCTTTTCGTAGTGAATCCTTTGAAGCTAATGATCCCTTAAAGCACTTAGGTGGCAAACATGTGTATCTATTTTGTTATAACAGTGTGGATACATTTGTTTCAAGCTATCTTCAAATTGATTGGATCAATTCCTCCACATCAGTTTGGAGCCTGAAAATATTAGTGGTGTTATCAGCTTAGTCCCCACTCTGCTTTTTTACAGCTTCTTTGCTAGAAGATTAATCCCCAGTAATTTTGTTTTCAAAGTCGAGCTACAGTTTCTCCAATATTGAAATATTCATTTTGGACAGGCTCTCTTTGAACAGATTGGGAGAACATCCCACATCCGGTCGGAGCCTGTGATTTCAAGAATATGAGCAATCTTTTGACACCTTAGGGGCTATAGTGTTTTAGGGTAGCTGACCTGTCCTGCTCTCACTAATACTACCCTTTAGTTCCTCCCTTGACAGTAATTTCCCCAAAATCCCTAGAGGGGCTTTAGGGGGACTGGCCAACATTGCTTCTGTTGTGCTCACTTCCTCCTCAGCTTCAGTGGACACATAATGGTCCTTCCAGTTCCTCCTTTTATTATTTTTAAACCTGCTCATAGCAATAGCAGTCACTATGAGCCACATCTGCCTCAATTTTGCAGCAGAACAGCACAGCAAATCTACCTCGCTCAGTAGCTGCTACTATTGTGTTTGACTTCCACAAATACGTCATGTTTTTATAGCGAAAAGGCGAAAACCACGTAAATCAATGGGCAGAAACTTTCTAGCCATTGAAAAAATGGTGAAACATTTTGGCCAATGGGCGAAAAATGCAAACATTTTATTTGCTAGTTTTAAAGCAGATTTTCCAGTGAAAAAGCAGACAACAACATGGTTTTCATTGAATTTCCCACGGGAACACTGTTAGAGATTTTGCCCACCCCTAGGTGTAAGATGCAACCACGTGAACTCTACCCAGAATGACTTGCAATGACAAATTGGTAGGCAGCGGCTGTGCATACTTGTCAAGATTTGAAAGTATTTATGCATGTATTTGTTCTGTTTGCGTGTGTTTATGTATATGTATGTTTATATTTTTGTCTGTGTATGTGTTCATGTGTTTATGTGTTTGTAGCTGTATATTTGTAGCTGACTGTATTTAATGATGAGTGTGTATATGTGTTAGTAAATGCATGTGTGTGGTGATGTATAGTGTCTCAATCAATAGATTTGACAGGATTCAAAATTTTCACATTTTGAATATATTTGAGAATTGTGACAGTTCCAGTCTTCTCTAATAATGAGATAGAACCAGGCACTGTTCCCAGAAATCTCTTACATCTGGCATGTGTTTGTAGGGGATGGGAGAGAAAAAGAATGAATGCTATGTGAAGGGGTACATGGCATGTGATTCCAGGCTTGCCTATGGCTATATGTTTATATACTCATATTATTTTCCTATGCATACTTTGGTAAGTAGGGCAGCATTACACTGCACAAAGCCATGCAGAATCACAACAAAAGGGTGAACTTGCTCTCTAGACATTGTCATCCTATATGGAATTTTTAGAAAAAACATTGCAGTATATACTATATCAATGATGTACATTGATTTAAATACCTAGAAACATATTGAGGCTTATATATTAAGAAGACCTGCAGTACTACTGGAGTAAACTAAGTGAACAATAAGCTAATAATAAATAGGCAATTTATACTTTTGAGTCCTAGAGAAGTCTCCAATGTTTTGTGAAGCAATGCAATTGAGATCTCTCTAAGGGGTTAAACGTCCTATTTAAATCAGTGAGAATGTAATAATTTTTTACCCATATCAGGCAGTTTTTTTTTTACTACAGAATTACTGCTGTATATCTTAGTATAGAATCACTTACTTTATAGTACTGTTTACTTACATTGCACAATTACTTCCAACTGGTCTGACTCTTTTTTGCCAATCTCATTTTCAGCAATACAATAATATATCCCGGGTTCATTAACGGTGAAGGTGTTCTTCTCAATTATTTGTAACGTATCCTTGAACCATGTAAACTTATTAGTTGGTGGATTGCTACTTTCTACAGTGCACTCTAAGGATCTTTCCTCTCCTTCATTGATTGTCAGTAAAGAGGCTTCAGGTAGTATCTGAACATTTTTGGGAGCATCTGTAAGATACAATGTAACATTTCATTATGCTTTCATGCTGCAACAATGCCAGTGAATTAACCACTTCCATGCTAGCAACATCTATTTCTCATTCATTAGAAATACAGTTTTAGTGAACTTACTGTTAAATACTTTCCTCTTAGTCCATATGGAACACAAAAACCATGGTGTTGAGCTCCCCAAAAAGACAGGGTTTTTGAACCTGAGAGACTCCCTCTTCCTCCAGCTCACCCTCACCTATCCAGATACACATATAGCAAAGTACTACAGAGAGGGTACCAAAAGTGGGAAGAAAAGAAGGAAACCCCCTAGAGAAAGACACCAAGAGGACTCCTCTACCAGGGGAAGGATACACAGGTGGAAGTCTTGTGTTCCATATGGACTAAGAGAAATTAATTTAATGGTAAGTTCACTAAAATCTTATTTCCTCACATCCAATATGAAAAATTTGTACATGGGGAGATATCAAAGTACTCATGGAGATTCCAGAGAGGGAAAAGAGAAAAAATACAGGACTAAACTGACAGAGCAAACAACCAAACAAGCGCTAACAGGGCTCAAACTTCTGAACAGGGTGTAGCTAGAGGTAAATAGTCCTTAAACCGGCACAACTGCTTAAAGTACCTTCCAGTCAAAGCTAGCCTCAGCCAAGGCAAAAACGTAGACACAGAAGTGTTTGGAGACTGTGTGCGAGGAGAACCACATTGCCGTCTTGACAGTTGTTAGGTAGAAGCCTAATTCTTGTAGGCTCAGAAGGTACCCACAGACCTAGTCAAGTGCTCCCTGACTCTGAAAGGAACAGGTTTCTTCTTGAATACATACACTTGGTCCAAGAAGCAATAGTGACTTTGGATGCAGCTTTAAGAATGAGACATTGAACCACATAGATAAAAATCCTTTTCTTGTTTGGTGGAAAGGTCAGGACAAAATGAATTAAGGACAATTTTCTGGTTCATGTGAAAATCAGCACAAAACTCTAGGTAACTACAAGTAAGAAAAACCTTGAGAAGTATGAAGCACCACCTTGTGGCTTACAAGACAAGGCTTGTAACTCTGCAACCCTTCATACAGATACAATGGCTAAATGTAAATACATTTTAAGTATCAAAAAACATGTAAAAGGTTCAAAGGGAGGTCTCTGAAGAACAGCCAAAACCAAGTTAAGGTCCCATGGGGGGTGGGGGTGGAATGCCTAAAGCTGGGGAAGGCATGAGACACCCCTTAAACAACATTCTTAATGTCTGATAAGAGAGCAATACACATCTAGAAGATAGGTTTGAGAAGACATATCCTTATCAGCGTAGCACTGATAAAAGATGGACCAGATCATATGATATGCTTTGGAAAAAATAGGCTTCTTAGCTTGCATCATGGACATCCTATGAGAAACCTTTCTTCTTAAGATGTTGGCTTCAAGAGCCATGCCATCAAGACCAGCCTTTCTATCTGCTAGTAACAGATGGGGCCCTGTATCAGAAGATCCAGTCTAAGGGGAAGGTGGAATGGATGAGACTGAATATTCTGATACAGGGCCCCATCTGTTACTGGGCAGTTTGAGAAGATTTGTGAAACAGGTAAGGCAGTGCCAGATAGCTACAATTAGGATGATTAAAGCATTTTCCATCTTGATCATCCTGATCACCCTGGGAATCAAAGCTAGTGGAAGAAATATGTAGACCATATCACAGTTTAATAGAATTGACATTACATGCATCTCAAAGGCCAAGGGATCCTTTGTCTTAGTGCAGAACATTGGAATCATATCCACAGATAGTAGACCACAGAGGTGAGCTATCTGTATTTCCCCTCCTGGGATGTGGACTGCTGAGATGGTGGAACATGAATTTCAGCCCATTGAAAGCATTCTATAGCCTCTGTCCAGGCTGATTTTCTTTGAGTTTCTCTTTGGGGATTGATGTAAGTGACTGCCATTGAACTGTCAGACTCTATTCTGAGGTTCCCATCAGCACCTGAGACCAGTGAAGGAGTGAGAGTCAAATAAATTGAATCTCCAGGATGTTGATTGATAGGAGAGTCTTCTCTCTGGTCCAACAGCCTGGTCCAATGGACTGCACTGGGGTTCCCGTCATCACCTGAGACAAGTGTTGAAATGACAGACAAATAGCTTGAATCTCCAGGATGTTGATTGATACAAGAATCTCTCTCCGGTCCAACAGTCCTGAGATGCCAAGAAACCTGTGGTTGCTTCCCAATTACTCAGGCTGGCATCTGTTGTGACCAGGTTTCATTCTGGTATTATAAAGGGACATCCCTGTGTCAGATGAGAACACTGTGTCCACCAAAGTCCTCCTTCTTCCAAGGTAACAGTCATGGAATGAGACAGATGCGAGCATGTGAAACTTAACATAAGGAACCACTTCCAGGGCAGACACCAGGAGTCCCAGGATTCTAATACAATCCCTTATTATCGTTGAGGTCCAGTCCAAAGTTTGGGACACATCCTGAAACAGAGACTGAATCTTGTCTTCTGGTAAGAACACTCACCCTTGTACTGTGTTGAATATCATTCCAAAGAAATAATGAACTTAGAGTGATTCAGAGAGGACTTCTTGAGATTGAGGATCCAACCATGATGGACCAGATTGCAGGCAAAATCCAGGAAGTGGGAAGACAGAATGTGCATTGATCAGAAGATAGTCAACTTATGGAGTCAGAGAAATACCTTGTGAATAAATGTATGCTGCTAGAGCTACCATGATCTTCGTGAAGATTCTTGGAGCTGATGCTAGGCTAAAAGGTAGTACAGTTAACTGATATTGCCTGCATATGAAGGTGAAGAAAAGGAAACCTTTGTGGTCTGGATGTCATGCAGGTATGCACCTTGAATATCTAGGGAGGCTAGATGCTCCCCTGGAGACATCACTGAGATGAAAAACTGCAGAGATTCATCTTGAATTGTGTTTTATTATTGACTTGAGTAAAAACCTGAACCATTTCTGGGCTGAGACAGGAACCAGGAATTGTTTATCCAACAGGGGTGACTTGGCGTCTATGAAGAGATGTGTTTACTCTGGGTAATGCTTAACCAAAAGAAGCAACAAGGAAAAAAGTAGTGGTGGTGAGCAAAAGGTTCAGTTGTATTCCAGAGAAAAAGACCCACAAAAAACACATAGTTGTCTGCTTTTTTGCTTGAAAATCCACCGTAGACAAACCCTTTAAAATGTTCTTCTTTTTCACTTGCCACCAAAATGTTTTGATATTTTTTTCAATGGCTACGTACATGTACTTTGTGTTTTTGTACCAAAACTGTGACGTTTCCAGGAAGTAAACAACGAAACTAAGCAGCTAGAGAGGGTAGTAGAAGATTTTGTAGCTATTTATATATCGAAATAAGGGCAGGGCTAAGAGTATGAGCAGCCATCTGGAAAAAAAGGAGAAGTTGGAAGGACCATAATGCGTCCAATAAGTCTGAGGAGGAGGAGGAGGAAGTGACCACCAATATCATAGAAGGGTCTGGGAATCCTGATTCTCCAGACCCAATGATGGCCAATCCCCTTATATTGTACCTTGGGATAAGGGGGAAATTTGTGAGCAATGCACTGCATGCTACTGCTGCCAGCGTGCCTTCTAATTTTGAGGAGGAGATGATGGCAAATGTGACAGCAGGGGACCCTAAGTCACACTTGCCATCCACAAGCAGTCCCACTTGCCATCCACAAGCAGTCCACTAATACCATGCAGCAACTAGAGAGATTTGTGGGTAATGGAAGGGGGTAATGGTGAAGGTGGTGATGATAATTGTGATGAAGCAGCTGGTGGTGGGACTATTGTGACTTTTGTTAATCCTCCTGCTGAGGTGGAAAGGGAAGTGATGATGCCAAGTAGACAGACTAGAGGTCGAGGCAGCCCCCAACATCCTTCTGTCCCTGTGATTCCCCTTCCCCTGGCATTGTGCCTCTAAGACATGATGATGAGGAAGGCAGAACTGGTTATCAGTATTAGCATCAGTACAGATCAGCTGCCTGTGCCTGCTGCTAGTGCTGCCAGTCTGGCTTCTTCACCTAAAGAAGAGATGGCAAGTGTGACCATAGTGGATCTTCTGTCACATTTCTCATCATTGCCAACCAATCCAACTCCCATTGTGCAGCAAAGAAATGGTGTTGTTGGTGATGAGGGAAATTGTTGAGCAGCTGATGTTGAGGACAATGAGGGCCTTTTTAGCTGAATGCGAGAAGGAATGGGAATGAGATGCAAATGGGAATTGGCATCACCACTAGTGATGAGCGAGCGTGCTCAGCCGATGCTCGGATCGGCTCGAGCATCGCTCTGCTCGGCACATGGCGGTACTCGTCGAGTACCGCCATGTGCTCGCCCGACATGTTCGGGTGGCGGGGATCTGTGCCGGAAGAGGCACAGATCCCAAGAAGCTCCGCTGGACCACCAGGGACTGGAGGTACGGGGGCATTGCGGAGATGAAGGGGGCATTGCGGAGATGAAGGGGGACATTGTGGAAGAGGGGCATAGACTCTATGCCCCTCTTCCACAATGTCCCCCTTCATCTCCGCTATGCCCGTCTTCCACAATGTGCCCCTTCATCTCCGCTATGCCCCTCTTCCACAATGTGCCCCTTCATCTCCGCTATGCCCCTCTTCCACAATGTCCCCCTTCATCTCCTCTATGGCATAGAGGAGATGAAGGGGGACATTGTGGAAGAGGGGCATAGCGGAGATGAAGGGGCACATTGTGGAAGAGGGGCATAGCGGAGATGAAGGGGCACATTGTGGAAGACGGGCATAGCGGAGCTGAAGGGGGACATTGCGGAGCTGAAGGGGGACATTGCGGAGCTGAAGGGGGCATTCGGAGATGAAGGGGGCATAGCGGAGATGAAGGGGGCATTGACCAGGCACCCTCTCCTCATCAGAGCAGGGGGTGCCTGGTGTTGCCCCATTCATTTCAATGGGGCTCGGGTGCTCGGCCGAGCACTCGAGCCTCAGGGGGTGCTCGGTCAGAGCACCCGAGCACCCGAGCATCGTGGTGCTCGCTCAACACTAATCACCACCCCCACTACCAGCAGTGACATTGCAGAGTTTGCTGCTGTGCTGTGTGGCAGCAGGATGATGATGAGCATGCTAGTGTGCCACAGGCCACAGTGGACACAGTGGGAATGGGTTCCAGCAGTCGTGATGCAGGTCTAGGATAAGTTCCACTTGCCAGTGCCACTAATAATTTTGGCCTAGTTCTAGTGCTGATTCTGAGACAGCAGCAGCTGCAGCATCCTCTGTGCAACAGCCATAAAGGGGATTGTGGAGAAGAAGAAAGATGCCATTCTTCTCCTGAACCTTTCCCCTCCCCTGAGGTCATGGGTGTGGGGTTATTTTTCTCTTAGAACAGCACAGTGTAGTCAGTGAAGCGGGAAAGGAGGGAACGCACCTTGGCACAAACGTCCTCATAATACACATGAAATATAGACACCATGACATTAATGTGACGCATGTTAAAGCCAAACCCCCCACAAAAGAAATCTGGAGCCACTGTTGTTGTACCCCCCCTGTCGAGGGGGAAATCAGTAAGGAGGAAGAATAGAGAAACCCAGTCTGATCGGAGAGCAAAACACCTGCCTAGTCATCAGCTTCTTGCACTAGGGTCCTGGCATGAAAAGACAGAGCAACTGTCCACACTGTGGCACCATCAGGCGGGTCCTCTACCTCCACCCTTCCTGTTTGAACCTCCTCTATTATTGTTATCTCCCCCACCTGCTGATAACGATTCTGTGGATGTCAGGATTAGGGGTGGGTGAAAAGTGTGAAAAATTTCCTGCTAAATATTTTGCAAAAACGTGCTGATGGTTTTATTTTCCCATGAAAAATTTTGCCTTTCCGTCTTATCAAAAATGTACTCCTTTTCGCCTATTTCAACAAATTTTCAGCCTATGTTAATACATTTTTTGCCCATTTTAACACATTTTTTTGCCTATATTTCGTATAGGTACTACATTTTCTACTGTAATATGACTTCTTCTGAGGGCTGACGTTTAGAAATAAGTGGCTGAAAGTCTCAGTTGTGACTCCTACAGCAAAATATGGCTTGAAAAATGTGTTTGCATGCAGAATGCATTTGTCCTTTGCCCACAATACTTTCTTGGGAAGACAACTGGAGGGGAGCGCTCAACAGATCCGCCACGCATCAGTAACATCCAGTAAATAGTGTTAATTAAAACATCATAAATTTTAAGTGTATATCCTACACGAGACGCTTTAGGCAATTTTTGTGACTTCATTTGCCATGCACGCTCTCTGAACTCTATTGTTTTGGTGTGCTATTTTATTATTTTTCAAAAATACAATTTATGCTGTTTTAATTAACACTATTTACTGGATGTTACTGATGCGTGGCGGATCTGTTGAGCGCTCCCTTCCAGTTGTCTTCCCGTTTGTAGAAGCCTGTGCCGAGGTTGTGGGGGGCTGCACCAGATCCGCACGGCCTTTTTGGCCAGGTGAGTGAGATTGTTAAACTTATGTTTAACCTGATAGTTTGTAGCAACCGAGATTGCTATATTTGCTTGTGCACAATACTTTCTTGCTTAAGTGACACTGGCACATATTCATGATGATATCAAGTAATAAGAAAATAAAGTACAACCTACAGTGTGGTACATATGTATTTTAGTGGTGGTGGTGGGGGACTGGCATGGTGTGATTTGTGTATGTGTTTTTACCATTGTCATAATCTATCCTCCTTACACATTACTTATTGGTCATAGCAGTGGTCCTATCTGTCCTCCACCTCCTCATCTGTGCGGCTGTTAAAATATTTGTCCTGGCTTTGTCTGTCATGTGTGGTTTCTGCTAATACTACTACTGGAGCTAGATGTTGATATAATTCTACTGCCACCACTACTAGGTGCCAAAGGTGCAGCACTTACAGCAGCAGCACCAGAGGTACTCATCATATCTAACACTGTGGATGTTAACCTGTGTTGCTCTTGCTGAGTACTCAAAACAGGTGTGGATGGCTGAGTGGGACTTTGACTTTGAAGAGGCGATGATGCTGATGATGACTGATAGGGTGACTGTGTGCTTTTTGACATATGTGCTTATCCAGGGTCAGGCTTTCCAATGGTTTTCTCAAACAGTTTATAGACAGGCACAGTGCTCCTTAAAAGTGGTGGAAGATTCAGCCTTTGACTTTCTGCTAATCTTATAGCCCTGGCACCATCCTCACTCTCAACTTCATCTGTATCTGAACAAGAGAAGGGTGCTGGAGTGATATATTCTAGATCTGCATCATCATCAGTCATCATTCAATCATCCTCTGCAGCATCACATCTCCTGACAGTTTTTGCCCACTACTACCCTCATATTCCTCTAAGCTTTTGGAGGTCTCAAACAATTTCTTTTTACTTTTACCGTAACAAAGTTCCCTAATACTTTGAGGATGGGTGTTTTGGTGCTTTTGTGTCTCACTGTCTGATGCAGCAGGCGCTTCAGCTGCTACACCTTCCTCTATTATGCTACTGCCAGCATCATCAACACTTGAATGCGACTTGTTCTTATATGGTTCTATATTTCTACTGGCACTGGTGGTGCTGGAACTAGTTTTGCTGGGACCTTGACAAACTGCATCCTCCCTTGGAGTAGAGGGATCATCATCATTGATTGCACACGCTGCAGCAACCATTGATGCAGTCAGTTTTTGAACTACTACGTTACTCTCAAGTCCCTGCACTGCTCCACCCCTTCCCCTTCCTCTTGTGCATTAGCTGGACATTACACAACTACACTGTGTTTTTTTTACTGTACGGCACACAGCACAACTGATGCAGCTGTATGATGCCTTGCCTAAGCCCAGTCAGCTGTCTGTCACTGTCACCCATGATATTTAGTTTTTTATTCTTTTTTATTTTTTTTATTTTGTTTTTATTTATTTATTTTTTAAGTTGTCCACCCTGTTGTCTTATCACAGTCTGTCCAAAAAAATTATAACTGAAAAACAAAATCAACAATGTCTTTCACCAAAATTCCCCACCCAGCACAGAGATAATAACAGCAAGAGCAGAAAGCAAATAGGTACCTAGCTGCCAGTATCTTGCCAGTCAGTCATATCAAATTTTGGAGTATCTGGGGGTCAACCTCCTTCCTCCCTTCTTAGCAACTAGAGTGCCCCCAGACTCCCCTAATACAGAGAACAAATATCCTACCTAAATGACTTCCTAAACTAAGCTTCAATTCCCCTTTATTTGCCTATCTCCTCTAGCTCAAAAACATGCTGCTCCCTCCTCTCACAAACACAGAATGGCTACTCTGAGAGCCTGACAGCCTTTTATATGGCTGTAGAAAACTTTCACGTGGTGTAGAAATATTTTTCTTACCATTGATTTCAATGGGCGGAAAAGGCGGGAAAAAGAGGAAAAACTGCACTTTTCGCAGGAAATTTTTCACCAAGCGGAAAGTGGCATTATTCGCCCATCCCTAGTCAGGATGTGACAGTTTATGTCCACCCTGTGTGATGCACTGACCACACATGTCAATGTGGTGAAGGATAATCACAACCAAGAAATCAAGTGGCATCTGAGGAGATTCCATTCTACAGAATACTCTAAGCTGGTGGTAGGTGGTAGAATTCGTCATTTTTACTAAGTCTGCTAATTGTCAGGTGTCCTTAGCAGAGTGGACAAGAGGCTTTGTGAGAGAAGTACTTGGTTTGTGGAAGGATGATTTGACATTGCGGACCTAAGCTTCATGGTGTTTGGTTACAGTGTTGCCAGTTTAATGTGAGAGTGCAAATGTGCCCATTGTTCTCATGCCTTCCCCTATTACACAACTTTCCTACACACACTGTGCGCATTGCAGTTGCTGATAAAAGGCACACTTCCTGCTCTAAAGGAAAAATTCAGTCTTCCAAAACATCAATGATTTTGAAGAAGGTGGCGAAGGAGAAGCATTATTGGCCAGCTTCTTTTCTTCATATATATTTGGAGTGGTGGGGGCTAGTTATGGTGCTGCTACTGTCTCAGGCACATCACTGGAGCTAGTGGCAAGTGGACCATGACCACATCATTGCCTGTCTCATATGACTGCTGTTGTTGATCCCATTCCCTCGGAGTTGCCTAATCAATTCAGCAGCATTAGCAAGAACAGCAGTCTCAAATGCAGTAATGTCACCCCAGCATTTGTCAATGGCCAGTTGCCCCTGGCCACCAACATGACCTGCTGGCAATATGCAAGTAGGGCATTTTTTTGTCTCAGAGCTTGTTTTTTTAAAATGAAAGTATATAAAAACAGTTTTTGAGGACTTGTTTCTAACAAGCCTAAGTCCTACAAATTGATGCTTACTCAGGGCCCAGGCCTAACAAGTCTAAGTACTATAGATCAATTTTTTCTTAGGGCTTGTGTTTGGCTAACCTGAGTCCTTCACAGTGCACATCAGACACACTAATATATTTTCTGCTTTTTATAAGCCTGCTGCTATGCTGCCTGCTAGCCACTGTGTATAAAGATAAATAAAGAAATCCTGAAAAATAAAAATGGTTACTATAATCCAAATTCAATATAGAGCATGTATATAGTGGTGGTGAAGCATTTGCAGAGATTTTTACAAACTGCATCCTCCTTAGGAGGAGGAGAGAGATCACCATCATTTATCGGATGGTTTGCAGTAACCACGGCTGCAGTCAGTTTTTGAACTGCCACTTTACTCACACGTTGTCATGTCAGCGTTTCCCTACCGGGCGGCTGCTGCTCGTCTGGGCGCGCGTCGTCTTCCTCGGCCGCTTCCGGGTAGCGGCCGATGACGTCACCGGATGGCGCGAGGCACATAAAAAGCCCTGGCAGCTGGGCTTCGGTGCTCAGTTATTGAGCTCTCTCCCTGGGGTCAGCCGCATCGCGTCCGTCTCTCCTCAGCCACCTCAGCTCAGTCCGCCTCGCGTAGCCTCTCCTTTGTTCCTCAGTTCCCCCTTCGCTTCTTTTTTTTCTCCAGCTTGCCAGTCTTGTTTGGCTGATTATCTTTCTTCTTATAAATATTATTTCATAGCACCCTGCCAACCTCTGTGCTCTTCATTTGCGCAGAGTAGTTTCCAGGGTGCTTACACTCTCTCTCCTTTCTCCTACAGGGTGACAAAATAACTGAGCCAAAACCCCTACTGAAGATGGAACCAGCCAAACTGGTAGAGGCTCTCACTTCTCTGGGGAATCAGATCTCCTCCCTCTCTAAATCTGTGCAGGAGCTGCAGGTCAATCAAGGGCTGTTGTGGCAACAACTACAGGATTTACAGCCGGCAGCCTCTCCCCCTCCCTCCCCACCTGGTCCTAGCGGACCCTCCGGACCAGCAGCTGAAGGACAGCATTACCTGGAACCTAGGGTCCCATTGCCGGACCGCTTTGATGGTGATAGATCCAAATTTAGGTCCTTCATTACTGCCTGCCAGCTTCTATTCACTTTGAATCCCCGCACCTATGCCAATGATTTTATCCGTGTACGCACGGCTATCACCCTGTTGGCTGGGGAACCCCAAGCCTGGGGGTACCACCTCCTCCAGACCGACAGCCCTCTGTTAACATCCTGGGCTTCCTTTCAACAGGCCATGGAGGCCTTATATGATGATCCTTTCAAAGCCACTTCAGCACAGGCCTCTTTGCGATCCCTCACCCAAGGTCGGAGACCGGTGGAGGAATACGCTATTGAATTCCGCCGTCTAGCCAGCGACTCACACTGGAATGAGGCAGCCCTGTTCGACCAATTTCGGCACGGTCTATCCGAAAACCTAAAGGATGAGTTAGCCAGGGTTAGCCTACCCTCCAGACTGGAAGATCTGGTTCTCCTAGCTATCCAAATAGATTGACTACTGAGGGAATGGCGTCGCGAACGTCTCGTTTCTCCGTCGTCTCCTATGCGGCGTTTGAACCCTTTTTCGGTGCATACTCCCGAAGGCCCCTCGGCACCTCTGGAGGAACCCATGAAAGTGGGAGCTGTACAAGGACATCTCTCTAAGTCAGAAAAGGAAAGATGCCGGCTTCTTGGCCTATGCCTATACTGTGGGAGCAACAACCATCTTCTTAGAACCTGCCCTGTACGTCCACCTCCCACCTTAGGTAAGAGCAAGAACCTCTATGCTGCCCACAGCTCTGTTTCTGATCCTGCCTTTACTCATCTGACTGTACCTGTTTCTTTACAGTGGAACGGCCAACAGAATGAGACCTGCGCCATGGTGGATTCAGGAGCGAGTGGTTGTTTCATCAATTATGAATACGCCAGTTCCCTAGGTATTCCACTCCTACAGAAGAAACATCCTCTTACCGTCCAGATGGCAGACCAGAGTCCACTACACTCAGGACCTATTCTACAGGAGACTACACCGGTTCTTCTTTCTATCACTTCTAGGCATCAAGAAAGCATAAGCTTTGATGTAATGCCTTCTCTTCTGTATCCAATTGTTCTGGGTTTTTCGTGGATATGTAAACATGACCCCCGAATATCCTGGTCATCCTCCAGTGTTGATTTCCTATCTACCTTCTGTCAGACCAACTGTCTACCTACCGAGAGTTCCTTGCTCCTGGCTGTACCAAGCCCTCCTATACTTCTCCCAGCACCTTACCGGGCTTTTGCGGACGTTTTTGACGAAGCTAAAGCTGCATCTCTGCCTCCTCACCGACCATTTGACTGCCCAATAGATCTGTTACCCGGGGCAGCCACCCCTTATGGAATATATCACAGAGAACTTACAACGCGGTTTCATTCGGCCTTCCACGTCTCCTGCAGGTGCTGGAATCTTTTTTGTCCCTAAGAAAGACGGAGGGTTACGACCCTGCGTGGATTACTGGGACTTGAATACAATAACGATTAAGAACCGTTACCCGCTTCCACTCATTCCGGAACTATTGGAATGCATTTCGGCTGCCAACATCTTCACGAAAATCGATTTGCGGAGCGCCTACAACCTGGTGCGTGTCCGGGAGAGGGATGAATGGAAAACCGCCTTTCGTACTCGGTACAGTCATTTTGAGTATACTGTTATGCCTTTCGGACTATGTAATGCACCAGCTACTTTTCAACGCTTCGTCAATTATATTTTTAGAGATCTTCTAGACCGGTTTATGATTGTTTACCTTGATGACATCCTCATCTTCTTGAATTCAGAGACAGAGCACAGACTACATGTAACCGAAGTCCTATCCGGGCTCCATTCACATGGCCTCTACGCCAAGATAGAAAAATGTGTATTTGAGGCCCGAGAGATTGAGTTCCTCGGTTTCCACATTGCCTCTGGGAGTATCAGGATGAACTAACAAAAAATAGCAGCAATTTTAGAATGGCCCACACCGTCCGACAAAAAATCCATCCAACGGTTCATCGGTTTCTCAAATTTCTACAGACGATTTATACGGAATTTTTCCCGTTTGGTCGCCCTTTTGACTAAACTCACACGAAAGCAGGAGCAGTTCCAATGGTCCCAGGAGGCAGAACAAGCATTCAACCACTTAAAGACAGGCTTCACACAAGCACCCATACTACATCAACCAGATACCTCATCACATTTCTACCTGGAGGTAGACGCCTCAAACAACGCTGCTGGGGCAGTACTCTCCCAGCGCACGGGTCCTGGTGGGACGCTTCACCCGGTGGCGTACTTCTCAAAGCGATTAAATCCAGCTGAGATAAATTATGATGTTGGCGACAAAGAACTGCTGGCCATTAAACTGGCACTAGAGGAGTGGCGTCATCTCCTTGAGGGCACAGAAAATCCGATCACGGTATATACAGACCACCGTAATCTAGAGTACCTCAGATCAGCTCGTAGATTACGCCCACGACAGGCACGCTGGGCCCTGTTTTTTTCTCGTTTCCCGCTTCTAATCACCTATCGACCAGGCTCCAAAAATGGGAAAGCGGATGCCCTCTCCCGTATGTACCCACCTCTGGACACTAACCCAGTACCTCCAGATACCATACTACATCCGCATCACTTCCTTGCCATCACCAGCAATTTGGTCGATAGATTACGCAAAGAGACCAAGCCTTCACCTTTTTTGGTCCAACGTCATGCTCTTACATTTTCCAACGGACTGCTTTTCCATCAGGGGCTTGTCTTTGTACCTCTAGTAGTACGTCCGGAGGTACTATGTCATTATCATGACCTTCCTTCTGCGGACCATGGCAGTATTTTGAAAAACCTGGAGACTCTGCAATGACACTTTTGGTGGCCTACCATGAGAACCGACGTAGAAAAGTATGTCTCATCCTGCGACGTTTGCCACAGAGCCAAAAGCCGTCACACAAAACCCCCTGGCCTTCTTCAACCTTTGCCTGTCCCCTCCGGGCCTTGGAGAGAGGTAACCATGGACTTCATAGTTGACCTTCCCCCATCTAATAACCATAACACCATCATGGTGGTAGTGGACCGCTTTACCAAAATGGCTCATTTCGTACCCTTGTCTGGTCTACCGACTGCCAAGCACACGGCGGAGGCTTTCCTGCACAACATCTTCCGCTTACATGGTCTACCATCTTCGGTGGTCTCTGACTGCGGCACCCAGTTTACATCCGGGTTCTGGAAGGCCCTCTGCACTAATCTACAGATCAAGAGCTGTCTGTCTTCTGGACACCATCCCCAGACAAATGGGCAAACTGAGAGGACAAATCAGACTCTGAAGCAGTACCTCCGGTGTTTTACCTCACACCTTCAAGATGACTGGTATCGGCTTGTCCTTCTTGCTGAGTTCACCTATAATAACCAATACCACAGCTCTATCAAAATGTCACCTTTCTATGCTGCGACAGGGACGCATCCTAATACTTTGCCAGACCTACCTCCTTCTTCCACGGTGCTTAATGCCAATCACCTCGTTCAAGAATTGCAGCAACTACACTCTGAATTACAAAGGACTTTAACTGAAACCCGGGCGATCTATAAGGGCCAAGCCGACAGACATCGTTCACCCGGTCCTTTATACCAAGTAGGAGATAAGGTCTGGCTATCATCTGCACACATACGTCTCTCATGCCCTACTCGGAAGTTAGGGCCTCGATTTTTGGGCCCTTTTTCGATCTCCAAGGTCGTCAGCCCTACGGCCTACCAATTGGACCTGCCTCGATCTTTTAAGGTGCTTTCCACTTTCCATATCTCCCAACTGAAACCGTGGATCCCTAGTCCGTATCCGAACCGCCATCCTTCCTGCCCTCCTCCTGTGGTTCTGGATTCCTCTGAGGAGTACGAAGTACAGCAGATCCTGGACTCACGGATCCGTCGGGGTCGCCTAGAATACCTGATTCATTGGAAGGGGTATGGACCCGAGGAACGTTCCTGGGAACCCTCGGCTAATGTGCATGCTCCCGACTGTCTGCGCATCTTCCATGCGGCGCATCCGGACCGGCCGTCGCCTTTTACCACCCGGAGGGCGTCCGTTCGGGGGGGACATCTGTTATGTCGGCGTTTCCCTACCAGGCGGCCGCTGCTCGTCTGGGCGTGCGTCGTCTTCCTCAGCCGCTTCCGGGTAGCAGCCAATGACGTCATCGGATGGTGCGAGGCACATAAAAAGCCTCGGCAGCTGGGCTTCGGTGCTCAGTTATTGAGCTCTCTCCCTGGGGTCAGCCGCATCGCGTCCGTCTCTCCTCAGCCACCTCAGCTCAGTCCGCCTCGCGTAGCCTCTCCTTTGTTCCTCAGTTCCCCCTTCGCTTCTTTTTTTTCTCCAGCTTGCCAGTCTTGTTTGGCTGATTATCTTTCTTCTTATAAATATTATTTCATAGCACCCTGCCAACCTCTGTGCTCTTCATTTGTGCAGAGTAGTTTCCAGGGTGCTTACACTCTCTCTCCTTTCTCCTACAGGGTGACACACGTCTCCTAATCCTGCTCCTAATCCTTTCAGCCTCTCCCTACACCTTGTGTGCTTGCTGGTCATTATTCAACTACTGTATGTGTTTTACTGTCAAGTACACAATATAACTGATGGAGCGCGATGCCTTGTACAAATTTTTTTATTTTATTTTTTACTTATTTATTTATTTTATTGACTAACGGTCCCCCTGTCACAATCAACAAAAACAAATTCCCTGTTCCACTGATTCATTCCCCAGACTCCACCAACAAAGAGATAACCGCTAGATCAGAAAGGAACGTGGATTACTTCTGCATATGTCTTCCCAGTCAATCACACAAGATGTTGCTGTATTTGAGGTCAACATCCTTTTTCCCTCCCTATCCCCAGAGTGACCCCAGAATCCCCTTATGCAGAGAAAAAATATGTCTTGCCTACAAGATGTTCTAAACTAAGCTGCAACTCCTTTTTATTAGCCTGTCTGCACTAGCTAACAAATGTGCTACTCTATCTTCCTCTCAAACACAGAAGGTCATGCTATGGGACCTTCTGATCCCTCAGATACTATGCTTGCAGGAAAAGAATAGAAATGGAAATTTACCATGTGTTGGGTGCAAATTCAGTCTTCCCACTGATTTCAATGCAATAAGCTAGACGAAAAGAGTGGACAAATTGCACTTTTTGTAGGAATTTCTTGTTAGTTGGGAAGTGCCATTTGTTTGCCTATTTTGGTTTCAGGAAAAGATTTTCACCCATCCCTAGCAGATGGGACTTTAAATCTATGACGTTCCATTGTGAAAAGACCCACAAAATCCATTGGTCCATCACAGAGGGTGCACAGGTTTCATGCAACATATTAAGGCAACCCCTCACAGACAGGGATTTATCATCCCATTGGGAGTCACTCGGAGGATGGCTTGTCAGCCTTAGGCTTTTGATCAGACTTCTTGCTCTGCAAAACCTGTTTGGGCTTTGGATCAGGGTGTGCATGGGAGGCCTGAGAGAGTTGAACCCTATATTCTCTGAACTTGTATGGGGGGGTTGAAATCCATGCATCTTCCGTGTAAAAAAAGCATGTCTGGAAGAAATGTGAGGCAGAAGAGTGTTATAGCCTCCAGAGCATCATTAGTGTCCTTGCTCAGGCCAGGCCCAAAGAGATTGTTACCCACAAAAGGGAGAGTGACTAAGGATCTCTTGGAAGATTGGTCTGCCAAGCAAATCTTGAGCCACAAAGTACATGTGGAATCAGATAATGCTGTGGACTTACCAAAGAATCTGGTGCCATCAAAGGCCGCCTCATAGACGTAGGCATTACCTTCCAAAATATTGACAAGTATAACCAAGAGTTTCTCCTTATAAATATCACCATGGGTAGCCTCTGAAAGTCATTCACTAAAAATGAATAGCATTTTGTTGACCTAGGATGAAGAAAAATGGATAGCAGAGCTCCCCCATTATGGCAAAGTTAGCCTTTAACAAGGAGTCAAAGGGTAAGCCTTGTAAGAATCTCCAGAGGATAAGGAAGAATCCATATCTTCTTCCTCAGAGTCATCTCCTCATCAGATGATTCCCCAACTAGCTGAGAATTTCTCCCGAAAAGAGGATCAATGTGTTTAAGGGGGTGAGAACCCCTTGAATGTACGACAGAATGTTTTAACTCAGGCTGACTCTGATCAATGCTGGAGGGTACCAGAGGTAGGGGCCACAGTACAGGAGGGATATAACTTAGGATATCCCATGGAAGCCAGTATGGCATGAGGAAAAATGAGTTAAGGGGTTAAGGAAGCCCCTGAGTCTTTAGGCCTGGGTGTCTCCATGAATTTCTTGGGATCATTCATGTCCAGAGGAAATAATGTTTAACTAGGACAAAGTAGTCCAAAGTTACAATTATAAACCCAGAAAAGACCCCAAAGATACATATCTGGCATGCAGAATAGGACCATGACACTCAAACAGTTAACTTACCAGTCTTTCTTCAATCTCCCATTTTTAAATACAGGACTTCAAGAAGTTCAGCAACTAGGAACAGACTTGTTATAAAGAAAACCTCCACAGGGAAATGGTCCAGAAGTGCTCCTGTGAACAAGGCAATCCAACGCCAGGGAATCCAGTAAAGGGAGCCAGCATAAAGAGGTGGATTATACAGCCCAATATCTAAAATAAACATAAGAAGTAGACCTAAAAACTAAAAGCAGTGTTGGCTTGCTCCTCTTTGCTTGAGATGCCACTTGAATCTGAATATTCAGGACATTGAGCTGGAGGAAAAGGAGGTAGTCCCAACCTCAAAGACCCTGTCTTTTTAAACTACCCTGCCCTCTGTAGGAGTGGAGCTCAACACCATGGTTCCTGTGTTCCGTATTGGAAGTAAGAGAAAAGAAGTTAAAGTGAAAGAGTTTTTTTTTATTTAGAAAAATAGTTTTTCAGTTAGATTTATAGATTGTGCTCATTAAGACATCAGATACAGCACTTCTTGTCTTTGCTCTATATTACCACCCTCTTATTGACAGTTAACACCTTCAGTTCTGGAGAAAGTGGGTAATGCATAAATTGGACAGAAGCATAAAGATGGATAATGTGCACAGTTCTGGGGGTTGCCTGATGAAGTTCTCCGTGCTTTTGGGCATGAAATGCGGAAAACCACCCCTCAGACTGTTAGAGGTTATTCACTGCTTAAAACTTTGCGTACCTATTGATGTATCAAACATAATAACCTTAACCTTAATCTGTAAACCAGCCTGCTATTTATTTTGTATGCCTCACAGCTGTATCCACTATTGCTTTGCTTATGAATAGCCATCTAAGTGGGAGCCCGCTGTTGACCAGTGAAGATACAGGTCTCTAATCCAGCAGTGTGATAAACATTGACATCTCTCAGTCTTTTCCTTAATCTGCCTTATCTATCTTGCTTATTTAAAGCAGCAGTCAATTTCCCTTTTGACTTCTGCAAATTAATATGTAAAGTCAAATTGCCTATAATTTTTAGTATTTTTTTTTTTAATTTTCGCCCATTTTTTTACACTTATATGTATGACAGGGAACGGACTGAACTTCTGTTTCCAGAGCATGTTCTCAGAGGAACTGTGAAATCAGGGATAGAGATAAAATTATGCACTGTTCCTGCAGCACCGCATTGTCTGTGAGCTGTAGTCGAGGCAGGCTGTTCTTCTGCAGGGATAGTACAACACTGAATCATTATCCCTCCTCTCACAGTCCCTGACAGAAATGTCTCTGGGAACAGAATTTCAGTGAGAACCCCATCAAGTACATAAAAGTGTAAGTAGAGATGAGAAACAAATGTAATTAAAGGTAAATTGAGCAATTCTGGAGTAGACCAACTGCACCACAGGGGTTAAATATAAACCTCCATTAAATCAAACAAGATTTTTTAACCCTTTGAGTGCCAGAGGGGTAAGCAACGCATTGCAGAGAAATGCGTTGCGTACCCCTCTGGCACTCAAAGGGTTAAATCCTTGAATGCTAGAAAGGTCTCAAACTCAATGTTTCACAGTACACTGGAGACCTCTCTAGAAATCAAAGGGTTAATATACCCATTTACATAAATTCGTATTCTTATTTGTCCTATATTATGCTGTTGCATTGCCCCAGAATTGCTCCACTTTGTTTTAAAACATGAGGTTCAGTGAATATATATGTGGGAAGGTGTGACTCGTTAATATTGGACCGCAGCACATAAAAGTATTGTCACACCAGTTGGAAGGTACAGTGCATTTAGCAGTTTTTAGTATGTTACATAGTCCCATTAGTTTAGTATGTCAATGAAATTTGGATTATTACATCATACCATAAGGATGTACTTCATCTTAAAAAATGGTGGGAACCATTGTTAAAGGGTGTTTCCTTCTCTGTAGGATTGTTTGCATGTGCGTAGACATAAAAAGTTATTACAGCTCAAACTATCAATAGATAGTGCAGCTGTTATCACTTTCTGTGGAGATTACTCAAAAACTGAAACTCTTAGATAAAGAGCAATAAAAATTGAGCTATAATGGCTTTTGAAAGATGCACTTCACAGTTGGAGTACCAGATTTATAAATCAAAACTTGGATACCAAGATCACAGGTGATGAGAGATAACATCTGCATCCAATTGAAGAGGTCCAAGAAAGCTGAAACATATGTCTGGGGTTAGCTACTTCCCTCATTCAGAGAGGAAATGCCTGGCACTATGTCTGGACTGTAATTTCTGGCCAGGATCAATATGATGTGTTCAGGATATTTCTTCTGTATACAGCAAAAGTGATATAAAAGAGACTGCAACATGTGTAGGATAAGGTCTGATGGAGAATGCTACCTTTGTACATATAGACAGAGAAATAAATAGGTGGAGGACATGGATCGAAGAAGAATAAAAATTGATGTCATGATCTAATATATGTAGTTAATTGCAATATTTTGCATTTACAAGACTTTTCCAATTAAATACATACAAATGAATACATGCTAATTTTATTTACAATCTGATAGTTTGTATCTCAGATGTGTGAAGATAAGATAGAGATAATACCCTCTAGTTAATGTTTACCCTTGCTGTATAACAACAAAATATTCAAATATTTAAGAGACAGGCCCAAGGTCTATACGGCAGCTACTGATAAAGGGGTATAATGTGAAATCTTCGGATCTGGCTCTTGTTCAAGTGGGTAAGAGATGAAAAGACCTGATAGATTGTAGTAAATCCAAAAAATATTAGTCAGTAGAGAGATAATTTCAGTTTTAAGTTTTCTTCAATGTCAGATGAGATTTCAAGGGCAATGCTAAACTATTGGAATATTTAGCAAGAAGATCCAGTTCTGAAGAACTTTTTCTTGGGCTGTAGTACGTGAGTGAATGCGTATGGCACATTGAAAAGTTGACACTGCTTCAGTAAAACTATCTGGTGATTACACAAGTTATGTGCATATCTATATCTATCTATCTATATATATATATATATATATATATATATATATATATATATATAAAGATATACTTAGCCTGGGAGAAACTCCTTAGCCTCGTAAGAGACAGCACACAAGAAATTCAAAATATTGCATCCATGCTGAACATTTTCGGTCCCACACGGACCTTCCTCAGGGCAAACAGAAGCTATAACATTACGTACCCATATAAGTACAAAAACCTGCCCCCATACTTCACCCCTCCACGTGTAATGCAGGTCAAGTATGGGTGTAGGAGTTTCTCCGAGGCTGAGTATATCTTTATATTTGTTATTATTTTTCTATGGGACGTGCACCTAATTAGTTTAGTAGGTCATTAACTCTGTGAGTGCCACTGTCAGATATATGTTTGTTTATATATATATATATATATATATATATATACACACACACACACACACATATAATCTGTAGATGGCCACTCCTAAACAGAAAAAAATGGGTCTAGGTGCATACGTAAAAATAGTGAAATAGTTAATGAGTAATGTCATCAAATAATTAATCAAAAATATGCAGGCACTCACAGGACTCTAGAATATATTTTATTTATTGAAGCATGTCAACGTTTCAGATCAAGATTTGATAAAGGTCCAGAGCTGGGTTACTCATTAACTATAGATTATATATATATATATATATATATATGTATGTATATATATATATATATATATATATATATATATATATATACTTTATATCACTTAAAAAAGGGAATAACATCTATTTAATTATAGTAGTAGGAGAGAAAGAAGCAAAATAAAATCTCACAAAGGTGATGAGTTCAAGAAATAAAGATTATTAAACTTACGTTCCACATTCAGTTCTATACTTTTACTTTCAGTTGTCCCATTTGTCCCTCTATGGAGAGTACATTCTAGTATTTTTTTATGGTGTTTCCAAGATGGCTGAAAAGTCAGAGTGCTTAAAGTTTTGTCTTTATTGTTGTTCTGCTTTGCTTTCCCACCCAGAGTTTCATTCCAGGTCAGATTCACTATGTAGTCAGGGCAGTGATAATTTACATAACAAGTTATTTGTGCTTCCTGTGATTCTCTTATAATTTTCTGATTTTCTATATTCAATTCTGGCCCTGAATCTAGAAAAACATGAAAATACAGACAGATAAAAACATCAAATAATTTGTGTATTATATTTGAAGATTCACTCACGTATCTGTTATTAAACACAATTACATTTCTGAACTGAAACAATTGAATACTTCGTTTTTTAATTACATATGAAGTCTGATGTATAAAGAATAAACAAAGCAGCTTTGCAACAACATGATAGGGAACAACAAATTGCTAAAATTTCCACAGAATTAAACAGAGATGTTATCCTCTTGAATGCTAAAGAGGTCTCTAATGTATAATAAATAGCGATGGGAGAAATGTCCTCTATTTTTCGAGCAGAAATGTCATGGCAAACCTCTAATTTGCTGCTGAATTCCTACACAAAAAAAAGCCCCATAAAATGTCCTCCTTATCTGTAACCCAAAACATTTTGCAAGAGATTTGCTGGTTTCAACCTATGCCTAAGAATTCCTGCTTTGGGACTCCCTATTACTGAGTGGCTACCATTGCAGTGGGACAATCTTGTAGGTCAGTATGAGTGGTTCTATGGCTAGCAATGCTGTGAAACAAGGCTGGGAGGGTATGTAACTTTGGCTGGTGGGGACAGATGGGAGTTGTAATCTGGTAACAGCTGGAAGGCCTCTCATGATGGATACCAGACAGAGGTGATGGCTGGGGGCGGCAGTATGTGGGGTTCTATGGCTACCATGGGATAAGGCTGGGGGTTAGTAGTTGAGGTTCAGTGGGGGGGCAGTATGTGTACAGAGGAAAAGAGCAGAAAAACTGCACTTTTCTCTGGAATTCTTTTTGCACTTTGGTCTTTTTAGGCAAAAGTTTTTGCCCATCCCTAATTGCAAATCAGAACATTTGATTTTAAAAGGTTAAAATTTCCATTTACAGAAACAAAAAAGGGAGAGACGCACATGATATATACGTGAGGCAATGACTAACCTCACAGTATAGGGTCTCCACTGGATCTTGAATCTCCCTCCTCCTTGTCCATTATTCCTCAGCCAGGGTTCTCACTCGTCACCTCATCCAGAGCAAACAGCTTGGCTCCAATGGATTCCACAGTCAGGCTCTATATGTAATGGGTGAACTAATTCCTCTAGTGACTACAGACTAATAGGATATAAGGACTGGTGTATATACAACGATATAGGCCCCTTTAAATTGGGACCAGACACATGGAAAGCGAACGATCCAAGCTGTTTGCTCTGGATGAGGTGAGGAGTGAGAACCCTGGCTGAGGAATATTGGACAAGGAGGAGAGAGCTTCAAGATACCCACACTGGGGGTGATCCAGTGGAGGCTCTATACTGTGAGGCTAGTCATTGCCTCACATACATATCGTGTGCGTCTCTCTCTTTTTTGTTTCTGCTTTTCTGCATGTATTGGAGGTCGACTACCAGCGGCTGAGTTTGGTAGACAGCACTGTGGACAAGAGAAGACTAAGAATTTAGAGACTCTTATTTTTGCTGTATGGTATACTATCTGTGGTGTTAGCGCTTATACAAAGGAGGAGTGGTAAAATTTCAATTTAAGATTATTTAATTCTCTAATTATAGTTACAAAGCTTACAAAATAAATATTTTCCAGAGCAGTTGCATGAAAAATGTATTCTCAGTTACTGCCCTTAGCCATGGATTACTAACTCCACTGAGTTGTCAGAAAACATCCATGCTAGCCATAAAGATGCAATTCAAAGGACAGTGACAAATAAGTATGTAGTTGACCATCTGGTCACAGACTGATTTCTTTTCAAAGTGGGTAACAAGTCGCTCCTGTTGTTTGAGTAAAATGTGCAGAACAGCGGTTCATAAATAAGGAGCTGAAATTGCAAGGTTCAAAACATCCCCTGCCATGACAATGCAATTTTGAAAATTGTGGCCCAATGCACAGAAAATTTAAATTTACAAAGCAAATTAAAATAAATCAAATAATTAAAACAAAATAAAACCAATGGCAACATGGAACAATTCTGGAGTAAACCATCTGCACTGTAGGAGACAAATAAAAAGTCCCATTGATTGAAATCTGATTGAAATTTAAGTATGTTTTGGAAATTTGTATCCATTTATTATAGCACAGTTAGTTTGGTTTAGAATCACTCCATTTTACCATTAAACATAAGGTGCAATGTGAAAATAATTAAAAAGTAATCTAAATATATACATATATATATATATATATATATATATATATATATATATATATATATATATATATCAACACCATTGGTTCTTCACTGTACATGTAAAATACTAGATGGTCGGGACAAACATTTTATACAGTTGTAGAAATTCTGGCCTTCAATGTGTTTCACATATAGCCCTTCATCAAGGCACATATAAAGCATGCAGATATATAAGGCTTCTCCACCTAATTCCTCTGCTAAATGATGGGAGTGGGGGAGGTAATGCATGCATCTGCTAAAACAGGTCAGTTTCTATACTTACACGTTTGCATTGCCTTGTAGAATTCTGTATCATGAAAGGAGTTTATAGACCCCATTAAATCAATGGATTTTTTAGTTTTCTCCTATTATTAAGCTGGCTTGTCATAAAATTGCTCCAGTTTTCTTTTGTTCATAATGATTCAAAAAACTTATTTATCAAGTTAAAACGGGCTCACCTGGGGAAAACTATCTGCAAGAAAGGGGGATAATGGCAATTCTAATTTATTTTATTTGGGATTTTTAACACCTTGGGGGAGATTCACTAAAGGTCGGTGCTGTGGCAATATGATTTTGTCAGTATGTTCAAAGCACTTTGACATTTTGATGTAGACACACATCACCATATTCACTAAGATTTATGGATGAAAGGGGAGGGGAAGAGAAGGTCCCCATTAGCATACAAGGTTATTGAACTGTTGTCCATGTGCAAGGGGTGCTTGAGAAGGAGGATCCTCAAAACCCACTCACTTCACGTGAGTCTTGAGGATCCCGCTACTGAAGCCGGTTATTCATAGAATGAAGGCTTAACTAGGAGGAACTGTTGGAAAGCAGTGATAACTTTCCTGGACATCACATTTGTCACCTATCCAATTGGAGGGGTCCAGGCTAATGCTGCCCTAAAGGTCTGATTTTATTTAAAAAAAAATGTTATTGGGCCTGTACTATGTTTTTTTTTCACACGATATAAGAGCTACGTGGCAGTAACTCCTCTGGCACTCAAAGGGTTTGCTTTGTATGGGCACCGTATGTCTGATTTTACTTGGGGTCATCATGTCAGAGTTTATAGAAGGAGGGCAGCATGTCGGAGTTTGTAGGGGAGGGCAGCATGTCGGAGTGTACTGGTGGGGCATCATGATGGAGTTTTTAGGGAGAGAACAGCATGTTGGATTTTTACATTGTGGGGCAGAATGTTGGATTTCTATATTGTGGGGCTACATGGGCAATATAGCTAATGTTTGTTAGCCCCATATACACTGCCTAACACCCCTAGCCTTGTTCCCTTTCCCAGGCAGTGCCCATGGGGATTTGTGGCTACCAGCAGGCAAGAGAACAAAGCTGAGGGGGTCAAACAGTGTACATTGGGATCTGTGGCTACCAGTGGGCAAGGTAACAAGACTGGGGGCAGGCAGTGTACAGTGGGTTTTGTGGCTACCAGTGGGCAAAGAAACAAGGCTGGAGGGCAGCTGGTAGCCACAAATCCCCATGAATGCTGCATGACCCCCAGTCTTCTTCCCTTGGGACTGTACAACATGTATAAAATATGATACAGAGCTGAGAGATTATTATGTACTGCTTGGTGTACTTTTGTAACCCTTTGAGTGTCACAGGTTTGCACAGTGCACATCCCTATGACATTCAAAGAGTTAATGGAGTGATTCTGTTCTTGGTGCTGAAAGTATCCTCTCCAATCCCCTACTGGGCATTTGGGACAGCAGAGAGAATGTTCTCGGACTCAAGACTGTCGTATAACTGAGGATGTGTGAGGGAGAGTAACCCTTCCACATTGGCATCAGTTCACAACCCTCCCTGCTTCTGATTGATTGAGAACTGTTACTGCATAGGAAAGTACAGGGAGATACCAACTTCGCCACCCTCAGGTATGCAAAGTTGAGTCTGTGAACTTTGACAGCAGAGGCTGCTATCAGAGTTTAGTGAATGTGGTGAATTGCCACATATCCTATATAATAATTAGCTAAATCGTGTGTAAAGCTGTAGACACTGCTGTGTGTGCTGCAGTCATGCGCAGTAGAGACTGCCAGCGCCGTGGCTGATACAGAGCTGGGCTCTCCGAAGGAGTGTCCAGCTCTGTATCACCTGTGGCGCGGGCAGTCTCTACTGTGCGTGACTGCCCTGCGACCAGATGGCAGTGGCACTGTGGCCCGTGTAACGGGCTGTTCAACTAGTATATATATATATAATAATTTGTTAAAATGTGTGTAACGCCGCAGTCATGTGCAGTAGAGACTGCTACGCGTGCTGCAGTCATGCGCAGCAGAGAATGCCAGCGCTGCATAGTGTCTCTATTACCAACTACGGGTTATCCAGTTACTAATTTGGTCAGCTTTATTGACTATGTGGACTATGTCCTTCTTTCCTTTTTTCTATATATGTACATATATACATTCTTCTTTTCCTTTGTCTTATGTTATTTCTTCCTGTTTGTATTTATGGGTATGTGTCCAGTATACTTATGTTTGTATATGTTATTTCTCTCTCTGAAGCATGAAGGGCTCTTGGTGGCGTGGTCTCCAGCGGTGTCTGCAGCTCTTCTAGTTTCGGGTGTATGAGAGTGTGGTCTGGTTGCTTAGCAACCACTTATACAAGGCTCGGAACGCAATACACGAAGTTGAAGTGGAGGCTGCGGTAGGCGGTTGGAGATGACGCCATACAGGGAGGTACCGGCTGCAAGGGTGAAAGATGGTATGTCGCTTTTTATTCTCTATATATAGTACTTGTGTTAATCATTTTATCTCCCCTGATGAAGTGAGTGGAAAGTTCACAAAACATATTGGGTTACAAATAAATATTTTATATTCATTGTTTACCTTACGAGTGATTCTGCATTCTTTCGGTATATGTCACTTCAGCAGGCACATCTGCTGAGTGTATTTACTTATCCTACAGGGGGATTTTTTACCTTACAGTATTACCCTTAGAGGATTTCCTCTTGCGCTCCTGTTGTTTGTACAGAATATTCCGTTGCTCTTAGCCTTCTTATGAGGAAGATTTTGATGTTCCAAGTTGCCACTGAAGTCTATTTCCAGTTTGTCTATTGATGAGCCCATTCTCATCTCCTTTTCTGTGGGTAGATTCATTTATGTTAATTGACTGATACACAGATGCTACTCTCAGATATGTTTCTTGCGTTTTTATCTTTTTAGTTTTTTTATTCTACATTTGGACTTGGTCCTGAAGAGTGTTAGCTAGACACCAGTTAAGAAAGCTGCACAAACATTGGAGAAGCACACTTAAGGACTCATCTACTGTGAGATTTATTATCTATTACCCTATATATTTTTTTGGACTTTTGCGCTTTGTATATTTGTATGTTCTCTACACTGTAGGCCCTTGGAGATCCCAGTTTCTCCTCGATTACTATTGGGGTGCTAACAAACAGAAGATTGCTGGGGTCTGCCCCACAAGTAGAGTGGGTAGGCAGCAGTCTAGGATGGACACAGGTGGGATTGTAGGTGGGACCAGGTTTGGGAGAGATGTCCCCTGCAGCAATGAGGAGAGTGGCAGTCAGAAAAAGTAGGTGAGAGGAGGATTTGTATGATGAAGAGGTGTGGACTATTTCTAGGTGGATGGATATAAAGAATTGAGGTAACAGAGTAGCTCATGTGAACAAATCAATGGGGAGTGTAAAAGGGATGGAGAGATATAGATTGATGAGCAGGTGGGAGTACGGGTGGGGGAAAGTTCCCTCCGTGTTACTACGAAAAAAATCAGCAATTGCGTACTCCTCTGACACTCAAAGGGTACTAAAAAATGTGTTACAAAACAATAGATTTTTTGAGTGCCAGTAGGGTTACTATCACGGTGCCTGCGCTCTGTGTTGCGGGCGGCAACATTCTGACTGCTATTTGCATTACCTCTTGCTGATTGGCTGGGTACCTTTGTCACCACCCAGTGATGGCCTTTATATACCCTGTCATGTCTGCTCTATGGTGCCCTTTCGTGATGTACAAGCTGTTTGACCATTTGAAGGGCGCCACCATCTTCACAAAATTAGACTTAAGGGCAACTTATAACCTCGTTTGTATTAAGGAAGGTGATGAGTGGAAAACCACTTTCAATACATGAGTGGAAAACCATTTCAATTACGAATACCTGGTGATGCCATTATTTAGACAACATTTTAATTTATTCCCCTGACTTGGAAACTCATCTCACGCATGTGGCCACAGTACTTCAGAAACTTAGGGAGAATAAATTATTTTGTAAGATCAACAAATGTGAATTTCCTAAGTCCATGGTACCCTTCCTGGATTACATTATTTTTAAACAGGGCATTTCCATGGACAAAAAAAAATTGTCTGTGGTTCTGCATTGGCCACGTCCCAAGGGTCTTAAGGCCATTCAAAGGTTTCTGGGCTTTGCCAATTATTATCGTAAGTTTATTCGTGACTTTTCTAGAATTGTCAAGCCTCTCACGGATCTGACGCTTAAAGGGGCCAAGGCGTCCAAGTGGTCTAAGGAAGCAGAGAAGGCCTTAGGGGCACTTAAAGCCGCATTTGCTTCGGCACCTTTTCTGGTCCATCCCAAGATGGACCTACCATTTTTTCTGGAAGTAGATGCGTCTGACACTAGTGTAGGGGCTGTACTGTCCCAAAGGTCTGATTCTGGTCAGGTACTTAAGCTGTGTGGGTTCTTTTCAAAGAAACTGACCAAAGCACAATCTGTATACGAGATTGGTGATCGTGAACTACTGGCGATTATCTTGGCATTACGCGAATGACGTCACTTGCTGGAAGGTACCAGGGCTCCGATTCTGATTTTACTGACCACAAAAATCTATTATATTTGTCTGAGGCTAAGAGATTGTCACCAAGACAAGCACGATGGGCACTCTTCCTTTCCTGGCTCAATTTTGTAGTCTACTATTTGCCTGGTTCAAAGAAAGTGGGGGCTGATGCTTTGTCCAGGCAACATGGGCCTGAAGTGGAGTCTGATGTACAGCCCTGACCGCATTCTGGCTACCTTGCGGACAAGCATTACCTCTCCTCTGGGCCAAGAGATTCTGGCAACTCAGGCTGACTCTACTCCTGAGAAACCCACGGGCAAATGTTTTGTGGCTGAACCCTTTAGGACCAGACTAATGGAGACATGCCATGCTTCTCGAGCAGCAGAGCATGGGGGCAGAGATCAATTGTTCTGGTCCTTGTCACGTATATTTTGGTGGCCCACTCTAAAGAAAGACTGCACTAACTTTACGGCCACTTGTATGGTGTATGTCTGTTCTAGGTCTCCAAGACACCTGCCTGTGGGCCTTCTACAGCCTGTACCCAATGGCGACCTACCTTGGTCACATGTGTCCATTGATTTCTTGGGAGAACTACCTGTTTCAAATGGCTATATGTATATCTTAATGGTGGTAGATAGATTTTCTAAAATGGCACATTTTGTGCCTTTACCAGGTTTGCCTTCTGCAAAAGAGCTGGCGGTAGTCTTCGCTAAAGAAGTATTTAGACTCCATGGTGTCCCTAAGGTACTCATTTCGGACCATGGCAGTCAATTTATTTCAAGATTTTGGAGGGCATTCTGTAGCCATATGGGCATTCAGCTGTCGTATTCATCTGCGTACCACCCACAAACAAATGGTGCTACAGAGCGATCCAACCAAGGGCTCGATCAATTCATTCATTGCTTTGTATCCAACCATCATGACAATTGGGCTGAGTTGTTACCATGGGCTGAGTTCGCTAGAAACTGTGCTATTAATACCTCATCCGGAAGCTCACCTTTTGTTAACAATTATGGGTTTCAGCCATCCTTGCTTCCGGATGCCTTTCAAGCACAGCAGATACCAGCTCTAGATGTGCATGTAAGACAACTCCACTCCACGTGGGTACAAGTGCAAAACTCGTTACGTGAGTCCTTTCAACGCTACCAACGACATGCCAATAACAGGAGGTTGCCGGCTCCTGTTTTCCAGGTTGGGCACTGTGTGTGGCTGTCCTCCAGAAACCTGAATTTACAGACTCCTTGTCATAAGTTTGCTCCACGTTTTATTGGACCATTCAAGTCCTCCGGAGGGTCAACCCTGTCTCGTATGCTTTAGAACTTCCCGCAAACATGCGTATTCATAATGTCTTTCACGTATCTCTACTCAAACCTCTGATTTGCAATCTCTATACCACTGCTCCGGTGGTCCCTGCTCCTGTTTGCATTGACAACCATGATGAGTATGAGGTTCAATGTATCTTGGATTCACGCAGACTGTGTGGTCAACTCCAGTACGTGGTGCATTGGAAAGGCTACAGGCCGGAAGAACATTTTGGTTGGCACATTCTGATATCCATGCACCTCTACTGTTGTGTAGATTCCATGCTAAATTCTCATCTAAGCCTGGTCCCCCTCCGCGGTGAGGGGGTCGTTGAGAGGGGGGTACTATCACGGTGCCGGTGCACTGTGTTGCGGGTGGCGACATTCTGACTGCTATTTGCATTATCTCTTGCTGATTGGCTGGGTACCTGTCACCACCCAGTGATGGCCTTTATATACCCTCTCATGTCTGCGTTATGGTGCCCTTTTGTGGTGTACGAGTTCCTGACGTTTGATCTGTATTTGTTGCTTATCGTGTATGACCTGGCCTGCCTGATGACGTTCCTGAGTTCCTGTGTGCTGCCTTCCATTGCTGACCGTATCTGGCTGAGAACCCGCTCTGTTGCTGACCGTATCTGGCTGTGGACCCTCTCCATTGCTGATTGTATCTGGCTGAGAACCCGCTCCGTTGCTGACTATATCTGGCTGAGAACCCGCTCCGTTACTGACCGTATCTGGCTGTGTACCGCTCCGTGGCTAACTGCACCGGCCGAGTATACATTCCATCTCTATTGTGTCTGGTTGTACCGCTTGGTTGCCTCCATTTGGCCACTGATATGTCCTGGGCCATTTCGTTACGATAGTCGGTGTGCGTCGTGTGACGCTTTTACTTTGTTGACCAGAGGCTGAGCATTCGTGCTTAAGCTGCTCTCTTAACTGCCTCTGGCGGTGTGCACAAGCGAAGTACCGGTACAGTGTTCATAGCACTGACTGAGTTACTCTGATCACTCTCTGTGTTCACCTCCCTATTAGCGCTGGGCTCACTCCCTTTGGGAGTTGCAGTATTGCTCTGGGCGTTACCTATTAACCCTTTGTGCGCCTGGAAGGTTAGTGCTGATTCCTCTCTGCAGTAGCCTTGGGCTCAACAGCCAGCGTGGCATTATACCATCCCACAGGGTAAGGGGGCACTGGTTGCGTTCCATCTATATACTATATCTCGATCCACCCCTAGCGTTCTAGGGTTTGCCTATGTAGCAGTTGCCTTGTGACCCTATCCTTGGGTCAGTGCTGCCTACTAAGTGGTTGCCTCAGTTATCTGTGGCCTAAGGGCCAGGGTCAGTGTTGCCTCGCTCCTGTTGGTTCTGTGCCCAGGCGTCTGGGTTGTGCCAGTCCTCATTTGCGGAATCACTTGTCACCGTAGTTCTGCTGTCAGCTCCTGGACTGTGTGCCTTCTGTCTCTCCGGTTCTAGCCAGAACCTTAATTGCCAGTATTGTTTCCAGTTCCTCCAGATTACCAATACTGATTGCTATTGATGTATCCATTTGTGTGTATATATATATATATATATATATATATATATATATATATATATTCTGTACTGTGGGTCAAAGGGCCTATATTCGTGTATGCACTTTATTGTAATAAAGTAATTTTTACCTTACTGATCTGGTCTGAGAATTCATCTAAAAACCGTGACAGTTACTCAGTCAAAAATGTAACACCAAAAAAAAATAAAATCAACACTTACCTGTAATCGTGATGTCCAGCTGGGTCTTCTGCAGCTAGGTCTTCAAGTCTTCTTCTATAAGCTTCTTCTTCTATAATCTTCTTCTTTATCTTCATCTGACACCCTCTTTTTCTTCTTCTTCATCTGTTACCTTCATTTGTCATCTGTGTCATCTCCATCTTCTTTTTTCATCTGTGTTCCTCTTCATTTTTCTTCTTAACCTTAGTGTTAAACCTGTAAAACGAAATAACAGTTACTAAATTAAATCTATCATTAAACATATGCTGCTGCCTCCACTGCTAGTGGCGGTGCCAGGAAACAATAGCAAGAATTCCCACTCCTCGTACATTTCTGGCCATTACCCTATGCACATTGAGGGAAATTTGTATAGGGATTGCCTTTTGTATGGCTAGTCCCTGTTCAAACTAATTTCCATGCTCCCATTGGCTGGTATGTGGGGTTACACAGGGTAAGGAATGTGAACTGCAGTAACCTCACATACCAGCCAATCAACTTCTAGCTCACTGAGTTGTCCCTCCAGCTAGAAGCTGATTGGCTGAGAGGTTTGGTTACAGCAGGGCACATTCTGTGTCTGGCATAACCCCACATCCCAGCCAATGGGAGCATGGGAAGTAACTGAAACGGGGACTGGCCATATAAAGGCAGTCTCTGTTCAAATGTACCTCAGCTGGCATTGGGCAATGGCCCAAAAGGTAAGAAGAGGGTTTTTTTTTTTTGCCGGTTTCTCCTGCCTCTGCAGCTGTAGCATATGTTTAATAATACATTTATTTTCATAACTATTTTTTGGTTTTAAAGGTTCAACACTAGATTACAAGAAGAAGAATGAAGAAAGAAGATGAAAGATGAAGCTGGAGATGACAGATGAAGATAACAGATGAAGAAGAAGAAAAAAGCAGAGGATGACAGATAAAGAAGAAGAGAGAAAAAGAGAATAGAAGCTTTCAGGAGAAGAATTGAAGAAGAAGAAGACCAGGGTGCAGAGGACCCTGCTGGATGTCTGAATGACAGTAAGTGTTCCAATTATGGGTCATAGGATAATGTTAGGTCTAGTATGGGTACACTTTATTGTTCATGTTAGGGGCAGTATAAGGCCAATAGGAAGGGTTAATGTTTGTATGGGTCACAGTGTTTTTAAGTTCACGCTATTTAGCATAAGTTAATGGGCTAAAAAAACACAAAGAAAGTTGGGCCACAAGTTAGGTTCTGTGTCCCAACACTCATCATGGTTCCTGTTGGAAGGGCATTTGAATTCCTTTCGTAACACTGTGTGTGTACCCTTAGGTATTAATTTTTGCCCTACCAATAGTTATACTGGTGGGAATTGGATTGAGCCCTAAGTACCTTAAAGCAGAAGTACCACCCCACCTAAAGTTTTCCCCAAAGAATTACCCATCTGGCAACTAACTGCTCAATACTACTAGTTGCCAGAATTATGACCTCCTTATAGAGAAATTTTGCTGCTCTGGGGACTAGCAGCCAGGAAACAGCACATACATCTTTGCATGGTGGTTTCTGCACACTTGCGCTGTCAGTCTCAGTCTGCTGTAAGAGGTATTGCTTGGGACCTTAAGGTACGGAAGGGACTGACAGCGCAGGAGGGCAGACGTCACTATGCAAAGATGTCTGCGCTGTTTCCTGGCTGTTAGTGTTGAGCGAGCACCCCGATGCTCGGGTGTTCGGGTGCTCTGACCGAGCACCCCCTGAGGCTCGAGTGCTCGGCCGAGCACCCGGGCCCCATTGAATTCAATGGGAGGACTCGAGCATTACACCAGGCACCCCCTGCTCTGATGAGGGGAGGGTGCCTGGTCAATGCCCCCCTTCATCTCCACAATGCCCCTCTTCCACAATGTCCCCCTTCCACAATGTCCCCCTTCATCTCCACAATGTCCCCCTTCATCTCCACAATGCCCCCCTTCATCTCAACAATGCCCCTCTTCCACAATGTCCCCCTTCCACAATGTCCCCCTTCATCTCCACAATGTCCCCCTTCATCTCCACAATGCCCCCCTTCATCTCAACAATGCCCCTCTTCCACAATGTCCCCCTTCCACAATGTCCCCCTTCATCTCCACAATGCCCCCCTTCATCTCAACAATGCCCCTCTTCCACAATGTCCCCCTTCCACAATGTCCCCCTTCCACAATGTCCCCCTTCATCTCCACAATGCCCCCTTCATCTCCACAATGCCCCCTTCCATCTCCAAATGTCCCCTACCTCCAGTCCCTGGTGGTCCAGCGGAGCGTCTGTAAGATCTGTGCCTCCTTCGGCACAGATCCCTGCCACCCGAACATGGCGGGCGAGCACATGGCGGTACTCGTACGAGTACCGCCATGTGCCGAGCAGAGCGATGCTCGAGCCGATCCGAGCATTGGCCGAGCATGCTCGCTCAACACTACTGGCTGTCAGTCCCGGGAGCAGCAGAATTTCTCTATAAGGAGGTAATAATCCTGGCAACTAGTACTATTGAGCAGCTTGTCTCCAGATAGGTAATTCTTTGGGGGAAACTTTACGTGGGGTGGTAGTTTTGCTTTAACAGAGTTACCACTGCCCATGATTTAGCTGAAAGACTATTTACGGACTGTACTACACTCATGTTGTCACAATTCATCTTAATACTCTTGTTAGCAAAAAAAGGGGCCCATAGTTCTTTGGCTACTAATACTGGAAATAACACTAATAGATTCATGTTTTTCTCATACCTAAGCCTTTCTAAGCCTATAGCCATGCCTGTACATTTCACTTCCCATCCCAATGCTCCCCGTTACCTCCTGAGCCCACTGCATTAGTATAAAAGTTGATATCTGCATTAAACACCACTTACTCTTTTAATAGAGTTTTGCAGTTATAAGACTTAAGAAAAGCATTCCAAACTTCTAAATCTGCTTTCACATCTTTACATAGCCTGACCTGGCAGTATGGAGATTTTAAACCAGATGAAGCTGCTGCCAACCTGAAAGAAAATATTCTCCTCATTGGAAAAAAATTAACAAGCCCAAAACAGACTGCAAGAACTTTAACAATGCTTTTTTGCATATCAGCAGCAGCCAGATCTTTTGTTTTAACGTCACGATATTCTGAACTGGGAGACTGAATTCCATTTTTACTGTAACTATGATTATCCCTAAGAAAACTATTTTCATTGTTGGCCAAACTGTCTCTTCATGCACCAAAGGGCCCCCAACCTCTAATGATATCTGATAAAATGTGTCTAGAAGACATCTTCTTACTGGTGAAACATTTGGGCCCACAAAAGGAAATTTGTTTAAATAGTGCATAACTGTCTTTTGTCCACTCCTCCATTCTACCACCCATTCCAGGAAACAAGAAAATGTATCAAAATATGAGCATGACAACAAGCAGCCCATTGGAAGACACTTATCAAAACCTGAAGCTGAAAGCCCAAACAGCAAAATATACTTGGGGGAATTGGTAAAAGCCTAAATGCCAAATTGATTTCTGGTTTGGCCATCAATGCTCCTTGATCACACCTCCTTACCTGCCTCAAAACTTCCTCGAATCATGTGTATGAAACCAAACTGAGCTCCTCCCTAATCTGGTCATTCAAAGAGGATTCCAATGGGAAAGAGAGGTAATGTATTAACCTAAAAATCCTGTTTCTTTCTTGGGAACCAGCCCTTACAGTGACAAACCAAAATGCTCAAAAGAGGCATGGATGTAAGGATCTTACACTCAACCTGCACTAACTTTCTCGCATATAATTTCTGGCAATACTTCTGCAGATTTCAGGTTGTCCACACACTGCAATATACGGCACGTGTACACTTGCAACCTAAAACCTTCTCTAAAATCTTGTCTAATTTGCAGGGCCTTTTCCTTGCTTGGATAATGCTCTAGCCATGGTAACATTTTTTCCAGTTTCACCGGGGAGACTGCTTTTGAAAATACTCTTCCCCCTAACCTCTGATTGTTGGACTGGCAACTGTTTACTGAAGCAATGAAAACTAGGATAGCTTCCCCCACATGTCATACATTCTTAAACTTACAAGAGTTAGGAAATTTGCATTGAGACTTGTTGAATGCCCAGAATAATCCTTTTTTATGTAACTGTCCTGACATGGAAGCCTGTAATATCTGTAAATGCCTACCTTGTTGCAACATTGACAACACCCATTAAACAACATCCTTCTGACCCAATGTCACTGGCATATGCACTGCTAACTTTTGGTGAATTGTTTGTCATAAGTGAATCAAACAAATCTTCCAAACGTTTGAAATGCCTCTAGTACTATTTCATTGTGTTGAAACATTCCTGAACACACTTCTGGATATTTTTCACCCATTACTGCAGCGAATATGCTAAACACTTGATGATATTTATTAAAAGTTCTTGTCATTGGTCTTCGCCTGTACAGCTCAGCCTTATCCTCACCTATCTTATTTATAAATACCTTAGGCACTGCAAGAAGAGAAAAGAAGTCCAAAAATTCGCCCTTCCAAAGTCCAAATTCGCCCTTCTTTTATATGGCTGGATAGATGAAAGTCCAGTGTAGAAGAATCACATGTTAACACTTCCCTCAGGCATGATTCATTAAAACTTTACACATTACCTCTTCTGATTGAATCATTTTGCATAGTAACTTGTTCCTGACTTATACTGCTTACTGACTCTTATGCACTTACCCTATCTGACTCATTATTATTACAAACATTAGAAATATCCCCACTCCTCTCTTTAAATTGATCTATAATCTTAGATAGGGAGCTTAAAACTTCATCCATTGAAGCATGTTCCTCTGCAGCCAGTAAGCACTCACTAGTCCTGCCATGAGTTGTCTGATGCTCATCCCTTTGGGGCTGTACCTCCAGTGCTGTATTCCTGTCCTCCTCTGGTTCTGCTGCTTGTCTTGCTTCTTTTTGCCTTTGCTCTGCTGTCTTCTGTCCGATAGGTTCCCCTGGGACTTTTGTCTGGCGTTATGATCTTGTTGGTGGAATGAATGATGTTTCATGTGTTTCACTGCTTCTTCCTGTTTGTTGCTCTCCTCTTCTGCTTGGCTGGCTAGCTCCACCTCCTATCTCTTTTTCATTTCTAGATGGAGATATGCAATTGGGCTCTGTAGAAGCTGGCTGCCTATTGCTTCTTGTTGCAGAGCCCTGTTCAGCTTGACTGAAGGCAAGGAGGACCTCTGGCATCGAAAGCGTGCATGGGACAGCATTTGAGCATTCCCTCAGCGAAGCACTGTCCCCACATTCGAAGGCCTTCTTCTGAAGCTCTTGTAATATCTGCTGGAACTCTGAACCCATACCACAAATTAAAGCTCTCCTGCACAGTGAGTTGGCAAAGAAATAGAGCTAACTCCCGATGAGGTAATGATTTGGGTGAGCTTCAAGTTGGAGTGGGGTATTTATACAAGCTTACCCACCTCATACACCAATGGGAGTGCTGGGCAGGAAAAATAACCCCAAATCTGGAAACTTCCACTGTATAAATTTAAAATTTAAAGATACATGTACCTGAATATTAAAACACTGACCCTATGCACTGCACATTTATTTATACCCTACAAATAACCAAACACTGGGGCGATCTCCAGCCCCATGGGTCCCTCACTCATTAAAGTCAGTCCCTTCATTATGTAAAAGCCATTTACAAAAAAAACATTCACTGTCTTTGAAATCCTCTTACAGAAAAAAATAGTTTGTGAAAGTAGCTCATATAAATATATACAGTCCATGAAAGCCATTCATAAACCATTTACATTCTGTGAGTCACTAACAAAACATATTAAGTATATGAGATCTGCTTGTATAAACAAATTCATGTGGAAGTCACCCAGAAAAACATTTATAGTTTGTGAAAGGCATTTAGAAAAACATACACAGTTTGTGAAAGCTACTCAAAAACACATATGCATCCAGTGAAAGTCACTCACAAAAACATATGCAGTTTGTATGTTTATCTCAAGAAATTAATATGGGATACTGTACATCACACAGGACTTGAAGTATAGATATGGCTGTATTTGAGTGTGAATTCTTTGAACATACACTTCATCAATTTGGAAATTGCTGTATTTTTCTGGAATTTTTCATGTTCTATATTTAATAAACAGACCGCTATACATTTACATTAGACCCAGACACACATTCCTTACAGACACCTTACCGGAGATGTTTAGATATAAAAAAGGCTCTCTCATCCACTTATCAGTGTTTGACATCCATAGCCTCACACTATAATTCCCAGTATCTGCCTCCTTTAGGTCTGTCAGCGTTATTGTGCAATCCTTCTCGAAGAGCTTTACCCGATTTTGAAAGGAAAGATCCTGCTTAAATTCTTTAAGACTGTGATAAACAATATTTCCTTTAAATATGCTTTCCATCTTATCATATATGGGATTTTGATACCACGTATAGTTTATTATATCTGATTTGTATCTATATTGACAAGGCATTACAACACAGGAATCTTTCCACGCTATGATATTATGTTCAAATTGAGTGTCAAAAGCAAAATATCTGGTATTTGAAACACCTGTAAAACATAAAACAGTTATGAAATTCACATTATTAATACATGGTTCATGAAAAATGATTAACATAAAATTATTTCTTAACCTTTGGAGTGCCAGAGAGGTGTCAATGAGTTGGGCACCCCTCTGCCACCCAAAGGGTTTAAGGAGCAGCAGAGTTTTTATGGTCATAGTCATTTTTCATCCAAACATTATTACATCTCAAACTGTTAGTTACAGACCCAATACTAAAGTGCAGTTTTTTTTATATATAATGAGCCCTATGGGGGAGCTTGAGTTATAAACCAAGGCTATCCATCATATGTAATAGTAAAAGTGTCATCTGATGACCACATCAGAAAAGTGCAGTTTAAAAAAAATAACACAATTCTGAATTGTAATGTTGGCTAAATTATCTCCCAGCCATGAAAGTCCCTTCCAGTCAGCATGAAAACCTCTTGAATGCTAGAGAGATCACTGAAGGATCCAAGGGATTAAAAGTTCTACTTAAGTGATATCATACTAAGTGAAAATCTCTATTCCTCGACAAAATCCATGGCAGCATTCACCAGATGGGATAGCTCCTCCCCTTTCAGCTGATAGGACAGTGAACGAGTCAAACAAAATTCAAGCAGTATGAGACCCCCCCAACCCCTTTCACCTGTTGTCTTAGTCTTAGTCATGGACTTCCATGGCAGCATTCAGCAGATGGGTAAGTAAGTAATGGGAGGGACCACAACATAAATTGAGAAAAAACATCTCCAAAATAGGAAATGAACTGAGATAAAACAATTATCTTCTATCCAACTAATTAACCCCTTAAGGACCCATGCCATGCCAGGACAGTAATGCTGGTATAGCATTCAAGGACCTGTGCCGGTCCTGGCACATCAGGGAATTCTGGGATGGCAGTGCTCCTGCATGCCACACTACAATCCCAGAATACTATGTGATTACAAAAAAAATGTGCAGTGGTTCTTAACAGCCACCCTGTCCGGGATCGGATGGTCATTTAGGGATTAAAGGGGCAGCATTATAATGATAAAAACAATTGTTCCTAGAATGTGATCTCTAGGAAAGAGGATCCATCCTTGATGATAAGAGGAGCTTCCAAAACCTTCAGTCCTCTGTAGATACAAAGTGTGGCTAATAGCCTTACTTCGCCAGATAAATCAATGTTCACAATATGGCACCATTCACCAAAAGAAGAAAGAACTATCATCTGATAAACATTACATTCTTCCAGTGAAAATTGTATCTCTTAGAATGTCAATGTTTAGTCTTCTCTCACCTCCTGACACAATTTGGAGATAGGAATATCTTAATATTTATGGAAGACAGAAGTCCTGGAAGTAATAAGGCAGATAATCCCAATAAGGGAGCAGTATCTGAGGCTTGGCTCTTAAATAAGTGGTCATACTCTGTAGGCAATCCTCCTAAAGGGCTTCTGATTCTGTTACTCATTAGGTATTCTTGGGTAATGACCGCTGGATCTTCTGCACCAATCACTCTTTTAAAATAGAAAATAAACTTACCTGGAGATTTACTAACTGTTATCTGTACTTTGTTTGGAGAAGAGGGAGAAGACTTTATGCTCACTGAAAGGGAAACAAACACCAAGAACACTAATAAACTAGAACAATTGTCAAAGGAACATTCCTACCAGGCAGTATAAACCCAATAACTAGGCAAAAAAGAAACAGATCTGACTTAAGACAGAAAACTTAACCTCTCAAAAGAGAAAAAAGCATGACAAAAGTGCACACATGACTACCACAACACCCATGAGCATGAAAGCAGCAGTACACCACAGAGCAACAAAGATGCACAGACAAGCATGTTAATCATGCAGTAATAACCCGGAAACACTAGAGTGCAGCAGTAGTTCAGGTGAACCCCTGAGCAGCAAACAACACAGGCTCAAGTGCAAAAAAAAATGCTCCACCACACTGGTCAAAGAGCACCTAGGCAATACAGTGTATCAAAAATACCCACAGAAGTGCACCATCGTTTTATCCAATGTGCATACACATCGGCACACCTGTCACCGTTTGTTAAGACGCTCAGACAAAAGATTTAGGTAAAAACATAACTTTATTGAAAAGTTAAGGCAATCCCCATAGGGTTCACATACTTATACATACAATATAATCAGCAATAGAAAAATAGAACAGGTTCTACCGGCCTTGCCAGTAATACCGGGCAAGGCAACCCAGGCGGCTATAAGGAATAGCAATAGCAGGCTCTACCGGCCTTGCCAATACCGGGTAAGGCAACCGTGAGATGGAATATACCAGTTCTACCGGCCTTACCAATACCGGGCAAGGCAGCCTCAGGAAATGCTGCAGGTAGGCTCTACCGGCCCTGCCAATACCTGATAAGGCAACCGTGAGATGAAATATACCGGTTCTACCGGCCCTACCAATACCGGGCAAGGCAGCCTTAAGGAACACTGTGAGGAGGCTCTACCAGTCCTGCCAATACCTGGTAAGGCAGCCGTGAGATGGAATGTACCGGTTCTACCAGCCTCACCAATACCGGGCAGGACAGCCCCAAAGGAGGAGACCAACAGGTGCCAATGGCTGTCAAGAGACAATGACAGGAACTCGAACCAAAAGCACTTGACTGCAGTATGGAGCAAACCAGCGTCAGCACGCTGGGACTAACAGTATAGTAAGCAACCAGGTTAATGGATTAAACCAGCGTCCGCACGCTGGGACCAACAGTATAGAATGCCACCAGGTTTAATGGAGTTAACCAGCGTCCGCACGCTGGAACCAACAGTATAGTAAGCCACCAGGTTAAATGGAGATAACCAGCGCCCGCACGCTGGGACCAACAGTATAGGAAGTCACCAGGTTTAATGGAGTAAACCAGCGTCCGCACGCTGGGACCAACAGTACAATATGCCACCAGGTCTAATGGAGTTAACCAGCGTCCGCACGCTGGGACTAACCGTATAATATGCCAGCGGGTTAATGGAGTAAACCAGCATCCGCATGCTGGGACCAACAGTATAATATGCCAGCGGGTTAATGGAGTAAACCAGCATCCGCACGCTGGGACCAACAGTATAATATGCCACCAGGTTTAATGGAGTTACCCAGCATCCGCACGCTGTGACCAACAGTATAGGCAGCCTCCAGGTTAATGGAGTAAACAAGCGTCCGCACGCTGGAACGACACAGTGAAAATATCGCCGGAGCGATAGAGAGAGCAATGTCGCCAAGTGACTACCGGATGGGAATACTGAGACCAGGCGGGGGTGGAGCACAGCGAGCACCGCTGAACAGACGGGCAACCGTAACTAAGCCGGACGGAACAACCGGAGCGTCAGCCGTCACGGAGGAAACCAACTGGAGTGGCAAACAGACTGGTAACAGGTACAGGAGGAATCAGGAACTCTAGGCTCTGGAACACTGGAACTCAGGACTCTGTAGCTCTGGACTCTGGAACGCTGGAACAGGCCCAAACAGCATGACACGAAGGACAGAAAGGTACTGTCAGAGACACCACGAAAGGGCAACCAAAGGGTGCCCGAGCTGAGTATAAATAGGCAATGAGAGGCGGGCAGACCATAGGCAGCCAATGGGAGCCCCCTGCAGGTGATAGACAGTGTATAGCACCAATCACGGGCACCATGATAACACCATAGTGATTAAAAGGGCCATAGGCTAACCACAGAGCTTTAGGAGTGCACACCAAGACACATCAACACACCACATCAAACAGCCTACAAAAGAGATGCACGAAGTGACCAAAAAAGGCACACAGAAAAAACACCTTGATACGTTAAAGCATACACACACAAGCGCACCACAGTGCATACAATGTACACACATAGGAACTGCACAGACCGGTGCACTGCAGCCCCCACTAAGGCTAACCATATTGCATGCAAGTTCCCCTCTCCTACAGCAAATAGTGAATATAAGCTCATTACAGTGCAGCGATAGTGTGTATATCACTGTCATGAGAGGCCAACATAGCACAAATGCCTTGAAGCAAAAGCATAACACATGCTTGCATCACACTGCAGCATGAGTGTGCACATGCATACCAGGACTGGAAGCGAGCACACGAGCATGCATACGTCATAGTGCGCACAATATGAACCACAGAGCAGCAAAATCACAAGCCATAGTGAAGATATAGCTTGTAGTGTGCATAAACACACTACAGTACAACCATATCATGCATGCACAATTGTCACAGAGAAATTATATTGTGCACTCACATGTACAACAGTGCAGCTAGAGCCCACATTCAGATTCATCCCCATGCAACCACAGAGGATAACTGCATGCAGTCAAAGAATAGCCATAGCCAGCAGCATGCACCAAGCTTGGCTATAACCTGTGAAGGCACAGATCAAGCTGGATGCAATCCTAGTAAGTGTATACCCAAAATACAGCAACACCATTCACACAGGTAAGGCCAAAATGCTTAAAAAGTACTTGTGCTCCCACAAAGCTGAAACAGCATTTGCAAGAGCAAATCCACTCATATGCCTATACACTCACAGGCAGGAACCGTGCTCAAGCAGACACACCACAGTGTGGAAACCAGGTATGCTTGCACGGTCACAACATTCTACACACATACACACATATGCACCACACTGTTTGACCACACATGTGGAACACAGAGAGGCCAGTGCTCAACCACACATTAACCACAGTAAGGCCACAGACCATGCCCACACATGCACACCACATAGAGGTCACAGCACTCTCCAATAAGCACCACAGTACAGCAACAGTGATCAACCATGGCCACATATACTCACTAACCAATTTGCAGCAACAGAGTGCAGCACCCGTGCTCAGGCACTACAGCGAGGCACTAGCACTCGCGCAAACATGCACATTATGTAAGGCATCACAGCACAGGCTCACTGCAGTGAGGAATCAGTGCTCACACATGCGTTCACCTCAGTGCAGCCACAGTGCTCTGACTGACATTTAGAGTCAAGAAGGAATTATTTTACCCACTTGAGGCTTAATTGGAAATGGCTTCAATTTAGGGTTTTTTTTTGCCTATATAGTTGATTGTCAGCCTCGTCAACTATATTACAATGCTACTATGTAAGCATCAGAAACTGAATCTGCATTAGGTATACAGCTATTGTACATGAAGATGATGATAAAGATCCACTCACCTGACCTCCAACAAATACAAAAAATAAAGCATATGAAAGGCAAGATCCCCAGAATGCAGAAAGTGCATGGCCCCCGAACTAGCCATAAATAAATAGAAACTAGAAACTAGACCATAAAAGGGAGAAACACAAACACAAATTTATATTTGAGGGCAAGTAGAGTGCAGGAATTCTAATTGTCTTGAGTACTGGCAGTTTTTGGCAACACTCTGACAAGGTGGGATAGAAAGCACAAACCTGCACAAACCTCCAGGAAATCCAAATAAACAGAGGCCAGATTATCCTTCAGATAAGCTCACATCTGCATATACTCATTGCAATCATCTGTGAGAATGTTACTGGAACTAACAGCATTCCCAGCACTCGATCATCTGCAGCCATTAGGTTTTATGCAGGAAAGCCATGTCTAATACAGGGTGTCCAACCTACTGACCCAGGAAGGGAGGGATTAAGCTGGAGCTTCAGAAGGAGGACTTCAACTAGAAAGTAACTACCTGGTACACCTCAAAAGAAAAAGACAGATCTGAAAAAGATAGCCTGTTACTCAAGTCCTGCCAGCTTCAGAATACAGATAAAAAAAGACAAAAGGTGAAGGGGGAGAGGTTCTCTTATACCATTTAAATGCTGTTTGTGGCCTTGTGGTCTATTCTATCAGCTGAATAGGGAGGAGCTAACCAATCTGGTGAATGCTGCCATGGAAGTCCAGAAATAGGAAGTTTTAATTGTTACATTTGATGAAGTAATTTCACACTGGAATCTTCCACTTGGCCTTTATACACGTGGCTGTAACTGTCAAAGAGCAAATGGTAAATGACAGGGAAATAAGATTTTTTGGGTCACTCATTTTTTAATGGGTGAGTATAATGCTTCATGTAGCAAGATAATCCTTTTAAAATGTCTTTCATATGTGTTCAATTTCAAAAAGATTATCTGGTAAGCTGTAAGTTGCTCACCATTGATATCACTGGTTTCATGTTTCAATGTTATTTCTCTTTAAAGGATGATTACATTCTTTTAAAGACAACACAGTTATTGTATGGCTTTCCATGCTAATATAAATGAGGTACTCCCACTGATTAGAATCATATTTTTCCAAAATAATTACAGTTTTTACTGTTGTTTTGTTTGCATTAACAGTACCCTCTGGTGTCCAAACAGTTCACCTGCAGTTCACCTGGGGTTCATACAGCTATTCTTTTGCATTTTACAGTCGAGGTGAGTCATTGACAACAGTTTTCAACAGAATGTGATAGCAACATCCTCATTGCTTTGAGACAGTTGCAACTGTAATGCATTTTTAATAAAACAACTGCCATCATAGGGGGTTGCTTTATTTTACTCAGCAGGAAAAGGCCTATGACCTTACATTTTGCATAACAAAAAGCTGACTGTTCATTTTAGAATCATTTTATGGAATGTGTTATTGCAGCTTAATTTTTTTTACACATTGGTTTGAAAATTGACATACTTGTGCTTACCTTTAAGAAAAAAGAGAAGTAATCCAAAGTTGAATATGCTATGACATAGAAGTTTATCCATAATCCTAAAAAGGCCAAATGAGAATTTTGTAAATTCTTTGTCATTTAGCTTGTAATCTTTAATTTGATACTTGGATGTGTTATTTATAAAATAGATGTGGAGAATGAAAAATGCTTTTTTTAATCAGAAATGTGTTTAAACTAGGGGTGGGCTAACTGCTGCCTTCTAGCTGTTTCTAGCCAGCTGAGGAGGATGCAGGGCTTAATTTACATCCCAGGCTCCCCAAGACAAGGCACTGCATGACCACGCCCCCATTCATTACATGCCCCTCCCAGCAGTCTCTTCCATGCCTTTCTGGCACAGAAAATACCCTTGGCCTATAACCCCTTGGCTTCTAGAAAGATCTCCAATTCATTGCTTCACAATGTGTTCGACATCTCTCTAGCATACAAGAAGTTAAATAATAGTCTATATAGGAGTATATAAACTGGTGCAAGGCTATTGAGATTTCTGTAGCCATACCTGCAATTCAGAATGTGGATGTGGCAGCACAGCTGAGTCTTTCCTGAACAGTTTCCTACACTGCCTGTTAGGAAATCTGGCACTAAAAAGATGGAACATTGCCTGAAAATTTCCAGTGTTTTAAATGTATATTTGCCAACACCTAGGGAAAATGGACCCGCTTTGTGCCTATGTACAAAAGGTGATCAGCATGGTATCTCTGCACTCTCTTCAAACCTGTCTCTGCCTGGGGTAGACAGTAGGGAGTGCTAAGGCAAGCTGATACCATCATCATGTGTTTGTATCTAGGTGCAAAGGGGGAGGAGGACCCTTTCCATTGTCCTGCCTGAACCCCTTGTCCTCTAGTGCCCCAAAGCATGTCCTCCCTACTCAAACACTCTTCTTAATAGGGATAGCCAAAAATGTGTGCCTCGAACCAAAATCAGTGAATAATGGCTCTTTCCACTTGATGAATAATTTACAGTGAAAAGTGCAATTTTTCTGCTTTTTTCTTCTAGCACATTCCATTGAAATCAGCCTAGCACCTCTCTCTTCATCTGTAGCTGCTTGTATTTTGTTTTATTTCCTGGAAAACATCACATTTTTATAGAGAAGAGATGAAAAACGTGATTAAAGGGGTGAAAACTTTTGCGCCTTGAAAAATAGCGCAACATTTTTGGCAATGGGCAAAAATGGCAAGGATTTTAATCACTTTATTTAAAGTTGATTTTCCTGCAAAAAAGCGGACAACCACATGGTTTTCACTGATTTTTTCGAGGAAACATGACAGGACCTTTCACACACCTCTGTCCCCACCCACACCCAGAGAGCAACTCCAGCCTTCTCTATTTGCCTGTCTACCTACACTACCTAGCATAAAAAATCAACTGCTTCCTCTTTTTCTCCTAAGCAAATCCCCTTTTATAGTTTATCATGGCATGCATACAAGGGGATAATGCAGACTGGGGATACATTATTATCATTTTTTTTAAAGCAATGAAAAAGAGAGAAAAAAGCATAAAGACTGCACAGAAAGCAGGAAATGTTGTTTTTAGCATGTTTCTCTTAGAAGGTAAAATCAAATGTTTTGCCCAACCCTGGGCAGAGTGTATCAATCCCTCTCATGGTTGCCCATCAAAGTGTGTTTATTTCCATGATATATAACTTTATGTGATAATTTTATTACTGTCTATCTCCAAATATTCCCACAGACTTCAAAAGGAATCTGTGAGATATACAAATGTATCACATTTAATGAAATCCAACCCTATGTTAATACATATGTTGAGGTAGGATATAATGCACTCAGGAAAAACTGGATAGATACATAATGGAAGAGATATACAGATTAAATTAAATTATTAGAAGTGTACTGAGCAGTATATATATCATCAGAACTTCTAATATTAGTGCCTGAGATGTCCCTAATTAAGTAATTCCAACAAAGTGAAAGGAAGCCCCTGGAAAAAACAGGCGGCCACAACATTACACAATTACCTAGGGCATTTTAATGCTTTGACATACCTGGAGTCCATTGGGGGCTTTAAACTGGGTTCCCGGTTCCAGTTTTACAGAAAGGAATACATTTATTTACATGGCCAGATGATCGGTTCTTGGTGCACAGCACCTAAATGAGGATGTTTTCTTACAAATGGGACGCAAACAATGGAAGGTTAAAGCGGAACAATCACTTAGATATGCGTCCGTCAATGAATTCTTAGTATAACGGTAAGCATTAAAATACTGTCATAATCTTTATTAAGTGCTGGCATTATTTGGAAACATAAGTTTGTTTGAGATTGTAGCTCAGTCATCTTGCCAAAGAGGGATCTGTATACCTGAGATGTCCGTCTCTGTCTCCTCACTACTGATAGGTTATTTGCCAAAGAGGGAGTTGCATTGTACCACACAGTACAGACAGGGACAGACAATGCAGGCGCACAGATCCCTCTTCAGCAAGATGTTTGCGCTGTTGTCTTCAGATGAGTCTCAAATGAACTTATATTTCCAGATAATGCTGGCAAGTATTAAAAATGATAACAGTAATTCAATGCTTACCATTATACTAATAATTAATTGGGGGGCTCTTATAGTTAAATGATAGTTACGTTTTAAACATTTGAGGTATCCTACACATTTATTTATTTGGGTGCCTCTGTTCACAATTTTTAAAGGGATAGTAATACTTAGTTTTATCTTTAAAAAAACATGAAGAATGATATGTCTTATCTCTCAAACCTTTATGGTTTGAGAGATATTCCAAAGCAAAGTTTCCCCTCCCACCCCTTTTACCAAGTGTAATGCATCTCTTCTCAGATGTGGAATCTAGTCCATAGACTAGACAGATAACAGAAGGAGACAATCTTCTTCCTATGAGAACAATGAAAGCCCTGCCCCCCTTGACAAGTTTTTCAGCTTTTTACCTTATCTTAATTGAAGATTGTCCCTCTCTGTAATCTACCTGGGCACCTCCCTTCTGCTCTGGTTGAACAGTGTTACATCAGTAAAAGGGGCGGGAGGGGAATACTTTGTCATTGAATTACTCTTGAACTACAACTACAACACTATAACACTCTCCAAAGTCCAAATACTATGATGAATAATTAGAGCTGCTATTATTATGAAACATTACTATCCCTTTAAAGGTGCCTCAAGGGTTCCTAAAACCACTATATCCAAGGCTTTATCTCTTTTTCTGCCTCTCTTTCCTACTCCTTTATCTACCTCTGTAATGTTATCCTTTAGTTTATCACCAACTTCCTCTTTCCTCCCTGTGGCTCTAATTAAATAATGTACAACAGGATTCTGCAACAGATTCATTTTCTCTTGCTGGACCACCATTGGCTGGATACACGAACCGTTCACTAGACTGCAAGCTCTCACGAGCAGAATCCTCTCATTCTTATTTTTTTTAAGTTCCATTTGTACTATTTTATATCTGTTCCCTTTTGTACAGAATAAGTTGGAGCTATGTGAAGGATAACAATGATAAAATTACCAATGGCTGAAGAGTGTGACCAATATTCTATTTTAAAACCTAGTAATTTTGGAGTAGGTAAATGGGACTCAGATTTGAGTTTTAATACACTGCATTTTATCTCAAGATAAGGTATTAAGGGCTAGATCCAAATGTTGGAGTTAAAAACGCCAGTAGGGCAAAATGGATACCGACCGACAAAATAAAATGTCTTGGTCTGTATTCAAATATCCTACCGGCATTAAAACTCGTGTTGTGGCCAAACGTCCGTTTTGTGCGTTACGTTCCCAAAACGCTGCTAAATACTGGCAGTTTTGGGAACTACAAAGGAAAAAACTAACGATCGGTGCCTGACATACTGTCAAGCACGATCGTTACCTAATCCTTGTTACATATAGAACACCAAATAATGGGAAAAGAAATGGCACCCCTAAACTCTAAGTAGCAAATATACAAAAATAAGACAAAGGAAAATAAATGCTCTCCTAATATTCTGTCAGTGACCAGAATAAAAATATAACATATACAAAAATACAAATATGGAAAGCGCAAATATCTCCAACAATGAGACAGTATTTAATTATTATACAGAATAATAAAAAGACATAAAATGCCTATATAGTCTCCTCTATAAGCACACAGTCCCTTATATAGCTATAGGTACCATATAGCAAAAATATATTACAGGAGGGAATATAAAAGATGTAAAAGTCATGAAGTAATTTCACACTGGAATCTTCCACTTGGCCTTTATACATATGGCTGTAACTGTCAATGAGCAAATGGTAAATAACAGGGAAATAAGATTTTTGGGGTCACTCGTTTTTTAATGAGTGAGTACAATGCTTCATGTAGCAAGATAATCCTTTTAAAATGTTTTTCATATATGTTCAATTTCAAAAAGATAATCTGGTAAGCTGTAAGTTGCTTACCACTGATATAACTGGTTTCATGTTTCAATGTTATTTCTCTTTAAAGGATGATTACATTCTTTTAACCCTTTGAGTGCCAGAGGGGTAGTCAATGCATTGCTTTGCAATGTGTTGCATACCCCTCTGCCACTCAAAGGGTTAAAGACAACACAGCTATTGTATGGCTTTCCATGCTAACATAAACTACTACAACTTCAAAAACCTGCCCGTTTATTTATTGTCAAGAAATTATTCCTACTAGTCCAGATATCTGTTCCATTTTTGAGCAGGTGATATTGACTTTTACATCTTTTACATTCCCTCTTCTAATATATATTTGCTATATGGTACCTATAGCTATATAAGGGACTGTGTGCTTATAGATGAGTCTCATATATAGACATTGTATGTCTTTTTATTATTCTGTATAATAAATAAATATTGTCTTATTGTTGGAGATATTTGCGCTTTCCATATTTGTGTTTTGTAATCTGTGTTTCCACTGTCTGTTTAAAGCACAGCTGCTCAAACTGATTGGCTGAGAGGTGTGTAAGTATATCCCAGCCAATGCCTGTGAGAGAATTGGAAGAAGTAATTGGAAGGGCAGTTTCAATTTCAATTCCCTCAGAGCGGAGTGGGCATCTGCCTGTGAATATGAGAAGGGAGGGGTGGAGCATGCTTCTGTCTCCACCGCCACCTCAGTGGCCGCACACAGCGGCGGAGACAGCTATTACGAATATTAATTCTAAGTATATTTTTGCGATGTTTACCTATGGGAATACGATTTTGTTGGCATAACTTCGAAAACGTTACTATTCATGGGGCATTTATATATTACCAACCCGTCACACTACTGCATACTTGAACCCTTTAAGCCCCAGAGAGATATGCAATGCATTGCTTTGCAATGCATTGTGTACCCCTCTGGCACTCAAGGGGTTAAACTATGTATTAGTGTGCCGGATATTTATGCTTTGGACTTATACTTATTTTTTGTTTTTTACAGCAAGAAGACAGAAGATAGAAGAAAGAAGACAGAAGAGAAGAAAGAAGACAAAAGAGAAGATAGAAGAGAAGAAAGAAGGACAGAAGATGACCAGAAAGGTGAGGAGTCCGCTGGACATCAGGATTAATGGTAAGTGTTACGTGTAATGTGATGTTTTTTTTACTTAGGTTAAACCTATGAATGCCGGCGGGGTAATTATAGTTCACTGGCACTCGTAGGGTTAATTCTACTAAAGTCTGACACATTTTTCATACTTTGGATCTATTGATATGGGGCTTTGAGCCTCATATCAATACATCCACTGAAGACTTAGGGGTTTTTTTTAACACTTTTTTTAATTCAGGTTTCTGCGTTGGCTGTTTAAACAGCCGATAAGGGACTCAAGTTAAAAAAAAAAATAGGTCTTCACTTTCCAGTGATAACTTGAGTCCCTATCGGCTTTTCATGGCTAACACAGATCTTTGAATTGATATTTACGGTGTTTTCATAATTTTCAATGGATGAAAACCCCTCTTAACTTTATCACACGACGGCTCTTTTTTTTGCTGGTATTTTTTCACATTTGCATAGCTTACTGTGCTTTAAAACAATGCCATCGGCATTAAAAACAGCCATCTCCAACATTTGGATCGAGCCCTAAATGATCAGCACAAAACCCTTCTTGATGCTCATGACAGAAATTTTACTATGAAGTTTATTTTTATATTTCAAGCTCCAGTTAGTAAAATGTATTTCCTTCAAAGTTTACTTTAGTTACTATAGCACATCGTTTAAAAAAAAAAAAAGGAAGTGCAACACATTTCTGTGTATCCCGTTATGAACCAGAACAGTATGCAATGTATTGCTTCAAAATGTGTTGCAGAGAGGAAGATCTGTAATGGAACTTGCCATGCTTGGCTTGTTTGCGCAGTGGAAAGTTTATAAGAAAAGGATTAATTTACAGTAAAAGCAGATGTGCTTCATCATGCATGCATTGCCGCTTCACTGTACAAATATTTTAAATTAGCTTATCTTGATAAAAATACAAGAATGATTTAAAATCCTCTATTCTGACTGTACTGGATGACACAAAATATGTTATCACATTCATTTTTGTGAAACTTACATCTAAAATTTAAATATGATGACAATATGACAAGTAACCTAGTTGCCCTTAATCTGGCGTCTATGCCACTGTTCATAATCTGGGAGGACTAAGAAGTGTTTAATCCACGTTTAACAAACTGCCTGTTTTTACTATTGTGTTATATATCTTTTGTATTTGTCTGGCCAAAAATTTTAGGTCCACTTCATCCCTTTAGTACTGTCTGTTTATGAAATATGCACAGCCCAGGGTTGATAGAAATTAGAAGAGCTATGGACAACTTGCTGCACTCAAGCTGCTAATAGACTATATCTCATCATCCTCAGCAACCTTCAGCCAACTAATAATGATTTCATTAATCCTTTGAGTGCCAGAGAGGTACGCAAAACACTGTTGCATACCCTTCGGTCACATAAAGGGTTAATAGCTCAACTTGGACAGCCAGAAATTGTCCACCCCTTGCTCTAGAACTGAATCAATGAACACAATTAAAGGAATGAGATGGAAATTGTAGAAGCAATTCTGTTATTCCATTGTACTTAAAGTGAACGTGACCTTGTTTGTTGTACAGAGAATTATAATCTGCCTAAATGTGGTACTAGCTTTTTTCTGCAAAATAAATAGATTTTGAGATATTGGTCTTTATGTTTTGCTGGCACAGTGTGGAACTTTGTTCTAATGTCCAGGGAAATATGCTAATTAGGTCTGATCATGGCCAAAGTCATATCTTACTGTGCAATTAGAAGTACCCCCAGTGCGGCCACTGTCTAGTGTCTATCATAACCCAGAAATTAATTAGCCTCAAATGCCATGTTGTGAATTTTTATATATTTTACCATTTTAGTTTATTTTATATTCATGTATTTTTATAGTAAGATAGGAATAATATATACATTTTCTTATTGAGTTGTACATGTATAGTTATTTCTTTAGCCATAGTCTAATGAACCTTAAAATGGATTATCATGAAAAAAGTAGCAAGATTTTAAGGATCTGGTATACAATATGTAAATTACCCTTTACTTTGCCTATTCTTTCTAGCTTGATCAGTCAAAATTGGCTAGTATCTACACTGCGTCACCAATACAAGACATTGTAAGAGAGTTGGGAGGAGCAATTATACTTTAACTAAACTGAGTAAGTTTGCTTTTGCTTATTTCCAGGTTCTGTAATTACTAGGAAAACCCAGGTTTGAAGGTATCCTATTTAAATGTTGCCCTCTATTTCATGACAATCAAAAGGCCAATATCATAATGTCATCTGCATTAAAAGGGCAACATCAGAATGAGATCCACATCAAAAGGGTGACATTCTGATGTCGCCCGCTTAAGGGGTCACTCTGCCATGTAGACTCACAGTCGCGGGAACAGTCCTGCATAATACAGACACTTGGCACCTGCTGTCTTCTGCTGCTCTGCCCATCAGCCAAAGGAACAGCCCTCCATAATACAGAAACTTCACACCTACTGTCTTCATGCTTTCCTTCACTTTACTTTCTAATTCTGAAACTGCTACTTCAGAATTATAAAGTAAAGTGAAGGAAAGCTGGAAGACATAAGGTGCCAAGTCCTTGTAATATGAAGGGCTGTTCCTGTGGCAGATGGGCAGAGCGGACAAGTCTAGAGAAGACATTGGCTGTGCATCTAGATCAGTGGTTCTCAAGGAATTTTTTCTGGTGCTGCACAATGTCCTGGTGGCCGTCACTGCAGCCACAGCCATGTTGTGGTGGCCGCGCTATGACATTAGATACACAAATGGTATGAGGGGATTGAGACAAATGAAAATTGCATATAAATAAGTGCAACAACAATAAATTTACATCATATTACAATTTAAACACTCCAGAAAGAAATCATATAGTAAAAAGTACCCCATAAAAACTGAACAGCAAATAGAGCTACATTCTCAAACTATTGCTTTAAATAAAACATGGCTAATAAATATACATGAATTTGAAAGCTTTTAATCCTTTTAGTGCCAGAGAAGTATTCAGTGCAATGTGTTGGATACCTTTCTGGCACTCAAATGGTTAAAAAGACCTATCACAAAGTGACAGTTCCATTGTAAACCAGTATAAAAATATGCACTACAAAATGCCTTTCTAACCTTCTGAATACCAGTGGGCTTACAAGCCCTTCTCCTGGGTGCACCCATGGAAACAACGTTTACAACTGTTCGACCAGGCAGAAAACACCTATTCAAATGAAATGACCCTTCTAATACATTTTCATTCTCCGTCAAGACCTCTGACCTTACTGACAATATCCTGACACAGGTATTCCTGAAAGACTCAGGTGGAAACCCAATGAGCAATCAGTCATCCTTCAGATTTAGGGCTCGTTTCAAATGTTGGCGTTAAAACCAATGTCATGAAAAAAGGCCATTGTGCGTTAACCAAGACTGGGTAATGAGAGATTCAAATCTCCATTACCCAGAAAGGCTAACGGGCGATGACCTACAAAATACACGTAAACTCAAAAACCTGCATCGCCTAAAATTTGACCTCATCGCCATCTCAAAACACACGATAAATAACGTGAGATATATCCTAATCAAAGAAAGATGTGAATGTCTGACGTTACCTAGTGCCCCAGCCAATCACAGCACCCCAAAGTACAAAGTTCAGTCAAATAACCTATATATAGACCCAAAATATCAAACGCACCTTTGTCTGTGTTTTGAGTTCAAAGAGCTAGATCACAGGACCCAGGTGCGGAGGTTAGTGTTCAGACAGAAACACACATGCACACACATAGCTTTTTTTTTTTTTTTTTTTTTTTTATAATACATTACATACACTTTTATATTTTTTTTGACAGTGTGAGTCTGTGAGTGTAAGTGAGTAACAGAGTGAGTGAGTGTGTGTGTGTGTGAGGACCTGAGAGAGTGCCTGGGTGTGAGTGGGTGAGAGAAATGGAGCGGCGAGGAGGACAGAATAGAGGGATGAGGAGAGTAGAAAGAGAGGAGGAAGAAGAGCATGTAGGCATCCCTGGACAGGTGTTACGGTTGGCAAGCAAAACCAGAAGTCAGACAATATAGTTAACCTTTATTTTGAGAATAATAACAGTAATGCAATATATATACGTACTCAGTGGGTGATCGAAGAGGCGAGTAGTGTATCAGGAATAGCAGTCTCCCTATATCTCCACCACACTGTCCTAGACAAGGCTTCAGCCTACTGAAGTCTCGAGGTATAGTAACACCCAGATCTAGCACTGACTCAACCTGCAGTCAGTCTAGGAGAGGAGTCTGTATCGTATGCAACACAGAAGCAACTGACTCAAGCCTGCAGTCAGTAGCTAGGAGTCTTCTAGAGCCCCAGGTCAGTTCTAGGAAGGATGTCTGAGGAATGGAACCAACACACAGAGCGAACAGACAGGGCCTTCTAGTAAGTACCAGATAGGATGGTCAGACGAGCCAAGGTCATACACAGAGCGGGTAGTCAGCCAGAGTCACAGGTTTGCACAAGATAGGATATCCACTGAAGTGATAGAATGCTGGATGCGCAGTGGACAGAGCCTCAGGTCAACACCAGAGTGGGTAGACAGACAAGCCTAGGCCATACACGGAGTGGGTAGTCAGCCAGAGCCACAGGTTTGCACCAGATAGGATATCCACTGAAGCGTTAGAATGCTGGATGTACAGTGGACAGAGCCCCAGGTCAACACCAGAGTGGGTAGTCAGACAAGGCTAGGTCATACACGGAGCAGGTAGTCAGCCAGAGCCACAGGTTTGCACGAGAAAGGATATCTGAGCCAAATCGGAGTGCACAAGGAGAATAGTTAGGCAGAGCCACAGGTCAACACCAGAATGGATGGACAGACAAGCCGGATCATACACAGGAATCAGGAGTACAAGATAATGAATTGCTCAGAACAAGAACATAAGGGTAACTGAGTCAGGAATCAGTCTGCCCTTTAAACCCTTCCTCAAGAAGTAGGTAGAAGGAGCAACTCAGAGGAAGGAAGTAGGTAGGAGGAGACTACAGGCCTCAAACACATAAAACAGAGGCCTGCAGCATGCTGAAGCCTTGTGTCTGCAGATGATGCATCTAGCATTGATGCATCCAACCGCTCATGGAAATGACTCTGGAGCATCATTGTAAGCATCGCCAGGAGCGGTGGCGCTACAAGGTACTGTGACATCAGGATAGGAGAGGGAGGGACCTGGGGAGGAGTGGGAGCCACAGCAGAGGAGGCACAGAAAGTGCAGGGCCTGAGATGGAGAGAGGATCCTGAGAAAGAGAGAGGATCCTGTTGCCCAGGGGGAAGGTCACCGGCATGGGGGCCAAGACGAAGTCTGAGTGGAGGGATGTCCTGGCTGCGATCTCAGTATCCAGCAGCAGCCAATCCTTGGATTCTACAAAGAAGAGGTGAACAGACTGTAAGCAGGAGGTGAAGAAGAAGATGGGACAGGAGGACCTGCATGCCGTTGTCACTGGAGGTGGACCTCCCCTGCACATGCAGTACACAGAGTGGGAAAAGGTGCTGCACAGGACCATGTCACTCAAGGTGTGAGGGTTCAGTTTTATTCACCACAACATACACCTGATGTATAGATCATGGAATCCAATACATGGGGTTGGTTTCAAATGCAGGAAATGGATGCTACCATCCATCACATAAATGAATGCCTATTGAGGTCCATGTAGATACATGGAGATAGCATCAGAGATACAGTTAGCGCCTGCATTTGAATCCAGCACATGATCTGGAAGGCAGCACTGATGCTGGATTGGTAAGCAATTGAGCCTGGCAATTACAGATGTTCATTGTTTGGGATTGACATATGTGGGCAACAGGTGATCGTCATGGACGTGGAACCAACATGTGACCGGGACATAGCTGGGTGACAGTTAGAAGTGGTTGCAGTGGGGGAGGGAAGAGGAAGAGGGCAGCCAGTCCTGAGTTTTTCCATCCAAACAAATTTGCTCATTTAAGTGAAGATGTTGGGGAGGCAAACCCAGAAGTGGAATTGCTGGAGAAGACTGTTCTCCCTAACAGCCGGGAGAACAGTTCCTCTAGCACAGAGGGGATCCAGAGGAAAGTGAAGCCTAGGCAGGTTGTGGTGGTAAGGAACTCCATTATTACGAGAACAGATAGGGTAATCTGTGGCTCTGATCGCAGCAACCGAATGGTTTGCTGTCTCCCGGGAGCCCGGGTTCGGCATGTTGCAGACAGGGTGGACAGATTATTGGGAGGGGCTGGAGAGGATCCAGCTGTCTTGGTGCATATTGGTACCAATGACAAAGTAAGAGGAAGGTGGAGAGTCCTAAAAGGTAATTTTAGGGGTTTAGGGAGTAAGATTAGGAACTGGACCTCCAAGTAGTATTCCCAGAGATACTACCCATGCCATGCGCTACACCAGAGAGACAGCAGGAGATTAGGGAGCTCAACGCATAGCTGAAGTCTTGGTGTAAGAAGGAGGGCTTCGGGTTTTTAGAGCACTGGGCTGATTTTGCTTTGGGGTACAATCTCTATAGTAGGGTTGGACTGCACCTGAATGCAAAAGGGTCTCAAGTGCTTGGGGAGAGGATTACTAGATGGTTGGATGAGATTTTAAACTATGAAGGGGAGGGGAGGGGAGGGGCCAATAAATACTGGGCTAGATAGTATAGAAAGGGAAGGCGATGTAGTTAATAACCAGGTGGGTGGATCTGGGGGTGGGGGTAGTACAGATGATAGGGAGAAGCCTACAAACCACATCAAAATTAAATCACAAATGAAACATAGCAGTGGCATAAATTGTATGCTTGCAAATGCCAGAAGTTTAATTGGTTAAATAGGGGAACTGGAGCTGGTAGCTGAAATTGAAAACTATGACTTGATAGGCATAACAGAAACATGGTGGGATGACACACATGATTGGTCAATCAATTTGGAGGGCTACATGTTACTTAGAAAAGATAGGTCAAACAAAAGAGGTGATGGGGTCTGTCTGTATGTCAAACCAGCATTATTGCCTCATTTGCGGGACGATATAAGTGATGACTGTAGTGAACATGTGGAATCCCTGTGGGTTGAAATAGTCACTGGGGGTAAAACTGCCCAGAAAATATTACTGGGTATTTGTTATAAACCACCAAACACTGGTGACCTTGAAGAATCACAGTTATTAATGCAAATAGAAAAGGCTTCTCAAATAGGAAGAACTATAATTATGGGGGATTTTAATTATCCAGAAATAGACTGGAAAAATGGAACAGCGAATTCTTCTAAAAGTAACAAGTTTCTGAACTTGTTGAATGACAATTTTTTGTCTCAACTAGTGCAGACCTCAACCAGAGGGTATGCGTGTCTGGATCTGGTAATAACTGACAATGAAGAACTTATCTATAACATCCAAGTTAGGGAGCACTTGGGGAATAGTGACCATAACATGGTATTGTTTGAGATTAATTCAAAAAAGCTATTTGGTATGGGTTCCACCAAAACACTGAATTTTAAAAAGGCCAACTTTAGCAGGTTTAATTCATCCCTTGGTCTCTCTGACTGGGATAAAATATTTTCAGGAAAAAACACAGAAGGTAAGTGGAATGCCTTCAAAATAGCATTGCAAAAATACACATATAAATTTATCCCTGTTGGAAACAAATACAACAAATACAAAAGAAGCAAATTAAAACCAATGTGGCTAACCAGTAAAGTAATTCATGAAATAAATAACAAGAAAGCGGCATTTAAACATTATAAAGCTGAGGAATCAGTAGAGACATTTTCAGAATACAAAAATGCCAACAAAACCTGTAAAAAGGCTATTAAATTAGCTAGACTAGAGAATGAAAAAAATATTGCTAAGGAGAGCAAGAGCAACCCAAAAAAATTCTTTAAATACACTAATGGCAAAAAATTAAAGTCTGATAATGTTGGGTCCTTGTTATCTGAAACGGGTGAGATGGTCAAGTGGGACATAGAGAAGGCAGATATTTTAAATAATTTCTTTTCTTCTGTTTTTACCAAGGAAGACCCAATGGACAAGAATCTGCAAACTACTTTTACAGAACAGCCACAGCAAACATGCAACTGGCTAACACAAAAAAAAGTGTTAAAACAATTGAATGGTGTTAAGGTAGACAAAGCTCCGGGGCCAGATGGTATACACCCACGGATACTTAAAGAGCTAAGCCAGGCCCTGGCCAGATCGTTATATTTGATTTTCAGGGATTCTTTTATTTCAGGTATGGTGCCCTTGGATTGGCGTAAAGCAGATGTGGTGCCTATTTTTAAAAAGGGATCAAAGTCACAGCCAGGAAATTACAGACCTGTGGTAGGGAAGCTGTTTGAAGGGTTGCTAAGGGAATATATTCAAGAATTCTGCTGGAACAAGAATATTATTAGCAGGAGCCAACATGGCTTTGTGAAAGACAGGTCTTGTCAAACTAACTTGATCGCATTTTATGAAAAAGTGAGTAATAATATAGATGCGGGAGCAGCGGTTGATGTGATCTATTTAGACTTTGCCAAGGCATTTGATACGGCTCCACACAAGAGGTTACTTTAAAAATTGAATGAAATAGGCCTAGGGGAAAATGTTTGTGTGTGGATTGGAAACTGGCTGAAAGATAGAATGCAAAGAGTGGTAGTAAATGGCAAGTTCTCCAGTTGGATAAACGTGATAAGTGGAGTACCTCAGGGATCTGTCCTGGGTCCTCTTCTTTTTAATTTGTTTATTAATGACCTCCTAGAGGGCATAGGGATCCATGTATCAGTGTTTGCCAATGACACAAAATTAAGTAAGGTAATAAAGTCTGAACTGGATGTGTCTTCGTTACCAGAGGATTTGAACAAATTGAGTAACTGGGTAGGCAAATGGCAAATGAGATTCAATATAGACAAGTGTAAAGTTATGCATTTTGGGTATAATAATAAAAATGCAACATATAGTTTAAATGGTGTTTCTCTGGGGAAATCTACAAATGAAAAGGATTTGGGAGTAATGGTAGACAATAGACTTAGCAGTAGCATGCAGTGCCAGCTGGCAGCTGCAAAGGCCAATAAAATATTGGCATGTATAAAAAGGGGTATTGACTCAAGGGAGGAAGATATTATTATGCCTCTTTACAGGTCCATGGTAAGATCCCATCTAGAATATGCTGTTCAATTCTGGGCACCCTTTCTGAAAAAGGACATTATGGAACTAGAGAAAGTGCAGAGGAGGGCTACAAAACTAGTAAGGGGAATGGAAAGTTTTAGTTATGAAGAAAGGCTAGAAAAGTTAAACTTGTATACACTAGAGAAACAGCATCTTAGAGGGGATATGATAACACTATATAAATATGTTCAGGGCCCATACAAAGGGCTCTCCAAAGACCTGTTCATTAACAGAACAGTACATAGGACAAGGGGCCACCCGCTTAGACTTGAGGAAAGGAGATTTAATCTACAACAGCGGAAGGGTTTCTTTACTGTAAGGACAATAAAGGTATGGAATTCACTGCCTGAGGAGGTGGTGCTATCGAATACATTAGACGCCTTTAAAAAGGGCCTGGATACTTATTTAAAAGAGCATAACATAGAGGTCTATGTATGTTAGTATTGGGATTAATATTTACTTAGGGCTTGTTGATCCAAGGAGAAATCTGATTGCCATTTGGAATCAAGATGGAATTCCCCCCCCCCCATTCAAGGCAGAATTTGAAATTGCTATATTGAGGGTGTTTTTTGCCTTCTTTTGGATCAACAATGGTAAACAGGAATAGGAAAAGGGTTGAACTAGATGGACGCAAGTCTTTTTTTCAACCTAAATTACTATGTTACTATGTTACATACATCTGGAACATCACGGGACATGCCATGGATGCCTGTGGAATATGAAGACAAGAGCACTGTAAACATAACAGTCATGCTATTGGTGAACCATCATCATAGATGTGAGTGCCAGAGGGGTACACAACACATAGCTCATCAATGCGTTGATGAACTCTCTAGCACTCAACGGGTTAACACTTGGTATCGTAAAAGAAGTACACCATCCATTGCTTGTTCATGTGTTGTCTAGCCATCATGTAGCCAGGAGTTTCTAATCAAGGGGATGGCAAGCAGACATATGTATGTGTGAATTGTACACTGGGCACACACACCTCCTCAGTATATGAATCAAAACCCATGAGATGGATCCTCTGTTTCATGGATCTTGGTTTACATACTGAGGCGGTGAGTGCTCAGGGTTCATGTCACATGTACATATTTCTGCTTGCCATCCCCTTGTTCATTACCCCTTCTCGTCATGAGGGCTAGACAACACATTGCCAAACACTCTGGCACTCACAGGGTTAACCCCTAATATTCCAGGGTGGTATCCAATGCATTACATTACATGTTGAACATGGCGAATTTGGTGTCCCATCAACATGGACGCACATGCTTTTTACCCACAGGTGACGTAGCCCCTAATGAGCCTGGTTCACATCTGCATCACAACGCAGGTATCCACATCTTCATCAATGTTGACAGAGATCTCCATGGGCTGTTGTGGCTTCACATCATCAAGTAGATGTGTGTGTTCAGCAATATGTGTCATGGGCACTCGCCAAGATCATGTCACATGCTTTACCAGGTGCATATTTTGGAGTGGCCCATGAGCGATCCAGGTATTGGCTGGAATGGCTATTGGTGTGAGCAGCCACAACTTGCACCCATAGCCGACAACACCTGTGGACAGTGAGTGGCATTCTGACATGGGAATACAATGTTAATTGGATGGTGTACACTAGGTCAGTGTTTGCTGGTGTGTCTATGGTTGGTGGTGTGGTTTCTTGTACCTGGTATGTACCTGTCAGGTGTGTGTTTGTGTGTGTGTGTGTGATGTTGTGGAGTGAATGTTGTGTTTCTATTGGCTGCTTGGGTTGCTTAGGTGAGCCTGCTTTGTTTTATGTGTGATGGGTGTGCTTGTTGTGTTGTTTGTTAACCCCTGTTGTTCCAGGGTGTGTTGTGATAGCTTATGTTGTGCTGCTTTGTGTTACCCCTGTCCCTGTGCGGTTGCTGGATAATTCTTGTTTGTCTGTTACTTGTTTGTATGGTGTAGGCCAGTGGTTCGCAACCAGGGTTTCATGGCATGTTGGTGTGCCATGTGCACCAGCTCAGGGTGCCTGACTTTTCCCATGATGCTTTTTTATGCATTACTAACATTCATTTTATTAAGATATATGTTTATGGGATATATTATGCAGAATATTCTCCTTATTGTCATTGTCACTGTGAGACCTAATGATAATCCTGTAGTCATTTCTTGTTGCTTTCATTGCTGACTTGGGAATTTACTTGTGACTTCAAGGGGTGCCCTGGAACTTCCAGATTGCATGTTAGGGGTGTCTTGGATGGATGGATCATGAACCACTGGTCTAGGCCTTGTTGGTGTATTTGCTTGGCATTGCAGGGGTTAATATTTGACCTGCGTATGCTTGGGTTATGTACTTGTATGAACTGCTTCTCTATTTTGTTTTCTCCTACTGTGGTTTTTACTCTGAGTTTTGTGGTGTGCGGCTAAAAAAATGGGTCTTAACTTTCTGGCAGTAAATGCTGCAATTTATCTCTCATTGTCTTTGCCGCAAACATTTGAATGGATCTGGTGGTTAGCTTTTACATTGGCCTCAATGGGCAATTTTTTGACGACCACCGTGTTTTCAAAAATAACGTTAGTTCTTCTTTGAGGGAACATTTGCATCACTTACTTGGCTTTCAAAACCACCGTCGGCAGTTTTTTCTGCCGATGCCAACATTTGGATCAAGCCCTAATATCGATAACAATGACAGTTTTCATTTCACCTATATCTCTGGGACGTTGAACCATAGATTTCACCATTAACTTCACCAACGTTTGCGTTCAAACTTAGGTACCATTAAAGTATAACCAATCAATTCTAATGGGATTTATTTAATTCCCTCAAAGCTCCTCTAGTATAAAATTAACCCCTTGGATGCTAGAGGCCTCACAGTACATTGGGTACCTTTGTGACAGCCAAGGAGGGAAAACACCACAACCCTGCACCCTGCATTTTCAAATCTAACATACATTTGAGATACCAAAATACTACCATTCTTGTTCAGTGTTTTAACTGCTTAAGGACCAGAGGGGTGAACAACACATTGCTAAGCAATGAACTGCACTCCTTTCTGATCCTCAAGGGGTTAACACAAGTAAGCAATTTTCCTTGGAACTGAACGGTCAATATAAAGTACATGACAAAAGAGTAGCAATTCTGTTGTAAGGACTACTACTACACCACATTGATCACAAATAAAATACAATTTATTCAGATGTGATTTTTAACCCCTTGGATGCTTTCTAATGCATTGGGGACCTCTCCATCATACAAGTGGTTATTGTTTTAAGTATTCTGCTATTATTTTGCCCCAACATTCTTACATATTTTCTACTATGCATTATCCAGCAATGTGCAGCTCCTGACATGATTTATACAAAAAAGTATGTACTGGGTGCATTGTGTGTGTGTGGGTGTGACTCATGTTCAGTACTCATTCTCACTCATCCCAGGGCCATCTGAGGTTGAGCCTTAGGGGAGTGACTGCGACAGTGAGTCACACTGCCCCACCTCACATAGCCTACCTCATATTGCCCACTCATACTGCCCACTCACCTTGTCCACCTCATACTGTCCACTCACACTGTCCCACTCACACTGTCTCATTTATATTGCCCACCGCATATTGCCCACTCACACTGTCCCACTCATATTGCCCACTGACACTGTCCCACTCATATTGCCCACCTCATATTGCCCCTCACACTGCCCCACTCATATTGCCCACCTCATATTGCCCCCTCACACTGTCCCACTCATATTGCCCACTCACACTGTCCCACTTGTATTGCCCACCCCATATTGCCCACTAACACTGTCCCACCCATATTGCCCATTGACACTGTCCAACTCATAATGCCCACCTCATATTGCTCACTGACACTGTCCCACTCATATTGCCCATCTCATATTGCCCCATCACATTACCCACCTCAATATTTCCTACCTCATATTGCCCCACCCACTGTCCATAAACTGACTGGTCACCCACCACTGGTTACTACTTACCTCTTTTCTGACTCCAGTCCACTCCACTCTTCTGTGTGCATGTCCGCATTAATACTGAGCTGAGGCTGGTGCGGGCTGAAAAGATCATTGGCTGGCTGAGGCACTTCAAGTGGGAAGCCTCAGACAGTCAGATGCAGTCTGCACAGTAATGGTGCCACGGGGCAGGCTCGAACCAAAAAAAAAAAAAAACCAAAACAACTTGTATACGGCCAGAACAACTTGTATGCGGCCACCATTTCTGCATTTGTCATGGTGGCTGCAAAAAAACACACTGGTGGCCGCATAGAAATGGAATAACTGATCATACTGCTTCACAAACAATTCTAGTAAAAAAAATAATAAAAAAGATCAGATGAAACAATGTTTTGCTCAATTGAGATAAAATCCAGATTATCTCTTCGCGATGCTGGAGATGTTTGGAAGGAAAAGGTACATTGCTTCATATATGGTGGACATGCCTAAAAGTCGCTGGATTTTGGGGGTCTGTCATTTCCCACATTAACTCTATATTCTCTATCTCCTTGCAGCCAACTGCACTTTTATGTTTATTCCTTCTTCTGCCCATACCACCTATGCTCCCTCTGCAATCCAGAAGATTACTTAAACTCATGCTTTCTCTTGCTAGACATGTAGTTCCGAAACATTGGAAATCGCCCAACCCTCCCTCTACAGACTCCTGGCTGTCTGCGGTGAACGGGACTGTGGAAATGGAGAAACTACATGCACTATCTACCGGTTCCATAGCGTTATTGAGCAGGTTTGGTCATTATGGCAAAATTTTCAGGAATCTAGAAGTACTCCTTAATAATGCAGGGGCTGTACATGGTGAACTCCCTCTGGTCTTGAGTCTCTTGACATATTTCCCACTGATGTGTGTGGCTCTGTTATCCCCGAATATGTCTTTTTCCTTTTTACCTGGTGTTCTTAGATATGTGGTACTGCTATTTAGTAGCGCCATTTTCATAGTTAGGAAGTTTGTTCACCTTGTTTGTGCTTTGAATGGCTTCCTTGGCACTGCCTTCTTCCACGCTACTCCCTGCACATTGGCATCTCGAGACCCTATGAGATGGGACCCTGTTTCTTCTTCCTTTCTTCTTTCTTTCCTCATTACATCTTTCTTTCTTTCCTCTATTTCCTTTAGATCTCAATTTTCCTTTTGCACCTTTTCTCCTTCTTCTCTACATCTATTAATCTTGCCTGTACTATGAAGTATGTCACAATTTCCTTCTGCCTTTAGTCAAAGTATGTCGGTTCGTATACTCTTGAGTCTGTATGTAATACTTTGATCTGGGGGACACATTATTTTGGTGATGAGATGCTATCACTAATTCAGTCGCTAGTTCCAGAGGATTGCATACATAAAACTATTGGTGATTGTAAGATATCCTATTTATGTACTATCTGCTGTTATACCATTTAAAAGCTTTGGATTTTCAATAAAAAATTTGAAAGAAAAAAAAAATCCAAATTATCTTCACTACAGTTTGCGTTAATGATGGATTTTAGAAAGCAAAATTGTTACATGTGATAATATTTATTCACCCCGTTGGTTCCCAAATTTGTCCTCAGGCAACATTTACAAGACAGAACATTACGATTTTACTGTTAGCGCACTGATGAGTTAATCAGGGGTTCAAACATCAGAATTTCTTCACCAATGTAAAATCAAAGCAGTTGTAATTCTTAGGGGAGATGCACTAAAGGGCGGTGCTATGGAGAAGTGTTCTAGTGATGTGGGGTGAGCACAACCCCTTGGTGATGGGTGCACATCTACATATGCACTAAGAATTAAGTATGCAAGTATGGGTTCAAAGGTAATTATTAACATGCTGGGTTGTTGTACTGCTGGAAATGTGTAAGGGATGCCCAAAGGGGGAGGGAGAGGATCTAATCAGACTTCAGCATCACAAACACAATTAATCCCTTACACAATCAGTGGCATAAGGAGGTAGACTCCACAAACCAGTGGCACTGAAAAAATGAGAGAATGGCAGAGAAGTTATATATCAAAGGGTCTCTGCCCTTCTCTACTAACAGAACCAGCTCAGCAGATTATTAGCCAATCAACTGGTTCAGGTAAACACAGGACAAGCAAGGCACTCTGCAATCCACATTCATGTGACACTGAAATGCTATATGGGTGGCAGCTACCCTCTCTGCTCTTTAGCAGAAAAAGCAAACTGCCCTATGGCTCCACAGTGCGCTATAGGAAAATCCCAATATTCCCAACCTCAGGCTGGTGATGTTGGGACTGTGAACTCAAGCAGCAGAAACTGGTATTGAAGCTTAGTGCATATGGAGAACAGCCACATTATCATATAAACACACCCACATGAATATGACAATGGCTTATTAAACAGAATTTCCATGTTGAATGCATGGAGGATTAATGGCGATGTTGATAAATTGGTAGTGGATTCACAGGTATGTGATGGCAAAGACATCTCAGTGCATATTGTTTATGTGCCATTGACACAAATTCTCCAATAACCATCCCGTCCCCTTATCCCCCTTTAGTACATCTCCCCCTGGTTTGGTAGTGGTCCCTGACAACCTAGTAATAACATGATGGACATTGCAATTTTGCAAAATAAGTATTATGGAATACTGGGAATAATCCTTACTATTTATTTAATTTTTTAATAGATTTCCTTTAATTAGATATGGCATCTGAGGCCTAGAGTACATTGCAGTTGATGTGTTACCACTGGTTTGATTAAGTTTCCCATGTGTCACCACCTCGGAAGGGTAGGGACCCGAGTGGTGCCGGCACTGGTACAGAAGCTTGGGAACGATGCTGGGGAGCGAGGCTTGAGAGTGGTGAAGGTGTGCCAGGTACTCCTGTGCTGCAGCCAAATCTGGGTTAAAGGTGCTGGTCACAAAACCAGATTGTTCCACCCCAGTTGAGCCAAGGATAGGAATATGCTGGGAACCATGCAGAACCAAGCTGGCTGGACAGGCTGGAAGTCTGGCTGAATGGACACCAGGAGCAGAGGCCAAGCGGCAGTCAGGAACAGAGCCAATTATCAGAGCCAGGAACTGGAGAGAGTAGTCTGGAGCAAGCTGAAGGTCAGGAGCCAGGTATAGGAGACAAGCCGTGGTCAGAGGGTAGCCAGTAGTCAGCAACGGGAATCAAATCAAACAATGCGGCAGACAAAGAGAGAAATCAGGACAGGCCAAAGTCAGCAATGGGTATCCATTCAAAGCAGAGAACACAAAGGCTATAACTGTAAGAAGCTTGTGGAATGGGCACTCAAGAACTGGGGTAGCCCATTCAAGTAGAGGACAGTGGCCAATGAGAAGGGAAAAGGACGGGGGTTCATCTGGGAGCCATGTCGGATAGGCGGAGACACATCCAACAGTAAGTTGAGCTGGGAGCATGCGCAGACACCAGAAAGGATGACAGCGGCATCCTGCGCAAGTGTGAATGGACAGTCTCTGCAACCTGGAAGCAGTAACCGCCGCAATAGCGAGACAGCCAGGAGCGGAGAAGGTGAGCAGTGACACCATGGAAGTATAAGGAGATATTTAAACCCTTGATAAAGTGTATTCCAGGTCTAAACTGGAGTAAAATATTTTTATACTAATTATCAGAGATGGCAGAATTGTTCCATTTTCTTTTTTGGAAAAAACACAATGTTTCTCTTTTTTTAGGGAAATTCCCATGAACAGAAAATCCATTAAATGTTTTGCTTTATTGCTAACACCAATGGAATTCTGGAGAGAACTTGGACTATTCCAACCAGCACCATCCTAGCAACCATGGACGTGGAATCTCTGTACAGCAACATTCCACATAAAGATGGCATCACTGCTTGCTTCAATTTTCTCTCCTACACTGATGACCAAAAATACAGCCCCCAAATTATCACAGAACTGATACTTTTCATCCTCACACATAATTATTTCAGTTTCAACAATGAGGTCTACCTACAAAGCATGGGTACTAATATGGGTACAAAGATGGCACCCCGAGATGCTAATCTATTTATGGCAGACCTAGAACAGAGATTCCTAGACATACCAAACCATACAAGTATTACCGATTAGTGTTGAGCGAGCATGCTCGGCCGATGCTCGGATCGGCTCGAGCATCGCTCTGCTCTGCACATGGCGGTACTCGTACGAGTACCGCCATGTGCTCGCCCGGCATGTTCGGGTGGCGGGGATCTGTGCCGAAGGAGGCACAGATCTGAAGACGCTCCGCTGGACCACCAGGGACTGGAGGTAGGGGGCATTGCGGAGATGAAGGGGGCATAGCGGAGATGAAGGGGGACATTGCAGAGATGAAGGGGGCATAGCGGAGATGAAGGGGGACATTGCAGAGATGAAGGGGGCATTGCAGAGATGAAGGGGGGATAGCGGAGATGAAGGGGGACATTGCAGAGATGAAGGGGGCATAGCGGAGATGAAGGGGGACATTGCAGAGATGAAGGGGGCATTGCAGAGATGAAGGGGGCATAGCGGAGATGAAGGGGGACATTGCAGAGATGAAGGGGGCATAGCGGAGATGAAGGGGGACATTGCAGAGATGAAGGGGGCATAGCGGAGATGAAGGGGGACATTGCAGAGATGAAGGGGGCATAGCGGAGATGAAGGGGGACATTGCAGAGATGAAGGGGGCATAGCGGAGATGAAGGGGGCATAGCGGAGATGAAGGGGGACATTGCAGAGATGAAGGGGGCATTGCAGAGATGAAGGGGGCATAGCGGAGATGAAGGGGGACATTGCAGAGATGAAGGGGGCATAGCGGAGATGAAGGGGGACATTGCAGAGATGAAGGGGGCATAGCGGAGATGAAGGGGGCATAGCGGAGATGAAGGGGGACATTGCAGAGATGAAGGGGGCATAGCGGAGATGAAGGGGGACATTGCAGAGATGAAGGGGGCATTGCGGAGATGAAGGGGGCATAGCGGAGATGAAGGGGGACATTGCAGAGATGAAGGGGGCATAGCGGAGATGAAGGGGGACATTGCAGAGATGAAGGGGGCATAGCGGAGATGAAGGGGGCATAGCGGAGATGAAGGGGGACATTGCAGAGATGAAGGGGGCATTGCGGAGATGAAGGGGGCATAGCGGAGATGAAGGGGGACATTGCAGAGATGAAGGGGGCATTGCGGAGATGAAGGGGGCATAGCGGAGATGAAGGGGGACATTGCAGAGATGAAGGGGGCATTGCGGAGATGAAGGGGGCATAGCAGAGATGAAGGGGGCATTGCAGAGATGAAGGGGGCATAGCGGAGATGAAGGGGGGCATTGCAGAGATGAAGGGGGCATAGCGGAGATGAAGGGGGACATTGCAGAGATGAAGGGGGCATTGCAGAGATGAAGGGGGCATAGCGGAGATGAAGGGGGACATTGCAGAGATGAAGGGGGCATTGCAGAGATGAAGGGGGCATAGCGGAGATGAAGGGGGACATTGTGGAGATGAAGGGGGACATTGTGGAGATGAAGGGGGGCATTGACCAGGCACCCTCCCCTCATCAGAGCAGGGGGTGCCTGGTGTAATGCTCGTGTCGCCCCATTCAATTCAATGGGGCTCGGGTGCTCGGCCGAGCACTCGAGCCTCCGGCGGTGCTCGGTCAGAGCACCCGAGCACCCGAGCATCGGGGTGCTCGCTCAACACTATTACCGATACATTGATTATATTTTCATCATCTGGACAGAGAGTGAGGAAAAATTCATACAATTCCATGATTCTTTTAACTCATTCCACCCTTCAATCAAACTAAACTGAAATACTCTACAAAATCTGTAAACACAATGGTGGCATGAACCAATGGCACAATCCACACCTCGCACTACAAAAAGCCCACAGACAGATGCAGCTTCCTTCACAGCTCCAGCTTCCACCCCTCCCATACTAAACAGGGCATCATCTACAGCCAAACAACTAGGTACCATCAAATTTGCTCTGACCCTAATGACCGTAACTCACACCTAAATGTACTCTCCCAGTCTATGAGAAAGAAAAGCTACAGATCTAGGATTATTACCAAACAAATCCACTCTGCTCTAAAAACACCACGCACGCACCTGCTGCTGTACAGGAAGAAAAAAATCTCTACACTGGTACCACTTGTAGTCACCTACAACCCAGCTTTTGAAGAAATACAGAAAGTTATTAAAGATCTACAACCAATGCTAAAAGAAGATGATACTCTGAAAAATATCTTCTCTGAAACCCCCATTTCAGCCTTTAGACAACCACCAAACCAGAAAAAGGTACCAGACAATGCAAGAAACCTCGCTGCAAACTATGCCAGCATATATGCCCAGACAATAAAGCCACCCACAACAACAAAACCTACAGCATTAAAGGATCATACTCCTGCACATCTAGCAATGTGGTATATATGATACATTGCACCAAAGGCCACCGAGGGTGCTACATTGGGGAACCACCCAACAATTAAATGGAAGAATGAACTTGCACAGATACTCTATCAAACATCAGAAAGAAGGATCCTACTGCATCCCTGTGGGACACCATTTTACCCAGCCTGAACACTCAATTAAGGACCTAAAAATCAAAATGGGAGAGACATTGTTTCATTACTGATCGGCTACACTGCGGTGGATTAGCTGGGAATAATCTCTGCCCGCTAAAAGGCTCATTAACAGCTACAGAAACATGACACCTGAAAATCAGATATTGGAATGGTGAATATTATATACGGCTCAGGTAGTGCTTAAACATCTTGTCATCATTAAATATACTACTGTTACCTGCCCGCATTTAATGGATTATTGGGTCTGTACCACAGTTTCAGTATATAGTCTATGGAGATTATGATACTTTCAGTCTTATGATTTTTATATTTGTTTATACATATTTTTTAGTTTTTTAAATCACTACACAATTTTTTGAGCTCCTTTGATTGGAGTAATGTTATTGTTCAGTGATATCACTGTTAGTCTATATATGTATGTATAAAAAAAAAATTGTGATTTGTTATTAATAAATATAGTATATATTGAAGAGTGTTTTAGTATATTTACTCTTTATATATTGATATTGAATATTGGTCTAGCGCTCTCCTTCAATTTTCTTTGTTTATATATATATATATATATATATATATATATATATATATATATATAAAAATATTTATGCACCTTTAGTTTTGAGGGTTTTAGTTTGTTTATTAGTTTCCTTAGGGCTTCCTGTTCACCTCCTCCTTAGGTTCCCCATAGGATTTCCCTCTACCAGCTTATTTAGGCTTACATTACAACTGATCCATTCTATGGAACCTGCAGGATACATGGATGCTCTATACATTCTGAGCAACCAAATCTCCTCTGGCTATATCCATACAAGAACTACAAAACAACCAAGCAGTTCTTCTATGTCGGATACAAGAGACACAGCTTACTTCTGCTACTCAGGGTCCTTCTACTTCTTCCACTTCATCAGCTTCTGACATTGAGGTTGCTTTTGCACTGGAACCAAGAGTACCCCTTCAAGACAAATTCCTTGAGAACAGAAAGCTGTATAAATAATTTATGACGGCCGGTGAGCTTCTCTTTTCCATCAACCAATTCATGAAAGTATGCACCGCCATTAGTCTTCTGACTGGCGATCCTCAGGTTTGGGCCCATCATCTTCTGTAAGAAAACAGTCCTGTGCTGTTCTTCTGGTCTGCTTTCCATCATGCTATGGAAACCCTGTATGAAGATCCCTTAAGCTCTGCTTTGGTTCAGTCAGAAATCAGAGCATTAATGCAGGGTTGGTGTCCTGTAGATGATTACGTGGTGGAACTTCACCATTTATCCATTGAGATCATTCAGGCTGGGTTTGTCGTTAACTAGACAAGGTTGGAGTTCCACACTCCCTGGAAGATCTATTTCTTCTGGTCATCAAAATCGACCAACATCTAAGAGAAAGACATAGAGAACCTTCTGCTATTCAAAGTGCACCATCTGCCTTTGCGTCTATAATCTGGAGTCCACTACACCCCAACTAAGAATCCCTGAATAACCTATGCAAAGAGGATTAGTGCGGGGACCCCTCCACACAGCAAAAAGACAGCAGAAGGTGTCTGAAACTGTGACTCTACTGTGGTGGAAGTGGACACCTCCTCCAAACCTGCACTAAAGGGCCTCAGGGACCTAGAGGTAAGAATATATCAAGTTTAGGTTGGTTAGGATCTTCCTTGATGCTTCTATTCATCTGTCCCCTCTGGTCTATTTATAAAGGTGTGATGAGAAACATTCCATTCTTATGGATGCTTTTTTCATAAAAAAAACAAAAAAACTGTGTTGACATTGAGGGCACCTATCCACGCAAGACCACACCTCTACATCTATAGATGGCGGATGGTAGAAGCCATCAGTGTGACCCTGTTTCAAATGAGACCCAACCACTTTGACTCTCCATAGTTCTGTCTCACCATGAAACAAAACAGTTGGATGTCATCTCTTCACCTCTGTACCCACTGATCCTTGGACTACCCTGACTTAGAAAAAATAATCCCATTATAAACTGGTCACAAAATTGCATCTTAATTCCTGGTCCTTTGACCACTAACCACCAGATCCTATTGTCTTCCCCATCCACAGCCACCACAAAGCTCCCTGAAGCACAACATGACTTTTAGATGTCTTCAACAAAAAGGTATGGATCCCTCCCCCCCCCATTGTCAATCTGACAACACCATTGAGTTACATGCTGGGGCACCCATCCCATATGGCCATATCTTTTTTCTCTCAGGACCAGAATTGCATTACCTGAAGACCTACATCTTGGACCACCTACGTAAGGGATTCATTTGCCCATCCACATCTCCGACTAGAACCGGCATCTTTTTTTGAAAAAATGGGGGTTTAAGATTAGGGATGGGCGAAAAATTTTGCCTCAAACTGAAAACAGCAAATAATGACACTTCACTCTTTGCTAATAATTTCCTGTGAAAATTGCAGATTTTCAGATTTTTTTGCCTAGCTCATTCCATTGACATCAATCAGACCACTGAATTTACACACAACACATACCAAATATTATTTTATTTCCCAAAGGCTTAGTATAAAAGGGGCATGAGGGTGCCTGTGTTGGTGGGATGTGGGGAAAGAATCAGTTGAAAAGGGAATTTTTTTTTGGTGGGGGGTTGTTTACTGTGATTGGGGGGCAGTTAATACAAAGTAAATCCTAAATACAATTAAAAAAAACCCATAAGATATGGTATAAAAGGGGTCTTAGGAGGGTGTCTGTGTTGGTGGGTGGAGTCTGGGGAATTAGTCAGTTGAACCAGGAATTTGTTTAGTGGGGTTCTTGACTGTTATTGGGGGGGGGGCAGTTAATAAAAAAAAATAAGTAAAATAAGAAATTTGTATGTAAAGTGATAGAGACAGGAATCCCGTGAAATAAGCTGCCATTGGGGTGGACTGATACTTCACTTGATAGGTTATTTTGTAGAGGATGATTTGTTAGATTTGTTGTTAGAGGCCCACGCCTGAGGAAATATTTACTTATAGGACTCATGCTTGTTAGAAACAAACCCCCACAAATTGTTTTTTTTGTAGGACTATGGTTTTATTTTTATTTTTTAAAGAACAAGCCCTGAGAAAAAAATGCCTTGCTGGCCTAGTGCCAGCAGGTCATGTTGGCCAGTGACCATAATTGTGGAATTTGCAACTGTTGTTCTTGCTGCTGTTTAATTGTTTAAGCAGCAGGATGATTAGGCAGCTGAAAGGGAATGGATCAACAAAAACAGTAACATGGGTGAAGGGTGATGAAGGTTACACTCAGGGGAGGGCTGGCAACTTTTGGCCTCGGGGGCAAGTACAATCAAGTGGCCCATTTCTATCACTCCAGCCCACCATTCCCACCCCACCATTTTGTTAATTTTATTACTAGCTTTAATGTTCTAAAGTAAGGTAAGTGATACTACAGAGCTTACAACTGAAACAGAGTTGTGCTAGTGATACCACAGGACATACAATTGAAATGGTACACTAGTTCTAATTTGACCTACAAATTGTCTTTTCCATTGTTGATAATTGCATTTGATGCTCATAAAAAATGCCTAGAGCTTGCAATCTACAGATCAATTAATTCATAGAACAGTATTGCAATCCAAAAAGTAATTGCATCAGGGATTTTGCATTCTGTAGAGCAGGGGTGCCCAGTGATTGGGGTTCTACTTTGTTAGTTATCCTAACATCAGAACTACTACCAGCATGGAATCAATAGCTCATTGCCAACTACATTTTGATCAGTGCTGCTTAACCCCCCACTCCTCTCTTTTATATCCACTGCAGATTTCCTCACTCATCCCTTTATGCCAACCCCATGTCTCCCTGCTTCCCTGCTGTTATTCTACAAACCAGGCAAACTACAAGCCAGTAGGTCAACATACCCTATGCTGGTATATAGAATAACAGCAGGGAGAGAGTGGGAAATAGAAAGGAAATAGGCAGTGAAACAGGTTAGGTAGGTAGCAGCAGGAATGACAAACATTGTCTATGGGAATAAAGGGGGAAGAACATGGCAGGGGAAGAGTATGGCAGGAAGGATGGAGGGGCTGCTGCAATTGCTTCTACTACTATGTTGTTAGAATACAAAAATCATCATTCTCAATCTGCAAATAACTGGCTCAGAATAAGTACATGTGTATTTCACTAACAGTGGGTGGGCCTCAGGGTGCCCAGCCCGCTTTGTCTAGAGTCATGTGTGTATAACAAATAATAAGTCATGAAATAATCTAGAAATTCTGAGTGATTCCCTACCCACCAGCCACACCCCCTAAAACAAAAGTGTCCCTCTTTGGACATTAGAAATGTTGGGAGACTGGGAGGTATGGACCTCTGATGCACCCTCTTTGGCTGATGTATTAAGATGAACTAGAGAAATTCTTGAGCAAACCAAAAGTACCATGGGGAAAATCTCAAAACCCATTGATTTAAAGGCATAGTAACACTTCATATGTAAAACATATATATCTTGTAGGGGTTTATCCCCTTTGAGTAAATTAAGTATCTTCTCACTGCTGAGAAGAGTTTTATTCAAAAGTTATTGTAGTTCAAATTTGAATTTAAGTACAGTATCTCAATGGCCTGTATTTTTACAGTGGTGCTGTTGCTACACCATCCTATGGAAATGTATGGTCAACTGACCAGAGCTGTCCAAAATATATGTGTGTGTGTGTTACTATCCATTAAATTGTAGCTATTAACCCCCTGAATGATACAGTGCTCTCCAACACTTTGGCAAATAATGTGCTGGACACCAATTCAGTATTCAAGAGGTTAAAATCCCTAATAAATGAATTTGCCCCCATCTTGCAGCTGGTTTGCTCGAGAGTTGCTCTACAGGGTTTATGCACTAAGATATGATGCAGAGGTGATAAAGTGCAGATAACTTTTTAGATGTGATACTCTCCAATTCCTATGTTATTTTATGCACTAAAGCCTCCAACATCTGAGATCTTAGTGCATGGGTTCTATAGAATAATATAGGAACTGGAGAGTTTATAACACTGGAGACGTTGGGGTAGATTCACTACAGTGTGATAAAGAGGTGAAACAGTGGAGATGACTTCTCCAGTGATAACACTTCTCCAATTCCTATGTTATTCTATGGAGTCAATGTACTATGATTTCTCCATTTTTGGAAATCTTAGGGCTCGATCCAAATGTTGGCGTCAAAACTAACCTGAATAAAAAACTGCCTTCGCGTGTTAACCAAGACCGGGTAACATGAGATTCAAATCTTCCTTACCCAGAAAGGCTAACAAGTGATGACCAACAAAATACACGTTCACCTTAAACCTGCGTTGCATAGAAAATCTTACCTAAAAACACACAATAAAAATGTTACCTAGCACCACAGCCAATCACAGCACTCCACAGTAGAAAGTTCAGTCAGAAAACCCAAAACCACCGTCGCCAGTTCTGAACAGCATTCTCTGTGCTTCCTTACCCAGCCATTAAGGGAACACAGAGATGGCTTTCAGCACCATGAACAGCTTTGAATACCATAGGGATGTGCACTGCTCACCCCTGTGGCATTCAAAGGGTTACAATAAAGAAAACTAGTACACCAAGCACTACGCAATGCCCCCCTTCGTCACCCCCCCCTTAGTATGTCACATACTTTGCATATATGAGACATACTAACTCCATCCACATCCACCTCAGGGACTGCCATGTAGTGGACAAATCTGTCTGATATACAACACTTAACTCTTTGATTACCAGAGAGGTAGGAAAGCATTGCTTAGCATGTTTCCTACCCCTCTGGTACCCAAAGGGTTAATAGGCAAGGTATGGACTACATACCTTGCCTGTATATGTGTGTGTGTGTTTTAAAACATTTTTAATTAAAGACTATGAATAAACATATCTTTACTTAGATTCATTCATTTTTAATGCCCTACTTCCTGTGTCTCATTGCTATTAGTACTTTTGCTCCACTCTCCTTCAAACGGAGAGTGGAGCAAAAGTAGAAATAGCAATGGGACACAGAAGGTAGGACACTATGAATGAATGAACCTAAGTAAAGAAACTCTTGAGGAAGCAGCCATGCGGTGACCACAGCGCTCCCTTCATCATATTTTGCCATAATATATTGGTGGGGGCATCACCATGGCTGGGGACATTGAAGAGGACAGAGGCATTGGAGGAAGTGGGTGGAGGGGAGAGAGACATCGGAGGAAGCGGGTGGCAAGCTTGTATTTGCTGCCTGCTTCCTCCGATACCTCTCTCCTCTCCTCACTCTTCGCATTGTCCCCTGCCTGGGGTCGCACATTCTAAAACTTCATCCCTTCTCACTCAGTTGAAGGAGAGTGGAGCAAAAGTACTAATAGCAATGGGACACAGGAGGTAGGGCATTAAAATGAATGAATCTAAGTAAATATATGTTTAATAATAGTCCTTTAATACAAAAAAATGTTTAAAACACACACACACACACACACATATACAGGCAAGGTATGTAGTTCATACCTTGCCTATTAACTCTTTGGGTACCTACCCAGCCAGTAGGGGAACACAAAGATGGCTTTCAGCACCCAAAGCATTCTAACTGTAACATTTGACAATATATGTCAAAGTGTGTCATTAGAGGGAGATCAGGAAAACAGCTTCAAAACCCCCAGCCCATGCAACCAATGGCAATCAAAATATGTCTGCAGTGCCCCACTGCCCACCCCTTACCTCCAGCATATTAAAGGCACAAATATCATAATATATGCCTAAGTGGGGCATCAGAGGGGTATCAGGAAAGCAGTCCCACAACTCCTGCACCCAGATTGCTTCCCTGATCTTCACTGATGCCCCACTTTGGCATACGTTTGGGGGGCAGTTTGTCAATGCAGATATTTATCTAAATGCCACTGTACCCAAAAGCTTTGTAACTTACAAATGCCACAATATATGCCAAGTGGGGCAAGAGGGGTACATTTGGTAACTAAATTGCCCCTGCTCTTGAACATGCCCATTAGTGAACCCAGACGGACTCATGAAATATGGATTATATAGATGGCATATACTACAATTTGAGCCAGGAGTTTCTCTAACCAGACTAAAATTCAAGTTGTGCAGACTTGTTTGGTGCCAGGATATTTATGAATCTTCAGTCAGGATCAGCTACTCATACACAGGGAGAAACTATACACACCAGTCTTCCTCAGCATCTGAGCCATGATTTATCTAATGGAACACTGCAACGTCACCCCCTAGTATGGAAGCCAGTATTTCATTGGATAATGCTATGCTGGTCTGAAGGCAGTGCACGATCTGTCTCATCTGGTGCCACTGCAAGCCTTGCTTAACCCTGTAAGTACCGGGGTGCTTTCAGCCCATTACAATGCACAAACCTCAGTCCTAAGTAGTTATTAAAAGATATGGCGGCCAGCATGTAAGGAGATAAGCAGACCTGTATAAGACATAGGCTCCAGCCAAACTGCAGCAAGGTACCGGGTCAATGTCTATGATTGACCTAGCAGCCCAGGGGCAATTTCACCCTGCCTCCTAGGCCAGCCTGTCCCTGGTTACACTTGCCACGACTAGCTCCAGTGATATGCCTGTGGCAGTAGAGGCACAATATGTAACCCCCAGTCTATGTGGAGAAAAGAAGAATTTGGCTAGTAATTCTTCTCCACCTGTCCATCCTCCAAAATCAAGGTTGTGTTGTTATTAGAATATAAATTTTTCACTTGAGAGCAGGAACTGTGCCTCTCATCAGCATTTGCAATGTGCACAGTGTGTGTGGTAAATAACATCTGGGGCACAACTGTATCCAAACACCATGACACCAGAACTACCGCTGTCACTATACCCCTAGTACAGACCCCGCTAAGGACACATGACAACTCGCTGACAGTTTAATAGTAATGATGAACCCTCCCTGCCACCAATTTAGCATATTTTATGGGATGGAATCTCCTCAGATGCCGTTTGATGCCCTGCTCGCGATTCTCCTCCACCACAGTGGCATGTGTGGTCAGTGAACCACACAGTGTGCAATGGGTGGAGATGAATTGCCACATCCTAACATCAACAGAGTGGCTATCATTTGGCGGGGGAGGTAACAATGAACGAGGTGGATTGGCAGAAGATGTAGTTGTTACCCTAGAGGAAAAAGGTGATGGCGATGGTGAGCTAATTGTTTCACTCATCATGGAACTTCCAGTCTCTGCCTGGGTTTCTCTATTGTTCCTCTTCTTTGATCTCTGCCTCACCTCTTGTTGTCTTTCTGGGGAGTCAGGGAGTACAACAACAGCGGTGCTTGATTTCTGTGGTGGGCATTTGTCTTTAACATGTTTGAAATAGACGTCATGGTGTCTGTTTCTCATGTGTGATATCAGGGCGGTTGTGCCAAGGCGTGTTCCCTCCTTTCCCCTTCTCACAAATTGCACAGTGCCATTGGTGATGACTTCAGGGAGGAGGGATAGGGAACAGATGGAGAAGAATGGCCTCTTTCTTCTTGTCCTCCACATTCCCCTTCACTGTCTGTGCTGGCATTGGATGATGTTGCTGCTACTGCCTCAGAATCAGCACTAGGACCAGGAGTACTACTGCCGCTGGCAAGTAGAACCTGCTCTAGTCCTTCATCACTTGCTGACCCCATTCCCACTGTGTCCACAGTGGTCTGTGGCATACTAGCCTGCTCTTCAGCATCCTGCTGCCCTTGCAACTCAGCATCAGAAGGAATTAGAGCAGTTACAAATTCCATAAATTCCAAAATTCCATTGCTAGTGGTGGTAGTGATGCCCATCCTCATCCCTGTCTCCCATTCCTTCTCAGTTTCTGATAAAAAGGCCATCAATGTCTATTCCACCCCAGCTTCTCCAACACGACCACCACCACTATTCCCACTTCCTACATACTGCTGCTCTATTACAGACATCTCTTGGAGAAGGTGACGAGCAATTGACAGAGGGTCTTCTAATTTCAAACTTTGCATTTCCTTTTGACCTGAAGGCAGAGTGACATTAGTAGCAGCAGGCATAGGCCGCTGATCTGTACTCCCGCTGGTGGTGGTGGTATTAATTCTGCGCCTACTCTCCCCCAACACCAGTTCTGGCCTCTTCAGGATCATGTTACACTTGGACACTGTAAGGGAGGGAAAGGGAGGACTCCCAGAGCCAGAGGAATGGCGTGGGTGCCCTTGACCACTAGTCTGGATGCTCTCAAATGGTTCCCCTACCACTCTCCTAACACTAGTCCCACCGGCTGCATCACCATTACTGTTACTACTATTACTAACACCACGCACAGCAAGTTCAGCCCCAAAGTTTTTCTCCTCATAGTCACTAGTAATATGATGATGATTACCCCTCCTTCACTCCTAACACTAACAAGCTGTTGGAACTTCTTAGTAGTAGTAGTAGTAGCATGGGTGGCACTGCTTGAGGATGGCAAGTGTGACTTAGGGTCCCCAGCTGTCAAAGCTGGCATCATCTTCTCCTTCCCCCTCCTTTTATTACAAGAGACACTAGCAGCAGGTTCAGCACTGGTGACAGCAGGGGCAGCACGTCTGACAGCAGGCACAGTATTGGGGGCAGCAGGTTCAGCACTGGCAACAGGCACAGGACTGGTTACAATAGGGGCAGCACGTCTGACAGCAGGCGCAGAACTAGTGGCAGCAGGGGCAGCAATGGCGACAGCAGGTGCAGCACGTCTAGCAGCAGACACAGGCAGCTGACCTGTCCTGCTCTCACTAGTACTACCCTTTTCTCCCTCCCTTCCCATACCCTTTTCTCCCTCCCTTCCCATTAAATACCCCAAGATCCCTAGGGGTGATTTAGGGGGACTGGACAGCATCTGTGCTCACTTCCTCCTCCTCCTCCTCAGACTCATTGGACACATAAGGGTCCTTCCAGTTCCTCCTTTGATTATTTTTAAACCTGCTCAAAGTGATAGCAGTCACTATGAGCCTCTCCTTTTTCAATTTTGCCTCACAGCAGAACAGTGCAGCACGTCTACCTCACTCTGTAGCTGCTTCTATTGTTTTTGACTTCCGCAAAAACGTCAAGCTCAACTTAAGGGAAGAGTACAATTTGATACATGTCAAGAATGGAGACGAGTGGAAAACAGCCTTTTGGACACGTTGATGTCACTTTGAACACCTCGTTATGCCATTTGCTCTGTGCAATGACCCTGACACTTTTCAACAGTTTGTTAATGACATTTTCTCTGATCTGCTTGATCAATATGTGTGTTTATACACCTCAAAGACATTCTCATCTTTTCTCCTTCTCTGACAGAGCACCACAACCATGTCTGTACAGTTTTGGATCGCCTGCGGCAGAACGCCCTGTATGCCAAGATCGAGAAATGCCATTTCGAAGTCAATGAAATAGAATTCCTAGGATTCCTTATTTCTCCAAGCACTATAAGTATGGACTCCCATAAAATCTCCTCTTTCCTGTACTGGCCTACTCCTCCTAATATGAAGGCTATTTAGAGGTTCATAATTTTTACAGAAGATTATTCTATAAGTTCATTGCACCTATAACTAATTTAACCAAACAAGACTTTCCATTCCTCTGGTTACGGGCCCCCCCAAACGTTCAAACGACTTAAGACCCTATTTATTCAGATACCCATTCTAACACAATCCAACACCCTTAAACTGTTCTTTCTAGAGATAGATGCCTCAGATATAGCTACAGGAGCCATTTTCTCTCATTGATATGGACCACAAGACCAGCTGCATCCAGTAGCATTCTATTTGAAGAAACTCTTGCCAGCAGGATGTAACTAAGCAATTTGGGGACAAGGAACTACTTGCAGTAAAAAGGACCGTAGAGGAGTGGTGCCATCTATTGGAGGGAGCAGAAAACCCTTTTACAGTGTGCACTGACCACCATAACCTGGAGTATCTCAGGGGTGCTCAACGTCTGTGTTCATGACAAACCTGATGGGCTTTATACTTTTCTCAGATTACACATCGCTTACAGTGCAGAAACTAAGAACATAAAAGTGGATACCCTATCTTGAGTGTATCTACCTGAACAGCAACCAGACTCCCCTCAGGAGTCTACAACCAAAACAATTCCTACTTATCATTAAACCTGTGTTGGACTGGATAAAACAGTATCCAGACCCAGAATTAATCTTCCTCCACTGATACTCTCTCCTCCTCAAGGAAGTCCTCCTTTATCATCTAACTTGCATATATGTTCCCTTGCCCTTTTGTCAAGAAATGCTAGATCTCTCTCATGATGTTCCCTTGGCTGGTCATGAAGGAATACACCAAACAGGTTTACTTTAGAATTGTCGCCCTGTAGCTGGCGACGATCAAAAGTGTGAGATCAGAATGTCGCCTGCACCATGTGGGCAAGATCAGAATCTCTCCCGCATGAAAAGGGCGATATTCTCATGTTGACTGTCGCACTGGCCTGACTACTGCTTCTCATCTGCTCCCATACATCTACCTGGACTGAGCTGCCCCACAGATGCCTTTCTAGACTCAATCCTCTGTATGTTTATAGACCACCCCCTCCTCCATAGTTGACTCCTACTCTATTCCCAAACAGAGAGTGGCACAAGCACTGACTATCTAGAAACAAGGCATATATGGGGTGGCGGTCACATATGCGTGCTGTGCAGTCCTTAGAGTTAATATTTTTTGGGGGGGAAAAAAATAAAGGCTGCTGGCACAGAGTTCCATTTCTAAACTGCCCTCTTCCGACATGTGACCACTGACTAGGGGGCGACATATCAAAAGGATACCAGTCTATAGATGTACAGAGGATCAAGTCAAGAAGCATTGCAGTCTATGTAGATGTATGGGAGCAGATGAGGGGAATTGCAGTCTATGTTGATGTATGGGAGCAGATGAGGGGAAGTAGTAGTCAGGGAGGTACGACCATCAAAACGGCGACATGAGAATATCACCCTCTTCATGCAGGTGAGATTCTGATCTTGTCTGCATGGTTCAGGCAACATTCTGATCTTACCGTTTAGATGGTCACCAACTAGGGGGTGACATATCAAAAGGATACCCCCTAAACACTGAAACTAGCCCAGAGACACTTTTGGTGGCCTAAGATGGTGCAATATGTCCAAGCATATGTATCTATTTGCAATACTTGTATACTAGCTAAGGATAGGCATTCTAAACCAGCGTGTCTACTATGTCATTTGCCCATACCAACCTTTCCTTGGTGTGAGATCACCATAGATTTCATCACTGACCTACTGCCATCCAAAACTAACACTAAAATTCTTGTGGTAGTCGATCAGTTTTCCAAGATGGCCCACTTCATTACTACTCCTGGGCTTCCTTCTGCATCTCATATTGCCACACTGTTCATCCAAGAGATCTTCCATCTCATTGGCTCCCTACTTCCATCACCACTGATCAAGGGTCCCAGTTTTTTTTTTAAATAGATTTTATTATCAGATTGCTCCATACACATCTCAGATACAGAAAAATACATGTATAATTGTTCAAGTACAGCAAAAGTAAGTAGACATTTGTAACAGTGAAAAGAACATATGCATATCAGTAGAGCGCACAGAGTCAACCTGAGGTTTTTATTATTATTTTAACCTCCAATAACCAAAACTCCTGAAAATCTAACCTAACTTATATTTCACTATACCCCCCAGTCCCAGATTCCTCTCTCTCCCAAACCCGCAGCACCCCCCCATCCGCCCACCAGCCAGCAGTTTCACGAGGTCCTGGCACGTCCAGGGTTCATACATAATGTCTTTCATCAATTATGTATTGCAGCCATCCACGCAGCAAGCAGGTGTGACCTCAATCAAGCATCACCAGTAAGATGTACATCATCAGGTGCCACAGTAGTATCTGCTCTATTCGTCCACCAGTTCTGCCATCTACCCCAGATCTTTTCAAACTTATTTGGGTTACCTTGGTGTAAGTAAACCAATTTATAGTGTGGAATTCATTGTAAAACTAGGTTTATCCACGCCCTACAATTAGGGACTCTATTTGACATCCAGTTCAAAGCCACCACCTTTCTCGCCATCACCAAGAGCTCACTCAGTAGAGATCTGTCAGTTGCATCCTCAATCTCATCGTGAAAAATAGACAGTAAACAAATCTTTGGAGTCACAGGAACAGGTGTCCCCAACACCATGGCCACAATACGCATTACGTCTTTCCAGAACATCCTGACTCCAGGACATTCCCAGATCATATGTAAGTACGTGCCCTGAACATTATCTATACAGTCTGACTGGCGTTTAATAAATTCTATGTAGAATATTCAACTGTATCATCTGGTGTCTAGTCGACGTCGTCACCAGTGCTGGTTCCGCCTTAGCCAAATACCATTCCCAATTCTCCAATGGACCCACGTCCATTTCCCATTTGTTCTGTGAAGAGAACTCCTGATACCCCATGTGAGATTCCAGCCACTGGTAAATGAAAGAAAGAGGTCTCAAAGTCTCAATAATCATCAATCTAGTAAGAAGCAGGAATGTAGAAATCATCGGGGCTCGATCATCCCACTGAGCTCGAAGAGCACGCCTAATACATAAATATGAGTAGAAAAGATTATGCGGTATATGGTACTCGTTATGTAATTGTGTGAAGGATTTCAGTTGATTATCCTGGTATAACAGTCCAAGGTTAGTAATCCCAAATCTAGCCCACAAAGGACCAAAGTCGCTGCCAAGTAGATGGTGTAGCCCTGTGGTGCCCCACAAGGGGGTATCCAGGTCCATGGCAATGTATCCCAGTAGCTTTTTCAACTCCACCCACGCCTCATATAGAGTTGTTGCCAACCGTGGGGCCTCCATGCAAGAATTGGGGCAGCGTATAAGCAGGCTGTAACAATAATGTATCTATTTGAGTGGTCTGGTAACGAGGTTGGGGAGAAACAAAATCTAACGCATATCGACATTGTGCTGCTAAGTAGTACCTATAGAAATAGGGTAAGGCAATTCCCCCCTCACGTTTGGGTCTCATGAGAGTAGTGAGCTTGAGTCTAGCCCGACCCCCCCGCCATATGAAATGCGAAATAATTTTGTCTATTTGTCGGAAATATTTTTTAGGAATAGGGACCGGCGTGTTTTGAAAAACGTACAGAAATTAAGGCAGAAAAATCATTTTACTAAGATTCAATCTACCAATAACATTTAAGGGCAGATGAAGCCATGCAATTGTTTTGTCATTAAAGTACTGAATATTAGGTATTAAATTCATCTCCAAAAAGGAGTCCGTCGTTGCTGCCACCCTAATCCCCAAGTATGTACACTCAGCCACATACGAAAGCGGGATATCAGCTGGATGAGATTCCCGTAGATCAAAGAGGACTTAGTCCAATTTATTTGAAATCCTGAGTATGTACCAAAATTGTCCACAAGCTGTAATGTGGTCTCCAAGGAATTTCTATCATCCCCTAGAAAAAGCAGGATGTCATCAGCATACATTGCGAGTTTTTCCTCTCTGCCTTCTACACTGAGTCCCCTAATCAATGGATTTGCACAAATTAGAACAGCCAGGGGTTCTAGGGCCAAAGCAAACAGGCCGGGTGAGAGTGGGCAGCCCTGCCTAGTGCCACGATGCAAGGAGAAGGACTGTGAGCTCAGTCCACTCGCCACCACAGAAGCTTTGGGATTACTATATAAAATATGTATCCATTTGATAAAGGATGGGCCAAACCCAAATCCCCGGAGCACGTGCCAAAGATATGGCCATTCGACAGAGTCGAAGGCCTTAGAGGCATCGAGAGCTGCTATCACCCGAGGCCCCATGGTATCGTGAGGAAGTTGCAAATGCATAAATAACCTTCTAAGATTATGTGATGTTGATTTACCTGGAATAAAGCCAGTTTGATCTTTGTGTACTATGGTTCCCAGCACCATATTTAATCTGGTAGTTAGGATTTTCGCCACAATTTTAACATCCGTGGTCAGCAAGGAAATGGGCCTGTAAGAATCGCAAATCTCTGGATCCTTTCCTGGTTTGGGCAATACAATAATGTAAGAATTATTCATAGAATCCAGAAGATGTCCATCGTCAATAGCAGCATAAAAGGTATTTAATAAATGGGGGGGCCAAGATATCCACAAATTCTTTATACCATTCCGCAGGAAGACCATCTACACCCAATGCCTTGCCTGCTGGCAAACTACGAATAGCCTCCACCACCTCTCTCAGAAGAATAGGAGCATCCAGCATTTGTCTATGATCAAATGAAAGTTGCGGAAGGTCACATTGATCAATAAAACAAGAAATTTGAGACTCAGAGTGGGTCAGTCGAGATTCATAAAGATGAGAGTAGAAGCACCGAAATCGCGAGTTAATCATTTGTGGGTCTAGTACCAGATCACCCCAGGATATTGGAGTGAAGAAACCAATGGAGTCCCCCTGTTTAGACGAACAAGATGAGCCATTAGCTTCCCTGCCTTATCCCCATTTTCAAAGATATTTTGTTTCAAGTAAAAAACATGACGGGCACTCAGTTCAGACAATTTTATAGAATATCTTAATGAGCAAGAAACAAAATTAGTATGAGACCGAATCCCCCTTTTCCACAAACTGTTTTTCCGCCTCAGCAGCCTCCGATTCCAATGTCTCCACCTCCCTAGTCTTAAGTCTATTTTGCATAGATATAAGAGATAATAAAGGGTCCCAGTTTACTTCACGATTCTGGAAATCCCTGTGCCATGCATTACGTATTCAATGTAACTCTCTGGATAACACCCTCATACTAATGGACAAACAGAATAGGTCAATCAGACTCTTGAACAATACTTGTGATGTTACGCCACCTATCTGCCAGTTAATTGGTCTACACTCCTTCCAATCGCTGAGTTTACGTACAATAATCATCTTCACCAATCTTCCCACTCCACTCCATTTGTCTTCACTTATGGGTGCCACCCACAAATGTTTCTGGGGTTGCCTAGCTATGATTCTGTTCCCCAGGCCACTCAACGAATAAAACAGCTACAACACTGTTATTGACTCCTCCACCTCACCTGGCTAGGACTCACTACAGCTATAAAACCCAAGTGGACAAACACCGCTCCCTAGAACCAGATTACTCAGTGGGTGATAAAGTCTGGCTGTCTGTGGCTCACATTAAGCTAGCCTGTCCTACCAGGAAACTGATAAGGAAAGCTGCGTATTCTGGCCATACTATAATTATGGGAGATTTAACTATCCAGATATTAAATGGAAACATGAGACCTATCAGAGTGCAGAAGGAACCAGGTTTGTGAGCATACTTAGGTATAGCTATATGTCACAAAAAATTTTTGTTATACATTGTTATTTTTATGTCACAAATTAGTGATAATGACTAACATAGACATGGTATCCAATATTAAGGTAGGTGAACATTTGGGAAACAGTGATCACAACATGGTTACATTTGGCAAAGCAAAACAGTATATGCTCAACTAAAATGCTTAATTTTAAAAGAGCTAACTTCAAAATGCTAAGAGCATCAATGCAACAAAGAGTGGAATAAATTATTTAAATTTATGTTGCAGAAATGTATTCAAAAGTATATACCAGTGGGGAACAAATGCAAACGAAGCAGGTCACATCCAATGTGGTTAACTGCAAATGTAAAGAAAGAAATGGCAAGTAAAACAAGTTATTTAAACTATTTAAGCATGAAAGAACAGGACATTAATTCTTGAAATACAGGGAGTGCAACAAAGATTGCAAAAAGGCAATTAGGTTAGCAAAAATAGATAATGAAACTCGAATTGCAAGGGAGAGTAAAATTGCGAAGATAAGAAAATGTTCTTCAAATACATAAATAGCAAAAAACTGAAGAGAGAGAGCACTGGTCCTTTTAAAATGAGATGTGTGAGTCGATTAGAGAGGATAAGGAAAAGACCAATACTCTAAATACTTTCTTTGCATCAGTATATTCAAGGGATCAAGGAATCATAGAAGAGCCTCAACAAGTAACAAATAAAATAATACTATTATCAGATTATTGGGTTAACACAAGAAGAGGTCATGTGGATTTCATCCACTTTAGATTTCTCTGTCTTGCCTACACTCTGCGTTAAACAGGAATACTACATCACACTAATCCACAAAAATAAATCTAACTCTCACCATCTCTTCAGTCTTTGATTCCTTGCTCCATCCTTATTCCACAGCTTCCTCACAACAATCCATATATTTACCACAAGCTTTTGCTGATTAATTCAAAGACAAGGTGGAATCTATTGAAACAGATTCCATTTCTTCCATCAGTCTCTGAACTTTCTTTCCACAAACCTCCATCATCATATTTTGACCATTTTACTCCAGTAACAAAGGCAGAAGATTCTCAATATCTCCTATCCACCCACTTCACCACCTGCTACTTGGACCCTATGCCCTCCCACTTACGTTAACCACTTGCAACAGTTCTTACACCTATATTAATACACAACAACTCTATCTACACAGGCACCGTCCCTTCTTCATTCAAACAGGCATAATTCAAATCCCTACTCAAGAAGGCTAACCTTTACCCTCCTGTCTCTCTAGCTTTCAACCTGTTTTCTTTCCACCTCTAATTTCAAAACTCTTAGAATACATTGTCTTTGACCAAATAACCAAATTCCTGGACTCTAACAATTTTTTGGCCCCTTTCAGTTTGGATTCCAGTGTGGGCATTCAACTGAAATGGCTCTCTGTAGAGTGGCTAAGGTCTCCAGACTGCCAAATCCAAAGGCCTTTTCTCTATACTCATACTACTTGACTTATCCTCTGCCTTTGATACATTTAACCATTCTCTTCTTGCTCAGATTCTCCACCTGCTCACATCATTCATAGACATCGGACACGACTCCCTATTCAGCAATATATCACCTAAAAACTCATTATTTTTACCTTTAAAGCTCTCCACACTACAGCCACCCCCATACATCTCTTCGCTCATCTCCGATTAGGTTCGCTTTCAGCTCCTTACCTATGGAACACTATACCTTTCTCCTTATGTCTAGAACCATCTCCCTTTGTCTTTATATCCTGAATTTCTATCTTCTGGAGCACTAGCACCATACATGTCTTTTGGCAAACTCAGCACAGTACTTGACAGCCTAATACCGTGTTATCTGTCTCCTGTTACCCATTTAGACTGTAAGCTCCTTGGGGCAGGGACCTCTCATATTTTTCCTGCAACTGCAGCACTTAGTATTTTCCTGTTTATATATACCATTTTGTGTAAATGTCTTAGGCAGGTGTGCAAAAATGCTGTAAAGTATGAACGCTTTAAAAACTAGACATGCTAATAGTTTATTTTTATCAAAAAAATATATATACAGTATACACAATATATAGATATATATTTGAGTGTACAGTACTGTGCAAAAATTGTAGTAAAGTAAAAATGCTTTCAAAAATAGACATGTTGATAGTTTATTTGTTATCAATTTTATATATATATATATATATATATATATATATATATATATATATATATCTCAACAAGAGAGTGGAAGCAGTCACGCTAAGTCGAGCCAAAATGCCTGGGTGCTATTCTTTGGCAAAGTATAGAATGGGTACAGTCTTGAGAAAGGCTGATCTAACGCAACCAAAATGTTGATCAATAAATTTTGATTTGTTGCCACTTTATCAAAGTCCTGAGTGTGCTTTCTTATCTGACTGTACCTGTTATATATATATATGTCCCTATCTTTTGTGACTGGAAAAAGGATTCTGGATCAGTGGTAGCCACACCCTGGGGCAGTCTTACTGTGAGGGGCCAGCCAATGGGATTTGTGGGGTGGGGTTTCATTTGCCTGAGGAGGCAGGGGGTGAATACAAGCTGGCTAATGAAGTAGGGGCAAAGGAAGGGGCCAACCTGTTTGTCTTGGTGGAGGGGAGGGGCTATCTTGTGCACTCTGAGGAAGGGGAGGGTCCACCAATGCACATTTCCTTTCTTTATGTAGAAGGGAACATGTGGCCACTGTCCTTCCCCACGGGGAAAAAGATCCCACCTCCCCTTCGCCTATCATGACGTGAGAGGGTTGGCCAAACCCGCTCACTTCTATCCAGTAGTTTTGGTAGGACAGAAGCAGGGGAGCTCTCTTGCTCCCCTGGGTCACCTCTATTTATCTCCCAGCCAATGTATTGGATACCTCTCTGTCACTCACGGGTTCACTGCACAGATGAAGCCATCTAGCACACCTGTCCTCCCTCCACCATGCTGTTGCAGCCCTGTTAATAATTTTGGAAAGGTGTTCCTGCTGTACTATTCTGTTCTACTGTCAGTACAAATATATAGGGGTGGATGAAATTTCTTGCCGTGTTCCAGCGAGATATTCCAAGAAAACCAAGTTGTTGTCCGCTTTATCATGGGAAAATCTGCTTTAAAACTAGCTATTAAAATTTTCCCATTTTTTGCCCATTGTCCAAAATGTTTCACCATATATTCAATGGCTAGAAAGTTCCCATCCATTGTGTCTTGTAATACTGAGGAGGGGGAGGAAGTAGAAGATGATGTCAAGTGTGACAGCAGGGGACACTAAGCCACACTTGCCATCCCCAAGCAGTCCCTCCAGTGGTAGCACTACTACTACTAAGAAGGTCCACCATCTTGTTAGTGTTAGGAGTGAAGGAGGGAGTAATCGTCATATTACTAGTGACTGTGAGGAGGAAGACTTAAGGGCTGAAATTGATGGTTGGTGCTAGTGGTAATACTAGTAACAGTGATGGTAAAGCAGCTGGTGGGACTAATGTTAGGGGAGTGGTAGGGGAAGCATTTGAGAGCATCCAGACTAGTGGTCAAGGGAGCCGACACCGTTTTTCTGGCTCAGGGAGCCCTCTTCACTAAAGTGTCCAGGTGGAACATGATACTGAAGAGGCCAGAACTGGTGTTGTGAGAGAGCAGACTCAGAATTAATACCACCACCACCAGCAGGAGCACAGATCAGCTTCCTATGCCTACTGCTACTGCTGCTAGTATGCCTTCTTCTTCAGGTCAAATGGAAATGCCAAGTATGGCATTAGGGGACCCTCTGTCATGCAGTTCGTCACCTCCTCCATGCAGTAGTGAGATGTCTGTAATAGAGCAGCAATAGCATGTAGGGAGCGGGACTAGTGGTGTTGGTGGTGATGATGATGGTAGAGAAGCTGGGGTGGAAGAGACAGGGATGAGGATGGGCATCACCACCACCAGCTCTAGGAATAAGCTTTTGGAATTGGAGGAATTTGCAACTGCTCTAATTTCTGTTGCTGCTGAGATGCAAGGGCTAGCAGAATGCTGAAGAGCAGGCTAATGTGCCACAGAGCACCGTGGACCCAGTGGAAATGGGGTCAACAAGTGATGCGGGACTAGGACAGCTTCCACTTGCCAGCATAGCAATACTCCTTGTCCTAGTTGCAGTGATAATTTTGAGGCAGTAGCAGCAACAGCAGTAACATCATCCACTGCCAGCACAGACAGTGAAGCGGAATGTGGAGGACAAGAAGAAAGAGGCCATTCTTCTCCACCTGTTCCCCCCCCCCCCCGAAGTCTTGGGTATGGGACTATTTTTCTCTCGGGGCAGGCTCAGTGCAGTCATCACCAACGGCACTGTGCACAATTTGTGACAAGTCAGTGAGAAGGGGAAAGGAGGGAACACACCTTGGCACAACCACTCTGATATCACACATGAAACACAGATACCATGACTTTTATGTCAAACATGTTAAAGCCAAACACCCATCACAGAAATCAAGTGCCACCGTTACTGTACCCCCTGACTCTCCATAAATTCCCTTTTCAACTGATTCTTTCCCCACACCCCACCAACACAGGTACCCTCATGCCCTTTTTATACTATGCCTTTGGGAAATAAAATATTTGTTTTGAGTTTTATGTAAATCAATGTTCCCATTGATTTCATTGGAATGAGCTAGGTGAAAAAAGTGGGAATTATTCGCCAAGCAGGAAGTGCTATTATTCAACGATTTCAGTTTGAGGCAAAATTTTTTGCCCATCCCTACATATATATAACACTATTACTCTTGATAGTGTCATTTCAAAATGAAAATAAACAAGACAAATATGATGAGTTAAAATAATAAAGTGGAAGTGAAAGAATATCACACTCTCTACTACAAAATACATTCTAATATGATTTTGAAGACTGAATGTGTGTGTGTGCACTTGTGTGCGTGCATGTGTGTATCTGTATATGTGTGTGAATCACCATACACTATTACTTTAAATAGTGTAAGTTTAATATTATGTTAATGAAGAACATACACGGTAATGACAATAAATTGTATAAAACATTATGTAAGACATATATAAAACATATAAGAAATGAAATAATCAATAATAAATTTTACTACCACTACATGAACAATGCTGTAGCATTCAAAGGGTTAAAAAACAAACATAAAAAACCCAAGACTCACTCCACAGCTCAACACCAGAGCCTGCCACATTTAAGTTAGGGGTCAAGTTTGGGAACTCATCCAAGATTCCTACCCCCCCGCCCAAAATAAATATGTATGGCTAACGTCAAGTGTTTCTCTCTCTATACGTGTGTGTATCACTGCATGTATGAGTGTGTCTATCTCACTCTATGTTTGTCAGTGCATGTGTGTGGGAGTCTTTGTATGTCTGTTGCATGTGTCTTTGTCTCTATCACTGTTGCATGCATGCACACACATTGCCCCCATCATCTCCACATTGCCCTCACATTTCCCCCATCAGTTCCACTTTGCCCCCGTCAGCTCCACTTTTCCCCCACCAGCTCCAACTTTCCCCCACCAGCTCTACTTTGCCCTCCATCATCTCCACTTTGCTCCCATCACCTCCAATTTGCCCCCCATCAGCTCCACTTTGTCCCCACCGGCTCCAACTTGCACCCCATCAGCTCCACTTTGTCCCCACCAGCTCCACTTTGCCCCACCAGCTCCACTTTGCCCCCCATCAGCTTCAACTTGCCCCCATCAGCTCCACTTTGCTCCAATCAGCAGCATTTTGCTACCACCAGCTCCACTTTGCCCCATCAGCTCCAACTTGCCCCCATCAGCTCCAACTTGCCCCCCATCAGCTCCACTTTGCCCCCATCAGCTCCACTTTGCCCCCATCAGCTCCACTTTGCCCCATCAGCATCAATGTACCCCCTTCAGCTCCAAATTGCCCCCATCAGCTCCACTTTGCCCCAGTCAGCTCCAATTTGCCACCACCAGCTCCAATTTGCCCCCATCAGCTCCACTTTGTCCCCCCATTAGCTCCAAATTGCCCCCATCAGCTCCAACTTTCCCCATCAGCTCCAACTTGCCCCTTGTGTTTGTTTCCTACCTCCCTGGTGGTCCAGCAGCCTGGCAGGAGAGGTCTGTGCCTCCTTTGGCAAAGACCTGCAGCTGCTGGAGCTCCCTTGCAGTCTAATTTTCAGTAATGCAGAGCGCGCTGGGAGATGATGTAATGTCCCAGAGCGCTCTGCATTACTAAAGAGCCAACAGCGACTAGGGAGCTCACTGTGTTGTGGTGCCGGGTGGGGGAGTCAGCATTCCGGGTGGGAACGGCATTCCTGCTCTGGAAAATGTACAGGAATGCTGTTTCCACGCGTTCCTGCAGGACTCTAGCTCTATTTAAGTATATGCTTGTCCCTCTTGTTCTTGTGGATGTAGAAGTGAGTGTCTGTAGCACAACGTCTATTTGGTTGTTGTACCTGTTGTATGTATGATGTATTATGTCTATCTAATATCTGTTATTCTCAGTTTCAGTTGTCTCAGCTCAGGTAAGATCAACTGTCTGTCTAATTGTTACTGACGTCTATCAGTTAAAACATTTTTATTGATTGTTTCACATCCACATTGACCACATTCCACACTGACTACATTCCTTGATTGCTTCACATCCACACTGACCACACTCCACCTGTCCATGAAACATCTGGCTACCACTTTAACTCTTTAAGTGCCAGAGGGGTGCGCATGCGTTGCTTTGCAATGCATTGTGTAGCACTCTGACATTCAAAGGGTTAAACTAAGCAAGTCCAGCTCCATTTCTTTGCCTATCTTTCCACACTAGCTAACATCAAATGTTTAGCAAATTTCTTTCTCTCTCCCCATACAGTAAACTGACAGACCTTTTATGTTGGCTATTTAGCACAATGGGAATGCATGTGGAATTGCATTATCATAGAAAAAAAAAACTGAAAAACTGTACTTTTTACAAGAATTCTTGTGGAAGGTAGCAATGCCTTTTTTCATGTTTTGCTTTTGTGCCAAAAATAATTCACCCATTCATATTACTTATACCATATCAGTACTTTTATATTTCTTGTTTTCGCATCATTAGGATTACATAAATCAAGATCCTTATTTTATATTTACTTAATTCTGTCAAATTATGAATATTTATAAGATTGTATGTTTCTGTCCCATGCATCCTACATTGTTTCTAGTTAATATCTAAGACCAGTAAGGTAAATTATATGCATTATTATAGAGATTAATAGAACATAGATTATACTGAATGACTATTGTGTGGTAAGGCTGAAATTAAAAATGTTACCTTAATTTCCAGAAGATTTTTTTGACATCCATTTCACTGTATTTGCTGATTGATCAACAAAAAGATTAATGTTCTTCAAGTAAGTAATCTGACAGAAAATATTGTCTCTTCTAGAAGAAGTAAAACCCAGTCTACTGTGACCTCCCTTTCTGAACTTCCTGTGCTTAAAGGGATAGTAATGTTTCATAATAAAAGCATCTCCAATTAATCTTCATAGTATTTGGGCTATGGAGAGTGTTATTTCAATACTGTCAGAGTTGTAGTTCAAGAGTAATTCAATGACAAAGTATCCCCCTCCCACCCCTTTTACTGATGTGACAATGCTCAGCCAGGTTTGAGATAAGACTTATATCATTCTTCATGTGTTTTTAATGCCTACAAAATAAAATAAAGATAAAACAAAGTATTACTATTCCTTTAAAGTAGTTTTGATAAAAGTTAGTATTGTGTTAGCTGTAGAAAAATCAGGAGACTGGTAGAACAAGAGTGACGTCTTTAGGATAACAAAAATAGGTTTGATGGTTTAAATATCTGCATCTCTAGAATTTACATAGATTGTATACACTATTTTGCTTATATCAACATTTTCTAAAGCTTTATGAAGTCCAAAGAAACCAGAACTGCTCTCTATATAAAATACCAGAGTCTGAAAGCCAGTCAACACTAAAACATTTCTTAGACTAGTTGAAGGTTAACCTTTTCACCACTGCTTGAAGCCTGTGGGCTTGGAACCATAGGTGGAAAAAGCACAGAATAAAAATGCAAAACACAAGCACAAACAGCACAATATCCTGTCTAAATACTTTTATAACAAATCATTAACACATTGGACATGATACTCTATACAAATACTTTGAAATACATTTCCCACTTTTAGTGGCACCTGTGCACCAGCACTTGTTGAGATAACTTGTCTGGTTCTCCAGACGCATAGAAATGAGATATGTCATTTTAGAGAGGTTTTTTTTTTAGATTTTTATGACTGACAACATAAAAAATGATGCCTCTTTTCCACTCCTAGGTAAACATTGGTATCTGTTCTTCTATTCCCTGTGTATGATGGCAAATAACAGTGGTGGGTATAATGTTCACCATGATGCACCACTCAAGGTAAAATTTAATTCCTCTTTGTTTTTCAGCTTCAGTCTTAGATGATTGGAAATATATAGAGGAATGTAGTCTTCCATCATGTGGTATGACGCAAGGGACCTGTTACCTATTTCTGTAATTTGCCATTACAGAGTGGAAAGACAAATGCCAAAGTTTGGGAGAAAGATAGAGAGCGCTCAAGGTAGACAAGAAGGAATGCAAATCTAAGTGTAGTATTTTATTAATGTGATTAAAATCACATACTTTACAAATCCTCACTCACATTTTTCCCCATCTTGGGATAAAGTACATTGGGGTCCCAGCGTCCTAGTAAGCCATAAGAGCTGCATCCTTAAGTGTACCTGATGGCCAGCCTCCACATGTGGTTCCTACCCCTATGGGATAGATAGATCTTTCTCCTGTGGTGTCCAGATAGAACTGTCAGGGAGATGGTGACTCGTTAATCTAATATGGCCGTTCTGGCATTTGGACCTGACATGAGGTACAGGCAGTGTATCTGTCATGGGCTGGTCAGGAAGAGGTGCTGACCACAGCAGCAAACATAAATAAATTGGAACCCAGAAAGCAAGAAAACCATAAATTAAAGGGAACACAAGTATATTATATCTATATACACGGAACATGAAATAATAATGCACAACAAAACACTCAATGAAACAGAAAAGAGCAGGGCCTCTGGGCATGGGGAACTGGGCCTCTGGGCACAGGGAACTGGGCCTTTGGGCACAGGAAACTGGGCCCCTGGGCATGGGGATGAAGTTAACCCAGAAACACAGGAGGGAGTCACAGGAATGCAGCCAGTTCAGGAGCACAGGGGGGCAGCCAGCTCAGCAACACAGAGAATCAGCCAGCTCAGGAACACAGGGAAACAGCCAGGTCAAGGAACTCATGGATGCAGCTGGCTCAAGGAACTCAGGGGTGCAGCCGGCTCAAGGAACTCAGGGTGCAGCTTAGCTCAAGCAACTCAGGGTGCAGCTTAGCTCAGGCAGCTCAGGGTCCAGGCCTAAAAGAAACTGAACTGGCACTGATCTGAACTGATCAGTATAATCTGACCCAGAGGAAGGAGAGAGACTGAATTAAATAGGGAGGAGGTGATTGCAAGGTAGGCCTAGCTGGGAACAGAATCAGATCTCTTTAGTCTGAGTGCAGCAGCCTACAGCACCACAGAAAGGTAGTGGCACTGTGAGGTACTGCACCAGGCTGAGGAGAGGAAAGGATCATGACAGTATCAGTACAAATGCCTAGCTGTACCAGGGATAATCACAGGAGGCATGTAGTAGGGCTCAGTAGAGTGAGAAGAACACCAATATGCGTTGTGTGTTCGTCTCACTCCTCTGAGTCCCACCCCATGCCCCTGTGCATATACTTATCCCTGGAACAGCTAGGCATCCGTACCAATACACTGCCTGGACCTCGTGTCAGGTCCTAATGCCAGAACAACCATGTTAAAGTAAGGAGTGATGATCTGAGAAGAATGATCGTTCCATCTATCCCAGAGAGACATGGAACTATGTGTGGAGGCTGGCAATCAAGTATCCGGAACACTTAAGGATGCAGCTCTCATGACTTACTAGGGAGCTGAGACCCTGATGTGCTTTACTCCAAGAAAAATGTGAGTAAGCATTTACAAAGTGTGTGATTTTAATCATATCAATAAAATACTACACTTAGATTTGAATTCCTTCTTGTCTGCTTTGTGCACTCTCTATCTTTTGCCCAGATTTCTGTCGGTGGTTTGCAGGACCACATTTGGAGTAGTAGAATGGGGGTTAAAGAGTTTTTATCTAGTGAGCTGTGCTCTATATAGACTTCCATCTCCATTCTTGTCATCTGTCTCATCTATCCTTCTCATTTCAACTGCCTAATTATCATCATCATCGTCTTATATTAGAAGCTATCGGGACTAATAGGACCATTGTATTCAGGCTGGACCTATTTATAAATTTTTCTCTTATGACTCTCCTCCACTTACCCTAAGATCTTGTGTTGAGAACAGAATGATGGCATACCCTCCATACAGCATATTGTGGGCTCTAAGAATTCATAGTGTATAGTGAATTCTAGCAGTTTCAAGGAAACATTACCCTTGGAACAAGTGCCTCAATCTCTTTAACAGAATGAGTTGTCTAAGTATGTGTCCTGCATACAGCAATCCACTACTCTGGTGGACCCAGTGAGACATGAAAGTTAAGCCTTTGGCTAACACTGTCTTTTAAGTCATTCTAAACACCTCTGTCTTACTATCTCCTCCACACTGGTATATTGTGAGCTTACAGATGTCGTGCAGCCACTGTCTTAGCATACGCACAGCAATAAGCAGGAGGGACAGGTAAAAACTAAATGAGAATATCCAGTGATGGAGAATTGTTTTCCAACATTAGCAAAATTATTTTACACTGTTGTATCCTGTCTGTTTTTTATCTACTTCTCTGCCTCCTCTGTGCTGTGTAAGTTCTGAGGCCACACTTGCAAACTACTGACAGCATCATGTAATTTTCTGGCCAGTGGAAGCTGATGATTAGACCTTCTTGGAAAGCAATGTTAGCCATAGACTATATTAATGTTTTTAACCCCTTAAGGACCCATGATGGTCCAGGAACTTCATGGCCGGAATCGGATTATGAAAAAAAAAAATGCTCCCTGGTCCTTAAGTGACTTCACCGTGCGTGTGCGGCCAGTCCTTAAGGGGTTAATATAGACGATATTAATATTTTGTAAAAATGAAAGTAATAATCCTTTAATGCTGAGTTTAGTTCCATGTACATAGACAAAATATTAGGGAATGGGAAATCATATTAAGTCGCATCATGCATTTATACCTTTTCATACTTTGTTTGTTACTTAAAGGGATAGTAATGTTTCACAATAAAAGAAGCTCTATCAGAGTTGCAGTTCAAGAGTAACTGAATGATAAAATATCCCCTCCCGCACTTTTTACTGATGTAACACTGCTCCCCTCAGAGCATCAAGATTAGATCTCAGAGAGGGACAAACTTCAGTGAGCATAAGGAAAAACCTGTCAAGAGGGGCAGGGTTTTCCTTATGCTCACAGTAAGAAGATTGTCCCTTGCTGTGAGCTGTCTGGTCCCAGGACCAGATTCCACATCTGATGGGAGCTGGCTTACATTAGGTAAAAGGTGTGGGAGGGGGATACTTTTATCTTTCAATTATTCTTGAACTACAACTCTGACAGTATTGAAATAACACTCTCCATGCTACAAATACTATGAAGATTATTTGGAGCTGCTGTTTTTGTGAAACATTACTATCCCTTTAATGCTTTGCATCTCAACTGTACTTTTTCCAGTCACCACAGCCACAACCATGACTCAATATACTGTAACCTGGCACAGAAAGAACTCCTTTTGTAAAACCTGGAAACCAGATAAGCAACCGAGGGGTTAATACTGGCCAGCAAAGAAGTATTTAAGCTGGTAACTAAACTGGCTACATTACAACATAAATTGGACCATACAGCCAGTTATAAACCATCAAATAAACCAAGCACCATAAACCAGGAACTGATGTCTGTTCCAAGGACATTGGGAATGTGCTGATCAAGGCCCTTATGTCAGAACAGCTAAGGCTCCCCACTAAAGGGCATTCCAGATGGGTGTTTATTTTTTTAATCTAATAAATCCAGATGTATCATTCACCTGTTGCTTCAGGGACTTTGCAGTTCCATGATGCAATTTGGGAGAACATCGGATATTCATATATAAACACAATGTACATCGACCCAGAATGAAAATAAAATCTAACATCCACCTCTGTGACCACTATACTAAAGTAACTCCACTTGTCCGTGAAGAAATTATGTTCAGCGTAGTGTAGGTATTCCCTCACACTAGAAATAAATCACCTATCTCTGTCCATGTCTCTCTCCACCAAAGCGTGTGTCCCAGCTTACAGATGTAACAAACAAATTAATTTGATTAAAACTCACCAAGACAGAACAAAAACAAAATGTTTTGTTCAAGGCAGGGTGGCCTCTCATGTGTTGCTCAAGTCAAGTTTTTTGCTGTCATGTGCCATTGCAGAGACATTTCCCTGTCCATATCAGACTGGTCCCGCCCTCAGACAGTCCAGCTGAGAAATGTCAAGCAAGTCCTCTCTGTATGACAGAAACCGTGCACCCACAGACTTTGGCTTATGTGGACATTATCAGTGTGGTACAGCTGATTCCTTCCAGACACATGTAGAGAAAGGGCCCATGCCTGGGATGCCTGTCCAACATACGAAAAGTAAAAACAAAGAAAATGCAACAAACTCACACTGAGAAAGAACAAAAATAAATGTTTTGTTCAAGGCAAAATGGTCTTTCAAGTGCTGCTAAAGTCACATTTTCTCTCCTATGTACAATTGCAGAGGGGAAATTTCCATGTATATATCAGATTGGTCCCACTCTCAGTCAAAATTCAATCCAAAAATAAATTCAGCGGCTCCATTATGACATACCTATCATCTCAATCAAATAAGGATACACGAAAAAATAGGCTGAAGATAAGGAAGCTCTATCATCTGAGATCAATTATATGAACAGTAAGCGTGCAACATATATGAAGGTCCCGTGACCTAAAAATGAAACATTCAATCAACAAACAAACATTTCACTGCTTGATCTCTGTTCTCAATAGCAGGAACACAATAGCAACATGTATCTTCTTAAAATCAGTAAATTTATTATGAAATTAAAACATGTTACCTGCAGTAAGTAAGATCTCAGCAACATGTAGCAAGTCTTATGGAGTGGGTATAAGCAGGTTACAAACAGCGGTGTAAATCAACGTGTTTCACGCCCAAACGGCGCTTACTCATGATCAAACACACAACTTGTCAGGTTAACAGGTATTGCTTTTAAACTCTGATTATCCAATCATTTTAAATCACTGTGTACCTATCAGCATACACCTTTATTCTCCGATCTTACGTCATTGAAGATCAAGGTGTACTCTCAGTCAGACCAAATGTCAGGCAAATCCAAATCCTCTCTTCAAAAGAGAAACAACACTACTACAGGTGTACATTTCAGCCTATGTGGGCCTCATCAATGTAGTGCAGCTAATTCCCTCTAGGCACATGGAGAGCAAGGACCCATGCCTGCTATGCTCTTTCAACTTAGGGAAACTAACAAATAAAAAAATATGATGAATGAACACCAAGATAGAACAAAAGTAGAGTATTTTTTCAAAGGCAGAGTGATATCTCAGGTGCTGCTCAAGTGATGTTTTTCGATCCCGTAGGTTTCTCTCATGCAGACAGGATTTGCCTGGCATTTCGAAGCTGGACTGAGGGCAGGATCAGTCTGATAGGATCATGGAAATTTTCTCTCAGCAATGGCACATGGGAGTGAAAAATGTGACTTGAGCAGCACCTGAGAGGCCATCCTGCCTTGAACAAAACACTTTATTTTGTTCTGTCTTTGTGTGACCATCACATTTTTTTGTTTGTTAGTCCCCCAACTTACAGATGTAGCCAATATTACTGTAACTTTTACATATCTCCATAATGAATCTTTGTAACCAAATTACAGGAAATCCAAAAGTAATGATGTTCTATTATTAGTTTGAAAGCAAATGATTTATTAACTTCCTATTATTTTCCATTGTAGGCTCCAGCAGCTTATCAGGCAGTAGTCTAGTCAGATTGTTGTGCACATGCCTATAGCTAATATCATGTCTGGATTCTAAGCAATACTTAGCTCTTCATGGGCCTCAAAGCTGACAGCACAAGGAGATGAACCAGTGATGCTGGGACAAGCATAGTGTTTCTATCATATTCCTCCATGGATGTAAGGGAAGAGAAACTACAGAATACCAGCCAGCATATGCTTCCCAATACTTGGGATGATCTAAAATCCAGTACAAGGAAGTGGGTACCCTGAATTAAATATGATATATAACAAGCATTACTCGACACTAGTATGATATGATCCCAAGATCAACCCAGGCAAAAAGGAACATATATATTAGCATATTCTATCAGAATGGATTTTATTACTACCTTTTAATTAAATATGTACAAAAGACTTGTACGATTTGGTTCAGCTACATTTGGAATTTGATGAAAAAGGGGTCATACGGCAACATTTGGACCTTCCGACATGCCAGGGTCATTTGCCAAAAAAAATCTGAATCCGACTAGCCCTGGTCCGAATGTCGTTGAAATTTTCAGAAATTTGGCAACTACTACCCGAGCTCGATTACTTTCCCTCCACAATTTCCCTCCATGTCTCTAGTCCAATTAGCTTCTACACTTCATGCGCTACTTTCCCGCTTTGTCTCTATTCCAGACTGACACTTCAGCCAGTCTCACAGTTCTATAGGCAGGCCTAGTACCTTATTACCACCGCAAGGCAAAGTCACCTTTGTTTCTGTGTTTCACATTAAAAATAAAAGTAGGAATTTGTATGAATAATTTTCAGAGTGATACTTCAGCCAGTCTCACAGTTATATAAGCAGTAGTGTTGAGCGAGCATGCTCGGCCGATGCTCGGATCGGCTCGAGCATCGCTCTGCTCGGCACATGGCGGTACTCGTACGAGTACCGCATGTGCTCGCCCGCCATGTTCGGGTCTCCTCCCCGCACGTTTTGCGGCTGCTGCGCAGCCAATAAACGTGCAGGGAGGCTCTGACATCGGTGTAATGCCAGCAGCCATGTTGGCTGCTGGCATTACACTGATTGGCTGGCCAGAACCCGTGGTCAGGTGCTGTATAGCACCTGACCATCGAGTTCGGCTCAGTCTGAGCCAGGGAGAGCTGAGGATAGGAAGGGAAAGGCAGTGTAGGGAGGAAAAAAACAAAAATTGTGAAAAAAAAAGAACCAAAAGTCCTTTTTAGGACTACTGTGTGTGGGGGCAGCAGGTTATTTGGTGTGGGGGGAAAAAAACAACAAAAAAAAAAAATATATATATATATTCTGTTTAGTGTGCAAAGTTGCAGATTAGAGCACATTCTGTTTAGTGTGCACAGTTGCAGATTAGAGCACATTCTGTTTAGTGTGCAAAGTTGCAGATTAGAGCACATTCTGTTTAGTGTGCAAAGTTGCAGATTAGAGCACATTCTGTTTAGTGTGCAAAGTTGCAGATTAGAGCACATTCTGTTAAGTCTTCAAACTAAAATATCAAAGTCACGTATTCCATTCAGTGTGCGTCGCCGCAGTTTAGCAGCACATTCTGAGTACTGTGCAGAGTTGCAGAATAGGAAGAAATACTGTTAAGTCTTCAAACTAAAATATCAAAGTCACATATTCCATTCAGTGTGCTTCGCCGCAGTTTAGCAGCACATTCTGTGTACTGTGCAGAGTTGCAGAATAGGAAGAAATACTGTTAAGTCTTCAAACTAAAATATCAAAGTCACATATTCCATTCAGTGTGCTTCGCCGCAGTTTAGCAGCACATTCTGTGTACTGTGCAGAGTTGCAGAATAGGAAGAAATACTGTTAAGTCTTCAAACTAAAATATCAAAGTCACATATTCCATTCAGTGTGCTTCGCCGCAGTGTAGCAGCACATTCTGTGTACTGTGCAGAGTTGCAGAATAGGAAGAAATACTGTTAAGTCTTCAAACTAAAATATCAAAGTCACATATTCCATTCAGTGTCTTTCACCGCCGTTTAACAGCCTATTCTGTGTACTCTGCAGAGTTGCAGAATTATAAGAAATACTGTTAAGTTTTCAAACTCAAATATTAAAGTCACATATTCCATTCAGTGTCTTTCACCGCCGTTTAACAGCCTATTCTGTGTACTCTGTACAGTTGCAGAATTATAAGAAATACTGTTAAGTTTTCAAACTCAAATATTAAAGTCACATATTCCATTCAGTGTCTTTCACCGCCGTTTAACAGCCTATTCTGTGTACTCTGTACAGTTCCAGAATTATAAGAAATACTGTTAAGTTTTCAAACTCAAATATTAAAGTCACATATTCCATTCAGTGTCTTTCACCGCCGTTTAACAGCCTATTCTGTGTACTCTGTACAGTTCCAGAATTATAAGAAATACTGTTAAGTTTTCAAACTCAAATATTAAAGTCACATATTCCATTCAGTGTGTTTCAACGCCGTTTAACAGCCTATTCTGTGTACTCTGCAGAGTTGCAGAATAGTAAGAAATACTGTTAAGTTTTCAAACTCAAATATTAAAGTCACATATTCCATTCAGTGTCTTTCACCGCCGTTTAACAGCCTATTCTGTGTACTCTGCAGAGTTGCAGAATTATAAGAAATAAAGAAATACTGTTAAGTTTTCAAACTCAAATATTAAAGTCACATATTCCATTCAGTGTCTTTCACCGCCGTTTAACAGCCTATTCTGTGTACTCTGCAGAGTTGCAGAATTATAAGAAATACTGTTAAGTTTTCAAACTCAAATATTAAAGTCACATATTCCATTCAGTGTCTTTCACCGCCGTTTAACAGCCTATTCTGTGTACTCTGTACAGTTGCAGAATTATAAGAAATACTGTTAAGTTTTCAAACTCAAATATTAAAGTCACATATTCCATTCAGTGTCTTTCACCGCCGTTTAACAGCCTATTCTGTGTACTCTGTACAGTTCCAGAATTATAAGAAATACTGTTAAGTTTTCAAACTCAAATATTAAAGTCACATATTCCATTCAGTGTGTTTCAACGCCGTTTAACAGCCTATTCTGTGTACTCTGCAGAGTTGCAGAATAGTAAGAAATACTGTTAAGTTTTCAAACTCAAATATTAAAGTCACATATTCCATTCAGTGTCTTTCACCGCCGTTTAACAGCCTATTCTGTGTACTCTGTACAGTTCCAGAATTATAAGAAATACTGTTAAGTTTTCAAACTCAAATATTAAAGTCACATATTCCATTCAGTGTGTTTCAACACCGTTTAACAGCCTATTCTGTGTACTCTGCAGAGTTGCAGAATAGTAAGAAATACTGTTAATTTTTCAAACTCAAATATTAAAGTCACTTATTCCATTCAGTGTGTGTCACCGCAGTTTAGCAGCCTATTCTGTGTACTCTGCAGAGTTGCAGAATAGTAAGAAATACTGTTAAGTTTTCAAACTCAAATATTAAAGTCACTTATTCCATTCAGTGTGTGTCACCGCAGTTTAGCAGCCTATTCTGTGTACTCTGCAGAGTTGCAGAATAGTAAGAAATACTGTTAATTTTTCAAACTCAAATATTAAAGTCACTTATTCCATTCAGTGTGTGTCACCGCAGTTTAGCAGCCTATTCTGTGTACTCTGCAGAGTTGCAGAATAGTAAGAAATACTGTTAAGTTTTCAAACTCAAATATTAAAGTCACATATTCCATTCAGTGTGTGTCACCGCAGTTTAACAGCCTATTCTGTGTACTCTGCAGAGTTGCAGAATAGTAAGAAATACTGTTAATTTTTCAAACTCAAATATTAAAGTCACTTATTCCATTCAGTGTGTGTCACCGCAGTTTAGCAGCCTATTCTGTGTACTCTGCAGAGTTGCAGAATAGTAAGAAATACTGTTAAGTTTTCAAACTCAAATATTAAAGTCACTTATTCCATTCAGTGTGTGTCACCGCAGTTTAGCAGCCTATTCTGTGTACTCTGCAGAGTTGCAGAATAGTAAGAAATACTGTTAATTTTTCAAACTCAAATATTAAAGTCACTTATTCCATTCAGTGTGTGTCACCGCAGTTTAGCAGCCTATTCTGTGTACTCTGCAGAGTTGCAGAATAGTAAGAAATACTGTTAATTTTTCAAACTCAAATATTAAAGTCACTTATTCCATTCAGTGTGTGTCACCGCAGTTTAGCAGCCTATTCTGTGTACTCTGCAGAGTTGCAGAATAGTAAGAAATACTGTTAAGTTTTCAAACTCATATATATTAAAGTCATATATATCGTGTAAGATGAAGAAGGCGGGTAAAAAGGGACGGGGAAGTGGACGTGATCCTGAAAGTTCAGGGCGCGGGTCAGGACGCGGAGAAACTGTGCCTGGTGCCAGAGCACAAGAAAGAAAGACATCCACCATACCTAGCTTCATGTCTGATTTCACAGGGCGTCGCAGGACATCACTCTCGAGGTCCGACCAGTGCGAACAGGTGGTCGGTTGGATGACAGCTGATACTGCTTCCAGTCGGTTAAGCACCACCCTGTCTTCCACCAAGTCCACTCTCAGTAGCCAAGAGTCTGGTCAACATAATCCTCACTCTGATCATCCTTCCTCCCACCATACACGGTCTGGTCAAAGAAGTGATCCCACACTGGGATATAGTGATGAGCTCGTCTCATCACCAATCCTTCATTTGACCCTCTCTCCAAGCACGCTTGCAGAGGAACATGACATCTTGTGCCCTGATTCACAACCTCTAGAGGCTACCCAATCACAAGAAGATGACAGATGTGAACGGCATTTAAGGTCAAAGGAAGTAGTGGATGATGATGATGATGATGAGACACAGTTGCCATTAAATCAACCACTATTTCCTTCTCAAGACCTTGTTGAGGAGAATGTTATACAGTTGTCAATGACCGAGTATGTGGTGGGATCAAGACTTGAGGAGGATGATCAGAGTGAGGAAGTGGAGGAGGACTTGGTGGACGATGAGGTGACTGACCCCACCTGGGAAGGTGTAGAGCCGAGCGATGACAGCAGTCCTGAGGGTGAGCCATCTGCAGCACCGCAACAGGCTGGAAGAGGCAGTGGTGTGGCTACAGAAAGAAGGCGGACCGCACCAAACCGGCCCGCAAATGTTCCACGGAGCACCCCCTTGCGTAAATCTCCCTTGCCAAGGGGTAGGTGTTCCGCGGTATGGCGTTTTTTTAAGGAAAGTGCGGACGACAAAAGAATTGTAGTTTGCAACCTGTGCCACACCAGAATGAGCCGAGGCATGAACACTAGAAACCTCACCACCACCAGCATGATCCGACACATGGCATCCAAGCACCGTAGTAAGTGGGAGGAACGCCTGGATCGCCCATCTGTGTCTGCAGGCCACACCACTGCCTCCTCTTCCCCTGTTTTCGGTGCCGGCCAATCGCCTGTCGAAGGCGCAGGCCCGCATACCTCCCGCCCTGCACCTGTACCATCTGAAGCACCATCAGCGACCACATCCACTTCCCTGTCCCAGCACAGCGTCCAAATGTCGTTACCCCAGGCATTTGAGCGCAAGAGAAAGTACCCAGCCACCCACCCACAGGCCATAGCACTAACCTCACACCTTTCAAAATTACTGGCCATCGAAATGCTGCCATTTAGGCTTGTGGACACTGAGTCCTTCCGCAGCCTGATGGCAGCAGCTGTCCCTCGGTACGCCGTCCCCAGCCGCCACTACTTTTCCCGGTGTGCCATCCCCGCATTACACCACCATGTGTCCCGTAACATCACCCGTGCCCTGACCAACGCAGTTACTGGGAAGGTCCACTTAACGACTGACACATGGACAAGTGCTTGTGGCCAGGGACGCTACATTTCCCTGACGGCACACTGGGTGAATGTCGTGGAGGCTGGGAGCGACTCGGACCCTGGGATGGCACGGGTGCTACCCACGCAGAGGATTGCGGGCCCTACCTCCATCAGGGTTTCCACCAGCACCTACGTTATTGGCTCCTCCTCCTCCGTTTCCACCTCCGAATTCTCTACACACACCGCCACTCCCCCATCAGCCAGTAGCTGGAAGCAGTGTAGCACTGCAGTGGGGAAGCGTCAACAGGCCGTGCTGAAGCTGATCTGCCTTGGGGACAAACAGCACACAGCCTCAGAGCTGTTGCAGGGGATTAGTCACCAGACCGAGCAGTGGCTCTCGCCACTCAACCTGCAACCAGGCATGGTTGTGTGTGATAATGGGCGTAACTTGGTGGCGGCTTTGGAGCTCGGCAAGCTCACACACGTACCATGCCTAGCGCATGTATTTAATTTAGTGGTGCAGCGATTTCTAAAAACCTACCCCAATGTGCATGATCTCTTGACCAAGGTGCGCCGCGTGTGTGCACATTTCCGTAAGTCATCTACAGCTTCGGCCGGCCTGTTGAAGCTGCAGCAGCGCTTACAATTGCCAGCTCACCGGCTGCTGTGTGACGTGAGCACGCGCTGGAACTCCACCTTCCACATGTTGGCCCGGCTTTGTGAGCAGCAGAGGGCAGTAGTGGAGTACCAGCTGTTACACGGTCGTCGCCTCTCCGTTCAACTTCCTGTAATCAGAAGTGAGGAGTGGGAATGGATGTCAGACCTCTGCGAGGTTTTACGCAATTTTGAGGAATCGACACAGATGGTGAGCGGCGATAACGCTATTATCAGTGTAACCATCCCACTTCTGTGTCTACTGAAACGCTCGCTGCTCACAATTAAAACCGACGCTTTGCATGTGGAAGAGGTGGAAATGGGGGAGGAAGAGCTTACACAAGGTGATAGCCAGAGCACCCTCACTTCGTCTTCTCAGCGACAATTGGAGGAGGCGGAGGAGGAGGAGGAGGAGGAGGAGGAGGAGGAAGACACGGTTGCCTCCGCTACAGAGGGTAGCCATGGAACTTTAGTTCCATCTCTTCAGCGTGGGTGGGCAGAAGAGGAGGAAGAGGATGAGGATATTGAGAGTCAGCCTCCTGGTGAGGACAGCGAAATCTTGACTGTTGGTACTCTGGCACACATGGCTGACTTTATGTTAGGCTGCCTTTCCCGTGACCCACGCGTTGTACGCATTTTAGACAACACGGATTACTGGGTGTTCACCCTTCTGGACCCCCGCTACAAAGAGAATTTCTCATCTCTCATTCCTCCGGTGGAGAGGACAAGCAAAATGGTGCAATACCAGAAGGTTCTTGTTGAAAAATTGCTCCAAAATTTTCCATCTGACAACGCTGGCGGCAGAGTACGTGCTACCTTGGCCAACCGAGAAGGGGAGAAAAGGGGAGCACACAGCAGTTCCGACAAAGGCAGGGCAACACTCTCCAAGGCGTGGGACACCTTCATGACACCCCGCCAGCACCCTCACCCTGATGCGCAGCCTAGTGTCACAAGGAGGGAAAAGTTTTGGAAGATGGTGAAGGAGTACGTAGCAGACCGTGTCAGCGTCCTCAATGATCCCTCTGTGCCTTACAACTACTGGGTGTCCAAGCTGGACACGTGGTATGAACTGGCACTCTACGCCTTGGAGGTGCTGGCCTGCCCTGCCGCCAGCGTTCTGTCTGAGCGGGTATTTAGTGCTGCTGGTGGCATCATAACAGATAAGCGTATCCGCCTTTCCACCGACAATGCTGATAGGTTGACACTTATAAAAATGAACAAGGCCTGGATTTCCCCTGACTTCTCCACTCCACTGGAGGAAAGCCGCGGGGGAACATAAACTCACTTTATATATGTTATTTACAATGATGGGAATACTCTGTATTCCCATTCACCCCTTCCACCCAAAAAACGGGTATATGGTTGACTCTTAATCTTCTCATCCTCCTCCTCCTCTTCCATATGCCCTGTGCTATAATTTTTATATAGGGCCAGCTCACCAGCGGGCCCTGTGATATAATTTTTATATAGGGCCAGCTCACCAGCGGGCCCTGTTTGCCAATTTTTATATAGGTCAGCTCACCAGCGGGCCTTCTCATATAATGTTTTATTGGGTCAGCTCTCTAGCGGGCCCTCTCATATAATGTTTTATAGCGTCAGCTCACTAGCGGGCCTTCGCATATAATGTTTAGGATGGTCAGCTCTGCAGCAGACCCTCACCCATAATGTTTTAGATGGTCAGCTCAGCGCACGTTTCCCTCTTAATCATGGCCTCAGTTCTGAAAATCAAGGAAATTTTTGGGAGAATTTGCCTCTGCGCACGTTTCCCTCTTAATCATGGCCTCAGTTCTGAAAATCAAGGAAATTTTTGGGAGAATTTGCCTCTGCGCACGTTTCCCTCTTAATCATGGCCTCAGTTCTGAAAATCAAGGAAATTTTTGGGATAATTTGCCTCTGCGCACGTTTCCCTCTTAATCATGGCCTCAGTTCTGAAAATCAAGGAAATTTTTGGGATAATTTGCCTCTGCGCACGTTTCCCTCTTAATCATGGCCTCACTTCAGAAAATCGATGAAATTTTTGGGAGAATTTGCAGATGATATACAAGTAAATATACAGCAAATACTGTTTGGTAACAATTTTTCGCCTAAAGTCGTTTTTATTTTCCTTTTTGTGTGTTTTACGGTCAGTCTGTAAAAATGGCGTACTACGGGCGAAAGATCGTTCCCAGCAGCGATGTTGGAGTCCAAGATGCATCCAGACATCCTCCCTATGCTGTCCCTGAACCATTTCTGTAGTGTTTCCATCTTTTTCTGCCCTTTTCCTATGGACCAGGCACCCTCCCCTCATCAGAGCAGGGGGTGCCTGGTGTAATGCTCGAGTCCTCCCATTGACTTCAATGGGGCTCGGATGCTCGGCCGAGCACTCGAGCCTCAGGGGGTGCTCGGTCAGAGCACCCGAACATCCGAGCATTGGGGTGCTCGCTCATCACTAATAAGCAGGCCTACTATCTTATTACCACCACAAAGGAAAGTCACCTTTGTTCTTGTGTAAAATATTAAAAGTAATATTAGGGCTTTTTATGAATAATTTTCAGAGTGACACATCAGCCAGTCTCACAGTTCTATAGGCAGGCCGGGTACCTTAATACCACCGCAAGGGAAAGTCACCTTTGTTTCTGTGTTTAACATTAAAAATAATAGTAGGAATTTGAATCATTTTCAGAGTGACACTTCAGCCAGTCTCACAGTTCTATAGGCAGGCCTAGTACCTTATTACCACCGCAAGGGAAAGTCACCTTTTGTCACGGAGTGACTAGGAAGTAACGACACTTGACAAGTACAGATAAAATTAAAATGAACTTTATTTTAAATACAATAGTGGCAGTAAAGAATAATGATCTCTCACGAGTCCAGGGAAGAACATTGCATACTTTCTTCACCCTTCACCAGGCAAGTGTGGTAAAACTCTCGTCTGTACCCTAACGCTAGAGTACCCAGGCAAAAGGAGCGAGTATCTCCAGAACTCTGGAGCAACACAGTAGCGACTTAACTCCACCACCTTCTCAAGGCCAGGTGTGAGGACAGTGCAAGACACTTCCTCAACCCTTCACTAGGCAGGTGTAGCTAGTATCTGAAAGGCCCTAGGTAACCTTCGCAGATGGATAGAAGGACAGTGCACAGCACTTCCTTAGTCACACCAAGCAGGTGAATCATAGCGCAACTATACCCTACCACTAGGGTATACCTAGGCAAGGCAAAACGGCACCTAGTAGGGGCTAGGTGAGGCAACACTGAGACCGGACAGAACACAGGAGATCAGTGACATGGACTGATCGAGGCAGGTGACCAAACCAGACAGATCACAGGCATGACATGGACCGACCGGCAAGCACTGCTAACGGGGTAGTGAGCATGGTAAGGAAGGCCCAGACAACAAGGATCACAGTAGCCGGGCTGAGTAGCCAAGGCTAACAATAGTAAGCAGAACGCACAGAAGGAGAGTGGTCAGACGTAGCCAGGAGTCAGAACCAGATCGGGTAATCGGACATAGCCAGGAGTCAGAGCCGGATTGGGTAGTTGGACATAGCCAGGAGTCGGAGCCAGATCGAGTAGTCAGACGTAGCCAGGAGTCAGAGCTGGATCGGGTAGTCAGACGGAGCCAGAGTAATACACAGGAACAGCAATAGACCAACACAGCACTAGGCTCAGGTACACCATGAAAGGGCACTGGTAACTGGACAAGCTGAGGTTTAAAAGGCCTGGCAGATGGGCGGAGACATGACATCACAACAACAGTGACCTATAAGAACAGCGACTTGCATAGAGCGAGAGCCAGAAAGTAACAATGTCGCTGTTACAGCAATTACCCACTGGAGGCAATCACGGGCACCGTGATACCTTTGTTCTTGTGTAAAATATTAAAAATAATATTAGGGCTTTGTATGAATAATTTTCAGAGTGACACATCAGCCAGTCTCACAGTTCTATAGACAGGCCTGGTACCTTATTACCACCGCAAGGGAAATTAAATTTTTTTTCTGTGTTAAACATTAAAATTAATATTAGGAGTTTGTTTGAATAATTTTCAGAGTGACACATCAGCCTGTCTCACAGTTCTATAGTCAGGCCTAGTACCTTATTACCACCGAAAGGGAAAGTCACCTTTGTTTATGCGTTAAACATTAAAAATGATAGCAAGAATTTGTTTGAATAATTTTCGGAGTCACACTTCAGCCAGTCTCACAGTCCTTTAGGCAGGCCTAGTACCTTATTACCACCGCAAGGTAAAATCACCTTTGTTCTTGTGTAAAATATTAAAAGTAATATTAGGGCTTTGTTTGAATAATTTTCAGAGTGACACATCAGCCAGTCTCGCAATGCTATTGGCAGGCCTGGTACCTAATTGAATCCACAAGGGAAAGTCACCTTTGTTCTTGTGTAAAATATTAAAAATAATACTAGGGCTTTGTTTGAATAATTTCCAGAGTGACACAGCCAGTCTCACAGTTCACTACCTACCTATCTGTCATGGATTTGAGTCCTAGTCCTAGTGAACAACCTGATGTTCCTTGTCCTGGTACCAGCTGCAGTGACTCAGCAACCACCAATACCATCACAGTGATGTTGCTTTCAAGCAGATCTAGCAGCAGCAGGCGGGCAAAGAAGAGTACTACTAGTACTAGTCAGACTCAGTAGCAGCATTCCAAACCAAAAACTAGAAAGAAGAAGGGAACTGCAGATCGTTCTCTCTCTACTAGCAGGGTAGAGAGGTCCAGGTCCTCTTCTGAGACCACAAAGCAGCCGTCACCTGTGTCTCGTCAGCTGTTTGGTGATGATCCCCCCAGAACCACCTGCACAATGAATAGTGCCACTGCCAGTTTAGTCACCACCTACGATAAAGCCACTTCTATAAACCTCGGGACACCTAGCTGTGTAACACTACTGGTTGGACACTGTGGGCAGTATCAACGCAGGATTTTTATACTGAACGTCCGTGTAAGCAGCCCAAATGGAAATTATTGCAGTATTTGGATAACATTTTTCCTGCCACCACTGTCACTGCCACTGAGATCATATCTACTCCAGAAAATGTTATTTGTCCCCTGAGCTTGATTTTTCCAGTGACCTTGATTATTCCCCTTAGCTTAATTTTTCCCCTGCTTCTAATAGTACTCTTCCTGTTTCTCCAGTTACACTTGTGTCTTCTATTTATGACAACTCAACTGCCTCGTCAGTTTTATTTCTGTCTCCCGGACAGGCAGTAGCTGCTAGTGTCTCTGCCACCAGTACCACTGTTACTCCACTATCCGCCTCCAATCCCAGTCCCAACATCCCTGCTGCCATCTTTAGGACTACTGGTACCCCTGTAACGGTACGTAGAAAGAAAAAGCAAAGTGAGGTTGCTCCAGCATTTGAAGATGAAGAAAGTGTCACCTCAGTTTCTTCTTCTCCACCACCTACCAGAGTCTTCCGTTGCTCCAAAGGGCAGGACCATTTTGTAGCACTTGGCAATGGCCAGTTAGCGAAATGCAAATTGTGTGGCAGGGAAGTCAGCCAGGGGAGGGTGTTGGGTCATCTAACCAACTCTGGGATGAACCAACACCTGAACAACTAAGTCAACAAGTCAGTCAGTGTCAGTGTTGATAAGTGCAGAAATTGGCACTACTAGTACTGCATATACCAGTGTCACACTCACCACCAATCGGCAGCAGGAGAAAGGGCAGGGGGATCATACCACATCTGGTCCTAGTAAGAGCAGCAGACAGTCACAGCCCATCCCAAAATCAATGCAGGCCACATTGGAAGATTTTGGTGGATTTCATTCCAAGTGGATGTGCAGACAGCAGTCCAGGAAAATTACATGCTTCATTGCACAGCTCATAGCCATTGGGGGTGGTACTTTTAATTTGGTGGATGGGGAACCTTTCCAGCAACTTATGGAGGCTGTCTCACCCCGATATAAAATTCCATCCCGCACCACATTTAGTAGAACTATAGTGCCCTAACTGTACTAGAGGCAAATATAGTTTTTGATACCTTTTATTGGCTAACTAAGCAGATTTAGATGCAAGCTTTCAAGACCTTAGGTCTCTTCCTCAGGCATGTTATACAGATAAATATGAAAACATCTCTCTTAAATACAAGTACACATCACATTGTTTAGCATGGAAATCAGATAACAGAATGCAGTCCAGATCCAGATATCTTTGATCAGTCAATGGTAAATTGCACTCTTCCTCTGAGGCTTTAGAGGTATTTACGATGCTCTTGGGTCTGTGGAAAGGTCAGTCAACTTGGATGGGAGACCACCTGGGACTCCCAGGTGCTGTAGGCTTTTGCTTAGAAATTATATTTTGTCATAAATTCCTTATCCCTGTTCAACCCACTACAAATTGCATTAAATTTTAACATTAATTTTACCTCCCATACCTTTCTGTCCCTCTGAGTGCGGAACAGTCCCATCAATACAGTTAATTTAATATCCTTGACACTGTGCCCATTTTGGCAAAAATGTTCTCCCACTGGTGTCTCTGTCTTTTTGTTATTAACACTGGATCTGTGGGAATTAAATCTCCTATGTAGTGCTTGTCCAGTTTCTCCCACATACAGAGCTGTTGGGCATTTTGCACACATGATAAGGTATATTACATTGGATGATTTACAGGTGAAGGTACCATTGATCTTATGGTGTAACTGGGTGTTTGGAATTGGTATGTTGTCCGTGGTGTAAATGTGTGCACAAGTTTCACATCTCTTTTGTAGGCAGGGTAATGTGCCATTTTTTGTATTTTTACTCAGGGCACTCCTCACCATCAGTTGTTTCAAATTTGGAGGCTGTCTGAATGAGAGTAAGGGAGGCTGTGGGAATATGTTCTTGAGTCTTTCATCTGTATGTAGTTTCTTTTGAAGTTCTCTTGAAATTTTGCGTAGCACTTCAACCTGGGGGTGGTAAGTGACCACCAGTGGCACCCGGTTTCCCTTATGTTGTTCTTTGTAGTGTAACAGATTTTTTCTTGGTATTTGGGTAGCCTTCTGTATCTGACTGTCAATAATAGTTGCGCTGTAACCGTGTTTTATAAAGTCTCCTCTGAGTTCCTGGAGGTGCTTATCACGGTCCATCCTGTCAGAACAGATGCGGTGGTATCTGATGGCCTGGCTGTATATGATGGAGTTCTTTGTGTGTTTTGGATGGAAGCTATTGCTTTTCAGGTATGTTGGTCTGTCTGTTGGTTTGCGGTATAGGGATGTGTGGATGGAGTTTTTCTGAATACTGATAGTTGTGTCAAGGAAGTTAATGCTTGTGCGTGAGTGACTGAGTGTTAGGTTGATATTGGGGTGGAATGTATTGTAATTCTCATGGAATTTGAGTAGTTCCTCCTCACTGGCGGTCCAGATGATAAGAATATCATCTATGTAGCGGAGGTAGACCAGGGGTAACTGTACTAGTCATACGTTGGGTATTTGAAGGACCTGCTAGGAAAGGCTGATGGCCAGTCAGTGCACTTTACCACTGACTTATGGAGTGCTCCGAGTTGCCAGCATAGCTTCCTGTCATTGACGGTGCATTGGTGGCAGCCCAATGTGTTGCAAGATAAAGCCATACCAACAACAAGTTTAGGTGCAGTAGCCAATCAGGCAGGGCACCTCTCTTTCCTCCTCTGTGCTGAGGTAATGGATCAGCAGCAGACCTCAGATAACATTTGCAAAGCACTGCAGAACTATCACAGTCTCCCTTGGGCTATCCTGTGCTTCCTTACCTCTGTATAGCCGCTGGCCGGCATGGCCTCCGGCCACTTCCTTATGGCTACTTCAGGTAACAGGTACTAGTATGGACGCCCCTTTATGGACCTATTCTGGGTGGCCTAATTGGGTCCCTCCTCCTTCTCTCCTTTATAATCCTCCCTGGGACTGGGAGTCATTGCCCTTACATGGTGCTTCTGCTATTGTGTCTTGTGCTCCGTTGTGACCCGTGCCTTATCTGAGAATCCGCTCTATGTATGACCCCGGCTGGTCTGACTACCCTCATCGGTTCTGACCTGTGGCTCTGGCTGACTACTCGCTTTGTGTTTGACCCGGCTTGTCTGACTACCCACATCAGTTCTGACCTGTGGCTCTGGCTGACTACTCGTTCTGTGTATGACCCCGGCTTGCCTGACCAGTGACCCTGGCTACTACCTGCTCAGTGTAGCCTCCGGTTGCCTTCCCTGTGGGCCTAGTTGCTTTTGCTCCGGTCCTCAGTTTGCCTGACCAGTGGCCCTGGCTCCTACTCGCTCAGCAAAGTCTCCGGTTTCTAACCAGTGGCTTGGTTACTCTCGATCCGCAAAGTCCCCGACTTGTCTGACCTGTGACTCTGGCTGCCTACTTGCTCCATACACTACCTGCTTGCTTGACCTGTAGTCTCGGTGCCTCCTGGCTCTGGTCTGCTTTCGCTCTCTGTTGCCTCCGTTCACAGACTTACACATTTTCTACCATTCTGTTTTGTCCCACTTGAGCCACCACCCTAGTCTCGAGATTTTGAGTAGTGCAGTGCACAGCATAGTGTGCAGCTCCGGAGGGACCTTGGGTCCTATTTGCTTGTCTGGGGTTGTGTGGGCTATGCTATTATTGCTGTACATTATAAATAAAGGTGGTTATATTTTATACGATTGTGTCTGTCCTTCTTTTGCCTGCACACTGTGACAGTACGTAAGGGCCATATCTACAGAAGGATCAGGCAGTCCACCTAATCAGAGCATCCTGTCCAGGATGGATTCTCTGGATCAGAGAATAGACCAGTTGCTTTTTGCTATGCAGACACTATTGAATGGCACGGCTCACCTTGATCCCTTTGCTCAACAACCGGCGGCTTCCCCAGTACTAGCACCACCTGTAGCAACTTCCTCCAAGGCTGGCATGAGTAGAGGGTTGTCTAGCTCCGCTCCCTTACGCCAAAAATATGATGGGGAACCTACACTGTGCTGGGGGTTCCTCTATCAGCTGGGAATTTTTTTGGAAATGGTACCACATGCTTTCCCTACTGAGAGAAGTAAGGTGGGATTCCTGATCTCCCTCCTAGCCGGCAAGGCATTGGCTTGGGAAAACCCAATCTGGGAGATGGGAAAAACCATAATTCATTTCACAGAAATTTGTGGCCTCTTTCCAGACAATTTTTGATGTTCCTGGGCATGCAACCTCCACTTCCAAAAGACTTATGACAATACAGCAGGGCTCACATACAGTAGCGGACTACGCTATTGAGTTCCGTACTATGGCAGCAGAGGTAGGATGGAACAATAAAGCCCTAGTTGCCACTTTCTCCCAGGGCTTGTGTCATACTATAAAAAATGAGACGGCAGCCCAACACCTGCCTAGTGATCTGGAGGAGCTAAACGCCGTCACCATCCGGATTGACATGAGAATCCATGAGAGGCCTTCGTTCAAGGAACAGGGGCATAAAACTTTACCTCGGTTGGCACCTAGCTTCTTGCTCCCACCCTATCCTCCATCACCTCCCATACCTCCTAGTACTGACCCCGCCAGGGGGAAACCGATGCAGCTAGACTTTACACACCTTTTGGTGGAGGAGATGGCTCGGTGCAGGAGGAGGCGCCTTTGCTTATACTGTGGAGAGCTGGGCCATATGTTGCATTCTTGAACTACAAGGCTGGGAAACGAGTGCACCTAGGGCCAGATAGGGCACAGACCCTGGGTGGAATTTCACGGTCCCCAGAAAGACTTCAGGACATATGGATTCTTGAAGTAGTATTGTCTTGGGAAGAGTCCTCAGCAGTGGCTTCGGCACTACTGTACACAGGGGCCGTGGGCTTTTTCATCAATGCAGACTTTGCGGCCAGACACTCTATCCCTGTCCTGCCTCGCTCCGAGCCATTGTCATTTAAGGCCATTGACTACCTACCCCTTCAGCTGGCACAAGTTGCGCATGAGACTCATCCTTTGTCTCTAAGGGTAGGGGCACTCCACGTGGAGACAAAACAGTTCCAGGTCATACATTCTCCCCATCATGCCATCATTCTAGGATTTCCCTGGTTGTAGACTCACAACCCACGAATTGTTTGGCAGACTTGCGATATTCTGTCGTGGTCTTCTCAATGTACGAAATCTTGCCTCCAACAGCCTACCAGGATATTGTGTACCTCTAACTCCTTACCTGCTGAATACTAGTCCTACAAAGAGGTATTTAATAAGGCAGAGGCCAGTACATTACAGCCACACAAGCCATATGATTGTACTTTTGATCTGGTGCCAAGGGCCAGACCTCCTGTCACGGTTTGTTTGACTCTCAGACACAGAGTAAGATAAAAATCAAACTTTATTGAAAAGTTTAATGGGAACCCTCACGGGTCCTGAACATACAAATATATCACATGCATAAGATAGTTTCATACAGTAGGTTTTACAAGATACAGTATGGTAGGCTCTACCGGCCTTGCCAATGTACCGGGCAAGGCAGCCTAAGGTATGGAACAACACTATGACTAAGGCTCTACTGGCCCTGCCAATATACCGGGCAGGGCAGCCTGGAAGTAGACACAATTACAGGAATACGGCTCTATCGGCCTTGCCAATATACCGGGCAAGGCAGCCTAAGAGATGACACAATAGAAGGAATAAGGCTCTACCGGCCTTGCCAATATACCAGGCAAGGCGGCCTGGAGGATGGCACGACAATCTGGATGTGGCTCTACCGGCCTTGCCAATATACCGGGCAAGGCAGCCTAAATGACTGAAGGACAACTCCACTAGTGCTGTATGGATGGAAGGAGCAGCACAGGATGGTACAGTGGAGCAAACCAGTATCACGTATAGGAAAACCAGGGAGGCCCAACCGGTGCAATAATTGAGGCAACTAGCACCCGGTGAATATGGAATAAACCAGTACCGCGTACTGGACAACACTAGGAACGCTCTATCGGTGCTGTAATGAAGATGCTAGCAACCGGTGTTATGGAGTAAACCAGTACCTCGTACTGGATAACAGGAACGCCCTATCGGTGCAATAATGGAGGCAACATGCACCCGGTAAATATGGAGTAAACCAGTACAGCGTACTGGACAACCGTATCGCCCAACCGGTTCAATATTGGAGGCAGCAGCAACCGGTGAATGTGGAGTAAACCAGTACCGCATACTGGACAACAGAATCGCCCAACCAGTGGAATATGGGAGGCAGCAGCAACCGGTGAAAGTCAGTAAACCAGTACCGTTTACTGGAAAGCAATATTGACCAACCGGTGAATAATGGAGGCAACCAGCACCCGGTGAATATGGAGTAAACCAGTACCGTGTACTGGACAACACTAGGGACGCCCTACCGTTGCAATAATGGAGGCAACATGCACTCGGTAAATATGGAGTAAACCAGTACCACGTACTGGACAACCGTATCGCCCAACCGGTTCAATATTGGAGGCAGCAGCAACCGGTGAATGTGGAGTAAACCAGTACTGCGTACTGGACAACAGTAACGCCCAACCGGTGCAATATTGGAGTATCACGGTGCCCGTGATTCGTGCTATCTGGTGTCTATCACTTGCTGGAACTACTAATTGGCTGTCTGCTATTATCCCTCCTCACTTTGCCTTTTTAAACCCTGGTTGGGCACTCCCAGGTGGCCCTTTCGTGATGTTTCTGACCTCACCTGTCCTGACCTGGGGTTCCTGCATTCCGGTGTTCCAGCGTTCCAGTGATCCTGTGTTCCGGTGTTCCTGTGCACTATTGTTCCAGTGTTCCGGTGTTTCGGTGTTCCGGTGTTCCTGTGTTCCAGCACCTCGCGGGTTAATCCTCCTCAGTTCCTGAGTCTCCAGCCTGCCCGTCTCTCCTGCCGGTTGCTCTCTGTCAGCGATTCCGGTGTTCCGGTCATCTGTCACCGCATTAGTCTGCTCCGGTGGATTCCCGCTAGAGTACAGGGCTCTCGCTCTTGCTCAGTCGCTCTGGCGACATTGTTACTATTCCGCTTCAGCTGTAGTGGCTGATCCCAGCTAGCAGATGCTGGTTTACTCCATTTTAACCTGGTTGCGAGAATCACTGTTGGCCCCAGCGTGCGGAGGCTGGTTTACTCCATATTAACCTGGTTGCGAGAATTACTGTTGGTCCCAGCGTGCGGACGCTGGTTTACTCCATATTAAAATGGTTGCGAGAATCACTGTTGGTTCCAGCGTGCGGACGCTGGTTTACTCCATATTAACCTGGTTGCGAGTATTACTGTTGGCCCCAGCGTGCGGACGCTGGTTTACTCCATATTAACCAGGTTGCGAGAATTACTGTTGGTCCCAGCGTGCGGACGCTGGTTTACTCCATATTAACCTGGTTGCGAGAATCACTGTTGGTCCCAGCGTGCGGACGCTGGTTTACTCCATTTTAACCTGGTTGCGAGAATTACTGTTGGTCCCAGCGTGCGAACGCTGGTTTACTCCATATTAACCTGGTTGCGAGAATCACTGTTGGTCCCAGCGTGCGGACGCTGGTTTACTCCATATTAACCTGGTTGCGAGTATTACTGTTGGCCCCAGCGTGCGGACGCTGGTTTACTCCATATTACCTGGTTGCAAGAATTACTGTTGGTCCCAGCATGCGGACGCTGGTTTACTCCATATTAATCTGGTTGCGAGAATCACTGTTGGTCCCAGCGTGCGGACGCTGGTTTACTCCATTTTAACCTGGTTGCGAGAATTACTGTTGGTCCCAGCGTGCGGACGCTGGTTTACTCCATATTAACCTGGCTTCGAGAATCACTGTTGGTCCCAGCGTGCGGACGCTGGTTTACTCCATATTTACCTGGTTGAAGTATTACTGTTGGCCCCAGCGTGCGGACGCTGGTTTACTCCATTTTAACCTGGTTGCGAGAATTACTGTTGGTCCCAGCGTGCGGACGCTGGTTTACTCCATATTAACCTGGTTGCGAAAATTACTGTTGGTCCCAGCGTGTGGACACTGGTTTACTCCATATTAACCTGGTTGCGAGTATTACTGTTGGTCCCAGCGTGCGGACGCTGGTTTACTCCATATTAACCTGGTTGCGAGTATTACTGTTGGCCCCAGCGTGCGGACGCTGGTTTACTCCATATTAACCAGGTTGCGAGAATTACTGTTGGTCCCAGCGTGCGGACGCTGGTTTACTCCATATTAACCGGGTTGCGAGAATCACTGTTGGTCCCAGCGTGCGGACGCTGGTTTACTCCATTTTAACCTGGTTGCGAGAATTACTGTTGGTCCCAGCTTGCGGACGCTGGTTTACTCCATATTAACCTGGTTGCGAGAATCACTGTTGGTCCCAGCGTGCGGACGCTGGTTTACTCCATATTAACCTGGTTGCGAGAATTACTGTTGGTCCCAGCGTCCGCACGCTGGTTTACTCCATATTAACCTGGTTGCGAGAATCACTGTTGGTCCCAGCGTGCGGACGCTGGTTTACTCCATATTAACCTGGTTGCGAGTATTACTGTTGGCCCCAGCGTGCGGACGCTGGTTTACTCCATATTAACCTGGTTGCGAGAATTACTGTTGGTCCCAGCGTGCGGACGCTGGTTTACTCCATATTAACCTGGTTGCGAGTATTACTGTTGGCCCCAGCGTGCGGACGCTGGTTTACTCCATATTACCTGGTTGCAAGAATTACTGTTGGTCCCAGCATGCGGACGCTGGTTTACTCCATATTAATCTGGTTGCGAGAATCACTGTTGGTCCCAGCGTGCGGACGCTGGTTTACTCCATTTTAACCTGGTTGCGAGAATTACTGTTGGTCCTAGCGTGCGGACACTGGTTTACTCCATATTAACCTGGCTTCGAGAATCACTGTTGGTCCCAGCGTGAGGACGCTGGTTTACTCCATATTAACCTGGTTGCGAGTATTACTGTTAGCCACAGCGTGCGGACGCTGGTTTACTCCATTTTAACCTGGTTGCGAGAATTACTGTTGGTCCCAGCGTGCGGACGCTGGTTTACTCCATATTAACCTGGTTGCGAGAATTACTGTTGGTCCCAGCGTGCGGACACTGGTTTACTCCATATTAACCTGGTTGCGAGTATTACTGTTGGCCCCAGCGTGCGGACGCTGGTTTACTCCATTTTAACCTGGTTGCGAGAATTACTGTTGGTCCCAGCGTGCGGACGCTGGTTTACTCCATTTTAACCTGGTTGCGAGAATTACTGTTGGTCCCAGCGTGCGGACGCTGGTTTACTCCATATTTACCTGGTTGCGAAAATCACTGTTGGTCCCAGCGTGCAGACGCTGGTTTACTCCATATTACCTGGTTGCAAGAATTACTGTTGGTCCTAGCATGCGGACGCTGGTTTACTCCATATTAACCTGGTTGCGAGAATCACTGTTGATCCCAGCGTGCGGACGCTGGTTTACTCCATATTAACCTGGTTGCGAGAATTACTGTTGGTCCCAGCGTGCGGACGCTGGTTTACTCCATATTAACCTGGTTGCGAGAATCACTGTTGGTCCCAGCGTGCGGACACTGGTTTACTCCATATTAACCTGGTTGCGAGTATTACTTTTGGCCCCACCGTGCGGACGCTGGTTTACTCCATATTAACCTGGTTGCGAGAATTACTGTTGGTCCCAGCGTGCGGACGCTGGTTTACTCCATATTAACCTGGTTGCGAGTATTACTGTTGGCCCCAGCGTGCGGACGCTGGTTTACTCCATATTAACCTGGTTGAGAGAATTACTGTTGGTCCCAGCTTGCGGACGCTGGTTTACTCCATATTAACCTGGTTCCGAGAATCACTGTTGGTCCCAGCGTGCGGACGCTGGTTTACTCCATATTAACCTGGTTGCGAATATTACTTTTGGCCCCACCGTGCGGACGCTGGTTTACTCCATATTAACCTGGTTGCGAGAATCACTGTTGGTCCCAGCGTGCGGACGCTGGTTTACTCCATATTAACCTGGTTGCGAGAATTACTGTTGGTCCCAGCGTGCGGACGCTGGTTTACTCCATATTAACCTGGTTGCAAGTATTACTGTTGGCCCCAGCGTGCGGACGCTGGTTTACTCCATATTACCTGGTTGCAAGAATTACTGTTGGTCCCAGCGTGCGGACGCTGGTTTACTCCATATTAACCTGGTTGCAAGAATCACTGTTGGTCCCAGCGTGCGGACGCTGGTTTACTCCATATTAACCTGGTTGCGAGTATTACTGTTGGCCCAAGCGTGCGGACGCTGGTTTACTCCATTTTAACCTGGTTGCGAGAATTACTGTTGGTCCCAGCGTGCGGACACTGGTTTACTCCATTTTAACCTGGTTGCGAGAATTACTTTTGGTCCCAGAGTGCGGACGCTGGTTTACTTCATATTTACCTGGTTGCGAAAATCACTGTTGGTCCCAGCGTGCAGACGCTGGTTTACTCCATATTACCTGGTTGCAAGAATTACTGTTGGTCCCAGCATGCGGACGCTGGTTTACTCCATATTAACCTGGTTGCGAGAATCACTGTTGATCCCAGCGTGCGGACGCTGGTGTACTCCATATTAACCTGGTTGCGAGAATTACTGTTGGTCCCAGCGTGCGGACGCTGGTTTACTCCATAATAACCTGGTTGCGAGAATCACTGTTGGTCCCAGCGTGCGGACACTGGTTTACTCCATATTAACCTGGTTGCGAGTATTACTTTTGGCCCCACCGTGCGGACGCTGGTTTACTCCATATTAACCTGGTTGCGAGAATTACTGTTGGTCCCAGCGTGCGGACGCTGGTTTACTCCATATTAACCTGGTTGCGAGTATTACTGTTGGCCCCAGCGTGCAGACGCTGGTTTACTCCATATTAACCTGGTTGAGAGAATTACTGTTGGTCCCAGCGTGCGGACGCTGGTTTACTCCATATTAACCTGGTTCCGAGAATCACTGTTGGTCCCAGCGTGCGGACGCTCGTTTACTCCATATTAACCTGGTTGCGAGTATTACTTTTGGCCCCACCGTGCGGACGCTGGTTTACTCCATATTAACCTGGTTGCGAGAATTACTGTTGGTCCCAGCGTGCGGACGCTGGTTTACTCCATATTAACCTGGTTGCGAGTATTACTGTTGGCCCCAGCGTGCGGACGCTGGTTTACTCCATATTAACCTGGTTGCAAGTATTACTGTTGGCCCCAGCGTGCGGACGCTGGTTTACTCCATATTACCTGGTTGCAAGAATTACTGTTGGTCCCAGCGTGCGGACGCTGGTTTACTCCATATTAACCTGGTTGCAAGAATCACTGTTGGTCCCAGCGTGCGGACGCTGGTTTACTCCATATTAACCTGGTTGCGAGTATTACTGTTGGCCCAAGCGTGCGGACGCTGGTTTACTCCATTTTAACCTGGTTGCGAGAATTACTGTTGGTCCCAGCGTGCGGACACTGGTTTACTCCATTTTAACCTGGTTGCGAGAATTACTGTTGGTCCCAGCGTGCGGACGCTGGTTTACTCCATATTTACCTGGTTGCGAAAATCACTGTTGGTCCCAGCGTGCAGACGCTGGTTTACTCCATATTACCTGGTTGCAAGAATTACTGTTGGTCCCAGCATGCGGACGCTGGTTTACTCCATATTAACCTGGTTGCGAGAATCACTGTTGATCCCAGCGTGCGGACGCTGGTTTACTCCATATTAACCTGGTTGCGAGAATTACTGTTGGTCCCAGCGTGCGGATGCTGGTTTACTCCATAATAACCTGGTTGCGAGAATCACTGTTGGTCCCAGCGTGCGGACACTGGTTTACTCCATATTAACCTTGTTGCGAGTATTACTTTTGGCCCCACCGTGCGGACGCTGGTTTACTCCATATTAACCTGGTTGCGAGAATTACTGTTGGTCCCAGCGTGCGGACGCTGGTTTACTCCATATTAACCTGGTTGCGAGTATTACTGTTGGCCCCAGCGTGCGGACGCTGGTTTACTCCATATTAACCTGGTTGAGAGAATTACTGTTGGTCCCAGCGTGAGGACGCTGGTTTACTCCATATTAACCTGGTTCCGAGAATCACTGTTGGTCCCAGCGTGCGGACGCTGGTTTACTCCATATTAACCTGGTTGCGAGTATTACTTTTGGCCCCACCGTGCGGACGCTGGTTTACTCCATATTAACCTGGTTGCGAGAATTACTGTTGGTCCCAGCGTGCGGACGCTGGTTTACTCCATATTAACCTGGTTGCGAGAATCACTGTTGGTCCCAGCGTGCGGACACTGGTTTACTCCATATTAACCTGGTTGCGAGTATTACTTTTGGCCCCACCGTGCGGACGCTGGTTTACTCCATATTAACCTGGTTGCGAGAATTACTGTTGGTCCCAGCGTGCGGACGCTGGTTTACTCCATATTAACCTGGTTGCGAGTATTACTGTTGGCCCCAGCGTGCGGACGCTGGTTTACTCCATATTAACCTGGTTGAGAGAATTACTGTTGGTCCCAGCTTGCGGACGCTGGTTTACTCCATATTAACCTGGTTCCGAGAATCACTGTTGGTCCCAGCGTGCGGACGCTGGTTTACTCCATATTAACCTGGTTGCGAATATTACTTTTGGCCCCACCGTGCGGACGCTGGTTTACTCCATATTAACCTGGTTGCGAGAATTACTGTTGGTCCCAGCGTGCGGACGCTGGTTTACTCCATATTAACCTGGTTGCAAGTATTACTGTTGGCCCCAGCGTGCGGACGCTGGTTTACTCCATATTACCTGGTTGCAAGAATTACTGTTGGTCCCAGCGTGCGGACGCTGGTTTACTCCATATTAACCTGGTTGCAAGTATTACTGTTGGCCCAAGCGTGCGGACGCTGGTTTACTCCATTTTAACCTGGTTGCGAGAATTACTGTTGGTCCCAGCGTGCGGACACTGGTTTACTCCATTTTAACCTGGTTGCGAGAATTACTTTTGGTCCCAGAGTGCGGACGCTGGTTTACTTCATATTTACCTGGTTGCGAAAATCACTGTTGGTCCCAGCGTGCAGACGCTGGTTTACTCCATATTACCTGGTTGCAAGAATTACTGTTGGTCCCAGCATGCGGACGCTGGTTTACTCCATATTAACCTGGTTGCGAGAATCACTGTTGATCCCAGCGTGCGGACGCTGGTTTACTCCATATTAACCTGGTTGCGAGAATTACTGTTGGTCCCAGCGTGCGGACGCTGGTTTACTCCATAATAACCTGGTTGCGAGAATCACTGTTGGTCCCAGCGTGCGGACACTGGTTTACTCCATATTAACCTGGTTGCAAGTATTACTTTTGGCCCCACCGTGCGGACGCTGGTTTACTCCATATTAACCTGGTTGCGAGAATTACTGTTGGTCCCAGCGTGCGGACGCTGGTTTACTCCATATTAACCTGGTTGCGAGTATTACTGTTGGCCCCAGCGTGCGGACGCTGGTTTACTCCATATTAACCTGGTTGAGAGAATTACTGTTGGTCCCAGCGTGCGGACGCTGGTTTACTCCATATTAACCTGGTTCCGAGAATCACTGTTGGTCCCAGCGTGCGGACGCTCGTTTACTCCATATTAACCTGGTTGCGAGTATTACTTTTGGCCCCACCGTGCGGACGCTGGTTTACTCCATATTAACCTGGTTGCGAGAATTACTGTTGGTCCCAGCGTGCGGACGCTGGTTTACTCCATATTAACCTGGTTGCGAGTATTACTGTTGGCCCCAGCGTGCGGACGCTGGTTTACTCCATATTACCTGGTTGCAAGAATTACTGTTGGTCCCAGCGTGCGGACGCTGGTTTACTCCATATTAACCTGGTTGCAAGAATCACTGTTGGTCCCAGCGTGCGGACGCTGGTTTACTCCATATTAACCTGGTTGCGAGTATTACTGTTGGCCCAAGCGTGCGGACGCTGGTTTACTCCATTTTAACCTGGTTGCGAGAATTACTGTTGGTCCCAGCGTGCGGACACTGGTTTACTCCATTTTAACCTGGTTGCGAGAATTACTGTTGGTCCCAGCGTGCGGACGCTGGTTTACTCCATATTTACCTGGTTGCGAAAATCACTGTTGGTCCCAGCGTGCAGACGCTGGTTTACTCCATATTACCTGGTTGCAAGAATTACTGTTGGTCCCAGCATGCGGACGCTGGTTTACTCCATATTAACCTGGTTGCGAGAATCACTGTTGATCCCAGCGTGCGGACGCTGGTTTACTCCATATTAACCTGGTTGCGAGAATTACTGTTGGTCCCAGCGTGCGGACGCTGGTTTACTCCATAATAACCTGGTTGCGAGAATCACTGTTGGTCCCAGCGTGCGGACACTGGTTTACTCCATATTAACCTTGTTGCGAGTATTACTTTTGGCCCCACCGTGCGGACGCTGGTTTACTCCATATTAACCTGGTTGCGAGAATTACTGTTGGTCCCAGCGTGCGGACGCTGGTTTACTCCATATTAACCTGGTTGCGAGTATTACTGTTGGCCCCAGCGTGCGGACGCTGGTTTACTCCATATTAACCTGGTTGAGAGAATTACTGTTGGTCCCAGCGTGAGGACGCTGGTTTACTCCATATTAACCTGGTTCCGAGAATCACTGTTGGTCCCAGCGTGCGGACGCTGGTTTACTCCATATTAACCTGGTTGCGAGTATTACTTTTGGCCCCACCGTGCGGACGCTGGTTTACTCCATATTAACCTGGTTGCGAGAATTACTGTTGGTCCCAGCGTGCGGACGCTGGTTTACTCCATATTAACCTGGTTGCGAGTATTACTGTTGGCCCCAGCGTGCGGACGCTGGTTTACTCCATATTAACCTGGTTGCGAGAATTACTGTTGGTCCCAGCGTGCGGACGCTGGTTTACTCCATATTAACCTGGTTGCGAGAATCACTGTTGGTCCCAGCGTGCGGACGCTGGTTTACTCCATATTAACCTGGTTGCAAGAATCACTGTTGGTCCCAGCGTGCGGACGCTGGTTGCGAGAATCACTGTTGGTCCCAGCGTGCGGACGCTGGTTTACTCCATATTAACCTGGTTGCGAGTATTACTGTTGGTCCCAGCGTGCGGACGCTGGTTTACTCCATATTACCTGGTTGCAAGAATTACTGTTGGTCCCAGCGTGCGGACGCTGGTTTACTCCATTTTAACCTGGTTGCGAGAATCACTGTTGGTCCCAGCGTGCGGACGCTGGTTTACTCCATATTACCTGGTTGCAAGAATTACTGTTGGTCCCAGCATGCGGACGCTGGTTTACTCCATATTAACCTGGTTGCGAGAATCACTGTTGGTCCCAGCGTGCGGACGCTGGTTTACTCCATATTAACCTGGTTGCGAGAATTACTGTTGGTCCCAGCGTGCGGACGCTGGTTTACTCCATATTAACCTGGTTGCGAGAATCACTGTTGGTCCCAACGTGTGGACGCTGGTTTACTCCATTTTAACCTATTTGCGAGAATCACTGTTGGTCCCAGCGTGCGGACGCTGGTTTACTCCATATTAACCTGGTTGCGAGTATTACTGTTGGTCCCAGCGTGCGGACGCTGGTTTACTCCATATTAACCTGGTTGCCAGAGTTACTGTTGGTCCCAGCGTGCGGACGCTGGTTTACTCCATATTCACCTGGTTGCACTCATACCGTTCTTGGACTCACGGTACTGGCTGATAAGTCCGGTTCTAGCCCGGTGGTCTCGCCAATTCAGACACCGGAAAATGAATCTAGGCCCTCAGGGGTCGCAGTCAAAGGGTTAACGGCTTCTGCACCCTTGCCGCTAAGATATGACGGTGACCCTCAGCTATGCACAGGGTTTATTAATCAGCTTGAAATCTTTATGGAATTGACAGCACACACATTTCCGAGTGACCGCAGCAAGGTTGGGTTCATGATATCCCTGCTGACTGGTAGAGCATTGGCCTGGGCTAACCCACTGTGGGAGAACGCTAAACCTTGCACAAAAAATTTCAGAGATTTTGTACAATCCTTTCGGAGAGTATTCGAGCCTCCTGGCAGAACCACCTCTGCTGCTAAACGTCTCATGGAGATACAACAGGGCAGGCGCACGGTTGGCGATTATGCCATTGAATTCTGCACCTTGGCAGCAGAGGTAGATTGGAATAACGAGGCCCTCTTGGCAGCCTTTGCCCAAGGCTTGAGTGACCAGATTAAAGACGAGATTGCTGCAAAAGATTTACTTACTGACCTAGATGATTATATCGAATACGTGATTCTAATTGATTCCAGAATACGTGAAAGATTAACCGCCAGAGAACGACGAGCACGGTTAGAAAAACAATGGGTCCAGTAGCATATTTTGCCCACCCAACCCTCCCTTGGCATCCAAACCTAGTGAACTAATACAGGAACCAGTTGAACCCATTCAGGTGGGTTTCACTAGGTTAACTAAGGAGCAGAGAAAGTATCGCAAGATACAGGGATTATGTTTGTATTGCGGTAAAAATGGTCACTTGTTAAAATCTTGTCCGTTGCGTCCGGGAAACGAACACACCTAGGGTACCTTGGGGGACAGGCCCTAGGTGGTGTCCAGTCGTCCCCAATGTTGGGCATACTTAAACCCACCATACAGGTGGTATTGTCATGGGCACAACGCTCGTTTGAGGTTTTGGCCTTGGTTGATTCTGGTGCAGCTGGGTATTTTATGGACAATACCTTTGCTGAATTGCATGGGGTACCATGCATTCAGAGAGAAACCCCTCTTGCTATTGAAGCGATTGATGGCAGACCTTTGGAACCCGCTCAGGTCACCTTTGAAACTATGCCCTTGTCCATGACTTTTGGGGCTCTTCATAAAGAAGAGCAGCAGTTCCAATTAATCAATTCTCCCCACCATGCCGTGATTTTGGGCTTTCCTTGGTTACAGTTGCACAACCCACAATTCGATTGGCAGAAGTGTGAGATTGCTGTGTGGTCCCAGTTCTGTATGGATAAGTGCGTTACCCACCCTGTTAAGGTCTTGTGCACCTCCCCTTCACTACCTGATGCCTACCAGCAGTTTAGCGATGTTTTCAGTAAAGGGGAGGCTGGCACTTTACCTCAGCACAGACCATACGATTGTCGTATTGAACTGAATCCTGGAGCAGTACCACCGAGGGGACGCACATATCCATTGTCTTCTGAGGAGAACCAAGCTATGGAGGAGTACATAGCCGATGCCCTCAGTAGAGGGATCATAAGGAAATCTACTTCCCCAGCTGGGGCCGGATTCTTTTTTGTTAAGAAAAAAAGTGGCGAACTGCGACCATGCATAGACTATCGTGGGCTGAATAAGTTGATGGCAAAGAATGCCTACCCTATACCACTCATCACCGAGCTGTTTGATAGACTTAAGGGGTCCTTGATCTTCACCAAATTGGACCTACGGGCAGCCTACAATTTGATACGTATCAGAGCCGGTGATGAGTGGAAAACTGCCTTCAATATGAGATCAGGACATTACGAATACCTAGTTATGCCATTTGGTCTATGTAATGCTCCGGCAGTATTTCAAGAACTGATCAATGACGTTCTTAGAGATATGTTACAATCATGTGTCATGGTCTATCTCGACGACATATTTATCCACTCCAAAGACTTGTCTCAACACATCAAGGATGTGTCTGAAGTATTGCTGTGCTTACGCAAAAACAGATTGTTTTATAAACTGGAGAAATGTGAGTTCCACAAAACCAGTGTACCGTTCCTGGGATTTATAATCGGCAAAGACGGCATTGCCATGGATAAAGAAAAATTGACGGCAGTCTTACAGTGGCCTAAACCCTAGAGTCTTAAAGCCATTCAACAATTTTTGGGATTCGCCAATTATTACAGAAAGTTTATTAAAAACTTCTCTTCTATCATGAAACCTCTGTCTGACCTCACGCATAAGGGCGCTAATCCATCTCTCTGGCCGGTGGCTGCGGAAGAGGTCTTTGAGAAACTAAAGTTAGCCTTTGCTGAAGCTCCTGTGTTATCCCACCCCAATCCACTACTTCCCTTTACATTAGAGGTGGATGCCTCAGATATTGGGGTTGGGGCTGTACTTTCTCAGCGACAAGTTAAGGGCAGTACACTCAGACCCTGTGGGTTCTTTTCTAAGAAACTGACTAGTGCTCAAAGCCATTATGAGATTGGCGATAGAGAATTACTGGCCATTATTCTTGCTCTCAAAGAATGGCGTCATTTACTTGATGGCACTAAAAACCCCATTTTGATTCTGACCGATCACAAGAATCTGACTTATCTCTCTGAGGCCAAGAGATTGTCTTCTCACCAGGCCAGATGGGCATTGTTTCTATCCCGATTCAATTTCATTGTATCATATTTGCCTGGATCAAAAAATGTTAGGGCTGATGCTCTGTCTAGACAATTTGAGGCAGAGATTGACAGAGAAGAAGTACCAGCACCTATCATTCAACCTGATCGAATACTGGCTACCATACGTACTAGTATCACTTCACCATTAGGGGAGGAGATTTTGGCTTCCCAAGCTTCTGCCCCTCATGAAACTCCAGCAGGCAAATGTTTTGTCGCTGAACCATTCCGTACTCGGTTACTTGAATCCTACCACTCCTCTAAGGCTGCGGGACATATTGGCAGAGATCAATTGTTTTGGTCCCTCTCTCAGTTATTCTGGTGGCCTTCTATGAGAACTGATTGTGCCAATTTTACGAATGCCTGTGCCACCTGTACCCGTGCCAAAACCCCTAGACATCTCCCGGTGGGCTTGCTTCAGCCGGTGCCTAATGGTGAATGCCCTTGGTCTCATGTCTCTATAAACTTTATGGGAGAGTTGCCCAGGTCTAGAGGGTATTCCTTCATATTGATGGTGGTAGACAGGTTTTCTAAAATGGCTCACTTCGTACCTCTCCGTAGTCTTCCTTCGGCTAAAGAACTGGCAATGGTGTTCGCCCGAGAGGTGTTTCGGTTGCATGGAGTACCCAGGGTGCTGGTGTCCAGATTCTGGAGGGCATTCTGCGAACAGATGGGTATACAGCTATCATTTTCCTCTGCATATCATCCCCAGACTAATGGGGCCGCTGAGAGGGCCAATCAAGGGCTTCAACAGTTTCCGCGATGTTTTGTGACTGACCATCATGACAATTGGGCCGACTTGTTGCCGTGGGCAGAGCTCGCCAGGAACTGTGCAGTTAATTCTTCCTCCGGAAGCTCCCCGTGTTTGATCAATTATGGGTTCCAACCCTGTTTGCTCCTGGATTCCTTCCAGACACAGAAGATTCCAGCTCTGGATGAGCATATAGAGCAACTCCGCTCCACATGGGCACAAGTTCAGAGGGCATTGGGCCAGTCCTTTCAGCGATATCAGCGTCATGCCAGTCGTAGAAGGCTTCCAGCGGTTTCCTTTCAAGTTGGGGATAGAGTATGGCTGTCCTCCAAGAATCTGAAGCTTAAGGTTCCATCTAATAAGCTGGCACCTCAGTTCATTGGCCCGTACAGAATAATCCGCAAGATTAACCCGGTTTCCTATGCTTTGGAACTACCTGCATCCATGCGCATTCATAATGTATTCCATGTGTCTCTCCTTAAACCTCTGGTTTGTAACCGTTACACTACCACACCTGTGTTGCCAGGTCCCGTTGAAGTTGAGGGGCAGGAGGAGTATGAAGTACAAAGTATTATTGATTCCCGTAGGCATAGAGGAGGGGTACAGTATTTGGTGCACTGGAAAGGTTATGGTCCGGAGGATCGTTCCTGGATAGATAGTAAAGACCTTCATGCACCCAAGTTACTATGAATATTTCACACCAAATACCCTCAGAAGCCCAGACCCTACTCTAGGAGAGGGGGTCTTTGAAAGGGGGGTACTATCACGGTGCCCGTGATTCGTGCTATCTGGTGTCTATCACCTGCTGGAACTACTCATTGGCTGTCTGCTATTAGCCCTCCTCACTTTGCCTTTTTAAACCCTGGTTGGGCACTCCCAGGTGGCCCTTTAGTGATGTTTCTGACCTCACCTGTCCTGACCTGCTGTCAGGCTTCTGGGCCTGCTGTTCCTGCGTTCTGGTTTTCCAGCGTTCCAGTGATCCTGTGTCACGGTGTTCCTGTGCACTGTTGTTCCAGTGTTCCGGTGTTCCTGTGTTCCAGCACCTCGCGGGTTAACCCTCCTGAGTTCCTGAGTCTCCAGCCTGCCTGTCTCTCTTGCCGGTTACTCTCTGTCAGCGATTCCGGTGTTCCGGTCATCTGTCACCACATTAGTCTGCTCTGGTGGATTCCCACTAGAGTACAGGGCTCTCGCTCTTGCTCAGTCGCTCCGGCGACATTGTTACTATTCCGCTTCAGCTGTAGTGGCTGATCCCAGCTAGCGGATGCTGGTTTACTCCATATTAACCTGGTTGCGAGAATTACTGTTGGTCCCAGTGTGCGGACGCTGGTTTACTCCATATTTACCTGGTTGCGAGAATCACTGTTGGTCCCAGCGTGTGGACGCTGGTTTACTCCATATTACCTGGTTGCGAGAATTACTGTTGGTCCCAGCGTGCGGACGCTGGTTTACTCCATATTAACCTGGTTGCGAGAATCACTGTTGGTCCCAGCGTGCGGACGCTGGTTTACTCCATATTAACCTGGTTGCGAGAATCACTGTTGGTCCCAGCGTGCGGACGCTGGTTTACTCCATATTAACCTGGTTGAGAGAATCACTGTTGGTCCCAGCGTGCGGACGCTGGTTTAATCCATATTAACCTGGTTGCGAGTATTACTGTTGGCCACAGCGTGCGGATGCTGGTTTACTCCATATTAACCTTGTTGCGAGAATTACTGTTGGTCCCAGCGTGCAGACGCTGGTTTACTCCATATTAACCTGGTTGCCAGAGTTACTGTTGGTCCCAGCGTGTGGACGCTGGTTTACTCCATATTCACCTGGTTGCGCTCATACCGTTTGTCCAACGCTAGGACGTTGGTTGCTCCTGAACACTAGTTTGAGGACAGTTCGCTGTATGCTTTCTTATGCAGTTGTCTGATATTTTCTGGCAATAGACTTCTGCTGCGATTAGGCCATTGTATCCATTCTTATCTGCTCTCATAGTTATCTGACAGCTGGTCTACGCTTTGGGCTGCCCTGCCCGGTATTGGTAAGGCCGGTAGAACCTTTGCATGTTACCATCTTCAAGGTTGCCTTACTCGGTATTGGCAGGGCCGGTAGAGCCTATACTCAGTCTCCCTTGGGTTGCCTTGCCCGGTATTGGTAAGGCCGGTAGAACCGGTACATGTCACCTCACGGTTGCCTTACCCAGTATAGGCAAGGCCGGTAGAGCCTATTGTAACTGCTACTGTCCCTTGGGCTGCCTTGCCCGGTATTGGTAAGGCCGGTAGAACCGGTACATGTCACCTCACGGTTGCCTTACCCGGTATAGGCAAGGCCGGTAGAGCCTATTGTAATTGATACTGTCACTTAGGTTGCCTTGCCCGGTATCATTGGCAAGGCCGGTAGAACCTATTTTACTACGATTGTTGTTGTATTGTTATGTATGATTAACCCTACGGGGATTGCCTTAACTTTTGTTCAATAAAGTTACGTTTTTTTACCAAAACCTTAAGTCTGAGAGTATTCAAAACCGCGACATGGAGGCCGCAGCAACTGGTAAATGTGGTGTAAACCAGTACCGCATACTGGACAACATGTATCGCCCAACCGGTGCAATATTGTAGGCAGCAGCAACCGGTGAATGTGGAGTAAACCAGTACCGCGTACTGGACAATGGAAACACCCTATCGGTGCTGTACTGTGGGCAGCTAGCACCCGGTGGATGGAGCAAACCAGTGATCAGAATGTCACCCAGACGCTCAAGGTCCATGAGATGGACGTCAGTCAGGATCCATAAGCAGGAACGATAGACAGGCCAGGACAGCTACTGGAACAGCAGGACAGCCACCCCAGGTCAGCAACAGAGCAGGAACAACGGCAGCACTGGATCAGGAACGGAAGCTGGAACGTCAGCCCAACCGGATCAGGAACGGAGACAGGAACCACGCAGGAGTGACACTGGCATCTGGATGAATCGCTGACACTGGTAACTGAGCAAACGGGCCCAAAGATACAAGTACAAGGCAGGTGACTACTGACATACAGACACCACGAAAGGGCAACCAAAGAGTGCCTCAGCTCAGTTTATAAAGGCAATACTGGGCGGGCAATAGACAGGCGGCCAATGGAGAGTACACACACCTGACTGACAGAGAAAGTCAGCAATCACGGGCACCGTGATACCTCCTAAGGGCAGAGTATACCCCTTATAGGTGAAGGAGAACAAGGCCTTGGAGGATTATGTGGCTGACTCTTTAGCTAGGGGGCACAGGTTTCTTTTTTGTTAAGAAAAAAGATGGGGAACTCAGACCATGCATTGATTTCAGGGGTCTGAACAAACTGATGGTAAAAAACGCTTATCTGATTCCATTGATCACGGAGCTGTTTGATCATATCAAAGTCTCGACTATTTTCATGAAACTTGACTTGAGGGCCACGTACGAATTAAAGAAGATCATGAGTGGAAAACAGCTTTTAACACCCGGAGCGGGCACTATGAATATTTGCTGATGCCTTTCGGATTGTGCAAAGCTCCTGCTGTCTACCAGGAATTCATTAATGATGTGTTGAGAGACCTACTACAGAGTTGTGTTGTGGTATATTTGGACTATATACACTCATCCATTCTCCTACCTTGGAGGCACATAGAGCAGACGTAGCTCGGGTCCTACAACTACTTGGTGAGAACAAATTGTTGTGCAAGCTAGAGAAATGTGAATTTCACAAATCCCAGGTGACACTCCTAGGATACATTATTTCATCCTCTGGCCTAGTCATGGATCTGCAAGAACTGTCTGCTGTATTACAGTGGCCACTTCCAGTAGGGCAAAGGTCCATACAGAGGTTCCTGGGCTTCACTAATTACTACAGGAAGTTCATACGGAACTTCTCCACTGTAGTCAAACCTCTCACGGACATGACTCAGAAGGGAGCTAATCCTTCAGACTGGTCACCTAAGGCCTTGCAGGCATTTGAGGATCTGAACGAAGCTTTTGCTAAAGCTCCGATATTGTCCCACCCGAATCATACCTTACCTTTCAACCTGGAGGTTGATGCCTCAGAATCCGGAATAGACACATTGTTGTCCCAGCGCGCGGGCCCTGGGAAACCTTTGCTTCTGTGCGGTTTCTTCTCTAAAAAAAACTGTCTAAGACTGAGAGTTTGTACGATGTAGGTGACTGGGATTTACTCACCATTATTCTTGTCCTTAAAGAATGGTGATTAGTGATGAGCGAGCGTGCTCGGCCGATGCTCGGATCGGCTCGAGCATCGCTCTGCTCGGCACATGGCGGTACTCGTCGAGTACCGCCATGTGCTCGCCCGACATGTTCGGGTGGCGGGGATCTGTGCCGGAAGAGGCACAGATCCGAAGAAGCTCCGCTGGACCACCAGGGACTGGAGGTACGGGGGCATTGCGGAGATGAAGGGGGCATTGCGGAGATGAAGGGGGACATTGTGGAAGAGGGGCATAGACTCTATGCCCCTCTTCCACAATGTCCCCCTTCATCTCCGCTATGCCCGTCTTCCACAATGTGCCCCTTCATCTCCGCTATGCCCCTCTTCCACAATGTGCCCCTTCATCTCCGCTATGCCCCTCTTCCACAATGTCCCCCTTCATCTCCTCTATGCCATAGAGGAGATGAAGGGGGACATTGTGGAAGAGGGGCATAGCGGAGATGAAGGGGCACATTGTGGAAGAGGGGCATAGCGGAGATGAAGGGGCACATTGTGGAAGAGGGGCATAGCGGAGCTGAAGGGGGACATTGCGGAGCTGAAGGGGGCATTCTGAGATGAAGGGGGCATAGCGGAGATGAAGGGGGCATTGACCAGGCACCCTCCCCTCATCAGAGCAGGGGGTGCCTGGTGTTGCCCCATTCATTCCAATGGGGCTCGGGTGCTCGGCCGAGCACTCGAGCCTCAGGGGGTGCTCGGTCAGAGCACCCGAGCACCCGAGCATCGTGGTGCTCGCTCAACACTAATGGTGATATCTGTTGGAGGGTACCACGGTTCCTATCCTGATACTAACAGACCACAAGAATCTAACGTACCTGTCAGAGGCAAAGAGGTTGTCTCCACATCAGGCTAGATGGGCCCTTTTCCTCTCAAGGTTTAATTTTGTGGTCTGCTACCTCCCTGGTAGAAAAATGTTAGAGCAGATGTTCTGTCTTGACATTTTGGGGCTGAATCCCAGGAGGAATCTCTTCCAGTACCTATCATTCCTCCTAACCGCATCTTGACTACGATACCTACCAGTATTACATCTCCATTGGGGGAGCAGATTTTATCTGCTGAAGCTTCTTCCCCAGCTGATAAGCCTAATGGAAAATGTTTTGTGCCTGAATCCCTGTGTACCAGACTGCTTGAGACCTACCATTCCTCGAAGGCTGCAGGGCACGTTGGGAGAGACCAATTAATATGGTCTATGACTAGACTCTTTTGGTGGCCCAGCCTGAGGGCAGATTGTTCCGCATTTGTTGATTCCCCTTCCACCTGTGCTTGGACCAAGACCCCAGACACCTTCCGCTTGGTCTCCTTCAACCGATTCCCAACGGGGAGCTGCCTTGGTCGCACTTATCCATCGACTTTATGGTAGACTTGCCTGTCTCAGAGGGTTTCACGGTCATCCTCATGATTGTGGATAGATTTTCTAAGATGGCCCAGTCTGTATTACTCAAAGGACTACCTTCTTCCAAGGAGTTGGCCGAGATCTTTGCCAAGGAGGTGGTTCGTCTCCACGGTATACCCAAGGTGGTAGTCTCAGATCGTGGGAGCCAGTTTGTCTCTCGTTTTTGGAGAGCTCTCGTTCTCGTCAGCTTACCATCCAAAGTCTAATAGTGCTGCAGAAAGGTCTAATCAGGCATTGGAACAGTTACTCCATTGTTTTATCTCGGACCATCATGACAATTGGGTGAACCTGTTACCGTGGACAGAGCTGGCCAGAAATAGTGCAGTCAGTTCCTCCTCTAGGAATTTTCCCTTTCTGATTAACTGCGGGTTCCAACCTTCACTGCTGCCAGAGTCTTTCGAGGCTCAGAATATTACTGCTCTGGAGGAGCACTTGAGGATGCTTCGCTCCACATGGGTATGGGTTCAGAGATCCCTGCAGAATTCCACATTGCGCTATAAGAGACAAGCAGACCGTAGACGGCTACCGGCTCCAGTGTTCCAGGTGGGAGAGAGAGTATGGCTATCCTCACGCAATCTCCATCTCCAGGTGCCTTGTAAAAAGTTGGCTCCCCAATTTGTGGGTCCCTTTCGGGGTTCTCCATAGGATTAACCTCGTAACCTATGCCCTTGAACTCCCTGCTAATATGCGTATCTCTAATGCTTTCCATGTGTCTCTACTAAAACCATTGGTCTGTAGCAGATATACTACTGCTCCTGTCCATCCCAGACCTGTCCAAGTGGGGGACCATGAGGAGTATGAGGTACAAAGTATTTTGGACAGAGGGTCAGAGGTCAGGTACAATATCAGGTACAATATCTAGTACAATATCTCTTTTAGCTACCTGGGTAGCTAAAAGAGATCTACATGCACCAGCCCTTCTCCATGAATTCCACTCCCACACCACCACTAGTGCTGGTCCTCTTCCGCAGGGGAGAGGTCATTAACGGGGGGTACTATCACAGTCTCCCTTGGGCCATCCTGTGCTTCCTTACCTCTGTATGGCCGCTGGCAGCATGGCCTATGGCCACTTCCTCATGCCTACATCAGGTAACAGGCACTAGCACAGATGCCTGTTTATGGGCCTATTCTGGGTGGCCTAATTGAGTCCTGCCTCCTTCTGCTCCCTTATAAACCTCCCTGAGCCTGGGAGTCATTGCCCTTACATGGTGTTTCTGCTATTGTGTCTTGTGCTCCGTTGTGACCCATGCCTTATCTGAGAATCCGCTCCGTGTATGACCCCGGCTTGTCTGACTACCCACATCGGTTCTTATCAGTGGCTATGGCTGACTAACTCACTCCGTGTATGACCCCGGCTTGTCTGACTACCAACATCGTTTCTGATCTGTGGCTCTGGCTGACTACTCGCTCTGTGTATGACCCGGCTTGTCTGACTACCCACATCGGTTCTGACTTGTGGCTCTGGCTGACTACTCGCTCTGTGTATGGCCCCAGCTTGCCTGACCAGTGACCCTGGATACTACCTGCTCAGAGTAGGCTCCGGTTGTCTTCCCTGTGGGCCTAGTTACTTTTGCTCCTTGTAGTCCTCGGTTTGCCTGACCAGTGGCTCTGGCTCCTACTCGCTCAGCATAGTCTCTGGTTGTCTGACCAGTGGCTTGGTTATTCTCACTCCGTGTAGTCCCCGGCTTGTCTGACCTGTGATTCTGGCTGCCTACTCGCTCCAAACACTCCCTGCTTGCCTGACCTGTAGTCTCGGTGCCTCCTGGCTCTGGTCTGTTTTCGCTCTCTGTTGCCTCCATTCACAGATCAAGTGGTGACTTACACATATTCTACCATTCTCTTTTGTCCCACTTGAGCTGCCTCCCTAGTCTCGAGATTTTGAATAGTGCAGTGCACAGCACAGTGTGCAGCTCCAGAGGGACCTTTGGTCCTATTTGCTTGTCTGGTGTTGTGTGGGCTGTACGATTATTGCTGTACATTATAAATAAAGTTGTTTATATTATATACGATTGTTTCTGTCCTTATTTTACCTGCACACCGTGACAAGAACATGGTGGCGCAGTGGCTAGGGGAGCAAGCAGGCACACAGGCACAAATGGGGTTTGTGGTTACTGACAGTGCAGCTAACATGATAAAGGCTCTCCGGGATGGCAGATTTGTGGGTGTGCGCTGCTCAGCACATGTCCTGCATCTAGTAGTGAAGGCTGCTCTTGAGGATGGCAGTAACACTGGAAGGTTGCCAGCGCTTCTGGAGTTATGCCGACAAATTGCTGGCCACTTCCATCAGAGTGTCAAAGATAGCCAGCTCCTCAGGAAGGAACAGAATAAGGCAGACCTCCCAGAGCACCACCTGAAACAAGATGTTGGGACCAGGTGGAACTCCACCTTAGATATGCTAGAGCATATCCTGGAGCAGAAAAAGGCAATTCACGCAATGTCATGTCACCATTTCATTGGTAGCAACAGAACTCTGGGAAGGGCTGACTGGGCCCTGATGGAACAGGTAGTGACAGTCCTCACTCCTTTCCGTGCTTTGACAGAAATTTTAAGCAAAGGGAACATTAGCCTGGCAGAAGTCATTCCTCTCTTCACACACCTCTCCTTAAAATTGCATGATTTCCTTGCCCATAGGGAACACTTGCCTGGTGCTGATGGTAATTTACTTCGCGATGTTGCTGCCTTTCTAAAGAGGCTGAAGAAGGAACTGACTCGGCGCATGGAAGAGGGCATGGATGATTGTCCTGAGTTAACGCTTGCCACAATTTGTGATCCTCGAATCAAAGGCAAGATGGCACTTAGTTCCAATTCACTCACTGCCTGGAGGGAACAATTGATAGCGAGGGTGCATGAGAGGCAAAGAAAAAACAGGATGCAGTCACAGGAGGTGAGAGAAGATTCTGCAGATGAGCTGGAGGAGTGTGGTAGTCTTCCGGGACCTATCAGTAGCAGTTCATCTTGTTCCAGTGGAGCAGCTGCTGCTTTTTATGCTGAGGCAATGGACAAATTATGCTTCGTACAAAACAAACAGCTCCCCATCAATAGAAAAAGTGCTGAGTTTGAGGTTAAGGATTACCTTGCGGAACCTTCTTTGCCCCCAAGTACAGATCCCTTGAGTTTATGGGATAACAAGAGGGCTGTGTGGCCTACTTTATCCCTGGTAGCCCAGGAGTTGCTTTCTTGCCCCCCAACCACTGTCCAGAGTGAGCGGGTATTTTCTGTAACCGTAAATATACTTAGCCCCCAGCGCTCTCAATTGGCCCCCCAGCTCATGAAGCAAATTACTTTTTTAAAAGTCAACCTGCCAAAGCTGAGTTACCCTGCTTTCAGGTTCGATGCAGATTAGAAGAAAAAAAAGTACCATAGTACCATAATATGAGCACTCCAGCTTACCCAGCTCTATAACCATGGTAGGTTGGGCAGAGGATACCCCCTGACTTGGTGGGACACAGGATGGAATTTAAAGTTTACATTGTTGTCCCACTATACAGGTTGTTCATCTCTTGTAAAAAAGTCTGCTGCATCTATCTACTCAGTCCTGGCTGCTCCAGTGTTCTGCAGTTTGCTACTGGCTACACCTCCAGTGTTGCTGTCATCCTGAATCTGCCTCACACCAGTCATCCTCAGTGCTGTATCTCTACTGAGTCCTGGCTTCTCCGGTATTCTGCAGTTTGCTGCTGGCTACATCTCCAGTGTTGCTGTCATCCTGAGTCCGCCCTGCACCAGTCATCCTCAGTTTTCGTTCTTCCTTCAAATTTAGCTACATCCATACTTCATCTACTTCATCCATAGTACCATAATGCTAAATGCCCACCTTACCCTGTTCCACCATCTTCATTTAGACCCTGGAAATGGTTCCATTTATTTAATTTTCATTTTTTATTATATTTTTGAAGTTATTTTAAAGTCACCGAATAATTCGGACTGTCGTCCGAGTCGAACAGGTCAGATCCGAATTGCGAGTCGATGAATGAAAAAAAAAATTTAGTCCGAAATCGAATTTTACCAAAAATTTTTGTTGCGCACAAGTCTAACGGCCAACATAAGCCTGATTACACTACGTTGATAGATGGTCTCACTTGTTTTACCATGTTCAGATTTGCATAGAAGTCTAAGGACGAATTTATAGATAAAACCCTTGATAAAGTTATCAGCTGCAATGGAATGCATGCTGTAATATTCAGTAAGCAGAGAGCATGCATAACAGAATTAGCCATAATCGAGATTACAGTGATAACAGGTAATACAATAGAGAATGGAGGATAAATCACCCAAATGGGTCACGTATGTGATCCACACACTGATGTTGTCTACAATGATTCACTCCTTTATAAGTTCTGCTATGAATAAAAATCTTTCAATCTAAGCAATGAAATCAGCAGCCTTCAAATAATGCTTGTCAATTTAGACCTTGGTGCATATGCCAGAAGGGTGTGGAATACATTGAAAAGCAATGTGTTCCACACCTCTCTGGTACTCATATGGTTAAAGGCATGCTAACATTTCTTATTAATAAAATCTCACTTACTTGAATATGGACAGAAAATCCTTGTATCACTGTGAAACAAATGTGTGTGGACTGACTGGTTCTCCAAAATGAATCTTTAGTTACTATAAATGTCATGTCATAGAAACAGACAGTATTATTTGTTGCAGGAGCGCACACTACTCCCACTGAAGGCTGAGGAAGGTTTTACTGTTATTTAAAATATACCAAGTAATTATGAATCTCACAAACAGAACAAATATAAATCTATATGTACGTTTTCTGTTTTTTTAACCTCATTGAATGCTCAAGTGGCTACCAATGGGGTTAAAAGAGGAACTCTTTTACATCTGATGTGGACTTGCTCAGGGGTGATAGAGTTCTGGAAAGAGTTAATGGAAAAAATAAGTACCCCTAGGTCTGAAGTTTTATATTTTACCAATAATCCATGAGTGGTGGTACGCAAGCTTTGGGTGTTTGCTTCTGAAAGAATTAACATTAATGGTGCAAAATGTGGTGACTATGGCCTGGATGTTGGAAAAAAATGCTAGTCACACTGATTGAATTAATCTAGTCAACCATAATTTCCCATGCTATAGACAGGGGTTTCCCCAGAAATTCTATCAGATTTGGGCCATGTGGCTTTAATATTGCTCTTTGGCTCACAAACATTGTGCTAGGGGGTTGTGCACTGAGGTGTGATAAAAGGGGCTACAGAGGAGAAGACATCTCCAGTGATATCACTTCTCCAATTCCTAGGTTACTTTCCAATTTTGGAGATCCTAGTGCATTGGCTCTACTGAATAAAATAAGAACTGGAGAAGTGATATCACTGGAGAAGTCATTTCCACTTTATCACATCTTTATCACTCCTTAGGGCATCTCCCCCATAAACACCTCTTAACTGTAACATTCCATGGGACTTTTCTGGGTGATTGCGATAGGCACATCTGCTGTAGAAACCTATTTTGAGCTATATATGGCTTGTTTCTGGGGTGAGGGTGTGCTGTGCCTGCTGATATGGGCAGGGATAAATTGGGGAAAGGGAAAGCATAGAAATAAGAGAATTCTTATTATGTTTTGTTAGAGTTTTAGAGTAGTTGGGTTATGCTAATATGGTAAAAAGGGACACATGCTGTTGGTACAAAAAATTGCATAGTATGATTATCCTTCTTCATGTACACTGTGATGGAAATATTGTAATCTCTGTATTCCTTTCAATTATCTTCAATAAAAAAAGATTAAACCATAATTTGGAAATATTACTCTTTTTTATAAATTTAAAGGCTAATTAACACTTTATACCTCTTATCTTGTTATGTCCAGTAAATTCCAATGGTTCCTACTTTTTTTGTCCTTGAGACTTTGTTCAACTAGCCCTTGTTGTCATGTACATGGAGGAAGACAAGAGAGTTGCTAGTGACAAAAGGACACAGATGTTGCTCATTGCACCCTGTAAACCTAAACCTTTAAGGACCAGAAAGGTGCACAACACGATACTTCAACATGCATTTTACATCCCCCTGGTCTTTAAAGGCTTAAGTAGGCTCATGCACTATGCCTTCTCCAGTTTGAATAAAACGGTAGCAAGATAGCAACTGCTATGTCTGTCTCTATGGACATGACATCCTGGAATTAAATGATGTTATCTCCTGAACCAAGGAGCAAGAGCCAAATTCATAGGTGTCATTATAGTTTTCTGGTCATATTGAGATAAATGGGTGCTGTTACTATGATGTTTTTGTTTGCCTTTCAGTGGATCTTCTGTTTGTGATTATTATGTTTTTATAACTGCTTGAACATCCCAATAAACAAAGTTCTGGTTCAACAAAAAAATTTGACAAATAAAGACACATATATTTTCATTTACAAGAAGATATAATTAGTTTTATAGTAAAAGTTAATTTATTTATGCTGATTCCTTGGAGGCATGATTGTGAAAGAGAATATCACCAGATGGAACTCTCTGAGTCCTTCAGTGGTTTAAGACAGGAATAGTCAAATATTCCACCTTCAGCTGTTGGAAAATACAACTCAGATAATCCCTTCAATGGTGGATTGGCATGATGGGAGATATAGTCCCCAACAGCTAGAATGCCAACTATTGAATACCTCTGGGTTTAAGAAAAGCCCAGGGCAGGGTGAGCAGTTGGTATATTCAGCTATCTGTAGATGATAACACTATTCTTCCTGGTAAAATATTTTCTAAAAAACAACCTGTCAGCTAAGATTTATGGGATTTGTAGTCGAACATCACCTAGAGAGAAAAGTTTGCATATTTTTACATTAAAACCTCTTACTCTTCACAAGTATCTTAACATAGCACCACAAGAATTATTTTGACACCTTTTTTAGAAATTAACTGATCTGTCATATTCCGGTTTATGAGTTGATTCTTTGGAATGCATTAAAGGAATATTGTCACCTAAAATGATCTGTGTTTATATACGTTAATGTCCTCTACTTCATCCTAGCATTTGGTAGTTAACTTTTTTCCATGGCCTAAAATCTAGTCGTACATATGCTCTGAGGGAGCAGGCGTTTCTTGATGTGGTTGTCCAGGATTGTCTGTAAATGAGATAACTGCAAGATCAGATTTTCCAATAGGCGTGACTATCGGTGGAACTAAGGGCACATAGAGTACCTTGCCTAGGGGCACCTGGGATGGAAATCCAGACCTGGATAACAGTTATTCTGACTGTAAGAGCAGTGGGCACTAATCACAATAAATTAACTGACTTTCAGCCCTTTTTTCTAATTACAAACAGCATAAACAGGTTAACAAATGTCCTAGTTAGAAATTCATATTTAAAGTTATGTCAGCCTATTACATTTAAAGATATCATTCCTCTAAACTTTCTGGTTTAACCGAGCCCATTTGCACATTGAATATATGTGAAACTACAAAATGCAATTATGTAGTTTGGGAGAAGAAACATTTGTCTGTATGGTTTTGTGGTGTGCGTGTGTTTTTGGTCTTGCATGTTTGCATGTGTTTGCGGTGTTTGCATGTGTGTGTGTTTTCATACACAGTCCAGTTATTATTGTCCACTCTGTGCAAATATTGTTCCCCTCTAAACCAAGAACTGGAATCAATCTTCTAGTCTTTCACTCCTTAAAGGGATAGTAATGTTTCAAAATAAAACTAACTTCAATTAATCTTCATAGTATTTTGTTATTTCAATACGGTCAGAGTTGTAGTTCAAGAGTAATTGAATAATAAAGTACCACTTTCCCTCCCATTTTACCTGTTGTAAGCCACCTTCCCGCAGATGTGGAATCAGGTCTTAAGACCAGACAGCTCACAGCAAGGGACCATCTTCTTACTGTGAGAACAATGAAAACCCTTCCCCCTTGACAGGTTTTTCCCTTATGCTAATTGAAGATTGTCCCTCTCTGCAAGCCATCTGAACACCTCCTTTCTGTTCTGAGGTGAGCAGTGTTACATCAGTAAAAGGGGCAGGAGGGGAATACTTTATCATTTAATTACTCTTGAACTACAACTCTGACAGTATTGAAATAACACTCACCATGGCCCAAATACCATGAAGATTGACTGGAGCTGCTTTTATTTTGAAACATTACTATCCCTTTAAAGACCAATGACATGCCAGGACCGTCATCTGTGTTTTTGCATTAAGGACCGGTGATGGTCCTGGCAAGTCATGGAATTCAGGGATCGCCTGATCATCCTCAGCCAGTCAAAGTACTCTTGACAGACAGAGGGCCAAAAGAGCAGAGTTCCAATAAATATGATTCTTCTATAACTTGATGTGAGGGTAGACTTCTTCGTATTCGGGAGATGCTGTGGATGTTTGAAAACCAACCTGTAGGAATAAAGTATAAACAAATATTAAACTCAAGATGCAAATTAATAGCTAAAATACTTATGTTTGATTCTGGATTTAACCTTTGACCTTTTGAGTGCTAGAGAAGTATCCAATGCATTGCATACCTCTCTGTCACTCAAAGGGTTAAGGACCAGAAGGGTGGGTAAAGCATTGCAAAGCAATACATTGTCTACCCCTCTGATCCTTAAAGGGTTAAGAGAAAAATTCTAATGCTGATATATTAAAAAGGAATGGGACAATTCTGGGGCAAACCAACTGTAAGTATACATTTCCATTGTTTTAAATGAGGTGTGTATACCCTCGAATGCAAAGTGATGGGGCTAGAAAACATATATAAATCAATGGGAATTTGATAATTTTTTTGTTTCCTATGGAACAATTTGTTTGCGCTAAAATTGGCTGAGTTCTTATTAGTATGCCAGGTATTTAACCTTTTAAGGACCAGGGCAGTGTTAAATCCATTGCTTTGCACTGTGTTGCACACATCTCTTATCCTTAGTAACACACAGAAGAACACTGTGCAAAATGAACATGAGACAAACTGATGCGCTAGTTACTAGTAATCCCTCTATGTGGACTCTATTTATGTGGTTTTATAAAACGTACATAATTGTTGGTAGTTACCATCTCCTCTAGAACCGTCTTGAAATATGAAACGTAAAACTCTTGACTACAGATGGGTCTCCATTGAGCCTCTTTATTAAGGTCAGCATACACACACACACCCATATGATGTCAAAATTGCATTTCCAATGGTAAATCCAGTTATTTTTTCTTGGTCAACTACAGTAAATTATCCAGGTTCACAAAAGTCACAATGGCTCTTATCGCAATCGAGAACATTTTGGCCAAAATTAGAAACAACAGGAAAATAGCACCTTACACCATGGCAAAAGTGCTGTTTTTCCATTTTTTTCCACACATTTAAATCAACAATAATAAATTTAATTTCCTTCCAAGTGTAGAGTGCCCCCCATGCATTCCCACATGCTAACACAATATAAAAGGGGGTGTCAGTTTACTGCATTGTCGGTCTGTGCTGGAAAAGAGAGAGAAAGCTGCTGAAAGATGGACTCCCCAGGCTTATCCAACTGATAGTCGAAAAACCACACAAACATACCCCTCTCCCCCAGCCTTATACCACGGCACTAATAACATAGAATCACACGTATTGAACCTATAGAGTTGTCCCACTAGTAGCCATAGACCCACGCATACTGACCCACCAGCCTAGACTCACCTAGGGACAGAACCAAACATAAAGGCTTCTATGCCTTGTCCCAATTCACTGGAAACAATGGAAACATGCATACTGAGTCTGACCCCAGTACTGTGGTAAGAATTCTATCAACCAAAGGATAGGTGGGAAACAGCAAAGTTTTCTCAAGAAATGCAATCACAATAGTAAAAAGGTGAAAATGTATGTATGTTCTGTTCTATTTGCTGGGATTTTGTTGGAAAAATACACAAACTGTGTTTTTGAAGTACAAACCCCTGTAAATCACCGATGTGATGTGCTGTTCCCCTTTAACACAGTCCACAAACAAAAGTAAAGCCTAGTTCACACAGGAGTTTTGAAGGTACTATGACAGCATAATTCAAGCTACTGTATCAAATGCTACTTCAGTTGGTGGTGCATTCTCCTAGTGATGCCATGGCCAGAGTGGGTATTAAAGTGGTCTGTTATTCACTCTAAGAAATAAATGTATTTTCCCTTGTAAGTGCTTTTTTGACATCATGAAACAGGACTGTGTATATGGTTTTATGGAACAGTGAGTGTCTGTGCCTTCTATTTCTTCTTTTCCTATCTTACACTGGGTAAGAGCTTGTGTGAAAGCCGCATATTCTTCACTGGCAATTTTAGCTGCTTAATATTGGATGATAAATAGTGATGAGCGAGCATGCTCGGCCGAAGCTCGGTTCGGCTCGAGCATCGCTCTGCTCGGCACATGGCGGTACTCGTACGAGTACCGCATGTGCTCGCCCGCCATGTTCGGGTCTCCTCCCCGCACGTTTCGCGGCTGCTGCGCAGCCAATAAACGTGCGGGGAGGCTCTGACATCAGTGTAATGCCAGCAGCCATGTTGGCTGCTGGCATTACACTGATTGGCTGGCCAGAACCCGTGATCGGGTGCTGTATAGAACCTGACCAGCGAGTTCGGCTCAGTCTTAGCCAGGGAGAGATGAGGATAGGAAGGGAAAGTCAGTGTAGGGAGAAGAAAAGTGCGTTTGAACAACAAAAAGACCCAAAAGTCCTTTTTAGGACTATTGTGTGTGGGGGCAGCAGATATATTTTGTTTTGGGGGGCAGAGTTTAAAAAAAAAAGTCACATATTCCGTTCACTGTGCCTAGCCGCAGATTAGCAGCACATTCTGTTTAGTGTGCAAAGTTGCAGATTAGCAGCACATTCTGTTTAGTGTGCAAAGTTGGAGATTAGCAGCACATTCTTTTTAGTGTGCAAAGTTGCAGATTAGCAGCACATTCTGTTTAGTGTGCAAAGTTGCAGATTAGCAGCACATTCTTTTTAGTGTGCAAAGTTGCAGATTAGCAGCACATTCTGTTTAGTGTGCAAAGTTGCAGATTAGCAGCACATTCTGTTTAGTGTGCAAAGTTGCAGATTAGCAGCACATTCTGTTTAATGTGCAAAGTTGCAGATTAGCAGCACATTCTTTTTAGTGTGCAAAGTGTTAAAAATAAAAGTCACATATTCTGTTTACTGTGCCTAGCCGCAGATAAGCAGCACATTCTGTTTAGTGTGCAAAGTTGCAGAATAGCAGCACATTCTGTTTAGAGTGCAAAGTTGCAGATTAGCAGCACATTCTTTTTAGTGTGCAAAGTGTTAAAAATAAAAGTCACATATTCTGTTCACTGTGCCTAGCCGCAGATAAGCAGCACATTCTGTTTAGTGTGCAAAGTTGGAGATTAGTGTTGAGCGAGCATGCTCGGCCGATGCTCGGATCGGCTCGAGCATCGCTCTGCTCGGCACATGGCGGTACTCGTACGAGTACCGCATGTGCTCGCCCGCCATGTTCGGGTCTCCTCCCCGCACGTTTTGCGGCTGCTGCGCAGCCAATAAACGTGCAGGGAGGCTCTGACATCGGTGTAATGCCAGCAGCCATGTTGGCTGCTGGCATTACACTGATTGGCTGGCCAGAACCCGTGGTCGGGTGCTGTATAGCACCTGACCATCGAGTTCGGCTCAGTCTTAGCCAGGGAGAGCTGAGGATAGGAAGGGAAAGGCAGTGTAGGGAGGAAAAAAACCAAAATTGTGAAAAAAAAGAACCAAAAGTCCTTTTTAGGACTACTGTGTGTGGGGGCAGCAGGTTATTTTGTGTGGGGGGAAAAAAACAAAAAAAAAAAAAAAAAAATATTCTGTTTAGTGTGAAAAGTTGCAGATTAGAGCACATTCTGTTTAGTGTGCACAGTTGCAGATTAGAGCACATTCTGTTTAGTGTGCAAAGTTGCAGATTAGAGCACATTCTGTTTAGTGTGCAAAGTTGCAGATTAGAGCACATTCTGTTTAGTGTGCAAAGTTGCAGATTAGAGCACATTCTGTTAAGTCTTCAAACTAAAATATCAAAGTCACATATTCCATTCAGTGTGCGTCGCCGCAGTTTAGCAGCACATTCTGTGTACTGTGCAGAGTTGCAGAATAGGAAGAAATACTGTTAAGTCTTCAAACTAAAATATCAAAGTCACATATTCCATTCAGTGTGCTTCGCCGCAGTTTAGCAGCACATTCTGTGTACTGTGCAGAGTTGCAGAATAGGAAGAAATACTGTTAAGTCTTCAAACTAAAATATCAAAGTCACATATTCCATTCAGTGTGCTACGCCGCAGTTTAGCAGCACATTCTGTGTAGTGTGCAGAGTTGCAGAATAGGAAGAAATACTGTTAAGTCTTCAAACTCAAATATTAAAGTCACATATTCCATTCAGTGTGTGTCACCGCCGTTTAGCAGCCTATTCTGTGTACTCTGCCCAGTTGCAGACTAGGAAGAAATACTGTTAAGTTTTCAAACTCAAATATTAAAGTCACATATTCCATTCAGTGTGTGTCACCGCCGTTTAGCAGCCTATTCTGTGTACTCTGCACAGTTGCAGACTAGGAAGAAATACTGTTAAGTTTTCAAACTGAAATATTAAAGTCACATATTACATTCAGTGTGTGTCACCGCCGTTTAGCAGCCTATTCTGTGTACTCTGCACAGTTGCAGACTAGGAAGAAATACTGTTAAGTTTTCAAACTCAAATATTAAAGTCACATATTCCATTCAGTGTGTGTCACCGCCGTTTAGCAGCCTATTCTGTGTACTCTGCACAGTTGCAGACTAGGAAGAAATACTGTTAAGTTTTCAAACTCAAATATTAAAGTCACATTTTCCATTCAGTGTGTGTCACCGCAGTTTAGCAGCCTATTCTGTGTACTCTGCACAGTTGCAGAATAGGAAGAAATACTGTTACGTTTTCAAACTCAAATATTAAAGTCACATTTTCCATTCAGTGTGTGTCACCGCAGTTTAGCAGCCTATTCTGTGTACTCTGCACAGTTGCAGACTAGGAAGAAATACTGTTAAGTTTTCAAACTCAAATATTAAAGTCACATATTCCATTCAGTGTGTGTCACCGCCGTTTAGCAGCCTATTCTGTGTACTCTGCACAGTTGCAGACTAGGAAGAAATACTGTTAAATTTTCAAACTCAAATATTAAAGTCACATTTTCCATTCAGTGTGTGTCACCGCAGTTTAGCAGCCTATTCTGTGTACTCTGCACAGTTGCAGACTAGGAAGAAATACTGTTAAGTTTTCAAACTCAAATATTAAAGTCACATATTCCATTCAGTGTGTGTCACCGCCGTTTAGCAGCCTATTCTGTGTACTCTGCACAGTTGCAGACTAGGAAGAAATACTGTTAAGTTTTCAAACTCAAATATTAAAGTCACATATTCCATTCAGTGTGTGTCACCGCCGTTTAGCAGCCTATTCTGTGTACTCTGCACAGTTGCAGACTAGGAAGAAATACTGTTAAGTTTTCAAACTCAAATATTAAAGTCACATATTCCATTCAGTGTGTGTCACCGCCGTTTAGCAGCCTATTCTGTGTACTCTGCACAGTTGCAGACTAGGAAGAAATACTGTTAAGTTTTCAAACTCAAATATTAAAGTCACATATTTCATTCAGTGTGTGTCACCGCCGTTTAGCAGCCTATTCTGTGTACTCTGCACAGTTGCAGATTAGGAAGAAATACTGTTAAGTTTTCAAACTCAAATATTAAAGTCACATTTTCATTTCAGTGTGTGTCACCGCAGTTTAGCAGCCTATTCTGTGTACTCTGCACAGTTGCAGACTAGGAAGAAATACTGTTAAGTTTTCAAACTCAAATATTAAAGTCACATTTTCCATTCAGTGTGTGTCACCGCAGTTTAGCAGCCTATTCTGTGTACTCTGCACAGTTGCAGACTAGGAAGAAATACTGTTAAGTTTTCAAACTCAAATATTAAAGTCACATTTTCCATTCAGTGTGTGTCACCGCAGTTTAGCAGCCTATTCTGTGTACTCTGCACAGTTGCAGACTAGGAAGAAATACTGTTAAGTTTTCAAACTCAAATATTAAAGTCACATATTCCATTCAGTGTGTGTCACCGCCGTTTAGCAGCCTATTCTGTGTACTCTGCACAGTTGCAGAATAGTAAGAAATACTGTTAAGTTTTCAAACTCAAATATTAAAGTCACATATTCCGTGTAAGATGAAGAAGGCGGGTAAAAAGGGACGGGGAAGTGGACGTGATCCTGATAGTTCAGGGCGCGGGTCAGGACGCGGAGAAACTGTGCCTGGTGCCAGAGCACAAGAAAGAAAGACATCCACCATACCTAGCTTCATGTCTAATTTTACAGGGCGTCGCAGGACATCACTCTCGAGGTCCGACCACTGCGAACAGGTGGTCGGCTGGATGACAGCTGATACTGCTTCCAGTCGGTTAAGCACCACCCTGTCTTCCACCAAGTCCACTCTCAGTAGCCAAGAGTCTGGTCAACATAATCCTCACTCTGATCATCCTTCCTCCCACCATACACGGTCTGGTCAAAGAAGTGATCCCACACTGGGATATAGTGAGGAGCTCGTCTCATCACCAATCCTTCATTTGACCCTCTCTCCAAGCATGCTTGCAGAGGAACATGACATCTTGTGCCCTGATTCACAACCTCTAGAGGCTACCCAATCACAAGAAGATGACAGATGTGAACGGCATTTAAGGTCAAAGGAAGTAGTGGATGATGATGATGATGATGAGACACAGTTACCATTAAATCAACCACTATTTCCGTCTCAAGACCTTGTTGAGGAGAATGTTATACAGTTGTCAATGACTGAGTATGTGGTGGGATCAAGACTTGAGGAGGATGATCAGAGTGAGGAAGTGGAGGAGGACTTGGTGGACAATGAGGTGACTGACCCCACCTGGGAAGGTGTAGAGCCGAGCGATGACAGCAGTCCTGAGGGTGAGCCATCTGCAGCACCGCAACAGGCTGGAAGAGGCAGTGGTGTGGCTACAGAAAGAAGGCGGACCGCACCAAACCGGCCCGCAAATGTTCCACGGAGCACCCCCTTGCGTAAATCTACCTTGCCAAAGGGTAGGTGTTCCGCGGTATGGCGTTTTTTTAAGGAAAGTGCGGACGACAAAAGAATTGTAGTTTGCAACCTGTGCCACACCAGAATGAGCCGAGGCATGAACACTAGAAACCTCACCACCACCAGCATGATCCGACACATGGCATCCAAGCACCGTAGTAAGTGGGAGGAACGCCTGGATCGCCCATCTGTGTCTGCAGGCCACACCACTGCCTCCTCTTCCCCTGTTTTCGGTGCCGGCCAATCGCCTGTCGAAGGCGCAGGCCCGCATACCTCCCGCCCTGCACCTGTACCATCTGAAGCACCATCAGCGACCACATCCACTTCCCTGTCCCAGCACAGCGTCCAAATGTCGTTACCCCAGGCATTTGAGCGCAAGAGAAAGTACCCAGCCACCCACCCACAGGCCATAGCACTAACCTCACACCTTTCAAAATTACTGGCCATCGAAATACTGCCATTTAGGCTTGTGGACACTGAGTCCTTCCGCAGCCTGATGGCAGCAGCTGTCCCTCGGTACGCGGTCCCCAGCCGCCACTACTTTTCCCGGTGTGCCATCCCCGCATTACACCACCATGTGTCCCGTAACATCACCCGTGCCCTGACCAACGCAGTTACTGGGAAGGTCCACTTAACGACTGACACATGGACAAGTGCTTGTGGCCAGGGACGCTACATTTCCCTGACGGCACACTGGGTGAATGTCGTGGAGGCTGGGAGCGACTCGGACCCTGGGATGGCACGGGTGCTACCCACGCCGAGGATTGCGGGCCCCACCTCCATCAGGGTTTCCGCCAGCACCTACGTTATTGGCTCCTCCTCCTCCGTTTCCACCTCCGAATTCTCTACACGCAGCGCCACTCCCCCATCAGCCAGTAGCTGGAAGCAGTGTAGCACTGCAGTGGGGAAGCGTCAACAGGCCGTGCTGAAGCTGATCTGCCTTGGGGACAAACAGCACACGGCCTCAGAGCTGTTGCAGGGGATTAGTCACCAGACCGAGCAGTGGCTCTCGCCACTCAACCTGCAACCAGGCATGGTTGTGTGTGATAATGGGCGTAACTTGGTGGCGGCTTTGGAGCTCGGCAAGCTCACACACGTACCATGCCTAGCGCATGTATTTAATTTAGTGGTGCAGCGATTTCTAAAAACCTACCCCAATGTGCATGATCTCTTGACCAAGGTGCGCCGCGTGTGTGCACATTTCCGTAAGTCATCTACAGCTTCGGCCGGCCTGTTGAAGCTGCAGCAGCGCTTACAATTGCCAGCTCACCGGCTGCTGTGTGACGTGAGCACGCGCTGGAACTCCACCTTCCACATGTTGGCCCGGCTTTGTGAGCAGCAGAGGGCAGTAGTGGAGTACCAGCTGTTACACGGTCGTCGCCTCTCCGTTCAACTTCCTGTAATCAGAAGTGAGGAGTGGGAATGGATGTCAGACCTCTGCGAGGTTTTACGCAATTTTGAGGAATCGACACAGATGGTGAGCGGCGATAACGCTATTATCAGTGTCACCATCCCACTTCTGTGTCTACTGAAACGCTCGCTGCTCACAATTAAAACCGACGCTTTGCATGTGGAAGAGGTGGAAATGGGGGAGGAAGAGCTTACACAAGGTGATAGCCAGAGCACCCTCACTTCGTCTTCTCAGCGACAATTGGAGGAGGCGGAGGAGGAGGAGGAGGAGGAGGAAGACACGGTTGCCTCCGCTACAGAGGGTAGCCATGGAACTTTAGTTCCATCTCTTCAGCGTGGATGGGCAGAAGAGGAGGAAGAGGATGAGGATATTGAGAGTCATCCTCCTGGTGAGGACAGCGAAATCTTGACTGTTGGTACTCTGGCACACATGGCTGACTTTATGTTAGGCTGCCTTTCCCGTGACCCACGCGTTATACGCATTTTAAACAACACGGATTACTGGGTGTTCACCCTTCTGGACCCCCGCTACAAAGAGAATTTCTCATCTCTCATTCCTCCGGTGGAGAGGACAAGCAAAATGGTGCAATACCAGAAGGTTCTTGTTGAAAAATTGCTCCAAAATTTTCCATCTGACAACGCTGGCGGCAGAGTACGTGCTACCTTGGCCAACAGAGAAGGGGAGAAAAGGGGAGCACACAGCAGTTCCGAGAAAGACAGGGCAACACTCTCCAAGGCGTGGGACACCTTCATGACACCCCGCCAGCACCCTCACCCTGATGCGCAGCCTAGTGTCACAAGGAGGGAAAAGTTTTGGAAGATGGTGAAGGAGTACGTAGCAGACCGTGTCAGCGTCCTCAATGATCCCTCTGTGCCTTACAACTACTGGGTGTCCAAGCTGGACACGTGGTATGAACTGGCACTCTACGCCTTGGAGGTGCTGGCCTGCCCTGCCGCCAGCGTTCTGTCTGAGCGGGTATTTAGTGCTGCTGGTGGCATCATAACAGATAAGCGTATCCGCCTTTCCACCGACAATGCTGATAGGTTGACACTTATAAAGATGAACAAGGCCTGGATTTCCCCTGACTTCTCCACTCCACTGGAGGAAAGCCCCGGGGGAACATAAACTCACTTTATATATGTTATTTACAATGATGGGAATACTCTGTATTCCCATTCACCCCTTCCACCCAAAAAACGGGTATATGGTTGACTCTTAATCTTCTCATCCTCCTCCTCCTCTTCCATATGCCCTGGGATATAATTTTTATATAGGGCCAGCTCACCAGCGGGCCCTGTGATATAATTTTTATATAGGGCCAGCTGATCAGCGGGCCCTGTTTGACAATTTTTGTATAGGTCAGCTCACCAGCGGGCCTTCTCATATAATGTTTTATTGGGTCAGCTCTCTAGCGGGCCCTCTCATATAATGTTTTATAGCGTCAGCTCACTAGCGGGCCTTCGCATATAATGTTTAGGATGGTCAGCTCTGCAGCAGACCCTCACCCATAATGTTTTAGATGGTCAGCTCAGCGCACGTTTCCCTCTTAATCATGGCCTCAGTTCTGAAAATCAAGGAAATTTTTGGGAGAATTTGCCTCTGCGCACGTTTCCCTCTTAATTATGGCCTCAGTTCTTAAAATCAAGGACATTTTTGGGAGAATTTGCCTCTGCGCACGTTTCCCTCTTAATCATGGCCTCAGTTCTGAAAATCAAGGAAATTTTTGGGAGAATTTGCCTCTGCGCACGTTTCCCTCTTAATCATGGCCTCAGTTCTGAAAATCAAGGAAATTTTTGGGAGAATTTGCCTCTGCGCACGTTTCCCTCTTAATCATGGCCTCAGTTCTGAAAATCAAGGAAATTTTTGGGAGAATTTGCCTCTGCGCACGTTTCCCTCTTAATCATGGCCTCACTTCAGAAAATCAAGGAAATTTTTGGGAGAATTTGCAGATGATATACAAGTAAATATACAGCAAATATTGTTTGGTAACAATTTTTCGCCTAAAGTCGTTTTTATTTTCCTTTTTGTATGTTTTATGGTCAGTCTGTAAAAATGGCGAACTACGGGCGAAAGATCGTTCCCAGCAGCGATGTTGGAGTCCAAGATGCATCCAGACATCCTCCCTATGCTGTCCCTGAACCATTTCTGTGGTGTTTCCATCCTTTGCTGCCATTTTCCTATGGACCAGGCACCCTCCCCTCATCAGAGCAGGGGGTGCCTGGTGTAATGCTCGAGTCCTCCCATTGACTTCAATGGGGCTCGGGTGCTCGGCCGAGCACTCGAGCCTCAGGGGGTGCTCGGTCAGAGCACCCGAACACCCGAGCATTGGGGTGCTCGCTCATCACTATTGGAGATTAGCAGCACATTCTGTTGAGTGTGCAAAGTGTAAAAAATAAAAGTCACTTATTCCGTTCACTGTGCCTAGCCAAAGATAAGCAGCACATTCTGTTTAGTGTGCAAAGTGTTAAAAATAAAAGTCACATATTCTGTTCACTGTACCTAGCCGCAGATAAGCAGCACATTCTGTTTAGTGTGCAAAGTGTTAAAAATAAAAGTCACATATTCTGTTCACTGTGCCTAGCCGCAGATAAGCAGCACATTCTGTTTAGTGTGCAAAGTTGCAGATTAGCAGCACATTCTGTTTAGTGTGCAAAGTGTTAAAAATAAAAGTCACATATTCTGTTCACTGTGCCTAGCCGCAGATAAGCAGCACATTCTGTTTAGTGTGCAAAGTGTTAAAAATAAAAGTCACATATTCTGTTCACTGTGCCTAGCCGCAGATAAGCAGCACATTCTGTTTAGTGTGCAAAGTGTTAAAAATAAAAGTCACATATTCTGTTCACTGTGCCTAGCCGCAGATAAGCAGCACATTCTGTTTAGTGTGCAAAGTTGCAGATTAGCAGCACATTCTGTTTAGTGTGCAAAGTGTTAAAAATTAAAAGTCACATATTCCGTTCACTGTGCCTAGCCGCAGATAAGCAGCACATTCTGTTTAGTGTGCAAAGTTGCAGATTAGCAGCACATATTCCGTGTAATATGAAGAAGGCGGGTAAAAAGGGACGGGGAAGTGGACGTGATCCTGACAGTTCAGGGCGCGGGTCAGGACGCGTAGAAACTGTGCCTGGTGCCAGAGCACAAGAAAGAAAGACATCCACCATACCTAGCTTCATGTCTCAGTTTACAGGGCGTCGCAGGACATCACTCTCGAGGTCAGACCACTGCGAACAGGTGGTCGGTTGGATTTCAGGTGATACTGCTTCCAGTCGCTTAAGCACCACCCTGTCTTCCACCAAGTTCACTCTCACTAGCCAAGAGTCTGGTCAACATAATCCTCACCCTGATCATCCTTCCTCCCACCATAGAGGGTCTGGTCAAAGAAGTGATCCCACACTGGGATATAGTGAGGAGCTCGTCTCATCACCAATCCTTCATTTGAACCTCTCTCCAAGCACGCTTGCAGAGGAACATGAAATCTTGTGCCCTGATTCACAACCTCTAGAGGGTACCCAATCACAAGAAGATGACAGAGGGGAACGGCATTTAAGGTCAAAGGAAGTGGATGATGATGATGATGAGACACAGTTGCCATCAAATCAACCACTATTACTGTCTCAAGACCTTGATGAGGAGGATGATATACAGTTGTCAATGACTGAGTATGTGGTGGGATCAAGAAATGAGGAGGATGATCATAGTGAGGAAGTGGAGGAGGACTTGGTGGACGATGAGGTGACTGACCCCACCTGGGAAGGTGGAGAGCCGAGCGATGACAGCAGTCCTGAGGGTGAGCCATCTGCAGCACCGCAACAGGCTGGAAGAGGCAGTGGTGTGGCTACAGAAAGAAGGCGGACCGCACCAAACCGGCCCGCAAATGTTCCACGGAGCACCCCCTTGCGTAAATCTCCCTTGCCAAGGGCTAGGTGTTCCGCGGTATGGCGTTTTTTTAAGGAAAGTGTGGACGACAAAAAAATTGTAGTTTGCAACCTGTGCCACACCAGAATGAGCCGAGGCATGAACACTAGAAACCTCACCACCACCAGCATGATCCCACACATGGCATCCAAGCACCGTAATAAGTGGGAGGAACGCCAGGATCGCCAATCTGTGTCTGCAGGCCACACCACTGCCTCCTCTTCCCCTGTTTTCGGTGCCGGCCAATCGCCTGTCGAAGGCACAGGCCCGCATACCTCCCGCCCTGCACCTGTACCATCTGAAGCACCATCAGCGACCACATCCACTTCCCTGTCCCAGCGCAGCGTCCAAATGTCGTTACCCCAGGCATTTGAGCGCAAGCGAAAATACCCAGCCACCCACCCACAGGCCATAGCACTAACCTCACACCTTTCCAAATTACTGGCCATCGAAATGCTGCCATTTAGGCTTGTGGAGACTGAGTCCTTCCGCAGCCTGATGGCAGCAGCTGTCCCTCGGTACGCAGTCCCCAGCCGCCACTACTTTTCCCGGTGTGCCGTCCCCGCATTACACCACCATGTGTCCCGTAACATCACCCGTGCCCTGACCAACGCAGTTACTGGGAAGGTCCACTTAACGACTGACACATGGACAAGTGCTTGTGGCCAGGGACGCTACATTTCCCTGACGGCACACTGGGTGAATGTCGTGGAGGCTGGGAGCGACTCGGACCCTGGGATGGCACAGCTGCTACCCACGCCGAGGATTGCGGGCCCTACCTCCATCAGGGTTTCCGCCAGCACCTACGTTATTGGCTCCTCCTCCTCCGTTTCCACCTCCGAATTCTCTGCGCGCAGCACCACTCACCCATCAGCCGGTAGCTGGAAGCAGTGTAGCACTGCAGTGGGGAAGCGTCAACAGGCCGTGCTGAAGCTGATCTGCCTTGGGGACAAACAGCACACGGCCTCAGAGCTGTTGCAGGGGATTAGTCACCAGACCGAGCAGTGGCTCTCGCCACTCAACCTGCAACCAGGCATGGTTGTGTGTGATAATGGGCGTAACTTGGTGGTGGCTTTGGAGCTCGGCAAGCTCACACACGTACCATGCCTAGCGCATGTATTTAATTTAGTGGTTCAGCGATTTCTAAAAACCTACCCCAATTTGCATGATCTCTTGACCAAGGTGCGCCGCGTGTGTGCACATTTCCGTAAGTCATCAACAGCTTCAGCCGGCCTGTTGAAGCTGCAGCAGCGCTTACAATTGCCAGCTCACCGGCTGCTGTGTGACGTGAGCACGCGCTGGAACTCCACCTTCCACATGTTGGCCCGGCTTTGTAAGCAGCAGAGGGCAGTAGTGGAGTACCAGCTGTTACACGGTCGTCGCCTCTCCGTTCAACTTCCTGTAATCAGAAGTGAGGAGTGGGAATGGATGTCAGACCTCTGTGAGGTTTTACGCAATTTTGAGGAATCGACACAGATGGTGAGCGGCGATAATGCTATTATCAGTGTAACCATCCCACTTCTGTGTCTACTGAAACGCTCGCTGCTCACAATTAAAACCGACGCTTTGCATGTGGAAGAGGTGGAAATGCGGGAGGAAGAGCTTACACAAGGTGATAGCCAGAGCACCCTCACTTCGTCTTCTCAGCGACAATTGGAGGAGGCGGAGGAGGAGGAGGAGGAAGACACGGTTGCCTCCGCTACAGAGGGTAGCCATGGTACTTTAGTTCCATCTCTTCAGCGTGGGTGGGCAGAAGAGGAGGAAGAGGATGAGGAGATTGAGAGTCATCCTCCTGGTGAGGACAGCGAAATCTTGCCTGTTGGTACTCTGGCACACATGGCTGACTTTATGTTAGGCTACCTTTCCCGTGACCCACGCGTTATACGCATTTTAGACAACACGGATTACTGGGTGTTCACCCTTCTGGACCCCCGCTACAAAGAGAATTTCTCATCTCTCATTCCTCCGGTGGAGAGGACAAGCAAAATGGTGCAATACCAGAAGGTTCTTGTCGAAAAATTGCTCCAAAATTTTCCATCTGACAACGCTGGCGGCAGAGTACGTGCTACCTTGGCCAACCGAGAAGGGGAGAAAAGGGGAGCACACAGCAGTTCCGAGAAAGGCAGGGCAACACTCTCCAAGGCGTGGGACACCTTCATGACACCCCGCCAGCACCCTCACCCTGATGCGCAGCCTAGTGTCACAAGGAGGGAAAAGTTTTGGAAGATGGTGAAGGAGTACGTAGCAGACCGTGTCAGCGTCCTCAATGATCCCTCTGTGCCTTACAACTACTGGGTGTCCAAGCTGGACACGTGGTATGAACTGGCACTCTACGCCTTGGAGGTGCTGGCCTGCCCTGCCGCCAGCGTTCTGTCTGAGCGGGTATTTAGTGCTGCTGGTGGCATCATAACAGATAAGCGTATCCGCCTTTCCACCGAAAATGCTGATAGGTTGACACTTATAAAAATGAACAAGGCCTGGATTTCCCCTGACTTCTCCACTCCACTGGAGGAAAGCCCCGGGGGAACATAAAGTCACTTTAGATATGTTATTTACAATGATGGGAATACTCTGTATTCCCATTCACCCCTTCCACCCAAAAAATGGGTATATGGTTGACTCTCTTCCATATACCCTGGGATATAATTTTTATATAGGGCCAGCTCACCAGCGGGCCCTGTGATATAATTTTTATATAGGGCCAGCTCACCAGCGGGCGCTGTTTGACAATTTTTGTATAGGTCAGCTCACCAGCGGGCCTTCTCATATAATGTTTTATTGGGTCAGCTCTCTAGCGGGCCCACTCATATAATGTTTTATAGCGTCAGCTCACTAGCGGTCCTTCGCATATAATGTTTAGGATGGTCAGCTCCGCAGCAGACCCTCACCCATAATGTTTTAGATGGTCGGCTCAGCGCACGTTTCCCTCTTAATCATGGCCCCAGTTAAGAAAAATCTATGAAATTTTTTGCAGAATTTGCCTCTGCGCACGTTTCCCTCTTAATCATGGCCCCAGTTCCGAAAAATCGATGACATTTTTTGCAGAATTTGCCTCTGCGCACGTTTCCCTCTTAATCATGGCCCCAGTTCCGAAAAATCGAGGAAATTTTTTGCAGAATTTTTCTCTGCGCACGTTTCCCTCTTAATCATGGCCCCAGTTCCGAAAAATCGATGAAATTTTTTGCAGAATTTGCAGATGATATACAAGTAAATATACAGCAAATACTGTTTGGTAACAATTTTTCGCCTAAAGTCGTTTTTATCTTCCTTTTTGTGTGTTTTACGGTCAGTCTGTAAAAATGGCGTACTACGGGCGAAACATCGTTCCCAGCAGCGACGTTGGAGTCCAAGATGCATCCAGACATCCTCCCTATGCTGTCCCTGAACCATTTCTGTGGTGTTTCCATCATTTTCTGACCTTTTCCTATGGACCAGGCACCCTCCCCTCTTCAGAGCAGGGGGTGCCTGGTGTAATGCTCGAGTCCTCCCATTGACTTCAATGGGGCTCGGGTGCTCGGCCGAGCACTCGAGTCTCCGGGGGCGCTCGGTCAGAGCACCCGAACACCCGAGCATTGGGGTGCTCGATCATCACTAATGATAAAGCCTAAATAATATGTGAGTATGTTACCAGTTTAATAAATAGTATCTTGTCTTGGGAAATGCACCATGTGTGTCCCCCTTTTGACTTTATTTTATTTTAGAATGTGGAGTGTTTATGTTTTAAAAAATGTTTATGCTGTTGTAAAGACTATATTTATTCCTTAAATCTTTACGAATCAGTATAACACACTGATTGAAATGTGTGTCTAAGACCAATCTTTGGTATGAGTTATGGTCGACAACCTGAAGACCTCCATTGTCTGTCCATCAACAGACAATAGCTGGCTAAGGATGATGGGAATCATTGTCCACATCATCTGGAGGGCCTCTTGTTGCCCACCCCTATATTAGTGCCCTGGTTAGCTGCATCCATCTGAAGGCCAGCCTGAGTTATATATAAGTAATTCAAGTAAAGCTTGAAGAGGGCAGGACCTTCAGATTTAGCCTATGTCTTCCATAAATAGTCTATTTTTAATAATTGGGACAAAGTTATATTCTTTTATGACATTGTAAAGAAGAAGAAGAAAGAAACATTATCCGAGAGGAAACTTGATTTCAGTGGGGTTTTGTGCTGTAGTGTCAATGTTTGAGTTCTTGTTCCATAGCATCTACCCTCTACCAGCTGAGCTTCAGTAAGAGACTAAGGGCTCGAGGTAAAAGGGCTCGATGCGTTGTTTTTTTAGTCATATTTCTGTATTCAAATCCCCAGATTACTAAAACAAAACCAGCTGTATTTATAAACTCCGCCAGTCAAAAAAATGGCCATAGGAATCAACTAAAACAATGCACAAGTGGTTTTCTATGCACTCAGTTTTACCTTGTGTTTTGTGGAAACAATTCTGCAGGTAATCCGGCGCCTCATAGTTGAGGTGTATAAGCCACGACGACAGTTTCAAAACCATCGTTGTTCCAACAAAAGAGGCTCAGAATACATACATGCACTCTCTCTAAGGACAAAATGAATAAAGAACTGTCAAGCTAACCCCTGAAAGCACTCAAACAAATTGAGAACTGTCACGTTAACCCCTGAAAGCACCCAAACTAATGGAGAACTGTCATCCTGCATAACATTGCTGTGGACAACAGGTTATTAGCTGACCTCCACCCTGATCCTCTTGATGAGGTACCAGTGCCACAGCCATTGGAGGGTGATACCCTCAGAGGTGGGAAGTCAACAACACCAGATCACCAACATGGCTTCACATTTCCAAAACCTCAAACATGTTTCCTCTCCATTCCTAGGGTGATGATCTCCTGCTGGACACCTGCCACTGCACTTCAGTATTGTAGAACTGACTGTTCCTCTTGGACTTCTTTTTCAGAGCTGACTGACTCCAGCAATACCCTGGAACATGCAGCTTGTTCCCGGGACATAGCCTTCATTGGTTTCAAAGGATCCAAGTGCATTGTAATGGATGGCAACAGGTGAGTCTGTACTGACACCTAAAGTGATATCCCTCAGTGTCAGTTGTCTCCTATGTGACACACCTCACATAGCAACCTGGGATTTGTTCACTGTCTCGCATCTGTGTTCTCTTTTTCTACAGAGTTCTACATGTCACCAATCCGCAGATTACCATGTTGCTCATGGATGCAGAATAGATATGTGTGTGTGTGTATGTGAGAGAATCACTTCTTTCCTTCCTGTAACTGAATGTTTTCTACTCCTATGCCTTGTGTTTAACCTTATGAATGCCAAGGGGGAAACACTACACATTGCTCTACAACACATTGCTTCCCCTCTGGCATTCAGAGGGTTAATGAAACATCAACACATGTGAGAAATTACACACATCCACTATGACACATTCCTATGAACTCTGCTCCCAACCTGTTCAATGGTAAATATGTCTGCATCACAAAGGTATAGGGTGTGTTACAGACCAATCCACCATGCAGGAGGGGATTCACTAAGGTTTGATAAAGAGGTGATAATGTCTCCAGTGATATCACTTTTCCAGTTCCTATGTTATTCCATGGAGCCTAGGCACTGACAAACATATCTAAAGTTAAATATATCTTAGTGCCTGGGCTACATAGCACAACATAGGAATTGAAGAAGTCATCTCCACCTCTTCATCACATCTTAGCCAATCCCCCCAAAGTGTTGGAACGTCAGTTCACATGAAGTCATACGCAAATCCCCCCAAATGTGAACCACAGTGTTTGTGAGTGTCTGTTCCCCCAATCACACATTAATATACTCCAGTAAGACATGTTACCTGATCTCAACAAAGGCTCTGGAAGCAATCATTGTTCCATGGCCATTGATCACGTCACCTGTGATGCACACAACATCACATGTGACACACTGAAGGTATCAAGAGCACAAGCTGTGTTGGGATGTTTGAGATGGAGTTTGGGGAATACAGACTCAGTGATTGTTACCAGATTGACTTGGGCAAGTGTGTTGCATGTGTCCCAGGCATGCATATTGCCATCCTGTCACCTGTGCAACATGTTTTGTTGTCCCTACACTGTCCCAGTGTTACAAATATGAACCAGTTGAACCCATATGTAGGTAACAATCTGTAAGTGAGTCAGTTGTTGTTGACCCACAGCTTACATGAGACCCATCTGTGTCCTCCATGTTCAGGTAATAAGGTCCAGGTAATACGAAGGTCAGCAACAGCTGAGGATTGTTTGTTGCACTGATGCAACACACATGAACCCCAACGGACTGTAGAGTACCAGAGTCATGTCCATTGTATTGCTTTGCAATGCTTTGGATAGCTCTCTGGCAAACACAGTGTGCAACCACAGTGAAAAACACAGACACCATCTTACCAATGAAGGCATGTTTATTAGGAAGATCACTTCCTTCCCCCTTGCCGGTGGGGGGAGGCATGAGGGGCTGAGGAGTCAGACTGTCCCTCCTTCTAGACCATCTTATAGCAACACCATGGGTTGCGGTTTGTGCTGGTGTTGCGCTGGAGGGTGAGGGGGTGGAGGAGCTCTGTTGGAGTATCAGGTGTTTCAATAGGATCCTATTCTGTTGCCTGAACTTATTTACCATCTGGCCCAAGTAGTCAGCCAGCACACCCCTAACCTGGCAAATGTCCTGTGTCAGGGTTGACACTTGTTCCTCCAGGTGCCTATGATGTTGTTGATTTGCCCTGTTCAACCGCCTCTGGAGGTAGGGGTGGGTGAAAGTTGTTGCTGTGTTCCCACAAGAAATCTTGTGAAAACCATGTTGTTGTCTGCTTTTTCATGGGGAAATTCACTTTAAAACCTGCAATTAAAATCTTTGCATTTTTCACCCATTAGCCTAAAGTTTTTGCCATTTTTTCGATAGCTAGGAAGTTTCCACCCATTCATTTATGTGGTTTTCATTAGTGTTGAGCGAGCACCCCGATGCTCGGGTGCTCGGGTGCTCTGACCGAGCACCCCCTGAGGCTCGAGTGCTCGGCCGAGCACCCGAGCCCCATTCAAATGAATGGGGCGACACGAGCATTACACCAGGCACCCCCTGCTCTGATGAGGGGAGGGTGCCTGGTCAATGCCCCCCTTCATCTCCGCTATGCCCCCTTCATCTCTGAATGCCCCCTTCATCTCCGCAATGTCCCCCTTCATCTCCGCTATGCCCCTCTTCCACAGTGTCCCCCTTCATCTCCGCTATGCCCCTCTTCCACAATGTCCCCCTTCATCTCCTCTATGCCATAGAGGAGATGAAGGGGGACATTGTGGAAGAGGGGCATAGCGGAGATGAAGGGGGACATTGTGGAAGAGGGGCATAGCGGAGATGAAGGGGGACATTGTGGAAGAGGGGCATAGCGGAGATGAAGGGGGACATTGTGGAAGAGGGGCATAGAGTCTATGCCCCTCTTCCACAATGTCCCCCTTCATCTCCGCAATGCCCCCGTACCTCCAGTCCCTGGTGGTCCAGCGGAGCGTCTTCAGATCTGTGCCTCTTCCGGCACAGATCCCCGCCACCCGAACATGGCGGGCGAGCACATGGCGGTACTCGACGAGTACCGCCATGTGCCGAGCAGAGCGATGCTCGAGCCGATCCGAGCATCGGCCGAGCACGCTCGCTCAACACTAGTTTTCATCTTTTTGCTATAAAAACGTGACATATTTGCAGAAGTCAAACACAATAGAAGCAGCTACAGAGCGAGGTAGACATGTCATGCTGTTCTGCTGTAATTTGATTTGAAAATTAAGGCAGGAGAGGTTCATAGTGACTGCTATCTCTATGAGCAGGTTTTTAACTAATAAAAGGAGGAACTGGAAGGACCATTATGTGTCCACTGAGTCTGAAGAGGAAGTGAGCACTACAGAAGCAATGCTGGCCAGTCCCCCTAAATCACTCCTAGGGGTTTTGGGGAAATTAATGTTAAGGAGGAACAAAAGGGTAGTAGTAGTGAGAGCAGGATAGGTCAGCTGCCTGTGCCTGCTGCCAGATGTGCTGTGCCTGCTGCCAGACATTCTGCATCTACTGTAAAATGTGCTGTGCCTTCTGTCAGGTGTACTTCCTCTGCTGTCAGTGCCACCACCAGTGCTGTGCCTGCTGCCAGTACTGCCCCTGTTGCCACGAGTGCTGTGCCTGCTGCCAGTGCTGAACCTGTTGCCACCACTTGCCAACCCAAAGCAGTACTGCCAGTGCTAGTACTACTACTAAGGTCCAGCAGCTTGTTAGCATTAGGAGTGAAGATGGGGGTAATCAATATCCTCATATTAATGGTGACTGTGAAGAAGAAGACTCAGGGGCTGAATTGATATGGTTGATGTTAGTAGTAGTAATAGTGATGGTGAAGCAACCGGTGGGACTAGTGTTAAGAGAGTGGTAGTGAAGCAATTGAGAGCATCCACACTAGCTGTCAAGGGGGCCCACACCATTCCCCTGACCCTGGGAGTCCCCTTCCCCCCATGGCATTGTCCATGTGGAACATGATCCTGAAGAAGGCAGAATTGTCACCACCAGCAGGAGCACAGATCAGCTGCCTGTGCCTGCTGTTTCTGCTGACAGTTCGCATTATTCACATCACCAAGAAATGCAAGTGTGACATTAGGCGTCCCTCTGTCACATTGCTCATCACCTCCTCCAAGCAGCAGTGAGCTTTTGGAATTTGTGGAATTTGCAACTGCTCTAATTCCTGCTGCTGCTGAATTGCAAGGGCAGCAGGTTACTGAGGAGCAGGCTAGTGTGCCACAGACCACTATGGACACATTGGAAATGGGGTCAAAAAGTGATCTGGGACTAGGACAGATTCCACTTGACAGCAACAGCAATACTGGTCCTAGTTGCAGTGCTTGTCCTAAGGCAGTAGCAGCAACAGCAACAACATCACCTTCTGCCCCAGCCAGTGAAGGGGAATGTGGAGGAGAAAAAGAGGCCATTCTTCTCCACCTGTTCCCGACCCCCTGAAGTCATGGGTGTGGGAGTATTTTTCTCTTGGGGCAGGCACAGTGCAACCATCACCAACTGCACTGTGCACAATTTGTGTTTAACAGTGAGAAGAAGGACCACACCTTGGCATAAACGTCTTGATAGCAGACACCAGGACGTTTATGTCAAACATGTTAAAGGCAAACCCCCACCACAGAAATTGAGCACCGCTGTTGCTGTACCCCCTGACTCTCCAGAAAGGCAACAAGAGGTGAGGTAAACATCAAAGCGAAGGAAGAGAAGAGAAACCCAGTCAGAGACTCCATGATGAGTGAAACAACTTGCTCGCCATCTCCTTCTGCCTCTAGGGTAACTAAGTCTTCTGCCAATCCACCTTGTTCATCATTACCCCCCATCAAATGATAGCCACTCTGTTGATGTTAGGATGTGGCAGTTCGTCTTCACCCATTGCACACTGTGTTGTGCACTGACCACACATGACAGGGTGGTGGAGGAGAATCGCAAGCAGGACATCAAGCAGCATCTGAGGACTTTCCAGCCAGCAGAATATGCTAAAATGGTGGCAGAGAGGGTTCATCATTACTATTAAACTGACAGCAAGTTGTCATGTGTCCTTAGTTGGTTCTGTACAAGGGGTATAGTGACAGTGGCAGTACTTGGCTTCTGGTGTCATGGCGTTTTAATAAATTTGTGCCCCCAGATGTTGTTTACCACAAATTGTGCACATTGCAGTTGCTGATGAGAGGGACCGTTCCTGCTCGCAAGGGAAAAAATTATATTCTAATAATAACATACCCATGATTTCGGAGGAGGGCCAGGTGGAGAAGAATTATTGGCCAACTTCTTCTTTTCTCCCCATAGACTTGGGACTACTTATTGTGCTGCTACTTCCTCAGGCGCATCACTGGAGCTAGTCGTGGCAAGTGTAACCTTCATCATCCATCACCAATGTTACTGCTTTTGTTGATCCCATTCTCTTTCAGCTGCCTAATCATACTGCTGCTTAAACAACTCAGCAGCAGCAGCAAGAACAGCAGTTGAAAATTCCTCAATTATGGACTCAGGAGGACATTTGACAAAAAGGAGGCCAACATGACCTGTTGGCACTTGTAGGGCATTTTTTTTCTTTACATACAAATATCTTATTTTATTCATTTATTTTTTATTAACTGTCCCTCCAATACCAGTCAAGAAACCCCCCAAAACAAATTCCCCGATCAACTGATTCGTTCCCCAGACTCCACCCACCAATACAGGCACCCTTCTCAGACCCCTTTTATACCAAGTCTTACGGGGTTTTTAATTGTATTTAGGATTTATTTTTTTATTAACTGCCCCCCCAATCCCAGTAAACAACCCAAAAAAAACATTCCCTGTTCAACTGATTCTTTCTCCACACCCCACCAACACAGGCACCCTCATGTCCCTATTATACTGTGCCTTTGGGAAATAAAATAATATTTGCTATGTGTTGTGTGTAAATTCAATGGTCTCATTGATTTCAATGGAATGAGCTAGGCAAAAAATGCGGAAAATCTGCATTTTTTGCGGAACATTATTCACAAAGCTGGAAGTGCCATTATTCACTGATTTCAGTTTGAGGTGAAATTTTTTGCCCATCCCTATCTGGAGCCTCAAAGCTTCCCTGTCATTATAAAAGTCCCCCTCAATCTGACCAGATGTTTATGGTGCAGGTTAGGTATCCAAAGCTGATGAGACCCTAGCCTCCCCAGCAGGCTCCAGGAGTGGATCCATCTCCTCAGCTGGATCCAGGGGCAGCTCCATCTCTTCAGCTGACTCCAAGGGCAGCTCCATCTCTTCAGCTGACTCCAAGGGCAGCTCCATCTCTTCAGCTGGCTCCAGGGGAAGCTCAATGTCCTCTGCAGACTCCAGAGGTGGCTCAGGGTATAGAGGTAAGGAATATCTTCCACCTACCACCTCAATGACCTCCCCTGAGGATGATACTGTGGCCTGAACTGTGTTTGTGGCCACTGGGGCTCACCCACAAGCCCAATGGCTCACTTCCCAGCCACTGACTACTGTGTGGCCGACTCAAGGCTTGTTTATATGTGTTGTGCATGGTGGTGGTGAGAGCATTGTTGGATCTGTAAGACCCATGTGAGGCCCATATATGGGGTAGAGGGGCATGTGTGGAGATAGCCAAGGGTATGCATGGGGCATTCCCCGCTTTGTTTCTGTTGCAGGCGGCAGCCACTGTGACATGCTGTGACATACATCATATACAACTACAAATGGTCCCTAGCCTAGACATATGGTAAGACTGCTTTAGCTTTAGGCTTAACCCTTTAAGTGCCAAAGGGACACTGTCTACTCATTTGAGGGTTTCACCATGTTGAGTAAAAGTGTACTCCCACTGCAGCTTCTGGTGCTTGACACCTTAACTTAAGAACAAAATCAACAACTTCTTTCCCCAGACTTCCCCAGCACAGAGACAATAAAAACAAAATTAGCAAGTAATTTGAAACCCAGCTGCCAGTGTCTTGCCAGTCCACCAAATTTTGGGGTATTTGGGGTTAACCTCCTTTCTCCCTTCCTCTCCCCCAGGGTGCCCCCATACTACCCTAATATTCTCCAGGAGGTGTATTTTGTGGGCGCATCACTGTCTTCACTCAGCATTGTGACATTTACCTCCATTTGCAAAACAATTGGGTGCTGTTTTTACTTTTGCACCAATGTCTGTGACACTAGTTCAGTCATTGTAACCTGTCACACATTGCACATGTATCAATCACTACATTATGGGTCTGGCTGTCACAATTATGAATAGCATGTATGAGCAAAGCAGAACAAAAGGGGTTAACAATATGCTGCCTCCAAATGAATGTCAGGGGAGAAGCCAACACATGGCAGAGTATGGGTTATGTGGTCTGTTACTGTTAGAGGCTTAGGTCAAGACCTACATAACCATTTACTAAGAGCCCAGTTTTCCCAACACTGAAGTAAGGAACGATACTACAGATATGCGGATCAAGTGATATGACAACATCTGTAACAGGTTGTTTGTGGGTGAAGGGAGATTGTTGCTTACCAGAAGGCTGAAGAGTAGTCTCATCTCCTGCATCACTGCCACCAGGGATGCTCTGTACCAGGATGTTGGACACGCTGCCAAGGAGCAGCTCCTCCCACCCGTTGAAGGTGATAGATGATGGAGGACCACCACCTGTTCCCCGGGTGTACAGTCAGTCCATTTCTTCTTCAGCCCTTTGACTGTTCACCTGTATACCCCTACAGAATTGACCAGGTTGGTCACCTCATGTCATGCCTGCCTCTTACAGGCAGCAATGCCCCTGGCTTGTCAGAGCTGTATAGGATCTGCTTCCTCTCAACGATACAGCCTATGATGGCCAAGTTCTCCTCGTAAATATACTTGGCCTTCCTCTGCCTGTCACCTTCCACTGCAGGCTCGGATTGTTAGGACATGGAAGGCAACACCTGCTCTTGCCCTGGCTGTGTGTGTCCCTCCCCGACACCCACACCCAGTCCCTCTGGCATTTCTCTTCCTGCCTGGCATGTGCCTAGCTGTTGCCCGGTCCCCCTCCTCCTATCTGCTCTCTCTCTCCTTCCCTGCCTGGGGATGCCCTAAACACTTTCCTCCTCTATGTCTCCTCTCTAGCCTCCACTCCTCTCCCTGCCATCTCTCCTCTCCCTCCAGCCTCCACTCCTCTCACTACCATCTCTCCTCTACACCTCCCTCCCTCACACCGACTCACACACGCAGGCACTCAATCAAGCACTCGATCACAATCGCCCTCTAGCACTCGCTCTTTCACACTGTAGAAATGAAAGTTAAATGTGTGTAGTGTTAATAAAAAAAGTGTGTGTTTGTAATGTGTGCGCAATATTCAAAAGTGTAATATGTGTTTATAAATTATGCAATTCTCTTACAGACTTACTGACTCCAACTCTACCTCTCTCCAGTGACTGCTCCTCTTTCTCTCTCTCTCTCTCTCTCTCTCTCTCATACTAATCCTCCACTCCTGGGCCCTCTGCACTAGCTCAATGAACACGATATACAGGCAGTGTTGGCATGTTTTTTTGGGGTTTTTTTTTCTACTTTTTATACATTTTGGGATTAAAATGTATACATTTGTAGTTTATGATAGGCTTGGGCTTGTATTTGTCCTTTCTAATGCTTAACTTCACCTTTCTGTCATCAAACTTATGGCTATTTCCTTAGATGTTGATGTTCAGAGCGTTTTTTGATGTGGAAGTTTAATGTGTGTTTGAATAAAAGCAGACAGTGCCAGTTTTGTAAGTATGGCAACATGTGCTCTCTATGCCAGTTTTGTTTTACCGCGCTTCTCCATTTGAATATCTGTAAAACACACCTTTGCAATTTACAGGGTGCTGGTTTTTACTCTTTGTCCTGTTTTAACTTCAACATATGCATCGAGGCCTAGAACTCAAATGTAGAAACACTGGATGGTGATCACTAGCAACAGAGTTTCATTTAAGTATGAAAATTGCTTTTGTAGACAAAAGACATTATTCATCTGATTAGAAAGTGAATGAATTCCTGCCCCCAAGGGACTTAAACTAAGTAAGCTAGAACATAACGTTAGATGAACAGATCTCACAGGGCCTTGTACATAAAGGCAAAGTGAAGCATTCCAATGGTAAATCAATTGGACTGTAGGGGACAAATAAAACAACTCCTTTGATTTAATTTGGGTTTTTAACACCCTGGATGCTATAGAATGCAATAGAAATCTATCAAGCGATCAAGGGGTTAAAAGACCCATTTAAAACAATAGGGCGTCTGTGAATTTTATTTCTCCACTGTGGTGCAATTGTTTTGTCCCATAATTTCTCCACTTTTCTTTTGTACAAAAGGACCACAGTGTTACAATTACAACACAACCTGAAGTTGTGTGACACCATTTCCTATACTAATAACGATGTCAGGTTCAATGTTACCTGAATTTGGTCATAGTCAGGACTCATGGAATGCTTCTGCAGGGAAGTGTAGTGGCTCTCAGAAGTAGTTATATCTGGTTTAGCTACAAACTAAAGAGAATATTTTACTAAAGATGGTGATAAAATTAGGTTAACATGATTCAGTTATGTGGTAAAAATAGGAACATACTCATTATGGGTCATCATTTTTTTTCAATTATGTATTAACCCCTTAAGGACCATCCAATTGCATACCTGGCTGGCACTTAAGGACCACGGACCATTTTTTTTATAAATAGCATTCGGTTCAGAGCTCCCTGAATGGCGTGCAGCCACGCAGTGATCCCTGAATTCCATGACGGTCCTGGCACGTCATGGGTCCTTATCATTCCCCAACCCATGAAATGCCTTGACCATGAAGGGTCCTTAAGGGGTTAGGTTTCACAGTTTTTTTTCTTGAGTTGGTTTAACACTAGATGCTAGTGAGGCTTCAAACATGCTGTTAGTGGATGATTATTTCAAAGCTGGTGATCATTTATTTAAATCAAGTACAATTTGTTGTTTGGCCATGAGGTGGTGCTGTTAACATGCTTTTTATAGGGAACTACAGTGAGTGTCTGGTCACCATATTTAAGCTGTAATATTTTTTTAAAGGGATAGTAATACTTAAAATGTAAAAAAAATATATGTTGTAGGGTTTATCCCCCTGAGTAAAACAAGAGTACTCCCACTGCTGAAAGGTGTTTCATTCAAACGTTATTAATTTTCAAAGTTGGATTTTTTAGGTGCAATATCACAGTGGCCTGAAATTGTACAGTGGCGCTGTTGCTACACGATCCTATGGACAGCTCTGGTCCCGGGACCATAAATCTCCATAGGATGGTGTAGCAACAGCAACACTGTACAATTTTAGGCCACTGTGATATTGCACCTAAACAATTCAACTTTGAAAATTAATAACTTTTGAATGAAACACCTTTCATCAGTGGGAGTACTCTTGTTTTACTCAGGGAGATACACCCTACAACATATTTTTTTTTTACATTTACATTTTAAGTATTACTATGCCTTTAATTGTTTAACAACACACATCACAAAGTAGACGGCACAGGAGGTAAACTATATATATAACTAGTGTAAAAGCCTGTGTACACAGACCAAGATCCGGGTGATGTTAAGAGGCCAGTCCTGCTCTGCGTCCTGCCAACGACGCAATCATGCACTGTAGAGACTGACCAAAAGCACAGAACTCCCAGCATTCTGTGCTCCCAGGATTCTGTGCATTCGTGCAGTCTCTACTGTGCATGACGGCTTCTGACAAACATTCTAGCAAATTATTATATAGGATATGTATACAGGTTCCTGGATGGAACTGAAATGTAAATGCATTAGAATTTGTTCTCACAAATCTTCTTAGTTCCATTACTATTGGTTTATTGTTCTTTTTTTTTTTTTACTGGCCAGTGGTGATAACTTGTTTATATGAACTGGCATGTTCATCCACCTATCGTTTGTGGCTGGATGCTCATCTGGGCAGGACCAGTATGACATACTTCGGGATTTTTCTTCTCTGTGGATGTTACTTATGAGCTAAGAGAGATTGGATTATTCTGAGTTAAACAACATTACTTCTCTTTGAGTATCTCTGATATATTCTATGACAAACTGACCTGCACATTCATATACAGATTCATAGGTATCTCTGCCACTTTATTTACAGGGAATGATGAGCTTGGAGACTTCCGCTTTTTTCTGTGAAAATAAAAAAATGCAGTAAATCAAGCACAGAAGTAGATTTTGAGTTCCTACACCTACATAACATCAATGCACTAAGCTACCTACACCACATCTCATCCCCTTAATACCACTTGCACCAAGGGGAAGACAAGTGTGAAGTTTCTGAGAGTTTTAGGGTAGTCGTATACCTTGCTTAGACCAAAGTACTAAGCAAGACATAGAGGAAATGGGCAGAAAAAGAAAAAGGCACCACAGTAGTGCCATAATGTATAAACATGTACTTGCACACATATAAATATAAATAATGCACTCACATTAGCAGTTAGTCAGAATGGGAATACTCCCAACTGATACACTCACATTCAGAGATTTAGCCTGTCTCTGTCAATGCAGTTGTACTTCAGATGGATGTCAATCTTAAAATTTTATCAAACAAAATATATAATGAAATGCTAAAACTGCATGCAGATTTCAGGAAGCCTCATTTCACAGCTACCATGCCGCTTTTTCAAAGACTATAGGCCAAAAGAAACAATCTTGCTGAACTACCGGTGTATATAAATCAAATCTCTAACTTCTTATATATTATGACACTGATATGTCAATCATTGTTAACCAATAAGATGTTAGAAATTTGGCTTATTTACTTTTAGTTCCGCGAGGTTATTTCTTTTAGCCTTCAGTTTTTGGTAGCCGTGAATCGCATAAGTAGGCTTTGTGAAATCTGCATGCATTTTTAGCATTTTAATATATATTTGTTAATAAAATTTTAAGTTGGACATCGTGTCATGGAGTGACTAGCAAATAACGACACTAACAAGTACAGACACAATTAAAGAAATTTTATTAAAAGAAAAATTAGCAAACATATACTTTCACCTTTCACTAGACTGGGTAGGAACAGTTCCACTACGCTTGCTCTACCTTTCACAGGACAGGTGTACCAGTAGAAGTCTGCACCCCACCCCTGGGTATACAGCACAATAGGAGTGAAAGTCTCCAGAACGCTGGAGTACCAACTGAGGGGAATTCACCTTCACAAGACTAAGATAAGGACAGTGCACGACACTCCCTTAACCTTTCACTGGACAGGTGTAGCTAGAGCAATCCGACTCAACCTTCACAAGGCCAGGTGTGAGGACAGTGCACAGCACTTCCTCCACCTTTCACAGGACAGGTTTACCAGTAGAGGTCTGCACCCCATCGCTGGGTATACATCACAATAGGAGTGAAAGTCTCCAGAAAGCTGGAGTACCAACTGTAGGAAATCACCTTCACGAGACTAGGATATGGACAGTGCACGGCACTTCCTCCACCTTTCACAGGACAGGTTCCCTTAACATCAAACAATACCTTCACGAGACTAGGAGTAAGGACAGTGCCACTTCACTTCCTTAGCCTTCACTGGACGGGTATTAGCGCAACCTTACCCTACCGCTAGGGTAACCTAGGCAATGGTAACTGCACGAGACCCAGCGGGTCTACAACAAGCTACCCGGACCAGTGCAGGAAAAATCAGTGACACTGACTGATTACAGACGCTGCTACAGAAGTAGCGAGCAGAGCTGACAATAGGCCCATGACGCTGAAGATGGAAACTTGTTAAGACTGGATAGTCAAAGTGTAGCAGGACACCAGAGCCACAAGCGCAGAGACAGAGAACAGGGGATGCCAGGAGATGGGCTGGATCTGCAGTCAGACGAAACCAGGAGTCAGAGCCAGATCGGTAGTCAGACGAAGCCAGGAGTCAGAGCTGGATCGGTAGTCAAACTAAGCCAGGAGTCAGAGCTGGATCGGGTAGCCAGACGAAGCCAGGAGTCAGAGCCGGATCGGGTAGTCAGACAAGGCAGCAGTAATACACAGGAATCAACACAGCGCTAGGCAGGAACACCGCAAAAGGGCCCTGACCATAGGAATAGCTGAGACTTTTAAGGCCTAGTGGGTAGGTGGAGCCCAGACTGCAAATCCTAGTAGCCTATAAGAATAGCGACCTAACTTGAGAGGCAGCCAGTTAGTAATAAGGAAATCACGTAAGTAAGAGGAAATCACGGGCACCGTGATACATCGTGCATTTGAAGAACACCCACACTTAGTCTTTCTTGTTTCCTAACATACAGATCCTCAGACGGAAATGGGCTAAATCTTTGTGCGTGAGTTTATCAATTGGGATTATTCTCACAATTGTTAATGTGAGTGCATTATATATTATGTATATGTGTGCAAATACACGTTTATACATTAGAGCATTATTGGGACCCCTTTTTCTTTCTCTGTTAGCACCTCTGGAGGACAGTGAGTAAGCTGAAAGAGCTGCCCCCTTGTAGAACATGGTGGAGTGTCTCGCCTGGTATGCATGACAGCAATCAAAATGGTGTTAGAGACTAATATCTACGCTGGTGAGTTTATACATTTACCCCATGTCCACTTCTGCCATGAACTATAAAATTAATATTTTAACTTTTTCACAGGTAATACAATCCATAAGTGAATTTATTATTATTTAACTTCTCTTTGTAACTAGACAGTGTAAGTATGTTTTATAGTATTATCCACTACTAATGAAAACATAGCATTATGATTTTGCTGCTATAACAGGGATTGATAACTGTGACCTCCATCATCCCATCATCCTCCTTAAGTTGTTAGACTGTAAAAGGTGATGTGAATTTTATTACATCTGAAGGACCTCTGTTCTCCACCCTACGTTAGGGTAGTCAATGTATTAGGTAACGATCATTTAAGCTACAATGGGTCAGCTTATTTGAGAGTAAACTTGGTGACATAAGAAGAGCTCCAAAAATGAAGCCCTTCTTTACAAAGGTATAAACTGGATTGTGGATCAAAATGGCATAGGCATTTTTTAACCACGTGCCATTTGTCCTTGAAATGGTTTAATATAGAGTAAGCCAGGAGTAGCATGGGGACTCAGTAAATGTTCCTCTTTAAAGTGTTATAGTCTCCTGTCCAAATTATCAACCTAGTGGGAACATCCATCTTGATAGAATTTGCCTAATTATACATCTCCGTTCATTTACTCATTTATTCTGCTCCTTAGGTGGAAGCTGACAGCATAAGGGGACTTTCAAGGTGATTGCCACTACTACAATTACAGAACATGTTCTATTGTCAAAATAGCAATAATGGATTCAAGGTAGCAACGATCTCATTCATTAAAGAGTTAAATACCTATTTATTAAAGTGAAAATAATACTATAGATATTAAAAAAGAGAAGAAAGAAAAGTAATCGATTTCATAGTGCACACATATTACCATGTTGCAATTTTGTAAGATGTTATCAATTAATTTGATGGATTGATGGTAATGCTCTCAGTTGAGATTAAATTTGCATTTGATTAACAATAATATAAAGCTACCTGCTGCTATGATCTTTTGGTATGATCAAAAAGTACTACATTACTAGAGATTAAAAGCTTGCATTAACATAATTTCCAATATTAAATATGTCTACTATTTGAAATACATGTCACACCGATCATAGCCCAGAAACTAAAATATAAACTTTCTGTATCAAACTGTAGATGTTCCTAAAGGTTACAATGGAAACTGGGTAGCCAGTTACATACTGCAGCATGCCATCTGAATCAATGGAAAAGTAGTTTCCTTGTCCTTGTTTTAAATACCTCATTGTAAGACAAATTCCTATGTAACCTGAGCAATTCCCCAATAAGTATAGCACATTTCACAGAATTTGCACTGCAGCTAGCAAATTATAATATATTTTTGTTGTTATTTATTTTCTATAGAGGTCACTATGAATAACACGATCTTCTTTGTAAACCTTGATGTCCAAGAAAGTAATATTTTTACCAGTAGTATATGTAAACCTTAATCTCAGGGTGATATAATTCAGAATGTCAAGAATACCCATAAACTCCTTATATGTATCCACAGAATAAGATCATCATCTGTAAAGAGGAGCCAGAGCACAACATGATAGGCATGTTCTAGCATCACATGATATGGTAGCACAGGATATTACAGCTGCACTTCAAAAAGGAACTACTTTATTCTAATGTTTCCTTGTCATCTTCTAGTGTTTTTTATTCATCCAATCTATCTATCTATACATATCGTCATTGCAAATATATGTTTGTTGCCCTTTACTAAAGTTAAAGGGATAGTAATGTTTCATAATAAAAGCAGCTCCAATTAATCTTCATAGTATTTGGGCTATGGAGAGTGTTATTTCAATACTGTCAGAGTTGTAGATCAAGAGTAATTGAATGATAAAGTCTCTTCCTTCCACCCCTTTTACTGATGTAACACTGCTCAGCTCAGAGCAGCAGGGTGGTGTCCAAGTGGATTGCAGAGAGGGACAATCTTCAATTAACATTAGGGAAAAATCAGAAAAACCTGTCAATAGGGGCAGGGCTTTCATTGTTCTCACAGTAAGAAGATTGTTCCTTACTGTGACCTGTCTGGCCTTTGGACCAGATTCCACATCTGAGGGGAGGTGGCTTACACTAGATAAAAAGGGAAGGAGGGGGAAACTTTATCATTCAATTACTCTTGAACTACAACTCTGACAGTATTGAAATAATACTCTCTATGGCTCAAATGCTATGAAGATTAATTGGAGCTGCTGTTTTTGTGAAACATTACTATCCCTTTAAAGAGCTATTTGTGAGCTGTTCTGGTTTTGCATATTATGGTACCTTTGTACTTTCACAGTAAGTCTTTGTCTGACATTGTCTTCAATCACTGATTTACAATTCGTTTGAGATCTCTCAGTAGTCAAATGGTTATCAAGGGAAAAAAGCTACCTCTTATTTTCAGAATTCTGTACATATTTTGAAAATAAACTGAATGTGAATTACCTCACCAAAACTGTAATTAAAACTGCAAAAATGACAGCAATGACTCCACTCACTCCTCCTAAAATGAAAGGAAGCAGAGACCTGCACTTGACACCTGAAAAAGAACCAAATAATGAAGTCTGCTGTGGTTGATACACATAAAATCAGAATCGCAATCCACTGTCTAGTGATTAATAAAATGCGGCTTGTCAAGAAACCATCTTACCTTTCAGCTCCCCTCCCCCTAAAATAAATTACGTTTAACTGAAACAGGAAGTAACCAGGTGGTGCTTGCTTTATTGAATACTTCTAAGAGTGGATCTAATGTAGATATCCAGCCCGTCCTTCTTCCCCTGTGGTAACTTACCTGACAAGAGCCATTTTCTTATCTCCGAATAGAGAACATGAGTAGGCAGGCCAGAAACATAAGCAAAGGTCAGGACTGGTGTCAAATAAGCATGGTTAAGAGCATGACAAGGTCAAGCACAGAAAAATAGAATCAAAGATGTAGAATTATAGCAAGAAAGACACTATGTACATGCACTCCAGTGCCTGTGTGGTGGTTTTATATAGACCTCAGGGGAAAGCATACAGGATCACAGAAGATAGCTGAGGAGCAGTAACTGGACAGGTTGTGCCCAGGTAAGCAGGTAGAGCTGCATATACAAGAAGAGCAGGACTTCCTGGACCAGGTTCTCACAAGGGGGCTATCCAGTAAATAGAACACATTTAAAATTGAGGCCATGTAGTCACCCTGAAAGGATTCCCTTCATTAAAGAACTTTTTTTCCCTCCAACAATGCTTATCCAAAAAATTCAACAAACCTTAAGCATCTTGGGCCTTTGTATAAAAAACAAATGGAGAAATTTCACCATATTCACCATAGGGTATATTTGAGCCCCTTTATGCTAGTGAGGCCTTCAATGCATTGATTGGCATTGATTTGCATTTACTCAATAAAAGTTAAATGAATTGTAATGTTGTGAGTTTTTATTTGTCTCCTATGGCGCGGTTTGTTTTCACCAGAATTGCTCCATTTTGACTTTATACTTAAGGCTCTTAGGTTCTTTACTTACAATTTATAGTTACAGGGAGAGAGGCAGATTTTCCCAAGCCATTTTGAGCCTCACAAGAATAACTTCCTGATTCAGCATCTGTCATCACATAAATGTAGAGGTCTGGCTGAGAGTAATTGAGATGCAATATCTTGTTATCTTTGTACCATGTGTAATGAGTTATTTCTGGGTTACTGTCGCTGATACATGTTAGTGTTACAGTATCTCCTCGGTTTGCATCACCACTCTCATGGGTGCTGTTGATAGAGGTCATTTTGGGAGGATCTGTAAAAAAAAAATGTAATTGATCATGTGATATCAATACTAATAATTCTTTACCATTTCTAGTACATTTTGCTAAGAAAAGAAGAAAAAATAATCCAGAAATAATGAAGGGAGTGAGAAAAGCTACATTTTTAAATAATAGTAACATAGTTGATGAGGCTGAAAAAAGACATGCATCTATGAAGTCTAGCCCATGCCAAAACACCCATGTTGATCCAGCGGAAGTAAAAAAAAAAAAAAAAAAAAAAACCCTGAAGCCATTTCCAATTTAAAAAAAAAATGCAGCCAGATAGTTCCCTGGATCAACACCTATCTTCATTGAAGCCATCTGTCATAATTTTCAATATTGTTCTGTGCTAGTTAGGCACCCATAGCTTTTTTTTAAAGCATTTACATTATCTGCAAATACAACATCGCAAAACAAAGAATTCCATAACTTTACCGATCCTACTGTAAAAAATCCCTGCCTTTGTTTTAGTTGAAAGCACCTTTCTTCTAGTGTTAATAGATGACCTCTCATACTTAGCTCAGCTCTCTACATAAATTATAGGGATGGACGAACATTTTCGTCTCAAAACAAAATCAGCAAATAATGGCACCTTCCAGTTGGCAAATAATTTCCTGTGAAAAGTGCCATTTTTTGGCTTTGTTTGCCTAGCTCATTGCATTGCATTGAAATCAATAGGAAATGTCACCACATGAAAGTTTTCTCTACTTTTCTACAGCCATATAATAGGGTGTCAGGCTCTCACATCATGCCATTCTGTGTTTGTGAGAGGAGAAAGCAGCACTTTTTTGAGCTAGAGATGATAGGCAAATTAAGGGGAATTGAAGTTTAGTTTAGGGAGTCTTTTAGGTAGGATATTTGTTCTCTGTATTAGAAGAGTCTGGGGGCACTCCTGGGAGAAAAAGGGAGGAAGAAGGTTGACCCCAACATTCCATGTGATTGATTGGAAACGACATAGGCAGCTAGGGACCAGTTTGCTTATTGATCTTGCAGTTATTGTCTCTGTGCTGGGGAAGTCTGTGGAAAGAAGTGGTTGATTTTGTTTTTCAGTATAATTTTTTTTTTGACAGACTATGATAAGATAGGGTGGACAACAACAACAAAAAATAATAAACAAATAAGCAAACAGCCAAATATATTAGGTGACAGACAGCTGACTGGGCTAAGGCAAGACATCCCACTCCATCAGTTGTGTTGTAGTTGAGTAATGTCCAGCAAAGGCACAATGGGCAGGGGGAGGGGGAAAGTGGAGCAGTGCAGAGATGTGAGCTTTAAGTAGTAGATCAAAATGGTTGCTGCAGTGTGTGCAATAAATGATGATGATCCCTCTCCTCCAGGGGAGGATGCAGTTTGTCAAGGTATCCCCAAAACTTCCAGCACCCGCAGCGCCAATACAAAAAAAGCATATAAGAAGAAACATAAGAACACTGACTACAACAAAAAGTCATATTCTAGTGTTGATGATGGAATAGCATAATGGAGGGAGGTGTAGCAGCTGAACCGTCTGCGGCATCAGATAGTGATACAAAAAACACTAAAACACCTATCCTGAAAGCAGTAGCAAACTTTGTGAAAGTAAAAGGAAATTGTTTGAGACCTCTGAAAGCTTAGAGGAATTTAAGGGTAGTAGGCAAGATGTGTCAGGTGATGCTGAGGATGACCTAATGATGACTGATGATGATGTAGATCTAGAATATATCCTTCCAGCACCCTTCTCTTGTTCAGATACAGATGAAGCTGAGAGTGAGAGAAAGGATGATGACATAACCATAAAGTTAGCAGAAAGGCAAAGGCTGAATTTTCCACCACTGAAAAGGAGCCTGCCTAGAAACTGCCTGCCTAGAAACTGTTTGAGAAAACCATTGAAAAGTCTGACCCTGGGCATGTAAAGATGGCAAAAAGTACACAGTCAACCTATCAGTCATCATCAGCATCATCACCTCTTCCAAGTCCAAGTACCACTCAGCCACAAACACCTGTGTTTAGTACCCAGCAGCAACAACAACAGCAACACAGGTTATTAACATCCACAATTTTAGATATGACAAGTGCCTCGGCTGCTACTGGAAGTGCTGCACCTTTGACACCTAGTAGTAGTAGCAGTAGAATTGCATCAACATCTAGCCCCAGTAGTAGTAGCAGGCCCTCAGGGACCCCTCAGTCCATGAAGTCAAAAGTACGGAGATACTACACTGAGGATCCTAAAGCTAAACATGTTGCTATCTGTTTTCTGTGCAAAAAGCATTTGAGCAGGGGGAAAGCAGGCTCACACCTAAGCACCTCCTCTATGAGATCCCACCTGTGTCACAACCACAGGTGTGACTGGGAGACATACTGTCAGCAGGACAGAGGTGCCGCAACTTGAAGCAGCAGCAGAATCACTCCAAAAAGTACACAGTGCTCTGGGGCAGATAAGAGAAGTAGTGATGTTATTTATGTGTCAGAGAGTGCACTACTGCCAACAGTTAGTTCATTCCAAATAACACCTATGGCTCCTGCTGCAGATGATTATATATATATATACACACACACACACACACACACAAATCAATCACACAATGCAAGTTCCCCACCACCACTACAATACACATCTGCCACAATGTAGGTTGTACTTTATTTTTTGTTACTTAATATCATCATGAATATGTGCCAGTGTCACTTGAGCAGAAAGTTAGTGTTCTGACAAAGGACAAATGCACTTTGCATACCAACACTTTTTCAAGGTATATGTTTCTGTAGTACTCACAATTTTGACTTTCAGCTACTTATTTCTGCACTAAAGCCCTCAGAAGAAGTAGTATTGCAGTGGAAAATATGGTACCCATAGGAAATATAGGCAAAAAATATATTAAAGTAGGCAAAAAGGAGGAACATTTTGCTTTGGCAAAATGGAAAAAACTTTTCTTGAAAAAAGAGAAAAATCGTCCAGTTTTCGCAAAAAGTCATGCAGAAAATTTTTCTCACTTTTCTGCCACCCCTAGTAAATATTTGCAAATGGTAATAATATTAATATCACCCCTTAGGCGTCTCGTCTCTAATGTAAGCAAACCCAGGCTAATCTCTCTTTATAACTCAGATCCTCCGATCCCTTTATCAGTTTTGTTGCACTTCTCTGCACTATTTCTATTTCAATAATGTATTTTTTAAGAACTCCATATTCTAGATGAGGCCTAACCAGGGATTTAGTGTCAGTGGTGGTCTGTCTGTTCTTTTTCACTCTGCAATGGTACCTGCCAAGGCTGCCCATTGTCCCCTCTTTTCTTCGTGTTGACAAATTAATTAATTAGGTGCTGGTTTTATGAAACATTACTATCCCTTTAAGAGAGCACCCTATATTTTAGTTGATTATTAGAGAACGGTTTTGAACCAATTACGTTGATAAAGTAAGCCCTCTACTATACATTATTATTATTTCTAATGGTATTATGTTTTTTTTTTTTATTTTGTTTACTTACACATAATATTAAGGACACTGGATTTAATTTTCTTTGGGCCATTATTGAACTTAGCTGTGCAACTGAGAGGCTTCCCATTATCATTTGATTTGGGTGAGTAGAGGATGACTGAAGATGTCTTCCACTCGCCATCTTTCAGAGCTAGTTGCTTTTCAGTAGTTGAGTTGCCTTTCAGACTCCATTTTAAAGATGGTGGCACAGAAGGGCAGGTATGTTTAATTTCACAGGAGATAGAAACAGGTTTCCCTTCAGTCATTGTTCCAGGATTACTTTGTAATAAAGCCTCAGGTTCAGCTGTGTAAAACATGATTAAGCACTATTAAGATTTTCAAACACTGGCATAAAGCAAAAAGACAAATTACAGTTCAGCTATTATGTATACCTACCTAGACTGTGCATGACAGAATGTATTATTAAACAGACTCCTAAAAATAAATCTCGGGTAATTTTTAATAATGTATTCAAGTTTTGTTTAAATAAAATGGCAACTTTTTGTGTTATTTAGGCTGAGTTCATACTGATACAGATAATTGTTTAAAGGGATAGTAATACTTAAAATGTAAAAAAAAATATGTTGTAGGGGTTATCCCCCTGAGTAAATCAAGAGTACTCCCACTGCTGAAAGGTGTTTCATTCAAAAGTTATTAATTTTCAAAGTTGAATTTTTTAGGTGCAATATCACAGTGGCCTGAAATTGTACAGTGGCGCTGTTGCTACACCATCCTATGGAGATTTATGGTCCCAGGACCAGAGCTGTCCATAGGATCATGTAGCAACAGCACCACTGTACAATTTCAGGCCACTGTGATATTGCACCTAAAAAATTCAACTTTGAAAATTAATAACTTTTGAATGAAACACCTTTCAGCAGTGGGAGTACTCTTGTTTTACTCAGGGGGATAAACCCTACAACATATTTTTTTTTTACATTTTAAGTATTACTATCCCTTTAAGATAATTGTTTACTATGGAGGTTTTGAAACTGGTGAGCTTTTATTGCATGAAATGCAAGTTATACAACATGCTGCGACTTTGGTGCATTCATGCATTATCACACCGATAAAAAGATAAGCAATGGAGACGATGGCGTGCATGATTATTGCTTGCGTCTGTTGTAAAGAGTAACATTTGTTGCCATAACTTCTTCCATTTGCAAATTGTTGTATGGGATGCACACTAACATTGGGTCTACATGCATGGGTGGCCTCACCAGATGGAAAAATAAATGTAGTTCATGCTTTGCAATGCATTGTATATACCGCTGATTTTTAAAGGGTTAAAATGGCTACTACTTACTTGATACTTTAAGGGAGACATTGGCATTGTTAACCCCAGTAGGTTTTGTTGAGATTGTAGACGTAATCCAAGGGAAGTATTGTCTTTCATCAGATGAAGTAACATTTTCAATCTTCAGGTAACAATTGCCTTTAGCCAAATTCCCCAACAAAGTTGTGCGTCCTTTAAATAATTTATCCACTAAACTGGAATTATGGCTGTTATAAATCTCCTTGAATAGAAGTGATGGGGATGACTGATGAACAAACCAGATAACTGTGAGGTTCCCATGAAGCTGAGAAGTGAATGCACATGGAATCACTACACAGGATCCCTTTAATGCAGTCATTCTCTTTGGAACAGATGTAATCAGCTGCTCGCACAGGGATTCCAAAAAGCAACCTGTTACACAGAATAAACAAAAAAAAACATTATGGGTTTATGATATTATTTTCATTTTTGTAATGTTTAAATATATAAAAATTCTGTAGATAATTATTCTTACTTCAGTTAAAGCTTTTTTAAATTAAATTCATTTTCTATTGTGGTCACAAGGAGGTGCTGCTTCTATAATTAAAAGCAACTGTCTCAAATTCAAGGAACTAGAAAAATGCCTAATATTTCCATGTGGACACCTGGGCCTAGATGTACTAAAGGTCCAATATTCTGTCAGACCAGTGTCGTAGGCACATCCTCAGTATTCACAAAGTGTCTACGACATCACTTCACCAGAACTCTGACAAAAAAAATACCCACATCGAAAAACAATCCGACATGCCTTTACCATGTCTACGAATTTGTATTCTTCAAATTGATAATTGCTTATTTCCATATGGAAATGAGGCATAATCAGATACATTCGTATGCAAGTGGGTGTCTTGACATTATAATGTGACACTTCGACTCATACAGTAAACTCTGATAGCAGCCTCCACTTCACCTGCCTCAGGCTGTCGTAGCTGGGATCTCCACTGTACTTTCCTATGGAGTAACAGCAGAGGCAGCTACTACAGTCTGAATAGCATTCTCTGTGCTTCCTTACGTAGCTAGTAGGGGAACACAGGGAAGGCTTTAAGCTCCATGGACAGCATTGAGTGCTATAGGGATGTGCATTGCTCACCCCTCTGGCACCCAAAGGGCCAACATACAGTGGAAATCGACAGACAAATTGAAGTTGTGATTTTGCTTGGACCTTATCATAGGTCTTTTTTGTTTGCTTTTTTAAATAATATCTACTGGGGTCAAGTATAAACGATTGTGAGATTACCGCAAGTCTAGTAATTATATAGAGGAAAATAAACAAGAGAAAACTGCAGAGCTAATGGTTCCTTCACATCAAGGTATGAATACCATTCACCCAAGATGGACAGAGACATTAGCTGCTGTAACAGACCAGTTCAGTAAACAAGAGGTGTGGGAGCTAATTTAAAAATTAACTTTTATTAATCTGTTTATAAAACCAACATAAAACAGACTTAGGGTGTTAAATCAAATACGATACACCCTATAAAAACAGAGTGCAATAAATAACACAGGATCACATTAATAGTGGCGTTGGTGCAATACACTTCTCAGTCTGAGCTTGGAGAAGTGTAGCTAGAGATATATGATATCGCTATATGTTAACATGACCTATAGTGCTCTTATATGTAGACGTAGACTTGCAGTAATCTCACAATCATGTATACTTGAACCCAGTAGATATTATTTTAAAAAAAGCAAACAAAAAAGACCTATGCTAAGGTCCTAGCAAAATCACAACTTCCATTTGTCTGTTGATTTCCACTGTTCGTTCACCCTTTGGGTGCCAGAGGGGTGAGCAATGCACATCACTATGGCATTCAATGCTGTCCATGGCCCTGAAAACCTTCTCTGTGTTCCTCTACTGACTGGGTAGGGAAGCACAGAGAATGCTGTTCAGGATTGTCGTAGTGTTGGTGATGTGTAAGGGGAGAAGATCCCTTCCACACCGACAGCACTTTGAAAATTCTATATGCTAATAGGGACCTCCTCCAGTCTTCCCTTTCCATACAACAATTTTGTGACTATGTCGATGTGTTTGCAAATCAAATTGTTGGAGTGATTCGAACACATCGACTCGATCATACCAACACCACATCGACCTTTAGTGCATCTAGGCCCATAGCTTTTAGAACTTTTGAATATAGTACCTCACTGCAGTGGCAGTATCTAGTTATATTTATTATAAAAGCTGTAACAAAAGTTTCTGCTCTAATATTTTATATATTAACCCCTGGATGATACAGATATTTACAATGCATCATTTAGGTGTTTATTTTCTGAGCATTAGGGATGGCAAAGGTTTTCTCCTCAAAACAGAAATGTGAAAAATGGCAATCATGCTGAGCAGGACATTTTTCACAAAAAGTGCAGATTTTCTGCTTTATCCTGCCCAGCTTGATGCATTGAACTCCAATGTAAGATTGAATGTCACACCCTCCCTCCCTCACACACACACAAACACACACACATACACACACACACACAAACACACACACACAAACACACACACATACACACACACAAACATGGTGATTTTCCCTTCTTTTCTCGCACAGATAATGTAAAATGAACATCAGGTTCTTGTAGCATGTCATTCTGTGTTTTGAGCTAGGTAGGAAGTATTGTGGGCAGACAATTTGTTCTCTGTGATAGGGAGTCTGGGGGACTCTAGGAAAGTGTGTAGGAAGTGTAGCTCCTTTGACAACTAGTAGTATACGATTCATAAACTGTTAAACAGGCATAGAGACAAATATGTCTGATTTACTGAATCACCTTCGTAAATTTGCCCTACTCCCCTTGCCTACTCAGACCTGGAGCGAGCAACCTTCAGATCTAAAGCTGTGTGGCTTGCAACTCCCATCATTCTCAGCTGTTGCCCAGCTGAGAATGATGGAAGTTGTAGTCCAATAAGAGCTTAACAAGTTGTATAAGAGGGAACAAAGGATAAAACATTTAGCTGGATCTTTGAAACTTTGTCTGACTCCTTTCCACTGAATACTGTTTGTAACATTATTAAAATGTAGGTAATTATATTGAGCAGTAGTACCTTTTATAATCAATTGAGTAACTATTTTAGTACTGTAAATTCACTTTTGGGGGAACTTTATGCCTGGTACTCTGAAGTAACACTAGGAAACCTTCACAATATGCAAATTATCTTCTAATCTTTTCACCCATCTTTCAGTTTCTCAGGATCCAAGTAAATCAATTAATCTAATCCTGCTATTTCTTTCTCATTTAAATATATCACTGAAAATATCAACTTTAAATTTAGGATAGCTGTAAAATCATTGTCATTCAGATGGAGTACTGTTTTTTCCTATTAACTTAATTTTTATAAAAGTCTTTTTATTCTGTAATTTTAATACATTTATTATACTGTAGATTGCTTCAAAGACCCCAATTGTTATGATTTGCCTCTGATTTAGCACTTTAATAAACAAATCAAAGCAAAATACATACTTTGAGAATACACTTTCTAAACAATTATATGCCACTGTGAATAATAAAATAATATTTTTAGATTCAGAATGTAATTTGAAAATCATGTCAACTATTGAATTGTTACCTGCATTAAAGGGATAGTAATACTTAAAATGTAAAAAAAAATATTTTGTAGGGTGGCGCTGTTGCTACACGATCCTATGGACAGCTCTGGTCCCGGGACCATAAATCTCCATAGGATGGTGTAGCAACAGCGCCACTGTACAATTTCAGGCCACTGTGATATTGCACCTAAAAAATTCAACTTTGAAAATTAATAACTTTTGAATGAAACACCTTTCAGCAGTGGGAGTACTCTTGTTTTACTCAGGGGGATAAACCCTACAACATATATTTTTGTACATTTTAAGTATTACTATCCCTTTAATTGTATCAGATCGTGGATGAAATAACTAACACATAAAAAAATGAATCTGCATGATCACAATACAACTCCAAATTACCTTGAAAGAAGCCAAGCAGTAAGATTGTTCTCCAAAAGTTCATGTTGCTTGATCCATATGTTTTAATATATCATGTTTGGTTGCAGATTAATATTAAGTACATATTATGTTTAAAAATCTTCATCTAAAACCTACACTTACCAGAAAGGAAATTATGTGCAACACTTAAAACATAATTTCTTAAATCATAAGATTAGCCAAGAAGAAACTATGTTGAGTAAGGATGGAAGTAACTATTTCAATTAAGTTCTATTTAGTGCATATATTACACAAAATGTGTCATAGTCTGATGAAAGCATGTGTTGCAATAAAATCAGTTAAATGCTGTTACTAGTTATACAAATCAAATACATATGTTAACCTCCAAGTTACCTGAAATTTTCTGATGTAAATGCAGGGCTGATTTTCAGACAGGTCATGTTAGGTCTATAACTCTGTACATTTTTAACCTGGTAATACGTGAGACAAAAACAATGCACCATTACTGCATTGCTTTGTTAATCTCCTGTAGAGGTAAGTGAAATGTGATATTTTCATTACCTGGAATTTGTGGAAAAAACATTTTCTCTGTTTCAAAGAAATTCCAGTGGATAGAAAATCTCCACCTGTTTTGCTACTGCCAATGAAATTCCCATGAGAGCTTTGTCAATTTCCACCTGTGATTTCTATGGCTATGAGAATTATCAGTGCGATACTACCTGTTGCTGTCAGAGTAACTATCTACAAATCACGCCCACAGACCCTGAGACTTTAATCAAGCAACTTCAACTTTCTGTTTTTACCTGTCTGCCTCTATACTAACTACTTTCAAAATTTCAGCAACTTTTTCTATCTCTCCCAATCAGTGCAGTGTAATGCTTTACAGCAAAGTACAGACTAGACCTGTTAATTGCAGAACAGCAGTAAATTGAAATAAATGATAAAAGTACTGCATAGCAGAAGGTGCATCACCATAACTGTCCCTCTTATTCTTGTCTATATTGATATGTTGATATTTAAGAGTATTTGTGTGTGCATGTGTGCAAGCATGTGTGTGTGTGTTTGTGTGTGTGTGTCAGGATACAGGAGACTGGATCCAGAGTGTGGAACAGAAGGCTGATAAGAAGCCTAAGGCTCACATCTCTGCAGAGGAAGCTAGGAAGTAAAACTTGAGTGTGAGGCTGGGGAGCGGAGTCAGAAACTAGTGATGGAAGTTGAAGGACCCATAACCAGGTGGAAGGACCAGACAATGTGGCTGGGCATGGTAAAATGCCCAAAGAAGAGCAGGACATCAAAAAGATGAAGCCAGCTCCCAGGAATTCATTTCTGGACCTTATCCCTTCCACTTCATCAAATACTAAAGGCAACCTCTGTGTAAACAGGAATCCAGAATGGCTTTAACTTTACATTCTTCCTGGCCATCAACCAGAACCAAAGGCGTAGGAATACATCCAGGAGCAAGGTTAACAGGCTTAAGTAATAAACAACTGGCCGAACACAGACATAAGGAAGAAGCTCCAGTTTTACCACCACAGGATTTATATGTTAAAGGTTTTGATAAGGTGTCAATAAAATGGGCACCCTATTTTTTGAATGCACAGACAAGTTCAGATACTTAGTGAAGAGCCACACTTTCTCACTAGGCTGAAACGACACAAGAGAGTGACACATATGGTCAGCTATACTGCCAATAGAAGGTTGGTCTTCAAAGACTGGAGGATGGAAGTGAGGGCACAAAACATAGCAGTCATCTCAGGGACCTGTGACATGTGTATAGAGCCAGGAAAGGAAGCAAGAAGCATGCCATAATTGACACAAAACTGTTACATACATGTTCAAGAAGGGACATGATTGTTGTATGAGATTTCTGTGAGGCGGAGAAAATTGATCCAATTATCCTGCTGCCATGATGTAAAGCATCTCAAGTACTGTTCTAGTAACTGGTCAATCCATCTGACTGTTGGATTGTGGGTGAAAGGCCAAAGACAAGGAGACTTAGATATGATCAGACAAACAAAATGCCTTCCAGAACTTCAAGGAGAATTGTGAACCACTGTCTGATTCAAGTTCATCTGAAACATCATGAAAACAGATCATATCCCTAATAAACAAGGAAGTAGCAACTGGTGTCAGAGTGGCGCAAACCAGTACTGCGTACTGGACAAACATGGAGGACCTACCGGTGCTATAACGGAGGCAACATTAGCAACCGGTGTTAGAGTGGAGCAAACCAGTACCACGTACTGGACCAACACAGAGGCCCTACCGGTGCTATAACGAAGGCAGCACTAACAACCTGTGTAGAGTGGAGCAAACCAGTACCGTGTACTGGACCAACACTAAGGCCCTACCGGTGCTATAACGGAGGCAGCACGAGCAACCGGTGTAGAGTGGAGCAAACCAGTACCTCGTACTGGACAAACACGGAGGCCCTACCGGTGCTATAACGGAGGCAGCACAAGCAACCGGTGTAGAGTGGCGCAAACCAGTACCTAGTGCTGGACAAACACAGAGGCACTACCGGTGCTATAACGGTGGCAGCACTAGCAACCGGTGTCAGTGTGGAGCAAACCAGTACCACGTACTGGACAAACACAGAGGCCCTACCGGTGCTATAACGGAGGCAGCACTAGCAACCGGTGTTAGAGTGGAGCACACAAGTAGACTGACAGTCAGTGCAAACTCGGAGGCCAGAAGCCTGAAATCAGCGGTGCCACCAAAGGAAGGCACCAGAAGTCAGAATGTCGCCGAGGCAACCAGAGTCAAGTGGAATGCAGCCAAGTCGGGATCCAGGAACAGGAATGATAGCCAGGCTGGGTCAGGATACTGGAGAAGTAACGTCAGCCAAACCGGGTCAGATACGGAAGCAGGAATGTCAGCCAGGCCGGATCGGTACAAAGGAACGACTCTGGAGAATAGACAGGCTATCCGGGTAGGTACACAGGCGCAGGAACAGGAGAGAAGTCAGGCAGGCCCAAGATGACACAGGTATCCATAAACAGGCAATCACTGGCATAGAAACACCACGAAAGGGCAGTGAAAGGGTGCAGGAACCCAGTCTATATAGGCAATACTGGGCGGACTAATCACAGGCAACCAATGGAAAGCACCCATTTCTAACTGACAAGAAAAACCAGCAATCACGGGCACCGTGATACAAGGACATACCTCGCAGTTTCCATGAAATAAAGTCTTCTGGGGGAACTCCCAGTGGAAAGCTGGGATTGCCAAACAGAGGAGTGATCTGAGAGGGGCTCTCCAAGATCGCTGGGAAGCTCCTTCAGGACAGCGCAAGGATATCTGTTTGAAAGTGCACAGTAAGTGGGAGTTCATGACTCGAAAGGTCGTCCGGACCGTGCACCCATGGCCAAGGCTGAGGATTCTAAATTGACCCAGATTTTCTGACCCAATGGCAGGAAGCAAGCCTGAAGTTGCTTAAGATGAGAGGCTAAATAGTATTTATTTATGTCAGGGACAGCTAGACCATCCCTGGTTTTGGGGAGCCTCAAAACCTGGCAGGCGACCCTTTGTTTTTTGCCATTCCAAATGAAGTGCATGATGTACCTCTGACAGGCCTGTAAAGCTGGTTTAGGGGATTTGGACAGGAAGGGTTTGGAAAAAGTATAAAAGCTTCTGGAGAATGTTCATTTGAACTGGCTAACATAGATTTTTGAATTGATATTTACTGTGTGTTTTCATAATTTTCAGTGCGGATCGGGCATCGGCCAAAGAGGAGAGGAATCCGTGGCACACAGCACTGTCTCCACTGCCGCCGCCTCCGCATCCACACACAGCAGCATGGGCACTGATATGTTGTTTAACCCTTTAAGCCCAGAGAGGTCAGCAAAGCATTGCTCTGCAATGTGTTACGTACCCCTCTGCCACTCAAGGGGTTAAATGATGAAGACTGATGAGAAGGACAGAAAAGGACCATGAAGCTGAGGACTCCTCTGGACATCTGGATTAATGATGTGTCACTTTTAATGGGAACAGCCACATTATTGAGAGCATCACAAATCAGGAGGCTGAGCTTTCTTGATCCGCTCGGGTCACCTAGCCCCTTCCTTTTTGCCAGGGTGCATAATGGACCTTGTGGAAAGGCTCCAGCCTGTTCCAGTGTTGATACATTTGGTGTTGGTTTCGAGTGTGTAAGTAGGAGGTCAGAATCAAACACAAAGGAAGGAGAAAAAGGAGAGGGAAACAAAGAAAAGTCATTCCCTATTGCCCCCTCAGAAAGCAGGTCCAGTAATAGAGGCACACAGAAATATAATATTTCAAAAAATACAAAAGGAATTTTGCTAGTACACATAAGTACAAAAAAATATAAAGATGGCACTTAAAAACATTTAAAAACATGAGAGGGAAATTCCCTTCCATATACACTTAAGCATATCATATGAGGAACACAAAGATCAATAATTGAGTGCAATATTTCCCCCATGTAAGAGCCTCATACAACAATAAACACAACAATATTTTCCCATTCATAGGTAGGTCGGTACAAAATAATAATAAAAATAAAAATACAACCTAGTGATAATTGTGAGATAAATAAAATACACACCCCTCCTATTATGAAGGACTAATGTAAAAAGTTGTGAGAAAATCCTATAACATTACTAGGTAGGGAAACATCCCTTAAGTAATATAAATATGAAACAACACATAATAGTAATGAAAAGCCAGTACTTAGCCACCAAAATGGAAATAGAGAAATCAGGAAGGGACACCCTCTCAGCAGCTGATTCCAACGTGTGTCACCATACCCAGCTTCGTCAGGGGATAAGAAACAAGTGAAGGCTGCAAGATTTTAAAGTCCCAAGAGACAATGAAATCCCACCAAACTGATCACATGATCATCTCAAACAAAGTCACATGATCGCATAAAGTCTTTAAATTAAAATATATATATAGGCTGACCAGGCAATAGGTGCAATAGGGGAGGACTTTTCTTCTGTGTCCTTCTCTTTTTTCCCCTTCATTTTGTTGGATTCTAATCTTTTGGATCCTTGTGTGCACCATACTATTGTAATGAATATAATACTTTGAGGACTTGTACCTGCTATACCTCTTTATATAGGTAGGAGGTCAGAGACATCAATATCCAGAAGGCGAAGGAGACGAAGTCCCAGGGTGTAGTCCTTGACCAAGTGAACAGTTCCTTTATGTGGCACCAGGAGACAGAAGGGGAAGCCCCAACAGTATTTTATATCATGGGATCGAAGAGCATCTGTCGCCAGCCTTAACACCCTGCATCTGGTTAGAGTAGCTGGGTAGGCATATGCAAAAATCTGTGAGGTGCAACCATGCAGTGAAAGACTCTGGTCACGTGCCACCCAAAGGACCTCTTCCCTAGGTGTGAAATAATGCAGAAGCAGCACAATATTGTGTGGTTGGTCAGTGGCCACGGGTTGGGAACTCAGGGCTGTGTTCCCCTGGTCAAGAACAAATTTGGTGGGATTTCTATAAGGTTTTAGCAGAAAGTCTTCAGTCTGAATGGACTCAGGGACACCTCTAATCTGCAGGTCATTGTGTTGAAAACTATTGTCAGCATCTTCTTGTGCTTCTTGTAAGGAGGACAGTTGAGTTTTAAGATCCGCAACATCCCTTTCAAGATTCTTAATGGTTGAGGAGATTGAGTGTGGAAGAACTTCCACAACGTCCATGCGGGCAGTCACCCCTGCAATCTCGGGGGAGGGCTCAGTAATGGAGGACTTCAGATCTTGTTTAACAGCCAAAAGCAATTGTTTCAGATCTAAAATGTCCTGTTTGGTGCAAATTGCATCCATCCTAACTTTGAAGTCTGAAGAGGTAGTTTGAGAGCAAGCGTAGGGAAGAAAGCAGCTGCAGTGGACTCTGAAGGCTGGTTGCAGAGGGGGAGAAGTATGTAGACAGAGGTTTTTGTGCGCACCTATGATGTTTTTTTTATGTTGTCCTCCCTAACTTATCACAGTGTGTCCAAAAAATAAATAACTAAAAAATAAAATCAACAACCTATTTCTCCATACTTCCCCAGCACAGAGACAATAAAAGCTAGAACAGCAAGCTGTCTGTGTCTTTCCAGTCAGTCACACTGAATTTTTGGATATTTGGGGTCACCCTCCTTCCTCACTTCTTCTCCCCAGAGTGCCCTCAGACTCCTTCAATGCAGAGAACAAATGTCCTAGCTAAAAGGCTCCCTAAAATAAGCTTCAAATCCCCTTTATTTGCCTATCTTCTCTACTTCAAAAATGTGCTGCTTTCTCCTCTCGCAAACACAGAATGGATGCTGTGGGAGTCTGACACCCTGAAGGAAAAGTAGTAAAAACTTTCATGTGGTGGGGAGAAATTGTTCTTCCCGTTGATTTCAATGCAATGAGCTAGGCGAAAAAGCACGAAAACAGCACTTTTCTAAGGAAAATATTCGCCAAAATTGTCGATTTTGGTTTGAAGTGAAAATTTTCGGCCATCCCTACCTTTAATCATGTGGATGCAAGAAATGTCTCCATCACCTTGTGAAGAACAAATGGGCTAAAAGATTAAGACTAAAATTCTCCCTCATTGAGTTTTAGAATTGCTTGGCATATTAAAGTCTATGAGTTTCTCTGCTTGAACACTCTGTATTGATTATACATTTACTGATTAGATATTGGGTAAGTTTACATTACAATCTCGAACAATGAATTAAGCTTGTGAGTGTCGAGGAGTTTCCAATGCATTGCCTTGCAATGCTTTGAATACACCTCTGGCACTCAAAGGGTTAAAGACTAGTGTTGAGCGAGCACCACGATGCTCGGGTGCTCGGGTGCTCTGACCGAGCACCCCCTGAGGCTCGAGTGCTCGGCCGAGCACCCGAGCCCCATTGGAATGAATGGGGCGACACCAGGCACCCCCTGCTCTGATGAGGGGAGGGTGCCTGGTCAATGCCCCCTTCATCTCCGCTATGCCCCCTTCATCTCCGAATGCCCCCTTCAGCTCCGCAATGTCCCCCTTCAGCTCCGCTATGCCCGTCTTCCACAATGTGCCCCTTCATCTCCGCTATGCCCCTCTTCCACAATGTGCCCCTTCATCTCCGCTATGCCCCTCTTCCACAATGTCCCCCTTCATCTCCTCTATGCCATAGAGGAGATGAAGGGGGACATTGTGGAAGAGGGGCATAGCGGAGATGAAGGGGCACATTGTGGAAGAGGGGCATAGCGGAGATGAAGGGGCACATTGTGGAAGACGGGCATAGCGGAGATGAAGGGGGACATTGTGGAAGAGGGGCATAGAGTCTATGCCCCTCTTCCACAATGTCCCCCTTCATCTCCGCAATGCCCCCTTCATCTCCGCAATGCCCCCGTACCTCCAGTCCCTGGTGGTCCAGCGGAGCTTCTTCGGATCTGTGCCTCTTCCGGCACAGATCCCCGCCACCCGAACATGTCGGGCGAGCACATGGCGGTACTCGACGAGTACCGCCATGTGCCGAGCAGAGCGATGCTCGAGCCGATCCGAGCATCGGCCGAGCACGCTCGCTCATCACTATTAAAGACCTCTCTAGGACCTAAGGTTTCCCACCAGGTGTACAGCGACTCAAGGTACCAATCTTAATTTGTCACGTTTACAAATATACTGATCATTGCACTGTTTATCCTGCCTACCTCTCTGAGGATTTAATTTTACAATTATAAGTGTCCAGATTTAAAAACATATGTGTCATGACTTAAAAAAGGATGGGAACAACTGATCTAAGCCCCAGAGGGGTAAGCAACGTATATGACAATGTTCATTAAGTTAGGACATTTATAAAAAGTGCTGAAACCACAGTAGAAGTTAGGCCACAGAAAAGTACTTTTGGCCAAAAGTCCATTTTGTGTGTTCCCAAAACACAGTCAAATAGCAGGAATAAAGGGAACATCAAAGGAAAAGAGCTAACGGTCGGTGCCTGACACACTATTAAAGTGTTAGTAATGTCTAAAAAAAAGTTTTTTGCATTTAGAAGAGCTTAAAAAGCTGATCAAAATGCAAAAAAAAGTATCTCTTAAACCACTATGGTTTAATAGATACTGGCGTTTAACGTTTGATTTCTCCTACTGACAGCTGTAAAGCTGTCAGCAGGAGATCTGTGTCGGTCGATACGGAGGCGCTTGAGAAGTGCCGAGATCTCGTTACTTACACAGAATCCCTTCATTGGAATGGTCTAAAACATGTGCCTAGTGTTCAGGCACACGTTTTAGACCATTCCAATGAAGGGATTCCGTGTAAGTAACGAGATCTCCTGCTGGCAGCTTTACAGCTGTCAGTAGGTGAGATCAAACTTTAAATGCCCGTATCTCTTAAACCATAGTGGTTTGAGAGATATGTTTTTTTTGCATTTAGATCAGCTTTTTAAGCTCTTCTAAATGCAAAAAATAAATTTTTAGACATTACTAACACTTTAAGTACCGATCTTTAGCTCAAACACTCATTCACCCTCCCAAACACTAACCCTACACTATCCCTAACAGTAAAGTGCAACAATACTAATCCTAACACTAGCCTAACACTCAGATCTGTGTAACACTTACCTGTCATCCACTGTCCATCTTCTTCAATCTTTCTTCTTCTATTCTTTGCAATTTTTCTTTGTATCTTTTTTTTTTCTTCTTTCTTGTAAAATTCAAATAAATGTCAATGCTAGTAATTTAAAACAAAATTTACCCAAGATTTTCCTGTTAACCCTATGGGTTCTGGAGAGGAACTCCAATATATATTTACATAATATGCTGCCATTCCTGGATCGGAAAAGGTTAAGGCATTCTTATTATGAATTATGAAAAGGCCTTGCAAAGATTAAAATTATGTCCCCCTATGTAGCTGCTGCCACTACCTCTGTTGGTGGCAGCAGGAATGCCTAGTGGCACAGACCCCCCCCTTCCATATCTTCAGGTTTTTTATATAGAGAGTCTCTGTTCAAAATGGATTCCATACTACAATTGGCTGGGATGTGTGCTTCTGCACTTCCCTGCCAATCAGGTTCTAGTGGATTTGTCAACCCCTCAGAAACTTATTTGTAGGCTGAATTGTAAGCTGGAATCCATTTTGAACAGTGACTAGCCATATAAAAAGCCAGTCTTTGTTCAAAATTCAATCATGTGGACTCAGGTAATGACCCGGGAAAGGAATTATGGGGGGGGGGGTTCTGTTCAACTAGACATTCCTATACAGTCAGGGGAGGCGACAGCAGCAGCAATGTAGGGGACATAGTTTTCATTTTAACCTTTTATTAATTCATAAAATAATGCTTTAACCTTTTCTGATTCAGGAATGGCAGCATATTATTTTTGAAAGATATGCCAGACAGCATTTAACCCTTTGAATGCTGTCAGGGTACCCATCTGGCACTCAGAGGGTTAACTCAGGCATATCTTAGGGGAATTTCATTTTAAATTACTAGCGTTGACATTTATTTTAATTTTACAGGAAAGAAGAATTAGACTGTAAGAAGAAGGACGATTACAGTAGCTGACCAGGGTGCTGAAGACTCTGCTTGACATCAGGATTAATGGTAAGTGTTTATTGTCAAGGGCTGGGGTTTTTTTTAACTTAGATTATCGCTGCAGTAAGCATACCCACATGGCACTCATAGGTTAATTCTACTAACATTTCACACATTTTGGGAAAACTTTGGATGTATTGATATGTTAGTTTTTCAACTTTCAACTCCTGCTTCAGCACTTTGGAAATGCGTTAAGGGACTTTGCACCCCAAAAAACTGGGAGCATGAAAGTGGGTCCCTTAACAGATATTAGTGCCTAACGCATGAAATTGAAAGGCATATTTAGCTGCTTTTTCTTTTTTTTTTGTCAGTGGGCGAATATGCACGCAGATTTATTGCCTGACATGGAGTGTTTTTTATCTGGTATTTTTTCAAAGCACAGATAATTGAATAACTTACGTGCTTGGAAAAATGCCATTGGCTGTTTTTTTGGCATCTGGAGGAATTGAATAAAGGCCAAAATCTCATAAAAAAAGTAAACTATCATAGAGGTACCTTATTTTTATGTGAATATGTCCAACCTTCTCTGCTTTTATCATGGGCAATAGTTTCTTTCCTATTGCATGCCAGTTGTGTCATTTCTAAAAGCACAGGATGGCATTACTAGAGATGAGTGTGTTCTGTTGCCACAATAAACTGTGAATATTGAGAAATTAACTCGCTGCTATTACACAAGAATCATGAACAAGCAGTCAGACTTCTCTAAAATGAATTCATGTTACACAAAGATATTGTGTAATCGTAGTTTGTATTTGATCTCCCACTTAATTTTCATCCGTAAGTTGCGATAATGAAGAGATGTAAGTAAATATTTTCTATACATTTACTTTGTTTTAATGGAAAAAAAATATTTATTCAAATTCAAACAGCAATACTATTATATATATGTATTGTATATTTAAAATGGACTGCAACGTCAATACTGAGGGCTACCTTCTTAACAAGCTTAACATTTCAAGGATCATAGGGCAGGGCAATGCATTTCTTTGGAATACATTGTGCACCTCTGTAGTCCTAAAAGGGTTAAGATGAGGCTTCTTAAAAGATTTATATTTAATTACAATTAATATACATTTATACCATCTCTTTATGTCTGTTTAAGAAGAGGATAGCATCTAGTTTATTACTAGAATACAGGTCTTTGTATACCATTTTTGAAGTAAAAAGGGATCTAACTGCAAGGGAATAAGTTATTCAATTTATTTAACCCTTTGAATGTCAGAGGGGTACAGAATGCATTGCTTTGCAATGCATTCCATGCCCCTCTGGCACTTAAAGGGTTAATTGAAGGACCTAACTTGGAATGTGTACATCTTGTCAGGTATTACTATAGACATTTTATTGCACTGAACTATGTTGTGGTCTATAGCTGGTCACTTGCAGTTCGCAATATGATATAGACAAAGAACCTTATTCATCAAGCTCACAGGATATGTGACTCTATAATCTTACTGTCTTCCTATAGCTTTGAGTGCTCTTTATGTTGTACACGTGGCTTTTCTGCATTGTTTTAGTATCTTTTTACATGTAATCCTTTTTAACCCCTTAGTGACGGCCGCGTGCAGACGCAGCCGTCACTTAACGCCCGTCTAACATTTTTTTTTTTTTCTCAGAAGAATCCGGAGTCCCTGAACGGCGTGCAGCCGCGCGGGGATCCGGATTTCCTGGACGTACATGTACGTCCTCTGTCACTAAGTGACAGCCACAGAGGACGTACATGTATGTCCATTGTCGCGAAGGGGTTAATAATATTGCATTCTATCTGCTTTCACAGTCTCACTCAGAAAGCTCTTTGGACGCACATTAAGATAGCTGTCAGAGACATACAAGTATAAAAAAAGGTAAAGCTGAAAAAAAAATAAAAGCATTGGAAATTTGACTTTACATATTGTGCACATGCAGAATATTTGACATCAAAAAAGTTGACTGCCACTTTAAATTGGGATTACAAACAGACAGGGTGCATGCAACTCAAGACAGGCTAAATGCCTTGTCCTTAAAGGTCAAGAATAAAGACAAAAGAAAATGATAGGGAAATAGAATATTCAGTGCATTATATAAGGGATTAAATAGGATAAATGAGAAACCTGCTAGGATGAGTAGAGGAGAAGTACATACAACAAGAAAGGAAAGTAGATAATATAGATGGCAGCAAGGAATGAGAGGGTTCTCCAGTCCCCCAAACACTAGTTCAAAGACCAAAATGCAAACACAAACAAAAAGACAAACCTGCGCTCCTCTATATAAAGTGTGAATGTGTGCCCTGTATTGAGCATATCTAATATTTCTTAGTAAATAAGTGAGACTTTGGTTTCACAAATTGCCCAAGTCATGTATAAGATTGCCACCCTGTCAAGGTATCTCACTTTAAGGCTCAATATGCTCAATACAGGGCACACATTCACACTTTATATAGAGGAGCACATATTTCTCTTTTTGTTTGTAGTTATACAGTAATTATGTTTTAAAATATCCCCTTCTCTCCCCTTTTACCTCTTGCATGCTCCTCCCTGCAGATGTGGATTCCAGTTGCTTGACCGGACAGCTTACAGTGAGGGACAATCTTCTCCCTGTGAGCATAATGAAAACCTGCTCATTACACTCACTGAAGATTGTCCCTCGCTGTGTGCTGTCCAGACTGGCTTGGGGAGCGCATTGCTTTGGTAAATGGGGAGGGAGGGAGATACTTTTAAACAGAATTACTTTTGAACTACAAGTCGGCATGATTAATATACAGAGAAAAATGAAACAAAATATATGAGTTTAAATCTGAGGTGCATTTATATAGAGGAGCGCAGGTTTGTCTTTTTGTTTGTATTTGCACTTTAGGCTTTGTCCTAATGCTTTTAAGGGACTGGAGAACTCTCTCATTCTTTGCTGCCATCTACATTATCTACTTTCATATTTCACTATATGGATATGTTACTTTAGAACTACAAGTCGTACATGATTAATATATAGCGCAACATGAAATAAAACATGAGCATTAATCAGAGGTACATTTATTAGCATCCATTACTATCCCTTTAAAGGGATAGTAATACTTTATTATTACTATCCCCCATATTGTACATATTTGCAAAATAATGTAATAGTCCCCAGGTTCATCTCTCAAACCTTTATGGTTTGAGAGATAACCGAAGGCAAAGTTCCCCCACCCTCCCCCTTCCCTGAAGTCAGTGTTGTACTGACTTCAGGGGAAGTCTGTCGTACGAAACTGGGCTACTTTTTCCTCTATAATGTATGCACTCACTTTATCCTTAACCCTTTGAGTGCCAGAGGGGTACGCAATGCATTGCAGAGTAATGGGTTGCATACCCCTCTGGCACTCAAAGGGTTAAGCCCATTTCATTAATTCAGCTACATTTATTCTCATTTTGAGGTTTGATGTAGATTTCTTTCATTAAGGTGCTGTTTTTATGTTAAGTACTTAATATGTTTTTGGTAGAAAGCAACCTTTATTTAACCCCTTAACATCCACGGTCCTGGGAAGTAACCTTACCTTAAGGACCACTTTGATGTTTCCAACGTGCCGGTACACGTGACCTTTGATGTGTACTGGCACGCTGCGCTGGGGACTGAGAGATACCACTCCAGTCTTGCAGAGGACAATTTCACTCCATGTTTTTACTTACAGTGCTCCCGGAGGAGCTCTGTAAGTAAAATGTAGATGACGTGCTATGATCGTCACCGGTCCTTAAAGCAAAACCTGTGCTACAGTCATAGCACGGAACGTGGGCATTAAGGAGTTAATCTTCTTCCCCTCAACTTAGGCAACACAGCAACAAATGATCTTACTAAATTTGAGAGTACAAGCAAACTATATAGTAGACATCATGTTTGTGATTATCTGCACCTTCCAAAGAGCTGAAAGAGCAATACATATTTTTACAAAGAAAAAGAAAAAAATAAACCTTATTATAGTGAGTTTCCAGATTTATATAAAAAGGGTGCTCCAACTGCTGAAAAAATGTTTACCAAACATTATTATAGCTCAAATCTATATCAAACCTAAATATCATTTTTAGCAACAGCGCCAACTGGAGGTCAAATGAAGATTCTAATAATTCACAGAGTATCCATGTTGAACTCAGAAAGAAAATACAGTTTATTTTAGCAAAAACAAAGGATGAATACAAGACACATGTGCATGTATTAAAGGCATTTTTCCTGTGCAAACAGATATTGCACATGTTCTAATCCAGGAGGTCATATACCGAACACTTCTTGAATTGCGCATAAAAATTAGCTTTTACGAAAATACTCCACAGATGAATAAAATTATACGCAATAGAACTCCCTGCAGTAGGTGCATTTGCTATTCCACTCAGACAGACTAGTTAATCCTGACCACGGCCACAAAAAAACATGCACAGCTGTTCAATAATCTTGATTTTTTTTTTTATGCACAATTCAACAACATAATGTGCAAACTTATTCGCTAGTGATTTTCACAATAGAAATACAAATTGCTCACATTTCTTGCATTCTGCCCAAAGTTTATTACTCCTTTACAGTATAATGCAAATAGTAGCTAATTAGTTTCACATAATTTTGAGCTTATAATAAATTATCATCATATAATATTATGAAGTCACACCTAGGTTTACACAATGCTAAGCAGTTACAACTAGGGATGGGTGAAAATTTTCGTCTCAAACTGAAATCGGTGAATAATGGCACTTGCCGCTTGGTGAATAATTTCCTGCGAATAGTGCAGTTTTTCAGCTTTTTCCTGCCTTTTTCGTCTAGCTCATTGTGCATTGAAATCAATGGGAAGAAAAATGTTTCTCCCAGTGCGAAAGTTTTCTATAGCCATATAAATGGGAGTCAGGCTCTCACAGCAGCCATTCTGTGTTTGTGAGAGGAGAGAACAGCATTTTATTTGAGCTAGAGAAGAGAGGGGAATTAGTTTAGGGAATCTTTTAGGTAGGACATTTGTTCTGTGTAAGTTTGTATTAAGAGAGTCAGTGAGGCACTCTGGGGAGAATTCCATGTGACTGACTGGCAAGACACAGGCAGCTATGGACCTATTTGCTTGGTGCTCTTGCTGTTATTGTCTCTGTGCTGGGTGGGGAAGTCTGGGGAAAGATGTTGTTGATTTTGTTTTGTGACAGACAGCTGACTGGGCTTAGGCAAGGCATCATACAGCTCCATCAGTTGCGTTGTGAACTGAGGAATAAAAAAAACACAGTGTAGTTGAGTAATGTTCAGCAAATGCACAAGGGGAAGGGGGATGGGTGGAGCAGTGCAGGTATATGAGAGTAAAGTAGTAGTTCAAAAACTGACTGCAGCAATGGCTGTTGCAGCTTGTGCAATCAATGATGATGATCCCTCTACTCCAAGGGAGGATGCAGTTTGTCAAGGTCCCAGAAAAACTAGCTCCAGCACCACCAGTGCCAGTAGAAATAAAGGACCATATAAGTTGAACACTGAAGACGACAACAAGTCGCATTCAAGTGTTGATGATGCTGGCAACACCCTAATAGAGGAAGATGTAGCTGCTGAACCGCCTGCTGCATCAGATAGTGAGACAAACAAGCACCAAAACACCCATCCTCAAAGTAGTAGGGAACTTTGTTACAGTAAAAGTAAAAATAAGTTGTTTGAGACCTCCAAAAGCTTAAAGGAATGTAAGGATAGTAATGGGCAAGAATTGTCAGGTGATGCTGATGCTGCTGAGGATGACCTAATGATAATTGGTGATGATGATGATGCAGATCTAGAAAATATCCCTCCAGCATCCTTCTCTTCTTCAGATACAGGTGAAGTTGAGAGTGAGGATGATGACATGGCTATAAGGTTAGCAGAAAGTCAAAGGCTGAATCTTCCACCACTTTTAAGGAGTAATGTTCCTGTCTATAAATTGTTTGAGAAAGCCATTAGAAAGTATGACCCTGAACAGGCACAGATGTCAAAAAGTACAGTCACCCTATCAGTCATCATCAGCATCTTCGTATCTTCAATGTCCAAGTCCCACTCAGCCACACACACCTGTTTTGAGTACCCAGCAACAGCAACACAGGTTATAAACATCCACAATGTTAGATATGATGAGTGCTTCTGCTGCTGCAATAAGTTCTGCAACTTTGACACCTAGTAGTAGTGGCAGTAGAATTGCATCAACATATCAACAATATCTCAGGAAAACCTAATTCCATGAAGTCCACAGTATGGAGATACTTCACTCAGGATCCTCAAGCTAAGCATGTTGCTATCTGTTGTCTGTGCAAAAAGCACGTAAGCAGGAGGAAAGCAGGCTCACACATAGGCACCTCCTCTATGAGATCCCACCTGAAGCACAACCACGGGTCTGACTGGGAGGCACACTATCAGCAGGCCAAAGGTGCCACAACTATCAGCAGCAGAAGAACTTTAAAAAGTTCCCAGGGGTCTAGGGCAAAAAAAAAGTAGTGATTTGTCAGAGAGTGTGCTATGGCTCCTGCTGCAGAGAAATTATGACAAAGCCAAGACAAATATATTAACAGCAGCACATATGAGGAGGTGGAGAAGGGTTTTCACCACTTGGAACCACTGCTATGAGCGACAAGTAATGAATGTCAACAATCTGAGAAGGAGAATGGAGATTTGACGCAAGCATGACAACAGTAAAAACTATATACATACACAAATCACACCATACCAGTCCCCCACCACCACCACTACAATACACATCTGCCACATTGTAGGATGTATTTTTTTTTAAGCTCTTGACATCATCATGAATATGTGCCAGTATCACTTAAGAAGGAAGTTAGTGTTGTGGGCAAAGGACAAATGCATTCTGCATGCTGACAAGTTTTTCAAGGCATATTTTGCTGTAGATCTCACAGCTTTGACTTTCAGACACTTAGTTCTAAACTACAGCCGTCAGAAGAATTCAAAGATATTACAGCTATCCCAATGACTATAAATAGGTAACACTGCAGGTAAATAATAAGAAGAAGAGAGTTACTGTACACCCAAGTAGTGATGACATAGTTTCTGCCATCAACAGCCAGGAGTACAGAAAGTTACAGTCCTGATTGGAGCTCAAGAGTAAGTGTAGGTTAAAACATAACCTTTATTTGCATATTGCTAAAATAGAAAGAAAAATCTGGTATTTCACGTTTATGTCAAGGTTTGGCTGAGCTGCTCCTACTTTGCCTATTGATTCTGCTGTCTGAGCTAACTGAGTGCTCTGCCATCCATTGCTGCTGTCTTCTGAGTTCCTGGGTCAGGCTGAATAGGCTGACCTCTCTGATTTCTCACCTGACTTGTTATCAGCCAACCCTCTCGGGGTATTTAAAGCAGTTGGCTCACTTCCTGATTGTCCTTATGTATGTTGCTGCTGGCTGCTGTGGATTCTCCTGCACTCCTGTTTAGCTGTGTTCCTGACCTTTGGCTTGTTCCTGACATCGCGGAACCTCATCACATTATATATGTTCTCTGTACTAAGGGTCAACTTATGTTTATTCTAAGTTGATTAAATGTAAGTACAGGCTATGGAAGTCAATAACTACGTTCAGTAACAAGTAACAAATATCTATTGTTTACAATCGACACTTGATTGTCTAATATTGTTGCCATAAAGTTCAGCTGAATGAAGATGAGACGAGCCTCTGCTTAAGGACCAATCACGTACTATAGTGAAGGAACTCTATGACATATTGAGGACCGCCCCATTATACAGGCTTTAAATATGGTGGAATGGAGGCTTCTGGTAAATCTAGCCCCTGATGAAGCCAGCAGACAGAGCTTAGAAACGCGTAGGGTGGTAAACCAAGGGTTAATCAGTCACTGCTTACTAGACTAGACATTGCGATACTCATCACTATATGGACGAAATAATAGACAGAACAGAGTAATTAATAGACAGTGCCAAGGCTCTCTGACTTCCAACTAAGATAGAGACTGATCCGGTGAGGCTTGAACCGATCCGGGAGATATTCAGTGCATGGGTCACTTAAACACAAGCTTTAGGGTCTCTTTTTGTTCAGTCCATGTGTATCAGCGAGTGTGCAAGGATTAAATAATCAAGCATTTAAGCTAATTACTTAATATAGTGGTGACAACCCTTTAATCTATGTACTGTAGTGATACAACTGAGGGAGCTCTCATTCAGTTGCGATATCTTTTAAATGTGAAATATCAGATTTTTATTTCTATTTTAGCAATATGCAAATAAAGATTATGTTTTAACCTACACTTACTCTAGAGCTCCAATCAGCACTGAACGGGTTAACTTTCTGTACCCCAGGAGGTTGATGGCAGAAACTAGATCATCACTACTTGGGTATACAGTAACTCTCTTCTTCTAATCAGCCCTCAGAAAAAGTAATATTGCAGTGGAAAATGTAGTACCTATAGGAAATATAGACAAAAAATGTGTTAAAATGGGCTAAGAATCCTGTATAATAATTCGCTAAAACGTGTGTAACGATGCAGTCATGTGCAGTAGAGCTTGCTGTGCCTGCTGCAGTCATGAGCAGTAGAGACTGCCAGTGACGAGGTTGATACAGAGCGGGGCGCTAGGAAGGAGCGTCCAGCTCTGTATTAGCCGCGGCATGGGCATCCTCTACTGAGCATGACTGTACCGCGACCGGCTGTCAGTGGCACTGTAGCCCGTATAACGGGCTCTTCAACTAATGTGTTAATATAGACGAAAAGGAGGACATTTTTGCATAGGCCGAAAGGCAAAAACTTTTGCGGAAAAAGTGAAAAATCTGCAAGTTTTCACGAAAAGTCATGCAGGATATGTTTCACATTCTTCGCCCACCCCTAGTTACACCTAGCTTGACAGCCAACTGAAGTTTTATGCTTATCTTAAAGCAATGCAAAGATTTTAGGCCTGAATGAATGAATATGTATATTTATATAGCACCACAGGTGTACGCAGCGCTTTACAATTTAAGGGTTTAGACAATACAGGGTTATAAGTGCTGTGCAAAGTGAAACACTGGAAGTGAGGTCCCTGCCCAAAAGCTTACAGTCTAAAGTGGTAATGGGAGACATACAGAGTACATGAGGGTCAAGTGCTGTATACAGTGCCAGAGTTCCAATTAGGATAGGGGACATAAATTAAGTAATATACAAAGTGAGTGCCATATAACATTTTTAAGTTTTGTCAATCGTGATTTGAAGACCATCAGAGAGGTGCAGTGGTGCAGATTGGGAGGTAGAGCATTCCATAGATAAGGAGCAATGAGAGAAAAAGGTTTGATACGTGAGAAGGCTGTAGACACAAAAGGAGCTGAGAGAAGATTGTTATTGGCTGATCATAAGTGACAGGATGGGGTATAGAGGCCTGACCAAATATTTATCAGGACTATATTATGTGCCCCAAATCATCAGGGAGAGAGCGCTCCAGAGGATTTAAAGATAAGTGGTTTCAGAATCAGATTTTCTAAGAAAGGAGAACTAATGCCACCTAAAAATAACAATCCCTCCCCCATGGTCCTTATTAACTTTGGTTTAATGTTTTTTGTTCCCTCGTACCTGGATTTTCTTTCCTTGGAGGCAAACATCACAGTTGCATTTATTTATTTTCAGACTGAAGCAGGAATAGTGCATGAGCTAACCTTGTACAGTGATCAATTTGATCTCCTGTGGTGTTGCTAGCAACTGTTATGCTCACCTGCATGGACATAGCATCATGGACTGATTGAAGGTGTTACCTCTCTTGAACTAAGCCAAAAGGGCAACATTCATAGGGCCCATTAGGATTTGCACACCACATATTCAGACTGGGAGAGAACAAAGGGAATTTCCAAAAAGAGAAACAGGCTGTTTTTCACCTATTTCTTCCAACAGAGGCATTTTCCACGTCTTCTACTGGCCATTTTTGTGTGTTTTATTTTTATACACTTTGGGCCTTCTCCACTAAAGAAAAGTGGAACAATTATGGAACAAACCAGATGCACCAAAGAAAAATAAAATGTCCCATTCATTTAAAGATGGCTTTTAACACTTTATATACTAGATAGGTGTCTAAAGCATTGCAAAAGAATGTGCTGAAAATCTCTCCAGTATTCAATGGATTAAAAGCCCCACTTACAAACATATAATTTGACAGCAGAACCATTTGGCCCATCTAGTCTGTCCATTTCTCCTACTGTAAAAACCTAAATTTGGTTATTGGTCTTGTCTTATGTTCTTGTTTATGTTCTCTTGCATGCTTAGATTCCCTCCCTGTATTAACCAGTACTACATTTGGTGGTAGGCTGTTCCACTTATCTATTACCCTCTAGGGGTGGGCAAAAGGTCCAGTTGTGTTCCCATGAAAAAGTCTGTGAAAACCATGTGGTTGTCTGCCACCTTAAAAAAAGCCCTTAAAATCCTTGCTGTTTTCTCCTATTGCAAAAAATGTTTCACCAATTTTTTTCAATGGCTACACATTTTTCTCCCATTTACTTACATGTACTTCACGTTTTTTAGCCCAAAATTTGATGATTCAAGGAAGCAAAATACATCACAAGCAGACAGAGAGGGAGAGAAGGTGCTAGGCTGTTTTGCAGTGCTACTTTTAGATAAATTAAGGCAGCAGAGTCTCATAGTGTGTGCTATGAGCGCCTGGATGACAAAAAAAAGCAGGAGCTGGAAAGACCATGATGCATCCAGTGAGTCTGAGGTGGAGGAGAAGGACCTCCACCAGCACTGAAGGGCCTGGAAGCCCTGATTCCCTAGACCCAATGATAACCAGTCCCCCAACATTGTCTTTTGATGTGAGGGAAAACAGTGTCACAGGACCCGGCACAGGAAGAAGTGGGTAGCAGTAAGGGTGAGAAAAGGTTCCTGCATGACTTTTTGTGAAAAACAGATTTTTTTTTTAATTTTTTCACAACATTTTCCACCTTTTCACCAATTCCAACACATTTTTCACCTATGTTTCCCATGGTGCAACATTTCCTACCACAATATTACTTCTTCTGAGGGCTGTAGTGGAGAAATTAGTAGCTGCAAGTCAAATTTGTGAGTCCTACAGCAACATATACCTTGAAAAATGTGTTAGTATACAGATTGCCTTTGTCCTTTGCACACCACACTAACCACATGCTTGTACAATTCAGGTACAGCCATTCTGGAAAATAACCGCTTCTTGGGTTATGCCAGTGTGAAGTTACACATGACATCAGTTCTCTGAAACCTCTGTTTTCTGCAAAAGAATACGGCAACCTTGGCAGTCCACAGATGTACTTTTGGATTGCTTTTGTGAAGTTTGTGACTCCTTCCTAGGAACTCAGTCAGAGTGGGCTGGCAGGACATGACAGAAGAACACTGTAACTTTATTGATTTACTAACATGACTAAAGAGGGTGTTGCCCCCTGACTCCCCTAATACAGAGAACAAATGTCCTACCTAAAACTAAACTTCAGTTCCTCACTTTATTTGTCTATCTTGTCTAGCTCAAAAACATGCTGCTATCTCCTCTCACAAACACAGAATGGCATGTTGTGAGAATCTGATACCATTTTATATGCCTGCAGGAAAAGTAGAGACAAATGCATTGTGATGGGGAACAATTCAATCTTCCTATTGTTTCAATGCAATGATCTTGGCAAACAATGCAGAAAAATTGCACTTTTCATGTGAAATGACTCGCCAAGCGGGAAATCCCATTATTTGTCAATTATAGTTTGAGGCATACATTTTTGCCCATCCTTAAGTTGCAGTATGAGCAGTACAGGTCAACTACCTGTGCCTGCTGCTACTGCTGCCAGTGGGCCTTGCTATGATACTCAGGAGGCGGGAGGAGGAGATGACAAGTGTGACAGCAGGGGACCCTAAGTCACACTTCTCATCCCCAAGTAGTCCCACTACTACTACTACTACTACTACTACTACTACTACTACTATGATATAGCAGATAGAGACTCAAAGTGTTGGAAATGAGGGAGAGGGTGATGGTGATGAATCTGATTCTGAAGTTGATGGTGTTACTGTTAGTAAAGCAGCTGGTGGGACTAGCATGACTTTTGTTGATCCTTCTGCTGAGGTGGAAGGGGAAATTAAACCGAGCAGTTAGACTAGAAGTGAAGGGAGCCCACAACATCCCCCTGGCCCTGTGGCTCCCCTTTCCATGGCACTGTGCCTCTTGGACCTGATGCTGAGGAAGGCAGACCTGATGACTAGCAGCAGTAATACCACCATACGCCCCCAAATATTGTTTTTTTTATAATGAACATGTCCAGCAGGTCATGGTGTGTTGGCCAGTGACCAGTGGCCATTGTCAAATGTCCGGTGTCATTGCGGAATTTGTGACTGCTATTCTTGCTGCTATTGCTGCTGAGTTGTTTAAGCGGCAGGAGGATTTGGCAGCTCAAAGGGAATGGGATCAACAATAGCAGTAACATTTGTGATGGATGATCATGGTTCCACTTGCAGCTACTAGATCCAGTGATGCACCTTAGGCAGTAGCAGCACAACAACTAGCCTCCACCACTTCGGGTATATGTGGAGAAAAGAAGAAGTTGGCCAATAATGCTACTCACCTTTTCCTCCTCCTAAATCATTGGTGTATTGTGAATATACATTTTTCCCTTGGGTGCAGGAACTGTGCCTCTCATCAGAAACTGCAATGTGCACAGTGTGTGTGGTAACTAAGGGATGGACTGGGAACAATGGGCTCATCTTCCCTCACATCAGACACCCGGCACAACTATATCCAAACACCATGATGCTTAGGATCCCCAATGTAAAATCCTCCCACCAGAAACCAAGTACTGCTGCTGTCACAATGCCTTTTGTCCACTCCCCACTAAGGACATGTATCAACTTGCAGACAGTTTAATAATAATGTTGACTCTCCCTGCCACCAGCTTAGCATATTCTGAAGGATGGAATCCGATTACCCTTTATGTCCTGGTTGTGATCATCCTCCACCACACTGCCATATGTGGTCAGTGCACCACGCAGTGAGCAGCAATTGGTGGACATGAACTGCCACATCCTGACATGTACTGAATGGCTATCAACTGGTGAGGAACTAAATACGAACAAAGAATATCATTAGAAGATGTAGTTACCCCAGAGCAAAAAGGTGATGGCAAGCCAGGTGTTTTGCTTGCCATCAAACTTTCATGCTCTCTCTGGGTTTCTTTATTCTTCCTCCTCTTTCCACCTCACCTCTTAAATGCCTTTAGGGAGGGTCAGGGGTTAGCAACAGTGATGCCTGATTTATTTGGTGGGGGTTTGAGTTTTTCATGTTTTGCATAAATGTCATGGTGTCTGTGTTTCATGAGTGTTATCAGGGTGGTTGTGTCAATTTGTGTTTCATTCTTTCCCCTTTTCACTGAATTTTCACAAATTGTGCACAGTGCCGTTGCTGATGACTGCACTTTGCCTGCTCCAAGAGAAAAACAGTCCCACACTCAAGACTTGAGGGGGTAGGGGAAAGGTGGAGAAGAATGGCCTCTTTTTTCTTCTCCTCCCCAATCTCCTTCACTGGCTGGGGCAGAGGATGATGTTGCTGCTCTTTTTTCTACTGCCTCAGAATAAGCACAGCAACTAGGACCACGAGTATGGCTGCTGGAACTGTCCTAGTCCCACATTACAGGACCCCATTCCCCTGTGTCCACTGTGGTCTGTGGCGCATTAGCCTGCTCCTCAGCATCCTGCTGCCCTTGCAACTCAACAGCAGCAGGAATTAGAACGGTAGTAAACTCTGCAAATTCAAAAAGCTCACTGCTGGTGATGCCATCCCCATCCATTCTCAGTTTGGGCTAAAAAGGGCCATTAATGGCTCTTCCACCCCAGCTTCACCACCATCATCATCACCACCTCCAGTCCCTCCTTGCTGCTGCTGCTCTATTACAGACATCTTGCCGGTTGGAGGAGATGATGAGAAATGTGACAGAGGGTCCCCTAATGTCATACTTGCCATCTCTTGTAGACCTGAAGAAGGCAGACTGGCAGCACTAGCAGCAGGCACAGGCAGCCAATCTGTGCTCATGCTGGTGGTATTGTTATTGCTGCTAGGCAACAATTCTGCCTTCTTCAGGATCATGTTCCATCTGGACAATGTTGTGGTGGTAAGGGGACTCCCAGGGTCAGGGGAATGTTGTGGGCTCCCTTGACTGCTAGTCTGGACACTCTGCATTACTTCCCTTACCACTCCCCTAATGTTAGTCCCACAAGCTGCTTCACTATCACTTTTACTTCTACTACTAACACCAACCACATCAATTTCAGTCCCTGAGTCTTCCTCTTCACTAGTAGTATGATTACCCCCTCCCTCAATCCTAACACTCTGAGTCCGTACAAACTGCTTAACCTTCTTAGTAGTAGTACTAGTGGCAGGACTGCTTGGGGATGGCAAGTGTGACTTAGGGTCCCCTGCTGTCACACTTGGCATCTTTTCCTCTCCCCCCACTCCTGAGAATCACAAGACACACTGGCAGCAGGCATAGGTAGCTGACCTGTCCTGCTCACACTATTGCCATCTTCTTCCTCCCATGACACAAATGTCCCAATGTTTCCTAGGGGTGATCTATTGAATCTGGCCATCATTGGGTGTGGAGAACCAGGATTCTGGACCCTTTCATGTTGGTAGTGGTCACTGCCTCCTCCTCAGATTCCCTGAATGCATTATAGTCCTTCCAGCTCCTCCTTTTTTTATTATTCAACTTGCTCATAGTGATAGCAGTCACTGTGAGCTTCACCTGCCTCTATTTTCTATTAACTTACAGCACAACAGCCTAGAACATCTCTCTCTCTCTGTAGCTTCTTGTATTGTGTTTAATTTCCTGGAAAACATCATGTTTTTATAGAGAAAAGGCGAAAAAACATGTAATTAAAGGGCAGGAAAGTTTGTAGCCATTGAAAATATAGCTACTTTTTTGGCAATGAGCAAAAAAAAGTGACGATTTTAATCACTTTAGTTAAAGTGGATTTTCCTGCAAAAAAGTAGACAACCATGTGGTTTTCTCTAATTTTATTGCAGGAAAATGACAGGACCTTTTGCCCACCCCTACTCATAACACATATGAAACACAGACACCATGACATTTATGTGAAGCATGGTAAAGCCAAAAACCCACCAAAGAAATCAGGCATCACTGTTGCTGTACCCCTTGACTCTCCACAATGGCAACAAGATGTGAGGTGTAAATCATAGAGGAGGAAGAATAGAGATACCCAATCAAAGCATGAAAGTTTGATGGTGAGCAAAACACCTTGCTCGCCATCACTTCTGATGCTAGGGTCTTGGTGTGGGAAGACATAGCTACGTAGCCCACCAGCTGATAGTCATTTTGTAGATGTCAGGATGTGACAGTTCATGTCCACCCATTGCACACTGTGTGGTGCGCTGACCACATAAGACAATGAGGTACAGAATAATGCAAGCAGGGCATCAAACGAGGTTCCATCCCACAGAATATGCTAAGTTGGTCGCAGGGAGGGTTCATCATTATTAATTACACCATGGCATTTGCCACTGGCCACTATAACATGACCTGATGGCACTAGGCCATTAGGGCATATATTTTTTTTTTCTCAGGGTTTGTGATGCTAAGAAGTCTGAGTGTCAAAAAATTGTAACCGATTCCTCAGGGACTGTGATGTGAACAAGTCCGAGTGCCAAAAAATTATAACTGATTCCTTAGGGCTTGTGACGGTAACAAGCCAAAATCCTACAGATCAATGTTTCCTTAGGGCTTTGGCCTAAGTATAAGTCCTACATATCAATGTTTTCTCAGGGCTTGGGGCAAACAAGTCAAAGTGCTAAAAATCAATGTTTCCTCAGGGCTTGGGCCTAAGTGTAAGTTCTACAAATCAATGTTTCCTCAGGGCTTGTGCCAAACAAGTCTAAGTCCTACAAATCAATGTTTCCTTAGTATCTGAACCAAACAAGTGTAAATCCTACAAATCTATATTTCCTCAGGACCTGTGCCTCTAACAGCAAGAAATATAAATCATACAAATCAATTTTTCCTCCAGGCTTGGGCCAAACACAAGTCTAAGTCCTACAACAAATCAATTTTTCCTTAGGTCTTGTGCCAAACAAGTGTAAGTCCTACAAATCAATATTTCCTCAGGTCTTGTGCCTCTAACAATAAGAAGTTTAAGTCCTACAAATCAATGTTTCCTCAGGGCTTGGACCTCTAAAAATAAGTCTAAGTCCAACAAATCATCCTCTACAAAATACTCTCGTCAAGCATCAGTCTGCCCCGGAAACAGCTTACATCAGGGGTTCCTGTTTCTGTCACATTACTTACCAATTTCTTATTATTTATTTATTTATTTATTGTTTTAATTTTATTCATTTATTTTTTATTAACTGTCTCCCCAAAAGCTATTCACCATAACATAACCTGCTGGCATTCTGCAAGTAGGGCATATATTTTTTTATCAGGACTTGTGACGCTATCAATACTGAATGTCAAAAAGTTACAACTGGTTCCTCGGGGCTTTTGATGCTAACAAGCCCGAGTGCCAAAAACATATAAATGATTCCTCACTAAAATCCAAAGTCCTATAAATGAGTGTTTTCTCAGGGCTTCAGCCTAAGCCTAAGTACTTCTGTAACGGGAGTAGGCCAGTTATTGGATAAATATGGACGCCATTTCTCAACAAAGTAACCAAGGACTGATTTCATGGACTCAGCCGGACAAAGTAAGATTGGGACTGCATGTTTGAAAAGTAGGCAGGCCCGTGATTGGCCAGGAGGATGTTGACTAAACTTAGACAGCTTTCTGATTGGCCACCTACCCTCCCAGGTTAAACAATGTTATATAGAAGATGCACTGGACAGGTAGGCGTCTTCCTGATTGGTCGCCACCTGTCCATCTAGTATGTAGCTCCGGTTCTTATTGGTTGAGGAAACAGAGTGACATAAGTGCATTAGCTGAACATTTGTCAGACCCAGGTGATTTAATCTCCTATGGAGAACAATAGCCTGGGTCCTGATGGGTAGTTTCTGCTTGCTGCACCAACTCCAATTGCCTAGGAATTGAAGCTGCAAGACTGAATTATGTTACCATTGTTTCACTGTTTATGGTTCTATTGTCCTCATGTCCCTGTCCCATTGTGTGCCCCTACCATGTTGACACAACCATTCTTTTCATGCCCTGACCCCATTGTCCTATTGTGTGATGTTTTATTATAAAATAACCCTGTGTGCTACAATAAACTGAGCTTGTTCTGGAACTAGAAGTGCTTCCTGTCTTTTGGTCACAGAATAGTCTCCTTTTTACCCCCATTCACAGGAGCTTTGATTTACAGAAGACCAGCATGGCTACCCCTTGTAGCTGCTTCAAGGGGAGAGGACCATGGAATAAAGGCTAAGGACAACCCAGCGACCTTAGCTTCCATTACAACTACATATCCATTTTTCCTCAGGGCTTGGGCCTAACAAGGCTAAGTCCTACAAATCAATGTTTACTCAGGTTTGGGTCTAACAAGTCTATGTCATACATCAAATCAATGTTTCCTTAGGGCTTGTGACAAACAAGTCTAAGTCCTACAAATCAATGTTTCCATAGGGCTTGTGAAATACAAGTCTAAGTCCTACAAATCAATGTTTCATTGGGGCTTGGGCCCCTAACAACAAGTACTACAAATCATCATCTACAAATTCCTTGTTCAACTGATTCTTTCTCCAGACTCCACCAAAACAATCACCCTCATCAGACCCCTTTTATATCATGTCTTATTTATTTACTTTTTTTACTGTCCCCCAATACCAGTCAACAACCCCCTCAAAAAAAAAACAAAATCCTGTTCAACTGATCCTTTCTCCACACTCCACCAACAAAGGTCCCCCTCAAACCCCTTTTATACTATGCCATGTATTGTGTGTAAATTCAGTGTTCCTATTGATTTAAATGCAATGAGCTAGGCGATAAAATCTGAAAAACGTCACTTTTCACTGTCAATATTTTGCCATGTGGGAAGTGCCATTATTTGCCGATTTTGGTTTGAGGCAAACATCTTTGCCCATCCCTACCACCCTCTCAGTGAAGTAAAACTTTCTTTATTACATCTTAGTCTCTGTCCCTCTAGTTTTTGTCTATGATCTATTGTCTTAACATTTCTACTTTGTTGAATCATTTTATGTTTTTAATTGTTTCTGTCATACCCCCTCTCTCTTCTCTCCTCCAAGCTATACATACTGAGATCCTTTAGTGTATCCTGATATTTTTTCTATTCCGAGGGAGTGTGGGAATGTTTTATGTCTGCACTATGGTGCAATTGGTTTGCCTCAGAAATATACTCTTTTATTTTGTATGTAAAGTAATTGGTCTTTTCCTTTTTGAACATTTTTCATTTCAGACCTATTATAAAGCATTTCAAGTACTTTTGTATCTATTTAGTAGCATGACAGAAATGGCCTAGTTTTATCAAAAATAAACCTTTTTTATGTTTATATTAATATGTTTTTCTTTGTAAATCTGCACTTGAATTTATCTCTGTATATTTATTCTCAAAATATTATTCTCCCTGCCTATTCCTGTCTTTCTCCACTGAGAAAATGGAGAATGTGTATACTACAATACATGTTAATTAATAATATGTAACTAATAATTATATAAAAGCAAAACAAGTGGTTGGTAATTACTGCACTGTGTGGTGTTCGAACAAAAATATGAATTAACGAGAGTATTATATATTTGTGTAAAGATGAATATACATTAATCAACTGAATATTTTTGTGTGGTTTTATAAGGTTTTCCAAATGGGAAGATTTGATTTTCCAACTTCACCCACACCTCCCATCACCTGAATTTTTTCTGTTGTAGGAGAAGTAAACAAATATTTTAGATATTTGAACACAAGAAGCCACATCATGTGATCTGGACAGCAACTTTATATTTGAAATACTTTCTTAGCCCCACTTTTGTGTTACCTTTTACTGTGGCTCTCCACCTGCTGACACACTTAGGGGATTCTGTCCTTCTACAATATAGGGGAGATAAGTTGGGACAAAATGTACCACCAAATCTAGTTATGCAGTATTTCCATTCAGTAGGGTAGCCTATAAAGTACTTTTATCACTACTGAGGCAATGAAAATACAGCCTATCACTTTCAGCAGAATAAAATCTACTATTTGTACTGACTATCTTAGTCCTGTAAATACAGAAAAAAGGTAAAACTTTTGCAACAATAACACTTTCAAAATTTAACTCTTCAGATATCACTGTCAAGGGATCTGTCATGCATGGACAGTCCGGAAATCACCAACCAATGTTTATAGTTCACTTTAGGGTACACCAGAACTGTTGGGGCCTTTTTATTGCTAAATAACTTGTAAGGTTTCCAGTCAGTCTCTTGTCTCTGAATCCTCTTTTGGTGTCCCACAGGATACCCAGTAACTATGTCGTCTTGGATCCACATGGAACCAGGAAAAGCCTACAATCCCTTATGGGCACAGGAACCTTACAAAGATGTTCTCTGAAGTGAGAAGGAGTCACCATTCTAAACAGGGACGGGCAAAAGTAATTTTTTTTACAATACAAAAGTATGAATACTTTGCTAATTTGTGATACCTTTTTTATTTGGGCGAACAGTTTGTATTTGAAGACAAGCTTTAGAGAGATCAACCCTGTTCCCAGGTCAAGCAATACTGAATTATAAAGTATGTTCAATCTATAAATCATTTCAAAACAATGTATATTTCCCAAGTAAGATAACATTCTATGATTCAACCAGGAATGCTTGGAGAGGGTGAAAAATGTTGATATAATTGAATTGATCAATAAATAGTGTCTGAGCAGTTATTAAGATGCAGAGAAGAGAGACAATCATGGTGATTGGAGAACTTTAGAGGAGGCACTGGTTACAAAATGTTTGGTAGTGCTCAAATGTCTCTCTTTCTTGGATGCTCAGTGAATCATCCAGTTGAGAAAAATGGTGCCTGTCTCTCTCAGTCGCTGTCAGTGTCACTGTCTACAAAACACACCCATACACAGTGCAACCACTGCAAGCAATTCCAGCTCCCCTCATTTCCTGTCTGTCTCTATACTAGTAGATGATAGTGTCAAAATTTTAGCAGCTTTCATTCACAGGATCTGCAGCATTAATTTTGTACAGTACAGTACAGGACAGGACAGACCTGGTAGCGTATGAATAAACAATAAAGCACAAAGAAGCACCACCACACCTCCATGTACACTTGACCAGCTGTGATATGTCTAGTTGTTCCTGTATGTTTGTCTTGAGTGTATGATGTCCATTTGTGTAGTATCTGTCATTTAGTCTTAGTAGAGTATCAGGACCAGCCACTGCAACCTCAGATAGAAGGGAATGATTAATTTGGTTATCTAATGTCATTTACCAGTCAAAATGTTTTTCCCCCTTTTTTAACTTTCATTTCTCCCTTCACATTCACTAGTTGTGGTTAGTGCTACCACCAATATTGCTTTCAAGCAACTCTAGTTACCTGCCTACCTATACTAGTTAGTATTAAAAAATAAGCTGCTTCTCTCCCAAGCACAGACTGACATATGCAGTAAACTGATATCACCTTTTATACTTTAACATATCAGGAATACTGCACTTCAAGGGAGATACATTATTATCATTGATTTCAAAGAACTGAAAAAAGTTTCAAATTTGCACTTGTTGCAGGAATACTCAGTGAAGGCAGGAAGTACCATTTTCCACATATTTTTCTTTCCAGGTGAAAATATTTGCCCATTTCTACTCCTAAGGATACCTCTATTCTGCCTACTCAAATGAAACTCAACCATAAAGTTAAACTAACAGAATATGGTCCTAACACAATGCTGCCTCACCGCACCACTGTCCTGAACAGCTAATTAACTCAAAAACTGGGTCTGCTCTATTAGTATTACATGGACACCAGAAGACTACTTGGTAATTTAGTAGAATAGTTATTTCTAACTCACTACAACAGCCCAATCACTGGGTTCTGGGGCACATAATAACAGTGATGTAGCTGTGTCAGAGAATGGGCTAAGATCTTGTTCATTTGTAATAACATTCATAGCTCCTGCGGCTGTCCTTCAAGTGAAATACACAGAGGACGTTCTGAAAATCCATCTAAGGAGATACATAAAAACGTATAGAAATATGAAAATAGTGGGGAAAAAAACAGTGGGTGATGCTGATGATGACCTAAGTATTGCTGATGATCTTGTTTAAGTAAACTTTCTCCCTCCAGTTTCCTCCAGTTCTTCAGATACAGATGAAGTTGAGAGTGAGGACAATGATGAACTAGCCATAAAACTAGCAGAAAGGTAAAGGCTCAGTCTTCCGCCACTGAAAAGGAGAACTATAACTATTTATAAACTGTTTGAGAGATCAATTGGATCTGACTCTGAATAAGTAAAGATGCCTTATAATACACAATAATCCTGTCAATAATCAACATTATCACTGCTACCAAGTATAACCCCCACTCAACCGCACACACTACTGATGAGTAATCAGCAACACATGCCATCAACATCCATAACCCTAGCTATTGTGAGTTCATCTTCTGCTCTTTGAAGAGCAGCACTGTTGACACCTACTAGTAGTACAAATGCAACTTCTAGTCCCAGTAGTTATAGAAGCAGTCAGGAGTCCCACAGAGTATGATATATAGTATGGAGATACTTTTCAAGATTCAAAAGTTAAACATGTTCCTCTCTGTTTTGTTTGAAAAAAGCATGCGAGTCAGGGATCGTGGGCTCTCATACATGAACCTCCTCATTGAGATCCTACCTGAAACACAGCCAAAGGTCAATCTTTGCTAATGACACTAAGCTGTGTAAGGAAATACATACAGGGCTGGATGTTTTTTTTATCTGTAGAAGGATTTAGATAAACTGGGTGAATGGGCAGAAAAGGGTCGGATGACATTTAATGTAGATAAATGTAAGGTTATGCATTTGGGCTGAAGAAACAAATATGCTACATATAAACTAAATGAGAAACAACTTGGGAAATATTCATTAGATAAAGATTTAGGAGTATTGATAGATTATAGACTTCACAGCAGTGTGCAGTGTCATTCAGCTGCTGCAAGAGCAAATTGGATGCTATCCTGCATAAAAGGAGGCATAGATGAACGGGATGCCAATATAATTTTGCCTCTATGTAAATCCTTGAATACAGAGTACAGTTTAGGGCACCAGTTCTTAAAAAACACATTATTGAAATGGAAAAAGTGCAGAGATGTGTAACAAAACTGATAAAGGGATTGGAGGATCTGAATTATAAAGAGAGACTAGCCAAATTGGGTTTGTTTACATTAGAGAAGAGACGTCTAAGAGGTGAAATGTTTACCATTTGCAAATGTATTCAAGGTCAATACAAAGAACTATCAAATTAATTATTTATGCAAAGAGCTGAGCTAAGAATGACATGTCATCCATTAAGACTACAGTAAAGGCAGGGATTTGTTTGTAAAGCTATTTAATTCCTCAGGATGGTGTGCTTGCAGATACTGTAACTGCTTTCAAAAAAAGCAATGGACACCTGTCTAGCACAGAATAATATTGATAATTCTGACAGATGGCATCAATTCAGATAGGGTGTTGTTCCAGGTAACCATCTGCCTGTCATTTGGAGTCAGTAAGGATTTTTTTGCCCACTTGGGGCTTTATTGCCATCCCATCGTGGGACAGTCATGTGCAGTAGAGACTGCCCGCGTCAGAGCGTCCAGCTCTGTATCAGCCGCAGCGCGTGCAGTCTCTACTGCACATTACTGCAGCATGCACAGCAGTCTATACTGCGCATGACTTTGTTGTTACACGTGTTTTAGCAAATTATTATATAGGATGGCTTTTTTTGTCTCTGGATTAACAGGGGAGATTTGGCATAGGCTGGATTTGATTGCTGCATGTCTTTTTTCAACCTCATCAACTATGTTACTATGTTACTATTTATACCATGTTTTTTCTTTTTTTTTATGTTTTATTATTATTAACTGGCCTCCCCAATCCCAGTCAACAACCCCACCAAAAAAAATCCCTGTTGATCTGATTCTTTCCCTACACTTCACCAACACAGGCACCCTCAGACACCTTTTATACTATGCCTGTAGAAAATAAAATGGCGGGAAGGGCCATTATTCACTGATTTTGGTTAGAGGTGAACTAGTTGGCAGTAAATGGCAGTAGAACTTTATTGCTTTCACAACATAACTTGGTGACAAGGTGAAGGTAGTGGTGGTATGTGTGAGCACTCTAAGACTCTTGTCATCTGCATTAGCAAACTCAGAGTCATACTCTTCTACAGCAGGAGCCATAGGTGTTATTTCAAATGAATGAAATCTTGGAACAGCCTCTGACACATCAGCATCACTTCTATGCCCCAGACCCTGTGAACTTTTAAGAGTGCTTCTGCTTCTAGCTTTGGCACCTCAGACATGTTGATTGTGTGTTTCTCAGTCAGACCTATTGTTGTGCAGGTTGGATCTCAATGTGCCTAGGTGTGATCCTGCTTTCCCATGCTCCTCGCAGAGACAATAAACAGCAAGTGTTTACATTTTAGATTATGAGTGAAGTATCTCTAAACTGTAGGCTTCATGGACTGAAGTATTCCTGAGGAGTTGCTACTATTACTTCTGGGGCTAGATGTTGCTGCAATTGTACTACTACTAGGTGTCAAAGGTGCTGCACTTCTAACAGAAGCAAAAGCACTCATCATAGCTAGAGTTGTGGATGTTGATGTTCTGTGTTGCTTATTAGTGTGTGTGTGTGGCTGAGTGGGAGCTGGACTTGGAAATGATGCTGATGCTGATGATGACTTACAAGATGATTGTGTATTTTTCTGGCATCTTTACTTGTCCAAAGTCGGACTACCCCATTTATTTCTCAAACAGTTTATAAACAGCCATTGTTCTCCTTTTCAGTGGTGGAACATTGAAATTTGCCTTTCAGCCGTCATCATCCCTGTCACTCTTAACTTCAGTCACTGTTCCCCAGAGATGTTCAGGAATCAGTACGGTATATTTAAATGCAATTTATTAAAATATAAGTAAGAAAAAAACTGAAAAAGCAGGAACAGGCAAAGGGTCACAAGCCAGTAAACACTGCTATCAGAAATAGTAGGCTGCAAAGATGGACCACACTGCTGGGGACTAGGCCTCAGCCACTGGTAGTCTCTGCTGGAACCAGGCACAGGAACTGGAACGGAACAGGAGCAGGAACAGGAACACAGGACCTGATCTGATGCAGAGAGGAGGCTACCTGACTCACGCCTGCAGTCATTCTGTAGAAGAGTATACCTGACTCACGCCTGCAGTCCGAATGGAGAAAGAGGAAGCTTGACTCACGCCTGCAGTCAGTTAATAGCTCATCTACTAGAGCCCCAGGTCCTCACCAGGTTGGCTGTCTGCTAGGTACAAGAGAATCATCAGACAGGGCCACAGGTCAGCAGCAGAGAGGGTAGTCAGACAAGCCAGGTCATACACAGTTCAGCTAGTCAGCCAAAGTCACAGGTCTGCACCAGATTGGGTGTCCACTATAAGGATAAGGCAGGAGAATAGTCAGACAGAGCCACAGGTCAGCACCAGATTGGATGGTCAGACAAGTCAGGTCATACACAGAGCCCAAGGACACAGAACTGCTTAGTACAACAACGCAAGGGCAACTGAGTCAGGACTTAGACTGCCCTTTAAACCGCATCTCAGGAAGTAGGTAGGAGGAGCAGAATCAGAGGATGGAAGTAGGTAGGAGGAGACTACAGGAAACATGGCATGAAACAGAGGCCTGCTACACTCTGAAACCTCGCACCTGCAGATGACCCATCTTGCTCTGATGCCATCCCCGTGCAGCTGAACGGCCACTGAAACCAAAGTAAGCTGTGACAACTTCATATGTATCTGAAGAAGTGGAGGAAGCTGCAGCGATATATTCAAAACCAACATCATCATCAATAATTATGATACCCTAAGCATTACCTGCTACCTCTTCTCCATTACTTTTATATTCCTCTAGGTTTTTGAAGTCTCAGACTATTTATTTTGTACTTTTCCCCTTAGAGAGATTTTCAGAATGTTCACTACTATTTTCAGGACAGGTGTTGTACTTTTTTTTTACTGTTACATACAAAAACAACATGTTACATATCACATCATATAGTTATTTGATATCACTAAATACAATACAATAAGGCAAAATAATATACAACTAAAATAAATTACCAAAAAATGTGCAGAAAAGAGAGAAGAAATTCTTTTCTCTGACTTAGGATCCTTCTTATCTTTCGTTTAACCTCTCTTCTCCAGAGGGTTCCCCAAAGCCATTATCCTTAACTGAATCAAATCCTCGTTAACAGTGGACTCACTCTCTCCATTTCTTTTCTCCTCTTCCTTTATAGTAACAACAATTCTATAGCATTTTATTTCTGCTAAAATACTCTTACTATACTCTTCAGGCCTGTGAATATCACCTCTTTTCACATAAAATCCAGACTTTTCTCAACCCCACTAAAAGTCAAAATACCTAATTATATGACCTCTTAGTCTCAGATATTTTACACAGGCCTCTTGGACAAACCTGTATTGATTCATGGTTCTACAGACACCAATATTCATTTATCCACTGCTCTTTATTTCCAACAGTGCCTTGTAGATTTCCAACCACACATTCAAACATTGTCCCAGCTATATTCAAGCTGACTTTTTATGTAATAGACTAGCATTCATTTATCCATTCCTCTCCACAAAGGGCAGCAAATGTTCCTGGCTGGGCATTTAAGTTTTATCCAGATTATACCCAAGCTGTATTTACGTGGAAATAAACGTTCACATAGGATCAACTCTCAATTGCAAAAACCTTATTACTAGACATGTGCGAATTCATTCAGAGACATTCGGATTTCGTCGAAAATGGGGTCATTCGGAGACATTCGGCCAATCCGAAACTCAAGGGTCATTCGGAAAAAATGATCCAACTCCGAACAGCCCAGGACCGAAATTCGTCGAAACTTTCGGAAGTTTCGGCAATCGACACATTTCCAAAAGTTTTGACTACTTTTGACCAGGACTTTTTTGTACTTCCTGTGCGTGCTCAGTTACTTTCCCTCCATAATTTTCCCTCCATGTCTCTAGTCCAATTCCATTCTCCGTTTCATGCACTACTTCCCTCTTTTGTCTGTATTCGAATAGCCTTCTTCGTTTCATGATGGGGGTTGGACTAATGACACAGTCACACAGACAGACAGCCTGCATTTCCTCATTGGGTTGTTGGAGCTCAGAGAGAGAAGAGATTAGAGAGTGTACAGTTGTTGTGTAGGCAGGCAGGTAGCATTAGGCTAGGCATAGGTAGGCAGCCAGCATTAGTTCCAGTTATTGCCACTGCAAGAGCAAGTAATATTTGTTCCTGTGCAAAATATAAAAAAATATTAGGTATTTGTTCGAATACAGGGCCGGCCCTTACATGGGTCCCAGTGGGTCCATGGACCCAGGCGGCACTTTGACAGGGGCGGTAATTTGACGTCCCATAGTATATAAATGCCCAAAATGTAACTCAGCTTGTAAGCTGTGTCTCCGCCACTTGGAGTGGCTGCAAGGGCGGCGGCGGCAGAGACACAAATGTCCCACGACGCTCCTCATCAGCTGTGTACCGGCCTTCGTGTGCTGAAGATAGCAGCTGGAGCACCTCTGTTAGCTGAAGCTAGCAGTAGAATATCAATGTCCTGTTGATTTTCCCTAGCATGAATAATACACACTACAGAGAATGCCCCAAAATGTTTTCTTTTAGTTTTTCTGCAGATAACACTTTTGCATGACTAACGTGACTAAGAGGATGCACCCGATATCTTTGCCTTTGATGTAATGTGACCACATCTCCACATACTGCCTCTGTATTCTCAAGAACATAATTTTGGCTATTTTTGTTGTATAAGTAACATGATATTTTGCACTCTTCCTTTCACAGACCACAATCTATGGGTCTTCATCATGTTGCACAGTCAGCTGCTTGTTGACCATTTTGGGTTTCCACAACGCTATCAGTATGTGGAGATATGGTCATGTTAAATCAAAGCCAAAGATATCGGGCACATCCTCCTAGTCACGTTAATCATGAAAAATTATTATCTGCAGCACACGGAGGCTCTCCAGCTGCTACAACATTTTAAATAAGAGACACTTTTAGCTGGCGCGCATCCGTATGCGACCATTAGGTAGGCGACATGACAATCTTGCGCTGTCATGCAGTGGGAAATTGTCATGTCACCATTTTGATCATGGCGACATGGTGAATTAGTTGAAATGTTCTATGCTCTTTCAGAAGTGAACCCTGCTCACACTACTACTCTCTTCTTCCTCTGCCTGTAACACAATTTTCCCCAAGATACCTGAGGTGTAGGTGTATTGGCTATCATTAGGTCTGGGGAATCAGGGCATCCAGACCCTTCATTGCTGGTAGTGGTCTCTTCCTCTTCAGACTCACTGGATGTATAATGGTCCTTTCAGCTCATTCTTTTACTTGTCATCCAGGTGCTCGTAGTGATAGCACACAGGATGACCCTTTCTTGCCTCAATGTCACTACATAAATCAGAGCATAATAGTGTAGCACCCTCTCTCTGTCTAGCTGCTTGTATTGTGTTTCACTTCCCGGAAATGTAACTTGTTTATAATAGATTGTTTTGAAGGAACACAACAGGACCTTTTGCCCATCCCTATTTATAACTGTATTTTTCTCCTATGTAGATAACCTCTCAGAGATGGGTTATTATATTCTTTCACTGTTACAATTTTTTTTAAATTATTTTATGTCTTTGAACAGGAATACCCATCAGAAGCTGATATACTCTTATATGGAAAGAAAACACCAAGTTGCATAAATTATTGTGGAAAAGCTTCAGATGAAGAAAGTGAAGACTACCTAGCGACAATGTTACTCATAATTTTTCTTCAAGGTAAAACAAAAAGCATATGAGTGATTTTGTAAATTCTCTGGGGCCCAAATACTATTATACTATTCCTATGCATCGCTCTCCTCTGGATATGGACAAAAGCCCCAATTTCTTTTCACTGCCATTTTCATTGAAAAGCTGCAATTTGCTGTTTTTTCCATCAAAATTAAATTGCATAGAAAATATATAACATTTCCACCATTTCACTACCACATATTAATTTCCCTTGAGACATTTGCCATTTCCCACCTCTTCTTTCTATGGCCATAATAATTCCTGCCCATCTCTTATAAAGATCTGGAACTTCACACCTTGCTGTGAAGTGTGGTTGAGACAGATGAAAGAGCTAGGTATTTTTTTGAGTAATTGTATAGTGCATTAACTCTACTACACCTATTGCAGCAATATTTCTAGTAGTAACAGCAGTTGTCAGCAGAGCTCACCAATATATAGTTCTGTCATCAACCTACCACATCACCTGACTCAGAGATGCCAGATCCCACCAATAGGTAGCCCCGCCACAACCACCACCTCTACTCCCTACACATCCCATGCGATTCATCCCTTTGAAAAATAATTGTAGTTTGAGATATGCCAACAATGTTCAAAATATGTAATCAGTTCTTTAAAACCTCTGTTTCCAACAAAGAAATAGGGCAACATATAAGCCTACAACATTCTGGAAAGTTTGCCATTCTGTAGACATAATTTTGGATCATATTCTAGAGTTTTTGAATCTAGATTCTTGAATCTAGAATCATTAAGTGTGGGTTGGCAGCACATTGAAGAAAAACTATGTAACATTTATTTTAGCAACATGTTTAGTGGTTGTGGTGGCATCGGGCAAGGGGTTTCTATGACTTTTGTCACCTCCAAATAACTCAGAGTTGTCACCTTTCGTGCTTTTCATTTACTCCACAGAATTAGTAAAAGTGGGTGTTTTTATTACTGAATGTTGTCCCAGTCTCTCAAATATCTACAACACTACTATTATACTCATCTCTTCACTGTGCACTTTTAGGAGTGTAAATACTGCTGATATTTGTTGCCAGAGTGACATACTGCTGGTTTATCTCACAATCAGACCAGTGGTTGTGCTTCAGCTTGAATCTCAATGAGATTATGGTTGAATATGATCCTCCTTTCCCCGTTTTTACAGAGACAGAAACATGTTTAGCTTTTGGATTGTGAGTAAAATATTTCAAGACTGAGATTTAATAGATTGAGGGCTTTGCAGTGGAGTGTTACTGTCACTCAATGATGCAGCAAGTCCTCCCCCACCATGGCAACAACACTAGAATCTGACTTGCCTTTTCTTTATTGTTTTTAAGAAGTTTAGACATGCTATTGGTGTTGGTAGAAATATTACTGTCATTGTTACAAACTGCCTCCTCAGGAGGAGGATGATCATCATATTTTATTGCATAAGATGTACCAAACATGGCCACATTCAGATTTTGAAATAAGACTTTAACACCAACACATCCATCACTACTCTTACTCCTTTACCCTTACTTTCCTGTGCCCCTACAACATTTGATGATCATAATAACAGTAGAGTTGATTTTTATAACAAAGAACATGGCAGAGCTGTTAATATATGGAGGGATGTTTGCATCACAAACATTCCATCAAACTGAATATGCTAAGGTGATTACAGGGTGAATTCATTATTTGTATTAAGAATGCTATATTAACATCACATGTCCTTTGTTTAATGGAAAAAGGCCAAAGTAACAGCAATACTTGGTTTATTGGGGGATTGTTTTACATTGCTGACCTAAGCGTCAAAGAGTTTTGTTGCAGTTGTGCCTGTTGCTTCATATGAATGCAGATATGCTAATTGTTGTGATATTTCCCACTCAGTTTTTCCCCTATTTAACTATGTTTCCCAACTATCACGGTGCCCGTGCTATGCTGGTGACATTCTGTCAGTCTTGTTCTCAGCTGGCTCCTATTGGTTGCAGTTGTATTGGCCCGCCCACAATTTGTCCTTAAATATTGGGCCCTGTCACTTCGCTGTTGCCCTTTCATGGTGTTTCTGTACCAGTGCTTGTTCCAGTTTCTCGTGTGTTCTCAGTGCATGACCCTGACTGCCTGACTACTCTGCTGCTTCTGTTCCTGCTCTGTGTACTGACTCGGATTGGCTGACATTCCTGTTCTGTGTGCCGACCTGGCCTGGCTGACGTTCCTGCTCTGTGTACAGACCCGGATTGGCTGACGTTCCTGCTATGTATACCGACCTGGCCCGCTGACATTCCTGCTTTGTGTACCAACTCAGATTGGCTGGTGTTCCTGCTTTGGATACCGATTCCGGTTGGCTGTTGTTCCTGATCTGTGTACCGACCCGTTGGGCCTCCGTTTAATATCTGCCCAGGATTGCCTGCTGTTCCTTCTGTGGCTCAGTTGAGCTTGGCAGCTGGACAGTGTTGCATACCATACATTCATACCTGCAGCCTGGTCTCAGTTACGTTCCGTGTCGCGTGGGCGACACTCCGGTGTGAGCCTTCCAGTCTGTGCCACATTACGCTAGACCTATACTCCTGCCATCAGCTGAGGTTGGGCTTCCTTGGGCACCTCAGGCTACTTCCACCTCGGCAGTCGACATTGGTCTGAGCGCTCATCTATCCCCACGGGGGAAAGGGCCATTCTCCACTGGTTGTTGGCATTGTAGTCTCTGTTGGGCAACCGCTGGGCATACAGTCTGTCCTCCGCTACTGCTATGGCAGTCTGTAAGTTTACTAAGGGTCTTCGCTTATTCCTGTGGCATTACTCGCTGTTTATACGCACCCTCCCTAGTGAGAGACTTTAGGGCCTTGCGCTGATAGGGCCTGTCAGTCTTCCTGGCCTATCAGTAACCCGTTCACTGCTGCTTGTTTGAGAATCATACGTATTACCTGACCTGTGTCAGTATATTGTTATTATTTTCTGTACAATTGCTGGACCCGTGTGGGTATTTACTACTGTAACCTGTCCCGTGACAGTACTGTATTGTATATACATTGCTGGACCCGTGAGGGTTATTGCCATTTTAAATTTGTTCAATAAAACTGTGTTTTTTTACCTAACTTACTGTCTCTGAGTGTCAATAAACCGTAACACCATCACACACTATGTGCATTGTAGTTGCTGATGAAAGGCATAGTTCATTCCAGGTTGCTCTCAAGGGTAAAATTAACATTCTACCACAAGCTATGATCTTAGACAAGAGGCAGGAAGCATATCTGACCAACACCTTCTCTTTAGAAACATTTGAATTGGTATGGGGGCTTGTTGTGGTGTGACTGCTGTCTCAGCAATAGTAGGACTGGAGGCAAGAAGAAGCATCACCTACCAATGCATTTCTGATATCAGTGCTGCTGATGATCCCAGTCTCATGCAGCACCTTAATCCTTATGCTGCTCATTGGCAGCAATTACAGCAGTAGCAGTAGCAAATGCCAAAATATGACATTTGACACCACAACATGCAGAGCTGCTGGCACTAGGCCAGTAAGCCATACACATTTTTTTGCTGGGCTTGTTTTTAGCAAATCTGAGGCCTTCATACCTTTTTTTTATCAGGGCTTGTTTTTAGCAAGATTGAGGCCTACATACATTATTTTCAGGGATAGCCTTGACTTAATCCCACATGTACTCTAGCCAAGTGTTGCTTTATTATGGAAAATAAATAATTTTTCAGGTTTTTCTTTCAGGAAGCTATGCTTGCAGAGTGCTAGCCATTATTTTTAAAGGGATAATTAAAAAAAAAGTTACAACTTAACCTGAATGTTGCATATCTGTATAGTGGTGGTGGAGGTCTGGTGTGGTGCGATTGATGTGTAAATATATCTATATATTATCACGGTGCCCGTGATCCTTAACTCTCACTCTCGGTTGTGGGCGCTCCCATTGGCTGAGCCTGTTTGACCCGCCCATTGTGGCCTTTTTATACCTGGCCTTTGGCACCTGTCAGGTGCACTTTCGTGGTGTTCCTGAGCCAGTGTTGCTGTTGCTGTGTTCCAGTGTTCCTGCTTCCTGTGTACCGATTTGGCCCGTTTTGACGACGCTCCTGGTTTCCTGCTCCGTGATCTGACCCGGCCTGGCTGACATTCCTGCTTGTGACCTGATCTAGCTTGTCTGAGAATCCTGCTCCGTGATCTGATCCGGCCTGGCTGACGTTCCTGCTTGTGACTTGATCTGGCTTGTCTGAGAACCCTGCTCCATGATCTGACCCGGCCTGGCTGACTTCCTGCTCCATGACCTGAACCGGCTTGCTGCTGGCCCTGCCTCCGTTCTTGCCGCTGCTGCTTGGTGTCGCCGAGGCGACATTCTGACTTCCGCCTGTGCTTGTGGCAGGGCTGATCGTGTCATAGCCTCCGTTAACTCTTGCAGAGCCGTGCCTCTGTTCGCTGAGTCTCCGTTTGTACTTGCAGAGCTGTTATCTCCATTCCCTGAGCCTCTGTTTACACTTGCAGAGCTGTGTGTCCATTCCTTGAGCCTCCGTTAACACTTGCAGAGCCGTTGTCTCCATTCACTGAGCCTCCAGTGCACTTGCAGAGCTGCTGTCTCCACTCGCTGAGCCTCCATTAACACTTGCAGAGCCGTTGCCCAGATCTTCCGCTACACTTGCTGAGCCGGTTACGTTTCAGAGCCTTGTATAGGCAGTGGCTCATCCTGTCTTGCAGTGTAGTCAGTCTCCATTACCGTGCCCGCGGGAGGTGCTATTGGCTCTAGCTCGTACAGTGCTTGCTCTCCGTTACACACCCGGTGGAGCTATTGGCTCAAGCTCTTGCAGTGATTAGTCTCTGTTAAACACCCGTGGAGGCTATTGGCTCAAGCTCTTGCAGTGTAGTTTGTCTCTGTTACTACGCCCATGGGGACTATTGGCTCAAGCTCTTGCAGTGAGGTTATCTCCTTTACTACGCCCGTGGGGGCTATTGGCTCTAGCTCAACTCTGCAGTGTTTTGGCCTCAGTTCCTGCTCAGCCTAAGCAGCAATCTCTGTTCAGTAGACTGACAGTGTTGTTTCATCTAGCACCACTTGCTGCTCCATTACCACCTTGGGCGTGTCAAACACCACAACAGAGACCGATTGATTTACATGTACTTTAACCATTGAGTACCCTTATGTTTCTATGCCTGTCCTGTGACAGTATATGTATATTTATTACATTTGTATACTGGGCCTGAGAAGGCATCTGTAAGCCACTAATCTCTCTATTATTCTGTTTTGCCTATAGAGGGCAGTCTTTCTTGTTTTGTTTTAATAAAACTGTGTTTTATTCTAACCTGCTGGTCTGAGTGTCCTATAAAACCGTTACATATATAAATATATCGATATAGAGATTCAAAGATAAACTGCCAGTCGATGTGGAGTAGATTCAGAAATTAACTGTCAGTCAAAGGGGGGGTTCAAAGATGAACTGTTAGTCGAAGTGGAGGAGATTCAAAGATGAACTGTTAGTCGAAGGGGAGACGAGGCAAAGAAGAACTGGGAGGAAGGCTATAGAAGAGAGGAGGTGTATAGTGGGGTGGAAGGAGAAGTCCCTGCAGGGTAGTGTCACAGTTTGTTTTGACTCTCAGACACAGAGTAAGATAAAAATCAAACTTTATGGAAAAGTTTAATGGGAACCCTCACGGGTCCTGAACATACATATATATTGCATGCACAAAATAGATTCAAACAGTAGCTTTTACAAGATACAGTATGGTAGGCTCTACAGGCCTTGCCAAAGTACTGGGCAAGGCAGCCTATGGTATGAAACAACAATTTGACTAAGGCTCTACCGGCCCTGCCAATATACTGGGCAAGGCAGCCAGGAGGATGACACAATTGCAGGAATAAGGCTCTACCGGCCTTGCCAATATACTGGGCAAGGCAGCCAGAACGATAACACAATCAAAGGGAAAAGGCTCTACCGACCTTGCCAATATGCTGGGCAAGGCAGACTGGAGAATGGCACTACAAACTGCATGTGGCTCTACCGGCCTTGCCAATATACCGGGCAAGGCAGCCCAAATGACTGAAGGACAGCTCCACTAGTGCTGGATAGATGGAAGCATCAGCATAAGATGGTACAGTGGAGCAAACCAGTATCACGTACTGGACAACAGGAATGCCCTACCGGTGCAATAATTGAGGCAACAAGCACCCGGTAAATATGGAGTAAACCAGTACCGCGTACTGGACAACGGTAACGCCCAACCGATGCTGTACTGTGGATGCTAGCAACCGGTGTTATGGAGTAAACCAGTACCTCGTACTGGACAACAGGAACGCCCTACCGGTGCAGTAATGGAGGCCACAAGCACCCGGTAAATATGGGGTAGACCAGTACCGCGTACTGGACAATGGTAACGCCCAACCGGTTCAGTAATGGAGGCAGCAGCAACCGGTGAAAGTGGAGTAAACCAGTACCACGTACTGGACCACCAACCGGTGCAATAATGGAGGCAGCAGCAACTGGTGAATGTGGAGTAAACCAGTACCGTGTACTGGACAACAGTATCCCCCAACCGGTTCAATAATGGAGGCAGCAGCAACCGGTGAATGTGGAGTAAACCAGTACCGTGTACTGGACAACAGTATTGCCCAACCGGTTCAATAATGGAGGCAGCAGCAACCAGTGATTGTGGAGTAAACCAGTACCGCGTACTGGACAACAGTATCGCCCAACCGGTTCAATAATGGAGGCAGCAGCAACCGGTGTATTGGAGTAAACCAGTACCGCGTACTGGACAATGGAAAAGCCCTACCGGTGCAGTAACGGAGGCAGCTAGCACCCGGTGAATTGGAGCAAACCAGTGATCAGAATGTCGCCCAGACGACCAATGTCGATAGACGGATGACAGTCAGGGTCAAGGAGCAGGAACGATAGGCAGGCTAGGACTATTACTGGAACAGCAGGACGGCCAACCCAGGTCAGGAACGGAGCAGGAACAACGGCAACACTGGATCAGGAATGGAAACAGGAACGTCAGCCCAACCGGATCAGGAATGGAGGCAGGAACCACTCAGGAGTGTACTGGCATCTGGATGAATCACTGACACTGGTAACTGAACGAAACAGGCCCAAAGATAGAGGTACAAGGCAGGTGACTACTGACATAGAGACACCACAAAAGGACAACCAAAGGGTGCCTCAGCCCAGTCTATATAGGCAATACTGGGCGGGCAATAGACAGGCGGCCAATAGAGAATACACACACCTGACTGACAGCAAAAACCAGCAATCACGGGCACCGTGATAGGTAGGCAATGAAGCTGGAGGATGAATTTGTGTATGTGTCGGACAAATTCTCTCGGTCACATGATGCTTCCTCTTTTTTATATATACATAGATATACATTCCCCATTTTTCCAGTTACTTCCATTATTTGTTCACATTATCATACTCAGTCTCATTATTTGTATAGTTACCACTGCAAGACCTGGTTTCTTGAATTAGTAGATTAGATCATGCACATCATGCACATTCCCCTAGAGTGCCTGAGTCTCAGCATGGCATTGTCTGATGGCACCCCTAGTATACTTCTGAAACGGGAGCCTCAAGTGCACCTTGCACACATCCCACCACTGACTAATTATGGCAAAGTTACCCCTGAAACCTCTCCAGTCCTCCCAAGTGCCAATAGGTAGTTTTTGTCACCGATGGTGTGAGCAACACCATCACTGATGCACAGTTGTGGTCTGAGAATGGAGTCAACCTAATGGCACTGGACCAGGCTTGCTGCTTTTATATTCCTCTAGGCTTTCAGTGGTCTCAAACAATTTATTTTTACTTTTCACCTTAGAGGGATTTTCAGAACATCTGCTACTATTTTTGGACAGGTGTTGTGCTTTTTTGTCTCACTGTCTAATGCAGCAGTTGGTTAAACTGCTATACCTTCATCCACCAAGTGCATTGTCCTTCGACCCCACGGAACTCACCAAGGCCGTGATCCAGCAGGGGTCGCTCCTGGAGCAGCATGCTTCGCATATCCAGCATCTGGATCAGAAGCTGGATTCAATCACCTCCCTGTTGCAACGTCTGCAACAACGATTGGAGGTCCCCGCACAGACAGTAGCATCACCTCCTGTACCACAGCCGACTTCAGTGGTCTCTGTTAGAACCGGTTCAGTCAAGATTCCGCTTTCGGACAAGTATGAGGGGGATTCTATCCTTCTACAGGGTTTTGTGCACCAATGTTTCCTCCACTTCCGTAACCAGCCTGACTATTTCGCTTCTCATCAGACTCGTATCACCTTTTTGGTGTCCCTTCTTAGGGGTCGGGCCCTGGCTTGGGTGACGCCACTTCTAGATCGCCAGTCTCCTCTGCTGGACAACTTCGATGAATTCATCACTGCCTTTCATGCTACCTTTGATGTCCCTGGAAGGCAGGCTAAAGCTGAGGCTGCTCTGCTAGATCTTCACCAAGGATCTCAGTCCTTCACCCAGTATGCCATTGAGTTTCGCACTCTGGCCTATGACACCAACTGGGGTGAGGGCGCCTTGAAGGCTGCTTTTCGTCGTGGGCTGTCAGAACGGCTTAAGGATGAGCTAACTACACGCAACGTTCCAGAGACCCTTGATGGTCTGATTGCGTTATGTACCGGCCTTGATACCTGTCTCCAGGAGAGGCGTCAGGAAAAAGATATAGATCGCTCCAAGCGTCCAGTACCTCGAACTCCGGTACATTTAGCTCCACGTTTCCAGACCACTCCGATGCCTGCGGATAATGCCCCGGAACCGATGGAGATAGCAAGAGTTACGCGCCTGACTGAGGAGGAAAAGACCAGGAGTCGTCAGCGCGGATTATGCCTGTATTGTGGCCAACCAGGTCATATTGCCCGTGGTTGTCCGAACAAGCCGGGAATCAGCAGACTTAGGGGGCTTCGAGGGGCTCTCCCTAAGTCACACCATTTTCCCCTCTTCCAAGCAACAGCTTCTTACGGTTCCTCTACAGCTTTCTTGGTCCTCCTCCACTGCCCGAGCCGAAACTCTCATTGATTCCGGGGCAGCTGGTGTCTTCATCGACCACCTCTTTGCCCAGCAGATAGGGGTTCCGCTAGTTTCCAAGGACCCTCCTGTAACCATAACCGTGATTGACGGTTCCCATTTGGGTTCCGGGCTAGTCAGCCTTCAGACTGTACCTCTTCAGGTTCTCTTAGGTCACAATCATCAGGAGGTCTTGACCTTCAACCTAATCACAGCCCCTAATACTCCAGTCATACTCGGGCTTCCCTGGTTGAGTAAGAACAATCCAAGAATAGACTGGAGAGGCGGCAGGCTGTCCTTTTCTACTGGCTCTGTTTCTTCCCTCACTGTCTCTGCCTTGTCTTCTGCGACAGACCCATGTACTTCTTCCCCTCCGTCCATCCCTGTGCCGTATTCATCCTTTGCTGATGTGTTTTCTAAAGCCCGGGCAGAGGTTCTTCCTCCTCACCGAGCTTATGATTGTTCTATCGATCTGATTCCTGGAATGGTCCCTCCCAGAGGGAGGACCTATTTGTTATATCTGCCTGAGACTGCTGCCTTGGAGTCGTATATCCAAGAAAGTCTTGCTCGAGGTTTTATCCGGCCTTCCACGTCTCCTGCGGGAGCCGATTTCTTTTTTGTGAAGAAAAAAGATGGCTCCTTACGACCCTGTGTGGACTACAGGGGTCTTAATGCCATCACCCGCAAGAACAGCTATCTCCTTCCGTTGATTCCGGAACTCTTAGAGCTCTTGCGTGGTTCCACTGTCTTTACCAAAATTGATCTACGTGGGGCGTATAACTTGATCCGAATGCGTGAGGGAGACGAATGGAAGACTGCTTTTAACACCCGTTTTGATCATTATGAATACTGCGTGATGCCCTTCGGTTTGCGTAATGCCCCAGCAGTCTTCAAGCATTTGTTAACGATGTCTTCCGAGATCTTCTCTTGACTTACGTCATCGTGTACTTGGACGATATGTTAACCCTTTGAGTGCCAGATGGGTACAGAATGCATTGCTTTGCAATGCGTTCTCTACCCCTCTGGCACTCAAAGGGTTAATCCATTCCCGGAACCTGTCCGAACACCGACAACATGTCACTACAGTGTTACAGAGACTACGTCTCCACAAGCTATACGCCAAACTTGAGAAATGCGAACAAGCCTCATTGCCTTTACTTGGGTACGTCATTTCAGCATCTGGGTTAGCTATGGATCCCAGCAAGGTCAGTGCTGTTCTGGAATGGCTGATTCCTCGTACCACTAAGGCTATCCAGTGCTTCGTTGGGTTCTCCAATTACTACAGGAGATTCATCCGGCATTTTTCTCAAGTGATCCAGCCTATTATCCGTCTTACCTGCAAGGGAGCCGATCCCGCTTCTTGGACAGCCGAAACCTTGGAGACCTTCCGCTCCCTAAAACTTGCTTTCACGAGGGCTCCATTACTTGTGTTTCTGGACCCCTCATCTCCTTTTACTCTTGAAGTTGATGCCTCTGAGAGCGCTGCAGGGGCAGTGTTATCCCAGCGTACCTGTCCGAAAGGTACCCTGCAGCCTTGTTCTTACTTCTCTCGTCACTTTAGTGCTGCAGAGAGAAACTATAATACTGGGAATAGGGAATTATTGGCCATTAAACTGGCCCTGGAGGAATGGCATTACTTATTTGAAGGTGCTGCTCATCCAATCAGCATCCTTACGGACCTATCTGGCTTCAGCCAAGCGTTTGGCTCCTCGTCAGGCCCGGTGGGCCTTGTTTTTCACCAGGATTGATTTTACTATCTCTTATCTTCCCGGTACTAAGAACCTCAAGGCCGATGCCTTGTCCAGACTCCACGAGACCGAGCCACTTCCTTCTCTCCCTCCGGAATCCATTGTACCTCAATCTAAAATCCTAGGAGCTTTGTCTGTTCGGACCCTGCAGGGTATCCAGGAGGCTCAGTCTCCAGATTCTCCTTCCTCTAGGCGCTTCCCTGCTCGACTCTTTGTGCCGGATGGATTTTGTCATGACATTCTCTCTTGGGCTCATCAGTCCCCGGTGGAGGGACATCCGGGAGTCAGACGCACTCTGGATCTCCTTACACGGTATTTCTGGTGCCCCTCCTATCGGCAAGACGTTCGCTCCTGGGTACGGTCTTGTATTACTTGTGCTCGAATGAAGGTCCCACGGACCAGACCTATGGGTCTTTTGCAACCGTTGCCCATACCAGCGGTCCCTTGGACCCATCTTGCCATGGATTTCATGGTGGACTTACCACAGTCCTCCGGGAACACTGTTATACTAGTGGTCATAGACCGCTTCTCTAAGCAGGGCCATTTCATACCACTGTCTAAGTTACCTACAGCTGTAGAGCTTGCATAACCTTCTTCGCTGAAATCGTCCGCCTTCTCGGCGTTCCTCTGCACATAGTATCTGATCGGGGTACTCAGTTCGTCTCTCAGTTCTGGAGACCCGTTTGTTCCCGTCTCGGTATTACTCTGCATTTCTTGTCTGCATATCATCCTCAGACCAATGGGCAGACAGAGCAACTGAACCAGAACCTTGAGCACTATCTTCGTTTCTATTGCAATCAGCACCACAACAACTGGTCGTCCCTGCTGTCTTGCAGCCTTGGGGTATAACCCACGCCTGCTCTTACTCACTCCAGGTGCATCACTGGTTCCCGCTGCTGAGAGACGGGTAGTCTCCCTAGTGTCTCATTGGCAGTCCATTCGGTCTGGTCTTCTACGTGCCCAGGAACAGCAGAAGAAGTCCGCTGATCGCCACCGCAGTCCCTCTTCTCTGTTCAGTGTTGGGCAGAGGGTCTGGCTGTCCACTAAACAGTTCCGTCTAGCCCAACCCTCTACTAAGCTTGGTCCTCGTTTCATAGGCCCATATCGGATACTACGACGTATATCACCTGTGTCTTACTGCTTGGCCTTGCCCCGGGGTCTACGCATTCACCCCGTGTTTCATGTTTCCTTGCTCAAGGCTTTCCTTCCTGCAAGCGGATTCTGCTCAACGCCCCAGCCTCCAGCTCCTGTTACTGTCGACGGTCAGGAGGAGTATCTCATCTACGGGATCCTAGATTCTTGCCGCTCCCGGGGAGGATTACAGTATCTCGTAAATTGGAAGGGCTACGGTCCGGAGGAACTGTCCTGGGTACGCTCCCGTGACGTCCATGCCCCTGCCTTGCTTTGAGCCTTTCATTGCTCTTTCCCGCTAAGCCTGCGCACCTTTCCGGCGGAGGTTTCTTTCCCTCCCATGACGCCTTCATGCTGCGGCTCTCCTCACTTGCGGAGCTTGTTTCCTCCGCCTTTGTCTCCTGCCCCTTGTGGCGTGCCTCTTCGGTGGCGGCTTTGTGTCTGCCGGGTCTCCTTCTCAGACGGCTCTGCACTTCCGGGTTTTGCACGTGTCGCGGCCTCTGACGTCATCTTCCTGCCCCTATTTTAGGTGTCCATCTCTTTGCCTGGTGCACTTTCACTAGTGTTCACTGCTGCCTAGGTCCCTGCTAGTTCTCTGCAGTCCAGTCCTGTTCCTTGCAGTCTTGATTTCTGTGTACCGATTGAGGCTTGTCTGACCACTCTTTGCTTAGTCCATTTGTCCAGTCTTGACCTCCAGTTGCTGACCGGCTCGTCTGACCACTCTCTGCTTAGTCCATTTGTCCTGTATTGACCTCCCGTTGCTGACCGGCTTGTCTGACCACTCTTCTGCCTAGTCCATTTGTCCAGTCTTGACCACCAGTTGCTGACCAGCTAGTCTGACCACTCTTCTGCCTAGTCCATTGTCCAGTCTAGACCTCCAGTCGCTTACAGGCAAGTCTGACCATTCTTCTGCTGGCTTTTCCTTGCCTAGCTCCATCTTGCTCTAGGGGTCTCAGTTTTTCTCTCCCGTTGGGGAGTTTCAGCTACCTAGTGGCCTACACACCCCAGCACCGCTCCCTAGTCACCGCCCTCCAGAGCTCCCCCCTGCAGGGGAGTTTGTACTGTCTGTGGGAGGTCATCCTGGTCCGGATCCCGGCTCAACTGGGGTTCAGACATCTGGCCAGCATCTTTACTTGGCCCTTGCCGCAGCAAGACCTAACTGCAGGCAGTCACCGCTCTCTAGCTCCGAACCCTAGCCTTCGCTCCCTAGCACTCCCTCCCCTGCAGGTGTTAACCAGCACCTGTCGGTCCTGACACCAAGCCATCAACACTAGAATGTGATTCGCTGTCATCATCAGTGTTATTAGATGATTTATTAGTAGTATTGGTGCTGGTGGTTGTTGAATTTTTGTGGGAGTTTGACAAACTGCACACACTGCAGCAACCATGGCTGCAATCACTACAGTTTTCTCCCACCCCTGCCTCTAGTGCACTTGCTAGACATTATTCAACATCTGTGTGCATTTTTACAGTGACATTCACTATAGAACTCATTGCCTATGGTATCTTGCCCTTTACAAAATATTCTCTCTCTTCTAATATCAGTCTGCCTCAGTCACAGCTCTTGTTAATGGCCTAGCTATCAAATTACTTTAATTTTAACAATTTTTTAAATGTACTGTCCCTATCACCGTCAAAAATACAAAAAACTCACTCCCTGTTCAACTGCTTCTTTCCCCTTGGATTACGGCTGCATGTGTCTACACAGTCAGTCACACAAATTTTTTCTGTATTTTGGGGTATTTGGTGTAATTCTCCTTTGCTTCCTTCTCACACCCCAGACTCCCTTAGCAAAGAAAAACAGACAGATCAAGATGGAATCGAGATCACAGCTGCTGGTGTCTTCCCAGTCAGTCATACAAAATGTTGGAATATTTGTAGTAGACTTGTGCACGACAAACATTTTCTGTAAAATTCGATATCGGACGAATTTTTTTTTTCATTCGTTGACTACTCAATTCGGATCCAACCTATTCAACTCGGGCAAAAATTGCCGACAGTCTGAATTATTCAGCGACTTTAAAATACCTTTAAAAATACATTAAAAAATGAAAATTAAATGAATGGAACCATTTCCAGGGTCTAAATGAAGAAGATGGAACAGGGTAATGTGGGCATTTAGCCTTATGGTACTATGGATTAAGTAGATGAAGTATGGATGTAACAGTAAGGAACCCTGCCTGCCTACACAATACACATACACAAGTGTGAGACTGGCTGATGTGTCACTCTGAAAATTATTCAAACAAATCCCTAATATTTTAATTTTTGCACAGGAACAAAGATGACTCTCTCTTGCAGTGGCAATAAGGCACTAATGCTGGCTGCCTGCCTATGCCTAATGTTAACTGCCTGCCTACACAACAACTGGACACTCTCTATCTCCGTCTTCTCTCTCTGAGCTCCAACAACACAATAAGGAAATGCAGGCTGTCTGCATGGGTGTCATTAGTCCAACCCTCATCATGAAACGAAGAAGCCAATTGGAATAGAAACAAAGCGATAAGTAACGCATGAAACGGATATGCTAGTTGGACTAGAGACATGGAGAGAAAGTATGGGGGGAAGTAATCAAGCGCTGGTAGTAGTTGCCGAATTTCTGAAAGTTTCAACGACATTCGGACCAGGGCTAGTAGGATTCGTATTTTTTTTAGTGAATGACCCTTGCCTGTCGGAAGGTCCGAATGTCACCGAATGACCCCATTTTCATCAATTCAGAATGTCGCTGACCCGAATCGCACAAGTCTAATTTGTAGTAAACCTCATTTGTTCCCTTACGACACCTCCAGGCATGTCTAACACAGAGATAATAACAGCCTTACCAGGACGGAACCTTGACCACAGCTGTGTGTCTGTGTTTTTCCAATCAGTCAAACAGAACATTTGTGGTATTTGGGGTTAACCTCTTTTACTCCCTTCTCACATCCCAGACTCCCCCAGAATAAGGAGAATAACAGACAGAAGATAAAGGAACTTGGATCATGGCTGCCTGTGTCTTCCCGGTCACTAACAAAATGTTGGGGTATTTGGGATAAATTCCCTTTACTTCCTTCTAACACCCCCAGGCTCCCCTAGCATAGAGATAACATCCAGGTCAAGAAGGAACTTGGATCATAGCTGCCTGTCTCAGGCAACCACGATTTTGGGGTATTTTAGGTCAACTTCCTTTCTCCTTTCCTCTCCAGTCCACCAGACTCCCCAAACACAGAGAACAAATTTACTGCCTACAACATTCCAAAAACTACACTCCAATTTGAATGTATTTGCCTATCATAAATAGCTGCAAAGTTGGACTGTTTTCTATGTACTAAGTCATAGGTTATTTGTGACGGTACCAGCAGACAACCAGCCTTGGTGTCCCTGTCAATGGTCACTTCTTCCGCTATATGCCAGATGTACATCCGACAGCATACCACAATATACTCCGATGACCAGGCAAAACTAGTATCAGGGTAACCAGCACACACTCTGCATACAGCAACCTTTACCCCAAGCATCAGACAACACCAGTGTCTTGGGGTTAGAATAGCAACTGCCTTTATTGGAACAAACCACACATATTTATACACAAAACCTACTTTGGAATACATGGGCAGGCAGGATACAATAGGGGAGTCACAGGGATAATACACTCACAATTTACAAGAAGGTCCAAGCAAATATAATAACACAGACATGATTGCATTACTACACAAAAGGGCTAGCAACAAATGGTACAACACAATACAAAGCGCCAGACGTGATTAAGTTAGCACACCACAGGGGGTCTCAATACAGTTCACAATACACTGGCTTGAGGGGCTACAATACACATTGGAAGAAACTTTGGCTAAACTCAAATAATTAACCCTTACTGCCCATTTCCTTGGAAGCAAGCCAGCAGTCCATGGTTGTCAGTCTCTTTGGGTCCAGAAATATCCTCAGTCTCTGGGGTTCTTGGGATAACAGTTCCAGGCCCAGACAAGTGCTCCAGTAACGGGCTATGATCCATTACAGGATCCTCCATGGCAAGGGTAAAACAGGGCAGAGATTAGTCTCAGGGTCAGGCCATACCCTGTTCCATGGCTAGGTCCATAGTCTGTGGCAGGAGGCTGGTCCTCAGGCCCCTCCAGGAGACAGGGGCCCCGTGGTTCCTGTGACATTATTAATTTGCAAAACTCAGGATTTGATGCGAAGACAACCTATTTTTGTAACTGCAAAGCTCTGCTGTTTTCTCTATCTCTTACAAACACAGAATGGCATGCCGCGGGAACCTGAAGGCCCTTTTATACTATGTTTGTGGGAAAAGAAGGGAAACTTGTCACATGATGGGGGAAATTCAGTGCTCTGATTTCTAAGCAATGAACTAGATGGAAAATAGCAGAAAATTAGCACTTTTTATAGCAATTTTATACCTCTTTCATATTTAAGAAGAAAAGTTTCACCCATCCCCAGTACAGACAATTCTAATTCAGGTAGGAACTTGGATCACCTACCTGTATCATTCAATACATTTGTTTTATTTATTTTTTAACTCATTTTTTTCTTTTTCCAACCACAAATACAGAGCAATGGAATACCACTAATACTCATTTCAAGCATCTCCAGCTGCCCCTATTTGCCTGTCTGCTAGTGATGATCGAGCACCCCAATGCTCGGGTGTTCGGGTGCTCTGACCGAGCGCCCCCGGAGGCTCGAGTGCTCGGCCGAGCACCCGAGCCCCATTGAAGTCAATGGGAGGACTCGAGCATTACACCAGGCACCCCCTGCTCTGATGAGGGGAGGGTGCCTGGTCCATAGGAAAAGGGCAGAAAATGATGGAAACACCACAGAAATGGTTCAGGGACAGCATAGGGAGGATGTCTGGATGCATCTTGGACTCCAACGTCGCTGCTGGGAACGATGTTTCGCCCGGAGTACGCCATTTTTACAGACTGACCGTAAAACACACAAAAAGGAAGATAAAAACGACTTTAGGAGAAAAATTGTTACCAAACAGTATTTGCTGTATATTTACTTGTATATCATCTGCAAATTCTGCAAAAAATTTCATCGATTTTTCGGAACTGGGGCCATGATTAAGAGGGAAACGTGCGCAGAGGCAAATTCTGCAAAAAATTTCCTCGATTTTTCTGAACTGGGGCCATGATTAAGAGGGAAACGTGCGCAGAGGCAAATTCTGCAAAAAATTTCCTCGATTTTTCTGAACTGGGGCCATGATTAAGAGGGAAACGTGCGCAGAGGCAAATTCTGCAAAAAATGTCCTCGATTTTTCTGAACTGGGGCCATGATTAAGAGGGAAACGTGCGCAGAGGCAAATTCTGCAAAAAATTTCCTCGATTTCTCTGAACTGGGGCCATGATTAAGAGGGAAACGTGCGCTGAGCCGACCATCTAAAACATTATGGGTGAGGGTCTGCTGCGGAGCTGACCATCCTAAACATTATATGCGAAGGCCCACTAGTGAGTTGACGCTATAAAACATTATATGAGAGGGCCCGCTAGAGAGCTGACCCAATAAAACATTATATGAGAAGGCCCGCTGGTGAGCTGACCTATACAAAAATTGTCAAACAGGGCCCGCTGGTGAGCTGGCCCTATATAAAAATTATATCACAGGGCCCGCTGGTGAGCTGGCCCTATATAAAAATTATATCCCAGGGTATATGGAAGAGAGTCAACCGCATACCCATTTTTTGGGTGGAAGGGGTGAATGGGAATACAGAGTATTCCCATCATTGTAAATAACATATATAAAGTGACTTTATGTTCACCCGGGGCTTTCCTCCAGTGGAGTGGAGAAGTCAGGGGAAATCCAGGCCTTGTTCATTTTTATAAGTGTCAACCTATCAGCATTTTCGGTGGAAAGGCGGATACGCTTATCTGTTATGATGCCACCAGCAGCACTAAATACCCGCTCAGACAGAACGCTGGCGGCAGGGCAGGCCAGCACCTCCAAGGCGTAGAGTGCCAGTTCATACCACGTGTCCAGCTTGGACACCCAGTAGTTGTAAGGCACAGAGGGATCATTGAGGACGCTGACACGGTCTGCTACGTACTCCTTCACCATCTTCCAAAACTTTTCCCTCCTTGTGACACTAGGCTGCGCATCAGGGTGAGGGTGCTGGCGGGGTGTCATGAAGGTGTCCCACGCCTTGGAGAGTGTTGCCCTGCCTTTGTCGGAACTGCTGTGTGCTCCCCTTTTCTCCCCTTCTCGGTTGGCCAAGGTAGCACGTACTCTGCCGCCAGCGTTGTCAGAAGGAAAATTTTGGAGCAATTTTTCGACAAGAACCTTCTGGTATTGCACCATTTTGCTTGTCCTCTCCACCGGAGGAATGAGAGATGAGAAATTCTCTTTGTAGCGGGGGTCCAGAAGGGTGAACACCCAGTAATCCGTGTTGTCTAAAATGCGTATAATGCGTGGGTCACGGGAAAGGCAGCCTAACATAAAGTCAGCCATGTGTGCCAGAGTACCAACAGGCAAGATTTCGCTGTCCTCACCAGGAGGATGACTCTCAATCTCCTCATCCTCTTCCTCCTCTTCTGCCCACCCACGCTGAAGAGATGGAACTAAAGTTCCATGGCTACCCTCTGTAGCGGAGGCAACCGTGTCTTCCTCCTCCTCCTCCTCCTTCTCCGCCACCTCCATTTGTCGCTGAGAAGACAAAGTGAGGGTGCTCTGGCTATCACCTTGTGTAAGCTCTTCCTCCCGCATTTCCACCTCTTCCACATGCAAAGCGTCGGTTTTAATTGTGAGCAGCGAGCGTTTCAGTAGACACAGAAGTGGGATGGTTACACTGATAATAGCGTTATCGCCGCTCACCATCTGTGTCGATTCCTCAAAATTGCGTAAAACCTCACAGAGGTCTGACATCCATTCCCACTCCTCACTTCTGATTAGAGGAAGTTGAACGGAGAGGCGACGACCGTGTAACAGCTGGTACTCCACTACTGCCCTCTGCTGCTCACAAAGCCGGGCCAACATGTGGAAGGTGGAGTTCCAGCGCGTGCTCACGTCACACAGCAGCCGGTGAGCTGGCAATTGTAAGCGCTGCTGCAGCTTCAACAGGCCGGCTGAAGCTGTTGATGACTTACGGAAATGTGCACACACGCGGCGCACCTTGGTCAAGAGATCATGCAAATTGGGGTAGGTTTTTAGAAATCGCTGAACCACTAAATTAAATACATGCGCTAGACATGGTACGTGCGTGAGCTTGCCGAGCTCCAAAGCCGCCACCAAGTTACGTCCATTCTCACACACAACCATGCCTGGTTGCAGGTTGAGTGGCGAGAGCCACTGCTCGGTCTGGTCACTAATCCCCTGCAACAGCTCTGAGGCCGTGTGCTGTTTGTCCCCAAGGCAGATCAGCTTCAGCACGGCCTGTTGACGCTTCCCCACTGCAGTGCTACACTGCTTCCAGCTACTGGCTGATGGGTGAGTGGCGCTGCGCGCAGAGAATTCGGAGGTGGAAACGGAGGAGGAGGAGCCAATAACGTAGGTGCTGGCGGAAACCCTGATGGAGGTAGGGCCCGCAATCCTCGGCGTGGGTAGCACCTGTGCCATCCCAGGGTCCGAGTCGCTCCCAGCCTCCACGACATTCACCCAGTGTGCCGTCAGGGAAATGTAGCGTCCCTGGCCACAAGCACTTGTCCATGTGTCAGTCGTTAACTGGACCTTCCCAGTAACTGCGTTGGTCAGGGCACGGGTGATGTTAAGGGACACATGGTGGTGTAAGGTGGGGACGGCACACCGGGAAAAGTAGTGGCGGCTGGGGACTGCGTACCGAGGGACAGCTGCTGCCATCAGGCTGCGGAAGGACTCAGTCTCCACAAGCCTAAATGGCAGCATTTCGATGGCCAGTAATTTGGAAAGGTATGAGGTTAGTGCTATGGCCTGTGGGTGGGTGGCTGGGTATTTTCGCTTGCGCTCAAATGCCTGGGGTAACGACATTTGGACGCTGTGCTGGGACAGGGAAGTGGATGTGGTCGCTGATGGTGCTTCAGATGGTACAGGTGCAGGGCGGGAGGTATGCGGGCCTGCGCCTTCGACAGGCGATTGGCCGGCACCGAAAACAGGGGAAGAGGAGGCAGTGGTGTGGCCTGCAGACACAGATTGGCGATCCTGGCGTTCCTCCCACTTATTACGGTGCTTGGATGCCATGTGTCGGATCATGCTGGTGGTGGTGAGGTTTCTAGTGTTCATGCCTCGGCTCATTCTGGTGTGGCACAGGTTGCAAACTACAATTTTTTTGTCGTCCGCACTTTCCTTAAAAAAACGCCATACCGCGGAACACCTAGCCCTTGGCAAGGGAGATTTACGCAAGGGGGTGCTCCGTGGAACATTTGCGGGCCGGTTTGGTGCGGTCCGCCTTCTTTCTGTAGCCACACCACTGCCTCTTCCAGCCTGTTGCGGTGCTGCAGATGGCTCACCCTCAGGACTGCTGTCATCGCTCGGCTCTCCACCTTCCGAGGTGGGGTCAGTCACCTCATCGTCCACCAAGTCCTCCTCCACTTCCTCACTCTGATCATCCTCCTCATTTCTTGATCCCACCACATACTCAGTCATTGACAACTGTATATCATCCTCCTCATCAAGGTCTTGAGACAGTAAAAGTGGTTGAGTTGATGGCAACTGTGTCTCATCATCATCATCATCCACTTCCTTTGACCTTAAATGCCGTTCACCTCTGTCATCTTCTTGTGATTGGGTACCCTCTAGAGGTTGTGAATCAGGGCACAAGATTTCATGTTCCTCTGCAAGCGTGCTTGGAGAGAGGTTCAAATGAAGGATTGGTGATGAGACGAGCTCCTCACTATATCCCAGTGTGGGATCACTTCTTTGACCAGACCCTCTATGGTGGGAGGAAGGATGATCAGGGTGAGGATTATGTTGACCAGACTCTTGGCTACTGAGAGTGGACTTGGTGGAAGACAGGGTGGTGCTTAACCGACTGGAAGCAGTATCACCTGAAATCCAACCGACCACCTGTTCGCAGTGGTCTGACCTCGAGAGTGATGTCCTGCGACGCCCTGTAAACTGAGACATGAAGCTAGGTATGGTGGATGTCTTTCTTTCTTGTGCTCTGGCACCAGGCACAGTTTCTACGCGTCCTGACCCGCGCCCTGAACTATCAGGATCACGTCCACTTCCCCGTCCCTTTTTACCCACCTTCTTCATATTACACGGAATATGTGCTGCTAATCTGCAACTTTGCACACTAAACAGAATGTGCTGCTTATCTGCGGCTAGGCACAGTGAACGGAATATGTGACTTTTAATTTTTAACACTTTGCACACTAAACAGAATGTGCTGCTAATCTGCAACTTTGCACACTAAACAGAATGTGCTGCTTATCTGCGGCTAGGCACAGTGAACGGAATATGTGACTTTTATTTTTTACACTTTGCACACTAAACAGAATGTGCTGCTAATCTGCAACTTTGCACACTAAACAGAATGTGCTGCTTATCTGCGGCTAGGCACAGTGAACGGAATATGTGACTTTTAATTTTTAACACTTTGCACACTAAACAGAATGTGCTGCTAATCTGCAACTTTGCACACTAAACAGAATGTGCTGCTTATCTGCGGCTAGGCACAGTGAACGGAATATGTGACTTTTATTTTTTACACTTTGCACACTAAACAGAATGTGCTGCTAATCTGCAACTTTGCACACTAAACAGAATGTGCTGCTTATCTGCGGCTAGGCACAGTGAACGGAATAAGTGACTTTTATTTTTTACACTTTGCACACTAAACAGAATGTGCTGCTAATCTGCAACTTTGCACACTAAACAGAATGTGCTGCTTATCTGCGGCTAGGCACAGTGAACGGAATAAGTGACTTTTATTTTTTACACTTTGCACACTAAACAGAATGTGCTGCTAATCTGCAACTTTGCACACTAAACAGAATGTGCTGCTTATCTGCGGCTAGGCACAGTGAACAGAATATGTGACTTTTATTTTTAACACTTTGCACACTAAAAAGAATGTGCTGCTAATCTGCAACTTTGCACACTAAACAGAATGTGCTGCTAATCTTCAACTTTGCACACTAAACAGAATGTGCTGCTTATCTGCGGCTAGGCACAGTGAACGGAATATGTGACTTTTATTTTTTACACTTTGCACACTAAACAGAATGTGCTGCTAATCTGCAACTTTGCACACTAAACAGAATGTGCTGCTTATCTGCGGCTAGGCACAGTGAACAGAATATGTGACTTTTATTTTTAACACTTTGCACACTAAAAAGAATGTGCTGCTAATCTGCAACTTTGCACACTAAACAGAATGTGCTGCTAATCTGCAACTTTGCACACTAAACAGAATGTGCTGCTTATCTGCGGCTAGGCACAGTGAACGGAATATGTGACTTTTATTTTTTATACTTTGCACACTAAACAGAATGTGCTGCTAATCTGCAACTTTGCACACTAAACAGAATGTGAAGCTTATCTGCGGCTAGGCACAGTGAACGGAATATGTGACTTTTATTTTTTACACTTTGCACACTAAACAGAATGTGCTGCTAATCTGCAACTTTGCACACTAAACAGAATGTGCTGCTTATCTGCGGCTAGGCACAGTGAACAGAATATGTGAATTTTATTTTTAACACTTTGCACACTAAACAGAATGTGCTGCTAATCTGCAACTTTGCACACTAAACAGAATGTGCTGCTTATCTGCGGCTAGGCACAGTGAACGGAATAAGTGACTTTTAATTTTTAACACTTTGCACACTAAACAGAATGTGCTGCTAATCTGCAACTTTGCACACTAAACAGAATGTGCTGCTTATCTGCGGCTAGGCACAGTGAACAGAATATGTGACTTTTATTTTTAACACTTTGCACACTAAAAAGAATGTGCTGCTAATCTGCAACTTTGCACACTAAACAGAATGTGCTGCTAATCTGCAACTTTGCACACTAAACAGAATGTGCTGCTAATCTGCAACTTTGCACACTAAACAGAATGTGCTGCTAATCTGCAACTTTGCACACTAAACAGAATGTGCTGCTAATCTGCAACTTTGTACACTAAACAGAATGTGCTGCTAATCTGCAACTTTGCACACTAAACAGAATGTGCTGCTAATCTGCGGCTAGGCACAGTGAACGGAATATGTGACGTTTTTTTTTTAAACTCTGCCCCCCAAAACAAAATATATCTGCTGCCCCCACACACAATAGTCCTAAAAAGGACTTTTGGGTCTTTTTGTTGTTCAAACGCACTTTTCTTCTCCCTACACTGACTTTCCCTTCCTATCCTCATCTCTCCCTGGCTAAGACTGAGCCGAACTCGCTGGTCAGGTGCTATACAGCACCCGATCACGGGTTCTGGCCAGCCAATCAGTGTAATGCCAGCAGCCAACATGGCTGCTGGCATTACACTGATGTCAGAGCCTCACCGCACGTTTATTGGCTGCGCAGCAGCCGCGAAACGTGCGGGGAGGAGACCCGAACATGGCGGGCGAGCACATGCGGTACTCGTACGAGTACCGCCATGTGCCGAGCAGAGCGATGCTCGAGCCGAACCGAGCTTCGGCCGAGCATGCTCGCTCATCACTACTGTCTGCCTCTAGCAAAAAAAAATGTTATTGCTTTATCTGTCTCTTTCTCAAACCCAGACTGACATCATGTGGGAAACAGATACCCCTTTAGTAGCATGGTGGGAAAGTCCGTGTAGAGGTAATACTGTGCATTATTGTTCATTTCAATGGAATGAAAAACAGAAAAAAGTCAGAAAATTTGTACTTTTCACACAAGATCCCACACAAGGTGAAAAGTGAATTTTTTTTCAAGGTGTCATGTTTCATTTTGTAGTGAAAATGTTTGTCCATCCCTATTTTCCCCTTCTGATTATTATAAGTGAAAACCAAGTTGCTAAATTATAAGAATGATGCTCCAACAAGATAAAGGACACTTTGTTTGACTAGTTTAAGGCAAAATTTTGCATTAACATTTTCTGTCTTGCAGTTGTGGTTGTAACTAGTAATAATTCACCGTCTTCATCAGGTTATATTGCAGGTTTTGTCTGTCAAGATTGGTCATTTACATTCCCCAAATCCATCACAGCATTGAAGGAACATTGTGTGGAAATTCCCTGCACTTTCACCCATCCCTCAAGCTATGGAGACTTCAGTTTGATTTGGTTCTTGTACCATTCTTTTAATTACCCTCAAATTTACAATAGCAAAGAACCTTCTGTAGTGGAACAAGAGTACAGAGGGCGCACCTCTCTGGTGGAAAATGGAGAACAAAGCTGCTCCTTGAGGATTAATGATGTAAAAAATAGCGAGCATTATTATCCAGGGATAAGTGAGAAGATAAACTCATACACACGCCAAAGAAAAAAAAGTGCTGTCCAGGTTCATGTTTCAGGTAAGATATTTTATCTTGAACTATAGAATCAGTCCTGCTGTACAAGTTGGCCAAAATCACTGGTCAATAACATATTCTGGTTTTATCAAATTACTACAAAATTCTGATTGTAAAGCCCAACAGCAAATCAGACCAATTCATTTAAATGGTTAATATGAACATATGCTGTAACTATTTATTTACCCTTTAAGAAATACCTGCTTGTATATCTGCCGGTACCTCACTGGGTTCCGTAGGCTGATGTGGAGGATGCGACATCCCCTGCTGGCTTCTTCAGTGCTACTGTGCAGTTGCCAATGTCCCGACGCACACCCAGGATCCCAGCATGTGCAGTGATGTTGGAGCCTCCTTCTGAATACCGGCACCACTATATAACGAGCACTCTTTCTGGATCCAGCGCTCAGTTATTCTAGAGTTCCATTGTGTATACTTGCTATAGCCTGCTTAGACCTGATTTCCTGGATTTCGACTTCGGCCTTGCCTCATAACTAAGTGTCATTCAGCCTGCCCTGACCTTTGCTTGCCTCTGGACTGAGCTTTATTCAGCCTGCCCTGACCTTTTGCCTACTTCTGGACTACGCTTCATTCAATCTGCACTGACCTTTTGCCTGCTTCTGGATTACACTTCATTCAGCCTGCCCTGACCTTGACCTTTCTTCTGACCATGTTCCTCATTTTCTGGGGCTTGGGCCTGCTACGCTCACTCACTTCTTGATTCTACTGACCTCCTATCAACCTGTTGGCCCATCTAGCTGTGGATCAGCCTCCTGTTTCAGAACTTTTCTCCTGCTACTATTTTATATATATATATATATGTAAAATAACAAACAAAATAAGTGTCTTGTAATACCTTTTTTATTGGACTAACAGAATTCTGGATTGACAAGCTTTCGGGAGAACCTCCCTTTCTCAAGTCTAAAGCATTTCTGACTAAAAGGACACATAATTCACAGTGATACATAAAATTCAAAGTTTGGCTGTGTGTAGGTTTAAGAAAACATAACAGCAGATAAGGCCAAAGGATTTACACTCTGGCACAGTTTGCAGCGAGGTTTCTGGCATTGTCTGGTACCTCGCTGCAAACTGTGCCAGCACATATGTCCAGACAACAAAGCCACCCACAACAACAAAACCTACAGCATTAAAGGATCATACTCCTGCACATCTAGCAATGTGGTATATATGATACACTGCACCAAATGCCACCTAGGGTGCTACATTGGGGAAACCACACAGCAATTAAATGGCAGAATGAACATGCACAGGCACTCCATCAAACATCACAAAGAAGGATCCTACTGCACCCCTGTGGGACACCATTTTACCCAGCCTGACCACTCAGTTAAGGACCTAAAAATCAAAGTACTCAAAGGAAACTTTAGAAACACCCAAGAAAGAAAAACTTTTGAAGCCAGAATGATCATATTTTTTAACAGCAAGAACAGAGGACTAAATGTTGATTTGGGTTTCCTGTCCCACTATCAAAGTTTCACATGACCCCTCTATCAGTATCTTACTCCTCATATATATATCCACATGTCATAATGGATTCTAATTATAGGTTCTGTATTATTACTAGTATATCAGCATGGCATACAGACAGATGCTTCCCCATACTTCAATACATGTAGGTATATATGTGGGTGTGCTATTTCATATCTGTATATGGGTTTATGTGCATATATGTACATGTAGATATTCATGTATGTATGTGGTTGTGTATGTGTATATGTACTAGTATATATAGGCTCTTGTGTTTGGACGTACGTTTTAGTATGTATTCCTAAATATTTGGGTGTATGCATTTGTGTATATGTGTGTGCTCATGTGTATGTGTTTATGTACATATGTATATGTACTTTATGCATATATATTTGTGGGTGGGTATATAGACACATTGTATGTGTATGTATAGATGAATGTATGTATGTATGTTCGTGTATATGTGTATATATGTATGTATGTGGATGTATGTGTATATATATATATATATATATATATATATATATATATATTTATTATGTATATATGTGTGTACATGTGTGTGTGTATATGTATGTATATATTTATGTGTATTTGTATTTATGTTTATGTATATGTGTGTGTGTGAGTGTATGTATGTATGTATATGTGCATGTATATGTATGTATGTATATGTGTATGTATGTATATATGTATGTGCATATGTGTGTGTGTGTGTATATGTATGCATGTTTGTGTGTATGTATGTATGTATGTATATGTGTGTGTACGTGTGTGTATGTATATGTATGTATATGTATATATGTGTATGTATGTATAAGTATATATATATATGTAGACATCCCTACCACAGCCCCTAAACCTACCACTGAAGCTTTTTTAGGGGTCACTACAAGGTCAGCCGCAAAAGACCACACAATAGAAGGAGTAAAAGAAAACACCACTCTCAAACCACCGACAAGGAAAACATAATTTTCAATTTGAGTAGCCACACACTCACTCCCACAGAGATGTCAGTACTCTCTAAAGGTCTGTCTTTTGTGCCTACCCCTAAATTCAATGAATTGGAATTTCAGATTGATATAAATCGTTTTCAACGCAATATGAAATTACGCAAACATTTTAAAGACAAGACCTCACCTACAGTGCAATTTCATCCAAAGAGCACTTTTGAACCGATATACACCCATCCGTCAATTAAATCCTTTGTTCGGTTGGTTTCCAGTGATGTTAAATCGACTCCTAAGCACAAATCACGTAGTAACTTCTCTATAAAAGAACAACAGGCTGTTAACGATTTAGCCAATGATCCTACCCTAGTAATCTGCCCGGTGGACAAAGGAGGGGCTATTGTGATTATGAACTATTCTGATTATCAACATGAGATTCTGTCACAATTATCTGATTCCACCACATATCAAACATTGAGTGCTGATCCTGCCATCAAATTTAAAGCATCCATTGATACTTGCTTTCAGTTAGCTGTGTCTAATAGATGGATCGATGAGGCCACGTTCGGCTTTCTGACAGTAGACTACCCGGTGTGCCCAATTTTGTATATCCTGCCCAAAATACACAAAGATATAAATAAACCACCGGGCCGTCCTATTGTATCTGCACATGGCTCTCTTCTCCAACCCTTGGCACAGTACTTGGACTTTTGGTTACAACCCATAGTGAAAATGATTCCATCTTACATCCAGGACACTACTGATTTTATCAACAAAATCAAAATGATATCCTTGAATGATGATGCAATCCTATTAGTAACTATGGATGTTAAATCCCTTTATACGATCATACCAACACAGGAGGGCATCAACAGCACTATCAATGCGCTATTGGCACATCCCACTGTCCCCAATAGACCACCCATTGAATTCCTGCGATCCTTATTAACATTTTGTCTCACTCTGAATTATTTCCGATTTGAATTGAAATACTATCTTCAAGTCTCAGGAAGATCAATGGGTTCTAATGTGGCCCCTGCATTCGCTAATCTATTTATGGCTGAATATGAATTACACCACTTTACTCCATATATGAATTCCCACATTCTTTTTTTCGCTCGCTACATAGATGACATATTCCTTTTGTGGAAGGGAGATCTGGTGTCATTTGAAATATTCGCCAGTAAGCTTAATCAACTTAACAACCCAGTACGTTTTTCGTGGCAAGCACACTCAAAAGAGGTGCATTTCCTCGACTTGACCGTGTTTTGCGATACTAATCACATAGGTACCACCAACTATAGGAAAAATACTGATAGAAATACCTTATTACACTATCAAAGCTTTCATCCATCTCACACTAAGTCCGGGGTACCTTATTCTCAGTTTCTGAGAATTATTAGAAACAACTCCGATAGAACAACGGCAGAAGTCCAAGCTAAGGAACTTTTCCACAGGTTTCTACAGAGAGGATACACCATTTCTACACTTCAATATTCTTTTGAACAAGCTTTTCAATTTACCCAAACTGACTTACTGGTACACAAAAAAACTAATTCCCCAAATGACAGATTGGTATTTACATCCAAATATACTACACAAAGCACAGCCATCAAACAGGCCATCAACAAGAGGTGGGATATATTGTCTAGTGATGACTCTTTACCTGGAGTTTTTTCCAAAACCCCACTACATAGTTTCAAACGTATCCCCAGTTTAAGGGACAAACTGGTACTGACTGACCCAGCACATTGCTATACCAGTAAATATACCACATGGCTAAAAACAGATAAAAAAGGCTGCTACAAGTGCATAGGTTGTATCACGTGTAGAAACTTGATTACCGGTGAATTTTTTCATCACCCACATTCTGGTAAGAAAATCTTTATTAAACATAAACTGACTTGTACCAGTACATACGTGATATATTTTATTATCTGCCCATGCAGCCTTATATACATAGGAAAAACCATCACTACCTTCAAAGAAAGGATTGCTAATCATAGAACTTCAATTCGACAAGCAATCCAAACCCAGGACAGTGACAAACCGGTTGGTAGACACTTTGCACAAGCCAAACATTCATTGGCAGATTTAAAATACATGGTAATCGACCAACAACCCAGACTGAGACGAGGAGGGGATAGGAACAGATTACTACTTCAGCTAGAAGAAAAATGGATTTACAGATTGGATACTTTGGTACCTCGTGGACTGAACGATAAAACTAACTATTCCTGTTTCTTTTGATCCAGGAAATACAAGCTGGGATAGTAAACCACTCAAACTAGAGGCGAGTTGAAACATTTGTCCCAGACTTGGATACTATGTATATGGATCACGCATCATCATCATCCTAATTCTGAGGCTGAAGTTTATAGTTGTGACATGTATAGCCTTTGAATCCCATTTTGACTGTTGACATTCCTCCAGAGTTGGGTGGGCATAGATCCCAGCAGGGTGTTGCCACTCCAAACACCCACTCATAATCGGACTGAATGTTTATGTCCCCGGGATTACACCAGATTACGCTTGTCAGTCGACATTCCTCCAAGGTTGGGTGGGCATAGATCCCATCACGGGTGTTGCCACTACAAACACCCACCTGTCATCGGGCTGAGTGTCACTGACATTGTGCAATATGAACCATACTCTGGAATATGATCCATTTTTCGTTCCATCCCCCCTTCTCTCTGATTGAGGTTGATACAGATATATAATAATCTCTCTGGGGCCAGCAATTAAGATTTATCATATACCTAATTATATAAATTGATGTATAGCTTCAAACGTGTCTCTGTTTGTAGCTTTCAGCTGCATTATTTGTGACCTTTTCTGTATCCCTTGAGGTACATCAATTCACTTTTTTTCTTTAGACTCACATAGAGATCTTTGGACGTGCTGTTGATACAGCATTTGAACTGCGATACATAGATTGGATCCAGAACCCTCACATCTGTTCTCAGTCTTACAGCAGCTCCGTTTGCTTTGGTGTGAACGGACACTCTCAATATATATACTGTGTTGTTTTGCCTATTATTTATTTCATTTATCTTGTACCTTGAGACTGGGAACTTTTATACCCCAACAGACACACGTGCGGTCTCTTCAAATAGTCCGTGCCTCCATGTAACATTAGATTCATAACACTCGGATTTATTATGTGTTCGCATTTATTATGTGCTTTCACTTGTTTGTATGACTAGGTTATATATGTAACACCTTTCATTTTACGAGACCGTCAGTTGATTCCCCGCAGGGTATCATCTATGCATGTATTAAGAATACCGAGTGATGACAGCTCGGAAGTATGGACACAATGTACACAGCGCAGATATAGAGAGGTTCGTTCACCTATACTTTATGTTGGTACAGCGGAGTGATGATGTTGACACACCGTGGCTTCCGTATTTGCGGCCCGGTGGTGACGTCACCACTCTCTCTCGGGCCATGCGCCTCGTATAGCGTGGTCTATTTATAGTAGCCACCATTTTGGTTCTAATTGTCTTGATAAAGGTCCTTTTTGTCAGACCGAAACGTCGACCATATTGATTACCTTTGTGCCGTTTAATAAATATTGTTAAGAAGTCCCACTGGTGCTGCCTCCTCCTTAGCTCTACTCATGTCCATTTTTGAGGAATGTGCACCTGGGCAAACTACTCGGATGGAGTGAGTGCAACCAACCCACAGCTTTCTACATATATATGTATGTATGTATATGTATATATGTATGTGTATGTATATATGTATGTGTATGTATATATGTGTATGTGTGTATCATGTGTATATGGTTATGTATGTATATATATGTATATGTGTGTGTATATGTATTTGTATATGTGTATGTATATATGTATGTGTGTATATATACTTATGTATATGTATGTATGTATGTATGTATGTGTACATGTGTATATGTGTGTGTATGTGTATGCATGTTTATGTATGTGTGTGTATGTATGTATGTGTATATGTGTATATGTGTATGTATGTATATATGTATGTATATATATGTATATGTATATATATATATATATATATATATATATATATATATGTATATATGTATGTGTATGTATGTGTGTATGTGTATGCATGTTTATGTATGTGTGTGTATGTATGTATGTATGTGTATGTGTGTATATGTGTACATGTATATGTATGTGTATGTGTATATATATATATGTATGTGTGTGTGTGTGTATATATGTGTGTGTATGTGTACATATGTATATGTATGTATGTATGTATATATATATATATATATATATATATATATATATATATATATGTATGTATGTGTGTATGTGTATGTATATGGGTGTATGTTTGTATGTGTGTGTGTGTGTATGTATGTACACATATGGGCACATGTTGTATATAGGCCTGCATGCACATGCTGGATTGTTGGATGACAATTCTAGCACTCCTAACATGTGCAAACTTTTTTATTTCTCCCCACTCCATTATCATCTCCTGCATTTTTTTTCCTCTCCCCCCACCCCAATCCTTACAAAAGGTATCTACTCTATAAGTAGAGTGTAAATCCTTTGGCCTTATCTGCTGTTATGTTTTCTTAAACCTACACACAGCCAAACTTTGAATTTTATGTATCACTGTGAATTCTGTGTCCTTTTAGTCAGAAGTGCTTTAGACTTGAGAAAGGGAGGTTCTCCCGAAAGCTTGTCAATCCAAAATTCTGTTAGTCCAATAAAAAAGGTATTACAAGATACTTATTTTGTTTGTTATTTTACATCTGCATCACTGGACTAATACGGCTACAATATATATATATACAGGGCTCAAAATTTCCACTTGCCACTAGCCAATGGCGAGTGAAAATTTAGCCCTGGCGAGTAGAAATTCAGCCCTGGTGGGTATGTTTTGGCTTGCAGTGGCGAGTAAGTTTTCAGGTCTGGCTTGTAGCAAAAGAATGCAAATTATAAGCCCTGTATATATATATATATATATATATATATATATATATTTATATAGCTTGAGGAAGGTCCCGTGTAGAGGACTGAAACATTGCTGCTATTGATTTGCGCAATATGATATTTTATTGAATATTACAGATGATTGAACAGCACCCGGTTGGGAATTGTTTAAAGAGTTACGTGAGTGCAAGCTATCTACCATTAGTTATATATATATATATATATATATACACACACATGTATATGGGGTTTTTGTGTTTAACGTATATATATGTGTGTAGTGCTTGTCTCTTTATGGATATATGTACTTGTACACTACAGTTACAGGTGCTTCATAGTAGAGTCTCTAGTTTTTGCCCTCTTCGGTTCAGACGCAAGGTCTTTAGGGCCTCCTTGTCTAGCCCCTTAGATTCCCTTTTTCCTTGCTAGCTGACATTATAACTGAGCCAGTTATGGAACCTGCAGGGCTCATGGATGCCCTATCCGCCCTGAGAAATCAAATATCCTCCTTGGCCAAATCTGTGCAAGAACTGCAGCACAACCAAGCTGTTCTTCAGCGCAGGATTCAGGAGATACAACCTCCTCAGAGTCATTCCCCTTCATCCTCTGTTCCTGATGCGGAGGGTACTTCAGCACACGAACCCAGAGTACCCCTTCCAGATAAATTCTATGGTGATAGAAAATTGTACAAATCATTTATGACAGCCTGTGAGTTACTCTTTGCTATCAACCCCAGAACATCAGCGTCAGACTTTGTAAAAGTACCCACAGCCATCACTCTTTTGTCCTGCGAGCCCCAGGCTTGGACCCACCATCTCCTACAAGAAAATAACCCTGTCCTAATGTCATGGTCTGTCTTTCATCACACCATGGATACACTGTACGAAGGCCCCTTAAGTTCTGCTTCAGCCCAGTCAGCTATCAGAGCCTTATCTCAGGGACAATGTCCTGTAGAAGACTACAGAGCAGAATTTCATCTGACCATTGAAACACAATGGAATGAACCAGCCCTCCTGGATCAATTCAGGTTGGGGTTGTCAGAAATACTTAAAGACGAACTGGCCAGAGTTGGAGTTCCGTCATCTTTGGAGGACCTTATCCTCTTGGTTATTCAGATTGACTGCCGACTGAGGGAAAGATTTAGAGAGCAAGTTCAAGCTCAGCCTTCTTCTCATGCTTCTGGACCTTTGGAATCTGCTATAACCTGGCTATCCAGCCCTGAAGAGCCTATGCAGATAGGGATGGTACACAGACCCCTATCTGTGGTGGAAAAAGATTGGAGAAGATGCCTGAATCTCTTTTTTTACTTTTGGGAAAGTGGTCACCTCCTTCGGGCCTACATTAAAAGACCTCAGGGACCTAGAGGTAAGAATACACCAGCTATGTGTATGTTGGGATCCTCCTTGATCATCGCTCCTTATTTGTCTTTTATAATCCATTTGCAGTGGTCTGATGTTACTCACTCCATTCCTGCCATCATGGATTCCGGGGCCAGTGGATGCTTCAATGACAAAGAAATAGCATCCAGGCTGGGTGTATCCATCCAACCCAAGATCATTCCTTTACATTTGCAGATGATAGGAACCCCCAGTGTGGTCCTGTGTCTTCAGAAACCTTGTTTCTCCATCTGACTATCGAACCATCCAATCATGAAACGATCAGGTTTGAAAGTTACTGCCTCACAACTGTACCCATTAATCCTGGGGCTGCCTTGGCTCAGAAAAACAGTCCAGGTATAGACTGGTCACAGTTTGTTGTCACATTCCTCGGCCCTTCAACCACTGATCATCGGATAATGATGTAATCTCCTTCTCCATCTAACGTTTTGCTATCTGAGGAATACCATTAGTACTTTGATGTCTTAGACAAAAAGAGAGTGGATCACCTGCCTCCCCCTCGTCATTCTGACTGCGCCATAGAACTATCTGCAGGTGCTCCAATTGCTTATGGCTGCCTCTTCTCTCTTTCAGGACCGGAATTGTAACACTTAAAAACCTACCTCTCAGACCACCTACGGAAAGGGTTCATACACCCATCCACTTCCCTGGCTGGAGCCGCATTTTTTTTGTTGAGAAGAAAGACGGGGTCTTAAGACCATGTGTGGACTACAGATAATTTAATAACATAACTCTACAGGATCAATATCCACTCCCCCTCATATCAGAACTGTTGATTCGGCTTCAGTGTTTACCAAACTCAATTTAAGAGAAGCATATAACCTGATATGCATCAAGACTGGAGATGAGGGGAAAACAGCCTTTAGGACCCGATACGGTCATATTGAGTATCTTGTCATGCCGTTCGGGCTATGCAACTCCCCTGCCACCTTCCAACTTTTTGTTAATGACGTTTTTTCTGATTTACTCGACCAATATGTAGTGAATTACCTCGATGACATACTTATTTTTTCACCCTCTTTGCCTGAGCACCGTAATCATGTCCGTACCATCCTGAACCGTCTATGCCAACACAGCATATATGCAAAACTTGAAAAGTGCCCCTTCGAGGTCAGGGAAATAGAATTCCTGGGGTTTTATCTTGCCCAACAATATCCAGATGGATCCTCGGAAGTCACCTCTGTTGTAAACTGAACTACTCCTACCACAAAGAAGGGCATCCAAAAGTTTATAGGGTTTGCACATTTTTACAGGAGATTTATCAGGGACTTCTCCAAGGTTATTTTACTCCTGACTCACTAAAAACCCTATTAATTTAGGCATCTATACTGACTCAACCAGACATCTGTAAGCCTTTTATCCTAGAGATTGATGCATCAGATGTAGACACTGGGGCTATTTTTTCTCAGCGCTGAGGTTTACAAGATCAGCTACACCCAGTGGCATTCTTCTCCAAGACACTTTCTCCAGCTGAATGAAATAATACAGTAGAAGATAAGGAACTCTTGGCCATAAAAAAGGCCTTAGAAGAGTGGCATCATCTTCTTGATGGAGCAGAACATCCAGATATGTGTTCACAGATCACCGAAACCTGGAGTATCTCATGGGGGCTCGATGTTTGTGCGCCCATCAGGCCCGATGGGCTTTATACTTTTCCCGTTTCAATCTGCACATCACCTACAGGGCCGGATCACAGAATGTGAAAGCTGATGCCTTATCTTGTATGTACTTCCTGAACAGCAACCAGAAAGGTCCTCAGACACCATCCTTCAACCCAGTCAGTTCTTGCTACTTACTAAACCGTTACTGGACAGACGTGTTCAAAGTACTGCTCCTAATGGGATATCTATCTTAATGTTGATGGGAAAATATGGGGTGATTATATAGGGTTAATCTGGTATACCTAATGCTGGGTGTGTATACAACCTATATACAGCAGTGAATTAAATAGCACTCATTAACATCTTAACCAGAATGAGGGACTCTGTAAATGGTTAATGGATGTATACTTGAGTTGTACAAACACCAACCAAATATAGTGTGTAGTATTTCACACGGATGTATACATTAAGAGATCAACTTCTTATATAAATGGGTTCAGGTATACTTTCCCTATACAGTTAGTCCCCTTGGGTCCTCACAATACGATCTCCAGATTCGAATCGCATGCAAAATAAAAGAAGGGGTAAAGTGAGACAACGCACTAAAAAATCTTCTAAGTGTAGTATTTTATTATAAGCGAAAAATAAAATGGCTATAAAAGATAAAAATTAAAACACACAGTTTACTTTGCTGAATAAACATTTAGAGTGTCAATAAAGATAGTTAGAATCATTGTCCGTAAAACCTTGAATAAATGACATTAAAATATATTATATACGTTTCTAGTTAACATTTTGAGAGGATAATGTCCAGGATGGAAAAAAAAATGTGTAGTTGAGTAGTTCAAAAACCACTCCCTAAGAGGGTATTGAGGGCTGATTTTAAAGGGAATATTGAGGTAAAAGATATTCTGGGACTGTGTTAAGTAAATGTAAACATTAATCAAGATAGCCCCTTACTTTTAGAGATTGAGTAAGTACTGAGTGAATACACAAACCAGATGCCCGGTGTAGGTGGCCGCTTACTTTGTCCCCATGATGGATCTCAACTTGTCATACTCATACAGAGATCTGTTGTTTAGTCCACTCTTCTTGTTCCTTCTGGTCCTCTTCACTCTCCCTCTGATGACGGTATAATGTGGCCTCTCTTCCAATGTCAGTGTCTTTCATGTGCCGGTCCAACAGCCTCGCTGCTTCAACATGTTTCGGCGCTAAAATCAAGCCTTCTTCTGAAAGTGCTGTATGGGGCCCAATTATCTATCCCTGATTATATTTCATTTACAGCCAATCAGAGTGGATCTAAATAATTTAAAACCTAATCGCTTTATGTGATTTCGATTCATTCTAAACTACATTCAAAGGTCAAATAACAATAGAGTTCAAACATAATAAGCCATTAAACTAGATAGAAATGTGGAAACCCTTTATACTTTATTATTAAAAAAGGATAGTATAGTAGGATAATGTGTCTGTCATTTCTTTCTTACGTGTCCCACATTCTTCTAAATAGAAAATGTCATATAGTTACTTGGAGTTGATACAATAAAACCATGTCTTAATAAAGTTATATTAATAGTTCTAAACCTAGTATTTTAATAGGACAAAAAAAATGTTTTATCAAATAGTGATTTGAAAACCACAGAAGTAGCAGGCAATAGTTATTTATTGGACATAAGGGCTATTTTGTTATTTTTGTGTTCTCAATTTCTGAAGTCTCTTTTTTGTGATCCAACAATATTTAATAATTGTGACATTATGTGTTATGCTAATCTGTAAGCTTCAAGGAGTGATGGATTTTTGATTATCTATTTTCTCTGACCAGTTAGAAGGAATTTGGTCATAAGAATTGTATTATGTATATCTCCCTTTCATCATTATTATGAGGTAAAAGCTAGTTTCAATACTTCTAGTTAGACTTGCACATAACTTACTATATTAATATAGATTTATAAGTATTTTTTTTATAAAAAATAAATCTTAAATCATAATGAATTTGGATGATTTAAATGGAAGATTTCTTATATATTTTAATATACTTATTAATTTTTTTTTATTAATTTTTATCTTAAACTCAACAGATCAATTTCTTCATTGAGTCCACAAGGGCTCAGGGTTTGTAGTTTAAAAATCCAGAATGCTTCTTGTCTGGCCAACTTGCTGAAGCGGTCACCTCCTCTTGATTGTGGGGGGACATGGTCAATGAGTTAAAATTTTAGATTCTCTGGATCCCTGTTGTGGTGTTTCGAGAAGTGTTGTGCCACACTATGTTTTTGGCTTCCTTGAATAATGCTTCTTCGATGTTCCAAAAAGTGTTCTTTGGCTGCTCTAATTGTTCTTCCTACATATTGAAGGCCGCATGGGCACTCTAACATGTAGATAATATGAGTTGAAGTACATTGCATTTTGTGTGGTAACTACTAAAGATTGTTGCGTTATGTTGAATGTGCTTACAAGTTATACAGATTTTGTGGCCGCATCTGAAGTTTCCACTAATTATTAAACCATCGAATAGTGTCTTACCTGTTGATTTATTGGGATTTCTTTTGTTTATGTCACTTGGTGCTAATTTATTTTTCAAGTCTTTTGATTTACGGTAAAATATTTCTGGTCTTTTTGGCAGTATTGCACTCAGTGTTTTGTCTCCTTGAAGAATAGGCCAGTGTTTCTGAATAATATTTTCGATTTTCTGTCCTGCTGTGTTATATCTGGTAAAGAAAGGTATTTTTGGTGTTTTCTGTTTTTTCTTATGTTTCTGATTTTTAAGGAGAGTGTCTCTTGGTGTTTCCCAAACTTTAGTCAAAGCTTCGTCTATCTTATGTTCAGAGTATCCCTTTTCTAGGAATTTTTATTTCAGATCATTCACTTGTTGTAAGTATACATGTTCCTCTGAGCAACTCCATCTTATTCAGTAAAACTGGTTTAGAGGTACACTCTCAAGCCACCTTGGATGACGGGCACTTGATTTATGTATGTAACTGTTAACATCTACATTTTTGTAATGTGTCTTCGTACAGAATAAGAAAAACATCATCATCCAGACACAGGTTTTCTCCACCGGTACTCCCTCCTACCCAAGGAAGGACTTCTGTATAACCTAAACCACATATATGTTCCCTTGACTTTCCGTCAGGAAGTGCTGCATCTCTCTCATGATGTTCCTGCAGCAGGTCACGGAGGAGTACCCCAAACCCTGGAAATTGTGCAATGACACTTCTAGTGGCCCAAGATGGGACAGGATGTTCAGACATACGTATATACCTGCAATAACTGTATTCAAGCTAAAACCAAGAATGCCAAGCTGACGGGCCTCCTACGTCCTTTACCCATTCCCTTCTTACCCTGGAGAGTGATCATGATGGATTTCATCACCGACCTACCACCATCTGACACAAATACCATGATTCTTGTGGTAGTGGATTGATTCTCCAAAATGGCTCATTTCATTGCTACCTCGGCGCTTCCTTCTGCATCCCACACTGCCATGTTGTTCATCCGAGAAATCTTCCTTCTTCACGGACTTCTGTCCTTCATCACCACGGATCGAGGATCTCAGTTCACCTCACGATTCTGGGGATCTCTGTGCCATGCTTTGCACATCCAGCATAATCTATAATCTGGATACCACCCACACACCAATGGGCAGACCGAAAGAGTCAATCAAACTCTGGAACAGTATCTATGCTGTTATTCAACTTATGTACAAGATAATTGGTCTGCTCTTCTTCCAGCTGTGGAGTTTACCTACAACAATAATCTACATTGATCCTCTTGCTCCACTCAGTTCTTCCTCACTTATGGGTACCACCCTCAAACGCTCCCAGGAATACCTAGTCAGGAGTCCATTCCTCAAGATTCTCTATGTTTCAAACAGCTACGGCATTGTCATCACCTTCTTTGCTTTAATTTGGCTAGAATGCAGCAGGCTACAAGATACAACTTTGCTCAATGAAATCCATCTATGCAGTAGGCAGCAAGGTCTGGCTGTCCATAGCTCATATCAAATTAGCCTGCCCTACCAGGACGTTAGGTCCTCACTACTTGGAACCTTTCAAAATCACATGCAAGATCAACACATTGGCCTTCCCACTGACATTGCCACGTTCCTTCAAAATTCATCCTACTTTCCAGTTCTCCCAACTTAGGCCATGGACCTCCTCATCCTTTCCTCACTGTGACCCTGTTCATCCTCCATTGCTCCTTGATGGGTCTGAGGAATATGAGGTCCATGCCATCCTGGACTCACGAATTAGACGTGGGAGACTGGAATACCTGATTCACTGGAAATGGTATGGCCCTGAGGAACAATCCTGGGAACCTGCTCAGCAGGTTCATGCACCTGTATGTCTTCATTCTTACCATCTACGACATCCAACCTGTCCTGTTCCTGCTTCGTCCGTAAGGGAGGGGCTCTGCCTGTACTTCGCTGGGTTCCGTCAGCTGACCAGGAGGATGCGACATCCCCTGCTGGCTTCTTCAGCGCTACTGCACAGGGGCCCAGCATCCCAGCATGTGCAGTGACGTTGAAGCCTCCTTCTGAATGCCAGCACCACTATATAATGGGCACTCTTCCTGGATCTAGCGCTCAGTTATTCTAGAGTTCTGTTGTGTATATTTTCTATAGCCTGCTTAGACCTGACTGATTTCCTGGATTTCGAATTCGGCCTTGCCTCTGGACTACTCATCATTCAGCCTGCCCTGATCTTTTGCCTGACTCTGGACTAAGCTTCATTCAACCTACCCTGACCTTGGCCAGTCTTCTGACCATGCTCCTCTCTCATTTCCTGGAACTTGGACCTGCTACGCTCACTCACTTCTTGATTCTACTGACCTCCTATCATCCTGTTGGCCCATCTAGCTGTGGATCATCCTCCAGTTTCAGAACCTTTCTCATGGTATTGTGCTCTACTATATATATATATATATATATATATATATATATATATATATATATATATATACACACACTCATGTAGATGGGTTTTTTTTGTGTTTCATTTATATATGTGTGTGTGTGTGTAGTGCTTGTCTCTTTATATATATAATTGTACACTACAGTTAGAGGTGTTTCTTAGTATCGGCTCTAGTTTTTGCCTTCTCCAGTTTTGATACTAGATCTTTAGGGCCTTCTTGCCCTGCCCCTTAGGTTCCCTTTTTCCTTGCTAGCTGGCAATATCTTTAAATTAGTTGTAGAGATGGATTATGAAAATGCATAATGTATCACAGATTCTAGTGCTGGGTAGGATCAAATATCTGTAAACCGCATTGGTCCTGTGTGACAGATTAGTCCATACCACACAGCCTGCTGAGGAGGCCTTTAAAACGCAGTAGACTGACAATGGCTAAAGGTATATTTTAGTACATTCAGAATGAGGTGGAATAACTCTTTCTATAAGCAAAATATAGATACCCAGGTGAACAATCCCATCTAAGTGTTAGATAAATGAAAGAAAAGTGGAAGTGCAATAATATAGAGACACACAGAATACATTTTTAAAGACTGACATTACCATAGAAGGCACCAAAGTACATTAGTGAAGTAATAATAATGCGGTCGAGAGACCCAGATGCAGGGGGTGACTTCAGTGCACATGGGCGAAAAGTCCCATTTTTGTTGCTGCTTGAATTTTCCACTTTTTCCAAGGGAATTTTTACCCACAGAGAAACAGATACATTTTCAACTATTTCACTAAGACCACAGAATTTCAAACAAGACTTTTTCCATGTACCAAGTTAGCCATTGTAAATGCCGGAGATGAGGGGCTGGATTCTATTACAGGTGCTAATTGTATCACTGCTTTTATCTCCAGTTTTCCCCATAGACTTCAGTAGGAAAATGTTTGATAAAATGGATGTTAACTTTTAACACCTGCAATAGAATCTAGCTCTAGAAGAGTAAAAAAAATTATACCTTTATTGGCTAACTAAGTGGCTCTAGGATGCAAGCTTTCTAGACAGTTGTCTTGAAAGCTTGCATCCTAGAGCCACTCAGTTAGCTAATAAAGTTTTCATTTTTACTCTACAGGTCTCCTGCATTATATTAGAGCTCAACTCATATGTGACGTCAGAAAATATTAGCTCTCTCTATTCTAACCCTCCCTTCTAGCAACCAAAATATCAGAGCTCTGTTTTCATTTCTGTGCTACCTGTGTGTGTGATCACCAAATCATAACATGAAGGCAGCTTTGACATCTCCTCCATAAAGAAACTTAAAGGGATAGTAATACTTCATTTTAACTTTATTTTATTTTGTAGGCATTAAAAAAACATGAAGAATGATATAAGTCTTATCTCTGAAACCTTTATGGTTTAAGAGATATTCACAAACAAAGTATCCCCCCTCTGTTCAACCAGATAAGAAGGGAGATGCCCAGGTAGACTGCAGAGAGGGACAATCTTCAATTAAGATAATGGAAAAAGCTGAAAAACTTTTCAAGGGGGGAAGGGCTTTCATTGTTTTCATACAAAGAAAATTGTCCCCTTCTGTTATCTGTACTGTCATACAACCTGATCCACATCTGAGAAGAGATGTCTCACACTAGGAAAAAGGGGCGGGGAGGGGAACTTTGCTTGTGAATATCTCATAAACCATAAAGGTTTGAGAGATAAGACTTATATCATTCTTCATGTTTTTTTAATGCCTACAAAATAAAATAAAGTTAAAACGAAGTGTTACTATCCCTTTAAGAAGCAAAGCTGTCTGCATGTGTAAACTGAAGTGGCCATACACAAGCATCAGCAGTCCCTTCAGAAAATATACTTCTTTAGTGCTGAGGCTGCAGGGTTGCTGGTAGCTCCAGGAGGGTTCCATGTGCATGTTACATCACATGCTTGTACTACCCTCACATCCAGCAACCAATTGTTAAGCACTGTGGATGCACCAAATAATAAGAGGTGACAGTGGTAAACAACCATAGAAGCTGTTTCCCCTCAGTTCCTGTACTGCCTAAGGTTTTCAAGTCTGGGATCACAGGCCAGGCAAAGTTCTTGAATAAGGTGCACTGCATCCTTGGCACCAGCCAAAAACTGGCCCTGTATGTTATTGTGTGTGCATGTGTGTGTACTCGTTTATTTATATGACCAAAAGTTACTATGTCATTTTGTTAAAAAAAAATAGATTTTCTATTACTACATTGATTATTGTTGGTTGGTTTCCAAGAGAAACATGTGTAGTTATACTCATGCACGCATTTTATAAAAGCTGATCATATGATTCTCTTTTGTGATTATTTCCTTTAATACTACTGTACACATTAATTTAGAAAACCTAAAAAGCTGTAATATCTCAGGAGATATATCCACATACTATATGGCAAGAGACATTTTGAGAGATGTCCTCACTGACACCTGCACCCTGATATGCAATGGCATCAACTTAACCCTTTAAGGACTAGAAATTAGCTGTCTCTATTCTAACCCCTCCCTTCTAGCAACCAAAATAGACCATAGGTATATGAATATGGACATTAGCCAACATGTGGTCTGAGAGCTATGAAAAAACAAAAGATGCACTGTGGTCCACTAGAAGTATCCTAAATATATAAAAATAACAATAATAATAGTCCCAGAAAGGCTATAAAATATAAATAAAAAGTAAAAATATTTTTTTTTCTGGAAATGAGTTCCAATATTTATTTGGTAGGTAGTGTAAAGGGTCCTCAGATGCGCAGCTTCTTCATTGGCATCTACAGCAGGCACCTTCGTATTCTAATACAGACACGAAGAAAGAAGAGCGCAGGCATCTGAGAGCGACCATTTACTGTGTGATAATTATTGCTATAATATGTTGCACTTACAAGATACTTTCTTGTCTCAATGCAGTGTATCAATCTCCTCAATCGGAATGCTTCTCTTATATGCCCGAACGTCAATGGTGTGTCCTCAGATGGACTCTGGAATTTGCGTTTATCTCCGGTTCCAAAGTAACAAATGACCTTAAAGGGATAGTAATACTTCGTTTTAACTTTATTTTATTTTGTAGGCATTAAAAAACCATGAAGAACAATATAAGTCTTATCTTTCAAACCTTTATGGTTTAAGAGATATTCACAAGCAAAGTTTCCCCCTCCCGCCCCTTTTTTCTAGTGTAAGCCATCTCTTCTCAGATGGGGAATGCAGTCTATAGACCAGACAGATAACAGAAGGGGACACTCTTATTCCTATGAAAGCAATGAAAGCCCTTCCCCCTTGACAAGTTTTTCAGCTTTTTCCCTTATCTTAATTGAAGATTGTCCCTCTCTGCAGTCTACCTTGGCACCTCCCTTCTGATCTGACGGAAGGGGGGGGGGTATACTTTGCTTGTGAATATCTCTTAAACCATAAAGGTTTGAGAGATAAGACTTATATCGTTTTTCATGTTTTTTTAATGCCTACAAAATAGATTAAGGATAAAATGAAGTATTACTATCCGTTTAATGCATATAAAAGAGACACTCTCTAAGGGTATACTGTTTCACAGCAATACCCAGGAGGCCCCTTATGAATGTTATTCACCGGATCAATGGCAATTATAGTCAGCTCATAAGCGGTAACAATCAAATACCAATGGCGAATTTGCAGGGCAATAGTACTAAATCCCTATAGATGAGCTATATAAATATTTTATTTAATATAAAACTTAAAATAAGTATCCCAACACGTTTCTCAAGTGTAATGCTCGCCATGTCAGGGGAAACAGACATATGGCACTGAGAACACATTTATACATTATGGGTAAACAGTAATGTGTCAAATAGGCCGCTCTCGCTTCTCCATAACGAGGTCAGAGCCTTCGCCGGCTCGGAATACTATCCAAGCCTCGTTTTTTATTTTGAAACGCATCACTGGAATTCAGTGTTACCAGCCCTCTTTTTGGAACAACATTCTGGTGATGGATTTCAATACAAAAAACGAGGCATGAATAGTATTCTGAGCCAGCGACAGCTCTGACCTCATTATAAAGAAGCACAAACAGCCCACTTGACACATTGCTGTTTACCCATAATGTATAAAAATGTTCTTAATGCCATATGTCTAGCTCACCTGACGAAGCGAGCGTTACACTTGCGAAACACGTTGGGATACTTATTTTAAGTTTTATAATGAATAAATATTTATATAGCTCATCTACTGGGATTTAGTATTATTGCCCTGCGAATTCTCCATTGGTGTTTGACTGTTACCGCTTATGAGCTAACTATAATTGCCATTGATCCAGTGAGTAACAATCATGAGGGGCCTCCTGGGTATTGCTGTAAAACGGTCTACCCTCCAAGGTAATCTGTCACTTTGGAACCAGAGATAAAAACAAACTCCAGAGTTCATCTGAAGACACACCATTGACATTCGTGCATATGAGAGAAGCATTCCTATTGAGGAGATTGATACACTGCATTGAGACAAGAAAGTATCTTGTAAGTGCAACATATTATAGCAATAATTATCACATAGTAGATGGTCACTCTCAGATGTCTGAGAGCTATGGCCTCACTAACACCTTTCATTATTTTTAGATCTATTTACTTATATATTTGCATGACCTAATAGAGGAGATGCACTAAGGTCTGAAAAAAGAGGTGATAGGCAATAAAGAGGAGATGAAGTCTCTAATGTTCTAAACTCTCCAAGTCCTATGTTATTCTATGGAGCCAAAGCACTAAGATTTCTCCAACTTTAGGGATCTTAGTGCATTGGCTCCATAAAGTAAAACAGAACCTGGAACCCTTCAATTTGTTTTCATTATGTACATATGCCTTTATGAGAATCTCTAAAATTAATAAACATATCTCTATTTTCTGCATACCGTACCCCTCTGGCACTCAAACGGTTAAGAAAAGAAGACAGCTAATACCATTATCTGTATCATTACATTATAACTATCTAGAACTCTCTGTCTGTTGTAATCATCTATACCAGTGATTTTCAGCTCCAGCCCTTGGGGCAAACCAACCGGTCAGGTCTTAAAGCTCTTACTGATTAAGCACAGGTGGAAAAATCACAATGACTGAGTCAGTGATTACTCACCTGTTAAAAAAGAAGAATGTATTGAAATCCGACACTGTTTGTGTGCCCTGATGATGACTAGGATTGAGCAACACTGATCAATACTGATAGAAAGTAAAATCTTTGTTGGTAGAAACTGAATGCTTCATCCAAAAACATTAAAAAAGTGACATGCTGTAACAAGTTCATTGCTTTGAAAGAACTTTATTGGTCCTAAGTACATGTTATCCCTGCTATTGTGTATATTTAAAAATAGAGTAAATGTGGGCACCTCCCTTCAACCTATAGCCAAAAAAACAAAAAGAAAAATTGGTTTTGGTTTTCAGTAAGGGAGAGGATGGCACCCTACCTCAGCACAGACCATACGATTGTCGCATAGAACTGAGTCCTGGAGCAGTACCACCGAGGGGACGCACGTATCCATTGTCTTGTGAGGACAACCAAGCTATGGAGGAATACATAGCAGATGCCCTCAGTAGAGGGATCATAAGGAAATCTACTTCTCCGGCCGGTGCCGGGTTCTTTTTTGTTAAGAAAAAAAGTGGAGAACTGCGACCTTGCATAGACTATCGTGGGCTGAATAAGCTGATGGCAAAAAATGCCTACCCAATACCACTCATCAGCGAGCTGTTTGATAGACTTAAGGGGTCCTCGATTTTCACCAAATTGGACCTAAGGGCAGCCTACAATTTGATACGTATCAGAGCCGGTGATGAGTGGAAAACTGCCTTCAATACGAGATCTGGGCATTATGAATACCTAGTCATGCCATTTGGTCTATGTAATGCTCCTGCAGTATTTCAAGAACTGATCAATGACGTTCTTAGAGATATGTTACAATCTTGTGTTCTAGTCTATCTGGACGACATACTTATCCACTCCAAAGACCTGTCACAACACATCAAGGATGTGTCTGAAGTCTTGCTGCGCTTACGAAAAAATAAATTATTCTGTAAACTGGAGAAATGCGAGTTCCACAAAACCAGTGTACCGTTTCAGGGGTTTATAATTGGCAAAGACGGCATTGCCATGGATAAAGAGAAATTGACGGCAGTCTTACAATGGCCTAAACCCAAGAGCCTCAAAGCCATCCAACAATATCTGGGCTTCGCCAATTAGTACAGGAAGTTTATTAAAAACCTCTCCTCTATTGTGAAACCTCTGTCTGATCTCACGCATAAGGGCGCTAACCCATCCCTCTGGCCGGTGGCTGCTGAAGAGGCCTTTGAGAAGTTGAAGGTAGCCTTTGCTGAAGCGCCTGTGTTGTCCCACCCTAATCCAATACTTCCCTTTACTTTGGAAGTTAATGCCTCAGATATTGGGGTCGGGGCGGTGCTCTCTCAGCGACAGGTTAAAGGCGGTACACTCAGACCCTGTGGATTCTTCTCCAAAAAATTGACTAGTGCCCAAAGTCATTACAAGATTGGTGATCGAGAATTACTGACCATTATCCTCGCCCTCAAAGAATGGCGTAATTTACTTGAAGGCACAAAAAACCCCGTTTTGATTCTAACTGATCACAAGAATCTGACGTATCTTTCTGAGGCCAAGAGACTGTCTTCTCGCCAGGCCAGATGGGCACTGTTTCTATCCCGATTCAATTTCGTTGTATCATACCTGCCGGGATCAAACAATGTTAGGGCTGATGCTTTGTCTAGACAATTTGAAGCAGAGGTTGACAGAGAAGAGGTACCAGCACCTATCATTCAACCTGATCTAATATTGGTTACCATACGTACTAGTATTACTTCACCACTAGGGGAGGAGATTTTGGCATCCCAAGCCTCTGCTCCTCATGAAACTCCAGTGGGCAAATGTTTTGTCGCTGAGCCATTCCGTACTCGATTACTTGAGACCTACCACTCCTCTAAGGCTGCGGGACATATTGGTAGGGATCAATTGTTCTGGTCTCTCTCTCAGCTATTTTGGTGAGAGCAGATTGTGCCAATTTTACGAATGCCTGTGCCACCTGTGCCCGTGCCAAAACCCCTAGACATCTCCCTGTGGGCTTGCTTCAGCCGGTGCCTAATGGTGAACGCTCTTGGTCTCACGTCTCTATCGACTTTATGGGAGAATTGCCCAGGTCTAGAGGGTACTCCTTCATATTGATGGTGGTAGACAGGTTCTCTAAAATGGTACACTTCGTACCCCTCCTTGGCCTTCCTTCGGCCAAGGAACTGGCAATGGTATTCGCTCGAGAAGTATTTCGGTTACATATAGTACCGAGGGTGCTGGTGTCTGACAGGGGGAGCCAGTTTGTGTCCAGGTTCTGGAGGGCATTTTGCGAACAGATGGGCATACAGCTGTCATTTTCCTCTGCATATGATACTCAGACTAACGGGGCCGCTGAGAGGGCCAGTCAAGGATTGGAACAGTTTCTGTGATGTTTTGTGACTGACCATCATGATAATTGGGCCGACTTGTTGCCTTGGGCAGAGTTTGCCAGGAACTGCGCAGTTAATTCTTCCTCCGGGAGCTCTCCGTTTTTTATCAATTATGGGTTCCAACCCTGTCTGCTCCCGGATTACTTTCAATCACAGCAGATTCCATCTCTGGATGAGCATATAGAGCAACTCCGTTCCACATGGGCACAAGTTCAGAGGGCATTGGGCCAGTCTTTTCAGCGACATCAGGCTTCCAGCGGTTTCCTTCCAAGTCGGGGATAGAGTATGGCTGTCCTCCAAGAATCTAAAGCTCAAGGTCCCATCTAATAAGCTGGCACCTCGGTTCATTGGTCCGTACAAGATCATTCGCAAAATTAACCCTGTTTCTTATGCCTTGGAATTGCCTGCTTCTATGCGCATTCATAATGTATTCCATGTGTCTCTCCTTAAACCTCTGGTTTGTAACCGTTATACTACCACACCTGTGAGGCCAGGTCCTGTTGAAGTCGAGGGGCAGGAGGACTATGAAGTACAAAACATTATTGATTCCCACAGACGTAGAGGAGGAGTACAGTATCTGGTGCATTGGAAAGGTTATGGTCCTGAGGATCGTTCCTGGGTAGACAGTAAGGACCTTCATGCACCCAAGTTACTACAAGTATTTCATGCCAAATACCCTCAGAAGCCTGGACCCTACTCTAGGAGAGGGGGTCTTTGAAAGGGGGGTACTATCACGGTGCCCGTGATTTGTGCTGCTCTATGTCTGTCACTTGCTGAGTATTCGTTATTGGCTGTCTGTCATTAGCCCTCCTCACACAGCCTTTTTAAACCCAGGTTGAGCACTTCCAGGTTGCCCTTTCGTGGTGTTTCCGACTCCACTCTTCCTGACCTGCATGTCAGATTTCTGTGCCTGTTTACAGTGTTCCTGTATGCTACGTTCCGGTGTTCCAGTGTTCCAGTGTTCCTGTACGTTAATGTTCCGGTGTTCCAGGGTTCTAGTGTTCCTGTACGTTAATGTTCCGGTGCTCCAGCATTCCAGTGTTCCTGTATGCTAACGTTCCGGTGTTCCATTGTTCCAGCGTTCCTGTGTGCCTGTATTCTGGGGTTCCTGTGCTCCAGCACCGTGCGGGTTAACCTGTACGAGTTCCTGAGTCTTGCGCTCCAGCTGTCACTCCGGCGACATTGTTCTCCTCGCTATTGCATACACATTGTTGGTTCCAGCGTGCGGACGTTGGTTTACTCCACTAAACCTGGTTGCAATATACATTGTTGGTTCCAGCGTGCGGACGCTGGTTTACTCCACTAAACCTGGTTGCAATATACATTGTTGGTTCCAGCGTGCGGACGCTGGTTTACTCCACTAAACTTGGTTGCAATATACATTGTTGGTTCCAGCGTGCGGACGCTGGTTTGCTCCACTAAACCCGGTTGCAATACACATTGTTGGTTCCAGCGTGCGGACGCTGGTTTACTCCACTAAACCTGGTTGCAATATACATTGTTGGTTCCAGCGTGCGGATGCTGGTTTGCTCCACTAAACCCGGTTGCGATATACATTGTTGGTTCCAGCGTGCGGACGCTGGTTTGATCCACTAAACCTGGTTGCGATATACATTGTTGGTTCCAGCGTGCGGACGCTGGTTTGCTCCACTAAACCTGGTTGCGATATACATTGTTGGTTCCAGCGTGCGGACGCTGGTTTGCTCCACTAACCTGGTTGCGATATACATTGTTGGTTCCAGCGTGCAGACGCTGGTTTGCTCCACTAAACCTGGTTGCGATATACATTGTTGGTTCCAGCGTGCGGACGCTGGTTTGCTCCACTAAACCTGGTTGCGATATACATTGTTGGTTCCAGCATGCGAACGCTGGTTTGCTCCACTAAACTTGGTTGTGATATACATTGTTGGTTCCAGTGTGCGGTCGCTGGTTTGCTCCATTAAACCTGGTGGCACTATTTACCATTAGTTCCAATGTGCGGACGTTGGTTTGCTCCTGAACATCCAGTACTGTGGTCAGTCGCTGTCCACTTCCTTGCAGTTGTCTGATTATCCCTGGCAATAGACTTCTGCTGATTAAGGTCTCTATACTTATGCTCTCTGCTGTCTTAGTCACCTGACAGCTGGTCTAGAACCTTGTATTCACCATCTTTAAGGTTGCCTTACCCGGTATTGGCAGAGCCGATAGAGCCTACATTCAGCATTCAGCATTCCATTGGGCTGCCTTGCCCGGTATTGGTAAGGCCGGTAGAACTGGTATAGGTCATCTCACGGTTGCCTTACCCGATATAGGCAAGGCCGATAGAGCCTGTCATTAAAACTGTCACTTGGGTTGCCTTGCCCGGTATTTAGGCAAGGTCGGTAGAACCTATTGTATGTTCTATTACTGTTGTATTGTTATGTATGTTTACCCTACGGGGACTGCCTTTAACTTTTAATAAAGTTAAATTATTTTACCAAACCTTAAGTCTGAGAGTCTTCAAAAACCGTGACAGGAGTACCCCAAACCCTGGAAATTGTGCAATGACACTTCTAGTGGCCCAAGATGGGACAGGATGTTCAGACATACGTATCTACCTGCAATAACTGTATTCAAGCTAAAACCAAGAATGCCAAGCTGACGGGCCTCCTACGTCCTTTACCCATTCCCTTCTTACCCTGGAGAGTGATCATGATGGATTTCATCACCGGCCTACCACCATCTGACACAAATACCATGATTCTTGTGGTAGTGGATTGATTCTCCAAAATGGCTCATTTCATTGCTACCTCGGCTCGGCGCTTCCTGCTGCATCCCACACTGCCATGTTGTTCATCCGAGAAAGCTTCATTCTTCACGGACTTCTGTCCTCCATCACCACGGATCGAGGATCTCAGTTCACCTCACGATTCTGGGGATCTCTGTGCCACGCTTTGCACATCCAGCATAACCTATAATCTGGATACCACCAATGGGCAGACCGAAAGAGTCAATCAAACTCTGGAACAGTATCTATGCTGTTATTCTACCTATGTACAAGAGAATTGGTCTGCTCTTCTTCCAGTTGTGGAGTTTACCTACAACAATAATCTACATTGATCCTCTTGCTCCACTCAGTTCTTCCTCACTTATGGGTACCACCCTCAAACGCTCCCAGGAATACCTAGTCAGGAGTCCATTCGTCAAGATTCTCTATGTTTCAAACAGCTACAGCATTGTCATCACCTTCTTTGCTTTACTTTGGCTAGAATGCAGCAGGCTACAAGATACAACTTTGCTCAATGAAATCCATCTATGCAGTAGGCAGCAAGGTCTGGCTGTCCATAGCTCATATCAAATTAGCCTGCCCTACCAGGACGTTAGGTCCTCACTACTTGGAACCTTTCAAAATCACATGCAAGATCAACACATTGGCCTTCCCACTGACATTGCCACGTTCCTTCAAAATTCATCCTACTTTCCAGTTCTCCCAACTTAGGCCATGGACCTCCTCATCCTTTCCTCACTGTGACCCTGTTCATCCTCCTCCATTGCTTCTTGATGGGTCTGAGGAATATGAGGTCCATGCCATCCTGGACTCACGAATTAGACGTGGGAGACTGGAATACCTGATTCACTGGAAATGGTATGGCCCTGAGGAACAATCCTGGGAACCTGCTCAGCAGGTTCATGCACCTGTATGTCTTCATTCTTATCATCTCCGACATCCAACCTGTCCTGTTCCTGCTTCGTCCGTAAGGGAGGGGCTCTGCCTGTACTTCGCTAGGTTCCGTCAGCTGACGGGGAGGATGCGACATCCCCTGCTGGCTTCTTCAGCGCTACTGCACAGGGGTCCAGCATCCCAGCATGTGCAGTGACGTTGAAGCCTCCTTCTGAATGCCAGCACCACTATATAATGGGCACTCTTCCTGGATCTAGCGCTCAGTTATTCTAGAGTTCTGTTGTGTATATTTTCTATAGCCTGCTTAGACCTGACTGATTTCCTGGATTTCGACTTCGGCCTTGCCTCTGGACTACTCATCATTCAGCCTGCCCTGATCTTTTGCCTGACTCTGGACTAAGCTTCATTCAACCTACCCTGACCTTGGCCAGTCTTCTGACCATGCTCCTCTCTCATTTCCTGGAACTTGGACCTGCTACTCTCACTCACTTCTTGATTCTACTGACCTCCTATCAACCTGTTGGCCCATCTAGCTGTGGATCATCCTCCAGTTTCAGAACCTTTCTCATGGTATTGTGCTCTACTATATATATATATATATTTATATATATATATATATATATATATATATACACACACACATGTAGATGGGTTTTTTTTGTGTTTCATTTATATATGTGTGTGTGTGTAGTGCTTGTCTCTTTATATATATAATTGTACACTACAGTTAGAGGTGTTTCTTAGTATCGGCTCTAGTTTTTGCCTTCTCCAGTTTTGATACTAGATCTTTAGGGCCTTCTTGCCCTGCCCCTTAGGTTCCCTTTTTCCTTGCTAGCTGGCAATATCTTTAAATTAGTTGTAGAGATGGATTATGAAAATGCATAATGTATCACAGATTCTAGTGCTGGGTAGGATCAAATATCTGTAAACCGCATTGGTCCTGTGTGACAGATTAGTCCATACCACACAGCCTGCTGAGGAGGCCTTTAAAACGCAGTAGACTGACAATGGCTAAAGGTATATTTTAGTACATTCAGAATGAGGTGGAATAACTCTTTCTATAAGCAAAATATAGATGCCCAGGTGAACAATCCCATCTAAGTGTTAGATAAATGAAAGAAAAGTGGAAGTGCAATAATATAGAGACACACAGAATACATTTTTAAAGACTGACATTACCATAGAAGGCACCAAAGTACATTAGTGAAGTAATAATAATGCGGTCGAGAGACCCAGATGCAGGGGGTGACTTCAGTGCACATGGGCGAAAAGTCCCATTTTTGTTGCTGCTTGAATTTTCCACTTTTTCCAAGGGAATTTTTACCCACAGAGAAACAGATACATTTTCAACTATTTCACTAAGACCACAGAATTTCAAACAAGACTTGTTCCATGTACCAAGTTAGCCATTGTAAATGCAGGAGATGAGGGGCTGGATTCTATTACAGGTGCTAATTGTATCACTGCTTTTATCTCCAGTTTTCCCCATAGACTTCAGTAGGAAAATGTTTGATAAAATGGATGTTAACTTTTAACACCTGCAATAGAATCTAGCTCTAGAAGAGTAAAAAAAATTATACCTTTATTGGCTAACTAAGTGGCTCTAGGATGCAAGCTTTCTAGACAGTTGTCTTGAAAGCTTGCATCCTAGAGCCACTCAGTTAGCTAATAAAGTTTTAATTTTTACTCTACAGGTCTCCTGCATTATATTAGAGCTCAACTCATATGTGACGTCAGAAAATATTAGCTCTCTCTATTCTAACCCTCCCTTCTAGCAACCAAAATATCAGAGCTTTGTTTTCATTTCTGTGCTACCTGTGTGTGTGATCACCAAATCATAACATGAAGGCAGCTTTGACATCTTCTCCATAAAGAAACTTAAGAAGCAAAGCTGTCTGCATGTGTAAACTGAAGTGGCCATACACAAGCATCAGCAGTCCCTTCAGAAAATATACTTCTTTAGTGCTGAGGCTGCAGGGTTGCTGGTAGCTCCAGGAGGGTTCCATGTGCATGTTACATCACATGCTTGTACTACCCTCACATCCAGCAACCAATTGTTAAGCACTGTGGATGCACCAAATAATAAGAGGTGACAGTGGTAAACAACCATAGAAGCTGTTTCCCCTCAGTTCCTGTACTGCCTAAGGTTTTCAAGTCTGGGATCACAGGCCAGGCAAAGTTCTTGAATAAGGTGCACTGCATCCTTGGCACCAGCCAAAAACTGGCCCTGTATCTTATTGTGTGTGCATGTGTGTGTACTCATTTATTTATATGACCAAAAGTTACTATGTCATTTTGTTAAAAAAAATAATTTTCTATTACTACATTGATTATTGTTGGTTGGTTTCCAAGAGAAACATGTGTAGTTATACTCATGCACACATTTTATAAAAGCTGATCATATGATTTTCTTTTGTGATTATTTCCTTTAATACTACTGTACACATTAATTTAGAAAACCTAAAAAGCTGTAATATCTCAGGAGATATATCCACATACTATATGGCAAGAGACTTTTTGAGAGATGTCCTCACTGACACCTGCACCTTGATATGCAATGGCATCAACTTAACCCTTTAAGGACTAGAAATTAACTGTCTCTATTCTAACCCCTCCCTTCTAGCAACCAAAATAGACCATAGGTATATGAATATGGACATTAGCCAACATGTGGTCTGAGAGCTATGAAAAAACAAAAGATGCACTGTGGTCCACTAGAAGTATCCTAAATATATAAAAATAACAATAATAATAGTCCCAGAAAGGCTATAAAATATAAATAAAAAGTAAACTTTTTTTTTTCTGGAAATGAGTTCCAATATTTATTTGGAAGGTAGTGTAAAGGTTCCTCAGATGCGCAGCTTCTTCATTGGCATCTACAGCAGACACCTTCGTATTCTAATACAGACACGAAGAAAGAAGAGCGCAGGCATCTGAGAGCGACCATTTACTGTGTGATAATTATTGCTATAATATGTTGCACTTACAAGATACTTTCTTGTCTCAATGCAGTGTATCAATCTCCTCAATCGGAATGCTTCTCTTATATGCCCGAACGTCAATGGTGTGTCCTCAGATGGACTCTGGAATTTGCGTTTATCTCCGGTTCCAAAGTAACAAATGACCTTAAAGGGATAGTAATACTTCGTTTTAACTTTATTTTATTTTGTAGGCATTAAAAAACCATGAAGAACAATATAAGTCTTATCTTTCAAACCTTTATGGTTTAAGAGATATTCACAAGCAAAGTTTCCCCCTCCCGCCCCTTTTTTCTAGTGTAAGCCATCTCTTCTCAGATGGGGAATGCAGTCTATAGACCAGACAGATAACAGAAGGGGACACTCTTATTCCTATGAAAGCAATGAAAGCCCTTCCCCCTTGACAAGTTTTTCAGCTTTTTCCCTTATCTTAATTGAAGATTGTCCCTCTCTGCAGTCTACCTTGGCACCTCCCTTCTGATCTGACGGAAGGGGGGGGTATACTTTGCTTGTGAATATCTCTTAAACCATAAAGGTTTGAGAGATAAGACTTATATCGTTTTTCATGTTTTTTTAATGCCTACAAAATAGATTAAGGATAAAATGAAGTATTACTATCCGTTTAATGCATATAAAAGAGACACTCTCTAAGGGTATACTGTTTCACAGCAATACCCAGGAGGCCCCTTATGAATGTTATTCACCGAATCAATGGCAATTATAGTCAGCTCATAAGCGGTAACAATCAAATACCAATGGCGAATTTGCAGGGCAATAGTACTAAATCCCTATAGATGAGCTATATAAATATTTTATTTAATATAAAACTTAAAATAAGTATCCCAACACGTTTCTCAAGTGTAATGCTCGCCTTGTCAGGGGAAACAGACATATGGCACTGAGAACACATTTATACATTATGGGTAAACAGTAATGTGTCAAATAGGCCGCTCTCGCTTCTCCATAACGAGGTCAGAGCCTTCGCCGGCTCGGAATACTATCCAAGCCTCGTTTTTTATTTTGAAACGCATCACTGGAATTCAGTGTTACCAGCCCTCTTTTTGGAACAACATTCTGGTGATGGATTTCAATACAAAAAACGAGGCATGAATAGTATTCTGAGCCAGCGACAGCTCTGACCTCATTATAGAGAAGCACAAACAGCCCACTTGACACATTGCTGTTTACCCATAATGTATAAAAATGTTCTTAATGCCATATGTCTAGTTCAGCTGACGAAGCGAGCGTTACACTTGCGAAACACGTTGGGATACTTATTTTAAGTTTTATAATGAATAAATATTTATATAGCTCATCTACTGGGATTTAGTATTGTTGCCCTGCGAATTCTCCATTGGTGTTTGACTGTTACCGCTTATGAGCTGACTATAATTGCCATTGATCCAGTGAGTAACAATCATGAGGGGCCACCTGGGTATTGCTGTAAAACGGTCTACCCTCCAAGAGTGTCTCTTTTATATGTTTTAAGGTAATCTGTCACTTTGGAACCAGAGATAAAAACAAACTCCAGAGTTCATCTGAAGACACACCATTGACATTCGGGCATATGAGAGAAGCATTCCTATTGAGGAGATTGATACACTGCATTGAGACAAGAAAGTATCTTGTAAGTGCAAAATATTATAGCAATAATTATCACATAGTAGATGGTCACTCTCAGATGACTGAGAGCTATGGCCTCACTAACCCCTTTCATTATTTTTAGATCTATTTACTTATATATTTGCATGACCTAATAGAGGAGATGCACTAAGGTCTGAAAAAAGAGGTGATAGGCGATAAAAAGGAGATGAAGCCTCCAGTGTTCTAAACTCTCCAAGTCCTATGTTATACTATGGAGCCAAAGCACTAAGATTTCTCCAACTTTAGGGATCTTAGTGCATTGGCTCCATAAAGTAAAACAGAACCTGGAACCCTTCAATTTGTTTTCATTATGTACATATGCCTTTATGAGAATCTCTAAAATTAACAAACACATCTCTATTTTCTGCATACCGTACCCCTCTGGCACTCAAACGGTTAAGAAAAGAAGACAGCTAATACCATTATCTGTATCATTACATTATAACTATCTAGAACTCTCTGTCTGTTGTAATCATCTATACCAGTGATTTTCAGCTCCAGCCCTTGGGGCAAACCAACCGGTCAGGTCTGAAAGCTCTTACTGATAAAGCACAGGTGGAAAAGTCACAATGACTGAGTCAGTGATTACTCACCTGTTAAAAAAGAAGAATGTATTGAAATCCGACACTGTTTGTGTGCCCTGATGATGACTAGGATTGAGCAACACTGATCAATACTGATAGAAAGTAAAATCTTTGTTGCTAGAAACTGAATGCTTCATCCAAAAACATTAAAAAACATGACATGCTGTAACAAGTTCATTACTTTGAAAGAACTTTATTGGTCCTAAGTACATGTTATCCCTGCTATTGTGTATATTTAAAAGTAGAGAAAATGTGGGCACCTCCCTTCAACCTATAGCCAAAAAAACAAAAAGAAAAATTGGTTTTGTGTAAAATCTGTAACATATTTGAATAAATTAAATTTAAATAGAGATAAACCAGCTGTGAGTGCAACATAACCCCAACATAAAGGAATTATAGGACAAAGGGATTTTCCTGCTGAGTACTCTCACTTCTGGAATGTTTTATTAAAAAATTATTGCAACATAAACTTATTATTTACCAATCTGTTAGCAATAGTGGCAACCGATATTCAAAATGCATTTTATTTTTTTATTTATTTTTTTTATTATAATACACTCTGTGGGAGAGTTTAAGTCATTGGTAATGATTCCACACAATAAGTGATAGGAACAACACCACCTGGTGACCATAACAGAAAATGGCAGGTTAACCCTGTGAATGCTAGTGAGGTGAGGTTTCCAGCGTACTTTGAAGCAATGTATAAGAGATATATAGTCATAAAAGTGTACTGTTCCTTTAAGATATACACAGAACTCCATATTAAGGAATTTAAAGTGTAAAGCAAGTGCAATATAGGAGAACATATTGATTAAAATGGGACTTAACTCCTTGAATGATAGAAAGTTCTCCAAAAAGTTGAGTGTGTTTGAGATGACTCTAGCATTCAAGGAGATAAAATCTCCATTTCAATCATTGTTTTTTTTTTTTTGTCTTCTGTGGTACAGTTGGTTTGTCTCAGAATTGCCACATTGGTCTTTTGAACATACGGCCTCTAATGTATTAACAGAATAATAATATTTTTATGGGGGAATGGGTAAATATGATGATAAGTAAAGACTAAGCTCTGTATGTCAAAGAAAAGTGGAGGAATTCTGGGGCAAACTAACTGCACCTCAAAGGAGGAATAAAAATTCCCCAAACTCCAATTGATTTAAATGGAAATCTTAACCTTCCGGATGCTAGAGATGTCTCCAATGCATTGCAAAGTAATACATTGTAGACCTCTCTAGCATTCAATGAATTTAAAAGCTCCAGTTAAAATCAGTTACATTTCATTGTCCTCTATGGTGTAATTGGTTTGCCCCAAAATTGCTCCTCCATTTTTTGCATAAGGCTCATTGCTTGAACATTTTATCTCACATAATCCAGGAACACTCTCACTAAACAGCCCAAGAGATATGACTGAAGGAATCGCTGTAACCATTACCTGCTCTATACAGCATGCCTGTGCCTCCAGCCCACCTTCTCTGGAGTGGAACAAGATTGGTTATCCAGTCAGTGTGAGACATGAAGACCTCTCAGGAGGTCAATGGAAAGTAATATCTGAAATTACATATAATCCTTCCTATCAGGATGATCAGACACACCTAGAGTGCAAAGCAACATATCAAAATGCCCAAAAAATAAATAAAGCATGCATCTTAAATATTAAATGTAAGTAATTATCTGTTCTCCTTACTTTATATTTTTTAAATAACATCTAATTTAGCATTTAAGTGACATTTAATTTAGGTTCCCTGTGGGAGAATAGACCTTCCACATACTGGAGTGAGAACACCCTTTCCTCCAATCTTTGGGTTTGTATGTGTGATGAAGTTTGCATGCCTGGGGATATACTATGGTACGTATGATGACTTAAGTACAAGAACTATGGTAACATTATAATATTGCAATGGAACCTAAGTAATATGAACAAATAAAATTGGTTATTCACATGTGGTGGTAGTAGTCAAGTGGAGAATACTCTCACTAACCTGACAGAAGTGTAAACAGAGAATATAAACCATCTCAGTTCAGGTTAAGTCACTGATTAAGGATACACAGGCAGCTAGACTTCATGTAAAGCAATGTAAATAAAATATTGCTAAAACAAATAAAATAAAAGGCTAACTCTTACACATCTCATGACAGGCACACTGCTTTATCAAGGAAAATAACCAAATGAGGGAAGAGTGTGTGTGCACGCGCTTGATAACTTTTGCATGCTTGGGGATATATGTTTGCATGAATGATGACTTAGGCAAAAGAACATTGGAAACATGGAATGGGAATGCTAGATTGCAGTGCATAAAAGGCAGAAAGTGGCAAAGGAACACATAGACAGAAGATTTCACACACCTTCTGGGAGCAAGTTTAGCTTGCATTTTCTTCCAGCATAAATGTCCACAGAAAAGAGAATCACTAGCTTCCTTTCTGTGGAAATCCCATTGAGGAGTAAATGCTAACAAATTCTAATTTGTCCATTCCACGTATTATGTTAAAGGGATAGTAAAGTTTCAAAATAAAGGCGCTGTAATTATTCTTTATATTTTTTTTAAAGGCCATGTTGAGCATTATTATCATTTGCTACTATGTGTAGCTCCAGAGTAACTGAATCATAAAATGTCCCCTCCTGCCACTTTTACCTATGTAAAGCAAGACCGACCGGATGGGTCACAGCAAGGGACAATCTTCTGTGAGTATAAGGAAAAACTTGCCCTCCTTCTTCGAGTGGGGCAGGGTTTTTCTTATACTCACAGCCAGAAGATTGTCCCTCACTGAGAGCTGTCAGGTCAAGTGACCAGATTCCACATCTGAGTAGAGGCGTCTTACAATGGGTAAAAGGGGTGGAAGGGGACACTTTATAATGCAATTTCTCTGGAACTACACATCTTAGAGAATGTTAATACTGCTGTACATGGCCCCAAAAATTGGAGCCTTTTTTAAAACATTTCAATCCCTTTAATAATGATTTGGAATGGTTAAAATTAAAATTTTAAAGGAACAACACCAGGGTAGTTATTGCACTAATGTGTGATAACTAGGTGCTAATATGGAGATGACTTCTCCAGAGATTTCACTTCTACAGTTTCTATGTTTTCCTATGGAGCCAATGCACTAAGATCTCGACCACTTAAAGGGATAGTAATCCCCCCCCACCCCTTCTACTGATGTAACAATACTCAGCTCAGAGCAGCAGGGTGGTGTCGTTGTGGATTGCAGAGAGGGACAATCTTCAATTAACTTAATGTAAAAACCTATCAAGTGGGGGCAGGGCTTTCATTGTTCTCAAGGTATAAAGATTGTCCTTTGCTGTGAGCTGTGTGGCCTGTGGACCAGATTCCACATCTGAGGGGAGGTGGCTTACACTAGGTAAATGGGGTGGGACAGAGAGACTTTATCATTCAATTACTCTTGAACTATGACTCTGAACAGTAGTGTATAAGCTCCATAGAATAAAATAAGAACAGGAAATCAGCACTTTATCACCTCTTTATCATACTTTAGTGCATCTATTACCATTTGTGCTAATGCAAATATTATACTAAGACATACAAAGGCTAAACAAAGTATAATACATTACTATTACCATGGCAAAACAGATTAACTCTGTGAATTGAGCTTACCGGAACTTACTCTGAGAAGAGTTATAGCAGAAAGCTTCTTTATTCTGAAAATGGTGTACAGATAATGGAACCCAGTGACAGGGTACAAATCCAGTGAGATGGCCGAGTAGACAGTAGTAGTAGATATAGAGTAAGACCGAGCAACAAGTGATGGCAGAAAGTAGAGGTACATGAGGTATATAGCTTATATAGGTGAATGGCTTGTACACGGTTAATCTGAACAGACTGCTGAAAACATGATATAGAAGTACACAGGTGTACAGGTTAAAAGCTTGTACTGGGTTAAGCTGAACATTCTGCTGAAGGCAGTAGGCAGAGGTAAACAGGTGTATGGCTTGTACAGGGTTAAAGCCGAACAGTCTGCTGAAGGCAGTTGACAGAGGTACACAGGTATATAGCTTGAACAGGATTAAAGCTGAACAGTCTGCTGAAGGTAGTAGGCAGAGGTGTATAGTTGTATGGCTAGATGAGACTTACTCAGAAGCAGAGCAGGATCAAGGTAAAAATGGAAGCCAGGGATCAGGAACCAGGAACAGAGGAGAACAATTACGGTTAACACCACTAAAGAACCAGTACAGCTGAGCACTGGACTACTGGCAGCTTCCACTACAAAAAGATATGGCATGTGATGTCATCATGTGTGCAACATGATTTACAGTATACGATGTCATCATGTTTGCGACATGATCGACAGGGCCCCCCTGCAAGGACTGGCCTCTGGATGAGCCCAGGGCGGGGTCGCATAGGGTGAGCAAGATGGTAGGCTTGAAGGCATGCAGGGAAGTGAATATCCTGAGAGGACTACTCCCAAGAACTATAGTCATGGTCATACCCTTTCCAGTGTACCAGACATTCCAAGCAATACCTGCGATAGCGCAAATCAAGTATATACTTTACCTCAAACTCGTAAACTCCAGCAACCATCAGAGGGAGAAAGCAAGCAGGTTCCCATCCAGAAAATGAATACTTTTTCCAGAACTGCAACTGGGAGACATGGAAAGTAAGGTGTATCTTGACAGATGAAGGCAAGACCAGTTGAAAAACAACAGGGTTAATGATGTGGATAATTTTTAAAGGTCCCAGAAACCAGGGTCCCAACATTTTAGTTAAACAAGTGAGTCGAAGCTGAGATGTAGATAGGGGAAGCTTATCTGCATGGACCTTATATGAAGCTTGTGCAACAGCCAGGGTGCGTTGAAGTAACTGGCTATCATAAATTGTCAAAAATGGAGAGAATTTAACAGATCTGTGGAGCTGATTGTTATAAGTGAATTCAGAAATAGACAAAAGAGAGGCCCAATGATGATGAAGATGATTTACAATTACAAAATAGCAAAGGTACTGTTTCAGAGTTTAGTTGGCTCCAGTGGTCCATTGGTTTGGGGGTGGTACCTGGAAGAAAATATGCAGTCAATATGCAGGCTAATTCAAAAAAGCTTTTGAACAATTAAACGTGAACTGGGGACCATGGTCAGAGATGACTGACTCGGGAGCTCAATGGAGTCGAAAACTTTAGGAAATAAAAAGAGTGGTAGTTTGAGCAGCCATAGGAACACCAAACATTGGAATTAAGTGTGACAATTTAGTCAGGAGATGAACAACCACCAATATAGTGGTAAAGCGATTAGAAACTGGCAAGTTCACGATAAAGTCTATAGTGAATTCCCTCCCCTCCATGATTGTGTTGGAGGAGGAAAAGTATGCAATAGACCTGGGACTCTGCTATGGCAGAATTGGCTTGAGTACAAATGGCACAGGTTGAAACAACGTTTTGTATATCATGTCTGATCTGTCGCCACCTGTAATATTGTTGCAAGACCTAGAAGGTAGAGTTATATTGCAGCAGGAAATATTGCAGTCATAGAAAACATAGGTGAAATATGGCAAAGCTCTTCTGGGAAATAAATTGACAGTGGTGAAATGAGAACATTATATGTATTGTCTATCGGCTGGAAATTTCATGTAAAAACTCTGGAAATTTCTCTGACTTTTTGCCTACCTCTACTCTAGTCCAAAGGCAAATAATTTCACATTCTTAATGTCCTTTACTGTAAGAAATCATTGCATTTGTTTCAGTCAAAAGTTTCTTTACTCTACAGTCTTTACCAATTGCCCCTTGTTTTTTGCTTTGTTCTTTGAGTAAATAGTTCCCCAGGTATTTGAACTGACCTTGAATAGATTTGTAAATATTAATCACATTTGTCTCTACAAACACCATTTGGATAATCTCTCTTCGTAACAAAAATCTTCTAATCCATGTATCAGGTTTATTTTTACATCTCTACACTTTTTCCATTTCAATAATGCATTTTTTTACTAACTGTGCCCAGAACTATCCTCCATATTCTACATGACGACTTACCAAGGATTTATAAACAGGTACATTGATATTACCATTCTGTGCATCTGTGACTCTTTTTATACATGACAGTGCCATATTGGCTCTTGCAAAGGCTGTGACACACTGCAGTCTGCTGTGAGGTCTGTTTTCTACCAATACATTTAAATATATAACTAACAAGAATTCCCCAGGTAGTTTCTAATGTAGTGTATGGGTAGCAAATGAACATTCACCCAACTGATTCTCTGAGTGCTCATAATGTTTGTGGTGCTATGAGATTAGTGGACCTTCACACTTCTATATACATAACTGTCTGAAATTATTAATAAACATGAATGAATTAGGAAAGGAAGATGTGAGTGTAATGAGTATATGGATAGTATACTATACATAATGCAATCATGTAAAAATACTTCTATGAGTCTTCTTTATGTGAACATAGCCTAAGTATGGACATAATGCTTATTTACTAAATTCTTTAAATATTTGGTATATTTAGCATAGGGTCAATCATTGTGTCCTGTTAATGAAATAACAATTTTGCTAATGCTGACAGCATGAAAGCAAATATACAGCACATATGAGTACCTGTGAGAATTTCTAATATTACTGCTCTACTTTATGTATAAAACATATTCCACAAAACTGTACATTAGAACTCAAACACACTGGTGGATTAATCTCCACCTTGTCGCATGAACTTTAATAGGACATTCTGAGAAACATTTCATGATGACATTTTCACATATAATATAATTCAGCATCAATAAACTACAATCAATTTAAAGCATACATTACAAAAGGCTAAGTTAGAAACTACAGTCTAGAGAGAAGGAGGTTGTCATTTTGGAGGTATAATTGAGTCATGACACTGGGTTTGACCAATTATGGAAAGGAAGATAGTCTGATAGTCCCTTATTTGCTGACATTGTTTAGTGCTATGTTCTTGCAATATACATTTTATGTGGAGTTTGAACCAGTATTCTACTGGTTCATCATTTATGGGTTATTCTTGAGTCTAAGGAGCCTGTACTGATGTGTTTTAGTATTCTTATTTGTTTCCGTTTTGTGCTGTGTTCTTCTTGTTATGTCTGTAAGACAGATTGAGTATGATTATGTTGGCAATTTATAGTCTCTTTGCTCCAGCTTACTGTGCAGCTTTGAGTACTGGGTGACTGCATATGAATGGTGTTTATTTGTTTATCACCACTTTATTCAGTCACATTCCTTTACATGATATACTAATCTTAGTGGTCATAGTAGTTCTAGTATGAGCATTTAAGCACCTCAATGGTTAAAGCAATGTTTGAAACAATGTCAGAGTTTTAGCGTTTAAGCCAGTGGTTCTATATTTTTTTGGTCAAGGCAGTCCTAATTTATTAGCCACTTAAACTGAAAAGTGCCCTCTTTACAATGTTTTCATTAAGAAAACATGAATGGGCATTTTGGGGTGTGATATACGTCTGCCCTTGTTTAACATCATGTTCTAACAGGATGAAGAGACAATCAATGAACAATTACTTTATTTCCAGGTGCATGCTAAAGGGATGTTGTTTAGAGCTTGCTTTAAATAAAACCTAAGAATGGTGGTATACACTAAACAGATCACATGCTCGAGTATGTACCTAGGACTCAGAGTACAGCTGCATGAATGCATGCATTGAGTGAATTTAAAAATGATTTTCCCTGAAGATGTGAGTTTTCAGGTAACATTTAAAGGGGTAATAAATGTATAATTATGTGCAATAAATCTCATGTTGCTTTGTCATGGTGATTCAGCATGAGTAAGAAATGCAGGTGTTTCAAGCAGTTGTTTGTGTAGTTTCCAAAACAAAATGATTTGCCTGTTTATCTTCCCTGGAAATAATAGAACAATTTAAAGGGATAGTAATACTTTATTTTATCTTTATTTTATTTTGTAGGCATTAAAAAACATGAAGAACAATATAAGTCTTATCTCTCAAACCTTTATGGTTTGAGAGATATTAACAAGCAAAGTTTCCCCTCCCATCCCTTTTACCTAGTGTAAGCCATCTCTTCTCAGATGTGGAATCCAGTCCATAGACCAGACAGATAACAGAAGGGGACAATCTTCTTTGTATGAGAACAATGAAAGCCCTGCCCCCCTTGATAAGTTTTTCAGGTTTTTCCCCTATCTTAATTGAAGATTGTCCCTCTCTGCAGTCTACCTGGGCATCTCCCTTCTGCTCTTGCTGAGCAGTGTTACATCAGTAAAAGGGGCGGGAGGGAGATAATTTGTCATTGAATTACTCTTGAACTACAACTCTGACAGAATTGAAATAACACTCTCCAAAGTCCAAATACTATGATGATTTATTAGAGCTGATTTTATTATGAAACATTACTATCCCTTTAAGGGCTTGTCATTTTAAAAATATCAACTGCAAAGCTGTTGATTGTGGAATGTTACATATCTGATTTCTGACACCCCCTATAATATGGCAATCCATAGCAGTGGAATAACAATTTTTAGGAGATAGTTAACTATCTAGAATGATAGGGATGTGAAAATTCCTGAATGCCTTGTTGTCTTGAAACCTCAAATTTCATGTTTGGAGGCATAAAATGGACTGCAAGTCCCCCATATCATGCAACTGGCTGCAGGTGCCCAGTGCAAGGTCTGGGAAGGTGCACTCACTTGACCAACATCACTATTATGCAGAAATGTGTGTGTGGGGAATTAATAACAAGCTAGGGCTATTAGCCCACCAACCTCACATCAGTGCTTTTGTCAGGCTGCATCAGTCTTTAAATAAATCCACTGAACCTGATGCCTAATCTGAGTATCCAGAATTACCAGATTATCCCATTTGTTCATTGAAACCCTGCTTTCAAGGCATACTAGCCCCGACTACTCACAAAAAACAAGATTTGTGTAATTTTTAACTAGAAAAAAAATTGTGTGTGCCAATTACAATGTTTTAAACTTTGGCAAAGATGGTGTCACTTACTGTGATTTACTGGAAGTTAAGTATTAAGACGTGCTAACAATGTAATGAAGCAGATATAAGGGAGGTTATGCACTAAGGCATGATAATGAGATGATAACACAGAGATAACTTACTTCTCCAATGCCTATATTATTTTTAGAGCCAATGCACTAAGATGTATCCAACTCTGGAGATGTTGGTGCATAGGTTCTATACAATAATACAGGAATTGGAGAAGTTATATCTATAGAGAAGTTATCTCTGCTTTATCACCTCTTTATCATTCCTTAGTGCATAATCCCCAACATCTCCAGTGATATCACTTCTCATTTCCAAGTTATTCTATGGAACCTATACACTAACATCTCTCTCACTTGAGTAATTTTAGTGCATATGCTCCATATAATTACATAGGATCTGGAGGAGTGATCTCATTGGAGGGGAGTGCATTGGACCTTTCAAAAATGAGATGTGTGAGTTGATTAGTGAGGAAAAGGACAATGTTTTAAACATTTTCTTTGCATCAGTATATACAAGGCAGCAAGGAATTGAAGAAGAGCCTCAACAAGTAACAAATAAAACAATACAATTAGCAGATATTGGGTTAACTGAAGAAGATGACATGGAAAGACTGAACAAAATTAAGACTGACAAAGCACCGGGTCCTGATGGTATACATCCAAAGGTTCTTTAGGAACTTAGTGCAGTGTTAGCAAAACCCCTATATTTACTCTTTAAAGATTCTCTCACTACTGGCTCAGTGCCACAGGATTGGCGAAGAGCCAACATAGTGCCTCTATTTAAGAAGGGAACTAAAACATAACCTGGGAATTATAGACCTGTGAGTATGACCTTTGTAGTGGGAAAACTGCTAGAAGGGATAATAAGGGACTATATTCAGGATTACAACACAAAAAATAAGATCATTAGCATGAATCAACATGGTTTTATGAAGAATAGATCATGTCAAACTAATCTTTTCAGCTTCTATGAGGAAGTACGCAGAACTTTGATAATGGCAAGGCAGTTGATGTAGTATATGTAGACTTTGCAAAGGCATTTTATACAGTGCCGCACAGAAGGCTGGGGTATAAAATAAAGAAATTGGGGCTAGGAGATAACCTTTGCAATTGGATACAAAACTGGTTGAAGGATAAAGAACAGTTTGTGGTTGTAAATGGAAAATTCTCCAATACAGTTAAAGTGGAAAGTGGAGTACCTCAGATTCAGTATTAGGTCTGCTGCTTTTTAACATGTTTATAAATGACCTGGAAATAGATATAGAATGCAAAATATCAATATTTGCAGATAACACTAAATTATGCAAGGTAATTAATTCAGAACAGGATATTTTCTCTCTACAGAGGGCTTTACAGACAATGTCAGATTGGGCAAACAAATGGAATATGAAGTTTAATGTGGGGAAGTGTAAAGTCATGCATTTGGGAGGAAATAATCCCAAGGCTACTTGTGAACTTAATGGACTCATTTTAGGGAACTCATTGCTAGAGAAATACCTGGGTATCCTTGTCATCTGCAAACTTGGAAACAGTGACCAGTGTCAAACAGCAGTAGCAAACTAAATCCTGTCTTGCATAAAAAGAGGTATTGAAGCAAGAGTGGATAACATTAGTTTGCTATTATACAAATCATTGGTAAGACCTCACCTTGAATATGCAGTGCAATTTTGGGCACCAGTTCTAAAAAAGGATATACTAGAACTAGAGAGGGTACAGTGAAGAGCAACAAAATTAATTAAGGGAATGGAGGACTTCACGTATGAGGAACGACTAGACAAACTTGGTATATTTACTCTAGAGAAAAGATGACTAAGAGGAGACCTTATCACATTGTACAAGTATATGAGAGGTCAATGCAAGGATCTCTGCGGTGAGCTATTTATTCCAAGGCCTGATCAGGTGACCAGGGGACACCCCTTGAGACTAGAGGAAAGGAGGTTTAGACTTCAGCAGAGGAAGGTTTTTTTACAGTAAGGTCTGTTAAATTGTGGAATTCCTTGCCCAAGGAGGTGGTTATGGCAGATGCAAAGGATACATTTAAGAGAAGATTAGATACAAATAAGTAGCAAACTAGATAATGGTAAAGCATTAGATGTACTATATCTAGATTTTATATTTGATACAGTGTCACACAGGAGGCTGGTATATAAAATAAGGAAATTGGGGCTAGGTGATAACCTTTGCAATTGGATAGATAAGTGTGTTGTAAATGGAAAATCCTCCAATTAAGTTGAGCATAGAGAACCTCAAGGTTTAGTACTTGGTCCACTTGTTTTTAATATGGTTAAAAATGCCATGGAAATAGGTATAGAAAGCAAAAGTTCAATGTTTGTTGATGACACTGAATTATGTAGGGTAATAAATTCAGAACGGGGTGTTTGTTTGGGACAGAGGGATTTACATAAAATGGCAGGTTGGTAAAACAAATGGAAAATGAAGCTTAATGTGGGAAACTGTAAAGTTATGCATTTGGGAAGAAAAAATCCCAATGCTGCTTATGAATTTGATGGAATAATTTTAGGAGACTTGTTGCTAGAGAAATACCTGGGAATCCTTGTAAACTACAAACTTGGAAACAGTGACCAGTGTCAAAAATCAGTAGCAAAAACAAAGTCCTGTTTTGCATAAAAAAGCAAATAAAATAATTTTGCCAGTGTACAAATCATTGGCAAGAGAACTGGAGAAAGTAAAGCTAAGAGCAACAAAATGAATCAAAGGAATGGGGGACTCGATGTATGAGGAACATTTAGACAAACTTGGTTTATTTACTGTAGAGAAAAGAAGACTGAGAGGAGATCTTGTTACAATGTATAAGAATATGAGAGGTCAATAAAAAGATCTCTCTGGTGGGATTTTCGTTCCAAGGCCTGATCAAAAATCTGGGGGCTACCCCTTAAGATTAGAGGAATTGAGGTATCAACTTCAGCAGAGGAAGGCTTTTATTTTACAGTAAGGTCTGTTAAATTTTGGAATTCTTTGAGGTATGTGGTAATGGCAGATGCAATGGATAATAATCAGGAAAGATTAGATGAATTTCTTTCAAGAGGGAACATGCAGGGAAGTTCCTGTAAATAGACTGATACTCATTTGGTGGCAGAAAGGCTTATATAATCAACAAAGGGCATAGGAGAGGATGGGCTTAATGAGAAAAATATGGAGTACAGTTTAAGGCAAGCCTTAAAATACATGATTGATCTGGAAAAGTGCAGAAATGTGCAACAAATCTGATTATGTGATTGGAGGATTTGAGAGACTAGCCAAACTGGGTGTGTTTACATTCGAGCCATAGGCAATATGTAGTGATATGATTATTATTTACAAATATATTTAAGGTCAAAACCAAAACCTCTCTGAGGAACTTTTTGCTCAAAGAACTGAGCAAAAAAAAAAAAAGAGGTAATCCTTTAAGACTAGAGGAAAGCGACTTTCAACTAAAAAAAGCAGGGATTTTTTTATACTAAGGGCAATAAGTTTGTGGAATTCTTTGCATTGGGAAACTTTGCAAATACTCTAGATAGTTTCAAAAATGTATTGGATACCTTTCTAACTCTTTTATGTAAAAAAAAAAAAGCTTACAAAGAAAATAAATTCATAGATAACTAAACTTTGATATAAAATGGAGAAACATAATTGAGGTGTGCTAAGCAAAAGAAACAAAATGTATCAGAAACAATATCTAGGAAGAACAGTTTTCACTCTGCAGCCCTGTTACACATGGAGATAATCTGACAAACTGTCTCCTCTCAGTCTCGAACTTTAGCTGAAAAAATAGGGCTTTCAAAGGCAGTAACTCTGCTTTGAGAATGATATAAAATAAATGGCCAGTCTGTCTTTTTGGTGATATAAAATTACATGTTCTGTTTAGGATAGTCAAAATCCCCCTTATGACTTGGATTGTGTTGCCGTTCAAAAGCATAATTTACTGATTATACATTTAAATAATTTGATGCTTCTAAGTAAAATGTCTTTTTATAATAGATGCTCCAAAGAACACAATAATTTCAGTATTATGGAATAAGAAGATAAATAAAGGAGAAAATGTGACCTTAATGTGTACTAGTCAGGCCAACCCTGCTGTCCATACCTACACATGGTACACGGTTGGGAATGATGGTAGCATTGAGTTGAAAGAACTCGGAGAGAAGATAATTGTGCAAAATGGAAATTCAGAGAAAGAAAAATATTACTGTTCTGCAAAAAATGATGTAGGAAAAGGAGATTCTCCGATACTACAGCTTCCAGTGTTATGTAAGTATTAATAGAAAAACAATACTATAATTACTGAGGACTGTAAATATATATATATATATTTTGGTAGTGCAAATAATTGTATGGGTGTAGCTTATAAAGTACACATGTACATATATATATATATATTGTTATGTAACATTATACAAAAATAACAAAGCCACCATAAGCACTTCTAATAAGGGAATTACAATTTCAGGCCTCAATGTTAAATGTTTTTTTGTGGTAGGGGTCATTATTTTTGCTAAGCAAATGACATACAAAGTTCCATTTAACCCTTTGAATGTTAAAGTGATAGACAACGCATTGTTTTTGCAATGCATTGGCTACTACTCTGGCACTCAAATGGTTAACTATAACTCCTCTTTTTTACACTTATATATTTCACATAATTCTCACCTTATCCTGCATCAGATTCTAAAAACTCTATACGCCACTCCACTGACCACTTTAATTTATGAATCTATTAATCTCTTTTCAACCCCTACATCTTGTGTTTCAATTATATTCTATTATTAATCTACATTGGAAGCATGCAACGGCTTCTCTTACACCTCTTGTTTCATTTAAGGTTAATTGCATTATTATGAAATTCTTATTAACAAGAATAATAATAGGGTGACGAACATGTGTTAGAATTCTTAACTAAAATCCATAGAATGTATATATGATCTAAAATCTGATGATGTTTCAAAATATATATAGTTACAGTGTACCAGATCTGTTACAGTTAGTAACCTACTCAGATAGCAGTTCAACCAGCATCAACATTTGTTGATCTAAGGGAAAAAAAGCAATCCCCCATTGAAGCCGCTTCCATTTTATTAAATAACAGGGTAAAACAATTTCTCCCTGACTACAAAATATCAATTTGGATCAGCATGCAATCTATGTTGAAACCAATTACCAGTCTTGTCAAACTTAGTACAGTAGAGGGCTGCATAATCAACATATTCCTCCAAGGAAGGCTGCAACATTGGCTGCTAGGGTCCAGATATGTTTGTGTGCTTGTGTGTATGTACAGTATATATATATATATATATATATATATATATATATATATATATATATATATATATAAATATCCTAAATATTAGTCAATGGCCTGGGTGGTGCTTAAAGATCAAAGTATACATGCATGTCTGTAAGATAAAACATGCTCACAGGTCTTCTTGAAGGTGAATCAGGTACAAATTTATTGTATCAATGTTTTGACCCTGATTTGGGTCTTTGAGAGAGATTCTGGAATCAGTAATCATTTGACTTTTCCGAGTTTCAGACAACTGATATTCATGTAGAAAAGGTCAGTGTTTCAATCCTCACAGGGATCTTTATCAAAACAATCTCAGTGCACAGCACAACGCTTTGATACCCAGTGTAACCCAATACAAAAGAAAAAACAAAAAAGTATTAATAGAAAGTAAAATATTTTGAAATAAAGTCACATTGCATGGAGGGACTAACTTTGCCAGCCCATGTACCACTGACATCAAGTGATGTCTTTTCATATGTAACATTTTTTCTTATACTTTTCTTTCAGTAATTCAATCTTTTTATTATGCGGACGGAATGTTTGATATCCCTGCTTTATACTAAGTTCCGTAATGTCCTTTTGATAATTGCAGCCATTGTAATATAAGATGTTTGTGTTTTTTTATCTTACAGTGGAGATCAAGAGTGGTGTCTATTTTTCTTTGTTTGTGGTTTCTGTAATAATCTGCCTGGCTCAATTTCTACTGATCATCTTCTTTTATTTCAGGTACAGCATTATCTTTTTTCCCTTATATTCTCTTTTTTTCACCAAGCTAATGATGTCTAGGTTTCTTATCACTATAGTAATAGAAATATTTTTGAAGTATTCCATGCATTTTACCCTTTGCAGTGTTGCACATTACGTTGGTACTCAAAGGGTTTAAGTGGACATCACCCTCTCTGACTCAGAAAATCATCTAACTTTGCTGATGATCAAACACATAAATATACATTGTACTGCATTTTTACAAAAGCGTTGCTTTATGGAGCATGCACCTAGAGAATCCAGTTGTGGTACGAAATTATATCTGGAATACAGTAGGTGGAGAAAATTACTCATCCAAATTGTGAGAATGTTTGGAAAATGGTAAAATTCTGGTTCTGTTTGGTTTATTTGGATCAAATCCTCACACAATGGGTTCTATATACTAAAATGGATTACAGGTTGCTTGCAGCTAGGTGCAAAACTGACTGAACCAGTTTTACACCTATGTACAAAGCCATTCCTTATAAACATGGCTTCTCTGCACTCTCTTTGAACCTTACTGCATTACTGGTCAATATGGTGTCTGCCAAGAGGTAATTATATCATTAGTACATAGAATTCAGGTGATCTATGCATCTATTTGACTGAATCTACTTCAGGGAGACACAACAAGGGTGCGGGAATGGGGGTATGAACCTTCCAGATACACTGCCGAAACCCTTTGTCCCATATTGCCCATCTACTCCCATGCACAAACAAATCCTACTCAATCCTCTTTTGCTTTGAGACTTCTCAGTGCAATACACTAAAAACTCACTGACAATGGAGGTGTTAATTCACATTACATTAAATACAATTTCAAATATTAAAGACTGTGGGCATTATGTGTAAAAGTGGAGCAGTGTGATTAACCAACTGCACCATAAGGGACACAAACACATTCCCTCAATTAACGATAATTTGGGCTTTTTAACCTACTGAATGCTAGAGGGTTCTTAAGTGTATTGTGAGGCAATACAAGTTCCATTGTCCTTTTCTATTTCTCTGCCAATGTGTGTGGGGATGGAGGTGGCCACAGCAGAGAAACTGACATGCAGCATAACCTCCCCTGCTATTACCTCACGGGTCGATGCCCATTCCACAATGAGGGAATTTGAACAGAGACTGCCTTCATATACGGGCACTGACTTGGATGTGCTTACACACGTCCCAGCCAGTCGGCTTTGAAGCTGATTGGTGGGAGGTGCATAAGCACAAATCCCAGCCAATGACCTAGCTCTGTAGGTCACATATCCCACTGACTGTGACCTGCCAGGAGGAAAGTGAGAGGGAGGGGACTTTCTGTGAATAAAATGTTATGTTTGACCGCATTGAGCAAACAGGAAAGGAGAGGTTTACAGTTTGAAACTGGGCAGAGAGTCAGAAGAAAAAGAAAAATACATAGTAAGGAGTCCAGCATCATTGTGGTACCCAAAATCAAGTTGGTATGGGCCATCACTCCTGACCAGTAAGGTTGAATTCAGGGGCATGATGTTAAGTTGTTCTGAAAAGCTGTTGCAAACAGAATTAAGTCTTGCCTGAATACCTACATTCACTCCAATCAAGCCAGTTTTGTCCCAGTCACAGAATACAAGGACAATACAACAAAAATCTCACTGAATATATATGGCTATTAATCCTGCAGTTCCCTTTCTGATTTTGACAGATGATGCATAGAAAGCCCTTGACAGGGTAGGATGACCATTTATTGAGGAATTTCTATCTTTCTTGGCAACTGACCCCAGAGGTTTAAAGGGATAGTAATACTTGCAAATTACTAATCCCCATATTGTAGCTTTGATAAAAAGAAACTTATTGATCCCAGAATCATCTCTCAAACCCTAATGGTTTAAGAGATGACCCATAAGGATTTGAGAGATGACACTGGGGGCAATACATTTCTTTTTAACAAAGCTACAATATGGGGATTAGTAATTTGCAAGTATTACTATCCCTTTAAATTTGATTATGGGCCTTTACACATCACCCTTGATGATGGTTAAGGTGAATGGTTATTTCTCAGATCTCTTTCCCATCTCAAATGGTACTAGGCATTCTTTGTTCTGTCCCCAATAATCTTTGTCTTATCACTAGAACTACTTTTAAATAAAATTAGAAACTCTCCAGAGATAATGGGTCTTCCTACAGGTAAAGGGAACTCCAAATTAGCATGTTTCACAGACAAACTTATAATATTTCTCTCCTAGCCTGAAAAACCCTTGCCTACTTTAGTCTGCAATTTAGAAGATTATGGGCCTGTATCTCGCTATAAAATTAATTTACACAAATTGAACATTCTAAATCTAACCTTTTAGTCTCTTTTCTCTTTCAATGGAGTACTTGGGGATACACCTTACTAGAGAAGTGGATAAAATAGCTCAGCTGAATCTTTTCTTAATTCCCTCACTGCACACATTGGGTAAATGCTACATCTCTTGGATAGGTAGAGAGAAACTAGTCAAAATGATTTTTTACCTTAACACAATTCCTCTTGGTTTCCCAACCAAATTCCTTAATAAATTGTAATCTCCCATTAATGCTTTTGTGTAAGCATACAAAAACATATGCTTGAAATGTCAAAACTTTGTATTCCAATATCTTGGGGGGACTATCAGATATTGTGAAACTGTATAGAGCAGTCAATTTCCCAAACATATTGGAACGTTGTCATATACATCAAAAGGACTGGATTGATTCATTTCAGATCTTTATTCCAAATTATGATCCACAATGCATTTTATAACCCCACTCCCAGGCTCCCAACTAGTGAATATCTAAGAATACCCTATTCTGGTACAGTTCTCTTTAATCTGGGAAACAGTTAAGAATGATGTGGGACTGGCCCCATATACTTCACCACCCGTCTTTCTCTTTATGGTAACCCAAAGTCTCCTCCGGGTTATCTTTATAGCCCTTTCACTTTGTAGAAAGAAGCGGAGGTACACATTCAAGATAGTTTGATCTCACAAGAGAGAGAATAAAGCCTTTTCATTTCCTTTGTCTTACCCACCACCTTGATTCCAAGCATGAATGACAATACTGACAGGTACATAATTTTAATGCACAAAATGTTGGAAGATTTTACCCCTTGGCTCCTCACTTCATTGGAATCAGCCCAGAGAAATCAGTTATGTAAAACTAAGATAATCTTGAAACAGTTGATTATATTATATACAATCATTGCATAACTATCTAGTTTACTGTTAGTATTACCTCTTACAGAAATGCTCCTACTGATATGTAAGGCTTACTGGTTGATGAGATACTGCTTTGGGACTCATTTGATTGTTTCTCTTTCTTTCATTGATTATTACTCAAATTATATTTTTTGGGAAACTCTAATTGTAAATGTGAATTCAAAACTGGAGTGCTTATATGTTCATTTTTATACCCATAACTTTTTCAGATTTTCTTAATAAAGTCTCTTTCAAAATAAATAAAATAAAATAAATGACTCATGAAGAAAAAAATAGCTCACAACGCTAACTTACCATAATACATATATATAATTAATAAAGTGTAAATAAGAATAATGTTGTGAATGTATAGATAGCAGCAAAGAACAAAAGGGTTTCCCAGTCCCCCAAGTATTAGGATGAAACCTAAAGTGCAAACACAAAACAAAAATACAAACCTGCGCTTCTCATTACAAGGTATAAATTTGTGCCCTGTATAGGGCATATATAATACTACTGTGGTAATAAATATCAGGAATTTGGCCAAACATTGTTAAGCTTGCCAACTCCTCAGGGACCATTTCGAATTTAGAAAGGGCTTTACAGGTGTATTAGAGTAGGTACTTGCCATCATATTGAGTTACCTAGAAGGGGTTGGCAAGCTTAACAATGTTTGGCCACATTTTGAACAAAATCCTCATATTTTTTAACACAATAGTATTACATATGCCAGATACAGGGCTCTCGTTTGCACCTTTTATAGAGAAGCACAGGTTTGTCTTTTTGTTTTAAAGTGAATGGCTCCCCTTTAGATTTCTATACATATCGCCTTAAGTTCTTTAACAGGGGAACAGATGTTGTAATTCATTTCCATTTATCCGAAGCAGCATTACAATACTATATTTTAATCTGCATGAATTTTTAGAAACTCCATTCCTATCTACACAACCTATGATAAACAGAGTAATTACGCCATTATAATTTCAGAACAATCTATTAGTAAACATGTTCAGTTTTTATTCTTTTGTATAATTTCAATAAGAAAATTATATAATGTATTGCTTATCTTTAATTTTACTACTGTGATCTATTTCTCCTACATAGGATGAAAAAACATTGCAGGTTCTCAAGTATGGAAAGAAAGATCACAGAGGCAAGAAAACCACCAGTAAGTCAAATTGCATGAGATCAGCATGGCATTTACCAGGTCTAGATGATCTTCTTCCAAGGCAAAAGTGGATGTAATAAAATAATTGTGGCAGCTAATTCCTCTAAACAGATATGTCAAACTCAAATACAGTTGATGGTGACATACTTAACATTTCTCTCCAAGAAGGACCCCAACACTGGCTGCTAGAGTCTATTTCCACCAATATACTGATAAAAATTGTAATGGTGCTGGAACACTCTTGGTGTGTGTTAGTCTGAATGAAAGGAGGAAGTACTAATGAATATACATACACAATAGATGCTTAAATTATAGTCCCTGTTTTATATATATATATATATATACATATATATATATATATATATATATATATATCGCCTAGCACCTCAGTGTGCTTCTGGAGGGTCGTTAATACTGTTAGTCTCATTTGTTGTCTCAGATCCAGGAGATGTAGAACATGTTTAACACAAGAAAGAGTAGGGGAAGAGACATCACAAAAAATAGAACCTCTAAGTGTATTTTTCTGAGTTCATATAAATTCATAAAGAAGCACATCAGATATATAAAACATGGATAAATGGATTAATAACATATACATTTATTAACATGTGCATTAAAAGCTTAAACAATAATGGATTTGTCTGTTAAAATACTTGAATACATTGATCTCCTAGGTAAGTATCATAAATGTACACATAGATACACAAATCAGTGGCAATACAATAAAAAGGTAGGCATGTGACTAGACTCAGTTAGTCAATATTAATAGAAAATGTCCACGATTTAGGCAATGGATGGCCCCTTACTTAATAATAGATAGTTGTGTGCCTTGTACCACTGCAGTAGAAGTCCCTGCTTCTTGTCCATGGAACAGTCAACAGTCAGTGTGCTCTACCACAGTCAGTGAGTCCTCCTGGTTTGGGTAGATGCAGGCCTTGTCTCTGCTTCCTGTGGTGTTGGTTTGAAGTAGTCAGAGGATGCTAGTATAGTTTTCTTGCAAGCTGGACCAATTTGGAGCATACAAACAAATGTAGCTCATGTAAGATAAGATAAGTGAATGTCAAGTATAATCCTGAATAAAGTTTGCTGATTGCTCGACATGTTTCTGCGCTGACTCCGCACATGTCTTCATCTGGAGCTCTCTCTCTTAATGGAACACAAAGGCGGACACCTCTAAGACATTTATAGGGTTACAGTGACTGAACTATGTATTCCTCATGCTCAAGCAGAGATATACTGAAGACATGGGTCCTTATGTAAAAATGCAAACAGGGGGCAACAATGAAAATAATCCTGTTCATCTCTATGGGCCTTTTAACCTCTGGATGCTGTGCAGCAAGGCATATAAAAGGATTCCCTCCATGGAGGACCCCACACTGCCAGCCCAGGGTCACATTCAGCCTGCAGGCCACATGTTTTACATACCTGCTCTAAAGTAATGGACGTCTCTGGGATCTCAAAAGCAAACCATGCCAATGACAAACAAATGTACTTTTCTCCATCTATGTCAATTTGTCAGTATTAACCCTTTGAGTGCCAGCGGGGTACGAAACGCATTGCAATGCGTTGTGTACCCCTCTGGAACTCAAAGGGTTAATATTCTGGATACAAAAGATATCTCCACTCCAGTTTATTGCTTCACAATGCATTAGAGACATCTCTTGCACCCAAGGTTTTAGGATATTTGCATAGTAGATCTGTGGATCATTTCCTTATCTACAATGAGTGTTTGTCTGACAATAGTCTATGAGTCTGATTTAATAAGAAGTGAAGAAATTCTGTAGCAAACCAACTGCACCATAGGGGATAAATAAAAATTCCCCAAATTGCCATTGATTTAAATGGGTCTTTTAATTGAGAAAAGCTTTCTAGCATTCAATGGATTAGCATCCCTCTATTATAAAAAATGATGCCCTACCCAGTATCCATAAGGACCAAGAATCGACTGTAAGTTCTCATGAGCAGGGCCTTCTGAACCTTCTGTTCTCCACATCTGATTGTATTATTTAATACCTCTGGTCTAATCCCAATTGTACAGGGCTGTGGAATTAGTTGGTGTTATATAAATAAAGAATAATAATAATAGTAATAATAATAATGGGAAAAATGGGAAATAACATTATCAAGAAAGAAAAAGAAGAAGAAAACCCATATATTGCACCAATCCAAAGTTAGAACCACTTTGCTTATACAAACAGTATCTAATTATTAAGGTGTATAGTTTATTTATTAAACACCACCCAGTATATAACCTGAATACCAAAGGGTATAGAACTAAGAACACCCCTAACAATACCCAGTAAAAGGAACCAAAAGTATAGTATAACCATTGGGAAGAAGAGTATATTCTCAGCACCTACTTATTAATAAAAAATATGTATATAAAATCAGGACCGGACAGTCTCATAAAACAATTCAATATGTATATCATAGAATCCTGCTGTGAATTGTCACTAGTGTATTGGATCTCTAACAAGCTTAGCAGTCATTCACAAAAAGGATTTACCTTATGTATAGAAAACCAAATCACTACTAATATCACAAGACTGATTGAAGTGAAACAACTTTACTGTATTTACTCAGGAACTCTCTCTCACACACAAAAACACACTATCACACACCCTCAATCGTTCATTCGCATACACTCTCGCTAGCTCACATACATATACACAGTTTCTCTCTCACACACAAAAACACACTATCACACATCCTCAATCTCTCATTCGCATACACTCTCGCTAGCTCACACACATATACACAGTCTCTATGTCTCTCTTTCTCTCTTTCTGTCTCTCACACACACAGGCTATTTCTCTGTCTCACACACACACAAGCTTCATTATGAAAATAAATTATTGAGCATAAACTGGAATAGCAACTGCATCATAAGACAGAAAAATGAAACTTCTAACTGATTTAAATGTAGCTTTAACCAACTGAATGCTAAAAAGATTTCCAATGTATTGCTTTGAAATGCATTGTAGACCTCTATAGCATTCCAGCAATTAAAAGGCATATGTATTATTACTTCCTCCAGATAGTGAAGTTGGTTTGCTCCAGAATGACTTTAAAATTCCGTAAACTGCCTTTTATTTAAAACTGGCCTTTTAACCCCTTGAATGCTAGACCTCTGTAGCATTAAAAATATGTGAGAGGAAGGGAGAACAGTTAATTTTTGAGCTAGAGAAGATAGGCTAATAAAGTGGATCGCAGCCTTAGTCTAGGGAGTATTGTAAGCAGGGCATTTGTTCTCTGTATTAAGAGGAGTCAGGGGGACAGAAGAGAGCAAAGGAGGTTGACCCCAAATACCCCAAAATGCTGTCTGACTGATTTGATTTGAAAGACACAGGAAGCTGTGGTCCAAGTTATTTGCTGATCTTGCTGTTATTATTACTGTGCTGGGGGAATCTGGGGAAACAGGTTGTCCAAAAGTGTTTTTTTATTATTATTATTATTATTATTATTATTATTTTTACAGTGATAGTATAAGGTGGACAAACAGTTTAAAAACAAAACAAAACAAAAAAAAAATACATATTTTTTTAAATTAAATGACAGCTGGCAGTGACGTGAGCTGTGTGACTGACGCAGACTTGATCGATACCAGATGAGATTTAGTATTTTGTTGAGGGCCAAGACATCATTCTCCATTAGTTCTGTTGTGTACTTTACAGAAAGAAACACACACACAGTAGTTGAGTAATGTCCAGCAAACACACAAGGGAAAAGTGGAGGGGGAAAGGAAAAAGGAGCCGTGCAGGGACATGTGAGTAAAGTGATAGTCCTAAAACTGACTGCAGCCATGGTTGTTGCAATGTGTGATGATGATCCCTCTCCTCCCAAAGAGGATGCAGTTTGTTAAGGTCCCACCAAAAGTTCCACCACCACCACCAGCTCTAGTACCTAAATAACAAGTAAGAGGAACACTGAAGGCAACAAGTCTTCTACAATGAACTGCTATCCCACACTTACCAAGTTCTTAGAAAGAAGTCAAAAGCTGCACAAAAATAATTCAAAAGTATGGTAAACATGTAAAAATGTTGGCGTTTACATGCTGCCCTTTTCTTTTGTAGAAAACAAAATTAGAAGGGAGTCCTTTCATGATTTTTTAAGATCTTTTGTGCAGTCATATGTGGGATCTTCTTGTAGTTTTCTGTAGAATCTTTCATCCATAAGCTGCCTGTGTACTGCCTCTATATTGTCAGCTGTATGAGTAATCATAGTAACATAGTAATTTAGGTTGAAAAAAGACTTGCGTCCATCTAGTTCAACCCTTTTCCTATTCCTGTTTACCATCATTGATCCAAAAGAAGGCAAAAAAACCCCTCAATATAGCAATTTCAAATTCTGCCTTGAATGGGGGGAAAAAAATTCCTTCTTCATTCCAAATGGCAATCAGATTTCTCCCTGGATCAATAAGTACTAACTAAATATTAATCCCAACACTAACGTACATAGCCCTCTATGTTATGCTGTTTTAAATAAGTATCCAGGCACCTTTTAAAGGCATCTAATGTATTTGATAGCACCACCTCCTCAGGCAGTGAATTCCATACCTTTATTGTCCTTACAGTAAAGAAACCCTTCCTCTGTTGTAGATTAAATCTCCTTTCCTCAAGTCTAAGCGGGTGGCCCCTTGTCCTGTGTACTGTTCTGTTAATGAGCAGGTCTTTGAGACCCTTTTGTATGGGCCCTGAACATATTTATATAGTGTTATCATATCCACTCTAAGACGCCGTTTCTCTAGTGTGTACAAGTTTAACTTTTCTAGTCTTTCGTCATAACTAAAACTTTCCATTCCCCTTAATAGTTTTGTAGCCCTCCTCTGCACTCTCTCTATAATGTCCTTTTTCAGAAAGGGCGCCCAGAATTAAACAGCATATTCTAGGTGGGGTCTTACCATGGACCTGTAAAGAGGCATAATTATATCTTCCTCCCTTGAGTCAATACCCCTTTTAATACATGCCAATATCTTATTGGCCTTTGCAGCTGCCAGCTGGCACTGCATGCCACTGCTAAGTCTATTGTTTACCATAACTCCCAAATCCTTTTCATTTGTAGATTTCCCCTGAGAAACACCATTTAAACTATATGTTGCGTTATAATTATTATACCCAAAATGCATAACTTTACACTTGTCTATATTGAATCTCATTTGCCATTTGCCTGCCCAGTTACTCAATTTGTCCAAATCCTCTTGTAATGAAGACACATTCAGTTCAGACTTTATTACCTTACTTAATTTTGTGTCATCAGCAAACACTAATACATGGCTCCCTATGCCCTCTGGGAGGTCATTAATAAACAAATTGAAAAGAAGAGGACCCAGGACAGATCCCTGAGGTACTCCACTTATCACGTTTATCCACCTGGAGAACTTGCCATTTACTACCACTCTTTGCATTCTATCTTTCATCCAATTTCCAATCCACACACAAACATTTTCCCCTAGGCCTATTTCATTTAATTTGTACAGTAACCTCTTGTGTGGAACCGTATCAAATGCCTTGGCAAAGTCTAAATAGATCACATCAACCGCCGCTCCCGCATCTATATTATTACTCACTTTTTCATAAAATGCAATCAAAGATCAGTACTGTGGCACTTTTGTTTGCTGGTTTAATGAGCATGTTTTTGTTGTCCTTTAGTGATTATGTCACATTTTCTTCCTTGGTAGTTAGGTTATGTGCCAGTTTGTATTGTTTGTCAAGTATAGTTGATGTGACTGTTTTGAATTTCTCTATAAACCTGTCCAGTGATGGGTTGCTTCCTGGCACTGTGTCCACATGGATTTTTTTGCAGGTGAGTTGTAGTCATGATTTATTTATGTGGTTTGGGATTATAGTTTTCTTTGTCATTAAATAATTATTTGAACCATAGCTTTCTGAAGACCCCCCTCCATATCACTACAAAGTTCTATGTTATCCCTAGGTTTAGTTGGGGAGAAGGAAAGCTCTTTTGAAAGAAGATGGTGAGATGGCTCAGTTGGTTAACCTGCCAGCTGTAAAGACTGTTCAAAACTGTAAGATTGCAGGTTCTACTCTTGGCAACATCAGCTCAGTCTTTCACGGTTCTAAGGGTAGATAAAATGAAAGACAATCTGTAATGATTCTGGTCGTAAGTCCAGGAGCAGGGCAGCTAGGGTGTGGAGCATCCACAGGTCTGAGGAGTAGCTTGGGTTCGCAGCTGGGGAGCAAAGCTTGGGAGCGGAGCCAGCCACCTTACTCACCTTGCTACGGCTGAAGGCGATAGTAAAGGTGCTGGCCGCGAAGCCAGATGTCCGACCCCAGTTGAGCCGGGGCCCAGACCTGGATAGTGAGTAAGGTAAACCGGACACTTCTAAGATCAGGACCCCAAAATGCAAAACTAGAAACTAAGAAGGGACTAGGAGACCCAGGCGGATAGGAAACAGGGAAAACCCTACAACACAAAAAACAGAGAAGAAGGGAGGGGCTGACAACCTGAGCTGAGAGGCCCAGAAGAATCGGACACCACCAGAAGACTCCAGCAAGGACTAACCCTCATGCTACCTAGATCTCTGAAAGGGGTGCCCAAGGCGCCCGAAATCACAGATGCCCCCAGAGGCCAATAGTTTCCCTCCAGAACCCTGTCAGAGAGCCTCGACCAAGAAAATGGGGGGACAGACAGGGAAAGGAATCCAGAAGGGAGGAGACAGGACAGTCTACCAAAGAACCCCTACACCCAGACCATAACAGAGGAGCCAGCAGGAGGGAAGAGCTTGCAGAACAAAGTCTGCAGTACCTCTAAATCCCCACTGGGGGGAGGCATAGGACCATAACCCAGGTCTGCCCGCAAGAACGGGAAAGGAGCCAGCTGCCGGAGAACTCGAGGACCGGCAGCACAAGCATCCACAGAGCTACCACGCTACCACTCCCGTAAGGAACTCAGAGCAAGTATCCCGGTGACCAACCACCAGGCACTCGCGGCCAAGGAGTCCAAAGGGAACCCCAACCCTTCCCGCGGTGAAGGATGAGAGGGAGCCCACCTGAGTGACAGCCAAATGCTGCCACGCTACCCGCCAACCCCAACATTAGCGGCGGACAGGGAGCCACGGAAAAGACTTCCAGCAGCCAGGAGAAGGAGAGGAAACAGGATTATATGTAGGGGAGATAGGAAAACTATTAGAAAACAGATGAATTCTCATAGAAGAAATACATTCCAATGGGCCAGTATTTTTGCAAAAACTGATCACAGCATTAAAGATCTGAAGTTGACTGTACTGATGGGAAATTGTAGGACACAGAGTGACAGAAAGATCTGGAAATATAAACTGATACCCAAGTGTTACACTCTGAACTGTGGTCTGACTATATGATACATTATCCCTTATAATAAATATATTTTAGGCCTTTGTGTAGCAGAAGAGTGCATAATGCAGTACAAGCAATGTATTGTGTACACCTCTGGTGCTCTGAGATTTAACCCATACATTCTATAGACATCAGTCTTTGCTGGACTATTCACACAACAATAAGTAAATATATTGGTGTGCCACTTAGCCAGCTACAAAGAGACATCTCTGCTGGAGCCTAAGGAATAGATTATACTGACAATGGAGATTGTATTACTGTCAGTTGAAAAACAGTTTGCATGAGTATATAACCTGTCATGTATTTTTTATTCAGCCTTCATTGTAAATATACTTGAAGAAGAGACCTAGACCTCAATTGAATTGCGTGCGACAAAACATACAGTAGGTACATGTCTACCGACTGACAGAAAAAAATGTCTAAGTCGGTATTCAATTGTCCTACCAGCTGAGAGCACAGCAGAAAAGGAATTGTGGTCAAACGTCCATATTTCAAGCACCAATCATTAGTTCAGATACAGTCACCCTCCCAAACATTAACTCTACACTAACAGTAATGTGCCACAATACTATCCCTAACACTAACCTAACACCCACATCTATGTTACACTTACCTGTCATCCACTGTCTGTCTTCTTCTATCTTCCTTTTTATTTTTTCTGTAATCTTCCCTCTTCTATCTTCTCTTTTTCCTCTTCTTTCTCTCCATCTTCTGTTCTATCATCTTCTGTTTGTTATGTCATTACTGTAAAATGAAGAAAAAAATACATTTTAAATGTGTGCCCCAAACATAACTCTCATATCTGTGCATAGTTTAACCCCTTGAGAGCCAGGGGGTATGCAATGCTTTGCAGAGCCATGAGTTGTGTACCTCTCTGTCACTCAAATGGTTAAGCATAGCACAGATGTCAGAGTTAGAAATGTAGAGAATGCCAAAATAATAAAATCATTGCCCATAAATCTGCTGATAAGTAAAATATTTTGTCCAAAACAAAAGTAGGCTTTAGAGCCAAAAATGATAGAAATAATCATGCTCCCTTCTCCACCGATGTTGGCTGCAGAGGCAGAGAAAAGAAAAGTAGGCAGACCCCCCAGTACCTCATTGGCCCTCCCTGTGTGAGGGAATTTTGAACAGAGATTGCCTTTTCATACAGGCAGTCAATGTTGAAAATGACTCACAGCTATAGCCTGTGAATGCTCAAAGCTGATTGGCTGGGAGTTTCGTAAGCACACATCCCAGCCAATAGGCAGTCTCTGTTCAAAATGACTCACAGCTATTGCCAGTGAATGCTAGAAACTGATTGGCTGGGGGATGCATAAGCACACATCCCAGCCAATAGTTGTGAGAAATTTTTAACAGAGACTACCCGTATAAAAAGGCAGTCTCTATTCAAAATTCCCTAACATTCAAATGGGCATCGGCCCCTGAAGTACTAAGGGGGGTGGAGAAGACAAAGGGGGCATGTTTATTTCCATCATTTTGGCTCTAAAGTTAACTTTTGTTTTGGACAAAACATTTTACTTATCAGAGTATTTATGGGACAATGATTTTATTCTTTGGGCATTCTCTACATTTCTAACTGACATCTGTGCAATTCTTAACCCTCTGAGTGACAGAGAGGTACACAACGCATTGATCTGCAATGCATTGCTTACCCCTGTGGCACTCAAGGTGTTAAATTATGCACATATGTGAGAGTTGTGTTTGAGGCACACATTTAAAATTTATTTTTTTCTTTATTTTACAGGTATGATGGAAAGAACAGAAGATGACAGAACAGAAGAAGATGGAGAAAAAGAAGAAAGAGTAGGAAAGAGAGAAGATAGAAGAAGATGGACAGTAGCTGACTAGGATGCTGAAGACTCCGCTGGACATCAGGATTACTGGTAAATGGTTCTTTCCAATGGCTGTTTTGTATCTTAGTCAAATTAACCCTATGCCTGTGAGGTAATCATAACTTACTGGCACTTATAGGGTTAATTTTACTAACACTGGACACATATTTCCAGTGCTTTGTGTCAGCTGTTTTTAGATCCATTAAGGGACTCTGAACCCATAAAAAATTGTGTCCTTTAATGGATCTTAGAGCTAACACAGTCAATTGAATTTCATCTTGTGACGCTTTTATTTTCAATGAGTGAAAATGCCTCTAAATTTAGCACCTGACATGGTTTTTTTATCAAAATTTTTTTCATAGCACAGGTATTTGAATAGCTTACCTTGCTTGAAAAAAATGCAGTCACCTGTTTTTTTGATGTTGGATCCAATTGAATTGAGGCCATAAAGTGTCTTGAAATCTTGCATCCTAGAGACACTTAGGTAACCAATAAAGGTATCATGTTTACTCTACCAGTCTCCTGCTTTTTTTTACAGCTAATATGTCATCACCTTTTATCTGTACTCAACTGAAAACTCTGTTATATATGATTTACCATTCTAATTAAATAGTATATTTAATTAGCCAAATAAAAATTAAAAGTGTGTTAGAATTTTATTAATTATTAAATGTATTTTTTAGCAGTCCTCTGATGCAAGGTATACTGATCTCATGAAGAGAGATGACAACATAATGTATAATGACTTAAAGGTAACAATATTTGTTCATATTTGTCATGCTATTCCACTAAACCTTTGCAAAGAGATACATGAGTGTGATGATGGCCAATAATATATCCTTGCTGAGTACAAAGCCATGGGAAATTGCTGAACGTAAGGTCTGATATCCACCCCCAGCTGAGCCAGGCAGCAGACCAGGGGCTCAATTCTATTACCAATGCTAAAAAAAACAAAAAAAAAACAGGTGTTATGTATTTTTAAGTCAGGTTTTAGTATCCTATTACCTGAGTTGTGAAAACAAAATCAGCGGTAATTACACGCACCACCATTCAAAAAAATAAAAAAAGCTCATAGGAAATACTAAAAACAATGTGCAAGTAGCATTCTATTACCTGCGTTCAGTATTACCATGTTTTGTGGTTACATTTACTGTCAGTAATCCTGCCCTTCGAGTTGAGGCGTAGAAGCCAGAACAACGGTTTCAAAACCATCATTGCTCAAATGAAATCAGTGCAGAATACAGTATACATCATAGAAATCTGACATAGAGTACCCCCTTCAACATATTAACCCCCCCTTTGAAATTCAAATTATAGTGCTTTCTTTCACCATTTTAATTTGATAAATATTGTTCAGATTTGACATTTTAACTGCCCCTTTGAAATTTGACTGATAGTGCTACCATGACCTTCTTTCTCCATTTAAATTTGACCAATATTGCCCCTTCGATACATTAACACCCCCTTTGAAATTCAACTGATAGTGCTCCCATGATCTTCTTTCTCCATTTAAATTTGACCAATATTGCTCCCATTCGACATTGTTTCTTCTCCAAATATATGTGACATGCCCTCTTTTTATATGTATTGTATGATTAACCCTATGAGTACCAGAGAAGTAGCAATGAATTGCAATGTGTTTACTACCCCTCTGGTACTCAAAGGGTTAATAGGCTATGTATGCGGCTGCATACCTTGACTGTATATGCGTAAAACGTTTATTTTTATTGTGTTTTATTGTATGTTAAAAAAACTTCAGACCTCATGGGGGTCATCAGGAGCCCTCCTGACACCCCCCCTAGCATTGGTCACCTATCCAGTAGGATAGGTGATCTATGTAGGCAACAATTGCCAGCATTTTCAATAAAACCCATATAACATATGTGTCACATATGTTATATGGGCTTACTTCTTATTATTCTTTTTATGTTTTTTAAAAATATAAACTTCAGACCTCAAAGGGGTCACAAGTTATGCACAAGATTGGGACCCAGGGACTCATAATTCATTTATAACCCCTACCCAAAGTTAATATAGTTGGGAAACTGTTCATAAAACTAACATTCTACATACTGGGAACATCCCACCCTACTCATAGATTTTTGGGTATTTACTCTTTCCTTGAGGGAATTTCTTTGTTTTTATTAAGGCCTCTGGTCTTTAAGGGGGTAATTAATTAACATATTAACGCCTCAAGGGGATTAATTTATCTCCTTGGTGGATTAATTTAATGTATTGGGTATGTCTATAAGTTTATTTATTTTAAAAACTAGATCTTCATCTTTCCCTTTTCTAAACACTTTGAGTGCAAAAAGTCTGTCCTTGCTTTGCAGAGAAATCCTGTATCCATAAGCATAAGGGCAGCATGACTAAAGGGTGGGCAAAAGGTCCCTTTGTGTTCCTGTGAGAAATTCAGAGGAAACTACATTGTTATCCACTTTTTCACCTGAAAATTTGCCCTAAACAAACCCCTTAAAATGTTCTCCTTTTTTTGCCTACTCCAAAAATGTTTCAATTGCTACAAACTTCCCCCTGTTTACTTAGGTGTACTTTACATTTTACCACCAAAAATGTGATGTTTCCAGGAAGTGAAACAGAAAACAAAGCAGCTAGAGAGGGTGCTAGGCAGTTTTGAAGCTATTTATTTAATGAAATTAAGGCAACAGTGGCTCAGACTGTTGGCTAACAGTGTGAACAGCGATCTGAAAAAGAAAAGGAGAAGCTTGAAGGACCATAATGCATCCAGTGAGTCAGAGGAGGAGGAGGAAGTGACCACCCTAGCATGGAATGGTCTGGGTGCCCTGATTCCCCAGACCTAATGATTCATAGTCCCCTTACATTATCCCTTGGGATCTGGAGGAAATTTGTTAGCAAGGCAGAACTGGGTAGCAGTGAGAGCAGCATGGATCAGCTGCTTGTGCCTGCGACTACTGCTACCAGTATGCTTTCTGATACTCAGGATGAAATGATGACAAGTGTGTCAGCAGGGGACCATAAGTCACACTTGCCATTTGCAAGCAGCCCCACTACTACCATGCAGCAGCTAAAGAGTGTTGGGGTGAGGGTGGGGGTGGTGATGTGAAGGTGATAATAACTTTGATGAAGCAGCTGGTGGTTGGACTAGCATGACTGTTGATACTCCTGCTGAGGTGGAATGGTAAGTGATAATGATAAGCAGCCAGACTAGTGGTCAGGGGAGCCCACAACATCCCTATGACCCTGTGATTCCCTTTCCTCTGGCATTGTGCCTCTGAGACAGAATGCTGTAGAAGGCATAACTGGCTAGCAGTATTAGCATCAGCACAGATCAGCTGCCTGTGCCTGCTGCTAGTTCTGCCAGTCTGCCTTCTCAAGAGATGGCAAGAGTGACCCTCTTTCAAATTTGTCATCATTGCCAACCAGTGCAACTCTCATTGAGCAGAAACAAGAATGGACTGAGGGACTGGTAGTGGTGGCAGTGATAAGGATGATGGTGAGCAGCTGGGATGGAAGAGTCAATAAGGGCGAGAAGGAATGGGAGACAGATTTGCAAATGGGGATGGGCATCACCACCACCACTATCAGCAGTGATATTGATGAGTTTGCTACTGCCATAATTCCTGCTGCTGCTGAGTTGCCAGGGCAGCAGGCTTATGATGAGCAGGCTAGTGTGCCACAGACCACCATGGTCATAGTGGGAATGGGGTCCAGCAATTGTGATGTGGGACAAGCACAGGTTCCACTTGCCACGAATAATCCTGGCCCTAGTTCTAGTGCTGATTCTGAGGCAGCACCTGCCCAATTCATTGAAGAGGATTGTGGAGAAGAAAAACAAAGATGCCATTCTTTTCCACCTTTCCCATTCCCCCCTGTGGTCATGGGTGTGGTACTATTTTTCATTTGGGTAGGAGCAGTGCAGTCATCAGCGTTAGCACTGTACATTCTGTGTGAGAAGTCATTGAAAAGGGGAAAGGAGGGGACACACCTTGGTACAACCGCCCTGATAACACACATGAAATACAGGAACCAAGACATTTATGTGAAGCATGTTAAAGCCAAACCCCCACAAAAGAAATCAGGTGCTGCTGTTGCTCTACACCCTGTCTCTCCCCAAGGTCACCAAGAATCTAGGCAGAAATCTAAGAGAAAGAAGAATAGAGAAATGAAGCCGAAGACTGAAAGTTTGATGGAGAGCGAAACACCTGGCTTGCCATCAGCTTCTTGCACTATGGTTCAGGTACTGGAAAACATAGCATCATCTCCTGTATGGATGGGCAAAAACATTCACCTCAAACAAAAAACGGCAAAAAATGACACTTCTTACTTGACAAATAATTTCTGGCAAAAAGTGGCATTTTCTTTGCATTGCACTGAAATCAATGGGAAGAACATTTTTTTCTCCAGCACAAGTTTTCTCTATTTTTCAGCAGCCATATAAAAGAGTATCAGCCTCCTACAGAATGTCACTCTGTGTGATAGAGGAAAGCAGCACATTTTTGAGTTACAGAAGATAGACAAATAAAGGGGAATTGAAGCATTGTTTAGGGAGTCTTTAAGGTAGGACTTTTGTTCTCCGTATTAGGGAAGTCTGTGGGTAATCTGAGGAGAAGAAGGGAGGAAGAAGGTTGTCCCCAAATACCCCAAAACTTGGTGTGACTGACTGGCAAGACACAAGGATCTGGAGTCCAATTTGCTTGCTTATTTTGCTTTTATTATCTCTGTGCTGGGGAAGTCAGGTGAAAGAAGTTGTTGGTTTTGTTTTTTATTTATAATTTTTTTTTTGACTGACTTTGATAAGATAAGAAAGGGTGGAGAAAATAAATAAATAAATAAATAAATAAATAAATAAAAAATTAATACTTTTATAATTAAATGAAACAATACATTATGTGACAAACTGGTTGATCATGAGTAAGTATTGAACACATGAACTGTGTTGATCTATATCACCAACAATATGTTGTGCTGATTGTCTCCACTTACAAGTCTATCCTGTTCTCATGTTATCTAGATACTGTTCTTCTTTTATCATATGCTTCAATAAAGTAATTGTTTTTACAATTCCGCATATTCTAATCATTTGTGTTGGTGCACCTTCCCATATTGCTCAGGTTGTTAGTTGGACTCTGGGGAAGTCCACAGGGAGCACACACAAGAGATGGTATACTAATGCAGCTAGAGAGGAGATAATTGCCATTCAGTATTTACTTTGAATTAAAACTCACGCATGGTTGAATCCGCTGCTACACAACTCTTATATTTACCTGAGCAGGATAGTGTGCCACAGACCACTGTGGACACAGTGGAAATGGGGTCAACAAATGATGCGGGACTATGAGTGGTTCATTTGCCAGCAGCTGCAATACTCCTGGTCACAGCTGAGGCAGTAGCAGCAACATCATCCTCTGCCCCAGTCAGTGAAGGGGAAAGTGGAAGAGAAGAAGAAAAAGGCCATTCTACCTTTTCGCTCCCCCCTGAAGTCATGTGTGTGGGACTATTTTTGTCTTGTGGCAGGCACAGTGCAGTCATCAACAACGGCACTGTGCACAATATGTGACAAGTCAGTGAGAAGGGGAAAGGAGGCAATGCGCCTTGGCTTAACCACCTGATAACACAAATGAAACACAGACACCGTGACATTTACAGCCACACATTGACCACAAAAATTCCGCAAAGCTGTTACTGTACCCCCTAACTATCCCAAAAGGCAACAAGAAGCTAGGTGGAGATGAGGAAAAACAGAAGAACCCAGGCAGAGGCTGGAGGTTCGATGGCAAGCTAAACAACTAGCTCATCATTACCTTCATGCTCTAGGGTAACTACATCTTCTGCCAATCCACCTCATTCATCGTTACGTCCATCGCCATGTGATAGCCACTCTGTAGATGTTAGAATGTGGTAGTTCGTGTCCACCCATTGCACATGTGTGGTGCACTTACCGTACATGCCAGTGTGATGGAGAAGAATCGCAAGTAGGACATCAAGCGGCATCAGAGGAGATTCCATCCCACAGAATATACTAAGCTGGTGGCACAGAGGATTCATCATTACTATTAAACTGTCAGCAAGTTGTTATGTGTCCTTAGTGGGGTGTGGACACGGGGCATATTGACAGCAGCAGTACTTGGTTTTTGGTGTCATGGTGTTTGGATTGAGTTGTGCCAGGTGTTAATAACCACACACACTGTGCACATAGCAGTTGCTGATGAGAGGCACAGTTCATAATCTCAAGGGAAACATTTCTGTTCTAGTAACATCACACCCATGATTTTGGAGGAGGGGCAGGTGGAGAAGAATTATTAGCCAGCTTCTTCTCTTCTCCACATATACCTGAAATGGTGGGGGCTAGTTGTGGTGCTGCTACTGCATCAGACACATCAATGGAGCTACTAGAGGCAAGTGGAACCATGATCATAATCACACATATCACTGCTGTTGTTGATCCCATTCCCTTTGAGCTGCCTAATCATCCTCCTGTTTAAACAACTCAGCAGCAAAAAGAACAGAAGTCTCAAAGTCAGCAATTACACCAGGGCATTTGACAAAGGCCACTGGTCAACACAACATGACCGGCTGGCACTAGGCATGTAGGGCATTTTTTCCTCAGGGCTGGTTCTTTAAAAAACACACACACAAAAAAAACAATTTTTAAGGGCTTGTTTCTAACAAGCCTATGTACTACAAATCAATGTTTCCTTATGGCTTGTGTCAAAGAAGTCTAAGCCCTACAAAACAATGTTTCTGTAACCTTAGGGCTTGTGGCAAACAAGTCTCAGTCTTACAAATCAATGTTATTTAAGGGCTTGGGCCTCTAACAACAAATCTTACAAATTATCCTCTACAAAATGCTCTGTCACATCAAATATCAGCCTACCCCAGTGGCAGCTTACTTCAGGGGGTCCCTGTCTCTATCAAGTTATATATAAATGTCTTATTTTATTTATATTTTATTAACTGCCCCCCAATACCAGTCAACAAACCCCTGCAAAATAAATTCCCTGTACAACTGATTCTTTCCCCAGACTCCATTCAACAACACAGGCACCCTCCTCAGACCCCTTTTATACCATGTCTTATGTTTTTTTAGTAAACAAACAGCCCCCCACCAAATTCCCTGTCAACTAATTCTTTCCCCTTACCCTACCAACACAGACACCCTCATACCCCTTTTATACTATGCCTTTGGGAAACAAAGTAACATTTGCAATGTGTTGTGTGTAAATTCAATGTTCCCATTGATTTAAAAGGAAAAACAGCACATTTCACTGGAAATTTTTCACCAAGTGGAAACTGCCATGATTCGCCAATTATGGTTTGAGGTGAAAATGTTCACCCATCCCTACGTGGGATTAAAGATAGTTCAAAAAATGATTACAGCAATGGTTGCTGCAGCATGTGCAATAAATGATGATGATTTCTCTCCTCCCCGGGTGGATGCAGTTTGTCAAGGTCCCACCAATCACATCATGTCAGTCTCCCACCACCACTTCCATACACATCTGCCTCATTGTAGGCTGTACTTTTTTTTTTTTAATCACTTCACATCATCATGAATATGTACAGGTGTCACTTAAGCAGGAAGTTAGTGTTAGTGGGCAAAGGACAAATTCATGCTAACACGTTTTTCAAGCTATATGTTGCAGTAGGGCTTACAACTTTGACTTTCAGATACTTATTTCTCCACTACATCCCTCATTAAAATTAATATTGTGCTGGAAAATGTTGCACCATAGGAAACACAGGTGAAAAACTTGTTGGAATAGGAGAAAAATGTGTTGAATACTAGGAGAAAAAATTTATTAGAATAGGAGAAAAATGTATTAGAATAGGCAAAAAGGAGGAAAATTTTACATTGTAGAAAAGGAGAAACCTTTTTCAAAAAAAGAATAAAATAATACATTTTTCAAGAAAAGTCACGCAGGAAATTTTTCTCACTTTTCACCCCCCTCCTCAATCTTCTGATGATCCACCTCGGCAATTATTGCCTCGCCCACCAGCTTATAATGATTCTGCAAACGTGAGGCAGTTCATGTCCACCCATTTCTGACCACACATGGTAATGTGGTGGAGTATAATCGTAGTCATGGAATCAAGCAGCATCTGAGGAGATTCCATCCTGCAGAATATGCTAAACTGGTGACATGGAGGATTTATAATTATTATTAATTCTGCTAGCTGTCACCTGTCCTTAGTGTAGCGTACAAGAGACATAGTGACACAGCTGTACTTGGTTTCTGTGGGGATTATTGCTTTCAGTTGTTTGATGTGAGTGCAGATATGTCCATTGTTCCCAGACCTTCCCCTACTTCCTATGCACACTGTGCACAGTGCAGTTGCTAATTAAAGGCACAGTTCCTTTTTGCTGTCAAGGAAATAATTAGTATTCCACCACACCTATGATCTTGGAGGAATTGTAGGAGGATGTAACGGTTTTATTGACACTCAGACATGGAAGGTTTGGGTAAAATGCAATATTATTAAAGAAAACCATAAATGATTAACCCTCACGGGTCCAGTATGTATGCAACAGTATATTACTGACACAGGACAGGTAGTAATACAAAATACACAGGTCCAGTATGAATATACAATACTATACTGACACAGGACAGGTTTCAGTTAACAGTACCCACACAGGTCCAGTATATAATACAATACTATACTGACACAGGTCAGGCACGATTCGTGTGAGTCCAAATGATACAGATATTGATTACTATTAGGCCGGGAGGATGGGTAGGCCCTAATAACGCAATGGCCCTTAATATACTCTCTACGCAGAGAGTGACACAATAGCGACCAAGGCAGCAACAGCAACGAGGGACCTGGACAACGACTGACTACTGGAGCTGCCAGAGGAGGACTGCCACGGAGTCACGGAGTAACGCCAATCAGTGACTGCTAAAGCTGTACCCAATGTGCCAGGCACCAACCCACAAGGGGTTAATGAACACTCAGACCCAGAATCGAGTACCAGATGGAGAAAGTGTGAGGCGCCCAGGAGACCAACCTCAACTAAGGCAGTATGGGTCAAGCGTACCGTGGGACACGCGACACCGGATGAGATCACAAGGCACAATACGGATCGGGTTACAGCAACTGGCTGTCTGAGCAGCAACAGAGGCAACAGAGTATCTGTCCGTGGACAGAAAGAGAGACTGCCGTATGGCCCACAACCGGATACCGGATAGGTAGAGACAAGGCCGGGTCGGTATACAGAGCAGGAACGTTAGCCAATCCGGGTCGGTACACAGAGCAGGAACGTCAGCCGGGCCGGGTTGGTACACAGAGCAGGAACATCAGCCAATCCGGGTCGGTACACAGAGCAGGAACCTGCCGGGAGAGGTACACAGAGCAGGAACGATTCAGGCAGAGTAGTCAGGCAGTCCAGGTCATACACAGGAAACACACAAATTCGGGAACAAGCGCTGGTAACGGAAACACCACAAAAGGGCTCTGCAGAAGTGACAGGGCTCAGTATGTAAAGGTATTTACTGGGTGGAGCAATACCATGTAGTCAATAAGACTGACTCAGGAAGAAACATAGTAATAATGTTGCAAGCAATAACACGGGCACTGTGATAGAGGAGAAGCATTATTGACCAACTTCTTTTCTCCACATATACCTGAAGTGGTGGGGGCTAGTTGTGGTGCTGCTTCTGCCTCAGATGAATACTGGATCTAGTGGCAAGTGGAACCATGATCATTATCACCCATATCACTGCTGTTGTTGATCTCATTCCCTTTGAGCTTCCGTAATCATCCTGCTGCTTAAACAACTCAGCGGCAAGAAGAGCAGTTGCAAATGCCGCAATGTCACCACTGCATTTGCCAAAGCCTACCATAAAATTACCTGCCGGCACTAGGCCTGTAGGGCATTTTTTTTTTCTTAGGACTTGTTCTTTCAAACAAGAGGCCTATATAAACAACAAATCTAAGTCCTACAAATCAATGTTTGCTCAGGGCTTGTGCCTAACACTGATTCCTCAGGGAATGCTGAGTCCAACAATTCCTCACTGATTTCTCAGGGCTTGTGCCTAAAAAGTGTAAGTTCTACAAATCAATTTTTCCTCAGGGCTTGTGCCTAACACAAGTGTAACTCCTACAAATCAATTGTCCCTCAGGGCTTGGGGCTCTAACAAGTCTAAGTCCTACAAATTGTCCTCTACAAAATACTCTATACCATCAAGTATCAGCCTTCCCTAGTCACAGCTTACGTCAGGGGTCCCTGTCATGATACACACCAGTTTCTTATTTTATTTTTTTAACTAACTGCATACCCCCCCCCCCGATCCTAGTCAACAAAGCAAAACTAAACAAAAAATCCCTGTTCAACTGATTCTTTCCCCAGACTCTACCAACACATGAACCCTCAGACCCCTTTTATACTATGCCTGTGGGAAATAAACTAAAATTTGCTATGTGTTATGTATAAATTCAGTCTTCCCATTGATTTCAATGTAACGAGTTAGGTGAAAAAAAGCAGAAAAAATGCACTTTTGTGGGAAATTTCCCACTAGGAATGAAGTGCCATTTTTTGCTTATTTCAGTGTTAAGTATATCTTCAGTATATCTTCATGTATTGTAATCAGATATTATAAATTGTTTAATGGTCCTCTTCAAATGCAAAACAAACTGTAGGTGGAAATGGGAAGCATAGATTGGCAGGAGAAGCCTGACATGGGGAGAAATGGTCAAGAAAAGTGAAGATAGCTTAATGTTCCTGGGTCTGGGCATGTGATAACACCCACCATTCCTCCCTAGGAAGCAGTGATCTGAAGTAAGCTTTTATATTTTGAAATATACACACACCAGAGTCCCCAAGACCCATTACGCCTATTAACACCAGTAGAAAAATTCTATGCTCCCTCCCAGTAAGAATGATGAAAAGACCTGCTTTTGTTTTCCAATATACTCTGCTTTCAAATTCTTGTAGATAGAAAATAATTAAAAATGTTCACCTTTTGTAAGTGTCAGTGGAATTCCTGAGAGAAGATGGCAATTTCAGCCCATAATTTCTATAGCTATGAGAATCCCCACTGCAGTACTATAAACCCAGAACTTCCAGTAAGGTTGTTCTGCAAGGTTTTAATTAGTAGTCAGTGAGTGTGAAAATGAAGAGTGAGAAAGAGATTTGCTGCTGTTGTGTGATGCATTATGTGTGCACAAACAGGAGTTGGGGGGCTGCTGCTGATCTGAATTGCAGATGGAACAATCCAGTAGCACAATCTTTAGTAGTCATAGGGAGCCCAGCACCAGGAGATAGCACTGCTGCCACCACATCTCAAAGGACCTGGGGTATGGTTCTAAAATGGATAACTTTTATCCCCAGGTGACTGTGGCCATAGTGATACAATACACCTGCCTGTGTGATGTGTCTGTGTGGTCTGAGCATGACACCATTAATGTTATACTCACCAGCAAGGGTGAAGGAAGATTCTGGTGGTGATGGTGCTAACTGTTATCTCTTTTGACCTATTCACCTACTCTTTCAGACTAGGGACTGGCTAGGGTGAGTTTATAGGTGTGCTACTCCCTTACCTGAGGGCCTGTTTATCAAGCTAATTTGTTGCTGTGTTCCCTGAGTTCCTGTCTTGCTGCTAACCTTGTTCTGGATTCTAACTGCTCTTTTTGGATTCCCCTTTTGTACTATGCATTGGTCTATTGTTTTCCTGATTATTCTGCTGTTTTGTCCCACAGGTACTAGAATTTTTCCTCTCTGTTACCAAATTGGCCTGGCTCTGATTCTACCTCTTGTCCGCTTCCTCTCTGTGCTCTCTTCACAGACATCCAGCGGTTGCTTCCAGTTGTTCTTATTTTTCAGAGTGTCACGAGTGGTGAAGCACCTGACTCCTCCATCCTTTAGTGGCCTTCCATCGGCCTCGATGAGACCTTGCTGTCTGTGCCTGCAGGCTTGGGCATATCTATTGCCAGTGCCTGCCCTATATGGGTCTCCTCCTTTTCAGTCAGTCTGACTGCATCTCACATCTGGGAAACTCTCCTGCATCCAGCCCTTCACTATCCATAGATAGACTGGTTACTATCAGTGGCTCAAGCTCCACTTGTTTATTTTTTGCCTGCTGCTGCAGCTCCGGCTGGCTGGGCATTTTGTTCCTCCCATAGTGCTTCCCTCTCCTTCAGTGCCATAGATAAATGACAGGAGAGGAGTTCCAGCTCTTGGATCTACCTGCCTCACCGTGCAGCATCAGAGCTCCACCCTTCTTCCTTGTAAGCGGCCATAGATAGACGGCTACCTTGGGGGCGCTTCCCTATCAGCCTCTGGGGGTCTCCCTGACTGAGACCACATTGGAGCTCTTACTCTTCTTGGATATTTTTGTTTGCGCTTGGACTTAGCCGTAGTTAGACGGCAGGAAGAAAGCCAGTGCCCTGGCATCTCTTTTCTGCCCTTATTGGGATGTCAGGTTTTTTTTCCAGTTTTTGAGTTATACTTGTGTGGAGGCACCTATTATCTGTATTCCTTCTAGTCTTGGGACACCCTTGGAGGGTTTCTACTTGCCAGATAAGGGTCCTACATACACATTGGGGTTTCCTATTTTTTTCTTCTAGTGCCTATGCTATTAGAGTCCTTCTCCCTGATACCTAAATTCTGATTATAAGTCTGAGGACTGTTCATCCTGGTCCTGGCCCCAGCTCAAATGTACTCTAGTCTCCATTAGATTACACGGAGGTAACACTAATGATGATGATGAGGGTGGTGGAGATAGTGAAATGAGAGCTTTCTTAGCTCTGGCAAATGTAAGGTGGGAGAAAAATATATACTTATTGCACTAGGTATAACCAGTAGGGGCATTGGTATTTGGTACTTTAATTCCAGCTGAGTTGTCTGACTGAGAATTAAATGTTACCCTGTCTATAGATAGTATTAGTGGTAGTTTTTGGAGTGGGACTGATATCATCATCATCACCACAGACTATGGTTCTGGAACCAGTGCCTACAGTGATATAGGACAGGTGGTGGATGTGGTTTCTACAATCTTAGACTGCTATAATTAATTTTGGGGCCAGAGGATGTTTCATGCTCTCTATTCCCTTAAAAACTAAACCTTTTTCATGTTCAGATAGTCAATGGCTGTAATCACTATTTTGTACCAGTGAATCTATGTAATTACATCTCTTCTTAGGGGACCGCCACCGGGAGTCGCTCCAGTTTGACATAATTCCTTCTCCCATGTATGCCATTTATCATGACATCCTAAATCTCCCCTGGCTTCAGGCCCATAACCCTCACATTGATTGGACAACAGTATCCTTTCCTTGTCCTTTCCATCTACCTATTGCAGCAACATGGCTTCCATGCACACCAACAGTTGGTTGTCTCCTTTTCTGCTGTTTCTCTTACTTCTCTACCTGTTGCCTATTCTGAGATTTCAGATGCCTTTGACAAAAAAAGGGCTGACATACTTCCTCCTCATTGACCCTATGACCACACCAACAACCTCCTGCCTGGGGCAGCTTTTCCCTATGGACATATTTAACCTCTATCAGGTCCAGAACTTGAACATCTTCAGGATTACATAACTGAGCTATGAAGAAGGGATTTATATGCCCCTCTCCTTCCCGGCAAGAGCTGGCATATTTATCATAGCGAAAAAAGATGGAGGTCTGTGCTCTTGTATCTGGATCCGAATAAAATCACTGTAAAAAAAATAGATACCTTTTACCACTCATTTTGGAATTCTTGAAAGGTTTATCTTCTGCATCCATATTTACAAAGTTCAATCTTAGAGGTGCATACAATTTGGTCAGAAAGGATGATGAGTGGAAGACTGCTTTCCTTACTTGTTACAGACATTTTGTACTTAGTCATGTCATTTGGTCTTTGCAATGCCTCAACGGTCTTCAATATTTCATCAGTTATGTCTTCCAGGATCTCCTACAACAATATGTCATCATCTACTTAGCGGACATTCTGATTTTCTCTTCAAGCATTCAAGAACATTGTGTCCACGTCAGCCTTTTTAAGAGAACATTCTTTATATGCTAAAATAGAAAAATGCTCCTTTGAGCAATATAAGATTGAATTTCTGGGAATTCTCATTGCACCAAATTACATTAAAATGGATCCACGTAAGTGTTCACCATTCTGGAATGGCCTGTACCTACCAATGTAAAGGAAGTTGAGTGGATATTAGGATTCTCAAATTCCTAAAGATGTTTTATCCATATTTTTTCCAGAGTCATTGCCATTATTAAATCACTTTTGTTTCCAGTGAACGTGTCAAGCTGAAACAGAGTTTTAGCAACTCAAAGCTTTATTTACAAAAGCTCCTATACTTGCTCAACCAGATAAACAGAGACCATATTTCATTGAAGCTGATGTTTCAGTCATAGCTATAGGGACTGTCCTGTCTCAACAACTTGGCAATCCTAAGAAATTAATCCTATTGCATTCTTCTCCAGATGCTCTTTCCTGATTTTAGCAACTACAGTGTGGGGCATAAAGAACTGCTAGCAATTAAAAGTGCACTTGAGGAATGGCATCATCTGCTTGAGGGAGCACTCCACCTTGATACAGTGTATACCGATCACAGTAACCTGGAATATCTTAATTCTGCCCGGAGGCTTTGTTCTCTTCAGGCTAGGTGGGTCCATTTCTTCTCACATTTCATGCTTCACATCACTTACCTGTCTGGTTCAAAGACCCTAAAAGCTGATGTTTTGTATCATCAGTATTCTACACCTGGGAAATCTTCTTTACCACCAGATACTGTTCTCCATTCAGCTTGTTTCCTTCTTATTGATAAACCTTTCCTGTATACACTTAAACAACATACTTCTTTTGACATTCCTTGTGTCCAGCAGTATGCCCTGTATGTACTCTGAAGGTCTACTGTACTATCAAAAACAGATTTATGTTCCTCCACCACCAAGTTATATATCTGCTACATGATCTTCCCTCTGCCGGTTATTTTGGTGCAAAAAAGACACGAGTCAATACAAAGATACTTTTGGATATCCAAACTTATGTATAGAAGTGTGACAGCTGTACCAGAGCCAAAGACAGACATTCCAAACCCTTTGGCTTCTTACACCTCTTACTGGTTCCCTCATCGTCATGGAGAGATGTCACTATGGACTTTATTACAGATCTCCCTCCATCCAATAATCATACCACCATTCTCGTTATAGTTGACAGACTCACTAAAATGACACATTTCATACCCATCAAAGCTAATGCTACTGCTGCTCAGACCACCACTCTGTACAAAAAGGAAGTATTCAGATTACATGGATGCCCAACTTCAGTGACTTCTGACTGAGGGCATCAATTCTCATCCCGATTCTGGAAAGCCTTCTTTACAGCTCTTAATATCATTATGCATATGTCAGCAGGATACAACCCACAAATGCATGGTCCAACAGAATGCACCACTCAGACATTAGAATAATACCAGCAATGTTGCAGCACACATTTACAGGATGATTGGGTCTCTTTACTTACCCTTGCTGAAATGTATTACAATAACAGTTTCCACCAGTCCATCAAAATGTCTCCTTTTCTTGCCAACTATGGCAATCATACCCAACCTTTACCCATCTCCTTTCCGGACTCCCCTGTTCCTGAGGTCATGCTTCAAGAAGCTTTGAGACTGCCAAAAGGTGCTACAGCAAACTTTACTACAAGCACAGTCTGCTTACAAGAACCAGACTGACAAGCATCGTTCTGCTTCTCCCTTACTCCAAGTAGGGGATAAGTTCAGAATCTCCTTCAATCATCTTTGTCTGAGATGTCCTAAAAAATTGGGTCCTCAATTCCTAGGACCATTCCCTATTGTCCGGTGAATTTATGCCATTGCCTATCAGTTGCTCCTACTTTTTTCATGGAAGATCCATCCTATCTTCCATGTTTCTCAATTGAAACCTTGGATAACCCTCATCCACAACCTCCTCCACTATGGGTTCAAGGATCTGATTATTATGAGGTACAAGTTATTTTGGGTTCCAGTATCCGTTGAGGCTGTCTGGAATAACTCTTATATTTGAAAGGGTACGGCCTCGTCGAATGGTCCTGGGAACCTCTTGCACACGTTCATGCTGTGGTTCGGCTTTGCGCATTCCATGGGACTCATCCATCTCGTCCAGGTCCTATGAGCGTCCGGAGGCCGCATCCTGGGGGGGCACCCTGTCATACTACAGCTCCAGGACATCATGGAGCCTCGGCATCTTCCTCCTCAAACCATCATGGCAGCTCAGTGTACTTTTCCTTATATGCGACAGTCTCTCATATCTCTGCATTAGCAAGTAGTGTCATCACGTAGGCATCACGTAATTGGTACAACGCCTCTTTAAAGCAACATGTGGACCTAGCACCATTCCTGAGATGTGGACACGTAGCTTAATTCCGACAATGTAGTCATGCAGCATCATTCCGGCAACTCATAGCATTAATGCAATTACGTCATCACTATGTGCCTATTTATACCCAGCTAACCCTATGTCCTGTGCTTAATTATACTTTGCCTTTGGATTTGTCTGAATTAGACTTTCTGCTTGAACTTCTGGATTTAACTTTGTACTGCCTTACCAATTCTGAACCTTTGCTGCCTGCCCTGACCTCTGCTTGGCCATTGACTCTGAAACTACGCTGCCTACCCTGACCCAAAGTCTGTCCATAAGTCTCAAAAATATCTGTTACCTTTGCTGTTTCCCCTATCATTCTGTTTCATCATTTCAGCCCTGCATCGGGGCTTCAATCCTGTTACTCCATTCAGCAGTGATTGGATACTCCTGATAACCTGAAATTCTGATGCCCATTGGGGTTTTCTGCACTCTGGACTTCCTCATAAATTCTTCTTCTTCTGTAAGGTTTTATATTCTTCATCTCTCATCTTTTATTTCTGCTTTGCTTCACATGTACTCTTCTTTAGTCATCCTCTTTAAACTTAGTATTGCCCCTGTAAAACAAAATATTGTTATCAAAATTAAATGTTTCCTTAAAGCTACGCCTCTACCTCCACCAGTGGCGGACAAGAAAAGAATAAAAAAAACACTCCTTGAACCTTTCTGGCTGTTACCAGATGACACCTAAGTAAATTTGGATAGGTACTGCCTTTTATATGGCCAGTACATGTTCAAAATGGTTCTCATGCTTCCAATGGTTGGGATGTGGGGTTACACAGGGCACAGATTGTGCCCAGCGGTGACCACACCTCCCAGCCAATCAGCTTCTAGCATGTTTAGTTATCCCTCCTGCTAGAAGCTGATTGGCTGAGAGATGTGGTTACTGCAGGGCAAGGAATGTGCCCTTTGTAACTCCACATCCCAGCAATTGTGAGCATGGGAACCATTATGAACAGGGACTGGCCATATAAAAGGCAGTCCTTGTTCAGATTTACCTCAACTGGTATTGTGCAACGGCCCGAAAGGTACACGGAGGGTTCTTTTTTTTGCCACCACTGGAGGCGGCAGCTGAAGCTTAACTTTAAGGAAAGGTACTTTTAATAACAATATATTTTTTTACAGGGGCAACACTAAGTTTAAAGAAGAAAACTGAAGATGAGCACCGATGATGAAAAGAAGACAGAAGATGACAAATGCATGCAGAGATGACAGATGAAGAAAAAGAAGACGAGGATGACAGATGAAGAAGATAGAGGAAGACAGAGGATTACAGAAAAATAATTAAAGAGAAAGACCAGGGTTCAGAAGACCCTGCTGGATGTCAGACTGCCAGGTAAGCTTTTCAGCTATGGGTGAAAGGCTAGTGTTAGGTCTAGTATTGGTGCACTTTATTGTTAATGATAGAGTAGTGTAGGACCAAGGTGGGGGGGTAGTGTTTGGGAGTGTCATTGTGTTTGTAATTTACGCTTGGTGTTTGACACTGTGTCAAACACTGAGCGTTAGCTGGTTTCCTTTGATGTTCCCATTTTTCACTCTATTTAGCGTGAGTTATGGGACTAAAAAACAAAGAAGGACATTGGGCCACAAGTCAGGTTATGTGTTCCAACACTCATCGCAGTTAATGTTGGTAGGCAATTGAATTCAGACGGTCCCGCTGTGTGTGTGTGTGTGTGTGTGTGTGCTGTTTGGTGTTCATTTTTGCCCTACTGTGGGTTTTACCTGCTCAAGTTGATCCAAGCCATTGGTCAGACAACACAAACTAATCAAACTAGTGGTCTCCTCCCTAATCTGATATCCACAAAACTCAAGAGAAAATGAATAATAAACAAAATGCCCTGGATGGTAATATAGCACAGGAAAATCTAAATGACAATATATTTAAATCAAAACATCAATAATATACATAATGGGGAAATTCATCAAAGTTAAATCAATTATTTTACTATAAAATGGGAAATTACATTAGCATAGCATAGGATCTACATATAAGATGAATGATGGCTTGGAGGCATGAAGTTGGGGCTACAAGAATCAATGAGGTTTGTGAAGGGGGCACTGAGAAGAGAGACAGAATAGGGAGGGCAAAGCAGTTCTAGATATTTTGACTACTAGCTATAACTACTATTTCCAAATACCTTTCTTCTGATGTTGATGTGAGCAGAGTGCCATTAGATATACTGCATATTCTTCCTGGGGCTTTTTGTGTCCTGTATAGGGATGGGTGAAGCTTCCTGCCTCAAAAGATTAAAGGGAAAAAATGGAACTTTCCTCCACTAGGTAGATGTTCCACTAAATGTGCAGATTTTCTGATTTTATTGCATATATCTTTTCTTTAAAGTCAATGACAGCACTTAATTTCCCTCTAATGCTAAAATTATTCCTATGTTCTTAGTAAAAAATGGTGTCAGCATGCCACAGGTTGTCAGTCTGTTTGGGAATAAAATGTAAATGTGTGTGATTTCTGTCATTCAGGTGAAAAGAAGGGAGAGGAAATGACAGTGACAAATATTATCAGACAATACATCTGACCAAATAATCAAGACAAATATAGACAAGGCTTTCAGATTGACATACTGTGTTTTTGTGTTCCAAGCTGTAGAAATTGTGTTTTCTGAAGCCAAGTCTGTCCTGTACTGTGCTGTAAAAATACTACTGTAGTAGTTCTTGGGAGAAAGCAAATTTGTATGTCAGCTGTGACAATCAACAGTAACAGAGACTGACTGTAATAGTGTGACATAAACCAAATAATAGAGAGACAAAACAGTATTTCATATAGTGCTACCAGCTGTGTGGTTCACATTAATAATCAGCAGTACTCCCACTGTGTCCACAAAAAGAGCCAAGAAATTGAAAGTGGAATTGCCATCAGTGCATCAGGAGGAGGGAATACTGGTGGTGGCTGGTGATGATACCCCGCAGGGTGTTATTGATAGTGGGCAAGAATGTGAGCATACTTGGAGGTGACAAATGAAGATTAGAAGAAAAATCTAGAGGGACTGGGTATCATCCTATTACCTTCACCCTCCATAAGACTGAAATTATGGAGTTAGCTACAAGATGTCGTTATGTACCACCCATGATGATCATATGTCACAGTAGCAGCAGACAGAGCATCATGATCCTCATCAGACTACTGCTGATGCATCCAGATTGCTCACCATGGATGCTAGTATTGAAGTGGGAGTTGTGGTGAGGATGATGATGATTAAGATGGATTTCCACCATGTGCTCTTTACATGTGGCAGGCAGTGGTGAAAGAAGTTGTTCCATTTCCTATTACTAGTAGTAACACTAATTAGGAAGTAACAGGTGTAGCAGTGCCAGAAAGTACAGCGGAAACAGCACAAGAAGGCACTTCAGGTGATGACAGTCAACAGTTCAATCCCTCTCCACTTCTGCCTGTCCTGAAGTTGTGGGTTTGGGAATATTTTTCTTTGAGGCAGGGACTGTTCAATACTCAACATCAGCTTTGTGCACAATGTACTATGTCAAAAAAAAATAGCAATGTTGTAGAGAACAATACAATACAGGGCATAATGGAGCATATGCAGCTGGCGCACCCTACTAAATATTCCAACATGATAGCTGGGGGGAGGGTAAATAATTTTGTAGCATAAATCAGTCACCCACGTGCTATCAAGTGACTGGCTTATATATAATGGAAAAGGTCCTTAGTCATCGACTGACAGCAAAGGATTTTTAGGGTGACATTTCCCTTAAAGCCAACCAATAATATTGCTAATACAAACATTAAATAGAACAGTCCCCAGCACTGACCCTGAGGCACCCCACTAGTAGCCCTCTGAATGTATTCCAGTGACTATGACCTTCTGTGTTTGATCCTTCAGCCAATAATTTATCTAGTTAACTACCTTTGAATCCAGTCCCATGTCAAGTTGCTTGTGTATTAGCTTTTTCTTTGAGTGTTGAAGGTTTTAAAATCCAGATATGCTACATCTGCTTTATGTCTTATTTGTACAGTAACAATCCCACTCACTGAAACTTAACCCTTTCAGTGATAGCGTAACCGTGCAATGCATTTCTTGTACCAGTGACAACCAGGACCTCATGAAGCCAGCCACAATTTCTTTGTGGAGATAGCTCCTAGTTATTCCCTTTTTTCAATATTTTTTTCTTGTTAAATATAAGTTGAATAACTCCCTGCAAATGTTATACATATATATAAATACTGTTTGTATCTCTATTTTTTTGCAGCCCAGGATCCAAAATCAGACAGCTGCCCCATCAACTGAATATGAAGACATTTAAAAACATGAAAAAAACAGTAGAATCTACAAGTAAATAGCATAAACATTTATTTTAACCCCACAGATAAGGTGTGAGCAATCCCGGTCCTCAAAAGGTACAAATGGTTCCTTTTTTCAAGATACTGCTGCTTGAGAATGGTGATGGAGAAACTGGATGAATAAGATAGTGATTGACCCACCTGCATTCAAGCAATGATAACCTGGAAATTTGCCCTGTTATTAGTTCCTGAGGACATCCTGATTTAAATTCTCAAGACATCTTCAACTCATTGTGTAGGATCCAAATGTTTCAAGTAGCAGTAAACCTTTGTAATGAGAAAAAAATAAATTATATCTATATTTATATACACACAGCAAAAGAAATCAGCCTGCAATGTCAGGACTGAAGCAGCAAAATTAAGCTTTATTGTTATGTGTCAACGTTTCACTGTGCCAATGTACATTTTTATCAGACAAGTGTGTGAGGTCACCATCCACCTATGTATTGAGAAATCAAAACTCCCTCCAGAAACACCTTCAGTGATGTCAGAGATGATGTAGGGGATCTTAGTGTAATACAAATACTGATGAGTATTCGTGAATAAATAAAACACATCTCAAAGTGTAGCGACACCAAGAAAAAAGTTTTGCATAATAGGGAGGAATACATATTTACAAGTCTGTTGCAAGTGTACAGTGGCAAAATCTATGAATAAAAAGACTTCAATGAAGCAAGTTCAAAAGTCCATATTGCCCACTCTCTCGTCTGAAGAAGGAAATTCATAACATGATGAATGCTATTATCCACATTAGTCAGAATGAAAAAGAGAGAACCACAGTAGGCCGCATCAATGTTTTATAAAGTAGTGGATCAGTGAATAAAAATACAAGTGTATAATACCTGTATTTTTATTCTCCATACGAGAGAGTGGGCAATATGCACCTTTGAACTTTCCTCTGAAACGTTGACCTCTATATTGCCTATTATTCAATAAATATTTTGTTTGGTATATGTCCCACGGGTGCTTCCCCCTTTCTTTCAACATTTGCATTCTTGTTTGGGATTGTATACCTGGGCAGTCTTTGACTTACGAGTGAGCGCTTTCACCTCAACACAACCTCTCTCTCTCTCTCTCTCTCTATCCTCCTTTTTATTTATAATATAATTTGCTAGAATGCATCGCTCCCTGTGTGCATAACAAACACATGTGCAGTAGAGACTGCCCGAACGATGCAGACATGCGCAGTAGAGACTGGCCGAACGCGCTGGCCTCCAGTCTGAGTTGGAGATAAGAAACAAGATGGCGGCATGAAACAAGGATTTGCCCATTCCCATTCAAAACTTTTTGAAGTTATTACAGCTCAAATTTTTTTATTTTTACATTAAATTACATTTTCTTATTCTGGTCGCAGGGGGGACTGGTTGTTTTACTTACTGTGAAGAGCCATATTCTATTACAAAAAGTCTCCCACAGAATGTATGCATTTTGTGCATAAGATAGCTCTTTTGCTAACAGTTTGCTAGAAAGAAGTTTGACTTCAGTGAACAAAATCTAGTTTTACTATTTACCTTTTATGTTTCAATATTGTTGGCTTTCACCCAAAATTATAGAAAAAATTTAAAACATTGTTAATGTAACAATGTATTTCTGGAATTCTATGTACAAATCTCTGCAATATTTTTTTGTGTTGGTAAACTTAAAAGATTATTTTTTATGAAATAAAAAGAGATAATTTGTGGAGAAATGTATTCAAAAGTTATTTCAAATAAGGATGAGGCTGATGTAGCAACTATAGGCCAAACTAACTCAATCATAGTGAAGAAATTAAAAAAAATTCCAATTTCTCATTCATTTAAATTGGACCTGTCATGTATACAGTTTTTAGGCTCATTAATTTTATCTATTTAAACTTCTGTTTGTTTTATAAAGGGTTAGTAATATTTCCTTAACATTGTAGCTACATTCCCTCTGTATAATGTGTTCTCTAGCTCACTTATCTTCCTAATGCCAACATCACAATATTTCTGATGATATTAGAGCATAAATTGTCCCCCTCTCTTCCCTTAACAGGAAAGGAAGCCACATCCAATCACATCCGAAGTCCGGTCACTTGACCGGACAGCTCACAAAGAGGGACAAGCTACCTTCATCCAGTATAAGGAAAACCCTACTCTCTTTGACGAAGCAGGGTAGGTTTTTCCGTCTACTGAATAAAGATTGTCCTTTATTGAGATTCTCCTTCAGAGGAAGACAGATGTCAGCAAAGGGGCAGAAGGGGGACAATTTATGATCTAATATCATTGGAAATATTGCGATGTCAGCATTAGGAAGATAACAGAGCTACACATTATATGGAAGGATTCTAGCTGCAATGTTAAGGAAATATTACTAAACCTATAGTCAGTTGAAAGTGCCATTATTCACAGATTTGGGTTTGAGGCCAAATTTTTCTCCCGTCCCTACCTTCTATCCATTGTTTATAAAGAAAAATAAAGAAAAATCATAAAAAAGGGTTACTAAAATCAAATTGAATATAGCACATGTATAGTGGTGGTGGAACATTTGGAGGGACTTTGACAAACTACATCCTGCACAGGAAGGACCACTATAATTTATTGCACACATTGCAGACAGTTTTTGGACTACCACTTTAGTCATACATTCCTGCACTGCTCTTAATCCTTTCACTCTCCCCCTACCCCATGTGTGTTTGCTGGACATTACTCAACTACTGTGTATGTGTAAATCTCCTTTGCTCCTGTCTCAGTTCAACAGACTCCTCTAACACAGATCAGAATGGAATTGGATCACAGCTGCCTGTATATTCCTAGTCTGACACACAAGATGTTGCTGTCTTTATGATTAACCTCCTTTATCCCTTCCTATTCCACAGAGTGTCACCAGACTCCCCAAATGCAGTGAACAAATGTACTGCCTACAATATGCCCTAAACTAAGCTTCATCTCCTTTTTATTAGCCTGTTTTACTACCTGACAATGTGTTGCTCTCTCTTCCACTCACAAACACAGATGAGCATGCTTTTATACTATGCCTGTGGGAATAAAGTAAATTTGCTATGTGGTGGGTGTAAGTTCAATCTTCCCATTTCAATTCAATGAGGTAGGTGAATTAAGTGGGCAAAAGGCACTTTTCACAAGAAATTTCCCACCAGGTGGAAAGTGCCATTTTCTCCTATTTCTCTTTTGAAGCAAAACTGTTCACCCTTCCCTAGTCCTGTTGAAAGGACAGATAGCTTCTCTATGCTTGGTTTGCATTTTGAGAGGTTGACAACACAAATCACTTGTTCTGTACCTGTTGTTTCATATAAAACCTGCCTTTTGCATCAATCTGTGTAGCTGATTGGCTTTATTTTTATAAAAGGTATTTGCAATTTCCTGTAGTATAGCTGCAATATATTTTCCATGGCTTCTGGGTCTGTTCCCATAAATGCATTGAGGGTCAAGATCTCTGCTTTTACTTTAGTCTTATTGTAACAGATTCCCAATAAGTTTATTTTGCAGCCTTTCTGAAATTCTGGGACACAGGTCTTATCATACTGGTTATTATGGATGTGTAGAGTAAGGTTTAGTAAGATTCTTTAGGATGAGACCATTAAGGATGAGATTTTCCTTTTTGTATGTTGTCAAGGAGAGGATTTCAGAATCTGGAATAAGGAGCACAAAAGAACACCATCTAAAATCACTATTTTTATTCACAATGTCTGCACAAGGAGTACAATAATACTCACCAGACCACAAGTGTGAATGAGTTCATAAACCCCCAGTTCTGACAGCTATGAACTGTCTGTCCCAGAAGCATCAGTAATGTATGTGTGTCATGTTCTCCCGGGTTTTTCTGCCTTCCCTTGCCTTTTCTCTGTTATCTCCTCCCTGTCTTACTCACTCCCTTGTTTAGGGACTATATCAAGCACTGACACCTTTGTCTGAGAGTCCTGAGTTTTGAGTCTTTGTGATAGAGTTTCCAGTGTTTCCTGTTATCGACCCGGCTTTCCTCAACTTTGTTTCCATCTCCTGATTTGGCTTCGACTCCTGTATTGATCTGACCCTGGCCTGTTTTACGACTCTTCTCTTGCCTGCTGATTTGTTACCATGCTGCTTGACTGGTTTCGACCCTGGCTTGTTCGACTATCCTTCTGTCTTATCCTAGGTACCGTGTATGTCCGCCTGTTGCTGACTCAGCCTCTAGACCATTCTCCTTCTGACCTAGCAAGATCTCCAGTGCCTAGTGTATTGAGTTTGACGTCCTTGACCATCCCATTTCCGACTCCTTGTTGTACAGTAATTCTCTGGATCCGGTGTTGTCGAGAACCAACGTCGTTGACTACCTTTTGTTCGTCTCCTTGTAGTATGGTAAATCTAAGAACCCCAGTACTGCAGACCCAGTGGTCAACATAGGCAGTTATATTTCAGGTAGGTTAACTAAGCTGATTCCAGACCCGGTGAGTAGCTGTCTGTTTACTAGGGGGTCATCCAGTTACCAGTTTTCGTGACCTGCACGGTTTCTGGCATTGGCTGCAGCAAGTCCTCCTACGAACAGCCTCAGACTGCTAACGATGCTCTCAAGACCTCGGACTCTAGCCTCTGGCTCACTGGGGCCTATCCTGTAAGTATCCTGTACTTGCCTACTGTTGTCAAGTGTTATCATCCATATTAACACAGCAGTCTTCCATATCTTTGTGGAAGTCCATATCCAAAAGGGGTGTTTAGGCCGCTTACATTGTGCACTTCGGTCATTTCCTTACAATGTGATGTTGACAGTCCTTCAGTTCACTTATGATTCCTCCGTTCTTTCTTCTTCCTAGTAAGTGAAATGTATCACCAAAACAAGAGAGAATGTTTCCGGGTGAACATTTGGAGTGTACAGACAGGGTGCTTTAGCATCCCTGCTACCGAGATGCGGGAAACTAACAGGGAGCATGACTGGAAGCTACTGACAGTAACAAAGAGTTCTGGTTCAGTCAGTTCAAACCCGATGCTACAGTGTCCTGCACAGGTCTGTCCAAGGTCTGTCCCATATAGTCCAATGGCCCCACAGAACGGCCTGGTGCACCACATACCAAGCATTAAATAAACATTTAATAAACATATTTTAACATGTAATATAAAACCTATACTAACTATACAAAAAAACCTACCTACCTAAAAGCAAATCTCAAGTTATAAAAAAAGAATAGTCAATGATTATTAACCCTGTGAGTGCCAGAGAGGTACACAATGCATTGCAAAGCAATGCATTGCGTGCCTCTCTGGCACTCAAAGGGTTTAGAAGCAAATAAACCATAAATATCTAAAAAAGTGATCAGAGAAAATGGTAATATACAAATACGTAGGTGTAAAAAAAAAATTACAAAACATGAATTGCATTGAACGTCTTCAAATAAATCTAAATCTAAAAATAATCAAAATAGTTATATCAGTATTGAGTTCAAAGTGGATCTGGAACTGGGACACTGACAGCTAATAAAAACACACATAATATCAAATATACCACGGGGACCAGTGGAATAGTTCCTGTTTTACATCATCAGGACTCCGGTACATCGCAGAGAGGCTACATTTGAATTCTGTATGTGTAAACTTTTTTTTATGAAAAATATATATTGTAGGGATTTTCCTACTGAGTAAAATAAGGGTACTCCCACTGCCAGGAGATTCTCCTACAATATATGGATTATTTAATAATCTCTTCCACAAATGATGACAATTGTAAGGTGGATACTATTGCCCTTCTCAAGGCCCGGGCTGTTAAATGCCATAAGGTCACTAAGTGCAAACTACAGTGTATTTATAGCAAAACTGAGGCATGAGAGGCTCATAGTGACTGCTATCACTATGAGCAGGCTTAAAAATAATAAAAGGAGGAATTGGAAGGACCATTATGTGTCCACTGAGTGTGAGTAGGAAGTGAGCATTACAAAATGGCCAGTCCCCCTAAATCACCCATAGGGTTCTTGGGGAAAATAATGTCAAGTGAGGAACAAAAGGGTAGTAGTAGTAAGAGCAGGACAGGTCAGCTGCCTGTGCCTGCTGCCAGATGTGCTTTGCCTTCTGCCAGACCTGTTGCACCTGAGCCAGATGTACTACGCCTGCATATGTGTCCACTGAATCTGAGGAGGAGGAGGAAGTGACACTACAGAATCAATTATGACCAGCCCCATAAATCACCCCTAGAGATCTTGGGGAAATTAATGGGAAAGGAGGATAAAAAGGGTAGTAGTGATAGCAGGATAGGTCAGCTGCCTGTGCCTGCTGCCGGACATGATGCCCCTGCTGCCACCTTTGCTGTACCTGCTTCCACACGTGCTGCCCCTATTGTCACTAGTGCTGTGTCTGCTGTCAGACGTGCTGGAGTGCCACCACCAGTGCTGTGCCTGATGCCAGTACTGCCCCTGCTGCCACCAGTGCTGTGCCTGCTGTCAGATGTGCTGCCCCTGCTGCCACCAGGTCAGTGCCTGCTCTCAGACATGGTGCAACTACTGCCGATGACACCATCAGTGCTGTGCCTGCTGCCAGTACCACCACCACCAACACCACTAGCAATGAGCTTTTGGAATTTGCGGACTTTGCAACTCTCTAACTCCTGCTGCTGTTGAGTTGCAAGAGCAGCAGGATGCTGAGGACCAAGCTAGTGTGGACATAGTGTGGACATAGTGGTAATGGGGTCAACAAGTGATATGGCACTAGGACAGGTTCCACTTGCCAGAAATAGCAATACTCCTGGTACTAGTTGCAGTGCTGATTCTGAGGCAGTAGCAGCAACATCATCCTCTGCCACAGACAGTGATGGGGAATGTGGAGGAGAAGAAGAGGCCATTCTTCTCTACCTGTTCCCTATCCCTATCCCCTGAAGTCATTGGTGTGGGACTATTTTTCTCTTAGGGCAGGCACAGTGCAGTCATCAAAAAAAAAGTCAGTGAGAAGGGAAAGACGGGAACACACCTTGGCACAGCATCCCTGATATCATACATGAAACACAGACACCATGACATTTTTGTCTAATATGTTAAAGACAAACACACACCACAGAAATCAAGCAGCACTGTTACTATACCCCCTGACTGTCCAGGAAGGCAACAAGAGACGATGCGGAGAATAAAGAGGAGGAAGAATAGAGAAACACATGCAGAGACTAGAAGATCCATGATGAGCAAAACAACTAGCTTGCCATCACCATCATCTTCTTCCTCTAGGATAACAAATATATCTTCTGCCAATCTACCTTGTTCATTGTTACCTCCCCCGCCAAATGATAGCTACTCTGATGATGTTAGGGTGTGGCAGTTCGTCTCCACCCATTGCTCACTGTGTGGTGCACTGACCTCACATGCCAGTGTGGTGGAGGAGAATCGCAAGAAGGTCATCAAGCGGCATCTGAGAAGATTCCATCCCACAGAATATGCTAAGATGCTGGCAGGGAAGGTTCATCATTACTATTAAACTGTCAGCAAGTTGTCATGTGTCCTTAGAGGGATATGGACAAGGAGTATATAGGGATGAGTGAAAATTTTAACCTCAAAATGAAATCAGTGAATAATGGCACTTTCCACTTGGCGAATCATTTCCCATGAAAAGTGCCAATCTACTTTTGGCACTGGCAGCAGGGGCAGCACGTCTGACAGCAGGTACAGCACATCTTACAGCAGGTGTAGCACATCTGGCAGCAGGCGCAGCACGTCTTGCAGCAGGCACAAGCAGCTGTCCTGTCCTGCTCTCACTACTACTACCCTTTTGTTCCTCCCTTGACAGTAATTTCCCCAAAAAACAATAGATGTCATTTAGGGCTACTGGCCAATATTGCTTCTGTAGTGCTCACTTCTGCCTCAGCCTCAGACTCAGTGTAAACATAATGGTTCTTCCAGTTCCTCCTTTTATTATTTTTAATACTACTCATAGCGATAGTAGTAACTATGAGCTTCTCCAGCCTCAATTTTCCTCAAAATCATAGCAGAACAGCAAAGAACATCTACCTTGCTCTGTAGCTGCTTTTATTGTGTTTCACTTCTTGGAATACGTCACATTTTTATAGCGAAAAGGCAAAAAACATGTAAATCAATGGGCGGAAACTTTCTAGTCTTCGAAAAAATAAAGAAAAATTTTGGCCAATGGGTGAAAAATGCGAAAATTTTAATCACCTGTTTTAAAGCGGATTTTCCCACAAAAAAATCGGACAACAAAGTGGTTTTCATGGAATTTCTCGCGGGAACTTGGCGAGAGATTTTGCCCACCCCTAGGGATATAGTGACAGCAGCAGTACTTGGGTTCTGGTGTCATGGTGTTTGGATAAAGTTGTGCCCCCAGATGTTATTTACCACACACACTGTGCACATCTGATGAGAGTCACAGTTCCTGCTCTCAAGGGAAATATTTCTATTCTAATAACAACACATCCATGATTTTGGAGGAGGGGCAGAGGAGAATTATTGGCCAACTTCTTCTTTTCTCCATATAGACTGGGGGCTACTTATTGTCCTGCTACTGCCTCAAACGTATCACTGGAGCTAGTCGTGGGCGACAAATGGAACCTTCCTCATCCATCAACCATGTTACTGCTTTTGTTGATCCCATTCCCTTTAGCTGCCTAATCATCATGATGCTTAAATAACTCAGCAGCAGCAGCAAGAACAGCAGTAGCAAATTCTGCATCTACATCAGGGCATTTAACAATGGCCAGTAGCCAATGGCCTACTGGGCATCAACTCATGGCACTAGGCCAGTGGAGTATTTATTTTCTCAGGGCTTGTGATTTAAAATAAATAAATAAATAAAAACATAGTCTTACTATATATATATATTTTGGGGATTTGTTTCTAACAAGACTAAGTCCTACAAATCAATGTTTCCTTAGGGCTTGTGCCATACAAGCTTAAGTCCTACAAATCAATGTTTCTTCAGGGCTTGTGCCTCTAATAAGTGTAAGTCCTACAAATCAATGTTTCCTCAGGGCTTGGGCCTCTAACAACAAATCTAACAACTCATCCTCTACAAAATACTCCGTCACATCAAGTATCAGTCTACCCCAGTGGCAGCTTATGTCAGGGGGTCCCTGTCTCTATCACGTTGTATACAAATATCTTATTTTATTTATTCATTTTTTATTAACTGTCCCCCAATACCAGTCAAGAACCCCCCAAAATAAATTTCCTGTTCAACTGATTTTTCAGTACCAGTAAACAACCCCCTCCCCAAAAAAAGCATTCCCTGTTCAACTGATTCTTTCCACACACCCCACCAACACAGGCACCCTCATGCCCCTTTTATTCTATGTCTTTGGGAAATAAAATAATATTTGTTTTGTGTTGTGTGTAAATCCAATGGTCCCATTAATTTCAATGGAATGAGCTAGGCAAAAAAGCAGAAAATTGGCACTTTTAGCAGGAAATTATTCACCAAGCGGGATGTGCCATTATTCAGCGATTTCAGTTTGAGGCAAAATTTTTCACCCATCCCTACTTTTAATAGCGAAGGTTCAAATTTCTCAGATACATAGTGGACATGAATATAGGATAATTCTCCCATCATGAGAATCATTCTACATGCATGTCCACTATGTATCTGAGGAATTTTAAAAGTGGTCCATATTAATGTTTTACTAATAACTGAAATAAAAGTAATTTTTTTGTATGTACCAATTACAACATGTTCTTTCCCTCCTTTTCATATTAACTTTAGTATGCTGGTGAATTTATTAGTGAGGATAAGGCTATGGCTGACACCAAATACACATTATTTTCATCTGTATATACAAAGGAAGCAATGACAAGCTATGGGCAAACAGACAAAACCACAGAATTTCCTCTATCACGTACATGGCTTACTGAGGTGAGGACAAAAAGAGACTGGAAAATGTTACAGTGAATAAAGCACCTGGGGCTTGGTGCTATTGCAGGTGATAAATCTTAACACCCGTTTTATTAAATATTTTCCTATTGAAGTCTATGGGGAAACCTGGAGATAAGAGCAGTGATAAAATTATCACCTGCAATAGAATCCAGACCCTGGTCTGATGGTATAAAAGGGTATTTACGGAATTCAGTTCAGTAATAGCATTATACTTAATATTTAGTGCCCTGTGGTTGGAAGAAAGCTGATGTAGTACCATTGTTCAAAAAGGGAGTAAGATCCAAACCAGGAAATTATAGACGTGTGAGCTTGACTTCAATAGTGGTTAAGATAGTAGAAGGGTTACTAACAGTATTCAGAGCTATCTGAAAACCAACAATATTAGTAGGAGCCAGCATGGTTTTATGAAGATTAAATCATGTCAGACTAATTTACTTGCATTTTACTAAAGTAATTTGGACAAGGGAATTGATGTTGATGTGGCACACTATTTTGCAAAAGCCTTTCATACAGTGCCTCACAACAGGTTACCACATAAACTAAAAGGCTCAACTTGGGAGGTAATATCTGTTTATGGAGAGAGAAGTGGTTAAATTATAGATGCCAGAGAGTTTTTATAAATTGATCCTTTTCACGTTGGTCTAAACTTGTAAGTGGGGGTGCCAAATGGTTCAGTTCTGGGCTCAATGCTTTTTCATTTGTTTATTTATGATCTAGAAGTGGGAACTGAAAGTAGTGTCACAATGTCTGCTGATAACACTAAGCTGTGTAAGAAAATACATACAGAGCAGGATGTTTTTTCTCTGCAGAGAATTTAGCTAAACTGAGTGAATGGGCAGAAAAGTGTCAGATGACATTTAATGTAGATAAATGTAAGGTTATGCATTTTAGCTATGGGAACAAACATGCTACAAGAGAGAACTACCTCAGGGATCCTCATTAGAGAAAGATTTAGGAGTACTGATAGATGACAGACTTTACAGCAGTGTGCCGTCACGCAGCTGCTTCAAGAGCAAACAGGGTATTATCCTGCATAAAGGGGGGTATCGATGCATGCAAATATAAATCTACCTCTATATAAATCCTTGGTAAGACCTCATCTAGAATGTGGAGTACAATTTTGGGCACCAGTTCCTAAAAAAAGATATTATTGAACTGAAAAAAGTGCAGAGACATGCAACAAAACTGATAAAGGGATTGGAGGATCTGAGTTATAAATAGAGACCAGCCAAACTGTGTTTGTTTACATGAGAGCAGAGGTGACTAAGGCTCTAGTTTTGTGATAGGCTCTAGCGTCAGAACTTTTTGGAACCTAGCAATGTCAGTACTGATATATATATATTTACAACAGGGGATCACTTGTTCACCTGGTATTAAAGATGTCATTTCTCCCCAATAAGAGTACTTCAGTCATAATATCTTTCTAAAAGAGAGCTCTCCCCAACTCCTAATGTACATTAAATGTTTAAGGCTTTGCGAGAATTTGTGGCAGGGGCTTCAAGCCTTGAATACCAGGCATCAGCTTATCCCACTGGGCTCTACACATTCTAGAGCTTCCTGCATAGTGACGTACTCACCTCTTACCATTCCATCGTCAGCTTTCCAACTACATCCTGTGCAAAAATGTCTCAAAGGTACAATAAGTCAAAACTTCACTGCAAAGCAAAGAAAACATTTTGGCCAGTCATGCAAATGTACTCCTCCAGTCATGACATGATGCTCGTTTCGCCCAAAAAACATCTTTGGCTCTGGTCAGTAGGGTTGGGTCTGGTGCTTAAATGCCTGTATTCTTTCTCCCCTTTTGTCTATAAAACTTATTCCCAAATTGTTAGCAGAGCTGACTAGGAAGCATATCTCCTTCCTGGCTTCTGCTAGGAAAGCAGAGCTTTTTCATGTGCTATTTTTCTCCCCACTCCCCAGCCTTGGCCCAACCCTCATTCCCCTCCACCTTCTGCAACTAATAAACTTGCTGACCTTTTGACCGACCTATTCTCTGAAGTAGTTGACATTCAAACCAGAGGATCCACACTGGAGCAATCTTCTCTTCCGACCCTGCTCTCATCAGCAGTCTCCATATCTCTGCAACCAGGTACCTCCTATTCTCCATCCTTTGCATTACTCCAGTCCATGTGATAACTCTTCACATCCAAAGGGACATAATCGATGGGAAGGACATCAACCACCTTACCTTATTAATTGCACCTCAAGACCTGGCCGAACTGAAGACTGTAAACCACAGTGATATCTCTGTGACTCTGAATCCCAAAGACCCCAGGCTGTCTGAAAAACTGACCATAAACTAATTTGTGTAGGCTTTAAGCATTTTCAGGGAAATCTTCTGTTCGGTCTTCCCTCTCAGATGTCAGGAGATAACTATCTCTATATCATAGTGGATGTGGCCTATAAGTATCCAGGCCAAGTCTTCTATGACTACTACCATTCATTCTCGGCCAAAGCAGTGGCTGCCCAACTCCAATTCATCTTCTCTACAAAATTATATTTGCTCGATAATAAACTTTTCTGCAGACATTTTGCAGGACCTAAGGCTCCAGTATGCCAGTTTTGTCAATCGGAATAACATTTTCCCAATTTATGTCCCTCCATTCCCCTATTCAAGCTCCCTCATTTGCAGCCCCATCAACTAGCACATCCTGCCTTCCCATCCACTATAAACTTGGAAGGCAGGTTCATTACCTTGGCATTTCCCCTATATGCAACAACTTTTATTCCAAAGGATGTTACTTTAGTGGCTGTTATTTACTGCACGTATGCACTGCATGTCGTAAAGCTCATTCACGATCATGAGCCATTTGTCCTTCAAATTCCTCCTTCAATAAATGACTAGGTGAAATTAACATTGTATTATTGAAATCATTACATTTCTCTCACCCTGACCCTCTTTTAATTCAATTTATCATTTCAGGTTTTCTAGAAGACTTTCACAAAGGTATCATCACTGGTCCCTCTACATTGGTTAAATGCCCTAACTTAGCCTCTGCCATCGCTGAACCAGATGTAATATCCTCATTATTAGCACAAACATTTGAGAAAGGTTTCCTTCTGGGCCCTTTCCCTTCCCCACCCTTTCCTATTGGTGTATCAATCCCCTAGGGATTGCCACTTAGAAATTTACTAACAAAAAGAGACTTATCATTGATCTAGCTCCTCACTCCTCTTTTGTCCCTGTCATAAATTATCTAATTCCTTCAGAAACATATGTGCATCAATATTCTAGCATAGATAACACAATCATCTTAATCTCCCAAGCTCGCCCAGAATGCTGGCTGTCAAAAACCAATGTATCTGAGCCTTTAAACTTCTTCCAGTTCACCTGTCTTTATCTTTACAGGCTATCAAGTGGCAGGAGCAATATTATTTCACCTTCAGACTAATGTTCGGCTCTAAAAGCAGCCCAAAAATATTTTACTCATTCCCAGATATTTTATGCTGGGTGTTTTATAATGATTGCTGCTGCCCGGCAAGCTTCCCATCACCCGCATCTGCCTACCTATTACAGACCCCATTTTCAGAAACATTCTTAAGTCCCCACCCTTTCAGCACCAGACCAACGTGCTTATCTTGGCCACAGTGAGCTTGGCCTTTTTGGCTTTCTTTGGGCAAGCAAATTTTCAGTTTATTCTCGCTCTGCAGCTTTTGTTAGAAAAGGTCGCTCACAAACATCTTGACTGCTTTTCTCTATTTCTTTCACACTCAAAGACAAACTAGTATTGGATGCCTCATTTCCTTCTTCCCTACTCACCATCAATGGTGTCCCTTCACGGACCTCTCCCATCTCTCCACACTTATACAGCACAAACTGAATAATAGCCCACTTCTTCTATGTGTTCAGGCCCCTCACCACTTCAGAATTAACTAAATACCTTCAAAAGATTCTCTCACGTCTAGGTTATGACCCTGATCAATTCTTAGGCCACTCGTTTCAGATTGAGGCAGCCTCCTCAGCTTCCAAAAACCAGGTGCCCCTTCATATTATTAAGAGGAGCACTTATCCTGTTTCTGCAGGTATATTCATGACCCCTATCACAAAATTAATCTAGCCCTCACCTCCTTCACCTATAAATTATGTTGTCGTCAACTTCATGCAAGTCACAATAAACTTAAGTGTTGGATCACTCTTGGTTCTACTTTTTTGCCTCTAATCAGACATCTTTGTTGTATCCTTACCTGGATAATGGTAAACAACCAGGGAGCTGCACACCTCCTGCCCTAAGCACTGGCTTTTCTGTAAGCCCTGAATGCAAGTTTAAGAATTTGGCTGTATTTGTGGGAGGGTTTGCAAGCCTTAAATGCCAGGCAGCAGCCTCTCCCACTGGGCTCTAAATGGTCTAAACCCCCTTCCCTGCTTCACCCCAATTCTTTTTCTATAACCTCAAGGTGGCCCTCTAATCAGGTTTACCATTGTCATATCCTTACCTGGGTAACATTCAGGGAGCTGCACAACACCTACACTAAGCTCAGACTTTTCTGTAAGCCCCGACTACAAGTATAGGTTTTTTAACCAGGTGAACATGTAATCACCTAGTAGTAACCCATTGTTTATAGCATCAAGGGGAGGGGGGCTGAAATAGCCTGGCCCCCTCCAGCTCCTTAACCTTTGTAATGTTTACCCTTGTTGAAAAAGGGGTGACTCCCTCATTATGTTTTAGGAGGAAGGAAGGCCAGGATATGAACTCCCCCTGTCTCCATTCACTGCATTTTCCTGGTAATCTCTAGTGGGCAAAATAACCCTTACATACATCAGTAGGCCTCACCAAATCCTACAGTGGGGTTAATGAGATTATCCACTGGATAACTCAGTGAGGGAAAATATGTGCCCCTTAAACTAACAGACTTCTCTTACTGCTGAGGACATCAAGACCAATGTTGTTAGATGTCTGCTAGCAGATATCTGCTTATGACGTTTCCCATAAAGTCCGCATCCAAACTGCATCCAAAAGACAAAAGAGACAAAGGGGGTGCCCCAGTGTTAAAACCTTCTATTTATCATTCCAAAAATATCACAAATGCCAATTAGCTTTTCATAAGATTGGTGACAAATCTAATCCTACATGGGACAAATAACATGTGTGGAGAATCATTCTGCCCCACACAACCCTTTAAAGAGATAGAGAGAGAGAGAGAAAGATATAGCTTGTACCAACCAACCAACCCTGTTGTGAAGACTTTCTACATGCTTAAAAAAATCCACAAACCAGGAAACCCAGGTAGGCCAATAGTAACAGGTATGGGCACTCTGAGTAGATCTCTGGCCTGGTGGCAAGCATCTTACAGCCTTTTACCATTAACACCAGAAGCTTTATACAAAACACCAAAGACTCCTTTAACAAACTCAACCAGATAAAAGATATACCTACTAATACAATTCTAGCTACCATGGATGTAGAATCACACTATAGCAACATCCCACGTAAGGATAGAATTAATGCCTTATAATCAATTCCTGTCTACAGCCAGATATATAATCCCCAAATTATCACTAAATTGATTCAATTTTTATTCTCACGAACATTTTTTTCACCTTTAATTAGTACTTCTGCCTGTAGATAATGGGATGTGCCATGGACACAAGTATGAGACCACAATATGCAAATCTTTTTTATGGCCAACCTGGAACAGAGATTTCTTGGTACATACTGTTGCAAAAAGTAAAAATATTACCCCCTGATCTGATGAACTAACCCTAATTTAAAGTAGAAGGTTATCTTGGTGTCACGGGAACCCAGGAATGCTCAGAACTCAGTACGGTAATGTAATGCAAAATATTTATTTAGAATAAATCACAGCGATAAATAAGTGGTACAACAAGCAAAGGGTTACTAGCTGGGGACACTACTACCAGAAATAGTAGGCCTCTCGCTAGACCACAATGTGAGAGACAAGGCCGAAGCCCCTGTTAGTCTCAGCAGGATACAGGAACGCCAACTCTTGATCCGTCGACTGGAACACTGGAACAGGTGACCACTGTGAACACTGGCTCAGCAATCTTGATCCAAAGAACAGGAACACAAGGACTGCTGGACTGGAGAACTGACCCACATCTGAAATCAGTCAAACCAGCAACACCACACCTTTGCAGCCACCCGATGACCCACGCCTGCAGTCACTGCTAAGAGACCCTGTGACTCTGCCTGCAGTCACTATATTGGACTCCTGTGACTCACTCCTGCAGTCACATATAAAGACCCTGTGGCTCACGCCTGCAGCCACCACACCAGACCCTGTGACTCTCACCTGCAGTCACACACACCAGACCCTGTGACTCTGCCTGCAGTCACTATATCGAGACCCTGTGACTCACGCCTGCAGTCACCAATCAGACCCTGTCCACAGCACTGGTCTGTCTTAAGCCAGTAGCACAAATTGATCACAGTAAGGGATACTCGTGATCACTGGGTCACACACAGAGAGGGTTCTCATACTTAGCTGGGTCATACACAGAGAGGGTTCTCATACTTATCTGGGTCATACACAGGAAGGGTTCTCTTACTTAGCCGGGTCATACACAGTGCGGGTTCTCATAAATAGCCAGGTCATACACAGAGTGAGTTTTCGTAGATAGCCAGGTCATACACAGAGCCCAAGTACTTCACCTAAGAACAACAACGCAAGGGCATCTGAGTCAGGCCTCTGTCTGCCTTATAAACCCCTCCACAGGAAGTAGGAGGAGCAGCTCAGAGGGAGGAAGTAGGTAGGATGAGACTACAGTAAGCAAACAGATAAAACAGAGGCCTGCAGCCTGCTTGAAGCCTCGTGCCTGTGATCATGCTGGAGTCAAGGTAAGCTGTGACAGTACCCATCCCTCAAAGGCCCCTCCTCCACGGAGCCGGCCGGGGTTTATCAGGGAATCGAGCATGAAACCTGCGTACCAATACAGGAACGTGAACATCGGCAGCTGGAATCCAGGAATGCTCCTCTGGACCATAACCCTTCCAATGAATAAACTAGTGTAGCCGCCCTTGAACCAAACGTGAGTCCAGAATGGTTTGGACCTCATATTCCTCATGATCTGCAACTCTCACAGGAGGAGGACGAACAGGAGCTGAAGTATACCGGTTGCAGACCAAGGGTTTTAGTAGGGAAACATGAAAGACATTGTGAATGCGCATGTTGGCAGGAAGTTCCAATGCATACGCCACTGGGATAATTTTGCGCAACACCCGAAAGGGACCAATGAATCGAGGAGCCAACTTGTTACAAGGCACCTGGAGGTGCAAGTTACGGGAAGACAGCCATACTCTGTCTCCTACCTGAAATGTAGGTGCCGGCAGTCGCCTTCGATCAGCCTGCCTTTTTTGTCGCTGCACGGAATCAAGTAGGGTCTGCTGAACCCGTACCCAGGAGGAACGGAGCGCCCTTAAATGCTCGTCCAGAGCTGGAATTTCTTGTGCTTGGAAGGTCTCGGGAAGAGATGAGGGTTGGAACCCATAATTAACCAAGAACGGGGAACTCTTAGTGGAAGAGTTAACAGCACTATTCTGGGCAAACTCCGCCCAGGGTAACAGGGTAGCCCAGTTATCGTGATGGTCAGAGATATAGCAGCGGAGGAACTGTTCTAAGGCTTGGTTTGACCTTTCAGCTGCACCATTAGACTGCGGATGAAACGCGGAGGAGAATGCCAATTGAATGCCCATTTGAGCGCAGAAACTCCTCCAGAACCGGGACACAAACTGGCTTCCTCTGTGGGAGACAATGACTTTAGGAATGCCATGTAATTGGAAGACCTCTCTGGCAAACACCACTGCCAACTCTTTAGCGGAAGGCAATCCTTTAAGTGGTACAAAATGGGCTTTGAGAACTTGTCTACAATCATCAAAATTACTGTATAACCCATAGAGCTCGGAAGTTCAACCATAAAATCAATCGATAAATGTGACCACGGGCGTTCCCCATTGGCCACTGGCTGTAACAAACCCACTGGTAATTGTCGGGGTGACTTATTTTGGGCACACGTTGTGCAGGCTGCAGTGAAGGCAGCACAATCGGCTCTCAGACTAGGCCACCAAAAAACACGGGACAAGGACCATAACAATTGGTCTCGGCCAATGTGACCAGCTATTTTAGACGCATGGTACGTCTCCAGTAACTTAATGCGCAATTGTGCTGGCACAAATCAACGGCCTTTGGGTTTCTCAACAGGAGCAGCAGCCTGGGCAGCCAAAATCTCCTCACCCAGAGGAGAAGTGATACAAGTGCAAATTATGGCAAGAACACGATCAGCAGGAATAATCGGAGTAGGAGGCTCTTCCTCCCTAGTCGAAGAGCAAAATTGGCGAGATAATGCATCTGCCTTTAGATTTTTGGAGCCAGGAAGATACGAAACCACAAAATTGAATCGAGAAAGAAACAGTGCCCAACGAGCCTGTCTTGAAGAGAGGCGTTTTTCCTCAGAGAGGTATATAAGATTCTTATGATTTGTTAGGATCAGGATAGGAGACTTTGTGCCCTCTAGAAGATGTCTCCATTCTTTAAGAGCAAGGATTATCGCCAACAGTTCTCTGTCCCCAATTTGATACAATCTCTCAGCCTTGGACAGTTTTTTAGAGAAGTAGCCACAAGGACGAAGGGCCTCCCCTGGGGTAGAATGTTGCGACAATACGGCCCCTACACCAATCTCAGAGGCGTCTACTTCCAACGTAAATGGCAGAGAGGGATAGGGATGAACCAACAACGGAGCTGCAGCAAATGCAGCTTTTAGTTTCTCGAAGGCATCAATGGCCTCTTGGGACCATAAGGTAGTGTTAGCTCCTTTACAAGTCATTTCAGTGAGTGGTTTGACAATAGAGGAAAAATTATTGATAAACTTCTGATAATAATTCGCAAATCCCAAGAACCTTTGGATTGCCTTAAGGCCCATGGAACAAGGCCAATTAAGTACAGCCGACAATTTCTGAGGATCCATGGCAAATCCAGAGGCAGAAATAATATAGCCGAGAAAGGCAACCTGGGGTTTGTGAAATTCACACTTCTCGAGCTTGCAGAAAAGCTTATTCTCACTCAACAGGCTCAGGACCTTAGTTACATCAGCTTGGTGCGTCTCCACGGTGGGAGAATGTATAAGAATATCATCCAGATAAACCACCACACAACTCTGGAGTAGTTCTCTTAGAACATCGTTTATTCTTGGAAGACAGCTGGGGCATTGCACAGGCCAAAGGGCATAACCAGATATTCATAATGACCACTCCGGGTATTGAAAGCGGTCTTCCACTCATGCCCTTCTTTAATTCGTACTAGATTGTACGCAGCCCTTAAGTCCAATTTCGTAAAAATCTTGGAACCTTTGACTCGGTCAAAAAGTTCAGTAATCAAGGGAATCAGATAAGCGTTTTTAACCAGCAACTTGTTTAAACCACGGAAATTGATACAAGGACGTAGCTCCCCATCCTTCTTTTTGACAAAAAAGAATCCAGCACTTGCAGGGGATGTGGATTTCCAAATGATTCCCCTGGCCAGCGCATCAGACACATACTCCTCCATAACCTTGTTCTCCTCTACAGACAAAGGATAGACACGACCTCTTGGGGGTGAGTAACCAGGCAATAACTCCAAGGCACAATCGTAAGGTCTATGTGGAGGTAAGACCTCAGCCTGGCTTTCATTTAAAACGTCAACAAATGAGGCATACTCCTCTGGGAGGAGTGGATTTGAGGCCTCTGTGGCTCTCACAGGACAAGCTAGACAAGACTTAGTACAACCTGGAGACCAGGATAAAATTCACACGTGTGCCAGTCCATCCTGGGGTTGTGTCTCTGCACCCATGGAAACCCCAGGACAATGGCATGATGTGGTGAATTAATCACCTGAAACTTCAGAGTCTCAGTATGTAGGGTTCCGACTCTCAGGGTTAGTAGTGTGGTCTCATGAGTAATATGTGCAGGTTGTAGAGGTCTAGCATCAATAGCCTCTACTGCCAAAGGAGACTCGAGTGGTACCAATGGAATACATTTACTGGCTGCAAATTCTGCATCCATAAAGCAGCCCGCAGCCCCCGTGTCCAGGAACGCTGGAACTGACACAGATTTATTTGCCCAGTAAATACAGGCCCTCAGTACTGGTTTATCTGAAAAATTTACTTGGGACAGTGAAATACCACCAATCACTTGTCCCCTTCCAGTTCTAAAGTTTGAGCATCGCTCAGGACGCACTGGACAGGATCGCAGCAGATGTCCCGATTTACCACAATAGAGACAGAGTCCCTCCCTCCTCCTAAAGGCTCTCTCCTCCCTAGACAAACGAGTGGCCCCCACCATTCTAGGTTCACCACTCTCAGAGTCAAGATCAGGAAGTAAGGGAGGCGAGGGAGGATAGGGTGGGTCAGAAACGTGTGGAGGGACCTCATCAAGCTGTCTGCATCCCTGCTCCACAACTGCTGGCCTCCTTCTAACCACAGCATCAACCTGCATGGGCTCGGCATCATCTGCAACAAATCTAGGAGGCCTGGGAGGCGAGGAAGGATAGGGAGGGTTAGCATAATGAGAAGACCCCTTGCCAGAGAACCTCCGCAGATATGCTTTAAATGAGGGTCTCTTCCTTATTCTGGTATCCATCAGAATACAGAACTCAATTAACCGGTCCAACTCATTAGGAAGATCGCGTGCCGCGATCTCATCTTTCATCGTATCACAGAGCCCTTGGAAAAACACGGCCATCAGCGCTTCGTTATTCCAATCAACCTCAGCCGCCTGAGTACGGAATTCAATAGCGTAATGTGCACCCTGTCGGGGGGTCATAAGGTGTTTGGAAGCCAAGACCACGCGGCCAGGCCTATCAAAGACATGCTTAAAGGAGTTCACGAACTCCACTAAATTATGCACAATGGGTTTATTAGTCTCCCATAAAGGGTTGGCCCATGCCAATGCCCGACCAGTGAGAAGAGAGATCAGGAAGCCCACCTTGCTGCGTTCATTTGGAAACGCATATGGTACCAACTCGAAATATATTCCCAATTGATTTAGGAAACCACGGCAACCATCTGGATCCCCACCATACCACTGTGGGAGCTGAGTGAAACCCGTTAGCCTCTTGACCGTGCCTGCATCAATCGAGGCGGGTTGGACTGGTGCCCGGGAGGGATCGGGAAGGGCCACCAGTTGTGTACAAATTTGTTCAAGGTTTGCAGTACTCTGCGAAACCTTCTGTATGGCTAAAGACAACTGGTCTAGTCTTTGACCCAGTGTCTCCATCCTATACAGGGTGCTTTGGAAAACTACATTACCATCACCGTCTGTACTCATGGCCCTTGCGTACTGTCACCCAGGAATTCTCAGAACTCAGTACGGTAATGTAATGCAAAATATTTATTTAGAATAAATCACAGCGATAAATAAGTGGTACAACAAGCAAAGGGTTACTAGCTGGCGACACTACTACCAGGAATAGTAGGCCTCTCGCTAGACCACAATGTGAGAGACAAGGCCGAAGCCCCTGTTAGTCTCAGCAGGATACAGGAACGCCAACTCTTGATCCGTCGACTGGAACACTGGAACAGGCGACCACTGTGAACACTGGCTCAGCAATCTTGATCCAAAGAACAGGAACACAAGGACTGCTGGACTGGAGAACTGACCTACACCTGAAATCAGTCAAACCAGCAACACCACACCTTTGCAGCCACCCGGTGACCCACGCCTGCAGTCACTGCTAAGAGACCCTGTGATTCTGACTGCAGTCACTATATTGGACTCCTGTGACTCACTCCTGCATTCACATATAAAGAACCTGTGGCTCACGCCTGCAGCCACCACACCAGACCCTGTGACTCTCGCCTGCAGTCACACACCAGACCCTGTGACTCTTCCTGCAGTCACTATATCGAGACCCTGTGACTCACGCCTGCAGTCACCAGTCAGGCCTCAGTCTGCCTTATAAACCTCTCCACAGAAAGTAGGAGGAGCAGCTCAGAGGGAGGAAGTAGGAAGTAGGTAGGAGGAGACTACAGTAAGCAAACAGATAAAACAGAGGCCTGCAGCCTGCTTCAAGCCTCGCACCTGTGATCATGCTGGAGTCAAGGTAAGCTGTGACACTTGGCTATGTCATAGAATACTCATGAGGATTAATATCCTTGCTGTGATCCCAATAAAAAGATTATTGATTTGTTGATTTTTTGGGGGAGGCTGTGTTCTGCGGGGCATTTGCTCCTGTGCTATTCTGGGCTTGCCTTGATCCTACTTGGTCTTTTGTTCATTCATTCATTTATTCATTCAAAATGTTAGTTATACATTCACTTATTAATTCATTTATTTATAGATTGAGATTGTCTGTTGGTTGGTTGTATCCTGGTTGCATGCTTCACAATGTTCTGGTGTCCCGTAACTGGGGTAAAGGCCATCTATCATATTTTTTCTTCTGTCTGTGTGCTTTTATATGCCTTCATATTCATGTATTAATTTTTTCTGCTAAATTAGGATTATATAGGTGTGAGTTTTCCTGTCTCCAGTTTTGCACCAATGTGCATTCGGTGCAGTGCACAGGAATGGTTCTAGGAGATTGGGGATCTTGTCTTTCTCTGGGGTTTCCTTTTCCTGAGATAGCATTTTTTCTTATAATTAGGGGTAGCTATCTGCCCAAGCGGTGAGAGCTGCCATGTGCTGGAGCCCCACACTTGAATGAGTTCCCCTGTTTTGTCCTTGATTAGTTTTGAATTTATTAGCATTACACTGGATTAGCAGGATTCATTAATGTGTTTCATTGAATACCGCATGTCTATATGGGTGGTCTTCTTTATTATAATTAGGGTGACTGATGTACATGATATATTTTCATATTTATAACACACATTCTTTTTTATTCTTGTTATCTTATTTTTAAAACAATCTGTATTACAGTATAAATTACTTGCACAGTATGAACATCTTAAAAAGACCTGTCAGTGCTGTTCTTTGGAACACTATGGGGCCTTACCAGTGCCAGCCTCACTGTACTGGGGAGTACCAGACCATCGGGTACTGGAGGGGGATGAGAGGACAGAGAGGGGATGGAGACAGCATAGGAATAAAGCTGGAATCAGGCACTATGGAGGGATTAGAGCAAATGGGATGGGGGGTTTGGGACAGAGTAAGAGAAAGTTTTTTTCACTGACTTGAATGGACATTGAAAAGCAGAGCACACCTGATTGTACCCATTACATGGTTAAATTGGGTTTTTAACCCCTGTAATGCTAGATGGGTCTCCATGCATTGAAAACCAAAGCACTGGAGACGTATCTAGCATTAAATGGGTAAAAGCTCTACTTATGGGATATATTTCACTTTTAAAAAGGTTTGATGCTCTGGTTTTCATGCCCCTCTTGTCATTAAGTGGTTAATATGACAAGACAGGTGCTACCATCATATACAGATGAGGCAGCACTACCACAGTGAATTTCTAGAGTTGGAGTGGATTCTAGAAAGCATCTATGCTGAAATGGCACAAGTGAGATCAAATAATGTCACCAAGTTGAAGCAGAAGTAGCAGAAAGTGGAAGTGGTCTCAGAAGAAATGTTATCTAGAGGTTTACAATAAGTCTCTGTTTTTTCCTGTTCAAACCTCAGAAGCAGTTTGCCTCTTTTAAGTTCATGGGTAAATGTACAACACGGATTCCAAGTTAAATTAAGCACATTTAGGCAGATGTAGAGTTTTTGACTCTACATCTGCCTAAATTTTAGTTTCCTAACACCAAAATTCCTCCACTTAACTCTGCTGTGCCAAGGGGTGGCAGGGGTGGGGATAGGGGAAATTGCATGATTTTATGCCATTTCCTCGTGCATGCTGTACATTTGGCATATGAGGCTTACTGGCACTAATGTTGTAATAATGGTGGAAATGGTCAGCCAGTATGCAAAGCATTGGTATACAAAGCATCCATAATGTTCTGCAGTGCTTAGCCTGGCATGCAGCCACTGATATTAGAGGAATTTGTACTTTTGCCATTTTGAGGCAGATATACTAATTGGAGCAATTCTGGAGCAAACCAACTGAACAATAGGAGACAAATAAACATTCTCAAATTCAAATATATTTAAATGTGAGTTTTAAACCCTTGAATGTTTTGATGACCTTTTTTGCTTTCTAGTAGGTAAAAATCCCATGTAACTGAATGGAAATTTCTGTATTATCCCTCTGATGCAGTTGATTTCCTCCAGAACGGCTCCAATTCTTCTATTTAAATCTGACTATTTGAGGAGGACGCAGTACATTTATATACAACAAAAATATAATTTTTTTCCAGAAAAAGAAAAAGATGATGCCACAGGAATGGAGGCAGAAAGAAAATATGCACACTCCAAAAAAGAGGAAAACAAATATTCACATTAGTAAAATAATGATACATAATGTGTGTGGCTCCACTCACCATATCATATTTCAACTCTATATGAAAAAAAATGTCAAGAGTGGCAACAAAGCACATGTTTGATAACGCAAACTTCATCGTGGGCACAAAATGTCAAAGTCTTCAACATGCAACAAATAGATTTATTGTGCGTCAATACATTAAATCTTACTGATCCCTTTTATCTAATGTGAGTTTAACTGATAACAATTCACAAGTTACATTATTTTTTGTTACAGTTTTGTGCTATGATTTTTTTACAGCTAATGCACATGCAATGCAGATTAAGGATATATATGTATAAGGATCACTACTTGCAAAATACATAAAACCTATGTTGCACATAAAGATAGTATTATTACATTCAACTTTTGAATGTTTACACATGGATGGTGTTGTTTGCAAAACTTTTGCATATCTATGAATGCTATATATGAGTTTCCTAACTTCAGTCCTCAAGAAACTTGTAAGAGTGCAGATTTTCCTTCCAGAACTTCCCCGGAGTGTGAAACCCCTGAAGGGGTTAATGGAGGGGAAGCCTGTTGAGGTTCAGTGTGGACACATGCTGCTGTTGAACAGCTCTGACTGGATGATAGGGAAAAGGGGGGAGGGAGTAATGGGAAAATGAGGAGGCGGGAAATTCATTACTGAGGAGAAGACGCAGCTGCCAGTCCTCTGCAGCGCAACTGGAAGAGTATATGCTATATCCTTGTGGTTAGAGCAACTCCCATATATGTGGAAAGTCACTGGTTTAAATCCAACCAGGCTCTTTTACTTTAATTTGTTTTTTGTAAGTAGTTTGTCTGGGAGTTTGTAAGTGCAGCTGGCCAGGTCGCATTAACCCAAGAGTGGAGAAGATCAGTGAAGAAATAATTCTGCTACGCTCCTTCTTATTATAAGTGGAGTACGCTGAGCAGGAGAATGAGGAAAGATGGATGGCTGAGCAACTAGAGCAAAGGAGACAAGGAAACACGCCTGAGGAGGAGGCTGAAGGAAGACCAGTAAGGCAGTCCGGGGCAAGACTACCAGAAAGACTAAGTCCTTGGCAGTCAGAGAAGAGGAGGAGGAGTGGTAAACTGAGATCAACAGGTCCAGGAACGATAGCGAAGAGAGGAGTAGGACGTAGCAGATGTGGACACAGCTTAGGCATTCTAGGGACCATGGAAGCGGCAGTTAACGCTGAGGCAGCAGGGGATGCATTGGTCACACCTAGGGATGGGCGAAAGTTGTTGCCATGTTCCTGCGAGAAATTTTGCTAAAACCATGTTGTTTGTGGGAAAATCTGCTTTAGAACTAGAGATTAAAATTTTCGCATTTTTCGCCCATTGGCCAAAATTTTTCGCCATTTTTTCAATGGCTATAAAGTTTCCGCCCATTGAATTACATTGTTTTCGCATTTCCGCTATAAAAAAGTGACGTATATGCAGAAGGCAGACACAATAGAAGGAGCTACAGACCGAGATAGACGTGCTGTGCTGTTCTACTGTGATATTTTGGCAAAGCTGAGGCAGGAGAGGTTCATAGTGACTGCTATCACTATGAGCAGCAAAAGGAGGAACTGGAAGGACCCTTATTATGTGCCCACTGAGTCTGAGGAGGAGGAGGAAGTGACTAGCAGGATTGAACCAATGCTGTCCAGTCCCCCTAAATCAGCGCAAGGGATCTTGGGGAATTTAATGGGAAGGGAGGGAGAAAAGGGTAGTACTAGTGAGAGCAAGACTAGATCAGCTGCCTATGCCTGCTGCAAGATGTACTGCCCTGCTGCCAGTGCCACCAATGCTGTACCTGCAGCCACTAGTGTTGTACCTGCTGCCAGATGTGCTGCCACTAGTGCTGTACCTGCTGCCAGACGTGCTGCCCTTGCTGCCACTAGTGTTGTACCTGTTGCCAGATGTGCTGCTCCTGCTGCCAGTGCCACAATTGCTGTACCTGCAGCCACTAGTGTTTTACCTGCTGCCAGATGTGCTATCCCTGCTGCCACTAGTGTTGTACCTGCTGCCAGACGTGCTGCCACCAGTGTTGTACCTGAAACCACCATTACGTTACCTGCAACCACCATTGCTGTACCTGCTGATAGATGTGCTGCCCCTACAGCCACCAGCGCTGTACCTGCTGCCAGTGCTGAACCTGCTTCCACCAATACTTCGCCTGTTGCTAATGTTTCTTGTAGTACTCAGGAGGTGGGGAAGGAGAAAATGAAGCCAAGTGTGACCGCAAGGGACCCTAAATCACACTTTCCATTCCCAAGCAGTCCCACCAGTTCTAGCACTATTACTAATAAGGTCCAGCAGCTTGTTAGTGTTAGGAGTGGAGGAGGGGGTAATCAACAACATTATCCTCATATTACTTGTGAGACTGAGGAGGAAGACTCTGTGGCTGAACTTGATCTGGTTGGTGTTAGTAGTAGAAAAAGGAATGGTGAAACAGTCGTAGTGGTAGGGGAAACATTTGAGAGTGTCCAGACTAGTGGTCAAGGGAGCCCATAGCATTCCTCTGACTCTGGGACTGGGAGTCCTCCCCTTCCCTTCACTACAGTGTCCAGGTGGAACATAATGCTGAATACCTGGTCAGACCTGGTACTAAGGGAGGAGAGAAGGTTCAGAATTAATATCACCAGCAGGAGCACAGATCAGCTGCCTGTGCCTGCTGCTACTGTTGCTAGTGCTAGTCTGCCTTCTTCTTCAGGTAAAAAGGAAATGGCAAGTGTGACATTAGGGGACCCTCTTTTACATTGCTTGTCATCTCCTCCAAGCAGCAGTGAGATGTCTGGAATAGAGCAGCAGCACTTAGGGACTAGTGGGGGTGGTGATGATGATGTTGGAGAAGCTGGGGTGGAAGATACATTGATGACCTTTTTAGAAGAAACTGAGAAGGAATGGGAGACAGGAATGAGGATGGGCATTACCACCACCACTAGCAATGAGATTTTGGAATTAGAGGAATTTGCAACTGCTCTAATTCCTTCTGATGCTGAGTTGCAAGGGCAGCAGGATGCTGAGGATCAAGCTAGTGTGTGGACACAGTGGGAATGGGGTCAACAAGTGATGCGGGACTAGGACAGGTTCCAGTTTGCCAGGGCCAGCAAAACTCCTGGTCATAGTTGCATTGCTGAATCTGAGGCACTAGCAGCAACAGCAGCAACATTATCCGTTGCCACAGGCAATGAAGGGGAATGTGGAGGACAAGGAGAAAGTGGTCATTCTTCTCCATCTGTTCTCTTCCACCCGAAGTCATAGTTTGTATGGGACTATTTTTCTGTTGGAGCAGGTACAGTGCAGTCATCAGCAACAGCACTGTGCACAATTTGTGACAAGTCAGGGAGAAGAGGAAAGGAGGGAACACACCTTGCCACAAGCGCCCTGATATCACACATGAAAGACAAACACTATGACATTTATGTCAAACATGTTAAAGACAAACACCCACCACAGAAATAAAGCATTGTTGTTGCTGTACCCCCTGACTCTCCAGAAAGGCAACAAGAGGAGAGGAGATGAAAGAGGAAGAAGAATAGAGCAACCCAGGTAGAGACTGGAAGTTCCATGACGAGTGAAACAACTAGCTCGCCATCACCTTCTAGGGTAACAACTACATCTTCTGCCAATCAACACCGTTCATTGTTACTTCCCCCTGCAAAATGATAGCCACTTTGTTGATGTTAGGATGTGGCAGTTCATCTCAACCCATTGCACACTGTGTGGTGCACTGACCACATATACCAGTGTGGTGAAGGAGAATCGCAAGCAGTGCATCAAGTGGCATCTGAGGAGATTCCATCCCACAGAATATGCTAAGATGGTGGCAGGGAGGGTTCATCATTACTATTAAACTGTCAGCAAGTTGTCATGTGTCCTTAGCGGGGTCTAGATAAGGGGTGTAGTGACGGGAGTACTTGGTTTCAGGTGTCATGGTGTCTGGATAAAGTTGAGCCCCCAGGTGTTATTTACGATACACACACTGTGCACATTGCAGTTGCTGATGAGAGGCACAGTTCCTGCTCTCAAGGGAAAAAATTCTATTCTAATAACACACCCGTGATTTTTGAAGAGTGGCAGGTGGAGAAGAATTATTGGCCAACTTCTTCTTTTCTCCACATAGACTGGGGGGCTACTTATTGTGCTGCTACTGCCTCAGATGCTTCACTGGAGCCAGTTGTGGCAAGTGGAACCTTCATCATCCATCTTCCATGTTACTGCTATTGTTAATCCCATTCCGATTTAGCTGCCTAATCATCCTGCTGCTTAAAGAAATCAGCAGCAGCAGTAGGAGCAGCAGTTGGGACTCAGAAGGACATTTGACAATGGCCATTGGCCACTGGCCAACATGACCTGCTGGCACTAGGCCAGTATGGCATTTTTATTTTTCTCAGGGCTTGTACTTTGGAAAAAAAAAAAACATTGTCCTACAAAAAAATAAACAATTTTGGGGGTTTGTTTCTAACAAGCCTAAGTCCTAAAATCAATATTTCCTCAACCTCTAACAACAAATCTAAGAAATCATCCTCTACAAAATACTCTATCAAGTTAAGTATCAGTCCACCCCAGTGGCAGCTTATATCAGAGGGTTACTGTCTCTATCACTTTAAATACAAATTTCTTATTTTATTTATTTTTTCTTATTTATTATTTTATTAACTGCAGAAAATCAGCACTTTTCGCGGTAATTTTTTGCCAAGTGGAAAGTGCCATTTTTCACCAATTTCAGTTTGAGGAGGAAATTTTCGCCCCTCCCTAGTCACAGCAAGGCTCTTCTCCATGGTAAATGCCCCTTATACATCAGAGCAGGTGAGACTTTCACCAGCAATAGAGGGTCCACAGAGTTTTTACTTCTCACTAGGAGCTTTACTGACCTCTGAGGGGACAGTTTTACCAGGAAGGCCCAATGTACAACTGGGGGTTCCAGGGGCTATGAGATTAGCCTCAGGACTGGAGAGGGGGCTAAGGTTGGAACAGGACTTAATGTAATCGGCTACGACAGGGATCTCACCCTTTACTGAAGGTAGGAGGTTAGGTAACGCTGAGTCCCTTATGGGGGATGCTAGTAGTACAGGGAGTATGGAAGGTCCTGGTCATGAATAGTGGGTCTCTGCGCACAGAGTCAAGAGGCTGGAGCGCTACATGCCACTGGTACAGTGGTTGTAGCTTATAACAATTGTAACAGTTCAAATAATCAGGAAGAGAATTTACTGTGGCTCCAGAATAATCAGGCAAAGGTCAGAACTTGGGCCTAGGGGAGGTTTGGTGTGTTATGGAGGGTTTATTGCAAGGGTTTGTATCAGTGTTGGATGCACGGAGGGAAGGGTCTAATGTGGAGGTATCTAAGGGGGCCCAAGTATCCAGGGTCTGGAGTTGCAATGTGATAGTGGAAGGAATGAGGGGGACAGGGTCAAGCAAGTAGGTGGGGGGAGGGCGATGGAAGGTGGGGCTTTAACTGGGGTTCTTTTGAGTGGAAGTTTAGTGGGGCATTCAGAGTGGTGAATCAGTGAATGCATGTTCAATACGCAGATTCCAATCCAGCGGATACATTTAGTGGGGCATGGGGTCCGGTTCAGAAGGGAACGGGGGTAGGGATATTTGGGTCATTGGGTTGCCGCTGAATGGTTTACATTTAAAAGGTTGCATGCAAAAGAGCATGTGACCAAAGGACACAGTTAGCATGTCGCCATAATAAAAATAGTAACATGAGAATTTCACACTGCATGACAGAGCAAGATTCTAATGTTGGGTTATGAAAGGTTTCATCAAGTACCACACTGTTACAGGAGAGTGAACTCCCCGGTAGTAACGATCACTGCACATAATACCTGCCTTGCCAATGGAAAAGTGTCCATTCTCCTACCCTTAGCACAGACTATTCAACTGATTTATTCATCAGCTCTGATGCCCCGGTGCAGAATGATGGGATAGAGCCGTGCAACATGATTGGATAGAGCTGTGACAGCCTATGAGAACCGGTGCATCAGAGCTCATAATTTAAGCATTGGAAGAGTCTGTGCTAAGGCTAGGAGAATGGGCACTTTTTTTGTCTATTTTATTGTTTATTTTATTTTAACATGCCCTTTAGATTGTTAAAAAAGGCACATTGGTGAGTGGAGGAGATACTGCTGACTGGAGTCATTCCTTCAAAGGCCATGTCATGTGTTTCAGTCAGAATACTCTCTACCGGAGGCTGCTGGATGACAGCATGCAAGCTGCTGGTGATACAAGTGGGTCCTGGAGGGAAAGTCCGTACAGCTCCCAGCAAAGTGGACATGGGGGTCCAGTTTGGCAGACGATCCATTGCGCTGCATTACTTCAATCAATTGTACTGCCCACATGCCTTAAACACAAAGTTTAATGCACAGCTTATACCAACAGCCTTTACAACGGCACAAACTGCATTAAACTCTGTTGGTATAAGCTGCTCATTAAACACTGTGCTTAAGGTATGTGGGCAGTGCAATGAATCGAAGCAACATTGTATGCTGTGACATAAGAATCTCACCCTTTTGATGTGGGAGAAATTCTGATGTTTCACTTTTAAAGCCAGTGACCTGGTTGATGAGCCTTCACATTGAACGTGGTTGTGCGTGAAACATTTCAAAAGGATACCACTGCTGATTACAGAGTCTGTAGGTTATTGATAGGGTCTTCTCAGATATCTTCTTCATCAGTGGGGGTTGGGGGTTTGGCTATTCCTGTGGGAACAGGAATGGGATATCTTGTGGGAATAGGGCCTGGAGCTACTGGGGGAGGAGTCATGTCAGTGAATTTACCAGGGGTACACGAAATAGTCTGCAGGGCGGCATACCTGTGCTGGGCAGACTCATTAAGATTGCATGTGAAGTTAGAAATAAAGGAGAAGATTTGGAAAAATTAGTTCATAAAAATTTACTCACTATTACAACTGGAGGAAGGAGTTCAGGAGAAGGAGGGAAAAGATGAGAAGAAAGAAGAAAAAGGTCATACTCCATACTGGCAAGTGTGATTGGCAAACTTTTTCTGCGAAAATGTTCTTCACTGTTTTGCTACCAACATATGATCTGGAAGGCTTGCAGGGTATACGGCGGGCTATCTTGGTGGCATCACGACGAACAATTCAGGCAGCACTTAGCAGTTCACCCAACGCTATCATGGGACCAGATGGATATAGGGCTTTAGTTATCTACTATGACGCATCAGTCATCTTTCCAGATGGGCTTGGCATCATTTTAGTCCGTAGCTGGGGGGCTGGGGCTCCCCTTCACGCAAGCAATGGGCAAAAAGAGTGGCTGTTGCTGACAGTTTAATGCAGGATCCTGAAAATGGGGGATGGGTTGCCATTTTCAACACAGATGTTCTGGCTGTGGAGATTCCCACCCTTTATCGAAGGGTTTCAAGTGGGTAAAAGCCTCAGAAAAAGGCAATGAGGCAATTGGAAAAGGGGAGGACACTGGTGAGTGTCGAAAAGATGCACCCATGGAGGCAGAGTTAATTGAAAATTAGATGGGGCTTCCAAATACCACTTAGGCATTGGCCTAGGGGGTGTCTTCGGGTAATTTAAAATTGGCATATAATTTGCCAAGGGTAGTAGGTGAAAAATTGGCAAAGGAAGTAGCAATGGGGAGCATGGCAGGCCATTTTGTGGAGCCCCCATTGCAGGGTTTAAGGGTGTCACCTTTGGGGGTGGTTCCAAAGCGGGAGACAGGGACATTTCGGCTAATCTGTCATTTATCGTGCCCCCACGGGGGTTCAGTGAATGATGACATCAACAAAGATCTTTGCAGGATTTTGTATTCCTCACTTTATAGGGCAATTTGCCTGGTAGCACAGGCAGAAGTAGGGCCGTGGATTGCAAAGGCAGACATTGAATGTGCCTTCTGCTTGCTCCTGGTTCATCCAGATTGCCACCACCTGTGGGGATGTAAGATCCAAGGTTCCTCTCTGAACAAGTGCTAATTACCACAGATGCTTAGGCTTATAACTATACTACCAATCCAACAAAGGGAAAAGCTAAAGAGTATCTGATGCCATCTCTGATTATTCTTCTCAGCAGTGCTGCTCCTCAGCTATGGTCACTGGCACGTTGACCCTTCAATACATGTAGAGACAAAAACAAAAAGAAGAGAGGTGCATACGCTCTAAGCGCAGACCATTTGAACAACTGATGACCACCACCAACAGTTATCACCTTCTCAAGTGCTTGATGATCTACTCACATGTTCATGAGGCAAAAACCAGCCAGTGTGTTGTACACGGAGGATTGGATGTCTGTGGGGAGTTACTACGCTAGTTACAGTGGGTGGCGGAGGGATTTGGAGTACCCATAGCTCATGAAAAAACAGAAGGCTCAACCACCTACCTGGTTTTCCTTGGAATCGAGATTGATTCAGTTGTGATGGAATGCCAGTTGCTACAAGAAAAACTGGTAGATTTAAAAAGTTTGGTGCAGGAGTGTATGACTGCCAAAACAGTAATGCTAATGGGCTCTAATAACCACAGGGAAAATGTAATTTTGCATGCCGCATCCTGACACCGGGGAAGGTTTTCAGTTGTCACTTGGCATTCGCCACAGCTGGCATTTGGAGGCTGCACCATTTTATCAGGGTTATGATGAGTATGCAGGAAGATCTTAAGGTGTAGTTGCAGTTTCTGGACACGTAAAATGGCAAGTCATTATGGCAGTCTCCGGCAGTGTCAAATCGGGAACTAGATCTGTGGACAGATGCATCAGGGGTTCTGGGCTTTGGGGCAATCTTAAGAACTCAATGGAGCCACGGCCGGTGGCTGGAGGACTGGGTAGATAATGGATTGATGAGGAGCCTGGTTTTCCATGAACTGTTTCTGATTTTGGAGGCCATGGAGCTATGGGGGAGTTCTATTAGGGAAATATATTTGTCCTGGCTTTGTCTGTCATGTGTGGTTTCTGCTACGTGATACTCAGATGATATGAGATGTTGGTTCATTTTTAAGAATGTTAGTCTCCCAACATTGCTGCTTGATAGCCGTGTCCTGTGGTCACTGACAACATAACCAGCCGCACTGAAAACCCTCTCAGACTCAACGCTTGCTGGAGGACAATTGAGGGTTTCCACTACAGTATGTGTCAATGCTGGCCACACACACACTGCTTTGTTTGCCAGAATTCCATGGGGTCATTGTTTCTGCCTAAAACATAGCTATCCTCCAAGTATGCAGAAACCATCTCACATGCAGTGGGACCACTTCTAGGAACTACACAGTGTTCCTGTGTATCAGATACCAACCCATACTCAGGGAGCAACTCCCAAAGAGATGTGCTGCCACCGCCATCAGTGTTGATTTTTTGCCACCCCTGCTGAGACCCATGGTGAATTGTCCTGTGTTCCGAATGGGATATTCTGGTTGATGATGTAGCTGCTTCTGCTGGTTGAAATGCTTTGCTGCCTTCCTTTTCACTAGGCTGCCTAGATGTTTGTTATGCCCTCACTTTCTCCCTCTCATCCTCCACAATGCAACCCTCCACTTGATCAATAAACATGTCTCAGACACAAAACCACCGTTTAAGGAGTGGGGTACAAGCCATTTCTCTATCATCTGCTCTAGTTTACTCAGAACATCTACAGCTTTGTGGGACTGTCTTTCAACACTCTGCATGCACAAGGTGGCATGATGATAGTATGGGCTATCCTGCTGCTGCCTTTTAATCTCATTGCCACAACCAGAAGCATGATTACTGACTTTCATTTGATTCTGTAAGCTAGTGTTGTCCACTGCTGGTGCTGGGAGGGAAAGCCAGTGAGCAGTCACAGTCATATGGTCTGTGCTCTACCCACTTGTCCACATATCTGTTGTCAGGTAGATTTTCTTGAAATACGCACTTTTCAGCCCCTTGCCTAGCACACTAACCACCTGCTTGTACAATTCAGGCACAGCCGCCTGGGAAAAATAACTGCAGCTTGGGGTATTCCAGAGTGGAGCTACACATGACATTAGTTCTCTGAAACCTTGGATTTCTACAAAAGAATACGGCAGCATGTCCATTGCCAACATCTTGGCAACCTTGCCATTCCACAGGCATACTTTGGGATTGTTTTTGTTGCGTTTTTGACTCCTTCCTAGGAACTCAGTCAGTGTGGGTTGGCAGGACATGGCAGAAGAAGCCTGAAACTTTATTTCTTTAACAACATGACTAGAGGAAGTGGTGGCGGTAGATGCAGCATGTGTGGGCAGTCTATGACTCTTGTCATCTCCTACAGCAAAGCCAGAGTCATCATACTCCTCTGCAGCAGGAGCCATAGGTGTTATTTGGACTGATCTAACTGTTGGCACTGGCAGTAGCACACTTTCTGACAAATAAATAACTTCACCACTTCTTTTTTCTGCCCTAGACCCCTGGGAACTTTTAAAAGGGCGTCTGCTGCTGGTAGTTGTGGCACCTTTGGCCTGCTGATAGTGTGTCTCCCAGTCAGACCTGTGGTTGTGCTTCAGGTGGGATCTCATAGAGGAGGTGCCTAGGTATGAGCCTGCTTTCCCCCTGTTCACATTCTTTTTGCACAGACAACATATAGCAACATGCTTAGCTTGAGGATTCTGAGTGAAGTGTCTCCATGCTGTGGACTTCATGGAATGAGGGGTTCCTGAGGTGGTGCTGCTGCTGCTACTACTACAGGGGCTAGATGTTTATGTAATTCTACTGCCACTACTACTAGGTGTCAAAGGTGCAGCACTTACAGCAACAGCAGAGGTACTCGTTACATCTAACATTGTGCATGTTAACCTGTGTTGCTGTGGCTGGGTACTTAAAACAGGTGTGTGTGACTGAGTGGGACTTGGACTTTAACCCCTTAAGGACCGGCCGATCGTTGCGGCGATGCGACTGAAGGACCGCGGAACATTTTTTTTTCTCTTTTTCTGGTTCCGGACTCCCCGAACGGCGTGGAGCCGCGGGGGGAGCCCAGAACTCCATGACGGTCATAGTACGTCATGGATCACTCAGTCAGATCGATCCTTGATGTACTATGACCGTCAAGGGTCGTTAAGTGGTTAAAGAGGTGATGATGCTGATGATGACTTATATGGTGACTGTGTGCTTTTTGACATATGTGCTTGGCCAGAGTCAGACTTTACAATGGCTTTCTCAAACAATTTATAGACAGGCACAGTGCTCCTTAAAATTGGTGGAAGATTCAGCCTTTGACTTGCTGCTAACCTTATAGCCATGTCATCATCCTCACTCTCAACTTCATCTGTATCTGAACAAGTGATGGTTTTGAAACTGTCATTATGGCTTCTACGCCTCAACCTCTGAGGCGCAAAATTTCTGACTTAAATGTAACCACAAAACAGGCGGTAATACTGAGCGTGGGTAATAGGATACTAATTGCACATCATTTTTAGTTGTTTCCTAGGGGCTTTTTTTAGACTGGCGGTAAGTATAATTACCGCTGGTTTTGTTTTCACAAGTCGAGTAATAGGATAGCAAAAATTTGAGTTAAAAAAACGCCTGTTTTATTTTTAGCGCGGGTAATAGAATTGAGCCCCTAGAGAGGTATCTAATGAAGTAAAATCCATTGGCTAGCTTTCTGGCACTCAAAGGTTTAAGAGGCCTCTGGCAGTAAATAGAGGCCCCCAAACAAAGGTTACCATTTTGTATTCTGTTAAGCTTAGTTGTAGCCTTTTTCTTTTCTTTCCTTTATATTTGTGGAAAAAGCAGCCATATTTGCATGTTGTGCACCCATAAAAGTCTTCTCTAAGCATATATCTGACTACTCTGTAAAAGAGAGCTACTTAGGTATATCAATATCTTACACAAAATAATTATTTTAATAGTTTGCTTATATATTTATTTTAGATGGTCATTTTTTTGTGTTAGTTGACCATCAAAGCAGGGTGTAAAAAAAAAAGAATAAACAAACCTGAAAAGCAGCTTGGCTCACTGGATAGTCTATTAATAATTCACAGCACCTAATTATAACAACACATTTACTGCAGCAGATATTATATTTCATGTAAAATACAATGCACTGAATGACAATTAAAATAATAAATATAAACAGAAACTAATAATAAAACAAACAAAACAATGCCCTAAGCTGGATCTAATACAGATATATTTTTTTGTCATCTTGGGGCTTTAACTAAGCTGTTTTCTATATAATTCTGTACATAGCTTCAAGTCATGTTGCTGAATGACACCCAGAATAGATATTAAAATAAAGCTTATCGGGGGGCGTCTCCTGGCAGCTCATGGCTGTTTAACCTTTCTTTTATGGAGAAGACTACCTGATTTCGCCCTGATCGAAAAGGTATCACCCCTTCCCTAATGCGGGGAAAGAGAAATTCCAAAAAAAATCGCCGGTAATCCGATTACTGGATATCTTACAGCAGTTTCTCCCTCTCCTACTCAAGCTTCTCCACCAGACGGCGGGGAAGCACCTCCCACCGCAGCGCGGGAAAACACTTCATCGGTGTCCTCTACAGACTTCTTGCCTAATTCCTCACTCCCTGGTCTCACATGGAGTATACCCGATATGGCTGACCATGCAGTTACTCTGCCCTTGGACCTCACCTCATTACTGGCAAGCCTTCCATCCAAGGAGGATCTTAAAGACCTACCTACCAAGTTGGATCTCAGGAATCTGGTGGAGGAAGTCAAGTCTTTGCTGGCCACTGAGCTCTCCGCTATCAGGGCTGACTTCTCTCTTCTGACTCAAAGAGTGGCCGACCTAGAGGCCATGGGCAAAACCACTTCCGAGTCGACTTCTCAACTCTCACAAATGGTTGCCTCGCAGCAAGATGTTATTCGCTCCTTGAACGCTCGCCTGGATGACTTAGAAAATTGTGGTCGCAGGAATAACGTTCGTATCCGGAACCTACCTGAAACAGTCCTCCCTCAGGATCTCTGGGATGTCCTGATTCCCGTGTTTCGTTCTCTTCTTGGTGACCAAAATATTGATACTATACTCATTGAAAGAGCCCACAGGGCCCTCAAGCCTAAAGACGCCGCGAGGCCGCGTGATGTCTTAGTATGCTTCCATCGATATGAAATTAAGGACCGTATCATGCGTAAAAGCAGGGAACATGGTCCCATTCAATGTGCCGGAGCCGAAATCTCTCTATACCATGATATCTCCCCCCACACTCTCTACCTACGCCGCACTGTGAAGCATCTCACGGAGCACCTAAGGAAGCAACAGATTAAATACCGTTGGGGCTTCCCCTTCCTCCTCACGGCATCATTTAATGGCAACCAGGCATCCCTGCGCTCTCCTGAGAAGATCCCATCTTTCTGCACGACTCTGGGGATATCCCTCCCATCATCAGATCCGTTTCCTTCCACACCGCAGCACCCTAAATCTCACAAGCGGCTTGAATGGTCTCCTACCACTCCCGAGAAGTCATCCAAGCACCGCCGGGTGGATTCCCCAGCTGAAGAACCCCGCTCACCCACCACAACCTGGTCCTGAAAGACGGCAGACCCTGGGCAGACTCCTGTGTTCTCAACTTAACTGATGCTGCTTCCAGCTGATTCTCCACTCTTTGCCAGCATTGGTATTGCTTGCAATTGGACTTGAGTAAGGGATACATCTTTATTACTCTGGTGAACTTTGAAATTATTATTTGTTGTCAGGTTTATTCCCACTGTTGCACACTTTTGCACTGTTTTGTGTTGCCCTTTAGGGACATTACCTGTCCTAGCTATGTTGGAGCTATTACCATTAGTCCTCATATGTTTTACTCTAGGCCTCCCTAGAACACTGGTTACTGCTAGTTTTACATGTCTCTTTTCCCAGCCCATATAGTTAGTTGATTTCTTTATACCCGCCCTTGTAGTGCATCTCATCTAGATACCTGCGACTTAATAGGGCAACCCCCCCTTAGGTGTGTTTAGTTGTAGGTGCAACTCCGTCGCATTGTGACAGGTATCCATGGGAGAATACGGTGAGGCCTGGGAGCAACATGCGGTACTTCCTCCCAGCCTGGTTCTCCCTGCTGGGGGGCTGCTGCCGCATCCCCTCCTTACCTCTCACTACCGGCTATGATCTTGCACCTCTTCCTCTCATCGCGGTGACATGGCTCATTGCGGTGTCAGGTGAATTCTTGTCGCCATGTCTCATCCTATAACCTAGGGGTACTGTTTTCGTTTGACAAGAGATAAATGTATATATTGTTTAGCTCTTACACATTTTCACTAGGGTTGGAGGGTGCATTTAAGACCTTTAACGCTTTATGACATAATTATGCCTTGTTCCGTTTAATAGTCTAACCACCATAGCCGATTCTGACACGCTTATAGTGCACTCCTTCTCTACTCCCCCCCTACCCTATTCAGAAAAGGGGACAGGTGTACACACATAGGAGACATGAAGCAGGGAGGAGGGTGAGGGGGGGGGAGAGGAAGAGAAAAGAAAAAGTAAAGGAAGGTGAGGAAGGCAAAGGGAAAAGAGAAGAGAAAAAAAAAAAGGGTAACAATAGAGGAAAGGATAGAAGAGTGAGAAAAGGAAGGGAAAGGGAAAAGATAAGATAACGGGCAGAAACATAGGTAAACTTACTCGAAGATACCAAGTATAGGTCTTAAGGGACAAAGAATACATGCATAGATTTATATGTGTCTAATTATGTTTGTTTATGTTTTTCTACATATGGATATATCTGTGCTTGTGTTGCTTGGAAGGGGAGGTGTAGGGTTGTAACCCTGGCTCCTTTATTGAGTGGCACGACCGTCCAGATACCCGATATTATTGCATGTCTGTTTCAAATTGACCCTCTGGAAGGCACCACTCAATCCACCTTAGGTATTGTGTATATTTTGTTGTTCCAGATTACCTCTCTACCCTTGGGTAGCATTACATGATACCTGTCCCACTAGTTGTAGGCACTTCCCTTATCGCTTCGTACATTTGCGGAGCTTTACGTTTTATGGATCTTGATGTATATGTACACGTACTTACCTGAGAGGTTTTTGCTGTGCTCTTTAACTTTCCGGGCACATCATTCCCTAAGCTTTACAACTGACCCTTTGGGCTTTGGGGTTGGTATTAGTGATGATCGAGCACCCCAATGCTCGGGAGTTCGGGTGCTCTGGCCGAGCGCCCCCGGAGGCTCGAGTGCTCGGCCGAGCACCCGAGCCCCATTGAAGTCAATGGGAGGACTCGAGCATTACACCAGGCACCCCCTGCTCTAATGAGGGGAGGGTGCCTGGTTCATAGGAAAAGGTCAGAAAATGATGGAAACACCACAGAAATGGTTCAGGGACAGCAGAGGGAGGATGTCTGGATGCATCTTGGACTCCAACGTCGCTGCTGGGAACGATGTTTCGCCCGTAGTACGCCATTTTTACAGACTGACCGTAAAACACACAAAAAGGAAGATAAAAACAACTTTAGGCGAAAAATTGTTACCAAACAGTATTTGCTGTATATTTACTTGTATATCATCTGCAAATTCTGCAAAAAATGTCATCGATTTTTCGGAACTGGGGCCATGATTAAGAGGGAAACGTGCGCAGCGTAAAGCAGGTGTTCAACGTGGTTATGGCCCGGGTAAGGTACAGCATTCAGGAACGGAGGCGGCAGCTACCACAGGTTTTACAACATGTCCGTTTGCCCTTGTTAAGTCCAAAATTTATAGTCGGAACAGTGGGGTCTGATCCATTGAGTAAAAGTGACGAAGTGACTTAGTGGATGAAGCCAAGAACTACCTTCTGCTCTGTCGAACACCCCAGCCCTATTTAATTCAATGGGAGGACCTGAGGCACTCCGATACAACCTGTATATCACAAAATGGAGGGCCTCATTCACATTGTGGTACAATAGTTCAGGTAGTGGTCCAACACTCATAAAGCCTATGCACTAAGTGAAAGGGCTGCCAAAAATTAGACTGAAATGTCACTCCAATACACCCTTTATTACACATAAAGGAGGGCATCATACACACCCTTGAAAAATTAGGATTAATGGCCTGCTGGTGACCCTCTAAAACATTAGGGGCGAGGGCATGCCGCTAAGCTGACCATCTAAAACATTAGGAATGAGGGTCTGCTGCTGAGCCGACCATCTAAAACATTATGGGTGAGGGTCTGCTGCGGAGCTGACCATCCTAAACATTATATGCGAAGGCCCGCTAGTGAGCTGACGCTATAAAACATTATATGAGAGGGCCCGCTAGAGAGCTGACCCAATAAAACATTATATGAGAAGGCCCGCTGGTGAGCTGACCTATACAAAAATTGTCAAACAGGGCCCGCTGGTGAGCTGGCCCTATATAAAAATTATATCACAGGGCCCGCTGGTGAGCTGGCCCTATATAAAAATTATATCACTGGGCCCGCTGGTGAGCTGGCCCTATATAAAAATTATATCACTGGGCATATGGAAGAGGAGGAGGAGGAGGATGAGAAGATTAAGAGTCAACCATATACCCGTTTTTTGGGTGGAAGGGGTGAATGGGAATACAGAGTATTCCCATCATTGTAAATAGCATATCTAAAGTGACTTTATGTTCACCCGGGGCTTTCCTCCAGTGGAGTGGAGAAGTCAGGGGAAATCCAGGCCTTGTTCATTTTTATAAGTGTCAACCTATCAGCATTTTCGGTGGAAAGGCGGATACGCTTATCTGTTATGATGCCACCAGCAGCACTAAATACCCGCTCAGACAGAACGCTGGCGGCAGGGCAGGCCAGCACCTCCAAGGCGTAGAGTGCCAGTTCATACCACGTGTCCAGCTTGGACACCCAGTAGTTGTAAGGCACAGAGGGATCAGTGAGGACGCTGACACGGTCTGCTACGTACTCCTTCACCATCTTCCAAAACTTTTCCCTCCTTGTGACACTAGGCTGCGCATCAGGGTGAGGGTGCTGGCGGGGTGTCATGAAGGTGTCCCACACCTTGGAGAGTGTTGCCCTGTCTTTGTCGGAACTGCTGTGTGCTCCCCTTTTCTCCCCTTCTCGGTTGGCCAAGGTAGCACGTACTCTGCCGCCAGCGTTGTCAGATGGAAAATTTTGGAGCAATTTTTCGACAAGAACCTTCTGGTATTGCACCATTTTGCTTGTCCTCTCCACCGGAGGAATGAGAGATGAGAAATTCTCTTTGTAGCGGGGGTCCAGAAGGGTGAACATCCAGTAATCCGTGTTGTCTAAAATGCGTATAACGCGTGGGTCACGGGAAAGGCAGCCTAACATAAAGTCAGTCATGTGTGCCAGAGTACCAACAGGCAAGATTTCGCTGTCCTCACCAGGAGGATGACTCTCAATCTCCTCATCCTCTTCCTCCTCTTCTGCCCACCCACGCTGAAGAGATGGAAATAAAGTTCCATGGCTACCCTCTGTAGCAGAGGCAACCGTGTCTTCCTCCTCCTCCTCCTCCTCCGCCTCCTCCAATTGTCGCTGAGAAGATGAAGTGAGGGTGCTCTGGCTATCACCTTGTGTAAGCTCTTCCTCCTCCATTTCCACCTCTTCCACATGCAAAGCGTCGGTTTTAAAGGGATAGTAATACTTCATTTTAACTTTATTTTATTTTGTAGGCATTAAAAAAACATGAAGAATGATATAAGTCTTATCTCTGAAACCTTTATGGTTTAAGAGATATTCACAAACAAAGTATCCCCCCCCTGTTCAAACAGATCAGAAGGGAGATGCCCAGGTAGACTGCAGAGAGGGACAATCTTCAATTAAGATAATGGAAAAAGCTGAAAAACTTGTCAAGGGGGGAAGGGCTTTCATTGTTTTCATACAAAGAAAATTGTCCCCTTCTGTTATCTGTCCTGTCATACAACCTGATCCACATCTGAGAAGAGATGGCTTACACTAGGTAAAAGGGGCGGGGAGGGGAACTTTGCTTGTGAATATCTCATAAACCATAAAGGTTTGAGAGATAAGACTTATATCATTCTTCATGTTTTTTTAATGCCTACAAAATAAAATAAAGTTAAAACGAAGTATTACTATCCCTTTAATTGTGAGCAGCGAGCGTTTCAGTAGACACAGAACTGGGATGGTTACACTGATAATAGCGTTATCGCCGCTCACCATCTGTGTCGATTCCTCAAAATTGCGTAAAACCTCACAGAGGTCTGACATCCATTCCCACTCCTCACTTCTGATTAGAGGAAGTTGAACGGAGAGGCGACGACCGTGTAACAGCTGGTACTCCACTACTGCCCTCTGCTGCTCACAAAGCCGGGCCAACATGTGGAAGGTGGAGTTCCAGCTCGTGCTCACGTCACACAGCAGCCGGTGAGCTGGCAATTGTAAGCGCTGCTGCAGCTTCAACAGGCCGGCTGAAGCTGTAGATGACTTACGGAAATGTGCACACACGCGAAGCACCTTCGTCAAGAGATCATGCAAATTGGGGTAGGTTTTTAGAAATCGCTGAACCACTAAATTAAATACATGCGCTAGGCATGGTACGTGTGTGAGCTTGCCGAGCTCCAAAGCCGCCACCAAGTTACGCCCATTATCACACACAACCATGCCTGGTTGCAGGTTGAGTGGCGAGAGCCACTGCTCGGTCTGGTGACTAATCCCCTGCAACAGCTCTGAGGCCGTGTGCTGTTTGTCCCCAAGGCAGATCAGCTTCAGCACGGCCTGTTGACGCTTCCCCACTGCAGTGCTACACTGCTTCCAGCTACCGGCTGATGGGTGAGTGGCGCTGCGCGCAGAGAATTCGGAGGTGGAAACGGAGGAGGAGGAGCCAATAACGTAGGTGCTGGCGGAAACCCTGATGGAGGTAGGGCCCGCAATCCTCGGCGTGGGTAGCACCTGTGCCATCCCAGGGTCCGAGTCGCTCCCAGCCTCCACGACATTCACCCAGTGTGCCGTCAGGGAAATGTAGCATCCCTGGCCACAAGCACTTGTCCATGTGTCGGTCGTTAAGTGGACCTTCCCAGTAACTGCGTTGGTCAGGGCACGGGTGATGTTAAGGGACACATGGTGGTGTAAGGCGGGGACGGCACACCGGGAAAAGTAGTGGCGGCTGGGGACTGCGTACCGAGGGACAGCTACTGCCATCAGGCTGCGGAAGGACTCAGTGTCCACAAGCCTAAATGGCAGCATTTCGATGGCCAGTAATTTGGAAAGGTGTGAGGTTAGTGCTATGGCCTGTGGGTGGGTGGCTGGGTATTTTCGCTTGCGCTCAAATGCCTGGGGTAACGACATTTGGACGCTGCGCTGGGACAGGGAAGTGGATGTGGTCGCTGATGGTGCTTCAGATGGTACAGGTGCAGGGCGGGAGGTATGCGGGCCTGCGCCTTCGACAGGCGATTGGCCGGCACCGAAAACAGGGGAAGAGGAGGCAGTGGTGTGGCCTGCAGACACAGATTGGCGATCCGGGCATTCCTCCCACTTATTACGGTGCTTGGATGCCATGTGTCGGATCATGCTGGTGGTGGTGAGGTTTCTAGTGTTTATGCCTCGGCTCATTCTGGTGTGGCACAGGTTGCAAACTACAATTTTTTTGTCGTCCGCACTTTCCTTAAAAAAACGCCATACCGCGGAACACCTAGCCCTTGGCAAGGGAGATTTACGCAAGGGGGTGCTCCGTGGAACATTTGCGGGCCGGTTTGGTGCGGTCCGCCTTCTTTCTTTAGCCACACCACTGCCTCTTCCAGCCTGTTGCGGTGCTGCAGATGGCTCACCCTCAGGACTGCTGTCATCGCTCGGCTCTCCACCTTCCCAGGTGGGGTCAGTGACCTCATCGTCCACCAAGTCCTCCTCCACTTCCTCACTCTGATCATCCTCCTCATTTCTTGATCCCACCACATACTCAGTCATTGACAACTGTGTATCATCCTCCTCATCAAGGTCTTGAGACAGTAATTGTGGTTGATTTGATGGCAACTGTGTCTCATCATCATCATCATCCACTTCCTTTGACCTTAAATGCCGTTCCCCTCTGTCATCTTCTTGTGATTGGGTACCCTCTAGAGGTTGTGAATCAGGGCACAAGATCTCATGTTCCTCTGCAAGCGTGCTTGGAGAGAGGTTCAAATCAAGGATTGGTGATGAGACGAGCTCCTCACTATATCCCAGTGTGGGATCACTTCTTTGGCCAGACCCTCTATGGTGGGAGGAAGGATGATCAGGGTGAGGATTATGTTGACCAGACTCTTGGCTACTGAGAGTGGACTTGGTGGAAGACAGGGTGGTGCTTAACCGACTGGAAGCAGTATCAGCTGAAATCCAACCGACCACCTGTTCGCAGTGGTCTGACCTCGAGAGTGATGTCCTGCGACGTCCTGTAAACTGAGACATGAAGCTAGGTATGGTGGATGTCTTTCTTTCTTGTGCTCTGGCACCAGGCACAGTTTCTACGCGTCTTGACCCGCGCCCTGAACTATCAGGATCACGTCCACTTCCCCGTCCCTTTTTACCCGCCTTCTTCATATTACACGGAATATGTGCCGCTAATCTGCGGCTAGGCACACTAAACAGAATGTGACGCTAATCTGCGGCTAGGCACAGTGAACGGAATATGTGACGTTAATTTATGAATTTGCACACTAAACAATATGTGCCGCTAATCTGCGGCTAGGCACACTAAACAGAATGTGACGCTAATCTGCGGCTAGGCACAGTGAACAGAATGTGACGCTAATTTGTGAATTTGCACACTAAACAGAATGTGCCGCTAATCTGCGGCTAGGCACACTAAACAATATGTGCCGCTAATCTGCTGCTAGGCACACTAAACAGAATGTGACGCTAATCTGCGGCTAGGCACAGTGAACGGAATATGTGACGTTAATTTATGAATTTGCACACTAAACAATATGTGCCGCTAATCTGCAGCTAGGCACACTAAACAGAATGTGACGCTAATCTGCGGCTAGGCACAGTGAACAGAATGTGACGCTAATTTGTGAATTTGCACACTAAACAGAATGTGCCGCTAATCTGCGGCTAGGCACACTAAACAATATGTGCCGCTAATCTGCGGCTAGGCACACTAAACAGAATGTGACGCTAATCTGCGGCTAGGCACAGTGAACAGAATGTGACGCTAATTTGTGAATTTGCACACTAAACAGAATGTGCCGCTAATCTGCGGCTAGGCACACTAAACAATATGTGCCGCTAATCTGCGGCTAGGCACACTAAACAGAATGTGACGCTAATCTGCGGCTAGGCACAGTGAACAGAATGTGACGATAATTTGTGAATTTGCACACTAAACAGAATGTGCCGCTAATCTGCAGCTAGGCACACTAAACAGAATGTGACGCTAATCTGCGGCTAGGCACACTAAACAGAATGTGACGCTAATCTGAGGCTAGGCACAGTGAACGGAATATGTGACGTTAATTTATGAATTTGCACACTAAACAATATGTGCCGCTAATCTGCGGCTAGGCACACTAAACAGAATGTGATGCTAATCTGCGGCTAGGCACAGTGAACAGAATGTGACGCTAATTTGTGAATTTGCACACTAAACAGAATGTGCCGCTAATCTGCGGCTAGGCACACTAAACAGAATGTGATGCTAATCTGCGGCTAGGCACACTAAACAGAATGTGACGCTAATCTGCGGCTAGGCACAGTGAACGGAATATGTGACGTTAATTTATGAATTTGCACACTAAACAATATGTGCCGCTAATCTGCGGCTAGGCACACTAAACAGAATGTGACGCTAATCTGCGGCTAGGCACAGTGAACAGAATGTGACGCTAATCTGCCGCTAGGCACACTAAACAGAATGTGACGCTAATCTGCGGCTAGGCACACTAAACAGAATGTGACGCTAATCTGCGGCTAGGCACAGTGAACGGAATATGTGACGTTAATTTGTGAATTTGCACACTAAACAATATGTGCCGCTAATCTGCGGCTAGGCACACTAAACAGAATGTGACGCTAATCTGCGGCTAGGCACAGTGAACGGAATATGTGACGTTAATTTATGAATTTGCACACTAAACAATATGTGACGCTAATCTGCGGCTAGGCACAGTGAACAGAATATGACGCTAATTTGTGAATTTGCACACTAAACAGAATGTGCCGCTAATCTGCGGCTAGGCACACTAAACAATATGTGCCGCTAATCTGCGGCTAGGCACACTAAACAGAATGTGACGCTAATCTGCGGCTAGGCACAGTGAACGGAATATGTGACGTTAATTTATGAATTTGCACACTAAACAATATGTGCCGCTAATCTGCAGCTAGGCACACTAAACAGAATGTGACGCTAATCTGCGGCTAGGCACAGTGAACAGAATGTGACGCTAATTTGTGAATTTGCACACTAAACAGAATGTGCCGCTAATCTGCGGCTAGGCACACTAAACAATATGTGCCGCTAATCTGCGGCTAGGCACACTAAACAGAATGTGACGCTAATCTGCGGCTAGGCACAGTGAACAGAATGTGACGCTAATTTGTGAATTTGCACACTAAACAGAATGTGCCGCTAATCTGCGGCTAGGCACAGTAAACAATATGTGCCGCTAATCTGCGGCTAGGCACACTAAACAGAATGTGACGCTAATCTGCGGCTAGGCACAGTGAACAGAATGTGACGATAATTTGTGAATTTGCACACTAAACAGAATGTGCCGCTAATCTGCAGCTAGGCACACTAAACAGAATGTGACGCTAATCTGCGGCTAGGCACACTAAACAGAATGTGACGCTAATCTGAGGCTAGGCACAGTGAACGGAATATGTGACGTTAATTTATGAATTTGCACACTAAACAATATGTGCCGCTAATCTGCGGCTAGGCACACTAAACAGAATGTGATGCTAATCTGCGGCTAGGCACAGTGAACAGAATGTGACGCTAATTTGTGAATTTGCACACTAAACAGAATGTGCCGCTAATCTGCGGCTAGGCACACTAAACAGAATGTGACGCTAATCTGCGGCTAGGCACACTAAACAGAATGTGACGCTAATCTGCGGCTAGGCACAGTGAACGGAATATGTGACGTTAATTTATGAATTTGCACACTAAACAATATGTGCCGCTAATCTGCGGCTAGGCACACTAAACAGAATGTGACGCTAATCTGCGGCTAGGCACAGTGAACAGAATGTGACGCTAATCTGCCGCTAGGCACACTAAACAGAATGTGACGCTAATCTGCGGCTAGGCACACTAAACAGAATGTGACGCTAATCTGCGGCTAGGCACAGTGAACGGAATATGTGACGTTAATTTGTGAATTTGCACACTAAACAATATGTGCCGCTAATCTGCGGCTAGGCACGCTAAACAGAATGTGACGCTAATCTGCGGCTAGGCACAGTGAACGGAATATGTGACGTTAATTTGTGAATTTGCACACTAAACAATATGTGCCGCTAATCTGCGGCTAGGCACACTAAACAGAATGTGGCGCTAATCTGCGGCTAGGCACAGTGAACAGAATGTGACGCTAATTTGTGAATTTGCACACTAAACAGAATGTGCCGCTAATCTGCGGCTAGGCACACTAAACAGAATGTGACGCTAATCTGCGGCTAGGCACACTAAACAGAATGTGACGCTAATCTGCGGCTAGGCACAGTGAACGGAATATGTGTCGTTAATTTATGAATTTGCACACTAAACAATATGTGCCGCTAATCTGCGGCTAGGCACACTAAACAGAATGTGACGCTAATCTGCGGCTAGGCACACTAAACAGAATGTGACGCTAATCTGCGGCTAGGCACAGCGAACGGAATATGTGACGTTAATTTATGAATTTGCACACTAAACAATATGTGCCGCTAATCTGCGGCTAGGCACACTAAACAGAATGTGACGCTAATCTGTGGCTAGGCACAGTGAACAGAATGTGACGCTAATTTGTGAATCTGCACACTAAACAGAATGTGACGCTAATCTGCGGCTAGGCACAGTGAACGGAATATGTGACGTTAATTTATGAATTTGCACACTAAACAATATGTGCCGCTAATCTGCGGCTAGGCACAGTGAACGGAATATGTGACGTTAATTTATGAATTTGCACACTAAACAGAATGTGACGCTAATCTGCGGCTAGGCACACTAAACAGAATGTGACGCTAATCTGCGGCTAGGCACAGTGAACAGAATGTGACGCTAATTTGTGAATTTGCACACTAAACAGAATGTGACAATAATCTATGGCTAGGCACACGTTTAAAATGGCCCATTTTGTCACTGCGTTGTACAATATTTGTCCCTGTGCACCTAGTACAATGTCACCTTACTAATATCCCACCTTAAAAAAAAAAAATGAAATTGTGCCCCCCCAAACAAAATATAAATGCTGCCCCCACACACAACAGTCCTAAAAAGGACTTTTGGGTCTTGAACTACTACCAACACTTTTATTCTCCCTACACTGACTTTCCCTGCCTGATCGCATCTCTCCCTGGCTGAGAATGAGCAGAACTCACGAGTCGGGTGCTATACAGCACCCGATCACGAGTTCTGGCCAGCCAATCAGTGTAATGCCAGCAGCCAACATGGCTGCTGGCATTACACTGATGTCAGAGCCTCCCCGCACGTTTATTGGCTGCGCAGCAGCCGCGAAACGTGCGGGGAGGAGACCCGAACATGGCGGGCGAGCACATGCGGTACTCGTACGAGTACCGCCATGTGCCGAGCACAGCGATGCTCGAGCCGAACCGAGCTTCGGCCGAGCATGCTCGCTCATCACTAGTTGGTATGAGTAGCGACATAAAGTGTTGCGTTCAAAGGGTCATGGAGGACCTCTGATACTAGGCTTTAGCATCGGAAAAATCCCTGGGTGTTTTGGGGGTGCCTCCAGTTATTTTGTCTCTCATACGACATCACTATTCTCTCCTATATGACTTGCATTGTACTGGTACCTTCCCCTGGTCTCTTCAGACACCATTGCCTCATGTTATGTTTCAAGCTAGCACCACAAATACCCTTGCCCCGGGCCCCTTTAGCTCACTACTTGCTCCACAACTGCCTTATACTGTGTCCTACATGGAACTACCACCCCCTTTCCTGTTACTTGACACTTTCCTGTGTGCTGCTTCTCCCTCTTCTCTCCCGGTCTCCCTACCCTGCATTACTTTTTAATGGGGACGGTTCTATACTCCCCCCTATCACAGTTGATGCGACACTTCCCATTTGACTAGACAGGCCATATCTTGACCCCACTCCGTTGTTCCCTGTCTCCCCTTACACACTTTAGGGCTTATTCCCCATCTAGATCCCTCCCCTCCTCTTCTTTCCCTACTATTCAAAAACAATATTATTGGATTCCCTACCTGTTCTGTCTTTATCAGGATTCTCTGGACTATGCGGCTCCCCTCCTACTACCCCTCCGCTTTAGCTATCCCCCCAAAATACCCTACTCTATTCTCTCTTCTCCCCTTCTGATGTTCCTTTACTGTTTTCCCTCGTGGGTTCGTCTCCCCCTCATCTTGCAACATGCTACTTTTTCGTTGTGTGGCCTCCCCCCACAGGCCATCTGGCACCTCCTTGCCTATTTTACATCTCATCTGCTTATTCTTCCTCTTTCTTTATGGCTGCTGCTTCTCATCCCCTACCTTCTCTTTCCTCTTTTTTTTTTTTTTTTCCCTCGCTCCTGTGGCCCAGTCGGAATGGATCAACTCTGCCCTGACCCATGACTGACATTCGCGTACTGACCGTCAACGCCAAGGGACTTAACTCTCCTGAGAAAAGGGCTATGGTCCTACGGGACCTGAACAAGCTTGCTGCTGATATTGTCCTGCTGCAAGAGACCCATTTCTCTACAGCATCTACTCCCAAATTCTCTAACCGCTTCTTCCCTACTGCATACTTCGCTTCTGCGACTGAAAAAAAGAAGGGAGTCTGTATCCTTAACAGGGCATCTCTCCCTTGGACACTTCTTGACCTATTGGCTGATAGTGAGGGGAGGTTCCTTATTCTGAAGGGACTCCTTTACAACAGGCCTGTCACCATAATGAATATATATTCACTGAACACCGGTCAATTAGCCTTCATCAAAAATACATTGACCCGCCTTGATGAACAATCGGCCGGCAGAATTATTCTGGGAGGAGACCTGAACGTTGCTTTTGATCCAGCACAGGATTGCTCCTCGGGGAAATCTCCCTTCCACCTCTCTCACCTGAGACAAACCAAATTACAGTTCTCTACGCGCCATTTGATTGATGCTTGGCGCCTTCTGCACCCCCAAGACAAAGACTACACATTTTTTTCACACCCACACTCCTCTTACAGTAGAATTGACTACTTATTTATATCTCAATTCCTCCTTCCACACTTGAAAGGCGTGTCTATCGACTCTATTTCATGGTCTGACCACTCACTAGTTTCCATAACACTCTCCGCTTTTGACGACTCCCCTCCCTCTAGAATCTGGAGACTTAATGATCACTTTCTCTCCAACCCTTCAGACTGCTCTACTATCAGCGACACAATCAAGGAATACTTCACTATCAACTCTACACCTGATGTCTCTCCTCAATCTATCTGGAAGGCTCACAAATGCATTCTGCGTGGCCGTATCATTCAATTAACTGCCATTAATCGCAGAAAAAAGTGGAAAAGGGTTGATGACTTATTAGACGAGATCCGTTCCCTTGAGTCTCTCCATAAAGCCTGCCGAATGCCTGAGGACCTTTTGAAACTACAAACTGCAAAAGCAGATCTGAACTCTCTCTTACGAGAAGACATCTGTAAGACCCACATGTGGCACAAGTACCAGAATTTTGTTTCAAGCAATAAATGTGGCAAATCCCTGGCTAGATTGATTAACATTAAACGACGCACCAACGGGGTACACAAAGTCATTAACTCTAAAGGAGTAGCTGTCCATGACTACTCTCGAATAGCAGCTGCATTTCAGTCTTTCTACTCCAATTTATATAACCTTCGTTCCTCTGACCCCTCCCTCACACCTTCCCATCGGTCATCAATTCAAGCCTTTCTGGAGAAAGCTAAGGTCCCCACTCTGTCCACATCTGACAGTGACTCTCTTGAATCTTTAATCACCCCCTCAGAACTTGACACAGCCCTATCTTCTATGGCTTCGGGTAAGAGCCCAGGTCCTGACGGACTTTCCCTTCTATACTACCGAACGTTTAGCTCAGTACTCGGCCCCCATATGCTAAGTGTTTTCAACGCCGTTCTTCAGGGCCAACCGTTCCCTAAACAATCTTTGGAAGCAAACATAGTTGTCATCCCCAAACCATCTAAAAGGCCTAAAAGGCGTTCAACAGAGTTGACTGGACGTACATTGAGGAGGTCCTTCCCAATATAGGCCTAGGTCCAACTATGCTCAATGCTATTATGAGTCTGTATTCTTCCCCCTTGGCTAGGATCCTAGTAAATGGTACGATTTCGGAACCTTTCCTAATCACAAATGGGACTCGCCAGGGTTGCCCTTTATCGACCCTGATTTTTATTCTCACCTTAGAACCCCTACTTAATATGGTCAGAGCCCATCCAGATGTACAAGGTTTGCGTATAAGATCTGAGCATTTTAAATTGGCTGCATTCGCCGATGATGTTCATTTTTTGTCTCCCATCCTATCACCTCACTCCCTCCCCTCATAGATCTGCTGCATCAATACTCTGCGGTTTCTCAAGCATTGATCAACTACTCAAAATCCGAGGTTCTTAATGTTAATCTCACTCCATCATCAGCTTCTTTACTACAAGCAAAATACCCACGTCGATGGACTGATTCGGCCATCACTTATTTGGGGATTCGGATATCGCCCGATCTCTCTTCCTTGCCCGAGCGTAATCTTTCCCCCCTCATACGCAAGCTGTCCCGTGACCTATCAGCTTGGAACTCCTTATACCTCTCGTGGCTTGGTCGTATCAATGTGGTCAAAATGCTGGTACTACCTAAGGTCCTTTACATCCTAAATGCATTGCTGTTGCACATCTCTAGACACTTCCTCGAGTCACTTACCTCTATCACCCTCCGTTTTGTCTGGGCCCAGCACAAATCTAGACTTCGCCAGGACATACTCTCTAGGCCCATACACTTGGGTGGCTTGGGTCTCCCGGACTTCCACAGATATTATAAGGCAGCAACGATTTCTAAAATATTTGACTTCATAACTTCTCCCCCCAAACGTTGGACCAAATCGGCTTCTCATTTGTTGGGTGATATCGATTTTATCCAGCTCCTATGGTGTGAGCCTCCAGACCCTTCCCCTCCATATATGAGACATATATTGTTAGGTCACATTCTTAAGATTTGGAAAGATGTGAATAAAGAATTCCATCTGCCCCCCCCTTCACCGCTTCAATCCTTTCTAGGTAACCCGTCCTTCCCTCCTGGGTTGTGCTCTGCACACTTCTCCCGTTGGAAATCGCTCAACTTTCACACTTTGGGTTCCCTCACCACGGATGCTGGCTTTGCCACTTTAGGTTATATTTCTTCTAAAATGGCGCCATCTACTGTTCCATGGTGGCTCTTTTTCCAGCTTCGACATTGGTATCAATCATGCTGCAAACGTGGCTCACCGAATCGTGACCTTACTAAACTTGAAAGCTACATAGTTCAACCCCCAAGCAAGCTCCGTTCTCTCTCCTTTTGCTATTCCATCCTATGTGGAAAAGATATAGAAAATGGAATACAGCGCTACACTTAGTGTTATATACAACAAATAATACAATGATAATGATACCTAGAGAGCTTATGGAAAAGTGCAAAAAAGGTAGACAGAAAGAGTCAAATAACTCCTATATTAGGGGGACTAATATTGTTGGTTCTATATATCTAAATATATAGCAATTTCCAAGTATTGTCTCTCCCTACATAAAAGAAAGTTCTCCCACAAGCAGACTCTGTGCAGCTGATCTCAAATTGATGTAGAAATCCACAGTTCGAAGAGGTCCAACATGTAAAACATATAAGGAGAGAGGAGAGACAGCGCAACCAGCATCTAAGTGCAGTATTTATTACAAAATATATAAAATAAATCAAATAAGATAAAACAGAATAAAACAATGATATGGATAAAAACAATTGGTATGGATATATATGGAGAGCTAATAAATATATGACATATAACCGGGGTATTTGGAAATGCCGAATATATGTAAGCAGAAATATACAATAATGTGGGAGAATAGAGTATTGTAATAAGTAATAGATGGCTCCTTACTGGAGAGTGGACTTAATAAGCGTGCATCAATACTGGGAAGTAGAGCTCAGCTTATGTCCCTCGATCCGGTTTGGATGGCCCCTTACTTGATATAAATGTAGTGTCTTTGCGTGTCTCCCAGTGTGTCTCTCTGGGTCTCAGCCCGATGTCCTTCTTGTTTGTTGTTTCCCGTAGTGTCTTGGCGTATCTCCCAGTGTGTCTCTCTGGGTCTCAGCCCGATGTCCTCCTTGTTTGTTGTCTCCCGTTGTGTATGTTTAAATCTGCTGCGTTCTCTTAACATTCGGCATCCAAATCACTCCCCTGTAGTAGTCAAGATTCAGCATCTCCGTATTCCACGCGTTTCGGCGCTCCGTTTGCGCCTTTCTCAAAGAGCATCTGATTGGCTAATAGCTTTCCCTAGTATTTATAGTTTTAGAAAAGATTTATCTACCAAGCCCTATTTTCTCACAAGGTGGGAGTCGGAACTCTCCTTTCAGCTTGATTGGCCCAGCTGGTCACGGATATTCAGATCGAATTTCTTCTCACACCGAGATACCCACTCTCGAGAATTAAATTATAAGATCATAACTGGTTAGTATAGATCTCCCTTGCAAATAGCCAAATATATACCCTCTGAATCCTCTACTTGTTGGAGGTGCCTCCAACACAAAGGCTCCCTCTCTCATATCTGGTGGTACTGTCCCTTGATACAACCCTTCTGGGTTGATATAGTCACAAAAATGAATATCCTCCTAGAAGTATCCCTCCCCGTCACCCCTCAGCTGTGTTTCTTCTCTGACAAAAGTAATTTGCAGCCTCCTATCCCAACGCTCCGTTGGTTACCTATCCCGCTCCTACTCACTGCGGCTCGTTCCCTCATTCCAAAATATTGGAAGAGCACCACTGTCCCTACTATACCTATGTGGACTGCCAAGGTTGACTATTTAGTTGATATGGAGAGACTCCACGCGATTACTATGCACAATATGACCATGTTCGTAAACACTTGGGCCTTTTGGCAGAAGATTAGTCCTCCGCGTCTTAGACCTTAGACACTTCTTTTTTCTCCTTGAGACTACTAAGCGGGTAGTCAGGTTGATGGCCCTTGGACTTGACGGTGAGAACCGAAACCACTTACACCTCAGCTTCTTAAGTTGATCTTTTTTTTCCTATTCCTTCTGTGCCACATGGAGCCTTACCCCCCCTTTTTTTTTTTTTTCTCTCTCTCTATTTCTTTTCTCCCCCTCCTTTTTCCCTCCACCTTCATCCTTCTTAATCATAGGTGTAATCCACGGCCTTTCCTCAAACACCCTCATTAGCCCTTACACAACAACCATTACACTTTCTTTCATTGTATTATTGTATTTTTGATATGCTTCACCTATGGCTATATTCCAATCCTGTCATATTGTTTGATTCATCCGTTTTTGTATGTATCAATTTGATTGTAATCTTCTTGATCCTCAATAAAGCTATTTACAAAATAAATAAATAAATAAATAAAGCTTATCAACATGACTCAATGCCAAGCAACATTACTCAAAAGAGTCCACGATAACACACAGGAAATACAGACACCATGACATTTATGTGAAGCGTGTTAAAGCCAACCCCCCACAAAGGATATCAGGAGCCGCTGTCTCTCCCCAAGGGTGCCAAGAGTGGAGGCAGAAATTGAACAGGAAGAAAAATAAAGTGATTCAGCCTGAGTATGAGAGTTTGATGGTGAGTGAAACATCTGGCTCGCCATCAGCTTCTGAAGCTAGGGTCTGGGTGCAAGAAGATGTAGCAACATCTTATGGTGATCCACCTCTGTCATTGTTACCTCCCCCACCAGCTGATAGTGATTCAGTAGATGCGAGGATGTGGCAGTTCACATCCACCCATTGTACATTGTGTGGTGCACATGGCAATGTGGTGGAGTATAATCGCAGGCATGGAATCAAGCAGCATCTGAGGAGATTCCATCCTGTAGAATACCCTAAACTGTGGCAGGAAGGATTCATCATTATTACTAAGAGTGCACTCCAGTCCAAAAAATAAATACTGATTCCTCAGAGCTTGTGTCTCTAACAATCCTGAGTCCAAACAAATCCCTGATTCCTCAGGGATTGTGCCTTTAACAAGCCTGAGTCCAAAATTCACTGATTCCTCAGGGATTGTGCCTTTAACAAGCCTGAGTTCAAAAATCACTGATTCCTCAGGGCTTGTGCCTCTAACAAACCTGAATGCAAAAAAATCACTGATTCATCAGGGCTTCTGCCTCTGATAAAACTGAGTCCAAAAAAATCATCACTGATTCCTCAGGGCTTCTGCCTCTAACAGTTCCTGTCTCTGTAATATTACGTACCAATTTTTTATTTTATTTTTTTTATTTATTTTTTTTAATTAACTGTCCCCCCAATCCCAGTCAACAACCCCCCCAAAAAGATCCCCTGCTCAACTGATTTTTCCTCCAGACTCCACCAACACAGGCACACCCCGACCCCTTTTATATCATGTCTGTGGGAAGTAAAATTTGCTGTGTTGTGTGTAAATTCAGTATTCCCATTGATTTCAATGCAATGAGCTAGGCGTAAAAAGCAGAAAAAACTGCACTTTTCACGGAAAGTTTTCCACTAGGCGAGAAGTGTCATTTTCCACTTAATCTGGTTTCGCCTCTCCCTAGTAAATACTAGTGTACAGTAACTGAAGGGATAGAAAATAGATACGTACTTTATACATCTATATACCATTAAGTCATCTTTATGATTAGACCAACAAATTGACTGATAATTTCTCCTTTGAAAAAATTAAACCATTACATTTATTTGCAAAAAATAAAAATAATGTTACAATATATAAAGGCAGCAAATAGAAATCTATGTAATGCAATTTAACCCTTTGAGTACCAGAGGGTACGCAACGCATTGTTTTGCAATGTGCTGCGTACCCCTCTGGCACTCAAAGGGTTAAACATGTTGCTTACATTTACAAGCATATACATATTCTAATGGCGGAAAGCACTTTATATATTTATTGCACATATATTTAATGTTTCATACTATACAGACAGACTTGACGCCATCCAAGTTTTAACAGAACCCACAAACTATTAGCACATATTGGCACTTCTCTAAAATGAACACTATGTGGTTCCTGTCTGTCATAAGAAATTCTAACTGTTGTCTCTTTTGTCCTGCAGATTGTCAGCTACTGAACACCTGTAAGTACTGCCATTATTCTTTCTACACAGCTACATTTATCATACAATGAAAAGTGCATGCATCATGGTATGGTTGGGTTATGCTTTATCTTAGAAGCACTCAGTTTGATATTTTTTTCACCATCTGTAGCTGAGGCATTACAATAACAACACTGGCAGAGTTCCCAGTGGTAATACTTTTAACTTCTGCCAGTTCCTCTACATTGAGTTACTCATATAGTTTATGTACAGCTGAAGTTTCAAAGCATGAAAAGATTTTAAAATGTATAAACAGTTTACATACTCATACACAGCCCTCTTTATTTTGTTTCGTTTAGGCCACGTTCACATACATAACCACATAAAATCATTAATGTTGTAACTGATTTGGTTTGCGCAGAAAGTTAGCTTTTGCTATATAGTGCTTTTACCATGGTGATGACAGTATTCTGTACTATTAATGCAATCATACACATGCAGTAAAATAGCAACACAATTAATTTGTATATATGTGTATGGCATCTGCAGCAGCTATATTTGAAGTTGAGATGCTCATTACCTCTTTAAAAAATGGTTAACTCATTCATGTTAGTTTTATGTCATCATGCATGGCCAAAGATGAAGTGAGCTACATATCAGCCACACCACTCCATTACAGGATCACCAAGGGAACTCAAGAAAATAAACATTCAAAACATTGCAGTGATAGTGGTACATTCAGTCACCAAAATAAAAGAACCTTAACCCCTTGTGTGCCAGAGGGATGTTTGCAATGCATTGCTTTGCATACCCCTCTGGCACTCAAAGGGGGAGATTCACTAAGCAGTGATAAAGAGGTGACAAAGTGGAGATAACTTCTCCAGTGATATTGCTTCTCCAGTTCCTATGTTATTCTATGGAGTCTATTCACTAAGATCCCCAAAGCTGAAAAAATCTTAGTCCACTGGCACCATAGAATAACATAGGAAATGGAGAAGTGATATCACTGGAGAAGTCATCTCTATTTTATCACCTCTTCATCACCGCTTACTGAATCTCCCCCCAAGGGTTAATTAGAAGTTGCCTAAATGAGCAATAAAGATCTACAACATATGAATACATAAATGTTTTTGCTCTGTATTTCCTTTTTAAGAAACTTCTCCTCAACCTCTTTATAAAAATTAGAAAGGTTTTTAAAGTTAAAGTGATAGTAATGTCTAAAAAAAACTTTTTTGCATTTAGAAGAGCTCAAAAAGCTGATCTAAATGCAAAAAACCGTATCTCTCAAACCGCTATGGTTTAAGAGATACAGCGTTTGAGGTTTGATTTCTCCTACTGACAGCTGTAAAGCTGTCAGCAGGAGATCTGTGTCGGTCGACACGGTGGCGCTTGAGAAGTGCCGGGATCTCGTTACTTACAAGGAATCCCTTCAATGGAATGGTCTAAAACATGTGCCTAGTGTTCAGGCACATGTTTTAGACCATTCCAATAAAGGGATTCTGTGTAAGTAACGAGATCCCGGCACTTCTCAAGCGCCACAGTGTCGACTGACACGAATCTCCTGCTGACAGCTTTACAGCTGTCAGTAGGAGAAATCAAACTTCAAACGCCCGTATCTCTTAAACCATAGCAGTTTGAGAGATACGGTTTTTTGCATTTAGATCAGCTTTTTGAGCTCTTCTAAATGCAAAAAAGTTTTTTTTTAGACATTACTATCACTTTAAATAAAATGAGATGTTATGAAAACTGGGTAAAATTATTTATTTCAGTAAGATAAATATATAAATCCCTCATCCCAACTCATTTGCTGCACTTATATTAGGCTTGCCGAATGCAGATCCAATGCCTGTGGCTGTAGAAACAGAATACAGTAGAGGTCAATGCCAAATAATTTTTTTCACAAGCTATAGTGGTGTTGTTGGGGCTTGTTTACATCAGTAATGTGCTGACAGAGTTATGTGAATAGTTTCATATATATATATATATATATATATATATATATATATATATTTATAGAGCTATCCTATATAATAATTCGCTAAGTGTGTCAGTAGAGACGGCTGTGTGTGCTGCAGTCATGCGCAATACAAACTGCCCGTGCTGCGGCTGATAATGGAGAGGGGCTCCGAATTCAAAACTTAGTCCTTCGGTGCGCAGAGAGGACTATGGTCTGAATTCAGAGAACACCTCTCCGTATCAGCAGCGGCGCGGGCAGTCTCTACTGTGCATGACGTCACCACGGCCATTGCTGGGCACCACTGTGGCCCGTGTACACGGGATCTTCAACTAATATATATATATATATGTATTTAGATGCAATGTGTTGGAGATACAGTATCTTTAACATCCAAGTAACTAATTTATAATGCTATGCAGATATGTTGTTAAAGTGACACTACAAATTTCATACAAGGCCTTTTTAAGTGATAGTCTGTGCCCTAAGAGCTATGGGAAATGAGTGACAAGATGTGCAGCAAAACTGATAAAGTGATTGGAGGTTCTGTGTTATAAAGAGAGACTAGCCAAACTGGGTTTGCTCACATTAGAGAAGAGACATCTAAGGGGTGATATGATTACCATTACAAATATATTCAAGGTCAGTGCAAATAACTATCCAATTAATTATTTATGCAAACAGCTGAGCTAAGAACAAGAGGCCATCCATTAAGACTTGAGGAAAAGCACTTTCGACTAAGACAAAGGCAGGGATTTTGTGCTTGCAGATACTGTAACTGCTTTCAAAAAAGCAATGTATATCTATCCAGCACAGAACAATATTGAGAATTATGAAAGATGGTTTCAACGCATATATAAAATTAAAAAAACAAAGGTGGAGGGACTCACACTGTAGGTTGTCTTCTTCCTGTGTGAATGTGTTGTGGCACATAAACAGTAGTAGGTAATTAACAAGCAGGACCTCAATCAGAAAAAAAAACAAAAAAAACAAACAAACATTTTTATATGTACGTATGAGCTTCATTGGCAGATTCGTATATTCCTATCATTGTGTGTCATTATTTTTTGTGATTATTCCCCTCTGATATTTCCTACAGTTTCACTTTACATAACAAAACAAATGTATAATTCAATAAACCACTTGGAGAATAGAAATGCCTCCAATGTATTTAGATGTAATGTGTTGGAGATACAGTATCGTTAGCATCCAAGCAACTCATTTATAATGTCATGAAGATATGTTGTGTAAGCGTGACTACAGATTTCATACAAGGCCCTTTTAAGTGATAGTGTATGCCCCAAGTGCTATGGGGAAATGAGCGCCAAGACGTGCAACAAAACTGATAAAGTGATTGGAGGATCTGTTTTATAAAGGGAGACTAGCCAAACTATGTTTGCTTACATTAGAATAGAGACATCTAAAGGGTGATATGATTACCATTTACAAATATATTCAAGGTCATTACAAAGAACTACCCAATGAATTATTTAAAGGGATAGTAATACTTCATTTTAACTTTATTTTATTTTGTAGGCATTAAAAAAACATGAAGAATGATATAAGTCTTATCTCTGAAACCTTTATGGTTTAAGAGATATTCACAAACAAAGTATTCCCCCCTGTTCAACCAGATCAGAAGGGAGATGCCCAGGTAGACTGCAGAGAGGGACAATCTTCAATTAAGATAATGGAAAAAGCTGAAAAACTTGTCAAGGGGGGAAGGGCTTTCATTGTTTTCATACAAAGAAAATTGTCCCCTTCTGTTATCTGTCCTGTCATACAACCAGACTCACATCTGAGAAGAGATGGCTTACACTAGGTAAAAGGGGAGGGGAGGGGAACTTTGCTTGTGAATATCTCATAAACCATAAAGGTTTGAGAGATAAGACTTATATCATTCTTCATGTTTTTTTAATGCCTACAAAATAAAATAAAGTTAAAACGAAGTGTTACTATCCCTTTAAGACTAGAGGAAAGGTGCTTTTGACTAAGACAAAGGCAGGGATTTTTACAGTAAGGGTGGTAAAACTATGGAATTCTTTGGCTTGGAATGTTGTGCTTGTGGATACTGTAACTGTTTTTAAAAAAACAATGCATACTTATGTAGCACAGAACAATATTGAAAATTATGACAGATGGTATCAATGCAGATAGGCTGTTGATCCAGAGAACTATCTCAATGCCATTTGGAGTCACAAAGGAATTTTGGGACTTAATTGGAAATGTCTTCAATGTTTTTTTTATTTTTTTGCCTTCCACTGGATCAACAGGGGTAATTTGACATGGGCTTGGCTTGATGGACGCACGTCTTTTTTCAGCCTCATCAACTATGATCTATGTTATGCTAGTTCTCATAGTTCTAATTTACTTCATTGCACTCAAGTAAGCTTTGCAGATCTCAGTAAACTGAGAGGCTGGATGACTTCAATACAGACTGAGGGGCTCATGGAAACTTGCTCTCCTCATTCTTATACACAATAAAAGTCCTTTGTCAGTGAATCCATTGTAGTTTACGTCTACACAAATGAGAGCAATCACTAATGAACTTCTCACTCTGTGCTTACACTTACAGATAATCATGAGCTGCAAGGCCTACTGGAGGGCAATTGAGCAGTTTAGAGCTGAGGAAACTCACCTCCCATAGCTATTCTTGAACAATCTAAGATTTAGAGGTGTCTTGAATGGACTCCATCTGTTCCCTTTAAGCTGAATTACATGCAATTGTCTTGCAAAATGTCATGTGTTGTTAAGATTGATCAAAATGATTCAGAAAATGTAAGGGAAAATGTACCAGTTTGCTAATGAAGCTCACGTTCTGTTCTTAAACAATGGCAAAGGAATCATACACGTGAATGTCAGGGTATGCTAGTGCATGTGCATATCGATGCATACAAGCAACCATTGTTATGACTTTGTTAAGCCCAGAACGTCTCCACAGTAGAATGTAAAGAAGATAGAGTAAGCTTACAGCTATTTTTGTTGTTCTTTGTTAGCACATTGTGATAAACAAGGTACAAAGGAATGGAATGTCTGAAAACTCCCATAAACTCCCACCCTACCCTCAGAGTTATTCAAATAGTGTTAACTGGATTTTTTTTTTTAATTAAGACAGCTTAAAATATAGGATATAGGCAGGTGCAGCAAATGTAATCTATTCCAAAGCATACTTTAGTGCAAATTCAATCTATATTAATAAAAGAAGGCCATCACATAACAGAGATTCTGCATTTGTGCCAGTCACACCCCAGGGTGGCAGTAAGGAGGAGATATTCACATTTCATCCATACTGTCTCTTAAATATTTCTCAGGGGTGGGATTTTGGCAGGAGTAGACAGGGGGGCTGCAAGGAAATTCATAGTCATCACATTGGCCTGGTTTGTGTTCACATTGCCCTCACTGTACTGTCCACCCTCAATGTGGTCTCCTCCTCAAAATCACAAACTTTTCATGTTTCTTTACTTCCTCCTATTATATATATTGTATGCCTCATTGTGGTGTGCTGCTTATGCCACAATAAGTAGTGGTACCATTGTCTGCCCTCATTATGGTGTGCGGTTTAGCCTCAGTGTCACAATTATTAGTTTCTGCATTGTCCTGCTCCCTGCTTATATCTGTGCCTCATCCACTTTGAACTCTAACTTTCATCATCCTATTGCCACATACTTGTACACTCAGTGACACTCCTCCTAATTAATGTGCCTCTCACACTGTAACTTACAACACCCTCAAGTGTAACACAGCATGTTCACAGCTCCCAAATGTATCACACCTTTGCCCTTGCAAACCACCACTGAGCGAGCGCTACATGCCACAAAACAATGGCCAATGTAATCCTACTTGTCCAATCAGAATAAAGAAAAAGTTCAAAGGATGCTTCAAATTCCCTTTAACCGTTTGAGTGCTGGAGGGGTACAGAATGCATTGCTTTTAAATGCATTCCATACCCCTCTGGCACTTGAAGGGTTAACCGCGGTGCTGCTCTTCAAACAGAACCAATGGCAAAATGACTCCTCATGTACGTGTAGAGAAAAAACAGAAAAGAGGGAGCGCACACGTTGTAAGTGTAGATTGTTCAAACTATGATAGCCACCACTGTTGAATATCATCTTGTCAGAGCTCAATGGTCCTACTCACATGCTCCTGAGGCATAGACCAGCCTCACAGTACAACAGCATTCACTGGATAACCCCCAGTGCAGGTATCTGTGTTGCTCTTTCCCTATCTTCATCCTTATCCCTCAGGATTGGATCTTGACCCCACACCTTACTTAAAATGATATTATATGGCCTTCAGGCAATTCATTAACCTCAAATGTGTCTAAACACTTATATATAGTATATAGGAGAAAGATATTATTACCTATATCCTGACTAAAATTGTGAATAATGAAACTTGCCGCTTGGGTAATAACTTTGTACAAAAAGTGCAGTACTTCCACTTTTTTCCACCTAGCTGATTCCATTGAAATCAATGGGAACATTGAATTTACACATAACACATAGAACATGTTATTTCATTTCCCAAAGGCATAGTATAAAAGTGGTAGTATAAGGGTGCCTGTGTTGGTGGATTGTGGGGAAAGAATCAGTTGAACAGGTAATTTATTTTGGGAGGTGGGGTTTGTTTACTGGGGGGGCAGTTAATAAAAAAACACAAAATAATGGCAATTAAAAAAAATACATGGTATAAAATGGGTCTGATGAGGGTGCAAGTGTAGGTGGAGTGTTGCTAAAGAATCAGTTGAACAGGGAATCTGTTTTGGGGGGGTTGTTGACTGGTATTGGGGGGACAGTTAATAAAAAATAAATAAAATTAAAAATAAAATATGATATTGGTACATAACGTGACAGAGACAGGGACCCCCTGACGTAAGCTGTGACTGGGGTAGACTGATACTTGATGGGATACAGTATTTTGTAAAGGAAGATTTGTAGGACTTAGACTTGTGTTAGGCCCCGAGGAAACATTCAAAACAGAAAAATAAATGTATAAAAACAGGCGATTCCTTTTTTACCACTGTTATTTAAGATAACCCAGTCCTATTACAGTCTCTATTCCACACAGATGTATCGTGTTCAACTTGCTTGCAGTAATATCATTGATCAAATCGTTCCATGCCGTATATGTAAACAAGGAGAATAATGTACAATTAGGGATCAGTATTTGTATAATATAACAAATAATCCAATATCCACTCACGGTTGAAATGTTGTTATCCGTCTCCAATCTGTCAGGGAATCCTTCCCGTTAACTCCAACTCTCAATCTCTGTTTCTCATTTTTTCTCCGTCTTTTCTATGGTCAATTGAACTCCTCTCTCAGCTAATTACGGACCATGTAGAAAGACAAGCATTCAGTTTCGATTTTGACGTTACGATGTAGCAATAAATAAATATCCTCTCACGTTGTCTGTTTCCTCCCTCCAGTAATGAATCATCAAATCAATTCCACCAGTGTTCTATCATATCCAAAATCTCACTGTTTACATTAATAAACACTGATGAACAGGCCTGCTAAACCCAGTCACTGAAATGTCTGTCTGAATGGTTATTGCACAGACCAGCTTCATAATTCTCTGAAACCAGAGGAAACATTGATTAGTTGTAAGAAATTAGACGTGTTAATCCCAAGCCCTGAGGAAGTATTCATTTGTAGGACTTTGACTTATTTGGCACAAGTCCTAATGAAACATTGATTTGCATGACTTAGGCTTGCTAGAAACAAGCCACCAAATAATGTTTATTTTTTTGTAGGCTTCTGTTTTTTTTTGTTTTTTTTTAAAAGAACAAGCACTAACATAAGAAATGCACTACTATCCTAGTGCCAGCAGGTCATGTGTTAGCCAGTTACCACTTGCCATTGTCAAGTGCCCTGGTGTAATTGCAGAATATGTGACTGCATTTCTTGGATTGGATCAATAACAGCAGTATGGTTGATGATGATCATGGTTCTACTTATCACTACTAGCTCCAGTGATGAGCCTGAGGAAGTAACATCATCACAACTAGCCCTTACCAATTCAGGTATATGTGGAGAAAAGAAGAAGTTGGCCAATAATGCTTCTCCACCTGCCCCTCCTCCAAAATCATGTGTGTGTTTTACTAGAATATAAATGTTTCCCTTATGAGCAGGAACTGTGCCTCTCATCAGCAACTGCAATGTTCACAGAGTATTTGGTAAGCAGGGAAGGACTGGGAACAATGGGCACACACATCAAACACCTAGCACAACTCAATCCAAACACCATGACACTTAGGGTCCCCAATGTGAAATCCCTCCACCAGAAACTAAGTACTGCTGCTGTCACTATACCCCTTGTCTACACCCCTCTAAGGACACGTGACAACTTGCAGACAGTTTAATAGTAATGATGAACCCTCCCTTCCACCAGCTTAGCACGTTCTTTAACATGTTTCACATAAATTTCATGGCGTCTGTGTTTCATGTCGGTTTCACATAAATGTCATGGTGTCTGGTGTTTCAAGTGTGTTATCAGGGATGTTGTGCCAAGATGCATTCGCTCCTTTCCTCTTTTCACTAACTTGTCAAAAATTGTGCACAGTGCCGAAGTTGATGACTGCACTGTGCCTGCCCCATGAGAAAAATAGTTCCACATCCATGAGGGGGGAGGGGAAAGGTGGAGAAGAATGACCTATTTCTATTTCTCCTCCACTTTCCCCTTCACTGGCTCAGAAAGAGGATGATATTGCTACTGTTGCTGATACTGCCTCAGAATCAGCAGTGCAACTAGGACCAAGCGTATTGCTGCTGATAAGTGGAACCTGACCTAGTCCTGCATCACTTGTTTACCCCGTTCCCACTGTGTCCAAGGTGGTCCGTGGCACACTAGCCTGCTCCTCAACATCCTGCTGCCCTTATAACTCAGCATCAGCAGGAATTAGAGGAGTAGCAAACTCCGCAAATTCCAAAAGCTCACTGCTGGTGGTGATGCCAGTCCCCATCCCTGTCTCCCATTCCTTCTCAGTTTGACCTAAAAAGTCCATTAATGTCTCTTCCACCCAAGCATCTCCACCATCATCATCACCATCACCAGTCCCTTTGCTGCTCCTAGAGAAAAGAGAAAAGAAATACATTCATATCACCAAGTCCAAAGTATATATAGATAGAAAGTCTCAATCTCAATGAATAAAGTGGTATAAAAATACAAATGAATCTACTTACAATATGGTTTCTTGTAAGTGAAGCCCATAAATATCATATGATATAGGGACAGGTGTGGATAACAGTCACTCTGCTGTATGTGGTTCTCAGATGTAGAATTCTGGCATAGGTCTCTTGGATTCATTGTAATTGATAGGGGTCCTTGATATAGAAAACAGATATCTGATCTAAATGTAAATGTATAACAGATTCTCCAAAAAGAGCCCCTACAAAGAGTGGACTCACCAGATGGTTGCTTGGAATTTATATCTGAAGCCTGACTTGGCTTAGAGTGACAAGTAGTGTTGAGCGAGCGTGCTCGGCCGATGCTCGGATCGGCTCGAGCATCGCTCTGCTCGGCACATGGCGGTACTCGTACGAGTACCGCCATGTGCTCGCCCGACATGTTCGGGTGAAGAGGATCTGTGCCGGAAGAGGCACAGATCCGAAGACGCTCCGCTGGACCACCAGGGAATGGAGGTACGGGGGCATTGCGGAGATGAAGGGGGCATTGCGGAGATGAAGGGGGACATTGTGGAAGAGGGGCATAGACTCTATGCCCCTCTTCCACAATGTCCCCCTTCATCTCCGCTATGCCCGTCTTCCACAATGTGCCCCTTCATCTCCGCTATGCCCCTCTTCCACAATGTCCCCCTTCATCTCCTATGCCATAGAGGAGATGAAGGGGGACATTGTGGAAGAGGGGCATAGCGGAGATGAAGGGGGACATTGTGGAAGAGGGGCATAGACTCTATGCCCCTCTTCCACAATGTCCCCCTTCATCTCCGCTATGCCCCTCTTCCACAATGTCCCCCTTCATCTCCGCTATGGCATAGGAGATGAAGGGGGACATTGTGGAAGAGGGGCATAGCGGAGATGAAGGGGGACATTGACCAGGCACCCTCCGCTCATCAGAGCAGGGGGTGCCTGGTTTAATGCTCGAGTGATCCCATTCATTTGAATGGGGCTCGGGTGCTCGGCCGAGCACTCGAGCATCAGGGGGTGCTCGGTCAGAGCACCCGAGCACCCGAGCATCGGGGTGCTCGCTCATCCCTAGTGACAAGAGCTGACAAAAGCAGGTGGATATAGACTAAGTATTTTACCAAAAGAAACTTCCCTATGCGTTCATGAAATTAGAGTTCGCTTTGTCAGGGTATCATCCAACCATCTGGTGAGTGTGCTCTTTGTAGGGGGTCTTTTTGGGGAATCTGTTATACAGGTTTACTTTTAGATCAGATATCTGTTTTGTATTTCAAGGACCTCTATCAATTTACAATGAAACCAAGAGACCTATGTTGGGTTACTACTTCTGAGACCCACATACAGCAAAGTGACTGTTATCCACACCTGTCCCTACATCATATGATACTTATGGGCTTCACTTACTAGACACCATCTTGTAAGTAGATTCATTTATATTTTTATACCAGTTTATTCATTAAGATTGCTCTCAGATGGTGTGCACATTTTTCCAGCCCTTGCTGCTCAAGCCTCAATTTCACTATTAATGCACATCACAACAGCCTAGTACCTCTCTCTCACTCTGTTGCTGCTTGTATTGTGTTTCACTTTCTGGAAAAAAGCACATTTTTATATAGAGAAAAAGCAAAAAAGCACATGATTAAAGGAGCGAAAACTTTCTAGTAATTGAAAAAAAAGTGAAAAATGTTAGAAAACCATGTGATTTTTGAGGATTTTTTCTCTGGAACACAACAGGACCTTTTGCCCACCCCTAGTAATGATGAACCCTCCCTGCCACCAGATTAGCATATTCTGCGGGTTGGAATATCCTTAGATTCGTCTTAATGCCTTGTTTGTGATTATACTCCACCACATTGCCATGTGTGGCCAGAGCAACACACGGTGTGCAATGGGTGGACGCAAGGTGCCACATCGTGACATATGCTGAATAGCTATCAGTATGTGGGTGAGGTAAAGATGAACAAGGTGGATCTCCAAAAGGTGTATTTACATTTTCCCATGGCCAGAGAAAGAAAATGATGGTGAGCCAGGTGTTTCACTCGAACTTTAAGGCTCTGGTTGGTTTCTCGATTATTCCCCCTCTTTGATTTCTGCCTTCCCTCTTGTTGACTTTGGGGAGAGTGAGGGGGTACAGCAACATCGATGCCCAACTTCTTTGGTGGGGGTTTGGCTTTAACATATTTCACATAAATGTCATGGTTTCTGTATTTCATGTGTGTTATCAGGGCAGTTGTGCCAAGCCCCATTCCTCCCTGTCCCCTTTTCACAAACTTTTCGCAAATTTTGCACAGTGCCATCGCTGATGACTGCACTGTGCCTTCCCCAAGAGAAAAATAGTTCCACATCCAGGACTTCAGGGGGTAGGGGAAAGGCAGAAAAGAATGGCCTCTGTCTCCTTCTCCTTTACATTCCCCTTCACTGGCTGGGGCAGAGGATAATGTTGCTGCTTTTGCTGCTACTGCCTCAGTCAGCACTACAACTAGGACCAGGAGAATTGCTACTGGCAAGTGGAATCTGTCCTAGTCCCACATCACTGGACCCCATTCCCACTGTGTCCATGGTGATCTGTGGCACATTAGCCTGCTCCTCAACATCTTGTTGCCCTTGCAACTGATCAGTTTGTAGCCATTGAAAAAATCATGAACATTTTTTGGCAATGGGCAAAAATGGAAAATATTTTCATCACTTTTTTTAAAGCATATTTTCTCAGGAAAAAACAGACAGATTGTTTTTGGGTAACACAATGGGACCATTTTGTTGTTGACAGTGATAGGGACAGTTAATAAAAAAAATACAAAAAGTAAAAAATTAAACATAGTTTGACTGATAGGTGACAGAGACAGGGACAGGGACCCTGGTGTGAGCTGTGACTGAGGCAAAATGATACTAGAAGAGAGTATTTTGTAAAGGGCAAAGCATCACACAAAATCAGTTCTTGTGTATGGCACTGTAAAAATACACTCACTAGTTTAATGATGTCCAGCAAAAAAAAGGGGCAGAGGGAGAGCTAACAGAGAAAGAACAGGACAGGGACATGTTAGTAAAGTGGTGGTCCAAAAGCTGACTGCATGTTTGCTGCAGTGTGAGCAATACATGATGATGAGCCTTATCCTCCAGACTAATTCTCTGGAGGATAGTTCATGCTTTTCTGGTCCCATGGCAGAGGAAGGGGCTATAAATAATAAACTTTGAAGAAGTCATGAGAGGTCTCAAAAACAAAATTGCGAATAAATCAGAGTTTGGCTGTCCCAGTTAGAAGAAGCCCTCAGCTCAAAGAATAATGACATACAATCCTGAAAAAACCATGCTTAACAATATTGGCAGTTGACTACCTTTGTGACACTTCCATGGAAGGTGTTAGAGTCTCTGTCAAAGTTTCACCTTAAGCCACTTCATCCAGAAAGGCCATCTAGCTTAAGGTGGTTCACTTTGAAAATGCTGCCCTCTATTGGGTGAGAAAACACAACGCATTGCAAATTGTCTCCTCAGATGGAGTAAGGAAGTAATGTGGTGGTGAAAAATTCTTTGCCTCAGTAAGAAAGCACTCAGGGCTCTCACTGGCTTGGCTTTCTCCAGTGTGTTATGATGGCGTAATCCAAAGAAATATACACAATAACTTGATGATCTCCACCTAGATTGCAATAATATTCAAATAGTTTCATATATGTGAAGTTAGGAGAATAGAGAGAACTACATTTTGGCTACATATATAAAAAGAAAAAAAAAAGTCTGCACATCAGATCCTAATCTTTTCCAGTAAATAACCTATGACAAAATGCTGGTGTGGATGTATGCTTACTTGAGCACTAAAGGATATAGTGCATGTATGTGATCTTAGTGTCTTCTTCTACCTGGTTTCTCCGTGTTGCTGCCACCATTCTCCTTCCAGTACCCTCACTGTTCCTCACTGTTCTTTCTGCTTCAGAGGAAGTCACAGTAGTGCACCGAAACCTGTAGAGCTGACTAAGAATCTGAGGAGAAGGACTGTGTGGTTACAGCCATGTATGATGTCGAGGATGTGAGACACACTAGCATGATTACACAACGACACACTGTAAGGTGCCTTGAATCTTTAGTGGATACATTGCTGGGAAGTGATATTCCTATACCAACTCTCCCTTATGGACAATACTCAGACTCCAGCCCCCACCTACACCATTACATTAGTGAGATTCCCTTCACTCATTACATACAATGCTCTATCTTACCACATACTGTGGACCCTATTGGCAACATTGTTGCACAACAAGTTCTATGTATTTTAGCATCTTGTTGCTACATATGTAACATACTACAGCTAGGTCACTAACATTTTGCTATATCCACCATAGAAAATTGAATTGTATCTTGATTGCATGTGTTTTTTGTTTATGTATTTAATATTTTACCTTCTTAAATATTTGACTTACTACACTTAGAGGCATATGTGCGCTGTCCCACCTTTCCCCTGTTTTTTCTTCACATATTTATGTGTCATTGCACTTGGAGAATCCTTATGTACTGATTGAGGACGAGCTACTGCGAGTACTCAAAGGACTTACATCTTGTTAGGGACAGTCTCATCTTAGCATATTATTATACTCTTACAATTGTATATACCTAAAATTGCATATGCACTCTTCCAGCTGCACATCGTATACCAATAATAGCAAACAGATGATACACTTATTACTGTATCCCTTTAGTCCTCTCTGCCTTAATCACAGTGACTTTGGGGTGTTTCTAGTGCTGATATATCACTAATTCTCGTTGTATATAATATCATAATCAACAAAATAAAAAGAAACATATATGAAAAATACGTGGTACAGAGCATCATGGGAACCTTCATACCCCAGTAATAATTTCAGCAGACTTGCAACACACATTTCTCATCATTGACCCTTTTGAAAGGGATAAGCAGATATATTTAAATATATAAAAATATAAAAGCAGTAACATAACAGTCATTCTGTTGTTAAATGGAGTAAGGATGAGAGAAACTGATGTGAGAAATTTTTTTGCCTCAAAAAAGAAAAAGGAGAAAAATGTCATTTCCTGCGGACCAAGAAATTTTTCACAAAAAGTGTAGATTTTCCACTTTTTTTGCCTAGCTTATTGCACTGAAATCAATGGTAGACTTAATATCCCCCCACCATGTGGCAAGTTTCTCTTCTTTTCCTGCATGCAAAGCATAAATGGGGTATCAGGTTCCCAGAAAATACCATTCTATGTTTGTGAGAGGAAGAGAATGCAGCACATTTTTGAGCTAGAGAAGACAGGCTAATAAAATGCAGTTGAAGTTCAGTTTATGAAGTCTTGTAGGCAAAACATATGTTCTCTGTATTAGGTAAGTATGGGTGACACTAGGGAAGAGAAAAAGGAGGCTGACCCCAAATATCTCAAAATTCTGTGTCACTGACTGGGAAGATACAGGTAGCTATGATCCAAGTTCCTTCATGATCTGGCTTTTATCTAGGGGAGTCTGGAGATGTGAGAAGGGAGAAAAGAAGATTTACTCCAAATACCCCAAAATCTAGTGTGACTGCTAAGAAAGACAAAGTTAGTCATGATCCAAGTTTAATCTTGATTTGTCTATTATTTCTATATCAGGGGAGTCTGGGGTATTTGTGTGAGAAGGGTGCAACAGAGATTTACCCCAAATACACCAATATTTTCTGTGACCAAGTGACTGGGATCAAAATTTCTTCCTATTCTGGACATAATCTTTAAGCTAGTGGGGTCTGAAAGTGTGAAAAGGAAGCAAAAGATATTTACCCAGAATACCCCAATATTTTGTGTGACTAGGAAGTCACGGGCAGCTGTGATCCAAGTTCCTACCTGATCTGGCTGTTTCCTCTGTGCTAGGAGAGTCTGGAGATGTGAGAAGGTAACAATGAAGGTTTACCTAATACCCCTAAATTGTGTGTGATCAAGAAGACGCAGGCAGCTTTTATCCAAGTTTCTTTCTGATCTGGGTGTTAGCTCTGTGTCAGGGGAGTCTGGGGGTGTGAGAAGGAGTAAAGGAGTCTGTAACGGTTTTTCGGACACTCAGACCAGTGGGTAAAATAAAACAACGTTTATTGAATGAAAATAAGTGCAAATAATCGCCCTCTACAGGTGACAGCAGCAATTGCAAAGTGAATACAATAGTACACAGAGATTCACTATACTGAATAGAAGGCACACACAAAATGGTACAGATAATAGCGAACTGGTCACTAAAGCGTAAATGAGAACAATCAGTCCGTCTCAGCTGTGGGATTAGGCACGCCCAAATGGTGTAGTGAATACTGAGAATATGTGCACAACACAGAGTTCATGCGATGGAGGATAGTAGGTGTTCAGTGACCAGCATAAGCTTAGCAGAACAGTGACCCAAACATAGCCCCCGCAAGCGTACCCAATGAGACAACTGATACTGCAAGTGCGAGAGTATGTAGCCCCCACGGGCGTAATCGGAGAATAGCCTGAGATGCAAAGCTTGCGTTTAGCCCCACGGGCGTATAACCGGAGACCAAAGTGAGCACAACACGAGCCAATAGCCCCCACGGGCATAGACCTTCGGAACCTGCAAGAGCTTGGAGCCTAACCTTGCTTTCTCTCAGAACCAATAGCCGCAATGGATACCTCCAGTAATCAACGTAATACCGAGAGCCTAAGGCGCCCAACCGGACAGACAAGACTTGACTACTCTGCAGTTGTATATATGAGTCGCCGTCCACGTTAGCGACCAACTCAGCAGAAGTAGACCAATAATGTAAAGGCTCTATGACTGGAATGGAGGTTCTGCAAGAGAGAGACGGCACTGCAAGGGTTAAAGGGTACGTTTAAATCGCCCAGGCTCGGTATGGTAACTAAGCTCTGCAAGCGTATGGAGGCTCGGTACAAGGAGCACAGCTCTGCAAGTCAGCAAGGAACTCTGCGCTGGAGAAGGGTTACACCGGAGTGTAATGGTCACACTGCGTCAGCACTCAGCACAGCAGGAGTCAGAATGTTGCGGCGGCGACAACAGGCAAACTATCACGGTCCCCGTGCTTCCCTGTCAATCTGTGATGGCGTTACCTTTGCATTGGAGGAGGCTGATTGTCCCGCCCAGGATGTTCCTTTTTATACTGGCTCTTGGGCACTTGTCAGTTGCCCTTTTGTGGTGTTCCTGTTCCTGCGTCTCGTTGCTGAGTTCCTGTGTTCTCCTGTGTGTACCAGATTAACCCGTGCAGTGCCAGTAGTCTCCGGTTACGTGCCACTTGTATAGCTTGCCAAGCCTCTGTTTGTCCGTGAGCCGCTACTCTCTGAGCCTTCTATACACGCCATACTATTCCTTGCAGAGCTCCACCTGTCCGGTGTTCGGGGTGCACCGTGACCACGCCGGCTGGCGCCGGTAGTCTGTTCGCTCTTGCTGTAGGATTCCGTGCAACACCGGAAGGGTGTCCTGGCGCTGGCTGTCATTCACTCAGAGTGTACATTTCCTCCTGCACTTCCTAGTGCATCGGCTCCTAGTAGCTTGTGCAGCAACCATCCATCTTGGCATCCCAAGGGTGTCTTGGCACAATCCAGTTGGCATACGCAGGGTTACTAACTAGTCTCGTCTAGGGCGATTCCTATTCTGGTTACTTCAGCTCTGGCAGTAGCATTCCTCCTAGCCCATGGTGGTGGTATTGGCTCAGCTCAGCGCAATAGGGGCGCTCCCTGTTTCTACCTAGAGAGTGATTCAGTGCAGACACTTGACTCCTTTCTCTACATTCAGAGACTGTCATCCAGAGACTGTTATCTAATCCTGGGCGTTGGCCAATCTAAGACTGAGTTTCTCCAGTTGCTCCTGTTAACCCTTTGGGGTTATTCCAGTCTATATTTGTACTTATACTCCTGCTTGTATTACACATACTTTGTCTGTATTTGTCAATACTGTTGTTACCTGTGCTGGCCCCTAGGGGCACTGTTTATCATCCTGATTCAATAAAACTGTGTTTTTACTTCTTACCCTGGTCTGAGTGTCAGAAAACCGTAACACAAACACAGGTCGCTGGAACAGGCCGTGGTCGATCACGAAGCAGGAAGTCAGCCAAGCCGGGTCGTAGCACGTAGGAGGTTCTCAGACGAGCCGGGTCGTAGCACGTAGGAGGTTCTCAGACGAGCCGGGTCAAACACGAACAGGAACACTGGAGCGTAGTCAGGACAGGCCAGAGTCGGTACACAGGAATCCGGATACAGGAACACAGCAACAGCAAGACTGGCTCAGAAACACCACGAAAGGGCATCTGACACATGTGATAGTCAGGTATAAAAAGGTCACCAGGGGGCGGGCCAAACCAACTCAGCAAATCAGAGTATGCCACAGATGAGAGTGACAGGAAGATCACAGGCACTGTGATAGTACCCCCCTCTCAAAGACCCCCTCTCCCTGCCGGAGGTTTAGGTTTCTGAGGGTATTTAGAGTGGAAGTTGCGCACAAGTCTGGGCGCATGGAGGTCCTTCTGGTCAACCCAAGAGCGCTCCTCCGGGCCATAACCCTTCCAGTGGACCAAATATTGCAACTTCCCTCTGAGTCGCCTAGAATCAATAATGCTCTGAACCTCGTATTCCTCTTGGCCCTGGACGTCCACCGGCCCAGGAATTACCGGAGTTGTAGTGTAACGATTGCAAACCAGGGGTTTTAACAGAGACACATGGAACACATTATGAATATGCATAGATGGTGGAAGTTCCAATGCATAGGAGACGGGATTAATTTTGCGGATGATTTTAAAGGGACCAATGAACCGAGGAGCCAGCTTATTAGAGGGTACCTGCAGATTGAGGTTTCTGGAGGAGAGCCATACCCTGTCCCCAACCTGGAATGAGACCGCTGGCAGACGTCTACGATTGGCATATCGCTGATGACGCTGGAAAGACTGACTGAGGGTCCTTTGCACCTGTGCCCAAGTGGAACGGAGCTGCGCCATATGCTCATCCAAGGCAGGAATCTGTTGTGACTGGAACGAGTCCGGGAGCAAACACAGCTGGAACCCATAATTGATTAAGAACGGGGAGCTCCCAGACGATAAGTTAACTGCACAATTCCTGGCAAACTCCGCCCATTGCAACAGGTCGGCCCAATTGTCGTGATGATCAGTAATAAAACACGCTCAGCAGCTCCGTTGGTCTGGGGATGGTAGGTGGAAGAGAAGGACAATTGAATGCCCATCATGCCACAGAATGCCCTCCAGAACCTGGACACGAATTGACTCCCACGGTCGGAGACCACAACTCTGGGTACCCCGTGCAAGCGAAACACTTCTCTAGCAAAGACTATTGCCAATTCATGAGCCGATGGAAGCCCCTTGAGGGGCACAAAATGAGTCATCTTAGAGAACCTATCAACCACCATGAGGATAAACGTATACCCCCTAGAGACTGGCAATTCTCCCAGAAAGTCGATAGATATATGAGACCAGGGCCGTTCTCCATTAGGCACAGGTTGAAGCAGGCCTACTGGGAGATGCCTGGTGGTCTTAGCACGGGCACAGGCGGCACAAGCGGCAGTAAAAGCGGAACAATCGGCTCTGAGCGTAGGCCACCAGAATAATTGTGAAAGAGACCATACAAGTTGATCCCTGCCGATATGCCCAGCCACTTTTGACGAGTGATAGGTCTCCAATAGCCGGGTACAGAATGGCTCATCCACAAAGCATTTACCAACTGGAGTCTCAGGTGGAACCCTAGACTGAGACCCCAAAATCTCCTCTCCCAGTGGCGAAGTTATACTAGTGCGAATAGTAGCCATAATACGGTCGGGCTGAATGATAGGTACTGGTTCTTCCTCCCTCTCAGTGTCCAACGCGAACTGTCGGGACAAGGCGTCTGCCCTCACATTCTTGGAAACCGGGAGGTAGGCTACTATAAAGTTAAACTGGGACAAAAAGAGTGCCCATCTGGCCTGTCGAGAAGACAAACTCTTAGCCTCAGAGAGATATGTCAGATTCTTGTGATCGGTAAGGATCAGTACTGGGTTCTTGGTACCTTCCAACAGGTGGCGCCACTCCTTCAGTGCCAGAATAATGGCCAATAACTCCCTGTCGCCAATCTCATAGTGGCTTTGTGCGCTGGACAACTTCTTAGAGAAAAACCCACAAGGTTTCAAGGTACCACCTCCCACAGGACACTGGGAGAGTACTGCCCCAACCCCAACCTCATAGGCATCAACTTCCAAGGTAAATGGCAGGGAGGGATTGGGATGGGACAGCACTGGGGCAGACGCAAAGGCAGATTTTAAGGTCTCAAATGCATTTTCAGCAGCCTCGGACCACTGAGAGGGAGTAGCGCCCTTATGTGTCAAATCCGACAAAGGTTTCACAATTGTGGAAAAGTTACGTATGAATTTTCTGTAATAGTTGGCAAACCCTAGAAAGCGCTGAATCGCTTTTAACCCTTTAGGGTGCGGCCATTGTAATACTGCTGCCAACTTATCTTGGTCCATAGCGATTCCATCTTTAGAGATTACGAACCCCAAGAATGGTACTTGAGACATATGGAATTCGCATTTTTCTAATTTACAAAACAGTTTATTCTCACGAAGTCGAAGCAAGACTTCCGTGACATCTTTAATATGTTGGGAGAGGGTGGCGGAATGAATCAATATATCGTCCAGATATACCACCACGCAGGACTGAAGCATGTCACGCAAGATATCATTAATAAGCTCCTGGAATACCGCAGGTGCGTTACATAAGCCAAAAGGCATTACCAGATATTCGTAGTGCCCAGTTCTGGTATTAAATGCCGTTTTCCACTCATCACCTTCCCTGATTCTAATTAGATTGTAGGCGGCCCGCAAATCAAGTTTAGTGAAGATAGAAGAGCCCTTCAATCTGTCAAATAACTCGGTAATGAGTGGAATAGAGTATGCGTTCTTGGGCATCAGCTTATTAAGCCCCCGGTAATCAATACATGGCCTGAGTTCGCCACTTTTTTTCTTTACAAAGAAGAATCCGGCGCCAGCCGGGGAGGTAGATTTGTGAATAATTCCCCTCCTAAGGGCGTCCTCAATGTACTCCTCCATTGCCTTGACAGTGGGTAAGTGCGTCCTCTCGGGAAAACCGAACCTAGAGGCAAATCAATAGCGCAATCATAGGGTCTATGTTTGGGCAATGCACTAGCCTCCCCTTTGCTGAATACGTCACTGAATTCCCCATATTCAGCTGGCACATAAGAGAGGTACACATAATCTTGACAGGAAATGATAGACAGTTCTTATTACAATATTCGGACCAGGAACTAACCTCACATTTTTGCCAATCAAATTGTGGATTGTGCAGAAGTAACCATGGGAACCCCAAAATGACTGCATGGTGAGGTGAACGAATAATTTGAAACCGTACCTCCTCCTTGTGGAGAGCCCCAACTGACATAGAAATAGGAATGGTTTCCATCGTAATAAATGCGGGTTCCAATGGTCTGCCATCAATGGCCTCCACTGCCAAAGGAGACTCCTTCTTGCATAGAGGAATATTATGCAATACAGCAAAAGATTAGTCCATAGGAAGAATAGAGCAACCCAGGCAGAGACTGGAAGTTCCATGACGAGTGAAAAAACTAGCTCGCCATCACCTTCTAGGGTAACTACATCTTATGCCTACCTCCTCCAGCAAATCATAGCTGCTCTGTTGATGTTAGGATGAGGCAGTTTGTCTCTACCCATTGCACACTGATTTTGGAGGGGCGGATGGAGAAGAATTATTGGCCAACTTCTTCTTTTCTCCACATAGGCTGGGAGCTACTTATTATGCTGCTATTGCCTCAGGCGCATCACTGGAGATAGTTGTAGCAAGTGGAACCTTCATCATCCATCACAGATGTAACTGCTATTGTTGACCCCATTCCCTTTCAGATGCCTAATCATACTGCTGCTTAAACATCTCAGCAGCAGCAGCAGCAGCAGCAGTAAGAACAGCAGTTTCAAATTCCACAATTATGGACTCTGACTCAGGAGGAGGATATTTGCCAAAAGCCAGTGACCAGTGGCCAACATGATCTGCTGGAACTAGGCTAGCAAGGCATTTTTTTCTCAGGGCTTGTGCTTTTAAAAAAAAAAATCCCCGTAGTCATTCAAAAAAATAAACAATTTTTGGGGGGTTGTTTCTAACAAGCTTAAGTCCTACAAAGCAATGTTTCCTTAGGGCTTAGTGCCAAGCAAGCCTAAGTCCTACAAATCAATGTTAGGGCTTCTGCCAGGAAGGGATGGGCAAAAATGTCCACCTCAAACTGAAATCGGTAAAAATGGCACTTTCCACTTGGCGAATAATTTCCAGCAAAAAATGCAGATTTTCCATTTCTTCCCGCTTTTTTCGCATAGCTCATTCCATTGAAATCAATGTGAACATTGAATTTACATACATCACAAAACAAATATTATTTAATTTCCCAAAGGCATAGTATAAAAGGTGCATGAGGGTGCCTGTGTTGGTGGGTTGTGGGGAAAGAATCAGTTGAATGTGGGATGTTTTGTTGGGGGTGTTGTTTACTGTTATTGGGGGCAGTTAATGCAAAATAAATCCTAAATATAATTAAAAAACTCCTTAAGACATGGTATAAAAATGGTCTGAGGAGTTGGTGTTGGTGGGTGGAGTCTGGGGAATGAATCATTTGAACAAAGAATTTGTTTTGGGGGGATTTGTTGACTGGTATTGGGGGGACATTTCCTAAAATAAATCAATAAAATAAAATAAGAAATTTGTATGTAATGTGGTAGAAACAGGGACCCCGTGATGTAAGATGCCACTGTGGTAGACTGATACTTGACATGACAGAGCATTTTATAGAGGATAATCTGTAAGATTTGTTGTTAGAGTTAGATGCCCAAGCCCTTAGGAAACATTGATTTGAAAGACTTAGACTTGTTTGGCACAAAACCTAAGGAAACATTGATTTGTAGGACTTATGCTTGTTAGAAACAAACCCCCAAAAATTGTTTATTATTTTGTAGGACTATGTTTTATAAGCTTTGAGAAAAAAAATGCCCTACTGGCCTTGTGCCAGCAGGTCATGTTTGCCAGTGGCGGAATTTGCAACTGCTGTTCTTGCTGCTGTTGCTGCTGCTGAGTTGGTTAAGCAGCAGGATGATAAGGCAGCTGAAAGGGAATGAGATCAATAGCAGTATCATGGGTGATGGATGATCAAGGTTCAACTTGCCACGACTATCTCCAGTGATGCACCTGAGAGAATAGCAGCACAATAAGTAGCCCCAGTTCTATGTGGAGAAAAGAAGAAGTTGGCCAATAATTCTTCTCCACCTGCCCCTTCAAAATCATAGGTGTGTTGTTATAAGAATATAAAATGTTTCCCTTGAGAGCAGGAACTGTGGCTCACATCAACAACTGCATCCAAACACCATGACACCAGAACACAAGTGCTGTCACTGTCACTAAAGTACTGCCACTGTCACTATACCCCTTGTCCAGATCCCACTAAGGACACATGACAACTTGCTGACAGTTTAATAGTAATGATGAACCCTCCCTGTCAGTATCTTAGCATATTCTGTGGGATGAAATCTCCTCAGATGCCATTTGATGCTCTGCATGTTATTCATATCCACCAAACTGGCATGTGTGGTCAGTGCACCACACAGTGTGCAATGGGTAGAGATAAACTGCCACATCTTAACATCACCAGAGTGGCTATCATTTGGTGGGGGAGGTAAAGATGAATGAGTTGGATTGGGAGAAGATGTAGTAACCCTCGAAGGTGATGGCAAGCTTTTTGTTTCACTCTTCATGGAACTTCCAGTCTCTGCCTTGATTGGTCTATTCTTCCTTCTCTTTGATCTCCGACTCACCTTATGTTGCCTTTCTTGAGAGTTAGGGGATACAGCAACAGCGGTGCTTGATTTCTGTGGTGGTTGTTTGGCTTTACCATGTTTGACATAAATGTCATTATGTCTGTGTTTCATGTGTGCTATCAGGGCACTTATGCCTAGTGTGCTCCCTCCTTTCCTGTTCTCACTGACTCACAAATTGTGCACACTGCTGTTGCTAATGACTGCACTGGGCCTGCCCCAAGAGAAAAATAATCCCACACCTATGACTTCAGGGAAAGAAGGGAACAGTTGGAGAAAAATGGCCTCTTTCTTCTTGTCCTCCACATTCCCCTTCACTGTCTGTGGCAGCAGATAATATGTGATTTAGGGTCCCTTGCTGTCACACTTAGCATCATCTTTTCTTCCCCCTCTCCTGAGCACTACGAGACACTCTAGCAACAGGCAAATTATTGGTGGCAAGAGGTTCAGCACTGGCAGCAGGGGCAGCATGTCCATCAGCAGGTACAGAGGTACAGCATAGTGGCAGCATGGGCATCACATCTGGCAGCAGGTACAGCACTAATGGCAGCAGAGGCAGCACATCTGGCAGCAGGTACAGAAATGGTGGCAGCAGATACCGCACTGGTGGCAGCAGGTGCAGCACATCAGTCAGCAGATACAGCAGTGATGGCTGCAGGTACAGCATTGGTGGCATTGGCAGCAGGGGCAGCAAGTCTTGCAGCAGACACAGGCAACTGACCTGTCCTGCTTTCACTAGTACTACCCTTTTCTCCCTCCCTTCCCATTCCCTTTTCTTCCTCCCTTCCCATAAAATTCCCCAAGATCCCTAGGGGTGATTTATGGGGACTGGACAGCATTGGTTCAGTACTGCTCACTTCCTCCTCAGACTCAGACTCAATGGACATATAATAAGGGTACTTCCAGTTCCTCCTTTTACTGCTTTTAGTCAAAGCAGTCACTGTGAGCCTCTCCTGCCTCAGTTTAACAAACAAAAAACAGCAGAACAGCACAGCACATTTACATCGCTCTGTATCTGCTTCTATTGTGTTTCACTTCCTGCAATATGTCACATTTTGATACAGAAAAGTGAAAACAACGTAAATCAATGGGTGGAAACTTTCTAGAGGTAAATTTTGACCAATGAGCGAAAACGAGTTTTCCTGTTTTAAAAGCGGAAAAAGCATACAATAATGTGGTTTTCGCAGAATTTCTCGCAGGAACACGGAGACAACTTTTGCCCATCCCTAGTACCAAGCAAGTCTATGTCCTACAAATCAGTGTTTCTTCAGGGCTTGTGCCTCTAATAAAGTCTAAGTCCTACAAATCAATGTTTCCTCAGGGCTTGGTCCTCTAACAACAAATCTAACAAATCATCCTCTACAAAATAATCTATCAAGTCAAGTATCAGCCCACCCCAGTGGCAGCTTTTCGGGGGATTCCTTTCTCTATCATTTTACATGCAAATGTATTATTTTATTTTATTTTATTTTTTTATTCACTGTCACCCCAATACCAGTCAAGAACCCCCCCCCAAAACAAATTCCCTAGCCAACTGAGTCATTCATTCACCAACACAGGCACCCTCCTCAGACCCCTTTTATACCATGTCTTATGGGGTTTTTTAAATGTATTTAGGATTTATTTTTGAATTAACTGCCCCCCCCAATCACAGTAAACCCCCCAATAAAAACATTCCCTGTTCAACTGATTCTTTCCCACACCCCAACAACACAGGCACCCTCATACCCCTTTTATACTATGCCTTTGGGAAATAAAATAATATTTGCTATATGTTGTGTGTAACTTCCATGTTCTCATTGATTTCAATGGAATGAGTTAGGTGAAAAAAGCAGGAAAAAGCAGAAAATCTGCACTTTCCATGGGCAATTATACTGCAAGTGCCTACAAATCAGTGTTTCTTCAGGGCTTGTGCCTCTAATAAAGTCTAAGTCCTACAAATCAATGTTTCCTCAGGGCTTGGTCCTCTAACAACAAATCTAACAAATCATCCTCTACAAAATAATCTATCAAGTCAAGTATCAGCCCACCCCAGTGGCAGATTTTCGGGGGATTCCTTTCTCTATCATTTTACATGCAAATGTATTATTTTATTTTATTTTATTTTTTTATTTACTGTCACCCCAATACCAGTCAAGAACCCCCCCCCCAAAACAAATTCCCTAGCCAACTGAGTCATTCATTCACCAACACAGGCACCCTCCTCAGACCCCTTTTATTCCATGTCTTATGGGGTTTTTTAAATGTATTTAGGATTTATTTTTGAATTAACTGCCCCCCCCAATCACAGTAACCCCCCCAATAAAAACATTCCCTGTTCAACTGATTCTTTCCCACACCCCAACAACACAGGCACCCTCATACCCCTTTTATACTATGCCTTTGGGAAATAAAATAATATTTGCTATGTGTTGTGTGTAACTTCCATGTTCTCATTGAGGAAAAAGCAGAAAATCTGCACTTTCCATGGGCAATTATACTGCAAGTGCCATTTTTAGCAGATTTAAGTTTGAGGCAAACATTTCCCCCCATCCCTAGTAAGATCTTCTCTTAGTCATCTTTTCTCTAGAGTAAATAAACCAAGTTTGTTTAGACTTTCCTCATATGTCAATGTCACGGTTTTGATGAACACTCAGAAAAGACTTGTAAGGTTAAAATAACTTTATTGAAAATAAAGTACAAACAGCATAAACTTTCACACCCACAGAAGCCCAGAAGAAGACGGTACAAGTGATGTCTACAATACACAATGGCTAGGTAGGCACAGTATAACAACAATGTACAGACAAGCAGCAAGTTCCATAGAGAGCTAGGGTGAGAAGGCAGCGACCTGCTGATGTTGACACTGGGACCCTAGAACCCTAGGGTATAGCGGAGGCCCATGACTCTAGACTACTGGCAGTAAGGACCCTAGAACTCTAGGGATGAATGGAAGCCCAAAACCAACAGATACTGGCGGTAACTGAGACTCTAGAATGCTAGGGTAGACAAGGCACACGGACCACGAGTACTGGCAACGAGGACCTTAGAACGCTACGAGTCCCAAGGCTCACAACTGGCGAACTCAGACCCTAGAATGCTAGGGTCTACCGGAGGCCCAGACTTCGGATACTGGCAGCTAGGACCCTAGAGTGCTAGGGTATTGGGAGGCCCAAGACACACAGCTACTGGTAATAGAGACCCTAGAACGCTAGGGGTGACTCGGAGGCAACAGACCACGGAAGGCAACTGGTGTCCAATAGTGTAGTGGACATAGACAGATATACCACCCTACAGCTGGCTCTTTAGCCCTAAGGCTACAGGGGATGTTAGGCAGGACGAGACAGTGAACCGGACCTAGGATACCTAGGTACTGCAGGGTTCATGGGTGGTAATGCGCCCAGAGTAGTGCCTGTAACTCCCCACAGGGAGTGAGCCCAGCTTAAACAGTGGTAATGATGGACACGTAATATGTAATGAGTAACACGGCCCGAACTACAGACAGCCCGGCGTCCGACACTTCGTACATGCCCATCGCCAGAGGCGGTAGATACCTGTAGGAGCAACTGAAGCAGCAAGTGCTCAACCCAACGGTCGGCAACGTAAGCAAGTTAGCGCTAGCTCAGTCAGCAATGTCAGCTGTGTCTCAGCCAGTCCGGTCAGCAATGGGTGCATAAACTCAGCCAGTCTAGTCGGCAACATAGCGGGTTCTCAGCCAGATCAGTCAGCAACATAACAGGTTCTCAGCCAGTCCAGTCAGCAATGTAGGGGGTTCTCAGCCAGGTCAGTCAGCAACGTAGCGGGTTCTCAGCCAGTCCAGTTGGCAACGTAGAGGGTTCTCAGCCATATCGGTCAGCAACGTAGCGGGTTCTCAAACAGATCAGTCAGCAACGGAATCGGAACAGTACAGATCACATAGGAACGTCATCAGGCAGGCCAGGTCATACACAAATGGAGAAGCAGCAGGAACTAGTGCTAGGTTCAAGTAAACCATGAAAGGGTGCCTGACTACTGACATGACAGGGTATAAAAAGGGCTGGCCCTGGGTGGAGTCAAGTTCAAGGACCAATAAGAATGCGGCAGTCAAAACAAGGAAGTGAGAATGTCGCCGCCCATAACCCTTGATCACCCTGTATGTTAACTTATGCCTGTCCTGTGACAGTATATATTTATTTCCCTGTATACTGGGCCTGAGAGGGCATCTGTACGTTACTGTCTATTTCAGTCATTCTGTATTGCCTATAGAAGGCAGTCTTTATTTTCTTTTAATAAAACTGTGTTTTATTCTAACCTGCTGGTCTGAGTGTCCTACAAAACCGTTACAGAATCCTACTCAAAGCATGTTTTATGTCCTTCCCTAGCTGGGGCACATCTCATGAATTCCTGCCACTAGATGACTAACCAGCAAGGCCTCTTCTAAATATTTCAGTAGCTCACATAGGTTATGCATTAGTTGCCAGGTGGCAGAGGTACTGCCTCCAAAGTTTTTTTATTGTTTACTCCCTAATGGCCTTATTCTTCTGGCACAACACTATAGCATTCCACTTGGTAGGGACCTCCATTTTCAGCTCTTGATGGCGCAGGTTGTTACTCACTTACACTGAATATAATTTATTGTGAGCACTGTAGGAGTGGCTAAAATGGGCACAGATTTTGCAGGTGATATTCATTATGGACATAACAGGTACATGCACCATATCACCTACTTTCAAGGAAGCTCTTATGTTAGAGCCATTATCAGCAGACATAAAACGTATTTCAAGGAGTGAGGTACAAGCAATTCCACTATCACCTGCGCTAGTTTATTTAACACATCTATGGCTTTGCTGGAGATTTTTTCTCAAAACTCTGCATGCAGAAAGTGGTGTGGCAATGATATGGGCTATCCTGCTGATGTGTTTTAATAATGCTGTCAGAACCAAAGGCAAGATTACTGGCTGTCACATGATGCTGGAAGATATTGTTTCCCACTGATGGGTTGGAAGTAGGGGAGGCGTGAAAAAAAAGTGTGAAAAATTTCCTGCATGACTTTTCGCGAAAACCTGCCAATTTTTTGCTTTTCCCACGAAAAATTTGCCTTTCCGCCTATGCAAAAATGTCCTCCTTTTTGCCTATTTTAACAAATTTTCCTCCTATGTTAACACATTTTTCGCCTATTTTATCACATTTTCACCTATATTTCCTATAGGTAATATATTTCCCACTGTAATATTACTTTTCTTGAGGGCTGAAGTTTAGTAATAAGTGACTGAAAGTCAAAGTTGCGAGTCCTACAGCAACATATGGCTTGGAAAATGTGTTACCATGCAGAATGCTTTTGTCCTTTGCCCACAACACTAACTTCCTTCGTAGATTACACTGGAATGTATTCATGATGATGTCAAGAGATTAAAAAAAAATATACATCCTACAATGTGGCAGATGTGTATTGTAGTGGTGAAAGTGGGGGGCTGGCTGGAATGGTTGTGATTTGTGCATGTATATAGTTTTTACTATTGTCATTTTTGCATCAAATCTCTATCCTCCTTCTCAGATTAGTGACACACATTATTTGTCGCTCATAGCAGTGGTCCTAAGTGGGGTAGATGGTGGCAACCCTTCTTCAAATGCCTCCTCCACCTACTCATCTGTGCTGCTGTTAATATATTTGTCCTGGCTTTGTCTGTCATGTGTGGTTTCTGATACTACTACTAATACTGGAGCTGGATGTTCATGTAATTCTACTGCCACTACTGCCACTACAGCAGCAGCACCAGAGGTACTCATCATATCTAACACTGTGGATGTTAACCTGTGTTGCTGTTGCTGGGTACTCAAAACAGGTGTGTGTGGCGATGATGCTGATGATGACTGATAGGCTGACTGTGTGCTTTTTGACATCTGTACTTGTCCAGGGCCAGACATTCCAATGGCTTTCTCAAACACTTTATAGACAGACACAGTGCTTCTTAAAAGTGGCAGAAGATACAGCCTTTGACTTTCTGCTAACCTTATAGCCCTGTCATCATCCTCACTCTCATCTTCATCTGTATCTGAACAAGAGAAGGATGCTTAAAGGATATATTCTAGCTCTGCATAATCATCAGCCATCATTAGGTCATCCTCAGCAGCATCAGCATGACCTGAAAGTTCTTGCCCACTACTACCCTTATATTCATCTAAGCTTTTAGAGGTCTCAAACAATTTCTTTTTACTTTTACTGTACCAAAATTCGCTACTACTTTCAGGACAGGTGTTTTGGTGCTTGGTTGTCTCACTGTCTGAAGCATTAGGCAGTTCAGCTGCTACACCTTCCTCTATTATGCTATTGCCAACATCATCAACACTTGAATGCGACTTGTTGTCATCGTCAGTGTTCTTCTTATATGGTTCTATATTTCTACTGGCACTGGTGGTGCTGGAACTAGTTTTGCTGGGACCTTGACAGAATGCATCCTCCCTTGGAGTAGAGGGATCATCATCTCTTGATTGCACACTCTGCAGCAACCATTACTGCAGTCAGTTTTTGAACTACTACTTTGCTCTCATGTCCCTGCACTGCTCCACCCTTCCACCTTCCCCTTGTGCGTTTGCTGGACATTACGCAACTACACTGTGTTTTTTTACTGTATGGTAAGCAACACAACTGATGGAGCTGTATAATGCCTTGCCTAAGCCCAGTCAGCTGTCTTTCACTGTCAAGATATTTCGTTATTAATTCTTTTTTATTTATTTATTTATTTATTTATTTATTTTTATAAAAAATAACCCTGTTGTCTTATCACAGTTTGTCCAAAAATAGTATAACTGAAACAAAATCAACAGCTTCTTTCCCCAGACTTCCCCACCCAGGACAGAGACAATATCAGCAAGATCAAGCAAATAGGTCTCTAGCTGCCTTTGTCTTGCCAGTCAGTCACATGGAATTTTGGAGTATTTGGGAGTCAACCTCCTTCATCCCTTCTTATCCCCTAGAGTGCCCCCAGACTCACCTAATACAGAGAACAAATGTCCTACCTAAATGGCTCCCTCAACTAAGATTCAATTCCCCTGTATTTGCCTATCTCCTCTAGCTCAAAAACATGCTGATCTCTCCACTCACAAACACATGAATGGCTACAGTGAGAGCCTGACAGTCTTTTATATGGCTGTAGAAAATTTTTGTGTGGTGGAGAAATATTTTTCATCCCATTGATCTCAATGGGCAGAAAAGGCATGAAAAAGTGGAAAAACTTCACTTTTCACGGGAAATTATTCACCAAGCGGAAAGTGTCATTATTAGCCGATTTCAGTTTGAGGCGAAAATTTTTGCCTATCCCTAGTTGGAAGCCCACTGAACATTGACAGTCATATAGTTGTACTCTGCCCACTTGTCCACATATCTGTTTCAGATTAATTTCCTTGCTGTGTGACGTTTCCAGCTATTTGCCAACCACACTAACTACCTGCTTGTACAGTTCTCTCAAGCTGTCCTTGAACAATATCTGCAAAATAATAAGGCAGCATGTCAACTGTCAACATCTTGGCAACTTTGCCATTTCACAGACATACTTTAGGATACATTCTGTGATGTTTTTGACTCCTTCAGTATGTGTGGGTTGACAGTACATGACAGAAGGACTGTGTAACGTTATTGCTTTAAAACATGACTTGTTGACATGGTAGGGGTATTGGAGGTGGCATGTGTGGACACTTTACATCTCTTGTCATCACCATCAACAAACTCTGAATTACACTCCTGTGCTACGGGAGCCATAGGATTTATTTCAATTGAACAAAATCTTGGCACACTCTCTGGGACATCAGCATAACTTCTATTATGTGTCCCAGAGCCCAAGGAACATTTAGAAGTGATTCTGCTGCTGCTAATTGTGGCACCTCAGATACTGATGGTATGTCTCCCAGTCAGACCTGTGGTTGTGCTTCAGGAGGGAGCTCAGTGAGGATGTGCTCACATGCTTCTTACATAGACAATAGACAGCAACATGTTTAGCTTTGGATCATGAGAGAAGTATCTCCATATTGTGGAATTCATATACTGAAGGGTTCCTGGGGTTCTCCTACTACTATTGGGACTAGATGTTGCTGCAATTGTATGACTCCTAGATTTCAAAGGTGCTGTACTTCTAGCAGCAGCAGAGGCACTCATTATAGCTAGGGTTGTGGATGTTGATGGCTTGTGTTGCTGTTGGTTACTCAGCACTAGTGTGTCTGTGTGGATTGGACTTGGAAGTAGTGATGATGCTGATGATGACTGACAGGATGTTTGTGTATTTTTAACATCTTTAGTTGCCAGATACAGTCATTGCAAATTATTTCTCAGTTTATAAACAGGCATAGTGCTCCTTTGCAGTACTAGAAGATTATGCCTTTGCCGTCCAGCTAATTTTTGGTCATGTCATCATCTCTCTCACTCTTAACTTCATCTATAACTTAATAAGAGGAGGATGCTGGGGAGGATATATTCTAGAACAGCAACATCACCATAATTAGTTTATCCTCTACATCATCTGCTGCTGCTTCTTCCTCAATACTTTTACATTTCCGAGGAAGAATTGTCAAAGTGTCAAACAATTTTTTTTTACTCATCATCTTCAGTGTCCTTAGATGTTTTATTGCAAACTCTATAAGTACTTGAGCAGACAAGTAAAGAGAGAAGAAGGGAGAAAGAAAAAGAGACAGACCTAGCCTCCACCCTAAACACTAAGGGAGTCTTATAAAATAGGCACTCAAACCAAAAGTTTTAGAACACCCCCATTTTTCCAGTTTTTATTGATATTTACACAGTTTAATGTCTCAATGTACACTGAAAATAAAGTACGGAACAAATAAATAATTGGACATTAAAAAGAAATCATGGAATCGTTTTCCTTAACAAAATGTAATCTAAACTTTTGACTCATCATAGTAGACACCTTTTGCAGATATAACAGCCGAACACACTCGTGGCATTCTTTCTACAACGGAAATCAAATATTGTTCTAAAAGTTCTTCCCAACACTGTTGCAGAAGTTCCCACAAATTTGTTGCACTTGTAGGTTGCTTTGCTTTCACCCTTCTGTCCGGTTCATCCCAAACCAGCTCAGTGGGGTTTAAGTGTGGAGACTGTGCTGGCCATTCCATGATTTGAAGCCTACCATGTTGTTCATTTCTTCCAAGGTAACTCTGACACAGTCTGGAGATATGTTTTGGGTCATTATCTTACTGTAGGATGAACCCCTGACCAACTAGACATGTACCAGAGGGTATTGAATGGCACTGCAAAATGCTGTGGTAGGAGTATTGGTTCAGGGTACCACTCACTCTGTGCCAAAGAGCCCCAGACCATCACTCTTTCTCCTTCATGTTTGACAGTTGGTGTCACACACTAAGGAATAATCCTTTCACCTACTCAACAGCGTACAAAAACACTGCGTGATGAACTGAGGATCTAAAATTTTGATTCATCTGTCCATAAGACCTCCCAGTGTTCAGCAGTAAACTGGTGGTGCTTTGTGGCCCAGGCAAGCCTCTTTTTCTTATTATGCCATCTTAGCAATGGCATTCCTACTGCCACTCGACTATTCAAACCTGCAGCTCGAAGTCTTCTCTTCGCAGCTGAAACTGACACTTACTTTGATCGGTGTTAAGCTGTGCTTGAAGCTGTGAGCCGCCTGTCACGCAAGCTGTTGACTCTCAGAAACTTGGCATCTGATTCTGTTGAGGCTTTGGGTCTGCCAGATATCTTCCTGTCAGAGTTTCCTCCAGTTTCCAAGTGCCTTTTGATGTTGTGGGAAACTGTATTCACTGACACCTTGGCTTTCTTTGAAATTTCTCTAAAGAAAAGACCTATACATTTGAGGGTTATAATTGTCTGTCTGTCTTCCTTTGTTAATTGTGTTTTTTCACCATTTTGAGAGCAATATATTACTTCCTGCAGTACAATACTGTCCAAATATTTCTTAAGAGGGTGTAGTAACACGGTCTGTTCTAACACTGCTTTTATACGGACAGAGGGCTTGTAAGTAATCAACAAAAGTTGGGACACCTGTAGGCATTGTTAGCATGAACTTTTAAGGATTCATTTATTTACTTTGCTGCAGAACAACTGTTACTTGTTAACCCGTTACTTCTTCCCTGAAAAGTGGACAATAAAAAAAACACAGAAAGAGAAAAGTTGGAAAATACTTATCCACCAAACTAACTATGAGTGAAGAGGCAGGTAAATATTGGAGCAGAGTCCTCTCAAAGCCGACCATCCCAACATATATCGCCACAAATGGCTTCATCAGGGGTTAACGAAGATGGTTTATTAATATTACTGGAAGTTATAGTGAAGCTTTTTATGGGATTTTGACACACTGCCTCTTCTGGAGGAGAAGAATCATCATCATGATTTATTACAGGCACTGCAGCAACCATGGCTGCAGTCAGTTTTTGGACTACCATTTTACTCACATTTTTGCACTGCTCCTTCTCCTTTCACCTTCCCCCTCTCCCCAGTACATTTTCTGGACATTAATACACTAATGTGTGTATTTTAAAGTGAAATACTCAATATAAATATCTTATGTTGTCTTGCCCTTTACCAAATACTCTATCTATTCTAGTATCAATCTGCCTCAGTCATAGCACACATCAGAGTCTCTGTCACCTATCAGTCAAACTATTTTTTTGTTTTTTTATTATTATCTGTCCCTTTCACTGTTGACAAAAAAACACCCCCTATTCAGCTGCTTCTTCCCCCAGACTCCCCTAGCACAGAGATAACAGCCAGATCAGGAAGAAACTTGGAACCCAGTCATGTGTCTTCCCAGTCAGTTACAAAATGTTGGGGTATTTGGGGCAAATCTCCTTTGCTGCCTTCACACCCGCCCAGACTCCCCTAGCACAGAAATAACAGCTAGATCAGGAATGAACTTGTATCACAACTGCTTGTATCTTTCCAGCCATTCACATACAATTTCAGAGCATGAGTTCATTCAACTCATATTTTGACTATTTTGGGTAAATCTAATTTCTTCCTTCACACTCCCCAGATTCCCTAGCATAGAGAACAAATTGCTTGCCCAAAAAACTCCCTAAATTATATTGCAAATTTGATTTATTTGCCTAACCTAATTAGCTCAAAATGTGCTCTTTCTCTCTCACAAATACAGAAATGAGAAGCTGCAGGAAACTGACAACCCTTTTATACTATCCTGGTGGGCATAGAAGGGAAACTTGTCAGTCACTCTTGCTATTGATTTCAATGCAATGAACTATGTAGGAAAATGGGGAAACTTGCCACATTTAACAAAAAACTTCCCACACTGAGGGAAGTGCCATTTTTTGCCTATTTCACTTTTGAGGGCAAAAAGTTTTGCTCATGCCTATTTATTACTAATGTATAGCTCCTCTTTAACCTGATCTTTATCATTTGAAAAATAGCAAGATTTTTCAGAACAGATATTTTGGGACTGAGGCTAAGCATTGATTATGCAAGATTAATACATAATAATAATGACAATGCATTGAATATTTTCAAAACATTTTATGCAGGGCTGTCCAAGTTCAGTCCTCAAGGGCCACCAACAGGCCAGGATTTAAGGATTTCCCTAATTAAGAACAGGTGAGTTAATCAGAATGAACGAGCCACTGATTCATTACCTGTGCTTAATCAGGGAAATCATTAAATACTGGCCTGTTGGTGGCCTTTGAGGACTGAACCTGGACAACTCTGATGTAATGTATTAATTATCACACTAATCTTCTGGTTATGCCAACAGGTCTGGCATTCAGACTGCCGCTGCTTGATCACAGGTACATCATTGTGATTGAGCTACCTGTGCTTAAGTACTTATATTCAGAAAACTGGACCTGTTGGGGTGTCTCAAAGACTGGAGTTGAGAATTCTTGACCTGAAGGGTTGAAAGGCAAACCCCTCGTATGAGTTTATGTTGTAATTTGGAGAAATGAGTCTTGTTTAATAAATTGTTGAATGGAATATTAGAAGCACCCAGAGGCTCACGTTTATCCATGTTTTCTGTATAGACTGATGGGTGACACATGAGGAATGTCTAGACAAGCTTGATTTATTTAATCTAGATAAAAGACGAAAAAGAGTAGATCTCATTACAATGTACAGGTCAATACAAGGATCTCTCTGATGAGCTATTCATTACAAGGTCTGACCAAATAAGCAGGGGCCACCTCTTGAAGTTAGAGGAAAGGAGGTTTCAACTTCAGCAGAGGAAGGTTTTTTTACAGTAAGGTCTGTTAAATTGTGGAATTCCTTGCCTAGGGATGTGATGATGACAGATACAATGGATACATTTACGAGAAGATTCAATATATTTCTTCTAAAAGGGATCATTCAGGGTTTTACTGTGTATTAGTTGGCAAAAGTTCAGATAAAGACTGACTTATTTGGCAGCAGGAAAACTTAGATAATTCTCATTTCTCTGGGTTATGAGGAAAAGGTTGAACTTGATGGACTTGTGTATTTTTTCAACCTAATTTACCACAATACTATATTAATATGTTACTATGCTATTTTACTATTTCCTTATGCGTTAGGTTAACTCACAGTTATGGAAATACACTAATATTATTATTTTTACTATTTTTGATAGTGTGCAATTTTTGTTATAGGAATACTCATCAGATGGAGACTGATAGGCATATGTGAAGAAAACTTCAAGTCATGTTACATAGTTTGGATAAAACTTCAAATGATGAAATGTAATTACATCTCCATAAAGAAGATGTTTCTCTTACTTGTTTTTCAAGGTAAAATAAATATATAATGTTTATCTATAATTTTTAGTGCCCAGTTCCTATCATTTTACACTTCCTGATTACCGTGCAAGTTGATATACTCTTCACAATGCTTTTACCACCCTTCTAATTCACATTATATAACTGCTGCAAGGGAAATCATTCTCACTGAAACACTACATAGAGTGCAGTGATGTAGAGTCTTGGATCAGATCCAAGTCTCGTTTTGACTAAAGATTAATAGGGAATGGCGAAAATTTTTGCCTCAAACTGAAATCGGCGAAAAATAGCACTTTGCACTTGGAGAATAATTTCCCGCGAAAAGTGCTGATGTTCTGCTTTTTCCCGATTTTTTCGCCTAGTTCATTCCATTGAAATCAATTGGAACATTGAAGTTACACACAACACATAGCAAATATTATTTTATTTTCCAAAGCCATAGTATAGAAGGGGCATGAGGGTGGGGGGGATTGGGGGGACAGTTAATAAAAAATAAATACTAAATACCTAACAAAACCCCCATAAGACATTGTAGAAAAGGGGTCTGAGGAGGGTACCTGTGTTAGTGAATGAATTAATAATTTGAACAAGGAATTTGTTTTGGGGGGGAACAGTTAATAAAAATAACAAAATAAAATAAGACATTTGTATGTAAAGTGATAAAGACAGGAACCCCCTGATAAAAGCTGCCACTGGGGTGGACTGATACTTGACTTTATAGAGTATTTTGTAGAGGATGATTTGTTGTTAGAAGCCGAAACTCTGAGGAAAAATTGATTTGTAGGACTTAGACTTACTAGAGGCAAAAGCCCTGAAGAAACATTGATTTGTAGGACACAGATTTGCTTAGAACAAGCCTTAAGGAAACATTGATTTGTAGGACTTAGGCTTGTTAGACTATGTAGGACTATGTGGGGGGTTTTTTGATTTTTTTTCAAAGCACAAGCCCTGAGAAAAAAAATGCCCTACTTGCCTAGTGCCAGCAGGTCATTTTGGCTAGTGGTTACTGGGCATTGTCAAAATATCCTCCTCCTCCTGAGACTAAGTCCATTATTGCGTAATTTGAAACTGCTGTTCTTGCTGCTGCTGCTGTTGCTGCTGAGATATTTAAGCAGCAGAATGAGTAGGCAGCTGAAAGGGAATGGGATCAACAATAGCAGTAACATGGGTGATAGATGATGAAGGTTCCACTTGCCATTACTGTCTCCAGTGGTGCATCTGAGGCAGTAGCAGCACAATAAGTAGACCCCAGTCTTTGTGGAGAAAAGAATAAGTTGGCCATTAATTCTTCCTCACCTGCCCCTCCTCCAAAATCATAGGTGTGTTGTTATTAGAATAGACATGTTTCCCTTGAGAGCAGGAACTGTGCCTCTCATCAGCAACTGCAATGTGCACTGTGTGTGTGGTAAACAACATCTGGGGGCACAACTGTATCCAAACACCATAACACCAGTACTGCTGCTGTCACTATAGCCCTTGTCCAGACCCAGCTAAGGACACATGACATCTCGCTGACAGTTTAATAATAATGATGAACCCTCCCTGCCAGCATCTTAGCATATTCTGCGGGATGGAATCTCCTCAGATGCTTGCAATTCTCCTATACCACACTGGCATGTGTGGTCAGTGCACCACACAGTGTGCAATGGGCTGAGACGAACTGCCACATCCTAACATCAATAGAGTGGCTATCATTTGGTAGGAAAGGTAATGATGAACAAGGTTGATTGGCAGAAGATGTAGTTACCCTAGAAGGTGATGATGAGACAGTTGTTCCAGTCTCTGCCTGGGTTGCTCTATTCTTCCTCCTCTTTGATCTCCACCTTGCCTCTTGTTGCCTGTCTGGAGAGTCAGGGGGTATAGCAACAGCGGTGCTTGATTAGTGGGTGTTTGGCTTTAACATGTTTGACAAAAATGGCACGGTGTCTGTGTTTCATGTGTGATATCAGGACGCATGTGCCAAGGCGTATTCCCTCTTCTCACTGACTTGTCAAAAATTGTGCACAGTGCCATTGCTGATGATTGCACTGCGCCTGCCCAAAGAGAAGAATATTCCCACATCCATGACTTCAGGGGGGAGGGAACAGATGGAGAAGAATGGCCTCTTTCTTCTTGTCCATGCAGGTAGAAAAGACACACTCATGGAAGGAACTTCCTTCTGTATAAAATCCTTTTTATTTCAATACAAGCCTAAACTGCAGACTATAGAGAACAGAAACTCAATGTCTCACGCGTTTCATACTAAACTTACTTAATCAAGTAAGTCCTCCACATTCCCCTTCACTGCCTCTGGCGGCGGACAATGTTGATGCTGTTGTTGCTACTGCCTCAGATTCAGCACTGCATCTAGGACCAGGAGTATTGCTGGCACTGGCAAGTGGAATCTGTCCTAGTCCCACCTCACTTGTTGACTCCATTTCCACTGTGTCCACGGTGGTCTGTGGCACACTAGCTTGCTCCTCAGCATCCTGCTTCCCTTGCAACTCAGCAGCAGAAGCAGCAGCAGAAATTAGAGCAGTTGCAAATTCCTCAGATTCCAAAATGTGACTGCTAGTGGTGGTGGTGATGCCCAGCCTCATCCCTGTTTCCCATTCCTTCTCAGTTTCTGCTAAAAAGGCCATCAATATCTCTTTCACCCCAGCTTCTCCAGTATCATAATCACCACTCCCACTAGTCCCTATGTACTGCTGATGCTACTCTATTACAGACATCTCACTGCTGCTTGGAGACGGTGACAAGCAATGTGACAGAGGAACCCCTAATGTCACACTTGGCAATTCCTTTGACCTGAAGAAGGAAGACTGGTAGCAGTAGCAGCAGGCACAGGCAGCTGATCTGTGCTCCTGCTGGTGGTGGTGGTATATAATGATTGTTTTAGGATTAACATAAACTATAAATGTAATCCTTTCTTTTTGAAAACATTTTCACTCTTTTTCAAATTTATTTAAAGAAGATTTTAATGATGTTAATAATAAAAATGTGTTTTTTAATAGTCCATATACTTTCAATTCTTTTGGAAATAATAACACTGAATTAGTCCCCTTTATTGAGTGTTTTCTCAACACAGTAACTTTGTACTTCGGTTGCTTATAGGTTACTAAATCGCACCCTCTTTTCTGTCTTTTGTTTTCTTTGAGTGTTGGATGAGAAATTGGAAAAGCAATTTCCATGTGCCTGTCTACATACCATGCCTGTTTTTCCTCATGGTTTGTTGGTCTAAGGCTGCATAAACAGTGATGTCTTAATCAAACAAAACCACTATATGGATGTCTGCTGAATGAGTGAAGAAATGGATAGTGAATAAGCATGAATAAAGGATATATGAGTGATAAGTGCAGAGTAAAATATAGGAGTTCTGGGCATATTAGGGTTAAATATAAATTATAAGTGCATTGAATGCATGAGACATAGAAGTAGCATCTAGCTTGTTGAAGAGATATACTGGCACAGGCTGGCAGGTAAAGTCTTCAACAGCTAAGGAGCAAGGAAGGAAAATAGTTTGATATGAGTGAAAGCTCTAGACATAAATGGAGCTGTGAGGAGAATATCCTTGGCTAATTGTAAGGGATGAGATGAGGGTAGTGGTAGATCAATGTGGATATGAGCCTTGAATGAGAGATGCAGGATTTTTTTTATATAATACTGAGTTTGATCAGCAACCACTGGAGACACTGGTGGAGGAAAGGGGGAAAACCTAGATGATCATAAGGCAACTCATTCTGGACTGAGCATTCTGTATGGACTGCAGTGTATGGAGTCGAGCTACAGGAAGGACAGAGAGAATAAGTTTACAGTAGTCCAAGTGGGACCGATAAGCTTCTATGATGGTTTTAGTTGTGGAAGTACAGAACAAGGGATAGATTTGGTAGTTGTGTGAATATGAGGACAAAAAGAGAGAGCACTCAGGCAACATGTTTCATTGACTGGATGTATGGTCCTAACTGCTGTAACTTAGAAGGGTGGTACTGGACCTGAACTAGGTGGAATGAGGATTAGTTCAATTTAGACATGTTGATTTTAAGGTTCCTATAGGTCATCAAATAGGAAATAGCATAAAAGTAATATAATTGTGACACTGGACTGGAAATCAGGATTAAATTGATGTCTAGATAAATAAATCAGGGTGTTATATGTATAGAGGTGATACTTGAGTCTGAATGAGTTAATCAGTTTACCAATTGTTATTGTGTACAAAGAGAACAGAAGTGGTCCTTGAATGGAGCCTTGAAGTGCAATAACAGATAGGTAGACTGGAGATAATTAAGAGACAGAAATGGAAACAATGTATGAATGGTTACAAATATTAGAAATATATACAAGTACGTAAGCCGAGCTCCCATTGAATAAAACGTTACTTTATTGATACACGTTAAAACTTTTAAAACAGCATACTGCCAGATGTGTCCGACGTTTCAGTCCACTCTGGGACTTTCATCAGGGACTGTTAACCTTACAGATCTCCGTGCACGCTGTTATTTAAATACCTGCCCGTTGTTCTTGTCGCGGAAAAGAGTGTACTGTCGCTGTCATAGCAACCGCAGACGCATTCCCGTGTCAAACCACAACTTGCAGATACATTGTTGCACTGTCTTATAACCCAACTCTATAGACACATTGTGTATATCACCACTTATCAGATATAATCTATCAAAGTGAACTGATCATTGAGACCACTGGGCGCTAAAGTTTTAAGAGTATATATCCAGAACATCTCTCTTTTGGAGAGCCTGGATTCTCTATCTCCACCCCGTGGTCCCTGTGATACATGTTCAAATGGAAAACATTTAAGGTCCCTAATCTTGTGTTTCATCTGGACAAAATGCCTTGCTACTGGCGATTTTATCATTTGTTGGTCTGACAATGTGTTATTAAGACCTCTCATAATAAGTGAACAATGTTCACGTAACCTTTCTTTGAAGGGTCTGCTTGTTTTCCCAACATAATATTTAACACACGGACAAAATAGTAATATATCACATATGCTGTTGTACATGTTATGTGCCTTTTCACTTTAATCTCATATTGAGCACACGGGATGCTAAGCCTTGATCCTGTCACCATGTGGAGGCAAGTCACGCATCCTGCGCATTTGAATACACCCTTATTTTCACCTGACTTCAAAGCCAAATATTTATCCATCGGATCTGAGTTCACTAACTCATCCCGTATGCTCCGCGCTCGCTTGTAACCAAATCTAGGGGGTTGCTGAAACATGTGTCCTATTTCTGGATCACTTGACAGCAACCCCCAATTATTTAAAGTGATATTTCTCAATTCTGTCGACACGTCCGTGTATGTTGTTGTGATGGTCATCCTGTCCTCTTCACTTTTAGCTTGCTTCTTAGAGGACAATAACACTTGTCTATCCAATGTTGTTGCCTCCCTAATACACCTGTCTATGCTACTGTGTTTGTATCCCCTAGCTTTAAATTTGGCACCCATCTCAGCCAATTGCCTATCTGATTCCGATGGCTCTGAAACAATGCGCTTCACCCTCATCATCTGTGACTTCGGCAACCCTTGTTTCAGTGCAGTCGGATGTTGGCTTCTGGCATCCAACAGGGTGTTCCTATCAGTGGGTTTCACATATAGACTTGTTTGGATGCCCTTATCCTTCTTCCTGATTAGGACATCCAAATAGTTAATTTCGCTATTACTATAATTAACAGTCATCCTAATTGGTGAACTTAATGTATTAAGATGATGTACAAACTCCTCTAACAGCGATACATCACCAGTCCAAATCATAAACAAGTCATCAATGAAACGCACATAAAATTTAATGTAATGCCAATATCCAGATTGCATGATGTTCATCCGTTCGTAGTTCCACATGAAGGCATTGGCATACGAGGGCGCCATAGGGGACCCCATCGCTGTCCCAGCTGTTTGTATAAACAGATCCTCCTCTAATTTGAAATAATTGTGGGTAAGTATTAGATCTACCATCCCCACCATATAGTCCATTTCTATAGGGGCAAAATCCTTGCTTTCATCCAGTAATTGCCACACTGCTGCTTTACCCCCTTCATGGGGTATACAAGTGTACAGACTGGTGGCATCCATTGTCACCAGTAACATATCAGATGCCTCCCATCGCACATTATTCAACCGATTCAAAAAATCTGTTGTGTCCTTGATGAAAGTAGAAGTACACTGTATGTATGGCTGCAGGATAAAACCCTTAATGTCCTTAATGTACCCGATGGCGCAATATGTAGATTTTATCCTGCAGCCATACATACAGTGTACTTCTACTTTCATCAAGGACACAACAGATTTTTTGAATCGGTTGAATAATGTGCGATGGGAGGCATCTGATATGTTCCTGGTGACAATGGATGCCACCAGTCTGTACACTTGTATACCCAATGAAGGGGGTAAAGCAGCAGTGTGGCAATTACTGGATGAAAGCAAGGATTTTGCCCCTATAGAAATGGACTATATGGTGGGGATGGTAGATCTAATACTTACCCACAATTATTTCAAATTTGAGGAGGATCTGTTTATACAAACAGCTGGGACAGCGATGGGGTCCCCTATGGCGCCCTCGTATGCCAATGCCTTCATGTGGAACTACGAACGGATGAACATCATGCAATCTGGATATTGGCATTACATTAAATTTTATGTGCGTTTCATTGATGACTTGTTTATGATTTGGACTGGTGATGTATCGCTGTTAGAGGAGTTTGTACATCATCTTAATACATTAAGTTCACCAATTAGGATGACTGTTAATTATAGTAATAGCGAAATTAACTATTTGGATGTCCTAATCAGGAAGAAGGATAAGGGCATCCAAACAAGTCTATATGTGAAACCCACTGATAGGAACACCCTGTTGGATGCCAGAAGCCAACATCCGACTGCACTGAAACAAGGGTTGCCGAAGTCACAGATGATGAGGGTGAAGCGCATTGTTTCAGAGCCATCGGAATCAGATAGGCAATTGGCTGAGATGGGTGCCAAATTTAAAGCTAGGGGATACAAACACAGTAGCATAGACAGGTGTATTAGGGAGGCAACAACATTGGATAGACAAGTGTTATTGTCCTCTAAGAAGCAAGCTAAAAGTGAAGAGGACAGGATGACCATCACAACAACATACACGGACGTGTCGACAGAATTGAGAAATATCACTTTAAATAATTGGGGGTTGCTGTCAAGTGATCCAGAAATAGGACACATGTTTCAGCAACCCCCTAGATTTGGTTACAAGCGAGCGCGGAGCATACGGGATGAGTTAGTGAACTCAGATCCGATGGATAAATATTTGGCTTTGAAGTCAGGTGAAAATAAGGGTGTATTCAAATGCGCAGGATGCGTGACTTGCCTCCACATGGTGACAGGATCAAGGCTTAGCATCCCGTGTGCTCAATATGAGATTAAAGTGAAAAGGCACATAACATGTACAACAGCATATGTGATATATTTACTATTTTGTCCGTGTGTTAAATATTATGTTGGGAAAACAAGCAGACCCTTCAAAGAAAGGTTACATGAACATCGTTCACTTATTATGAGAGGTCTTAATAACACATTGGCAGACCAACAAATGATAAAATCGCCAGTAGCAAGGCATTTTGTCCAGATGAAACACAAGATTAGGGACCTTAAATGTTTTCCATTTGAACATGTATCACAGGGACCACGGGGTGGAGATAGAGAATCCAGGCTCTCCAAAAGAGAGATGTTCTGGATATATACTCTTAAAACTTTAGCGCCCGGTGGTCTCAATGATCAGTTCACTTTGATAGATTATATCTGATAAGTGGTGATATACACAATGTGTCTATAGAGTTGGGTTATAAGACAGTGCAACAATGTATCTGTAAGTTGTGGTTTGACACGGGAATGCGTCTGCGGTTGCTATGACAGAGACAGTACACTCTTTTCCGCGCCAAGAACAAAGGGCAGGTATTTAAATAACAGCGTGCACGGAGATCTGTAAGGTTAACAGTCCCTGATGAAAGTCCCAGAGTGGACTGAAACGTCGGACACATCCGACAGTATGCTGTTTTAAAAGTTTTAACGTGTATCAATAAAGTAACGTTTTATTCAATGGGAGCTCGGCTTACGTACTTGTATATATTACTGATTGTCTTTGTAAGCCTGGAGGTACGCTATTAAACCTAAGCGTGTGCAGCGATAACACGGTGGAAGTATTACAAATATTAGAACACAACCATTTCAGAGGTAAGTTACAAATGCCAAGATAGTAAAGAGTTTGGTGGTAGTGGCCTTGAGCTTTAACAATTTGAAAATAATTTACTGTTCATATGAGAACAGTTTCTGCAGAGTGGGCAACGTTGATGTCAGATTGTAGTAGGCTTAGCATGCTGTGTGTATTAAAGAAATCAACAGACAGGAGTAGACAAAAGATTCTAGCTGCTTAGTTTCAAGCAGCAGCTAAAATACAAGCTGATAGCTAGAGGTGAAGGTGTTATCAAGAGCACTGTTCTTTAGGATGGCATGTTTGTAGGCATCAGGCAAAGTAGCCTAGGCAAAGACTGACTTGATAATGTGTAAAAGTATGGTGAGTTACATGGTTTAAAGGGATTGGTCAAAGTGATAGGGAACAGGATCAAGTGTGCAGCAGAGGAGGGAAGAAGGTTAGTCAATTCCTCATTTTACAGTTGGGGAGAAAGTGTCCTGGGTGGCAGGAGGGAGTTGGGAAGGAAAAAAGGGGGGAAGAGGGGGTGGAGATGGGATGCAAATGTAGAGAAGAGATGATGGGAGTTGGGTTAATGGGCAGTGATCTGATTTAAGAAATATTTTTTAGCCTGGGGTTAAAGGAAGAAAGGAGATAACTGGAGTAGAGAAAATCTGCTAGTGGCTTTTTCAGAGACTTCAGCTGAATGGGTACAGGTGCACAGGAAAACACTGCTTTTATTCAGTTATGGCCAGGGATTCAATTTACAAGACAGGTGGAGAGAGAGGAGCATGAAGGTCCAAAGTGGAGGACATGACATAGATGTAGGTTTTGACAAGGCTGTTGAAATTTGTGGAAATTGATGAAATTCCAGAAGCCAGGGAGGATTAAAGAGCAGTGAGATTAAGTGACCTGAGGTTACAGAGGAAGAGAAAAGAAGAAGAGGGGTTTGGAGCATTATCAGCATAGAGAATGTTACAGGATGGCAATCATATAGTGGAAGAGGGGAGATATTAAAATCAGAAATATCAGTTCAGTGGCTATTCTTATGGGTACTACCACATTTTCATTGGAATTGGCTGAAAGCAGATGCTAACGAGAGAAATCAAGGAGTCTATGCCACATCTACATAGCACCTCAAGTCTCCCAGAAGAACAAAGAGGGTGTCTGATGATAGTAAAAAGGACAGCCAAGATAGAAATAGAATTTGACGTTGTATATATGGATGTTGGTAGCCGATAGATGATTGCAACTTGTAGAGATACAGGAGTGAAGGTCTGAAGAGTACGTGATTCAAATTAAGAGGAAGAATGAGGTGGGGGAGGTAAGAAGGAAAAGTCAAGTCACAATCTTCCCCCATGTCCAGTCTCATGTGGACTATGAGAGAAAAGGAAAGTCTGTGCATCAAATCCTGACTCTTACAAATAACCTACAAATAAAATAGTGAGGTTTTAGTTACAAGTTTTTGGTCAAAGGCATGGAATGCCTGCCTACCCTGTCAAGGCAACCAGGATTCAGGCAAGTGCCTATCTGCCTACAATCTGTGAACATGTATAGTATTGTGCAATTAAAAAGCAGTGATACTACCTTACCTTTACTGTGAACAAAACCCTTGTGAGGGAAATGCGTGAGGTATTTATACCTTCCCTACTAACTCAGCTATCAACCTATTGGGGAGCTAACACCTCCAAAAATACATACAAAAAAATAAGTGTACAGGTTCCTGGCAAGCTCTGAAAATAGATTTTATTAATAGTGTTCAATTAGTTACCCATGTTATAGTCAGGAGAGCAGCAAGAACTATATATTGTGTACAAATACAAAGTAAGCAAAAGGAGAGTCTGTGCATCAAATCCTGACTTTTACAAATAAATAACCTATGACTTACATGTTTTTGGCTCCTGCTCTCTTGGTTAGTAGCTCTGCTATAGGGTGATAACTGAAGTAGGGAAGGTATAAACACCTCCCTGTGAAGCAGAGTCAACAACAGTTGAACGGTTGCTGTGGCAAAAGCTGAATGGTATGGTGCCAATCGCAAGGTCAGATATTCACCCCCGGTTGAGCCAGGAAGCAGACTAGGATGGGCTCAACTGTACTCATAATCTGACAAGAGGTTTATCTAAAAGCTGGATCCTAGTAGTGGAGAATGGAGGAGAGAAGAAAAAAGACCATAATGGAGGAATCAATTTTCTAGAGGCAAGGGAGGAGCCAGACAACTGACAACGGCCGGAACATAACTCCTGCCGGACATTTTTTGTCATTTGTTTAAATGACTTCCGGCACGTACATGTACATCCTCTGTCCACCTGGGACATCCGCTCAGGACATACATGTATGTCCATGGGCAGTAAGGGGTTAAGGTGGAGACAGACTACAGCAAAGTCCATGTAATAGAAGATGAGGCTGGTATGGAGTCAGAAGACTGAAAAGAGCTATATTCCTTTAAGGTGAATGGTAGGCAAAACAGTAACGCTGAATCTAATGAGCTGAATCAAGCACCTCTGGGAGACTGTTGAGAGAGGCTACAGGAAGAAATCCAAAACATTGAGGCTGAATAAAAAGGTGAAGAATTGTGGCTGGAAGATATCAAGTTCTGGGCTGACAGCAGACTTCCTAAATGGGAGACACAAGTCAGGACAAAGCCAGAAGGAAAGCAAGACACCAAAACCATGACTAAACAAAGCAGAAGCCACAAAGTTTGAGCTATGAGTACAAAGGAACCTGGAATATTAACCCTTTGAGTGCCAGAGGGGGTACCAACATATTATAACCCTTTGAGTTCAAGAGTAATTGACAAATAAAGTATCCCCCTCCCATCCCTTTTACTGATGTAGCATTGCTCACCTCAGAGCAGCAAGACTGTCCGGATGGTTCACAGCAAGGGACAATCGTCAAGGGGAGCAGGGTTTTCCTTATACTCACAATAAGGAGATTCTCAGTTGTTGCAACCTGTCTTGTCAATAGACAAGATTCCACATCTAAGGGGAGGTGGCTTACACTAGGTAAAAGGGGTGGGAGGAGTATAATTTATCATTCAATTACTCTTGAACTACAACTCTAACAGTATTGAAATTACACTCTGCATGGGTCAAATACTAAGAAGATGAATCAGAGCTGCTTTTTTTGTGAAACATTACTATCCCTTTAAGTCAGGGGAGTGGTGGAGAAGAACTGCCTTCTTCTTTTCCTTCTTTAGAATCACCTTCACTGGTTCAGGCAGATAATGCTGCTGCCTTAACATCAGCACTGTAGCTAACAAGATTATTGGCGGCAAGAGGACTAAGGGCTCGATCCAAATGTTGGCATCGGCAGAAAAAACTGGCGACGGTGGTTTTGTACGTCAAGTAAGCAATGCAAATGTTCCCACTAGTAAGAAATAACGGCAGTTCTGAAACACACCTCGACCTGTCTTCAAAACATCAAAATCTCACCCAATGAGGACAATGTAGAAGCGAAGCCAAGAGCCATTCAGATGTTGGAGTTAGGGCTAACATGAGTTAAATTGCAACATTTTCCTCCAGAAATCTAACACCTATTTTTTTTTGGAGAACATCACACAAGTCAGAGTACAAAACCACCGTTGGGGAAAATAAAACAGAGCGTTAGGGATAACATTAGTCTGCGCTTCCCTACCCAGCCAGTAGGGGAACACAGAGATGGCTTTCAGCACCATGGACAGCTTTGAATGCCATAGAGATGTGTACTTCTCACCCCTGTGGCATTCAAAGTGTTACAATAAAGAAAACTAGTACACCAAGCACTACACAATGCCCCCTTTTGACAGCCCCCCCTTAGTATGTCACATATATTTCATATATGTGACATACTAACTCCAGATCCACCTCAGGGACTTCCATGTAGTGGACAAATCTGTCTGAAATACAACACTTAACTCTTTGAGTACCAGAGAGGTTGGAAAGCATTGCTAAGCATGTTTCCTACCCCTCTGTTACCCAAAGGGTTAATAGGCAAGGTATGGACTACATACCTTGCCTGTATTTATGTGTGTGTGTGTTTTAAACATTTTATTATTAAAAGACTATTATTAAACATATATTTACTTAGATTCATTCATTTTTAATGCCCTACCTCCTGTGTCCCATTGTTGTTAGTACTTTTGCTCCACTCTCCTTCAAAAGCAGAGTGATGCAAAAGTACTAATAGCAATGGGACACAGTAAGTAGGACATTATGAATGAATCTAATAAAGAAACTATTGAGGAAGCAGTCCTCCGCTGCGCTCCCTTCATATATTTTCATTTATATCCTGTCTTGATGGCTGGTGACATTGAAGAGGACAGAGGCATTGGAGGAAGCGGGTGGAGGGGAGAGAGACATCGGAGAAAGCGGGTGGCAAACTTGTATTTGCTGCCCGCTTCCTCCGATACCTCTCTCCCCTCCTCATTCATCGGCATTGTCCCCTGTCTGGCATCGCACATTCTACAACTTCATCCCTCCAGTTGTAGAATGTGCGATGCCAGGCAGGGGACAATGCCAATGAGTGAGGAGGGGAGAGAGGTATCGGAGGAAGCGGGCAGCAAATACAAGCTTGCCACCTGCTTCCTCCGATGTCTCTCTCCCCTCCACCTGCTTCCTCCAATGCCTCTCTTGTCCCCAGCCTTCTTTTTGCTGTGGGCTTTACAGCTACCCGCAGCACCGGGACATTAATGAACGAAGATGAGGGAAGCGCTGAAGAGTGCAGGGCTGCTGCCGCAGTTGTATTTTTACTTAGATCACATTAATTTATAATGTCCTACCTCCTGTGTCCCATTGCTATTATTACTTTTGCTCCACTCTCCGTTTGAAAGAGTGAAGTGTTGTATATCAGACAGATTTGTCCACTACATGGAAGTCCCTGAGGTGGATGTGGATGGAGTTAGATGTCACATATATGCAATATATTGCAATATATGTGACATACTAAGGGGGGGGATGTCGAAGGGGGCCATTGTGTAGTGCTTGGCGTACTAGTTTTCTTTATTGTAACCCTTTGAATGCCACAGGGGTGAGCAGTGCACATCCCTATGGCATTCAAAGCTGTCCATGGTGCTGAAAGCCATCTCTGTGTTCCCCTACTGGCTGGGTAGGGAAGCACAGAGAATGCTGTTCAGAGCTGTCAATGTTGATTTTTGATTTTCTGACTGAACTTTCTACTATGGAGTGCTGTGATTGGCTGTGGTGCTAGGTAACATTTTTATTGTGTGTTTTTTGGTAAGATTTTCTATGTGACGCAGGTTTAAGGCGAACGTGTATTTTGTTGGTCATCGCTCGTTAGCCTTTCTGGGTAAGGAAGATTTGAATCTCACGTTACCCGGTCTTGGTTAACTTGCAAAGGCAGTTTTTTTCTTCATGCTGGTTTTAACGCCAACATTTGGATCGAGCCCTAAAAGTGCAGATGACTTCTCCAGTTTATCACATCTCCAATCCCTATGTTATTCTATGGAGCCTGTGCACTAATATTTCTTCAGCTTTGGAGATCTTAGTGCATAGGCTTTATAGAATAACATAGGAACTGGAGAAGTGTTAAACTGGAGACGTCATCTCCACACTATCACCTCTTTATCTATGCTTAGTGAATCTTTCTCCTCCTCACTAGCCTCAGTGTCCATCCAGCTTCTCTCTCTTTTTTTTTAAACAGTTTTGGTGGTTATAGTATCAGCCAGCACTATGAACCATTAGGTAGCAACGTTATGTTTCTCTTACTTTTATTTCAATTTCTTTGTTTTCTGTCTATCTGTCTCTCTCTCGCTCACTCTTGCTCTCTCTCTCTCTCACTCAATCTCATGCCATTCTGCTTTTCTCCTAAAATACACCAAACTAGAGTGCAGGAAATTATTGGTTTAGATAGTATATGGACATGAAATTTCACATCATTGAGTAACATAGGAGGTAAATGGAAGAATTTTCGCAAACGTTTCTTTGCTCTTAGTTAAAAGGTGGACAATCTACATGAGCAAAATTTCCATGAAATTTGCCATGAAATTCTTGCTATTTTATCTTTGTAACATTTCCCATGGGAACAAAATGTGACTTTTCTCCCATCCCTAATAGATAGTGTACATAGGAAAAAGGTACAAGTAAAGGATCATGGGGGTGGAGTAGGGGTGGGGATAAATGGAAACTCTTATTAAATGAAGATGTAGAAAAAAGACAAGTAGCGGATAAAATGCATAAAGAAGACAAAACTAATTGTATGTTGACGAATGCAAATGTATGGTAGGTAAAATGGGAGAGCTAAAATTGCTGGAGGTTAATGAGCATTTGGTCATAATTCTTATAACCAAAACATTGTGGGATGATCTACATGATTAGGCTGTAAATATAGAGGCCTATTCCCTATTTAGGAGAGATTGTTTCAAAAACTGAAGGGGAGATGTGTTCTTATATTTGAAACCAGCTCTAAATTCAAGTTTAAGGAGAGATCTTTTTGAGGAAACTGGCCCTAATGTGGAGTCCTTGTGGGTAGAAATTTACTGTGGAGAAAGGTAAAAAAAAGGTGTTGGTGGGTATATGTTACAACCTACCTAATATTGATGAGAATGTTGAGGCCCAAATGGTATTGCACATGAGGAAAGCTGTGCATTCTGGACATACTATAATTATGTTAGATTTTATCTATCCAGTTATAAACTGGAGACATGAGACCTGTCAGAGGGAAGTAGGTCTGTGAGCATGCTTAGGGATAACTACATGTCACAAATGATGGAAATACCAACAAGAAACAACAATGTACTAGGCCTATTGATAACAAATAACATAGACATTGTGTCCAATATTAAAGTAGAAAAACATTTAGTAACCAGTGATCACATCATGTTTTCATTTAAGATCAGTCTGGCAAAGCAAAACTGTATAGGTTCAACCAAAACTCTTCATTTTTTAAAAAGCTAATTTCAAAATGTTAACAGCATCAATGCATAGCACAGATGTGAAGAAAGTATTTAACCACTTAAGGACCAGGCGAATAAGAGGTGGTTTGCACTTAAGGACTAGAGCCATTTTGACATTTTTGAGTATGTTTTTGTTAAGTAATATTTTCCATCTAATTCCTTTACTACACCCACACAAATTATGTACTGTTTTAAGCACAAGTAGGGCTTTCTTTTGATACCACATTTATATGGATAACTCATCTTTTAATTTGATTAAATAGAAAAAAAGGATAAAATATAAAACCCAACATTTGCATACATTTTCCTGTCAGGATTTGTATGCTATTAGTTAATTTGATAAAAATACCCCCAAATATATTCATTTGCTTCTCCTGAATATGGGAGTATGCCATATGCCTATTATTTCAAACCCTTTTTAACATTTACAGGGAAAATATTAACAGATGAAAATTATTATTTCCAAGCTGCACTTTTTCAGTATTAGGCATGTGAGGATTATAGCATAGTCGACAGTGTCGGAACCCAAAATTATCGAGCAAAAGTATATGTCTAAGAAAAGTATACAACATAGGGTAATTCATCAGTAGAATTTTGGAGTTTTTAATGCAGCTATTTTTCCAGAAATATGTAACAATATTGTGGTAATATTTTGTTTTTTTAGCAGTTTTCACATTTACATTGCAATGTTGCTTTGGATTTCAAGCACAGGATAGTTGTAGGTATAAAAAAAGAACTGATTAGTGTTCAGATACTTCTTCTAAGTATGGCAATACCCCATATGCATAGGTTTCTCAGGGTTTGGGGTAGCTATGTGGCCCAAATTGGAACATGCGCTTTTCCAGTTTCAAACATGGAATTTGTGGTGCCATTTATCATTTGGAGCTGTGTACCAGTGCTCCACTTTAAAATTTCCACCAAAAGTGTATAGTTTTGAAAAGTAAACATCCCAGGCTTTCATTTTAGGTGTGTTGTGTTGTCACATTTTTCACACAGCCATTTTACTACCAATCTCTCATTAACCTTGATGAAAGAAAAACAATTGTACAATAAACAGACTGTTTGGCACTAGTAACATAAGGCACAAGAAAAGTAATAACCAAATAGGTTGGTGCACTCTGGGACTAAATGAAAATATGCTGAGCAAATATAGGAAAAAAGAAGACCCTATAAAGAAATTACCCTTAACTGAGGCCCTCAATGAAATGTCATCAAAAATATAAAATTATTTTGTTTGGTATAACACTATTAATAGATCAACAAACAGTAAAACATACTTAAAGACACATAGAGGGGGACAAATGAGGCAGTGAATAATCACATCACATACATAAACAGCAAAATCCTATAAATCAAATAACTAGCTGTTATGATAATTGTTTCAAAATACACAAGTAATCTCCCACTCAATAAAATATCCTATAAAGTGCTAATTCTAAATACAATACAATAACGTGCTATAAATGCCACATCTACTAACTCAGGCTTAAAACGGAACAAAAGAACCAGTGAAGTAGTAATTATTAAAAAAAAAAAAAAAAAATTGTGTCAATCCATCAGGAGATCAACCGTCGTGTCACATGAGGCCTGGTGAATAGGGATGGGTGAACATTTTTGCCTTGAAACAAATTCTGTGAATGATGGCACTTCCTGCTTGGTGAATATTTTCCAGTGAAAAGTGCTGTTTTTCTGCTTTTTTGGTCTATTACATTCCATTGTAATCAATGGGAAAAGCGAATTTACACACAACACATAGCAAATGTTATTTTATTTCCCAAAGGCATAGTATAAAAGGGGCACAAGGGTGCCTGTATTGGTGGGATGAGGGGAAAGAATCAGCTGAACAGGGAATTTTTTTGGGGGGGGTTGTTTACTGTGATTGGCAGGGCAGTTAATAAAAAATAAATCCTAAATACAATAAAACAATAAAACATAACACATGGTATAAAAGGGTTTGAGGAGGGCGCTTGTGTTGGTGGGTGTAGTCTGCGGAATGAATCAGTTGAACAGAGAATTTGTTTTGGATGTGTTCTTGTCTGGTATAAATCAATAAAATAAAATAAGAAATTTGTATGTAAAGTGATAGAGACAGGATCCCCAAAACATAAGCTGCCACTTGGGTGGTGTTACGGTTCAGTACACTCAGACACGGTAGATGTTGGTGAAAACACACTTTTATTAAGGCACACAAGGAATGAAGTAACCCTTACGGGTCCAGTAACAACAGTGGAAACTGACACAAGACAGGTTACAATTTAACCCACACGGGTCCAGTATGTAATATACACACAATACTGACACAGGTCAGGTTAATGAATGTGATACAGTGTATGAATGTCCAATGTAACCAGTGCAACCACTGGTAGTATGCGTAACTAAGGCCCAATGTCGCCTATAGGAAATGCGAGGCGACAATGACAGGACTGCAAACACAGGCACTGGACGCCTGTAAGCGGATACAATGGTGGACGCCCACCAACGATAACAGACTGGTCAGAGCTCGTGCCTAAACGGAGGCCCTACCGGAGCTGCCCAACACTGTGTGCATGTACTACCTAAAAGGGTTAATGTGCAATGATATAAATGGATGGCAACCGGAAGTGCACAGCAGAACCAAATGGAGACTAATCTCACACTGAAACAGAGCCCAACAAAACCCAGAGTGGTAGTAGTATAACAAGGCCCTTCCCCCGAAGGGTTTAATAGCGCTATGGTCTGCATAACGGCAACCACCGGAGGCGTTCAACTGAACCACAAAGACCAAGTGAGTGCAACATGGTGTTGAGGCAATGAGGCTCTTGACCACTGGCAGAGTATACTGGCAACTGGAATAACAAGGAGGCCCAATAAGCTGTAAAGATGCCAGACAGGCAGCAGCAGGAACAGCTCGGAGGAGCCCAACCGGACACAGCAGAAGCAGGAACCACCGCCAAGACGAGTCAGTATACAGTGCAGGAACGTCAGCCAGGCCAGGTCGGTACACGGAGCAGGATCCTCAGACACGCCGGGTTGGTACACAGAGCTGGGTAGTTAATCTCGCCATGTCGGTACACGGAGCAGGAACATCAGCCAGGCTGGGTCAGAACAGGAAGCAGGAATGTCAGCCAATCCAAATCGGTACACAGTATCAGGAACGAGACAATGGCATGGTCAGGCAGTCCGGGGTCATACACTGGATCAGAACAACAACAACTAGCGCCAGGCATCAGGTACACCACGAAAGGGCGCTAGCAGAGTGACAGCCCAGGGTATAAAAAGGCTGTCAGTAGGAGGAGCAGTACAGAGCAGCCGATAGAAGAGCAGTATCAGCCAGATGGACAGAATGTTGCCCAGATCATGGGTGCCGTGATAGTACCCTCCTCTCAAAGACCCCCCTCCGAGAAGAGGGACCAGGCTTCCGGGGGTACTTGGTATGGAAAATACGCTGTAATCTGGGAGCATGAAGGTCCTTGGAATCCACCCATGAATGCTCCTCTGGGCCATAACCTTTCCAATGGACCAAATACTGCAATTTGCCTCTGAATCTGTGTGAGTCAATAATATTTTGCACCTCATATTACTCCTGGCCTTGGATATGAATAGTCCCTGGTGCCACGGGGTTGATAGTATAACGTTTACAGACCAGAGGTTTCAGCAGTGATACCTGGAACACATTATGAATACGCATGGATGGTGGGAGGTCCAGAGCATAAGACACAGGATTAATCTTGCAAATAACTTTGAACAGACCAATGAACCGGGGAGCCAACTTATTGCAAGGTGTCTAAAGGTTAAGATTCTTAGAGGAGAGCCAGACCCTGTCCCCAACCTGGAAACAGACCGCCAGCAGCCGTATGCGATTAGCTTGGCGCTGTTACCATTGGAACAAGGCATTAAGGGTCCTCTGCACCTGTGCCCAAGTGGAACGGAGTTGCTCCATATGCTCATCCAGAGCTGGAATCTGCTGTGACTGAAATGAGTCCGGAGGCAGACAAGGTTGAAACCCGTAATTGATGAGAAATGGGGAGCTTCCAGATGATGAATTAACCGCACAATTCCTGGCAAACTCCACCCAAGGCAACAGGTCGGCCCAATTATCATGATGGTCAGACACAAAACAGCGCAGAAATTGTTCTAAGCCATGGTTGGCACGCTCAGCGGCTCCGTTGGTCTGGGGATGATATGCAGATGAAAACAATAACTGTATGCCCATCAGCGCACAGAAAGCCTTCCAGAACCTTGACACAAATTGGCTCCCACGGTCTGCTACCAATACTCTGGGTACACCGTATAATCGAAACACCTCCCTGGCAAATACCCTTGCCAATTCCTGGGCAGAGGGAAGATCGGGCAAAGACACGAAGTGTGCCATTTTCGAAAATCTATCAACTAACATCAGAATAAAAGAATGTCCCCTAGACACCGGTAACTCCCCCAAGAAGTCGATGGAAAGATGAGACCACGGGCGTTCTCCATTGGGTACTGGTTGTAGCAACCCCACTGGAAGGTGTCTAGGGCATTTGGCACGGGCACAGGTAGAGCAGGCTGTGGTAAATGCCGTGGAATCAGCACGCAAGGAAGGCCACCAAAATAACTGCGAGAGTGACCAGATTGATTCCTGCCGATATGCCCAGTGGCCTTAGAAGCATGATAAGTCTCAAGGAGACGGGTACAGAGGGGCTCGGCAATGAAACATTTACCCACTGGGGTCTCAGGAGGCACATCAGACTGATTAGCAAGAATCTCAGCCCCCAAGGGAGAAGTAATACTGGTATGCAGTGTGGCCAGGATGCGATCCGGCTGGATAATCGGTACCTGAACCTCCACCTTCTCGGTATCAGGGTTAAGCTGCCTGGACAGGGCATCTGCCCTGACATTCTTAGACCCAGGCAGATAGGACACAATGACGTTAAATCGTGACAAGAATAAGGCCCATCTAGCCTGACGTGAGGACAATCAGATGCCGCCTAATGCCCTGCTTATGATTCTCCTCTACCACACTGCCATGTGTGGTCAGTGTACCACACAGTGTGCAATGGGTGGAGACGAACTGCCACATTCTAACATCAACAGAGTGGCTATCATTTGGTGGGGGAGGTAACAATGAAAGAGGTGGATTGGCAGAAGATGTAGAAGGTGATGGTGAGCTAGTTGTTTCACTTGTCATGGAACTTCCACTCTCTGCCTGGGTTTCTCTATTCTTCCTCCTCTTTGATCTCTAACTCACCTCTTGTTGCCTTTCTGGAGATTTAGGTGGTACAGCAACAGCAGTGCTTGATTTCTGTGGTGGGTGTTTGGCTTTAACATGTTTGACATAAATGTCATGGTGTCTGTGTTTTTGTGTGATATCAGGGCGCTTGTGCCAAGATGTGTTCCCTCCCTTCCCTTCTCACTAACTTGTCACAAATTGTGCACAGTGCCATTGGTGATGACTGCACTGTGCCTGCCCCAAGAAAAAAATAGTCCCACATCCATGACTTCAGGGGGAAGGGAACAGTTGGAGAAAAATAGCCTCTTTCTTCTTGTCCTCCACATTCCCCTTCACTGTCCGTGGCAGCTGATAATGTTGCTGCGGTTGCTGCTACTGCCTCAGATTCAGCACTGCAACTAGGACCAGGAGTATTGTTGGTGTTGGCAATTGGAACCTGTCCTAGTACCACATCACTTGTTGACCCCATTCCTACTGTGTACACGGTGGTCTGTGGCACACTAACTTGCTCTTCAGCATCCTGCTGCCCTTACAACTCAGCAGCAGAAGAAATTAGAGCAGTTGCAAATTTCTCAGATTCCAAAATCTCACTGCTAGTGGTGCAGGTGATGCCCATCCTCATCCTTTTCTCCCATTCCTTCTCAGTTTCTGCTAAAAAGGCCATCAATGTCTCTTTCACCCCAGCTTCTTCAGCATCATCATCATCACCACTAGTCCCTAAGTGCTGCTGCTCACTGCTGCTTGGAGGAGGTGATGAGCAATGTGGCAGGGGGTCCCCTAGTGTCATACTTGGTAGCAGCAGGCAGCTGATCTGTGTTAGTGGTGGTGGAACTAATTGTGCGCCTGTTCTCCCCCAATACCAGTTCTGGTCTCTTAGTCTTTAGGATCATGTTTCACTTGGAGGGAAGGGGAGGACTTCCAGGGTTAGAGGAATGGTGTGGGCTCCCTTGACTGCTAGTCTGGATTCTCTCAAATGTTTCCCCTACAACTCCGGCTGCTTCACTATTACTGTTACTACTACTAACCATCACATCAAGTTCAGCCGTAGTCTTCCTCCTCACAGTCACTAGTAATATGAGGATATTGTTGATTACCCTCTCCTTCATTCTTAAATGCTAACAAGCTGCTGGACCTTAGTATTAGTTATTTTAGCACTGGCTGGACTGCTTGGGAATGGCAAGTGTCACCTAGGGTCCCTTGCTATCACACTTGGCATCATCTTCTCCTTCCCCCTTTCCTGAGTATTACAAGACACACTAGCAGCAGTCACAGCACTGGTGGCAACAGGGGCAGCACAACTGGCAGCACGTACCACATTGGTGGCAGCAGAAACAGAAATGGTGGCAGCAGACACAGCACTGGTGGCACCAGGGGCAGCACATCAGGCAGCAGGCAAAATACTGGTGACAGCAGGTTCAGCACTAGCAGCAGGCACAGCACTGGTGACAGCAGGGGCAGCACTGGCAGCAGGCACAACACAGGTGGCAGCAGGGACAGTATTGGCAGTAGCCACATCACTGGTTGCAGCAGGGGCAGCATATCTGACAGCAGGCACAGTACTGGTGGCAGCAGATTCAACACTGACAGCAGGCACAGCACTGGTGGCAGCAGGGGCAGCTCTGGTGGTAGCAGTAGCATGGGCAGCACATCTGACAGCAGGCACAGCACTAGTGACAGCAGGGGCAGCACATCTGGCAGCAGGTACAGGAATGGTGGTAGCAGGGGCAGCATGTCTTTCAGCAGGCACTGAAGCTGACCTGTCCTGCTCTCACTAGTACTACCCTTCTCTATCACCCTAACCATTAATTTCCCCAAGATCCCTAGGGGTGATTTAGGGGGGCTGGACTGCATTGGTTCAGTAGTGCCCACTTCCTCCATAGACTCAGTGGACACATAAGGGCCCTTCCAATTCCTCCTTTTAGTATTTTTAAACCTACTCGTAATGATATCAGTCACTATGAGCCTCTCCTGCTTCAATTTTTCAAAAAGATCACAGCAGAACAGTACAGCATGTCTACCTCACTCTGTAGATGCTTCTGTTGTGTTTCACTTCAGCAAATACATCACGTTTTTAGAGCGAAAAAGCAGAATGGGCAGAAACTTTCTAGCCACTGAAGAATTGGTGGGGAATTTTGGCCAATGGGGGAAAATCACAAAAGATTTTAATTGCTGTTTTAAAAGCAAATTTTCCCACGAAAATGCGGACAACAATGTAGTTGTCCCAGAATTTCTCGCAGGAACATGGCGAGAGATTTCGCCCACCCCTAGTTACAATCCCATAATTATTCAAGTCACTTGTTTAGAATTGGAGCAGCTTCTTCGGCATCAAGCAACCAAGTCCCAGCTCATATAATTCAAAGGCTGGGCAGATGGCAGTCATCATGTTTTACCAGATACATCCCTAACACTTCAGCTGAAATTCGTAGAGCTCTCACTACACTTACTCATTAACCCTTCTGTCATCTTTGTGCAAGCTTAATAAACACGTTAAATAAGATTGACTACTTTGCCTCTTATTCAGGCTCACCTTTTTCGTTCTTCCCCTGAACTTTACTCATGCTTAGAGGGATAGCACTCCTAATACCACTCTTGCTCTGGAAGCCCTGACCACAAAGGATTTTGGACTGATAAAGGCAGAGTGCTGCACACACAGACACACAGGTCAGCATGGTGTCCCTGGAGACCTGATCCACATTTCATGACCTCTATGTTGTGTAACACGCTAACACTGTAGATTCATCCCTCCTACTGCTCCTTTCAGCTATATCAAACTACAGCTCCCATTTTCACTCCAATGGCCCTTTAACCCCTGATGTGACAGAGTGTTATCCGATGCATTGAATTTCTATATCACTCTTTCACTACAAGGGTACCATGGTTGCTATGGCTATGATCATGGCAAATCATGTTAGTTGCTATCATATGAACCCCGGAATATGATGAGTGAGGGTAATGTGTTGTATCTTTGTTCACATGGGGTTATGCATGATATCCTTTAGGTAGCAATGTCAATATGGACGAAGGAATGGCAGATGGTATTGGAATCCCCATCCACAATTTGACATGTCCATGGAATGGTTCATGTTTGGGGTCCATACTGCAGCCAGTAACAGGGCTGTCTATGTGTGTTGTGGTGAGTGTGTTTACAACAATTCACAGGACTGGTCATGGACATGCATGGATTGTGTGAATGCCTGTGTTATACTCACAGCTGAAGTGTTCCCTGATCAGCCTGTCTGTTATGATCGCCCCTCTTAGGGTCTCTTCATCATGGACAGTGTCCACAGGGTCATTACACAATGGTGGGGCCTGTATATCGCCCAATAATCTGGTGTCCACTGCAATGTTGTGGAGGATTGCACATGCCAGGATTATGTTGAAAGTCTTGCCTGGTACATACTGTAGTGCTCCGCTTGAGTGATCCAGACATCTGAATCTGGATTTTAGGAGGACGAAAGTATGCTCAATGGCATTTATTGTTCTGGCATGGGCTTGATTGTATCGCTTCTGTGCATCAGTTTGGGGATTTGCATGGTTGATGTACTACCTGTGAGTCATGAGCATGTTGAGCAGTGTTGTGTGTACACCTGTGGATGTGGTGTGATTTTGAATTGGTAACTCATCCACAAGCCAGCCCCCTGTATACATTTAATTCTCGAAGTTTCTGTGTACAGATGAGTGTTGGAGAATGTATGAATCATGATAGCTCCTGGGATATTTTGCACAGACACTGGTGATCTTCATGTTGGAGTCACACACCATCTACACCTTCATGGAGTAGAAGTTCTTCCTGTTGATAAAGTGTCACGGTCCCTAGGCAAATAAATACACAACAACGGTACAAGTGAATTTAACCAGTTTATTAAAATAATCAGTGTAATGCAAAGAGCAAAACACTTCCTCAGTCAATGGGGAGAACGACATGAGGACAGTGTCTAGACTACTACCCAGGAGCTGACACTGAACCACCGCAGGTCTGTGGCTATGGAGTAGGCAGAACCAACTTGGTTCTAAATACTGATAGGCAGCTGAACATTGATACCGTAAAGGAGTGTACCCAGACAATCCCAGAGAATGGAAATTCAGATGGAGCGTTTGGATAGCTGTAGTTGTAGTGATGCTCAGTGGGGACACAGAGTGAGGGTAGCCAGAAGATACAGGCATTCTGCAGATAGCACTACTCCAGGCAACAGAGTGAGTGCGTAGTAGGGGTGGGTGAAAGTTGTCGCCATTTTCCCATAGGAAATTTTGTGAAAACCATGTTGTTATCTGCTTTTTCGTGGCAAAATCCGATTTACAACTACTGGTTAAAATTTTTGCATTTTTGCCCATTGGCCAAGATTTTTCACCATTTTTTCAATGGCTAGAACGTTTCCGCACATTGATTTATGTTGTTTTTGCACTTCCGCTATAAAAACAAGACATTTTTGCTGAAGGCAGCCACAATAAAAGCAGCTACAGAGTGAGATAGACGTGCTGTGTTGTTCCCTTGTGATATTTTGTAAAAAGTGAGGCAGGAAAGGCTCATAGTGACTCCTATCACTTTGAACAGGGTAAAAAATAATCAATGGAGGAGCTGGAAGGACCATTATGTGTCCACCGAGTCTGAGGAGGAAATGACCACTACTGTACCAATGCTGTCCAGTCCACCTAAATCACCCCAAGGGATCTTGGGGAATTTAATGGGAAGGGAGGGAGAAAAGAGAATGGGAAGAGAGGGAGAAAAGGGAATGGGAAGGAAGGGAGAAAAGTGTAGGACTAGTGAGAGCAGGACTTGCTGCCACTAATGTTGGACCTGCTGCCAGTGCTGAATCTTCTGCCAGTGCTAAACCTGCTGCCAGTGCTGAACCTGCTGCCACCAATACTTTGCCTGCTGCTAGTGTTTCTTTTTAGTACTCAGGGGGGGAGGAGAAAATGATGCCATGTGTGACAGCAGGGGACCCTCTGCAACACTGCTCGTCACCTCCTCCAAGCAGCAGTTAGATGTCTGGAATAGAGCAGCAGCACGTAGGGACTAAGTAAATGTCTGTAATTTGGGGCCCAGTAGTTCATAGTTGGCAGGTTGTTTACAGGTGGAAAATGAGGGCAAAGGGCATTATGTTACCTTTTCCCCAGTCAAAAAAGACTAACCTGGGGCATAGCACTTGGGCAAATTCCATTCTCATAACAATAGCATCCCTGTCCTTCCACTTGCCGCTAGTGGGGACTCTAGCACGCCACACTCCAGCATCTCAGACTGTTACTCGGGATGAGGCTCTAGCACCCTGCATGCCAGCATCTATGAGTGCCACTGGGCATGAGGCTCTTCTTCCCCACATTCCTGTACCTTTAACTGCCACTGGAGATGAGGTTCTGGCACCCTGCATAATGGCATCTCTAACTGCTTCTGAGGAATGATCTAGAAGTGGGAATTGAAAGTAGCATCTCAATCTTTGCTGATAACACTAAACTATGTAAGGAAATACACACTGAGCTGGATGTTTTTTCCCTACAGAAGGATTTAGATAAACTAAGTGAATGGGCAGAAAAGTGGCAGATGTCATTTAATGTAGATAAATGTAAGGTTATGCATTTGAGCTGAAGAAACAAACTTGTTACATATACTCTAAATGGGAAACAACTTGGGAAATCCTCATTAGAGAAAGATTTAGGAGTACTGATAGACAATAGTCTTCACAGCAGTGTGCAGAGTCACTCAGCTGCTGCAAGAGCAAATAGAGTACTAGCCTGCATAAAAAGAGGTGTAGAAGCAAGGGATGCTAATATTATCCTACCTCTGTATAAATCCTTGGTTAGGCCTCATCTAGAATATGGAGTACAATTTTGGGCGCCTGTTCTAAAAAAAGACATTACTGAACTGGAAAAGGTGCAGAGACGTGCAACAAAAATTATAAAGGGATAGGAGGATCTGAGTTACAAAGAGAGACTAGCCAAATGGGGTTTGTTTACATTAGAGAAGAGACGTCTAAGGGGTGATATGATTACCATTTACAAATACATTCAAGGTCAATACAAAGAACTATCCAATGAATTATTTATGCAAAGAGCTGAGCTAAGAACAAAAGGTCATCCATTAAGACTAGAGGAAAGGCGCTTTCGACTAAAACAAAGGCAGGGATTCTTTACAGTAAGGGCGGTAAGGCTATGGAATTCTTTGCCTCGGGATGTTGTGCTTGCAGATAATGCAACTGCATTCAAAAAAGCAATGGATGCCTATTTAGCACAGAACAATAATGACAATTATGACAGATGGCTTCAAAGCAAATAGGATATTGATCCGGGGAACTATTTCAGTACCAGTTGGAGTCAGGAAGGAATAATTTCCCCCCACACACACACACTTGGGGCTAGATTGGAAATGGCTCCAGGGGGCTTTTTTGCCTTCCTCTGGATCAACAGGGGTGTTTTTGGCATGGGCTGGACTTGATGGACACATGTCTTTTTTCAGCCTTATCTACTATGTTACTATGTTACTATGTGGCTTTTCCATCCCACATTCTTGTACCTTTACCTGCTGCTGGAGATGCGGTTCTGGCACTGCTCATCCCGGCACTTCTGACTGCTGCTGGCGATGTGGCTCTGGTTCCCCGCATCCCAGCACTCCTAACTGCCCCTGGGGAGGGGGTTCTGGCAGCCTTCCTGACGGTATCTCTGACTGCCACTGGGGATAAAGCTCTTACACCCCGCATCAATGTACATTTAACTGTTGCTAGGGATGAGGTTCTGGCACCCCGCATGTCGGCATCTCTGACTGCCACTGTGGATGAGGCTCTTCTGCCCAGCATCCCTGTACTTACAATTGCCACTGGGGATTAGGTTCTGGAACCCGCATGTTGGCATCTCTGTCTGCCACTGGGGTTGAGGCTCTTCTGTCACACACCCCTGTACCTTCAAGTGCTTCAGTGCTAGCATCTCTGACTACCACTGGTGATGAGGATCTGGTGGCTTGCATCCCAGCATCTCCATCCGCCACTGGGGATGAGGCGCTGGCCCGCATCCCTGTACTTTTAAATGCCACTGGGGATGAAGTACTAACTCCTGGTTAGTATCTTCCCAGTCAGTCACACCAAATTTTGGGGTATTTGCAGTAAATCTCCTTTGCTACCTTCTCACACCACAGACTCCCCTAGCACAGAGATAATAATCCCTAGCACAGAGATACTAACAGCCAGATCAGGAATTAACTTGGATCATAGCTGCCTGTGTCTTCTCAGTCAGTCACAGATAATTTCGGGGTATGTGGGGTCAACCTCTTCTCCCTCTGAGTGCCCCCAGACTACCCAAAGTAGGATACCTCACAACTCTTTTACACTATTCCTGCAGGAAAAGAAGATAAATTTGTCGTGTGGTGTGGGGAATTCAGTCTTACCATTGATTTCAATGTAATGAGCTAGGTGGAAAAAAGCAGAAATTCTGCACTTTTCGCAAAAAATGTCCCCTCTCAGCGGGTATTATCATTTTTCTCCTCTTTCACCTTTGAGTCTGGTTGTACACATTAGTTAGTGGTAAACAATTTAAACTCCTTGAGTATCAGAATTTGTTATTGCCAATGGGTTGAACACACATCTAACATCCAAAGTGTTGAGGATCAGCTTTTCTGCTACAGTGGTATTTAGTAAATTTTCCATGTTTTTTTCAGGATATTTTACAGGTTTGGTCTGTCAAGATTGGTCATTTACAATCCCAAGATCCATCACAGCATTGAAGGGACACTGTGTAGAAATCCCCTGTACATTTACCTCTCCTTCAAATCAAAGAGAGTTTAGATTGATTTGGTTCTTGTACCAGTCCAGAGGTTTTCCACAAATTTACAATAGCAAATACTCTTCTGCAGTGATAGAAGAGTACCGTGGCCGCACGTTTATGGTGAAAAATAAAAAAAACAGTTGCACCTTAAGGATTTATGATGTGGAACAAAATGAAGAATATTATCCAGGAATAAATGATAATATAAACTCCTATTACCTCAATGACCCTCGATACGTCCAGGTCAAAGTCTCAGGTAAGAAGTCTCTGTTACCAGAAATGCAAGAGATATCTGAACAGTAATATATCCTGACTACCCACTTACTTCAAAGTGAATAATGTAACAGAGAATAGTGGTGATAACTAACTTTGTGTTATGCCTGTGGATTAAAGGGATAGTAATACTTAATATGTAAAAAATATCTGTTGTTTGGTTTATCCCCCTGAGTAAAACAAGGGAACTCCCACTGCTGAAAGGTGTTTTAGTCAAAAGTTATTAAAGCATTTTTTAGGTGCAGTATCACAGTGGAGCTGTTGATACACAATCCTATGGAGATATATGGTAAAAAAAAAGTTTGATCTGTAATAACTTTTGAATAAGACACCAGCAATGGGAGTACCTTTGTTTTACTTAGGGGGATAAACCCTAGAACATATATTTTTTTACATTTTAAGTATTACATCCCTTTAACTTCTGGAGGGTTATGCACTGGTGATAAGACAGAGATGACTTCTCCAGTCATATCACTTCTCCAATTCCTATACTACTCTAAGGAGGCTATGCAAAAATATCTCTCCCACTTGAGAAATCTTAGTGTGTAGGCTCCATAGAATGACATAATAATTGGAGAAGTGATATCACTGAAGTAGTCATCTCCACTTTATCCCCGCTTTATCACACCTTAGTGAATCTCCCCCCTTGTATGATAGCAATATCTACAACACATTTCATAGTAATGTGTTGACTGTGCTCCCAGCATTGGGCGCGGGGGTAGGAAACATTTGGCTCTGCAGCTACTGGAGACTAATAACTCCCATCATCCCCACCCAGGCAATAGCTGGTTTGAGATGACGGAAGTTTCAGTCACCATCATCAGCTGGACAGCCAAAGTTTTCCTACCTCTGATATAAGGGGATACTGCAAGATAAACATATGTTTGTGTCAAGTTAAACATTGCTTTGTAGAGTATATGTCCAGCTAGATCTATGTACATAGATCTGTGTATTGGTAACAGAGTTCAGTAAAATTGAAAACTTTCACTACCGCTTAAGTTGTTTCTTTTATACATGTTACAGAATAATATCTAAAGCAGAAAAACAGATACAGCAGTGCACTCCTTTGTTGCAATTAAAAATCCAACATGTGGCTATCCAGAATACATTTTAACATAAACATACGTTTTAGATATATAAGCTGTACAAAGTATGATAAGCTAGACCATTCACACCAAAAATACCTAATTATGGGCCAGTCCTACACTATGAATGCTGCTACAATTGCATAGTAATGTATGCCATTTATTTAAGACTGAACTGTTACTGCTATACTTTATATCTATTGTAAGTGAATTTCTTGACATACAGTAAATGCACAGACACCCGGTGGTTTCTTGCCATGGAGAAGGGTGGAAAGGAGCTGAGATTAAGGTAAATGACTATTAGCAGAACAAAAGGACTCTCCTTGAATCAAATTTGTGTTCAAGTTAATGATTTGCACCTTTTTCCACATGGAGAAAAATATCCTATATGATAATTCGCTAAGTTGTGTGTAACACCCGACACTGTATCAGCAGTGGCGCGGGCAGTCTCTACTGCACGTGACTGCCCCGCGACCGGCTGCCAGAGGCACTGTGGCCCGTGTAACGGGCTGTTCAACTAGTAATATATAGAAAGATATATAGATAGATAGAGAGATAGATAGATAGATAGATAGATAGACAGATACAGAAAAATCAGTGTCAACAAAGCACAAACAGAGGTTTTAGTTATATAGTTCTCGATTCAACTGAGACCAGTAAAACTTGTGGCCAAATGTCAGTTGTGTGTGTTACATTCCCAAAATGCCCGCTAAATAGCGTGAGTTATTGGAACATCAAAGGAAAAAGAGCTAACCATCAGTGCTTGACGCACTGTGAAGCACCTGATCGTGAGCTCAACATACACAGTCACCCTCCCAAACACTAACCCTACACTACCCCTAACAGTGAAGGGCAACAATACTACCCCTAACACTAGCCTAAAACCCATATCTGTGTAACATTTAACTGTCATCCACTGTAGTCTTCTTTAATTTTTTTTCTTCTGTCTTCTTTTGTCTGTAATCTTCCTTCTTCTTTTTCGTCTGTGAAATCTGTATTTTGTACTAAAAAAAACTTCAATAAAAAGATTAAAAAATGCCCCAAAGTTGTCTGACAACCCTTTGATTGTTGGAGTGGTACCCATCCAGCGGTTAAATGCAGTCTGGCATATCAGTTATAAATAATATGCAGCCACTTCTGATTCCTTTAGTCAAAACAATTCAAGGCATCCCAGAGGTTGAGCATTCTCCGCTACCTCCACCTCAGAATGAGTGAATTTTTAACAGAGACTGTTTTTTTATATGGTCAGTCTCTGTTCAAAATGGATTCCAGCCCACAATTGGCTGGTATGTGTCCTTGCGCACCTCCCAGCCAATCAGCTTCTAGTGGGGGATGGTGAAACCCCCTAGAAGCCAATTTTGCCTTACTGCAGGTTTTACTGTCAATTGAATTGAGGCCATAAACTTTTGATGTTAGGAAACGTTTTGAGACACAATTTGTTATTAATAGGGTGCACAGTATGTTTGTTTCATCTTTACTTGTATATCTTAAGCAGTTTGCTCTAAAATTATGCTCCTCTGAGCCCAGTGCAAAACACATGATGGGTGGCAGTGAATTAAGAAACATCCAGTGCAATAACATATGTATGTAATCTAATATTGCATTACGTAAAGGTGAAATGGGTCATAAAAGAACATTCTCCCTTGTTTCTGGTTAAAATAGGTTGTAAGTGGGATTTTAGAAACTGTATTGCCTTGGCCATTACTCTCTTGCAGTGAAAGGAACTGTTCTTGCAAATCTAGATTCAGTGCAATATTTAACCAGCCACTGACACATCACATAAAACAGTGGGGAATGTCATACATGGCAAGTAATGCCAGGAGAAAATAAAAATGCAAATGGAACAAAAACCGCAATGTTTGTGATTACTTCTATAACCAAAAGTAATAATACGTGATACATTTTCTTTCAGATACTCCAGAAAAGCCATCAATAAATAACCCAGGGGTACTGACTGAAGGGAGAAGGTTCACCTTTAACTGCTCTGTACCACACACCTGTGCCTCCCATCCCCCTTCTCTGAAGTGGAACAAGAACGTTTATCTTCTCAAGGAACAGCATATTGACCTATCAGGAGGAAAATGGATGGTTATATCAACCATAACATTTAGTCCTTCCTATCAAGATGATAAGACGCTGCTGGCATGTAAAGCAGAATTTCCAAAGGGACAAGAAAGCAAGCAAACATTAGCCTTAAATATTAAATGTAAGTTATTACCTTTGTTCCCCTTATATTTATTTAACTTGTATTTAGTGTTTCTTTATTAAATCAACAAATGTATCACCAAAATGAATAAGGCTGAAGTACTAAGAAGATAACGATATAATACAACTATGAGCGGCACCACTCCTCCGGTAGTGAAAGAATCAATATGTAAAGTTTAAATGCCAATAGAGATTGTAACACTCACCAACAGTATTCACTTCCACTGTGCAGGCAAAGGAATCCCAATCCTCAAAAGGCCACAAATATAGAATAGATAATGCCGCACAAAAACATGGATGAATTAAAACCAACTTTTATTCAATGGAAAGAAGCAGACGCCACATCAAGAGTAATAGTCTAACATGTTTCGCACAAGGTGCTTAATCATAGACATAAAGACATATTGATTAGATCGTACTTATAGAGGAAATGACATCGTGATCAGCCTATTTCAACTACATCAAAGAATTAACCCCTCAGGTAAAGGAGACCGCGGCTATACGCTAAGCAACCAAATCAGTGTCTTCCTAAAACCTGAATATCAAAATAAACAAATATTTTAAGTCAGTTCTTGTATGCAGCATGATGACACATTACAAATTCCAATTCAATAATAAAATCATCATAAGAGGACAATAATGAGCAAGATTCACTTCTATATATCATAGTAACTCTATATCGATTCCCATTACGCATATCATAAACGCTCTATATTCGTAATAGAACAACAAACCATGAGCTCACCTCCAACCATTAATGGGAACATGTCAGCAAAACATCCATGCAAAGCTAGACAAAGTGTGACACACCAAATACCTTGTTCAAACCCTGTGGCATCCTGGTGGCTAAGGTGAAAATCCAGAACACCTTTCGCAAGGAGAGGAGTCTTTCTTTATCTCCTCCCCTCATAGGCAAGCGAACACGCTCTATGTCCATGACAGAAAAGCCATCCAAGGAAGATCCATTGTCCCGACAAAAATGTTGTGACACACCTGTCCTATAGTCTCCACACCTTATGTTGCTGACATGTTCTCCCACTCGTTCACGCAAAGTTCTACTGGTCTTCCCTACATATTGTTTATTACATATTGTGCAAGTTATTAAATATATTATATTACTAGTGGCACAATTTATATAATTCTTGATATCATATTGACTTGAAGTAACACTTGAAGTGAATTGTTTAGAAGGAAAAACCCATTTACAATTTTTACATCTAACATTCCCACAACAATACATGCCTGTTGTACTTAACCAAGTATTTTTTGAGGCTAATCAATCTTCCACAAACATGCTTGGTGACAAGCGATTTGCCATAGTGGGTGACTTTTTCGATACAAATTTACAACCATCGACAAGAACTGTTTGCAAATCTCTATCTGCTAAAATAATAGGTAAATGACAATAAACAATAGACTTAATCTGATTGAACTCCACACTATAAGCTTTGCTAAACACTATTTGATCACCTGAAATATTAGAGGGCTCATGTGTAGAGCTGAGCAATTGGTTTTGAGATTTCTGTCATGCCAAGTACTCAGCTCTCTTTAACATCCCCAATGGAAAACACCTATCTCTAAAGTTAGCCCTCAATTCTATACAAGCTTGTTCAAATAATTTTTCAGTAGAGCAATTCCTACATGTGATTCCTATATTCCATCATCTCCCTAAGGTGCACAAGTCACTTAAAAATCCATCAGTCAGACCCATTGTGTCAGGCATCAACTCGCTCAATGAGAAATTGGGCGAATATGTTGATGCCTGTTTACAATTTCTTTGGTTCTTGAACAAGGTATTTGATGTGTCACACTTTGTCTAGTTCTGCATGGATGTTTTGCTGACTTGTTCCCATTACTGGTTGGAGGTGAGCTCATGGTTTGTTGTTCTATTATGAATATAGAGCATTTATGATATGCGTAATGGAATCAATATAGAGTTACTATGATATATGATTACAATATTGACTTTAATATAGAAGTGAATCTTGCTCATTATTGTCCTCTTATGATGATTTTATTATTGTAAATATATATTACTGTGAATTTGAATTTGTAATGTGTCATCATGATGCATACAAGAATTTACTTAAAACATTTTTTTATTTTGATATTCAGGTTTTAGGAAGACACTGATTTGATTGCTTAGCGGTGTAGCCACGGTCTCCTTTACCTGAGGGGTTAATTCTTTGATGTAGTTTTAATAGGTGGATCATGATGTAATTTCCTCTATAAGTATCAATCAATCAATGTGCCTTTATGTCTATGATTAAGCACCTTGTGCGAAACGACTTAGACTATTACTTTTGATGTGACGTCTGCTTCTTTCCATTGAATAAAAGTTGGTTTTAATTCATCCACGTTTTTGTGTGGCATCATTTATTCTATATTTGAAGTACTAAGAAGACCAGGGTAGAGATACACTAAAGATTGATAAGGGCTTAGGATGGTGATGATGTGTTGGATATAGGTTGAAGGCACATTGGCAATATGCAATAACATGTAATCACCATCATATCCTCGTCAATCTGCCAGCAATCTGCTGTCATCACTATCAAGGGATTGGTGGAACTTTTTGCCTCAAAAGCAAAACAGGCAACAAATAGCAGGAATGATGGGAAATGTTTTGAAAAAGGTGAAAATGTTCTTCTTTTTCCTGTTTAGCTAGCATTGAAATAAATGGGAAGACTAAATTTCCCCCTTCACATGGCAAGATTGCCTTCTTTTCCAGCAGACATAAAATAAAAGGTGTGTCAGGTTCCCTCAGTATGTCAGTCTATGTTTGTGAGAGATAGAGAAAGCTGCACAATTTTGTTGCTAGTAAGGATAGACAAATACAGTAAAACTAGAGTGTAGTTTAGGGAGTCTTGTAGGCAGGGCATTCTTCTATGTGTTTGGGGAGTCTGGAGGCACTCTGGTGGAGAGAAAAGGAGAAAAAAGATTTACAAAAATGCCAAAAAATCTTAGTTGAATGAGAAGGCAGCTGTGATCTAAGTTCCTTCCTGATCTGACTATTATATCTGTGTTAGGGCAGACTGGGGTAGCGTGAAGTAGGCAAAGGAGATTTACTTTAAATGCCCTAACATTTTGTGTGACTGACTGGGAAGACTCAGGCCACTGTGATCCAAGTTTCTCCCTCATCTGATATCTCATCTGATATCTCTATGTTACGGGAGTCTGGGGTTGTGAGAAGAGAGCAAAGGAGATTTACCCCAAACAAAAATCTTGTGCAACTGAGAAGACACAGGCAACTGTGATCCAAGTTCCTTTCAGATCGCTCTGTTATATTTGTGTTAGAGGAGTCTGGGGAAAGAATCAATTGACTTTTTCTTGTTGTTGTTTTTGTTGACAGTGATAAGGACTAAAGATGTGCAAAAATTTTCTCCTCAAACCAAAATCAGAGAATAATGGCTCTTCTCACATGGTGAATAATTTCCCGCCAAAAGTGTCATTTTCAACTTCCGTTGCTAGCTCATTCTATTGAAATCTATAGGAACATTGAATTTACACACAATACCTTGCAAATGTTTTTTTATTTCCCAAAGGCATAGTATAAAAGGGGGTAGTGGTGCATGTGCTGGTGGAGCGTGGGGAAACAATCAGTTAACAGGGCATTTTTTTGGGAGGGATTTGTTTACAGTTGAACACAGATTTTTTTTTTTTTGGCGAGGGTTGTTGACTGGTATTGGAGGGATAGTTAATAAAAAATAAATGAAAATAAAAATAAAATAAGAAATTGGTACGCAATGTGATGGACAGGGAGCAACTGACATAAGCTGCAACTAGGACAGACTGATACAGGATAGGATAGAGTGCTTTGCAAAGGATAATTTGTAGGACTTGTTGTTAGAGGCCCAAGCCCTGAGGAAACATTGATTTGTAAGACTACAGCTTGTTAGAAACAAGCCCCTCCAAAATTGTTGCTGTTGTTTTAATTTGTAGGCCTCTGTTTTTTTTAAGAACAAGCCCAGGTCATGTTGTGTTGGCTAGTGGCCACTGGCCATTGTAAAATGCCCTGGTGTAATTGCGGAATTTGTGACTGCTGATGATGTTGCTGCTGCTGAGTTGTTTAAATAGCAGCATGATTAGGCAACTCACATGGAATAGGATCAATAACAGTGGTAACATGGGTGATTGATGAGGAAGGTTCCTCTTGCCACTACTAGCTCCAGTTATACTCCTGAGGAAGTAGCAGCACCATAACTAACTCCCACCACTTCAGGTATATGAGGAGAAAAGGAGAAGTTGGCCAAAAATGCTTATCAACCTGCCCCTTCTCCAAAATCATTGGTGTGTTGTTAGAATAAACATTATTCCCTTAATAGCAGGAAGTGTGCCTCTCATCAGCAAATGCAATGTGCACAGTTTGTGTGATAAATAAGGGAAGGACTAGGAACAATGGCCACATCTAGACTCACATCAAAACCTGGCATTACTGTAACCAAACATCATGATGCTTAGGGTACCCAATGTGTGTCCCCACTATGCCATTTGTCCACTCCCCGCTAAGGGCACATTACAACTTGCAGACAATTTAATAACCCATGCCACCAGCTTAGCATATTCTGTGGGATAGAATCTCCTCAGATGCTGCTTTATGCCCTGATTGCTATTATGGCCACCACACTGGTATGTGTGGTCAGTGCACCACACAGTGTGCAAAGGGTGGAAATGAACTGCCACATCCTTACATCTACCGAATGGCTATTAATAGGTGGGAGAGGTAAAGATGGATGAGGTGGATCACCAGAAGATGCAATTACCCTAGAGAAAGAAGGTGATGGATAGCCAGATGTTTCGTTCCCCATCAAATTTTCAGACTCTGGCTGGGTTTCTCTGTTATTCCTCCTCTTTGATTTCTGCCTCGCCTCTTGTTACCTTTGGGAAGAGTGTAGGGTACAGCAACAGCAGTAGGGGGAATGGAAAGGTAGAGAAGAATGGCCTCTTCTTCTCTTTCTTCTTCTCCCCCTCTTTCCCCTTCACTGGCTGGTACAGAGGATGATGTTGCTACTTCTCCTACCACTCCCCGCATGCTAGTCCCACCAGCTGCTTCGACATCACTATTACTACTAACACCAACCACATCTGAATCCTCCTCCTCACTAGCAGTATGATCACCCCCTCCTTCACTCCTAACACTCTGTGCAAGCTTCTGGACATCCTTAGTAGTAGTACTAGTCGTGGGACTACTTGTGGATGGCAAGTATGACTTAGGGTCCCCTGCTGTCACACTTGTCATCATCTCCTCCTCCCCCACCTGAGAATCACAAGACACACCAGCAACAGGCACAGCACTGACAGCAGGAACAGGTAGCTGACCTGTCCTGCTTACACTAGTACTACCCTCGTCTTCCTCCCATGACACAAATTTCCCCAAGATCCCTAGGGATGATGTAGGGGGATTGGCCATCATTGGGTCTGGGGAACCACGGCATCCAGACCTTTTCATGTTGGTAGTGGTCACTTCCTCCACCTCAGACTCACTGGACTCATAATGGCTCTTCTAGCTCCTCCTTTTAGTATTATTAAATTTGCTCATAGTTATCGCAGTTACTATGAGCCTCTCCTGCCTTTCTAGCAAAAAGGAGAAAAACATGTGATTAAAGGGACGAAAAGATTCTAGTTATTGATAAAAATAGCAAAACATTTTTGGCAATGGACAAAAACAGCAAAGATTTTAATCACTTTATTTAAAGTGGATATTCCCATGAAAAAGTGGACAACCACGTGGTTTTCGCTGATTTTTTCGTGGGAACATGATGGAACCTTTCACCCACCTCTAACAGTGACAGTTAATTAAAAACATTAAAAAAAATTAAAATTGTTTGACTGATAGGTGACTGATTTAAGCTGCGACTGAGACAGACTGGTACTAAAAGAGAAATAGTATTTGGTAAATGGCAATCAGTTTTATTGTGAACATCACTGTAAAAAAAAATCACACAGTAGTTGAATCATGTTGATAAAAGCACCAGAGGCTGGGAGAGGTGAAAGGAGTAGTAGCATGACAAGGATGTATCAGTACAGTCATAATCCAAAAACTGACTACAGCCATGGTTGCCTCAGTATGTGCAATAAATGAGGGTGATTCTTCTCCTAAAGAGAAAGCAGTCTGTCAAAGTCCCACAAAAAGATAAACTACCACTAGCACCAGTACTATTAATAAACCATCTAAAAACACCGAAGACAACATTGAGTTGCATGCTAGGGTTGATGACATAGTGGCAGAAGGTGTAAAACTTCAACCAACTGCTGTATCTGACAGGGACACAAACAAGTAGAACACATGTCCTGAAAGTAGTATAGTGAATGTTGTGAAATTCCCTGTAAGGGGAAAATAAAAAAATGGTTGAGACTTCTAAAAGTCTAGAGGAATATAAAAGTAATGGGGAAAAATCAGTGTGAGATGCTGATAATAACCTAATTACTGATGTGATGATGATGATATAGATGTAGAATATATCCCTACAGCATCCTCCTCTATTTCAGATACAGAGTTGCCAGTGAGAGAGATGATGACCTGGCCAAAAACATTAACTAAAAGGCAAAGGCACAATCTCCCACAACTAAAAAATAGCACTGTTCCTGTTTATAAACTAATTGTGAAATCCATTGTAAAATTTGATTCTGGCCAAGTAAAGATGCCAAAAAATACACAAACATCTTGTGATTCATCATCAGCATCAGTGCAGTGCCTTTGACACCTAGTGGTAGTAGTACAATTGCATTAACATCTACCCCAGTAGAGGTAGTAGACCCTCAGGAACCCCTCAGACTATGACTTCCACAGTTTGAAGATACTTCACTCACAATCCAAAAGATAAACATGTTGCTTTGTTTTGTCCATGTCCAAATCATGTGAGCAGATGGAAAGCAGGCTCACACATAGGCACCTCCTCACAGTGATCCCACCTGAAGCACAACTGCAGGTGTGACTAGGAGACACACCATTAACATGTCAGAGGTGCTACTACTAAAAGCAGCAGTAACACTCATAAAAGCTCCTGGGCTCTTGGGAACATAATAGAAGTAATGTGACAGAGAGTGTGCTAAGATTATGTTCATTCCCCTGCAGCAGAGGAGTATGGCTCTGCTTTTGCTTTAGGAGATGACATGAGTCATAGACTGTATACACGTGCTGTTGACACTTCTAGGACCTCCTCTAATCATGTTGTTAAAGTTTTAAAGTTACACGGTTCTTCTACAATGTACTGCCAACCCACACTTACTGAGTTCTTGGGAAGGAATCAACAAGCTTGCCAAGATGTTGGAAAACTGAGGATTTAAAGAATTAATGTAATGTTTAGCTCCTCACTGGCATATCCCAAGCCACAGTTATTTTTCTAGGACAGATGTGCCAGAATTGTGCAAACAGGTGGTTTGGTTGGTGACCATAGGGCTGGGAAGTTCATATGGCAAGAACATCCATATATATATTTTATATATATACTAGCAGTTTGGGACGGCGTTGCCCGTCATGTTATGCAGGAAATGTTTCTTTTTTTTTAAATAAATGTTATGATAGTGAATTATAGCGTAGGGTGTACGTGTCAGAAAGGTACACACAGTGATAGACAGAGACACATGCAACACACACATATACACACACATGCACTGACAACACAAACAGTGACACACAGCTGCAAATCAGAACATAAATACATACAGTGTGAGCAGTGTAAGTAACATACCTCCCAACATTTCATATGGCCAAAGAGGGACACTTGTGTTTTCGGTGGTGTTACTGGGGGCGTGGCTGGTGGTGTATTTTAGAGAATTTTTAACCCTTTGAGTGCCAGGGGGTAAGCAATGCATTGCATCCCCTCTGGCATTGAAATGGTTAAGTTACTCTTTCTGTAAGTGAATGATTTAGAAGAAGATGAAAGTATTTTTTTTACACAGACTAATTTAACAGATATATACAGAAGTTTATTCCCACATTACTGTGGGTTTTATTGATGTGGAGCAATCTGATACACTGGTATATACACCACACAATGTGATCTCCTAAATAGAGGAGCAGAGGGATTTGGGTGTCAAACAGGGACTGTCCCTCCTATACTGTATAGTGCCAGTCCTTATACACAGACACATGCAGACTGTATACTATACAGCAGAGGTTCTCAGCCCATGCCCTCAGTGGCCACTAACAGGCCAGGACTTAGGAATTTCACTGCTAGAACACAAGTGTGTTGATCAGAGGCTCAGTCATATTGATTAACTCACCTGTGCTCTTAAAAGGAAATTCTAAAATCCTGGCCTGTTAATAGCCACTGAGGGCACAGATTGAGAACCACTGCTATACAGTGCCAGACCATTGTAGAGAATTTTTAACCCTTTGAGTGCCAGGGGGTAAGCAATGCATTGCATCTCCTCTGGCACTGAAATGGTTAAGTTACTCTTTCTGTAAGTGAATGATTTAGAAGAAGATGAAAGTATTTTTTTACACAGACTAATTTAACAGATATATACAGAAGTTTATACCCACATTACCGTGGGTTTTACTGATGTGGAGCAATCTGATACACTTGTACATTAGGCTGACCAGACCTCACCTTTAACCAGTGACACATATGAAAAATGCATACTGCAGGGCTGCTTTGATTTTGGTGCACTCCTGAAATATGCTTATTTCCTATGTGTCCCCGGTTAAAGGTGAGGTCTGGTCAGCCTACTGTATATACACCACACCGTGTGATCTCCTAAATAGAGGAGCAGAGGGATTTGGGTGTCAAACAGGGACTGTCCCTCCTATACTGTATAGTGCCAGTCCTTATACACAGACTGTATACTATACAATGCCAGACCATATATAAATAGTTTGTCATACATGCTATACAGTGAGCTATGTACAGCATGGAGATGATTGCAGGAACTGGCACCTCTACTTACAGACAGACTGACAAACAACCTGCTCTCTTTCTCTCTCTTTGTGCAATATATAAATACAGTCACATCCATGTCTCTGCCATTTACCAGCTCAGCTGAAGCCTTGCTCTGCACTGCCTGATCACCTCTCTGCCGTTCCACTTTCTCAGCAAGCCAGTATCCTCCTGCTGATTGTTTAGAAATCAGCTCACTTGTAGTAATTAGCAGAGCTGTGTAGGCTCAAAGACAGGGAATGAAGAAGCTGCATAATACAGATTGGACCATGGCCTTCCAGCTGTAGCTTAAACATTGTTCCCATCATCCTCAGCGTGCGTGTGTGTATATGTGTGTATGTGTCTGCTAGTGTGTGTGTGGGAGGGCATGTGCATGTGTCTGTGGTGTAGGAGTGTGTGGCAGCCATTTTTTTTTTCAGCCTTAGATAGTGGTGGGCGGGCTGGATAGTGGGGGCAGGCCAAAAATCACACTCCCACAGAATCACCCAATGGCAGCAGTAATCCTTTTTACTGCCGCCCCTGGGTGTGTTTTGCCAGGCACAAAGTCTTCTTTTATATATATATATATATATATATATATATATATATATATATATATATATACATATATATATATTACCTCGGCCCACTTGATCCATTTTTGTAACACAAAGACAATACACCTTACTCTTCCCGCTTGTAATCCATTGGCCCACTGGAAAGAAATCAACACAGGTGGAACCAGACGGGAAAGATACCAGAGCTGCATTATGCCAAGCTATTGGTTACTGTCTCCATTATTGGCATTGGAAAGTAGTATACTCTGTCTGCTAGTACAGTGCCAGGTCTGATGAAGCACCGAGTATAACAATAAAGGTGCAATTGTATGGGAGAGGTTTTAAGCACTGCACACTTTAAAGAAAGAGGTGGTTGTATATGCAGCAGACGTTCACTCTGCCTGTGTTCTCAAACACAGCCAGCACTCTATATATATTCCATGGTTTTTATATACAAGTGATACGACATGGTTTATTTGCAATATAGGATCCTATATTTGTATGTATTTGATTATATGATCATTGCATAGTGTATGTTTATTTTATACTGTTTTTTTTTATTAAAATTTATATCCAGCATGGCATAAGAGCATTCTCCTTATATATGTTTGTGGGATAATATATTTATAGGATCCTATATTTGTATGTATTTGATTATAAGATTGTCAAACATTAATCAGTGGTCATTGTAGAGGTACAAGCAGTAGATGAAGTAAATCTAGAATATATCCCTCCAGCTTTTTCCTCTTTTTCAGATACAGATGAAGTTGAGAGTGAGAGAGATGATGGCATGGCCAGAATGATAGCTGAAAAATAAAGGTTCAATCTTCCACCACTGAAAAAGGAGCATTGTGCCTATCTAAAAACTGCTTAAAAACAATTGGAAAGTCTGAACATGGACAAGCAAAGATGCCCAAAAATACTTAGTCATACTGTCAGTAATCATCACCACATCATCTCTTCTAAATTGAAAGCCCCAATCACACACACTAGTGTTGAGTAACCAGCAGCAATGACACCGGTTATCAACATATATAAACTTAGCTATAATGAGAGTATCACGGTGCCCGTGATTTGCTGCAGTTACTTGTCTGTCACCAGTAGGGGGCTTCTATTGGCTGTCTGCAGATAGCCCGCCTCTTATTGACTATTTAAACCTGGATTGGGCACCCTTTGAGTGCCCTTTCGTGTTGTTTCTGACCTTCTTGCTATCACCATGCTAGTGATAGCTGGGCCTCTGTTCCAGTGTTCCTGAGTTCCTGATCTCATGTGTTCCTGAGTTCCTGATCTCTACTGTTCCAGTGTTTCCTGCATGCTGAAGTACTTCCAGTCCTGGTTCCGGCCTAGTCTCTGGTGTTGCAGTTCCTGCTGAACTTCTCTGCTGTTTTCTGACCTGACTGATCGTTGCTGGTTCCTGTCATCTCATCACCTGTCTTCAGTATCCTGGCGACCTTCTGCCTGGTCGCGTTGGTGACATTGCTACTATTCCGTGTTGGTCCCAGCGTGCGGACGCTGGTTTGCTCCCAAGCCTTGCGGCTATACTAACTCGCTTGTTACACCAGTGTGCGGTCACTGGTTTGCTCCAAAGCCTATCAGCTATACAAATCTGTGTTGGTCCCAGCGTGCGGACGCTGGTTTGCTCCTAAGCCTTGCGGCTATACAAACTCACTTGTTACACCAGTGTGCGGTCACTGGTTTGCTCCAAAGCCTTTCAGCTATACAAATCTGTGTTGGTCCCAGCGTGCGGGCGCTGGTTTGCTCCTAAGCCTTGCGGCTATACAAACTCGCTTGTTACACCAGTGTGCGGTCACTGGTTTGCTCCTAAGCCTATCAGCTATACAATTCTGTGTTGGTCCCAGCGTGCGGACGCTGGTTTGCTCCTAAGCCTTGCGGCTATACAAACTCACTTGTTACACCAGTGTGCGGTCACTGGTTTGCTCCAAAGCCTTTCAGCTATACAAATCTGTGTTGGTCCCAGCGTGCGGACGCTGGTTTGCTCCTAAGCCTTGCGGCTATACTACTCGCTTGTTACTCCAGTGTGCGGTCACTGGTTTGCTCGCTAAGCCCTACGGCTATACTATTCAGTGTTGTTTCCAGCGTGCGGACGCTGGTTTGCTCCAAAGCCTTGCTGCTTAACGATTCTGCTAATTTGCCAGTTCCATCTGACTGCTGCTATTATCTCTGGGCTGCCCTGCCCGGTATTGGTAAGGCCGGTAGAACCTTTTTCCACATTCCATCTGAGGTTGCCTTACCCGGTATTGGCAGGGCCGGTAGAGCCTACATTGTGTATCTATTGAGGCTGCCTTGCCCGGTAATTTGGTAAGGCCGGTATAACCGTTATGCTATTCCATCTGCAGGTTGCCTTACCCGGTATTGGCAAGGCCGGTAGAGCCTAAAGACTGTCCTGTCCGGTATATTGACAGGACCGGTAGAGTCTGCCTTCTGTCTGTGCTATATTCTGTATATATATATATATGTATGTTTGCCATCCTAAGTTATCATTTATTATTTCAATAAAATTGATTTTTTTTACCTAAAACTTGTGTCTGAGAGTCATAATAAACCGTGACAGTACGAAAGGGCCATGACCTCAGACAGCAAGGGTCAAGGTAACGCACAGAATATCCATTGGAGGATGGATGTGCTCGAGCAACGTTTGGATCAGTTGGCAGTTGCAATTCAAACGATCCTTGAACGCACGGTACCTGCTGACCAATCTAGCTCTAGCCCGGTGGTCTCGCCAAGTCAGACACCGGAAAGTGATACCAGACCCCTAGGGGGTACTGTTAAAGGGTTAACGGCTTCTGCACCCTTGCCGCTAAGATATGATGGTGACCCTAGTCTCTGCAGAGGGTTCATCAATCAACTCGAAATCTTTATGGAATTGACGGCACACGCATTTCCCAATGATCGTAGTAAAGTGGGGTTCACGATATCACTGCTCACTGGCAGAGCATTGGCCTGGGCTAACCCCTTGTGGGAGAATGCTAAACCTTGTACTAAGAACTTTAGTGAATTTGTGCGTTCCTTTCGAAGAGTGTTTGAGCCTCCTGGTAGAACCACCTCTGCTGCCAAACGCCTTATGGAGATACAACAGGGCAGGCGTACAGTGGGCGACTATGCCATCGAATTCCGCACATTGGCAGCAGAGGTAGGTTGGAATAACGAGGCATTATTGGCAGCCTTCTCTCAAGGCCTGAATGACCACATTAAAGACGAAATCGCTGCTAAAGATCTACCTATTGATCTAGATGATTACATTAAGTATGTTATGATAATTGACTCCAGAATACGTGAGAGATCAATTGCCAGAGATCGTAAGTTACGGTCAAAAAATAATGAGCCTAGTAGCATGTTTTGCCCACCCATCCCTCCCTTGGCATTGAAGTCTAGTGAACCAGTACGGGAAACAAGTGAACCTATGGAAATAGGCTTCACTAGACTAACCAAGGCAGAGAGACTATATCGCAAAAAACAAGGGTTATGTTTATACTGCGGTAAAAAAGGGCACTTGCTAAATTCCTGTCCGGTACGTCCGGGAAACGCACACACCTAGGGTATCTTGGGGGACAGGCCCTAGGTGGTGTACAATCGTCCCCAGTGTCGGGCATAATGAAACCCACCATACAGGTGGTATTGTCTTGGGCACAACGCTCTGTGGAGGTTTTGGCCTTGGTTGACTCCGGTGCAGCAGGGTATTTTATGGATAATACCTTTGCTGAATTGCACGGAGTTCCACGCATTGAAAGAGAAAACCCCTTGACTATTGAAGCGATTGATGGTAGACCCTTAGAACCGCCTCAGGTTATATTTGAAACTATGCCATTGTCTATGACTATTGGGGCACTTCACAGAGAAGAGCAGCAGTTTCAACTGATTAATTCCCCGCACCATGCGGTGATATTGGGATTTCCGTGGTTACAGTTACATAACCCACAATTCGATTGGAAAAAGTGTGAAATTGCTGCTTGGTCCCAGTTTTGTATGGACAAGTGCGTCATCCAGCCTATTAAGGTCATGTGCACCTCCTCTGCTATGCCGGATGTGTACCAACAGTTTGGCGATGTTTTTAGCAAAGGAGAGGCTAGTATGCTACCCCAGCATAGACCTTATGATTGTTGCATTGAATTGCAGCCTGGTGCAGTACCTCCGAAAGGACGCACTTATCCATTATCTTGTGATGAAAATAAGGCTATGGAGGATTACATTTCTGATGCCCTTGCTAGAGGGATCATACGTAAATCTACCTCTCCAGCTGGGGCTGGGTTCTTTTTTGTAAAAAAGAAAAATGGCGAATTAAGACCATGCATTGACTACCGGGGCTTGAATAAACTAATGGCAAAAAACGCATACCCAATACCACTCATCACCGAGCTTTTTGACAGGCTTAAGGGCGCTTCGATATTTACCAAGTTGGACCTACGGGCCGCTTACAATCTGGTTCGCATTCGAGCAGGTGATGAGTGGAAAACTGCCTTTAATACTCGAGCTGGGCACTACGAGTATCTAGTAATGCCTTTTGGGCTGTGTAATGCACCCGCAGTTTTCCAGGAACTGATAAATGATGTTCTGAGAGATATGTTACAGACATGTGTTGTGGTGTACCTCGACGATATACTGATTTACTCCCACAACATGGCACAGCACATCAAAGATGTATCCGCAGTATTGCTACGACTCCGTGAGAACAAATTATTTTGTAAAATGGAAAAATGTGAGTTTCATAGAACCAGTGTGCCATTCTTGGGGTTCATAATTGGCAATGATGGCATTGCCATGGACAAAGAAAAGTTGTCAGCTGTCCTACAATGGCCAAAACCCAAGGGTCTTAAAGCCATACAGCGTTTCCTGGGTTTCGCTAATTATTATAGGAGGTTTATTAAGAACTTTTCTTCCATTGTCAAACCTCTGTCCGATCTTACGCACAAGGGTGCTAATCCTTCTTGTTGGCCGGTATCTGCTGAGAAAGCCTTTGAGAATTTGAAGCTGGCATTTGCTGCGGCTCCTGTGTTATCCCACCCCAATCCTTTACTTCCATTTACGTTAGAGGTTGATGCCTCAGATATTGGGGTCGGGGCAGTACTTTCGCAGCGACACGAGAAAGGTGGAACTCTCAGACCTTGTGGGTTTTTCTCTAAAAAGTTGACTGTCACTCAAAGCCACTATGAGATAGGTGACAGAGAATTATTGGCCATTATCCTTGCTCTTAAGGAATGGCGTCATTTGCTTGAAGGTACTAAGAATCCTGTCTTAATCCTAACAGATCATAAGAATCTGACCTATCTCTCGGAGGCCAAGAGATTGTCCTCTCGTCAGGCCAGGTGGGCACTGTTCCTGTCTCGATTTAATTTCATTGTATCATATTTGCCAGGGTCAAAAAATATCAGGGCTGATGCACTGTCAAGACAATTTGAGGCCGACAGTGACAGAGTGGAAGCACCAGCTCCTATCATCCAACCTGATAGAATACTGGCTACTATACGCACGAGTATCACTTCTCCTCTAGGGGAGGAGATCCTGGCCTCTCAGGGGTCCGCTCCCCATGAAACCCCAGTGGGCAAATGTTTTGTCGCTGAATCATTTCGTACTAGGCTGCTCGAAACCTACCATTCCTCTAAGGCTGCGGGACATATTGGTAGAGACCAATTGTTATGGTCCCTTTCTCAGTTATTTTGGTGGCCTTCCATGAGAAACGATTGTGCCAAATTTACGAATGCCTGTGCCACCTGCGCCCGCGCTAAGACCCCGAGACATCTCCCTGTGGGCTTGCTTCAACCGGTGCCTAATGGCGAACGCCCCTGGTCTCATGTTTCCATTGATTTTATGGGAGAGTTGCCTATGTCGAAGGGGTACTCCTTTATATTCATGGTGGTGGACAGGTTTTCTAAAATGGCTCATTTCGTGCCCCTCCGTGGTCTTCCTTCAGCGAAGGAATTGGCAATGGTGTTCGCCAGAGAAGTATTCCGGTTGCATGGAGTGCCTAGGGTACTGGTGTCTGACAGGGGGAGCCAGTTTGTGTCTAGATTTTGGAGGGCATTTTGCCAACAGATGGGCATACAGCTGTCCTTCTCCTCTGCCTACCATCCCCAGACCAATGGAGCCACTGAACGAGCCAATCAGGGCTTGGAACAATTTCTCCGTTGTTTCGTTACTGACCATCATGATAATTGGTCCGACTTGTTGCCTTGGGCAGAGTTCGCCAGGAACTGTGCGGTCAATTCTTCATCTGGGAGCTCTCCGTTTCTGATTAATTATGGGTTCCAGCCCTGTTTGCTTCCAGACTCATTTCAGACGCAACAGATTCCAGCTCTGGATGAGCATATCGAGCAACTCCGTTCCACATGGGCACAAGTTCAGAGGGCACTTGGTCAGTCATTTCAGCGTCATCAGCGCCATGCTAATCGCAGAAGGCTTCCAGCGGTTTCCTTTCAGGTTGGGGATAGAGTATGGCTTTCCTCCAGAAATCTCAAGCTGCAGGTTCCGTCTAATAAGTTGGCTCCTCGGTTTATTGGTCCATACAGAGTTATTCGCAAAATTAACCCTGTCTCCTATGCACTAGACCTACCTGCATCCATGCGTATCCATAATGTGTTCCATGTGTCCCTTCTTAAGCCTCTGGTTTGCAATCGCTATACTATCACACCTGTGGTGCCAGGACCTGTTGAGGTCGAGGGCCAGGAGGAGTACGAGGTTCAGAGCATTATTGATTCCCGTAGGCTTAGAGGAAGGGTACAGTACCTGGTACATTGGAAAGGGTATGGTCCTGAGGATCGGTCATGGGTGGATAGTACGGACCTTCATGCACCTAGGTTAACTAGGGCCTTTCATGCCAATTACCCGCAGAAACCTAAACCCTATTCTAGGAGAGGGGGTCTTTGAAAGGGGGGTACTATCACGGTGCCCGTGATTTGCTGCAGTTACTTGTCTGTCACCAGTAGGGGGCTTCTATTGGCTGTCTGCAGATAGCCCGCCTCTTATTGACTATTTAAACCTGGATTGGGCACCCTTTGAGTGCCCTTTCGTGTTGTTTCTGACCTTCTTGCTATCACTATGCTAGTGATAGCTGGGCCTCTGTTCCAGTGTTCCTGAGTTCCTGATCTCATGTGTTCCTGAGTTCCTGATCTCTACTGTTCCAGTGTTTCCTGCATGCTGAAGTACTTCCAGTCCTGGTTCCGGCCTAGTCTCTGGTGTTGCAGTTCCTGCTGAACTTCTCTGCTGTTTTCTGACCTGACTGATCGTTGCTGGTTCCTGTCATCTCATCACCTGTCTTCAGTATCCTGGCGACCTTCTGCCTGGTCGCGTTGGTGACATTGCTACTATTCCGTGTTGGTCCCAGCGTGCGGACGCTGGTTTGCTCCCAAGCCTTGCGGCTATACTAACTCGCTTGTTACACCAGTGTGCGGTCACTGGTTTGCTCCAAAGCCTATCAGCTATACAAATCTGTGTTGGTCCCAGCGTGCGGACGCTGGTTTGCTCCTAAGCCTTGCGGCTATACAAACTCACTTGTTACACCAGTGTGCGGTCACTGGTTTGCTCCAAAGCCTTTCAGCTATACAAATCTGTGTTGGTCCCAGCGTGCGGGCGCTGGTTTGCTCCTAAGCCTTGCGGCTATACAAACTCGCTTGTTACACCAGTGTGCGGTCACTGGTTTGCTCCTAAGCCTATCAGCTATACAGTTCTGTGTTGGTCCCAGCGTGCGGATGCTGGTTTGCTCCTAAGCCTTGCGGCTATACAAACTCACTTGTTACACCAGTGTGCGGTCACTGGTTTGCTCCAAAGCCTTTCAGCTATACAAATCTGTGTTGGTCCCAGCGTGCGGACGCTGGTTTGCTCCTAAGCCTTGCGGCTATACAAACTCGCTTGTTACACCAGTGTGCGGTCACTGGTTTGCTCCAAAGCCTATCAGCTATACTAATCTGTGTTGGTCCCAGCGTGCGGACGCTGGTTTGCTCCTAAGCCTTGCGGCTATACTACTCGCTTGTTACTCCAGTGTGCGGTCACTGGTTTGCTCGCTAAGCCCTACGGCTATACTATTCAGTGTTGTTTCCAGCGTGCGGACGCTGGTTTGCTCCAAAGCCTTGCTGCTTAACGATTCTGCTAATTTGCCAGTTCCATCTGACTGCTGCTATTATCTCTGGGCTGCCCTGCCCGGTATTGGTAAGGCCGGTAGAACCTTTTTCCACATTCCATCTGAGGTTGCCTTACCCGGTATTGGCAGGGCCGGTAGAGCCTACATTGTGTATCTATTGAGGCTGCCTTGCCCGGTAATTTGGTAAGGCCGGTATAACCGTTATGCTATTCCATCTGCAGGTTGCCTTACCCGGTATTGGCAAGGCCGGTAGAGCCTAAAGACTGTCCTGTCCGGTATATTGACAGGACCGGTAGAGTCTGCCTTCTGTCTGTGCTATATTCTGTATATATATATATATGTATGTTTGCCATCCTAAGTTATCATTTATTATTTCAATAAAATTGATTTTTTTTACCTAAAACTTGTGTCTGAGAGTCATAATAAACCGTGACAGAGAGCCTCTGCTGCAATTGGAAGTGTCGTTTCTGTGACACCTAGTAGTAGTAGCAGGATTGGAGGAATATCTAGCTCCAGTACTATTAGCAGCCCCTCAAGAACCCCTCAGACAATGAAGTCCACAGGATGGAGACACTTTACCCACAATTCAAAAGCTAAGCATGGCGCTTTCTGTTGTCTATGTAAAAAGCATGTAAGCAGGGAGAAAGTGGACTCACACCTAACACCTCCTCAATGTGATCCTACCAAAAGCACAACAACAGGTCTGACTGGGAGACACATCATCAACAGGTCAGAGCTACAACTAGCAACAGCAGAATCACTCCTAAAAGTTCCCAGGGCTCTGGGGCACATAAGAGAATTAGTGTTGTTGATGTGTCAGAGATTGTACCATGAGATTGTTCATTTGATATAACAACTATGGTATCACGGTGCCCGTGCTATTTGGCGACATTCTGCCAGTTTCCACTCCTGCCTACGCCTATTGGCTGACTGTCATTGTCCTGCCCAGTGCTTGTTCCTGTTATTTGTGTGATCTCAGTGTACCGACACGGCCTGCCTGATGACTCTGCATCTTGTTCCTGCCTGTGTACCGACCTGGACTGTCTGACTATTCTGCATCTCGTTCCTGCCTGTGTACCAACCTGGACTGTCTGACTATTCTGCATCTCGTTCCTGCCTGTGTACCGACCTGGATTGGCTGATGTTCCTGCTCCGTGTACCTACTCGTATTGGCTGAAGTTCCTGCTCTGTGTACTGAACCGGTCCGGCTGACGTTCCTGCTTGGCGTACCAACTCAGATTTGCTGACGTTCCTGCTCTATGTGTGGCTCCGACCCGGCTGGGCTACTGTGGTTGCGTACCCCTCCTGCAAGTCTTATCCGGTCTCCGGTTAGGGTGGTGTCAGGATCCTCTCTGTCTCCGGACAGTTCGCTGCAGTCTGGTCTCCGTTGCCTCGGTGTCACCCAGGTGACATTTCTGTGCGTCCTCACTTCCGTGCAGTCCTCGGTTGGGTGCCTCTCAGGGCAAGCTGCTCAGTTCCGTTATTGCTACGGCAGTCCAAGTTGCGCTATCTCCGTTACTGCTACTGCAGTCCACAAGCTGCTCAGTTCCGTTACTGCTACGGCAGTCCAAGTTGCTCAGTCGGCATAGTAAGGATCCAGAAGGTTTGAGGAGAAAAGTTCCATTTCCATTTTCATCACATAACTTCATTTTCATCATGCTATCTCATCTTTAGAATATTCCATCCGAGTATCACTTCATGAATCACCTTCATTTCATGCATCATGCATCATCTTATCAACTGTTTCTTCCAGTGACCTATGATTTGGTGATTACTCGGATGATAGATAGACTCAGAGTGACTTTTACTGTATAACTACTGCATATGGTTTATTGATCATCTTACATTGTGGGTGTGGGCAGGGGTTTACTGAGTCTGGTGCACTGGACAGTTTGCTCTCTGCACCTGGTACAGTGGATAATTCTGCGCCTATTTTATTTTAGTATTATTTTCCTGTTTTGGTTATTGAAATATTTCTGGTGAACAGTCCTCATCTACTCCTGTAGCGCACATTTTTCTTTGTTGGCATTTTTTGTTCTCATTTTAGTTGCAGCAGGAAGAGATCATGAGGAGTGGAACTCTGGATCTTTTTGAAACTAATTTGGAGCAACATCCAAGAGAAGACCCAGTAGGTTTATTGAAGTTGTTGTAAAAAAATTTGATTAAAGAAACCAAAGAATGGTATGATTTGATATCATTAGAAAACTATATTAAACATAAAATCATACCCATGGGGTTACGTATATATAAAACCCCCACTTTTGATACTGAAGATGTGGATTTTTTAACAGACTGGGAGAATATTTTGGAGGACTGCTCCAAGAAATTGATGGAATTATCAATTAAATACAGGGAGAGGAATCTTGAAAAAATTAGACAGGATGTGGATGGTTTAGAAAAAAGGATTAAGAAAGCACAGATTACAGATGAATCAAAAAAATTGGAAGAAGTTCCCACTAGCACCTTATGTAACATATGGACACACATTAAAGGGATAGTAATACTTCGTTTTAACTTTATTTTATTTTGTAGGCATTAAAAACATGAAGAATGATATAAGTCTTATCTCTCAAACCTTTATGGTTTAAGAGATATTCACAAGCAAAGTGTCCCCCTCCCTCCCCTTTTACTGATGTAACACTTTTCAGCCAGGGCAGAAGGGAGCTGCCCAGGTAGACTGCACAGAGGGACAATCTTCAATTAAGATAACAGAAAAACCTGAAAAGCTTGTCAAGGGGGGCAGGGATTTCATTGTTTTCATAGGAATAAGAGTGTCCCCTTCTGTTATCTGTCCAGTCTATGGACTGTATTCCACATCTGAGAAGAGATTGTTTACAGTAGGTAAAAGGGGCGGGAGGGGGAAACTTTGCTTGTGAATATCTCATAAACCATAAAGGTTTGAGAGATAAGACTTATATCATTCTTCATGTTTTTTTAATGCCTACAAAATAAAATAAAGTTAAAACGAAGTATTACTATCCCTTTAAGCGGGTTTCCAACTACGTCTCTGTGGATCCAGATACACCTCTCTGGGGAGTTGCCGAATCCCCACATATATCTACCTTAGAATTTGGCCCTCGGTGGGCGGAGTATGGGATCACTTCTTTTGGAATCCTATATCGCGATAATGTTCTATTATCTTTTGAGCAATTACACTCACTCTATAATATTTCAAATTCCTACTTCTACTCATATCTCCACATACATCATGCCTTATCCTCTTTCTGGGGTGCCAGTCTGCCCAGAGTGGAGGTTTTTCCTCTCCTGATAAAAATGTCCAGATCTTCAACCCCTAAACATTTGTCCTTTATATGTAATTGGCTGAGCGACATGCCATATGCCCAAAACCTTACACTTAGTCAGAAGTGGGAGGGTGACATTGGTCTGATGGAGGACTGGGAATGGTTGGAGGCCCTATCTAGTCCTAAAGCACTAACTATTAATACCAAACATAGACTGATCCAACTTAAGATTTTACATAGGACAAATTACACACCAACTAGACTAGCTAAGATCGGGACGATGTCCAATGACTTATGTACTAGGTGCAGACGAGACAAAGGTACCTTTTGGCATCTGCTGTGGAACTGCCCACCTATACAGGAATTTTAGTGACAGGTGATAAAGTATCTGACATTCTTCTACTCCCTGTCCCACTGCTGGCCAAATTCTGTATCTTTTTAATTATACCAGATGGTCTGCTATCAGTCCATCAAACTAAATTGATTCGGGAACTTTTGGTAATGAAATGGATGTCGGACTTGGTCCCTACATGCAGTGCTTGGGTTCAACTGGTCAATCAAAATGTACCTCACTATCACTAAGTACACACTCGTAGAGGCTCACCCCGCCAATTTATCAAGATTTGACATTCTTGGCTATCCAATGTCTAATCTTTCCAATCTCGACTATTCGTAGTATCCGCTATATTACGATTTAAACTTGGTGACTGTTCCCATGGTCCGGGGGGGCGCCCGATCCAGGGAAGGGTTAGGGATAAATGGGGGTTAGTTTTGTTATGTGTTGCTTTGTTTTTCTCAAAAAAATCGGTAAGACAGACAAATTAATCTTGTACAATTGCAATCTACTGTTGTACTATGGTATATCCTTTGACTAATTACTGTACCTTCTGAACACTTATGATATTACTGTAATGCCTTCTTTCTTACCAATACAATTATTTAAAAAAAAACTTGGAAGAAAATATAACTAAGAATATTAATAATTTAGAAACAAACATTATTAGAACAAAAACGAAGAGATTTACACAGGATTATATGTATTTTCAGGACAAACAGAAGAGAGACAGGATTCCCTATAAGTTAGGGACTTACAATAAAAGTAATCCATATAGAAATGAGGATAAAATGGAGAGTTAAAAAGAATTGTGAGGAGCACCCATCAAGCACGAACAAGATTAAGTGTCTTGTTCTAGGCATGGTAGCCTCTCAATGGTGCTACAACTCACGTTTTTCACTCCCATGTGCCATTGCAGAGAGGAAATCTCCATGTCCATATCAGACTGGTCCTGCCCACAGACAGTCCAGCTCCGAAATGTCAGGCAAATCCTCTCTGCACGAGAGAAACAGCATAACCACAGACGTACGTTTCGGCCTATAGGGCCTCATCAGTGCGGTGGCTGTGAATCCCTCTAGGCACACGGAAGCAAGGGCCCATGCCTGGGATACCCTTATACTTAGGGAGACAAAAAGAATTGTGAGGAGCACCCATCAAGCACGAACAAGATTAAGTGTCTTGTTCTAGGCATGGTAGCCTCTCAATGGTGCTACAACTCACGTTTTTCACTCCCATGTGCCATTGCAGAGAGGAAATCTCCATGTCCATATCAGACTGGTCCTGCCCACAGACAGTCCAGCTCCGAAATGTCAGGCAAATCCTCTCTGCACGAGAGAAACAGCATAACCACAGACGTACGTTTCGGCCTATAGGGCCTCATCAGTGCGGTGGCTGTGAATCCCTCTAGGCACACGGAAGCAAGGGCCCATGCCTGGGATACCCTTATACTTAGGGAGACAAAAAGAATTGTGAGGAGCACCCATCAAGCACGAACAAGATTAAGTGTCTTGTTCTAGGCATGGTAGCCTCTCAATGGTGCTACAACTCACGTTTTTCACTCCCATGTGCCATTGCAGAGAGGAAATCTCCATGTCCATATCAGACTGGTCCTGCCCACAGACAGTCCAGCTCCGAAATGTCAGGCAAATCCTCTCTGCACGAGAGAAACAGCATAACCACAGACGTATGTTTCGGCCTATAGGGCCTCATCAGTGCGGTGGCTGTGAATCCCTCTAGGCACACGGAAGCAAGGGCCCATGCCTGGGATACCCTTATACTTAGGGAGACAAAAAGAATTGTGAGGAGCACCCATCAAGCACGAACAAGATTAAGTGTCTTGTTCTAAGCATGGTAGCCTCTCAATGGTGCTACAACTCACGTTTTTCACTCCCATGTGCCATTGCAGAGAGGAAATCTCCATGTCCATATCAGACTGGTCCTGCCCACAGACAGTCCAGCTCCGAAATGTCAGGCAAATCCTCTCTGCACGAGAGAAACAGCATAACCACAGACGTACGTTTCGGCCTATAGGGCCTCATCAGTGCGGTGGCTGTGAATCCCTCTAGGCACACGGAAGCAAGGGCCCATGCCTGGGATACCCTTATACTTAGGGAGACAAAAAGAATTGTGAGGAGCACCCATCAAGCACGAACAAGATTAAGTGTCTTGTTCTAGGCATGGTAGCCTCTCAATGGTGCTACAACTCACGTTTTTCACTCCCATGTGCCATTGCAGAGAGGAAATCTCCATGTCCATATCAGACTGGTCCTGCCCACAGACAGTCCAGCTCCGAAATGTCAGGCAAATCCTCTCTGCACGAGAGAAACAGCATAACCACAGACGTACGTTTCGGCCTATAGGGCCTCATCAGTGCGGTGGCTGTGAATCCCTCTAGGCACACGGAAGCAAGGGCCCATGCCTGGGATACCCTTATACTTAGGGAGACAAAAAGAATTGTGAGGAGCACCCATCAAGCACGAACAAGATTAAGTGTCTTGTTCTAGGCATGGTAGCCTCTCAATGGTGCTACAACTCACGTTTTTCACTCCCATGTGCCATTGCAGAGAGGAAATCTCCATGTCCATATCAGACTGGTCCTGCCCACAGACAGTCCAGCTCCGAAATGTCAGGCAAATCCTCTCTGCACGAGAGAAACAGCATAACCACAGACGTACGTTTCGGCCTATAGGGCCTCATCAGTGCGGTGGCTGTGAATCCCTCTAGGCACACGGAAGCAAGGGCCCATGCCTGGGATACCCTTATACTTAGGGAGACAAAAAGAATTGTGAGGAGCACCCATCAAGCACGAACAAGATTAAGTGTCTTGTTCTAGGCATGGTAGCCTCTCAATGGTGCTACAACTCACGTTTTTCACTCCCATGTGCCATTGCAGAGAGGAAATCTCCATGTCCATATCAGACTGGTCCTGCCCACAGACAGTCCAGCTCCGAAATGTCAGGCAAATCCTCTCTGCACGAGAGAAACAGCATAACCACAGACGTACGTTTTGGCCTATAGGGCCTCATCAGTGCGGTGGCTGTGAATCCCTCTAGGCACACGGAAGCAAGGGCCCATGCCTGGGATACCCTTATACTTAGGGAGACAAAAAGAATTGTGAGGAGCACCCATCAAGCACGAACAAGATTAAGTGTCTTGTTCTAGGCATGGTAGCCTCTCAATGGTGCTACAACTCACGTTTTTCACTCCCATGTGCCATTGCAGAGAGGAAATCTCCATGTCCATATCAGACTGGTCCTGCCCACAGACAGTCCAGCTCCGAAATGATGGGTGCTCCTCACAATTCTTTTTGTCTCCCTAAGTATAAGGGTATCCCAGGCATGGGCCCTTGCTTCCGTGTGCCTAGAGGGATTCACAGCCACCGCACTGATGAGGCCCTATAGGCCGAAACGTACGTCTGTGGTTATGCTGTTTCTCTCGTGCAGAGAGGATTTGTCTGACATTTCGGAGCTGGACTGTCTGTGGGCAGGACCAGTCTGATATGGACATGGAGATTTCCTCTCTGCAATGGCACATGGGAGTGAAAAACGTGAGTTGTAGCACCATTGAGAGGCTACAATGCCTAGAACAAGACACTTAATCTTGTTCGTGCTTGATGGGTGCTCCTCACAATTCTTTTTGTCTCCCTAAAATGGAGAGTTATAAGAAACATATAGCTTCTAGATATGAATCCAAACCTAGGGATTCTAAGTATAGGAATGTTTTTAAGAAAGATTCAAAGACAGGTATGTTTCTGAATATAGTATATTATCCCAAGGATAGTATGTATAAAACAAATAAATATAGCATAGATAACATTAAAGAAAATAGTGGAGATTCTAAAAATGAAAATAGCACAAAAAATGGTATGAATCAAAGAGATACTGAGAATATATCAGGTATAGTGGTCCGGGAACAAGATGAGGAACAGGTTCCTTTTTTTTGGGATGCAGCCTTTGGAGCCCCCAAAGATTGAAAATGACAACAGAAACAATGAGAGGGAGAAAAAGAACTATAGAACAAAAGAGGATGTAGAGGAGGAAGAAACAGATACAAATATAGCAAGATTACAAGGAAGGAGTAAAGGCGAAGAATGTGAAGGAATATTCAATTTATCCAATAGACATTTGTCTACGTCTGAAATGCAAGTCCTGAAGAAGGTCTTACATTTTCTCCCACAGACGGTCCTAATACTTTTCAAATGTTTATAAATTTACAGAATATTATCAAGGTGCCCGTGCTCCCCTTGCTACTTTCTGTCAGTCTACACTGTGCTTTGCTCCCATTGGCTATTCTGTGTTTGTCCCGCCCAGTATGGCCTTTATATACTGGGCTCTGGTGCCTCTCCGGTGCACTTTCATGGTGTTCCTGTACCAGTGCTTGTTTCTGCTCAGTGATTCCCAGTGTACCGACTTGGCCTGCCTGACTACTCTGCATCTCGTCTCCTGCCTGTGTACCGACCCAGATTTCCTGACCATTCTTCTGCGCCTGCTCCTGTGTACCGACCCGGCTTGGCTGATGTTCCTGCTCCTGTGTACCGACCCGGCTTGGCTGAGGTTCCTGCTCCTGTGTACCGACCAGGTTTGGCTGACGTTCCTGCTCCGTGGTTCAACCCGGCTTGGTTGACGTTCCTGCTCTGGCTGCCTCTGTGTCGCCTTGGCGACATTCCTATCCATCAGGCATTTTGTGTCGCTTCCAGTTGGTTACGACTTCAGGGCGAGTTGCTTGGTTGCCCAGTCAGTCCAGCCACGGCAGTGTTCAGTTGTGTCTCCGTACTGCTCCTGCAGAGTGCAAGCAGCCTAGTCTCCGTTACTGCTACTGCAGTGTGTTATTGGCCTTGTCTCCGTTACCGCTCCTTCAGAGCGCAAGTGGCCTAGTCTCCATTACTGCTATGGCAGTGTGCCATTGGCCTTGTCTCCGTTACTGCTATGGCAGTGTGCTATTAGCCTTGTCTCCATTGCTGCCCCTGCAGCGTGCAAGTGGTCTGTCTCCGTTACTGCTACAGCAGTGTGCCATTGGCCTTGTCTCCATTACTGCTCCTGCAGAGCGCAAGTGGCCTAGTCTCCGTTACTGCTACGGCAGTGTGCCATTGGCCTTGTCTCCATTACTGCTCCTGCAGAGTGCAAGTGTCTGTCTCTGTTACTGCTACGGCAGTGTGCCATTGGTCTTGTCTCCGTTACTGCTCCGGCAGAGTGCAAGTGGCCTGGTCTCCGTTACTGCTATGGCAGTGTCATATGTTGCTCAATTCCTGATATTACTCTGGCAGTTCATGTTTGTTCTGCTAACCTATTTCTGGGCGTTACGTATCCTTAAGCTCTATTTGGAGTGAGCTCCATCACAGACCTCTCTTCAGATGGGACTGTTTACACTCATTGAAGACCATTAACCCATGCAGTACCTTTCTCCTGGGAATTCATCGTATTCTGCCTGACCTGTGTCAGTATATGCTGTTATAGACTCTATGGTTATACTGGACCTGTGTAGGCAAATGTATATGTAACCTGTCGTGTGTCTGTATTATTCTGCTTATATACTACAGGACCTGTGAGGGTTATTATATTACTGTGATTTCAATAAAACTGTGTTTTTTCCTAAACCACTGTGTGTGTGTGTCAAACAAACTGTTACAAATATATTGTTAATTTTGGATGTAAAGAATTTATATACAATCATTCCTTGTGAAGAAGGAATGCAAGCAGTGAAGATGCAAATGGAAAAATCCAAAATATATACTGGACCACCAGTTCCCTGCCTTTTGGGTTTACTGGAGATAGCTTTGATGAATAATTTTTTCAAGTCTGAAGAGTAATTCTATATCCAGAAAGCTGTCACAACCATGGGGCTCCCATGGCTCTGGCATGCCAAATTATTTTATGCACATCTATTAAAGTAAATAGATCTTGACACCATTTGAGTCTAATCAATTGGATGGTCCAGTACTTTGTACCTTCTCTTGTAGTGAAGAAAGAATTACTTTTCTTGATCTGGAGATCTTTAAAATGAGTGATCATCTTGGATATACTCTTTCTCGCAAGAAAAAAAAATGAACTTAACACATTTTAGTAGCCAACACCCTTTGGTTATGAAACAGTCACTTCCATTCTCACAATTTTTCAGATTGATTAAAAATAACTCAGAGCTTAATTTGATATATGCACAACTTAAGGAAATGGTGGCACGCTTTGTTGACAGAGGATATCCCCAACAACTTATTCTTGACAATCTTGCCAAAGCTCTTGATGCAACCAGACAACCAAAAAGGACAGATGATCAAAAATAATATATCATTGTACAGACTACATTCAACTCAGCATCTGAATCAATTAGACAAGTGATCACTGACAAGTGGAAATTTTCTGAAACAGACAACACACTTCCAGAGATTTTTCAACAGAAACCTATTTTTTGTTTCAACAGAGGAAAAACATTGAGAGATCTTTTTGTAAAAACTTTGGATAATTTATTTTTGAGAAAGACCTCATCTACCTGGTTATCAGAAGGCAAATCAGGAGTTTTCCAATGTATTGTTTATTCAACCTGTAAACAGATAAAGATGGGTTCTCTTTTTCAACACCCCCATACAAATAAGATTTTTAAGATCAGACAGTGGCTTACATGAACATCAGAATCAGTAATTCACCTGTTGAAATGTCCCTGTGACTTGGTTTACATTGGGAAGACAGATGGCATGTTAAAGGACCATATTACAGGGCACAGATCTGGTATCAAAATTGCATTTAGAGATAAAAGAACAGATAAACCTGTAGCCAAATATTTTTTACAATTGGGACATCACCAACAGCCTTTGCAATCATGCCAATCAACCATGTTCCCCCACTTCAAAGAGGAGGAAAGCTTTTGTTACATAGGAAAACATTTTGAATATAAACTTCCAATACAGTATCCCCACATGGAACGAATGAAACATTACATTTTTTGATGTTTCTTGAAGAAAGATGAAATTGGATTGAATATTAATCTGATGTCAGATGGACTAAGATTGAACTAAGATTTATTCTTTTGTCATTTTTTTTTTTTTTTTTTTCATTTTCTTAATTTTACATATTTCTTTCATTTTTTCCCTCACTGGTTTCATTTTTTTAATTTTTGTAAAGAATATTTTTTTTTTAGTTTAAGTCAGTTTGTGACTCTGGACTCATGAGAAAAACTATAATAATTTTTTGAATGGATTTTGGGCTCTGGTTTGTCCTAACTAGGAATTCATTTTTGATCTTTTTTTTCTTGAAAAAAAAATGTTTCTGTGTTTTTTTTTTAATGGTTTTGTTTTTATTATAAATAATAAAGGTATGTTTCACTCCTTTGTATTTCAATATTTTTTGTTGCATAAGTATTTTAACTTGATTGCTACAGTCCATGTGAATATCACTTGTCACCTATGTGGAGACTTGTATAAGATGCATGAGTTTTTTTAATGCTTATGAAATACATTTATTTTAATCCTTATAAGTAGGGGTGGGCGAAAAGTGAAAAAAATTTCTTGCATGACGTTTTACAAAAAAACAACGATTTTTCTCTTTTTTAGCAAAAGTTTTCTCCTTTTCTCTAATGCAAAATGTTACTAGTTTTCACCCATTCCAACACATTTTTCACCTCCTCCAACACATATTTCACCTTTTCAGCACATTTCTCTCCAGTTCCAAAGCATTTTTCTCCAATTCCAACATATTTTTAACCTATGCTTCTTATGGTGCAACATTTCCCAGTACAATATTACTTCTTCGAAGGGCTATACAGAATTAAGTAGCTGAAGGTCAAGTTGGGAGTACTACATCAGCATATGCCTTGAAAAATTTGTTCGCATGCATGGTGCAATTGTCCTTTGCCCACAACACTAACATTCTGCTTAAGTGATACTGGCGCACATTCATGATGGTATCAAGTGATTAAAAATTACAACATGCAATGTGGCAGATGTGTATGGTAGTGGTGGTGGGGGACTGGCATGGTGTGATTGGTGGGAACTTGAACTGCATCCATCCTGGGAGGAGAGGGACCATCATCATTCATTGCAAATGCTGCAGCAACCATTGCTGCAGTCAGTTTTCGAACTACCACTTTTCTCCCATGTCCCTGCACTGCTCCACCTTTCCCCAAGTTCTCCAAGATGTTTGGAACAACCTACCTGCCAAGTTCCTTAACAAATTGTGTGCAAGTTTACCTAGAAGAATTGATGCTGTTTTGAAGGAAAAGGGTGGTCACACCAAGTATTGATTTATTTAGATTTTTTTTCTGTTCACTCACTATGCATTTTGTTAATTGATGAATATAAACTATTAACATCTATTTTCGAAAGCATTCTTACTTTACAGCATTTTTTCACACCTTCCTAAAACTTTTGCACATTACTATATGTGTTATTTCTTGCAATGCACCTAGGTACACTTGGACTGATGATGATGCAAGTGTCGACCTCGACTCTCTCTCACTCTCTCACTCTCTCTCTCTCACACACACACACACTGATCTGTGTTTACACAGAAAGGCATTAAGCCATTACTTGTGGCAGGAAAACAGGTGCACAGTTCCCACATTTCTTCCATGCCTCTCAATGAGTGTGACAGTTATCAACAGTGTGAGTCACCCCTGCTCAGAGCAATTTTTGATATTAATGCAGTAGCTGATGCTGGGTATGGATAAGTGAATCAATTATGTACAGTTAGTACTTGTCTGTAAAAAAAGAAGTTTCTCAAAAAAGCATTTTTGCAAAGGGTGTTTCATTTCTCATTTAATTTCTTGTTCTGAACTGCTGAGTATTACTGGTCCCAATCTATATCAGTCTGTCTTTCTGTTCAACCTCTACATTTCCAGCACCTGTACACTTTGTTTTTGGACTAGTGACTAATATCCCTGCTTTCAGTATCCATTCCCTACATCCATTAGCCTGAACTGCTGTTAGTTGTCATTTCCCTGACTCCTTTGTTTGATGAAGTGTTTAGGATTTGTGGTACCTTAACACTCCTGCAGGTTTATGTCCCAGCATTCACAAATGTCTAAGGTTCAAACCCTGCAGACATGAAGATCTTATATTCAGAAGAGCCCTTGGAAGGATGATCTTCCTACTTGGTATTATCAATGAGTCACATCTTCCTATTGCTAATATACCTTTCACCAATCTCTAGGATTCAGCCTTAACAAGCACCTGGCATGATGTCTAAACTGATTCTGTAATTTCGGAATACTTACAAATTCAGCTTTTACTTCAGATTCAATATATATTCATAATTTTTAACATCACAATTATATGAATAGCTGATACTCTATGTCAGAAATAATCAAAAGACCATCTTTGTTAAGCGTGTGTTACTTGGAAGTGGTTCTTGTTTGAATTAATTTTATTAGCCCAGAGACATTATTCACAAGAATTTTTCTGGTTTCTGCCTATGCCCAAAAATTCCTGCTGGATTATTCAAACTCAGAATACACTTTTCTATGGCTACCAGTTCAGTGAACAAGTCTGGGAGACTAAAACTCCCTTTGTTTCTCTGTGAGTTGTTAGCTATGAAGGAATAATTGGAGTTGTAATCTTTCAGAAGCTGGAAGGCCTTATGTTGCCCTTTCCTATGGCTACCAGCAGGACAATGCTAGATGGTCAACATCTGTGGTTTTATGACTGCTAGTGCAGTGAAACAAGGCTGATGTTCAGTATGTGTGCTATGAAAAATTGGAAAAACTGAACTAATTGCGGGAATGCCCACTCAGTGGGAAAAGTGAACATTTTTGCACTTACCTCTCTTTAGGAGAAAGCTTTTGCCCATCCAAATTCTTGTGGAAAAGTTCTAGATCACATTTGGTCAGTAATATATGAATATCAAATGCACAGAAAGATATACTCTCATACAGAGTAAAAAACACTCAGACTCAATACACACACTTTAAAATAAATAAATTCATAGATTTTTTTTAAATAAATAACAATTTTTAAGAAATCATACAGATATTCAGTACACCTCAAACATTGTACATTTATGTTTGTTCCCTACAGTTGTATTATTTATATAATCATATTGTTGTACTTAATTTAAGGTGACAGTAAAGACATAAAAGGAACAAGGATCGGGAGGTGACACAGGTACACTCATGTGCACATACACACACACAATCACACACATGCCTCCTAAACTTGGTAGCCAAAGTCTGAGTTTTAACATATTTTGATAAAAAAAAGAAAAAAAAGAAAAGAAAAGGAGAGTACTATAAATATAATCCAACTAAATTGTACCCAGTTAATGGCAAGGGGGAAATGATAAATCACTAATGTCTCAGCACTTAACACTCTCTTACCCCATTGTATGTCTCCTGTTACCCATTTAGACTGTAAGCTCCTTGGGTCAGGGACCTCTCTCCCATTGTTTGTATGAATGTCGCTCTTATTTCATCCCCTCTTATTTATTGTAACATATGTCTATTGTAAGGCGCTGCGTACACTGTGTGGCGCCATATAAATAAAGATATACATATATACATACATAATGTACAATATATATATCTAACAAATAAACTATAATAAATATAATAATATTACACAGACATATTCTATAGTAGGCAATAAAATGATAATATTAAAAGGCAGTTCTATGGCGTCCATTTGTATAGCACCTGTTGATAACTGCAATCAAAATAAATATGGATAGTTCACTGTAACAATAGCTTCATACATGCACCCAAATGTGGTATATGGGTGTAGAGTACGTCTCCTGCCTATATATAAGAATAGCAAACCGATGGTCTGGCTGACTTCTCCTGTCCCCAGTTAACCCCTGTCAACCTCTGATAGTTTAATCACTGGGATAAGAAAATGTGGTTCGCCGATTAGTTTGGGATCCCCCTCCAATGTAACTTACAGCTTGATCAAAGCTGTGCAGATTTTAAGCAGAGGGCAGAATTTTTAGATACAAGCCTCCTCAGCATGGCATGAGGTGAAGTCCAAGTGGCCATTTGAACAATGGATTCAACAAAGTTCAAAGTTCAATATTAGTGCTAAAATCTGCTGCAGACTCAGAATAACAAACAAAAGGACCGTCCATATCCAACCTGTTTTGTGTCTCATGGACACGAAAAATTCCTGGTGTCTGTGAGACAAAAAGTCTTGATTCAACTGGTATTTTTTCAAGCACAGTAAGCAATGCAATTACCGGATTAAAAAAACCCACCTCGGAGAGATAAATGTTGTGGGGTTTTTACCCATTGTAAAAAGTAAAAAAAAAAACAGCCAAAATATGCCATTCAATTCTATGTGTTAGACACTAAGGTCTTTTAAGGGACCCACTTTATTGTGTGAAAATCTGCACCCAGTTTTTTTGGACACAGAGTCCGTTAATGGATCCCCAAAGTGCAGACGCAGGAATTGAAAATTAAAAAAAATTTTTGAAAAAAATCTAAGTGATGTATTGATATGGGGCCCTAAGCTCCATTTCAATACATCCAAAGTACTCAAAAATGTGTCTAATGTTATTAGAATTAACCCTATGTGTGCCAGTGGGGTAGAAATGATTTTTCTTCTTTTTCTCCTTATGATAGATTCTCCAAAAAATACAACAATATCAGTACAAAAAAATGAAAGATACATAAAGGAGGGAGATAATGTGGACTTGCTGTGTACTACTTATAAGGCCAACCCAGCTGTAATAACCTATACATGGTACAAAGTTTGGAAAAACATTCAGGAAGAATTACAAGAACATGGAGAGATGATGACTGTGAGGAATGTGAGCTGGGAGAATGTGGCATATTATTGCTCTGCATGGAATGAAGTGGGAAAAGAAAATTCCACTATAATAAAGCTTAATGTGCTGTGTAAGTACTATATGAAAAAAGTATTTATTGCGTTAACCCTGAATAAACAATAAAATACAAGCTTAAACGTAATAATTAAAAAAGTAATTGTAGATAGATAGATATAGATAGATAGAAAGATAGATAGATAGATAGATAATTTGTATCTATATATGTACACTACCGGTCAAAAGTTTTAGAACACCCCCATTTTTCCAGTTTTTATTTAAATCTATGCAGATCAAGTCCAGTGAATAAGCTGAAATGGTACAAAGGTAAGAGACAAACTGCCAGAGGTGAAAAAAAATGTAAGTTAACAAAATCTGAAAATAATGTACATTTCAGTGTTATACAAAAAGGCCTTTTTAGGGAAGACGTTAACAACTCGCAATTGTTCTGCAGCAATGTAAGTAAATTAATCCTTGAAAGTTCATGCTAACAATGCCTACAGGTGTCCAAACTTTTGTTGATTACTTACAAGCCCACAGTCCATATAAAAGCAGTGTTGGAATAGGCCGTGTTACTATACCCCCTTAAGCAATATTTGGACAGAATTGTACTACAGGAAGTAGTATATTGCTGTCAAAATGGCGAAAAAAAGGCAATTAACAAAGGAAGACAGAGAGACCATTATAACCCTTAAAAGTGTAGGTCTTTCCTTTAGAGAAATTGCAAAGAAAGCCAAGGTATCAGTGAATACAGTTTCCTATACCATCAAAAGGCACTTGGAAACTGGAGGAAACTCTGACAGGAAGAGGTCTGGCAGACCCAAAGCCACAACAGAATCAGATGACAAGTTTATGAGAGTCAACAGCTTGTGTGACAGGTGGCTCACAGCACAACAGCTTCAAGCACAGCTTAATACCGATTGAAGTAAGCAAGTGTCAGTTTCAACTGTGAAGCGAAGACTTAGAGTTGCAGGTTTGAATGGTCAAATGGCAGTAAGAAAGCAATTGCTATAATGGTATAATAAGAAAAATAGGCTTGCCTGGGCCATGAAGCACTGCCAGTGGACTACTGAAGACTGGAAGAAGGTCTTATGGACTGATGAATCAAAATTTGAGATCTTCGGTTCATCACGCATGGTTTTAACCCCATCTAGCTGGTTTGGGATGAACCGGGCAGAAGAGTGAAAGCAAAGCAACCTAAAAGTGCAACACATTTGTGGGAACTTCTGCAACAGTATTGGGAAGAACTTTCAGAACAATACTTGATTTCCGTTGTGGAAAGTGTGTTCGGCTGTTATATCTGCAAAAGGTGGCTATTTTGATGAGTCAAAAATATAGATTACATTTTTTTTAAGGAAAACGATTCCATGATTTATTTTTAATGTCCAATTGTTTATTTGTTCTGCATACATTTGAATAAAAACTGGAAAAAATCATAAAAATGGGGGTGTTTTAAAACTTTTGACTGGTAGTATACATGCAAAATAAATGGGTATCACAATATGTAATAATACATTTTTATTGGGCTCACATGCAGTTTTCAGGATAATCTTTATTGAGCAACAATCTCCCTTTATCAACTCAAAAGCAATACTAATCATCAAAATGAAACATCCAAGTCAGGGGCTTGATTAAATTACAAGTGGTAAAACACACAGTACAGCAAAAATAAATGCCGAATGGTACATACACATTGGTACCATCAGAATTCAATGGTCTACTAACATGAATCACGAGTGTTGGCTCAAAGAACCCAACATGAGGCCCAACATTTGGTGTGTTTTTTTCCCCATAATGCACGCTAAATAGAGTGAAAAATGGGAACATCAAAGAAAACTAGCTACTGCTCGATGCTTGATGTACTGTCAAACATTGAGCGTGAGATAACAAAAGTCCCCTTACCCTCACCTCCCAAACACTAACCTACCCTTGGCCCTACGCTACACCTATCATTAACTATAGAGGTTACACATACTAGCCCTAATACTATCCTATCACCCATAACCCATAGCCGTAACACGTACCTGTAAGCCTGATGTCCAGCTGGATCTTCTGCACCCTGGTCTTTCACTGTAATTCTTCTTCTGTAAGTGTTTTTCTTCTTCTTCATCTGTCATCATATTTCATCTTCTCTTCATATGTCATCTTCTGTAAATTTGGTGTTTCCAGTATAAAAGAGAAATAAGTCTTAAAATGAGTGCCTCCATTAAAGATCCGCCGCTGCCATCAGAGAAAAAAACAAAACAAAATGCCCCCATAGAAGTACCTGTCAGAAATATGAACAGCGACTGTCCTTTATATGGCCAGTCCCTGTTCAAAATGGTTCTCACACTCCCATTGGCTGTGATGGGTGGTTACAAAGGGCATATAATGTGACCTGCATTAAACACATCTCCCAGCCATTCAGCTCCTAGCTGGAGGGGTCACGAATGCACGTTTTGTCATTCAGCCCTTCAGCTATTCAATGATTAGCTGTCTGCTAGGATGATGAAATGTGTAGTTAAAAAGGTTTGTACTACTAGTAGGGGTGGTGGAGCTTTTTATATCACTTTTACAAACAACCTCCTCAGAAGGAGGAGGATTATCATCATTATTTCACAATCTGCAGCTACCACCAACAAGCCTATGAACACCTCCTACTCCTTTCTCCTTACCCATGCCCCAACATGTTTGCTCGACATATTGAAAGCATTATTGATTTTATAGTAAAATACATGACCGCTCTATTAGCATGTGGAGTGTTTTGTCAGTCTGAAAACAATGTATGATGAAAGTTTATGTCTCTAGAATATGTCACTGTCAGCCTCCATCACAGCAAAGGTCAAGAAATCTCCTGTCACTGTCAGCTATAAGTTAAAAGTGTTTTTTTCAAAATGTTCCTGTCTGTCATTGTGTGCAAAGAAATCACACCTACTCTCCTTTCAACCTCAAGAAACTGCAGCTCCCCCTTTTTGCCTGTCTTGCTTTACATGTTCTGATCAGGGGCTGATCAGGGGCAGCTTGCACTTAAGGACTAGAGTAATATTGACCTTTTTGAGCATGTCTTTGTTCAGTCATATTTTTCCTCTAATTCCTTTAGCACATCTACACAAATTATACATGATTTTTTTAAGCATAAATAGGGCTTTCTTTTGTTTATATGGATAACCTATCTTTTAATTTGATTAAAATATTAAAAAAGGGGATAAAAATTAGAACCACCACATTTTGCATACCTTTTCCTGTCATGATTTGTACACTATTTGTCCATTTGAAAAAAATAGCCCCATATATATTAATTTGCTTCTCCTGAATATGGGAGCACCTCATATGCCTAGTATTTAAATCCCTTTTTCACATTTACAGGGTAAATAATATTACAAGATAAACACCATTATTTGCAAGCTGTAATTTCTCAACATTTGGCATGTGAAGATCATAACTTAGTTGTCGGTTTCAGAACCCAAAAATGCCCCACAAAAGTATATGTTTCTGAAAAGCAGACAACATTTGAATTCTGGAGTTTTTAATGCAATTCTTTTTCCAGAAATCTGTAACAAAATTGTGGTAATATTTTGTTTTTTTGCAGTTTTGACACATTACAATGATGATATGGATTTAAAGCAGATTTAGCTACGGGGTCCAAACTGGAACATGCGATTTTCCATTTTCATACATGGAAATTTCACAACTTGTTTAACTGGTGCCATCTCTCGTTTGGTGCTGTGTACAAGTGCCCCACTTTTACATTTCCCCCAAACATGCATATCTTTTAAAAGTAGACAACCCAGTGTTTCATTTTAAGTGTATCATTTTACCACCAATTTCTCTAAAACCCTGCATTAAGAAGAAAAAATGTATCATTTTCACACTTATATTTCAATGTTTCTGTGGATTTCAAGCGCAGGATAGTTGCATATATAAAAAATGCATTGATTAGTGTTTACCTATTTCTTATGAGTATAGCAATAACCTACATGCTTAGGTTTGTCAGGGTTTGGGGGAGCTATGGGACCCAAAATTGGAACATGTTTCCATTTTCACACAAGGAAATTGTACAGCTTTCTGAACTAGTGCCATGTCTCACTTGGGGCTGTGTAGTGCTGAACTTTAAAATTTCTCCCCAAAAGTGAATATTTTTGAAAGGTAGATAACCCAGCATTTCATTTTAGGTGCATTTTGACATTTTTGGTGCAGTTATTTTACCACCAATCCCTCTCAAAACCTGCAGTAAGAAAAAAAATTCAGCATTTTTCACACATATTTCAATGTTGCTGTAAATTTAACGCATAAGATAGTTGCAGATGTAAAAAAAATGAGTTCAGCAATACCCCATATGAACACATATGTCAGTGTTTGGGGGAGCTACGGGGCATAAATTGGAACATGTGCAGTTCCATTTTTATATGTGGAAATTTCACCGTTTGCTTAAGTGGTGCCATGTCTTTATTTTGGCTGTGTACAAGTGTTCCACTTCAAAAATTCCCCAAACAATTTATATTTTTGAAGACAAATGCTGCATTTTTTACACATATTCGCTGTTACTGTGGAGATTTTTAAAAATGCATTGAATAGTGTTTATCTACATCTCCTGAGTATGGCAGTGGACCATATGCATTTATTGGGTTTGGTGGAGCTACTGGGCCCAATTGAGAACACTTGTTCTTCCAATTTCAGACGTGGTATTTTCACAGCTTGCTTAACTGGTGGCTTGTCTCATGTGGGGCTATTTGGCAATGATGCAATTAAAAATTTACTGCCAAAAGTATATGTTTTAGAAAAGTAGACAATACTGGGTTTTATTCTAGGTGCATTTTGACATTTTTTTCACAGCCACTTTACACCAATCCATCCCAAAATCTCCAGTAAGAAAAAAAACAGCTTTTTTTACACCTATATTTCAGCTAGGGCTCAGAATTGTTTAAATTCAATTGTATCTGCGGGTTGCCATGATTGCTGCTTTGCAACAAAGGATGATGGATTAGCGGCTGCATACACATTTGTTTGGAATCCAATCTACCTAAAAATGTCTTCCCCAAAAAATAATTAAAAAATCTGCACACTAATGTGTGGGTTTTTACTATAATGTACACAATATAACTGTTTGTGTGTGACGTCTTGCACTGGCCCTCTACAAAATACTCTGTCTCATGTAGTATCAGTCTGCTTCACTCACAGATCATGTCAGGGTCCCTGTCTCTATCATTTTTAATTTTTGAACTATCCCCCCATTACTAGCAACAAAAATAAATAAATAAATACACTCACTGTTTAACTGCTTCTTTCACTCAGACACCCCTAGCAAAAAGATTACAGGCAGACCAGGAAGGAACACAGACTTTTGGGGACTTTAGGGTAATTCTCCTTTGCTCCCTTCTCACACCCTCAGACTCTACCGACCCAGAAATAACAGACAGATAAGAAAGGAAATTGAATTTCAGCTCCCTATGTCTAATCAGTCACACAAAATGTTGGGGTATTTGGGGGTAAACTTCCTTCGCTCACTTCTCACATCCCCAGACTCTCCAAGCACAGCGATAACAGCCAGATCAAGAGATAATCATGGTTGCCTGTTTCTTCCCAGTCAGTCACATAGAATTTTTGGGTATTTTGGGTCAACTTCCTTTCTCCCTTCCTTTCCCTCAGAGTCCCCTAGACTTTCCTAATGCAAAAGACAGATTTCTGTCCTACAAGACTCCCTAAACTGAACTTCAAATCCACTTTATTAGCCTGTCTTCTCTAGCTCAAAAATGTCCTGTTTTCTCTCACAAACACAGAATGGCATGCTGCAGGAACCTAAAACCCCTTTTATACTATGCCTGCAGAAAAATAAGGGAAACATGCCATGTGGTGGGGGGAAATCCAGTCTTCTCATTGAGTTCAGTGCAATGACCTGGGGGGGTAAATCGGCACCTTTTGGAAAAACAAATCCAACTTGTGGGGGGAAGTTCCATTTTTCTCCTGTTTCTTTTTTGAGGCAAAAAGTTTCACCCATCCCTAATAACAAGTCCAGTTATAGTGGCTAAAATTCCCACCTTACCACCAGCACCTTTATTTTACTTGTAGCGGCTAGAGAGCCACATAAGTTCTAGTTGCCAATTGTAACATAAGCAAAAGTAGGTGGGCTGAAGTGATGGTAGAATTGGACCACTTGATTGTACTTGCTTCCCAGCCACTGGTGCCAGCCCTCCCTTCTCTTCTCCAAAAATATATTAGCCTGTCCCTCCAGAAAATGAGTTATAACAGCAAACAAACATGTATGGGTTTTTTGCTGAGTGTAAAAAAAATGCTCATATAAATACTTAATTTTTATTTGATTTGAAATATTTGAGGCTGCTCAAAATCAGGTGACTATAAATCTGAATATTGGTGTAAATCTGCCTGAGTTAATTTTGCTTACTCTTGTTCCCATAGTTGCTGCTAAAGGTGTTGAAGTCCTCAGAGAAAAAAATGTATTTGAGGAAGGAAAAGACATGGAACTTGAGTGCAAATTCTTGAGCAGTAACCCAAAACCAACCCACTATACCTGGTTTGTGAACGACTTTCATATCCATAACGAAACCAGAAATAAACTGAAAATAAGTCATCTTCAAGAAACTGATTCTGGTAATTACAGATGTATAGTACACAACAAGGCTGGAGAATCCTCATCTTTACCTATCTCTATTACAGTAACCTGTAAGTATATTGATGTGCAGAAAATGAAAGACTAACACATCCTTTACAGAAAAATATTGATCATTTTAGTTTGGATGAAACTGTGTCATTATAGTCATTACCTAAGAAAGGCCATAATTACAAAAAAAGCATTTTATATTGTAGACTTAAAGGGATAGTAATACTTTATTATTACTAACCCCCATATTGTACATATTTGTAAAATAATGTAATAGCCCCCAGGTTCATCTCTCAAACCTTTATGGTTTGAAAGATAACCGAAGGCAAAGTTCCCCCCTCCTTCCCCTTCCCTGAAGTCAGCGTTGTACTGACTGCAGGGGAAGTCTGTTGTATGACAGGTTTGCGCCTCTGCAGCTGAGCCGAGATCCCATTAGTGAAAAATAATTATTTCACTGAAATGTCTTCTACATGTGCACGGTTTGCAAGCGCATGTAGAAGACCGTTTCAGTGAAATAATTCTTTGTCACCAACGCCATCGCTGCTCTGCTGCAGAGCCACATGATGAATGTCAGACCGGATATCCCTGCAGTCAGCACAACGCTGACTTCAGGGAAGGGGGAGGGAGGGAGAAACTATAAAGGTTTGAGAGATGAACCTGGGGGCTATTGAATTATTTTACAAATATGTACATTATTGGGGATAGTAATAATAAAGTATTACTATGCCTTTAAAGTAGAAATCTCAAATGTTCACATTCTAACCTCATTCAGAACATCCGTCATAACAGGATTTGTATTATTGTCGGTTTGGTAGTTTAAACATTTATCTTCTACTGACCTGCAGGGAGTGACAGTTTGCAGAGAGCACAGTGTGGAATGTCTGTATCTCACTGGCTTGCCAGCCAGGACTTCCTAATTCACATAAACTGACAAATAACTAAAGCTAAATATTACAAACTATAGTTTTAAATAAAAAAATAACTCTAATAAAAATATGTGATTTTGAAATCTCTTTTGACATCATCTAAATTGTTCTAAAAGTGTTGTTTGCAGGATTCCACAAAGTAGAACTAACACTTAAAATGTAAAAAAGATATATGTTGTAGGGTTTATTCAGCTGAGTTAAACATGTATATGCTCAGTTCTGAAAGATGTTTTATTGCAAGTTATTATAGTTCAAACTTTAATTTTTTAGGTGCAGTACTACTGTAGCCTAAAATTGTATTATGGTGCTGTTGCTACACCATCCTATGAAGATTTATGATCAACTGACCAGTGCTGTTTATAGGATGTTGTCACAACAGCACCACTGTACTATTCCAGGCTACTGAGCCTAAAAAATTCAAGTCTCAGTTGTTATAGCTTTTGACTATAGCAAGGGGCATAAACCCTATAAAATTATTTTTTAGATTTTAAGTCTTACTACCCTATAATATCATTTTCTAGGGTGGGAAGCTCCCTGTGTGCGTAACACATGTACAGTAGAGACTGCCCGAATTATGCAGTCATGGTCAGTAGTTATGCGCAGCAAATACTGCCAGATTGATGCAGTCACGCTCAGTAGTTATGCGCAGCAAATACTGCCCGATTGATGCAGTCACTCTCAGTAGTCATGCACAGCAGAGGCTGCCCAAACGCGCTGGTCCCCAGTCTGAGGCATGGCCGATCTGGAGTGGGGTGCCCCGAATGGCCCACCACCCAGCCCCAGGACAGCAGCTGAGGCCGCCAGGTGGCACCCTGGCCAATGCAGACAGGCCTTCAATACTAGTTCCGTTAAAATTTGTTTAAACCTTGGTTTATGTGTTTATTAATTAGTCTGTGTAAATAAAATACTTTGACTTTGTTCAAAAAACCATTTAATCAAGTACGTAATGAACTGTAAATAGGCCATGAACATAAATATTCTCGGTAATGACCTACCCACCATTCTTTCCCCAGCAACCCCACCTAAAACAAAAGTGTACCTCTTTGGAGGCATCTAGAAGACCTCTTGTGGTCTGGTGAATCTGGTGGCACATTTTCAAACACACACACACACACACACACATACACAAACATTTTTTAGAACTTTAATTTGTAAATTAATAACTGTGTTACTATATCATCATCTTCTGGAAACATTTGATGTGGCTTGTTATTTACGTTACAAAATAGTATGTCTTGTCTACCTTTTTCTCCATGACTGTAATTTATATGACCACATTATTTCAGGAAGGTAGTCTTAGAAAAGAGAATTGATAGGTGTAGTTTAGTGTTCTTGGCATCCGTACTATATGTCAAACCATTCATACCAACGTGGAACCATTTTTCTTCTGCTCATCTTCTGCACAGTAGATGAATACAGTAGGAAATTTCATGGTTTTCAAAGATTTGTAATCTAAAGTGGTATGCCATCTCATAACAGTGAGGCACCATTTTACTCAGGAGCTATAGCTACCCTGGTAGTCCATGGCCTGACTTGACTACATTGTCTTCATATCTTGTTATAGCCATTTTAGGGCAGGTATGTCATATCTGAAAAAAGTAAGAAAACCCCAAAAGTGTGATAGGTGCCATTTTGTGCTTCTGGTACCACTACAGTATGTTAGTTCATACAAATGGAACATTCATTTTCTCACGATGGCAGTAGGAAATTCCATAATTTTCAAAGATATCAGTGCCTTTTTAGTGGGTTAAATGTTAAAGAGTATACAAAACAAAAAACATTGCAGGAGAGTAACCTGCTAAGTTTAGTATTTGGATGACCTTGATACACAACAAAATACTGTGCCCAGTCGGGAATTGTTATGAGGCTTTACCTGCTTCAAGGGTAGCTGACATGTTCTGGTACTACAACCAAGCTCATCAGGTCCCTCAGCTCACCTTCTTACATCACTCTGGGTTCTCTCTCATACTCCTTTCACTGGGTTTATTGTTAGTATTTGATTATGCCCAGAAAACATACTAGGAGCACCCCATTAAAAAAGAGAGAAAGAAGCTGGATGAACCTTGACTCTGAGGAGGAGGATTCATTAGCAGTGATGGGGAAAAGTCCTGTTTTGTTGCCACAGGAACTTTAACAGAAAATATCACAAAAATGGTTCAATTTCCTGCCTTTTATTCGATGGGGCAAACTTCCCACCCTGTATACTAAATAAACTGTAGTGTGGTGTAATTTAGGAGAAAAGCAGAGTGGAAGGAGACAATTTGAGAGAGAAAAGAACATTACATCAAATATTAAAAAAAACTGAAGTGGTTACTTAGTGGTTCATAGTGCTGGCTGAATCTATGACCACCATCACCCTGAGGCTAGTGACACTGAGGAGAAGGTAAAAGTCAATAACACCAGCAATGGCACTACTAGTGCAAAAGGAACTGGGAGCCCACATTCCCCAGACTGAAAGAAGCCAAGTCTTAAAACATCATCTCTTGTGATTTAGGGTAAAAGTTTGAAGAAGGCAGTACTGGGTAGCTGTATGAGATTTACAGGTAAGCTTCATGTGTCTGCTGCTACTTCTGGTAGTGGGGTTTTTCTTCTGTGTAGGAAGAGATGGCAAGTGTGACTGCAATGGGCCCTCATACACACTTCATCATACCAAAGTAGACCCACCACCATCCCCAAGCAGATCCACCTAGTGCTGTGCCTGCTGCCACCAATAGTGTGCCTACTGTCAGATGTGCTGCCTCTGTTGCCAGTGCCACGAGTACTGTGCCTGCTGCCAGCGCCGAAGCTGCTACCACCATTGCTGAAGCTGCTAGTGTGTCTTGAAATACTCAGGAGGGGGGCAGAGGATGATGCCAAGTGTGACAGCAGGGGACTCTAAGTCACACTTGCCATCCCCAAGCAGTCCCACCAGTGCTAGTACTAAGGAGGTCCATGAGTTTGTTAGTGTTAGAAGTGAAGCACATAGGGACTAGTGATGGTGGTGATGATGATGCTTAGGTACTAGGACAGGTTCCAGTTGCCAGCAGTAGCAATACTTCTGCAGTGCTGATTCTGAGGCAAAAGCAGCAACACCAGCAACATCATCCACTGCCAGCACAGACAGTGAAGGGGAATATAGACGAGAAGAAGAAAGAGGCCATTCTTTTCCACCTGTTCCCTATACCTATCCACTGCCGTCATGGGTGTGGGACTGTTTTTCTCTTGGGACAGGCACAGTGCAGTCATCACCAACGCACTGGGCACAATTTGTGACAAGTCAGTGGGAAGGAAAAAAGAGGGAATGCGCCTTGGCACAACCTCACTGATATCTTTCATGAAAAACAGACACCATGACATTTATATCAAATATGTTGAAGACAAACAGCCACCACAGAAATCAAGCACCACGGTTGCTGTACCCCATGACTCTCCAGAAAGTCAACAAGAGGTGAGGTGGAGATCAAAGAGGAGGAAGAATAGAGACACCCAGACAAAGACTGGAAGTTCCATGACAAGCAAAACAACTAGCTCTGCATCACCTTCTTCCTCTACGGTATCTACATCTTCTGGCAATCCACCTTGTTCATCGTTACCTGTCCCGCCAAATGATAACCACTCTGTTGATGTTAGAATGTGGCAGTTCATCTCCACCCACTGCAAAAGGTATGGTGCACTGACCACACATGCCAGTGTGGTGGAGGAGAATTGCAAGTAGTGCAACAAGAGGCATCTGGCAGGGAGGGTTCATCATTACTATTAAACTGTCAGCAAGTTGTCATATGTCCTTAGCAGGGTCTGGACAAGGGGTATAGTGACAGCGGCAGTACTTGTTTTCAGTTGTCATGGTGTTTGGATAGGGTTGTGCCCCCAGGTGTTATTTACCACAAACACACTGTGCAAATTGCAGTTGCTGATGAGAGCCACAGTTCTTGCTCTCAAGGGAAACATTTCTATTCTAATAACAACACACCCATAATTTTGGAGGAGGGGCAGATGGAGAAGAATTTTTGCCAACTTCTTCTTTTCTCCACATAGACTGGGGGCTAGTTATTGTGCTGCTACTGCCTCATATGCATCACTGCAGTTAGCCATGGTAAGTGGAACCTTCAGCATCCATCAATTGTGTTACTGCTGTTTTTGATCCCATTCCTTTTCAGCTGCCTAATCATCCTGCTGCATAAACAACTCAACAGTCGCAAGAACAGCAGTCACAAATTCTGCATCTACATCAGGGCATTTGACAATGGCTGGTGGCCACTGTCCAACAGGATATCACCTGCTGGCACTAGGCCAGTAGGGGGGGGTTTGCTTCTAACAAGCCTATGTCCTACAAATCAATGTTTCCTTAGGGCTTGAGCATCTAACAACAAATCTAACACATCATCCTATACAACATACTCTATCAAGTCAAGTATCAGTCCACCTCAGTGGCAGCTTATGTCAGGAACTTCCTGTCTCTAACACTATACATACAAATTTCTTATTTTATTTTTTATTTTTTTTATTACCTGTCCCTCCAATACCAGTCAAGAAACACCCCCAAAACAAATTCCCTGTTCAACTGATTCATTCCCCAGACTCCATTCACCAACACAGGCACCCTCCTCAGACCCCTTTTATACAATGTCTTATGGAGTTTGTTTAATTGCAATTAGGATTTATTTTTTATTAACTGCCCCCCAATCCCAGTAAACAACCCCTCCACACAAAAAAATTCACTGTTCAACTGATTCTTTCTCCACATTAAACCAACACAGGCACCCTCATGCCCCTTTTATACTATGCCTTTGGAAAATAAAAACATATTTGCTATGTGTTGTGTACAAATTCAATGTTCCCATTGGTTTCAATGGAAAAAGCTATGCGATAAAAGTGGAAATTCTGCACTTTTCGTGGGAAATTATTTGTCAAGCGGGAAGTGCCATTATTCGCCGATTTCAGTTTGAGGCAAAATTTTTCACCCAACACTACCTGTTTGTAAACATCAGAAAAGGTTAACAATGCCTAAATATATTGCTCTAAGGGGTACATTTAAAGGCAGCCGTTAGCAAAAAAAAAAGCACTAACGGGTGCGTTAACGTGTTGTAAGCCATTTAAAGGTCTATCTTAAGAACAGCTAACGGCAGTTCACAAATCCTTACGGCTGATAGACTGACGTGCATTGAGACACATAGAACAATATTTCCCAGAGCCATTTAAAGGAGTGCGGTACTGCTAAAGGCTGAAAAAAAGATACACTTAACGGCTAAAACTTAAGACCCAGTTTTGTTTGCTGTTAGACACATAACGGTCAAAAGGAAACCACCGTTAAAGACAATCCTCATATCGCACAAGCATGTAAATGGCAAAATTAACCCGTGCAATGCCAAAAGAACACAAAAACATGAACAGACACCACAATTCACTGTCACACACAACAAGCAACACCACAGGGACAGGGACCTCCAAAAAAACACCAGCACAACATGGCATGGAACAATGGGGTTATCACACAACACAGACACCTGCAAATACAAAACAAGTTCACCTGTGCAACATCACCACACGATCTAGATGCAACCTGCACCCCACAACTTCACACCCACAACTGACAAACACAGCAATAAGAACACACCACATTTTAACACACAGACACACCTGCAAACACTTACCTTCCCATTGGTCATCACTCACCTCATCACCACTCCTACACAATGCTCTACCAGGCACTTAAAGGGACAGCTCACCACACTCATTTGTAGCTTGTTTTCCACTCAGGGAGAGAGAGAGATAGAGAGAGAGAGAGAGAGAGAGAGAGAGAGAACAATAAGTATGTTGGGATACTTATTGATGAGAAGACTGCAGAGTAGGTGTGCAAGGGTGAGAGCTAGGGAACACCAGCAAGCCCCAGGCACATCTGATCAGCACCCTTCACCTGATGCAAGTGAGGAGGCTCTGGCTCAACAGCCACACAGGAGCCCATCACCACCTGGAGAGCAGCACAGCTGCAGCAACAGGATGCTCCACAGCAGCAGGATGTTCCCCAGCTGCCACAGGTACCCATGCAGCAGCAGAGGATGTATAAGTGACCACCAAGGCACAAGGTATACCACCCAAGGGTCAACATGGAATGACCCATGACAAGGTGATTGATCAGTGCAGATTGAGGCCACACAGCATCATTTTCTTGTATGAGGTAATCAAAGATCAGGTGTATCCCATCTACATCCACAACCATGCCCTATCTGGCCTGCAAAAACTCCTCTGTGCCATATAGTTCATGGCAAGTGGCACCTTCCAGTCCACTGAGGGTTACACATCTGGCATATCACAGGCCAAATTCTCCAGAGTGCTGGCCCAGGTCTTGCCAGCCCTCAAAAGCAAGGCCAGTACCTACATACATTTCCCCACCACAGCCATGGACTGGATACATCTCAAACAGGGCTTTTATGCAATGGGAGGCATGCCCAGGGTCATAGGTGCTATAGATTGCACCCATGTCTGTATCAAAGCCCCAGCACGTGACACACATATCGTCATCAACAGGAAGAAACTTCCACTCCATTAACGTCCAGATGGTGTGAGACAGCAACATGAGGATTATGAATGTCTGTGCAAAATATCCTGGCAGCTCTCATGATTCGTACATTCTCCAAAACTCCTCAGTACACAGAGACTTCAAGAATGGAACTTATACAGGGGGATGGCTTCTGGGTGAGTTCACAATACTACATCACACCATATCCACAGGTGTACACACAACACTGCTCACCATACTCCTGACCCACAGCTAGTACGTCCACCACACAAAACATCATTCACACAACATGAGCTCCCTGTCTCCATGTCACTCACATTACACAGGTGGTGCTGGTATCACGGTGCCCGTGCTCCCTTGTTGTTGTTTTGCTGTCAGTTTATCCTGTGTGTGCTCCCATTGGCTGTCCTGTATTGCAATGCATTGGATAACACTGTCACATCAGGGGTTAAAGGGCTATTAGAGTCAACATGGTACCTGCAGTTTGCTAGAGCTGAGAAGAGCAGCAGAGGGATCTACAGTGGTATTGTTACACAACATAGAGGTCATGAAACGTGGATCAGATCTCCAGGGACACCATGCTGACCTGTGAGTGTGTAGTGATATGTGGCCCTGACATGAATACACACATCAACAAATATGTCTTAATAATTCCATGAAACAAATAAAATTGGGCTGCCAGTGTCACTCACAGTGGTAGCCCAAATACATTAGTTTCATGGAGCTCTCAGAACATACTTGTTGATGTGTGTATTCATGTCAGGGGCACATATTCCTAGAGCTGCCTCATATTTCCTTAGTTCTCTACATAATAGGTTACAAATGAGTACACAACACATTACAAAGCAATGGTTTGTGTACTAATCTGTAACGAAAAAGATTGAGGGTGCTGCTCAAAATCCTGTCCTCTTGTCCCACAGGCATCCATATCATGATCCATCCTTGGACAGAAGATCTTCCATGTGACTGGACTGATATCTTGACAACACTTCTATGAAGCTCACCTCTTGGTGTTTAAAGTGTTTGTGCTGGTGATGCAATGTTTGAACTGATGTTCACAGCAACCTCTAGTGGCGCATTCTCATATAGGCACAGAAAACACAAATTCATGTGTGTACTAACATCCAGGTATCAAACCTGTACAGTTAGAATGTTCATATACAGAGTTGTCAAACCTTGTGGACAACACATAGCAGGACAGTAGTGTTTCTAAAGTATTAAGATTTAGTTTCAAAGTACATTTATTGTGCTCATACAAGTGTTTAATGCATATAGGCAATATATCCAGAAAACACATGTATGTTCTAATGTACTCTGAGACACAATAAAGAACCATCACTATTCAATCTGTGTCTGTATGAAGAAATGTTGGATTACACATGTGTCAAACACACTCAAGGCTAGAATACCCCCATACATGGAAAGGCATGACCCACATCACAGGAGTACACTTCTTTTTTGTCAGTGAGTAGACTCTGTGATGTATTCATGCAAACAGATGATGGCAGTTATACACTAATGTGTGTTGGGAGTGATAAAGAGGTGATTCAGGGGACATACTTCCACAGTGATTTCATGTCCATGGTTTCTGTGCTGCTCAATATAATCAATGTTCTGAGATAGCTTTAGTCTGACATATCTCCGTACATGGCCTACATCAACAAACAACCAGACTAAGTGAACAAGTTTTATCACTGGTGAAGTCTGTTACAACCTTAGTAAAACAACAACTCAGTGTACTGGAGAACCCAATGCTTACCCCTGGATTTTAATGTGTGTGCCACACATTAAAATCCTTTGGTGAACAATCAAAGACTATTTCCCTGCATGTTGCATCTGTCCTGCTTCAACTCACAACATCGCCATATAACACTTTCATGTTATATGGCTAAAGGGATGGATTGCCAGTTGAATTTGTTACCTAGGCAGAAGTTGTGTTCACTGCATTGCTTGGCAATGCATGGGAGACAACACTGCCACCCAAGCTATCACCAAACACAAAGCATAAAAGACAGGATTCAAAAGCACAATGTTTTGTTTATTGAGGGGGAACATGACAAGTTGGGCAGTCTGTTTTTTTTCCTTGGGGGGGACCTTAGACCGGGTGCCAGAGGTGGATGCCCTGGCTGATTGCCTGTCACCCTTTGACCCCTAGGTGTGGCTTCAGGTGTCACGCTGGAGGGAGTGGTGGGTGCAGTTGACCCCTCTGTGGACCGCAGCTCTCTCTCTATATGCAGGTTCTCCCTGTGGTTGTGGACTCCCAACTCCACTAGCACCTGCCTCAGCATGTCCTGCTGGAGGGTAGTAGCCCCTGGAGGTGGTGGGATGCATCCATCTCTCCTCCTGTTTCATCCAGCCACTGTACTGGGGTAGAGCAGCCAGTTGGGGATCAGCCAGTTGGGAACACAAGGAATATGGTCTGATATGTATGTGGATATGTGCTTTTCATATGGGTAAAAACATATCCTTACTAGATATGTACCCAGAGATCCGTTCAGTACATGTGATTGTCTTACTGCCTATATATGTGTACCCATCACAAATTAACTTTTATAGATATCATGAATGCTAACATACCTCTTATATCCCATCTAAGTAAGGTGGAATATACTAGGTATGTGTATTCTGATGATATCAATAAGAATTAGTTTGTGATGGGTTCACATATATGGGCAGTAAGGCAATCACACGTACTGAACTGATCTCTGGGTTCACATCTTGTTGGGACATATTTGTACCCATTTGAAAGGTACCAATCCACATACATATCTGACCGTTTTTCTTTGTGTACATGTCTTTTTTGAACAGCTCTGCAGTGGGATTCAAGTGGGATTCATCTCCATGTTATAAGTTAATCCCGTACAATGGAAGATTTTGTATTATTTTACATGTCACTCTCTGGTTGTCATGATGGTATTGTGATGCATGGGATAACACCTTGGCAATCAGAGATTAATGCACTTGACAGGATCCTGTCCATGAGGTTTGTTCCAGTTGAATCCTGAAGGCCAACAATCAAGACAGTGTTGAAGGATATCTTTGATTGAGGCCTGTGTTTTTTTTCTGGATGAACCCATCCATCCTTCTGAGTGAGGCAGCCGTCCTCAATCATAGATATCTATAATTCATGGCCTGTTGTTGACCAAACTACAATGGTTCATATTTGGTTCACATATGTATCCTGCAAACAGTGGCTGGTGTACCATCCATTCAGGGCATCAACACTCCTGAGGATCCATGTGTGAATTAAATGTGAGATACATGTAATTTCAAGTTAGAGTAAATGATTGCATGCACAAAACCAATGCCTACTTTTTCACTTTTAATGCTGTGGAGTTGTTTTAGGCCTGCGTTGCACATACAACCAGTTATTATCAGTGGCACTGTGATTTGTGACCTGCTCCATCCTTTTTGTGATTCAGTAAGTGGTGAAATAGACCTGGTGAACTGAATATGATGCTGACTTCTCCAGTGATCTCATTTTCCCATTTGCAGTGTTTTCTATGGAGTCTATAGAATGCGACCTTAGCAACTTGATTCATGTTATTGAATATTCTCCATAGACTAACATTGGGATTGGTGAAGTGAGGGTATGTAATTGTTCATTTCTCTCCATCATCTTTTTCACTGCTTAGTGAATATCCCCTGTGTAGCATGTAATTGCTAGCCTATCGACTTGTGTTTTTTTTCTGGTTAACCCTTTGCGTACCGGAGGGGTTGCCAATGCATTGTTGAGTGATGCATTGATAATCCCTCTAGCACTCAAAGGGTTATGTTCTGGTTTCCCTGCGGGTATATGGGTGACATTGTGTTGGAACAGTTCTGATGTTTAACATATAACACTTTTCTGAGCATGGTTTGTGTGTATTGTATGTGATCAGCACAGCAACATGAGGGTTAACCAGGGAGATGGACAGGTTTGGTCCTTGTTGAACCTTGACATTTGTCCTTGTCTTGCGTCCTGTTTTAACCCTCAGGGTGCTGTGTTGGTGCAGTTGTATGGCTGAATGATTGGCATATGTTGGGATGTGACTGTGTTTGTGTGTGATGGTTTTGTGGTTTGATGTGGTGTGTAGTTATGGGATGATGCACTTACCAGTAGTATGGAGGCTCCTCTTATCCACAGTGTCAGATCTTCCAGGGACCCCCTCAAACAGCGTAGATGACAAGATCTGCTGCAGCCTCTCATCCCATCTGCTGAAGGTTATAGGGACAGGGGGACCACCTGCGGTGCCTCGGGTGTGCAGGGCGGCATCCCCCATCGTCTTCATCTTGACCTGCCTTTTGCAGTCACCCCATCTCTTTTCCACTGATCCACGTCCCGCCTGCAGGTGGCCACCGCATTGACCCGTCTACAGATTTGGTTCCAGGCAACCTTCCTCGCAGCCAGGCCAGGGACCCTCTCCCTTGGGAAAAGAATGGCCTCCCTCTCCAGCACAGCCTCCACAAGGGCCCTGTTCTCCTCCTCAGTATAACAGGAGTCCCTGATCCTCTCCTCCTCACCTTCGGCCTGCGAGGAGTCTGAACCAGACTTCCCTGCCTGCACTGCCCCTGCCTGTGTATGGTGGTCCCCACCATGTACCCCTCATCCCACTGCAGGTTCTGTCCCTGTCCTTTGTGTGCCTGCACTACTGGGCTGGCTTCCCCCTCCCCCTGCGGATCTCCCTCTCCTTCCTCCTCCTCCGCTACTCTCCCCATCCCTCTCTCCTGTCCTCCTCTCCTACCATCACTTACCCACTCACACCCAGGAACTCGCACAGGCCTTCACAGACACACTCAGTCCCACTCACTCTCTGTCACACTTTCACTCACAAATTCACACTGTAAAAATAAAGTTTAAAAGTGTAAAGTGTTATGAAAAAAAAAGGCTATGTGTGTGTATGTGTTTGTGTGTGTATGGGTGAAGGTGATATGTGCAAAAGCGTGATATGTGTTTATTTTAGTCCAGATCTCTCCTCTCCAAACTCCAAAGTCAAAACTTCTTCTACCTCCAATGTCAGCTCCTCTCTCCCTCGCTCTAAACGCTATCCTCTGCTACTGGGTATATATAGGTGTATTTGAACATTTTTGCTACTTTCTGAACTTGGGATTGGCTGTAGGTTTGAATTTTGTTTGTGCATCTATCTATGAAGCAAAGCAAGGAAGGAGGCACTGAGCACTGGAAGCCTAGAACACACAGGAACCAAAGTTCTGGAACACTGAAGCAAAGTGGACACAGCCTGAGGGGTTTTTATAGTGTTATGGGTTTTCACCCCTCCCCTCTGCTGAACAAACTTCTCACTGGATTGGCCAACAGAGGGGTGTGCAACCACAGCACCTGCCTCACTGTTTACCTGGAGGCACACTATTGGTGGACAGTTGATGAAAGAGGCAGGCTTCACCTCCCCCCCACAGGTGTACAACACCATGGTTTGATCTGGGCACCCTGTGGATACCCTCCCTGGAGACTCCTTCAACTTTAGGCCATGGCTTAGGCCTACCGCACCATCGCGATTGTGATCACGACCGCGACCTCGGGCAGACGCCACTACTCGAGGCCGCGGCTTTGGCCTACTCAGCGATCGCGGAGCATCTGGGAAGCCCCCAGCAGCGGCGGATGGCTGGGACATGGAGGTAGGAGCTAGAGGGGCATGACAGAGTGGGATAATTGTGGCATACACATGCATGTATATAGAAGTTAATTACTTATATGGTTTTTAGAACTGAATGAGAAGGTTCATAAAAATATGAAAATGGTGCTCCAAAATCTACTATTAATGAACAAAATATTTTTATTGGTTGTATATGAAAGGTTTAAATCTTTGCTATGTTAAGTGGTTGTGGATACCGGTACTCCGAGGGTAAAACTGGGGGCAATGAACACACACATGTTGGCTTCCTGGAGATAACGTCAACGGGCGTGTGGGATATAGGAATAGGTTACTTTGGTGAACATGCCGATCATAGGGCTGCACCCAAGGATACGGGGACTCGTGTGTGGGAAGGTGTAATGGTTTGTACGACACTCAGACACAGTAGGTTAGAATAAAACACAGTTTTATTAAAAGACACAATGAAAATACCCTTAGCGGGCTATAGCATATCACAGTGGAATAAACAGGAAAATATAGGTCATAGATATATGCCCACACAGGCCCAGTATACCATGAGTAGGATGGTACAGATACTGTCACAGGTCAGGCATAACAAGGCAACCTCAGCACAGCATGGGTTAAGGTCCAATGATATAATCAGTCTCTGATGTGGTGTGTTTGGCAACACCCAGTATGATGGTATAACGGCTATCAAGAGACTGTGGTGCGAGAATGGAGACAAGCCCCTAGATCTGCAAAGCAGAGCTGAGACTTATACCCTCTGCCGTAACAGTAACGGAGGCCACAATACTCTGCTAGAGCTGAACGGACTTGAGCCGCGGGCACCTGACCGGTGCAGTAACGGAGGCAACAGTACTCTGCAAGAGCTAGTTAAGTTGAGCCAATGGCACCTGACCGGTGCAGTAACGGAAGCATCAGTACTCTGCAAGAGCTAGTTAAGTTGAGCCAATGACACCCGACAGGTGCCGTCACGGAGGCAACAATACTCTGTGAGAGCTGATGGAAATGAGCCAATGGCACCCTGCCGGTGCAGTAACGCAGGCAACAGTATTCTGCAAGAGCTGAACAGAACACAACCACGAGCACACTGCCGGAGCAGTAACGGAGGCAACAATAGCTCTGCAGGAATTAACGGAAAGCTCAGTGGTAATGGTGGCAACAGTGCTCTGCAGGAGTTAACGGAAGGCTCAGTGGTAACGGAGGCAACAAGCTCTGCAAGAGTTAACAGGAAGCTCAGCAGTAACGGAGGCAACAGTGGTAGTCAGTCTGGCAGGGCTAGCTAGACTAAGCAGAAGTCAGAATGTCGCCCAGGCAACACGATGAGCAGGAACTCGATAGCTGGGTCGGATCTCAGCGCAGGAATGTCAGACAAGCCGGGTCAGGTCACGGACCAGGAACATCAGCCAGGCCGGGTCGAATCACGGAGCAGGAACCAGAAGCGGAGTAGTCAGACGGGCCAAGTCAGTACACAGGAACACAGCAACACAGTAACACAGTAGCACTGGTACATGAACACCACGAAAGGGCACCCGACAGGTGCCAGAGGCCCAGTATAAAAAGGCCATACTGGGCTGGCCAAACCAAGCTCAGCCAATGGGAGCGCAACACACAGAGACTGACAAGAAAAAGCACGGGCACTGTGATAGAAGGATCGGTCCCAGTCTGGATGCTTATGGTTGATTCATGCGTGGAGTAGTTTTGTGTGGTAAGAAGCATGCGCATTGTTGATGTAGCAGTGACGGTGGGATCGTGTACATGGAAGGACCCAGAAGTGAGGGTTGTATGGCTTTGAAATGCATATGAGTACCAAATTAGATCATTCCCGGTATACCCGCCGGATGTTGATGTTGACCAGAGGCCCATGGAGTTAAGTTTTGTTGCAGTTTTGGTGCCAAATGGAGTACCGGTATAGCGTATATATTGTGGATATGTATCATACAATGATTTGATGTAGGCCCTGATGAAGCAGCGTGAGCTGGGAAACGCATTGGGCGTAGTGTTTGGGCAATTATATTGTTCTTAGATATTGTATCTGTGCAGATATATTTATTTTATTTATAATACATTTTATATCACTTTTATGTGTAATAAATAATTGTGTATAACACAATACTTTCGTCCATAATTTTAAGTCCCCAGTACCTAATAGGGTCTTATAGAATAGACCACCAACCCTAGATAGAGGGTAGCAGGGATCTGTATTAAGCCTGCGGTGAGGTATTCTGAACTACCATCGAGGACCCAGGAGAGGTGAGGGGAAGGAGAGGACGTAAAGGTACTATCACTGGGGGTTATCCAGTGGAAGCTCACACACCAAGAGGCTGGCTTGCCTCATTAGAAAGTGAGTCTGCAATCAACCCCATTGAAAGGTGTTTCTTCACAGTGAAGGAGGTGATTGATTGAATTGAAAAAAGAATTCACCTTGGTGAAGGGGAACAAGAATAAAGGACAGTTGTTTATATAACAGTTTACACTTAGATTGTGTGCGCCTTTCTCTCTTCTTTTTTTGGTGGAAATTATCTGTTATTTCTGTGTTCCTTCTGACCCAGGAGACAGGAGCTAATTCCTGCTTACACCTTAGTTACCTTCAACTTGGATCTCTGCTTCTGACTTGGTGGCCTCTGGCCTACTCAGCTTGACAGTGTGTTTCCACTGCAAGGAAAGTTGAAGCCGGGATTGCCTCATCTCTCAGTGGTCCCATTTCTTAGGGTTCAAGGGTGTTTGGCTAATGGCTGTTGACCTAGCATAGGTGCCGGTGTAAGCAGGGATGAGTCTATTTATCCTCATTGTTGATCTGTTACCTTGACTTTATTTACCATATATTTCTTAGGGTATGAGTGGTGTAGTAGTAGTACTAGGGGTAGTCGATGACTTGGTGATGGTAGTGCTCAGCTTTACTCTCTCTCTGGGGTTATTAGAGCTTTGTCAATTCTAGTCATATTCTGTACAAACCACAGTGGAATTTCCATTACACTTGTCATTTCAGTTTGACTCACTTTGATTCCCAGTCGTAGGTTATTTCCGATATTCATCAATATGACTTCGGCGCTCAGGACCAACAGATATGAGCAGACATAGACAGTACAGACACAGTCCTCTCAAATATTTCCAAAAACCACAAGATATATATGTTAAATACTTTTATTCCTACACTTTCTGTACTCTATACATATATCTACAATACATATAATAATCCCTATACACTATAACTAGCATAAAACCATAGGGTGAAAAAAAAATATTGATGGGAAAAATAAATTCCAATGTGATAACCCTTGATCCACCAAGGTTAAATGTGATATAAAAAATGGCTATGACATTCCCCGTGAATGTCATAACCATTTTTTATATCACATTTAACATTGGATCCATGATGGTGGTGTGTATGGTCTAACGAGTTAATGGAAGGAGGTAATGCTACAAAGTAGTTCTATTGTATCTGCTTGACACCAAACAAAAGCGGCAGACTTCGAGTGAACTACAGCCTGTGAAGGGGAAGAATCAACATTTTCTGAAAAGCGCTTTAATTATACAAAGGTCAAACATAAGAATGGAATTAAGGAATCGAGTCCATCTACACCGGGGACAATCTAATTTGTGGGAAGAACGTGAATATCTACAGACCAGTGAGAATGTTCCTGATATTTTCCCTAAGTTGACATTAAGTACCTATTGTTATATACCCCTATGGGCGCTAGATACTCCTATAGACACCTACACACATCAGGACATTGATGTCTGGCATATCAGAGAAGAAATTTCACGTTTTATATATATATGGAATTGTGATCCATTGTATTTTTGGCTATGTTACATATTTAGGAATAAGATCTGAAAAATCAAGCAATGTTATTCCTATGTATCAGAGAAGAAATTGTAACTTCAAGCATATTGAATTGTGATTTATCGTATTTTGGGCTATGTCACAAGTTTACGAATAAGATCCAAGTAATCAAGAAAATGTATCCCTGTTGACCACTATCAGTATATTCATCTGTTGCAGTTCAAATAATATCATCTGTACATTTATTTTGTGGTATTTTATATGTTTTTTATATATTTTTTTCTTTTTTATGATCGATCATTTTTTATTTTTTTTATTTTTTATTATATTTTTATATTCTTCACGTCATTGGGACTCATATATACGTATTTATATTTTTGGTGCATTTATATGTATTGGCGATATATTTTTTGATCCTTGCATTTGAGAAAGCAGATAAAGGGTTAAAATGGTTGTTTAATGATGTCATTTTGGACTGTGTCTGTTTTGCGTTTCCGCTGTGCTCCCGGTCAGGCGGACTAGGGTCAGGTTAGGCCCATATGGTGTCTTCCTTTTTACTGGTCCAGTTTATCGGTTAGAATGGTGTAGAGTGGTTGAGACAGTTGTTTGACTATATCATTTTGGATCAGCTGTGTCTGTTTTGCATTCTTGCCATGCTCCCAATTGGGCAGACTGGAGTTGGGCTAGAAACATATGGTGTCTTCCTCTTCACAGGTCCGGTTTATTGGGAGGAGCGGTGTAGAGGGCACAGAATATGTTTTGTGAGGGTATATTTTCTTTATGTTTTTTAAGATAATTGTTTGGGAATATATTGTGATCCCTGATTCTGATTGGTGGATCAAGGGTTATCACACTGGAATTTATTTTTCCCATCATTTTTTTTCACCCTATGGTTTTATGCTAGTTATAGTGTATATGGATTATTATATGTATTGTAGATATATGTATAGAGTAAAGAAGGTGTAGGAATCTTGTGGTTTTTGGAAATATTTGAGAGGACTGTGTCTGTACTGTCTGTGTCTGCTCATATCTGTTGGTCCTGAGCGCCAAAGTCATATTGATTTATTTTAATTCTTATTGGAATTGACGGGCAAGGATTCCTATTTCAGGCTGCTGGGCAACAGTGTTGCTCCCATCTGCCATCTCTGAGCAACCTAATATTTGTTGTTTCATATATTTACTATATTCCTTGTCAGATACTCTTCAACATGTAGTCGTAGATATTCATTTCCCATATTGACTGGGTTAGGCTGACCATATTTCCTTGAGACAAAAACGGGACGCCGGGACGGGGTTTTGTAATAAAACATTCCGTATTTATTTATCGAAATGAGGACGATAAAAAATGTTTTATTACATGTCTGATTAATTATAAACATATTGTGAGATAACAATATATTCTATCAACGAGGTATAGCAATAGCATCAATCAACATCTACGTAGCCAGAAACATAAGGATGCTATCTACCTAGGTGAGGCACTGACAAGTAACATACATAACTGTCATGAACTAGCAGTTACTATCACATTCTAACATAGGATGAATTGCTATTGTAGTCAGTCACCCACCTCTCCCCCATAGAATGTATAATAATAAGTTTATTATACATTCTTTCTATGGGAGAGGTGAGTCACTGACAGCAATAACAATTCTATGCAGAATGTGATAGTATAACAGCTAGTTCATGACTGTTTAAGAACATAACTGTCATGAACTAGAGCTGTTACTATCACATTCTAACATAGGATGAATTGCTGTTGTAGTCAGTCAACCACCTCTTATGTTCTTAAACAGTCATGAACTAGCTGTTATACTATCACATTCTGCATAGAATTGTTATTGCTGTCAGTGACTCACCTCTCCCATAGAAAGAATGTAACATAAGTTATTATTAATAACTTATTACATTCTTTCAAGTTTACATTATTACAAGTTTTGAATAAAACAACTTCCAGTAGTGCTGGAATGTACTTGCTTTACTCAGTAGGAAAAGACAAAGTGTACTGCTCCTTTAAAATGTGTTCATATCTCTTCTGATAAACCAAAGGTATCATTTGGTGTCAGTTTCAAGCAGCCTGACAGTGCACAACTATCTGCTGAGCAGATTCTGCTTATAATGGTCAGCAAATATTTTCCTGCTGAGTTATAAATGGCTGTTTCTACTGCTTGGTGATGCTTTATTCAAAAGTAATAGCAGTTCAGTCAGTCACAAACTGATTAACCAATTAAGGACCAGAGTCCAGAGGGGTGTGCGAAACTTCTCTTTGCAAACTTATTACACAGCAAACTCAGTGTCATCATAGCCCTTTGAGTGGCAGAGTACCACACTGGCACTCAAATGGTTGCACATGAAAAACGAATGAGTTAAAGTTTTTTTGTGGCTTAACAATTTTCTTCAGTCACAGAACTAATACAAAAATTTAGGTAGATGTAGAGGGAGACTGTATTTCACCACGATCGTACCATGAATATTTGTCAGATGAAGTAATCTTATGCAGCAAATTTCGGTCTTTCATCAAGACCTTTCCATAAAATTTCTCACACTGCATGACACAATTCTGCTTTACAAGTAACATAGCCCTCATTGTCTCAACACTTAATCTAGACTTCTCCTTTGACCACATACTGTTCATAACAGAAAATATTCTCTCAACAGGTGCCGTACTTCCTGGAAGACAAAGAATAAACTCTACAATACTACAAAATTCTTGGAAGTCAAGGAGTTTTTCACTCATTTCAGAAAAAATATTTACCCATCTATCAGATACAGAAATGTTTTCTTTATTCCATGTATCCAGCTGCCTCACTATTGTAGATTTTATGAGCGTCCACTGATCAAATACACGAGTTTCTTCTATTTCTGTGCGTGTGATGAGTTCCTCATCCAGACTGTCCTGTATTTCTTTCCATTCAGGTGTCTTCCTAAGTAGCACCCAATTGAACTTCTCAGTGTTTCCTCCTACATTACTCTTCCACTTGTTGATATACTCTAAGCTGGTTTCATAGAAATTCTCAACTACCTCAAAAAACTTAGCCTCATTAATTTCTCCAGAATCTACTAACATTTTCAGTTGTTTTTTGACATCAGTAGTTACAAACACTTCACTTTTTCTGGACTCTAAATTGTTTACAAGACTTTCAATGTTTATGGCTACTTCTGTAGCTGAAATATTATCTTTTTCAATTAAACTAATGTATATTTGGAATGTAGACACTTGATCTCTTGCAAATGACAACCACAATTTCAAACAGGGATCTTCAAACCATTTTCGCATCATAACAGGGCATTTGTCTTGAGAAAGAAAATAAGATCTAAGCCCATCAAATATGCTTAAAATTCTTTCAATTGATGGACCCAAAGACAAAAATCTTGTATTTCCATGCTCTAACAATGTAGCGTAATTGTTTCCTGCAAAGTCACAAAAGTTTTTCAGTTCTTCAACTCTAATAATAATAATAACTAGTATTTATATAGCGCCTTTCTCCCAGTGGGACTCAAAGCGCTTTCAGCGCACGCTCTCGGAATTAACCAAATCGGCAGCTGAAATAATAGATGTTATTATTACCCAATTAATGGTACTCATTTATCGACCTCGGAAGGATGAAAGGTTGAGTTGACCCTGCTGGGAATCGAACCTGCAACCTTGCGGTTGGAATAGGCTCCATAGTCAGGGACTTTACCACTGAGCTATCTCACCAGCATATGGAAGTATTTGTATACTTTCACTGCAAAACATTCAATATCAATTGGTAAACAGTCAACAGAACACTATTGTGTACAATGTGCCCCACAACCAGTACCGATAATAGGCCTCTTCAGTTCTCTCTGAAGCTTTCGCCACACATTATTTTTGCCAAGTCTTTTACAACCACCAAAATTGGTGTTCGTGTTATCTGCACACAAAGCAACAATTTTGTTTTGTAAGCCAAATTTGTCAATTACTTCCATCAACATAGCACACTGTAGATCGGATGTTTCACCAGGTAAGGAAACAAAATCTATAATTTTGTCTTGAACACCACAATTTGGCAAAAAGTACCACACAACGATTGGAAAAAGTTTGATGTCTATTTTGTTTGATGCATCTAAACTGACTGTAATGCTTTTTGTTTTATTCAGATCCTCCATTACTTTGCCCAGTATGTATGGTGATAAAACGCTGGTAATTATTGCTTCTGATTTGGTACGTGCTGAAGAAAATTTTGGTTCATAAACTTTCCTTATCAATATTGACAAGCAATCATTTGAGTGAAAACTTTGGCCATGGTGCACTGTATGATAAGCAAAAAGAGCTTCACTTGCTGCAATTTTATCGGTTTCACTGTCACCATGTCTCATAAACGAACTGATATTTTTAACTGAAGCCAGAACGTTTTCAGAATCCTTATGTTTTTGGCTATGTAGATGTTGGTTGATGTCACTTCTACCTCCATGAGCAATGGAAAAATGGACATTACAATGTTGGCATACCACTTTTGTTCCATCTCTACACAGTTTGTCCGGTTTAATAAATTTGAATTCCATTTTGAGATCGTTATTAAAACTGCAGTTTCGCCTCTTCTTTGGCATTGCAAGTCACTTGGATAAGTTGGCTGGAACACGTACTAGTAAGCAGCTGAGCAGCAAGAACGGGTTTGCTTGCTCTGTCTGTCAAAGAAGCCTGCCCCTGAGTAATTCCTAAACGTCTTTCTCTTGTCACACTAGTGGCTGGTTACACACAGACTACACACTGTACACAACATTAATTATTATTATTAAGATTAGTATACAATTATTAGAATTATTATCATGCAGCTGAGCAGCAAGAATGGGTTTGCTTGCTCTGTCTGTCAAAGAAGCCTGCCCCTGAGTAATTCCTGAATTCCTTTCTCTTGTCACACTAGTGGCTGGTTACACACAGACTACACACTGAACACAACATTGATTATTATTATTACGCTTATTATACAATTATTACAATTATTATCAAGCAGCTGAGCAGCGAGAAGAAGGCGGTTTGCTGTTTGCTTGTGTTCTCTCTTCTCTCTCTCTGGCAAAATAAGAAGATTAAATTGGAATTAGAAGCCAGTCTCAAGCCTCAGCCTGCCCCTGACTAAATCCTGGGCTTTCTCTCATCACAATACACTTGTGGTTGGTCATCAACAAATTGATTATTATTATTAATAATTGATGATTGATTACCTAGTAACCAATGTATTGGGACTCCAATAGTCTGATGGAGCAGCTGAGCAACGAGAATAAGGCTGTTTGCTGTTTGCAGCTTGCTTGTGTTCTCTCTTCTCTCTGGCAAAATAAGAAGATTAAATTGGAATTAGAAGCCAGTCTCAAGCCTCAGCCTGCCCCTGACTAAATCCTGGGCTTCCTCTCATCACACTACACTAGTGGTTGGTCATCAACAAATTGATTATTATTAATAATAATTGATGATTACCTAGTGACCAATGTATTGGGACTCCAGTAATCCGATGGAGCAGCTGAGCAGCGAGAAGAATGCGGTTTGCTGTTTGCAGCTTGCTTGTGTTCTCTCTTCTCTCTCTCTCTGGTAAAATAAGAAGATTAAATTGGAATTAGATAGAAGCAAGTCTCAAGCCTCAGCCTGCCCCTGACTAAATCCTGGATTTCCTATTTAATCAAAAACCTACCAAATCTGAAATGCTGGACTTGAGTATATAAAACGTCATTTACTGTTTGTTAGCTTAATTATCAGTTCACTGATATATCTGCATGCCATGCCTTAGCTTGCAGGAGGACTGGACACATTCTGGAGCACTCTGGCTCAAATCAACACTTTAGATGGAGTAAGACTAGGTGAACCCTTTAAATAGCATTGTGCCATTAATAAATAAGTATGTATGCATTTTTCATAAAATATCTATTTAAAGGGTTCACCTAGTCTTACTCCATCTAAAGTGTTGATTTGATCCAGAGTGCTCCAGAATGTGTCCAGTCCTCCTGCAAGCTAAGGGGATCTGTTTGTTAGATGGCACACTCCTCCCCCATACCCCCCATATGGCACTGTAGCACCCTCCTGACCTATTTACTCATTTAATTAAACCTGCCACCCATTTCCCTGGTCCCACGTGTGTTCTTCTCTCCTCTGTTGCCCTAATAACTTTCATACACAGACCGCGTGAATGACTCACTTACAGGCCGGCCACCGGCGGGACAGTGTCGGGTGACACGCTGGGCAGCAGGACCGAGCAGGCTGAGAATTGATCAGTACGGTGGTGAATAATGTTGTGACTCACACTGAAGTGGTTCAATGTGCTGCTGGAGCCTGGACTGGTCAGTGCTGGCTGTTGTTTGCTGGCTTGACTTGAGTCCTCCGACCTGAGTCCACTCCTGACTGGAATCCTCCTTGTCACGCGCGCAATGCCCATGTGACGTCTGTTCCTCTCAGGCATCTGATCTGCTCCAGACCCTGAGCAACAGCGCTGTGCCGAGAACAGGCAACCAATGAGAGATGATGAGAATCAAGCACTCCTCTCTCATTGGCTGAAGTGCAGTGTGACATGCTAGGAAGCCAGGGGAGAGGGCATAGGATAGTGGAAGGTGCGGCCGCACATCTCGCCAATGGCAATACATAAATTATTCAATCAATCCGGTGCTTGCGCAGCGCTTCGTAGCGGCGCTTCTGCTTATGATGATGCGCAGATGCGGGCTGCGGGCATCACAAGCTGGGCGCATAATTAAAAACGGGACAAAATCATAAAACGACGGGGCGGTCCTAAAATATCAAAAAAACGGGACTGTCCCGTTCAAAACGGTACGTATGGTCAGCCTAGACTGGGTTATATACGACTTCAGTTTGTATTTCCCTTCGAGGTTATTCTATTGCTGTCTGACTCCATTTCTCTGACTTCATTTCTCTCACCAGTGTATGGGGAGAGATATTCTTTTCATGTTTTGGTCAAATCCTAAGTATAGCAGGATTAAGACTCCACAGAGCCCTACGCTGGATCCCAATTTGACTCCCCACCGGCTTGGGCACTCCACCCTAACTCTGATGTAATCCTTTCTCAGCTTGCCCATGGTTCTTGTGCGTACTAGTGATATAAATGTATAGCCCCAATTCAATTGTAAATAAAGGACAAAATAAAGGACAAAATTATTGCTTTAACCACTTGGATACCAGACGCTATACTAGTGGTGATAATTCAGAGCTTACAACTGACATGGGGCTACACTACTAATAGCAGCCAACTTACAACTAAAATGGTAGTAGGAAAGTGTTCATATACACTATATAACCCCCAGCATGGTTCCACTGGTAGCCCAAGGGGTTAATACAGAAAGGTACATGTTGACAGGAGATGAGCAATGTGGAATGGAGATTATATGAGAGTGACAAGTGTAAGGGTGCTATTACTACAGGCTGCTATAACTACAAGAGAATGAAAGTCTTCTCTTACTACATGCTCATTAACTAAAGCTAATGGTCTAATGCTGTTAAGGGCAATATTAAACCCACAAGCTGCTGCTGGATTACACATTCCATCATCCTCTGCCAGCCCTTCGCTGACAGAGGATGATTGGAGGTGATGTCCAGCAATGACTGGAGGTACTCGTGTTGCCCACCCCAGCTTTTAGATAGTCTTTAGTTTATGAGCATGAGTTAAAATAAAAGAAAAATATATATGACAAAGGCACTCTGTTACTGTTTAGTAGAGAGAAAAAGGGAACAGTATACAGACAGATTTATTTATTTAAAGCGGAACTACACCACTAACAAACCTTGTATTTAATAATTCCCTATCTGGCGACTAGCTGCTTAGTAGCGCTAGTCGCCAGAATTATTACCCCTTCATGAAGAAATTTGAAGTGATCCTCGGCTGACAGGCAGGATGGAGCGTGGACATCTTGCCCTAGTGACGTCCGCGTGCCTGCTCTGTCAGTCCCAGACAGCTGTAGGAGGCATTGCTAGGAGCCATTCGGATCCGGAAGGGACTGACAGAGCAGGTGCGTGGACGTCACTAGGGCAAGATGTCCGTGCTCCGTCCTGCCTGTCAGCAGAGGATCACTTCAAATTTCTTCATGAAGGGGTAATAATTCTGGCGACTAGCGCTACTAAGCAGCTAGTCGCCAGATAGGGAATTATTAAAGACAAGGTTTGTTAGTGGTGTAGTTCCGCTTTAATAAAAACAATAATAAGAATGGGAAATAAAAATAATTCACAGAGGTGGAAGTTACTATATTCTTTGTCTGGGTGGGTGTGGTTCCAAACCAGAACATATGGATACCAAAAGAAAAAGGAGAGTGCATATCTGAAAATGTTAATGTAATATATTATTTAATATAATATGAATACGAATGTATAAAGAAATAATAATAAAATATACTGTCTTGTGATGGATAACTCTCTGGCACTCAATGTGTTAAATCCGGTGCGCTTTTGGTACAATTCATTTATTGTTCTGCACTGCTCCATGTTACTATAGAAGTATCACAAAAAAACAAAAAGTTGTGGAGCATTTGTGTTTCAAAATCTGTTGGCCAAGTCTGCAAGCAGCTGGAAACCAACCCCTACTCCCCAAGAGGAAAAAATATACACAAAATATTGATGTTATCAAGCACTAAACCAGACTGATTAAAGTAATGAGTCTCATATAGTACTAATAAAAGATACTTTTAATAAAAATGTCATAATAATCTAATATAAATGTATAGTAACATAGTAAATTAGGTTGAAAAAAGGCACAAGTGCATCAAGTTCAAGGGATAGTAATGTTTCATAAAAATGCAGTTCCAATTAATCTTCATAGCATTTGGGCCATAGAGAGTGTTATTTCAGTACTATCAGAGTTGTAGTTCAAGAGTAATTGAATGATAAAGTATCCCCCTCCTGCCCCTTTTACTGCTGTAACATTGCTCAGCTCAGAGCAGCAGGGTGGTGTCCAAGTGGATTGCAGAGAGGAACAATCTTCAATTAACATAAGGGAAAAACCTGAAAAACCTGTCAATGGGGCAGGGCTTTCATTTTTCTCAGAGTAAGAAGATTGTCCCTTGCTGTGAGCTGTCTGGTCTGTGGACCAGATTCCACATCTGAGGGTACGTGGCTTACAAAAGGTAAAAGGGGCGTGAGGGTGAAACTTTATCATTCAATTACTCTTGAACTACAAATCTGATATGCCACTCTCCATGGCCCAAATACCATGAAGAATATTAATTGCAGCTGTTTTTGTGAAACATTACTATCCCTTTCAACCCTTGCCTCATAACCCAGCTTTCCTGCTACTAAATAAGTTGGTCTTTATCAGGCCTTCCTGGTTTGCATACTAATAAACAGTATAACCCTGTATGTTCCATTTTGAAAGAAACAAGTCTAATTTTCTCTAAAATGTATCCATTGTATCTGCCATAACCACATCCTTGGGCAAGGAATTCCATAATTTAACAGACTTTACTGTAAAAAACCCTTTACTCTGCTGAAGTTTAAACCTCCTATCCTTTAATCTCAAGGGGTGTCACCTGGTCATTTGATCAGGCCTTGGAATGAATAGCTCAACACAGAGATCCTTGTATTGACCTCTCATATACGTGTACATTGTAATGGATCTACTTTTAGTTGTCTTTTCCTCTAGAGTAAATAAACCAAGTTTGTCTAGTCGTTCCTCATACATCAAGTCCTCCATTCCACTGATTAATTTTATTGCTCATCTCTGCACCCTCTCCAGTTCTTGAATATCTTTTTTCAGAACTGGTGCCCAAAACTACCAACATCAATACTACCAATAATTTGTACATTGGCAACATGATGTTATGGACTCATGCGTCAATATTCCTTTTTATGCAAGACAGGACCCTTTTTGCTCTTGCTATTGCTATTTGACACTGGTCACTGTTTCTAAGTCTGTAATTTACAAGGATTCCCATGTCTCTCTCTAGCAATGAGTCCCCTAAACTTATTTCATTAAGTTCATAAGTAGCATCGGAATTTTTTCTTCCCAAATGCATGACTTTACACTTTCCCACATTAAACTTCATATTCCATTTGGTTGCCCCATCTGCCATTTTATGTAAATCCCTCTGTAGAGAGCAAATATCCTGTTCTGAATTAATTACCCTGCATAATTTAGTGTAATTTGCAAATATTGATAGTTTGCTTTCTATATATATTTCCAAGTCATTTATAAACATGTTAAAAAGCAGTGGACCTAGTACTGAACCCTGAGGTACTCTACTCTCAACTTTAACTGAATTGGAGAATTGTTCATTTACAACCACACACTGTTCCCTATCCTTCAACTAGTTTTTTTATCTAATTGCAAAGGTTATCCCCTAGCCCCAATTTCTTTATTTTATATCCCGACAGTCTGTGTGGCACTGTATCAAATGTCTTACCATTGTCTAAGTTGCTACTTACATCTTTATAGAAGCTGAAAAGTTTAGTTTGGCATGATCTATTCCTCATAAAACCATGTTGATTCCTGCTAATAATCTTATTTTTGGTGGTATAATCCTGAATATAGTCCCTTATTATCCCTTCTAGCAGTTTTCCCACTACAGAGGTCAAACTCGCAGGTCTATAATTCCCAGGTTCTGTTTTCACTTCCTTCTTAAATAGAAACACTACATTGGCTCTGCGTCAATCTTGTGTCACTGAGCCTGTTGTGAGACAATCTTTAAAGAGTAAAATATAAAAGAGTCACTATGCAGGAGCGCAGACGTCACTATGGAAAGATGTCTGCACTCTTTCCTGCCTGTCAGTCTCGGAGCAGAGTACAATTCTCATTAACCAGGTAATAATTCTGGTGACTAGCACTACTGAGCAGCTAGTTGCCAGATGGGTAATTATTTGGCACAAAGTTTAACATGGGTGGTAGTTCCGCTTTAACATCACAGGTGAGTTTTTGTTTATGCTTTCTTTTTTTCTCCAGTGTTTTGTTAATTTTATCTTTGAAATGTGTGACAAACCCTTGGGCAGTGAAATTGGTGGAAGGAGTACTTGGCATGGTGCAGAGGAGTGAACTAAAATTATCAAAGGGGCTTGAAGGTTATAAGATTGGGAAAAGACAATTCAGTTTGTGACATAGGGAGGAAGAAACTGCTTAGTAAATGGTAATTGTTAGTGTTGAGTGATAATGTAACATGGTTAGGTTTGGGCAGGACGTGGTAGATATAGTAAAGAGGAAGGTGGTAGACAGGAGGTAAGCCATTGTTACATCATATTTCATTGGTCATATCTCCAATGATTAATGGTTTAAATGCAATGTTGGTAACAGGGTTGCCAGATCATTCTTTTAAAATAGAACAGATATAAAATGCCTATAGCATACATGAGAACCATGCATCTTAATAATTGCAACTTAATAATTAACTGCTGGAGGCCTGCTGTGGTTATTTTATTGTGTCCTATTTTAAAATGATAATCTGTCAACCCTAGTTGGTGTTATTTACTTTTAAGTCTATAACATTTAAGCTGTTGAAAGCAGATAGAGGATTTTCTTCAATTAAACTAAATTCTTATTGAATATGCCATGGGTGCCCTGTAGGAATACACACATTTATGATACACACTGTAAAACTACTATATACTTTAATGTTTAATGACAATTAAGTGATCCATTAAGTATTTTTATTTTGTTACAGCTCCAGACGTCCATGATCAAATGCCTCTAATTCTGGGGAGTATCGCTGGTATTATAGCACTTGTACTGTTGCTTCTGGTTTTATACATTTTTATTAGGTATGTAACAAAATCTTTTAAATTCAGTAGGAAAACAGAACAGCCAAAGAGGTGAACTAGATAAAAAAAATGAAAACATATCAATAATATGCTAGCTAACGTGCCAACTAAAGCCAGTTTATACTAAGGAACACACAGCATATGTAAGTCTCAAAATGTGTGGTGTCCAGTAAAGTACAATTGTGCTTTAAAATGGAGTTTAAACTTCACTGCAGGTTATTGTCTCTTAGAGCACTAATATTCAATCAGGTACTGTAATACAGATTCAACCACACATTTGCATAGAAATGCAGGTAGTGAGCTTGTTAGTGAATAAAACAATAAAACATAACATTAATTTGATCGAAGATTTAACCTTTTGAGTGCCAGAGATGTAGCCAATGCATTGCAACACATTGCAAAAAAAAACAAAAAAAAACAACAAAAAAAAACCAACAAAAAAAAACCCATTTTACTCTCTCTACTTCTTTCTATTTTAGAAACTTGGCTTATTAGTGCAAATTTAAGCAGCAGCAGCATGTTTTGTATTAAAGAAACCTTACCCTTTGAGTGCCAGAGGCATGATCAATAAAATGCTTTGAAATGCATTGCATACCCACTTGCATTGTGTTAAATGCTGCTGGGTTATCCTGTTCCCTTGGAGCACATATATGATCTGCATGTTTTATTCTTGACTTGTGTTTTAATAGTCTCATCCTTGCTGCTTGAGTGCTGCAGCCCACATAAACAAAAGAACATGGACACATGATCATATATATATATATATTATGAAAAATATGGGACAATTAAAAACATGTAGTAATTGAATTGGTCATAGGGCTGTTTTAACAATAAGGCAAATGGCAGCTGCCCTAACAGGCCATATCTTTAGCATTCCTTTGATTGTACACAGGTGTGTTAATTAAAAGACAGCCTCTGATTAATTCACCCTTTCTCTAGCAGGGAAATTCCACAAACACTGGCCTTGATACTATTGCCACGGGTAGAACAACCAGTAAGGGAAAAAGCACCAAACTAGAAGCCCACTTTTGTACCGCAGCTATCCTATAGCTTGCCCAGTACATGGAGCAACAAGCATTGGTGGCCAAAATCCACATTGTGGCCAAACGCTTGTTTCAGATTTTTTTCACACAACTTATACAAAATAGCGTGAGTTGTTGGAACATCAAAGGAAAATAGCCAAGTCTCGTTGTTTGACACAGTGTCAAACAACAAGACTGAACTAAAAGAACAGTCACCTTCCCTCCCACCTCCCAAACACTAACCCTACACTATCCCTAACATGACAGTTAAACAGTACTAGCCCTAACCACTTTCCTAACACACACTGGTGGTTTTCAAAGTACATTAGAGACCCAGCTCCTACTTTTGATGGCACAGTTTTTTTGCTAAATGTGCGTTGAAGCCATCGCATATAATAGAATACCAAATTCAAATACTTTATTGTGTACAGTGGTAGCAAATTTTGTGCCCATTGGACGTTCTTAGCGGTGGCATAAGTTAATAGACTACCAAACTGTGCTTTCAAAACCACCATTACCAGTTTTGTATTTTAATGTGGATGATAGAATCAAGCCCATTGCCTTTTAGAGAATGGATCCCAGGGGATAGAGTTGGAAATCACTGCCCTAAACTCAAGGCCGGTGTAACTGTCTGATAATATGGTGGGAAATACACTAGAGTTTCCTCTCAACAGTTATCATTGTCAGGAATGTAAAGGTTTTTTCTTGGAGGGCTACCAACAGTCCATGATTTAAAGAAATCCCTAAGTAAGCACAGATAAGCTAATTCATTTTGAATGGCAAATCTGTGCTCCAGCAGAACAATAATTAAATTCTGGTTTATTGGTAGCCCTGGTACCTAGCACTCTAAGCATGGCCACACCCATGCCCCATCCATTCTTTCTTGGAACAGAAAATACACTTGATCTATCACAAGCAAACACAAAAAACAGCTTAAATCTCTTGGTTTCTAGAGAGATCTCCAATGCATTGCATCACAATATATTGGAGATCTGTCTAGTAACCAAGGAGTTGCACACAATATTTTGTAAAGCTAAATTTAAGCTCAAAATCCTGTGAACTTAAACTGGTATCATTCAAATCTTGCTATGCACTATAGCAAACACAGAGTGATGTGAGGCCATTAATATATTGTTTGCTAAAAGCCCAGCATTGACTTAAAATGATCTTCACCCCTTAAGGGCCAAAGTGGAATGTATACCTCACACACCCTTTTTGTACTAAAAGGGTTAAAAATATGATAGTGACTATGGGACATGTTATTTCAAGAATGCAGGCCTGTTCCTGTGTGGCACCCTTAACTAGTGTGTTGCCTTTTTTATGAATAATTATTTAGTTTCATACATTTCTACCATTGTTAACTTATGGTTGAAAACTGTTGTGAAAATTTTAAATGTTTGCCTTCTTTGAGAATTCCTGCAAATATTGTCAATATCTGATTTTTCCCAAGCCTTAGCCAACTGCACTGGTAACAATATAACCACACATTTTGACCTCCAGTCTTTCCCAGCTGGAAGGCCTCACCACTGCTTTACTGGGTCCCCGGCTTATCACACAGTAGCCAAAGAACCACACATACTGAGCACCAACCTTGCCTCACTGTACTGGTAGCCAAAGAAACACCCATACTGGCCCCAATGCTAACATTTCAGCCTTGTCCCACTGCACTGGTAGCCATAGAACCACATATACACGCATGCACATACACATACATATAAACACACACACACACACACTCTGAGCTCCAGCCTTGTCCCACTGCATTGGTAGTCATATAACAACATAAACTTACCTCTAGATTTGTGCCACTACAGTGGTAGCCATAGAATCGCACATACAGACCTCCAGACTTGGCCAACTCTTTCATAGCCAAAATGAGCAAAGTGATGCCCTTGATCTGCTGCCACACTATAACTCCGAAATGTAGGGAGTTGTAGTCTGGTAGCAGATGGAGGGCTTTACATTTCCCATCACTGCTTTTCTGGCTCCAAGCCTTTTCCCACAGTAGCCATAGAACCACACATTCTGACCCTTAGCCTTGTCTCACTCAAGTGGTAGCCAGAGAACGACACATACTGACCTCCAGCCTTATCCAACTGAACTGATAACCATAGAATCACACATGACCTCCAGTTTTGTAAGGGGGATGGGCAATGTGATGCTCTAGATCAGCTGGCAGTCTACAACTTCCAAATGATGGGAACTGTAGTTTGGTAGAAGCTGTAGGGCCTTGTGTTTCCCACTACTGCTTTTCTGATCCCAGACTCTGTCCCACTACAATGGTAGCCATAGAAAGACAAACATACTGACTACAGCACTGTCACACAGTAGCCATATAATCATAAATTCTGACCTCTCAGCCTTGCCCCACTACAGTGATAGCCATAGAACCTCACAAACTACCCCTAGCCTTGACCCACAGTAGCCATATTATTTCAAACATTCTAGTCCCACTGTAGTTGTATCCATATAACTGCAATCATTTCCCCAGCCTTGTCACATGGTAGCCAAAGAACCACACATAGTGACCTGCCATACTCACTGCACTGACCTCCTGCATTGCTATACGGTAGCCATAGAATCTCATATACTGACCTCCCAGCCTTGCCCCACTGCATTGGTAGCCATAATGCCACATATATTTAACTTCAGCCTTGTCCCACTGCACTACTAGCCATAGAGCCACACATACTGACCTCCAGCCTTGTCCCACTCTTTGGTAGCTGGGATGGGCAACATGATGCCTTCAGTCTGCTGCCAGATTACATCTCTGTTTTATATGCATGAGAGAAAAGAAGAGAAACTTGCTATATGGTGGGGAGAATGTCTGTCTTTCCATTGATTTCAAAAATGGTACTTTCACCAAGCAGGAAATATTTTGCAAAAAGCACAACTTTTTTACCAAGCTCAATAGCAAAATATTTCACCCATCCCTACTGGAAACCATATAACCACATATACTAATTCCTCCAGCCTTGTCCTATGGAAACCATAGAAGCATGTAAAGTGGCCTCCTGTCTGGAACCACATATACTGGATCTAAGCTGCCCCCCCCCCACGTGGAATATCAGAAACATTTTGTGCATTTTAGAGGGTTTTTAGGCCTGGGAATTTTCTCAAAAAAAAGCTGGAAATTAGTTTTTTCCACAAAAATTCCCACAAGAGAAAATGGTACTTTTTGCCCATCCGTATTGTTATGGTAGTGGAGGGATTCTATTTATTAGGTGAAGCAATTCATCTCAAACTAAATTTAAGCAGATGGGCTTCCTTATCAAAAGCAAGCCGTACAGTATTCCACAGGACAGATACAGAGGCTGATTTAATAAAAATATGCCACTTCTGTATTTTGAGAGATGGAGAAAACAACAGAATTTTGCAGCTAGCTAAGATAGGTAAATTAAGTAACTGGAGTGTAATTTAGGAAATCTTGTAGACAGGATATTTATTTTTGTATTAGGGGAGTCTGGGGGACCCTCAGGGACTATGAAGGGTGAAATGAAGTTGACCCAAACTACCCCAAAATCTTGGTTGTATGAGACAGGCAGCTGTGAGCCAGGTCCCTTTCTAAACCGGCTATTGTCTTTGTTCTGGGGGGATTATGGGGTGTGAGAAAGGAACAAAGAACTTTTACCCCAAACATGACCAAATTTTATGTTACTGACTGGGAAGACACAGGGAGCCGTGATCCAAGTTTCTTCCTGTTCTGGTTGAAATATCTGTGATAGGGTAGTCTGCGGGTGTGAGAAGTGAGCAGAGGAGATTTACCCCAAATAGCCCAAATTTTATGTGACTGGCTGGGAAGACACAGGCAACCATGATCCAAGTTTCTTCTGATCTGGCTGTTATCTCTGTGTTAGGGGAATCAGGGGGAAGAAGCAGTTGCACTCGGAGAGCAAGTGTTAGGGACCAGGAACCAGACAGGACACAAAATGTAAAAAAGCAAAACACCTTTATTGAAACAACAAAAGCAAACAAAGCAAAATTGTGATCTAGAAGCGTAAAACAAAAGACAAGCCGGGGTCAGGAACCAAGACAGGTACTCAGCCAAGCCAGGGTCAGGAATACGGAGATCAGCAAAGTCAGGAACAAGTCCAGCAGTCAGGAACCCGAAGGGATGTCAGAGGAAGCCAGGTCATACACAGGTAATCAGCAACTCAGGATAATGCACTTGATCCAGAATAAGACACAAGGGCAATCAGGTAGTGAGCCAAGCTGCTCTAAATTCCCTGGGAAGGTTGTCTGCTGGCTGGTAGCAGTCAGGTGAGTAAACATAGAAAGGTCAGCTGATTCAGTTAGCTCAGCAAAGGAAAGGCAGCAGTAATGGAAAGCAGAGCACTGGATTAGTTCAGACAACAGAGTCCAGCAGCAGAACTTAGCCAGACCTTGACAGCAAGACATCACACACATAATCAGTTAATGTCCAGCAAATGTATTAGTACCAGGGGTAGGGCAAAAGAAGTAATAGCAGTGTTAGTAAAGTAGTAGTCCAAAAACTTACTGCAGTCATGGTTGCTGCTGCATGATGTTTCTTCTCCTGAGGAGTCACATGAAAAGTTTTGCCACCACCACCAAAAATATCTAAAAAAAAATGTAAGAATATTGATGACAAGTTGCATTCTAGTGTTGATGGCATGACGGAGGAAGATGTAGCAGTTCAACCAACCATTGTGCCTTACAGTAAGAGTAAAAACACCAGTCCTCAAAGTAAGAGCATATAATTATTTTGTAAATAGGAATAGAGAAAGAGGGTGTGTTGTTGTTTTATATATATGATGGGTGTGACAGTGATTCATACACTTTATTGTTTTCTTGCTTGACTCATAGTAGCCAAAAAATTGCCCTACTAAAACTAGTGCTAGAAATGTATTTTTTTTATTTTGTTTATATAAGAGTCTGTGCAATGGTAAGCCAGATAACATTATTTGGTGGAGGGAAACTTAAAGAAAAATAATGTGTAAAATAAACATAAAAAATAGGGATCTGCTTGGCAGGAACCACATTCATACAATTATTAAAAAATAAATAATAATAACCTCCCACACACAAAAAATGAATAAAAATAAGTCACCCCCCAATAACATGTGCTTTGATTCTGTAGAATGCATGATTCTTAAGGTTCTTACACCCTGCATGCTGTCTCCACAACATAACCGTGTGTAGTCAGTGCACCCACAGAGGTTGAAATATGTGGACATAAACTGCCATATGAGACAGGGTAATGGAAATAGTGGAGAGATTTGTGACTGTGAGGGAACACTATGGATGGGTGCAGAAGTTGGGAGGGGAGAAGCTACTGGTGGTGGTGACAGAAAAGGTGATAGGGGATTGCTGCTGGCTGATGGGGGTCCTTGCTGCCAATCTGGTCTTCATTCTTCATTCCTGCATCCATATTTTTGGGGAGGTGTAACAGAAGTACTAGCAGGGTCAGTAGCATCAGTTGCATGGGAGCGGGAACTTTTGTTTATTTTTTGTCAAACACATCAGCATGCCTATGCTGTCTATCCTTAATCAATGTGGGTGGGACTATGGCTACAGTTGGACAAGGCTTCAGGGGTCAGTATATGTGGTTTTATGTATACCATGGAGAATGGCTGGAGAGAGGAGATATTGTTTATGGGTCTATGGATACAGTGGGAAATGGCTGGGGGATCAGTATATGTTGCCATCATAGGACAAGGCTTGGGGTGGGGTTCAGAATGAGTCGTGTTAAGGTTACTGTGGGACAAGGTTTGGGGTTTAGTATTTGTGATTCAATGGCTATCAATGGACTGGGAGTCATAGCAACAGTGTCCAAAATGATGTCCTGCCGCTGCTTACAGACAACATTATTTGGCTGGTGGGCCTACTGTATGTGTGATCTAGAAGCAGCTGGAGGACCTTGCTTTGCCCATCACAGTGGTTACTAGACAGAGGGACAAGGCTAGGTGGTTTTTAGATGTGGTTCTATGTATGCCATATAACAAGGCTGGGGAGGAAACCACTATGTATTATTCTATGGCTACCGAGGGACGTTAGCATGTGGAAAAACTGTACTTTAAAGGGATAGTAATACTTCATTTTAACTTTATTTTATTTTGTAGGCATTAAAAAAACATGAAGAATGATATAAGTCTTATCTCTCAAACCTTTATGGTTTAAGAGATATTCACAAACAAAGTATCCCCCCCCTGTTCAACCAGATCAGAAGGGAGGTGCCCAGGTAGACTGCAGAGAGGGACAATCTTCAATTAAGATAAGGGAAAAAGCTGAAAAACTTGTCAAGGGGGGAAGGGCTTTCATTGTTTTCATACAAAGAGAATTGTCCCCTTCTGTTATCTGTCTGGTCATACAACCTGATCCACATCTGAGAAGAGATGGCTTAAACTAGGTAAAAGGGGCGGGGAGGGGAACTTTGCTTGTGAATATCTCATAAACCATAAAGGATTGAGAGATAAGACTTATATCATTCTTCATGTTTTTTTAATGCCTACAAAATAAAATAAAGTTAAAACGAAGTATTACTATCCCTTTAATGATAATTTCTGATATAGGAAAAGGTGCCAACACACAGGGTAATATGCTATCATTTCATAAACTGAGCCCTTAGTTACTTTAAAGGGATAGTAATACTTCGTTTTAACTTTATTTTATTTTGTAGGCATTAAAAAAACATGAAGAATGATATAAGTCTTATCTCTCAAACCTTTATGGTTTATGAGATATTCACAAGCAAAGTTCCCCTCCCACCCCTTTTACCTAGTGTAAACAATCTCTTCTCAGATGTGAGTCTGGTTGTATGACAGTACAGATAACAGCAGGGGACAATCTTCTTTGTATGAAAACAATGAAAGCCCTTCCCCCTTGACAAGTTTTTCAGCTTTTTCCATTATCTTAATTGAAGATTGTCCCTCTCTGCAGTCTATCTGGGCATCTCCCTTCTGATCTGGTTGAAGAGGGGGGGGATACTTTGTTTGTGAATATCTCTTAAACCATAAAGGTTTCAGAGATAAGACTTATATCATTCTTCATGTTTTTTTAATGCCTACAAAATAAAATAAAGTTAAAATGAAGTATTACTATCCCTTTAAGTATTCATAAAAAAAATATAGATTTATCTGTTCAGAATTGTATATGTCTGTGACTTTATGCAATAGGTTACTGTGTTAGTGATAAAGATGTGCTAATATGTAACAATATTTTAATGCCTTATTATGTTTTTGTTAGATCCAGAAGGGTACAGAAGCCAACACCTACAAAAAACAGAAATGAGCCCAATGTACAGGTGAGTGTCTTTATTTTTGTGTGGGATTATTGTCTGTTGAAGAACAGTGAGGGAAATGTACAAATCTGCAATTGCACTTTCACTGGTATTAGCCTCCAATGTCACCAGCTGCATTTAGTGGTATGAACTATAGCATGCGATCACTTTAGTCCATACAGGCCCACTAACCTCTTTTGAAGTTGTTGAGACCCACTAACCTCTGTTGAGGTTTTTTTATTTTTATTTTGGAAAAAATTGCATCAGGTTTCTGAAGCATCCGTTAACAACATATGTCAAAATACAGTTCAGGAAACATGACATAATGGATACATATCATCGATAGAAAATACTATGAGAAAGTATAGCAGACATAACCATTTTAAGTTTAACAAACTAAATTCCCTTAAAAAAATAAACCAAAATTAACCTAAACCAGGGCTTGCCTCCCCCCCCTCGATAAATTCAAATAGCACCCTCACCAAAATCACCATATATACATAGGTGGTCCCTTGCTCATAGCAGTTCTTGTATCTGTGGACCCCAGATGTTTTCAAATTTAGAAGAAGACCCCCTGTGCTTGTAAAGGAGGCTGTAATGTGGGAGATTTTGGTTCATCAATTTGACCCAAAGGTTGCATACTAGGGGACATCTAGACAGCCATGTCATAGTCACAGTTTTTCCTCTCTATCAACAATAACTCAAATAGTATAGATTTGAAAGTTATCAGGGAGAATAAACAGGAGGCATATCTCAGGGAGAATGATTGTGAACTAGTCAACATTTTTATATAAAAAATGCAAAAGAATGTCTAGAAACACTTGCACAAATAATGCTGTGTATATAAAACAGTCCTTAAAAATCAAAGTTCCAAAATCAACATTCCAACAACCAAGTAAATGAATAAGTAAGTCACTTCAGATATGACATGCAGAGTACCTGATTCCTGTGAAACATCCAATTCAGGGAAGGAACACCAGACTGTATCATATGTATAATGTAGGATGAACGATGAAACTATGAAAACGTGAATGGATGAGGAGATGAGTCTAAAAGATGTCTGTTTCAGGTCTGTCTGATGCTGCTCATTACATATGTTGACCTTGTCCATCCAAAGCAAACAATATCCTAGTAGTATATAGCACAAAACAGTATCGAAACAACACAATAAAAACTATCTAAGTGTAGTGTTTTAATAATGCAAACAAAAATAAGTAAAACCCATAAAATCCACTCACATCTTGTCTGTGTTGGGATAGAAGAGTAACAGGGATCCCAACCCTTATAGTCAATGATCCTCTCATAGACTCCACTGCTCACACCGGTATGTCTGTTGGTATGGGCCCAGTAGTGAAGGCCTGCTGGTCACAAAAGCACTTCCAGAAAGCAATGTGATAGCCAATAATTGAAACATAAAGTTCACGTATCCACCAGATGGGTATTAATGAATGTGCTAAACAAATGTTATAAAAATGCTGCACGTGTAAGGTGACAAAGAGAAAGAGTACAGAGAGATAAGGGCAGGAACGCATAGCAGACATGAGTGGGACCAAAGCCTAATATGAGTGCAGAGATAAAGAACTCAACGCGTGTTGTGGAGCTCAGGCTCCACTTCCTCAGGAGTGCAAACAGAATACAATGGCTCATACACTCAGTGTATACCATTCAACAGTAACAAGCAATGCAAATGACAATTATCAAATATAAACAATGTAATTTGAAATGACCTAAAATAGGCTAAAATATCAACTGAGCTAAGCATATGAGGCAATTAAAAGGCAAAACTAAATGTTTATATAAACAATATAATGATAAGAAAAGAAGTAAAAAAACAAAATAAAATACACAACTATATTTTTCTTGTCCATGTACCATAACTGTTTAGGAGAACATATCGATGGATGAGCATTTGTATGGCAACGTGCAACCAGAGCAATCTCATTACAACCACACTGAAAACCCAGGCTCAATGAGGTAACTGTGGACAATTGATACATATTTTATATTTTTATATTTTATTTATATGGTATCTGTACAATGCATGCAATGCTGTGCAGAAGAAGAAAGTATAATAAATTAAGAGTTTTAGTAAAATCAGAGAAAAGCTAGTAAGGAGTACCTGCCCAGAAGATTTGACACATGAGAGGGCTATAGGGCTGGATAATTTGGCAAGAAGGTCTCTCATTAGGAATCAGAGAATTTTAGGAATATATGTAAGGTCAGAAGTATAAGGTATGGAGGGGCTGAAGTAGAGGATTTGGCATACTTTATGAATTACTTTGTAAATGATGCAGTGCTTAAATGGATGTTTGATCCAAATTGAGTATATGCAGATGCAGATTCACAGAGAGTGTAATTATACTTGCAGCTGAGTTTAGGAAATATTATAAAGCAGAACTAGGCAAAACAGGGTTCCCTGACCTATTTATCCCTGGAGCATTGTTTCAGAAAGTCAATGCTTTTACAATGCACATAAAGGTACATGCTTGCCTGGACAGATGCTACAACTTTGTGTTTTGTTAAAAGCAGAAATATCACCTTATGACAACTTAGGTCCTTTTGAAAGAGCTTTCAGAGTTGCCATTATTTATGTTAGACATTTTTTATTTTCAGTCAGTTGTTAGATATTTAGTGTTATTTATATGTCAGTTTATACAAGATAGACAGTGGTGGTTGGCAGAGAATTCAGAGGGACTGATGACTCATCAAAGGCATTGTTGTAAGGAATCTCTATTAGAGTCATATGGCCCCTCATTGATCTGCATTATAGCCATAGTACACCAAGCTTGACACCATGCCAAGGTATCCAAAAACATGCAATTCCTATCTTTATTTTGTGAGATGTGTCTGTTCTGCTTTATTACTCGTTATAATTTAGAGACACTGGCCAGCAATTTATAACATCCTCAAGAAAATCAACAGGTCACCTGGGTATGGGAGTAGTGTGTTGGGTACCCCTCTGCTGCTCAAAAGTTTCATATTTTAATTAAGAAATCTGAATTGGGATTTATATTTCAGAAATCCTACACAAGGAGATGCTACTAATGCCAGTGGAACAGAAGAAGTATACTACAGCAATATCAAGGTGAGAGATACTGGTCTGATCCTATTACAAAGACACTGTTTCTTGCTAGTAAACAAGGAAGACGTGGAGTCCCGAACAGTAAACTAAATACCTTACTGCAAGGTTTACTTGTCATTAACAGTAGATATCTGACAATCAGTGGTGTGAATTGCGCTAATTTGGTCACTTACTTTGTGTCCACATATTGTGTGCTACAAGGGCTTCCCCACACACGAAAATGCTACCACCTGCTGTCTAAATATCTAATCCAATATTTTGGGATATCATCATATTTAATCATTATCATATCAACATACCATTTACTCACTATTTCCATATACACTAAAGCATTTTCATCATATCAATTATTCTTACATATACTATTCTAGTACAGGATTTTGACTGGTATAACTGCGTACTTTTTTAAATGTTTACATTTTTATAAAATACTTTGCAGATGACTTGGAACATCTAATTCCATATACTCACAGACATCTTGGCAATTTAATTTCACATTTATCATTGGAATCAAAAGCTCTAAATTACACCTTGTGGGTTACAATTTCAATTTACAATGCTTCTTAATCCACTGTACTGTACACTGAATATAATTTATATATATATATATATATATATATATATATATATATATATATATATACATACATACACACACTCACACACACAGTCCATGCGGACAGATGGATGAGTGTTGGCTGAAACATTGATCCAATAAACATTTTGTTCTGCTTCACCACAAAAGGATCCTGTGAGCACTGTCTGTCCACATGAACTGTATGTATTTTTACTTTATTTGATGTTCATTTAGGTCAGCTATACTAGTTACAGAGAATGCACTGAATCTTGATAGATATCTATATAATCTGGAGAGGTGAAAGCACTCACTCTAACACAAAATTGCCCAGGTGCACAACCCCAATGTAAGTCATGTACAAAAGTAAAGAGAGGGGCAGCACCCATAAGTCTTGATGAACAATTATTTCATTGAAGAAACAAGGCAAAGATAGGTCAACTTGTCAGTCCAGTGAGGGTCCGTTTTGAAACATCGAGCTAACTCTGCCTTGTTTCTTCAATAAAATTATTTTCATCAAGACCCATGGGTGCTGCCCCTCTCTTTACCTTTGTGTGTGTGTGTATATATAATCATAGGAAGAAGTGGAAAGCACTCACAGGACGCTTTTTTGCAGTGAACAGGTGGATTTGAATAAATCCACCTGTTCACTGCAAAAAAGCTTCCTGTGACTGCTTTCCATTTCTCTCTATGATTATATCTGTCTTCGGATGAGCACCCAGGTGATACATTTTGGTTGTAAACAGTGAGTGCATTCCTATCATATATATGTTAGGATGATGAAGGCCCTTTGAGGGGACCGAAAATGTTTGGACTTATGGAATATTGTGTGTGATTAAATTTCTTCAATCAAATTTCTTCACTCCAGCCCAGGCTGAGTATACTCTCTCTCTCTCTCTCTCTCTCTCTCTCTCTCTCTCTCTCTCTCTCTCTCTCTATATATATATATATATATATATATATATACATATACATACAGTTTATATGCAGACAAGCAGCACTCACAGGAACTTTGGTAAATGATGCACAACCATGTTTACTGTTTTTTGACATTTTGGACTTTATCAAGATTACACAAGTTTTGTCTAAAACGTTGAAACAATAAACACTATTATGCTTCAGTTGCAAAGGATCCTGTGAGTGCTGTCTGTCTGCATATGAACTGCATGTATCATTTAATTTTTTGATGTGCACCCATGTCGGAAATACTGTTTACTGTGTATGCATCCAATAATCCTAAATAATAATTTGCTAAATGTGTATTTGTCAGAAGCCGTCATGTGCAGTAGAGACGGCTGCGCGCGCTGCAGTAATGTGCTCTACAGACTGCCTGCGCCGCGGCTGATAATGGACCAGGGTTCTGAATTCAGACCGCTCAGTGCGCAGAGAGGACTATGGTCTGAATTTGGAGCGCCCCTCTCCGTATCAGCCGCGGCGAGGGCAGTGTCTACTGTGTATGACTTCACCATGGCCGTTGCTGGATAGCACTGTGGCCCATGCACACGGGCTCTTCAACTAGTTTAATATATTGGAGATACAAGTTGTGATGAACTAATCTTGATTTAGTTTACAGTCTCTAATGAGCTTCTATGGCATTCTTCATCTATGATACTACTTTTATATATCTTCAATTAGCAGCTATATTTTGTAATATTCAAGTGCAGATTTTTTATATTTTGTTTATTTGTTTAATTTTTTTTCTTTACACCTTTTGTTTTTTGAGAGGGGAGTTCAATAAATGCTGATTTTATTTTAAGTGTAGTTTTGGAGGGCTGTAATACTTTGCATGCAAATGTAAATCCTGTAAGTTATTATGAGACAATAGAGTGTTCTCTGCTCAAGCACTGTTACAGAGTTTTATGAAATTCTGTGAGAAGTGAGTGCATGTATAAATAATTTTGTCTTTTTGAGATAACTATGAATGATTGTGCCTATACGCAATGTTACACACTGTAAAATAAGGTATTTTTTGTGTTCTCCTTTAACTATTCCAGAAGAACACTCCTGGTAATAACTATTGTACAATGGGTAATGAAAGTAAGACTTCTAATAGCCTTGTCACATAGGCAGTAGCTTCCATAATTAATGCACATTATTCAGATCCAAGGTCAAGAAAAGCTTCTTTCCGTAACCTTTATACTAAAATGGACAATGTATATACTATATCTAAAGTATATATCTAAACATATCTTTGCTTTAATGACATGTTACCTAACAATTCAATAAATGGTTTAGCACAGAAATGTATAAAGAAGCAGGATAAGAGCTTTGGGAAAGAAACAAACATTTGCAGATGATCTTTTTTGCCTTACAGAGCTGATAATCTAGGCAGTTACCCAGTATTATATATAAATTGCAAAGCAATATATATTTGTAAATACATCAGAATTACAAAGCATTTATATTTTTTTTTTCCATTTTAAGGTTAAGCAGAAGAAAATGGATTCTGCAGAGATTGATTATGCTTCGATACAGCATGTTCCACCAAATCAAGATACAAAACAGAAAAAACATTTGAAGATAAAACAAAGGGAGCACTCACAGGAGGTTCAGTACACTTCCATCTTGCATGTGAGACCAAATCAAGACCCTCCACTGTCTAGCCACACAGAAGAAACAGAATATGTTAATTTTAAATATTAGGTTTTTTTAGTACAACACACATACTGGGCTGGATTCTATTGTAGATGATATATTTTAATATGTGTGTTATCTCACAAGTTCTTATTGAGTTCTACAGGTATTTTGTGAATGAAAGCAGTGATAAAATTATCACCTGCAATGGGATCTACGGTAATTCATTTATTGAAGTTTCATTTCTTTTGCATTTTATTTAGTTTGGATATTGATGACCAGTTTGCAAAATGTATGTAATTTTAAAGGGGTAGTGATGTTTCATAATAAAAGCAGTTCTAATTAATCATCATACTATTTGGACTTTGGGGAGTGTTATTTCAATTCTGTCAGAGTTGTAGTTCAAGAGTAATTCAATCACAAAGTCTCCCCCTCCCACCCATTTTACTGATGTAACACTTTTCAGCCAGAGCAGAAGGGAGGTGCCCAGGTAGACTGCAGAGAGGGACAATCTTCAATTAAGATAAGGTAAAAACCTGAAAAACTTGCCAAGGGGGGCAGGGTTTTCATTGTTTTCATTGAAAGAAGATTGTCCCCTGCTGTTATTTGTCTGCTCTTACAACCAGATTCCACATCTGAGAAATGATGGCTTACACTAGGTAAAAGGGGCAGGAGGGGAAACTTTGCTTGTAAATATCTCTCAAGACTTATATCGTTCTTCATTTTTTTTATATCTATAAAATGAAATGAAGATAAAATGAAGTATTACTATCGCTTTAACTTTATTTGTGCAAACTGATATTTTTAATGAGGTTGTGTTACTTATAAGAAAAGAAAAGTGCTAAACTGATGAAACAAAGAAACACATTTTAGAAAAGCTTTTCAGAAGTATACAGAGCAACAACACTTGATATGTATGCTCACAAGTGGGAATATAATCAGCCATGATAAGACAGCAAATTAAATATAGCTTTTAATCATGCATAGAATACTAAAGCATCAATATCTTAGAACATCAGTGGGACATGCTCTACTTTATACACAATTCACAGACAGTAGTATGGAAGCTTCTGATTGGATTGATAATCAGCCTTTGTAAAACACAATAGATTTCACAATATTGATGTATCTAACTCATTGCTTTGCAATATGCTGAAAACTTCCCTAGCATCCAAAATGTTGATAATTACTTTCATCCATACAAATGTAAAGGACAGTTATAATGTTTTACTAAGACTGTTCCTATGGGAGCAGATACAGTCAAAAGACTGGGGGTGCTCTATGCAGATTCAAAATGGTTCCTGTGAGCCATTTTTGGGATGTCAGAAAACTGTTTCAGGTGAGCAAACATGTTGATAGGGCCCTATAACTGTGATAGTTGGCCTTTAAAAGCAGAAGGGTCTTGCAGTGCCATGAAGCATTAGTTTACACATAGCTTGTCTCATGGACAGAATATCTACTTCATCAGAGAGATCACATAGATATGGCTTTGTACTTCTTCCTAATGTCTATGTAGTACAGTGACTCAACTGGATAATTTCTTCTTTTCTGTTTTTTGGTGGTATATGTTATTGTCAGATCAACATAACTAGAGATAAGGGCAGGGCTGGATTTCCTATTTGTCAGAGTAGGCAACTGCCTAGAGTGCCAAATTTTGAGGGGCACCTTAGCTGTGATGGCCACACCAACATTTTGAATTATGGGTGAGACCAGTACAATCCTAATTTCTCAGTACTAATCGATATACCCCTTTAATGGCTAATATTTAACTCTTTGCATGCTAGAGGTCTCCAATGCATTGAAATGCAATATGTTGGACATTTCTCTTGCAATACTATTGTATAATATAGGATAATGGTATTCTCTTTGTCAGAGACCAGTAGATTAGCCAGTGGGCAGGGTCATCTAAGGAGTGGGAATGTGGCCCAGGATGGTGCTATGGGTGCCTAGAGTCCATTGCTTAGGGCCATTTGGTATGTAAGTCAATCCCAGGGAGAGTGACTCATTCACTCTGAAGCTTGTGAACTAGTTTTTGTGTTATTTTATTAATAGTCAACTAAAGTAAATATTACTATTAAAAACTGTCAATATAAACAGTCTGCATGCCAAATTAAGAGGCTTCACTATGCAAGACACCTGGGTGCTCTTAATGGAACTCTTTTTGACGTTCTCACATTCCAAATAGAAATGTAGATTTAGAAGATAACCAATTATCTATCCTGTCTGCCCAATTTAATTTAAATTGAAAAAGCTCACATAATCTTACATAGGCTTAAAAAAGCTTATATTTATCCCCAGGCATTCTTTGTATCATCCCTTAACCCTATGAGTGCCAGAGGGGTATGTAACACATTGTTTTGCAAGGCATTGCATAACCCTCTCGCAAGCAAAGGGTTAATACTTCTGCTGAGCGATTATTCCATGAGTTAACAATCTCATTCTCAGATACAGTAGCTTTTGCCTAACATAAAATGTACTTTTAAACCTTTACGGACCAGAAAGGCATGAAATGCAATGTTTCATACCCCTCTTGTTCTTAACCTTTTTGAGTGCCTTTGCAATACAATGCATTAGATACCTCTCAGGATATCAAAGGGATAAAGCGTTAACCTACAACATACCAAAACAAGTGACTTCATAAATTGCATTTTGATTTTATTTTACTCATTAAAAAACACTGTAATATAATCTCTCTCTCTCTCTCTCTCTCTCTCTCTCTCTCTATATATATATATATATATATATATATATATATATATATATATATATAAAAGGCCAGATTTGTCTGATGCAGTCACGTGCAGTAGAGAATGCCCAATGCAGTCATGTGCAGTAGACACTGCCCAAATGTTTGGCCCATGTATACGGGCTTTTACACTAGTATGCTTAATAAAATATTACTATTTCCTTATGGTAATATGCAAACTGGCAAACAAACCAATCACAATTGATTACAAAAGGGTATTTCTTATAAGAGCATTGGGATTGTCTGGTCAAGCCCACATCTCAGTTGTAACCAGAGAATCTGAGGTACTCATAGGCAGTTGATAACTTTGATTTCAACTGTTAGATTTAAACTGTTAAGCAGAGTACTGGCCTCAGTGAGTTCTAACAAATGGTTAATCACTCAAAACAGTCTGATTCTCTGTGCGCTTGAACTATAGAGATTTGGTTTGCTCATCTCTAGCTACAAGCTTTGTAATATTATTTAATTTCCATGACTATTCAGTAGTTCTCTAACTTGTGTTGAAACCATTTAGTTATAAATGAAATCCTACTGGAGCCCTGTTAACACTTTGTGTGCCAGAGCGGTACACAATGCCTTGCGTTGCAAAGAGTTGCAAACCCCTCAGGATCTCAAACTCCTTCTAGCATGGTTTCCAGCACATTGAGGAACTTACAAAATGCAGGTGTAAGGCATCTATGCACATCTATTGTTTCCTACAAAATGAGTCAGCATTTATGTACCATTAACTAAATGTTATCAATATCAGATATTTCAGCCTTTAACACAACCACGTGTAGACACAGAAACAGACATATAGGGCCAGATTCAATTGTCCCTGATGCAAAAAATAAAACAGCCAATGGTATATTTTCAAGCATGATAAGCTATTCAATAACCTACGTTGCAAAAAAAAATACCAGCGAGAAAAAAAGCAGAACAGGTGCTAAATTTTGCTTCCATTTGCTCCTATTGAAACACATGCAAAATTTGCAATTCAGTTCCATGCAATAGGCCAGCAGGGCATTTTTCTTTCTCAGGGTTTGTTCTTTAAAAAACAACAGAGGCCTACAAAACAAAAAACAACAACAACAATTGTTGTGGCTTGTTTCTAACCAGCCTAAGTCCTACAAATCACTGATTTCTCAAGGCTTATGATGCTAAGAAGCAGAATTAATAAAAATTATCTGTTATACCTCAGGGCTTGTGATGCTAATAAGCCAAAGTCCTACAAATCAATGTTTCCCCAGGGCCTACAAGTCATCCTCTACAAAATATTTTATCCTGTCAGGTATTAGTCTGCCCCATTCACAGCTTACATTAGGGAGTCCCTGTACCAATTTCTTATTTTATTTTATTTTTTTAATTTAATTTTTTTTGTATTATATGTCCCCTTAATACTAGTCAGCAACTCATCCCAAAAAACATTCCCTGTTCAAATGATTATTTCCCCAGACTCCATCCACCAACACAGGCACCCTCCTCAGACCCCTTTTATACCGTGTTTATAACTGTCCTCCCAATCTCAGTCAACAAACCCCCCCAAAAAATTACCTGTTCAACTGATTATTTCCCCACACTTCACCAATGCAGGCACCCTCATACCCCTTTTATAGTATGCCTTAATTAAAACTGCCTATGTGTTTTGTTAGCCAAAAGACCAGCAAATGTACAGTTAACAATATATTTGTAATGGGAGTCAAGTTTCTCCCTCCTGAAGGTGACTACAATTGTGTTGCCGGGTTGGTGAATCTGGAACAAAGTTTCCTGGGATCGGGGTCAAAGAGGACTCTTTAAACCATCCCTGAAATAAAGGACAGTAATTTCAGCTCCAAAACAAACTTAATTTATTTGGGGGTCATAAGGACATGTATATAATAAAAATACAAAGGAACAAAAAGACACCAAAACACAATCCAATATTGCCACTCCAATCTCCAGCCAATGAGGACTGGAGTGACAAGCGAAAGGCAACCAATCTGGGTCCGGGCTATTGTATTCAGACTTTGATCAAATTACCTAGGCCCAACAGACTAATTCAATCTCGTTGCGCTGGGAGCTACGAGATGGGGGACAAGAGGGGACCAATCCCAAAGCCGTCCACTTGTCAAAGCAACGTCATGTCTGACATGGCACTGCTTGACAAGCAGCGGCCAATGGGAGGGAAGCCTACTTGTCAGACACACTGTACAGTACTGTAACATGGATGGTTAGGTGGTCGATCAGAGAGCAGCCTACCTGTCGAACACACAATTACACATTGACATTGCATGGGTAAACATCGACATTACATTATCCCCATAGAATGGTAGGCGACCAATCAGAACATCTTCTACATATCACAATAGGTTAGGTGACCAATCCAGTGGCTGCCTACTTTTCAAAACTGTGGCGGCAATTTCCCACTGCCTGGATGCCCTGAGCCGGTACCTCAACCCACGAAGGTCCAGTCTTTCATGAAGTGCCTTCAATACCTGCCTATTGACTGTTACAATCGTCACACTTGGTATCATATGCTAATTGTAGTACCCATGAAGTACCAGTGACAATGCATATGCTAATTACATTTTCAGTGATGTGTCATATGCTAATGATGCTCTCTGATTATTGGTAAATGTTTACTTTTGCTTTCCCCAGAATTAAAAGTGTGAATATTTACTAAACTATACTCTATCTGATGAAATTTGGGTTAACATGACACATAGGCAGTTTTGAATAAAAGTTTCAAATATGTTAAGAAAATTAAAGGTGATAATTCTGATTTAAGTCCAAAAATCCATTAAAATGCACAGTAAAAATAACTATGTGCAGCTTTTTTGTAGCCTCTGGCATGACATTAATTTATTGCTTGACTATACATGTAGAAGTCTGCTTTTCCTAATTCCTGATAGCAGGGTGTTGGCTAAATTATATCTCCAGCTGTTAAATTAACTGTTTAAGCTTAGTCACTTAAACCATAAAGGTTTGAGAGATAAGCCTTACATAGTTTTTCATTGTTTTCTTATGCCTATAATGTGAAACACACTTAAAATTAAGTATTACTAACCCTTGAAGTAAATGAAAATCACAGAAAAAGCTGAAAGATCCCTGCAGATATTGAATATGTTGTGTTCTCATCCAACCCAGGTTGGAACTGTACTCCTTATTATGTTTCTCTACTGTCAGTTCAGCACAGTGACTCTTCTTAATACATAGCCATTCAGATCTAGACACACACACATGTACACACAGGCATACCGATATAAACAATGTTAATTCCTGATTATAGATGTCTGTCATTTTGCACTGTATGATATTTTTGTCATGGTTTTCAAGACACTCAGACCAGTAGGTGAAATAAAATACAGTTTTATTAAGAACAAAATGAATGACAAGAATCGCCCCCTATAGGCAGCACTGCGTAGCAGCAAGAAGGCAATAGTATGACCAATATACAGGTATTGATTTAAACAGCACAGGCAAATAGCAGATACTGAGTACAGATATACAAGGGTTAACACAGTAATCAGTCCATCTCAGTTGTGGTGTTTGGTACGCCCAAGGTGATAATAGGCAGTAAATGGTGGAGAGGACTCAACACCATAATACTGAGATAACTGTCCAGCAAAGAGGAACCTGCAGCCCAGAACCTGCTGTACTTGAACAATAGCCCCCACTGGTGTAATAACGGAGCAAGTAGACTGCCAGAGCTTGAGCCAATAGCCCCCACGGGTGTAATAACAGAAGCAACTGGATTGCAAGAGCTTTGAGCCAATAGCCCCCACGGGCGTGATAATGGAAGCAACTGGATTGCAAGAGCTTGAGCCAATAGCCTCCACGGGCGTATTAACAGAGGTTTGCACAGTAGCAGCTAAAGCCGTGGTGCCTACCGGGCGCGGTAATGAACTTCACTATACTGCAAGGATTGATATGAACCGTCGCCTACAAGGCCTACCGGACTGGCTCAGGAGTAATAGTGATATGAGAGAAAACGGCTCAGTACAATAACAACGCTCTGTATCAGACTGGAGACTCAGAACCTGGAACACAACTCTGCACGGGTTAACGGCTCGATAGTTGGAACACAGCTCTGCACGGGCCAACGGCTCAATAGTTGGAACACAGCTCTGCACGGGTTAACGGCTCAATAGATGGAACACAGCTCTGCACGGGTTAACGGATCGATAGTTGGAACACAGCTCTGCATGGGTTAATGGCTCGTAAGAGGAGTACAGCTCAGCAGGGAGCAGCCGTAGAAGGAGAGTAGTTGGAGGAAGTCAAAATGTCGCCTAGGCGACAGTGAGATGCTGGAACGTAGTCTGGGCAGATGCAACCGATGCAGGTCACGGAGCAGGAATGTCATAAAAGCCGGGTCGAATCACGGAGCAGGTTCTCAGACAAGCCAGATCAGGATACAAGCAGGAACATCAGCCAGGCCAGGTCAAATCACAGAGCAGGTTCTCAGACAAGCCAGATCAGGATACAAGCAGGAACGTCAGCCAGGCAGGGTCAAATCACAGAGCAGGCACACAGGAATGTAGTCAGAGCAAGCCAAGTCGGTACACCGGAAATCAGGAATGCAGGAACACAGCACAGCAAAACTGGCTCAGGAACACCACGAAAGGGCACCTGACAGGTGCCAATGGCCCAGTATAAAAAGGTCACCAGGGGAGGGCCAAACAGGCTCAACCAATCAGAGAGCAGCGCAAGTGAGAGTGACAGGAGAGGAATCACTGCACCGTGATAGTACCCCCCTCAAAGGCCCCCTCTCCCCGCAGGAGGTCTTGGCTTCTGGGGGTATTTAGAGTGGAAGCTGCACAATAATCTAGGTGCATGGAGGTCCTTATGATCTACCCAGGAATGTTCGTCAGGGCCATAGCCCTTCCACTGGACCAAATATTGCAACTTCCCCCTAAATCTCCTAGAATCAATGATACTTTGTATCTCGTATTCCTCTTGACCCTGAACGTCCACCAGCCCAGGAACTACTGGAGAGGTAGTGTAGAAATTGCAAACCAAGGATTTCAGGAGAGATACATGGAACACATTATGTATATGCATAGAGGCAGGGAGTTCCAAAGCGTAAGAAACAGGATTCACCCTGCGGATAACTTTAAACGGACCAATGAATCTGGGATCCAGCTTACAAATTGAGGTTTCTGGAAGAGAGCCATACCCTGTCCCCAACCTGGAAGGAGACCGCTGGCAGCCATCTACGATTGGCATACCGCTGTTGTCGCTGGAATGACTGACCGAGGGTCCTCTGAACCTGTGCCCAAGTGGAGCGAAGCTGCTCGATATGCTCATCCAGAGCTGGAATCTGTTGCGCCTGAAATGAGTCTGGGAGCAAGCACGGCTGGAACCCGTAGTTGATAAGAAATGGGGAATTAACTGCACAGTTCCTGGCGAACTCTGCCCACGGCAACAGGTCGGACCAATTGTCATGATGATCGTTTACAAAGCAACGCAGGAACTGCTCCAGTCCCTGATTGGCATGCTCAGCGGCTCCATTGGACTGGGGATGGTATGTGGAAGGAAAGGACAATTGGATGCCCATCTGACCACAAAATGCCCTCCAGAATCTGGACACGAACTGGCTCCCACGATCGGACACCACTACTCTGGGTACCCCGTGCAAGCGAAACACTTCTTTAGCTAAAACCATAGTCAATTCCTGGGCCGACGGAAGGCCAGAGAGGGGCACAAAATGAGCCATTTTCGAGAATCTGTCTACCACCATCAAAATAAATGAGTACCCCTTAGAGACTGGCAGTTCTCCCAGAAAGTCAACTGATATATGGGACCACGGTCGTTCACCATTAGGTATAGGCTGGAGTAGGCCCACTGGGAGATGCCTGGCCGTCTTGGCATGGGCACAGGTGGCACAAGCAGCAGTAAAAGCAGAGCAATCGGCTCTGAGGGAGAGCCACCAAACACTTGTGTTAGAGACCATAAAAGCTGATCCCTTCCGATATGCCCAGCAGCGTTAGACGAATGGTATGTCCTCTAATAGACGGGCACGGAATGGCTCATCCACAAAACACTTGCCCATAGGAGTTTCTGGGGGAGCCCTTGCTTGAGACGCCAATATTTCCTCCCCCATTGGTGAAGTGATGCTAGTATGTACAGTAGCCAAGATACGATCAGGCTGAATAATAGGTACTGGTTCTTCCTCCCTCTCAATGTCTGAAGCAAATTTTCTGGACAGCGCATCTGCCCTGACATTCTTAGAACCAGGTAGATAGGACGCTATGAAGTTAAATCGAGACAGAAAAAGTGCCCACCTAGCCTGTCGCGAGGACAGCTTTTTAGCTTCGGAAAGATACGTCAAGTTCTTATGGTCAGTTAGGATTAATACTGGTTTCTTAGTGCCCTCCAATAGGTGACGCCATTCCTTGAGTGCCAGGATAATGGCTAAGTGTTCCCTGTCACCAATCTCATAGTGGCTTTGGGCACTAGAGAGTTTCTTTGAAAAGAACCCACAAGGTTTCAGTGGACCACCTCCCACGTTGGGAGAGTACTGCCCCAACCCCAACTTCAGAGGCATCGACCTCCAATGTGAATGGTAGGGTAGGGTTGGGGTGGGACAGTACTGGAGCTGAGGCAAAAGCGGACTTAAGAGTCTCGAAAGCGTTCTATCACGGTTCCCGTGATTGCTGTCACTCTCTGCTGTGGTGTGTTCCTATTGGCAGTACCTGTTATGCCCTCCCAGTATGGCCTTCTTATACCTGGCCTTTGGCACCTGTCAGGTGCTCTTTCGTGGTGTTCCAGTACCAGTGCTTCCGTTGCTGTGTTCCTGTGTTCCGGTGTTCCTGTGTACTGATTCGGCTTGTCTGACACTTCTCCTGGTTCCTGCTCCGTGTATGACCCGGCCTGGCTGACGTTCCTGCTCCATGATTGATCCGGCTTGTCTGACGCTCCTGCTCTGTGTATGACCCGGCCAGGCTGACCTTCCTGCTCCGTGATTGATCCGGCTTGTCTGACACTCCTGCTCCGTGTATGACCCGGCCAGGCTGACGTTCCTGCTCCGTGATTGATCTGGCTTGTCTGACACTCCTGCTCCGTGTATGACCCAGCCTGGCTGACGTTCCTGCTCCGTGATTGATCCGGCTTCATTGAGGCTTGTCTATGTCGCCTGACGACATTTCGAACTGTCTGATCTGTGCCTCTTTTGCTGACCTCCACCACGCTTGCTGAGCCTGTTGCCTCCATTACCGAGCCTGTGCATTAACCCTTGACGTGCCTGTTGCCTCCGATTAGAGCCATCCATTACACCTGCTGAGTCTGTTGCCTCCGTTACCGAGTCTGCTCGCTGACACATGCAATACTTGTGGCCTCCGATACTGAGTATTCCGCTTACTCTTATTGTTCTTATTGCCTCCGTTACCGAGCCTGTTCATTAACCCCTGCAGAGCTTGTTGCCTCTGATACCGAGCCTTTCCTTTAACACTTGCTGAGCTCATTGCCATCCGTACCGAGCCTGTCCGTTCACTTGCAGAGTCGTGGTGTTTTCCGTTACTGTCCACCTAGTGCTCTTGCCAATTACTCGATTCAGTTACGCACCGGAAGGGTGCTACCGGCTCTGGTCCTACTCAGCTTCAGCAGTGTTGGCATATCCATTAAACACCATGGGGTGCTACTGGCTCTGGTCCCGTTCAGCTCTGGCAGTGTGGGTACCCGTTGATGCAACGAAGGGTGCTGCTGTCTCAGGTTTCATTCAGCTCATGCAGTGTCATTAACCCATTCTATACCACGAGTGCTTTTGGCTCAAATTACACTCAGCTCAAGCAGTGTGGTTCCATTTACGCACATCAGTGTGTCCCAGGCTCTTGTCTTAAAGGGATAGTAATACTTCATTTTAACGTTATTTTATTTTGTAGGCATTAAAAAAACATGAAGAATGATATAAGTCTTATCTCTGAAACCTTTATGGTTTAAGAGATATTCACAAACAAAGTATCCCCCCCCTGTTCAACCAGATCAGAAGGGAGATGCCCAGGTAGACTGCAGAGAGGGACAATCTTCAATTAAGATAATGGAAAAAGCTGAAAAACTTGTCAAGGGGGGAAGGGCTTTCATTGTTTTCATACAAAGAAAATTGTCCCCTTCTGTTATCTGTACTGTCATACAACCAGAGTCACATCTGAGAAGAGATGGCTTACACTAGGTAAAAGGGGCGGGAAGGGGAACTTTGCTTGTGAATATCTCATAAACCATAAAGGTTTGAGAGATAAGACTTATATCATTCTTCATATTTTTTTAATGCCTACAAAATAAAATAAAGTTAAAACAAAGTGTTACTATCCCTTTAAGTGGCTCTAGCATAAGTGGTTGGTCTTGCAAATCGCCAGACCCTAAATACTGCTGTATGAACTCACTTCAAGGTGCTTCCATCTGGCACCACAGTCTCTGGCTATTCTTATCACCACTGGGCGTTGGCTTACACACCACCTCAGAGACTGATTATCACATTGGACTTAAAGGGATAGTAATACTTAAAATGTAAAAAAAAATATGTTGTAGGGTTTATCCCCCTGAGTAAAACAAGAGTACTCCCACTGCTGAAAGGTGTTTCATTCAAAAGTTATTCATTTTCAAAGTTTGATTTTTTAGGTGCAATATCACAGTGGCCTGAAATTGTACAGTGGTGCTGTTGCTACACGATCCTATGGACAGCTCTGGTCCCGGGACCATAAATCTCCATAGGATGGTGTAGCAACAGCGCCACTGTACAATTTCAGGCCACTGTGATATTGCACCTAAAAAATTCAACTTTGAAAATTAATAACTTTTGAATTAAACACCTTTCAGCAGTGGGAGTACTCTTGTTTTACTCAGGGGGATAAACCCTACAACATATTTTTTTTACATTTTAAGTATTACTATCCCTTTAACCCTTGCTACACCTATTCCTTGTTGTACAATATTGCTCTTTACCTGTACTGAATCTACTTTATTACCATATCACCTGTATTACATGTCATTACCTATTTCCGCCCTTAGGGGGCAGTGTTCTTTATTTTCTTCTCAATAAAACTGTGTTTTATTTTTTACCTCTGGTCTGAGAGTCTGAATAACCGTTACACGTTCTCCGCTGCCGTGGACCATTGAGAGTGAGTAGCAACTTTACGTGTTAGTCAGACAATGGTTTCACAATAGTAGAGAAGTTCTGAATAAATTTCCTATAATAATTGGCGAAGCCCAAGAAGCGTTGGATCGCTTTTAACCCCTTAGGGCGAGGCCACTGTAGTACTGCTGCCAATTTCTCCTGGTCCATAGCAATGCCATCTTTGGAAATCACAAACCCCAGGAAAGGTCCTTGGGACCTATGAAATTCGCATTTCTCCAGTTTACAGAATAGTTTGTTTTTACGTAATCATAACAAAACCTCAGAAACATCCTTAACATGCTGCGTAAGATTGGCAGAGTGAATCAATATATCATCTAGATAGACTACCACGCAGGATTGCAGCATGTCACGAAGGATGTCATTAATGAATTCCTGGAACACTGCCGGTGCGTTACATAGACCGAACGGCATAACCAGATATTCATAATGCCCTGATCTGGTATTAAATGCCGTCTTCCACTCATCTCCCGCCTTGATTCTGATCACGTTGTATGCAGCCCTGAGGTCAAGTTTAGTGAAGATGGAAGATCCCTTCAACCTGTCAAATAATTCGGTAATGAGTGGAATGGGGTAGGCATTCTTAGGCATAAGCTTGTTCAACCCCCGGTAATCGATGCATGGTCTAAGCTCGCCACTTTTCTTTTTCACAAAGAAAAAACCGGCACCAGCCGGAGAGGTAGACTTGCGAATAATCCCTCTCTTGAGGGCATCCTCTATGTACTCCTCCATAGCCTTGGTCTCATCACATGACAGTGGATAAGTGCGACCCCTGGGAGGCATGACACCCGGGGCCAGAACAATAGCGCAATCATATCATCTCGATATTCAGCTGGCACGGAGGGGGAGGTACAGCAAATCTTGACAGGGTGGGACAGACAATTCTTAGCACAGTATTCAGACCAAGACTTAACTTCACATCTCTGCCAGTCAAACTGCGGGTTGTGTAATAGTAGCCAGGGAAACCCCAGTATGACTGCATGATGAGGAGAACAAATTATTTAGAAGCGTAATTCCTCTTTGTGAAGAGCCCCAATAGACATAGAAGTAGGAATTGTTTCCATAGTGATAAATGCTGGTTCCAAAGGTCGGCCATCAATGGCTTCAATGGCCAGGGGAGTCTCCCTTTTGAGTAACGGAATCTTATGCAACTCAGCAAAGGATTGGTCCATAAAGTATCCTGCTGCACCGGAGTCCACCAGTGCCATGACCAATACAGACAGGTCTGCCCAAGAAAATGCCACCTGGATGGTGGGTTTCTACGTACTAGAATCTAAGGACTGCTGTACACCACCTAGGGCCTGTCCCTCAAGGTACCCTAAGTGCGTCCGTTTCCCGGTCTCACCGGACATGTGCGTATTAGGTGCCCAGCCTTGCCACAATTTAAACATAACCCCAGCCTTTTGCGGTTTTCCCGTTCCTCCTTAGTAAGTCTGGTGAAACCTAGCTGCATTGGTTCACTTGCCTCTGGGAACCGTTCAGGAGGAATGGGAGGAGAGGGTGGGTTAAAAGGATTACCATGCCCGATATTTCTGGATTTTGCCCTTCTTGCCAACCGTCTCTCGTGAATGCGAGAATCAATGAGCATAACATACTCAGTGTATTCATCCAGGCCACTGGGTACCTCCCTGGAAGCAATTTCATCTTTAATGGTATCGGACATGCCCTGAGCAAAGGCTGCCACCAGTGCCTCGTTGTTACAACCAACCTCTGCTGCCAAAGTCCGAAATTCAATGGCGTAATCGCCCAAGGTGCACTCGCCCTGCTGTATTTCCATTAACCTCTTGGCAGCAGAGTCAGTTCTACCAGGGACCTCAAACACTCTGCGGAACTGTCTTACGAATTCATCAAAGTTCCGAGTGCAGGGTTTGGCATTTTCCCAAAGAGGGTTGGCCCATGCCAGTGCTCTGCCTGTCAGCAGGGAAATCATGAATCCGACCTTACTACGGTCGTTAGGAAATGCCTGGGGCGTTAATTCCAAAAAGATCTCCAATTGATTAATAAAGCCCCTGCATAGGTTAAGTTCGCCATCATATCTTAATGGTAACGGCGCCACCGCCGTTAGACCTCTGGAATGAGCAATAGGAGCCACAGACTGATTGTCCGGTGTCGTAACCGGGGAGACCACCCGATTTTGGCTTGGTTTGTCAAGGTGTACCGTTCACTCAAGTAACGTTTGTAAGGCCAATGCCAATTGGTCTAGGCACTGTTCGTGAACATCCATTCTCCAGTGGATGTTTTGTGTAATACTTTCCCCCTTACTGTCTGAGATCATGGCCCTTTCATACTGTCACGGTTTTCAAGATACTCAGACCAGTAGGTGAAATAAAACACAGTTTTATTAAGAACAAAATGAATGACAAGAATCGCCCCCTATAGGCAGCACTGCGTAGCAGCAAGAAGGCAATAATATGACCAATATACAGGTATTGATTTAAACAGCACAGGCAAATAGCAGATACTGAGTACAGATATACAAGGGTTAACACAGTAATCAGTCCATCTCAGTTGTGGTGTTTGGCACGCCCAAGGTGATAATAGGCAGTAAATGGTGGAGAGGACTCAACACCAAATGTGCATAATACTGAGATAACTGTCCAGCAAAGAGGAACCTGCAGCCCAGAACCTGCTGTACTTGATTAATAGCCCCCACGGGCATAATAACGGAGCAAGTAGACTGCCAGAGCTTGAGCCAATAGCCCTCGCGGGTGTGATAATGGAAGCAACTGGATTGCAAGAGCTTTGAGCCAATAGCCCCCACGGGCGTGATAACAGAAGCAACTGGATTGCAAGAGCTTGAGCCAATAGCCCCCACTGGCGTATTAACAGAGGTTTGCACAGTAGCAGCTAAAGCCGTGGCGCCTACCGGGCGCGGTAATGAACTTCACTATACTGCAAGGATAGATATGAACCGTCGCCTACAAGGCCTACCGGACCGGCTATCACGGTTCCCGTGCTATTCTGTCAATCTTGGCTGAATTACCTGTGCATTGGAGGATGCTGATTGGCCCGCCCAGGATGTGCCTTTATATACTGAAGCTTGGGCACTTGTCATTTGCCCTTTCGTGGTGTTCCAGTATCTGCGCTTCGTTGCTGTGTTCCAGTTCTCCAGTGTACCGACCCGGCTTGTCTGACTCTTCTGTTGTTCCTGCTCCGTGTATGACCCGGCTCTGGCTGACGACCCTGCTTCATGATTGTTCCGGTTCTGGCTGATGATCCTGCTCCATGTATGACCCGGCTCTGGCTGACGACCCTGCTCCGTGATTGATCCAATTCTGGCTGATGACCCTGCTCCGTGTACGACCCGGCTCCGGTAGACGACCTTGCTCCATGATTGATGCTGTTCTTCGGCTGCTGTTCCCGCTGTGCTCCGGTTCCGGTTATCGCCTGTTCCAGTCTGCTGTTCCGGTGTACCTGCACGGCCCGGTCGCGTCCGCGACATTCTGAGCACTTGGTGTCTCGCTATTCCTCTCATTGCTCTAGCTGAGATAGTGTTTGCCTTGCCATTCATAGTACGTTACTGTGTTCCGGTACAGAACCTGTTAACTCCTGCAGTGCTTCGTAATCTCAGTCTTGTGCCTCCGTTCTCGCCAAGCATACACTTATCAGTTAAGAGCCACTCCTTCCGTACCTCTGTAACGCTTCACTACCCTGTGCAGAGCATTGCCGGTCCGGTGTTCGGTGTGCACTGTGACCGCGCCAGTGGGCATTGCTATCTGTTAGCTCTTGCTGGAAAAGTTCCGTACGGCACCGGAGGGGTGTCCTGGCTCCGGCCTACTGACGTACAGAGGTTACGCTATCCATCTGCACTATCCAGTGCTTGGCTCTCAGTGCTTGTGCAGTCGCTACCACCATTTGACATCCAAGAGGTGTCAGGGCACTATCCATTGGGCACATGCAGAGTTAACTTCCATTCTCAGTTAAGGGCGGCTCAGGTTCTTGTACTTCAGTTTGGCAATAGCACTTCTTCATATCCCACGGTGGTGGTATTTACTCGGCACTGGCAATTGTGCCTTCCATTTCTATTTGAGAGTGAATTCAGTACAGACACCTTGCTCCAGCTTTGTGATTCAAGTACTGTGTTCCAGAGACTGCTACTTAGTTCCAGCTTTGTGACTCAAGAACTATTACCCAGAGACTGCTATATATCCTGGGCATTGGCCAATCTAGGACTAAGTTATCCACTTGCACTTGTTAACCCTTTGGGGTCATTTACTATCTATCCATTGTCCAGTATTATTTTGTGTATTGCATTCACTCTGTTCATTTTGCTATTACTGCTATTCCTGTACTGGCCCCTAGGGGCATTGTATTACTCCTAGATTCAATAAACTGTGTTTTTACTTTACTCCCTGGTCTGAGTGTCAGAAAACCGTTACAGTACGAAAGGGCCATGACCTCAGACGGGAAGAGCGACAGTAATACACAGAACCTCCACTGGAGGATGGATGTTCACGAGCAGCGTCTAGATCAATTGGCTTTGGCCATGCAAACCTTGCTTGAACGTACAGTACATTTCGAGAAACCGAATCAAAATCCGGTGGTCCCCCCAGTCTTGACACCGGACAATGCCACTGGGCAATTGCTGGCTCCCTCAAGAAGTCTCACGGCGGCGGCGCCGTTACCACTCAGATACGGTGGCGAACCCACACTGTGCAGAGGGTTCCTTAACCAACTAGAGATATTCTTAGAACTCACACCCTATGCTTTTACGAATGACCGTAGCAAAGTGGGGTTCATGATATCTCTGTTAACTGGCAAAGCGCTGGCATGGGCTAATCCTTTATGGGAGCAGGCCAAACCCTGTACTCTGAATTTTAACGAATTTGTCAGACAGTTTCGCAGAGTGTTTGAGACACCAGGGCGAGCCATCTCGGCAGCTAAGAAATTGATGGTAATTCAGATGGGCGATCGCACTGTGGCCGACTATGCTATAGAATTTCGTATTTTAGCTGCAGAATTGGCCTGGAATAATGAGGCACTCCTGGCAGCCTTTTCACAAGGCCTATCGGACTCCATCAAGGATGAGATTGCTGCCAGGGAGGTACCCACTGACCTAGATGAATACATAGATTATATGATACTCATTGACACCCGAATGCGCGAGAGGCGCTTGGCTAAAAGGGCTAGCTCCAAGACCCATGGGCACGAGAGGTCTTTTAACCCACCCTCACCTCCCATTCCTCCTGATGGGGTACCTGAAACAGGGGAGCCCATGCAGATTGGATATACTAGATTGTCAAAGGAGGAGAGGGCTTATCGCAAAAGACAAGGGTTATGTTTATATTGTGGTAAGAATGGGCACCTACTACGCACATGTCTGGTACGTCCGGGAAACGCACGCACCTAGGGTACCTTGGGGGACAGGCCCTAGGTGGTGTACAGTCGTCCTCAGATCCTTGTTCCACGAAACCCACCATACCGGTGAGTTTTCTTCTGGGTGATCAAGCTGTGGAGGTACTAGCCCTGGTAGATTCTGGCGCAGCAGGCTATTTCATGGACCGGGCATTCGTTGAAAGACATAATATTCCGCTGTCTAAAAGAGATACTCCGCTAGCCATTGAGGCTATTGATGGCAGACCCCTAGAACCAGCACTTATCACCATTGAGACTACTCTCATTACTATGGCTATTGGGGTTCTCCACAAAGAGGGGGTACGTTTCCAAATTATACATTCACCCCACCATGCGGTCATTCTGGGGTACCCTTGGTTGTCGCTGCACAATCCCCAGTTTGACTGGCAAAGATGTGAAATTGAGTCTTGGTCTGAATACTGCACTAGTCACTGTTTATCTCACCCAGTCAAGATTATGTGTACCTCACCTTCTGTGCCAGCTGAATACAGCAAGTTCAGTAACGTATTCAGTAAGGGTGAGGCTAGCGCTATTGATTTGCCCCCGGGAGTTGTGCCGCCAAGGGGTAGGACCTACCCATTGTCCGGGGAGGAGACTAGGGCCATGGAGGAATACATCGAGGATGCCCTCATACGAGGGATTATTCGTAAATCATCCTCTCCGGCAGGTGCAGGGTTCTTTTTTGTAAAAAAGAAAAGTGGCGAATTACGACCGTGTATTGACTACCGTGGACTCAATAAGTTGATTGCCAAGAATGCTTACCCCATTCCACTCATCACAGAATTATTTGACAGGTTGAAAGGCTCCTCTATCTTCACGAAACTCGATCTTCGTGCTGCCTACAACCTAATAAGGATCAGGGCTGGTGATGAGTGGAAGACGGCATTCAATACCAGGTCAGGCCACTATGAATATCTGGTTATGCCATTTGGGTTATGTAATGCACCTGCCGTATTCCAAGAGTTCATTAATGATATCCTCCGTGACATGCTACAGTCTTGTGTGGTGGTGTACTTGGACGATATATTGATCCATTCTGCTAATTTAACCCAGCACATCCAGGATGTTTCGGAAGTATTGATGCGATTACGTAAGAACAAATTGTTCTGCAAAGTAGAAAAATGTGAATTTCATCGCTCCCAAGTACCATTCTTGGGTTTTGTGATATCCAATGATGGCATAGCAATGGACCAAGAGAAGTTGGCAGCGGTTCTACAATGGCCACGACCCAAGGGGTTAAAAGCGATCCAAAGGTTCTTGGGCTTTGCCAACTATTATAGAAAGTTTATTCAGAACTTTTCTACCATCACAAAACCTCTCTCTGACCTTACGCATAAGGGGGCAAATCCCTCTCAATGGTCCCAGGCAGCTGAAATAGCCTTTGAAACCCTAAAGAAGGCATTTGCATCCGCTCCTATACTGTCCCACTCTAATCCCACCCTGCCGTTTACACTAGAGGTTGATGCCTCCGAGGTTAGGGTAGGGGCAGTTCTCTCCCAACGCCCCAAGGAGGGGGGTAACCTGAGGCCGTGTGGGTTCTTCTCAAAAAAACTATCTAGTGCCCAAAGCCATTACGAAATTGGTGATAGGGAACTGTTGGCTATCATCTTGGCATTAAAAGAATGGCGACATCTTCTGGAGGGCGCTAGAGCACCAGTGTTGATCCTCACAGACCATAAAAACTTGATTTACCTATCCGAGGCAAAAAGATTGTCTTCTCGTCAGGCTCGATGGGCTCTATTTCTGTCCAGATTTAATTTCATAGTCTAGTACTTGCCTGGTTCCAAAAATATTAAGGCGGATGCTCTTTCTAGACAATTCTGCACGGACATTGAGAGGGATGAGGCCCCGGTCCCCATAATTCAGCCAGACAGAATTCTGGCTACTATTCGTACCAGCATCACCTCGCCACTGGGAGAGCAAATATTGGCATCACAAGCTCGGGCACCCCCTGAAACCCCAGTTGGCAGGTGTTTTGTGGACGAACCTTTTCGTACCCAATTACTTGAGACCTACCACTCATCTAAGGCAGCTGGGCACATTGGCAGAGATCAGTTAGCATGGTCACTATCACGAACATTCTGGTGGCCCTCCCTGAAAGCCGACTGCTCTGCATTCACTGCTGCTTGCGCCATCTGTGCCCGTGCCAAAACTCCCAGACATCTCCCAGTAGGCTTGCTTCAACCAGTGCCTAATGGTGATCGTCCATGGTCCCATATTTCGATTAATTTTTTGGGAGAGCTGCCGAGTTCCAAGGGCTATACGTTTATCTTGACGGTGGTAGATAGATTCTCAAAGATGGCTCATTTCGTGCCCCTCTCTGGCCTTCCCTCGGCCCAGGAATTGGCATCTATTTTTGCCAGAGAAGTATTCCGCTTGCACGGGGTGCCCAGAGTAATTGTGTCTGACCGGGGGAGTCAATTCGTGTCGAGATTCTGGAGGGCATTCTGTGGCCAGATGGGCATTCAATTATCCTTCTCCTCCGCCTACCATCCCCAGACCAACGGAGCCGCTGAGCGTGCCAATCAGGGACTGGAGCAGTTTTTACGCTGCTTTGTGACTGATCATCATGATAACTGGGCTGACCTGTTGCCGTGGGCAGAGTTTGCCAGGAACTGCGCGGTTAATTCATCATCTGGGAGATCTCCATTCCTTGTTAATTATGGGTTCCAGCCCTGTCTACTCCCAGACTCATTTCAGTCCCAGCAGATTCCGGCTCTGGATGAGCATATGGAGCAGCTCTGCTCCACTTGGGCACAGGTACAAAGGTCCCTCAGTCAGTCCTTCCTCAGATATCAGCGGCATGCCAATTGCAGACGGCTGCCTTCGGTCTCCTTCCAGGTTGGGGATAAGGTATGGCTTTCCTCCAAGAATCTCAACCTGCAGGTGCCCTCGAACAAACTGGCCCCCCGGTTCATTGGGCCATTCAAGATTATACGCAAGATCAATCCTGTGGCATACGCTTTGGAACTTCCTAATACTATGCATATTCACAATGTGTTCCATGTGTCACTATTAAAGCCCTTGGTTTGCAATCGTTATACTACCACTCCGGTGGTTCCTGGGCCGGTGGATGTGCAGGGCCAAGAGGAATACGAAGTTCAGAGCATTATTGACTCAAGGAGATTTAGAGGCAAGTTGCAATATTTGGTCCATTGGAAGGGATATGGGCCTGAGGAGCGCTCTTGGGTCGACCACAAAGACCTCCATGCCCACGGTTGTTGCGCAACTTTCACTCTAAATACCCTCAGAAACCTAGACCCTCCGGCAGGGGAGGGGGTCTTTGATAGGGGGGTACTATCACGGTTCCCGTGCTATTCTGTCAATCTTGGCTGAATTACCTGTGCATTGGAGGATGCTGATTGGCCCGCCCAGGATGTGCCTTTATATACTGAAGCTTGGGCACTTGTCATTTGCCCTTTCGTGGTGTTCCAGTATCTGCGCTTCGTTGCTGTGTTCCAGTTCTCCAGTGTACCGACCCGGCTTGTCTGACTCTTCTGTTGTTCCTGCTCCGTGTATGACCCGGCTCTGGCTGACGACCCTGCTTCGTGATTGTTCCTGTTCTGGCTGATGATCCTGCTCCGTGTATGACCTGGCTTTAGCTGACGACCCTGCTCCGTGATTGATCCGATTCTGGCTGATGACTCTGCTCCGTGTACGACCCGGCTCCGGTAGACGACCTTGCTCCATGATTGATGCTGTTCTTCGGCTGCTGTTCCCGCTGTGCTCCGGTTCCGGTTATCGCCTGTTCCAGTCTGCTGTTCCGGTGTACCTGCACGGCCCGGTCGTGTCCGCGACATTCTGAGCACTTGGTGTCTCGCTATTCCTCTCATTGCTCTAGCTGAGATAGTGCTTGCCTTGCCATTCATAGTACGTTACTGTGTTCCGGTACAGAACCTGTTAACTCCTGCAGTGCTTCGTAGTCTCAGTCTTGTGCCTCCGTTCTCGCCAAGCATACACTTATCAGTTAAGAGCCACTCCTTCCGTACCTCTGTAACGCTTCACTACCCTGTGCAGAGCATTGCCGATCCGGTGTTCGGTGTGCACCGTGACCGCGCCAGTGGGCATTGCTATCCGTTAGCTCTTGCTGGGAAAGTTCCGTACGGCACCGGAGGGGTGTCCTGGCTCCGGCCTACCGACGTACAGAGGTTACGCTATCCATCTGCACTATCCAGTGCTTGGCTCTCAGTGCTTGTGCAGTCGCTACCACCATTTGACATCCAAGAGGTGTCAAGGCACTATCCATTGGGCACATGCAGAGTTAACTTCCATTCTCAGTTAAGGGCGGCTCAGGTTCTTGTACTTCAGTTTGGCAATAGCACTTCTTCATATCCCACGGTGGTGGTATTTACTCGGCACTGGCAATTGTGCCTTCCGTTTCTATTTGAGAGTGAATTCAGTACAGACACCTTGCTCCAGCTTTGTGATTCAAGTACTGTGTTCCAGAGACTGCTACTTAGTTCCAGCTTTGTGACTCAAGAACTATTACCCAGAGACTGCTATATATCCTGGGCGTTGGCCGATCTAGGACTAAGTTATCCACTTGCACTTGTTAACCCTTTGGGGTCATTTACTATCTATCCATTGTCCAGTATTATTTTGCTGTATTGCATTCACTCTGTTCATTTTGCTATTACTGCTATTCCTGTACTGGCCCCTAGGGGCATTGTATTACTCCTAGATTCAATAAACTGTGTTTTTACTTTACTCCCTGGTCTGAGTGTCAGAAAACCGTTACACCGGCTCAGCAGTAATAGTGATATGAGAGAAAACGGCTCAGCACAATAGCAACGCTCTGTACCAGTCTGGAGGCTCAGAACCGGGAACACAGCTCTGCACAGGTTAACGGCTCAATAGTTGGAACACAGCTCTGCACGTGTCAATGGCTCGATAGTTGGAACACAGCTCTGCACGGGTTAACGGCTCAATAGTTGGAACACAGCTCTGCACGGGTTAACGGCTCGTAAGAGGAGTACAGCTCAGCAGGGAACAGCTCGGTAGCAGGATCTCAGCTCAGCACAGGTTAACAACTGCAGCCGTAGAAGGACAGTAGTTGGAGGAAGTCAAAATGTCGCCTCGGCGACAGTGGGACGCTGGAATGTAGTCTGGGCAGATGCAACCGATGCAGGTCACGGAGCAGGAATGTCATACAAGCTGGGTCGAATCACGGAGCAGGTTCTCAGACAAGCCAGATCAGGATACAAGCAGGAACGTCAGCCAGGCGTGGTCAAATCACGGAGCAGGTTCTCAGGCAAGCCAGATCAGGATACAAGCAGGAACGTCAGCCAGGCAGGGTCAAATCACAGAGCAGGTACACAGGAACGTAGTCAGAGCAAGCAAAGTTGGTACACCGGAAATCAGGAACGCAGGAACACAGCACAGCAAAACTGGCTCAGGAACACCACAAAAGTGCACCTGACAAGTGCCAATGGCCCAGTATAAAAAGGTCACCAGGGGCAGGCCAAACAGGCTCAACCAATCGGAGCACAGCACAAGTGAGAGTGACAGGAGAGGAATCACCCCTCCAAACACACACACACACACACACACACACACACGCATATTTGGTAGTACTGTCTTTAAAGGGATAGTAATGTTTCACAAAAAAGCAGCTCCAATTAATCTTCATAGTATTTGGGCCATGGAGAGTGTTATTTCAGTACTGTCCGAGTTGTAGTTCAACAGTATTTGGATTATAAAGTATCTCCCTCCCGTCCCTTTTACTGATGTAATACTGCACACATCAGAGCAGCAAGACTGTCCGGAAGGATCACAGCAAGGAACAATCTTCAGTGAGCATAAGGAAAAACCTGTCAAGGGGGGTAGAGTTTTCCTTATGCTCACAGTAAGATGTCCCTTGCTGTGACCTCTGTGGTCAAGAGACCAGATTCCACATGTGAGGAAAGGTGGTTTACACTCTGTAAAAGGGGCAGGAAGGGGATACTTTATCATTCAATTAGTCTTGAAATATAACTCTGACAGTATTGAAATGACACTCTCCATGGCCCAAATACTATGAAGATTAATCTGAGCTGTTTTTTTTTTTTTTGTGAAACATTACTATCACCTTAAGACAAATTTACTACTCTGCAAGATGCGAAAGGTTTTTGACCATTGTGTGCTTCCAGTCCTTTGTATGGCTGTGAAACAAGAACACTGAATACCAAAGAAATACAAAAATCTTAAGGTTATGCAGAGAGGTATGGAGCGGTGAATTCTAAACATAACAAAAAGAAACTGAAAAATGTGTGCATTGATTCATCAGCAAACAAACATCTACAGCATCATTAAAAGAGAAAGGCTCCTGAAATGCAGCTCCAAACTTGCAAGGAACCTCCATCATGCTTCACTGTAGTCTGCAGACACTCATTCTTGTACCACTCTCCAGCCCTTTGGTGAACAAACTGCCTTCTGCTGCAGCCAAATATTTCAAATTTTGACTCATCAGTCCAGCACCTGCTGCTACTTTTCTGCACCCCAGTTTCTGTGTTTTTGTGTATAGTTGAGTAGTTTGGCCTTGTTTCCACATTGGAGGTATGGCTTTTGACCACAAGTCTTCCATGAAGACCACATTTGACCAGACTTCTCCAAACAGTGGATGGGTGTACCAGGGTTCCACTGTTTTCTGCCAATTCTGAGCTTATGGCACTACTGGATTTCTTCCGATTGCAAAGAGTAGTAAGCATCATGTGTCTTTCATCTGCTGCACTAAATTTCTTTGGTTCGCCACTGCTTCTATGGTGCTCAGTGTTGCCCATTTATTTGGGCTTCTTCAAAAGAGCTTTGACAGCACATCTGCAGACCCCTGTCTGCCTTGAAATTTCTGCCTGGGAGAGACCTTGCTGATGCAGTATAACTACCTTGCAACTTGTTGCTGTGCTCAGTCTTGCCATGGTATATGACTTTTGACATTAAACTGTTTTCAGCAACCTCGCCTTCTTAGCTGAGTTTATCTGTTCCTCACCTAGTTTTTCTCATACACTGTGTTTCTGTTTCAGTTAATGATTTTATTTCAACCTACATATTATACTGCTAATCATTAGCACCTGTTTTGTACAATTGTTTAATCATACACCTGACGATATGCCTACAAAATCCCTAACTTTGTGCAAGTGCACCTAGAAGAATTGATGCTGTTTTGAAGACAAAGGGTGGACACAACAAATATCGATTTGATTTAGAGCAACTCCAAAGAGATGTGTTGCCTCTATCACCACCAAAATTGGGTTCTTGTTGTCTCTGCTGAGATCCATGTATTGCCCTGTGTTCAGAATGGGATGTTGTGGTTGATGATTTAGGTGCTTTTGCTGGTTGAAATGATTCACTGCATTCTTTCTCACTATGCTGCCTAGATGTTTTTTTTTGCCCTCACTTTCTCCCTCTTGATCAATAAGCATATCTCGATATTCCTTGACAGAATCCTATTCCTCAAAGATTTGCTACTGATCGTCTCAACTCCTTGTTATGACAAACTGCTGATGGCCCTTTGGCAGATATTCAGAAATGTTGTGTTTGAATCAGGGGTCCAGCAAAGTGGCAAAACTATATACCTCATTGCTTTTAATGGACACTGTATGAGGATCATTTTCAAAGCACACTAACATGTCCTTTACCAGCTGGTACATGTCTGAGTTGTCATTATGGTAAGATCCCTCAGCCATGCTCCTCATTTTTTTCTGCAATAAAAATGCCCACTGGTAGAATTTCACTAATTCCTGCCCTAATGTGACTCAGCATGGTTGCCTTCCCAAATTGTTTCAGCAGCTCACAAACATCACACATTAGTTGCCATTGGCCAGGGGACAATGATGCTCCCTCCAAAGCCTTACAGTTTTGCATGGTATACTCACTAATAGGGATGGGAGCAAATTTACACCTCAAACTGAAATCGGGAAAAAATGGCACTTTCCACTTGGTGAAAAATTTCCCGTGAAAAGTGCAGATTTTCTGCTTTTTTCCACTTTTTTTTGCCTAGCTCATTCCATTGAAATCAATGGGAACATAGAAGTTACACCCAACACATAGCAAATATTATTTTATTTTCCCAAAGCTTAGTATAAAAGGGGCATGAGGGTGCCTGTGTTGGTGGGGTGTGGGGAAACAATCAGTTGAACAGGGGATGGTTTTTTGGGGGGTTGTTTACTGGGATTGGAGGGCACATAATAAAAAAGAAGTCCTAAATAGAAAAAAATATATAAGACATGGTTTAAAGGGGTCTGAGGAGGGTGCCTGTGTTGGTGAATGAATGAATCATTTGAACAGGGAATTTGTTTTGGGGGCTTTCTTGAATACAAAAATAAATCAATAAAATAAAATAAGACATTTGTATGTAAAGTGATAGAGACAGGAACCCCCTGACATAAGCTGCCACTGGGGTGGACTGATACTTGACTTGATAGAGAATTTTGTAGAGGATGATTTGTTTGATTTGCTGGTAGAAGCCTTTGTTGGATTAAGACTTATTAGAGGCCCAAGCCCTGAAGAAACATTGATTTGTAGGACTTAAGCTTGTTTGGCACAAGCTCTAAGGAAACATTGATTTGTAGGACTTAGGCTTGTTAGAAACAAACCCCCCAAAAACTATTTATAGGACTAGTTTTGTTTTTCTTTTGTTTTTTGTTTTTTTTTTTCAAAACACAAGCCCTGAGAAAAAAATAAAAATGCCCTACTGGCCTAATGCCAGTAGGTCATGTTGTCCAGTGGCCACTGTCAAATGTCCTCCTGAGTCCTGAGTTGCAACTGCTGTTCGTATTGCTGCTGCTAAGTTGTTTAAGCAGCAGGATGATTAGGCAGCTGAAAGGGAATGGGATCAACAATAGCAGTAACATGGAAGATGGATGATGAAGGTTCCACTTGCCAAGACTGGCTCCAGTGATGCACCTGAGGCAGTAGCAGCACAATAAGTAGACCCCAGTCTATGTGGAGAAAAGAAGAAGTTGGCCTTTAAATCTTTTCTACCTGACCCTCCTCCAAAATCATGGGTGTGTTGTTATTAGAATATATTTTTTTTCCCTTGAGAGCAGGAACTGTGGCTCTCATCAGCAACTGCAATGTGCAAAGTATGTGTGATAAATAACATCTGGGGGCACAACTGTATCCAAACACTATGACACCAGAACCCAAGTACTGCTGCTGTCACTATACCACTTGTCCAGACCTCGCTAAGGACACATGACAACTTGCTGACAGTTTAATAGTAATGATGAACCCTCCCTGCCAGAATCCTAGCATATTCTGTGGGATTGGATCTCCTCAGATGCTGCTTGATGCCCTGCTTGCGATTCTCCTCCACCACACTGCCATGTGTGGTCAGTGCACTGCACAGTGTACAATGGGCAGAGACAAACTGCCATATCCTAACATTAACAGAGTGGCTATCATTTGGCGAGGGAGGTAACCATGCACAAGATGGACTGGCAGGAGATGTTGGTGATGTTGATGGTGAGCTAGTTGTGTCACTCCTCATGGAACTTCCAGTGTCTGTCTGGGTTTTGTTATTCTTCCTCCTCTCTGATCTCCACCTCGCCACTTGGTGCCTTTCTGTAGAGTCAGGGGGTACAGTAATAGTGGTGCTAGATTTCTGTAATGGGTGTTTGGCTTTAACATGTTTGACATGAATGTTATATTGTCTGTGTTTCATGTGTGTTATCAGGGAAGTTGTGCCAAGTTGTGTTCCCTCCTTTCCCCTTTTAACTAACTTGTCACATATTTTGCAGTGTACCATTGTTGATGATGATTGCACTGTGCCTGCCGGAAGAGGAGCTGCCCTTGCATCTCAGCAGCATCAGCAGGAATTAGAGCAGTTGCAAATTCCAAAAGCTGATTGCTAGTGGTGGTGGTGATGCCCATCCTCATTCCTGTCTCCCATTCCTTCTCAGTTTCTGATAAAAAGGCCATCGATGTCTCTAACACCCCTGCTTCTCCAATACAACCACCACCACTAGTCCCTACATGCTGCTTCTCTATTACAGACATCTCACTGCTGCTTGTAGGAGGTGACGATCAATGTGACAGAGGTTCCCCTACTTTCACACATATCATCATCCTCCCCCCCATACTAGCAGCTAGCAGCTTCAGCACTGGTGGCATCAGCTTCAACACTGGTGGCAGATGGTTCAGCACTGGCAGCAGGCACCACACTGGTTTCAACAGGGGCAGCAACAGTGTCAGCAGAGGCAGCACATCTAGCAGCAGGCAAAGGCAGCTGACCTGTCCTGCTCTCACTAGTACTACCCTTTTCTCCCTCCCTTCCCATTGCCTTTTCTCCCTCCCTTCTCTTTTCTCCCTCCCTTCCCATTAAATTCCCCAAGTCCCTTGGGGTGATTTAGGGGGGACTGGACAGCATTGGTTCAGTAATGGTCCCTTCCTCCTCCTCCTCCTCAGACTCAGCTGACAAATAAGGGTCCTTCCAGCTCCTCCATTGATTATTTTTCACCCTGCCCATAGTGATAGCAGTCACTATGAGCCTTTCCTGCCTCAGTTTTTGCAAAATATCACAGCAGAACAGCACAGCACGTCTATCTAACTCTGTAGCTGCTTCTATTGTCTCTGCCTTCAGCAAAAACATAACATTTTTATATCTGAAGTGTGAAAACAACGTAAATCAATGGGTGGAAACTTTCTAGCCATTGAAAAAATGTGAAAGATTTTGGCCAATGGGCGAAAGATGCGAAAATTTTAAGCACTCGTTTTAAAGAGGATTTTCCTGTGAAAAGCAGATAACGTTGTTTTCTCGAACTTTCTCGCGGGAACACAGCAACAACTTTCACCCACACCTACTCACTAATGGCCTTATTCTGATTGTACAAATGATCTAACATGTACAGTGCATAATTCCATCTGGTAGGGACCTCCATGTTCAGCTGAAAATGGGGCAGGTTGTTGCACTCTTGTATGGAATATATATAATGAGTGTTATTACTTATCTTCTGCAATAGAATCTAGCCCAAGGTCTCTGAAACCTTGGTGTTCTACAAAACATACGGCAAAATGTCCACTGTCAACATCATGGCAACCTTGCCATTCCACAAGCATACATTGGGATTGTTTTTGTGAAGTTTTTGATCCCGTCCCGGGAACTCAGTCAGTGTGGGTTGGCAGAACATTGCAGAAGAACCCTGGAACTTGATTGCTTTAACAACATGACTAGAGGAGGTGGTGGAGGTAGATGCAGCAGGTGTGGGCAGTCTATGGGGTAGATTTAAAGGTTCACATTAAACCAGCCGTTAAGGTAAAAAGGGACATCGGCCGCAAATAACACATGATTTACGGTGGATTTAAAAGTAAGTGTACGAGAATAGCTAACGAGCGTAGGCACAACAAAAACATGTAATACAAAAACATGCATCTCACCTGTTTTCGCATCACTGTACGTCCCAAACACCCATTAAAACACAACTTAAGTCAAAATGTAACATTATGGCTGGCATTGGCTAGCAACCCTGATAGATGCACAAACAAAATTCAAACCTACAGCCAATCCCAAGGCCCCAAAGTAGCAAAAATGTTCAAATACACTTATATATACCCCAAAATAATGGTCACACCCTGTCTTTGTTTCGAGTTTTAGTAAACTAGGGCACAGGACCCAGGAGTGGAGGCTAGTAATAGAGAGCGAGAGAGAGGAGCGTACACTTGAGGTAGAAGGAGTTTTTGGAGTTTGGAGAGAGGTGCACTTAACTATACACATATTACACTTTTGCACAAATTTTTTAAACTTTATTTTCTCACTGTGAATCTATGAGTGACAGAGTGTGACAGAGAGTGAGTGGGACTGGGTGTGTCTGTGAGGGCCTGTGCGAGTGTCTCGGTGTGAGTGGGCGAGTGATGGCTAGGAGAGGAGGACAGGAGAGAAGGATGGGGAGAGTGGTGGAGGAGGAGGAAGGAGAGCAGGACATCCCTGTTGAGCTGTGATACATTTTGAATGAAACACCCTTCAGCAGTGGAAGTTTCCTTGTTTTACTCAGAGGGATAAACCCTACAACATATATTTTTCTTTTCACATTTTAAGTATTAATATCACTTTAATCCTATCATGGCTACGTTTACTAATAACACAATCTCATTTCTCCACACAGCTTACGGGCCTCCACAACAGCAAGAGCCCGTGGAGGAGGCTACCTCACCACCCAGTGAGGAGTATACAGAGGAGGGGACCAGTCGCTGGCCACCATACTCACCACCCACACCTCCTCGATAGCTGTCTGTTACCGAACTGGCTGCACCTCCACCGGCTGTTACCCAACTGGCTGATCCCCAACTGGCTGCTCTACCCCAGTCCAGCAGATGGATGCATCAGGAGGAGAGGTGAATTCATCCCACCACCTCCAGGAGCTACTACCTTCCAGCAGCACCACCACCACCACCAGGGTGGCAATGGCTGCCAGGGACTGTGTCCACCACCCAATATGTGCCTTATTCCACACAGATGGACCTACCCTTCTGGATGGCTCCCCAGCATGGCCCCAGGTATGATCCCAGGTGGGGGCCAAGCACATACCAGTGGCTAAGACATAACCCTTGGCCACTAGACTACCAATCCCTGGGCCTGATTGGGGAGCTCCAGCGCCCTCTACGGAAGGAAATATTCACTCCACCACCAGGACAGATATCACTGGGCAGCAATGAGTAACTTGATGTGGTGGGCATATGCCCATCAGCTGCACCAGCCACTCCAACAGCTGTTACAGCAGCAGCAGCCACAGCACACTCAGCAACAGCAGAGGACACAGCAAACACAGCAGATGAGGACACAGCAGCAGAGGAAGGACACAGCAGCTCATCCACCTCCAGCACTGCAAGCCCCACGGGGATGGAGACGGAGTGCATGGCCCTACAGAGGCGATTACTCCGGTCATGCCACAGTACAGATGAGAATATATCAGAGAGCGGGAGATAAGCCCAGAGGAACACCTCCAAGATAGAGGCAAGGATCCATGCCCTGGAGTCGGAGGTGATAAGGCTCAACACACAACTCCATCAGCACCACACGGGGATGATGGACATGTTTGCACAGGTGCTGGTGGAGTTGAGAGAACAGAACTGCAGGGAGATCCTGCGTGTAGAAAGGGAGCTGTGTTCCACAGAGGGGTCCACTGCACCCACCACTCCCTCCAGTGTGACCCCTGAAGCCACACCTAGGGGGCAAAGGGTAACCAAGCAATGAGCCAGGGCGTCCACCTCTGGCACCTAGTCGAAAGCCCCTCCCAAAAAAAGAAATAAAATGCCCAACTTGTTCTCTTCCCCCTTAATAAACAAAACATTGTGCTTTTGAATCCTGTTTGATCTGCTTTGTATTCAGTTATAGATTGGGTGGCAGAGTTATCTCCAATGCATTGCCAAGCAATGCAGTGAACACAACTTCTGCCTAGGTAAAATGTTTGTGGGATGTTACAACATGGGTTCACACACACACACCATTGTCCAAATTCAACTGGCAATCCATCCCTGAAGCCATATAACATGATAGTGTTATGTGGACATGATGTGGGTTGAATTTAAACAAACCATACCTCTTAGCACAACATCTGGTGCAACACTGAACATTCGTCTGCATCAATTTTGTGTTTAAGGGGATAACCAAACAAACAGCTATGTGACTTAGCACAGAAATAACAAGCAGGACAGATGGAACATGCATCACTATTGTCTTTGGATCAAACTCCTATTGTGCAGCTGACTTACTGGGGAACACAATGTACACCCTAGGATCTCAATGTGTGTGCTACACATTGGGATCCTAGGGGGAGCATTGTGTTTTCCAGTGAGTCAGTTGCACAGTAGGAGTTTGAATCACAGCCTAACTTACTGGATAACCCAATGATGTTCTTAAGATTTCAATGTGTAGCACACACATTGAAACCTTAGGCTGAGCATTGGGTTATGTATTAAGTTGTGTTGTTGTTTTACTAAGTTTGTAACACACTTCACCAGTGATAACACTTGTCCCCTTGGTCTGGTTGTTTGTTAATGTAGGCCATGTACTGAGATATGTCAAACTAAAGCAATCTCAGGACACCGATTATATTGAGCAACACAGAAACCGTGGACATGAAATCACAAGTACGTCCCCTGTATCACCTCTTCATCACAACACACATTATTGTATCACTGCCATCATTTGTTTGCATGAATAAATCATAGAGTCCACTAACGGCCAAACAAGTAGTGGACTCCTGTGATGTGGGTCATGCCTTCCCATGTATGAGGGATACTCTAGCCTTGAGTGTATTTCCACATTGAGACATGTCTAATCCAACATTTATTCATACAGACACAGATAAAATAGTGATGGTTCTCCTTTATTGTGTCTCAAACTACTGTAAAACATATATGTGTTTTCTGGGTATATTGCCAATATATTCATTGAACACTTGTATGAGCACATGAATGGTACATTTAAACTGAATATGAATACCTTAGAAACACTACTGAACTGCTCATGTGTTGTTCACAAGGTTTGTTAGCTCTGTAGAGAGCATTCATACTGTACAGATGAGATACCTGGATGTTAGTACACACATGAATTTGTGTCTTCTTGTGTGAATATGTGAATGTTCCAGTAGAGGTTGCTGTGAACATCAGGTCAAACATTGCATCACCAACACAATCACTTGAAACATCAAGAAGTGAGCTTCATGGAAGTGTTGTCACAGCTTCAGTCCAGTCAAATTGAAACTTCTCTGTTCAAGGATGGATCATGCTATGGATGCCTGTGGGACAAGAGGACAGGAATTGGAGCGGCACCCTCGAACTGATCATCATGCAACAGCTTCCACGTCATTATACCCTTAATCTTTTCCATTACAGGGGAGTACACAAACCATTGCTTTGTAATGTGGTGTGCACTCATCTGTAACCCATTATGCCGAGAACTAAGGGGATGTCATCCAGCCCTAGTGATGTGCCCATGACATGTATACGCACATCAACAAATATGTCCTAATAGCTACATGAAAGAAATACATTTGGACTGCCAATGTGAGTGACAGTGGCAGGCCAAATGTATTTGTTTCATGGAGCTATTAGGACATATTTGTTGATGTGTGTATTTATGTCAGGGACACACACACATCACTGCACACACACAGGTCAGCATGGTGTCCCTTGAGATCTGATCCACATTTCATGACCTCTATGTTGTGTACCAATACCACTGTAGATCCATCCGTCTGCTGCTCTTCTCAGCTCTAGCAAAGTACAGGTCCCATGTTGACTCCAATGGCCCTTTAACCCCTGATGGGACAGAGTGTTATCCAATGCATGGCACTGGATAACACTCTTTCGCTACAAGGCTACCATGGTTGCTCTGGCTATGATCATGGCAAATCATGTTAGTTGCTGTCAATCAAGCCCTGGAAAATGCTGAACATGGGTTATGTGTTGTACCTTGGTTCTCATGGTGGTGTGCTTGATAGCCTTGAGGTATCTAAGTCAATGTGGAGAAGGGAATGGAAGATGGTTATGGAATCCCCACATACAATATGCCACCTCCATGGTATGGATGATCTTTGGGGCCATACTGCTGCCACTGCAGTGCTGTGTCAATGATCCTGTGGGGTGAAACAAAACATCATGTACGGAGTGGTTAGTGTGTTGGCACCCATTAACAGGATGGATGGAGGACTTGCATGGATTGTTTGAATGCCTGTGTTATGCTCAAAGCTAAAATGTCCATGGGCACATCAGGTATGGGGAGGCCTGGATATCATCCACCAGCCTGGTGTCCACTGTGATGTTGTGCAGTATTGCACCCGCCATTATGATGTCACACACTTTTCCTGGGGCATACTGCAGTGCTCCCCCCGAGCGGTCCAGACATCGGAATCAAGACTTAAGGAGGCCAAATGTCCGCTCAATGGCATTCCTCTTTCTGCCATGAGCCCGGTTGCATATTTCCTGGGCATCTGATTGGGGAATGGTTACCAGGGTCAGTAGCCAAGATTGCATCCATAGCCTGCATCACCTGTGGAAGTGTGTGACATGGTGAATAAGGGAGCTCATGTTGTGTGAATGATATTTTGTGTGGTGGACGTACTAGCTGTGAGTCAGGAGCATGGTGAGCAGTGTTGTGTGTACACCTTTGGATGTGGTATGATTTAGTATTGTGAACTCACCCAGAAGCCATCCCCCTGTATAAATTCCATTCTCGAAGTCTCTGTATACTGAGGAGTTTGGGAGAATGTATGAACCATGAGAGCTGCCAGGATACTTTGCACAGACATTCATAATCCTCATGTTACTGTCACACACCATCTGCATGTGCATGGGGTGGAAGTTCTTCCTGTTGATGAATAGATGTGTGTCATGTGCTGGGGCTTTGATATGGACATGGGTACAATCTATAGCACCCATGACCCTGGGCATGCCTCCCTTTGCATAAAAGCCCTACTTGAGATATAGCCACTCCATGTTGGTGGTGGGGAAATGTATGTAGGTACTGGCCTTGCTTTTGAGGGCTGGCAAGACCTGGGCCAGCACCCTGGAAAATGTGGCCTGTGACATGCCAGATGCGTAACCCTCAGTGGACTGGAAGGCGTCACTTGCCATGAAGTGTATGGCATACAGGAGTTTTTGCAGGCCAGATAGGGCATGGTTGTGGATGTAGATCCTTGATGACCTCATACAAGGCAATGATGCTGTGTGGCCTCAACCTGTAGCGATCAATTACCTCATCATCGGTCATTCCAAAGATGGTGACCCTTGGGTGGTATACCCTGGGCCTTGGTGGTCATCTATACATCCTCCGCGCTGCAGGGGTCCCTGTGGCAGCTGGGGAGAATCCTGTTGCTGCAGCTGTGCATCTGCAGGCAGGTGCTGTCCTCCAGGTGGGGATGGGCTCCTGTGTGGCTCTTGAGCCAGAGCCTCCTCACTCATAACAGGTGAAGGCTGTTGATCAGGTGTGCCTGGGGCTTGCTGGTGTTCCCTTGCTCTCGTCCTTGCATGCCTTCTCCACAGTCTTCTCATCAATAAGTATCCCAACATACTTATTGTTCTCTCTCTCTCTCTCTCTCTCTCTCTCTCTCTCTCCCTGAGTGGAAAACAAGCCACAAGTAAGTGTGGTGAGGTGTCCCTTTAAGTACCTGGTAGGGTGTTGTGTATGTGTGGTGATGAGGTGAGTGATGACCAATGGGTAGGTGTTTGTTGTCCAGGTAAGTGTTTGCAGGTGTGTCTGTGTTTTAAAATGTGGTGTGTTCTTATTGCTGTGTCTCTGTCAGTTGCGGGTGTGACGTTGTGGGGTGCAAGTTGCACCTGGATCGTGTGGTGATGTTTCACAGGTGAGCTTGTTTTGTATTTGCAGGTGTCCGTGTTGTGTGATAACCCCCATTGTTCCTTGCCATGTTGTGTTTGTGTTTTTTGGAGGTCCATGTCCCTGTGGTGTTGTTTGTTGTTGTGTGTAACAGTGATTTGTGGTGTCTGTCCATGTTTTTGTGTTATTTTGGCATTGCACAGGTTAATTTTGCCATTTACATGCTTGTGCAGTATGCAGATTGTCTTTAACGGTGGTTTCTTTTTGACCATTATGTGTCTAACACTAACAAAACTGTGTCTTATGTTTTAGTTGTTAAGTGTATCTTTTTTCAGCCGTTAGCAGTACTGCACTCCTTTAAATGGCTCTGGGGAATCTTGTTCTATGCGTCTCAATGCACGTCAATCTATCAACCGTAAGGATTTGTGAACTGCCATTAGCTGTTCTTAAGACAGACCTTTAAATGGCTTACAACACGTTAACGCACCATTTAGAGCTTTTTTTTGCTAACGGCTGCCTTTAAATCTACCCCTATGACTCTTGCCATCTCCTACAGCAAAGCCAGAGTCATCATGCTACTCTACTACAACAGGAACCATAGGTGTTATTTGGAATGAGCTAACTTTTGTCATTAGCATACTCCCTGACACATAAATAACATCACTACTTCTCTTTTCTGCCTCAGAGCCCTATGAACTTTTTTGAGTGCTTTTGCTGTTGCTGCTGCTAGTTGAGGCACCTCTGACCTGTTGATAGTGTGTCTCCCAGTCAGATCTTTGGTTGTGCTTCAGGTGTGATCTCATAGAGGAGGTGCCGAGGTGTGAGCCTGCTTTCCCCTGCTCACGTGCTTATTGCACAGAGAACAGATAGCAACATGTTTAACTTTAGGATCCCAAGTGAAATATCTCCATAGTGTGGATTGCATGGACTGAGGGGTTCCTGAGGGGCTGCTACTACTACTGAGGCTAGATGTTGATGCAATTCTACTGCTGCCACTACTAGGTGTCAAAGGTTCAGCACTTACAGCAGCAGCAGAGGCACTCATCATATCTAAAATTGTGGATTTTAATAACCTGTGTTGCCTTTGTTGTTGCTGCTGGGTACTCAACACAGGTGTGCATGGCTGAGTGGGACTTGGACTTGGAAGAGGAGATGATGCTGGTGATGACTGATATGGTGACTGTGTACTTTTTGCCATCTTTGCTTTTCCAGGGTCAGACTTTCCAATGGTTTTCTCAAACTGTTTATAGACAGGCACAATGCTCCTTCTAGTGGTGGAAGATTGAGCCTTTACCTTTCTGCTAACTTTATGGTGTCATCATCTCTTTCACTCTCAACTTCAACTGTATCTGAACAAGTGTTCTTCTTATATGGTTCTTTATTTGTACTGGCACTGGTGGTGCTGGAAGTTTTGGTGGAACCTTGACAAACTGCATCCTCCCTTAGAGTAGAAGGATCATAATCATTTGTTGCACATGCTGCAGCAACCATTCACACATTACTCTCACATCCCTACACTGCTCCACCATTCCCCCTCCCCTGCCTCTTGTGCTTTTGCTGGACATTACTCAACTACTATGTGTGTTTTTTACTATACAGTAAATAACACAACTGATGGAGTATGATGTCTTGCCTTAGCCCTCTACAAAATTCTCAATGTCATCTGCTGTCTATCAACTCTGCCTTATTCACACAGCTCACACCAGGCTCCCAGTCAGCTTTCTGTCACCTAATATATTTAGTTATTTCTTTATTTTGGTTTGAGGCAAAAGTTTTCACCCGTTCTAATAAATACCTGATCTGTTGGGGATGAGTGAAAACATTCCTCTCTAAAAAAGAATATTGTGGAAAATGACACTTTTTGCCTTCTTCCTCATTACATAGCACTTTTTTTGTCTTGGGAATTCTTGTGAAATGCAGGTTTCAACTTTTTTTTCCATTTTACACTTACTGAGCTCTCAGCCTTGTCCTTGTCACGGGCATACAGGAAAGCTCAGACTCAGTACGGTAATGTAATGCCAAATATTTATTAGAATAAATCACAGCAATAAATATGTAGTACAACAAGCAGAGGGTTACTAGCTGACGACACTACTACCAGAAATAGTAGGCCTCACACTAGACCACAATGCTGGAGACTGGGCCGAAGCCCCTGTGAGTCTCAGCAGGAAACAGGAACGCTAGCTCTTGATCCATCGACTGGAACACTGGAACAGTAATCTTGATCCGATGAACAGGAACACAAGGACTGCTGGACTGGAGAACTGACCCACGCCTGCAATCACCGCTAAGAGACCCTGTGACTCACTCCTGCAGTCACTATATCAAGACCCTGTGACTCACGCTTGCAGTCACTATATTGAGACCCTGTGACTCACGCCTGCAGTCACTATATCGAGACCCTGTGACTCACACCTGCAGTTAATATATAGAGACCCTGTGACTCACACCTGCAGTCACCAATCAGATTCTCTGTCCACAACAGTGGTCTGTCTTAGGCCATTAGTACAAACTGATCACAGTAAGGGGTACTCATGATCACTGGGTCATACACAGAGAGGGTTCTCGTACTTAGCTGGGTCATACACAGAGAGAGGGTTCTCATACATATCTGGGTCATACACAGAGAGGGTTCTCTTACTTAGCCGTGTCATGCACAGTGCAGGTTCTCATAAATAGCCAGGTCATACACAGAGTGGGTTTTCGTAGATAGCCAGGTCACACACAGAGCCCAAGTACTTCACCTAAGAACAACAATGCAAGGGCATCTGAGTCAGGCCTCAGTCTGCCTTATAAATCCCTCCACAGGAAGTAGGAGGAGCAGCTCAGAGGGAGGAAGTAGGAAGTAGGTAGGAGGAGACTACAGTATGCAAACATAAAACAGAGGCCTGCAGCCTGCTTGAAGCCTTGCGCCTGTAATCATGCTGGAATGAAGGTAAGCTGTGACAGTCCTACTGCACTGTTAGCCATTTAATCATACATACTGATCCTCAGCCTTTTCCCACTGTGCCCATAAAACTCCAAATATTGACCACCCCGAGCCTTGTTCCACTGTATTGGTAGCCTTAGAATCACAAATGCTGACCTCCAACCTTGTTTGAAAGTGGGCAGAAAATCCTACATTTGTATCTCCCAGCCTTGTACCATTGCACTGGTTGCATTATAACCACTAGTGTTGAGCGAGCATGCTCGGCCGATGCTCGGATCGGCTCGAGCATCGCTCTGCTCGGCACATGGCGGTACTCGTACGAGTACCGCCATGTGCTCGCCCGCCATGTTCGGGTGGCAGGGATCTGTGCCGAAGGAGGCACAGATCTTACACAGACGCTCCGCTGGACCACCAGGGACTGGAGGTAGGGCACATGTGGAGATGGAAGGGGGCATTGTGGAGATGAAGGGGGACATTTTGGAGATGAAGGGGGACATTGTGGAAGGGGGGCATTGCGGAGATGAAGGGGGACATTGTGGAAGGGGGACATTGTGGAAGGGGGACATTGTGGAAGAGGGGCATTGTGGAGATGAAGGGGGGCATTGACCAGGCACCCTCCCCTCATCAGAGCAGGGGGTGCCTGGTGTAATGCTCGTGTCGCCCCATTGAATTCAATGGGGCTCGGGTGCTCGGCCGAGCACTCGAGCCTCCGGCGGTGCTCGGTCAGAGCACCCGAGCACCCGAGCATCGGGGTGCTCGCTCAACACTAATAACCACACTTCTGACCCCAACAGCCTTGTGCCACAGTACTCATAGAACCACACATACTGACCCTCAACCTTCTTCTACTTCACTGTGTGCCTCTTTATTCTTGGTATAAATAGCACCAGTTTAGAGACTAAAAAGCAGTTAATTTGTGCAGATCATAAAGAAAGTAACACTGAACTTTGGCCCTTCAGCCTGAGACCCTACTCCCAGGGAGTGAGTTACCAGGTATGCTTGTGTGGTACAGCAAATTCACCTATGTACAAAGACTCAGAGTGAGCCTTTAGCACGTTGGTGTAGGAAGGGCATGGTGCTCAGAACTGGTAGATTGATGCATCTACACTGTGCTCAGATCCTAACCACCTGTTCTTGATAGACTGGCCCCGTAGGGTAATGGTGTATTGCACAAGGTGCACAATGGGTATTAGAGCAGGGTCAGGTCAACAGAAACATGAAATTTGAGTCTCGGAACAAAATTTCATATGACAAAGGCTTGTGAAAAACAGGAGGTTCTTAAACGTACTATATCAGTCATTAATTAACCATGATAATACCATAAACCTGAAATTTATAGATTCCTCTTTGACTTGTTACACTGCTGATCTAAGGGAGGAAGGAAATATCAGGTATATGATTATCTGGGACAAAATGTTAAATAATATGCATGTCCTGGGTAATCAAGGACTGTTGGTAATTATAGTTGCATTACAGTGGCATTTTTAACACTGGCATACAATATATTTATGCTTATATCCAAATATACTCAGCCTCGGGAGTTCCATAGACCAAGGATACAGCGCTCAAGGAAGTATATCTTGAAATAAAATGGCTTTAATCGATCTATGCCAAATGTTTTCGGTCAGCAATCACACCTTCATCAGGGCAACCAAGGTCACATTTCTACCACTGAGGTATATATAGCTAATTGAACCATTGATCTCTATGCAGTAATGTGCCCTCACGCTATATTAGAGCCAAAATTGGCATCCTTGTGTTGACCCCGTCACTGCATGACGTCACTTACAAAAAATCAATCACATAACAAAGATGCTGTGTTCACACTCTCGCATCAGTACCACAATGTTCCCAAATGCACATAATGCCCTAAAATAATGCTAACCTACCATATAAAATCCAAACAATTGTGAGTGAGTCCGACTGATGGGACAGACACCGATGTGGTGCTATGTCGAGTCTAATAGTCACCACCACACCGCCGGCCCCAATCTCAATCAACTCACAGTATGTGTGACGATATCTTCAAAATAAAAGGAAACTATATGTTTCTTCCGATCATTGCGATCCGTTCAGCAGCAATAATCTGGCTACCTATGGACTCGCAAATCGGATTGAGTTGGCAAAAAAAATCTTATTGTAAAATGTCACAAAGATCTAAGCACATAATCACAATAGCAGAAGATTATCTGACAACTGCAAAAAGCAAACTTATTAAGTCAGTAAGTGTAACATACGCCGTGATTGCTTTAACGCTGTTTGTTTGTATATGTGGGGGTGCCTCTCAAACTGCACCTCCGCATTACTGACTTAATAAGTTTGCTTTTTGCAGTTGTCAGCTAATCTTCTGCTACTGTGATTATGTGCTTAGTTTTTTTGTGAAAGAACTGTGAAAAGGTGCTTTAAGTTTTTTAGAGACTCCCTGGCAGATGACAACGCAGACATCTTGCCAAAGAGGCATCTGTGCACCTGTGCTGTCTGTCCTTATCTTCTCACTGATTGGCTAGGGGGTGTTGAATTGTACTTTAAATGAGCAGTAAACTTTTTTATGAAAAAAAATATATATTGTAGGGATTTTCCTATTGAGTAAAATAAGGGTACTCCCACTGCCAAGAGATTTATATTTCCAGATTTATTGCAGTTTAAACCCATATTTTTCTACATTAGCAGTGCCCTCTAGTGATCAAATTCTAATTAGTTTTTCTGTTAGATTCTAATGGAGAGAAACGTCAGAGACATACAATTCTCCATAGAATGTGATAGAAACTGCCTGTCACTTCCTGTCAGTTAGGACTATCAGGAAATAAACACAGTAAATTAATTTCCTGATTATTTGAACTGCTATAAATTTTGAATAAAACATCTGACAGCAGTGATAGTGCCCTTTTTTATTCAGCAGGAAATGCTCTATAAAATATGTGTTTTCATAAAAAAAAGTTTACTGCTCGTTTTAAGATACAGACAGAGACGGACAGCTAAAGCGCGCACATGTCTCTTCAGCAAGATGCTTGCCAGAGAGCTTCCAAATATCTTACATTTCTAAATAATGCCAGACTTAATTAGGATTATCAAAGGATTTATATGCATTTCTCTATAGTAAAAATTAATTAGGGGACACTTTTGTATGACTGATAGTTCCACTTTAATTTTCCAATCAAGGATATGCTGAATTGTGTCACTATATGTAAAAAATGCTGAATTGATAACATGTCTGATTACAGTAAAGCATCAGTTTATTGGACAAAGTAGGGCATACAGATAAAGCAAGGTAAATATTTAGTACATCTCAACTTAAATGTCCCTTATGTATCAAATAAAATGATCAATGGGATCATTGAGTCATGTGATAAAACTGGTTTGCTTCAGATTTTTTCAATCCTTGACTTGATATATATATCCCCCAGTGAAGGATATACACTAAAACTGTGTAGGTTTTCATTACATCCCTGCTTGTTCACAGGTGGGAAATCAGTAGTTCTGTCAGTGTGATTGTGGCACCTGTGCTTAATTGGAGATATCCTGAAAACTAGACCTGTTGTTGTGCCCTGGGGACTGAAGCTGAGAAGCACTGCAGTAAAGAATTCTAGGTGCAAAACTGATATCCTTTATGAATTTGTATATGTAAGACACAGATTCACAATATCACAGCCCTGGTGGAGACTGAACAGTGAAGGAAATACTTTGAAGTGCTGTGTGGTCAGCAATTGGGTTCTTGACATATACTCCTCAAAGAGATGCAGAGGGTTCATGGCTTTCTCTTATAAATAGGATTTCAAAGCAAAGGCTAGATTTTCCAATTTTTATCACTCATGTTAATGTTTTTTTGCAGCACTTTAATTAAAATGTTACAGTTGTGTCTTAACTATGATCTTAAAAATATTGATAGCAAAACCATTAGCATACCAGATTTTGCATAAACAGCTCCTATCTATGATAAAAGAACAAAATTGCAAGTTATAACTAAACAGACTTTGAACCTAGATACCATTACAATTATTGTACCAGTTGGAGATACCATTCCAGCTACTGAACCAGTTGGAGGTATTTAACCCTTTGGATGCTAGGCGGTAATGTAGGTAACACACTTTCATCAAAAGGGAACTAGATTTCTACTTTCCACCTTCAGAGCATGACCTCTAGAAATTGCTCAGAGGTAAATTATAGTTATATTGGAAAAAAAATATGTTTTTTTATAAGGTTGGGTAAAAGTTTATTCCCAGTTATGGGTTATGCTTCATTATTACAATTCAAACTTGTGGGGTTTTTTTCTAAACTGTTAGTGACAGCAGCAACTTGTGTGTACGTTTTATATGGCACTCTGTAGGAGAGCTTGATTATAAGAACATAGCTCTCCATAGTTAGTGGTACAAGAACAGCCCAACTTGCTGACTACAAAAGAAATTTAAATTTAAGAAAAACAAGTTGCCAGAGACATTTCTTTATTCAAGGGGTTAATTGTAACATTCATAGATATAATATCTTAACAGCATTTCAAATATACAGTATAACATTGCAGGCTTTATATAGAAAGGAAAATGTGAGTACATCTGGGAGAAACCAACTGCATCAAGGGGGAAATGAAAAGTATCATTGATTTAAATGGGTCTTTTAACACGTTAAATACTCTGTAATGCACTAGAGAGCTATGTAGCAATTAAGGGGTTAAAACCCCCATTTAAATCAATTGGAATTAGATGACTTTTTAATTCCCCCCCCCCCATGGTGAAATTGGCATGCTCCAGAATTGCACATTTTTTGCCTTCTGCATAAGACCCTGGGGCTCGATTCTATGACCTGCACTCTTTGCAGACTTTTCATGGAGTTTTTTGCAGGAACACTACTGGCCCTTTCACCCACCCCTAATGAGAGGTGAGGTAAGAGAAGGTGTGGCCAGTCAGAGAGTTAATTTTTGTATGTGATGTGATAGCGTGTGCTTTGTGCCCAGCTTCCTACTGGTGTGATTGACTGAAGATGACTAGCAGCAGCTATTGTGGCGGCTATTACTAATGCTGCTGGCAACTTATATTGGTTAAAATATCACTAAGTCACAGTAATATGATGAAGTGAGAACTCGCAGGCAATCCCTCAGCACTACAACCTGTGGAAATGTTTTAGAATTAAGTCTGCTCACAGAAAATTCTCAGTTCACATATTAAATTTCTGCATGTCTAAGCTTGTAGGCATGTTGAAACAGGCCCTGGACATCATGGTGCAATGCTGATCTCATTGTGGTTGCAATGGTGCAAAGGAGAATGGAGAAGTTGGATCCAGATACAGTGGTTGCCACTGATTTCATTTGTAAGATAAAAACTTGGCATGTGTGTAAAGACCCACAGGGTGGATCAAGTTGAATTTTTGCTCACATCTGAATCAATAGGTGAGAAAGATTCTCCAGATGATGAACTATCCAATTTCTATGTCCTGTGTAGTAGCCAACTCTAACTTAAGATATTGTAATACTAGGGCCGATTTACTCTACGAATGGACTCTTGAAAAAGTGCAATGTAGTGGAATATTTTAAATAGAATATTTTCAAATACAGTTAAAGTTGAGATTGAAGTACATCAGATTTCAGGATCTGGTCCGCTGCTTTGAAACAAGTATAGTATTTCCGGGTGACTGTTATGCAAGGTGATAAACGCATACCAGGATGTTTGTTTTCTTCAGAAGGATTTACATAAAATGGCAGATTGTGTAAACAAATGGAATGGAGAGATAGTGAGAGGTGTAAAGTGACAATGTATCTCTGTTTTATTATTAAATAATAATAATAAAACAGAGACACATTGGCACTTTACTCCTCTCACGATCTTTCAGTGTTTACAATGTCTATATATTCTATATAATAATTCACAAAGGATGTTTGTCAGAAGCTGTTATGCTCAGTAGAGACGGCTGCTCATGCTGCAGTCATGCGCTGTACAGACTGCCCGCGCCGGGTCTGATACAGAGCGGGGAGCTCCAAATTCAGACCGGAGTCCTCTCTGTGCACCTTCCTGGGACCAAGCGGTCCCAGGAAGGAGAGCAGAGAGGACTACGGTCTGAATTCGGAGTGCCTCGCTCCTGATCAGCCACAGCAAGGGCAGTCTGTACTGTGCATGACTGCAGCGCTGCCAGTGACGAGAGGATCCGGCCACCAGCCGAGGTTGCTGGGTGTCACTGTGACCCGTGTACACAGGCTTTTCAATTAGCCCATAATGAATGCACAGATCAATCCTTTACATTTAACCCATTCTTTCCTTCACAACCCATTCCCCCTTTTTAAAACATCTTTCCATAAGTCTTTTCATTTGTGCCACTTTACTCATTCAACGATAATAATTCATCACTCATTTACTACACTACCAGCCTATCATACTATACGTGATCATTATTTTGAGTTTTTATTAAATTCTATTAGCTTTTAAACATTAATATGTTGCAAGTTCGCAACCAATGTTCCACACACAATGATTGTTATATTTTGTACTCTTTATGCTGGGTCAGTTATGCTACCATTTGCGCGTCTATATATAGTTGGACTGGCAGAATTGAACTCCTTGTTGCCCCAGAGGAACCAGAGTGTACTCTGCGAAAACACATTTGGGTCAGTATGTAACTTTCTCCATTTCCCCTGTCAGTTTCCTCCGCTCCACCTCCTCAGCATTCCGCTTGCCGGAAGAGTTCTAGCTTAGCCCTCCATGACGTACTGGGTACTTGTATAAGGAACATCCATCAATCTAGCACACAATTTATTCAGAGGATTTTATCTCCGATATAGAGGACATTCCAGCTGCATTGTTTTGAAGATCAAGGTACCTCATAACTCCATCAGCAGGACAGTTGTATCACTACAAATGACCATAGTGAACCAAGAAGAATCGGCAGTAGATCGGGAGGACACAGATCGCTGGCTAACAGGAAGAGTGACATGCATAAAGGCCAAGAATGGCAAATGTGATTGCAACACCTTATTTGTTTTTTATTTCACTGTTTAATAAATTGTCTACACTTTGACTTTCTATTTTCTGTTTTGCGCTGTACAGTGAGTTGTTCCAGACACTATTTGTTTATAATGTTGTTTTCATACCTGGATTCACACATTCATAAGACTGTATTGTGATAGCGGTACAGTGTTTCTCATTGTGTGGCCCCCCTCCTCTCAGTGGGTCCTGGGCAGCTGCCTCCTTTTCCTATCCAAGTGCATAGGCATCTTCCTATATAATAATTCGCTAAGTTGTGTGTAACGCCCGACATGCGCAGTAGACACTCCATTAAGATTTTAAACTGAATTTGTAATGTATACTTATGGAAATTATTATGCACAATATGCTCTTTGTTGTCATTGTGACTGTGAGATCCCAAAGTAACTAAACATTTATTTATTATTCTCTTCATTAAGCTCTTGGGAAATGACCAATAAAATTGTAGTGGTACCCTGATATTTCCAGACTGTATATTAAGGATGCCATGAATGAAGAAATATTGTGAACCACAGCTGTAGACAATCAGAAGCCTTGCACAATGTGTCTGTGGATATTTTTGAATGTTGGCAAATATGAAGATTTTTTAAAAGCTTCATAAGTTTGATAAAGAAAGGAGAAACTCAGGTGTTTTTATTTCTTAATCCATTGTAAATCAAGGTGTTGCACACCCCCTCTGGTCCTCAGGGAGTTAATGAGATTCAAGAACCCATTTCCAAAAATCTATTTCTATGAAATGTATGCATTTCTAAGGAAGATAATGATATACTCATTGCCATGATCAAGGATGCTAATTCTGGCTATAAAATGTGACATATGTATATCAAGATGACAGTCAACCACCTTTCTGCATAATATGTAAAGTCATATTGCATGAACTTTTTTATTTTTATCACATTCACTTATTTTTTTACATGTATTTCTGTTTTCAGAGAACTTCCTCTCGGGGTCTTTGAAAGCAGAGATAGTGTTACAATGTAACACTATCCTTACAGCAGACAGCACTCTGTATGCTGCATCTAATAGAATGGAGGTGACATTTTCTGTTATATCTCATTTTACAGATCCTGACAGCTTTCTGGAAACTGTTATGGGCACAAAACGTGTAAAAAAAAATAGTTAAGGAAAAAATAGGCAATTTGAATTTACATATTATATGCAGAATATGAAAAGTCAAAAGGGTGGTTGACTGTCCCTTTAAAACAAAGAAAAGCAATTCTGGAGCAAACCAACTGCATCAAAGGGAACAAATAAAAATTCCAATTGACTTTAGTCCCTTGGATGATAGAGAGGTCTCCATGCATTGAGAAACAATATATTGTAGACGTCGCTAGCATTCAATGGCTTATATACCCCAATTAAATCAATAATACTTTATATTTGTTATTATTAGAGCAATTTAATTGCCATAGAGTTGTCCAATTTTCTTATATATATGTTCCTCTGATCTAATTTTTTTTCAGGATAAGGAGATTCTTTTTGGAAGGATTGCACTGCAGACAATATTTCCAGCACATGATGACAAAAATATCTTAGTACACATTGTCCGTCCTAGTGTCTATTTTTACATGAATGAACTGCTATGTTTTTCAAGTGCCGTAGGCCGCTGGAGGATTGCCATGCTGGCATACCAATAAGAAACCACGTTTTCATTTTATGAATATGTGGGGAGCACATACACTTTACTGAAAGTTTCTGACATCAGAGGCACTTGTCAGAATACCTGTGGATCATTTTCACATACATTTTCTGTTATTTTAACAAAATCCTGCACTGCAGGGTGCTGGGCTCAGACAATGGAAAGGAAATTAGTGTCACATGTTCATTTATAGTTCTGAGAATAATTTCTTAAGTAATCATCTGTTTCCACTGTATTTTTGACACAAGTCCAGACAATCCTAACAATCCCAAAAGGGCAGATCTTGTTACTTGTGCAAGAGTATATTCCTCAGAGACAAATTTTAAACATATATTCCTGAAATGCAGATAATCAGGAATATTGTTGCCAAAGATGCACACAGAAGCACATGGTACTATCGACAGATAGATCAATACAGTGTTTTTTGGTTAGGGCACTACACTATTTATTTCTTAGGAGACGTAATGAATCCATTTTCTTCTCATGATCCTTAAGAGATGTTAGTTTTCTGCCTGCTTATCCTTATTCTTCTTATGCTTTACTGTTTCAGTACAACTCAGTGATTATGGGACATGTATTTTCAGTCCCGTAAGGCCTATAACTGTAGCTCTATGTATCCTTCTTTCCTTTTTTATTTCTTCGTAGATTTTTGTTTCTGTTGTTTTGTCTGTTATTTTTTTTTTCAATTGAGCATGCTGTTTTTCTATTTCTCGTGACTTGTTCTGAATATTATCTGATACTATGGGCTAGATTTAAAGGCTCACGTTAATCCAGCTGCTAAGTGAAAAAGGCACATCGCTCGCAAATAATAAATGAGTTACAGCAGATTCAATAGGTACTGTACAAGAATAGCTATTAAGTGTAGGCACAGCCAAAACACGTAACACAAAACCGGTTGTCGCTCATGTTAATGCACAACGTGCAGCCAAATCACCCGATGACATAGCTCAAAACAACATGTAACCTAACGGCTGCCGTTGGCTTGCAACCATGATTGATGCAACAACAAATTCAAACACACAGCCAATCCCAAAGCCCCAAAGTATCCAAAAAGTTCAAATACACCTATATATACCCAAAAATAACCATCACATACTGTCTGTTATCGAGTTCTTGAGAGCTAGATATCAGGACCCAGGAGCGGAGGATAGTGATCAGAGAGAGGGAGACAGGAGCGTTCATTGGAGGTAGAGGAGTTTTGGAGTTTGGCGTTTGGCAAGCATTGCACATAATTCGACACATATCACACCTGTGCACATATTACATACACAGATACAATCACAAACACATACATACACATAGTCCTTTTTTTATAACACATTACACGTTTTAATTTTTATTTTTACAGTGTGACTCTGTGAGTGAAAGTGTGTGACAGAGAGTGAGTGGATTGAGTGTGCCTGTGAGGGCCTGTGGGAGTACCTGGGTGTGAGTGGGTGAGTGATGGCCAGGAGAGGAGGACAGGAGAGAGAGATGGGGAGAGTAGTGGAGGATGAGAAAGGTCAGGAGGGTATCCCTGAGCAGAGCAGGAGTTGGAGAGGGAGATCCGCAGGGAGGTGGGGGACCCAACCCACAAGAGCAAGCACATGGAGGGCAGGGACAGAACCTGCAGTGGGACAAGGGGTAGTTGCTGGGGAGCAACACACACAGTCAGGGTCAGACCAGGCAGGACACTCCGGCTCAGAATCCTCCCATGCCGGAGCTGACAAGGGCAGGATCAGGGATCCAAAATACACCTAGGAGGAGAATACGGCTCTCGTGGAGGCCATCCTGGAGAGACAGCGAGTGTTCTCCACCCGACGGCGAAGGTCCCTGGCCTGTCAGCGAGGAGGAAGGCAGCCTGGAACCAGATCTGCAGCCGGGTGAATGCGGTGGCTACATGCAGGCGGGACGTGGAGTCCTTGAAGAAGAAATGGGGTGACTGCTAGAGGGTGGTCAAGAACAAGCTGTCTGACATGGCCAAGCAAGCCCGAGGCACCAGAGGAGGCCCACCTGTCCCCATCACCTTCTGATCGAGGGGGTCGTTAGAGGAGCTGACACTGGGGATGAGAGGAGCCTCCACACTACCGGTAAGTGCAACACTACATAACCATACACTACATCAACCAACACCAGCTGCACACACAGTCACACCTCAACACATGCCCATCATTCATCCATACAACTGCACCAACACAACACCCTGAGGTTTAAAAACAGGAAACAACACCAGAACAAATGTCAAGTTCCAACTAGGGACAAACCTGTCAAAGTCCTAGTTCAACCCTCCTGTCGCTGTGCTCATCACACACAATACACAAACCGTACTGTTCAAAATGTCATCTGTTAAATATCATCACTGTTCAAACACAATGTCACCCATGTCCCCACAGGGAAGTCAGCACCTAACCAATTGAGTGCTAGAGGGATCATCAATGCATCGATCAACAATGCTTTAGCAACCCCTCTGGGACTCAAAGGGTTAACCAGACAACAAACAATTCAATAGGCCAACGATCACATGCTACACAGGGGACATTCACTAAGCGGTGACAAAGAGATGGTGGAGAGAAAGTAACCCTCACACACCCTTACTTCACCAATACCAGTGTTAGTCTATGGAGAATATGCAAAAACAAGAATCAAGGTGATAGGGTCCTATTGTACAGACTCCATGGAAAACACTGGAAATGGGGAAAGGAGATCACAGGAGAAGTCAGCATCATGTTCACTTTACCGGTTCAACATCACTGCTTACTGAATCACAAAAAGGGTGGATCAGGTCACACATCACAGTGTCCCAGAGAATAATTGGTTGTATGTGCAACACACAGGCCGCAAATAATCATTTACTCTAACTTGAAATTACATATCCCACATCTGATTCCCACATGGATCCACAGGGGTGCTGATGCCATGGATGGATGGCACACCAGCCACTGTTTGCAGGATACACATGGGAACCAAATATCAACCATTGTACCTTGGTCACCAACAGGCCATGAATGATGGATATCTCGGATTGAGTACGGTTGCCTCACACAGAAGGATGGATGGGTTCATATACAGAGAAAAACAGGCCTCAATCAAAGATATCCCTCATTACTGGCTTGATTGTTGCCCTCAGGATTCAACTGGAACACGTAACATGGACAGGATCTTGTCAAATTCACCAATCTGTGATTGGCAGGGTGGTATTCCATGCATCACAATGTAATGCATAGGATATCATCATGACAACCAGAGAGTCACCTGTCAAGTAATCCAAAATTGTGCATTGTACAGGATCAAATAAGAAGATAGGGTTGAATAAAACTTGAATCCCACTGCAGATCTATTCACAAGAGATATGGACACTAACAAAAATGGTCAGATATGTACCTTTCAAATGTTTCAAAATATGTCCCAACATGAAGTGAACACAGAGATCAGTTCACTGGATGTGATTGCCTTACTGGCCAGATATGTGCACCCATCAAAAATTAACCTACATTGCTACCATCCAAATACACATACATAGTATATCCCACTCTACGTAGATGGGATATACAAGGTATGTTCATATCCATCATATCAATCCAATGTATTTTTGGATGGGTGCACATATATAGCCAGTAAGGCAATCACATGTACTGAACTGCTCTCTGGCTTCACATCTTGGAAGGATATTTTTGTATCCATATGAAGGGTACATATCCACATACATATATAACCATTTCTACTTGTGTGTAACTGTAATGGGATAGCAATGGGTAATGTCATCATGATGTAATATCATTGGCATCGTAAAAAGATGCGTCTCGATGTAAGTCCTATCCCTCCAACACTCATGGTTATACAGATATTGCTCTATGTGACAGGTGGAGATATCTGTCATTTGACCACACGGAGGCTCTTCAGCAGAGCTAAAGTCGCAACATTTCGAGATAAATACCTCTTTGGAATGGTCCACAGAGTGTGCTTGCAAACCATGCACACTCTGTACACCATTCCAATTAAGTATTGTTCTATAAATGGGGCGATTTTGGCTCTGCTAAAAAGCCCTCTTGTGGACAAATGACTGAAATCTACATCTGTCACATAGAGCAATATCTGAATAACCATGAGGGTAGGGGGGATAGGACTAACAGTGAACAACATCTGTTTTCACAATGCCTAGAATATGACATCAAGGTGGACTTAACCTTTGCTATCCCCTTGAAGGGATAGCCATCCTTAAAAGTTGTAAAGACAAATAAATGTTTTAGGATTCACCACCCAAGTAAAACTATGGTATTCCCACTGCTGAAAGGTATGTTAATTTAAAAGGTATCACAGCTCAAACATGGATATGTCAGGGGCAATATCCCAGTGGCCTGAAATTGTACAGTGGTGCTGTTACTACACTATCATATGGACAGCTCTGGTACAGGACCAGAAATCTACATGGGAGGGTGTTGCAACAGCCCCACTGTACTATTTTGGGCCACTGTGATATTACACCTCAAAATGAAACCTTTTGCCGTAATAACTCAAGTATCAAACAACACCTTTCAGCAGTGGGAGTAACCTTTTTTACCCAGGGGGATTAACCCAATCACATATACTTTTCTTCACCATATATCAAAGTATAACTGTCTCCTCAAACCTATGGCTAAGTTCACTAATCACAACATCTCATTTCTCCACAGAGCTTACGGTCCTCAAGCCCAGCAGGCTACGTCTCCCCCCAGTGAGGAGTATACAGAGGAGGGGACCAGACGGTGGTCACCATACCCACCATCCCCATATCCTCCAACAAAGGCTGCACCACCAACTACTGCACCACCACAGGCTGCACCCCTCCAAGCTGCACCACCACAGGCTGCACCACTCCAAGCTGCACCACCACAGGCTGCACCCCTCCAAGCTGTACCTCCCCAGTACAGTGGCTGGATGCAACAGGAGGAGAGGTGGATGTAAACAGCCACCTCCACCAGCTACTACCCTCCAGCAGCAGCACCACCGCCGCCAGGGAGGCAATGGCTGCCAAGGACAGAGGCCACCACCCAATATGGGCCATATGCATCACAGATAAACCCACTCTCCTGGATGGCTCCACAGCATGCCCCAAGGTATGATCCCAGGTGGGGTCCCAGCACCTATCAGTGGCCACCATATGACCCTTGGCCACTGGACTACCCACACCTGGGCCTGATTGGTGAGCTCCAGCGCCCCCTACCCAGGGACAATTTCACGCCTCCACCAGCACACATATCGTTGGGCAGCTTGGAGTCACTTGATGTGGTGGGCATATGCCCACCATCTGCACCAGCCACTCCAACAGCTGTCACAGCAGCCACAGCACTTCCAGCAGCAGCAGAGGAAACGTCACTTCCAGCAGCAGCAGAGGAAACAGCACTTCCAGCAGCAGAGGACACAGCACTCTCAGCAGCAGAGGATACAGCAGCACCAGGGTCACCGGGCACATCCACTTCCAGCACTGCACGCCTCACAGGGATGGAGGCAGATTGTGTGGCCCTGCAGAGGAGACTACTCTGGTCGAGCAGGAGCACAGATGTCAACATCACCAGGAGCCGGAGGGAATCCAGGAGGAACACAGGGAGATTGGAGACCAGAATCCAAGCTCTGGAGTCAGAGGTGGACAGGGTGAACACATAACTCCACCAGCTCCAGACAGGGATCATGGACATGTTCACACAGGTACTCGTGGAGTTGCGAGAGATCAACCGCAGGGACACCCTGAGGATGGAGAGGGAGAACCTGCATTCCACAGAGGGGTCTACTGCACCCACCACCCTCTCCAGTGTTAACCTTGAAGCCACACCTAGGTGGTAGATGGTGACCAGGCGATCAACAAGGGCATCCACCTCTGGCACCCAGTCTAATGTCCCCCCCCTCAAAAAAAGAAAAAATGAAAGGCCCAACCTGTTAACTGTCCCCTCAATAAATAAACATTGTGCTTTTGATTCCTGTCTGATCTGCTGTGTCTTCAGTTATGGATCAGGTGGCAGGGTTGTCTCCAATGCATTGCCATACAATGCAGTGAACACAATCTCTACCTGGGTGAAATGTTTGTGGGATGCTACAACATGGGTTCACACACACACACACACACACACACACACACACCGTTGTCCAAATTCACCTGGCAACCCATCCCTGTTGCCATATAACACAACAGTGTTACATGGCCATGTTGTGTGTTAGAATTGTTCTGAACATACCCCTTATCACAACAACTGGTGCAACACTTAACATTCATCTTCATCAATTGTTATGATTGAAGGGGAAACCAAACAAACAGCTATGTGACTTAGCGGGGAAATAACAAGTAGGACAGATGGAACATGCTTCACTATTGACTTTGGATCAAAATCCTATTGTGCAGCTGACTTACTGGTGAACACAATGTATACCCTAGGATCCCAGTGTGTGTGCTACACATTGGGATCCTAGGGGGAGCACTGTGTTCTCCATTAAGTCAGTTGCACGATAGGTGTTTGAATCACAGCCTAACTTACTGGATAACCCAATGATTTTCCTAAGATTTCAATGTGTAGCAAATACATTAAAAACTTAGGCTGGGCATTGGATTATGTACTAAGTTGTGTTGTTGTTTAACTAAGGTTGTAACACACTTCACCAGAGATAACACTTGTCCACTTGGTCTTGTTGTTTTTTTGATATAGCCTATGTACTGAGATATGTCAACCTACAGCAATCTCAGGACATTGATTATATTGAGCAAGACACAAACCGTGGACGTGATATCACTGTGGAATTAATGATGTCCCCTGTATCACCTGCTATCACCACAACACCCATTAGTGTATCACTGCCATCACCCCATTGCATGAATACATCACAAAGTTCACTCATGGTCAAACAACCAGTGGACTCCTGTGATGTGGGTCATGCCTTCCTATGTATGAGGTATACTCTAGCCCTGAGTATGGTTCATAATTGAGAGATGTCAAATCCAACATTTATTCATACAGACAGACACATACTGAATAGTGATGGCACTCATTTATTGTGTCTCAAACTACAGTAACACATACATGTGTTTTCTGGGTATATAGCCTATATGCATGAAACACTTGTATGAGCACACATACGGTACATCTGAACTAAATAGGGATACTCTAGTAACTGCTAATGTGTTGTCCACATGGTTTGTCTACTCTGTGATAAGAAGTCTTACTGTACAGGTCTGATACCTGGGTTGTAGTACACACATGAATTTGTGTCTATATGTGAATGTTCCAGTAGAGGTTGCTGTGAACATCAGGTCACACATTGCATCAACAACACAATAACTGGAAACACCAAGGGGTGAGCTTCATTGAAGTGTTGTCCAGACTTCAGTCCAGTCACATGGAAACTCCTCTGTTCAAGGATGGATTGTGCTAAGGATGCCTGTGGGACAAGAGGATAGGATTTGGAACATCACCCTCAAAGTGTTCATCATGCAACAGCTACAACATCATGATCATCTTCATCTTTCTCCTTACATGGGGCTACACGAATCATTGCTGTGGAATGTGTTGTGTACTAGTCTATGAACCATCATGAGGGATAACTAAGGGGATGTTAACCATCTTTAGGGATATATGCCCCTGACATGGTTACACACATCAACAGATATGTCCTGATATAGCTTCCTGACAACAATATATTTGGTCTGCCACTGTCAGAGACAGTCAAAATATGTTTGGATCATGGAGCTATCAGGACATATTTGTTGATGTGTGTATTTCTGTCTGGGGCACATATCACTGCACACACACACAGGTCAGCATAGTGTCCCTGGAGACATGATCCACATGTAATGAGCTCTATGTTGTGTAACACACTACCACTGTAGATCCATCCCTCTTCTGCTCTTTTTAGCTCTGGCAAACTACAGGTCCCATGTTCGCTCAAATGTCTCCTTAACCCTGATGTGATAGAGTGTTATCCAATGCATTGCCTTGGATGAGACTCTCTCACTACAGGGGTACCACGGTTGCTACGGGTGTGATCCTAGAAAAAACACTTTAGTTTGTGCCTGGGGAGCCGTGGAATATGTTGCACAAAGTTAAAGTGTTGTACCTTGGTTTTCAGGGGGACATGCATGATATCCTTGGGGTGGCAGTATCAACATGGACGACAGGGTGTCAGATGTAATTGAAATATCTCTGCCCAATCTGACTGGTCCATGGAATGGTTGATGGTGATGGTCCATACTGCAGCCAGTGTCAGGGCTGTGTCACTGATCCTGTGGGGTGAAACAGAAGATATGTGTTGTGGTGGGTGTGCATGCATGGATTGTGTGCATACATGTATTATACTCACAGCTGAAGTGATCCCTGATCAATCTGTGTTTTGTCTGCATCCCTGTTAGGGTTTCCTCACACTCAACAATGTCCAGTGGGTCATCAGGTCTGGGTGGGGGTTTTACATCGTCGATGAATCTGGTGGCAACCCCGATATTATGGAGGATGGCACATGCCATGACAATGTCGCAGACCTTGCCAGATGCATACTGCAATGCTCCCCCACAAGTGGTCCAGACATCAGAATCGGGACTTGAAGAGGCCAAAGGTACACTCAATGGCATTGCGAGTTCTGGCATGAGCCTGGTTATATTTTTCCTGGGCATTGGTTTGGGGATTGGCGAGCGGGGTGAGGAGCCATGGTTTTCAGCCATAGCCAGCATCACCTGTGGGAAGTGAGTGACATGGTAAGACAAGGAGCACATGCTGTGTGAATGCTGTTTCATGAGGTGAACGTACTAGCACATGTTTATGTGGTGTGATTTGGTATTGTTAACTCACCCAGAAGCCATCCGCCTGTATAGGTCCCATTTTCGAAATCTCTGTGCACAGATGAGTTTCTGAGTATATGGGAGTCGTGACAGCTTTCGGGATATTTTGCACAGACATTCATGATGGCCAGATTGCTGTCACACACCATCTGCACATTCATGGAGTGGAAGTTTTTTCGGTTGATGAACACATGTCCCCGATGTGCTGGTGCTTTGACTCTGACATGGGTGCAATCTATTGCACCCATGACCCTGGGCATGCCTCCCCTTTCGTAGAAGCCCTGCTTGAGATGTGTCCACTCCATGTCGGTGGTGGGGAAGTGTATATACCTACTAGTCTTGCCTTTGAGAGCTGGCAAGACCTGGGCCAGCACCCTAGAGAATGTGGCCTGGGACATGCCAGATGCGTAACCCTCTGTCGACTGGAAGGCACCACTTGCCATGAAGTGTATGGCACACAGGAGTTTTTGCAGGCCAGTTAGAGCATGGTTGTGGGTGCATATGGGATTCACCTGATCCTTGATGACCTCGTACAGGGCAATGATGCTGTGTGGCCTCAACCTGTAGCGATCAATGACCTTGTCATCGGTCATTCCAAAGAGAGTGACCCTTGGGCGGTATACCCTGGGCCTTTGTGGTCATCTATACATCCTACGCTGCTCTAGTGGTCCCTGTGGCATCTGGGGAGCATCCTGTTGCTACAGCTGTGCATCTGCAGGCAGGTGTCCTCCAGGTGGGGATGGGCTCCTGTGTGGCTCATGAGCCAGAGCCTCCTCACTTGCAACTGGTGAAGGCTGTTGATCAGGTGTGCCTGGGGGTTGCTGGTATTCCCTAGCTCTCTCCCATACACGCCTTTGACGCAGTCTTCGCAAGAATATGTAACCCAACACACTGATTGCGCTCTCTCTCTCTATCTCTATCTCTCCTGAGTGGAAAACAAGCCACAAGTGAGTGTGGTTAGCTGTCCATTTAAGTAGGTGGTGGGGCGTTGTGTAGGTGTGGTGATGAGGTGAGTGCTGATTAATGGGAAGGTGTTTGTTGTTCAGGTAAATGTTTGCAGGTGTGTCTGTGTGTACAAGCGTGCTGTGTTGTGGTTGCTGTGTCCCTGTCAGTTGCGGGTGTGGAGCTTTGCAGTGCAGGTTGTGCCCAGATCGTCTGGTGATGTTGCACAGGTGAGCTTGTTTTGTGTAGTCAGGTGTCCGTGTTGTGTGCTAATCCCCATTGTTCCATGGCATGTTGTGTTGGTGTTTTTTTGTTGGGCCATGTCCATGTGGTGTTGCTTGGTTGTTGTGTTGTGTGCGCCAGTGATCTGTGGTGTGTGGATATGTTTTTTGTGTTATTTTGGCATTGCACGGGTTAATTTTCCCTTTTGTATTCTTGTGCGGGGAGCAGTTTGTTTTACCATGTAGCGGGGGTTTTTTTTGTCCGTTAGATGTCTAACGCCTAACAAAACTGTGTCTTAACTCTTGGCCGTTAAATGTATCTTTTTCGCTGCTGTTAGCAGTCCCGCACTTCTTTGAATTGCTCTTGGGAATTTTGCTCTATGGGTCCCAATGCATGTAAATGTATCGGCCATTGTGACTTGTGCTCTGCCGTAGCTGAACATAACACGGAGCTTTGAATCGCTTACTGCACCTTAACGCGCCCGATAGTCTTTTTTTTGGCTAACGGCTGCCTTTAAATCTCTAGGTGTTACTCTATATTATATGAGAGTTGGTACCGTGTTAGACTTAGAAATACAGGAGGCAAATATAGTTGTTGATACCTTTATGGCTAACTAAGCAGATTTAGGATGCAAGCTTTCAAGACCTCTTAGGCATTTTATACAGATAAGTATGAAAACATCTCTCCTATATACAAGTACACATTGCATTGGTTAGAAACCCAGATACTTTGATCATTCAATGGTAAATTGCAGTCTTCCTATGAGGAGTTTGAGGTATTTACGATCCCAATGGGACTGTTGGAAATGTTAATCCACAATGTGATAATGTGACAGGAATTATCTGCCCTTTTTCAAACCATAATGTATAGCATTAAACTTCAACATTAATATAACATCCCATATTTTTCTGTCCCTCTGTCACAGTTTGTTTTGACTCTCAGACACAGAGTAAGATCAAATCAAACTTTATTGAAAAGTTTAATAAGAACCCTCACGGGTCCTGAACATACATATATACGACATGCACAAAATAGGTACAAACAGTAGCTTATACAAAGATACAGTATGGTAGGGTCTACCGGCCCTGCCAATATACCGGGCAAGGCAGCCTATGGTATGGCACAACAATATGAATAAGGCTCTACTGGCCTTGCCAATATACCAGGCAAGGCAGCCTTATGGATAATGCAACTGTAAGAATAAGGCTCTACCGGCCTTGCCAATATACCGGGCAAGGCAGCCTGTAGGATGGCACGACAATATGAATGAGGCTCTACCGGCCTTGCCAATATACCGGGCAAGGCAGCCTAATGGACTGAAGGATAGCTCCACTAGTGCTGTAAGGTTGATAGAATCAGCATAAGATGGTACAGTGGAGCAAACCAGTATCACGTACTGGACAACCAGGGAGGCCCTAACGGTGCTGTAACGGAAGCAGCAAGCAACCGGTGAATGAGAGAAACCAGTACCACGTACTGGACAACACGGACGCCCTACCGGTGCTGAAGGAGGCAACTAGCAACCGGTGATATGGAGTAAACCAGTACTGGTATCGGACAACACGGAAGCCCTACCGGTGCTTGAAATGGAGGCAGCTAGCAACCGGTGATGAGAAGTAAACCAGTACCGCGTACTGGACAACAGGAACGCCGTACCGGTGCTGTAATGGAGACAGCTAGCAACCGGTGAAATGGAGTAAACCAGTACCACGTACTGGACAACAGGAACACCCTACCGGTGCTGTAATGGAGGCAGCAGTAACAGGTGAAATGGAGTAAACCAGTACTGCGTACTGGACAAAGGGAACGCCCTACTGGTGCAATAATGGAGGCAGCTAGCACCCGGTGATATAGAATAAACCAGTACCGTGTACTGGGCAACACGGAAGCCCTACCAGTGCTTGTAATGGAGGCAGCTAGCAACCGGTGATATGGAGCAAACCAGTAGTCAGAATGTCGCCCAGGCGACCAGAGTCAAAAGAAGGATGACAGTCAGGATCCAGGAGCAGGAACGACAGTCAGGCCAGGACAGGATACTGGAACAGTAGTGACAGCCAACCCAGGTCAGGAACGGAGCAGGAACAACAGCTACACCAGATCAGGAACGGAAGCAGGAACGTCAGCCAAACCGGATCAGGAACAGAGGCAGGAACGATGCAGGAGTGACACTGTCGTCTGGATGAGACACTGACACTGGAAAACTGTAACAAAACAGGCCCAGAGATACAGGTGCAAAGGCAGGTGACTACTGACATAGAGACACCACAAAAGGGCAACCAAAGGGTGCCTCAGCCCAGTCTATATAGGCAATACTGGGTGGGTAATAGACAGGCGGCCAATGGAGAGTTCTTACACCTGACTGACAGCAAAAGCCAGCAATCACGGACACCGTGATACCCTCTTAGTGCTGAACAGTTAATTTAATGTCTGTGACACTGTGGGCTAGATTTAAAGGCAACCGTTAAACCAGCCGCTAAGTGAAAAAGGCACATCGCTCGCAAATAATACAGGAGTTACGGCAGATTCAATAGCTACTCTACAAGAATAGCTATCGAGCGTAGGCACACAAAAAACACGTAACACAAAAGCCGTTGTCGCTCATGTTAATGCACAACGGGCGGACAAATCACACGATAACTGAGCTCCAAACAACATGTAACATAACGGCTGCCGTTGTCAAGCAACCATGATTGATGCCAAAACAAATTCAAACACACATCCAATCCCAAAGCCCCAATGTATCAAATAACTTCAAATACACCTATATATACCCAAAAATAACCGCCACACACTGTCTGTTATCGAGTTCTTCAGAGCCAGATATCAGGACCCAGGAGCGGAGGATAGTCATTAGAGAGAGGGAGACAGGAGCATTCATTGGAGGTAGAGGAGGTTTGGAGTTTGGAGAGAGGAGAGCATTGCACAGAATACGACACATAGCACACCTTTGCACATATTACATACACACATACAAACACATACACATACATACACATAGTCCTTTTATTTTATAACACCTTACACATTTTACTTTTTATTTTGACAGTGTGAATCTGGGAGTGAAAGTGTGTGACAGAGAGTGACTGGATCGAGTGTGTCTGTGAGGGCCTGTGGGAGTGCCTGGGTGTGACTGGGTGAGTGATGGCAAGGAGAGGAGGACAGGAGAGAGGGATGGGGAGAGTAGTGGAGGAGGAAGAAGCTCAGGAGGGGATCCCTCAGCAGAGCAGGGGTGGGAGAGGGAGATCCGCAGGGCGGAGGGGGACCAGGCCCACAAGAGCAGGAACACGCAGGACAGGGACAGAACCTGCAGTGGGACGAGGGGTAGTTCCTGGGGAGCACCCCACACAGGCAGGGTCAGACCAGGCAGGGCACTCCGGCTCTGAATCCTCCCATGCCGGAGCTGATGAGGGCAGGATCAGGGATCCCAGATATAGTGAGGAAGAGAACACGGCTCTTGTGGAAGCTGTCCTGGAGAGGCAGAGTGTTCTCCACCCGACGGCAAAGGTCCCTGGCCTGGCAGCGCGGAGGAAGGCAGCCTGGAATCAGATCTGCAGCCGGGTGAACGCGGTGGCAACATGCAGACGGGACGTGGAGTCTGTGAAGAAGAGATGGGGCGACTGCCGGAGGGTGGTCAAGAACAAGATGTCTGACATGGCCAAGCAAGCCCGAGGCACCGGAGGTGGCCCATCTGTGCCCATCACATTCTGCGGCTGGGAGGAGATGGTGCGGCAGAACATGTCCCCGACCATGATCGAGGGGGTCGTGGGAGGAACTGACACTGGGGATGAGAGGAGCCTCCACACTACCGGTAAGTGCAACACTACAGAACAACACACTACAGCAACCAACACCAGCTGCACACACACTCACACCTCAACACATGGCCATCACTCAGCCATACAACTGCACCAACACAGCACCATGAGGGTTAAAAAAAGGACACAACACCTGGACAAATGGCAACGTCCAACTTGGGACAAACCTGTCAAAGTCCTACTTCAACCCTCCTGTCGCTGTGCTCATTACACACAATACAAAAACCTTCATTTTCAAATTGTTGACTGTCATAGATCATCACTGTTCACACACAATGTCACCCATGTCCCCACCCCCACCCTAACCCCTTGAGTGCTAGAGGGATCATCAATGCATCGATCAACAATGCATTGGCAACCCCTCTGGGACTCAAGGGGTTAACCTGACAACAAACAAGTCAATAGGACAACGATCACATGCCACACAGGGGACATTCACTAAGCGGTGACAAACAGATGGTGGACACAAAGTAACCCTCACACACCCTCACTTCACCAGTACCAGTGTTAGTCCATGGAGAATATGCCAAAACAAGAATCAAGTTCATAGGGTCCCATTGTACAGACTCCATGGAAAACACTGGAAATGGGGAAAGGAGATCACTGGAGAAGTCACCATCATGTTCATTTCATCAGTTCAACATCACTGCTTACTGAATCACAAAAGGGGGCATCAGATCACACATCACAGTGTCACACAGAATAAATGCTCGTAGGTGCAACACACAGGCCGAAAACTATTTTACAGAATTCAAGCTGGAAAAAGTAGGCATTGGTGTTGTGGCTGCAATCATTTACTCTGACTTGAAATGACATATCCCATATCTGATTCCCACATGGATCCACAGGGGTGCTGATGCCATGGATCGATGGTACACCAGCATCGCTATGCAGGATACATATGGGAAACAAATAGCAAACATTGTACCTTGGTCACCAACAGGCCATGACTGATGGATATCTAGGACTGAGTACGGTTGCCTCACACAGAAGGATGGATGGGCTCATACACAGACAAAAAAACAGGCCTCAATCAAAGATATCCCTCACTACTGGCTGGATTGTTGCCCTTAGGATTCAAATGTTACTAAATATGTTCCAACATGATGTGAACACAGAGATCACTTCACTGGATGTGATTGCCTTACTGGCCAGATATGTGCACCCATCACATATCAACCTACATTGCTACCATCCAAATACACATACATAGTATATCACACCCTACGTAGATGGGATATACGAGGTATGTTCATATCCATCATATCAATACAATGTCTTGTTGGATGGGTGCACATATATAGCCAGTAAGGCAATCACACCTAATGAAATGCTCTCTGGCATCACATCTTGGAAGGATATTACTCCATCCATATGAAGGGTACATATCCACATACATATATCACCATTTCTACTTGTGTGTCACTGTAATGGGATAGCAATGGGTAATGTCATCATGATGTCATATCATTGCCATCGTTAACAGATGTGTCTTGATCTAAGTCCCATCCCTCCAACACTCATGGTTATACAGATATTGCTCCATGTGACAGGTGAAGATATCCATCATTTGACCACACGGAGGCTCTTCAGCAGAGCCAAAGTCACAACATATAGAGAGAAATACCTCTTTGGAATGGTCCACAGAGTGTGCTTGTAAATCATGCACACCCTGTACACCATTCCAATTAAGTATTGTTCTCTAAATGGGTTGATTTTGTCTCTGCTGAAAATCCCTCGTGTAGACAAATGACTGAAATCTACATCCGTCACATAGAGCATTATCTGAACAACCATGAGGGTAGGAGGGATAGGACTAACAGAGAACAACATCTGTTCCCACAATGTCTACAATCTGACATCAAGGTGGACTTAACCTTTGCCACCCCCCTGGAGGGATAGCCATCCCTGCAAGTTGTGAAGACAAATATATGTTGTTGGATCCCCCCCCCCCCGAGTTAAACAATGGTATTCGTACTGCTGAAAGGTGTGTTGATGCAAAAGGTATCACAGCTCAGACATGGATATGTCAGGGGCAATATCCCAGTGGCCTGATATTGTACAGTGGTGCTGTTACTACACAATCATATGGACAGCTCTGGTACAGGGACCAGATATCTACATGGGAGGGTGTAGCAACAGCCCCACTGTACTATTTCTGGACACTGTGATATTGCACCTCAAAATGAAACCTTCACCCGTAATAACTCAAACAACACCTTTCAGCAGTGGGAGTACCCTTGTTTACCCAGGGGGATTAACACAAACACATATATTTTTCTTCCCCACATATCAAAGTAGAATTGTCTCCACAAACATATGGCTAAGGTCACTAATCACAACATCTTCTTCCTCCACACAGCTTACGGCCGTCAAGCCCAGCAGGAGACAGTGGAGGAGGCTATGTCACCCCCCAGTGAGGAGGACACAGAGGAGGGGACCAGCCGGTGGTCACCTTACCCACCATCACCATCCCCTCCAACACAGGCTGCATCACCACCTACTGCACCACCCCAGGCTGCACCACCCCTTCCAGCTGCACCACCACAGGCTGCACCACCCTTTCCAGCTGCACCACCACAGGCTGCACCACCCCTTCCAGCTGCACCACCACAGGCTGCACCACCCTTTCCAGCTGCACCACCACAGGCTGCACCACCCTTTCCAGCTGCACCACCACAGGCTGCACCACCCCTTCCAGCTGCACCACCACAGGCTGCACCACCCCTTCCAGCTGCACCACCACAGGCTGCACCACCCTTTCCAGCTGCACCTCCCCAGTACAGTGGCTGGATGCCACAGGAGGAGAGGTGGACACATCCATCCACCTCCACCAGCTACTACCCTCCATCAGCAGCACCACCACCGCCAGGGAGGCAATGGCTGCCAGGGACAGTGGCCAACACCCAATATGGGCCATATGCCTCCCAGATCAACCCACCCTCCTGGATGGCTCCACAGCATGCCCCAAGGTATGATCCAAGGTGGGGTCCCACCACCTATCAGTGGCCACCATATGACCCTTGGCCACTGGACTACACACACCTGGGCCTTATTGGTGAGCCCCAGCGCCCCCTACCCAGGGACATATTCACACCTCCACCAGCACACACATCTCTGGGCAGCTCTGCATCACTTGATGTGGTGGGCATATGCCCATCATCTGCACCAGCCACTCCAACAGCAGCCACAGCACCCTCAGCAGCAGCAGAGGATACAGCACCTCCAGCAGCAGAGGAAACAGCACCTCCAGCAGCAGAGGAAACAGCACCTCCAGCAGAGGAGGAAACAGCACCTCCAGCAGAGGAGGAAACAGCACCCTCAGCAGCAGAGGAGGAAACAGCACCCTCAGCAGCAGAGGAAGAAACAGCACCCTCAGCAGCAGAGGAAGAAACAGCAGCACCAGGGACACCGGGCACATCCACCTCCAGCACCGCACGCCTCACAGGGATGGAGGCGGAGTGTATGGCCCTTCAGAGGAGACTACTCCGGTCGAGCAGGAGTACTGACAGCAATATCACCAGGAGCAGGAGGCAATCCAGGAGGAACATTGTCCAATTGGAGAGCAGGATCCAAGGTTTGGAGTCGGAGGTGTCCAGGGGGAATACACTACTCCAGCAGCTCAGGACTGGTGTGATGGACATGTTAACACAGGTCCTTGTGGAGCTGAGGGAGATAAACCGCAGGGAGAACCTGAGGATGGAGAGGGAGAACTTGCGTTCCACTGAGGGGTCTACTGCAACCACCACCCCCTCTAGTGTTACCCCTGAAACAACACCTAGGGGGCAGAGGGTTACCAGGAGATCCACAAGGGCATCCACCTCTGGCACCCAGGCTAAGGCCCCCCACCCAAAGAAGAAAAAATGAAAGGCCCAACCTGTTAAGTTTCCCCTCAATAAAGAAAACATTTTTTTTTAATTCCAGTCTGATCTGTTGTGTCTTCAGTTATGGATTGGGTGGCAGGGTTGTCTCCAATGCATTGCCATACAATGCAGTGAACACAACCTCTGCCTATGTGAAATGTTAGTGGGATGCTACAACATGGGTTCACACACACACCGTTGTACAAATTCAACTTGTAATACATCCCTGGAGCCATATTACACCACTGTGTTATATGGCGGTGTTGTGTGTTGAATTTGAACAACAAAACATACCCCTTAGCAAAACAAATTGTACAACACTGAACATTTGTCTACATCATGTGCTGTGTTTAACCCTTTGAGTGCCAGAGTGGTAGACAACCCATTGTCAAGAAATGCGTTGGGGACCACTCTTGCACTCAGTGGGTTAATGGGATAACCAGACAAACAGCTCTGTGATTTAGCAGGGACATTATAAGCAGGATAGATAAATGGGACATGTATCCATGTTGTCTTGGATTCACACACTCATTGTGCAACTGACTTAGGATTTCAACGTGTAGCACACACATTGATATCCTGGGCTGAGCATTGGGGTCTCCTGTAAGTTGAGTTGCTGTTTCCCTAAGGGTGTAACAGACTTCACCAGTGATAACACATGTCCACTTAGTCTGGTTGTTCGTTAGCCCATGTACTGAGATATGTCAAAGTGGAGCAAAATCTCCGAACATGGATTATACTGAGCAATACAGATACAGTGGACAGGTATTCACTGTGGAAGTATGTCCCCTGTATCACCTCTTCATCACTCCCACAACACATTGGTGCATCACTGCCACCATCATCTGTTTGCATGGATACATCACAGAGTCCAGTCACTGGCAAACAAGTGGTGGACTCCTGTGATGTGGGTGTTGCCTTTCCATGTATGGGGCATACTCTACCCTGGGTGTGGTAACACATTGACATATGTGTTCTCAAATATATCCTCCTACAGACACAGATAGAATGGTGATGGTTCATCTTTATTGTGTCTCAAAGTACATTAGAATGTACATGTGTTTTGTGTGTGTATTGCCTATATGCATTGAACACCTGTATGAGAACACTAAATGTACTTTGAAACTAAATTGTAATACTTCAGTAACACTGCTGCCCTGCTCATGTGTTGTCCATGAGGTTTGACAACTCTGTAGCTGAGCATCCTGACTGTACAGGTTAAAACACTCAAGAATTAGTGTTTTCTGTGTCTCTATGAGAATGTTCCAGTAGAGGTTTGTGTGAACCTCAGGTCAAACTTTGCATCACCAACAACATCACCATAAACAGCAAGGGGTGATCTTCATGAAGGTGTTGTCAAGACATCAATCCAGTCACATGGAAGATCTTCAGTTCAAGGATGGATCATGTTACGGATGCCTGCGGGACAAGAGGACAGGATTTGGAGCAGTAGACCTGAACTGATCATCAAGCAACAACAATTTAGTCTTTTTCATCCCCTCAGTTTTCACAGTTACAGGTGAGTGCACAAACCATTGCTTGACAATGTGTTGTGTACTCATCTGTAACCAATTCTGTGGGGAACTAAGGACATGTGCATCAGTCCTAGGGATATGTGCCCCTGACATGTATACACACATTAACAAGTGTTCTGAGAGCTCCATGGAAGTAATGACATTGTGCTGCCACTGTGAAAGTGACAGTGGCAGCCCAATGTCATTTGTTCCATGGAACTGTTAGGACACATTTGTTGATGTGTGTATTCATGTCAGGGGCACATACGTCTGCACACTCACAGGTCTGCATGGAGTCCGTGGTAATCTGATCTACGTCTCATGACCTCTACATTGTGTGCCCATACCACTGTACATCCACCCCTGTGCTGCTCTTCTCAGCTGTAGCACAGTACAGGTCCCATATTGAGTCTGATGTCCCTTCTCATGCAAATCATTAGATAATACTCTTTCACTACTGGGCTAGCATGGTTGTTCAGGCTCTAATCATGGCATATCCAGTTAGTTGCTGTCAATCAAGCCGTGTAAGGTGATGAACATGGGTAATATGTTGTACCTTGTTTCTCCTGGGGGTGTGCGTGATATCCTTGGGGTCTGTATGTCAACGTGGAGAGTGGAATGGAGGATGGTTGTTGAGTCCACACACACAATTTTCCACGTCCACTGCCAGTGCAGTGCTGTGTCACTGTTCCTGTGGGGTGAGACAGAACAAAATGTGCAGTGTGGTTAGTGTCACAGGACTGCTGGGGGACTTGCATGGATTGTTTGCATGCCTGTGTTATACTCACAGGTGAAGTATTCCGTGATGAGCCTGTCTCTGATCTGTGCCCCTCTCATGGTCTCCTCCACATGCCCGATGTCCATGGCCACTTCCTGTATGGGGGGGTCCGGGATGTGCTCCAGCAGCCTGGTGTCCACTGCGATATTGTGCAGTATTGCGCACGCCACAATGATGTCACACACTTTAGCCGGTGCATACTGCAGTGCTCCCCCAGAGTGGTCCAGACATCGGAATCTTGACTTGAGGAGCCCAAATGTCCGCTCAATAGCATTCCTGGTTCTGGCATGAGCCTGGTTGTAGCTTTCCTGGGCATGTGTTTGGGGATTGGCCAGAGGGGTCAGTAGCCAGGACTTGCATCCATAGCCAGCATCACCTGTGTAATGTGAGTGACATGGTGAAACAGGGAGCACATGTTGTGTGAATGATGTTTTGTGTGGTGGACGTAGTAGGTGTGGGTCAGGTGCATGCTGAGCTGAGTGGTGTGTACGCCTGTGTATGTGGTGTGATTTTGTTTTGTGAACTCACCCAGTAGCCATCCCCCTGTAAAGGTTCCATTCTCAAAATCTCTGTGGACTGAGGAGTTTTGTAGAATGTATGCATCATGTGTGCTGCCAGGATATTTTGCACAGACATTCATGATCCTCATGTTGCTGTCACACACCATCTGCACGTTGATGGAGTGGAAGTTCTTCCTGTTGATGAATATCTGTGCGTCACATGCTGGGGCCTTAATCCGGACATGGGTGCAATCTATAGCACCCATGACCCTGGGCATGCCTCCCTTTGCGTAAAAGGTCTGCTTGACGTGTATCCAGTCCATGTCGGTGGTGGGAAAATGTATATGGGTACTGGCCTTGCTTTTGAGGGCTGGCAGGACCTGGGCCAGCACTCTGGAGAATGTGGCCTGTGACATGCCAGATGCGTAACCCTCAGTGGACTGGAAGGCCCCGCTTGCCATGAAGTGTATGGCACAGAGTAGTTTCTGCAGGCCAGTTAGGGCATGGTTGTGGATGTAGATGGGATCCACCTGCTCCTTGATGACCTCATACAAGGCAATGATGCTGTCAGGCCTCAACCTGTAGCGATCAATGACCTCGTCATCAGCCATTCCAAAGAGTGTGACCCTTGGGCGGTATACCCTGGGCCTTGGTGGTCGTCTATACATCCTGTGCCCTCCAGGTGGGGATGGACTCCTGTGTGGCTGGTGAGCCAGAGCCTCCTCACTTGCAACAGGTGAAGGCTGTTGATGAGGCGTGCTTGGGGTTTGCTGATGTTCCCTAGCTCTCTCCCTTGCACGCCTTCTACGCAGTCTTCGCAACAATATGTAACCCAACATACTGTTTGCTCTCTCTATCTGTCTCTATCTATCTGTATCTATCTATCTATCTGTCTCTCTCTCTCTCTCTCTCTCTCTCTCTCTCTGTCTATCTCTCTCTCTCCCTCCCTGAGTGGAAAACAAGCCACAAGTGAGTGTGTTGAGTTGTCCCTTTAAGTACTTGCTAGGGCGTTGTGTAGGTGTGGTGATGAGGTGAGTGCTGACCAATGGTGAGTTGTTTGTGTCCAGGTAAGTGTTTGCAGGTGTGTGTGTGTTATAAGATGTGGTGTGTTGTGCTTGTTCTGTGTGTGCCATTTGCGGGCGTGCAGTTGTGGGGTGCAGGTCGCGTGTTGATGTTTCCCAGGTGAGCTTGTATTTGCAGGGTCCGCTTTGTGTGATGACCCCCATTGTTCCGTGCCATGTTGTGTTGTTGTTTTTTTGTGTGTCATTGTTCCTGTGGTGTTGGTTGTTGTTTTGTGTGTAGTGATTTGTGTTGTGTGTGCATGTTTTTGTGTTGTTTTGGCATTGCACGGGTTAATTTTCCCATTTACATGGTTGTGCGGTAAGCCTTTTGTGTGTTTTCCTCTGTAACGGGTGTTTAGTTTTGGCCGTTAGGTGTCTAACGTGTGTGAGAAGTGGGTCTTAACTTTTAGCCGTTAGGTGTGTCTTTTTTTCAGCCGTTATCAGTACCGCAAGCCTTTGAATAGCTCTGGGGTATGTTGTTCCATGCGTCTGAATGCACGTAAGTGTATTGGCCGTAGGAATTGTGCAACTGCCGTTAGCTGTTGTTTAGACGGATCTTTGAATTGCAACATGACACTTAACGCACCCGTTAGTGATTTTTTTGGTTAATGGCTGCCTTTAAATCGAGCCCTGTGTCCATTTTAGCAAAAAAATGTTCTCCCACTGGTGTCTCTGTCTTTTTGTTGTTAACTCTGGATCTGTGGGAATTAAACCTTTTGTGTAATAGCTGTCCAGTTTCACCCACATAAAGAGCTTTTGGACATTTTGCACACATGATGAAGTATATTACATTGGATGATTTGCAAGTGAAGATACCATTGATCTTATGGTGTAACTGGTACCATACAAAAGTCAATAGGATACCATGTCAATATTTACAGAGTAAAGTGTAATGTTATTGACTGTCTGACAACAGATTCTATCATTATCTGCTCCATGGACAAAGGAGTTGAAACAGTTATACAGAATTACAATGCCTACAAAACTGAATTTGACCCAAACTGGTGGATAATAATACCTATATGCAGCTGAATGTTGTACCTTTGACTAGGTTCCATAAAATTTTACATGATATCATCACTTTGGGATTGCAGGCAGGGATTCATAGAAGCACTCGGAATGCACAGTGTTGTGGTATTTTCCTAAAATACATTACAGTATATTATGTCTATTGGGTATTTGGTGGAACTATTTGCTATTACCATGTATACAAACACTACTGGACACTTGTAAGATTAGCAGAGGAGGTAAAAGGGCTGTCGCTAGGAAAACATTCTTCTAGTTTCAATGGATGCATCCTTATTATATTGAGATGCTGGTATGAAACTCTAGTGTACTTACACTAATTGGAGGCTGGAGATCACTGCTTAACACTACAGCAACAGACTAGCCCCTGGATAACTATGAGGACACCCCAGTAGGCAAGATGCTAGGATGCTAAGGAATGGAGAATAGAGAGCTTTGTTGGCTAGCATAGACAATCCCTAAAACAGTTGTGCTGCATCTGAAGCCTCCAAGCCTGACTGAAGGTGTTAGTTGCAAGACTAGTTTAGTGCTGACCAGAGGAGCCAGCGCACACCCAGTATGACTGCCTATTGATAGTAACTACCTACTGGGGTTTTCAGAAATACAAGAAGGTAACAGAAAATACCTTAACTCTGGTTGAATTCTTGCTATGCTGATCTTTTGAGAGATTAAGGTTGAGAAGTCAAACACTGACTGAGCAGACAATGATAGTTGAATCTCTGCTGAACTGGGTCTGTAGACAACTGAAGGTTGAGAAGTTGAACTCTGACTGAGCAGTCAATCCACTGTCTATCCTGGAAGTTGTCATGACTACTACATCCCCAGGCACTCATCCATCTACCGGGACTTTACACACCATTATCCACATGACTATGTGGTCCATGTGTCACAATTTCACTTCTTTTCCACAAGGGATGCTGGATATGGTTGAAAACTGTGGCTCCACACACCTGTACAAAATTCACGAATACATGCACAGGACCGCTACAATGAGGCTCATGTCAGGACCAGGAATTCTACTGAACGCACCTTTGGTCTCCTCAAAACCAGATTTTAGTGGCATAGTAACATAGTACATTAGGTTGAATAAAGACACAAGTCCACCAAGTTCAACCTTTTCCTCATGACGCAGTGACTGAGAATTTTATAGCTTTCCTGCTACCAATTAAGTTAGTCTTTATCAGACCTTCCTGATCTACCTACTAAAAACAGTATAACGCTGTATGTTCCCTTTTGAAAGAAATGTATCTAATCTTCTCTTATATGTATCCATTGTATCTGCCATAACCACCTCCCTGGGCAATGAATTCCACAATTTAACAGACCTTACCGTAAAAAAAAACCTTCCTCTGCTGAAGTTTAAACCTCCTTTCCTCTAATCTCAAGGGGTGTCCCCTGGTCACCTGATCAGGCCTTGGAATAAATAGCTCACCGCAGAAATCCTTGTATTGACCTCTCATATACTTGTACAATGTGATAAGGTCTCCTCTTAGTCGTCTTTTCTCTAGAGTAAATAAACCAAGTTTGTTTAGTCGTTCCTCATATGTCAAGTCCTCCATTCCCTTAATTAATTTTGTTGTTCTCCGTTGTACCCTCTCTAGTTCCAGTATATCTTTTTTCAGGACCGGTGCCCAAAATTGCACTGCATACTCAAGGTGAGGTCTTACCAATGATTTGTATAACGTTATCCACTCTTGCTTCAGTACCTCTTTTTATGCAAGACAGGGTTTTGTTTGCCTTTGCTACTGCTGTTTGACACTGGTCACTGTTTCAAAGTTGGTAGTTGACAAGGATACCGAGGTCTTTCTCTAGCAATGAGTCCCCTAAAATTATTCCATTAAGTTCATAAGTAGCCTTGGGATTATTTCCTCCCAAATGCATGACTCTGCACTTCCCCACATTAAACTTTATTGTTTGACCAATCTGGCATTATATGTAAGTCCCTCTATAGAGAGAAAATATCCTGTTCTGAATTAATTACCCTGCATAATTTAGTGTCATCTGCAAATAATGATATTTTTGCTTTCTATATCTATTTCCAGGTCATTTATAAACATGTTAAACAGCAACAGATCTAAAACTGAACCCTGAGGTACTCCACTCACCACTTTAACTGTGTTGGAAAATTTTCCATTTACAACCACACATTGTTCCCTATCCTTCAACCAGTTTTGTATCCAATTGCAAAGGTTATCTCCTAGCCCCAATTTTCTTATTTTATACCCCAGCCTTCTGTGTGGCACTGTATCAAATGCCTTTGCAAAGTATAGATATACTACATCTACAGCCTGGCCATTATCAAGGTGGCTGTTTACTTCCTCATAGAAACTGAAAAGATTAGTTTGGCTTGATCTCTTCTGCATAATACCATGTTGATTTGTGCTAATGATCTTATTTTTTGTTTTGTAATCCTGAATATAGTCCCTTATTATCCCTTCTAGCAGGTTTCCCACTACAGAGGTCAAACTCACAGTCTATAATTCTCAAGTTCTGTTTTAGGGCTCAATTCAAATGTTGGCGTTAAAACCAACGTGAAGAAAAAAAACTGCCTTCGCTTGTTAAGCAAGACCAGGTAACGTGAGATTCAAATCTTCCTTACCCAGAAAGCCTAACGAGCGATAACCAACAAAATACACGTTAATCTTAAACCTGCGTTGCATAGAAAATCTTACCTAAAAACACACGATAAAAATGTTACCTAGCACCACAGCCAATCACAGCACTGCAAAGTATCAAGTTCAGTCAGAAAATCCAAAACCCACATCTCCAGTTCTGAACAGCTTTCTCTGTGCTTCCCTACCCAGCCACTAGGGGAACACAGAGAAGGCTTTCAGCACCATGGACAGCTTTGAATGCCATAGGGATGTGCACTGCTCACCCATGTGGCATTCAAAGGGTTAAAATCAATAAAACTAGTACACCAAGCACTACACAATGCCCCCTTCCACATACCCCCCCTTAGTATGTCACACATTGTACAACACCTTGTGAAAAGGGACGAATTGCACAAGGCGACGCCAGGCAGCTGGGCACAATGCCAAAGCGAGAGGAGAGGTATTGGAGGAAGCGGGCAGCAAATACAAGCCTACCACCCACTTCCTCCGATGTCTCTGTCCCCTCCTCCCGCTTTCTCCAATAGTTCTCTAGTCACCATGGTTTTCTAATGCTGCGGGCTTCACAGCCGCCCGCAGCAATGGAATAAAGAATAAATAAAGAATGTATAAATGAAGCTGAGGGAAGCACTGCAGTCACAGTACAGCCTGCTCCCTCAGTTGTATTTTAACCCTTTGAGTGCCAGAGTGGTACGCAACGCATTGCTTTGCAATGCGTTGCGTACCACTCTGGCACTCAAAGGGTTAACTTAGATCTCAACCATTCATAATGCCCTACTTACTGTGTCCCTTTGCTTTTAGTACTTTTGCTCCACTCTCAGTTTGAAGAAGAGTGGAGCAAAAGTACTAATAGTAATGGGACACAGGAGGTAGGGGGTTAAAAATGAATGAGATCTAAGTTAAACTGTCTAATAATAGTATTTTAATAAAAAAAAAGTTTAAAACACACACAAACACACACACATATATATATAGGCAAGGTATGTAGTCCATACCTTGCATATTAACCCTTTGGGTACCAGAGGGGTAGGAAACATGCTAAGCAATGATTTCCTACCTCTCTGGTACTCAAAGGGTTAATTGTGGAATAAAAGACAGATTTGTCCACTACATGGAAGTCCATGAGGTGGATGTGGATGGGGTTAGTATGTCACATATATGCAATATATGTGACATACTAAGGGGGGGGGATGTGGAATGGGGCATTGTGTAGTGCTTGGTGTACTAGTTTTATTGACTGTAACCCTTTGAATGTCACAGGGGTGAGCAGTGCACATCCCTATGGCATTCAAAGCTGTCCATGGTGCTGAAAGCCATCTCTGTGTTCCCCTAGTGGCTAGGTAGGGAAGAGCACAGACAATGCTGTTTAGAACTGGAGACGTGGATTTTTACTCTTCCTCCAGTGCTCTTCTCCAAAAAATATAGGCGTTAGATTTCTGGAGAGAAATGTTGCAATTTAACGCGAGTTAGCCCTAACTCCAACATTTGAATACCTTTTGGCGTCGCTTGTACATTATCCTCTGTGGGTGAGATCTTGCTGTTCTGGCGACGGGCGATGTCTGTTTCAGAACTGGCATCGCTTGTTTCTAGTAGAACATTTGCATTTCTCAGTTGACGTTAAAACCAGCGTCTCCAGTTTTTTCTGGCGACGCCAACATTTGAATCGAGCCCTTAGTTCCCTTCTTAAATAGATCTGGATACATCTGGTGGAGCTCTTCAATATGCACCTGCGAAAGACTGCAATTTCATACTGGCATGTACCATACGCCACAATATTCCTGTCAACGTGCATGTAATTGAGGATCTGGATCCACAACCCACTGTGAAGGTGCCTGTTCCCCAGTCTGAGGATGAGAAGACTCAGAGGGATGGAGACACAAAACAGGCTCATCAGGGGCTTCTTTACTTGTGAGTATAATACTTGAATCAGACTTAGTGCATGTATGACCATGATTAAGCATGGGGAATGTGTGGATATACACTCACACAAAACATAATGATATGCTTCACTCGACAGGATTCCTGAGATTCACATGAGCCTCAACATCACAACTACATAGCTGGCACGTAATGAACACATGCAGCTGACATGGCCATGTTTGGGTCTGATGGAGGCTGGGAATTCAGCTGACATCTGGAATTCCATTCAACAATGATGACATTGCCACATTGTGGATATCAGCTATCCCCCTGTGTACACTGGTACACCCAAATGCCTACAACCATCATATTCGTGAGGTAAACTAACCGAAAATAATCAGAATTAGAATTGAACATATTCATATCAAGCATATAACCATTGACGAGCTAGAGGGGTATCCAGCGCATTGACATGCAATTCATTGGACACCCCTTTGACATTACAGGGGGTAGTACTGGAATTATGAAAACAATAGATTTGTGATGCCTAATTTAGTTGAATACGAGGATCTCTGCGGTGAGCTATTCATTCCAAGGCCTGATCAGGTATGTAAATCAGGAACAGACTCCACCCACCAATATAGAAACCCTCCTCAGACCCCATTTATACCAGGTCTTATAGGGTTTTTTATTTGTATTTAGGATTTATTTTGTATTAATTCCCCCCAATCCCAGCAAACAAACCCCCCCAACAAAGCATTCCCAGTTCAACTGATTCTTTCCCCACACCTCACCAACACAGGCACCATCATACCCCTTTTATACTATGCGTTTAGGAAGTTTGGGATACCATTCTGGTCCTTCTCTATCACTCCATATATACAATCTGTCTAGTATCCATATTCAGTCTTATTAGCCTGGTCCAGGTATTGTGATTATTTGAATACTACCAGTATGGTATATATTCTTGGTATAATTCATTCATCTTACGTAATATTAATCATCATTGATTAATACCTTAATTTTTAGAGATATTTAATACCTTATTTTATGCTGTATTTTACATGGGTTATATTTCATATCGTTTTACAGTGTATATTAACAAATTATCATTATATACACTATAGTGTGCAAAAGTTTTAGGCAAGTGTGAAAAAATGATGTAAAAAATAGACATGTTAATAGTTTATTTTTATCAGTTAACAAAATGTAAAGTGAGTGAACAGAAGAAAAAGCTGAATTAAATCAATATTTGGTGTGACCGCCCTTTGCCTTCAAAACAGCATCAATTCTTGTAGGTACTTTTGCACAAAGTCAGGACTTTAGTAGTCATATAGACAGGTGTATGATTAAACAAGTATACCAAACAGGTGCTAATGAATGATCATCATTTTAACATGTAGGTTGAAACACAATCATTAAATGAAACAGAAACAGCTGTGTAGGAGTAATAAAACTGGGTGAGGAATAGCCAAAATCAGCTCACAAGGTGAGGTTGCTGAAGAAAGTGTAATGTCAAAAAGTCATACACTATGGCAACAAGATACAGGGCAGTTATACTGCATCAACGTCTCTCCCAGGCAGAAATTTCATGTCAGACAGGGGCTTCAAGATGTGCTGTCCAGGCTCTTTTGAAGAAGCACAAAGAAACAGGCAATGTTGAGGACCGTAGATGCAGTAGTCAGCCAAGAACACTTAGTGCTGCAGATGAAAGACACATCATGCTTACTTCCCTTTGCAATCAGAAAATGTCCAGCAGTAGAATCAACTCAAAATTGGCTGAAAACAGTGGAACCCTGGTATACCCATCTACTGTCCGTAGAAGTTTGCTCAGCAGGTACTCTGGACTGATGAGTCAAATTTTTAAATATTTGGCTGTAGCAGAAGGCAGTTTGTTTGCACAAAAGTACAAAAAGTATAAAATTGACTGACTGCAGGCAACACTGAAGATTAGTGAATGTTTCTTGCAAGTTTGGGGCTGCATTTCTGCAAATGGAGGTGGGAATTTGGTCAGAATGAATGGTCTCTCAATGTTAAGATGTACAGGCATATAATTATTCATCATACAGTACCATCAGGGAGGAATCTGACTGGCCCCAAATTCATTCTGCAGCATGACAATGACCCCAAATATATAGCCAAAGCCATTATGTTCAGCATAAAGAAGAACAAAGCATCCTAGGAGTGATGCTATGGTTCCCATACAGCCAAGCGGCAGAGACATGAAGAGATATAAGCTAAGTATGTTTACTTAGCATTTATGCATGACAGTTCTTCATGGTGTATATGTATAAGATTTCTTCATGGCATTTTTATGTACTTTGGCATTAAATAGAGGCATTTACTTTATGGAATATTCATGGCACAATAATATTTTAACCCTTTGAGTGCCAGTGAGGTACTCAACACATTGCTTTGCAATGAGTTGCGTACCCCTCTGCCACTCAAAGGGTTAAACAATGTCATTGTTAATGCTTTGTAATAATATTGTTGTTTTATTTTACAGGCAGAAGACAGAAGGAAGAGAAGATAGAAGAAAGTAGAGAAGATTGAAGAGAATGTCAGAAGATGAGCAGGAAGCTGAGGACTCCGCTGGACATCAGGATGAATGGTAAATGTTACTTTTGAAGGGATTTTTTTTTTTAACTTAGTTGGGTTAACCCTATGAATGCCAGCAGGGTAATTATACTCCACTAGCACTTATAGGGTTAATTCTACTAACGTTTGACACATTTTTTATACTTTTGGATGCATTGATATGGGGCTTAGGGCCCCATATCAATGCATCCACTGAGGACTTAGTTTTTTGTTTTAAACTTTTTTTTTCATTCAAGTTTCTGCGTCGGCTGTTTAAAGAGCCGATAAGGGACTCAAGTTAAAAAAAAGTAGGTCTTAACTTTCCTGAGATAACCTGAGTTCCTTATTGGCTTTTCATGGCTAACGCAGACATTTTAATTGATATTTATGGTGTTTCATTATTTTCTATTTTTTATCACACAACAGCTTTTTTTTTTGCCGGTGTTTTTTTACAGCACAGACATTTGAATAGCTTAATGTGCCTGGAAAAATTCAGTTGGCAGAAAAAACAGCCTTCTCCAGCATTTGGATCGAGCCCTCTGTCTATTCAAGTATTCATTTTCATTTGTCTTTTAGTGGAGAGGAAATCAGTCACCTTCTAACAATTATTATTAAATATTTTATTTATTAATTGCTTCATTCATTGTCTAACCATTTTCATTTTATTGTCAAAGATAGCTGAACTATGTTTCATTTATATTCATTTTAAATATATTGTGTGCATTGGGCATTTAATCATTGTCTGCTTATTGTTATTTCCTTACCTAAGCAAATATTGTCGCATTTCAGGTGTGAGACACTTTCTCATTTAGTTTGCTATTATCTATATCTTGGTGAGCATTATTCTTCTTTCTATAGACTTGTGTTTCATATCACTCCTGTTAGTGAGGGTTCATTTGTGGTTTAGCGGTCTTCCAAGTGTTGGATTTTGATTTTAGCATATCTTATATAAGTCATTCCATATATTTCAGTGTACAACTCAAAATACAAATATTATTAGGATAATTTAGTAATTTTATGTAATATTTTTTCCATCATGTTGAATTAAATAAACAGAAAGGAAAGAAGGTACTCAGGAGGTCTTAATGGTGCAAGTTTTTAAGAATAATAGTGATAATCAGACAATATTGACTACTGAGAAATCCTTTGATCTTAGAAAACCTCTCCAAAAGTTGGAAAACATCTTAAAATAGAATTGCGACAATGGTAAGAAATTATCACATTTCAGGAATCAAAAATAAAATCCAAATAAAATTTGGAAAAGAAGAATCCAGCTTTTATGAAGAATGGAATAATATTTTAGACAATGGTTCAGTTGAACTAATAATGAAGTTGATTATTAATAATAAAACAGCTTAATTAAATAATCCAGTAAAGAAACTTAAATCATTTTAGAAGCTTATCAGAATAAATACGAATTCCAACATTTAGATGATCAGACCAATCTAAGGGTGGAAAATGTTAAAAAAGAAGTCATAGAAATAAAATGGAAAAAATTCAAATTGTATGAAGAAAACTACAGAAATGGAAATATTAGAACCTGGTATAAGAAATAGGTTTGTGTTTTGGCCTAATATCAATCAAAACAGAAATCAATGTAATATAAAATCACTACAAATGGTGGAGAGGAGGAAGAATAAACCTTATGGTTCATATGACACTCAGCAAAAAGTTTTGAAAAAAAATATAATAAGAAAAGAAGAGGCAAATCCTAAACAGATTTTACAGGAAAGGACCTCTGAATTATTAAACTATTGTTAGGGACCAGGAATCAGACAGGACACAAAAAGGTAAAATGCAATACACCTTTATTAGTGCAACAAAAACAGAAACATGATCGAAAAGCATAAACCAAAAGGCACGCCAGGGTCAGGAATCAAGACAAGTATTCAGCCAAGATGTAGTCAGGAAAGCAGAAGTCTGCAATGTCAGGAACAAGCTGAGTCTCAGAAGCACAGAAGTCAGCTACATCTGGAACAAGCCGATGGTCTGGAACAAAGCAAACAGGAATGCAGGAAAAGTCCACAGCAGCCAGCAGCCAGCAGCAACAGGTCAGCAAACAAACAAAAGGACAATGAGGGAGTGAGCCAAGCTGCTATAAATACCCTGAGAGGGTTGGCTGATAACAGTCAGGTGAGTAAACAGAGAGATCAGCTGATACAGCCAGAGCCAGAAGCTCATAAGACAGCAGCAGTGGATAGCAGAACACTAGATTAGCTCAGACAGCAGAATCAATAGGCAGAATGTTAGCAGCTCAGCAAAACCTTGACAAATGTGGAGGAAATTGAGAAAAAAAGGATATAATGACTGGTATGGACAAACAGATAATTATTGTTTCAGTAGATGAGAGCTAGTTTAGTGCAGACTGGGGGAGCCCGCACACACCCAGGATAACTGTGTAGGGATAGGTTATACCTACTGGAGATGTCATACACAAGGTTACAACAGCAGCAACAGGGCACCTCACTTGAATTAAGAGACAGATTCTAATAACTTGTCAAGCTTACATATATACCACAACCTCTTCACTATAGTTTTTTTTTTCACCCTTTGTTTGAATGAAGACTGAGTCTTGGGGCATTTCTTTTTACTTCTTACAGTAGCAGTTTGTGGGTGTATCTATGCTCTAATATTAAATATCAGGTCTTAGAGCTTTGCAAACTGTTTGGTCATTTCTGATCCTGATGAAAGAGCCAACATGTAGGGATAGGTAAAAAATGTTTGCCTCAAACTGAAATTGGCAAAAAATGTCACTTTCCACTTGGCTGAAAATTTCCTACCAAAAGTGCAGTTTTATGGGTTTTTCTGGCTTTTTTCACTTAGCTCATTGCATTGAAATCAATTGGTAGAAAACTTTTTTCCACCTCAAGAAAGTTTTCTACAGCCATATAAAAGGCTGTCAGGCTCTCACAGCATGTCATGTGTTTGTGATAGTAGAGAGCAGCATGTTTTTGAGCTAGAGAAGATAGGAAAATTAAGGGGAATTGAAGCTTAGTTTTAGGGAGTCATTTAGGTAGGACATTTGTTCTGTGTAGTAGGGGAGTCTGGGGGCACAATGGGGAGACGAAGGGAGGAAGGAGGTTGACCCAAAATACCCCAAAATTTGGTGTGACTGACTGGCAAGACACAGGCAGCTGGGGTCCAAATTGCTTGCTGGTTTTAATTTTATTGTCTCTGTGCTGGGGAAGTCTGGGGAAAGAAATTGTTGATTTTGTTTATTAGCTATATATATATTTTTGAGAGGGACTAACTGTGATAAGATATGGTGGACAACTTAATAAAAAAATAAAAAACATAAACAATTAAACAAATAAATATATTAGACAGCTGGCTGGGAGCTCTGTGACTGAGGCAGACTTGAGATACAGCAGACAACTGATAATTTTGTTGAAGGCCAAGGCAAGACATCACACTCCATCAGTTGTGTACTGTAGAGAGTAAAAACACACACAGTAGTTGAGTAATGTCTAGCAAATGCACAAGCGAGAGGGAGAAAGGTGGAGAAAGTGCAGGGGCGTGGGAGTGTTAATGCTAAAACTGACTGCAGTAATGGCTGCTGCTGCTGCATGTGCAATAAATGATGATGATCCCTTTCCTCCCTGGGTGGATGCAGTTTGTCAAGCTCCCACCAATCACACCATGCCAGCCCCCCACCACTGCCATACACATCTGCCACATTGTAGGTTGTACTTTTATCTTTTTTTAATCACTTGACATCATCATTAATACGTGCCAGTGTCACTTAAGCAGGAAGTAAGTGTTGTGGGCAAAGTACAAAGGCTTTCTGCATGCTAACACATTTTTCAAGTTATATGTTGCTGTAGAGCAGGTAAATATAGTTTTTGATACCTTTTATTGGCTAACTAAGCAGATTTAAATGCAAGCTTTCAAGACCTTAGGTCTCTTCCTCAGGCGTGTTATACAGATAAATATGAAAACATCTCTCTTAAATACAAGTACATATTGCATTGTTTATCATGTTGCTGTAGGACTCACAACTTTGACTTCCAGCTATTTATTTCTCCACTACAGCCCTCAGAAGAAGTAATATTGTGCTGAGAAATGTTGCACCATACTAAACATAGGAAAAATAATGTTTTGGAGTAGGAAAAAAATTGTTGGATTAGGAGAAAAATGTGTTAGAATGTGTTAGAATAGGAAAAAAATGTGTTGAAAAGCCAAAAAATTTGCATTAATAGGGGAAAAAGAGGACAATTTTGCTTAGAGAAAAAGAGAAACTTTCATGAAAAAAGCGAAAAATCATGCAGGAAATTTTTCTCACTTTTCGCCCACCACTACTGACATGCACAGAAACAAGTAGACCTTTTTAAATGTTTCTATTGGCATCTCAATAAATTGTTTTTGAGTATATTTCACTCGTGATCCCTGTTATTTTCACCATTGGATCTACTTAAACAAGCGTTCTCCTAGCAGGACAAATGTAAGGGACTTACAAGCTTTCTTAGTGGCTTTCACCTTCAGCTGGTACGACAATATATGTAAGTTATCTATTATCGTATATTATTTTATTGAACATTTCCAGCACCCGCATCTGATCTTGTCTTTGTTTGGAGATATCATTTGGGTTATTCTATCTGTGGAAAGCAGCAGTGATACAGAGACTGACTGAGGGGAGGCAGACACAAATCCTCCACCTGCATAACTGACAGCTTTCAATGGTATATTAGATTGGGAGTACCCTGGTGTTCTGGTGGTGGCTTTTATTATAATATTAGCATTCCTCTGTTCTTCTTGTTTGTCTAGTAGCAGTGCAGGAATGTGTTAGTAAAGTTGTAGTCCAAAAACTGACTGCAGCCATGGTTGCATCAGCATGTACAATAAATTACGACACTCCACCTCCTCCTGAGGAGACAGTGTGTTCAAGTTCTACAACAATTACTCTACCACCAGCACCGATACTATTAATAAACCATCTAAATACACTGAAGACAACAATGAAACACATTCTGTTGATATCATAGTGGAAGAAGGTGTAACAGTTCAGCTAACTGCTGCACCTGACAGTGATACAAACAAGCACAACACCTGCCCTGAAAGTAGTTGTGAACATTGTGAATATCCCTCTAAGATGAAAAGTTAAAATAAATTGTTTAAGACCTCTAAATGCCCAGAAGAAAAAAAGTAGTGGGGAAGAAGCAGGGGACGATGCAGAGGATGACCTAGTTACTGATGAAAATGATGTAGATGTAGAATATATCCCTCCAGCATTCTACTCTTCTTCAGATAGAGAAGAAATTCATAGTGAGAGATGTGATGACATGGCCAGAGAGTTAGCTGAAAGGCAAAAGCTCATTCTGAAAAGGAGCACTGCTCCTGTTTAAGAACTGAGAAAACAACTGGAAAGTGTGACCCTGGACAAGAAAAGATGCCAAAAATACACAGTCATCTTGTCAGTCATCATCAGCATTGTCAGCTAGTCCAAGTCCCCCTCAGCCACACGCACTAGTGTTGCGTAACCACTAACAACAAGGTTTTCAACATCCACCACCCTAGCTTTGATGAGTGTCCCTACTGTTGTTGGAAGTGCAGCACCTTTGACAACTAGTAGTAGTACAATTGCACAAATGCTCTTATAATTCATCATTAGTTTCTGCTTGTCCTGGATAATTATTGATAATTATCAGATGGTATACAGATCAATAAAACTAAATTATGTGCATATAATAGTTAAAACACTTTATTTCATTTAACTGCTGATTTTCTTATAGCATTTGTGTACAAGGTAATTTGCAGAATGTGTCACATAGAAACTTAGTTTATACTTAGCATGGGCATGTAGTGTCTAGGATTGCCTACAGTATTATCTTTTGTTTTTTGTATTTAGAACATCTCCTGCCTAAATATCCAACATGTGGAAAGGCTTTTTCTTTTTCTATGTTGTTACATGCTTAGCGCTAATGAAATGCTTTTTTGACCTCTTTTTTAACCCATCACAAATTGCACAGAAGTGCATAAGATGCGCAAGTTTGCAGATGATGTTTTGTGCTAGAACTGAAGTCCATAACCTTGAGCTAAAGCAGAGATAAGGCATGGTAAAGCTTAATAAGATAGTTTATGTATGTGTGATGCATTTTTGGTTGAATAGAGAAAGAGATAAATTTATGCAAGACTAATGGTATGTGTGATGGGTACATGGATTACTAATTGGTAGCCCAAGGGTTAAGTGATTATCAAGCCAGACAAAGAAGATAATACATTGCATTTATTACAGAGGTCACATACAAACATAGGATAACAACTACAGGAAAATAAACAAGGGTAAAGTATAAAACCACACACTTCTGCTATGCTCTTCTTGTGCAGATTTGCAGGGGTTCCACACAACTGGAAGAGGGACCCAGCCACTCCACCCTAACTCTTCCAGTGAGGGTGCACACTCAGTGCTGCTTTAGCAAGCACAAGGGCCAGACAAACTCCACACTGCCTCCATTCTAGGGAGGTATTCTGCCCAGTTCCTACATTCCCATCTCTATTCTCTAAGACTTTCTCCTACCCCAACCCCTCCAAGATCTGATGTTACAGTTACCATTTACAAGATATATTTTGCATAGCCTGCTCCACGTGGGGGAAGGTACACACATTCTATTCACACAGATAACTTTCTTCAGGTTGTACTAGTGACCCACAGGGGGCTAGTTGATAACATTGAATCTCCATGGCACCATCACTCTGAACTTCAAACATACATACTAACCCTTTCAAAGCCAACACTTTCTAATACATGCACACACAGGGGACATTAATGTTTTCAAGAATGGGATCACATGGTGAGGACAATGGAGATCACTGAAACCAGACAGGGTTCATTCTCAGGGTGACAACCATTCGTTTCTTATTGCAAGCATGTTTTATAGTTTATACTCTGCTAATTAAGCTGGATTTAATAATGATATTTACTAATCATAATTTTTATTTTTCTGTGCATCATAAATATCTATACCTGTTTAACCCTTTGAGTGCCAGAGGGGTACGCAACGCATTGCAAAGCAATGCGTTGCGTACCCCTCTGGCACTCAAAGGGTTAAGTTAAGTATATTTCAAACTTTTGCAACTTTCTTTGTTGTACTCATTATATTCTAAAGCCCTGTGAGACCATTCTCCATATATAATATCAGGGATAAGGTGAGCTTGTACCAAGAGTAAGGAATAACTGCCCTCTGAGTCGTTAGATAGGAAGAAAGGTATAACCTGTTACAAACTGCTGCATATACTCTTTGATATTTGCCATTTTCCAGTTATTTCATCATTTGTGTACCATATCCATTTGATCTACTATTTTTAAGTTTATGCCAGGTTATTATTTCACCTGCTGCATATCTTTTTGATGTTTCTAATGTCATCATTTGTGCATCATATCCATGTGACAATCATCATTTACTTTGATCATCAGTCGGTACTTTAAACAAAAAAATGACAGGAGAAAGAGGAAATAATCTAAATTTACAGAAACAGAAAAAACTACAAAGAAGAGTGAATAAATCAGGAACTCGTTGTACTTTTTTACTGTTTGCGGAACCACAAAGGAGTGATGAGGACAATCACGTAAATTCTGTATTTATTAAGAAAAGTATATTTTTTGAACAAGAGGGTACGTCCCCTTTAATTAAGCTAGTCTCTTTTGTAGATTTCTGGCTCCCAGTGGTGAGGTGATCTATTTTATTGGAATCTACACATACACCAGCTAGGTCTCATCATTTGACATCTCACATCCTGTGAAGTCACAGAATCAGCAGTGGTCTTCCACTCCCTATCATGGCTTTGGGTATCAAGTAGCCAGAGTAGGAGAATAATATATCACTGGAAATGTTATGTTTAATAAAAAAAATGTAATTCTATTGCATCAAGTTCTTTGATAAATACTAGGGGCTGTATTTTGGGACAAACTAACTGTACCACAGGAGACATACAACTCCACAAATGACTATTGATTTAAATGGGTCATTTAACCCCTTGAATGCTAGAGAGTTATATAACACATTTCATAACAATAAGTACTAGATCTCCCTAACATGTAAGCAGTAAATATCACAATTATATTTGTTCCCTATGCTGAAGTTTATTTGCCCCAAATTCCACAACACTTCCATTATGCATATGAACACAGGTGTATGTTCAATGTGTTGGAGACATCTCTAGCACTTAACACTCTGAGTGCCAGAGGGGTATGCAGTGCATTGCTATGAATTCAGAGGTTTAAAGACTCAAAGACCCTTTGAAATTAATGGAAATTTGTATTTGTTTCCTATGGTAGAGTTGGTTTGATCCAGAATGACAATAGTTTTCTTTTGAACATAAGCCCCTGAGATAAAGATATAGTTGGAGATGATATCAGGTTATGAAATGTGTAAATAGAAATGAAAAAAAAGCATTTTAATCACATAAAGTTTAGTTACAATATCACTGACATAGTCTTCATGATTGTCATGACAGCCAGCAGTGGTAGCAGTAAACCATGTTGTAAGGATTCCCCTCTATTTCTGTTTTGAAATCCGGACACATAAACGGAAGATCCCCAGAAAGCAGCTTTTCCTTTGGATTGCACCATGCTTTCAGAGGCACAGCCAGCCAGAGTAATTGTGGATCCTAAAGAGAGATAAAGAAATTGCAGTTTAACACTTTATCAACATCCAACATGTTCCAAACCCTGTAGCTTACTTCAGTGAGGACATTAATATATAATAATATATATAAACTGTAAAGAAAAGATGGGGCAGCACCCGTGGGACTTTTCAAAATAATTTATTCAAACAAAAAGCCAAAAAATATGGTCAATGTTTCGGTCCAATACAAGGACCTTTTTCAAGTAGGGATTGTGTACCTGGGCATCAGCTATATTTGGAGCGAGTGCTTTCCAAATGTGGATCTTTATATTATATATATATATATATATATATATATATATATATATATATATATATATAAATATATATATATATATATATATATATATATATATATATATATATACACACACACATATAGAAGTGAGAAAACACTCACAGGTCTTTTCCAGGTGAAAAAATGCTGGTTTATTCATCAACATTTCGGCCCGCCTTTGGGCCTTTATCAAGATGCTTACATAACAAACATATTAGTGTCCATGTATATACCCCTAACAAATGCAAAAATGGAGCCAAACTGATGTCATACCCATGGAGGAGGGGTGACAAAAATAAAAAAAAAAATATATAAAATAAAAAAATAAAGAATAATGCAAAATAACAGAAAATCTGGTGTAACATGGAGTAAATAAGAGTGAAACAAACACCAAGTGTATGAAATATTAAAATAAAATATGTAGAGAATGAATACCAGATTGCATGAAAGTTACTGTTTATATAATTGTATATAGCGACTAGTCAGCTACAAAAAGTAGACTAATGACTAAACAACATGTTAGTTATCCTCAATCCAAGTATAACATAAACAGCATGTAGTCATATGATATCTAAGTAAAGCACAGTACATATATTGACTCTATTTGTCGCAGGTCTACCTCACATTGCAATGCATATGTACGATGACAAAAAAGGACTATACATGGCATATAATCATATGTGCATGGTAGTAGAAGCCCGAATATAACATTGAAAGTCACCTCCGTTCAATAAAATCACTAACTGTGATAATGTTGAAGTAATGATGAAAAAAGATCCGTGGACTGTCTCTCCGAGACTCTGTGAAGCAGGCAAGATGTGGAATGCTTCCTATATGGTATATATCCAAGTCAGATCTAAACTAGCCCTTTAATAAATTCTTAGGGAAACAGACTCACCATCTCATAATGTTGGGCAGTTACACACATATATACAGTATATATATATATATATATATATATATATATATATACACACACACACATATATATATTGTATATATAATATAGCAAAGAATGGTGAAAGCACTCACTCTTAGATGATGCCCATGTACACATTAAGAGGAGACCTTATCACATTGTACAAGTATATGAGAGGTCAATACAAGGATCTCTGCGGTGAGCTATTTATTCCAAGGCCTGCTCAGGTGACCAGGGGACACCTCTTGAGATTAGAGGAAAGGAGGTTTAAACTTCAGCAGAGGAAGGGTTTTTTTACGGTAAGGTCTGTCAAATTGTGGAATTCATTGCCCAGGGAGGTAGTTATGGCAGATACAATGGACACATTTAAGAGAAGATTAGATACATTTCTTTCAAAAGGGAACATACAGAGTTATACTGTTTATCAGTAGGCAGATCAGGAAGGTCTGATAAAGACTAATTTAATTGGTAGCAGGAAAGCTATAAAATTCTTAGTTACTGAGGTATGAAGCGAAGGTTGAACTTGATGGACTTGTGTCTTTTTTCAACCTAATTTACTATGTTACTATGTTACTATGTTACATTCCCAATGGAAAGTACAAATACAAGTATGGAGCTGCATCTGTGGGACTTGTGGAAAAATAAACCTTTTTGTATCTCATGGAGGTTCGACGTTTTGCTCCTCACCGAGACCTTTCTCAAGATAAGTTGACCCTCCATGTGATACATTAAAGTTTATTTTTCCGCAAATCCCATGGGTGCTGCCCTTTTTTTTTACACACATATATATATATATATATATATATATATATATATATATATATATATATATATATATAAATGAGGCAGTGTGCAAATTTATAAAAAGTATCTAATAAAAAAAAATATATATGACAGTATAGTCACCAGTATAGGTGTATATATAGTACTGTGCTAAAGTCTTAGGCAGGTGTAAAAAAATGCTGTTAAGTAAGAATGTGTTCAAAAACATGTTAATAGTTTATTTTTATCAATTAACAAAATGCATAGTGAGTGAACAGAAGAAAAATCTAAATCAAATCAATATTTGGCGTGACCACCCGTTGCCTTCAAAACAGCATCAATTCTTCTAGGTACATTTTCAAATTTTTTTTAAGGAACTCGGCAGGTAGGTTGTTCCAAAAATCTTGGAGAACCACAGTTCTTCTGTCAATTTAGGCAGCCTCAGTTGCTTCTCTTTCTTTTCATGCAATCTCAGACAGACTCAATGATATTGAGGTCAGGGCTCTGTGGGGGCCATACCATCACTTCCAGGACCCCTTGTTCTTCTTTACACTGAAGATAGTTCTTAATGGCTGTATGTTTGGGGTCGTTGTCATGCTACAGAGTAAACTTGGGGCCAAACAGATGCCTTCCTGATGGTATTGAATGATGGATAAGTATCTGCCTGTTCTTCTCAGCATTGAGGAGACCATTACTTCTGACCAAATCCCCAACTCCATTTGCAGAAACGCAGCCCCAAACTTGCAAGGAACCTTCACCATGCTTCACTGTTGCCTGGAAGACACTCATTCTTGTACCACTTCCCAGCTCTTTGATAAACAAACAGCCTTCTGCTACAGTCAAATATTTCAAATTTTGACTCATCTGTCCAGAGCACCTGATATCATTTTTCTGCTCCCCAGTTCCTATGTTGAGTTGAGTCATTTAGCCTTGTTTCCACGTCGGAGGTATGGCATTTTGGCCGAACATCTTCCATGAAGACCACTTCTGACGAGACTTCTCCAGACAGTAGGAGGGTGTAACAGCATCCCACTGTTTTCTGCCAAATCTGAGCTGATGACACTGCTGGACATCTCCTGATTGCAAAGGAAAGTAAGCAAGATGTGTCTTTCATCTGCTGCACTAAGTTTCCTTGGTCGACGTTGCCTGTTTCTTTCTGCTTCATCAAAAGACCTTGGACAGCACATCTGGAAACCCCTGTCTGCCTTGAAATTTCTGCCTGAGAGAGACCTTGCTGATGCAGTATAACTGCCTTGTATCTTGTTGCTGTGCTCAGTCTTGCTGTGGCTTATGACCTTTGACGTTAAACTGTCTTCCGCAACTTCACCTTGTTAGCTGATTTTGGCTGTTCCTCACCCAGTTTTATTCCTCTTACACAGCTGTTTCTGTTAATGATTGTGTTTCATTCTACATGTTAAATTGACGATCACCTGTTTGGTATACTTGTTTAATCATCCACCTGTCTATATGTCTTCAAAATCCCTGATTTTATGCAGGTGTACCTAGAAGAAGTGATGCTGTTTTAAAAGCAAAGGGTGGTCACAGCAAATATTTATTTGATTTAGATTTTTTCATCTATTCACTCACCATGCATTTTGTTAATTGATGATTATAAACTATTGACATGTCTATTTTTTTAAACCATTTTTTCACACCTGCCTTAAACGTTTGCACATTACTGTATAGATGTTGAATTCAGTGGATCGACAATTTCTGACGATGATAATTATATATAGTGTAGGGTTTCTCCTCCTTAACAAAACAAGTGCAGTCCCACTGCTGTTCAAATATTATTGCAACTCAAGCTTGATTTTTTTTCTATAGCCTCAAATGTAATAGTGGCATTGTTGATACACCATTCTATGGACAGCTGTGATCAGTTGACCATAAACCCCATGTGGCAACAACCCCATTGTAACATTTCAGGCCACAGAGAAACTGCACCTAAGAAATCAAGTTTGCGCTGCAATAACTTTTGAATAAAACACCTCTCAGCACTGGGAGTACCCTTGTTTTACTCAAGAGGATGAACACCACAATTTATATGTTTTTACATATTGAGTGTTACCATCTCTTTAAAGACCTCACTAGCTATCTAGGGCTTAATTCGACAGATGCAACAATACTTAGAATTAGTATATATAAAGTAGAGACAGCACCACTTTACATAAATATTAGAGCAAAAGAATTTCCTCTAACTGTAGTATATTCACTGTAGACACACCTTCACCACGTGCATATTGGAAATCTACTCATATGGCTTAGAGGCTTGTGATACATAAAGCACTCCTGGTATAAGCCCAAGGATGGTTTCCTCCTCTACTTCTCGGTTTGATAATTTCTCCTGAAGAAGTAACTTCCGTTACAAAATGCATTGAGTATTATTTTAGCTTTATAATTCTATTTGCTACGTAGTGATTTCAGTAATTGCTGATTTGTATATAATACTTTTTTCCTCTTATGTCCTATATGGAACACATGTACCTTTGGTGGGCAGGGCACAACTCAAAGGACAGAGTCTTGTGGGTGGAGATTCCCTACTCCTCCTCCAGATCAATCCTCCCCCGCCCTGTGATCTCCAGAACAAATGTGTCCTGCGATGAGATAGAATGGAAAGAGACACTCTCTTAGTTTATCAGGTGCTGTGCTGACCCTTGCAGTACTGTGGAGGGAACCTTCCTGCCAAGTTTTCCCTGCTAGCAGAGTATCTTCTGGGTCTGCTTTCTCTCAGCTTCAATGGTAACCTGAAGAAAGAAGACAGGTGAGTAGCCCTTTGAGAACCTTGGTCCACATTGTCCCAATCCTGTGCCTTTCCATAAAGAGGTTTTCTCTGAGCCCTTGTTGACTCCTGCACTTATGCTGGGTAATTTCATTTGCTTATTTGTTCATTCCCAGAGCTTTGGAGCTAAGACGACTGCAGTTTGGCTAGGATTAACCCTTTCCCTGTTGTTTTTCACTAACTTGGGACATTGTGGAACTGCTTTTCACTTTCCCCTTTCTCGGGTCTCATTTTTATGTTACCTTTACATGTCCCCTGGGGTATTTGGGTCTCTGGGTGATTTTGATAATTTTGTCCGAATTGGTTGCATTGGCCCTTTAAGAACAGGAGAAATCGTCACCGCCATCTTTGCTCCATTGACTTCTATAGGAAAACTTCACTGGAACAATGTTTTGACATCCGTAAGTCAGAGAGGGCTCTAGCTTCTTTTCTCCTCCTGCTCTTTTATATGGTTCATGTCCTGAGTGTCCAGGGAGCCTGTGGTGATTCCATGGATGGAGAGTAGGTGTTTCTAGGCAACAGCGGCAGAGAAGACTACGTTTCCCAGAATGCCCGTTTCGTAGGCTTTCCTGCGATTGGCTGCCAGTTTTGCAGCCGCTGTTTTACTTCTCTCTTGCTTTTCCTACATACATGGCCAAAAGTTTTGGGACATCTCAATTTTTGCTACTTTTAGTTATTGCCATATAACTTGACAAAAACATTAGAAAAAAATGTCAACATTGGGTATTTCTAAAATCAAGACAAATATTATAATCTGTTTAGCAGGGTTTTTTTAAGCTTTTGTAGATGCGTAAAAAATTTTTAGTGCCAAAGTTAAAAAAAAGTGCATTTGTTACATTTGTTTCATCATATTTTATAAATTGTTTTACAGGAAGTTTGATGAAAATGGTATCTTTAGAAAGCCCATCTTATGTCAAGAAAAACAGTATATAATATATGTGGGTACATTAAATGAGTAAGAGGAAAATTACAGCTAAACACAAACACAGTAGAAGTGTTTAAACAGGCATTGTCCTTCTGTTTTAACACTTCTACTGTGTTTGTGTTTAGCTGTAATTTTCCTCTTATTCATTTAACCCCTTAAGGACCAGCGGTCCAGGGAAGTTACCTTCCCTTAAGGACCACTTTGATCCTTGCTGACACACCGGTACACGTGACCTGTTATGCGTACCGGCGTGCTGCTTTAGGGCCTAAGAGAGATCTCTCCAGTCTTGGAGCGGTCAATTTTAGGCCCTGTTTTTACTTACAGCTCTCCCGGTGGAGCGCTGTAAGTAAAAAGTAGGTGACGTGCTATGACTGTCACCAGTTTACTTAAGGGTATAAGGACCGTGACTGTTGTAGCACGTCCTCTGGTCCTTAAGGGGTTAATGTACCCACATATATTATATACTGTTTTTCTTGCCATAAAATGGGCTTTTTAAAAATACCATTATTTTCATCAAATTTCCTGTAAAACAATTTATAAAATATGATGAAACAAATGTAACAAATGCACTTTTTTTAACTTTGGCACTAAAAATATTTTACGCATCTACAAACGCTAAAAAAAACCCTGCTAAATAGATTATAATATTTGTCTTGATTTTAGAAATACTCAGTGTTGACATGTTTTTCTAATGTTTTTGTCAAGTTATAAATAACAATAACTAAAAGTAGCAAAAATTGAGGTGTCCCAAAACTTTTGGCCACGTATGTACACAGTGGTAGATCCTCCTTGCTATCTTTCTCCAGATTAACCTTTGCCTGCCAGATAAGTGTATTTTCTGGACTTTCAATGGTGGTTTGTTAGTCTGGAAGTAGTTGCTAATAGTTTATACTAATGTGGGACACTTTTACTGTCAGGATGTCGGTTTCTACAGGGCATGGGAGTAAATGTAAAGCTAAGAACCCAGGGGTATCCATTACCCCCTCAATTACTGTTCCTTATGCCAAATGGTGCTCCCTAGAGAGTATTCAGAATCTCTCTGCCCCTCTTATGCTGTGGCTCCTACTACTCCATTGGTGTAACAGTTTGTTTGACACACAGACACAGTAGGTTTGGATAAAACACAATTTTATTGAACAATGATAATAACAATAACCCTCACGGGTCCTGTAATATTTACACCATATAGGACAGACACAAGACAGGTTATACAGAGGTAGGCCCACACAGGTCCAGTATATGCAGATATTCCAGAGATCAATATACTGACACAGGTCAGGCAGTTCTTGTGTGAGTCTCAGTTTAACAGTACTGAATAGGTTACTATTAGGCAGAGAGTTCTGACAGGCCCTAATAGTGCAAGGCCTTTTAAGAAGCTCAAACAAAGGTGAGAGCTCCAAATCGAGTAACACCCAAAGATAATGGAGACCAAGCAACTTGTGGACTGCCATAGCAGTAACGGAGACCAAGCAACTTGTGAACTGCCGTAGCAGTAACGGAGACTGAGCAACTTGAGCACTGCCATAGCAGTAATGAAAACTGAGCAACTTGAGCACTGATGTAGAAGTAATGGAGACTGAGCAACTGGGCACTGACGCAGCAGTAATGGAACCTGAGCAACTTGAGCACTGCAGTAGCAGTAACGGAAACTGAGCAACTTGCCCCGCGAGGCACTCAACCGGGGACTGCATGGGAGTGCGGATGCACAGAAATGTCATCTGGGCGACACTGAGGCAACAGAGACCAGACTGCAGTGAGCTGTCCGGAAACAGCGAAGGTCTTAACACTACCCTAACCGGAGACCAGATAAGGCGTGCAGTGGAGGTACGTCACCACAATAGCCCAGCCGGGCAGGATCCACACACACAGAGCAGGAACGTAGGCCAATCCGAGTCGGTACACCACGCAGGAACGTCAGCCAGGCCAGGTCGGTACACAGGGCAGGAACTTCAGCAAATCCAAGTCGGCACAAAGAGCAGGAACGTCAGCCGGGCCGGGTCAGTACACGGAGCAGGAACGTCAGCCAATCCAGGTCGGTACACAGGCGGAAGCAAGATGCAGAATGGTCAGACAGTCCGGGTCGGTACACAGGTAGGAACAAGATGCAGAGTCGTCAGGCAGGCCGGGTTGATACACTGAGATCACACAAATAACATGAACAAGCGCTGGTACTGAAACACCACGAAAGGGCACTGGAGAAGTGCCAGAACCCAGCATTTAAGGACAAATGCTGGGCGGGATAATATCAGTGCAGCGAATAGCAAAAGCAGGAGTGGAACCTGACAGACTGTCACCAAATAGAACGGGAACTGTGATAATTGGGTCCCTCCAGCATCAAGAGGCAGCTTGGGTCTAAACAGCTCTGTTGTCATTGGCCCAAATTAATTTCTAGGAGCTTCCTCAGAGGAGAAACTGTCAGAGGAACATGAGGAGGGTAATATGAGGATATGAATTCTTATGAGAATGTTCCCCTTCCCTTGGCTGTGGGACTCATTAGAGCTCTTCTTGAGATCCTTCAGGTCTCTGACACCTCTGATGAGGAGTCTGCTTCTGGAGATGTGTTTCAGAGGCATAAGAAATCCTTTTTTGTTCCCTAAGCCAAACTTGAGGAGCAAAGGCCGTATGATTTGAAGGCCTTTCACGCGTGCTCCTCTGCCAAGCCCAGACAGCAGTGGCAGCCCAAGTGAACAGTTTCAAGGGCTGAGTTTGACAAGAAATCTTCCACATCACTCATGGAATCCTGGTCCACTAGTGCCATCCCTAGTCATGTCTGATCTTATCAGCAAAGCACATGGAGGTATAAAGTTTGAAGAACATAACCTGTATTTTTCAGGTTTTGTGTATTTGAGCAATAACTTATTGCCATGTTTTTGCGATTGGATTAAGGATAATATACATTTGTGGAAACCTACACTGCGATAAATAAGATTGGCAAGTTTCAAAGGGGAACTATACCTACAGTAGTAATTGTCTCTTAAATTATATCACAAAACTCCTACATAAAAAGGTATCCTTCATATAGTATCAGAAGCTTATAAAAGGTAAATTACCAACTGTATATTAAAACAGACATCCAAGAAAGGCATACAGATATGCCAGCAGCTGCATGAATAGCAAATACCTAGATCATCCCATCTGTTAAACAAATGCATCAATCAATATAGTCTGATTTTTACATGGAGTATGAACTTCCTTATCTCCCTGAAAATCTGTCTAATGACAACAGCCAGTTGAGAGACAGAAGGGTTTCACCTATATATTCTGTACCATCTGGCAATTATATAGCTCATAAATTACATACGTTCTTTAAGTTTAATAAGGTATTAGTATTTAGCAGCTTATTTATTTCCCAGACGTAATCCATTAATGCAGCCCTAGGTTTTTATGTGTGTATTTGCAGATTTATAGATGATTATGTACTGTATAATACTCTTTATTGCATAAGATATTTGTCATATGCAGCTATATTGCAGCTTCTGGCCAAGTGGGTCAAACTAAGCTTGGTAGCATGCTCACTTTCAGGGAGAGGTTCAGATACCCTTTATAATTCAAATATACTGTAACTCTGTCTCAAAGCATGACAGATTCATGCTACCTAAATTGTGGACACTTTATTTTTATTTTTTCAACTGTCTATTTGTATTTATCAAATTGTTTCCATGATCACATTGATATATGTATAATTTCCCTGACTACTTTCACTCATGAACTATTTATTCACAATACAAAAACTATTTAGGAGAAAATGACTTCATTCATGATGTATGCTGTTTCTAAGTTTGTTTTGATACAATTTCATTTTTTTTCAATTAAAATCTAACACATTGATCACAAGAGTGACTAAAATGTGGCTGCACAATCTCCATATTTAGATCACTTGTGTGTGCCTCACTCTACCAGCAAGCCAATCACAGGAGAAGGCATGCACTGCAGAACTGAACTTCAGTCCATGTGGTCATCTGCTGCATTGGATACCCATATTGGCTAGCCAGTCAATGATTGTTTTGTTATGAGCATTGCCTGAATGGTGTGCACAACAACAATATTATTATGCACACCCATCTTGTCCAGGTAGGTAACCAGTCTATCAAGGACTGTGTCACTTTTGAAATGGTATGATGAACATTGCCTGAATGGTCTGAACAATGGCAATTTTATTAAGTACACCCACTTAGTCGAAGTAAGTAACCACTCCATCAGGGACAATGTCACTTTTCCATACCAATCTAAAGCAGGCATTAAAATATCAATAAAATTGGAGGGGGATGTATACATCCACTACTGCATCTCCTTTTGTGTTAACCTCCATTGTCAATTACTCTATGATTGACATTTGGTTACTGTGGTGCATACTGCAGTACAATGCCACAAAATGCACATCCATTGTCACACTACCTTTGCCTTGGCACAAGTAGTATTAAGGGGTATTAAGAATAGTGCTAGAAAATTTATGCCAGCAATTTTTTTAAATGCAAAAATAATCATATTTGCTCACTATTCCCAGAATATCTTCATTTCAGCAAGTGAATGGGCCAGCAGCAGGACCTGTTTCTTTAAGTGTGGTAATGGTATGCTTGTTGGTGTCAGATGAGCTGATACAAATTTCATTGGATACTGTCATCCTGCTGGGTGGTCACATACAACAGTGTCTAGTGTACTGAAAGTGGAGCAACAACCAGCAAGCATCCAAGATGAGTACTGTTGCCAGAGATAGGAAATGTGAGAAATCTGACATTGAGTTGCAGGAATCATATAGGGACCCATCAAAATCTAGTCTGAGGCAGCTTAGTGTGCAACTGAGTTTGCATCGACCTGGAGCCTGCTCAAAGGGACAAAGTAGTCTGTACTCACTATTAAGTTGATACAACCGATAAACTGCTCAATAAACCGCAGTTTGAATGATATACATCATAGAAAAAAAACAACAATCTGCCAAAACATGAAGCATTTTCACATAGTGAAATTCCACTATCCAGCTACAGTCTACGGTAGGGTAACAATGCAAAAAGTATGTAGTTATACCTTTCTGCTGTACGAAAGGACTCTTACATAGGTAAGTCCTTCGGTTAGAAAAATGATTCTGAATAGATTTGATCATCCATTCAGAAATACTCAGAAAACTTATTGAAAAAAAAACAAAAAAACTACTGTATATTCCACTGAAACACATTGGTTTTGAAATACTGCAATCTGACCTGCATGCATGCTTTCTTGTTATCTACAAAGCATCCTGAAGTGCAAAATTCCACACCTCACACTTGCCTGCATCCTATAGAACAGGACAATGTGATCATCCCCCACAGCTGACATCCATGCAAAACTCAAAGGCTCTTTTAACCCCTTCATTGCTGAGAAAATGATCACCTATTCTGCCTCATATCTGTATTCCCTACAATCCCAAAAAGCGGTCTCTCCACTCAGTCCCTCGCAAGTGGTTACCCTAAAATCAATTGGCATCTTCAAAGACACTCACAGGAGCTGCCGTGGTGGAAAATCAGAACTTAAAGAGGATCTATAACCCCTTTACAACTTATGATCATTAGTTAGAGCATTTAGAGAATACGTTTAAAACTGAATTATTTAAAAAAAAAACATTATTTGCATGAAAATTAATGTTTATACAGTCCCCTGCAGCCTACTTCCGGCAGACTGCTCTTGCCGCAGATTGCCGCATTGCGGGTGCTCCCCTCCCTCTACCCAGTATCCTCTGATGACCGAGGCTTTCTGTCTCAAAGCTGGAGCGGTTTCATTGGCTAGATATCGATTTCTGCCAATGAGATCGCTCCAGCTTAGAGACAGAAAGCCTCCGTCATCAGAGGATGCTGGGAAGAGGGCCGGGAGCAGAGGCAGCGCGGCAAGAGCAGTCAGGCAGGAAGTAGGCTGCAGAGGACTCTATAAACAATTTTCACACAAAGAACGTTTTGTTTTAAAAAAATAATAACATTTTAAACGTACTCTCTTAATGCTCTAACTAATGAGCATAGGTTGTAAAGGGGTGATAGATCCTGATCTATCATAGATCTCCTGATACTATCATAGCCATTCTGTCACTTCTACCTGCAAACCCAATTGAAGTGATTAAATCCAGAAGCCACAAAAAGTGCACATTCAAATCAGGGAATCCTCTTTGTGTGATCCCCATAAGAAGACACATAGTTTCCAAAGTACAGAGCAAGAACTCAGAACCCCAAGACTGTCCTATCAAATCAATCCTGTGCAATGCCAGATCAATAAAGAACAAAACAACTATCATTGCCAACCTTACTGAAACATGTGAATTAGCGTTCATTACAGAATCGGGGCCTATCCAAGAAGCAGCTGTTCCAGGCAATTATACAGTATTACACCGCCCGTGACAAGAGCGCAAGGGAGGTGGAATAATGATCTGTGCCAAATCATCCTTAAACCCCAGGCCAATATTAGTCCACCCACCCCAATCTTTTGAATGCGTAGCTGCTAGCATCTCAATAGATAGAGAATTTTGGATACTGTTAATATACAGACCCCCCCAGGAGATGGGAAGAGATTTCTTCAAGAACTCTCAGATCTTCTGACTGGTTTAATCCTTGAACACCCTAGATGGATTATATTGGGAGACTTCAACACTTGGATTGATTACACCTTATCCCAACTTGGGCAGGAACTCCTCAGCTTGATGAGTGTGCTCGGCTTCATACAAATCGTTGCCACTTCCACCCACAGTTCTGTAAAATGGATAAAGTGCTCCGAGGTCAAATGGGAAATGTTATGGATGTAACATATGTTACTGTGATTTATAGATCATTGATCATTTTTTGTCTTACCAAGAGTCAAGCGCAATACATTTTTTCATATAATCCACCATTGATTCTTACAGAGTCTAGTGGATTCGGGACACATATATTAGATATCATCTACACCTACAATTGTAAATGATTGTGTTTCACTTATGGATCTAAGTGAACTAATGGGCACTTGTGAATATCCCAGTTCCTTAGTCCAACTCTACAACAAAACCGTGAGAGACACTCTAGAAAGCATTGCACCATCACTCATACACACTATCAAAACGCACAACAATGAATATCATTTTAAGATAACTCAGAAAAAATCTTCATTTTCATCACTCGAAATTACACTCTCCCGCAACAGACCCAGGCAACTGTTTCGCACAGTAGAAAGACTCTGCAAACCAGCATGTTTGCATATACCCACCAACTTTTCTCAGGATAAGTGTGAAGAATTTGCAATCTTCTTCACAGACAAGATTTCCTCCATCCAAGACTCAATCACAGCAGGCCAACCAGTTACCCACTAGAACCACTACAGTGGAAGGACAGATTTCCCCAGTTTATGGTCTACGTTTACAAATGTGGATATAGTGGAAGTTAAAAGAACCATGCAAAAGTTGCACCCCACTATGTGTGACTTAGACCCTGCCCCAACTCATCTTACATCCGTGTGCACTGAAACACTTGCCCCAACCCTCACAAAAATAGTGGAGTGTTCACTGAAAACTGGAAACTTCCCGGGTCCTCTAAAAGAAGCAGTAGTAAAACCCCTCCTAAAGAGACCTTCATTAGACCCAGGCTGCATAGCAAATTGCAGACCAGTATCCAACCTTCCATTTCTGGGGAAAATCATTGAAAAAGTAGTGGCAACGCAACTGGAGGCCCATCTATCAAGCTATAACATCTTTGATCCTTTCCAGTCAGGTTTCAGATGCCACCACAGCACGGACACATCGCTAGTCCGAATGCTAAATGATCTCCTTTTGGCGAGAGACAAAGGTGATTACTCCATCCTAATCCTCCTGGATCTCTCAGCTGCATTTGACACCATTGACCATGGAATTAATAGAGCGCTTGCAGCACATCTGTGGTCTAGGGGGCACAGTTTTTAACTGGTTTAAATCTTTCCTCACTGGTAGATCACTGAGAGTAACATCAGGATCTTGCTCATAGGCACCAACAGACTTAGCCTGCTGAGTTCCACAAGGTTCCATCTTGTCCCCCATGCTATTCACAATTTACTTGCTGCCGCTGGGAGACATCATAAGGCGACACGGCCTAAGATATCATTGCTAGGCAGGTGACACACAACTCTACTTCTTCTTTGCTCCAGATACTAAAGACCCAACATGCCTCATCAACAGTTGCTTAGCAGACCTCATAGAGTGGATGAATGCTAGTTGGCTAAAAGTGAACCCTGACAAAAAAAGAGTTACTCTTGGTAAGGGGACCCAGGGCAACAAGAATATCTCAGGATCACCCAGCTGGCCTGGAACTTGGAGGCTCTGAACTCATTAGTTCAACAGAGGTACAAAATCTTGGAGTGATGATTGACTTTGGACTGTCATTTAAACAGCAGATCTCTTCGGCAATAAAATATGCCTTCTTTCATCTGAGAAACATAGCCAGGATACAACACTTAATTCCACTGGATGATATACCAACATTAATACATGCATTTGTGTCATCTCCTCTAGATTACTGTAATGCACTTTACTTGGGCCTCCCAGAAAAAGAACTCCATCGCCTACAGACTGTTTAAAATGCAGCAGCCAGACTACTGTCCAATCAAATTCCCTCCCTGCACTGGCTTCTAATTAAATGGTTAACATATTTTAAAATTGGCCTGCTGACCTTCAAAGCATTAAATAATCAAGGCACAAGTACCTGAAAGAGCTCCTGACACCCTGTATTCAATTCTGTCCACTGAGGTCAGCCAACAGATCCCTGCTGTCAGTACCTCAGGTTTCTGGGGCATTCAGCCACGCTGCCCCGACATTCTGGAACTCTTAACCATCCTCAGTCAAAGAGGAACAATCATTACAGACTTTTTAAAAAAAGCTAAAGACCTATTTCTTTTATCAGGCATTCAGTCAATTCATGTGACCATAAGGAACTCTTAAATTTTATGTTTCTTTATAGATTTGTGAAGCGATTTGAGTCTCACAGGGAGAAAAGCACTATAAAAATCACAAATTATTATATTATTATATTATTATTATTATTATTATTATTATTATTATTATTATACAAATACATACAAATGTTACCAGATTAAAATATATAATATACACATGAGCAAACCAATTATTATATACCACACCTACTACTCTGTATAACCATTTGTTGATAGATGTTTATTATTCCTGTGATCTTGAGAATATTTGTACAACTGAGCCCAAATTGTATTATGTGAAATATGTAAGAAACATATGAACATACCACTAATTATTGACCACGCCTATAACTCTATGAATCACTCAGTGATAATTGTGTAGAAAAATGTTAATGTGTACCTACTGCTTATTTAAAAGGACAGTGGCCCATATGTATTAAAACAAAGTGGAAAAATTATGGAGCAGACCAACTGCACCATAAGGAACATGTAACCACACTCTTCATTTAAATATGGATGTTAACCCCTTAATGCTAGATATATTGTCAGAGCATTGCTTCACAATGTGTTGGAGACCTCTCTAGGATTGAAGCAGTTCAAATGCTCAATTTAAATCAAAGGGAATTTGGGTAATGTTTATTTGTCAGATATTATGGATTTGGTTTCTTCCATAAAGTTGTGAAAGACCTGGCACTGTCCTTATGGGTTTCAGTGTGCCAATGGTATGCTTGTTGCTGCCAGATGAACTGATACACATATCATGGATGCTGTCATCCATACAGGGAGAAGGGGAGACAGGTATATCTATGGCGGTAAAATCCTGGAGAGAGATATGTATTGATATTATGAATATCCTGTAAGTGTTATTTTACCTTGTGCAGGGGAATTTAGATTGTCTTCTTTGATCTTCTATTTAGTGTATACATCCAGCCAGGGTGGTAGTATCTAGTGTGCTGACAATGGTCCATTGTTTATTTGTCAGATGTGCAGCTGGTTTGTTCCAGAAATGTTCCACCTTATTTTTATACATAAGGCCCAGTATTGCCTAATATGAAAATTATATGCTCCCATGTCTTTTGGTAAGACTGTTACTGCTTGTCATTTGTAATTATATTTGCAAGGTTCACTATGTACTCATACATCTGCCTACAATAGTCTGTTTGTTTATTTATTTACCAGGAGATACTTCTCAGGTGGCTAATCTACTGTACCGATCCTTTTATTTATATGATTGTCTGAATATTTTATGTTTACTGTGACTATCCTGTGCACGCATATCCCCCCTTTTTCTTATTTAAATTATAGCACTCAATTAGAATTGGGTAGCACAACCCCCTGGCCACACCATGTAGTACAATAACAAGCATTTGGTCCCTACCTGAGGACCTAGATGTACAGCCTCTATTCCTTCATTAGAGTGTGTTGCCTTGTGGGTTGCCTATTTTATCACGTTCATATGTATTTTTTCTTCCCTTGATGTAGAGCGATCGACACAATGATCTGCCTTGTTTAACTTATCAGATTGGTAAAGCACATCTTTACATTTGCCCTCCCCACCACACAATGTATTTATTTATTTATTTTTAATTGTATGTATTGTATTACATACAATTCCATACATGATCTCATAGTATGCCAATATGCTCTTGTTCCCCAAAAACCTTGACCCGCCTCTGATCTGCCTTCATTAAGCACATGCAACATTGATACCACAGTGTTTATGCTAAGGATGTGAAATCCAAAGCCTGAAAAAAGAAATTCAGAGCCGCTGTAACTGTGCTCTCTGTCCCACTCCAAGAACACAAAGGATGGGGACATAAATCCAAACAGATGACAAGGAAAACTCTGCCTGGAACTTCAATGATGAACATCTGCATACTTTTTGTGTTCTTGTGCAGGGGTCCAGGTGTAGGAATATGTATCCATTGTTCTTGCCCCAGTACCCTCAGGGTCCTCTTCTCCTCTTCTGGTGTAATGCCTTTGCCTCTGTTACCTCCCCACCAGCTGATGTGAAGATCTGGCAGTTCATGTCCACACCTCCACACTTCCCTAACGCAGAGATAACAGCCAGATCAGGAAGGAACTTTGATCACAGCTACCTGTGTCTTCTCAGTCAGTCACACAAAATATTGGGGAATTTGGGTAAAATCTCCTTTGCTTCCTTCTTACACCCCAGACTCTCCTCACACAGAGATAACAGCCAGATCAAAAAGGAACTTGGATAACACCTGCATTTGTCTTTCCAGTCAGTTACACAAAATGTTGGATATTTAGGATAAACCTCTGTCCTTAGCGCCTTTCTCACACCTCCAGGCTCCCCTAACACAGAGATAACAGCTATGCTATCATGGTTCCCATGACTCCTTGTCACTCTCTGTTGTGGTGCTCTTCCATTGGCGGAGCTTGATTGGCTTGCCCAGGGTGTCCCTTTATATTCTGGGCCTATGGCACCTGTCAGGTGCCCTTTTGTGGTGTTCCTATTCCTGCACCTTTGTTGCTGTGTTCCTCGTTCCTGTGTACTGACTAGGCTTGTCTGACTACTCTGCTGTTCCTGCTCCGTGATTGACCCAGCTCTGCTGACGTTCCTGCTCCGTGATTGCCCCGGCTCTGGCTGACGTTCCTGCTCCGTGATTGTTCTGGTTCTGGCTGACGTTCCTGCTCCGTGTTGCTTCCAGTATTCCTCCGAACTTCTGAGCCCTGCCTGGCGACATTCTGAACTTTCTTGCAGTGTTGCACTGATTGATCACGCCTCATAGCTTACTGTGGCCTCCGTTATTGAGCCTGCCTGTTGCCTGCATTACCGAGCCTGTCAGAGAGTACTTGCCGAGCTGTTGCCTCTGTTACCGAGTCTGTCAGAGAACACTTGCTGTGCTTGTTGCCTCCGTTAGCGAGCCTGTCTGTATACACTTGCCGAGCTTGCTACCTTCGATCCTGAGCTGCTTAACACTTGTTGAGCTTGTTGCCTCCATCACCGAGCCTATCCATTAACACTGCAGAGCATTATCTCATACTAGGTGCTCGTTCCCTACAGTTGGCGCACCGCGTGGTGCTATTGGGCATTCCGTTAGCTCTTGCAGTGTCTAGCTCCGTTCCGGCACCGGAAGGGTGCCTTGGCTCTGGTCTCCTATTGCTCACAGTGTTGCTCCATCAGATCGCACCAGGAAGTGTGTTTAGCTCATAGCATATTGGCTTGTACAGTGTCTCCTCCGTTACCGCACCTAAGGGGTGCTCTTGGCTCTGGTCCCATTTGCATATGCAGTGTCTCCTCCGTTACCGCACCTAGGGGTGCTCCTGTCTCTGGCTCCATTGGCTCTGGCAGTGTCTCTCCTCTGTTATCGCACCCAAGTGGTGGTGTTGGCTCCAGCTCCAGCCAGTCCTGGCTATACTATTGGGCATTACAATTCAGCTATCTGGTTGTGATTCAGTTCAGTTGCACTGCTTGAGCTTGCTTTCTCCACTACTACTGGGACTGTTTATAGTACCAGGTTTGGGCTAAATCACCACAACAGAGACTGATTATTTGTATTGGGCATTAACCCTTTATCTTTTGATTCTGCTGTATGCTACCTGCTCCTGCTATATTGGGCCTGTATTTTATCCAGTACTTGCCTTACTGTTATTACCTATTCTGGCCTCCAGGGGCACTGTTCCTTATTTTTACCTCAGTAAAACTGTGTTTTATTTTTAACCTTGGTCTGAGTGTCGTAAAAACCGTAACATATATCAAGAAGGAGCTTGTCTTAGTCAACCAAGCTGTTTGAGTATTTTCGGTAAACCTCCTTTCCCCCTTTACACTCCCTTAGAGTCCCCCAAAACACTTTGTGCTTGGCAGTGAGAAAGAAGTGCCATTTTTCTCCTGTTTCAATTTTGGGGTAAAAAGAGTTCCCCATCCCTATTGCTAACTATTATCTTTAACGAGATAATTGAAAAACAAAAAATATATTAATTAGGTTACGAATGACACTGAATGTAGCAGATGTGTATGTTTGGTGGTGGACTGGTGTGATGTGACCTCTGTATATATTATCATGATTCATAGGGCTGAAAGCTAGACCAATTATTGGCATTATCATCTTTAGGTCTAATTTAAGCTAGCATTTTTTTCAGATTGACACACATTAATCAGTGATCATAGCAGTGGTCCCAACAGTGTTATATTGCAACAGTACTTCAAATCCCTTCATCCTCAGTGCTTTTCAGTAGTACATGCTGTTGGTTTGCCTATCATGTGCATTTTCATCCACTTCTGCTGCTTGATTAGATGTTCATTCCTTTTAGAAATGTAACTCTAACAACACTTCCACTTGATAGTCATGCCCTATGGTCATTTAATATATAATCAGCTGCACTGAAAACCCACTCAGACTGCACACTTGTTGGAAAGCAACTAAGGGTTTTCACTGCAGTACGCATCAAAGCTGGTCACACAACTATTTTGTTTTCCAGGTGTTAATGGGACCATTGTTTCTGCCTAGAACAGAGCCATCCTGCAAATAGGCTGTAATCATTTCATTGAGAGCAGTCCTAGGAGTTACATGGTTTTCATGTGTATCAGTTACCAACCCATATTGTGGGAGCAAGTCCCATAGAGATGTGCAACTACCACCCCCAGTGTTAGCTTGATGCCCCTGAGTCACTTGACTTGCTTTCTGCTGTATTTCGCTTTAAGTAGGCTTTTTATTACATTCTCTATATTAGCATATACTTTAATACATTTTATACTACACTTAGAGGAATAGTGCTCTGTCCTACCCTTCCCTTTTCTTTTTCATTATGCTTTCTACTGTTTTTTTTGGCCCTAACTTTCTCTTATCCTCCACAATGTAACCCTCCACTCGATCTATAAGCACATCTTTATATAATTTGATGTAATCTGAGTTGTCTAAGAGATACTGCTGTTCATCACGTCTTGGCACAAACTGATTACACTTTGGCAGGAATTCAGAAATCTTTTGTTTAATGTGGGGGTACCAAGAATGCACTCCTCATTGTCTTTAATTGACAATTTGTGAGGTTCCTGCTCAAAGCACACTAACATGTCCTTCATTAGCTGGTACATGCCTGTTATAATTGTAAGATTTGTCAGCCATGCTCCCTGTTTTTTCTACAGAAAATATATCAGTGGGAAAATCTTGCTAATTCCTGTCCCTATTTGACTAAACAGTAAGGGGGAACTACTCAGAAGGTTTCAGCATCTCTCAGACATCGCACATTAGTTACCATTGCCCAGAGACAAAGATGCTCTCACCAACGCTTTCCAGTTTTGCATTATATACTCAGTAATGTGTACAATGTGGAATGACATGATACAGTTTATTGAACACATCTATGGCTTTGTGGGACTGTTGCTCAAAACTCTGCATGTACACTTTAGCTTGCTAGTGATATCAGCTTCCCTATTGCTGTCCTTTAATAATATTGCCAGAACCAAAGGCAAGATTAATAGTGGTGGCCTGAAGCTGGAAGCTATTGTTGCTCACTGGTGGGAGGGAAACCAGTGAGGTGTGACCTGATGATTCTAGCTATTTCTGAACACTGGTTGGAGGAAAACTCAGTAAGCAGTGACAGTCATATTGTCTGCACTTTGTCCACCTGCCCTGTTATCTGTTGTCAGGTGAATTTTCTTTCTGTATGAGGTAGTTCCCATCACCCTAACCACTTGCTTTTACAATTCCGGCACAGCCGTCCTTAAAAATGTAACTGCGGCTTGGGATATGCCAGCGGGATGCAACACATGACATCAGTTCTTTAAAACACCAGTTTTCTACAAAAGAATACAGCAGTATGTCAACTGCAAACATCTTGGCAACTTTTGTCATTCCACAAGCTTACTTTGTTATAGTTTTTGTGACGTTTTTACTTCTTCCCATGATCTCAGTAAATATGTGTTGGGAGTACACTGCAGAAGGACTGTGTAACTTTGTTAATTTAACAATAAGACTTTTGGAAGTGGTTGGTGTTCTGGCAGTGATATGTGTGTGCATTCTATGACTTTTGTCATCTAGTACAACAAACAAAGTCATACTCCTCTTCAGCAGAAGGCATAGGTGTTATTTCAAATGAATGAAATCTTAGCACACTCACTGATATAACAACAACACTTATTATCTGCCTCAGAGCCCCAGGAATGTTTAAGAGTGTTTCTGCTGCTGCCAGTTGTGGCACCTCTGACATGTTGATGGTGCATTTCCAAATCAGACCTGTGGTTGTGTTTCATGTAGGATCTCAATAATGAGGTGCCTATGTGTGAGCCTGCTTTACCTCTGCTCACATGCTTTTTACACAGACAATAGATATTTAGCTTTTAGATTGTGAATGAAGTATTTTCATACTGTGAACTTCATAAACTGATCTTGCTGCAATTATTCTACTACTAGATGTCAATGGTTCTGCACTTCCATGAGCAGCAGAGGCACCTACTATAGCTAGGTTTGTGGATGTTGATAACCTATGTTGCTGCTGGTTATGCAACACTAGTAACATAGTAATTTAGGTTGAAAAAAGACTTGCGTCCATCCAGTCCAACCCTTTTCCTATTCCTGTTTACCATCTTTGATCCAAAAGAAGGCAAAAAATCCCTCAATACAGCAATTTCAAATTCTGCCTTGAATGGGGGGAAAAAATTCCTCTTGATTCCAAATGGCAATCAGATTTCTCTTTGGATCAACAAGCACTAACTAAATATTAATCCCAATACAAATGTACATAGCCCTCTACGTTCTGCTCTTTCTAATAGGGATGAGTGAAACTTTCCACCTCAAACTGAAATAGGAGAAAAATGGCACTTTCCGCTTGGCGAAAAATTTCCCGTGAAAAATGCAGATCTTCCACTTTTTTCACCCATTGAAATCAGTGGGAACATAGAAGTTACACACAACACATTACAAATAATATTTTATTTCCCAAAGGCATTGTATAAAAGGGGCATGAGGGTGCCTGTGTTGGTGGGGTGTGGGTAAATAATCAATTGAACAGGGAATGTTTTTTGGGGGGGGTGTCTACTGGGATTGGGGGCACTTAATAAAAAAGAATCCTAAATAAAATAAAAACCATAAGACATGGTATAAAGGGGTCTGAGGAGGGTGCCTGTGTTGGTGAATGAATGAATCATTTGAACAGGGAATTTGTTTTGGGGGGCTTTCTTGACTGCTATTGGGGGGACAGTTAATAAAAAAATAAATCAATAAAATAAAATAAGACATTTGTATTTAAAGTGACAGAGACAGGAACCCCCTGACATAAGCTGCCACTGGGGTGGACTGATACTTGACTTGATAGAGTATTTTGTAGAGGATGATTTGTTTGATTTGTTGTTAGAGGCATTTGTAGGACTTAGACTTATTAGAGGCCCAAGCCCTGAAGAATCATTGATTTGTAGGACTTAAGCTTGTTTGGCACAAGCCCTAAGGAAACAATGATTTGTAGGACTTAGGCTTGTTAGAAACAAACCCCCCCAAAATGGTTTATTTTATTGTAGGACTAGTTTTTATTTTATTTATTTATTTATTTATTTATTTATTTATTTATTTTTGAACACAAGCCCTGAGAAAAAATAAAATGCCCTACTGGCCTAATGCCAGCAGGTCATGTTGGCCAGTGGCCACTGTCAAATGTCATCCTGAGTTGCAACTGCTGTTTGTACTGGTGCTGCTGAGTTGTTTAAGCAGCAGGATGAAAGGCAGCTGAAAGGGAAGGGGATCAACAATAGCAGTAACATGGAAGATGGATTATGAAGGTTCCACTTGCCACTACTGGCTCCAGTGATGTGCCTGAGGCAGTAGCAGCAGAATAAGTAGCCCCCAGTATTTGTGGAGAAAGGAACAAGTTGGCTATTAAATCTTTTCTACCTGCCCCTCCTCCAAAATCATGGGTGTGTTGTTATTAGAATATATTTTTTCCCTTGAGAGCAAGACCAGTGGGTTTCCTCAGCAACTGCAATGTGCACAGTATGTGTGTGGTAAATAACATCTGGGGGCACAAATGTATCAAAACACCATGACACCCGAAACCAAGTTCTACCACTGTCACTTTATCCCTTGTCCAGACCCTGCTAAGGACACATGACAATATGCTGACAGTTTAATAGCATGATGATCCCTCCCTGTCAGCATCTTAGCATATTCTGCGGGATGGAATCTCCTCAGATGCCGCTTGATGGACTGATATCGATTCTCCTCCACCACACTGGCATGTGTGGTCAGTGCACCACACAGAGTGCAATGGGTAGAGAAGAACTGCCACATCCTAACATCAACAGAGTTGCTATTATTTGGAGGGGAGGTAATGATGAACCAGGTGGATTGGCAAGATGTAGTTACCCCAGAAGGTGATGGCAAGCTAGTTGTTTCACTTCCAGTCTCTGTCAGAGTTGCTCTATTCCTCCTCCTCTTTGAGCTCCACCTCGCCTCTTGTTGCCTTTCTGGCGAGTCAGAGGCAGCAAAAGCGGTGCTTGATTTCTGTGGTAGATGTTTGTCTTTAGCATGTTTGGAATAAATGTCTGTGTGTCTGTGTTTCATGTGTGATATTAGGGCACTTGTGCCAAAGTGTGTTCCTTCCTTTCCTCTTCTCACTGACTTGTCAAAAATTGTGCACAGTGCCATTGCTGATGATGCACTGTGCCTGCCCCAACAGAAAAATAGTCCCACACCCATGATGGCTTCAGGGGGAAGTGAACAGCTGGTGAAGAATGGCCTCTTTCTTCTCGTCCTCCACATTGCCCTTCATTGTCTGTGTCAGAGGATAATGTTGCTGCTGTTGCTGTTGCTGCCTCAGATTCAGCCCTGCAACTAGGATCAGGAGTAATGCTACTGCTGGCAAGTGGAACCTGTCCTAGTCCTCCATCACCTGTGGACCCCATTCCCACTGTGTCCACGGTAGTCTTTGGCACACTAGCCTGCTCCTCAGCATCCTGCTGCCCTTGCATCTCAGCATCAGAAGGAAGTAGAGCAGTTGCAAATTCCTCTATTTTCAAAATGTCATTGCTAGTGGTGGAGGTGGTGATGCCCATCCTCATCCCTGTCTCCCATTATTTCTCAGTTTCTGCTAAAATGGCCAACAATGTCTCTTCCACCCCAGCTTCTCTAGCATCATCACCACCATCACTAGTCGCTATATGCTGTTTTTGCTGCTGCTCTATTCCAGACATCTTACTACTGCTTGTAGGAGGTGACGAGCAATGTGACAGAGGGCCCCCTGCTGTCACATTTGGCATCATTTTCTCCTTCACCCCCTGAGTACTACAAGAAACACTAGCAGCAGGCAAAATATTGGTGGCAGAAGGTTCAGCACTGGCAGCAGGTTCAGTACTAGCAGTAGGTTCAGTACTAGCAGCAGGTTCAGCACTGGCAGCAGGTTCAGTACTAGCAACAGGTACAACACTAGTGGCTACAGGATCAGAAATGGTGGCAATGGCAGCAGGGGCAGCACGTCTGGCAACAGGTACAACACTAGTGGCTGCAGTTACAGAAATGGTGGCACTGGCAGCAGGGGCAGCACGTCTGACAACAGGTACATCATTAGTGGCTGCAGGATCAGAAATGGTGGCGCTGGCAGAAGGGGTAGCACATCTGACAGCAGGTACAACACTAGTGGCAGCAGGAACAGCAATGGTGGCAGTGGCAGCAGGGGCAGCACGTCTTGCAGCAGACACAGGCAGCTGACCTGTCCTGCCCTCACTAGTACTACCCTTTTCTCCCTCCCTTCCCATTCCCTTTTCTCCCTTCTTTCCCATTCCCTTTTCTCCCTCCCTTCTCATTAAATTCTCCAAGATCCCTTGGGGTGATTTAGGGGGACTGGACAGCATTGGTTCAGTACTACTAGTCACTTCCTCCTCCTGCTCCTCAGAGTCAGTGGACACATAATAAGGGTCCTTCCAGTTCCTCTATTTGCTGCTCATAGTGATAGGAGTCACTATGAGCCTCTCCTGCCTCCATTTTTGCTAAATATCACAAGAGAACAGCACAGCACGTCTATCTCTCTCTGTAGCTGCTTCTATTGTGTCTTCCTTCAGAGAAAATGTCACGTTTTTATAGCAGAAGTGTGAAAACAATGTAAACCAAATGGCAAAAATGTTTTAGGCATTGAAAAAATGGCAAAAGATTTTGTACAATGGGCGAAAGATGCAAAAATTTTAACTGCTAGTTTTAAAGTGGATTTTCTCGTAAAAAAGCAGATAACAATGTGGTTTTCACAAAATTTCCCCGTGGGAACACGACAACAAGTTTCGACCACCCCTAGTTAGGAACCCCAAAAGAGGATTTGTGAGCTGGGATCACTGTTTTACATGATATGTACCCAACTTATTCTTTAGTCTCTAAATAGGTGACATTTTTAAATGAATGACAGCATAAGAATTTCTTCTTGTTTGAAGAGGACTGAAAATGTAGATCTCTTGTCGAAGGCACATCAATAGTATTAACTAAAGTACTATGACATCACATCGCCATCACTCTGACAAAAATATACTCACATCCACATCCATTCAACAGGTTTACGAATGGCCTATTTTCATATGAAAATGAAGTATAATGACTCATTTCCATATGGAAATGCTGAACAATGAGACAGTTTTGTATATGTGTTGATATGTCAATGTGACACTTCTACACAACTTCACACAACAATAACACTAGGACAATTCTGATGTTGAAGAGCATTTTCTCTGCTTCCCTACTTGGCCAGTAGGGGTGTAAAGAGAAGGCTTTTAGCACCATGGACAGCATCACTCCATCAAACCTTTAAGTGCCATAGGGATGTGAATTGCTCACCCCTGTGGCACTCAAAGGGATAAATAAATAGTATACCAAGCACTGCACAATTATCCCCTTACTTATGTATCATACATTATACATCTTGTGTACTCCCAGGGGAACAAGACTAGGGGTCACACAGCATCTATGGGGTTTTGTGGCTACAACTTGCCTCCCAGCCTTGTTCCCATGTCCAATGGGAGCCATAGAGCCCCATATACACTGCTTGGCCCCCAAACATTTTCCGTTGACTACTGGTAATGACAGATCCCCGTGTACACTGTCTGACCCTCCTTTTCCCCTTTCCCACTGCTAGCCACAAATTCCCATGGGCACTTCCTGGGCAAGGGAAGAAGGCTCAGGGTGTTAGGCAGTGTATGTGGGGCTAACACACAATGGTGTTGTTCGCCATGCTGCCCAACATGTTAGAAATCCGACATACAGTGCCCCCCTCCAACATACTAACCCCCTCTTTGAAATTGGAAACTTCCCCCTTTCTAATTCAACATAATGTGCTCCCGTCAGACATGCTAACTTCCCCCTTTCTAATTCAACATAGAGTGCCCCTTGTATATGTAGCATTAACCTTTTGAGTACCAGAGAGGAATGCAATGCATTGGTTGGTACTCAATGGGTTAAAAGACAAGGTATGCAGATGCATACCTTGCGTTTATATGTGTAAAATAGGTTATATTAATTTATTATAAAAATATATACTTCAGACCTCCTGATGTGATCCCAGGATTTGCAGAAATTACCTCCACTGCCAGGAGTGAAGGGTGCATGTAAGGTAGACATACTCTGATGGCTGAGGCCAGAGAGCATGGTAGCGCTTGTTCGTTCATGCCAGAACCAAATGTGGCGGAATACTGAGAAGCACCAGTGGTTTTGAACCATGTAAGTTTGTGTGCATGCAAATATTCAGAATGGGCAAAAAAGTGTGGAGGGTTGGTAGTTGTTAATTTTGTAACTTGGTGCCTGAGGAAATGTTGAGTAGTGGTGAAATAGTCAGGAGGTCTAGTGTTTCTGAGAGGTAAAATGGTGGCATATTGTATTTCAGTTGAAACACAAATAGTGAGGAGGGGTGAAGTCCAGCCCTGTGTATGTTGGGCTCTGCAGTGTTTAGGAGATCTGCATATCTCTGCCTAGCTGCCTGTCACGGAGTGACTAGGAAATAATGACACTTGACAAGTACAGATAAAATTAAAATAAACTTTACTTTAAACACAATAGTAGCAGCAATGAATAATACACTTTCACGAGACCAGGGAAGAACAGTGCACACACTTTCTTCACCCTTCACTAGGCAAGTGTGATTTGACCCTTGTCTGTACCTTAACACTAGGGTAAACCCAGGCAACAGAAGCGAGTAGCACCAGAAACCTGGAGCAACTCAGTAGCGACTAATTCCACCACCTTCTCGAGGCTAGGTGTGAGTACAGTGCAAGACACTTCCTCAACCTTTCACTAGGCAGGTGTAGCTAGTATCCGAACAGCCCTTGATAACCTTCACAGACTAGATGGGAGGACAGTGCATGGCACTTCCTCAGTCACACCAGGCAGGTGAATAAAAGCGCAACTATGCCCTACCACTAGGGTATACCAGAGGCAAGGCAAAACGGCACCTAGAAGGCTAGGTGAGGCAACACCCAAACCGCACAGACCACAGGAGGTCAGTGACATGGACTGACCGACAAGCACTGCTACAGGGGTAGCAAGCGCTGTACCAGGTAGGCCCAGGCAGCAAGGCTCTCAGTAGCTGGGGCTGGGTAGCTGAGGCTGGTAATCGTAACCAGAACACAACAGAGGGAGAGTAGTCAGAGGAAGCCAGGAATCAGAGCCAGATCGGGTAGTCATACGAAGCCAGTAGTCAGAGCCGGTTCGGTAGTCAGACGTAGCCAGGAGTTAGAGCCGGAACGGGTAGTCAGACGGAACAGGAGTAATACACAGGAACAGCAATGGACCAACACAGCACTAGGTTCAGGTACACCACGAAAGGGCACTGGTAGCTGGAAATGCTGAGGCTTTTTAAGGCCTAACAGATGGGCAGAGAGATGGCATGACTAAACCAGTGACTTATAAGAACAGCGACTTGCACAGAGCGACAGGCAGAAAGTAACGAGGTCGCTGTTACAGCAATTAAACACTGGAGACAATCACGTACACCGTGATACTGCCGCCCTGGGATGTGAATGTCAGGCTCAGGCAGTGTGGAGGAGAAATGCACATCTCCTCCTAGATGCCGCCCTAGGGTGTGTATGTCAGGCTCAAGCAGTGTGGAGGAGATATGCAGATCTCCTTCTAACTGCCGCCCCAGGGTGTGTGTGGCACAGACGTAGAATTTGTGGTCAGGTGACCACAGTTTCTTTTGTAGTATTTATGATTAAATATCTTTTATACATATTTTCTTTTTTACCATTCCCTCCAGATTTAATTGGATAGTATCTTTATTTCTGTAACTGTTGTGTTCCTATGGTCTGCACTTATCATGGAACCCAGAAGAAGGACCAGCATCATGATTCCAGTGGCCAAAACTGTTTGACTACAATATAACATGTTCCTTTTCTGTTCCACACATACAGAAAGTTAGCCCATAATTAGAAATAGCTAACCAAGAACTGGAGTCTAAAAAGTAGTGAACCACCAGTCAGTATGCAATTGCATCAATTTATATTAGATGCAATATTAGGTCCTGGATATCTGAACTTCTCACAGTGGGACTTCTTTATCAAGCTAAAGAGATACCATTCTGAAGCAAACAAGTACACCATAAGGGGAAATGAAAATCCACCTTTATTTAAAGGGGCTGTAACCCCTTGAATTCTAACGAGGTCTTCAGTATCTTAGTTCAAAATGAGAATTTGATGAATATTAATTTCAACTCTATGGCGCAGCTGTCTTTTCCCAAAATTGGGCCTCCTAAGCTTGATAAATAAAACCCAATATAGACAGTCTTGGTTGACATCTGCTATGTTACAGCATATTTAAAGGGCAATTATCATGTAGAGAATAAGTATTCAATACTAAACACTAAAATATGAATATGAGAGAAGAGACACATTCTTATTTGTGTTTCTTCTCTCATATTCCCGTTTTAGTGTTTCAAATATATAGTTTTTTTTTTATCAGTATAGTCAGTTTTAATGTCAATTTGATATGAATAAACCTGGCATTTCCAACCTTACATGTACTTAAAAGGGAATTTTAGTAAAGTATTTTCCATATTAATTTTTTTGTATAAGCATTCCTCAGTGCTTACCCAGAATACCATTTATCTCCTGTCAGTAATAAGGAATGTTATTTTCCTAAGACGTTTGTATCCTAGATTTCAATAATTGCACATAATATGTTAATCAGCTCTTTTTCTTGATCTAAAATTAGTACACAGAAGCCTTTAAACAATGTTTCAATCACTTTTTATCAAAGACCGTCAAGACAATGTAAGGAATATTTTGAAAGAGTCTCTAATTCTTCTCCTTTGATGTTATTCAATAAGCAAATGACATGTTCAGTAAACAAGATGTGTTTTATTGTAACTGTAGGAAATGAAAGCTAAAACACCCTACAATAGGGAATAATACGGTTTAACAAAACAAATTCCTACATGTTTACCAAAATGTATACCAGCATTATCCTGAATGATGATAAATGGCTTTTATGAGACACTGATGGACATTTTATACAATCTCTCATATTACAACTATATGATGTCGTTTAAAGGCAGATATACGTTTTCATGTAAATAATGTATTGTGGGACATTTGCTTCAGAGTAAATTAAGAGTATTCTGGGAGATGGTTTATATGATGTTCTGGGAGATGATTGGTTTATATGATGTTACATTGAAAGCAACATTTTCTGAAGACGATGGATACTGTAATTTAATGAAAATACTATGCCCACTCCACCACAACCCCCCAAAAAGTTTTTTAAATTGCAATAACATTTGATTGAATCATCTCATAATAATGGGAAAGAAAATTATACTCTCTGCAGGCAGACAGGCACAGGACAACATGTAGTGAAGTGATTATTATCATAAAGGGAGTGTGGTTTAAGTAGGATGGACAGGTAATAATCTGAACAAAATACAGTAGTAGGTTAAAAAGGGAGTTGAATGGGTGAAGGTGGATGTTTTTGTAGAGAACTTTTTGAACTCAGACCACTTAATCCTGCTACTGGAGCCTCTGGGACAAATCTGGTCAGTTCCACTGAATGGTTATACATCTTTTATGGTTCACAAATTATATTTTACATTTAAAATACTTTATATTATGGAAACATAACAGGCAAATAAGTGAAATAGTGTTATGTTCATTCTGGGTAAAGGGTGGTAGCGTGTTAACCATAGAAAAAGCATGAGACAGGTAAGGTAAAAATTCTACCTTTATTGGCTGACTGACAGACTCTAGGATGCAAGCACATCTTTTCTTCCCTTCTATACTGACTGACTGAAGAAGTTGCATGGATATCCACCAATCAGCTGATTCAGGTAAACGTAGGACTCACAAAGAGCTCTTTAACTGAGTGCCTTGTGTTCACAAAAGATGAATAATAGCTCACATCAGTTACCAACACATAAATGAGGAGAATAATATTTATAATGGCACCCCCAATAATATGCAAATACAAGGTTCAGCTCAAAAGTGTTGCTCAATTCCTAGAAGAGTCTGTTACCTAAAAAAGAGAGCAAAATAATGGAACAAGAGAAAAGGGTTGTAATCTGAATGAATAAAATCAAGAAGGCACAAAAGGAGGAAAAAAGGAGCCACTACACAAGAAGAATTACTGAGCACATACATTAGAAGCCAAATTAATTATATATGCATAAAGCACCTTATCCAAGCCTATGTTCTTGTAATTGTATGATATGGGTTGTTATAAGTAACATAATCAGGGTTGAGTTATTGATAGAAGTATCCCTCTTTTCAAGGCACTTTCGTGTCTGTATAACTATCTGAAATAGTCTTCACATTCATTTATCACTTTGATCAGCAATCTCTAAAGCAGTTCTTTCAAAAAGCAGAGTACGAGCATAGCAGCCAGAAGGATAATATATAAAAACTATTATTAATAAAATATAACAAATCTTAAAACCTTCAACATGTTTCATGGCCCACTGACCATTTCCTCAGGAGATTTTTCACCACTTCACCTCTTTGCCTCTCTGTGACGGTACCAGCAGACACCCAGTGTTGGTGTCACCGTCAAGGATCACTTCTTCCCAGAATCCACCAGCAAAGGCTCCCGCAGCATATCGCAATGTACTTTGAATCACCAGGCAGAACCAGTGTCAGAGTAACCAGAACCACACTCTGGATACTGCAAGCTTACCCCACCAGACAACACCAGTGTAGGTAAGACAAGAACTCTCTTTATTGAAACAAACCACACATATTTATAGTCAAACCTTACATTCAAATAAATGGACCAAGCAGGTACATAATTCAATCACACAGTAGACAAAAGGTCAATAGCCTAACAAATACAAAAGGGTTGCTGAACTCAGACAATGGACACAAAGACTTGAATGAATTAACATGCAGCAGGGGGTCTCAATACACTGGCTTTAGTGCCTACAATACACATTACAAGTAACATTAGGTAAACAAATAATTAACCCCTAATGGCCCTGTCCCCTGAAAGCAGGCTATGATTTTTAGTCCTTTTTGGCACCGCTGTCCGTCAATATAATATCCCAAAGCTCTACATAGCTTGCGTCACTGGGCTGACAATCCATTTGCCTAGACAAGGGTTGTTTTAGGCATGACAGATATATCCACAGTTCCTTGTGTTCCTTGTTTAACAGTCTTAGGCCCAGTGGTTCCTGTGACATTTCTCCCCCTTGTCCACCTCCGACAGCCACAGCATGATCCACATGGGTCAGCTCGCTGTTGTCTGGAGTGGACACATAGTCTGCTAGAGCAATGCCCGCACAGTACTTGTCCTCAGCCAGCCCCTACAGTCCTGGGGTTTGTCCAGCTTTGCACCCTGCACCTCCAGGTACAGGGTGACTTAGACATAAGATGCCTTGAGCCGGGGAGGCCGTCCAGCCCAGGCTCTGGTACACAGGAGTCTCTGACCCAGTAAAAACCCCCACCCAAACAACAGTGCCCTCCCAGTCAGCACATTACCGGAATCTCCTCTGCTGGCTGAGGATGATGAGAGTGGGTGGTAGAGTTGCTCTGGATACTGGGGTGAGAGTACACAACACTCCATCTCTTCCTGGATCTCGCTCTGCTGTAGGACAGTGGTGCAGCCAGCACCCGCTTTCTGGGGCAATTGCTCAGATGGACAGAGGCCAGCGGCGCTCTGCCCTGTTGCCAGCTCTTCCGCTGGGTATTCGTCTCCCTGTGGCACCTTGGGTGCTTTAATCTGCCGCTGGGAAGAGAGGTTGACTACCTTCTCTCCCGGTAGCTCAAACAGCTGCTGGGGAGTGATGCTGTCTGCCTCCACTCCCGGAGACACAACCTCTAGCTGGAGGGGGGCTACAGCAGCTCCCATCCCCGGGTCCTCACACTGCCACTGCAGAGGGAGGTGAACTACCTCACCTCTGAGAACACAGATCTCCCGCTGGGGAGTGAGGTCAGCCACCTCTGCTCCCGGGACCAGGCACGGCTGTTGCCGTGAGGGGATGACTTCACCAATCCCTGTAGCAGCGCACTTGGCTGTTGGAACATCCTCAAAGGAAGGTGTAGCGGAAGCCGTAGTTTCGCCTGCTACCTGCTGACCCGACTCTAACAGGTCACTGGTGTCAGCCTCATGAAAGGGGTAGCGGTGGCCGTAGCTTTGCCTGCTACTGGCTGACCAGACCGTAACAGGTTGCTGGGGTCCGCCATAGGAAGAGCCCACTCTTCTGCTTGCAGGGTGTCCGTGGCAACAGCAGTCTCATCCACGGCACCCTCAGTGCCCATACAAATCTGCCACTGGGGAGAAAGGTCGACTACCTCCGCTCCCTGTACCTCCAACAGCTGCTTAGGCGAGACTCTGGTTGCGGCCTCTCCTTGGCACTCAAAGGCTGCAACCTGTGCTGGGCAGAGGCTAATGTTCCTGCTAGCAGATGAGACCTCTGTCCTGTGAGTCGGGCAGAGGACAGGGTCCCTCTGCCCTGTTGCCAGTGCTTCTGCCATGCCTGCGTCTCGTGGTGCTGGGCAGAGAACAACATCCCTCGGACGCAACCTGTCCTCTCTATCTTTCTGCCTCCAGGGCTGGGCAAATGATGCCAGTCTTAATTGGGTTACCTCTCCAAGGACCCGTGTGATCACTTTATGAGGGGGGTTTTCGCCGTAGAGGGCCAGGCGCCGCAAAACCTCACTCTGAAAATCGGCAAAGCTCATTACCCCGGATGAGGGTTTGCTGCTCTTCTCCCCCTCTATTAATTAATCTTTTAGGGTGCTGTACTGCTCACTGTGTTGCTGAGACCGGGGTCAAGCCAGCGGCTATATCTCCCCCTGGATGCTGGTCTCAGTTTCACTGTTGCTCCATCTATTGCTCGCTGCGTTGCTGAGACCGGGGTCAAGCCAGCGGCTATATCTCCCCCTGGATGCTGGTCTCAGTTCAGCTCCTTGGAAGAAGCCAAATCCCACCGCTTGCCACCAGATGTGACGGTACCAGCAGACACCCAGCGTTGGTGTCACCGTCAAGGATCACTTCTTCCCAGAATCCACCAGCAAAGGCTCCCGCAGCATATCGCAATGTACTTTGAATCACCAGGAAGAACCAGTGTCAGAGTAACCAGAACCACACTCTGGATACTGCAAGCTTACCTCACCAGACAACACCAGTGTAGGTAAGACAAGAACTCTCTTTATTGAAACAAACCACACATATTTATAGTCAAAAGGTCAATAGTCTAACAAATACAAAAGGGTTGCTGAACTCAGACAATGGACACAAAGACTTGAATGAATTAACATGCAGCAGGGGGTCTCAATACACTGGCTTTAGTGCCTACAATACACATTACAAGTAACATTAGGTAAACAAATAATTAACCCCTAATGGCCCTGTCCCCTGAAAGCAGGCTATGATTTTTAGCCCTTTTTGGCACCGCTGTCCGCCAATATAATATCCCAAAGCTCTACATAGCTTGCGTCACTGGGCTGACAATCCATTTGCCTAGACAAGGGTTGTTTTAGGCATGACAGATATATCCACAGATCCTTGTGTTCCTTGTTTAACAGTCTTAGGCCCAGTGGTTCCTGTGACACTCTCCTCATTCAATTTCACTATAATGCTGATTTGTATACTCCTGCCTCACCTCCCTTTTTGTACTTCATGCCCCGCACTCCCTTTTTCCAGTTTGCTGGTTTGCCTTCTATATATATATATATATATATATATATATATATATATATATATAAATATGTGTGTATGTGTGTGTGTGTGCAGAGATCTCTACTGAGATAAGATACCAATGCTAATAAACCCTTGCATTTCCACAGGTGTATGACAAACACAGAATCCAGCCGAAAATTCATAAATAAAAATATAAAAATCAAGAGTGTTTGTGTACTAGCAGCATACCCCACATAATTAGCATATTATAGTATATCTGCAAAAATGATGGAACTGTGAAATAAATGAAATTGCAAAAGAAAGAATAATGTAACCTGCACCCTATTTACATAAAGACTATTGGCTAGCCCCACCTAATTGTGCCATATATTTCCAAAAAGCAACCTCATATATATATATATATATATATATATATATATCACAAAGAAGCTGAAGTGAAACATAAAAAAACAGTCCCTATGTGAGCTCACATAATACTAGTACAGCATGTGTTAATGATACAAATATAGCAGAATACAGTTAAACTCTGAATGCACAATACATAATAAAATGCAGGATATCCAGGGATAAGGACAAGGTCAAAATGACACAGTGACAGACAAGACAGAGCCAGAGCATAACAATGCCCTGAATTGTATCTTTGTATCCGTCTTAGGAGTCTTTTCTCTAGAGTAAATAAACCGTTTTTGTCTAGATGTTCTTCTAGGGTACTATCCTGCGTATATAGAGGCATAGATGCACGGGATGCTAATATAATTCTACCTATATATAAATCCTTAGTAAGGCGTCATTTAGAATATGAAGTACAGTTTTAGGCACCAGTTCCTAAAAAAGACATTATTATACTTTAAAAAGTGCAGAAACATGCACATGATAAAGGGATTGGAAGATCTGAGTAAAGAGAGACTAGCCAAACTAGGTTTGTTTACTTTTGAGAAGAGACATCTAAGGAGTGATAGGATTACCATTTACAGATATATTCAAAGTCAATACAAAGAACTATCCAATTAATTTTTTATGCAAAGAGCTGAGCTAAGAATGAGAGGTCATACATTAAGACTAGAGGAAAGGTGCTTTTGACTAAGACAAAGACAGGGATTTTTTACAGTGAGGGTGGTAAAGCTATGGCATTCTTTGCCTCGGGTTGTTGTACTTGCAGATAATACAACTGCTTTCAAAAAAGTAATGGATACCTATCTAGCACAGGACAATATTGAGAATTATAACAAGTAGCTTCAATGCAGATAAGTTGTTGATCCAGGGAAATTTTTGACTGCCATTTGGAATCAGGAAGGAGTTTTTTTTACTCACTTGAGGCTTTTTTTTGTCTTCCTCTGGATCAACAGGGATAACCTGGAATGGGCTGGACTTGATGGACACATGTCTATTTTCAGCCTCATCAACTATGTTATTATGTTACAAATTCTCCATTCCCTTGATTTATTTTGTTGTTCTTCAAAGTACTCTCTCTGCCTCTAGAATATCCTTTTTCAGAACTGGTTCCAAAATCTGCACTACATATTCAAGGTGAGGTCTTACCAATGATTTGTACAGTGTCAAACTTATGTTATCCGCTCTTTATTCAATTAGGGGTGGGAAAAAGGTCCAGTTGTGTGTTCCTGCGAAAAAAATCCATGAAAACCACTTGGTTGTCCACTTTTTCTCTGGAAAATCTGCCTTAAACAAAGCCCTTAAAATATTAATCATTTTTGCCTATTGCCAAAAAGGTTTCACTATTTTTTTTTAATGGCTACAACTTTTTCACCCCTTTTTTATATGTATTTTGCATTATTGCACCAAAAACTTGATGTTTCTATTAAGTGAAACACAACACTAGCAGCTAGAGAGGAAGAGAGGGTGCTAGGCTGTAAAGAGGCACTGGAAGGACAGTGATGTGTCCACTGAGTCTGAGGAGGAGGAAGTGACCACCATCAGCATTGAAGGGTCTGGAAGCCCAGATACCCAGACCTAATGATGCCCGGTCCCCCAACACTGTCTCTTGGGATCTGGGGGAAAATATTGGCGCAGACACAAGAAGAAGTGGGTAGCAGTGTGAGCAGTACAGGCCAGTTACCTGTGCTTGCTGCTAACTGCTGCCAGTGTACCTTGTTGTGATACTCATGAGGGGGAGGAGAAAATGATAGCAAGTATGACAGCAGGGTACCTTTTGTCACAATTGACATCCCCAAGCAGTCCCACTACTACTATGATGCAGCAGCTAGAGGCTCAGAGTGTTGGGAGTGAGGGAGGGGGTGATGTTGAAGATGAGTCTGAAGTTGATGTTGTTCCTGTTAGTGAAGCAGCTGGTGGGACTAGCGTGACTGTTGTTTAGCCTCTTGCTGATGCTCAGGTGGAAGGAAAAGTGAAGACCAGCAGTCAAGGGAACCCACAACATCCCCCTCACCCTGTGATTCCCTTTCCCCAGCATTGTGCCTCTGGTACATGGTACTGAGGAAAACAGAACTGGCTAGCAGCAGTAATGCCACAATGAGCACTGATCAGCTGCCTGCTAGTGCTTGCTGCTAGTCCTGCAAGTCTGCCTTCTTCACCCCTATAGATGACAAGTGTGACAGTAGTAGATCCCCTGTCACATTTTATCATCATCACCAACCAGTGAGACTCTCAAAGAGCAGCAACAGCAAGGAGGGACTGGTGATGGTGGTAATGAGGGTGATGGTAGATCAGCTGGGGTAGAAGAGACATTAATGGCCTTTTAGCTCAAAGTGAGAAGGAATGGGAGACCGAGATACAAATGGGGATCGGATCACAACCACTAGCAGCAGAGTTTGCTGCTCCTGCTGCTGAGTTGCAAGGGCAGCAGAATGATGATGAGCAGGCCACCATGGACACAGATGGAATGGGGTCCAGCAGTAGTCATGAGGAACTAGGACAGGTTTTCCAGCACTAGTACTCCTTCTGGTCCTAGTTGTAGTACTGATTCTGAGGCAGCAGCAACATCATCCTCTGCCCCAGACAGTAAAGGGGATTGTGTAGGAGAAGAAAAAAGATGGCATTCTTCTCCACCTTTTCCCTCCCCCCATGAGGTCCTAGGCGTGGGATAATTTTAATCATTGAGGCATGCACAGTGCTGTCATCACAGACGGCACTATGCACAATTTGTGAGAAGTCAGTGAAAAGGGGAAATGAGGGAATACATCCTGGCACAACCATTCTCATAACACATATGAAATACAGACACCATGACATTTATGCAAAGCATGTTATGACCAAACCACCACCAAAAAATTGGGTGCCACTGTTGCTGTACCCCTTGTCTCACCCCAAAGGCAACAAAAGGTGAGGCAGAATTCAAAGATCAGGAAAAATAGAGAAACCCAGCCAGAGCCTGAAGGTTCAATGGAGAGCAAAACACCTGGCTCTCCATCACCTTGCTCTAGGGTCTGGGTGCAGGAAGACGTAACAAAACCTCCTGGTAATCCACCTCAGTCATTGTTACCTCTCCACACCAGCTGATAGCCATTCTGTTAATGTCAGGATGTGACAGTTCATGTCCACCCATTACACACTGTGTGATGTGCTGACCACACATGGCAATGTGATGGAGGATAATCACAGCCAGAGAATCAAGCAGCACCTGAGGAGATTCCATCCCCCAGAATATGCTAAGCTGGTGGCAGGGAGGATTCATAATTATTATTAAGACTGCAAGTTGTCATGTGTCAATAGCAAGGGGAGGACAAGTGGCATAGTGAAAGCAGTAGTACTTGGTTTCTGGGGGAATTACGCATCAAGGTGTTTGCTTTCAGTTGTGTCAGTTGGTTGCTGTGAGTGCAGATGTGTCCATTGTTACCAGTGCTTCCCCTATTTCCTACACACACATTGTGCACATTAAAGTTGCTGGTGAATGGCACAGTTTCTTACTAAGCTCAAACGAAAAAAATGGAGGCTAGTTGTGGTGCTGCTACTGCCTCAGGGGCATCCCTAGAGCTAGTAGTGCCAAGTGGAACGATGATCAGCATCACCCATATCACTTCTGTTGTTGATCCCATCCTCCTGGAGCTGCCTAATCATCCTGCTGCTTAAACAACACAGCAGCAGCAGCAAGAATAGCAGTCAAAAATGCCACAATCACACAGTGGCATTTGCTAATGGTCACAATAAAATTACCTGCTTGCACTAGGCCAGAAGGGTTTTTTTCTCAGGGTTTGTACTTTATAGGTGGGTGAAAGGTCCTGCCGTGTTCCCACGAAGAAATCTGCAAAAGCTACGTTGTTTGCTTTTTCGCTAGAAAATCTGATTTAAAAACAGCAATTAAAATGATCACATATTTTGCTCATTGGCCAATAATCTTTGGCATTTTTTCAATGGCTAGAAAGTTTCCATCCATTGATTTACATGTTTTTCTCCTATTTGCTATAAAAATGTGACCTATTCGAACAAGTGAAACACAATAGAAGCGGATACAGAGTGAGGTAGATGTGCTGTGCTGTTCTTTTTTTGCAAAATTGAGGCAGGAGAGGCTCATAATAACTGCTATCATTATGAAAAACTTTAAAACTAATAAAATAAAAGGAGAAACTGGAAGGACCCTTATGTGTCAATTGAGTCTGAGGAGAAGGAGGAATTGAGCACTACAGAACCAGTGCTGGCCAGTCCGCCTAAATCACCTCTAGGTATCTTATGGGAATTAATGTCAAGGGAGGAAGAAGAGGGTAGTAGTGAGAGCAGGACAGGTCAGGTGCCTGTGCCTGCTGCCAGACGTGCTGCCCCTGCTGCCACCATTGCTGTGCCTGCTGCCAGATGTGCTGTTCCTGCTACTGCTAGCACCACTGCTGTGCCTGCTGTCAGATGTGCTGCCCCTGCTACTGCTAGCACCATTGCTGTGCCTGCTGTCAGACATGTTGCCCATGCTACTGCTACCATCATTGTTGTGCCTGCTGCCAGATGTGCTGCCCCTGTGGCCACCAGTGCTGTGCCTGCTGCCAGTGCTGCCCCTGCTACCATCAGTGCTGTGCCTGCTGCCATTGATGAGCCTGCTGCCATTGATGAGCCTGCCGCTGCCAGTGTCAGTGTAAGGAGAAGATGATGCCAAGTGAAACAGCAGGGGATCCTAAGTCAAACTTGCCTTCCACAAACAGTCTCGCCAATGCTAGTAATGTCTGTAATACAGCAGCAGCAGCATAGAATGACTAGTGGTGGTGGTGATGATAACAGTGCAGAAACTGTGGTGGAAGAGACATTGATCGCCTTTTTAGCCCAAACTGAGTGGTAATGGGAGATAGAGATGAGGCTGGGCATCACCACCCCCACCAGCAGTGAGCTTTTGGAACTTGCAGAGTTTGCAACACATCTAACTCCTGCTGCTGCAGAACTGCAAGGGCAGCAGGATGCTGAGGAACAGGCTAGTGCTCCACAGACCACCGTGGACACAGTGGGAATAGGGTCAACATGTGATGTAGGACTTCGTCAGATTCTACTTGCCAGCAGCAATACTCCTGGTCCTAGTTGCAGTGATATTTCTAAGGCAGTAGCAGCAACAGCAGTAACATCATCATCTACCCTAGACAGAGAAGGGGAATGTGGAGGACAAGGAGAAAGAGGCCATTGTTTTCCACCTGTTCCCTACCCCCTGAAGTCATGGGCGTGGGATTATTTTTCTCTTGGGGTAGGCAAAGTGCAGTCATAACCAATGGCACTGTGCACAATTTGTGACAAGTCAGTGAGAAGGGAAAAGGAGGAAACACACCTTGGCACAACCACCCTGATATCACTCATGAAAAATAGACACCATGACAGGAACTGTAAACAGTGTTTTGTGATACTCTGGCTCTTTCTTGGCTGTCATCAGGCAATTATATACTTTTCCTTGAAGTTAGTTGATTTATTTTTCCTGTCCTAGTGTATGGTTTTAAAAAAAATAAACAATTTTTTAATCCAATTCATGTACTTTGTCAGACTGATCACTAAGTGGAGGGACTGCATTGTGCTTCGCTATGCACTTCGATATATCTTACTTTTTCTGTAGCCCGTCTGTGTAAGCTGTAATATATCTTTTTATTATGCATTGTGGATTCAGTGATTATCTCAATACTGCTTTAATTTTATCATTAACACAAGCTACACCAGTATTATGTGAGCTCATGTGCTGGTATGGTTTTATTTCACTTTATCTTTTTCTGTTATATATTATACATAGGGGTTTACTCTTTTGCCCAGGTATAGGACAATTAGATGGGCGCCACCCTATAGTCGTATGTAAATAAGATGGGAGCTACTTTATTCTACTGTCTTTTATGTTTTCATTTATTTCATAGTTACACCATTTTTACTGATATACCATAATTAGGGATGGGTGAAAGTTTTTGACAAAATTAAAACAGGAAAAAAATTGGCACATTTCGCAGAGCATCAAATTTTGATCAACTGTGCAGTTTTTCTGCTTTTTAAACCTAGCTTATTGCACAGAAATCAATGGGAAGACAGAGTTTCTCCCTACCATGTGTCAAGTTTCCCTTCTTTTCTCACAGGCATATTATAAAAGGGCGGGAAGTGTTGCGGGGGAATAAGCCCCCTACAACTTGTGTACACTGTTTATATATGCTATAACCCTATTGCATTCTGCATATAGCTATTTTATACAGCACACAAAGGGTTATTATATACATTAAAATTTTCTTTAGCCATGGCAGAGACAGCTAGTCTACACTTCTTGTTTTAGCTAGATGAGAACCCGCTATTAAATCACACTTCCCATTTGACCCAGACATGGTCTATGGTCTTGTGACATGGTCTATATTAAATCACACTCCCCATTTGACCCAGACATGGTCTATGGTCTTGTGACACAGTCTATGGCCTTGTAACCTTCCACGAGTTATATATCCTCATAGTTCCCACAGATAGGGAAGCATAAATTATCTACTTACACTTTTCACCCTTGGAACCCTAGATAACTTTAACTATTTTGCCCTAAGCCCCTAGCAACGTGTTTAATAACCAATTGCTATATCTACCTCCAAATATGGTTTTTCCATGCATGAGCTAAATGCATGTTCCTTTACCCCTCCTTGGCTCATGCTAAGGGAAAAGATATCTAATGGGTGACAGGACACATATAGTCAGTGGCGGACAGATCAGGTTATCTGACACTCTCATTGATCGAGGCTGATTGGTATGTGATTATTTTTTTATATACTATGGCAAGCAATACTTTATAATTATCTTATACTCTGCTAGTTGGATTTGTAATGTAATGTAACTTGTTTTTATTGTGTTATTTGATAAGTTTCTTATCTACTTTATATTCTATAGATAGCCAATAAACTTTTACATAATACATGCACAGACTCTGTAATCCTCTTTATTGTCCTTATATTACTTGTATAAGGCCTGTCTACAGATATAACTTTGAGATATTACGAACTCATATTTAGAATAGGGAATAATTATATCTCATAACATTCTCTGGGACAAGGGGAAGAACCCTCACTTAGCGCTTTATTAGTGCTCTTGTGATCCTCTTTCACAGAAGAGAGAGCAGCAAATTATTGAGCTAGAGAAGGAAGGTTAATAAAGTGGAGCTGAAGCTTAGTTAAGGGAGTGTTGACATTTGTTAGGGGAGTCTGGGGGCACTCTGGTGGTGAGAAAGGGAGAAAGCTAAGCATTTTGCTATCTGTTGTCTGTGTAAGAAGCATGTGAGCAGGGGGGATACACACTATCAACAGGTCAGAGGTGCCACAACTAGCAGCAGCAGAAGTACTCCTAAGTGTTTCTGGGGCTCTAGGTTACATAATAAAAGTGCTGTTGATGTGACATCGCATATGCCAAGATTTTCAGCTCCTGCTGCTGAGGAGATGACATGAGTCATAGAGTGCCCACACAACTTCACCACCCCTGCCACCTAAAAAAAATAAAGTTACTTAGTTCTACTTTGTACTGTCATCCCACATCCCACCTGCAAAAAATAATGAAAACTTACTCCTGTGGAATAATTAACTTGCCAAAATGTTGGAGGTTAACATGCTGCTCTTTTCTTTTGTTGAAAACATTGGCTTTAAAGAATTGATGTTATATGTTGCACCCTGCTGGAATATCCCAAGCTGTAGTTATTTTTCAAGGATTGCTGTGCCAGCGTTACTTAGGCAGGAAGTTAGTGTTGTGGGAAAAGGACAAAGGTACTGAGCCTGCTAAAAATGTCAAAGTTCTCGTGGACAATTTACTGGCAATGGTGAAAACTGTATGTATTTTCTATGGGCAGGAATTTTTGTGAAAAAGAGGGAAATTTTTTTTATGTAGTGGATTATATGGATGAAGAATATTCTAAAATGTGGGATATCTGTATATATACTTAGCAGTGATTTGACTCTTTGGATGTGTTATATATCATTTAATCCTTTGAGTAGAAGAGGGTGCACAATGTATTGAAAAGCAATGCATTGCACACCCCCTGGTACTCAAATGATTCATCCAATTTTCACTCAGCTTCAAAGATTTCTATTTAGTGAGATTTTTCTTATTGCTAAGTATTGGAGGATGGAGCTCACACCAGTGTTTCTTGTTTAAAATACTTAAGCCATTTGCCAGCCAGGGCATGTCAATGATGTGAGACTATTCCAATCTCCCTAACAGAAATTCTGTTATACTGTGCTGATGCATTCTGATTGAGAGGCACACTAATAATGCATTTAGGGACTTATTCAGGAAGCAAGAGAGGATCGATTTTGTAGCCAAACAATTACACCATCAGGGACTAATCAACATTTCTAATATTCACAAGCACACGAAAGCCAGAGAGATCTCTATGCATTGGATTCAATATGTAAGTATTAGTGAAACATCTATGATTTATTTGCAAACTGATTCTGAGGAGCTGTAAAAATGTTGACTCTGTCCAAATCAATTTGGAACCAATTGTGAAGGGACCAGGAAAAGAAGGAAAAGAGTGATAGAGGGTCAGGGAAGCATGGAGTAGAAGAGCTTGCCACAGCTGGAGGCAGAAGCAAGAAGGACCAGCAGGTATGAATGCGTAAAGGTCAAGGGGAGAGGGAAAAGGAAGGGCAGGAAGGAGGAGTATGGCAAAGAAGTGGAAGGAAGGGAGAGGGCCAAGACGTGGAAGGGATCAAGTCAAGAACATAGAAGAAAACAATACAAAGACATAGTGAAGCGGGCAATGGACATGGAAGGGAGGAGAGCAGGCCTGAGGAAATGGATGAGAGGTGAGTCAGCTAGACAAGATGAAAGGTAGTTAAGCAGGTTCAGAAAATGGTAGGGATGGGGGTGGGAGGCAGAGAGAGGTCCTGAGGCAAACATGTAGACCTCTATTTGGGGCAAGGAAAAGAGGGGATGAGAATTTCCCTCTCTTGCTTAGATGACTGTCCCAGGCAGAAAAACACTGTGCATAATGTAAGTGTTATGTTAAAGAGAATTGAAACGATTGTTTGTTTTATTTCAGGTCTTGTGACAAAGTAGTTAGGATGAATACATTCATTTTCAGAATAGTTTTGATCATCTCTACTCTGTCATTAAAGAAGTTGTCTTGTTTAAGGAATGTTGTATGTGAAGTTGGATTGGTCTTGAACAGCTCCTCTTTAACTTCCTGAATGACACCCTGAGTGGAATGACTACATTTTCTGTGCCATGAACAAAGCCAGCCCTTCCATTTAGATTAAATGAGGAAGTGATGCCATTATTTTAGGGTAAGTGCATAATTGTGTTACTGTAATTTCTCTAGTACCAGTCCCACAGATTTTCAGGTCAGTTATTTGTAACTACAACATTTGATACAATCAATATGTATAATAAAGGTTTTAAATTTGAACTCTGCTGTAGGTTATTAATGGATAGTGACATTTTTCTATCTTTAGAATACTTATAAAACATTTTCTAAATAAATAAAGTACCATGCATGGCTCTTGCCCTAATATCATTTAAACTGATAATGTAAATGTTTTATTTTGTGGACTTTGAACTAAATATCTAAAATGAGGATCAGCAGGTAGAAGTAACTGCATATACAAAGCAATACACATATAAAAAGAGGTATCTGTTTGCTGCATGCAGTACACCTACTTGTTGATTTCCTGTCACGGAACCCAAATGACTTGCGGACACATACTTAGAGTAAAATCACTTTATTTAAGAGAGGCAAACAGATAACAGAATATCAGTAAAATTATACAGAATAAGTTTGAGATAATATCACGGTGCCCATGCTCTTTTTGTTTTTTGTTTTTCTGTCAGTCTAGTCTGTGCCTTGCTTCCATTGGCTACAGTGTGTTAGACCCACCCAGTGTGACCTTTATATACTGGGCTAGGGGAACCCCTCTGGTGCCCTTTCGTGGTGTTCCTGTGCCAGTGCTTATTTCTGATCAGTGTTTCCCAGTGTACTGACTCGGTCTGCCTGACTGCTCTGCATATTGTCTGCTGCCCTTGTGTACTGACCCGGATTGCCTGACTAATCTCTGATGTTCCTGCTCCGTGATTCGACCCAGCTTGGCTGACGTTCCTACTCCGTGACTCTGACCCGGTTTGACTGATGTTCCTGCTCCGTGATCCGACCCGGCTTGGCTGACGTTCCTGCTCCGTGATCCGTCCCGGCTTGGCCGACGTTCCTGCTCCGTGTATCTTCCCGGCTTGTTTGGCGTTCCTGTGCTGTGTCACCTAGGTGACATTCTGACTGTCTGGCAAGTGGGTTATTTCCTTGTGCAGAGTATCAGCGGCCAGTCTCCGTTACCACTCTGGCTGTTGAGCCACCGGTTGCCTCCGGTTAAACTTGTGCAGAGTGCAAGTGTTGTCTCCATTACTGCTACGGCAGTTGACCTTGGGCCTAGTCTCCGTTATTGCCTCTGCTCAGAACAAGTGTCTGCCTCCATTACCACTCCGGCTGTTGAGCCACCGGTTGCCTCCGGTTAACTGTGCAGTGTCCAAGTGTTGCCTCCGTTACTGCTCCAGCAGTACCTCACATATCGCTGTTTCCAGTAGTGCCTAACAGCTCATGCCAGTTCTGCTATCTGGCTATTGGCGTTATCAATTCCTCAGCTGTTTATATGCAGAGAGCCCCATCACTGACCTCTCTGCACATGGGACTGTTTACACTCTGAAATTCATTAACCCATTCAAGACCTTGCTTCTGGGAAGCCATCACTCTGCCTGACCTGTGTCAGTATAGACTATTGTGGACTTATTGTTTATGCTGGACCTGTGTAGGCTTATGTCTATTTAACCTGTTGTGTGTCTGTACTAGTCTGCTATATACTACAGGACCTAAAAAACTGTGTTTTATTGTAAACCTGTGTCTGTGTGTCAAACAAACTGTTACAGAAAAACCCCACCACGGAGCAAGATAGTCCTATGAGAAGTAGGAGATTATCCTGCATTTCCTTGTCAGTTACCTGTAAAGGGCTCTCCATTGGCTGCCTGCCTTCAGCCCGCCTGACGTTGCCTATTTAAATTGAGCTTGGGCACCCTTTGGTTGCCCTTTTGTTTGTCTCTATGCTGCCTGCACTTGCATTGGATTCCTGAGCTTCCTGGGCCATTTCTCTGTTCCTACTCGTCAATGATCGCCTGAGTTCCTGTTCACCAGCTTCCCTGGTTCCAGCATCTGTTCCTGATCCGGTTGGGGTTGCTGTCTCTACTGCTGTTTTCTGCTGCCGTTCCTGATCCGGTTGACTGCCTGCAGATCTGTTTCCTGTCCTTCAACGGCTGTGTTCCTGCTCCTGGATCACCTGAAGTGTGCCCCCTCCTCCAGTCGCCTTGGCGACATTTTCATTCACTTGTGTTCCATACTCCAGTACGCGTGTACTGGTTTGCTCCATGTTAACCGGCTGCTGTGGCACCGGTAGAGTTCTAGGTTACTCCAGTACACGGGTACTGGTTCACTCCATGTATAACCGGCTGCTCGTTGTCATCTGTCAGCACCGGTGGTGATTGGGTATCTCCAGTACGTGAGTACTGGTTCGCTCCACATACAACCGGCTGCTGTCGCAACAGTAGAGTTCTAGGTTTTCCCAGTACACGGGTACTGGTTCGCTCTATGTATAACCGGCTGCTTACTATCATCTGACAGCACCAGTGGTGTTCGAGGTTTCTCCAGTACGCGGGTACTGGTTCGCTCCACATACAACCGGCTGCTGTTGCGCTGGTAGAGTTCTAGGTTTCTCCAGTACTCAGGTACTGGTTTGCTCAATGTATAACCGGCTGCTTACTATCATCTGACAGCACCGGTGGTGTTCTAGGTTACTCCAGTACTCAGGTACTGGTTCCCTCCATGTATAACCGGCTACTTATTATCATCTGACAGCACCGGTGGTGGTTGGGTACCTCCAGTACGCGGGTACTGGTTCACTCCATGCATAGCCGGTTGTTGTTCAGTCCTAGACAGCTCTGGGAGAGTCTTTGTCCCTCCAGTACGCAGGTACTGGTTTGCTCCGTGCATAACCGATTGCTGTTCAGTCCTAGACAGCACCAGTAGACTTGTTGTTCCTCCAGTACGCAGGTACTGGTTCGCTCCACTATTAACCGGTTGCTTGCTGTGTATTCCTCAGCACCGGTAGAGATTGTGTTCCAGTCCAGGCTGCCTTGTCCGGTATTGGTAAGGCCGGTAGAACCTATTCCACATTGTACCAACTTAAGGTTGCCTTACCCGGTATTGGCAAGGCCGGTAGAGCCTATAACTATTCGTTGTACCAGTCTCCAGGCTGCCTTGCCTGGTATATTGGCAGGGCCGGTAGAGCCTATTACTATTCGTTGTACCAGTCTCCAGGCTGCCTTGCACGGTATATTGGCAAGGCCGGTAGAGCCTTCTTTTCTCCGTTACTAGTCTAAGGGCTGCCTTGCCCGGTATATTGGTAAGGCTGGTAGAACCTTTTCCATCTGTGTCATCTAATGTTGCCTTACCCGGTATTGGCAAGGCTGGTAGAGCCCGTGTTACGTTCCTTATACTACTACTCTTGCTACTATTTATTGACATTAAATGTTATATGTGTATACTACCCATATGGATATCCATTAAACTTTTCAAAAAGTTGTGTTTTATCTTAACTCTGTGTCTGAGAGTCATAACAAACCGTGACAGAGACTGCGTCCGGGGTTCTTTCTTAAGACTGGGTTGCCCAAATAAATATATGAGAAGTCTGCCAGAGCCATAGGTCTGCACCAGACTGGGTATCTGACTAAGCTGAGGACAACACGGAGTGGATAGTCAGACAGAGCCACAGGTCAGCACCAGAATGGGTAGCTAGACAAGCCAAGGTCACGGCATGGAGTGGGTAGTCAGCCAGAACCACAGGTCTGCAACAGGATGGATCATTAGACAAGCCAGGTCATACATGAAGTGGGTGTCAGCCAGAGCCACAGGTCTGCACCAGATTGGGTATTTAAGTATACCAGGGTAATACAGAGTGGATAATCAGACAGAGACACAGGTCAGCACCAGATAGGATAGTCAGACAAAGCCAAGGTCATACATGGAGCAGGCAGTCAGCCAGAGCCACAGGTCTGCACCAGATTGGGTGTCAAACTATAACAAGGACAACACGGAGCGGATAGTCAGACAGAGCCAAAGGTCAGCACCAGATAAGATGGTCAGACAAAGCCAAGGTCATACATGGAACGCAACTAGAAGAAATGCAACTGTATCAGACAGCAATGTAAAGGCTACTGAGCTCAGTGTCCACAGCCCTTATATACCCTTCCAGGAAGTAGGAAGGAGGAGTCTCACACGGCTCATGGTATAAAGCCAGTGCGTGCGTCACTCCCACTGAAGCACACCTGAAAATGTTGCAACAACCGGCACAGATGCATCAAACCCTGCATTGCCTGGATGAAAGAACCCAGACGTGCCACCCCAGAAAAGGACATGGCCGACCGCAAGAAGCACCAGATGCAGCCAGGCCGCGAGCAGAAAGAGAGATGGTGAGCGATGAAAGAGCATCAGTTCTGACCCCAGCCAGGCATCAGTAACTGGCAAATTGATGCAGGCCTAGAGGTACAGCAAGCTGTGACATTTCCTCAATCAAAAGAGGCAAAGAACGAAAATTCATGACTAACAAAGTTGTGAGCCCTAACTATGTCAGAGCATTTTCTGCCACGCATGTAATCCAGACTTTAATAAGTTCTCATTAGTGTTGTATCTTAATAACATGAATAGGAGTCTCCTGATTAGGTTCACAGAGTATTCCCATTCAGGGGCACAGTAACAAACATTATTTTTGAGATTCTTCAAATTCTATAAATGAAAAATGCAAAATTATGAGAAAAAAGCTGCAATAATGTTTGCTGCACCTGTATTTATTATGCCAAGAATAATTATGACAAAATAAAGTTTACACTAATCTCATGAATGCTAAATGTCCCCACTGCATTAAATTTCAATGCAGTGAAGACATGTCCAGCATCAAAATGGATAAATAACTACATTTCAATGCAATGAAGACATGTCCAGCATCAAAGGGATAAATAGATAAATAAATATAAATATTATAATAGGGTATTAGCAATACTTGTTCCTGCTATACTAAAAAGTAATTATTTGGATTTTAAAAGTAAGGTATGGCTTAAATTTTATATGTGTATAATATGATATTCTGATCAATGCCACTAAAAAGAATCACTGATATATTAAGAAAAAATTCTGAATCTGTCCAGGAGGGACAGAGTGAAAATATGGCAGGGTGATATATGGATAGGAGGTCTTAGGAAAAGGAGCATGCAATAGCAGAGGGTAGAAATGAAGAAGGAAAAGGGCAATTTAATGTGAGCGAGAAAAGAGAGCGCATGAAAGAGATGGAAGGGAGGAGAGCCCACCAAGGAAATGAAAGGCAGAGAAACAGACTCAAAGCAGAAAAGGAGGTCAGAGGAGTTTAAAGGGAGAGGAACAGGTAGAAGATGGAAAGGAGGAGACTGGACCAGAGGAGACTGAAAGGAGGGGAGCAAGCCAGAGAAGATGTAGAGAAGCAGGGCAAGGAGATGAAAGGGAGGGGAATGGACTGAGAGGAGAAGAGTGAGACAAGGAGAGAGAAAAAGGTAGTTGGCCTGATGTGAGGCATGAGACACTGATAATGAGGTGGGGGATGCAGAAAGAGGGGCCATACGGTTAATGATGTCTAAAAGTGAACCATTTGGTAGGGATTTCATAGAAACAAATTGAAACATTTGTTTTTCAATATTTGGTTTGCGTCTTGTGAAACTGCCTGATTTAGACAAAAAACAAATTCACACAATCATCTCATTCTTCTTTAGTCTCATTTAGCCATCTCTATCCTAATAATGCAAAGAGCGCTTATTCTTGTTGACTGATCTGTTTGTCCATGCAAGCATTAATACAGAGGTGCATTATGACTGCGTGGTAGTGCACCCATAGTTATACTTTGAGCAACATGTATAGGCTAATAGATATTTCCAAATGATTATATATTTTGAAGATGAGGAAAATTAACCTTAAATTTTGGAGTCAGTATCAGTTCCCAGAATGTCTGCAAATCTGATCCAAATTTGTCTGCAATTTGTCTGCAAATATGCAAAGGTCCTGAAAATTCAGCAATTTGTCATTATAATTTATCCTCATAAAAAGACTGTTTGGACTATAACCAAAACTACTGAAAACTTATACAAACAATTTACATTTAGGTGGGGGACTACTTAATTCTATTTAGAATGATTAAGAAGAAACCCCTGTTAATAAGATACTTAGTTTTAAAATGATCTTTTTATACATATGCCTTGTATTTTTACACAGAAAAGCCATAATTAATGACCTTGCACAGACTTGTCTTTTGCAGCCCATAATTCAATAATCTGTACTTTATATCAATCAAGCCTGCTTGAGCAAGCAAGAAATAGTTCAGAACCTTAAATAAACAAAGCTCTCAAGTAAGCAAAGGACAAGTAGCACATAAATGTGAACTGTTTTAATCATTTGATTAACCCTTTACTGATAAGGCATATTTGACACTTGAGGAAAAGAGCAATTTATGACTTTTTACTATAACTTTGCTCAACCGTATTTTTCTCTAATTCATTTAGTTCATGCACATAAATTATATACCATTTTTTAGGCATAAGTAGGACATTATTTTGATACCACATTTATATGGATAACCCACCATTTCATTCAGTAAAATTAAAAGCATATGAGAAAAAAAATGTCATAATTTGTCTTCAATTAGTAAATTATTAACAGGGACTGGATAAATGGCATGACCAAATGTTTAGACCTTCCAAATGTCCTTTACTGAGGTAATATCCCACTAATCCCTATGTCCCTCATTCCCTCCATGGTTTCCCTCTTTTAGGAAATCAGACTATGTGGTGTGTTTATAAGTATTTCACATTTCTCTACAGTAATAAAAGTCACATTAATGGTTGTTAGTCTTCATTATATGTGTTTAAAATTGTGCTGTGTAAATAAAATACTTTTAAATGTCCCCACCCCCATCCTCTGTCCTACTCCCAGTACATCAAAAGTTCTTAATGTTTGGCCATTTAAGGCATTGAGAGATCTGTTCTCTGCTTCTCTCTTCCTCACTATCACAGTGAGGAAGAGAGAGAAGCAGAGAACACTGACAAAGGCAATGCATACTTGCCTTTGTCATTGGCTCAACCGGCACATGTGATCACTGTAGCAGTGATCACATGTACCAGCTCAACAGAGAAAGGTGGAAACTGACTGCTCTGGTCCTGGAGCAGTCAGATACAGAGTCCCTGGCATGACCAAAGTTCGCCCTGAGACCTGTTGTGATTATGAAGTGTTTGACATGCCAAGACACTTACCTCTCCTTAAACAACAGGAATGAGTGACTGTCCTGGCAAGTCACCCATCATGAAAGGATAAAACCTTAATCAGTGGCATAACTAGTCATTGGAGGACTCTATTGCAAACATTTTAAGAGCTTCCTAACTTAAAAATATTCTCTCATTGGTATAACTAGAATATATTGGGTCCTGGGTCTTATGGAGCTCTTGGATGTCAGGCCCATCACAAGTGTTCCCACTCCAACCCACATGGTTATGCCATAGTTAAACTATTCACAAAAGCTTTATTTGATCAAAATAAAATACATTTAAAAATAAATCTATGAAGATCATGTATTTGATTGATCTCACTGAAACATACATTAAAAGGAAACATGTTCAACAGCCTAAGCATGAATAATCAATTAAATCATACATTTGATTAAAAAAAGAAAGCTCAAGCTTGAAGCCCTTCATCTAGCAAAATAAAATAGATTTAAGCTATTACAATCAAGTGAGCAAAACTTTCTTGATTCAACCAAATCAAAACCTTTATAAAACATGGTGGAAATTCAAAAGCCTATGTTACAGTTCTTACAACTTAGAACAATGGAAATTCAGGTTCATAGTTCCTCAAACTTTAACTCCACTCTCACACCTGATTTGCTTTAATTAGATTCACTTATATCTTCTATTTCATGTCATGAACAAAGCATAGAGTGCATAAGGGGTCAATGTTTCCTGGACCCTAACTCTGAAATTCTATGTCACATGTACCACCTTTGAAATTAATCTCATTACACATCACCAATATAATCCAGAAACTCACTCACCTCTGTGTTTGGTTACTGAAAACTCAATACAATGGTTTTCATCTCCTGTGCAGTTCACAGTTTTCTGTCTATCACAGGGTTGAAAATCTCTTTCAAAGCAGGATTCACAAATCAGCCCATTAAATGTTTCATTTGGAGCTTTCCCTGAAAGCAATGTGAAAAAAAGTAGTTATACCAAATCATACAAGGTATGCAAATTAAACAATGAAAGGCACCTAGACCTCAGTATTTAACCCAGTAGTTCTCAAACGTTTTTGCACAAGGCACCCATAAAACGTATCTTATGATATATGTCCACTATTAACCCTTTGAGTGCCAGAAGGGTATGCAAACACATTGCAAAGCAATGCATTGCATTCCCTTCTGACATTCTAAGGATTAACTGTGTGTGTGGGGTGGGCAGAATATGTATAATTTTGATGGGGGGGACAGCATAACAAAGGGATAAATTGTTGGCAAGCATGTTGATTTATATGTCACCATATGTCAGATTTTGCTGGGGGGCAGTATGTTAGATTTATATGTCACTATATGTCGGATTTTGCTGGGGGGGGCAGCATGCCGGATTTATATGGCACCATATGTCGGATTTTGCTGGGGGGCAGTATGCCAGATTTATATGGCACCATATATCAGATTTTGCTGGGGGAAAGCATGCCGGATTTATATGGCATTTTTTTAACCATTTGAGTGCCACATGGCTGAGCAATACACATCCTTATGGCACTCAGTGGGATAAGGGAGTAGTGCTGTCCATGGTGCTGAAAGTGTTCTCTACATTCCCCTAGTGACCAAGTGGGGCAGCAGAGAGAATGCTCTTAAACTTCAGAATTGTCATAGTGCTGATAATGTGTGAGGGAAAGCACCCCTTCCACATCAACAAAAACTCAGAACCCTCCCTGCTTGTGACTGATTGAGTTCTGTTACTGCATAGGAAAGTACAGTGAGATCCCAACTTCTCCCAGCTCAGGCAGACCAAATTGAGACTGTGAACTTCGTAAGCAGAGGCTGCTATTGGAGTTTAGTGAAGGTGTCGAAGTGCCATATTAATATACCAACACACCCCCTTGCATACTAAACTGTCTCTTTATCCTGTATTTAAATATGGAAATTAGTCATTGTGCTTCATTTCCATATGGAAATAGGCCATTGTTGATGTGATGAGTGAAAATTCATAAACCTGTTGGATGAATGTCGATGTTGGACTGATTGTGATGTGATCTCGAAGACGCTAGTGAATACTATCATTGTGCTTTAGACGCTGCTCAGACAGCACATCAACATTTTCATCCCTCTTTGACCTTCAGTGACTCCAGGCCAAGGTGTTTAAAACCCCATATAAATCAACGGGTATTTTAACTTCTCCCTTATGGTGCAATTGGTTCACTCCAGAACTGCATCTCTTCAGCTTATGGAAATTGAGTCTCTGCAAAATTTAAACAGCATTCAAGGTGACAAACCCATTGTAACCGCTTATATGATAAAGACATTTCCAGTGTTGTGCTTTACAATGTATGTAAAGTCATCTCTAGTATCGAATAGGTTAATAAATCCAGAGTTTTACCTAATACATATAGTAAGTGTACATTTTTAAATGACAGACTTGTGCATAACATCTTGAAGGAATAAAATGGCTGTAAGGAACAGCTTAACGAAAGAGCACACCAGCCTGCAAACTGTGCGTCACATGAATCAACTCTGGTGTAAACTTGATCTGTGAACAGCATTTTGACATCTTATTTCTATTCCAAAAGACACATACTGGATCTGTGGGACTGCTAAGACTGTTCTTAATTGAAGCAGAATTGATATGTTAGTAACAATGCCATGAGATCTATGAATTTCCATTCCTGTCAGCTTATTAAATATATTCAGCAGTATATGAGATCTTTACATTAGGGAACTAAATGGGTCAGTGGGTTAAGCCTTTGTGAGCCAAAGGAGTGCTCAGTGCATTACAAATCATTCAAAAGGTTGAAAGCGCCGTTAAAAAGTGAAAGTAATATTTTATGTTGACTTTATATATTCTGCAAGTGCCTAATATGTAACTGCCTTTAATTTTTTTTTTCATCTTCACCTATGTTTTATACTTTTATGTACATGATAATTAGATCCCTGGATCTGTTTCCAAAGAACTTTCTGTCAGAGACTGTAAAAATATACCTAATGATATAATGTAAAAAAAGATAGTGACCATTAAGTAAAGACTGCCTCAAGTATATTAAATAAAGCATGTAGAGCGCTGTGATATATAGTTACATTGTAACACTTATACCTGCTTTCACATTCAAGGTATAAGAACTTTGAATTTATATATCCTATATAATAATTCGCTAGGATGTTTGTCAGAAGCCGTCATGCTGGGAGAATTCTGTGCTTTCAGGCAGTCTCTACAGTGCATGACTGTGTCAGTGACAGGAAGTAGAGCAGGAGCGGCTTCCATCACCCGGACCTTGGCCCATATACACGGGCTTTTACACTAGTTATTAAATAAAAGGTTATTATCACTATAGCCCTTAAGGATGGATGATGTGCCAGGACAGTCACAGAATTCTGTCTTTTAAGGATGGATGAAGGTCCTGGCATGTCATGGTTTAATGATCACAGCACACCTCAGGGCATGCTCTGATCTTGGTGGAGATGTTGTAATTGACTGCTCCATGACCACAGCACTAAATTTCAGTAATTCCCTTGTGGTTTTGCACATTGCCTTTGGAAAAACAAGGAGTGGAAGGGAGGCACCCCTTGTGCCGAGTCAACATTATATAAGAGAGCACCTCTCGATTCTATAATCAAAAAAGATGTGACTGAGGCATTGCAAATTCAAGCCTCGGCATGATAAAGCCTAAATATATAAAATCTTGAATGGCAGAAAGCGTTGTAATTAATCCAATACCAATATCCAGGCAGAATCTCACTGAATCAACCCCAACTCTGGAACATACTATACATGCAGAGCAAAAGAGAGGAGGGTAGCCAAGTGGTGATTACCTTCTAGGAATTGGATCACAATAAAATAATTACAAGTGCATGATCTGTTGGTCAGAACAGAGACAGATCTTGATGTTCTGATGTAATCAGATCATTTTAAAAAGTTAAAATACAATATAAAATTAATTAAACCCACTTGCGCATTTTAAAGTTACACACTGCATGATCAAAGGCAATGGGCATAAATAACAGAAAGCAGCTGCACAAATTAAAAACTATGTACACAACCAGTTTTCAATTGGTTCAAAGCAACGAGCCCTTCCCTACATCATACCACAATATTAATCCAATAAAATACTCCAACAAGCAATGTTGTGATAGGGAAGGGGTTGTCTGCTGATGAAGCAATACTAAAACACAAACATATCAAAACAGTTAAGGATATAAATAAGCCAAAGGTAAAAGAAAATAACAACAGACAATAATAATAATGCAACATTATGTTCATATGCAGTAATTGTGAACAAATCACAGGAAAATCTAGGAAAAATGTTGTATTTTTAAAATGTTTTCCTATTTTTGTATTATAATGAAGCTAAATGAGGAGTTATACATATAAATATAGCATCAAAGAAAGCCCTGCCTACCCTTAAAAGTAGTACATAATTTATGTAGGTGTGCTAAATAATTAGAGAGAAATATGGTTGAACAAAGGCATACTATAAAGATCAAAACTGCTCTTGTCCTCTTGTGTAAAAAGCTCATGTAACCAAGAGGTTAAATCAATGGGAATCTGTATTTCTTTCCTATTTTCCTATGGTACAATTGTTACATAATCCGTCCTCTATTCTTTCCACCTATGACCCCAGTGCTTGGAAAATAAACCCTATAGTTTCTCTTGATGTGCTACTGTAACGGTTTGTTCAACACTCAGACACAGTGGTTTAGGATAAAACACAGTTTTATTGAAATCATAAATAACAAGATAACCTTCACAGGCCCTGTAGTACTTCAGCAGAATAATACAGACACAAGACAGGTTATTAGTGCATATGCCTACACAGGTCCAGTATAACAGAAAGTTCAGAGTGGTCTTATACTGTCACAGGTCAGGCAGGAAAGGGTGAATACCCAGAGCGACAGTTCAGCATGGGTTAAAGTTCTCCAATAGGTGTAAACAGTCTCTGTGCAGAGAAGTCTGTGGTGAGTTCTCTTTGTAATGCCCAGTATGGTAGAATAGCGCACGTAGGAGACTGCAGTATAATAATGGAGACCAGAGCACTTGCACTCCGCCAGAACAGTAACGGAGGCCAAGACACACTGCTGTAGCAGTAACGGAGGCAACACTGATGCTCTGCAAGAGCTTAACGGAGGACTCAGCAAGTGGCACACTGCCTTAGCAGTAATGGAGGCAACACTGTTACTCTGCAAGAGCTTAACAGAAACTTCAGCCAATGGCACACTGCCGTAGCAGTAACGGAGGCAACACTGAGACTCTGCAAGAGTTTAACGGAAACTTCAGCCAATGGCACACTGCCGTAGCAGTAACGGAGGCAACACTGAGACTCTGCAAGAGCTTAACGGAAACTTCAGCCAATGGCACACTGCCATAGCAGTAACGGAGGCAACCCCCGAAGCTCTGCAGGAGTTAACGGAGGGCTCAGCCAATGGCACACTGCCGTAGCAGTAACGGAGGCAACACGGAGGCTCTGCAAGAGTTAACGGAGGGCTCAGCCAATGGCACACTGCCATAGCAGTAACAGAGGCAACACGGAGGCTCTGCAAGAGTTAGCGGAGGACACAGCAACTGTCTCACTGCTGTAGCAGTAATGGATACTAGGCCCCAGGCACAGCGGAAGTCAGAATGTCGCCCACGCGACACAGCGAACACTGGAACAGGAAAACCGGGTCGAGTCACAGAGCAGGAACATCAGCCAAGCCGGGTCGGATCACGGAGCAGGAATGTCAGCCAGGCTGGGTCAAATCACGGAGCAGGAATGTCAGCCAGGCCAGGTCGAATCACGGGAGCAGGAGACAAGAAGCAGAGTAGTAAAACAAGCCAAGTCGGTACACTGGGATCCACGAAGCTCAAGTAGGCACTGGTACAGGAACACCACGAAAGGGCACCGGATAGGTGCCAGAGTCCAGTATATAAAGGCCATACTGGGCGGGCCAAACGTTGATCAACCAATGGGAGCATTGCATAGCAAAAACTGACAGAAAGCAGCACAAGGAGCACGGGCACCGTGATAGCTGCTTTAGAGCTTTTCTTTCCTTTGTTGTTTTTGATAAGAAGATTTACTCTGGTAGAAGGCATGTCTGATTTATCCTGACATGTCTGAATTTATACCTCTAGTTCCTTTTCCCTGATCTTGGTGTTAACGGACCACTCTTCATATTAACCCCACATACATCCCTATCCACTCTTTGCTGACAAAGAAAGTATCCTTAGCCTATAACATGGGTAGTAAACTTTTATGCCTCCAACTGTTGTAAACTGCAACTGCCACCATTCCATCCAGACACTGGCTGATTGGGTGTTCCACCTGTTGGGAAGACAACTCTTATTATCCCCAGCCAGCCAACTAGAGGTGGACAAGATTTTTCACCTTGAAAATTAAACAGGTGGAAAATTGGATTTTTTACTCACAGATAAATCATTTTTTTCAAACTTTGTGAACATGTGAACAAATTACCATGTAACTACTTTGCACAACTGATCAACAGTAGCTTGGTTCTTCAAGGCCCATGAAGTTCTGATGGATCTAGTACAATGAGCTGTGATTTTGTAAGACACTGGAACAGAGTTTAGTCTGTATGCTTGTCTGATAATCTTTTTGAACCATGCGACAATAGTTGGTTTGGAAGCTGGTTATCACGGTGCCAGTGATCTTCTGTGCAAGCGACATTGCTACTTCCTGCTCTATTCCTGCTGGGTTCTTATTGGCCGCTGGGTTCTACCCCATCCAGAGGGAGGCTTTTTTAAACTCAGTCCTGTCATTACTTTGGCGTCCTTTCGTGGTGTTCCTGTATCTGGCATTTGTTCTGCTGTTGATTCCTGCTCCATGTATGACCCGGCTTTGCCTGACCTTGCTCCTGTCTCCGCTGCCTATGATTCCGTTGCTGACCCGGACTGGCTGACTACTGCTCTGTGTACCGATCCTGGCTGTGGCTGACTACCACTCTGTGTACTGATCCTGGCTGCGGCTGGCTACCGCTCTGTGTACCGATCCTGGCTGTGGCTGACTAACGCTCTGTGTACCGATCCTGACTGTGGCTGACTAACGCTCTGTGTACCGATCCTGGCTGTGGCTGACTACCGATTTGTTGCCTCCGGTTATCCTAGTCTCCTGAGACTAGTGCCTAGCCAGTGCTTGTCAGTGTTGCCTTTGGTTACCCTAGTCTCCTGAGACTAGTGCCTAGCCAGTGCTTGTCAGTGTTGCCACCGGTTCCCCTAGTCTCCGAGACTAGTGCCTTGCCAGTGCTCGTCAGCATTGCCTTCGGTTCCCCTAGTCTCCAAGACTAGTGCCTTGCCAGTGAACGTCAGTGTTGCCTTTGGTTACCCTAGTCTCCTGAGACTAGTGCCTTGCCAGTGTTTGTCAGTGTGGTCTCTGATTACCCTAGTCTCCTTTGACTAGTACCTTGCCAGTGCCTGTCAGTGTTGCCTCCGGTTACCTAGTCTCCTGGGACTGTACCTTACCATTGCCTGTCAGTGTTGCCTCCGGTTACCTTGATCTCTAGGCCAGGTCACTCTCCGGTGTCCCGGCTTGCCGCTATTTGCACCATGCTCCAACTGATTCTATGGCTTCAACATTGGCTTACATCAGACTACGATCTGACTGATTCACCAGATTTGGCCTTGGCTTACATCCCACTATGCTATGATAACCTTGGCTTGCATTATATTGCTCTCCGACTCATCCTTTGGCACCAGACCTAGGTTGGTACTACTATTGTCACGGTTCCCCAATGATGTTCAGGAGTCAGTACGGTATAGTTAAATGCAATTTATTATAATATAAGAAAGGTAGTACACAAGTAATACAACAGGAACAAGCAGAGGGTTACAAGCCAGCAAGCACTGCTGTCAGGAATATTAGACTGCCAAGCTTGACCACACTGCTGGAGACTAGGCCTCAGCCACTTGTAGTCTCTGCAGGAACCAGGAGCAGGAACAGGAACACAGGTTCTTGATCTGACGTAGTGAGAATACTGACTCATGCCTGCCGTCAGTATGGAGTGATTTCTGACTCACTCCTGCAGTCAGTATAGGGAAATGGATACCTGCCTGTAGTCAGTATCAGAGCTAGTCTACCACAGACCCAGGTCCACACTAGATTGGGTGTCTGCTAGGTACAAGATGAGAGTTGGTACCGTGTTAGCCGTATAAATACAGGAGGCAAATATAGTTTTTGATACCTTTTATTGGCTAACTAAGCAGATTTAAATGCAAGCTTTCAAGACCTTAGGTCTCTTCCTCAGGCATGTTATACCTGCTAGGTACAAGGGACAAATGTAAGAATAGTCAGACAGAGCCACAAGTCAACACCAGAGAGGGTTGTCAGACAAGCCAGGTCAAACACAGAGCCCAAGGTGATAGAACTGCTTTGAACAACAACACAAGGGCAACTGAGTCAGGACTCAGACTGCCCTTTAAACCCCTCCTCAGGAAGTAGTGTTACCTTATGGGCAATTGCTTATAAATTATCTTTATTTTTATTTATATAGCTAGACTATGCCCACATGATATAATGGACCATACTGGCATACAGTGTGAGTGAGTTGGTGTATGTAGAGGGTTAATGAAATAGACACAGTCAGTGAGATCTCCTGGGGCCATGGGGCATGGGAGTTGCAGCCCAAAACAAGTTATCACAGCACCTGGACATACAAATCCTGTTTGGTTAGATGGAAGCTGGCAGTATTCTGTTGTCCAGGTGGGAGATAAAGATCACCCTCTATCTTGATATAATAAATAACACTCACACACCCTGTATTCCTGATGAGCATGGAGTCTGAGGTATTGTTTTAACTGTCCACAAATATTGCCAAGGGGAGATTGATTGATTTATTGTACTGTTGCTCCAAGTGAGATCAAGGCACAAATCCTATCAGCCTGGAGTGATATTACCACAGCCAATCAGGAGCCTCAACATGGTAGAGATTGGGCAGGGGAACCATATATCGAGAGGGACCCACTACTAAGAGCAGAAGGAGAAGGAGGGGTGGAGAAGGAGTACAGGAGACAACAAGAGAGAGAGCCAGGAAGGAGTCTCTGCCAAGCTTGGGTAAGCCCCTCATTCATTAGGTACCTGAAATGTCATGCATGTCTAGGAAAATTGCGCAAATGTTATGTTTAGTGTCGTATTGAATGTTTTGTATTGTTATGTATATTTAATGTAGAACTAGTTCTTGTAAATGTGATGTACTGATCTAATATTAAATTGCATTCATTTTAATCTCAGCAATCTGTTGAAGAATCTTGCATTATTTTTCACATATAAATATGTGTATAAAGGTTTATGCAATTGATTAATTGTAGAATGCAATAAGCCTGGAGCTCCCTATATTTTCAATATATCTGTTTCTTTACGCTATATTTTCCATCTTTGCCCCAGGATACGTTTATATTTATGTTGGCCACCAGTCCTATGAACAATCAATAATTGTCCTAATGAGCCACGGACATATGTGAATGAGCTGTGGACGTAGCCAAATTGTCATTCTAAATATTCATGGAGTGTGTGTGACTTTATGGCACATATTCCATGAATATTAAATAAGCATAAAACCTCTACCAGTTACAGTAGGTAGGAGGAGCAGGCTCAGAGGAAGGAAGTGGGTAGTAGGAGACTACAGGAAGCATGGCATATAACAGAGGCCTGCTTCACTCTGAAGCCTCACGCCTGCAGATTACGCGTGGAAAGATGCCGAGCGTCTCTGAAGTGGCGGTGCTGGAAACAAGGTAAGCTATGACAGTTATCTTTTCTGGTACACTTTATCTTACTTCTTGGGTGTCTCTTGCCTATGCCTCTTTTGGGTGGTGATTTTCCTTACTTAATTTTTTCTCCTACTAAGAATTATACTCTTTCTGGCTATCTCCTGTTAGCTACCTTGTGGTGATTTTTTCCTAAGCTGTCTGCCTGAGTGTTTCAACACCATCTGTGGTTCTATTAGTTCTTAGCTTCTGTCTGTAGTGTTTGTGAACTGTTTAGTACTTCTATGCTCTAGTAGTGCTTCTAAGTCTCTGACCTATTGCTTTCTGCACTTGAGTCTGAGTATTGTTTTGTTAGCTCCAAATGTTTACCTGCATGTTTACCAAATATTCTGCAGCTAAAGATCTCGGGTAAACTATTACTACAGCCATCTGCTTGTGTTTTTAGTAATCACCTGTTTGGGTAATTTATCTCAGAGTCTGAGAACTTAGCACATGCTGTTGTTCTCTTGTTCTTTTGCGAGAGTGGCTTACCATCCTGTGGATTGTCTTGTGCAAGTCACTCTGAAGATTCTTTTTTTGGCTAGCCACCTCAAAGCCTATTTTTGTGCAAGCATCTTCCTGAGCATACAGTCTGCATATAAGATCTTCTATCTATTCCAGTACCTCCAAGGATTACAGTTTCTTAAGATTGTCTATCCTGGTCCAAGTTCTGGCTCAACCAGAGTCAGTCATCTAGCTTCATGGCCAGCATCTTTAGAATCAGCTTTGGCTGCAGCATAGGCTCCTGCGTCCCCATGCTATGCACTCTAACCTGTGTTCCCAAGCATCTTCCTTGAAAGTTACAGGACCCAAGTTAGATTGTGACAGGTATATTTTGGATGACACTGGTTTGTGAGCCCGGACCATGGTTTAAAATACAGGAAAATTGAATCCCTTGTTCGTCAATATTTGGGTCTCAAGTTCCACACCATCAAAGTGATATCAAGTAAGTTGTGTTGGAGAAATGGTCCTTGAGATATTAACTCAGGAATCTGAAGTAGATACCATAGCTCTGTCAATGACATGTCTTTGATGTGGTGAAACCAAGATCTCCTGGGCCAAAAATGAGCTATGAGAATGGTGTGCACCTTCTCTTGCTTTATTTTGTGGAGTATTCTGGAATCATAGCTAGTGGAGGGAAGACATACACTAGTCTGTAATTCTATGGAATCATTAGGGAATCCACTGCTATTGCTTGTGGATACCTTGCCCTTAAACAGAATATCAGTAGTTTTCTGTTTCTTCTTGATGCCATCATGTCTATAGCTGGAACTCCCTTTGATGTGTTCTCTGAAGGAATATTTCCTGACTTAGTTCCTGTACCCCTGGGTCTATGGTCTGATGGCTGAGGTAATCTGCCTCCCAGTTCTCCACTCCAGTAATGTAGATGGCTGACAGTGCCGGAGCATGATTCTCTGCCTAGAAGGGTTTTCTCAACTTCCATCCAAGCAGCTTTGCTCTTTGTTCCTGCTTGATGATTGATGTAGGCCACTGTTGTGGTGCTGTCTGAATTAATCTGAATAGGAAGAGTCTTCAGTACTGCAGTCCATGCCAACAGTGCATTGTAAATTGCACGTAACTTCAGAATGTTTACGGGTAGATAGGATTCCTATGGAGTCCAATGACCCTAAATGGAGTGATGTTTGTATGCTGCTCCCCCTCCAAACAGACTGTAGGGATTGTCTTTTGGTCTGAAATATCATCAGAATGTGTTGAAGATGGCTTGTATTTTTGGACCAATTGCAAAGTAGCTCCAATTGTAGTGGCTCAAGTGAAACTGAACAAAGGGAACTGTTTCTATTGTGGCTATGATTTTTCCCACATTCTTCTTGCAGTGCCTGACTGAAATCTCTGGTTGGGAGAGAAAAGACTAGACTATCCTGAAGATCCAAAAATTTCTCTGGAGGTAATTTCCCCTTCTGAATCTTGGTATTGAATATCAGTCCCAGGAATAGAATCTGCTGCAATAGAATCAGCTGAGATTTGCTTAGGTTGATGATACAACTGTGAGTCTTCATAGTTATCAGACTTGGATGAAGATATTGTTGAATTAGCTCATGGGATGGAGCCTTTAGTTGTAGATCATTCAACGATGGAGTTAGGTCTGCTCCCATGTATCTGAGATGAGCTATGAGAGAAGCCATTACCTTGGTAAATACTCTCTGTAATGTGGCTGGACCGAAAGGCAGAGCAGCAAATTGAAAGTTTTGGTTCTGGTATGCAAACTTGAGATATTTTAAGTGTTTGGGTCATATTGGATTTGTAGGTATGCATCTTTGAGGAGGTCAGAAATTCCTCTGGTTCCATGGCTGCTATCACAGATTTGATAGATTCCATCTTGTACTCTGAGAAACTGGTTCTATTTTTCAGGTCCAGGATAGGACGGAATTTTCCATCCTTTTTTGGGTACCATAAAAAAATTGGAATAAAAGCCTTTGAACTTTTTGCTCTTTTGAGATTATAACCCCATTTTCTAGGAACTGTTGAATCCCCTGATGAAAAGATTCCTGTAACATTTTTCTTTTGGTACCCTGGACATGAAAAAACAAGGATATGGTATAGTTGTGAAAGACATTCTGTACCCTTCTTGAATCAGTTGAAGAAACCACTTGTCTGATATTGACATCCTCCATTGTTGAATGAAGTGTTGGAGTCTTTGCCCTAGTGGAAGATTTGTGGGGGACTCCATACTCCATGCTTTGGTGGGTTTGGTCTCTGATGCCTTTGGTACATTTTTCTTTTGTACCCAGGTAGGTTTTACATTGTTGAAATAAAAGGAACCTCCAGATGAGTGAGTTGTCATTTGTCTGGAAGAACCTTTCAATCTGTGTGAGAAGGATTTTTTCTTGATGTTCATTCTTGAGGTTTATTCTAAGGTAAAAGGTACTTTTTCCTCCAGTGGCATTACTGACAATTTTGTCCAGCTCTGCATCACATAGACAAGATCCTTTACATGGTAAGTATACTTAAGCTTTTTTAAAGCAGATTCATCATTTCAAATATTCACCTAAAAGGTATGTTGCGCCTTTACCATTGTAGCTGAACATTTAGATGATATTTTTGCTACTTCCAAGACAGCCTCACCAATATAGGATGTGGCTTCTTGGAGGTAGCCCATGACAGGGGGCAATATCCTCATTTGGTACATTGTCTTGCATGGCTTGAAGAATTTGTGCTTGCCAAGCTTCAGCAGCTCTGCAAGCCCCCACTGAAGCAAATGAAGCTTGAATAGTAGCTCCAACTAGTAGTGTGCTATAATATGTATAGTAAAATGAGCACAGAATATAACTGCTCATAAGGAGCTATTAATTAACAATGCAGTCAATTGACCGCTTACTATTTTATATTATATCTTTGTCATTATTGTTTGATAAAGGGGCTAGTCTCCGAACCGCGTCATATATATGTCAAATTATTTTGGCTGAATCAATTTTTTTAGAATATGGCATATTATCGATATATTTTAATAAATTATATATAATATTTGGAGGATCCTGAGTTTTTTTGCTGAGATTGGTTGACTGTAACGGGGCAGTCTATATTCCTCGTTTGCTATAGCTGGTTTTTGGAGTACCAGCTATTTGAACTTCAAATTGTGAGTATAACATTGAGTCCATATTGATACTAATATTGAACATTGGCTTGGTGGTTTGCGCTCTTCTTTCTTCGTATGTTTCTGTGTTTAAGGCTTCCTATCCAATTGAGGAGTGTTTTTTGAAGATGCAGCATCTACTCTTGCCAGTTGACTGAGTGGGGGCAGTTCGATTCCTCCATATATGAATGCTGATCACTATTAGTGATCTTGAATATTGTGAGTACGGTGTATATTGGTGGTGGTCCTTTATTGGCAAAACTTATTGCACGAGGGAGCGCCCTTCTCTTTTTCTGTTTTTTTTTCCTACAGATCGAGTGGAAGTTAGTCCTGGAAGGAAAGAAGAACCACTTCAGTCTGGAAGAGCTCCGGTGCTGCGGTGTTAAGATATGGCCGCCACCTTGTAAGCAGAAGAACATGCTCACACGTTGCATGCTCATGCATAAACACAAAATTAAACTTAACAAAGCCAAAGCAAGAACAACTGTATAATGCTCTCCCTTAGAAGTGGAAAGAGCACTATACTAGGGGAAATAAATAAATGGATAGGTGATAATGAATGAATACATAAATTAATAAATGGAACAGTGAATAATGATAATTATGAATAAATGTTTGCCTCAAACTGATATCAGTGAAAATTAGCACTTTCCGAATGGTGAAAAATTTCCTGCGAAAAGTGCTGTTTTTCCCGCATTTTTCAACTAGCTCATTGCATTTAAATCAATGGGTAGAAAAATGTTTCTCTACCACGCAAAAGTTTTCTCCAGCCATATAAATGGCTGTCAGGCTCTCACAGAATACCATTCTGTGTTTGTAAGAGGAGAGAGCAGCATGTTTTTGAGGTAGAGAAGCTAGGCAAATAAAGGGAAATTGAAGCTTAGTTTTAGGGTGTCATTTAGGTAGTATATTTGTTCTCTGTAGTAAGGGAGTCTGGTGGCACAATGGGGAGAAGAAGGGAGGAAGGAGGTTGATCCAAAATACCCCAAAATTTGGTGTGACTGGCAAGACACAGACAGCTGGGGTCCAAATTGCTTGCTAATGTTACTTTTATTGTCTCTGTGCTGGAGAAGTCTGGGGAAATAAGTTGCTGATTTTGCTTCTGGGGGTTAGCAGCTAGGAAATAGTGCCCTGCTTCCTATAGGCCTTCTGCTTAACCCCATGGCCCATGCCTCTCTCAATGATGCTAGAGAAAATAGTACTTCCAGCTGAGTGTGAAATTTCCCACAAAAAATTAAGAATTTATGCTTCTTTTCTATTACAATTCCCACTGAACTACTAGCCACAGAACCACACTTGACCCCCTGCTTTGTCCTGCTGTAGTATAGAACAGCACATACTTATCCCCCAGCCATATCCCAGTCCATGGTCCCCCCAGCCTTGTCCCACTACACTTGTAGTCATGGAACCACATACTGAACTCCCCAGCTGTAACGGTTTGTTCGTCACACAGACACAGTAGGTTTGGATAAAACACAGTTTTATTAAACAATTAAGATCACAATAACCCTCACAGGTCCTGTAATATACACTTAATATAGTACAGCCACTAGACAGGTTATACAGAGGTAAGCCCACACAGGTCCAGTATAAGTAAAGAGTCCATATAACATTATACTGACACAGGTCAGGCAGATCTTGAGTGAGTCCCAGTATATCAGTACTGCATGGGTTAATAGCAGACAGAGAACGTTGACAGGCCTATGTGTGGTAAGGCCTTTAAAGGAGCTCAAATAGTGGTGAGAGCTGTAGAACGAGTAACGCCCAAGAATATGTATACCAGACAATTGTGAACTGCCTTAGCAGTAACGGAGACTGAGCAACTTGAACACTGCCGTAGCAGTAACGGAGACTAGGCAACGTGAATACTGTCATAGCAGTAACGGAGGCTGAGTGACTTAGACACTGCCATAGCAGTAACGGAGACCAGGCAACTTGAGTACTGCCCTAGCAGTAACGGAGACTGAGCCACGTGAGCGCTACCATAGCAGTAGCGGAGACTAGGCAACTGGACACTGCCGTAGCAGTAACGAAGACAGAGCAACTGAGGAGCTGCCGTGGTAGTAACGTAGACTGAGCAATAGGGGCGCTGCCATAGCAGTAGCGGAGTCTGAGCCACTTGAGCACTGCTGTATCAGTAACGGAGACTAGGCAACTGGACACGGCCGTAGTAGTAACGGAGACTAGGCAACTGGACACTGCTGTGGCAGTAACAGAATCTGAGCCCTGAGAGGCACCCAACCCGGAATAGTACATAAGGCAGACCAGTAGGAATGTCGCCGGGGTGATATGGAAGCAACCGAGACCAACTGCACAGAGTGAAGCACTACCCTTAACCGGAGACCGGTCAGGGCGTGCAGAGGAGGCAGCAGCCAAACGGCGGAATCACACAGAACAGGAACGTAGAACAATCCAAGTCGGTACACGTCGCAGGAACCTCAGCCAATCCAAGTCGGTACACGGAGCAGGAACGTCAGCCAAGCCGGGTCGGTACACGGAGCAGGAACGTCAGCCTAGCCGGGTCGGTACACAGAGCAGGAACGTCAGCCAAGCCGGGTCGGTACACAGGCAGGAAACGAGATGCAGAGTTGTCAGGCAGGCCGGGTCGATACACTGGGAGCACACACAAATCAGGAACAAGCGCTGGTACTGGAACACCACGAAAGGGCACCGGAGATGTGCCAGAACCCAGTATTTAAGGACAATACTGGGCAGGACAATCACAGTTCAGCCAATAGGTGTAAAGCAGGAGTGTAGACTGACAGAATGTCGCTGAATAGCACGGGCACCATGATACCAGCCTTGTCCCACATCACTGGTAGATATAGAAACATTTACTGACCTCCATCCCTCCAGCTGCTCGATGACTGTCATGGAAAGATGGGAGTTGTAGTCTAGAAACATCTTGAGAGTACCTCATTGCCCATTCATCCCAACCTTGTCCAATGCTAGCGTAGAATCATAAATACTGACTACCCTGCCTTGTCCCATGTACTGGTGGTCACAAACCCACACATACACTGGCTTCCCAGACTTGTCTGCTACACTGGGAGAGAGAGAAACATAAATGCAGACCTCCAAGGGGTTCCAACTTTCTCCAACTTCAATGGTAGCAATAGAACCACACACGCTGCATAATTGTAGGAATTCTTGATAGTAGGTGGAAAATTGCAAAGTTCATACAGGAAATAAATTGGGGGTTTTGTAAAAAAGAGAACATTTTATGGATTATCAGTGTGTGGGAAATTGTTTTTTCGTGAAATTTCCCTCATGAAAAAAATGAGACTTTTTGTCTATCTCTACAGCCAGTGGCTGATTGGGTTGATAGGATTTGTAGTTACCAACAGCTTGAGGTCCAGCAGTTGACTATCTCTGCTTTGTAACACACAAAAACACAGAAAAATCACTTAGCTCCTTTGATGCTACAGAAATCTCCAAGGGGTTATACAAGTGGCTAATCCAGAGTTTGCAAATAAACTATACAAACTTTTATATCAATTGCATAGTACCCTAATATATAAAATAGTAAAACAAAGTCTGTATAAACCAGGAGTAAATAACTTTGGTCAATTGAGACTCCCCTTACAATTAAAGACCATTAGGCAGTCACCTGTTCTATCTGCATGACTTAACATGCTATACCATGTGAAACATATTAATGTCTATTCAGGTACCCTCTGAACAGTGAAACCCTTCCACTGAAATCCATGGGATTCAAGTTGGAGAGGAAAAAAATACAATGTGAAACTTGCATAGACCTTACTAATATATAAACATTGTGAGGGTTTTTCTCTTTTTAGGCCATAAGAAGCTGAATGGATATTAGTAAATGACAGCCAAAATCAGCCATTTAATAGAAAACAAAAACTCTTGTCACTTAAGATAAAAATAGTAGATTGATATGGTTAATGTTTGGATTTCTGACTCATTTTGTTTGCACTAGTAGAGTATTTACTGGGAAGCAGAAGAAGGGAATTTTCCTTTGTAAACTTATCAAACTCAATACTGTTTACAGAGCTGGCTAACACTGTTATTTCCATTATGACATTTTAAAACCAACCAATGAATCACAAACACAGGCCCATTCAGATGTCCTATTAATTGACAGGGTCAAAATGGAATTGTTCTCTTTGTCTTGTTTGGTGCCCTTCCAATGTGATTTTTCAAATCATGGTCTTGTTCAGCAAAGAAACTAAGGTCATTATGCAGGAAGCAAAAAGTTAGCAATTCTGGAGTAACCCAGCTGCAGCACAGGGGACAAACAAAATTCCCCTAAATTCCCATTGGCTTAAATGTGATTTTGAGTGCTAGATATCTCCAGTGCATTGCTTTACAATACACTGGATGCCTTTATTGCATTCAGTAGCTTAAATCACTTTTTAAATCATTGCTTTTTTATTTCACTCCTATGTTGCAATTGGCATGATCTAGATTTTCTCATAACTTGCTTTCAGAACAAGGTACTAAATGTCAGCTACATACGTATATCAGAAACCAAGTAAAAATTATTTTTCTGTTTAGACATATATTATATTCTTTATTATCCTGACCAATAATATTTTAGTTCTATAAAACAGGATTGTATTTGCCGTATTGATTGTTTACATATCACACTATTACATTTATCTTTTTTGTGTACTGTATAAGCAGATTTATGTCATATAATGGAGGAAGTACAAAATAGGGGTGGTCGAAAAGAGGTATGACTTTTTTGTGAAAAACTGATGATTTTAATCTTTTTCTCGCAAAGTTTTCTCCTTTTCTCCAAAGCAAAACTTTCCTCCTTTTTGTCTATTCCAGCAAATGTTCTCCTATTCAACACATTTTTTGCCTATGTTTCCTATGGTGCCACATTTTACTTCTTCGGAGGGCTGTAGTGGAGAATTAAGTAGCTGAAAATCAAAGCTGTGAGTCCTACAGGAACATATACCTTGAAAAATGGCATTATGTGGAATTCTTGAATATATTTATTTATTTTTTTAATCGTCTGTTGTTGAAAATTAACGTTTAAAGTCTGCACTTCCGTATAGACTGCAGGTACAGCTCTATACCCACAGTCTGTAACTCTGCCTCCACTCCCCTCCCTCTATCCAGCCTCCTCAGATGACAGAGGCTTCTGTCTGGAGTGGTCTCAATGACAGAGATCGATATTTAGCCAATGAGATCGCTCCATTCTACAAACAGAAGCCTCCATCACAGAGCTTCTTATTTATTTATTTATTTTATGTTGTCCACCATATCTTATCACAGTTAGTCCCCCCCCCAAAAAAAAAAAAAAAATATATATATATATAAAACTAAAAAAACAAAATCAACGACCTCTTTCCCCAGACTTCCCCAGCACAGAGACAATAAAAGTAAAATCAGCAAGCAATCTGGACCCCAGCTGCCTGTGTCTTGCCCGTCAGTCACACCAAATTTTGGTGTATTTTGTATCAACCTCCTTCCTCCTTTCTTATCCCCATTGTTCCCCCTAGAGTCCCCTAATACAGAGAACAAATGTCCTACCTAAATGATTCCCTAAAACTAAGCTTCAATTCCCCTTTATATGCCTATCTTCTCTAGCTCAAAAACATGCTGCTCTCTCCTCTCACAAACACAGAATGGCTCCTGTGAGAGCTTGACAGCCTTTTATATGGCTGTAGAAAACTTTCATGTGGTGGAGAAAAATGTTTTTGTCCCATTGATTTTAATGCAATGAGATTTGGAGAATGGGCAAGGGTACTCACAAGAAGTAAAGTAATTAAAGGAATGGCAACCAATAATGAGAGAGTTATGTCAAACAGATAAGGACGCAGACTGTGACACGCTGCATTTCTCATTACTGCGTTCACATTGTCACATTGATCATATCGTATAGTGGCCGAGCTGAGGAAGGGGGATTCCCCTGAAACGTTCGATGGCCGGAGAGCATTCGTGCATGTTAAACTACTCTGTATGAATATTTGAATAAAGCATTGGAGATTCTCTGCGATTGGTGAGTCCCTTCTCTCTCTCTTGGAATCATATATTATATCCAACACCTTGAGACAGTTTTAAATGTAAATAAATTGGGTAAAAGGTTTATGTGGATGCTGTATACAATGTTATTTTATGAAATATGAATACTGTTTAGCTAATGTGTTCTCACTGAACAAACTAGTAGATATTATGGAGCACTTTAATATATACATTTAATTACACAATTGTATACACATTTCATTACACTGATATTGATTGGTCAGTTATTCATCACTTTATATATATTATTGATGACAGAGCACCACCTATTTATATATACATGTTATGATGTATATGCCCCAGTCTACCAGAAGACTTACAATTCATTGTGCCGTTGTTGCAGTAGTCTTCATCACAACACATGGTGTTCACGCTCACCCTGTATTCATGGGTTGTCAGAGTGGCTGGATGGGTACATTTATAAAGGCTTCCACAAGACTTTTCCAAAACAGCATTCCTTAAGTTACCTTTACAGAAAAACACGGATTTAAATAATATCAATGAAGTTGCATAAGTCAGAATACACTTTACACTTTCTTAATGTGAAAAACTAATAAAGTGCATTGTGATACATTATGAATTATACATGAGAGCAGGAATAAAAAAATAATAATAATTTGGGGGTAAAGGTGAACAACTGGAATCAACAATGTCTGTATATGTTTTTACTTCTTATGTGAGAGCTGTCTATGATGGATTGCTTTCCAGTTTTGGACAGGGCTCTAGCATTCAAGGGGTTAATTATTAATATATTTGATTTACGCAAATGTACTGTACCTTGAAAATCTGCTAGCAAGAAAAAAATCAAGTAAATTACAACATCTTGTGTAAGGAGTTTATCAAGCAAGTGAAATAATGTGTTAATAATTGTAATAATGATAATATCTCTTCAATTACTTGTGATAGTTGAGGAATGTATGAATCCAGCAACAAACAAATCAGCTGCATCAGTGACACACAAGCTGGGATTCATTCAGTAACTTTACAAAACAATAGTATCTTCTATTATATAATTCAAGAATTATACATGAACATGAAAATAGAGCTGTTGGAAAATAATCGAAAGTTTACAGACTGGGAGTCTTTTTTTAATCACGAATAGATGTTTGGACTTGCAAAGGCTTTGATCTGCTTACATAGTAACATAGTAACATAAAGTAGATGAGGCTGAAAAAAGACATGCGTCCATCAAGTCCAGCCCATGCCAAAAACACCCCTGCTGATCCAGAGGAAGGCAAAAAAGTCCTCTGGAGCCATTTCCAATCTAGCCCCAAGTGTGGGGGGAAATGTATTCCTTCCTGACTCTAATTGGTAGTCAAATAGTTCCCCGGATCAATATCCTATCTGCTTTGAAGCCATCTGTCATAATTTTTTGAATGCAGTTGCATTATATGCAAGCACAACATCCCGAGGCAAATAATTCCATAGCCTTACTGCCCTTACTGTAAAGAATCCCTGCCTTTGTTTTAGTTGAAAGCGCCTTTCCTCTAGTCTTAATGGATGATCTCTTGTTCTTAGCTCAGCTCTTTGCATAAATAATTAATTGGATAGTTCTTTGTATTGACCTTGAATGTATTTGTAAATAATAATCATATCACCCCTTACACGTCTCTTCTCTAATGTAAACAAATCCAGTTTGGCTAGTCTCTCTTTATAACTCAGATCCTCCAATCCCTTTATTAGTTTTGTTGCATGTCTCTGCACCTTTTCCAGTTCAGTAATGTCTTTTTTAAGAACAGGCACCCAAAATTGTACCCCATATGCTAGATGAGGCCTAACCAAGGATTTATACAGAGGTAGGATAATATTAGCATCTCTTGCTTCTACACCTCTTTTTATGTAGGCTAGTACCCTATTTGCTCTTGCATCAGCTGAATGACTCTGCTCACTGCTGTGAAATCTATCAGTACTCTTTCTCTAATCTTTCTCTAATGAGGATTCCCCAAGTTGTTTCCCATTTAGAGTATATGTTGCAAGTTTGTTTCTACAGCCCAAATGCATAACCTTACATTTATCTACATTAAATGACATCTGCCACGTTTCTGCCCATTCACTTAGTTTAGCTAAATCATCCTGCAGAGAAAAAACATCCAGCTCTGTATGTATTTCATTACATAGCTTAATGTCATCAGCAAAGATTGAGATGTTACTTTCAATTCCCACTTCTAGATCATTAATAAACAAATTAAATAGCATTGGTCCCAGGAGTGAACCCTGAGGCACCCTACTTATAACCTTAGACCAATTTGAAAAAGTTCCACTTACAACAACTCTCTGCCATCTATCATTTAACCAGTTCTCAATCCATGTACTGATAACACCGCCCAAACCGAAGTCTTTTAATTTATGTAGTAACCTGTTGTGAGGCCCTGTATCAAAGGCTTTTGCAAAATCCAAGTATACTACATCAATAGCAATTCCCCTATCCAAATTATTACTTACTGTTTCATAAAATGCAAGTAAATTAGTCTGAAATGATCTATTCTTCATGAAACCATGCTGATTCCTAATAATGATATTGTTCATCTTCACATAGTTTTGAATACTTCTGTTATCTTACCCACTATGGAAGTCAAGCTCACAGGTCTATAATGTCCTGGTTTGGATCTTGCTCCCTTTTTAAACAATGGAACTACATCAGCTTTTCTCCAATCACAGGGCAGTATGCCTGCTGAAAGTAAATCAATAAATATTAAGTATAATGGTTTTGCTATTACTGAACTCGATGCAAATGTTGGTGTTGGCAGAAAAAACTGGCAATGGTGGTTTTGTACGTCACGTAAGCAATGCAAATGTTCCCACTAGTAAGAAATAACGGCCGTTCTGAAACGCCGACGCCCATCACCAGAACATCAAAATCTCACCCATTGAAGACAATGTAGAAAAGAAGTCCAGAGCCATTCAAATTTTGGAGTTAAGGCTAAAGCGAGTTAAATTGCAACATTTTCCTCCAGAAATCTAGAGAAGCAGGTCATCCAAGGACATACACCAAGCATACAGAGGTAAGATATTAACCCCTGCAATGCCTAGCAAATACAACAACAAGGCCTACAACAGTGGTTCACAACCCCTCCACCTAAGACACCCCTAACATGCAATCATGATGTTCCTGGGCACCCCTTGAGGCCACAAGGGAATTCCCAAATAAAAATAACATATGTCCAACATCAAGTCCCACTGTGTCAATGGCAATGAGGAGAATATAGTGCATGAAATGTCCCATACACACATCTCCCCAAAAAATGTGTAAAACCAATATAACCAATCGCTAATGCAAAACAGAGCAACATGGGAAAAGTGACACACCCTGAGCTGGTGAACATGGTGCACCAACATGACATGAAACCCTGGTTGTGAACCACTGGCCTACACCATACAAACAAGTCACAGACAAACAATAAAAGTCCAGCAACCCCACAGGGACAAGGGGAACACAAAGCAGCACAACATAAGACATCCTAACACACATTTGAACAACAGGGGTTAACACACAACACAACATGCACACCTGTCACTCCAACAACAATTCAAGCTCACCTATGTAACCTCAGCAGTCCATGGAGACAAAATACACACTTGACAGGTACATACCAATTACAAATAATCACACCACTAACCACAGACACACCAGAAAACAATTACCTGGATAACACACACCTTACCATTAGTCCATTATGACCACATGATACAGGAAAAGGGAAGAAAGGAAGGGGTTAACCATGCAGAGGAGAACCACCAGGTGGTGCCCCCTCCCCCCCAAACAAGAAACCTGATAACTGATGCACACTCTGGGAGTACACCAAACCAAAGCTTAATCAGACAATACAAAATTAATCAAGTGAATACATCAAATCAATTAAAACCATCCAGCACAGGAATATGGAGTCATGAAGACATTCCAACATTGAATAATGCCTCTATAGACTAAGAGCAGGTATATGTAAAGCAAACGTGCAATGCCATGTATCCACAAACAATTCAAAGTGGCCCATTAGCAATGTGCAGTATTATCATACAGATAAAGTGCAAAGTGATAATAATCAAAAAAGTATGAATACACATATACCTATCTCTATGAATATAAGTAAGAGCACAAGGGAAAGATCAAACTGTGTGACTCCTGGAGTCACAGAGATAAGTATATGATGTGTATTCATACTTTATTCATTATTATCACTTTGCACTTTATATGTATCATATGGATCACCTGTTGGTGTCCATGTCAATTACAAATCTGATCACATATGACTATCTTGTGTCATTGATCACCCCTCCCCTGTCAGGGTTTAAAGGTATAGTAATACTGAATATGTTTAAGAAACCCATCTAGTATGGTTCATCCTCCTGAGTAAAACAAGGGAACTCCCCTTGCTTTGCATTACAAAATTATATCAGCTCAAAGTTGAATGTCATAGATCAAATCTCACAGTGGCCTGAAATTGTGCAGTGGTACTGTTGCTACGCCATCCCATGGACAGCTCTGGTCCCAACACCATGAATCTGCATGGGATCATGTAGCAACAGCGCCACTCAACAATTTCAGGCCACTATGATTTTCCTATTCTAAAAAACAACTGTGAGCTGAAATAACCTGTGACTGAAACACCCTTCAGCAGTGGGAGTTCCCTTGTTCTACTCAGGGGGTGAACCCTAAAACATATTTATTCAAACATTCTAAGCATTACTATCCCCTTAATTGTGATCATGTTGTTGATCTGTTGATATCTCTAATGTGTTCATGTTGTTCAAGTTCAAGTCACATCATTGAACAACACCCTGATGTTGTTTGGCTTTCATATGTCTGTGAGTTGAACTTGGACAAACATGTTTGTATGTGATGTGTGTGTTCACCCCTGCTGTAAAAGCTTGTGACACCATTCATCGTGCGTGAGTTGTGTTCACTGCATAGCTGTGCAATGCATTGGAGACAACTCACTACCTGACACCCATATCACATGTGCATGAGTTGTGTTCACGGCATAGCTGTGCAATGCATTGGAGACAACTCTGCCACTAACCGGATCTGAAAACAAACAGACATAGACATGTGTCAAAGCAACAACGGCATGTTTATTTTTTTTTCCTGGGGGGTGCTTTGGGCGGGGCTGCAGGGGTGGCCTCCTGCACTTGGCGCCGAGAGGCCCTAGTGGGTCTGGAGGCTGTGGGTGCCACTGGTGAAGTGCTGGCAGGGGTTGTGGCACTAGACCTAGAGGCCTGGGCCTGGTGAAGGTTCTCCAGCCTGTTGCTCTCCCTCATCTCAACAACCACCTGGTCAATCGAAGCTATTATCCGGTTGGTGTAGGTGACCAGGTGGTTGGTGAGGGTTACTTGCTGGGCCTCCATTGCCCTCATGCTGACCAGGAGGCATGCCATATACTGCTCCAGCCTGTTGAGTGACAGCACACACCTCCTGGCCACCCGGAGTTGCCTCCTTTGGAGTGCCATACACTCCTGATCCATGACCATGGTGTTGGCAGAAGTGTGTGGTTTGGAGGGACACCTGGACAGTGGTGGGGATGCCCTCTGGCTGTCCTGTGGCTCCACCACAGCTGGATGAATCACCCGCTGAGGATGTCACACCCTCCAAATGTGTGGCTAGCATGGGTGGTGGGGGTGTCATTGTGGGTTGGGGTGGTGATGGTGTGGTGTGGTGACCACAACCAGGTCCTGTGGCCATTGGGGCTGGCCAATGAGGCCAAGGTGCTCTTAGTCCAGCGGCCACTGGCTACTGTCCTGCGGCTGTGGTCTGATGGCTGCCCACACTGGCCCATGCTGTGGCATCCCCACAATGTCAGGCATACGGTGTCTCCCCGCTGGTGGTGTATCCTGGAGTACAGTATACCGAGGGCCCTGCTGCTGCTGCTGGTAGTGGTGGAGGGGTGACCCCTGGGGGCTGGATACTGCCCACTGCTGCTGCGGCTGCTGGTAGTGGTGGAGGGGTGAACCCTGAGGGCCGGAGGATGCCCACTGCTGCTCCGGCTGCTGGGGCTGCTGGTAGTGGTGGTGGGGGGACCCCTGGGGGTGGATACTGCCCACTGCTGCTGCGGCTGCTGGTAGTGGTGGTGGGGTGAACCCTGGGGGCTGGATACTGCCCACTGCTGCTGCGGCTGCTGGTAGTGGTGGAGGGGTGAACCCTGAGGGCCAGAGGATGCCCACTGTATGTGTTTTACTACAAAAAAAAATATGTGTGCTATGTGTGTGTATGTGTTTTTGTGTATGGATGTGTGTTATGGGTATGTGCAAAGGTTTATAATGTCGCAAGGTGTATATCAGTCCTCTCCAACTCCTCTAGCTATGTGTATGTGCGCCTCTCTACTACCTGTCTCTTTCACTAGACTTCGCTCCTGGAGCCTGTGCTCTAGCTCTAATGAACGCGATACACAGACAAAGGTGCATCAGTTATTTTGGGTCTATATATAGTTTATTTGACTGAACTTGATACTTTGGGGTGCTGTGATTGGCTGGGGCACTAGGTAACGTCTGATGTTTCGTTTTTGTTTTTTTTATTGGGACGTTTCTCGCGCTTATCGTGTGTTTTGCGTTGACGATGAGGTCAGATGTTAGGCGACTCCAGTTTTGTAGTTTTCGTGTGTTTTGTAGGCCGTTGCGCGTTAACTCTTCTGGGTAAGGAACATTTGCATCTCACGTTACCCAGCCTTGTTTAACACGTGAAGGCAGTTTTTTTCTTCACACTGGTTTTAACTCCAACATTTGCATCGAGCCCTAAGTTCCTTGATTGTATACAGTACGTTCCAGGTGCTTTATTCCCTATAACCCTTTCCAGTCTCTTTTGGACCTTGTCCTCAGTAAGCCATGTAGATAATGAAGGAAATTCCATGGTTCTGTCTGTTGGTCATAGCCTGTCACTGCTGCCTCCCTTGTATATACTGAAGCAAAGAATGTATTTAGGTTGTCAGCCATAGCTTTAGCCTCACTAATCAATTTACCTGTCTCAGTCCTAGGAGGACCAATATTAACTGTAACGTTTTTGTTATTAATATACTTGTAGAATTGTTTAGGGTTTTTCTTGCTCTCATTTGCAATATTTCTCTCATTTTCAATTTTAGCTATCTTAATTGCTTGTTTGCAGATTTTATACATTCTTTATATTTTTTAAATGATACATCTGACCCGATTGACTTTTTATTTCTCATTTCCCTGCTAACCACATTATTAAGCCACATTGGTTTCACTTTACTCCTCTTGTGCTTATTCCCCAGTGGTATATATTGACGTGTATATTTGCCTAAGAGCATTTTAAATACATTCCATGATTCTTGTGCATTATCTTTGAAAATTACATCCCACTGGATATCCTTTAATACTTCTTTAAACTTTGTAAAATTAGCCTTTTTAAAACTGAATGTTTTGGTTAAACCCTTGCTATTGAGTTTCTCATAACAAACTTCAAAGGATACAATATTGTGGTCATTACTGCCCAAATGTTCCCTTGCATTAGATCACACTCATGAAAACATCACCTAGTCTGTAAACCTTCTATTATTTTCCAACAGCCTATATATGAATTGGAGCTGCTATTTTCTTGTTATTTGAATGTATGAATCCACCAGTGCAGATAATTTTATTCATATCTACGTTACTTGAAAAATCACTCCCTTGTACCTGATATATCTATGATCATGTTCAATCACTTTATTGCATTCCATTGCACAATAAAAAAATCAAACTGAACAGCGCTGTTCTGCTTCCAGCTTCATGGATTTGTGCCTCTACTACCAAATCCCTCATTCACACTTGCCTGTGCAAGCCCACATACATATGCTTCAGGAAAAGCAGCACTCCTTTGGAATGAATGAACACAGGTTGAATGTACCAAAGTTTAAGATGTGTCAGGGTATCTCTCTACCCGTACCCAACTGATATGTGGCCACTTTATTATACAGCATTGAATGCCTCCCTGTTATGTTTTTGGCACATTGAACTTGCATCCATTTACCCCATCTGAGTGCAAATTTTCTAGAAGTGTCATGCCAGTGTACACACATTGTTAACCTATCAGTGCCAGAAGTGTGCGCAGCACATTGCAAAGTGTACCCCTCTGGTACTTAAAGGGCTAGCCACAAATTCCTCCCCTGTAGCATGAGCAGGAAAAGGAAAAAATACTGTATATTGTACATCCACGTCCCTTATAATTCACTTACTTTACTTATGATTACCCTATTTCAACCAGAACTCTAGCACCTTATTCTGCACTTAACCCTTATGTATTCTGTATGTCTGCCTTCATCATTTTAGATTGCAAGCTTTTGAACAGGGCCCCCTCTTCCAGTGTTTCAATTTGCAAAGCACTTGTAACGCTGTATTGTCTAATCACTTAAATTGTAAAGCTCTGTGTACACTTGTAGTGCTGTATAAATAACCATGTTAATTTATTCATTATCACTGATATTGGTGTGAGTTGGTACAAACACAATGGGGACCCCCAGAGCAGGGTGCAGTATAGGTGGCTGGGCTTGACAGGGCTAGGCAGGAAGTAGCATATATGGGAAGCTGGGGGGCAGCAGCTGCTCTGGAAAAGACTGGTTGCAGGGATTCCAGTTCCAGTTCCAACCAACCCAACTAAATGTTGGTTTATAAAGGTGACTTAAGAGGGTGTATGTCTTGATTATGCCTTTGTAATAAGGATATTTGTCAACAGGGCTGAATTTCCCATTTGGCATAGTAGACAAATGCCTAGATCTCCAAGTTCTGAGGGATACCTCAGCTGGGCTTGTCACAAGGATATTTGTGGGTGTGGTCAAAACAGTCCCACTGCTTGTGCATCTTATACCTGTTTTTTTGTTTCTGGTGGCTGTTATTTATCAGTTGGTAGTAGCTGTTCTTTATCAGCTTACATGTTCCATTACTAGGTATTATTAACCCATTGGGTGCTAGATAACGCTCCAATGCAACAGGTTAAGTGTTTTTGTGTGTGTCTTTGTATGTTGCATGCTACATGTCTTTTCAATGCTAAACAACATTAGATGGGGATAATGATGGAATTCATTATTATTGGGGAGCTATGAGTATGACTAAAGGCACCTTAAGATGTCTTGCCTAGGGGCACCTAAAATGTCAGTCTGGCCCTGGTTCTCCTTATTAATAAAAAATCATCGTGAAGTGGCAATAACAACAGCAACAACAGTTCTATGGTGTAGTAACACATTATAGGAGTTATGATGTTATGCAGTGATCAAATTAATATTTCAATATTTTCCTATACAAGCTTTCAACATCAGCTATTGCATGTGATATTCTGTACCCCTTCATTCATCTGTGGGTTTTTTACTAAGTATAACCCAGACTGTTTTAAACAATATGCATTTATAGATCATTTATCCCACACATGGTGGATGGTCAAGTATAATATCTTATAAGATGTAGTTGGGAATTTTTAATAACCCCAAGGGTACAGTTTGTTAAATGTTTTCTCATATCTGTTTTCTGTGCCTAGAGCCCTAGTCCATTTATCAGGGAACATTTTAGACAGAAGCTATGTATAACTGATGAGAGGTTTCAGTCTTATGTCTCAAACAGGGTCTTGTGACTGAATGAACTAACATCAATAATTATAGATTTTTCAAGACATTTCTTACCGTCTCTTTGTCCTCTTTCCTCTATTTATCATTCGGTTTTGCCTTTTTTTTATTTGTATTAATAACAGATAATCTGCTAGTAAAATCTGTTCATGTAATATAATGCAAATATTTATGTATAATAAAAAAGTGATTAATCTTGTTTTAATTAAGTGACTCTTTGAACCTTTATTTGAATGAATACTGGATCAGGCATAGCAACAGACAAAAAGTCGTATGATTCAAGCTATAGTATTGTGCTTAACCATATGGGGATGGGTGCAATAAATCACTCTGGTCTTTAAAGAGTTAAAACACATAAAGACCATGTATGTATGCCTAAAACCTCCTACATGGAGATTATTTCTCACAATGGAGTTGAACTGGTGGCATGGGAAATATGTTTTATAAAACATTCAATACAATCAAATTAGAGCTTACCAAGAGAGGTTTGGGTCAGGGTCACTATGCAGCGGCTCTGTTCACTGTCACATTTCTCATAATGGCCTGGGCAGTTGTTTGAATTGATGGCATAACACACCTCACACTCTAGAGTGGCTCCTGAGCAGAAGATAAAAAATAGTTAAACATTTGGTCATCTCCCTCCTATAAGCTGATTGGCTGTGAGGTGCATAAGCACACATCCCAGCCAGTTTAGGCTGGAATCCATTTTGAATAGACACTGGCCATATAAAAAGCCAGTCTCTGTTAAAAATTCCCTCATTCTGACTAGGGCAATGGCCCAAAAAGTATATTGGGGAGTCCTGTTTTATTGTGCATTCCTGCCATTGCCAGCGGAGAATGATTAACCTTTGGGATGCCCTGAATTTCTGGGTTTAAAGGAATGCCTTATCCTTTTTTTTTTAACAGGAATGGCTGCATATTATTTGTAACTCATATGCCAGATTGCATTTAACCCTTTGATTGCCCAAGGAGTACCCCTTCATCAATCATAAGGTTAAGTCTTTGGGGCATTTATAAAAATATACATCTTTTACTGAAGTTTTTTTTATTTTGAATACAAATTTGAAAGGAGAAAAAGAAGATAAGAAGAAGGAAGTTTACAGAAAAAAAGAGAAAAGATTGAAGAAGAATACGGACAGTAGCTGAACGGGGTGCAGAAGACTCCACTGGACATCAGGATTACTGATAAGTGTTTATTGTCAGGTGCTGTCTTTTTAACTTGGTTGGATTAACTCTGTGAGTGCCAGTGGGGTAAGCATACCCACTCATAGGGTTAATTCTACTAACATTTCACACAGGCCCCCATATCAGTACATCCACTGGTGACTTAGGTTTGTTTTAAGATTTTTTTCATGTTCAGTTCCTGCATTGTCACTTTTGAGATGCATTATGGGACTCTGCGGCCATAAAAACTGTGTGCAGATTTTCACCCATTAAAGTGGGTCCCTCAACGTATCTCAAGGCTAACACATGGAATTGAATGGCATATTTTGGTCGCAAATGGGAGAAAACTTAGTACCCAATGTACTTTTTTAAAGCCATATTTCTTCATAGCACAGGTAATTGCATTGCTTACTATGCTTGAAGTAATACCTTTGGCTGTTTTTCCTTGGTGTCTGGGGAATTAGATTGAGGCCTCAATTATGCAAGGTAATAAATTCAGCACAGGATGCTTGTTCTCTACAGAATGATTTACATACATTTGCAGACTTGGAAAACAAACAGAATATGAAATATAATGTAGGAAAGTGTAAACTTATACATTTAGACAAATTGTAATGTTCCTTAAGAACTTAATTAAATCAATTTAGGAGACTTGTTGCTAGAGAAAGATCTGAAAGTCCATGTAAACTGTAAACTTGGAAATAGTAATCTGTATCAAACAGCAGTAGCAAAAGCAAAGTACTGTCTTGCATATTGAAGCAAGAGTGGACAACATAATTTTGCCACTGTACAAATCATTAACAAGACCTCCCCTCACATGTGTAATGCTGTTTTGGACACCAGTTTTTAAAAAGGATATTCTAAAATTGGAGAGAGTATAGAGATGAGCAACATAATTAAAGGAATGTATTTGAAGTATAAAGAATGTCTAACTAAACATGGTTTATTTACTCTAGAGTAAATATGACTGAGGGGATCTTGTTACATTATATAATTATATGCAAGATCAATGCAAGGATCTCCTAATGAGTTTTTTATTCCAAGGCCAAATCCAATAATTATGGAGAGCCCCTGACAACCCGAGGAGAGGAGATTTCAAATTCAGAAGAGGAAGGGTTTTTGTTTTTTACAGTGAGGTATTTTCACTTTGTGGAAATTTTTGTCCAAACGTGTTAATGGCAGATACAATTAATACATTTAAGAGAAGATTAGATGCATTTCTAGCAGTAGGTAACATACAGGGTTATGCTGTTTATTAGTAGGTAGGGATGGTAGAAAATTCCCATTTATTACAGTGGAAATTTTCACAAAACAAACGCTTTCTTTTATTTTCCCATGGAAATTTCCACCCACTCACCCAACCCTTTCAGTACCAGAGAGGTAGGAAGGCATTGTTTAACAATGTGTTTCCTATCCCTCTGTTACTCAAAGGGTTAACAGACAAAGCATGGACTGCATACCTTGCTTGTATATTTTTTATTAAAAAATGTGTTTAACTTTAATGATTAAAACATTAAACCTCAAGGGGGTATCATGACCTCCCCCAACATGAGGCCGACAAATGTCTATTACTTTAAGCGCATATAACCAATGTGAAACATAGATTATATTCGCTTTTATGCTTACAGTAAAAGTGGTTGGGTGGGTTCCCAAGTGGAACTATTAATCATATACACTTGTAACATTACAACCTAGATGGAAAATAGACTCACTCCCGCCGTCTTCACTTGGTCTTACCGGTGATCTGTTACAAGTGTATATGATTAATAGTTCCACTTGCCTTTAAGTCTTGGCATAGAAAATCCTTGTGGAAAGTGACTCTCCTCCCCGACTGATTAACCATCTACAGATACATTGTTATTCCTGGTGACTGACGTTAGGTGACACTGGTGACACTTAATATACAGTGATATTAGCAATCTTTGCTCTATTGTGGACAAACACACCATTATAGATTGGATATATTGTTCCTGACATCAAATTGAATTACCATCAAAATAAGTGTACACCAACGAAAGTTTTGCATGTGGACCCAACATATTTAGTCATATTTGTTTATTCTTATAGATATATGTTTTTTATTAAATTTGGATATTACATATATTTACGTTGACTGTTTTTATCTGTTGATAAAGTATACTAATGTGCATATGCTTATTGTTCCATTATAAATGATAGATATAGCCCCTTGTTATATAGTTTTTCTTTTCTTACTTTTCTGTGTGAGTAGATGTACATATAGATGTTTACACCAATATTGATTACAGTTTGTGTTTGGTGCTTTACACTTCTCGAGGTAGTTATTGGGTTGTTTTTGTATATTATATCATACGTGTACCTTGCCTCTTTGATATTTTTTTCCGCAATCTCCTCAGTGGTTGATATTCTTATATTGGGGTGCAGTGGTCTCTTTTTTGCCCAGGATGTTAGTACAAACCTGGATTTATATGATCTAGGGAAGTGCTGAATACTGGTGGGGAATTTTCTTTGACTACACAGTAAGATATTTATATTAACTGACTGGGGATTTAACCATTTGATAGTCGCGGAATTGGAATTTTGGGGTAACACTTACACATATGTTGAGATATTGCCATTCATCCAATTACCTGTTGCGTGTGAGCGTTAGTACACCATAAATTGGGAATCTACATTTTGATGACATCCTGATCGATAGCTTTTTAAATATAGAGAGTGTCTGTTAAACACATATTTAAGATATATCTTATTTTCCCTTCTTATTTTAGGGAGCAAGATTATTATTTATATTCTATACATTTTTTAATAAAAAATAAATTGTTAAAACACACACATTCACACATACAGGAAAGGTATGCAGTCTATACCTTGCCTATTAGCCCTCTGAGTACCAGAGGGATAGGAAACACATTGCTAAGCAATGCCTTCTTACCTCTCTGGTACTCAAAGGGTTAAGTGTGGAATAAAGGACAGGTTGGTCGACTAATTGACTCAGGCAAGTTCCTGAGGTGAAGTCGGATGGAGTTAGTATGTTGAATATAAGCAATATATGTTGACATACTAAGGGGGGGGGATTGTGTAGTGCTTGGTGTACTAGTTTTGTTTATTGTAACTCTCTGAATTCCACAGGGATGAGCAATGCACATCCCTATGGCATTTATTGCTGTCCATGGTGCTGAAAGCCTTCTCTGTATTCCCCTACTGGCTAGGTAGGGAAGCATAGAGAATGTTGTTCAGAATGTCATAGCTCTCCCTGCTGTTACTTAATAGGAGAGTACAGGGGAGATCCCAGCTGTGACAGCCTGAGTTAGGTGAAGTGGATACTGAAAACTCTGACAGCAGAGGTTCCACATAACCAAATTAGTTACTATGGAGATGTGGAAATTGTCTATATCAGTGGTTCTCAAACCATGCCACCAGGGCCCATTAACAGAACACTATTTGAGGATTTCCTTGTTAGAGAGTAGGTGAGTAAATCAGTTTCTCTGCTGTTCCAAACATCTGATGCTGATGTACTAAGGAAACTATAGCAATTCAGGGCCAAACCAATTATAAATTAAAAATCCCTTTGATTTAAATGGTCCTTTTAACATATGAATGCAAGAGTACCACCACATCTGTTATTCTCCGTCCCTCTCGCTTATGATTGGGAAATACTCCTTTAAAAACATCCTCTTTCTGGTTTCCCTTGCCCGATCTTCGCTCTATACTGAGTTCCAGCATGCCTGATAATACTCTAGCATTTGTTCCTGCTTTGGTCTTGGCCTAATCCTGACTATATCCTGACTTCAACTATTCCTTCAGCTGTTTTGATCTCCTGTTGTAACCTGGCTTCTCTCTTGACCCTGCTTCTTCTGCTCTCCTCCCGGCTTGATCTCGGCATCCAACTTCAACTACTCTGCTACTTGCATCTCCAAAACCTTACTGATTGATCTCCCACTCTGCCTACTTCCATCTACAGGTGAGTAAGATTGATCTCCTGCAGGGCCTGCCAGCCTCCATCGGCCTGAGGGATTTATCCCAGCCTGACCCAGCAGGTTGATCTCTGACCGGGCCTTGCTGTGTCCTGACAGCTAGTTGGATTGGTCCCAGCTATCCTGTTTGTTGTTCCTCTTACCATAACTCAACTTCCAGTCAGACACAAGGGTGTTGTTGAACATCGACTTTGACTTCCAGTTGGACACCGGAGTGTCATTGAACATCAACCTTGACTCCCAGTCATATACCAAGGTTTTTTTTAGCATCAACCTTGACTCCCAGTTGGACACTGGGGTGTCATTGAACATTAACCTCCTCTTCCAGTTGGTTCCTGTGGAGTCATAGTCTATCGACCTCAGCTCACCTACAGACAGAGCTCCACTCATGTGACCCAACTCTTCAGTTCCCTTGCTTATTCTATTGAGCCCTAGAGTTGATTCCTGTAACTGCTTACACCACCACTTCTATTTGGAAACCTAGACTGCCCTTGATTAAACTGTAGACTTTTACTGATTGCTTTTGTCTCTACAGTTTCCTATATCTTCAGTCCTGCAAAAGGGTCCTTTATATCTTCCTAGCCCTGTTTACAGGAAGATAGGGCCATAACATGGACTCAGCAGACCTCAACAGACTCTTCTTAAGACAGGAGCAACAAGAGCAAGTCCTGTCAACACATGCGTCACAGCTTGTTGTACTGGATCGCAAGTTAGAAGCTATACTAGACATGATGTGCTCTACTACTTTAACAACCACTTCTACTTCTGGTGAGCTAGTGACTGCTGTGGCACATCCAGCCGAGGGAGGACCTGCAGCTGTAACCATGGGGAAGCCTGCGGAGTACAGAGGCTTCCTCAATAAGTGTTTCCTCCACTTTCACACCTTGTCACAGGCCTTCCCCGTGCACTCCTCAATTGTGGTGTTTATAATTTCTGTGCTTACAGGGAATGACCTAGCCTGGGCATCACCTCTCGCTGTCAGTTTTCAACCTGGTTGGTAAGCTTCTGCAAAGGTCTCTCTTCTGGAACTTCATCAGGGTTTAGATTCCTAAGTGATTATTCCATTGAGTTCTGGACTCTGACCCATGAAACAGACTGGAATCCTGGGGCCTTAAAGGCGACCTTCTGCAGAGGGCATTGCGAACGCCTTAAGGATGCTTTAGCATGTAAAGAGATGACAGATGACTTAGAGGACTTTTTCTCTCTTTGCCATGACCTAGATCGCAGTATGCAGGAGAGGCAACAGGAAAGTGAGCAATCTAAAAGTGACAGATGGTCTAAACCATCCATACAGCAGTCCTGCAATAACTGTTCTCCTGCAAAGGCAGAACCCATGGAGGTGAATGTCATCACCAAACTCTACAAGGTTGAGAGGAACAGGAGGAGGACTTTAGACCTGTGCATTTATTGTGGTCAAAAGGGCCATATTCTTCAAAACTGTCCAGTTTGGGAAACAAATATGCTTAGAGGTTACCGGAGACCCCCCCCTCTAAGCTTACGCTTCTCACCTTTTGCTACCCTTAACCCTTCCCTGGCCAGTATGCTTGGTATCTACCCAAGCCTTTGTAAATACCAGTGCTGCCAGGGTCTTTATTTACTCTGTCTGCTTCAATCAACCTGTGGGTCAGATTGATCCCGTTATCTGCTTACAGCAGGTTGATCTTCTGCAGAGTCTGCCAGCCTCAGATGACCTGCAGGATTGAGCCCAGCCTTACCCGGCAGGTTGATCTCTGACCAGGCCTTTCTGCATCCTGATGGCTGGTTGGATTGATCCCATCTTTCCTGCTTGTTGTTCCTCCGACCACCGATGAATTCCAGTCTGACACCAGGGTGCCATTGCACATTTTCTTCAAGTGGACACCGGGGTGTCATTGAACATTGACCTTGACTCCCAGTTGGACACCGGGGTGTATTTGAACATCAACCTCAACTTCCAGTTACTTCCTGTGGAGTCGTTGTCCATCAACCTCAGCTCACCTATCGATTCTCAGAGCTCCAGTCCTATGACCTGACTCTTCAGTTCCTTTGCTTCTTCTGTTGAGAGGTGATTCCTGCACCCATTTTAATTCCATCATCTATTAGGGAACCTAGACTGTCCTTGATTAAACTGCAGGCTATTCCTGACCCCTTCTGTCCCTAGAGTCTCCTACATCTTTGGTCATGCATACAGGTCCTTTATATCTTCTTAGCCCTGTTTACAAAGAGAGGTTTCTCTCCAATGATTTACAAAGCAATGCACTGGAGACCTCTTTACCGTACATGGGGTTAAAAGCCAAATGAAATGCAAGGAATTTGTATTTGTTCCGTATATTTCATTTATTGGTGTTCTCCTTAACTGAACCCCTCGGCTGAAACTCAACTGAGAAGTCTGTGTCTCACAACCTTATGTGTTATTTACATAGCCTTCATAGACCCTCCATGACAAACATTCAAGCCCAATGCAACATACTTATAGGGACCTCTATCACACATAACAGTAGCCTGTCCTGCTAAATGCAGAATCAATGCAATGTGAAAGAATTGGGGGTCCCTTTTAAGGTCCCTATTCTTCTCCCCTAATGGTTCACCAGGGCTCATAATATGACCAATCCATCACTTAATTGACAGATCTACTCTTCACGCAGAATAGCAGATCTGCTTATAGGAAGATATCTGATAATCATATTCCTTTACTTTTTTTTCAATTTTCTCTTCAACTGTTATATTTCTATAGAATAATTCATGAAGTAAACTATTCCTATATATTTTCTGGCAGCATGAAATGTAGCATGTGAGCTGTTAGGTCTTGGTTTATTAATAGGACTATGATATTATTTAGAACTACATGCAAGGGAAGAATGCTGAATAATCTGATTCATCTGTGCATTTTCCCAGAAATATAGCTTATAATACAGATGTTTCCAGTTAAATAGCAAAGCTACGTTGGTGAAGTTCTTTGATCTTGACTGCAAATAATGTTTTCATTGTCTCTGTATCTGGGGGAAGCCTATGGTTCTCCAGCTGTTGTTAAGATATTATTATTATTCTTTATTTATATAGCACCAACGTATTAAGCAGCACAGTACAACAGGGAATAGACATACAGATATATTAAATAGTACAAATAGAACATGGAAAACAAAAGGATCAGAGGGCCCCCCTGCTCGTGAGAGCTTACAGTCTACAGGAAAGTAGGTTGGACACAGAAGGAGTTAGTGCTATGGGGTATAAATGCCTCCCACCACATGAACTGATAGTCAGTGGGTGGTAGAAAGAAGTGTTACGGAGTGCAGTGGTCCAGGGAAGTGATGCTTCTGTTTGAGAGAAAAGACTATATGAACAATGAGGTCATGATCAGGATGTAGGTGGGAGAGTGATATTAGAAGGGAATGAGCATGAGCAGAAGTTGGACAGGCTGTTGGTTTGACCTTGCTCATAATGGTTATGGAGGTGGTTGATAGGCTTCCCCGAAGAGATGAGTTTTCAGGGAGCACCTGAAGATCTGAAGGCTGTAGGAGAGCCTGATGGGATGGGGGAGGGAATTCCAGAGCTCATGTGCAGCACCGGAGAAGTCTTGTAGATGAGTGTGGGAGGACATAATAATAGATGTAGAGAGGAGAAGGTCCTGTTCAGAGCGAAAAGGCGAGTTTGAATGTATTTGGAAATGAGAGACGAAATATAGGGGGTGCAGTTTTAGTAAGGACTCTGTAACTTAACACCAGAATTTTGAATTTAATTCTATATGCTAATGAGAGCCAGTGTAGGGATTGGCAAAAGGGAGTGGTGGGAGGAAGGCCAATTAGGAGTGAGTTGCAGTAGTTGAGACAGGACATGATGAGTGTTTGGATTAGAATTTTAGTAGTATCTTGGGTGAGAAAAGGTCAGATACTAGAGATACTACAGAGGTGGAGGTAGCATGAGGTGGAGATTAACTGAATGTGGGGAATGAAGGATAGGGTGGAGTCAAAGGTGACCCCCAGGCAGAGGGATGTAGGGGTTGGTGTGATGGTGGTGCTGTTAACAGTGAGATCAATATCTGGGGTAAGGCTGGTTGGAGAGGGAGGGAAAGTTCTGAGTTTGGTTTTGCTAAGGTTAAGTTTGAGATGACAGGAGGACAGCCAGGAAGACACAGCTGAGAGACAATTAGATACCTGGGACAGAAGGGAAGGCTAGATGTCTGGTGAGGAAAACTAGATTTGAGTGTTATCAGAATAGAGATGATGGTGAAACCCAAAGGAGTTTATTAGTTTGCCAAGAGGTGAGGTATAGATTTAAAAGAGCAAGGGGTCCAGGACTCAACTTTGTGGTACTCCAACAGACAGTTGGAGGGGTGAAGATGAGTAGCCAGAGTAGGGCACAATGAAGGAGCGGTTGCAGAGGTATGATGAGAACCAAGAGTGGGCAGTGCCACAGAGACCAAGGGAGTGGAAAACTTTGAGGAGTGGATGATCCACTGGGTTAAAAACAGCTAACAGGCCCAGGAGAATAAGGAGGGAGTAGTGTCCTTTTGACTTACAGGAGAGCAAGTTATTGGGCCCTTTAGTGAGGGCAGTCTCAGTGGAGTGATGAGGGCAGTATACAGATTGCAGGTGATCTAACAGGCAATAGGAGAAGAGGCATTTAGTGAGCCGATTATATACAAGATGTTCGAAGAAGCTTGGCGGCGAATGGGAGAAGAGAAATAGGCCGGTAGTTTGAGAGTTTGGGTCCAGGGAGGGTTTCATTAAGATGGGTGTGATTAGTGCATGCTTGAAAGAGAATGGGAAGGTGCCATTGTCAGAGTGAGGTTGAATAAGTGAGTAAATGTTGGCGATAGTAGAGGAGAAAGTTCTTGAGTGAGCTAAGATGGGACAGGGTCAAGTGGGAATGTGGTTAATTTTGAGCGTGTATGGGACTTGCTCCCTGAGTATAGGTTGGTAAATGTAGCTCCTAGGAGTGGTCCCACTACATAGGATATGGTTTAAGCATACCTGCAGGATATCTACATTCTCAGTAGAAACAATTACCCCATACATTGCTGACAAACAGAAGAATGTGTGGCGAATAGTGTTGAGCGAGCATGCTCGGCCGATGCTCGGATCGGCTCGAGCATCGCTCTGCTCGGCACATGGCGGTACTCGTCGAGTACCGCCATGTGCTCGCCCGCCATGTTCGGGTGGCGGGGATCTGTGCCGAAGGAGGCACAGATCTGAAGACGCTCCGCTGGACCACCAGGGACTGGAGGTACGGGGGCATTGCGGAGATGAAGGGGGCATTGCGGAGATGAAGGGGGACAGTGTGGAGATGAAGGGGGACATTGTGGAAGGGGGACATTGCGGAGATGAAGGGGGCATTGCGGAGATGAAGGGGGACAGTGTGGAGATGAAGGGGGACATTGTGGAAGGGGGACATTGCGGAGATGAAGGGGGCATTGCGGAGATGAAGGGGGCATTGCGGAGATGAAGGGGGACAGTGTGGAGATGAAGGGGGACATTGTGGAAGGGGGACATTGCGGAGATGAAGGGGGCATTGCGGAGATGAAGGGGGACAGTGTGGAGATGAAGGGGGACATTGTGGAAGGGGGACATTGCGGAGATGAAGGGGGCATTGCGGAGATGAAGGGGGACATTGCGGAGATGAAGGGGGACATTGTGGAGATGAAGGGGGCATTGACCAGGCACCCTCCCCTCATCAGAGCAGGGGGTGCCTGGTGTAATGCTCGTGTCGCCCCATTGAAGTCAATGGGGCTCGGGTGCTCGGCCGAGCACTCGAGCCTCCGGCGGTGCTCGGTCAGAGCACCCGAGCACCCGAGCATCGGGGTGCTCGCTCAACACTAGTGGCGAACTACATCTTCTCATAAAAATCTTGGGGTTTCAAGGTGTCAAGAAGAAAGATCAATTTATTTTCATTTTGTAGAATCTCTTTCTCCAAATGTCCTTTTCTGATTCCCAGCGACATTTTCAATACTTCCCATGCTTTCAATTCTTTGGCACCAGATTGGTGGCAATGCATGAAGTGTCTAGTCATGGACGAGACTACATTTTTTGGGTCTCATATCTTAAAAAGTTGATATCTGAACAATTGAATCTCAAGACTTCACCTATGGGAATGTTTTTTTTTTCATGTGTGAGAGATGACTATTTAACCATCTATTTGTAGTCACTCTCCAATTTGTTTTTGCTATTCTGGTATATTGTGATGTCCAGAAAATTAAATATTTGCAGACAAGCCTGATAAGTCAATTTTAAATATATATAATTGGTATTCAGGATGTTAAGGAATTCTTTAAAAATACTTATTTCACTTTGCCATAGAATGAACAGGTTATCTATGTATATTTGTCATAGCAGAATTTGAAAAAAGTTTTTTCGATTATCATTAAAGACTATGGATTACTCCCACCACGTGACGTATAGGTTTGCATATGTTACATATGTTGCATATGTTGAGGCACTGGCACTTTCCATAGCTGTACCTTGGATTTAGAAGTAAAATCAATAGTTGAACACAAAACAGTTACTTTTTAGTACAAATGAAGGAAAACTTATGATAAATTCTTACATCATTGTGTTGAATCTATTGTCTTGATTCCCCTAGTGCACGTCTGTCCAATTTCAATCCTCAAGGGCCACAAACAGGCCAGAATTTAAGGATTTCCCTGATTAAGCACAGGTGAGTTAATGAGTGGCTCATTCATTTTGACTGACTCATCTGTGCTTAATCAGGGAAATCCTTACATCCTGGCCTGTTGGTGGCCCTTGAAGACTGAACTTGGAGAGCACTGCCATAGTGTACAAATTACTTACTATTACATTCAGTCTCTGTCACTACTACTGTCAGTCACAGTAGGTCATATCAAACAAATCCTGCTTGTCTCTAGCAGTCAAAGTTATTTAAAATGTTATTACGTTTTTGTTTTTTGTTTTAAAGCGGAACTACCACATGTTAACAACTTTAGCTTCAATAACTCCGCATCTGGTGACTAGCTGCTTAGTAGCACTAGTCTCCAGAATGATTACCTTGTAAAGGAGAAATAGCCATTCTTCCCAGAGTGACAGGCAGGATGGATCGCGGACATCTTGCCGTAGCGATGTCCACGCACCTGCTCTGTCAGTCCCAGCCGGCTGAAGGAGGAGTTGCTAGGAGCTGTTTGGCTCCGGAAGGGACAGAGAGCAGGTGTGCGGACATCACTATGGCAAGATGTTCACGATCCATCCTGCCTGTCACCCGGGGAAGAATGGCTATTTCTCCTTTACAAGGTAATCATTCTGGCGACTAGCTCTACTAAGCAGTTAGTCACCAGATGTGGAGTTATTGAAGCTAAAGTTGTTAACATGTGGTAGTTCCGCTTTCTGTCTTTCACTGACACTAAACTCACACACGCATGCAAACACACCTTACAACCATAAGTAAATAGCTTCCCTCTTTGACTTGACATTAATAGATAGTTTCACAATTCTCCTTGTTTCCCAAGACGTATTGCGGTGTTATTTTTACAGTACTGTGCAGGATAGAATTAGATTTCTTTCAGACAGCATTACTTCTACAGCTTGCAGTAAAACAACGAAGCAACCACTGCTGCATCAGTGCACTAATACATCCTTCCTTGCCCTGTCTAATTTTTGAGGATATATTGGAATGTGGAGGAGTATGGATGGTACAAACAGAGTACATTAAGCTGAACCCCCGTGTCTATTAGTGATGAGCGAGCATGCTCGGCCGAAGCTCGGTTCGGCTCGAGCATCGCTCTGCTCGGCACATGGCGGTACTCGTACGAGTACCGCATGTGCTCGCCCGCCATGTTCGGGTCTCCTCCCCGCACGTTTCGCGGCTGCGGCGCAGCCAATAAACGTGCAGGGAGGCTCTGACATCAGTGTAATGCCAGCAGCCATGTTGGCTGCTGGCATTACACTGATTGGCTGGCCAGAACCCGTGATCGGGTGCTGTATAGCACCTGACCAGCGAGTTCGGCTCAGTCTTAGCCAGGGAGAGATGAGGATAGGAAGGGAAAGTCAGTGTAGGGAGAAGAAAAGCGAATTTGTAAAAAAAAAGACCCAAAAGTCCTTTTTAGGACTACTGTGTGTGGGGGCAGCAGTTTATTTTGTTTGGGGGGGCAGAGATATAAAAAAAAAAACTTCACATATTCTGTTCACTGTGCCTAGCCGCAGATTATCAGCACATTCTGTTTAGTGTGCAAAGTTGCAGATTAGAGCACATTCTGTTCAGTGTGCAAAGTTGCAGATTAGCAGCACATTCTTTTTAGTGTGCAAAGTTGCAGATTAGAGCACATTCTGTTCAGTGTGCAAAGTTGCAGAGTAGCAGCACATTCTTTTTAGTGTGCAAAGTTTCAGATTAGCAGCACATTCTGTTCAGTGTGCAAAGTTTCAGATTAGCAGAACATTCTGTTTAGTGTGCAAAGTGTAAAATATCAAAGTCACATATTCCATTCACTGTGCGTAGCCGCAGTTAAGAAGCACATTCTGTTTAGTGTGCAAAGTTGCATATTAGGAGAACATTCTGTTAACTGTGCAAACTGTAAAATATCAAAGTCACATATTCCATTCACTGTGCCGAGCCGCAGTTAAGAAGCACATTCTGTTTAGTGTGCAAAGTTTCAGATTAGCAGAACATTCTGTTTAGTGTGCAAAGTGTAAAATATCAAAGTCACATATTCCATTCACTGTGCGTAGCCGCAGTTAAGAAGCACATTCTGTTTAGTGTGCAAAGTTGCATATTAGGAGAACATTCTGTTAACTGTGCAAACTGTAAAATATCAAAGTCACATATTCCATTCACTGTGCCGAGCCGCAGTTAAGAAGCACATTCTGTTTAGTGTGCAAAGTTGCATATTAGGAGAACATTCTGTTAACTGTGCAAACTGTAAAATATCAAAGTCACATATTCCATTCACTGTGCCGAGCCGCAGTTAAGAAGCACATTCTGTTTAGTGTGCAAAGTTGCATATTAGGAGAACATTCCGTTAACTGTGCAAACTGTAAAATATCAAAGTCACATATTCCATTCACTGTGCCGAGCCGCAGTTAAGAAGCACATTCTGTTTAGTGTGCAAAGTTGCATATTAGGAGAACATTCTGTTAACTGTGCAAACTGTAAAATATCAAAGTCACATATTCCATTCACTGTGCGTAGCCGCAGATAAGAAGCACATTCTGTTTAGTGTGCAAAGTTGCGTATTAGGAGAACATTGTTAACTGTGCAAACTGTAAAATATCAAAGTCACATATTCCATTCACTGTGCGTAGCCGCAGTTAAGAAGCACATTCTGTTTAGTGTGCAAAGTTGCATATTAGTAGAACATTCTGTTAACTGTGCAAACTGTAAAATATCAAAGTCACATATTCCATTCACTGTGCGTAGCCGCAGTTAAGAAGCACATTCTGTTTAGTGTGCAAAGTTGCATATTAGGAGAACATTCTGTTAACTGTGCAAAGTGTAAAATATCAAAGTCACATATTCCATTCACTGTGCGTAGCCGCAGTTAAGAAGCACATTCTGTTTAGTGTGCAAAGTTGCGTATTAGGAGAACATTCTGTTAACTGTGCAAACGGTAAAATATCAAAGTCACATATTCCATACACTGTGCCGAGCCGCAGTTAAGAAGCACATTCTGTTTAGTGTGCAAAGTTGCGTATTAGGAGAACATTCTGTTAACTGTGCAAACTGTAAAATATCAAAGTCACATATTCCATACACTGTGCCGAGCCGCAGTTAAGAAGCACATTCTGTTTAGTGTGCAAAGTTGCATATTAGGAGAACATTCTGTTAACTGTGCAAACTGTAAAATATCAAAGTCACATATTCCATTCACTGTGCCGAGCCGCATTTAAGAAGCACATTCTGTTTAGTGTGCAAAGTTGCGTATTAGGAGAACATTCTGTTAACTGTGCAAACTGTAAAATATCAAAGTCACATATTCCATTCACTGTGCGTAGCCGCAGTTAAGAAGCACATTCTGTTTAGTGTGCAAAGTTGCATATTAGGAGAACATTCTGTTAACTGTGCAAAGTGTAAAATATCAAAGTCACATATTCCATTCACTGTGCGTAGCCGCAGTTAAGAAGCACATTCTGTTTAGTGTGCAAAGTTGCGTATTAGGAGAACATTCTGTTAACTGTGCAAACTGTAAAATATAAAAGTCACATATTCCATTCACTGTGCCGAGCCGCAGTTAAGAAGCACATTCTGTTTAGTGTGCAAAGTTGCATATTAGGAGAACATTCTGTTAACTGTGCAAACTGTAAAATATCAAAGTCACATATTCCATTCACTGTGCCGAGCCGCAGTTAAGAAGCACATTCTGTTTAGTGTGCAAAGTTGCATATTAGGAGAACATTCTGTTAACTGTGCAAACTGTAAAATATCAAAGTCACATATTCCATTCACTGTGCGTAGCCGCAGATAAGAAGCACATTCTGTTTAGTGTGCAAAGTTGCGTATTAGGAGAACATTCTGTTAACTGTGCAAACTGTAAAATATCAAAGTCACATATTCCATTCACTGTGCCGAGCCGCAGTTAAGAAGCACATTCTGTTTAGTGTGCAAAGTTGCATATTAGGAGAACATTCTGTTAACTGTGCAAACTGTAAAATATCAAAGTCACATATTCCATTCACTGTGCCGAGCCGCAGTTAAGAAGCACATTCTGTTTAGTGTGCAAAGTTGCATATTAGTAGAACATTCTGTTAACTGTGCAAAGTGTAAAATATCAAAGTCACATATTCCATTCACTGTGCGTAGCCGCAGTTAAGAAGCACATTCTGTTTAGTGTGCAAAGTTGCGTATTAGGAGAACATTCTGTTAACTGTGCAAACTGTAAAATATCAAAGTCACATATTCCATTCACTGTGCCGAGCCGCAGTTAAGAAGCACATTCTGTTTAGTGTGCAAAGTTGCGTATTAGGAGAACATTCTGTTAACTGTGCAAACTGTAAAATATCAAAGTCACATATTCCATTCACTGTGCGTAGCCGCAGATAAGAAGCACATTCTGTTTAGTGTGCAAAGTTGCGTATTAGGAGAACATTCTGTTAACTGTGCAAACTGTAAAATATCAAAGTCACATATTCCATTCACTGTGCCGAGCCGCAGTTAAGAAGCACATTCTGTTTAGTGTGCAAAGTTGCATATTAGGAGAACATTCTGTTAACTGTGCAAACTGTAAAATATCAAAGTCACATATTCCATTCACTGTGCGTAGCCGCAGATAAGAAGCACATTCTGTTTAGTGTGCAAAGTTGCATATTAGGAGAACATTCTGTTTACTGTGCAAAGTTGCAGATTTGCAGCACATATTCCGTGTAATATGAAGAAGGCGGGTAAAAAGGGACGGGGAAGTGGACGTGATCCTGATAGTTCAGGGCGCGGGTCAGGACGCGTAGAAACTGTGCCTGGTGCCAGAGCACAAGACAGAAAGACATCCACCATACCTAGCTTCATGTCTCAGTTTACAGGGCGTCGCAGGACATCACTCTTGAGGTCCGACCACTGCGAACAGGTGGTCGGTTGGATGTCAGCTGATACTGCTTCCAGTCGGTTAAGCACCACCCTGTCTTCCACCAAGTCCACTCTCAGTAGCCAAGAGTCTGGTCAACATAATCCTCACCCTGATCATCCTTCCTCCCACCATAGAGGATCTGGTCAAAGAAGTGATCCCACACTGGGATATAGTGAGGAGCTCGTCTCATCACCAATCCTTAATTTGAACCTCTCTCCAAGCACGCTTGCAGAGGAACATGACATCTTGTGCCCTGATTCACAACCTCTAGAGGGTACCCAATCACAAGAAGATGACAGAGGTGAACGGCATTTAAGGTCAAAGGAAGTGGATGATGATGATGATGAGACACAGTTGCCATTAAATCAACCACTATTACTGTCTCAAGACCTTGATGAGGAGGATGATATACAGTTGTCAATGACTGAGTATGTGGTGGGATCAAGACATGAGGAGGATGATCAGAGTGAGGAAGTGGAGGAGGACTTGGTACGATGAGGTGACTGACCCCACCTGGGAAGGTGTAGAGCCGAGCGATGACAGCAGTCCTGAGGGTGAGCCATCTGCAGCACCGCAACAGGCTGGAAGAGGCAGTGGTGTGGCTACAGAAAGAAGGCGGACCGCACCAAACCGGCCCGCAAATGTTCCACGGAGCAGCCCCTTGCGTAAATCTCCCTTGCCAAGGGGTAGGTGTTCCGCGGTATGGCGTTTTTTTAAGGAAAGTGCGGACGACAAAAGAATTGTAGTTTGCAACCTGTGCCACACCAGAATGAGCCGAGGCATGAACACTAGAAACCTCACCACCACCAGCATGATCCGACACATGGCATCCAAGCACCGTAATAAGTGGGAGGAACGCCCGGATCGCCAATCTGTGTCTGCAGGCCACACCACTGCCTCCTCTTCCCCTGTTTTCGGTGCCGGCCAATCGCCTGTCGAAGGCGCAGGCCCGCATACCTCCCGCCCTGCACCTGTACCATCTGAAGCACCATCAGCGACCACATCCACTTCCCTGTCCCAGCACAGCGTCCAAATGTCGTTACCCCAGGCATTTGAGCGCAAGCGAAATTACCCAGCCACCCACCCACAGGCCATAGCACTAACCTCACACCTTTCCAAATTACTGGCCATCGAAATGCTGCCATTTAGGCTTGTGGACACTGAGTCCTTCCGCAGCCTGATGGCAGCAGCTGTCCCTCGGTACGCAGTCCCCAGCCGCCACTACTTTTCCCGGTGTGCCGTCCCCGCCTTACACCACCATGTGTCCCTTAACATCACCCGTGCCCTGACCAACGCAGTTACTGGGAAGGTCCACTTAACGACTGACACATGGACAAGTGCTTGTGGCCAGGGACGCTACATTTCCCTGACGGCACACTGGGTGAATGTCATGGAGGCTGGGAGCGACTCGGACCCTGGGATGGCACAGGTGCTACCCACGCCGAGGATTGCGGGCCCTACCTCCATCAGGGTTTCCGCCAGCACCTACGTTATTGGCTCCTCCTCCTCCGTTTCCACCTCCGAATTCTCTGCGCGCAGCGCCACTCACCCATCAGCCGGTAGCTGGAAGCAGTGTAGCACTGCAGTGGGGAAGCGTCAACAGGCCGTGCTGAAGCTGATCTGCCTTGGGGACAAACAGCACACGGCCTCAGAGCTGTTGCAGGGGATTAGTCACCAGACCGAGCAGTGGCTCTCGCCACTCAACCTGCAACCAGGCATGGTTGTGTGTGATAATGGGCGTAACTTGGTGGCGGCTTTGGAGCTCGGCAAGCTCACACACGTACCATGCCTAGCGCATGTATTTAATTTAGTGGTTCAGCGATTTCTAAAAACCTACCCCAATTTGCATGATCTCTTGACCAAGGTGCGCCGCGTGTGTGCACATTTCCGTAAGTCATCAACAGCTTCAGCCGGCCTGTTGAAGCTGCAGCAGCGCTTACAATTGCCAGCTCACTGGCTGCTGTGTGACGTGAGCACGTGCTGGAACTCCAACTTCCACATGTTGGCCCGGCTTTGTGAGCAGCAGAGGGCAGTAGTGGAGTACCAGCTGTTACACGGTCGTCGCCTCTCCGTTCAACTTCCTGTAATCAGAAGTGAGGAGTGGGAATGGATGTCAGACCTCTGTAAGGTTTTACGCAATTTTGAGGAATCGACACAGATGGTGAGCGGCGATAACGCTATTATCAGTGTAACCATCCCACTTCTGTGTCTACTGAAACGCTCGCTGCTCACAATTAAAACCGACGCTTTGCATGTGGAAGAGGTGGAAATGCGGGAGGAAGAGCTTACACAAGGTGATAGCCAGAGCACCCTCACTTCGTCTTCTCAGCGACAATTGGAGGAGGCGGAGGAGGAGGAGGAGGAGGAGGAAGACACGGTTGCCTCCGCTACAGAGGGTAGCCATGGAACTTTAGTTCCATCTCTTCAGCGTGGGTGGGCAGAAGACGAGGAAGAGGATGAGGAGATTGAGAGTCATCCTCCTGGTGAGGACATCGAAATCTTGCCTGTTGGTACTCTGGCACACATGGCTGACTTTATGTTAGGCTGCCTTTCCCGTGACCCACGCGTTATACGCATTTTAGACAACACGGATTACTGGGTGTTCACCCTTCTGGACCCCCGCTACAAAGAGAATTTCTCATCTCTCATTCCTCCGGTGGAGAGGACAAGCAAAATGGTGCAATACCAGAAGGTTCTTGTCGAAAAATTGCTCCAAAATTTTCCATCTGACAACGCTGGCGGCAGAGTACGTGCTTCCTTGGCCAACCGAGAAGGGGAGAAATGGGGAGTACACAGCAGTTCCGACAAAGGCAGGGCAACACTCTCCAAGGCTTGGGACACCTTCATGACACCCCGCCAGCACCCTCACCCTGATGCGCAGCCTAGTGTCACAAGGATGGAAAAGTTTTGGAAGATGGTGAAGGAGTACGTAGCAGACCGTGTCAGCGTCCTCAATGATCCCTCTGTGCCTTACAACTACTGGGTGTCCAAGCTGGACACGTGGTATGAACTGGCACTCTACGCCTTGGAGGTGCTGGCCTGCCCTGCCGCCAGCGTTCTGTCTGAGCGGGTATTTAGTGCTGCTGGTGGCATCATAACAGATAAGCGTATCCGCCTTTCCACCGAAAATGCTGATAGGTTGACACTTATAAAAATGAACAAGGCCTGGATTTCCCCTGACTTCTCCACTCCACTGGAGGATAGCCCCGGGGGAACATAAAGTCACTTTATATATGTTATTTACAATGATGGGAATACTCTGTATTCCCATTCACCCCTTCCACCCAAAAAATGGGTATATGGTTGACTCTCTTCCATATACCCTGGGATATAATTTTTATATAGGGCCAGCTCACCAGCGGGCCCTGTGATATAATTTTTATATAGGGCCAGCTCACCAGCGGGCGCTGTTTGACAATTTTTGTATAGGTCAGCTCACCAGCGGGCCTTCTCATATAATGTTTTATTGGGTCAGCTCTCTAGCGGGCCCTCTCATATAATGTTTTATAGCGTCAGCTCACTAGCGGGCCTTCGCATATAATGTTTAGGATGGTCAGCTCCGCAGCAGACCCTCACCCATAATGTTTTAGATGGTCGGCTCAGCGCACGTTTCCCTCTTAATCATGGCCCCAGTTCAGAAAAATCGAGGACATTTTTGGGAGAATTTGCCTCTGCGCACGTTTCCCTCTTAATCATGGCCCCAGTTCAGAAAAATCGAGGAAATTTTTGGGAGAATTTGCCTCTGCGCACGTTTCCCTCTTAATCATGGCCTCAGTTCAGAAAAATCGAGGAAAATTTTGGGAGAATTTGCCTCTGCGCACGTTTCCCTCTTAATCATGGTCTCAGTTCAGAAAAATCGAGGACATTTTTGGGAGAATTTGCCTCTGCGCACGTTTCCCTCTTAATCATGGCCCCAGTTCCGAAAAATCGAGGAAATTTTTGGAAGAATTTGCAGATGATATACAAGTAAATATACAGCAAATACTGTTTGGTAACAATTTTTCGCCTAAAGTCGTTTTTATCTGCCTTTTTGTGTGTTTTACGTTCAGTCTGTAAAAATGGCGTACTACGGGCGAAACATCGTTCCCAGCAGCGACGTTGGAGTCCAAGATGCATCCAGACATCCTCCCTATACTGTCCCTGAACCATTTCTGTGGTGTTTCCATCATTTTCTGCCCTTTTCCTATGGACCAGGCACCCTCCCCTCATCAGAGCAGGGGGTGCCTGGTGTAATGCTCGAGTCCTCCCATTGACTTCAATGGGGCTCGGGTGCTCGGCCGAGCACTCGAGCCTCCGGGGGCGCTCGGCCAGAGCACCCGAACATTGGGGTGCTCGATCATCACTAGTGTCTATATTTGTCTTGATTGACTGTCACATCAGATGCATTGTCTGGTGGTATCTGTCCATGTCACATCACTCAGTCTCTGGAAGGCTAATGGCTAGTTGTCACTTACTTTAACACTTTTATGGGAGGGAGGTGGAGGTTAATGCAAACCCAGAAAACAACTGACAGTGTCTCCCCACCTCAGCAAAAAAAACTACCCACTTAGTTTTTTATTTGACAAAAGTCATTAGAAATCACTCCCGAGTACAGACTGACAACCTTTTTTACTAGCACTATGGGAAGACTTTCATAATGGGGGGGGGGAATTCAGTTCTGCCATTGACTTAAATACCTAGGAGAAAAAGAGGAAAAGCTGCAGTTTTCATGAAAATTTTCTTTCGTGGAGAGAAGTGCCATTTTTCACCTGTTTAAATTTTTGAGGTGAAATGTTTACACAATTCATCAGCACTGTGAAATGATCTTTTAGCCCTTTGAATGATAAAGAGGGCAATGCATTGTGGATTGCTTTAAAGGAATAGTAATATTCCACAAAAAAGCCGCTCCAATTAATCTTCATAGTATTTGGGCCATGGAGAGTGTTGTTTCAATACTGTCGGGTTGTAGTTCAAGAGTAATTGAATGATAAAGTATCCCCACCCCTTTTACTGATGTAACACTGCTCACCTCAGAGCAGCAAGACTGTCCGGTTGGATCGTAGAGAGGGACAATCTTCAGTTAGCATATGAAAAAACCTGATAACAATGTCAAGAGGGGCAGGGTTTTACTTACTCTCACAGTAAAAGATTGTCCCTTGCTGCAAGCTGTCTGGTCAAGAGATCAGATTCCACATCTGAGGGGAGGTGGTTTACACTAGGTAAAAGGGGCAGGAGGAGGATACTTTATCATTCAATTACTTTTGAACTACAACTCAGACAGTATTTGTAACAGTCTCCATGGCACAAATACTATGAAGATTAATCGAAGCTGCTTTTTTGTGAAACATTGCAATCCCTTTAACATTTCAGGGCTTAAAATCTCACTATAAAAAACTAAAAAAAAGGCAAACAAAAATATATATTTTTTAAATTTAACTTTATTTTCTGATGATTTCAACTTGTTTTCAGGCATTTAACAATGGCATGAACACAATATAATAGTATATGATTGCAAGGGGTAGTTGTCCATCAGAATGAAGACTGTATTTTGGTAAACAATTGCAAGAAGCAATTCTGAATCTGAAAGAATTCATTGGGGGTTAAGCACTAAAGCGTGATAAAGAGGTGATAAAGAGGAGATAAGTTCTCCAGTGACATCACTTTTCAGTTTCTATGTTATTCTATGGAGCCTATGAACTAAGATCTCCAAAGTTCTAGAAATATTAGTGAATTGGCTAGATAGAATCAAATAGGAATTAGAGAAATTATCTCAGTAAAAGATTGCCAGAGGAAATTCTGCATTGGCAAGTGTACAACATTTCATTAAAAGGCTGTAAGGGGAAGCTCTGAACTGACATGAAAGCAATACCACAGTATACGGTTGCAAGGGCCAGTTCTCCTTTGGCATAAATTCAATATTTCAGTAAATGGCTGCAATGGGCAATTCTGCATGGGCATGTAGCAAAGTGCAGTTCTGTATTGTAATCAGGGATATTTAATATGTTTTACCTCAAAAGCCTCAAAAGAAAAACAAGCAAAAAATGGTGCTTCCTGCCATATGCGAAATTTTCCATGAAAGGTGTTTTCTCCAGCTTTTACCACCTTGATCATTGCATTGAAATCTGTGACAAAAATGAATTCCATCTCCCCACACACATATGGACAGTTTCCCTTGTATTCCTACTATGATTGTAGAAAAGGATTGTCAGGTTCACACAGCCTGGTATTCTGTGTTTGTGAGAGACTGAGAGAGAGAGAAGAATCAGCACAATCTTGAAGCTAGAGGAGCTAGGAAAAGAGTAGAAGTGGAGTTTATTTTTAGGGTTCTGTGTCACAGAAAAGTGTTTCCTCTGTGTGGGGAGTCTGAGGACTCTGGAGAATGTGAAGGGAAAGGGAGAAAGGAGAGTTACATAAAAAAATCAAAGTGTTTTGACTGAGAAGTGAGAAACAGTCTAACAGGCAGGGAATCCAAGTTACTACCTAAGCTATTTCACACCACTCTGCCTCTCAGAGAGTTAAATCCATTCCAGTACATTGTGAATCAATGCACTGGAGACCTTTCTAAAATTGAAGGGGTTCATTTTATGAATACTGTGCAGTTGTTTTGTCTCAGATATACAGATGAGGCACTATCAGATAGATAGCTATCCTTTAAATTATATAAAATTTAAGGAAACCTTTGCACATATAAAAAGGAATATTAAAGAATTTTCCACTCATCTAAGAACAAACTGTTTCTAGTAATTATTACTGCCTCTTTGACCACCTGGACACTAAAGAATCTTCAGTTGTATATAAAGGGCAACTACTATAATTTACTAAGTCTTAATGGGAACAGAAAAAATCCAATGTCTGTGCTATGCAGCACCAAAACAGCTCCTGACAGCCATTAAAGAAGGTCCCTTTGGTAGTCATGGTATTATTTAATATAAACCACTGACTTCACATTCTGCAACATATTTAACATAAACTGCAACTTGATATACAACCTGACACTTGTAATGTATGAGAGGAGTAAGGTCAGACTTTGGAGACAGAATTGTGAGGCTTCAAATCTTGCAGTTCTGTCTTCTAATGTGATTGGATGGAAAGCTACACTATTCTGATCTCACTTTGGCTTTTTGGTGGATCAGCTTTGGGGTACATTGCAGTCCTGGCTTGCTTGGCAGGCCTGGTCCTGCAGAAGTAAACCCAAAAAAGGGCACTATCAAGACAACAGTTGCTTTTTAAATTAACAGTATCAACTCCTAATAATAAATCTCTTATCCTACACACTTGATCTGGTCAAAAATCTTACTGACCCCTAAGAATTAATCATATGTAAATTGGTTGTCCAAAATGAATGTTTAATTAGCATTTGTATATCATATCCATAGAGGCAGACATAATCTTCTAAATCTTCCCCACCAAATTTTTCTTTAGTGGGAGTCTTAGGCCTTGATTCAATTATTAGCAGTAACACACACACTATGGCAAAACTTAATATTGATCTGTACACACAGTGGTTACGTCAGAATTCAATTGCCCTACCAACAGGAACCACGATGAGCGTTGGACCATAGAACCTAACTCGCAACCCAACGTTCAATGATTGGATAACTGGAGGGATAATGAAATGCACATTTGTGACCCTATATTAATACATCCACGAGTCACTAGTGTTGGGACCCCTAGTGGCACATGCATGTTTTATTTATTTTTTTTACACAGTTCACTTACATGTCGGTGGTTAGGAACACACATTACAGGACTCAATTCTTATTTTTGTAGGTGCAAATTTTTGTTGATAAAAGTGAGTCCCATAATGTGTGTTTCTAGTCACCGCATGTAATTGAATAGCAAATTGGTCGCCTTTCTCATTGATCTCAATGGACACAAATTTAGAGCCCGTAACTGTGACTTGAAACTACAAACGTTATTTATTTTTTTTCCTAATGGCGCAAATTGAATTCACAGTTGTTTAAAAAACCCATTGAGGCTGTTTAACTAACACAAAATGGAACAATTCTGGTGCAAACCAACTACACCACAGCAGATAAATGGATATTCCTGTTGATATAAATAGGATTTAAAAGATTATTTTTAGCAGTGGAAATTTGGGAATTTTTGCTTGCTCCCTAAGGTTTGATCCAGAATTGTCCCACTTCTACTATATCAGCCTTCTTGGGTAGTAATTATGGAGGGGTAAAATGCAATTTTGCATACAAAACAGAGTATGAGGGAAAACATCTTCATTGATTTCCTAATTAGTGCCATTTGCTAATGAGGCCACATGCAAAGTCTAAGACATATTCACACATTTACATGTGGCTCTCAAGTCAACCTAAACACGCACATCCACACACAAATAGCCTCAATTTAGCCAGTGGGAGCTTGGCTTCCATTAACCCAAACTCAAGTTAGGCAAATATATGCAAAATATAACGTTGTACACTTACTGAGCTATTCATACTGGCTCTCTTATAAACTTAAGCACCTTAATAAAATGAAGAAGACCTACATCTACAGGTTTGGCTACTTAATTGTGTGGCTTAGTAAATATGGACGACATCATTTATATGTATTCATTGTCCTTAAAAATTGAAATGATGGTACCATGGTAACCAAGAGAGTAAACACTACTGTAATTAAATAATTAACTAAAGTGTTTTAAAATGAATACCTTTAATGGCTGATTAAGAAAAAGGATATTGTAAGCTCAAGACACACACCTCTCATCTTCTGACTGATGCTTCCCATCTGCCTGAAGAAAAGGTACTTGGGGCCATGTGCAAAACCCTGAAGAGGAGAAATCCTGGAGCAAATCAATTGCATCATAAGGATTAGGGAAGGATTTAAATATTAACACCTTGAATGTTAGCGAGGTCTCCAGTGCATTGCAAGGCAATGTGTTTAATGTCTGTCTAGTATTCAAAAGCAGGGGAGGACTGGCAACTTGTAACCTAGGGGGCAAATACAATCAAATGCCCAATTTGTACTATTGTTCCAGCCCACTCCCTTTTGTTAATATTAAAATTGGCATTTATGTTGTGAAGTAAGGTAAGCAATACCACAGCACTAACAATGGAAATGGAGAAACACAAGTGATAACACAGAGCTTACAGTTGAAATGGAGCTACACTAGTGATTCTACAGAGCTTACAATTTAAGTAAAGCTACACTAGTGATACCATAGAGCTTACAAGGAAAATGGGTTATTCTACTAGTGTAGCTCCATTTGGATTGTAGCTCTGTGATATTTTTTGTGTAGCTCCATTTCTTTTGTAAGCTCTGTAGTGAAGCAGTGGCCCAGACATTTGACTGGCCCAGGGGGCAATTGCCCCCCTGCCCCCCAGGCCAGACCTCTCCTGTTCAAAAGGTTAACCCTTTGAGTGCCAGAGAGATCCATTTTGAATCAATCTGAATTTTGGGAATTTGTATTTCTTCCCTGTGGTGCAGAATAGTTAAACTTGGACTAAACTACTGCTATAAATTACAAACAACATGAGCTCACATATACCATACATAGTCATACGACAAGTAGCATGTTTCATTACCTGCTGTTATCAGTGTAGCACAGAGAATCAGAAGGAACATCATGGCAATGGCTCTTCTTTGATCTAGATCTGGGACAGTGAGCTTGTGGTATCTTAAGTCCTTTTGGATTCTCAGTGGAATTATGTGATCAGTAGACTTCTGCAGATGTGGAACTTGATGAAATTCTGAAACACATATTGATCCTAAATGAATTTCTGAACACTTTTAGTGATCCACAATAGATTGGTATCTCTACACTTGTAGTCAACTGCTCCACTCACCAGCCAATAACCAGTCTGCTTCACCTTGATCTTCTGTTTGTGTTACCCAAAGCAAAGTCTTGACTAACAGTGGAGTATTTATTATGCTCCAAACCACAGATGTTATATGATAAAATGTACCATTATATCTATTTTAGCACTCCTCTGTATAAATTAGTGACTCCATGGGTTTCCCTCTATGATTAAATAACAAGGTCCAGCAAATAAAAGCTAGAATATATAAAGCAGATACAGCTTCTTCATAGACAGGTGCATGTAGAGCTTTCACTTTACTACTGAAGTGACACACCAGATTGACTCACTTGGAAAAGTTAAGTTCACACCCCCTTTTGCTTTGGATTGCTTAAGTCAGAGCAGTAGCAACCAGTAATATGTTCTGTAAGATTTTGCATTCTCAGAGAGACATTTACAATCTAAATGCTTTAAAGAAAGTGCAGAGACAAAGTATGTGAGAAGTGAATTGGTTTTCAGCGTAGGAGATAATAACAGTGCAGCTTTAGGAAAGTACACCCCTGTCTGAGCAGTCACGATTCTGTGTGCCAACACGTTTAGACAAGTATCCTGTTGCATTAGTTTAACCTTTTGTAGGAAGTATTTACAGTATTTAGTTATTCTCTTTAACCCATTGAGAGCTAGAGAGATCTTCAGTTCATTACTAAGCAATGCTTTGGAGAACTCTGTAGCATTCAAATGGTTAAAGTGCATGAATGTAAAGCCTTTAGTGTTAGAGAGATGTGTAAAATATTTCAGAGCAATGCTCTGCATGTCCCTCTTACAGTAAAACAGTGTAGTCCAACCTGAGGCCCTTCAGCTGTTTAGGACTGCAACTTCCAACAGTTAGAGGGCATCATGTTGGATGTCCTTGTACTAAAGGGAAATCAGAGTGTGTTATTTTGTTTGTGTATAAAGTAGAGAGGTGTAAAGAAGAGTTATTTGCTTCCTGTAACAGTAACAGTGCAATACAATACAGTGTATTATTATATGAAAGAACATACTGGAACACTCAAATATAGGTGTAAACCTTTTTATCCCTTGATAAAACTTAAAGTGACAGCTCCTTTTAGACTGTATATATTCTACAATTACATAATGTGTAAAGTGAAATTGCCTATACATTTTATTATTGTTTTTTTCCATTGTTGCCTATATTATTTACACTTTTATGCCCCCACAGTGAACTCTCTGGATGTCTGTTTCAAAAAGTGGGTTGACTGTCAGTTTAAGATATGAAATTGCTTGTGGGGGATTTTATTCTCTAGGTATTGGGGAATCAATTTTCCTTGCACTTTTCTCTTTCTTACACAGAAGCATATGTTTTTGCTTTGCTTCATGGTGCTCTTTTTAAGTGATTCATATCCAAAACATCAAAATGTAGGATAACCTTTTAACCCTTTGACCCTTTGAAGTGCCACATTGAAATGTGAGGATAACCCTTTAACCCTTTGAATGCCAGAGGGGTACGGAATGCATTGCTTTGCAATGCATTCCGTATCCCTCTGACACTCAAAGGGTTAACCCCTTTGAATGCCAGAGATCATTGAGCCAGATACCTTTCTTGCATTCAAATGATTAAGAGGGGGATGTTCAGCTCCTTCTCCAAAGAACAGAATAAATATGAAAAACTGTAAAACTTTTTGGACCCAGGTATTCTATAATGATCCTGGATTATTGTCTATGGATAGGCTACTTTTGGCTAATGTAACCGTATAACCACCATACCTCCCAAATGTCCCTCTTTAGGAGGGACAGTCCCTATTTTAGACCCAAACCCCTCTGTCCATCTTTCCCACCCCGATGCCCCTCTTTTTAGGAGATTAGACTGTGTGGTGTGTATATAAGTGTTTCACTTTGCTCCACAGCAATAAAATGCACATTAATGTGTGTTTAAAATTCAGTATATGTGTATATAAATTAGTCTGTTATAAGTCATTTATCAAGTTTCACAAAGAGGTATCAATAGGTCATGAATTAGTCTAAATATTCTCAGTAATGCCCTGCCCACAAGCCACACACCCATGTACACCACCTAAAACAAAAGTTTCCCTCTTTAGCCATTTGAAATGTTGGGAGGTATGCACCACTGTAATGTAGAATGCTGGATACATTTTACATTTTCATTCGCAGGACAGCCTAGATCAAGGGCAATCTACTATGTGTATTTTTCATTTGTGTCCTGCATTAAAATGGCTAACTGGTCACTTTAATTTTGGCTCTACAGCCAAAGTAACACAACTAGTCCATGTCCCCATGAGTTATTCACTGAGGCAATACAGGACAAAGGCATGTTATTTGGCGAGGGTAGCTTGACAATCACTAAAATATAGCTCAGTCAAGTTGCCCGCGTAATAATAGCATATAGGATGTAGATAAGCTGAGGATGATTTAAGTTATTAACCAGATTCAACTGGAAACACAGTGTTCCTCAGTATGGAAACTAAAGACCAAAGAGATATGAGTAAAATATCTGTCTGTAGCACCATTGTTTATAAAGGTACTTTGTTAATCCATCCACTTCCCGAAGAGCTAGCAGTTAATTCCTGTGCAATTATTTACAGGTTCCTGTGCTGGAAGGCAAGTCTTATTAAACTCAAAGGGCCTGCTGGAGAAAAAGGAAATAATGTGCAATTTTGGAAAATTTCAGCTGATCAAAAATGCACAAATTTCCCATTGATAAAATTGACTTTTAGCTCCTTGAATGCTAACAAAGTGTCTAATACATTGAAGTGAATTCAACATGTTAGAAGTCCCATTTAAAGCAATGGAATTTTTTTTTTCTCCCTATTGTAAAGTTGGCTTTCTCCAGAATTATACGTCTGTTTGCATTAGGCTCTTAATGTTATGTAAATATTAAGAAGAGTTTTTCCTTGTATTTTTGATCCAACAGACAGTATACACGTTCCAGTCTGCACTTTTAGAATGAATCCTTGTTTACAATGTAAGCTTTATGGTATCATTTTAACCTCTTGCGATAAAGCCAGCAGCAACATTTTATCAGTATAGCAGAACTGCCCACAGCCAGTGAAACCCAAGGGCCAAATTAAATCTGCCAGATCTGAGCAATGGGAAGAATATAAAAAGACTGTCAAACCTAGTTTTACAAGGAATACGAACCTGTCGAGAGAGGAAGTAAGGATTATGAAACAACTATCTACAGATCTAAAAATCACTATCAGTGAGGCCGATAAGGGGGGAGGAATCTTACAAGACACAGAATAATATCTGCAAGAGGCAGAGAGACTATTGGGAGATAAACACTCTTATCAGGAATTTAAATTCAGTCAGTATATCAGAGACAACTGACAGATATTTTAGATGGGGTGCTCAGGAGGGGTCTGTTGACCAGGCATGAATATCAATATTTATGTGTTCAACATGCTGAAGTGGCATACTTTTATCACATCCCTCAAATTCATAAAAGCCTGAGGGACCCCCCTGGGCACCTGATTATTTCGGGTGTGAATAGTCTTACCAATAATCTCTCTGCATACATTGATTCCTTCCTCCAACAATATGTAGTTCAGCTATGTTCAAAACAGGTTCTAGAACAGTTCCAGGCTATTCAGTGGAAATAGGGGTCATATTTATGGGCTACCCTAGATGTGTCCTCCCTGAATACTTCCATCAACCATAAACGGGGTTTAAGATCAGCGGCACATTTTATAGAGTTGGACGAAAGCATGCTGGATGAACAAAACGTTTTTAATCCACGGCATTTCCTTCATACTGACCCACAATTTTTTGAATATCAAGATCAATACTTTTTGCAGAAATGTGGGATGGCCGTGGGTACCAACTTCTCCTCCAGCTACGCCAACCTGGCCATGGGTTACTGGGAAAATGGGCAGATTTGGGGGGGATAGTTGGGGAGCGAGCTTGGTACACTATGGCCGTTATATAGATGATATTATCATCATTTGGGACGGGACCAGGGAAGAACTTGAATCTAAGTGTGAGGCCTTGAATCATACCAAGGTGGGACTTCGTTTCACTTGGAATCTGTCTGTCTCAATGGGACTTCATTTCTATATACAAACTCATTATCACAGTTCTATTGGTTTGATACCATCATTATTTGTTGAGCCAGTTCCTATACTGTATTGTTTTCAGGTCTCCTATTGATATATTTTGTGCCTTAGCCCAGTTTTTGCTTTCTGTTAGAAGATAATGGGAAGCAGAGCAGTAGAAGGAATTAACAGGCTGAGTGGAAGAAGGCAATGAGAAACAGAGAGGGAGGATGCAAGGGAAGCAGAATCGGTGGTAGGCAGATATGGAGAATGGAATGGGAGACAGTGTAGCAAAATGAAATAGGAGGCAGAAGGGAATGGGAGGCAGAGAGGCAGGGGTAGATGGGAGGCATAGTGGCAGAAGTGATAGGGAGGCTGCCAGTAGGGGATGCGAGAGAGACTGTCTGAAAGGGATCTTAAGCAGACTGGAAGGAGGGTATGGAAAGTATTGTGGTAGAAGGGGAGAGGTAGTAGGGTGAGAGCAGGGGATAGGCATCAGAGGGCCGGGAATAAATGAAAGTCAGAAGGGAATGGGAGGTAGAAGTGGATGAGAAGCACAATGCAGGTGAGGATGAGAGGCAGAATGGCAGAGGGATTGGGAGGTAGAGATTGATGTTAGTATAAGGGAAACTAGATTATGGAGCATTTGGAGAAGAACATGGGATGATGCACAAATAAGGGGGATGATGGAATGATCTGAGAGGGACAGTGGATGGTGGATAGAAGGGAAGACGTAGATAATGTGATAGTGACAGGTGGGAAATAGGTGGATGGGAAATAGAGTGGCAAGACAGGATAGAAAATAGAGTAGCAGAAGGGTATGGGAAGCAGAGAGGTAATGCAAGCTGGGAAAGAGAGAGATAGGAGTGGAAGGGACTGGAAGCAGAAAGACAATATAGAATGAGAGGCAAAGGGAACTAATGCAAAGAGGTTGGAGGAGAAAAGAGGCAGTAGGTAATGGGAGGCAGAGAGTGATGGGAGGGAATGGTAGGAGAAAGATTAGATGTTATAAAATATAGCAAGGGAGTGATTTATGGGGATAATGAAAAATCAGCAGGAGGGATGGAAGATAGAAATGGAATGATGAGAGATCAGTTAGGGGCTCATAGGAGATACTCTGAGGTGATGGAAGATACATGAGAGGAGTGCTTATAGGAGATTTGCAGACTCCAGGTGGAGAGCTTATGGGAGATGCATCATGGGAAGGATCATGGTAAATGAACATGGAGGCATAGGTGCTCAAAGGAAATATATTTACATTGTACAAGTGATACTGATTGTGTTTGATCACTGTTACATCACATAAATGCTTTCCAAATCTGTGCCACTTGTAAACATTTTTTTTAATGTATAATAGGGAGAATTAATGAGTTCTCCATGCTATAGTGATAATCAGGATGTGATGTTACAGAAGGGTGTGCCAAATAGAAGTAGGTTGATGTTGCCCAAGGATGGTACCCTGGGCAATCCTATCTGACCTGAATAAACTCTACTACTCAGACAAGTAGACGTCTGAGTGGTAATATTCAAACATACACATGCTGCATAACTCACACTCAATTAAATGTGAGTTACTTCCCAGGAGGAAGAAGAAAATAGCTGTTACTGCTGTTATTGATAAATGCTTCAAAATATGAACATATAAACAATCACCAACTCACCCAAGTCCAAAGGCAGTTGAACATCAGGAGCTACTCCCAACAGCCTCGACAAAAGACTTCCACAAACAAGAAGACACAGGAAGGGAGTGCTCAACTGACCCTCTCACTGCTAACAGCCTAGTCACACACCATTATCCTCATAAAATTCAATCTTTATTGAACACACAATTAAAGCGAATCCATACTCGCACACAATGTTGCAGACACAGGTGTAGAGAGATAAAACTCACAATCCACCTAACGCATTTCATGATTACTACACTTAATCATTTGTCTGATCTCAAACCAACACACAAGTGCTAAATAGTCTCTATCAAGGAACATCAAAATTCTGTGAACCATTGAGACAATCAAACTCTTACATTATGCACACAACATATGTGAGAACTCACATATTTGATGCTAAACTGGGACTTTGCATCACCAGTTCCACACATCTGTGTTTGGCGTCAGCTAAGCTGCGGTAAGTCCCATAAAGATTTATAACACAGATAGGTTGCTACAATTGCCACATTATATGAATAAGAAACTCACCCAGCCAAATGGCCTTAGTGGATCAAAGGCAGTTCCCGACAAACTTGGCCAGGTTTCAGTAAACAAGAAGACACAGGAAGGGAGCGCTCAGCAGATCCAACAAAATATGATAGCTAGTCATCAAAATAGGTAAAAGTCCCAAATTGTTTTTGTAATCATATTAAAAACAGAGCTCCATGCAGAAACAAGCGTTGATACATGACCTCATGAAACACAACCTGCCTTACGCGTTTTGTGATGGTATTACTTAGTCATAGCAAGTTATAATATGCAACATTGAACTTTAAGCAGTATACAAAAAAATCTAAAGTCAATCAGTAATAACCAATAGGAATGTGCAAATGAGGAAGGGGGAATCTTACTGTGTTTTAAAATTCAAAAAAGGAATAAAATAGAGTTTCCCATCATGCACTAAACAGGGAGTAAGACCTCAGGCACGCTGTCACTATGGATGTTCAATCCAATCAATTAAAGGTGAAGTTGAAATCAAAATGTTTCAAACAGTAGTAAAAACCAGACCTACACCTATTAACTTCAGAGAACAAACCATAAAAGATAATAAAATCAATCACTCAATAGCTGGATAGAGAAGTAACTGCACTGAATACACTCTCAAGTTGGTATAGTAGCGCAACAAAGTCCAGAGCTGAGCCGGTACCACCACCGTGGGCTACAGAGGAATGCTATTGCCACACTGTAGTGATCAGAACCAAAATCGCCCTTAAATGGAAAAGTAGTAACCCTGCGTGTGCCACTTGGATTGTGCCCTGACACCCCTTGGGTGCTGTACTGATGGTGACTGCACAAGCTGTAGTAGAGCCGGCGCCCTCTGTGGCCCTGAGCCAGAATATGAGCACGGAACGGACAAGGCTCTGATGGTGAATGAGAGACACACAGAAGCACTCAGAGGAAAGGCTCACGTCAGAGAACGTATGCTTGGCAAGATATATCGGAGGCACTAGACCGGAGACTACAGGCACTGCAAGGTTTAAGTGGTTCTGCACAGGAGCGAATACCTTGGCAACCAGCAGAAGGCAAAGCAACCTCAGGCTACAGCTACTGACAAGTGAGAGGAACAGTGAGTCGTTTAAACAGTTCAGAATGTCGCTGAGGCGACCGGAATGATGCAGGAACACTGGAACAGCAGGCAGAACCGGAACGGTGACTGGAACTACAGGCAGGCCGGAATGGCAACCGGAACAGCAGGCAGAACCGGAACGGTAACTGGAACAGCAGGCAGGCCGGAATGAATCACAGAGCAGGGTCGTCAGGCAGAACCGGGTCAAGTCACGGAGCACGGTCGTCATCCAGAGCCAGGTCACTACACGGAGCAGGGTCGTCAGCCAGAGCCAGGTCAAATCACGGAGCAGGGTCGTCAGCCAGAACCGGGTCAAAATCACGGAGCATAAGCAGGAGAAGAGTCAGACTAGCCGGGTCGGTACACAGGAGGCACAGGAATATGGCAACAAGGCGCAGCAACAGGAACACCACGAAAGGGCAACTGACAAGTGCCCAAGCTCTAGCATATAACGGCACATCCTGGGCGGGCCAATCAGTTTCCACCAATGCACAGGCAAATCATGTCAGATTGACAGAAAGACACGGGGACCGTGATAGGTATAAACCAGATCTTCTCACAATTCTTTAATAGTTTTTCTCTCTAATGGATTCAACTTATCCTTATAATCAAATGATCCTTGAAACTTACCTTGTAATGTAATAAGATCTTGTTCAATCAATTACTGAAAGACTCCTATAGCATGACTATGATATTGACTAGGGTAGAAATCAGAGTGCAGTTTAAACCACCTATCTGGGTGTACCATCGAGAGATGCTGCACCATATTGTCAACTTTTAAACCACTCTCCCTTTTTAGACATTCTAAATCATATGTTACACACTGATCAGTAAAGCTAAGTATATTAGAAACTTCATCTGAATCCAGATTTTTAGAGATACAAGCATCTAAAGATGTATCCTATAATGAGTCCTCTTGCTTTTGAGCCAAAACGCATTGAAGTGAAGCTGACTTCTGGTAGAGGAGAATGCTGATCGTGGACAGAGCAGAGAGACCGATATCACACAGAGAGGAGAATCGGTTCAGGGGATTGCATCAGTGGGGACATAGCATTAGTAGCAAAGCATCATCTGTATTTTGAAGTGCAAAGACTCATCAGGATGAGGATATTAAAATAAGCGGCCACCTACACCAGGCAACTGGAACTTTATTTTAATGTGCCACATGTGCATTTAAAACGGAGATGGGCCATATATATGCTTACTGACTATTTCTCACTATACCTGGGCTCCCATTATCACCCAAGCTTCCCCACGTATATACCGTTACCTCAGTTAGAGATACCTGTAGCCACATCTAAGTGTACTGCTCCACATTATCCACTTAATATTTGCTCATGATACAAAGACACTCTTTGATCACTGAATAAGAAAAAGAATTCTGTTTCTTCGTGTGCATTATTTTACTTTTATTTTATTTTTATCTTACCTTATCTAATTATTTTTGGTTTTTAACCTACGTCCAATATTTGTGATAATATCGCTTTTTCCCAATATCTTTATATGATTTTATTTTGTGAATTTATGTCCTTTTACACTGTGAATCTAATAAAACTGTACACTTAGATCTATTCCTGTGCTCTGTCTTGCCCTACCCCTCTTTTGTTTCTATGTTTCATGACGATACAAAGATTGAACTGCATCTAATAACAGAGACAAGCTGCCAAAAGGATCCATGTAATGGGGCCCTAAAAGACTATACTCACAGGGATAGCTTTCTTTGCAATCTATATGCATATATAAATTTAGATATTCTCTATGTTTATGTATAAAATAGAACTCTAGATTCAGTGTTATATACAGGATAGAAGTTATTTTACATTACGGTCCCACCCTATATATCATTGCTTCTATTAAGCTAGTCATAATTTAAGAGTATTATATCTAACACTATTAATACCATCTAACACCATATTACACAAAGGTCTACAATTAATACTTTGATCAATAAAGATAGAGGTGCAGCACCATCTCTCTGTTTCTCAAGACATTGTTTCCGAATATGGATTCGCTTTTAATGTGTGTTCAATAAAGAAAGAATTTTATGAAGATGATGATGTGTGACTTGGCTGTCAGCAACAAGTGGGTCCATTGAGCACTACTTCTCTGTGTCTACTTCCTATGAGGAGAAAGTAAATATCTCAGATAACATTGAGATACATATGAGAGAGACTCACCAATGTGGAACTAAGCCAGCACCACCCAGAGAGGTGAATGCATAGCCACCATTTTTTAATGTGCTGTGGCGTGATTGCCTTATAGCAAGGTACAGGTGGGCAAGAAAATACAAGCACCCCCTCTGCATGGTGCCCAGTAAATAGCCTTGCTCATTAAGAATACTTGTGCACCCCTTTCAAATTCATATGTTAAACAAAATAGAACCATGTTTTAATTAATCATTAATCCTTTCCAGTCCCTACTCCCACCCACACCATATGATGGACTTTATATTAGTTTAAGCCTCTAGTACCCTAAGGGTTATATTGACAAAAATGTCCTCAATCATGTTATAGTAAATAAAGACTTTGCATACCTGAGGCACTTCATCTGTTTTACAGGCACAACTAGATTCTGCTTTCAGTTCTTTTATTTCAATAGCTTTCTTTTAAACTCTGTTAGGTGGAAATAGGGTGTGCAATGCATTGATATTCAGCACACAGTTTGTAACTATGAATTGACATGAAACAAAATGTTTAAACTGCAACTTTGTTGCAACCATTGTAAGTTCTTGTCCTGATTCTGAAGTAAAATTCATCTTTCTTCCTGATACTTTAGAACTGTAATATCTGACTACAACAATTGCCAAACTGGTTTATCTAGATGAATGCATAGTCAGTGCTCATGAAAGGTTCTGTAATGTTCCCATGACATGACACCTAGGCATTCTGTATTAATAAGTATGTCAACATCATAAAAACGGCACTGATTTCTATGCTCACAGAGTAAAATATCTGGAAAAGAGACATCTCCTCTCAAAAGCTAAACATAAGAAAATGGCAATTCCCACTGAGCAGAAAAAATTCTGAGTAAAGTTTTATTTTCCAACCTTGTCCACCTTTTGCACTGCATTAAATCAATGATAAAGTTTTTCCCACATGGTGTGAGTTTTCTCATGTGTTAAAACCATGGTAATATAAAAGGGCTGTCCGTTTCCTGTATCTTGTCAGTCCGTACTTGGGATATTTAGAGAAAACACTGAATACTGATGCTGAAGGTGACTGGCAAACAGAGAGAAGCTGGAGTTGTATTTTAGGAGACTGGCTGCAAGTTCAATTGTTTGCTATGTATTAGGGCTACAACTAGGTATGGGCAAAAATCATTTATTCCCATAAGAATTTTTACTGACAACAAAAGCAATTTTCTGCTTTTCCTGTGAAAATTCCTGCATGTTAAAAGTTTTACTTCCTTCTAACCCCATGAAATTCTCCGCAGGAACTTTGTTAGTTGTTGTGGTGGGGAAAGTGTATTTTTATGGCTACCAGCAAAGCAGGACATAGCTTGGAGTTGAAGGTAAGAGTTACTTTTCTGTGGCTACTATGGGACAATGCTGGCAACAGTATGGTTACTGTGAAGCAAGGCGGGCTGGACACTGTGTGCATTTATGGTTACCTTGGGACAAGGCTGGGGGACATTGTGCTTCTATGGTCAATGTGTGACAAGGCTGGGGAGTGTGTGTGTGGTTCTATGGTTACCATGGGAGAAGGTTGTGGACAGTGTACTATGGGTTAGTTGGGGGGTCAATGTGCGGCTAAAAAAACTGCACTAATGAAGAGACAATGAGAACAAGAGGGATAAGCATATACTGAGGTGTATTGGTGCTACACATCTGTACCAGATGCTATACAGAAAACCTTATCCATTATAGCCATCTGCTGATGACTATACTCATGCTGTACTGTATTGTAATTACTAGAATTGCTGTGATATTGAAAGAGAGAAAAAGCTACTGCTGACATTTTAGCACTAGTTATGTCTAGAGGCAGATAGGCAAAGAAGGGGGCTAAAATCACTTGTCATTGCAGGTAGTCTGGGTGTGATTTTTGTAGACCCTGAAAGAGAAAGTTTTTTGTTTTGTTTTTTTATAAATGGACTAAGAAAACCCATTTGACTGATAGGCAGAGTATTCTTTGACCTGACCAGTGACTGAGACTGACAGTGAAAGATACTCGAGACAGAGACATACACCATAAATTATTTTCAGATGACATCACTCAACACTAACAACTCTGTTGTGTACTTTAAAGTTAAAATCCGTGCTACTTTCATTATGTCCAGTAATTAAGCTAGCTATAAGGTTAAGGGGAAAGAAGAAGGATGAGCTGATCTTAAACTGTCTGTGGCCATGGCTTCTGCAGCTTGTGCAATAAATAATGATGATATCTTATTCCTGTAAAGGTGACAGGAAAAGTTCCACGACCACCAGTAGTAGTAGTCCTAAACCTTTAAGGGCACTAGAGACAACAACAATTCACATACTTCTGTTGCAATATTGGATAAGGTTTTAGCAGTTAAACCATCTGCTACCTCTGACAGTAATGGTGACACCATGCATATAAGTAGCGGTCAATGTTCTCTAAATCCTCCCAAAGAAAAAGTTAAAATAAACTGTTTTAGACTTCAAAAAGCTTTAAAGAATGTGAAAGTAGTGGGGAGGAAACTGACAAAGCTGATTATGACCTGATTATTCATGACGATGATGTTGTTCTAGAAAGAAATTCAATGGCAGTGGCAAAATAGAAGAAAATGTATGCATTTTCTATGGGTGGGAAATTTCTTGTCACTATGCCCATCAGAGATGACCAAGTCACAAAATTCAGCTGACACTGTGAACTGCAAGTTGTTGGAGCTTATGCTACAGTGAGGAGCTAGAGTGTTTTGACAGATCACTTCTTAGACTTGCTGAATGAAGTGCAGTAAGTTTGGATAACCCAGACCAGTTTGTATTGATTATACTCCGAATGATTAGGCAGGGTCTGCAGAAACATAGAAACATAGAATTTGACGGCAGATAAGAACCATTCGGCCCATCTAGTCTGCCCAATTTCCTACTGTAAAAAAAAACACAACCTCAAACCTTTTTTGGTCCTTGGTCTTTTCTTATGTTAAGGACCACCTTATGCCTATCCCATGCATGCTTAAATTCTGTCACTGTATTGACATCTACCACTTCTGCTGGTGGGCTATTCCACTTGTCTACTACCCTCTCAGTGAAGAAAAACTTTCTTACATTACATCTAAACCTGTGTCCCTCTAGTTTTAGACTATGGCCTCTTGTCCTAACGTTTTTACTCTTTTGAAATATACTTCCATCCTGTACTTTGTTGAATCCCTTCATGTATTTGAATGTTTCTATCATATCCCCTCTCTCTCTTCTCTCCTCCAAGCTATACATATTCAGATCCTTTAGTCTATCCTGATATTTCTTTTCCTGTGGACCAGTCACCATTTTAGTATCCCTTCTTTGAATTTTCTCTAGAGTATCAATATCCTTCTGGAGATGGGGTCTCCAGTACTGTACACAATATTCTAGGTGAGGTCTAACTAGAGATCTGTAGAGTGGCATGACTACTTCCCTTTTTCTGCTACTAATGCCCCTAGCTATACAACCCAGTGCCCTGCTTGCATTCCCCATCGCTTTATTACATTGCCTGCTTACCTTTAAGTCATTAGAAATAATTACTCCCAAATCCTTTTCCTCTGTTGTCTCTGACAGCACAGTACCCTTAATGGTATATTTTTCCTTTGGATTTTTATGTCCCAAGTGCAACAAATGGAATGGAACAAATGGAGTCCTTGAGTTTAATGCAAGGCAGTGACCAACAGGACTAGTCAAGATACTGAGGACTGACTTCAGTACAGGAACTGAACACTAGAGGGAGTAGCTGGACTCCGACTCCAATGCATTGTGTTCCCATTAAAAAAATCTGCAAAAACCACGTCCACTTTTTCACAGGAAAATCCGCTTTAAATACAGCAATAATATCTTCACTATTTTTTCAATGGCTAGAATGATTTCACCCCTATTAACGTGTTTTTTGCCTTTTGGCTATAAAAATGTGCCATTTTCTTGTAAGTGAAACACAATACAAACAGCTACAGAGTGAGAGAGAGGTGCTAGGCTGCTGTACTGTATGCTAATAGCAAAATGATGGCAGGATAGGGTCATAGTGACTGCTATCACTATGAGCAGGTTTACTAACAATAAAAGGAGTAGCTAGAAGGGCCTTTATGTGTCCAGTGTGTCTGAGGAGGAGGAGGAGGAAGTGGTCACTACCAGCATTGAAGGGTCTGCATGCCCTGATTCCCCATACTCAGTGCTGGCTAGTCCTGATAAATCACCCCTAGCGGTCTTGGGGAAATTTATCTCACAGTAGGAAGAAGAGGGTAGTAGTGTGAGCAGGACAAGTTATCTGCTTGTGCCTGCTGCCAGTGCTGTCCCTGCTGCCAGTGTGTCTTGTAATTCTCAGGGGGGTGGGAGGGCAGGGAACCCTTAGTCACACTTGCATACCGAAGCATCCCCAGTGACTAGTACTACTACTAATAAGGTGCAGCAGCTTGTACAGTGTGTTAGGAGTGAGGAACGGGGGATCATCATATTACTAGTGAGGAGGAATATTCAGGGTCAGGGACTGAAATTGATGTTGTTGGTGAAGCAGTTGGTGGTACTAACATTAGGGGAATGGTAGGGGAAGTAATACAGAGCATCCAGACTAGCAGTCATGGGAGCTCACACCATTCCCCTTACCCTGGGAGTCCCCTTCCCCCCACAGTATTGTCCAGGTGGAACAGGATCCTGAAGAAGGCAGAACTATTGCCTAGCAGCAATAATACCACCACTACCAGAAGCACAGATCATATGCCTGTGCCTGCTGTGCTGCCATTCTGCCTTTTTCAGGTGAACAAGAAATGGCAAGTGTGACCTTAGGGGACCCTCTGTCAAATTTCTCGTCACCTCCTCCAACCAGTGAGATGTCAATAATAGAGCAGCAGCAGCACGGAGGGATTGGTAGTGGTGGTGGTGATGATGATGGTGGAGAAGCTGGGCTGGAAAAAACATTGATGGCCTTTTTATCAGAAACTGAGAAGGAATGGGAGACAGGGATGGAGATTCGCATAACCACCTCAACCAGTAGTGAGCTTTTGGAATTTACGGAGTTTAAAAATGGTCTATTTCCTCCTGCTGCTGAGTTGCAAGGGCAGCAGGATGGTGAGGAGCAAACTAGTGTGCCACAGACCAAAGTGGGGTCAACAAGTGATGCAGAACTAGGACAGGTTTTACTTGCCAGTAGCAGCAATACTCCTGGTCCTTGTTGCAGTGCTGATTCTGAGGCAGTTGCGGCAAAAGCAGCATCATCATCATCTGCCCCATTCAGTGAAGGGGAATGTGGAGGAAAAGAAGAAAAAGGCCATTCTTCTCCACCTTTCACCTCCCTCCTGAAGTCATGGGTGTGGGACTATTTTTCTCTTGGAGCAGGCACAGTGCAGTCATCAACAATGACAATGTGCATAATTTGTGACAAGTCAGTGAAAAGGGAACACACCTTGGAACAACCTCCCTGATAACACACAGGAAACACAGACACCATGACATTTATGTCAAACATGTTAAAGCCAAACACCCACCACAGAAATTGGGCGCTGCTGCTGTTGTACCCCTGACTATCCCTAAAGGCAGCAAGAGGCAAGGCGGAGATCAAAGAGGAGGAAGAGTAGAGCAACCCAGCCAAAGGCTGAAAGTTTGATTATGAGCTAAACACCTAGCTCGCCATCACCTTTTTGCTCTAGGGTAACTAGTAGGTGTGGGAGAAAGCTCTCGCCATGTTCCCATGAGAAATTCTACAAAAACCAAGTTGTTGTCCTCTTTTTCGTAGGAAAATCCACTTTAAAATGAGCAATTAAAATATTCACATTTTTCGCCCATTGGCCAAAATTATTCACCATATTTTCAATGACTAGAAGGTTTCCACCCATTGATTTACATGTTTTTCACCTTTTCGCTATAAAAACGTGACATATTCCAGACGATAGAAGCAGCTACAGAGCGAGGTAGACGTGTTATGCTGTTCTGCTGAATTGTTTTGAAAATTGAGGTAGGAGAGGCTCATAGTGACTGCTATCACTATGAGAAAGTTTAAAAACAGTAAAAGGAGGAACTAGAAGGACCCTTATGTGTCCACTGAATCTGAGGAGGAGGAAGAGGAAGTGAGCATTACACAGAACCAATGCTGTCCAGTCCCCTAAATCACCCCTAGGGATCTTGGGAGGAAGAAAAGGGTAGAAGTGAGAGCAGGACAAGTCAGATATCTGCATCTGCTGTCATATGCACTGCCCCTGCTGCTACCATTGCTGTACCTGCTGCAAGACATGCTGCCCCTGCTGCCCCTAGTGCTGCATCTGCTGTCAGACCTGCTACCCCCGCTACTGCTACCACCACTGCTGTGCCTGCTGTCAGACATGCTGCGTCTGCTGCCACTAGTGCTGTGACTGCTGTCAGACTTGCTGACCCTGCTGCTACCAGTGCTGTGCCTGATGCCAGTGCTGCCCCTGCTGCCACCATTGCTTTGCCTGCTGCCAGTGCTGAACCTGCTGCCACCAGTACTGTGCCTACTCTCAGACGTGCTGCCCCTGCTGCCACCAGTGCTGTGTCTTCTGCCAGTGCTGAACCTGCTGCCACCAGTACTGTTCCTGCTATCAGATGTGCTGTGCCTGCTGTCAGTGCTGAATCTGCTGCCACAAGTGCTGAACCTGCTGCTAGTCTGTCTTGTAATACTTAGGAGAGGGGGGAGAAGGTAATGCCAAGTGTGACAGCAGGGGACCCTAAGTCACACTTGCCACCCCCAAGCAATCTCTGCAATGCTAGTACTACTACTATTAAAAAGGTCCAGCTGCTTGATAATATTAGGAGGAAAGGGTAATCAATATCATCATATTACTAGTGGCTGTGATGAGGAAGACTCTGGGGCTGAACTTGATGTGGTTGGTGTTAGTAGTAGTAGTAGCAGTAATGGTGACGCAGCCGGTGGGTCTAGTGATAGTGGAGTGGTAAGGGAAGCATTTAAGAGCATACAGACTAGCGGTCAAGGGAGCCCACACCATTCCTCTGGCCCTGGGAGTCCCCTTTCCTTTAAGACACTGTCCAGGTGGAACATGATCCTGAAGAAGCATGAACGTTTGGAGGATAGCAATCACAGAAATAATTCCACCACCACCAGGAACATAGTCTGCCTTTTTCAAGTCACCAAGAAATGGCAAGTGGAACATTAGGGGACTCTCTGTCACGTTGCTCATCATCTCCTTCAACCAGCAGTCAGATAATAACAACACACCCATGATTTTGGAGGAGGGGCCGGTGGAGAAGAATTGGGACATTTGACAATGGCCAGTGGCCAACACAATATGACCTGCTGGCACTAGGCCAGTAGGGCATTTTTTCAGGGGTTGAGCTAAAAAAAAAAAAAAAAAAAAAAAAAAAATAATAATAATAATAATAATAATAAAAAAAACATAGTCCTAAAAAAAAAAATGTGGGGGTTTATTTCTAACAAGTCTGAGTCCTACAAATCAATCTTTCTTCAGGACTTGTTTCTCTAATTAGTCTAAGTCCTACAAATCATTGTTTCCTCGGGGCTTGGGCCTCTAACAACAAATCTAACAAATCGTCCTCTACAAAATACTCTATCAAGTCAAGTGTCAGTCCACCCTAGTGGCAGCTTATGTTAGGGGGTTCCTGTCTCTATCACTTTATATACAAATTTCTTTTTTTTTTTTATTAACTGTCCCCTCAATACAAGTCAAGAACCAACCAAAAACAAATTCCCTGTTCAACTGATTCATTCCCCAGACTCCACCCACCAACACAGGCACCCTCCTCAAACCCCTTTTATACCACGTTTTATGGTGTTTTTATTTGTATTTAGGATTTTTTTTTAATTAACTGCCCCCAATCCCAGTAAATAAACCCCCCAAAAAACATTCCCTGTTCAACTGATTCTTTCTCCACACCCCACGAACACAGGCACCCTCATACCTCTTTTATACTATGCCTTTGGGAAATAAAATAATATTTATTCTGCGTTTTGTATAAATTCAATGTTCATTGATTTCAATAGAATGAGGTAAGTGCCATTATTTGCCATCCTTAAGAACTATATCTTCTGCCAATCAAACTCATTCTTCATTACCTCTCCCACCAAGTGATAGCTATTCTGTAGATGTCAGGATTTGGAAGTTTGTGTCCACCCATTGCACACTGTGTAGTTCACTGACCACATATGGCAGTGTGGTGGAGGAGAATCGCAATCAGGGCATCAAGCAGCATCTGAGGAGATTACATCCCACAGAATATGCTAAGTTGGTGGCAGGGAGAATTCATTACTATTAAACTGTGTGCAAGTAGTCATGTGTCCTTTGTGGAGAGTAGACAAGGGGAATAGTGACAACAGTAGTACTTGGTTTCTGGAGTGGGGATTTCACAATGGGAACCCTAAGTGTCACAGTGTTTGGATAGAGTAGTCAGGTGTTTCATGTGAGTGCAGTACCCACTGATGCCAGTCCTTCCCTTATTTACCACATACACTGTGCACATTGCAGTTGCTGATGTGGAAGGAATGGTTCCTGCCCTCAAGGGAATTTATATTCTCAACACACCCATGATTTTGGAGGAGGGGCAGGTGAAGAAGCATTATTAGCCAACTTCTTATTTTCTCCACATATACCTGAAATGGATGGGGGCTAATTATGATGCTGCTACTGTCTCATGTGCATCAGTGGAGCTAGTTGTGGCAAGCAAAACCTTAATCATTCATCACCCATGTTACTGCTGTTGTTGACCCCATTCCCTTTGAGTTGGCTAATCATCCTGCTGTTTAAACAACTCAGCAGGAGCAAAAGCAGTAGTCGCAAATTCCGCAATTACATCAGGGCATTTGACAGTGGCCACTGGCCAATGCAATATGACCTGCTGGCACTAGGCCAGTAGGGCATTTTTTCCGCAGGGCTTGTTCTTTAAAAACAAACAAAGAAACAAACAAACAAAACAGAGGCCTACAAAAAAATATACAATTTTGGGAGGCTTGTTTTTAACGAGCCAAAGTCCCACAAATCAATGTTTCCTTAGACTTGTGCCAAACAAATCTAAGTCCTACAAATCAATGTTTCCTCAGAGCTTGGGCCTAACACAAGTCTAATTTCCTACAACAAATCAATGTTTCCTCAGGGCTTGTGTCATTAGTAATAAGTCTAAGTCCTACAATTCAATGTTTACTCAGGGCTTGGGCCTCTAACAGCAAATCTTACAAATAATCATCTATAAAAAAACTCTGTCATGTCAAGTATCTGTCTACCCCAGTCGCAGCTTACGTCAGGGACCTGGCTCTCCTGATGCTACACAACAAAGCTCTATCTCATCGTACTTGGAATCTGCTAACTTAACACGGATTTCCCATGATGCTCAACCAGCCATGGATGCTTCTATTACTGAGATGAAAATCACTCAAGCTATTCAATCTTTACCACTGGGTAAAAGTCCAGGACTGGATGGGTTCTCCCAGGCATATTATAAATACATTTGGCTCCCCCATAACAGATTCCTTTAGAGCATTTCCAAATGAGGTCTCCTCACATCCATCTTCAATTGAAGCCCACATTAAAGTGCTTTCCAAATCTGGCAAGGATAAACTCTTATGCTTTAGCTACAGGCCCATATCCTTACTGAATGTTGTCGTTAAGTTGTTTGCAAAAATCTTAGCAGATAGACTCAAAACTCACCTCCCACACCTTATACATCCAGATCAGACAGGTTTCACCCCAGGGCGAGAGACAAGGGATAATACCCATAAATTTTTGAATCTCATTCACTTTTCATCCAGTTGCTCTGTCCCAACCTTTTTTCTATCTACCGACGCTGAGAAAGCGTTCGAGAGTTAACTGGTCTTTCCTATCACAGATGCTCCATGCTTATGGTTTTGGCCTGGACTTCATTCAGAATGTCTTTGCTTTGTACACTAACACTACAGCCATGGGTAAAACAAACACCTTTCTTTCTGCTACTTTCAGCATTACCAATGGTACCTGCCAGGGTTGGCCATTATCTTCTTTAGTATTTATCCTTGTCATGGAATATTTTGCTCAACATATTAGATCAAATTCTGGCACTGATGGAATTTCTTGTAACTCTCATGTGCATGTACGTCAGCGAAGACGTATTAATCACAATCACACGGCCCTATTCATTTTTACCTGTCCTTGTGTCAGAGTTTGAAACCTTCTCTAACCTTTCTGACTTTAAGAATAACTTTATCAAATTGGAGGCTATGACCATTGGTTTTCCATATGTGGTTTACCCTCTCTTCGGGCCTCTTTTCCCTTCATATTGGCATCCTTTTCAATTAAATATCTAGGTGTCTGTCTTACTCATTTAGTTAATTAAATTTATGTAGCAAACTTTCATTATTGACAAGACAAGATCTTTGTAGATGGGACTCCTTATATTTATCTTTGATGGGAAGGATAAATTTCAGCAAGATGAACATTCTTCCAGGTATACATTATCTTTTTCAAACACTACCTATATTTCTTCCACTAAATTTTTTTGCATCTTTGATGCAGTCCATGTATAATTTCATTTGGCATTCTTGGTACCCACGGATTCAGCGTTAGTTATCGTCAGTCTTGCCTTCTAGACTGTCTTGGCATCTCAGACTTCAAACTTTACAATCACTATGATTTGCTTTCCTCCATTCTAGATTGGGTACATAAGGCAGACACCAAGCTCTGGGTACAGATAGAACACTCTATAGTCCCGCAAGACAAAGCTTTGGTTGAATTTTTCCTTCTTAGCCACTGTCGACATCCAGTTTTGAAGTCTCATCTAATTATTTCTACTGTCCTATCCTCTTTATTGAATATTTTATACAGGGCCTACCATGGCTACTCTTCTCCATGCTTCCTTTCTTTGTTGGTCTATCCGCCCTCACTTGACTTTAAGAGATTTTTTTTATCAATTCCGAAATATCTACTTATTTGTCACTTCAAGATCTTGTGTTAATTCCTCCAGGTGAAATTTGGAAATATTTTAGGATTAATCACTTTCTTGATCAACCTGAGTTTTGTGGGGGTGCTTTATGTTCCTTGACACATTTTAAAGCTTTTGTTCTTTTTCTGGCCCTCTAAGCCACCTATATCATCTCTTGATACTTTCTTCATCTTCCTCGATGCCTGAATACACTGAAGCATGAGAAAGAGAGTTGGGTACTCATTTATCCAATACGGATTTGGTCACAATATGGAAACATACAGCGTCCTTTTCTAAAATGTTGGAATTTACTTATAAATTTCTATATAGATGGTATTACAAACCTCTAAGGCTCTTTAATATCTCTCCTTCTACTAGCCCTCTATGTTGGCGATGTTTTCGGAAAAGGGGGTTCTTACTCCTACATTTTGTGGTCCTGTCAAATGCTGCAATGATTTTGGTCTGAACGTCTTGCATTCATGGAATTTTTCCTTCATTGTTCCATACCCCAAGATCCCTTGCTTATTTTTGTTCTATTTAAATCTGCCAGCTTTACTCACCCATCAAAAACGCATATTACTAACTATGCTGAATGTTGCCAAATCCTTAATTCCAACCCAATGGAATTCAAGCATTCTTCCTACTCCAGAAGAATGTCACTTGTAAGTAGGAGAGTATTTGCTATTCATCAGACTAACCAGACTTAAAAATGGAGATGATCCTGAATACTATACAAACTTTATTACCTGTGGAATATCTCCTGTATCTCCTAATTCTTTAAAGGGATAGTAATACTTTATTATTACTATCCCTCATATCCAGGGATATCCGGTCTGTCTTTCATCATGCGGCTCTGCAGCAGAGCCGCGATCGCGTTAGTGACAAAGAATTATTTCACTGAAACGGTCTTCTACATGTGCTTGCAAACTAAGCACATGTAGAAGACCATTTCAGTGAAATAATTCTTCTTCAATAATGGGATCTCAGCTCAGCTGCAGAGCCGCATGATGAAAGACAGACCAGATATCCCTGCAGTCAGCACAACGCTGACTTCAGGGAAGGGGGAGGGAGGGAGGAATTTTGCCTTCTGTTATCTCTCAAACCATAAAGGTTTGAAAGATGAACCTGGGGGCTATTAACTTATTTTGCAAATATCTACAATATGAGGGATAGTAATAATAAAGTATTACTATCACTTTAATGCAATGGGGGACCACAGGGAGGCCCGACTCCCTTTTCTTTCTTTCGTTCTTTCTTTCTTTCTTTCTTTCTTTTTCTTTCTTTCTTTTATCAGCTATACGGTTATATGTTGGAGTTTCATTGCTTCTCTTTATTGCCATTGCTTTCCACCTTATTCTTACCACTTCGCCTATCCTACTCTAGTTGTACAACTCCATCGGTCCCCTTATTCATTAGAGACTGTTCTCTTACTCCCCTATCCCATCATGTCTTTCCTCTTCTCTCTTTTATACACTTCTACCCTCTTTATCTTTTGCCCTTTTGTCCATTTCCTTTTTAACATATAATTATAGCAATTATTTTAGAACATATTGTTAAACCAAACTACTTCTGCAATATGCTCTTATTATACCCTTTTCTATGCCTTCTTTATGTATGCAAGATGTCTTAAGGGTTTGTTTCAATATAATATCCATGTGCTATCTTCAATAAAAATGTAATTATATAAAAAAAGTAACTGATTGCATCTAAAGCTATATAAAATGAAAGGCAGTAAAACAGTACAACAAGAGAGCTAAGAGTAGCGCTAGTCGCCAGAATTATTACCTGGTTTAACAGATTTGAAACTTGTTCCGAGGCTGACAGTAGCAGGAAGCACGGACATCTTGCCATAGTGACGTCCGTGCGCCTGCGCTGTCAGTCCCTTTTGGAGCCGGCCGGCTAGCTACTAAGCAGCTAGTTGCCAGATGGGGACTGGATTCAGATAAAGTTTGTGGGGTGGTAGTTCCCCTTTAATATAATTATGTTGTCAGTGGTTTTCAACCTCTTTTTTCTCAAGGCACCCCTAACATGCAATATGGAACTTTCGGGGCACCCTAGCATGTTTAATGTAATTTATCAAGGGCATAATAAAGGGTACAATTCATAAATATACAGATATTATTAGGACTCACAATCATAGTAATAAAAATAAACATATTGTGTAAAACAATTTCAATATTTCTACATTTAAAAGATAGTAACCATATTTTTGTCAGTATTCATATAATACATGGGGCACCTTAATTTGATGTCTGCGGCACACCAAAGTGCAATGGCACCCTGGTTGAGAATCACTGTGTTAAGTCTTAGAAATTGTCCATATACACAGATATCTAACTTTATTCTGACTGCTAGCTCTACAGGGTTATCTTTTTCTTTCCCTTTTTTCTATATATCTTATGGCCCAAGTGGACTCCAGTGCATTGTACAGCAGCACAGAGAAGAAGATGGTGATATATAACTCTACAGACATGAACAATCCACTATCTGACAAACGGTTTGCTGCAATGACAACCTCTTTGAATAGTCTGATTATTTGGGTATCTTGTTGTGGTTTTCCTCATTGATACATCAACATATGATACAAATTGGTATTGACTTATTTGCTTGTTTTTTGCCCACACAACCTGCCTCTGCCATGTACTCATTATATTGCTATAATTCATTGATATATATATATATATATATTGTGGCTTGAACTCATAAATTCACACACAGATTCTGTCATCTAATTACTTTATTTCTATCATTCTTTGAGATATACAGCAACTTGAAATCAATCATAGATTTAATTTTTTTTTTTGCATTATTTATGGCTGTTATTAGTATATGGTTTTAATCCTTATTTTCTGCCTAAGTTTTGGATATAATCACCTTATTCTTTTATTTCCATTAGATCTTTAGTTCTACTTTCACCTGATAGTATTTATAATCAGTGTAGTGCTCTATTCACATTCTCCTGTATTTTACTCCCACTTGTTGATTATCTGACATGTTGAGCACAGTATCTATATTATATTTTCTATGTATCTAAAACTATATCTGGGCCCAGATCGTTGTACTTTTAGTCTCAGTGTACTGGCAATGTAAAAGCAGCTGGTTATACTGCAAGTTTAACTGAATTTCTCAACTAGCTAATCTCTCTGCACATTAAAGGTACAAATATACAGACCTAGCGAGAACACCACCCCTGCAAACTCCCAAGCTCATTGTAAAGTAAAACTCCTTTCCCTGGGCTGCTGGGGAAAAGAAATGAAAAATAAACTGCACATACTATCTAAAAGGTTACCAGCTTCTACCTCCATCACTTTCTTTATTCTGCCGTTATGTTTTCACTTATTAGCTTGTTATACTATTTCATTTCTTCTTTTCTTTGCTCCTCATTCCACTAACTCCCATTTCACCCCATACTTCTAGTTTAGTTTTTAATACTAAGGTTACCAATACCTGAATTTGCACAGATGTCCTCTTTTTTTTTTTTTTTTTTTTTGCTTTAAATGTCTGGTTGCAATTTCAGAAGAGGAAAGCATGAGTAAAGTTTATTTAACCTCTCCCTCTCCAGTATATGTGTTGTGATGAGTGTCTGGGGCTTACCTACTCTCCCCACTGATCCTTTTATTATCTGGGGTGTGTGTGTAACACGTTTTTTCTCATGTGTTGCACATTTTTCTGGCGTTCAAAGGCTTAACTGTATCTTATAGGTGGGGTGTGTCTATCCTACACAACAATCCTGCTCCATAATACCTGCATTCTTGGCCAGTAAGATGGTCCTGATTGGATTGTGCTACAAGTCAGGACATTTAATTAGCTTGTGGGGAGGAAGAGACTCATAATTCAGGAATGTTCTCACTTTGTGCAAAGTGTCAAACAGGAAGACACCAATGTAAGTATTGGGTTTGCTCAGTTATATTGCTCCCTTACCCATTTATCCCCATTCCCTGCATTAATTTCCAATCATCAACAGTAGTCCACAATGCCCTCTGAATCAGCACTCTGTCTATCTGTATGTTCATAACAGCACAAGGGATCAGCTCTGAATCTCCCACCAGTCACAATGCATTCTGCTGCATTTTACTTACCGTTAACTATAAATGCTTAGACCTATTTAATACTGTTTTTTCTGCTTCTTATATTAATCTTTCTGCTTCCCTTTCTCTGCCTGCTTCCCATTTTGTCCATGTTCTATGTTCTTCCTGTCCTTATCTCCTATTTACTTCTCTCTCTCTTTCTGCCCCATTTATTTCCTACCTTCTCTCATCTCACACTCATTGCCCATTCTCGCTCCTACCCTTTTTCATGTGATATGTCCCATTTCTCTTCAGCACCTCATCTCCTCTCCCTGCTCTCTCCTATTCTCCCTCTAGCCTTTTCTTCTCTTCTCCTTGCTCCATTCCTCTCCCATCTTTCCCCTCTGCATCTTTTGTCTCATGTTTATCCTCTGTTTTTCCTTCTCTTTCACCTATCCCTTCTATGCCACTTCAGTTCTCTCACTTTCATACAAATAAAATTGTGAAACTTTAAGAGAGACAAAACTGTGAGTGTTGTTTCCTGGTTTACTTTATTTTTGCCCTTTTCTTTGCATTGTATATTTGAAAGCAAGGTGGGTATATTGATTTTCAATGGCACTGTGTGGAGGGAATATTGATGTAATTTTATCAGAAAAGTGTAACATTTTGAGTGCTAAAATGAAGATAAATTAATTTTTCTTACATATTACTCATTCCTCCAGCACCCGTTGTATATATTGTAACTCTACCAAAACTCTTAGCACCTTCCACACCTTGCATTGCATTCCCTTTTGACTCTCTAGTCTTCTCCACCACTCTCCACCCGTGCTTTCATGTTTTTACTACCTCCTGGTATCTTTTTTCAACCTTCTTTTAGATTATTATACTCCATGCTCTGTGTATTTCACTTGGCTCTCCTTAATCCTTTTTCTCTGAATCCCATCACTATCATCCATATTTTCATGCCCCCCACATATACACAAAAAAACAATATTTTATGTTATGTATGTAACTCCTTCCAATGACGAAAATGTCACACTAGGAACATGTTTATGGGTTAGTCAGTGATATGTTTAGGAATTAGTCCAATTTAGATTGTAAGCTTTCAGGCAGGGATTTCACATCCAGTGTTTCACTTTGCAAAGCACTTCTAACCCTGTATTGTCTAAACCCATATATTGTAAAGCACTCCGTACACTTGTGGCGCTGTATAAAGAAATATATTCATTCCTTAATTCGTTCAATTTACCACCAAAGTATACTACCAGCAGTGGCAAAGTCATGGAGTAGACTGTCCAAGGCCAAAATGTAGAATCAAAGATATTAGCATTTATACTTTAAAAGATAACTTATGGCCATGAAGTACTTAATGAGCATGCTCCTTAAAGAGCATCTAACTATACAAAGGTTATTTCAGTTACAATATTCTACCATTTACTGATGATTGATGGAATTGGCTTCTGAGGTGTTTAAAATCCCATCCCTCACACTAACATTTTTACACTTATACCAACATGCACTTTGCCATTGTGAGACCCCCACCACCACCATTCAGTGGGTTAAAAGCCCAATTGAAAGCAATAAATCAAAAATAAAACCTTTGCTGTTATATACAGATTAAATGACTGTGAACCCCGTATAAAGCATATATCATACCACAAATTTCCCTAGCTCATTCTAGTAGCTTCCCACTCACTTTATTTAATTAACATCATTAGCACATTTATAATTGTATTCTCACTTTCATTTTTTTTAAAGGTCATTAAAGGCATGTTTTTGGCTCACTTATGCAAACATACACCTTGTCTGTTTGAATTGTTATACCTCATGTGGCCTGTGGGGGTGGTAAGTTCTAACCTATAAATAGGATGAAAGGACTCACGGTCCTCATTGTTCAGTAACCACTTCCTGCAGGCCAAAAGAGTTTTATTCCAGGCAAGTCCTCTCTTACACTTTTTAAAAATAATTGTTTGTTTTCTTGTTTTTAAATCCATTCATTGTGCCACACAAATATAGTGCCTACAGCTTATGATGCGTTTCCTTATAACATCTTTAGCAACTTCGTTAATCTTATAATATTTTTTTAATTTAGATAGGGATTCAAAGGTGCATTAGAGTAGGTACTTGCCATATCTGAGGTACCTTGGCGAGGTGGCAAGCTTAACATCTTTTGGCCAACTGATGGACTAAATCCTCATATTTATCAACCAAGTGATTATATATGTACAACGCAGTGCACACACTTATACACTGGTATGGAGCAGTGCAGGTTTGTTTTTTGTTTTATCATACCAATGTGCTTTTATACTTAGTTGAAAATAATGAATGTTTTGTTGCATTGATTGGTCATAGTATGTTTAAGATCGCCAAGGTATCCCACCTGAAGTAAGTCTTAATCAATATCTATATATTGTCATTTTAATATCTACATATTGTCATTTTAAAACTTACAAAAACATTCTAAGTTAAAAACTGTATACTAAAGAAATTACCTTAAATGAAACGTGTACAATCTTAATTAAAACATCTAAAACATAACTCAGAGATATAAAATATCTAATACCTCCTGGTTAGACTGACTTGCTTTCAAACAGGAATCACTGAGTAAGTGAATGGGTGAGGACCCAAAAGGACTGGAAAACTACCACCATACCCTTCTTAGAAGTCCATCCCACTGCCCACAACAAACTACAATTAAAGGCAATACCAGGGACAGGCAAGCCAGTAAGAGAAAGAGCCATATACTACACCTTTAAGATAACCCTTTATAAACAATTTTGTATGGTTGAAAATTAAAGGTCAATTGTTTTATATTTGTGACTGTAAAATTGAATGAAATGAAACATGGAGAAATGGCAATACGATTTTGTTGACATTTCGATGCACACACACATCAACATATTGACATACAGTGCCCCCCTCCGACATACTAACCCCCCTTTCTAACTCAACATAAAGTGCTCCCCTCCGACATACTAACACCTCCTTTAGAATTTGACATGGAGTGCTCCCCTCTGATACAATAACCCCACTTTAGAAATTGACATATAGTACTCCCCTCCAACATACTAACCCCCCCTTTAGAATTCTACATAGAGTGCTCCCCTCCGACATACTAACCCCCCTTCAAATTCAAGCAGAGTGTGCCCCTCTATAATACTAACTTCCCACTTTCTAAGTCGACATACAGTGCCCCTTGTATATGTATTGCAGAGTTAGCCCTCTGTGAACCAGAGAGGTACGCAAAGCATTGCCTTGCAATGCGTTTGCATGCCCCTCTGGCACTCAAAGGGTTAATAGGCAGCTGCACACCTTGCTTTTTATGTGTAAAAATATGTTATATTCATTTATTATATAAATATATATATATACTTCAGACCTTGCGGGGTCCCGATGCCCCCCTAGCATTGATCACCTATCCAGTAGGATAGGTGTTCAGTGCGGGCAACAAGGAAGGCATTTGCTGCCTTCTTTTCTCCCTACTGGAACTGCTATTAAGCCTCCTCCACTAGAACTTGTAGTAGTGAATCCAGTTACCGTGGGATTGATTTATTCATGAAAAGCACAGCTCAGCTCTGAAGTTTTCATGAATGAATGAAACCAATGACTGGCTTCACTACTACGAGTCCTACTGTAGCCGGCTTAGTAGCAGCTCCAGTAGGGAGAAAAGGAAGGCAGCAAATGCCTTCCTTGTTGCCCACATTAAACACCTATCCTACTGTATAGGTGATCAATGCTAGGGAGGCATCGGGACCCGCAAGGTCTGAAGTATATATATATTTTTATAATAAATGAATATAACATATTTTTACACATAAAAATCAAGGTGTGCAGCTACATAGACGCCGCCTTAACCATGTCACAGTGTTTAAAATAGCGACATAAAAACCTTGCGCTGCATAAAAGCGCTAGGTTTCATGTTGCATCTTTAAACATCGCTATGTACTGGCTGATCACAACTCCCAGCATTCTTACCTTGTGTTGCCCAGCTCTCTTTAATTCAACGACGTTTCAAAAGGATACCGAGGACAACTACAGAATCGTCCCTGTTTGTATAACATGTGGTGCTATAGTGGCTTTTAAACCTTGGATGTGGACTAGCAACGCAATGCAAATCACTCTAGGATTAAATTACCCCTTTAAATGCAGTGGCAATTTGTTAATGCCCCTGTGGTTTGCCCCAGCGTACCTACAGTCCCTCTTAGAACATCAGCCTCGCAGTTATCCCAGTTGTGCCTCTCTCTCTGGCTCTTTTCTGGCAGGGCAGGGATGGCATTTCCCCATGCATATTGCATTTGGCCCATCGTCATGACAAGGTCTCTGTTCCTGTCACAGTGTGCGGAGTAGAGCTTCCACATATTACAAGATCCACTGCCTGCATGTTGCAATTCCCTGTATTCTATAATAGTACTAGATCCACTGCCGGCATGTCGCAATTCCCTGTATTCTATAATAGTACTAGATTCACTGCCGGCATCTCAATCTTCCCTTTATATCATATACAGGGCTCAAAATTTCCACTCGCCCCCTCGCATTTGGCAAGTAGAAATTGAGTGGGGGCGAATGGAAATTGAAGCCCCGCTGTCCCGCCCACCTTAGTGCCTGGCCTCAGTCCAATGACATGGAGGCTTCAGGCCGCCAGGAGGAGAAACGGATAGCACCATCAAAAAGAAAAAAAACGTCACTCAAAGGGTTAAGGTATACTCTGTGCTGCTCTGCAATATAATGAAAAGTAAGGCATTCTTCAGAATGGCTTCTTACGATGTTTCTGTAAGGGTTAACACACAAGTATCATAAGAAGCCAGACTGAATTATGCCTTTACTTTACATTATATTGCAGAGCAGCACAGTGTATACATTAACCCTTTGAGTGCCGATGGGTATGTGCCCCGCATCCAGAGAATTAGCACACAACACAACGCCCCCCTCCTGCCAATCACTTCTTGTAGCATGGCCACGCAGACCGCGGGATGAAGATCTTCTGTATCCTCTACCCAGTCTGACAAGAAATGCTTACTAGGAGCAATGAACAGCTTCCTGTCAGACTGGGTATAGGATACAGAAGATCTTCTACCGCGGTTCGCGCGGCCGAGCTACAAGGAGGTAGGGGAGCAGGAGCGCAAGGGGGAAAGAGACACATGAAAGGGCCTGGGGAAGGGGACAATCACAGAGGAACTGGGGAAGGGGACACAGACACTCAAAGGGGCTCAGGAAGGGGACAGAGGCACACACAGAGGGGCTGGGGAAGGGAACAGTGCCACACACACACAGAGGGTAAAGGGACAATGACACACACAGAGGGGCTAGGGAAGGGGACACAGACACTCAGAGGGGCTGGGGAAGGGGACAGTGACACAGGGGATGGGGAAGGAGACAATGATGCACACAGAGGGGCTGACGAGACAAGTTGCGCTCTAGTAAGTGCATTTAAATAGCTACTCTCAGATATTCTACTCTCTTTTTTTGTTTGTAATGTGTGGAGGACTACGGTGTGACCAGTGTGGGGAGGAGGACAATGTGGGGGTGGACAGTGTGTGGGGGGGACAGTTGGTGGGGGCAGTGTGGAGGTGGACAATATGGACAGTGTGGAGGTGGGCATTGTGGAGGTGGGCAGGGTGGACAGTGTGGGCTATGTGGAGGGGGCAGGGTGAACAGTGTCGGCTGTGTGAACAGGGTGTGGGCAGTGTGTGGTGAGGGTGGGCAGTGTGTGGACAGGGTGTGAAGGTGGGCAAAGTGTGGACAGAGGGTGAGGGTGGACACAGTGTGGGCAGTGTGTGAGGGTGGACAGAGGGTGGGCAGGGTTTGGACAGGGTGGACATGGTGTGGACAGGGTGGACACAGTGTGGGCAGTGTGTGGACAGGGTGAACACAGTGTGGGCATTGTGTGGAGGTGGATAGGATGTGGGCAGCAGTGTCATTTTATCAAAGAGAACTTGAGATGGGTGCAGTTAAAGTCAGAGATATGGGTGGGGTTAAAGGCACGGATATGGGTGGGGATAGACGTGGAAACTGGTGGAGAGTAACTTTTCAGGCCTGGCTAGTAGCTCAGGACTTGAAATTTTGAGCCCTGTCATATATTTGTACAAGATCCACTGCCTGCATGTCACATCTCTCCATATTTATGTCTAGTATTGCATTATATAATAGTACAAGATCCACTGCGGTATTCCAATCTTCCCTATATTATATAATAGTATAGTATATGATCCACTGAGGCATGCTGCTCTTCCCTATTAACCACAAGGTAAGGATGCTGGGAGTTGTGGCCAGTACACAAAGAGGTTTAAAGATACAACATGACAACCTAGCGCTTTTAAGCAGAGTGAGGTGCTTATGTCACTATTTTAAACACTGCACCATGGTTAAAGTGGCTTCTAGTCTCTCAATATTTTCTTTGTGATATTTCAAAAGTGAACCGACTGGTGCTGGGCGGAGTCAGGATGACAGCAACACTGTAGATGAAGCCAGCAGCAAACTGCAGAACACTGGAACAAGCAGGACTCAGTTGATACTACAGCATGGTTCTAGAGCTGGGTAAGCTGGAGCACTCAGTGTATTATGGTACTATGGATGATTGTAGATGAATTCCTTTTTTTTACCTAAACTGCATCGAACTCGAGAGCGGGGTAACCCGGCTTTGGCAAGTCATTTGCTCCATGAACTGGGGGGCCAATTGAGAGTGCTGGGGGCTAAGTATATTTCCTGTTATGGAAAATACTCGCTCACTCTGGACAGTGGTTGAGGGGCAAGAAAGCAACTCCTGGGCTACCAGGGACAAAGTAGGCCACACAGCCCTCTTGTTATCCCGGGAACTCAAGGGATCTGTACTTGGTGGCAAAGAAGGTTCTGCAAGGTAAGCCTTAACCTCAGACTCAACACTTTTTCTATTTGTGGGAAGCTGTTTGTTTTGTTCAAAGCATAATCTGTTCATTGCCTCAGCCTAAAAAGCAGCAGCTGCACCACTGGAAGAAGATGACGTTCTACTGGCGCTGCTACTGATAGATCCTGGAAGACCACCATACTCCTCAAGCTCATCTGCGGAATCTTCTCCCACCTCCTGTGACTGCATCCTGTTTTTTCTTTGCCTCTCACGCACCCTCACTATCAATTGTTCCCTCCAGGCAGTGGGGGAATTGGAACTAAGTGCCATTTTGCCTTTGATTCGAGGATCGCAAATTGTGGCAAGCATTAAAGCAGGACAATTGTCCATGCTCTCTTCCATGCACTTAATCAGTTCCTTTCTGAGCCTCGTTAGAAGGGCAGCAACATTGTGAAGTATTACCCTCAGCACTAGGCAAGCATTTCCCTATGGGCAAGGAAATTGTCCATTTTTAAGAAGAGGTGTGTGAAGAGGAGAATTACTTTGGCCAGGCTAGCATTCTCTTTCCTTTTAATTTCCGTCAATGCACGGAAAAGAGTGAGGACTCTCACTACCTGTTCCATCAGGGCCCAGTTAGCCCTGTCCAGTGTTCTGTTACTGCCAATAAAATGGTGACATGACATTGTGTGAATTGCTTTTTCTGTTCCAGGATATGCTCTAGCATATCTAAGGTGGACTTCCTCCTGGTCCCAACATCTTGCTTTAGGCAGTGCTCTGGTAGGTCTGCCTTTTTCTGTTCCTTCCTGAGGAGTTGGCTATCTTTGACACTCATATGGAAGTGGCCAGCAATTTGTTGGCACGACTCCAGAAGTTTTGGCAACCTTCTAGTGTTACTGCCATCCACGAGAGCAGCCTTCACTTCCAGATGCAGGACATGTGCTGAGCAGCGCACACCCACAAATCTTCCTTCCCGGACAGCCTTTATCATGTTAGCTGCACCTTCAGTAATCACAAACCCTATTTGTGCCTCTGTGCCTGCCTGCTCCCTTAGCCACTGCGCCACCATGTTCTGCAGTGCTTTGCGAATTTTAACTGAGGTGTGCTGCTGAACCATTACCTCAGCATGGAGGAGGAAATGGTGGTGCCCTGTCTGCTTAGCTACTGCACCTGAACTTGTTGTCGGTAAAGATGTGTCTTGCAACACACTGGGCTGCCACCAATGTGCCATCAATGACACAAAGCCATGCTGGCCACTCAGAGCACTCCATAAGTCAGTGGTAAAGTGCACTGACTGGCCACTAGCCTTTCCTAGCAGGTCCTTCAAAAGCCCAAGGCATGACCTGTACAGTGAGGGCACTATAGTTTGACTAAATGTGGTGCAGGATGGAATTTTATATCGGGGTGCAACAGCCTCCATAAGTTGCTGGAAGGGCTCCCCATCTACCAAATTAAAAGTAGCACCCCTAACAGCTATGAGCTGTGCAATGAGGTGTGCAAATTTCCTGGACTGCTGTCTGCACATCCCCTTGGAATGAAACCCACCAAAATCTTCCAGTGTGGCCTGTATTGATTTTGGGATGGACTGTGACTGTCTGCTCTTACTTGGACCAGTTGTGGCATGATCCCTCTGCCCTTTCTCCTGCCTACTGGTGTTGAGTGTGACACTGGTATATGTAGTAGTGCTGCCATGTTCTGCACTTCTCAACACTGACTTTTGGCAGTGGTACAGGTGTTGGTTCATCCTGGAGGTAGTTAGATGACCTGTCACCTCCGTTTGCTCTCCCAAGCCACGCCTCTCTCTCTCTCGGCGGCTCTTCTTCTGGGTCTCAGCACAATCGGGTCGTGCATGCGCAGTTCTCATCCGTCTTCAGCTTGGCAGATGCGCCAGGCCCGGCACTCTATTGGTCTGAAGTCCTCCTGTCTCGCACGGCTCCCAGTCGAGCCCCTCTCTCCCAGCTCTTCCATTGGGTAGCCCCTGTATTTAAACCGGCTGCCCCAGGCTTAGGGCGCCCACTCCACAAGCTTGTTCCTGGCTAGGTTCTGGGCTCTAGACCATTGTCTGCTGCTTCACTATTATACTCCTGGCTTGACCTTGGCTTGTCTGACCATGCTCGATCTCCACTCCCGGCTTGACCTTTGGCTCCGCTTCTGACCAAGCTCGATCTACACTCCCTGCTTGACCTTTGGCTCCGCTTTTGACCACACTCGATCTCCACTCCCGGCACTCCAGCTTCGCATGCTAGCACCTTTAACCAGAGCCAGAACCACATGGTTTCCTAACCACCGTGTGTGTGACATGACGCAACATCCTCCCACGGCTTACTTCCCTGCCACACAATTTACATCTAGCTAGCTGGCCATCGCCAACTGTCACAAAATGCTCCCATGCTTTAGAGCGACGGATGACTCTGGAAGCTGGTGTTAGGGACCAGGTGTAACGGTTTTAACGATACTCAGACCAGAGGTTAAAATAAAACACAGTTTTATTGAGTGAAAACAAGGAACACTGCCCCCTAGGGGCTAGAATAGGTAATAGCACGTATATGGATAAGTATAATGGATGTCTTACAGGCACAATATGGCTTGGGACAATACTGGTATATAACAGGAATCAGTAGTGGTATAAGGGTTAATGCCCAATATAAGTAATCACTCTCTGTTGTGGTGTGATTAGCCAACTCCCAGTATATGGTAATAACAGCCCCGGCAGTGGTGCGAGGTGGGAAGCACCTTAGCAGTGAGACAGAACTGAAACACTTCAGGAACAGGCGATCCGTGAGATACCCAACAGTACTGCCAGAGCTGAATGGAACCAGAGCCAATAGCACCCCTTAGGTGCAGTAACGGAGTCAGAGACACTGCAAGAGCTAAATGGGACCAGAGCCAATAGCACCACATAGGTGCGATAACGGAGTTAGAGACACTGCAAGAGCAAAATGGGACCAGAGCCAATAGCACCCCTTAGGTGCGGTAACGGAGTCATAGACACAACAAGAGCTAAATGTAACTTGAGCCCGTAGCACTCTACCGGTGCGGTAACGAAGGCACAACACTGTGAGAGCCGAATGAGACCAGAGCCAAGACACCCTTCCGGTGCGGTAATGGAGACAAACACTGCAAGAGCTAACGGAATGCCCAATAGCACCACGCGGTGCAACAACTGCTATTCTGTGCTCATAAGGTGTAAGGTGTAAGCACAGTTAACGGAGGCCACGATTGCTCTGCAAGTGTTACGGACAGGCTCGGTAGTGGAGGAAACAAGCTCAGCAAGTGTTAATGACAGGCTCAGTATCGGGGCAACAAGCTCAGCAAGTGTTAATGGGCAGGCTCGGTAACAGAGGCAACAAGCTCAGCAAGTGTTCACGGACAGGCTCAGTAACGGAGGCAACAAGCTCAGCAAGTGTTCACAGACAGGCTCGGTAATGGAGGCAACAAGCTCAGCAAGTGTTCACAGACAGGCTCAGTAGCGGAGGCAACAAGCTCAGCAAGTGTTCACAGACAGGCTCAGTAGCGGACGCAACAAGCTCTGCAAGGGTTAAGTGGGTGATCAGTCTGCACAGCACTGCATACACAGTTCAGAATGTCGCCAGGCGACATATAAACAGAAACTCGCAGGAACACAGGAAGCAGGTCACGGAGCAGGAACGTCAGCCAAACCGGGTCAATCACGGAGCAGGAACGTCAGCCAAGCCGGGTCAATCACGGAGCAGGAACGTCAGCCAAACCGGGTCAATCACAGAGCAGGAACGTCAGCCAAACCGGGTCAATCACGGAGCAGGAACGTCAGCCAAGCCGGGTCAATCACGGAGCAGGAACATCAGCCAAACCGGGTCAATCACAGAGCAGGATCGTCAGCCAAGCCGGGTAAATCACGGAGCAGGAACAACAAGAGTAGTCAGACGGGCCGAATCGGTAAACAAGAATGCAGGAACACAGCAACGGATGCACAGGTACGGGAACACCACGAAAGGGCACCTGACAGGTGCCAGAGGCCCGGTATATGAAGGCCACCCTGGGCGGGTTAATCATCTGAGTATTAAAAATTAAAACAAATAATGAAATTCTATGGATATAATTTAATGAATCCTAAAATGATGTTTATGTATTTTAAATTAATGAGTCCTTTGTCCGTGCCAATAATAATTGCAATAGTTTGAGTTATAATATCTTCTGTCCATATCAGAAGTAAGTTTGACGTCCTCTTATCGTCCTATAAATAGACAGTGTTAAGATGCCACTTACTCAGACGTTATTCTGCTTGAATGACACACAGTCGGGCAAGCTAATAGCGTGTGTGGGATATTAGTACTGGTTGCCCACACTCAGCTTCAATGGATCATAGAACCGGATATATTCAATAGGATACGGTAGTAAATGTACTCACGATTGAAATTATGCCTGGGGAGCCGAAATAGCTTTCCCAGGATTTAGTAGGCATATGAGGGATAAGTCCGGACCGCTCTCACTCGGTCAACTCCCGGTCTGGTTGTACACTCTTTATATTGCTTGGCGTCTGTTAATTCTTGCCGTGCACCCGATTTTTCATGGGGTTAAATAGCTCAAATATATATAAAATATCTTCAAATGGCCAAAATATAAAATGATATCAAATAGAATTAAAAATATAATTTATTAGTAATACATTTTACAATTTCACTTTCCTGCTCTTTATACCGTCCCACCCTGGCTGACGTTCATGCTCTGTGTACCAACCCGGATTGGCTGACGTTCCTGCTCAGTGTACCGACCCGGCCTGGCTGACGTTCCTTAAAAATATCATTTATCAGTAATACATTTTACAATTTCACTTGATCACAACACAACCCCAAAATTCTCAGAGTAATCCTGGATGACCCGCGTCCGATTACAATATGGATAACACCGCGTGGCAAAGCCCTAACATGGGTGCAGAAGAAAAGAGTTTAGGGAGTATAGTGAATTCAAGTAGTAAATAAAATAATCCCGTGAAATAATCCCAACTCGTTTATTTTATGTACCCCTGAGGAAGTGCTTTTGCATGAAATGCGTTGGGACTATTTTACGCTCTCTACTCCATTAGCAGTGCTTGTCGGTCAGTCCATGTCACTGACCTCCCGTGATCTGTGTGGTTTGGGCGCCTGTCTTGGTCAGTCCATGTCACTGATCTCCTGTGTTCTGTCCGGTCCCAGTGCTGTCTCACCTAGCCTACTAGCCTACTAGGTGCCGTTTTGCCTTGCCTAGGTATACCCTAGCGGTAGGGTATAGTTGCTCTACGATTCACCTGCTTGGTGTGACTAAAGAAGTTCTGTGCACTGTCCTTCTATCCATCTGCGAAGATTACCTAGGACCGTTCAGTTACTGCTACACCTGCCTAGTGAAGGGTTGAGGAAGTGTCTTGCACTGTCCTCACACCTGGCCTCGAAGTTAAGTCGCTACTGTGTTGCTCCAGAGTCCTGGAGATACTCGCTCCTGTTGCCTGGGTACTCTAGCGTTAGTTTTACCACACTTGCCTAGTGAAGGGTGAAGAAAGTGTGCACTATTCTTTCCTGGACTCGTGAGAGTGTATGATTCTTTACTGCCACTATTGTGTTTAAAATAAAATTTATTTTAATTTTATTTGTACTTGTCAAGTATCGTTATTTCCTAGTCACTCCGTGACAGTTAAGTTCTGGCCACCAGAAAATACGGGAAACCGACCAGAAGAGCTGGTTCTTACAGGAATGCCCTGCTGACTTTGTATTATGGTATGTGGAAAGTACCTTGGTACCGAGGTTACTAGATACGAAACAGCGTCCACAAGGAGTTTCAGAAGATGCATCTACTTGGGCAGCCCATATTCTCTCCCTGAGGGGAGATGTAATTCTTGTACGTATGGTGGTCAGTACTCGGTCCGGAGGGATAATAGGACTAGGAAGGCTCTCCTCCTTAGCGCCCAAGAACCGTCTGGATAGGGCATCAGCCTAGGCATTTTTGGTGCCCAGTAGGTAAAAGACCACATAATTAAAATGGGACAGAAATAAGGCCCATAGGCCTGTCTTGGAGTCAAGAACTTAGCTTCAGACAGGTATGTGAGGTTTATGTGATCAGTGAGGATTAGGATTGGCACTGAAGTTCCTTCGAGCAAATGTCTCCATTCTTTAAGAGCGAGTATTATAGCCAGCAACTCACGGTCACCAGTTCCATAGTTGCACTCTGCAGGACTTAGCTACTTGGAGAAATACCCACACAGGTGCAACAGGCTCTCAGGAATAGGACGTTGAGAGAGGAAGGGGCCTACTCCTGCCTCAGACGGATCGACCTCAAGTATGAATGGAAGCTCGGGTTTCAGGTGTGCCAAAATGGGTGCTGCAGCAAAGGCGACTTTTAATGCCTCAAATGCTTTGATGGCCTCCGGAGACCAGTTCGTTGAGTTACCATCTGTTTTGGTCATGTCTGTAAGAGGTTTTACAATTGAGGTAAAATTGAGGATAAATTTCCTGTAGTAATTAGCAAATCCGAGGAAGCGTTGAAGGGAGCAGAGACCTACAGGTTGCGGCCATACAAGAGCAGCCGAGAGTTTTGCAGTTTTCCATAGTGAAACCAACCTCTGAGATTACTTACCCCAAGAAGGTGACCTGTTTGCGGTGGAAATCACATTTTACTAATTTGCAAAATAGATTATTATCTCTTAATTTTTGCAGAACTCGGACTACATCTGCGTGGTGACTTTCCATGGAGGTGGAATGGATCAGAATGTCGTCTAAATATACCACCACGCATTGTTGGAACATGTCCCGGAGGACGTCATTTAAGAATTCCTGGAAAAACACGGGAGCATTACAGAGAAGGGCATTACAAGATATTCGCAATGCCCGCTCCTGGTGTTAAACACGGCCCTCCTTCATACGTAACAAATTGTACGCCCCTCGCAGGTTGAGCTTGGTGAACACCTTGGACCCTTTTAATCAATTGAATAGCTCGGTAGTAAGAGCAATAAAGTAGGTGTTTTTGACCATGATATGGTTGATCCCCCTGTAATCAATACAGGGTCTCAGTTCTCAACTCTTTTTCTGCACGAAGAAGAATCCGGCCCCAGTGGGAGAGGAGGACTTGCGGATGAACCCCTGGGACAGCGCATCTGCAACATACTCCTCCATGGCCTTATTCCTCGCGACATAAAGAGGGTAGACTCGACCTCAAGGAGGTATGGCATCCGGTTGCAACTCAATGGTATAATCGTATGGGCGGTGAGGTGGGAGCTCACCAGCTCGGCCCTTATCAAATACATCCCGGAACTCTTGGTACTCATCAGGCAGCGAAGAGACCAGGGATGTGGTTAGTACCTTCACCACTTTTGCTAGGCATGTCTTGGAACAGTTAGGTGACCATGCCATGACTTCGATCCTTACCCAATTGAAAATGGGATTGTGTCTGTGCAACTATGGATAACCCAGGACCACAGGATAGTGAGGAGAGTGGATCACCTGGAATTGTAATGTTTTGTGATGGAGAGCTCCTACAGCCATAGACAAAGGAACAGTTTCATGGGTAACCTGAAGCGGCTGTAGGGGTCTGCCATCAATAGTCTCAATGGCAAGTGCAGAGGTACAGAGCTGCAATGGAATGGAGTGCTTTTAGATGAAGGCACTGATGATAAAGAGACCCGATGCACCTGAGTCAATTAGTGTCTCAGTAATAATGGAATACTCGCACCAAGAGAGCCCAGCGGAGACTAGGGGTTTATCCATCTGGAAAGCCAGGGACGCTGAAACTCCACCTAAGGTCTATCCCCTATAAGACCTTAGGTGCGGGCGTTTTCCCTGATCTTTGGGGCAAGTTTGCAGCATATGCCCTGCCTTACCAGAGTAAAGGCACAAGTCTTCCCCCCTCCTAAAGGCCCTCTTCAGTAACCGAAAGGAAAGTGAACCCAAGCTGCATGGGCCCCACATCACCTGAGGTCTCGAGACTAGGAGGTGCAGGAGGAGAGGTGCTAAACGGGTGGGATGCCTCCTCAGGCGCTCCCTGAAGGAAGGTCTCTCATGAATAAGAAAGCCAATCAAGATGCAATATGAGACCAGTTCCTCTAAATCTCTGGGGAGGTTCCGGGCTGCAATCTCATGTTTAACTGTATCTGAAAGCCCATTACAGAAAGCAGCCATTAGATCCTCATTATTCCAACCAACCTCGGCTGCCAGGGTACGAAACTCTATGGCATAATACGAAACTGTCCTTTTACCCTGCTGGATGGACATTAGTTACTTGGCAGCCAAGGTGGAGCAGCTCGGTACATCAAATACCCTTTTAAAGGATGCCACAAACTCAGCGTAATTGTACACTATGGGTTTCTGCATCTCCCAAAGGGGGTTAGCTCATGCCAAAGCCCTGTCAGAGAGTAAGGAAATGACAAGGCCCACCTTACTCCTATCAGACGGAAAGGACTGTGGTACCATCTCCAGATGGATACCAGCCTGGTTAAGGAAACCTCTGCACTGGTTAGGGACACCCCCATAATGCTGGGGAAGCGGAGCGGACCCAGTCATGCCTCTAAAAACATTGTGCCTGTGATCCTCCTCTGTCACTCTCGCTTGTGGTGTGCTCTGATTTGCTGAGTCGGTTTGGCCGGCCCCTGGTGACCTTTTTATGCCTTGCCGTGACACCTGTCAGGTGCCCTTTTGTGGTGTTTCAGAGCCAGTGTTGCTGTTGCTGTGTTCCTGATTCCTGTGTACCGATTTGGCCTGTTTTTGACTATGCTCCTGTGTACCTGCTCCTGATTGACCCAGCTTGTCTGAGAACCACCTCCGTGATCTGACCCGGCTTGGCTGATGTTCCTGCTCGTGATTGACCCAGCTTGTCTGCGAACCATCTCCATGACCCGACCCGGCCTGGCTGACTTCCTGCTCCGTGACCTGAACCGGCTTGTTCCAGTGACCTGCTTTGTTCCTGCTACCTGTTCCTGTTGTCGCCGTAGCGACATTATGACTTCCGCTGTGCTCGCCTACCAGGCTGATCGTGTTGCCTCCTTAACACTTGCAGTACCTAGTCTCCAGTGCTGAGTCTCCGTTCTCACTTGCAGAGCTGTGCTTCCATTACTGAGCCCTCCTTCATACTTCCAAAGCTATACCCTCTAGTACTGAGCCTTCGATCCTTAAAGCTGCAATTTAACCCTTGCCGTGCTGCCGTCTCCTCAGCTGAGACTTCTCATACCTATACAGAGCCTACACTGTTGTTTCGCTACTTCTGCTGAGCCGGCTGCATATATGCCTGGTCTGGTCGGCGGCTCATTTTGTCACCCGCAGAGTAGTCGAGTTCGTTAACACGCCCGGTAGAGGCGCTATTGGCTCTTGCTCAAAAGGGGATCTCTCCGGTTTACGCCTGGTGGGGCTATTGGCTCTAGCTCTTTCAGCACAGGGTGGTCTCCGGTATACGCCCGTGGGGGGCTATTGGCTCCATCACTTGCAGTGCATTGTGGTCTTCGTTGTTACGCCTATGGGGGCTACTGGATCAAGCTCTTGCAGGTTGTCTCCGGTATATGCCCGTGGGGGCTATTGGCTCAAACTACTCCTGTGCAGTTGGTCTCCGTTATTACGCCCGTGGGGGCCATTTGCAAGCTCTTGCAGTGCAAGCTACTACCGTTGTTACGCCTGTGGGGGCTACCGACTCACGCACTTGCAGATTAAGTTGTATCCGTTGTTACGCCCATGGGGGCTATTCTGTGCAACTTTTCTGCTGATTCTCCCTCTAGTCAAGTACTGCCTAGCAGCTTCCCAGCCTTAAGATCTTTAGGTGTTGCACCATCTACACCAATAGCTGCTTAATCACCACCTTGGGCGTGCCAAACACCACAACAGAAACTGATTATTGCATTTAACCCTTGATTTGCTTCACTACTGTGTGCCTGTCCTGAGACAGTATATGTGATAACTCTGTTTCTGTTTTCTGGGCCTGTGCGGGCATATCTGTCAATATTCGCTATTATTTTGTGTTACCTGTAGAGGGCGATCTTTCCTCTTATTTTCTTTTAATATAACTGTGTTTTATTCTAACCAGCTAGTCTGAGTGTCTTTAAAAACCGTTACACAGTCAGAGCGGCAGCAGCTATAGGGGAAGCCTGTGCCGGGCATTGCTGAGGTGGTGGAGCCAGATTTGCAGAACACAGCAACAAAGTCTAGAGGGCTAGCGCAAACCGGTCCATGCGCTGGTGTGCCTGGTCCAGCCTGAAAGAAACATTCAGTGGATTGCCTGTGCCTCCCAGTCCCTACACAACTGTGAGATTGGCTGTGTCACTCTGAAAATTATTCAAACAAATTCCTAATATTTTTAATATTTTAACACATAAACAATGGTGACTCTCCCTTACGATGGCAAAAAGGTACTAGGCCTACCTACACAACTGCGAGATTGGCTGTGTCACTCTGAAAATTATTCAAACAAATTCCTAATACTGTTCTTAATATTGTAACACAGAAACAAAGATGACTAACTTCCGATGGCAATAAGGTACTAGGCCTCCCAGTCCCTACACAACTGTGAGATTGGCTGTGTCACTCTGAAAATTATTCAAACAAATTCCTAATAATATTTTTAATATTTTAACACAGAAACAAAGATGACTCTCACTTGGGATGGCAATAAGGTACTAAGACTCCCAGTACCTACACAACTGTAATATAGGCTGTGTCACTCTGAAAATTATTCAAACAAATTCCTACTATTATATTTTACACAGAAACAAAGGTGACTCTCCCTTGCGATGGCAAAAAGGTACTAGGCCAACCTACACAACTGTGAGATTGGCTGTGTCACTCTGAAAATTATTCAAACAAATTCCTAATATTGTTTTTAATATTTTAACACAGAAACAAAGGTGACTAACTTGCGATGGCAATAAGGTACTAGGCCTCCCAGTCCCTACACAACTGTAATATTGGCTGTGTCACTCTGAAAATTATTCAGACAAATTCCTACTGTTATATTTTACACAGAAACAAAGGTGACTCTCCCTTACGATGGCAAAAAGGTACTAGGCCTGCCTACACAACTGCAAGATTGGCTGTGTCACTCTGAAAATTATTAAAATAAATTATTTTTCATATTTTACCCAGAAACAAAAGTGACTCTCCCTTTTCGGTGGCAAAAAGATACTAGGCCTGCCTATAGAACTGTGAGATTGGCTGTGTCATTCTGAAAATTATTCAAACAAATTCCTATTATTATTTTTAATATTTTAACACAGAAACAAAGGTGACTCTCCCTTGCGGTAGCAAAAAGGTTCTAGGCCTGCCTACACAACTGTGATATTGGCTGTGTCACTCTGAAAATTATTTAAATTCCTAATATTATTTTTAATATTATAACACAGAAACAAAGGTGACTCTCCCTTGTGATGACAATAAGGTACTAGGCCTCCCAGTCCCTACACAATTGTGAGATTGAACAATTTTCAGAGTGACAGAGCCAAACAAATTCCTAATATTATTTTAACACAGAAACAAAGGTGACTCTCCCTTGCAGTGGCAAAAAGGTACTAGGCCTGCCTACGCAACTGTGAGATTAGCTGTGTCACTCTGAAAATTATTCAAACAAATTCCCAATATCTTTAATATTTTTTGAAAAGGAACACAGGTGACTCTCTCTTGCGGTGGCAATAAGGCACCCTGCCTGCCTACATATGCACAACTGTTATACTGGCTGATGTGTCACACTAAAAATTATTCAAACAAATCCCTAATATTTTTAATATTTTGTACATGAACAAAGATGACTCTCCTTTGCAGTGGTAGTAAGGTACTAATGCTGGCTGCCTGCCTATGCCTAATGCTACCTGCCTGCCTATGCCTACACAACAACTGGACACGCTCTCTCAGCCTCTTCTCTCTCTGAGCTCCAACAATGCTCCTTACAGGAAATGCTGGCTGTCTGGATGTCTGTGTCATTATTCCAACCCCCATCATGAAACCAAGAAGCTAACTGGAATAGAAACAAAGTGGGAAAATAGTGTATGAAAAGGAGAAGCTAATTGTACTAGAGACATGGAGGTAAAGTATGGAGGAAAAGTAATCGAGCACACGAGTAGTAGTCGCCGAATTTCCAAAATTTTCTATGACATTCGGACCAGGGCTGCTTGGATTCGGATTTTTTTTGGCAAACGACCCTTGCCTTTCAGATGGCCCAAATGTTGCCGAATGACCCCATATTCGACGAATTCCGAAATTTACACAAGCCTACTTGACATCAATTTGCCATCCATTCCTGACTGCAATAATATACTGTATACTGTACAGCTATCAAATTATTACATAACTAGTGTAAAAGCCCGTGTGCACGGGCCACATTCTGGGAGATGTTAACCCTTTGAGTGTCAGAGGGGTACGCAATGCATTGCTTTGCAATGCGTTGCGTACCCACCGACACTCAAAGGGTTAAAAGGCCGGTCCTGCTCTGTGTCTGCTGTCACTCACACGATGCGCAGTAGAGAGTGCCCGAACGCACAGAATGCTCCAAGCATTCTAAGCGTTTGGGTAGACTCTACTGCGCATGACGGCTTCTGACAAATATCCTAGCGAATTATTATATAGGATTATAAAAGTCACATGTCCACAGCTTCTGTAGTGCTCACTTCCTCCTCAGACTCAGACTCAGTGGACTGCGGAATGCCTCTGAAGCAAATACGTTTTCTCTTGAATAGTTCTCCACATGTTCAAGATTGTCCTGGAGTGCTTAGCTCTATAACAGAGCATTACAGCTACAGTATGCCATCAGCAAGATTTTTTCAATGTATACTCTTATTGTCCTATAGAATGGATCAAAGCATTGTTCACCCATAGCTTTTCCAGTAATCTCATCAGAAAAAAAGCTTGAAGCTTTGGAGAGTGTGAATGAGGTGCTTCCTTCTTGGTCTATGCTTTTCAGTGGCATTCTTCCTTTGGCATTTATATTTTGGTTGCCATGAAGCATTCCTACACTACTCCACATCAAAATGGCCAATAGTAATAACCAATCATAATATTCTGTAGTCAATTAATAAGAAGAATGATTATTACAGTATTATTTCTTCTTATGCTGTTCCATTATCATTTCCTGTCTCACAACAATACCAGGGGCTCAAATATGTTTGGGCCATTAAGAAAAGATCAATGATAGTTCCAAGTCAAGGTCTGGTACTCTAGTACCCACGCTGTGACTAACTACTGCCAGGTAAAAAAGCAAGATGGCTGCAGCACATCCATTTGAGATTCTATTATATGCATTGGCCGTTAACACATGTTAAGAGGATGCATTAATTCTGCAACTAGCAAACACAGGCATTGAGTTCCTAACATGTATTAAAACCCACTGCCAAACAATAGAACAACAGTGGTGAAAACACAAACATGCATGTGCAACTAGGCACAGATTAACCCACAGATGAATTGATATGGGGGCTAAAGTATGCATATCAATTCATCAAAACCTCCAAAAAATACAAATATCAAAACTCCCCACTACCAGCACTAAAAAAGTTAGAACCCCCTAGGCCCAAAATTAACTTATGCCCCCTCCACACACATTTAAAATATAACATTTACCTTGATGTCAGAGATCCAGCAGTGTCCGAGATACCCTGGTCTTCCAACATCCTTCTCCAAATTAAAATAACAAATACACAACCCCTAATACCCCTCCATCACTGTTGCCTTCATGGCCCCTATGAGTACCCTGCACCCTCATTCCTGTTCGGGCCATTGCCAGAACCTGAGTGAGCAAGAAATTAACAAGGATTGGCTTTTGAACTGCCAATTCCTGTTCAAATTATTTCCCACACTCCCTTTAGCTGGAATGTGGGGTAATGCAGGACACAAAACATATATATAAACTCACCTGCCAGCCAGTCAGCATATAGCTGGAGGGGTCATGAATGCACATATGTCATCCCTCCATCTAGCCAATCATTGAATAGATGGAGGGATGACATGACTTGCATTAGTGCCCCAACAGCTAGATGCTGATTGGCTTGGAGGTGAGGTTGCTCTAGGGCAGGGCTTATAATTTTAAGTCCTTTGCTACTAGCCAGACCTGAAAAGTTACTCGCCACTGCAAGCCAAAACATACCCACCAGGGCTGAATTTCTACTCGCCAGGGCTAAATTTTCACTCGCCATTGGCTAGTGGCGAGTGGAAATTTTGAGCCCTGCTCTAGGGCATGTTCCATGATCTGATAATCCCACATTCTAGTCAGTAGGAGAGTAGGAAATAATTGGAACAGAGATCAACAGTAAGAAAAAAACAAACAAACAACTTTTGTTCATTTTTTGCTCTGTCTGGCTGAGGTAATGACCCAAGCAGGACTAAGTGGGGATGGATTTTCTCTTAAAGGTAGCTTCAGCAATGGAGGTGATGGGGTATTAGGGTTTTTTATTTGATATTTTATTTTGAAGGAATCTGCTGTAGGACCAAGGTGTCAAGGGCACAACTGGACCTCTGACAACAAGGTAAATGTTATATTTGTTAAAGGTGTGTGTGTGGGGGAAATGAGGCATCTGACACAGGTTACTGGTAGGACAGGTGGGGTTGTTTTGGTAGTGTTAGGTGTTATGGAGGTGGGGTGCTATTAGAGACAGTTTTTGGTGGGTTACTGTGAAACTGGCTTATAATTAATGTTTGACACTTTGTTAAATATCGAGCATTAGGTAGTCTCCTTTGATGTTGTCACTTCTCACGCTATTTACCGTAAGTTGTGGGATCAGAAAGTCACAGTGAATGTTTGGTCACAATGCAAGGTCATGCGAACTCAGCTTATTATGGAGGATGCTGGCCAGGTAATAGAATTTCTATGGTAGCAAAATGTTTTTACCGGATGGAACTCCTTTTGATACTAAAGCATATTTTTCCAGGCCCAATAAAATCAAGCCCCAGTTGTTTCAATGTTTTGTCATCAAGTGACAGTGTTTACTTTCACAATATCACTTGCTGTACACAGCAGTGCAGATAATGCAGATAAATAGCAGACATTCATTTCATCTGTTGCTTCTGTGAGTGGTCAGAACAGACAAAATCTTCCATGACAACTTGTCCTCTCCCCACTAAGGATACATGACAACTTGTAGATAGTTTAATAGTAATGATGAACCCTCCCTTCCACCAGATTAGCATATTCTGTTGGATGGAATCTCCTCAGATGCCACTTTATGCCCTGTTTGTCAGGTTCCTGTCCTAATAGATCCAAAATTGTGTATATTATCCATATTTTCTGAAGGGTTAGTTTGGGGTCCAGGGCCACTATTACTGAAAGAACTACTTGTGATGGCATGGAAAGTGATGGCTATAGCATGTATGGCAGATAATCCTCAGATTGCTGCCTAGATCAGTTTGATTGGCCTAACTTCCTATTTTATAAACTGATTTATATTCTCAGAGGTTCCCCTGACAAGTTCCATCAAATTTGGGGTGACTGGTTGGCATACTCTGGTTCACCAAGGTATCCTGTTGAGTGGATAAAATTCATGTCCTGTGCATTGGGTTTCTGACCTATATTGTAATTAGTACCATATTACTTGTTACTTGTGTCTGTCACTCGCCGTAGGGGGTTGGGGGGGTCTTCCTGATGCCTTAAAGTAAAAGAGGGGTTTAGTTTCTTAGGTCCAGAGTCGGTCTAGTTTGGATAGCTTATTTTCACTAAAGTTTGAAAAATGGGAGATGAGCTGTTTTATCATTCATTAATTTCCATGTATATATGCCAACTATGTCATTAGGATTTCATATCCAGTATATGCGAATGTTCCTTGAACTGTAGTATATGCTTGATTTCCTTTAATAAAAAAATTAATTCTACAAAAAAAAACAAAAAAAAAACTTGCTCATGGTGATAGCAGTCACTATGAGCCTCTCCTGCCTCAATTTCACTATTAATTCACAGCACAACAGCCTAGCACCTCTGTCTTGTGACTGCATGTATTGTGTTTCACTTCCTGGAAAATTTGCACTTTTTTATAGAGAAAAGGTAAAAAACACGTGATTATAGGGGTGAAAACTTATTTTAACTATTGGAAAAATAAAGAAAATTTTTGCCAGTGGGTGAAAACGGCGAAGATTTTAATCGATTTATTTAAAGCAGATTTTCACTGATTTTTTCGCAGGAACACAGCGGGACCCCTACTAGTAACACAGAGTAATCTTCCTTTCACTTTGTTTACTTGACATTTCCCTATAGCACCTTTGGTAGACTTTTTTGACATCCCCAATGAAGTTAGGTTTTGAGTGTGTATCAGGATTAGGGGTGGGCGAAAAGTGAGAAAAATTTCCTGCAAGACTTTTTGCAAAAAACGGACGATTTTTCTCTTTTTTCGCTAAAGTTTTCTGCTGTTCTACAATGCAAAATTTTCCTCCGTTTCGCCTATTCTAGAAAATTTTTTGTATATTCCAACAAAGTTTTTTCCTATTCAACACATTTTCTCCTATTCCAACACATTTGTTGCCTATGTTTCCTATGGTGCAACATTTCCAAGCACAATATTACATTTTCTGAAGGCTGTAGTAGAAAAATATGTAGCTGGAGGTCAAATTTGTGAGTCCTACAGCAACATGTACCTTGAACAAAATGTTAGCATTCAGCATGCATTTGTCCTTTGGCCACAACAGTATCTTCCTGCTTAAGTGACGCTGGTACTTATTCATGATGATGTCAAGTAATAAAAAAAAATTAAAGTACAATCTACAATGTGGCAGATGTGTATGGTAGTGGTGGAGGGGGACTGGCGGGACCTTGGGACCTTGACAAACTGCATCCACCCTGGGAGGAGAGGGATCATCATCATTTAGCGCACACACTGCAGCAACCATTGCTGCAATCAGTTTTTGAACTACCACTTTACTCCCACATCCCACATCCCTGCACTGCTCCTTTCCCCCTCCTCTGCTCTTTGTGCATTTGCTGGATGCTAATCAACTACTATGTGTTTCTTTTTACACTCTATAGTACACAACTGATGGAGTGTGATGTCTTGCCTTAGCCCTCAACAAAATTCTCAATTGCATCTAACAAGTCTGCCTCAGTCACAGACCTCACATCAGACTCCCAGTCAGCTGTATGTCACCTAATATATTTATTTTTTTAATTATTTATGTATTCATTTTTAAAATTGCTTATTTTTATTTTTTTTTTATTTTTTTAAGTTGTCCACCCTATCTTCTCACAGTCAGTCCAAAAAAAATTATATGTAAAACACAAAGTCAACAACTTCTTCCCCCAGACTTCCCCAGCATAGAGACAATAAAAGCAAAATCAGCAAGCACATTGGACCCCAGCTGCCTGTGTCTTTCCAGACAGTCACACCAAATTTTGGGGTATTTGGGGGGAACCTCCTTCCTCCCTTCTTTTCCCCTGAGTGCCCCAGACTCCCCTAAAATAGATAACAAATGTCCTACCTAAATGACTCCCTAAACTAGATTCAATTCCCCTTTATTTGCCTATCTTCTCTAGTTCAAAAACATGCTGCTTTCTCCTCTCACAAACACAGAATGGCTGCTGTGAGAGCCTGACACCCTTTTATATGGCTGTAGAAAATTAGAGAAAACTTTCATGTGGTGAGGAAAAATGTTTTCTTCCCATTGATTTCAATGCAATGAGCTAGACGAAAAAAGAGGGAAAACAGCACTTTTCCCTGGAAATTATTTGCCAAGTGGGACGTGGCATTTTTTGCTGATTTTGGTTTGAGGGGAAAGTTTTCACACATACCTAATCAGGATATGATTTCAGATATAACAAATCACTCCCTCTCCCTTAAAATTGTCTCAACTAATGCCAAGAGTTTGAGCATACCTTAAAACGTGCCTTGGTTTTAAAGGGATTTTCTAGCCATTAAAACATTCCATGGCAACTTTATGATATAGTCCAAGATGCACAGGGTAGAAATATTCATATTAAAGGTAACGTCCATAACTCTATAAAACATATATGCCCCCAACATTAAACAAATATTTTTGTCAAGAAAATTCTTACTGAAACAAGAGCAAATTAGAAGATGATTATGAAATTATTTTAATATGCTCCAGACTGCTCACCTGGAAAATCATTAAACATTCCTATATCAGTCAATTTAACAAACTTTTAACCATTTTATAGAATAAGTGTCATTTTCCTGCTTTTCCGCCTAGCTCATTGCATTGAAATAAATGGGAATACTGATTTTCTCCCCAATAGAGTTTTTTCTTCTTTTCCTGCAGTCATATAAAGGGGTGTCAGGCTCTCACAGCAGCCATTTTGTGCTTGTGAGAGGAGAAAGTACATTTTTGAGCTATAGACGATAGGCAAATAAAGTGAAGTTGAAGCTTAGTTTAGGGAATCATTTAGGTAGGACGTTTGTTCTCTGTATTATGGAAGTCTGGGGGCACTCTGGGGGAGAAGAAGGGAGAAAGGAGGTTGACCCCAAATATCCCAAAATTTGGTGTGAGTGACTGGCAAGACACATGCAGCTGTGATCAAAGCTCCTTTCTGATCTGGCTGTTATTATGTCTGTGCTGGGGGGAGTCTGGGGTCTGAGAAGGGAGGTTAACCCCAAATACCCACACAAATTGTCTGACTGATTTGATTTGAAAGACACAGGAAGCTGTAGTCCAAGTTCCTTGTGGTTATTATGTCTGTGCTGAGGAAGACTGGGGAAAGAAGTTATTGGTTTTTTTTGGACAGTGATAAGATGGGTGGAAACACAGTTTAAAAGAAAAAAAAGAAAAAAAAATGTGACCAACAGTTGACTGGGGCCCTGGCATAAGCTGTGTAACCTAGGTGGACTTGATAGATAGCAGAAGAGATTGAATATTTTGATGAAGGCCAAGACAAGACATGAAGATACAAAAAGAAGTAGCACTCACGGGTTAGTGGTATAAGTGTAATTAGATAAGACTATATCTACAATTATACAGTTATATAGAAATTGTCACAAGTGAGCAAATTACACCTTAGAGATTAGTAAATAACATAAAAGTATTCATAATATATGCATTGCACTCAATACTAAAGTAGAAGAAATGGAACAAATATACTGAGCACTCTGGTTCTTGTGACTATTCGCTAGGTGATCTTAAAAATACAGTATTGTTACATAAAACACAATAAGTCCTTCTGTGGCTTCAGTTATACTGTTTCAAGCAATTCCGGTTCATTAGTTGGTGATTTAGGAGTTATTGAACATACATTTATTACAGCCACAGTAGTTGATGGAACACAGTAAGTAGTACATACAGTTCACCAAAGCCGATGATTTCATCTTATGTATTTAAAGTTCTAACAACATTAGCAATCAGTAGAATTGAGCAACTCAATGGGAGATGAATTTGATCAAATACCATATAATGTAAGTGATGGACCGTTGCAGTTCTGAATATAGAGGCCTTTATCTGAAAGAGAGATCTTATTCTAGTAGGTGTTCCATATGCAGAGGAATTGCTCCGGCTGCTGACTATCTTCCAGAAGTCCCCTCAGGTCAAAGTGAGATATGTAAAAGAAGAAAAAAGAAGACAGCGCACAAGAGCTCTCTAAGTGTAGTTATTCAATAAAGCAAAATGGATATTTCAAAATAAATATTTTCATTGGGCAGACAATTTCACCTTCAAAGTAGTAGTGTAGACAATTGCATAAAAAATATATAAAAATAGTTTTACAAGAATTATACAGCATAAAATTGATAAGGTGTGTTGCTAAATCTGTATATGGGCTTATAGAAGAAATAGGAAAGACAGGACCTATTTGTGGGGTATAATACAGGACCTATCTTCATCAATATCAAATATAGGTACTCTGATCACAGATCGTATGTTTAGACTTATCCACGGCTCACATATAGTAGTACTAACTTCTCGCCAGATAATTTATTGCTTAAGGGCCAGTAGCAAGAATACTCTGGCAGCAGCTCCCTTCTCGTCACGCCTGTGATCCCCTGGTTCTCTGTCTTCTGTCGGTGCCTCTGTCCACGGATCTCTGACAGCCTGTTTCCTCTTGATGTTGCCGTCAATTAGTCCAAAGGCAGATTTATTTAGTTATATAATTAAAAGTATATTCTCTTATCAACGCGTTTCGGGAGAACTAGTCCCTTTTCACAATTTATAGATTGAATGAGTGCTATATCGTAGCACGGGCATTTAAAAACTTTCAGTAACCAATCACAATCTGTGTTTAAGGTTAACAGTGTGACTAAGTTCTTTGAAAGAATTCAAAACCTACACAAACATAATGCAAATGTACACCTATGGAATAGTAAACTTGCCAAAATGTTGAGGGTTGACATGTTGTCCTTTTCTTTTGTTGCAAACAGAGGCTTTAATGAACTGATGTCATGTTTTGCACCCTGCAGGAATATCCCAAGCCACAGTTATTCTTGAAGGATGGTTGTGACAATGTTACATAAGCAGGAAGGTGTGTTGTGGGCAATGGACAAAGGCACTCAACCTGCTAACAACCTTTTCAGGACATTTATTGTTGCAGGGCTCATAACTTTTAGTTATTTATTTCTCCACTTCAGCCCTCAGAATACGTAACATTGTGGTGGGAAATGTTGCAGTCATGCGAAACATAGATGAAAAATGTATTGGAGGTGGCGAGAAAACTTTTGCAGTGACAAAAAGGAGAAAACTTTTGTGAAAAAAAGCGAAAAATATTTCATTTTTTGCGAAAAGTAATGCGGGAAATGATGCTGGCTTTTCACCCATGACTAAAAAGGATTCCCAGTCCCCTTAAATATTATCCTAATTGTCACAATTCAACACTTAAAAATTAATATGGTTAAATTTGTTAAACATCACAGAATATTATATTCAAGGAATGAATAACAAATATTGAAAAATCTCAATACCATAAACTGCTCAATCTGTTTAAGGTCCAAGAGTGTCCTAGGTACAATCTAATAATAGGCACTAAGAAAATGTTTATCAGTTAATAAGTTGTGCAATTAGAATTTATTATAAATTAGTAAATGTCTAAACTATAACAAAATAAAAAATAAGAAATACATTTAATTCCACTCAAATTATCCTATTGATTACAGTAGTGAAATTGATATCCACTATGATTATACGTCTTTATGCAGTGATGAAGTCAGTGTCCAATAAATGAATGAATAAAATATGAATTGTTCAGCTCATAAATCAGATGCATATGAATGATGAGTTCTCCTTCTTCCCACATGCTCACTCTCTTATTTTTAACTCATATTTTAATAAATCAAAACTTATCTTTGGGAACCTTTCACTGTCCAATATATTTATGGAACCTCTGTTCCCTTTCTCAGAGGCATGATGTCCCTCTGAGATGTTTGTATTGTCCTGTTGTAATCCCTCTATACCATATCTAAGAGATCCATCTTAACCCTTTAGGCATTAAATCAAATATATTCAACACGTCCATTTAACCTTTTATGTACCATTTTAAAATAATATAGCATGTATCATACTCTTTACTTATAAACTCGTATAAATGGAGAATGTTCTTCCTATTTTGTTGGGATTCACATTATCCATTAAGTGGGAGGTACTACTTTATTGCACAAGTGGCCCAAGGAATGTAGGTCCTTGTTATAATTTATTTGTTAAATTAGTGATCTACTTATTTCTATTCACACACTAGAACAAAAACAGTGTTGCAGGGATTGCAAATATTTGGACAATTTACAAATGTGTGTATAGTGCTGGCAACTCTTCTTAAAGTGTTAGTAATGTCTAAGTACAAATATGTTGCATTGTGTAGAGCTTAAATAGTTGGCTTGAATGAAAAAAAATGTATGTCTCAAACTGCTATGGTTTGAGAGATACATGCAATAAAAGTTTGATGTTTCCTGCTGTCAGCTGTAAAGCTGTCAGCAGGAGATCCATGTCGACTGACATGGAGGCTCTGCAGCAGAGCCGCAATCATGTTATTTAAAATGAATGACTTCACTGGAATGGTCTAAAGAGTGTGCTTGCAAACCAGGCACACATTTTAGACCATTCCAGTGCAGTCATTTGTTTTAAATAATGGGACTGAGGCTCTGCTGCAGAGCCTCTGTGTCAGCTGACATGGATCTCCTGCTGACAGCTTTACAGCTAACAGCAGGAAACATCAAACTTGTAATGCATGTATCTCTCAAACCATAGCAGTTTGAGACATACAGTTTTTTGCATTCAATTCAACTTTTTAAGCTCTACACAATGCAACATATTTGTACTTGGACATTACTAACACTTTAAAGATAAAACTGGTAAATCATTCATGTAGCAAAAACAAATGCATTGTACAAGGAAATAAGAATAGGAAAATTCTGCCCAGAATTAATATTAAGCCAAATTAATAACTCAGATTTTAGATTAGAAATAAATAGGTCATGTCTTGTAAAACATTTAATAAAATTGCAGAAGCATTTAAAGAATTCAACAAAGATTATTTTGTATAACCTGAAACTATTTGAATCTAAAAGTCCTAGGAATGACATCAGGAATAAAATCCAATGTCCTAACTAGAACAAACATGCCTAAGCTAGATGACTGAAGTTATAAAAATACTTTAAAGAACCTTTACAGAACTAGCCATGACAATTAGAACTATTGCACTAGAAAAACATCTAGGTCCAGGCAGACTCCCCAAAGTCTATGGTCATAAACTTCTGCAACTCTTGATACAGAAAAGGTAAGCCTTGTTGAATGAAGTTGCCATAGATACCCGCCTTTCCCAAATAATCCTTTCCAAATAAAATATATTTGAAAAATTAACAAAAATGTTTCAATTTTATACTACTAGAAACTAATGTAGCTTCAGTGGGAAAGGTGACACATTATATTTTAACTAGTTGAATAGCCCGTGTACACGGGCCACAGTGCCAGACAGCAACGGCCGTGGTGCAGTCATGCGCAGTAGAGACTGCCCGCGCCACGGCTAATAAGGGAGCGGGGCACTCCAGATTCAGACCATGGACCTCTCAGTGCACAGAGAGGATCAAGGTTTGAATTCGGAGCTCCCCTCTCCATTATCAGCCGCTGTGTGGGCAGTCTGTACTGTGCAAGACTGCAGCGCTTGCAGCCGTCTGTACTGCGCATGACATCTTCTGACAAACATTCATTAGTGAATTATTATATAGGATTAAATACATTTTAAGAAGACACAAAAAGCATGTATGTTGATTATACTAGGCAAAAGATTTCTGCAACTCAAAAAGCATCTATTGATTATGAATCCAGGCTGCACAGCTGAAATTCCTTACCCAGATTTCAAGTTATTCCATTTTTTTTTAACTGAAGTAAAAGGAGACTGATAGGTTAGATTACAAGCTCATAATTCTCCCAGAATACTCCACCCCAGAGTACCCGCAACACACTGAGGCTGATATACTAAATAAAAGCATCGCAATTCTGGTACAAAAAACTGCACAATATTGGACAGATAAAATTCACAGACATCCCCATTGATTTTCAAGGGGCTTTTATCCTAATGAATGCTCGAGATGTCTCCAGAGAAATGCATTGTAGACATCTCACAAATGTAGGAGGTAACACTAATTAAATTAATGGGAAGTTTTATTTTACCCCATGGGGCAGTAGTTTTCCTCCAGAATTGCTCTAGTTCTTGGTATTAATCTCACTCTGTGTGTGCCACTTTGACAAGCTGACACAGAGAAGGGCTTAGTTTACTAATTCCATACTTCAAGAAATAGAGTAAATAATTTGTAACTAAAAATATTGCCAAGAGCAATCAACCAGTTTTTTTCTCTTGGTGCACTTTGTTCTTTGGAAGTAGTTTATTTTTAAATCATTTTTTTCTCCCAAGTTTAAAGTTCACATTCACAATTTTATTTTTCCTCTTGGATGATCTCCTTCCCTCCTCCCATGACATTCTCAAAAGGTATAAGAGAGACTGTAGCTACAGTTTCTCATTGAAAGCTCGGGCTGTATTAATCTGCATTGATCTGAACTATACAGACAGCGGAATTCTGTCATTATGAAATACCTTCTCAGATTTCTTTGTGCTCTCTCAGTTCTTGCTGCTACAGGTAATAATATGTTAGTTTAATGTGCATTATGTTGATTTCTGGGCTGTGGGAAGAACTATTATAATAATTAAACAAAATAGGTATTTTGTCCTTTGTCTTCAGTATAGACGGTTATATTTGCCCCAGGAATATTGACACAAATGCATCTGTGCACATTTCAACTAAAACACAATAAAGGCAACCCAATAATTTGTATTTTTACCACTTGTTATATATACAGATTGGTTGGTGGTTTGCACACGCTGTGAATGTAGTACATATGACCTGGGTGCACGTCTAAGAAAAGTTCATATGTACAGTTCTGTTGATGATAGACAGCACTGTCAGGATGAGTTTTTGATGAAACAAGAAATTATTTATTGAATCAAAGTTTTGGCCAGCTCAGTGGCTGGTGGGGATGAGAGGGAGGAGGCAGGCAGGGGAGATGAAAGATAGGAGGCAGACCAAGGAGAGCAAAAAGTAGTGTGGGTCTGGGGTGATGAATGAGACACTATTGAGTAGGGAAAAGCATGAGGGGGAAAGAAATTTCCTAATTTTCTCAGATGACTGTACATACTGTAAATGACTTCTAAAGGTAAGTGAAACTCTTTTTTTCTTCTCCTGTTTTGTCCTTTAATATTTCTCAGTAAAGAAGTGAAACAGCTGTTTTGGAAGAACTGTTTAAACTTACAATATTCTCATTGTCACATGGGCCTAGATGCACTAAATGTTGATGTGGTGTTGGCATGATATTGTCGATGGTTTTGAATCACTTCGCCAATTCGAACTGCACACACATCGACATATTCACAAAAATTGTCAGATGGAAGGGGAGGCTTGGAGAGGTCCCTATTCGCATACAGGATTTTCGAAGTGTTGTTGGTGTGGAAGGGATCTCCTTCCCTCACACATCACCAGCACTATGACAGTCCTGAACAGCATTCACTGTGATTCCCTACCCAGCCAATAGGGGAACACAGAGAAGGCTTTCAGCACCATGGGCAGCATTGAATGCGATAGGGATGTGCATTGCTCACCCCTGTGGCAGTCAAAGGGTTACAATAAACAAAACTAGAACACCAAGCAATACACAATATCGCCCCCTTAGTATGTCGACATATATTGCATATATTCTACATACTAGTCCCATCTGACATTCACCTTATTGACTGACATATAGTAGTTGAACCTGTCTTTTATTCGACACTAAACCCTATGAGTACCAGAAAAGTAGGGAAGCATTGCTTAGCATGTGTTTCCTACCCCCCTGGTACCCAAAGGGTTAATATGCAAGGTATGGACTACATACCTTGCCTGTATATGTGTGTGTGTGTGTGTTAAACATTTATTTTTTATTTAAAAAAACTATTTAACATCAATAATATACACATTAGACCTCAAGGGGGGTGTCATGACCCATCATGACACCCCCTTAACATGAAGCCGACAATTGCTCTTTAATAACATTAAGCACATATAAGCTATGTGAAGCATATATTATATGCACTTTTATACTGATATGAAATAATCAGACCTCAATGGGGGGCACCAGGACCCCTCCTGATAGCCCCCCTACCATGGATCAGCTATCCAAAAGGATAGCTGATCCATGAGGCGACCCCAAAGACATTTATAGCCTTCTTGATGCTGCGGGTTTTACAACCGCCAACAGCACCAAGAAATGAATGAATGAAAGTAAAGGGAGCACTGCGGTCCCATCATTAAATCAGTCACCAGGGTCAAACCGGGTGACTGATTAAGTGATCAGAGTACAAGTATCACGGTGCCCATGCTATACGGGCGACATTTTGACAAATGATTACTTCCTGATATCTTTTATTGACTACAGTGTATTTGCTACTCCCAGTGACAGCCTTTAAATACTCTGGGCTGTCACTTATGCGATGCCCTTTCGTGGTGTTTCCGTTGCCTAGCGATTGATCTGTTACTTTCGTATTGATACCAGTGTATGACCCGGACTGCCTGATTATTCTGCCTGTTTATCGTTCCTGCTCTGTGTACCGACCCGGATTGGCTGACGTTCCTGCTCTGTGTACCGACTCGGATTGGCTGACATTCCTGCTCTGTATACTGATCCGGTTTGGCTGAAGTTCCTGCTCAGTGTACTGTTCCTGCTTGGAAGACGTCCTGCTCCTGCTGTGCAGCCAGAGTTGCTCACACACTCTCTGTGGTCTGTACCAGACCTCCGGTTGCATTGGTTCTGTGCAGATAGTCCTGTCCGTGACCCGTTCTCTCATAAGTGCCTGTTGCTCCATTCCGGTAGTGTCACCAGTTGCACCACGATCTCTTGGTCTGTTACTGTTGTCCCTGAGGTTGGGTTACTGTTGGGTGCCTCAGGCTATTTCTACATCTGCAGTTGCTACAGATTGAAGCGTTTGTTAACCCCTTGTGGGGCGGTGCAGTGCACTTGGATCCATATCCACAGTAGTCTCAGTTTGGCGTTACGTTGCTCCTTACGGTGCCATGCCCTTGGGCCGTTATCCATTGCTGTCTCAGTTTGGCGTTACGTTGCACCATCTGGTGCTGAGCACTTGGATCAATAAACCTTGTAGTCCCCGGTTGGCATTCTCAACACCGCTGGTAGCCACCTTCCTCTGGTGCCTTGTAGCCAGTCTCATATCCTGGCTTCACCTGCTCCTTTGTGATTACAGTCGCTTTTGTTACTCTCTGCGTAGAGAGTAAACTGTGGGCCTTCCACTATTAGGGCCAATTAGCTGTTCCTGGCCTAATAGTATCATTCTGACATATTCACACTGTATCATACGAACTGTACCTGACCTGTGTCAGTATTGTATATTGTCCTTACATACTGGACCCTTGTGGGTTAATCATATCTTTGTATCCTGTCCTGTGTCAGTTTACTATTTATCTGTATGCTGGACCCACGAGGGTTACTGTTATTCTTTGTGTGCTAATAAAACTGTGTTTTACCAAAACCTTCCACTTCTGAGTGTACTAAACCATAACAACAAGGCTGCTTCCTAAATTGAACCTTTTGTTAAATCTAAGTCATTTCTAATTTCCTACATCCTTTGTCACGTTACGATTACTACTTTTGCTGCTCCTTCAAAAGTGTCACATTATAATATCATCACACCCCCTTGCTTTTGAATGTATCTCTTTATGCTTCATTTCCATATGAAAATGAGGAATTGTCGATTAGAAGAATACAAAATTGTAGACATGGTGAAGGCATGTCAGATTGATGTCGATGTGGGTATTTTTTGTTGGAGTTCTGGTGAACTGATGTGTAGACACTTTGTGAATACTGCGGAGGTGCCTACGACACTGCTCAGACAGAACATGGACATTAGTAGCCCTCTTCGACCTTTAGTGCATTTCGGCCATTGTCTCAAAACTTTGGATAGGGTCTAGCTACTTTCACATTGTATTTTTCTGCTAGTAAAATTGTGTCCTTATATTTACTGTGTTAAAATAAACCGTGTATTTCCTTGTTCCCCTCCTGTTTGCTAAGTGGTTATGATATTACATGATTCTATCGGTGATAACTGTTAATATACTTTAAAGGTATATTATATGATAGTTTATCTCCCCATATATTCTGTGATGTTCCTGACTACCCTCATGGTCCCATTGCCACACGGTGCCTAGCCTAGTAGATTAAAGATATTTTCCTGTTGAGCACCTCAATGGAACACCCATTACTGGGGGTTCTTTCATTAAAAATTATTTCAGCTTAAATTTGTTTTTCTAAATGAAACTGCTGTTTTCTTTTCTAACTTCATGTGGTGATGTTTATATCACTTATTGTGGAGAGCAATAGTCTTCAACTCAAGCTCCCCCACAGATCGCATTATAAAACAATCTGCCTTTTGGGCACCAGTTGGTATTCTTGCTAAAAGTCTAATTTAATAAATATACATTTCAGATGTGATAGCATTCATATGGAAATTCTCCAAGCAGTGAATGGATCCTTGTTTTACTCAGAAGAAAAAGTCACATATTTATTCATGAAAAAGGTTACCACTCCTTACTATTAATTCCATCTCCTAGCTCTCCTTCCCCACCCTGAATACTTTTCTTACTCTGAAATACTATAGATCCTATTACCCTACATAAATCAATAACATCCTATGTCTATTGCTCCAGAGTATCACTCTGCCAACCTTGATCTTTGGGCTTGACGTCAAGAACCTAGGGGACCCAATACTGTCTTTACAATTGTACCATTTTATCAACAAACTCAAACTTCACTATTTCCTCTGCATGGTATGCATCTTTGCAAAGTGTCATTTTTATTTACCAATATGATGTACCTAAATAGATATCCATGCTTCCCACTACATAGACTATAAATCAGAACTCAAGATCACAGCACAAAACAACAACATCCTGAGCAATTCACTGCCACAACAAATAATATCAGTGCGATTAAAAATACATAGGATAATAAATAAGGATGGGCAAAAAGTCCAGTTTTCTTTTCTCAAGATTTTTTACATCAAATGAACAATTTATCTTTTTCACCAAAAAATTCCCTCTGGTAGGAAATCCATTGAAAGTTCCACTTTTGCCTTCAATGAACTTCCTGTGATTACCTTTCCAGTTTACACCTATGCAATTATAATAATCAGACAAACCATCTGACCCAAATTCCTGATGGTGTGGGCTATCCTGCTGTTGACCTTTACTATCACTGTTCGAGGAAACGCTAGCAGTGACCTCCTTCTGCTTCTACTACTACTACTATATGCTGCTGCTAACTGTTGAAAAGATACAATGAGCAACAACAGTCATATAACCTGTACTCTGGATGACCACTTGTCCACATACCTATTGTCAGGTGAATTTTCTTTCTGTAAGAGGTTTACAACCCTTTGCCCATCACAATAACCAACTGTACAATTCTGGCACAGCCATCCTTGAAAATTAACTCTGGCCTGAGCTATGCCCTAGGGGTACAACACACATCACTAATTTAAGAAAATGACTGTTTTCTACAAAATAACATGGTACGTAGATTTTTTCTTGTGGGAGATTTTGTGAAAAAACACAATTTCCCACTTTTCCCACAAAATTCCTTTCCACTAAACCCCAAACATTTCCCTAAAAATTTTGCTATTTTCTGCCTGTTTCCAAGAATTTCCACAGCCATGCATACTCAGCGTGTGCAGTTCTCTTGCTACCAGGGCAGTTGAACAAGGCTGGAACTCCTTGGAGATCAGCATTTATGGTTCTCTGGCTACCAGTACAGTGGACAAGGCTGGTAGATCAGTGTGTGTCATTCTGTGGCCACCAATGCAGTGGGACAATGCTGTGTAGTCAGTGTGTGTGTGTGTGTGTGTGGTTCTATGCTACCACTGGATAAGGCTGAGGAGTGATGAGACTCTCCAGCTATTTCCAGGCTACAACCTCCATTGTTCCCTCCTAGCCGATGGCTGGCTGGGAATAATGGGAGTTGTATTCTATCAGCAGCTAGAGGGCTGATGATAAGTAAGTGTTTCTAAAACTACTAGGGATGTTGGACAGGTCTGTTCACATAGTCTTTCTCCCAAGCAGAACCACTGCTTCCCTGGACCAATGCATTCAACAGAACTTCTTTCTCTCGCCCGCTTACACACCATAGCACTTACTCCTTCTGTGTGCCACCTACATTCCTTTAGACTGTAAGCTTTCATGAGCAGGGCCCTATTATCCCCTTGTTTAATATCTCTATGTCTATTCCCTTTTGTACAGAACTGCAGAATAAGTTGGCACTATTTAAATAAAGAACAATAATAATAAGGTGGTTGTAATGATGGCACTTGTGGGGAATCTATGGATATTATTGTTACCGAGGAAAAAGGTTGTCTGACTCCCAAAGACATCTACAATACTACTATTATGTTACCCTTAACCCCATGCACTTTTAGGACTGCTAGTACTGCCGCTAGCCATTGTACCTCTGAAATGCTACAAGTGTGTCTACCAATCAGATCTGTGGTTGTGCTTCAGATATAATCTTAATGAGGATGTTTCTAAATGTGATCCTGTTTTTCCACTGCTTAAAGAAAACAGATAACAACATATTCAACTTTTTGTATTGTGAGTGAAGTATCTACACACTGTAAATTTCAGACTGAGGGGTTCCATCCTGACTCTGACTAACTACTTATTTCATCATTACTACTACAGGAGCTAGATGTTGTAATGGTACTAGTATCAGTAGGTGGCAGTGGTGCTGCATCTTAAACAACAGTAGAAGCATGGCTGTTAAGGGTTGTTGATTTTGACCTTTGTTGTTGCTTAATCAATAATAGTGTGTGTCAAAGTGGGGCTTGAACTTGGCAACAGTGATGATGACTGAGATGATGACTGTATATATTTTGGCTATTGCTTGTCTAGACTTTCCAGATGATCACTGAAAGTGTTTATAGAAAAGTATGTTCCTCCTTTTTAGTAGTGGAATATTAAGATATTTCCTTTCAGATACAGCTATTTTTCTTGGCCATATTATCACTACCCTTTACTTCATATCTATCAGGAGAAAAGAGGAGGAGCAGGGAAGAACATATTAAACATTGTTGTTGTTGTCATTATCAATAATTAGGTCAGCATTTTTCTTTTACTTTTACCATTAAGAGTATTTCTAGAACATAGATGACTAACTTGTGGTGGGTTGTGACTGTCACTGACTGATGCAGAAGTTGCTCTCCTTACTGCTAAAGCCTCTCCTGCTATGGAAAATATTAGATGTCACTCATCATTGTTATCTGCTTAGTACTACTATGGGTGGAATTTTTAATTTCACTCCTACAAACATCCTCTGGGAGATTATAATCAGCATTTATTGCTAAAACTGCAGCAACCATGACAGCAGTCAGTTTTTTTAATTTACAACCATCAACAAGTCCACACACTCCTCCTCATCCTTACTCCTTACATGTTTGATGAACATAATGATAGTAGTGTTAATTTTTACTATAATGTAGAAACAAGAGATGTTAGGGTTAACATATCTACAGTATTCAGTTAGTTGCAAAGGACAACAGCAAAGCAGCAGCGTAACCAAAATATACTTTTAGTTTTCCTTGTGAGTGTGGAGTGATTTATTATCTATTGTTGTATGTCTCATAGTAAGTATGATATATCTGTCTGTCTCTAGTATCAATCACCAGCACTATCTTTGTCAAAGTAGGCAGAGTCATCTGCCCGTCTGAGTGTTATAGTAACTTATCAGTCACAAAGTTTTTTACACTTTTTCTCCCTTCACACCTGCCATTCCAGAATTCTTCTGTCCAGGGAACAGTTGGATAGCACCCATATTCTTTAAACCAAGCACTTCCATCTCTTTTCTGTTTTCCCTTACACTAGCTAGCCTGCATTTTGGAAATCCACAGTAAAAGTTCATAGAAGGTTGAATCCTATGGAAATATAAGCCATAAGAAATTGTTAGCAGATTGAGGCCTATGGCAATATATATATATATACCCTAAAAATTGTTAGCAACATAAACCTTAAATAAATTGATAGCAGGCTAATTGTCACATATGTAATCTGGTGATGAGGAAGGTGGTCTTGCAAAGATTGTAATGCATTTTTAGCATTCTGAGACATATGGTATCACAAGCCTTGAAAAAATTGTTAGCCTACATGAAGATAAGATTTGAAAAAACATTTAGCAGGTTAAGATCTATGGCAGCATAAGCCTTGTAAAAACTAGCACTAGTCCCAACTGTCCTAGATGGTGACAGCTGTTTAAATCCCTCCTTCTACTACTCAATGTTTTTACCCCCACATGAGCTGTATGCTTCTCTTTCTTGTGGTTTTTCCACTTCGGCTACATACTCATATGGGATTAGATCATTTTACTTCCTTCTTTCTTAGTATGCTTTCTAGTAGTTTTTCATACATACATTTCTCTGTCTCCATAATGTAATCTTCAGCTTGATCAATTAGACTTTTTTAATATGTTTCCACAAAATATGATTCCTCAGTGCCAACACTCATTGTCCCTTTCATCTGTTTCTTGTTCAGCCCCCACTCCTCTGTCTATTTGTAATACATACAAGAGCTGCAGGGTACAACAAGAGGCCATTACCATGATGATGAAACATCTAATGAAATGTACAGCATATCCCATGACACAGAGAATATAAACAAACAGGTTCCTTAACCCATTAAGGACCAGAGGTACACTGTTACTTATATCCTTAAGGACCGCATAGACTTCATTCAGGTTGCTGGAAAATGTGAGCAATCACATGTACCGGCTTTCTGAAGGAGAGGCTGAAATTAACTACTCCAGTCTGGGAGCCCACAGGAGCGCTGTGGTCGCAGAAGTCATGACCATTACCAGTCCTTAATGCACAGACACTAATAATGGTCATGGCACATCCTCTCCATTATCCATCCTATCTATATTGTTATGGTGTAAATGACACTAAGTAAGAATCAGGACTGGAGTTGTCCAGGACATCTCAAAGAAGCCATCAAATTGTACACAGGACTTCATCAGAGCCAGCAAGTGAACATTTATTGGAATCTGGGAACAATGGGGAGAGAGGCATTTTACTTCTAGCGATCCTTTAAGTGTGTACTTTTACATTGCTTTTTCTTGTTTACAATAAACACTATTTTCTTGGATTTATTTCACCTTCTGCTCCTTCTGACACAGCTTATTTCAAACATTACATAGTAACATAGCTGATGAGGATGAAAAAAGACATGTGTCTATCACGTTCAGCCCATGCTCTATTATCCCTGTTGATCCAGAGGAAGGCACACAAGCCCATTGAAGCCATTTCCAACTAGACCCTAAGTGGGTAAACAATTACTTCCTGAATCCAAATGGCAATTGGATATTTTCTTGGATCAACATTCTATCTGCTTTGAAGCCAACTGTCATAATTCTTATTATTGTCCTGTGCTAGATAAGTATCAATTACTTTTTTAAAGTAATCTCTGTATCTGCAAGCACAAAATCCCAAGGCAAAGAATTCAATAAATGTATTGCCCTTTACTGTATTCTTAATGCTAGTTATAATGTTTATCCATTTGCATTATTAAAGCATCCTGCTCGGTTAAAATAGCTGAATGAGCCTGGTATGATGCAAAGTATTTGAGCTATGACATTAAACTGTATAACTTGACAATGTGTACAGATGTATCCAGTCTGCATCTCTTGACTTGATGGGCATATGTATAAAGGCACAACTGGAGTAATTCTTGGGCAAATGAATTACACCATTAGAGAAAAATGTTAATGTCTATTGGTTTAACACTCTGAATGATAGATAGGTTTCTCACACAGTGCTTTGCAAAGCATTGGATACATATACAGTATTAAAGGGGTTAAAAGCACAATTTAAATCAGAATTATTTGTTCATTGTGGTGAAGCTGGTTTGCCCCAAAACTGTCCCACATTTGTCGTTGCACATATGGACCAATATTATGTACCTTTCAGGTTATTCACTCTTGTGCACTGTGTGTTTGGCTTCTGGAGCTGCATCCTGCACTGGCAAGACTGAGACTTGTCCTCCTGGGACAGTTTGTGGATCTTCTTATACAGTAAAAATGGAAGGTATGTTGAAAAAATATCAATGAGGCATGGCCTAGCATACAGCAGTGTCTTCTTCTCATTGGCTGGAGGTCCACTGGATGATGTCAGGTGGGTGAGCCATCATGGTAATGGCTGTCTGCTGGTGAAAACAGTCAAAAACATGAAAGCTCTCACCAATGTAGACATATTCCATCGATGAGAAAAAATGAACAATTGTATATTAGAACTTAGGGGAAGGTTTTTCAAGCAATCAACAGGTCAACTTTTCAAGATGTTTAATCACAGCTCGTAAATTGGTGGCTCAGTCAATTTAATTAGAAATTTCCTGAAATCCTAACCAGTTATTGTGGGCTAATGCTGAGAATCCAGATTATTGTGATGCTGAAATGCATTTTGGGTCTTTCTCAAAGAACATATGCAGTTCACAAGTGCTTTGTTATAAATATAAATAAATATGTTTGTGTGTTTCTATCGGGTCTCTGGAACCTGACCCTTTACTTGAACATATTATTTGTAGTAGTATGGGATCTCTGCACCCCATATTAATTTACTTTCATTTTTCCTGTCCCAAAGAAAGAGTAGAGGAAGGGGTCCTTGGACCTATTCCATGGGTATTTTTTTAATTTTGGGGGCCCTTTTAAATAAAATAATATAGGATATCATGTTTAGTGTTAAAACAGTATGGGGTGAACAGAGAGATGTAGGTATAATATTACTGCCCCTTATACTTATTTAAGATCTTGGCTTAGATAAATACAATTAATTTAAAATGTATAAACCCACCGTTTTCTGTGCAGCTAATACAACCCAAACCGGCAATGGATGAGTAAATCGAAGTTTAAGATTTCAGGGTGGAGGTGAGATAGCATGTTTTTATATTAGTTAAGTTCTCTGTTGAGGGTGCGGCAAATTCTCTCCATACCAACGACAGTGCAATTGTGGAGGGATTAAACAGGTAAAGTACATGGGTCTGGGGATGGTGTTTGGGGTCTGTAGGGGTCACTGTTGGATCTGAGATGGGGATGGGTGGGCTTACACAGGCAAATAGGAGCCTGTGCACCTGTTTCTTTGGTGGTATTTTCCCATGCTTCTGAATATTTCCAGGGCACCATTACAAAATAAACATTGGAAACCAAAATCCACTCTAATAACTCATAAGGGCTGCCAAAATTTGCTACAGAAGGAGCAAGTAGCCCACTGGCAGAAACTCTCAGCTCTTATATAATTTATGCTTAAGCTTGAATGGTATAATAAGAACTATGCATTTACTTCTGTGGTTTTTATTTAAGTTGAAATCAGAAATTGTATATGATATCCTAACTGGTTATACTGCTCAAAAATGTACAAAAATGTTTGATTCATCTGTACCAACAACTCAATGTATTTGCAGATCTCAAATCTGTATTGAACGCACACATACAGGGATCAACACTGTGAATGACAAAGCCCACAGACAAATGACCAACAGTTACAAAGCCAATAAGTATATACTATACGAAATTATTTTATGAAGATCAAGTATCTATGCAAGCTAATCTGTTAAATCGAGAGCTACTTATCCCTAAATTATAATTTTTCTGTAAATCATTCAGTGTTACTGTGGTGAATAGTTCAATGCAGAGCAATGCACTGCTCCCCATCTAGCATGCAACCCTATATAATAATTCTCTTAAACTTGTGTAACGACAAAGTCATGCTCAGTAGAGACTGCCCGCTCCGCGGCTGATACAGAGCTGGACACTCCTTCAGAGCACGCAGCTCTGCATCAGCCATGGCGCGGGCAGTCTCCACTGAGCATGACTGCCCCGTGACCGGCTGGCAGTGACACTGTGGCGCGTGTAACAGGCTCTTCAACTAGTATGTTAATATTCATCTTACGGAATCAACATACTGTTTAATACATTAATTATTAATTAGTTTTACTATTATTTGTGTCTACTTCAGCCCCTTAATAAAAAAATCTGTTTTCTATTCATCTTCTACAGGTGGAATAAAAGTCAAAGAGTTTTCTGGGAGAACATGCACACCACCAAGCCAATGTTCTGAACCTGGGAGTTTTAGCACAAATTCCAGCAAGTTCAAGAAAGGATTCTCCTGTTGTAGCATTGACAATTGTACTCCACCTGCACCTAAATGTAAGTATATATTTGGGGGCATGTCACATTAAAAAAAGAATTTATGGACTCTCCACTCATCTTACTATGGCCAACAATCCTAAAGGCCTGTATAAGTTTTGAGATATATTTTGTTCAAGAGATAACATCTAGTCCAGTCCATGTAGGGGGCATGAAAGTGTCTAGCAGAACAATGAGAAGTTAATGTCTGCTCAATGCACATGTTAATCTTAACCCTTTATGGACATTAAAAAAAGTTAGACAGCCTCATGCACTCTGCCTGCTTCAGTTTGGAAAAGATTTCAGCGGATGTCATGTATGCCTTTATGGGTATGACATACAGAACTGACTGAAGATATTATCTCTTGAACAGAGGTGCATGGGCCAAATTATTTGGGGGCACATGAAGATTTTCTGGCCTTAGAAAGTTAAGAGGGAGTTGTAATTATTAGAAGTTAGTTTTCCTTTATATTTTCTTTAAGAGATTGAACTGCAATAACTTTAGGGGTAGTTGGGAGAAGGGATATTGCAGCTTTAATGACAAATGGGGCCTAATAAAATAATCTAAGGAGGAGCAATTCTGGCCCAAACCAACTGCAACATATCAGACAAACAAACACCCAAATTTACCATTGATTTAAATGGGATATTTCTCCCTTGGATGCAAGAGATCTCCAGTGACAATTTAAACCATTGGCAATTTCTCCACTAGAGTGGAGTTGGTTGCTCCAGAATTATACATTTCTGGATTATTGAATTGCACTTATGAGGCTTGATGCAAAAAGAAAAGAGTAGCAATTATGAAGCATTCCAATTGCATTATAGGGGATAAATATAAAGTTCAAATGATTTCAATTTGTCTTTTAGCACATTGAATACTAGAGATGTGTCAAATGTGTTAATGCCTTCGAGCTCTCAAGGTGTTAAAAGTGTTATTTAACCATTGCACTGATAAGGCCTAGTCCTCCCATGTCCTAGCTACACTAAAACTGCTAAGGATGGAGATGGTGATATTCTCTGTGGTCCCGCAGCCAAAAAGGTTACTAACGGGGATGGAGCTTTCCTTGTCAGAATGCTTCAGTCCCAGGTAGTTCTCCTTCATTCTGGGAATCTTATCACATAAATGGCATCATCACTAGTGACTCTGATGATATCATTTATGTGATGGGAACCCACTGGACCCCATGTACGTTTATTTTCAGTGGAGCAGTATATCTCCCCCTCCCCTTGTTCCAACTGGCAAAAAAAAAAAACCTAATTTGAAATAGGGTATTCACCTTTTCAAACCAGTATACATATGAGGGTAAAAAGTTCAGTGATCACACAATGAAAAAGAAAATTCTGAAGGAAGGGTGCTGATATTTTAAAAGATTTCCAATCTCAGTCCCCCTGTGCTCTTCAAAACTTATGGATGCCTTTTTACAATTCCCAATTCTTTTATTAATCTTCAGGCAATCAAAGTATTAATGATGTGCAGCTTGGGTGATTTATTGATCACCCATCTTGCTATAATAAGTATTGTGGGAGTGGTTCAAGGAGCCTGGATCTCACACATGTATGCTCACCCACACAAATATGCACCTGCTCATTCCCCCCAAAATATATATATTACCAGAAAAATACCCCACCTAGGGCTCCATTCTATTAGCCCCGGTATTTTAAAAACCAGCGGTAGTGGTTTTGACAGCACAGCTTACAATTCTATAAACTGTGTTGTCAACAACAAAAAACTCACAAAAATGTCCAACGGGTGCAACATTTTTACATCACCTTAAAATGGTTGACTTTGCCATACTATTCCATGCGGTGGCTTCACTGCAAATCCTGCACCATGAAAAGGCAGACTCAGAGTCCCAAATACATGGTGAAAACCATTGGTATGTGTTGGAAAAAACATACTTGTGGCAAAAACAAAGAAAAAGTGCCAGTGGGGTATGCAACACATTATACAGCATTGCATACCCCACTGGCACTCATAGGGTTAATCTACAAACAGTTCACACATGTCCAACAAACAAAAATGTACCAGTTTTTGATGTCCAGCCTGGTCATGGCCGTCTTCTTCTCTTCTGTCTTCTTTTCTTCAGTCTTCTTTCTTGCTGTTAAAATATATATCTATATATATATATATATATATATATATATATATATATACACACACACATTAGTGTTCATTGATTTGAAAAAAATATAAGCCCCCAAAGGAGTGACCATTAACCCTCTGAGTGCCAGAGGGGTAATGTTTTTAAAATTTCTCATTGAGAGTATATGTTTTAATTTCTTAACCCCCTTTGCCTCCGTTGCTGCCTTTGCTGGCAGCGTAAGGCATTTTGAGCTGCACAGAGACCCCCATGCCACCTTTTGGGCCATTGCCTGAATCAAACTGCCAGTATTTTGAACTGAGACTGGCTTTTATATGCCAGTCTCCATGCAAATTAAATTGACAGTCTCCAATTGGCTGGGAAGTGCTTACTCACGTCCCAGCCAATCAGCTTCTAGTGGGGGAGATGATAAAACCTGCTAGAAGGTGATTGGCTGGGAGGTGAGTAAGCACTTCCCAGCCAGTTGAAGACTGCCAATTTATTTTGAATTGAGACTGGTATTTAAATGCCAGTCTCGTTTCAAAATCCCGGCAGTGTGACTCGGGCAACGGCCCGAGAGGTGGCATGGGGGTGCTCTCTGTAGCTCAAAATGTCTTCCGCCGCCAGCGGAGATGGTGGCAGAGGCAAATGGGATCAGGAATTGCAACATAAACTCTCAATGAGAAATTTTAAAGACATTTCAGTTTTTTATTTAATGCGGACTTTAAGATGCCACCTATATTAACCCTTTTATTAGGTGAGGGGCAGAGGATCCAGTATATTGCTCTCTGCCAGTGTAGAAATGTAATCATTCACAGACACAGTTGGGATATTTATGAATGATTGACTGTACCTCCCTGACTAGCATAAGCAAGCGAAGGAGGAATAGGTTGAACAAAAGACAGAAGACTTTCCACTAAGAAACTCCTCTTTATGCATACATTTAGGTATATGGATATATTTATGTTAGGTACCCCAATGAAGACAAAATGATATACCAGCCAGGACATAGAATGCAAATTTGCTTATACCACTGGCATATCTTTGTGTTCATTCATTCATTAATGAGTTAATTCCAACTCGTAGTAAAATAACATAGAAACACAGTTAATGAAGCTGAAAAAAACATGCACATCAGCCTTTTCCATATAATATTTGTTGATTCAGAGGAAAGCAAAGAGACAAAAATATTGAAGCCATTTCCAATTTAACCTGAAGTGGGTAAAAAAAGGTAGTCAGATATCTCTCTGGATAAACATCTTAACTAAATTGAAACCAGCAGTCATAATTCTCAATATTGTTTTGAGCTAGTAAGCTCTCTAATACTGTTAAAAACATAATGATTCCTGAGGCACAGAATTAAACAACCTTACTGTAAAAAAAATCTGCTTTGTTGAGTTGAAAGCTCCTTTCCTGTAGTCTTTAAGCGGAACTACCATGTCACAAAATGTTTAGCTTAACTAAGTCCCCTTCTGGCGACTAGCTGCTTAGTAGCGCTAGTCGCCAGAATTATTACCTGATTTAATAGATATATGCTTTATTCTCCAGCTGTCAGTAGCACGGAGCGTGGACATCTTGCCAGAATGATGTCCGCGCACCTGCACTGTCAGTCCCAGCCGGGTGTAGGAGGCGTTGCTAGGAGCCGAACCGCTTAGGCTGGGACTGACAGCACAGGCGCGTGGACGTCATTCTGGCAAGATGTCCACTCTCCGTGCTACTGACAGCTGAGGAATAAAGCATATATCTATTAAATCAGGTAATAATTTTGGTGACTAGCGCTACTAAGCAGCTAGTCGCCAGAAGGGAACTTAGTTAAGCTAAACATTTTGTGACATGGTAGTTCCGCTTTAATGAATGACCCCTTGTTTGTAGCTCAGTGTTTTGAGCAAATAGTTCCTCATAGAGTTTTTTGTATTTTCCTTGAATATAGTTTTAGTGTATCTAAACCCCCTCACACTTCTCTTCTATACTGTAAATAAACCCAGATTGGCTAGTCTCTCTATATATAACTAAAATATTGTAATATCTTGTTTTTGTTTCACATCTCTGTACTTTTTTCCATTTCAATAATGTATTTTTTTAAGAACTCGTGTGGTGACCAAAACTGCACTCTATATTTTAGATGAGGCCTTATCAAGGATTTATTAAACGGTAGAATTCTATTCACATCCAATGCATCTGTACCCCCTTTTTATACATGATATTACCCTGTTGGGTCTTGAAGATGCTAAGTGACACTGCACACTGCTGTGAAGTATATTGTCTATCAGTGCCCAAAAATATTTCTCCAGGTCAAGGAGAAACTTCAACCTAGTCCTGCATGTAGGGAAGAAGTTTCTCTACACAACACTACAAGTTTTTAAAAGATATACACGAATACTCCCTTGAGCATGGGTAATTCATGTATGTGAAAAATGCACATAGTAGAGGTTCTCTTGATCATGTACTATGTGAGTATGAAAAATCAAATCAGACCTCAAGTGGGGGGTGGCACTGGAACACCTCCTGATGCCTTCTCCCCCCAACATTGATCACCTATACAGTAGGAAAGACAATCATTGCTGCTACCAAGAATGTGATCAATGCCTCCCCTTACCTTCTCCTCATCATCATCATTATCCTCAACCACATACATTGTCTAACCAACCACTGGTAGTAACGGAACCCCACATACATTGACTGAACCCGTAGCGTGACTCCACTGCCCCTGGTAGCCATAGATCCCCATATATACTGGATGACTCCCTCCCAGCCTGGCTCCACTTGTAGCCACAGAGCCACATATTACTCTGTCTGATACTCCAGTCTTGTTCCATTTGTAGCTAAATAATCGCACGCAAATGCTGTCTGCTTTACCAGCCTTGTTCACTGGTAGCCATGCAACTGACACCCACTATGGTATGTTAACCCATACCACTGGGGTCCCGGTTTTATACGTCTGGAACTAGATACTGTATACATTAGGAAAGTTTAAAGTATTGAAAGATTTTAGTAAATTTGAAGTTAATGAAGTTTAAAACTGTAATTTTTTTCCCTATAGCACCACTTTCTAGAAAAAAATGTGCACACTAATAGCCTAGTGGTAGAAAGACAAAGGACCCCGCATTTGATGCAGGTGAATATCTAATTTCCAAAATGGTATGCCTTGCTTACCTTTCCTTCATATATCTAATGGTTATGTCCATTTTAGTGCAGACAAGTAATTTCAATAAAGGAAAGTGGTAGTTATAGGTTAGTGCTTCTGGCACCTCATATTGTATGACAACCTATGAAAATGGGGTACCGTTTTCTCTGGCTTGTAGCAAGTACTTGATACAGTAGGAAATGCCATCGTTTTCCAAAATTTTAGTATGTTTGAAGTGGTGGAATAGTAAAAAAATATTTTTTCTCCTATAATGCCAGCTTATGGAAATATTTGTGTACACCAGCCTAGAGGTAGAAATGAATAAATCCCCTCATGTGCTGCAGATGAATATCTGCTTTCCAAAATGGTATGTCTTGCATACATTTCCTTCATATCTCTAGTCTAGTCATGACCATTGCAGCACAGGAAGGTAATTTAATAAGAAAACAGGTAGGAGTAGTTTGTGCTTCTGGCATCCCCTACAGTATGTCACTCCATACCAAAGGGCACCATTTTTCTCAGATTAGTAGTAGATAAAGAATATGGTAGGTCCTTTCTTACTTTTCAAATATTTCAGTATTTTTGAAGGGCTGGAAATGTAAAATAATGTCTATTTTTCCCTTTAGCTCCACCTTCTGGAAACATTTGTGCATATCAGGCTAGGGGTAGAAAGTCTAGTAACCTCTCATCGTACGTGGTGGGTTGTCTACTTTCCAAAATTATATGGTTTGTCTACCTCTTTTTTTCAGTTTTCAGTTTTAACCAGCCTAATTGCTTTTTCTTCTTTGTAGTGCATACCTCATATTTTTTAAATAGTATTTGACCCTTCTACCTTAAACAGTTTAAAAGAATGCTTCTTAATTTTTGTTTCCTCTTTGATAAATCTGCAGATGGCAGCATGCAGGAAAATACTAAAAATTTCCTTGCATGTCTACAATACCTAATAGATGTACAATTGCAAAAGATGCAGACACTCAATGAAACCCTAAATCTTTCACAAATTTTCTATGACAAATGAAGCTATTATTTTAGTAACAAGTGGATAAAGATTTTATATTTTATGCACATCTGTATCTAGACAGAGAGATATAGACACACATACATGATTCTTGACAACTGTACTTATGATTCTGACAGAGGTTCAACGGAGAGCAAAAAAAATAACATTAATACATTTTATGTTTTTTTTCAAGAAAATATGTGCCTGTATAATGGTTTGTGCTATTCCCATGTGTGTACTATTTTTAATCCCTGTATATATAGTTATATAACCATATAACCTGTCTTTTAAACTCCATGGTGATATCATAGAATATGGGGGAGGGGGGTGGGGTTGTAATGATAGTTCAAACAGCGAGTTACAATTTTAATACTAAGTTAATTGCTTGATCAGCAGTTTCCATCTTGAAGTTATGTCTGCCTAGTGCTCAAGACATGCTACAGTTATGATGGTACAACATTCTGTGTATGTAAAGTAAAACAAAGGCAAAGTCCAGAATGTGCACAATTATTATGCTATTGAGAAGTTCATAAAATGAAGGCAAACAGAAATAATCACGATACTTTACTCTTTTACTCCATAAGTGCCAGCTGATAACTATCAAACAAATGGAGTGATCTGTCCAACATGTACATCTAATGTCTCAGACAACTCGTGTAACACTCAGGATACCATACATTGTACTGGGAATGAGAATATGTGCATCCTGCAAATTACCAAAATGACTGGTAAGTTCAGTAGACTTGATGCTGTCATTAGATTTATTACAATCTTCTTATGGGTTCATTCATAGGTAATGAAAAGTGGTGGGCCACTGGTGCTATGCACCACTGGTTTTCTAACAAAAAAGAAAAAAGAAAGATAAGCACTCAGCTCTGTCTACATAGTAACCAAAATGTATTCATAGAAAAAAATGAATGAAAGACTAAGAATTAAACAGAAAATGCTAAGAACCCGAACCTTCCATGCCTCGCATATATAAAGCTGTAGATAAATATCAAAATATCCCCAATACAAAAAAGACCCAAATTCAATAAAGAGTAATAAATGGGACTACCATACCCAAAACTGGCACCAGTAATGGACACTAAAAGTCTCCCATATAATGACATAGAAGAAAATACGATGATAATGGAATAAAGATAGAGCATTATGGAAATGGTGTACAGATGAAGAATTACTGATTCACAGGCAATCAAAGGAGAACCAGTGTATCCATACACATAATCATAGTCCAGGAGGACATGTGTCCATAATGAATACGTGTAATGAGATGCGTAAAGTACATAACTGTAACAAAATCTGGCTGTCAGGTCCCCAATAGAATATGGCAAAAATTCCTGACACATAGATATCATAGAGTAATGTGTTTCACCAATCTTTGCCCTTCAGGGCTATAATCCAGCTCATCTGCCACAGTTATCACAGGACTCAGACGCAACTCACAACTTGCATATCTTGAAACCTAAACGTCAAAAATAAGTTCATAGCTTGTCCAGTATCAAGAGGTCTGACTAAAATGAGCTAATGCTTTTTGCCAGTCACTAGCATAAGAGAAAATATGAAACACAGCTGTAGTAACTATGCAGCTGTGCTGAAGTGATTAGGAGATGTAATTTCCTGTTTGTTTGTTTAACTATAATGACCTATTGGCAGACTCTGCTTTGATGAAGCCTGTAAGATGACAGGTAAAACACGTTAGCTCATTTTATCATGCTCCATCTTTATTCCATTATCATCTATGTCATGGATACTTTTAGTGTTCATTCCTGGCCCCAGTTTTGGTTTTAGTGGTCCCATTTCCTGCACTTCATTGATTTTGGGTCTTTTTATTGTATTGGGGATATTTTGCTATTTATCTACAGCTTTAGATGTGCTGGGGAGCTGGAAGGTATGGGTTTTAGCATTTTGCATTTATTTATTAGTCTTTCATTCATTTTTTTATTAATAAATAGTGCACATCTTTTTACTTATAATGACTGAAATGTTTTTACTATGTAATCAGGGCCAAGTGTCATATTTAAGACTCTTTTTTCTTTTCTTTTTTGTTATATATATTATCTGGATCTGTGGCACCCCATAAGTGATTTTTATGGCTATGGCCACTTTTGCATACTTGAGTTGTGCTCATATTTTTCTATTCTAGGTTAGTCAATAGTTCATTTATTCTTCCCAACTGGTCTTATGACCAATTTAGAGAGTATGTTTCCACTGATTAATGAATGTGCAACCTGTAGTCTCCATCTGTTGTTGACTACAATTATCATCATCCTTAGCTATTTATCTGCCAGCTGAAGATGGTGTTAATGGTAGACAAAGAACAGCAAGAGTCTTGCAGGTTGCCCACAGGGGAATGGTTAGTCTGTTTGCCACAACCCCAGCCAAAATGTCCTATGGAATTAGGTATCCCTTAGAACCTGTAGATGTCTCCAGTGTCTATGTGGGATATATGTCTACTATTCAAGGGGCTAAGGTAAGGGGTGGGGCAGTAGTTAATGCACAAGTGGTTCATAAGAACACAGCTTTATCAATCATGCAATCATTTAAAAATATACATTTTTTGACAGATCAACCTGTCTAATAACAGTTTAAAAATGACTTTCAGTACTGTTGTATTGTCATAATGCTCGCATGTAATACCAGGTAAAAAGAAAGTTCTTGGTTGACAACCTGACATGACATGAGTTAAAAAACAGCCCTGATTTGAGTTGTCTTATCCCTTTCACCTACCCTAAATGTGGCTGTGTATAAAGTAATAATTATGTGCATATATGACAATTTGCTCCTTACTGTTGCTCATATGTGATTAGCCATACATATTTTCTGTTATTTATGAATGATCATGCATATTTCCTTATTTAGCAAAAGAAGTATGCATGAAGTGGATTTTTGTGCATGGGGAGTCCAGGCCTAGGCTAATATTGCAAGGTTGTCAAGAAAGCTTGGCTACGTAGCCCACTCTGCCTAATAGGGCATCCACACTTGGTAAAATTCTAATTAAAAAAATACCCACATTATGTATGTGAATGTATGTCTTTATGAACTGACATTGGCTATGCCAGCCAAAATCTGCTGTACTGCTGATATTGTGTTTTCTACAGCATCTCCATGTACTTACTTACTGATACATACTTTAAGTGAATATTTAACATTTAATTTAACATAAAAATGTATAATGTTCACTCCTGCATGTCTTTTGTTTTACTCATGTAAACCCAATATAATTCATAGAAGTAGTATCATTTTTAACAGTATTTAACCTTTGAGTGCCAGAGGGGTACGGAACAAATTGTAGAGGAATGTATTGCACTTCCCTTTGGCACTCAAGGTGTTCCATACCCCTCTGGCACTTAGAGCCTTAAAGTGGAACTGTAACTTTGTAAAAACTAGGTGATTTGGAAAGTTATTCCAAAATTGCCCATATTTATGTTAGTCATTTTTTTTATTTCAAACAACAGTTTTAAGATATTTAGTTTAAGTTATGAAAATTAGCTAGTGTCTGCCTGGGAGGGAGTGACAGCTGGGTTTGAAAGCATTAAGTATCTGGCTGGCATGTCTGAGTACTGTCTAATGTGCATAAACTGCCAAAATTAACCCTTTGAGTGCCAGAGGGGTGTGCAACAAATTGTAGAGGAATGTATTGCACTTCCCTTTGGCACTCAAGGTGTTAAATAACTTTGTTAAATACATTTGCAGCAGTAAGTGAGAGGTTCTAGTGCAACTGTACAGATTGCTGTGACCTCCAGAACTTTACACAAAAGAAATAGATAATAAAAGTGATAAAAAGCACTCACATGTAGATGTGGTCAGAGCACTGATATAAGCTAATCTGACAGGGAAGCATGTGGAGAAATTGCATCCGTCTCCATTCGGAGGACTGGTAATCAGCAACAACACCACTCTAGGTACACAAACAGACAGCTGGTTCCTGTTGGGCGCTCTTGCTCTTTTTTTGTTTTTATATTATCTCTGGAATCCTTAAGCCACTCAGGGGGTGCGTGTCATTTCAGAGCTGCCTAATCATCTGGTGAAGTGCCAACAGTGATACTGCATCTGAGGGCAGTCAGAATCCTCAGCTGGTAGTTTGCTGGGACTGGTATATACCATTGCCCCGCCATTAGTTTTGTGAGTATGCACCTTTGGGTGTTGGTGGTAGACACTGGACTACCCATTGATCATGCACAAGGGCGCAGGCCGTCTCTTTTCCCCTTCTTCTTTTTACTGTGTACAGTTCTGGAGACCACATCTCCAGAAGAAGGGATGGGAAAAAAAGTAAAAAAAAAATGTCCCTGAAAAAATAATTTCCCATTTTATTCAAAAAAGTTTTTGCCCAAAAACACTACGTAAAATGTTCTCCTTTTCGCCATTGCAAATAAAATTTCCCACCAGAACTTTGCCATATTTCACTTATGTTTCCTATGACTATGACTGCCACATTTCCCACCACAATATTACTTCTAGGCTTGTGCAATTCAGTTCATCAGCATTCGTAATTCAACGAATATGGGGTTATTCAGCGTCATTCAGGCCATCCGACAGACAAGGGTCGTTCTTAAAAAAAGCTCTGAATCTGAACAGCCCTGGTTCAGAATGTTGTCGAAAATTCGTCAACTACCTACATGTCATGCTTCCCACCTTTTCTTTTATATATTCCTCCTGGAGGTCCACCCCCAGAGTACCTATTGGCGGAGCCTCCTTTTTAAGACCCTAGGTCTCTAGCTTCAGTGCTGGGCACCCGAGTAGGATCGTCAACAAATCCGATTCAGCAACAGACGAGCAAGCATGGTACCTGAGGGTGAGACAAAGGGATAGTTGAACAAGCCAGGGTCAGAACCAGTCAAGCAGTGAGGTACAAAATCAGCAGGCGGAAGAAGAGTCAGAACAGGCCAAGGTCAAAACCGATCACCGGAGACAAGAGAGGAGGTCACAGAAAGCTGGGTCAATACACTGAAAACTCTAGGAACACAACAGAACTCGATCCCAGGATCGCTTTGATCGGGCACTGACACAAGAATGTCAGTGTTTGATATAGGCCCGGTCAAGGGTGTAACCAGCACAGGGTGGAGACAAAAAAAACAGGTAAGAGAGAACAAATACCTGAACAGGATAGAAAAACCTGGAAAAAGGGCAGGAAAGCCTGAGAAACATGACACACAGCCAATCTCACAGTTGTGTAGGAAGGCTTAGTACCTTATTGCCATTGCAAGGGAGAGTCACCTTTGTTCCTGTGTTAAATATTAAAATTAGCAGGAATTTGTTTGAATAATTTTCAGAGTGACACATCAGCCAGTCTCACAGTTGTCTAGGCAGCGCTAGTACCTTATTGCCACCGCAAGGGAGAGTCACCTTTGTTCCTGTGAAAAATATTAAAAATAGTAGGAATTTGTTTGAATAATTTTCAGTGACACATCAGCCAGTCTCACAGTTCTGTAGACAGGCATAGTACCTTATTGCCACTGCAAGGGAGAGTCACCTTTGTTCCTGTGAAAAATATTAAAAATAGTAGGAATTTGTTTGAATAATTTTCAGTGACACATCAGCCAGTCTCACAGTTCTGTAGACAGGCATAGTACCTTATTGTCACTGTAAGGGAGATTCACCTTTGTTCCTGTATTAAATATTAAAATTAATATTAGGAATTTGTTTTAATAATTTTCAGTGACACAGCCAGTCTCACAGTTGTCGTGTGGCCAGGTTTTTAAATTTTAAAACAATTATAGTTCAATACCTACCTATCTGTCATGGATTTGAGTCCTAGTGAACAACCTGATGTTCCTTGTCCTAGTACCAGCTGCAGTGACCCAGCAACCACCAACACCACCACAGTAATGTTGCTTTCAAGCAGAGTTAGCAACAACAGGTGGGCAAAGAAGAGTACTTTCATTAGTACTATTCAGACTCAGCAGCAGCACTCCAAACCAAAAAATAAAAATAAGAAGTGAACTGCAGGTCATTCTACCTCTACTAGCAGGGTAGAGGGGTCCAGGTTCTCCTCTGAGACCAAGAAGCAGCTGTCACCTATGTCTCATCAGATGTTTCATGATGATCCCCCCAGAACCACCTGCACAATGACTAATGCCACTGGCAGTTTAGTCACCACCTCATCTACAGCCAGTTGTATAAACCTGGGGACACCTAGCTTGTGTAACACTATTGGTCAGACACTGCGGGTAGCATCAACGCAGAATTTCTATATAGCGAACATCCATGTAAGCATCCCAAATGGAAATTATTGCAGCATTTGGATAACAGTTTTACTGCCACCACTGTCATTGCCACTGAGCACATATTTACCCCAGAAAATGTTATTGAGGGAGATAGTTTACCATTTCCCAGTAGCCACCAGGCAGAAAAGGGAATTGAGCAGGTCTCCCTAAAATCTGCTGATGACGATTTTTCTTCCTGTCAAAACCTACAAGAGGTAGAAGAAGAATCTGAGGGATCAAGGCCTCCAAAGTTTGATTATTCCCCATAGCTTAATTTTTTCCCCTGCTTCCCATAGTACTCCTCCTATTTCTCCAGTTACGCTCGTGTCTTCTATTGACAACTCAACACCTGCCTCTCCAGTTCCATTTGAGTTTCCCAGCCAGGTAGTAGCTGCTAGTGTCTCCACTACCAGTCAGTTTTTGAACTATCTCTTTTCTTCTAAATCCCTGCACTGTTCCTTCTTTCCCCCTTCCCCTGACCTATGTGCATTTGCTGGACATTACTCAATTACTGTATGTGTGTTTTACTCTAAAGTACACAACACAGTTGATAGAATGTGATGTCTTGCCTTGGTCTTCAAAAAAATACTCCTTCTTGTTTGCTATCAAATCTGTCTCAGTCACACAGCTCATATCAGGGTCCCAGCAGTCTGTCACCTAATATTTTTATTTTATCTTTTTACAGTTTTCCACCCCAGGGCTTAACATTTTAAGTCCTTTGCTACTAGCCAGACCTGAAAAGTTACTCGCCACTGCAAGCCATAGTATACCCACCAGGGCTGAATTTCTACTCGCAAGGGCTAAATTTTCACTCGCCATTGGCTAGTAGCGAGTGGAAATTTTGAGCCCTGTTCTACCCTATCTTATCACTGTCCAAAGAAAAAATTATAAATTATTTCTCCAGCACAGAGATAATAACAGCAAGATCAGCAAGGAATGTACCATGTACTATGAAGAAGTTTAACAATCCTGAAGCAGTCCAACTATATCATGGAAATATACCCAAATCTCTACTGATTTAAATGGGCGGTTGAATCTCTCCCTAGAAATCAAGCAGATGAAAGCTCCGATTGAATGAATGATCATTTTTATTTGTACCATATGATGAAGTTGGTTTGCAATAGGATTGTTCCATTTCTTCTTAGAACATTATGATCTTTAACTGTATAAGCATTTTAGATGACGCTGTTAATTTCAAATATTTTATTTCCCTTTTATGGTTGTGTTTGTATTCCATTTTCATAATGCCATTGCACTAATGAGTTCATTGCACTTGGAATAGTGGTGTAATAAAGTAAAGTTATGCAACTAAATGGAGGGAATCTGATCTATACAGAAAAATACTCTGGACAGTTTGCTTTTCCTTTTAAATACTTCAGTACAATGTCAGTGGTTTAAACAGTAACTGTGAAGAGAAGGTGCACCAAGATAAGTGAAAAGCAAAATAATTCACTGTAATATAAATAGAATTATGAAAAATAAACATATATACACTATCAGGTGACACAAAGAAGATATTTGTATTTATACTATATTTAAATTTATTGAAAATAAGTCCCCTCTCAAAATTCTCTCACGTTCATCATCAATATAAATTTAATATAAGTTAAAGTGGAACTGTCATGTTACAACTGCCTCACCCCAATTTATTTAAACCTGCTAAACAAGCTTAAAAAATGATGTAATATAAATTATTGATCCTCTAAGGAGCTGCCAATCCTCCTCTCTAAGCCTGCCCCATCTGTTTCCTGTATCAGGGCTGTGAACATTGCACAGTGTCCTCATAGTGCCCAAAGCCCCTGTGCAGTTCCCACAATTCCAAGATATAAGGGGGAGGGGGTGACAGGATGTGCTGCATAAAAATCTGTTTGGCGTGCAGACAGAGCATGTCAGAGATGCATGAGAATTGCTCTGGTGGTGGGTCTGATTTTACCCATGCCTCAATAATTCAGTTGCACAGTCTAGATCACTGTGACACCACTTACTATTATATTCGCACTTGCACAGATACTTGGTGCAGGATTGGTAAGGGACATTTAACCTCTTGGATACTAGAGATGTCTCCAACATACTACAAAACAATGCGTTGAGACCATTCCAGCATCTAAGGGGTTATGCTATCTGTGGTGAAGGAGAAATGCCAGGTAAGGTGGGTGAAAAGTCACAGAAACATTTCCTGCATGACTTTTCTAGAAGACAACTATGATTTTTTTTTATTTTTTCACGAATGTTTTCTCCTTTTCTCCACTGCAAAAGTTTTCTCCTTTATCGCCACAGCCAGTATATTTTTTGTCTATGTTTCCTATGACTGTAACATTTCCTATGGCAATATTAATGCAGATGGCTGAAGTGGAGAAATAAATAGCTGAAAGCCAAAGTTGTGAGTCCTACAACATATGCCTTTAAAAGATTCTTAGCAGGCTTAGTGCCTTTGTCCTTTGCCCACCACAACACTAACTTCCTGATTATGTAACATTGGCACAACCATCTTTGAAAAAATAATTGTGGCTTGGGATATTCCAGTAGGGTTCAACACATGACATCAGTTCATTAAAGCCTCTGTTTTCAACAAAAGAAAAGGGTAGCATGTCAACCGCTAACATTTTGGTAAGTTTACTATTCCATAGGTGTACTTTTGCATTATGTTTGTGCAGGTTTAGACTTCTTTCTAAGAACTTAGTAATTGTGGGATGGCAGAACATAATAGAAGAAATGTGTAACTTGCTTGCTTTTGTAACAGGGTTTTACCTTTCTTCCCATATGAAGTCTCAGGGGGCAGTTATTCCCTACTCTAAGTACAAGTCCAAGTAACAATGGTCTTACAATTCCTTAGAATATAGTGAGAGAGAGAGAGAGAGAGAGAGAGAGAGAGAACAGCAAGACAGTGACACTCAAATAAATACCCAATATAATCTCTAGGTGCACGTCCCATAAAAAGAACTGAAAGAAGTAATCAGATATACTCAGCCTGGGTTACTCCTGGCCTTGCAGGAGACAGCACACTGAACCAGCAGATATTGCAGAAGAAAAGTTATTTTATTGCATCCATGGGATGGGGACCTTCCTCATTTTGCTGAGGTCTGTGCCTTCTTCGGCACAGACCTCTAGCAGCTGACCCGCAGGAGACCCAGCAGTATAGAGGTCTGTGCAGAAGGAGGCATAGACCTCTCCTGCTACGCTGCTGGACCACCAGGGAAATAGGAAACGGTCAATGTGGAGATGATGGGGGGTAATATGGAGATTGGGAGCATTGTGGAGGTGTCCATGGCAACTTTTGCACCAGGGCCCGGTGGCTTCTAGTTATGCCTTTGACGTTAAAACTGTCAGCAGGGCATAATTGTTACTGACCAGTACACACACTGTGTTACCTTTGGTATTCAATTGTCCTACAAACAGAAACCACAACGAACAGCTACCTAATGCATTCCAATGCAGCTGAGTTGACACCTCCTGCACGCACCTTTGCTTCTGCTGCATTATTTCTATTATTTGGAATCACTATGAAAATTTTGCGATATTGCTCTTCTCTAATCATATGTAAAGTAGCACTGTGAGATGGCATTGCCCCATCGTTTTCCTTTTTAAGCAATGCAAAGCACACATTTTATCTTTACCCCTCAATCCTTTTATAAATACTAACAAACACGATGACTCAAGAGTTGTTTCCCAAATATCATAAAATAGCATAAATGCAGGAAATTGTTAACCCCTTGGCATTTTAACAAAATCTCCAGCATTTTCAAAATGACAATCGAAGACATCGAGATATTTTTCTTATTCTTTACTGAATTAGGAAGAAGAAGAAGAGATGGGATGTGCTCATAGGGCTACTAGGCTCCTGGATTATAAAAATATATATTGGATATTTAAATGCATTCACATGTATTTTTGGCCACACTTGAAATACTTGTAGCTTCAAGGAAAGTGAGGGAAATTACACAGCCCTCCATGCAGATAGGCTTCAGAACAGCAGCTCCCTTATAATCCACCTTCAAAAGAAGAAGGGGGAAACACAGGAACACAAAATACACAAAAAGGGGTGCTTTTTAACATAAACACAGACTTCCAGTGCTTCAAATCAAAGTTACTCACAGTTATAAGAACTCCGGTTGAACTTTGTACAACCAGTTTAAAGTGACAGGGTATTTAACAAACTGCCCCTGAATTAGACTCCTTGCATCCATGCCATATTAACATAACCCTCTGAGGGACAGAAATGAATAGCAAACCAATGCAATAGATAATTATTTAGACCTTTACATGTTTAAACTGTATTTCTTTATTAATCTGCAACTGCAGCAATCCTAGCAACTCTACAAGTGGAGCAGTCTTTGTACAGCCAACTTCTACCTAAAGTGAGCTTACGTGTGTCCTCTCCACATCCATGCCAACAGTTGGGAGACCAACAGTGACCTTTCATCTCTATTCATACTGTATCTCCCATCAGCTTCAACTAAATATTCCACTTACCCGCCCTGCTGTAGCTAGGCCACTTGAGCCAATCTGAAGCCTTAAACCCCAGACCAATGGCAGCCCTACTTTGCTATAAGTGTTTAACTATTTGAGTGTACTGGACTCATTGCTAGAACTCGGATGGTTAAAACAATGACTAATTTGCATCCGTATGCAGTATTGCACATGTTTATCTACGATATTTACTTCATAGATTTTATGTCCCTGTTACTGTACATTTGATTAAGGAAGCCCAATCTCCCAAAATCTTCATAACGATTCCAAACTATAGAAATAATGCAGCACAAGTGGAGAGCCATGCAGGAGGAGAACCTGCAGCTGAAGTGTCCGCTCACATTAACCCTTTGAGTGCTAGATGGCTACGCAGTGCATTGGAATGCGTTGCATACCTCTCTATCACTCAAATGGTTAAGCACTGTTTAAAAAATAAACAAACTGCTAGGAATTATATATGAGCCATTCCTCAAACTTTATATAAGGCATTTGCACAGGGGTTGCCATTAGAGGGTATTCAGCACCTTGATCAGTGAAGCCATGTGGTAAATGGGAAGTTTCTTCTATCACATATCAAATAATCTAAATCATGACAATTATTGACACTTAAATATGAACATTCTCCATATTTGTTTGAGATATATTAGTAATATAAACTTCATCGGGGTTATTGAGTTCATAAAAACTGTAGAGTTCCCATTGACAGTTAGTAGAATTATTAATTGGCCTATGTGTTAATTCATTAACATTATATATCATGGCTTTAGAGTAGGGGTGGGCGAAAGTTGTCACCGTGTTCCCGTGAGAAATTTTGCAAAAACCACGATGTTATCCACTTTTTCACGGGAAAATCCACTTTAAAACTAGTGGTTAAAATTTTCACATCTTTCACCCACTGGCCAAAATCTTTCGCCATTTTTTCAATGGCTAAAAAGTTTTTGTTTTACATTGTTCTCGCACTTCTGCTATAAAAATGTCACGTTTTTGCTGAAGGCAGACACAATAGAAGCAGCAATAGAGCGAGATAGATGTGCTGAGCTGTTCAGCTGTGATATTTTGCACAAAATGAGGCACGAGAGGCTCATAGTGCCTGAGGAAGAGTCCTGAGATGTCTTGAAAGCTTGCATTCTGAATCTGTTTAGTTAGCCAGTAAAAGTATCAACTATATTTGCCTCCTATCACTATAAGCAGCAAAAAGAGGAACTGGAAGGACCCTTATTATGAGTCCACTGAGTCTGAGAAAAGGGAAGGATGGGAGAAAAGGGAATGGGAAGGAAGAGAGAAAAGGATAGTGCTAGTGAGAGCAGGACAGGTCAGCTGCCTGTGCCTGCTGCAAGACGTGCTGCCCCTGCTGCCAGTGCCACCATGGCTGTTCCTACAGCCACTAGTGTTGTACCTGCTGCCAGACATGCTGCCCCTGCTGCCAGTGCCACCATTGCTGTAACTGCAGCCACTAGTGTTGTACCTGCTGCCAGGGTAGGGGAAACATTTGAGAGCATACAGACTAGCGGTCAAGGGAGCCCACACCATTCCTCTGGCTCTGGGAGTCCCTTTCCCTTCACTACAGTGTTCATGATGAACATGATCCTTAAGAGGCCAGAACTGGTGTTGGGGAGAGCAGGCTCAGAATTAATACCATCACCACTAGCAGGGGCACAGATCAGCTGCCTATGTCTGCTACTACTGCTGCTAGTGCTAGTCTGCCTTCTTCTTCAGGTCAAAAGGAAATGGCAAGTGTGACATTAGGGGACCCTCTGTCACACTTCTCGTAACCTCCTTCAAGCAGCAGTGAGATGCCTGGAATAGAGCAGCAGCAACAACAGCATGTAGGGACTAGTGGTGGTGGTAATGATGATGCTGGAGAAGCTGGGGTGGAAGAGAAATTGATGTTCTTTAGCAGAAATTGAGAAGGAATGGGAGACAGAAATGAGGATGGGCATCACCACCACCACCACTACCACCACCACAAGCAATGACATTTTGGAATTAGAGGAATTTACAACTGCTCTAATTCCTTCTGATGCTGAGATGCAAGGGCATCAGGATGCTGAGGAGCAGGCTAGTGTGCCACAGACCACTGTGGACACTGTGGGAAAGGGGTCAACAAGTGATGCGGGACTAGGACAGGTTCCATTTGCCAGCAATAGCAATACTCTTGATCCTAGTTGCAGTGCTGAATCTGAGGCAGTAGCAGCAACAGCAGCAACATTATCTGCTGCCACAGACAATGAAGGGGAATGTGGAGGACAAGAAGAAAGAGGCCATTCTTCTCCATCTTTCCAGTTCCCCCTGAAGTCCTCATGGGTGTGGGACTATTTTTCTCTTGGGGCAGGCACAGCGCAGTCATCAGCAACGGCACTGCACAATTTGTGACAAGTCAGTGAGAAGAGGAAAGGAGGGAACACACCTTGGCACAAGTGCCCTGATATCACACATGAAACACAGACACTGTGACATTTACTCCAAACATTTTAAAGACAAACACCCACCACAGAAATCAAGCACCACTTTTTCTGTCCCTGACTCTCCAGAAAGGCAACAAGTGGCGAAGTGGAGATCAAAGAGGAGGAGGAATAGAACAACCCAGGCAGAGACTGAAAGTTCCAGGACGAGTGAAACAACTAGCTCGCCATCACCTTCTAGGGTAACCACATCTTCTGCCAATCCACCTCGTTCATTACCTCCCCCGCCAAATGATAGCCACTCTGTTGATGTTAGGATGTGGCAGTTTGTCTCTACCTATTGCACACTGTGTGGTGCACTGACCACACATGCCAAAGTGGTTGAGGAGAATCGCAATCAGTGCATCAAGCTGCATCTGAGGAGATTCCATCCTGCAGAATATGCTAAGATGGTGGCAGGGAGGGTTCATCATTACAATTAAACTGTCAGCAAGTTGTCATTTGTCCTTAGCGGGTATGGAAAAGGGGTACAGTGACAGTGGCAGTACTTGGTTTCGGGTGTCATGGTCTTTGGATACAGTTGTGCCTCCAGATGTTTAGGAACATGGCAACACTCCCACACCATTTGAAAATATGTTCCCTGGATCCCCTCGCATCTAGGACAGTTAACACTATTAGAATTCCCCATTTTATTTAATCAAATTGTCGTATAATAGATCCAATGTAATATATTCAATTGGGTCATTTTATGCCTAGATGATGTTGCCACCTGTGCTGGAGCTGCCTTTGCCATATCCCATAGTACCTATAACCTTTTCCCATCTATGTCATGCAGGTCCCTCCTGGTCTTTGGTCACCCCCTCTAGCCATTGATATATAAAAGTATACATTTTTTGTATTGATATATAAAAGACAGTGGTCCTAAGGGTTTCTTAAGAGTCAGCCTGGCAAGGAGAGGAAACGTGCCTATTACCGGAGCCCATTCTCCCCATTGAGCCGTAAAGCATGTCTTATATAGAGATATGAATAAAAAAGATTGGTATTTGGAATTCAGTATGTAATTGTATAAATGGTTTAATTTGGTTATCCTGATATAAATGGCCTAAGACAGTAATGCCATGCCGAGCCCAGCTATGGCCAAACTCACTGCCATATAGGTGCTTCAATCCTGCAGTGCCCCACATGGGGGTATTCTGGTCCATGGCAGTATATCCTGTGAGTTGTTTTATCGCCATCCAGGCCTCATAAAGAGCCTGGGCTAAGGGGGTCTGTTTTCTGAATATTGCAGGTCCTCCATGCAGAAAATGTGTCAAATCATAAGTAGGCCGCAGTAGTAATCTATACACCTGGATGGCTTGATAATGAGGCTGGGGGGAGGCATAGTCCAGTGTATATCAACACTGAGCAGCTAGATATTATCTATAGAAGTTGGGCAGAGCAATACCTCCCTCTCTCTTTTGTTTCATAAAAGTAGTCATTTTAATTCTAGAGTCCATCCATCCATAAAAAATGTGATACAATAGTTTTGATTTGTCTGAAATATTATTTGGGTATGCTTACCGTCATGTTTTGGAAAATACATAAGAATTTAGGTAAAAATATAATTTTTATTAGGTTTGATCTACCTACCACGTTAAGTGGCAGCTGGAGCCACAAAGCCGGCTTTCCACTAAAATATTGAATAGTTGGCACAAGGTTTCTCTTCAAAAAGGGCACCATCGAGGTCCCAATCCTAATCCCCAAATAAGTACACTCCTGCACACACTGCATCTGAGTGCCTGCCATCTGACTTCCCAAAGGCAGATTATCGATCGGGAGCAAGGATGGCTTGGACCAATTAGTTCTCAGTCCAGAATATGAGCCAAACATATCCACTAATTGCAGGGTCGCCTTCAGTGACCTATTGGCATCACCTAAAAAGAGTAATATGTTGTCTGCATATAGTGCAATTGTTTCCTCTCTGTTCCCCACACAAAGGCCACGAATGGTTGGGTTTGCCTGAATTAAAGCAGCCAATGGCTCCAGTGCAAGGGCGAACAGGCCAGGGGAGAGCGTGCACCCCTGCCTAGTGCCTCTATGCAAAGAAAAATCTTTTGAGCCCATCCCTCCAGTTACTCCCTATCTTTTGGTTCTGTATATAGAATGTACATCCAATTAATGAAAGATGGACCAAAACCGAAACATTGCAAAAGATACTTCCATTCGACAGAATTAAGAGCTTTAGAAGCATCCAGGGAGGCTATCATGCGGGACCCAGAGTTATCATGTGTTACCTGAAAATGAGTGAACAAGTGTCTGAGATTATGTGAGGCTGTGCGACAGAGGATTACCATAGTGCTAAAATAGCGCTAAGTGTGGATTCTTCCTCTTGTCCCAGAGAATGTTCTGAGATATAATTATTCCCTATTCTAAATATGGGTGCATAATATCTCAAAGTTATTTCTGTAGACTGGCCTTATACAAGTAATATAAGGACAATAAAAAGGATTACAGAGTCTATAAATGTATTATGAAAATGTTTATTGGCTAGCTAAAAGATACCACGCAAATAAGAAAACTTAGAAATAACACAATAAAAACAAGTTACATTACATTTCAAAATCCAACAGGCAGAGTGTGAGGTAATTATAAAATATTGCTTTCCATAATAGAAAATTCACATACCAGCCAGCCTTGGTCAATTAGAATGTCAGGTAACCCACACCGCCCCACCAGTCACTCACCCCCCCCATCTAAGCCAATACAAAAAAATTACACTATCAATATCCTATAAAGAGCTAGTTAAATAGTTGCCATGGTGGGCCCCTTTTTCACAAACAGTGCACATTACAGTTGCTGATGACTGCACACTCTCTCTGCACAAAGAAAAAATATGCCCACACCTATAATTTCAGTGAAGAGAGAGGCGGAGAGAATGGCCTTCTTTTCTTCTTTACAATAACCTTTACTGGCTGGGGCAGGTGATGCTGCTGCCTCAGCATCATCACTGTGACTAGCACCAGGATTATTTATGGCAAGTGGAGCAGGCCCTGGTCCCATATCACTGCTTGAAGAAGCCAGTCCCATGGTGGCCACAGTGCTCAGACTGTGGCACACTAGCACTCTCATGAAAGTCTGCCTTTTTCAAAATGTGTCCCCAGATCACAAGGGAGGGACAATGTTGGGAAAATCATCCTCATTGGGTCTGGCGAAAGTGGGCTCCCAGTTCCTTTAACACTAGTGGTGCCACTGAGAGAGAGAGAGAGAGAGTCTACAAAAATAAAAAGTGTGATGAACGCACACAGAGAATGAACAAAGTTATGTGTTTTGTTCAAGGCATGGAAGCATATCAGGTGTTGTTCAAATCACATTTTTCATTCCCATGTGCCATTGCAGAGAGGCAATTTCCATATTCACATCAGACTGGTCCTGCCCTCAGACAGTCTAATTTCAAAATGCCAGGCAAATCCACTCTGTACAAGAGAAACAGCACAACCCCAGATGTACATTTCTGCCTATGTGGGCTTCATTAGTGGGGGTGCAGCTGATTGCCTCTAGGATTGCCTCTAGACACATGGAAGCAGGGCCCATGTCTGGGATACCCTTCCACTAAGGTAAAAGATCAATATGGAGCAACTATGTAGTAAAAATAAAATTAATCACAGAGAGGTACAATCTTCAATTAGCATGAGTGAAATATCTGGAAAACCTGTCAAAGGGGGCAGGGTTTTCATTGTTCCCACAGTAAGAAGATTGTCCATTGCTGTGAGCTGTCTGGTCTGTGGACCAGAAACCACATCTGAGGGGACGTGGCTTACACTAGGTAAAAGGGGCAGGAGGGGGGAACTTTATCATTCAATTACTCTTGAACTACAACTCTGACAGTATTGAAATAACACTCTCTATGGCTCAAATACTATGAAGATTAATTGGAGCTGCTGTTATTGTGAAACATTACTATCCCTTTGAGTTTATAAAGAGGCTATTTTGGACCTTTGGCATCCTAATCTTGCCTTGAGAAAGCGCTGACAAAATGTGCGTTGGTTGCTTGAATTCTGAACTATATTGTGATTTTTTTTTTCTTTTCTTTTCACTACGTAGTTGCTCCATATTGATCTTTTCATAGTGTGTGACATGTAATGTGACCACATTAGAGCAAAAGAGATGTTTACTACTGTGTATCCCAGTGTGTGGCACAAAGACAGGGTTCTCTATATTTTCTGAGCTTCTGTTTTTCTTTCATTCATTTGGGTGACAAGTGAATTATCCAGTGATCAGCAGTGAATTCCAGTGATTAGGGATAAAATCCCTTTTGACCTTTCTGAGTGATTAGCTCATATTTAGCTTACTTTTTATTTGATCTCATATTATGCTGGTCCACTTTTGTGATTGATTACTATGTCTCTTTAACTGATTAAGGACCGTCCGCGCGACCACAGAGCATTATTTTTTTCTCGGATCCGATTCAGGGCTCCCTGAGTGGCGTGCAACTGCACGGGGAGCCCTGAATTCCATGACATACCAGGACCGTCATGGGTCCTTATGGTAAGTTTACCCGTGGCAGTCCTGGTATGTCATGGTTTATTAAGGGGTTAACAATACTAGTGGTAAGCTGGATATGCACTGGCAAATATCATTATATTTTGTTTATATATTTCTATTAAAATTAAGTTTTAGATTATTTGTTCCTATATCAGATTGTGAATAAGCAAGTTCTGTTTGTGTACTAGCATTGCAGGGTTATCTTTTCTCCTCTTTACCTGTATGACCATATTCCCCTGTAGCACCAATCTGTAGCACTCATTTTCTTCTAAGATATCTGACTATCTTGGTAGAAGTGTACATGAGTTCTTGTGCTTACGCATCAAGTCATTGCCAATAATTCCTCTGACTCTGGCACTAGTACAAAAGGCCAGCTGCAGGGAAATGCACACCATTGGCATGCCAATTTATGCATGTAGAGATCTGACAGACAAACCCATAGAGCTGTAGATATATTAACCCTTTGAGTGATGTATCCAGTGTCAAGAGATGTATCCAGTGCATTGTATTGCAATGCGTTGGCTACCTCCATGGCATTCAAAGAGTTGATAAACTGCAGCAGATGATAAATGAATGAGTTGTATCTCACTCCTTCAAAGTTGGCTTTGTGTTTGCTAACAATGGCTCCAATATAATAGCTGCCTTGAGAATAGGAGGTATTATGCTTCTCCCCTGTTTGCCCATGTTCTAAATCTAATCATTACTCAGTTACTCTTAGAATCCAGTACTGTTACAGAAATGCAAAATATTGCCCACACAATCTGTGCACATTTTAGCCAGTCCAACAGTGCTTGCAATGCATTATATTGCATTCTCTAGAGTAACCAATAACAACATGCCCCATCACCAGCTAAAAATGGAGGTTCCCACCAGATGCAATTCCACATTACACATTCTACAGCATCTGTATGAGCAGAACAAGGCCTTTAGAGACTACCCAGCTAATATTTGCCTTGTATGAGATGCTGAAGTATTTTGAGAAAGTGCTGGTTGGTTGTTCAAGTGCAGAAAGCAGTATGATACCTCCACTAATATATTTATTACATAAAAATGTATTGATTCTAACAATAACAACACATGTACCAGCTGGTCAATCACATTAGTGTGTTTTGAAAAGTATCTTCACATAGTGACAAGGAAGTAAGCAGATATCTTTATACTCACACAACAACATCTTGCCATCATCACAGAAAGCAAGTCCTATGTCACAGCAATCCAACGCTTGTGGTGGTGGAGATGGTTGTAGTGTTGGCATTGGCACATATGTATGGGATTTGCTCCTAGAATGTGGATTGGTAACTGATGCACATGTACACCATCTAGCTTGAAAGAGTGGCCGCACTGTAGGTGAGATGGTTATAGAATACCTGTAGAATAACTATGCTCTAGTCTTAAATAATTACTCTCTTGACCACTGAAAAACAAAATCAGTGTTCATGGCCAGGACTGTTGTGCACTGCATACTTATCAATAACTGTAATGTGCACAGTGTGTGAAAACATTATGAAGCGTGAGAAGGACTGGGATCGCATACCTTGTCATGTCTCCTATATTTAAGCAGCTGATAATATTAAACTGTGAACCAAGAACATCAAAGGAAACTAGATAATGCTCAGTGTTTGACATAGTGTCAAACATCAAGCGTGAACTAAAAACAGTCCCCCTCCCCCATCCTCCCAAACACTAACCCTACTCTTGGCCCTATGCTATACCAAACATTAACAATAATGCTTGCAAATACTAGCACTAACTCTTTCCTATCCTATCCCTCATACCCCATAGATGTAACACTGACCTGTAAGTCTGATGTCCAGTGGGGTCTTCTGCACCCTGATCTTCCTCTTTGATTCTTCTTCTGTATTCTTCTTCATCTGTCCTCTTCTTCTATTTTCTTCTGTAAAGATGTTGTTGCCCCTATAAAAGAAAAATAAGTATTAAAATGAATGCCTCTATGAACGGTCCTGACGGCGGTGGGAAAAAAGGAACAAAAACAATCATTATAGTACCTTTCAGGCCATTGCCCAATCCACACTGAGGGAAATATGAACAGAGACTGGTATTTATATGGCTAGTCCATGTTCAAAATGGTTCCACACCCCCATTAGAATGGAACATGCTCTGGTGTTAGCTCTTGGGGAATTAATGCTTTAAGTGCCGTAGGGGTATGCAATACTCTGCAATGCATTGCATACACCACTGGAGCTCAAAGGATTAATTTTTGGGGGTTTAACTCATATTTTTGGTACCTTGGATGTATAGGGCCTCATATCAGTATCAAACGGGTCACTAGTGTTGGAATCCTTAGTTGCGCATGCAGGTTTTTTTTTTATACAGTTCACTTACATGTTGGTGGTTAGGAACACACATTAGGGGGCTCAACTACAAGTTTTCTAGATGGAAATTTTAGGCAATAAAAGTGTGTCCCTTAACAAGTGCTACTTGTAATGGAATTGCAAATTCATCACCTTGGTCATTGATCTCAATGAGCACAAATATAGCACCCGTTGTGCTTTTTTGCCATTCATGTGTTACATTGCAGGTAATAGAATACCTAACTGTGACTTCAAACTACTGAAGCTAGCTTCATTTTCCCAACAGTGCCAATTGAATCAAGCCCTAGATCTAGGCATCTACAGATCTCTCTTTCTCAACTACACCTCACAAAATCTGCAAGAAATTTTGGATTTTTATAGTAATAGGGCAGGAATTATTGTGTCCATAAAAAGCATAGAGACAAACATCAACATTCTCAAAACAAATTCAAAGGCAGCAGTGGAAAGATGAAAATCTGACACATTTCTAATGGACAGGAATTTTCACTGAAAAAAGGTTACAAATCATGGGTATTCTGTGAAAATTTTAGATGAAAAAACAGTATTTTTGCCCTTCCCTAGCCAGGATATCAGGGACAAATTTACATATAAGGTGAACCTACCAGAAGAATTCTAGCCCCTACCACTGCCCATGGACACACATCTACCCCATTATCCTGCCCCAGCCCTGTCTGTAGTTCCTGGAGACACAAACACTGTTAGTCTATAAAATAGAAACACAAAAAAATATCCCAACTAAACTTACCATGACATCTGTATGCAGTTTGGTAAAAATATTCAAATAACAGAAACCTTATATTTTGAGTTTAAATGTTTTGCAAGTAGAAAATCTGTATTGTCCAGTTGCCTATTCTTTAATTTTTTTTTCATATTCATCTTTTTTAATACAATGTTACAGTTTATATGCAGTTCTGTGCATTGTATCACAATGTGCCCTGGCAGAAAAAGCTCTCTGCACACAGATCAAGCTAATTGTTAAGTACATAGAAATGTAAAAAAAAAAAAAAAACAACAGGTGTATAAGGAAATAAATAAATAAAAAGCAGGCAATTTGACTGTTCATATTATTTACTTGCAAAATTTGTCAAATTAAAGGGTTATTATTCATTTAACTTGACATTAAAGCCTTATATAAGCTGGTGAAAAACTGCCCACATTGGTAAATAAACTGAACATCCTATATAATAATTCACTAGGATGTTTGTCAGAAGCTGTCTTGCACAGTAGAGACTGCCGAAACGCACAGAATGCTGGGAGGACAGAATCCTGGGAGTTTTGTGCAGGGAGCATTCTGTGCTTTCGGGCAGTCTCTACAGTGCATGACTGCATCGGCAGCAGGGCGCAGAGCAGGACCGGCCTCTTAACTAGTGATGAGCGAGCACCCCAATGCTCGGGTGTTCGGGTGCTCTGACCGAGCACCCCCGGAGGCTCGAGTGCTCGGCCGAGCACCCGAGCCCCATTGAAGTCAATGGGAGGACTCGAGCATTACACCAGGCACCCCCTGCTCTGATGAGGGGAGGGTGCCTGGTCCATAGGAAAAGGGCAGAAAATGATGGAAACACCACAGAAATGGTTCAGGGACAGCATAGGGAGGATGTCTGGATGCATCTTGGACTCCAACATCGCTGCTGGGAACGATCTTTCGCCCGTAGTACGCCATTTTTACAGACTGACCGTAAAACACACAAAAAGGAAGATAAAAACGACTTTAGGCGAAAAATTGTTACCAAACAGTATTTGCTGTATATTTACTTGTATATCATCTGCAAATTCTGCAAAAAATTTCCTTGATTTTTCTGAACTGAGGCCATGATTAAGAGGGAAACGTGCGCAGAGGCAAATTCTCCCAAAAATTTCCTTGATATTTCTGAATTGAGGCCATGATTAAGAGGGAAAATGTGCGCAGAGGCAAATTCTCCCAAAAATTTCCTTGATTTTTCTGAACTGAGGCCATGATTAAGAGGGAAACGTGCGCAGAGGCAAATTCTCCCAAAAATTTCCTTGATTTTTCTGAACTGAGGCCATGATTAAGAGGGAAACGTGCGCAAAGGCAAATTCTCCCAAAAATTTCCTAGATTTTTCTGAACTGGGGCCATGATTAAGAGGGAAACGTGCGCTGAGCCGACCATCTAAAACATTATGGGTGAGGGTCTGCTGCGGAGCTGACCATCCTAAACATTATATGCGAAGGCCCGCTAGTGAGCTGACGCTATAAAACATTATATGAGAGGGCCCGCTAGAGAGCTGACCCAATAAAACATTATATGAGAAGGCCCGCTGGTGAGCTGACCTATACAAAAATTGTCAAACTGCGCCCGCTGGTGAGCTGGCCCTATATAAAAATTATATCACAGGGCCCGCTGGTGAGCTGGCCCTATATAAAAATTATATCCCAGGGTATATGGAAGAGAGTCAACCATATACCCGTTTTTTGGGTGGAAGGGGTGAATGGGAATACAGAGTATTCCCATCATTGTAAATAACATATATAAAGTCACTTTATGTTCCCCCGGGGCTTTCCTCCAGTGGAGTGGAGAAGTCAGGGGAAATCCAGGCCTTGTTCATTTTTATAAGTGTCAACCTATCAGCATTTTCGGTGGAAAGGCGGATACGCTTATCTGTTATGATGCCACCAGCAGCACTAAATACCCGCTCAGACAGAACGCTGGCGGCAGGGCAGGCCAGCACCTCCAAGGCGTAGAGTGCCAGTTCATACCACGTGTCCAGCTTGGACACCCAGTAGTTGTAAGGCACAGAGGGATCATTGAGGACGCTGACACGGTCTGCTACGTACTCCTTCACCATCTTCCAAAACTTTTCCCTCCTTGTGACACTAGGCTGCGCATCAGGGTGAGGGTGCTGGCGGGGTGTCATGAAGGTGTCCCACGCCTTGGAGAGTGTTGCCCTGCCTTTGTCGGAACTGCTGTGTGCTCCCCTTTTCTCCCCTTCTCGGTTGGCCAAGGTAGCACGTACTCTGCTGCCAGTGTTGTCAGATGGAAAATTTTGGAGCAATTTTTCGACAAGAACCTTCTGGTATTGCACCATTTTGCTTGTCCTCTCCACCGGAGGAATGAGAGATGAGAAATTCTCTTTGTAGCGGGGGTCCAGAAGGGTGAACACCCAGTAATCCGTGTTGTCTAAAATGCGTATAACGCGTGGGTCACGGGAAAGGCAGCCTAACATAAAGTCAGCCATGTGTGCCAGAGTACCAACAGGCAAGATTTCGCTGTCCTCACCAGGAGGATGACTCTCAATCTCCTCATCCTCTTCCTCCTCTTCTGCCCACCCACGCTGAAGAGATGGAACTAAAGTTCCATGGCTACCCTCTGTAGCGGAGGCAACCGTGTCTTCCTCCTCCTCCTCCTCCTCCTCCTCCTCCAATTGTCGCTGAGAAGACGAAGTGAGGGTGCTCTGGCTATCACCTTGTGTAAGCTCTTCCTCCCGCATTTCCACCTCTTCCACATGCAAAGCGTCAGTTTTAATTGTGAGCAGCGAGCGTTTCAGTAGACACAGAAGTGGGATGGTTACACTGATAATAGCGTTATCGCCGCTCACCATCTGTGTCGATTCCTCAAAATTGCGTAAAACCTCACAGAGGTCTGACATCCATTCCCACTCCTCACTTCTGATTACAGGAAGTTGAACGGAGAGGCGACGACCGTGTAACAGCTGGTACTCCACTACTGCCCTCTGCTGCTCACAAAGCCGGGCCAACATGTGGAAGGTGGAGTTCCAGCGCGTGCTCACGTCACACAGCAGCCGGTGAGCTGGCAATTGTAAGCGCTGCTGCAGCTTCAACAGGCCGGCTGAAGCTGTAGATGACTTACGGAAATGTGCACACACGCGGCGCACCTTCGTCAAGAGATCATGCAAATTGGGGTAGGTTTTTAGAAATCGCTGAACCACTAAATTAAATACATGCGCTAGGCATGGTACGTGTGTGAGCTTGCCGAGCTCCAAAGCCACCACCAAGTTACGCCCATTATCACACACAACCATGCCTGGTTGCAGGTTGAGTGGCGAGAGCCATTGCTCGGTCTGGTGACTAATCCCCTGCAACAGCTCTGAGGCCGTGTGCTGTTTGTCCCCAAGGCAGATCAGCTTCAGCACAGCCTGTTGACGCTTCCCCACTGCAGTGCTACACTGCTACCAGCTACCGGCTGATGGGTGAGTGGCGCTGCGCGCAGAGAATTCGGAGGTGGAAACGGAGGAGGAGGAGCCAATAACGTAGGTGCTGGCGGAAACCCTGATGGAGGTAGGGCCCGCAATCCTCGGCGTGGGTAGCACCTGTGCCATCCCAGGGTCCGAGTCGCTCCCAGCCTCCACGACATTCACCCAGTGTGCCGTCAGGGAAATGTAGCGTCCCTGGCCACAAGCACTTGTCCATGTGTCAGTCGTTAAGTGGACCTTCCCAGTAACTGCGTTGGTCAGGGCACGGGTGATGTTACGGGACACATGGTGGTGTAAGGCGGGGACGGCACACCGGGAAAAGTAGTGGCGGCTGGGGACTGCGTACCGAGGGACAGCTGCTGCCATCAGGCTGCGGAAGGACTCAGTCTCCACAAGCCTAAATGGCAGCATTTCGATGGCCAGTAATTTGGAAAGGTGTGAGGTTAGTGCTATGGCCTGTGGGTGGGTGGGTGGCTGGGTATTTTCGCTTGCGCTCAAATGCCTGGGGTAACGACATTTGGACGCTGTGCTGGGACAGGGAAGTGGATGTGGTCGCTGATGGTGCTTCAGATGGTACAGGTGCAGGGCGGGAGGTATGCGGGCCTGCGCCTTCGACAGGCGATTGGCCGGCACCGAAAACAGGGGAAGAGGAGGCAGTGGTGTGGCCTGCAGACACAGATTGGCGATCCGGGCGTTCCTCCCACTTATTACGGTGCTTGGATGCCATGTGTCGGATCATGCTGGTGGTGGTGAGGTTTCTAGTGTTCATGCCTCGGCTCATTCTGGTGTTGCACAGGTTGCAAACTACAATTCTTTTGTCGTCCGCACTTTCCTTAAAAAAACGCCATACCGCGGAACACCTACCCCTTGGCAAGGGAGATTTACGCAAGGGGGTGCTCCGTGGAACATTTGCGGGCCGGTTTGGTGCGGTCCGCCTTCTTTCTGTAGCCACACCACTGCCTCCTCCAGCCTGTTGCGGTGCTGCAGATGGCTCACCCTCAGGACTGCTGTCATCGCTCGGCTCTACACCTTCCCAGGTGGGGTCAGTCACCTCATCGTCCACCAAGTCCTCCTCCACTTCCTCACTCTGATCATCCTCCTCATGTCTTGATCCCACCACATACTCAGTCATTGACAACTGTATATCATCCTCCTCATCAAGGTCTTGAGACAGTAATAGTGGTTGATTTAATGGCAACTGTGTCTCATCATCATCATCATCCACTTCCTTTGACCTTAAATGCCGTTCACCTCTGTCATCTTCTTGTGATTGGGTACCCTCTAGAGGTTGTGAATCAGGGCACAAGATGTCATGTTCCTCTGCAAGCGTGCTTGGAGAGAGGTTCAAATTAAGGATTGGTGATGAGACGAGCTCCTCACTATATCCCAGTGTGGGATCACTTCTTTGACCAGATCCTCTATGGTGGGAGGAAGGATGATCAGGGTGAGGATTGTGTTGACCAGACTCTTGGCTACTGAGAGTGGACTTGGTGGAAGACAGGGTGGTGCTTAACCGACTGGAAGCAGTATCAGCTGACATCCAACCGACCACCTGTTCGCAGTGGTCGGACCTCGAGAGTGATGTCCTGCGACACCCTGTAAACTGAGACATGAAGCTAGGTATGGTGAATGTCTTTCTGTCTTGTGCTCTGGCACCAGGCACAGTTTCTACGCGTCCTGACCCGCGCCCTGAACTATCAGGATCACGTCCACTTCCCCGTCCCTTTTACCCGCCTTCTTCATATTACACGGAATATGTGCTGCAAATCTGCAACTTTGCACAGTAAACAGAATGTTCTTCTTAACTGCGGCTCGGCACAGTGAATGGAATATGTGACTTTGATATTTTACAGTTTGAACAGTTAACAGAATGTTCTCCTAATATGCAACTTTGCACAGTAAACAGAATGTTCTTCTTAACTGCGGCTCGGCACAGTGAATGGAATATGTGACTTTGATATTTTACAGTTTGAACACTTAACAGAATGTTCTCCTAATATGCAACTTTGCACAGTAAACAGAATGTTCTTCTTAACTGCGGCTACGCACAGTGAATGGAATATGTGACTTTGATATTTTACAGTTTGCACAGTTAACAGAATGTTCTCCTAATATGCAACTTTGCACAGTAAACAGAATGTTCTTCTTAACTGCGGCTCGGCACAGTGAATGGAATATGTGACTTTGATATTTTACAGTTTGAACACTTAACAGAATGTTCTCCTAATATGCAACTTTGCACAGTAAACAGAATGTTCTTCTTAACTGCGGCTACGCACAGTGAATGGAATATGTGACTTTGATATTTTACAGTTTGCACAGTTAACAGAATGTTCTCCTAATATGCAACTTTGCACAGTAAACAGAATGTTCTTCTTAACTGCGGCTACGCACAGTGAATGGAATATGTGACTTTGATATTTTACAGTTTGAACACTTAACAGAATGTTCTCCTAATATGCAACTTTGCACAGTAAACAGAATGTTCTTCTTAACTGCGGCTACGCACAGTGAATGGAATATGTGACTTTGATATTTTTCAGTTTGCACAGTTAACAGAATGTTCTCCTAATATGCAACTTTGCACAGTAAACAGAATGTTCTTCTTAACTGCGGCTCGGCACAGTGAATGGAATATGTGACTTTGATATTTTACAGTTTGAACACTTAACAGAATGTTCTCCTAATATGCAACTTTGCACAGTAAACAGAATGTTCTTCTTAACTGCGGCTACGCACAGTGAATGGAATATGTGACTTTGATATTTTACAGTTTGCACAGTTAACAGAATGTTCTCCTAATATGCAACTTTGCACAGTAAACAGAATGTTCTTCTTAACTGCGGCTACGCACAGTGAATGGAATATGTGACTTTGATATTTTACAGTTTGCACAGTTAACAGAATGTTCTCCTAATATGCAACTTTGCACAGTAAACAGAATGTTCTTCTTAACTGCGGCTACGCACAGTGAATGGAATATGTGACTTTGATATTTTACAGTTTGAACACTTAACAGAATGTTCTCCTAATATGCAACTTTGCACAGTAAACAGAATGTTCTTCTTAACTGCGGCTCGGCACAGTGAATGGAATATGTGACTTCGATATTTTACAGTTTGAACACTTAACAGAATGTTCTCCTAATATGCAACTTTGCACAGTAAACAGAATGTTCTTCTTAACTGCGGCTACGCACAGTGAATGGAATATGTGACTTTGATATATTACAGTTTGCACAGTTAACAGAATGTTCTCCTAATATGCAACTTTGCACAGTAAACAGAATGTTCTTCTTAACTGCGGCTACGCACAGTGAATGGAATATGTGACTTTGATATTTTACAGTTTGAACACTTAACAGAATGTTCTCCTAATATGCAACTTTGCACAGTAAACAGAATGTTCTTCTTAACTGCGGCTACGCACAGTGAATGGAATATGTGACTTTGATATTTTACAGTTTGAACACTTAACAGAATGTTCTCCTAATATGCAACTTTGCACAGTAAACAGAATGTTCTTCTTAACTGCGGCTCGGCACAGTGAATGGAATATGTGACTTTGATATTTTACAGTTTGAACACTTAACAGAATGTTCTCCTAATATGCAACTTTGCACAGTAAACAGAATGTTCTTCTTAACTGCGGCTACGCACAGTGAATGGAATATGTGACTTTGATATTTTACAGTTTGCACAGTTAACAGAATGTTCTCCTAATATGCAACTTTGCACACTAAACAGAATGTTCTTCTTAACTGCGGCTCGGCACAGTGAATGGAATATGTGACTTTGATATTTTACAGTTTGAACAGTTAACAGAATGTTCTCCTAATATGCAACTTTGCACACTAAACAGAATGTTCTTCTTAACTGCGGCTCGGCACAGTGAATGGAATATGTGACTTTGATATTTTACAGTTTGAACACTTAACAGAATGTTCTCCTAATCTGAAACTTTGCACACTAAAAAGAATGTGTTGCTAATCTGCAACTTTGCACACTGAACAGAATGTGCTCTAATCTGCAACTTTGCACACTAAAAAGAATGTGCTGCTAATCTGCAACTTTGCACACTGAACAGAATGTGCTTCTTAACTGCGGCTACGCACAGTGAATGGAATATGTGACTTTGATATTTTACAGTTTGCACAGTTAACAGAATGTTCTCCTAATATGCAACTTTGCACACTAAACAGAATGTGCTTCTTAACTGCGGCTACGCACAGTGAATGGAATATGTGACTTTGATATTTTACACTTTGCACACTAAACAGAATGTTCTGCTAATCTGAAACTTTGCACACTGAACAGAATGTGCTGCTAATCTGAAACTTTGCACACTAAAAAGAATGTGCTGCTACTCTGCAACTTTGCACACTGAACAGAATGTGCTCTAATCTGCAACTTTGCACACTAAAAAGAATGTGCTGCTAATCTGCAACTTTGCACACTGAACAGAATGTGCTCTAATCTGCAACTTTGCACACTAAACAGAATGTGCTGATAATCTGCGGCTAGGCACAGTGAACAGAATATGTGAAGTTTTTTTTTTTATATCTCTGCCCCCCCAAACAAAATAAACTGCTGCCCCCACACACAGTAGTCCTAAAAAGGACTTTTGGGTCTTTTTTTTTACAAATTCGCTTTTCTTCTCCCTACACTGACTTTCCCTTCCTATCCTCATCTCTCCCTGGCTAAGACTGAGCCGAACTCGCTGGTCAGGTGCTATACAGCACCCGATCACGGGTTCTGGCCAGCCAATCAGTGTAATGCCAGCAGCCAACATGGCTGCTGGCATTACACTGATGTCAGAGCCTCCCTGCACGTTTATTGGCTGCGCAGCAGCCGCGAAACGTGCGGGGAGGAGACCCGAACATGGCGGGCGAGCACATGCGGTACTCGTACGAGTACCGCCATGTGCCGAGCAGAGCGATGCTCGAGCCGAACCGAGCTTCGGCCGAGCATGCTCGCTCATCACTACTCTTAACCCTTTGAGTGTCAGAGGGGTGCGCAACGCATTGCAAAGCAATGTTTTTCGTACCCCTCTAGTACTCAAATGGTTAACATCATCCAGACCTTGGCCTGTGTACATGGGCTTTTACACTAGTTATAAAAATAAATTAATTATTAGCAGGTTTCTGTTATAATGGGATAGAGATTGTTCTGGCCAAGCTCACAACTCTGATTGGCTGTCGTGACCAGCTCAGGCGTTGCTACCCTAAACATTTAACACACTAGGTTATTGTCTACACTATTTAATGGGTAAGTTTAACCTGCAGCCAACTGTGGATGTATTTTGAAGTAAATGCAGTTTTGTAAGGAGCTGGAGTGTGGGTTATAGGTGGATATAGAATCACATAGGGTGTCTTGTTAAGGTTGTCTGAGATGTAACCCCACTTATGATCACTACGCACTTAGGTAATAGAGGAGTGAAATGGTTTCAATCTTATTGTGTTGAAATACTTACTTTGTTTTATATCTCTATAGGAGCATTGAGTAGCAGCGAAGTCCTACGTGGTTGTGCCTCTCAAAGTATATGCAATATTGGTAAACAATCTGTGAATGCGAATGGTATAAATATTGATGTTGATATTACATGTACCAGTGGAAGTCATAGCCTCCAGTATGTATTTATCTTTCAAGTAATGTTCACTGTTTTGTTTCTGAAACTATTGTATTAGAACAACTGTTAATAAATCCATGATTTGTATTCAATGTATGCTTTTTTCTTTTCTTTTTTTTTTATTATGTTTTTTTTTCCTTTAACCCAAAAATGCTAATATGATCTCCAAAAATGGGAAAGCAATGCATTGGAGAATGGAGACCTCTTTAGCATCCCATTGGTGGTGGTTAGGTCCTGTACTTGGTCAAAGGGCCCTACAGCACTTATAAAGTACCGCCACCGCATGTAAACAAAATCAGATGGCAAAGTCGTATTAGAAATACTGAAGTGAAAGCACAGGGAAGCACATGTGAATTTTGCCATAGGGTCCCCAAAACCTAGAGCCACCCTATAGAATCCAATTAATGAAATTGCATTTAATGAAATACTATCACCAGCAAACAATTTTGGTGATTTTTAAAGAACTTTCAAAATTAACTATATACTGTATTTGTAATTTTGTATTTACAAAATTAGCTTTCGAGACTCATTTTTAACTATTACGCTTCTAAACAGGTCACTTCTTGTCTGAGCTCTATATTACCTATGACATTCACTGACATTTAAACCTTCAAGTGACCAGGTGTGGGGTTGGTAATGTAGATCCAAGACAAGAAATGCCTGTATGGCATGGCTTAATAAGCATAATTCATCAATCTAAATAACCAAAAATTATTTTTATGAATAAAAATGGCTAATACAACATAAACTGTAGGTGATTTTGAAAACTGCACTGCACTACACTGCACTTTCATGAATGAATCAATCACCCAGTCATTCAAAAATTGGGTGATTGATTCATTCATGAAAGCGCAGCTAAGCAATGTGCTTCTCATGAATAAATAAACCCAGTGACAGTGTTCACTCCTAGAACTTCTACTGGAGCCAGCTTAACAGCAGCTCCAGTAGAGAGCAAAGGAAGGCAACAAACGCCTTCCTTTTCACCCGCATTGATCACCTATCCTACTGGATAGGTCTTCAATGCTAAGGGTATAAGGAGGGGTCAGATGCCCCCCTCGAGGTCTGAACTATATTTTGAGTACCGGGGGGGGGGGAGTTGAGACTGTGCAGATAGGCTGGTATCGGAGTTTAGTGAACGTGATGAAATGTCACATTAACATCTCAACCCACCCACTTGCTTCATTTCTATATGGAAATAGGCCATTATCAATGTGACGAATGAAAATTTGTAAATCCCTCAGATGGATGTCAATATGGGCATATTTTTGTCAGAGTGCTGGTGGTGTGATGTCGTAGACACTTTAGTGAATACTTTCGATGTGTCTTCAACACTGTTCTGACAGGATATTGACATTTTCAGCCTTCTTTGAATTTTAGTGAATCTAGGCCACTGAATATTTCACACTACAAGAAATAAGTTGGTCTTCATACCATCTTATTCAGAGGCCTGAAAGCCTGAAATTACCTAACTAAAAAAATCAGATCTTCAACTGGTCTGAAATCGCTAAAAATAAATGCTTCTTTGTATTTGAAAACAACATGTAATATATATTATACATCTGGCTTGATGAAGGTCCCAAACAGATGACCTAAACCTTCCTGATATGATTATATCTATATGATTTCGGTCATAGTATAGTTTTTTTGACACCTATCCTGTGAGAGCATCCATTTTTTACTTTCACTATGAGCTACTGGAATACTAATAAAAGTAGGAGCTGGAAGGATCATTATGTTTCCAGTGAGTCTGAGGAGGGGGAAGTGACCACTACCAACAGTAAAGGGTCTGGATGGCTTGATTCACAGACCCAATGATGGCCAGTCCCACTACATCACCCCTAGGGCTCTTGGGGAAATTTGCATCATGGGCAGTGGAAGAAGAGGGTAATAGTGTGAGCAGGAAAGGTCAGCTATCTGTGCCTACTGCCAGTGCTGTGTCTGCTGCAAGTGCTGCACCTTCCAGGGTGTCTTGTGCTTCTCAGGAGTGGGAAGGGGGAGGAGATGATGCCAAGTGTGACAGCAGGTGACAATAAGTCACATTTGCCATCCCTAAGCAGTCCCACCACTATTACTACTACTAAGAAGATGCAGCAGATACAGACTCAGAGTGTTAGGAGTGAGGGAGGGGGTGATCATAATAGTAGTGAAGAGGAAGACTCAGAGACTGAAAATTGATTTGTTGGTGTCAGTAGTAACAGTGATGGTGAAGCAGCTGGTGGGACTAGCATTACCACAGTAGATCCTCCTACTGATGCTGAGGTGGTAGGGGAAGTAATTCAGAGCTCCCAGACTAGCAGTCAAGGGGGCCTACAATATTTCCCTGACCCTGGGAGTCCCCCCCCCAGTGTATTGTCAACAGGAGATGGCAAGTGTGACACCAGGGGACCCTTTGTCACATTTCTCATCAACTCCAACCGGTGAGAAGTCTGTGTACAAGAGCAGCAACAGAAAGGAGGGACTGGTGGTGGTGAAGATGATGATGGTGGAAAAGCTGGGGTGGAAGAAACATTAATGGCCTTTTTAGCCCAAACTGTGAAGGAATGGAGACAGGGATGGGGATGGGCATCACTACTACCACCACCAGTGAGATTTTGGAATTTGCAGAGTTTGCTGCTGCTCTAATTCTTGCTGCTGCTAAATTGAAAGGGAAGCAGGATGCTGAGGCGTAGGCTATTGTGTCAAAGACCACCACTGACACAGTGGTTGGGATGGGGGTGAAAACTTCCGCCTCAAACCAAAATCGACGAATAATGTCACTTCCCACTTGGTGAAACATTTCCTGCAAAAAGTACTGTTTTCACGCTTTTTTTCAACTAGCTCATTGCATTGAAATCAACGGGGAAGAAGAATTTTAACCCACCACACAAAAGTTTTTTCTACTTTTATACAGCCATATACATGGATGTCAGGGTCTCACAGTATTCCATTGTGTTTGTGTGAGACAAAAGCAGCGTGTTTTTGAGCTAGAGAAGATAGGAGAATTGAAGGTTAGTTTAGGGAGTCATTTAGGTAGGACATTTGTTCTCTGTATTAGGAGAGTCTGGGGGCACTCTGAGGAGAAGAAGGAAAGAAGGATGTTGACTCCAAACACCCCAAAATACCATGTGTCTGACTGGCAAGACACAGGCAGCCTGCTGATATTGCTGTTATTGCCCCTGTGCTGAGGAAGTCTGGGGAAAGAAGTTTGGACAGACTGTGATAAGACAGGGTGGACAACTTAAAAAATAAATAAATAAACAATAAAGAAATAAACAAACAACTAATTACATATATTAGGTGACAGACAGCTGATTGGGCTAATGCAAGACATCACACTATATCAGTTGTTTTGTGTACTGTAGAGTAAAAACAGATGAGAGTTGGTACAGTGTTAGCTGTAGAAATACAGGAGGCTAATATAGTCTTTGATACCTTTATTGGCTAAACAGATTTAGGGTGCAAGCTTTCAAGACATCTCAGGTCTCTTCCTCAGGCATGTTATACAGATAAATATGAAAACATTTCTCTTACATACAAGTACACATTGCACTGTTTAGAATGGAAATCAGATAAGGACTCTGTTTTTTTGATCAGTCAATAGTAGAGGAAAGTGCTGTAAATTGCAGTCTTCCTCTGAGGGGTTCAAGGTATTTACGATCCCAGGCGGCTATTGTAAAGGTTAATCCACAATGTGATAATGTGTCAGGAATTCTCTGTCTTTATTCAAGCCATAATTCAAAGCTCCAAATTGGATAATTAATTTTACCTCCCATATTTTTCTCTCTCTCTGAGTGTGAAACAGTCCCATCAGTAAAAACACACAGTAGTTGAGTAATGTCCAGCAAATGCAAAAGGGGAAGGGGAGTGGGAAAGGTGGAGCACTGCAAGGATGTGAGAGTAAAGTAGTAGTTCAAAAACTGAGTGCAACAATGGTTGCTGCAGCGTGTGCAGTAAATGATGACAATGCCTCTTCTCCAAGGAATGATGCAGTTTGTCAAGGTCCCAGCAAAACTTCCAGTACCACCAGTGCCAGTACAATAAAAGAACCATATAATGAGATGTATAAGAACACTGAAGACTACAACAAGTCACATCTAGTTTTGATGATGGCAAAAGCATAATAGAGGAAGGTGTACCAGCTGAACCACTGCTGCATCAGATAGTGAGACAAACAAGTACCAAAACACCTATCCTGAAAGTAGCAGTGAACTTTGTAAAACTAAAAAGAAATTGTTTGAGACCTCTAAAAGCTTAGAGGAATATAAGGGTATAGGGCAAGAAGTGACAGGTGATGCTGATGAAGATGACCTAATGATGACTAATGATGATGAAGATCTAGAATATATCCCTCCAGCATTCTTGTCTTGTTCAGATACAGATTAAGTTGAGAGTGAGAGAGAGCAAGTGTTGACATGGCCATAAATTTATCAGAAAGGTAAAGGCTGAATCTTCTACCACTGAAAAGAAGCACCGTGCCTGTCTATAAGAGAAACCATTGGAAAGTCTGACCCTGGATAAGTAAAGATGGCAAAAAGTACACAGTCACCCTATCAGTCATCATCAGCATCATCGTCACTTCCAAGTCCAAGTCCCACTCAGCCACACACACACATACCTGTGTTGAGTGCCTCTGCTGCTGCTGGAAGTGCTGCACCTTTGACATCTAGTAGTAGTAGTAGTAGTAGCTGCAGCAGTAGGATTGCATCAACATCTAGTCACAGTAGTAGCAGCAGCACCTCAGGAACCCCTCCATCCATGAAGTCCACTGTATGGAGATACTTCAATCAGGATCCTAAAGTTAAGCAAGTTGCTATCTGTTGTCTGTGCAAAAAGCTAGTGAGTGGGGGAAAGCAGGCTCACTCCTAGGCACCTCCTCTGTGAGATCCTACCTGAAGCAAAAGCACAGGTCTGACTGTGAGACATAATATCAGCAGTTCAAAGGTTCTGCAACTAGCAGCTGCAGCAGTAGAAGCACTACAAAATGTCCACAGAGCTCTGGGGCAGAAAAAAGAAACAGTGAAGTTATTTATGTGTCAGAGAATGTGCAACTGCCAACAGTTAATTAATTCTAAATTACACCTATGGCTCCTACTGCAGAGGAGTATGATGACTCTGGCTTTGCTGTAGGAGATGACAAGAGTCATAGACTGCCCACACATGCTGCCTCTGCCTCCACCACCTCATTTAGTCATCTTGTTAAAGCAATAAAGTTTCTTCTGCCATGTCCTGCTAACCCACACTGACTGAATTCCTGGGAAGGAGTCAAAAACTTCACAAAAACAATCCCAAAGTATGTCTGTAGAATGGCAAGGTTGCCAAGATGTTGACAGTGGATATGCTGCAGTATTCTTTTGTAGAAAACCAAGGTATTAGAGAACTGATGTCATGTGTCGCTCCACTCTGGCATATCCTAAGCAGCAGTTATTTTTCCCATAATGAATGTGTCTGAATTGTACAAGCAGGTAGTAAGTATGGTGGGCAAAGGGATGAAAAGTGCTTATGACAAGAAAATCCAACTGACAACAGATCTGTGGACAAGTGGGCAGAGCACAGACTGTATGACTGTGACTGATCACAGGATTTCCCTCCCAGCACTTACAGTGGGCAACACTAGCTTACACCATCAGGTGACAGCAGTGGTTCTGGAAATATGATTAAAGGGCGGCAACAGCAGGATAGCCCATACCATCGACAGGCCACCTTGTGCATGCAGAGTTTTGAGAGACAGTCCCACAAAGCCATAGATGTTTTAAGTAAGCTAGAGCAGGTGATACAGGAATGGCTTGTGCCCCGTTCCTTAAAAGCTGGTTTTATGTCTGCTGATAACAGCTCCAACATAATCGCTGCTTTGAGAACAGGTGATATTGTGCATGTGCCCTGCTTTGCCCATGTACTAAATTTAGTTGTGACCAGATTCCTGGCAGAATCTGAAACCCTCAGAGAAATCTGTGCCAATTTTAGTCACTCCTACAGTGAACTCAACACTCTATATTCCATACAAGAGCGTAACAACCTGCCCCATCACCAACTGAAAATGGAGGCCCCTACCAGGTGGAATTCCACAATGTACATTCTAGAGCATTTGTATGAGCAAAATAAGGCCATTAGCGTTGAGAGGTAGAAAGCGAGGGCACAAAAACATCTAGATGGCAGAGAATAGTGAATAGGCATATAATCATTTCAACCAGCAGAAGCACCTACATCATCAACCAGAATATCCCATGCTGCACATAGGGTAATTCATGGGTCTCAGCAGGGGTGGCAAAAACCCAACATTGGTGGTGGTATTGGTGGTGGCAGCACATCTCTCTGGGACTTGCCCCCTGAGTATGGGTTGGTAACTGACACACTAGAACACCATGTAGCTCCTAGAAGTGGTCCCTCTGCATGTGAGATGGTTTCTGCATACTTGCACGATAGCTACATTCTAGACAAAAACAATGGCCCCATGGACTACTGGCAAACAAAGCAGTGTGCGTGGCCAGCATTGACATGAACTGCAGTGGAAACCCTTAGTTGTCCTCCAGCAAGTGCTGAGACTGAACGGGATTTCAGTGCCGCTGGTTACATTGTCAATGACAGTAGTATGCTGCTATTAAGAAGAAGAAGGGTTGTTACCATCTATCACACTTTGGTCCACTGCTATGACCAATAATTATTGGGTATCAGTAATGTGAGAAGAAGGATAGCTTTGACACAAACATGATCCTGGTAAAAACTGTTGTAGGAATATATATATACATACACACATCAATCACACCATGCCAGTCCCCCAACACATCTGCCACATTGTAGGTTGTACTTTTTTTTTTTTTTTTTACATATCTCTGTATATCATCTTGAATATGTGCCAGTGCCACTTAAGAAGGAAGTTAGTGTTGTGGACAAAGGACAAAAGCACTATGCATGCTAACACATATTTCAAAGCATATGTTGCTGTAGGATTCAGAACTCTGACTTTCAGCTACTTATTTCACCACTACATCCCTCAGAAGTAGTAGTATTGCAGTGGAAATATTGTACCCATAGGAAATATAGGCGAAACATTTGATAAAATAGGCGAAAAGGAGAAAACTTTAATGGAAAAATTGGCCAGTTTTCGCAAAAAGTCAAGTGCACGCTTATCATTCTCCATGTTTCATCCAGACCATCATCAATGATCATGGTGTTTTATATATTAAGTACAACTATCTGTTTAATCCTCCCAGGCTAGAAAAGGATGTGGAATTCAGAGGAAGAGTTCCAGTAATAGTGAGATAGACAAACAGGAGTAGGAGTATTGTTTATATAGTGCAATATATACTGTTAAAGAAGCACTGGTGTTCCAGTTTTGACCACTAGATGGTAATATTATATTAAAAATTAAAATTGAATGGACATTTTTATATGATTCTTCTAACTGCAATGTCTTAGCTGGTATCCATTAACTACTGAAGGGAAGCACTTTGACAGTGGTAGTGATTTATCAGAGTAGCCTAGCATACAGTGCAAAGCGAATCTGACACTGGTTCAGAAGTGAACGTAGTATATGCACCAACTTCCAGTTCTGAACCAGTGTTACATTAACTGTGCACTGTATGCTATGCTACATGGCTGAATCATTATCAATGTCCATTCAATTTTAATTTTTAATATAACATTACCATCTAGTGGTCAAAACTGGAACACCAGTGCTACTTTAACACAGTATATTACGCTATATTCATTGAGGTATTCACATGGGCATCCTTTTAAAAGGTCACTTTTAAGTCTCTTGCTTGGACTGCATCATATCGCATACTGAAAGGTTGTACCACTAGTCCTTAAAGGGGGCTTTGTTCCCTGGGATATATGTAAGCAGCTAGCGGTTAGGCGGCCTCCCGGATCCGGACTGTAAGGCTAATCCCGAATAAGACTAAAGTGTATTGAGCCAGGATGAGGATAGCAGAGTGCACGGATGTAATGGGGGACTGGTAGGATGCCCAGTGGTATAACAGAACCATTTAACCCTTTCAGTGCCAGATAGGTACACAACACATTGCTCAGCAATGCGTTACGTACCCTGCTGGCTCTCAAGGTGTTAAGGATCAGATTGTATGCAATGCATTGGGTTAAATGAAACAGCGATGAGCATGAGCCATTATGAAGCTGCCTCACTGCAGCGTTACATGCTGAAGCTGGCATAGTCATACGGATGCGACCTTTCACTATGTGACATAACAATCTCGCTCTGTCAGGCAGTGAGAGATTGTCATGTTGCCATTTTATTATGTCAACGTGGTTAATGGGTCATTGGGTTGCACGCTCTTTTGCGTGTGACCATTTAAAAGTAAACCATTCACATGCATGCCTGGCAAATATATTTATTTTTTACTTGTGTCTATATATTCACAACACTCCAACTCCTGTTTGTCTATCTCACTATTACTGGAAGTCTTTCTCTGAATTCCACATCCTTTTCTAACCTGGAAGGAAAAAAAGGATAGTTATACTTAATATATAAAAAATATATATTGTAGTGTTTATCCCCCTGACTAAAACAAGGATACTCTAACTGCTGAAAGGTGTTTTTTTTAACCCTTTAAGTGCCAGAGGGGTATGCCTCGCAATGCGTTACGTACCCTCTCTGGCACTCAAACAGATAAAAAGGTTTTAAACAGTTAATGAATATCAAACTTGAATTTGTAAGTTGCATTATCACAGTGACCTGAAATTGTACAGTGGAGCTGTTATTACACCATTCTATGGTCAGGTGAACATAATTCTCCATTGGATGATGTAGCAACAGTGTCTTTGTACAATTTCAGGCCACTGTGATACTGTACCTAAAAAAATCAAGTTTTAGCTGTAATAACTTTTGAATAAAACACCTTTTAGCAGAGGGAGTACCCTTGTTTTACTAAGGGGGAAAAACTCCACATGTTTTTTACATTTTAAGTATTACTATCCCTTTAAACTCCATAGTTTTTAGCTATGTAGCAAAATATATTTAGACCATACTCTACCTAATAGGGATTGGCAAACTTCCTTACTCAAAAGCAAAATGTCTCTTTCCGCTGAGACAGAAATTGTTTGCAAAAAGTGCAGATTTTTGTATAGCTTGTTTTGCCTACGTATTGCATTGAAGTCCCCCCCCCCCAACAGTGTGAGTATTCTTGAGCAGGGGTTGGTGAAAGTTTTTGCCTCAAAAGAGAAATGGGAGAAAAAATGGATCATTCTGCCTAGCTGCAAATTTCCAGCGAAAAGTAACATATTACAGCTTTTTTTCGCCTATCTCATTGCACTGAAACCAATGGAAAGTCTAAATCTCTCGCCACTGCATGGTACGTTTTCCTTTTTTTCTTACAGGCGCAGTATAAAAGGGATGTCAGGTTCAAGTAGCATGCCATTCTGTGCTTGTGAGAGGAAGAGAGAGCAACACATTTTTAATGTAGAGAAGAATGGGTAACAAAAAGGAGTCGAAGCTTAGTTTGGGGAGACTTGTAGACAGACCACAACCATTTGTTCTCTTTATTAGAGGAGTCTGGGGACATTCTGGGGAACAGGAAGGGAGAAAGGAGGTTGATCCCAAATAGCCCACAATCATGTGTCACTGACTGGGAAGACACAGGCAGCCATGATCCATGTTCCTTCATGACCTGGCTGTTATCTCTGTCCTAGGGGAGTCTTGGGGTGTGAGATGTAGGGATGACTGAAAGTTGTCGCTGTGTTCCCGCAAAAAATTTTAACAAAACCACATTGTTGTCTGCTTTTTCGTGGGAAAATCCACTTTAAAACTAGCAATTAAAATGTTCGCATTTTTCACCCATTGGCCAAAATCTTTCATCATTTTTTCAATGGCTAGAAAGTTTCCGCCCATCGATTTACATTGTTTTCACATTTTCGCTATAAAAACGTGACGTGTGTGCGGAAGACAAACACAATAGAAGAAGCTACAGAGTGAGATAGACGTGCTGTGCTGTTCTGCTGTGATATTTGGGCAAAACTGAGGCAGGAGAGGCTCATAGTGATTGTTATCACTATGAGCAGCAAAAGGAGGAACTGGAAGGACCCTTATTATGTGTCCACTGAGTCTGAGGAGGAGGAAGTGACTAGCAGTACTGAACCATCTTGGGGAATTTAATGGGAAGGGAGGGAGAAAAGGGAAGGGAGGGAGAAAAGGGAATGGGAAGGGGGGAGAAAAGGGTAGTACTAGTGAGAGCAGGACTGGTGAGCTGCTTGAGCCTCCTGCAAGACGTGCTGCCCCTGCTGCCAGTACCGCCAGTGCTGTACCTGCAGCCACCATTGCTGTACCTGCTGCCAGATGTTCTGCCCCTGCTACCACCAGTACTGTACCTGCTGCCAGATGTGCTGCCCCTGCTGCCAGACGTGCTGCCCATGCTGCCACCAGTGCTGTACCTGCAACCACCATTGCTGTACCTGCTGCCAGATGTGCTGCCCCTGCTGCCACCAGTACTGTACCTGCTGCCAGTGCTGAACCTGCTGCCACCAATATTTTGCCTGTTGCTAGTGTGTCTTATTGTACTCAGTAGGTGGGGAAGGAGAAAATGATCCCAAGTGTGACAGCAAGGGACCCTAAATCACACATGTCATTCCCAAGCAGTCCTGCCAGTGCTAGTACTACTGCTACTAAGGTCCAGCAGCTTTTTATCATTAGGAGTGAAGGAGAGGGCAATCATCAATATCCTTATATTACTAGTGACTGTGAGGAGGAAGACTCTGTGGCTGAACTTGATGTGGTTGGTGTTAGTAGTAATACTATTAATGGTGAAGCAGCTGGAGTGGTAGGGAACAAGTTTGAGAGCATTCAGACTAGAGATCAAGGGAGCCCACACCATTCCTATGGCTCTCGGAGTCCTCCTCACCTTCCCTTCACAGTGTCCAGGTGAAACATGATCCTGAAGAGGCCAGAACTGGTGTTGGGGGAGGAAAGCAGGCTCAGAATTAATACCACCACCAGCACAAACACAGATCATCTGCCTGTGCCTGCTTTTGCTGCTGCTAGTCTGCCTTCTTCAGGTCAAAAGGAAATCGCAAGTGTGACATTAGGGGATCCTCTGTCACATTGCTCGTCACCTCCTCCAAGCAGCAGTGAGATGTCTGGCATAGAGCAACAACACGTAGGGAGTAGTGGGGGCGGTGATGATGCTGCTGGAAAAGCTGGGGTGGAAGAGACATTGATGGCCTTTTTAGCAGAAACCGAGAAGGAATGGGAGACATGGATGAGGATGGGCATCACCACCACCACTAGCAATGACATTCTGGAATTAGAGGGATTTGCAACTGCTCTTATTCCTTCTGATGCTGAGTTGCAGGGGTAGCAGGATTCTGAGGAGCAAGCTAGTGTGCCACAGACCACCATGAACACAGTGGGAATGGGGTCAACACGTGATGTGAGACTAGGACAGCTTCCACTTGCCAGCAGTAGCAATACTACTGACCTTAGTTGCAGTGCTGAATCTGAGGCAGTAGCAGCAACAGCAGCAACATTATCCACTGCCACAGACAATGAAGGGGAATGTGGAGGACAAGAAGAGAGAGGCCATTCTTCTCCATCTGTTCCCTTCTCCCTGAAGTCATCATGGGTGTGGAACTATTTTCCTGTTGGGGCATGCACAGTGCAATCATCAGCAATGGCACTGTGCACAATTTGTGACAAGTCAGTGAAAAGAAGAAAGGAGGGAACATACCTTGGCACAAGCACCCTGATATCACACATGAAACACAGACACCATGACATTTACGTTAAGCATGTTAAAGACAAACACCCACCACAGAAATCAAGCACCGCTTTTGCTGTCCCTGACTCTCCAGAAAGGCAACAAGGGGTGAGGTGGAGATCAAAGAGGAGGAGGAATAGAGCAACCCAGACAGAGACTGGAAGTTCCATGACAAGTGAAACAACTAGCTTGCCATCACCTTCTGGGGTAACTACATCTTCTGCCAATCCACCTCCTTCATCGTTACCTCCCCTCCAAATGATAGCAACTCTGTTGATGTTAGGATGTGGCAGTTCGTCTCTACCCATTGCACACTGTGTGGTGCACTGACCACACATGCCAGTGTGGTGGAGGAGAATTGCAAGCAGTGCATCAAGCGGCATCTGAGAAGATTCCATCCTGCAGAATATGCAGAGAGGGTTCATCATCGCTATTAAACTGTCAGCAAGTTGTCATGTGTCCTTAGCAGGGTCTGGACAAGGGGTATAGTGACAGCGACAGTACTTGTTTTCAGTTGTCATGGTGTTTGGATACAGTTGTGCCCCCAGATGTTATTTACCACACACACACATACACTGTGTACAGTCAGTTGCTGATGAGAGACACTGTTCCTGCTCTCAAGGGAAAAAATTATATTCTAATAGCACACCCATGATTTTTGAAGAGGGGCAGGTGGAGAAGAATTATTGGACAACTTCTTCTTTTCTCCACATAGACTGGGGGCTACTTGTGCTGCTACTGCCTCAGGTGCATCACTGGAGCCATCGTGGCAAGTGAAACCTTCATCATACATCTTCCAAGTTACTGCTATTGTTGATTCTATTCCCTTTCAGCTGCCTAATCAACCTGCTGCTTATACAACTTAGCAGCAGCAGTAGGAACTGCAGTTGCAACTCAGGACTCAGGAGAACATTTGAAAATGGCCAGTGGCCACTGGCCAACATGACCTGCTGGCACTAGGCCAGTAGGACATTTTTATTTTTTTCTCAGAGCTTCTGCTTTGGAAAAAAAAAATAAACCTAGCTACATAAAAATAAACAATTTTGGGGGGTTTGTGTCTAACAAGCCTAAATCCTACAAATCAATGTTTCCTCTGGGCTTGTGTATCATGGTGCCCGTGATTCTTTGTGCGACATTCTTACTTCCGGGTTTGTGTTTGGCTGTCTCTTATTGGTGCTAGCTGGCTAGCCCCTCCCAGGGCTAGCCTTTATATACGCCCTCCTGTCACTAGGCCAGTGCCCTTTCGTGGTGTTCCTGACCTTACGTTATTCTGTGCTCCTGTTCCGTGTTGATCCGGTTTCCGTCTGACCTTTCTCCTGTTCTGCTCCTGTGTACTGATTCAGGCTTTGGCTGACTACCGCTCTCTGTGTACCGATCCAGGCTTTGGCTGACTACCGCTCTCTGTGTATCGATCCAGGCTTTGGCTGACTACCACTCTCTGTGTACCGACCCAGGCTTTGGCTGACTACCGATCTCTGTGTACCGATCCAGGCTTTGGCTGACTACCGCTCTCTGTGTACCGATCCAGGCTGTGGCTGACTTCTGCTCTCTGATACTGATCCAGACATTGACTGACTTATGCTATTTGTGTTGCCCTCGCTATTATTGACAGTCCTCTCAGATTTCTTGCCTCCGGTTGCGCTGCTCTCTGCCTGTGTATCAGTGTGGCCTCCGTTACGTACACCCAGCCTGTATTATCCAGTCACTAGTGGTTACCGTTGCCTACCCACTATACGCTCAGCCTGTGACTATCTGTGGCCTCCGTTAAGTACACCAAGTCAGTGCTATGCGGTCACTAAGCGGTTACCGTTGCCTACCCACTATACGCTCATCCTGTGACTATCTGTGGCCTCCGTTAAGTGCACCCAGTCAGTGCTATCCGGTCACTAAGCAGTTAACGTTACCAGCTCATTACACTATCTCAGCCTGTGACTCTCAGTGGCCTCCGTTACGTTCTCTCAGTCTGTGCTGTCAGGTCACTAGCGGTTACGTTGTCAGCTCATTTCCTCACTCAGCCTGTGACCTGGTAGAGCCTCCTCAGTTCCTTGTTGCACCAGATATCAGGTTGCCTTACCCGGTATTCGGTAAGGCCGGTAGAGCCTCCTCAGTTTCTTGTTGCACCACATATCAGGCTGCCTGAACCGGTATTCGGTAAGGCCGGTAGAGCCTCATTAGTTCCTTGTTGCACCAGATATCAGGCTGCCTTACCTGGTATTCGGTAAGGCCGGTAGAGCCTCCTCAGTTCCTTGTTGCACCAGTTATCAGGCTGCCTTACCCGGTATTCTGTAAGGCCGGTAGAGCCTCCTCAGTTTCTTGTTGCACCAGTTATCAGGCTGCCTTACCCGGTATTCGGTAAGGCTGGTAGAGCCTCCTCAGTTCCTTGTTGCACCAGTTATCAGGCTGCCTTACCCGGTATTCGGTAAGGCCGGTAGAGCCTCCCTATTATATTGCTATTTGTATGCCCTGTCCTGTGTCAAACATCTTACTGCTGTTTGTAGAGTTTGGACCCATGAGGGGCCTTGTTGCACTTTATTTTGCCTAATAAAGCTTTTCTATTTAATCCTACCCAATTGATTGAGTGTTCATTAAAACCATGACATTGTGCCTCTAACAATCCTAAGTCCTACAAAGTAATGTTTCCTCAGGGCTTGGGCCTCTAACAACAAATCTAACAAATCATCCTCTATAAAATACTCTATTAAGTCAAGTATCACTCTACCCTCATGGCAGCTTACGTCAGGGGATTCCTGTCTCTATCGTTTTCCATACAAATTTCTTATTTTATTTTTATTTTTTTATTAACTGCCCCCCAATACCTGTCAAGTAACCCCCCAAAACAAACTGCCTTTTCAATAGATTCATTCCCCAGACTCCACCCACCAACACAGGTACCCTCCTCAGACCCCTTTTATACCATGTCTCATGTTTTTTTTGTTTTTTTTAAATTTTATTTAGGATATATTTTTTAACTGCCCTGCAATCCCAGTAAATAACCCACAAAAAACATTACCTGTTCAACTGATTCTTTCCCCACTCCCCACCAACACAGGAACCCTCATGCCCCTTTTATTCTATGCCTTTGAGAAATAAAATAATATTACCAAGTGTCAAAAAAAATCTCATACAATATAAAGTAAATAAGTATAGCTTAAGTAGTACGTGACACAAAGGTATGTCCATAGATGTATGTACAGATCTGAAGAAGTATGGCACTCTTTGAATATTAAGCAATATTGGAGTCATACATCATTACGTGCATGAATGCCCGACTGTAGTGTGACAAAGATATACTTGATTGAAAAAGCAACCAAAGTAGAGATAGCAAACGCTCTCTAGAAAAGTCATCAATGTTTAAATATATGATCACGGTAAAGTCAGTAAGTCTTGCAGGTCTGAAATAAAATTGGTATTGGTGAAACAGTATTGGTATTTGTGGAATAAAATAGGAATCCTCTATAGGGAATTCACAGAAGGGGAATAAATATTATAGTACCCCCAAATTCCATTCCTCATTAAGACCACACAGGGTGAGGGAGTTAAGTAGAAAAAACTGAAACGAAGAGATGTGATTTATGAGTTGAACCCTATGCCTGCTGAACAAGATCATTTGACAGATAATGATAGACAATAGGGTGGCAGCTAGAAATCTCAGGCCTGACCACTGTACATTACCTCAAGTAGGACTTAGTGGAGGCAGTGCAAACCAGCTGGATTTTTTGCTATGCAGTGTAGACACTAATACAGACTTCATTAAGGGCACAGTGGAGCCTGGACTATGTGTAGCACCTGGAACTAGAGAACTCTGAGAATAGATGGAGGCTGAGGTGCCGCTTACCAGGATGTTTTAGCCCTCTCAGATGCAGACATACTGATCCAGACACAAACACCATCTCTACCACTGACTTCTACATTCATGTAACTACCAACTGCTGCACAACTACCTGCAGCCCATAGACCTCTCACATCTTCACCGACACCTGATAGTCTCCCATCGTGCATGCACACACACAAACACATACACACACACACACACACACACACACAGGATTTACATATATATATTGGCTAGATGGGGATGTGAGAAGTCTAAGACCACAACACATGAAGAACCAAGATTGAATTCCTCCTAAATTTGTAATGTGTCACATGTACAATGAGTCCAACAGAGATTGCATATAGACTTAGGCTTTAAAGTTGTTGTGACATATAGCCCTCAGCTAGGTATTAGGGGATGCTGGGAAGCCCACTCTGACTACACCCTGTATTGAACCCTTAGTGCATAGGACCTATTCCAGAATCACAGTGAATTCAATCTTGAGTTCACCATCTGTGGTGGCCAGTACATAACAGGGAATGCTGGGAGTCATAGGAACCAAAAGATGGGGATCCCAAGGATGAATAAACCCTGACTCTGGGACAGGCCACATGTACTCGTGTCCAGCTGTATTCAACTGTGGGTTCCTTAGCTGTTGTGAGATATGGCTTCCACTTAGCAAATGTCTAGCAGGGGATGTTGGGAGTTGTAGACCACAACAGGTGGCTAGCTAAAGGCTCAATACAATCTTACTCAAGGATAAGTAATATGTATTAAGTGTCAGTACATGATGCAGGCAACATTGGGCTTTCCAGCTGTGCTGACATAAAACCCCTTGCACCCCCTGCTAAGCATTGGCTAGCATTGAGTCATATCTCCCAACAGCTAATGCCTAGCAGGATATGTTGGGAATATTAGATTTCATAATTTGTGAAGCTCATGGTTGATTGCCTCATGACTTATGAATAATTTATATATACTAAGTCAATGTCTAGTTGGTGATGCTGTTATGCATCGGCCATAACAGCTTGAGAGCTCACAGTTGCCTATAGATGCCTGTGTCTTTCAAATCAAAACAGTTAGACAGAATGTTGGGTATTTGGGGTCAACCTTATTTGCTCCTTCTCACACACCCAGACTCCTCCAGCACAGAGATCATGACAGCCAGATCAGGAAGAAGTTTGGATCACTGCTCCTTGTGTTTTGCCAGTCAGTCACACTGCACTTCTGGGTATTTGGGTCAAGCTCCTTTCTCCCTCCCACCCCCCAGAGTGCCCTCAGACTCCCCTAATATAAAGAACAAATGTTCTACCAAAAAGACTCTCTAAACTAAGCTTCATCTCCCCTTTTTTTGCCTATTTTCTCTAGCTCAAAAATATGCTGCTCTCTCTTCCTCTTACAAACCCAGTTTGGCATGCTTTGAGAGCCTGAACCCTGTTATATGCCTGCAGAAAAAGAAAATAAAAAACTTCCATGTGGTGTGGAGAAATTCATTCTTCCCATTGATTTCAATGCAATGAGCTAGGTATAAAAAAGTGGGATAATTGCACCTTTCTCTGTAAATTTCTCTCAAAGCAGGAAGTGCCATTTTTTGCCTATTTTGGTTTGAGGTGAAAATTTTCACCACCACCATCCACATCTAGCACCTTAAAAAAAAACATAGTAACATATAATAAATTAGGTTGGAGAAAACCCAAGTCCATCAAGTTAAACCTTTGCCTCATAACCCAGAATTAGAATTAAATAAGCGTTCCTGCAACCAGAAGGAATGATAATCTATTTACTGTCTTACCTACTAATACACAGGATAACCCTGTATGTTCTCTCTTGATAAAAATCCATCTAATCTTCTCTTAAATATATCCATTGTATCTGCCATTGCCACATCCTTGGGCAAAGGATTCCACTATTTAACAGTCCTTACTGTAAAAAAAAACAAAAAAAACTTCCCACTACTGAAGTTGAAACTAGGGGTGGGTGAAAGTTGTCTCTGTGTTACCCCAAGAAATCCAGTGAAAACCACGCTATTGTCTGCTTTTTCATGGAAAAATCCGCTTTTAAACCAGTGATTAAAATATTTGTGGTTTTCATGAACTGGCAAAAATTTTTTGCCATTTTTTCAATGGCTAGAAAGTTTCCGAATGATTTATATGATTTTCGCTTTTTCACTATAAAAACATGACGTATTTGAGAAACACAATGGAAGCAGCTACAGAGCAAGATAGACGTGCTGTGTAATACTGCTGTTATTTGTTTGGAAAATTGAAGCAGGAGAGGGTCATAGTGAGTGCTATCACTATGAGAAAGGAGGAGGAACCGAAAGGACCCTTATGTGTCCACTGAGTTGGAGGAGGAGGAGGAAGTGAGCACCACTAAACCAATGCTGTCCAGTCCCCCTAAATCAGCCCCTAGCGATCTTTGGGAATTTAATGGGAAGGAAGGAAGAGAAGGATAGTAGTGAGAGCAGGACAGGTCAGCTGCCTGTGCCTGCTGCAAGACATGCTGCCCCTGATGCCACCATTGCTGTACCTGCTGCCAGACATGCTGCCCCTGCTGCCACTAGTGCTGTGCCTGCTGTCAGATGTGCTGCCACTAGTGCGGTACCTGCTGTCAGATGTGCTGCCCCTGCTGCCAGTGCTGCCCCTGCTTCTATCAGTACTGTGCCTGGTGCCAGACGTGCTGCTCCTGCTCCAACCAGTGCTGTACCTGATGCCAGTGCTGAAACTGCTGTCACCAGTGCTGTGCCTGCTGCTAGTTTGTCTTGTAATACTCAGGAGGGGGGAAGGAGAAGATGATGCCAAGTGTGACAGCAGGAGACCCTAAGTCACACTTGCCATCCCCAAGCAGTCCCACCAGTGCTAGTACTAAGAAGGTCCATCTGATTTCTAGTGTTAGGAGTAAGGAGGAGGTAATATTCTCATATTACTAGTGCCTGTGAGGAGGAAGACCCTGCGGCTAAACTTGATGTGGTTGGTGTTAGCAGTAGTAACAGTAAAGGTGTAGCAGCCGGTGGAACTAGCGTTAGGGGAGTGCTAGGCAAAGCATTTGAGAGCGTCCAGATTAACAGTCAAGGAAGCCCACACCATTCCTCTGGCCCTAGGAGTCCACTTCCTTTCACTACAGTGTCCAATTGGAACATGATCCTGAAGAGGACAGTACTGTTGGGGGAGAACAGGTGCAGAATTAATACCACCACCACCAGCAGGAGCACAGATCAGCTGCCTGTGCCTGCTGTTACTGCTGCCAGTCTGCCTTCTTAACATCACCAAGAAATGCCAAGTGTGACATTAGGGGACCCTCTGTCACATTGCTCTTCACCTCCTCCAAGTAGCAGTGAGATGTCTGTATTAGAGCAGCAGCACATAGGGACTAGTAGTGGTGGTGGTGATGATGATGCTGGAGAAGCTCTGGTGGAAGAGACATTGATGGCCTTTTTATCAGAAATTGAGAAGGAATGGGACACATGAATGAGAATGGGCATCACCTTCAAAAATTTGCAACTGCTCTATTTCCTGCTGCGGCTGAGATGCAAGGGCAGCAGGATGCTGAGGAGAAGGCTAGTATGCCACAGACCACAGTGAACTCAATGGGAATGGGGTCATCGAGTGATGTGGGACTAGGACAAGTTCCACTTGAAAGTGGCAGCAATCACATATCACATAAGAAACAAGACACCATGACATTTATGTCAAACATGTTAAAGCCAAACAACCACCACAAAAATTAAGCACTGCTGTTGCTGTACCCCCTGACTCTCCAGAAAGGCAACATGAGGCGAGGTGGAGATCAAGGACAAGGAAGAATAGAGAAACCCATGCAAAGCATGGAAGTTCCATGAGGAGTGAAACAAGTTGCTCCCCATCACCTTGTCCCTCTAGGGTAACTACATCTTCTGCCAATCCACCTCATTCATCGTTACCTCCCCCACCAAATGACAGTCACTCTGTTAGGATGTGGCAGTTTGTATCAAACCATTGCACGCTGTATGGTGCATTGACCACACATGGTAGTGTGGTGGAAGCGATTCACAAGCAGGGCATCAAACTGCATCTGAGGAGATTCCATCCCACAGAATATGCTAAAATGATGGCAGGGAGGGTTCATCATTACTATTAAGATGTCAGCAAGTTGTCATGTGTCCTTAGCGGGTTCTGGACAAGGGGTATAGTGACAGTGGCAGTATTAAGGTTCTGGTGTCATGGTGTTTGGATTCAGTTGTGCACCCAGATGTTATTTACCACACGCACTGTGCACATTGCAGTTGCTGATGAGAAGCACCGTTCCTGCTCTCAAGGGAAAAATTAATATTCTAATAACACACCCATGATTTTGGCGGAGGAGCAGGTGAAGAAGAATTATTGGCCAGCTTCTTCTTTTATCCACATATTCTGGGGGCTACTTATTGTGCTGCTACTGCCTCGGGCGCAATACTGGAGCTAGTCATGGCAAGTGGAACCTTCATCATCCATCACCCATGTTACTGCTATTGTTGATCTCATTTCCTTTCAGCTGCCTAATCATCCTGCTGCTTAAACAACTCAGCAGCAGCAGAAAGAACAGCAGTTGCAAATTCCACAATTATGGACTCAGGAGGACATTTGACAATGGCCAGTGATCACTGGCCAACATGACCTGCTGGTACTAGGCCAGTAAGGCATTTTGATTCTCAGGACTTGTGCTTTAAAAAAAAAAAAAAAAAAAAAAAAATACTCCTACAAAAAAAAAAAATAAACAATTTATAGAGGTTATTTTTGAACAAGCTTAAGTCCTACAAATCAATGTTTCCTTAGGCCTTGTGCCAAACCAGCTTAAATCCTACACATTAATATTTCTTCAGGGCTTGTGACTCAAATAAGTCTAAGTCCTACAAATCAATGTTTCTTCAGGGCTTGGGCCTCTAACAAGTCTAACAAATCATACTCTACAAAATACTCTATCAAATCAAGTATCAGTCCATCCCAGCGGAAGCTTATGTCAAGGGGTTCCTGTCTCTATCACTTTACGTACACATTTATTTTATTTTATTTATTTATTTTTTTTATTAGCTGTCCCCCCCAATACCAGTCAAGAAACTACCCCCAAACAAATTCTCTGTTCAACTGATTCATTCTCTAGACTCCACAAACCAATAAAAGCACCCTCCTCAGACACCTTTTATACCATGTCTTATGGGTTCTTTTTATCAAATTTAGGATTTTGTTTAATTAACTGCCCCCCAATCCTTGTAAACAAACCCCTCCAAAAACATTCCCTGTTCAACTGATTCTTTCCCCACACTCCACCAAAACAGGCACCTTCATGTCCCTTTTATACTATGCCTTTGGGAAATAAAATATTATTTGTTATGTGTTGTGTGTAAATTCAATTTTTCCTTTGATTTCAATGGAATTAGCTAGGCGAAAAATCTACACTTTTCTCAGGAAATTATTCGCAAAGCAGAAAGTGCCATTATTTGCTGATTTCAGGTTCAGGCGAAAATGTTTGCCCATCCCTAGCTGAAACCGTCTTTTCTTTCATTTTAATGTGTGGCTCCCAGTTATTTTATAAGGCATTGGAATGAAACGCTCACCACAGAGATACCTGAATTGATCTTTCATATATTTATACAGTGAAACAAGATCTCCTCTTTTCTCTAGAGTAAATAAACTAAGTTTGTCAAGACTAGGGATGGTCAAAAGCTTTCACCTCAAAAGCTAAACAGGCCAAGTGGCAACATTTTCACGAAAAGTGCAGTTTGGATGCTTTTTTCGACCTAGCTCATTGCATTGAAATCAATGTGAAGACTGAATCTCTCCCCACTAAGTGGAAGTTTTCCTTATTTTCCAGCAGGCGTAATATAAAAGGGGTGTCACATTCCCACAGCATACCATTCTGTGTTTGTGAGAGGAGGAGAGAGCAGGACATTTTTCAGTTAGAGAAGACAAACGAGTAAAGTGTAACTGAAGCTTAGTTTAAGGAGTCTTGTAGGCAGGACATTTGTTCTCTGTCTGGGGCACTCTGGGGGAGAAGAAGGAAGAAAGAAGATTGACCCCAAATACTCCTAAAATTCATTGTGACTGACCGGCAAGACACAGGTAGAAATGATCCAAGCTCCTTCCTGATCTGGCTTTTATTAGCTCTGTGCTGTGAGAGTATGGGTGTGAGAAGGGAGCAAAGGAAATTTAACCCAAATACTCCAGCATCTTGTGTGACTAATTGGCAAGACACGGGCAGCTGTGGCACAAGTTCCTTCTGGATCATGGCTGTTATTATCTCTTTGTTAGATGTGTCTGGGGGTGTAAGAAGGGAGCAAAGGACCACAATACCCCCAAATTATGCGTGACTGATTGTAAAGACATAGACAGCTGTGGTCTAAGTTCCTTCCTGATCTGGTTGTTATTATCTCTCTGTTAGATGTTTCTGTATCACAGTGCCCGTGCTATGCTGGCAACATTCTGTCAGTTTTGCTTTCTGCTGATGCTTATTGGCTGAAGTGGCTTTGTCCTGCCCAGTATTTGTCCTTAAATACTGGGCCTTATCACTTATCCGGTGCCCTTTCGTGGTGTTTCCATTACCAGCGCTTGTTCCAGTTATTGTGTGATCTCTGTGTACTGACCCGGACTGCCTGACTACTCTGCTGTATCCGTTCCTGCTCTGTGTACTGACCAGGACTGCCTGACTACTCTGCTATCTCGTTCCTGCTCTGTGTACCGACCCGGCCCGGCTGACGTTCCTGCTCTGTGTACCGACTCGGATTGGCTGATGTTCCTGCTTTGTTTACCGACCTGGCCTGGCTGACGTTCCTGCTCTGTGTACCAGCTCGGATTGGTTGACATTCCTGCTCTGTATACCGGACCGGTTGGGCTCCAAGCCTGCTTGCGGCCCCATCCAGTCCTCGGTTTGGGGTTGTCATCCGGGCTCCTCTCTGTCTCTGGACAGAGTCACTGTTGCCTCATTGTGTTTCCCAGCAATCTAGTCTCGGTATTCTGTCTGTGTCGCACAGGCGACATTCCGGTGTGTATCATCCATCTGTGCACCACTGTACGCTTGACCCTTCTTCCTGCCATAAAGCTGAGGTTGGTCTAACTCTGGGTGCTTCAGGCTGTTCTATCGGGCAGTCGACATTGGTCTGAGCGTTCATTAACCCCTTCGGGGAAGGTGCCATATTCTGCCTGCTCTCTATCTGTGCAGTCTCCGTTGGGTGCCCTTTCGGGCATACTTCCGCAGTCCTCCGTTACTGTTACGGCAGTCCACAAACTTGTCAAGGGCTTCCGTTTACTTTTGTGGCATCACTCGCTATTTGTGCACTCTCTGCAGAGTGAGAGTCTTAAGGGCCTCACGCTATTAGGGCCTGTCAGTCTTCCTGGCCAAATAGTAACCCATTCATTGCTGCCTCGTTTGAGTATCACACAAACTTTACCTGACCTGTGTCAGTATATTGTTGTTGCCGAATTGTACATATACTGGACCTGTGTGGGTATATATTACTGTAACCTGTCCTGTGTCAGTACTATATTTTGTATATATATTACTGGACCCATGAGGGTTACTGTTATTCTGAGTTTGTTCAATAAATCTGTGTTTTACCTAACACACTCTGTCGGAGTGCAAATAAAACCTTTACAGTCTGGGGGTGTAACAGGGGAATAAAGGAAGTATATCCCAAATACCCCAACATTATGTGTGAATGATTGGAAAGACACAGGCAGCTGTGGTCAAAGTTCCTTCCTGATCTGGTTGTTATTATCTCTGTGTTAGATGTGTGAAGGGGTATGAGAAAGGACGAAAGGAGGTTTACCCCAAATACACCAACATTCTGTGTGACAGACTGGAAAGACACAGGTAGCTGTGGTCCAATTTTCGTCCTGATCTGGCCAATTGGCAAGTGAAAATTTACCCCTGGCAAGTAGAAATTCAGCCCTGGTGGGTATGTTATGTCTTGCAGTGGCAAGTAAGTTTTCAGGTCTGGCTAGTAGCAAAGGACTTCAAGTTTTAAGCCTTGCTTCTACCATACCCTCTCACTTCCATACTTCAATAAGAGGTTAACAGACAAGCAGTGGAGTGTCTGCAGCCTTTTCAAGGCAGCAATATATTGTGTCAATTAACCCTTTGAGTAGGGATGGGTGAAAGTTTTTGTCTCAAAAGAGAACCAAGAGAAAAATGGCACTTAAATTGGAGTTGAAGCTTAGTTTAGGGAGTCTTGTAGGTAGGACATTTTTTCTCTGTATTAGGGGAGCCCACAGCTATCTGGGGTACGGGAACGGAGAAAGGAGAAAATCATGTGTGACTGACTGGGAAGACACACGCAGCCATGATCCAAGTTCCTTCCTGATCTGGCTGTTATCTCTGTGTTGGGGAGTCTGGGGGTGTAAGAACAGAACAAAGGAGAACTACCCAAATACCTCAAATTCTGTGTGACTGATTGGAAAGATACAGGAAGGCATAATCCAAGTTCCTTCCTGACCTGGCTGTTATCTCTGCTACGGAAGTCTGGGGAAAGAAGCAGTTAACCAGGGAGTGCGTTTTAATTTTGTTTGTTTTTTTGTTGACAGTGATAGGGGGATAGTTATAAAAAAATAAAAATAAATAAATTAAAATAAAAAAATAACATCGATAGGTGGCTATAACGCTTACGCATTTCGCAGTCAAACACCACTTTCTCAAAGCTTACAAGTCAAATATTAAAAAACAACCAATAAAGATCTAAAAAAGAAGAGCCTCCACCTGTGTATAATGTAGATATTCAGCAAGACAACGTTGACAACTGAAGGTGCATTCAAATGAAGGCAGGTTAATAGCTTGAGTATTTCTGATTGTTAGTCCAGCTGATAACAGCGGTCTAACCTTGCAAAAGTGTGAGTACCAGTTTGTTTGGTTACGTGTATATAATTGTTCCTTGTGACATTATTGCACTATTAGGCGCTTTCTTCTTTTTTTGTTTTTCATCTTGGAGATATTTCATGCCACTTAAAGGAGCAGCCCTTGAAATAGTCGGATATCCAGTTCCATGTTTGCAGATTCTGTGACTGGGGGCAGAATTTAACCCTGGAGGCGCTGTTGTTGATTTTGTTGTAGGCCACTGTCCAAACACGAAACTTGTGATTGCCCACCTAAAGGGGTGGTGTTGGTGGTCGAGTATTCACTTGATTGATGTAGAGAGGATGACACTTTGTTTGTTCCAATTCCTTTCTTGTTTTGCACTAGACGAGATAGAGCATTTTGTAGAGGGCCAAGGCAAGCCATCACCCACAATCAGTTCTACTGTGTACTTTACAGTTAAGACATCCATATTTGAGTAATGTCCAGCAAATGCACACAGGGTAGTTGGAGATGAAAGTATTAGAAGCAGTGCTGTGATGTGTGAGTAAACTGGTAGTCCAAAGACTACCTGCAGCCATAGTTGCTGCAGCATGTTCAAGAAATTATGGTGATCCCTTTCCTCCCAAGGAGGATGCAGTATGCCAAAGTCTCACCAAAAGTTACACAACCACCACAACCGGTACTTTTAATAAACCATCTAAAAACACTGAAGACAACAACGAATCACATTCTAGTGCTGATGGCATAGTCTAAGAAGTGTATCAGCTCAACTATCCGCTGTATCTGACAGTGAGACAAACAAGCACAAACATACCTGTTCTCAAAGTAGTAGCAAACATTGTTAAAGTAAAAGTAAAAATACATTTTTAAGACCTCTAAAAAGCCTAGAGGAATTTAAAAGTAGTAGTCAAGAAAAGGTGGTTGATGCTGAGGATGACTTAATGATGACTGAGGATGATGATGATAATGATGACGAAGTAGGTCTAGAATATATCCCTCCAGCATTCTCCTCTTCTTTAGATACAGATGTGATATGAGAGTGAGAGAGATTATAACATTTCCAGAAAGGTAGCTGAAAGGTCAGGCTCAGTCTTCCACCACTGAAAAGGAACACTGCGTAAGTCTATAAAGTATGTGAGAAAACAACTGGATGGTCTGACCCTGGACAAGCAAAGATGCCCAAAAATACACAGACATCATCAGTATCGTCACCGCTTCCAAGTCCAAGCCCCACTCAGCCACACATGCTATTGATGAGTAACCAGCAGCAACAAAAACACAGGTTATTCACATCCACAACATTAGCCATGATGAGTGCCCCTGCTGCTGCTGGAAGTGCTTCACCTTTGATATCCAGTAGTAGTACAATTGCATCAAAATACAGCCACTGTAGTAGCAGCAGCCCCTTAAGAACCCTGCAATCTATGAAGACCACAGATCCTACCAGTGAGCAGGGGGAAAACAGGCTCAGAACTAGGCACCTCCTAAATGAGATCACCAACTAAAGCACAACCACAGGTCTGACTGGGAGAGAACCTATTAATATGTTAGAGGTACCACAACTAGCAGCAGCACAAGCACTTGAGAAAGTTACTGGGTCTCTGGGACACATAAAGCAGTAGTAATGTTACTGACATGTCACTGAGAGTGTCATGAGTTAAACCATTCCAAATAGCACCTATGACTCATGTTGCAGAGGACTATGACTGTAGGAGATGGCAAGAATCATAGACTGCCCAGACTGCCAAGATGTTGGCAGTGGACATGTTGCCCTATTTTTTTGTTGAAAATCAAGGTTTTAGAGAACTGATGTCATGTGTTGTTCTCAATGGCATATCCCAAACTGCAATTATTTTTCCAGGACTAGTGTGCCAGAATTATACAAGCAGGTGGTTAGTGTGGTGGGTAAAGGGCTGGTAAGCTTATATGGCAAGAAAATCCATCGGACAACAGATATATGGACAAGAGTACAGTGAACATATGACTGTGACTGCTCAGTAGGTTTCCCTCCAACCACCACTAGTGGGCAGCACTACTAGCTTACAGCATCAGGAATCAGTCAATAATATTGCCTCTGGTTCTGGTAGTATAAGTAAAAGACAGCAGCAGGATAGTCCCTACCACGTTGTGCATGAAGAGTTTTGAGGGACAGTCCCACAAAGCCATAGATGTATTAAGTAGACTAGAGTAGGTGATACAGGAATGGCTTGTTCCCCGCTCCATAAAAGCTGATTTTGCATCTGCTGATAATGGCTCCAGTATAACAGCTGCATTGAGAATAGGTGATTTGGTGCACGTGCCCTGCTTTTCTCATGTGCTAAATTTAGTAGTGACCAGATTCCTGGCAGAATCCAGAACTCTTAGAGGAATGCTGATTATCGGCTGCAAAACCTGTGCCCATTTTAACCACCCCTACAGTACTATAAAGATATGCTTATAGATGGAGTGGAGGGTTGCATTGTGGGGGATGAGAAGGAAAAGGGTAGGGCCAAAAAACTGCTAGACAGAATAGTTAAAAGGAAGGCAGCAAAGGGTTAATATCAGCAGCAGAAGCAGCAACATCAACCAGAACATCCCATTCCCAACATATTTCTGAACATAGGGTGATTCAGGGTTCTCAGGGATGGCAATCCAACATTTATAGTGGTGGTGGTGGCTCTGTTGGTAGCACATATCTGTGGGACTTACTCCCAGAGTATGGGTTGGTAACTGAAACACTGTGTAGCTCCTAGAAGTGGTTCCACTGCATATGAGATGGTTTCAGTATACTTTCAGGATAGCTACGTTCTCAGACAGAAACAGTGACTTCATGGACTTCTGGCAAAACAATGTGTGTGGCCAGCACTGACACGTACAGCTGTGGAAATATGTCCCTTCCAGTAAGCAATGAGTCTGAGAGGGTTATATTGTAAATGGCCATGGGACATGACGTGGCCAGGTCCAGTGGTGTTCTTGATGCACTGGCCCTCCTGAATCTTCTGTCTAAAAAGAAATAAGCAATAAGAAAAGAACCTAAAACCCTACTACCACCGTCCCTACTGCCTACACAAACTAAAATACCCAGACTTGGGCCATCAACCAAGCCAAAATGAGAAAGGAATGGACAGGAATTGGCTCATTTATGGCCAACTCTGTTAAAATTAGTTCCCACAAAAATCTAGTGTTCCCTCATAGATTTTTAGGTTTCACTATCTGTACCTTCTCAGGATCACAGAGCTCTAGTCCAACCTCTCCATAGTTCCTTAAAAAACTAAGGATGATGTCCAATTCTGGACTTGAAGCTCCTCAACTGTTTTGTACTTGCACCACAGAGTCCTTGCACTTCATCATAACCACTATGTGTCCAGGGGGAATTTTTAGCCTCTCTAGACATAAAGGATGCTTACCTGTATATTTCCATCTATGCAGATCATCAGCATTTCATACAATTTGCTTTCCTAGATTGTCCTTTTCAGTTAATGACCTTGTCTTTGGGTTGCCCTTAAGTTCATGGGTCTTCACAAAGGTCATGATAGCACTGGCAGCTAACATCCATTCTCTGTGGATCTCCTTGACTCCCTATCTGAATGATATTTTGCTAAAGGCTCCTTTAGAGTAGACTTTGAACTTTCAGATTCAGGTTCAAAGTTTTCAATTTGAAGAAATCTTCTCTGGATTCATCCCAGGTACACCTCTTTCTATTAGTGGGTCCTGAGGACAGGAGTTGAGAAACACTGCTCTACCAGGAATGAGCCTGCCCTCGAAGTGAGAAGGATCTATAGGAAAAGTGTCTACCTAGGGTGCAATCTCTTTTAGCTCACTAGTGCTTTTCACAGAGAGGAAATATCCTAAAACACATCATGCAGATCCTACCAAAAGGCAGTACAGCCACAAAGTGTCAGGCAATTCCTCTCTGCACAAGAGAAGCAGCCAACCCCAGATGACCGTTTCAGCCTTGTTGGGCATGGTCAGTGAGGTGCAGCTGATCTCTCTAGGCACTGTGAGCAAGGGGTCCACATCCGGATTCCCGTTACCATTAAGGTGACCATCCTAAGGGTAATATGCATATGCAAAGAGCTGGTCAGAGATGCTCAACTTGGAAAAGGCCGAAATGTATGCCTGGGGTTAGCTGGTTCCCTTGTTCATAGAGGAATTGTCTGGCATTACGTGGCTGAACTTTCATTTGGCAGGACCAGTATGATGTGTTTCAGAATATTTCCTCTCTGTTTATGGCACTGGTGAGCTAAAAGAGATTGCACCCTGGGCTCAGGATGCAGAACTAGTGAGCTTTTGCATGTATTTGCAAGCCCATGAGCCTAGTTGAGCATCTCTGACCCTTCTTTCTACATATGCAAATTGCTCATGGGATTGGTCAACCTAAGAGTAATGGGGGGGAATCCAGACGTGGACCCCTTGCTCACAGTGCCTAGAGGGATCAGCTGCACCTCATCGATGAGGCCCAAAAAGGTTGAAGTGTACATCTGGGGTTAGCTGGTTCTCTTGTTCAGAGAGGAAATGTCCTGCTCTGCCCATCTGTGATGACATGGTAGCATAGGAAAGTGCTGGGTTATGTGAAGGTGTTTCCATTTACACAATTTCATACCTGGGACCTTCAACTGGTGAGTCTCAGTAATTGGTCAAGGCTTCAGTATCATCTCTCCCGTGTCATGTGCCTGTCCGACACGACGAAGGTTTACCTTCATTGGTGACTGCCGAGGTCCCATCTGTCACTGGGACATCCTTTGGTCATTCCAAATTAGGTGATAGTCACAACAGATGCCAGCCTGACATGCTGAAGTGCCACTTTTCGCCCTCTGACATTTCAGGGTCTTTGTTCGAGGATGATGAGTCTTTTGTCCATCAATGTTCTGGAGCCTTCAGTTATTTGCCTAGCTTTACAAAGTCTCAGTCCCTCCAAGGATCCCCTGTGTGTATTCAGACCAACAATGCAAAGGTGATGGACTACATTAATCACCAAGCTGGAACCAGAAATGTGGCCCATTGGTCCAAGGTTTGGCTGATCCTCATGTGAGCAAAGGCTCATGTAGTGGCTGTCTCCATTGTTCATATACCTGGGTTAGACCCCAATGTGGCAAACTTTCCTGTATCCTGGTAGTTGGGAGCGCAAACAGAAAGTTTTCAATTCCATAGTCCATCTCTGTGATCCTCCATGGTGGACCTAATGGCCTCTCAGTTGAATCACAACGTTCCATGGTTCTGTTCCAGATACTGGGGCCCACTAGCTCTTGTGATGGTCATACCATTGCACTTTCTCCTGACATATTTGTTTCCTCCATTTCCCCTGATTCCAAGAGCACTCTGAAAAAACAGGATGGATCCAACTCATAATTATGGTAACCGCATTCTGGCCCTTTTGGGCCTGATTTTCAGATCTTCTCACTCTCTGTCAGAGCCATTTCTGTTCAATCTGCGTCAAGACCTCTTGACTCAGGGTCTGCTGTGTCATCTGGAGGTGAAGAAGCTGGCTTTGACTCTGTCATTGCCACTATGATGAAGGCTAATAAACCAGTTTAATCCATGGTGTACCTTAGTTTATGGTCTTTGGTCTATACATCTAAACATCCTTGTTCTAGATGTGTAAAGACAGGGTAACTTGTGGCCTCCACCTTTTTGTTTTCCAGTTGTTTTGGCCTTTCTTCAGGATGGACTTCAAAAATGGCTTGTCCTTAGTTCTATTAAAATCTAGACTTTAGCTCTTTCTGTCTTTTTCCAGAGGAATATCTCCTCAATGTCAGATGTGCAAACGTTTGTGCAAGGGGTGTCTTATGTCTACTCAGTCTTTCAGGATCCCACTGCAAAAATTGCAATGGGTAAAAATGTGACTTTGCACCCATCCCTACTTATGTGTGTTTGTTTGTGACAACATTTTAACATACTTGCAAATATTAAAAAAATATGTACAGGTATACTTTCCCCTAGACAGTCACATTACATAGCATCATTAATGTACATAGTACTATGTAGTGAAACACCAACAGAAAAATATCTTCCAATAGCTATATTTCTACAGCAGAAAAGACATTACCCACACCTAAATACACACAACTAAGCAAAATTACCATGCCTAGAAGCTCAAAAACTGTTAACCTTTTTATGATGACCTCATAAAATATTAGTTTTAAATGCAATTTTAAAACCAGGGACAAAACCAGGGAGAGCAGGATGAAAATCCCAATCCAGGATCTGCTCCCATAAATTGGTGACAGCTGGAAGATATGGTTTACTTACACCATTTTTGTTGTATTTATAGTGAGGTGTCCATATTGCATTATTTTGTTGTAAACCTCTCTATCATTCAGAATATTACGTTCTTTGCAGCAGGGAAAGGCTTAATATTTGTTCAGCTAAAGAGCATCTAACTTGAAAGTTGTCATATTTAAATATATTGCTATAATTGAATCCTGGAGAATTTAAGGAGGAGGGTTAAGAAGCAAGAGAAAGGGAGGGAGAAGGGGAAAAAAGATGATCGTAGAAAATATGTGTTGGCAAACAGGGAAATGGTGAATGGTGGGTGGAGGTGAGTGAAATAAAGGAGCGAGAGAGAAGAAAAAAGAGGGAAATAAGGAGAGAGGAAATGTTAAAGAGAGGGTGGAGAGAATAAGAACAAATTAAGGTATTAGCTAGAATGGGAGTGAATGATTAGTTGGATGGAAAGATCAAAAAAAATACAGACAGTAGATAAGAGAAATGGAAGATGCTGAAAGAAAAAATGTAGCTTAGAAATAGATAAGAAAGAAAGTTGAGGAGTAAAATGAATGCGCTGCACATACCCCTGCAACTAAAAACTATTAATGAGAACTATCATTAAAATGCTTTAATTCTCCTTGTAAATGTTGTCTTTACAATTTGCTTAACAAGCTGATGTTATGCTTGTCTAGAGGACCTTAGGTAAGTGTGACATATATCGTATCTGCTGTGATCAAAAACAGTAACCTAGTAATATCTGTTAACAGAGCTTTCTCCATAGGACCCCACTGTTTGTCACTGTCAATTGATATATGTAATTCTGAGAGGTTCTATTGTTTTTTTCCCTTGAGGACCAGAGGGATTTGCAACACATTGTGAAGCATTGAGCTGCACATCCCTCTGGTCCTCAAGTAGTCTGACCATATGTCCTGCATTGCCCAGGACAGTCCTAAATTTGAAATGTGTGTCCCATGTCCTGGGTAGCCCCTTTCTGGGACAATACAAAGTCCCAGAATGAAGACTGCAGAGCACAGAGTTCTAAAAAAAATAGGAGAACTGTCCATTTCCTACTGTGACACAACGTTATGCTTCTGCTGGGCTATAAGAAAATGGCCTCCTAACAGAGCTCTAAACACTAGACAGAGAACTTAAACTTGCTCCTTCACATCAAATAGAAGCTGAAGTACAATTTTGTTGTTGTGTAATGCTGCTCTAAGGCTTTGGCTTGAGATACATTTTCTTGTAGCCCACCACAGACATAGCTTTCTGTCATGCCAGCCATTGGATAGTCCTGTCTCTAGTGTTTAGAACACTGTGGTGTGTCAGAGAAAGAGCAGGTTGTGCAATGATGTCCAGTGATTTATAGTGATCCCTCCCGCATAGCTTCCCTTGAGCCAAGGACAAGTATTCTGTTGCTGTCATCTCCACATTGTCTTTGAATGGCAAAATGGAAATGTGATCACCCCAACAGGATTTATATCTCAGAAAGGAACCACTAGGCATGGCTAACTAGGCACCAGAACCCTTAGCACAACCCATGGCCACACCCCTAATCCTCACATGACTCCACCTCTATCAGCAAAAAACATACAAATCATACAAAAAAAAAAACTCCTTACACCTTGGCTGTTATGTAGGTGAAAAACACATTGTTTATTTCTAGCAAACAAGGGTCTATGTAATGATCAGTAAATGGATATGTAAACTGGTACAGTGCTGCGGAATTAGTTGGCGCTATATAAATAAAGAACAATAATAATAATAATAATAATAAATAGACCAGATGCCATAAACTAGGAGTTAGTGTCTAGGGCAGGGGTAATTTAGAATGTGGGCATGGTAAATTCAGATTATGTGTCCTCAAAATCTGGCACACGGGGTGGCTGCCTATGATGTCAGTTTGAGTAATCTGGTAATTATTTCAGTTAATTCATTAAGACTTTGAAATAACACACACACACAGACTAATGTAGCTACTTGATTTCTTTAGCTAATACTTTATTTAAAAACTAGTTGAAGAGCCGTTACACGGGCCACAGCCGGTCGCAGTCATGTGCAGTAGAGACTGCCAGCACCACGGCTGATACAGAGCTGGACGCTCTGTTATATAGGATGTTTGTGTTGTATTCCCACTTAAAAAAGAAAGCATACTGCATGATGAACTAATGAATTCAAATTAGCTGTGTCTGAAGCAACCAACAAGATTAATATGCTTAATAGTAATTTTACAGGAAGGATAACAATACCATAAAATCAATGTTTATGACAATTAATTTTAGGCTAATTTGCAGCCCTACAGTTTCTACTGGATTGCAGTTGCCAATATCATCAGCGGCTGGCTGAGGATGATGAGGGCTGTAGTAGTAATTAAGATTGTGGGCCATAGTTTTCCTTCATAAGGTTTATATGGCAAATGAAGAAGTGGCTAGCACGTATAGATATTGCAACACGATGTGTCAAATTATTTATATTTTAGAGTTTATTCTTCTGAGTAAAACAAGAGTACTCCCACTGCTGATAGGCTTTTTTTTTTTTTTAATTATTGTAGTTCAGTCTTGGAGTTTTTAGCATCTCAATGGCCTGAAATGTTACAGTGGCACTGTTGCTACACGATGTTCCTGCTCTTCTTCTTGCCTCATCATGATTTCTCCTTTGTCCTCTGGTTTTTATCCCTGGGTTTCTATTCTGATTTTTCATCCTCCTCTTCCTCTTCGTTTTCATTTTCCTGTTCCTGATCCTCTTCAGTTGCTTCCTGCACCACTGTCTGCTTCAATTCCTCCTACTCACTGTTTTGATAAGCTGCCTTCCTGATCATCCTGCTCCTTTCTGTGTTACTATTGCTCTTATTCCTACTCTTCTTCCTCTCCCCACTCCTATTCCTTGTATTTCTGTTCCTCTCCTACAGCCTCCTACTCCTCTTTGCTTCTAATCATCCTAAACCCTACCTCATCAAACTCTCTCCTTAATCCTTTTGCTTCTTCCTCTTAATCCTACCATTCCTCCTCTTTCCACTCCCACTCTTAGTATTCCTTCTCCTCTCCCTTTCCTCATATTCCTTCTCCTCTCCCTTTCCTCATATTCCTTCTCCTCTCCCTGGGCCTCCTACTCCTCTCCTAATCCCTACCTCATTAGTCTCTTTCCATGTCATCTTGTCACTCTCATACTACCTCTGTTTTTTCAGCTCCTTACCATAAAAGCCAGTTATTAATATCATCTCTGTCATACAATTTCATCTTTACCCATAATTTCACATTTCTAGCGTTACGTCTCTAGCAATAAAAATGCTGGAAATATTATCACTTCAACATTGCTGATTTACTTTGTGTAACTTGTAGGTGAATCAGTGTCCTTGCCTTTGTTTTAGTCAAAAGCGCCTTTCCTCTAGTCTTAATGGAAGACCTCTCATTCTTAGCTCAACTCTTTGCATAAATAATTAATTGGATAGTTAATCTTAAACCTTTAAGGATCAAAGGGGTTTGCGATGCTTAGTAGGCTTACACATTCTGCCTGCTTTCATTAAAAAAAACTGCTGTCATTTTTCTTATCCATCTCATGAACATGACATCCAAGACTGATTGAAAATGTAAATTTTTTTTTAACAAAAGAACAATGGAAAAATTCATACGGGTCATTAGGATTATATGGACATAATAAATTAAGTGGATGGTTATTATTAGGACATGCCAGTTCTCCTTTAATGTTCAAATGGTCTCCATCTCCAACATATTGCTTTAAACATCTTTGGAGACATCCCAAGCATTTAAGGAAGAAAACATTTAGAGAATCTGTATTTGTCCCTTAGGGTACATTTGGTTTATTACAGATCTGTGTCACCTCTCGTAAACACAGAGCTCTTTGTTTAATAATAATACTACAAAAGGAAATTAAGATGAAGTTCAAGAAATGAGGCCAAGAACAGAACACAAGTTATAAATGATGATTTGATGATTCCACCACACCTACACAATTGCTATATAATTTTCATTGGAAAGATAAAACTGGATTTATTTTAACGGAAGACATAGGTATATAAAGCAGTGTTTCAACCATTTACGTGTCAGAAGTGTGTGAAGTGCAATGCTATGCAATGTATTGCACACCTCTCTGGCACACTCAAAAAATTAAACAATGAAATGTAGTAAGTATGTCCACTGTAGGTAATGGATCACTCTGTATTCAGTGTAGATCAGGACCTTAACACTCTTTCCATCATGATTCCATTGAAAACCATTTGCTAATTCAGACACCTAAGGTAACTCCAAGAGCCTTGATCTTGAGGAGATTCTTGGGATTAAAGCTTCTCCCATGCAGTGCACAGTGATACCAAATACATGCACAGAAGTGTCAGATACAAGTTAAATGTCAGTACTTATGCTGCATTCCCATTTTTTTATATGGGATGCTAAATGCTATCAGTTGCATATATACTGTAAGTGAATGGCAGCTAAGACTTAAGATATTAGTTTAATGGAAAGCAGAGCAGCAAATGCCAGGACAAACAAATTATTACGGAGACAAATGGCAACGCTTGTACAGGTAACCTCCATTCTCATCTTCACATCACCAAAATCCTGGTCCCGGCTGCCAATATCACAGAGATTTTTAGTTGCACAGCCACGGACAGCAGTCATACCGGACTTAGCTCCTGCAGAGAAAATGATAATACAAAAAAAAAAAAAATAAACAACAGATAAATAGCTGTCTGTATATAAGAGAACAATTTTGGTGCAAACCAACTGCACAGTTTCTAGTGTCAGAGCACAGTACAAAAAGTCTCAGTTGGGAATGTTGGGTGTCTGACAGCTGCCTGTGAATGTAGTGATGTTTGTGGCATAAGCCATAGATTTCCTGTGTAAAGCCCAGCTCCCTAACCAGACTTGATGGGTCAGTTTTGCAAACCCCCAAAAAGTTAAAGGAGCTTTTTTCTGTGGTTGCAGACCACTTCCAGGCTGGTCAATAAGGGGCAAATGTAATAGAAATGTGTTCTAAAGCAAGTAGCAAATATGTTTGTGTTATTTATGTTCAATAACAATAAGATTGCATGAATCATTATCAGTGTTTATAAAATGTTTCATTTCTCACTGAAAGACTTGCATTAGTCCTTAAATATATATATTAGCGCTAATAGCATCTCTGAGCATCCAAAGTTACATTCATGTCTGTTTTTGTAAGCAATAAAAACTTTTGAATGCATTATTAAATGTGCAGCTAGGATTAATTGCATAAATAACAACATTGGTGCGCTGTCACATATTTTTCCATCAATTTTCAGGGAAAGGATTATTCAATTCATCACTAAGTTTTATCTTAGTATAACAGGAATCCCTCTCTATATATGTCTCCATACATTGTGTTTATGTAATCTGTTTACATCAATGAAATTATAGACTTACGGCCTATGTTTAAAATATAAGTTGAGAATTTCTGGGGTAAACCATTTTCACTAAAGGGAAGTACTAAAAATTCCAGAATTTCCCATTGATTTAAATGGAGACGTTAACCCCTTGAATTCTAGAGAAGTCTCCCAATGCATTGGAGACCTCTCTAACATTTAAGGGGTTAAAATCTCCATTTAAACCAATGCTCGGCGGAGCCAGATGCCGATTGAGGTGGCCGCTTAGTTTCGGAATTCCCTCCTGGGACAACTTAATATATACTACAGTATTTTTAGAACTTACCCTCACAAGGTCCAACAGTGCTGGTTTGAGCAATTACACCGATGCCATCAGTGAAGAGGAAGGGGAAGGCAAAATCTGCCAATATTTCAGCATTTTTGTCATTTAAGTAGAAAGCCAACATGGGGAATGCAACCTCACCTAAATCTAGATGCATCACCTCAGCCTCTTCTCCTGTTCAGAACTCAGGACTCCCCCGAGAATCAGCTTCTGATCCAGCTTTCTCCAAGGAGCTTTCTCTGGACTGAGTGGAGATGAATGGTGTCGGTGCCACACTGGGTCCTCATGCCTCATCTAGTTTTTTTAACAAAAGATGATCTGACCCAGTTCACGACCCGAGAGGATATGAAAGCCTTCATCCGGTAGATTAAGACCAACATTAAAGGGATAGCAGTGTTTCACAAAAACAGCAGCTCCAATTAATCTTCATAGTATTGAGCCACAGAGAGTGTTATTTCAATACTGTCAGAGTTTTAGTTCAAGAGTAATTGAATGATAAAATATCCCCCTCCCTCCCCATTTACCTAGTGTAAGCCACCTACCCTCAGATGTGGAATCTGGCCCTTGGACCATACAGCTCACAGCAATGGACAAACTTTTTACTGTGCATAAGGAAAACCCTGACCCCCTTGACAGGTTTGTCAGGGTTTTTTTTTTTTTAATACTCACCGAAGATTGTCCCTCTCTGTGATCCATCCAGACAGTCTTGCTGCTCTGAGGTGAGTAGTGTTACATCAGTAAAATTGGTGTGTGTGGGGGGGGTACTTTCTCATTCAATTGCTCTTGAACTACAACTTTGACAGTATTGACATATACCTTTCCATGGCCCAAATACTATGATGATTCATTGGAGCTGCTTTTATTGTGAAATGTTATTATCCCTTTAAGTCTACCATCAAGTCTGAACTCTTCAACCTTCGGAGAGATCTGGGCCAGTTATGCCAGCATATACACACCCTGGAAACTAAAACTGAGGCTGCTGCCCACCGTGTGCAGAACTTAGAGCAAATTTTCACAGAACAAGATGAGATCATTAACCTGCTCAACTCTTGCATTGAAGACCTGGACAGCAGGATCAGGTGCTGCAACATTCATATCAAGGATATACCTGAGTCAGTGCCTGCTTCAGCCCTAACAGAGTCACTTCAGTGCTTGCTTACATATATGCTGGGCCCCGTGGCAGAACACCTGGTGTTGATTGAATGGGCTCATAGAGCTCTCTGACCAAAAGGCCCTCCAGGCTCCACCCACAAAAATGTGATCTGTTGCTTGCGCTTCTACCCAGACAAAAAGAGTCTTATGTGTAGGAGCAGGGAGCTGGGTGAGGTAAAGTTTGAGGGAGTATCGGTGCCTCTGTATAACGACCTTACACCTCACACCCTCAAGAGCCATAAAGTCACTTAAAGAACATCTCTGTAATCTGAGGGCCAAATATAGATGAGAATTTCCCGTCTACATGACAGCCTCCTACAAGGATTCGACAGCTACTATGAGTAATGTGGAAGACCTTCTGTCTTTTTGAGCAGCAATGGGTATACCTATGCCTTTCCTTGCAGCTCTCAACACCCCCCATGCCTCGCAGCTCCCAGTTTTGGGGGAAAGAATGGAGGGAGAGATGGACTGTTGCCAGCATTCCCAAGAAAAAGAAGCTGCAAACCCCTGCGGAGCTTACATCTGCGGCAGCATTGATACTCTCTGAATCAGGTTCCCAGGGCCCAGGAACAGACTGGTAAAGGGTTTAGCCTCCTTCCCCACTCTACTCTGAACTGGTGGAGTTGTACTCCATACAGGTGATTGGACAGAGGTCTCCCTTTGCCCCCACAGGCTGAAGAAGCTTTCACTTCATTGCTTGAGGGACAGCCCAATTCACTGAATCGTTTTGTGGTCTTGGGCCACTCCATCGACCACTATAATTGGAGTTTGTTGGATGGCCACAAGTACATGCTTTCTCTTGATTTATATTTTTGCATTTTATATATTTTTTTATGAGAGGCTGTCATTGTGGGATATGCTCTTGGCTGTTGTTGGATTGTTAGCCCTTTATCTCATGGTCACGGACTCTAAGAATGAGAACTGGACTAGTACTGTAGGTAACACAATCTTTATTAGGATACACAACGTACAGAAAGGTTCAGCAACAGCAAGTACACAATACAATATAGATAATGTCAGGAAGGATAGTGCTGCTGTAGTAGTACTGAACTGAACCCCAGAAGGCAAGCAGGAGATAAGCCACCTCAGGTCCACACCTGAGTAGTCTAAAACAGGTCCGCACCTGTACAGACAACATTCCTGAGTAAGGCTAACTGCGCTACAGGTCCGCACCTGAACGCACCAGTAAACGGACAGAAGCAAGGAGAAGTCTGACAGAGCCACTGAGAGCACCCAACAGGTTATCCACTGGAGTGTTGGTATGCTAGGTGCACAGTGGACAACCCCAGGTAACACCAAAGTGGGTAGTCAGACAAGCCGGAACATACACAGAGCAAATGTTAAACCAGAGCCGCAGGTCTGCACCAGATTGGTTATTGGACTAGCCAGGGTCATACACAGAGAGGGTGGTTGGACAGAGCCAAAGGTCAGCACCAGAACGGATAGTCAGCAAGGCCAAAGGTCATACACAGAGGAGGTAGTCTACCAGAGCCACAGGTCCACACCAGAAGGAACGTCAGACTAAGGCAGGGTCATACACAAAGCGGGTAATCAGACAAACCAAAGGTCAGCACCAGAATGGGTAGTCAGATGAACCAGGTAATACACAAACTCAAACCAACTGCACTGGACACCACGAAAGGGCGACTGAGCATTGTGTCCAGGCGGTATTTGAGCTTTAGGAACCAGGAAGAGGAGGAGTCAGCAAATGTGTACTGTTCCTTTAAAAGGAGCACACATCCATGCCCTTGGACGTGTATGCCCTTTAGCTGTCACAGGCCCGCGCTGGAACCCAGCGCCTTAGGAAGAGACCGAGCCGCCAACCCCATGCAGCTAGAGCCGCCAAACAGCAGTGTGGCTGAAGCCGCCGGGTCATACTGCGGCTGGAGCCGCCGGAGGAAGCCGCAGTCAGCTCGAGCAGCCGCCGCACCGATACGCTAACACTCATCCCTCTGTGCTATTCAGGTACCTGGGCTGCCTCTGCGAGCAGGCTGTAAGCCAGTGTTTTCCGCATTCCTTTACTTGAGGACCATTTTAGTTACAATGTGCCAGGCTGGTGTCACAGTTCCCAGGAATATACCAGGAATCAGTACTGTAAAGTAAAACAATCTTTTATTAGAATAATCACAGTAATGCACGTAAACTGATAACACACAGAGGGTGATCAAAGAGGCAAGCGCTGTATCAGAAATAGCAGTTCACCAATAGATCCACAACACTGTCCGAGACTAGGCCCCACTGGAGCCTCGAGGTAATTCGGAATGCCCAAAGGACTAGCCCTGACTCAGCCTGCAGTCAGTCTAGGAGTCTGATAGAGCCCCAGGTCCGAACTACGATGGGTGTCTGTGGAGCGGGGACCCACACACGGAAGAAACAGACAGAGCCCCCTAGTCAGCACCAGAAAGGATAGTCAGACAAGCCGGGTCATACACGGAGCGGGTAGTCAGCCCAAGTCACAGGTTTGCACTAGATAGGATATCCACTAAAGTGTTGGTAGGCTGGATGCACAGTGGACAGAGCCCCAGGTGAACACCAGAGTGGGTAGTCAGAAAATCCAGGTCATACACGGAGCAGGTAGTCAGCCAGAGCCACAAGTTTGGACCAGAAAGGATGTCTAAGCCAAATCGGAACGCACGAGGAGAATGGTCAGACAGAGCAACAGGTCAACACCAGAATGGATGGACAGACAGGCCGGGTCATACACAGTTCAGGTAGCCAGCCAGAGCCACAGGTCCGCCCCAGATTGGGTGTCCACTGCACAATGGGAGCAGGCAAAAGAGTAGTCAGACAGAGCCACAGGTCAGCACCAGAATGGATGGTCAGACAAGCCAGGTCATACACAGAGCCCAAGGGAAACAGAACTGTATTGTACAACAATGCAAGGGCAACTGAGTCAGGACTCAGTCAGCCCTTTAAACTCCTCCTCAGGAAGTAGGTAGGAGGAGACTACAGGAAGCAAAAACATAAAACAGAGGCCTGCTGCATGCTTGAAGCCTCGCATCTGCAGATGACGCTGAAACCAAGGTAAGCTGTAACAGCCGGTTACTAGTCATCATTTGGCGGCACGCTCACCAAATATTTTGCCCTTTTGCAAGTCTATCCAGACCTGAAAACCAGGGTGCAGAAGACCCTGCTGGACATCAGGATTACAGGTAAGTGTTCAGCTATAGGTGATAGGATAGTGTTAGGGCTAGCATGGGTTCTCTTTATTGTTAATGTTAGGATTAGTGTAGGGCCAATGGGAGGGTTAATGTTTGTAAGGATCATTGTGTTTTCAGCTCAAGCTCGGTGTCTGACACTGCGTTAGCTATTTTCCTTTTATGTTCCCATTTCTTGCTTTATTTAGCATGAATTATGAGATTGAATAAAATCACGGTGAATGTTGGGTCACAAGTGTTTGTCCCAGCTCTTGTCATGGTTCATGTTGATAGGGTAATTGAATTCCGACTGTACCACTGTGTTCGTGTACTGTTTACTATTCATTGTTGCTGTAACGTCGGTTGTACTGGTGGGGATTGGATATAGCCCTAAGTCCAGGCATTTCCCGGCCGCTGGATCATCTCCTGGCCTTCTCCTCTCCAGACAAAAGGCGAACCCATCCAATCTCCATAGGTTCCCCAGTTGTATCAGGAGTGGAAACTGGAGTCTGGAATTTGGGAGCAAGGTGGACAGGATGTCTAGACACCAGCTGGCAACTGCGGTCTCTGTCGCATTCAGTCTGTCATTCCTGGATACAATGTTTAAAAGTAGCACACAAAGCAATGAAATCTTCAGTTGCTCAGAAAAACCCCTTGTAAAGGCAGCTTTCAAGGCGTTGTCTAACTATTTTTTATCAACCAAGTTAGTACCTCAATAGCATTTTGTAGAAGCATCTTGGAACCCTGTTGGCAGACAGGATAACAGTTTCAGCCATAACCTGTAACCCAGGTGTATCAAACACAGAGGAGAAAGCCAAGCTAAAGGTGTCAAAATCAGCCAAAACAGGCAATTGACCATTGCAAGGATACAACAAATGTGATACGGGCCTGATGGGAAGCATAAGCATCGGACTGACTCTGAAAATGCAGATAGCACGTAACTCTGAGAAAGAGCCAATAAAGCGATCTGGAAACAGTAGTCTAGATGGCAAAGGAGAAGCAGCAGTGGACATGGCAGCTGGAAGCCCATATGGGCTACCAGAGGTGAGAGCAGTAGCCACAAAATGCTGCTGCATATGTTGCAACATAGTAGAGAAAGAATCCAGCTTGGAATCTATTTGTTTGATCTGAGTGGAGTGCTGCTGAAAATTCCTTCCTGACTCCAAATATCAGGCAGACAGTTCCCTGGATCAACAACCTATCTGCATTGAAGCCATCTGTCATAATTCTCAATATTGGTCTGAGTTAGATAGGTATCTATTGCTTTTTTTTATAGAAGTTACAGTATCTGCAAGCACAATAAAGAGCTGAGCTAAGAAGTCATCCATTAAGACTAAAGGAAAGGTGCTTTCAACTAAGACAAAGGCAGGTATTTTTTTACTGCAAGGGTGGTAAAGCTGTAGAAAGCACCTTTCCTCTAGTCTTAATGGATGACTTCTAGTTCTTAGCTCAGCTCTCTGCGTAAATAATTTATTGGATAGTTAGTTATTTGCATTGAACCTGAATATATTTGTAAATGGTAATCCTGTCACCCCATAGAAGTCTCTTCTGTAATGTAAACAAACCCAGTTTGGCTTGTCTCCCTTTATAACTCAGATCCTCCAAATCCTTTATCAGTTTTGTTGCATGTCTCTGCACTTTTTCCAGTACAATAATGTATTTTGTAAGAACTGTACTCTGTATTCTAGATGAGGCCTTACCAAGGATTTATATAGAGCTAGTATTATATTAGCATCCTGTGCATCTATGCCTCTTTTTATGCAGGGTAGTAGCTTATTTACTCTTTGCAAAAATTGAGTGACTCTGCACACTGCTGTGAAGTCATCCATTAGTACTCCTAAATCTCTCTAATGAGGATTCCCCAAGTTGTTTCTAATTTAGAGTATATGTAGCATGTTTGTTTATACAGCCCAAATGCATAACCTTACATTTATCTACATTAAGTGTCATCTGTCACTTTTCTGCCCATTCCCTCAGTTTATCTAAATCCTTCTGCAGAGAAAAAACATCCAGGCCTTTATATATTTTCTTACTCAGTGGGCCAGATCTTGAGAGCCATGACTAGGTTTTGAAGCTGGCTGGTGGTGGCTACTCTCTGGGATACCCTGCTGCGACCTAAGCTATGTTAGAAATGCTGAACGCAAGGCCAGATTAGTGCTGACCGGAGGAGCTGGTCTGCATCCCTGATGATAACCCGGAGAACAGAGACTACCCACTGAGGTTAAGGTGAATAACAGAGAAGGCAACCTACCATCAGTATTAATCGTACTTGTTGTATAGGAACCCTGAAATGACAAGGAACTGAATAGACAACATTTGGCTGGAAGTCAAAGTGGTCAATGCTCGACTGGTGGTCGATGAGGTCGATGCTCGACTTGTGGTCGAGATGGTTGATGATCAACTAAGGGAGCAAGAGATGGAAACCTGCCAGGGTCAAGAAAGACGAAAGTCGTACAAGCCAAGTCAGGAATGGGCGGGCAACACAGAACCAAGCAGCAAACAAAGAATGGTTGATAACTGTAATTGAAGTCGAAAAATTCATGGATGAGTACTTTCCAAGCAATGTGTTCCCCATAGACTGATGTTTATACAAACCGAAGCTCTCCCTCTCAGGTGTCTCCCTGAGTGTTCATTTGTGTCTCATCTGATCTCCTTTTTAGGCACGTCAGTGCTGTACCCTCTCCTCACCCTTCACCACCCCCTCCCTGCTCCTTCCCCCTCCTTCTATTTTTATCTTGTTCCCCACATCTCCCTTTTTTTCTTTTGATTTTTTTAAATTTTCTCTTAAATCGGTATCCTTCTAGACTTGTTCTCTCCTTCCTTTACTGTGCTTCTCTCTGCCTTATTGAGCTATATTTCTGATTATTTTTGATGTACATGTACACACTGTTAACGTCATTGAGACTGCACAATTTGACTACTTCGGGATGTTCCCTCCGCCCAAACATGACGTCTGGTACAATATAACTCTGTCAACTGTAAGAATATTTTGTTGTAGGCTATTTAGCTTGTTGTCTATTATTGCATCTCAACTTGATGTATCCATGTCTTGCTAAAAATCTCCTATAATATAAAAGGCCATATGTATGTTTGTCAGATGCAGTTATGCGCAGTAAAGACTGCCCGAACATCCAATTGCAGTCATGCACAGTAGAGACTGCCCGAACACAGGAACACAGGCCATGAGCAGTACAGACTCTGATGCAGTCATGCGCATTAGACACTGCCCAAATGCACAGAATACTGGGAGACCCAAGTACATGGGTTTTTACACTATTTGTGTAGAATGTACTCTGCTTGTAATTGTATGTAATTTTTTTACCTTCTCTAACAAAGTATTCGAAAATTAAAAAAAAAAAAATAAATCAATGGGTTTTAGTTCTCCCCATAGTGCAAACGGTTTGCCCCAAAACTCCTCCACTTTTCTTTTCAACATAGGGCCCTTAGAAACATGCAGGCAACCCTATCCAAGGCATTATAGTCCTTTAAGGATCAGAAGGGTGTGTGATGCATTGCTGTGCAATATGTTGTACAAGCTTCTGGTCTTTAAAAGCTTAGGTCGTTTTTCTCCTCCCATGGCTAATCTGCTCATTCATTATATAACCATAAGCCCAACTCCATTCACTGTTGCCTAGCATACAAAGCACCTTTAGCTGACAACATTCATGCACAAAAAAGCTCTTAAACTAGCAGTATTATTATCATTATTACCATTTATTCATAAAGAGCCACCAGATTCTGCAGAGCTGTAAAAAGAAACACCTAAAAATGACATTGCTTGATATGTAGCCATCATGTACTTACAGCTAGCATCTGTAAAAAAGTATTTATTAAGGAGGATGCCTAAATTATGATTCAAACTTGACTTTTTAACCCTTTGAGTGCCAGAGGGGGTTCATCTAATGCATTTTGATGTCTTATTCAGATAATATCTTATTCAGAGTACTTTTGGTTAATTGTGTTTGTATTGTTTATAGTGAAGTATAAGACCTAAAGCAATTGATTTCCTGAAATTAAAAGTCACCGCTCTTGTATTTCGCAATGCTGTTACTTTACCCAGGCCATTTCCAGACAATCCTGGACACTTCCAGACAATCATTTCAGAAACACCTACCAAGAGTACTAATCTTGATAGGTGTGGTAATGGTAGGCAGAGACTCCTGCAATTGAGAAGAATAGGCCCCTGCCAGAGCATATTTAAGACTACATTTGAGGCCTTGGGAAACAAACAGATAATTTTTAGAGATGCTAGCATAACGTATAGTGTGTTTAAGTGTGTATAACCCCATTTTATTTTTAGGTGTTAGTGTTTCTATCAATAAACTGACTGGATACAGTGGTGTAACTATAGGGGTCGCAGGGGCCGCAACCGCGACCAGACCCATCACTCCAGGGGCCCGGCTGCCCCCTGCGACTCCCTCCTCCTGGCGCTGCAAGCTCCCTCCCGCGCTCTAGTAATGCAGAGCGCTGGGAGATTACTTCATCTCCCAGTGCTCTGCATTACAGAAGAGGACAGCGCGGGAGCACGTCGCACCAGCCCGCCTCTCCTGCCACTCCACTGGACCACCAGGGATTGGGAGCTAGGAAATGGAGGCATTGTGGAGGGCCTGGGTGCCAATGTGTTCGGGGGTTGGGGGGGCCCATGGCACTTCTTGCACCAGGGCCCGGACCGTTCTAGTTACGCCTCTGACTGGATAAGATATATGTAAACTGGTAAATAAACTTGCACAGTCAGTACATAAGCTTGAAATTATAGCAAAATAAGTGATAAGTAATATGACAGCGTAAAATGTGAGTCCTTGCCATTTATGCCTAATTGGTTATCCAGTCCTGACAACACAGATGGATCATTGCTCCATATTACAGAAAACTAGTTGAAGTAGGTCCTTTCTTGACATGCCGGTAGGATAAGATTTGTTTATGGAGAAACTATAAGCAAGCAAAAGTCTGTGGGTAGCGCACAAAGTGATTTGAAAAGTGGGTGGAGCCACACAAAACTCAGGTATATAAAAGAAGGGTCAGTCCAGAAATTAACTGCAGTTTCAAATTATGTCCAGAAAGATAAGAGGGACACTTACATCTACTATTTACACAGATATTACAACTGTATGGGAGAAGAAAAGCACAAAAAAAATTAAGGGGCGGCCCTGGTGCAATAAAATCTTTGATAATCAACTCCACCACCGAAACACACTCAAAAGCAATTGGGTTTCTAATCTGCTAATCACATGTATGAGAAAGAGCAGATAAAGCAATTCTGGGTATATATACCTGACCAAGACTCAGGGGACCACCAATCAGGTGGCTCTTCTTTGCCTCACTCGCTCAGAACGGACAAATGTATACACCAAAAAAACAAGAGAATAGAGCCCTACAGAGTGTGATATTGTCTCAAAGAAACAATTAAATTTTACAAGCAAATTGTTACTCACAGTGTAATAAGGACTCAGTTCATGATATATACCAAGGCTGACAAATTAAACCTGTGGGGAATTCTCACCATCTCCACTTGGTGTTCTTTCTCCAATTGGAACACTCTCCATACAAGAATAGACTCCTCCAATACTCATGAAAGTTCAGATATAGTAGGATTTTTAAAAAACATTTAAGGTTAATGGGTTAAAAACAATAAAAATATTGAGACAAAATATTAAATGGCTGGCGTGTTTTTACCGGATGACACCTGCTTTTTCAAAGCCACAAAGTATATAATATATTACAGTTGTATATTCCTGAACCATATAGCAATATCATTACAAGTTATGTGCAGTGATGGCAATGAGACAGTACCTGACATTGAAGTAGTCTGGAGAATGCATCTCCTCTCCTCTCCCGTGCAGTCTATAGTCTCGTCAGTGTAACACCATTTAGAATTCATTGAGGTGCAGCTACGGCATGTTAGTCCAGCCTTCTGAGTGTTATCAGGTGGCACTTAAAAAAAGAAACATGTAAAGGGTCAGAATCACAAATGTAATTTTAAAAGTAATTTTAGTTAACAAACCCCTTGAGGACAAGAAAGGCGTGCAACATGTTGCTTTGCAATGTGTTGCAAACCCCTCTGGTCATCAAGGGGTTAACAAAGTGGATACAAATGAGCTAAATGATTTGCAGAACCCTATGAACATATCCCGTTTAAGGGCGTCATAGGCACTTATGTATAAAAGCAAATTGCCTTTATACATAAGGTCCATAGAGACTGATATACAAGGAGGAACTGAAGCAATTTTGTGACAGATCCCCTGAACCTAGGGAACAAATGAAATTCCTAATATCAAAACAATTGCATGCTACACACACACCATGTAAAAAAATACCTCACTAAACACATACAGGTCAATCATTTTGGAGCTTCATGTGCCAGGTGCTCTAGCCATCCCAGATCTCCTCCAGCCTGGTGATGAGACGTGATCAACAAAGGATACAGCTGCACTCTGGGATCCATTTAGGTAAGATGAAAAGATGTAAAATAATTTAAGATACGATGAAAAAACAAACATCAGAAGGGGTTAGGATGAGGGAAGACTCTAGTGGAAAAACCCCACTTGTCTAACGCATTTCGCTCATAATTGCTCTTACTCATAGACTAGAAACTCACAATATAAACACCATATTAAATAAAACTCATGTGAAGTGCTAATTGGTTAAACATAAAAAAATCCCTCCTCCTCAGCTTGTGACATCACCTCAGCTTATGTCAGAATACTGACATCTTGAACGATAAGTAGATATAATTAGATCAAAAGTATCATCTCACAAAGGAACTCTGTATCACTGAACTCTTATCATGAAGAATATACAATGTAACAATACAAAAAGCCAGAAACCACAAATAACAGATGGTTAAAATATCATTAGTGCAGATCAAAACAGCAACAGATGGAAACCTGCCAGGGTCAAGTAATGAACTGAAGACATGTCTTGCACTCAAGGGGTTAAAAAGCTCTATTCAAGGGGGTGGAGCGACCACGATCCAAGATGGCTGCTTAACCCGCTACACACTATAGCTTCTATTTGCAGTGCTTTTTACTGATTATTACTGATTATTTTCACCGATTGGTGTACGGGCAAAGAGCTGGTGTAACACTGATGCCGTACAACAGAAGACGACCGGGTTAGTCAAAGAATTCTCCAGCAATCACTGATTATCTCCCTGGGCGGGAAACCGCTGAACCGAGTAAGATATCTAATATTGCTGAATAACGAGTGGGTCACCTGCACAGATATCATTGCTGAATACCCAGTGGCTGATTTGGGTGTGGCTCCAGCCCTCTGCAATCGTAACTAGGCATCTGATCTGACGAACAAGTCTGTTGGACACGCGGCAAACCAAAGCGACATTATGGTCACTAAATAAGATATCAAGGCCCTAGCTCCGGACATAAAGGAAACGGTAACGGGCGAAGTTGCTGATCTTAGGAAGGATATTGCTCAAATGGGCCAAAGACTCCATCACATTGAACAGGAACAGGAGGACCTTTTCTCTCAACAACATAACCTAGAACAAATGATCGCTCAACAAATGAAGCCATTCAATTCCTTACATACAAGCTAGACGACCTCAACAACAGAGGTTTCCAGATAAAGAAAGGGTGACGCAGCATGCTCGTGAACTAGGTGATATCCAGTATATGGGTTATAATTTACATTTTTACCATTTATCTCCGTACACGTTGCAACAGCGGCGATTGTTGAAACCTTTAACCGAACACCTCCGTAACCTAGGAATAAAATATAAATGGGGGTTCCCTTTCTGCTTGTCTGTTTTTCACCGTGTAATTGCTGCTTCCTTGCAAACAGTGGAGGAAATACCAACATTTTGCAAAACCTTGGGGATAGCAGTCCTGCACTTACCTCCTGGAACCCCAGTGTGAGCCTCATCTCCATCTGACCAGCGGACGGCTGGTGGGAAGGCACAATGTGAGAGATGGCAGGAGGTTCCTGGGCCACCACAAAAGAAGAGTCAGCAGCAGGTTCAGCCCCAATCTCCTAGGAGTGAACTTTTGACTCACTGATAGCTTTTCCTAGTACTGTGCGACTATGGTACCATTGATTGTTAACCACTTCATCACTCTCCGGAGCTTTGGACTCAATGTTCTGTATGATTCCCCACCGTGTTATCCATGTTGAGTACAACCCAGTGCATGTGGGTCTCCCATTTGCCATGTATTATGGGTGATGTGAACGATACTTTAGGTCGGTGTGGTTGGGGACTTCTGGCAGTGACCAGAATTATAAGGGTTTAGCTACTGTAACATGTTCTGAGGCCTACTGCAGGCATTATTTTACGTATACTTCTTGTGCTAGGATACAGGCTTGTGGTGTTGCGGTGCTGTTGGAATTGTCTGCTATTGGCAATTGGGTTGGCAGCTCCGTTGCACCACGGTGTAATCCTCAAATTTCCATGATAGTGCTAGTGTATTGGGGACTGTTAGTTAAGATTCCTAGCTTCTTGAGTAGGTTTATGTAGATGCAGGGACCCAAGCTGCCTTTTTGGATACCTACCTTTCTGATGAACTACGGCATAAATGCTTATACAAGGAGGGGTGGGGGGGGTCGCGACTCGACTGCGGCATGCGGGTCTCCCGTTTTCCATATATTTGGATGAGGTGATTGATACTCTGGACTGGTTTGGTTGAGGTCTTTACCTCTTCACCACCAGCCATGCTGGTGTCTTGGTGGTGACCAGGGTAATTGGGTATGTTCTGCTTTACAAGCCAAGGGCCTACAGTGAGACATTGATTATCGCAATGGATTTAGAATATGGTTAGCTTTCTTGAGTGGGCTGAGTCACACATTGGGCTGACACTTGATCTGGCCCTGGGAGGGATGATGCCCTAAGATTGGTAGTGCAGTCGAGGGGCTGTTTAGCACTCAACAATTCTGTTATTCCAGTTTACAATAGCTGATGTTTATTAAAGTTATTAAATTGTTTTTTCTTATGCTATCTGAGCTGCGCGTTCGTTCAGGCGCTGTCCTGCCTGGAGGTGCATCTCCGGTTCATTTTAGAGTCGGGGAATGTGTCTCTGGGGGGGCTCGGCCTGATGGAAGGTGCGGTGGTATTGTTTTATGCATGATTTCCAGACTCCTTGGGGCTTTCAATTGTTTATTATTGTATTTACTATCAGGGTGATAGTGTGGATGGGGTGCTACTCTTCCTGCCATGATTTACATGGTTGCATAATCCTAATCTTTAACATGCTCCACTTTTCCTTATATCGGCTTTCATTACCCTCTTTTTCCTTGGATTCCCTGTGACTGCCTTATTTCTTACTTTTTCCTCAAGCTTAAATTAAAGTTACATGCAGAGGTACTTGTATTTCCTAATATTAATGTGATTTGCCACACACTATTGTAGTGATGAGCTAAGCTTGTTCCCCCTTGTTAGCCCTTGGGCTGATATTTATCAAAGTGTATATACGAACCTACCAGGCTACTGAGTGAGCCCAGGGTAATTGGTTCACATTCTTTCCCACACCCATTTTCTTCCATTCTTCTTTCTTTTTCATGATTCTTGCCTTTACTCTATACTTACTCTCCTCTACAAGCAGGTTGCCTAGGTGTTGGCCTGGGTACATTTTGGAATGGGTCCTTGGGGCTTTTTTGCCTCTCCATTACATGAAATGTAATCTATGGAAACTCATATTGGTAACTTGAGGATATTGACTGTCAATGCAAGAGGACTTAATATCCCTGAAAAACGCAGCTTATCCCTAATGGAATTTAATAGACTTAAAGCAGACATTATCCTTGTACAGGAGACTCATTTCCCCTTCCTGTCACCACCCCGATTTGATAACAATTTCTATACTAAACTATGGCTGGCCTCCAGCCAAGATAACAAACAGAAAAACATGTGTGGCAATCCTAATGCAAAGGGATGTAATATGTTGAGCCCGAGGGCCGTTTCATTTTTATTAAAGGACTTCTCGGTGGGAAACCGGTAACTTTGGCATCAGTTTATGCCCCTAATTCCACACAGACAAACTTTCTCTCTAGGATGTTTAAGATACTTGACAATATTAAGAATGGAGTGCTCTTTCTAGGGGTTGACCTCAACATTCCCTATGACTCCAGTGTGGATTGCTCTTTTGGGGTATCTCATGTCCCTGAATCTATGTTAGCTAAATGGTGGTAGCTTTGCAGGTGTCGGCAGTTATAGATACATGGAGACTTCTTAAACCTATAATGCGAGATTACACATATTATTCTCCTCCACATAAGCATTACAGTAGGATAGATTACTTACTGACTGACCAATATTTTGCTCATTTGCTTGTTAAAGCGGTGATTGAACCTCACAGTTGGTCAGACTACTGCCCGGTTTGGTCTGACTTTCAATTTTCTGAACGTCTTGCAGCTCATGGTGACTGAACGAACGGCTTCTGGAGAAGACGGAATTGAAAGCCAAGTTTGAAAACGCCATTAAGGAATATTTCACTTTTAATCTTACTTCACATGTACTCACTTAGGAGGCACACAAGTGAGTATTAAGGGGCCAGTGTATCTTGTGGGGGGCGTTCTATGCTAAGCAGAAGCGGAAACATCTTGATGACCTTTTCACTAAATTGCACAATCTTGAAGCATGTCACAAGGTAACTGTCTCTGATGATTTAACATCGGAACTTTTAATTGGCATAAATATGATAAATATATGTATGTAGATAAGTGTGATAAATGGCTTGCATCCCTGGTGAAAATCAAACAAAGCAAACATATCATGTTGGAGATAAAGGACGCTTCGGGTGCGTGTTGTATCACATTTCCAGATATGGCTCGTGCATTTCAGGCTTTCTTCCATTCACTTTACAATTTGAAACGATCTGCTGTACCAGTGGTTATTGAACCCCTTAGAAATGATTAGTGATTACCTTAAGAGATCGGGTATTGCACGACTCTCTGCATCTACGCTGGACATCTTAGAATCCCCCTTCACAACGTCTTAAGTGAATGCTGTTATCAAATCTCTTCCGTTAGGCAAAAGCCCGGGCCCTGATGTATTCCTGGCCTCTTATTATAAAGATTTCATATACATCCTTGCCCCCGTATTAACTGATGCCTTTAATAGTGTATTAAATGGAGCTAACTGGTCTTCTCACTCCTTAGAGACACATATAGCTCTCATTCCGAAACTGGGTAAAGATCCTCTAGAGTGCGCAAGCTACCGTCCCATCTCGCTTCTAAATATTGATGTTAAAATCTTTGCGAAGCTGCTGGCTGAACATATTAAACATATCTTAGCTCCTTTGTACATAGGGATCAATCTGGTTTCATTCCTAGACGAGAGACAAAGGACAACATTGCAAAAGCTGTGGCCTTGATTTAAACTGCCTTTGCTACTACCTGATGACGCCAAAGGCTTTCGACAGAGTACACTGGCTTTATCTTTTGGGGATGGGCCCACAGGCCAGAAATTGTATTCTTAGGCTATACTCTGGGCCTATGGCAAAGATAAAAATCAATGAGTATCTGTCGGAAGCCTTTTAGATCTCAAACGGTACACAACAGGGGTGTCCCCTGTCACTCATCCTTTTTATTTTGTCTTTAGAATCGCTGTTGGAAGCTGTAAAATCTGATGCTCACGTGGAGGGGATTCCTCTGGGTAATTCTCAGTCTAAGATTGCGAGTTTTGCAGGTGACATTTTATTTTTTATGTTATCTCCTGCCACTTCCCTCTAAATGAATATAGTGAACTTACGCAATTTATAATTAATCTACAGAAGTCCGAGATTTTAAATGTGACGCTCACTATCTGATCAAATTGCAGACTCTCGTTAACAAATTCATTTGCGTGTTTAGGAAACCGAGGTTAACAGCAGTGTTTCTCTATCACCCTCCATCCCAGGGTGGTCTGGGTGTGCCAAATATTGTCAAACGCTTTGGGTGGACTATAATTTGCATACTGTTGATAAACTTCTTCCTTCAGGGGTTCTCGTTTCATTTGAAACCTTGCAAGCCACTTACTCCCTTCCACCCACCCATTGTAGGCAGTATCGTCAGGCAGCTCATTTTTTGCAAAATTTCACAGCGGGCAAATCACTTGGAAGCACTCTTACGGCCTTTGAAGAGGGGCTCCAGAAAGGATACTTTATGTCACACATGGTCTTGAAGTTGTACAAACTTTTTAATGCTTCCCCCTTGTCTACGAAGCCACATTTTCTTAGGAAATGGTAAATTGAACTTGGCCTATCGTGGACTATGATTCAGTGGAGAAGTATTATTCCCTTCCTTCTCTCCTGCACTAGAGATTTGGCTGGCAGGGAGGCCAACTTCAGATTTATCACTAGATGGTTGTCACAGTTTGTTAAGACTCACAGACGAAGAGTTTGGTAAAAACGTAACTTTATTGAAAAGTTAATGTAACCCCGTAGGGTAGAATACACATACACACATATATTTCTTTATTAGACAGGAATACGAGGCAAATAATCGCAATAACGGCTCTACCGGCCTTGCCAAAATACCGGGCCTTGCCAAAATACCGGGCAAGGCAGACAGGAGATAAAACTGAGGAGATGAGGCTCTACCGGTCTTGCCAATACCGGGTAAGGCAACCCAGGAAACAGGACAGGTTCTACCGGCCTTACCGTTTACCGGGCAAGACAGCCGATTTACAGGTGACTACACAGGCTCTACCGGTCTAGCCAATACCGGGTAAGGCAACCTAAGGAAACAGGACAGGTTCTACCGGCCTTACCATTTACCGGGCAAGACAGACGATTACAGGTGACTACTCAGGCTCTACCGGTCTTGCCAATACCGGGTAAGGCAACCCAAGGAAACAGGACAGGTTCTACCGGCCTTACCATTTACCGGGCAAGACAGCCAATTAACAGGTGGAGAAATAAGACCAACCGACAGTGACTAGCTGGTGGTGAAACAGTCACTAAGATGGTAAGAGGCAACTCAGTAAGCGAGCCACCAGCAGCAGAGATAATAGCACTCAGTAATGCTTTACGCAAACGTAACTCCCTACTACCATAGAGCAAGCAAATATGCATGGAGCGAACCAGTACCCAATACGTGGGACGCACAATATATATACTGAGGCAGCTGGGCGGCTTGCGGGGCGAACCAGTACCCTGTACGTGGAACGCTATAACACTGATACAGCCGGGTGGCTGGTGGAGCGAACCAGTGCCCTGGATGTGGGACGCTAAGACACGTAGACAGCCGGGTGGCTTGTGGAGCGAACAAGTACCCTGTACGTGGAACGCTATAACACTGAAACAGCCGGGTGGCTTGTGGAGCGAACCAGTACCCTGTACGTGGAACGCTATAACACTTATACAGCCGGGTGGCTTGTGGAGCAAACCAGTGTCCTGTATGTGGAACGCATAACACTTAGACAGCCGGGTGGCTTGTGGAGTGGACCAGTACCCTGTACGTGGAACGCTATAACATATATACAGCCGGGTGGCTTGTGGAGCAAACCAGTGCCCTGTATGTGGAACGCATAACACTTAGACAGCCGGGTGGCTTGTGGAGCGAACCAGTACCCTATACATGGAACGCTACAACACTTATACAGCCAGGTGGCTTGTGGAGCAGACCAGTGCCCTGTATGTGGAACGCATAACACTTAGACAGCCGGGTGGCTTGTGGAGCGAACCAGTACCCTGTACGTGGAACGCTATAACATTTATACAGCCGGGTGGCTTGTGGAGCGAACCAGTGCCCTGTATATGGAAAGCATAACACTTAGACAGCCGGGTGGCTTGTGGAGCGAACCAGTACCTAGTACGTGGAACACTATAACATATATACATCCGGGTGGCTTGTGGAGCTCACCAGTACTCGCACAGTAACCGGGAAGATGATAATGTCGCCAAGGCGACTCAGGAACATCTGAAGGCAGGAATCAGCGAATGGAGGCAGGAACCAGCCGGCAGACGGTCAACCGGAATAACGGCGGAGACCGGCAGCAGGAAGAGGAGAGGACGACCGTAACAGCAGGAGGCAGGAACTCTTCAAAGAGAAACACTGGAACGTCTCGAATACAGGTAGCAGGAACACAGCAGAGGCCCAGGATACTCAGGAACAGGCTCAAATGCAACAGCATAGAGACAACACGAAAGGACAACCAAAGGGTGCCCTGACTAGGTTTAAATAGGCTATACAGGGCGGGCTGACAGCAGCCAGCCAATGGAGAGCCCCCTACTGGTGATAGACAAACAAAGAGAGCAATCACGGGCACCGTGATAGTAGCCCCCTCTCAAAGACCCCTTCTCCCAGAGGAGGGTCTAGGTTTCTGCGTGTATTTGGAATGAAAAATTTGCAGTAACTTGGGCGCATGAAGGTCCTTGCTGTCCACCCAAGATCGTTCTTCAGGACCATAGCCCTTCCAATGCACCAAATACTGCAACTTTCCTCTAAGCCTACGGGAATCAATGATATTTTGAACTTCGTACTCCTCCTGACCTTCCACTTCAACAGGTCCTGGCACAACAGGGTTAGTTGTATAGCGATTGCATACAAGCGGCTTAAGGAGGGACACATGAAAGACATTATGAATCCGCATGGACGCAGGTATGTCCAAAGCATACGATACTGGATTAATTTTGCAAATGACCCTGTACGGACCAATGAATCGGGGAGCCAACTTATTTGATGGGACTTGAAGCTTAAGGTTTCTGGAGGACAGCCACACTCTATCCCCAACCTGGAAGGAGACCGCTGGCAACCTTCTACGATTGGCATGCCGTTGATGACGTTGAAATGACTGACCCAGTGCCCTCTGCACCTGTGCCCATGTGGATCGGAGCTGCTCGATATGCTCACCTAGAGCTGGAATTTGTTGTGCCTGAAAGGAGTCTGGGAGCAAACAGGGTTGGAACCCATAATCAGAAACGGAGAGCTCCCTACCGATGAATTGACTGCACAATTCCTGGCAAACTCAGCCCAGGGCAACAGGTCGGCCCAACTGTCATGATGGTCAGTAATGAAACTGCACAACAACTGTTCCAAGCACTGATTGGCACGCTCAGCGGCCCCATTGGTCTGGGGATAATTGTATGCCCATCTGACCACAAAACGCCCTCCAGAACCTGGACACGAACTGGCTCCCCCGATCGGACACCAATACTCTGGGTACACCATGCAAGCGGAACACCTCTTTAGCGAATACAATTGCCAATTCATTAGCAGAGGGAAGGCCACGGAGGGGCGCGAAATGAGCCATTTTAGAAAACCTGTCCACTATCATGAGTATAAAGGAATACCCTCTAGACACTGACAATTCTCCCATGAAATCGATGGAAACGTGAGACCAAGGGCGGTCACCATTGGGTACCGGCTGGAGTAAACCCACAGGGAGGTGTCTAGGGGTCTTAACACGAGCACAAGTAGCACAGGCATTCGTAAAATCGGCACAATCGGCCCTCATAGAAGGCCACCAAAAAACTTGTGAAAGGGACCATAACAATTGGTCTCTGCCAATATGTCCCGCAGCCTTAGAGGAATGGTATGTCTCGAGTAACTGCGTGCGATATGGCACGTCAACAACTTGCCCATTGGGGTTTCGGCAGGAGCGGAGGCTTGGGAGGCCAAAATCTGTTCCCCCAATGGTGAGGTGATACTCGTGCGTATAGTAGCCAAGATACGATCAGGCTGAATAATAGGTGCTGGTACCTCATCTCTGTCAATTTCGGCCTCAAATTGTCTTGACAGTGCATCAGCCCTGACGTTCTTAGATCCAGGCAAGTAAGATCCAATGAAGTTAAATCGAGACAAGAACAGTGCCCACCTGGCCTGACGTGGGGACAACCTCTTTGCCTCAGAGAGGTAGATTAGATTCTTATGATCGGTCAAAATTAGGACAGGGTTCTTGGTACCCTCGAGTAGGTGATGCCATTCCTTTAAAGCAAGGATAATGGCTAGCAGTTCTCTGTCACCAATCTCATAATTGCCTTGTGCCCCGGTCAATTTTTTCGAGAAAAACCCACAAGGTCTGAGAGTTCCTCCTTTAACTGGACGCTGCGAAAGCACTGCTCCATCCCCAATATCTGAGGCGTCCACCTCCAGAGTAAATGGGAGCGATGGATTGGGGTGGGATAACACAGGAGCATTAGAGAAGGCCGCCTTCAATGCTTCAAAGGCCTCCTCAGCAGCCACTGACCATTGAGATGGATTAGCACCCTTGTGCGTAAGGTCAGTCAAAGGTTTTACAATAGTAGAGAAGTTCTTAATAAATTTTCTATAATAATTAGCGAAGCTCAGAAATCGCTGTATGGCTTTAAGGCTCTTAGGGCGAGGCCACTGTAAAACTACCGTTAGTTTCTCTTTGTCCATGGCAATGCCTTCTTTGGCAATTATGAATCCCAGAAATGGCACACTGTTTCTGTGAAATTCACATTTTTCGAGATTACAATACAATTTATTTTCTCGTAAGCGAAGCAACACCTCCGACATGTCCTTGACATGTTGTGACATATTCTCAGAATGAATGAGAATGTCGTCAAGACAGACAACGACACATGACTGCAACATATCTCTAAGAATGTCATTGATGAACTCTTGGAATACAGCGGGTGCGTTACAGAGACCAAATGGCATAACTAAGTACTCGTAATGGCCACATCTCGTGTTAAAGGCAGTTTTCCACTCATCACCAGCTCTGATCCGAATAAGATTGTATGCAGCACGAAGGTCCAATTTGGTAAAAATAGAGGACCCCTTGAGTCTGTCAAATAGCTCGGTGATGAGTGGTATCGGATATGCATTCTTAGAGATTAGCTTATTCAGGCCCCGGTAATCAAAACAAGGTCTCAGTTCGACGTTTTTCTTTTTTACAAAGAAAAATCCGGCCCCAGCCGGAGAGGTGGATTTCCTTATGATACCTCTTTCAAGGGCATCAGCAATGTATTCCTCCATAGCTTTATTCTCCTCACAAGACAATGGATACGTGCGCACCCTAGGGGGCACTGCCCCCGGAGGAAGTTCAATACAACAGTCATAAGATCTGTGCTGGGGTAGGGTGCCAGCCTCCCCCTTGCTGAATACATCCCCAAACTATTGATATTCATTTGGCAGAGCAGAGGAGGTGCATAAGATCTTGACCGGCTGGGTTATGCAACTTTCCATGCAAGACTGAGACCAAGCAGATATTTCACATTTTTCCCAATCAAACTGTGGGTTATGCAACTGTAACCAAGGAAGACCCAAAATTACTGCGTGATGAGGCGAATTAATAAGTTGGAACTGCTGTTCCTCCTTGTGGAGAGCCCCAATCGCCATGGACAAAGGCATGGTTTCAAAGGTAACCTGAGCAGGTTCCAGGGGTCTACCGTCAATTGCTTCAATAGCGAGTGGGGTCTCTCTCCCAATGCGTGGAACCCCGTGTAATTCGGCAAAGGTATTATCCATGAAATACCCAGCTGCACCAGAGTCGACCAGGGCCAAAACCTTCACTGAGCGTTGTGCCCAAGAAAGTACCACCTGTATGGTGGGTTTCAATATACCACATTCTGGGGATGCCTAAACACCACCTAGGGCCTATTTTTTTTTTTCCCTCACAAGTTTTAGGGTTTTGACCCACTGTTTAGGTGCCCTAGATGATGTAATGTGTATTTAAGGTTATACTCTGAATATCAATTATAAATATCACAATTTTTAATAATTGATTTCACTTTAAGACATTAGTCTAATTATATACACTTTTTGGATATAGTTATATGTGCTATATATTTATAATTGATCACAATAAGTTTTAGTAGCTTAAATGTATCACTTTATTGTTCACTTTATTGATATATAAATGTTTTGACATTCAAGATTTAAATTTATGAGTTATATTATGCAGCCCCTATGGGCATGTTTATATGTATTTATTTATACATTTGTATATTGCTATTTATATTTGAGGTGTTGTGACATTGACGGGGATTACTCCTCCCCTATAGAGATTTGTGGATATATGTATTTTATAATTTATTATTATTTTTTTATTTATATTATATGTTTTATATTGTATTAATTACTCCTGATATGATCATAGATTGCGGAGATGTTTTGTTGTATATATTGCTATTGAGATCGCGTTTTGTTGCGATCATGTGACCTCCAGCATCGGCAACCTCTGCTGCGGATTGGCCCCTTGTAAGGTTAATGGTGTCACATGTTGATCGAGATCGCACTTCCAGCGATCATGTGACAACCTGTATAATACCTATCTTGCTAATAGGCTTTTCAGCTTGTGACGTTGCCTTGGATTGCTGGAGGCTCGTCTAGCTTTATCTCACTGGATTGGTTCTTATTCCTCTGATGCTCCGACTCTTTGATCCTATCATGGCTGTCTATAAGGTATTTAAACGTTTGAAAAACGCCGGCTCCACTGTTTATATGACAGAAGTTTTTCTAATTTATCTTTGATAAAGTGGCACATTGTAGCCAAGAAACGCGTTAGAGATTTTGACTTCTGTGTTCATACATATTAGTCTTATTATTATTTTTTTCACTTTTAAGCTGTAATAAATATTTTTAAGTATTGTATTCGTGGAGCCTTGTGAAGTGTTTTTGAGTTTGACGTCTGGAGTTTCAACTATCCTGAGCGGAGACAGGTATATCTTCTCCGAATGTGCATTTGTCAGTTTTTCATCCAACTGACCACCTCTTTTGTGAGTATATCTTGATATACATTCTGTATTTGGAATTATTTGCTCAACGTTACTACACTATTGGCGCCCTCTCCTTGTCTTTTTTGTCATTTCTTATGGTTCATCGTTTTGGGAGAGCGATCTGAAGAGGAGCAGCCTTTTGATTCTGAGAGATCTATATGTCGATGTGCCTGGGGTTAATATATATCCCCTAAAGTGATTTTTGCTGTTTCTCCATATAAGTGTTGGAACAGCAATTTATTTTGTGAGTATCTCACATTTGGGTGAGTGGTGAAGGTGTCTTCCAGATATTTGGGTTCAACACAAGGGGTGCCTCTCTCTTTCCCCTTGTTCTCCCTTTTTATTTCTACTTTAGACCACCTAGGGCCTGTCCCCCAAGGTACCCTAGGTGTGTTCGTTTCCCGGACGTACAGGACAAGATCTTAGTAGGTGCCCATTTTTGCCACAGTATAAGCATAACCCATGTTTTCTGCGATGTGTCCTCTCCTCCTTGGTTAGCCTAGTGAAGCCTAACTGCATAGGCTCACCCGATTCTCGAGGTAGATTAGGCTGCTTAGAAGCCAAGGGAGGGACGGGTGGGCAAAAAGTACTACTAGAACCATTACCCTTTTGCCGCGACCTGCGGTCTTTAGCCATTAGTCTCTCATGAATCCGTGTGTCAATTAGAATGACATTCAATATAATCATCAAGGTTACTAGGCACTTCTTTAGCAGCAATCTCGTCCTTAATTTGGTCACTTAGATCCTGGGCGAAGGCAGCCAATAACGCCTCATCGTTCCAACCTACCTCTGCTGCCAAGGTGCGAAATTCAATAGCGTAATCACATACCGTATGCCTGCCCTGTTGTATTTCCATAAGGCGCTTAGCAGCAGAGGTGGTTCTACCAGGAGGCTCGAACACTCTCCGAAATGACTGCACAAATTCTCTGAAACTCCTAATGCAGGGTTTCGCATTTTCCCATAACGGATTGGCCCATGCCAATGCTCTACTGGTCAGCAGGGATATCATAAAACCAACTTTACTGCAGTCACTGGGAAAGGACTGAGCCGTCAATTCCATAAATATTTCGAGTTGGTTAATAAATCCCCTGCAAAGATTAGGGTCACCATCGTATCTGAGTGGCAATGGGGCAGAGGCAGTTAACCCCTTTACTGCTACCCCTGAGGGCAAGTTAACGTTCTAAGATGTCTGCCCGGAGGCAACCACGGGACTCAAGCCAGTCTTTTCAGAAGTATAGTTTGGATTGCTACCGCTAGCTGATCCAATCGTTGCTCATGCGCATCCATTCTCCAATGAATGTTTTGCGGGTTACCATCACTCTTGTTGTCTGAGGTCATGGCCCTTTCGTACTGTCACGGTTTGTTAAGACTCACAGACGCAGAGTTTGGTAAAAACTTAACTTTACTGAAAAGTTAATGCAACCCCGTAGGGTAGAATACACATACACACATATTTCTTTATTAGACAGGAATATGAGGCAAATAATCGCAATAACGGCTCTACTGGCCTTGCCAAAATACCAGGCAAGGCAGCCAGGAGATAAAACTGAGGAGATGAGGCTCTACCGGTCTTGCCACTACCAGGTAAGGCAACCCAGGAAACAGGACAGGTTCTACCGGCCTTACCGTTTACCGGGCAAGACAGCCGATTTACAGGCGACTACAGAGGCTCTACCGGTCTTGCCAATACTGGGTAAGGCAACCCAAGGAAACAGGACAGGTTCTACCGGCCTTACCGTTTACTGGGCAAGACAGCCAATTAACAGGTGGAGAAATAAGACCAACCGACAGTGACTAGCTGGTGGTGAAACAGTCACTAAGATGGTAAGAGGCAACTCAGTAAGCGAGCCGCCAGCAGCAGAGATAATAGCACTCAGTAATGCTTTATGCAAACGTAACGCCCTACTACCATACAGCAAGCAAATATGCATGGAGTGAACCAGTACCCAATACGTGGGACGCACAATATATATACTGAGGCAGCTGGATGGCTTGCGGGGCGAACCAGTACCCTGTACGTGGAACGCTATAACACTGATACAGCTGGGTGGCTGGTGGAGCGAACCAGTGCCCTGGATGTAGGACGCTAAGACACGTAGACAGCCGGTTGGCTTGTGGAGCGAACCAGTACCCTGTACGTGGAACGCTATAACACTGAAACAGCTGGGTGGCTTGTGGAGCGAACCAGTACCCTGTACATGGAACGCTATAACACTTATACAGCCGGGTGGCTTGTGGAGCAAACCAGTGCCCTGTATGTGGAACGCATAACACTTAGACAGCTGGGTGGCTTGTGGAGCAAACCAGTACCCTGTACATGGAACGCTATAACATATATACAGCCGGGTGGCTTGTGGAGCAGACCAGTGCCCTGTATGTGGAACACATAACACTTAGACAGCCGGGTGGCTTGTGGAGCGAACCAGTACCCTGTACGTGGAACGCTATAACACTTATACAGCCGGGTGGCTTGTGGAGCAAACCAGTGCCCTGTATGTCGAACGCATAACAGTTGGACAGCCGGGTGGCTTGTGGAGCGAACCAGTACCCTATACGTGGAACGCTATAACACTTATACAGCCGGGTGGCTTGTGGAGCAGACCAGTGCCCTGTATGTGGAACGCATAACACTTAGACAGCCGGGTGGCTTGTGGAGCGAACCAGTACCCTGTACGTGGAACGCTATAACATTTATACAGCCGGGTGGCTTGTGGAGTGAACTAGTGCCCTGTATATGGAACGCATAACACTTAGACAGCCGGGTGGCTTGTGGAGCGAACCAGTACCTAGTACGTGGAACGCTATAACATATATACAGCCGGGTGGCTTGTGGAGCGAACCAGTACCCAGTACGTGGAACGCTATAACACTTATACAGCCGGGTGGCTTGTGGAGCGCACCAGTACTCGCACAGTAACCAGGAAGATGATAATGTCGCCAAGGCGACTCAGAAACATCTGAAGACAGGAATCAGCGAATGGAGGCAGGAACCAGAAGGCAGACAGTCAACCGGAATAATGGCGGAGACCGGCGGCAGGAAGCAGAGAGGACGACCGGAACAGCAGGAGGCAGGAACTCTTCAAAGAGAAACACTGGAACGTCTCGAATACAGGTAGCAGGAACACAGCAGAGGCCCAGGATACTCAGGAACAGGCTCAAATGCAACAGCATAGAGACAACACGAAAGGGCAACCAAAGTGTGCCCTGACTAGGTTTAAATAGGCTATACAGGGCGGGCTGACAGCAGCCAGCCAATGGAGAGCCCCCTACTGGTGATAGACAAACAAAGAGAGCAATCACGGGCACCGTGATAATGGTATTACACACCAGAGAAGTTTGCTGTTGCATTCCCACTTTATTCTCCCACTTGCTGGAGGTGTAATGTTCACATAGGCACAATGTTTCACATTTGGTGGGATTGTCCTAATATTAAATCATTCTGGCTGCAGGTGGCGAAGTGGCTTGGAGATGCCTTGGCTGTAACTCTCTAGGTAATTCCTTCTTTGTTTCTATTTAATGTTTGGCCCGAGCGTGTTTCGGTTCTGGCTTATGGTAAAGCGATCTTTAGGATTCTATCCACCACAGCTTATCCATTGCATTGGAAGAGCAGTATTACACCTACTGTTCAGGAATGGCAAGCAAAAGTTCAATCACATATGCAACTGGAAGAGATGAATGCGTGGGTGACGGGGGGTGGAAGGGTTTCATGATATTTGGGATGCTTGGTCGAAACATAGGGTCTCTCTTCCTCTGGAGGGATCAGGGAGGATGTCCGATGTGGGTTTAGTGAGATAATGTTCCCCCGGCCCGGGTTGGTTGCTTGGCTGACCTGTCTGTACCCACTTCTCTTTCTATTTCTCTCTCCTTTCTTCTCTCTCCTAGGGTGCATGCTCGCCTTTGGAAGAGGTTGTGTCCTGTCCTTTTTCCTGACCATTCTTCTTTTATCCCTTCTACTGTAAACATTCTCTTGGAACCCTTAATCCGAAGGTAATCTGTACAATCACCTCGACTTGGTGATGGAATTGACGTTCTTATGTTACTTACCTGCATTTTCACAGTATGTGCTTGCTTGATAAGTACTGTTTATGCTTATGACTCTATTGTATTAATGATTACTTACATTCTTGATCTGTAATGTGGTTTTATTTACATCTGTCATTGTAAACTTGTGATCTCTCAATAAAGCTGCTTGAAACGGGAAAAAAAAAAGCTCCATTCAAGTACATGAGGATTTAAGAATTTGCATTTGTCCCCTATGGTGCAGTTGATACTCAGAATAACGCTAGTTTGCTTTTATAAATATGGGCCTATGTGACTCATCTCAGTCACAGCCTCCTGGGATGCACTTGCAATCTCCATGGAGCAGCTGTATTGAACTTTTGAGCCCAATACAGAGAGTGCAGTTCAGGGTTTACTTTTAAAAGTTGCACGCATAAGAGCGTGTAATCAAATGAGCTAGTTACCAGGTCACCTGGACAAAAATGCTGACATGAGAATATCACACTGCAGGACAGTGAGAGATTCTCATGTTGAGTAATTAAAGGTCGCACATCCAATCATGTTGTTGGGGTGGGTGGTGTCCCATGCGTGTGCTATCACCAGCTATAGATCTTGAAGCTGGTGTTTATTCAAATGTAAAAAAAAAAAAAGATTATTGAATGGAGGCAGCATGAATCTTCCGATTACTTATCTTTCCATTTTTAGTGGAATAAGATATTGTTTTAACACACTGAATAACCTAGGTAGGTGTTTTTACATAGCAGTCAGCTGTGTCTATGTATTTATTGTTCTGCATTGTATTGTCAGTTTCCCCTGGCTTTATCACTATTTGTTAGGGTAAAGGAAAGTCTCCAAAACAGTACATTACATACATGGACATGGGTAAAGCATTCCACACAGTGCTCACCGCTGGATGTTGGCTTTCATTAAAGGCTGGCTCCAGTGTGTGCATGGAAAGGCACTGCAGCTGACAGCCAAGTTGCTAATAGCGAGTCAGGGCAGCATGATGGGATGTGTGACTTTTCAATACTCAGCATGAAAATATTACACTGTCATACAGCACGAAAATCTCAAGTTGACATTTTTATCCAGGCGACATGGTAAGTAACTCATTTGGTGGCACACTTATGCGTACAACCTTTTAAAAGGATACCACAGTTCAGAGTCTTCCTAGAGGCATTGAGGGTCTCTTTTCAGACCTGTTTTGTGTTACTCTGTTGTTCCATTGGGACTCACAATGGAGCCCAGGCTTCATCAGCATGTCTGCCCTTTAACCACTCAAGTGCCATAGCAGTATCTAACACCTTGCTCTGTAGTGCATTACATACCTCTCTGGCACTCAAAGGTTTAAAGGAAAAAAGAAAAGAAAAGAAATGAATATACAGCAAAAAATATTAAAAGTTAATATAAAGCATTACTTTTGCTTTAAAAGGAGCTATCACATTTTACTATGTTAAAAAGGCATAGGGCTTAGGTCAGCTAATCTGGGAATCAAAAAACAGGTCCTTTGATTGAAAAGTGGGTTGGGTACAACCAGGAAGTTTGTGAATCAAACCACAAACATTACCAATTTGAGTGTGCAGTATCATAGACTGCTCTAATCAGGTTAGAAATCCTATCCAGAGCAGTTCATCGAGAACTGCCATATGTGATTATAAACTGCGGAAGCCTGTCTATCATGGCCTCAACAAGAGAGCACAAAGGCTCACAATGCATCTCCAGAGAAGCATACCTGGTGGTGGGCAACTATCACATGGCAATTACCCTTTAACCTAACAATAGTTAGATAGCTGTATTCTAAAGGACACATATCCAGAAAGGTTGCACATTGTGTTTAATTAACCCTTTGTTTGATCAACTCAAGGCAAAGGGTTTCCAATATTTTGTGTGATTAGAGGGCAGGAAATAGTAAGCGAGAAAACAAAGGTGTTGTGGCCCCAAAGTAAATGGATATGTGCTTTTGTGTGCAGGGAAGCTTCCAAGGGCCACATGAGGGCACCAGGCCACCTGTTCTCCACCACTGCTTTAAAGACAATGTTGTTGATGAGCTTCATTGTGAGAGTAGTACTTACATGCAGGCATGGAAGGAGTGCAGGAATCACTGTAACAACAGGAAGTCGCTGTCTTTATTTTGCCTTTCTGGTAACCAATGTTTCCAGATATTCCACAAGTGATGCGTTTTTCACATGACCTGGTAAAAGTTTTCCTTGCTACTCCCTCTATACACAAAAAAACAAGAAAATAGAGAAATGTGACATTTCCAGAGAAAACTATTTTAAAAATTCAGAATACCACCTCAAACAGACAATATAGAAGCAAACAGTATAGAGACAATCAACAGAAAATAGAAAGACTGAATAGCAATTAATCAGCCAGCACCCAACAGATACATCAGGACCAGAACAGAAAAATGAAGGCCAGACACTACTGCATTAAATACTAAAATCCACTCCCTCTTAACCCTTTGAATTCCTGAGAAGTGTCCAGCACATTGCTATGCAAGGCATTAAGCAACATTCAATCAAATATTTGTTAAAGGCATAGTAATACTTAATTTTATCTTTATTTTATTTTGTAGGCATTAAAAAAACATGAAGAACGATATAAGTCTTATCTCTCAAATCTTTATGGTTTAAGAGATATTCATAAGCAAAGTATCCTCCCTCTGTTCAGTCAGATCAGAAGGGAGGTGCCCAGGTAGACTGCAGAGAGGGACAATCTTCAATTAAGATAAGGGAAAAACCTGAAAAACTTGTAAAGGGGGGAAGGGCTTTCATTGTTTTCATTGTAAGAAGAATGTCCCCTTCTGTTATCTGTCTGGTCTATGGACTGCATTCCACATCTGAGAAGAGATGGCTTACACTAGGTAAAAGGGGCGGGAGGGGAAACTTTGTTTGTGAATATCTCTTAAACCATAAAGGTTTGAGAGGTAAGACATATCATTCTTCATGTTTTTTTAATGCCTACAAAATAAAATAAAGTTAAAATGAAGTATTACTATCCCTTTAAGCATTCAGATATAAATTATTCTAATGCAACCCTGCATAAACAGTCCTCTTTAACTCTTTGAGTGCCAGAGGGGTACAGGACGCATTTCTTTGCAATGCGTTCTTTACCCCTCTGGCACTCAAAGGATTAACTCTTTCAGAACTGAGTTGCTCAGTTTAGCTCGCCTTAGAGTGAACAGTACAGTGAATGTGTGAATACGCTAGCACAGCTCCGCTAGGGTTAACCTCCAGTGTTAGTGACTGCTATGAACTGCAGCAAATGGTCACTGTAGTGAATTCCAGCGGACACAACCCTCTACCATAGATACTTTAATTCCCCTTGTGTCTACTCATTGCATGTGCAGGAAATTAAATACAATTATACCATTCTCTCTGGCCCTGTTTAATAAATAGCTTTAAGGCATAGAGGAAACAAATGGCCCAAAATGCCCATAGACTGCACCACCGCCCTCCCTTTGACAATAGTGGTGCCAGTGGCAGGGCCAGATTTCCCAATAGGCAGAGTTGGCAACTACCTAGAGCTCCAAATTTTGAGGTGTACCCCAGCTGTATGGGCTACACCCACATTCTCAATTGTGAGGTTGGACAGAGCAATCTCAATGTCCCTGCATCAGTTTTATACCCCTTTACTGACTATTATTTAACCCCCTTGGATACTAGGGAGATCTCCAAAGCATCTCTCTAGCAGCCAAGGAGTTAAATTGTTTTTTTTTATTTTTTGTCCATCCTTGTTATAGACCAAGGGCATTTTCCATGCCAGGAAGCTGTGTATGGGCTGGGGGGTGGGTCATATGAATAGTGAGGGTGCAGTCATGGGCAGAGCTAAAGGCACCTAGAGTTCCTTGCCTAGGGGCACCTGGGATGTAAACTCGGCCCTGTCCAGGGGGAGCAATGCATTGCATACCCTTCTGGCACTCAAATGGCTAAGGGAAATATTTTTGGTGTAAGTAGCTTAGTATATTGGCATAAGGAAGTTCTAGGGCTAGAGAGTTAATTCCAGCACCACATTTAGCAAAAGACGTATGTATGTCCTACTATCTCCAAAACATTTAACCTACAAACTCTGAACTTTTTGGTTCCATGTATTTGGCAAAATACAATATATTTGAATATAATTGAAAATATCAGTCTTATTTAGTTTGTAGTGTTATTATTATTATTATGATTTCCATATATACAGGGCTCAAAATTTCCACTCGCCTCCTCGCATTGGCGAGGAGAAATTGAATGAAGGCGAGTGTAAATTGTATGAAAATTGCCCCTTATCCCACATTGCTAGTGTCCACCCCCACTCTCTACAATTTACTCCCTGTGGACCCACGACCGAGGGGGGCCCGCCACCATCAGCAATGTTATAAATCAAGGGTGGAGGGCGGCTTGTCCGCCTGGAGCACAATGAGGCGGCTGCCCTCTCCCCCTGTGACAATGGGATGTGTATTCCCGCCCTGCTGGGCTGGGGCGGTCAGCCCCTAGACAATGGGGGCTGGCCGCTCTAGCCCAGGGGGGGGATTAATTAGATCTGGGAGAGGTGAGGTGTTACCACCTCACCTTCCCCAGGTAATGGTGTGAGAAGGGGCGGGGGGATATGTGCTTAAAAAGGTGTCCAAAGTTACTGTAGCCATTAACTAATTTTGTTTTTTGTCTTACAGGCCATGGAGCAACGCCGCAGAATCAGCCGTCCCCTCCGGTTTCGGGTTCAAGAAGACAGCATGCCGGTGCAGCAGGAGAAGCAAAGGAGAGTGAAGAAAGGAGCACGCCATCAGCCAAAGCTAAGTACCTTTAATGATCATGTTGCGCTGCCTTCTCCTCTCCCCGTTATTACCTCTTATTCCCCTGGTTCCCCGGGCTTTGTTCCCCCATCTCCTTCCCCCCTGCCATGGCCTTGCTTCCCCATCGCTCTATTGGGCACCCGATCCAGGCGGCGGCTGCGGAGGCTTCCGCTGAAGCCGCCGCCGCCTTGGATCTGTCCGGGTCTAGGAGATCTCGGTTAGCCGACGTTGGCTCTCGCAAGATCTCGCGGACCAATGAGAATGCCGCTATCTCGGAGCCAGCGCAGCATCATGATGCTGGCGACCGTGAAGCGGCCATGTTTATCCAGAGCAGCCACGCGGGTCTTAGGTCTGTAGTGCTGGGGAGGGAGGGAATCACTGGAGACCAGGGAGGTTATCCCGGAGAGTATGGGGGAGGTGGGCAGTCCGGGCGCCCGGTCGCCCGTGGAGCAGGTTGTCACCTAGGTCAGTCTCTCCCACCCACAGTAAGAAGGGAAATAGTGGGTAGGGAGTTAGGGGTGTAATTAGTAGGAGCGCATGTGTTGGGAGGGGGCCCTAGGGACCCTCTGCCCAGGCCCACAGAGGATAGACAGGTTGGAAGAGTTCAGCCTGAGCCCTCTAGCCTGATAGATTATCAGGCTGGAGGAGGGGGTGCGGACACGGGTACTCCATTTCATATTCCCAGGGGGTGGCGCTGGGGGGTGGGCTGCGACGGGACGCCGGTTCTTTGTCCTCCACAGGGGTCTTTCCTTGGGGGGATTAGGGGGATGGCGTCCTGGGAGGGGGGGGGTGGGAGAGGATAGTTTTAACAGGGTTATTGCACACAATCTTGGAAATACACATGTGCCGCAAGATGCTTACAATGTTTCTGTTACAGATGACGCTGGTATCATGGAGGCAGACACAGCTAAGGCAGGTAAACGGAGGAAGACGGGCAACCTAAGGAAGGTGAACCAGAGGAGCGCAACGAGTGAGGAGGGCTCCAGCGGCGGTGCATCAGCCTCAGAGGAGGAGGACACAGGAGAGGACAGGCGTCTGTCGCGGAAAAAGAGAGGGAGGAGGCAAAGTTCTACGGAGGCGTCATCTGCCGGTGAGTCATCCACTTCTGAGTCAGGGTCAGACACGGACGTGTCTACCTCTGACTCAGAAAAGGGAAAAATATTGCGTGTGGTAAAAAAATATTGCAAAAATGTTCATAAAGTGAAGGATAGGAGGGAGCGGGCATATAAGAAGGGAAAAGGGGGAAGGAGGCGACAGGCGTAGAGGAAGGGAGGATTCCGATGAGGAGGGGGTAACAAAGTGTCTTATTTCGGCACCCTATGCTCACTTGGGTTCTAGAATGCGCAAGCGTATTAAGGAGGGTAAATTTGTGGACATGTTTGCTCTGTCTAGGGAGGCGGTAGAGGTGAAAGAGGAGGACCGCAAGGGCAAAAAGAGCGGTGGGTTGGCAAAGAACAGGACACTGACTCACTGGATTGAGGGTTTCCTGGTTTTTGCCAATTTTTATAGAGACCAATTTCCTGAGCAGAGCAAAAATGTTTTCAGGTACATGGATTTGATAGTGCACACACACAGGAGGTATGGGGGATCGGCGTGGGCCGACTACGATAGGGCATTTAGGAAAAAATTGGCGAAAAACAGGCATCTTACATTTGGGTACAGAGACATGGACATTTGGGCAGATTTGGTTACACATGAGAGGGGGCATCCCCAGTTTAAGGATGGGTGGGCAGCAAAGGCAGGGGGAGCGTCAGGGGTTCAGAAGGGTCCCTGCTTTGCTTACAACGAGAAGAGGTGTCAAAGAGGCTTGGAATGTAGATTTAAGCATTGCTGCTCACTCTGTGGTAGGGGGCACCCTGCCACAGAATGTAGCAGGCAGAAGGCTTTGCCTAACAAAAACGGTTCCTTTCGGGGGGGATGCAAAAGGCCCCTTCCCCCATCAAGCTCAAGTGCCTATGTAGGCTGATAGGGAAGTACCCGGATAAGGTTAAGGGCCAGTTTTTGTTAAATGGTTTTAAGTATGGGTTTCATATCCCCGTTGGGAAGGACTTGTTGCCAGGAAGGGTAGTGAGAAACTTGCGGTCAGCATATGAGCTACCGCACGTGGTTTTAGACAAAATATTAAAGGAAGTTAGAGCAGGCAGGATGGAAGGGCCCTTCAGAACAGCTCCTTTACCCCAGCTATTCATCTCACCCATGGGGGTGGTACCAAAGAAAGAGGAGGGAAAGTTCAGGCTGATCCAGCATCTGTCTTATCCTGAGGGGGCTTCAGTCAATGATGCAATTGATAAAGAGATATGCAGCGTTAAATATCAGTCATTTGATACAGCATTGTCACTAATAAAAGCATCAGGTCCAGGGTCCCTCATGGCTAAGATAGATGTTGAGTCAGCGTTTCGTTTGTTGCCTATACATCCCGATAGCTTTAGATTCATAGGGTTGAAGTGGGAAGGGCAGTTTTATGTGGACAAATGCTTGCCTATGGGATGTGCGATATTGTGTGCCTACTTTGAAGCCTTTAGTATATTTCTCCATTGGGCGGTGGCAGACAGCAACGGCAGGGGTTAAGAAACCACAGATTAAAATAAGGCTGACTAAGCAGTTACAGGAGGATTTGAAGGTATGGGACCAGTTTTTGAGCGAATTTAATGGAACTAGAATATGGGTGGCTGAGGGGCAGTCCAATCAAGAGATAGAACTGTTCACGGACGCGGCAAGGGCTCATAGGCTTTGGAGCATACTTAAAGGGCAAGTGGTGCGCGGGCAGGTGGCCTGGGGCCTGGGAGCAAAAGGGGCTCACAAAAAACTTAGCCTTTCTGGAGCTCTTTCCAATCTTTGTGGCTTTAGAACTGTGGCATGAGGAGTTTGCAAATAAGGCAGTAGTGTTTTGGACCCACGACCGAGGGGGGCCCGCCACCATCAGCAATGTTATAATGTGCCAGCCGTCCACTTGCCTGCCTGCTGTTTTTTAGCCTGCCTGATCCTGTTTAAGTCAGCCGCCGCACTTTGCTCCGTGAGGCACCGAGGCCTCACAATGTATACTGTCCATGAACCCAGTGAGGTTGGGGGGCTGCTTCAGTATTATGCAATCCAGTGTAGGCTCGCCTCCAGTCAAACCTGTGGCTCAGCTCAACCTGTCAATTGACGAGAAGAGTGAGCCAGAGCCTAGCTAGACAGGGCTGCTCTGACATCCCTGCAAGCTGAGCAGCTGAAACTGGGTGCACCAATGTGCATGGTTCTTTTAGGAATTCACCGCACACACAGGTTTAGGTGAGAGTGTGCAAAGGTAGGTTAGCACGAAGGCATGAGGAAGAGACGCTCAGACATGCATCTCCTGACTCAAACTTTCCACGTGGTGCCGAGTGTGGGAGCCTCTGAGCCACTGAAGACAGCAGAGAAGAAAGTGTTCTACACAAGGTTCACATCACTGTATTACAGTCCCCCTCCTCACTGTCTAGCTCTCTGCTCAGTGCTTCGATGCATGCAAAGATGGGAAGTCTGCTAAAGGGTATATAACTGTAAACCAAACTATTTTAGCCACTGAAGAAAAAAACTCAGATACTAGCCATATACATTTCCCCAGACTTTCCACCTCTACAAGAATAGAAGCACTTGAGTGGAGAGCTAGACAGTGAGGAGGGAACTTTAATACAGCATTTCAAATAGCATGAGTACTTCCTGATGCTGAAAATCACATTTTATTCCCCCATCCTGTTTCTGCCTGTCAGGTAGGTAGAAGAGGTAAGTGGAGATATGCATGTGTGTGTGTGTGTTTGCATCCAGACAGTGGTATCACTACAGGGGCTGCAGCTGCTCCCAAGCCAGTGTCCCAGGGGTCCCGTTTCCCCTCTGCACATTAATGCAAGGTGCTGGACCCCAGAGCTGGAAGGGGCCAGCTGGACATTTCTCTGTTGCCCATACAGTTTGTTTTCTAGCTTCTAGAGTGTTAGTGGAGCAACTAATTGTGCACCCCTGTGGCACTCAAATGGTTAACCTCAGAGGTATTTCCAATGAATTGCTTTGTAATGTGTTGGCTCTCCTCTGGTACTCGGATTGTGATTTCCAGAGAGAGAAAGAGAAGGGTGTCCAACATTGGAAAGCAATGTGTTGGACACCCCTCTGTCACTTACAGTTAAACCAGTTTAGCCATTTGAGTGCCAGAGGTTGGGCACAGCTTTGGTTTGAAATAAGAGCTACTTATTCTTCCAGTGTTTTTTCCAGTTGCTGTTGGACTACAACTCCCATCATTCTGATAATGATAGTAGTTGTTATCCAACAGAATCTGGCGATAAACATGTTGAACACCCACATGTATAGAAGTACTTTGATCCTCTGATGGCCATGAGGGCCTACAGTTATTAGAGGTTGCAATGTTCACTGTTCAATTGTATCTTTTTGCATTGGCACCTAAATTTCATTCTGAGCATTAAAATAGCATCTAAATGTTAGGTTAGGGAATGTTGTTTATCAATGTTGCATGGCTCAGTGTTAGGTTAGTTTCAATATATGTTACAGTTATAGTGTCTGGTTACATTGTGTACTACTGCTAGGTTGGCTCCACTATGTTAGTTTAGTTTAGGCTAGACTAGGTTGACCCCAGTATCTATTAGTTTTAGGATAATACTGGTAGGTTTGGGAACAATGGCGTTTGTGTATCCGTTAAGTTAAGGTAATTCTGCTAGGTTTTCCCCAGTATCTGTTTAGTATATTAGCCCCACTCTTTATCCCTCTCCTCTTTTAACAAAATATTAAGGTATTAGCTGCTCTCAGTCATGGTAGGTACCATCCTGGCACAGACCCATCTTCTTCCCATCCTTTCTTCTCCCACTGTGCCCTTTCATTCCACTTGTCCTTTCTTTACCTCTTTCCAATTTTTCTCCCTCCTTTTCTTCCTCTTCCCCTTTTGTTTTCTCTTTTCCCTCATTTGAAACATATCCTGCAGGGCTCAAATTTTCCACTCGCCACTATCCAATGGCGAGTGAAAATTTAGCCGTGGCGAGTAGAAATTCAGCCCTGGTGGGTATGTTACGGCTTGCAGTGGCGAGTAACTTTTCAGGTCTGACTAGTAGCAAAGGACTTAAAATTATAAGCCCTATCCTCTTTGGTGATTCCACAGATCTTTCAATTAAATGACAACCCTTTGGTAGTCATATATTTGTAAGCTCTGTGGTATCAATAGTGTAGCTAAATTTCAATTGACAGCTCTGTAGTATCACTATTTCAGTAGAAATTTCTGTGTATCACTAGTGTAGCTCCAATTCAATTTTATGTTCTGTGGTATCACTATTGTAGTTCAATTTCACTTGAGATGGGTGGGGTGAAAGGCAGGGATACGGGTGGGGTTAGGAGTGGAAACTGGTGGCAAGTAACGTTTCAGGCCTGGCTAGTAGCTCAGGACTTGAAATTTTGAGCCCTGATATATACATATATAGTATGTGGTAAAAGTAATCAATGATACGCTAGAAAGGAAAGTATGATCATCCTATATTATAATTTGCTAAGGATGTTTGTCAGAAGCCATCATGATCAGTAGAGATGGCTGCGCACTGCAGTCATGTGCAGTACAGACTGCCCGCGCCGCGGCTGATACGGAGCGGGGCGCTCTGAATTCAGACTGGAGTCATCTCTGCGAACCTTCAGAGTATGTAGACAGGACTAAGATCTGAATTCGGAGCTCCCCGCTACATATCAGCAGTAGTGTGGACAGTCTGTACTGCGCATTACTGCAGCGCCACCAGTGTTGGCCCGTGTACACGGGCTTTAAAACTAGTTATGACATATTATGCTAAAAACCATAAATGGGCCTCATACCCCTCACAGCCAATGTTTTGTGTATGATATGTTGGTCTCCATAGAAATAAAGGGCAGTATGTTCATAAGAAAAGTGGAGAAGTACTAGGGCAAACCAATTGCATTATAGGGGAGACCAACAAATTCCCCAAAAAATTCCCATTGATTTAAAATACATCTTTAATAAGTCTTTGAATACAATCTAAAGTCACACATAAAAAATGTAACGGTCAGCAGTATTAGATAATGCTATAAAAATTCTTTGAAGATCTCTCTAGTATTCAAGGGGTTAAATCCCCATTTAAATCAATATACATTTGTAGTTTGCCCCAGAACTTTTCTTTTGAACATATGGCCCATAGTTTTGTATAGTCTTATATTGATTTTATAAATTGCCCAACAGTGGCATATGATATTCCTCTTTAACCCCTTAAGGACTGGCCTTGTGGTGCACGGCTGGCAGTTAAGGACCACAGGGTATTTTTTTTTCACTTCTGGATTAAGGATTTCCCGAACGTGGTGAAGCCGCACGAGGAGTCCTGAATTCCATGAAGTGCCAGGAACGTCACTGGTCCTTAACTGCAGGACAGCTGTGACAATCCTGGTAAGGTATTGGTCCTTAAGTGGTTAAAGCGGACCTTTTACCCTCAGGCAAGTCTACTTTAATTTACACAGAATTAAAATCTTTGTATATGTTGTACCAGCCATGTCCCTTTTCCCATTTTTAAGAAAATAACCTTTATATTTTAATGACAGTGTGGCACTTTATGATTATTCCCTGAAAAGAATGCTATGTCTCCAGTGCGTGGGGCTCTGTGTATGGTAATATTGGCTCAGCACAGAAACTAATTAGCATGAAGTGCCATATTGTGCAACCATATGTAGGCTGATTTCTCAAAAAACTGTTTATATTACAACTGAATGGCTAGTAAGCAGATAGGCAGTTTGTAATTATCTTTTTAATTAAATGTATCTTAACCCATTGAGTGCCAGAGGTGTACGGAACGCATTATACAGCACTCAAAGGGTTAAGGTGACAGGTCCACATTTTGTAAATCCTCTGCCAAATACTTCTGTTTGATCTGAGCTTGGTAAATCATTATAAATGCACCTGCATTACCATATATTTCTGTGCTGCTAAGCATATGGTAACTTCCTCCTTTTGTTTCTTGATACTTATATTTAGTGTATGTTCATCATGTCATTATGTAGATTGGGTTATTATAACACAGTGCATGGCTAAGTCCTGAAGAATTTTCGGGGTACCACCCAGATATGCTGTACTCATTTTATTTTGTAATCATGGGGCTTTCTTTATAATTTAACAATCCATGAGCCATCAATTTTCAGCTTTGAGCTGTTAATCTCTATATTTATCGGTAATTGCTGGTTGCACCCATGTTTTACATAAGCCTTTTAGGCAGCTATAGCATTGAATTATGTATTATCTTAGTACAGAATATAGTAGTATGGCGGAGTTTGATGGAATGTAAAATAACCCCTTCGAAACAAATTTCCTTAACCCTTGAGTGCCAGAGGGGTACACAACGCATTGCAAAGCAATGCGTTGCATACCCCTCTGGCACTCAAAGGGTTAATCCACACACAATGCAGGTATGGGCCCTTTGGGTGTCCTGCTGCCTCTGCTCCCTCAGAGGTATGACAGCTCTCAGTACCCTGACACAATCAAACAACAATATATGGAAACTGGCACTGGCTCCACTCAAAATCACAGAGCCAGCCCTGTGCTCAAAGGGTTAAACAAAGTAAGGCGGGTTATACACAGTGCACTGTATATAGACACTTTACACCAATATTTTGATCTTGTTTATGAAGGTGAAGCTAAAACAGAAAATAGGCATTCCTTTACACTTCTACCCATTCAAATGTACGATAATCCTTGAAAACTATGTAATTTCTTAGTGAATTCATTAGATATTACTCCTCTAAGAAAAATCACCCCCATTTACTGCTACCTGCAGTAAAACTATCCTATTAGAGATATGATAGAAATAGGGGGATAAAGTCAAGGTAGATTCAAGTATGAAACCAAGACAGCGTGCTTTGGTTACTGATTGGAATGCACAGTTGTCAACTGGGATGGAGAAAGGGCTTGGGAGTGGGGTTTAGGAGAGAATAAAACTAGTTCTGTCTTAGACATATAACATTTAAGATAGGGTGGGCCATCCATGATGAGATTGCCATGAGACACTGAGTGACTTGAGACTGCTCAGTTGTTTCTGCTTTAATTTGTAAAAGAAAATCACACTTAAAATGCAGTTAGGAATATGTTTTTGTATTACTATGAAAACTTTTTTTTAGAATTAAACCAATAAAAACTTCACATTAACTTCAGTAATAGAGTACATACCCATAATGGTGATTGTACTAGTGGAAGCACATACAAAGTCATCATAAGTTGGACATTTCTTTTCTTCCCCTGTGCAGGAATTTTCTCCTTCTGCCCTGCAGTGAATGCAGGAAAGGCAGTAGCCTGGAAGATAAAAGTAAAACATTTGGTTTTTTTTAATACTTAAATTTGTATTTGTTTTAAGAAAAAGAAGGGTTTGAATAATTTAGATAAGAATACATAGAATTGTAACAATAAATAAGAAAAACAATAAATTAGATATTTAATAGAGAGTTGTAATTTTTCCCATATTTACTGTGAATCCATGGTAACCAAGTTTCCTGCAACAAATGGTATTTATCTAGTTCGAAAGAGGATAAGAATTCATTAGTGCAAATAAAATTTATCTTATCTAAAATCATATACCAAGGGATATTTGTTTTCTTCCATTGAGTTGCAATACAAATTCTCGTAGCTAAGCAGCAGTTATTAATAAGTTTGTCTTCAAATTTATTTAATGAGGTTAGTCTTTTACCCAGTAGAGCTTCCCAAATACCGATCTTAATATTCTTTTTTAAAATATGAGATAGTAAACTTTCTATTTTTTTCCAAAGAACTAAAGATTTATGACAAGACCACCAAATGTGTTTAAAAGTGCCCACTTCCCCGCACCCCCTAAAGCATAAATCAGGTGCATCCGCAAACATTAGTGAAATTTTACTTGGGACCAAGTAGGTTTTAAAGGTTTGTTCTATTGAGTTAATATTAGTATAGTTTTTATGTATTCGAGAGATAATTTCCAACCAGCTATTTTCATCTAAAATTTCTCCTGTCATCTGTTCCCAACGTTCCTGGCAAGGTAATTTGTATAAAAGTAAAACATTTGTACATCTGTTCTACCGTTACAATCAGCATGGCTGCATGGAGTCTTTTCATTATGTTAGTGCTAAGCCAGCACTGAAAACTGTTTTATGCATTTTATTTAAAAAACTGCTTAGTGCTGGTGCTATACACTTTACAGGAAGACAGATCCATGCTTCTCTTAGCTTCAGATCTGAGTTGTTGAGTTGTGGCTGCTTCATGTTCTTGCAGTCAAATTTTGTTACACCAAGTCTGAATGTAATCGTGCAATGATTGGCTGAAGGAACAAGACACTACTCAGGTCTGAAGGTAAAGAGGGACATGGGTAGGGTTGCCACCCAGCCGGTAAAAAATTGGCATCTTTCCAATGTTAAGTCTATGGAGGGAATGCCTTGGCAGGTATTTTTTGGAAGAAAAGGTGGCAACCCTAGGCATGGGAAACAAATCCAGTGCAATTCAGTTATTAAATAAAACATAAAACAGGTTATGCAGGTTCCCATAGCACTAATCTGTTAAATAGACTCCTTATTAAGGCAGGCTTTTCTTAATTCCTGTGCTGTAAATGTAAAAATATTTCATTAAAATAAAAAAAGTATAAAGTAATGTATGGTTTGTAGTTTTTGGAAATTCTAAATGTATTTTTTCTTTGCTGTAGTTCAGAAGTCTGTGCTTGTGAAACTGTGTTTTTGCTAGTCTTTCACATGAACTCAGTATTTCCTGGCTCGCTTTTCAGCAATGTGCCCCTATTTTACTTCTCCCTGCGAATAAATTGAGCCAAATGCAATAACTAGAGGGGTTGTGCATGTGCATCCTTTGAGACACCTTCTTCCAATTGAGGGTGAATATGGTTCCAGTGTGGAGATGGTAAGTGCACTGTTTGTTTGGAAGGGCATAGAAAAAGTGAACTAAACACTCACTTTTAATGGTTAATTAATGTACATGCCCTACACCCCCCCACCTTCTTCAGTTAATATAACTGGTGTGGTGAAGCAGTGGGTCTCCAGCTTCTCATGGTATGCAACTCCTTTCAGCAGATGGATGATCACACACACACACATTCACGTGCAAGCACACACATTCAAACTCACATGCATACATTCATTTGAACATAAATTTCCATGTATGTTCACTTAAAGCAAGTATGCACATTTTGAGCAAAAATGTTCAGTGCACACATATTCACCTGCACATGCACATCCATTAGCGCATGAATACAGTCATATGTATTTGTCAACATACATGCATTTTCATGCAGGCACATTTGATCGCACATTAGCCCAATTTCATATTTGCACAAACACATTTGACTCTACATACATTTACATGCATGCATTTGTACGAATAGTTGCACAAGTGCACATATGCACATTCTTACTTACATTTGTGCATGCATAAACACACACACACAAACTTGACACATTTGAATGAACACACATGCACATTCACATGCATATACATTTGTCTGTAAACAGGTTTGTGAGCATACACGATTGCACATTCACACACCCACACACACACATATGTGTACATTTGCATGCACTTTCAGAGATTCATCCACACACACATCTCCTCACTAAGGAATGTAGGAGAGGGAGGGGTGACCTGGCTGAGAGGTTACTGCTGCAACATAAGAAAAGCTATAATGTGATACACTTTACATACATCTCCAATTCATTTACAAAAGTAACATAGTAACATAGTAATTTAGGTTGAAAAAAGACTTGCGTCCATCTAGTTCAACCCTTTTCCTATTCCTGTTTACCATTGTTGATCCAAAAGAAGGCAAAAAAACACCTTCAATACAGCAATTTCAAATTCTGCCCCGAATGGGGGGGGGAATTCCCTCCTGATTCCAAATGGCAATCGGATTTCTCCCTGGATCAACAAGCCCTAAGTAAAATATTAATCCCAATACTAATGTACATAGCCCTCTATTGTAAATGTACAATTTAAACTAATATACTTTAGCAATTGATTATTCAGACATTGATAATAATATGAATATTTATTGGACAATTGCAACAAAACACAATGGTTTGCCTTTAAGAATGTTATAGCTTTATGTAGAAGGAAAATTAAAAATTCTGAAGCAAACCAACTGCCTATGGGGAACAAATGAAAATTCCCAGGTCTCCAACTCTTTGCAAAATCTCAGCTGGAATCCATGGCGGTTTGGGAAATTGTTATCTGTCCCGTGTGGTGAAGTTGAATTGCTTCGGATTTTCTTTGTACATACAGGGCTCAATTGTATCAGGGCTGTGAAATAAAACTAAAAGGTACAGTTTTAAGTTACACTTTGGTATTCTATTACCTGTGCTGTGAGCAAACTATCACCAGTTAGAAATGCACAATAGGTGCAGAATTAGCGCCCTTTGAAATTAACGGAACAGCACATCCGTGCCCCATTCTATTGCATGAGGTGGCTATTAACACAAGTTTAGGGACTACTGTCATGGGAACCCCATGGCCCTTGGCTCCTGGAGGGGCCTGGGGGTCAGCCCCCTCCCTGCAGATCATGGATTCCACTCACGGGAAGCACCTTTGCCAGCTTACCAGTCCTCTCTCGGGTCTAAGTAACCCTGTGCTTATTGGGGGCACAGGGTGACTGGAAAAACCCGCCTGGTCTGCCGAAAGCAGACCCAACAGACTAATAAGCCATGAGAGCTGTGTGCACCTCACCAGGACCAACCTACAGACTCTGCGGACTGTTTTAACCAGTGTTACGACTAATGGAGTTAATATTGCTTTGGGGAATTATTCTACACAAAAGGACTGGAGTTCATGGGCTGGCAACAGCCGACAGGAATAGTGCAAAGCTGGCCAGACCCCAGGACTGTAGGGGCTGGCTGGGGATAAGACTTCTAGGTCTGGAACTGTTATCCCAAGAACCTCAGAGACTGTGAACATTTCTGAGTCCAAAGAGACTGACAATCATGGACTGCTGGCTTGCTGCCAAGGAAATGGGCAGTAAGGGTTAAGTATTTGAGTTTGGCCAAGGATGTGTGTATTGTAGCCACTCCAGTCATTGTAGGTCTGTAAACTGTACTGTGACCCCCTGTGGTGTGCTAACCTAATCATGTCTGGCCCTTTGTATTGTGATGTACCATTTGTTGCTAGCCTTTCGTGCAGTAATGCAATCATGTCTGTGTTATTGTAATTGCTGGGACCTTCTGTTGTCGGCTCTTTGTTTTGTATATTGTGATTATATTATCCCTGTGGCTCACCTATTGTATCCTGCCTGCCCATGTACTTCAATGTATGTTTTGTGTATAAATATGTGTGGTTTGTTCCAATAAAGTCAGTTCTTGTCTTAACCTACACTGGTGTTGTCTGGTGAGGTAAAGCTTGCTGTATGCAGAGTGTGCTCTTGGTACCCTGACACTAGTTTTAGGATATATTGCGGTATGCTGTTGGATGTCCATCTGGCTCGTAGTGGAAGAAGTGACCATTGACGGTGACACCAAGGTTGGGTGTCCACTGGTACAGTCACAACTACCTTTTCTGACAGTGAAATAGCACCTACCAAACACCTACCAAGGCACTGCGCCCCTAATACATGTAAAAAACACTTCTGTACAATAGATAGCTAGTAAAATCACACACTTGCAACTAGCTATCCCTACACTTCTAACCTGTGGATGAATTGATCTGGGGCCCAAAGCCCCCATATCAATGCATCCAAGTTGCAAAAAACATAATTAATTAAAAAAATAAATAAATAACCATTTGACTGTCAGAGTGGTATCCCTCTGGCATTCAAATGATTAATTTCTCCTCCCCAGTCCTAACACTAACCTATGATACATGCCCCCGTCCCCAAACTTGTAAGAAACACACTTACCTAGAAATCAGAGGTCCAGCTGTGTCTTCTTCACCCTGGTCCTCACGCTTCTTGAAAAGGAGAGATGCTCAACTAGGCTCATGAGCCTGCAAGGGTATGCAAGAAGCTCACCAGGACTGATGACCTGCACCCAGGCTGCAATCTCTTTTAGCTCACAAGTGCCATACACAGAGAATAAATATGCTGAAGCATATCATACTGGTCCTGACCAAATAACAGTCCAGCCATGAAATGCCAGACAATTATTCTCAGAATGAAGAAAGCAGCTAACCCCAGAAATAAGTTGTGGGCGTTATTGGGCCTTGTCGGTGAAATACAGCTGATCCCTCTAGGCACTTGTGAGCAAGAGATCCACATCTGAATTCCCCTATTACTCCTACATCTTATCTATACTATAAAAGGAGAAGTTGTCAGGTGGCCACAAATTCTACATCCGTGCCAGACACACACAACGCATATCTCCTCCACACTGCCTGAGCCCAGCATTAAACAGTGAATTATAATACACACACCCCGGGGTTGGCAGCTAAGAGGACATATGCAGATCTCCTCCACAATGCATGAGCCCAACATACACACCCCCGGGTGCAGCAAAGTGGAGATTAGCATATGTCCTCCACACTCACGGAAACCAAAAAAATTGCTGACTCTCACCTATAAACGTCTGAATCACCAGTGAGTTTTGCAGGAACAAGTTGGGACACTCTCAATATTGCCTCTTCTTCTGTGGTACATCATCTTGTGTGTTAACCCTTTGCGTGCCAGAAGGCTAGCCACATTGGATACATTTGTGGCACTCAAGGGTCATTGTGATTGTACTCTGATGGTGCACGCTTCACTCTGCTCACTCTTAAGTTCCCTGGATAGATTGAAACCTAAGAGGGAGCGGAGTCAAACATGCACCATCAGAGTACAATCACAATTAACCCTTTGAGTTCCACAGATGTATCCAAATCAGTGTCTAGCCATCTGGAACTCAAAGGTTTAAGTCTGATGTACAAAGGTTCCTGCTGGTGTTGCACTACAATGGACCACTAACGACGCTGTACTGAGACTGCCAAGGGGGTAACATGTTCCGGTGAATGTTTTAGAAATAGCGGCAAGTATGACATACATAGGAAACCCACTGTGAATTCTCTTGCAGAACACAGACGCTCTACCGGGGTGGCAAACCTCTGTATCTCAATGTGCTTTTTTGTTTTGGTGTAATGGACCCCTTTTTCCTAACAACCACTGTCACCACGTAACAACTAACGAATAATTTGTCAGCCAAATAATTGACCCTCTCACATCCAGCATGTAGTTCTGGCTAATCTTCCCGTGCATGACTCACCACTCAAACACACGCTGTCAAACCAGAGTGTGAGGCTGTGAGCGGCAATGCAGGTGGGGGTTAAGGCGACTGTGCAGAGAACATCTGATGAGAATAAAAAAGGAAGAGGATAATGAGGAGAGCTGCTGGGGTGATGAGGAGCAGTTGTGCCATCTGTAGCAGCCTTAACATGGATGAGAGGGCCCGGGGGGAGGCCTGGGACAGCTATGGGAAGATTATCCAGAATACACATTGGCCGTGATAGGGTCCTGTTGCTCCTTAAAGGGTAGGGAGCGGCCATCAGAGCATGGCTTCAGAACCTGGCAGGTACTTATGCACTGCAATTTTAATTTATTTGAAACTAGTGAATGTAATTTTAAGATAATTTACCAGTGGCATCTGTGCCACAAAAACTGGCCTGCTCTTATCCCCAGAACAGTGATCTGTGCTGGTGTTGCAGAGCTAGATTGGGTTCCTCATTTCACTTGTGGTAGTCCTGCAGATTTGCACAAGACTAATGGCGCCAAATAACGGATCTCAGTTGCCTTTATCCCCCCTACCTCTCCTTTTCTCTAATGATTTCAAACATCCCCTTAGGAATCTGCAAACCCATTGGTGGAATAAAATAACTATTCCTTTAGATCTCTGGTTTCAGAGAGTAGACATGGTGCATCAAATGGAGGTAACTTAGACGAGGAGCTTGTGGAAAGCTAGACCATTATAATGACATCTGTAACATGTGACTCACATCCCCCAAGGTACTTACCTTAACTATATAGGATTTTGACATGGCCATTGCAGAACTCTGCCTCCTCATGCAGTGCCCCCCACCACCCCCTCCTCCTACCACCTCTTACCTCCCCCAAACCCCCTTTAGATTTTGTTGACCTAAATTTTCCTTGTTTTGTTAAGTTGGTTGTATTTGTCCCTCGTGCATGTACAATTCTGCTCATACAGTGTTTGGTGGAGGAGGATTCAACTATAGTTCTAAACATAGCAACATAGAAACATAGTAAATTAGGTTGAAAAAAGACACAAGTCCATCAAGTTCAACCTTCGCCTCATACCCCAGTAACTGAGAATTTTATAGCTTTCCTGCTACCAATTAAATTAGTCTTTATCAGACCTTCCTGATCAGCCTACTGATAAACAGTATAACTCTGTATGTTCCCTTCTGAAAGAAATGTATCTAATCTTCTCTTAAATGTATCCATTGTATCTGCCATAACCACCTCCCTAGGCAATGAATTCCACAATTTAACAAACCTTATCGTAAAAAAAAAAAACCTTTCTCTGCTGAAGTTTAAACCTCCTTTCCTCTAATCTCAAGGGGTGTCCCCTGGTCACCTGATCAGGCCTTGGAATAAATAGCTCACTGCAGAGATCCTTGTATTGACCTCTCATATACTTGTACAATGTGATAAGGTCTCCTCTTAGTCGTCTTTTCTCTACAGTAAATAAACCAAGTTTGTTTAGTCGTTCCTCATATGTCAAGTCCTCCATTCCCTTAATTAATTTTGTTGCTCTCCGCTGTACCCTCTCTAGTTCTAGTATATACTTTTTCAGAACCGGTGCCCAAAATTGCACTGCATACTCAAGGTGAGGTCTTACCAATGATTTGTATAATGGCAAAATAATGTTATCCACTCTTGCTTCTATACCTCTTTTTATGCAAGACAGGATTTTGTTTGGCTTTGCTACTGCTGTTTGACACTGGTCACTGTTTCCAAGTTTGTAGTTGACAAGGAAACCCAGGTCTTTCTCTAGCAATGAGTCACCTAAAATTATTCCATTAAGTTTGTAAGTAGCCTTGGGATTGTTTCCTCCCAAATGCATGACTTTACACTTCCCCACATTAAACTTCATATTCCACATGTTTGCCCAATCTGATATTGTATGTAAGTCCCTCTGTAAAGAGAAAATATCCTGTTCTGAATTAATGACCTTGCATAATTTAGTATCATCTGCAAATATTGATATTTTGCTTTCTATATCTATTTCCAGGTCATTTATAAACATGTTAAAAAGCAGAGGACCTAATACTGAACCCTGAGGTATACCACTCTCCACTTTAACTGTACTGGAGAATTTTCCATTTACAACCACACACTGTTCCCTATCCTTCAGCCAGTTTTCTATCCAATTGCAAAGGTTATCTCCTAGCCCAAATTTCTTTATTTTATACTCCAGCCTTCTGTGTGGCACTGTATCAAATGCCTTTGCAAAGTCTAAATATACTACATCTACTGCCTGGCCATTGTCAAGGTTGCTGCTTACCTCCTCATAGAAGTTGAAAAGATTAGTTTGGCATGATTTGTTCTTCATAAAACCATGTTGATTTGTGTTAATGATTTTTTTTTGTGTTGTAATCCTGAATATAGTGCCTTATTATCCCTTCTAGCAGTTTTCCCACTACAGAGGTCAAACTCACTGGTCTAGAATTCCCAGGTTCTGTTTTAGTTCCCTTCTTAAATAGAGGCACTATGTTAGCTCTTCGCCAATCCTGTGGCACTGAGCCTATGGTAATAGAATCTTTAAAGAGTAAATATAGAGGTTTTGCTAACACTGCACTAAGTTCCTGAAGAACCCTTGGATGTATACCATCAGGACCCGGTGCTTTGTCATTCTTAATTTTGTTCAGTCTTCCCATGACATCTTCTTGAGTTAACCCAATATCTGTTAATTGTATTGTTTTATTTGTAACTTGCGGAGGCTCTTCTACCATTCCCTGCTCCCTTGTATATACTGATGCAAAGAAAGTGTTTAAAACATCGTCCTTTTCCTTATCCTCGCTAACCAACTCACCCATCTCTTTTTTGAATGGTCCAATGCACCCCCTCTTAAGTTTTTTGCTATTTATATATTTGAAAACCTTTTTTGGATTAGTCTTGCTTTCCCTTGCAATTTGAGTTTCATTATCTATTTTTGCTACCCTAATTGCCTTTTTGCAATCTTTGTTGCACTCCCTGTATTTTAAGAAAGATTGTTCAGTTCCTTCAGACTTAAATAATTTGAATGCGTTTTTTTTCCTTGCCATTTCTTCTTTACATGTGCAGTTAACCACATTGGCTGTGACTTACTTCTTTTGCATTTGTTCTCCATTGGTATATACTGCTGGGTACATTTCTGCAACCTAAATTTGAATTCTGACCATTTTTCCACAGTATGTTTGCCTTTAAAGGGATAGTAATACTTGAAAATAAGTTTATTTTATATTGTAGCCCTTAAAAAAACTTGAAAAATGATATAAGTCTTATCTCCCAAACCTTTATGGTTTGGGAGATATTCAGAAGTAAAGTTTCCCCTGGAGTGACGTCATCCACCCTTCAGATTTGGAATCCGGTCCCGGGACCGGCTGTGCCTCTCCAGAAGTGCTGAGATCACCATCTTTAAAAATAATTTCTTAATTGGAATGGTCTACAAAGTGTGCTTTCAAGCCAGGCACACTTTGTAGATAGTTCCAATTAAGTAGTTCTTTTCAAAGAGCTGCTGGTTGCTCTGTGGACCGAATTCCAAATCTGTCCACTAGATGGCAGACTTGTCTGAAACAGCCAGGAAAACAGCATCCTATATAATAATTCGCCAAGTTGTGTGTAACGCCCGACATGCGCAGTAGACACTGCTGCGCGTGCGGCAGTCATGCGCAGTAGAGACTGCCCGCGTCGTGGCTGATACAGAGCTGGGCGCTCCGAAGGAGCGTACAGCTCTATATCAGCCGAGGCGCGGGCAGTCTCCACTGCGTGTGACTGCCCCGCGACAGGCTGCCAGAGGCACTGTGGCCTGTGTAACGGGCTGTTCAACTAGTTTTACTATATTTTACATGTGAATATCTTCCAAACCATAAAGGTTTGGGAGATAAGACTTATATCATTTTTCATGTTTTTTTAAGGACTACAATATAAAATAAAATTATTTTCAAGTATTACTATCCCTTTAAATAAAATATCCCAGTCTATGTGTTGCATTGAAGCCCTTAACAATTTGAAGTTAGCTTTTTTAAAATTAAGAGTTTTGGTTGAACCTATACATTTTTGCTTTGCCCGACTGATCTCAAATGTAACCATGTTGTGATCACTGTTTCCCAAATGTTCTCTTACCTTAATATTGGATACCATTTCTGTGTTATTAGTGATCACTAGGTCCAATACATTGTTATTTCTTGTCGGCACTTCCACCATTTGTGACATGTAGCTTTCATGAAGTGTGTTCAAAAACCTGCTACCCTTAGCACTCTGACAGGCCTCATTTTTCCAGTTGATATCGGGATAATTAAAATCTCCCATAATTATAGTATGTCCAAACAGGGCAGCTTTCCTCATTTGCAATAGCAGTTGGGCCTCATCATTGTCATCGATATTTGGTGGTTTGTAGCAAATGCCCACCAACAACTTTTTTTTTACCTTTTATACCACATTTAGTCTCGATTTCTACCCATATGGACTCCACAGTTTGGCCAGTTTCCTCACTAATATCACCCAGCAAAACTGGATTTAGCTCTGCTTTCAAATATAAGCATACACCTCCCACTTTTCTATTAATTCTATCTCTTCTAAACAAGGAATAGCCCTCTATATTTACAGTCCAGTCATGTGCATCATTCCACCATGTTTCTGTTATTCCAATTATGTCCAATTGCTCATTAACAACCAGCAATTCTAGTTCTCCTACAGGGAGGGTTGGGAACTTAAGGCCTAGGGGGCAAATACAATCTACTGCCCCATTTCTTCAGTCGCTCCAGCCCAGCGTCCCAACCCATCCCCTTTAGTTACGTTTAATATTGGCATTAATGCTGTAAAGTAAGACAAATGAGACCACATAGCCTACAGCTGAAATGCGGCTACTCTAGTGATACCATAAAGCTTACAATTTAAGTACAGCGACTTGATTGATACCATAGATCTTACAAGGGAAACTGGATATGCTGTTAGTGTAGCTCTATTTTAGCTCTGTAGTATCATTTGTGTAGTTCCATTTCAGTTGTAAGCTATGTGGTATCACTAGTGTAGCTCCATTTACAGAAGCAACTGGGAGACTGAGTGAGGCAGTGGCCCGATGGCCCAGACATGTGACCAGCCCAGGGGGCAATTGCCCCTCTGCCCCCCAGGCCAGCCCTCCCCTGTTGTCCTATTTTATCTACCATAATTCTTGCATTTGCTAGCATACAATTAATTTTGAAGTCTTTATATATATTAATCCCTACATACTTGGACCCGGTTCCTATCTGCTCTATCTACCCCATTTTTGCTATCTATACCCCCCCCTTTCCTAGTTTAAAACCTCCTCCAAGCTTCCTAGCATTCTCTCCCCTAGCACAGAGGCACCTCCACCATTTAGGTGCAATCCATCGCTTCCATATAGATTGTACCCAACAGCAAAGTCTGCCCAGTGTTCTAAAAACCCAAAACCCTCCTTCCTACACCATTGCTTGAGCCATGCATTAAGCTCCCTGAGCTCCCTCTGCCTACCTGCACTGGTGCATGGCACAGGTAGTATTTCAGAAAATACTACCTTAGAGGTCCTTGCCTTGAGCTTGTACCCTAAATCCCCGAAATCATTTTTTAGGGACCTCCATCTTCCTCTTACTTTGTCATTGGTTCCCAATATGTACAAAGACAGCTGGATCACTTCCAACCCCTCCCAATAATCTGTCAGCCCTGTCCGCAACATGCCTAACCCGAGCACCTGGCAAACAGCATACTGTTCGGCATTCACATTCCTGGCGGCAGATTACCCTATCTACCCTCCTAATAATAGAGTCCCCTATTACCACCACCTGCCTTGGTTTCTGCCTGCTCTGCACCCCATCTAGCCTGGAAGGAGGACTGTCCCCCTGGCTGCTAGAGGAATCAGCCCTCTCCAGTGTTGCCAATTCTGAGCAATTCTCTTCAACATCTTCACACAATCTTGCAAATCTGTTGGACTGAGTCAACCCGGAACTGGCCTTCTTCTTCCTCTGCCCACTACCTCCCCTCCTTACTGTTACCCAGCTGCCTACCTGTCGCTCCTCATCTACAACTCCACCCTCTTCACCACTAACCCCACATACTACCTGCTCTGTGAGTTCTAAACTCTGCTCTGTGAGTTCTAAACATCACTCTAACTCTTTGTTCGAATATATATTACACTAGTGGGATTAGTTGCCTGTCATTCTAATGAGGACTGACTTATGATTAATTATTTTGAGTGTAATAAAAGTGTGACATGTGTTTGTATTTTGATCTGTGTTTGTGAGAATATGTGTGTGGAATTGAGGACATTGCTGCTATTTTCACTGCATTAAGCCTTTGAGTGTCAGAGGGGCATGCAACATACTACAAAGCAGTGTGTTGCATACCACTGGCACTCATAGGGTTAAATGTGAATCCTCTACAGTACAGTGTTCTCCCTGTAATGGAGTAGCCACCATGTTTCTCTTCAATCTGGCCAGTGATACTGTACTTGTCTGTGAGTAACTGTAAGAGTCTGAGCACAAAAGTAATGTAAATTGCCAGGGAGACAGGATGCACCTTACATATGTGCCTGGTTAATAAAAATAACAGTAAGAAAAACTCCTGGTGGTGCAACAAGATAAACGGACTGACTGCCTATACTTTTACTGAGATCCATCACACATAACAATGCACTATTACACAGATGCACAGAAGTGGGTCCTGGAGTCTGTGTAAGAGTGCACAGTCCTATGTGTAAGAGCTCAATGGATCAAAATAACATAGAGTAGTGAGCCAACTGGAGCAGCTTTGTACATTGACAGAATTTTCTGGCCGTCACTCTACAGAACATGAAGTAGGAGTACTGGTGCTGTTGACAGCACTCATACTCAGTCACTTTAAAAGGCTGCCACCCCCCATAAATGAAGGCCAGGGCAAGAAATAATAAATGACATAGGTATTTATATCTTGTCTCCCCATCAAATTACATTACTTTTGTGGTCAGACTCTTACAGTTACTCACAGGCAAGTACAGTATGACTGGCCAGACTGAAGAGCAATTGAAGAGTGGGATTAGGAAGAAGGAAGGCAGGGTTGCCCTTAAAGGAATAGTATTATTTCACGAAAAAGAAGCCCCAATTAATCTTCATAGTATTTGGGTCATGGAGAGTGTTATTTCAATACTATCCAAGTAGTTCAATAGTAACTGAATGATAAAGTGGAAAAAAGAAGAGAAGAAAAGAAGAGAAGAAGGGAGGCGCTAATAGGATTAATATACTCTAATACTCTTGTTGGTATATAACATAATTCAGTGCACTCACATTTATTTTTGGCCACATTCCGAATACTTTTGGCTTCAAGGCAAATGTGGGACATTATACTGCCCCCACACAGATAATTTCCATTCTAGCAGCTCCCTCATAATCACCGTCAAAGAAAGAAGGAAAGAAAACAGAAAAAATGGCAACACACAAAGCAGGGGCGCTTTTTAAGTATATGAAACAAATGTGAATATATGATTACGTATCCGCTTTTTTAGATTTTCACATGTAAAGATATGTGGTGGGTTTAAGATCATATTTGAAAGATACCACAATATCTAATATCAATTAGATATTGGATGTCAATGCACTCTATTCTAATATAGATCATGAGCTGCGTATAAGAGCAGTGGATTTCTTTTTAAGGGCTGATCCTTTGATGCCGGAGAGACAGTGTGAATTTATAAAGAAAGCAGTGAGATTCATATTCACACATAATTTTTTTACTTTTAATGGAAAATGTTTCTTACAAGTTAAAGGAACAGTTATGGGAACCAGGTTCGCTCCCAGTTTCACTAACCTTTTTATGGGTTTTTTTGAATCTCATTACACCTGGGATAATGCGAGATTTGGCGCAAACCTGGTTCTCTATAAACGTTTTATAGATGATATAATAATCATCTGGAAAGGTGAAGAACAAAAAGCTAGGGAATTTATTGAATTTTTGAACAATAATACTTTTGGTATCAAATTCTCTATGAATCTGAATAAGACAAATATTCAATTTTTAGATATAGATCTTACTAGTGAAGAAGAGGGTATGTTGTAAACAAACTTTTTTAAAAAAAAAGTTGATTCCTAGAATACAATAGTTGTCATCATAGAAAATGCCTACAAAATGTCCAGTTTAGTCACTTTCGTAGGGTACGATATAATTGTAATTCTTTAAGTAACTTTGATCCTCAGCCTGATATCCGGAAAAAACGTTTTTTAGATAAAGGGTACCCTAAGAGTTTGATAAACGGTGCATACGAAAAAGCCAGAACCCTCAATAGAACTGAGATCTTAGAGTATAAAAAGAAAGAAAAGAAATTCGAAGAAAGAAATAAAGTCAGATTTATCACCAAATATAATTTGGGCCATAATCAGATAAGAAAAATTTTAGAGACACATTGGTCCATTTTGTGTTTAGACCCTTTTTTAAAGAATGATTTGACTAATCAGCCACTCTTATCATTTAAAAGGGCGAAAACACATAAGAATATAGTTGCCCCTAGCAAGTTGTTAAAGAACAACAAACAGAAAGAGAAATTTACTAATAATTGTAATGGTTTAAACCTGCAAGGAAGTTTTAATTGTGGCCAGAACAAATGTGTGACGTGTCCGTTTGTGGACCACAGAGCAACAAGTTTTATTACAAATGTGACAACAAAAAAATTTAATATTAATTATTTTATGAATTGTAGTTCATCTTTTGTTATTGTATCTGGAGACACTGAAAAACAGTGCACATGACAAAAGAAAATCTTCTAAGTGTAGCAATTTATTAAAACAATTTAAATTAAAACAAATAAGTTGCACTCACAGCGGCCCTTCTTGGGCTTTATGCACATCAACGGGTGTCTCTCTGAACAGCCGACAAACTGTGTCCTCCCAAGTTCCTGTATAGAGGTCCCAGTACTTCTGGTATATTGGCAATAAAAGTAAATCTGTGGTGTATCGTAATTAACACCACCTCATAGGCTTCTCTTTTCTTTAATATTTGACCGTAATAATCCTCTGGTTGTGATGTTAGATTCAGATGCGTCTAAGACACCGTCATGCTGGTGCGCGGGCCAAACAGGGGTGGAGGAAACTCACAGGGGGCGTGGAGACAACCTGATCAACAACATGAACTGCTTAGGTAGATCACGAACGTTTTCGCAGACTCCGTCTGCCCCCTGAGGAAGCGGACGGAGTCTGCGAACTTATTGCAGACTTATTTGTTTTAATTTAAATTGTTTTAATAAATTGCTACACTTAGAAGATTTTCTTTTGTCATGTGCGCTGTTTTTCAGTGTCTCCAGATACAATATTGCTACTAGTGGACAAGGCCACTATACATTGAACTCTGCAGCACAGACTAAGAATTCCATCAACTAATCTTCATCATCCATTGGACTAACCTATCCATCCATTGGCCATTCCATCTATGTTCATTCCATCCTCATCTTTGTCATTTCATCTTTGGTGATACCTTTGTTTTGTTTTGATTATTGAATTTTACCATTTATTTGGACTCTGTATTTTTGTATATCCTATGAGTGTAGGTTGATTATTGTTACTTTATATAACATTTCAGTCAGGTTTGTTGGATATTAGGAGCGCTCAACCCTGAGGATATTGGTTACACATTTTTGCCATCTTTTGTTATATATTTGCTTAGTTGTAAATGTGGTGCCCAGTATGTGGGTCGCACCACACAAAGACTGAGGACTAGGTTCGTGCAACATTGTTGCAATATGGAGAAAAAATTTAAATTACATAGTGTATCACAGCATTTTGCACATGTTCATAATGGTGATTTTTTTGAATCAAAATCACCCGATAGAGAAAATTGATAATATAGATCATGCAAGGAGAATTCAGACTGAATAATAGAGAGGAATAGTGGATATATAGATTATGTACTATGGTGCCAGAAGGCCTCAATAAACATTTAGTTGTTCCACAATAGAATATATATATGTGTTATTGAGATAAATATTTAGGATAGTTATTAAATCTATTGTGGAGATAGAGATATATATAGTGTTGGTGGAGAGGTTGTTTTTGTATGATAAATACTAGAAGTTTCTATATAATTATGGGAACTGAGTAATATATAAACAATATTTTTAATCCAACAAATATACAATAAATAAGTAATTGAATGAAAAAGTCACATTTTAGTTTAAGGAGAATAATGTATTAATAGTTGTAATTTTAGCATTGTAATAGATTATCAATATGATTGATTTTATATATAGATATTGATATTTTATGTAGCCTATTAAACAGATATTCACTATTAAATTAATTATTTAGTATGTTTAATTAAGCACAATATATATATTTCATGTGTCGTTCACTGACAACCAATTCTAATTAGATACATTCACATTAATTGCACAATACTTCACAGTAAATAATCGTATGCACTTTATACACAAATTATTTTAATTAATATTGATATTCACATTCATATATTATAAATATTTCATTTTTTTATGTGTAGTTCATTGAAAATCAATTTATAATGGATTGAACTATTTGATTCACTGTAGGTTAGTTTATTTATAATCAATTAGATAAAAATATTATTTGTATAATTTGATATTTCAATTTAAAAATAATATTTACTCATATCATGCTTTTCATATTAATAATGATTTAAATGATTTGAATAATTTCAAACACTTCAATCTTGAGCACTATTAATTATTAATTTTTAATAATATCAATCTATATAATGTTATTTTTAGAAATCTTTTTGAGGATCTTTTTAGTATAAATCATTTTGGTTAATTTTTAATAGCAAAATTGATTTATATGATGCATTTATCTTTTAGAAAGATTTTTTTATATGTATATGATGTGAATAGTGTAGTTTCAATAGACATATCTGTAGTTTAATACGACGTATATTTTATTTAAAAAAAAAGGAGCTTAGAACGGAGATATAAATTTGACATATAATTAATTGAAGATCTAATACATATGTGTAAATTTAAAGGGATAGTAATGTTTCATAATAAAAGCAGCTCTAATTAATCATCATAGTATTTGGGCCATGGAGAGTTATTTCAATTCTGTCAGAGTTGTAATTCAATGACAAAGTATCCCACTCCAGCCCCTTTTACTGATGTAACACTGTTCAGTCAGATCAGAAGGGAGGTGCCCAGGTAGACTGCAGAGAGGGACAATCTTCAATTAAGATAAGGGAAAAACCTGAAAAACTTGTCAAGGGGGCAGGGCTTTCATTGTTCTCATAGAAGAAGATTGTCCCCTTCTGTTATCTGTCTGGTCTTACAACCAGATTCCACATCTGAGAAGAGATGGCCTACACTAGGTAAAAGGGGCGTTAGGGGAAACTTTGCTTGTGAATATCTCTTAAACAATAAAGGTTTGAGAGATAAGACTTATATCGTTCTTCATGTTTTTTAATGCCTACAAAATAAAATAAAGATAAAACAAAGTATTACTATCCCTTTAATCTTTTCTAATTGATTTGTTTAATACATTAAGTCCTTTGAATCTTGTAAAGGACATTTTATAGGTAGTACACCGAGATGGTGTATAGTAAGACAAGTGCCTATAAGTGCCGTTATAAGGTGGGATGTCCGTATTTGGCCATCTGTGAGATATGTAAGTTTAGTGCTATATTTTTACGTTGAGTTAAAGTTTATTTGATAAAGGATACATATATCTCCTAATTATTGTACATTTGATTTTAATTAGTTGTACATTTGATTGTATATGTTATGAGATAGGAGCCGATAGTTTTATCCATTCCATTTTTAAAACATCGGTTCCATTTTTTAACATCTTCTTATATATATCATTAGATATAATATTGTTAAGTCTGTATATTATTTTGATGTAGCCAATGTTTGTTCTATTTTATTTAATGGTATGGTATGAAATATAATTTAGATATATCCAAATACTGATTTGCATCCTATAACTTTATTGTGATTCCTTATGTTGTTGGAGAATATAGTGGAGCAATCCAGATACGGGACATCCCTAATTAATCTATTATCCTCCAATGAGGAAGTCGCTTAACGTTTTTTTAAAAACTAGATAAGGAGGTTTTCAAAGAGGGTCGGGTCACGATAGATTTCAACACCCTGATGAAAGAATCTTGGATCCAGAAACGCGTTGGAGTATTGGATTATTTTAAGTTTTATTGTTTTTATTCATTATGGTAAATAAAATAAATACGTTTTGATTTGGACCGTTGGCTACGAGACTCGTTATAAGGACTACGGGAGAGAAGTTTGGATGCCTGTACAGGGGCAGGCTAATTAACCCCTGTTGCCTCTAACCGATTGTATGGATTACAATCAGTAGTTATAAAACTGTGAGTAATCATATTCACATTTCTTTCATATACTTAAAAAGTGCCCCTGCTTTGTGTGTTGCTGTTTTTTCTGAATGATAAAGTATCTCTCTCCTGCCCATTTTATTGATTTAACACTCCTCATCTCAGAGCAGCAAGACTGTTTGGATGGATCACAGTGAGTGATAATCTTCAGTGAACATAAGGAAAAACCTGAAAAACCTTTCAAGGGGGGCAGGGTTTTCCTTATGCTCACAGTAAGAAGATTGTCCGTTATTGCGACCTATCCAGCCCAGAGACTATATTCCACATCTGAGGGGAGGTGGCTTACACTCTTGAACTACAACTCTGGCAGTACTGAAATAACACTCTCAATGAGCCCAAATAATATGATGAATCTGAGTCGCTTTTTTGTAAAACATTACTATCACTTTAAATTGAGAAGAGAGTGGTCTGAACAGGATAGAGACTGGGAGAAATTCACAGTGAAGTGGGTTGTATGTTACCAGGGAATTCACTGAGCTTGAGGATGAGCCCCTGTCCCAGAGACCTGGTCAGTTTCTAAAAAAAATGGAGTCTTTGTGCCAGATACGGAAAGTTCCCAGGTATATTGGTAATTAATGTGCAGTGTACAGACTCTGTCCTGACCAGAAATTTTGCTGTGCAAAAGAAACATTTCTCCGCCAGCCTGCTGAGAAGCTACACATGCAATATATTTTTTTTTACAGTTTATGAAAACTTTTGTATAATTTAGATTCTACTTTTAGTGCCCACTTAACAAGGTTGATGTAATAAGAAACAGTGGGCAATTCTGAGGCAAGCCGACTACATAATAGGGGATAAATAAAAACTGTAGCACAAACATATTGCACAAACAAACAACGTGCAAAGGAAAATCATCAAGTGCTTTATTACTCTAATCCTATTAAAAAGTCCCAGGACTAAATAGACAAAATAGAGATGACTTTTATGGAGAAAGAGAATTCAACATGAGCTGATCTTTGTGCCAGTTGATCAACATGTTTCATATATAAAAATGTTTAATTGTTACCAAAGAATCAGGAAGATCTACAACTCCATGGGGGAGATAAACTACGATGTTATAAAGAAGTGATAAAAAGGAAATCACTTCTCCAGAGCTATAAACTCTCCAAGTCCAATTTTATTCTTTGGCACCTATGCATTAAGATCCCTAAAGATGGAGACATTTTAGTATATTGGCTCTATAGAATAACATATGAACTGGGGAGTTTATCACAATGGAGAAGTGATATTCACCTACTTACCCCCCTTTAGTGCAATCCCCCCTTGTTAAAAGACTTTCCACCAACAAAATAAACATGGGCAGACACCCATAACATCATGGATAACCCAGGTTACTTGAGTCGCCATTGTTCAACTGGACTTTAGATGCCCAAGGAACCAACAAACATTAAATGTCAAAGGCAAATTCAAAGGTTACTCCACAGTGTGACTGGTCTCTCATCTGAACACAATGGACTACAAGAAATAAGGGCATCTTGTATGAATCATAAGCAGTAAATTACCCACTCCCTTCAGCCACTCAGCTGATTCTTAAAAAAAGAAAGCAAGCTGCAGGAAGCTGTCTGATTTACTACCTGATATCCTATATAATAATTCACTAAAACATGTGAATCAACGCAGTCATGCGCAGTAGACTACTAGTGACGAAGCTGATACAGAGAGTTCTGTATCAGCCGCCACGTGGGCAGTCTCTACTGAGCATGACTGTACCGCAACCGGCTGGCACTGTATCAGTCACGGCATGGTCAGCCTCTACTGAGAATAACTGCCCCGCGACCGGCTGGCAGTGGCACTGTGACCCGTGTAACAGGCTCTTCAACTAGTATGGTTATATTCAAATGCAAACAGGGAATTTGGGAATGTTTATATGTCCCCTGTGGTGCCACTGGTTTGCCTCAGAATTGCTCCAGATCTTCTTCACTCATCAATCTCAGTATCTGCCTTAATATATGTCTTCCAATGAAAGGTAGTGGTATATCAGGAAGAACTGTTCCCTTCAGTTATATTTTCCACTATTCCTATTTATCCACCTGTGATTCTTAATTATTGAATTAAAATTAAGGTAGATATAGAACTTGTCAATAAAAGCCTAATATAAAGTCAGAGTTTTTTGTGACTGCCTAATGCTGCTTACAGTCATAGAGACAATGAGCCTGTAATCAGTGCTGTTTGTTCTGAGATGAAGACATACAAAATGTATGGAAACAGAGAAATAAAAGGGAATAATCAATGCTCATTCTTGTGTTTTATTTTATTATGTCAGCCCATTGTGTATCAGTAACAAATGAAGACTCTACATCAGTGCGTCAAATCTCTCAGAGAGTAACATTAAACAATAAAATAATACTCTAATTGTTCATTTAAAGTGTTCAAACAATAAAACAACAGTCATGAAGTGCATCTGTAAACACGTCAAGGTCAACAAGTGGAGAAAACAAATCTGTTGTCATCAGTTAACCCTTTGAGTATAACAGATGTATGGACTTCTCCGTAGCAGGGGAATTTTAATGCAGGGGTGTAGCTGACTTAAACTGGGGACATCCTGTTCCAGAGGGCATCCCCCTGAGTTCACAACAGTCATAGAAACATAGAATTTTATGGCAAATAAGAACAATCTGTCCTATCTAGTCTGTTCATTTTTCCTACCATAAAAACCTCAACCCTTATTTGATAATTGGTCCCTTGGTCTTGTCTTACATTCAAGAAAGCCTTAGGCCTCTCACATGTATACCCAGCTGATGTAAAATGCCCATAAGTACTATGCTGGTGGTGAAGAAAATTATGTTCGGCTCATATTTATTTTCAAAACAGTAACATACCAGACAGAGGACTTCGCAGCACTCCAGACCCGAGGGAGATCTATACCTCTTCTACACTATGGGCTTTCAACAAAGAATCTATCAAGTAAGGGTACATCTGTACCACCTGCTATACCTTGTCATTCACTCACTGCTGATGTATATGTCATCTGTATTACCATTTTTTCTGTAAGGGCACATTTGCTTTATTTTTTTTTTTCATTCCATTTACTGTAACACATTATTGCTACTATATGACATTTCTCTATTTTCTGTATATACGTAAGTTACTGGGCTCTTGAGTAGTTAATGATCATTATATTTATTTAGAGCTTATACTATATATATATATATATATATATATATATATATATATATATATATATATATATAGTGCTCTGACCTGGAGCAATCTGGAGTGATGGTTTCAACCCATACCATATGCCACCCACTAAACTAAAAAGGGCTTTATGGGTGAAAACCAAGGAGAACTTCGCTGTTGAAAGCAAAGCATAAAAAGGCACAACTGATCTAGTCACCTACCTAGTGAAACCACAATCATTCTTGGAAAATGCTCTATGGACTGATGAAACCAAATCTTTAACAATGCAGACCAGTGATATGTTTATAGTCAACAAAATGAATGTAACGGTTTGTTTGCACACAGACACAGGTTTAGGATAAAACACAGTTTTATTAAAATGAATAACCTTCACAGGTCATGTAGTATATAGCAGACTAGTACAGACACACAACAGGTTATATATACATAAGCCTACACAGGTCCAGCATAAACAATAAGTCCACAATAGTCTATACTGACACAGGTCAGGCAGAGTGATGGCTTCCCAGGAGCAAGGTCTTGAATGGGTTAATGATCTTCAGAGTGTAAACAGTCCCATGTGCAGGGAGTTCAGTGATGGGACTCCCTGCATATAAACAGCTGAGGAATTGGTAACGCCAACAGCCAGATAAGCAGAACTGGCATGAGCTGTAAGGCAATACTGTAACCAGAGATACGTGAGGTACTGCTGGAGCAGTAACGGAGGCAACGCATGCACACTGCTGAAGTCTAACAGAGGCCACCGGTGGCTCAACAGCCAGATTGGTAACGGAGGCAGACACTTGCTCTAAGCAGAGCCAATAACGGAGACTAGGCCCAAGGTAAACTGCCATAGCAGTACTGGGGACAACACTTGCACTCTGCACAAGTTTAACTGGAGGCAACCGGTGGCTCAACAGCCAGATTGGTAACGGAGGCAGACACTTGCTCTAAGCAGAGCCAATAACGGACACTAGGTCCAAGGTAAACTGCCGTACCAGTAACGGAGACAACACTTGCACTCTGCACAAGTTTAACTGGAGGCAACCGGTGGCTCAACAGCCAGAGTGGTAACGGAGGCAGACACTTGCTCTGAGCAGAGGCAATAACGGACACTAGGTCCAAGGTAAACTGCCGTACCAGTAACGGAGACAACACTTGCACTCTGCACAAGTTTAACTGGAGGCAACCGGTGGCTCAACAGCCAGATTGGTAACGGAGGCAGACACTTGCTCTAAGCAGAGCCAATAACGGACACTAGGTCCAAGGTAAACTGCCGTACCAGTAACGGAGACAACACTTGCACTCTGCACAAGTTTAACTGGAGGCAACCGGTGGCTCAACAGCCAGAGTGGTAACGGAGGCAGACACTTGCTCTGAGCAGAGGTTATAACAGAGACTAGGCCCAAGGGAAACTGCCGTAGCAGTAACGGAAACAACACTTGTACTCTGCACAGTTTAACCGGAGGCAACCGGTGGGTCAACAGCCAGAGTGGTAACGGAGGCAGGCACTTGTTCTGAGCAGAGGCAATAACAGAGACTAGGCCCAAGGTAAACTGCCGTAGCAGTAACGGAGACAACACTTGCACTCTGCACAGTTTAACCGGAGGCAACCAGTGGCTCGATAGCCGGAGTGGTAACGGAGACTGGCCACTGATAGCCTGCACAAGGAAATAACCCACTTGCCAGACAGTCAGAATGTTGCCTAGGCAACACAGCACAGGAACACCAAACAAGCCGGGAAGATACACAGAGCAGGAAGTCAGCCAAGCCGGGACGGATCACGGAGCAGGAACGTCAGCTAAACCGGGTCAGAGTCACGGAGCAGGAACGTCAGCCAAGCCGGGTTGAATCACGGAGCAGGAACATCAGAGAATAGTCAGGCAATCCGGGTCAGTACACAAGGGCAGCAGACAATATGCAGAGTAGTCAGGCAGACCGAGTCGGTACACTGGGAAACACTGAGCAGATATAAGCACTGGCACAGGAACACCACGAAAGGGCACCGGAGGGGTGCCCCTAGCTCAGTATATAAAGGTCACACTGGGCGGGACTAACACACGGTAGCCAATGGGAGCAAGGCACAGACTAGACTGACAGAAAAACAAAAAACAAAAAGAGCACGGGCACCGTGATAATGAAGCTTATAAGGAAAAGAACTCCCAACCTACAGTTAAATGTGGTGGTGGATCCGTAATGGTGTGGGCCTGCTTTGCTGCCTCTGGTACTGGAGACCTTTAACATATTAAGAGAATCATGAAATCACAAGATTAAGAAGGCTTTTTACTGAAAAATGTGCTACCTAGTGTTAAAAAACTAGGTATGGGTCAAAGATCATGGGTCCTCTTGCAGGACAATGATCCAAAGCACACATCCAAAGGTGCAAAACAATGGTTGAAATAGAAAACATGGACTGTTTAAGAATGGCAATCAATGAATCCTGATCTCAGTCTGATTGAAAACCTTTAGAAAAAGCTCAAATCTGCCATTGGGAAAAGGAATCCTGCAAATAAATTGAACAAATTGCAACTGAAGAGTTTGAGAAACTGCTAGCAGACAGATACAAGTTTATAGATGGCTACAAGAAGCTTTTTTATGCTGTCATTATTGAAATCACAACATGTAAGTTGAAAAGGCATCTTTTTTTGTTGAATACCTTTGGTCATCCCATTAAAATATTATGATAATACAAAGTAGGTTCATTTCCATTAATTTCTAAAGATATTATATACGATGTACAAAATATTCAAGGGTGCCAATAATGTTGACCATAACTGTACTCCTCTGCAGCAGGAGCTATATGTGTTATTTCAAATGAAGAACATCTTGGTACAATATCTGACACATCAATAGCACTTCTATAATTTACCTCAGAGCCCTGGTCAGAGCCAGTTTAGCTCTCATAAAATTTATAAACAGGCACAGCAATCCTTTTCAGTAGTGGAAAAATGAGTATTTTCCTTTCAGCTAATTTTCTGGCCATGTCATTATTTCTCTCACTCTCAATTTCATCTGTATCAGAAGAAGAGGATGCTTTAGGGATATACTCTAGATGAACATCATCATCAATAATTAGGTCATCATTGGCATCACCAGCATTTTCTTCACCCACTACTTTTATATTTCTATAGGCTTTTTTCATCACTTTCGCCACTACTTTGAGGACTGGTGTTTTTACTCTCAGTGGCAGGTACAGCAATTGGTTGAACTACCCCACCTTCCTCCGTTATACCATTAACATTAGAATTAGACTCACTGTCATCTTCAGTATTCTTACATGGCTTATTAATATTATTAGGGGTGGTGGAACTTATTATGGGACTTTAACAAACAGCTTCCTCAGGAGAAGGATCATCATCATCATCTATTGTGCATGCTGCATCAACCACGTTTGAAGTCAGTTTTTGAACAACCACTTTACTAACATGTCCCTGCTCTGCTACTACTCCTTTCACTCTACCCCCTAGTATGTTTGCTGGACATTATTACATAGTGAAGTATACAAAATAACTGATTGTATGTGTGATATTTTGCTTTTTATACATTTTTCTCCTCCATCTGTGGGCTCAGCTAGTAAGGGATTGTAGGATGTGCATGCCTCAACTTGTAATATACCCTCCTTATTACACTTGGATACAGTGGTCTGATCTGCCAACTATAAAGGACACCATGATATAGACAATACCACATTCCTTATTCTCCAACACTGGATCATTTGGAAGTAGCTCCATTGCCATTCTCTTCATGTTGGACTATCAACTACTTGATTATGCTTTCACTTCCTTGAGTTTTTCTACATGAAAAAATATCCCTCAAAAATACACAACAGCCACTGGGATAACAGAATAAGGTTACAACTAGAAACTGCAGACCAAGCTACCCTAACAGATATAGACTTTGATCAGTTAAGGGAGATGTCTCACTCTGTTGATTGTGGCAAAGATGCTAGTCCTCCATTGATAAAAACTTGGATGGCATACATATTACTACCAATGAACCTTCGTCATAATTGAAAGTTAATGAACATTCATCAGAATTGAAAACCCATGATTCTAAACTACAGTATATAGAACTATGCAACAACACCCATGAATCAGGGCAAAGAGTTATGAGCTTTTCATCCATAGAGAAACCCATAGATTTTCCATCATTTAGCTAAGCGCACAAAAAATTTTGAGAGACTGGTACCATTTCCCTTCTATGTCATTCAATGAGGCAAAACCTCCTGCCCATATCCTATCTAAACCCATAATTTCCCACACTGTAGTGTGGTATATTTTAGAAAAGAAGCAGAGTGGAAGGAGAAAGAGAGAGAGGGACAGACAGACAGAGAGAGAGAGAGAATTAAATATAAAGAAAAAGTGGTTACTTAGTAGTTCATAGCACTTGCTGACTTTATGACCACTAGCAAAAAAAAAGAAGCTGGATGACTTTGAGGAGGAGGAGGAATTCATTAGCACTAATAGTGGCACCAAGAGTGCTAAAGGGACTGGGAGCCCATATTCCCCAGACCCCTAACACCACAGAGCAGCTGGAGACTGGTAGGGGTCTTCAGGAGAGTGAATGTAATGGTGGAGTAGGTGGTGTGGAGGAGAACATGAGGTACTTTCTGCCAGGAATCTGGTAACAACTAGATTTAGCACATGGGTAAAGCAAGGTACATGCATCAGATCACCTATTCTCAAGGAATCTATTACAACACAAAAACAGCTTTCAGGGAGCTGGGTACAAGCCATTCGTCTATCACCTGCTCTAGTCTACTTATTATATGTATGGCTTTGTGGGACTGTCTCTCAAAAGTCTGAATGCTTAAGGTAATGTACCGATCGTATGGGTTATCCTGCTTCTGTCTTTTAATCATACTGACAGAACCAGAGGCAAGATTACTACCCCTGGATGTCACCTGATGCTGCAAGCTAGTGTTGCCACTGGTGGTGGGAGGGAAACCCAGTGACTAGTGTAGTCTGGTAATTCTGGTATCATGCATATCATGCATTTGAGGTTAGTTTGACAAGATTATTCTAGCATGTCCAATGTCTAATTCCTCTTGGTAGGGACCTCCATTTTCAGCTGGTGTTTGGGCAAGTTGTTACACTGTTGTATGGAAAATAATGCATTGCGAATGTGATATTTAGCATCTCTCTGACAGTTTCAGATTCTGTGACAAATCTTGTCGCAACTATATTTAGAACATTGGCAACACAGGATAAATGTACCATAATACTAATTCTCAAGGCAGCTTTTATGTTTGAGCCATTGTTAGCAGAAACAAAACCAGATGCCAATGAACAGGGTACAAGCATTCCTCTATCATCCGCTGAGGTTTATTTAACATATCAATTGCTTTGTGGGATTGTCTCCAAAACACTGCTTTCACAAAGTGGAGTGATGATGGTATGGGCTACTGTGCTGCTGTCCTTAATAATACTGCCAGAGCCAGAGGCAAGATTATCTGTGACCTGTTCTTACATGCTGTTGCTGCCCTATAGTGGGAGAGAAACCCATTGAGCAGTGGCAGTAATGTAGTTTGTACTATGGCCACTTGTCCTCATCTGTTGTGGGGGGATTTCTTGTTGAATGAGATGTCCAGTCCTTTGTCCATTACACTAACCACCTGCTTGTACAATTCTGCCACATATGTCCTTGAAAAATAACTGTGGTATTGAATATGCCAGTGGGGTGCAACATATAACATTAGTTCTCTGTTTTATACAACATACTAAGGCAGCATGTCAACTTCCAACATTTTGGAAACTTTGCTAATGCACAGGCATTCTTTGGGATTACTTTTGTGAAGTTTTTGACTTCTCCCTAAGAACTCAATAAGTGTGATTTTGTAGCACATAGTATAAGAACCGTGTAACTTCATGGCTTTAACAAGATGACTTCTGGAGGTGGTGGGCTGGCCACTGCATGTGTGTACGCTCAATGACACTTCTATTCTCCTTCAACAAGATCAGCGTCATAATCCTCTGTGTTTTGCATTAGAAGTACAGCAGCAGACACTATTGTTGTTTCCAGGAGTGGGCAAAAGGCCATGTTGTTGGAAAATCCACTTTAAATACAGCGATTTAAATCTTCACCATTTTAGCCCATTGGCAAAAATTTGTCGCCATTTTTTCAGTGGCTAGAAAGTTTTTGCCCCTTGATAAACGTGTTTTCCGCCTTTTCGCTATAAAAACGTGCCATTTTCCAGGAAGTGAAACACAAGAGAAGCAGCTACAAAGCAAGAAAGAGAGGTGCAGTTCTGCTGTGAAATTGATAGCAAAATTGAGGCAGGAGAGGCTTTTAGTGGCTGCTATCACTATGAACAAGTTTAAGAATAATAAAAAGAAGAACTGGAAGGATCCTTATGTGTCCAGTGAGGAGATGGAGGAAATTACCACTACAGACACAATTCTGGCCAATCCCCCTAAATTTCCCCTAGGGATATTGGGGAAATTAATCTCACGAGCAGGAGAAGAGGGTAGTAGTGAGAGAAGGACAGGTAGGGGAAGCAATGCAGAGCTTGGGAGTCCCCTTCCCCTCTCAGCATTGTCCAGGTGGAACATGATCCTGAAGAAGGCAGAATTGATGCCTAGCAGCAATAATACCACCACCAACAAGAGCACAGATCAGTTGTCTGTGTCTGCTGCTAGTGCTGCCAGTCTGCCTTCTTCAGGACACCAAGAAATGGCAAGTGTGATATTAGGGGACCATCTGTTACATTTCTCATCATCTCCTCCAACCAGTGAGATGTCTGTAAAAGAGCAGCAGCAGCACAGAGGGACTGGTTTTGGTGGTGATGGTGATGACGATGGAGGAGAAGCTGGGATGGAAGAGACATTGATGGCCTTTTTTAGCCCAAACTGAAAAGGAATGGGAGACAGGGATGGAGCTTTTGGGTAGCTGCAGGTGTAGTGATACACAGTGGGGACACAGAGCGAGGGTAGCCAGCAAATACAGGCAATCTGCAAATAGCACTACTCCAGGCAGCAGAGTAAGTGCTTAGGCAAGGCAGCAGGTGGGAGAGCACAGAGAGGAGGCCACAAGCGAGACTAACCTGCACTGGCCTGTCAGAGGCAACTGCTTGACTGAGAAGAGGCAACAGTGTACATGCGTTAGTACGTGTAGGCAGATAGGTAGTGCACAACAGAGGCAACAAATTAGGTGTAGCAGAAGCAACGGCAATAGTACCAGCTTGGTAGTTTAGTGCCCAAGGAAAGGAGCGTGCCCTTGAACTATCCAGACAAGTGGTAGTCAGACAGGAGCGATAACCAATACGGATCGTAGTCAGACAGGCCACAATCAGAAGCCGGATCAGGTAGTCAGCCACAGCGAGGTCAACATGGAGAGGGTAGTCGGACAAGCCAGAGTCATACACGGATCAGGTAGTCAGACGTAGCCACAGGTCACAACCGGAACGGGTAGTCAGACAGGCCAAGGATCGAACACCAGAGAGCAATGGAAAGCAAGCAAGTGTCAGGCGAGCAACACAGCAATGCGCATAGAAACACCTCGAAAGGGCGACTAAGCTCAGTTCGTGGCCAGGCTGTAAAGCCGATGCCGGAAGGCAGAGCAATATCGCTAGACTGACAGGAAATATAAAATAACAAGCGCAACATCAGAGACGTTCGCCCGCAGATGGAACATGTCAGAGTCATGCCACAAACATACACCAGACAGGACCAGCAGATAAGGAAAATCACGGACAAATAAATACTCCTAGTCGTGGCTGCAGCACTGATTCTGAAGCAGTAGCAGCAACATGTGATAACACATATGAAAAACAGACACCATGACATTTATGTCAAACATGTTAAAACCAAACACCCACCACAGAAATCGAGCACCTCTGTTGCTGTACCCCCTGACTCTCCAGAAAGGCAACAAGAGGTGAGGTGGACATCAAAGAGGAGAAAGAATAGAGAAACCCAGGCAGAGGCTGGAAGTTCAATGACGAGTGAAACAACTAGCTTTCCATCACCTTGTTGTTCTACGGTAACTATATCTTCTTCCAATCCACCTCATTCATCCCCCACCAAGTGATAGCCACTCTGTAGATGTTAGATTGTGGCAGTTTGTGTCCACCCATTGCACAATGTGTGATGCACTGAACACACATGGCAGTGTGGTGGAGGATAATCGTAAGCAAGGCATCAAGCAGCATCTGAGGAGATTCCATCCCACAGAATATGCTAAGCTGGTGGCTTGGAAGGTATTAAACTGTCAGAAAGTAGTTATTTGTCCTTAGCATGGTATAGACAAGGGGCATAGTGACAGCAGCAGTACATGGTTTCTAGTGGGGGGATTTCACATTGGGGACCCTAAGTGTCATGGTGTTTGGATAGAGTTGTGCCAGGTGTTTCATGTGAGTGCAGATGCACCCATTGATCCCAGGCCTTCCCTTTTTTACACTGTGAATATTGCAGTTGCTGATGTGAGAGGCACAGTTCCTGCTCTCAGTGGAAACATTTATTTTCTCAACACACCCATGATTTTGGAGGATGGACAGGTGGAGAAGCATTACTGGACAACTTCTTCTTTTTGCCATATATACCTGAAGTGGAGGAGGCTAGATATGGTGCTGCTACTGCCTCCGGCTCATCACTGGAGTTAGTTATGGGAAGTGGAACCTTTATCATCAATCACCTATATTACTGCTGTTGTTGATTCCATTCCCTTTGAGCTGCCTAATCATCCTGCTGCTTAAACAACTCGGCAGCAGCAGCAAGAGAAATTATGTTAGGGCATTTGACAATCACCGGTGGCCACTGGCCAACATAACATGACTTGCTGGCACTAGGCTTCTGCTTAAAAACAAACAAAAAAAAAAACATAGGCCTACAAAAAAATATACAATTTTCTGGGGCTTGTTTGTAACAAGCCTAAGTCCTAAAAATCAATGTTTCATTAGGGCTTGTGCCAAACAAGTCTAAGGCCTACAAATCAATGATTCATTAGAACTTGTGCCTCTAATAAGTATAAGTCCTACAAATCAATGTTTCATCAGGGCTTGTGCTTTTAATAAGTCTAAGTCCTACAAATCAATCTTACCTCAGAGCTATCATCCTCTACAAAACACTTTATCATGTCAAGAATCAGTCTACCCCAGTGGCAGCTTACATCAGGGGGTCCCTGTCTCTATCACATGACTTAATAAATAAATTAGATAAAATTAAATACAATTTTGTATTTTATATTTTTTTTTTTGTTAACTTTCCCCCCAATACCAGTCAACAAACCTCCCCAAAACAAATTCCCTGTTCAACTGATTCTTTTCCCAGACTCCACCCACCAACACAGGCTCCCTCCCCAGACCCCTTTGTCTTATGTTTTTGTTTTGTTTTTTTAATAGTATTTATTTTTTTTATTAACTGTCCCCCCAATCCCAGTAAACACCCCCCAAAAAACATTCCCTGTTTAACTGATTCTTTCCCCCACAACACAGGCACTCATGTCCCTTTTATTCTATGCCTCTGGTTAATAAAATTACATTTGCTACATGAATTCAATGTTCCCATTGATTTCAATGGAATGAGCTAGGAGAAAAAAGCAGGAAAACTGCACTTTTTGTGGGAATTATTTGCCAAGTGGGAAGTGCCATTATTTTGGTCTGAGATGAAAATTTTTGCCCATCCCTAGTTATTTCAAATGAAGGAAACCTTGACACATTCTCTAACAGCAGAGTTACAGAGTTTCAGGTGCTTTTAGGAGTACTTCTACTGCTGCTAGTCGTGGCATATCTAACATGTTTATGGTGTGTCTCCCAGTCAGACCTGTGGTTGTGCTTTAGATTAGATATCTATGACAATGTATTTATGTGTGATCCTGCTTCCCCCATGCTCATATGCTTCTTATACAGACAACAGACAGAACATGTTTGGCTCTTGGATCGTGAGTGAACTATATCCTTATTGTAGACATCCGAGACTGAGGAATGCCTGAGGGGCTATTACTAGTACTACTGGGGCTAGATGTTGCAGCTGTGTTTATAGTAGGTGTCAAAGGTGCTGCACTCCTGTCAGCAGCAGAATCATAGAGAAGGTTGTGGATGTTGATAAACGGTGTTGCTGATTACTCAACAGAAGTGGTTGCGTGGGTGTGGCTGGGTGGACATGAAAGTGGTGACAGCATTGATGATGACTGACAGGATGATTGTATATTTTAGCCATCTTTACTTATCCAGTGTCATACTTTCCAGTTGATCTCTCAATTTATAAACATATATAGTACTCCTTTTCAGTGGGGGAAGTCTAACTTTTTCTTTCAGCTAATTTTCTGATCATGTCATTACTCTCTGCTTCATCTGTATCAGAAGAAGAGGATGATGCTAGAGGGATATATTTTAGATCAACATCATCATCATCATCATCATCATCAAGAATTAGTTCACTATCAGCATTGGCAACACAGCTTCTTCCCCACAATTTCACATTACTGTAGGCTTTTTGAACAAACAAAACAATTTATTTTGATTTTTCCCATTAGAGGGATTTTTCAGAATGTTCACTACTGCTTTGAGGACATGTGTTGTACTTGTTATATTCTCTATCAGATGCAGCATTTGCTTGACTTTCTACACCCTCCACAACTATGTAATCAACACTAAAATGTGACACATTATCTTCAGTGTTCTTAAATGGTTTATGAATATTGACAGACTCCTCAGGAGAGGAAGGATCATCATCATTTAACACATGCTACAACTAAACACTCTGGCTGTAGTCAGTTTTGGACTACCACTTTACTAACATGTCCCAATCTCTGCCTTACTCCTACTCCTATGCCTCTACCTTTGCCCCAAGTATGTTTTCTGGACATTATCAACATTGTGTGGGCTTCAAAAATACACAACAGAACTGCCTTCATGTGATGTTTTGCATTTCATAAAATACTGTATCATATAAGTCTTTGTCTCTAGTATCTGTCACAGTCAGTCACATTCACTGCTGACATCAGGATTCCTTGTCCTTGTCACCTATCAGTAATTATTTTAATTAACGGTCCCTTTCTGTCTCTGTCTTAAAAAAAACTATTCCTGCACAACTGACCTCCTTATACTAAACTGCAATTCAAATTATTTGTGTATCTTCTCTAGCTCCAAAAATGCTGCTGCTTTCTCTCCCTATTTCACAAACACAAAACAACAAGCTGCAGGGAACTGACACCACTTTTATACTATTCCTGCGGAATAAGAAAGGAAGTTTTCTACATGATGGGATCATGTACATGTGTCATGTATTGATTTCAATGCAGTAATTAATAGGGGTGGGCGAAAGTTGTTACAGTGTTCCCGCGAGAAATTCTGCAAAAACCACGTTATTGTCAGTTTTTTCATGGGAAAATCTGCTTTTAAGACAGCAATTAAAATTTCACCCATTGGCCAAAAATCACAGCACATTTTTCAATGGCTAGAAAGTTTCCTTCCATTGATTTACGTGGTTTTCTCCTTTTCGCTATAAATATGTGACTTATTTGCTACAGAGCAAGGTAGACGTGCTATGCTGTTCTGCTGTTATTGTTTTACAAAATAGAGAAAGGAGAGTCTCATAGTAACTGCTATCACTATGTGATAGTAAAAGGAGGAACTGGAAGGACTCTTATGTGTCCACTAAGGAGGAGGAGGAAGTGACCACTACTGAACCATTGCTGTCCAGTCCCCCTAAATCACCCCTAGGGATCTTGGGGAAATTAATGGCAAGGAAGAGAAGGGTAGTACTAGTGAGAACAGACAGGTCAGCTGCCTGTTCCTGTTGCAAGATGTGCTGCCTCTGCTGTGCCTGCTGTCAGACTTGCTGCCCCTGCTACCACCATTGCTGTACCTGCTGCCACCATTGCTGTAGCTGCTGCCAGATGTGCTGCCCCTGCTGCCATTAGTGCTGTGCCTGCTGTCAGAAGTGCTGCCCCTGCTGCCACATTTGCCGTACCTGCTGCCACCATTGCTGTACCTGCTGCCAGATGTGCTGCGCCTGCTGCCACTAGTGCTCTGACTTCTGTTAGACATGCTGCCCATGCTACTGCTACCAACATTGCTGTGCCTGCTGTCAGACATGCTGCCTCTGCTGCCACTAGTGCTGTGCCTGCTGCCAGCACTGCCCCTGCTGTCACCAGTGCTATGCCCGCTGCCAGTGCTGAACCCGCTGCCACCAGTACTGTGCCTGTTGTCAGACATGCTGCCCCTGCTGCCGTTAGTGCTGTGCCTGCTGCCAGCACTGCCCCTGCTGTCACCAGTGCTATGCCTGCTGCCAGTGCCGAATACACTGCCAACAGTACTGTGTCTGCTGTCAGAAATGCTGCCCCTGCTGCCACTAGTGCTGTGCCTGCTGTCAGACGTGCTGTCCCTGTTGCCACCAGTACTGTGCCTGCTGTCAGACATGCTTCCCCTGCTGCCACCAGTGCTGAACCTACTGCTAGTGTGTCTTGTAATAGTCAGGAGGGGGGAAGGAGACGACGATGCAAAATGTGACAATAAGGTACCCTAAGTCACACTTGCCATCTCCAAGCAGTCCAGCCAGTGGTAGTACTACTACTACCAAGAAGGTCCAGCAGCTTTTTAGTGTTAGGAGTGAAGGGGGGGTAATCAATATCCTCATATTACTAGTCACTATGAGGTGGAAGACTCTGCGGCTGAACTTGATGTGGTTGGTATTAGTAGTAGTAGCAGTAATGGTGAAGAAGATGGTGGGACTAGTGTTAATGGGGTGGTAGGGGAAGCATTTGAGTGCGTGCAGAATAGTGGTCAAGGGAGCTCAACCATTCCTCTGACCTTGAAAGTCCTCCCCTTTCCTTCACTGAAGTGTCCAAGTGGAACATTATCCTGAAGACTAAGTGGCCATAACTGGTATTAGGGGAGAGCAGGCACACAATTAATACTCCACCAACAACAGGAGCACAGATCAGCTGTCTGTGCCTGCTACTACTGCTGCCAGTCTGTCTCCTTCAGGTCAAAAATAAATGCCAAGTGTGACATTAGTGGACCCTCTGTCACAATGCTGGTCACCTCCTCCAAGCAGCAGTGAGATGTCTGTAATAGAGCAGCAGCAGCAGCACATAGGGACTAGTGGTGTTGGTGGTGGTGATGATGTTGGAGAAGTTTGGGTGGAAAAGACAATGATGGCCTTTTTAGCAGAGAATGAGAAGGAATGGGAGACAGGGATGAGGATGGGCATCACCACCACTAGAAGTGAGATTTTGGAATTTGAGGAATTTGCAACTGCTCTAACTCCTGCTGCTGCTGAGAGGCAAGGGCAGCAGGATGCCAAGAAGCAAGCTAGGGCACCACAGACCACCTTGGACACAGTGGGAATGGGGTCAACAAATGATGCAGGACTAGGACAGGTTCCAATTGCCAGCGGCAGCAATACTCCTGGTCATAATTGCAGTGCTGAATCTGAGGCAGTAGCAGAAACAGCAGCAACATTATCCGGTGCCACAGAGAGTGAATGGAAATGTGGAGGACAAGAAGAAAGAGGCCATTCTTCTCAACCATTTCCATCTTTTTCCTCCCCCTGAAATCAATGGTGTGGGACTATTTTTCTCTTGCAGTAGGCACAGTGCAGTCATCACCATTGGCACTGTGCACTGATATCACACATGATACACAGACACCATCAAATTTATGTTAAACATGTTAAAGCCAAACACCCACCACAAAAATTAAGCACCACTGTTGCTGCACCTCTGACTGTCCAGAAAGGCAACAAGAGTTGAGGCGGAGATCAAAGAGGAGGAAGAGTAGAGCAACCCAGGCAGAGACTGGAAGTTCCATGACGAGTGAAACAACTAGCTCGCCATCACCATCACCTTCTAGGGTAACTACATCTTCTGCCAATCCACCTTGTTCATCATTACTCCCTCCGCCAAATGATAGCCATTCTGTTGATGATAGGATGTGACGGTTTGTCTCCACCCATTGCACACTGTGTGGTTCACTAACCAGACATGGCCATGTGATGGAGAAGAATCACAAGCAGGGCATCAAGCGGCATCTGAGTAGATTCCATCCAACAGAATATGTTAAGATGCTGGCAGGGAGGGTTCATCATTACTATTAAACTGTCAGCAAGTTGTCATGTGTCCTTAGCGGGGTCTGGACAAGGGGTATAGTGACAGCGGCAGTACTTGGTATCTGGTGTCATGGTGTTTGGATACATTGTGCCTCCAGATATTATTTACCACACACACACTGTGCACATTGTGGTAGCTGATGAGAGGCCATTACCACTTTAGATTGTAAGCTTTCGGGCAGGGACCTCACACCCAATGTTTCACTCTACAAAGCAACTGTAACCCTGTATTGTTTAAACCCTTAAATTGTAAAGCACTGCATACACTTGTGTCGTTATATAAATAAACATATTCATTCATTCATTCATGTTGGTTCATTTTTAAAAATGTTAGTCTCCCAACATTGCTGCTTGATAGTCACGTCCAGCTGTCAATGACAATGTAACCATTTGCACTGAAAACACTCTCAGACTCAACACTTGCTGGAGGACAACTAAGGGTTTCCACTGCAGTACGTGTCAATGCTGGCCACATACACTGCTTTGTCTGCCAGTAGTCCATGAGGTCATTGTTTCTGCCTAGAATGTAGCTATCCTGCATGTATGTAGAAATCATCTCACATGCAGTGGGACCAATTCTAGGAGCTACACGGTGTTCCTGTGTGTCATTTACCAACCCTTACTCAGGGAGCAAGTCCCAAAGAGATGTGCTGCCACTCCCACCAATGTGTTACAGTTACCTAGTTCCAGCGTCGCTGTCATCAATGACGCAGGAGGCATCGATATGTCGCTGTCACTTCCTCCCAGATGTCGCTGATGGTGCCAGGTATGGGTGTACTTGGCTGCGCTATTGGCCATCCGTGTCCTCCTACCAGCTGGGTTTGGCTCTCAATTAGATGCAGGTGCAGGCCACTGGTTTGACGCATCGCAGCAAGATGTGTCATTCATGAGCGAGAAGAGGCAGAATGACGCAGGCCCTTGTTTTATGCTGTACAGCTGATTCTCCTCTCATCTACTTCCTGGGCTGGGCTTTAAAGGGGAACTGAGCCATTTCTCAGTTACCCTTGTGTTGTTGTTCAACACAGTTCATTTCCCTTCGGGTCTGTGTATGACCTGGCTTGTATGACATCCATCCTGGTGCTGACCTGTGGCTCTGTCTGACTGTTCTCCTGCCTACTCCCTGTGTATAGTGGATACCCAATCTGGTGCAGACCTGTGGCTCTGGCTGACTACCTGTATTGTGTATGACCCGGCTTGTCTAACCATCCATCCTGGTGCTGACCTGTGGATCTGTCTGACTATTCTCCTGCCTTACTGTTTATAGTAGACACCCAGTCTGGTGCGGACCTGTGGCTCTGGTTAAGACATACATTTCGGTTTCACGGATTGAGACTGGGTTTTCTCCCCATTGCATTCCCTAGGGGAGTTTTCCTTCGTCGGACTGACGGCAGGCTTGTGTCAGCATTATCTCCCTATCAGCTACCACCTTTGGGAGTTTCCTCGGCTTACCCACTGACTGCAGACGTGAGTCAGGTTGTCTATTGCTGCTTTCCTGCTTGCCCTCCCGTATACAGAGACTACAGGGGCGGGTGCCTGTCTCTGGTAGAGGCTCCCTCATTTAGGCAGACTCCTATTCCTGATAGAGTTGCTGACTTCTAGTGGGACCTCTACTGCTTCTCCGTGATTATTGTCTATTTGTTATTCTTTGTTTCTGTGATTACTCTTATTGTAGTTATTTAATAAATTGTTACTTTTACTATACTGTTCTGACTCTTGAATTATTCTTGGGAAACCATGACACAATGTTGGGTTTTTGCCACCCCTACTGGGACCCATACATTGCCCTGTGTTCAGCATGGGATATTCTGGTTGATGATGTAGGTGTTTCTGCTGGTTTAAATGATTATCTGCCTTCCTTTTCACTATGCTGTCTAGATGTTTTTGTGCCCTCACGTTCTCCCTTTCCTCCACAATGCAACCCTCCACTTGATCAATAAGCATATCTCGATATTCCTTGACAGAATCGATTCCTCAGAGAGTTGCTGCTGATCGTCATGACTCCATGTTGTAACAAACTACTGATGGGCCTTTGGCAGAAATTCTCTTACATCCCTGCAATGCCACACCCTTCTCCCTCCCACTGCCCCATGTGCGTTTGCTGGACATTGATCAACTACTCTGTGTGTTTTTACTCTACAGTACACAACACAACTGATGGAGTATGATGTCTTGCCTTAGCCCAGTCAGCTGTCTGTCACCTAATATATTTAGTTCATTATTTCTTTATTATTTCTTATTTTATTTTTTTTTAATTTTTTTATTTTTTATTTTATTTTAAGTTGTCCACCCTGTCTTATCACAGTCTGTCCAAAAAAATTATTACTGAAACACAAAATCAACAACTTCTTTCCCCAGACTTCCCCAGCACAGAGACAATAACAGCAAGATCATCAAGCAAATAGGTCCCTAGCTGCCTGTGTGTAGCCAGTCAGTCACATGGAATTTTGGGGTATTTGGGGTCAACCTCCTTCCTCCTTCTTCTCCCCTGAGTGCCCCACTGATGCTCCTAATACAGAGAACAAATGTCCTACCTAAAAGATTCCCTCAAATAAAATTAAATTCCACTATCTTCGCTAACTAAAAAAATGTGCTGCTCTCTTCTATCACAAACACAGTATGGCATACTGTGAGAGCCTGACACCCTTTTATATGACTGTAGAAAAGTAGACAAAACTTTTGTGTGGTGGAGAAAAATGTTTCTTCCCATTGATTTCAATGGACAATGAACTAGGAATAAAAAGTGGGATGAAGTGGAAAAACTGCACTTTTAGCAAGAAATTATTCTCCAAGCTAAAAGTGCCATTATTCACCGATTTCAGTTTGAGGCAAATATTTTTGCCCATCCCTACTCAGCGGCCCAAATACTATGAAGATTAATCTGAGCTGCTTTTTTGTGAAATATTACTATCCTTTTAAAGGCCTAGCTTTTTCAGTTGGGATTTTTATTGACCTATTTTACTTATATGTCAAGGTGGATGTTTTAATACAGGGCTATTGGGTGCTGATAAATTATATATTTTAATACAGTGCCATGGGGTGTTGTGTGCTGCTATTGAACATACTTTATCACATGGGCTGTGTAACACATTGAGCTATGTTTAGCTACTTACTTTTGTGTAGTTCAATAGAAATTCAGTGTAGAAAATTCCCCTGCCATCCCCTTCTGGCTGCCTCCCACTGAATCTGAAATCTAGTCCTGGGTCCTGACAGATGCAGACAGGGACAAACTTTAGTAAGTAAATATAAGGAACACCCTGGCCCCCTTGACGAAGGAGGGCAGTATTTTCCTTTGCTTACTAAAGTTTGTTCTTTGCTGTATGAGGGTCCATCAAAGGGGTTTGCAGGGGGGTCCACCATTTTGTGTTCAACCACTGCCTCTTGGTCACAGACCTGGATGACTTGTAAGGGGCACTAGTCTATACCTTGGGCTACTACAGGAAGGGTAGGAGCTACAGTAAAGGAATTAAAAAATGCCTGGGATAGACATATGTACAGTATTCTGAGAGTTATTATGTATGACTATGCATTTTATCTAGACAGAAAAATGGGCAGAACTGGTTGGGCTAATTGGTTCTTATCTGTTGTCAAAATCTGCATTTCTATTTAGAATGTAGAGTGAAATAATTTGCAAGAGAGATCAAAACTATCTAAAAGCTGTAAACATAAATAACAGAGATAACTACCTACAAAGTCCTTCAGATAGAAACTAAAATCAACATATTCTTAGGGTACAGTTCTCCTTTAAAATTAGATGTAGGACCCATTTTTCTGCTGCACCTACATAATGCGAATGTGCTAAGTTATCTACACAGAAAAGTTTCATCTTTGTTCAGTTTTTTGCTAATGGAAGGGCATTGAAGAAGTATATGAGCAATTCAATGTATTCCTTTTATCTGCAGTGTGCGGCTGGCAGTTAAGGAACAGAGGGCATTTTTTTCTTTTTTTGAAACAGTATTGGGGTCCCCAACCAGCGTGCAGCCGCGCGGGGACCCTGGATTCCATGATGTGCCAGGATCATCACTGGTTGTTAAGTGCAGAACTGCCGTGACAGTCCTGACATGTCATAGGTCCTTAAGGGGTTAACACTATGTAGTAACAAGGTGCCAAGGAAAATGCAATGTTAATAATCCTTCCTGCACATGTTATAGAGGAGACATTCAGGGATTGTTTGAAATAAGCCTTAACAAAGATGGAGTGCGTTCAGTGGTACCCAATAATGCATTCATGCACTCCAGTACAGTGGTTCTCAGCCATACTCAGGATACCTAATAGGTCATGTATTTGCCCTACTAACCCCTTAAGGAACAGAGGAGTATGCAATGCATTGCTTTGGTCCTGAAGGGATTTATGAAATTACACTGCCTCTGGTTAAATAACCTGTACTCAAGCAGGGTATCCTAAAGACATGGTCTGTTATGTGCCCCTAGGATAGAGCTGGGAACCAGTGCACTAGTACATACCCTACACAGTGCTAGATCCTGATTAATAAGAGCAGAAAATAAACTGCGCTGGTGGATTAGTACATTACCCTCCATCACCATTTTCCCTGCCACTCCCATGACACTGTTGTTCATAATACAGAAGCAAAAAGAGGTTGCCCATTATAGGTAGAAACATACTGCATTCACTCAATTCAGCTGTATTGCATAAGTGAAAAAAATATGGAGAGGGCACAGGAAGTTGCATCTATAGTTGGTCAAACATGACTATACTCATATGAATGGAATGAGTGACATAGATTTACAAACCTGCATACACCTTCCTGTGCACCCTTATTTGTCTTTAGCTTATGTAATAACGTGTAATTTATTTTATTTTTACTGAGCAGATGTCAGATGTTTATACCTGCTCTGTGCAACTTGTTTTTGGTTCTGTAATGTGATTGTCTGATGCACTGCAGCATGGTGTATTGCCATGCTAATGTCTAGTAAGCATATACTGCTCTGCTCCTATAATGTGATTCCCTTCTTGTGATTTGATAGATATGCTGGATAAAAAAAAATGTGTCTTCATGTATATCAAGGTATTCTGAGTAAAGCAATGGCATTTATGCATCAAATTAAAAGTCAATTTTTTTCAGTTTGAATTTTGGTATTTAAAGGTGGGGGGAGGGGCCAATCACAGGAGATGGGGCCCTCAGCATAGTTTACAGGAGAGTTCAGCATTTGTGTGTTCTACCACTGCTTCTGGGTCATATCTCCTCATAATAAACAATAAGCTTCAAGAGACCTGAATGACGTGTAAGGTACACTAGTCTATATATAGGGATACTACAGGAACAGTAGGGGCTAGAATAAGTGGATTAAAAAATGCCTGGGATAGACATATCTATTCTGAGAGTTTTTATACAAGACTATGCATTCTGTCTAGACTGGAAAATGAGCAGAACAGGTTGGGCCAAACGGTTCTTAGCTGTAAAAATCTGCACTTCTATGTAGATTGTAGACTGAAGCAATTAGCAGTATACTGCAATAGAGGTCAATAGCAAGTAAAAGCAGTAAACAGAAATAACTACCCAGAAAGTACTCCTGATAAAAACTAAAAGAAACATATTCTTAGGGTACGGTTAGTTAAACATTTAAATAATATAACTGCCCATACTGTTGCACTCTGCCATATCATATCCTCTTTCAGCATTTCTGTTTTCTGAAATGTTACTTTAGCAATCTCTTAAAGGGATAGTAATACTTCGTTTTAACTTTATTTTATTTTGTAGGCATTAAAAAAACATGAAGAATGATATAAGTCTTATCTCTCAAACATTTATGGTTTATGAGATATTCACAAGCAAAGTTTCCCCCTCCCTCCCCTTTTACTGATGTCACACTCTTCAGCCTGAGCAGAAGAGAGCTGCCCAGGTAGACTGCAGAGAGGGACAATCTTCAATTAAGATTAGGGAAAAACCTGAAAAACTTGTCAAGGGGGGCAGGGATTTCATTGTTTTCATAGGAATAAGAGTGTCCCCTTCTGTTATCTGTCCAGTCTATGGACTGCATTCCACATCTGAGAAGAGATTGTTTACAGTAGGTAAAAGGGGCGGGAGGGGGAAACTTTGCTTGTGAATATCTCATAAACCATAAAGGTTTGAGAGATAAGACTTATATCATTCTTCATGTTTTTTTAATGCCTACAAAATAAAATAAAGTTAAAACTAAGTATTACTATCCCTTTAACCTTCTGACTGCTCCTCTGGTCCTGAAGGAGTTAATTAAATGACTCAGCTTCTGATTAAGTGGCCTGTACTTAAATTCAAAAATCCCATTCCATGTCCTTTTAGGTGCCCCTGAGAGCAGAGTTGGGAAGCAGTGCACTAGGACACAATCGACACAGTGCACAATCATGATTAATAAGCCTATGTGTAACGTCCCAGAGCAGACAATAAACTGCACCAGCAGACCAGTACATTACCTCCACTGAAGAGTGATATGATGAACACCCCTTTTGGATGCATAGCATTAATAAATCTCCCTTAATCCTTTCAGTGCTAGAATGGACATGTAACTCAATGCTTCCCAATGCATTGAATAACCTCTCGTGTACTCAATGGGATCATTTATTTTGATGGTTCCCAGCATGTTTCCCTTTCCCTTCTATTCTCCAAGCTGCGGAGGCAGGGAAGATAGATAAAGAAATCCTGGGACAAACCAACTACCCCAGGGAGATCAAATAAAAAGTCCCATTAAATAAAAGAGGCTTTTAGCCCCTGGATGATAGAGTTGTCTTCAATGCACTGTTTCATGTTTGAATCAAGCCTCTTTTAAATCAATGGGAATTTGATAAATGTTTATATTGTCGCCTATAGTGCTATTGATTTGCTCCATGATGGTTCCAGTTTCTTAGTACCTCAGCCTCAGAGAAGCCTGGAGTCTAAACGCAGCTAATAACATTTATCATTTGTTATATCTTAATGATCCCACCACAAATTACAAAGGGATACTTTGAGATAAAATGCAGTAATGGAATTTTCCTGGGCCTTAGGATCCACCCCAGGAAATGATAAACAGCAGTGATCATGATGCTGTCACAGGTTCACTGCAGTGTTTGCTGCATGCTGTACATATTAGAATACTGCAGACACTATGTCTGGACCAACCAGTTTAGGAAGCACCTGCAGACAGGAGGAACAAGGGCCTATATTTATATTTATTCTGGAGCAAACCAACTGCACCATAGGGTATAAAAAAAAATTCTGAATTCCCATGCACTTGAACAGAGCTCTTTAACCCCTTGAATGCCAGAGAGGTCACAATGCATTGGAGACCTCTTCAGCATTCAAGGAGTTAAAGGCCCAATTTTGTTTCACAGGAATGTTTTATATATATATATTTTGTCCCTATGTTTCAGTTGGTATATTCCAGAATAACTCCAGTTTGCTTTTATAAATATGTGTCAAGGTTCGGGACACAGAGACCTGCTGATTTACTAACGAAAAATGGTACAATTCTGGGGCAAACCCACTGCACCATAAGGATCAAATAAAACCTCCCATCGAGCAATGCGTTGAGTACCCCTCTGGCACTCAAAGAGTTAAATTGAGCTTTTAATCCCTTGAATGCTAGAGAGGTCTCTAACAAAGTGAGATGCAGACCTCTCACTTAATCAAGGCTTTAAAAGTCGCTTTAAACCCTTTAAGTGCCTGAGGAGTATGCAACGTATTGCCCCCTCTGGCACTGAAAGGGTTAAACTAATGGGTATTTTGGCAAATTGTATTTGTCCTTTGTGCTGCATTTAGTGTGTTCCATATTGACTGCAGTTCCTGTTAACCTTTTAAAGACCAGAGGGGTGTGCAGTGCATTATGAAGCAATATGCAAACCCTCTGGCACTCAAAGGGTTAAAGTGTTGTTATTACATCAACTTCAGATAGAGCATGATTTCCAGTATAAAAAAATTGGAATAAAATATATCAAGATGACAAACTGAAACAAGGAATCTAATAGGGTAACAGTTTCATTTCTCTCTTTGTTACCCATTTGGATGTTAGATTGGTCTCCAGTTCATTGCAAAGCAATGTGTTGGAGATCTCTCACATACAAGTTTTTAAAAGAATTTCATAAGACTATAATGAAGGCTTTGTTTGATTCTGCAGCATGACTCATCATTACCATACCATGCACTATAAAACGCTACTAAAATGACAAATAAATCAGATATTGACTTTTCTACACAGTCAATGTTAACTGCAAAAACATTCTTCTATAAATAAGCATGACAAAGTTATTTCACAGATAATAGAATAGTCTATAATTACATTTATTCTACATGTAACAGAATGTTCTATAATAATCTTCCATTTTTATTATTCAGTCCCACTTTTGCAGACTTACCTGTAGAGATAAGAATAGAGAAGATGCACAAAAAATGTACAAGAGAGCCCATTATGAGATGAGTCAAGGAAAATGTCCCAAGCAGTAGAATGTGGGGCTTTGGCAAACTCAGCAGCACTGTCAGGATGCTGGAATGAGAATCTCTGCATGCAGTGATGTCATATGCAGAGGGAGGATTCAAAGGGATGCTGCCAGACAGCAAATGCAGATATGAAAGAAACTGGATTCTTAGGAATAAATGCCAAAAACTGCCATGGCCTATGTTTTGCAGCCATTGTATAAGTGCTGACTATTAGCTGCTGACTCCATGATTCTTCAAAGTCTAATAGATAAGGTGGTTTGATAATAGAGAAGAGGCATCAAATATTTATGCGCAAAATAATCATGTAAATTCATAAGAAACATGCCATTTTGCATAACACCAAACACATTTAATGAAAAAGGGGGGTTATGCACTAAGGTGTGATAAAGAAATGATAAAGAGAAGATAGATTCTCTCCAGTTCCTGTTATTCAATGGAATTTATACACTAACATATGCCCAGCTCCATAGGCTCTATAGAATAACAAATAATTTGGAGAGTTTATCACACTGGATAAGTGATCTCCTCTTCTTTGACCCACCTTAGTGCACCCCCCCAGTGGGGAGATGTACTAGGTGTTGATGCAATGGCACATTGTGTTTGGAGCCACAGAGGATAGTTTGCTGTCTCTACTGGGGAACAGACACAACTGCTCTCCTCTCTTAACCTTTTGAGTGCTACAGCTATTGAAAAGCATTGCTCTGCAAAATCATTGCACACCCCTGTGGTACTGAATGTGTTATAGCATAAAGAATACCTTGTCCCTCATCAAAAAACATTAAAAGACACTGAGAACCTACAAAGCAGCTGTTACATGTAATAGCTTCTCGGATGATTCCGTCTTTACATGAACCGGCTGACTGGCTGTTTCAAATTCACAGTGGGCTATTTGTCGATCAGCTGATTCATTTAAACATTTACATTTTACATGAATCGGCTGATCTGCGGATAGGCTGCTATGGGCTTGAAATAGCCGTTTTATGTAAAAACATAACCTGCAAAAAAGGTTTTACATACTGACTGTTATTACTATAAGCAAGTAGAATAATAAAAAAAAAGGAGGAGCTGGAAGGACCGTTATACATCCAGTGAGTCTGAGGAGGAGGAAGTGACCGCTACCAACATGAAAGAGTCTGCATTCACTGGTTCCTCAGACCCAATGATGGCCAGTCCCCCAACATCACTCCTAGGGATCTTGGGGAAATTTATGTCATGGGCAGAGGAAGAAGAGGTTAGTAGTGTGAGCAGGACAGGTCAGCATCCTGTACCTGCTGCCAGTTCTGTGCCTGCTGCCAGCAATGCATCTGCTAGGGGTCTTGTGATTCTCAAGAGGGGGGAGGAGGAGATGATGCCAAGTGTGATAGCAGGGAACCCTAATTCACACTTGCCATACCCAAGCAGTCCTGCCACTACTACTACTACTAAGAACATAGTAATATAGTAACATAGTCAATGAAGCTGAAAAAAGACATGTGTCCATCAAGTCCAGCCCGTGTCAAAAACACCCCTGTTGATCCAGGGGAAATAAAAAAAACCCTCTGGAGTAATTTCTAATTTAGCCCCAAGTGGGTAAAAAAAATTCCTTCCTGACTCCAAATGGTAGTCAGATATTTCCCTGCATCAACATCCTATCTGCTTTGAAGCCATCTGTCATAATTTTCAATATTGTTCTGTCCAGATAGGCATCCATTGCTTTTTTGAAAGCAGTTGCATTATCTTTAAATGCCGAGGAAAAGAATGCCATAGCTTTACCGGGCTTACTGTAAAGAATCTCTGCCTTTGCTTTAGTCGAAACCGCCTTTCCTCTAGTCTTAATGGATGACCTCTTGTTCTTAGCTCCGCTTTTTGCGTCAATAATTAATTGGCTACTTATTTGTATTGACCTTGAATGTACTTGTAAATGGTAATCATATCACCCCTTAGATGTCTCTTTTCTAATGTAAACAAACCCAGTTTGGCTAGAGTCTCTTTATAACTCAGATCCTCCAATCCCTTTACCAGTTTTGTTGCACGTCTCTGCACCTTTTCCAGTTCAACAATGTCTTTTTTAAGAACTGCTGCCCAAAATTGTACTCCATATTCTAGATGAAGCCTAACCAAGGATTTATACAGAGGCAGGATAATATTAGCATCCCTTGAATCTACATCTCTTTTTATGCAGGCTAGTACCCTATTTGCTCTTGCAGCAGCTGAGTGACTCTGCACACCTCTGTGAAGTCTATCGTCTATCAGCACTCCTAAATCTCTCTGTAATGAGGATTTCCCAAGTTGTTTCCCATTTAGTGTATATGTAGCAAGTTTGTTTCTACAGCCCAAATGCGTAACCTTACATTTGTCATCTGCCACTTTTCTGCCCATTATCTAAATCCTTCTGCAGAGAAAAAACATCTAGCTCGGTACATATTTCAATACATAGCTTAGTGTCATCAGCAAAGATTGAGATGCTACTTTCAATTCCCACTTCTAGATCATTAATAAACAAATTAAAAAGCATTGGTCCCAGGACTGAACCCTGCAGACCCCCACTTAGAACTTTAGACCAATTTGAAAAAGTTCCATTTACAACAACTCTCTGCCATCTATCATTTAACCAGTTCTCAATCCATGAACAGATAACACCGCCCAAACTGAAGCCTTTTAATGTATGCGATAACCTGTTATGAGGCACTGTATCAAAGGCTTTTGCAAAATCCAAGTATACTACATCTACAGCAATACCCCTGTCCAAATTACTACTTACTCTTTCATAAAATGCAAGTAAATTAGTCTGACATGATCTATTCTTCATGAAACCATGCTGATTCCTATTAATAATATTGTTTATCTTCACATAGTTCTGAATAGTGTCAGTTAGTAACCCTTCTAGTATCTTACCTACTATGGAAGTCAAGCTCACAGGTATATAATTTCCTGGTTTGGATCTTGCTCCCTTTTTAAACAATGGAACTACATCAGCTTTCCTCCAATCACAGGGCACTATGCCTTATGAAAGTGAATCAATAAATATTAAGTATAATGGTCTTGCTATTACTGAACTAAGTTCCTTAAGTATCCTTGGGTGTATACCGTCAGGTCCAGGTGCTTTATCCACCATAACCCTCTCCAGTCTCTTTTGGACCTTGTCCTCAGTAAGCCATGTACACGATGGTGGAAATTCCATCATTTTGTCAGTTTGCCCATAGCTCGTCATTGCTGCTTCCTTTATATATACTGAAGCAAAGAATACATTTAGGGTGTCAGCCTTATCTTTACTAATCAATTCACCTGTCTCAGTCTTAAGAGGACCAATATCACCCCTAACTTTTTTGTTATTAATATACTTGTAGAATTGTTTAGGGTTTTTCTTACTCTCATTAGCACTCTCATTAGCAATATTTCTCTAATTTTCAATTTTAGCTAGCTTAATTGCTTATTTGCAGATTTTATTACATTCTTTTTATTTTTTAAATGATGCATCTGATCTGTTTGACTTAAACACTTTAAAAGCCTGTTTTTTTTATTTCACATTTCTCTGCAAACCTCATTATTAAGCCACATTGGTTTCACTTTACTCTTGTGCTTATTCCCCAATGGTATATATTGACATGTATATTTGTCTAAGAGCACTTTAAATACATTCCACGATTCTTGTGCATTTTTATCTTTGAAAATTACATCCCACTGAATAGCCTTTTATACTTCTTTTAGCTTTGAAAAATTAGCCTTTTTAAAATTGAATGTTTTAGTTAAACCCTTGCTATTGGGTTTCTCATAACAAATTTCAAAGGATGCCATATTGTGGTCACTGCTACCCAAATGTTCCCTTACTTGTACATGGTTTATCATGTCAGAATTGTTTGAGAGCACTTGGTCAAGCAATGCCTCTTTTCTAGTTGGCTCCTTTACTAGTTGGGACATAAAATTATAATTTATATATTTCCTTTTGTTGTGCCGGAAGTCATATTGCTCCAGTCAATTTCAGGATAGTTGAAATCTCCCCTTATAATTACCTTTGCTGACCTAGAAGCCTTTTCCATTTGCAGTAAAAGTTGGGCTTCCTCCAACTCCCCAATATTAGGTGGCTTGTAGCAAATCACCACTAACATTTTTTTATTATGTCTGACCCCAGTGTGTATTTCAACCCACAAGGTCGCTACCTTTTCATTGGAGCCTTCATTTATAGCTTCTCTTAAACTAGGTTTTAATGCATGCTTTACATGTAGACATACCCCTCCTCCCCTTTTATTAACCATATCCCTCTTAAAAAGTAAATAACCCTCTAGATTGACTGCTAAGTCATATGTATCATCTAACCAGGCTTCAGAAACACCAATCAGATCATACTGCTCATGTGTTGCAATCGTTTCTAGGTCCCCCATCTTACCAGCCAGAGTATGAGCATTTGCATGCATACATTTCATAATTTTGCCATTCTGAAAGATTTCCTTCTTTGTCAAATGTATCTGCCTTTTATCAGGTTGTAACAATGGCAACTCCCTATTAGATGATCTAGTCCAGGGCTCAAAATTTCTACTCGCCACTAGCCAATGGCGAGTAAAAATTTAGCCCTGGCGAGTAGAAATTCAACCCTGGTGGGTATGTTATGGCTTGCAGTGGCGAGTAACTTTTCGGGTCTGGCTAGTAGCAAAGGACTTCAAATTTTAAGCCCTGATCTAGTCCATTCCCCCTCTCCACCCCCATGCCCATTCCCTAATTCCATTTCCTCAATTATACTGCCTTAACCATCCTGTGCTGCAGCACCCTCCCCCCCTTCCTAGTTTAAAGTCTCCTCCAGCCCTCTAACCATCCTAACGACCAGCACAGTGGCCCCCCCTTCTGCTAAGGTACAATCCATCACGACTATAAAGATTGCCTCCAAGGGAAAAGGCTGCCCAGTGTTCTAGGAACCCAAACCCCTCCTTCTTACACCAAGTCTTTAGCCACGCATTTCACTCCCTAATCTCTATTGCCTTTCTAATGTAGAGCATGGCACAGGTAGTATTTCAGAAAATACTACCTTAGAGGTCCTCTGCTTAAGCTTATATCCTAAGCTCCTGGAATCCTTCTTAATGGACCTCCGTTTTCCACTGACTTTGTCATAAGTACCAACATGTACCATGACAGAGGGTCATGCCCAGCCCCTCCCAACAATCTATCAACCCGATCAGCCACATGTCAAACCCAAGCTCCCGGGGAGACAGAAAACTGTACAATTGCAGCGATCCTGGCGACAGATTACTGTTACAGTTTACCTTGGTTTCAGTGTCATCTACAGGTGTAAGGCTTCAAGCATGCAGTAGGCCTCTGTTTTATGTGTTTGCTTCCTGTAGTCTCCTCCTACCTACTTCCTCCCTCTGAGATGCTCCTCCTACCTACTTCCTGTGGAGGGGTTTAAAAGGCAGACTGAGTCCTGACTCAGTTGCCCTTGCGTTGTTGTTCATAGCAGTTCTATTACCTTGGGCTCTGTGTATGACCTGGCTAGTCTTCCATCCAACCTGGTGCTGACCTGTGGCTCTGTCTGACTATTCTTTTGCTTATCCCTATAGTGGACACCCAGCCTGGTGCAGACCTGTGGCTCTGGCTGACTACCTGAACTGTGTATGATCTGGCTTGTCTGCCTACCCCCTCTGGTGCACCTAGTGCGGACCTGGGGCTCTGGTAGACCAGCTCTGATACTGACTGCAGGCGAGTCAGCTATCTATTTCCCATTCTGACTGCAGGCGTGAGTCAGAGTTCGCTCCATTCTGAGTGCAGGCGTGAGTCACATATCACTTCCTACTGATTGCAGGCTTGAGTCGATACGCACGCTACGTAGGATCAATATCCTATGTTCCTGTTCCTGCTCCTGTTCCTGCTCCTGGATCTAGAGACTACCAGTGGCTTAGGCCTAGTCTCCAGCAGATTGGTCAGGCTCAGCAGCCTACTATTCCTGATAGCAGAGCTTACTGGCCTATAACCATCTGCTTGTTCCTGCTATATATATTGTATATATTTTGCTTACCTTTCGGTTGTCAATAAATTGCATTTAACAATACCGTACTGACTCTTGAACTTCTCTGGGAACCGTGACAATTACCCTGTCTTCTTCCTAATAACAGAATACCCTACCACCACCATCTGTCTAGGTCTGCCTGAGTCCCGGATCCCAACCGTGCTAGAGGGGCTGTTCTCCCGGCTGTTAGAGAGAACAGTCCTCTCCAGCAAATGCACTCCTGTGTCAACATCTCCAACTTCGTTACTCAAAACAGCAAATCTAGTAGGGTTAGTAACCACAGGAGTATCCTCCCTATTCCTCTGCCCCCCTTGCTATGTTGAAGGTCCATCAGCTACAGACTCAGAGTGTTCGGAGTAAGGGTGGGGGTGATCATACTACCATGAGGAAGACTCAAGGACTGAAATTGATGTGGTTGGTGTTAGTAGTAGTAACAGCGATGGTGAAGCAGCTAGTGGGACTAGTGTTACCACAGTAGATCCTCCTACTGATGCTGAGGTGGAAGGGGAAGCATTGCAGAGTGGCCAGAGTAGCGGTCAAGGGAGACCACAACATTCCTCTGAACATGGGACTCCCCTTCGCCCCACAGAATTGTCCAGATGGAACATGATCCTGAAGAAGGCAGAACTGTTGCCTAGCAGCAATAATACCACCACCACCACTGTGAGCACAAATCTGCTGTCTGTGCCTGCTACTAGCGCTGCCGGTCTACCTTCTTCAGCTCAACAATATATGGCAAGTGTGAAAGTAGAGGACCCTCTGTCACATTTCTCATCACCTCCTCCAACAGATGAGATGTATGTAATAGAGCAGCAGGTGGTGGCGATGATGATGATGGTGGAGAAGCTGGGGTGGAAGAGACATTAATAGCCTTTTTAGCCCAATTACCAAAAACTTTAGAAATGTGCATATAGCCCTTACATTCCTTTTTCCTCACATTTCTCCTTATTCTTCTCTTCTTGCTCAGGAGCATATCCTCAAAGGGAAGAAGAGAATAAATAGACAGAATAGACAGACTGATAGCACACATGGCACACAAGGACATGGAAGTCATGGGCCCACTTTATCCTGACCCAGTAATGCCCCAACCATATTTATGTTCCAACCCCAGTTATCACTCTAGCTCACACTCTCCAGCCCCTCCCCCTTTTTCTCTCCTACCTCCAGAGTGGGTGGTGTGCTTGAATTTGCTGCCTACTTCTTTACTTTTCTTTCAGGACCTGCCAAGTGTATGGAGAGAAGTGATTTTACATCTGAATGTTACATCTGGTTGTACAACTGGAATTTATAGCCTGGGAGGTTTTGAAAAACAATAGATTAAGAGGGCCACATACTCAGAAATTGCTGCTTGCTAGATGGATATTCTTTGTTGGACTTTCCATTGGATTTTTGGGCAGCCTTATTAACACATCTTCTCTGCTCCCCTCTTGCCATACGCCGCACATCACCAGTATTGTATCAACCTCATTTGCTAAAGATTAAAGTATCTCCCCCTCCCCTTGCATAGATAATTATTAGTGTACTAGTGTAAAAGCTCGTGAACATGGGCTAAGGTCTGCGTAAGGTCTGGCACTCAAACGATTAAGAGTCCGCTACCTTACTGCTCCATGCGATGCAGTCTTGCGTCGCCTCACTCACGTGATGCAATCATGCATGTGGGCAGTCTCTACTGAGCATCACTGCATTGTGACAAACTTTCTAGCAAATTATTATATGGCATATATAGGATATGGTGAAGTTTATTGAAATCTTGTTGGTGAAGCGATTGTCATACAACATCAAACACATTTCCCTATTGCATTGACCCTTACTGCATTTCATTCTAGATTAATCCACAGGAGACACAACTTGCCATTGATTTAAGTGGGACTTTTAGCCTCCCTAAATGATAGAGTGGCATTGAACATACTGAAAATAAATGTGTTGGGGAGTTCTCTAGCATTCAAGGGGTTAAAATCCAAATGTAACTCAATGGACATTTTTGTTTCTCCCTTCGGTGCAGCTAGTTTGCCCCAGAGTAGATGTAGTTATTCTCAGTGCATCAGCCTTGTTATAATGCTGAATCATCAGATCTAATGGAAATATTTAATTATTCCAGGCACTTACACTGGGTGCACTTAAGACTGCATGACATGTTTTATTAAACTATACTGTTCTGTCATACAGCAGCTCTGCAGATTAGGAGATAATAATGGTACATAAGCAGAACAGTCAAAATATTAATTTATCTAGGGCATGGGCATCCAACATGTGGCCCGTGGGCCAAATGTGACCTGTCTGACCTCAGAGTGTGGCCCACCTGAGATTTTTTTAAAAGTATTTGTTTACAGAATTAACTAGCACATATGAACTACTAGGCCTGCTAGTACTTTACAGTTCAAGGATAGATGTTTGTTAAATATCAGTAAATAAATCTATGTCTTAATAGCTGACAGGCTATAGTTCACCATCATTATAAATATAAAACTAATTGATCCCTCACATAAACCTGATTGCAGCCCATGAACCCTCACTATGGGCCTATTTAAGCAAGCCAAAAAGGTGCATGTCTAGAGGAAACTAGCTGCACCATAGGGGGCAAATATCAGTCCCACTGATTTAAATAGTGCTTTTAACTCCTTGAATGCTAAAGATGGCACCTACACATGGCTTTACAATGCAATGGAGACATCTCTTGAATGCAAGGGGTAAAACTAAACATCAATGAATATATAGAGAATGGTCCGACCCCATAGTACAGTTAGTTTGCCCCAGAATTGGAGAAAATAGTGGTAAACATTTTTGACAACAAAATTGCCTGGCGCTCACCACCTCCAGAATACAATTCCCTACCTGCTTATTACTTCAAAGTTACATTCTGAAACTGGTCTAAAGGGTATACCAAAATATCATTAAATATATGAAAAAGAGAGTATATACTGCACTCCAATTTGTGGTATTTGTTTTCTATTATAATGTTCATTAAAAGTCTTTGAAGAGTCTTTATTGTTGTAACAGCTTTTTGGGGAGATTGTATGTGATTCCCAGAAGTGCAGCTTCTTCTATGGTGGTTACATCTCCTCCACATTCTAATATAAATAAGAAAGAGAGAGTGCAAAATTCTGAGAGTGGCCACCTGATAATAGTAACTAATTGCTTCCATATATTGCACTTACAGAATACTTCCTTGATTCAATGCATTAAGATACATCTCACTCTCAATAAAGGCAATCCTCCTGTGTATCAGCAATGCGGCTATCTGTTCTCTGAAGGTCCGCCTAGTTTGTTGGTTTCTCCAGTCCCAATTGAAAACCGCCACCTCAAGACAGAGCAGGGAAACTCTCTAATGGAAACCCATGAGGGAAGAATACTACTCACCGGATCTATAGCGATATATTGGCACAACTTAATAGATCAATATACCTCTAATATAATCTAAAATTTACTGTAAAAAGCCTGGAGCTGTAATATTAAAATACCCAGTTCTATACAGTGTCTAATTAGAATATATCCAATCATATGCAATATAATATAACAAACTAATGCTTATAAGTAATGGCAGTATTATATAACTCAAATACAAAGGAGATATGGGATGCTACAATCTACTTGCTACCTTACTATAGTCCATATAACTCCAAAGGAAGTCCTATTAGAAATGTCCAAAAAGGTGATGGATAGTTAATGATGATGGATGAAGTAAATCAAGGATGATAAATGGAATGGTGATGGGATGAACTGAGGTCAATAGGTGCACTAATTCTAAGGTTTAGTCCATGCAGATACACATCTGTATCACACCATCATCTGACACTAAATAATGTCAGAAGTTTTTATCTTGTGAGATATCCTTATTAGAGATATATTTCTAGTTTTCCAATTTTTAATTTCATATATTTTGTTTTATTCCCATACTGCAATATGGGTTTTTAATTTGTACAGGGTATATATATATTCTTAATTAATTTCTTTGTCTAACATTTTTTAAGATGATTATGTTTTTTACTTTAATTGAGCGACAAACTATTACTCTTAGACACTCTTTATTATTTCTTTTGTATCTCTTTCTTCTGAGCACTTCAGTTAACTCTTTTTTGAATGCCCCATAATTGACTCTGTTTAGCTTGTTGAATAACACCCCATGTGTTTATCTTGATAAAGCTCTACAAGGAGGACTGGCTACACAGAAATAGACCTTCAGGGCAGAGGAGGACTTCTAGGCACTAACCTGATGATCTGGGTCCTGGGGCCTGAACCGCTAGGTAGCGATGAAGGTAGAAATCATACTGGGACACCAGGGAGAAATAGGCGGAGACAAAGTATGAAAACCGCTTGATCATCAATGGAAACAGAGAGTAACCAGAGGCACAATCGGGTAAGTGACTCACTAAGAAGCCCACAAAGAACCAAAATTACAGGATCCAGATCAACATGCAGAATCAGTTCAGGGATGTAGCAGAGTTCAGGGCACATGGCAAACAAGCTTGTCCAGGGACAAACCAAGGTCAAACACTGAGAACTAGAATCAAAGTTCTGGAATGCTAGTAAGAAGGACATTAATCACATGCAACACAGTGCCCATGTGTCTGCTTCATATAGGGTGTATCCAGCATACCAGATCAGAGGAAATAGCTAAGGAGTATGTGTAGCAGGTATGTCTAGGACTTCCTAACCAGGCTCTTACAATGAGAGCCTAAAGGTTCACCATGGACCACTTCAAATAAATCCAGGTTGAAGAAAAATCTGTGAGTACCTGTACTTTTTGGAAATTGTTTGTTGTTTCTGTAGGAACACCTAGGTATTCATATATACAGTATGAGATGGCATTATTGGTAAATAAGTAAAATGTAGTTTTATTATGGGAAAAATATATTTCTCTCTCTCTCTCTCTCTCTCTCTCTCTCTCTCTTTCTCAGCACACACATGTCTTTTTCAGTGAAGTAAAGTGTATTGACATTGTTTCAATGTGCAGTTCAAATTTTTGTTAGGACCTGATGAATTGATGCATATTGTTGACAATACACTTTACTTCACTGAAAAAAGCCTGCTTTAGCCGACTCATTCTTTGTATTTATATATCTATGTTGATCCCATGAGAATTTGCACTCTGACATATAACTAAGAAAGGAGAGAGTGGTTCCCATTTGGACTGTATATATATATATATATATATATATATATATATATATATATATAGAAGCAGGTGCTCTGAACTGGTAAGTCAAAATGACATTTTTTTTTGTAGCAGAAGGCAGATTGTTTGCCGAAGGGCTGGAGAGCAGTATAAGAATGAGTGTCTGCAGGCCACAGTGAAGTATGGTGGAGGATCCTTGCAAGTTTGGGGCTGCATTTCTGCAAATGGAGCTGGGGATTCGCTCGGAATTAATGATCTCCTCAATGCTGAGACGTACACGCAAATACCATCAGAAAGGAATCTGATTGGCCCAAAATGTTTTCTCCAGCATGACAATGACCCCAAACATACAGCCAAAGTCATTAAGAACTATATTCAGCGTAAAGACAAACACAGAGTCCTGGAAGTGATGGTATGATCTCAACATCATCGACTTTGTCTGGGATTACACGAAGAGAGAAAGAGAATGAACGGAGGATGCATAAATCCACAGAAGAACTGTGGTTAGTTCTCCAAAATGTTTGGGACAACCTACCTAGTGTACCTAGAAGAACTGATGCTGTTTTGAAGGAAAAGGTAGTCACACCAAATATTGATTTGATTTAGATTTTTCTTCTTTTCACTCATTATGCATTTTGTTAATTGTTAAATATAAACTACTAACATGTCTATTTGTGAAAGCATTCTTACTTTACAGCACTTTTTTCACACCTACTTAAAACTTTTGTACAGTACACACCCACAGGAGCAACAGTCAAGGGGAGATACACAGACCTCCTCTATATTGTCTCTTCCATTGGTGAAGGCATGGAGGTGTGATTCTTCACCCCGCTTCCCAATCCTATGGAAATCTCAGTAAGGTGTTGCCTTACCACACACACAACCAAGAGATACAGTAAGGGGGAAGATACTTAAACCTCCTTTATACTAACTCTTCCATTGGTCAAGACATGGGAGTAGGATTCTTCACCGCCCTGGCCACTCTTATGAAAGTCTCTGCAACGAGTTGCACAGCCTCCAGCATTGCACCCTTCCAGTTCATCACTCCCCTGTCCCTCCACATTCATCTCCACAAATCTGTCCTCCCCTCTCTGGTGGAAAATTATTGCCTTCTATTTCTTTAACCTTTTTAGTGCCAGAGGGCTGTGCAATGCAGAGTATTAAGAATGATGATTGGATCTGTGTGTATAATGTATACCACTGCTAACCTTTACAGATGCAAACAATGCTTGCTGCTTCTGTTCACAAACTATGACACTGTCTTCCGATAACACCTGCTTCACCATCACCACAGAATGCTTGGCCTGAAGAATGTGTGCTTAAGCCATGCATGCTTTAGGTCAAGCATTACCTGCATGGACTTGCAACGTAACCATATTACTCACTGATGTCAATCCCAACCTCTTATGTTAAAACAAATAATAGAAAGGCTTTCTGATACTACTGCTCCAGTCTTTGAGTCCAGGAAGTGCGGGATTGCTCTCCCCTCAGTTCAGTGTACATTATGGATACCCAGGGAGGTAGTGGTTCCCTGCAATACCTGCTAGGGTGTTTACCCAGTGTTGGCACAGGTCACACACATAGAACCAATGGGAGGACACTTAAACAGAGCACAATAAGTTCTTAATGACTATTGTCTGCACCCTCCATATGTCTACTTACCACAATATCTCAGCCACTCCCACCATCAGGAATGGGTAAGCAGGCTGAGCCATTATGGAACTTTACTGAAAACTTGCGAGAGCGCCCAGTGTCCAGAGACATCATCCAGGTACCCTCAATGCTCATCAGCTATCACTATCTAGAGCTCATTAACCCTTTGAGTGTCAGAGGGGTGTGTACAGACCTGTATCCCTTTTATTTTATGTATTTTTTTTAATTAGTTTTTATTGAAGATGGGAAGGTGACAAGTACATGGCCAGAAGACAAATTACAAGATAAGCATCAAGATAGACATGTGTATATGGTTACATCCATATGCCAACTTAATAAAGAAGCCTGTCTATTTTCTAATCATTTGATACCTATGATAACCTAAAACAATCCAAGAGGAAATAGAAAAAAAAAAGGAAACCCACTTTAGCTACCCTTCCCACCCACTAACTGACCTCAGGACCAGATTTACATCTCAGGAGCCTATAGGCACAGAAATCTGAAGAACCCCCCACCCCACTGGCCATCTCCACAATGCTCCAAATCTCCACATTATCCCCCATCTCCATATTGCCCTCACATTGCTCCCATTAGCTCCACATTGCCCCCATCATCTCCACATTGCCCCCCATCTTCTCAACATTGCCCCCCATCAGCTCCACGTTGCCCCCATCATCTCAACATTGCCCCCATCAACTCAACATTGCCCCCATCCTCTCCACATTGCCCCCATCATCTCAACATTGGCCCCATCTGCTCCATATTGCCCTCACATTGCCCCCATCATCTCAACATTGCCCCATCAACTCAATATTACTCCCATCAGCTCCATGCCCCCGTCAGCTCGTGTTGCCCTCACATTGCCCCATCATCTCCTCATTGCCCCCATCAACTCAATATTGCCTCCATCAGGTTCATGCCCCCATCACCTCCACATTGCCCCATCACCTCCACATTGCCCCTATCAGCTCCACATTGCCCTCACATTGCCCCCATCATCTCCACATTGCCCCCCATCACCTCCAACTTGCCCCCCATCATCCCTATATTGCCCTCACATTGCCCCCATCTCCACATTAAGCCTCACACACACCCCCATCCATTTCCTACCTCCCTGGTGGTCCAGTGGCAGGAGAGATCTGTGCTCCTGCACAGTTTTGTAGCTGCTTGAGCTCCCGTGCGGTCTTCTCTTTAGTAATGCAGAGCGCTGGGAGATGATGTCATCTCCCAGCGCTCTGCATTACTAAAGAGCAGGGGGAGCTCAGCAGCTACAGGTCTGTGCCGAAGAAGGCACAGACCTTACTATGCAGCTGGTGGTGCGGACGCCACTTTAAAAATAAAAAATATTGATTGCGATGGCAGGCGCACCTCTGTAGGGTGCGCCTGTAGGCAGATGCCTACTCTGTCTTATGGAAAATCCGGCCCTGACTGACCTACAGTCTCTGGCAGGCTGAGCGCCCCCCCAAGAAAAGAGCAGTGGGATAATGGTGTTAATATAAAGAGATGCTAACTCATCAGGATTTGAAATTCTGAAAATCCAAAAAATTCTAGACATTGTCAACACCGTTAACATTAACATTGTCATGGAATATCTAATTATCCCAAATGTGATTGCATTTTTTAGAAGTAACTCTATGTACATAGAGACATTTACAGTGAGGGAGATTATGGTTAACCAGTTCAATCCAACAAAAGGATATATTAAAAATGTTGCATGGTTGAAAAGGACGCATTGAAAATGGTGCATTACAAATGTTGCGTGCACACAGCTCCCTCCTTGGAACAAGTACCATTAAAGGGGCAGTTTCACTGTAGATAACTTAACGCAAAGGCAGAAGTGACATACAAAACATTTCCTGCACTTATTCACCTTTTGAGTACAATGCGTTGATTACCCCTCTGGCACTAAAAGGGTTAGAGTGGATGGTGGGGCATAAAATTAGATTTTAGAGATCTATTGACTAAACAGCTTATCTTGCTATTGCATTCTTGTTTCCTCTACATCACAAACATATGAAACAAAATGAGAATATGTTGTACTTTCCATGCAAACTGATCTATTTACTTAATTGTCAAAGTGGATTTGTCATGATAAATTTAGTTAATGTGAAAGGGAATTATAAACTACCTTTATATTGTACTAGCCACCTGTCTGTGAAATATGTTTTTGAGAAAGTAACCTTTATTTCCTGGTGGCATCATTTTACAAGTTATGCTAATTCGTTTATTTGCAGGGTTGAATCTAGATAGAATCCGCTCACTGGGGGCATTTCCAATAGCACAGTGAGCTATTCATTTGGCCCAGTTAATTTGTATACTATGTACTAATTAACATAACACATTACACTTTGCCTCCAAAATATAAAAAGATAATTTATAAAGTTTTGCAGAATTATGGTTAGTACAACATACAGACAGATTTTATTGTCAGTGACAAACTAAACTTAGCATGAGGTTTAGGTCCATTTTATAAAAGCACACACAGTTAACCCTTTGAGTGCCAGAAAGCTATTCAACTCATTTTAATGTATGAATATATTATGCAATTTGATATGCTAGAAATTACCTGAGGTATTGGAATTGGTGTATTTTATTGGATTAACGTTTCCTTGATTTAATTTCTTGATTAATCCGTGAGCACAAGTTTCATGCGGGCTTTTTTTAGGGAAATGAATCCCAAAGCTGGAAATTACTGCTTTTTACCCATACATCTGATTGCCTGAGAAGCTGAGTCCCAAGGTTTGAAAGACCTTGGGAACTTGCACGGGAAAGTTTAAAGGAAATATAAAGCTGACACCAGGTAAAGTCAAATGGAGTTTAGGAGTTATTGCCAGGGAGAGGAGAACAGTTGAAGTCAAACAGAGCAGAGGACCAGAACTGAAGAGCAAGCATAGTCAAATGGAGCAGAGATCTTATCACAAGGGAGTGGGAGTAGACGTAGTCTTCTTCAGTATATCAAGGACAATCAGGAGCACAAGACAAAGGATTCAAGCTCAATAGAGTGTGGATCACTAATTATGTGTGTATATAAACCCTGTGTGTTCTACAATAAATTAGTTCTTATTCTAACCCCTACACTGGTGTTGCCTGGTGCTTGGGGCTGCTTGCTGTATCCAGAGTGTGTTCACCCTACACTGAGTCTTGCCTAAGTTACTGGGTGAATGGAGCTATGATCCTGGTTCCTGGCTGGTGGAGTTCCTGAGTGTTGTCCTGCATTAAAGGGATAGTAATACTTAAAATGTAAAAAAAAAAATACATTATAGGGTTTATCCCCCTGAGTAAAACAAGAGTACTCCCACTGCTGAAAGGTGTTTCATTCAAAAGTTATTAATTTTCAAAGATGAACTTTTTAGGTGCAATATCACAGTGGCCTGAAATTGTACAGTGGCGCTGTTGCTACACGATCCTATGGACAGCTCTGGTCCCGGGACCATAAATCTCCATAGGATGGTGTAGCAACAGCACCACTGTACAATTTCAGACCACTGTGAGATTGTACCTAAAAAAATTCAGCTTTGAAAAGTTATAACTTTTGAATGAAACACTTTACAGCAGTTGGAGTACTCTTGTTTTACTCAGGGGGATAAACCCTACAACATATTTTTTTTTACATTTTAAGTATTACTATCCCTTTAAGGAAGCACATTTTTCGGGGAGCTACTCAGTCTGAGTACGGGTATCCGTCACAATCAAGATGTTGGCATTTTCATGGGAAAAAAAGCAAATTGCTGATTTTCCATGAACATATCTGTGGAAATCTTTTTTTATAATTTCCTATTTAGGCATTTAAATTAAAATGTAATCCCATAATGTATTAATTCTCATCTGACAAGTAAAATAAAATCAAAATATTAATCCTATTAGACCACATTTATTAGTACGCATTCAAAATTAACATTACAGGGACATTGATTTTGGCATTGATAGTATCAGGCTTGTACTAAATGAGGTAATGGAAGGTACAGAACTGAAGCATAGAGCTAATATCTTAATGGTTATGACATTTATTCCGGTATGGGCCATGCATTGTGAATTGATGTGAATTTTTAGACTCTTTGGTATAATTATTACGGTTATTAACATTATTATTAATCAGAATATTCAGATAAATACCTCACCTAGGGCTCGATTCTATTACCTGCGCTAAAACCAGCGTTACAAGAAAAACAAGTAGCGTGAATTTCGCAAACGTGTTACGTCAGTATTCTATTGCAGAACCACAGTAAAGCAAAACTGGCGTAGACAGCACTTTTCAAAGTAGTAAAAAACTGGCGCTGTCTGCTTTTTTTCTACCACAGCCTACAAAAAATGCGCAAAATGTCAAAGTCCAAGGCGTACATTTGACGACAGAAAGAACAAGTTCAGTGTTAGATGTGTTCTCCACATAACAAAGTCCTAAAGAGTACCCCCCTCTCAACATATAAACCCCCCTTTTAAAAGTCGACTTACATTGCTTTCTTTCACCACATTAATCCGACAACTAAAATGATGACTGGTTTACAGGAAAAGAAATATTAGGATAAACTAAAGGATCTGAACGTGTATAGCTTGGAGGAGAGAAGAGAGAGGGGATATGATAGAAACATTCAAATACATGATGGGATTCAACAAAGTGCAGGAGGTAAGCACATTTCAAAGGAGTAAAACTGTTTGGACAAGAGGCCATAGTCTAAAACTAGAGGGACACAGGTTTAGAAGTAATGTAATAAAGTTTTACTTCACTGAGAAGGTAGTAGATAAGTGGAATAGTCTACCAGCAGAAGTGGTAGACATTAATACAGTGACAGAATTTAAGCATGCATGGGATAGGCATAAGCCTGTCCTTAACATAAGACAAGACCAAGGACCAAACAAGGATAGAGGTTTTTACAGTAGGAAAATGGGCAAACTAGATGGGCCGAATGGTTCTAATCTGCCGTCAAATTCTATGTTTCTATGTTACTAGGTATAACCGAGCAAATCTGTCATGGGTGTATGTATGAGTTGAATCAACTCGTCTAAGCTCCCCAAAAGACTGGGGTTTGGTGAACCTGTTTATAGTAACAGAATATATGTTCAGATAGTTCTACCATGTACTCACTAATAGTTATCTAAACAGGAACCAGTTCCAACTGACAAAAATACTTCAAGAAGTTGCTGTGTTATGCTGTGGAATGCATTGGAGACATCTCTAGTATTCAAGGGGTTAAAAGACTCATTTAAATCAATGTTCATTTTTCATCCGTGGTACAGTTGATTTGACCCATAATTGTCCAGTTTGTCTTTGTACTCATTGTCTGTCATGCACTAGTTTGATCTCTAATGCTCATCCCCATCTCTCCTCCGCATGTTCTTTCATTCCTTATCTAGCTCTTGGAACAGAATACACCTCAAGATGAGAGCACAGGTATCAGGAAAAGCTGTAGGGGGGAGGAGGGGGATCCAAATACCCCCAAGGTATTCAGGACAGAATATAGGAACTTTGTGGAAGATTTATAAAATTGGAGTTATAAAGAAAGTGTCTGTAAAATTGCCTCAAAGTAACATAACATAGCAACATAGTAACATAGTAAATTAGTTTTAAAAAAGACACAAGTCCATCAAGTTCAACCTTCGCCTCATACCAATTAAATTAGTCTTTATCAGACCTTCCGGATCTGCCTACTGATAAACAGTATAACTCTGTATGTTCCCTTTCAAAAGAAATGCATCTAATCTTCTCTTAAATGTATCCATTGTATCTGCCATAACTACCTCCCTGGGCAATGAATTCCACAATTTAACAGACCTTACCGTAAAAAAAAACCTTCCTCTGCTGAAGTTTAAACCTCCTTTCCTCTAATCTCAAGGGGTGTCCCCTGGTCACCTGATCAGGCCTTGGAATAAATAGCTCACCGCAGAGATCCTTGTATTGACCTCTCATATACTTGTACAATGTGATAAGGTCTCCTCTTAGTCGTCTTTTCTCTAGAGTAAATAAACCAAGTTTGTCTAGTTGTTCTTCATATGTCAAGTCCTCCATTTCCTTAATTAATTTTGTTGCTCTCCGCTGTACCCTCTCTAGATCTAGTATATCTTTTTTCAGAACCGGTGCCCAAAACTGCACTGCATACTCAAGGTGAGGTCTTACCAATGATTTGTATAATGGCAAAATAATGTTATCCACTCTTGCTTCGATACCTCTTTTTATGCAAGGCAGGATTTTGTTTGCCTTTGCTACTGCTGTTTGACACTGGTCACTGTTTCCAAGTTTGGAATTGACAAGGATATCCAGGTCTTTCTCTAGCAATGAGTCACCTAAAATTATTCCATTAAGTTTATAAGTAGCCTTGGGATTGTTTCCTCCCAAATGCATGACTTTACACTTCCCCACATTAAACTTCATATTCCACATGTTTGCCCAATCTGACATTGTATGTAAGTCCCTCTGTAGAGAGAAAATATCCTGTTCTGAATTAATGACCTTGCATAATTTAGTATCATCTGCAAATATTGATATTTTGTTTTATATATCTAATTCCAGGTCATTTATAAACATGTTAAAAAGCAGCGGACCTAATACTGAACCCTGATGTACTCCACTCTCCACTTTAACTGTACTTGAAAATTTTCCTTTTACAACCACACGCTGTTCCCTATCCTTCAGCCAGTTTTGTATCCAATTGCAAAGGTTATCTCCTAGCCCCAATTTCCTTATTTAATACACCAGCCTTCTGTGTGGCACTGTATCAAATGCCTGTAACGGTTTTCTGACACTCAGACTAGGGTGTAAAGTAAAAACACAGTTTATTGAATTAAACAGTAATACGATGCCCCTAGGGGCCAGTACAGGAATGGCAGAAATAGCAAACACGAACAGAGTGAATGCAATACAGCAAATACTGGACAATGGATAGATAGTAAATGACCCCAAAGGGTTAACAAGTGCAAGAGGAGAACTAAGTCCTAGTTTGGCCAACGCCCAGGATATATAGCAGTCTCTGGGTAATAGTTCTTGAATCACAAAGCTGGAACTCAGTAGCAGTCTCTGGAACACAGTTCTTGAATCACAAAGTTGAAGCAAGGTGTCTGTACTAGATTTACTCTCAAAGGGAAATGGAAGGCACAAGTGCCAGAGCTGAGTACATACCACCACCGTGGGATAAGAGGAAGTGCTATTGCCAAACGGTAGTACAAGAACCTGAGCCGCCCTTAACTGGAAATGGAAGTTATCTCTGCATGTACCCAATGGATAGTGCCCTGACACCTCTTGGATGTCAAATAATGGTATCGAATGCACAAGCACTGAGAGCCAAGCACTGTATAGTGCAGATGGATAGTGTAACCTCTGTATAACAGTAGGCCGGAGCCAGGACACCCCTCCGGTGCAGTACAGGACCTTCCCAGTAAGAGGCGAACGGATAGCAATGCCCACAGGCGCGGTCACGGTGCACACCGAACACCGGACCGGCAATACTCTGCTGAAGTTAATGAGGCGTTTCAGAGGTACCGAAGGAATGGCTCTTAACGATAAGTGTATGCTTGGCAAGAACTGAGGCACAAGACTGAGACTACGAAGTACTGCAGGAGTTAACTGGTTCTGTACCGGAACACAGCAACGTACCAAGTATGGCAAAGCAACCTTAATCTCAGTTAGAGTAATGAGAGTAATAGCGAGACACCAAGTGATCAGAATGTCGCAGACGCGACCGGGCCGTGCAGGTACACCGGAACAGCAGACTGGAACAGGCGATAACCGGAACCGGAGTACAGCAGGAACAGCAGCCGAAGAACTGGATCAATCACAGAGCAAGGTCGTCTACCGGAGCCGGGTCGTACACGGAGCAGGATCATCAGCCAGAACCGGATCAATCACGGAGCAAGGTCGTCAGCCAGGGCCGGGTCATACACGGAGCAGGATCATCAGCCAGAACCGGATCTATCACGGAGCAAGGTCGTCAGCCAGAGCCGGGTCATACACGGAGCAGGATCATCAGCCAGAACCGGATCTATCACGGAGCAGGGTCGTGAGCCAGAGCCGGGTCATACACGGAGCAGGATCAAAAGAAGAGTCAGACAAGCCGGGTCGGTACACTGGAGAACTGGAACACAGCAACAAGGCGCAGATACTGGAACACCACGAAAGGGCCAAGCACAAGTGCCCAGGGCCAGAGTATAAAGGCACATCCTGGGCGGGCCAATCAACTTCCTCCAATGCACAGACGGAACAACCCTGATTGACAGTGTAGCACGGGAACCGTGATAGTACCCCCCTCTCAAAGACCCCCTCTCCTGCCGGAGGGTCTTGGTTTCTGAGGGTATTTAGAGTGAAAGTTGCGCAACAACCGTGGAGCATGGAGGTCCTTGTGGTCGACCCAAGAGCGCTCCTCAGGCCCATATCCCTTCCAATGGACCAAATATTGCAACTTGCCTCTAAATCTCCTTGAATCAATAATGCTCTGAACTTCGTATTCCTCTTGGCCCTGCACATCCACCGTCCCAGGAACCACCGGAGTGGTAGTATAACGATTGCAAACCAAGGGCTTTAATAGTGACACATGGAACACATTGTGAATACGCATAGTATTAGGAAGTTCCAAAGCGTATGCCACAGGATTGATCTTGCGTATAATCTTGAATGGCCCAATGAACCGGGGGGCCAGTTTATTCGAGGGCACCTGCAGGTTGAGATTCTTGGAGGAGAGCCATACCCTATCCCCAACCTGGAAGGAGACCGCTGGCAGCCATCTGCGATTGGCATGCCGCTGGTGTCTGTGGAAGGACTGACTGAGGGACCTTTGTACCTGTGCCCAAGTGGAGCGGAGCTGCTCCATGTGCTCATCCAGAGCCGGAATCTGCTGGGACTGAAATGAGTCCGGGAGTAGACAGGGCTGGAACCCATAATTAACAAGAAATGGGGAACTCCCAGATGATGAATTCACCGCGCAGTTCCTGGCGAACTCTGCCCACGGCAACAGGTCAGCCCAATTATCATGATGATCAGTCACAAAGCAGCGTAAAAACTGCTCCAGTCCCTGATTGGCACGCTCAGCGGCCCGTTGGTCTGGGGATGGTAGGCGGAGGAGAAGGATAATTGAATGCCCATCTGGCCACAGAATGCCCTCCAGAATCTCGACACGAATTGACTCCCCCGGTCAGACACAATTACTCTGGGCACCCCGTGCAAGCGGAATACTTCTCTGGCAAAAACTGATGCCAATTCCTGGGCCGAGGAAAGGCCAGAGAGGGGGGCACGAAATGAGCCATCTTTGAGAATCTATCCACCACCATCAAGATAAACGTATAGCCCTTGGAACTCGGCAGCTCTCCCAAAAAATCAATCGAAATATGGGACCAAGGACGATCACCATTAGGCACTGGTTGGAGCAAGCCTACTGGGAGATGTCTGGGAGTTTTGGCACGGGCACTGATAGCGCAAGCAGCCGTGAATGCAGAGCAGTCGGCTTTCAGGGAGGGCCACCAGAATGTTCGTGATAGTGACCATGCCAACTGATCTCTGCCGATGTGCCCAGCTGCCTTAGATGAGTGGTAGGTCTCAAGTAATTGGGTACGAAAAGGTTCGTCCACAAAACACCTGCCAACTGGGGTTTCAGGGGGTGCCCGAGCTTGTGATGCCAATATTTGCTCTCCCAGTGGCGAGGTGATGCTGGTACGAATAGTAGCCAGAATTCTGTCTGGCTGAATTATGGGGACCGGAGCCTCATCCCTCTCAATGTCCGTGCAGAATTGTCTAGAAAGAGCATCCGCCCTAATATTTTTGGAACCAGGCAAGTACGAGACTATGAAATTAAATCTGGACAGAAACAGAGCCCATCGAGCCTGGCGAGAAGACAATCGTTTCGCCTCGGATAGGTAAATCAAGTTTTTATGGTCTGTGAGGATCAACACTGGTGCTCTAGTGCCCTCCAGGAGATGTCGCCATTCTTTTAATGCCAAGATGATAGCCAACAGTTCCCTATCACCAATTTCGTAATGGCTTTGGGCACTAGATAGTTTTTTAGAAAAGAACCCACACGGCCTCAAGTTACCCCCTTCCTTGAGGCGTTGGGAAAGAACTGCCCCTACCCCAACCTCGGAGGCATCAACCTCTAGAGTAAACGGCAGGGTGGGATTAGGGTGGGACAGTATAGGAGCGGATGCAAATGCCTTTTTTAGAGTTTCAAAGGCTATTTCAGCTGCCTGGGACCATTGAGAGGGATTTGCCCCCTTATGCGTAAGGTCAGAGAGAGGTTTTGTGATGGTAGAGAAGTTCTGAATAAACTTTCTATAATAGTTGGCAAAGCCCAAGAACCTTTGAATAGCTTTTAATCCCTTGGGTCGTGGCCATTGTAGGACCGCTGCCAACTTCTCTTGGTCCATTGCTATGCCATCATTGGATATCACAAAACCCAAGAATGGTACTTGGGAGCGATGAAATTCACATTTTTCTACTTTGCAGAACAATTTGTTCCTGCGTAATCGCATCAATACTTCCGAAACATCCTGGATGTGCTGGGTTAAATTAGCAGAATGGATCAATATATCGTCCAAGTACACCACCACACAAGACTGTAGCATGTCACGGAGGATATCATTTATAAACTCTTGAAATACGGCAGGTGCATTACATAACCCAAATGGCATAACCAGATATTCGTAGTGGCCTGACCTAGTATTGAATGCCGTCTTCCACTCATCACCAGCCCTTATCCTTGTTAGGTTATAGGCAGCACGAAGATCGAGTTTTGTGAAGACAGAGGAGCCTTTCAACCTGTCAAATAATTCTGTGATGAGCGGAATGGGGTAGGCATTCTTGGCAATCAACTTATTGAGTCCACGGTAGTCAATACACGGTCGTAATTCGCCACTTTTCTTTTTCACAAAAAAGAACCCTGCACCTGCCGGAGAGGATGATTTACGAATAATCCCTCTTCTGAGGGCATCCTCGATGTATTCCTCCATGGCCCTAGTCTCTTCCCCGGACAATGGGTAGGTCCTACCCCTAGGTGGCACAACTCCTGGGGGCAAATCAATAGCGCAGTCATATGGTCGATGCTGCGGCAATGCGCTAGCCTCACCCTTACTGAATACGTCACTGAACTTGCTGTATTCAGCTGGCACAGAAGGAGAGGTACACATAATCTTGACTGGGTGAGATAAACAGTAACTATTGCAGTACTCAGACCAAGACTCAATTTCGCATCTTTGCCAGTCAAACTGGGGATTGTGCAGCGACAACCAAGGGTACCCCAGAATGACCGCATGGTGAAGTGAATGTATAATTTGGAAACGTACCCCCTCTTTGTGGAGAACCCCAATAGCCATAGTGATAAGAGTAGTCTCCATGGTGATAAGTGCTGGTTCTAGGGATCTGCCATCAATAGCCTCAATGGCTAGCGGAGTATCTCTTTTAGACAACGGAATACTGTGTCTTTCAGCGAATACCTGGTCCATGAAATAGCCTGCTGCGCCAGAATCTACCAAGGTTAGTGCCTCCACAGCTTGATCACCCAGAAGAAAACTCACCGGTATGGTGGGTTTCTTGGAACAAGGATCTGAGGACGACTGTACACCACCTAGGGCCTGTCCTCCAAGGTACCCTAGGTGCGTGCGTTTCCCGGACGTACCGGACATGTGCGTAGTAGGTGCCCATTCTTGCCACAATATAAACATAACCCATGCCTTTTGCGATAATCCCTCTCCTCCTTAGACAGCCTAGTATATCCAATCTGCATGGGCTCCCCAGTTTCAGGTACCCCATCAGGAGGAATGGGAGGCGAGGGTGGGTTAAAAGACCTCTCGTGCCCATGGGTCTTGGAACTAGCCCTTTTAGCCAAGCGCCTCTCGCGCATTCGGGTGTCAATGAGTATCACATACTCTATGTACTCATCAAGGTCAGTGGGTACCTCCCTGGCAGCAATTTCATCCTTGATGGAGTCGGATAGGCCTTGTGAGAAGGCTGCCAGGAGTGCCTCATTATTCCAGGCCACTTCTGCAGCTAAAATACGAAATTCTATCGCATAGTCGGCCACAGTGCAATCGCCCATCTGTATTACCATTCATTTCTTAGCTGCCGAGGTGGCTCGCCCTGGTGTCTCAAACACTCTGCGAAACTGTCTGACAAATTCGTTAAAATTCAGAGTGCAGGGTTTGGCCTGCTCCCATAAAGGATTAGCCCATGCCAGCGCTTTACCAGTTAACAGAGATATCATGAACCCAACTTTGCTACGGTCATTCGGAAAAGCGTAGGGTGTGAGTTCTAAGAATATCTCAAGTTGGTTAAGGAAACCTCTGCACAGTGTGGGTTCGCCACCGTATCTGAGTGGTAACGGCGCCGCCGCCGTGAGACTTCTGGAGGGAGCCAGCAATTGCCCAGTGGCATTGTCCGGTGTCAAGACTGGGGGGACCACCGGACTTTGATTCGGTTTCTCGAGATGTACCGTACGTTCAAGCAAGGTTTGCATGGCCAAAGCCAATTGATCTAGACGTTGCTCGTGAACATCCATCCTCCAGTGGAGGTTCTGTGTATTACTGTCACTCTTCCCGTCTGAGGTCATGGCCCTTTCATACTATAACGGTTCTCTGACACTCAGACTAGGGTGTAAAGTAAAAACACAGTTTATTGAATTAAACAGTAATACTATGCCCCTAGGGGCCAGTACAGGAATGGCAGAAATAGCAAACACGAACAGAGTGAATGCAATACAGCAAATACTGGACAATGGATAGATAGTAAATGACCCCAAAGGGTTAACAAGTGCAAGAGGAGAACTAAGTCCTAGTTTGGCCAACGCCCAGGATATATAGCAGTCTCTGGGTAATAGTTCTTGAATCACAAAGCTGGAACTCAGTAGCAGTCTCTGGAACACAGTTCTTGAATCACAAAGTTGAAGCAAGGTGTCTGTACTAGATTTACTCTCAAAGGGAAATGGAAGGCACAAGTGCCAGAGCTGAGTACATACCACCACCGTGGGATAAGAGGAAGTGCTATTGCCAAACGGTAGTACAAGAACCTGAGCCGCCCTTAACTGGAAATGGAAGTTAACTCTGCATGTACCCAATGGATAGTGCCCTGACACCTCTTGGATGTCAAATAATGGTATCGAATGCACAAGCACTGAGAGCCAAGCACTGGATAGTGCAGATGGATAGTGTAACCTCTGTATAACAGTAGGCCGGAGCCAGGACACCCCTCCGGTGCAGTACAGGACCTTCCCAGCAAGAGGCGAATGGATAGCAATGCCCACAGGCGCGGTCACGGTGCACACCGAACACCGGACCGGCAATACTCTGCTGAAGGTAATGAGGCGTTTCAGAGGTACCGAAGGAATGGCTCTTAACGATAAGTGTATGCTTGGCAAGAACTGAGGCACAAGACTGAGACTACGAAGTACTGCAGGAGTTAACTGGTTCTGTACCGGAACACAGCAACGTACCAAGTATGGCAAAGCAACCTTAATCTCAGTTAGAGTAATGAGAGTAATAGCGAGACACCAAGTGATCAGAATGTCGCGGACGCGACCGGGCCGTGCAGGTACACCGGAACAGCAGACTGGAACAGGCGATAACCGGAACCGGAGTACAGCAGGAACAGCAGCCGAAGAACTGGATCAATCACAGAGCAAGGTCGTCTACCGGAGCCGGGTCGTACACGGAGCAGGATCATCAGCCAGAACCGGATCAATCACGGAGCAAGGTCGTCAGCCAGGGCCGGGTCATACACGGAGCAGGATCATCAGCCAGAACCGGATCTATCACGGAGCAAGGTCGTCAGCCAGAGCCGGGTCATACATGGAGCAGGATCATCAGCCAGAACCGGATCTATCACGGAGCAGGGTCGTGAGCCAGAGCCGGGTCATACACGGAGCAGGATCAAAAGAAGAGTCAGACAAGCCGGGTCGGTACACTGGAGAACTGGAACACAGCAACAAGGCGCAGATACTGGAACACCACGAAAGGGCCAAGCACAAGTGCCCAGGGCCAGAGTATAAAGGCACATCCTGGGTGGGCCAATCAGCTTCCTCCAATGCACAGACGGAACAACCCTGATTGACAGTGTAGCACGGGAACCGTGATAATGCCTTTGCAAAGTCTAGATATACTACATCTACTGCCTTGCCATTGTCAAGGTTGCTGCTTACCTCCTCATAGAAGCTGAAAAGATTAGTTTGGCATGATCTGTTCTTCATAAAACCATGTTGATTTGTGCTAATGATTTTATTTTTTGTGTTGTAATCCTGAATATAAGGAAAAGTATAAACGTTTTGTGACATTTTCGGTAAGTGCTAACTCCAGTCAAACTGACTTTTAAGAAAAGTGGAATAGAAATGGACTTACCCAAATAAGAATTTGTGTTGTAATGGATTTATAAAGAAATGTGCTAGTTGCTCCAAAAATAAATGCAGTCTTAGTGATTAAATCTTAATGCCAGGTGTTACCTGTTCTTAATGGAAATATATAGTGACATGTATGTATGCAAAAAAATATTCACAGGTGCAAATTTTATTCAGGTTTTCTCAGAATATTCTCAGATAGACATATTTATACACTTGGATTTACTTCTTTCTTTCCATTGTTGGGAATATTAGTGACAATTAAATATACACGAAGAAGACTTTTTATACATCTCCCCCTGCTCCTTTATCCAGTAGACAAATTAACCCCATCCCGACAATAGACTTACCAGGTATGTCCCGCAAAAACTGTCACTTAGTGACAGATGATGTACCTGGTAAGTCCTGGAAGTCCGGGTCTCCGTGCAGCTGCACGCCGTTCGGGGACTCCGGAATCATTTAGTAAAAAAAAAAATATATATATGTTAGCTGGGCGTTAAGGTGACAGCCGCGTACGCATGTGGCTGTCACTAGGGGGGTTAATAAACAAGAGGTGGCCCTTATACAGAAAGAGATATATTTTTCCCCCAATAAAGCCCCAATTGATTTGATTTTTATAATGATGCATAGAAGTGTGTTAGGGGACTGACAGTTAAACATTTTTATGTTAATGAACAAAGATAAAAAAATAGTCCCCATTGTCCACCTACTCTGTATAGGACCAGTACATGACCCATATATTATAATCTTTTGAATATGCAGACAAGTTGTCCATCTCATAAGGGATAAACCCATAGACAGTAGGTGAAAAACAAAATCAACCCAGTTCAAGTACAAAGGGAGCAGCTAAAGGTCTTTAGTCAAGCAATTACTAAAGACCTAGAAAAGTTTTGCTCCACCAGAAAACATTACCCACAGAATCTCACACAACTTGAAAACAACCCTGAACAAACTAGCGTCTGATGAAGGCATTATTATAAGGCAGGCATGATGGGAGGCATTTTTTGTACCAGTGATAGGGCAAATTAAATTATATAAAAGAAGCCTTTGGTGTATTAAGTGATAAAGTTATCTATAAACTCTTAAAATAAAGCCATACAGATGATTATCTTACAGAAATTATGACACTGCTACTGGATAATTCTAAATTAGTTGTAATTAATAAGGAGGAACATAAATCCCTCTTAAATGATTGCCCTAAAGTACAATTTAATTAAGCTGCAAAAAAATCAAGAAAACCCTCCAGTTTACACCAGTGTCAGTAAGACTCCATCATGTATACTATGTATACAATGATCTGTATCTCCGAGTTATGATCAATACACTACCATAATTTTAGAAGGATACCACTGAAAAGATCAGTGAAGTCTGAGACTTGACATGGAATGAGGACTATTGGTGGGCAAGTTGTTATGTAAATTCCCCAATATCAATATTTCCCATAGCCTAGGAATTGAATATATTAGGTTTTTGAGGGTTTTGCCTCCCATCAAAAGAAAGATCCTGCTTGAAACTATTTGTAATGCATAACTATTTCCTTTTGTAGATACATTTTCCATCAATTGGCAGGAAGTGCAACAAGATGCAACTTTGTACTCCCATATAAACTTATATATAGGATATTGGAAATCTAGGTACATTTGGAGTCTGAATTCCTTTAAAAGTAATATCATAATTTACAGCAGGTACAGAGATTATATTATTTTATATGGAAGGGAGATACTACAGGGTATGAGGCTTGTAACATATGCACTAAAGGTAATGATATAAACTTACATTTCACCACTAAAATAAAAAGGAAGATATTTAAAGGGAGAATATTCAATATGAAAGCTATGTTCAAGTATGATCATTTACCCAATGAAAGAAAAATAATCAAATCAAACCTACAGGGAAGGAGTATAAACATTAACAAGTTATCAACTTCATCTCTAGGATTGTAATTTATCTTCATGTGCATGTAATATAACACATGAAGAGAAACACTAGAAAGTTAAAAACTAAAGACCCATACCATTCCTAAACATTTTAAGGAGTGGAATGATAAAAATTGTTTGCAAGTGGCTATTATAGCAATTAATTATATATAGATAGCGGAGGAGGTGACAGAACATTAACCCTCTAAGTGCTAAAGGGGGTGTGCAATGCATTGCTTCACAATGCATTGTGCAACCCTCTGGCATTCAAATGGTTAAAGCTGAGGAAGGTGGAGATCTATTGGATCAATGAAGTACAAACATTGAGCCCAAAAGGATGTAATACTGTGATAGTTATAGCATAAACTTGGGCAACCTGAAGTCCCACAGTTGCCAACTTAGTTTGCAACCAGTGTTGTTCTCACTTAAACTGTAGCCTCTAAAGACCTTAAGATTTTCAGGGTCTGTCAAAAACTTCTTGAAGGCTGGATAGTAGTAAAATAGTAAGAAGTAGTAAAAATAGCTAAAACAGGACCTGGAGAAGGACTGGCCCCAATGACGGACACAGTAGAGTCACAGCTTGTTGGATATATGACAGGGATGTTCTGGATTTGAGGTAACCACACACACACATCTTATAAGTGTGAATTTCTATTGAGCACATAATTGTTTATTAAAGATCTTTGTTCTTTCTTTATAGAAGATTCAGTCATACACTGAAGATGAAGAAGCTTATACTGTAATCAAGTATGTTACTACAACTTTACTCTGATCAGGTGGGCTACTACAACTTATACTGTGATCAGCTGAGTTACTACAGCTTATACTGTGATCTAATGGGTTACTGCAATTTATACTATGAATAAATGAGTTACTAAACTTATACTCTGATCAAGTGAGTTAACTCAAATTATACTGTGACCAAAAGGGTTATTACAACTTACACTGATACCAGGACTGATGTTGGGGGTCTCACTCGCTATCCTTGTACCTCTCTCTCCTTAGAAAGCATGGCAAGAAAGAAATTGACCAAGGAAAACTCATGAGAGCATAGAAACAGAGAGATCACTCATGACAGAAGAAATAAATGGAGGGGGAGAGAGACATAAGGTAGAGAGAAACTACAAGAGTAAGAGAGAAGCCGTGGAGTGAGCAAGAGAGAGAAATCATGGTGCAAGAAAATAACATGGAAAAAAATATGAAACAGGGAAGAGAGAAATGAGGAAGAACAAAAGAGAATCAAGCGCAAGACTGAAGCAAGGGAGCAAGAAAGAAATGAACAAGAGTGAAATAAGGTGCAAGAGGGAAATAAGGGTGGAAAAGAGAAGCAAGGGATAAGAGAGAAACAAGTAAGGGCAAATCAGTGGTATAATAAAAGCAAGGGACAAGAGATGAGGAAGTAGACAAAAGAGAATCAGGAAGTTGGAAAAATGGGGAAAATAAATGGGTAAAAGCAAAATGAGGAGTTCAAGAGAGAGAAGCGGGGCAAGAGTGATCAGTAGGCTGAGGAGAAGTAGGAAACAAAAGAGAAGCAAAGAATCAAGATATAAGCTAGAGAGCAAGAGTGAGGAAAAAATAGAGATGGATAGTGCAAGAGAGAAGCAGAGGGAAAGCGGGGGCAAGAGAGAAGCACATTCATTCATGCAGGTATACACTTGACCCTTATGTACTCTCCATGTCTCCTGTTACCACTTTAGATTGTAAGCTTTTGGGCAGCATCCTCACTTCCAGTGTTTCACTTTGCAAAGCACTAGGGGTAGGCGAAAAGTGTGAAAAATTTCCTGCATGACTTTTCGTGAAAACTTGCAGATTTTTCGCTTTTCCCATGAAAAATTTTGCCTTTCCACCTATGCAAAAATGTCCTCATTTTCATCTATTTTAACACATTTTTTGCCTATTTTAACACATTTTTCACCTATATTTCCTATAGACACTACATTTTCCACTGTAATATTACTTCTTCTGAGGGCTGAAGTTTAGTAATAAGTGACTGAAAATCAAAGCTGCGAGTCCTACAGCAACATATGGCTTGAAAAATGTGTTACCATGCAGAATGCGTTTGTCCTTTGCCCACAACACTAAATTCCTTCGTAGATTACACTGGCATGTATTCATGATGATGTCAAGAGATTAAAAAAAAAATACATCCTACAATGTGGCAGATGTGTATTGTAGTAGTGATAGTGGGGGACTGGCTGGTATGGTTGTGATTTGTACATGTATATAGTTTTTACTATTGTCATTTTTGCATTAAATCTCTATCCTCCTTCTCAGATTAGTGACACACATTACTTGTCGCTCATAGCAGTGGTCCCAAGTGGGGTAAATGGTGGCAACCCTTCTTCACATGCCTCCTCCACCTCCTCATCTGTGCTGCTGTTAATATATTTGTCCTAGCTTTGTCTGTTATGTGTGGTTTCTGCAGGGTGACTCTGCTTTTTGACATCTGTGCTTGTCCAGGGTCACACTTTCCAATGGCTTTCTCAAACAGTTTATAGACAGGCACAGTGCTCCTTACAAGTGGTGGAAAATTCAGCCTTTGACTTTCTGCTAACCTTATAGCCCTGTCATAATCCTCAGTCTCAGCTTCATCTGTATCTGAACAATAGCTCATCCTCAGCAGCAGCAGCATCACCTGACAATTCTTGCCCACTACTACCCTTATATTCCTCTAAGCTTTTAGAGGTCTCAAACAATTTCTTTTTACTTTTACTGTAACAAAGTTCCCTACTACTTTGAGGATGGGTGTTTTGGTGCTTGTTTGTCTCGCTATCTGATGCAGCAGGTGGTTCAGCTGCTATACCTTCCCCTATTATGCTATTGTCAGCATCATCAACACTTGAATGTGACTTGTTGTCATCTTCAGTGTTCTTCTTATATGGTTCTTTATTTGTACTGGCACTGATGGTGCTGAAACTAGTTTTGCTGGGACCATGACAAACTGCTTCCTCCTTTGGAGTAGAGGGATCATCATCATTGACTGCACACGCTGCAGCAACCATTGCTGCAGTCAGTTTATGAACTACTACTTTACTTTCACATCCCTGCACTGCTCCACCCCTACCCCTTCCCTTGTGCGTTAGCTGGACATTAAGCAACTACACTGTATTTTTTTACTGTACGGTACACAACACAACTGTTGGAGCTGAATGATGCCTTTCCTAAGTCCAGTCAGCTGTCTCTCACTGTCACTGTCACCTAATATATTTAGTTCTTTATTCTTTTTTATTTATATATTTATTTATTTATTTATTTATTTTAAGTTGTCCACCCTGTTGTCTTATCACAGTCTGTCCCAAAAAATTATAACTGAAAAACAAAATCAACAACTTCTTTGCCCAGACTTCCCCACCCAGCACAGAGACAATAACAGCAAGATCTGCAAGCAAATAGGTCCCTAGCTGCCTGTGTCTTGCTAGTCAGTCACATGGAATTTTGGAGTATTTGGGGTCAACCTCTTTCCTCCCTTCTTCTCCCCAGAGTGCCCCACTGACTCTCCTAATATAGAGAACAAATGTCCTACACAAAAGATTCCCTAGACTAAACTTCAATTCCCCTCTCTGTCTGCTGTAGTTCAAAAAACATACTGCTCTCTCCTCTCACAAACACAAAATGGCAAGCTGTGAGAGCTTGACAGCCTTTTATATTGCTGTAGAAAACTTTTGTGTGGTGGAGAAATATTTTTCTTCCCATTTAATTCAATGGGCGAAAAAGGCGGGAAAAAGCGGGAAATTATTCGCCAAGAGGAAAGTGCCATTATTCGCCGATTTCAGTTTGAGGTGAAAATTTTTGCGCATCCCTAGAGATGTATTAAAGGGATAGTAATACTTCGTTTTAACTTTATTTTATTTTGTAGGCATTAAAAAAACATGAAGAATGATATAAGTCTTATCTCTCAAACCTTTATAGTTTAAGAGATATTCACAAGCAAAGTTTCCCCTCCCGCCCCTTTTTCCTAGTGTAAGCCATCTCTTCTCAGATGTGAATCTGGTTGTAAGACCAGACAGATAACAGCAGGGGACAATCTTCTTTGTATGAAAAGAATGAAAGCCGTTCCCCCCTTGACAAGTTTTTCAGCTTTTTCCCTTATCTTAATTGAAGATTGTCCCTCTCTGCAGTCTACCTGGGCACCTCCCTTCTGATCTGGCTGAAGGGGGGGGGGGTACTTTGCTTGTGAATATCTCTTAAACCATAAAGGTTTGAAAGATAAGACTTATATCGTTCTTCATGTTTTTTTTAATGCCTACAAAATAAAATAAAGATAAAACGAAGTATTACTATCCCTTTAAGGTTTGATGCATTGTGTTCCTGGCAATGTGTGCGGCGATCACTTCGCCATGGAGAATACAAAACACTTCGCCATATGCACTAGGAATTATCTTTGCAAGGGGAGCAGAGGCCCTTTAATCATTAGCATATATGGTTTGCGTATTGCTGGCAATTCCCAACAATAGAATTAGGTTACTATAGGTTGCACCACTTTAATAATCTAGCACAATGCCTCAAAACAAATGTTGCTTTGCCAGAGTCAAGGCCTCTTACTTGTGTCTACCTGCATATACTATTACAAACATACATACATACAGACGTTTGCCACAAGATAGACCCTCACTATTCATGCACACCTTCAGTACATCTCCTGTTTTTTCAGTCATTGCAAATGTTAAACTATTTAACAAATATATATATATATATATATATATATATATATATATATATATATATATACATCATACCTGTGAGGCTGCTGAAGCTACAGGACAATATCATAGGGTTCCAATGCCCTTGACATATTTTCTTCATTGACCAAGCTGAATATAGACACAGGCACAGCTGTAGCTGGATAATTAAATAGATCACAACTTTATTAAAGAGATTTGACCTATGTATTAGGGGACCACTAATATGCTCTGCCCAGGACCTGTAGTCACATCCCGGGGCAGAGCCAGCATCCAGCTGCCTGCTGCTGGGGGAATGTGTGATAGGACTTTCAGGACCCACTGCTGTGAGAAGTGTATCAGGACCCCAAGTGGTGGCTACCTCAACTCACTGAAGCCATAACTTGGACATAGCCAACCTGCCACAACTAGCCCACCATGTGTCCCCTTCATATCTGTGACTCCATAGCTTTAGTTACGGTGTCCTAAATGCCAGGTCAGGGCCCACCCACATCAAAAACTTCTTGAATTAGCAGAAGAAAAAAGTGTATCACAATAAGCCACAGGCCCTAATTATGCCTTTCTTATGCCTACACTCCCTATGCCTGCCCATTTTGTTCCCAATGCATTGGGAAAGAGTATCCCACCTTCTTTGTTACACTGTGCGCTCTCTTCCCTCAGGCAGTGAGAAAGAAGAAGAGCTTGGGCCTTCTTTTTAAGCACAGAATGAGGCAAGTAGCTCTTAATTCCAAACATAATTTATCTGGTAAGAGGTTCAGGTTTTCCCCAATACAATTTACCTTATCATATAACGCTTGGAAAATAGCACTATGCTCCCCCTAAGGGTAATTTGTAATGTAGTGTATGCACTGAAAAGGATAGGAGATGGAAAGCCCATGGGCATACTGGGCATGCATAACTGTCTAATAGCCACATGACATTGCAAAGATTCAGTCACTTGTCTGGCTTCCAAGCAACATCATGCTGACTATTTCTAGTCATGTAGAGGTCACAGTATGTTGTGTCAATTGACAGCTACTGGTCAGCTCAATCTCCCACATGACTAGGGGTCCCACAGAGCCAGTAAGTTTAGCAGGCTGGGAAAACAGAGGGAATGCAAGTATTCAAAGTCCTCTCCTGTCTATAATCTTCAGTTGGGGTATACATCTTGGTTGTATGCAGACACCTTTCAACTTCAATCTTTAATCTGACATGTGCTAGTCTGTGTTTACAACTCATATTCCTGTGCCCACTGGAGGTATCGGCAGTCATAAAGTCAGACCCATGCCTTTGCTTAAACAATAAGGATGGGAGAGAAGCCTCAGATCTTCTCTGTTAACAGCATATGGTTTATTCATGTGTCTTCAATCACGATTACTGAAGATCTGTATTGTTGCTACAGACAGACGGATACACAGTTATCTTTACCTGGTCACACCTGCCCGCTGTTTTTTGTCCTTTGTTTATATAAGGGCAATATATATAGATTTGGAATCTTGTTTTCATCTATCATCAGGTGACTTTTATACATTTTTCCATTATTGTGTATATATTATATTCATAGTGACATATGGGATTGAATATTTCTTATATATAGAGGAGTAAGAATTATTTTTACTTCATTTTATCTCTACATCTTTATATTTGTTTAATAAATGCTGTATTTTATTACACAGAGACATTTGCGCTTTGCTTTCTGTGTATATATATATATATATATATATATATATATATATACACATATATATATATAAAAGAATAAGCCTCATTGCATAACTTATGGTACCTCACACACAGAACATAATTTATGTCTCCTCAGAAAACACACACACATTGAACAGAATGCCTCATTACATCATTTATGTCTCATTAGGAGACACAACTCCTATTGGGTAATTCAATGGGGACTTTACTGCTCCCATTGAGTTATTCAATGGGGGCATGTTTATCATACAGGGAGTTGGCCCGTCCCCTTCAGCCAGCCCACCACTATCCAACTGACAAAAAAAATATAGCTGCCACTCGCTCCTGAAGTAGGGGATATCAATAACTTCTCCCGGTCCACACACACTCTCAATCAGGAGCATGACCCCACAAACACACTGTTTCACCTCCCACAGATAACTGTAACCCTCCATACGCTCTGTTTCAGTATGAGGGTGTAATGTTTCCATAAAATACAAACTCAGGGATAAACTTAATAGCAACTCTTTTATTTAACTCTTTTCATCTCTTCAGTCAACCTCACTAACTGTCTACTAATTGTCAACTGTCACTCCTCCACTTCCTGCTTCCTGCCCTTTCTCCTTAAAGGGAGAGAGATGCTTTGCTGTATGTTACAGAGGGCAAGCCTCAAACACCACTTTCCATTTGTTCCCTCAGCATATTGCTACGCTGCCTCAACTGAAGAGCCACCGTGTGTTATATTGCTATGTTACCTCAACGTAACCCTTTGAGTGCCAGAGGGGTACGCAATGCATTGCAAAGCATATCCCTCTGGCACTCAAAGGGTTAAGTAAGGAGGAGATACTGCTCCTGCTCAATGGGGGAGTGATTTAAATCATGCAGGGAGGTGGCCTGCCCCCACTATCCAGCCCGCCCACCACTATCCAAGTAACTGAAAAAACAAAATGGCTGCCACTTGCTCCTACACCACAGTCACTCACACTCTCACTCACACTCACTCACTCACACTCAAACTCTCACACACACACTCAATCATACACACTCAATCATACACACTCACAATAATTCACACATTCACACTCTCTCACTCACACTCACTCACACACTCACACTCACTCACACTCAATCACACACACTCAATAACACTCTCACTCACACACTCAATCACACACACTCACACTCTCACTCACACTCTCTCATTCACACTCTCACACACTCTCACTCACACACTCTCACACACTCTCACTCACACTCAGTCGCACACACTCACTCTCTCACTCACACTCTCATTCACACTCTCAATCACACACTCACACTCTCTCACTCACACTCACTCTCATACACCCTCTCACTCACACACTCTCACTCACACACTCTCACTCAATCACATACACTCACTCGATCACACACTCACACACACTCATGCAATCACTTACATGCAATTACTCACTCTCGCGCTCACACGCACTCACTCACACTCACACCCCAGGAGCCAGCACGATCCACCTTCCACCATAGTCTCACTCACACTCACTCACACCCCGGGAGCCAGCATGACCCACCTTCTACCACAGTATGTGCAATTAACACAAGCATTTCAACTACATGAGTGAATGACACTCAGACTCACTCACACCCCGGGAGCCAGCACGATCCACCTTCCACCATACTATGTGCAATTACCACATGCATTTCAACTATATGAATGAATGCCACAGTGGAGGCATAAGTACAAACACAAACTCATTACAATGACACATAAGTCACCCCTTATGACTCACTTCTGTGTGTGTGTGTGTGTGTGTGTCTCTGTGTATGCCTGTGTGTTCCTCACTGTGTGTGTTGCATGTCTGTATCACACTCTATGTGTCTGCATGTTGTGCATTGCATGTATGTGTGTATGACTGTGTCGCTCTTTATTCATCTCAGTGCATGCATGTGCATTTGCGTGTGTGCCTCTGTGTGTGTTTGTCTTGCATCCGTGTGTGTGCATTAATTCCCTATATATCCAGACGGGCAGCGCCATTGCTAGTATATATATATATTATTGTGTAACAGTTTTAGTCAGATGTGAAAAAATGCTGCAAAGTAAGAATGCTTTCAAAAATAGACATGTTGATTCTGTTAATTTTTATCAATTAACAGAATGCATAGTGACTGAACAGGAGAAAAATCTAAATTAAATCAATATTTGGTGTGACCACCCTTTGCCTTCAAAACAGCATCACTTCTAGGTACACTTGCACAAAGTTTTTTAAGGAACTCGGCAAGTAGGCTGTTCCAAACATCTTGGAGAACTAACCACAGTTCTTCTGTTGATCTATGCAGCCTCAGTTGCTTCTCTCTCTTCATGTAATCTCAGACAGACTCAATGAAGTTGAGATCAGGGCTCTTTATCGTGAAGATAGTTCTTAATGCCTTTGGCTGTATGTTTGGGCTCGTTGTCATGCTGCAGAATAAATTTGGGGACAATCAGATGCCTCCCTGATGATATTGCATGATGGATAAGTATCTGCCTATACTTCTCAGCATTGAGGAGACCATTAATTCCGACCAAATCCAAAACTCCATTTGCAGAAATGCAGCCCCAAACCTGCAAGGAACCTCCAACATATTTCACTGTTGCATGCAGACACTCATTCTTGTACCGCTCTCCAGCATTTCTGTGAACAAACTGGCTTCTGCTACAGCCAAATATTTGACTCATTAGTCTAGAGCTCCTGCTGCCGTATTTCTGCACCCCAGCTCCTGTGCTTTCGTGAGTAGTTGAGTCAATTTGACCTTGTTTACAAGTTGGAGGTATGGCTTTTTGTCCGCAAGTCTTCCATGAAGACCAATTTTGACCAGACATCACCAGACAGTAGATGGGTGTTCCATGTTTCCACTGTTTTCTGCCAATTTTGAGCTGATGACACTTCTGGAAATCTTCCAATTGTGAAGCAAAGTAAGCATGATGTGTCTTTGATCTGCTGCACTAAGTTTTTTTTTACCAACCGCGCGTCTATGGTCCTCAACGTTACCTGTTTTTTTGTGCTTCTTCAAAAGAGCTTGAAGAGCATATATGGAAACTCCTGCCTTGAAATTTCTGCCTGGGAGAGACCTTGCTTATGCAGTATAACTACCTTGTGTGTTGTTGCTGTGCTCAGTCTTGCCATGATGTATGACTTTTGACAATAAACTGTCTTAAGCAACCTCACCTTGTTAGCAGAGTTTACAATCCCTTTATGTATCAGCGCTCACTTCCACAAACAATATCACCTGTTACAATAAAGTTGTAATATATGAGAGTCTCTAGAGTAGCGTTTCTTACTTCTCTTGACTCTATACGCGGTGCTTCCTCCCAACGTCAACCACTGGCACTCGACTCCCAATACATGTAGACAAAAAACAAAAAGAAAAAAAGGTGCACACGCTCTGAGTGCAGACTGTAATGCCAAAAGAATTCAGGAGAAGTGGTTATACACCACGCAACACACAGGGTATTAGAGTAGTGTGTTTTATATTTGTGTAATTTTTTGTGATTTTTATTATTTATTACATTTCATTTTTTAAGCGCTGTCAGTGCATATTTTATTATTCTTTGTGTATTAATGCAATAAATATATTTTTTGGAGGGAACTTTGGCTCCAGTGTGTGGTCTATATATGTCTGGAGACATTATATTATACATATAGACCCACCAGGTGTCTGTGGCCCCTCTCTCTTTTTTATTTTTATGATTACTATATAGATTAGTCCAGATCCACAGTTTTATAGGTATCTAGCCACTCATCGGATATAGAGTATTTAACTGGAGCTGATAAGGTGGAATATTGGGAGTACCTTTTCGCTTACTCTGGGTGAAGTGGAATACTAGTATCCTGTCTGGAGGAGCAGTGGATGACATTAGTGTTGAGCGAGCGTGCTCGGCCGATGCTCGGATCGGCTCGAGCATCGCTCTGCTCGGCACATGGCGGTACTCGTCGAGTACCGCCATGTGCTCGCCCTCCATGTTCGGGTGGCGGGGATCTGTGCCGGAAGAGGCACAGATCCGAAGACGCTCCGCTGGACCACCAGGGACTGGAGGTACGGGGGCATTGCGGAGATGAAGGGGGCATTGCGGAGATGAAGGGGGACATTGTGGAAGAGGGGCATAGACTCTATGCCCCTCTTCCACAATGTCCCCCTTCATCTCCGCTATGCCTGTCTTCCACAATGTCCCCCTTCATCTCCGCTATGCCCCTCTTCCACAATGTGCCCCTTCATCTCCGCTATGCCCCTCTTCCACAATGTCCCCCTTCATCTCCTCTATGCCATAGAGGAGATGAAGGGGGACATTGTGGAAGAGGGGCATAGCGGAGATGAAGGGGCACATTGTGGAAGAGGGGCATAGCGGAGATGAAGGGGGACATTGTGGAAGAGGGGCATAGCGGAGATGAAGGGGGCATAGCGGAGATGAAGGGGGACATTGCGGAGATGAAGGGGGCATTCGGAGATGAAGGGGGCATAGCGGAGATGAAGGGGGGCATTGACCAGGCACCCTCCCCTCATCAGAGCAGGGGGTGCCTGGTGTAATGCTCGTGTCGCCCCATTATATGCAATGGGGCTCGGGTGCTCGGCCGAGCACTCGAGCCTCAGGGGGTGCTCGGTCAGAGCACCCGAGCACCCGAGCATCGGGGTGCTCGCTCAACACTAGATGACATAGGAGGAAGTGTCACAAATACCCGCACTGGGGGTGATCCAGTGGAGGCTGATATACCATGAGGTGAGGTTTTGCCTCATGTACATGTGAGTAATCTGTTTATCTGCTCACGGGTGTTTATTTGGTGGAGGAATTCTTTTGGCATTACAGTCTGCACTCTTTTGTGCGCCTCTTTTCTTTTTGTTTTTTGTTAGCAGAGTTTGGCTGTTCCTCACCCTGTTTCATTCCTCCTACACAGCTGTTTCTGATTCAGTTAATGATTGTGGAAATTCAGTTGTTACCATACTCCCTTCATGGGGAATTATATATGGACATCTGATTAAATTGTAAAATAATAGTTTTATGGGTTTATTATTTAACATGGGTGAATTAAAAATACCTACAAAAAACTGTGTTAACCATTGGGCAGATTTATTTCTTTCCCACACATACTGTTAACCCCTTATTTGAGTCACTCAGGTATTTCCATTGCTTTTTCTCTATACCGGAATTTATTGTTGTATCTGGTGAGCTTTATTTTATTTGTAATTATAATACCAGCTTTGCACAGTGAGAAAGTTCATCCCTTCTCAGTGAGTGTATCTTGGTCAGTGATAACAAAAGGAGGTCAGAGATGGCTTTGCCAACCCCTACAAGAAGTAGCATAGGATCTGGTGATCAGTGGAGTACATACAGATTGTTGAACTAGCATCACAACGATCAGGGCTATACGACTCTTAGCTTTGGGGGTTTGCTGGTTTGTATTTACTTCTCCATTAACAGAAGATGGCTGATGTACACAGCCGAGTGTCAACCAGGTCTGCAACTCTGTACATTGTGTCAGTGACCCTGTAGCTTTTGTCATTGACTGTATATTTTTGACAATTTGTCCACCAAGAATACGGGGGATTAAGCACTAAGGTGTAATAAAGAGGTGATAAAGTGGAGATGACTTCTACAGTGATATCACTTCTCCAGTTCCTATGTTATTTTATGGAGCTTATGCACTAAGATCTCCAAACTTGGAGAAATGTTAATGCATTGGCTCCATAGAATAACATAGGAACAGGAGGAATAATATCACTGCAGAAGTCATCTCTGCTTTATGACCTCTTTATCACATTTTAGTGCATCTCCCCCAATGTGACCTTGTAGCTTTCTTTTTAGAAAATAGCCCCTGCTGTTGTATTGAGAACTAGAGTAATTCAAATGCAAATCAACTACATCATAGAGATATGAAAAAATTCCAGTTTATTTAAATTGGCCTTTTAAATCTTTTAACCTCTTTACGACCCTTGACCGTCATAGTACGCCAAGGGTCGATCTGACTGAACAACCCATGACATACTATGACCGTCATGGAGTTCCGGGCTCCCCCCGCAGCCGCACGCCATTCCGGGAGTCCGGAACCAGAAAAAAAAAATTATCTGCGGTAGTTCTGTCGCGTGTGTCTCCAACACATTTATTTATAATGCCCTGAAAATCTCTCTAGCATTCAAGTGGTTTAAATCCCCATTTAAGTCAAGGGAATCTGGGTCATTTTTACTTGTCCCCTATAGTTCAGTTGGTTTTGCTCCCCAATTACTCCAGTTCCTCTAACTACTTACTTACTACCTCAAGGACCTGCCTAGGTAGGTGTTTTGTTTGTTTTTTTCAAACAGTCAGATATAGTTATTTGTTTTAGTTTTTTGCATTTGAAATCTGTAGATGTCTCTAGCAGGACACCTTCAGTTCACCATCTGATAAGATAAAATCAATTACTCTGCAGAACAATGTTTCTTTAGACAATTTCTCATTTTGAGTGCAAATATGTAACTTCATATTGTAAAAGCTTTACAGGATGTCCTTGAAAATGAGATAAATCTCAATGTATTCTTCCTGGTAAAACATTTCGTAAATAAAATAGCTGTTGAAGACTATGTTTATGTCTGTTTTATGGAGATGTGAACTGAAGACATGACAGCATTGAATGATACAATGTAGATACAATGTAACAAAATATATAAAGACAGGCCTAATTTTGTATGAAATACACTTAACCTCTGTAAGTTTAACTAATAAAAAGTAGCTTATTTCTATAGGTATATATTTCCACATATTTTGAGCACCAGGAGTGTGCAAAAGCATTACTCTGAACTCAATAATAATGAATGGATAGCTTTGAATGCACTTTCATTTACTTCAGAACCAAAAGAGAAATGCATAGAGAATATAGGTGGAATGGGACATTACATGTATAATGAAGCCATTCAGGGCACCTGAAAACTGCCCAGACTAAGGCAGAAATTTACTAAGATGTATCTATTGCTGTTTGTTTAGTAATGCATTGGAGCCCTCTGTAGCATTCAAAAGGTTAATACCACCTGGCACTCAAAGGGTTAAATTAATGGGAATTATTATTCGTTCCTTATAGGGCAGCTGGTTTTCCCCAGAATGTCATCTTCTCAGTACATATCAGTACACAGTGAGGCAGATGTATAAAGATACAAACAAACTGCACCACACTGGACAATACGTTCCCAACCAAAATGCTCATTTATTGAAATTTTTATTTTTTATTTATTTAGAAAATGTTTTACCAGGAAGAATACGTTGAGATTTCTCTCGTTTTTCAAGTATGTCCTGGATAGTTTTCAGTAAAGGGTTGCATATTTAAACAAATTGAGAAACATTATATATTACATGTTATTATATATACATACACATATGAATATACATACATATGGAATATTAAAATTATATACAGTTACACTCTGTTTTTAGATATAAAGAAGCATTTACTTTTAAGGATTTTAGACTGGGAGCAGATCTGATTATCTCAGGCAGATTGTTCCAGGCCTTTGGAGCTCTGAAGGAGAAGGCAGATCTTCCTGCTTCTTTCTTGTATTGTGGTATATGTAGCGAGTTGTTAGCAGTGGAGTGGATGTTATACTTAGTATGGAGAGCAGGAGCAGGGATTTTAACCCCTTGAATGCTAGGGAGATCTCAAATGAAGTGCAAAGCAATGCTTTAAAAGCCTATGTAGCATTAATGGGGGTTAAAACCCCATTTATAGCATAGGATGTATTACTTATATACTACAGTGCAGTTGCTGTACTCCAGAATGACTGCAGTTCTCTGTACATCATATGTCTTTCCTCCCCTCTCAAGAGAAGGCAACCAAATGAAATGTAGCAGGGGCCTGGCAATATGACCCTGTGAGGAAAAAGGTGGGGGTGGAATACATGCAAGCAGAGAGAGGAGAGAGGGGGGAATGAGCAGCATGAGGTAAGAAAAGGGAGGGATCAAAAGACCTCTAAAAGCAAAACACTGTTTTACAACACTTACTTACTAAGACTAAGGGAGTGGTGCAAGCCTGGGGCAAACCAACTCTAAAAGGAGCACATATAAAGTTCCACTGATTAAAATAGAACTTTTAACACTTTGAATGCTATATATAGGTATCTAACATTCAAGAGGTTAAAATACTCATTTACATCAATGGAGATCTTGGGCATTGCTTATTTGTCCCTTATGGTGAAGTTGGTTTGCTCCAGAATGGCAACACATCTATTAATACATCAGCCTCAGTGTTGAACAAATAAAACTTATTTTTTAATGTAAATCAAACTATAAAGAAGGGGGGCACAGGGAATTACGGTATAAAAATAAATGGTGTCTATAAAATAAAGAAAATCAAAGTATATCATTTGCTGGAAGCAAAATAGCTAAAAAATAAACAAAATAAAATGCCTCTAAGTCAGGGCTGGACAACTGTGGCCCTCTAGCTGTTGTGGACAATAACTCTTCCACATGGGAGTTCTAGTCATCAACAGCTGGAGGGCATCAGTTTGTCCAAACCTGACTTATATGCTTATATAGTGAAATAGAAGTGAAGCAAGCAAGGGGTGGATGCACATCTGGGGTATGCAACTGTTGGCTTTCCAGCTGTTTGGAATTATGACTCACATGATCATCCGCCACACCTAAAAACTGAAGAGCCAAGGGTGTCTTCTCCCTGATGTAGATAACAGTAAATCTGTTAAAACCTTGAGGGTCAGAGAGTTGGCACTCAAAAGGTTAATACAGACAATTACAAAAGGCACAACAATCCTTAACCCTTTTGTACTTAAGAAAGACATCTGAAAAATTTAGCAAATCACTGTTATAAACATCTCTAGCATCCAAGGAGTTAAATGGGTGTTTTACCCTGGGAATAACTGGCTCATATTTTGGCTCAATTTCCCTAGGCAAGTGTGTTTCCCAGTCAGTTTACTATACACAGTAGGCATCTAGGTCAGTAGGTCATGAAATAGCCTAAAATTTCTCAATAATGTCCCACCCACCAGTCAAAGCTCCTCCTAAAGAAAAAGTGTCCCAAATTGTATACCCTGCAACATTTCAAATGGCCAAAGAGGGACACTTTTGTTTTAGATTGTGCTGCTGGGGCGTGGCTGGTAGGTTGATTTCCAAATTAATGTTTGGCAAGCCGGTATATGCCCCCGCAAAACAGCAATATAGAGTTATAGGGGAACTATCACCCCAATACAAGTTTGGCTCATAATGATCTTCATATAGGGATAAGCTGTAATAGTTGTTTTATTTTCTTATACAATGCATGTTATGGCAAAATTTAAAGTTTTATAAATGAGCCAGACCTTACTTCCGGACAGACTGTGGGTACAAATCTGCCTGTCAATCTTTGTCTGTTCCCCTCCCCACGTAGCGCCTCATTCCAACCTACTCCGATGATGGAGGCTTTCTCCATGTAAGCTGGAGCACTCTCATTGGCTAGAGAGCACTCCAGCTTACATGGAGAAACCCTCCATCATCAGAGAAGGTTGGAACACAACAATACTTTGGGAGGGAACAGACGAAGATTGACAGGTTGTCGGGCAGAGCTGTAACCGCAGTCTGTCCGGATGTATAGGCCTGGCTCATTTTTAACCCTTTGAGTGCCAGAGGGGTACGGAATGCATTGCAAAGCAATGCATTCCGTACCACTCTGGCACTCAAAGGGTTAAAACTTTCAATTTTGCCATAGCACTCATTGTATAAGAAAATAAAACAACTATTACATCTTATCCCTATATGCAGATCATTATGAGCCAAACTTGTATTGGGGTGATAGTTCCCCTTTAATATTGGCACGCCGGTATGTCCCAGGAAGACTCTTAAATGATGCCTTGAGACTTTTGATCTAGGGTCAACATTGGTAAGCCCTGGGAATTCATATTCAACACTCTGGATGAGATTATCTTTTGATTTCTGATTAATGTGTGGCAAACCACTACATCCACCGGCAAATGATTTACCTTGAGGTTGTCTATTTATCCTGTTACTTAGTAATTTAGAGGAAGTATCGGCAAGCCGGTATATGCCCCAGCAAATCTCTTTAACCCCTTAACGACCGGGGAATCCAGAAGCGGACGTGACTTAACGACCAGGGAGCAATTTTTTTTTATCGCTCCGTTGCGTTCCGAACTCCCCGAACGGCGTGCAGCCGCGGGGGGAGCCCGGAACTCGATGATGGTCATAGTACGTCATCGGTCGTTAAGTCAAATCGACCCTTGACGTACTATGACCGTCAAGGGTCGTTAAGGAGTTAATGAGCCCCTGATGCTTTAAATCTTGGGTTAATCTTGGCAAGTTGGTATATGCCCCACAAATTAGGCCTCGATTCAATTCAGCCTGCCGGACAAAAAAAACACCCGTCTGCATTTTTTCAAGCATGGTAAGCCATTCAATTATCAGTGCTATGAAGAAATACTGGCAGAGAAAACAACTTTGGGTACTAAAGTTAGTGCCCATTTGAACACATTAAAACACATTTAAACATTAGACATTAAGATTTGGACCCACTCTAATGGGTGAAAATCTGCACCCAGTTTTTTTTGGGTGCAGGGTCCCCTAATGCATGTTAAAATTTGCCGACACAAGAAATGAAGTGGATGCATTGAAATGGGGCCCTAAGCCACATATTAATACATCCAAAGTACTGAAAAAATGTGTCAAATGTTAGTATAAATAACCCTATGCATACCCCCCTGCATTCACAGGGTTAATACGACTAAGTTTAAAAACATCCCATGAAAAGAAACACATACTTGTAATACTGATGTCCGTTGGGATCTTCGCACCCTGGACAGCTTCTGTCTGTCTTCTTCTGTCAGTCTTCTTCTGTCATCTTCTATCTTCCTTCTTCTTTCTCTTCATCTTTTGTCTTCTCTTCTGTCTTCCTCTCTGCTGTCTTCTGATCTGTTGTAAAAGATGAATAGTGTGGGTAATGGGAACATCAAAGTAAAATGGCTAACGATCTGTGCCTGACACACTGTCAGGCACCGAGTGTGAGCTTGACACACAGCACCCATAACAATAATAACTCTAAAACTAGCCTAACACCTACAGCTGTATAACACTTACCTGTCATCCACTGCTGTCTCCTTTAGTCATTTTCTGTCTTCCCTCTTCTTCTTTCACTTCATCTTGTCTTCTCTTCTGTCTTCTGATCTTCATCTGTTGTAAAATATGTACCTGTAAAAAAAAAGAAAGTCCACATTAAAATACTTTGTTAAAGGGATAGTAATACTTAAAATGTAAAAAAAAAATGTTGTAGGAAATAATAGTTCGCAAATCCATATTGAATAATAATAATTGTATCCCCAATGAAAATATCAGTTGATCCAACCCAAGTCCTAAATTTCTCCCAGCAGTGACAGTGTTAAAGATGCTGCCGCCACCGCCGCTGTTCCAGGCCATTGCCCAAGCACCTGTGTGAAAAATTTGAGCAGAGATTGACTTTTATATGGTTAGTCTCTGTTCAAAATGTTTCCAGCCTACCATTGGCTGGGATGTGTGCTTACGCACCTCCCAGTCAATCAGCTTCTATCAGGGGGATGGCAAAACCTGCTATAAGGTGATTGGCTGGGTGGTATGTAAGCATACATATCAGACAATGGTCATTGGGGATACAATTATTATTATTCAACGTTCATTTGTCAACTATTTTTTCCTCATCAGACCCCAAATTATTTTTGATGATTCGAATGCCAGCACAGTTAAACCGTTTGAGTGCAATTAAGGAGAGGGACTAGTTCAACAAGGTACAATAGAGCAAGCCGGTATATTTTCCTGCAGTGTATATCAATCATCTGCAGCTATTTATCATTGTACAATACGTTGTTACTGCATGTGATTGCAATACTTTTTGTGCAATCTCTTTGTGTAAACATTGGCAAGATGGTATATGCACCGGGAATCTACAGCAAATAACAAGTTAATATATTGTATCCACAAACCTTGAAACTTTAGGATAGTGTGGTTAAAGGGATAGTAATTAGTGTTGAGCGAGCATGCTCGGCCGATGCTCGGATCGGCTCGAGCATCGCTCTGCTCGGCACATGGCGGTACTCGTACGAGTACCGCATGTGCTCGCCCGCCATGTTCGGGTCTCCTCCCCGCACGTTTTGCGGCTGCTGCGCAGCCAATAAACGTGCAGGGAGGCTCTGACATCGGTGTAATGCCAGCAGCCATGTTGGCTGCTGGCATTACACTGATTGGCTGGCCAGAACCCGTGGTCAGGTGCTGTATAGCACCTGACCATCGAGTTCGGCTCAGTCTTAGCCAGGGAGAGCTGAGGATAGGAAGGGAAAGGCAGTGTAGGGAGGAAAAAAACCAAAATTGTTAAAAAAAAGAACCAAAAGTCCTTTTTAGAACTACTGTGTGTGGGGGCAGCAGGTTATTTTGTGTGGGGGAAAAAAAAAAAAAAAAAAAAAAAAAAAATATTCTGTTTAGTGTGAAAAGTTGCAGATTAGAGCACATTCTGTTTAGTGTGCACAGTTGCAGATTAGAGCACATTCTGTTTAGTGTGCAAAGTTGCAGATTAGAGCACATTCTGTTTAGTGTGCAAAGTTGCAGATTAGAGCACATTCTGTTTAGTGTGCAAAGTTGCAGATTAGAGCACATTCTGTTAAGTCTTCAAACTAAAATATCAAAGTCACATATTCCATTCAGTGTGCGTCGCCGCAGTTTAGCAGCACATTCTGTGTACTGTGCAGAGTTGCAGAATAGGAAGAAATACTGTTAAGTCTTCAAACTAAAATATCAAAGTCACATATTCCATTCAGTGTGCTTCGCCGCAGTTTAGCAGCACATTCTGTGTACTGTGCAGAGTTGCAGAATAGGAAGAAATACTGTTAAGACTTCAAACTAAAATATCAAAGTCACATATTCCATTCAGTGTGCTTCGCCGCAGTTTAGCAGCACATTCTGTGTACTGTGCAGAGTTGCAGAATAGGAAGAAATACTGTTAAGTCTTCAAACTAAAATATCAAAGTCACATATTCCATTCAGTGTGCTTCGCCGCAGTTTAGCAGCACATTCTGTGTAGTGTGCAGAGTTGCAGAATAGTAAGAAATACTGTTAAGTTTTCAAACTCAAATATTAAAGTCACATATTCCATTCAGTGTGTGTCACCGCCGTTTAGCAGCCTATTCTGTGTACTCTGCACAGTTGCAGAATAGTAAGAAATACTGTTAAGTTTTCAAACTCAAATATTAAAGTCACTTATTCCATTCAGTGTGTGTCACCGCAGTTTAGCAGCCTATTCTGTGTACTCTGCACAGTTGCAGAATAGTAAGAAATACTGTTAATTTTTCAAACTCAAATATTAAAGTCACTTATTCCATTCAGTGTGTGTCACCGCCGTTTAGCAGCCTATTCTGTGTACTCTGCACAGTTGCAGAATAGTAAGAAATACTGTTAAGTTTTCAAACTCAAATATTAAAGTCACTTATTCCATTCAGTGTGTGTCACCGCAGTTTAGCAGCCTATTCTGTGTACTCTGCAGAGTTGCAGAATAGTAAGAAATACTGTTAAGTTTTCAAACTCAAATATTAAAGTCACTTATTCCATTCAGTGTGTGTCACCGCAGTTTAGCAGCCTATTCTGTGTACTCTGCACAGTTGCAGAATAGGAAGAAATACTGTTAAGTTTTCAAACTCAAATATTAAAGTCACATATTCCATTCAGTGTGTGTCACCGCCGTTTAGCAGCCTATTCTGTGTACTCTGCAGAGTTGCAGAATAGTAAGAAATACTGTTAATTTTTCAAACTCAAATATTAAAGTCACTTATTCCATTCAGTGTGTGTCACCGCCGTTTAGCAGCCTATTCTGTGTACTCTGCACAGTTGCAGAATAGTACGAAATACTGTTAAGTTTTCAAACTAAAATATTAAAGTCACTTATTCCATTCAGTGTGTGTCACCGCAGTTTAGCAGCCTATTCTGTGTACTCTGCAGAGTTGCAGAATAGTAAGAAATACTGTTAAGTTTTCAAACTCAAATATTAAAGTCACTTATTCCATTCAGTGTGTGTCACCGCAGTTTAGCAGCCTATTCTGTGTACTCTGCACAGTTGCAGAATAGTAAGAAATACTGTTAAGTTTTCAAACTCATATATATTAAAGTCATATATATCGTGTAAGATGAAGAAGGCGGGTAAAAAGGGACGGGGAAGTGGACGTGATCCTGATAGTTCAGGGCGCGGGTCAGGACGCGGAGAAACTGTGCCTGGTGCCAGAGCACAAGAAAGAAAGACATCCACCATACCTAGCTTCATGTGTAATTTTACAGGGCGTCGCAGGACATCACTCTCGAGGTCCGACCACTGCGAACAGGTGGTCGGTTGGATGACAGCTGATACTGCTTCCAGTCGGTTAAGCACCACCCTGTCTTCCACCAAGTCCACTCTCAGTAGCCAAGAGTCTGGTCAACATAATCCTCACTCTGATCATCCTTCCTCCCACCATACACGGTCTGGTCAAAGAAGTGATCCCACACTGGGATATAGTGAGGAGCTCGTCTCATCACCAATCCTTCATTTGACCCTCTCTCCAAGCACGCTTGCAGAGGAACATGACATCTTGTGCCCTGATTCACAACCTCTAGAGGCTACCCAATCACAAGAAGATGACAGATGTGAACGGCATTTAAGGTCAAAGGAAGTAGTGGATGATGATGAGACACAGTTGCCATTAAATCAACCACTATTTCCGTCTCAAGACCTTGTTGAGGAGAATGTTATACAGTTGTCAATGACTGAGTAAGTGGTGGGATCAAGACTTGAGGAGGATGATCAGAGTGAGGAAGTGGAGGAGGACTTGGTGGACGATGAGGTGACTGACCCCACCTGGGAAGGTGTAGAGCCGAGCGATGACAGCAGTCCTGAGGGTGAGCCATCTGCAGCACCGCAACAGGCTGGAAGAGGCAGTGGTGTGGCTACAGAAAGAAGGCGGACCGCACCAAACCGGCCCGCAAATGTTCCACGGAGCACCCCCTTGCGTAAATCTACCTTGCCAAAGGGTAGGTGTTCCGCGGTATGGCGTTTTTTTAAGGAAAGTGCGGACGACAAAAGAATTGTAGTTTGCAACCTGTGCCACACCAGAATGAGCCGAGGCATGAACACTAGAAACCTCACCACCACCAGCATGATCCGACACATGGCATCCAAGCACCGTAGTAAGTGGGAGGAACGCCTGGATCGCCCATCTGTGTCTGCAGGCCACACCACTGCCTCCTCTTCCCCTGTTTTCAGTGCCGGCCAATCGCCTGTCGAAGGCGCAGGCCCGCATACCTCCCGCCCTGCACCTGTACCATCTGAAGCACCATCAGCGACCACATCCACTTCCCTGTCCCAGCGCAGCGTCCAAATGTCGTTACCCCAGGCATTTGAGCGCAAGAGAAAGTACCCAGCCACCCACCCACAGGCCATAGCACTAACCTCACACCTTTCAAAATTACTGGCCATCGAAATGCTGCCATTTAGGCTTGTGGACACTGAGTCCTTCCGCAGCCTGATGGCAGCAGCTGTCCCTCGGTACGCGGTCCCCAGCCGCCACTACTTTTCCCGGTGTGCCATCCCCGCATTACACCACCATGTGTCCCGTAACATCACCCGTGCCCTGACCAACGCAGTTACTGGGAAGGTCCACTTAACGACTGACACATGGACAAGTGCTTGTGGCCAGGGACGCTACATTTCCCTGACGGCACACTGGGTGAATGTCGTGGAGGCTGGGAGCGACTCGGACCCTGGGATGGCATGGGTGCTACCCACGCCGAGGATTGCGGGCCCTACCTCCATCAGGGTTTCCGCCAGCACCTACGTTATTGGCTCCTCCTCCTCCGTTTCCACCTCCGAATTCTCTACACGCAGCGCCACTCCCCCATCAGCCAGTAGCTGGAAGCAGTGTAGCACTGCAGTGGGGAAGCGTCAACAGGCCGTGCTGAAGCTGATCTGCCTTGGGGACAAACAGCACACGGCCTCAGAGCTGTTGCAGGGGATTAGTCACCAGACCGAGCAGTGGCTCTCGCCACTCAACCTGCAACCAGGCATGGTTGTGTGTGATAATGGGCGTAACTTGGTGGCGGCTTTGGAGCTCGGCAAGCTCACACACGTACCATGCCTAGCGCATGTATTTAATTTAGTGGTTCAGCGATTTCTAAAAACCTACCCCAATGTGCATGATCTCTTGACCAAGGTGCGCCGCGTGTGTGCACATTTCCGTAAGTCATCTACAGCTTCGGCCGGCCTGTTGAAGCTGCAGCAGCGCTTACAATTGCCAGCTCACCGGCTGCTGTGTGACGTGAGCACGCGCTGGAACTCCACCTTCCACATGTTGGCCCGGCTTTGTGAGCAGCAGAGGGCAGTAGTGGAGTACCAGCTGTTACACGGTCGTCGCCTCTCCGTTCAACTTCCTGTAATCAGAAGTGAGGAGTGGGAATGGATGTCAGACCTCTGCGAGGTTTTACGCAATTTTGAGGAATCGACACAGATGGTGAGCGGCGATAACGCTATTATCAGTGTAACCATCCCACTTCTGTGTCTACTGAAACGCTCGCTGCTCACAATTAAAACCGACGCTTTGCATGTGGAAGAGGTGGAAATGGGGGAGGAAGAGCTTACACAAGGTGATAGCCAGAGCACCCTCACTTCGTCTTCTCAGCGACAATTGGAGGAGGCGGAGGAGGAGGAGGAGGAGGAGGAGGAAGACACGGTTGCCTCCGCTACAGAGGGTAGCCATGGAACTTTAGTTCCATCTCTTCAGCGTGGGTGGGCAGAAGAGGAGGAAGAGGATGAGGATATTGAGAGTCATCCTCCTGGTGAGGACAGCGAAATCTTGACTGTTGGTACTCTGGCACACATGGCTGACTTTATGTTAGGCTGCCTTTCCCGTGACCCACGCGTTATACGCATTTTAAACAACACGGATTACTGGGTGTTCACCCTTCTGGACCCCCGCTACAAAGAGAATTTCTCATCTCTCATTCCTCCGGTGGAGAGGACAAGCAAAATGGTGCAATACCAGAAGGTTCTTGTTGAAAAATTGCTCCAAAATTTTCCATCTGACAACGCTGGCGGCAGAGTACGTGCTACCTTGGCCAACCGAGAAGGGGAGAAAAGGGGAGCACACAGCAGTTCCGACAAAGGCAGGGCAACACTCTCCAAGGCGTGGGACACCTTCATGACACCCCGCCAGCACCCTCACCCTGATGCGCAGCCTAGTGTCACAAGGAGGGAAAAGTTTTGGAAGATGGTGAAGGAGTACGTAGCAGACCGTGTCAGCGTCCTCAATGATCCCTCTGTGCCTTACAACTACTGGGTGTCCAAGCTGGACACGTGGTATGAACTGGCACTCTACGCCTTGGAGGTGCTGGCCTGCCCTGCCGCCAGCGTTCTGTCTGAGCGGGTATTTAGTGCTGCTGGTGGCATCATAACAGATAAGCGTATCCGCCTTTCCACCGACAATGCTGATAGGTTGACACTTATAAAAATGAACAAGGCCTGGATTTCCCCTGACTTCTCCACTCCACTGGAGGAAAGCCGCGGGGGAACATAAACTCACTTTATATATGTTATTTACAATGATGGGAATACTCTGTATTCCCATTCACCCCTTCCACCCAAAAAACGGGTATATGGTTGACTCTTAATCTTCTCATCCTCCTCCTCCTCTTCCATATGCCCTGTGCTATAATTTTTATATAGGGCCAGCTCACCAGCGGGCCCTGTGATATAATTTTTATATAGGGCCAGCTCACCAGCGGGCCCTGTTTGACAATTTTTATATAGGTCAGCTCACCAGCGGGCCTTCTCATATAATGTTTTATTGGGTCAGCTCTCTAGCGGGCCCTCTCATATAATGTTTTATAGCGTCAGCTCACTAGCGGGCCTTCGCATATAATGTTTAGGATGGTCAGCTCTGCAGCAGACCCTCACCCATAATGTTTTAGATGGTCAGCTCAGCGCACGTTTCCCTCTTAATCATGGCCTCAGTTCTGAAAATCAAGGAAATTTTTGGGAGAATTTGCCTCTGCGCACGTTTCCCTCTTAATCATGGCCTCAGTTCTGAAAATCAAGGAAACTTTTGGGAGAATTTGCCTCTGCGCACGTTTCCCTCTTAATCATGGCCTCAGTTCTGAAAATCAAGGAAATTTTTGGGAGAATTTGCCTCTGCGCACGTTTCCCTCTTAATCATGGCCTCAGTTCTGAAAATCAAGGAAATTTTTGGGAGAATTTGCCTCTGCGCACGTTTCCCTCTTAATCATGGCCTCACTTCCGAAAATCAAGGAAATTTTTGGGATAATTTGCAGATGATATACAAGTAAATATACAGCAAATATTGTTTGGTAACAATTTTTCGCCTAAAGTCGTTTTTATTTTCCTTTTTGTGTGTTTTATGGTCAGTCTGTAAAAATGGCGTACTACGGGCGAAAGATCGTTCCCAGCAGCGATGTTGGAGTCCAAGATGCATTCAGACATCCTCCCTATGCTGTCCCTGAACCATTTCTGTGGTGTTTCCATCCTTTTCTTCCCTTTTCCTATGGACCAGGCACCCTCCCCTCATCAGAGCAGGGGGTGCCTGGTGTAATGCTCGAGTCCTCCCATTGACTTCAATGGGGCTCGGGTGCTCGGCCAAGCACTCGAGCCTCAGGGGGTGCTCGGTCAGAGCACCCGAACACCCGAGCATTGGGGTGCTCGCTCATCACTAATAGTAATGTTTCATAATAAAAGCAGCTCTAATTAATCATCATAGTATTTGGACCTTGGAGAGTGTTATTTCAGTTCTGTCAGAGTTGTAGTTCAAGAGTAATTCAATGACAAAGTATCCCCCTCCCACCCCTTTTACTGATGTAACACTGTTCAGCCAGATCAGAAGGGAGGTGCCCAGGTAGATTGCAGAGAGGGACAATCTTAAATTAAGATAAGGGAAAAACCTGAAAAACTTGTTAAGGGGGGCAGGACCTTCATTGTTCTCATAGGAAGAAGATTGTCCCCTGCTGTTATCTGTCTGGTCTTACAACCAGATTCCACATCTGAGAAGAGATGGCTTACACTAGGTAAAAGGGGCGGGAGGGGAAACTTTGCTTGTGAATATCTCTCAAACCATAAAGGTTTGAGAGATAAGACTTATTTCATTCTTCATGTTTTTTAATGTCTACAAAATAAAATAAAGATAAAACGAAGTATTACTATCGCTTTAAATCTTTGTAATTATCTTCACAGCCAATACTAAGTAACCAATGGATTTGGGTTGTTCAATAATGTGACAACACTAACAGCAACAGGTGTCACTACAATTGTCATGTGTAATTAGACCAGCGGGTATATGCCCCAGCAAGGAGTAAGTTCATCACTGTAACACTATTATTGCAGTTTTGAGCTCAAGTGGGTTAACCCTTTGAGTGCCAGAGGGGTACGCAATGCATTGCTTTGCAATGCGTTGCGTACTCCTCTGGCACTCAAAGGGTTAAGTCTTGATAGCCCGGTTACTATTGCATGAGTAAATCAGCCATTTTTGTCCTCCTTTCAGTTTTTTATTATTTGCATTGGTGAATTAGGATAACATGACCTTTACAAAATACAGTTATTACTATTTTTATGCAATAATTCGAATCTGCCACTTTTTCATGATTTTAATAAATGTGTTAAATGTTAAGTTTTATATTCCATACTTTGGATGCTGAAACTTCACATTCACATCTCCCTAGGTAAGTGCTAGCTCTGCAGGATTATTTTTCCTTTTTTCTATATCACGTTTTTTCTGTAGCCCAATTTAGTCCAACCCACTGAGGGATAGCATTGGGCATATTGGCGCACTGGTACAATCTGGTTTTCTAGTGAGGAGGTGTAACCTGGAGACAGCCTTAAATAAAAGTCAGGATATACTGTACAGGAAACTGCAGATACAGTGCTGATAGGTAGACAGGCAGACAGGTCTGACTGTTTTATAAATGTCACTTACCTAAAGAAGTTGATCTGTTAAATAAATGATCATCCACGTTTCCTAAGGTATGATTCTCATTAATGAAAAGCAGAGCCCCATTCAATGGATCTGCACGTAATAAAAAAGTATTAACCCTTTGAATGTCAGAGGGGCACACAACACATTGCAAAGCTATGTGTTGTGTACTTCTCTAGCACCCAAAGGGTTAAAATATATGTTCCTGCAAAAAACTGCCATAGACAATAGAGGAGCTCTATAAAAAAGTTTTTCACTTAACCCCTTTGATGCTTCAGAGGTCTCAGATCTCTCTAACATCTGACGGGTTCATGTAGTGGAAGGACATTTACTGAATATGGATACTTGACATGATTCCAGATCCCAGTAATACATGACAAATATAAAACTCAAATACAGGAAAAATATAATCAGTGTATTAGTTCCTGAAAAACAAATGAACTGAAAGGGTAACAGCAATTTTTAGGTTGAAAAAAAGACTTGCGTTCATCTAGTTCAACCCTTTTCCTATTCGTGTTTACCATTGTTGATCCAAAAGAAGGCAAAAAAACACCCTCAATATAGCAATTTCAAATTCTGCCTTGAATGGGGGGGGGGATACCCTCTTGATTCCAAATGGCAATCAGATTTCTCCTTGGATCAACAAGCCCTAAGTAAATATTAATCCCAATACTAACATACATAGCCCTCTATGTTATGCTCTTTTAAATAAGTATCCAGGCCATTTTTAAAGGCGTCTAATGTATTCGATAGCACCACCTCCTCATGCAGTGAATTCCATACCTTTATTGTCCTTACAATAAAGAAACCCTTCCACTGTTGTAGATTAAATCTCTTTTCCTCAATTCTAAGCGGGTGGCCCCTTGTCCTATGTACTGTTCTTTTAATGAACAGGTCTTTGGAGAGCCCTTTGTATGGGCCCTGAACATATTTATATAGTGTTATCGTATCCCCTCTAAGACGCCGTGATTAATCCTAGCTATTCCTTTCCACGCCAGATTGTCCGCCTCAACTGGTACAATGCAGATACATTCACATACTTGGGAACTATCGAAATTCGTCAAACCTAATAGCTTTGAAATATTAAAAGTGGTAGTAACGTTTCTGTTAAAGTGCAGCTCCAAGTCTTCTTTATGGGTTTTTTTTAAACAAGTAGCGCTATATTTAATTACTTACAGTGTTGTAGTTTAAAAACTATTCAAGCTGAAAGGATCCCCCTCCTGTTCCTTCTGGCTGCCTCCTCTTAGATCTTGAATCTGGTCGTGAGACCAGACAGATCCAGCGAATGACAGTCTTCAGTCAGTAAGTATAAGGAATACCCTGCCACCCTTGACAAAGGAGGGGTATCCTTTCAGCTTGAAGTGTTTGAACTAGAAAACTGTAAGTAAGGGGTTTGAGGTTTGGCATCTCAGATTGATGAACTTATTATTAACAATTCAAAATTTGAAATAATTGATGATATTTCATTTATTTCCTTTTACATTCCAATTTATACATTTTAATGGAGATTTTAGTTTGTTTACAACTATATTAAAAATTTGCAGAACATCAGTTCAATTTTCAATTATATCGCATAGAGTAATTTCCTTTTTGAATAAATTCTATTCTTTTTATTTCTAGATTGTTTTATTAACATCCCTTTAAATTAATTAATATTTTTGGGACTTTACAAGTAATATATAAATGAGTAAAAATTATTATTTGCACTTTTAATAGCATTTTCATTGAGAAAGAGAATGATACTTTGAATCTATGAGGTCACTTCTCTAGGGGTCATCCAATCAGGCTGAAGGGAGGGAAATTTAAATGTTTGTTTGTTAAAGCTGCTCTGGCTTTCTCTTTTTTTTCTCAAGCCAGTTGATTTGAAAAATGGGCCTGTGTGCAGTGAAACGTTATCTTAGCCTCGCTATTGGCTTTATTGATTTTAATTTCATATATACTTTATATGCTAATACATTTTATTGGAAGACTTAGTCTGGAGCAGCAGTTTGTTTCTGGTACCCTCTGAGAACCGCTTGGGAATCCCCTTTGTAAACTTCAAGAATCCACTGAAGTGACCAGAGTTGGGACAGGTATAATTTCCCTACATGCCTTTTTGCTGGTTTTGACGTATGCCACTAACCAGCCACTCCTGAATTTGAGTACCATTCTTATCATCATATAAATTGGTGCCTAAAAGTTTAACAGGCACTATAGAGGTGCCCTTTGTGGGGGGTTTTTATATATATACTTCCAGTCCTTCGGCTGGAGCATTATAAGGAGCAGCCCACATATCTCTAAAGACTAAGATTTTTGGTGTACTGTTGTGGGGACAGTCGAATAAACCCCACCAGCTTGATACTCTAGTGGGCACATAAGTGCTACACTGGACACTAGTGAGTATAACTTATTTTGATCCAATGGAAAGGGGGAATTCAATCTTATATTACACTAGGAGCACCTTCTTTGTGTGTTTCTTTGCAGATGTCTACAAGAAATCATCTTTAGTATTTTACCTTTTATCATCCGCGTGCTATTTACTATAAGTTTACATTGTAATATGGGGTGTTCCCTAGCCTTCAAGTAGCCTTTTTCTATATTGTGAGGTGATGTTTGGGATTTTCCAAGAGTCTGTCAGGCAACCAGGCTAATATCAGAGAGCAGAGTGTGGATTTGGCAGTCACCATTAAGATCTGATGTAATACAGATTCTTAGCTGGTGCTCTCACCTGCACTATACTCATGAATTCATATATTTGTGTTTCAATGTATTGGACACCTCTCCGGTACACAACTGAAAGCACCCATGTTTGGATACATTTAGAAAAATAAACAGGAAAATGTAAGCTTTAAAGCAAGATACTTTATGCAGATACTTTTATTGGACAATAACAAAAAGCAAAACACAGATGATGTGCTAACAACAGGGAATTATGCTCAAAACTAAGGTGTGATAAAGAGGTGATGAAGTGAAGATGACTTCTAAAGTAATATCGCTTCTCCAATGTCTGTGTTATTCTTTGGAGCCTATGCACGGATGCCTCTCTCACTTGTTAAATCTTAGTGCATAGGCTACATTGTACATAGGAATTAGAAAAGATATATAACTGGAGAAAAGACAACTCCACTATATAACCTCTTTATCACAGTTTAGTGCATCTCTCCCCTTGAGAAATTCTAGGGCAACTGCACTACAGGAGACATAAAAAATTCTCACATTCCATTTAATTTAAATTTAACTTTAACCCCTTGAAAACTGAAGAGGTCTCCAACACATTACAAAAGGAAACTATTGGTAGATATGCTCCCCTCTGAGCAGACCTGCAGATGAAGCCATGGCTGCACTGTGAGTCCTGCTGATCCAACAAGGGAGCCCAGTTGGATTCTTACAGTCCAGTCTCTCCTGCCTGTGAGGTGCGTCAACCCATATAGCCTCTGCTTTAGGCTGGAAAGCTGGACACAGATGGTCTATAAGAGGTGGGCCAATAAGGGTCACATAATTCCAAGTTGCAAAAGGGATGCTTCTGAGCCTCCAAACAGCTGATAGTTCTTGTTGTTTGGGACTGCAAATTACAGCCCCCGGCTTTTTACTAAAACTGTTCCCATAGGTATTGTCCCTTGTAAACTGTGACTAGGGTGACCATGTGTCCCGGATTGTCCAGGACAGTCCCGGAATTTAAATGTGTGTCCCATGTTATGGGCAGCACCCTTCTGGGACAATACAAAGTCCCTGAATGAAGACTCCAGAGCACAGTGTTCGGATCACTAGAAGGAGAACTGCCCTTTGCTACTGTAACAGAAAGTGATGCCTCTGCTGGGCTACAAGCAAATGGCTTCCAGACAGAATTGTAAACACTAGTGAGAACTGAGCCTTGATCTTGATATCAAACAGAAGCTGTTGTGCAATTCTGTTGTAGTGCGATGCTAGTTTAACTCTTTGGGCGTGACATATATTTCTTCTAGCCCACCACAAGCTTCGCTTTCTGCTGCAGCAGTTAAAAGCCAGTTCTTCTTCTAGTGTTTAAAACTGTCTGACATGCCAGAAAAAGAGCAGGTTGCGCACTGATGTCCAGTGATATAGTGACTCATGCATTCGACCTAGTTGCAGTAGAGCTGAGGACAAGTACTTTACTGATTTCACCTCCACACCCTGTCCCTAAATGGCAGAATGGAAATGTGGTCATCCTACATAAGTGCCCATCTGGCACTCAAAGGGTTAATCAACTGAATATGTGTCTTCTTTAACCCCTAGAGAACCAGAGGGTTGCACAACACGTTTTTACTCAAAAGATTACTTCAGTTTTCTTGCTCCAGAGCTGATCCATTTCAGTAGTCTCAGTGTCTGAATTATAACAAGGGTGGGGTGTGAGCACTGTCTAGCTGACCATAAAACTAGACAGTTTACAAAAAGATGTGCAACAAAGAGGGAGATGAATGGGACAAATGCAATGATGCATAAATATAAAATATTTTTCTTCTTTTCTTTCTTGTATAGTAACAGTTCCAGTTTAAATGTTCCAATACCTTATGCTTGCCTAGCAATCAAGAGGTTAAATGACAATTTGCTTCTCCCACTTTGTTTCTCTCCTCCCTCTATGTATTCTCTGTATCAATATACGAGAAACCAACGCCCCTAGATGTGTTTTGCTCTCAGACAACAGTGTTAAGGTGTAGTAATCGTGTCCTCAAACTTTAAGGTTCCTGTGATCATGATGAGTTGGTTTTTGACGATCTCCTGTATCTTATCAGCTTTTATAGCAAAAGGTAAGTAATAACGTTCGTTAGGGACTTTTATATTTTGTATATAGAGGGCTCTATATCTCCATTGTGGCAATGTGTTGCAGACCTCTCTTAAATCTAAAGTGGTGAAGCAATCAATGCACTTTTTGTACCTCTTTGAAATGTTACTTTTCCAAAGCGGTTTACATCGTCTTTAATCCTTTGTATGCCAGAAGATTATGCACTGCATTTACCCAGCACATCCTTCTATAACTGGAAAAAGTTACCCCTCCTAAAGCAGTTAGTCTAGAAATGTAATTTATTTTTCAGGTAGTCTTTTTTTTCTCCTGAGAAAAATAACATTCAGAGAGCACTTACAACCTGATGTCACTTGAAAACCTATAAATAGGCAGCCTAGACGGGCTGTTTGAGATTTTTCTACGCTGTGGAATTCTGTGGATCTTATGTATAACCCTTTGCGTGCCATGCGTTGCGTGTCGCTCATGGTGTTGAGCCGACCCTTTGAGTGACAGAGTGGTACGCTGCGACGCAACGCATTGTGTACCCCCTCTGGCGCTCAAAGGGTCAATGCAATATAGACAGAATACAGATAAGCCCACATGTATAAACGGACAGTGCACCAGTTCTGGGGCAAAGCAACTACACCTCCAGAGATAAATATTCCGGTTGATTCAAGCTGACTTTCTGAACATTTGAATGCTATAGGACACTTTTCTACGGGTTAAAAGATCCATCGTAATCAATAGGAAACTTACATTTCAGCGTAACTCTCAAGTGTCCCTCTTTAGGACCCAAATCCGTCCCTCTGTACCACACTGCTGTCGCTCTTTTCAGACTGTGTGGTATGAATATAAGTGCATCACATTGCTCCACAACAATAACATTCACATTAGGTTTGTATAAACTTAAGTATATGTGTTTTTAATTTAGCCTGTGTAAATAGAATTCTTTGGTCTTGTTCTAAATCATTTACAAAAAGAGGCGTCAGTAGGTTATGAAATAACTTAAAAATACTCTGTAATGCCTCGCCCACAAGCCATGTCCCATCAACCCCACCTAAAACACAAGAGTCCGTCTTTGGCCGTGGAAGAGTTTATTTAATTTATAAGGTGGTGTTTATCCAGCCCCACAGATGATTTTGTCCTTTGTTTTGTCAAAACAGAAGTGTAGCTTTATCTTATGTGAGTGAGTGAGCACATCTTTTGTAATCAAATCTTGTCCATTGCTTTGTAAGAACTTTGTAAATTTTACTAGAGATAGTGTTTTTGTTACCTGCTTTAAAGTGACTGCAAAATATTGATGGACACTTTGGTACAGAAAGCATAGACTTTGTGGGAAAAACAAGTGGTTTTGGAGTAATTGCAGTTCACTGTACTTGTTTTAATGAACAGGGGATTTTGAAAAATCTTTCAAAATCACCTACATTTGTGTTAGCAGTTTTTCATTTCAACAAGTGTGTTTCTAAGATATTTAGCTTTATTTATTTGTCACGTTATGCAAATGAGCTACTTTCTACAGGCTAGCAGGGAATGGAATGGTAGGGACCGTAATGAATAATGAGGGACCCCATGGAGCTGTGGGATGTCCTTATTATTAAGTTTTCCAGTCAAAAAATAGTTCAAGGGGTATGTCTCTTTAAGAAAACTTAAAGCTAAAACAGAAAAGGCGGTAGAATTTACTGGAAGTTGTAAATTTTACCGCCTAAAATATGATTGGTTAAATAAAGGTTACCTCGCGCCAGGTATAAGGTTTGTACGCGAAAATAAAGTATAAATACTCCTGGTACAAGTGGTTATTGTTAACTTAAGCTGGCTTTCTGAAGGGGCAGGATTCTCAGCTCCCCGCCTGCCCACCCAAGTGTTAAAGGGATAGTAACACTTCGTTTTAACTTTATTTTATTTTGTAGGCATTAAAAAAAACATGAAGAATGATATAAGTCTTATCTCTCAAACCTTTATGGTTTATGAGATATTCACAAGCAAAGTTCCCCTCCCCGCCCCTTTTACCTAGTGTAAGCCATTTCTTCTCAGATGTGAGTCTGGTTGTATGACAGTACAGATAACAGAAGGGGACAATTTTCTTTGTATGAAAACAATGAAAGCCCTTCCCCCCTTGACAAGTTTTTCAGCTTTTTCCATTATCTTAATTGAAGATTGTCCCTCTCTGCAGTCTACCTGGGCATCTCCCTTCTGATCTGGTTGAACAAGGGGGGGGGGATACTTTGTTTGTGAATATCTCTTAAACCATAAAGGTTTCAGAGATAAGACTTATATCATTCTTCATGTTTTTTTAATGCCTACAAAATAAAATAAAGTTAAAATGAAGTATTACTATCCCTTTAAGGTTATTGTAATGTTTGTCATATGTTATAAAAAAAAAAAATGTAATAACTAAAGGTGTTTGTTCATACTGTTGCAGCATGGAGGGTTTGGATATGGTAAATTGGTAAGAATTTGGTAAGGCTACTGGCTGGTACGGCGGAGCCTTGGTAAGTTAAGGTTATGGTGTTAAATTTGGCTTTTCAGGCTGGTAGGGCTAATAAGAGTTTTTTGGTGCTTAATAAATTTGATATTTAATAAATTAATTATTTTAAATAAATGCTGCGGCCTTACCACCATCCATTAAGTTTGTTGTGTATTTATTTGGGTAGCTATAAAGGTTTATTAATAGGGCTTGAGGGTACGTCCTTACAGTATCCATGGAGAATATTGATATCTGGCTGGTATGCTTTCTAGTTCTTTGTCATTTGTATAAACAGATAAATAAAAATATCTCAAACTATTGTTTTTAATAAAAAATAAATAAATAAATAAAAAACCACTAGCAGAACTATAGGTTATGTGTGTTCCAAGCTCATCCAAAATTTTTTTTTTTTTAAATGTGACAGTTCAAATTTAAAGTGGAATTATCACCCCAAATAAAGTCTTGGCACAAGTAGGATTTCTGAGTTACGCAGTAATAATTCTGGATAACAGCACCATTGGTAAGCTTATCGCTAGATGGCTAATTATGGGTTGGGGCTTTATTTGGGGTGATAGTTCCCCTTTAAGATCCTTAAAGGGATAGCAAAGATCATAGTGAATGATGGGTACTCTGGAACTTGATTAAGATGCACTGAATTCCACTGAATAGTTGATTATATAGATAAAAATAACCAATTGGGTTTAAGTCCAGAGGTGCATTATTCACATGTCTTTGACCTATCATTGTTCTTAACCCTCAGAGTGCCAAGTTCATACCTGGTACAGTTGGACATGCTTTGCCAAGCCCTGGTATCACATTCTAACCCCTACAAAGTTCTGGTTTTATTATTATTAATTTATTTTACTCTTATCACACCTTTCTAGGGGGTTCGTCAGGAACCTTCTGATGCCCTCCCTTATACTGATCACTTACACAGTGAATCATGACAACATATTCACACTACAATGTTATTTCCTGATCCGTCGTTCCCTGAACTTCCAGGCTGAGTGAAAGCAAGAAGGCGAAATTAAATCATTGTTGATGTTAAAGCAAGGCATTCCCTGCTTAACACGGGGAAGAGGAGGATCATGGGAGGAAAGGGAGTGAGGAACTTCCTGTCACCATGACTGATTGCTTGTACTATTGTGTAAATAATACCAAGGGTGCATCAGGAGGAGTTCTGATGCCCCCAACTAGTTCTAAAAGTTAAAAAGAAAAAGTTACCCTGCATGTGCTACAGGGGTGTCCAACACATTTCTTTGCAATGCGCTCAACAGCCTTTGGAATACACAGATACAGCACTTATGGCGCGATGCAAGAAACGTTTGCATCAGATAAAGGCATTTTTGTGTGCAGATAGATTTTGCGCATATTCTAATCCAGGAAGCTAAATACCGAACGCTTCTTGAATTGCGCATGAAAAATTCCATTTTACGACAAACAGTACACAGATGTATAAATTCATTCACAATAGCAGTTTTTGCATTAGACACATTCGCTATTCCACTCACACAGATTTGTTAATATTAGCCACGCCCACAAAAAATAAATATACGCAGCCGTTCGCTAATCTTGAATTTTCATGCGCAATTCAACAAAATCATGCGCAAACCTATTCCTTACTGGTTTTCACAAGGGAAATAGCATTTGCGCACGTTTCCTGCATTGCGCCATTACTTCCCAAGCTTGATTCCACTGCTCACTACCCTCTTTAGTTCACAGATCCCCACATATACTCTCTGAATCCTCTCAACCTGGTTCCACTTCCCCCTGGTAGTCACAGAACTCCACTACACTGTCTGATAACCCAGCCTGCTTCCACTGCCCATTGGTAATCACAGAACTCCACATACATTGTTTGTTGCCAGCATGGGTTCGTTTGCTTACTGTTAGTCACAGATCCCCATATACATGTCTGACACCACAGTCTGTTTCCACTGCCCAAAGGTAATCACAGGTCTCCAAATAATCTGTCTGACCCCACCCCCATCCTTGTTTATTGCCCACTAGTAGTCACAAATCCTGATGTACACTCTCTGATACCCCAGCTTTGTTCCACTGCACATTAGTAGTCATAGATTCCCACATTCACACTCTGACTCGTCTGTTTTGTTTCATTGTCCCATTGGTAGCCATAAAATGATACATACACTGTCTGCTTCCCAGCCTTGCCCAGCTATTAGCCCCAGATTCATACATACACATTTTGACAACCCAGCTTTACTCCACTGCTAACCACACAACAGCGTATATGACACCCAAGCTTGTTTCACTGGAATCCATAGAATCACACAAACACTGTCTGTATCTCCAGCCTTGTTCCACTTGCAGCCAGGCTTCTGACACCCGCTACTATGTGTCAACCCATAGCAGTGAGGTACCATTTTTCGGTTCCTTATTAAAATGTCTCCCTCAACTGGGTGACCAATACAAAGGAACATTAAAAATGCTGCCTGGTTCAAAACAGCAAGATCAGAATGTTGCACGCATGAAAAGGATGACAATCTGATATTGCAGGGTTAAATCTTACACACTGGCATATCGGCCTGTGCCAGGGCAAGCCATGCCAACTCTGCTGGCAACTTTAACCCATTACGATATCTGTAGCTTACAATACATTGTAAACATACTTGGCAAACAAAGGGTTAATGTGCACCCTTTTGATGTTATGACTTGCCAAAAACAAAACACTCTCTTTTCTGTTGTCATAAATGTTGTAACTGTTCACATTCTTTAGGGAGCAAATAACAAAAAGTGCTTTGGGTTTACTAATAAGCTATAAAGCTAGTTATTTTAGGAGGCAAAATGTCCTTCTCCTGATCTGTCTTGATCACGCTTGGCTTTCCTAAGATAACCACATCAGACATGCCACCCTCCTACTTCTGTTTTTATAGTATGTGCATGATTCCAACAAAACCACCAAGCAGACCGTTGTATTTCAAAATATGGATCTAAACACGTTAGGAAATACTGTTACAAAACAGTCAAAATTACAATATAGGCATATTTTGTAAGTGTATATAAGAAAACAGGCAAGTTATTAATTTGGCAGAATCAGAAATAATCTTTGTCACTGTGAAAGTGCATAATTATTCAACTGCTCTGTTCTTTTATGTACTTGGTAATGTTGCTTCGGCAACATTAACCCACTAGGTGCCAGAGATCTCTGAGTCTCCCTAGCAGTTCACGTTTTACATTATGAACCTGGAGATAGCGATTTTTTTCTTAACCCCTTGAATGCCAGAGCAGTCTCCAATGCATTGCTCCGCAGTGCGTTGGAGACTGCTCTGGCATTCAGGGGATTAAGAAAAAATCCTTTATCTCTAGCATTCAGGGGGTTATGGTGCTTTGAATGTTTTTTTCTTTATTTCACATGTATAATTAATACATTCCAAAGGGGGGAAAATGGTGAATTGTTACAAAACTTTCCCTAAGATCCAGGCTGCTGAGATTTGTAGCCTGAATGGATCCTACTGCAGTCTGATTGCAGACACATACTTTGCATTTTTTCACTCAGTGATATAGACGAGGGACCGTTATTTGGCTTTAGAATATTAGAATTTGAATGCCAAGTATATCTGCAATGCATTGTAAGCTGCAGAAAACCTAACGGGTTAAAGTTACCACTCTGCATTTTGCATCTGGATATGAGGAAAGCCATACAATCAAGACAGATCAGAAAAAGGGCATTTTGCCTCTTAAAATAACTATCTTTATGGCTGGTTTGCAAACCTGAAGGACTTTGTTATTTGCTCCGTAAAGCATTTGAACAGTTACAACATTTATGACAACAGATAAGACTATTACAAAAAAGAGAGTGTTTTGTTTTTGGCAAGTCCTAACATTAAAAGGGTGCACATTAACCCTTTCAGTGCCGGTGCTCGGGCCATTTCCTGTACCCTGCAGGCCAAACACTTTTTCAACATTTTTGCTATCCTTCCGTTTAGGCTTGATTTACTCTGGTGATTTTTAGTTACATTTGGAAAATTATATATTGTTTTTTTTCAGAACAAGTTGAGCTTTCTTGTGGTACCTTACATGAAGAGAATTTTACATCGTGCAAAAAGCTATGATGTCCTAATGACAAAAAAAAGTGAAAATATACTCATTTTGCTAATATCACATACTCTGTATCAAAAACATTTACCTTGATTGAAAAAGTTTTAATTATTTGAAAAAGCCCTGAGTCCCCCGAGTAACAAAATACCAAATTTCTATAGTTTTACCTATATCCATGGCTACCGCAGAGCCCTAATCACCAGTAGTGCAAAATTACATTTTCAACTTTATAAACTAATATGCTCATTCTAGGGTTTTTGTGGTAAAACTACCCTAAAACAGTGGAATAACTATATAAAACTATATATTTCTGAAAAGTAGACAACCTGCCACATCTAATGAGGGGTAACTTGCCTTCTTGTCCCAAGCCTGTTGTGCCCAAATGCTTCCAGAAAGTGGCACTATAGGAAAAAAATAACATTTTCTTACATTTCTGCCCCTTCAGCTGTACTGAAATATGTGAAAACCATGGAATTTCCATCTGTATTCATTAGCTAGTGTTCTTAGGAGAAAAATGACACCCCATTGGTATGGGCTGACCTACCTCAGGGGACGCTAGAAGTGCAAAAAGACACCAACTACAACCTCTAAATTTTCTAACATTTTCTCAAATATTACTTGTCTATACATAAATGGTTATAACAACTAGAGAAGTGAAGAAATGATAGCCGAACCATACCATTTTGGAAAGAAGACAACCTATCACATCTAATGCGGGGTGAATTGCCTTCTTACCCCAAGCCTGTTGTGCCCAAATGCTTCCAGAAAGTGGCACTATAGTAAAAAAATTGCATTTTTTTACATTTCTGCCCCTTCATCTGTAAGGAAATCTGTGAAAACCATGGAATTTCCAACTGTATTCATTAGCTAATGCTCTTAGGAGGAAAATGACAACTCATTGGTATGAGTTCACCTACCTTAGGGGGCACTACAAGTACAAAACTACACCTACTACAACCTCTAAATTTTCTTACATTTTCTCAAACATTACTTGTCTATACAAAAATGGTTATAACAAGAGAAGTGAAGAAAGTGTACACAAACCATACCATTTTGGAAAGAAGACAACCTGCTGCATCTAATGAGGGGTGAATTGCCTTCTTACCCCAAGCCTGTTGTGCCCAAATGCTTCCAGAAGCTGGCACTATAGGAAAAAAAAATGGCATTTACTTACATTTCTGCCCCTTCATCTGTATGGAAATCTGTGAAAACCATGGAATTTCCAACTGTACTCATTAGCTATTGCTCTTAGGAGAAAAATGACACCTCATTGGTATGAGTTCACCTACCATAGGGGGCGCTACAAGTACCAAACTACACCTATTGCAACCTCAAATTTTTCTCACATTTTCGTAAACATTACTTGTCTGTACAAAAATGGTTATAACAACTAGAGAAGTGAAGAAAAGGTACACAAAACATACCATTTTGGAAAGAAGACAACCTGTTGCATCTAATTAGGGGTGAATTGCCTTCTTACCCCAAGCCCGTTGTGCCCAAATGCTTCCAGAAGGTGGCACTATAGGAAAAAAATGGCATTTACTTACATTTCTGCCCCTTCAGCTCTATGGAAATCTGTGAAAACCATGGAATTTCCAACTGTACTCATTAGCTATTGCTCTTAGGAGAAAAATTACACCTCATTGGTATGAGTTCACCTACCTTAGGGGGCACTACAAGTACCAAACTACACCTATTGCAACCTCAAATTTTTCTAACATTTTCTCAAACATTACTTGTCTGTACAAAAATGGTTATAACAACTAGAGAAGTGAAGAAAGGCTACACAAACCATACCATTTTGTAAAGAAGACAACCTGCCGCATCTAATGAGGGGTGAATTGCCTTCTTACCCCAAGCCTGTTGTGACCAAATGCTTCCAGAAGGTGGCACTATAGGAAAAAAATGTAATGTTCTTATATTTCTGCCCCTTCAACTGTACTGAAATGTGTGAAAACCATGGAATTTCCAACTGTATTCATTAGCTAGTGCACTTAGGAGAAAAATGACACCCAACTGGAATGAGTCGACCTACCTTAGGGGTGTCAGAAGCACATAACTACACCTACCTGTTTGCTTCCTCGAAAATGGCTGCTTGTACTAAAATGTTTATAACTGTTAGAGACATGAAGGAAAGGTATAAAAGGTATACCATTTTGGAAAGTTGACATTCTCCCGCATCAAATGAGGGGTCACTTGCCTTTCTACCCCCTTGGCTGAAGTGTGCAAATATTTCCAAATGGTGGCGCTCTGGGAATAAATACATGTTTTTTTACATTTCCACCACTTCAAAGATACTAAAATCTTTGAAAACCATAACATTTCCTGCTGTATTCAGTACCTGCTACCAACATGAGAAAAATGGAAGCCCATTTGTGTGGGTTAACATACAATATGTGCGTGCTAGGAACACGTACGTAAACCTGACACTTTTGTTTTTGAAATTATCTGCTTGCACTAAAATGGTTATAACCATAATAGATATGCAGGAAAGGTAGAGAAACAATGCCATTTTGGAAAGAAAACAACCTGCCTCATCTAATGAGGGGTCACTTGCCTTCTTACCCAAAGACTGGTGTGCACAAATGCTTCCAGGAGGTGGTGCTAATGAAAAAAAAGCCATTTTTTACATTTCTGCCCCTTCAGATGGAGCTCTGTGAAAACCATGGAATTTTCAACTGCACTCATTAGCTAGTGCTCTTAGGAGTCAAACTACAGCCCATTGGTATGAGTTGACCTACCTTAGGGGGTGCTAGAAGTAGAAAACTATGCCTACTACAAACTGATGTTTCTAACATTTTCTCAAACCTGACTTGCCTGTACGAAAATGGCTATAACACCTTCAGAAGTGAAGAAAAGGTAGATAAACCATACCATTTTGGAAATAAGACAACCTGCCGCATCTAATGAGGGGTCACTTGCCTTCTTACCCCAATACTGGAGTGCATAAATGTTTCCAGAAGGAGGCAATATAGGAAAAAATTGAATTTTTTTGCATTTCTGCCCCTTCAAATGTATGGAGCTCTGTGAAAACCATGGCATTTTCAACTGCATTCGTTAGCTAGTGCTCTTAAGAGTCAAACGACACCCCACTGGTATACCTTAGGAGGTGCTAGAAGTAGAAAACTGCACCTACTACAACCTCTGATGTTTCAAACATTTTCTCAAATCTGACTTGCCTCTATGAAAATGGCTATAACATCTTCAGAAGTGAAGAAAAGGTGGGTAAACATTACCATTTTGGAAAGAAGATAACCTGCTGCATTGAATGAGGGGTCACTTGCCTTTTTACCCCTAAGTTAGTGTGCACAACTATTTCCAGAATGCGGTGCTACAGGAAAAAAAACAAACATTTTTTTTACTTGCTTCAAAGATACTAAAATGGTTCAATGGCATGGGATTTCCTAGGAGGACTTCTTGCCAGCCTAAGAAAAATGGTACCCCACTGCTGTGGGTTGACATACCAATTTGGGTGGCAGGAGTGCGGCTACCAGTGAAACAGGGATGGGAAAGCAAACAGTGTATGTGTGATTTTATGGCTAACAGATGAAAGAAGCTAGGGCGTCAGCCGGTGTACGTGCGGACCTGTGACTACCAGTGTAACAAACTGTGTGGGAGGGTGAGGGATTAGGCAGTGTGTGGGTATGAGCAGAGGTACAAGGAGGGTGGTGATGGTGGGGCAGTGTCTGATAGTTAATATGGGGGATCTGTGACTACCAGTGTGCACTGTATGTACCCCTCATACAAAGTTTGATTCCCATCCTGAATCTAGTGCATACTGGTACTCTGAGTCTACCAGCAGGCAGTGGAAACAGGCTGGGGGTCAGGCTGGGGAATGGGACTGCCAGTTGGCTGTGGAACCAGGCAGGGGGATACGGTACGTGTGGGGGGGGGGGGATTGGAGGCATTTTGTGTGCATGCCATAGGGGTGCCCAATGCACTGCAAAGCAATGCGTTGGACCCCCTGTTGCACACAGTTTTTTTTTTTTTTTTTATTCATACCTCGTTCGGGAGGCGGTATCAGGAACATTCCTGGTGTCCCCCATCAAGGTCTAAAAACAGAATAATGAAAAAAAAAGTGTTTGTGTCACATGGGCTCCAACGCATTGCAAAGCACTGTGTTGGACACCCCCTGTGGCACGTGCATTTTTTTGGGCTTTTCCCCCCAATATTTTTGTGTAGACCTCGTTGGGCGCATCAGAACCCATACAGTGAGGTCTGAATAAAAAATAAAAGGGGAAAAAAAATAATTCTTTGTGGTCGGGTGTCCAGTGGATTGCAAAGCAATGCACTGGGCCCCTGTGGCACAGCAAGGGTTAATTTTTTTTATCATTAGTTTGTATTCAGATGGCCACCAAACAAGCTCTGATCACAAAGTAATGATAAAAAGTCCTGTGTGTGCCACAGGAATGGGGTCTGCATTGAACCCCCCCTCCCAGTGGCACACACAGGGTTACATTTTTTTTATTTTATTTTTTTTATTTTAGACCTCATTGATGGGCATCGGGACCCCCCTGATCCCCCCAATGAGGTCTGAGTCAAAAAAAATATATGTCCACAAAATAAGTGTCCCTGTGAGTGCCACAGGGGTCTCCAGTGCATTGAAAAGCAATGCATTGGATCCTTGTGGCACTCAGAGGGTTAATTTTTTTTATTATCACTTTGTAATCAGAGCTTGTTGGGGGGCCATCTGAACCAATCCTGATGGCCCCCCAACAATCTCTGATAACAAAGTAATGATAAAAGCCCTGTGTGTGCCACAGAAGGGGGGACTGCAATGGACCCCCCCCTGTGGCACACACAGGGTTAATATTTTTTTTTATTTACATTTTTTTATTATAGACCTCATTGAGGAGTATCAGGACCCCACCGATCCCCCCAATGAGGTCTTACAAAAAAAAAGTAATCAAAATAAGTGTCCCTGTGAGTGCCACATGGATCTCCAGCACATTGCAAAACAATGCATTGGACCCTTGTGGCATTCAGAGGGTTAATTTTTTTTTAATCATTACTTTGTAATCAGAGCTTGTTGGGGGGCCATCAGGATTGGTCCTGATGGCCCCCAACAATCTCTGGTAACAAAGTAATGATTAAAGCCCTGTGTGTGCCACAGGAGGGGGGGTTGCATTGGACCCCCCTGCGGCACACACAGGGTTAATTTTTATTTTATATTAAGTATATAGACCTCATTGAGGGGCATCAGGACCCCCCTGGTCCCCCCAATGATGTCTTTGAAATAAAAAAAATGCCCCCAAAAGAAGTGACCCTGTGAGTGCCACAGGTGTCTCTAGCACATTGCAAAGCAACGTGCTGGGGACCCCTGCGGCACTCACAGGGTTACTTTTGTTATTTAATTATTATTATTTTTTTTTTCAATTTGTTCAGACCTCGTGGGGGACATCTGGACCCCTCCTGGTGTCCCCTCAGTTATTGGGAGATCAATAAGGCGACCGCAGGAGATCAAAAGCTCTCCTGCCCTTCTCTCCTACCACCGGTCATGCCCACTTCTACCCGGAAGTTCGGGTAGGAGAGATGGGAAAGGATTTGTGTTTATTGATCTCCCAGCACGATCGTCTGGGAGATCAATAACTGGGGAGGCATGAGGAGTGCTCCTTATGCCTCCCCAAGAGTGCCAGGCTGCATTTCAGCTGAAGTGCGGCCACTGCAAGCCGGTTATACCAACTTATGCAGTGACCGCATTTTAGCTGTACAGTGTATGAGCGTGACACAGCAGGTACAGCTGTGTCCGCTCATACATTGTACCCATCTGGCACTCTAGGAGTTAACCCTTTGTTTGCCAAGTATATTTGTAATGCATTGTAAGCTGCAGAAAATGGTTAAATTTGCCAGGGGGAGTTGGCATGGCTTGCCCTGGCACATGTTGATATGCCAGGGTCTGACATTTAACCCCTTCCCGACATGTACGTCCCGCAAAAACTGTCACTTAGCCACAGAGGATGTACATGTACGTCCCGGAAGTCCGGGTCCCTGCGCGGCTGAACGCCGTTCAGGGACTCCAGAACAATTTAAAAAAAAAAATTCTTAGCCGGCGTTAAGTGACAGGTTAACCCTGCAACATCAGATTGTCATCCTTTTCATACGGCAATATTATGATCTCTCTGTTTTGAACCAGATAGCATTTTTAATGGGCCTTTTTGTTGGTCGCCCATTAGGTGGCGACATTTTAATAGGATACCCCATTTTTCTCAGGTTGGCACTAGGTCCCTGAATATACCAGGGCAGGGCTGTCCAGGTTCAATTCTCAATGACCACCAAAAGGCCAAGATTTAAGGATATCCCTGATTAAGCACAGATGGGTTAATCAGTGGCTCATTCATTTTGATTGACTTACCTGTGCTTCAGGCAAATCCTTAAAACCTGGCCTTTTGGTGAACCTTGAGGACTGAACTTAGACAGCCCTGCACTAGGAAATTCCACGATATTGAATATTTATATATCTTTGAGGTGACTAAAGTGTAAGAAAGCATATGTTTTTCTTATAGCACCTCTTTCTGGATACATTTGTCAAAACCAGACTAGGGGAAGTAAGGCAAGTGACCCCTCATTTGATGTCCTAGCAACGTTTTATGCTTTGTGTTCCTTTCCTTCATTTCTATAGTAGTTACAACCATTTTAGTACAGATAAGTCATATCTGAAACATGCTCAGCTCATAACAATTATTGCTATTTTTATTGAAGGAGCAGTAGCTAAAGAATACAGTATGAAATTACATATTTTTCAAAGCTAAAGGTGTCTTTGAATGTGTATAAATGTCTAGCATCACATTCCTGGAATAGTTTGTGCATACCAGCCTTTGAGTAAAAAGGCATGTAAAAGTTCATTTGAGGTAGGGGAGGTTGGCTACTTTTCAAAATGGTACACCTTGATTACCTTTTCTTCATATCACTAACAGTTATAACCCTTTCAAAAGTGTCCAGGTTTAGGTTAGTGCTCTGTACTGTATGTCAACACATACAAATGTGGTATGGTTTTTTTTTCAGTCAGACAGTAGGTAGTGAATACAGTAGGAAATACCATGTTTTCAAAATATTGTACTATCTGTGATGTGTGTATATATATATGTTATGGAATTGTTTGTGCAAAACAGCCTAAGGGCACAAAGCAAAACAATCCCTCACTTGATGCAGGTGTGCATATGTCACCATTATGGTTTGTCAGTCCATACCAATGGGGCAACCATTTTTCTAAGAAATCAGAAACATGTGAATACAGTTGGACATTCCTTAGTTTTCAAAGATTTCAGTATGTTTGAACAGGTGGGAATGTAAATAATGCCTATTTTTTTTCTTTAGCTCCACCTGCTTGAAACATTTGTGTACACCAAGTTAGGGATATAGATTAAATTGACCCCTCATTTGAGGCACTAGGATATCTTCTTTCCAAAAGTGTATGCTTTGTATACATTTTCTTAATTTCTGTAATTGTTACAACAATTTTAGTACAGGCAAGTCATGTTTGAAAACATGTAAGGGGGACTTTCACCCTGAAAGCACTTGATGTCATTGGATCTAACTATTTAATTTATCTATAGGTTATCTTTTTTTTAAAAAAATGTCAATATTTTATGAGATATTGACTTTTAAAGTTACCAGTAACGTCACAATCTCCCTTATCTGCGGTACAAGCTAATACAGCTGTGCGCTACGCACAGCTCTTTGGTAAGTCCATGTTCTACATATTTCTTCCCACCTCCCTTCTTAGCTCTTCAGCTACATATGGATGCTGGAGAGAGCAGATGCCAACACCGGTAACAGTGGAGAACTTAAATCATATTTAAGATCTTTTCAGCCCACTGTAGGATTGTATGTAGCCAGATGTCATGTGTTACATATATTAGTCCCACATAGTTTCAGGTACTGGAGCATTTTCAGGACAATTGCTAATAAGTTTTATCCATGCCAGGCTAATTTGGCCCTTGTGAAAGCCACATGTTCCACACAATATGGATGGAGCTAGCAGATCAGATGAGCATTGGCAATTTTTACAGATTTGCCGATATTGACTAAACTCCCTGGCTGCCAGTAATGGAGACCTCTCTGGCTACCAAGGGGTTAAATATGTTAGTGTTGTGGACATCTCAAGGTGCCAAAGGGTTAAACAATTTATTATAAGTGTGTCAGCATTTATTATCCAAGAAGTACATGTACAGTGACAACAAAGTGTTAAAGGGATAGTAATAGATGAAAATAAACGCAGCTCCAGTTAATCCTCATATGTTTTTAGACATGTAGAGCTGTATTGCAATATTCTCCGATGTGTAGATCAACAGTAATTGAATTATAAAGAATCCCCCTCCTGCCCTTCTAGCTATGTAATGTGCTGTCCAAGACCGTCCAGATGTAGCTCAGTCAGGAACAATCTTCTGTGAGCATAAGGAAAATACTGATCTTCTTCTTCAAGGGGGGAAGGGTTTGCCTTATGCTCACAGCGACAAGATTGTCCCTTGCTGCGAGCTGTCCGGTCAAGTGATCAGATTCCACATCTAGGGGGAGGCGCCATAGAAGAGGTAAAAGGGGAGAGGGATGCTTTATAATTGAATCACTGTTTAACTACATGTCAGAATATATCGCAATACAGAGCTATGTGTCCAAAAATATATGTGGATTAATGGAAGCTGCGTTTATTTTCGTCCATTACTATTCCTTTAAACCACCTCCCCCTAACTGTCCAACATTACATTCCATTTTCAGAAAAATGGCATTGTGGTTGTACATTTGTGCTTCTGGCCCCCCTGCAATATGTTAACTCACACCAATGCTTTTAAGAGCATTAGCTATTTAATGCAACTGGAAATGTCATACTGTTAAAATATTTCAGGACATCTGAAGGGGTGAAAATTTAAAAAATTCTAATTGTTTGTTTCTTGAGATTTACAGTAACTTGTGACGTTCATGTTCATTTTCTTAAACCTTTCTGAAAACCACCATATTTAATAAACTATTATTGCTACATCATTTTGTGTAGGACAAAATGTAAGCCCTTTTCTGATTTGTAAATTAGTCTACTTTTATTAAATATTTATTTTAACCCTTTAAGTACCTAGAGGGTCACACAACGCATTGCAGAGAAATGCTTTGTGTACCCCTCCGGCACTCAGAGGGTTAAAGTAATTATTGTGTTGCTTTAGAGAGTAGTTTTTCCAATGGAATTAGCAATTTTAGTTTTGGAAATACACTTATGTGCTCCTGTTAATTAGTTGTCTGCGTAAGCTATGGTTTTAAATAAAACTGTGCATATTTGTACTTGGGGAGTCAGGACTTTGAAAAATAACAAAAACCTTCCCAACCAACATAAATATTCTGACATATAATGTATGATAGTAGCAAAATAATAACTTTTCAATTATTTATTTATTTTTTGGCATCATAGCTTGTGGTGCAGTACAAAATTTACTTCATGTAAGACACCATGAAAAACCTGAATTTGGTCTGAGAAAAAAAACCAATATAACTTTCTATATAAATCTAAAGGTTACCTACATTAACCATACCTAAACAGATGGATAGGAATAATGCTGGAAATGGATCTGGCCTCCAGGGTCTGAGAAATGGCCCAAGCCCCTGGCACTGAATGGGTTAAGACTAAGCTGTGCATGCTCCTCCCCACTCCTGAACCGTGGGAAATCCTGTTCTGAATTGCATGGGAAAAGTAGACAAAGCTTTTTTTCACTATTGTTATTGTTTTTCTATCTTACACCATAGTGACACTGTCTGCTTGAGGCTCTGTCTGGCATACCTACCAAGTGTCCCAGCTTTTCATGATTAGTCCTTGGTTTCTGCTTCCTGTCTATGTATTCAACTGATACTGTTTTGTACTGATTTAGATGAGCTATATCCTAGGAACATATCCCTTTGAATTGTCTAACACATTGAAGACTTTCTCTTGGTCACACCTCTACAACAGACATGTTCTTTTGCCAGGGGAGTCCTTACTCTCCACCATCTATATCTGATTGATAAGTGTGTCATGTATTTGTATTGCGTTCTCTAATTTTACAGCACTTTAGAATAAGCTAGGGCTTTATACATTAACAAGCAAATGGAGCACGGTGTTGCCTGTGGATCAGTAGAGTATGGCATAGATCAAGGGTATGCAAATTATACGTAAACACTCTCACACACATGCGCATACACACACACACTCATACTCTCACATATTTGCACACTCACATTCTCTCCCTCTCTCATACACACTGACATTCTCACTGTCACACATAGACACTCATTTGAAGTCAGCAGGGTCACCCATAGCCTGATCTGGCTTTGGTTCTCCACATTGCCTTGTTGTGACCTAGGCAGGGCCAGTGCCATGCACTCTGTCTGCCAACTAAGCATTGCTCCACTGGTAGCTACAGAACCACACCATCCAGAACTGGCTTTAATCAGACTGATTTTTTTACTACTCCTCATTGGTTGATAGGTATTCATACCATGAAAAATGGGTGAGCAACCTGTGGCTTGTGTGGACACCTGCTCCCATTACCACCAACCTGCCCTTGTCTGGCATGGGATCATGGGAAATGCAGTCCTACAAAGCTTAAGCAGTCAATCCACATGGCTTCCTCCATGGCGGTAAGAGGTGGAAGCAGCATTTGGAGGGGTTAGCCTGTGTCCTCTGTATCAGCATTTCACTTTCTTCCAATGTAGAACACAGGAACCATGGGATAAAGTATCCTCCATCAAATAGGGCAGGGCACTTGCGTTATAAGGCTCTCTGGAGGTAGAGATTACCTCCCAACTCCACTTTACCCCCACCAGATATACTCAATTTTCACAAATAGCAAACACTGAAAACAGAAGCAAGGCAGGAAAGAGAGGCATTTGAACCAAAGAACCCAAAGTACCCCCATCCAGAAATCAACCAGAGAAGCCCTTTGTTCCACATGAACTGAGAGAAACTAATTTATTAGTAAGTGTACATAAATCCTCCTTTTTTTGCAGTCACCCATGAGTGGAGATGTGGGAACAGGTGGGTGGAGCCAGGCAAGTAAACCCACCATAATTTTTCTTATTGGCTAAAAACTCTGGCAGTGGGTGTGATCAATATACAGAGGACTGTGTTTAGCTGTTTGCAGTCTTCTTCAGCCACCAAATTCCAAATTGTTAGAGTGAGGGGACAGACGTACTGAGGACTAATGAACTAATGGAGGGAAGAAGAAAAAGAAGGGAATTCAAAGGAGGAATGAGGGAGAGACAAAAAAAAGTATCACCCGCTTTCTTGCTCCATTCCTCGGCTGATCTCAGACAGCTGTCTTTTCTTTGAGTTTAACCCATTGCATGCCAGAGTAATCTACAAGGCATTACATAGCATCACATTGGAGAGGTCTCTGGCATTCAAAAGCTTGATGCCAATTCTCCCCATGTACACTTCTGAATCTCTACTGTGGGGCTGCTCTCTTCTCATGCCGTTTTCTTTATGTGCTTGCCAGAGAGCTCCTCTGATATGCCACGCTGACAGCAAGGTTACAGGTGCAGTCGAGTTTCATGTCCTAAAAGGGAGAAGAGGACATAAGATGAGAGATGTAGTTTTCAGGTGAGTGAGTTGGAACGAGGTGGTTTAGATTAGAATGTGTAAGGGGTGTGTAAAAAGTGCAGCCCAGTTTCCTAAACAGGTTATGGGGAGCAGCCCTAAAATGTGGATTGTCAGATGCGTTCAGGTGCAGTCATTGATGAGCTGTGTATGGGACTGGAACAGAAGAGATTTTTTTACACGGCGTGATATGGTTCTGTCCTGTAGATTAATTCTCATTACAGTATAGTCTGTGATCACTCCTGAGCCTGAGTTTATTTATCTCTGTTTTCTACAGAATTAACCCAACAGATTCCCTTTAATCTTTTGTGCTGAAAAATGTGTTTATGCTGTTTTATAATGTACAAGAGCACTAAAAGGTTTGTACCTGCTAAAATGGTACAGTTGGGGGGTATGGTAATCAAACATAACATTTAAACAGTGTTGACAAGCAGTATAGGTTATTTGTTATGTGATCCCATTTAAATTTTTGATATTTCCCTTTATCCCCTTTGTTCAACACAGTTGTCGACAACACATGTTGCAGTGTGTTGTGAGATGTGCCTTATTTGCCTAGAATTAAACTAATTTTAGAGCAAACCAGCTTCAACTTTGGGAACAAATAAACATTCCTCAAATTCCATTTGATTTAAATTGGACTTTTAACCTTGAATGCTAGAGAGGTTTCTAAAGCTTTGCATCACAATAGGGCAACTAAAGCAATATTTGCATAATATGTCACAAGTCATTGCCTCATACATAATCATCAAAGCATTCACCACAAAAGCATCCAAGGTGCAGTATGTCTGATCTTCAGGTCAGTGTGGGGCTACCATGCAGGTTTTTCACTCTGAAAACATTGCAGGCTGATATGCTCTTCACAGCCTTCAATGTCTGTCTGAGCTTGTGGGCATCAGTCAATATTATATGGCTGACACTTACATGGACCAGCCCCCACCGCACTCCTGCCACTCCCTTACATGCAAAAGGATCACCTGGAGAACTCAGGAGCTTGGAGGAGAGTAACAACTAAACAGGTGATGTGAATAGGACCAGTGACTGATAGTTGATTGATCACAAACTACTATACCAACTGTTGCACAGTGAAATGATCTATTCTGGCTCTGCACATGCATTACCATTGGCTGGAGGCGGAAGGTACAGAAAGTCCATTGAAGGATCGGGTGGAAAATGCAATCCTACCGCCCGCCCGCCCGCAGGGAAGATGGGACACAGAGCTTAACACAGATCACTGTATTCAAGTGCAGCAAAAGAAAGTAAGGCTTCTTTTGACATCAGGTTGCGCTGGGGGGGAGGGAGGGAAGGTAGCCAGCAGCAATATTTTTTTTTAACTAAAGGGGAAAACAAGGGTACGTATTATAAATAGGCACTCTTGTTTTCCCCTAAAATCTTGGGTGTAATATACACCTGCATATTATACACAGGTGTGTATTATACCTGAGATTTTATGGTACATTATAGTGCATCTGGTTCATTATCCAGGTATAGTTAATATCGGTGTATAGTTGCCCAATAATAATGTATTGCAAACTGTTTATATGGTTAGTATATAGAAATATCAATGTGTAGTTCAGTCTTCATTATTTGTGCATAAAACCCAAAACCAACCTATAGCTCAGTACCATTATATAGATAAGCAAAATCAATTTATATTATGTATTATAGTTATATATTATAATATAGATACATCATTATCAGTGTACAGATACCCAACATCAAAGTATAGCTCAGAGTACTCATTATATTCCTATAAAAGAACAGGATCATGTGGCCAGAATTCTCCATCAGTGCCAGCCTCACCCAGGGGCAACAGTAAGAAGGAGTTTTGCAAACATTCGCCTACTGTTTCTTACATTGTTAAAGGTACTCCACTAACACACACATTCCCACTCACACACGACACTCACTCCACTCATACACATCCCACACACACCCCACTCACACACTCTGCAAACCCCACCCACACATATTACATTCACTCACTCCACTCACACACACCTTCCACTCACACCCCACTCTCATACTCTATATACAGACACCCCAATTCACACACTCCACTCACACACAGACCCCACTCAAACACACACCCCATTCACACACTCCACTCATGAGGTGGATATTGCCTGAATGTGGTGACTGAGGGATATGAAGGATATGGCAGAGTCAAAGGTGAGCAGCAAGCTTTGACGGTTCGTATAATGGTAGTGTTGTTAACTGAGAAGAGTCTAGGGAATATTAAAAGTTCAGTTTTTAGTTAGGTTAAGTTTTAGGTGACAGGAGGACATCCAGTAAGACACAGCATAGAGACAATCAGATACATAGGACAGAAGAGAAGAATGGAGATCTGAGGAGGAAAGAAACATTTGGATGTCATAGCATAGCTATGATTGTGAAGCCCAAAGGAGTTTATTAGATTCCCAAGTGAAGAAGGGTAGACTGAAAACAGTAGGGTCCCAGGATAAAACCATATGGTATGCCAACAGAAAGTGGTAGGGGTGAAGAAGCAGAGACAGATATGAATAATTAAAACCTGTATCACAGAGGTCTAGGGAGTGGAGGGCTTGGAAGGAGTGTGGATGATGAAGTCATTGGCCACTTTAGTGAGAGCAGTCTCACTGGAGTGATGATGAGGGCAGAATTCAGATTGCAGGGGGTTCTATAGGGAATGAGACTAGAGGAATTTTGTGAAAAGACTGTGCTGCAGCAAAATTATAACTTAGAATAAGGATCACCATACAAGAGTCTCTTCAGCTGGATTTAATGGAGAATACACTAAGAAGATGGCGTCAACTTAGAAATCACACAGGTTTTATAACTTTTCTCCAAGAGAAAGACACCCCCCAATAGGAAATATATATTGATTTCTTAATATTAGTACATATAAAATATATCTAAAATTACATCAGTAAGAGCAGGCAATATAGGCAATGGAAATGCTAAATATAGAGGATGTTCCCCCATCTCACATATGTCCTTGCATCCTAGTAGGTGAGCCAAATGGCCCCCACAGCTTTTATCCAAAATAACATTTCAGTAAATATCGTGGACAAGCAAAATCTACTTCTTTTTTCACAGTACAGCAATCTTTCTTAACCCTTAGCACTCTTTTAGTTAACCCTTGTGAAAGGATATATCAGTTTATTGGTTTAGGCTGGTAGGCCCCAGGTATTATGCCAATCAGGGATTAATGATTCAATTTAGCTGAGATGCTTTAAATACAGAAAAATAACATTATTTTTTGTAAGATTATTGCTACTTCTGTTTTCTTTAAAACCTCCAGCAAATGTTGTTTTTAAAGGATGTTGTTTTCAGAGAAATAGATATACACATCAGGGGCATTTAGCCAGGTGGCTAACCCTTTAAAGACCGGGAAAATCTGAGGTTGTTTTCACTTAAGGACCGGAGCAATTCTGACCTTTTTGACTATGTCTTTGTTCAACAGTGTTTTCCTTCTAAGTCTTTTATTCCACCCCCATAAATTATATACTGTTTTTAAGCACAAATCGGGCTTTCTTTTGATACCCCACTTATATGGATAACCAACCATTTACTTTATTAAAATCAATTGGGATCAATTGGGTGCAAAGGTTTAAATTTTTATGGAGACTGCATGAAAGGTATGACCATTCAGTGCACAGTTTAAAGTGGCCACTCTCCCCCCCGGGTGAAAATCCCCATGTCCCTTTTTCCCACCCTATTTTGTCACTTTTTTATCTATGACATTTGGTGGTGTGTATAAATTTATTACATGGCTCCATAACAATCACACTCCCAGTTTTGTGTAATGAGATTTTTTTTTTTTTTTAATAAAATATTTTTTTGTAAAAAAAAAAAAAGTGTGTTGTGTTTAAAAAAAAAAAAAAAAGTGTATCATTGCAGGTCGGTCAGAAATTGACCTGCATTTAGCCAGCCTCCAGCACCAGCAGTGAAGGGGTTAATACCCCCAGTTGCTGTATTTTCTTTTTCCACTAGGTGCCTCCTCTCTGCTTCTCTCTCCCTTACTTTGATAGCAAGGGAGACAGAGGCAGAGGAGAGACATAGAGGCAGTATGCTTTGCGTACTTCCTCCGTCACTCAGAATGCCGGTACATGTGATCGCTGCTACGGCGATCACGTGACCCGGCACAAGCAAGAAGGGCTGAGACTGAACACCCCGGTCTCGGAGCGTTCAGTCTCAGCCTGGAATTAATGGCAGCAGCGTGCATGGAGGCACGCTGCTATCATTTAAGCCATGACGGTCCAGGACCGTCATGGGTCCTTAAGGGTATAACAACCCATGACAGTCCAGGACCATCATGGGTCCTTAAGGGGTTATATGTTGTTTTGGTCCCTCATTTTTGTGGTGATCTGTTCCTCTTGTGGACTTCATGCTTGGGGCAGGTGGCCAAGTAGGTAAAAGGTCAGGGTTTACTGGAAATTGGTCATTTGGACTTGGCACATGCTCCAATCATGTAGTGCCACCTAGAGGATTTATGAGAATATTAGAAATAAGACTTTGCATAGGATATAATGGTCTGCATAAAATGTGATAATCTGCATAGTAGTAATGATCTGCATAAGCTGTAATGATATGCAAATGTTGTAACTGCAAGATTGTGACCCATGAGGTGTGATATTCCGGGATGTGTGACCCACCCATATATGTATCCCAATAAAAGCTTGTGCATGGCTTCAATAAAGCGGAACTAAGATTTTAGCACATACACTTGTTTGTGTGTCTATTTTTTCAGTCCCCCAGTATTGAAGGCCGGGATATCTGTGGGAACTGTGTGTTGATTAAAGGTGCCCCAGGGGGTTCTAGGTGAAGCTCCATATCGTGACCAGGAGTGGAAAGAGCGGGATATTGATTTCACCTTGTCATCAATGCCAGTGCATGAATTAATATGGTTTACAGTGAACCTTAATTTTCTCCTTCAGTTGTATACCGGAGCATGGAGGTGAATGGGAGTTGAGAAACGGGCTGGTAATTGAGAGAGTATTTCTATAAGATGGGTGTGATTAATGCATGCTTGAAAGAAGATGGGAAGATCCCACGTGTCAGAGAGAGGTTGATTAAATTAACCCCGTGAGTGCGAGAGAGGTAGCCATCACATTACAATTCGTTGGATACGTTTCTGGCACTCAAAAGGTTAAACGTGCTGTTTTGGAGCAAACCTATCATTTATTATCATTCATTTATAAAGCACCATCTATGTACAATTAGGGAACTCAGTACAAACTCATTATTAGCATTTGACACACATAGCAAATAGATACAAATAGTGGAGTGGACCCTGTTAGAGGGAGAGCTTACAGTCTAAAGGGTGAGCCTACTGAATCCTAAAGCATGAATACAACTTTTATTGCACTATATGCCTGAGAGGTCTCCAATGCATTGTTTTGCAATGTGTTTGAGAACTCTCTGGAATTAAAGGGCATAAAAGACCCATTTAAATCAATGGAAATTTGGTGAATTTCATTTATTTCTTCCCCTCTGTTGCAGTTGGTTTGATCCAGAATTGTTCCTTCTTCCTTTTATGGAAAATGCCCTAAACCTTTATAAGACTTTTAATTCTCTGAATGCTGGAGAAGACTCCATTTTAAATGGGACTTTTAACTCTTTGAATGCTGGACAGGTCTCCAAAGCATTGTAAAGTGCTTAAGTGATTTAAAGTTCCATGTGAATCAATGCGTATATTATCCGCTGTTTTGTGTATCTTCAGCTTCAAGAATTTCACCTTAAATCTCCACTCTGTCTCTGTACCCTGTGGATAAAAGAGAAGAAAACAGACATGTCCACAAGAGTGTGATGAAAATATTCTTCTGTACACTTACCAGTTGTCAGTCACTGGACTCCTAGTCACTGTGAACCCAGAAGAGCACTCACACACTAGAACTGCATCATTCACTTGATGTCACTGTTTTTCTGCAGTCCCTGCTCAGAGCAGCTCAGGGCTGGTGCAAGAATTTTACCACCCTAGGCAAAACCTTATTTTTCTGCCCCTTGGCCCCTCCCCTTTATGCCCCGCCCCTGTATGTGTATAAGCGTCAGTGTGTTTGTGTGTTCTCTATATGTGTAGGTGTCAATGTGTGTTCCATATACATGGATAAGTGTCAATGTATGTGTGTTCCTTGTATGTGGTGTGTATAAGTGTCAGTGTGTGTGTTCCCCAGGATGTGATGTCACTTTGTAAGGAGTCCGGTGTGATGTCACTGGGTAGTGAGTCCAGTGTAATGCCACTTCCACATTGTCCCCACATTTCCACACTGGTTCCCATTGCATACTGAGACTCTATTGTCCACTTCCAGATTATTCACCTTCACACATTGTCCACCACAGTGCCCACCTCCACATTCAGCGGCCAGACTGCAGAGTTATGCTTTGGGCTAGCTCTGCCTCAGGCTCAGTCCCCATATATTTTTTTTCATCATGCACAGTTATATGACATCATGTGCATGATGACATCCTGCACATGGGCATGCTCAGTTAGGAAATGGCTTCACTTCATTGAGTCTCAATAGACTCAGTGAACAGAAGCTTAATGTCAGTGCCATGCACTGACAGTGAGTCGCATTAGTGGGGGGCAGGCATTCTCACAGGCCCGGCCCCCCAGGCAACGTTACTGGAGCGTAAACCAGCACTCCCCCGTGGTACTGCAGCATATATATATAAATGGAAAAAAAATTGCAACACCCCCCCCCCCCCCCCGTTTCGGCGCCCCTCCGCTGCGGCCCTCTAAGGTGGCTGCCTAAGCAGCCTTATGCTAGCTCCAGCCCTGTCCCTGCTTGACAGATTAGTGTCCTATTCTGGTCTACCCTTCTACTTGCTGCTCAATGATGGCTTCATCTTGTCCATCAATACTGCCTGCATGTCCCTTCCTTTGGATGGAGCTTGCATCCAGTGTCACAGATTAGTGAGCCAAGCATAGGAGGACTGGGTGAGTTGAGTGGAGGGGTGGTGGTAGAGGGATGAGTACTAAGGATGGATGATGAGTGGAGATGAATGGGAGAGAGGTAAGCAGTTGAGAGGAGGAGACAGGAGTGAGAAAAAGGAATGACGAGGAAGGGGGTGACAGGAAGAACAAGGAGGGAATGGAGAGGGTAGCAGAGGGGTAATGGGAGAAAGAAGAAGGGTACTGGAGTAAGAGGAGCAGGAGATGAGAAGGTGAGAGGAGTAGTGAGACATGCCAGAGAAAATAATGTGGTAAGAGGATCAAGGGTGTGATGGCTAGGAGACAATGAGTAGCCTTCCCTTCCTAGTATAAATGAAGTCTTCCTGACCACTTCTTTTGTGTTTTTTCTGAGATGCTCTTAACCTGATTTTTGCTTCTAAATATGAAGGGGTTTTAAGCGCTCTTAGGAAACAGCAGAGATGTGCACTGTAAAATTGATCAGAGGGATATAAAAGGAACAAGAAGCGATGCATCATGCAATGGCCTTTATTAATTCACTCACCTGTTTGATCGACCTTGCTCATACATTCAAAGATAATTGGGAAATGTAGTGTTCTCAGACCCGATTGTCTGACAGCAGAGTGTATGGGTACTTTAAAGGAACACTAACACCTATACACAAAGTGTACCTATTAACTTAATACAAGGAAAGATGAATCCTGGAACCACCTAAAGTGTTCTGTGGGCTCCATGTACCTGATGGAGCCCACCACTGGAACACTAATGAAGCCCACAGTAACAGACATCTCTGTTTTTGATGGGCTTTTGGGCTCCCCACATGGCATGCTTCTGTATGTACAGAAGTATGTACCTCCCTATGGATGTGCTCCGGGTAGTATCTGGACCTCCACAAGCATGCCACCTTTGTTTTTTTGTTTTTTTTTCCCAGAAGGGAGAGGGGCCACATTTCAGATGGATGCTTTGCCTCCCAGGAAAGTGGTGGCAGCAGGGTCCCAGCGGGGGGCTCCATCTGATGCACAGAGCTCCCCAGAAAGCATAAGGTGTCTCAAGAATGCATGTCTATTAAGGTAATAGAGACAGCTTTGTGTATAGGTTTTAATGTCCCTTAAAAGAGGCAGTGCTTCCTAGATAAAAATAATCTTATTAAATACAACACTGGAAATGTCTGTCTTTGACACTCCTACGTAACCTCAGAAACTTTAAATGTACAATTTTCAGCATTTTCCTCATTATCTTTATTTTTCGGATTCATATAAATTCAGCTGGATTCCTCTTCTTTCTCTCCCTCTTTCTTTTAACCATCCACTTATGATCAGAGGCCAGTCTCACGGCAGGAAATTAGAGGAACAGTATGATCCAAGAGAACAGGGTGCGGTTTGAGCAGCTAATATTGCAGGAGTAGAAGAAATGAAGAGCAGATTCTCCCTACTGACAAAACAACACATGAAACTTCTTATACTGACTTTTAAATATTTTTATGTGAGGAAAAAAAGCAGATTTATTATTATCACCCCTTAATATGCTATTGTACTTATCTCAGTTTTGTGCTAGGAGGCATTAAGTTGATGCAATGTCTGCATCAGTTGTATGCTTGTTTCTTTTGACAATTAGGATGTTCTCTGTAAGGAAAAAAATGGTGTAGTTTCAGACCATGCATTAGTTTGATTTTTAACCCTTTGAGTGTCAGAGGGGTACACAGCTATGGCTAAATGACTTTTAACTCTCTAAATGCTGGAGAAGACTCCATTTTAAAAGGGACTTTTAACTCTTTGAATGTTGGACAGGTCTCCAAAGCATTGTAAAGTGCTTAAGGGATTTAAAGTTCCATGTGAATCAATGCATATATTCACTTATCCGCTGTTTTGTGTATCTTCAGCTTCAAGAATTTCACCTTAAATCTCCACTCTGTCTCTGTACCCTGTGGATAAAAGAGAAGAAAACCGACATGTCCACAAGAGTGTGATGAAAATATTCTTCTGTACACTTACCAGTTGTCAGTCACTGGAGTCCTAGTCACTTTATGATAACCCACTGTGAACCCAGAAGAGCACTCACACACTAGAACTGCATCACTCACTTGATGTCACTGTTTTTCTGCAGTCCGCTCAGGGCTGGTGCAAGAATTTTTACCACTCTAGGCAAAACCTTATTTTTCTGCCCCTTGGCCCCTCCCCTTTATGCCCCGCCCCTGTATGCGTATAAGTGTCAGTGTGTCAGGAAAAAAAGCAGATTTATTATTTTCACCCCTTAATATGCTGTTGTACTTATCTCAGTTTTGTGCTAGGAGGCATTAAGTTGATGCAATGTCTGCATCAGTTGTATGCTTGTTTCTTTTGACAATTAGGATGTTCTCTGTAAGAAAAAAAATGGTTTTGTTTCAGGCCATGCATTAGTTTGATTTTTAACCCTTTGAGTGCCATAGGGGTACACAGCTATGGCTAAATGGCAATTCATGGCTGCCTATGCATTAATGGGAAGGGCACATTTATTGCAGGTTAAAGACCTTTTTCCCCAAAAAAGTAAAGTTACATTTTACAAATGCTGCATATTACATAAAGAGCAATTTTCCACTTTCTAAGAAGAACTGGGGCAATTCTGTGGCAATCCAGTCTCACCATAGGAGCATAGCTGGGACCTCTCCGGATTTCCCCTGGAGACTCCAGATTTGACTCTGCATTACTGGGTCTCTGGGGCAAAGTCTGAATCTCCGAGGTATGGGTAGATTCCTTTTTTTTAATGGAGCTTTTAAACCCTTGAGTTCTGGAGAAGTCACAATACATTGTAGAGCAAGGATTCAAGGGGTTAAAAGGCCCATTAAAATCAATAAAAATGTTTTATTTGTTTCTTATGGTGTAGATGGCTTGCACTAGAATAGCTCCAGTCCTTCTGAATATATCAGCATGACTGTTCCATATTTTTCCCAAATCAAATGCCTAAAATAAAATACATCAGAGAAGAAAAAAAATACATTGCTTGATCTAATTTTTTTATTGGTAGTTGTTTTAATGAAAAGTTTCTTAATGATCATGAACATGTTTACTTTTCGGATGTGTTAAGAGATCTCCCCTACCCATTTGTAGATTAAAATATTGCAAAGCTTTAGAACTTCTGGTTTTACAAACATTAATTGATTTGAGTGTTAATTTTGCAGGTTATTCCCTCACATGTACACAATGTATCAGTATGGATGGATCCCAGTGCACAGGGCCTTCTGTTTCCTGTGCCTCATCAGATTATGCCTGTACTTCAAGTTACACCGTTACTATTATGGGTATGTATCTATATATGCCAGCACAAACCTTTCAGAAGATGCCAGTGATGTACTAAGAAGAACAGGTACAATTCTGGACAAGTTAACTGCATGGCAGAGGAGAAATAATCATACCCTAAATGGATTTTAAACCCCTTGAATGCTAGAGGTCTCCAATGCATTTACAATTTTAAATCAATAGGCATTTGTATTTGTCCCCAGTAGTGCACATGGTTTTCCCCAGAGTGAATTCAGTTCTTCATAGTACATCAGTTTCAATGTATTAAGTCAGAATGAAAAGTAATAAGAGGTATATACTGTGGATGATGTACTGATAAAAAATGGATTTATCAAGGGGCAGACCAACTAAGCTTTAGGGGACCAATAAAAATTCAAAAAATTAATATTGATTTAAATGGGGCTTTGAACCCAATGGATGCTAGATAAGCCTCCAACAAATGTTGGCGACCTCTCTAGTATTCAAGGGGTTAACAGTGCAATTAAAAGCTTAACTGGAATTTAAATTTCTTCCGTATGGTGCAGTTGCTTTAATCCACAATTTCACCTGTTTAGCTTCCTGAATACAGCTATTAAATTATACCTTTATTGCAAGTTACCATAGCAATGGTACATAGCTGGTATGAGAGAGCATGGAAAGCATGCATTTAATCATTTGAGGATTAGGGGCTGTGCAATGCATTGTTTTGCTGTGCATGTCACACCTCCCTGGTGTTAAAGGGATACTAATGTCTAAAATAAAGTTGAGCTCTAAGTCTTCTTTATTTTTTATATAACAGATGAGAGTTGGTACCGTGTTAGCCGTAGAAATACAGGAGGCAAATATAGTTTTTGGTACCTTTTATTGGCTAACTAAGCAGATTTAAATTCAAGCTTTCAAGACCTTAGGTCTCTTCCTCAGGCATGTTATACAGATAGATATGAAAACATCTCTCTTAAATACAAGTACACATCACATTGTTTAGCATGGAAATCAGATAACAGAATGCAGTCCAGATCCAGATATCTTTGATCAGTCATAGCCAATAAAAGGTATCAAAAACTATATTTGCCTCCTGTTATTTTTTTAGAACATACAGCGCTAAGTTTAATAACTGTTCTTAACTGCTCCCCCTCCCTCCCCTTCTGGCCGCCTCCCACTGAATCTGGAATCTGGTCGTGGGACTGGACGGATGCTGCAAGGCACAAACTTGAGTCAGTAAGTATAAGGAAAACCCTGCCTCCTTTGATGAAGGAGGGCAGGATTTTCCTTTTGCGTACTGAAGATTGTACCTTGCCACTCTCCATCTGGACCACGCTTACAGGCAGTGTGACGTGGCCAGAAGGGGCGAGAGGGGGATCATTTAAGCTTCAATATCTTTTGAACTACAGAATAGTAAGTTATTAAACTTAGCTCTGCATGTTATAAAACCAATATAGAAAACTCGGAGCTCAATTTTATTATAGACATTACTATCCCTTTATTGGGATAGTGATGGATTATTTTTACTAAATTTAATATTGTAGATATAAAAAAAATAAATCAATTGACACCAGTCCGATATATCAAACTTGTATAGTTTGAGAGCTATAAGGTTCTAAAGTTTCCCTCTCTCGCCCCTTTCATAGACGTCAACCTCTAGCTGACAGAAGCAGATCGGAGTGCCATCAATTGATTTTTTTTTTTTCCAAATTTTTATCACTTTTTTTTTTTTGGTTTGAAAATTTTATTGCAATAATTTGTAATACAGTACACATAAATTGTATACAAGTGTAATAATCTGCAAAAACCAAGCATATCATAATAAGAGAACAAATTGTAGAGGATTTATCTGACAAAAAGAGAGAGAAAAATTACCCGCTCAATTCTCAATAGGTTCCAACCGCATGAACAATGCGTTGAGCAAATGCCTAACTATAAATGAAGAAACATGTACACTGCCTATAGTATACTTTTAAACATATAATTATGTTAACCTGTTTTTGGAAAGCATTAGCAGCAGTGTCATAACAGGTAACAGCAGCTAGCTACCAACAATCATGGCTGTAAGAGAACTGAATGAAATTTTCTGTGGTGTGATGAGAAGATGTATAAGGATACTAAAGACAGATAAAGGACAGAAGGAAGAGGAGGATAGAAGAGAGAAAAAAAAAGTAGGGGAAGGAGGGAAGGGAAGCATTCATCCTGATCTCCTTCGAATCTACCTAAGAGAAAGACCGGAGTTTCTGTGTACCTAAGAGTAACACATGCCACAATTCAGTTGACGCTGGAAGCAGATCCCAAAGGTGTCCACCATGACCAAGAATCCTGAAAGTGCAGCAAGGAGTTTGTATCCATTGCATAATGTTTTTCCAAGATATAGAGGTCATTAACTTTGGATTTCTATTGCAGAAGTGTAGGTGCAGCACAAGACCTCTACAAGAAACGAATAAGTGATTTAGCAGCATTAAAAAGTGGTGGGATTTTGTGCCAAGTGGGTGGTGGAATAACAATAGACAAATGATGTTTGTATGTAAACAGACGCAGTACATGATCAAGCAGGAGATCTGGAAAATGTCTTGTATGAATTGAGCCACCTGTTTCCAGAACAGGATTATGACTGGACAAAACCACCAAATGTGAGCCATGGATCCTACCTGCGATAGACATCTCCAGTGCAGTTTGGAGGTAGAAGGATATATGCAGGAGAGCTTTAGCGGTGTCATATACTAGCCTGTTATAATTTTATAGTTGAGTTCTCTCATAATCGTGTCCTGTGCATATTTAAAATTTGATTTGAGAATTGTTGACCATTGAGCCGGTTATAGGTAGATAGATAATTTTGACTCCCAGGTATATACAAAAAAGGAATCTCCTGTGTTTTGGCGTCTTGAATGAGAGAATAGCAAAATGATAAAGCATGAACATTTTTAGGTGGACGTGATGTCCTATTTGGTTGCAGAAATCGTCAAAGGAAAGTAAAGAACCCTGAGAGGTCAGATCTATGACCCTACTGTAATTTTTGGATTCCCAAACTGAAAAAATAGCATTATTAAGACCAGATAGGAAACCTGGATTGCGTAAGATTGAGGCAAGAGGAGAGGGCAATGGTGACAACAGTAATGAGGTGTTCAGCTCCTTCCAAGTTTTAATTAAATGTCTTAAAATGATGTGAGATCTCAGCTCCTGAAGACACTGAGGGTGGAGATACCAAAGAAGTTGTATAGGCGATATCCATCCCAGGTAATGCGACAGGGTCTCAGACCAACGTTTATGGTTGGAAGGAAGAAAATCAAAAATCCTAGCTAATGTGGCAGCTTTGTAATATCTATGAAGGTTTGGAAAGTTCAGACACCCATTTGAAATCCGCCTAGACAGAATATCGTATCTTATCCTAGATTTTTATGTGATGTAAAGATAGATCGGAGTTTATCAGGTATTGTTTTGGAATATGGATGGGCAAAGTGTTAAAAAAGTAAAAAATCTTTGGGAGGATCAACATTTTGAGCAGATTTGTCCTTCCAGTCCAGTAAAGGTAGGGAGTCTCCCACCTAGAGATTTTCATGGATATATTCTCAACCAAAGGATGAAAATTGATATCTGCTAATTTTGAAGGGTCAGGTGAAAGGTTTACTCCTTGGTAGAGGACAGACGATGTAGCCCATCTGAATGGATATTTCCCTTGTAGAGCCGATTGTTTAGATAGGTCTAAGTTAAGATTAAGGATTTCCAAATGTGATAAATTAATTTTTGCCTGCAATAAGCTTGAATATTCCTCCAAAAGGGATAAAAAGTGTGGAATCTACGATTGTGGATTGGTGATATAAAAAAGAGTATCATCTGCATATGCTGATACCTTAAATATTTTGTTCCCTGAGGACAGTCCTGATATCTGAGGGTGTAACCTCACCAGATTTAAAAAGGGTTCTAGGGACAAAATAAAACGAATTGGGGATAGTGGACATCCCTGTCTCATACCATTCCTAATTTTAAACAAATCGGAGGCCATCCCGTTTGCTACTTCCTGGGCTGATGGGACTGTGTAGAGACTCATGATGCTATTATGTAGCTTCGGTCCAGTGCCCTTATTGATTAGAACCTATCTCAGGTCTACCCGGTCAAAGGCCTTTTCGGCATCAGTGGAAAGGAGTATAGAGGGAACTTTAGACTGTTGGGCAAGAAAAATAAGGAAGATAGCGGCTGATGTATTATGGCATGCCTCCCTGCTAGGAACAAAACCGCATTGGTCTGGGTGAATTAGGAGATGAAGATGGGAGCATAGACGTGAGGCCAATATTTTGGAAACAATTTTTTAATCTAAATTAAGTAGCGAGATTGGGTGCTAACTACGCATAATGAAGGGTATTTATTTGTTTTTTCTAGGACGACAATATGCTCTTCTAACTCCTGTGGAGGGAATGTTCTGTTGGTGAAAGTGTCATTAAAAGCTCTAAGCATGTGCTGTGATAGAATTTGCAGGAAAGTCTTGTAGTATTGTAGCGAGAAACCATCTGGACCCGGACTTTTCCCTGCAGCCATGCTAGATATGGCTATTTGTAGTTCTTTCATCGTTATTGGAGAGTCCTGTTGATATATAGCTTTAGGAGAAAGAGTAGAAAGTTTTGTCCTCGCTAAAAAGGATTTAATGGCCTGTTGTCTATCTTGTGGATTAGGTATATTCTCCGATTGGAGGTTGAATACATTTTTGTAGATAACCCTAAAAGACTCGGAAATGTCATGATAGGAAGAAACAAGCTGACCAGACCAGGATCTAATTTTGTCAAATGAATTAGCTTTTCTCTTCGTCTGAATATAACGCACCAAGGTTTTTCTGCATTTATTCCCAGAAATAAAATTCCTGTACTTGGTCCACATGAAGGATTTTATGGCTTTATTTCTGAGAAGTGAGCTTAGCTCACACCTGGCTGATTGTAATTCCTTTCTGTCATCATCATTGAGGGATTTTTCATGTTTTGCTTCCAAAAGATTAATCTTGTCTGCCAGACAATACAACTGTTTATTTTTAGCATGATGTTTATATGTCCCTAGCTTAATATGATGGCCTTTAGTCACTGATTTGTGAGCCTCCCATATTAAGTTGGCTGACACTTCCTCAGTGTTGTTCAAAGCAAAATATTCCTCTAATTGGGTGAAGAGTCTACTCACATCATCCAGAGCAGTTATAACAATTAATTTAATGAAATCTATGAAAGTTGAGTTCATCAGGTCAGTTGATGGTGACCAACACTGGTGCATGATCAGTCCAGGAAACCAATTTAGTGAGTGAGGCGGCGAGTGAGTTAAGAAGAAACTGAGATAAAAAAATATAGTCAATTTGGCTATAAGAGGAATGATGTGATGAGAATGTGTAATCTTTATCAACAGGATGTAGCATCCTCCATGCAACAGTCAGGTGACAATCTGCAATATCTGGACGAAGACAGCGAAGATGAGTGAATTTGAAGGGGGAATCTACCAGAAGAGGTGTCCATCTCTGGATCAAATGTCATGTTAAAATCACCCCCTATGATTAGCTGCCCTCCCAGTTCTTCATCCAAGAGTGAAATAGTTTTGGAGAGAAATGCAATTTGTTTTACATTAGGGCAGTAAATATTGAGAATCGTGAAAGGCTTATTGTACAGGAGGCCCTTTATTATCAAATAACATCCATCATCATCTCCCTGGGTCTCAGTCAGTATTCAAGGTTAAGGTCGTCCAAGAAGTATAGTTTCCCCTCTCTGTTTTTCTCCAGCTGACGAGAAGTAGGATGTAGGAAATTTATGATTAGAAAACTTAGGTGCAGATGAGTTAAGAAAATGAGTTTCCTGAATTAGTACAGAGTCAGCTGCACGTCTGCCAAAATACCTAATTGGTATTGAACTTTTCTCAGGGGAATTAAGGCCCATGGCATCCAGCTTCAAGATTTTAATTTGCAGCATCATTGTGACAAAGTGTTACATGCCGTAAAGGGACCAAACTGAAGACCAGGATGAATGTGGAAGAGGCAAATGGAAAAAGAGAAAGAAAAAAAAAAGTACAAGGTAGAGTGATGAGGAAAGAGAAAGGAACAACAGAGTGAAGAAAATGATAGTGAATCTGCTAATGAAAAAGCTTCCATCAGATAATATACTGTGTGATGTTTGTAAGGTATCTAGAAACACAATACAAAAATGCACTAAAAATGGAATATGTCAGAAGACCTGAGGTGGCCATTCCACCATGTGAATGAGCGGATTAAGAGAGAGAGTCCCCAGGGTCTATGCAGTATAAGGACTATTATATCGTGACTGGTGATCCTGTCCTACTGGATATTAGAGGGCAATCCTTAGTACGTATACACCAAATATAAGATGTAGAAATAAATGAAAAAATGACAAACAACCCAATATCTCAAATGAGAAGTTATTACAAAGTGTGTAAGGGAATGGAAGACCAGGGCATGACATGACCAGGATATGAAGTTTAGTATAGGGAGGGAGGTATGAAAAGTGTCTTTGCTGCTTAACTAATTCAGGTCCAAAATGTTCATTTATCCTGAAATAACCCCTAGATCTCTGCGTTTGGAGAGAATTAACTTAGGAGAAAGCTGTATATAACAGATATTGAGAGTTAGGTAAGCAGCATTTGTGGAGATCAATAGTTAGCTTAAGGCAGCCGAACATAAAATTTTAAGGTAATAAGGGATAATAATAACAAAATGTAGCGTACATAAGTATATGCCTAGCAGAGGTATGACAGGGATAGCATAGTATTTAATCTGAGAGCGATCTGTGTAAAACAAGCTATTCCCCTAGCCTAGGCAGTCTTCATATTAAGTTTTGTCTTTCAATAGTATACTCTTATGCACAAATTAAATGGTGTAAGATAACATAGTGAAAACGTTAAACATGTACATGTACAGTAGGGAATATGTACATGTACAAGAGGGAATATACCCGCTAGAAGCATCATACACTGCCCGTAAGTCTGTCACAGGGCAGAGCAACCCACCACTCAGTTTTCCCGCCTAGAAACAATTTGTGCAAGATGGTCCTAGGGAGAGTCCTGTCTCGTGTTTTAACAATCTGTGTCCATTCCCATAAACCCTTTGACCCACATATTTAAAGGGATAGAATTACTTAAAATGTAAAAAAAAAATATGTTTTAGGGTTTATCCCCCTGAGTAAAACAAGGGTACTCCCACTGCTGAAAGGTGTTTTATTCAAACACATATATACATACTAAAGCAGTGTTGCAATGCAAAACAGTGTATTGATTACCATAATGAAAAATATATATTCTAGGGATTTCCTTAGATGAAAAATGCTTCATTCAATAGTTAATGATGTATATAGTTGAATATTTCTGTTCGAATGTAACCTCTTAGTGACACATGACTGCCAGGACCGTCACGCCGGTATGGATGTTAAGGACCGGTGACGGTCCCTGCATGTCATGGAATTCTGGGATACACGAGGCTGCATGCCATTCTGCCATTGTTAATGGCCACCCACCTCTGGTTCAGGCGATTGTTAAGGGGTTAAAATGGCCAGGTCCCAATGTTGCATTGTTATCATTGTTTTATATAGAGAACTTTAGCTTATTATCTCTTTAACCCCTTGGATGCCATAGATACAACCAACACATTTTATCTCAATGTGTTGCTCTAGCAACAGAGGGTTTTGAAAGCTTCTTATTGATATAGGTATATTGTCCTTTAACAAAACATTGTTAAAATAGATGTTGAAAAACTTGTAGTCTTGGCAGTGTATTAAAAAGATTGTCTGTTTGTAGGTTCAATAGAGACATCTAAGCAATTCGTTAGAGTATGCGAGAAAAAGACCAATTGTGGAAAAGCCGGAAGTGTCACCATTCCAGGTGGCAGGATAAGAAGTGTCTCCACTTGTTGTTACACTGACAACTGTACTCCGATCGAACCTGTCTGTAAGTACCTACTCATCTGACTGTTGTATATGCTTCCCTGTCTATAACTAAATAATAGGCAGGGCACCATCAGAAATCCTTTGGAGAAGTACAAAACAATGGGGCTTCTGCATCTTGCTCCCTGACTGAGCAGACAGGGTGTCCCTTGCACCTTGCCTGCTCAGTCTTGCCACATTTGTTACCAGAGATATATATTATGGAAGCATGTTTTATGAAAATACATGTTTAAGGGCCTAATGCACATCACTAACATTCAAGGGGATAAAAGCCCCATTTAAATTAATGGGAATTTTTGGAATGTATGTTTGTGCACTACACTGAAAATGGTTTGTCAAAGAATTGCTCATCTTTACTTTTGTGCTTAATGGGTCAGTAAAGGGTCTATGGAAGACAATTTTAACCTACTGGCAATGCTCTCTGAGCTATGGACACTGAGTTCCCATATTTTAGAACTCACCCATTCTCACCAGGTTTGCACAGAGACCAGCAGAAGTGGGTGATGTAAGAGCCATACTCTGCACTCAACAGTAGTGGGTATAAGTTTGCTGTTTGCTCTGTTCTTCACAGAAGCCCTGTGTAGACAATTCTCAGGAAGCGGGCTTCTATGGAGAGGAGAGAAAGCTCCCATGAGCTCCAAGTGAGGATCTGACTAGGGATAGCTGAAAGGTCCTTTTGTGTTCCCATGGGAAATTTCTAAAAAAAAAAAACAAAACATGGTCTTTCACTTTCAGCTGGGAAATTTTGCCCAGATAAAAACATGTAGATTTACAGAATTTTTCTAGGAACAAAGAAACATAAGTGAAAATTCTTCCATTTCCCTCCAATGTTACTCAAGGAGGTGAACCTTCCTACCCATATATAATCTCCTGCACTCTAGTTTGTGTTTTATTTTAGGAGAAAAGCAGAGTGGAAGGAGACAGAGAGAGAGAAAAAAAAATTGAAATCAAATATTATCAAAATAAAGTGGTTACTTAGTGATTCATAGTGCTGGCTGACACTATGACCACCGCCACTGTTGTAAAAAAAGAGAACCTGGTTGGACCCTGAGTCTAGTGGCTCACTGAAGAGACGTGTGTCACTAACAATAGCAGTGGTACTACATGTGCTAAAGGGACAGAGAGCCCACATTCCCCTGACTACCACCAGTGTTTAAAAAAAAAAAAAAAAGAAGATGGATGGATGGATGTCATGATTCCGTCCTTTGCTCAGCCTGGTGCATTACCTCACAGGGCCAATACCTCTCTGTGGTGCTGTTGCAGTTTGCTGCAACCTAATTCTGTTCCCAGCTGTCCCAACCTTGCAATCACCTCCTTCCTATTTAGTTCAGTCTCTCCCCTTGCTCTGGGCCAGATTATATTGATCAGTTTATTGAGGTTCAGTTTCTTTTCTTTTGGGCCACCCTGTGTTACATGAGCCGGCTGCACCCTGAGTTCCTTGAGCCGGCTGCACCCCTGAGTTCCTGAGCCGGCTGCACCCCTGAGATCCTGAGCCGGCTGTACCCCTGAGTTCTTGAGCCAGCTGTACCCCTGAATTCCTGAGCTGGCTGTACCCCTGTGTTCCTGAGCTGGCTGAACCCTTTGCATTCCTATGCCTTCCTCCTGTGTTTCTGAGCTAACTTTATCCCCATGCCCAGAGGCCCAGTTCCCCATTCCCAGCGGTCCTGCTCTTTTCTGTTACATTGAGTGTTCTGTTGTGCATTATTCTTTCATGTTCCTTGCAAATATATATATTTGTTTTCCATCTAAGTTGTGTGTGTACTGGTTTTCTTGCTTTCTGGGTTCCAATTTATTTATGTTGTTTACTATGGTCAGCACCCCTTTCTGACCAGCCCTCCATGACAATGGACCCTGAGGCTAGTGACTTTGTCTGTAAGGAGACATACGTTGCTAACACTAGCAGTTTCACCTCAAGTGCTAAATGGACTGGAAACTAACATTACGCAGACCCAATGAGGCAAAGTCCCTAAACATCATCCCTCCCTTGTGATCTTGGTGTGGTAAACTTGTTTCATCTTTCTAATCAGCAGGTTGGTGATGAGAGGGCTAGTGTGCCACAGTCTGTGCACCATGGCTAACATGGGACAGGCTTTGTAAATCAGATATTCTGGAACAGGGCTTGCTCACCTGCTCCACATGACACCAATAATCCTGGTCTTAGCTTCAGTGATGATTTTTAGGCAGAGGCAGCAGCACCACCTACCCCAGCCAGTGAAGGTGATTGTGGAGAAGAAAAAGAAGGCCCTTCTTCTCCACCTTTCCCCTCCCTGAAATCATGAGTGTGTAAATATTTTTCCCTTGGGGCAGACACAGTGCAGTCATCAGCTCCTCTGCTGTGCGCTCTTTGTGATTGTGGCAAGGTTGTGAAAAAGGGAATGGAGGGGACAAATCAAGCTGGAACAACACAAGCCCTGGTTAAGAAAAAAATGATCTGGCCTTCTTTATCTTGCAAGCCTGGGTCCTGCAAAAAACTGTTTACTCAGGGATTCTGTTTGGCTAAACTGGCTGTTCTCTGTGTATGACTGCAGCTATGCTGGCTAACCATTATTTTAAAAGAGATTAAAAAAAAATTAAAAAAGGGGTACAACCTACAATGCGGCAGATGTGTATGGTGGAGGTGGACTGGTATGATGTGATTCATGTGTACATGTATATATATATATATATATATATATATATATATATATATAAGATTACACATCCAATGCTCCAAAAAATAAAGGGAACACTAAGATTACACATCCTAGATCTGAATGAATGAACTGACAACAAAATCACACAAAAATTCTCAATGGAAATCAAATTTATCAACCCATGGAGGTCTGGATATGGAGTCACACTCAAAATCAAAATGGAAAACCACACTACAGGCTGATCCAACTTTGATGTAATGTCCTTAAAACAAGTCAAAATGAGGCTCAGTAGTGTGTGTGGCCTCCATGTGCCCATATGACCTCCCTACAACTCCTGGGCATGCTCCTGATGAGGTTGCGGATGGTCTCCTGAGGGATGTCCTCCCAGACCTGAACTAAAGCATCCGCCAACTCCTGGACAGTCTGTGGTGCAACATGGCGTTGGTGGATGGAGCGAGACATGATGTCTCAGATGTGCTCAATCGAATTCAAGTCCGGGGAACGGGCGGGCCAGTCCATAGCATCAATGCCTTCCTCTTGCAGGAACTGCTGACACACTCCAGCCACATGAGGTCTAGCATTGTCTTGCATTAGGCGGAACCCAGGGCCAACCGCACCATCATATGGTCTCACAAGGGGTCTGAGGATCTCATCTCGGTACCTAATGGCAGTCAGGCTACCTCTGGCAAACACATGGAGGGCTGTGCGGCCCCCCAAAGAAATGCCACCCCACACCATTACTGACCCACCGCCAAACCGGTCATGCTGGAGGATGTTGCAGGTAGCAGAACGTTCTCCACGGCGTCTCCAGACTCTGTCACGTCTGTCACATGTGCTCAGTGTGAACCTGCTTTCATCTGTGAAGAGCACAGGACGCCAGTGGCGTATTTGCCAATCTTGGTGTTCTCTGGCAAATGCCAAACGTCCTGCACGGTGTTGGGCTGTAAGCACAACCCCCACCTGTGGACGTCGGGCCCTCATACCACCCTCATGGAGTCTGTTTCTGACCATTTGAGTGGACACATGCACATTTGCGGCCTGCTGGAGGTCATTTTGCAGGGCTCTGGCAGTGTTCCTCCTGCTCCTCCTTGCACAAAGGCGGAGATAGCGGTCCTGCTGCTGGGTTGTTGCCCTCCTACGGCCTCCTCCACGTCTCCTGATGTACTGGCCTGTCTCCTGGTAGCACCTCCATGCTCTGGACACTACGGTGACAGACACAGAAAACGTTCTTGCCACAGCTCGCATTGATGTGCCATCCTGGATGAGCTGCACTACCTGAGCCACTTGTGTGGGTTGTAGACGCCGTCTCATGCTACCACTAGAGTGAAAGCACCGCCAGCATTCAAAAGTGACCAAAGCATCAGCAGGAAGCATAGGAACTGAGAAGTGGTCTGTGGTCACCACCTGCAGAACCACTCCTTTATTGGGGGTGTCTTGCTTATTGCCTATAATTTCCACCTGTTCCATTTGCACAACAGCATGTGAAATTGATTGTCAATCAGTGTTTCTTCCTGAGTGGACAGTGTGATTTCACAGAAGTGTGATTGACTTCGGGTTACATTGTGTTGTTTAAGTGTTCCCTTTATTTTTTGGAGCAGTTTATATATATATATATATATATATATATATATATATAAATATGTGTGTAAGATGTATGTGTATATTCATAAAGATTCTTATAGCAATTGTTACCATTATCATGTTTTTGCAAATGTAAGCTATCCTTATTCTCAGATTATTGACAAATAGGGGTGCACCAAAATTTCGGTGGCCAAAATGTTTCGGCCGAAAAGGCATTTTCGGCAGAAAGCCGAAATAAAAATAAAAATGTCAGAAAATACCGAATTCAGACACATGCCCTTCAGCGGTTGTTGGAATAAAACTCCCATCATATCCAGCTGATTAAAACACAGCTGAGGACTGTGGGACACGCAGTACAAAAATTTCTGCAGGACTTAGAAGACAGCACAGTAAGGTTGAAGATCGTTGTTATGGTGACAGGAAGATGGCAGTGACGGGTCGGGAATAGCAGCAGTTCCCAGCGTGCTGCTGTTCCTTGACCGGCTTCCCCTCTGCCTCTCCTCCTCCCCTTCTCTTGACAGTGACCATGGCGCTGGTGTAGAGCAAGTACCTGTCTGCCCGCGACTCAACGGCAGCCGGGGCGGAGCTCATCCTGCTGAGCAAGAGGAGGCGAGTGAGCGGTTGAGATGCAGGGGTTGAGGGGTAAAACGGAGCAAGTTGTGGGCATTGCTTTCTACTCTGGCACGCAGAGGGTTAACATCAAAACGTAACTATAGCAAAACAGATGTACTACTATACACAGCTATTATTCCAAGCTTCTCATTTATACTTTACTGTTGAAATTTCCCAGTGGGAATGCAGAGAATAAAGAGGGTAAACAAATAAAGAGGAGATAGGGATCCAGATATAGGTAGTTGGATTTATGGGTAGGTAGAGCAGAGGACTATGAGTTGCTGCAACAGCAAGTAACCTGCTATTTGGTGGGGAGCCATTAAGTGCAGCTTCAGAACACCTTGCTGTGTGGGCAGATCTAATCTATTTTTTGCCTATGAATCAATGTGTACCTGGGTGTTCAGAGGAACTCTGCCGGCTCAAGAGAGTTTCCCAGAGCAGTGACTGGAAGAGGTGCAGAGGGCTGCTTGTTGTAAATTTGGAGGGTTGGTAACTGACTAGTTACAGAGTGTTCAAAGGTTGCCTGGGGTACAGTCTTATGTCAGACAAGTGGAATTTGGTTTGTTTGATTAGCAGGTGTTAGTTAGTCATGCATGGTATTTCCTCCCTCAGAATTTACTGATGGATATCCAGCCTGGGGTTCTATAGTTATTAGTAGGGTGGTGGGGGGATTTGTAAAAGTTTTTTTCCTGACACACTTGGTTTTCTGGGTTTTTTGCTAACATGTTCATGGTTTTACATAAATTAAAAAAAAGTAATTTTCGGTTTTCGGCCAAGTGCATCCTGAAGTTTCTGTGCACCCCTAATTTTTATTACACTCTACAAGTGGTATTGTGCCCCCTCTGGCTTTTCTTTTGTTTCTTTGCCAGGGGTCATCTGGAGAGATACCTGACTATTTGTTGTAAGCAGCATCCACAATCCATTTGCGGTGAGACTTAGTGGAGGCAGTCGTGAATCCTCCATCTGTCCGGCTGACCACTATTAAGTGGGCTCAATCATTGAGAGTGCGGTGGTTTATGGGTGGTGGTGTTTACTGCCCAGGATTTATTACACTAGGAGCTCCCCTTTTTGTTTTTGTTTTCTATCTTGACAAAGCATGAACAGCACAAAACAGCTGTCAGCCTGGAGGTATGGCTGTTTTCTTGTTCCTACCTGGTCTTGGTTCTACTCTACTTTGTGTGACTTCATTTTAATATTCCCAATAAGGCATACGTTGTTATATTTAGTGTTCTGTTGGTATTCCCATATACTTGGTATCTAATGGATAGATGACAGGTCTAGCTGATGAATACCTAGGCTATTGCAGAAGGAACTAACTCAAAAATATGTAGGCTAAAGAATTGGAGATGGGACTAGTTGCACAATACACAGGCTTTTGGATGGGAGATAGGGTTCATTGATGGACACTCAGGTTTCTTGTTGAGAATAACTACCTATTAAATACCCAGATTAGTGCATAGGAGACTGTATTAGCAAAACAATGCACATACTAATGAGAACCAAACAAAAGAAATAACTGAAGTATTTTGAGATGTGTTGATGGGTGATGGGATTACCAAAAGGACACACTGTTAAGTGGATGGGAAACAGAACTAGCCTATCTTAGTAACTGGGCTTCCCTAGGACTGGAAATAAAATGATAGGGCTACCAGAGTATCTTGGCTGAGCTAGGGAAAAGGTGATCGTGTTTCCTCTGGGACCAAGTCTAATGGATGGATGTTTGGAATTTTGGGAAAGTCCATAAGCTATGCAAAATATATTAAAGCTACTACTGGTGGGACTTTAAATAATTTAGCAGTATCCTGCATGGGATGCCCTAGGTTAGAGAAGAAATTATAGGAATTGTTATATGAGAAAGCAATGCATCAGGTTGTTTGGCTGGTTTAGGGTGTCTCAGCTAGTCATTTGTGAAAGTATTGACTTACGAGAATTAGGCTAAAGCAGTGGTACCCAGCCTCTACCCACCAACAGTGCAGATTTTTAGGATCAACTAAAATGAGCAAAGATGAATAGCATTAACACAAATAGACCATCACAGTGACTCATCCATTGATTTGTCCACCTGTGCTGCTGTGAGGAGAACCTGAAAACCTGCATTGTTGATGTGTCCTGAGGAATGAATACCCAATGAGTGCTTGTCTAGGGGACGTGAAATAGGATTTCTCTGTTTTGGAAGCAAAACTAGTGGGTGTGTAATAGGGCTACCAAGGTGTAACGAGGTGAATCATTTATTTACTGTCATTCCCAGGAAATAAGATGCAAAAAGATAGAGGCCTAGTTGTAAATAAAGACAATGGAATTGTTCATACTATAAGAGGCATGTGTATATTCAGATACATTTATCATGAAAGCAACATAGTAAATGCTTCAGTCACCATTAGTCCCCAGTCATCTGTTCTGTTATTCTTAGGGTCCTGAGGATAAACCAGCCAGACAGTGCGATAACCAACCTTAACTCCTCAATCATCACTTAGCACTAAAACCATTACCCTTAATCTGTCTTCTCACAGACCCCAGTCTATACACCACTGGGCTAGACCCTACTTCCCCACACAAGACCAGAAGAAGATACTCTTCACAGACACTAATAATATTAGTTATCTGCTATAGGCGCACATGTGACGTCATCTGTTTTGGTCCAGTCACCTGTCACTCAGTGGCAATCACATGAGCGCACTAGACAAATCAGGACACAGGGCATGAAACTAGAACCCCAATTCATTCACATCCGTACATCAATCACATCAATATGAGACATCATATAATAATCAGGTGACTGGACCAAAAGAGTAGACGTCACGTGCGCCTATAGCGGATAGCGTGCATAATGGCGATCTGGCGCTACTCAGGATACATGGTAGGACTTACACATTGGTTAATTCATTGGCTTTTTTGTATTTAAAGGGATTGGTTTATTGAATCTGTGCTTTCCTATGATTAAGTAACCACTTTAGGGTTACGAAACACGTTAGGTGAAGGGTCTTGCGATCCAGCACTTTGTGTTCTACTCGCTCTATCTGTGGATGTTTTTATGACTACAATAAAGAATATACCTTTTATATTGTGGTTGGGCTGACAATGCTTTGGTGAACCTGAGTGCGCTTCCCTCCGGTAGTCCTCTTGTATGTGGAATCGTAGCTGCAATTGTGGGGAGCTGCACTGGGTCAGCCGACCCTAATAAGGAATGGCGAGTGACTCAATATTGGGGTGACTATTTATTGGTAGCAACTATTTATCTAGATAAGATTTATCAATGTTAAAGTGACTTGTATTTGAACCCTTTGAGTGCTAAAGGGCACACCCCATAGGCACTCAAATGAATAAGCCCCATTGATGCTAAAGAGGACATCAAAACATTTTGTTGCAATATTTTGTAGAACTGTCTTGTATCCAAAGGTCAAGTGAAACATATTTGTTTTGTTTAAATTGGCTTTTCATTTTTCCTGACTGTTTTTTCTCCTTTCTTACTTAAGTCCCACATGAAAAAACTGGAAAGAATGGAATAAAATGTGATGGCTGTATAGCCATTAACTCTAGAACATGTGAAACTGACACTAAAGTAGAATGCAGTGGAAATGAGGACATGTGCATTACCCAGATCTCAACTGTATCAGGTATGATCTATCAAACAAACTTCATATTACATTTCAAAACCACTGTACTGATGTCTAATCTAACCCTAAAAGATCAATCTGTCTTTTTTTATTCAGATGCTCATGATATTTGATAGCAGTGTATTTACATCTCACATTGTGTAGCACTGTGCAAAATGTCTGATTTCCCATCAGGCAGAGTAGGTAGCCACATAATTGTGAGATGAGCCTCAGCTGGCCACTCCCGCTTCATTTGTCTGTGACAGCACAATGTCAATCCCCCCCGTACCCTCTCTATTTGTTTAATATTTTATTTACTAATTTATACCTTGATGTTTTGGACAAGTTGTTTACATCCATCCAGGACTAATTGCACACTTATCACGGTGCCTGTGCTTCCTGTTTGGAACGGCGACATTCTGATCGTTGCTGTTCTCTGAATGGCTGGTTAGGATTGCTTCTATTTGGGCTTGCCTTTATATACCCTGGGACATCCTCCCTGTCGTGCCCTTTCGTGGTGTATGAGTTCCTGTGTTTATCTGGTGTTATTGCTGATCCATGTATGACCTGGCCTGCCTGACTACGACTACGTTCCTGTGTTTCTGTGCTGCTCTGTTGCTGACTGTATCTGGCTGAAGAACCCACTCCGTTGCTGACTGTATCCTGGCTGAGAACCCGCTCCGTTGCTGACCGTATCTGGCTGAAGAACCCGCTCCGTTGCTGACTGTATCCTGGCTGAGAACCCTCTCCGTTGCTGACCGTATCCTGGCTGATAACCCGCTCCGTTGCTGACTGTATCCTGGCTGAGAACCCGCTCCGTTGCTGACCGTATCCTGGCTGAGAACCCGCTCCGTTGCTGACTGTATCCTGGCTGAGAACCCGCTCCATTGCTGACCGTATCTGGCTGAAGAACCCGCTCTGTTGCTGACTGTATCCTGGCTGAGTACCGCTCAGTTGCTGACTGTATTAGGCTGCCTTCCGTGCCGTGGCTGATGCTTATCGTGGATACCAATCCACGTTACTTCCGTAGGCCATCCATACTCTTGGTGACCCCGTGAGGTCACCAGTTTCCAGGGCCTTGCAGTATTCTTGGTGTGCGCCGCGGGGTGCTGTTTTCTGTCAACCTAAGGCTGAGCCTTGTACTCTAGCTGCTCTACTGCCATATAGGCGGTGTGCACAATCGAAGTACCGGTGCAGTGTTTTTTAACACTGACTGAGTTACTCTGATCACTTTCTGTGTCTGCCTCCCTAGTAGCGCTGGGCTCACTCCCTCTGGGAGTTGCAGTTACTATCTGGGCGTTGTCCATTAACCCTGTATGTACCTGGAGCTGCCAGGTAAACCACTTCATTCATTACTGCAGAGCATTGGCTCAAGAGCCAGTGTTGCATATTCCACCTTGCAGGCTTAAGGGACACTGGTTGTGTTCCAATTACCTACCATATATATATATATCGATCCACCCCTAGCGTTTTCCAATAGCAGCTGCCTAGGTCTCCTATAACCCTTTCAGGGTTGGTCTGCTTATCCACGGTTGCCTTCTGTCAGCGGTCTAAGCCTTGGTCAGTGTTGCCTCGCTCCAGTTGGTCTGTACCCAGACGTCTGGGTTGTGCCTGTCCCCCACTGTGGACTTCACGTCACTGTGGTCCTGTTGCCATTCCTGGACTGTGCACCTTTTGCCTTGCCGGTTCTGCCAGAGTCCTTTGTGTCAGCCAGTTCTCAGTCCATCCGTTGCTCTTACGGGTTCCAGTACCCAGGCGTCTGGGTATCCATTACTACTAGTGAACCTCCTGTGTTGGCACCTACCCATCAGTTCTGGGACTGTACCTTGAACCTCTCGGTTGTTGCCAGTTCCTGCCATTTATACATATACGATTACCAATACCCTGATTGTCTTGTCCAGTCATATTCACTGTATCCGTTGGTAATATATTTCTGTTCTATATTGTGGGTCTTGGGGCCTACGCTTGTGTATGCACTTTATTCTAATAAAGCTATTTTAACCTTACCATTCTGTCTGAGTGTTCATCAAAACACAGTGACAACACTGGAAATTCTAGAATTCAATGGGAAATACTATTCTACTTTCATAACCATGGGGTTAAGTTTCTACTACTAGGATGCAGGACACTTGGTGGAAGAGATTCACTTTGAGCTCTTCTTAACTTCCACCCATCATTAGCAACCTCAGTTTTAAAGTATCTTGCCTGTTGGAGGTATAGAAACTTCTGTTTCTCTTCATTATCTTTAATTTTATTTTCTCTGTCGTCCAATATAAATCACAGGTACCATGGGGAGGCAACATCTCCTCCCTGTAGGCTGGAACAATGCTGAAAGGAAGTGTGGGTGGAGACTCCTCTTCCTCCCTATCCGGCTATTCTACTAGCCCTGCCCAGATAGATTTGTTCCACTATCCTGTGCACAGGCTTAGAACCTTTCTGCTTAGTTTTTAGTTTATTTCATTATTTTTCCATTAGATATGGGGTGTCGAAATTCCCCATTAGGTGGATTACCATTCCTGGCTTCCCTTGGAGGATTGTCCAGCCCTGTAGGGACAATCACGCAACCCAAGTTTCTCTCCCCTGAGGGGGTCTCTTTGAGGCTGTTTCCTTTTCAATGGTAATCTATCACGGCACCCGTGATCTGGGCGACATTCTGTCCGTCTCGCTGATACTGCTCTCCTATTGGCTGCCCTGTACTGCTCCTCCTAGTGACAGCCTTTTTATACCCTGGGCTGTCACTCAGCTAGTGCCCTTTCGTGGTGTACCTGATGTCTGGCGCTAGTTGTCGTTGTTCTGATCCAGTGTATGACCCCGGACTGCCTGACCACGCTATTGTCTCGTTCCTGATTCTGTGTACCGATTCAGATTGGCTGACGTTCCTGCTTCCTGTTCTGACCCGGCCCGGCTGACGTTCCTGCTCCGTGTACCGACCCGGCGAGATTGATGACTCAGCTCTGTGTACCGACCCGGCGCGTCTGAGGATCCTGTTCCATGTACCAACTTGACCTGGCTGACGTTCCTGATCTCTCTACCGTCTCATCTTGGCGTGGTTCCTGTTCTGCCTTTCCAGTTGGCTGATCCATATTGCTACTGCATGCCCACCAGTTGGGCACCATTCCAGTGTACTGTGTACAAGCTGTGTTCCGTTGCTTGCACACTAAGACCTGTGGTCAGAGTCTCGCTGCTTCCACTCTGTGTTGCACTCGCTTGGTCTGTGTTGGTTCAGTAGGGTGCCTCCAGTGATTTCCGTTGTACAGACCATAGCACCATTAACCCCGTCGGGGGAAGGGGCCTCGCTTATCACTACCATATTGGGTTACGTTGAGCTGCGTTGTTTGGGCTATTGTATTCCATTGATGAGTAAGGCGCTTCCGGTTGCCATCCATATATACCATTGCCCATTAACTCTTTCAGGTATTACGTGCACACGGTGCTGGGTTGCTCCAGTAGGGCCTCCGTATAAGCACGAGTTCTAACCATTCCGTTAGTCGTTGGTGGTCATCCACCATTGGTTCATTTACAGGCGTCCAGAGCCTGAGTTTGCAATTCCGTTCCTGTTGCCTCCTATTACCATCAAGCGACATTTAGCCTGTATTGCGCTACGACCAGCACTGCACTGGTTAAGTGGGTTTCATACACTGTATCTGCTTCATTTACCTGACCTGTGTCAGTATTGTGTGTTCACTTTACTGGACCCGTGTGGGTTAACCATTTGTAACCTGTCTTGTGTCAGTTTGTTCTATACTGGGCCCATGAGGGTTACATTGTTCTTTGTGTGTCTCAATAAAGCTGTGTTTTTACCTATACCTCCGTGTCTGAGTGTACTGAGCCGTAACACCTGCTTGAGGTAATTTCTCCTTTTTCCTACCTCTGGGAGCTTAGCATTGATATATCCCCATGGTACCTGCATTCCATAGTGGACATAAGAGAAAATAGGATTTTAGTGTTCTTACCTGTAAATTTATTTTCTCTTTAGTCCATTTCAAACACAGGTCTCTCACCCAGAGAAAGGGACCTTTTGTTGTGGGCTTGCCTTCCTGGGCAGCGGAGTCCTTTTAGAGTATTTTCTCTTAGGAGATTTTCTTCTTCTTTTCCCTGCTTACTTTATTTGTTTGGCTTCTGTCACATGAATTCTGACCATTAGTAGGTGAGGGGAGGGTTGAGCTGAGATGAAGGAGGGAATCTCCACCCATAGACTCTGTCTTTTGAGATGTGTCCTTTGCTCCAGGGACTCAACCCCATGGTACTAGTGTTTCATATGGACTAAAGAGAAAAGGATTTAACAGGTAAGAACACTAAAATCCCATGGTATGGTATTTTTTCTTCAAGTGATGTTATGAACATGGTTCACATCCATTTCCTTTTCACCTCCTGTTGGTTTTTGTCTGTCTACAGGATTGCCGCCACATGGTTCTTCAGCCTTGTCAGTTCTTTTTCATAAGACTATAGCTTTGTTGGCAGATGTTCAGACTTTTGTTCAGAGGTGGCACACTCTTACCTCATCTTTAAGCATCCATCACCTTCAAGTGACTTGAGTCTGGCCCCAGAGAGATCCTTTTGAGCCGTTGGCTTCTGTGTCTCTTCTTAATCCTTAAGACCAAGTTCCTTGTAGCAATTTTTTCTGTATGGAGATTGACCGAACTGCAAAGTTTTGTAACGTAAGGCACATTTTCTGAATTTTCATGGTGGTTTCTGATTTCCATCTCAATCAGGTGATTGTACTTCTTCCTCATGGACCTGATCTGTCTCATTGGCAAGACTGGGTTCTGCACTGTCTGAACGTAGGTGTCTAAAATACCACTTTCATCGTACTGAATCCTTTCACAGTTCAGATGCATTGCATGTCAGTGCATTCCACCTGAGCAGTGGATATGTCATTGGCCTACAAGAACCCAGCTTCTGTGGAGTATTTATGCAAGGTGGCAAAGTTATGGTCACTTTATACGTTCACTAAACAAGACGAGTCAATGTGTTGCCTCAGCTGAGGCCAGCACTGCTGTAAAGGTCCTCCAGGTAGTATTAGCTGTATCTTTCTTCTCCTTTTCAGTATCCTTCCTTCTGTTGCATAGTTCTGTGTAGGAGGTGTCCATTGACACCTGAGGTTCATGATTTAATTTGGTTTTGACTCTGCAACACTGGTTTTGTTGCTGGGTTTTTCTTCCTCTCTTTGAAATTTTGATTAGGACAGCTTTGGCATGTTCCATGCTTCATGTGTTCCACAATGAATGAAAGAGAAAAAGCCATTGTTGTGTACTTACTGATAAATCCTTTTTTCTTAGTCCTTGAGGAACATAGGACAACCCTCCCAGAGAAAAACATATGGTTTGCATCCCGGGCTGGAGTATCGTTGGTATTTTGTGCATGGTGACTGCCTTCCTGCACTGCCTTTTTTATGTTTTGGCTATCCATAGAACTGAAGCTGCTGTTGCTGCTGAGTGGAAGTTAAATGGAGATTGGAGGGAGCCTCATCCTCCAGAGAGCTTTGTTTGAAAGTGTCCTTCTACTAGTAGCAACTTAACCCCATGGTTCCTGTGTTTCACAATTGCTAAGAGAAAATGATTTATTGGTAAGTACTCAAAAATTCACTTTTTGTGATTGGATGTTTGAGCTAAATATAGTTTCTGTGCCAAGAAACAATAGATGGGTTGAGGTCATATAAGCAAGCAGGGTGGGGCCTTGGGAGGGACCTGGGTGCCTTGTCTAAGAAGTGTCTGAGATGTATGATTGGAAATAGGGACCAAATCCCACTGTTCTTGCTATCCAAACTATATGCCAACTTTCAAATAGTTTCACCAACAGAACAATTCTCTGGCACAGAACTCACTCCCTCACCAGAGTGTGCATTTTGTGTCTTCTAGCTAGTGTGGAAGCACTCATCCAATCAGATTTTGGCAGACTTGTTTGCCTAGTTGGCAAACTGTTCTCACTGTGTTATACTGTCCAAGGTCCCCATCAGCCCTCTCTCTGTTAATTTACGACCTTATTATCTCTTTGAGTGTCAGATGGATGCACATATAGCACTCGAATAGTTAAAATCAATGTGTTAGTTAATTAAAAATGTGTGTGTTCTACAATGCTGTGGTCAGGGTTGGAAATTTCCACTAGTCTGTGAGTAGTAAAAAAAAAATCTAGAAATGATGTTCTCAGTGTTTAACATTGAGTAGACTAGTAACTTTTCATCTTCTATTAACTTTTTTCCCTCACTGGTGAACCTCAAATATATTTTTCCAGCCCTGACTATGGTGCTGCTTAAATGCAAAAAGATCACATGGATATCATGCAGCATTATTTGTCCTTTTCTCTGCAGGGCGTTTAACTACTGTAACAGCTGTACGCGGATGTGCCTCAAAAGAAGTGTGTGAAGTTGGTAATCAGAACATAGAGCTTGAAAATGTGAAAATGAACATTGACACTACATGCACTGGTGGGAGTATCTGCCTCCAACACAGCTTCATTCTTCTGGCTTTTGCTGCCTTCCTTCATTTGAAACTAATATGTTAATTCCATGTACCGTTGACATGGGAGAGTCAATCAAATCATTTATCAGTGCTTTATATGTGAGAAATGTTCATTGTGTTTTTACACATGCCCCAATGGCAAGAGCTTGAAACAGGGATTACTTTTTTTGCAATATTGTAATATCAGTAATACAAACTTTAAATATATGATTTCATCTTTGTTTAAAATGTTTATTTTTGTAGTATCAAAGTGGTTTCTAGATATATAAAATAACCCTAACACATCCTAACAATAAACTTCACACTTACTTATCTGGGCACAAAAGAATCAGTTCTGCATTAAGTGGGTTGTCAAGATTGAGCTTCAACTAATAAAGTATATCATGGACATGGAGGTAAGCATGATTCTTTTTTATTGCAGGACTCCAAACTCCTCCCACAGCTGTATTATAGGAAGCCTGCAGGTCTGCTAAAATGGGCACAATATCCAGTATTAATTAAATAGTAGAGATCATTAGGATTTTCTGCCTAGATATATTAAGATTTATGGTTTAGTGATGTTAGTTTTCCTTTAAAAGTGGATTTTTTTATGCTGTCTTTTGTGATATATTTACAACAATTAAACATTTTCTGAACCCATCACAATGCGTTAAATTGAGGAAAACAATTTAACCACTTTATATATCTCTTTGAATGCCAGAAGGGCGTCCAGTATATTGTTTTGAAATGTGTTGGACTTCCCTCTATCATTCAAAGAGATATGCAGACCAGGACTGTAATCTTTTTGATTTTATATTAATTGTAACAACATGTAAAAATGTAAATAGCTGTACTGTATATGTCATGTTTTAACTACTGTAAACAGTCTGATTCAAATCATGGCCTAAATTACATTACAGTATTATCACTGATTTTATCTAACAAATTCCCAGGGGTGTCTATGGTGAAATAGGTTGATTAAACTTTTGATAAAGTTATCAGCTGAGATGAAATCCAGGCCTAAGATAGACATAAACTATAGGGGGAAGATATACTAAGGCATGATAAAGAGGTGATGAAGCCGAGAAGACTTCACCCAGTGATATCACTTCTCCAGTTCCAATGTTATTCTACAGAGCAAATGCAATAAGATCTCTCCAACTTTGGAGATCTAATGCATAGGCTCTGTAGAATAACATAGGAACTGGAGAAGTGATATCACTGAAGTTATCTCCATTTTATCACCTTTTTATCACATCATAGTGCATAAACCCCTAGGTGTCCTATGATCATCTGAATTAGGATGAAAGTCTTATTAACCCTTTGCGAGCCAGAGATCTAACCAAAGCATTGCAATACAGTCCAACTATTGTATCCACTCTGGTCGTTCATGTGTGATACTATTAAAGGAAAAAAGTGTAAAGTTGGAAAAAAGTCACATTAACCCCTTAACGACATATGACTTACCTGGTACGTCCCGCAAAAACTGTCACTTAGTGACAGAGGATGTACCTGGTAAGTCACGGAAGTCCGCGTCTCCGTGCGGCTGCACGCCGCTCTGAGACTCCGGACTTCATTGAAAAAAAAAAATGTTCGGCGGGCGTTAAGGTGACAGCCGCGTGCGAACGCGGCTGTCACTAAGGGGTTAAAAGGATCATTATAATATATAGTTATAAAATATATCGTTTTTGAAATCTGACAATAGATGAAACAGTAGTTTCATATATCCATCTTCTTTAGATATTGTTAGTTCATTGTAACTTTTTTTCTGCTTTACCACCTGTATTGTCTGGCTATAGCGATTTATGTCTATATTCACATTTATGATTTAACGCTATCCCTGTATTTGTAGATCTTTATATAATTCACTTTGTGTATTGAGTACTATATATATTGTTTTATCAGTATACATACATGGTACTCACTTGTCTTTGGTATCTTCATTTACTTTTGCCTACTTATACTGTTAATTTTGCTTATATATGCCATCACTGATGCATATGTACTAAAAAATGGAGCCATTCTGGGCAAACCAGCTGCGCCACTCGAGGCCTACAGTCTCTATAATATTAACTGAATGTCCACAAAACATTTACAAAACCCACTGATCACCATGGAAGAAACCACAATCTGCCAAAAGAATGCTTAAAATGTATACACACTGACTCTCATGCACGTATACTCACACACAAATTTACTTGCACACAGAAACCCTAATACAGGGATTACAATCAGGAGCTGATGGGGCCTATGTTATGCCCCTGCAACCAAGATGGGGGCCTACAGCCTCCTGACCCCCTTTGAGATTCCCCATTATCTTCGTGGGCAAGTCTGACCCTGTGTGTAATGCCAGTTCATTCTAATTTTTTTTTGTTTTGGTTTTATTTATATTAAATGTTATATACCAGAGAGTGGTAGATGGAACTGGAAGGGAGGTCATGTAGTGAGCATGGGTATGAACATGGGCAGGAATGGGTGCAATGGGTATAAAAATAGAACTCATATGCCTGGTTCCTGCATACCTTCTGAACACACAGAGCAGTGACAATAAAATGAAGTTATGCAAAGGTCTATACCACATTGCCTGCAGGGACCAGTTTCTTGCCTCAGTCTTTGAGTCTTTGGGCAGTGATTCAAGCAGCATAGTGGCTTCCTGTCTCTCTGCCAGAAGTAACTTAGTCACTAGAAACTTTTATACACACATTCTTCCACCTGGTGCAGGAAGAGTATCATTGGGAGGGGAGCTCATCACAGCTTAAAACGTGTTCAGAACCATAGGTACTCTATTAACTCTTTGGGCCGTATGTTCAAAGAAGTAGCAAAATAGCTTTTGTTGTTTGTAACTACATTTCAAAGCATGGTGTTGTAGGGCTCAGTACTATTTTCAGTGTGTTGGATGTGATTGGAAATATGTCATTGAAAGTACGATTCCTGACTGAAATTGTCATATATAATGACAAAAATATGACATTTCCTCCACTTTTTTCTTAATGTACAAATTCTGTTGTTTGCACAACATTTTTGTCGTATACAAAAAATGTTCTTTACCCCTATACGATGCTGGCGAATAGTTTAGCCATGCCCTTGCCCCGCCCCTTTGCCCTGCAATTCTGGAGTTGTGTCGTACACGGACATTACTAGATTTTTTGTTGAATATTCTATAGAAAATATACATAAAAAGAAAAAAAATGTTCTGGCGCTCAGCTGGTAATCGTGAAGTCTATATTAAAAAAATGAAAAAGGAATATATATAAAAATATAGTTATATGTATAAAACGCTGGCACAAGGGCCTGAGTAGATCCTACTATAGCCTGCTACAATCCCTAGAACGTTGTTAGAAATCTCTATAGCTGACAGAAGAACATATATTATTGGGAAAGCGCTAATATATAGTAGGTTCAACTATAATAAGGTTTCAGATACTTATACAGAGAAAGGGTTAAACTTCCACATGTGCCATAATAAGCATTACATTCATATAACCAAAGGTGACTAAACGGACATATTTTGATACATAATAAACATTTTAATATCAAATACAATAAAACATGCTTCTATGCACTATTTAAAATAGAAAAATGTAAAACAATACAGTATGTCATTCTATAATTATAGGTTCTTTTCTATACAGTCCACTATTTCTGCACAAGAAACTACTAGGTTAAGAGTCTGCATATCTCTTTCACCTTCTTCTGTATATTTCTGTGTTCCTATTCCATGTCTCCTGCCCCCTCTTCCATATCTCTCGACCACTCCTCCATTTTTTTCCACTCCTCCATGTCATGTCTCCCCATCTATGTCACTCCTCCAAATCCCTTCTTCTCCACTGTTTCTACCTTTCTTTCTTATTCTATGTACCTCTCCCCATTTTCTGTATGTGCAATAAGCACGGTTTTGCATGCACAAGACTGTACGTGTGAGCTGGTGTGTTTGAATGCCCACATTGGAGTTTGTGCACAATGATTTGTTTTCACAATGGTGTCTGTACTTGTGATGTTTCCATTGCATTACCTGCAAAGACATCATAGAAGGGGGCATGTGATGGCTAGGGAGCCCCAGGAACCACAAAGCACACCTGTGCATCTTCTGCCTGTTGCAACCACTGATGCTCCGGCTGGCGGACAACCAGGCAGCACCTTAGCTTCCGCGACTGGATCCCCCACAGCCTCAGCTTCCACAGGAACCTGTGGAGCAGCACAGGGAGGACAGATGACAGGTAAGACCCAGGATACACCACACAAACATCACACTCTTCAGAATGCAGAATACTAAAGTTAGAGACCTCTACAGATTGACGTTGCACAGCATCATTGACCTATATGAGGTGATCAAAGAGGACATTGATCCATACATGGCACCAACCGTGCCCTGTACAGAATGCAGAAGCTGCTGTGTGGCATCCATTTTCTGGCAAGTGGATCCTTCCAGTCCACAGAAGGATATGTATCTGAGATGTCCAAGGCCACTTGGACCTCTTGGCCCTCAAGAGGAATGCCGGGAGTTACATCCACTTCCCTTCCACCCAGATGGAGTGGGCACATGGCAAGCAGGAGTTCTACACAAGAGGAAGCATACCCAGAGAAATGGGGGTTATTGTCTGGAAGCATAAGAGCTCCTGCATGAGTGATATCATTCAAAAGCATTTTCACTCCATCTATGTACAGATTGTGTATAATGACAACACGAGGATGAACCTTGCATGTACTTCCTATCCTGGCAGTTGTCATGACTCCTACATCCACAGGCACTCTGCCGTTTATGGGACGTGCTGCCCCTGCTGTCAGACTTGCTGACCCTGCTGCCACTAGTGCTGTGCCTACTGCCAGTGATGAATCTGCTGCCACCAGTGCTGAACCTGCTGCTAGTGTGTCTCAGGAGGGGGGTGGGGAGAGAAGCTGATGCCAAGTGTGACAGCAGGGGACCCTAAGTCACACTTGCCATCCCCAGGCAGTACCACCAGTGCTAGTAGTACTACTGCAGCAGCTTGTTAGTGTTAGGAGTGAAGGAGGGGGTAATCAATATCCTCATATTACTAGTGACTGGGAGGAGGAAGACTCTGGGTAGGGATGAGTGAAAAATTTTGCCTCAAACTGAAATCAGAGAATAATGGCACTTCCCGCTTTGCAAATAATTTCTTGCGAAAAGTGCAGATTTTTCGCCTAGCTCATTCCATTGAAAGCAATGGGAAAATTTAATTTACACACAACACATAGCAAATATTATTTTATTTCCCAAAGGCATAGTATAAAAGGGGAATAAGGGTGCCTGTGTTGGTGGGGTGTGGGGAAAGAATCAGTTGAACAGGGAATGTTTTTTGGTGGGGTTTGTTTACTGGGATTGGGGGGGCAGTTAATAAAAAAATAAATCCTAAATACAATTCAAAAAACCACATAAGACATGGTGTAAAAGGTGCTTGTGTTGGTGGGTGGAGTCTGGGGAATGAATCAGTTGAACAGGGAATTTGTTTTGGGGGGATTCCTGACTGGTATTGGGGGGACATTTAATAAAAAAAAATCAATAAATTAAAATAAGAAATTTGTATGAAAAGTGATAGAGAAAGGAACCCCCTGACATAAGCTGCAACTGGGGTGGACTGATACTTGACTTGATCAAGTATTTTGTAGAGGATGATTTGTTAGATTTGTTGTTAGAGGCTCAAGCCCTGAGGAAACATTGATTTGTAGGACTTAGACTTGTTAGAAACAAACCCTCAAACATTTTTTTGTAGGACTATGTTATTTGGTTTTTTTTAAAGCACAAGCCCTGAGAAAAAATGCCCTACTGGCCTAGTGCCAGCAGGTCATGCTGGCCAGTGGCCACTGGCCATTGTCAAATGTCCTCCTGAGTCCATAATTGCGAAATTTTCAGCATCTGTTCTTGCTGTTGCTGAGTTAATTAAGCAACAGGATGATTAGGCAGCTGAAAGAGAATAGGATCAACAATAGCAGTAACATGGGTGATGGATGATGAAGGTTCCACTTTCCACGACAAGCTCCAGTGACGTGCCTGAGGCAGTAGCAGCACAATAAGTAGCCCGCAGTATATGTGGAGAAAAGAAGCTGACCAAAAATTCTTCTCTACCTGTCCCTTGTCCAAAATCATGGGTGTGTTATTATTAGAATATAATTTGTTCCCTTGAGAGCAGGAATTGTGCCTCTCATCAGCAACTGCAATGTGCACAGTGTGGGGTAAATAACATCTGGGGGCACAACTGTATCCAAACACCATGATACCAGAACCCAAATACTATCACTGTCACTATACCCTTTGTCCAGAACCTGCTATGGACACATGACAACTTGCTGACAGTTTAATAGTAATGATGAACCCTCCCTGCCACCAGCTTAGCATATTCTATGGGATGGAATCTCCTCAAATTCTGCTTGATGCCCTAGTTGCAATTCTTCTCCACCACACTGCCATGTGTGGTCAAAGCACCACACAGTGTGTAATTGGTGGACACAAACTGCCACATCCTAACATCAACAGGGTGGCTATCATTTGGCAGGGGAGGTAACAATGAACAAGGTGGACTGGCAGAAGATGTAGTTACCCTAGAGGAAGAAAGTGATGGAGAGCTAGTTGTTTCACTCATCATGGAACTTCCAGTCTCTGCCTGGGTTTCTGTACTCTTCCTCCTCTTTGATCTTTGCCTCGACTCTTGTTGCCTTTCTGAAGAGTCAGGAGGTTCAACAACAGTGGTGCTTAATTTTTATGGTGGGTGTTTGGCTTTAACATGTTTGACATAAATGTCATGGTGTATATGTTTCATGTGTGATATCAGGGTGCTTGTGCCAAGGTGTGTTCCCTCCTTTCCTCTTCTCACTGCCTTGTCACAAATTGTGCACAGTGCCATTGGTGATGACTGCACCACTCCCATCCCAAGAGAAAAATAGTCCCACACCCATGACTTCAGAGGGGAGGGAAAAGGTGGAGAAGAATGGCCTCTTTCATCTTGTCTTCCACATTCCCCTTCACTGTCTGTGGCAGTGGATAATGTTGCTGCTGTTGCTGCTACTGCCTCAGAATCAGCACTGCAATTAGTACCAGGAGTATTGCTGCCGCTGGCAAGTGGAATCTTCCTAGTCCAGCATCACTTGTTGACCCCATTTCCACTGTTTCCACAGTGTTTTGTGGCACACTACCTTGCTCCTCAGCATCCTGCTGCCCTTGCATCTCAGCAGCAGAAGGAATTAGAGCAGCTGAACATTCCAAAAGCTCACTGCTAGTGGTGGTGATGCCCATCCTCATCCCTGTCTCTGCCATGGCCCTGTCCTCTCTTCAGTCTGGAGCAGTGCCATTGTCTTCCCTTGGTGCTGTTTTAGGCTGCAGCTATCTAATTACAGGGGCCTGATTTTCTTCCCAGCTGGCCCCTATCTCCTGCAATCACCTCTGCCCTATTTAGTGTAGTCTTTCCCCTTGTCCTGGGCCAAATTATACTTAACTTCACACAGCCTAGACTTTACCTCCCTCCTGTGTTCCTGAATTGCCAATGGCCCTCCTGTGTTCCTGAATTGCCAATGGTCCTTCTGTTTTCCTGGATTGCCGTTGGCCCTCCTGCATTCCTGTACTGCTAATAGCCCTCCTGTGTTACTGTATTTACATTTACTCTCCTGTGTCCGTGTTCCAGTTCAGGCTGTGCACTCTTTGAGTTCCAGTGCAGGCTGTGCACTCTTTGAGTTCCATTGCAGGCTGTGCACTCTTTGAGTTCCAGTGCAGGCCGTGCACCCCCTTGTTCCAGTGCAGGCCATGTACCTCCTTGTTCCAGAGCAGCTGTACACCTTGTTCCAGAGCAGCTGTACCCCTTGTTCCAGTGCAGGCCATGCACCCCCTTGTTCCAGTGCAAGCCAAGCACCACCTAGTTCCAGAGCAGTTGTACCCCTTGTTCCAGAGTGGCAGTACCCCTTGTACCTTGAGCCAGGCTGCACCCCTAGAGTTACGGAGCCGGCTGCATTCCTTGAGTATCACAACTGAGTTTGTCCCTGTTCTCAGTGGCCCTTGCTCCCTGTTCTCAGGAGCCCCTGCTTGCCGTCCTCAGTAGCCCCTGTCCCTAGTTTTGCCCATAGGTCCTGTCCCTAGTTTTGCCCATAGGTCCTGTCCCTAGTAGTCCTGAGTCACTGCCCTCTTCAGTTTTATGTATGTTTTGTTTTGCAGTCCTCTTTATTGGTCCATGTATGCATTTGTTAAATACACTGGCTTCCCCCTTAATTGTGTATGTGTTAGTTTCTTTGCTCTTTGGGTTCTACTTTATTAATTTTACTTTTGTGGCTGTTGTCAGAACCCTTTCCTGACCAGCAGCCCCATGACAGTCTCCCATTCCTTCTCAGTTTCTGCTAAAAAGGCCATCAATGTCTCTTCCACCCCAGCTTCTCAGCATCATCATCACCACCACCACTATTCCCTACATGTTGCTTCTGCTCTCTTCCAGACATCTCACTGCTGCTTGGAGGAGGTGACGAGCAATGTCACACTTGTCATTTCTTGGTGATGTGAAGAAGGCAGACTGGCAGCAGGATTTGAATAAATGTATTCATCAATTTAACATCAATGATATGGGCCTTAAATTTACGTCTACGATACATACTGAACATATAGAGTTTTTGGACCTGTATCTTTTGTGACAAAAAGATTGTCCCATTGAAAGCTCTATTTTCAAAGAGGAAGTGAGTCGGAATCAGTATTTGAGGGCTGATAGTTGTCATCATCCCAAATGAATATCAAACATAATATTTGGTCAGTACCACAGTTTGAAATGAAACTGCAGCTCTCTCGAAGACTTTAAGATCAAGGGAGAGAGCTTGTAGGCAGAGTTTGTGGAAAGAGGTTTCTTTGTTCCTATGGTGGAAGCAGACCAAAATAGAGCTAGGGGTCTGGACAGAGGAAAATTAATAGGCCCAGAGGTTACATCCAAATGCCCTCAGAAACAGAAAAGATTTTCAGCTGAGCAAAAAAGATCACTGGCCATTATCACTCAGTATAATTCCTTGGCCAAAATGACCCACAACATTATTTCTAAACATTGGAAAATTCTAGTAGAAGATCTGCTATTAGATGGAGTTATCAGCAAGTCCAGTAAGGTAATATACAGGAAGGCTAAAACTATATGTGGTTACGTTGCTCCAAGTCGCCCCAAGCAAAGGAGAAATGCTAAGAATTTGGGCATTTTTGGTACAACCTTACCTGTAGGAAATTACAAATGTTAATGTCAAAAATGCCTTAACTGTGACTATATTATTAATAAGAAGAAATTTAAGAGCCATACTAATTCTAAGGAATTTACAATCAAACAGTTAATTACGTGTGACACTTCATATGTCATTTATATGATAGAATGTGGATATGGGTCTCAGAACGTGGGCCGTACAACTAGGAATTTGCGAGACAGAGCAGGTGAACATAGATGTCTAATACAAAAGAGGTATCTGGACAATGCAGTACCCAGGCACTTTAATATATGTAATCTAGGGGCCTTAACAAACTTTAAAATCTGCAGTCTGGAACATATTCTAAAATCATCTGCAAAACAGATATGGGAGACTTTGTAAAAGAGAGGCTTACTGGATCTACCAGTTAGATACTTTGGTCCTTTGTGGTCTGAATGAAGAACTGGAGGTTAAAAACCGAATCCGAACAGAGCGAGTAAGTCAGCCAGAGCCACAGGTCAGGACCGATGTGGGTAGTCAAACAAGCCTGGGTCATATACAGAGCAGATTCTCAGATAAGCACAGGTCACAACAGAGCACAAGAGTAACGAACACCACGTAAGGGCAATGACTCCCAGGAGCAGAAGGAGGCGGGACACAATTAGGCCACCCAGAATAGGCCCATAAAAAAACATCTGTGCTAGTGCCTGTTATTTGATGTAGCAATGAGGAAGTGGCTGGAGGCCATGCCGGCCGGTGGCCATACAGAAGTAAGGAAGCACAGGATAGCCCAAGGGAGACTGTGATACTGTCCTTGCATCTCAGCATCAGAAGGAATTAGAGCAATTGCAAATTCCTCTAATTCCAAAATGTCATTGCTAGTGGTGGTGGTGATGCCCATCCTCATCCCTGCCCCCCATTCCTTCTCAGTTTCTGATAAAAAGGCCATCAATGTCTCTTCCACCCCATCTTCTTCACCATCATCATCACCACCACAACTAGTTCATACGCGCTGCTGCGGCTGCTCTATTACAGACATCTCACTGCTGCTTGGAGGTGGTGACAAGCAATGTGACAGAGGATCCCCTAATGTCACACTTGCCATTTCTTGGTGATGTGAAGAAGGCAGACTGGCAGCAGTAGCAGCAGGAACAGGTAGGTGATCTGTGCTCCTGCTGGTGGTGGTATTAATTGTGTGCCTGCTCTCCCCCAAAAACAGCTCTTGCCTCTTAGTATTCAGGATACTGTTCCATTTGGACACTTTAGTGAAGGGAAGGGGAGGACTCCCAGGGTCAGAGGAATAGTATGGGCTCCCTTGAACGCTCTCCAATGTTTCCCCTACCACTTCGGCTGCTTCACCATTATTGCTACTACTACTAACACCAACCACATCAGGTTCAGCTACAGAGTCTTCCTCCTCAGTCTCACAGTCACTAGTAATATGAGGATATTGTTGTTGATTACCCTCTCCTACACTCCTGTCACACTTGGTATCATTTTCTCCTCTTCCCCATCCTGAGTAGTACAAGACACACTAGCAGCAGGCAAAGTATTGGTGGCAGCAGGTTCAACACTAGCAGCAGGCAAAGTATTGGTGGCAGCAGGTTCAGCACTGGCTGCAGGTACAGCACTGGAGGCAGCAGGGGCAGCACATCTGGCAGCAGGTACAGCAATGGTGACTGCAGGTACAGCACTTGTGGCAGCAGGGGCAGCACGTCTGGCAGCAGGTACAGTAATGGTGACTGCATGTACAGCACTGGTGGCAGCAGGGGCAGCACGTCTGCCAGCAGGTACAACAGCAGTGGCAGCAGATACAGCACTAATGGCAGCAGAGGCAGAATGTCTGGCAGCAGGTACAGCAATGGTGGTTGCAGGTACAGCACTGACAGCAGCAGAGACAGCACATCTGGCAGCAGGTACAGCAATGGTGGCACTGGCAGCAGGGGCAGCATGTCTTGCAGCAGGCACAGGCAGCTGACCTGTCCTGCTGTCACTACTACTACTACCCTTTTCTCCCTCCCTTCCCATTCTGTTTTCTCCCTCCCGTCCCATTTAATTCCCCAAGGTCCCTTTGGGTGATTTAGAAGGACTGGACAGCATTGGTTCAGTACTGCTAGTCATTTCCTACTCCTCTTCCTCAGACTCAGTGGACACATAATAAGGGTCCTTCCAGTTCCTCCTTTTGCTGTTCATAGTGATAGCAGTCACTATGAACCTCTCCCGCCTCAATTTAACAAAGAAATCACAGCAGAACAGCACTGCACATCTACCTCGCTCTGTAGCTGCTTCTTTTGTGTCTGACTTCCGCAAATACGTCACGTTTTAGAGCGAAAAAGCGAAAACAAAATAAATCAATGGGCAGAAATTTTCTAGCCACTAAAAATTTGCTGGGAATTTTGGCCAATAGGCAAAAAAATGCAGACATTTTACTCACTGTTTTATAAGCAGAATTTCTCATGAAAAAACAGACAATAACGTGGTTTTCGTGGAATTTACCGCTGGAACACGGCGACAACTTTCACCCATCCCTAATGATAACCTTGTAAACAGCAGCTTAACATGCAATGCAGTTAATTATCATACAGTGCTACATTCTGCCATCAAAACATCAGGTTAATTTCTCAAAAATGATATATTTTACAGAAAAATCTAGTACATCATATTTTAATTTCCAGTAAATTGTCTTAAAGGGGAACTACCAACAGACACAATCTTTAGCTTCACTAAGTCCCCATCTGGCGACTAGCTGTTTAGTAGCGCTAGTCGCCAGAATAATTACCTTATTTAATAGATTTCTGCTCTCTTCCATGGGTGACAGGCAGGACGGAGAGCGGACATCTTGCCATTGTGACGTCCGCGCGCTTGCGCTGTCAGTCCCAGCCGGAGCCAAATGGCTTCTAGCAACACCTCCTAGACCCGGCTGGGACTGACAGCGCAGGCGCACGGACGTCACAATGGCAAGATGTTCGTGCTCCATCCTGCCTGTCGTCCATGGAAGAGAGCAGAAATCTATGAAATAAGGTAATTATTCTGGAGACTACCGCTATTAAGCAGCTAGTCGCCAGATGGGGACTTAGTAAAGCTAAAGATTGTGTCGGGTGGTAGTTCCCCTTTAAGTTTACAGGTGCATTTTAATTTTAGAATAACATAAAGTGGTAGATCTGCAGTCTGTAATATACAGAAGTTAGCTATCTGTAATCTTCCAGCTTTTATGGGACTACAGGTCTCATCATCCCCAGGCAAATGTTGGTGGGATGAGCATGATGGGCGTTGAAGCACAACAAAAGCAGGGGGAACAGGAGCAGATATCTGCAGTAAATCCAGCAGCATAAGCCTATGAATGACATATTTGCATGACATATGAAGCTCAGCAAACATCATAAACCTCAGAGCCATGTGGTTTTCTGAAATCATTATCTGATTGCAAGGTGGTAACTACTGTAAAATAGCGGCTAGTTATTTTCAGATGAATTGTTGGACTGATCCAACCACCGAATAGAAGGCCTAGAATATTGTGCCATTATGTTTACTTAGTATGATTGTAGTGATGGAGACGAATAGTAAATAAACTTCTCTGACATCATTTCAAATCTCTTTATTTTGCTTGAACAGTTTAGCAAGATTATATCTAGAGAATGAAGAGTAAAGTGAACTGGTAATATGAGTGGATTATACTTAGGAGAAAAGCTATCTAGTGAGAGAAATTTCTCAGAATCCAATGTTATTTTATTGTGAATATTGATTAAATTGAGCAAGATCTCTTAAAGGTACAGTAAACCCTTATTATGAAGTAAACATTGATAGAATCATGAGACATTCATTAGACCAATTTTAAAATACTTTGGAAAGTGGAAAAGGCCTGTTGTACTGCAAAAAGCCATGATCCCATTGCCCCCCTGCCCTTTCTCATACACCTTCTCCACAAATACCCAAGACCCCATTAACTCCCTCCCACGCAGTATAATTCAGCAACAAAACCAAATACCCCCCACACACATACACCCTGTTTAATACTTCGATTTTTAATTCTGTAGTACTAAGGAGACAAAGTTAACATCACCTCCATAGTACCACAATACTTTCAGAAACCCCTACCCAATAAAATGCCCCCTGTCTCCTGAAGCAAGCAAGCAGAAATCTCATGCATCCTTGGAGAGATCCCCTTATAGTTTAGATGCTCATTAGCAAATTGAATTTTAAAAAAATGTTTAATATCACCAAAAACAATGATTATAAAAGATGATAAAATGCACTATGTAGCTATTCAAATTGGGCCCACTAGGGTCATTGTATTAATATGATATGGCTGGAATCAGTTTAGTAGTGCTGCCTATCACCTAGTTACTAACCTGTTTATGTGAAATGCTGCTTGGGCCAAGAGGAGAAAACTGTGGGAGTGCATGGGGTGTTCAGTTCTTCTGCACCTTCTTTACCACCAGGTATTTAACATGGTGTAGATGAACTGGAATAACTTTAATCCATTTCCCTGTGATGCTATGGGGGGGTTCTGGCTTTCTCATATTATAGTATTAACTATGTTGAGTGTGCACACCAGTATGCACTAAAACATTTTAGTACACTCCCTGTAGTGCGGGCACACGATTTGGAAACTAATGGCTTGGCACAGATAATGAGCTGCAAATGAGGATGTGTACATACCCTTCACTGTCTTTTAAAAGTTATATTTATTTCAATTTCCTCTCTCCCACCTCTTTAACTGATTTCAGTTCCTTCACTCAGAAGGAGGTGATGCAGTAACTTGACTGCACAGTCAGCTGCAACAGAGTGCCCTGGAGAAAGTTCAGCCATTTCACTGTCACACAGCTAACTTGAAAGGCCTACTGTATATCCGTGTAGTGGTAGTACCCTTGCATTACTTAGAAGAGAAAGCAATCACTGCACAATTTTTTGTGTAGAAATTTATCACACCTTAGTTAATAACTCATACATATCAAGACAAATCAGATATATCAATTTTCTTGTGCTAATGGATCTATAATCTTAAAAACTTCCCAGTGAATTTCTCTGAAGTTCTTAAATTCAGAGACAACTGCATTGTACTCTGATCTGTGGAGACAAAATAACACATCTTTGTTGTTTTAACAATGTACTCTTAACAGGAAAATAAAAATATAGTTTCCAATGGGAGACATGCTCAAAAACAGGTACGTTTTACACAATAAATTTAATATTCTTCTTTTATCATGTGGTTGAAATGTAATAGCTACAATGCTGGTAGGCATTTTGGCCTTGAAAATTCGATGCTTCAGATAAGGTAAGTGGTTTATGACTCTGATCCATTGGAAAGTCTGGATATTATGAAATGATCCATTGTTTCGTCCATGCTATCACAACTAATATAAACTATTTCTGCTATACTTCAAATCCATTCATTCTCTGGGCCCTATTTTTAAATTAGATCTCGCCTATATTACTTACTGTCTATGTCTACACTCAACGGAGGCCAGTTTAGGTCATAAAAACATTGCTTTGTCACATCTACAACCATTTTCATATGATGCACTGTATTTCTGGGACTTCCTCGTCTTCAAATTATGTCTGGCTCCCAACTTCAGGGACGTGCACAGACATTTTGGGTGGCAGGGGCTCAAATGAAAAAAAGGGCGCTTCTAATAATTATAATTTTTTTTTTTTTTTTAAAGGGCACAAGGGCACTTTGGACAAAAAGGGCAGGTGCTCAAGCCCCCCTTGGTGTCTATGTGTGTACGTGCCCGCCCAACTTGAATGCTCGTTTGTCACCTGCACCTGCTTTGAGTTGCATTACGAGTAGCGTAACTCTAGGGGACGCAGAGGTCGCACCTTCGGCCACCCCCTGCGACCCCTCCGCCTGACACCCCCAATCTTCCTCGGCGCTCTAGTAATGCAGAGCGCTGGGAGATGACATCATCTCCCAGCGCTCTGCATTACTAAGAGGACCGTGCGGTAGCTCCAGGGAGGTACGAGATGGGGGCATTGTGAAAATTGAGGGGCATTGTAGGGGCGGTAAGTGTGGTTGAGGGGGGCCAATGTGGTGGGGGCCCGTGGCACTTCTTGCACCAGGGCCCGGAGGCTTCTAGTTACGCCTCTGTGCATTACCATGTCTGAATCACAGTGAAGTTTGTACTTTTATTGACTATTTTTTCTGTTTACTATGCATTGTACCTAAATAGTCTGTAAGATATTTGAGGCATGAAACGCTTATTTTCTTATACAGCACATATTCACTTTTCAGCATTTCAATTGTGTGGTCAAAGGATTTTTATTTTTGAGAAAATAGTTTTAGATGTGTATATGAATTGTTTTTAATTTTGTAAAAAGTGCCAGTAATGAGTACCTCAGAGAAACCCACAAATAAAGCCCTACATATACTTTATATTTAAAGGGATAGTAATACATAAGATGTAAAAAAATATACGTTGTAGGGTTTATGTCCCCGAATAGAACAAGGGTACTTCCACTGCTGAGAGATATTTTATTAAAAAAATTATAACCGCTCAAACTTGAAATTTTTAGGTGCAATATCGCAGTGACCTGAAAATTTACAGCGGCGCTGTTGCTACACCATCCTATGGAGATTTATGGTCTATGGACCAGAGCAGTCCATAGGATGGTGTAGCAACAGCTCCACTGTAAATTTTCAGGACACTTTGATATTGCACCTAAAAAATTCAAGTTTGAGCTGTTACAATTTTTTTATATAATATCTCTCAGCAGTGGGAGTACTCTTGTTTTATTTGGGGACATAAACCCTACAACATATATTTTTTTACATTGTAAGTATTACTATCACTTTAAAGTAAAATCTGTCCAACTAGATGCAGATGTAGCAAGGCTTGCTTGAGAGCAGAAGGAAGAGAAAACCAGCTGAAATTCAGATAATGGTGAAAATATCAGGAACAAACTGTATATCCTGTTTTAATGTTTGCAGTAGAGACATGGATAATTTCCATAATCCTCTATTTATGAAGAAAACATTTTTTTCACCTATAAGACAATGTCCTTAAAAACAACAACAATATAAAACTGACATTTTAACTCAATGTATGCTGTAGAGATCACCAACACAATGTGAAGCAATTCACTGGTGACATCTCTAGCATCCAAGGGTTTAAGTATTCCATGTGTAATATGCAATATGTTTTCATCAGCATTAAATTTACTCTATGCACTGTATGTCATTTGTGTTTGTAGCAGTTGAAAATATGTTAGTGTTTTACAAGAATGTTATTGTTTATAATAGTGTTATTTTTTTTTCCTTTGACATCACAGCACTTCTTTCCAAATATATAATCTAGAAAAAATAATTTTATATTTTTAATTTTACTCTCTATATTTTTATTTTAACTAATAATTGTCATTACTAAGATTGAGATCTGCTTATACACAGAACTGATGTTATAGGGATAGTAATACTTTGTTTTATCTTTATTTTATTTTGTAGGCATTAAAAAAACATGAATAACTATGAAAGTCTTATCTCTCAAACCTTTATGGTTTGAGAGAAATTCACAAGCAAAGTTTCCCCTCCTGCCCCTTTTACCTAGTGTAAGCCATCTCTTCTCAGATGTGGAATTTGGTTGTAAGACCAGACAGATAACAGAAGGGGACAATCTTTTTCCTATGAGAACAATGAAAGCCCTGACCCCCTTGACAAGTTTGTCAGGTTTTTCCCTTATCTTAATTGAAGATTGTCCCTCTCTGCAGTCTACCTGGGCACCTCCCTTCTGATCTGGCTGAGCAGTGTTACATCAGTAAAAGGGGCGGGAGGGAGATATTTTGTCATTGAATTACTCTTGAACTACAACTCTGACAGAATTGAAATAACACTCTCCAAAGTCCAAATACTGTGATGATTAATTAGAGATGCTTTTATTATGAAACATTACTATCCCTTTATGGATTTTCATTATTTTTCCTAAGAATGAAATGTGTTAATATTTTTTCAGCAAGATTTCTATTTTAGGCAGCCCTAGGCAGCAGATCCCTCGAGCATACCTCTACCAAAAGAGTAGCAAGTCTCTGAGCAACTGGAAATTCCCTCTTGCTGTGCCCTTTGGCTCTCTAAAGTCCTAGACCTTACCTTCTATTATCATGACCCCTCTATAATCCACACACAGAGTCTCATAACGTCTGCATGCCACTGTACTTTCAGCTTTGCATTCATCCAAAGATCCCTGTTTATGGCAAGAAGGGCATATTATTCCACTGGGTCCTTCAGTATCTTCAAGGAATGAAAATTATGACAGCAAGTTGAAATTTGTCGTGATAAAAAAAAATTATGTCACAATAAATTACATATTCGCATATGTTTTGGATAATTTTAGAGTTAACATTCTGGTTGGCAAGATTTCTGTACAGGTGCACCAGTGCCCATTACAAGCATTTTGAAGGTCCATCAATGACCCTACTGTATTCAGATGCAATGTATGTAGATAAGAGCACTCCCTACACTACACATAGTGCACCAGGGCTGGAATTTACAGAAGGGGTGATGATATATGGTTATGCCAGCTAAGGACAAGTAGAAAGTGTATTTTATTAAATGATAATATGTATGTGTGCATGCATGTGTGTGTGTGCATATGTTTTCCCCTATATTTTGAAGGTATTGGGGTATATTTATAAAGTAAAATGTAGACAATTCTGTGACAAATAAAAAGCACCATAGGGAGAAGATAAAAATTCCATTGGTTTTAATGGGCCATTTAACCCCTTGAATGCTAGAAAAGGCTACAATATTTTGTCTTGCAGAGAATTGGAAATCTTACTACTATTCAATGAGTTAGAAGCTCCAATTACCTCTTTGAGTGCCAGAGTGGTACACAATGCATTGCAAAGCAATGTATTGCATAACCCTCTGGCACTCATAGGTTTAAATCAGTGGGAATTTTAGGGATTTTTAATTGTTCATTATGGTGTAGTTGGTTTGCCCCAAAATTGATCAATTTCTGCCTTTCGATATATGCTCTATTGTATATGTATCAGTAAGAATAGCATGTGCGTCTTCACTGACTCCTAAAAATCTATCTGTTGATATATTCTTATGTATTTTATCAACACTAATATCTGTTCTGCTGTATAAATAGTGGTATGCCTGGCGTACATGGCTTCCTGCTTGTGTTGCTTTGTATCAGTAGTGGGGTTGGGCGAAAAGTGAAAAAATTTCCTGCATGACTTTTTGTGAAAAACTGACAATGTTTTTATTTTTTCATGAAAGTTTTCTCCTTTTCTCCAAAGCAAAATGTTCCTCCTTTTTGCCTATTCCAGCTAATTTCTCTCCTATTCTAACACATTTTTCTTATATTCTAACATATCTTTCTCCTAGTCTAACACATTTTTCTCCTATTCAATACATTTTTCTCCTATTCAAACACATTTTTTCGCCTATGTGTCCTATGGTGCAACATTTCCCAGCACAATATTACTTCTTCTGAGGGCTGTAGTGGAGAAATAAGTAGCTGAAAGTCAAAGTTGTGAGTCCTACAGCAACATATACCTTTAAAAATATGTGCAGAGTGCATTTGTCCTTTGCTTAACTTCCTGTTTAAGTGACACTGGCACATATTCATGATGTCAAGTGATAAAAAATAAAGTACAACCTACAATGTGGCAGATGTGTATGGTAGTGGTGTTGGGGGACTGGCATGGTGTGATTGGAGGGACCTTGACAAACTGCATCCACCCCAGGAGGAGAGGGATCATCATCATTTATTGCACACGCTGCAGCAACCATTGCTGCAGTCAGTTTTTCAACTACCACTTTACTCCCACGTCCCCTCCACCTTTCCACCTCCACCTTGTGCTTTTGCTGGACATTATTCAACTACCGTTTGTGCTTTTACTTTCTAAGTATACAACTGATGGAGTGTGATGTCTTGCCTTAGCCCTCGAGAAAATTCTCAATGTTGTCTGCTGTCTATCAAGTCTGCCTCAGTCACAGAGCTCTCATCAGGCTCCCAGCTGGCTGTCTGTCACCTAATATATTTATTTGCTTAATTATTTATGTATTTTTTGCTTTTAATGTCTTAATTTTTTTTTTCAGTTGTCCACCCTATCTTATCACAGTCAGGCCACAAAAAATATAACTAATAACAAGATCAACAACTTCGTTCCCCCAATTATTCCCCAGCACAGACACAATTAAAGCAAAATCAGCAAGCAATTTGGACCCCAGCTGCTTGTATCTTGCCAGTCAGTCACACCAAACTTTGAGGTATTTGGGGCCAACCTCTTTCCTCCCTTCTTCTCTCCCAAAGTGCACACAGACTCCCCTAACACAGAGAACAAATGTCCTTCCTAAAAGACTCCATACACTAAGCTTAAATTTCCCTTTATTTGTCTATCTTCTGTAGTTCAAAACATGCTGCTTTCTCCTCTCACAAACAGAATGGCATTCAGTGAAAGTCTGACACACTTTTACATGGCTTTTGAAAAGTAGAGAAAACTTGTGGTGGCGAAAAATTTCTCTTCCCATTGATTTCAATGCAATGAGCTAGGCAAAAAAGCAGGAAAATGGCACTTTTTTAGCAGGAAATTTTTCGCCAAGTGGAAAGTGCCATTTGTCGCCTATTTTGGTTTGAGGTAAAAGTTATCGCCCATCCCTAACCAGTAGTTCCCAAAACTGTCCTCAAGCCTCCCCAATGGTGCATGTTTTATAAATATCCTCAACTGAGCTTGGGTGTTTCTCTCATTAACATGGGAGGATCTGTCTGAATGACAGAGGCACTGATTGATCCATCTGTGACCATGAGATGATATCCTGAAAACTTGAATTGGTGAGGAGAAGACCCGAGGACTGGTTTGGTAACCACTGTGCAATACTTCACTGTGTACCTATAGTGATGGTCTGTAATGTGACTGCCAAGGGGAAAATATCCCTGGGAATGTTTATGAAATGTTAACAATAATGATGTCAATCACAAAGTCCAGTAACTTTAACAAAGGTCCATCACATAACATGTTGGTGCTTCTCCATGATATTTTCTGAAAGCTAGGCATTACTACTATTGTCAGTTTTGCTAGCCCAGGGACCTTTGGCTTTCAAGAAGAAGCTAATGTACGGGTGGCAATTAAAGGAGATTTAGAACCCAATAGCTGGAGGGTCAAAGGTTGTCTATCTATGTGTTTGCCTTTGAGATTTACTACTTGAAATGTATTAACATTACATATCAAGAACATTTTCTTTTTAAAATGTATACAGAAAGGCTGTGGATAAGCAGGATAAAATTATTCTCCACTTTTATTCCAATAGCAAAATCACAGGATAACTGCAATATCTGAATATGTAGGCAGTGTAAGCATAAGCAGATTATGATTTATATTCCATATTCTAAACATATGCATTTCTGGGGCTAACCCACTGCACCATAAGTGAGAGTAGCATCATAAGTGGGAGAACTCTCTACCACTTAAGTGGTTAAAGCGACTTTTAAATCAATAGGAATTTTTGACATTTTTATTTTCCCCTATGGTGCAGCTGCAGAGGCAAGAATTGTACCTCTTTAGGTTAATGAATATTATATGTGTCACTAGCAACACTTATGGTTATAGGTTCTATGACTAGGCATGGTTGCAAATGAAACTTCTACTTACACTGTGTCCGTACCCAGCTATTGTATCTATCTGTTAAGATTACTGTTGGAATAAAAGTGAAGTTTGAATTATCTCAGGCCTGCATTCCACTGGGTAACTCCCCCAACATTGCCCAACATTGACACATTGTAATGCAATTACATTTTGGCTTGAGCTTCTCATTACTTCTCCACTTTGCTTATATTGCCATAATAACTATATATTTTAAAGCTAAAACAGGTTTTACTTATTTAATATTGTGTTTGTCCTCTTTTATTTTTAAGAGGGAACTTGAAATATTGCTTTTGTTATTTTTTCCTTATTTTAACAGATAAGTTTTCAGATCACACATCTGCCACTATTTGGCAATTTATAAATACTATTTTAAAAACACTTTTATAACTGTATTGAACCACTTATCAAACTAATATACTGTACTCTCCAATATATAGAAAAACAAAGCAAATTATTTACATATAAAGGTTTAATATTAGAAAAGAAAAGAGAAGTAGTGGACAGACTGTAAGATAAACCCTTTTTTTTTTTTTTAGAAAATTGAGCTAACAGAAGGCAGCATTATTAGAACCACTAATGAACTACAGATGCCATAACAACACTATGTGTAAAAATTTGGGCAACCTGTGGATCTTCAGCTGACCTGTGACACCTAGCATCCTGCCCATTGGTTTTGGCCAGGGCAGTGAAATTAGGGATAAATTTGCAGTATCTAAGAATGCTAGTACCTGTTTCTTGGTATGGGGAGTAGGCCAGTTGAGGATGGACTCTACCTTGGCTTGCTCTGGCGTCAGTCTGCCACTTGCTACTCAGTGACCCATGCCCATCTGACACTTGTTCGGTCTCACAACCAGCCCTGTTGCCTTAATACTGTCCAGTACCTCTGCTACATGTCTCAGGAGTTCTTCCCAAGTGCCACTGTAGATGGCAATGTTATCCAAGTAGGCACAGGATAGGATTGTGACTTCTCCAGCAGCCAGTCTAATAGCTATTGAAAGGTGTCTGGGTCATCATGAGGAACTCGTACAGTCCAAACAGGGGAATGAAGGTTGATTTGGGAAAAGTGGTATCTGAGAGAGGGATCTGCCAGTATCCTTTACTCAGATCCAAAGTAGACATGTATCTTGCCCCAGCAAGACGGTCTATCAGCTGGTCAGTCTGGGGCATTGATTAAGCATCTGTGACTGTGCAGCCATTCAGCCATCTGTAACTCACACAGAATCATATGGTCCCATCCTTCTTAGGGACCAGCACTATTGGGGATGCCCAGGGACTATTAGACAGTTGGATGACCCTTAGATACGGCATATCCTGGATCTCTTTCCACATTGCCTGAAAGAGAGACATGTGACGTGATAAGGGAGCCATTGGATGGTCAGTTTCCCTGGGGTGCCTACATGATGGGTAGCAAGGGGGGTTCGACAAAGACACAGGGAGAAGAGGGTGACCTGCTGCTCTTGATGGTGAGCTAAGGGCAGAATTCAACAACTTTGCAGTCCCCTTCCCACTGGCCATTTTGAGTAAATCACAGATATATCCTGTCTCAATTGCATTGTTGATGGCTGGCATATGGACATTAAAGGGGTTCCCCTGTCCTGGAAGCCCTTGAGCATCATCATCCTGGGGACCTTAGGCCCATAAAAATTCTGAATCAATCTGGTCTGCATTTTTTTCTAATGGTTCCTTGATGTCCAGCTAGGGGAATGTCATGAGCCAGCTGCAGGAGATACTGGATCTATGATTCAGTACAACAGCCCTTGTTCCCATACTACCCAGTCCCAGTGCTTCTATATTTCACCTGTCTCTACTCTTGCCCACATATCAGCAAGGGTGTTATCCTGTGGTTCCGCCTGCTAGAAGGCCAACCGGTCCCCAGGGAACAGGGGTACTTCAGCATAGACATTGGCTACTGCCTGAGAGATCCCTGAGAGGACATTCGGGGTGATAACTTGGGCTGAATAGGGTCAGGTCGGTTGGTGACTGGCCATCTCGGGGCTTGTAGTCTGGGGCTAATCTGCCAGGACTAAGGAACTTACCAGGTTGGATGTGGCTGCAGAGAGGTCAGGCTGTCCAGAGTTGGGGTTTTAAAGTCCTCGACAGCTCTGGCTGCAAGTAAGTGCTCATATATGCTGGCACTCTAAGACTCCCAGATGATTGTCCAAGATGATGTCTGCTGGCAGGTTCCCCACTACACTAACTGTGTATATTCCTCTGCCACCCCAGTCCAGATGAATGGGGCCTAGGCAATGTATCTTGGATCAATATTTAGTCCTTTACTGGGCAGAAAGGCTGTAGAGTGTACCCACCTGGGTTCAACCACTGTCACAAATGCCCCATGTCCTGAACCCAACAGCCTGTTGACTCTCAATTTAGATTTCTGGAGCACGTGGTTACGCCATAAAATCTTGAGTTGTCGATTGGTCTCTCAGCAGGTACATGGAAGTAAAGAAAGAAAAAGATCAAGTGCCAACTAACTAATGTCCTAGGGATGATCAATATTCTCAATTAAATAATAATAAAAGTCTCAGAGAAATACATCAATAAGTTCTTATATTGCCTTGGTAATATTATGGCACTTGGAGAAGTTCGTCAGCACACCGTATGGTCCTTAACTGTGGGAACAAAGCAGAAGATCGATTCTAAGAGTAGATCTGTATGCAGGTGAGTTTGTCTGCATACAGATCTACTCTTAGAATCGATCTTCTGCTTTGTTCCCACAGTTAAGGACCATACGGTGTGCTGACGAACTTCTCCAAGTGCCATAATATTACCAAGGCAATATAAGAACTTATTGATGTATTTCTCTGAGACTTTTATTATTATTTAATTGAGAATATTGATCATCCCTAGGACATTAGTTAGTTGGCGCTTGATCTTTTTCTTTCTTTTCTTCTTATTGTATATTATACATGATGGGTGGAACCAAAACACCCTGATCAGAGCAGCCTCCATACTAGTCTTGGTGAGATAATACATATATACAAAGTTACTTTTTAGACAGCATACATTGTGTATTTTCATAATTAACTTTTTCCATCTTTATCTTATTTTATCTTATTTTAATTTGACAGAGATTGTAGAGGAGCGCTATTCCGGTGTTTTTTTCTTTTGTATATTTTAGGTACATGGAAGTACCATTCTGTGTGGTCAGGATTTATCTTTTCTGACCCATGAGACAGAGTGGGGGTCAGGTAGTGGACTGGTCAGGACCCATCAGACCACTGGACACATCGATTAGGACACCGGTACTGTAGAAGTCCTGACTGCTGACAGCTGAAGCATCTTCTGGGGATTGCTCCCTCCCGGGGCCAGGAAATATTAGGAGAATACAGTGTCCCAGGACAGTACCCCCTCTTGCCACATGAGGGCAGGGACGGCTGTCATCTGTCAGACAGGGCCTGGATGAGGGTTAGTTGTTGGATGGCAGGGTGTAAGCTGCCGTCAGTTTTGAATCCCAAGGAGCAGCTTGCATCCAGTAAGGTTTCAACTGGACCACTTCATCTGCTAGAGCAGCTGCCTCCTCCAGGGTGGTGGGATATCGCTCTGTTACTCATTCCTGAACCTCCTTGCTGCAGATCGTTCCAAGGTAATGAACTGCATGGCATCAGTTACTGTCTGTACTTGGTTGCCCCATCACCAGTCCTCAGAGGCCCGTAGATCCAGAAAGGGCACAAATATGGTAAGTATTCCCTGGAGTCAATTGCATGTCCCTAAGATGCTGCAGATATGACTCTGGGGTCACCTCATAATGTGCCCGAATTGCAGTTTTCACTTGATCATAGTCCTGATTCTGGCTGGTGGGCATCATCCTGGATACATCCACAGTTACCCCTGACAACAAGGGTACCAAGCTCTTCAGTCATGTGGAGGTATATCATTCAGGGAACACTGGCTCTCAAAATCTTTCAAGAAGCCATCAATATCCTTTGTGTCCTCGTTCATGTGTTTAAAATCTCTGGCAGACACTCTGTCCTTTCCAGTTATCATTTTCCATGGGGTAGGGAGAAAAGTTGCTATGCCTTGGGGCTGCGGACTGTCGCAGAGCCAACTCCCGATCTAGCTGGAACTCCTCCAGGGCTAGTTGCAGCACTTGAATACAGTCCTGGTCAGTCACATCTGAGTCCAGCAGGACCTGGGAATCTCTGGCCTGGTCAGCAACACTGCACAGAGAGGTTGATGCATGTGATGAGACTTAGTCAGATTCTGCTGCTGGATCCATGCTCTAAACTGTTGCAGGATCTGGTCACATTTGAGCTTCTTAGCTCCTTCAATACCCAACTACACAGCCACAGTCTGGAGGTTGGTACCAGTACACTGTTCAAATTCTGGCATCCCTTGGTACCTCAGCTAGGTCCCCAAGCTGCCTAATCCCACCATTGCCACCAGATGCAGAGTTCACAGCAAACAAATTCACCCAGTCAGTGGAGCCAACAGAAGTGCCTTTTATTGAGGATACATGCACAGCTTTATACACTTCCTGTTTGCAGCCTTGCGTACATAGTCAGATTAAAAATTAAATTCTTCAATAACTTTTAAATAAAACACCTGTCAGCATAGGGGTAGCCTACTGAAATGTTGCCCTCTCTTTGGAGACCATCAAAAGGGTGACATTAGAATGTCATCAAAAGGGTGACATTCTGATGTTGCATACTTAGAGGGCAACATTTCAATCTATTGATGCAAGCACCAGAGAGGCAGATTGCAGAGCAATGCATTGCACAATGCTCTGCTGCTCTGAGAAAAGAGAGGGTTGGTTGTCATGGGATAATCTTTGGTTGACTTCAGCCCGATGACCAGGGGGTGCCAAGTAACCTTGTACAGGCCCTTTACACTTTATACATTCTCAATAACAGTAAGTTACAGCCCAGGTTTATGTCACATACACAAGCTCATATACACACGTAGTGACACACACTCATAGCTCTGTTAGTGTCAGTCAGTTCCATGTCATCATAAAACTGTGCATACAGCATACAAGATCTTCTGGCGCACAGTTCGGGTCTCTACATGTCCTGAATCTTTTCACTCCTGTGGGGCTGTGTTTTGGCTGGGACCTCCTCCATCTGTCACACACAGTGAGTACAGGCTGTGGTTTACTATTCAAATGTCACCCTCTATTTGGCAAACCCTTAAGCGTGCAACATCAGAATGTCGCCCTTTAGATGCAGGCGACATTCTGGTGTCGCCCATTTGATGGTCGCCAAATAGAGGACAACATTTCAATAGTAAACCCAGCATAGGGAGTACCCTTGTTTTATTCAAGAAGATAAACCCAACAATATATTTTTTTTTACATATTAAGTATTGCAATTCCTTTAAATGCTAGAGAAATATATCAATGCTTTGGAGATCTTGCAAGCAGTCAAGGGATTAAAAGACCCATTTATATGAATAGGAATTTTCAGTAGTGCAACATAGTGCACTAGGCCACTTTACAAATAGGCAGATTAAGCAACTGCCTAAACGTTCAAATTTTGAGGGGTGCCTCGGCTGGGCTTGCCACACTCACCTTGTCCCTACACTAGTTGTATACTCCTTAACAGCCTATTATTTATTTAGGAGCAATATGTTGTAGATTTCTATAGCAACCAAGGGAATAAATGTCTGCATTCTTGCTTGTTATAGGCCGAGGGCATATTCTGTACCAGGAAGGAGGGGGGGAGGAGTCATGTGACAAGTGGGGCATTAGCTAAGGGCTCCTAAAGTACATTGTCTGGGGTTCCTGAGATGTAAATATGGCCCTGTTAATTGTCTCCAGCTTTGTTCTACTTTAGTACATCAGCCTCCGATGGTTTATTTATACATGTTGTCACACCCATTGACTATTATGAAATGCACCCACGAGCATAAGACAGAAGTATTTGAGTGGTGTTTTATTGTATTTATCCAGTCCCATAAAAGTGATTACAAATGTATACTTATGCAAAAATAAAGAAATTACAAATGCACAAGATTTGTATTTTCAGGTTGTCCTTTAGAAAACGAACCCTTTAGTCTACTTACTTGGATAAAATACTTACTGTAATATGTCCCTGTGTTACATACTTCTCCATCACAGCACACGTGATAGGACTGTAATTGCATTGTATTGACTGATATGCAAAACCATATGCCACACAGAGTATCATTTCGACAACCCTTGAATATTGTTAAAACTTTCTCTGAACCTAAAGGGAAGACAAAGACGTTCTGAATATTAGTGAAAAACTCATCCTTCTGTTTTCTGTATCAAAATGTATGATTTGTGCCCCTTTTGTTGTGCATGCTACCAGCACTGACGTATGCCTGGATTACATTGCAGTTGATAACTTTATGAAGGTGTTTATCAAAATATGTCTTCATAGACTTTATTGGGAATCTGATAGATACAACAGTGATAGCCTTTATCAACAGCAGTGTAATCTAGGCCATACATAGATACACTGAGGCAATTTCTTTGCATCATCCTATTTTAAACTCTTTGGAGATGTGTCGAGCACCAAAGGATTAAATGAACATTTTAATGAAATGTGCTTTGCACACCCCTCTGGCACTCTGATGTTTAAATGGGGAATTTAGCCTCTTGTTTGCAATGCACTGGAGACTTCCCTATAATTCAATGGAATAATAGACCCTATTTAACCCATTGAGTGCCACAGTGGTATTGGATGCATTGTAAAGCATTGTGTTCAACACCCTCTGGCACTCAAAAGGTTAAATCAATGGAAATTTGGGAAAATATTATATTTGTTCTGTATGGACCTGTTTGTTCTCAGTACATTAGCCTCCTAATTAAAAAAAAATTATTACATAAAACATTAAAATTTAAGAAGTGCTTAACTTCATTCAGTAATATTTTCAGCCTTTTTTTAAACACTGGTAATTTGTTAATTTAAGTAGGGGGAATTATTACATTTTTTAACAAATTCTAACACGCATTAAATTCCCCTCGTACGTAACCCTTTAAGGAGGTGGGTGTCACACATTGCTTTGCAAGCTAGAGGACACTATTATGTTTCTTTAAACAATGTTTTGAGTATCAAAGCACTGGAGCTGTCCCTAGCATCCAAGGGGTTAAACCTTTCTTAATAACTGTAATGGGACCTAAACATGTTGGGTTGTCCTTAGGCATCATTCTGGGTTTCCCTCTCCTTGAAGTAGCTACAGTGGGTATAGCCATGCCAGTTCTGCAGAGTTAGGGTTTGTCAGAAACTCTGTCTTGGTGGAGCGTAGAGGGTTAACGTTAAAACAAAATTAACTGAAATTCTGTTTTCAGATGTGTGTAAATAACTTAATCCTTAAAACAAAGGAGGCCTCTTCATTCAATATGGGAGTGAAATATTTGAGCGACTTTAATGGCAGGTTGATATTCAGTTGGAGACAAAATGTCTGAGAAAGATGTACTCCTATGTGAGAAAGGCTGGTAGAATGACATGTTTATAGGGTTTCTGATAAAATTAGGATCTCTCCCTTTTGAGATGATTACCAGGGCAGATGTCATTACTAGTGTTTCTCAAATTATCAAGGAAAATTCTAACGTGGAGTGACAGCACCATCTTTTGGATGTGTAGCGTTATTACTGATGCCTTGGAATTCCTCATATTATTATCATAATTTATGCATGATGTCATATGAAAATTAAGGGTTCGAAGCACCCAATCAGATAATACTGATGATGTCACTGTATAATGAGATGGATCTCGGTCCAATCAGAGGGGATGGGCAGAAAGTGCTGATAAGAGTGATTTTACCATATAAAATACTATGATAGGAGGTAAAAACTCTCTTGGCTTCTTGGTTCCATTCCTGCTCACATTCTTGCTGACTGCTTGCCATAGAAATCCTAAGAAATTCACACTTATTGGACTGGTACCTATATCTTTTCTTACTATAATTCTGCAAAATTCAGAATCAAATACTTATTTCTTCCTTATTTGAAGAAAATTATTTTTTCTTCTAATTGTCTTAATCGGACTGGCCACCCAATTGTGACCAATTATAATAAGCTATATTGGCTCTATTAATTCGGAATTAAGCAGAATTCATTAATTAATTGGTAAATGGTTATATTTTGCCAGATAGACAATAAAATAGTGATAGCAGTGAGATATATATTATCCTTGTATATATTGGTTAATATAATTTCTGTTATTTCTATAATATTGTGTTTCTAGAAAGATTATAATAGCTAGTATTTGATCTGGGGAATTCTTTGAATTTGGTTATTAACCCTTTGACTGCTATTTGTCTATTTAATTTGTGATGTTTCTTTGGATTTCTTTGTGTGTGTTTTAGGTCTAAAACTTTTGTAAAGTGAAAGTTTCTTTTAAACTTTCACTAGACAAAACAAGCTGCCATCTTGGGTGTGGTAGCCTATCCTTATAGTGGATTAACCCTTGGAGTACCTTCTAGATTTCTTTGCACATGTACTAGGCCTAACTTTTGTAAAGTGAAGGTTTCTTTTAAACTTTCACTAGACAAAAGAAGCTGCCATCTGGGTGTAGCACCCTATCTTAAGAAGTGGATTAACCCTTGAAGTACCCTATAGGTTTTACATAATATTGCTATAGTCATGTTTATGATATATATTACATGAGGTTTGGTATACTGTCTAGATATATATTACTGGATTCATTATTGGTATAATCTGTTATTGACTATATTAAATGCAATTCAAATGTTTTATTCAGGAGGTATACAATAGTTGAAATTTGTAAATAGTTAAATTATAGTGATCTATCTGGGATCTTATTCCAGTTAGTTTCTCCAAAATTTGCTATTGCATATGGTACAAGGATACACTTACAGCAATGACAGGCAAACAGAATCACCCCAATGTCCATAAATGGGACCCTCAAGTTCCGCAAAGGAATGAACATTATGGATACAGATTCTAATTTGAAGTTGAAAAAAGTCGATTAACCTTTGGATGCCAAAGATATCTCCAACACATTATTCTGGAGTTCTCTTTATCACACAAGAGATTTCATGGAACAGTGTGTGAAGAAATAAAAAAAAGAGTGGTGAATAGAGGGTGTATTCAACATGGGAAATTAAAATTATATCCTAAATTTTCTGTACCAGAAAACAGAATGGAGGTGGCACTAGACACCTCTGGTGACCCCATACAGTCCCAGGTTCATGTGCTGCCCAGCACTGACTTACAACATTTGAAGATGTTTTGCAAATCCAGTCCTACAATCTCAAATGCACACAAGTGACTAACAGATCCGAAACCATCTATGCGCTGGGAAGTTTAACGCATCTGAATATCAGAGGGTGTGTAATTCACTGTACATTCCTCTGGTCCTCAAGGGCTTAACATATATAAATATAGGTTTTATTGTTTTTTGTGTAACAAAACATTAAATAAATAACATAACATAACAATAAAAGATATCACGTAATGGCAGGAAAAAAGGAGTTATCAGATGTCAATCACACAGGTTTCTGTGCAGGTCATTCGTCTAAACGAGGTAAGAGACAATCTTCAGTGGGATAAATAATTGCTGGATGACTTTACCCCTCTATCACAGTGCTCTTGATCCTAACTGCAGGGCGACATTGCGACTTCCGGGTTTCACCTTGCACGGTTCTTATTGGCCATTGGGTTCTGACTCTGCCCAGGGCTAGCCTTTTTATACCGGGTCCTGTCATTCTTTCAGCGCCCTTTCATGGTGTACCTGTTCCTAACATTTGAGTTGCTACATGTTCCTGCTCCATGTATGACCCGGCTCGTCTGATTTCGCTTCTGTCGATCCTGTGTTATTGCTTTCCATTGCTGACTAGGACTGATGACTACCTCCGTGTGTACTAAACTGGCTTTGGCTGAGAACCTGCTACAGTTGCTGACTAGGACTGGCTGGCTACCTCCTTGTGTACCAAACTGACTTTGGCTGAGAACCTGCTTCCATTACTGACTAGAACTGGCTGACTACCTCCATTTGTATCGAACTGGCTTTGGCTGAGAACCCGCTACCGTTGCTGACTGGGCCTGACTGACTACCTCCATGTGTACCGATCTGGCATTCTGACTTCTGACCCTTCTGAGCTCCGTTACTCTCGCTCTCTTTACTCAGCGACTTCCGCTACAGCGCCTTCTTGGGCTGTCACTCCCTAGGTTACCTGGGAGACTGAGTTGTGAGTAGCTACCATTACTGCTATTCCCTAGCGTGCTAGGGATCCAGTCACCTGCCAGTATCCGGTCGGGGTGTTTCTGCTATCCCTAGCGTTCTAGGGACTCAGTCACTTGCCAGTGTCCTATCTGTGTTGCCTCCTCTATCCCTAGCATTCTAGGGACCCGGTCACTTGTCAGTGTTCTATCTGTGTTGCCTCCACTATCCCTAGCATTCTAGGGACCCGGCCACTTGCCACTGTCCTATCTGTGTTGCATCTGCTATCCCTAGCGTTCTAGGGACTCGGTCACTTGCCAGTGTCCTAACTGTGTGTTGCCTACCATACTCCTTAGCGTTACAGGGATCTGGTCACTTGCCAGTATCCTATCTGCGAGTTGCCTACCATACTCCCTAGCGTTCTAGGGATCAGGTCACTTGCCAGTGTCCTATTGTGAGTTGCCTCCATACTCCCTAGAGTTCTAGGGATTTGCCCTGCAGTTACCTGCCACAATTCTCAGTGTGCCTTTCCGCAGTTTTGGTACTGTTCTGGTTTCTTTGTTCCAGTATCCAGTCTACGGATCAAGCCTACATAGTTCCTGTTGTATTGTTTGTCATTTCATATTATTTCTGTTCATCCTGACCTGTGACAGATTTGGGAAGTACCACGGTACTGTCCTTATCTGGGCCTGAGTAGGGTGATCTTTATTTGCTGATTATTTATTTTCAATAAAGCTGATCTTAACCTTACCTAATTTGCCTGAGTGTTCTTACAAAATCGTGACAACCTCTCTCTCACTCTACCCATTCATTTTCCCCACTCCTTCTCATTCCTCATATTCACTTTGACGTAGAAATGGAGAATGTCTGTACAGCAGGCTGTCAATCTCCTCCTCTTCTCCACCTCTGTTGTAACTCATACCCTCCTCCTTATCTGATGTTGGAATCCTCCGTGTGACCTGGCTTGCTCTCTTGCCAATGAGATCACACCAGGTTACATGAAGGATTCTAGCATCAGAAAAGGAGTGGGAAAGAGGAACAACTAGGGAGGAGAAGATTGACAGCCTGTGGTACAGAGCTGTACCACAGCAAGACCTGCAGTGATGTAATCTGGTAACACTTTGGAAGCTTATTTCTCCATCACATTAGCAATTTAAAATATATATATTGTGCTGAGGAAAATGTGGAACTCACACTGAAACGTTGACACTAAGTAAAATTACCTTTTGAGCGAAGTGCTGAGTGTGCCAGCTCTTACATATATATATTGAACCCGAATTGGGAACAAATAATTAAATAAGTATTACTTTATAGGAGATGAGAGTTCCCCTTTAAACTTCAATATATGTGTTTATAATAAATTAGTGTATATAAATAAAATACTTTGGTCTTGTTCAAAAAACATATCCAGTTGCACAAAAAGATTTCTGTGGGTTGTGAAATAACCTGCAAAATCCCAGTAATGCCTCACACCATCAACACCACCTAAACTACAAGTGTCCATCTTTGGCCAATTGAAACATTGGGAGGTATGTAGATCAGTCATTCCTAGGACCAAAGAACACTAATGACAGTGATGATTTAGGTGTAAGTCAGTACACTAATAACAGTGGCATGTCAGGTGGTCAATCTTTCCTAGGACCAAATGACATACTCGTGGGTCAGTAAGTTCTTGGACTAAAGTGAATTAACAGTCACATGCTTATGGTATGTTAGTTTATGTTAGTTATTTTTACATTTTTGTTGCAAATGAGATGTAATGCTCCCATGCACTGCACATGCACCATGATTTAAGCTTATGGATGCTGTAGAATCTCCAGTTTATTGTTTTGCACTGCATTTGAGACCTCTTCAGGATTCGAGGAGATAATTGCAACATGCATGCCCAGCGCAGTGAGTCAGCTGCTTTGCAGTATAGATCCCTACAGTTAACAGCAAAATGTAACATTTTTCTAAGGAAAACTTTAAAAATAAACACTTCAAAAGTACAGGATGAATTCTCAATCAGTTCCCCATTGGACCTACGCTAAAAGTAATTTTGGGCAAAAAAAAGATGGGTAGAAGGGCACTAAAGTTACACTCGTCCTGGGCACCATGATTTCTAATGGTGGCCCTGATTGCTCATTTAATGCTTTCTTCAATGGCCCATATTTCCCTTGGAATTCTCACTTACCATAGTCTACAAAACCAGATGCAATGACACATCCCTTTGACACTTCACCACAATCAGTGGGTGTTTCTGTCTTACAAGTTTCCAGGTCTGTCTCAAGACAGGACTGGCATTTTAGATTTTGTACTAAAAATTAAAAAAAAATTATTCAAATCACAGTTTGTTTGTTTTTTATCATAAGTGCTTGTGTTGAAAAGATCAAGAAGATGATACACAAGACAGTTAAATTGCATTTATTTGTAACAAAATATTTAACCCTTTGGAGGGCTAAATCCATTGCTCTGCAATGCACTGGAGATTTCTCAAACATCCAAGGGGTTAAAGAATCAAGGGAAGAAACTAAATTTGTTGTTTGTTTCACTTAATTACTAATTTGATTTTAAACTGATTCACAACACAAACTTAACTAAGGGTCTTATGCACCAAATAAAGAGGAGCAGTTCTGGAGCAAATCAATGGCAACCTTTGATTCACAAAATTATGGTTCAATTAAATGTGACCTTTAACCTCTTGAATGCTAGAGTGAACCCCAAAACATTGCTTTAGCTGTTAGAGATGATGGGAGCTGCAATAACTGGAGGTACAATTGACATATTGAGTGGGAAAAACCCTTCAACTTCTATTATTTTAATGGGGGCTATGCTCTAAAATGACCCTAACTTGTTTCTGAATGGAGTTTATCCAGGGCCAGCGCCACCTATAGGCGAGGTAGGCGATGGCCTAGGGCGCACATCTACTGCCAGCGCAAAGCCGCACACACCTTGGCAGCTGCTGTGCCTTTGTGAAGAAACTGAGGACAGAGAGAGGCACCGCTCTGAACAGAGTGAGTGCCTAGAAAGCCTCCTCCTGCCACCCCCAAAGAGCGTTGCAGAGCCAAGGTAGTGTGCCTGCTGGGCGGTTGCTTTTTTGCTGGAAACAGTTCTCTCCCCTTTTGCCCTCCAGATCCAGCCTTGCCACAGCTACCACTGTGTTCACAGCCCAGGAGCAGGGCAGGCTCACCACTTATCTCTTCCTGGCCATCTTCTCTTGCTTCTGCCCGTCCTGGCCAGTCAACATAGCGGCATTTGTTTTGAATATTTCATTATTTAATTTCTGTAGCATAGGTGCAGATGAAGTACCCTTATTTTCTCTTTCTTGTAGTTTTATCTGAACGGTTAAAAATCCCTCCCATGAATTACTTTGATTTATCAATGTATAAACAATAATATTGCAGTTTTTATAAGGTGGGAAGAAACTGTTACAAAATTTGACTTTCCTCATCAAGTAGTCATGAATAGTCAGTAGAAATTAGCCAAAATTTGAGACATCCATATAAACATTTAAAGAAAGGATAACCTTTTATTTTGACTTTGCATATGTTACAAGAGCATTATATGTACAGTCAAATTGCCTACGTTTTTACTGTTTTTTTATCTTCACCTATTTTACTTATACTTTTGTCCTTGTCAGTGAGGTCAATACATTTCTGAATCCATGGAGTTTTCCTTCTTTAACAGAGGAAGTATGTATATGTATACAATGTTGCTAGTCTCCCAGCAGCACTGATTCATCTGTATGTTGTACAGATGGCTTTTCTACATTGTTTCACTATGTGTGTTTTACCTTGTAGCTTTTTTACATTGCTGCACTCTGTCTGCTTTCACAGCCCCACACAGAATGCTTTCTGAAAAAAAAATAATGAAAAAAACAGACAAACAGCTCTCTGTCAGTAATGTAGCTTTACATATTATATACTTACAGAGTATGTAAAGTCAAAATAAAGGATGAGTTTATCACACTGGAGATGTTATCTCCTCTATATATCACAGTTATCACAACATAATGCATAACAGCCCCTGCGCTAGAGACAAGAAGTCCAAACCTGTACACTGAGGACTGTATGTTTATAATGCTGCTACTATCAATGATGGGAGCAGCAGATATCAGACATTTAAGGACCAGTGTGAAGGACAGGGCGAAGAGCCATCTAAGAGTGGATCTGTTTAAATTCAAATATCTATACCCCCACTTAAGGTACACTCACCAGAAACTGGATTTTCAAAGACCTTTAGAAAATCTTTGTCAGTTCTCCAACCTGTTGTTAATCCAATGATCTCTCCATTAATTATTATTTCAAAAATATTTATTTATTGACTCAGAAATCAAAATAAAAGTTCTTAAGATTGTATAATAAATATGAAACAAGCATATATATATATATTAGATATAGTATCATTAGAAGGCATCCAACACATTTCGCATACACTTTCTCAAGGACTAAATATTTAATATATGTTAAAAAAAAAAGGCTTTAAAATGTAAAGTTTACATTTTAAAGACTTTTTTTTGATCATATATTAAATATTTAGTCCTTGAGAAATTGTATACGAAATGCTTTGGACGCCTTCTAATGATACTGTATCTAATATATATATATATATATATATATATATATATATATATATATATGCGTGTTTCATATTTATTGTACAATCTTAAGAACTTCCCTGGTACATTGTTCCAGCATCGCACAGGACAGAAAGCTGCAGTACCCCTTAGACCTGCTATTTTGAACTTGCAAGCCAGACACCATTAGTTTATAGGGAATGTGTGCACAAATCTGGAGGGATGCACTAAGATATGATAAAAGGTGATAAACTTAAGATGACTTTTCCAATGTGATGAACTTTCAAAGTCCTATGTTAATCTATGGAGCCATTACACGTTCCAACATGGGTTCCATAGAATAACATAGGAACTGTAGATTTTATCACACTAGGGAAGTAATCTCCAATTTATCACCTCTTTATCATCTGTCTATAACCTCCTGGAGTTGGTGGCTGAGGGATACAAACTTGCAATTTGCTTTCAATGCAAGGGAAACAGTTTTCTGACCCACAGAATGGCTGATACGAGCCATTTTGATTCTGCACATAGCAACCCTTTGCTTTTAGAGCCAGCTTAGTAAAATGTGATAACTGAAAATGTTTGTATGTTCGCTATGGTGCAGGCAGTTAGTCCCGGAATTATTTCATCTTTCTCTGAATGCATAACTATCATTTTGATTCCAACTGCTGTAAATAATTAGCAATTACCTAGAATTAGAAGAGTACAGAAGATGCAGAGTGAACATGTAAGATACCCCATGGTAAATTAATTGTAAAATAAGGGTAGGTTTCTTCCTCTGGCTTTGTGAAATTGTAGGAGCAAGTTTGCAGAGTTCTGTTATATATTCTTTTTTTCTTGGAGAGGATAATTCACATTTTACTAATGCGGCAGAGTTCCAGATTCTGTCTATGGCCGTAAGCATGTTTACACCTTATATGGATAGCTGAAGAATTAACTCTTTGAGATGTGTATGCCTCAGGCACTTAACATTTAGGTTATATTGTTAATTAAAAATCATGAGGTCTTATTTACAGAATTAATAAGGAACATGCATGATCTCATGATGCACTTTGAGTGCCAGAGGGCTATCCAACACATTGCAAATCAATGAGTTGGATATCCCTTAGGCACTCAAACGTAAACGTAAAGGAAATATTTACGTTGCAATAAGTGGTTCAGTTTAAGTGAAGTTACGTAGATGTCTTTCATATGGGTGTCATAATAATTTAGTAGCCAATTCTGGCCTTCAAGAGCTACTAACAGGGCATATTTTCAGGATATCCATGAATGAGCACAGGTAAACCCATTAACCCTTTGAGTGCCAGAAGGGTGCCCAGTGCATTGCAAAGCAATGCATTGGGCACCCCTCTGGCACTGAAAGTGTTAAAGAGACTGAATCACTTTATTAGACAATCAGTGCTCCATCTGGGATTCCCTGATAATTTGCACTGTTCATAGCTCATGAGTACAAGCAGGCAACAACATATGCATGTATGTATGTATGTATGTATTTTTATTTATAAAGCTCCATACATGTACACAGCGCTTAACAGAAGTTGAAATAATACAATACAAAAATGCGGAACAGGGTTAAGAGCATTAAGCTAAAGTGCGATCATTGCATTAGTTTGGGGGGAAGCGCAACAAGGGAAACCTACACTGGGAAAGGGACCCTTAGAATCTTATTAGAGTTCATGATGACATACAGAGACAGTAGGAGGATGGTTATAAGTGCAAGTACAAGGTGTGGTGAAGGAAGTGCAGAAATATTCTGGCCTAGGCCTAGGCTTAGGTTGTCACTTTACAGGGGGTGGCATAAAAAGTCACCCCCACCTGCCTACTCGGACAACCCCACCCAGAGCCGGCCCTTACAAGGGTCCTGGGGGGTTCCCCAAACAGTGCAATGCTCATTGCTTTCCCTTCAGAACCGAACCCCCAGTGAGGCTTTTTTATTTATATTTATTTATATATTTTTTTATTTTTATAGACATTGTACAATATGATTATTTTAATTTTTTTTATTTTGTATTATTCAACATTAATCAGTTGATCTTTTTATCCTGTGTTTATAGGGATATATCATTGTGAATATATTTTTATTTTTAATAATAACCTGTTCTAAATTGGAGATTGAAAAAGGGTGGGCTGCAGTCTGAATCTCTTAACCCTTTGAGTGTCAGAGGGGTAACCATCGCATTGCAAAGAAATACATTGGATACTCCTCTTGCATTCAAAGGGTTAATCCAGATTGATTGTCAGTCCCTTCAAACACTAAAAGTTTCATAAAAATTGGTTGAGCAGTTTATGAGTAGCAAACTGTTTACAGTAAAACATTTTTCCCATTAGTTCTGTGAGGTCCTTTGGTCTAGACACGAGTCCTTAGTACATAACAGGCGCCTGTGGAACACTCAAAGTGCTTTCCTCCATATAACAGCTAAAGGAAACATTCTCTGCATGCACATTGAAAAGATCCAAAAATCCTTAACTCACACCTCTCTGGCACTCAAAGGGTTAACTCTGGTAGAAGAGTTTACAGGTTTACAGTAAATGGATTTTTGTTGCTGTTGTTGAAGTATCATGGGAATAGACTTATGTACACTGTCTAAACAAACGTGGAGGGGAGGGAGAAGTTCTCCAGCTTGTTTACCAGAATCACAGAGAGTCATGCCTAGCTCACAAGCTCTGGCTATAGTACTATAGATCATGGCACTGATAAGCTGTTTGAGGGGTAAAATTTAACTGATAAGCTGTGTGGGGTAAAATTGAAATGGTAATCTGTTTGGGCATAAAGATGACCCTGGGAAGCTGTTTGGGGATAATGATGGCACTAGCAAGCTGTTTGTGGACAGAGATAATTATTTAAATATTATTATCTCTTAAAATAATAGCTAAAACATTTGAAATGGTGCACAAAACAACAAAAAGATACAAGTAGGCACTCGGTATCCACACTTAATATACAGAGAGGAAGCGGAAGAGAGGCGGAACCCCCCTGTATATTAATCCAAGCTTAATATGCAGGGAGGTCCCGCCCCAAAAGAGGAAGAGGTGGGGTTTTACAGGGAAGGGGTGTATCCTAAACAGGAAGAGGTGTGGCCTAGACAGGAAGGGGTCGGGCGAATGAAGATTAGGGGGGGATGCATGAGTTTAGTCATACCTAGGGCAGGCGATAAACAAAAGAGAAATTCTCTGTATCATATCCCAATATTTACCAGTAAATTCCCTGTGATGTGCTGAAGATAAACAGTGAGGTAAATGTATGGTTTAGGCCAGAAGTACTTATAACTTGCCTGCCAAAGTCAAGTCACCTCAGAATAGGCAAGTCCCTATCTGAACTGGTCTCTTCAGGACTTTTTCAGTCCATTTCATTTAGTAACATAGTAAATTAGGTTGAATAAAGACACAAGTCCATCAAGTTCAACCTTTGCCTCATACCCTAGCGACATGAGAATTGTATAGCTTTCCAGCTACCAAATAAGTTAGTCTTTATTAGACCTTCCTGATTTGCCTACTAATAAACATTATCACTCTGTATGTTCCCTTTTTAAAGAAATGTATCTAATCTTCTCTTAAAGGGATAGTAATGTTTTATAATAAAAGCAGCTCTAATTAATCATCATAGTTCTTGGGCCTTGGAGAGTGTTATTTCAGTTCTGTCAGAGTTGAAGTTCAAGAGTAATTGAATGATAAAGTTTCCCCCTTCCACCCCTTTTACTGATGTAACACTGCTCAGCTCAGAGCAACAGGGTGTGGTCAGGTAGATTGCAGAGAGGGACAATCTTCAAATAAGATAAGGGGAAAAAACTGAAAACCTGTCAAGGGGGGCAGGGTTTCCATTGTTCTCACAGTAAGAAGATTGTTCCTTGCTTTGAGCTGTCTGATCTATGGACCAGACTCCACATCTGAGGGGAGGGGGCTTACAGTAGGTAAGAGGGGCGGGAGGTGGAAACTTTATCATTCAATTACTCTTGAACTACAACTCTGACAGTATTGAAATAGCACTCTCTATGGATCAAATACTATGAGGATTAATTGGAGCTGCTTTTTTGTGAAACATTACTATCCCCTTAAATGTATCCATTGTATCTGCCATAACAACTCCTTGGGCAAGGAATTCCACAATTTAACAGACTTACTGAAAAAAAAACCCTTCCTCTGCTGGAATCTAAACCTCCTTTCCTCTAATCTCAAGGGGTGTCCCCTGGTCACCTGATCTGGCCTTGGAATGAATAGCTCACCACAGAGATCCTTGTATTGACCTCTCATATGTGCAATGTGATAAGATCTCATCTTAGTCGTCTTTTCTCTAGAGTAAATAAACCGAAGTTGTTTAGTCGTTTCTCATACGTCAAGTCCTCCATTCCCTTAATTTATTTTGTTGCTCTTCGCTGTACCCTCTCCAGTTTTAGAATATCCTTTTTCAGAACTGGTGCCCAAAACTGTACTGTATATTCGAGATGATTTGTACAATGGCAAAATGATGTTATTCACTCTTGCTTCCATATCCCTTTTTATGCAAGACAAGATTTTGTTTGCTTTTGCTATTGCTATTTGACACTGGTCACTGTTTTCAACTTTATAGTTTACAAGGATACCCAGGTCTTTCTCTAGCAACGAGTCCCCTAAAATGATTCCAATAAGTTCATAAGTGGCCTTGGATTTATTTCTTCCCAAATGCATGACTTTACACTTTCCCAAATTAAACTTCATATTCCATTTTTTTTGCCCAATCTGCCATTTTATGTAAACCCCTCTGTAGAGAGCAAAAATACTGTCTGAATTAATTACCCTGCATAATTTAGTGTCATCTGCAAATATTGATATTTTGCTTTCTATATCTATTTCCAGGTCATTTATAAACATGTTAAAAAGCAGCGGACCTAGTACTGAACCCTGAGGTACTCCACTCTCCACTTTAACTGTATTGGAGCATTTTCCATTTACAACCACACACTGTTCCCTATCCTTCAACCAGTTTTGTATCCAATTGCAAAGGTTATCTCCTAGCCCCAGTTTCTTTATTTTACACACCATTCTTCTGTGTGGCACTGTATCAAATGCCTTTGCAAAATCTAGATATACTACATCAACTGCCTTACCATTTTCTAGGTTGCTACTTACTTCCTCATAGAAACTGAAAAGATTCGTTTGGTATGATCTACTACTCATAAAGTCATGTTGATTCCTGCTAATGATCTTATTTTTTCTTGAATGTAGTCCCTTATTATCCTTTCTAGCAGTTTTCCTACAGAGGTCAAACTCACATGACTAGATTTCCCAGGTTCTGTTATAAGTCCCTTCTTAAATAAAGGCACTAAATTGGCTCTTCGCCAGTTTTGTGGCACTGAGCCTCTGGTGAGAGAATTTTTAACAAGTAAATATAGGGGTTTTGCTAACCCTGCATTGAGTTCCTGAAGAACCCTTGGATATATACCATCAGGACCCGGTGCTTTGTCAGTCTTAATTTTGTTCAGTCTTCCCGTGACATCTTGAGTTATCCCAAAATCTGATAATTGTATTATTTTATTTGTTACTTGATGTGGCTCTTCTACCATTCCATATTCCCTTGTATATACTGATGCAAAGAAAGTGTTTAGAACATGGGCCTTTTCCTTATCCTCACTAATCAACTCACCCGTCTCATTTTTGAAAGGTCCTCTTAAGTTTTTTGCTGTTTATATATTTGAAAAACTTTTTTGGATTAGTCTTGCTTTCCCTTGCAATTCAAGTTTCATTATCTATTTTTGCTACCCTAATTGCCTTTTTGCAATATTTGTTGCACTCCCTGTGTTTTAAGGAACAATGTTCAGTTCCTTCAGACTTAAATAGTTTAAATGTTTATTTTTATTGGTATATACTGTTGGGTACATTTCTGCAACCTAAATTTGAATTCTGACCAGTTTTCCTCAGTATTTTGCCTTTAAATATTTATCCCAGTCTATGTGTTGCATTGAAGCTCTTAATAATTTCATGTTAGCTTTTATAAAATTAAGAGTTTTGGTCGAACCTATACAGTTTTGCTTTGCCAGACTGATCTCAGATGTAACCATGTTATTATCACTGTTTCCCAAATGCCCACTTACTTTAATTTTGGATACCATTTCTATATTATTCTTTATCACTAGATCCAAAACATTGTTATTTCTTGTCTGCACTTCCACCATTTGTGACATGTAGTTTTCCTGAAGCATGCTCACAAACCTGCTTCCCTTAGCACTATGACAGGTCAATTTTTTTCCAGTTGATATCTGGATAGTTAAAATCTCCCATAATTATGGTATGCCCAAGTGCATACCCATGTGCAATTGCATTTGGGCCTCAACACTGTCATCAATATTTGGTGGTTTGTAGCAAATACCCACCAACACCTTTTTTTTTACTTTTACACTATATTTAGTCTCAATTTCTACCCACAAGGACTACAAATTATGGCCAGTTTCCTCACTAATATCACCCCTCAAAATTGGATTTAGCTCTGGTTTCAATTATAAGCACAAACCTCCCCCTTTTCTATTAATCCTGTCTCTCCAAAACAGGGTATAGCCCTCTATATTTACAGCCCATCATATGTATCATTCCACCATGTTTCTGTTATACCAGTTATGTCCAATTGTTCATTAACCGCCAGCAACTCTAGTTCTCCTTTTTTTATCTACCATCTTCTTGCATTTGCTAACATACAATTCATTTTGAAGTCTTTACATATTTTACCCCTACATGCCTTTTTTCTACATCTTCATTTAATAGTAGTTCCTCCCTATTGACTACATTTATCCCCACCCTTTCTCCACCCCCATGATCATTTACTTGGACCCAGTTCCTATTGTAACAGGTAATATAAATTCAGAAACAAGATGCTGGTGAACGGTGCTAGAATGTGACGCTTGGAAGCGAAGGTGGCTATACCTGTCCTTTTGCTGAGGCCGAAGCCCAGGTTAAAGGTGCTGATCGCAAAGCCAGATGTCCGATCCCAGTTGAGCCGGGACCCTGACTAGGATAAGGACAGGTAAGTACCAACTAGGTTTCTGAGTCCAAGAGGCTGGATCCAATGCAGAAAATAGGGACAGAATAAATACCCTGAAGAGGGTAAAGCAGGGGATGGAAAAAAATAAAACAAGAGGTAACTGACTGGATCTAAAGACCTGACTGCAATCTCCAGAAAGAAACTGGGAGAAGTGAGAACAGCGGAGCAAGACCGTTACTACCTGAACACCCAAGGAAAACAGAGACCCAGCAAAGTGGGCTAAGACTGCCGAAGGTCTGGCAGACTCAGACAGCAATCTCAAAAGACTCCTCTCCCCAGGATAAATAGAGAAGTAACTGGAGTAACCCAAGTCTGGGAGTAGGCCAAGAGACTATCTACCCAATGTTCCGCCAAACCCAGATACAGGAAAGCCCAGCCACCAACAAGGTTGGCTAGGAGGAGAAATCTCCAGGACCAAAGGTCAAGCTGCCTGGGAAATGCTCTAGGGGCCCAATGAATAATACCTCCAATGTCCAGAACCACCTCAAAACCATGGGTAGAACACGAGCAAAGAGGTTGGCTCACCAGGGAAAACGTCCACCTGTTACTACGGACCACCCTGCTATCTAGTACTGCAAACGGGGACCGGAAGGAAGACAAGAGCAGACCGAGGTAAGCGATCTGCTCCTGCAACCCCCACAGGCTGAACACCCCTGATGGGAGGAGAACCCGCTGCAGGGAATAAAGGGCTGCCAAAGGCAGAGAACTTAGGCCGCAATAGTAGCAACCCCACACGGGAGCGAGCAACAACCGACAGCTGGTAGAAAGCCCAACGGGAAACCCAATTGCTGTGAACCACTAGCAAAAAGTGGTGGAAAAGCAAAGGACCGGGATACTGCAATGAGCCCACAAGCCCAGACCGGGCAAACCCAACAGGCAAAAGGAAATGACCAGAAAGACGAGACAATGTGGCTGGGGGAACAAGCAAGCAATATTATAGTCAGACGAGCCAGATCACCAGGAGCAACGGGAACGTAAGGAGAGAGCAGAGAAACGTCAAAAGCAATGCCGAGGTCACCGGAGGCGTCAGGGAACAAAATTGGAGAGCAGAAACAGAGTCAAAAATACACGAGCCAAGTCAGAATCGGATAAGCAAAATAAACAGAAAACACAGGAACCTCCAACGTCAACAGCACAAATAATTGAGAGCTGAGGTAAGGTCTGGCTGAAAGATAACCTATCAAGCTCCAGTAAGTGGAGAGGAGGCGGGGAGTGCGGTAAGGGTGGGAAAGTAGAGAAAAACAGAAAAAATGCAAATCCTTACACTACTTCCATCTTAAAGAAGAGCCCACTGGGTGACCTGATTTATGAGGAAATGCCCGATGAAAGGCTGAGAGAAGGGATGGGGCATGAATATCTCGAGCAGAAACCGACGACTGATCCTTGGGTCCATATCCTCTCCAGTCCACCAAGTATTGTATAGATCGACGTACTTTACAGGAATCCACGATGTGTTGGACTTCATATTCTGGTTCACCATAGATCAGAAGATGGGGCAGGAGGAATGAAAAACGATTCTGAACCACTGGTTTGAGTAAGGAAACATGAAAGATATTGGAGTTGCGCCAGGATGGAGGTAATGCCAATGAGAAAGTAACTGGAGTGATAGCTTGAAGAATTTTATATGGTCCCACAAAACAAGGTCCGAATTTTAAAGAAGGAACTTGTACTCTAAGATTTTTTGTGGACAGCCAAACTTTCTCACCAAGTGACATTTTGGGACCTGAAGTACGTCTTCAGTCTGCTGCTTTCTTCTGTGTGGCTGATGCTTGAGATAATCGTGTCTGAATCGTAGCCTAGAAGGATTGGAGATCGTCGACCATTCTGTCTGCAGCAGGAACATTAACAAGGGATGGTACAAGGGTTGTACCCTAGGGCTGTGAAAAATGGAGAACATGCAGAGAGTCATGCAAACGATTATTAAAAGCAAACTCGGCAAATGGCAATAGGTCGGCCCAATTAGATAGATCAGAGTTCATGTATTTCCTGAGGAAAAGATCTAGTGATTGGTTGGTGCATTCTCACTGGCCTTTAGTTTTTGAATGATAGGCCGTGGAAAATTGGACTCAAATTCCCAGATGGGGACAGAACGCATGCCAAAATTTGGAAATGAACTGTGTGCCTTGGTCAGATACAATGTGGGAAGGAGACCCATGGAGGAAAAAAAATTCTTGTATAAAAATGGAGGCTAACTGAGGTGCTGAGGGTAATTTACGAAGAGGGATGAAGCGGCCCTGTTTAGAAAACCTGTCGACTATAACGAGAATAGTGGTACAACCCCTAGATATAGGGAGCTCTACCACAAAATCCATGGCTAGATGGGTCCATGGAGAAGCAGGTATAGGTAAGGGACATAGGAGTCCTACTTATCACGGTGCCCGTGATCCCTCTCTGTCAGTCTCGCTTGTGGTGCACTCTGATTGGATGAGGCTGTTTGGCCCTCCCCTGGTGACCTTTTTATGCTTGGCCATTGACACCTGTCAGGTGCCCTTTCGTGGTGTTCCAGAGCCAGTGTTGCTGTTGCTGTGTTCGTGCGTTCCTGATTCCTGTGTACCAACTTGGCCTGTCTTGACTACGCTCCTGTGTTCCTGCTCCGTGATCCGATCCAGCTTGGCTGACGTTCCTGTTCGTGACTGATCTGGCTTGTCTGAGGACCACCTCCATTTACCGACCCGGCCTGGCTGACGTTCCTGCTCGTGACTGATCTGGCTTGTCTGAGAACCACCTCTGTGTACCGATCCGGCCTGGCTGACTTCCTGCTCCGTGACCTGAACCGGCTTGTTCCAGTGACCTGCTTGTTCCTGCTTCCTGCTGCTAGCGTCGCCATCGCAACATTCTGACTTCCGCTGAGGCCACTTACTGGGCTGATCGTTTGTCTCTGTACTCCTGCCGAGTTGTGCCTCCAGTTCTGAGTCTCCATTACCTTTTGCAGAGCTGTGCTTCCATTGCCGAGCCTTCCCTGACCCTTGCAGAGCACTTTCCACAACTGCTGAGCCTGTGATCCTTGAGCTGCTTAACCCTTGCAGTGCTGCCATTTCGTTATCTGAGCCTTCACGTAACTTGCTGAGCCTATCCTGTTTGGTCGCTACTTCTGCAGAGCCGGCCGCGTTACATGCCTGATCTAGACGGCGGCTCATCCTTCCATCAGCAGAGTAGTCAGTGTACGTTACCACGCACGGTAGTGGAGCTATTGGCTCTTGCAGGTTGTCTTCGGTATACGCCCGTGGGGGCTATTGGCTCATATCCTTGCAGCACAGGGTGGTCTCCGTTAATACGCCCGTGGGGGCTATTGGCTCATATACTTGCAGCACAGAGTGGTCTCTGTTGTACGCTCGTGGGGGCTATTGGCTATCTCTTGTATTATAGCAGTCTCCGTTGTTATGCCCGTGGGCTACTGGGTCAAGCTCTTGCAGGTTGTCTCCAGTTACGCCCATGGGGGCTAATGGCTCAAGTCTTTATTGTGCAGTTGGTCTCCACTATTACGCCCGTGGGGGCTATTGGCAAGCTCTTGCATCGTAGCAGTCTCCGTTGTTACACCCGTGGGGGCTATTGACTCAAACACTAGCAGATTAAGTTGTCTCCGTTGCTACGCCCGTGGGGGCTATTCACTGCAACTTCTCTGCAGTTTCTACCTATATTCAGTACTGACTGCCGCATTCCAGCCTTAAGAACCTTCACTAATAGCTGCCTGATCACCATCTTGGGCATGCCAAACACCACAACAGAGACTGACTGAGCATTGTATTTAACCATTGAGTATCCTCGCTACTGTGTACCTATCCTGTGATAGTATATGTGATACTTTTGCTTTTGTACACTTAACCTGTGATAGCATCTCAGTCTTTGATTGCTATTATTATTGTGTTGCCTGTAGAGGACGTTCTTTACTTTTTAATTTTTTTAAATAAAACTGTGTTTTATTTTACCTGCTGGTCTGAGTGTCTTAAAAACCATTACACTACCGGACGATTTTGTGGAGTTTTGTGACAAGCACAAGTGTGGCAGGCTGCCACAAAATCCTGAACATCAGCTTTGATAGAGGGCCACCAGAACTGACGATGGAGAAGGTCTAAAGATTTTTTGATGCCTGGATGACCTGATACTGCGGATCCATGGGACCAGAGAAGTTCAGATCGAAAACGAGGAGGCAGAAATAGAATATTTGTTGGTTTCAACAGAACTGGATCTTTCTATAGGGCCTTGATTCTTTCTAAGTTAGTAGAAGAAAGTGTTGATACAAAACAAGCTGGAGGAATGATGGGTTCTGGAATCGGAGGAGGACTGGGTTCATATAAGCAGGAAAGGGCATCGGATTTAGTGTTTTTTGATCCAGGATGGTATGAAATAATGAAATTAAAATGTGTGAAAAATAATGCCCAGGAAGCCTGTCTGGGATTTAGACGTTTAGATGATTCTAAAAACTGAAGATTTTTGTGATTCGTGAAAATCAGTACTGGTGAGGAAGAGTCTTCCAATAGGTGTCTCCACTCTTCTAAGGCTAATTTTATCGCAAGCAACTCTCTGTTTCCTACATTGTAGTTTTGTTCTGCAGTAGAGAATTTCTTCAAGAAGAAGGAGCAAGGATGAAGTTTGTAGGAAGTGGGATGTCTTTGTGATAGCACTGCCCCAACTGCCTGTTTGGAGGTGTCCATTTCTAACACAAATTATCAAGATGGTTCTGGAAACCTCAGAGTGGGAACAGTTGTAATGGTTTGTTTTAGTTTGTTGAAGGCAAGTAGGGCTGGTGTCGGCCAATGTCGAGTGTCAGCGCCAGTCTTGGTTAATGCCGTAATGGGGGAAGTTATATGAGAAAAGTTGCGGATGAATTTTCTATAGTAGTTCGAAAATCCTATAAATCGTTGACTAGACTTTGTGTCTCGAGGTACCGGCCATTGAGTCACAGCTTGTATTTTGGCTGGGTCCATTTCTAGACCTTCTTTGAAGATGATGTATCCCAAAAATGAAAGTTTCTGTTTTTCAAATTCGCATGTATCCAACTTAGCCACCAAAGAGTGTTCACATAGGCAGGAAAGGATCGCCTTAACATGAATCCGATGAGAAGTCAAATTGGAGGAATATATTAAGATGTCATCCAAATAGATTATAACATGGGAAAGTAGCATATCTCTAAACACATCATTAATAAAACCTTGAAACACTACTAGGGCATCGCAGAGCCCGAAAGGCATCACTAGATATTCATAGTGACGATATCTGTTATTGATGGCTGTCTTCCACTCATTCCCTGATTTAATTTGCATTAGGATGTATGCTTCTTGAAGATCAATTTTTGTAAAGATGATGGTGTCTTTAAGTTGGTCCAAAAGTTTGGTGATAAGTGGGAGTGGGTAGCTGTTTTTATCATTGTTTTATTGAGGCCTCTGTAATCAATGCATAGATGGAGGGATTTGTCTTTTTTTTGAACAACAAAAAAATCCTGCTCCAGCTGGAGAGGAGGAAGGTCAAATAAAGCCTCTGGAAAGGTTTTCCTTGATGTAAGTGGCTAATGCTTGATTTTCAGGAGGAGAAAGTAGAAATGTATGCCTTTTAGGTGGAATGGTACCTGGTAGTAAATCAATGCTGCAGTCCGAAGTCCAGTGAGGGAGGAAGTGGTTTTTTACCCTCCAAACAGCTTGTCAGTGCAATTTTACCCCCCAAACCCCCCAAACAGCTTGTCAGTGCCAGCTGACAAACAGCTTACCTCACTGGAGGCTTGCATACATTGTCGCAGAGCCAGCTCTGTCCCTTGCAGCACGTGACATCTCTGTCCTCAAACAGCTAGCCATTGCCATGATCTTTGTCCCCAAACAGATTGTCTGTGCCATCTCTGTCTACAAACAGCTTGTCAGTGCCAATTTTGTCCCCAAGCATCTTGTCTGTTCCATCTCTGCACCCAAACAGCTTCCCAGTGCAGCTTGTCAGTGTCTGAGTGTCAGCTTGCCTGGCTGGAGACTTGCAGCATTGCTCTGTGCCTCATTCCTTGCAGAACGTGACTGCATTGACTGCAACTTTGGCATTATATTATTATCTCTCCGTTACTTCTCCCCCTGCTCCGGACAACCATTCCTTCACCCTACCTAAAACAAATTATGTTTTTATAACCGAAAAGGTTAAAACCGGGTGGGAGTAGTCATCTGCATTTTTAGTCTATGGATTCCCACCACTGAAACAGTCATTTCAAGGCACTGCCACCGCTTAGCCGTAAGGCAGTGAGTGGAGTACTATAGCCAGAGCTTGTGAGCTAGGCATGACTCACTGCGATTCTGGTAAACAAGCTGGAGAACTTCCCCCTCCCCTCCATGTTTCTTTAGTCTGTGTACTTTCATAAGTCTTTTCCCATGATAATTCAACAACAACAATAGCAACAAAAATCAATTTACTGTAAACCTTGGCTTTCTACCAGAGTTAACCCCTTGAGTGCAAGAGAGGTGTGCACTTTAGCTGTTATAAGGAGGCAACCACTGTAAGTGTCCCACAAGAGCCTGTTATGTACTAAGGACTCATGTTTAGCCCAAAGGACCTCACAGAACTAATGGGAAAATGTATTTTTGTAAACAGTTTGCTACTCATAAACTGTTCAACTAACTTTTATGAAACTTTTAGTGTTTGAAGGGACTGACAATCAATCTGGATTAATCCTCTGAGTGCAAGAGGAGTATCCAATGCATTTCTCCACAATGGGATGGTTACCCCTCTGACACCCAAAGGGTTAAGTGATTCAAAATGGAGCCCACCCTTATTCATTCTCCTATTTAGAACAGGTTATTGTTAAAAATGATAACAATAAAAATAATAATATTGTACACTATCTATATAAAAAAAAAAAAAATATATATATATATATATATATATATATATATATATATATATATATATATATATCCTATATAATAATTCGCTAATTCGTGTGTAATGCCACGACATGCACAGTAGACACTGCTGCGCGTGCTGCAGTCATGCACAGTAGAGACTGCCTGCGCCGTGGCTGATACAGAGCTGGGCGCTCCGAAGGAGAGTCCAGCTCTGTATCGGTCGTGGCGCGGGCAGTCTCTACTGCACATGACTGCCCCGCAACCGAGTGGCAGTGGCACTGTGGCCTGTGTAACGGGCTGTTCAACTAGTATATATATATATATAAATAAAAAGCCTTCCATAATTCATGACTGCCTTATAGCCCATCAATTAAGGTAAAACAACATTATGCATAAGTGAAGGTTTGAAAATAATTCCAGAAAATAAAAAAAAATATCTATTTATATTATATTATATGCCACAGCTTATAAATATTGACGCTAACTATGATTACCATGTTTCATGGCCTATAATATGCACTGGACTACAAAAAGTAGCCAATTGTTATGGTTACATTTTTAGATAGTATAGAAGAAGTGTGAGACTATACACCTCCAAATACACACACAGATACACACATATATAGACATACATACAAACGCCCAGACATATCCACACACACACATACCCTACATACTCACATAAACTCATCCTACAACAGGACTACCAGATGTTAAGGAGCTGAACATCACTATATGTGTTTATAAATTAGTCTATGTAAGTAAAATACTTTGGTCACGCTCTAAAACATTTATTCAGATACACATAAAGAGGTGTTAATAGGTTATGAAATAACTTAAACATTCCCAATAATGTCCCTCATACCAGCAACTCCCCCAGCAAAATCAGATAAAACTAAAGTGTCTGTCTTTGGCCATTTGAAATGTTGAGAGGTATGTATTATGTCCAGAAAATCTTAATGGGCCCTGTGAATGTTGTTTTTGTTAAAAAGATACCATCTTCTATCAGTCCTGATGTCCATGGAGGCAGAGATGATAGTTACTGGAAGGACTACAGAGCATCAAACTCCACCTACTTTCCATGATAACCATTTAGGGGTCAGAGGGGTATGTAATGAACTGCTTAACAATTCTTTGCATACTTGTCTGTCCCTTAAAAGGGTACAGTAAGCTCATTAACTCTGCCTGTTTCAGTTTAAAGAAACTAGACAATACAAATCATATACAGAAAAAACTAACCATGATCGCATACAACATAAACCCATACTTATAAAAGTAAACTGGAGTTATTCCGGAGTAAACCACCTGCACAACAGAGAACAATAACATTTCTGTTAAATTAAGTTATGCTTTTAACCCTTTGAATTGTAGAGAGGTCTCAATGCATTGCAACACAATGCATTAGTGGCCTCTCTGGCATTCAAGGGTTTAAAACGCTCTATTCTAGTGCATGGAAATTTAGGAATTTGTATTCATCCCCTATGGTGTAGTTGGTTTACTTCAGCTTTCATAAATAGGAGCCAGAGTTTCTTAAATGTATTATATGAGTACCATAAGTAGTATTTTATGTGTCTGGGACTTGTGCATTTAAAAGAGTAAAAGACCCACAGCCAACATTTGAACAAATACAGTTAACGTCTGACAAGAAGTTGGAAGGAGAAAGAAGGCAGTCACCCTCAATTGGCTATCTACCAGCTGAAAGAAGAAAACATTGGAACCGGGAGAACAGCTTGTTCCTAGCTGGATGATGAATATGCAGGATGCAAGAGTAGAGAGACCATTTTGCCACTGGCTGGAAGAATGGTGTGACAGAATGAGACATTAAAGGAAAGAAGATAAATGTTTTCAAGTATTACCCTGGCTACTAATACAGATGCAAAATGCTATATGGTGGCATATATCAGTGATGGCAGGAATGGAATAAATGATAGTTTGACAAGACCACAATGCTGGATTTATGGGGGCATATTGCTGGTTTGCTAGGGATATGGGTTTGTTTAATGGGGCTGCATTGTTAGTTTGATGGGGTCTCTGTGATGGTTTGGTTGATACAATACAGGTGGGGGGAGTTCAGTGCTGGATTGATGGAGGCCAGAGATCAGTACTGGTTTGAAGTGGGCTCATTGCTGTTGTTGATTGCGTATGTGTTATGGTACTGAAAATGTGGCTATATGCATTGCACTGAAAAGTTTTTCCGACACTGGAAAGGTTTGTATATTCAAATGGGATTTGGCTTTCAGAGAAAAAAAATGTACTGAAACAGGCATTCTTCCATAGTGGGTTTGTGTGCCGTGTGCGTGTGTGTGATGGGTTTAACTATAGGGGGTAAAGAGGTTGCAGTTATGACAGAGCACAGTATCCAAAGAGTCTATCAGCTATGCACTATATTTTTGTCCCTTTATAATCAGACAGTTTCATATCCCCTCTGGCACTCAAAGGCTTAAATAATGTAAGATAGTTGCCAAATTATTATAGGCACCAGTTTCCAAAGAAATATTCTTGATGATGATGGATGAATTTAAAGCATAATGTTACGTATACAAATCAAAAATCCTTATTCTCATTGGATCCTGGCTAAGCCCTAAAATACCTGATATTGCTGTTGCCATTCAGGTATACTCATACTTTAGGAAAGACTTAGCAAAGTGAGGATGAGGTGTAATTATATACACACAAGAGTTTATAAACTTTACACTTTTAAATTACTCTTGTAACTCTGATTCATGTGAATACATTGCTGGCAAAATTGTTCTTCCCTTCCCAAAACAAATAATAATTGATGGAATCCATCAACCACCTAACCCAACACCTCAATGAGATTGCCACTGAAAACAAGAAGTGAGCTGTTGGTTCTTTGAACTTTAAAATTAATTGGCCAGACTCCAGTAAAGAAAGATTCTGTTCATTGTTTAAGACATTGAATGTATCACAACTAATCTCCTCCCCTACTTACATAAATCTTAAAAAATCCAACCATACTATTCTGCACTGGATCCTTTCATCCTGCCCAAGCAGAATTCAAGATACAGGTGTACTAGCAAATGTGTTTAGTTATCACTCCATAGTCTACTGTGTTCACAAAATAAATCCCATCAAATCATGTCCTGAAGTCATAGTTACTAGATCACTTAGAAAATGTAATCTCCAGTCTTTCATAAATGATCTAAGAAATTGCCTATGGTATAGAATTCTTTGACCGTAATACCTGATCTACACTCAGCAACTGATTTTTTTTAACTCTTCTTCTTGCAGATCTGTAAAACTCATGCCCCACTCTAGGAATATCAGGGTAAGGGGGGCCCATCTACCATTGGTCTTGGCTGACCTGTGTCACAGCGTACCTTGGTTTCAGTGGCCATTCATGCTGCATGGATGACGCAGGAAGATGACAGTGGTTGGACGCATCAGAGCAAGATGTGTCATCTCCAGGCGCGAGGCTTCAGAGTGTAGCAGGCCTCTGTTTTATGCCATGCTTCCTGTTGTCTCCTCCTACCTACTTCCTTCCTCTGAGCCTTCTCCTCCTATCTACTTCATGAGGATGGGTTTAAAGGGAAGTCTGAGACTTGACTCAGTTGCCCTTGCGTTGTTGTACAAAGCAGTTCTGTTTCCTTGGGCTCTGTGTATGACGTGGCTTGTCTAACCATCCAGTCTGGTGCTGACCTGTGGCTCTGGCTGACTAACTGAACTGTGTATGACCTGGCTTGTCTGACTACCCTCTCTGCTGCTGACCTGTGGCTCTGTCTGACTTATTATTCTCTTGTTTATCCCCTGAACCTAGCAGACACCCAGTCTGGTGCGGACCTTGGGCTCTGGTAGACTAGCTATTATACTGACTGCAGGTGTGAGTCAAGTATCCGCTTTCTCCATACTGACTGCAGGCGTGAGTCAGGTATCCTCTGCTACATTTCTGACTGCAGGCGTGAGTCAGGTAGCCTCCTCTCTACTTTGGACCAAGACCCTGTGTTCCTGTTCCTGCTCCTGTTCTGTTCCAGTTCCTGCTCCTGGTTCCAGAAGCGACTACCAGTGGCTGAGGCCTAGTCTCTAGCAGTGTGGTCTTCTTGGCAACTTACTATTGCTGATAGTAGTGCTTGCTGGCTGTGACCCCCTGCTTGTTCCTGCTGTTTACTTTGTGTGCTACTATATTGTATATTAATAAATTGCATTTTTACTATACAGTACTGACTCGTAAACGTTTCTGGGGAAACCGTGATAACCTGCTTGAGTTATACAGTTTCAGAGATGCCTTATGAAAAAAATGTAACAGTAATGTCAAATAAAAAAATGTTCTTGTTTTGTAGAGTTTCAAAAAATAAATTTTGTGGCACAAATCCTGTCTCTCAAACATTTATGGTTTGAGAGATATTCACATCTGAAGTTCCCCCTCTCCTGATGTCAGCTATAAAGCTGACAGAAGGAGATCCTGTCACGGTTTAAAGGCAAAGAAGGACAGACACAATCATAAAATGTAAAACCACCTTTATTTATTAAGTACAGCAAAAACAGCCCATACAACCCCAGAACACAGGAAGATAGGTCCAGGCTCCTACCCAGAGCTGCACACTGTGCTGCGCACTTCACTACTGCGAGATACCGGAGAGTAGGATCGAGGTGTGGGTGGAACACCAGAAGGAACAGTAACTGATGCATAAGTCTCCACCCCGGGACATGCGACCAGAGGCAACAGGGAGCGAGAGCAGGCCTGAACCTGATGGTCAGGCACTTTTGGAGAATACAGAGCAAGTAGTCAGCCAGAGTCACAGGTCAAACAAGCTGGGGACTACACGGAGCGATAGGCAGCAAGAGCCAGAGGTAAGACAAACCGGGGACTACATGGAGTGAGTAAGTCAGCCAGAGCCACAGTTCAGAACCGATGTGGGTAGTCAGACAAGCTGGGGTCATACACGGAGCGAGTAGTCAGCCAGAGCCACAGGTCAGAACCGTAGTGGGTAGTCAGACAAGCCGGGGTCATACACGGAGCGAGTAGTCAGCCAGAGCCACAGGTCAGAACCGTAGTGGGTAGTCAGACAAGCCGGATCATATACAGAGCGGATTCCCAGATAAGCACGGGTCACGGCGGAGCACAAAAGACACTAGCAGAAACACCACATAAGAGCAATGACTCCTAGCCCCAAGGAGGTTAATAAAGGAGCAGAAGAAGGAGGGACCAATTAGGCAAAACAGAATAGGCCCATAAACGGGCGTCCGTGACAGTGCCTGTTTCATGACGTAAGCCATGTGGAAGTAACCGCAATCAAACCAGTCGACATACCACAGACAAAGGGAGCACAGGATAACTTAGGCCTCTACGGTAGACTGTGATAGATCCGTGTCGGACAACACGAGGTGGATCTTCAGCAGAGCCGCAATAGCAATACTGGAAAAGAATTACTTAATTGGAACAGTCTTCAAAGTGTGCTTGCAAACCAGGCATACTTTGTAGACTCTTCCAGTTAACTAATTCTTTTCTACTGCAGAGCCGTCGGCTGGTCCCAGGACCGGGATCTCCTGCTGTCAGAGCGCTGACGTCAGGAGAAGGGGAGGTAGGGGGGAAATTTAAATGCTAATATCTCTCAAACCATAAATGTTTGAGAGATGGGATTTGTGCCACATAATAAATTTTTTTAAACTCTACAAAACAAGAACAATTTTTTTGGACATTAGTGTCCTAAACTGGCTCCACTTCTGATCACACTGCATACAGGCAAATGCGGAATACCTACAGAAAGCTAACAAAAGTAGCAAAAGCTCAATATTTTACTGACAACTTGAATAGTAATATATCAAAACCTGCCTCATTTTTTGATGATTATTAAAAGTATCTACAATCTAACTAAACCATTCTCACCCATCAACTATAAAAATAGGCAATAAAACAATACAATGACCCATAGCAATAGCTAATGCATTCAACAGCTACTTCATTAGATGTTCCACCTCCTTGATTACACATAAAAGTAATTCTCAAGCAGAAATGTGCATGTGTCACCTACAGCCTAGTCCAACAATACTATTGAATTCAATATCACTCTAGCAGCCGACAGTGAAATACATGACCACCTCCTCAACCCAAAAATAAAATCATAATCTGGGCCTGATCAACTACCAGCAATGTTATTAAACGGAAACTATCACCTGTATAAAAGTTTGCCTCTATGTAATCTTCCTATAGTGTTAACATGTAATCTGTGTGTGTATTTTTTTTTTCTTTAATGCAGGCTATGGCGAAATTCACCATTTTAAAAATTAGCAAGTTACATCACTTAAGGACATGCTGTGGGTCAACTCTGTCCTGCAGCCTGTCAATATTCATCTCTTCTCCTCCCCAAGTAGTGTCTCATTCCAACCTCCAACGATGGTGGAAGATTTCTCCATGTGAACTGGAATAGTCTCTTGCCAAGGACAGTGCTCCAGCTCACATGGAGGAAGCCTCCATCTATCTTCTAGTTATTTTCCTATTCAGTGAAATAAGGGTGCTACCACTGCTGAGAGATATCTCACTCAAAATGTATTATTCAATCACAGCTGCATGGCCACAGGTTCCTACCACTGTTGTAGCCTCATTTCTATTGCGATGAATAGAGATGGACCCTATTAGACAGCCAGACACATGTGCAGAGGCCACATGTCTCTGTTTCAATACTGCAGTCTCTGTGTACTCTGGAGCTCCTGCCCTTGTATTTCTCTGCCAAGCAGGGAGCCGATTCCAGTGATCCAGTGATCAGTTCTATACAAAACGGAGGTACACGTGGCAGCTGGCAGGATCTCCGGGGTGTAGAGAAACTGGGATAATGATGAAACAGAGCAGCACAGCCACTGAACATGGGTCTGACTGTCTAATTCTTACTGTGAGGAGAGTCCAACTCGATTCAACTCTATAGGAAAAGGCTACAGCATCAGAAGCCAAAGTGTGGTCATCCAGTTGTCATTGAACTACAACTCCTATCATCATCAGCCCATTGGTCAAATGATTTAATAAATTACTCCACCTGCAGGGACACAGGACACTTTTTCTCACTTATAATCACTTTATTGCATACCCAAAAACACTTTGTCCTTAGTAAGACTTTCTTGCCACAAAGCCCCAAGTGACCCCTCAACAGCATACTATTAGTTATCATTGTGATTTCACTGTGCTCCATTCACATGGGATTTTTGATTGCCAGAGAGGTATCCAAAGCATTGCAATGCAAAGCTTTGGATACCTCTCTGGCACTCAAAGGGTAAAGGGATGTTGGTGACCTCTCTAGCATTCAAGGGGTTAAAGTTCTATTTACATCAATGTGATTATTTTTTCAGAACATTAATTCTCTCATATGGTACAGTTATTATATGGTACAGTTAGGCCCGTTTATAAAAAAACAACTGGAGAGAGATTCACTAATGCGTGATAAAGAGGTGATAAAGTGGAGATGACTTCTCCAGTTTATCACTTCTCCAATACTTATGTTATTCTATGGAGCCTATGCACTAAGATCTCCAAAGTTGGAGAAATGTTAATGCATTGGCTCCATAGAATAACGTAGGAACTGGAGAAGTGATAAAATGGAGAAGTCATCTACACTTTATCAAGTTAGTGAATCTCCCCCTTGGAGTTCTTCTAGAGCAAACCAATTGCACCACAGGGGACAAATAAAAATTCCAAAATGTACAAGGACTTGAATAGAGCATTTAGCCTCTTGAATGCTAGAGATGTCTCCAATACATTGCTTCACAATGTATTGGAGACCTCTATAGCATCCAAGGGGTTAAAAGCTCAATTTGCCTTTATAAATATGGACCTTAGAGTCTAATCCACACAATGAGACTTCATATTGTCAGTCCACTGCCATGGAATAAACCAGAAGGTTACATAATGCCAGGCAGACTGGCACCATAAAACATAATTAGCCCTAAAGCGAAAATACAGTTTGCTCTAATATCAAAGAATATTCGTTGATATAGATGTAAATGTTTCCATGGACTCCATCATTCAGCATAATATTTAAACTTAATAGGATTTATGGATAAAGACAAAAGAGGAGCAATTCTGGAGCAAACCAATTGCGTGTTAGGGAGCAAATAAAACATTAGAGCTTTTAATCACGTGAATGCCAGACAGGACTCCAACACATCGCAAAGCAATGGGGTATTGAGAGCTCTGTCATTCAAAGGATTAAAATCCCCTTTCAAATCAATGGGAATTTTGAGTATTTGTAATCGTTCCCTACGGTGACGTTATTGTGCCCCAAAACCGTCCCACTTATTCCTAATACATAAGGCCCAAAGAACCCATTTGGTCTTATAGATGTTTTGTCAATTTAGTGGTTAAATCAGTGGTTCTTAACCGTTTTGGGACTAGAGGGGCGTGCAATATATTGCTTTGCAATGGTTTGCAAACCCCTTCTAGTCTTTAAAGGGTTAACCAGGATGCCATGGTGTGGGCATAGGTGAGAATGCAGGTTAGCATTGAAATGACAGACATGCCATGAAGTCCTGCCCTGTTTGAATTGCTCTTCTAATCTAACCCTCTGAGAGAAGGAGGAGGGGTGTCCAATGCACTGCAAAACTTTGAAACTCACTGCACACCCCTCTGGCAATAAAAGGGTTAACGCTTTCAGTGCTGGATTGCTCACCAGTGCTCACATTAGAGGAAGCATTATATTTTGTTTTACTGATAGTGAGACCTAAGAATAATTATATCATGTGTCCCCTTCTTTACGTCCTTCACAAACGACCTATGAAATAATAGGGGTACTCTGAAAATTCTAGATATAGGGCCTATGGACAAAATAAATATTTATTCATTCTGAAACAAACCAACTATATATATATATATATATATAGGGGACAAATAAACAATTTCTATAAACACTCTAACACACACACAGATGTACACACACACACACACATGCACATACACACAGACACACACACACAGATAGGGTTGCCACCCAGTCGGTATTTTACCGGCAGGCCGGTAAAAAATTGGCTTCTGTCCAATGTTAAGTCTATGGAGGGAATGCCATGACCGTTATTTCTTTGATGAAAAGGTGGCAATCCTAGTCACAGATGCACACACATACACACACATACACACGCACACACAGATGTACACACACATGCACACTCACACAGTTTAAACACATGCACACACACACACACATAGATGTACACACACACATGCAAACTCACACAGATTAAACACATGCAAACACACACATACACACACACATGCACATACACACAGACACACACACACAGATGCACACACACACACACGCACACACAGATGTACACACACATGCACACTCATACAGATTAAACACATGCACACACACACACATAGATGTACACACACATGCACATTCACACAGATTAAACATATGCACACATACACACACATGCCCACATACACACACACACAGATGTACACACACATGCACACACACACACACACGCACACACAGATGTACACACATGCACACTCACACAGATTAACACATGCACACACATACACACAGATGCACACACACGTGCACACTCACACAGATTAAACACATGCACACACACACATATACACACACACACACACACATATGCATATACAGATGTACACACACACATGCACACTCACACAAATACACACATGCACACATATGCCTTCATGTGCCCACACACATAATCACATGCACACAGACTCACAAACAGATAATCACAACAAACAGAAATATATACACAAACATATTTGGCCCTCCATCTCTGAGGAAAAAAACAACATAGAACTAAGAAATTTCCAGCAAACTAAACCTGAGTATTGGTATCCAATTTCTTATTTAAACAAATATAGCAAACTGAAAACAGTTATTGATATAATTATTGATTTATGTACTGATTTATTGATATATCTATTTATGTATTGGAACAGGAAGCGTACATTGAGATATCTCTTGTTTTCTTGTCCTGGGGAGTATTTACAGTGTAAAAGTTACATTCATTCATGAATAAAACCAAGAAAATAATTAAGAAAATAAAAATGACACATTGGGAAAGAAAGCCATGTTTAGGGATTTAAGATGTGTTTAGGAGTAGGCATTGCAAGTTTGTGGAGCTCTGTAGGAAATCTGCCAACAATAATAATGGAAAAAGCTCATATAAAGCAGTGAATAGTTTCACATTAAAATGATTAAGTTGAAGGACACCAACAGAGCAGGACTAGCCTGGATTTTATCAGTGGGAGGATTGAAATATTCATTCCTCTTCATGCACAAATTGGCAAAATATATTTAATTTACTAAAACTTAAGTTAAAAAACTAGGCGTTGTCTTTCTAGAAAACACCCCCTGTTACTCTGCATTTGACTTGTTTTAAGTTGTACTTTATAATTAGTGCATTACCACTTGAGGACCTGAGGAGGTGCACACCCAACTGGCCTTCAATGGGTTAATAAGAAGGAAATTGCAATGAATACAAACGTAGCCAAAACTTGTCGGCTTCATTTCCTATGTAATGCACTTGTGATGAAAAGATCTGAAGCTCAGTTTGTCAAGATATATTGATGACCTTTTATGTCTATAGTGTGAAAAGTTTAGTGGACCTTTTTTATACTAGCAACAGGTCATTAGGTCTCTATTGTTAATTGACCTCAGTCACAGTAATAACTGACTGGTTCAGGAATGGGAATTTATATAGAGCTTATAATCCTTTGAATCTAGAGCAGTCCCCATAACTCCCTGTAGGCAGGATTGGAGGATGTAATAAGAGCTGTGGAGAGGAGAAGGTCATATGCAGAACGAACATGGCGAGTGGGAGTGTATTTGGAAATGAGAGATGAGATATAGGGGGTAGAGGTGTTAGTAAGGGCTCTATAAGTTAGCACCAGAATTTTGAATTTAATTCTATGTGCTAGTGGGAGCCAGTGTAAGGATTGGCAGAGGGGACTGGTATTAGAGAAGAGGTGGGTTTGGTAGATTAGTCGTGCAGTGGAGTTCATTATGGACTGTAGTGGGGTTAGTCGGGTGAGAGGAAGGCCAGTTAGTAGTGAGTTACAGAGGAAGAGGTGATGGCAAGCTAGCTGTTTCACTCGTCATGGGTTTCTCTATTCTTCCTCCTTTTTGATCTAAGCTTCATTTCTTGTTGCCTTTCTGGAGAGTCAGGGGGTACAGCAACAATGGTGCTTGATTTCTGTGGGAGGTGTTTGTCTTTAACATGTTTGACATAAATGTCATGGTGTCTGTTTTTCATGTGTGTTATCAGGGCGGTTGTGCCAAGGCACGTTCCCTCCTTTCCCCTTCTCACTGACTTGTCACAAATTGTTCACAGAGCCATTGGTCATGACTGCACTGTGCCTGCCCCAAAAGAAAAATAGTCCCACAACCATGACTTCAGGGGATAGGGAACAGGTGTAGAAGAATGGCCTCTTTCTTCTTGTCCTCCACATTCCCCTTCACTGTCTGTGTCAGCGGATGTCATTGCTGCTGTTTCTGCTACTGCCTCAGAATCAGCACTGCAGTTAGGACCAGGAGTATTGCTGCTGCTGGCAAGTGGAATCTTTCCTAGTCCAGCATCACTTTTTGACCTCATTCCCACTGTGTCCTGCTGCCCTTATGACTCAGCAGCAGAAGGAATTAGAGCAGCTGCAAATTCTGCAAATTCCAAAAGCTCATTGCTAGTGGTGGTGGTGATGCTCATCCTCATCCCTGTCTCCCATTCTTTCACAGTTTCTGCTAAAAAGGCCATCAATACCTCTTCCATCCTAGCTTCTCTAGCATCATCATCACCCCCACCATTAGTCCCTACATGCTCCTGCTGCTGCTCTATTACAGCCATCTCACTGCTGGTTGGAGGAGGTGATGTGTAATCTGACAGAGGGAACCCTAATGTCACATGACATGAAGAAGGCAGACTGGCAGCACTAACAGCAGGCAGAGGCAGCTAATCTGTTCTCCTGGTGTTGATGGTAGTATTATTATTTCTGTGCCTGCTATCCCCCAACAGTTCTGGCCTCTTCAGGACCATGTATCACTTGGACACTGTAGTGGAGGGAAGGGGGACTCCCAGGGCCAGAGGAATGGTATGGGCTCCCTTGGCCACTAGTCCGGACGATCTCAAATGCTCCCCCTACGACTCTCATAACAATAGTCCCACCGGCTGCTTCAACATTACAGTTACTAATACTACTAACACCAACCACATCAGGTTCAGCCCCAGAGTCTTCCTCCTCACAGCCACTAGTAATATGAGGATATTGATTACCCGCTCCTTCACTCCTAATACTAACAAGCTGCTGGACCGTCTTAGTAGTAGTACTAGCACTGGCGGTACTGCTTAGGGATGGAAAATGTGACTTAGGGTCCCCTGCTGTTACACTTGGTATCATCTTCTCCTTCCCCCCTCCTGAATATTACAAGACCCACTAGCAGCAGCTTCAGCACTGGTGGCAGCAGGTTCAGAACTGGCAGCAGGCACAGCACTGGTATCAGCAGGGGCAGCACGTCTGACAGCAGGCACAGTACTGGTGGCAGCAGGTTCAGCACTGACAGCAGGCACAGCACTGGTGGAAGCAGGGCAGCACATCTGACAGCAGGCACAGTAATCAGTGCAGCAGGTTCAGCACTGGCAGCAGGCACAACACTGGTGGCAGCGGGGGCAGCACTGGCAGCAGGCACAACACTGGTGGCAGCAGGGGCAGCACTGGCAGCAGGTACAGCAATGGTGATAGCAGGGGCAGCATGTCTGGCAGCAGGCACAGACAGATCTATCATCAATATTTCAAGATCTTTGGCATTACATGTATCTCTCCTGGTAAAACATTCCAGTGAAGTTCAGGAAAAACATTATCTTTGTCCAGAGGATAATTAATTATGTGTATCCCTAGAATATGAGGAAAGAAGTAACATCAGAAGTTATCCACATATAATTCTGTTTCCATTCCCTACTGTGACCAGATGGAATAATTTAGAACTATAACATTTGAAATATTGATCACTGTTTTGTACATTGTGTGACATTTGGTAAATCTGGGGAATCAAATTACAGAGTGGGCTGTTAAGTCCAGCACTCTGACTTGTTTAAAGAATACTCCATGTGCTAAGGAATGTGCTAAGGAATGTGAATTGACTCCTGCTGTTCTTCATTGACCAGTCAGGGGAGGTTATTATGGACCAGTTAAAATGTCCCTTTTTCAAGCACTAATTTGTATTCTGATCTTGATAAGTAAATCTGGGGAATCAAATTACAGAGTGGGCTGTTAAGTCCAGCACTCTGACTTGTTTAAAGAATACTCCATGTGCTAAGGAATGTGAATTGACTCCTGCTGTGCTTCATTGACCAGTCAGGGGAGGTTATTATGGACCAGTTAAAATGTCCCTTTTTCAAGCACTAATTTGTATTCTGATCTTGATAAGAGTGTCTGGAAGTGTATATAAGCAGTGTGTTTTATCAATAAAGGCTGTTCTGTTCTACTCTCCTTAATACAAGTCTTGGCTGTATTTCTGGAGGGGGTTGGGCTGGGGATTCTCACCTTAGCCACTGCAGGAGCGAATTCACTTGCCTCGCCGGTCTACTGGCGTAGGGCCTCTGGAAACCCCACCTAGGATCCTGCAGCTAAATTCACTAGCTCTGCCAGTCTGCCTTGAGGCAGCATCCAGCATCCAGGAAGCAGCAGGGCTCCAGCCAGCCGGGGAAGAGGGGCAGCAGCAGCGACGGTTCAGGAACCGACGACCCCAAAAGGGTCCGGTAAATCCTGGTACCGTCACATTTGGTGGCAGTAAGGTGGGATGCCCTCTTCCTAAAGGCATTCAAACCACCAACGGGACAATCTCCATCGGGAGATTTGGCTGGAGCCAATTGCAAGCATATGGAGGGGTTCTACAAGCAGCTGAAGCGATCCACGTTAAAAGAGATCCTAACTGCCAGAGGTGGAGATGCAAGTGGACCCAGAAAGACTGATTTGATTGAGGCTTTGATGCAGATGGACCACCTATCAGTTGAAACCGCTATCCCTGCATGCCTGCAGACCAGCATGGGATCCAGGGAGAGCTCTACAGAGCATGAGGATGCCTTCACCCGAGATGTCAAGATCCGGCTTGCTTTTTATGGGCCCAATCCATCTGCTGAGGTGGTGGATAGAGTCATGGCCATGGTGACTCAGGAGAGGACAGCAGAAAGGGAGGAACGTCTGAGGATGGCAGAACTGGAGAGAGGCCCGAGAGACTCTGGATTTCCACAGAACTGTGGATCCCGAAAGGGAAAACTGCCTCATCAAGCCTTCAGGGTGTTTGAGGCGAGCACAGGAGACATAGACGAGTACCTGCAAGATTTTGAGAGGCAATGTGCCCTCTATGAGATTGATCAGAGAGACTGGGTAAAAATTCTGGTGGGCAAACTGACTGGACGTGCAGCCGAGGCATATCGAGCCCTATCTGATGAAGTCAGCCGCGATTATGCTGAGGTGAAAAAGTGCCTGCTTGCCAGGTATGCAGTTACCCCAGAAACCTACAGGCGAAAGTTCCGGGATACCCGACGGCGGCAACAGGACTCTTATGCGGAATGGGTGTACCGCATGGACCGTGCTTGTGCCAACTGGCTACTGGGCTGCAATGCAAAGACTATGGAGGATTGTCGGCAGCTTTTACTACTGGAGCAATTCTTTCAACATACGCCTCCTGAAGTTCGGGATTGGGTAAGGGACCGTGATCCAGCTACAGTAGGGGAAGCGGCCAAGTTAGCTGACAAATATGTGGAAACCCGATGGAGTGGGCCCTGGCCCTCTCCGGTCCCCCCCACAGGATCTAATGCCACCCCTCAAGGGATCCAGGTACCAGGGCCCTACTCCATTCCCAACACTAGCCGCCAGCCCAGTAGAAGGCGCAGTTCTGGCCTGCACTGCTATAATTGTTTGCAGCTGGGACATGTTCGGAGCAATTGCCCTCAGAGACAGTCCAGACCTAGACCCTTGCACCAGAGGCCAATACCTCCACCAGTCCCACCCCGGAGTGCACCAAGACAAGCCTACTGTATGGAAAGATATGTGGAGACTCAAGAGAATGGGCCCTGTCGCTCTCCTGTACAATCCAAAGGAATTACTACAGACACTCAAATGGGCCAGATACCACATCTCAGCTCTATTCCCATCAGTCACAACCAGCCCAGCAGAGGGCGCCGCTATGGACTGCAGTGTGATGATTGTTTGCAGCCTGGGCACGTTCGGAGCAATTACCCTCAGAGACAATCACAGCCTGGGCTCTTGCCCCAGCAGCCGGTATCTCTACCGGTCCCACCTCAGAATGCAACAAGACAAGCCTACTGTGGAGGAGACCCTGGCACTGAACCTATGGAGTATAATTTATCCATGCCCATGGGAGTGGATTACAATATTGCACCTTTTGGCAGAGACGAAGTGTGGGGACCGATCCACGAGGTGAGCCTGGTCCAAACTGCCAGAACAGATAACCGAGGACACCATGGTCAGACAGTGCTGGTGAACGGGCAGCCAGCCAAGGGGTTGAGAGACAGTGGGGCCACAATCACTATGGTACAACCCCACCGGGTCCCCCACAGGCAGAGAACTGGCCGGACAGTGGCAGTACAAGTTGCTGGAGGAGCCATACACCAGATTCCCTTGGCCCGGATCACACTGGATTGGGGTGCTGGTGAAAGAGACTGTGAGGTGGGAGTGATGTCTGGCATCCCAGCTGAGGTACTGTTAGCAAATGATTTAGGGTATCTTACCAGTGCCTTCGCAAGCTCCTTGTCTGTACAACCCCAAAGGTGGATGCATTTCTGAATATGTTTGTAGGAAAAATGGACAGTCGTTACACAGCTGGAGCTTCTCCCTCCACCTGTATCATTCAGTGCAGACCTAGCAGGTATAACAAAAAGGCTGATAGACTATCCTGGCAAGAAGATGACTGAAAGACTTTGTGGACAGTGCAGAGGTGGATCCGTTGGGATCACACCTGGTCTGTCCAAGACTTGGGGGGGAGTAGTGTGACCAGATGGAATAATTTAGAACTATAACATTTGAAATATTGATCACTGTTTTGTACATTGTGTGACATTTGGTAAATCTGGGGAATCAAATTACAGAGTGGGCTGTTAAGTCCAGCACTCTGACTTGTTTAAAGAATACTCCATGTGCTAAGGAATGTGAATTGACTCCTGCTGTGCTTCATTGACCAGTCAGGGGAGGTTATTATGGACCAGTTAAAATGTCCCTTTTTCAAGCACTAATTTGTATTCTGATCTTGATAAGAGTGTCTGGAAGTGTATATAAGCAGTGTGTTTTATCAATAAAGGCTGTTCTGTTCTACTCTCCTTAATACAAGTCTTGGCTGTATTTCTGGAGGGGGTTGGGCTGGGGATTCTCACCTTAGCCACTGCAGGAGCGAATTCACTTGCCTCGCCGGTCTACTGGCGTAGGGCCTCTGGAAACCCCACCTAGGATCCTGCAGCTAAATTCACTAGCTCTGCCAGTCTGCCTTGAGGCAGCATCCAGCATCCAGGAAGCAGCAGGGCTCCAGCCAGCCGGGGAAGAGGGGCAGCAGCAGCGACGGTTCAGGAACCGACGACCCCAAAAGGGTCCGGTAAATCCTGGTACCGTCACACCTACCCTTCACTTTTTGGATCACCTGAGTGGTGTCTTTAAGAAAAAATGGCAGCAGATTTACCAAGAGTTGCAAGAAAACATCTGTATTCTAACAAACTGGAGGACAAGAATCAAAACAAGAAACTATTGGTCTCCCAAGGGGATTCTCTATACTCTTATTTAAATATAGAAGGTGAGTAAATTATAGGTATTCTTGGGCATTCGGTTAACAGGAATTTATACAACCCCCGGTAATCACCTTCTCTTTTCTATACTTTTTCAAAAGTGTCTTTAGAAATGTCATAATTCTCTCAGTGGGATCTTGGCTTAATTGTTTATTTGTACCACTATCACTTAATATTCTCAGTGCTTCGGCAATATACTCCCCCTGTCCTGTATACCTATTCCAACTCCTTTGTCAGACTGCCTAATCACTCCACCTTCATCCTCTTTTATGGTTACTATTTATATGTTTTCTTCTTTTTCACACATCTTCTCTACATCTTTAGTCATCATACTTTGAAATATGTGTATGTATTCACCCTGTGATTGTGTAAAGTAAATCTAGATTTTTTTTCCCAGTATTGATTTGTATCTTTTTACCTGGACTTTTTTCTTCCTTATTTTATAGAGTTTCTGATCTTCCCACGCTATAATTTGAAACATTAATACGTTTTTACCTATTCTTATTTATAATGAATAATTTCACAGTTAGGGAACAAACATATTTCTCCCTGTCAATATGTATAACTCAAACTTAGTGTATTCTGGAATATTTTGATGTGTGTATTTGTGTACGTAAGGAGCCACAATTATTTAGTGTTTTTGGAATACACAGAGAAGACTAAACCCCATTTAATATTATTTTGTTGTTCTTCTTAAGTCACCTGCTGCAAGTGGGAACTATCAAGGTGGAAAATCTATTGATAAGGAAAAATCTAGAACAATGAATGTCTCTGAGTTGTATGTAAACTTCTCATCCAAGAGAAACTCAACGCAAATGAAGCAACTGGAAAAAATATTAATTAAGAGACAGAAGACTGGTATGATCCAGTAGCACCTGAAAACTATTTGGTTCCCAGTCCCCTACTGACATTGTCTTTCTGGGGAAGGATACTGAAGAAGGTGGAACTGGATAGCAGTATGACCAGTAGCATGTCAGCTGCATGTTCCTGCTGCTACTGCTGCCAGTGCACCTTCTTCTGAGCAGATGGCAAAGGCACCCTCTGTCACACTTTTCATCCTCAACCAGCCCTGAAGAGCAGTAAGAGACTGGTGGTGGTGATAAGATGGAGCGTGATGGTGGAGTAGCTTGTGTGGAGGAGAATATGACAAGATTTTGGGTGGAAAGCAATAAGGAAGGGGAGAAAGATATGCAAATCAGAATGTGCATCACTGCCTCCACCAGCAGTTATATTCAGGCATTTACTGCTGCTGTAATTCCTGCTGCTGAGTCATCAGAGTCAGAATTTCATCTGTCACAACAGCAGGATGATGATGGAAAGGCTAGTGTGCCACAGACCTCCTAGGCTACCATGGGACAAGGCTCTTCAGGTATTGATACTGGACTAGAACAGGGTACACTTGCCACCAATATTCCTGGTCCTAGCACTTGGGCTGATGTTGATGCAGCAACAGTATCACCTGCCCCAGCCAGTAAAGGTGGTTCTGGAGAAGAAGAAGAATGCCATTCTTCTCCACCTTTCCCCTCACTGATATCATGGGTATGGGAATATTTTTTCTCTTTGGGTAGGTACAGTACAGTCATCAGCGACTGCACTGTGCACTACATGTGATATGGTAGTGAAAATGTGATAGGAGGGGGCACATCTATCCTCATAAAGCACGTTCAGCATAGATATTTATGTTAAGGATGCTAAAGCCAAAACCCAAAAAGACATAAATCAAGAGCCCCCTAGAGGCAAACATTACAGAGGAAGACAAGATAAGCCCAGCCTGGAAGTTCGATGACAAGTGTAACACGTGCGTCGCCATCATCTTCTGATGCAGGGGCGAACTGACCATACGGGCGTTCGGTCACGGACCGAGAGCCCGTGACCGAAGGGGGCCCACCGCCGCTTCCAGCGCTGCTCAGCAGCTCTCCAACAACGGCCGCCGGCGCGCCGTTCTAGTAATACAGAGAGCTGGGAGATGACATCATCTCCCAGCCTCTGCATTACTAGAGGTGAGCGGGATTTTGCACAGCCATGCCGCTAGACCACCAGGGACTGGAGGTAGGGGCAGTGTGGAGATGAAGGGGCATGGTGGAAGGGGCTATGTGGAGATGAAGGGGGCATTGTGGAAGGGGCATTGTGGAGATGAAGGGGGCATTGTGGAAGGGGCAATGTGGAGATGAAGGGGGCATTGTGGAAGGGGCATTGTGGAGATGAAGGGAGCATTATGGAAGGGGCATTGTGGAGATGAAGGGGGCATTGTGGAAGGGGCAATGTGGAGATGGGGGCATTGTGGAAGGGGCAACGTGGAGATGGGGGCATTGTGGAGATGAAGGGGGCATTGTGGAAGGGGCATTGTGGAGATGAAGGGGGCATTGTGGAAGGGGCAATGTAGAGATAGGGGCAATGTGGAGATAGAGGCATTGTGGAGATGAAAGGGACATTGTGGAGATGAAGGGGGCAATGTGGAGATAGGGGCATTGTGGAGATGAAGTTCTAGTAATACAGAGAGCTGGGAGATGACATCATCTCCCAGCCTCTACATTACTAGAGGTGCGCGGGATTTTGCACAGCCATGCCGCTAGACCACCAGGGACTGGAGGTAGGGGCAGTGTGGAGATGAAGGGGCATGGTGGAAGGGGCGATGTGGAGATGAAGGGGGCATTGTGGAGATAAAGGGGGCATTGTGGAGATGAAGGGAGCATTATGTAAGGGGCATTGTGGAGATGAAGGGGGCATTGTGGAAGGGGCAATGTGGAGATGGGGGGCATTGTGGAAGGGGCAACGTGGAGATGGGGGCATTGTGGAGATGAAGGGGGCATTGTGGAAGGGCATTGTGGAGATGAAGGGGGCATTGTGGAGATGAAGGGGGCATTGTGGAAGGGGCAATGTGGAGATAGGGGCAATATGGAGAGAGGGGCATTGTGGAGATGAAAGGGGCATTGTGGAGATGAAGGGGGCAATGTGGAGATGAAGGTGGCAATGTGGAGATAGGGGCATTGTGGAGATGAAGGGGGCATTGTGGAGATGAAGGGAGCAATGTGGAGATGAAGGGGGCATTGTGGAGATGAAGGGGGCAATGTGGAGATAGGGGCATTGTGGAGCTGAAGGGGGCAGTATGGAGATAGGGGCATTGTGGAGATGAAGGGAGCAATGTGGAGATAGGGGCATTGTGGAGATGAAGGGGGCAATGTGGAGATAGGAGCATTGTGGAGATGAAGGGGGCAGTATGGAGATAGGGGCATTGTGGAGATGAAGGGGGCAATGTGGAGATAGGGGCATTGTGGAGATGAAGGGGGCAATGTGGAGATAGGGGCATTGTGGAGATGAAGGGGGCATTGTGGAGATGAAGGGGGCATTGTGGAAGGGGCATTGTGGAGATGAAGGGGGCATTGTGGAGATTTCTGCAGGGGGCCTAGACCTCTTTTTGGACCAGGGGCCCTGGGTCCTGTCAGTCCGCCCCTGTTCTGGTGCTAGGATCCAGGTGCAGGAAAATGTATCCCAACCCCAGCACCCTCTGGTTCCTCTACCTCCTCCTCTGGCATACCAACTTTTCCTCCATTACCACCCCACCAGCTGATAACGAGTCTGTAGAGGATCTGTCAGATCGTGTCCACCCGTTGCACACTGTGTGATGCACTAGCCACAGATGACAATGTGTTGGAGAGTAATCAAATGCAGGCGATCAGGGAGCATCTGAAGACATTCCATCCCACTGAATACACTACTCTGGTGGCAGGGAGGATGTCACATGTCCTTAGCAGAGTAGACAAAGGCCATAGTGAAAGCAGTGCTTGGTGTCTTGGGGGATGGTTTAACATTGCTGACCTAAGTGTCAAGGTGTTTGGTTGCACTTGTTTCTGTTGCTTATGCTTAATTTGAGTGCAGATATGTAAATTATTTTTTTACTTCCTAGTTCTTCCCCTTTATCACAATGTGCCCATTGCAGTTGCTGATTTAAGGCACATTTCCTTCCTGGCTGCTCTCTAGCGAAAAATTAATATTCCACCATACTCATGATTTTAGAGGAGCAGAAGCATGATTGGCCAACTTCTACTTTCTAGATGCACCCACTGTGGGACTGGAGCTTGTTATGGTGTTGCTGCTATCTCTGCAACATTAAGACTAAACTCAAATAGAAGCATCATTGCAGAACAGTGTATCTTATATTAGTGCTGATTACCCCAGTTCCATGCAGTAGCCTAATCCTCCTGCTGCTTAGACAACTCAGTGGCAGCAAGCACAGCAATAACAAATGCCAATATGTCGAAACTGGCATTTACCAACACACCATCTAGCACTGCTGGCAGTATGCTAGTAGGATATCATTTTTTCAGAGTTTGTTTTTTTTTCAAGCTTGAGTCCTACAAACACTTTTTTCTCAGGTTTTGTTTTTTTTTTTTGGTAGCCTGAAACCTGCAAACATGCTTTTCTCAGGGCTTGTTTTTTGCTAGTCTGAGACCTACAAACACATTTTTCTAAGGGCTTACTTTTTTTGCTAGCATGAGGCCTACAAAGACATTTTTCTCAAGATTTGATTCTGCCGTCCTGAGGCTTTCAAACTAATTTTTTCAGGGCTAACCTTCTTTGAAGCCAGACAGCATTTTTGAAGCCTAGTTTGCTGAAATATTTTGAATGTTTAGCTTTATGTAAACCAGCAAAATAAATATTTCCTAGGTTTTTCTTTCTGCAAGCCTACTGCTACGCTTGCTAACCATTATTCTGAGATAATTGACACCCTCTTCCCAAAACAATTAAGGTTACAGCTTCCACTGAATTTGGTAGATCTGTATGGTGGTGGTATTCTGCATTGGTGTGATTGATGTATTTACATATCATCATGATTCATGGGTCTGGAAGCTAGACCAATTATACAAGCTTATATTATTCTCAGATTATATCAAACATTAATCAGTGGTCATAGCAGTGGTTTCAATAGTGGTAGATGGTAACAACCCTTCAAATCTCTCTTCCTCATCATCATCAACATCCTCAGTGCTGCTGGTACCTGTGGTATGGATTTTCCTGTCATATGTGCTTTTGTCCGCTTCTGCTACCTGATACTCAGATGGTATTAGATGTTGGTTAATTTTTAGAAATGTAGTCTCCAAACACTGCCGCTTGAAAGCCTTGTCATACATCATTTGCAATGTAATAAGCTGCACTAAAAACCCACTCAGACTGCACACTTTGTGGTGGGAAATTATGGGTTTCCTCATCAGTACGTGTTGGTGCTGATCACACACACTATTTTGCTTGTCAGTAGTCGATCGGGTCATCATTTCTGCCTAGAAAGTAGCTATCCTGTAAGTAGTCTAGGATGAATGGATCAAACACTCCGAGAGTGGGAATAGGAAAAATAGGAAAACAGAAAAAAGTGAACCAGATCTAAGTGTGATATTGGTAAACAATGTATGAATGGTAGATAAGCAAATAAAAAAGTATATGATAATATATGGCAAAATAAAAGGAAAATAAGATCATATATTGTCACCAGCTGATTGTTAAAAAAATATATATTGGCTTATTGTACTGTTAAAAAAAAACATAATTAAAATAATGCTTATTTTATAAAGTAATGAAAACGATATAAACTATGCAATTGAACATCTTATAAAAACATCTCAGTAAGACATAAAAGTAGTTTGGTCCATAACTGGAACCGTTAAAATGGTCTAGCAGAATGAGTGGGGTGGGTTGATGTTAGTATCTTGTTTCGAAACACATGAGTAATTCTAATGCAATTACCCCATATGGAGTTTGACAACACGGTAAATCAAAATCCCGGCAAGAGATTATTAACCTCTCCCCCTTCGTAGTCTGCTTACTTGTGATCTTCTTTATACTTTGCACATCAAAGAGCTGAGTGCATGCTGCCAACTCTTTCTGGATTTTTGTCCTGCTCTGGCTGTCCTGTAGCAGCCTTCTCTGGACACCGTTTCCTCTGGTTGGTTCGCTTGCCTTGTGGATGCAACTGGTTTCCACACTACAGAAATATATAGACGATCAGAAATTTCCAAGGTGTTTAAGGATCATAAAAAGAGCCAAGCTTTGGCAAGGACAATCCAATTTTTTACGCTAATTGGACTAACATTTTAGATCACTGCTCCATCAATTTAATGAAATGTAATTGTTACAGTTTACCTTGGTGTCAGCATCATCTACAGGCACAAGGCTTCAAACATGCAGCAGGCCTCTGTTTTATGTGTTTGCTTCCTGTAGTTTCCTCCTACCAACTTCCTACTTCCTTCGTCTGAGCTGCTCCTCCTACTTCCTGTGGAGGAGTTTAAAGGGCAGACTGAGGCCTGACTCAGTTGCCCTTGCGTTGTTGTTCATAGCAGTTCTATTACCTTGGGCTCTGTGTATGACCTGGCTAGTCTTCTATCCAACCTGGTGCAGACCTGTGGCTCTGGCTGACTGCCTGTACTGTGTATGACCTGGCTTGTCTGACTACCCCCTCTGGTGCTGACTTGTGGCTCTGTCTGACTACTCTTACGTTTGTACCTTCTACCTAGCAGACACCCAACCTAGTGCGGACCTAGGGCTCTGGTAGACTAAGCTCTGATACTGACTGCAGGCATGAGTCAGTTCACTCCATACTGACTGCAGGAGTGAGTCAGTTCGCTCCATACTGACTGCAGCCATGAGTCAGAATTCGCTCTCTACTGACTGGAGGTGTGAGTCGGTACGCTCGTTATGTCGGATCAAGATCCTGTGTTCCGGTTCCTGCTCCTGGTTCCTGTTGAGACTACCAGTGGCTAAGGCCTAGTCTCCAGCAGTGTGGTCTAGCTTTGCAGCCTATTATTCGTGATAATAGTGCTTGCTGGCTGGTAACCCTCTGCTTGTTCCTGTTGTATATATTGTTCTTTCTGTCATTTTGTTAATAAATTGCATTAACTGTACCGTACTGACTCCTGAACTTCTCTGGGTAACCGTGACAGTACGCAAGGGCCTACCATCAATGGCCTCAACCGCCAAAGAGGATTCCAAAGGCAACAATGGAATATTCCTGCTGGCTGCCAACTCCGCATCTATAAAACAGCCAGCAACCCCGTGTCCTGTAAAGCTGGAACTGACACCGATTTATTAGCCCAGTAAAAAAGGCCTTCAACATGGGCTTGTCCAGAAAATTCTCCTGGGCCAAGGAGATTTCGCCAATCATTTGCCATTTACTAGGTCAAAAATTTGAGCTTCTCTCCTGTCGTGCTGGACAGGAACGCAACAAGTGTCCAGATCTCCCACAATACAGACAGAGACCTTCCCTCCTCCTAAAGGCCCTCTCCTCCAGGGATAATTGGGTGGCCCCAACCATTCTAGGCTCACCACTCTCAGAGACTAGGTCAGGAAGCATGGGTGGAGAGGGAGGGTAGGGAGGGTCAGAGATAGGAGCGGATACCTCACCCAGAGGTCTACGTGAATACTCCTCTACCACAGGCCTCCCTCGGACCACAGCATCAGCCTGCATCTGCTCCATCTCATCCGGGACAATCCTAGGAGGCATGGGAGTCGAGGGAGGATAGGGTGGGCCTGAATAACGGCCAGGTCCCTTGCCAGAGGACCTCCGCATGTATTCTTTAAAAGAGGGACGCTCTCTGATTCTGGTATCAATCAGAATACAGAACTCTATTAACTTGTCCAATTCGTTAGGAAGGTCGCATGCCACAATCTCATCTTTCGTCGTATCACATAGCCCTTGGAAAAACACGACCATCAAGGCTTCATTATTCCAATCCACCTCAGCCACCTGAGTACGGAATTCTATGGCGTTTTCATCAGCATATCACCCGCAGTCTAATGGCGCGGCAGAAAGAGCCAGTCAAGTCCTGTAGCAATTTCTCTGATGCTATATTGCCAATCACCACGATAACTGGGCTGACCTGTTGCCCTGGGCGGAATTTGCTCGGAATAGTGCGGTTAACTCCTCGACTACGAATTCTCCTTTTCTGATTAATTATGGGTTCCAATCCACAGCCCTGCCTGACACTTTCCAAGCACAGTCCATTCTGGCTCTGGACGAGTATTTGAGGCCCCTCCGTGCATCTTGGGTTAAGGTGCAGCAAACCTTACGTGGTTCCGTGCAGCAACAAAAAAGGCAGGCTGTCACGATTTGTAAGAACACTCAGACAAGTTAGTAAGGTAAAATCAGCTTTATTAACTATAATAAAGTGCACAAGGTCACCCTTCACAGGTCCAGATCCGGACAGTACCATGGCACTTCCCAAATCTGACACAGGTCAGGGTACAGGAGAATAGCAAAACAAAAACAAAAATAAATTAAGCTGGATCAGACGACAGGAATCAGGAACAGAACCTCAGCAGTACCAAACCTAGGAAGCGTGCCCAACTAGCTAGACGGTAGGTGACTGCAGGGCAGAGTCCCTAGAAGGCTAAGGATAGAATAGCGGCAAGTCGGGACACTGCAGAGTGACCTGGCCTAGAAATCAAGGGTAACCGGAGGCAACACTGACAGGGAATGGCAAGGCACTAGTCCCAGGAGACTAGGGTAACCAGAGGAAGTACTGACCTGCACAGGCAAGGAATTAGTCCCTGTAGACTAGGTAACCAAATGCAACACTGACAGGCACTGGCAAGATACTAGTCGCAGGAGACTAGGGTAAACAGAGGCCACACTGACAAGCACTGGCAAGGCACTAGTCTCAGGAGACTAGGGGAACCAAAGGCAACACTGACAAGCACTGGCTAGGCACTCGTCTCAGGAGACTAGGATAACCGGAAGCAAAGAATCGGGTATTCAGCCACAGCCAGGATCAGTACACAGAGCGGTAGTCAGTCACAGCCAGGATCGGTACACAGAGCAGTGTCAGCCAAGCCAGGATCGGTACACAGAGCGTTAGTCAGCCACAACCAGGATTGGTACACAGAGCGGTAGTCAGCCAGTCCGGGTCAGCAACGGAATCATGGTCAGCAGAGACAGGAGCAAGGTCAGGCAAAACCAGGTCATACACGGAGCAGGAATCCACAGCAAAACAAACGCCAAATACAGGAACACCACGAAAGGGCGCCAAAGTAAAGACAGGACTGAGTTTAAAAAGGCTAACACTGGGCGGGGCAGAACCCAGCGGCCAATAAGAACCCAGCAGGAATAGAGCAGGAAGTAGCAATGTCGCTTGCACAGAAGATCAAGGGCACCGTGATACAGGTGGACCGGAGGCGCTTGCCAGCTCCCAATTTTCAAGTGGGTGACAGAGTTTGGTTGTCTTCCCGTAACTTGCACCTTCAAGTTCCCTGTGGCAAGTTGGCACCTAGATTCATTGGGCCTTTCCGTGTGTTGCGCCAATTTAATCCGGTGGCCTACGCTTTGAAATTGCCTGCCAGCATGCGGATACATAATGTGTTCCATGTTTCCCTGTTGAAGCCCTTAGTCTGCAACCAGTATACCTCTGCTCCTATCTGTCCTGCTCCAGTGAGAGTTGCAGATCACGAGGGATACGAAATACAAAATATTCTGGACTCCCCTTATGGTCCGAGGGAGCACTCCTGGGTTACAGAAATTGACGTTCATGCTCCTATCTTGGTGCGCAGGTTTCACGCACGTTTTCCTGACAAACCATGGCCGGCTCTGAGGGGGGGGGCCTTTAAGGAGGGGGCACTGTTACAGCTTAACTTGGTGTCAGCATCATCTACAGACGCGAGGCTTCAAGCATGCAGCAGGCCTCTGTTTTATGTGTTTGCTTCCTGTAGTCTCCTCCTACCAACTTCTTACTTCCTCCATCTGAGCTGCTCCTCCTACTTCCTGTGGTGGGGATTAAAGGGCAGACTGAGGTATCACGGTCCCCTTGATCCTCTGTCAATCTCTTCTGTTGTTACCTGTGCATTGCAGGAGGCTGATTGGCCCACCCAGGATGTTCCTTTATATACTGGGTTTTGGGCACTTGTCAGATGCCCTTTCGTGGTGTTCCTGATCCTGTGCCTTGTTGCTGTGTTTCCGCATTCCTGTGTATTGACCCGGCTCTGACTGACATTCCTGCTCCGTGATTGACCCGGCTCTGGCTGACGTTCCTGCTCTGTGATTGGCCCAGCTCTGACTGATGTTCCTGCTCCGTGATTGACCCGGCTCTGGCTGATGTTCCTGCTCTGTGATTGACCCGGCTCTGGCTGACATTCCTGCTCTGTGATCGTTTCCTGTGTTCCTGTGTGATTCCGGTCGCCGTCTGGTGACATTCTGAACTGTGTTTGTGTCGCTCTGGCTAATCCTCTCTCTATTCCACCAAGCTGTTGCCTGAGCCAGTCCTCATAGCGCTGCTGAGCTGTAGTCTTCCTTACCGAACCTGCATTAATCCTTGCTGTGCCGGTTGCCTTCGTTATTTGAGCCTGTTCTCATACACTTGCCAAGCCAGTGTGTTCCGATTGAGCCATTTAACACTTACTGAGCCTTTGCCTTACCGACCTAGCCTACCTATTCACACTAGCAGAGCTGTTGTCCGTCCCGGTGCTCGTGCAGCGCCGCGGTCACGCCGGTTGGCGTTGGTACCTCCATTAGGCTCTTGCAGTGTGTGCTCCATAACAGCACCGGAAGGGTGTCCCGGCTCTGGTCTTCGAGTGCTCAATGTGTTAATCGATCTGCCGTACTACCAGTTACTTTGGCTCACTATTGCTTGTGCAGTGATTGCTCCGTTCTGGCACCTAAGGGGTGTTTAGGGCTCTAGTCCCATTGGCACATGCAGAGTTACATCCGTGAGAGTATTGAGGGCGATTCAGGTTCTGGTTAGCTCCTACAGTGGCTTTACTCCTGATTATCCCACTAAGGTGGTATAGGCTCAGCTCTGGTCAGGCGCTGGTCATTTTGGGGCATTCTTTGCGAGATATCTGAGAGTGATTAGTCCAGTCACACAATACACCCTCCTTGCACCACCTAGAGACTGATATTTCCTTCTGGGCGTTGGCCAATCAGTTGGCTAAAGTATTCAGTTTCTCCACATTAACCCCTGTATATATTACTTGCCTGATCTATATATCTACGCTATACTTATTTGGGCCTGTATATTGCCATTACTATTCTTGGCCCCCAGCGGTGCTGTTCATTTACTTTTATTTCAATAAAACTGTGTATTTTACTCTACCTGTGTCTGAGTGTCAGAAAACCGTAACATGAGGCCTGACTCAGTTGCCCTTGCATTGTTGTTCATAGCAGTTCTATTACCTTGGGCTCTGTGTATGACCTGGCTAGTCTTCCATCCAACCTGGTGCAGACCTGTGGCTCTGGCTGACTACCTGAACTGTGTATGACCTGGCTTGTCTGACTACCACCTCTGGTGCTGACTTGTGGCTCTGTCTGACTACTCTTAAGTTTGTTCCTTCTACCTAGCAGACACCCAACCTAGTGCAGACCTAGGGCTCTGGTAGACTAAGCTCTGATACTGACTGCAGGTGTGAGTCAGAATTCGCTCCCTACTGACTGCAGGCATGAGTCAGTTCGCTCCATACTGACTGCAGGCATGAGTCAGTTCTCTCCATACTGTCTGCAGGTGTGGTTCAGAATTCGCTCCCTTCTGACCGCAGGTATGAGTCGGTACGGCCTTTACGTTGGATCAAGATCCTGAGTTCCGGTTCCTGCTCCTGGTTCCTGTTGAGATTACCAGTGGCTAAGGCCTAGTCTCCAGCAGTGTGGTCTAGTTTTGCAGTCTATTATTCCTGATAATAGTGCTTGCTGGCTGGTAACCCTCTGCTTGTTCCTGTTGTATATATTGTTCTTACAGTCATTTTGTTAATAAATTGCATTAACTGTATTGTACTGACTCCTGAACTTCTCTGGGTAACCGTGACAATATTATTAACCAGAGAAAGATCTAGAAGAAGTATTGGATACAATTGAAATACAAAGACAAAAGCTGGAAAAATACCATAATTTTAAGGAATTTAAGAAATATGATGGAAATACTAATAAAAGAGTAATGGACATTGAAAAACATACGGTCACACGAAAACAGAATAAATTACAACATAATCAAGAGGACTATAGACAAAACAAAGTAAGAAATTGGAAAGAACACAAATCAACGTCTCATACACACCAAAAACCACACCAACATCAGTATCGCAATGGTAACTACTATAGGAACAATCAAGGACCTCATCAATTTAATAATAATCAATATCGTTTCATTAATATCACCAATAGGAACACCGGTTCTTCTGCAATTAAAAAAACACAATAATCCAAGGTGATTGAACCACAGTCCAATATTACACCAACTTGCAATAGATTTGAATTCTTAGAAGAAAAAACAGTGTATATGTATCACGGTGCTGTAATAGTGATCTTGTTACTTCCTGGCTGTCGCTCTATGCAAGTCACTGGTCTTATAGTTCACTGGTTAAGTGATGTCATCTCTCCGCCCACTTACTAGGCCTTAAAGGCCTCAGCATTTCCAGTTACCAGTGCCCTTTCGTGGTGTACCTGAACCTAGTGCTGTGTTGGTCCATTTGTTATGTTCCTGTGTATTACTCCTGCCTCGTCTGACTACCCGATCCAGGTCTGACTCCTGGCTTCGTATGACTAACCGATCCGGCTCTGACTCCTGGCTTCATCTGACTACTCTTCCTCTGCTGCGCTCCGGCTTGTTTACTACTAGCCTCGGCTACCCAGCCCCGGCTATTGATTTACTTGTTGCCTGGGCCTACTGTTATCACAGTGCTTGCTACCCCTGTAGCAGTTCTTGTCAGTCGGTCCATGTCACTGACCTCCTGTGGTCTAAGTCCGGCTGGGTTGTTGTCTCACCTAGCATTCTAGGTGCCGTTTTACCTTGCCTAGGGTATAGTTGCGCTATTCTTCACCTGCCTGGTTAAAGATCGAGGAAGTGCCATGCACTGTCCTCCTATCTAGTCTTGTGAAGGTTACTAAGGGCCGTCCGAATACTAGCTACACCTGCCTAGTGAAGGGTTGAGGAAGTGTCTTGCACTGTCCTCACACCTGGCCTTGAGAAGGTGGTGGAGTTTGTGTCACTACAGTGTTGCTCCAGTGTTCTGGAGTTCCTCGCTCCTGTTGCCTGGGTTTGCCCTAGCGTTAGGGTACAGATGTAAGTCATATCACACTAGCATAGTGAAAGGTGAAGAAAGTGCGTGCACTGTTCTTCCCTGGTCTTGTGAAAGTGTATTATCATTGCTGCTACTATTGTGTTTAAATAAATTTTATTTAATTTTATTTGTACTCGTCAAGTATCGTTATTTCTTTAGTCACTCCGTGACAGTACTAGGCCAAATGATGATCCTAATGACCACTGGCCAACAAAGCAGTGTGTGTGGCCAGCTATGACATGTACTGCTGTGGAAAACATTAATTGCCCACCAGCAAACATACAGACTGACCAGGTTTAGGGTGCAGCTGGTTATTTTGTTAATGACCATAAGACACGGCTGTCAAGCAGCAGTGTTGGTAGATTCACATTTCTAAAAATGAACCAGCATCTAATATCATCTGAGTATCAGTTTGTCAGAAGTGGACAAAACCACACAAAAAATAGGAAAAACGATGGTGCATGTTCTATGAACAGCAGCATTGAGGATCTACCACAGTTGGAACCACTGCTAAAACCCCTGATTAATGTTTGAAAACAACCTAATAATAATGAAAGCTTAAACTGCATTTGAACATGATAAAGCAAATAATTTGTTTAGTATTCAGTCCTATGAATCATTAAGATATATATACATTAATCACAGCATCCAACTCCACCATACACATCTACCACATTCGGTGTAACCTTTTTTTTTTTTTTTTTTTACTTATAATAATGGTTATAATAACAGGAAACTTACAGAAAGAAAAGCCTGAAATACGTTTTTGCAGGCTTACTGGTCAGTGCAACATAAAGGCCTAGATGCACTAAATGTCGATGTGGTGTCGGTATGATATCATCGATGTGTTCAAATCACTCTGATAATTCGATCTGCACACACATCAACATATTCCCCAAAATTGTCGGATAGAAGGGGAGGGTTGGAGAAGGTCCCTATTACCATACAGGATTTTCAAAGTGCTGTCGGTGTGGAAGGGATCACCTCCCCTCACACATCACCAACACTACGACAATTCTGAACAGCATTTTCTGTGCTTCCCTACCCAGCCAGTAGGGGAACACAGAGAAGGCTTTCAGCACCATGGACAGCATTGAATGCCATAGGGATATGCATTGCTCACTCCTGTGGCATTAAAAGGGTTACAATAAACAAAACTAGTACACCAAGCACTACACAATGTCCCCATCCCTTCGACATCCCCCGCTCCTTGCATAAATTTGACATACTGATTCCCCATTGCCTTGGAGACTTCTCTAACATTCAGGGAGTTAAATTACTAATTTAAATTAATGAGAATAAGGGAAATTTATTTTATTTGTCCCCTATAAGACAGATGTTTACTAGTGTTGAGCGAGCATGCTCGGCCGATGCTCGGATCGGCACGAGCATCGCTCTGCTCGGCACATGGCGGTACTCGTACGAGTACCGCATGTGCTCGCCCGCCATGTTCGTGTCTCCTCCCCGCACGTTTTGCGCCTGCTGCGCAGCCAATAAACGTGCAGGGAGGCTCTGACATCGGTGTAATGCCAGCAGCCATGTTGGCTGCTGGCATTACACTGATTGGCTGGCCAGAACCCGTGGTCAGGTGCTGTATAGCACCTGACCATCGAGTTCGGCTCAGTCTGAGCCAGGGAGAGCTGAGGATAGGAAGGGAAAGGCAGTGTAGGGAGGAAAAAAACAAAAATTGTGAAAAAAAAAGAACCAAAAGTCCTTTTTAGGACTACTGTGTGTGGGGGCAGCAGGTTATTTGGTGTGGGGGGAAAAAAACAAAAAAAAAAAAAAAAAATATATATATTCTGTGTAGTGTGCAAAGTTGCAGATTAGAGCACATTCTGTTTAGTGTGCACAGTTGCAGATTAGAGCACATTCTGTTTAGTGTGCAAAGTTGCAGATTAGAGCACATTCTGTTTAGTGTGCAAAGTTGCAGATTAGAGCACATTCTGTTTAGTGTGCAAAGTTGCAGATTAGAGCACATTCTGTTAAGTCTTCAAACTAAAATATCAAAGTCACGTATTCCATTCAGTGTGCGTCGCCGCAGTTTAGCAGCACATTCTGAGTACTGTGCAGAGTTGCAGAATAGGAAGAAATACTGTTAAGTCTTCAAACTAAAATATCAAAGTCACATATTCCATTCAGTGTGCTTCGCCGCAGTTTAGCAGCACATTCTGTGTACTGTGCAGAGTTGCAGAATAGGAAGAAATACTGTTAAGTCTTCAAACTAAAATATCAAAGTCACATATTCCATTCAGTGTGCTTCGCCGCAGTGTAGCAGCACATTCTGTGTACTGTGCAGAGTTGCAGAATAGGAAGAAATACTGTTAAGTCTTCAAACTAAAATATCAAAGTCACATATTCCATTCAGTGTGCTTCGCCGCAGTGTAGCAGCACATTCTGTGTACTGTGCAGAGTTGCAGAATAGGAAGAAATACTGTTAAGTTTTTAAAACTAAAATTTAAAAGTCACATATTCCATTCAGTGTGCTTCGCCGCAGTGTAGCAGCACATTCTGAGTACTGTGCAGAGTTGCAGAATAGGAAGAAATACTGTTAAGTCTTCAAACTAAAATATCAAAGTCACATATTCCATTCAGTGTGCTTCGCCGCAGTTTAGCAGCACATTCTGTGTACTGTGCAGAGTTGCAGAATAGGAAGAAATACTGTTAAGTCTTCAAACTAAAATATCAAAGTCACATATTCCATTCAGTGTGCTTCGCCGCAGTGTAGCAGCACATTCTGTGTACTGTGCAGAGTTGCAGAATAGGAAGAAATACTGTTAAGTCTTCAAACTAAAATATCAAAGTCACATATTCCATTCAGTGTGCTTCGCCGCAGTGTAGCAGCACATTCTGTGTACTGTGCAGAGTTGCAGAATAGGAAGAAATACTGTTAAGTTTTTAAAACTAAAATTTAAAAGTCACATATTCCATTCAGTGTGCTTCGCCGCAGTGTAGCAGCACATTCTGTGTACTGTGCAGAGTTGCAGAATAGGAAGAAATACTGTTAAGTCTTCAAACTAAAATTTAAAAGTCACATATTCCATTCAGTGTGCTTCGCCGCAGTGTAGCAGCACATTCTGTGTACTGTGCACAGTTGCAGAATAGGAAGAAATACTGTTAAGTCTTCAAACTAAAATATCAAAGTCACATATTCCATTCAGTGTGCTTCGCCGCAGTTTAGCAGCACATTCTGTGTACTGTGCAGAGTTGCAGAATAGGAAGAAATACTGTTAAGTCTTCAAACTAAAATTTAAAAGTCACATATTCCATTCAGTGTGCTTCGCCGCAGTGTAGCAGCACATTCTGTGTACTGTGCACAGTTGCAGAATAGGAAGAAATACTGTTAAGTCTTCAAACTAAAATATCAAAGTCACATATTCCATTCAGTGTGTTTCAACGCCGTTTAACAGCCTATTCTGTGTACTCTGTACAGTTCCAGAATTATAAGAAATACTGTTAAGTTTTCAAACTCAAATATTAAAGTCACTTATTCCATTCAGTGTGTTTCAACGCCGTTTAACAGCCTATTCTGTGTACTCTGCACAGTTGCAGAATAGGAAGAAATACTGTTAAGTTTTCAAACTCAAATATTAAAGTCACATATTCCATTCAGTGTCTTTCACCGCCGTTTAACAGCCTATTCTGTGTACTCTGTACAGTTCCAGAATTATAAGAAATACTGTTAAGTTTTCAAACTCAAATATTAAAGTCACATATTCCATTCAGTGTCTTTCACCGCCGTTTAACAGCCTATTCTGTGTACTCTGCAGAGTTGCAGAATAGTAAGAAATACTGTTAAGTTTTCAAACTCAAATATTAAAGTCACATATTCCATTCAGTGTGTTTCAACGCCGTTTAACAGCCTATTCTGTGTACTCTGCACAGTTGCAGAATAGGAAGAAATACTGTTAAGTTTTCAAACTCAAATATTAAAGTCACATATTCCATTCAGTGTCTTTCACCGCCGTTTAACAGCCTATTCTGTGTACTCTGCACAGTTGCAGAATAGGAAGAAATACTGTTAAGTTTTCAAACTCAAATATTAAAGTCACTTATTCCATTCAGTGTGTGTCACCGCAGTTTAGCAGCCTATTCTGTGTACTCTGCACAGTTGCAGAATAGGAAGAAATACTGTTAAGTCTTCAAACTAAAATATCAAAGTCACATATTCCATTCAGTGTGCTTCGCCGCAGTGTAGCAGCACATTCTGTGTACTGTGCAGAGTTGCAGAATAGGAAGAAATACTGTTAAGTTTTCAAACTCAAATATTAAAGTCACATATTCCATTCAGTGTGTTTCAACGCCGTTTAACAGCCTATTCTGTGTACTCTGCACAGTTGCAGAATAGGAAGAAATACTGTTAAGTTTTCAAACTCATATATATTAAAGTCATATATATCGTGTAAGATGAAGAAGGCGGGTAAAAAGGGACGGGGAAGTGGACGTGATCCTGAAAGTTCAGGGCGCGGGTCAGGACGCGGAGAAACTGTGCCTGGTGCCAGAGCACAAGAAAGAAAGACATCCACCATACCTAGCTTCATGTCTGATTTCACAGGGCGTCGCAGGACATCACTCTCGAGGTCCGACCAGTGCGAACAGGTGGTCGGTTGGATGACAGCTGATACTGCTTCCAGTCGGTTAAGCACCACCCTGTCTTCCACCAAGTCCACTCTCAGTAGCCAAGAGTCTGGTCAACATAATCCTCACTCTGATCATCCTTCCTCCCACCATACACGGTCTGGTCAAAGAAGTGATCCCACACTGGGATATAGTGATGAGCTCGTCTCATCACCAATCCTTCATTTGACCCTCTCTCCAAGCACGCTTGCAGAGGAACATGACATCTTGTGCCCTGATTCACAACCTCTAGAGGCTACCCAATCACAAGAAGATGACAGATGTGAACGGCATTTAAGGTCAAAGGAAGTAGTGGATGATGATGATGATGATGAGACACAGTTGCCATTAAATCAACCACTATTTCCGTCTCAAGACCTTGTTGAGGAGAATGTTATACAGTTGTCAATGACTGAGTATGTGGTGGGATCAAGACTTGAGGAGGATGATCAGAGTGAGGAAGTGGAGGAGGACTTGGTGGACGATGAGGTGACTGACCCCACCTGGGAAGGTGTAGAGCCGAGCGATGACAGCAGTCCTGAGGGTGAGCCATCTGCAGCACCGCAACAGGCTGGAAGAGGCAGTGGTGTGGCAACAGAAAGAAGGCGGACCGCACCAAACCGGCCCGCAAATGTTCCACGGAGCACCCCCTTGCGTAAATCTACCTTGCCAAAGGGTAGGTGTTCCGCGGTATGGCGTTTTTTTAAGGAAAGTGCGGACGACAAAAGAATTGTAGTTTGCAACCTGTGCCACACCAGAATGAGCCGAGGCATGAACACTAGAAACCTCACCACCACCAGCATGATCCGACACATGGCATCCAAGCACCGTAGTAAGTGGGAGGAACGCCTGGATCGCCCATCTGTGTCTGCAGGCCACACCACTGCCTCCTCTTCCCCTGTTTTCGGTGCCGGCCAATCGCCTGTCGAAGGCGCAGGCCCGCATACCTCCCGCCCTGCACCTGTAGCATCTGAAGCACCATCAGCGACCACATCCACTTCCCTGTCCCAGCACAGCGTCCAAATGTCGTTACCCCAGGCATTTGAGCGCAAGAGAAAGTACCCAGCCACCCACCCACAGGCCATAGCACTAACCTCACACCTTTCAAAATTACTGGCCATCGAAATGCTGCCATTTAGGCTTGTGGACACTGAGTCCTTCCGCAGCCTGATGGCAGCAGCTGTCCCTCGGTACGCGGTCCCCAGCCGCCACTACTTTTCCCGGTGTGCCATCCCCGCATTACACCACCATGTGTCCCGTAACATCACCCGTGCCCTGACCAACGCAGTTACTGGGAAGGTCCACTTAACGACTGACACATGGACAAGTGCTTGTGGCCAGGGACGCTACATTTCCCTGACGGCACACTGGGTGAATGTCGTGGAGGCTGGGAGCGACTCGGACCCTGGGATGGCACGGGTGCTACCCACGCCGAGGATTGCGGGCCCTACCTCCATCAGGGTTTCCACCAGCACCTATGTTATTGGCTCCTCCTCCTCCGTTTCCACCTCCGAATTCTCTACACACACCGCCACTCCCCCATCAGCCAGTAGCTGGAAGCAGTGTAGCACTGCAGTGGGGAAGCGTCAACAGGCCGTGCTGAAGCTGATCTGCCTTGGGGACAAACAGCACACGGCCTCAGAGCTGTTGCAGGGGATTAGTCACCAGACCGAGCAGTGGCTCTCGCCACTCAACCTGCAACCAGGCATGGTTGTGTGTGATAATGGGCGTAACTTGGTGGCGGCTTTGGAGCTCGGCAAGCTCACACACGTACCATGCCTAGCGCATGTATTTAATTTAGTGGTGCAGCGATTTCTAAAAACCTACCCCAATGTGCATGATCTCTTGACCAAGGTGCGCCGCGTGTGTGCACATTTCCGTAAGTCATCTACAGCTTCGGCCGGCCTGTTGAAGCTGCAGCAGCGCTTACAATTGCCAGCTCACCGGCTGCTGTGTGACGTGAGCACGCGCTGGAACTCCACCTTCCACATGTTGGCCCGGCTTTGTGAGCAGCAGAGGGCAGTAGTGGAGTACCAGCTGTTACACGGTCGTCGCCTCTCCATTCAACTTCCTGTAATCAGAAGTGAGGAGTGGGAATGGATGTCAGACCTCTGCGAGGTTTTACGCAATTTTGAGGAATCGACACAGATGGTGAGCGGCGATAACGCTATTATCAGTGTAACCATCCCACTTCTGTGTCTACTGAAACGCTCGCTGCTCACAATTAAAACCGACGCTTTGCATGTGGAAGAGGTGGAAATGGGGGAGGAAGAGCTTACACAAGGTGATAGCCAGAGCACGCTCACTTCGTCTTCTCAGCGACAATTGGAGGAGGCGGAGGAGGAGGAGGAGGAGGAGGAGGAGGAGGAAGACACGGTTGCCTCCGCTACAGAGGGTAGCCATGGAACTTTAGTTCCATCTCTTCAGCGTGGGTGGGCAGAAGAGGAGGAAGAGGATGAGGATATTGAGAGTCAGCCTCCTGGTGAGGACAGCGAAATCTTGACTGTTGGTACTCTGGCACACATGGCTGACTTTATGTTAGGCTGCCTTTCCCGTGACCCACGCGTTGTACGCATTTTAGACAACACGGATTACTGGGTGTTCACCCTTCTGGACCCCCGCTACAAAGAGAATTTCTCATCTCTCATTCCTCCGGTGGAGAGGACAAGCAAAATGGTGCAATACCAGAAGGTTCTTGTTGAAAAATTGCTCCAAAATTTTCCATCTGACAACGCTGGCGGCAGAGTACGTGCTACCTTGGCCAACCGAGAAGGGGAGAAAAGGGGAGCACACAGCAGTTCCGACAAAGGCAGGGCAACACTCTCCAAGGCGTGGGACACCTTCATGACACCCCGCCAGCACCCTCACCCTGATGCGCAGCCTAGTGTCACAAGGAGGGAAAAGTTTTGGAAGATGGTGAAGGAGTACGTAGCAGACCGTGTCAGCGTCCTCAATGATCCCTCTGTGCCTTACAACTACTGGGTGTCCAAGCTGGACACGTGGTATGAACTGTCACTCTACGCCTTGGAGGTGCTGGCCTGCCCTGCCGCCAGCGTTCTGTCTGAGCGGGTATTTAGTGCTGCTGGTGGCATCATAACAGATAAGCGTATCCGCCTTTCCACCGACAATGCTGATAGGTTGACACTTATAAAAATGAACAAGGCCTGGATTTCCCCTGACTTCTCCACTCCACTGGAGGAAAGCCCCGGGGGAACATAAACTCACTTTATATATGTTATTTACAATGATGGGAATACTCTGTATTCCCATTCACCCCTTCCACCCCAAAAACGGGTATATGGTTGACTCTTAATGTTCTCATCCTCCTCCTCCTCTTCCATATGCCCTGGGATATAATTTTTATATAGGGCCAGCTCACCAGCGTGCCCTGGGATATAATTTTTATATAGGGCCAGCTCACCAGCGGGCCCTGTGATATAATTTTTATATAGGGCCAGCTCACCAGCGGGCCCTGTTTGCCAATTTTTATATAGGTCAGCTCACCAGCGGGCCTTCTCATATAATGTTTTATTGGGTCAGCTCTCTAGCGGGCCCTCTCATATAATGTTTTATAGCGTCAGCTCACTAGCGGGCCTTCGCATATAATGTTTAGGATGGTCAGCTCTGCAGCAGACCCTCACCCATAATGTTTTAGATGGTCAGCTCAGCGCACGTTTCCATCTTAATCATGGCCTCAGTTCTGAAAATCAAGGAAATTTTTGGGATAATTTGCCTCTGCGCACGTTTCCCTCTTAATCATGGCCTCACTTCAGAAAATCGATGAAATTTTTGGGAGAATTTGCAGATGATATACAAGTAAATATACAGCAAATACTGTTTGGTAACAATTTTTCGCCTAAAGTCGTTTTTATTTTCCTTTTTGTGTGTTTTACGGTCAGTCTGTAAAAATGGCGTACTACGGGCGAAAGATCGTTCCCAGCAGCGATGTTGGAGTCCAAGGTGCATCCAGACATCCTCCCTATGCTGTCCCTGAACCATTTCTGTAGTGTTTCCATCTTTTTCTGCCCTTTTCCTATGGACCAGGCACCCTCCCCTCATCAGAGCAGGGGGTGCCTGGTGTAATGCTCGAGTCCTCCCATTGACTTCAATGGGGCTCGGATGCTCGGCCGAGCACTCGAGCCTCAGGGGGTGCTCGGTCAGAGCACCCGAACATCCGAGCATTGGGGTGCTCGCTCATCACTAATGTTTACCCCAGAATTGCTGAAATTCCTCTTATGCACATGAACCTCAGTGGGCCCATTGAGTTAATGGGGCAAGCTCTTCTTTTTCTTTAAACTGCAATAGCTTTGATTTCCATTAGGTAGGATTGTGATAGTCTTCACAACAGCAGAATGAACTAAAATGATAATCAAGTCTCTGCTAGGAGCGAATTTAAAGGAGAGGAGTGAATGTATGAATTCTTCATTGCAGCTCCACTGACATCAGCCTCTAACGCCAGTGGCTGCACTATAGGGTGTCAACTAAATTGTAAGAACGATGTAGTACATACCGGTGGACAACCTCTGCAATCATTAGAACTTCAATGACAGCCAGCAACACCGCATTTACAGAGGAATGTGTACATGCATTTCATTTCCTCTAAATGAACGGTTCCCAACCCTTACCCTCAGGGCCCACTAACAGGCCAGGGTTTGAGGATTTTCTTGTTAGAACACAGGTGAGCTAATCAAGAATAAAACTCCTCAGAAATGAGCATTTGGTGCAGTGGGTTGTCTTTTTTTCCAAAATGCAATGCTTTAGCTACCTTTTCTTCCTATCTCTAGTTTTTACAGCCATACAGGCAGAACATATATAAAGAATGGAAGAAAAAAGACAGATTTTGATAGGGTTAGTTTTGTGCTTCCGGCACCCCTTATATTATGTCAGCTCGTATCAAAGGGGTGCTATTCCTCTAAGGAGCTGCTAATGAATAAAGTAGGATATTCCATAGTTTTCAACGATTTCAGTACCTTTGAAGGTGTATAAATGGAAAAAATGCATATATTTTGGTCGACACAGCTTTGTAGTCCTGGCAGCTCATACCAATGAGGTACCATTTTACTCAGAAGGCTTCTAGCTACCTAACCTAATATGGTATTGCATGGTTTTTAGGGATCTCTGTATATCTGAAAGTGAATACATATGAAAAATGAACTTCTGTGCACTTTTAAAAACTATATAGAACATAAAGTTTAATAGTTTATATCTCATAATGTTCTGCCTGAATTGTCGAATGGTGCAACAGTTGCTAATTTTTATAGGAAGACCTATACAAACCTCAACATAGTTTGGTGTTTTAGAAATGCAAGCTAATAATAAAATTAGAGCCAAAAACACTGTATAGTGGAACATAGAAACAATACACTGCAGGGGCTCAATTCTGTTGATCCTTGGTCCTCATGAACTCATGTTGAGGCCAAACACCCATCACAGCTTTCTGTTCTCACAACACACACTAAAAAGTGAGAAGCAGGAACATCAAAGGAAACAAGCTAGAGCTCAGTGTTTCACAGAGTGTCAAACATTGATCGTGAGCAAGTTTCACTTTCATCCTCCTCCCACCCTCCCAAACACTAAACCTTAAAGCATCACCTGCCCCAATACTTTCCCAGTCCTAACACTAACCTATACCCCATGTCCTCTCACTACATTATAACAGTTATCACACTTACCTTGATGTTGGAGTTCCAGCAGTGTTCTCTACTCCCTGGTCCTCTTGCCTTTTCTTGCAAAATAAAATAACAAAAAATGTTACCCCTAATACTCTGCAGTCACTTCACCTTTTTTTTTTTTTTTTTTTACAAAAAATGCCACACACTTTCCCCCCTTATCCTGCTCCGGCCATTCTAGCAAATGTGAGCACACGAATAAACAGGGATTGGCTTTTATATGTAGCATTTATTAGTTCCACTCTTTAATAGGCTAATTCTCTCTTAAAGGGATAGTAACACTTCGTTTTAACTTTATTTTATTTTGTAGGCATTAAAAAAACATGAAGAATGATATAAGTCTTATCTCTCAAACCTTTATGGTTTATGAGATATTCACAAGCAAAGTTCCCCTCCCGCTCCTTTTACCTAGTGTAAGACATCTCTTCTCAGATGTGAGTCTGGTTGTATGACAGTACAGATAACAGAAGGGGACAATTTTCTTTGTATGAAAACAATGAAAGCCCTTCCCCCCTTGACAAGTTTTTCAGCTTTTTCCATTATCTTAATTGAAGATTGTCCCTCTCTGCAGTCTACCTGGGCATCTCCCTTCTGATCTGGTTGAACAGGGGGGGGATACTTTGTTTGTGAATATCTCTTAAACCATAAAGGTTTGAGAGATAAGACTTATATCATTCTTCATGTTTTTTTAATGCCTACAAAATAAAATAAAGTTAAAATGAAGTATTACTATCCCTTTAAGTGATAACCATATAATTGACAGTATACATACATCGTACAATTCATTTTTAATTGTATTACATATCTGCACTAGTATGTTCCTGTCTTCTAATTAGTAACAGTAATCCATAGGTGAGCTCTAATTACACCATTATTACTAATTTATATTAATATATACTAATTATCCTAACTGTATACTAATCAGTCCTAAATGTCATTTCCATGGAGGCAGACATTAACTCTGTTAGGAGAAGCACAACACTTTGCCCACTGCAGTGCACATGATATGCTTGACCATTTAAGGACCAGAGGCATGGGCAATGCCTTGCTTTGTTATACGTTGCACACACCCTGGTCCTTAAAGAGGACGTATCACCCCTATACAAGTTAGCATTAATCGTTAGCTTATAGAATGGATATCCATATATATAATTTGCTACAATGCATCGCTCCCTGTGTGCATAACCACACATGCGCAGTAGAGACTGCCTGAATGATGCAGTCATGCGCAGTACAGACGAACGCACCAGCCTCCAGTCCATGGCATGGCTGATCCAGAGAGTGCCTCTCCAAACCGCCGCTGGGTAGCACTTTGGCCCGTGTACACAGGTCTTCAATACTAGTAAGTAAATGTGGATTCATTTTTTTTAAAAAAAAGCTCCTGTTCATCCAAATTGAAGTTATAATATCTGCGCTGCAGCTACTTCTGCATAGACTGCGGTTACCAGCTCTGTATCGCAGTCTGTTATTATTATTATTCTTTATTTATGTAGCGCCAACTTAATCCGCAGCGCTGTACAATAGGGAATAGACATACAGAGGTATTAAATAGTAAATCATATGTGAAGAACAGAAGGATCAGAGGGCCTGCTCGTGAGAGCTTACAGTCTAAAGGAAGGTAGGTTGGACACAGAAGGGGTAAGTGCTATTGGGTGTAAGTGTCTCTTGTCACATAAGCTGCCGGTCAGTGGGTGGGAGAGAGAAGTGCTAGTGAGTGTAGTGGTCCAGGGAATGGTTGGTTCTTGGTGATCATGTTTATGGACGAAGTTGATAAGCTTCCCTGAAGAGGTGAGTTTTCAGGGAGTGTCTAAAGATCTGAAGGCTAGGGGAGAGTCTGATGGGGCGGGGGAGAGAAGTCCAGAGCTCGGGTGCAGCACGGGAGAAGTCCTGTAGGTGGGAGTAGGAGAATGTAATAAGATTTGTGGAGAGGAGAAGGACATGTGCAGAATGAAGATGGCGAGTGGGAGTGTATTTGGAAATGAGAGATGAGATATAGGGGGGTGAGGTGTTAGTAAGGGCTCTATAAGTTAGCACCAGAATTTTGAATTTAATTCTATGTGCTAGTCTGTCACTCTGCCTCTGCTCCCTTCCCTCTAAGCAGCCTCCTCCGATGACAGAGGCTTTCTGTCTGAAGCTGGAGTAATCTCATCGGCTAGATATCAATCTCTGCCAATGAGATCGCCAATGAGTCTGTCTGGAAGTAGCTGCAGCACAGATATTATAACTTCAATTTAGACAAACAGGAGCTATTAAAAAAATGAATACACATTTACTTATATTCGCTCTATAAGCTAACGATTAATGCTAACTTGTATAGGGGGTGATACATCCCCTTTAACCCTTTGGGTGTCAGAGGGGTACGTAACACATTGCTTTGCAATGCGTTGCATACCCCTCTGGCACTTAAAGGGTTATGTAGGTTCATGTATTCTGCCTGCTTCAGCTTTTAGAAACTGCTAGCAACTGTAATTCTTCCCCACATGGACATGGAATACATGGTTGATTGAAGAAATTGGGGGAGATTCACTAGGTGGTGATAAAGAGGTGATAAAGCAGAGATGACTTCTCTAGTGATATCACTTCTCTGGTTCCTGTGTTATTCTATAGAGCCTAGGCACTAGTTGGAGAAATCTTAGTGCATTGGCTCCATAGAATAACGTAGGACTTGGAGAAGTGATATCACTGGAGAAGCCATCTCCACTTTATCACCTCTTTATCACTCCTTAGTGCATAACCCTCTATATCTCTTTAACAAAGGCACATGATCAAAATTCATAGGGGCCATTAGGTTTTTTGGTCATAGTAAAGTAAGTGGAGACTTATTATTAAGAGGAATTAATTGTCCTTTAACAAATTTAGAAGAACTTTTAAGAGTTTGCAGGGCCTAGAATGGACTCCTTTACTTCCAAATTTCAACTTAATTCAACCATTAGTTCAGAAGAGTTTGAAAATCTGTATTTAACACAGAATGGCCATCTGAACTATAGCTGCGTTACCATGCAGCTCTCATATGATGTATTTCAAGCCAGCATCTGTATAAAGTGACATTTTCCAGGCGTCTCTGCTATATTTTTTTTTGAATAATCACCATCTCAATTGAATAATTGGTGTCAGATGATTTATTAACTCCTTATATTCCAGTGATGTTATCTGGGCAGAGAGTCACTTTAATTTTCCACAGGTTCTAAAAAGTACAGTCCTCTTATGTGTTAACTACTCAATTCAATGTGTTCTGCGTGTGAAGAATCTGTTTTGTTTATTTAGAAATCGTCTAGGAAAGCCAGTGAGCCAGGGGTTAGGCTCTGGATTATTTTGTACAAGAAAATGTTTTGAAAATTAAGTGTTATCCAATGGAGCTCTAAAAGAACAGAAAGATAGTTAACCCTTTGAGTGACAGAGGTGTGCAATGCATTGCAGAGAAATGCTATGCATATCCCTCAGGTTTTCAGAGGGTTACAGAAGCAGTGATGTATCCATATGAAAAAAATATAAATAACACAGTTAATTATAAGAATAATCTGGACACCATACTTAATAGGTAATAGTCCTTTAAAGGGATAGTAATACTTAAGATGTAAAAAAATATATGTTGTAGGGTTTATGTACCCGAATAAAACAAGGGTACTCCCACTGCTGAGAGATATTTTATTAAAAAATTGTAACAGCTCAAACCTGAATTTTTTAGCAGCAATATCACAGTGGCCTGAAAATTTACAGTGGAGCTGTTGCTACACCATCCTATGGAGATATATGGTCTATAGACCAGAGTAGTCCATAGGATGGTGTAGCAACAGCACCACTGTAAATTTTCAGGGCACTGTGATATTGCAGCTAAAAAATTCAAGTTTGTGCGGTTATAATTTTTTAATAAAATATATCTCAGCAGTGGGAGTACCCTTGTTTTACTCAGAGCATAAACCCTACAACAAATATTTTTTTACATTTTAAGTATTACTATCCCTTTAAATAAATATGCAGTATCGGTAAACAGAAACAAGTTATATTATAATGGAAAAACGCACAGTGAGAAGTGCAGTTCCTTTCCCAATAGATACCTATCAATTAAAACCAATATGTGAAATATCCATCAAGTGAAATAATGATATAACCATTCAAAAACTGTAGCTATAGAAAAAAAGGTGAATAAGCCACCAATAAGCAAAAATACCACAAAGCTAATATCATATATATTATTGTAAAATATTGAAATATATACTCGGCACACAAAGAAAATCAACAGAAAGTGCTTAAATTACATTTATGTATCCATATTTTATACTTTGCATCCAGGTATTATAATATCATGTCCGACAGAACCAGTTACCAGCTGGGATAAGTCTTTTTCCTTGTGTCAGAAATAATAGATATGATAGTACAGTGAATAGGAAAATCTAATCCTGCTGCAAAGTGTTTCACTGCATGCTTCATCAGACTTACTGGTCTTTTGTTGATACAATCATCTCTTAAATACCTGAAAATAGGGGTGTACCCAGTGAGACAGCCTATCAGGAATAACTGCTCAAATCCTCCCTTCATTAAACATATTGGTTCATATTTATAGTATGACCGGCATAGACCAATCTAAGATTCATCTCACTCTCTTTTCCATATATGCATACATTTCTACACTGTCACTCAAGTGCATTACAGAAGTTATGGAAGTCCTCTCTTAAGTCCTCCAATCATTAAACATCCCAGTCTGTGTGTATAACATGGTTGATTGCTACACCCATTGGGTTCATTTCCTGGTTTGTTTGAATTGATGAATACTGATTTTCAACATATATTCACAGTCCATTTTCTTCCAATATAATATTATAGTACTAATTACTTTAAATGTACTGATACTGCATATTCATTTAAAAGGCTATTGCCTGTGGAGAATATCGAGCGTGCCAGGCCAATATTTCTAATTAATTAGTGGATGCAATCGGAAGACTTGCTTGTAATCTGTTCAGTCTGTTGTCTGCAGGATATCCAACAAGAAGGCCCCTTCTTATGTAATAGTATACACAAAGGGGGCTATGCACTAAGGCATGATAAACATGTGATAACACTGAGATACGTTCTCCAGTGATATAACTTCTCCAGTTCCTATGTTATTCTATGGAGCCTATGCGCTGAGAGGTCTCCAAAACTGGAGAAATCTTAGCGCATCGGCACAACAGAATATCATAGGAACTGGAGAAGTGATATCACTGGAGAGGTTATCTCCACTTTATCACCTCTTTATCACATCTTAGTGCATAACCCCCAAAATCTTATTATTTGGAATTTTTATTGGTAATAATGTTGCCAATATTTATTGGCAATATATGGACATAAATGTAAAATCATTACACTGTGCTGCAACATTTTTCAACTACATGTCACAGCTGTGTAAGACAAGAACACTCCCACTGTTCAGATATAATTCATTCTAAATATATTACAACTCAAACCTGTTTGTTTTGTTTTTTTATCACTCTGCAAGTTTCTATTGTTTTCACCCATTGACATTGTTGATATTGATTCCTATGTAAAACACAAGGAATCACTTAGACCAGGGGGGATGCATTAAAGGCATAGTAATACTTCGTTTTAACTTTATTTTATTTTGTAGGCATTAAAAAAACATGAAGAATGATATAAGTCTTATCTCTCAAACCTTTATGGTTTATGAGATATTCACAAGCAAAGTTTCCCCCTCCCGCCCCTTTTACCTACTGTAAACAATCTCTTCTCAGATGTTGAATGCAGTCCATAGACTGGACAGATAACAGAAGGGGACACTCTTATTCCTATGAAAACAATGAAATCCCTGCCCCACTTGACAAGCTTTTCAGGTTTTTCCCTTATCTTAATTGAAGATTGTCCCTCTCTGCAGTCTACCTGGGCAGCTCCCTTCTGCCCTGACTGAAAAGTGTTACATCAGTAAAAGGGGCGGGAGGGGGACACTTTGTTTGTGAATATCTCTTAAACCATAAAGGTTTGAGAGATAAGACTTATATCATTCTTCATGTTTTTTTAATGCCTACAAAATAAAATAAAGTTAAAACGAAGTATTACTATCCCTTTAAGGTGTGATAAAGAGGTGATAAAGCAGAGATGACTTCTCCAGTGATATCACTTCTCCAAGTCTTATGTTATTCTATGGAGCCAATGCATTATGATTTCTCCAATTTTGGAGATCTTTGTGCATAGGCTGTATAGAATAACATAGAACTGGAGAATTGATATCACCGGAGAAATTATCTCCACTTTACCACCTCTTTATCATGTCATAGTGAATGACCCCACATGTTTCCCACAGAAAGCAATAGAAATAAATGGCATTCTGGATGTAACTTGGCACTTGGTTGTGACGCAATGTGCATTTTCATTTTCTACACACGCAAAATGATAATCATTTTATGATCACTGCTGTTTAATTTTCACCACCTCATACCACAAAGGGGCCTTTTTTACACCACAAAGGCATTATTTTTATATTTTTGTGAGGTAATAATTGCTCTGTTCTTGTGGTACCTAATTCATGTGTACTGCTTTAGATATGTTTGATACTTTTTTCTTTTCCTTTTAATTAAAAAAAACACTAGTCTATGACTCAAACTCTCCCATCCTGTAAGAACGTGGTCCCAGAGCTCTGTATCTGGGATTATTTGTGGTTCTAATTGCTCATATAGATGTGCCCTCTCCATCTACTGCATCAGTATCCCAGTGTGAGTGCAAAATGTCAGTATCATCTTGCCTCGTCAACATGTCTTTCTTTTGTAAAAGACCGCTTCTTCAATCTGTTGCATTCCCAAAATCTCAGCCTTGTTAAAAACCACCACTTCAGTATGCCACCTGCCCACAACCACAGGTTTTCAAGACCACCACTCAGCTTTGTGAAAAAACATCTCTTCAGTCTTCCACCTGCCTATGACCTCAGCCTTGTTAAATACCACAGGTTCAGTTTGTTGCTGTCACGTAGAAAACAAGTGAGGAGAGAGAACACGGCCATCATTGTTGGACTTTTTGGTTTTGTTTGAGGTGCATGAGGGAAATGGGGGGCTTTATTGGTAATACTGGATTTGTTTTGGATGGGTGGGGGAAAGGGGAGTTCATTTTGAATGCATTTTTGGGGGGATGGGGGTAGTTTACTTTGTTTTGACCTTAGTATATTTGCTGGGCAGTACTTGTTTTTGAAAGAAAGTTTGTTTTACCGGCTCTGATAGTATCAAGCCCTCAGTGCACATGTGGCAGTGTGAGGTAATGACCCAGAGTAGGAGTCCAGTAGGTAGGGAGGCCCAATATACAGGATCTATCAAGCTGTTGAGACAGGAACAGAGTTCCTCAAGCAAGAGTAGGCAGAAGGTCCAGAATCCAAAGATCAGGAAGTCAGTAGTACAAGCCAGAGGTCAGGAAGCCAGAGATCAGGTAGATGGTTGAACAAGCCAGAGGTCAAGAAGCCAGGCATCAAGCCAGAAGTCAGGAAGTCAAATACACAAGCCAAGATACAATAACTGGAAAAATAAGGTGCCCAATAGTGTAATATATCCAGGACAATATTAGTATTATATAAATGCCAAATGGTTACTCACAAGCAAAGTGGTCAGCTATAAATGATGCTGACAAGTGCCTCTTTTTTTACCTATTTTTTTATATTGAGTCACTGAAGACCTTTTGGAGTTTCCCGAGCGGAGACGGGACATACTATCCGCCTGCGCACTTGTCAGCATCATTTATAGCTGACCCCTTCACTTGTGAGTAACCATTTGGCATTTAAATAATACTAATATTGTCCTGGATATATTACACTATTAGACGCCTTCTTTTTCCAGGTATTGTATGATGATACGCTTGAAGAGAGAGGTGTAAGGAGAGCGATCTGCACTTACACATAAGTGCATTGACAGCCCATTTGTTTGTGAGTATAACTCACTACGGGTGTCTTTGGTGGTGGTTCATATATTGGAGATTCAACACAGGGGGCGCCTCTTGTTTCTCTCTTCCATATATTTCTACACAAGCCAAGAGTCAGCAACAGGAGATCAGGAGTATCAGGAATGCTAGGTCACAAGTATAGAGACACCAGAACAACTGAGCACTGAACAAGGATCATCCCAGGATTTAATTATGGAGCCAAAGGTGGGAACTTGCAGCATCTTGCAAGGACTCATTATATAAGTGACACATGAGAAGCTAGGTCATACACCAAATGACACAAGTCTGGAGTGTCCAATTGAGTGCATCAAACTTGCAAATGATGCAAAACTAATGCAGAGCGCCACTTAAACATATGCAAGGAAGATGTGCAAAACGGATGTCTAATGAGTGCGCCAGAAGTACCGACCTGGAAGCGAGGTGTGTGACACAGCAGCATCTTCCCATGACACATGGTCAGGACCTGACATCCCCCCACCAAGGGAGCCGGCCGGAGCGGATGAGCACAGTTGAAAGCCCTAACACTGCAGGAGCATGTAAATTAGAGGTCGGCTCCCAGGAACATTCCTGAGGACTGTAACCTTTCCAGTGCAAGATATTCTAAACAGCCAATGCTCCTGCAAGAATCATGCAATTCCTGAACCTCAAATTCCTCCTCACTCTCGACCATCATGGGAGTAGGAGGTAAGGGAATCCTGCCATCAAAGGAGTTAGAAGTCCAGGGTTTAAGCAAAGTGACCTTAGAGAATACATTGATGAGAATCTCAAGAAAGGATTCATTCATCCTTCCACTTCTCCAGCTGGGGTAGCTATCTTCATAATAAGAAATAAAGATGGAAGCCTTCGACCAAAAAATGCACTTTCTTTTGTAGGGCATACAGCACTTCTATACAAAAATATTAATAAGCACAAATAAAATATTCTGTATTCTTCAATGCATTTCTTGCCACTATGACATTCCCTCAGGGAAGAACATTTCATTTGTTCTTATTAATATTTTTGTGTAGAGGCAGGTTTATTTGTATAGCAGCTCCGTTCCTAAAAATGTAATTGTGCACAAGATATAGTAATAGTTAATGATGTACTAATAGTACATACTTGGATATCAGAGAGTGGATGTTTTGCTTCCATTTGCCAGTGGAACAATGCTGGCGTATCAGACAGTGCCTATGTGTTCTAGTCCTACCAGTAACAAAGTACTGGGGTTTCAGACAGTTTATGTGTGGTTCTGTGGCTACCACTGGCCAGTGGAACAAGGCTATAGAAATGTAAAGTGTATAAGAACTCTGATAATCACAAACAGGAGCTCTACACCCTGGTCCTGGAAGCACCAGTGTGCCCATAACCGAGCCCTTTTGCTATTCATATTAACCCTTTGAGGACCAGAGGCCTATACAAAGCATTGCATCAGATGCATCTTACACTCTTTTTTTGTCTCAAAGGGCAAGAGGGCATTTGCTTCCTGGGCCAGTGGTAATTCTGGACTGGTGGGCTGCAACTCGCTCTCATTTGCTTCCAGCGGGAGATGTGTGCAGGGCTGGCTGCTAGGCCAGTAACTTTGAAGCAGAGGGTTACTGCCTCACTTTTGCTGTTCTAATGGAGCCAGAGGTGCACTGGGTTGGATCAGCCCAACAGTGACATGATAATTGAGGATCCAGCTGGCAACTGCGTCTCTGGGCCCTGCGTCCTGCTTGGGGATCCATGCAGTGGGAGGAGCGTAAAATTATCTCCAGCCCAGAAGCACTATTGTGGGCAATGGAACCCACCAGCCCTTACAGTAAGTAACCCTCTATGTTCCCAATATGAAGCAAAGCCTACAGCTTCATGCTTATTGCCCTAACACATCTGGGGTGGCTCTGTCATCATCATGACCTCAACTGGAAATTAGTATCAGGAGCATGCATGGGAGAACTGCATAAGGAAAGATCATCTTTCAGGGCTGGAGATCATTAGAAATATAATAGTCTTAAAGGTTTGGTAAGGAATTATCAATAATCTGCAGATTTATTTATATAGCAGCTCCGTTCCTAAAAACTTAAATTGTGCACAAGATAGTAACAGTTAATGATGTACTAACTAATAGTACATACTGGGATATCAGGGAGTGGATGTTTTCCTTCCATTTGCCAGTGGAACAATGCTGGTGTGCATATGTATTGTTCTAGTGCTACCAGTAACAAAGTTCTGGGGTTTCTGTGGCTACCACTGGCCAGTGGAACAAGGTTGTAGAATTGTAAAGTGTATGTGTGTAGTCCGCTACCAGTGGCCACTTAAAACAATGCTGGGGAACCAGGCAATGCATCTGTGATTCTGTGGCTACCAGCGGAACAAGTCATGTGGTATCAGACCAATGGCCAGTGATACAAGGCTTTGTGTGGCTGTCAAAGGACAGTGGAACAGTGTGAGTTTATCAGGAAGCATATGTAGTTCTGTGGATACCAGTGGAAGAAGGCTGGGGTATTGGAGAGTGAATGCGTGTATATTAGTCTGAATACTGTACTGTTATGTTGTCCACTTCCTCACAGAATGTTCAGCTTGAAACATAGTGGTGATGATTCGGGAAAGGTGATGGACCTAGGATTAGGAAGCACTGTGGAAAAGGGCAGGAAACATCAAGTGGTCACGCACTGCATGGTGTTTTCTGGGAAAAGCAACAGAATGTAGCAACTTCAGAAGATTTACTACTCTCTAACTGAGCCCTCAGAGGGGAGAAACTACTGACGTGGTAAGAAATAACAATTTCCCATTGATTTCAGTGTTATAAATGTATTTGTATTGAATAAATACATTTGTGCGTGTGTGTGCACATGCAAAGTTTCCTCGGGTGTGAATGTGTGTCAATATGAAGTATCCTGGGATGTATTGGTTATACACACATGACTATAGGCAGAGCAGTGGTGGGCACCCTGAGACCCAACCAATGTTAGTGAACTACACTTCTACTTATTCTGAGCCAGTTATTTTCTGTAAGGTACCAATGCCCATGCTCTTCTTCTCTGCACCCTATTCTTTCTCCTGTCATTCCTTCTACTGCCTACCTAACCTGTGTTTCACTGCCTGTTTCCTTTCCATTGCCACTGTCTCCCTGCAATTATACTATAAACCAGCATAGGGCATGTAGACATAATGGCTTGTATTTTGTCTGGTTTGTAGAATAACAACATGAAGACAGTGAAAATGTGAAGGAAACATACAGTGAAACAGTGTTGCAGGAAATATGGGGGTGGCAGAAAGAGATGAGGGAGGAAATCTGCACAGACGAAAAAGTAGTTGGAGAGGAACTGTTGATTCCATGCTGGTTGAAGAGGGGTGATCATTTACTCTGACCCTTATATTTGCTCTTGCCCCTAAATCTGAGGGGTGATCATATACTATGCCCCCTTCAAAGGTGCGCCTGGATCTGTTGCATCCAACTCTACACCTTCCAGAAGGTATGCATTTCCCACTCTGCACAACAGTTCAGTAACAGGATTCAGCAAGTATACTTGGAGTGACTTAACCCTCAATAAGACACATACAGTGTCTATTCAGGAAAAGCCTCTGTTTATTTAACATGAGCATAGGTATTTTATAGACAACAAATACAGGTGGGTTTAGTATAATAAGAACAAGCTCATTGGTTATAAAGTAAATGCGTGTACATTTAAATCAATAAGAATGGTGCAGTTAGTTTCTTATTTTTTACATGGTTCCAGTAATGTAATTTAGGCTTTTTAGTACAGCTGTAAAAATGATATATATATATAAGGGGAACAAAGAGACAGTTACACATTTATAAGCATTTACAACATATTTCTGCTTTCCTGTTGCATCAGAATAGAAGAAAAACAGCTAACATTTGCGATGCACAAAAAAATATAAAGCCTTCTGTTACTTTTCTAATATCGGCTAGAAGCAAGTAATGATGTACTCCCCTAGAATGACCTTGACTATTTCCTTTAGAAACAAGGGGGGTTGTGTCTATGCAAGGGAGTTTACTCTAGCAATGAAAAAAGCTGAAGAAGCAGTTTGGAATATTGACCCTTGCAATGCTGTATGAATTTTTAACCCTTACACTGGTAGTAGATCTGATGTTAGGATGACTTGCAGACAAAGTAAATCCCATGTCATTGGGCACTGCTCTACAGAATGCACACTCACACATGCAGATTAGTTTTAGATTATAATCTCTATGGGTCAGTTCATCTGTCAATTGTAAGCTCTAGGCATTATTTATAAGCATCAAAATCAATTATCAACAACGAAAAAAAAAATGGCGGACCGAGTTACCATTAGTGTAGTACCATTTCAATTTCATGCTCTGTGATATCACTAGTATAACACAATTTCAACTGCATGCTCTGTGGTATCACTGGTATAGCATCAATTCAACTGCATGCTCTATGTTATCACTACTGTAATGCTAGTTCAACTATATGCTCTGTAGTATCACTAGTGCAGCTCGACTTCAATTCTGAGCTCTGTGGTTTCACTACTTTAACACCATTTCAATTGTAAGTTATGTGGTATCACAAGTACAGCTCATTTTCCATTGTGCCTTACTTTAGAACATTAAAGTCAAGAATAAATTTAGCAAAAGGGGGCTGGGACAGTGGACTTGAGTGTTAGTAAGAGTGGGCCACTTGATTATATTTGTCCCGCAGACCAACAGTTGCCAGCCCTCCCCGGCAAAGGATTAGAAGTATCCTAAACTCCTTCTCATTGGGCCTGGGACAACAGTCCAGAATATGTTTTTTTTCCCTGAGGGAGATTGATCAGCTCATTAACCCCTTGCATGCTTAACACATCTCCAGCACATTGCTGAGCCACAATTTGAAGATGTCTCTAGCATCCATCATGTTAAAGGCCTTTTTGCATCGCCCTTGTTGGACATACCTCTGTGTTCCAGCCAATAGCTGAACTGATAACTGCCTGTCAATGATCTATTTGGGAACTTTGGCAGGCTGGTGTCAGGACACACTGAGAGGGGTCTGCAGTCCATGGGCCACGTTTGACATGCTGAACTCAAGGTGATTCACTTGGAGAAATGTTACATTTCAAAATGACTCTTTCACAGCAAATATATCCACAATTAGTGGTAATTATTTTTCTGCTCTTTTTTCACAAACACTACAGTTGTGTAGAAGATATTTTGCATATTATAGTGCAATTTAATAAGTTAAAGAGGTGCAGATCTGGAGAGTACCATTGGCACATTAGGGGCATAGCTGGGAACTCTCCAGATTTGCCCCAGGTTTTCACTCTGCATTACTGGGTCTCCAGGGCAGAAGCTGATACTCTGGATGTGGGGAATTTCTATTGAAACTCTTCCCACTTCTGCTCTTTCCCTGTCTGTGTCTCCCATTTCCCTCCCACTTCTCCTCCTTCCCAGCCTATTCCACCTATTTTTTTACTAAATTCTTAAGCCCCACCCCACACTCATGATTAAGCCCCACCCCCTTTGGACGCAAATTGCTTCATTTAACTCCCACAAAAGCACCACAGGAGTCCAGAAGAAAAAGTTCCCAGGTATGCTTAGGGGACAAATTAAAATTCCTACTTTTCCATTATTTTATACTAGTTGAAGAGCCTGTGTACACGGGCCACAGTGCCACCCAGCAATGGCAGCTGTGTAGTCATGCACAGTAGAGACTTCAGCGCCACGACTGATAATGGAGCGGGCCAATCCGAATTCAGACCATAGTCCTCTCTGCGCACCAGACTACGGTCTGAATTCGGAGTGGCCTGCTCCATTATCAGTTGCAGCGCAGGCATTCTGTACTGCACATGACTGCAGTGCGCAGCCGACTGTATTGTGCATGACAGCTTCTGACAAATATACATTTAGCAAATTATTATATAGGATTGGGATCTTAATCTCTTTAACCTTTTGAGTGTATAAAGGGATTCCCCTCTGGCCCTCAAAGGTTTAATGTTAGAGAGGTCTTCAATCTGAAACCCGCCGTCATGTTTGAGCAGAAGTGTCCACTTCTACTCAAATGTGAGGGTGCTTAATCAAATGATTATGAATTGATTAATATATAAGATTATATAAATGACCATTCGATAATTAAAGAAGAGTATGTCTGTTAGACATTGCATATCTCGAAAAATACATCCAAATAAAAATAAAAAAATGGTGCCACAAATTTAGTTGATATTGTGATTGTAAATACACATGGCTTGTATAAAATAGGTTTCTCTCAGAAACTGGAGCATACTAACAGGCCAGGTTTTATGGATATCCCTAATGAAGCACTTACTATGAGTGAACCACTGATTACTCACCTGTAAACAGACAGGGGTATCTTGAAAACCTGCACTGCTGTTGTGTTCTAAGAATCAATGGTCTAAAACACAAAGGTCAATATGTACAAGTCAGGATCGATTTGGGAGCAAACCCACTACAACACAGGGGGCAAACACATTTTCATTGCTTTATATGGAGCTTTATACCCCTTTAATTTTAGGGAAGTTTCCAAAACATTGCTTTGCAATACACTGGAGATCTCCCTAGCATTGAAATGTTTAACCATTGCAACATTGCAACAATGTGTTGGGTACCTCTCTGGCACTCAAGGGGTTAATTCAAATCCCGATTTGAATCAATGGAGGGAAGGAGGTTATTTGTTCCTTATGGTAGAGATGGCTGCATCAGAATGACTCCAATTTTGCCTTTATTCATATTCCCCAATGCTATTCTAATGCAGTGTGTGGTACATTATTTATACTGGAGATCTCACTAGCTTCAATGGATTTAAATAACTACTTAACCCCTTAACGATGGCCGCGCACGCATGTGGCTGTCACTTAACGTCCATGGAACTTTTTTTTTTCTACTCCTCTGATACCGGACTCCCCAAACGGCGTGCAGCCGCGCAGGGACCCAGAATTCCATGACGTACATGTTCGTCCTTTGTCCTTTAGGGACATCCACTTATGATGTATGTGTACGTCATGGGTCGTTAAGGGGTTAAATCAATCAATATCTGCAGAATTGTATTTGTTTCCCATGGTGCAGCTGATTTCAGAATTGCTTCACATAACTTTATGCCCATAGTCCAAGATCTTTTATTTTAATTTCTTCCAGAATAAACATTAACCCTTTGAGTGCCAGAGAGGTATGTAACATATTGCTACCTCCCCGGAACTGAAAGGGTTAACACCTTGAAGACCGGGGATGGGGGGGGGGTATTTGAGCAATGTATAGAAACACAGAATTTGATGTCAGATAAAAACTAGTGATGAGCGAGCACCCCAATGCTCGGGTGTTCGGGTGCTCTGACCGAGCACCCCCTGAGGCTCGAGTGCTCGGCCGAACACCCGAGCCCCATTGAAGTCAATGGGAGGACTCGAGCATTACACCAGGCACCCCCTGCTCTGATGAGGGGAGGGTGCCTGGTCCATAGGAAAAGGGCAGAAAATTATGGAAACACTACAGAAATGGTTCAGGGACAGCATAGGGAGGATGTCTGGATGCACCTTGGACTCCAACATCGCTGCTGGGAACGATCTTTCGCCCGTAGTACGCCATTTTTACAGACTGACCATAAAACACACAAAAAGGAAAATAAAAACGACTTTAGGCGAAAAATTGTTACCAAACAATATTTGCTGTATATTTACTTGTATATCATCTGCAAATTCTCCCAAAAATTTCCTTGATTTTCAGAACTGAGGCCATGATTAAGAGGGAAACGTGCGCAGAGGCAAATTCTCCCAAAAATTTCCTTGATTTTCAGAACTGAGGCCATGATTAAGAGGGAAACGTGCACAGAGGCAAATTCTCCCAAAAATTTCCTTGATTTTATTGAACTGAGGCCATGATTAAGAGGGAAACGTGCACAGAGGCAAATTCTCCCAAAAATTTCCTTGATTTTATTGAACTGAGGCCATGATTAAGAGGGAAACGTGCGCTGAGCTGACCATCTAAAACATTATGGGTGAGGGTCTGCTGCAGAGCTGACCATCCTAAACATTATATGCGAAGGCCCACTAGTGAGCTGACGCTATAAAACATTATATGAGAGGGCCCGCTAGAGAGCTGACCCAATAAAACATTATATGAGAAGGCCCGCTGGTGAGCTGACCTATATAAAAATTGGCAAACAGGGCCCGCTGGTGAGCTGGCCCTATATAAAAATTATATCACAGGGCCCGCTGGTGAGCTGGCCCTATATAAAAATTATATCACAGGGCCCGCTGGTGAGCTGGCCCTATATAAAAATTATATCCAGGGCATATGGAAGAGGAGGAGGAGGATGAGAAGATTAAGAGTCAACCATATACCCGTTTTTTGGGTGGAAGGGGTGAATGGGAATACAGAGTATTCCCATCATTGTAAATAACATATATAAAGTGACTTTATGTTCCCCCGGGGCTTTCCTCCAGTGGAGTGGAGAAGTCAGGGGAAATCCAGGCCTTGTTCATTTTTATAAGTGTCAACCTATCAGCATTGTCGGTGGAAAGGCGGATACGCTTATCTGTTATGATGCCACCAGCAGCACTAAATACCCGCTCAGACAGAACGCTGGCGGCAGGGCAGGCCAGCACCTCCAAGGCGTAGAGTGCCAGTTCATACCACGTGTCCAGCTTGGACACCCAGTAGTTGTAAGGCACAGAGGGATCATTGAGGACGCTGACACGGTCTGCTACGTACTCCTTCACCATCTTCCAAAACTTTTCCCTCCTTGTGACACTAGGATGAGCATCAGGGTGAGGGTGCTGGCGGGGTGTCATGAAGGTGTCCCACGCCTTGGAGAGTGTTGCCCTGCCTTTCTCGGAACTGCTGTGTGCTCCCCTTTTCTCCCCTTCTCGGTTGGCCAAGGTAGCACGTACTCTGCCGCCAGCGTTGTCAGATGGAAAATTTTGGAGCAATTTTTCGACAAGAACCTTCTGGTATTGCAACATTTTGCTTGTCCACTCCACCGGAGGAATGAGAGATGAGAAATTCTCTTTGTAGCGGGGGTCCAGAAGGGTGAACACCCAGTAATCCGTGTTGTCTAAAATGCGTACAACGCGTGGGTCACGGGAAAGGCAGCCTAACATAAAGTCAGCCATGTGTGCCAGAGTACCAACAGGCAAGATTTCGCTGTCCTCACCAGGAGGATGACTCTCAATATCCTCATCCTCTTCCTCCTCTTCTGCCCACCCACGCTGAAGAGATGGAACTAAAGTTCCATGGCTACCCTCTGTAGCGGAGGCAACCGTGTCTTCCTCCTCCTCCTCCTCCTCCTCCTCCGCCTCCTCCAATTGTCGCTGAGAAGACGAAGTGAGGGTGCTCTGGCTATCACCTTGTGTAAGCTCTTCCTCCCCCATTTCCACCTCTTCCACATGCAAAGCGTCGGTTTTAATTGTGAGCAGCGAGCGTTTCAGTAGACACAGAAGTGGGATGGTTACACTGATAATAGCGTTATCGCCGCTCACCATCTGTGTCGATTCCTCAAAATTGCGTAAAACCTCACAGAGGTCTGACATCCATTCCCACTCCTCACTTCTGATTACAGGAAGTTGAACGGAGAGGCGACGACCGTGTAACAGCTGGTACTCCACTACTGCCCTCTGCTGCTCACAAAGCCGGGCCAACATGTGGAAGGTGGAGTTCCAGCGCGTGCTCACGTCACACAGCAGCCGGTGAGCTGGCAATTGTAAGCGCTGCTGCAGCTTCAACAGGCCGGCTGAAGCTGTTGATGACTTACGGAAATGTGCACACACGCGGCGCACCTTGGTCAAGAGATCATGCACATTGGGGTAGGTTTTTAGAAATCGCTGCACCACTAAATTAAATACATGCGCTAGGCATGGTACGTGTGTGAGCTTGCCGAGCTCCAAAGCCGCCACCAAGTTACGCCCATTATCACACACAACCATGCCTGCTTGCAGGTTGAGTGGCGAGAGCCACTGCTCGGTGTGGTGACTAATCCCCTGCAACAGCTCTGAGGCCGTGTGCTGTTTGTCCCCAAGGCAGATCAGCTTCAGCACGGCCTGTTGACGCTTCCCCACTGCAGTGCTACACTGCTTCCAGCTACTGGCTGATGGGGGAGTGGCGGTGTGTGTAGAGAATTCGGAGGTGGAAACGGAGGAGGAGGAGCCAATAACGTAGGTGCTGGTGGAAACCCTGATGGAGGTAGGGCCCGCAATCCTCGGCGTGGGTAGCACCCGTGCCATCCCAGGGTCCGAGTCGCTCCCAGCCTCCACGACATTCACCCAGTGTGCCGTCAGGGAAATGTAGCGTCCCTGGCCACAAGCACTTGTCCATGTGTCAGTCGTTAAGTGGACCTTCCCAGTAACTGCGTTGGTCAGGGCACGGGTGATGTTACGGGACACATGGTGGTGTAATGCGGGGATGGCACACCGGGAAAAGTAGTGGCGGCTGGGGACCGCGTACCGAGGGACAGCTGCTGCCATCAGGCTGCGGAAGGACTCAGTGTCCACAAGCCTAAATGGCAGCATTTCTATGGCCAGTAATTTTGAAAGGTGTGAGGTTAGTGCTATGGCCTGTGGGTGGGTGGCTGGGTACTTTCTCTTGCGCTCAAATGCCTGGGGTAACGACATTTGGACGCTGTGCTGGGACAGGGAAGTGGATGTGGTCGCTGATGGTGCTTCAGATGCTACAGGTGCAGGGCGGGAGGTATGCGGGCCTGCGCCTTCGACAGGCGATTGGCCGGCACCGAAAACAGGGGAAGAGGAGGCAGTGGTGTGGCCTGCAGACACAGATTGGCGATCCGGGCGTTCCTCCCACTTATTACGGTGCTTGGATGCCATGTGTCGGATCATGCTGGTGGTGGTGAGGTTTCTAGTGTTCATGCCTCGACTCATTCTGGTGTGGCACAGGTTGCAAACTACAATTCTTTTGTCGTCCGCACTTTCCTTAAAAAAACGCCATACCGCGGAACACCTACCCCTTGGCAAGGTAGATTTACGCAAGGGGGTGCTCCGTGGAACATTTGCGGGCCGGTTTGGTGCGGTCCGCCTTCTTTCTGTAGCCACACCACTGCCTCTTCCAGCCTGTTGCGGTGCTGCAGATGGCTCACCCTCAGGACTGCTGTCATCGCTCGGCTCTACACCTTCCCAGGTGGGGTCAGTCACCTCATCGTCCACCAAGTCCTCCTCCACTTCCTCACTCTGATCATCCTCCTCAAGTCTTGATCCCACCACATACTCAGTCATTGACAACTGTATAACATTCTCCTCAACAAGGTCTTGAGACGGAAATAGTGGTTGATTTAATGGCAACTGTGTCTCATCATCATCATCATCATCCACTACTTCCTTTGACCTTAAATGCCGTTCACATCTGTCATCTTCTTGTGATTGGGTAGCCTCTAGAGGTTGTGAATCAGGGCACAAGATGTCATGTTCCTCTGCAAGCGTGCTTGGAGAGAGGGTCAAATGAAGGATTGGTGATGAGACGAGCTCCTCACTATATCCCAGTGTGGGATCAATTCTTTGACCAGACCGTGTATGGTGGGAGGAAGGATGATCAGAGTGAGGATTATGTTGACCAGACTCTTGGCTACTGAGAGTGGACTTGGTGGAAGACAGGGTGGTGCTTAACCGACTGGAAGCAGTATCAGCTGTCATCCAACCGACCACCTGTTCGCAGTGGTCGGACCTCGAGAGTGATGTCCTGCGACGCCCTGTAAAATTACACATGAAGCTAGGTATGGTGGATGTCTTTCTTTCTTGTGCTCTGGCACCAGGCACAGTTTCTCCGCGTCCTGACCCGCGCCCTGAACTTTCAGGATCACGTCCACTTCCCCGTCCCTTTTTACCCGCCTTCTTCATCTTACACAGAATATGTGACTTTAATATTTGAGTTTGAAAACTTAACAGTATTTCTTATTATTCTGCAACTCTGCAGAGTACACAGAATAGGCTGCTAAACGGCGGTGAAACACACTGAATGGAATATGTGACTTTGATATTTTAGTTTGAAGACTTAACAGTATTTCTTATTATTCTGCAACTGTACAGAGTACACAGAATAGGCTGCTAAACTGCGGTGAAACACACTGAATGGAATATGTGACTTTAATATTTGAGTTTGAAAACTTAACAGTATTTCTTATTATTCTGCAACTGTACAGAGTACACAGAATAGGCTGCTAAACTGCGGTGAAACACACTGAATGGAATATGTGACTTTAATATTTGAGTTTGAAAACTTAACAGTATTTCTTCCTATTCTGCAACTCTGCACAGTACACAGAATAGGCTGCTAAACTGCGGTGAAACACACTGAATGGAATATGTGACTTTAATATTTGAGTTTGAAAACTTAACAGTATTTCTTATTATTCTGCAACTGTACAGAGTACACAGAATAGGCTGCTAAACTGCGGTGAAACACACTGAATGGAATATGTGACTTTAATATTTGAGTTTGAAAACTTAACAGTATTTCTTATTATTCTGCAACTGTACAGAGTACACAGAATAGGCTGCTAAACTGCGGTGAAACACACTGAATGGAATATGTGACTTTAATATTTGAGTTTGAAAACTTAACAGTATTTCTTATTATTCTGCAACTGTACAGAGTACACAGAATAGGCTGCTAAACTGCGGTGAAACACACTGAATGGAATATGTGACTTTAATATTTGAGTTTGAAAACTTAACAGTATTTCTTATTATTCTGCAACTGTACAGAGTACACAGAATAGGCTGCTAAACTGCGGTGAAACACACTGAATGGAATATGTGACTTTAATATTTGAGTTTGAAAACTTAACAGTATTTCTTATTATTCTGCAACTGTACAGAGTACACAGAATAGGCTGCTAAACTGCGGTGAAACACACTGAATGGAATATGTGACTTTAATATTTGAGTTTGAAAACTTAACAGTATTTCTTATTATTCTGCAACTCTGCACAGTACACAGAATAGGCTGCTAAACTGCGGTGAAACACACTGAATGGAATATGTGACTTTGATATTTTAGTTTGAAGACTTAACAGTATTTCTTATTATTCTGCAACTGTACAGAGTACACAGAATAGGCTGCTAAACTGCGGTGAAACACACTGAATGGAATATGTGACTTTGATATTTTAGTTTGAAAACTTAACAGTATTTCTTATTATTCTGCAACTGTACAGAGTACACAGAATAGGCTGCTAAACTGCGGTGAAACACACTGAATGGAATATGTGACTTTAATATTTGAGTTTGAAAACTTAACAGTATTTCTTATTATTCTGCAACTGTACAGAGTACACAGAATAGGCTGCTAAACTGCGGTGAAACACACTGAATGGAATATGTGACTTTAATATTTGAGTTTGAAAACTTAACAGTATTTCTTATTATTCTGCAACTGTACAGAGTACACAGAATAGGCTGCTAAACTGCGGTGAAACACACTGAATGGAATATGTGACTTTAATATTTGAGTTTGAAAACTTAACAGTATTTCTTATTATTCTGCAACTGTACAGAGTACACAGAATAGGCTGCTAAACTGCGGTGAAACACACTGAATGGAATATGTGACTTTAATATTTGAGTTTGAAAACTTAACAGTATTTCTTATTATTCTGCAACTCTGCACAGTACACAGAATAGGCTGCTAAACGGCGGTGAAACACACTGAATGGAATATGTGACTTTGATATTTTAGTTTGAAGACTTAACAGTATTTCTTATTATTCTGCAACTGTACAGAGTACACAGAATAGGCTGCTAAACTGCGGTGAAACACACTGAATGGAATATGTGACTTTGATATTTTAGTTTGAAGACTTAACAGTATTTCTTATTATTCTGCAACTGTACAGAGTACACAGAATAGGCTGCTAAACTGCGGTGAAACACACTGAATGTAATATGTGACTTTAATATTTGAGTTTGAAAACTTAACAGTATTTCTTATTATTCTGCAACTCTGCACAGTACACAGAATAGGCTGCTAAACGGCGGTGAAACACACTGAATGGAATATGTGACTTTGATATTTTAGTTTGAAGACTTAACAGTATTTCTTCCTATTCTGCAACTCTGCACAGTACACAGAATAGGCTGCTAAACGGCGGTGAAACACACTGAATGGAATATGTGACTTTAATATTTGAGTTTGAAAACTTAACAGTATTTCTTATTATTCTGCAACTGTACAGAGTACACAGAATAGGCTGCTAAACTGCGGTGAAACACACTGAATGGAATATGTGACTTTAATATTTGAGTTTGAAAACTTAACAGTATTTCTTATTATTCTGCAACTCTGCACAGTACACAGAATAGGCTGCTAAACGGCGGTGAAACACACTGAATGGAATATGTGACTTTGATATTTTAGTTTGAAGACTTAACAGTATTTCTTCCTATTCTGCAACTCTGCACAGTACACAGAATGTGCTGCTAAACTGCGGCGAAGCACACTGAATGGAATATGTGACTTTGATATTTTAGTTTGAAGACTTAACAGTATTTCTTCCTATTCTGCAACTCTGCACAGTACACAGAATAGGCTGCTAAACTGCGGCGAAGCACACTGAATGGAATATGTGACTTTGATATTTTAGTTTGAAGACTTAACAGTATTTCTTCCTATTCTGCAACTCTGCACAGTACACAGAATGTGCTGCTAAACTGCGGCAAAGCACACTGAATGGAATATGTGACTTTGATATTTTAGTTTGAAGACTTAACAGTATTTCTTCCTATTCTGCAACTCTGCACAGTACTCAGAATGTGCTGCTAAACTGCGGCGACGCACACTGAATGGAATACGTGACTTTGATATTTTAGTTTGAAGACTTAACAGAATGTGCTCTAATCTGCAACTTTGCACACTAAACAGAATGTGCTCTAATCTGCAACTTTGCACACTAAACAGAATGTGCTCTAATCTGCAACTTTGCACACTAAACAGAATGTGCTCTAATCTGCAACTGTGCACACTAAACAGAATGTGCTCTAATCTGCAACTTTTCACACTAAACAGAATATTTTTTTTTTTTTTTTTTTTTTTTTTCCCCCCCACACAAAATAACCTGCTGCCCCCACACACAGTAGTCCTAAAAAGGACTTTTGGTTCTTTTTTGTCACAATTTTTTTTTTCCTCCCTACACTGCCTTTCCCTTCCTATCCTCAGCTCTCCCTGGCTCAGACTGAGCCGAACTCGATGGTCAGGTGCTATACAGCACCCGACCACGGGTTCTGGCCAGCCAATCAGTGTAATGCCAGCAGCCAACATGGCTGCTGGCATTACACCGATGTCAGAGCCTCCCTGCACGTTTATTGGCTGCGCAGCAGCCGCAAAACGTGCGGGGAGGAGACCCGAACATGGCGGGCGAGCACATGCGGTACTCGTACGAGTACCGCCATGTGCCGAGCAGAGCGATGCTCGAGCCGATCCGAGCATCGGCCGAGCATGCTCGCTCAACACTAATAAAAACCATTCAACCCATCTAGTTTGCCCATTTTTCCTACTGTAAAAACCTCAAACCTTATTTGGTCCTTGGTCTTTTCTTAAAAGACAGTCTTATGCCTATCCCATGCATGCTTAAATTCTGTCACTGTATTAACTTCTACCAGTAGGCTATTCCACATATCTACTACCCTCTCAGTGAACTAAAACTTTCTTACATTACATCTAAACATAAACCCTGTAGTCTTACTCCGCTGAAATGTGCTTCCCTCCTGTATTTGAATGTTTCTATCATATCCACTCTTTTTCTTCTCTCCTCCTCTTCTCTGCACTGCAACTCCTCAAAGAGTTATAAAATGTATTTAATAATCTCAAGAAGTACAACTCTGGACATTAACAACTGCGCCACAGGAGAGATAAAATGATTTCCAGTGATTTAAATAGGAATTTTAACCCCTTGAATGCTTTGGAGACAACTCTTGCATTCGTTGGGTTAAAAGCCTCACTTAAAGGGATAGTAATACTTCAAAATTACTAATTAATATTTTGTAACCCTTAAAAAAGAGAAGAAAAATACCCCCAGTGGCATCTCTCAAACCCTTATAGTTTGAGAGATAACTGCTTACAAAGTTCTCCCCTGCCTGACGTCAGCGTTCTAGCTGACAGCAGGGAAATCCAGTCCCAGGACCATCAGAGGCTCTGCAGCAGAGCCGAGATCGTGTTAAAGAAAAAGAAATCCTTCACTTAAAAGGTCTTCTTTGTGTGCTTGCAAATCAAGTTTCTTTTTCATTAACGCGATCTCGGCTCTGCTGAAGAGCCATCGGCTGATCCCAGGAGCAGATTTCCCTGCAGTCAGCTAGAACGCTGACGTCAGGCAGGGGAGAACTTTGTAAGCAGTTATCTCTCAAACCATAAGGGTTTGAGAGATGCCACTGGGGGTATTTTTCTTCTCTTTCTGAGGGCTACAAAATAGGGATTAGTAATTTTGTATTTGTATTACTATCCCTTTAAATCAATAAGAATGGTGCAGTTAGTTTCTTATTTTTTACATGGTTCCAGTAATGTAATTTAGGCTTTTTAGTACAGCTGTAAAAATGATATATATATATAAGGGGAACAAAGAGACAGTTACACATTTATAAGCATTTACAACATATTTCTGCTTTCCTGTTGCAGCATCCATTTCACCCATGGAAAGGATGTGTGTAATTGTAACAGTATATGTTGTTTAGAAAGCACCAACCAAATAAAAGCATTCTGTTCTGGGGTAGTAATAAACTGTATATAAATCGCCTCTGTTGATTGAGTCTATAAAGTCTCATTTTAGAAATACCTACAAATATTTCCAAAGAAAAAAAGAGGGAGAGAGTGCAGAGAAATCTAAAGAGCTTGTGTTCAAAAGAAATGTGGGACAATTCTATACAAATAAACTGCATCATAGAGGAGAAATAAAATATTCCTGTTGATTTAAATGAGACAAAAAAATAAGAGCAACGGCTCAGTGTCAAGGCTGGATTTGTAATAAGGCAGAGTAGGCATCCGCCTACAGGCGCACCCTACAGAGGGGCGCCTGTCACTGGGATCTTTTTTTTTTTTATAACCTTACTAGCAACATGGGACGGCACTGCCCATCAGGCTATATAGGGAATTAATGCACACACACGGATGCAAGACACACACACATGCAAATGCACACGCATACACTGAGATGCATAAAGAGCGACACAGTCATGCATACATACCTGCAATGCACAACATGCAGACACATAGAGTGTGATACAGACATGTAATACACACAGTGAGAAACAAACAGGCATACACAGAGACACACACACACAGAAGTGAGTCATAAGGGGGTGACTTATGTGTCATTGTAATGAGTTTGTGTTTGTACTTATGCCTCCACTGTGGCATTCATTCATATAGTTGAAATGCATGTGGTGATTGCACATACTATGGTGGAAGGTGGATCGTGCTGGCTCCCGGGGTGTGAGTGAGTGTGAGTGAGTGGCATTCATTCATGTAGTTGAAATGCATGTGGTAATTCCACATACTATGGTGGAAGGTGGATCGTGCTGGCTCATGGGGTGTGAGTGTGAGTGAGTGTGTGTGAGTTTAAGTGAGTCACATTCATTCATGTAGTTGAAATGCATGTGGTAATTGCACATACTATGGTGGAAGGTGGATCGTGCTGGCTCCTGGGGTGTGAGTGTGAGTGAGACTATGGTAGAAGGTGGATCGTGCTGGCTCCCCGGTGTGAGTGTGAGTGAGTGCATGTGAGTGCGAGAGTGAGTGTGTGAGTGATTGTGTGTGAGTGATTGCGTGAGTGTGTGTGAGCGTGTGAGTGAGAGTGTGTGAGTGAGAGTGTGCGTGAGTGAGAGTGAGTGAGAGACTGTGTGTGATTGAGTGTGAGTGGGTGTGTGTGAGTGTGTGTGAGTTGAGTGTGTGTGTGTGTGTGTGTGATTGAGAGTGTGAGTGAGAACGTGAGTGTGTGATTGAGTGTGTGTGATTGTGTATGAGTGTGTGTGATTGAGTGTGTGAATGTGTGTGAGTGTGTGTGAGTATGAGTGAGTGTGAGTGAGAGTGTGAGCGAGAGAGAGAGAGTGTGAGCGAGAGAGAGTGTGCGAGTATGTGAGTGTGTGAGAGTGTGAGTGAAAGAGTGTGTGTGATTGAGACTGTGAGTGAGTGAGAGTGTAAGTGAGTGTGAGAGAGTGAGTGAGTGAGAGTGTGATTGAGAGTGTCACTTGGATAGTGGTGGGCGGGCTGGATAGTGGGGGCAGGCCAACTCCCTGCATGATTTAAATCACTCCCCCATTGAATCACCCAATGGGAGCAGTAACTCCTCCTTACTTAACCCTTTGCGTGCCAGAGGGGTATGCAACGCATTGCTCAAATGGTTAAGTTGAGGTAACATAGCAATATAACTGGCTCTTCAGTTGAGGCAGCGTAGCAATATTCTGAGGGAACAAATAGAAAGTGGTGTTTGAGGCTTGACCTCTGTAGCATACAGCAAAGCATCTCTCTCCCTTTAGGGAGAAAGGGCGGGAATCAGGAAGCAGGAAGTGGAGGAGTGACAGTTGAAAACAGACAGTTAGTGAGGTTGACTGAAGAGATGAAAAGAGTTAAATAAAAGAGTTTCTATTAGGTTTATCCCTGAGTTTGTATTTTATGGAAATTACACCCTCGTACTGAAACAGAGTGCATGGAGGGTTACAATTATCTGTGGGAGGTGAAACAGTGTGTTTGTGGGGTCATGATCCTGAGTGAGGGTGTGTGTGGACCAGGAGAAGTTATTGATATCCCCTACTTCAGGAGCAAGTGGCAGCTATATTTTTTTTTGTCAGTTGGACAGTGGTGGGCGGGCTGGAGGGGGCGGGCCAACTCCCTGTATGATAAACTTGCCCCCATTGAATCACCCAATGGGAGCAGTAAAGTCCCCATTGAATCAACCAATAGGAGTTGTGTATCCTAATGAGACATAAATTATGTAATGAGGCATTCTGTTCAATGTGTGTTTGTTTTCTGAGGAGACATAAATTATGTGCTGTGTGTGAGGTACCATAAATTATGCAATGAGGCTTATTCTTTTATATATATAGATGTAATGAGGCATTCTGTGCAATGTGTGTGTGTTTTCTGAGGAGACATAAATTATGTTCTGTGTGTGAGGAACTATAAATTATGCAATGAGGCTTATTCTTTTATATATATATATAGATATGATGCATCTGCCAGACAGCCAGCACTCTTAAGCCTTAAGAGATGTATGTTGATTGACAGGTGTCTCACCATCACTCACTAAGGCTCACATGATGAGCGTGGGGCAAGTAACGTTGACCCGTAGTGCCAGTGAGTGACAGACCGTGACTCGCCCGAGCATTGCGTGTAGCAACTTCTGATTCCAGAGCTGTGCCTGTGAGTGATGAGCTGCTCGGAGCTGCCTCACCCGGCGGTGATGATGCGCACGTCCGTCCGCATGAGAAGAATGAAAACCACTGTGGTGGTGATGGTTGTCTCCTCCCCTGATTCTCCTATCACAAGGTACCGGTATCCCACAAGTACACAGCACAAAAAAAATAAATAAAACGTTTTTTTTTTTATTCAAAGAGCAAGCAATACAAAAACATGGAGGGGGAGGTAGAGGCCACTCCTCCATATAGTGGGTGTCTACAAATGAGGCACTCTGACTATACCGGAGTATACAAACATGCAAAGTTATGTTATTGGTAAGCAAAAAAACATAAGTGGTTGAGATTAAAAACATATAAAAACATGAATAGAGAGGAATGCTGCAGGAGCCTAAAAATACAAAGGAAATTGGTCCATGTACAGACAAATATAGTTCATCCAGCCATAAACATACAAAAATTGGCCCTTAGTATTTTTTGTATGTTTGTATACTCCAGTATAGTCAGAGTGCTTCATCTGTAGAGACCCACTATGTGGAAGAGTGGCCTCTCTTTAACCTCCCTCCATGTTTTTGTACTGGTTTATGTTTCTTGGGTCTTGGAGTGCACCACACTATTTAGTGGTTTTACTTAGGAGTTGTTTATATATATATACCGGTGCCGGCTCTATCTCTTTTTGCATATAATTTTAATTCAAAGAGGGCAGAGGCATAAATTCAGCAATTTAAATAAAAAACAAAACCTAGAATGAGGGAGATAGCTGAAGCCAAGCTGTCGTATGAATAGTCAGTCAGTGCAGCCAGAAAAAATGCAAGAAAAAGAATAAATGTATGTAATAGTGACCAGTACCTATTTCACTCTGATTTCTGTGCAGGGGTGTCTGTAGAAATGTTTCCAGGGTGGGGCAAAACCATAATATAAACCCCCAGGCTAGCCCCTTTGTTTATATGGAGGGGTTAATTGTAGGGGGGGCAGTTGCCCCCCCCTCCGGACGCCTATGTTCTACTTCTTATGTCCACACCCTAAAATAGATTAAATTAAACCACAGGAGCTGCTCAGGGTCCTAATTGCTTGATTACATGTGATTATGTACATAGGGCTAGGTAAAATTGTATATGCAAGGCTGTAAAAATAGCATTGAGGCTAATGAGCCAGGAGACAACTTATACATCCAGTCTTATGCTTTAATATTTAATTTGTGTTAACAAAGACCTGGAGATCATTAAAATTGTCTTTATTTTTAGCACATTTAGCAACTTTTTCTATACATATGTTGCAAGCAACACAATTCTTGGACAACACCATTTCTACTTTTTTTGGGGGGAGGGTGGGGGCGCTTCAGGTGTCTGTGCCTACAGGCTTCTGAGATGTAAATCCGGCCCTGCTCAGTGTTTTCCAAAATCACAGGATGATAAATGTACTCACATGTAACTCTTTGAGTGCCAGAGGCTTATTGCTTTTCCAATGAGTTGCTCAACCCTCTGACATTCAAAGGGTTAAGGATGGCTATTAAACCAGATACATGGAATGTAGCATATACGCCTGTACAGGATATTCACTCTTCCTCCACATGGATATTGGGCATTCCAGGCTCAGCTGCTCCCCGCAGGATGTCAACAGGTCCCCCTTGAGAGAAAAGGGCAAATCTGCAGTATTATCCAAAAGGAATAGGGGAGCGAGATCATAGCAATCAAACGCATCACTTGGCATTCACTCTAACTTGCAGGTACTGTAGGCCAGAGTACGATACAGAGTGGCTGACAGCAATAGGAGAATTATCCTACCCCTGATCAGGTAGCACCAATGTTGCAAATGTAGAAAATGGCCAGACAACAATTAGAAATGATATCCTCAGGGCTCTCGACCAAAGTATAGACAAAGGGGAATACCGGTGTATACTCTTTTTAAAAATGCTACCACCTCCTGGCTCACCCATTCAAGTCATAGCATTAAAATTGGTCAATTCTAAAAAAAATTTTTTTCAATTCCAAACACAAAGTCACAAACAAACTTAACAGGATAATTTTACTAAAACTGGTTCAATGTCAGGGTTGGGGTTTTAAAATATCCAATGTGCATATGTGTAAACCCTAATCCTGAGTTTGTGCTATCTAAGTGCACATCTCTGGTGTATGTTAGTAGATATAGTCAATAAAAAAAGTTTTTTGGCAAGGGAGGGCAATTATAAAAAACACATTTCTGTATTAACATAAGCACAGTTACATGCTGCATATTGATGTATTATAAGATAGCATGGACATGCGATTCTTATGGCTGCTCGCCCCTGGCAAATGCTTTTTCTATACATAATTGTTAACCTATACTACACAAACACACTCTCTATTGGTTATTACATTAATACAGACTACTCTTGCTGACCAATACTTTTTTTTAACATATATCAACTAATATTACTTGACATGTTTAAAAAAAGTGTTGGCCAGCAGAGATGAGCAATCATAAAAAACAAAGTTCTGTATTAATATATTTAACAACAGACTGTTCATTTGCGTGCTATAGGTTAGCAATTATATTTAGAAAAAAGATTTTGTCAAATGGAATTTCTTGATGCTCCTTTTACTCTGGAGGAAATTCAGTCTGTGATAAAATCCCTACCAGTGCATAAGACCACGGGTCCAGATGGCTTTTCTGGAATTTACTACAAAAAATTTGCAGAGATTCTCTCCCCTCATATGTTACAGCTGTTTCGGTCGTGTAGTAAGAAAGGCTCTTTTCCAGATACGATGCTTCTGGCTCTCATCTCAGCGGTTCCTAAGCTGGGGAAACCTCCCACACATTGTCAGAACTTCCAACCGATCTCGTTATTGAATACCGATTTGAAAATATATGCAAAAATTTTGGCATCACAGTTGCAGACTCTCCTTCCCTCCCTACTACATTACGACCTGTGGGTTTTATCAGGGGCCGCCAGGCAACAGATAACACGAGGAAAATCATTACGATTATGGAAGAGGCGGGGAGATCCAGGATAGAGAGCCTTCTTGTAGCAATCAATGTGGAAAAGGCTTTTGATATGCTGCATTGGGGATTTTTGAGAGCGGTGTTGGAAAGATTCCGATTCCCATCACATTTTATTACAGCTGTGTTTTCCCGTTATCATGCCCCGGCGGCGAGGGTCTCCTGTGCGGGATTCTTCTCCGCTCCCTTTGTTATAACTAATGGCTTATTAGATCCACGACCTCGATTCGGGATTTTATTTTGGATCTAGGGAAGTGAAGTTAGGCCTATTTGCTGATGATATTCTGCTTACTTTAACAGACCCGATACATTCCCTCCCTCCTTTGATGGACCTATTGGAAGCTTACAGTTCGGTTTCTTACCACAAAGTAAATCAGACTAAAACTCAGGCTTTGCCATTGAATATAGATAAGGACGGAGTGGAGTTTTTGCGAGCTGAGTATCCTTTCGATTGGAGGAAAGACAGGATTTCTTATTTAGGTGTTCAGCTGACTAAGTCATGCGGAGATTTAGCGCAGGTGAATATGAACAGTCTTTGGCACGTTATTAAACAGGATCTAAAGGCTCCTGTTATCATGGCTGGGACGTATTGCTGTCATTAAAATGAATGTGCTACCCAGGCTACTCTACCAAATTTTCGAGCCTTGCCGGTTCGGGTTCCGCTGCCTCTATTATTGGAAATGCAGGCTGATATTTTAAAATTTACCCATGGGTCCCTTACTTCTAGGGTATACAATAAATGGCTTATCTTACCGACTCAAAAGGGAGGCTTGGGCATCCCCTCTTTAATACATTATTTTAAGGCGACCAGGATGGAACAGACTTTTTTTTCCACGCTGGCCCTGGCGAAGTGGCATGGGTGGACATTGAGGAATCCCAGGTCGCACCGCACGGGGTTTGCAATCTCCTTTGGATTCCGCATCGACAGAAGCCACCATTGCCAAGTATATTTGCAAGCACAGCCCTGTCTTTTCACATTTGGAAAACTTATCAAGCCAGGATTCTGGACCTGGCACGATTTTCCATGGTCACCCCACTGCGATCTCTATCCACATTGTTACCCCCACTCCAATTTATATCTTTGGTTCAGGTCTGGCATAGCCACATTGGGTCAATTGTATGAAGGTGGGACCTTCAGAACTTTCGAAGATCTCAGATCCCATTTTGCGCTCCCAAATAGTGATTTCTATAAATATTTGCAACTTCGACATATTCTGTCTCCCCATGCTGAGAATATGGCACGGACGATTTTGACTTGTCATAAATTGATCAAGGTGTGCATGCACCCAGCATCAGCACTCAAGACTCTCTCATTGTGCTATGTATCATTGTTAACGAGCAATAAGCCAGACAAATTCCCTTTCACGTTGTCTTGGGAGAGGGAACTGGGTGTCGCGCTAACAGACTCCCAATGGGCTAAAGTGATCTCTCCCATGGGTACACTCTCACACTGTACTAATAATATAGAACTGTCTAGAAAAATTTTATACAGATGGTATCTAGTACCCTCACATTTGGCTAGGATTTTACCCAATACTTCCAGTCTTTGTTGGAGAGGCTGTTTGGGAGTGGGTACAATGACACATATCTGGTGGTCTTTCCCCCTGCGCCACCCTTTTTGGACCTCGGTTTTTAATATGATGGCCGAGTTGACATTGGTGAGACAGTCGTTAGACCCAAAGGTAGCATTATTTCACATCTTCCCACCCCAACACCCGTCTCTTCTACAAGATCTGATGGGGTAGATCTTGCTTGCAGCAAAGACTCTCCTGGCACGGAATTGAAAATCATTGGTTGTTCCTTCTGAGGAGACCCTACGACAATTGGTGACTCATAATTTGCAGATGGGCTGAGCAAATCACTGCTGTCCAGTACATTGCTTGGATTAAGCGTATATGACCCTATGTTCATGTTCTGATGCTGTTGATTTTTATTTTATCTATTTAAGTGCTACAAATAACTTCAACTGTTTTGTCTGATACGCTGGTCTATTTATTTTATTGTTATGGATGGGGAATTTGATGTAGGATGGGGCTTAATTGGGTGTGTGCTTTAACTGTAGTGGGGTACTGGGGGCCTTTTATTATAGTTTGCAGGGGTGCCCCTGCGTTTTGTTTTACGTTTCTGTAATGGTTCTTATTACCTAGTGGATCGTGGGTTATATGTGAGAAAAATCTGTATTGCTTTGTAAGGCTGTAAATCATCCCCACTTATTTAAATGGGGCGTTTAACGGTTTGAGTGCCAGGGAGGTATCCAATGCATTGTGTTGCAGTGTATTGGATACCTCTCTGGCAATCAAAGGGTTAACCCCTTGAGTGCTAAAGATGTTCCCAACCAAATTCCTGCAGTTCCAGGTGCTCCTGAAAAAATATACATTCATGAACAAAATGCTCTTAATGCTCTTGTATTCCAAAACTTGATAATTAGAGGTCCTTCTCCCCAGAACACAAGCAAGCTGCACTATAGAGGATAATTGACAATTCCCATTGATTCATGTGAGACTTTTAACTACTTTAATACATTGCACAGCAATTTTAAATCTTTAGTAGCTTTAGGAATGTTTATTTTACAGTTGGTTGGTTCCAGAATTGCACCATTTATCCAATACATCTCCTACTGAATGTCTTCTAGGCACATGATAGTAAAAAGTGTCCTTCAATGCATCAGACAACACATTTTGTACAGCAGAACCATTTAACAAATCAATGTTCTACCTCTTTAAACCCTTGGATGGATAGAGCAATGTGCAGGTAAGCAAATGATCCAATGCAAAAAGGCATAGTAATACTTCATTTCATCTTTATTTTATTTTGTAGGCATTAAAAAAACATGAAGAACGATATAAGTCTTATCTCTCAAACCTTTATGGTTTGAGAGATATTCACAAGCAAAGTTTCCCCTCCCACCCCTTTTACCTAGTGTAAGCCATTTCTTCTCAGATATGGAATGCAGTCCATAGACCAGACAGATAACAGCAGGGGACAATCTTCTTCCTATGAGAACAATGAAAGCCCTGCCCCCCTTGACAAGCTTTTCAGGTTTTTCCCTTATCTTAATTGAAGATTGTCCCTCTCTGCAGTCTACCTGGGCACCTCCCTTCTGTTCTGGCTGAGCAGTCTTATATCAGTAAAAGGGGCTGGAGGGGGATACTTTGTCATTGAATTACTCTTGAACTACAACTCTGACAGAATTGAAATAACACTCTCCAAAGTCCAAATACTATGATGATTAATTAGAGCTTCTTTTATTATGAAACATTACTATCCCTTTAAGTGTGTGCTAACCCAATCCTGGTATACTTGTGTAGAGAAACAATGAGACACAGGCCAACATTAGCCTTTTTGGTTTGGGGTAGAAGGCAAATAAACATCCCCCAGGCAACCTGCAATTAAGGATGATGGGAATTGTAGTCCAACAGCAGCTGGAGATTGCAGCCTGCATATCCCTGGATTAGAGGCATTTGAGTGGGTTATAAATGTGTTGGGGCCATTGCAATGGGTGCATACTCCCTTATTGGCTCCCAATTAATTCACATATATTAGAGGTGAGGTTATAGTTTATTAAAAAAAAGCTAGGTAAGTAGAGAAAGCCAATATATATGTGTGTGTGTGTGTGTGTGTGTGTGTGTGTGTGTGTGTGTGTGTGTGTGTGTGTGTGTGTGTGTTTTCATGGGAAATACATATTTTGTCTCTTTTGCCACAAATATTCCCGCAATTTGAAAATTTATGTTTCTGCCTTTCTGATATCACCATTGAATTCCTTGTAATAACTTTATTGTTTCCGTCCTATGCTTTCATTACGGATGCAATACTGCTAGTAACACTACTAAAAAAAAATCCAGAACTTCCTGCTGTTCTATGAGGTATAGTTCAGAAAAAGAGAGATTACTGTGTGTGAAAGAGAGTTAACAAGCACCACAGTATGTTGCTGCATGTTACAGTGTCTATGTAGGGAAGAAAATCAGTAAGAGGAGTTGGAGGGATGCTAATGATTATGTGGAACAATCCAGTAGCCGCAGCAGCAGTCTAGTAGTATAATGGTTTAAATTAGTCCACCAGATAGTACTACCACCCCCACCACATCCACTGTGACTGAAGTACTCCAGAGCCCACCAGCAGCAGATATTGCTGCCACCACCCCCACTACAGCCCCAGTAACTCAGAGACGCCAGTGCTCACCAGCTGCAGATAATGTTTCCACCACTCCCCCTGCTGCGACTTAGATACCAGTGCCCACCAGCAGACATTGCTGCTGCCACCAAAACCACCACATCCCCTGTGACTCAGAGCCCACCATTAGCACCAGATATTGTTGCACATGCCACCAACCCAACAGACAGAGCTGCCATCATATTCCCAGGACCTGGGTGAATTACTATAAGGGGAAAATGTGTTTTATATTCCCAGGTGGCTATGTGCGGCAGTAGCAGAACTGAGATGCTGACTGCCTCTGATCCTGCTTATACTATGTATCTGAGTGTGAAATCAGGTTCAACACCTACATGTCACACTCACCATCACCACCAGCGAGGGAGGAAGAAGTTGATTGTGATGGTGCTGCTGCTGCTGATGAGGGTGGTGGTACAAATGGTGTCATGATGACAGCTTTCCCTTCACATACAAAACAGGTGTAGATGAGAAACATTATGGGAATGGGTCTCATGTCCACCAATGATGTGGTTGTGATGTCATTGTAGTTAATTAAGTACCTGCTGCTGTATGTGTCCAACATCATGGGCACTGGTGGTAGTGGGGTCATCATATCCACCACAGACTGTAAATTTAAAGAGACTAGGTAAATAATTTAGCTATGTATTCCTTTGTGCACCAAATCTGTTAGACTAACATGATGATTAAGTAATCCAACAGACCACAAGAATTTTCCTAGTATCACTATATGCTATGACAACACCAAATAGAACACAGAGTAGTCCCGGAAACTCAACCTTAATTAGAAAAAAACCTGACAACAGAGTACTTAATGAAAAAAAGCTTTATTTCACTGAAATAGAAAGTTGTTAATGGAATTACATTGTGAAAGGATTACAAAAAACAAAATTACAAGTCATCCTTCAGTTGGGAGAGAAAAAGGAAATGGAATACGCACACAAGGTGCAGCAGAGAACGGGTGAACTACAGTCACTGATATGTCCTGTGTTCAATAACCTTTTAAGTTCCACAGGACTACCCATCTCATTTAATTGCTTTAGGTACCCTTTGGTACTCAACGGGTTAAAGGAATAGTAACCTTTAATTTTCACTTTAGCTATTCTTCAAATACATATGTGCATTCAAATAGCCTACATATATACATACTTGGGAACTCTCCAAATCTGCACCGGAGACTGGTTTTCAGATTGAATTACCGGGTCTCCTGGGACAGAGGCTGATTCTCCAGCAGTTGGTTTCTTCACTTTCCCACCCTGTTCCTCCCAATTCTCACCCACTCCTCTATCTTCCCACCATGTTCTGCCTACTTCCCACCACTCAAACGTGAAAGCCCCACTCACCCTGTTAAGAGAGATTTTGTAACAACTTCAAAAATTGTTTTACATTTGTAAGTCCTTGAAAATCAGCTACTAGGATCTGTTTGCAGAAAAATTTCTGTCAGGAAACCTGAAAACAGGTCTAGTGATACAATGTAAAAAGAAACAATGAAAACAAGATAGCACACCAGGGCATTCAGTGCTGCATAGAGACTGTAACACTCTATTACATTCTGCTTTGAGGATCTATTGACCAGAAAACACCACAGAAATTGGGATCCAGGTAACCCCCTGTCAGGGACATAAAAGTGTAAAAAATGGTTAGAGATGAAAAAAATAATAAAAAGTATGGTACATGCAATTATATACTTGTGGGATATGTAAAGTCAAAGTAAAGCGTTACTATTCCTGTAACCTTCTGAATGCCAGAGAGGCATCCAATGCATTGCAGATACTTTCTGGCACTGAAAGGGTTAAAGAGTTTTTTTTATTTTTTTTTTTGTAGCAAAGATTTAAGTAGAAGTTTATTAACCCCTTAACTATTAGAGATGTCTCCATTGCATTGCTTCACAACATATTAGATTCAACTCTAGCATCTGAGGAATTAAAATGGTAATAAAGGGTTAAAAATATGCATTCATATGATATAATTTATTTTTGCCTCTTTAAGAGGATGGAATTCTAGAAAAAATATCCCCCACCCAACACTTCTTGGGACAGTTTTCTTCTCGCAGAGAAATGGAAAATGACATCAACTCTGCAATGTCTTCAGAGGCAGAGCGGATGCATTTACATTCTATATGCAGAAATAAACATTCCCTTTGAGTTAAATGGGGCTTTAAAACAGCTGAATTCTAGAGGGTTGTGAATGCATTGAAGAGCAATGCATGGAGGCCTCTCTAACATTTAAGGGTTAAAATCCTCATTTAAATCTCCCCTTATGGTGCAGCTAGTTTGCTCCAGAATTGCATACATTTAGCTTTGTGCACATGGCTCTACATTTGTCAGAGAACTAATCATTCTTTTACTCTGTTTACATCATAAAAATCTCAGGTTCTAACTATTTTATTATAAGGTGACTCAGACACACTTCAATAAATATCAAATGCATAATAATTTCTACATTAACTGTATATTAACTCTTTAAGACCGGGAGGTATGCAATACATTACTTTGAAATATGTTGCGCACCCCTGTGGTCCTTAAATACTTAACCCTTGCAAGAGGGGCACACAACGCATTGCAAAGCAATGTGTTGTATACCCCTATGGCACTCAAAGGGTTAATAATGAAACAACTATAATGTGTTACCAGTAAGATGTGGTGTATGTCCAACCTTCCAGACTCAATAAGGCTATGAACTGAACTGTGAAAAGGCAAAATGACATGAAAATAAAAGTATTTGCTTCCACCTTTGAATATAAATATTCAAACACATACACATATAAAAAGTATCTATATTCATCAAGGACGGTTCTGAAGGCTAGTTTTTTAAGCACAAACTCTTCTGAATACCAGGGTGGTAATACATTCCCATGGCATTCAAAGATTTAGAACAGATGTTGTCAAATATTTGGGGAACTTTAACTCCTATCATCCCCCCACCAGCAGTAAAAGCCGGAGGTCCAGAGATTGAGTACCCCCAAGTTAAGACCTATAAGACGCATTTGGATAATTTAAACTGAAATTAAAATTACTTTTTATTTTTAGAAATAACTTTTGGTGTCACGGAGTGGCATTTATGATAAATGCTGGCACAGTATGTTAATTAGTTTCAGTGCAAAAATGACTCACTGTGTTGTGAATGAATGTGATGACAGAGAGGGGCTTCCAGTCTCAGAGAACCTTTTCACACTATTTTGCTGCTATCAGAACAGAGAGATGAAGCTTTTGCACAATGAGAAATATTGGCTGCTACAGTACTTTTCTGCATTGAGAGATACAGTGCTGATGCAGAATTACACATTCAAATCTGTTTAATTTCATGTTTATTTTTTTGCGGGGGTTTCTTCTGAAAGAAATAGAGGTAATGAGCATGTGTATTAAACCAGCTCCCAACAACAACTTTATAGTTTACGCTTGCTCTTAGATGATTTTTTTTTTACCTATAAACATTATGACCAAACACTCAATAACTCAGAGCAGGACTTGACATCATCCATCTTTCTAGCCATCTCTGGTGCCCATAGGCAGGTACACAACATCACTCCTAGTTCCGCTCAAGACCACGCCCACATGTTACATGACGCCACTCCCTGATGCATGAGTTGTGTCCTGGCACAGAGGTACCTTTATAGCATACCATTCAAATAAAAAAAAACTACCCAGGGATATGTAAAATAGTTATTATAAAAAAACATCTGCCAGTGTGCAGGGTCATTGCTAATCACCACTGACAGCACCCACGAATTCCCATGGTGGGTGTGGTCAGCATGGCAGAGGTTCTCCTCATAATTTGCCATCCTAGAATGCTGCCTACTCTGTCTTCTGGGAAACCTGTGCATATTGACTGAGGTTGGCTTACAACTTTCATCATCCATAGGACATTAGCCAGATGAGGATGTTGGATATTGTAGTCCAACAACAGCTAGAGAGCAGCAAGATGTCTACCTCATCCTTAGTGGAAACTTTTTTTCTGTATAGATGGAGGGGTATTTGTGAGGGGTACCCAAATATTGGAACTATAACCTCTGGGGATGATGGGAGTTGTAGTCCCTAACAGCTAGAGGTTCACTAATTGACTAACACTGTCCTATGGAATAAAACAAACTGAATAATCTGTTTCCATTACTAATTTAGTGTTCTGTATGGTTGTCTCAGTCCAAACAGGGGTAGTATTTCATCCCATACAACAGTGGAATGAGCAGAATGTAGAGCAGAGCTTCTCGTCAGTGCAGCTCTTGCTGTTATGTTAGTCAGATTATAGCTCTGTACTATTTTTACAATTTGCTCTATGTTTGATCTCCGCAGAAAGGGAATGTGGGAATGTGTGTCCTGGCAGCAATGTACTATCCTTATTTAAACTCTGAGACAAGGGAACAGCAATTGATTTTCACTGAAAATAAACCGTATTCAGACTCCATCTGACAGAATGGGAAGTATTAGAAAAAACATCAAGAAGGGCAGAAAAACAAATGTTTATGGGCAAATGTAACATGAATCAATAGTCCAAAACCAATGTCCGTAAAGGGAAACCAACAGGGATCAAAAAAGGAGCAAGAAGTAATTTTTTTCATAAAAGATCCAAGTGTAAAAAGCTATGGTCAATTCAGCTAAGGAACCTGGGGAATAAGAGTAGCACAAAAGCAAAAAGTTCATTCACAGAAGTTCTAAGGTATTACAAGAAAAGGGAAATTAATCAAGAAATTCATGAATTAACAATGATATGCAAACAACAAAACAATACAAGGGCAAACCAGTGTGAGTTTAGATACAAAAAAGAAATGTCTAAGAGGCCAAGGAAAAAGTTGAAATGAACAAGGGAAAGTCCACATATACAATTTTATAATGGTACAAGAACAATGACTAGGTGGATCAACAAAGGCTCAGTGCAGCACAAAAAGAGGAAATCAACAAGAACAATACAGCAAGGTCCAAATAATGAGTAATGCAGTCAGGATCAAAGTTTGTAAGCAATATAAGATCCATCCAGAAGTCAGTGGAAAAATACCAATAAACTTGAGACAGACAGTAAGGGACGATTAATCTAAGCAGTATAAAATATCCACTCAACATCAGTAGTAGAACAAGGGCCAGTTGGTGTGTGCAAGTACAACAAAGACCATCCAAAAGGAAAAGGAAAACATGGGTCAATCAACATGAGAAGTACAAGAGGGGCTGCCAAGAAAGAACAGTACAACAAAGGGATTTAGCCTATTCAGGAGAAGAAATTCCAGTCAGCATGATCAATACAACAAGGACCATACAAAAAAGAACAGCACAACATACGTCAGACAACCTATGCAGGAGAAGAAGATCCTATCAAAATGAGAAATACAACAAAAAAAGCACATAAAACATCAGTCAAATAGGGTAGGACTACAAGCGCCAATCAACATGAGTAATATAACAAAGTCCAATCAAATTGAGCAGGACAAGATCCATCCAGAAAGAACATTCCAAGAAATGGGAATCAGCCTGAAGAGAACAAAGGTGAAATAGCATGAGCAGTTTACCAAGGGTCTGCCAAAAACAAACAGTACTACAAATGGGAATTAACCTGAGCAGGAAAATAAGGTTCTATCAACATGAGCAAAATAACAACAGTCATCCACAAAGAACAGTACAACAAACATCAGTCAACCTGAGCAAGACAAATGCCAATCAACCTAAGCAAGACAACAAGGGTTAATTAACTTGATCAATAAAACAAGAGCAATCTACAAAAAACAGTATAACAAATGTCAATCAACCTGAGCAGGGCTGATCATACTGGGCAGGGAAACAAGCTATAAATCAAAAAGGGCCAAAAGCTAATACAACAATTACAGTAAGATACAATGGGCTGTATTCAGGAAACTGTAGAAGAGAAATTTTGGGGCAAGCCAACGGTAGCATAGGGAGAGGAATTCAAGGTTCCCATTAATGTAAATGGGGATTTTAAGTCCATGAATGTAGCGAGGTCTCCAAGGCACTGTAAATGTGTTGGAGACCTTGCTAGCATGGAAGGGGATAAAGGAACAATTTAAAACAGTTTTCATTTTGAGCATATTTATCATTTTGGGAATATTTATGTGTTCCCTATTGTGCAGATGGTATACCTTGGCATTGTCCTCTTTAGTTTCCTGAATACGGCCAGGAAGGGGAATATTATGGGAACAGAAATGGAGGTCAAGAAAACATGCCAAAAAACAGGAAATGTAGTGATAACATATGTGAATGATTAAAGCAAAAACCAAAAAATGCACATATATGGCTATAGTATATAAAATTAAACTTTCCCCAGATGATTCACACCATTGTCCATAGAGTTAATAGGAGGAAACACTCTTTTACTAATTTAAACTAAAAATATAAATGAATTCAAAGAAAGACATGGAACAAGGAATGAGAGGGTGGATCATTAAGAATGCCTATTCATAGACAACTGACCTTGACTTATAGCCATTTTCAAACTTAGAGAAAGGAATTTTCCTTATGGGCAAAGAGAGGCCTCTATTTGTGTGTCATTGATTTGGAGGCTTCTTGTAACCACATGGCCACACATACTGACTTAGTAATGTTCATTGTTACCTTGTTTGCATTGTATTAGTAGGTGACTACTGGCACATACATATATTAAGTCACAGATGTATAATTACATTAGTACTGACATCTTTACGTCTTGGATGCTAAATAGGTCTCCAGTGAATTGAGATACAATGCACTGCAGAACTTTCTAGCATTCAAGAGGTCAATGCACTACTGAACGCACAAACAATAATATAGTCTACTAAATGTCAATGTAAAGTCCCAGTTACAGGTCTTAAAGTTCTGGACCTGGGAACTCTGTGGCTCTGCCCCGAGACTCTGTTTTTTAGAGTTTTTACTGGGTCTCCGGGGACAGAGGCTGATTCTCTGGCTGTCTTGACTTTCCTGGGTATCTCTGCCCACTTCTTATGCATTGAACCTTCTTCCCACCCTATTTCTCTCATTTCCCGGCCCAGCTGTGGTTAAGCCCCACAGCCAAATTAAGCCTTTCCCACATCTATGATGTGAATCGTGTCACTTACACATGTCCAGTAGCAGCTTATGAGCTCTCTCTAGGGACTCCACAGAACAGAGTTCCCTGGTATGATGATATAACAGCACTAACGTTGCATAAAGAGAATGCTAAAACTATTAAACCCTTTAAAGACTAGAGGAGCATGCAACATATTCTGACGCAATGAGGTGAACACCCATCTGGTTCTTAAAGGGGTAATAATGAAAGTATATCTCTTAAAATGGAATCATCACTCAAAATTAGACGTTTACATATTTTAAACAGCTGAAATGCTATCACAAGTTTAATGTTAAAGACACTTAATGTATTATCTTGATTTCAAAATCCCTTGCGCTCATGTCATTTCTGATGTCACTGTAAGCAAAGTAGCTCATTAATACAGAAAGCCAGCCAGGGAGGGGAAGTGAAATCACAGCAAATGGGCATAGAATCACAATAAAACAATTAATAAGCATTTGCTTTAATTTTGTTTGCATTGCATAGACCAGCGGCATCAATTTTTTTTTTTTCAATTGTGGGTCACATGATCAGAAAGCCATAAAAGAGAGGGCCACATTATTTTTATGATAACAATGGTGAATTGTATCCTGTAAGCTATTCAAAAATATGGGTTAATTTATTATTGATCAAATCAATGACAATATTGATATTTAACAGACATCCATTATTGACTTGTTTAGTACTGACAGGCAGAGGGTTAAGTTTTCCTGGCTTACTAGTTCTACTTAAGTTAATCCCCATTGGCGTAACAATAGTGGTCGCAGGGGTTGCAACTGAGACGGGCCCAGCTGCCCTCTGCTATACCACTGCTACTGCCAGCAATAAAAAGCTTTGTCAGTGGGAAGATCAGACTGATCACCCCATCAGCAAGCTGAGGACTGTACCTTCTTCGGCACAGAACTTTATGAGCAGCTTCCTTGCTGCCCTGGGCCATCTAGTAATGCAGAGCGCTGGGAGATGACATCATCTTCCATCGCTCTGCATTACTGGAGAGAGGACCGCATGGGAGCACATAGGTCTGTGCAGAAGAAGGCACAGACCTCTCCTGCCATGCCGCTGGACCAGCAGGGATGAGCCATCCCCCTTCCAGGTAGGAGGTGGACAAAGGGGGCAAATTTGTGAAGGTGGACAATGGGGGAAATGTGGAGGTGGACAGTGTGGAGCTGGACAATGGGGGCAATGCAGAGGTGGACAGTGTGGAGGTGGACAGTGGGGGCAATGTAGTGGTGGACAGTGTGAAGGTGGACAATGGGGGGCAATGTGGAGGTGGACGGTGTGGAGATGGACAATTGGGGCAATGTGGAGGTGGACAGGAGATGGACAATGGGGGTAATGTGGAGGTGGACAATGGGAGAAGTGTGGAGGTGAACAATGGGGGCAATGTGGAGGTGGACAGTGGGGACTATGTGGAGGTGCACAGTGTGGAGGTGAACAATGGGGGCAATGTGGAGGTGGACAGTGTGGAGGTGGACAATGAGGGAAATGCAGAGGTGAACAGTGGGGGCAAAGAAGAGGTGGACAGTGTGGAGGTGGACAATGAGGGGCAATGTGGAGGTGGATGGTGTGGAGATGGACACTGGGGCCAATGTGGAGGTGGACAGTGTGGAGATGGACAAGGGGGTAATGTGGAGGTGGACAATGGGAGAAGTGTGGAGGTGAACAATGGGGGCAATGTGGAAGTAGACAGCGTGGAGGTGGATAATGGGGGCAATGCGGTGGTGGACAGTGTGGAGGTGGACAATTGGGGGCAATGTGGAGGTGAACAATGGGGGCAATGTGGTCGGGAGGCCATTCCATGATATATCAGGAATGTCACCGGTCCTTAATGTTCAGACAGGTGTGACAGTCCTGGTACATGGTGGGGGAGATTCACAGTGAGGACTTCTCCAGATTATCACTTCTCCAATTCCAATGTTATTCTATGGAGCTTATGCACTAAGATTTCTTCAACTTTGGAGCTCTTAGTGCATAGGCTCTATAGAAGAACTGGAGAAGTGATAAACTGGAAAAGTCATCTGCACTTTATCACCGCTAAGTGAATCTCTCTCCAAGTATCATTAAGGGGTTAAAGGTTAAAAAAAACTCAAATAATAATTGAAATATAGAAGGCAAGTATACATAATTAAATAAAAAAAGACAACAGGTAAAAGATATATACTTCTAAAATGATAATTAATACAAATCATAACTAGTCAATTAAACAAAGCTAAATGTCTAAAATGGCCCAGTTTCCATCTAAAACTAACACACTTATTTTGTTTGTTTCCTTAATGAGAATATCAAAATTAAATGCTGCTTTCATATTATGTACATTTTTATTATAAGAACAACTGAATTTTATGTAACAACAGTGATGTTAGCTGGTATACGAGTACATACATCAAACAACATAGTTTCCCATTGAGTGCCAGAAAGGTATCCAATGAATTGCATTGCAGTGTGTACGTCTCTGTCACTCAAAGTGTTAAAATATTTCAGTAATAAATAATAATAATGTATCTATAGAAAAGAGTTTTGAAAAATGCTTCTGCCCCACTTTTGGTGAATTACATCTTGCATCTTTTTCAGCAGGCCACTGTCTACTGGAGATGATGGGGGTTGCAGTCAAATAACAGATAGACTTTTGCAGTTGGCCTACCACTGCTATAGACTAACAATATACCATACTCAGAGTTGAAATCTCACCCAATATATATTTTTTTAAATAGGTAATTTGAAGTGTTCATATATCAAACAGTTATCCTGTGATTGAAGTTTAATGAAATACTGTATACCTGTCAATCATTTTACAATTGTCAAGGTTCTTTGTTCAATTTTACTACATACAAGATGTTAGATTGACTGCCTGGATATTTGACAGTCTGACAACATATTGATTAAAGGCACACTACCAATGTAATACAGCATTTGCTTATATGTAAAAAGTGTTGTAACATAAAATGTTACATATTTTAAGATTTCCGTACTTTGAGAGAGCTTAAAATATATAGTACTGCATTTTAACTGTTTTTTCCAGAAAGCTGGGAGTTACATTTTCTTTTGAACTCACTTTCTGCAGTGTCTTTCACTGCAGAGTATCACCTATAAGCCAGAAGGCAGATTTGCAAAGGAAAATTGCTTCCCTCAGTCTGTCAAAAAAACAGCACATGTGATATTGTATATTTTAAGTTCCATTAACGTATGGAAACTTTTATACAAATATCTGTGAAGTTTGTAAATGTTCTTCATTCACATCAATTCTTTTTATTGTAGTGTTAATGCTCCTTTAAAGCAGGAGTGAGCAATTTATGTCTCTCCTGATAACAGTAGATTGCAACTACTATTATCCTGAGATAACAGAAATTGTAGTCTCCCAAAGTCTGGAGTTCCCACCACTGTTTTAATCACTTGAATGCTAAACATGTTTCCATCCATTATTTGCAAAGCATAGGAAACATCTCTACTATACAAGGGGTTAAGATGTACTATATTAGTATCTTGGTTGTACCCTAAGAACTGACCCCAGAATCCCACAGTGGTACCAAAATCATTGCAAAACACTAACACTGTTTATATACAGACTATTGAGTTACTCAGTGGAATGGAGACATGTAATTCCCAGCATGTTGAATTTAAAATATCTCCATTCGTGTCACTCTCGGTTCCAGCAACTGAAGAATGTGAGTGAACATTAACTACTAGGGGAGTATCAGGCTTGAGTTACAGTGACTAACAGCACAAAGTATCATGGGCTTAAAATGAATCCACAATACACAACACATCTTTATACTCGGCCACTGCCACAGAATAAAAAACATTACCAGCAATGGCTGTTTGATGTGACCAGTGCACAGCTATAAACCCCACATATAAACCAAAGGTAAAACACTTTACAATTCTCTTTTGAGTAGCCCTGCCAGTTAGACTCAATATGAAAATGGAGTCCAGCCTCTCATTGTGAATTAACCATATAAATAATGGGATTATTTATATACAGAATGAACCAGGGCTTTCAAATAAAACAATGACTCAGGTTAATATCGAAACAGAGTAGTAGCATTATTGTAGTGAACTTTAAGGATATTTATGAAGATCGGTTTGTTCTATATAAGGAACAAGAACCATCTATCAAAAGGTATTCATAAAATTAATGTATACTGTAACACAGAGTCTCTGTTTCAGGAGATGGAAAGATGTGGGTAACAGTTGTGCTTGTGCTGTTAGATGAGTGCCCGTCATTTGACCCGAATTTCAGCATATTCGGTAAGTTCCTCGGGAGAAGTGAAGCTATCTTTTACATTCCTCTTTGTAAAGTCAATGTTTGCATAGTCAGTGTCCACGTGTGAAAGTTGCTGCCTCTTGTTCAGTAGAAGTTTTTCTGAAATGCTGAGAAATTGGTTCTAGGAATAGAAGGAGAATAAGGAATCTTTCATTAGAATAAGAATATCAAACACCTTATACTGTATAGCAAGTATGTGGTCAGAAAGTTGGTCAAGCAGGGATATTATTATTAGGTATTGAGTTTTCCTTAGATTTTAATGAATTGTTTTAAATATCTAGATTGCCTGTTCTCTACCAAAACATTTCCACTAAGTACATCCAAGTCATAAGATAACTTATAGGTGGGAGTTAAACATCGTATACTGCCTTCAATGGATATGCATATAATGCTCTTTCCAATGCCAACATTTCTGTTTGTGTGTAGTGCTTCTTAAATTATACATATAAAACAGGAAGATAAAAATGCACATTAAACACTGTAACAACTTGTATTTCAAAGAATTGCTAGTGCCTTTCTACTGAAAAACTCCTCTCAACCATTGTCAGTCATGAAGCCCTAACAAATATAACTAGACCCCAAAAAGTAGCTTTCTAAATGCTAAAATAACAGGGCAGAATCCTCAAAAACACCTAGGTTTCTAATTCATTTTGTGAAATGTGGTTCCATATTGAAACAGAACATCCATTATGTTTTCATATCCCAGGAAAAAAACACTTAAAATGTTTCTGCTAATAGATTCTGGAAGAGAGATGACACTAGAGCATAATAGTATTCTTGCAAAGCTAAGCCTTCTAAAGATTCAGTTGAATAATTGGATGCTACTGAGGTCTCCAAATAATTCATGCCTTTCAAAGAGACCATAATGTGCTTACAACAAACCATAAGACTGGTAGAGCAAAGGTGATACCTTTATTACCTGAGTATCATGAGAATGTAAGCTTTCAAACCAACTTATGTCTCTTCATCAGGTATGTTTGGCATGAAAGCTGAATACAAAACACATGATACATGTTGTACATTCATGCAAATTCCTGGTTAATTTGAATTCCACTAGATGTGAAACTCTTGTCATCAGTGTCCGTGTAAATTATTCTTTAGTCTCCAGTAGAGTCATCCTTTTGAAGCTGGTCAAGTGGTACAAGTTTCATTTCCCTTTTGATGTGTGAATAGCTCCAGTAAATTTAGCTTGCAGAGAGTCTGTGACTTGCAGTCAAAGATGGCTAAGAATAAGGAATGTATGGGTTAACTCTCCGAGTGGCATGAGGTATACAACAACATACTGCTTTGAATGCACTCAAATGGCAAAAGTGTATTTATCATGTGGCATAATGTGACATAAATTCCTTGCCACAGTTCAGGCCACAGGTCAGTGTGTTAAACTTGGTCATAGGTTTATACTGCCACATCTTTCTCTCTCTGTATCTGAAAATGTCAATATGGGATCCCGTGATGCTATGCCTGTGACCAGTTATGTAAATATGTTCACCAACTTGGGTGTTTCTTTTCTTGTTCAAACTGGACCTATGAGAATTCCTGTCTTTTCTTAGAGATTGTCCTGCCTCACTTACATATATCCTGTGTTGGTATATTTCATACACATGATGAGGTAGATGATCTGCAGGAGAATTTGCTCTTTACCACCTTATCTGTGGTAAATATGTGCACAAATGTTCCATAGCTCTTTTGGAAACAGGGAGATGAACCATTTTCTGTTGCATTCTTAAAGGGATAGTCATGTTTCATAATAAAAGCAGCTCTAATTAATCATCATAGTATTTGGACTTTGGAGAGTGTTATTTCAATTCTGTCAGAGTTGTAGTTCAAGAGTAATTCAATGACAAAGTATCCCCCTCCCGCCCCTTTTACTGATGTAACACTGTTAAGCCAGATCAGAAGGGAGGTGCCCAGGTAGACTGCAGAGAGGGACAATCTTCAATTAAGGGAAAAACCTGAAAAAACTTGTTAAGGGGGGGCAGGGCTATCATTGTTCTCATAGGAAGAAGATTGTCCCCCTCTGTTATCTATCTGGTCTTACAACCAGATTCCACATCTAGGTAAAAGGGGTGGGAGGGGAAAGTTTGCTTGTGAATATCTCTCAAACCATAAAGGTTTGAGAGATAAGACTTATATCGTTCTTCAAGTTTTTTTAATGCATACAAAATAAAATTAAGATAAAACAAAGTATTATTATCTCTTTAAGGGAGCTCTTTACCAACAGTTGCTTCATAATGGGTGCTTTTTATAGAAGAGCGGAGGTTTGGGGAATAGTCTTTTTAATCTGCCATCAGTATGTAGTATTGTTTAGAGAACTTCTAACTAGGGGTTATAGGTGACTTATGGCAGTCTGTTCTCTTCCTGTGTTTTTTTTTTTGCATTCTGGTACTCTGGTGGCTCTCTGAATTTGGATACCTGTGACCCTGGCATTATATCAGTTACTGATAAAATAACCTCTTAGACTTTAATATGTTTATCACAGTATAAACAATGCCATGTATTATGTATTCAGCCTTCATTCTAAACATGCCTGTTGAAGAGACCTAAGCTTGTATTCTCAATCTGCTTAGTTAGCGAATAAAGGTATTACTTTTACTCTACCAGTCTCCTGCTTTTAATTGTTTAAAATATTACACTGTAACATTAAAAGTAAAACATACAGCACCCTGAAAAATGTTTACATTAAAAATAATACAGTGTGAAGGTGAATAGAAGGGCAGCATTCTTCTGTCAGGGCCAAGGAATTATACATGGTCAGAATATAAGTCAAAGTCTATATATACACACATCAAACAGCTGAAAAAATCATGGAATGCTTCTAAATCTCCTTATCTAACATGATATTCAAGTTTCTGATGTATGTAGATGAATATATCTTATTGCCAGCAACTGGTCTTCCCTCAGAGTCTAGTCATATGTGAAGAACGCAATCAGAATGGGGCAATGTGTGGAAAAAAAAGTGATGGCATTCCAGAGCATTTTCTTGAAACAACCAAAAGCATTCATTGTCAAACTATTAATTTGTATTGGAACTGAAGGGTCATTTTCTAGATTTAAACGTTTTGACTAGCAATTAGCATTAAAGAGCAGCGAATATGAAAATACAATATATAAATATAGATTCAATCTTTTAATGATTAAAGATGTGAAATAAATATGTAAAACTAGCTAAATAAATATGGCATTGTCAATTTTGTAATAATTTCTAGCTACCATTTCTTGCCGGGAGATTGGCGTGTGTGTTTCTGTGTGGAGGAGGGGAGATAGACTGGGGGAAATGGGGAACTGGGAAGAAGAGAATTATAATTATACTTAGAGTCTAAAGGGGGCAGGAGAAAGAGACTGGAATGGGAGGGTGACATTGATTGGTTGAGAGGGAATACAAGTAAGGAGGTGAAGAGGGAATGGAACTGAAGAGGAGGGGCAATGAGGCAGGGGGTAAGGCTGAGCTGGGGAGTGAATATTTTGAGGCATAAAATATTTGGCAGAGTAAGTCTATGTAGATGAAGGGGGATAGAGCTGGAGGAACCAGGGTACTGGTTCGCTCCTTAAGCCATCCGGCTGTCTCTGTGCTATAGCGTCCCACGTACAGGTTACTGGTTTGCTCCTTAAGCCATCCGGCTGTCTCAGGGCTATAGCGTTCCACGTACAGGGTACTGGTTCACTCCTCAAGCCACCCAGCTACCTCAGTATACATTGCGTTCCATGTACTGGGTACTGGTTCGCTCCATGCACACCTAATTGCTCTATAGTCATATGGCGTTCCATCTGTGAAGAGCATTACTGAGTTCCACACCCTTCTCTATGTCTGCTGCTAGCGACTGACTTACTGACTCAGCCTCTTTACCATCATAGTGACTGTTTTTCCACCAGTCAGTCACTTTAGTGTGTGGTTGATCTTATCTCTGATCTACGGGCTGCCTTGCTCGGTATATGGTAAGGCCGGTAGAACCTGTCCTGTTTCCTTGGGTTGCCTTACCCGGTATTGGCAAGGCCGGTAGAGCCTGTGTAGTCACCTATCAAACTGGCTGCCACGCCCGGTATATGGTAAGGCCGGTAGAACCTGTCCTGTTTCCTTGGGTTGCCTTACCTGGTATTGGCAAGGGCAGTAGAGCCTGTGTAGTCACCTGTCAATTGGCTGCCTTGCCCGGTATATGGTAAGGCCGGTAGAACCTGTCCTGTTGCCTTGGGTTGCCTTACCCGGTATTGGCAAGGCCGGTAGAGCCTGTATAGTCACCTGTCAATTGGCTGCCTTGCCCGGTATATGGTAAGTCCGGTAGAACCTGTCCTGTTGCCTTGGGTTGCCTTACCCGGTATTGGCAAGGCCGGTAGAGCCTGTGTAGTCGCCTGTCAATTGGCTGCCTTGCCCGGTATATGGTAAGGCCGGTAGAACCTGCCCTGTTGCCTTGGGTTGCCTTACCCGGTATTGGCAAGGCCGGTAGAGCCTGTATAGTCACCTATCAATTGGCTGCCTTGCCTGGTATATGGTAAGGCCGGTAGAACCTGTCCTGTTGCCTTGGGTTGCCTTACCCGGTATTGGCAAGGCCGGTAGAGCCTCACCTCACCAGTTTCGATTCCCTGGCTGCCTTGCCCGGTATATTGGCAGGTCCGGTACAGCCAATATTACTCTTATTTGCATTGTATTCCTGTCTAATAAAGATATATGTGTGTACATGTATATTACCCTATGGGGCTACATTAACTTTTCAATAAAGTTGAGTTTTTACCTAACTCTGCGTCTGAGAGTTTTAACAAACCGTGACAGGACTACATTCAAGAAGCAAATAGGCAACTCTCTGATGAAAGATATTATGCAAAATTACAAGAAGATCCCACAAAAAATTATACAAAACAACTTAACAGGATCATAAAAGAACTACCCTCCAAAACTGAAGAACAGATAAGGCCCCTAATACTAGCAGATCCAAAAATAGGCTCCTTCTACATGGAGCGCATAGCAGCATGCCAGGGATATCCAGACCAAAATGACACAACCATGGAACCGGTGACAAAACTCATACAGTTTATTCTCACCCACAATTACTTCAAGTTTGGACAGGACCTCTACCTTCAGAAAATGGGGACTGCAATTGGTACCCGAATTACACCACAATATGCCAACCTGTTTATGGCAAAATTAGAAGAGGACTTCCTGCCCACCTGCCAGATAAAACCCCTGGTCTATCTACGCTACATAGATGATATTCTTATCATCTGAACTGCCAGTGAAGAGGAACTTCTCAAATTCCATGAGAATTACAATACATTCCACCACAATATCAACCTAACACTCAGTCACTCACACACAAACATTAACTTCCTTGACACAACTATCAGTATTCAGAACAACTCCATCCACACATCCCTATACCGCAAACCAACAGACAGACCAACCTAACTGAAAACCAATAGCTTCCATCCAAAACACACAAAGAACTCCATAATATACAGCCAGGCCATCAGATACCACCGCATCTGTTCTGACATGATGGACCATGACAAGCACCTCCAGAAACTCAGAGGAGACTTTATAAAACACGTTTACAGCGCAACTATTATTGACAGTCAGATACAGAAGGCTACCCAAATACCAAGAAAAAATCTGTTGCACTACAAAGAACAACATAAGGGAAACCAGGTGCCACTGGTGGTCACTTACCACCCCCAGGTTGAAGTGCTACTCAAAATATCAAGAGAACTTCAAAAGAAATTACATACGGATGAAAGACTTAAGAACATATTCCTACAGCCTCCCTTACTCTCCTTCAGACAGCCTCCCAATTTCAAACAACTGATGGTGAGGAGTGCCCTGAATAAAAATACAAAAAATGGCACATCTCCCTGCCTACAAAAGAGATGTGAAACCTGTGCACACATTTACACCACGGACAACATACCAATTCCAAACACCCAGTTACACCATAAGATCAATGGTACCTTCACCTGTAAATCATCCAATGTAATATACCTTATCATGTGTGCAAAATGCCCAACAGCTCTGTATGTGGGAGAAACTGGACAAGCACAAAATAGGAGATTTAATTCCCACAGATCCAGTGTTAATAACAAAAAGACAGAGACACCAGTGGAAGAACATTTTTGTCAAAATGGGCACAGTGTCAAGGACATTAAGTTAACTGTATTGATGGGACTGTTCCGCACTCAAAGGGACAGAAAGGTATGGGAGGTAAAATTAATGTTAAAATGTAATGCAATTTGTAGTGGTTTAAATAGAGATAAAGAGTTCTTATCAAAATACAATTTAGTTGATTGACCTTTCCAACAGACCCAAGAGCATCGTAAATACCTCTAAAGCCTCAGAGGAAGAGTGCAATTTACCACTGACTGATCAAAGATATCTGGATCTGGATTGAGTTCCCTTATCTGATTTCCATGCTAAACAATGTGATGTGTACTTGTATTTAAGAGAGACGTTTTCATATTTATCTGTATAATATGCCTGAGGAAGAGACCTAAGGTCTTGAAAGCTTGCATTTAAATCTGCTTAGTTAGCCAATAAAAGGTATCAAAAACTATATTTGCCTCCTGTAGGGAGAAATAAGGCTGAGGGCTGTAGGGTGTAAGACAGAGTTGGGGATAAAGCTGTGGGGATGGAGGGAGCATGGTTAGGGTGAGATTGAGGGACGTAAGCAATGTTACTAAGGTCTGGAGGTTTTACTAAGGTCTGGAGGTGAGACTGAGCCCTGGGAGCAGTACAGCCAGGCACTGGATGGAGTATGGCTGGGGTGAAATTGTGAGCTAGAGCAGATTGTGCTAAAGGGTGGAGGTGAGACTGAGTCCCAGGGACAGTAAAACTGGGGGATACAGGGAATAAATCTATGGGTACAACTGAAGGCTGGGGGCAATGACGCTGAGGGTTGGTTATGAGATTGCCTCCTGGGGGAGTGAGGTTGGGCTGGCAAAAGTAATGTGTGAGCTGAGACTGATGACTTCAGGAATAAGGCTGAAGGTTGGAAATGCGATAAGGGTGGGGTGGTAAGGCTAAGGGTGAATACATCTGGGTGAAATAATGCTGGGGCGGAGGAGGAGTAAGAATGTTGGCTGTGGGTAATGAAACTGAAGATGAGACCGAGTTTTTGGGGGCAGTAAATCTGGGGGCTGGAAGGAGTAAAGCAAGGGTAAGACTGAGGACTTTTAAGGAGGATCAGGGTTAGAAATAAGAGTGGGATATGGCTGAGGGAAAATACAGCTTGGGTTATTAATGCTGTGGGCTTGAGGGACTAAGGCTGGGGGCAGGAGGAAGGAAGGCTAGAGGATGATACTGAGCTGGGGTAATTAGACTTAAGCTTGGGGGTGAGTCCTGGTGGTGTAAGGCTAGGTGTAGTAAGGCTGGGGGTGAGACGATGAGCTGGAGGGAGTAAAATTTGGTATGAGGCTGAGCATTGGAGGTTAGTGAGTCCTGGCGTGAGTAAGGATGGGGGCTGGCATTTGTCATAAGAAATAGAGATGAGGGGGAGTAAGGCTGAGGCTGACAGTAACAGAGCTGGGGATGAGGTAGTAAGGCATGGGTGGAATAAAGCTGATGAGGTGGTGCGGAGACTGAAATTAATTAGGGAGAGGCAGAAGAGGTCCCTGCTCTACCTCGCTCACGTTTCTGGACTGCTCTTTTGTCATTTACCACCTGAGCAAACGTGGAACTCGGCAAGCTGACACAGGAAACATGTAGTAGGCAGTATCACTATAAGTGATCAGGACACATTGTGAAGTGTTCAGGACACATTGTGAAGTCCAGCAGAGTCCCGGAACTGAGTACCGTCTCACCATGTATTTCCTATGTCAGCTTCCTGGGTCCTGCATTTGCAGCAGACCGGGAGATAAATAACAACAGAACAGTCAATAAAGGTAAAAGAGGGAGAGGAGGGACCTCTCCCAGATTTATCCCTGACTAATTTGGTGACAGATGTGCAAGGCTGAGGGATGGAAGTGCCAGGGAGGAAGGGCTTGGGGGGAAAGGAAGTGAAGGGGGGCAGAGAAATGAGTAACGGGACCAGGAGAGACAAATGGGAGACAAGGGAAGAAGGTGCTGGAGGATGAAGATGGGAGAAGACAGAAGGAGGTGCCAGTGATTGAAGACAAGAGTTGAAGGAAGTAGACACACACAGTACATACACATACATTTGTTACGAGGGTACAGAGATATAAATTTGTGCTGCACATTCTACAGATAAGAGAGAAGCTGTACTGGGTGCAGGACTTCACAGGAACATTAGCATAAAGTCATTGTATGGACTGGTTAGGCTGTTCCAAAAAGAGTGCAAAAGAAACAAATCTATATATAGAATGTATTACAAGTTTCTCCCATGCAAGAAATGCACTTGCAGATATTTTCTGGCATGTCATCTACTCATCCTTATAACCACAATGCTTTGCCCAACTGTCCTCCTGACTGTGACACCTCCCTTCTTTGCAACCTCTGCTCTTGGTAGCTTGGTGGGTAGCTACAAGAAATTAACACTCTTCTCCTTCGGTGATCAAGTATGGCAAAAATAGCATATAAATAGTTGTAAGTGACCAACACACCATAAAATGAAAATAATCTAAAATAATGATATCTTATGAAACGGCAACACGTGTTTATTGCTCATGAACATAATACAACATCCATAAAAAAATCTACGGCCACAGTCATCAATAAAAAAAATAATATGCTAAAACATAATTGATAAATACATAATGACGGGCTGTCTCACCCACACCTCAGTCGTGTATTAAATAAATCTCCCTTGTGTGTCTAGAGTGCCACCCTCAACTTTGGACACATCAAAAGCCAATTTGATTGAAAAAACAGCGAAACAGTAAATTGTGAAAATGCAATATACAAAATTATAAAGATCAATAATCTCAAAATGAATCCATGTGTCCATATAAATGAAAATGTGAATATTGAAATTCCAGGGCATCAATTACATCCTCTGATTAAAATGTCCCTTGAATTCTAAATCTCAAGATAGTGCTGAATGAATAGATGAAGTATATGCAAAATAAATAGATGAAATAGGGAATTATATATGTCCTCCAAAGTAGAATAAATAATTGAATCCATAGCTACTAATAAATAGTATGATCAAATGAAATGTGCAAAAACCAGCAAGTGTGTAAATAATTATATATTCATGTTGCCAATAGTATACATCTCATTAACAGGGATAATTCCAAATATTTGCAGTCTGCAAAGTTGCACAATGGTACACCATTATGATCTTAATTATAACAATTCTGAAAAAAATGTAGACAAGGCATACCATTATGGAAAGAATACAACCCACTACAGCAAATGAGTGATCAGCTGCCTTTCTATCCCTAGTCTGGTGTGGACAAATGTTTCTAGAAAACGGTGCTAAAGGAAATTTTGTTTAAATTTCTATCCCGTTTATTTTCTTCAGATATGGCATACCTGTACTCAAATGGTTGTAACAAATATTAATATGAAGAAAACATAGAAAAGGCATCCTATTATGGAAGTAAGACAACCCTCTGTATCAAATGATATTTCACGTCTTTCTACCCATAACCAGGAGTGCACAAATGTTTTCAGAAAATGGAGCTAAATGAAAAAATATGCATTTTTTTACTATACATTTCTATCCCATCAAAAATGTACTGATATATTTGAAAATTATGGAATTTCCTACTGTATTCATTAGTAGCTCCTCTCCTGAGTGAAATGAAACCCCATTGGTAATAGCTGATATATCATAGTGGGTGCCAAAAAAGCATAATACTACCTTTACCAAAATGTTCCTAGAATTCTTCAAATATAACCTGCCTGTACTAAAAGGACTATAATAACTACATTTATGAAGAAAAGGTAGACAAAGCATACCACTTTGGAAATATAACAAATTATTGAATCCATTGGGGGTCAATTGCCTTTATAGCCCTAACCCAGTGTGCTCAAATATTTCCAGTAGATGGCATTTTTACATATTTCTATCCCTTCAAAGGTACTGAAGTATTTGAAAAGTTTGGAATTTCCTACTGAATATATACCAGCTCCAGTCTTACAAATATGGAGAAAAGGTAGGCAAGAAATGACATTTTAGGAAATAAATAACCAATTGCATCGAATGGTGGGTCACTTGTCTTCCTTCCTCCATTCTAATGTAAGCAACTGTTTCCAAAAAGTTGAGCTATATTAAAATCTTTCAAAATAATGGCATTTCCTACTGTATTCAGCATCTACTGACAGCTTGAAAAAAAAGGTGCTCCACTGGGCAGTCACACTACAAAGTGCCCATAATGTGTAGTGATTCCCTAGTAAAAAACTTGCATGGCAGACTTTAACCTGACTCACATATACATTACCCAAACCTAAATTCTATATGAAATCATATAACAATAATTCAACATCAGGCAAAGGAATTAATCCTCCAATGCAGCCCCACTGGTGTTAACCATTGACTACAGTGTCTGCACTTCAAGGAATGCACTACAGTGTGTGAAAGCTGTAGCGCATACTGACAAGCAATCTACACCATCCTTTGAACTTTAATGGCAGCAAGTCCCATAAGCCTTCCCCATAGCATGGGCAAGGAAATGGTACACACTTACTCCATATCACGGTGTCCTTGCTCCCCTTGCGCATTCTGTCAGTCTACACTGTGCTTTACTCCTGTTGGCTATTCTATGCTTGTCCCGCCCAGTATGGCCTTTATATACTGGGCTCTAGCACTCCTCCGGTGCCCTTTCATGGTGTTCCTGTACCTGTGCTTGTTCCTGCTCTCAGTGTTTCCCAGTGTACTGACTCGGCCTGCCTGACTACTCTGCATCTCGTCTCCTGCCTGTGATCCAGCCCGGACTGCCTGACCATTCTTCTGCGCCTGTGTACCGACCCGGCTTGGCTGACGTTCCTGCTCCGATGTACCAACCCGGCTTGCCTGACGTTCCTGCTGTTGTGTACCAACCCGGCTTGGCTGACGTTCCTGCTCCGTGTACCGACCCGTCTTGGCTGACGTTCCTGCTCCTTGATTCGACCCAGCTTGGTTAACGTTCCTGCTCTGGCTGCCTCTGTGTCGCCTTGGCAACATTCTTATTGATCAGGCATTTGTGATGCATCCAGTTGGTTGCGACCTCAGGGCGAGTTGCTCAGTTGCCCAGTCTGTCCTGTCACGGCAGTGCCCAGTTGCGTGTCTCCGTTACTGCTCCTGCAGAGTGCCAGTGGCCTAGTCTCCGTTACTGCTATGGCAGTGTGCAAGTGGCCTTGTCTCTGTTACTGTTCCTGCAGAGTGCAAGTGGCCTAGTCTCCATTACTGCTACGGCAGTGGGCAAGTGGCTTTGTCTCCATTACTGCTCCTGCAGAGTGCAAGTGGACTAGTCTCCATTACTGTTTCGGCAGTGTGCAAGTGGCCTTGTCTCCGTTACTGCTCCTGCAGAGTGCAAGTGGTCTAGTCTCTATTACTGCTACGGCAGTGTGCAAGTGGCCTTGTCTCCGTTACTGCTCCTACAGCGTGCAAGTGGCCTAGTCTCCGTTACTGCTACGGCAGTGTACAAGTGGCCTTGTCTCCGTTACTGCTCCTGCAGAGTGCAAGTGACCTAGTCTCCTGTACTGCTATGGCAGAGTGCAAGTGGCCTAGTCTCCGTTACTGCTACGGCAGTGTGCAAGTGGCCTAGTCTCCGTTACTGCTACGGCAGTGTGCAAGTTGCCTGGTCTCCGTTACTGCTACAGCAGTGTTATATGTTGCTCAGTTCCTGATACTACTCTGGCAGTTCACGTTTGTCTGCTAACCTATTACTGGGCGTTACTTATCCTTAAGCTCTCTATTTTGAGTAAGCTCCATCACAGACCTCTCTTCAAATGGGACTCTTTACACTCGTTGAAGACCATTAACCCATGCTGTACCTTTATCCTGGGAATCCTTCGTATTCCGCCTGACCTGTGTCAGTATATTCTGTTATGGACTCTATGGTTATACTGGACCTGTGTAGGCATATGTATATGTAACCTGTCTTGTGCCTGTATTATTCTGCTTAAATACTACAGGACCTGTGAGGGTTATTATATTACTGTGATTTCAATAAAACTGTGTTTTATTCTAAACCACTGTGTCTGTGTGTCAAACAAACCGTTACACTCCATTTCTTCAATGCCTTGTTGAGTTGTGGAAAGTAATGCCCCCAAAATGGTAACTGACTACACCACTTACCTCCCCTGGTGCAAGCAATTTTAAGGGAAGAAAAATAGGTATGTAACTTAGTAAGCTGATGTTCGACAGGTGTAGAGATGGAAGATCAATTCCATCGCCTGGTCTTGTGTAGAATCACCATTGTGTAGAATCACCACTACACATGGAAATGGGGGGTGAAATTATATTGAAAAAACAGGGAAAGCAGGATCTAGGGTCAAAGAGGCAAGAAAACAGAGACTGTCCCTAGAAATCAGGGATAGATGACAGGCATGAGTAAATTATATCATGTTGACTTATCACATAATCACTTAATATACATACTATTACACAATACCCTTGAATGAAAGAGGGGACTCCCTTATTTCATTCAAGGGCATCCTGCCCTGTTTCAGAGTAAGAAGTAGGATATGGGCTGCTTAAGAGCTACACCCCCTCCCTCTGTTCATCTGCATTTTGCTATATAATGTCAATTGATACCGAGATCTCCTGACATAACCCTCTTTACAATCACCTAAATTTGAAAGAGAGGTTTTGTAACGGTTTTGTAAGACACTCAGACCCAGTAGGTTACAATAAAACACAGTTTTATTGAAAGGCATGAAAGAATGCCCTCTACAGGCTTATACAGTATGAGAGGAAAATATCAGTCATATACATATGCCCTCTCAGGCCCAGTATACAAGGAAAAGAATAGATACTGTCACAGGACAGGCATAAACAGGCAATTTCAGCACAACATGGGTTAAAGTCCAAGCAAGGTAATTAGTCTCTGTTGTGGTGTATTTGACAACGCCCAGTAAGATGGTAAAGGTAGCAAGAGACTGTGGTGTGTGATGTGAAAGCACCTAGTCTGTAGAGCAGGACTGAGACTCTTCCCTGTGCTGAGCAGAAACGGAAGCCACAATACTCTGCTAGAGCTAGCACTACCTGGAGCCGTGAGCACCCGACCGGTGCGGTAAGGGATAAACTGTACAGTGCAAGAGCTGAGTAACTAGAGCCAATTGCTCCCGACCGGTGCGGTAACGGAAATACAGTACACTGCAAGAGCTGATGGAACAAGAGTCAATAGCAACCGACTGGTGCGGTAACGGAAATACTGTACACTGCAAGAGCCGATGGAACAAGAGCCAATAGCACCCGACCGGTGCGGTAACGGAACACTGTACACTGCAAGAGCTGATGGAATTAGCCAATAGCACCCGACCGGTGCGGTAATGGAGTCACTGTGTAAAGCAAGGGTTAATGGAAGCACAGTGTTAACGGAGGCTACAGTGCTCTGCAAGTGTAAACAGAAGGCTCAGAGTTAACGGAGGCAACAGTGCTCTGCAAGTGTTAACAGAAGGCTCAGTATAACGGAGGCAACAGTGCTCTGCAAGAGTTAACGGAAGACTCAGTGTAACGGAGGCAAAAGTGCTCTGCAAGAGTTAACGGAAGGCTCAGTGTATCGGAGGCCACAATACTCAATCTGCAAACATCAGCACCAGCGGAAGTAAGAATGTCGCCCAAGCGACACAGATGTCAGGATCAGGATCGCAGCTGGCTCTCTACGCAGGAACGTCAGGCTAGCCAGGTCGGGTCACGAAGCAGGAACATCAGCCAGGCCGGGTCAAATCACAGAGCAGGAACGTCAGACAAGCCAGGTCGGATCACGGAGCAGGAATGTCAGCCAGGCCGGGTCGAATCACGGAGCAGGAACCAATGAGAGTAGTCAAACGGGCCAAGTCGGTACACAGGAACGCAGGAACACAGCAACACAGTAGCACTGGTACAGGAACACCACAAAAGGGCACTTGACAGGTGCCAGAAGCCCGGTATAAGAAGTCAATACTGGGCGGGCCAAACAAAGCTCAGCCAATGGGAGCGCACCACACAGAGAGTGACAGAAAGATCACGGGCACCGTGATAGGATTCCCCTATCCCTGAAGTAGGTATGTTCACAAAAATCAGTAAAGGGAGGGTTGATATCTAGCCTCTTAAAGTACCTGTCCCCATCCAGTTATCTGGAAAACAAATACTTGGTGGTCCAATAGGGCATGATCACAAATATGATGCCATCATGCATATGCGTGTTAACGTCATATGCAATGAGACCCTCATCACTGGACTACACAAACGTACCAAAGACATATGTAGGTAAATCATAGGTCCCTATATTCACCTCTTTGCAGCCCCTAACGAAGGATGTGATGAACCATGTCCTTTGCAGTTTTGGATGGTATGCTAAGGAGGTGTTCTGCCTCGACCATTGCAGCAAAGTGGTTAAATGAGATTATTTTATTAAAGTTAGAAATTTCCATTAAACATATTCTAATATTAGCTTGTATGTATAAATATCATATATATCTGTATAAATGTCTTCTATTATCATAGAATGTTTCTTTCACTCTTTCACATTACACATCTGTAGGGGGGAAGAGGGGGGGCTTGTTCCCCCCTGAACTTGCCATCCCATAGGGGCTGGTCGGGCTGGCCTGGGGGTATATTTTTGGATTGCCCCCCCCTTGGAAAAATGTCTGCAGAGGCCCATGATATTGTATGCATTTCTCATTCTGCACTTCCATTACAAATGCCTTGCACCTGCACTTCTCCTACTACTACTACTGTCTTTGTATGTGATTACCATTAATAATTAGAGTCTAAGCTCTTTGGGGCAGGATATCCCCTTTCCAATGTATGATTTATTTGGTTGCACAGATCCCCCACTAATAATGCAATGTTCACACTATATTCTGAAGCTCTTATCCCTGTCCTGTAATTTTTAATTGTATTATTACTGTTTCTGTAAATGCCGTATACTTGTATTGTGCCATATAAATAAAAATACATACATAACTACATAATACATTCCATTTTCACAAGTGATATTAAATTTTATGAACATTCTGGTCTAAAAAAAAAAAAAAAAGTGACAATAGATTAAATTTAGATAAGAGTTTAAAAATATCTCTCTTATCTGAGAATGACAGGCTTGGAACCTATTCCCTCACGCTGCCTAGAAAAGATCAATGGAATATTACACCTGTCTAAACAGTTTACTATCCAACTGATACCGAGTAAATCAGGTTAATCTGTATTTGCAAACATATCATGTATCATTTTTAAATGTATATTCTTCCTACAACAAAACTAATATGAATCAAATAATCAAAACACAAAAATATCATGTTATCAAAATGCAAACGCACGAGGCTTAACCCTTTGAGTGCCAGAAGGGTACGGAACGCATTGCTTTGCAATGCGTTCCGTACCCCTCTGGCACTCAAAAGGTTAAGTACTCAGAAGAACAGTGGCAACTCTCTATAGCAAACCAACTGTACCATAGGAGACAAAAAATATTCCCAAATTTCCTTTTTATTTCACAATGTTTTGGTGACCTCTCTAGCATTCAAGGGGTTAAAAATATAATTTGCATCATTGGGAATGTTAACTTGTATGGAGCAATTGGTTTGTCACTGAATTGATCCAGTACTTATTAGCACAACAGTTCCAATTACGTGTTATGATAGAAATGTAAGCCCTCAGAAGACCATGTGGGGGAGATGCACTTAGGAGTGATAAAGATGTGATAAAGCAGAGAAGACTTCTCTAGTGATATCACCTCACCAATTCCTATGTTATTCTATGGAGCATATGCATTAAGAGAGATCTTAGTGCCTAGGCTCTATAGAATAACATAGGAACTGGATAAGTGATATCACTGGAGAAGTCTTCTCTGCTTTATCACTGCTTTATCACACCTTAGTGCAGAACCCCCCATGAATGTCCTTGAAATGTAAGCCATTTATAGCTTCCAAGGGGTTAAAGGTCTTAGTAAAATTGTTTATGGAAAAAAATATATTGTAGTGATATTACTTCTGGGTAAAAAAGGGCACTCCTAAAGCTAGGGGACGTATATTTGTAAAGTTATTACAGCTCAACCTTTGTTCACTTTTTTTTTATTATTAGTTTTTAGCTTATGAAAAGTCACCAATATATGGCCCATTTGCTATAGTTTTCTATGGAACAGACAGAAATTCTCCAAACGACAGGAAAAGAAAAAAAATGCATTTTGCTGTATGGATTCAGCTGCAATAACTTCTCAGTAAAACATATGCGGCCATGGGAGTGCCCTTGTTTTATTCATTAGGAAAGTCCTGAGAGAGAGAGATAATGCAAAAGCTAAATGTGGACAGATAAGGCCATGGTTGATTATAGTTTATCATTTTACAGTAATGTCCATTGTCTCATTACAATTGCATAATACATCCTGAAACATGGTTTTATCTCATTTGCAAAATCAATAAAAACCACGGTGCTTTTTAGATTCTTTTTAAAGAGACAGCGAGAAAAAAAGAGAGGAAGGGAGAGGAAGAGCAAGCTAGAAACAGCTTGTCAGTCTCTAATTGCTAAAGCTAGAAATTATCTTTTTTTGAGGGGCTGGCATTAAATTAACAATACCTATATAATACACTTATGAGTACATTTACATGTCTGAAACAGATCAATATGACCTGTCTTTAGCAAGAAACCCTTAGTATACAGCATTTCTACAACATTCCCAGAATGCCTTGCAGCAACACGCAAATGAGAACACACAGTGCAGACATTTTGTGATTCCAAACTCATCTTAAATAATGATGAGTTGAGTGGCAGTTTTTCTACCACATACATCAATCTCATGTACCCACTTACTCAGGGATCTAAATTTGAGTGCTGGACTAGCATAAATTTCTAGGTGTTACTTGAGGTGTGTAATATACACATTGTTACAAAACCACAGTGTCGGTCTCATTGCCTGTCTTACTCTGTCAGTCTCTCTCACTCACTGTCTCGCTCACTTTTTCACTCTCTCTCACAAGTGCCATCTTGCTGTCTTGCTTCTCCCTCCCTTATGAATTCTACTTTTCTCTCTTTTTCATGCTATCATTCAGTTTTACTTTTTCACTTTTGTGTTGTATACCTGTGCGCTCTTTCTCTTTCCTATCTCACACCCTCTTTCTTGTTCTTTCTTTCTTTCTCTGGCTTGCATGTGCTCTCTTCATGAGTTCTCTCTTCATGCATGCAAGCTCTTTCTTGCTTGCACTTTCTGTCTAGTGTGCGCTCTGTCTCTTACATGCGATCACCTTCTTGCATGTGCTCCCTCTTGTTGCTTTCTCACTTGCATACACAATCTCTTTTGCATGCACTCTTTTTCATGCTCACACTCATACTCTCTCATGCTTCTTTTGCACTCTTTTAAGGTTTCTATTTTTTTCTTTTGTTCTCTCACCTTCTTGCGCTCACTTTCTCTTATACCATCCCTCTCTTTCTTCTATTTGCTCTCTTTCATTCTATTTCTACCTTATATCCTCTCTCATGCATATGTGTGAGTGTGTGTTTGTGTTTCTCTCACTGGCCCTCAGAGGGTTAATTACACGTGCTTTTACATAGAAGCAACTTGCTTTTTGAATTATGCTCATTTAACCCCCTGAATTCTAGAGACGTCTCTATTACATTGCACACCTCCCAACATTTCAAATTGCCAAAGAGGGACACTTGTGTTTTAGGGGGTGTTACTGTGGGCGTGACTGGTGGGCAGGGCATTACCAAGAATTTTTAGGCTATTTCACGACCTATCGACACCTCTTTGTGTAACCTAATAAATGATTTATAACAAGACCAAAATATTTTATTTACACAGACTAATTTATAAACACATATACTGACATTTAAACAAACAATAATTTGAGTTTTATTGCTGTAGAACAATTTAATACACTTATTTACACACCACACAGTCTGATCTCCTAAAAAGAGGGACATCAGGATGGGAAAGAGGGACAGAGGGATTTGAGTCTAAAAGAGGGACTGTCCCTCCTAAAGAGGGACACTTGGGAGGTATGCATTGTTTCACAGTGTATTGGAGACTTAATGACCATTCAATGGGTTTAACAAAATGGATTGCTATTATAAAGGAGAATATATATTATGCAGCCATCAAACTGTGTGACATACAACAGAAAACATAAAAGAAAAGCACAAAAGTCTACACGTCCATGCAATCAGCTGCAGACTGTTTAGGACAAGACAATTTCACAGATCAGCTGGACAACAGGCGGCAGTTTATTTTAGAGCCACTTAACCAAATACTGACAGACTGCCCTGTGCCACATGCATGGCTCCTTAGGGCTGTCAGTGGTGGAACAATGAAATGTTCAGAATTGGAAACATGCCTTACTGTGACTGACAAGAATAAAAATTACATCTATTTGTGCTCCAAGTTATTAAGAGATAAAATGTAGAATGGATAGCAAATGGACAAACGCATGGAGGGGAAAAAACTAAACTAAACTTAGGGGATATAGCACCACCTATTAATACCTACCCTACACACACATATACGCTCCGGTCACCTTATTATAGCAGAACATCCTAATTGCCCTTATGAATTTCACTTGTTTTTTGACTCAAGAGAGAATGGGGATATGCACTAAGGTGTGATAAACAGGTGATAAAGTAGAAATGACTTCTCCAGTGATATCACTTTTCCAAATCCTTTGGTATTCTATGCAGCCAGTGTACTTAGATTTCGGAGATCTTAGTGCATAGGATCTATAGAATAACATAGGTACAGGAGATGTCATCTCTGATTTATCACCTCTTTATCACACCTTAGTGCATAACTCAGCGCATCTCACTCTTGAACGTCATGGCCATGGAGGCAGACATGACAGTTGCTAGCAGGTCAGCAGGCCCTCAAACTCTGCTACCTTCATATGGGATTACTAAGTAACCCTATAAGAACCAGAGTCGTGAGTAATGCATTGTTTTGCAATGTGATCACACCCCTCTTGTTCTTACGCCTTTGAGTGTCAGAGGGGTGCATAACGCATTGTTCCTTTGTCACTCAAAGGGCTAAAAGTTTAAATAGGCTCATGCGCTCTGCCTGTTTCCGTTTGAAAAAACTACCAGCAACTATCATGTCCGCCTCCATGACATGACATGACATAACATCTTCACTCTGTTCTGGATTTAATCTCCTCATAAAGGCTCAAGGGGGGGTTCCAGCAATATTAAGGTAAGGTTGGGGGGTATTATTGGGAGGTGTTATCTCTCCTTTAAACCTTTGAGTGCCAGAGAGGTATCAGCGCATTGAGTTGCAGTGTGTTGGATACCTCCGTGGCACTCAAAGTGCCACACTATTTTGGCCCTTATAGGGTTAACGAGATATTGCTGAGCTACAGTGGGCCACCAGATGCTGTGAGAATACATCTCCTGTCATACTCAGGTAGCTAATTGTGACTGGGGATGATGGGAGTTGAAGTAAACAACAGCTCTAAAGACAGTGAGGCTGATGAACTAGGAAGAACTGGGGGGGGGTGCACTAAGGGGTGCTAAAGTGGAGATAGCTTCTCCGGTGATATCACTTCTCCAGTTCCTAGGGCAAATAAAAATTTGTATTGATTTAAATGGGGCTTTTAAGCAGTCGCATGCTAGCTAGGTCTCCAAAGTTGGAGGAAGCAATGCTTCACTAGGATTCAGAAGGTTAACAGCTCCATTTAAATCAGTGGGAATTTGTATTTGTCCTCTTTGGTGCAGTTTGCTCCAGAAGTACTCCAATCAGAGTCCCTGTTACATGCTTCTGTTCTTACTGAGACTGATGTATTAAAGAAACACTAACACCTAAAAATTCAGCTGGATTATATTTATTTGGAAAGTGTTTTACATAATTTAAATATCATGTACTTCCAACTAGTATTTTATTATGTTAGATACCTAAATCAATTCTTAAACTTGTAGTTTAAAGGGATAGTAATACTTCGTTTTAACTTTATTTTATTTTGTAGGCATTAAAAAAACATGAAGAATGATATAAGTCTTATCTCTCAAACCTTTATGGTTTATGAGATATTCACAAGCAAAGTTTCCCCCTCCCGCTCCTTTTACCTACTGTAAACAATCTCTTCTCAGATGTGGAATGCAGTCCATAGACTGGACAGATAACAGAAGGGCACACTCTTATTCCTTTGAAAACAATGAAATCCCTGCCCCCCTTGACAAGCTTTTCAGGTTTTTCCCTTATCTTAATTGAAGATTGTCCCTCTCTGCAGTCTACCTGGGCAGCTCCCTTCTGCCCTGGCTGAAAAGTGTTACATCAGTAAAAGGGGCGGGAGGGGGACACTTTGCTTGTGAATATCTCTTAAACCATAAAGGTTTGAGAGATAAGACATATCATTCTTCATGTTTTTTTAATGCCTACAAAATAAAATAACGTTAAAACAAAGTATTACTATCCCTTTAATGCATGTGACTATATAGACAAAATTTGGTTAATTGCTTGTGCACAACTAATTCTACTACTATATTCAGATCAGTATCCACTGATCATCTTTAGAGAAAGGCTAGTACATTATTTCTGGCCCTCTTAAAGACAATAAGAAATTATCACTTCTGAGATAGTTATCATAATTTATATTGTATTGGGAGCCCTGGACAAAACCAGAAAGGGAACCCACAGAGAGCACATGTAATACTAGTTTTCAGGCCTCAGAAAATTGAGCATTTTTACAGAGGCCAAAGGCTTATAAGGTACTTAGTGTGTAGAACCCAAATCATTTAAAAGCATTAGTGTCGTTTTAAGCAAAAGCTTAACAATTCTGAAGCAAATCAAGTGCACAACAGAGAACAAATAAAAAATTCCATGATTGTCACTAGTGTCCCTTCCTAAAGGACCGATTATGGTCCTGGCATGTCGTATATTTTTTGATTGTCACATAGCTCCTACAAGAGTGCTGTGAGCACCACCGGGGTCTGAAATTGACCACTCCAAGAACGGGGCAGTCACTATCATACCTCTGTTCGGCGAGCTGCCATGAGTGATCAATCACATGTGCTGGCTTGCTAAATAAGATCAAATCGGTCCTTTAGGGGAATCTACTCCCTGGCCCTATGGTCATTACTTAGATAAACAAGACTTTTAACCCTTTAGGTACTAAAGCAGTACAGAACGCAATTCTCTGGCACTCAAAGGTTTAAATTATTGAAAGCTGGTAACCTTTACAATGCATTGGAGGGCTCCATAGCATTCAAGGGGGTTAAAAACACCAGTATGCGTTTATACAACAGGCCCAATGAAACCAGACCAACCCTCTACTAATTTAGGATTCAAGTGAAATTGTACACTGTGAGTAAATGAGAAATCTTCTGTCTTAATATTTTTGTTTGGAAGGGAGATCCTAAAAGTAAAGGAAGTCTGTAGCGATCATCACAAATTCACATACTGGTATTTGAAATATTAACACTTTCAGTGCCATCGGGGTGCCTGTCTAGCACTGAAAGGGTTACCCTTTTTGAGCAATGGAGACCTCTCTGCCATCCAAGAAGTTAAAATTATTTTAATTTAAAAAAAAATGAAAACATATTTCCTCTTTCTATGTTCCCAATTCTGAATATTAATATTATTCCACCACACACAGAGGTTATTTAAAAACCCAGAGACATGCATCACACAGATAGCTCAATACTTACCTTGTAGGTCATTTTCCCTCCAGCGGGCTGATCTCTCCGGACTATTGAAGAAGGAAGACCGGTCACTTATATACAGATGTCCTGTTGTTATCTGGTTCTGATTTCACCTCTATCAACTCCATATTTGATAGTATCAGGACAAATTCCCTACTGTCTCCTTTACTAACTACCAGTTGTAGGAGAACAGTGGGGTCAAACTACCACAAACCTAATTATGCATTAATCCCTTGAGAACCAAAGGGATATGCAACACGTTGCGAATCAGTGCATTGCCTTTCCATTTGGTCTTCAATGGGTTAAATGATAGTAAATACTCATCTTGAAAATAAATAATGTAGGTTTTTTTTTATTTATTTTAGTTTTTAAGTAAATGTACTCTCACTGCTGGGAGAACATGTAACAAGTTAATAGAACTAAAGCTTGATTTTTATACAGTTTTATTTTACATGGGAACTGTAGCCTAGGAATAAGCATCTCTTAATGTGATTTGCAAAGTGGCACATACATATACATACTTCTTTCTGCAGTAGTCTACGGCTAATTGGTTTTGTTTTCCAGTCTGATAAATTCAGTGGACTCATATGAACTATTCAAGACTATTAAAACCCATTGTTGTAGGAAGGTAGGAGTTAAAGATATACATCAACGCATATCCAAATAAATAGGAAACTACAAATACAACCCATAAATTAATAGCATATAAATAGATATATGCAACTGATGAATGACAGCTACAATTTTAGTAACTGGGGAGAAGTGATCCACATGACTCCTCTCTCCAGTATTTTTCTGCCTCATAAACTATGTTACACTGACTGAAGAGAAAGGGGTGTCTCTGGGTCCCCCTTTGCCTTTCTTGGTGTTGTATAGCTAATTAGAGTGAGAGACTGGATTGTGGCTCTCTTTTACTTCACTCTGAGTTTATTAGACCCACAGTCATGTGAAGACATCTTTAGAATCTATGACAGTTGTGTCCAAATCTATCCTCAATAGGTGTATAAAGGACAGAATATGAAGGAGCAGTAAACTTTTTTTTATGAAAACATATATGTTCAATAGCTTTTTCTCCTGAGTAAAACAAGGGCACTCTAGCTGTTGTCAGTTGTTTTATTCAATATTTATAACACATAAATAATCAGAAAGTGAATTTACTGTGTGTTTACTTCCTGATAGTTCTAAGTGACAAGAAGGGGCAGTTTCTATTACATACTATGGAGAACTGAAAGTCACTGACTTTCTTCTCCATTAGAATGTAACAGGATAACTAATTGGAATCTGACCACTAGAGGGTATTGGTAATGTTAAAAAGCAAAATATTAAACTGTAATAACTCTGGAAATATGCATCACTCAGCAATGGGAGTATCCTTATTTTACTCAACAGGAAACACCCTACAATATATATTGTCGTAAAAAAAAGTTTAGTGTTCCTTTAAGGATTTTTTGTTTCTTTAGCATGGGGGGCATCAAAATGAATCAGGCACCGATTAACTCACCCATGCTTAATGAGAGATTGCTTTAAATCCTGGCCTGTATACCGCCCTTGAGGACAGGTTTGACAACCTATACTTTAGTCCAGGACCATCCAAGTTTTTTCAGTTGTGGGCCACATGATCAGAAAGCCAAATATTTAAGGGCCACATACAATTTTTTATTGATGAAAATGTTGAATATAGCCTTTCGACTATTAAAAAGATTTGCATTTATTTATTTATCTATCAAGTCTAGGATCATACTGCTAATCTTAAACAGTAAGGTACTAGCAGTTAGTTAGGCCTTAAAGGGATAGTAATACTTCGTTTTAACTTTATTTTATTTTGTAGGCATTAAAAAAACATGAAGAATGATATAAGTCTTATCTCTCAAACCTTTATGGTTTATGAGATATTCACAAGCAAAGTTCCCCTCCCCACCCTTTTACCTAGTGTAAGTCATTTCTTCTCAGATGTGGATCAGGTTGTATGACAGGACAGATAACAGAAGGGGACAATTTTCTTTGTATGAAAACAATGAAAGCCCTTCCCCCCTTGACAAGTTTTTCAGCTTTTTCCATTATCTTAATTGAAGATTGTCCCTCTCTGCAGTCTACCTGGGCATCTCCCTTGTGATCTGGTTGAACATCTTATCTCTTAAACCATAAAAGTTTCAGAGATAAGACTTATATCATTCTTCATGTTTTTTTAATGCCTACAAAATAAAATAAAGTTAAAATGAAGTATTACTATCCCTTTAATGGCCTACTAGTTCATGTGTGCTGGTTAATTAGGTTTTTGTTAAAAATCTTAGGCAGGGCACACCCTGACATCAGGTCTGCCGCATTTGGTCCACAGGCCACACATTGGATGCCAAGGAGCTAGTCTGTGTGAACACTTTTCCCAATCTTCTATATGTTCCCATTGACTCTAATGGTGTTGTAACATGAGCGTAGATCTAATATACTCTGAGTGCAGAGAGAAAGACAGGGATTAACAATCCCCATCTCTTTCTCTAATGTAGCTATAGCCACCAGGAAGCAAAACGAAGGTAGAGATATCCAGAAACATATAAACTCTCTCCACTTAGATTGTGTTTATAGAAATCCATGGGAAATGTGTTTTCCATGAAAGTCAATTAATTGAAATATGAATCGCTAGAAAGGTGCCCAACCCACTGGCACTCAAAGCATTAAAATAATTACATTTAGAAATGAATACACTGGAGAGAGGTTCATACAGATCCCCTATTTCCAGTTATTATAACTGTAACATAGAGGGAGGTTGAGGAAGGGAAGTGGGAAGAAGCAGTGGGTAAAGAGATGCACAGAGGGACTAAGGGAGATAGTTTTTGCCCTAATTAAGATTTAAACTAAATACATAAAAACTAGCTAACACAACATAAAAATTATTGAAAATTCTTTCAAAATCACTTGTTATAAGGTGACAGGTCAACTTTAACCCTTTGAGTGCCAAAGGGGCACGCAGCGCATTGCAAAGCAATGCATAGCATAACCCTCTGGCAATCAAAGGGTTAAAGGAGCAGTAAACTTTTTTATGAAAAAATATATATTGTAGGGATTTTCCTATTGCGTAAAATAAGGGTACTCCCGCTGCCGAGAGATTTATATTTCCATAGTTATTACAGTTTAAACCCATGTTTTTTTTTTTTACATGAGCAGTGCCCTCTAGTGGTCAAATTCTAATTAGATTTCCTGTTAGATTCTAATGGAGAGCAAAGTCAGAAAAGTCAGAGAAATACAGCTCTCCATAGAATGTGATAGAAACTGCCTGTCACTTCCTGTCAGTTAGACCTATCAGGAAGTAAACACAGTAAATTCACTTCCTGATTATTTGAACTGTTATAATTTTTGAATAAAACATCTGACAGCAGTGGGAGTGACCTTGTTTTATTCAGCAGGAAACCCTCTATACAATATGTGTTTTCATAAAAAAATGTACTGCTCCTATAAGTGACATAGATTCCTAGGGGATATCACCATTCCACTATTTGTATGTTGTGCCAATAGCAGTGTGTGGGTCACTTCTGCTTCTGCAGTTAATGGAGAGTTTCTGTCTGTGACAAGCAACAGTGTGAATATAAAGTGGGATGGCAAGCAAAAATGTTATATGATAACTCTTAGGAAAATGCAGATTTGATACTCTATAAGAGTTTGAGTGAAGCATCACTCAGTAGTGGATATCTATCTGGCACTCAAAGGGTTAACTGAGCTGCAAAAGCCTTACAATAAATGTATTTTCCTGATAAGGGCAAATAGCTGTCAGTTATATAACATACATTTTTCAGGATTTTTTATATAGGTTTTTTTTTGTAGTCATTTTTAGATTGATCACTGGGAACATGTAAAGTTATGTATTTCAATCATCTTAACATTTATTTGCAGGCCACTTCTCCCATTTTAACTGAATAAGCAGTGCAAACACTAGTCAAAGTAGGCAGTCACCTAGAGTGACAGAACTAGGGGAGGGAGGTGTTCAAAGTAGAATTGATGTGATTCTGGGGCAACTGCACCATAGGGGACAAATAAACACTCCTCCAAATATCCATTGATTTAAATGGGATTTTTAATCTTTACAAGCCAGTTAGGTCTACAGAGATTTATTATCTGCTGTCAGGAGGTATAACCTAGAGTTAGGCTTCTGCAGAAATGATTAAATATAAATAATCCTATTATATAAAAGGCCAGTTGTGTTTGTCCCAATGCAGTCATGCGCAGTGCAGACTGCGTGCGTTTGGCAGTCTCTACTGCGCATGATTGCATCAAGTGAGTGAGGCGACACATGACTGCATCGCGTGGAGCAGTGATGTAGTGGCCTCTTAACCCTTTGAGTGCCAGAGGGGTACGCAACGCTTTGCTTTGCAATGCGTTGTGTACCCCTCTGGCACTCAAAGGGTTAATATTACCCAGACCTTGGGCCGTGTACACAGGCTTTTACACTAGTAGCTATATAAAAGATACCTACTTAGGTAAGTCAATGTATTAAATAAAAGAAATTCCAATTATTCCTAAGGTAGAATCCCTGTAAGGACATTGGTCTTCATATTTCTATTTACCTTTTCATTTGCATTCTCCCTGGTTTTTAAATTATTTTGCATCCACATGCAAGCCAGTTAACTACTTTCACGCACTGATAAACGTATGGAAAAACTCAATGTGAGCAGCAGTAGTGACTATTGTTTGTATATTTTGCGTTTCTGCTGCTCAGTTCTACTCACTGGTAAATTTCAGCCCCAAATAAAATGTTTAAGGACTGGAGGAACTCCGGAGCACATAAAGTACACCACAGGGGACAATGAAAATGTGTCCTAATGCATCAGCCCACACTAGCATTAAAGGGCTTAATTCTTTGCGTCACAGTAGGGTAGCCAACACATTGAGAACAATGTACTGAATACCCTTCCGGCGCTCTAAGTGTTAAAAGCCCCATTTAACTCAGTCAGGAATTAAAGGGATTTGTATATGCCTCCTGTGGGTGTAGTTGGTTTATTACAGAATTGCTGGATGGCAGCCTCAGTGTCATCCACACATCTAGATACTATCAGAAGAAGCAGTCTCTGTAGCACCTAAAGGTCACACATTTTTTACTTCGACCCTGGGATATATGAGATCAGGCATTCTTGAAGCCATCATACACACTTCACAGCCAAGTTATTTTTAAAGCTTGTTGAAGTGTAAGAGGTTTTTGGAAGCTGGAAAATATCCTGTCAGATTAACCCTTTGAGCACACGAACAGACAGTGCAAAGCATTGCATTGCTCACCACCTCTGGCTCTCATTGGGTTGTTCTGCCAGCAAGGCCTTGGTTCAAATTTATTTTAAACTGAGATAATCTTATAGTATAATTTGCTAGGATGTTTGTCAGAAGCCGTCATGCACAGTAGAGACTGCTGCACGCGCAGCAGTCATAAGCAGTAGAGACTGCCAGTGCCGCAGCTGACACAGAGCGGGGCGCTCTGAATTCAGACTGGAGTCCTCTCTGCGCACCTTCCTGGGACCGCTTGTGTTGGACCATGTGCACGGGCTTTAAAACTAGTATTTCATATAATAATAATTGCATTGTAAATGGTACGATGGAAGTGATTTTTTTCTTTTGCTTCTCTTCTATTGTGATAATCAAACACAATGTAAAAGGGTTACTTGTTAATAAGTAAAAATTAAGGAACAGTAACTTTTTAAAAAAATTACAGATTTTAGTGCCTTGCATGCTGATGCAAGAGACCTCTCACTACTGTGTGATGCCTCATTCAAAAGTTATTACTGCTTAATCTTTTTCATTTTGTTGTTGGTTTTTTGTTTTTTTTATTGGACTGTTCTCAATAGCCCCAGTTGGAGTTCAAAGGACCTTTTTTAAATGTACTCTGTGTGAAAGCCTGAGTCTTAGGGGTAGATTTAAAGCCAGCCGTTAAGTAAAAAAAACACCAACGAGAGTTTTAACGTGTAGGAAGCCATACAGAGGGCCATGGAATGAACTGCTAATGGCAGTTCATCCAGTATGCTGGCCGCAACACTAACGTGTATTTTGGCCCATAAAAAAAACCGCTCCATTTTTCCATTTAAAGCACTGTGTTAGCTGAAAAAACCCGATAAGGGACTCACTTATCGTACAAAACTTAAGACCCAGTTTTTTTAGCTGTAAAGTCCCTTATCTGATCTTTTGCCAGGTAACTCAGCTGTTAACTGGCAAAAGAACCCAATGTCCACAGTGGATGTATTGATATGGAGTCCTAAGCCCCACATCAATACATCCAAAGTGCTTAAAACCTGTCCAAAGTTAGTAGGATTAACGCTATGAGTGCCGGTGGGGTATAATTACCCCACGGAATTCATAGGGTTAACCCGACTAAGTACATTGCATTAACACATCATTAATCCTGATGTCCAGCGGAGTTCTCAGCTTGCTGGTCCTTCTGTTCTGTCTTCTTTCTTCTATCTTCCGCCTTGTCTTCTCCCTGTAAAGTAAAATAAAAGTATAAAAATCAAGCATGAACGAATACATTCCAGAACCCTTTGAGTGGCAGAGGGGTAGGCAATGCATTGCATACCTCACTGTCACTCAAAGGGTTACATTTTAGTGCTCCATAAATATACCCATATATGCCTCCATGTAATGTCCCGAAGGAAAAATGCCAATTACATGGAGGTATATATGTGTATATTTATGGAGCACTAATATTTAACCCTTTGAGTCACAGTGAGGTATGCAACGCATTGTTTTGCAATGATTGCATACCCCTCTACCACTCATAGGGTTCTGGAATGTATTCTTTCATGCTTGATTTTTATACTTTTATTTTATTTTACAGGGAGAAGACAAGACTGAAGAGAAGGCAGAAGTAAGAAGAGAAGACAGGACAGTGGATGGCAGGTAAGTGTAACAGGTATCAGTTAACGATCGGTGCTTGGCAGTATGTCAAGCGCCGACAGTTAATTGTTTTTCACTGTTCAGTTCCCATTATCGCTGCTTTTAGTGGCATTTTGGGAACTAAATGCACAAAACGGACGTTCAGCCACGTCCTTTTGAGTTCTAGCTGGTAGGTCCTTTAAATACCACTTTGAACATGTTAGTTTAACAGCTGGTATTCACTTTGGCCTTACCAGCTATGTTAACGGCTGGCTTTAAATCTACCCCTTAGAGTGTAGCTGTCAATACTAAGTGATAGAAACAGCATCACCTGGTGACCAAACAGAAAATTGCACTTTAGTTTAAAAAAAAAAGTTTATGCTACAAAAAACATTTTGAATGAACATTTTCCCATCAATGGGAGCACCATTGCTTTATGTAGCAAGAAAATAATTACAATGTATATTTTTTTTATTAAAACATTCTCTGCTCTGCTTTTTAAGACATAGAGTTCAATATTTTCAGTTTTACTGATTTGTACTGCATTATTTTTTTGGCCTTTTTTTGATGCTAGATATGTATCCATCACATTGAAAAGCAATGACTTGAAAACAATTACTACAATCCAGTTATACACATTTTCTCTCATTTTATGCTTGTCCTTACAATTATGTTGTGTTTTTTTTTCTTAACCCCTTAGATGCTAGAGGTGTCTCCAACAAATTGGTTCGAAATGTGTTGGAAACATCTGTAGAATTAGAGAGGGGAAAAAGTGAGCAGGAGTAAGTGACCCAGCTCTGAAAGAATTAAATGAGCAATTAATGCTTTGGGTTCCAGAGACCTGGCACTCAAAGGGTTAAGACGTGGCAGAACTGAATGGTACATTTAAGTGATTTAAATAGGAATGTTTCCCCCTCTGAGTGCCACATTTGCAATGGGTTAACACCCTGAATGCTAGAGAGACTTTTGTCTCCAATGGTGAGGTTCACTTGCTCCAGAATTGCACAATTTCTTCTTAGTACATCAGCTTCAGTGAACCCCCTGTGGGCTCAGCATTTCCATGTGTTATAAAACTTACCTCTATTTTTCCCAGATTTTTCTTGCTGGAGCCATCACCACTATAGGACATTGGAGAGGTCTCTGTTTGTATGAAACTAGAACTTTCTGTGATATTCTTTCTGTAATACAAAATGGAAAATGGAATTATTGTTCAAAAACACACTTTTCTAAATTAGTTTCTTGATTTGCAGTAGTTATTGTATTCTTTTGGATGCTGGAGAGCTCTGACACATTGTTTCATGATAATATGGAGACATCTCTTGTTTCAAGGGCTAAGAAACACCAATATCAAAATACAAGATGCTCTTCTATATAACAGAGCATCATATTTATAGATATAATTGTAGACCTTCCTTAACTTGATAAAACCTACAGTATATTAAATTGCACAAGCTGTAGCTCAGGAGACTGGAAGAAGCCATTCTCAACTGAACTCATCACTTATGCTCATGATGTTATACCATATTATGTAAGACACAACAGAAAATGAGGCATGGAATGGAAAATGGTGTATCTAGCTTGCTGAATACATTAAAGGAGATTCACTAAGCAGTGGTAAAGAGGTGATTGCGTGGAGATGACCTCCAGTTTATCACTTCTCCAATTCCTATGTTATTCCATAGAGCCTATGCACTAAGATCTCCAAAGCTGAAGAAATCTTAGTACATAGGCTCCATAGACTAGCATAGGAACTAGAGAAGTGATATAACTGGAGAAGTCATCTCCACTTTATCACCACTTAGTAAATCTCCCCCATTGTGTGCAATATGATATATCTTTATTTCTATTTTAACTTATACATATATAACTGAAAATATTATAAAATTATTTTTTATATTGGCAACAGCTGTATTTTACCATCTATAGAAAATGACAGGAGAAGAAGCTGCAGTCAAATTCTTCATATAATTTGAACTACAGAAATGACATGAGATGAAACTGCAGGCAAAGTCCTATTGATGTTAGTACTTTAACCTGATGTACTTGAGGAGATGCCTTTCTCTGACAGTAATGGGAAATAAATAAGTTGCAGGTATATGTGTGTGTGTTGTGTATATGTATCCTCCCACGCACCTATTTTAGTGCAGAATAATACTTTATTTTCCTGAATATTGGATGACCCCACACATACAGCACCCCCCCACACCAATCTTTCAGTTTGAAATTTAAAAAAAACACTGAGTATAAGTCAGCCTTACAGTATTCACCATTTACATTCCTCCCTGCCTCTATCTTTCTCTCTCTCTCTCTCCCTATCTCTACTTGTAAGTAGACTTGTGGGATTTGGTTCGGCTAATTTCGAAATTCGGATGAATAAGGCGTATTCGGTATCATTCTGACCTTCGGAAAGGCAAGGCCCGCCCACACAAAAAAAAAATCAGAATCCGAAACGGACCTAGTCCGAAATTTCAGTGTACATTTCAGAAATTTGGATGCCGCTTTCCCGCCTGAAACTATTACAATGTTGCTACATGCTACTAAAAATAGACGGTACTGCACTTCCCGCCTGAAACAATTACAATGTTGCTACATGCTGCTAAAAATAGATCTGGTAAAACAGGTGCTTTACAGTTCATGCAAAGTGCAGATATTAACCACATAAGGACACAAGCAATTTTGGCATTTTTGCTCAAAATTTCTTAACTAACAACAAAAATATCTTAACTAAGACAAAAATTCTCACATTCAGAACTTCACATTCCCTCCACTTTTTTAACATACAAATTTTGTCTTTTGCAAGACATTTTTTTGCTGTTAGTTAAGACAAATTTTCTTTTCCTCTACACAACACTGGAGAATAGTTTAGCCAAGCTCTTGCCACGCCCCTTTGCCCATCAATTCTGGAGTTGTGTCGTACACAACGGACATTACTAGTTTTTTGTCGTATACTCTATAGAAAATATGTCATTAATGCATACAATTACTTATTTTTGTCTTTCATACAACATTTTTGTGTCGTTATCCCTTTGAACATATGGCCCATATTATATACCATTTTTTAAAGGGCAGAAAGGGCTTTAATTTGATGTGACATATACTGTCTCATTAGAGATTTAATATTATTATTAATTTAGTTTAATGTATTTTTTATTTGTTTAGTTTTAATCTTTTATTGAATATTTTAAATTTTTTTTAAGTCGGCCGAAAAATTCGGACTATTGCCTAATTTCATCCAAGTCGAACAGGTCCGGTCCAAAATTCGCATCCTCCGAGTGGGGAAAAAAAAATTTGTCCGAAATCGAATTTTACCGAAAATTTTTGCCGTGCACAAGTCTGCTTGTAAGAGGATCTGATCAAAGCTCAGTAGAAGATCCATCTGACATGCAGCATGTTTGATTTTGCTACCTGCTTGCTTGCTTCTACAGTTCCCATCTCCAAGGCATTGACTCACATGGTATGAATAAATATGAGTGCAGAAGTAAAATGTCACATGTGGTTGTACCATGTTAATCTGTGTTTTGTATGATGGAAACTAGAAGAAAGCAAGCAAGCAGGAAATTCAAACATGCTGCCTATCAGATGGATCTTCTACTGGGCTGCCCATTGGATCAGATCTTATACATGTAGATTGAAGCTAGATTAAAAGGAGACCTTAAATATATTCAAATTCATTTTTCCAGACTATTATCACTGAAAAAAGCATTATAATCTAACAAATACGGTATTTAAAATTTGTAATCCTTCTTCAATTCCTTCCCACAATAAGTAGTTCAGTTTTTAGCAAGGGCTGTCCTGTATTTAAACCTGGGTGTGGACATTCACATGTTTCTTTATTCCAGCTTTCTAAACCCCTTAGATACTGCAGGTGACACAAACGCCTTGATCTGCAATGCTTTCTTAACCTCTCTGGTATCCAAGGGAATTACATAGTTTTTCCATAAAATAGACAAGATTCCTGACCACCCAAGTACAATGTGAGGCTGCAAACAACCAATAATAAAGACACTGGGGTTGGATGTTCAAAGAAAAAGCGGTGCAATTCTGGAGCAAACCAAGTGCACCATAGATGTGAAACAAACATTCCTTTTGACTTAATTAGGGTTTTTAACTCCTTGAATGCTAGAGAGGTCTCCAAAGCATTTATTTAAAATGCGTTGAGACCTCTCTAACATTCAAGGGGTTAAAAGCTCAAGTTAAAGCAATAGGAATGTATTTTGTTCCCTGTGGTGAAGTTGGTAGCTCCAGAATTACACCACTTGCCTTAATACATCAGCACCAGTGGCTACAAACTATCAGATAAATTGATTGACAATTGCTATAACACTGGCAATTGCTCCCAATAATAATATTCATAGAGGCATTTTGGCTCTGAGACAAAGAATACATTTATTGAAATTAAAGTTAAAATGCACTTACTTCTCCCGCGTTTTAATCATGTATCCACCAACCGCAACAAGGATGACGAAAACAACAACGGCACCTACAGGCCCAATCTTTGCCCAAATCAGGTTATCTGTTAGGCAAAAAAACACACAATATGATAAAAGAGGCCTTGGACCTTATGTTCAAATTAAAAGTGGAGTAATCTTGGGACAAACCAACTGCATTATAGAAGAGGGATAAAGAATTTCCATTCTTTATCCTGCCGCAATGTGTTGGACACCTCTATGTCATCCAAGGAGATAAAATCTCCATCTAACCCTTTGATGCTGCAGTTGGTTTGCTCTAGGATTCCACCAGTATGCTCTTGAACATAGGGCCCTTTGTGAACACAAAATACGTATAATAATTCAAATGGAAGGGAATCACAGGCAGCCAGTAACCAATTAGCTTGAATGTCAAAGGGGACCACAACACATTGCTCTGCAACACTTTATGGACCCTTCTTCTCTCAAATGGTTAAGATTTTCTTTCTTACTGTTTCTATAAACCTTCTAATATTCTTTAAGAAAATAAGGATTTTATACATATCTTTGAAGGCCAGCATAGGGTGAGATTTATTAAATAGTAACGCAAAACTTTTCAAACTTATTTGCACAGAAACAAGCAATTTCTTATTTAAGAAAAAGTGAAGCTTTCTGCTATGTGTTGACTCAAAAAAAGTGCAATGTTAAAACTTGTTTCAGTTGGGGTTTTGTACGTAATAGTCAATATCTCATCTAAAGACACCATTACATGCACACACCATAAACATTGTCATAGACATTTTTTCCTTTGAGAAGTGAGGGTTAAAGCACAAAAATGTATTGGGCTATGCTAAAAAATGTAATCACCCATATGAACAGGGAAAAAGCTCAAAACATGTATTTATACCCCCTCCCTAACACAAACTGATGGAAAAGGGACAATTTTCTGCTTAGTAAATCTTGGCCATAGAGCTATACTGAAGTAAACAATGGTAACATTAAAGGGATAGTAATACTTCGTTTTATCTTTATTTTATTTTGTAGGCATTAAAAAAACATGAAAAACGATATACGGCTTATCTCTCAGACCTTTACGGTTTGAGAGATATTCCCAAGCAAAGTTTCCCCTCCCGCCCCTTTTACCTAGTGTAAGCCATCTCTTCTCAGATGTGGAATCCAGTCCATAGACCAGACAGATAACGGAAGGGGACAATCTTCTTCCTATGAGAATAATGAAAGCCCTGCCCCCTTGACAAGTTTTTCAGCTTTTTTCCCTTATCTTAATTGAAGATTGTCCCTCTCTGCAGTCTACCTGGGCACCTCCCTTCTGATCTGGCTGAACAGTGTTACATCAGTAAAAGGGGTGGGAGGGGGATACTTTGTCATTGAATTACTCTTCAACTACAACTCTGACAGAATTGAAATAACACTCTCCAAAGTCCAAAAATTATGGTGATTAATTAGAGCTGCTTTTATTATGAAGCATTACTATCCCTTTACATGACCTTAACAAAATGGTGTTTTTATAAGTCAAAGCAAATAGGTAATGGAGGTCTACCCTTTGACTAATGAGCAAAGACTAGTGAGTATAGGTTTAATAGGGCATATGTACAAATAAAAGTGGAAAAACTGCACATTTGGCTGTGTTCTCATGGACACTATAAGTTTAGATAAAATTTTGCGTGATGTTGCCAAGAAAAGCATAACATGCTGGCCCAAATCTAGTTGTTCACATTAGCATCTATTGCTTCTTGTGAATGTAGCCTGTTGAAGCATGCTATAACTTGCCGGTGCTTACAAAAGCATGCAGGTAAGTTGCTGCACAGGAGATCTGCGTGGTAATCTAATAGATCAAACCTATGGTTAAGTTCTAATGTGTGAAACACATTAATCATTGTCTAGGGTTATGTGGTATTTCCACTTCTGCTAACAAATGGCAAAATATATTTCAGTATATAAAGTTCTATCAAGCTGAGAAAAATATTAGAATATAGAGATAAACAATATATATATATATATATATATATATATATATATACACACACAATATGGTAATTCATATAAGAGCAATTTAAAGCACCTTTAATGGTTTGCATGTGTTGCATGTGTGGTTGGCACAGCTCTATGATTTTTGAGCTCTAGGCCCTGATTAGAGATGAGCTAAATGATTCTGTATGTTCAACCTTCCTACAAAACAGAATGTTTCTGAAGATCCAAACAACATCTTGCAAAACAGGTGTTTCATTTTTATGTTCCATTAACTTCCTTAACCAATCTGAAAATATAAACATGTGATGTAAATAAAAAAAAATAAGTTCACTTATCTTCAATGCCAATACATCCTTGTCTAGGACACTTTCCTGAGTAAGGAAGGAGATCTTCTTCAGGCAGATCAGCTGGATGTCTCCTCCCCCTTTCCTCCTTCCCTCTTCCGCACTCCCAGACCCTTTCTCAGTTGCTCCCTTGCACCAGAACCCCAAAGCTAAAGGCCATATCTCTCCCATTCTCCAGCCTTTCTCGATCTCTCATGTTCTGGCCCACTCTCATTGATGGCCTGTTCTTATTTATGGACCCCCTCTCAATCTCTTGTGCCCTAGCCTTCTTTGACCATCTCTCACTCTTACCCCTCATGCCAGTCTTGCTGCCCAGTGTTTTTTCACTCCATCTTCTATCCCCCAATTCCTCCCTTACCATGTCCTCTTTTTTACCTACCCTCCTTGATTTGTTCCTGATCAATTCAGATGAACTCAAGATATTTTCCAGGTACACAGAATCAATCTGCGAAATTACTCATGATTGCTTCTCACATCTCTTCTACTGGCATTGACAATAATCTAGTTCCTGGATTGCTGGAAGCAGAGGCATAGAGTGGGATAAGGGGAAAAACAATGTAAAAGAGAGGGGGAGAGTTGTCCAGCAGTCCTGCCTCCGTTCTAACCCACTAAAGACACCCTCCTATTTTGTTCAGATGTGACCTGGACAGGAACCTGTTTGACATCGCAAGGTAAGCTAGCTTTTTTAATTTTTGTTACAGACATCAAAGGGTCACTTTTCCAGTAAACATAAATCAAGAATAAAATGAAACACTTTGACAAGACATGTTTTGTGTCTTGGAAAAAATGCATGTTTCTTATAAATACTTAACTTACAGAATCATTCTGTTCATTCCTAATGGCCAGTGGTATTTGTCTGTGAGTGACCCATGGTAGTTACCTCCACTCTCTGTTTTACCATTTTCCCACCACACTTCCTGAGAAATTATTTAAATTAAATAAGATGAAATGTTACATCCTGATCTTATGGATATTACTCACTGGTATCCTGGAAGAGTAGCTCATGAACCTTCTTGCCATACAAATTGCTAGCTGAACAGAGTACAACTTGCGGTAGTTCCTTTTCTTTTTGCAAGGTCAGGATACTGCTCACCATGTACCCATTTCTTTGGGAGTGTACAAACTCAGAGTCTATCTCACTGACTGTCAGGTTCTTCTCCGGCAACTCAAATACAATAAAGGGATCTGGGTTGGATTTTACAGTGCACATACATTGGACCGTGTCCTTGGTCACTGTGCACTTAGATTCAGGAAGTACTAATGGTGAGACTAAAAGAGAGAATTCAGCAAAATTAGAATACGTTGTGATCCGCACAGAAGTATAAAGGCACAAAAATGTACAATTAATTGTGCAGCCCTCTGGCACACAAAGGTTAACAAGGATTATGTCCCAGATCTAAGATTCACCACCACAACCTGAATTTGAGACAAAATATTTTATGCAGAAAGCTAAGGAAGAGCAGTTATGGAGCAATTTGCTCCATAAAAAGTGAAAATGCCCATTCCCAACATGCAAATTCAAAGAACATAAAAGTAGCATTTACTTCAATGAAAGTTTGGGAATTTGTCCCCATTTAATGCAGTTGGTTTGTTTCAGATTTGCTGTTGGCTAACTTTCTGCAACTGATAACGACATTAACCACTGGAGTCCCAGAGGGGTATACAACGCATTGCAAAGCAATGCGTTGCTTACCCCTCTGGCACTCAAAGGGTTAAATGGTTTAACAAAAGTATCATATACATAAATAATACTAAACATGTTAAAGGTGAACGTCCTAGGAATAAGTAAATCTTAATTTGTGCCAACTGAAGGGGCTCAAATTCTTAAAAAAATGATTTTATTACTACTACCAATACTCAAAACACCCATATCCAATATATGTTTAATGTATTTTTTGTTTTTGTTTGCTTGTTTCTTTAGAGGAGTTTTTTTCCAACCAGTATGTGAGTGTGTGATCCTAATGTAACCCTTTAAGGGTTAATTCTCAATAATGTCTTACTTTGTTCAGAGGAAATTAGCTACTGTTTTAATAGCTGGCTGTTATTTTGGCCTCTTACGGACTTCATTCAAGCAACAATGTATGTTGCAGCCAGTGCAGACAGACTCAGATGCTTCACTGGAGTCTTCCAACCAAGACTGTTCAGTCCATTCCAAGTAACACAGACAAAAGGCAAATATATATGTCTTTATAAACAAATTAGATACGTGATTTAGCAATAAACTAGTGTTGCACGAAATTCAGTAGTTGAACAGAGTACAGTCATTTTCCGTATATATGGATGTATCCTGATGCTGTACTTTGTCTAATCTCTCTAGAGAGGAGTTTCTGGATACACTGATGGATATGTGTGGATGGAGTATTCACTCAAGACCATTTCTGTAGGGGGCCTTAGGCTATCTTCCTATATAAGGGTGGAAGAACAATAGCAATAGGAAGAGTTAAGCACTAGAAGAGGTCCAAAACAACCTTAATCCATTGCTGGACTGGATCTCCGTAAGCACTCTCCATAAAAATGTAAGTGCAATCACCCAATTGTTGTAGAGCTTCATAAGGCCTTGTTCACATGGGTGACTTTGTTGCAGTATGTTGCAGAAACACAATGTGATTACAGAAAACAATTGTAGCTCTAAAAGTCACCAATATGAATTGTACCTTAGAAAACAATGATCTCATCTCTATTCTGTGAAATGTGATGTAACAATACGGCTGCAACAGTCGCCTATGTGAATTAGGCCTTCTAAAAAGATTATTTATATATATATATATATATATATATATATATATATATATGGCCATATCCTAAGAAACATGGATTTTGTGCATCATTATTTCATTATTTATAACAGAGCTCACCTGGCCAGCATGCTGTATATTATTTTATGCACAAAATATACTGGGAAGAGCAAGCCATACACATGGCTCTATCACCTAAGGTAGTTGCATGAAGAAAATGGATGTCACCCAGCCCTGCGGCATTTACAGCTTCATTTAGACAGAAAAGGCAATTTCTGGGGAAAAAGTACCACTGCTATACATATAACAAGCGTAGGCAGCGCTGATCCTTAAAGGGATAGTAATACCTAAAATGTAAAAAAAAATATGTTGTAGGGTTTATCCCCCTGAGTAAAACAAGAGTACTCCCACTGCTGAAAGATGTTTCATTCAAAAGTTATACATTTTCAAAGTTGAATTTTTTAGGTGCAATATCACTGTGGCCTGAAATTGTACAGTGGTGCTGTTGCTACACAAACCTATGGACAGCTCTGGTCTCAGGACCATAAATCTCCATAGGATGGTGTAGCAACAGCACCACTCTACAATTTCAGGCCACTGTGATATTGCACCTAAAAAATTCAACTTTGAAAATTTATAACTTTTGAATGAAACATCTTTCAGCAGTGGAAGTACTCTTGTTTTACTCAGGGGGATAAACCCTACAACATATTTTTTTTTACATTTTAGGTATTACTATCCCTTTAAGTTCTGCTAACAGTGTATATTTTTGGATATTCCAGCTTGATTAAAAGAAGATCAATTAAAATGACTGAGCCACTGATCGATATGCATGTAGTCAGCCCGGGATGTTCTGAAATCATGCAATGATGACCGTAGCCGACTACTTCTGTAATATATTAATAATAATATTTTCATGATCTGAGAGTATTTTGTCTTCATTCACACCTTGTGTGATAAAGACATCTCACATGCATTGCTTCTCAGACCTCTAGCATTCAAGATGTTTAATATGGAAAAGAGGAAATCCAGCTCATATGGCTTAAAAACCAATTGCACCATAGGGCTGAAATGAAAATTTTGCATAGTGTAGCTGATCTAAAAGCTTAAAACCCCTGAATGCCAAAGAGGTCTCCAGCACATTGCTTTACATCTTTAGCACTCAGAGGCTAAAGCTTCATTTAAATCAACATGAGTGCTCATTTCCCCCCATGGAACAGCTGGTTTGCTCCAGAATTGCACCTGTTTAGGTTAATGAATAAGGCCCCATGTGCTGAATAGCAAAAGTAACTTACAGACAACAGTGAGGTTAAAAGAACTATTACTCTGTCCATATTGGTTCTCCGCTGTGCACCAATATTCACCATCATGTTCATGGGTGACAGAAGGGATTTCCAGAATCAGTTCATTCTCAAAGATCACAGAGTTCAGTACTTGTTTGTCCTTTATAAATGAGATAATGGGGTCAGGGTTTCCTTGTGTGTTGCACAGAATGGTAACGGAATCACCTTCTATTGCTACAGATGATGAGTTCACTGATGGCTTCCATGGGGCATCTGCAAGACAAGACATTATTCCTGGTCACAGCGCGCACATTAACCTTTGAGTGCTGGTGAGGTATCCAATACAATGGCACTAAAATACAAGTTCCTGCAATATAAAAGAGCATGTTGTGACTTTCACGTATATATATTAGTTTCCATACCATGATAAACCTGAAGGTATGAGGAGTCCTATTTCTGGGTCCCTTTGGATGGGCATTTCCTGTCCCTTAGACAGTGGAGAACCCCCCCACCCAACCAACCCTTCCTTTTCTTGGTTTCCTCCTCTCTGCTCTGTTTCTTTATCTTTTCTCTCCTTTTCTTTCTTTTTATCTCACAGTTGATGCTCAAAATGTAATGGGTGTGTGCTTGTCAATCAAGATGATTATTTTTCTGTATTCTTGATTTACTATATCTCAGTCTAACCTTTATGACAGATTGGTTGTTATCCTACCTGTTTAATTGTTCAATATGTGATTTATTTTGTACTTTATTTCCTTTTTGTTTGTATTTGCACTTTCAATAAAGCTTTGGAAAAATAATGAGGATATGTGTAATTGCTTGTGCTTGTCTGAGCAGACGAAGCAAAGTAATACTTCTCTGCGCACCTCATTTACCAGTTATATCTACATAAGGCACAGAAGAAAGCAGGCTTATCAACCCTGAACATGCATTTTATACTGTAAGTACTGGAAAAAAATAGAATTGTTTTTACTGACATATTCCATGTACATCTCAATGATATTAAGGGCACCTCCCAACTATTGCTTATCAGTAACTTTACTTATGGTCAGAATACCCAACAGGGAGTGCCGGGTTCATGGTAATTGTATCCCCCAGCCAGATGAACAATATTACATGAGATAATGTGTATCATATCCCCTTAAGGACCAGGATCAGTGGGGGTGGAATGCATTGCACACACCCAGCCCATAAAAGGCTAGTATAAATACAGGAATAAGTGGTTCTTCATCTGTTTAACCGAAGGACTTACCTAGGACTTACCAGTAAACTCATACATTTCAGTGGAGATCACAATGGGAGGATATTTTAATAAGATTCTGCTTCCTCTATAAACCAGGCAATTGAATACATTTTCTTGTGGTAAACCTGCATAGAGTCAATTTACTAAGCTACTGACAGCTAAAGTTATCCCCTTAATGTGGCTTGCACCATGGGGAAGTCATTGGGGAAGTTTATGGTCATTTTTAGTGCTCCTTTCTGCTGAACCTTGTTTTAATTGATGTACTAACAGGGAGCTGAGGAAACTGGGAAGGAGTTCTGAATTTGCTTGCATTAAAGTCTTATCAATGAGTGAATGCTTTCTTAATCTTTTTTTGCTTACGGCAACTCTAACTTGCAATCTGGAACTTTCAGAGCACCCGTAATATTTTATAGGTCATTTGCCAAGGGTATAATGAAGAAGACAAATACTTAAATGTATTATAAAGTTTCACAATTACAATAACATTCTTCCCCATCTGTACTGTTCTGGCCAGTACACCACATGCCAAAATCATTATGTACCAGTGTAATAGATTGTGTACATGTAACCAGCCCTGCACAAAATTTTCAAAAGCACATTTGCCATGAGCTCTCCTTATCACAGCACATGCACGATGGCCCATTAGACTGAACTGGTAGACTTTATGGTTCTCTCATTAACCTCCCAGTAGCCAACACAATCAAGTGGCAATAATTTTCTGTCGAGAGGAAAGAGAGAACAGGGCCTAGCAAGATAGGAGGAGAGGAATGGAAGAGTATGCCCTGAATGTTAACTTAATGGTATGTTTGTACATTCCACTGCAGTATAATTTATTTATTTGGCCAAAAGTGTTCTTCCTTTCCTAGTACAGTTACATATCTGATCATGCTCTTAAAACTTGTAGAATACGCAATGTGCCCTGCCTCTCTATCGCCCTTTTTTATTATTAATCAGTTTTATCTCTTTCTCATTTCTTTTTCCTTCACTCCAGCCTTTCTCTTACTAACCCTTACCTTTCTTCCTCATCCCATCATCTTTTGCTTTCTTTCCTTCCACACTCCTTCCTCTATCACTTTTCCTCCTACACAGCTACGTTAGTAAGAAGGATTAGAGGTTAGTAGTGGAGTGATGTAAGTTTATACATTTAAGATGATGGGTGTAATTTAATTGAAACAAAAAGTGTCCATGTTAATGCTTTAGGGACAAGGGTGATCACTGCATTTATTTGCATTGTATTGCACACCCCTCTGATTCTTAAAGGGTTAACTTGCAGCTTTATTCATGTGGGATCTAGTGTGGGTATGGCATCAACTATATAGTGCACACACCCCATGTGCAGCCACTGGAGTTGGTTTTCCATCGTTTTCTAACAATTTTAAACCTGATATAACAAGACTAGTGTAAAAGCCCATGTACACGGGCCAAGGACTGGGTGATGGTAACCCTTTGAGTGCCAGAGGGGTACTCAACGCATTGCTTTGCAAAGCGTTGCGTACCCTCTAGATCATAGAGGGTTAAGAGGCTGGTCCTGCTCTGTGTCCTGCTGCCGACGCAGTCATGCACTGTAGAGACTGCCCGAAAGCACAGAATGCTCCCAGCACAGAACTCCCTGCATTCCGTGCGTTTAGGCAGTCTCTACTGTGCATGACAGCTTCTGACAAACATCCTACCGAATTATTATATACTAGTTGAACAGCCCGTTACACGGGCCACAGTGTCACAGCTACCCAGTCGCGGGGCAGTCACACGCAGTAGAGACTGCCTGCGCTGCGGCTGATACAGAGCTGGACACTCCTTCGGAGAGCCCGGCTCTGTATCAGCCGCGGCACAGACAGTCTCTACTGCACATGACTGCAGCACGCGCAGCAGTGGAACTGTGCATGTCGCGGCGTTACACACGATTTAGCGAATTATTAAATATAGGATGATTCTTTTCAATCTCAGTAAACTTTGATAACTGGAATAGTGAAGCTGAATAGGTATTCTGTAATCAATGCAATCATCAAAACTACTTAGCATTTAAATAGTGAACATAATTGCACTAGAAGCATAGGAGAATCTGGTGGGAAATAACTAGCTGTCAGAATAATATCAAATAGAAATTGATTGCTGGGGTTTTTTATTCATGACTAGTGTAAAAGCACATGTACACGGGCCAAAGTGCGTAAACGGCAGGTGTACTACCGCAGAACTATACCTCCCAGCACTCTGTGCGTTCTGGCAGTGTCTACTGCCCATGACTGCATCGGACAAACATACATCTGGCCTTTTATGTTATAGGATGTGATTGTGCTGTGCTTTGTGCGCATCTTCTCCTGTCTGACAAATGGATGTGTAACCTGCTGGCACACAGGTTTCACAAATTGTTCACACTGGAGAGATGGGTCTCTTGGGACCCACCTCTGCCTTTATTTCATATCAGCGTAGTGGCACGAAGGTGGGAGGGAGTGCTGATTTTAAATGATTTAACCCTTTGGGTGACAGATGGGTATACAACGCATTGTTCTGCAATGCATTGCGTAACTCTCTGGCACTCAAAGGGTTAATCTTGCGCCAAACATACTACCTTATAATACAGAAAAATAAAGGTTACATTTTAATTGATGTTTAACCCCTGGGGAGTTGTTAGACATAAAACCTATATGTGTTGTGCATCAAGTTTGAGGGTTAAACCTCTTATTCACAAATAAAATACTACAAAGAATACTGCATAGTACATATTGGAGTTACAGGCTAGTCAGTAGTGCTGCTCTGGTGGAGTTGTTTGTCCCAGTGTGTTTAAAGGAACCTGCCAGCTGTAGCAATGTTTGTCAGGAATTGCCCCCATCATTCTGATGAAAAATGACACATGGTATGATATGTATAATAACTCATTAAGAACCAGAGGGGTACACAATGCATTACAAATCAATTAATTAAACACCCCTCTGGTCTGTGAAAATGTGAAAGTATTTCATGGTATGAAATATGTTAATCAATGGGATGTGATTCTATTCATAAAAAGACACTATTTCATTGGCCATATGTCTACATCTTTTTACAATAATTTAAAGAACCACCAAAGATTTAGTAACATAGAAACAAAGTTGTTAAGTCTGAAAAAAGACATGCGTCAGACAAGTCCATCCCATGCCACATCACCCCTGTTGATTCAGAGGAAAGCAAAGAGAAACCCATTGAAGCCATTGCCAATAAAGCCCCAAGTGGGTAAAAACTATTCCTTCCTGACTCCAAATGGAAGTCAGACAGTTCCCTGGATCAACATCCTATCTGCACTGAAGCCATCTGTCATAATTCCCAATATTGTTCTGTGCTAGATAGGCATCCATTGTTTTTTTGATTCTGTATTTCCATTGTTGAGGCCACCATGTAACCAATATCCTTTCTGAGGAATCAGGGGCCTGCTCATCTATATACACTTCCCAGAACTAAATCTGTATATACAAGTAGACACTAAGTTGGTGTTCACAATAAAGGGCCCCTATCACAGTGATGTATGTCGATTATACACATATATTAGGTCATATTAGTGACATAAGCTTTATGGGGCCTTATGCAGGAAGCTAAGGGTGCGATTTCTGGAACAACTGTGCCATAGAGAAAAAAACAAAGGTTCCAAAAATGTCCATTGCTTTAAATTGTGCATCTAACTCCTTGAATGTTAGTGAGGTCTCCAAAGACCTGTCTAATATTTAAAAGGGTATAAGTTCCCTTTTAATTGAATGGGACTTTTTGTTTTCCCCTGTGGTGCCCCTCTGCACCTCTTTAGCCTCCTGCATAAGACTGTTGAGGGTTATAGATTCAACTTGCAGTGTGAGTCTGAATATACATACTGCCTGTGTGTGATTGGTAAAGAAGTGTATATTTACTTTAACACTATGGGTGCTAGAGATATCTGCAATGAATTGGGAAGCAATGTGCTGAGAAATCTGTAGCATCCAAGGGTTTAATAGTATAGCTACACTTTTCTAGATACTGGTTTTAGTAAAGTTACATGTGTGAGTGTGTCCTTTAGAGTCTGTCAGAGGGATTATGCTAGAGGGACAATAACCCCTTATAAAAATGTATTGATCTGTATCTATATGTCTATCTATCTATCTATCTATCTATCTATCTATCTATCTAGTATTGCTTTTTCTGTAGAGTGAAATAAGGAAGTTCTCAGTGCTAGAAGATGCTTCTTTACAAAGTTACTATAGGGTAAACTTTTTTAAAAATTGCAGTTTAACATTTTATAGCTAGGGGCCTTTGTTAATAATAATAATAACAACAACTAGTATTTATATAGCGCCTTTCTCCCAGTGGGACTCAAAGCACTTTCAGAGCACGCTCTCAGAATTAACTGAATCAGCAGATTAATAATAGATGTTATTATTACCCAATCAATGGTACTCATTTATCAACCTTGGAAGGATAAAGGGCTGAGTTGACCCTGCTAGGATTCAAACCTGCAACCTTGTAGTTTGAACAGGGTCTGTAGTCAGGGCATTTACCACTGAGCTATTTTGTTGTCTATGAGAACCCTGAAGCAATAGCAAAATGTGAGTTTGCACTGTAATAACTTATGAGGGAAGCTTCTTCCAGCAGTGGGACAGCTATTCTTTTTCTCAGCACAAAAACATTCTACAATTTATGTTTCATATATGGATTTCCTTTAACCATTTAACATTTCTGAGTGCAAGAAGGGTGTGCAATGCATTGCATACCCCATGGTCATTCAAAGGGTTCAATTAAGCACCAGAGGGGTGTGCAACGCATTGCAAAGCAATGCATTGCTCAGCTCTGGGGTCCTTAAAGGGTTAGTCTTTATTACACATTATTAATTTTATATAGATGCCCTGAAGCTGATGATTTCAAGAAATAGTAGTCTATTTCTGGTGCACGGCATCTATACCATAGAAAATGACCGGACCATAAAAGCAAATAAAAGTTTCTGTTGGTTTTCGCTGGGCTGTTAACCCCATGAAGCTTAGAGTTGTCTCAGTTTTTATTTATTCCTTATGGAGCACTTGCTTTAAACCAGAACGCATCACTCTTCCTCAGGGTCCCTGAAGATTACAGGTGGTGTTACTTATATACCAGACAAAAAATACTATTTCCCTTCAACAGGAAAATAATGTACATTTTACTTACACATCACTGCGAGGCCCATGGTTTTATTAACTGTACCATATTCATTCTCTGCTGAGCAGACATAAATTCCATCATGATTATATGTCACATACTCCAGCTCTAGAGTCAGGTTTCCTGTAATGTCTTCCTTTAGGAGTACGTCTTCTTTGAACCACATGACTTTCGAAACTGGATTACTGTCAACCACACAAACAAACACAGCCTGAGTGCCCTCTGTGGTCTCAGTGGACGAGTTGATATCTATAATCCGTGGAGCATCTGAAATGAACGTAAAGTCACTCTTAATACATGTAGCATTGATGACAAAATGATTAGCATTTTTTATGAGGCTGACAAATCTTTGGTGATAAATGTAGGTATATAATTGTTTCCTTAACATATCCCTAGAGAGTGGACTTGAGAATTTTGATTCACTAACTTATGTTCAAGTATGAAATATGCCTTGTATAAGAGTTTTCATGAGGTTCCCATCATCCTCTGCTCCAATCTGCAGATATTAATCCAGTCAACATGGTCTGCTTGCTGAGGCTCAGTCATAGGGCCTTATCCACAATAGGGCAATTCTGGAACCATTCAACCGCAACATATTGGAGAAATAAAAATGCCCCAAATTCCCAATGACTAAAATGGGTCTTTTAACCCCTTGAAAGCTAGAGACCTCTCTAGCAATCAAGAGTTTAAAAGTTCCATTGAAATCAATGGGTATTCAGAGAATGTTTATTTGACCTCCATGGTGCAGTTGGTTTGCTCCACAATTACACCTCATCCAAATTTGGACCAAAGTCTCGAAAACATTGGGTTTCGTGGAGGATACCCAGGTCGTACTTACACTTGACATCCATTGTAACAAATCCTTTGTACTCCAGATCAGTGTCTGGGAAGCTGACCTTGCAGCCCAGCCTCTGACCATTGTTTTTATGGGAAGGAAGGAATTTCAGAGTAGATATGTGGGTCCACGTTGCACTGCTCTCCTCAAGTCTGGCATAGACGGAGTGGTGCTCTAGTCCTTCGATCTCCATCCAGGTTACACTGGGCTTTAAATCAGGACAGTTATCAGGCACTCGGCATGTTAGCTCAGCATCAGCGCCCGATATAATTTCTTGAGGTGGAATCACAAAGGGCTCATCTAAAAAAGCACATAACTTATTAAACCTTTTAGTCCTGTAGCAGTTGGTGCTATAAAATAGAGAGGAAAGGCAAGAAGATTACAAAATCAATTTAAGGGATAGAACTGTTTCATTCTCTTATATGGAAGGACATGTGGTTGCATTTAACTCTCTGAGTGTCAGAGGGGTAGGTAACACATTGCTTTGCAATGTCTTGGGTACCCCTCTGGCACTGAAAGTGTTATACACACAAACACACATGCATACAACTACACACACATACACACACACACACATAACTACACACACAACTATACACACACACACACACATAACTACACACACCTACACACACAACTACACACATATACACACACAACTACAACTACACACACACACACACACACACACACCTTTACACACGCACACAAACTACACACACAGCTACACACACAAACTACTCACACATCTACACACACACACACACACACACAAAACTACACAAACACACACAAACACAACCACACACATACACACGCACAACTACACCCACACACACATACATAAATAAAACTACACACACACGTACAAATTAAAGTGGAACTGTCACCTTAAAACAAATTAGGCAATTTTAAGCCATCTTGCAAAATTCCCTATATAGTGTATTAGATATGTTTTATTTATTAACTCTGTGTGTTATATAAATGTATTCAATGTGTTGGATACCTCTCTGGCCCTCAAAGGTTTAAAACTGTTTGTTCAAGCTATAAGAATTTCTCTGATAAGCAGTCCCCTGCACAGCCAGTACAAATGTCTAACCCTTGCACCCCTGTTCTGCCCCCTTGTGGTCTCCTCCCTCTCATTTCCACCACAAGTGCAATTTTAACCCTTTGCATTCTGTGTGCATGTGCAGTGCATAGCAATCTCTTTGGCACTCAAAGGGATAGTAATGTTTCATATGACATGTAGCTCAGAACATGAACATATGTAACAGTACTGCTGTGTGATGTTCACAGGCTTCAAAACTTGCTAGTTACAGTGTAATAATATGTTGAAGATGATCCCTCACACCCCTTTCCCCAAAGTAAACATATTTGTCCCAGGACCGACAGTGAATCACAACGATCTTCATACAGTATTAGGAAAACCTGCCCCCCTTTATGAAGGCTTTCCTTATACTGAGTGAGAGAAAATTGTCCCTCATTGTCTGATCAAGTAACCGAACTTCATATCTATGGATATAGGGCTTGCTATTGGGGAAAGGGATGGGAGGAATCATATTCAAAATATTATTACACTGTAACTAGCAAGTTTTGAAGCCTATGAACATCGCACAGCAGTACTGTTACATATGATGAACAGTCTGAGCTACATGTGATATGAAACATTATTATCCCTATAAATGCATTTAGCAACTGATCCAAGGGCAGAGGGTTTACCCAAAGGCTCCTCTCCCTCTGTCTTCATGTGGCACTGCTGCTGATCTGTTGGGCAGAGGAGTTCCACAAGCCTCCTCTCCCCAAGGGATTAAACTCAAACACACACAAATCTCTGTTTAACCCTTTGATTGTTGGAGTGTGCCACACATTCCTCACCCCTCTGACCCACCAAGGGTTAAAGAGAAGCAAATGATGGAAAATGTGTGGCAGGGACTTCCTCAATTTTTTATAGAAATTGCAACACACTGAATTCTTGTAACACTGTTTCTATTCTTGCAAAATAAAATGCTTACCAGTAGTATACTATACATTTCTGTTATGTGAAAGGATAATATACAAGAAAGACAAAGTGACTCCTAGGACAAAACACTCAATTTTATCACTGATTTAAGCCACCAACTGCCAAAAGGGCTACAACAGCCATCTACAGTCAAATAACAATAATCTTTCAGTATGGGCAGAGTGAAAGAGTTAATAATTAAAGGGTCATTAAAATAATGTTATATATGGCATCTTAGTGGTACTATAATGTCTGTCCTATTTCTGTTTTATTATTACAAATCAGGTATGGCAAGGGTTAAATCCAGTGGTCAAGACCTGGGGGAAAAAGTTTGGGAACTCACCCAAGATTCCCCTCAGCCCAAAATAAATATTTATGGTTCACCTCGACTGTCTCTCTCTCTATACATGTGTGTGTGTCATTGCATGTATGAGTGTGTCTATCTCACTCTATGTATGTCAATGCATGTGTGTGGGAATTTCTGTGTCTATATGTGTGTATGTCTGTTGCATGTGTCTTTGTCTCTATCACTGTTGCATGCATGCACACAAATTGCCCCCCATCATCTCCACATTGCCCTCACATTACCCCCCATCATGTCCATATTGCCCTGTCATCTCCACATTGCCCTCACATTACCCCCATCATATCTGCACTGCCCTCACACTGCCCCCCATCATCTCCACATTGCCCCCATTATCTCCACGCTGCCCCATCATTTCCACATTGCCCTCACGTTGCCCCCATCATCTCCACATTGCGCCCCCATCATTTCTCCTCACCAGCTCCATATTGCCTCCATCATCTCCACGTTGCCCCCATCATCTCCATATTGCCCTCACATTTCCCCCAATCTGCTCCAGCTTGCTCCCCATCATCTCCACATTGCCCTCACATTTCCCCATCAGCTCCAACTCGCCCCCCATCAGCTCCACTTTGCTCCATCAGCTCCAACTTGCCCCCCATCAGCTCCACTTTGCCCCCACCAGCTCCAACTTGCAACCATCAGCTCCAACTTGCCCCCACCCGCTCCAGCTTGCCCCCATCCGCTCCAACTTGCCTCCATCCGCTCCAACTTGCCTCCATCCACTCCACTTTGCCCTTATCAGCTCCAACTTGTCCCTCATCAGCTCCAACTTGCCCCACTTCATTCGTTTCCTACCTCCCTGGTAGTCCAGCGGCCTGGCAGGAGAAGTCTGTGCCTCCTTTGGCACAGACCTGTAGCTGCTGGGGCTCCCGAGTGGTCTTCTCTTCAGTAATGCAGAGCTCCTGGGAGATGATGTCATCTCCCAGTGCTCTCTGCATTACTAAAAAGCCGACGGCGATGAAGGAGCTCAGTAGCTACAGGTCTGTGCAGACAGCAGAACTGACTGTGTTGCTGTGCCGGGTGGAGGAGTCCTGCTAGTGGGAATGGTGTTCCTGCTCTGGAAAATTTACAGGAAAGCCGTTCCCACAGGTTCCTGCAGGACTGGAGCCCTGGTTAAATCCTTTGAGCTAGGTGTATGCAAACCCATCTAGTGCTCAAAGCATTTGAGTCAAATTGTTAAATGCAAGTTTAACCCTGTGAGTGTCAGGGAAGTGTGCAAAGGAAGTTTCACACCTCTTTGGCAATCAAGGTGTTAACTACAGTGGGGTTGTTTGCAAAAACAATTTGATAATGAGTGGGAGGGCGACAGCATGATTCTCAAACAGTGAGGTTGGGTATCAGCTATGGCACTACGGCAGCCTCCTTGCTCACATATAAAAAGATAAATTGTTTAACCCCTTAATGACCAGTGTGCGGATGCACATCTGGCACTTGAGGGCCACGGGACATTTTCTTTTTTTTTGTAGATCCGATTCAGGGCTCCCCAAGCGGTGTGCAGCCATGAGGTGAGCCCTGAATTCAATGACGTGCCAGGACCGTCACTGGTCATTAAGTGCCAGACAGCCATGACAGTCTTGGCACGGCATTGGGCATTAAGGGGTTAACTTTCATTAGAGCTTTAACCCTTTGAGCACCAGAAGGGGTATGCAACACATTGCATTCAGAGGGTTAATGGTATGTAGATAGGTGTGTGGGCTTATTTTTGCAAGATGCTTTAGAATTGACTAAGTTGGTTAAGGGATAGTGTTGCTTTTATTTAACAAATATTAATATTGTAGACATTAAAAAAATAAGTACAGTGAGCTATGTCCCATCTTGCAAACATTTATAGTTTAAGAGATCAAAGCATGTAAAGTTCCCCCCTCCAGCAGAGTGGAAATAGCGCAAAATTGAAATAAATACTTCACTGGAATGGTCTACAAAGTGTGCTTGCAATCCAGGACGGTCCCGGGAACAGAATCGGCTTCTCGCAGCTAGAGAGCAGACTTCTTTGACATGCAGGGAGGTGGGAACTTTACATGCTTCTATCTCTCAAACTATAAATGTTTGAGAGATGGGGCGTAGCTCATAGTACTTCTGTTTTTAATGTCTACAATATTAATATTTCTTAAATAAAAGCAATACTATCCCTTTAAGGTGACAGTTCCATGTTTAAGCTGTTCCTTGTTAATGCTGTTATTTAGCCGGTTGAAGGAACATTTTAAATGAATTAACTTCATCCTTCGTGGTTTATGAACAGCAAAGTTGCATTTAAATCTCCAACACCACTAGGCAAAGCATGAAAATACCAGACACTCCCCTCTCTCCAAACAACCCAGCTCCTTCCACTTTTGCCTAGTACAGAAAATACCTGTAGCATATGGCATACTGGCACAAAAAGGTTTTTACCCCACTGGCTGCTAGAGAGGTCTCCAACACATTTTGAAACTTATTAGCATCCGGGGGGGGCTAAATAATAGTCAATAAAGTGTATAAACCAATAAATAAAAGACCAACATTAATCAGTAGCTGATGTCTGCATGCGGCCAGGAGGACTGAGGCTCCCTTCAAAATGTGGCTTTCTGAGCAAGGGAGGAGCAAGGGGGACTCAGTCAACTGATGGTGGGGTTGTAATGTAATAAAGCTTATCATGTATGTATGTATGTATAAATACACGGGTATTACATTTAGACAAAAAATACGGATGGTCAGTCTTAAAAGTTTGACCACCCCTTCTAGGGCCAATTTAAGCCATTAGTAGGCCCTGGGCAAAGAATAAAGTAGCAGGCCTAACCATGTAGATGCTAGAAAAGTCTCCATGCTAGAGAAGGGAAGTAATTCCTCCTGCCCCCCCTTGCTAAACGTGAGTAATAACACAATTTTCAATTTACATGAATTCAGCTTCAAAGAATGTTGAGATCATATTCACACTATTACAAGAACTTGTACCTACTGTAGCTTGAGTAAACTAGATTCACACTATGGCAAGCACTTATACCTACTGTAGCTTGAGAAAACTAGGTTGCACCATGACAAGCACTTATACATACTGTAGCTTGAGTAAACTAGTATCACACTATGACACGCACTTATACCTACTCAGAGGCGTAACTAGAAGCCACCGGGCCCTGGTGCAGAAATTGCCATGCCCCCCTGACCACATTGGCCCCCCATTGCCCCCAATCTCCACATTGAACCCCCTATTGCCCCCAATGCCCCAATCTCCACATTGCTTCCCCCATTGCCCCCAATCTCTACATTGACCCCCCACTGCCCCCAAACTCCACATTACTCCCCCATTGCCCCCAGTCTTCACATTGCTCCCACATTGTCCCAAACGCCACATTTCTTCCCTCATTGCCTTCAGTCTCCACATTGCCTCCTAGCTCCTATCTCCCTGGTGGTCCAGCGGAGTGGCAGGAGAGGTATGTGCCTCCTTTGGCACAGACCTCTCTACAGCTTAAGCTCCCGCGTGTTGTCTCTTCAGTAATGCAGAGCGCCGGGAGAGGATGTCATCTCCCAGCACTCTGCATTACTAGAGTGTGGATGAGGCTGCTCATCTTCTAGAGGTCTGTGCCAAAGAAGGCACAGACCTCATCTTGTTGCTAATTGCAGGCAGTCGCAGGGTGCGACCCCTGCAACCCCCATTGTTACGCCAAGCTACTGTAGCTTGAGTAAACTAGCTTCATACTATGACAAGCTCTTATACATACTGTAGCTTGAGTACACTAGTAACACACTATGACAAGCACTTATACATACTGTAGCTTGAGTACACTAGTAACACACTATGACAAGCACTTATACCTACTGTAGCTTGAGTAAACTAGGTTCACCCTATGACAAGTATTTATACCTACCGTAGCTTGAGTAAATACTTAATTTACATACCTATCTGTAGGTTTTCAAACCGGGCTTTACACATTGAGCAGACTGTAACATTTGCCTCAGATTGCATGGGAGAGGAATGTTAACTATTGTGCAAAGCCTGATGGGCAAAATGCGGAAAATTGGTAGCACAAAACTTGAGGGTCAAACCCTTTCACTGCTGCAGGGATGTAGAATGCATTTCTGTAGTGTGCAATGGGTTGCACACCCCTTCGCCAGTAAAAGGATTGAAGTTTGAGAATCACGTTTTCAGGTACCAAATTGCACGCATTGACAGTGAGTGTTTGCAATGCATTGGAGTCCAAGATTGGAGTCTGGCCCTTGCATCTTAGGCTGGCCTCTCAGCTTCACTTGTAGTACTTGTAATTATTAATTACTATTATGTACTTGTTCATAAACCTCTACCCATACTTTACATTGTTAAATTAATAAGTGGTTTTAGGAAGAATGTATTTTGTTCAGCTGTTTGTTTGTGATGGTATTGAATGTGGAGGTGAATGAGAGAGGCTGTAAGCCCTAAAAGGAATTTTCTGTAGCATGGAGGGTTGTGGGTGAAGGACAGAGCAGGAAGTTCTGGAGGAGCAACATTTGGGGTATTGTATAAGAAGAGAGGATGTGGATACTGTATTGAGAGAGTAGAGATGGAAGAGAGGGAGAATGGGGTTGCTTTATGAATGAGGGAGGAGAAGTATAGAGGTGCTTGATGGAGATGGGAGGACACAGTAGGAAGTGGTATCTGGGAATGGGATGTCTGAAGGAGAAGAGAGAGGAGTAGGTGGTATTGGGAGAAGATAGGAGATAGTATTAAGAGAATATGATGTTGGAGGGAGAGGAAAGTGGAAGCATGGGTACTGTGTTTTGCGAATGAAAAGGAGTTGATGGAGGAAAGAGAAGGTTGTTTCAGTATAAAGAAAAATAATGTGGGAGCTGAAGGAGGATTGAAGGAGAGCAAAATGTGGAGAACTGGGAGAAGGTGGGATAAGGTGGTTCATAGAGAGAAGGAGAAGCTACTGGGATATGGGCATGCTGGAAGCTGAGGGGAGATGGAGAACTACTGGGTAGTGTGCTGGTGCCTTCTTGGTAACTGGGAGCATGAACAAGGGACATTTACTTTTATTGTTAACCATTTAAGGAGCAGAGGAACATGTTAACATTGTGAATCAATGTGTTTCACTTAAAGAGTGTTCAGGCAAGGCAGGGCCGGCGCCACCTATAGGCAAGGTAGGTGCCGGCCTTGGGTGCATATCAACTGGGAGCGCATAACCAGAAGAGAAAGTGGTGCTAGTTTTCTGTTTTGTAAATTGTGTCACAGTATTTTTGTTTAGCCCCACTATCAAAGCACATTTATTATTGCTGTGAGATGTTCTGCAAATCACATTTAACAGGACATTACTGGCTGGGCGGGCACAAGCACTCTGCATCTCTGTCCCGTTTGTATAGATGGGAGAGGGAGCCTGCTGAACCTGCCTTCTGCACCAAGCAATGTGTCACTCCAGTGATCTCCTCTCTCTATGCAGTGCGAGGTGGCAGCAGTAGAGACTAAACATTGTCGGTGGGGAGGGAGAGGAGTTTTAGACAGAAGGGTGTGTATATCAGTGTATGTATGGTTAGGCTAGCTTGTGTGTGTAGGAGAAAGATGTGAGAAATCTGTTGGAAGAGGGTCATGTGTATGCGAGCTGGGGTTTAACCCTTCGAGTGCCAGAAAGGTAGCCAATGCATTAGATACCTCTCTGGCACTCATAGAGTTAACTTGTTGAAGGTGTAAGAGGCCTGGTGGGAGGAAGAAGTATATATTTTTGTTGCTGGGGGGGAAGGAGAGCCTGGTTAGAAGAGAGGTGAGGTGGAGGATAGAAAGCCATCTGGAAGGGAAGATAGACAAACTGTAAAATTTTCCACTGTGATGGCACACCCTGCCACCTTATCCTCAATATATGGCTCTCTCTTAGATTCATGACACTGACATAATTTATCTGAGAGGGCAGCAAGTAAGACATAGTAGTATGAATGACAGTGAAGTCAGCCAGCTGTGTTACTTTCCTCTTTAATTTATTGTAATCAGGCTTTTGTTCTGCTTTAATGGGAGTGACTAGTCAACCTTAGTTTTAACACTTTGAGTACCAGAAGGAAACACAATGCATTGCTTTGCAATGCGTTACATACCCCTCTGGCATTCAAAGGGTTAAGGCTGCATGTATAAAGAAAATGATCAGTTGCGGAGTAACCAAATTGCGCCATAGGGACCAAATAAATTGATCCGAATGTCCACTGTTTTAAATGGGACTTTTTAACCAGTTTATTTCTAGAGAGGTCAACAACACATTGCTTCGCAGTGTCTTGGAGCCCTCTCTATCAATCTGGGAATTAAAAGCCCAATTCAAATCAATGAGAATTTTCATTTGTTCTATATGTTGCCGTATCTCTGAACTATCCCTCTTTAGGAGATATTAAGTGTACATACCTCCCAATTGTCCCTCTTTAGGAGATATTAGGGGTCTGTACCTCCCAAGTGTCCCTTTTTAGGAGATATTAGGGGTACATACCTCCCAAGTGTCCCTCTTTAGGAGATATTAGGGGTACATACCTCCCAAGTGACCCTCTTTAGGAGCTATTAGGAGTCTGTACCTCCCAAGTGTCCTTCTTTAGGAGATATTAGGGGTACATACCTCCCAAGTGACCCTCTTCAGGAGACATTAGGGGTCTGTACCTCCCAAGTGTCCCTCTTTAGGAGATATTAGGGGTACATACCTCCCAAGTGACCCTCTTTAGGAGACATTAGGGGTCTGTACCTCCCAAGTGTCCCTCTTTAGGAGATATTAGGGGTACATACCTCCCAAGTGACCCTCTTTAGGAGATATTAGGGGTCCACACCTCCCAAGTGTTCCTCTTTAGGCGATATTAGGGGTACATACCTCCAAAGTGTCCCTCTTTAGGAGATATTAGGGGTACATACCTCCCAAGTGTCCCTCTTTAGGAGATATTATCAGTCCGTACCTCCCAAGTGCGCCTCTTTAGGAGATATTAAGGGTTCACACACACATCCCACATGTACCTTTTTAGGAGATATTATGGATTTGTACCTCCCATGTGTCACTCTTTAGGAGATATAAGGGGGTCATACCTCCCTAATGACCCTCTTAATGGGGGGGGACTGTAAAATATCCAAAATTTGCTAGTCGAGTAAAGTGTTGCGTGCAAAAACATATGGGTTACTGTGACAATGACAAGTTGTCCTCTAAATTACGAAAGCTACGTATCTGTATATATAAGATGATGTAGAGTGAAGTAGGCAGGTTAGAAAAGCTGTGTCTCCAATAGAGCTTCAATGTATTTTTTTATTTAACCGTTATATGGTTTTAGTTTTACCTTGTGTTGCAGTGTTTGGGTCATTGCGGTACAGTTCAGTACTGAATGGCTCTCAATCACCTCCCTTGCAGTGCCTCCTTTCCACCTCATTCTCAGACACACATTTTCATGTGACCTGTGGCTCTCTTTTGTTAATGCTCATTCAGGTCATGTGGTTGCAAAGTGTGCGTCTGAAAAGGAGTTGAGAAGGAGGCACAGCAAGGGAGGAGAAGAGGAGGTGATTGAGAGCCGTGCAGTACTGAGCTGTACCACAGCGACTCAAACACTGACAACACAAGGTAACACTAAAAGCTTATAACTGCTTTACATTAGCAATTAAATAAAAAAAATACATTGAAGCTCTATTGGAGAAACTGCCTCTGAAAATTTTTTAAAATTGTTAGTGTAGAACGTTACTGGGCCTTCTACACCAGAGAGACTGTTGTCAATGGCGTGCCCAAAGTGTGGGTAGGGTTGCCACCCAGCTGGTATTTTACCGGCAGGCCGGTAAAAAATTGGCTTCTGTCCAATGTTAAGTCTATGGAGGGAATGCCATGGACGGTATTTTTTTGAAGAAAAGGTGGCAACCCTAAGTGTGAGTCCGGTGCTGGAGGAAGAAGCCAGCACTGACAAGGTCCAGATCGTCCTGAGTCAGGGACATCTTCACAAAGAGACAGCACTAGAGGGGGCAAGTGACACAGAGGTGGAGGGGAGGTAATAATAGCAGGCCAATCCATGCAGACTCCTGTGAAAATGATGCCCTGCTGTAAAGTCCTTGCAGAGTGTTTACTGGAAATTGATGTGATTCCATGCAGAGATTTTCACAGGAGTGCACATGGGACCGACCCATGCATACCCCTGTGAAAATCACACCCCCATGTATGTTCAAGTAATGTGAATGGAGGAGATATGCTTATCTCCTCCTCCTGGCCACCTCAGGGTGTGTGTGGCATGTCTGGAGAATTGTTGGTCATATGACCACGTTTTCCTTTATAGTATAGATTATAATAATAATGCCATGTATAATGATGTAAACAGAGCTATGGATAGTTTAAACACAATGGAGATGTGTGGAGGACTATGGGAATGGTGAAGAACCTTTAGAACACTAGCTATAAGATGTACTTGTGCTTAGCAGGCTGCTGTGAAGAAGAGTGGAGAATGTGTTGTCACAAATCTTTATAGCTGAAAATAACTGCTTAAGTTGGTGTATGTTACACAATAACATGATGGGGGATATACAGTAAGGTGTGGTAGGAAGATAATAAAGTGGAGATGATGTCTCCGGTCATATCACTTTTCCAGTTATTAAATGGTTATTCTATGGATCCAATGCACTACGGTTTGTCTTGTGGGAGAGATCTTAGTGCATTGGCTCCACAGAATAATCTAGGAACTGGAGAAGTGATATCACCATACCTGGGAACTCTCCGGATTTGCCCCGGAGACTCCGGTTGTGACAGAGCTTTACTGGGTCTCCGGGGCAGAGGCTGATTCCTCCTGATGTGGGGAGTTTCTATAGAAACTGTGCCACATCTGCTTTTTCTCCCGCTGTTCCTCCATCCCCAGCCTTCTGTGTGACACCTTTAAGCCCTGCTCCCCAACTCGTGTCAAGCCCTGCCCCTTTTTGACACGATTGGTGTCATTTTTGTCTCCCCCTGCTGAACAGAGGACTCCCCTCCAATTTATAACCTTTTTATCACACCTTATTGCATAACGCCCCAGGTGTTTTTGGACCGGATCTTAAGTGGGTGAGTGCCTTTCTCATTTGTTAGTATATGGATTTAATATCATAGGCAGGGCTGGATTTGCCATAAGGCAGAGTAGGCATCTGCCTACAGGCACCCCTCACAGAGGGGTGCCTGTCATTGAAATAAAAAAACAAAATTATATATTTTTTATTCACAGAGCTACGTGCTGTGCACAGTAACAACTCGCCCACCGCATGGTAAGGTCCATGCCTTCTTCGGCTCAGACAGAAGGCACAGACCTGTAGCTGCTGTTGCTCCCTCGTCGGCTCTAATGCAGTGCGCTGGGAGATGACATCATCTCCCAGCGCTCTGCATTCCTAAAGAGACCGCGTGGGAGCAACAGTAGCTACAGAAGAAGGAACAGACATCTGCCGCTGGACCATCAGGGAGGTAGGAAAAGTATGCAGGAAGAAAAGTGGGGGCAATGTTAAGATGATGTGGGCAATGTGGAGCTGATGGCAATGTGAGGGCAAGTTGGAGCTGATATAGTGGCAATGTGGAGATGATGGGGGTAATGTGAGGGCAAGCTGGAGCTGATGGGGCAATGTGGAGATGATGGGGGCAAGTTGGAGCTGATGGCAATATGGAGCTGATGGGGGTCAATGTGAGGGCTATATGGATATGGGGGGTAATGTGGAGATTTGGAGCATTGTGGAGGTGTCCAGTGGAGATGGCAAATGGGGGGGTGCTTCAGATTTCTGTGCCTACAGGCTCCTGAGATGTAAATCCGGCCCTGATCATAGGTAGAATAACTTTGTAGTCATCTGAAAAGAATTGTATTGAGTTGACAAGGAGGCTAAGATGTAGAAAGCATTGCACATACCTAACATGTACAGATTGGCATGCTCTGAAAATGTGTACTGGTTGTATCCTCCCAGGTCTGCTCTGAAGTAGTATTTTCCCTGTAGATCCATGCTGAGTCTGTCAATCTGTATCGTGCAGTTTCCCTGCTGGAGATCCCCAAGCATCTTTGTGCGGCCCATGTAAAGCTCATGAGCCGTGTTTGTCTTAGACTTCAAGACCACTGGCGGAAAGTTCTTAGGGTATGGGCTGTTGAAGTACCAGATGCCATGCACTACTGAAGGTCGAAGGTCATCTGGGTAGTCAAAGGTGCAAGGAATAGCTACGCAGGAATCTCTGAAGGCTGAAATTGTCTGTGGCATCCATGCGGACCACTGTCTGCTCATAGCACCTGGAAAGGAAGTGTTGAGATGTTATGACATTGATCGGTAAGGGGATCTGAAAATGTAAGGCCCATTGGCCCATATTTATAAAAACAAACTAGAATTATTCTGAAGTAATCCTGTTAAATTGGGCTTTTAACCCCTTGAATGCTAGAAACTTGTCCAATGCATTGCAAAACAATTCATTGGAGACCTCTCTGACATTCAAGGGGTTTATTTATTCAAGTCCATTCCAATTTAGGAATCTATGTGTTACCTTATGGTTCAGTTGGTTCACTACAAAATAACCCCTTGTCTTTATAAATATTGGCCTTTGTTCCCTGGATTGGGTTATTTCCCTCAGCCTCAGTGCCATTTTAAACCACTGTTAGGTACTGGGTAAAGGTAAAGTGTCAGCCCTCCCTTAATCCACTGGTTGCAATGCAACACATTGGATACATCATTAACATCTTAAGATTTGAATAATAGCTACATTTTCACTGCTTCTAAGAAAATGTAGGAATGCCAAATAAATATTTCAAGGCATCTAAAACTGCATGTTTTTATATTCAACATTTTTTAGGCAGAATGCAATTTTTTTAGATCATTAACTGCTAAACACATTAATAAATTAAGAACTTTACCTACCTGACCTGTGATTTCCGGCTCATTGTTATTAAACTGGGCTCACTGAATGCTGTGTACTCACACAATGCTAAGTGCTTAAACTACTTTAAAGAATGGCGAGTTCTCACACCCATCTTTACACAATGCTGAGCTCCTCCACTTGGTTTCACACATTGATCAGACTGTATAATACTCCCAAAATCATCAGGGGAAAGGAGATCCAGAAGGTTCCAAACTATTGCTAAACCAGCCCTTCCCAGTCTGCTGATAAGTAGCACATGCAATAACATATATATATATATATATATATATATATATGTAAATATTTGTTCAAACAGGGAAACATTTACACAAAATTCAGTTTTGCATTGTCCACCATCCTAGCACTCAAAGGGTTAACTATTTGTTTGGTTGTTTTGCGTTGAGTAATCATCATTCTATATTCTTTTACAAATTAAATGTACATATACATGTACATTTTAGTGGGCAAGAAAGAACCAGTTGGACTATTCAGTGTGCTCATTTGTCAGTCTATGAAAAAGCACAATCCTAGATAAACCTCAGAACACATACATGTCTATTGACTGTATTGCGGAATTCCCTTACTGCATTAGTAACTCAGTTGTATGAATCTACCACCCTTTCCTTAAAGAGATAGTAATGTTTAAAAAAGTATAGCAGCTCCAATTAATATTCATAGTATTTGGGACATCTAGAGTGTTATTTCAATACTGTCAGAGTTGTAGTTCAAGAGTAACTGAATGATACAATAACCCCCTCATGCTTCTTTTACTCACCTCACAGCAGCAAGACTGTCCAGATGGATCACAGCAAGGGACAATCTTCAGTGAGCATAAGGAAAAACTTGTCAATGGGGCAGGGCTTTCCTTATGCTCACAGCAAGAAGATTGTCCCTTATTATTATTATTATTCTTTATTTATATAGCACCAACTAATTCCGCAGTGCTGTACAATTGGGAATAGACATACAGAGGTATTAAATACTACAATCAGATGTGGAGAACATGAGGATCAGAGGGCCCTGCTCATTACAGTGATCTATCTGGTCCCAGGACCAGATTCTGCTTCTGAGGAGAGGTGGCTTACACTAGTTAAAAGGGGCAGGAGGGGGATACTTTATCATTCAATTAATATTGAACTACAACTCTGACAGAACTGAAATAACACTTTCCATGCCACATATACTATGAAGATTAATTGGAGCTGCTATTTTTGTAAAACATTACTATCCTTTTAACCCCTTGAATGCTAGAATGGTCTCCAAAGCATTGCTGAGTAATTTGTTGGATATCTCTCTAACATTCAAGGGGTTAAAGTAATACTTATGAACATCATCTATAAGTATTCTATAATCTAATTTAGCCACTTAATCCTAGGACTGATTTCCACTGAAAAGAAATGGACTCAATTTGGTAGTATTTAATTTTTTTTTAGATGTGCAACAGTGACATCTTGTGGTCACCTTTTTCCACTACACTACCAAATGATTTGCTGTTTTCACACTGACAATTTAGGCACAACAAATTTCACACGCTGCACAATATGTGTCAAAATGCCAATTATTTCAGCTTGACTAAGGCTGTTATTAAGTCTTGTGCTGTGGTGAGTTTTATTGCCGCTTGTTGCTGACACTGATAAAGTAAGGGGAAAGAATCCCATCAGGCCGTTGCAGTACTTTGAAATATATCACTTGTAAGGGTGCTGACTATGGTGAAAGGTCTAGCTACACTGACACGAGATGGGAGTGGATGATGATCATGCCAGCCCAGGTTTCAGGTTTTCAATATAAGTTAAAAAAGAAAATGTCATGTTATAAAATCAGAAAAAAACCTACTTTATGCATTATATAACAATTTATTTAATCTGCTGTTTAAATTTTCCTTATTTTAGTGTATTTATTTTGTGAATGCCCACTTTCAGCAATCTGCAAAGAAATTTTAGCAATTGGACTCAGTATGCAAAGGATCATAAGACCTTGGGGGTTATGCAGTAAGATGTGGTAAAGTGGAGATGACATCTCCAATGATATAGCTTCTCCAGTTCCTGTGTTATTCAGTGGAGCCTATGCAATAAGATCTCAAAAGTTGGAGAAATCTTAGTGCATTGGCTCAACAGAATAACATAGGCTTTAGAGAGTTTAGAACACTGGAGAAGTTATCTCTACTTTATCATCTGTTTATAACCTCTGTATCAAACTTTACTGCAATGCCCCCAGTCTCACCACTTACTTTTTATTAGTGCATTGGACCATTATCAGCCATTTTCAGTCCTTTAAGGTTTCTTTCTATGATCTACAAGATGTATTTACTTACCTTCCATGAGGACCCATAATAATGGCAGAACTTGCCATCTCCATGCCATCTTCTTAGACAACAGATGTTATAATATCTAAGAGAGAATAAATTAAATTGCATTAGACTTTGCTTTAACATACATCATTTTATATTATAATGTTAGTTGTCATTAACTCCTTGAGTGGCAGAGGGGTATCCAACGCATTGCTTTGCAATGCATTCGATATATCTCTGGTACTCAAAGAGTTAAAAACCACGGAATCTCCAGTGCACACCCATGTGAACATAAGGCCCTTCCAATCCAAAACTGGCCACTCAATTGCTTTCAGATAGTTTTGGTTCATATGCAGTGTGCAAGGCTGGATTTACATCTAAGCAGAGCCTAGGCAAGGCACCTTATTTGCCCTTACCCCAGCCCATGGCTACACACCGTCTCCTCACATGATCCTTCCTTCAGCCCCAACCCAAGTGAAATAGACCTGGAGCAGGCAAGAAATATACTTATTTTTTGGTGTGGGAAGAAGAGCGTGTGTGGAGGAGAGAGACTGGAGTGGAAGATAGACACTGCAGAGAGGTCAATTATGATGGGATCCCCAATCACTCATATTGAACATGAAAAGTGTCAATGCCAGACAAAGACGCAAATACTACATGTTCATCTCTTTATCCATCCTTCCATTTTCTTTCTTCCACCACAGTCTTCCACCCTCCTTTGCTCCAGATTTTCCTTATCCCTTCCTCCCTCTTTCTTCCACTATTCCCTCCCCCAGGTTCTTTCTCCTTCCAGCTTTTTCCTCTTTCCCTCATCTTCTTCCTTCCACCTTCTTCTTTCCTCCTTCCAGTTCCTTCTTCTATACTTTCCACCTTCTGTTCAGCTCCTTACATCTTTACATCATCCTTCCTTTCCCCCTGAAACTCTGTGGTATATACAGTGTTGTTTTATTTTAAATGTAAGCTCTGTGGTACCAAAAAATGATGTCAATTTCAATTACAATCTCAATATCTATAGCGTACCACCATTCATTTGCAAGCTCTGTGTTATCATTTGTGTAGCCTTACAATTTAAAGGGATAGTAATAGATCAATTTAAGTAAAGGGAATATTGTAGCTATTAAAAAAATAAATAATTGAGCCCACTCAGATCTCTCAAACCTTTATGGTTTGAGAGATATACATGATTATAAAGTTCTCCCCTCCCTTCCCTTTCTCATACGTCACACTCTATCTTGCAGAACGAGGTCCTGGTCCCAGGACCGTCCGGCAGCTCTTCAGCAGAGCCAAGATCGCAAAATCTAAAAAGAAATACTTCTTTGGAATGGTCTACAAAGTGTGCCTGGTTTGCAAGCACACATTGTAGACCGTTCCAAAGAAGTATTTGTTTTTAGATCTTGGAATGGGCTCAATTATTTCATTTTTTTAATAGCTACAATATTCCCTTTACTTAAATTGATCTATTACCATCCCTTTAAAGTGTGACTGACATTAGTCACACTCTCATATACTGTAGAACACATTTAACATTTTAAAGACTAGATGTATTTGCAATGGGTTGCACATCTCTCTGGCCCATAAAGTGTTAAGTAAAGTTATTAAAATTCATTATTATTTCTTGAAGATGCAAGTGGAACGTTGCTGTTTTTGATAACACTGGTGTTGGAGCCAGTCCCTACTCAAAATGTAGTTCTTATAAAATCAGCAGAATGAGTGTCAAAATCCACTTGGCGTCCATTTCTGGCCTTGGGCTCCAGTCAGACAGCCCTGCCATACAGGTACATGAATCTTCCCTTCCCTACAGAAGGGCAGAGGAAGTCACACATGAAACAAAGAATATGTCGCCACTGTGTCACATTGTTATAATAATAGAAAATTCTGTTTGGAAACTGTTGCTAGCAGCTGAATTTAGAAACAGTTTGAGCTGTAATAACTTTGGAACTAAGCATCTACCAACTACCATTGGGAAATTCCTTACAATATATCACATTTGTTTTCCTGATAAATTTGTAGTGATCCATTAATAAAGCGTCATTGTAAAATGGTAGTGCAAAAAAACTGCAAGTATGTTTGTGTTAAACATTTAATATTACTTCATATTAATATATAATCTATATATAGAAATGAGTCCCTAAATGTTTTCCTGCATCCCTGCTGAATACACCCAGGGGATGTAGTAGGGTGGAGTAAACACATTCTTCATTTGTAGTCTTAATTTGCTAAAATCTGTTCTATTCCCTGAAGTAAAAAACATACATATACACAAACATCCCTTTTTTTTTTTTTTTTTTTTTTTTTTTTTTTTTTTTTAAAGCTTGGCACTATGCCCAGAATGTAAAGATGCAATGGTTCAACATCACATATGTCACAAAACAATGGGGGTATTTATAAGCCTGGAGTTAAGTGAAAATAAGCATTAAAATGGCTGTAAAGTGTCTCCGATAGTTATAAAATTAATAACTCCAGTTCAGGAGGACTGTACTCCATGTAGTATGCTATATAAAAATAATTACATAACAACATTTGTAGAAAGCTAAAAGAGGAGAGTTGGTACCATGTTAGACGAAATATAGGAGGCAAATATAGTCAAGCTGAAATCTATAAGTAGATTTAGGATGCAAGCTTTCAAGAAATGTTGCTATTTGTGACAATTGTGAGACATAATTTTAGGCAGACTCTTAACGCCAGTTATATTCTGTTCTTAGGAATTCCAGGCATTAAATTCATAATAATAATGGCATATTTATAAAAAAAAATCCCTATACTCATTTATAAATCAGACCTGACGTTATCTCCAGTTGCCATGACTTAAAGGAATAGTAATGTTTCATAATAAAAGCAGCTCTAATTATTCATCATAGTATTTGGGCCTTGGAGAGTGTTATTTCAATTCTGTCAGAGTTGTAGTTCAAGAGTAATTGAATGATAAGGTATCCCCCTCCCGTCCCTTTTACTGATGTAACACTTCTCAGAGCAGCAGGGAGGTGCCCAGGTAGATTGTAGAGAGTGACAATCTTCAATTAAGATAAGGGAAAAAGCTGAAAACCTGTCAAGGGGGTCATGGTTTTCATTGTTCTCACAGTAAGAAGATTGTCCCTTGCTGTTATCTGCCTGGTCAAGCAACCAGATTCCACATCTGAGGTGAGCAGTGTTACACTAGGTAAAAGGGGTGGGAGGGGGATACTTTATCATTCAATTACTCCAGAACTACAACTCTGTCAGTACTGAAATAACACTCGCTATGGCTCAATTGCAATGAAGATTTATTGGAGCTGCTGTTTTTGTGAAACAGTACTATCCCTATAAGGACAGTTCTTTAAAAAGTACTAAGAAGGTTTCTTTATAAATCTTCCCCAATGTTTCTTAATTATTTATTTGTTTATTTTGTCACGTCACCCCTAATACACAGTATGGAATCTTCGGGGCACACTTAACATGTTATAGGTAATTCTCAACATGAAAAGGGTACAGATGCATAAACATCCTGTGCATAATCATTTTCATAAACATACACTTGGTTAAAAGTCTTTATTGAAATAAGGTGGTGCACCGTAAGTGGATGTCCTCAACACACAAAAGTGTCACAGCACCGTGGTTGATAGAGACACACATACACACAGACAGTGAAATAGTGTACAAAACAGCATATACAAGAAAGGGAGCACTCAATGACAAAAAGACCACACAAGAGAGAAGCACACAAGAGAAAGCATGACTGAGCACACAAGATAGAGAACTTGCAAGGGAATAATATAGAACATTAATGAGAGGACAGAAAGAAAGAACATACATGAGATAATGCACACAAGAGATAGTATTTAAGAAAGGACGAGAACGCACACTAGAAAGAATGCACTCATGTATGAGAGTGCGCATGCAAAAGCACACAGAACATTGAGACAAACAGAGGAACTGAGATGGACAGTGAAAGCTAGAGTGACAGAGAGACTGTAAATACAACACAGGGCTAAAACTATGGCCATGTAAAATATTCTGTACTAGTGTTAAACGCCCGTGTACACGGGCCAAGGTCCGGGTGATGTTAACCCTTTGAGTGCCAGAGGGGTATGCAGCTCATTGCTTTGCAATGCGTTGCGTACCCCTCTGGCATTCAAAGGGTTAAGAGGCCGGTCCTGCTCTGCGTCCTGGCACCGACGCAGTCATGCACTGTAGAGGCTGGCCCAGGGGAGGCCTGGCAATTTGTGGCCTGGAGGGCACCTACAATCGTTCCAGCCCTCTGTCCCAGCCCACCCTCTTTTGTTAATTTTAAAATTGCCATTAACCCTTTGAGTGCCAGAGGGGTATGCCACGCATTGCGAAGCAATGTCACTCAAAGGGTTAGTGTTGTGAAGTAAGGCAAGCAATACCACAGAGCTTACATTTGAAATGGGGTTACACTGGTGCAACCACAGAGCTTACAATGTAAGTAACGCTGCACTAGTGATACCATAGAAATTACAAGATAAATGGGTTATGCTACTAATGTAGCTCCACTTGGATTGTAGCTCCATTTCAGTTGTAAGCTCTGTGGTATCACTGTAGCTACATCTGCAGCAAAAAGAGGGAGTGGCCCACCAGCCCAGACATATGACTGGCCCAGGGGGCAACTGCCCCCCTGCCCCCCAGGCCAGCCCTCCCCTGGGCTGGCCAAAAGCACAGAATGCTCCCAGCACAGAACTCCCAGCATTCTGTGCATTCGGGCAGTCTCTACTGCGCATGACGGCTTCTGACAAACATCCTTAGCGAATTATTATATAGGATGTTACACCCCTTGCAATGCCAGGCCATTTATGCCAGTATTTAATATTATGTCTTTCTTTGAGAGACTTTTTTGAGGATCATGTGGTTGTTTTTTATTGTGTGCATTGCATAAAAAGGCAAACATAGATAAATGTATTAACCTTTTGAGGGCCAGTGATGTAAGCAACTGATTGCTCAACCCACTGATCATAAAGGGGTTAAAGGCTACTCAATTCAACCCCCCCCCCTGCTCTTGCACTAATTTATAATTACAATTGTGTACTTTGAATAAAATGTTTTTGGTTAAGAAATCTTGGCACCCACTCCTCCTCTTTTTTACACATGCTGCTTATCCTATATAATAATTAGCTAGGATGTTTGTCAGAAGTCGTCATGCGCATTAGACACTGCCCGAATACACAGAATGCTGGGAGTTCTGTGCTGGGAGCATTCTGTGCTTTCGGGCAGTCTCTACAGTGCATGACTGCGTCGGCAGCAGGATGCAGAGCAGGACTGGCCTCTTAACCCATTGAGTGCCAAAGGGGTACGCACTTTTACTCTAGTATACTATAAAGCTCTTCTGTGGTTAGAAACAAAAAAACAGGAAATCTAAGGCATCACCAAAACCACACCCAATTGCAGTAGCCAATACTGAGGTTCTACCAGTACTGGACCTTATGTATAACCCTTCCTGAACTCATCATTTCTGTACACAGGTCATTTTGGCCCTTCATTTACTTATTTATTTATGGGGAGGTGTGAGGTGATGGATGGACTTTTTTTTAATGGTGATTATCCACTCCGTTGTGATGCAGTGAGATCACTGTGATCCAGCAACAGACGGGTTAACCGCAGATGGCAGGGATGTGGGGAGGGTATATGGGGGCATCAGGGATCCAGTTCAATATGAGCAGTCACTATCCATCCAATTCGCTTGAACTTTTTGAGCCTCACTTTGTGGTCATCTTGGAGAGTTTTTCAGTGCTACAAAAGGATTCCAAATAGGTGATACACAGTATATATAGTGATAATATAGCTGGATATGAGTGGAAATAAAGAATTTGCTGCTGCTCAGTCTTTAAGAGGTTATAGTCAGATTTACTGTAAATAACCATTTGTCTTGATCTCTAGTTGCAGGGTAGAACTCTACTAAACTGAACTAGAGTCTATACTGAATTTCAAAGGTATTGAGCACTATGATCCCTTTTCTGTTTGTGACCATATAGAACTGTTGGTTTGGCATTTATTCAAGGAACAGAAATCCTTGGAGGCCATATGCAAGAAATCTCCAAACTCATCTCCTGGACCACAAACAGGATTAACTGACCCTTTAAATAGTCAAAATGAATGGGCCACTGATTAATACCTAGCCTTTTAGCTTGGCCTGTTTATTGCTTTTCATTACTAATTTGGGCAATTTTGCTGTGTACTTCATATTGGCATTGTTTAATGATGAATGTCTCCCAGTATTTACATTTTAGGGCTAAATCAGATATGGCTCTTAGTACATAAAGCTGGAAGAGTGCAGCTCTAAACCAGGGGCAAATAATGGAGTTTGCTTTTTGTTTGAGTCTGCAAATGATGGAGCACTTTGAGCCCAAATGAAAACACATTATAACTAGAGAGATTCTGGTCTTTATTAATTGAGGATATAGTGCTGAGAAGAGGTATCACAGACTCTATAAAAGTAGTATGTAGAAAGAATCACAATTTGAAAAAAATGCATGCCATAACGATATTGAGGAAACATAAGTATAACAAGTATAGCCAACAAAATATGTTTGACTTGCCACAACTCAACTTGTGTTTGAATGTCTCTGGGTTATGAGACAAAGGTTGAATTTGATGGACTTGTGTCTTGTTTTGACCTAATTTACTGTAATACTATATTAATACAATAATCTGCTTTATACCAATGTTACATGTTTTTTGGGAGATAAATATATAAGAAGATCATAGTTAGTGCATCCATTAAAGATATAATGACATTCATGTGATTAGCAATGTTACGCTGATATTTGTACTCCAGCGGTGTATGTTGGGGAACGTGAGAATTTAAGCGGACACATATCATCAGTTTTTTAATTTTCAATTGATCTATATTTTAGGAGATATATTAGTGTTATGTAATACTGCCTCTAACAGAGAAATATCAAAATATTTTTTTGTAAATAACCAGAGCATTGTTTTATAAATTAGGGTATTTAGTGGTATGTAGCATCACTACTAAGTACTGTTACAACTATAGGCCAGGGTTTTAGACAAGCCTCTGGTATTTTCTTTGTTACATATATTGTGTATTCGAATTGGCCCATTCCATTACACCTTGTGGGACTAGTCCAGAAGGAGTGAGTGTTAAAATACTGGCCAATGAAATCATCAAGGGTGTATGTTCTACTGAGTCATACACAGGGAAATAGTCAAAAACGTGTTGCTTAGTATCAGTCAAGATCATTTACAGCATTGTCTTAGTCGTCGATTTATTTTTATTCAAAGTCAAATTTTAATAAAAATAATTTATAATTTTTCTCTTGACCGGGGTTGTGATGTGATTATTAGTGCCTGATAAGTCTTTCTGGTTTATATGTAAGTTTTATTCTTTTATTTTAATATATGAGCTCTATATGTAATGATGGCATAGTATCAAGTACCTAATTATAGGATAACGCCTTGTTATTGAATTGAGCAACTAGTAATATTTGCAACCATCCTAGTTAGCCTTTATGTGTCTATGTATGTATGTATGCATACCTTTATTTATATGGCTGCACACATCAGCGCCTTACAATAGTAGTATGTTGAAATAAATAAATAGCGATAAAATAAGTGTTGCAGTCAGAGAGAGATATCCATTCCCCAAGGAGCTTACAGTTTAAATGGGTAATAGGAAACTGACAGCAGAGTATAAGAGTGCCAAGTGCTGGTGCTGGTGTTCAGAAGAAAGGATTTCAGGGCAGACTTAAAGACAGAGAGGGAATGTTCTAGACGTAGGAAGAGAGATAGGGGTTCCATAGGTAGGGAGCGGAATGTGAAAAAGGTTTGAGATGGGAGAGGGCAAAGGGTGTGGATGGTGTGACAAGAAATGCATTGTGTGCTGAGCGAAGGATGCAGCAAGGGACATAAGCGGAGATGAGGGAAGAGATAAAAGATGGCCATCAGAATGGAGATCTAAGATGTCAGTGGTCTAAGAATGATTTGAGCAGGTTCAATTTTTGGGGACAGTTTGGTTATTCATGCAGCTGAGCTTAGGACAGATTGGATATTGGAAAGATGGGAAGCTGGGAGGTCAGTTATTAGTATATTACAATAATCTAAGTAGGACAGAATGAGAAAACACACGTGAGTTTTAGTAGTTTTTTGGGACAGGAATAGGAAGATTTTAGCAGTGTCTTCTTGTCAGCTTGGGGCATGTAATAGTGCTAATCTCCCCACTAGTAACTGTGCAAATGGGATGCATGATGCACTAATAATGCATTAGGTTGGTGTCAGGTCTGTTTGGAAGTTAGCCATACCATCTGGTTGGTAATACTTGTATTTTACTTCCAGGATAAAAAAAACATTAATAGTTGATGGAAATAATAATAATGTATTTATGTTTTTTACATTCCCAGCAAAGGATGTGTCAACCCTGTTTGTCCTGCTACACAAATATCTATAATGCTATTTTACAATTCACCACTTGAGGTCTCTGCTTCTATACACTCTGCTTAATAGTATCCTGTAGATTTATTCTCCCAGAACAGATTCTGTAATACCCATCATGATACTTTTGGTGCCAGAGTTTTCTCTCCAGTACACAAGAGGTAAAATCACTAACGTATCATTTGTACAAGGAAACCACTGCATATCATAAAAAATCATATTTTTTAACAGCAAAATCTTGAAAGATTTGACACCAAATTAAGGAAAAAGATCAATAAGGCTTTGTGTAGACTGGCAACACTGTTATCATGCACAATTGCACAAAACTAGGAGACACTATTTCCTGTACAGTTGTGCACATGAATGGTTGTTGGAATAAAGTAGACCAAGATACAGCACACTGCACCATCTCAGTGACTAGTAATAGTCCAGGTTTACACAGCTGCTCATTGCAATGATCCATTGTTTGGCACGCCCCCATAGGAGTCAGTCAATCAGGTATGGCTTATATCCACTTGAAATGGCCCCTTCCTCTTCAATGTATGGCCCTTCAGTGACTGGATTGCAAGGGAAAAGCAGTGCAATGACAGAGCAGGGACACAGGTGATTCAGTCATGGTGGTTCCAATACTCTCGAGTAGTCCATGTGAGCGTTGCCTTAAACACAGTTTAGGCAGCCATGTAATCTCATAAAAAAAATGCCATGTCAAAAGAGAAGTAATATGTCCTAATAGTATCCCTCCACTTAGCTTACTGTAGGCATAAAATCCTGAATGCCATTATGAATTCTTGTATTTTTGTCCACAAAGATAATATCTTTCTGGTTTATTTCCATGGAGGAAGACATGATAGTTGCTGGTAGTTACAAATTGAAGCAGGCAGATTGCATGAGCCTACTGATCCTTTTAGTGACTAGAGTAGGGTGCAACACATTAGTAAACAATGCATTACCCACCCCTCTGGTGCTTAGGGTGTTAAGATTAGTATTTCCAGTAGGCAGAGTTTGTGTCCTGTGATATTGCTGGCAAGTGTCATGTCCGCATCCATGTTACCTCTTAAACAAAGGCAAAATTCATAGAGGTCATTACAATAGTAAGGTAAGAGAGGGTTGTTAATATTAGGAGGTGCTACTTCTCCTTTAATGAGTTTTTATCTCCCAGCATCTTTTTCTCTCACTGTCAACAGCAAAACAAAATTGCAGCACAAACACAGCTACCAGCAGTATTTGAGGATTCCATTGGCATTTGGATAAAATGCTGCTGAAGCTCAAACTACATATTTGGAGATTCATTAACACATTGTCAGACCAAAGCTGCAGCAATCTGTAAGACCTTGTGAGATCAGAGGGGAGATGCACTAAGGCATGATAAAGAGGTGATAAAATGGAGATGACTTCTCCGATAATATAACTTATCCATTGTCTATGTTTTTCTATGGAGCCTATGCACTAAGATCTTTCCCACTTGAGAACTCTTAGTGCATAGGCTCCATAGAATAACATAGGAACTGGAGAAATGATACCGCTGGAGAAGTTATCTCCACTTTATGACCTCTTTATCACTCCTTAGTGCATAACCTCCATGCTGTGATAATGGCCTGTACGAGAAGTCGTAACAACCTTTTTTACTTTATTTTATTAAATAAATATTAACCCTTTGTTTTACTTTACATATTCTGCAAGTACAAAATATGTACAATCAATTTGCCTGTGCTTTTTTACTAGTGCTTACTAAACAATAACATGTTAAAGAACAGCATGCAAACATATGTATGTATGTATGTAAAAATAAAAGGAAAAATATATATGTGGTAAGGAAAGGAAGGGAAAGTAGTGAGAGAGATATGAAAGAAGGTGGGTAGTGTACACAGAGACATGGGCAGTCTCCTTGCAAAAACAGACTCCAATCCCTGAATTCAGATGTATCTAATGTAGGGGATGTATAAAAAATTATATATAGCAACCTGAGGCCATCCACCTCTTAAGTACTAAAATCCCCATCTTCCCTGGTGAACAATGGGTATTGGAACTGTAGTCCTCAACAGCTAGAAAACCTCAGGTTACTTATCCTCGATCTACAGGGTCATCAAAAAAAACAGATGCATTATTACCTGCCATCATAGAGCCACAGGTTCCAGATTGTAGTTAATGAGTGCTAATCACAGTGGACTAAAGCAGATAATTTTTCCATTGACAGAATGCACCATATTTTAATAATGATCCTGTTTTAAAAAGTACCTTATGTATTAAAGAAACCGTATCCATTAATTTTAACTCTATATATTCTGCATGTGCATAACATGTACAAATTGCCTATACTTTTTATTACTTTTTCCTATTTTTTCATACTTTTATGTCCCTGACACTGATCTACTTGAATCTCAGTTTCCATAGAGTTTTCTGGTCAATAGACTATCAATGCACTGAATTCTGTGTATATCAGATTTTTGGTTTCTTTTTTTATATTTTATCATTAGACCTGTCTTCATGTCCCTGACAGAAAGCTTTTGGCAAACTGATCCAGGCAGCTCATTGTCAAGGATATAAACATGAAGGTGAAGATGAAAAATTAATAAATTATATGTAATTTGACTGCACATATAATGTACTTAAAGGGTTACTGACTGTTTCTTTAAATCACAGGTCAGAAGCCAAGTCTACTTGATATTTTGTGTGACAGTTTCTTCACAGCTTCTGAAACATAGGAGTGAAGGTGTCATGTACAATTTATGTAATTAGAGAAAGTGAGGTAACAATGGAAAAACATTCTGTAACCTTTCTCCGTGATACATTGACAGGAGATTTAGCAACACTGAAGAAGAATTTATCCAAATCCTCTCAGCCCACCTCCTCCCGAGTACCGAGTTCTGAGGGCTAGGTTTACATTAGTTCACTATCGAAATGTCAAAATCTACTGGGCGACCGTCGATATAGCGAGTTAGAACATTTTCAAGAATCAAAACAGCAACATCAGAATGTCGAGCCAATCAACATATCGACATTCTGATGTCCCTTGCTAAATGGTCGCCAATTAGAGTGTGACCATCAATGTACATGTATGTCTCCATCTGTGCCTTAACCCACTGAGTGCCAGAGAGGACAGCAACACATTGGAAAGTGTTGAGGACCTCTCTGTTACTCAAAGGGTAAATGAGTATGAAATTAAATTAAAACATTTTGTTTCTTTTATATATATCTTATATTTAACCCTTTGTCTGTGTCTCACTAAAAATATTTGTGAAGAAAAGCAAACATGAACAACTATACAGTCACTAGTACTATCAGGATACTTATTAACCGTCTTTCACTCCTAACACTAACAAGCTGCTGGACCATCTTAGTAGTAGTAGTAGTAGTAGTAGTAGTAGTAGTAGTAGTAGTAGTAGTAGCAGCAGCACTGGTGGTACTGCTTGGGGATGACAAGTGTGACTTAGGGTCCCCTGCCTTCACACATGGAATCATCTTCTCCTCCCCCTTCCCCCCGAGTATTACAAGACACACTAGCAGCAGCTTCAGCACTGGTGGCCGAAGGGGCAGCATGTCTGGCAGCAGGTTCAGTACTGGCAGCAGGAATAGCACTGGTGGCAGCACACCTGGCAGCAAGCACAGCACTGGTTGCAGCAGGGGCAGCATGTCTGACAGCAGGAGCAGTATTGGTGGCAGCAGAAACAGCGCTGACAGAAGGCACACCACTGGTGGCAGCAGGGGCAGCACCTCTGAAAGAAGGCACAGTAATAGTGGCAGCAGGTACAGAAATGGTGGCAGTAGGGGCAGCACATCTGCCAGCAGGAACAGCAATGGTGGCAGCAGGGGCAGCACATCTGCCAGCAGGCACTGGCAGCTGACCTGTCCTGCTCTCACTACTGTCCTTTTCTTCCTCCCTTCCCATTAATTTCCCCAAGATCCCTAGGGGTGATTTAGGGGGACTGGACAACATTGGTTATGTTGTGCTCACTTCCTCCTCCCCCTCAGACTCAGTGGACACAAGTGATTTTCCAGTTCCTCCTTTTATTATTTTGAAACTTTCTCATAGTGATAGCAGTCACTATGAGCCTCTCCTGCCTCAATTTTCCAAAAAGATCACAGCAGAATAGCACAACACGTCTACCTCCTTCTCTGTAGCTGCTTCTATTGTGTTTCCCTTCCTGGAATACATCACATTTTTATAGCAAAAATGTGAAAAAACATAAATCAATGGGCAGAAAGTTTCTAGCCATTGAAAGTTTTTAAAGGTTTTTAAGGTTTCAAGGTTTTAAAGAGGATTTTCCCACAAAAAAAAATGGAGAACAACGTGGTTTCTGTGGAATTTCTTGCGGCAAGAGCTTTCACCCACTCCTAATTGGGATGTCCAATTCAGTATATGTGACAATAAACAAAAAGAACACCGGCAGCTCAGAAAATCCACTTGAGTGTAGCATTTGAAATATGACTTAAATCCATCATCTTCATTAAGTGCTTTACTAAAAAGGTACTCACAACCCTTCCTCACCTCTGTCAATGATACACACCTCAGGTAGGTGTTGTGGGCCACCTCCATCACATGATCAGCAGTTAAGGCACAGATGGAGACATATGTGTACATTGCACTCTATTTAGCATTTAGCATGTATCAGAATGTCAATATGTTGCTTGGCTTGACATTCTGATGTTGCTGTTTTGATTCTTGCAACATTTTTTACTCACTGTATTAATGGTTACCCAGCAATTGCAACATTTCAATAGGATACCTTTTACATCTAGGTACATCTAGACACTATAGGAAGCCTTTGCTTCACTTGTAGTGACACCTCTGTCCTTCAAACTACCCAACACAAAATAAAAAAAAAAAAAAAAAAGCTTTCAACTCCCTTGGTTGCTAGAAAGATCACCGTTGCATTACTTTTCAATTAATTGGAGACATCTCTAACATCCAAGGGGTTACATTGTTACCAGAAAAGGAGCATATAAACTAGTGCTGGGACAATGAGATTGCACTGGCCACACCCACAATTTAAAATGTGGGTGTGACCATCATAGCTGAGGCACCCCTCTTAATTTGGCACTCTAGGCAGTTGCCAGGACCACTAACAGTTGTTGGGGATGATGAAAATTGAAGTGTTAAACAGCTGGAGGGCATCAGGTTTCCTATGCCTGCTGTATTTGCTTGTGCCGCTGCTTGGTCTAACAGGAACTTAAAGAGTGCTCCTGTGCAGGTATAAATGAGTCACTAACTGTTTTAACCCCTTAACAACCCATGATGGTCCTGGACCGTCATGGGTTGTTTTGCCTTAAGGACCCATAACGGTCCTGGACCGTCATGGGTGAAATGATAGCAGCGCACGTCCGTGCACGCTGCTATCATTAATTCCCGGCTGAGACTGAATGCTCCGGGACAGGAGCATTCAGTCTCATCCACTTTCACAAGTGTCGGGTCATGGGATTCCTGCAGCAGCGATCCCAGTCACCAGCATAGTGAAAGAATGAATGAGGCAGTGTTCTACACTGCCTCTAGTATCTCCTCAGCCATCTGTCCCTTGCTATCAAACTAAGGGACAGAGAAGCAGAGGGGAGATACCTAGTGGACAAATAAAATGCAGCAGCTGTGCTGGAGACTGGCTAAATGCAGGTCCATTTTTGACCTCCTTAAATTAACTTTTGTTTATTTTATTTTTTTTTTAAAAGACACAGCACAGCACCGGTCATACCTTTCATGCAGTGTCTATAAAAATTTAACCCATTGTGCCCAAATGATCCCAAGAGAAATAAAAATGGTGGGTTTTTTACATTTTTTTTACCGTTTTCTTTAATTTTACTAAAATAAATGGTGGGCTATCCATATAAGTATGGTATCAAAAGAAAGTCATATTTGTGAGTAAAAAAACAGTATATAATTTTCATGGGTAAAATAAAGTATTTAGAAGGAAAACACTGTTGAACAAAGACATAGTCAATAAGGTCAGAATTGCTCCGGTCCTTAACCCAGCACCAGCAGTGAAGGGTTAATACCCCCAGCTGCTGTATTTTCTTTTACCACTAGGTGTCTCCTCTCTACTTCGCTCTCCCTTACTTTGATAGCAAGGGAGACAGAGGCAGGGGAGAGACATAGAGGCAGCATGGTTTGCGTGCTGCCTCTATCTCTCAGAATGCCGGTACATGTGATCGCTGCTACGACGATCACATGACCCGGCACAAGCAAGAAGGGCTGAGACTGAACGCCCTGGTCTTGGAGCATTCAGTCTCAGCCTGGAATTAATGATAGCAGCGTGCACGGAGGCACGCTGCTATCATTTAACCCACGACGGTCCAGGACCGTCATGGGTCCTTAAGGGTATAACAACCCATGATGGTCCAGGATCGTCATGGGTTCTTAAGGGGTTAACTGAAATGGACCTCAGATTTTCCCGGTCCTTAAGGGGTTAAAGACACTTGGTAGAGGATGCTTACATCATTGAAAGCGGAGGCAAGAGGAAAGAAAAGCTTCAATAGCTGATTCTTAGTATATGCATAGAACTAACCTCTTGAATGCTAACATCCTCAATGCATAGCTTAGCAGCTTGTTAAAATGTCTCTAGCAGCCAAGGGGTTATTTTTAAAAAAAAGAAGCAAGCCAGCAAGTTAAGTAAACTAATATATACACAACTAAAATAATATGTTAAATAAAATAAAATATTGCTATTCCTTGAACCCCTCCTATGAATTGCTTTGTAGAAAAACATGTTGAACCTATCCCTGGAGTTCAAAGGGTTAATGAAGAGTCATCTGAACTCTACCCAGCTGCAACAACCCAGTGATAAAGCAGCCCACAGAGCACTGACTCATAGTGGAGACATATTTATAGTGACACTTTTTCTGGCAGAAGGTCGCAGAACCAACCCAGAGTTTATTTTAGAGAAGAATCCTGCAAAACAATGAGGCGTATCTATCAGGGATGAAGATGTGCTATTCTGAGGTGATACAACCAAACTGTTGTTGGACTACAAGTTCCATCTTTTTCAGATCACTGTGTCCCAGGCTTGCATTTACCACTTTACCCTACTCTCTACAACTTATCACATACAACCAAGGGGGAGATTCACTAAGCGGTGATAAAGAGGTAATAAAGTGAAGACGACTTCTCCAGTTTTTCACTTCTCCAATTCCTCTGTCATTCTATAGAGCTTATGCACTAAGATCTCCAGAGTTGAAGAAATCTTAATGCATAGGCTCCACAGAATAACATAGGAATTGGAGAAGTGATAAACTGGAGAAGTTATCTCCTCTTTATCACCGCTTAGTGAATCCCCCCCCCCCAGGGCTGCATCTCATCTCCATTTCTATGGCTGCTTGTGAAGCATTCATACTGCAGTGTTGCATAGGAATCTTTGCCTTCACAGAGCATGGGGGGAAGTCTTTGGATCTCCAGCTGTTGTTGAACTACAACTTCCTTCATCCTTGGATGGCTAAAGATGATGGGAATTGTAAGTCAACAAAAGTTGCCTTTCTACTATTTAGGGCCTTTGTTGAAGGGTCAGTTTGGGTGCAGTGATACTTACAACTTTGAGGTAAGTAGCTGGCTTAGTAATTATGAAAGATGATGAATAGGGTCTTCTGAAGACATTGAACCTCATACACAAAAGAACAGGTGCAATTCTGAAGCAAACCAACTGTGCTGTGGAAGAAACTGCAAGGTCTCCAAATTCCCTTTAAATGGGTCCTTAATCCACTTGAATACTAGAAATGCTTTGCAATGTGTTGGCAACCTCTCTAGGATCCAAGGTTAAAAGCCCCATTTAAATCAATGGGAATATTTATTCCAACCCTATGGTAAAGGTAATTGCCCCAGAACTGCACCTCCTTCATTCATTTTTTGGGGGGGAGGATTTGTATAAGGCATATTGCCCACATGGGAATCCGTGGTGGTGGGCAAGAGAGAGCACTTGCCTCCTCCCCAACATTTTCCCACCCCTCCAAGATAAACATAGGGCCTGGGTGGCTTGGCCTATGGAGCGTATTATGCACAGCCCCCCCCCCCAGACGCCCATGGTTTCACACTGGAATAAAATCCTGTATGTGTGTTTCTCTCTCCTCTTTCCTCAGAACAATGACCCTTATGCACTAAAGAGAAGAGAAGCTCTGGAGCAAACCAACTGTACAGTAGGGGAGAAATAATAATCTTCCTGTTACTAGTTAGAAGTCCTTCGCAGTGCCGCCTGTCCATATGCTTATGAATGTTCTATCTTGGAAATTTTTAACTGTTAATAGATGTAGCTCCCCACTGTCAATCTGTCTTTACCCTTTTGAGTACCAGAGGGGTGCACAACGCATTGCTCTGCAATGAGTTGTGTACCCATCTGGCACACACATGGTTAACCCTTTGAGTGTCAGAGGGGTGTTCAGTGCATTGCTTTGCAATGGTCCTCACAATCAAAATATATATATTTTTTTTTATTTAACCCACAGTACATTTCTCCCTAAGCAATGGAAAAAGATCAGATTGCCAAATGGAGGTCTGCAGTTACAGGCAGCTACAGATTCCTAGTAAAGCTTCCACTTAAGAGAAGGTATAGAATCGTATAGTTGCGCAAGGAATATGCTATAGGGGTATGCAATACCATGTGCACACACTTCTTGTGTAATGTAAGGAAATGTAGCCCTTTAAGTGCCAGAGGGCTATGCAATGCATTGCTTTACAATGCGTTGCTTACCCCTCTGGCACTCAAAGGGTTAAACTATTCACATTCACCTATGCTGTTCACACCTCAAAGGAAGAGTTTATATTTTATTTTGATGTTTATAGTGTTAACAGTAGTAGGTAACTGAAAGGAGAACAGTTTGAGGACAAGAAAGGAGAGGAAACTAGGAAGAATGCAAGGAGAGACAGAAAGGGAGGAGAGAAGCAAGGAGAGAGATAAGTGTAAAGGAGAGAAAAGTGGGAGAAAGATGACAGAAGTGGGAGAGCGGGAACAAAAAAAAGAGATAAATAAGAAGATGAAGGGATGGGAAAGGAAGGGCAGAGAGAGGACGAGAAGGAGAGAAGTGAAAGAAAGAGAGGGAATGAGATGCAAAGGAGAAGAATGGATAGAGAAAACCAGAAGTAAAATAGGAAAGAGGTAGAGAGGTGAGAGGCAAAAAGAGAAAAAGAGATTACACTGGTGACAGTGTGCTAGAGTAAAGGGCTGGATGGGGTAAATGAAGGTAGGATACAGATGGACTGACAGGAGAAGGGCAGGGAGATGGAATGACGTTCACTGTAGGGGTAATAGCTCAAGTGCAGCCCCATCAGTCCTGCCATACTTGGCTATGTACTCTTTCACCTGTCTCTAAGGGGAACCTTCTTCATAGTACTAAGTTTTTAATTTTAAGAATCTGTTCAGCAGTTTCTAAGGTGTAATAAATAGTTATACTGTATTTATATTGACCCTATGCATTCCAGACGGTTGGACACCTGCTTGGCAATAGAAAGGTTAAGGGGTATGTTATATCTTCTGCTGTCCCTTTAAACAAGTGCTACATAAAATTAAGAAGAGGTTAATGATATGAATACAATTCCTCCCTACATACAGCCTTGTTAACACCAAAAACCCCATCTTGAGAAAATAAAACATCAGTACTGGAAGATAAGTGCCACCCTCCCCTGTACCCTGTGCCACACTGTGCTAGGGGCACAAAGAAACAGAGGACACATGGCCTCACCCATTCATCTCTTACCACCTCCTGGACCATAGCCAGATAGTTAAACACACAATGCAGCCTGTTGTATTGTGGAGCCACAAGCCACCATTGAACTCTCTAATTGATGGTACAAGAGCTGTTTTGATACGGCAGTTTAATGCAGGCCTGTGGGGCGAGCCAATGCCTGACTCACTTCCACACGCAGGAGGACTGAGGGGGGAGAGGAGAGTGGGAGGCAAATCTCATCTGTTCTCTTTGGAAATGAGCTCCTTGTTTTCTTAGAGGTTAACCCTTTGAGAGTCAGAATGGTGCTCGACACGTTGCTTTGCATTATGACCCATACCATACTGACACCAAAAGTGTTAAAAAGAAGCAAATTCCTGGAAGTCCCTGACATGCCACTCAACTAAGGTGTCTGTGTCTATTAATAATACAACGGTTCTTATTATCTTTTTATTTTTGTAATATTTAGAGACATATTGTACATGCTGGATTTCTTTATGCTTTGATTATGTGTATTCCAATACTTCTATTTTTTTACCTTTTTGGTGAAATGTGTGCCCTCTCCCTACAGTTTGTAAAAACAGTCTAAAATTAATCTAAATCTAGGAAAGGTCATGAGACAGCTGTCTGTATTGGTTGGTGAGGTGACAGTAGTTCAGCTGAATTGAGAGCAGTGAGTAAGACATGCAGACTTTGTAGTTACAATTGCGTCACAGACTCTTTTTTTCAGACTGCAGGCAGAGGCCATTGACATCACTACAAGTAAACTGATGGCAAAAATTAATTTGCCAATTCCAGATAAGTACAAAGCATGGAAAAAATAAAAGAAATCTATAGGGTAAACTAGACTAGCATGTATGTAGTCCCCTTTTTTAATCTATGAACATTTTTATTTCTCCCCATTGGTCAGTTGATTTGCTCCTGAATTGTTCAACTATAGCTTACTGAATTGCATATCTTCCAAGTCACTCTTTGAGACCCAAATCCCATTGTCCTCCCCCCACACCCCCGCCCCGATGTCCCTCTTTTTAGGAGATCAGAATATATGGTGTGTGTATGTAAGTGTATCACATTGCTCCACAGCCATAAAACTTACATAAGTGTTTGTTAACCCTTGGAGTGACAAAGGGGTACACAAAGCATTGCTTTGACAAATGCATTATGCACCCCCTGGCACTCAAAGGGTTAACATTTCAATTAGCCTGTGTAAATAAAATACTTTGGTCTTGCTCTAAATAATATATTCAGTTACACATAGAGGTGTCAGTAGGTCATGAAATAACCTAAAATGTCTTGCTAATGGCCCACCCACTAGTCACACCACCAGCAACACCACCTGAAATAAGTGTCCCTCTTTGGCCATATGAAATGTCGGTAGGTATGGAATTGCACCTAAAACTTTCCTCAAAAATGAAAAAACTTAATATACATGATATTGCATGTGCTGTTTTTCAGCAAGATTCAGACATCTCACATCCTGCTGTGTTTTACAGAGTACAGCCTGCTGACCAGGAAGTGAGAAGTGCAAAGAAAAATTACTTCCCCAGAAAATAGTTTTGCATTAATGATTCGAGAATAAAAGTATATATTGTTCATGTATATAGGTTGACATAGCACTGTTTAACTCAGCCTTAAAGGGATAGTAATACTTCGTTTTAACTTTATTTTATTTTGTAGGCATTAAAAAAACATGAATAATGATATAAGTCTTATCTCTCAAACCTTTATGGTTTATGAGATATTCACAAGCAAAGTTCCCCTCCCCGCCCCTTTTACCTAGTGTAAGCCATCTCTTCTCAGATGTGAGTCTGGTTGTATGACAGGACAGATAACAGAAGGGGACAATTTTCTTTGTATGAAAACAATGAAAGCCCTTCCCCCCTTGACAAGTTTTTCAGCTTTTTCCCTTATCTTAATAGAAGATTGTCCCTCTCTGCAGTCTACCTGGGCATCTCCCTTCTGATCTGGTTGAACAGGGAAGGGATACTTTGTTTGTGAATATCTCTTAAACATACCTGGGAACTTCCAGGTGAGGGCTACCCGGAGGGTAGTCCTCTGTTCAGCAGGGGGTGACAAAAATGACGCTAACTGCGTCAAAAAGGGGCGGGGCTTCACGCGAGTGTGGGGGGGGACTTAACCATTTGAGTGCCATAGTGGTACGGAATGCATTCCGTACCACTCTGGCACTCAGAGGGTTAAAGGTGTCACACAGAAGGCTGGGGACGGAGGAACACTGGGAGAAAAATCAGATGTGGCAGAGTTTCAATAGAAACTCCCCACATCCGGAGGAATCTGCCTTTGCCCCGGAGATCCGGTAAAACTCTGTCAGAACCGGAGTCTCCGGGGCAAATCCGGAGAGTTCCCAGGTATGCTCTTAAACCATAAAGGTTTCAGAGATAAGACATATCATTCTTCATGTTTTTTTAATGCCTACAAAATAAAATAAAGTTAAAACGAAGTATTACTATCCCTTTAAAGAGCAGAGCTGGATTTTCCACTAGGAAACCTGGTCTAGTTCCTAGGGCCTCTGGCAATGTGAGGGCCCTGGCCACTAGGGATTCACCCATTGTATGGGTCCCTTACAAGCTCCCTACATATAGGGGATAACTTTCCCTACACTGCAGGGCTCTAAATTAAATTTTAGGCTTGTATAATCCCATGATTTACACCTCAACCAGGGAGTAACGATGCAAGGGGCCCTCAGACTACAGGATCTATATTCTAGAGGGAGTGGAGGACTTGAGCTCACTACTGCCACTGTGTCCTCTTCTCTATTTCATGCAATGTCATGGTGGAAGAGCAGTTCCATGGGTTTCCTCTTCCCTGATAATGCAGGTTTATACTTATGTCAACTCAGTGAAACACTCATCATGTAAGAGGGAGACTGTGCAATTGCCCCTCCACGTGACACTGCATGAAATGGAGAGAAGGAGAACATGGCAGCAGTACTCTCAAGGCCACTCACTCACAATGTATGTGGGAAATTTGACTACTTTAGTCAGCTCCAGGACACATTTCTACTTATTTTCAGCAGACTGTATGTGAGGGATGTGACCACCAGTGGAACCAGGCTGGGGGGCATGCAGACAGTATATGTGGGGGCTGTGACTGCCAGTGGAACCAAACTGAGAGGCAGACAATGTATGTGGGGGATGTGGCTACCAGAGGAACCAGTTGTAAGCTCTGTGGAATAATTTATTTAGTCCCCTTTCAATTATAAACTCTGTGGTATAATTTTTAGCTCCATTTTAATTGTAAGCTCTGTGAAATCACTTGCGTGGCTCCAGTTCAATTGCAACTCTGTGGATTCACTTGTGTATAGTCATTTGAATTATAAGCTCTGTGGTACAAATGTAATATATATTTAATCCCTTGGATGCATTTGGGGTGCCCAGTCTATTGCTTTTCAATGCTTTGATTACTTTTCTGGCATAGTAGGGGTTAAAGCATTCATTTTGTCTTTTATTGAGTTGGTACTACTGCAGCTACCCACAAGAACAACGGGCAAACATTTGCAGCGGGTGGGGGCAAACTGCAGGAAACAAGTCTGTAAAATGCATAGGGCCCTATGGAGTCTTACTCAAGCTCTGTCAAAAAGAAACTAACACTTTGTAACAAAGGTGTCCCTATCGCCTTAAAATAAGTATAGCTGCATCCTTTAGCCATCTAACATTTTATGGAGAAGCTCTGTTTTCTAGATGGAACCCCTAGCTGTAACATTGGTTCCCTCTCTTTGATGGGAGATGAGACAAGACAGCCATGGGAAATAGAGCCTCGCTCCTTTATGAAAAAACAAAGTGATCTCGGACGTACAGCTACTTCAGGGTCCATATTTATAGCTTAGTATATAGATCCCACAGCCCCCCCATAAAACATTTGTCAACACCAGAACACATTTCTGCTTATTTTAAAGTGGAACTTTCACCATATTTAAAGTTGCCCTGAAATAATTATGCGGATGGCGACTTGCTTAATAATAGTTATTTTACCACTCAGAACGTGCCGATTCTAAAGAAATCCTTAATCTTCTGAGACCGGAAGCCAGGTATCAGCACAGACATTTTGTGTGCAACCCTGCGCTGTCAGTCCCGGTCTCCATTAAAAAGCATATCACTGTGCTGAAAGACACTGGAAGGGACTGACAGTGCAGGCGCTCAGACTGCACTAACCTGGTTTTCAGTCTCCGAAGATTAAGGATTACTTTAGAATCGGCTCGTTCTGAGTGATAAATTAACTATTATTTAGCTAGTCGCCATCTGCCTAATTATTGCTGGGCGACTTTAAATATGGTGAAAGTTCCACTTTAAGGTAATAACACATTTGGAAGTATTGGTGTTTTTAATTAACTTCTTGAATGCATGAAATGTAACTTCTTGAATGCTTGAAATGTAAGAATTTTAGATAAAATGTCAGCCATACATTTCTTTACAATGCTTTAGAGCCCTGTCTACCATCCAAGGAGTTAATTAATGAGGGAGTTCAGAGATCTTCCCTTCCACACACATCAGTTACCATGGTTTGCACACAGTGGGCCTTATTATATAAGTTAAGGAGGTACAACACTGGAGCAAACCAAGTGCACCATAAGGGAGAAATGAAAATTCTCAATGATCTAAATGGAGCTTGAATGATAGAGAAATATATATGAGGGGTTAAAAGTCCTTTTCAATGGGAATTTTTATTCATTCCTTATGATACAATTGGTTTTCTTCAAAATTATTAGTCTATAGCATACTTTTTCAAAAAGGCAATAGTCCCTGCTTTGGGGCTGTTTAGTAAGGTGACTATCATGTCCCTTGACACAGCCAAACAAGTACAATGCAGCTTTGCTGAGTTCAATGCAGAATGCAGTAAAGATGCTGCAATGAACATCTGCTCAGTGACCAACTTAATTGTTGCAATGCTCATCACAGTGATCCAATCAATGGTGGCATGCATGGACTTCAGCCAATCATATTTGGCTAATGCTGACAAAGACTGGCTGTCAGGATTGCCAGATGATATTGGGGACAGCGCAGGAAAGTAAACAGGAGAATCAAATGTGGCAGAATCGCAGCCATGTTCTAATCGACAATGTGAGAGGGCTCTATTAGTGAGATTGCTTAGGCAGACAGAGAGCAAGAGTAAGAATAAAAAGGATTGTGGCAGGAAAATATTTTTTTTATTAAATTAAACTTATTTTACAAGTTAACACTTTTTAACCCCTTGGATGCTAGAGGCATCTTTAATGCAATTTTTTTCAAAATGTGCGGGGTCTGCCTCTGTCTGTATGTGAGTTGTGCCTGTGTGCATGTGTCAGTGTATGCGTGAGGAGTGCATGAATGTGTGTGTATGTGAGTGGGGGGTGGGGTTAGTCTTTGGTCTTGAAAAACTGTGCCAGTTTCATCAGACGACTCTTGGACTCCATTCATTGAGAGTCCTTACCCCTGATAAATCTGCTGTTCCTCATAATATTCTGCCCTGGGTTTTTGGCCGGAGGCTGATAATTAAACTCACATCACAGTATGGTGTTGTTATAGTCAACGGATTTATGTAGATGAAGGAAATGTAAGAGAAAATAAACAGATTGCAAACAGATGACATAATCCGTAGGGTATAACATATGCGGAAACCAGGATTTGTAAAAAGCAGCAGACAATAGCTTTGAATGATTGACACAGCAGATTATATAGTTTTTCACAGCACAGAGAAAAGATATTTTTGTTTTTGTTGAATTGTGTTCGTATAGATTAACATTAACAAGGAGCAATTCTGGGGCAAACCAACTGTACTATATATATATATATATATATATATATATATATATATATATATATATGAGACAAATAAGAAATACCCAAAATCCTTAGTCCCCACTTTGAAAAAGTTCAGAAGTTTGCCCTTCTCAGACCCCATAGCAGCCAGTTACTGATAACTGATAAGACAGGATGTGGCGCATCCATTTACCTGTCCCTGCAAGAATCAGAGCAGGATCAGTGGAGTGTTGAAGTACTATCCCTAAACTGTAGTTTTTAAGGTAGATTAGTTATACAGTTTACTGTTCCTTTAAAGGGATAGTAATACTTAAGTATCACTAATCCCTATAGCAAAGTACTACTTAAAAAAACGTATTGCCCCCAGTGTCATCTCTCAAACCTTTATGGTTTGAGAGATGAACGCTTCTAAAGTTGCCATCTCCCTCCCCCTTCCCCGTAGTCAGCATACTAGCTGACTGAAAGGAAGAGAGTCGTACGACTTTCAAGTGGCTCTCCAGCACAGCTGGATCGCGTTGCTAAAAAAGAAAACTTTCACTTAAATGGTCTTCTACGTGTGCAAGCACACGTAGAAGACCGTTTTAGTGAAAGTTTTTTTTTTTTAGTTAACGCAATCGCAGCTCTGCTGCAGAGCCGCCTGATGATCTCTGACAGGATTTCCCTGAGTCAGATAGAATGCTGATTACGGGCAAGGGGGGGGAGAGGGCAACTTTAGAAGCGTTCATCTCTCAAACCATAAAGGTTTTGAGAGATGACACTGGGGGCAATACATTTTTTTAAGTAGTACTTTGCTATAGGGATTAGTAATACTTAAGTATTACTATCCCTTTAAATGTAAACTAGCACCTTATACAACATAAGTGATTTCTGAAAGAGTTTTCAGAAACCTGCCCAGCCAGCTGGACCAATGCTGTAACTGGCAGCTTTGCCTCTTGAGGGTGTAGGAGAAAACAGGGGTGTCCAAGTTTTGTCCTCAAAGGCTACCAACAGGCCAGGATTTATGGATTTTCCTGCTTGTACACAGGTGGGTTAGTCAAAATGAATAAGTCACTAATTAACTTACTTGAGGTTAAGCACAGATATTCTTAAATCCTAGCCTAATGTTAGCCCTTGAGGACTGAACTTGGGCAACTGATCTGAGGAAAATATTGCGCAGTATGGGTTGTATGATTATAAGGATGCGACTTTCAATAGTGAAAGTAGCAGAGATTACTTAGTAAAATGGCTTCTGTGCACCCCCCTGGCGCTTGTAGGGTTAACCCATATATTTTATAGACTAGAAAGTAGAATTCACTGGAGCATAAAAAAAGGCAATTAATCTTGTTTTCAACTTCTAGCCCACTTCAAACAGACTTTTCGGAGAGCCTAAGAATTTAATTATGGTCATACAGATGAGTAGTATAATTTACATGTTAAAATAATGCACTTGAGTTTTAAAGTCACTTATTGTGCATTCAGCCTTCATTCTTATTATGGCTGAAGAAGAGACCTAGTTGTCTTGATAGCTTGCATCCTAGAGCCACTCAGCCGTTAAAGGTATCAGTTTTACTCTAGTAGTCTCTTACTTGGTATAAGACTGACCTTATGTTTTTATTTTCATAATAGTTCCTCTTTAAATTAGCAGTAATTTTCTTTTTTATGAAAAGCTATGCAGTATATGTATATGTATATAGTATAGGGCTTTTCACATTGAGTAAATCAGGGGTACTCCCTCTGCTGTCAGTTGTTTTATTCAAATGTTGTAAGAACTGAGTGACCACTTAATTACTTCCTGAAACTTCAATCTGTGAGGATCGACTCACAGCAGTTTCAAATATATTCTGTGGGAGTACTGTTTGTCAGTGATTCACCTCTCCCATATAATGCAACTGAAGAACTAATTGAAATCTAGCCAACAGAGGGCATTGTTAATGTAAAAAACAAGGAGGTTAAATTGCAAAAACTCTGGTAATATACATCTCTCAACAATTATTCCATTCAAGATATAATGTCAGAATGGGCAAAGAGCTGGTCAAAGATGCTCAACTAGGAACAAGTCTGCCCAAGAATTGAGCAGGCTCTACAGAAAAAGTGTCATACCCAGAGTGCAATCTAATTTAGCTCACTAGTGCCTTTCACAGAAGGGAAATATCCAAGAGCACACCATACTGATCCTACCAAAAATGCAGTCCAACTATGAAGTGCCAGGCAATTTGTCTCTGAACAAGCCAACCCCAGATGCATGTTTCGGCCTTGTTGTGCCTCATTAGTGAGGTGCAGCTGATCTCTCTAGGCACTGTGACCAAGGCTCCATGTCTGGATTCCCCTGTTATCCTTAGGATGACCAGTCCTAAGGGTAATTTGCATATGGAAACGTCAGCATTTGCATATGCAAACAGCTGGTCAGAGATGATCAACTAGGAACAGGCCTGCCCTATAACAGGCTCTATAGGAAAAGTGTCATATCCAGAGTGCAATCTAAATTAGCTCACTAGTGCTTTTGACAGAGAGGAAATATCCTAGAGCATATCATACTGATCCAAAAAAGGCAGTCCAGTCATGAAATGCCAGGCAGTTACTCTCTGAACAAGAGAAGCAGCCAACCCAGACATATGTTTCAGCCTTGCTGGGCCTCATCAGTGAGGTGCAGCTGATCTCTTTAGGCACTGTAAGCAAAGGGTCCACAACTGGATTCCTGTTACCCTTAGAAGACCAATCCTAAGGGTAATTTGCATCTGCAAAGAGCTAGTCAGAGATGCTCAACAAGGAACAAGACTGCCCTAGAATTGAGTAGGTTCTGTAGAACAAGTGTCCTGCACATGGTGCAATCTCTTTTAGCTCACTAGTGCATTTCACAGGGAGGAAATATCTTAGAGCATATCATACTGATCCTACCAATAAGGCAGTCCAACCATGAAGTGCCAGGCAATTCCTCTCTGAACAAGAGAAGCAGCCAACCCCAGACATACTTTTCAGCCTTGTTGGGTCTCATCAGTGAGGTGTAGCTGATCTCTGTAGGCACTGTGAGCAAGGAGTCCACATCTGCATTCCCCTGTTACCATTAGGGTGACCAATCCAAAGGGTAATTTGCAACTGATAAGGGATTTGCTGTCTCCAAGAGATTTCTAAGGATGTTCCCCTTTGATGAGGCGGAAGTGAAACAGCGGGTTACACTTTTAAAGACTGACAAAGCAATAGGTCACTTAGCAAGATGCACTCCTCTTAAGGATCCTATGGAAAGGAAAATCAGATAATGCATTAATGAAGCAGTGTTCCTTTCTGGGCCAAAACTTTAAGGTGGAGCTATTTCATGTGTACTGAAACTTAAGGAGAAAACTGAGTCATCTGTACCCTGTTCCGGATTATTGAATGAAGTATCATCTATCAAGGAATCTATGAGATTTACTTTCAACTCTTCATTGGATATCATTAACTGTTGGACAAGTCATCTGCCCTGTCAGTTACTGTAAGACACTACCTTTGGTTAAGACCTTGTGGAGCAGACTCCTCTTCCAAGTCCAAGTTACTTTACTTTCCCTTTGAAGGTGAGTTTCTCTTCATGGAATAGCTGGAAGAATTAAGGAAGATATCTGGTGGAAAGAGTTCCCTCTTGCCTCAAGACAAAAATATCCAGATCTTCTCCACTTTCACATTTCTTAGTTTAAAGATCTAAGGCAAAATTATCAAGACTCAAAGAAATATTGGCATGTTAATGTACAAGGCTTGTGTCAAACTCCAAGGGAATCCAAGGATTCAGAAGATATATCTCCCACAGAGGTCAGTTTAAGAGATAACTTCAATGTGGAAAGCAGGCTCCATCTCTTATTCCAGTTGGGACAGGCTGGAATATTCTCTTGAGGCCTGGAAATCTTCATTTCACCCAGACAAATGTGTTTCTGGATGTAGGGATGAGGTATCCACTTGAATTCAGAATTGTCCCAATGCAAACAGTCTTCAAGAAATCCTGAATATCTTCAAATCCTTGCTAAGCAGCAAGCATGAGACAGATGGTTCAGGATCTTATGTACAAGAAAGCAATAGAGATGGTTCCACATCATCAGAAGGGTTCAGGGATGAATTCCATCTTCTTCATTGTGGCAAATAATTCAGGTGGGATACAGAGCCACACTTGGTCTGAAATACCTGAACAGCTTTATCAGGCCAGTAAAATTCAGGATGGAGACAATGAGTTTAATATCCCAAGCGATTCCTCCTTGTGCATTTCTGACCACCATAAATCTACAGGACACCTATCACCATATTTTAGTAAGGTTGAGGCACAGAGAATTCCTCAGGATTTTGTTAGGGGACTATCCTTTCAAATTTTTAGTCCTCCCTGGCAGTATCTTGGCAACCCTTCATGGATGAGGGGATCTCAATAATTCCTTACTTGTATGATCTACTGATTATGGCAAATTCAAGATCCCAGTTGGTAAGGTTCACTGAAAGAAGTATAGATTGCCTATCCAGTCATGGTTGGTTGATCATCAGAGAGAGAGAAAGGGCAGCTCCAACCCTCTCAAAGTTTTGTTTGTCAGGCTAGACATATGAAAAAGAAGACAGAATATTAAGATGAAGGAAAAATGTGGAGACATTCAGGAAGCTCTCTGTGTACATATCCCAAGATTACATGGAACTTCTAGGAGTCCTCACCTCCATCACTCAGGTAGTGCAATACGCTAGGTTCCATCTCAGAAAACTTCAGAATAATTTGCTGAGGTTATGGACCAAGAGGACTGTCAACACCTTGCAAATGTATCTGTTAAGAAGCCAACCTTGGAGGACATGTACTGCAAAACAGTTACGACAGATGCCAGCTTTAAGGACTGATGCAGGTAATTGTCTAGTTTCTAAAATGGTATGCTTTATCTACCTTTTCTTAATTTCTCTTGTTGTTATAACCATTTAGTACAGGCAAGTCAGAGTTGAAAAATGTGCAAAACAAATGATAGATTGTAGTTGAAGTAGTTTTGTCCTGCTGGCACCCCTACTGTATTTCAACTCATACCAACAGTGTGTAATTCTTTTGGAAGAGTAGTAATCAAGGATTACAGTTCTAAATTACATGTTTTTCAAAGCTATCTGTATCTTTGAAGAGGAAACATTTGTGCACACCATCCTAGGGGTAGAAAGGCAAGTGACCCCTCATTTGATGCAGGTGAATTAATATTTTCCAAAATAGTATACCTCGTCCAAAAAAGTGGCAGGTGTAGGTTAGTGTTCTTGGCACCCCCACATTATATCTTAACCCACACAAATGGGATATCATGTTTCTCAGGCTGGTAGCAGAAGAAAATTAGTTTTCAAAGATTTTAGTATCTTTGAAGTGGTGGAAATGTCAAACAAGACAAATATGTGTCCCTATAGCAGCACTTTAAGTATACTCCACCCTAGGAATAGAAAGGCAAGTGACCCCTCATTTCATGTAAGTGAATGTCTACTTTCCAAAGTGGTATATGGTGCATACCTTTCATTAATTTTTCTATCAGTTATGACCATTTTAGCTAATTTCTCCTGTCAAAGTAAATTCCGTTACAAAATGCATCGAGCTTTATTTTAGCTTATAATTTTATTTTTTTTGTAGTGAATTCAGTACTTATTGATTTTTAATATAATAAATACTTTTTATATATCCTATTGACCCACCTTTTCTTGCTCTGATATATTCAGGCTGACAATACACGTCCCCCTATTGTTGAATACTTACATAGTTGGTATTTTGGACTTTTTGGTGTACCTTCTGTAAGCCCAGGTGGCCCTATAAAATTTAGTATACTTGGGTTCCTAACTGGAGAACAAACAGTGAAGTAGAGGAGGAAGCCATCCTGGGGTTTTATACCTGGAGTGCTTTATATAAACTGCTGTTCAAAAGTTTGGGGTCACTTAGAAATCTCCTTGTTTTCCATCAAATGAGTTGTAAAATGAATAGGAAATACAGTCAAGATGTTGATAAGGTTAGAAATCATAACTGTGTCCTTCAAACTTTGCTTTCGTCGAAGAATCCTCCATTTGCAGGAATTACAGCCTTGAAGGCCTTTAGCATTCTAGTTGTCAATTTGTTGAGGTAATGTGAAAAAAGTTCACCCCCATGCTTCCTGAAGCACCTCCCACAATTTGGATTGGTTTGATGGGCACTTTTTACATACCATACAGTCAAGCTGCTGCCACAACAGAAACAAGGAAATTTCTAAGTGACCCCAACCATTTTAATGGTACTGTATTTAAAGGTGGTATTACAAACCTCTAAATGTGAGTAAATGTGTTACAGAGCATAGGGGTGAAGGTTAAGGTGTGTCTGCAGTGAATATACTATACTTAGAGGAATATTCTGTGCTGTTGTTTGTTTTTGTTTACTATTTTAGTTTGTGTTATTGGAGCCCATACCAATTTCAACTATCAGCGAAGATAAGAAGGACTATAGAGGACGTTTTTACCAGACTGAAGACACTGTAAGGTTGTACAGGTCCTGCACTGTTTTTGTATTGTGTGGTGCAACTTGCAATTAACCACTGAGGACACTTTACATTAGTAGGATTAACTAAATTGTGAATATGATCATTTTAGTGCAGGCAATATCTGCTTCAAAGTCTTAAGGTTGCTGAAGCACTTGGATTTAACAGAAACATTTTACATTTTGCTGACATGAAAGTGAATGCTTTGTTTATTTAACCCTTCACATCCCTACACATGCCCACCTAAGCAATAACTGCATGCTCTCATGGACACACAGAAATACAATCAGCAGATTACTTATTCATTTCATTACCAAAAAATGAATTTCGAAGTTCAGGCTGTTTGAGGATTTTCTATTGGGATACTCTGAGTCCCTTCAGCTCTCAAAATGTTTTATCCAGATGTTCTGATGAGAAAGTTTCATCTGTAAAAGTAGTCTGATTTGGAAATGAAAATGTGTATAATAATGTAATCCAGGGGTAGTCAAACCTGGCCCTCAAGAGCTACCAACAGTGCATGTTTTCAGGATATCCCTAAATCAGAAAGATGAACCAGTAAAAGTGATTGGCCACTAATTAGACCACCTATGTTCCAACTGGGATATACTGAGGACACTGTAAAATTGGTAGCTCTTGAGGAACGGGATTGGCTACAACTGATGTAATCAATCAAGATGTGTTCAGACCCCCCAAATAAAAAAAAACTCACTTACTGAGAGACACATTCAGATGAAATGGAATCCAGGTCTAAGTTCTATGACAGTCTCATAACTCATGATCCTCAAGCACCCATAACAGTGCGGATTTTAAAGGCTTTTCCTACTTTAATAAAAATAGTGGATCTCTCATTCTAGTCACTTTACTTATGCTTAGGAAGGGACAACCAGAAAACCTACACTGTTAGGGGTTCTTGAGGACTGAGGTTGAGAAACTGTGTTTTGCACAGAGGTATAAATATTTAGCTTGAATCCATCATCAAAATGTATAAATCAGTCATCTTTAAAGGAAAGGTTACAATTGGTATTATTTTCAGTTTCATATGGGAGCCAATTTGTAAAACAAAATCTGTTTTGGCTAGTCTGTGGGCTCTCAGTTTTGTGGTACTAACTTTTCTTAACCTTCTTCAATACATCTCAGTGGCATTTTAGATGCTAAATTGTTGTAAAAACAAAGTAGGATAACAAAGTAGGTGGTAAGATCATTAATTAAATTATTTTGTATTAGGCAGCAACTGAATCAACTGGGACCCAGAGAACTCGATTTACAATGAAATATGAAGTTGCTAAAAGCACAGACCTCCATTTGTCAGACTAATGCATTTCTTGGCATTAATCAGTAGAGGAATGTGAGCTGGGTGAAGAGTGACAATGGACAGTGTGTATACCACTAGAAGATTTTGTATAGGAATAAACAAATACAGACTACTACATTGATTTCTTCAGCTATAGGCAGATGCAGATATCCAATTCAAAATTATTGCCTTTGTCAGTCATTTTGTTAAAAATATGAAAGGAGAATGCCACACAAGAAAAAAGTTGTTTTAATTTGTTTAACAAGCAGGTGTCATTCAAACAGCAGCCAGTTTTATCTATGTACTGTTTGTATTTAAACCCTGCTATAGTCTTTAACTGGAAAAGGACATCTTACCGCCTTCAAAATGCTTACATGGCCCTTTAGAGTCATGGGCGGGGCTGGGAAGAGCCATAGAAAGAGAGCCTCAGCCATGTTTCTAAAGGGCCAAATAAATATCATAAAGGTAGAAAAATGTCTGTACTGATATATAGTCTACACCAGTTAAAATGCAGACAACAAAGTAAATAGATATAATTGACTGCTGTATGAAAATGGTTGCCTATCTAAGTCCTTCTGTTAACAAATTATGAGTCATTTATTTCAACTGTAATGCTTCCTTTTAAGAGCCACTAATTCCTAAATGTTTAGTTTCCGAGGGCTATAGGGGTTCACAATGCATTGCTCCATAATAAATTGCAAATGTTTCCAGTCCTCAATGGGTTAAAGATACAAAACAATCCATGAAACATTGTACAATATGTTGGCAGTAGAATGGGTACATACCAGCTTAGCCCTTTGACTGCCAGAGGGCACAGCAATGCACTGTATTGATCCCAGAGTTCATAAGTGCACTTTGTTTAGACATGATATGTCCAAAAGAGCCAATACACCAATCACATGAAAATGTACTCTCCAGTGAAAAAGTAAAACTGATCCTAGAGGCTGTAACTCTATTAAAGGGGAAACTTACTGTTTGAGTAATTTGTTTAATAGAAAACAACTCTAGACAGGTGCCATTTGTAAAGCAGTTAGTTACACCTCCAATGTATTGTAAATCAATGCATTGCAAACATCTCAATCATCCAAGAAAGGGTATAACTTTAGCCTACTGGACCCATGGAAAAAATATTTGTTTGCCCCCCCCCCCCCCATACATATGCATGGTCTGGAGCAAGTCTGAATAATGCTAGCTAACACAGGCCCAAGGTGCACTTCACCACCAGAGGATCTTAGGTGGTCTTCCATCTGACACATGAATAGCTACTACATAGTGAATCATGACCCACTTGCTGATAGTTAACCTTTAAATACCAGAGAGACATCCAGCATATTACTTTGCAATGAATTGGACTCCTTTCTGATGCCCACAGGGTCAATGGAGAAAAGTAAATGGGCTTACCAACACTATTCTTATCTTTCTAGCTGACATTGGTCAGGTAAGGATAACAAAGGCCACTAGTCAAGAAAGGAGCCTTGTCTGAATGTAAGTAGTGGCATAATAATGCAGATCCAGTGGAACCTTTGAATGACAACCCTCTTCCCCGCCTGTAAGTATGCCCCTGCAACCAAGGGGTTAAAGTATTCCCCTGTCATGTCAGTTTGTTATACTGCACTGACAAAGAATTTTATTCTTCAGAGTTGTAGAAGAATGTGAATAATGCTTGTATTGAGCTGAATTCTATTGGCAAACAATTGTTTGTGAAAATTCCACCACATTCATCAATGTAATGTAAGCAGTATTTGAGTATTAACCCTTTGAGAGACAGCAGGGTACACAACAAATTGCTTTGCAATGCATTGCATACCCCCCTGGTACCAAAGGGTTAACCCTACAGTGTGTGCAATTGTTTAGGTGTAAATGTAGCAGGAATAGGAAATGCCAGGGCTGGAACATTTAAATGCATGGTCATGCCCATCTTTCCCCATGGGCCTCCTGATTCGGGGGCCTCACTTTGGATTCCCAACAGTCTAATTTATACAGGAAAGAGACAATTTGATCCTGAGGGTCAGGGAGGCGTACCCCACATAAGCAGGCTCACAACACACCCATTTAGCCTCTTCCCCATCTAAAGGAATTGAAGAACAAGGAGATTACAATTAATCTTAAAAAGATCTTAAATGTTTACATATATTTGAGGCCCCGATTCACAATTTTTGCAGAACTTCAGGGGTTTGTAAAACTGTCATAAGAGTAGGCACCTGCCTAGGTCATCAAATTTAGCTGAATTCATCAGTCTAAATGAAGGTGCGGCAACTTTATTCCCATGGTACTAGCAACTGGCACCCAATTCCCTCTCACACTGCCTAGATTTTTTTATATATTTTAAGGGCCGGAGGGTCGGGGTGGAACTACCAGTGATGACATAGGTGAAAAGCATCAGGGCTGAGGCTACTTTATGGGGCCATTGAACTATGCAATTATAAGATGTTTAGGGATTTTCAGAGATTACAACATTCATCATTCACCAACAGCCTCCCATTGTTCATGCCTGCAAAACTGCATAAGGTGATATTGATATTGTTTCTACATTTAAGCATTAGCAATTATTATTATTATTATTAAGGATAAGAAGTTATAGTATTATATTTTCAATTTTACAAATAACGTAAGGGCAAATGAATGAGAATGTTTTGACCCCCCCACAACCTAAAGCATGGGGAGAGCAGTTAAGCCTTTTCCCTTATAAGGGGTAAGTGGTTTGGGCAATCTTCCCTTAAAGGGATAGTAATATTTAATATGTAAAAAAATATATATTGTAGTATTTAACCACCTGAGTAAAAAAAGGGTAATCTCACTGCTGACAGGTGTTTTATTCAAAAGTTATTACAGCTCAAATTTGAATTTTTTAGGTGCAATATCACAGTGGCCTGAAATTAGACAGTGGCGCTGTTGTTACTACGTCCTATGGACAGCTATGGTCCATAGACAATAAATCTCCATAGAATGGTGTGGCAACAGTGCCACTGTACAAATTCAGGCCACTGTGACATTGCACCTAAAAATTTCAACTTTGAGCTGTAATAACTTTTGAATAAAACACCCTTCAGCAGTGGGAGTACTCTTGTTTTACTCAGGGGGATAAACCCTACAACATCCCTTTAAACTTTAACTTTAACAGCAATTTTAAAACATCTTGAAAAATACCTTTATGTTGTTAGATATTTTCTATTTATTACAATTGTTTAACACTTTGTATGCCACAGGGGTATGCAACACATTGCAAAGTAATGGGGCGCACTCCATTCTGGTACTCAAATAGTTAAGCTATTAGCATTTTTCTTTTTTGTGCTATGCAGTCCTCTGATGGCTCAGCTGGCACAAGTGACTTCTCCAGCTCCCCTGATCCACCCCGCATGGCTCTTCTCATCTCCAACTCAAATGTAACTTTAGCAGAGACAAAAAATCTCGATATAGGACCTCCACCAATACACCTCCATACATACTATGTAAATATCCACTAATAGTAGTCAGACGAACAGATGAGGGATTCGGTCACTCCTTGCAAAGGGAATGGAATGCAGCTCCCCAACAACATATAAAGATCTCCCCAGGATCCTTAAGAGAAACAGAACAGCAGCAAGAAGAGGTGCAAACCGCAATTGAATGTATGTAAAAATACAATGAAAGAAATACTCACAGAATAAAACCCGTCGGCCTATAATGAGCAAAGCCGGTATTCGAACATGCAGGGAATAACTGCCCGCCCTCCTCGGAGATACATCTCCCTTTGTAGAAAAGCACTGGATACGCTTGATAGTAAACTCAATGGTAATTTATTTAAAAAAATAATAAAAACACTAATACATATGTAGCCAAGTGCTCAACATGTTTCTAAGTTCACTGCTTTTCATCAGGAGCAACCTTGGCCAACAAATACATACCTGAAACTGTACCCATCAGTGTCTTAAAGCAGCCTTATGCATTCCAGGGATGTGTGCAATGCATAGCAATTCATTTCACATCTCTTTGGTATACAAAGGGTTAAATGCATTTAGAATCTGATCCAGAAGGAGATGATTTGCTCAAAACCTTCTCTTCCTATGTCCACATGTGATCACTGATAGGTAGGGCAGACGGTTCCCCCAAGCATTCTTTCCCCACGCACACATTGTTCATATGTGTCCTCTGGCAAACCTCCCCTGTGCAACACATGTCTCACCCTTTTGGCAATCAAAGGGTTACAGAGAATCTGAAGTAAGACATGTTTGATATTGAGATTATCAGTTGGTATGATCCATCTCTACCTGTTATGTGTCATTTAGTATGATCCATATCTACCTGTTGTTATGTGCCAGCTGGTATGATCCATATCTACCTGTTTGTGCTGCAGTAACTTGCTATATTACTAATTTCCTTATTTCATGTAGTAATTGCAACACATTTCAAACAAAAACTTGAAATACTGTATTTTATATGGGGAAACTAAAATACTTATCAATGGTGTATTATAAAGTCCTGCCATATGATTCCTAAGCTGGGGCAGCTCTATGTTTTTAGGAGCCCTAAGCAAAAAAATAAATGGGGCCTCCCTTTATTCCAGCATTGGTATTCCTAATAAGACATTGATCTGAATTTCTTTACATGTGGAAGCGGTACAGTATCAACGTTGTGAGGCCCTCTGCTTTGCAATGCTTTGGAGACCTCTAGCATTCAAGGAGTTAAAAGCCCCATTTAAACTGATGGGAATTAGGGGAATCGTTACCCCCATCCCCTCGGTGCAACTGATTTGCTCTGGAATTGCTTCAGTTTCAGACTGTGTTGTCAGCCTCCCTGCCAGCTGGAAAAGAAGGCACGATAATTAATACATAAAGCTTGAAGATAGGGGGCACTAGGCCGCAAAGGGTTAATCTGTATATTCGTTCTGCTTTTGGAATCAGCATCTGTTGCCTAATACCAACAGAAATTGTAGCAAAGAGATGTTTGCCGTGATCTTTAAAAAGTCTTATAACAAAAGCTGGACAAATAGCTTAGCTTGTCTCACAATAGGTAGTAATTAATACAGGCAATTACAGATCTGTAAAGAGACTCTGCTTATTTATAGCTAGGATTTAATTCAGGCAACCAGAACTCTTGTCTACAGCAAAGCACACTCTTTTATTTGTCACTTGACTGCCAAAGATTTCCAACTTATTGCAAAAAAAATGCAATTAAGATATTGATAGCAACTAAGGGGTTAAGATTAAGTTATGACAGAAAAAAACATAATATGCTTTTAATCTACTGTGTCAGCATGATTTTCAAAGCATTGCTTTGCAATGAATTACTCACCTCTGCGGTACACAAAGGGTTAAATCTTATATAGTATTACAGGGAAATTAGGACCACAAATCAGAAGGGTTCATAACACTTTTTTCTTTTTTGAGGAAGTTCCAAAATCTTTCAATATAAAGGGGAAAACTGGATACAGTTATGCAGCATGTTAACCCTTTCAGTTCCAGAGGGGTATCCAACGCATTGTGTTGCAATGCATTGGATACCTCTCTGACACTCATTGAGTTAAAGAGCTAGTAATGTTTCACAATAAAAGCAGCTCAAAATAATCTTCCTTCGGCACAGACCTGTCACGCCTCTGGACCACCAGGAGGTAGGAAACAGACACTGGGGGGGGCAATATGAGGGTAATACGGAGATGAAGGGGGCAATGTGAGGGCAATATGGAGATGATGGGGGCAATGTGGAGATGGTGGGGCAATGTGAGGGCAATATGGGATTGACGGGGCAATGCGGAGGTGATGGGGCAATGTGAGGGCAATATGGAGATGATGGGGGCAATGTGGAGATGATGGTGGGCATGTTGGAGCTGATGGGGGGCTATGTGAGGGCAATATGGAGGTGAAGGGGCAATGTGGAAATGATGGGGGCAATGTGAGGGAAATATGGAGATGATGGGGGCAATATGGAGAGGGGGCAAGCTGGAGCTGATGGAGGACAATGTGAGGGCAATATGGAGATGATGGGGGCAAGTTGGAGCTGATGGAGGGCAATGTGAGGGCAATATGGAGATGATGGGGGCAAGCTGGAGCTGATGGGGAAAATGTATGGGCAATATGGAGATGATGGGGCAATGTGGAGATGATGGGGGAAAGTTGGAGCTGATGGGGGCAATGTCAGGGCAATATGGAGATGATGGGGGCAATAAGGAGATGATAGGAGCAATGTCAGGGCAATATGGAGATGATGGGGGCAATGCGGAGATGATAGGAGCAATGTGAGGGCAATGTGGAGATGATGGGGGGAAATGTGAGGGGAATATGGAGATGATGGGGGCAATATGAGGGCAATATGGAGATGGCGGGGGGCAAGTTAGAGCTGATGGGGGCAATGTAAGGGCAATATGGAGATGATGGGGGCAATGTGGGGGCAATGTGAGGGCAAAAACTTTTTTTGGGGGGGAGGGGGCTCTTCAGATTTCTGTGCCTACAGGCTCCTGAGATGTAAATCCGGCCCTGTAAACTGTCCATACCGCACCTTTAACCAGAAATGCATATTTCATGGCTGTACTGAAATGAAAGCAGCCCTGCAGTATACCTTTTTCATAGATGTCCCCAGTTGTAGTAAAGGTCTGAACAGTCAGTCATAAATAGTTAACTACATATGAATAGGAAAACAGAGTCTGTAACCTATTTTGAGGCGTATGCATATAAGAAATATCTTATCCAGATGCAGATTAGAACTATATGGTATTTGGTAAAGTGGAAGTGTACACAAGAAATAGGTCATTCTTAATTTATAGTCTCATTAAATGTATCTATTTAAACTGAGCTTAACTTCTGCTATTTGTTCCCACTAAGTGAAGGGCTTAGAAATGAGATAAATCCTCTTAAAACAACAGGGTAGTTTAGAAAACAAAAACAGAATGTAAAATGTTTATTTTAATGAATTTGCAAAACTGTTTTTAAAGTGCTAGGTCTGCTTAAACACATTGGGCTGATGTTCTAAGAAAAAGAGGGTACACTTCTGGGGTAAACCAATACAACATATGGAAAAACTAAACATTGACATAATTTTAACCCTTTAAATGCTGGAGAATTCTCCAACACATTGGTTTGCAGTGGATCGGAGATCTCTCTAGCATTTGGTCGGATAAAAGCCCCATTTAAATCAAAAGGAATTATTTGAATTTATTCCCTATGGGGTACTTTGTTTGCACCAGAATGGCACAATTTGTACTTAGTACATCAGTTGCATTAATTCACCTTCAAACAGCAACCAGGTACTGTTGCATTACATCTGCAGTTTCCTGTACATAGGGATCTCTGTTGAAGCTTACTTCTATGTCTCACCTCCTCTCAAAAAACAATAATCTGCAATTGAACTGAATACTTGACAGGGACCCTAGAATACTCTTTGGATCTGACCAGGAGACTGCGGTTTTTATACTTAATCACCGGTTCTCTGTGGACAGAGGCTGATTCTCCTGGTTCAGTGAGTTCCTGTACCTGCACTGCCAGTTCCGGTCACTCTCCTCTCTGTTCTTAAAACGTTCTGCCTAGTTTAAAGTGGTTGTGTCACCTAGGTATAACATAGCATAAATATTTAGGCTACATATCGAATACTTCTAAAACTGTATTATTATTTTTTTTACGTTTTATTTCGTGTAAATTTAACTTAGAAAGTCTGGGTTGTAGCTACTTCCGCATAGACTGCTCTGCCTCTGCTCTCCTCCCTCCTCCGATGACTAAGGCTTCTGTCTGTAAGCTGGAGCGGTCTCATTGGCTAGATATCGATCTCTGCCAATGAGACCTCTCCAGCTTACAGGCAGAAGCCTCCGTCATCGGAGGGGAGCAGAGGCAGAGTGTTGGGCTGCGGTTACAGAGCAGGTAACCGCAGTCTATGCGGAAGTTGCTGCAGCACAGACTTTCCAAGTTAAATTTACACAAAATAAAATACAATTTTAAAAAAATGAATACCATTTTAGAAGTATTCGATATGTAGCCTAACTATTAATGCTATGTTGTACATAGGTGACACATCCACTTTAATGGCAAAACCCACTTCCACTTCTCCTAATCCTGCTATCCCCAATCAAGCCCCACCCACTTAATTACGATAACCACATCATTTGGACACCCCAGACCTTACTGGAACTCCAGATGCTTGGGACAAGAAGATTCCCAGTATGGATCCTGGTTATGAGACTGAAAATATTTGAAACTGAACACCTACCAGGAGTCTAAAGTAAATGTAAAATTCAAATATAACAGTAAATAGAAATAACTAACTTACCTAGGTAAATCCTTCTGGTAAACAGATCAAGAGCCAATTATTCTTAATGGCTCCATACACAGTTTGACTCCTTCGGCCAATTTTGATCAATCTGGTCAAAGTCTACCAGATTTGTCAGTTAGACCAAATTGGTGATTTTGGTCGGTAATCCCGGTTTGACTTTTTTTTGCTTTGTTTGTGGCCGCAGCATGGCAAACAACAGTAATCTTACTGAAAAATCAAACTGTTTGTCCATTAGCCTAGTGTAAAAAGGCAAATGGCCCCTCTTTTTTATGTGCGTGGATGTCTAATTTGCACAATGGAATGTCTTATTGACCTTTTCCTCATATAGCTATGACCATTTTAACGAGGCACGTCATTTCACAATAAGAAAAGTGGCAGCTGTAGTTTTGTGCTTCTGGCACCCCCTATGGTAAGGAAATAATGAATACGGCTGGAAATGCCATGATTTTCAAAGATTTTATTATCTTGGAACTGGTGGAAATGTAAAAAAAAAAAAAAAAAAAAAAAAAAGACACATTCTCTGTAGTGCGAGGAAACCACACGCATGCACACACTACCATCTTGCAGGTGAATGGGGTGCCTTGCATACTTTTCCATCATATTTCTAGTAGTTAGGACAATTTTATGTAGGTGTAATGTTGTGCTTCTGGCACTCCCTATGGTACGTCAACCCATACCAATGAGATATCATTTTTCTTGGAGGAGGAGTAGCTTTGACTACCTTTTCTTCATTTCTGTAGCTGGTACAACCATTTCAGTACAGGCAAGTCATGTTTAAAAAATGTAAGAAAAACGTGTAGTTTTTGCCTCTGGTACTCCCTACAGTATGTCAGATATAAATACATTTGAAGTGGTGGAAATGTAAAGAATGCCTATTTTTTCCTTTGGAGTCACATTCTGGAAACATTTGTGCACACCAGGCTAGGGGTAGAAAGACAAATGACCCCTCATTTGATGCAGTGGGATATTTACTTTCAGGAATGATGTAATGTTATATAGTTATGAAGGTGTTTTAGGGTAGTTTATCATGTAACTAGCTTGTTCTCAGATGCAACTTTAGTTGAAAAAGTTGAATTACTTCTGAAAAAAACATTGTCTAGTTTTCCATATATATAAATAACTAGATGGCTACCAGTGGGAATTATATCAATGTGGATAGCAAAAATGCTGAAAATGTGTCTGGCCAGCAGGATATAAAAATGCCCCACGCCTCCAACACTGAAAGATTTAAGGGTTAAAGTGATAGTAATGATTCACAAAAACAGCAGCTCCAATTAATCTTCATAGTATTTTAACTATGGAGAGTGTTATTTCAGTACTGTCAGAGTTGTAATTCAAGAGTAATTGAATGATAAAGTATCCCCTCCTGCCCCTATTACCTAGTGCAAGCCACCTCCCCTCAGATGTGGAATCTGGTCCTTGACCAGACAGATCACAGCAAGGGACAGTCTTCTTACTGTCAACATAAGGAAAACCCTGCCCCCTTGAAAGGTTTTTCAGTTTTTTTCCTTATGCTCACTGAATATTATTCTTCTCTGCGATCCATCCAGACGGTCTTGCTGCTCTGAGGTGAGCAGTGTTACATCAGTAAAAGGGGCGGGAGGGGGATACTTTATCATTCAATTACTCTTGAACCACAACTCTGACAGTAGTAAAATAACACTCTCCATGGCCCAAATACTATGAAGATTAATTGGAGCTGCTTTTATTGTGAGACATGACTATACCTTTAAGCATTTACATAATGGAAAGAAAGCTAAGCAAAGAATGAGACCCATATTTAGGTAAGTATTCACTTGAAATGTGTACAGCAGCCACAATGTTTTAAGCATCAGTTTGCATAAAGCATTTTATGAATGTATCCACTGCTTGAGGATTCTCCAACACAACACAAAGCATCCAAGGAGTTAATGCTCAGCTTATTCACCATTTTAGGCAACAGTTACATTGACATATAAACGCAATCTGTAAAATACGTCTGTTTTTTTCCACTTCCAGTAAATTACGCAGGCGGCATTAACAAGCGTATCTGACTGACATTAAACATGAGTCATGACACGCCCCCCAGAAACACAGCCATGATAAACCCTTTCATTGCCCCTTTTTTGGTTGGTTTTGCTTGCTTGTTTTGGCTTTTTTTTATATTTTTTACTTTTAGCTATATTGATCAATATTGGTTGCACTCTAATTATGTATATTAAGTTTTCTCAGTCTGATTTAAGCATTAATTTCATTGCTGTTAACAGCTCTATTACCAGTAGAATACCTACAAATATTTCCATAGGCTTCAATAAAAATCTGTGAGCTAAAGCCAGTGACAAGTTTTCATCTGCAGTGGAATCTAGCCCTTAAGGAGCACTAACAAATGAAATGGGATCATAGAACTTACAGCTATCATATGTAAAAATGAATTATTCTTATGCATCCCTAAAATATAATATTATACTTGCTTACATGTGTAAATTGTCCTCTTTTTATGAGAGGTAAGTTAAACTGAGTAGTGATTGTGATAAGTGCCCACTGCCCTTATCTTATCTCAGCCCATTTAAATATAATCCTAGACAAACAAATGGGTGCTTTGGAAAGGTAGGAATGCTTTCTTCCTTAGAGCATATGTAAAACTAGGGGTGAGATCCACTAAGGAGTGTTAACGAGGTAATAAATTGGAGGTGAGCTTCTCCAGTGATATTGCTTATCCAGTTCCTATGTTATTCCATAGAGCCAATGAACAAAGATTTCTAAAGTTGGAGAAATCTTAGTGCGTTGGCTCCACAGAATAACATAGGACTTGAAGATCTTATTAGACAGGAGAAGTCGTCATCTCTTTATCACAACATAGTGAATCTCCCCCTGTATTTCAGGCCTCATAAGACAAACAGATGAGTTTTACAGATGCTAGTATGAAGTACAAGGTATTACCCTTTGGGGGTTATGCAATAAGGGCTAGATTCTATTACAGGTGCTAAATGTTAACACCCATTTTATCAAACATTTTCCTATTGAAGTCTATGGGGAAAACTGGAGATAAACGCAGTGATAAAATTAGCACCTGTAATAGAATCTAGCCCTAAGGCGTGGTAAAAAGGTGATAGAGATGACTTCTCCAGTGATATCACTTCCCCAGTTCCTGAGTTATTCTAAAGAGCTTGTACATTAACCTTAAGGACTGGCGCACACATACACGGTCAGAACTTGATGGCCACAATGCTTTTTTTTTTTCTTTTTTTATTCTTCCGGTTCAGGGCTTCCGGAGCGCTGTGCAGTCACGCCGGGAGCCCTGAACTCCATGACGTGCCAGGACCATCACTGGTCCTTAAGTGCCACACCACCGTGATGGTCCTGGCATGTCAGTGGACACAAAAGGGTTAAGATCTCCAAGTCAAATGTTATTTTATGGAGCAAATGCACTAAGCTTTCTCCAACTTTGGAGAAGTGATAAACTGGAGAAGTCATCTCCACTTTATCACCTCTTTATCAGGCTTTACTGCATCTCCCCCTTTGAGCGCCAGAAAGGTATCAAGTGCAATGCAATGTGCTGGATACATCTCTGTCACTCAAAGGGTTAAGTGTGTATAACCCCAGTTTACTTTTAGGTGTTAGTGTTCCATTAATACAAAAAACTGGATCAGTTCTGGAGCAAACCAACTGCACCATAGGTGATAAACATTCCTAAAATTTTCGTTGATTTAAATGGGAAATTTAACCCCACGAATGATACAAAGGTCTCAGAAGCACTGATAAGCAATACTTTGGATTATGCTCTAGTACTTAAGTTCTTAAAAACTCAATTTAAATCAATAGATTATTTTAGTTGTCCTCTGTGGGGTGGTTGGTTTGCTTCAGAATAGCAATTAAAGGGATAGTAATACTTCAGTATTACAAATCCCTATATTAAAGCCCTAGTAAAAAAAAAGTACTGCCCCCAGTGTCATCTCTTAAACCTTTATGGTTTGAGAGATGAACGCTTCTAAAGTTGCCCTCTCCCTCCCCTTCCCCGTAGTCAGCATTTTAGCTGACTGCAGGGAACAGAGTCGTACGACTTTTAGGCGGCTCTCCAGCACAGCCTGATCGCGTTAACTAAAAAAAAAAACTTTCACTGAAATGGTCTTCTACATGTGCTTGGCTTGCAAGCACGCATAGAAGACCGTTTTAGTGAAAGTTTTTTTTTAGTTACCGCGATCGCGGCTCTGCTGCAGAGCCACCTGATGATCTCTGACCAGATTTCCCTGAGTCAGATAGAACGCTGACTACGGGGAAGGGGGAGGGAGAGGGCAACTTTAGAAGCATTCATCTCTCAAACCATAAAGGTTTGAGAGATTACACTGGGGGCAATACTTTTTTTTTTAACTAGGGCTTTAATATAGGGATTTGTAATACTGAAGTATTACTATCCCTTTAACAAGAGTCTTAATACATTGTTCTTAAGTGCTATCACTGTTTTAGTGCACACATTCTGTCTCGGATTACACTGCAGTAGATAACTTTGTCAAGGGTTTTATATACAGATTTTGCCAAAGACTTCAAAATAAATATTTTAGATAGTTGATTTCACTCATCAACTGTAATGGAATCTTGGTCTTCAATTGGAGAAATTTAGGGATAAAAGCTTTGATAAATGCATCTACTGCAGTGGAAGTCAGGCCTGGATCATCCTCTTTGGCTTAAAGGGATAGTAACATTTCATAATAAAAGAAGCTCTAATTAATCATCATAGTATTTGGATCTTGGAGAGTGTTATTTCAATTCTGTCAGAGTTGTAGTTCAAGAGTAATTCAATGACAAAGTGTCCCCCCCGCCCCTTTTACTGATGTAACACTGCTCAGCCAGATCAGAAGGAAGGTTCCCAGGTAGATTGCAGAGAGGGACAATCTTCTATTAAGATAAGGGAAAAACCTGAAAAACTTGTCAAGAGGGGCAGGGTTTTCATTGTTCTCATAGGAAGAAGATTGTCCCCTACTGTTATCTGTCTGGTCTATGGACTGCATTCCACATCTGAGAAGAGATTGCTTACACTAGGTAAAAGGGGGAGGGAGAGGGCAACTTTAGGAGTGATTATCTCTCAAACCATAAAGGTTTGAGAGATGACACTGGGGGCAATACATTTATTTTTAATATGACTTTAATATCAGGATTAGTAATAATTAAGTATTACTATCCATTTGACTTACCAAAACCTGTGTCTGGAGGTTTTACCAAGTTCTATTACATGTATGGCAAAAATGTGGCCCATAACTAACAAACTGCAACCCACAGCAGGATTTCTCATTTTAATTACACCATAGGCCTTTGGGTCCTAATTTCCATTTAGACCAGCTTGCCTTGTTATCACATTCTAGAGCATTGACAGAAAATGACTGGCTTACCAGCTGTTGGCTTGTTAGGGATAATGGGATTTGTAATCGTCAGCAGCTTGACAGCCAAAAGATGCATGCACTTGGGTGCTCATTATCAGAATATCCATAGCAGAGAAGCAAACTATATTATATTTCTCCAGACCTCCCCAAAAAAATAATAGATTTACATAAAATGACAGTCTGGCAAACAAATGGAATATGAAATTTTATGCAGGAAAGTATAACGTTAGGCATTTGAGAAGAACAAATCACAATGCACTTATTAACTTAATGGAACCATTGTAGGAGACAAGTTGTCAGAGAAAGATCCGGGAGTCCTTGTAATCAGCAAACTTGGAAATGGTGACCAGTGTCAATCAGCAGCAGAAAAAAGGAAGCAAAGTCCCATCTTGCATAAAAAGGGACAAGAGTGGATAACATTATTTTGCCACTGTTTCTGTTGAATGTGACACTTATTTTATCCTCTCTTATTTATTGTGAAATATGTCTATTGTAAGGCGCTGTGTACACTGTGTGGTGCCATATACACAAAGATATACATATATACACTGTAAAAAATCGTCGGTAAGACCCTCACCTCAAATATGCAGTGCAGTTTTAGGAATTGGTTCTGAAAGAGGATATTTTAGACCTGGAGAGAGTACAGAGAAGAGAAAAAAAAACTAAGGGAATGGAGAGTTGGAAGTATGAAGAACACCTAGCCAAACTTGGTTTATTTACTCTTGAGGAAAGATGCTAAGATGAGAAATTGCTTCAATTTCTAAGTATAATATTTTGAGAGCAATACAAGGATGTCTATAGTGAGCTTTCATTCCAAGGTCTTATCAGGTAACTACAGGCCACCCCTTAAGATCAGAAGAAAGGCAGTTTTGACTTTAAAAGAGGAAGGGGTTTTCCACAGTAATGGTAGATACAATTAATACATGTAAGAGAGGTAGCAGAACGGAACATACAGGACTATACTGTGCACTAGAAGGTAAAACACAAAGTTCTGGTAAATAGACTAATACACATTTTAGAGTCGGGAAGGCTTACATAATTCTTATTTTCTTGCTTATACTGTTGCAAAGGTTGAACTTGATGGACTTGTGTCTTTTTTAATCTAATATGTAACACAACAATAGTGCACTCATCGGCAGCTATTGCTATTCCCTTAGAGGGAAACGTTGACATGCCTGTTCTACTGGTTTAAATTGGGCATGTCAAACTCAAATACAGGTCAGGGCCACACAGCTAACATTTCTCTCAACATTTGTATGTACGAGCCAGGCATTCCCATCCAATCAGATTCTAACGGGTTTCGTCAACCCCCCCCCCACACACACACACACACACACTAGAATCTGACAGGCTGGTACATGTTTAAGAATGCACCCCAGCCAGTAGAAGGCTGGGAACCATTTTGAACAGAGATTGGCCATATAAAAGCCAGTCTCTGCTCAATTTTTCTGCAGAATGGCTCAGGCAATGGCCCAAAAGGAAACTTCTGGGGGAATTCTTCCTCTGCATTCCTGCCGCTGGTGCCGGGGCAAGACAAGAAGAATGAAGGTGAGAAGACAGAAGAAGACAGAGGAGAGAAGATTAAAGAAGACAACTGACAGTGGATGACAGGTAAGTGTTATACAGCTCTGGGGTATGGGTGTTAGGATAGTGTTAAGTCTAGTATTGTTTAATGTTAGGGGTAGTGTAGAGTTAGTGTTTGGGAGGATGACTGTGCTTTGAGCTCATACTCAGTGCATGACGGTGTGTCAAGCACCAAGCGTTAGACGTTTTCCATTTCTCAAGTTATTTAGCGTGGGATTTGGGAACTAAAAACACATGACAAACATTTGGCCAAAAGTCAGGTTCTTTGGCCCAGCATTGTGTTTTCCATTGAAATACCAATGGTGACACAGTGTGTGTACTGATCGGTAGCCTACCATCAGTTTTATCGGGGCAAATTTAATTGAGCCCTTAATCTTTAATTATTCCTGGATATCAGTAGCGGCCATTAGGATTTTCTGCTCAGATTAAGTTAAATTGGGTTTATTATTAGGGGGGTGTTAGTGTTCCATTAGTTACTTACCTAGGTAGGAGTCCATCATACAGCAGTCAGGTGTATCTATATAATTACTGTGCGTAACAGAAGGACTTACCTAAGTAGGAGTCCATTATACAGCAGTCAGGTGTATTATATAATTACTGTGCGTAACAGAAGCACGTACCTAGGTAGGAGTCCATCATACATCAGTCACGTGTATCTATATAATTACTGTGTGTAATAGAAGCACTTACCTAGGTAAGAGTCCATCATACAGCAGTCAGGTATATCTATATAATTATTGTGTGTAACAGAAGGACTTCCCTAGGTAAGAGTCCATCATACAGAAGTCAGGCGTATCTATATAATTACTGTGTGTAATAGAAGGACTTCCCTAGGTAGGAGTCCATCATACAGCAGTCACGTGTATCTATATAATTACTGTGTGTAATAGAAGCACTTACCTAGGTAAGAATCCATCATACAGCAGTCAGGTGTATCTATATAATTACTGTGTGTAATGGAAGCACTTACCTAGGTAAGAGTCCATCATACAGCAGTCAGGTATATCTATATAATTACTGTGTGTAACAGAAGGACTTCCCTAGGTAGGAGTCTCTTATTCAATACTTATTCAATTGTTTCCTTCTGTCTTCAGTAAGTGCACCAATTTAGAAACTAAAGAATAAGTTACTTGGTGCAGATCGTATATTAGTTGATACTGGATTCTTACCCTGAGACTCAGTTCCAAAGCCTGAGACTCAGGGCCAGACCCAGAGACTTGACAGACATGCTAACAAATAAACCTTTTTACCCCTTGGTTTCTGGAGAAGTCTCAAATGCATATGGTTAACACAGTGTTAATATTAAATATATCAAAATGGTAGCTTGTACAAACTAACAACTAAATTGTTAGGTAACCATTACTGGGAAATTGTATCTGGTGTAACATTTTTTCAATAAATTCAAAGGCACTTGGCTGATTACAAAAGAAATCTTTTTGGTCATACTATGGTACTCTTTGGAATCTTAAGGACCAGAGAGGTGCACAATTCAGTGGAAAGCAATGTGTGCTCACCCATCTAGTCCTCTATGGTTTAAACATGCCTAATGTAAGTCCGCAAATACACTGAGGATGATGTAATAAAGAAAAGTGGAGCAATACTGGGGCAAACCAAAGCCCTGCAGTTAACTAATGTACATTCTAATTCATTTAAATTAGACTTTTAAGCTCTTAAATGCTAGCATTCAGTGGGTTAAAATACTGATTTAAATCTATGACATTAAGGGGAATTTTTCCCCTGTGCTGTAGTTGGTTTGCTCCAGAACTGCACCAATTTGCTTATTATATCCTCCTCACTTACTGCAGCTCCAATCTTGTTCTTCTCTCTACAATTACTTACATTTGTTCCATGGAAGACCTTTGTTCTTCATAAGGGAGCCGTGGGGGTTTACACACTAAAGCGTGATAAAGATGTGATAACGCAGAGATAACTTCTCCACTGATCTCACAGTTCCTATCTTATTCTATGGAGCCGATTCACTGCAATTTCTCTCAACTCTGGAGATCTTAGTGCAAAGGCTTTATAGAATAACATAGGAACTGGAGAAGTGATATCACTGGAGAAGTTATCTCTGCATTATCACCTCTTTATCGCTTTAGTGTATAACCCCCATAGTGTTCTACACAACACTGTTTTAGAACTACTGTGTTAAAAGAAACCTACATGTACACTGATCGTTTGCTCATCACTGAGGGTTTGATTATGCACCTGTCACTAGAAGTGGACTCAAGACACAGTGAAAAGTTGACAACACTCTGTTGCATCATGACAGTGCACATAACCATGTGTGTGTGCGCGAGTGTGAGTGTGTTGTGTGCAATATCGTCACCAAGCTGGAGAATAACTGACCTATCACCACCAGCTGGGGGCTGTGGCTCCCTGTAATCCACTTTGTATTCAATAACTTCCATTGAATAGGAGAAGAAAGGAGCCGCTCCTATTGGCTGGAGATTGTGAGGTGTAATATTGCTTCAATCTGCCACTGCTCCACTAGGAAGAATTGAGAGTGGACAATTGTGAGGTGAGTGTACCTTTGTAAAGATTTGTGTGTGGGTGTTTTAGCCCCCCATGCATGCTTTGCAGGTCTCAAAATTGGCAGAGCATTGCTCTCCTCTTGTTTTGTGGTGACACTTTACAATGTAGATCTTTATAGAATGAGATAATGATCTGTTATTTAGTCTTTTTTAAATGTAAGAGAATTTTTTTTTCTTTGTCCGGGGGGGGGCAACAGGCAATATTACCACTGGGTAACACTGCTAGTAGTTGTGTAAAAAGTATTACTCTTTCAAACTGTCATGAAGATAAAGCTGTTACTAGGTAAAAGGTGGTACCATGTTACCCACAGAAAAAAGCAGGGGACTGATAGAGTAAAAAGTGATACCTTTATTGGCTAACTGACTAGATTTAGAATGCCAGCTTTCAAAGCTGTTCTTTGATATTCTATAGATAGAATGCCATCGGGGAGAGGCACTAAGGGTTGAAGCAATTGCAAATTGTGGTGACCACTTCACAGAGTTGAATATGACACATTCTGCATATGTACTAAGAGTTATCTATGTAAGGGGGGACAAACTTTAGTATATCAGGTTGTGCTCAGACTTTAGCACCAAGCCCACCCTTAATTCTTTTGAGTGTCACAGGGTTTTAAGATAATGAATCCCCTGCCCTGATTCACATATCATTCATAGACACTGAGAACTGGAAAAGGAGGCGTTACATGTAACATCTTCGCTGCCTTGCAGAATGCCTTGCGAGCCTTCTGTGTACATGAATCAGCTGATCGTTGGATAGTCCTCTGTGGATGTCATTCATCTGATCAGCCGGTTCACGTAAAGACAGAACCGTCAGAAAAAATGCTGCATGTAACAGCTACTTTGCTGGTTCCCAATGCCTGTGAATAAGATGAAAGGCAGGGAATTATTTATATTTTAACCCTTTCAGTGCCACAGGGGTGTAAAATGCATTCCACATCCCTATGGAACTGCTGTCTCTACAGTCCAGTGCAAAATGTTGTCTGTGGCTCCATAGAAAGTATGGGAAGATCCCAAATTTGCCATTTCAGTTTGATGAAGTTGGAATTGTGCGCTGACAGCATAGGCAACTTTCTTAGCTTAGTGCATGTAGTGAATAGCCATATTAACATATAAACACACCCCAAGAATACAACAATGCCTCATTAAGCTGCATTTCAATATACAAATGAGGCATTTTCAAGGCAAACACTGCAGAAGTAAACCTGGAGATGAAGTGATGATGTTGGCATGTTTGTGAAGTATTCTCAAGGTTATGATGGCAAAAACATCTAGGTGCATATGATATGATGGAGTCGGTGCAAATACACCACAATGTATCCAACCTGGCACCTTACTGAAACTTACAGCATCTAAGTTGAACTTTCTGGACAACATAGGGCACTGTTAAAGGGATAGTAATACATAATTGTAACAAATGTTCATCTTGTAGGTATTAAAAAAAGAAATTAAATGCCTCCAGTCCCATCTCTCAAACCTTTATGGTTTGAGAGATAATCATACTGAAAGTTCCCCCCTCCCGCCCCTTTCCCTGATGTCAGAGCTCTAGATGACTGCAGGGGAATTCAGTTCCAGGACCAGCAGAGGCTCTTCAGCAGAGTCGACATCGCGTTATTGAAGAAGAAATCCTTCACTGAAACGGTCTACAAAGTTTGCTTGGTTTGCAAGCACACTTAGAAGACCGTTCCAGTGAAGGATTTATTTTTCAACATCTCGATCTCGGCTCTGCTGCAGAGCCTCCGTTTGTCCAGGGACCGGATTCCCCTGCAGTCAGCTAGAGAGCTGACATCAGGGAAATGGGAGGGAGGGGGAACTTTCAGTACGATAATCTCTTAAATCACACAGGTTTGAGAGATTGGACTGGGGGCATTTAATTTCTTTTTAAAGAGGCGACTTGAGAACCTTGCGCTTTTATGCATTGCGAGATTCTCACGTCGCCATTTTCAACAAGGCGACATGGTTATTGCGGCTGCTAGACACACAACATTTTCCATGCAACTTTATAAAAGCGAATTGTCCTAGGCAGCTGCCTGCTCTGCCTAATAGGAAATTTCATCTAACAAGGATTCTTTCAAAATAATTCTGAATTCAGAATTGTGGATTTTACCCAATAAAGCCATTCTGTTTAAGTACAGAAATATATGTGTGCAGTAGCAGCTACTATAACAAGTGAAAATTCTAGAGTTGTAATATTTTGGTATAAGCTAAAATTACGTGGCATATTTTCATAAATGCTGATACTGACCAATGAAAATACTAATATTAAAAATACAAGAGTGTTTTAAGTTGATCTAAAGCAAATATTTATTCCTAAAACACAGACAAAAATACCCAACTTTCTTTTTCAATATTAAGGGGACAGTAATGTTCCAGAAAAAATATTTATCATTTTGAAGTGCTTAAAAAGTTGAACTAAGTACAAAAAAGCCTTATCTCAAACCGCTATGGTTTGAGAGATATTCACTGTCAAAGTTTCCCCCTCCCTCCCCTTTCCCTGACGTCAGCACTGTGCTGACTGCAGGGGAATCCTGTCTGGGGACCAACCAGCGGCTCTGCAGCAGACCACAATCGCGTTATTTTAAAAGAATGATTTAATTGGAAAGGTCTACAAAATGTGCCTGATTTGCAAGCACACTTTGTAGACCATTCCAATGAAGTAATTTGTTTTAAATAACGCAATTGCTGCTCTGCTGAAGAGCCTCCTCGTTCAGCCAACACGGATCTCCTGATGTCAGCTTTACAGCCGACAGCAGGAAACGTCAAACTTTTCATGTGAATATCTCTCAAACCATAGCGGTTTGAGAGATAGGGTTTTTTGCATGTAGTTCACACACAACAATAAAACATACATTGCTTGTTTAAACTTTAGTATATATGTTTATAAATTAGTCTGTGTAAATTAAATCATTTGGTATCGCTCTAAATTATTCATTCAGGCACACAAAGAGGTGTCAGTAAGTCATGAAATATCCTAAATATTTTTGGAAATGCCCAGCCCACCAGACACACCTCCAGCAACACCCCCTAAAACAAAAGAACCCCTCTTCAACCATTTGAAATGTTGGGAGGTGTGGTATAGAAAATACAGGCAACTTCTTAGAGGAAAAATATCAAACTAATAACAGCAATACAAATGTATATCTAGTACATGAGTTCCAGTGCAGTGTGAAGCAATTCTTGGACACACCTCAGGCACTCATATGGTTAGTGTAGGTATGTGTGCATGCACACTTCTATACATATGTATGTGTATATATGTATACATGGGCTCCAGGGGGAAGGGCAAGGGGGAGCCCTTTTGCCCCACTACAATTGCCCACTCCATATAAACAAAGGGGCTGGATGGGCTGTCCTGGGGTCATATTATGGCTTTGACATACATTGTGTGTATGTATATGTGTGTGTGTGTGTGTGTGTGTTTGTGTTTATATGTATGCGTGTGTTTATAGGTTGTGTGTTTGTGCTTATACATCTGATACATCTGTGTGTGTTTGTATGAGTATAACATTTACATGGGGTAGGTAGCACTCAGATTATAACATTTTAAATTAAACTCAAAAAAGAAATGTAATCTTCCTTGTACCATTTTCCTTTTCCTTTATGCTTTTCCTTTATACTTGAGTATAAAAAAACATATGAATTAGAAAAGAAGGAAGGTTCAGATCATGCAGATCTATTCAGGGCAGTGCTATTGTTCTGTAAGAATTCCCAGCAAGCAGTTACTGACACAGGATTGTGCAAGATGCGAGGTTCTTATATAATTTCTTTGAGACATTCCAAATCCTAGAAAGCAGAAGAGGGAAGAGAGCCGTCTTACCTAACAGTTGTCTGATCGTTATAATTCGTCTTCAAAAACTGGTAAACTGGCAGATCTACAAGATAATAGTATATACATTGTCATATATCTGACCAGGATCAGAGAGAGGGACATATTTAACAAGAAAAAAAAGAGTTGCATTACCAAGTAATGTGTTGATAATCCCTTTGGCATTCATAGGGTTACATCTGTAGCATAATGTTTGCACCATATTTATCAAAGAAAAGAATCCCATTGATCTCAAGGGGGCTTTTTCCTTTATCTTCTTGTATGCTGGAAGATTAAGCTTTGGAATGCAATACTTTGAACACATCTCTAGCATACAAGAGGTTAACACACCTTGTGCAACTGTTTTGCCTCAGATTTACTAAACGTTTATTTTGAATTATAAGCCACAAAGTAAGAAATGTAAAAATTAATTTGACTGCCAGTTAAAAATTACAATTTTTGGACTATGTGACATTTGAGAAAATGTGCCCCCTAGATTTCAGAAGTATATTTACAGTAAGCAAATAAAACTGTATATTTTTTAATCCAAGAAAGATATAAAAAATGTAAAAGTCATCATTGGTAAATGAGTTATAAAATGCCTCATAATGATTTGCTGCATTCCACATTATTCACAAATAAAAACTACAAGGCAGCATACAGTAGTCAATGTAGAGAGATACAAGGCTGATTTACTAAGAAAATAGAGGTGATAAAGTGGAGCTGACTTCTCCAGTGATATCACTTCTCCAGTTCCTATGTTATTCTATGGAGCCAATGCATTAAGATTTATTTGGCTTTGGAGATCTTAGTGCATAGCCTCTATAGAATAATATAGGAATTGGAGATGTGATATCTCCAGTTTAAGGCATCTTAGTTCATAGGTTCCATAGAATAACATAGGCTTTGGAGAGTTTATCACACTTGAAAATGCATCACCCTTTTATCACATCTTTATCACACCTTAGTGCAAGGAACTCAGACCTGTCCTCACCATCAGTGCAGGCTTTCCAGAGCCCCATGAATACAGCTGAATCAATCTGTGGTTCAGTCATTCTGAAGAATCTGTCTCATTTAACTACATTCACTTCTGGTTCATTTCGGAGACCCTGAAAACATGCACTGGCAGAGGTGCTTGAGGACAGATTTGACCACCTTTGCCTTACGGCAACTCCATTTAGAGTATTTCTGGGGCAAAAGAACTGCACCATGGGAGACAAATGAAAATACCCATTGATTAAATGGAGCTTCTAAACACTTGACTGCCACAGGGGTCTCCAACATATTTCAGGAGTCTGGGGAGTTTGCATTTGTCCCCTGTGGTATAAGTTGGTTTGCCCCACAATTGCAGCAATATTTCTAAGTACATGAGTCTTGCAAAGTCATTTGCACAAAAGAAAATGTAATAACGGCAGACTAAATTCCCATTGTGGACCTATCAAAATTCAAAAAGTTTATGTTGAATTGAGTTTTTAACCCCTTGAATGCTAAAGAGTTTGCACCTATGGTGCAGTTAGCGTGATCCAAATCGATTCCAGTTCCTCTTCATACATCTGCTTCAGCCACTATATATATAAATAATAAAAAATCCACATGTCTCCAACACACCGCTTTGTAATGATTTGGTGACTTCTAGCAGTCAAGGGGTTAAAACCCCATTTAAATCAATGGAATTTCTATATGTCCCATAACAGAGAAATATCCAGTTCTTACCCTGCGTATCATTAACCCCTTAAAGTCACATGACACGCCAGGACTGTCGCAGCCATCCGGACGTAAAGGACTGGTGATGGTACTGACACGTCATGGAATTTTGTGATCACAGCGAGCCTGCAGTGAGCTCGGTTATCGCAGATCACGTCCTTTAACTCTTTCTGTGCCAGAGGGGTATACAATGCATTGCTTTGGCATGGAAAGGGTTTAAAAAAATTGCCTTGGCCCTCCAGAGCACCACACCCCCAGTCTGTGCGGTCCTTAAGGGGTTAAGACCAGAAAAGACATAAAAACTGATGTACTGAGATGAAGTGTAGTGATTCTGTGACAAGGCAACTCCACCATAGAGAACAAATACAAATTCCCATTGATTTAAATTAATCCCTTGAATGCTAGAGAGGTCTCCAAGGCATTGCAAAGCAAAGGCTTGGAGACCGATCTAGCTTTCAAAGAATTAAAAGCCCCATTTAAATAAACAGGAATTTTGATTTTTCTCCTGTGTTTCTATCGGTTTTCCCGGAATTCATTCATTCTGCTTTTGAACATGCAGCCCATATAAAAAGACATGACACAGATACCTGGATGCTTTTTTCCCGTTAAGTGTCTTCAGATCTCAGGTACCATCATTCTCTACTCCATAAAATCAAGGCTTGAGTCTTCAGTGTAAGATGTTGGAGTCCTTTCTCCAGAATAAAGACACTCTGCTGGGCTCAGTGCTGTAGTAGGAGTTGTGAAATGCACTTTGTTACATTTCCATCAGGCATTGAACCCACACAGACATTCCTATGTGTGTGTGCTCTGCAGACCTCCCTCCATAGAGCTGGTAAGTACCCAGCTGCAGGGAGATGGCAGATAGCAAGTTACTCAGTGTTCTGCTGGTGTCTGACTGCCACTGTGTAGGTGTGGAGGTGGGTGGTGTGCAATCTGTGCCTATCCTGGCAGGCAACAGAGAGCATCACTCACTTTCTATAGGGTAGATACATAGCTCTGACCGGCTTCTCACGTGTTACAAGATGAGGTACATTGTGCCAACATGCTTTCATCTTCCTCTCTACATTTCACATATCCAGAGAACTCTGACTCTGAACCGTTATATAATATTGGTTGTTATTGGAATCTAGATTTGACTTTTCTTTATCGAAACATATGATGTACTAACACTGCAGATGCTAGAGACATTTCTGACACATTGCAAGCATCCAAAGGGTTAAACAGAAGCTGCACCCTAAGAATAAGTGGCTCTGAATTTGTTTATCAGAAGGACTTCCCTAAGTCAGATTTTTCTATTTATTGGTTTATTTACTTTGATCTTTGTTTTAGTCTGCTTCTAATTGCTCCATTTTCGAATCTGATAGCAACACACGTCCCTTCTGAGTCATTCAAGCCTATTGGGTTCTATTGTTTGTTGTGAGGGGATGTGACATACAGGTAGGTTTGAATAGAGATCACTATATACAAGAAACTGCTGATGCAATTCCAAGATATATAAACAGGTACACCTGACTGCTGTAAGGACACTTACCTAAGTAAACCAATGTATTAACCCTTTAAGAACAATCGGTACAGGAAAGTTACCTTCCCTTAAGGTCTGCTTTGATCCTTGCCAACGCGCCTGTACACGTGACCTGTTGCATGTATCAGTGAGCCGAGCTGGGGCTGAGGGAGACCGCTCCAGTCTTAGAGCGGTGAGTGTCAGACCCAGTTTTCACCTACAGCTCTGCTGCAGGAGCGATGTAAGTAAAAAGTAAGTGACATGCTATGACCTTCACTGGTCCTTAAAGGGATAGTAATACTTTATTATTACTATCTCCCAAATTGTACATATTTGTAAAATAATTTAATAGCCCCCAGGTTCATCTCTCAAACCTTTATGGTTTGAGAGATAACCACAGGAAAAGTTCCCCCCATCGTTCCCCTTCCCTGAAGTCAGCTGACTGCACGGGGAAGTCTGTCATACGACAGGCTTGAGGCTCTGCAGATGAGCCGAGATCGCGTTAGTGAAAAAGAATTATTTCACTGAAACAGTCTTCTATGTGTGCTTGGTATGCAAGTACATGTAGAAGACCATTTCAGTAAAATAATTCTTTTGCACTAACGCGACTGCAGCTCAGCTGCAGAGCCGCCTGATGAAAGTCAGACCGGATATCCCTGCAGTCAGATGAACCTGGTGGCTATTAAATTATTTTGCAAATATTTACAATATGGGGGATAGTAATAATAAAGTATTACTATCCATTTAAGGCACAAACCACGTGATAAAAGATTGAGTCATTTATTTCTAAAACATTTCTGCAGTGTAATCCCTCATTATTTAATATATACCCATCCTCCCAGCAGAAGTGGTAGGGGTGAAACAGAAAATTAATTCTTAAGGCTATTCTAAGGATTTGAAGAAACAATAACACTTTCTAATGAAATGTGGTTAAATTACAATATACCTATACTGTACTTCATGCTAGTATAAATCTTTTCTATTTTTTTCTGAGGCTTAAACCTTTGATTGCCAGAGGGGTATGCCACACATTGCAGAGAGCAATGGGTGGCTTAACCCTCTAGCACTCAAAGGGTTAAAATGCTCTGCAGGCATTCCTGACTTTTCTTCCGCTGATTTCCAGGATTATCTGGGCTGAGAAACGATAACAATCTTTCTGAATACAAGAGCAGTGGACACTAATCAGTCAATTAACTCACTTTAGCTCTTATTGCTCAATGCAAGCAGCAAAATCCACAATAAATAAAAGGATACTTTACACATGCATTAAAATCAAGTGTAGGATTATATTTTAGGGATGTAACATACAACTAATATATTATTACATATCCTAGCTCTACTATATGATATTTAAAGTTATATCAACCTATTTCATTTTTAATTAGATAGAGCAGAGGTGGGCAACAGTGGGCCCTCACAGGCTCCTCCAGCAGCCCCTAGTATGTTCTGTAGTACAATGTAAATAGGAGATAATGGTGGAGATGCACAAAGGTATGACAGGAAGGTGATAAAGTGTAGATGACTTCTGCAGCGGTATAATTTCTCCAGTTCCTATGTTATTCTATGGAGCCAATGCACTATGATCTCTCCACCTTTGGGGAACCTAGTGCAGCCATTGGCTCAATAGAATAACATAGGACCTGGAGAAGTGAGTCATCCCTGTTTTATCATTTCTTTATCACTCCTTAGTGCATAACTCCCAATGTCTACTACAGCCCACACACCCAATTTCACACGGTCTCACCCCAAAAAGCAAGTATACTCTTTAATTTGTCTCATGCATATCTCCTTTTACACTTGTACACTTGTACTGTCCACCAGAACTTGTACTGTCCACCATAAGTCCTTTGGTACTAGGGAGGTCTCCAATGCATTCCAAAGCAATGTGCTGGAAACCTTGCTCACATTCAAGGGGTTAATCTAATTTTTTCAACCCCTATTCAGAATTTTAAGCATAACCCGTGGCCCTTTGGCAGAAGTGAGGGACATATATGCTGGGGTGAATCTGACAGCCTGTCACTAAAACAGGATAATGAGCAAACTAAATTGGCTTATCGAAATGAAACATGAAATAATGTTTTTATCGAAAAGACCAGTAAAGGTTTTTATGAAAAAATGCCGTGTTTTTTTTCCCTGTTGTGTAAAACAATGGCACTCCTACTTCTGGGAAATGCATTCTATGGGAGGTGTGTCACTGACATAGAATGTGATAGTAACTGCTGAATCACTTCCTGAGTGTTTCAACTTTCAGGAAGTAATCACACTATTGTTTCCTGGCAATATGAACAGGTATAACTTTTGAACTGACAGCAGTGTCAATACCCTTGTTTTACGCAGTGGGAAATATATAGGTTTTCATAAAAAAGTTTTATTTTCCTTTAATATACTTTATTTATAAAGTGCAAACATATTATGTTGCTACACTGTACAATGGGAAAGGAAATATACATTGAATCAGAAGAATATGAAAATATGAAAAATCTGCTTGCTAGAGTTTATATTATATATGGGGGAGCAACTTGTTGCCTTCTAGTTATTGTTAGAATATATGTTCCATCCTTTTTAGCCATGTGGTTCTAATCCCTAATCTGTATTGATGTATACACTCAAAGCCATATTCAATAAGCTAACAAAATGCTATTCTGGAACAAACAAACTGCAGGACAGAGAATTATATTATTGGATTGCCTTCCAATTAAGCTTCAAGTGGGTAAAAAATAAATCCTTCCTGAATCCAAAAGGCAGTCAGATATTACTATTGGAGGGAGGGATTATAAGAACCTGCCCCAGGAAGTCCTGAAATTATTTGCAGCTCTGCCTATTTTTGGGACACACAAGCTTCACTAACCCCAGTTCTTTCTAGTCTACTTTCCAGGACACCCCTTCTGGGGCTTATATCAAGCAGCCTTAGAGGGACCTCAGTACACAAGTATAGTGTCTTATTGACTAGTGTCCCAGTGCTTTGATTCCTGCATTCAGTGTTTGACCCTGGCTTTTGAATTTTGGTTACACTTGTTTGGAGCATGCCTTGATCTCAGCTTCATTCCACACCTGATTTTGTATGCCGAATTGGATCCTCAGTATTGGGTTGTTTTGAGCTTCTTCACCTGTTTTTCACCTGAATGACTCTTTTGCTGTTGCTGATGATTTTCATCAACATGCAAGCGAAACTATCCTATAAGTCCTGTCTATTCAGACATGTGACCGACGTATTCCCATGACTATTAGCCTCAGCAAGGTTGTACCTCATCCAACACAGCTCACTAGCTAAGCACCCCTGATTCATTGTCAAACAGTTCCCAGCGACAGCCTTGAGAGTCTGTCATGTCAGCCAATCCATGGCTCCCCAGCTTCCCGTTCCATTCTCCAATAACTAGTTGTTATATTTAAATAATATACAAACAAGAGAGAAAATGGAGAGGTGACAGTCAATGACTTCCCTTTATGGGCTCTATTGCCTTCATATGTAAGGGGGAATTCAAAGGAGAAGATAGTGTTGCATGGGTATCACCACTTTATCTACAGTGCCTGTATAAAAAATTAGTATCTCCCTTAATAATGTAGTATATTGCAGATAAAGTAGTTATATATTCAGAAGGTAAGATTAGAATCAAGTGTTTGCCTACTGATATAGTTAACCAATAAGGGTATAGTTATTTCTTTTTTTTTTTAAGTTCAAAAAGCTTTATTGAGAGTGCAAACAGTAATACAAGCAATATAAAAGCAAAGTATGCTCTACCAACATCAAAGGTATGAATATACATATATCTCAATACTTATAGCTGACATGGTAGACATATGAAGAGCAATAATAGTCAAGTACATAACGTAACAGCTCTGGTAGAAATGTAATAAGCTTAAGAATTTCAATCAGCTGTCTTAGATGGAAACATATCCAAATCAAACTATGATTTATGAGTAAATCATTACAGTATGGTACAAGGCTAAGGGGTAGTACAGTATGGTTTGCCAAATTAAACTAACAACAACTAGGATCTCTACATACCCAAGTCACATACATTTTAAAATTCTCAATATAAAGGAAATGGCAAACAGTTCTCATTTTAAGCAGACAGTTGTGTAGCAGCAAACCAAAGTAACTAAGGTAAGAATACGAGAGATACAAGAGAACAAGCAGAGAAACAGGAAAGTCTATTCTGAAACAGACCAGATGGCTACAAGAAGGAGAAAAAACAGACAAGATGTCAAAGAGAGAGTAGATGACAGTGCATGAAAGAGAAAATAGAAAGAAATATAGCGTGGACAGGATGACCAGGTAATATACCTGGCACCCTGCCTTGATACCACGCAGGGACCTATGAGAGGTCTTGGGGGGCAGGAATTAGAGAGGAATAAAAGAGAGAAGATTGGACAAAAGTACGGACTTTAGTTATCCAAGAACCTAAACAGTAATCAGGTCAATTACAAAGAAGGTAAAACATCTAAACCGAAAAGGTATATAATGTATACAAGGAGATAAGAAACATCATTTCAGTGCCTAGTAGGAGATATACACTTAATAACCTGAACCCTCCCCTGAGGATCCTGAAAAAAGACCCACTGATTAGTGAGATATACCAACAAAAATGGGATATATGAAAGGAGACATAAGGATTCGGGGAGAACACTATCAATCCCAGGACGCATAGCAAAAATATACTAGCAATCAAACTACCAGCCCTCCCTGTGAAGAAACATCATATATATGCGTGTATAAGCTATCATAAGAGACAATGGGGTGGGCAGCACGCCGGTGACCTCCTGGACCCTCGTGGAGGGCATAGTTATTTCTATATAGCCCCTCCTCATCTCTCCCTTACCCCTTTAAATGTCCATTATGCTTGAAGGAAATCCAGCCATTAGGGGAAGGCCTTCATTTTCACTACTCCCTTAGCTGGGCTAAGCAGACCTTTTTTATGATACAAAGCAGTTGGAAAAGTGAGGAACACAAGCTTTTCTGCATTCAGAGTGAAAAGGTACTGTGAGTATGTCCCTGTCTATCTGGCAGCCACATTTCCATTATCTGTGGTACTTTGGCTGGACTGACATTCTGTACATTTAATTCATTTTTATTCACATGGATTAATTTTAATTCATTTTTTAAATTAAGACAGGAGCAACTAATTCCCTTTTGTGTGCTGGGACAAAACAGCAGTGAAGGGAAACCAGCAGCAATCCAGTTGTTGTTGGACTTCAATGCACATTAAATAATCTATGACATGCTACAAATAAAACAGTGGGGTATAGTAATATGATTTTGGCCAAAGGCATAGAAAGTTTGCCCCGTCAAGGCATCCCAGATTCAGGTAAGTCCCTTTCTGCCTACAGTCTGTGGACATATATTTAATATAATGCAATTAAAAAGCTGTGATTCTACCTTACCTCTACTGTGAACAAAACCCTTATGAGGGAGATATTTATACCTTCTCAGATTTAGGTATCACCCAGTTTGGGAAGCTACCAACCAAGAGATGAGGAGCCAAAACCTCCCAAAATACATAAAAAAATAAAGCATACAGGTTCCTGGTGAGCTCAAAATAGTTTTTATTAGTAGTGTTCAATTAATTACATTTGTGTATAGTCAGGAGAGTAGTGTGGACAATATTTTGGCTACATATAGTAAATAAATAAAAAGAAGTGTCTGCACATCAAATCCTGATTTTTACAAATAAACAACTTATAACTTGCTACAAATAAAACAGTGAGGTTTAGTAACATGTTTTTTGGCCAAAGGCATGGGAAGCCTTCCTTAATTCAGCTATCACCCTGTTTGGGGAGCTACCGACCAAGAGAGGAGGAGTCAAAACCTCCCAAGAAATATTAAACATGCAGGTTCATAGTGATCTCAAAATAGCTTATATTAGTAGTGTTCAATTAGGGAAGGTATAAATATATCCCTCATTTCTCTCATAAGGGTTTTGTTCACAGTAGAGGTAAAGTAGTATCACTGTTTTTTAACTGCATTATATTAAATACATGTTCACAGATTGTAGGCAGATAGGGACTTGCCTGGATCTGGGATACCTTAACGGGGCAGGCAAGCTTTCCATGCCAAAAACATTTAACTGAACCTCACTTGTAGCAAGTCATGGGCTGTTTACTTCTAAAAATCAGGATTTGATGCACAGACACTTTTTTTTGTTTACTTACTAAATGTCGCCAAAATATTGTGCTTGCTGCTCTCCTGACTATACACATCCTATTATATAAAAGGCCAGATGTATGTTTGTCAGATGCAGTCATGTGCAGTAGAGACTGCCTGAACTGACAAAACCCTCCATCTTCCCAGCCGCTTTCCCAGCCCTGTGTGCCCAGTATCCATCTCAGTGTGTGAGGGAGCCCTGGCCCCAGTCGAGCGGTGTCTAGCTGAGCCCGGAGGCGCGTTCACGAACACCCTGCTCTGGGTCAAGGAGCGCTCCCGCACGTGCACCCCAGACTGACGAGGTAGAGGTGCTCTCCCTGTCCTGGTACCTCACGCGCTGCTGTTACTGAAGCCGCAGGTGCAGGGACTGGAGGGTGCAAGGCTATCTTCACCCTTTGAGTGCCAGAGGGGTACGAAATGTGTTGCTCTGGCATTCAAGGGGTTAACCCATTCAGTGCCATTCACTTTGTCCCATGTACACGGGCTTTTACACTAGTATGTAACTAATTGAACACTACTAATAAAAGCTATTTTGAGCTCACCAGAAACCTGTATGTTCAATTCACATTGTCCTCCAAAAGGCACTGGCAGGGGTCAGAAAACTTTGGGGGTTCACTAAGGAATGACAAAGAGGTGATAAAGTGGAGATGACTTCTCCAGTGATATGACTTCTCCAGTTCCTATGTTATTCTATGGAGCCGATTCACTAACGTTTCTTAAGTTTTGGAGATCTTAGTGTGTAGGCTCCATAGAATAACATAGGAACTGGAGAAGTGAGAAACTGGAGAAGTTATCTCCACTTTATCACTCCTTAATGAATAACCCCCAAGGAGTTCATAAGCTGTATGACTATGTCATAGGAGAATCATACAAAAAAAGCCTGCAAAGTTTCTTAATTTAACTTTCTATTCCAATTGGACAGTCTCTCAATAGAACAATTAGTAAATCTCAGTAAATCCCATGCTGAATTGTTTTCAGGATGTGATTTAATAGGACTGAGACAGACAATCACAAACAGATATTATCCACATTGCTGGCATTGGGGAAACCTTTCAATAATGCAATTTCCTTTACCTTACACTGTGATACCACCCATGATACCAACCTGCAGGAACAGGTACAAAAATGGAGGCTAGACCTACAGGTTATCATATTTTGTTTAAAAATTGTAAGCTACCCTCACCAATAGAATGATTCAAATTGTATTAAATGTAATATCCTCTTTTTATATTTAGTAGTGGTTGAAGCTGGGGCGGGTTAAAAAGGGCAATGAAGAGTACCAACATGCCCTTTATTTGTAATCCTTTACTGTCCATAGCTTCGTAGCATGCATCCCCAAGCCTTTCCAACAGCTCAGGTTTTCAGGATCCCTTCCCATGAGCACAGGTGGATTGGTTGGTGGTTCAGTCATTCTGACAGATGCTCTTGTACAGATGATACAGCCACCTGTTATACTCATAGGACTACCTGATATAACACTGTAATCATGAAACTCACACCATGCCGGGGCAGAGGGCACAAACCTTGGTCCTCAAGAGCTACCCACAGGCATGTTTTCAGGATATCCCTGAATGAGCACTGGAATAACTGAACAGCGCCAACTGAAATATCCTCAAAACATGCATTGTTGATTGTCTACTCCAGTGTGAAAGAAAACCCTGTAGAAAACAAGCCACACCATTACGGAGAAATAACATTTAACCTCATTGACTGGCTGAGGATGATGGGAGTTGTAATCCAACAACAACTAGAATGTCTCAAATTACCCACAGCAGCATTATATAATGTTCAATTTCATATGCAAAATCCAGACCCCAGGGTTAAAGTATAATGCATGTATATATTTGTTCACTAAGCCCATCTTAACTCTGTCATACCATCTCCATTCAATGGATCTTTACACTGGCCGGAATTCTCTGCATACCAGTAGAGCATTCCAAGCACACTCCACACCTACACTTGTGGAAAAGAACTGTGCCACTGCGGGCAGATCACAAAAAGATTAGTGTTTGGTGACTGTGGGGTGGCTAGGTCTCTCCTTTTGACTTTCCAGGCTGGAGACCTAAGTTTGTACAATGCAAGCCCAGGCCAGGGTACCAAGGACAGAAATGGCAGTTTTACATATGGAAAAGGTCACTCGATGTAAAGCTGACCTATCTAGTGACACATTGTACTCAAATGAGACACAAGCAGGATTTGACAGACAACTCCTTAAAGGCACAATGCCTAGGACCATATAAGTTAACCCTTTCATTGCTACAGGGGAGTGCCTTGCCCTGCAATCTGACACCTCAGGGGTTAAACCACTTCAGTAGTATGTCAGAAAAAGTTCCCATTCTATCAGCCCTTTGAATGTCGGGGAGGGGGGAGGTTCAATACAATGTGAACTCCCCCTGGCACTCAGAAGGTTAAACTGTATTATAGATCATCAACATTTTTTTTTTGCTTTTTCAATGGTTCAGGTGTTACAAAAGTCCATGTAAAAACATTATTCTTTAAAAAGCTTAACTAACTACAATGATAATTGTCAAAAAATGTATTGTTATTTTAACCCCTTCCATTTTAGAGGAATCGCAACATATTGCTATGTAATGTTTTGGAGACATCACACTTAAAGGGTTAAGCTGCCATCAAGATCACTGTCTAGAAATTGTATTGTTCAGTTTACCAACTAAATCATTTTTAAACTTTGAGTGATAGAAGAGTACACAAATGTGTTGCTCAACCCACTGGCACTCAAAGAGTTAAAGTACTTTTAATTCTGTTTTCCATCACCCATATCTCATATACTTTCTTATTGCATCCATTCATAGTGGATGTCATGTTAACATAGAAGGACCAGAGGGGGTGTGCAAGGCATATTAAAGCAACACCTTGCATACTCCTGCAGTCCTTAAGGGGTTCATTTTTTTAATGGCCTAAAAAGGGAAGGATTTTTCATTATTTAAAGGAATAGTAATGTGTCATAATAAAAGCAGCTCCATTTAATCTTAATAGTATTTGGGCCAGGGAGAGTATTATTTTAACCATTTGAGTGCCGGAGAGGCACGCAACACATTGCAGTGCAATGCGTTGAGTACCACTCTGGCACTCAAAGAGTTAATACTGTCAGAGTTGTAGTTCAAGAGTAATCGAATGATAAAGTTTCCCCCTACCACCCCTTTTACCTAGTGTAAGCCTCCTCCCCTCAGATGTGGAATCTGGTCCTGGGACCAGACAGATCACAGCGAGGGACAATCTACTCACTGCCAGAACAATGAAAGCCCTGACCGCATTGACAGGTTTTCCCTTATGCTCACTGAAGATTGTCTCTCTCTGAGATCCATCTGGACAGTTTTGCTGCTCTGAGGTGAGCAGTGTGTATTGGATACGATTTATTGTACTGTTTATGATTTATTTCACATGGACAATTAAAGCAATATATTTGCATATGGTATGTGCATTCTGAATGTGCACCACAAGGGGCAGTGTTTATGAGTGGCTCAGCATATGTGTAATGGCTGCTATTGCAGACATGCATTCTGGGAATCCTGACCACCTGTCAGGGGAGGGCTGGCAACTTGTGGCCTGGGGGGCAAATACAATCAAGTGGCCCCGTATTATACTATCGTTCCAGCCCACAGCTGTGGTATCACTAGTATAGCTGCATTTTCACCATCAAACGGGAGACTGGGTGTAGCAGTGGCCCATGGCCAAGACATGTAAGTCTGGCCCAGGGGTAAATTGCTCCCCTGCATCAAAGGCCAGCTCTCACCTGTGTATGTAACTAACGGTCGGGTGATTATACATTGTATTTAAATGATAATAAAATGATTATGTTTTATAAGTATATCATGATTTACTGTTTTTATTTTTCTTACAATATTTATACTACTAGATTTTGGAGATACTGTGCCAGTTTGTTAGGGCTAAGATGTCTCTCCTGGATATTATATAAATTAGACACTGCAGGAGTATACAAACTGGTAAATAAACCAACCAACCAGTAGCAGGTGTTTGGCGTATAGGCATTGGAAATGTTGAGGCCACGCCCACAGTTCTGTGGGTGTCGCCTGGAAAAGTCCCAGTTTGAAGCCCCCAGACATTTGCCTACTCTAATAGAAAATCTAGTCCTGATTGCATAAATTACATGCATTATTTAGGGGGGGGGGACTTGCCAGGATAGGGGAGTGGGGAATGGGCTCCTTTGATTAAATTATTTGTGACATTACAGACCACCACAGTGACCTTAGCAATATATCAAGCAGCTGCATAACCTCTTGGAGAACAGCAGTATCACTCTCCAATCTCTGTCATTAAGCTGCACTCCATTACAACTACCAGAGCACATATATCATTTATTCCCTGCTAGGGATAATTTAATTGTAGTCCTGAAAAGTTGCCGGGCCTAGGGACAGCTCAGACCTACTGTAGACTTCAGTGCAATGCAATCCTCTTCAGTAATTGTTCTCAACCCAGTCCTGGAGTGCCTAACAGGTCATGTCTTTAGGATTTCCCTACTTGAGCACAGCTGAGTTAACCAGAGTTTACATCATTTAATTAAATCACCTTTGCACAAGCAGGAAAATCCTACAGCCAAGGCCTCTTAGGAGTCCTGAGGATAGAATTAGGATCCAGTGGTCTGTGGTGGGTCAGTATGAACTAAATACAGACCTGAAATTGGTAAATACAAGCAGCTGTCAGTACAGTGCATGATATAAATAGAAAGAGTGAAGAAAGAAATAGAGAGGGGAGAGAGAGTTAGTTACGGTGTGTGTAGGACTCATTTTAAACGACTTAAATTATACAGATTAACCCCTTGAATGCTAGAGAGGTCTCTGTAGATTCCATGGGGTTAAAGTCCACTTATTCCTATAGTTGTCTTAATAAATACACCACCTGTATGACAAAAGAAAGAGAACATGGATTGAAAGCTCTGCTCACAAGAGATGCTACAGCAACTGAGCACTTTCTATATCCCAAGATGTCTAAGACTAGAGGCTCAGAAGGTTTTCCAGCCCTGCTTAGAAATACAATAGAATTGTGAATGTTCCAGATTACCTTGTATCTGGGCCAATGAGATTTTACTCACCAATGAAAAAAGACCCTGGATTAAATACAAGATCCACAGCTTTAAAATCCAAGCAAGCCAACCTGATCAGACAGCCATTTACACAGTTTCTCCACCAAGGGTACTGTTGGGAAAGAAGCAGAATCAGTTGTACAAACTCCGTTTTTTTTTTGTTTTTTTTTGGAGTGGGGTGAGATCAACAGCGATTCAGGCACATTTCCTTCCCCTCCAAGTCCACAAGAGCCTGGGATGGACAATGTCTGACTGCTAGATAGACCCTATCGACTTTTAGGGAGTCAACAGAGAGACAGCTGGATCCAGGCTCCCCACTGCAAGTTTATTAAGGTACTAGGTAACTTGATATGAATCTATGCTCATTACATAGCTCTGTGTATTTCCATACCTCATCTGTTGCTTTTCTGCTCCAGTCCTCATTTGTATTGAGATAATTGTAGGAATCTGTAGACCTTTGAATCAGAATAACTGCTCTCACTTATCTTTATAACAAATGAGTGTCAGAGTGGTGTGCATTCAAAACGTTAAAACCAGATTGGTGTACAACGCATTTATAAACATTTCTGACACACCCCTTTAAGTCAATAAAGTGTTACTCCCAAGCCTGTAGCACACAGAGTACATAGAATTCTGAGAAAATATATGTTTGCATCTATTACATATCCTTGGATGCTAGGTAGGTGCCCATAAAATATACTTGGCTTAAACAATAGACAGGGGTTTGAGCCTGGAGTGGACAGGGTTAAATGTTTTGCTTACCGCTGTGCCACAAACGTTTTTTCTGTGCATTCTCAGCACTAACCCTAAGACAGCTCCTCACAGACCAGACCGGCACACTGTACTCTCCTTCTTTGCCTCCCTCACTGGCTTGACGTTAACCAGCCAATCATTATCCAATGAAACTCTGAGACACTGCATGGAGGCAGCATCCAGTGTTTCTGTTGGATATGAATGAAAACAGTGAATTATACACTTCGCATTGTGCAGTCCATGCTGCGTAATGGTATTTCTATCATATTTATGCTCTTTCATGGATCATATTTGGCTCTGCTGCGTGGCTAACTATCATTTGTGCTTCATAATTCTTGAACTGCATGTTGAAAAATGTGACGTTCGGCCTCTGTGACACTGACAATCATTGATTTATTTTTCATAGTGCACCACCTCCACCGGCCCACTGCAGTCAGTGGTCCTGCGGCCCGGTGGGCAATTTCCCCCCTGCCCCCTGTCCCAGCCCGCCCCTGCCACCTGTGCATTAGCTATGCAATGTGGCCAGGAAAAAAGGAGCCATGTGACTTATTCAAGTAACCTGACTGGACAGTGGTTGGAGTTATTAGACCTTGGCAGCCATGGCTTTTTAGAACCCACCATGCAGAGAGGAGGATGAACAAAGGCCTTTTGCTGTCCAAGAGTAACATCAAAGAAATAATTTGCAGGGTTCCTTTGGACAAAGATAAGCTTGCATGTGCTGAATTTTCACTATAGACCAAGTTAAGTATAATTGTAACACTGTATTTCTGTATTTATCTGTAACTTTGTTGTAGTAACCCTTTTTTTAGATATATTGCTTTAACAGCAGGTTATAGTAAATATATCATCAAATATTGCAACTGTTTCCCGTGTATTCATTCCACATAATTAACTGGTATACCACAAATCAAATAAATATGAATATTGTGATTACTATCCTTATTAGAATATTAATATATCAGGACTCAAAATTTCCACTAGCTACTAGCCAATGACGAGTGAAAATTTAGGCCTGGCGAGTAGAAATTCAGCCCTGGTTGGTATGTTATGGCTTGCAGTGGCGAGTAACTTTTCAGGTCTGGCTAGTAGCAAACAACTTTTAAGCCCTGAATATATGCATAATAATATTCATAATTCAGGCCACAAATACAACATTTTTTTATAGTCTGGCAGGATATCAGTGTGATTATTGTAATAAATAAAGCAAAATCTGTTATTTCTTGCTTAAAAGTTATAGTTGTGTGTTAAGCTTAGCCATTACGATGTTTAGTGATAAGAAACAAGCAGCAGAAGGGGAAGAAATGTCAAAATATGGCTCCATTCCTGGGAGGGCTAGTTTCGGATTCTGGCAGCCCACAACCAAAGAGTTAATAAAGTACGCTACCCCCGTACACCCTGAATTTGGGACAGAGTTAGGTAGTCAAACATTGAGATTAGATCTGAGTATGTACAAGAAAAAGGAGCGGAAAGCCGCAAGTGAGATGGGATGGATCATTTTGCAGGTGCTTCAGAAAGAGGTACAGAAAAAAGAGGAGCTGCAAAAAGAATTGCAGATAATTAAAGAACGATTAATTATGAGTAAAAAATGTATGCAATATAATGCAGCTAAAGTAGGAGAGTTGGAAGAGAAATGTTCAGCTGCAGCAGTAAAGCAACAGGGTAGAAAGCTGTACCCTGTAATCAGCTTGTAACTGGATTAGGTGGGGATTCTGTAGATTCTCCCCTATTTTCTGTAGATGAGGGCAAATATGGAGTTATGTCTGATGGTGTGCATGAAACTGAGCAGAGGAGAGCCCGCCCCATTATTACTGAACATAGAAAGAGGAGACTGCATAGATAGCAGGATGTTTTTGGAGTAAGAATGGGAGCACAGGATGAAATAAATGAGAAAATGAGAGGTTACACACAAACTGAGTTGTTTGAACTTGCCAAAAAATGTAAGCAAACTGTTGGCGAAGGAATTGGTGAATGGTTGTTGCGTTTCTGGGATGGGGGTGCAGATACTGTGATGCTAAATGAAGCAGAAGCAGTTCACATGGGACAGATTACCCTCCATCCACAAGTTAGGCAGATAATGGGGAAAGTGAGGGAAAATTGTGGTAACTTTCTGTTGCTGGATATGATCAGACATGCGATATTGCAAGTGTACCCTTCATATAGTGATATAGAGTCCACTTCCCACTGGGTTACTATTAAAGATGCTATTGAAAGAGTAAGAATTATGGGATGTGTAGCTGGACTTAATGCTGATAAGCATGCGTTCACGGTTTTTGAAATCTGCTCCACTGGCCATGAGAGCCTCCCTGTTATCACTAATAAGTGGATTAGGTAACACAGGAAAAATACACCAGTTGACCTCTTTGTTAGCTGAAATGGATGCATTTGAAATGGAGGTTGTGTCCATAAAATCAGTACATAAGATAAATCAGGCAAATGCAAAAGATCAACTGAAGGGTAAAGGTTGTATCACAATACCTAGAATGCAAATGTGGTTTGATTTGTTAAAAGCAGGTATTCCTAGCACAGAAATAGATGGCATTCCCACAGCAAATTTGGTGAAAAAGTGGAAGTCTGTTATAAAAAAGATTTCCAGGGTCTCTGATCCTGGAAATATGGTTAAATGTATGGAAGGGCCACAAATCCATGGTTGTAAGCCCAGAATTATGTGGCCAATGCAATTATTGAAAATAAGCTTTCCAAAGCAAAAGGGAAAAACTTCCTGAATTTTGCATCAGTCTGGATCGCTGAGCAATATTATTCAGTTAAATACCAAAAGGAAAAGCTTGAGACTAAAAATTCTAAACTGAAATGTGAAAGAAATGTTTTGCTGGAACAGATTGGCTTTCTAAAAGCAGTTATCCAAAATGAAGGAATGAATGTTGTTTGACCAGTTTTTGCAATGGAAGATACTAACTGTTCTTTGAAGTTGTTTTGCAGAAACGAAAGGGATGCCTCCTGTGGAGAAGTGCAAACAATTAACATATGTGTTTGCTACAGGAAAGCTAGATGTGCCAGATAATAGAGGCCCTTATCTATGTTTTTTGTTTTTTTAAGGGAAAGTCTCTAATTTTTTTTTTTTTAATACAGTCAGGTGGGTCAAATTCCACACTTATTTTTGTTTTTTTTTCTTATTATAAAATGCCTGCACTGTTAAACAGTTATAGAAACTATAATAATGAATTCCCCAACTGGGTGAATTGTTGTCTAAGGTGAGGCTAGTATGTTGATCATACTGGGGAAATGATATGTAACTTTCTTTTGGTTCCAACAAAAATATAGCTTCATTTTAATGTATGGCAACAGAAATGTTATTTTTATTGGTATATAGATTACATGCTGCAAGTACTGTATGTTCAGGTGGCATCAAATCTATATTTTGAATTTTGTTTCCCCTCTAATTTGTTATAAAAGGGTGGGGTTTAGTACATTTAATGAACTCTAGATGGGATAAAAATAAGCTAGAACTAAGTCGCATGGCCTGTTATTCCATACCTCTAAATGTCCTCCTAGATTAAATTTGCAGAGGATGTAGCAAACAGTAATTAGTACAGGGAATGTGTTAATTAATGTGTTTATGTTCCTTTCTACTCTACTACTTTTGTATTGTTTTGGATGATCAGTTATGGAACCATTTGCTAATTATGCTGAGACAAGCGTGAAATACGCTGCTAGTGATATGATAAGATCACACAGCACACTTTCAGTGTAGTGTATCTTCTAATTTCTAAGCTAATAAGGTTACACATTATGACAAACACTGCGCAGATAACTCCAGCTGAATACCTTGAATAAAAACACTACAGATATGCTAACCCTATCACACCCTCAAGCAATAAACTATTTTTTCCTTGTGTGGTTTCTTTAATACACCATGAAAGAGAAAAGCAAATGAACTGTCATAAAACATTTCCAAAACATGAAAGTAACACCAGATACCATGGTCTAATAGAGGAGAGAGAGGCCTGCAGCTTGAAAGCAGCCCAGTTCTTACCTCTGAGTAAAGAAGTGGATCTAGTGTGGAAGTGACTGACAGATGCTGTGGATGAAGCAGTGTTAGTGGTACAGAAGCCCGAGAGAGATGTGAGTGGGAACTCACAAACAACAGCCAGCTATAAAGCTAAAGGACTAATGAGGGTTACATGAGGTCTACAAAGTGACTGCAAGGTGTAATGCATGGTGCAAATGATCTCTGTGAAATCCTTAGCTAAATTATGCTTCACGGTACTCTAAATTTTAAAACATGTAGGTGTCATGTCAATCATGTCTCTGTATAAGCCTATTTTTACATCCAAGTTTACATACCCTACCCTTAAAACAGAATCGGTGTACAGGTGGACAATTTAAGAGGTTAAAATCTGTTTATGAGCCTACAGGGGGAATGTAAAATAGGATACCTTTATATTAAAAGGTTCCCAAAGGTGGTTCAAGAGATTGTTGCTTACTGTCACAGTACCTTGTTTCCAGCACCGCCGCTTCAGTGACGCTCAGCATCTTTCCACACGTTATCTGCAGGTAAGAGGCTTCAAGCATGCTGCAGGCCTCTGTTTTATGTGTGTTTGTTTCCTGTAGTCTCCTCCTACCTATTTCCTCCCTCTAGCTGCTCCTCCTACCTACTTCCTGTGGAGGGGTTTAAAGGGCAGACTGAGTCCTGACTCAGTCACCCTTACGTTGTTGTTCTGAGCAGTTCATTTTCTAGTATTCCTGATTCCTGTGTATGATCCGGCTTGTCTGTCCACCCATTCTGGTGTTGACCTGTGGCTCTGTCTGGCTATTCTCCTTGGCGTTCCGATTTGGCTCAGATATCCTTTCTGGTACAAACCTGTGGCTCTGGCTGAATACCCGCTCCGTGTATGACCTAGGCTTGTCTGACTACCCACTCTGGTGTTGGCCTGGGGCTCTATCCACTGCACATCCAGCATACATACGCTCCAGTGGATATCCTATCTGGTGCAAACCTGTGGCTCTGCTGACTACGCGCTCCATGTATGACCTAGGCTTGTCTGACTACCCACTCTGGTGTTGACCTGGGGCTCTATCCACTGCACATCCAGCATACATACGTTCCAGTGGATATCCTATCTGGTGCAGACCTGTGCCTCTGGATGACTGCCCACTCCGTATATGACCTAGGCTTCTCTGACTACCCACTCTCGTGTTGACCTGGGGCTCTATCCACTGCGCATCCAGCATTCCATCGCTTCAGTGGATATCCTTTCTGGTGCAAACTTGTGGCTCTGGCTGACTACCCGCTCCATGTATGACTTTGGCTTGTCTGACTATCCTATATGGTGCTTCCTAGAAGGCTTTGTCTGTTCGCTTAGTTTGTTGGTTCCGTTATTCAGACATCCTTCCTAGTATTGACCTGGGGCTCTAGCAGACTCCTAGCTACTGACTGCAGACTGAGTCAGTATATTTTGGACATTACCTTGCCACGAGACTCCAGTGGGCTGAGGCCTAGTCTTGGACAGTGTGGTGCAGAGATTGGGAGACTGCTATTCCTGATACAGTGCTCGCCGTTTCAATCACCCACTGTGTGTATATTTTTATATTTCATTACTGTCATTATTCTCATAATAAAGGTTCTATTAACTATACCGTCTGACTCCTGGCTTTGCTTGCCAACCGTAACACTTAACATTGCCTTTGCTCTGTGTATGTGTGTTGGGGGGTATGGTTATTTTAGGTATGATAGAATGCAGGTATTATGCAAGTTATTGCGAGGTTATTAAATGCTACTATACACTACAACCCATCAAACAGTGGGTGGTTTTATTGGTTAGGTGGTTTATTGGGATTTTTACTTTTAATTTCTTTCTTTCTTTCTTTCTTTTTTTTTCCATAATGCATAGTTTACATCTGATGACATTGCTGTGTGGAGTGAATCAACAGGTGGATTGTATTGGATACGATTTATTGTATTGTATATGATTCATTTCACACAGACAATTAAAGCAATATATTTGCATATGGTATGTGCATTCTGAATATACACCACAAGCGGCAGTGTTTTTGAGTGGCTGAGCACATGTGTAATGGCTGCCATTGAAGACATGCATTCTGGGAATCCTGACCACCTGTGCATTAGCTATGCAATGTGACCCGGAAAAAAGGAGCCATGTGACTTATTCAAGTAATCTGATTGGACAGTGGTTGGAGTTATTAGGCCTTGGCAGCCATGGCTTTTTAGAACCCACCATGCAGAGAGAAGGATGAACAAAGGCCTTTTGCTGTCCAAGAGTAACATCAAAGAAATTACTTGTAGGGTTCCCTTGGACAAAGAGATATGCTTGCATGTGCTGAATTTTCACTATGAACCAAGCTAAGTATAATTGTAACACTGTAGTTCTGTATTTATCTGTAACTTTGTTGTAGTAACCCTTTTTTAGATATATTGCTTTAACAGCAGATGTTATAGTAAAGTATATCATCAAATATTACAACCGTTTCCTGTGTATTCATTCCACATAATTAACTGATATACAGCAAATTAAATAAATATTAATGTTGTGATGAATATCCTAATTAGAATATTAATATTTGCATATTAATATTCATAATTCAGGCCACGAATACAACGCAGTGTTACATCAGTAAAAGGGGCGGGAGGGGGATACTTTATCATTCAATTACTCTTGAACTACAACTCAGACAGTATTGAAATAACACTCTCCATTGCCCAAATACTATGAAGATTAATTGGAGCTGCTACTTTGGTGAAACACTAATATCCCTTTAAAGATTTTGAATAGGGATATTGTACTTTGCCAATGACATAAGGCTTTAAAATCAGCAACCTGTTAATTGATAAATATAACATGTCTATTTTTGAAAGCATTCTTACTTCATAGGATATATATATATATATATATACATACATACATATACATACACATACACACACGTTTTTAAAATATATATTTACGATTAAGATTTTAAAGATCACACATAAAGACACTGAGGTTATTGTACTAATAAGAAACTGTGTAATTCTGGAGAAAACTAGTTGCATCATGGGAAAAATAAAAATTCATTAAAGGAATATTAACCCTTTATGTTCACGTTACATAGTCTGCAAGTGCATAATATGTAAAGTAAACTTACTTTTACTTTTTTCATTTTTTTTTATTTTTTTCTTCATTTTCACTTTTTTTTTTTTTTTTTGTTACACTTGTATGCCCCTGACAATGAGCTCCCTGGTTCTGTCAGGGAACATGAAAGCAGGTCTAGTGATACACTGTAAAAAAGATACAGTGTAAACATGATAGCACACAGCTCACTCAGCGCTGCAGGAAGATTATAGCATTGTATTACATCTTGTTTTGATGGACTAATGCAGTTCAGTCTCTTGTCCAGCTCGATACAGTCTCCATAGACCATCTTTTTAAACTGAATGCCTGACACAGACAGCCGTATACTTTCAGGTTGTGTTTCAGCTGAAGCTGTCAGTTTTCTAGCTCCTGAGTGCTTGACAGAAGCCATTTTAGGACTACACAGTAAAGTCCCAGGCTTTTTACTGTCTGCTCCCTACTTACGTCAATGGAAAGTATTATTTGTCCCTGATGTGCCATTGGTTTGCCCCAGAATTACATCAGTTCTTCTTAGTACAACAGCCTTATTATGAGTTGAACACTCCCTTATGTTCTACGAAGGTGAAGAAGTTTTACACACATGTGAATGTTCCAAAGTACTATTTCATACAAGCTTTATAAAAGTGATCCCGAAACATAAACACTATTACTTTCTGACATTTCTATTGGTCCACTTGCCCAGTGCTTGCACCTATCAGACATCATTATATTACCATGGACAATATCCAGGCTTCCAGAAAGGGGCAATTCTGGAGCAAACCAACTGCATCATAGGGTATAAATAACAATTCCTACAGATGTATTTATTTATTTTATTTAAAAGTATTGTTTTACCAGGAAGAATACAATGAGATTTCTCACTTTCTAGTTATGTCCTGGAGATCATCCACAGTACTAAATCCCAAATTTATACACAAATATAAACAAGAAAATAAAAACCACACATTAGCACAGCAGTAAGTAACCTTTGGCTTTCCAGGCATTGAAATATACAACTCCTATCATCCCCAAACAGCCATTGGCTGGTTGGAAATAATGGGAGTTGTAGGCTCCAACAGATGGAATGCCAAAGGTTGCCCACCCCTGCATTATCATAAAATCATAAGGGACCACAAAATCCCCATATTCCAATTGAGATATATATATATATATATATATATATATATATATACATAGGCGTGCGCAGCCAATTACATTAGGGTGTGCACCCAAAAGCACAAACACACACGTGAGCGCGCACATATGTTTGTGTATATATATATATATATATATATATATATATATATATATATATAGATATATAAAAAAAAACAAACAAAGAACCCTGACTGGCGCCAGGCTCACCCAGTGTCCTATGTGATATATATTAAAAACGCTAAAAACAGATCGCTACTACCCGTAGGCCCGCTAGTGAACGGGTCCAAAAATAGAAACTACAACAAAAACACAGAACCGGGAGAGCGCTACTGTGTAGCCAAAAATAAAGTATAAATATACAATGTCTAAATCATAAGACAAAATAATACTATAATTTATTATCATATAAAACCAACATGTAAATAATACAGAATACCAAAAAAGACTAGAGTCCTATATGCCTAATAAAGTATAATCCTCTTATCCAGGTGATAGTAGAATGTACTCCAATGCAGATAAGGTGTAGATGAAATGCATATTGGGTATCCAGTAGATAGAAACAATGTGTACACACACTAAAATCCCTCCCGTCTGTATTCTATGCGGGCAGGAATAGATGTGAAAGTAGCTACGAGGCTACAAAGCAAGTGTGATAAACACACCAAATTACCTCCCGTCTATTGTGAAGCGTCCTCCGCGGGCAGGTAAATGGTCTCCGGCTATTAGCCACCAGCTGTAATCCTTAATATACGAATAATCAGATAAGGTTTCTCAAACAAACTGGATACCAGCTACCTCCCGTCTTCCGTTCCCGCGGGCAGGTACAACCGCATTCAATACAATGTATCTCTGTCAGTGTCTGTATCTGTGGTCTCGTTCCACAATATAGGCAGTATAACTCCTTAAAGCTTCAAGAGGTAATATCCAAATAAAAAGAGTAGGCTGTAGGAAATCTTCCAATCTTCAATAAAATCCTGGTGTAACTTAATTCAACGCGTTTCGTACCACTGTCGGCACTTCATCAGGAATGTTCATTATGCAAATGTTGGCGTCTATTTAAACTAGGCGCCACAATCATTCTACTTCCTGTTAGCTCTATGTATTCAAAACTACAATGTTATAGGTTACTAACTTCCCTTGCTCTGGAGTAAATTTAAAGATATAGGTAATATAAAAACCGACTGGAGAAAACCCTCCAAGGAAACCATGTATATAACAGTATTCTCACAATGGTAATTTCTGAAGCTCACATCAAAACATTGTGTATAGATATATAATATAAATAAAATTGCAAATATATTACAATAATATTGTAAAAATGTTATAAAAATGTATGGACATACATTTTTATAACATTTTTACAATATTATTGTAATATATTTGCAATTTTATTTATATTATATATCTATACACAATGTTTTGATGTGAGCTTCAGAAATTACCATTGTGAGAATACTGTTATATACATGGTTTCCTTGGAGGGTTTTCTCCAGTCGGTTTTTATATTACCTATATCTTTAAATTTACTCCAGAGCAAGGGAAGTTAGTAACCTATAACATTGTAGTTTTGAATACATAGAGCTAACAGGAAGTAGAATGATTGTGGCGCCTAGTTTAAATAGACGCCAACATTTGCATAATGAACATTCCTGATGAAGTGCCGACAGTGGTACGAAACGCGTTGAATTAAGTTACACCAGGATTTTATTGAAGATTGGAAGATTTCCTACAGCCTACTCTTTTTATTTGGATATTACCTCTTGAAGCTTTAAGGAGTTATACTGCCTATATTGTGGAACGAGACCACAGATACAGACACTGACAGAGATACATTGTATTGAATGCGGTTGTACCTGCCCGCGGGAACGGAAGACGGGAGGTAGCTGGTATCCAGTTTGTTTGAGAAACCTTATCTGATTATTCGTATATTGAGGATTACAGCTGGTGGCTAATAGCCGGAGACCATTTACCTGCCCGCGGAGGACGCTTCACAATAGACGGGAGGTAATTTGGTGTGTTTATCACACTTGCTTTGTAGCCTCGTAGCTACTTTCACATCTATTCCTGCCCGCATAGAATACAGACGGGAGGGATTTTAGTGTGTGTACACATTGTTTCTATCTACTGGATACCCAATATGCATTTCATCTACACCTTATCTGCATTGGAGTACATTCTACTATCACCTGGATAAGAGGATTATACTTTATTAGGCATATAGGACTCTAGTCTTTTTTGGTATTCTGTATTATTTACATGTTGGTTTTATATGATAATAAATTATAGTATTATTTTGTCTTATGATTTAGACATTGTATATTTATACTTTATTTTTGGCTACACAGTAGCGCTCTCCCGGTTCTGTGTTTTTATATATAGATATATATATATATAGATATAGATATATAATATGTGTGTGCTAAATTAATGATTAGGTGTAAGTTATCTTTCACACGTACACACATTAAACACTAACAAACCCACTCATGCATCATACATACAAGACACTCACTCACTCTGTTTGCAGTCTGCGCACAGTAACTAAGTTGCGAAGTTGCGGGTGTCTGTCTCACAGCCGGGTCAATGCCAGTGCCTGCAGCCTCCTCAGCTGCTGTTCACTCCCTGACACCTTCCCCCAATGTAACAAGCGCTGAAAGGAAGTGACATCACTTCCTCTCAGCTCCGCAACGAAGGAGGGAAGGCTCATGCAGGCTTTTGCAGCGTTTGAGCCCGAGTGCTTGTCCTGCCTCCCTTGGTCTCCCCTAACACAGCAGTCAGCAGCAGATAGCCGTGGCAAGCGGCTAAGGTATAAAGCCAGTGTCGCAGCCGCATTAATATGCGGAAATGGCCATTTAACTTCTGAAAAGCAGGTGGCACGGGCCCGATTAGGGTGTGCCTAGGCACACCTGGCACACCCTGTGCGCACGCCTATGTATATATATATATATATATATATATATATATATATATATAGCCTTTAAAGGGTGTATTGGAGACCTGTCTAGATTTTAGTGGGTGAAATCCCTGTTCATATCAGTAGGAATTTGTGCATTTTTTTATTCACTACAGTGCGGTTGGTTAGGTTTGGAATGTTTCTCTTTAACGTCCTGCATACGGCCCCAAGGGCCTGTCATTGCACCAGAAGGAAAATGCACTGAGATGTGGTAAAGATGATAAACTCTCCAGTGAGAGGTAATTCTCAAATTCCTGTGTTATTTTATGGAGACTCTGTTTCAAGTCAGAGAGATCTTCGTGCATAGCTCCCAACATTTCAATGACCAAAGCGAGACACTTCTGTTTTAGGTGGTGTTGTTGTTTGGGGCAGGACTGGTGGGCAAGGCATTACTTGAGAATGTTTAGGTTACTTCAAGACCTACTGACAGTTTGTTATGTAATTTAATAAATTATTTAGAACAAACCTATAAACACATATGACGAGAGAGAAAGCTCACAGCGCCAACTCACCATGACATATCCATGTAATAAATATAACTTAAGTGTGAATATAAAGTAAGTATATAGAAAGCAGCAAGGAATGAGAGGGTTCTCCAGTCCCCCGAAAATCAGACCTAGACCCAAATTGCAAACACAAAGACAAACCTGCGCTACTCTATATAACAGATAAATGTGTGCACACATGGATATGTCATGGTGAGTTGGCGCTGTGAGCTTTCTTTCGTTTTTTGTTTGCACTTCTCCCTCACCCAATCTAGCAGCCTTTCACTTTATCCTATTTAACCACGTATGTAAAACACTTAGATTATTGCACTATTTCCAATTTCTTTTTTTTTTTTTTTTCTTCACACTTTGCCTTTAAGGACCAGGCCTCAAGCCTGTCCTAGCTTGCAAGCACCCTGTTTGTTTGGAATTATTTTTTCTCTCACATGACCTGTGAGGGGTTGATAAACAGGTTCATTTATGGAGAGAAACAAAACAGAAGACAGCGCACAAGCGGTCTAAGTGTAGTATGATCTATGATAAGTGAATATAAGACACAATGTCTCAACTAGAAAATAGAAGGTTTAAAAATAGGAGTATTTATTTAAAATATATAAGGAATAATACATCGGAAAAAGGTATACATAAAGACAATGGTTACCGTGATAAACACAAAGTGAGGGATAATGTAAAAATAAAAATGGGAAACATATAATATCATAATCCAGAGGGAAAAGTGGTTAGGTGTAAAAGATATATAAAATATATATGTCCCCACTGTATCGCTATACAGTTGTACTGCGGACTAATTATATAAGAGTAGTGTGACTAAGGTAAAACAATAGAGACTAAAATCTATTCAAAATCCTTAGAGAAACAGTCAAACATCCCATGAGTAAGTGAATCTGCTCACCAGATATCCCATGGGTATGGGCACATCAAATGACCGGAGATTTCTGCACTTAGCCTCGCTTATCTATCCCGGACGCCCGTTCCTGCTAGTCAGATGTCGGTCAATGTATCTCTTAGTAAGTTCCACTCATCTGGATACTGTCGATGTGCAATGATAAATCCTTAAAATAATTTATTCAACGCGTTTCTGGGCTTAGAAGCCCCTTCATCTATCAATATTCATCCTCATCACCATTATTACCATCATCATCATCATTATTCATCTCTTTTCATCATCTATCAGACTTCTCTCATTTGTGTGAACATTTATTGACTGTTTGAAGATTATTAAAGGTGAACTTTATCTATATTCTAGTGCTTGAACGTTTAAGGACTGGTAAAAGGTGAACTTTACCAATATTTTGGCGACAGTAGTTGTATTCTATGCAGAATGTATTTTTTCTGATTATTCAGTATTTCTGTTTATATTTTGTGTCTTGTTTACATCTGGACAACATTGTGTCGTCATTAGATACTGCTGTCTACCCATTGTGTAGTGTTCGGTCACTATTCATAGGACCATTTTTGTCATTTAAATACCAGATACTGCCTCTGCCCCCTATGCATTGGTGAGCGCTCTCCCTATTTCTTTATTATCATTTATGGAGAGGACTGTTGGATCCACAGCCCTCTCATATTCTCACTAGACAGACGCTTATGGGTTTTTTGCATTAGGTAAGTCTTCAATTTACACCTTTTTTATTATAATGTATGTCTTCTGTTTTAATTGCAGCACACTGGGACCCACAAGCATTAAAAAGAGCACATTTCGGGGTCCCTTGCTCTCCAACGCATTTATTATAACATCTCTTCAGGGATTTTCTTATTTTAATTTTAGATAGGGGTTCTACAGGCGTGTTAGAGTAGGACTTGCCTATAATGAGACACCTTAGCGTGGTGGCAAGCTTACCCACTACTTGGCCAATTTGTGAATACTAAAATCTCACTTATTTACTAAGAAATATTATATATGCACATTACAGGGCATGCATTTAATATTTATTTAGAATAGCTCATATTTGAAATTAAAAAAAAAAACATTAATGTAAGTTTTATTTCTCTGGAGCCGCTCGAGAAGCTTGGAGACATGGGGTTTGTCCCAGGGCACAGCGACCCTCGTGTCCACATGTCCCTTGGGCTCAGAGCCTATTCAGGCCCTTCCACCACCCTCGCCTCACATCCAGCCTCCATTCCTCCTCCATGACCGTCCCCTCAATCGGGCAGTTGCACTACAGTCAGCTTCTTCTTCTCAGCAGTTTGTCTGCTATTGGAAGCAGAAAGTGCACTGGGCACATCAAGCAATGATCCTGGGGAATCCAGCTCAGTCATAGGTCACTTTCTGCACTGTCTATCATGCAGTCATCCTGGGGAATCCAGCTCAGTCATGGATCACTGTCTGCACTAGGCACATCACACAGTATTCCTGGGGTATGCATCTTTTAATGAGGCGACATGAGAAAGTTGCGCTTATATGCAAAGCGAGATTCTCTTGTCGCCCTTTTAATGCAGGTGACGTGTTTAATGCGGTGTGCAGCCGTGCAATATTTAAAATGTGCACATTAAATGGATATCCCAGGGGATCACTAAGTGGTTACTGGTAGGCCACCCGAAGATTTATGCTCAGAGGTGTTTGCATTGGATGACTCTCTGACATTCTAGTGAGCTAAATTTAATGTTTATGATACTTATGTAACAGAATGGAGTAAAAGTAAAGCATTAAACCCATTAGCATTGTTAGGTATGGGCTGAGTGGGATTATGCCCCAGGTCTCATGCTTAAACCCTGGGTCTCCTGTTTAAAGCTCTTGTTGTCAGGGTGAGACATGCAGTGCTGCTAATCTCCCTATTAGTAATGAGAAAATATATTCCCCTGCACACTAATAATGCATTAAATTGGCATAAACCCAGGTTTTGTTTTGTTATTTTCGTAATATAGTGACTCCTTTGGTTTAACCCACTGAGATTGTTTTCAACTTGTTTTGTAAGTTTCATCAAAACTAAATACAATTTTGTAAAATATACACTAGGTGGCAGTCCAATGCATTCCCTGTGTTCCTCTGTGCAAGAGACTCTTGTCCTCATATTTTAAATGCATTGTTTTAAAATGCTTTTGAAACTTCTCTAACACAGTTTCCATTAGAAGTATGTTTTATTCACATCTCTTGAACAGAAAACAAAAACAAAAAACTCCCCAACCACTTTCAGCCAAACAATATAAGAATTAGATTGTGAAACAGAATCAGATTATGAAACAGAATTATGCAGCTACATACAGTGAGGGAAAAAAATATTTGATCCCCTGCTGATTTTGTACGTTTGCCCACTGACAAAGAAATGATCAGTCTATAATTTTAATGGTAGGTTTATTTGAACAGTGAGAGACAGAATAACAACAAAAAAATCCTGAAAAAAGCATTTCAAAACAGTTATAAATTAATTTGCATTTTACTGAGTGAAATAAGTATTTGACCCCTTTGCAAAACAGGACTTAGTACTTGGTGGCAAAACCCTTGTTGGCAATCAGAGAGATCAGAAGTTTCTTATAGTTGGCCACCAGGTTTGCACACATCTCAGGAGGGATTTTGTCCCACTCCTCTTTGCAGATCCTCTCCAAGTCATTAAGGTTTTGAGGCTGATGTTTGGCAACTCGAAACTTCAGCTCCCTCCATAGATTTTCTACGGGATTAAGGTCTAGGGACTGGCTAGGCCACTGCAGGACCTTAATGTGCTTCTTCTTGAGCCACTCCTTTGTTGCCTTGGCTGTGTATTTTGGGTCATTGTCATCCTGGAACACCCATCCACGACCCATTTTCAATGCCCTGGGGAAAGGAGGTTCTCACCCAAGATTTGACGGTACATGGCCCCGTCCATCGTCCCTTTGATGCAATGAAGTTGTCCTGTCCCCTTAGCAGAAAAACATCCCCAAAGCATAATGTTTCCACCTTCATGTTTGACGGTGGGGATGGTGTTCTTGGGGTCATAAGCAGCATTCCTCCTCCTCCAAACACGGCGAGTTGAGTTGATGCCAAAGAGCTTGATTTTGGTCTCATCTGACCACAACACTTTCACCCAGTTCTCCTCTGAATCATTCAGATGTTCATTGGCAAACTTCAGAGAGGCCTGTACATGTGCTTTCTTGAGCAGGGTGACCTTGCGGGCTCTGCAGGATTTCAGTCCTTCACGGCGTAGTGTGTGTTACCAATTGTTTTCTTGGTGACTATGGTCCCAGCTGCCTTGAGATCATTGACAAGATCCTCCTGTGTAGTTCTGGGCTGATTCCTCACCATTCTCATGATCGTTGAAACTCCACAAGGTGAGATCTTGCATGGAGCCCCAGACCGAGGGAGATTGACATTTATTTTGTGTTTCTTCCATTTGCGAATAATCGCACCAACTGTTGTCACCTTCTCACCAAGCTGCTTGGTGATGGTCTTGTAGCCCATTTAGCCTTGTGTAGGTCTACAATCTTGTCCGACATCCTTGGACAGGTCTTTGGTCTTGGCCATGGTGGAGAGTTTGGAATCTGAATAATTGTTTGCTTCTGTGGACAGGCGTATTTTATACAGATAACAAGCTGAGATTAGAAGCATTCCCTTTAAGAGAGTGCTCCTAATCTCAGCTTGTTAGCTGTATAAAAGACACCTGGGAGCCAAAAATCTTGCTGATTGATAGGGGGTCAAATACTTATTTCACTCACTAGAATACAAATCAATGTATAACGTTTTTGAAATGCGTTTTTCTGGATTTTTTTGTTGTTATTCTGTCTCTCGCTGTTCAAATAAACATACAATTAAAATTATAGACTGATCATTTCTTTGTCAGTGGGAAAACTTACAAAATCAGCAGGGTATCAAATAATTGTTTCTCTCACTGTACTATAACAGCTTTCTAATGAAAAAAAGGATACAGATATACCTGACTACTGTATGTGACATTCCACACTAGGCAAGTCCTTGTGTTAAACATATGAACAAATATGATTCCACTCAACATCATGGGGATTTTGCACTCAGGAGTAATCGAGACGTGATAACATAGAGATAACTTCTCCAGTGATATCATGTCTCTATTTCCTATGTTAGTCTGTGGAGTTTATGCATTAGGATTTCTCCAACTTTGGGGATCTCATTGCATAGGATCTATGGAATAACATAGGAACTGGAGAAGTGATATATCTCCACATTATCACCTCTTTATCACACCTTAGTGCATAACCCCCAGGTGTTGTAATCAATTCTCCAGACCTACACCTGTCTAACAACAATTTACTAAGCTACTTAAGCCACAAATTTTCCCCTTAATTGTTCCCCTAATTGTTTTTGCAAGGGGAGGGCAAATTATGGCCATTTCATGCTGATCCTTTTCTCTAAACCTTGTTTAGTGCTATGTACTATACAAGGACTAAAGGAAATTGTGTGGTTTTTCACCATTTTTGTCTACATGCTTTGGGAATGGCAATAAAGTAGAGAGTGATCCGTAGCTATTTATACTCCATTGCATGGGTGGACAATTATTTTAACCTGAAGGACTCATTACTGTTAAAAGTTAATGATGAGAGCAGCACTTGTATTGCACACACATACATGTGTATAGACATATCCATACATACGTACATACATATAACCCCTGATCAGTGTTCCCTGTAAGGTGACAAATCCAGAGGAAGGTCTGAATTGAGACTAAAATACTGGCACATGTGTAAACCACTGATTGAATTGTTTTTCACTTTATCCACTCCTGTGAATGTGATTTTTTTTTTTTGTTATAACACATTACTGTGTGCATTTGCTCGTGCACCCTGCCCCCTGCCCCATTAGGAATTCCACTTCTTAACAGACCTCTGAGTGTAAATAATAGTGGGTGAATCTGCCTGTTCTTTGCACTTCTGATCACACAGCTGCACAGATAATGTATCAATTCCAGCTCTCTCTGTATTGTTGTTAGAATGAGACATTGTATAAAACATATGCTTTGTGATAAAATTTATTATTATAATGTAGACAAAGAAAGCTAGAAAGTATATTTTATCAGCATAACTGAGCTACTGTTTGTGTGCAGCCAGACCCAAAGTCCACATTAACCCTTTGAGTATCAGGAGGGTATTTAGTGCATTTCTGTGCAATGCATTGCAGCATTGGGCACCTTTCTGACAGTCACAGTGTTACATCGGCCTTTTTGGCAGGATATTTTACCCATCCCTGCTCTAGTGCATACCGTAATGTGCAGCCACTGACAGTAGAGCGGTTGTGGAGTATAAATATAGTCACCCCATTAACCTGTGAGTGCCAGAGGGATACACAAACCATTGCAAAGCAATGTGTTGCATACCCCTCTGGCACCCAAAGGGTTAAAAGCCACTTATTCCCATAGTTATAATGCCCTTTAAGACCTTTGAATGCCAGAACACTACAGAGTTATTACAGTTTAAAGCCATATTTGTTTGTTTGTTTGTTTTTTACATTAGTAGTGCCCTCTAGTGGTCAAATTATAATTTGTTTTTCAGTTAGATTCTAATGGAGAGGAAAGTCAGACACATACAGTTCTCCATAGAATGTGAGAGAAACTGCCTGTCACTTCCTGTCAGTTAGAACTATCAAGAAGTAAAGCAGTAAATTCACTTACGGGTTATTTGAGCTGCTATAAATTTTGAATAAATATACACAAAACTTGGCACTCACTCTAACTTCTAAGGCAGTGTTTCTCAACCGGGGTGCCGTGGACATCCTTCTGGGGTGCCGCAGATTTTTTGCAGTTGTGTAACAGGGCGCCTCAGTATAACTTACTTATGATGGAGCACCGCCAATGTTTTCTTTTCCACGGCCGGTGCTTTCATCAAGGCACTCAGAGAAGACAAAGCGCAATGTAGTGCGTGCGCTGGAGGAGCATCCTGATTTGCCTGTTGGATGGAGGAGGAACAGCTGTGATAGGATATCACAATACCGCCTCTCTTTTAACTGGTGGCAAGTCCCGGGCTGTTATAAACACAAACACACACCATCGAGGGACAGTGTGAGCAAGGGGGAATAAGTTTGTACTTTTTACAAACGGCTGGTATATCTCTTTGGCTAGGACCTAGCCAAAGGAAGGAAGCTCTCAACGAACCTAGCCGCTATGTTCGTTGAGAGCTTCCCTCCTGTGTCATTGCTTCTGTTGAAATACTGCTGCGCTTGTGGTAAGCGGATCTGGACCAGCCATAGGGATTCCTACTGGGTGTGCGTTACATTATTAGAATATGTTTGTGGGGCAGTTTGAGCAACCATGTGTCTTATTCAATGTATACCCTTAATACCCAAAGCAGCGTGCAAAGTATTGCTCCATAATCTGTTGCACATCCCTTTGGTCCTTAACTTTTTGAGTGCCAGAGGGGTACGCAACGCATTGCAGGGTAATGTGTTGCGTACCCCTCTGCCATTCAAAGGGTTAGGGTTAATACAAGGCAGGAAACAGAATGAAGTCTTTTTGGAAGGCAGATGCGGAATATGAAAAAGGCAAAACACCCTAATTTTTCCCAGACACTGATGCAGTTTAACCCATTCAATGCTGTATATACATTTCCACTATATATCACTCCAAGGGGCTATGCCATCACTTTCTTTTTGCTTTTGTTCAGTGAAGGAATTGTTCATATAAATTTGAATTGGTAAACTGTGTATAGCTTGCACAGCAACTTGCAAAATTCATCCAAACTCAGAATAATCTCTACAGGTATTACCATAAACAGTGGTATCACAATTTCCAGCTGTGATCACCTAAATTTAGTACCATTTTTTTTTAATGAGCATGCTGATGCATATGTATCACCTGCTTGTGTATGCAAGTGCAAAGTATTTAAAAGACAAATCATATTGCAGAACACAAATAAGTGAAATGTGGATAATGACACAAAACTGCATATATTATGGAAGGTCTGAGGGCAGTTAAATTCTCCAGGCCGCACACGAAAAGTGGAGTAATTCTTGGGCAGAAGAACTACACCACCAGAATCAAGCATTTGCATTGATTTATGCTCAGCTGCAGAGAAGAAAGAACTGCACTAAAACAGCCAAACAGTGTCAAGGCTTACTAGTAGAGTGAATACATTTATTTATTCATATTCCCCATATCTTTTAGGTGACCCTTGTGTCCCTCATTGTGGCCCACTCACTGAAATGGCCAACGTACAATAGGAACTGTGCACCATTGATGTACATTGGGGCGTCAGATGTGACCAAATTTTCTATCATCTTAATCATAATAAGGGCACCATATGGGACTGTGTGTGCGCCCTCTAATTTCCTTGAGTAGCACTTTGGTAACCCACTGATTCTGATGTGGCACTAATGCCCCAGAAGCTTACAAAGGGGCATCAGATGAGCCACTCTTGTGCCCAAATGTACCCCTCAGAATGACCTTCCAGAAAGGGGCAAGACAGGTGAGTAAATTTTGGCACTGGGTGGGCTCATCTGATGTCCCATTGTACACTTCTGGGGCATTATAGGGGCACTGGACTACTAATGTGCTATAAAAGGGCATTTAGTTGCCCCTTCTGCCCCCTCACTCAAATGGTTTATACTTTTCCTATCACAGTAGACATTTGGCATAATTTTGAAAAAGTGCTGCTTGAGGGATAACATATTTCTTTATTTACTGCCATTTGCCTTATGCTGGACTGCTATTAAAGTCCCTAAAATTCACTATTACTCTGTGTGCTGTCCAGTTTTTATCAGTACTTGTCTGTATAACTCATTTTTGCTCTGCTCAATTATGTTATTCTGATTTTAGGAGGTAAAAGTAACTACTCATAAATGTGCTATTCATTACACACTGTTAAAGGACTGTTTAGAAGTTAGGGGTGCCCCAGGAATTCCAGACAGTATGAAGGGGTGCCTTGAATGAAAAAAGGTTGAGAACCACTGTTCTAAGGCATATAATAGGCAAACATAAGGCAATGCAAAGAATGGGTTATACGTATGAAAAAAAAATACTTGAAATACAGGAAGAGAAACAAGTCCTCTATAGGGGTTCCTTAGTAAAGTCCCAAACACTCAGGTTCCAGGAATGCAGCTAGTTATGAGAGATGCCGGATAGGTTCTTCAAGGGTACATGTAAAAAAACACAGAGAAACAGCACAACCCTCTAAGTGCAGTATACAGGACATTCAATCAAAGATAAAATCCAATCCCTCTCAGGGCACTCACATATGACAGAGGCCAGCTCACCTCTAAGTTGTTTCACATTGCCTGGATTTTAAACCCCCCAGAATCGGTATTCACTGCTCAATCTTTTGTTCTCCTGATTTCTGATGGTCCTTTGGATCAATCTTTTACTCTTTCACAGCTGATCTCCATAGGCCAGATAAGTATAAGCCTCAATAAGTAGAATCTATCATAACCTCATAGAGGCTACTATTTACAGGCTCCCCGTGTGTTTGTAGAAACATGAGGCCGGATCGTAGAGTATATGTCAAAAAGTCACAATTTATTAAAATACACAGAACACACACTGTTCTTCAATAAAAATATATAAAATAATAATATACGTCTCACTTACGCATTTCGTAACAGTATAGTTACTTTCTCAGTCAGTAGTAAATGATGGACTTTCAGCTCAGCTGAAATGCAACTTCTATAATCCTTAACCAGCTATTAGCTGGTTGGAGATGATGTGAGTTGTAGAACCTAATGGCAGTTGGTCCAACAATTGACTACCCTTGGATTAACCATTTGAGTGCCAGTGGTACGCAATGCATTGCTTTGCAATGCGTTGCGTACCACTCTGGCACTCAAAGGGTTAAAGAAGAACTGTAGGTCCAACAATTAACAACACCTGGATTAATGAATACTACTAAAATAAGAAAAGTTAAAATACATTACTGTTCCTTTAACGAAGAAAAATTGGCAGCTGTCAGGAAAGAAACAGCTTTGTGTAGACAGATTCCTTCTATTGATTCATGCACATTATCAGTATCTGGTTTAATCAGGTTCTGGAAAAATGTGCTGCCCTTCTCTATCATTCACAAGAATCACTGAGATGTTTATTTGGTGATTTAACATTGTTTCTACACTAATAATGAAGCCAATGTACAGTACAAAATCAACAGTTTGCCTGTAGCTTTGGCAAAAAGCCACAGTTCTTTCACCAATAAACCTTTGGTAAATTTAAAAAAAAAAATCAGAAAGAAAGAAGGTCTTATTCACCACAGAAACACTGGGGGAAGAACAAATCCACTGGCACAACTAATGTTCTTATTTTGGACGTAGGTTGCGATATCATGCATCTGCACGTCAAGTTATGCACTAGAGAGATTATCAGTTGTTGGGCTCCAGCTGTTGATGACTCCCCAGCCAACCACTGATCGGTTGAGGATGATGGGTGTTGAAGTCACAATAGATGGAGGTCTCACAACAGACTACTCCCCCAATAAAAAGTATTATTGCTTTAGTGCATATTAATGCGCACACTCCAGCATTGCCACTTTGCAACAAACAGGTGATTCTGAAAGAACTTTCAAATTCACCTCTGTTTTTGTTTGTTAGCCATTTTTTATTTTTAAGTATAGTTTAAGATATGTAGCTTTATTAATTATAGGTTTATGCAAATAAGTTAGTTCTTGGTAGGAGGTGGAAGTTGGGATGGGGAGCAGTGTGGCATTGCCTGCCAGATTTGTACTAACTGATAAATAAATGAAGCTAAATATATCTTAAATTATTGTTTTAAATAAAAAAATACTAATATAAAAGGGGTGTACTTTTGGAAGCTGTTTCAAAATAACCTATTTGTTACAAAGTCACGTTCTACTTCAAAACATTAATGTGAGAAAGCCCTGAACGATTCCTCTAAAGCATTCACCTGGAACAGAAATGTAGTTATGGCAGTTTCCTCAGTGCCTTATTAATAAGTGCTCATATACTTCCTCAATACTCCCCCATGGGAGGAGCAAGCAGCATACAGAAGATACATTTCACCATAAGTATCTTAGTAAATTAGACAGACATCATTAAAACATTGTTTCCATCTCTTATTTTAGTTCACATTATATTAGTACATCTTTCTTAACCACCTGAATGCTGGAGAGGTTCAATATGTTGCCTACCCCCACCCCATGCATCCAATGAGTTAAACAAACTTGCCAGATATGAGTTCAAGTAAATGTAACCCAATAAATATCAATAGCATGGGCAAAAAGTAGGGTAATACTGGGATATTCCAATGCCATTATGACAAATTAATAAACAGTCCATACATTTCCATTCATTTAAAAATACCTCTGAATGATAAAGAGGTCTCACATTCATTGCTTCACCATGCTTGGAGGCCTCTAACATTCAAGCTTTAAAAAGCCATTTATTTGTACTCATTCATGCAGTCAGTTTCCCCAGGATTGTTCTGCTTTTTGCTTTATACACACGGCCTACTGTACTGTATTCAGTCCTTTTGTGGGAAGCTATTACCTATAACCTATTACCTATAACCACAGGGGTGCACAACACATTGCAAAGCAAAGCAATTGACACACCTCTGGTACTCAAATGGTTAATACTTGTTGTATGAGTACATAATGCAAGGATGGTAAAGCTGTAGTTCCCCAGCCAAAAAGCAATGTAATGTAATGTAATGTAACCCCAACTGACACACAAGGCTAAGTGCTTCCTCTTACAACTAATCCCTGAATCTCAGAGGGTTTTACAATGACTGTGGTTTTTCTCTTTGTGTACTGTTCTCTAGAACATCTTGAAGCTTAACCATAGATTACCACAAACTGGTACTCCCAATAGTGCCTTACCTAGAGATGATGATGATGATGATGATAATTTTATTTTGGATTCCCCAACATCCAGAAATACAATTTTTATCTTATGGTTAACAAGTAAGTCATTCATTAGCAGAGAGAGTATTGTTTCATGGTGAGCAAGAACAATGAAACAAAACATTACATTTTATCTGCAACAGATTGACATAGTAGTGTTTAGTAAACATTTGCTAGGAGGATCACATAGCAGGCTTGCACAGCTGTTCAGCAGAGGCCTCGTTTTTGAAGGTGCAGGAAACACTCACAGATCTGGTGGAATGTGCAGTGACCTTGAAAGGAACAGGTCTCTTCCTGATCGCATACATCTGGCATATGGTAGTCATCCAAAAAGCAATGTTGAATTTGGGCACTGCCTGACCCAGCCTCAGGCCCTCACGAATGACAAAGAGGGAATCAGACTTGTGTAAGGGCTGAGTACGATGAGTACTTAAGGCATCACACCATATTCAACAGTTGAAGATCCTTCTCTTGTTGGAGGTAGGGTAAGGACAAAAGGAAGGCAAGATGCTCTCTTGATTGCTGTGAAACAACTTTGGGTATAAACTCCTGAGATATACAAAGTAAAGCCTTGTCCTGATGGAAAACCAGGAAAGGAGGTTTGCAACTCAGTGCTTGTAATTCAGCAACCCTCTGGACAGAGACTATGGCCAAATGGAATGCCATTTTGAGTGTCAAAAATGAAAAAGGTTCAAAGGGAGATCTTTGAAAGACACTCAAGACCAAGTTGAGGTCCCACGGTGGCATGGGATCTCTGAAGTAAGGGAAGGCATGAGCCACCCCTTGAACAAAGGTTTTAACATCTGGAAGAATCACAATGCACCTCTGAAAGAGAACAGAAAAAGCTGAGATCTGTAACTTAATAGAGCTCAGACTAAGACCCTTGTTTACACAATTGTATAGACAGGCCATCTTGAAGTGCATAGCAACCATGTACTGGTTGAGACATTTCAGGTCCAGAATAGGTCAGCATACATCATCCTTCTTGGGAACTACAAAAAGTTTGGAATAAAAAAACCTGAAGAGTGCTTTAAGCCTGGGACCCATACTACAACCTCTGAAAAAGAGTCATGCTCACTTTGGGTCTCAAGGAACCTTTGACAAACCAAATAAGAAGCGATGAGGAGGAAGGTACTTGAAATCTATGAGATACCCTGCCGAAACGACCTGCTAAACTCACTGGTCCATCATGGAAGTTGTCTTGATATAGGTGGAGCTGACCCCCTACAGGCAACGATCGGCCAGGACTCCATGAGCCATGAGGAGGCTGGCTTGTCACATTTAGATTAGTGGGATGAACAAAATCCAAGTGCCTTCCTTGCCAGAAAGGAACTTTTATAGAATATCTGAGGTTAAAGAGTACTTTTGCCACCAGTGGTACCACTAATGATCTGTTAGGTGCGGCCCAAAAATAGTTTTACCCTCATATGACAAGGAAATCAATGATTTCTTCTAAGGTTGGTCCGCAGACCAAATCTTCAATCACAGGTGCACCGCACAGCAACCGAAAAGGCTGAGGACTTGCCAGAGAACCTTGCCTCATCAAAAATGTGCTTCATTAATAAATGCATCGGCTTCCAGAATGTTAGCAAGCATAATTAAAAGATCTTCCCTAGAAGTCTCAGAGTGCAGCTCTATAGAAAGCTGTTCACCCCATACAGCTATTGCCCTGTTAACCCATGTTGAAGTGGAAATGGGCCACAGAGTTGCCCCTGTGGCTGCAAAGTTAGCCTTACGAAGGGAATCAAGGCCTTTGTCAGCCTGATCCTTAAGGCCAGCAGCATCTGCCAATGGAAGAGTTGTGTTTTTGGCTAACACTAGTATAGATGGTTTAACTGCTGGGGAGAATCTCACTGTGGAAAAGCTGTAAAAGGATAGAATTTAGAAATATGGTAGCCTCTTGTCTGGAGAATCTGATCAAGGGTGTTCTAAGAGGGAAGATTGGAGAGCAGACCCACCATCAGTATCCACAGAGACCTGAAGGGTCTACAACACCACTCTGATGAGCCCCTCCACAAATTTGAATAGGATCAGCCTCATAGGAATCCCCAAAGGGCATGGACGGTCCATATCTTCTTCCTCTGAGTCCAATTCCTCATCAGATGATGCCCCAATAACCTGGGTATGTCCCCTAAAGACAGGATCAACATGCCTAATAGTGGGCATGGGTAAACAAGAATGGAGAACCAGTTTAGTAGACAAGGAAATGTATGCTACAGAGGATATCAGAGTTTTAACCCAGTCTTGATCAGTGCTGGATGACCCCAGTGGAGTAGTAGGGACCATAGCATGGGAGGGACATACAGACCTGAAATATTCCCTTGGAAGCCCAGTATGGCATGATGAACAGTGACTTGGGGCGGGGGGGTAAGAGATGCCCCTGAATCCTTGTGTTTGGTTTTCCTCATCTATACGTTAAGGTCAGACATGTCCAGAGAAAGTAGCTAAAACTAGTTGGAAGTAACACAAATCTATTGCAAAGTCCCCAGTAAATACATATCTGGCATGCAAAGGGTGAGTCTCTGAGAAGTATAAGCAATGGTAACCAGAAATTTGCCAGTGTGTCTTGACAAAAATGGCTGGTGAGTCTGACATATGAAAGAGGTGATACAGCGGACATTACTTCTCCAGTCCCTATATTATTGTAGGAACTCTTTTTCGTTGTGTATTTGGTTTGTGGATATTGTGGGGAAATTGACTTTGATGGGGTAATGGTTTGACGAACTACTTGGAATAATATAGTCAAAGGGATACAGGAAGTGGATAATAAGATGACATTATGGGACGAAGTGGGTAAGGAAATAAAGGGTAAATGTTTGGTTTTAATTAGGTGGTAGGAACAATACCTATATTTAGATAACTTTTTTGTCTTTTGTGAAAAAAAGGGGAAATAGATGATAGACTTGATATTTACATATTCTTTGAATAAAAAGAGACTATGTTTTTTATATATTTAGCGTTGTTAAAGTGAGGATACTATATAATTATATATTTTATTAAACAAAACTTGCAAAATATTTGTATAGGAAATGTATTTGTTCATTATGGTCCACTTGTTTGGCTCCAAAACTGCACTACTTTTCCTCTGCGCATTAGGTTCAGTGAGTTTAATAAGGATTCTGTACATCATTTTAACCAATAAGATATCAGGAAAAGTAATCAGATGATGTCACAGACAGCTAATCGACCAGCCTTGTTTATCAGCTGTGTCAGAAGAAATAGTTTCCTGGGTAGGTAGCTAATAGGACTGGAGTGCTTAGTGGATGAGATCTGCAATAGGTAAGTGCACATCCAACAGCTCTCAAGTAGGTTAATAGCCCTCCAAAAAGTTCTGAACTCTTGCATTGCTTCAATAAATAGGTTGTCATCCATTTTACAGCCCATTTGTGACTCACTCATTGTCATTGAGGGAAAAGTCCCTCCCCTCCCCCAATCATAACAGTCCAGAACTGGTTCACCAAATGCTGGATATTCCTCTCTTTGGAAAAACCAAACCCCAAGAGATTCATTTATCTGTTTTCATTCCCAGAGACCTCCATCACTGAACCATCATTGTTCCCTCTTACTCATTGGACAAGCAGATTCAGACCTGGTCCTGACAACTGAGAGAAAGAGAGAAACAATCCACCAAAGCTGTCTTAATGATCAACTGTCTGCAGTCATGCAAAGCAGAAACAAATATAATTTCGTTTCCATGTTAAGCTACTGAAGAATCAGGACTTAACTTGCCCAGGAACCTCTGGAATGTTAAATCTGTTTTTTGCCTATATCTGCAACAAACAGCATGAAATAAAGACTGCACATATAATTATTCATTGCCTACAATGTAAATTGTCTGTCTAATCAAAGGGAAGGCAACTATAACTCTACAGTCTCCATCTGCTGTTGGACTACAAATCCCATCTGGCTAGTTCTGGTAATTTGCATAAACACACCCATATAAATCAAGCCAAATAACTGCAAACCTATTGTGTTAAAAACATATTTACAAAACATGCAAAATTCCATTCTTCTTACAAAGTGATCATTCCCCATTAAGAGGACTAGGAAAACCCACTCATCTGTGATAACTGAAAACAGAGCTGAATGGTTAATGCTATCCTCATCCTCTACCAATAAATTCCAATAACCAGCGAAGCTGTTCCGAGTGCAAATTATGGGGCATTGTGGCAAACTAGAGAACCCTTACTTCCTCCACACCTTTTTCCTAAGAAACTTATGTGATATTACACTAATATAAATTACAAACACTTCACTTGTATCCAAACTTCTGGCTTCATGTGCCTCTTATTGTCACTAGTGACATCTGGGAGCAGCCACCATTAGCAAAGTTGGCACAAAGATCTCCTTACTATCACTTATCTCCCACTCTGAGGCTACAGATCAGTGAGAATGACCGTCAGCAATTAGTTTCACACATTGTCACAGATCTGTAGCTCATGAGAGCATCACTTAGGGTTACTTTCAATTTAAATATTATGTACAGGTTTTTTAATTTACAGTGGTAAGAAAGTTATAAAATGTCATATTAATTTTAATAGAGGCTACTGGCTACGGTTTGGCTACATTTTATTTCAAGTTAAAAAAAAAAACCTGATAAATCCATAAACAGAGATAATTATTTTGAAATTCGAATTCTTTCTTTTCTGTTCAGCTACTTTTCATCTCGTATTTGTTTATGCCAGTCATGCCACATATAATAAGAAAAATAACTGTAACGTTATTTGGTTTATTCACAAAATAAATCACTTTTCAAAATGCTGAGTAGCAATACATGATTTGTAAAAGGGTATCGACAGTTCATTTTAGGTCATAATATCTCTTTAAGAACTATTTCCACTGAATAAATAGCATATATGAATTTGATTATTTTAGTTACCCAGTGCAGCATTTTTTCATTTGGGAGACTTTGTCAACAACATTGCTGTGCAAATAAGAAGTTTCACGTTAATATAGGGGTAATTGTCCCACTGAAATGATGTTTTTGCAACATCTGGATGAGCCTCAAAAGAGCATAAAAACAGTCCCAATATCAAGTCTCTGATTGGCCTGAACCTGCAAATTTAGCAGTTGTTTTTTAAACCTCAACCCTACATAGGTGAATCGTTAATGAGCTATGTGATTAGATCCTTTGCATTGTGAGAACCCACCTCCTGAAATCCCTGTCTCCGATTTCCTTCAGTTTTGGTGCTGTAAGAACATTCTTTCAGTGACCTATCTCTCAAATTATTTGCTGTACTGCTGTTCATTTGACCACATCCACCTATCACTACCTACAGCTTAGGCCTGTCTTTGTTCTTGCAGAGAGTCTTGTTTCCATTCTCAAAGTCTGTTATTTTTAGCATCAGTGCCTGTTCTTGTTTTCTGAAGCCATGTTCTATTTTCCAGTGTTCCTTCCTGAAGTCCTGCATTGATCTTGATGTCTGTACCTGTATCCATGGCCTGCTTTCCAATTGGAATTCCTGTTCGCTGATGGTTCAACTGGGGACACTTGCCCCTGCAATTCTGCTGCCTCAACTGGAAGTGTCAATTGCTAATTGATTCTAACTCTTGCGATGGCTAGGTATGGAAGGTGAGGAACCAGTAGTATTTCAGACCTTCAGTGCTCTGCACAGATGGTCCTTGAGTCAACCAGTCGGTCCCCATGATCCATGATTTGCATTCCTGGGTATGTTAAATATTCAGGGAAGACAAAGGGGTGTCAAAATATGATGAAGCTAGTTAGTGACTATCCTACAGATGTGCATAGCAAATGTCTCTAACTCACTTTTTAACAATCTTGAGCGCCACAAGGTCAGTTCATTGTCACAGTAACATTATGTGAAATATTTCACAGAAGGGGTAGCAAAATATAAAAAACTGACATGTTCCATGTGGGCCTTGTTTATAATTGTAATCTAGACTTTTGTACATACAGGTTTATTTGAAACATGCATTTGAAAAGTCAGCAAAAGGTAAAATTTGGCTCCCAGTGTGGTAAATCAACCCAATTTGATTGCCACAAGTTGTTGAAGCACAGTTTTAGTGACATTACAAATCCTGATATGCTGCCCATTTCTGGTGATGCTCTGTGAGGCTTGATTTTGGAGCCAATAAGTTTCAAAACAAACTTCTGAAGATACTGAACTGGCAGAATATAATGCCTCAAATTGATTAAATTCTTCCAATTTGAAATTCAGCACATACAGTATGTCAGGTTATAGAAAAAGTTGAACCAAAAGAGTATTGCATTAATGTCATCCTGAGAGGGCTTGAGAGAGTATAACATTGGAAAAGTAATCTCCACTTTATCAAGCCTTAGTGTATATAACCCATATATTTTGTTTTGAATGCCTAGAACAAGGGCGCTCAGATTTTAGTGACTTGGGATCTCCTTTTATCATAGTCATCTTGAAATGATCTACCACCTTATCACACTCTTCAACAGGCCCTTGCCATCACATTCAAACATTGCACAACATTGTTGGTCTATATAGGATAAATCTGGACCCTAACAATGTGCAAAATACTGTTAAACTATGTTAAAAGCAAGTAATTATGGGGCAAAGCAATTGTATCATAAGGAACAAATCCTATATAATAATTTGCTGATGTATGTTTGTCAGAAGCTGTCATGTGCAGTACAGACGGCTGACCGCGCTGCAGTCATGCGCAGTACAGGCTGCCCACGCCGCGGCTGATAATGGAGCGGGACGCTCCGTTATCAGCAGCGGAATGGGAAGTCTCTACTGTGCATGACTGCTCCGCAGCCGTTGCTGTCTGGCACTGTAGCCTGTGTACACAGGCTGTTCAACTAGTACTGTATAATTCTCCAAATTTCCCATTGATAAAAATGCAGCTTTTAACCCCTTGAATACTACAGAGTTTTCCAATGAACTGAGAAACAATTGTTATTTTTAGTTTTCCCCCATGGTTCAACTTTCAAATAACAAGCTTTAGTCTTATAGAGACCCATAAATATGGTTGGCACTGACAATAAGTGTAGACATATGTATCTGATCAACTTATTGTTGGTAAATATTTTTAAAATGTCCAGCAGGTGGCAGGTCTCTGTCCCTCTAGCACTAGGAGGAAATATGCATTCAGATTGTAACAATGTTTACTTCAGCAAAGCAATACACAGGAGACTAGAAGAGTGACAGTGATTTACAAATGTTTACCTTAAAGAAAATGCTTTCCCTAGGGAAAAAACTGGCTCTTTTTTTATCAGATTTTTCTAAACCTAGGTAAGTGACCATCGCAGACACTTTTATATAGTTTAATTTTTAAGAATTTGATCTCCTTTGTAGTCTACTAATAACTGTTTCTGTTTAAAATCTGGAGGCTTGTGTCTCTTACAAGATATTTAGTACCATTTAAGCTCCATGTTTGTTGTGAAGAGGTGTGTCAGAGACATCGCCATGATGGGGAGGAAATGGTTAATTTTTCTTTTAAACCAAATTTTCTAAAAATCTGTGTTTTAAAATGTGTTTAAATTACCTCATGTAACAGAGACAATGAGCCTCTCTTCCTCAATGGAGGGGGGGGAAATATTTGGGAGACTTTAATGGTGATTGATATAGAATTGCAGACAACCACAGTCTCAAGCAGCATTAGTATCTTATGAGAAAATCTCAAAAGTCTAAAACAGGGACATACTCCCCTATGGAAAAGTCTAGTAGGGTGACATATTTATGTGACGTAGGGTCAAGGTTCACATTCCAATTTTTTATCAGAACCCAGACCAGGTATCATTTTAGGTGTTAATTTTAATGTAGAGTAATGGTGCCATCTTTAGATTATATGGTGTTATTACTAGTGCTGTGGAATTTTTCCATAATTTATTCTGATATCACTGCATAATGAGATGGCTCTTTAACCAATCAGAGCAGATTTTGATAAGAGGAATTCCATATTATAAATATGCAAATTTAGAGAGAAAGGGGGTCCTTTCTCTTGAGTCTTGGCTGTTTCCTCTTGGTTCCTGGCTCTTCAATTCTTGCTATATACCTGGCTGTCTGCTAAAGAAATCCTAAGAAATCCACACTTACTGGACTGGTAACTATATATCTTTCCTTATTTAAATTCTGCAAAATTCAGAATCAAATATTTAATTATTCTATATTTGAAGAAACCTAGTTTTCATATAATGTGTCTTAATTGGACTGGCCAACCATTTGGGATCAATTAGAATAAGATATATTAGCTATAGAGATTCTGAAATTAAGCAGAATGAATTTATTATTGGTAAATTGTAATATTTTGCCAGATAAGAGTAAAATAGGTTATAGCAGTGAGATATATAGATCCTTGTTATATATTAGTTAATACAATTCTTTATATTTCTAGAATAATATATTGTGTTTCTGGATATAATAATGAATAGTTGATCTAGGGAATTCTTTGAATTCATTTATTAACCCTTTAACTGCTATTTGTCTACTTACTTTGGAGGTGTTTCTTGGATTTCTTTGTGTTGGTTTTGGATCTAAACTTTTGTACAGTGAAAAGTTTTTAAACTCTCATTAGACAAAAGAAGCTGCCATCTTGGGTGTGTCATCCTATTTTAATGGATTAACCCTTGAAGTACACTATAGGTTTTACATAGGATTGCTATAGTCATGTTTATGATATATGTTGCATGAAGTTTGGTATACTGTCTAGACCTATATTATTAGATTTGATTCTAAGTCTATTCTTGGTATAATCCAATATTGACTATATTAAATGCAATTTATATGTTTTATTCAGAAGGTATACAATATTTGTAATCAGTACATTTAATTATAGTGATCTCTATCTGGGATTTTATTCCAGTTAGTTTCTCTAAAATTTTGCTATTGCATATGGTACAAGGAAAATTCTCAGTGGACCTGGCTTCATATTAAAGTTGATTCACCTGACAACATACTTTAAACCTCAATTAGAATAGTTTATACAGTTTCTGGGGCAGAGGTATTCATATACACTGCTGCCAATTGTATTTTATTAATTGTAAGGAGCAATTATCCTTTTCTGTGCTACTGAGTGCAATTATTTTTATCTAATACCTCTGAATATATCTATGTGTGGTTAACCCTTTAAGTGCTGGTAATCCTAATGGTGATAATTGTGGTTTGAGTTACTGTATATCTATTGTAATTGCTGGTCACTCATTTATATCATTGTTGTTTACCCTTTATATATAGTATATTGTATTTAATAAATTATATATATTTTTGCACAAACATTCGAAATTGATTATTTTAATCAACTTGTTACTGTGAAGTAGCACGTCAATACCTAGTATTGTGTAAAGTTCTCAAAATTATTTAATATTGTCATTTATCTATTTATGTGAAGATATCCAACCTGATTGGTTCTCTTGTTTTAACCCTTTTGATACCTCCAACATAATTGGTTTGACAGGTGTGACCAGGAAGAAGACTTCAGCACAGCCCTCTGTTTACAGGAGACTTCAGACAGAAAGCAAAACACAGACACAAATGACTTATGCATAAAGGACACCTACCTAGGTTTGTGTGTAAAGTTTATGTATTGTCTTTCTTGCAGTAGCCTTTTGAATCCTTTGAGAAGTGGTGTAAAAGATGTGAGGTCTCTGAGGAGGTGTCAGAAATGGGCTTGAGGGGCAGGTTTATATCTCTTCCAAATATTAATCTGCCTTTTTAAAAGTCATCTATTTTCAGATACACTTCATGGAAGGTACTTGGTCCGTGTTAGGGAGATGAATGTTGGCAAAAGTAAAGGAATGAATGAAAATTCACACTGTGCCTCCAGCTTTTTTTTCTGTGTAACTACTAGTAATAATTGTAGGGATGTCTTTGAGAACTATATGGGGCAGAACCTTCCATGATGTGGGTTTCTTGTATGAAAGTTCATTTTCTCAAGAACTGCGTGCCTTTTAGTGGAAGATTGAGGCATTGTAAGAAACTAATTTAACATGGGGAGGAGGTAATATCTGAGATGAGTTCATTCTACCCTTGAAAGGTCCCATTTTAAGAGCTGTGAGATGTAGTCATTAGGATAATACAAGGAAGGTTGGAAAGGATTGGGGTAAACAGAGAAAGGGGAGTTGAGAAGAATGGATGTTAAGGGGGAAACAGTTACTTGGCAATATGAGTGTTGAAATATACATAAGCACAAAGTGGGACTAACGTCCAACGAAAAGAAGGTTGATCAATTGGTAAATACATTTTAATAAGCACTGCAGGAGAACGACATGTGGTATCATGAAAGTAATCAAACAAAACAAAATTGAAGAGATAGTGCTGCCACTTCCATGCCAAAGAGTCATCCAATCTGCTAAGTGGAGCAAGCAGTAATAATGATCAGTTTAGATCAGTATGACTAATACATATGGGAGAGTTATGGCGGATTACAGTAGGTAGAAAATAATCTGGGGTTCAGGTGTGTATGATCAAGATGCCATAAAATTGTGACTAAATAGAAGAAAATTGAAGAAAAAAGAACATCTGTTGTGGTTTACAGCAATTAGCAATAACATGGCACCTGTACATAATGAGAAAATATGCTGAGGTGGTTACCACTTTCTGGAAGACCAACAGCTACTAGTGGCTGTGCATGTGAGCTATGAATTATATGCTGTGATTCCTACAGTGTTGGCTAGGAGCTGGCTTGATACATGGCCTTGAAGCATAGGCAACCTAATATAGTGGTAAACACATCTGTACTCAAGCAAGCACTCATATAAACCAATGCATGCACACTGTAGGAAAGCCAAACAAACACTAACTCATATATTCAAGCATACTCACATTCATTGATTTTCTGTCACATCCAGTCCCAAGCAAACCTAGTCAGATATGCAGCTACTAGCAAACAGTTATGTTCATCAGCTATCTAGGCCTCTGTTTAATATTGCAATAAACAATCACATGCACACCTGCATACAATGCCAGGTATTTTATAAACTTGTCACATATGAAGGAATTAACACCTTTTAATAATCTCTTCCTTACACACCTTACTATGGCCAGAAAACCCTAATGTGGCCTATGAATTCTGCCCTTGTTCCTTCATTTTACAGATAACATCTTCAGTCTGTCCTGAATGCCATGTCTATGTATGTGAAGAAAACAGTTACTGCAGGATCAAAGGACCTCAAGCTCTGCTCACTTCAAAGTGGTCTTCATTGTTTAATCCTTTAAGGACCAGAGGGACATGCAGCACTTTGCAGACATGGATTCCGGTTTCATAAGGCCCTAGGCAAGCTACCTATTTGGGGCCCTTTATCTCTTGCTTCTGACGTAGAGTGCTGATAGCAGGTACTGTCATTGTTGTTCTAATGAAGGTGGGTACAACTGGATGATGCTGGTATTTTAGCAAATAGGGCATCTGACTAAAGATGTTAGCAGCAGACCCATCACTGGCAGCTGGAGCTCCTCATATTGCCATGGGCTTGACAGTAGCCTAGGTTGCCATAATGAATGATCTGGTGCTTTGCAATGCATTGTGCACCCTTTGGTCCTTAAATTGTTAAGAGCTACATGTTTGGATGATTTTTACAGTGAAAATGCATCAACAGACAGGGCTGAGCTTACACTTCATCACTCCTAAGCAAGACAACATAGACATAATTATCCTACCCATAGTCCCACACTCACTTCTCACATAAACCCACCCCCCAGCTTCATCCATTGCTTCTTACACTGAAAATACCTTCAGTCTATGAAATACAACCACAAATAGCATCCAAGGGGTTAAATAATGGCCAGCAAAGGGGTATGCAATCTAGTAAATAAACTATCCTAAGTATTTATCACCCCTGTACAAGTTAGCCTGAATAGTTACATTATATAGCGAATATATGTGTAAAAGTTTATTAATTTCTTATTTTAAAGCTCTAGTTGGTCAAAAATGAAGAAATAAACGCTGCCCTGCACCTACTTCCACATAGACTGCAGTTACCAGCTCTGTAACTACAGTCTGTCACTCTGCCTCTACTCCCCTCCTTCTATCCAGCCTCCTCAGATGACAGTGGCTTTCTGTCTGTAAGCTGGAGAGGTCTCATTGGAGAGATTGATATGTAGTCAATGAGACTGCTCCAGCTTTCAGACAGAAAACCTCCGTCACTGGAGGAGGCTGGATATAGGGAGGGGAGCAGAGGCAGAGTGATGGACTGCTATTACAGAGCAGGTAACCGCAGCTATGCAGAAGTAGGTGCAGGGCAGTGTTTATTCCTTTATTTTTGATCAAATAAAATAAGAAATTAATAAACATTTACACATATTCAGCATATAATGTAACTATTCAGACTAACTTGTATAGGGGTGATACATCCCCTTTAAACAGGACATTGCCACAATATATAAACTGGTTATAAAACATATAAAAATAGAGCCAATAAACCTTGGGTGGGTGTCTGGTACAAGGGAAATGAGATTACTCCCTTTTGACATATAATGTGGGTATGACCAGCCCAGCCAGGGAAAACCTCAAAATCTGTCTTCTGTTCTGCCTAAGGAGACTGAAGCACAGCTATTTTATATGATCTGTCAGTGTTTAGGGTAAAATGGCTGTCTGTGAAATGGAGTAATTTTCAGGCAACCCCAATGCACTATGGAGACAAATAAAATGTGACAAGGATTTACCCCCTTAAGAACTGGCCGCACATACACGCTGCAGTAATTTTTTTTTTTTTTTTAATTGAATCCAATTTCAGGCTCCCCAAATGGCGTGCAGCCGCACAGGGAGCCCGGAATTCCATGACGGTCCTGATACGTCATCGGTCCTTAAAGCAAATCCAGCCATGATGTACCAGGACCATCAATGGTCCTTAAGGGGTTAAATGGCATTTTAACCCCTTGACTGCTAGAGAGCTATCCAAAACTTTGCTGGAGACTTCTCTAGCAATCAAGGGGTTATAAGCGCTATTTCAATCAAACGGAATTTGGATACTTTTTATTTGCTCCCTGTGGTGTACTTTGTTTGCCCCATAATTACTCCAGGGGGGATGAACTAAGGTGTGATCAAGTGACGATCACTTCTCCAGTTCCTATTTTATTCTATGGACAAGCCCTCTTAATTATTGAGTTTAGGTTTTTCAGCCACACTCATTGATAACAGGTGTATAAAATCAAGCACATAGGCATTTCATCGCCATTGACAAACATTGGCAGTAGAATGGGTCCTACTGAAGAGCACAGTGACTTTAAATGTGGCACAATCATAGGATGCCACCTTTGCCGAATCAGTTCATGAAATTTCTACCCTGCTTAATCTGCCCCGGTCCACTGTAAGTGCTATAATTGTGAAATGGAATCATCTAGAAGTAACAACAGCTCATCCACTAAGCATTAGACCATGCACACTCACAGATCGGGCCACATGTAGCAAGAAAAAAATCACCTGTCTTCTGTTCCAAACCTTTCCTCTTCCAGCATGACTGTGCCCCTGTGCACAAAGCAAGGTCCATAAAGATATGGTTTGATGAGTTTGGTGTGGAGGAATTTGAGTGGCCTGCACAGATCCCTGACCTTAACCCCACTGAACATCTCTGGGACGAATTGGAACGCCAATTGCAAGCCGGGCCTTCTCAGCCAATATCAGTGCATGACCTCACAAATGCTCTTTTTTGCTGAATGGGCACAAATTCCCACAGGCACACTCCAAAATCATATAATCTTATAGCTGCAAAGGTGAGACCGCTCCGTACTAATGCCTATGGTTTTGGAATGGCATGTCCAACAAGCTCGTATAGGTGTGATGGTCAGGTGTCCACATACTTTTGGCCATATAGTGTAGATTTACATACACAGCTGGGGCTGGATTAGAGAAGTCAGATATAGTCCTCCTTATCTACAACTTGTAGATAAGAAACTTGTGCAAAGCTATCACTCATTGTGTGGGTAATGTGTTATTGTAATTAACCTATAAATAAATAACTATTTTTAAAGCAGAGATTGCGAAAAAAATTGTGTAGTGCCTCGATATGCAAAATAACACATTCCTGTGTTGCACTCAAAAGATGATAACATCACAGATGCATTGGGATATATTTAATTAATTCATAGACTCATCAATTCAGGCATATATCATTTTTTAACATCTTGGATGATAGAGACATATGTGGCAGAGATGTATGTAGTATCCAAGGGAATAAAGAAGAATTAACAAATCCTAACCCTTTAAGGAGCAGAGGGATGTGCAGCTGCAACAAGGACAGCCAACTTGATCTGCCTGGTTGCCTGAGAACCAATTTATATAGAGACAATTTATATACTAGCCCCCTTTTATTTAAATTACTCTTTTGTTTTGACACAGTGACCTATGGCACCATTAGACGTAACTGCAGAGATTTGCCCAAAAGTACAGAGCTAAAAAAAGTTGATATCCTCAGCTTTGTGCCAACAGGAACTGCTGGCAGGTAAGTTTAGGGACAAAAAGAATGTGTACATGCTCACCATAATGCATGATGACAGAACTGTGGGTTTACTATAAAATTGTCGGCCACTATTGGGCGACACAGAAAAAGGCGCATTAAACTTGTCTCCACAATGAAAAGGGTGATATCAAATCTTACCCGCATCAAAAGGTTGAGATTCTGATATCACAGGCTTAAAGTGTTGCACATTTTAATAGTTAAATTATAACATACATTGTGCATTTCATCTTGCAGCTCTTACACACTGCACGTATAGGAATAACACATCTAACCACTGCTAGTGCTTACATCCATGTATTCTAATCCTTTGAGTGCAAGAAGGGTACTTTTGCTTTGGAACCACCATTTTCAATGTTAACTATTAAATGTGCAACACATTAAAGGGATAGTAATATCTTTTTATTGTTTTATCTTTATTTTATTTTGTAGGCATTAAAAAACATGAAGAACGATATAAGTCTTATCTCTCAAACCTTTATGGTTTAAGAGATATTCACAAGCAAAGTATCCCCCCCCCCCTGTTCATCCAGGTGAGAAGGGAGGTGCCCAGGTAGACTGCAGAGAGGGACAATCTTCAATTAAGATAACGGAAAAAGCTGAAAAACTTGTCAAGAGGGGAAGGGCTTTCACTGTTTTCATACAAATAGGATTGTCCCCTGCTGTTATCTGTCTGGTCTTACAACCAGATTCACATCTGAGAAGAGATGGCTTACACTAGGAAAAAGGGGCGGGAGGGGGAAACTTTGCTTGTGAATATCTCTTAAACCATAAAGGTTTGAGCGATAAGCATACCTGGGAACTTTACATAAGGTGCAACCCGGAGGGTAGCCGCCGGGTGAGCTCTATGACGCGATTCGCGTCATTAAAAAGGGGCGTGGTTTAATCGCGACGGGAGGGGGGGTTGAAGAACAAAAGAAAAAAACCACAGAAAAAGAAAAAAAATGACAGAAAAGCCTTGGGAAGTAGGAGAATGGGGCGGGGAGTGGGAGAAACGGGGCGGGATGGAGCGCAAGTGGGCAGAGTTTCAAGGGAAACTCCCCACATCCGGCGAATTAGACTGTGCCTCGGAGACCCGGTAATAAAGTGTTAAATCCGGAGTCTCCGGGGCAAAACCGGAGAGTTCCCAGCTATGGCGATAAGACTTATATCGTTCTTCATGTTTTTTTAATGCCTACAAAATAAAATAAAGATAAAGGGATAGTAATAGTTCGTTTTAAGTCCGCAACATCAGAATCTTGCCCTTTTGAATGGGAGAGATTCTGATACCCCTTTTTATTTTTGGCGACATGTTTAAAGCGCCTTGTTTTTCACCCAATTGTTGCCAACTTTTCAAAAGGATACAGAACAGAGGGCTAAAAATCCTAGGTATGTTTCTTCCATATGTAGCTTAACCCTTTGAGTGCCACACAAAAAAATTAAATTGTGCACCAGGAGATCACTGGCAGTCCATTAGCTATCTAAAAGTCCCTTCTAATGCTTCTATGATTTATCATAACAGACATCTGGCACAGATGAAGACTCGGCATCCAAAGGGGTCTATTACCTCAAGAGACTGGATCCAGATTCAGGTATGCGGCAGCGGCGACATGAGAATCTCGCTCTTATATACAGGGCAAGATTCTCATGCATGCGACATGATGATTGCGGCATGCAGCCGCACAATATTTTGAATGCAACCATCTAAACCAAAGGCATCTCAGGGTACAGAATAATTCCTTTTTGTCTCTCAGACACCTCTCTTGCATTCAAAGGTTAAAAAGATCCTTTTGAATCAATAGTTAATTTGGGAATTTGTCGTAGTCACCTGTGGTGCAGAAGATTTGATCAGAACTATATATTTTTTCTTTTTGGTTTGCACATAAGCCTGAATGTGAGACTGCCTAGTTGCTGGAGTGCTATAAGCACAAACGGGGTCTGAAATTAACCACTCCAAGAGCGGATCAGTCTTTTTCAGACACCCACTTGGCGTGCCAATACACATCATAGGTCACATGTGCCAGCGTGCCAACAACGATCAAAGAGGTCCTTAAGGGAAGGTCACCTCCCTGGACCGCTGGTCGTTAAATAGTTAATCATCCAGTTCTTTGCACTTTCATCAGTACACTCTGACAAATCTCCCAGAGTTAGTTATATACACTGTTGTGAATTCAACCATCAGACAGTATATGATTTTGCAACAGACTAGCAGGTTCAGTTGCATATACACACACACACACACACACACACAGCGATATGAGAAGCTAACACACACTCACTCCTACACCACAGGATTAGATTACAGAGAGACACAAACAAGCCAGCCAATCAGAATGAAGGTGTTATCAAAGTGTTTGGAGTAATTTGACTCAGATGATTGAATCATTCCTCCTCCTCATTCAGCTATGTATCTGGAAAGAACTCAGGACTGCACACTGGCACACATCCATGAGTGTGTTCTGTACTTTTTATTATTGTCATGTACTTCTAATAATCTAGCATCTGTACAAGAGATATAATGATTGATGACAAAGGAGTGTCTGAGGGATGTAGAAGACATTGAAAATGGTTAAAAGGAGCAGTACACCTTGGTTAGGAGGAAAAAAAAATGTATGTATATTATATATATATATATATATATATATATATATATATATATATATATATATATATATATATATATATATATATATATATATATATTGTAGGGGTTTTCCTATTTAATAGATATCAGTACTCCCACTGCAGAAAGATGCATGTTTCCACAGTTATTACAAATTAAACTCTTGTTGTTTTTTCTGGAGGGGGTGTTTGTTTTTTTAATTATCAGTGCCATCTAGTGGCCAGATTCCAATTGCAAACCAAGCACACTTTGTAGACCGTTCCAGTTAAGTATTTGTTTTTACATTGCGCTATTTCGGCTCTGCTGAAGAACCGCTGGCCGGTCTGAGGACCAGGATCGCCTGCTATAAACTAGAGCCTGACATTAGTGCAAGGGAAGGGAGGGGGGAACTTTAACTGCGAATATCTGTCAAACATAAAAGGTTTGAGAGATGGGACTGGCCTCAATTACTTTCTTTTTTAATATCTACAATATTAAATTCACTTTAAAAGATCCATTACTATCTCTTTAACAGTTAACTCCATACTACCACTTCTCACGCCTATCTGCTAATAGTACTTTAAATTGTCTTCTCCAAGTTTAGAAAAAAATCAGATTAAAAAAGTGATGGCTAATAGAAGATTTTTTTCTGAAAATATCTTACAATGTGGAAGTAGATTAAACCACACCCACTATAAAAAACAAACATTTCCCTTTGATGGAGATGGCAGAATTGGATGCAAAAAAATTCCAGTAATATGTCTGAGAATTGACGGACCATGGTGTAAGAACTTTTGCAGACTGTTTACAGAAAGTTTCAGTTACCTCAACTTTTTGAACATCTCACCAATTGTTTTTCACAAAAAAGTGTACTATTCCTTTAACCTACTGAACGGCAGACACATGTGAGGTATGGGCTTAGCCATGTTTACCTACATGGCAAAGCTCATGCCCACACATGGCTGGTGTGGCCCCCTCCCCTGACCCATTTTCTTTAAAATGTATTCTCCAGACCTCGTTGGGCAATAATACCTGGGGGTCAACAGAAGAGGTCCTGATCCCTTAAGGACCAGGACCCATTTTTTTTTTTCCAGAATCTGATTACGGACTCCCCAAAGGCCGTGCAGCCGTGCGGGGAGCCTGGAATTCCATGACAGTCCTGGATGGGTCATGGGTCCTTAAGAGAAAACAAACCATGACGGTCCTGGACCATTATGGGTCCTTAAGGGAAAACAAACCATGACAGTCCTCGACCGTCATAGGTCCTTAAGGGAAAACAAGCCATGATGGTCCTGGACCATCATGGGTCCTTAAGGGGTTAATGCATTGGACCCCCCGTGGCATGTGGTTTACTTTTAAAAGGTTGCATGCAAATGAGCATGCGAATAAATGATACAGTTACCATGTCGCCATAATAAAAATGGTGACATGAGAATCTCGCACTGCATGACAGCGCGAGATTCTCAAGTCGCTTAGTGAAAGGTCACATCCCATAACATTATGCTGCCCTGGTTAAGCACTCAATGCTTTGATTACGGTCGCATCCCATACCATCATGCTGCCCCGGTTGAGCACTCTTTCTAAATCCGAGGATAAAATGTCTATGAATTACTTGCAGCTAAATACACATTACAACCCCTTAAAGTGCCAAAACATTTGAGAACCTCCCTGTAACTCACTGCAAAGTAATATGATGGCATTGTATGACTTGGTAACATCATGCTGCCATAAATACAACTTACTTTGCAGTGAGTTACAGGGAGGTTCTCAAATGCTTTGGCACTTTAATGGGTTGTAATGGGTATTCAGCTGTGAGTAATTGATAGTCATTTTATCCTCAGATTTAGAAAGAGTGTTCAACCGGGGCACCATAATGTTATGGGATGCGACCTTTCACTAAGCGACATGAGAATCTCTCGTCATGCAGTGAAAGATTCTTATGTCTCCATGTACCCTAACCCCCCACTCTGGTTCCACAGTCCACTGGTAGACACAGACTACCAGGGTCCACTGGAATTAGGGAATCAAACACTGTATGTGCACACTGTTAATCATAGACCCCCCCCCCCCCCCCCACACACACACACACACACACACACACACACACACACACACACACACACACACACACACACACACACACACACACATATATATATATGACCACCCCCAGCCTTGCTTCATTGCCCTCTGGTGGTCAGACATACCCATACCTGGGAATTTTTTCTTCAGAGGATAAAAATGATGTGGTTCGTGTCAAAAATGGGTAGGGTGGGGCTTAATGGGCTGTATAATAAGTGGGCAGAACAGGGTGGGGAAGGAGGGGAAGTGGGAGGAACAGGCTGAGAAGGAGCAGAAGAGGGCAGAGTTTCATCAGCCTCTCTCCCCAGTAATTCTTTGCAAATCCAGAGAGTTCCCAGGTATGACATACCCACATACACTTTCTTACACCCCGTCAAGCCTGGTTCCACTGGCAGTCACTGGTCCACTGTCACGGTCTATTAAGACTCTCAGACGTAAGGTTAGGTAAAAATACAACTTTATTGAAAAGTTTAAGATAATCCCATAGAGTTTCATACACATACAAACAATACATAGAACAGGCAGGTAATATATGACAATAGCAATACAGGTTCTACCGGCCTTACCAATATACCGGGCAAGGCAGCCTAATGAGTAGGCTCTACAGACCTTGCCAATACCGGGTAAGGCAACCTTGAGATGGAATAATAAAAGGTTCTACCGGCCTTACCAATATACCGGGCAAGGCAGTCCAAGGGAAGGTGACAACCACAGTGACCTTGGTGACTGTCAGATGGTCAATGACAGTATAGATGTAAGATAGAGGCTACCAGGTCAGTGGTTTCACTAATAGTCTGAAACTCAGTACCCGTGTACTGTAAGAATAAGTAGCTGTCTAGGACTGGACAGCACACTGGAAACCATCAATTGCATGAGCAAAGAGACAAAGGAGTAAACCAGCGCCCTCACGTTGGAAAACATCAAGCAGGATATTGAGTAAACCCACAAGTCATGGAGCGAACCAACAGCCACGCGCTGGTAACCAACAGACAGCTAAATATTGCCACAAGGCCGTGGAGCGAACCAGCGACCGCACACTGGAAGGAACAGACTAATAATAGCCCAGCCGCAAGGCTTGGGGAGCAAACCAGCGTCCGCACGCTGGGAACCAACAGTACAGCGTATAAGGCCACAAGGCCAAGGGGCAGACCAGTGCCCGCACGCTGGCACCAACGGGCTGTAAGGTGAAGCCGCAAGGCTAGTGGAGCGAACCAGCGTCCGCACGCTGGGAACCAACAGTACTGCGTATAGGGCCGTAAGGCCAAGGAGTAAACCAGTGTCCACACACTGGAACCAACAGGCCATAAAGTGTAGCCGCAAGGCTAGTGGAGCGAACCAGCGTCCGCACGCTGGAAACCAACAGAAGGAATGTCGCCGAAGCGACCGAGGAACAATGTCGCCACGGATGCAGGGACTGGAAACAGGACGAACAGGAACCAGCAGAGATGGTCAACCAGATCAGGAACGGCAATGAAGACTGGCAGCAGAAACAGCAACCTCAGATGATCACAACTGGAACCGGTACTGGAACCGACACAGCAGGCAGGATACTCAGGAACAGGACGACTCAGGAACTCAGCAACAGACCCAAACAGCTACAGTAGCAAGGTGGAAGTGGATGCTGTCAGAGACACCACGAAAGGGCAACCAAAGGGTGCCCAGACTAAGTTTAAATAGGCAACGTGAGGCGAGCTGAAGGCAGATAGCCAATGGGAGACCCCTACAGGTGATAGACACAAGAATGCAGCAATCACGGGCACCGTGATATCCACACATACACTGGCTGACACCTTAGCCTGCTTCTACTGCCCACTGATACTCAAAGAGACCAACATACACTGCCAGACATGTTGTGACTAATGTTTAAACACAAACTGGGGCAATTCCAGTGGTGTATTAGGAGCTGACCAAGTGCTCTCCATAGGAAGTATTAGCAACAATGCCACCTGGTAATTTCTAAATTGCATTTACATTTAATATGAAATGAAGTTTCAGTTTATCATCTTCCATCAGTGAGGCTGTCTTATTTTACTAATAAGGAAAACTCTGAACATATTAAATATTTATCATCATGATAAAACATTACTATTCCTTTAAATGTTTCTATCACTTTAAAGGAAAATATCACCTACAATGAAATGATCTTATATGCATTTAATAACCTGCATTACAAGCTATGAATCCGTGAAATGTATTTATTACAAGAGGCCTTCAACAGAATCTTAGTGTCTGTGTTAGTTGGTGCAAATAAACTACTATAGTTTTATTCTAAATAATTTATTCAGTTATACAAAGAGGTGTCAATAGGTCCTAAAAAGTTTGGTAATGTCTTGCCCTCTAGCCCCATCCCCAGCAAGACCACCTAAAGCAAAAGTGTCCCTCTTCTTTGACCATTTGAAGTGTTGGGAGGTATGAAACTACACCACAGGGGGTCTAATAAAATAGGAATTTATTAACTCATTAACCCTTTGAGTGCCAGAGGGGTATACAACGCATTGCAAAATAATGCGTTGTGTAACCCTCTGGCACTCAAAGTGTTAAATGATACAGATGTTCTGTAATGCATTGTAAAGCAATGTGTTGGAAGCTTTCAAATGGTTAAAAACTCATATCAATACAAATTTGTGTAATTTTTATTTGTCGCCTTCAATGGAGTTGGTGCTTCAGTTTTCTTAGTACATTGGCTCACTGAACACCCATTTTGTAGAACGCAATGAGTATTTTCTCTGGCCCGCATTTATGAATACAATTGCTCCTATTCACAAGCATAATCACTGAAGGAGACCCAGTAAGTCAGGTGTAGGCATCCACTGGCTCTCCAGTTGTTGAAGACTGCAACTTGTCATTCCCAGCCAGCCATTGGCAAGTGGGGAATTATGGGAGCTGCAGTTCTCAACAGCTTGAAAGTCAAAGGCTGCCTAGCCCTTACTGAGGAATGATTTATCTCATTCAAACAACAGGCATAAAGAAAATGTATAGTTCTGTGCTCAGACAGTAAACAGCCAGAGCCTGGTTGCAGATTAATAGCCTGCCCACATACACATGCCAGCATTTCCCACCCCTTAAGAAAAGAGTTCACAGAGAGAAACAAATGTCACCAAGCAATAATTTAGAGGCACCCTGAGGCTAATGTAACCAAGATGAACCGGAGCAGTTATGGAAATAACCAGCTGCACCAAAAATAAAATTCACAAGTTCCAAATGATTTAGGCTTTTAACCCTTTGAATGCTAGAGATGTCTACAACGTATCTCCCTCCTTATGGTGTAGTAGATTTGCCCACGAGTTGCTCCATTTCCTCTCAGTACATCATCCTCAGAGTACAGACCTGCTCGGTGCTAGAAATGGCCCTTTGCACTGGAAAGGTCTGCAATCATGATGCACCCAGCTATGCTGTTTCACTGCCATGACCCACACAATTAAGGAGTATGTGAATATGTTTGTGCCTCTTCAAATCTTGCCCAGACTGTGTTTTATAAATTGTTGTACAGTAAAACATATGCTGCAGCATATGTCTAAATAAAAAAACTATCATTACATTTGTATAATTCAATTTTAAACAGAGCCTTTAAAGGGACAGTAATGTTTCATAATAAAAGCAGCTCTAATCATCATAGTATTTGGGCCTTGGAGAGTGTTATTTCAGTTCTGTCAGAGTTGTAGTTCAAGAGTAATTGAATGATAAAGTATCCCCCTCCCGCCACTTCTACTGATGTAACACTGCTCACCTCAGAGCAGTAGGGAGTGTCCAGGTAGATTGCAGAGAGGAACAATCTTCAATTAAGATAAGGGAAAAAACTGAAAAACCTGTCCAGGGGGGCAGGGTTTTCATTGTTCTCACAGTAAGAATATTGACCCATGATGTGAGCTGTCTGGTCTATGGACTGGATTCCACAACTGAGGAGTGGGGGCTTACACTAGGTAAAAGGAGTGGGAGAGGGAAACGTTATCATTCAATTAGTCACAGCATTTATATCACAAATGCAGCATGTTGCAATAGCAAAACTATTACTGGTAGCTGCATTTTCCCTGTGATTTTGTGTACAAATTTTTGCAGATGGTGTTAGAGGAAAAAAAAAAAATTCCACCCCCTCAAACGTATGAAAATCTCTGAAAACTATTATATGTCCTACTGTATTCATTAGTTAGTGCTCTTATGAGAAAAATTACACCCAATGGTATGAGATGATATACTGTATGGGAGTGCCAGAAGTATAAAAGTACTACCATTTTGGGGTAAAAAAAAAAAAAGACAATCCACCGCATCAAATGAAGGCTCATTTGCCTTTCTACCCCTAGTATGGTATGAACAAATGTTTACAGAAGGTGGCACTAAATGAAAACATTGTATTTTTTTACATTTCCAATCTGTGAATATGTAAATTCCAACTGTGTTCATTAGCTACTGCTCTTACACGAAAAAAGGCAACCCATTGGTGTGAGTTGACAGTGAAGGAGGGTCCAGAAGCACAAAACCACCACAACTACAAACTAATTTTTCTTACAATATTTCAAACATGACTTCCCTATACTAAAATGGTTGTAACAATTACATACCTGAAGAAAAGGTAGACAAAGCATACAATTTTGGGAAGAAGACAACCTACCACATCAAATGAGGAGGTCACTTGCCTTTCTACCTGTTTCTAGCCTGGTGTGCACAAATGTTTCCAGAAGGTGGCAATAACACAAACAAAAATTTTATTTTTGTTACATTTCTAACCCTTCAAATGTACTGAAATCTATGAAAACTATGGAATTTCCTGTATACATTAGCTACTGCTTTTAAGAGAAAAATGGCAGCCCGCTGGTATGAGTTGTGCCAAAAGCACAAATCTACAAATACCATTTTTTTTTTTTTTTTTGAAAATGGCTACCTGTACTAATGTGGTCATAACTATTAGAGACACGGAAGGAAAGGTATGCAAGGTGTAACATTTTGGAAAGTAGACAGTCGTAGTGCACAAATACTGTATGTCCATAAATTGGCTCTATATGAACAAATACATGTTTGTTTGTTACATTTTCATCACTTGAAAGATACTAAAGGCTTTGAAAACCAATGTACTCAGTACCTGCTACCAGTCTAAGAAAAATGATACCCTATTTGTATGGGTTAGCATACAGCATGCTGTTGCCATGAACAATAACCTACACTTGCCACTTTTCTTTTTTTAAATTGCCTGCCTGCACTAAAATGGTCATAGCCATTACTGTTATACAGGAAAGGTTGGCAAGGTATACCATTTTGGAAAGTATACATTCATCCTCACCAAATGAGTGTTCACTAGCCTGGTGTGCACAAATGTTTCCAGAAAGTGGCGCTATAGGAAAAAAAAAAAAGGATGAGATATTTTATATTTCTATGTCTTCAAATATACAGATAGTGTTGAAGAACATGGAATTTATGACAATAATCATTAGCTACTACTCTTCGAAGAAAATATATGCTCTGTTGGTATGAGGTGACATTCTGTAGGGTGTGCTGGAAGCACAAAACCACACAAAGTACAATCTATCAATTTTTATAGATTTTTCAGCAATGAAAATGGTTAGAACAATGAGATATATAAAGAAAAGGTAGAGTTTTGGAAAGTAGGCCATTAGCTGCATTATATGAGATGTTACTTCTCTTTCTACCTCAAATTAATGTGGAGAATTATTTCCAGTGGACCTAGGCTGGGGCAATGTGACTTTCAGTGGACTGTGGAACCAGAGTGATTTGTTGGACCTCCCTATGGCAGACACAGGGATTCTGTGTTTTTTTAAATAATATATCCATCATTGGGGGTATCAGGATTGTTTCAGATTCCCCCTCCCCCGAAGCTGCTGATCTCCCAGCCGATCTCACTGGGATATCAATACTGGTTGCACAGAAGTCTAACATGCTCTCCTGCATCACTCCTACCTTAACCAGTAGTTGTGGGCGGGACCAGGGAAAGCCTTCTAACATCATCGCTGATCATGTCACTAGTGATGTAGGGAGGGTTTCTCCGATCCCACCCAGCCTTACCTGGAAATTGGAGGTATGAGTGAAGCAGAAAAGCACTTTGTTCTCCTGCATCACTTACAGTATTGATCTTCCAACAAGATTGGCTGGGAGATCAATAGCTGGTGGGTATGAATGCGCCATTTCGTTGCACGCACTCTGAGGATTAAGAAGCTTCCAGTGGGAGGTGTATCGTTGCAAGGAGTCCTATAGCAAAGAATCATGCCTGCCTCCATGAACATGGAATCAAGTACTAAATAAAGATTAATTTTGGAGAATTTATTATGAGGTGTCAGTGTTCCGTTAATTATTATACTGTGTTCAGGGGGTAGGCAACCTTCAGCACTCTACCTACCAGAGACAATAATTCCCACCATACCACACCAGCCACTAGCTGTTGGGAATTACTGTAATTGTAGTCTCCAACAACTGAAATGTCAATGGTAGTCTACCTTTACAGTAGTTACTAACTAACACAGTTTAGACACATTAGACTTCCGTTTGTACAATGATAGGCAAGATTTATTCCAACATCATATGCTATTAAAATATTTAACCCTCACCATAAATACATACTCTTCTGGACTTCGCCTAAGGTAGACTTTGGCCTAGTTTATCGACTGTTTTGATTGCACCCTGTCCCATCTCTGGCATATTTCACTGAATATGTTGCTTGAAGCCTGCCCTGTCCTTGGTCTTTTGACTTCTTTTCTCTTTTCTCATTTGGCATTGATACATCTGTAAGTACAGGGTACTTATAGCACAACATTACAGAGCTCAGGGCTCAACCACTGGTGGTGGTGAACAGTCATCCTGCCATGGTCACTGCCTTTAGCCTTCTTCGAATTGAGCTCTTCAGCTCAGTTCACTTAAACCAGCCTTATGTTACAAATGAGCCATTAATGGAGTGTGAGGGGCTAACTCAGGCTTTGTCTGGTGTAGCTCAGAATTTGAATTCTTGGCACCCATTCAATATCTTCTGAGCAGTCTTTTGCTGTAACAAAGCCAGGTTTGTCTCCCTTTGCTACATCTACACCAGTTCAAACACTGCCTTAAAATTTTGTTTGGGTACTTTTGAAAGTTATCCTTTTAAAAAGTAGCATCTAAAATAGTATGTGACTACAGGGGACATTCAGCATGTTTCCATGATTAACAGGGCAACATCAGAATCTCGCATTGCAGGAACCATAGATACTATTAAATGAGAAGATCACTAGTGATTGCTTGAAAGACAGGAGCTTTGTGAACTTATGCCTTTCCTTTTTTCTGTGAAACCCCATACTTATGTTTTAGAATGCTTTCTTCAGCTTCCTGAAAGCTATGTCTCAAATTTATGAGGGCCCACCAAAGACATGTTCAGCTCTTATCAGGATTGCAGACCTGTAGAGGAATATGTGAATGAGTATCATAGTTGGCCAGGGGACACCTACTGCCCTTAGGAACCAGCATTGTCAAAAGCTGCCAGAGACCTTAAAAGATTAGCTAGCCAGGGTAGGTATTGATAGCACTTTACAAAAGCTAATACAGCTCATAATCCAGAGACAGGTTAACAGAAAGATTGGATTCCTTCACTTCTCCTTGGCTCCATTTCTCATTCCTGTTATTCCTTATGAAGAAGTGGTCTCTCCATGCCCACAAGTCTCAACCTAGAGCAGGGAAGGCTGGCGGTATACTCCCGCTAACAATTACGAAAGTCTCTTTAAACTACTGGGTTATTTCGCTCAAGTAAGTGGGCACTTGATCCAGTTTGTGTTTGTGCTTGAAGATATACTGTTCCTATTTGGGTACCAGTCAGTGTCCTTTTTTTACTTGTATTTTTTGTCATGTTAGACCAAGATCTCTCTTTTGTATTAAATAGTGTGACAGCTGGATTTAAAGGGCCAGCGACCAGACAGTGTTTGAGCTGATATTTGCACAAGAGCTATGTTGGGTCAGTAAAATATCCTCCATGAGCACTAATCGGAGTTACCTTGCATAGTAACCTACATTCTGAGTATTCATTTGGCTTTTAAATACAGACTGATTTAACCCCCATTGTTTTTTATTTTAAAATTAATACTTACTATTTACTCACAAAAATCTGTACTATACAATAAGGAAATTAAAACTAGGAGGTAACCTTTATAATTGGATAGAAAAACATTTGAAGGTTATGGAGCAGTGTGCTGTTGTAAACAGTTTGTCAAATACAGTTTAGGTTGAGAGTGCAGTACCTTGGGATTCAGTACTTGTTCTACTGCTTTTCATCCTGTTTATAAATTACCTAGAAATAGGTATATAAAGCAAAAATTTATAATTTTTCAAATTACACAAAATTATGCAATGTTCTAAACTGGGAGAAGGATGTATATTCTCTACAGAAGGATTTACATAAAATAGTAAATTGGGACAAGAATTGGACTATGAAATTTAATGTAGTAACATAAAAAGTTATGCATTTGGAAAAAACAACTGCGTATACCACCTAGCATGGGAACTAGTTGTCACGGTTCCAAGAGAAGTTCAAGAGTCAGTACGGTCTAGTTAAAAGCAATTTATTGACAACCGAAAGGTATGCAAAATATCTACAATATATACAGCAGGAACAAGCAGATGGTTTCAGGCCAGCGAGTTCTGCTATCAGGAATAGTAGGCTGCTGAGCCTGACCAATCTTCTGGAGACTAGGCCTAAGCCACTGGTAGTCTCCACTGGAGCCAGGAGCAGGAACAGGAACACAGGATCTTGAACCGACGTAGCTGGCGTACTGACTCAAGCCTTCAGTCAGTAGGGAGTGATTTCTGACTCACACCTGCAGTCAGAATGAGAAATAGATAGCTGACTTGCCTGCAGTCAGTATCAGAGCTGGTCTACCAGAGCCCCAGGTCCCCACTAGGTTGGGTGTCTGCTAGGTACAAGGAACAAATGAAAGAGTAGTCAGACAGAGCCACAAGTCAGCACCAGAGGGGGTAGGCAGACAAGCCAGGTCATACACAGTTCAGGTAGTCAGCCAGAGCCACAGGTCTGCACCAGGTTGGGTGTCCACTATAGGGATAAGCAAAAGAATAGTCAGACAGAGCCACAGGTCAGCACCAGAAGTCATACACAGAGCCCAAGGTAATAGAACTGCTATGAACAACAACACAAGAGCAACTGAGTCAGGACTCAGTCTGCCTTTTAAACCCCTCCAAAGGAAGTAGGTAGAAGGAGCAGCTCAGAGGGAGGAAGTAGGTAGGAGGAGACTACAGGAAGCAAACACATAAAACAGAGGCCTGCTGCATGCTTGAAGCCTCGAGCCTATAGATGACGCTGAAACCAAGGTAAGCTGTAACACTAGTTGCTGGAAAAAAATCTTGGCGTACTTGTAAACTGCAGATAGTGATCAGTGTCAAGCAGGATTACAAAATGCAAACAAAATACTATCCTACATAAAGGTACTGAAGCAAGAATGGATAAACAATTGGCAAGACCTCATCTTTTGGCAACTGATCTCAAAAGTAGTATTCTAGAACTTAAGGGAGCAAGGAATGTTTCTAGGTTCCAAAAATATCTGAACTAGAGCCCATGGCAAAATTCCACAGCAGGTTCGGCACCTGCTACCCACGTTTATTCAAACAGATTAATCTTAATTCAAAGGGTTAACCCTATTAATTGCAGAAGGGCCAGAGATTTGTGCAAAATCATTACAGTGACACATTTCAAATCCAGTTTGGCAAGAAATCAGATTATTAGATTTATTCAGGATCCCATAAATAAATTATCACACTCATCAGGGAACCAGTTTATTATCAATATTTCCACCACCAGCACTGGTGGGGTTAAGCAGGAGGTCATTCAACACACAGAGGTTTTCTCACAAGCAAATGGCAATACAAAATTATAGGCACACACATTTTGGCCCAGGACCCCCTTTCTTGCCCATACCAGGACAACTTTGACGTTAGCCCTGGACTCAAACTTTACATGTCTCCTCTTTGATTTGGCAAATAGGGAAATGTTTGTGAGATACGAGAATGAGAGAGACAAACCAAATCAAAAAAGAGGTCTGCAACATTTGAGTCCAGGGCTAACATCAAGATTGTCCTGACTTGGGCAAGAAAGGTGGTCCTGCCATAATGCCATTTACTTGTTTTGGCTGGAGCTGGAAATGTGTAAACATGTAATATGTATCATAAAGCTGGTGGTGGGGGAAAAATGTTGACATGATAATTGAATTTGCCATAAACATAGATCTCCGTAACACAGTGTACTCACTTGTTAGTTGTTGAGACAGACCGTGAGTGACATGTGCTGACTGTGACTGCTGAGGGCGCCCAGGGCTGGCTGGCAGGTTGCAGTCTTGGGGATTCATTTCACCCTTCCAGGCTACTTGCTCCTACGGTTCACGCTCTGAGTGCTCACTTGTTCCTCCTGCTGCCCGGCCCTGTGTGGTCACCACTCCAACCATGGTCAACAGAGCAGTGCTGCATCACACGCACAGCCAATGAGAGAGGAGTATCCTGTCAAAGCACTCCTTTCTCGTTGGCTGCAGTGTGACCGCAACATGTAGGAAGGTACTGGACAGCAGGGCACATCTATTGCCATCCGTACCTTGGTACAAGATACAATACTTCTCAAATTTTCATACTGACGTGACGTGTATGTTTTAGGTGGCCAGCGGCACTGAGCGGCAGTAAAAGTATAAATTTTATACTGATATACTTGGGCTGCCCAAGGCTACACTCTGGGCTTCAGCCCCCTTAGCCCCCTCTAGTGATGCCCCTGAAGGGAGCAAAGAGAAGAGCAACAAAGTGAATTAAAGAAGCATTTTAAGTATAAGGAAAGTGTAGCCAAACTTTGTTTATTTACTGTACAGAAAAGATGCCTAGAGATCTCTCTAGTGAAATTTTCAAGTAGCATTGGCTTGATCAAATAACTATGGGCCACCCCTTAAGATTATAGGAAAGGAGGTTAAAACTTTAGCAGGGGAAGGGTTTCTTCACGCTAAGGTCTATGTAAGGCCCCTTTCACATGGGCAAGACAACGCAGTCATGCTGTGTTTGTTAATTCTCCCACTGAGAAAGGCACCATAGCCCAGCATTTAACCTTTCACAGAGGCGACTATTGCATTGTGTCAACATACCAAAGTCTAGCATGCTGCATGTTTACTGCATTCCCTTAGAAACACAGTAAAGGTACAATAAGGAAGACCTATGAGGCAGCTTTTGGAGCTGCCGGCAGAACTTTCACACAAGTGTTTGTATATGTTATTGATGCTCATCGCAAGGTCAATGAAAAACTGACCCACATAAACACCAGCCAGTAATACTGGGGTGGCTTTCAGGCACACCTCTCCTGTGTTCAGACTGGAAGTGGAATGCAGGAGGAAAATCAGTGAAACTACACAGGCGACAGGATTGTTTCAGGGGGCTGTAACAACTCTTTCATCCACATGAAGGAGTATTAGGTACATTTCTAGAAGAAGGGGACATGCAAAGTACACTTATGTGCTAGAAAAGTAAATAGGAAGTTAATAGACTGTCACCAGTCTTTTAATCGGGAAAGTGCCTCTCAATTTCTGTGATATGCTGTGGTAAAGGTTGAACGTGATGTACTTCCCATCTGAATTGACATGCTATTATGCCTATTTGTAACTCTTAATTGCCTCTTTAAAAAAAAAAAACAGATTAACATCCCTCCTATACTCTATACTCTGTGAGTGGGAGAGAACAGGCTGGTGAAGACATGCTGATAAAAGGCCTTTAGCCTTTCTAATGACCTTGGAAGCATACCCTGTTACATGACTTTCAACAGCAAACAGTATTTTGTAGAACAATACTCCCACAATTAACTTTAGAATTGGAATCTGTAACCCTTTGGTTGTTAGAGAGGTTTCAAACTAATTGCTTTGCTATGTTTTGAAAAGGTTTCGAGCATTGGAAAGAATAATCTGAGTTTATCATCAAATATTATTTTTAAACGCAATAGTTTAAGTAAATAGATCTGTACATAATTGCCTACGTTAATTAAAACTCCAACCCCTTCACTGACATCAGGCCTGGCTCAGAATACTAAAGCTCTTCTGTGCCTGGCACAAATTGTGTCTGACTTGTGACTCCCCAGCTGTTGTTGGACTACAACTCCAATCATCCTCAGTCAGATATTTCTATTTTTGGCAATACTGTCTGCTTAACTATTTGAGTGCCAGAGGTGTGAGCAATACACTGTTTTGCACACAACCCAGGCACTGATAGGGTTAATAATTTCATAACAGATGGAACCTTTTACAGATCATTGTGTAGTAATAAAGACAATAAAATGAGAAGGTAAGAAATTATACACGACAATAAAATCTACATATAAAATTCTATTCATTGTGCATTTATAATAGCACATACCATCCAACATTTCATACAGCCAAAGAGGGACACTTGTGTGTTAGGTAGGCTGACCAGACCTCACCTTTTACCAGGGACGCGTCCCCGGTTAAAGGTAAAATCTGGTCAGCCTAGTGTTAGGGGATATTTCTGGGGGTGTGGCTGGCAGGTGAGGCATTACCCATATTTTTTAAGTTATTTCATGACCTATTGACCACTCTTTTTTTTTTTTTTTAACTTAATTAAAGCTTTAGAGCAAGGCCAAATTATTTTATTTTCACAGACTAATGTATAAACACAGATACTGAAGATTAAACAAACATTAATGTGAGTTTTATTGCTGTGGAGCAATGTGATATACTTATATACACGCACACACACCACACAGTCTGATCTCCTAAACAGAGGGACACCAGGGTGGGAAAGAAGGACAGAGGGATTTGGGTCTCAAAGAGGGACTGGACACTTGGAAGGTATGATAGCACTATATACAATACACTGCTCATTGACAGATACCTTTTATAGAGTCCACCAACCTGAACCGGTTAGATTTTTTTAAAGGGATAGTATTACTTAAATATTACTATCCCTCATCTTGTATCCCTTCAAAAACTGAGTAAAATGAGCCCAGCGGCATCTCTCAAACCTTTATGGTTTGAGAGATATCCGCTTTCAAAGTTCCCTCTTTTTGCCTTTCCCCTGACGTCAGCATTCTAGCTGAGAGCCAGGGAATCCTCTCCTGGGATCAGCCGGCAACTTTGCAGCAGTGCCAAGATCGCGGTAATAAAAAATAAATCCTTCACTAAAAAGGTCTTCTACGTGTGCTTAGTTTACAAGCACACATAGAAGACCTTTTAAGTTAAGGGTTTCTTTTTTATTACCGCAATCTCGGCTCTCCTGCAGAGCCTCCGCCGGTCCCGGCACCAGATTCCCTTGTTGTTAGCTAGAATGTTGACATCAGGGGAGAGGGAACTTTGAAAGCGGGTATCTCTCAAACCATGCCGCTGTGCTCATTTTACTCTGTTTTTGAAGGGCTACAAGATAGGGGATAGTAATTTTTAAGTATTACTTTCCATTTAAAGGTAAATCTATCCGGCACTTACTAATTAATGAATGAGTGCCATATATGATCTGGCTATATGTACTGGTGAAAGGCGAGTGAGCTAGGGATCAGTATTTCCTTGTGCATACATCTATTTCTAGATACATTTTGGCCATAAGCTACATTATAAGATTATGGGAATTCTTATTTTAAACATTGTCAGGCTAATGTACTAAGTCAAAATGGAGCAATTCTAGGTCAAACCAGCTAAACTGGACAAATAAATATCCCTATTAACTTCAATTAAGCTTTTAACCCCTTGACTGCTAGAGAGGGCTCCAAAGAATTGCTTCGCAACATATTGGCAACCTTTTGCCTTTAAGGGGTTAAAAGCCCCATTCTAGGTGACACTATAACCTAAAATGTTGCTGATCTTGAAAGAACTTGAAAAATTGCCTATATCTTGCTTTAGACAATTTGTTATTTAAATTTCTACATTATACTAATTAACCCTTTGAGTGCCAGGGGCGTACCTCTCTGGCACTCAAAAGGTTAATGTATGCCATTCAGGCACTTTCTGTCATAGTTCTACATTACCTTCCCCATTCACTGACATTTCACATTTTCAGTGCCAGAGGAGGTGGACCATGAATTGCTTCATGGTATGCCTTAATTAGTAAAATTTATAAATCTAAATGACTCAACAAAGAATTATCTAAATGAAAAATGGCCAGCACAACATATAGCCCATTTTTAAAGAGCTTTCAAAGCAGAACTATCAAGATAACATTGCCCCCAAACACTAACATAGTGATAGGCAAAGGCACACTTCTGTCAGGCTGAACAAGTCCCACGTTATTCAGGAAAAACAGCTTCTACAGCAGGCATCAGCTGCACAGAGTTTACAAGAGAAGCCCTGTGTGCCTGCGCTGGAAGAAACTTCCGGTACCTTAAGGTACCAAGGAACGCCACTCACCAATCCTGGTAGTGAACGGGACAGACACTGCAGATGCACAGGCATATTTTCTCCAATATGTCTGCGCTGTTGTCTGCTGATACCTTCTGAAGAAGTAGTTTTTCCTGAATAATGCGGGACTTATTCAGCCTAATAGAAGTATGCCTTTGCTTATCGCTATGCTAATTAAGTGTTTGGGATGGCAATGTTATCTTGATGATAGTTCCTCTTTAAAATCACCGGGCTTGTTTTAGTTGATTGTGTCAGTGTCCCTTTAAATCAGTGGGGATTTTTAGCTGACTGTGGTACAGTTCGTTCACCCCAGTATTGCTTTTTCCCCCCATTAGGCATTTGGACTTTAGGAACACAGTAAACGTTCAGTATCCGCATTTGAAAAATTAATACCAGAGGGAAAGCATAACATTCCCAAGCATCACTCATTCCATGGTCAAAAATAGTATTCTATATTCAGTGCCAGCGTTACTAATTATGAGTGAATTAAAATGTGCTTATATATATATATATATATATATATATGCCTCAACTATACACAGCACTTAACCATTGAAGGATTTAGACAATACAGAGTAACAGTGGGGAATTAATATCTGATAAAAGAGCTTACAATCTAAAGAATGGGCATCACCAACAATTAAAACAAAATGGCACAGAAATATCTTGATATCTTTCCATGAAGATGCTAAAGTCTCGTGTGCACTACAACTATAAAACAGAACTATATGGGCCTTATGCACAAAATATAAGAGGGGGATTCTGAAGCATACCATCTGTAATAAAGGGGACACATAACGTCACTTGCTTTAAATGGTGCATTTAACCTCTTGAATGCTAGAGTGTTCTCCAACAAGAAGCTCTCTGGAATTCAACACATTAAAAGCCCTATTTTAAATCAATGGAATTGTTTTATTTCTTCCCTACGGTGCAGTTAGTGTGCTCCAGAATTGCCCTTTTCTTTTGTGCATATGGTGAAGTGGAGCATTACTGGGTCTAAGTAACTGGATTTGTGTGTCAGAAAGGCCACTTGATTTGGATGAGTTTTTTCTTTGATATATAATCAGAGTTGCCACCTTGACAGTAACTTAAAGCTGAACCATCAATAATAACATTGGCCCCCAATTAATTACTAACATAGCGATATGCAAAGCCATACTGTCATTAAGCCGAATAAGTACGCGTTATTGAATAAAAACAACTTCTTCGGCAGGCACCCACTGCACAGAGCTTACAAGAGAATCACAATGAGCCTGCGCAATCAGCAACTTCCGGTATCTTAAAGTAACCAAGTTAACCAAGAAACGCCACTCACCTATACTGGCAGTGAACGGGACAGAGAGTGCAGACTCAGAGGTACATTTCCTCAAAGATGTCTGTGCTATTGTCTGCTGGTTCCTGCCGAAGTCGTTGTTTTTCTTCAATAACGAGAACTTATTCAGCTTAATGACAGTATGGCTTTGCCTATCGCTATGTTAGTAATGCACTGGGGTGCAATGTTATTATGATGATAGTACAAAAGTGACTGAGCCCATGTACATAACAGTAACAGGATGTGTAATTCATTGTAAAGCAATGCACTGCACTGCATAGCCCTCAGGTCCTTAAAGGGATAGTAATACTTGAAAATAAGTTGATTTTATTTTGTAGCCCTTAAAAAAACATGAAAAATGATATAAGTCTTATCTCCCAAACCTTTATGGTTTGGGAGATATTCAAAAGTAAAGTTACTCCACCCCTCAGATTTGGAATCCGGTCACTTGACCGGTTGTGCCTCTCCAGAAGTGCTGAGATCATGATCTTTAAAAAGAATTTCTTAATTGGAATTGTCTACAAAGTGTGCTTTCAAGCCAGGCACACTTTGTAGACCGTTCCAATGAAGTAGTTCTTTTCAAAGATCGTGATCTCGGCACTGCTAAAGAGCTGCCTGTTGCTCTGTGGACTGAATTCCAAATCTGTCCACTAGATGGCAGACTTGGCTGAAACAGCCAGGAAAAGAGAACTTTTCTTTATTATACATGTGAATATCTCCAAAACCATAAAGGTTTGGGAGATAAGACTTATATAATTTTTCATGTTTTTTTAAGGGCTACAAAATAAAATCAACTTATTTTCAAGTATTACTATCCCTTTAAAGGGTTAATATGCTTTTCAAGATAACCCTTACATATTGAGGCTGATTTACTAAGAAAATGTGATGCAATTCTGGGGCAAACCAACTGCCCCAATGGAAACATATAAAAATTCTCAAAACACCGCAGACCTTTCTAGCATTTAAGAGGTTAAAAGCCCCATTTAAATTAATAGAACACCCCGAAAAAAAATACATCATCTTTCATTAACCCCAGAACAAACCTACCTTTACTACACTGTATCACCTTAACTCTCTGAATGCCAGAGTGGTGTCCAAAAGCATTGATTCACGAGGTATTGGACATCACTATGGGTCCAAAGGGTCCAACTCTTGGCATACTGCCAGCATTTTAAGAACATTTACAGGGACACTTTTCCCTTAAACAGTAACATTAATTCATCATTAGTAGTCCATAGCACCATGTAACACGGAGACGCAAGAGAACCCCATACAACTACTGTAGAGCTGCTCTTCCACAACAGAACTAATCTCAACACACCTAAATAATTACATAAAATCACATAAGCATGATTAATATGAGGGGAATATCACAGACTATTAATATTTTAATGACACACACACACACAAGATATTGGGTTTCAATTCTTTATAAATTCAGAGACAAAAAAAACTGCAGGAAACAGGGAAAGGGAACCAAAACCAGGGACAGTTGGCAGGTTATGCTTTGGGTGCTAGAGAGGTCTTGGAATGCTTTGGAGACAGCTCAAGCATCCAAGGGGTTAATCTAATTTTTTTCAATCCATAATGTGGTGAAATGGAAGGCTATGTTACCCTTTAATGCTTTAGTACATAACCCCCTTGACTTTACAAGTAATATAGTACTTACCGCGAGACCGGCAGGATTCCTGTTCATATCCTCTTCTTATGCTGATATGTCAACATTTCTTTCACTCCTGGATAACACACCAGCAGTACCAAGTGATACCACCCCCAGTGTGGGACAAAGGACAAATAGTGTATGAGTTGTGATGACTGTCCCAATGGACCAAGCCTCTGTGTCCATTACAAGCAGGGCTTTGTTGAGGCTGCTCTGGGGGTCCTTTAACCATTTTCCTACCAGACAAAAGGCAGCAGCAATTCATTGCAGAGAACGGTTTCACTGATCTCTCTAACAGCAAATGGGTTTAATTTTATACATGTGCTACAAAACTACTGCAAAGAATGCAAAAAAGGTAGATAAATCCATAAACTATCATCAATAGCCAGTATTTACCAAGGGACAATTTGTGATAGCACTTTTTTTCTATTGTTTATTTCTTAAAGGGGAGAAGTGGGTAAGATTAAGTGGCTCTTAAAGGGATAGTAATGTTTCACAAAAAAAGCATTTCCAATTAATCTTCATGGTATTTGGGCCTTGGAGAGTTATTTCAATACTGTCAGAGTTGTAGTTCAAGAGAAACTGAATGATAAAGTATCCCCCCCTGCCCCTTTTACTGATGTAACAGTGCTCACTTCAGAGCAGAAAGATTGTCTGGATGGATTGCAGAGAGGGACAATCTTCAGTGAGCATAAGGGGCAAGGTTTTCCTTATGTTCACAGTAAGAATATTGTCCCTTGCTGTGAGCTGTCCAGTCAAGAAACCCGATTCCACATCTGAGGGGAGGCGGCTTACACTAGGTAAAAGGGGCGGGAGGGGGACACTTCAATGAACTACTCTTGAACTAAAACTCTGACAGTATTGAAATAACCTCCATGGCCCAAAACTATGAAGATTAATTGGAGCTGCTTTTTTGTGAAACATTACTATTACTTTAATTTCTTTAACATACTGGGGCTCTTGTACTACAGAAAATTGGTGTGATTATTGGGTAAACCAACTGCACCATATGGAACAAATAAAAATTCTCATTGATTAACATGCGGCTTTTAATCCCCTTGAATGCTAGAGAGATCCCAAATACATAGCTTCATATTGCATGGCTTTAATCCCCATTTAAAAATCAGTATGGATTAGAGGAATTTTAATTTTATTCTTTATGATGCACTTGATTTGCTCCTGAATTGCACAGTTTTTTTCTTAGTACAACAGTCGTATTAGTTTTCCTATATGGTGTCCTTCATATAACAGTCAGGTGTATATATAGTACTTTCACGGATAGTCCCCGGGTCGGCTCCTTTTCTCTGGATCATACTGTCCCTCCTTTCATCCCCAGAGGGGTACACAACGCATTGCTTTGCAATGCGTTGTGAACCCCTCTGGCACTGAAAGGGTTAAAAGTGGACTGTCTGTAGCCCCATATTTTATCGGCTTGTAATTAAATGGCTATAGGTCATGAGTTTCCCAAAGTGTTTATAATGCCTCTACATAGGATTTCATGCAGTATACTGGTATCTTTTCTCCTGTAGAAGTACAGTTTTAAGTCACTTGTATGAGGTATTCGGTTTTGTTGTTCTATACAGGACTATGGATCACTAGTGACGCTCTGTCATGTGACTGCACAGGGGAAAAGTGGCAGCAGATTTTTTTTGTAATGTTAGCAAATATTACATTTCCTGTGTAAAGTGAACTCTTCCTCACAGTAAACAATTGGCTTCAATAGACCTGAATGACCCATAAAAGACATTAGTCTTTATCAGACTGTAAACTGAAACAATTAGCAATGGACTACAAAAGATCAAAAATAACTATATATATATATATATATATATATATATATATATATATATATATATAGAAAATTCATAAATGGAATGCACTCTCCCTTAAAAAGATAATGTATGCCCAGGTGCACAATCCCAAACCTATAGTATAGATTAAATTAAAGAAGGGCAGCACCCGTGGGTCTTTTTCAAGGATAACCGAATTTATTAGTTTGCAAAAAACTTGTCATATATATATATATATATATTGCACTGCATTATGAAAGACACTTATTCAAAGAATGTAGGTGTCCTTTATGGCTAAGAAAATAAAGCAACACCCAAAATAAAGATACTATAAATACTCAAATCCTTATCACACTCCTTATTTAAATAATGTCCTTCAACAGGAAAGTCTAAAAAAAAATCCAAGGAGCTTTTCCCTTATATTGCTGTTGCCAAAAGTGTTTGGCTCCATCTCTACTGCAAACAAAACTGCTTATGGCTAAGAGAAAGAAAACAGGAACAAGAAGCATGCTGCCATGTTCTTTTTAGAGAGAAGGGGCTTTCTCCTGGCAACCCTTCCAAACAAACCATTCTCGTTCAGTCTTTTTCTAATTGTACTGTCATGAACTTTAGCATTTAACATGCTAACTGAGGCCTGTAGAGTCTGATATGTAACTCTTGGATTTTTTGCAGTTTCTCTGAGCATTGCACAGTCTGACCTTGGGGTGAATTTGCTGGGACAGAAACTTATTGCCCCCAGTGTCATCTCTCAGACCCTTATGGTTTGAGTGATGATAGCACTCAAAGTTCCCCCCTCCCTCCTCCTTCCCTGACTGAACGCTGACTGCAGGGGAAGCTGTCATACGACAGTCTTATGTGCATCAGGCGGCTCTGCAGCTGAGCCGAGATCGCGTTTATAAAAAATAATTATTTCACTGAAACGGTCTTCTACGTGTGCTTGGTTTGCAAGCACACGTAGAAGACCGTATTAGTGAAAGATTTCTTTTTTATAAACGCGATCTCGGCTCAGCTGCAGAGCTGGAGAGAGGGAGGGGGGAACTTTGAGTGCTATCATCACTCAAACCATAAGGGTCTGAGAGATGACACTGGGGGCAATAAGTTTCTTTTTAACAAAGCTACAATATGGGGAGTAGTAATTTTTAAGTATTACTATCCCTTTAAATTGTTTGGAAATGGCCTTATAACCCTTCCCAGACTGATGGGCAACAACAACTGATTCTCTAAGATCATTGCTGATGTCTTTCCTCCTTGGCATTGTGTTAACACACACCTGAATACTCCATACCAGCAAACTCCCCGTCGTCGTCTTCTTGCTGATAGATTTTCTCCATCAGCGGTGATTTTTGGATACCGAGGTTTGAGCCTCACTACTCCATCTTCTCGGGTTGGGTTTGAAGTCACAGGTGTGGATTCTTCTTAGTCTGTGTTGACTTGTCACAGTTGGGTTGGTTTCACAGGGTCTTCGCTGTGATGGGCCCGCGGGTAGCGGTCAAAGGGGTTTGCAGTGGTGGCAGTGAGTCTTCTGATCAGAGGGTTCGGGTTCTGATCCAGTCCTTGGCAGAAGTTCTTACTCAGCATCGCCAGGTGTTCGTCCAACATCTCGATGTCCAGCTCCCTGTGAAGGTCAGCTGTCCTTACGAATCATGGTGCTCCAGACGATATCCGAAGGGCCTTGTTCTGGACTACCTGAAGACTCATGGCAAGTGATCCATGCTGAGGAGGCATACGTCAGGGTAGGTCTGATGATTGCCTTGTAGACTTTGATCTTTGTCCGGAGTGGCATGGACTTGGTCTTCAGGAGTGGGTACAGTGCTGCCATCTTTCCTGTTGCCTTCTGCTGAGTATTCTCAATATGGCTTCCCCAGTTGAGTTTACTGTCCAGGGTCACACCGAGGTAGCGGCTGCTACTCTCCCACTTGATGGTCTCCCCATTGAGGCTGATGTGCGGGTGCTCCTTGATCTTCTTTCTGGTTAACAGCGTTGCAGTTGTCTTGCTGATGTTGAGATCTATCCGTCAGTTGCTGTACCAGGTTGAGATGGTATCCAATGATGCTTGCAGATTCTTCGCCACTTCCTTTTCGCTGAATGACTGGGAGATGATTGCAACATCGTCTGCATACGGTGCCAGGTCGGTCTTGTGCAGATCTGTCAGGATGTCACTCGTATACCAGCAAACTGCTAAAACTTCGGCTTTTATAGAGGTAGTCATACTTGCTGATGATCAATTAATCAAGGGCATTTGATTAGCAGCACCTGATTGCTACTTAGCATCTTAATTCCTCTGGGAGCAGTAAGGGTGTACTTAGTTTTTCACACCTGGCTTCTCCATTTTGGCTTTATTTTGTTAAATAAATCATGACACGGTGTGATATGTCATGTGTTGTTGTTCATCTAAGGTTGTAGTTACCTAATTTTTAGACCTGCTAAGGAATAGACGATTGTTATTATGTCCTGATATGTGAAACTATAGAATTCAAAGAGGGTGTACTTTCTTTATCGCACGAATGTGTATGTATGTGTATGTATATGTTGTATAGCTTTTCCTATAGAGTAAAATAGGTGTATTATCTCTGCAATAACCTTTCAAACAAACATCTCCAAACACTGAAAAGTACCCTTATTTTACTGTATAAGAAAAAAATACTATATATCTCTCATAATTAGGGTTCACTGCCTCTAAGTAGGCTCATGCACTCTGCCTGCTTCAGTTTGAAAAAACAGACAGTAAATGTCATGTCTGCCTCAGTGTATGAGACATCCTGAGCTGACTAATGTTATCTCTTGAACAAACCTTTCAGAATATTTATTTTATAATTGGACAAGAACACTGATAACTAACAGCATCAGAACTACAGTTGTCATTTCTATTACTTCATCTCCATTGTCATCATTACTGGTTTATGGGAAAGAAGCAAACTATTTAAACCCTATGATCCCTTCACCTTAATGTGCTGCTCCACATCTGCACCCCCATTAATTGGTCACCTGGGTGAGGGGACCACACTTTGTCATGTGCTACACACTATAGTAAAATAAAAAAACAAATGCACTCTAAACGTAGGCGTACCAAACATGCTAGAACAATACCTCCACGCTTTAGGTGGGTTCTCATTACATAAGCATACATGACCTCTCATTGCAAACCTAGTTCCTAGTATAGACACCAGTATAGTAAGGACTGCTTCTGATTGCCTTTTACAACATGTGACCTCTATCAACATGGTAATCGCATAAAGAAGTGATGTTTACACTCCAACTTTAGGCGTTCTAAGGCAATGGCGCCTGGTTTCCATTAAGGAATAAAGAGAAAAACACCAACCAAAAGGAGAGCACTCAAGTGTACATTATACCATACTATAGATACTGTATGACTATAATAAATACATGTATCACAGTACTCACATTATGTAGTCTAACCAGCTGAAACATTTCACTTGCCAGTCAAAATAGCACACGGGGAATATGTGGTGAAAGTCCTTTCCATTAATGGACCAAAATGCTGGAAACCAAGTGAACCTTTCACAGGATTCCCTAACCAAGCTTTCAATCAACAAAGGATGCAGCACTGGTGTGGACAGAAGTTGCTCCAAATGCCACAGGTGCCAGAGAGGAGGCAGATGGGAATTGGCTGCCTTCGATGGAAGAGTTAATGATGGTGAGCAGGAATTTAGTGACATATAGAATAGGAGGGACAATAGTGATAATATAGGACATGGCTGAATACTACAGGGCTGGAATAAGGGAGAGAACAGAACTAGGAGTGAAGGGACATAATGCTGGCAAGGAAATAATCCTGAGTTGGACTGCTGATCTGGCATTGCTGCTCTTAATAGCCCTATGGATACAAATAGAAAGATGGGCTAGCACAAGTCACCAGTAAAAGTTCAAAGATGTGGCCAAACAGTGAATAATAACTCCTTACCATTATGCTCTCTAGGACTATAAAGTCAAGCTTAAAAAAAAAAATCCCCATAAATGAGGCACACATACCACATGATAAAAACTATATACAAATATATTTATTTTGTATCAAAAACAAATACTCAAATGAATCTTTATTTTGTATCAAAAACAAATAAGCAAATGACATATGTAGTGACTCAATAACAACAGTTAAAAAATACATAAGTGTCTGTGAGTGTCAAACATGTAGCAAAAAAAAGAATCCTGCATGGTACAGAAATAGCTGATACTTATCAACAAATGGTCAGAGGAATAAGCCACAGTGAAAGAACACCAAGGTTCTACATGGCACTCAACAGGCACATCAACCCAAGGCAGGTCTCCAGTACATGCTTAATCAGGGGATCAATAATAGCCCTGTAGACTCAGCATGGCACAGCACTTGTTTCTCAGCTGCATGTCATGGAGGGATGGACATGAGGATTTTTTTCAAGTTTGGGACAACCCATGTCCAGGAGCCTCCCGCGGTGGCTACCTCAATAACGCAACCAAGGCATGAATAAGGTAGGTTGATCCACCACAGCTTACATGCCCATAACTCCTGCTCACATCAGTGCATCCTGGCATAGCTTGCCCTAAGAGACATGACTGCCAAGCTGGAGTCCGTGCACCACAAACAATTGGCTGGAGCCACATATCCGCCACCCAACAGTGGGGATTCCTAAAGAGGACCAACTATGCCCACCTCTTGCTGGCGGTAACCCATGCCAATTTCCAGGGTTGCTCATACAGTGGATATAAAAAGTCTACACACCCCTGTTAAAATGCCAGGTTCTTGCGATGTTAAAAGAATGAGACAAAGATAAATCATGTCAGAACTTTTTCCACCTTTAATGTGACCTATAACATGAACAATTCAATTGCAAAACAAACTGAAATCGTTAAGGGGGAAAAATAAAAAAAAATAAAAAATCACAATAACCTGGTTGCATAGGTGTTCATACCCTTAAACTAAGACTTTGTTGAAGCACCTTTTGATTTTATTACAGCAATCAGTCATTTTGGGTAGGAGTTTATTAGCATGGCACATCTTTGACGTGGAAATATTTGCCCACTCTTCTTTGCAAAAGCTCTCCAAATCTGTCAGATTGCGAGGACATCGCCTGTGCACAGCCCTCTTCAGATCACCCCACAGATGTCCAATTGGATTCAGGTCTGGGCCATTCCAAAACATTAATCGTCTACTGGTGAATCCATGCTTTTGTGGATTTGGATGGGTCCTTTGGGTCGTTGTCATGCTGAAAGGTGAACTTTCTCTTCATCTTTCTAATGGACGCCTGAAGGTTTTGTACCAAAATTGCCTGGTATTTGGAACTGCTCATAATTCCCTCCACCCTGATTAAGGCCCCGGTTCCAGCTGAGGAAAAACAGCCCCAAAGCATGATGCTGTTTAATGTGGTATTTAAAGGCCCTACCAGCTAGAACTCCAAAGGACGTTAAGCCACAAAAACAGTCTTGTCGCTGAACGTCCGTTTTGTTCCCAAAACACTGCTAAAAGCAGCAATATTGGGAACTGAACAGTGAAAAACAATTAATTATAGGTGCTTGACATACTGCCAAGCACCGATCGTTAACTGATCCCTGTTACACTCACCTGTCATCCATTGTCCTTCAGTTCTGTCTTCTTTCTTCTATCTTCCGCCTTCTCTTCTCCCTGTAAAATAAAATTATAAAAATCAAGCATGAACGAATACATTCCAGAACCCATTGAGTGGCAGAGGGGTACGCAATGCATTGCAAAGCAATGCGTTGCATACCTCACTGTCACTCAAAGGGTTAAATATTAGCGCTCCATAAATATACCCATACTCAGCCAATCAGATTCCATCAGCTGTTCTTGAAAATGATTGGCTGGGATGTGAAAAACATCCCAGTCAATGGCAGTGAGGGCAATGAAGTGAGACTGCCCATATATAAAGGCAGGCTCACTTCAAATGCCCTCAGTGTGTTACGGGCATCGGCCCGTACAGTGCTGAAGAGGAGCGTCATGGGACATTTGTGTCTCCGCCACCGCCTTCGCGGCCGCTCCAAGCAGCAAAGAACTAATTGGCTAGTTCTTTGTATTGACCTTGAATGTATTTGTAAATGGTAATCGTGTCACCCCTTAGAAGTCTCTTCTCTAATGTAAACAAATCCAGTTTGGCTAGTCTCTCTTTATAACTCAGATCCTCCAATCCCTTTATCAGTTTTGTTGCGCGCCTGTGCACCTTTTCTAGTTCAACAATGTCTTTTTTAAGAACTGGCACCCAAAACTGTATTCCATATTCTAGATCCCTTGCACCTACACATCTTTTTATGCAGGCTAGTACCCTATTTGCTCTTGGAGCAGCTGAGTGACTCTGTACACTGCTGTGAAGTCTATTGTCTATCAGCACTCCTAAATCTTTCTCTAATGAGGATTACCCAAGTTGTTTCCCATTTAGTGTATATGTATCAAGTTTGTTTCTACAGCCCAAATGCATAACCTTACATTTATCTACATTAAATGTCATCTGCCACTTCTCTGCCCATTCACTCAGTCCTTGTGCAGAGAAAAAACATCCAGCTCTGTACATATTTCTTTACATAGCTTAAGGTCATCAACAAAGATTGAGATGCTACTTTCAATTCCCACTTCTAGATCATTAATAAACAAATTAAAAAGCATTGGTTATTATACAGCCTACAGAAACAAGTATTTTTCCCAACAGAAAATTGTAAGAAGTGCCCATTTTGTCTTTGCAGTTACATCTGAGCTTGGGGTAACCAGGCTTTATTTTGAATATTGTGCAAGCCTGTCCAATATGTATTAATGATCAGTGTTATAATTTACAGTCCTAACAAATAAGGATATTATCGCATTATGTTTTATGTATAAAGTACTATATCACCTGGGGTAAATACAGCAACAAAATGGCCACTATAAGAACTGAACTTTTTACAGTTCTCCGAAGTAATTAATAAAGGAGAGGAAGTAGGATTACATAATGTTTGAAAGTAAATAGTTAACCAATTACATGTTAGAGTCATCTCCAACATAGCTCTATTTTACAAACCTTATACATGCCATTGACATCAGGCTTGAGGATAAGTGAGGTAGACCAGAAATTCATTGTTTTACACCTGTTCTGAACAAGGAGATTGATCCAGCAGCTGGATGCTTTAAGTCTGCTATAAAGTGATTTGGACACGGCCAAAGAGGTGTCATGATTCTGTCCTCTCCTCAGCCTGGTGCAGTACCTCATAGAGCTACTATCTTTCTGTGGTGCTGTTGTAGGCTGCTGTACTCAGACTAAAGAGGTCTGATTCTGTTACCAGATGGCCCTACCTTGCAATCACCTCCTCTCTATTTAGTTCAGTATCTCCCCTTCCTCTGGCCCAGATTATACTGATCAGTTTATTGAGTTTCAGTTCAGTTTTTTTTTTTGGGTTACCCTGAGTTCCATGAGCCGGCTGCACCCCTGAGTTCCATGAGCCGGCTAATTCTCCTGTGCTCGTGAACTGGCTGCATTCCTATGCCTCCCTCCTGTGTTTCTGAGCTAGCTTTATCCCCGTGCCCAGAGGCCCAGCTCCCCGCCCCAGGAAGCCTTGTTCTTTTCTGTTTCATTGAGTGTTCTGTTGTGCATTATTCGTTCATGTTTCTTGCATATATATAATATACTTGTGCTCCCTTTAATTTGTATGTGTGTGTGTGCTGGTTTTCTTGCTTTCTGGGTTCCAATTTATTTAGGTTGTTTATTATGGTCAGCACCCCTTCCTGACCAGCTCCCCATGACATGAGGATTGTGAAACCATAAAGCAGAGGAGAGATTGACATTAGGGTCTCCACAAGTATTGTTTACATTACAGGTATAGCAGTATATTGTGAACAGTATTTGGGAGTATCCCCTGTTTGCTATCTTAGCAGACGGATATCTATGATATTGTTTTAAAGGGACTCTAATGTCCCAAAAAAATTATTTCTAGTTTTGTAGAGCTGAAAATAATAAATTAAGTGCAACAAACCCTATCTCTCAAACCGCTATGGTTTCAGATATAGGTATTCAAAGTTCCCCCCTCCCTCGCCTTCTCCTGATGTCAGCGTCTAGCAGGAGATCCCAGTCCGGGGACCAGCAGCCGGCTCTGCAGAAAAGCCGAAAATGAGGTACTTAAAAATAGTTACTTCACTGGAAAAGTCTACAAAGTGTGCTTGCAAACCAGGCACACTTTGTAGACCTTTCCATTGAATTAATTATTTTTAAATAACAAGATTTCGGCTCTGCTGCAGAGCCTCCTAGAGTCGTACAACTCGAATCTCCTGCTGTCAGCTTTACAGCTGACATCAGGAGAAGGGGAGGGAGGGGGGAACTTTGAATACCTATATCTCTCAAACCATAGCTGTTTCAGAGATAGGGTTTGCTGCACTTAATTTATTATTTTCAGATCTACAAAATATGAAATAATTTTTTTGGGACATTACTGTCCCTTTAAGGCAGTTCTCAAACTATGATTCTAGATTCCCCAGGGTTCTTTAAAGTAGTTCAGGGAGTTCCACAGAGCAAATTTTAGTAAGGACAGGTAGGGGAACAATACAGCTGCCTGGTATCACTTACCTGACATATTTTAAATCAATAATGAACCATTATGTTTCTTTATATGGTGTGATATTATTTTTTGTCCTGTAAATTCATTCTCAATACAGTGTAGGTCTGTAATGACTCCTGTGTGAGACTTTGTTTACTTGCAGAATTAACCCAGCAAGGCTCCCTTTGCCTACTGTGCTAAAAAGGTACAAAATGTCCATGCTGTTTTACACACAAAAGGTAATGTACCTGCTAGAAAGGAACAGTTAGATGGGTATGTACGTAGTCTGCAGCTTCTGTCTTTATGATAGATCAATTCTTGTTGACCATTTAGCCTTTTATATTGAAGAAATAAGCATATTTTACATAATTTTATTTTTAATGCTGGGTGATCATAACTTTATTGTACATATGTTAGATATCTTCATACTTGGGAACTTTTGAGACAGGGCTACCCGGAGGGTAACCCTGTCAGTGCAGACCTGTGAAGAAAATGACGCGATTCGTGTCATAAAAGGGGCGGTGCTTAGTCGCGGAGGGGGGGCGGGACAATAAACCCCTCCAAAATGTATCTAAGAGGACGGGGAGTGGGAGGAACCAGGCGGGACAGAGCACAAGTGGGCAGAGTTTCTATTTAAACTCTGCCCACCCGGTGATCCACACATTGCCCCGGAGACCCGGTAATTCAGTCTAAAATCCTGAGTCTCCGGGGCAAAACGGATATCTTTCTGTCCAGAGTAATGTGCAAGGAGACTAAAGTGAAAAAAACATTTTAAAGGGGAACTTTCACCTCCGCATGATAATGGTTGTATCCCTTCCTTTGTGTCCCCTGTGTACATTGCTGTGTTTCTTTTTGCCTAAAAATCTGTTTAAATGAAGCAAAAAGATACCTGAATTTTGTACCTGATGACGTTAGCAGCCGCACAGCGGCGCACCGTATGGTGCAGAACACACTCCCACAGGGCTTGGCAGTGAATCGTCCATCCAGCACAGCCTCAGCTCCTTTCACTTGCCCCAGCATCCTCCGATGACGGAGGCGTTCTGTTAGTAAGCTGGAGAGATCTCATTGGCTAGATATCGATCTCTGCCAATGAGATCTCTCTCCAGCTTACTAACAGAACGCCTCCATCATCGGAGGATGCTGGGGCAAGTGAAAGGAGCGGAGACTGTGCTTGATGGACGATTCACTGCCAAGCCCTGTGGGAATGTCTTCTGCACCATACGGTGCGCCGCTATGCGGCTGCTAACGTCATCAGGTACAAAATTCAAGTATCTTTTTGCTTCATTTAAACAGATTTTTAGGCAAAAAGAAACACAGCAATGTACACAGGGGACACAAAGGAAGGGATACAACCATGATCATGAGGAGGTGAAAGTTCCCCTTTAATTTATGCCTGTAAACATTTTGTAGCAGATTAAATCAGTATGGCATAGAAGAAGAAAAAAGTTTGTCTCTTTATTTAACCTATTGCATACTAGAAACATCTCCATGCATTGCTTCACTAGGATAAAACAAGTTGTTGGCAGTAGCAGCGTTATGAAATGTGTAAGGTCACAGCCCTTATTGTACAGTTCCCCCCGCCAATCTCTTCTACCTAGAGTTCCTAACTCTGCGCTCCAGCATGGCAGCTGGTGATTCATACTAATACCAGGGAACTTTTGATATGAGCTCACCCTGAGATCTCTGGAATATTAACACTTAACGTTCCCAAGAAAGTAGATTCTCTGTGTTATGTTAGTGTTTGCAATAACCCAGAGATGATCCAATCGGCATACCTGGGAACTCTCCGGATTTGCCCCAGAGACTCCGGTTCTGACAGAGCTTTACCGGGTCTCCGGGGCAGAGGCAGATTCCTCCGGATGTGGAGAGTTTCTACTGAAACTCTGCCACATCTGCTTCTTCTCCCGTTGTGCCTCCGTCCCCAGCCTTCTTTGTGACACATTTAACCCTCTGAGTACCAGAGTGGTACGGAATGCATTGAAAGCAATGCATTCCATACCACTCTGGCACTCAGAGGGTTAAATCCCCCCCAACACTCGAGTTAAGCCCTGCCCCTTTTTGACGCGATTAGCGTCATGTTTGTTACCCCCTTCTGAACAGAGGACTACCCTCCGGGTAGCCCTCAACTGAAAGTTCCCAGGTATGCCAATCGGTCTTCAAGGAACCTTTAACATGTTACAGTTTTGGGACATCACTTATTAAACACTCACAAGACCAGCAGGGCTTCTCCCTCTACCTTTCTGGTACAAATGTTACTGATTTGAGCAATAAATAAGCAGTAAATTGGTGCAAATTATATAGTAGGCCAGAGAATTTGGCCCTTCACCCTGAGAACTGTGTCAAAACCCTGAGTCTCAGGGTCAAACCCTGAGAGTTCCCAGGTATGTTCATACTGCATGTCACACACATAAATTACTGTCCCTCACTGTCAATGAACTTCTATCCTGGAAACCTGAGAAATGTTAATATCAATGAAGTCAGACAGGGATTTTTCTTTGAAGAGTGGGAGAGATTGAAATATAAAAGAAAATCAGCAGAACAGTCAAAGCAAAGAATTATATGCAGAAAGCACATACCAAATAGAAAAATGACACTACATGGTGTTTAAAAGATAAACAGGCTAATAACAAAGTGCAATGATTGTTTCTATTTATGCCTTTCAGCGCCAAAGGGGTATGCAAGCATTGCTTACCCTTCTGGCGCTGAAAGGATTAACCCCTTTTAGCTCCAGAAGGATGTGCAATTAAATGCTTACCCTTTGATCGCCAGAGGGTTATGGACACCACTGCAAACCTCTGGCACTCAAAAGAGTTAAAAGATAAAAAAAAAAAAAAAAAAAAAAAAGATTAACATTAACCATTTGAGTGCCAGAGGGGTACGCAACGCATTGCGTACCTCTCTGGCACTCAAAGTGTTAAGGACCAGGGGAATGTGAAATGCATGTCTTCCTAGTTCTTCTCTCACAGCATGGAGTAAGCACCGGGTGGATAAAGTGTTATAAACTGAACCCAGTACATTCCAGTCATAGGAAACCCTGATAAGTAAATTACTTTATCCTATTCAGAACAATGATTCCTTGTGGGTACCAACTGGGATGATTTAGTCCAGTGATTATGTCCCTAAAAGCATTTGTGTAACAATGAGTAATGCAGCAGTTTATCAGTGAGTCATGGGGAATAAGAATCTGACCCTTTGTTTAAGTGACAAACATCCCCCCTATGTCCCAATCAGTGACAGACACACACTCTCACTAACCAACCTGCCATGGACTCAGAGATCCAGAAGGAACAATACATACAGAGGGGGAGACATTTACAGCTAACTGACAAATTCTGATTTTTATGTATTTATTAAGGATTGCAACTATATATTTTTCTATAAATGTTTTAATATTTTCTCAATATAATAAATACATTTTTAGAGAAAAAAAAAATTCAGGTTTTCCAATCTGTGCCATCATAGAATAGTCAATAGGTGATATTGTTGTGCTTATTACCATCCATGGGCATCACTAACTATAGTCCTATATGGAATTCAACTGTTGCAATCTAACACTATCTCCTTAAAGGACAGCCCAGATCACCCAGTAAGATTACCTTATTATGACCAGAAAATACTAATGACCCCTTTGAACTCTGCCCTAGTGTCTTTAAGTGATAAATGCCTTCAATCAGTCCTGCATAGAAAGTCTAGAAGGCCAACATAACACTTGCTTGCAGGACTATAGGACCTCAAACTCTGCTAACTCCAATGGTTTGCACAACCTACTGATTTTAAAGGGTTAAGTAGGTTAACACACTCAGCCTGCTTCAATTTGAAAAACTTCCTGGAAACGGTCTAGTCTGCCTCTAGGTACATGACATCCAAGACTGATTGAAGAGGTTCTCTTTTAACCCTTTGAGTGCCAGAGGGGTACGCAACGTATTGCTTTGCAATGCGTTTTGTACTCCTCTGGCACTCAAAAGATGCAAGGACAAAATGACATAGAAAGGTGTGAGTGAGAGAGTGTGTGAGTGTGTGTGGTCATAAGAGGAGTTAGTTCCTCTTTAACCCTTTGAGTGCCAGAGGGGTACAGAACGCATTGCAAATACATTGGAGACCTCTAACATTCAAGGGATTACAAAGCCCCAATTTAAAATCAGTTGCAATTGGGAGAATTATATGCCCGCCAGTGGTACAGCTGGTATGCTTCAGAATGGCACCCTGCTCCTTTATATAAAAGGCCACAAAACTGGAGAATTCTGGAACAAAAACTGCACCAGGGGAAATAAATAAAAAAAATATTGTTTTAAACGGGTCAACTATTTGAATGTTACATCAAGGGATTACAAGTCACGTTTGAATTATTGGAATTTCTATTTCTCCGATCTGGTGCAGTTGGGTTGCCTCAGCATGATTCCACTATTCACTTGAACATAAAGCCCTAAGCACGGGAACACAGCTGCACAATTATCAGTAACCTCTGTTCTTAGGGCACAGTACCTCCCAAACACTGAGACTGATGTAGCAAGTGGAACAATTCTAGAGCAGTGGTTCTCAAACCGTGCCCTCAGTGGCCACTAACAGACCAGGATGTGAGGATTTCCTTGTGAAAGCACAGGTGAGTTAATCAATGTGAATGAGCCTCTGATCAACACACTTGTGCTCTAGCAGGGGAATTCCTAAGTCCTGGTCTGTTAGTAGCCACAGAGGGCACGGGTTGAGAACCCCTGTTCTAGAGCATACCATCTGCACCAATAGGGACAAATAAAAATTCATAGAATTACAACTAAATTAAGGAAGTAACACTTCCTAATACTAACCCAACATAACATATCGCCAGAAAATACTAATGGCCCCTTTCAGCTACATCAGAGGGAATGATTTATTTCCAGTGATGATGTAGATTTCCTTGCTTCAGGAGGCTCAACTGGCATATACTGTAGATCACTGGTAAGTAAAAGGTAGGCCCTCAGTGGCTCCTCCAGCGCCCCCTGTCTGTCCTCCAGCACAGTGGGACAAGACTATATCACACACATCCTATTTTCACCCCAAAAAAGCAGCATGTCCTCCTTCTGCCTCATTGCCACTAACACTGTTCTACCGTAAACCCTTTGATGTTAGAGAGGCCTCCAATACATTGAGAAGGTTCATTTTTTAAACTTCATTTAGAATTTTCAGCCCTGAGGTGCAGCCCTTTGATTGATCTGAGGACCACATAAGTAACAAGATTCACCCCTAAGGGTTCTATATCACTGCTGTAGATGGACTTTAAAAAAAGCACTGGATACCATTAACACCTTAAGGACTAATGACGTGCTAGGACCTTCACAGCGGTTCGGCACTTAAGGACCAGTGACGGTCCTGGCACATCATGGAATTCCAGGGTCCCAGTGTGGCTGCACGCTACTTGTGGACCCCGGAGTCCAATGTGCAAAAAAAAAAAAAAAAAAAAACACCTGTGGTCCTTAACTGCCAGCTGCTCACCGATCGGCTGGTTTGATTGTTGAAGGGGTAAAGGGAAAAGCAATAAGCAAATTATTACAATTAGTTTTAACACAGAAAGGATGTTAATCTACGGAGAATACACTTGTCATTTTGGAGTCAAAAGAATATATCCCTCCCCACTTGAAGCAAAGTTAGAGATGGTTATTAAATAGGATGTTTTGCCTTCATTTCGAGTAACAGAAAGGAGACTTGTAAATGGGCTTAAATGATGAATCCTTATATTTTTGCAATGTAAACCCATGCCAGAACATGCAATAAATTAGATTTAAAATTATATATGTGTTGAAGCTATAACTATCCATGTATTTAAATTTAATTTAAAAAAAAACACCTTATGAAAGCAGATTATGTAAGGACTTGTTTAGTCTGTAAATATTAAACAAATATGTAAAATGTATTTTGACTTTACATCCCTATATTTTGTCACATTCATGGTGAAGCAAAGTAAAGTTTTCACTTATTGTGTAAATTGCCTGGTCTATGCTTAGTCTCTATTGCTACTTAAAGGGATAGTAATGATTTACAAAAACAGAAGCTCCAATTAATTTTCATAGTATTTGAGCCATAGAGACTGTTATTTCAATACTGAGTTGTAGTTCAAGAGTTACTGAATTACTGATGTAATCCACCTCCCATCAGATGTGGAATCTGGTCTTGAGACCAGACAGCTCACAGCAAGGGACATTCTTCTTCCTGTGAGAACAATGAAAACCCTACCCCCCTTGACTGGCAAGCGAGTTCAAAGGATAGTAATGTTTCACAATAAAAGCAGGTCCAATTAATCTTTATAGTATTTGGGCCATGGAGAGCGTTATTTCAGTACTGTCAGAGTTGCAGCTCAAGAGTACTTGAATGATAAAGTATCCCCCTCCCGCCCCTTTTACTGCTGTAACACTGCTCACCTCAGAGCAGCAAGACTGTCCGGATGGATCGCTCACAGTAAGAAGACGGTCCCTTGCTGTGAGCTGTCAGGTCCCAGGACCAGATTCCTCATCTGAGGGGTGGTGGCTTACACTAGGTAAAAGGTACGGGAGGGGGAGACTATCATTCAATTCCTCTTGAACTACAACTCTGACACTATTTAAATAACACTCTCCATGGCTCAAATACTATGAAGATTAATTGGAGCTGCTGTTTTTTGTGAAACATTACTATCCCTTTCAGAAAATGGGCAATTGAAATTTAGCAGGGGGGTGCTACATTTATGTCACCTATGAAGCAGAACAAAAAGGGCAAGTGCAGGGAAATAATTAGCCTGCAGAGAAGGTAGAGTACAGTTCCCTGCAGCAAGAGGAAATGTAAAAAGTTAGAGAATGATTATTCTGAAAGGGAAAAGTACAGTGACAATTATCAAGAAGAAAATGAGAGTGCGCAGTGAGGTAATGAATATGCACAGAGGTGAAAGTGTGGTGAGAAAATTGTCAAGTAGAATAAAAATGTAGAGATAGTGGACATTCAGTGAGAATTATCGTGCAGTGAGAAAATTATTACGCAGAGAGGGGAAGTGAGATAATTAACATGTAGAGCAGAATTGCAGTGAAATAATCATGAAGCTTAGAAGTACTATGAGATAATAATGCAAAGAGAGTAAACTCTAGTGCAATGATAATCATGGAAAGAGAGTGAAAGAACAATGATATCATGATCATCAAAGGGGGAAGTGCTGAGAGAATTATCATGCAGAGCGGTAGTGCAGTTAGATAATCATGCAAAAAGAACAAATTGCAGCACAATAATCACGCAGATAGAAAGGACATGCAAAGAGAATTATCATTCATAACAGAACTTCAGTGCGATAATTATGCAGAGAAGGAAAAAGTGCATCGATATAAATCATCATGCAGAGAGGGAATAGAAGTGCAGCGAGAATCATCATGCAGAGTGTGGAGGGGGGATGCAATGAGATAATAATCATCATGCAGAGTGGAGGGGGGTGCAGTGAGAATCATCATGCAGAGCGTGGGGGGGGAAGTGCAGCAAGATCATCATCATGTAGAGTGGGGGGGGGGGGAGAAGTGCAGTGGGATAACCACCACGCAGAGAGGGGAGAAGCGCAGCGGGATAATCACCACGCAAAGGGGAGAAGTGCATCACGATAAATCACCACGCAGACAGGGTAGAAGAGCAGCCAGATAATCATCATGCAGAGAGGAGAAGTATAGTGGGTGATAAAAATTATCTTGCAATAATAATAATAATTCAGAGTGGAAGTGCAGTAAAATAAATAATCATGCGAAGAGAGAAGAACTGTAGTGCGATAATAATCATGCAAAGTGTGGAACTATAATACAATAATAATCATGCACAGAGAGCAGAAGTACATAGGTATAGTTATCATGCAGAAGAGGAATTGCAGAGAGAATTATCATGCAGAGTGGTGAGGAAATCATGCAAAAAGAATGGAATTACAGTGAAATAATGCAGAGAGAGAGGACATGATGAGAGAACTGTCATGCAAGAGAATTATCATTCAGAGGGGCAATAAAGTGAGAGGGTTGATGCTACTCATCATGCAAAGAGGGAGATATGCAGTGGGGATTATAATACACATATGAGAATACAGCTTCATAGAAGAGGATTTTAGTGTGCTTACCATAAAATCATTTTGTTTTAGTCCATGTGGAACACAGGAACCATGGGATAAAGTATTCTGCTCTAGATGAGTAGGGCACGTCAAAAAAAGGTCAAAGGCAGAGACTCCCTCCTCCCTTCCACTTTACTGCCTGCTAAGCTCAGTTATAATGTACAGCAAAGCCAACTGAAAAGCAAAACAGAAGTGAAAGAAGGAAAGGGAATCCCCTGAACAGAGAACACCATCCTGAAGAAAGGTTAAAACATACAGAAGCAATAAAGGTCACAGCCACAAACCCTGGTCAGCACATCTATTGTAGAGGAGGAGCCAAATCCTATAGTAGGCCTTGGAAGAAACTGGTTTTCTAGACTGAAGCATAGTAGAAATTACAGTATCAGAAAATGCCTTTTTCGTCAGGATGCTGGCCTCAAAAGCCAAGTCAAAGCTAGCTTCTCCTCCCGAGGGTGGCAGTCTCCTCCGTGGACAAATTGAGATTTATATTAAAAAAAAAAAAAAAAAAAAAAAACAGGCCAGGTTGGATCAATCAGGATGACATAAGCCCTATCCATCCTGGCTTTCCTCAGGACCAGGGCAATCAGGGGAGTTGGAAGAAACAAATATACCAGAAGAAAATTTCAAGGCATGGTCATTGCATCCACCGAGAGAGCCAAAGGATCCCAGAACTTGGAGCAGAACTCAGGAACCATGCGGTTCAGATGAAAGTCTGTGACAGGGCTGTCCAAGTTCAGTCCTCAAAGGCCACCAACAGACCAGGATGTAAGGATTTCTCTGATTAAGCACAGGTGAGTCAGTCAAAATGAATGCGTCACTGATTAACTCACCTGCTTAATCAGGTAAATCCTTAAAGGGATAGTAATACTTTGTTTTATCTTTATTTTATTTTGTAGGCATTAAAAAATCATGAAGAATGATATAAGTCTTATGTCTCAAACCTTTATGGTTTAAGAGATATATTTACAAGCAAAGTTTCCCCCTCCTGCCCCTTTTACCTAGTGTAAGCCATCTATACTCAGATGTGGAATGCAGTCCATAGACCAGACAGATAACAGAAGGGGACACTCTTATTCCTATGAAAACAATGAAATCCCTGCCCCCCTTGACAAGCTTTTCGGGTTTTTCGCTTATCTTAATTGAAGATTGTCCCTCTCTGCAGTCTACCTGGGCACCTCCCTTCTGCTCTGGCTGAGCAGTGTTACATCAGTAAAAGGGGTGGGAAGGGGATACTTTATCATTGAATTACTCCTAAACTACAACTCTGACAGAATTGAAATAACACTCTCCATGGTCCAAATACTATGAAAATTAATTAGAGCTGCTTTTATTATGAAACATTACTATCACTTTAAATCCTGGCCTGTTGGTGGGCCTCGAGGATTGAACTTGGACTGCCCTGGTCTATGAGATCACTGGTGACTTATGAAGTCTGGCACCACTTTTTCACCTACTGAAAGTAAACTGCAGTTAGGGTTGGCACGTGGGCCTCATATCACGGTGTACCTGCGGCCACTGCTGGGCTAGCTGTCTGCTTCCTTGTCCTCTATCCTTGCACTGTCCATGCGGGCGGGCGGCACCCAGGTACCGTCCACTTCCGCATTCTTGTGTGGTCTCGTGTTAGCAGGCGTGCGTTAACTGATAGGTGTCAGTGACGTTGCACTTGCTCTTGCAGGGCTCCGTGCGATTGGCCTATTTGCTTCCAGCCTCCTGGAGACTATTTAAACTGCCTGGAGACTGGGCTTAGTCACCCTTACGTGGTGTTTCAGTGCAGTAGCTCCTTGTGTCCTGTCTGAATCTTGTTGTGACCCGAGCTTGGCTTCTGATCCTCCTCTATGTCTGTTTCCCTGGCTTTGTTTGACTACCCACATTGGTACTGACCAGTGGCTCTGGCTGAATACCCACTCCGTGTATGACTCCTGGCTTGTCTAACTACCTACACTGGTACTGTCCTGTGGCTCTGGCTGACTACACGCTGTGTGTGTGACTCCTGGCTTGCCTGACTACCCACAAAGGTACTGCCCTGTGGTTGTGGCTGACTACCGTTGCGTGTGGCCTCTGGCCCTAGCATTCTAGGGCTCCATGTGGGTTCTCTGACCTTGCATACCTCTCTCTCTCTCTCTCTGGTAGGTCTGCCAGGGTGGACCATAGGCTAGGTTCGATCCTTGTCTCTAATCTCCATTGGGCTCAGTGTACAGCTCCTGGGTAGTGGTCTGTAGCGATGTCCTTACATCTGTATTCTGGGGATTCATGGGGAAGTGCCTCTTTACTTGTATTACTATTAAATAAAGATGGTGTTCATCAAACTGTACCTGTGTCATGTTCTAATTTCTATTGGTTACCGTGACACCTGGGCACAAAAAAAAGAATCCTCTGGACCTCTGCCCAAGCTGCTGTGCTTCTGGTTCCTCCCTGGCTACTGATGTTGGACACTGACATTGCAATGTTGGACTGAATCCGCATAGAGGACTGCTACAGGGGTTGAGACCAGTGACCAAGTGTATGGTGAATTGCCCACAGCTCTAAGACATTGATGGCCAGAAGGCTCTGCTCCCTGGTTCAAAGGCCCTGGGTCATCAGGGAGCCCAGGGTAGCACCGTATCATAAGCTACAGAGCGTGATGAGTGGTACAGAGAAGGACAAGGCCTTGCCAGGAAACCTAATAGCATCAAAAGGCCACTTCAGCTAGATAAGCATTAGCTTCAGGAACCTTGGAAAAAAAAAATCTAACAGATGATCACCACAGATAGCAATGGCCCTAGTCACCCAAGGAATGGTAAAGGAGAAGGCATAAAGCAGTGCCAGAGGAAGCAAAATTTGCTTTCTGAAATTAGTCAAGCGGCAGCACAATATTCTTTGCAAAATGAGATATTGGTGTAGGGAATCAGCACAGGATGGGTATCTCAATGTGTGAAGGACTCAGATTATAAAAATGCTGATTAAGGAAGTTTTTTGTAAGGCACCTTCCATTCCTCCAGGATAACTTTGTCCAAGAAATGGCGAGAAGCAAAGATAGGAACCTCCTTCTTGCATCTCAAAAATATCAGGGGAAGAGGAACTGGAATCGGTGACCTGAGACATGAAGCGTCTCCACGGATTCCCAATTAAGCTCCTCCACCAAGGGGCTAGAGTCATTCTCATAATAGTCCCCCACGAAAGAGGAATACCCATTGGTCACCCCAAAATAAGGTGCTTAAACACCTGCCCCACAGACCATGAGCCGAGGACCCCTTGAACAGATGAGAGGATAGGGGCAACTGAAGGAACAAAAGCCTTAACCCAGATTGGTTCCTGGTGAGTAGGTGATGGCCCTGAAGGTGGTGTAGAAGGTCACTATGCAAGAGGAACATAATATACCAGAATATTCCCTAGGGAGCCCAGTCTGGCATGAGGAACAATTTATGAAAGGAGTTAGGGGGGCCCAAGAATCCTTAGCCTTGTACCTGCCCATGTGTCCCTTAGATTCTGTCATAGAAGACCCCACAAGCTAGTATAAAGAAAAACAATCAAAAGTAGAAAAAGACATGAAAAATGTACCTAAAAGCATGCAAAAGGTACTTATCTGACTTCAAAAGGTTAAACTTGCAAGCACAAGAAAGACCAGCCTTTGTGCAGCATGCAGAATCCAAAAAGGAAGACAATTATACTAAGACCACCTCTTCCCATGGCAGAAAGCCTCAGAAGTACCCACTAGCAGCTTCCTAGGTGCAACCATAGGCAAGATATGTCCTCTGTACGTTTTGTGCGTGAATCCAAAATAGAACCACTCGGGCACCGGGTCTTAAAGGGATAATGATGTTTCACAAAAACAGCAGCTCCAATTAATCTTCATAGTATTTGAGCCATAGAGAGTGTTATTTCAATACTGTCAGAGTTGTAGTTCAAAAGTAATTGAATGATAAAGTATCCCCCTCCCACCCCTTTTACCTAGTGTAACACTGCTAACCTCAGATGTGGAATCTGGCTGCTTGACCAGACAGATAACAGCAAGGGACAATCTTCTTACTGTGAGAACAATGAAAACCCTGCCCCCATTGACAGGTTTTCCCTTATCTTAATTGAAGATTGTCCCTCTCTGCAATCTACCTGGGAACCTCCCTGCTGCTCTGAGGTGAGCAGTGTTACATCAGTAAAAGGAGCAAGAGGGGGGATACTTTATCATTCACTTACTCTTGAACTACAACTCTGACAGTATTGAAATAACACTCTCCAAGGCCCAAATACTATGATGATTAATTAGCATACCTGGGAACTCTCCGGTTTTGCCCCAGAGACTCCGGATTTCAAACTGAATTACCGGGTTTCCGGGGCAGTGTGTGTGAATCACCGGGTGGGCAGAGTTTAAGTAAAAACGCTTCCCACTTGTGCTCCATCCTGCCCGGTTCCTCCCACTCCCCCCCTCTTACCTTCATTTTGCAGGGGTTTTTTTGTCCCCCCCGCGACTAAGCCCCACCCCTTTTATGACGCGAATCGCATCATTTTCGGCACTGACAGGGTTACCCTCCGGGTAGCCCTGCATGAAAAGTTCCCAGGTATGTTAATTAGAGCTACTTTTATTATGAAACATTATTATCCCTTTAAGGGCCAGTGGTCCCTGGGTGTGTGGTCCTTTAAGGACCAGATTGAAAACTCTGACGTGTGGGCACGCTGAACAGGGGACTGAAAGAGATCGCTCCGGTCTTGTAGCAATCAATTTCAGGCCTCGCTATTACTGCAGGAGTGCTGTGATTAAAAAGTATGTGACGTGCCAGGACAAGTGCTGGACAGCCGTGACGATCCTGGCACGTCAGTGGACAGGAAGGGGTTAATTGGAGCTGCTTTTATTGTGAAACATTACTATCCTTTTAACGGGGCCTTGTCCAAATCTGGTAATGTTAAAGAGGAACTATCACCTAAAACCAAAGTTTTACTATGCGTTTTAATGTTTAACCCGACATTAGTTCTGTGTGTGTTCTTCAAGTCGCCTGGTAGTGGAGATATTTGCCCTGCGAAATCGGGCACTTCCGCATTCTGCGGGACTCCATGACGTCTCAGGACTTCCCAGCTGCCCCAAGGAGCACGTTCACGCTGCCCTTCGAAGCTGGATTTCTGTGATGTAGCGTTACAGCAAACTTTGTTTACAATGCTACTGAGGTTGCAACCTCAGTAGCATTGTAAATGGAGTTTGCTGTAACGCTACATCACAGAAATCCAGCTTCGAACGGCAGCGTGAACGCGCTCCCTTGGTCAGCTGGGAAGTCCTGAGACGGTACAGGGTACCGTAGAACACGGAAGTGCCCGATTTTGCAGGGAAAATATCTCCACTACCAGGCGACTTGAAGAACACACACAGAACTAATGTCGGGTTAAACATTAAAACGCACGGTAAAATTTTGATTTTAGGCGATAGTTTTGCTTTAAGAAATAACTTTTGTAAATTAAAGAAAAAAGTTAGGGAATCAATATAAAACCCCACTGCCTTAAGGGCACAGACCCCCAAGAGAGGGGAATTTGCCCAGATAAGGAAGATAGTGCAAGGATTAATAGCCCTGCAAAGTTACAAAAAAACACTTAACCCATATCAATCTTATCACAACAGCCAAAAATTAAACACACACACAGTTTATGTAAAAAAAACAAAAAAAAACAAAGAGAGCGCAAACCAGGCAAAAATCCACCTAAACAAGTGGATGACAGAGACCAGGGACAAACTTACAGGACCAAAACACTTAAATGGTTTCTTAGATGCAATATTCAGTCTCCCATTACAATGAATGAAAAAAAGCTTCTAAGAAGCTATTGAGTTAAAGGCTCTAAAGGAAACCCAACTTTGATAGGTTTGTGGTCCTGCAAAATGAACCTGTACATTCAACAATCCATGAATGAGGAAGCCAGGAACATGAGTTCCCCTAATGGGGTATTATTCAGCCCCAAATGCTACGAAAAACAAAAAAAAGGCTAACTAAGAGAGCTGAGCCCATGTTACCTACCAATAACAAGGTCACTTAAAACTGATCTTAGTGGACAGGGAAAAGTGGAAGGGAGGAGGCAGTCTCTGAATCAGAACCCTTTTTCTGCCCTCCTGGAAGAGAAGAATTTACCCCATGGTTCCTGTGTTTCACATTGGATGACAGAGAAACACAGGATATGGTGAGACAGAAAAAATGCCTGTAAAGTACAACTCCATATAAAAAAGGAAGTAAGGAGTAGATGATAAAAGCTTTAGCATCCACATACTGTATATAGGCTTCACACCAGCAATTTGATGCTCTGAAATTTCATAAGTGCATGACAATTTACATGCGATCATGCTTTTTTCAAAGCAACTTGAATCTGTCTACTTTTCTACCCATAATGCTTTTATTTAGATTCAGCATTGCAGTTTCAACATTGCACAGTAACCATATTTATTGTGAGATATTTGGTAATCTAACTATGAAATCGATACAAATCACATACTATTGAGGTAACACATATACCAAAAGTTCATAGGTATGCGCAGCCAATTGCATTAGGGTGTGCACCCACAAGCACAAACACACACATGCGCGCGTGTATATATATATATATATGTGTGTGTGCTAACTAAATGAATAAATGCATTAATCTGGACTGGGAACCAAATGGGCACACTACATACAAATATAATAGCAAATTAATTATGCAATGTGAGCAACAGATGTTGCCAAATTTACCCTTATGAGCTTAAAACTCTCCACTCTGGCATATATTGTAATTTAGAATGCTTTTATGGGAGGGAGAATGGTTAGCCATTGCACATTAATTTTAATGCCACTGTTTCAAACTGTATTTTACAGACAGAAAACAATAAAAAGACTGGCCACCCTGTCCATCTCCACAAACTGGCCACCCTGTCCATCTCCATACTGCCCACCTCCACACACTGCCAACCTCCACACCCTGTCCTTCTCCACGCACTGTCCACCCTGTCCTCCACAGTGCCCACCACCTCCACACACTGGCCTCATTGGCCACCTCCAACACCCTGCCCAACTCCACATTGTCCCCCCTCCACACCCTGCTGTCCTCCACACACTATCCATCCGTCTCCATCCTGACCCCCTCCACACTCTGTGCCCATTGTCCACCTCCACACTCTGTGCCCACCTCTACTGCCCAATGTGTCCATCTCCACACACTGCCCACATCAGATACAGGCCACCGACATAAGCTGCTAGCAAAGAGATGATTTAAGACAGGAAGTGCATAATGCTGCGTTGTGGCAGAGTGCACAACGAGCATGGTTATTGGCGCCCGCGCCCCCAATGGTGTTGTCATCATCATGTGCATGGTACGCAGACCTGAAGGTTGCGTACGCATGCGCAGCTATCAAGTAGCTTCCCTACACATTGAGTCTCAATAGACTCAATGAAGGGAAGAGAAATGTCAGTGACAGACACTGACAACGGCACTTAGGGAACATCGCTTAGCTGTCGGCAGCTGGAGTGATTGTTCTCACACGTGGGGGCATCCGAGCAGGCGGCTTTTTATGCCGGGCGGCCTAGGCCTATTTTAATTTGTGGGCCTGGAGCTGCAGCTCCCTCAGCCCCTATATTAATCCGGCCCTGCGATTAGCTTGTGCCTATGCACACCCCGTGCGCACGCCTATGCAAAAGTTGCTGCAAAATGTATTACATCACAACATGTTTTTATAGGAGTTGAATTGTTGCGATTTAGTTGCCAGCATGAACTAGGCCTGAAAGAGTTGGTAGATAAGAACTCCCTGCAATGTATGATAGAACATGGCGGTTCAGCATCACTAAGGCGGCAAGTGCAGCTCCATTCATTTATGTACATGAGCAGGAAAGTGCAGCTTCCCCATGTAGTAAAAGAAGTGAAGCAAGCAGCAGTGAACCTTCATGAGGCTGATATACCATGAGAGTGGTGCAATCCAAGAGAACAGTAGGTAATACATTTAAAAAAAAAAAAAAAATCCCATTGATTTAAATGAGTCTGAGAAATGTTTTAATACATTTATGATGTGGCTTTTAATTCTGGTACTCAAAATGTTTAGCCCCTTGAGTGCCAGAGAGGTACGCAACGTACCTCCATACCTCCCAACATTTCAAATTGCCAAAGAGGGACACTTATGTTTTAGGAGGTGTTGTTGGGGGTGTGGCTGGTGGGGGGGGCATTACCGATTAATTTTTAGGCTATTTCATGGCCTATTGACATACCTGGGAACTCTCAAGGTTTGACCCTGAGACTCAGGGTTTAGACCCAGATCTCAGGGTGAAGGGCCAAATTCTCAGGGTGAGAGAGGTATGTGATACCTACTACAAGATTTGCCACCATTAAATGTTTCCTTAGTATCTAAACTGGTGCCATTTGTACCAGAAAAGCAGCAGGAAACGTCCTGCTGGTCTTATTTGTGTTTAGGCAATGAGATCTCTAAGTTGTAACTTGTTGAAGGTTCCTTTTGGACCGATTGGAGCACCTCCGAGTTACAGCAAGCAGGTACTATTGCATAAAATCTACATTATAGGAAGCTTTAAGGGTTAATACTCCAAAGATCTCAGGGTCAGCTCATTTGGAAAGTTCCCAGGTATGACTGACATCTCCTTGTGTAATCTAATAAATGACTTCTAACAATACCAAAGTATTTTATTTACACAGACTAATTTATAAACACAAATATTAACTTTTAAACAAACATTGATGGGAGTTTTATGGCTGTGGGGCAATAGGATACACTTTTATACACACTACACAATCTGACCTCCTAAAAAGAGGGACATCAGGGTGGGAAAGAAGTATTTGGGTCTAAAAGAGGGACACTTGGGAGGTATGTACCTCTCTGGCACTCAAAGGGGTTGACCCCGTGAATGGTAATGCGTTTGAAACCCCTATCATTCATTTTAGCTTTCTCCATCAGGTTTGCCCAAGAATTGCACCATTTCTTAGTGCATCAGCCTCCATAAGAAGATAGCAGGAAAGTTCAGCTCCTCCATAAACTAAACAAATGAAGGAAGGATCAGCAGGAAAACTCCAAATAAAAGGAAACTAGCGGAACTCCCCACAGCGAGCAGTACAACCCTTCTCCCCATTGTGTTGCAACACACACACTGGGACTAGAGGCAAGGGCAGGGCTTACCTGGACTAGACCATTCCACATAAGTTTGTAGGAGTGGTGCCCTTCCACTTCCGCGTTACCTGGGCTTCATATTAACCAGTGCACCTTACCCTCAACAGAACAGCAACTAATAACTAACTTTCTAAAGTGAACCTTGTATCTCCCATGGGGAGTACCTCTCATTCAGTGTAGGCTGACCCCTCCCCCGGCTGGTGGTACAGTCCACAGTACCTGGTGTGTCGGTTACGACTTGCACATATCGGATGGTTCAGCGGGTGTCAGACATGGGAGCCCCGCGCTTAAGTTTGTTAACTTTGTTCCCTGTTCTCCTTTTATCAGGTAAGAGGGGGTACCGGACTGTGTGTATGTACCTGAGGAGCGGGTGTGGTTGGATACAGTTTGTGTCTTGCTCTGCTACTGAAAGGGTTACTTCCGGAGAGCTAGGCGCTGTGTTGTAGGGCTATCCTATATGACCTGAGGGAATGTATGTGTCTTTAGTTCCGCCCCCTTGCGGGCGATAAACCACAGTGACCCAACACCTGCTCTGCCTGACTGCCCTTCTCTTTAACCACGGATAATTAAAACATAATTTAGGGTGTTGTCTTAGTTATACGGGGGGCTATTTGGCCTTACTTATGAAAGTACATAAGGATCAAATCAACTGCTTCGTTTGGGATTAATGAAAAGTCTTAATTGTTGTAAATGGGGAGTTAAGCTAGGGCAACGCTAGGGAAGACATATAACACGAAACAATTATTTAAAATCGATGGACAGTATGGGAAGTTAATTATCCCACATAACGCAGTTGGTTTGTCCCAGAAGTGCGCTCATTTGCTTTTATACATACATCCCGTAACATGTCAGAGGAGCGTCATTGATTGAATTACAAAGGGTTAAAATATGACTGTTTCTCAACTTGTAATCACGAACCATCACCAATCCCTCATTTTTTGTGTCTGCCCCCGCCTGCCCGTCCCCTCCCTTCAGTCTATCGCTCCCTAGTTTCTTGTGTGTTTCATGATGTCACTGGAGGCTTGTTTTCCTTTCAGTACTCTACAGTATAATAATGGTGTCCTGGGGGAGGTTGCTCATTAGGGAAGCGGTGGAAAGTTGACACATTGGCTGATAAATGGGATCTTTCCAGGGGGGCTGGAATGGTCTCAGGGAAACTACGATAACAACGGAAAGTGGGAGGGGAAGAGTCTGTGATTTGGGCACCTGGTGCCATCCTTTCCCGCTGATACTGAAAGCTATGCTGTAGCACCACCACCTGGCACAGTCTGCTGTTACCCTATTTGTCTACACAGGGCCAGGGAAACGATAAAGAAATGTCATAATTATTTTTGTCCCCCCATATACTATAAAGTGGGGATAAGTAAGTATTGGCATTCTAACATTTGTATTTATGGCATAAATATTTGGAAAAGTTTATGACCTTAGCTGGGAATAATGCATATAAATATTATTATAATAATCATATTATAGACTTCATGTTCATTTTTACCAGCCTGACTGTAATATACTCCTTGGGTAACAAGATAAAACACAATTAGTAATTATATGGGTGTTTTTTTCAGTGAGATATAATGTAAAGGATTGGTGCCTCCTTGTCAAAATTTGAGAGCAACGTAGTACCATTTTTAAGGAGAATAACAGTGTTTTCTTTTGTCCAGATACCGCATATATCACTAATATATGTGGATCCAATAAGGAGCATGCGATCCCCATTAATTATTGCTAAAAACAGTGCTTGCGTTTCACAGTGGAATGCACACTGTGTTCTGCAGTATTGAAAGCCAGAGAGATTTCCTTTCCCTGGTTTATGGTCAGGGTTATGTTTTTGGGTCACTTGCTATTATTGGTATTATTACTACTATCTGTTGAGGCTGCTGAATTTCTAGGATGTCTTATGGGCCAAAGCCTCTTCTTCTGAGGAGAAGACTCCCGTGGATCCTTCTAATACCAAGGATGATAGATCCTTAAAAACAAAGCCATGTGCTGGATGTGACAACAAATTGCTTTCAACTGATTTGTATAATCCCTGCCCTGAATGCCTGAAGAAGGCTTCTGGACAAGATATGCCCTCCCAATTTCTGGTCTTTTTGACTTGGATGAGAGCTTCAGTACAGGAAACCTTTACTGCCATGCAGTACCCAAAAAGAGTCAGGGACTGGAAGGTCTGTCCTTCAGGCCTGATGATCCGGGCAATAGCCCCAGTATCCAGGATTTGGATTCCTTATGTACCTCAAAATAAGAGGGTGAGTTAATAGAAGAATCTGGGTCATTTAGTTTAGACAAGATAGATTATTTCCTTAAAGGGATAGTAATACTTCATTTTAACTTTATTTTATTTTGTAGGCATTAAAAAAACATGAAGAATGATATAAGTCTTATCTCTGAAACCTTTATGGTTTAAGAGATATTCACAAACAAAGTATCCCCCCCCTGTTCAACCAGATCAGAAGGGAGATGCCCAGGTAGACTGCAGAGAGGGACAATCTTCAATTAAGATAATGGAAAAAGCTGAAAAACTTGTCAAGGGGGGAAGGGCTTTCATTGTTTTCATACAAAGAAAATTGTCCCCTTCTGTTATCTGTCCTGTCATACAACCAGACTCACATCTGAGAAGAGATGGCTTACACTAGATAAAAGGGGCGGGGAGGGGAACTTTGCTTGTGAATATCTCATAAACCATAAAGGTTTGAGGGATAAGACTTATATCATTCTTCATGTTTTTTTAATGCCTACAAAATAAAGTTAAAACGAAGTATTACTATCCCTTTAAGTATGAGGAAGACACTTGTCCTTACAGAAGTCCAGAAAGAGCTAAATGTTACGGACATAGCATTTCGGAGAAAGAAGAAAACTTCTCCAGTTTTCCTCATCAATCACTCTATTCAGGATATGGTCAGGTCTGAATGGCAAATGACCAGATACATACTATATTTTTAAGAAATTTCAGATGTTCCTTTGACAAGATACATACTATATCTAACATATTTCAGATGATGTTCCTTTTTGATAAGTGTTAGATCTAAAATGAATTATGATCAATTGTGTTATACTGTCAGCAATAATACCACTCTAGGTCTCAAGGTTAAGTTGAGAATAGTCAAGGGTGTACAGGCCTTAGCATTAACTAGTGACTTCATGGCATATCATCTGTACCTATCAATCAAATGTATATGTAGGTATAACATGTGGGTAATTACATATTTAGAAAACCCAGCCCCACAATGTATAATATCCATATCTGAACATATGCAGTGGGTACTATCCTTATGAGGTGCTACTGACCACGCGTAAAGACTCTTTATAAAACGTCAGCCTTTAAGCTTAAGAGTAAGAATTGAAGGGCAGAGACAGCTGTAACATCATGCTGCTGCCATACCAAGAAAACATCATTAACTTCTGAGATACTGAAACATCTTGTAACCTGTATAACCTTACACCTGTCAAATCTTTGCCGAATAAAATAATTCTACACTTCTGATTCTCTCCAGCTGTGGTCCTTTAAGAGGAAATGAAAGACTTTAACCGTTCAGTTGCTGTCTGTATACTAAATGAGAGAATTAACCCTTCAAAAGTCTAACAATAAGGCAGAGGTAAAGCAGGGGATCACCATGCCAACAATATATGCTGCAGTGTACTACTATTCCAGTGGAAGACAGTTCTTCTCTAAGGGATCCTGTGCACAGGAAATTGGAAAGTGCATTGAAGAAGCAGTATGCTCTCCTTAGAAAAAAATGTTAAAGCTGCTGTTACATGCGTATCTGGAACCATGCGTATTTGGTTGTCGGAACTAGACAACAAGATTGTCATTGGTCTCCCATTGTATGGCTGGATTCAAATAAAGGCGATAAATGTGACCTCCCATTTTATCAAATATTTTCCTATTGAAGTCTATGGGGAAACCTGGAGATAAAAGCAAAGATAAAATTAGCACCTAGACTACTAAAGGATGTAGCCTCTCTAAAAGAGGCCACTAGCTTCTAGTGTTAGCCAGACGTTTGATAAGGTCAAGCAAAGTATAAGTCTTCATCCCTTTCTGCTAGTTGCTTAAGATCTTGGGGAGCAGATTCTTCCTCTAGCCTGGTCTCCCTTCCATGCAGTGGTGACCTCCTCTTTGGTGAAGAGCTGATTAAAAATTCATCAGGGGTAAAAGTTCCCTTTTGCCCCAAGAGAGAAGATTAGATCCCCTCATCCAATTTGCTCACCTGGCTCTAGGTCAAGGAGACAGTCCTTGAGATTCAAGGAGATCCATCACATCTAGAGGTCAGGGCAGAGCCCAGGTCCAAAGGGGAGGATTCCGAAGAGATTTCTCCTGGAGGTGTCAGTTTAAGGGTGAATTCCAATGAAGAATAGTGGACCTCATCCCTTATTCCAGTGGGGGGGCAGAGTAGAACATTTCCTGAAGGCTTAAGATTCTCCTCCACCCAGACAAATAGGTCTTCCAGGTTGTTTGGATGGGGTGTCCCCTAGAATTCGACATTATCTCAACAAAGAATATTTTCAAGACCTCCAGAGTGACAGCAAATCTATCCAAAGCAGAAGCCATGAAGTCGGCTATTTCGGAGCTGATTAAGAAGAATAACATTGTCTGTCCCTCCAATGCCAAAGGGGTTTGGGCATTTACTCAATGCTGTTCATTGTGGCTAAACCACCAGAAGGATACAGGGCAGTCCTGGACTTGAAAATGTGAACATCTTCATCAGGACTGCCAAGTTCAGAATGGAAACTGTAAGTTCTGTAATCAATGCCTTCATAACCACAGTCTACTTACCAGATGCCTATCATTGCATTCTGACCAGACTAAGCCAGAATTGATGTCCATAACCATCATTTTTAATTCAGAGTGCTTCATTTTGGTCTTTACTATACTCCCAGAATTTTCTAAAATGCTATATATTTGCTGACCCTAAGGGTGGAAGGTATTCCAATGATCTCTTACCTGCACAATCTTCTAATTGTGGCTAACTCGGAACATTAGTTACTTAGACTTATGGAGAGATATATTCATCACCTGACAAGCCAAGGCTGGATGATCAGTAGACAGAAGAGTCTGCTTCAGCCCTTCCAGGACTTAGTTTTTCTGAGAGTCAGGCTGGATATGTTCAAGTGAAAGGTTCTCTTGTGAATAGACAGAATAAGACTGAAGAAGAGAGTACTCTCCAGGTGGCAGTCGCAACACGTGGCACAGGATTTTATGGAGCCCAATATGCATCCTCACTTCTCCCATTCAGGTGCAGTCCCTTGGGCCAGATTCTATCTAAGAAAACTGCAGAACTATGTTCTGACACTCTGGAACAAACAGACAGACAACATGTCTCCGATGATTCCTCTGCTAAACTCAGTCAGAACAGTCTCGCATGGTGGCTAAACGAAAATCTATTATGGGGTCATTACCTAGAAGAACTTCACTGGGAGTTAAAGTGGATGTATCACCTATGCACAACATCCTCTAAATAGGTGACACATCCAATAGCATTAAAATGTTGTTGTGTTGTTGGTTTTTTTTGTTTGTTTTTTTTTTTAAACTTCCGTTTGCTTTAAATGTAACTTACAAAAGTATCTGCTACAGCTACTTCCGGGTGACTGCGGTTCTCCGCGGTTACAGAGCTCTGTCTCTGCTCCCCTCCCTCCTCCGATGACGGAAGTGTCTGTCAGTAAACTGGAGCGGTCTCATTGGCAGAGATTGATATCTAGCCAATGAGATCACTCCAGCTTACTGACAGAAGCCTCCGTCATCGGAGGAAGGAGGAGTGCAGAGGCAGAGCGTCGGGCTGCTATCTATACGGAAGTGGCTGCAGCCCAGACTTTTATAAGCTACATTTAAACCAAACGAAAGCTTTTAAAAAATAACGTTTTAATGCTATTGGATGTATCGCCTAACTATTTAGAGGATGTTGTGCATAGGTGATACATCCACTTTAATCTCAACAGATACCAGCCTCACAGGCTGAGGAGATGTTTGGAAAAGCCTTTACAGTTCAGGTCATCTGTGGAATCCTCATAAACATTCTGGAAATTAAGATAGTCCTGAATTGCCTAAATAAATTCAAGCGTCACACTCAGCACTTGACAGATAACATGGTATGAGGGTGTCTCCTATTACACATTTAGACTGTAAGTTCCTTGGGGCAGGAACCTCTCTCCTAGTGTTTCTATGAATGTAGCACTTATTTTATCCCTTCTTATTTATTGTAACATATGTCTATTGTAAGGCGCTGCATACGCTCCGTAGAAATAAATATATGCATACATATATACAAGATCTCAGTAAAGGGACAACCAGTTCTCATTCAGTCAGCCAACATGGAGGTGGTTCTGTATCTGAGGAATCAGGGAGGCACCATAAGCAGATTATACAATCAGTCTTGAAATGGGCATAGAGGAATCTGCTAATGCTTTCCACAAAGCAGGAATCTCCTGGTGGACTTGTTAAGTAGAAACCATGTGCACTAAGGCTGGACCATTTGGCTTGTGGATTTCATATGACTGTAAGTGACTTGCGTACCCACTCCTGTGCGTCTCCTTATCTGGGCCTTCATCAGGACATGAGGCAGTCATTAGGACTAGGCCATCTTTTAGATTCAAGATTGCATCTGATCTTCACCTGAGCCAAGATACAATTCTGCCTCCCTTCTGCCCCAGTCCAAGGAATGAGAAGGAAAGACTTTCATGCCTTTGTACATGGTAAGATGTATTTCATATCTTGACAGAATTAAGGACTTTAGAAAGTCTGACTCCCTGTTATACATTTTTCTTGGAAATTTAAAGCCACAGCAGCGTCCATGGCTTTGCTGACCAGAAGGAACAAATACTGCATTAAGCTTCTTTATCAAGAAGGTAATCTTCATCCTCCTTCAGAGTAAGATATTCTACCTCCTGGGCAAGCAAAGGAACAGCCTTTGTAGAGCAGCTACATGTTTGTCCATCTTCTCTTCTATCAAGTTTAGGGTTGCACCGATACTAGTATCGGTGCCGATACCGGCATTTGCGCGAGTACTTGTACTCGCGCAAATGCGGCCGATGCCAGCACCGATACCCTGTGTCAGGGTCGGTGCTGCAGAGAGGGAGCCCGGGGAGCTGCTCACAATGCTCCCCGGTCACCTCTCTCACTCCTGCAGCGTCGGAGCATTGCCGCGGGTTACCATGGCAATGCTCCGACGCTGACCTCTGCCGGGGCTCGCGAGAGAACAGCGAGCGCCCGGCAGAGGAGGCTAAGGGAAGAAAGATGGGGCAGTGGGTGTTGAAAGAGGCAGACAGTGGGGTCAAGAGGGAGAAGGAGGCAAAAGGAGGAAAATCAGGAGACAAAAGGAGGGGGGCCAAGAAGAGGCAAAAGGAAGGGGGATCAGGAGAGAGAGAGAGAGAGAGGCAAAAGGGTGGGATCAAGAGTCAAGGAGGGGGAGAAAGGGGGATCAAAACAGAGAGAAAACACCAAGGCAAAAGAAGGGGGCTCAGGAGGGGGAGAATGAAGTAAAAGGTGGGAATCAAGTGTGGGGGGGGGGAGAGTCAAAAGGGGAGAATCAAGAGGTGGTGTGTGTGTGTATGTATATATATATATATATATATATATATATATATATATATATATATATATATATATATATATATATATATATATATAATATATATATATATATATATATAATATTTCAAGTACTCACCGATACCAATTACCTAAACTTTTTTTTTTTGCGGTCATTTGCCAGTTTTCCAAGTACCTAAAGCATATAGGTACTTGGAAAACTGGCAAATGACCGCAAAAAAAGTATCGGTAATTGGTATCGGTGAGTACTTGAAAAAAGTATCGGTACTCATACTTGGTCTTAAAAAATCGGTATCAGTGCATCTCTAATCAAGTTGATGATCATTCTTCAGCTGAACCCAGATTTGGAAGAAAGGTCCTGTTGTACCAGTTTAGCTGTAATATTTTTACCTGTCCTTTTGTGATCTTTCTGTGGCTAGCCTATGCTGCCTTCTCCTTTGCTCTTGGGGGGTGGGTGTACCATTTTTAAGTCTTCAGGCTATGATATTTGTATAGATCATTTTATTTGCTAATGTTGCATATTTGGCCTCTCTCTCTCTCTTTCTCATATATTAGTGCAATAAAATTGATTGCTTGATATTATTAGATGGATGTGGTAGCTTTCGAGTTGTAACCTAGTTTTGAGGAGGGGGGTTTGAAACGCTGCCTCTTTAACTCCTTCAAGTAATACAAGTGTGTGTTCCACACCTTCCAGCGCTTGAAGGGTAAAACACCATTAACCACACGGTAAAAAGGTTTAACACATTGATACAGCAGGCTCTCATGTTTTCACTATGTATATAAATAAATATCTTCCTTTTGTAACCTAACCAAGTGATATGCCTAAAAAATGTATTGATAACCTTAGAAACTTGTTAGGCATGTTGCAGCAGGAACCAACCAGTAAAAGCAGTTTCAGGTTTGTCTAGATTTAGGCGGTATACTTAGCAGGCTTAATTGGCTGTTCTTACAATTTTGTTCTGTTCTGTAACACACACACGTCCTGCAGGTGTAGGAAATATTTATAATTAATTATACTTTCTTTTTTATCACACTTTGAATAATTGTAAACATAAGCACTGTACATGTCATCTGTTGGCTTTCATCCACTCACCCTTATTTTTGCAATATTGTTTAACCCAATGAATGCTAGATATGTAGACCTCTTGGCATACAAAGGGTTAAATGGAAACTACCATATTCTAATAAGTGGACTTGGCATCCGGTTGTAGCAGACATGGCAAAGTCGTACAGCTGAGGACCGCATAATGAACATTTCCCTACAAGGAGGACCACATTTTTGTTGTTTGCTTGCCAGTATTACATTTTAATCCCATCTGGACACCCCTCTGGTCCCTAGTGGGATAAAACTTGTGCATATGGCCCTAAGCATCGGTATCTGATTGTCAAAGGATTTTTGGGGTAAACAATCTTCACAATAGTGGGCAGAGAAGCATTTATATTAATTTAAATGGGGATTTTCACTCCTTCAACACAGGAGAGGTCTACAACACATCTCTTTGCAATATATTGAAAAGCTCTCTAGTATTCAAGGGGTTAAAAGCCCTATTTATATAAATGTTGATTTTTATTTGTACCCTGTGATACAGTTGTATTGAATTGATCCACTTATCTTGTACATATGGCCCTTGGTAAATGTAAAGTGGACACACATGCCAAAACCTACTTGGCTAGCACTTGGATGAGATTGGGGAGGAAAAATGGGATGGAGGGATAGGCAAAATAAAGAGTATGTAGGGAAAATGCAACAGATGGATGTGGAGATAGAATGGGCAGGGGAAAGAGAAAAGTACAAGATTGAAGAGTTGCTGAAATAATTAATTTGAAGATTGAAAGGGCGAGATAGATGGGAAAAGCAGACCAAATTGACATCTACTGGTCCACTCTCCAGAAATGAGGATTTTCACTTCCAGAAGGCGCCTTGCTGACTTTGTCACACACGCACACCCCTATTTCTTAGTTTATTATGTCCTTTTTGCTACATTAATGTTGCTTGTTAGCTTTGTGACAGGTGCAGGGATCGGAATATGTGTTCTATGCACTTTGGCCTTTTGTCTGTAGTTCTGTAATTACTTTCTCCCCAAATTTTTGATATAGGAGCACCTCTGACTGTCAAAATATAGGACCAGCATGCATTCCTCTCCATGTTCCCTGCTGATTCACTTAGTTAATGACCTGGAGAGACAAAACAACGAAAGTGCTCTCACTAGGATGAGTAGTAGCCTGGACTGCATTTAAGACAGACAAAGACTACTTCTGGGGACTGCATAGAAGGGGAGGTCCGTGTTTTTTGACATGCATGGACTCTAATTTGCTGCACCAAAAATCCTGTCATTTTGGGTGTCAGAATTATACTATAAAGGAGAAGCTGGTCAGGTGACCAGCAATTCTCCAGACGTGCCCCCCCCCCCCAGGCTGTCAGGAGGAGGAGGAGTTATATCCCTCTCCACCATTCACATTGCTCCACACATTTACGGGGGTGTCATTTTCACAGGAGTTGCATGGGCCCTCCTGCATGGGAGTTGCATGCAGTTAGTCACACCTATCCCATTTTGCACTTCCACTGATTTTCTCTGTTACTTCACACATCTGAAGGGACCATGCCACTCCTGTAAAAATGTCTGCAGTTAGTCACACACATTTTAATGTCCCTGTTCCTGCACTCCTTTGCTAACATACACTGCCAGTTCTCCTCACTCCTTTCTCACTCACACACGTCCCAGTTTTGAACTTCCACACACTTTCTCCCTTTGCTCCACACATTCACAGCTACACTGGTGATCCTCCTCATTGTTTTTTACCAATTCGCTGTCCGGACATAGTCACAGATCTCTGTCTGCAGTGACTCACAAACCTTCCAGTTGCTGTTTGTGCACTCTTTCTCCTTTGCATATTGTACTGCACTTTCATGGCACCATAAATGCAGTAGTCAACGCTACATCTATATTATGTGATGTGAGGATCATGGGTATTGTAGTGCAGTTTGATGGCACGCTGATTGAAGCATGGTGGCTGTTGCTTACAGAGAGAAAGGGCCTCCTCATTACAGGTACTGCCATTATTATGTTCTCAGGCAGCCGAGGAAGCGGACGCCAATTTAACCATGGATTTCAAGGGGGGGTCGTACTACAAGTGTACAATCACATTAACCGTTTGAGTGCCACAGGGGGATGCAACACATTGCTTTGCAATGTGTTGTCTACCCCTCTGCCACTCAAACGGTTACTTTTTCCCAAACTGCAATAGAGTCTCCAAGCTTTGCTTCCCTCGCACTGGAGGAAGCCACTGAGAATGCCGCCTGTTTACGATCCCCACTTTAGCTAGCAAAATTTCACAGCATTGGCTTTGTATTTTTTCACACATTGAGTGTTACATCGCTCCTAGCAGCCATCCGACAGATTGGTCTGACATAGTCCATGTGTGTATCCCCTATCCTCTCCCTTACATATTTGCCTTAAACTGCAATATTACATTTGCCTTATCCTGATCGCAGTGCTGCTCATCACTGCTCTGTCCTCTCTCTCCCCTTCTCTGCGTGCTCCGCTCTGCGTTGTCATTCTGCACACAAAGAAGGGGAGAGAGAGCCTGGAGCAGCAATCAACATTGCGCAAATGTAATATTGCAGGTTAAGGCAAATATCATATTGTGCCATGTTAACTTGTGTTCTAGTGGAATGGGAAGGGACAGCTCTGGGCCCAGATCTGCCCAGCCAGACCAGTTTCTGCTATGCTGCTTTACTATCCAGCGCATGAAAACTGGGTTAAAATCCCAGCTCTCATGGTGAAACCCAGGGAGATCCCACGCATAAGAATGACACTTCTCTCTCGAACTTTATACCATTAGCAACATAAAGTAAGCGTATTGTGCATACAGTACTTCTAAATTTTATGATCGGGTGTGCCTTCCACTGTATATCCTACTGGTATTCAATATGTAAAGGAATAGAGTATAGCTAGCCCAGATCAAAATGCCCTTCAGCTGTGTTACAAGGTATGCAGCAGTAATATATATATATATATATATATATATATATATATATATATATATACACCAGAGGGAGGCACGTCCCATACGGATATAATACTTGAGCTGTAGATGTCCTGAGAACACTATTAAGGTGTACTTATAACATATTGTATTAACAATAAGAAGTTAGAGAAGGTGCCCCAATAGAACATGGCGACCAGTTGCTGTCGATTGAGTCTCAGCATGCAGAAGCAACACATGAGTGAGCTTGGGAAGTGGAAGTGAGGAAGGCGTTGTAGTAGTGATCTGATAAGACAGAGGTTTGAGGTTTTCAAGTAGAAGTTGTTGTCTGGTGGTGAGGACGATCGAGAAGCAAGTTGGTAAGTTAAATGCCGACCTGTTTTCAGATTGCAATTATCCTTTTTAGTGCCAGAGAGGTACGCAATGTGTTGCATACCCACCTGCCACTCAAAGAGTTAAAGCAAATCATGTCGTCTTACATTTACTGTACTGAATAAATGTATTATATCAAAGAATAAATGTATTATATCAAACTAGTTGAACAGCCCGTGTACATGGGCCACAGTGCCAGGCAGCAACGGAGAGGACTACGTTCTGAATCTGGAGCTCCCTGCTCCGTTATCAGCCGCGGCGTGGGCAGTCTGTACTCTGCATGACATCTTCTGACAAACATACATTAGCGAATTATTATATAGGATGTATTCGTACTGGTTATTAGCTGGCCTCCACAAACTGCATTATGGGATGGTTACCTAATGAGTGGTAGGTGGATTCCTCTTCTTGGTAAGGTGTGGGAGGGGTTAATTCTTCCCTTCATACATACACAGTAACATTCACATATATACATACATACACAATAACATATGTACATTTACAGACAGACACACATATCAATACACATACATCCAACAACACACACATACTCACACATATACGTATTCAGAGACCCAATAAAACACACATTACATTTGCAACACAAAATAACACAAATGCAAAGCCATGATGGGCAATGCCGTCCCACTCTGCTAGTGTCTGTGTGTGTGTATATATATATTATATAATATATAATAATCTCTAACCCTTTGAGTGCCAGAGGGGTATTCTACGTGTTGCACACCTCTCTTGCACTCATGGTTAAAGGAGCAGTAAACTTTTTTTATGAAAAAATATGTTTTGTAGGGATTTTCCTATTGAGTAAAATAAGGGTACTCCCACTGCCGAGAGATTTATATTTCCAGAGTTATTACAGTTTAAACCCATGTTTTGTTTTGTTTTTTACATTAGCAGTGCCCTCTAGTGGCCAAATTCTAATTAGATTTCCTGTTAGATTCTAGTGTAGAGCAAAGTCAGAAAAGTCAGAGACATACAGTTCTCCTTAGAAAATGATGGAAACTGCCTGTCACTTCCTGTCAGTTAGAACTATCGGGAAGTAAAGCACATTCTTTAAAGTAGTTTAAAGGGATAGTAATACTTCATTTTATCTTTATTTTATTTTGTAGGCATTAAAAAAACATGAAGAACGATATAAGTCTTATCTCTCAAACCTTTATGGTTTAAGAGAGATTCACAAGCAAAGTATCCCCCCCCCTGTTCAGTCAGATCAGAAGGGAGGTGCCCAGGTAGACTGCAGAGAGGGACAATCTTCAATTAAGATAAGGGAAAAAGCTGAAAAACTTGTCAAGGGGGGAAGGGCTTTCATTGTTTTCATTGTAAGAAGATTGTCCCCTTCTGTTATCTGTCTGTTCTTACAACTAGATTCACATCTGAGAAGAGATGGCTTACACTAGGTAAAAGGGGCAGGAGGGGAAACTTTGCTTGTGAATAGCTCCTAAACCATAAAGGTTTGAGAGATAAGACTTATATCATTCTTCATGTTTTTTTAATGCCTACAAAATAAAATAAAGTTAAAACAAAGTATTACTATCCCTTTAAGTTCACTTCCTGGTTATTTGAACTGCTATAAATTTTTAATAAAACATCTGACAGCAATGGGAGTCCACTTGTTTTATTCAGCAGGAAATTATCTATAAAATGTGTTTTCATAAAAAAGTTTACTGCTCCTTTAAGGCAGGGCTTGTCAAATTTGGTTTGTTTATAGGAGCAAGACCAAAAATTTAGGAGCCAGATGCTTCATCAGAGTAGAACCTTCTCTCTGAGCTTAATGGAACAAGGTGGGGGAAACTGTGTGAGAGAGAGATGCACCTACCTCTGTATAGTGTGTGTGTGTGAGTGATTCTTTGGCTACCAATGGAACAAGGCTGGACTGTTAGACTAATTCTGTGGCTACCAATGGTCAAGTCAACAAGGCTGGGGGTGATGGATTGTCACAGAGTGTACATGGGGGATCTATGGCTACCAAGTGGGCAGGGTAACAAGGCTGGTGGGGTTACTCAGTGTATGTGGGGCTCTATACCAGTGGAACCAGGCTGGGGGGGGCAGATATTGTATGGAGGCCATGGGACCAGGCTGTGGGGTTGGGATTATACATATAATACAGGGCTTCACAAGCGCCAGGTCAGCATGGCGACAAATTGATTTCTGGCATCTGGGGTTTTAACTCCACTGCAGACGTGTATATATAATTAAAACAAAACAAAAAAAAACAGACCTCGTCTCCAGCTATTGATCTTCTAGCTGATAGTGGTGGGAGATAAGTGCAGACAAGGAGGAGCAAGACTCTCCTCTGCTGTCACCCCATCTGAACTTCCAGGTAGTAATAGACAGGATCGGAGAAACCTCTTCACGTCACCCTGGCTCCGGTGACATCAGGAGGATTCCCCAGTCTTGCCCACTCCTACCCAAGTTTGGATAGGAGTGACAGCAGAGGAGGGTCTTGCTCCTCCTCATTGCCTGTGTTGATCTCCCAGTGCTACAGAGGTTAGATTTAATATCTAAATTTAAAAACGGAGGCCTCACTTTTGGAGACATTTAAAAAAAACAAAAACACATACATAAAATCCCTGTCAGCCATACACTTTGATATGACCCCTGTCCACTGGTAGCCACAGATCTCCATACACACTAAGGAATGCCACCAGTCTTGTTCCATAGCCATAGATCCCCATGTATACTGTCTGACCTATTGTTTTCACAGTATGTGCAGTTAAAGTCACACCTCGTGGAGGGGCATTGGGATCCCTGCCAGTGCCCCCTTAGTATTGATCGCCTGTCCAGTAGGGTAGGCGATCAGTACTTCTGCGACCAGGAAGGTAACCGTTGGCTTCACTTTACAGTCTCCTCCTCAGTTCGGTATTTTATGTATCCCTGGGTTGAACAGGAGGATCTTCAAGACACACATGCATTACTTTGTATGTTAAGTCTATAATCTGTTATAGAGGAATGGACTGGCTAAGTTAGGACATCCTTTTTGTCCCTTTAGTGTGTTCCGTTGTTCATATGTCTGTATACATCTAGTGGCATTAGTGTGGTGCATGTTGGATTTCTGAACACTGTAATAGCATTTCATATTGGTTTATACTGTTTGGTTTACATTTATTTAAACTTACTTTGTCCAGTTGTGCCTATGATTAAGTAAAACGCATAAGGTGGTAGTCCTTCTGTTTATCAATGTGATATTTTGTACCTCTGCATTGCTTTTTAAAGCTGTTATTTTACGTTTTCAGCTGATGTCTGATGCTTTGTTGGATTCCTTTTGAGCATTTTCGTCCTATGTCTGCTGAAATCATCGAGGTGATTGTCTGAGGTTGCATCTGATCCACTAGTAGTAATATTCATACACACCTCTGTTTATCCAATCTTTGTGGTTATCTTGAAAACCGAGTAGCAACAGTATTTTCTCTGTGTCCAGCCCATGGCATAGACTGTGGGTAATTGGCTCCGCCTTCCACCTAGTAGGACCAATGTAAATCTTTAAAAGTCCTCCGCTTCCTTCCCTGGTCCATTTAATATTGGTCATACCTAGCTGGAAGAAGGAGAAGTTGCTTCTCCTACAAATAATCACTTCAGTGCCTTTATTATTTCTTACTTCTATGTGGCTTGCCTTACTACGGTCACATCCCTCTCTGTGATGTATGTCTTCACTGTTCAACCGCTCCAGTGTGTTCCTGACATCAGTATATGCCCTCTGGGAATCCTGGTCAGATCCTTCAGCGCAGTGCCCAGCTTTCCTGGATGCCTACTGCCTGCAAGTGCTTCTCTGTAGCGAGCGCTCTGCAACAGGTTCTACTCTGGAACCGGAAGTTCAAGCTTATGCGTTCCACCGGTAGAAAGCATGTGGTAGCAAGAGCGTGGCTGAGCTCGGGGACAAAAACCTGCATTCGGGAAGGTGCCCGTCGCTACACGGGGTAAGATTATTTTGACATTTTATGCAATCTTCTCAGAATGTTTGCTTCGTGTGCTCATTAGATTATAATTTAAGATGTTCTTCCACATAGAATTATCCATTGTATCTGGGGTTTGTGTCTTGGTGCTGTTATGTCTACCTCTAAGGAACAGAAGACTGATAGACCCAAGCCTGAGACCTCTAAGAAGGATAAACAAGACTCTAAGCTTAAACCTTGTGCTGACTGTGATCAAACATTAGCTGCTTCTGGCCCAGCAAACTTTGTGAGGAATGTCTGAAGAAGGCTGCAGGTAATGAGGTGCCCTTTCAGTTTCAGAATTTCTAAGCTGGATGAAAAGTTCTATGCAAGAAACATTTCATTCATCAGGAATCTGCAAGGAAACATCCTAGACAATCATACCCTGATGAAGGACCCTCTAGGGCTAGGGACAAGTAGGAGGAAAGTGTCATTGACCTGGAATCTGGAGCCTCCTCTGCTGAAGAAGGAGAGATAATGGATGACAGCAGCAGTTTCCCCTTGGACAATGGATGGATGGTCTAGTTAAAGCCATGAGGAAGTCATTAGGCTTGTCAGAAGTTCAAAAAGAGCTTAACATTATGGATACAGCATTTGCGGGGTATAAAAAAAAAATCCCCAAATTCCAGTCCATAGCTCCATTCATGATATTATCAGGGTCAGATTGGAAGCAGGGAGAAAAACGCTGCTCCGTTTCCAAACTCTTTCAGTGAATGTACCCATTTGAGGAAGAAGAGGCTGCTGCTTGGTATACCCCGCCCAAGGCAGACGTGGAAATTGCACAAAGGTCTAGAAGAACAACTATCCTCTTAGAGGATGGCACTTCCTTCTGGGACCCTATGGATAAGAAAGCAGATAGTGCTTTAAAGAAGCAGTTTGCCACAATCGATCAGAATTTAAAAACTGCTACAGCAATGGCCTCCATGTTTCGCACCCTACACATATGGATTTCTGAAATTGAAGAGAAAGTGGAATCCTCTGTTTCCGGAAGCCACATACTGAAACATTTGAGTATTGTCAAAGACTCAATTACTCTTGTGACGCGTCTTTAGATAATATTCGTCTTTTGGCTAATGCATCATCATTGTCTGTTACATGTAGATGTGCTTTATGGATCCGAACCTGGGAAGCAGACCCTTCATCAAAAAAATCGATTGGTTTCATTGCCCTTTTCAGGATCAAAAATGACAGCATGAGAGGCTGAGAATCAACCCTGTGTACCATTTCAAGGCTGCTGTACCATGCAGGAGAGTCTCTTTTCGATCAAAATCCTAAAAATTCAAGCCATTCCCTTGGAGCTTATCCACTGGTCCCAGGTACTAATGGGTACTCCAGTGAGTATCAAATCTGACACAGCAGTGGTCGCATCAATCAACAGTCATGGAGGAACCCAGAGCGAATCGACCTGGACAGTGGTTCAGGAACTCCTTCAATTGGCGGAAACTTATGTACCAGTTATCTCAGCAGCCCACATCCCAGAGGAGGGAAACCTAGTTGCAGACTTTTTTAAGTTATCAAGAAATGGACCCAGGAAACTGGGAATCCAACCAGGAGGTATTCAAACAGTCCACTGTTGGGGCCTTCCATCAGTTGACCTTATGGCATCCCGTGAGAACAGGAAGGTTCCGCTGTTCTGAACCAAGATAAAGGATCCTCTAGCTTTTTTGATGGACCCAATGTCCGTCCCATGCAATTTTCATCTGGCCATTGTATTTCCTCCAGTTTCCCTGATTTCCATGGTGCTCTGGTTGTCCTGATCACCCCTTTTTGGCACACTTCAGCCTGGTATGCAGATCAACTTCTTGACCTGTCCATAAAGGAGCCTTTTTGTTTTCCTGTGAGACCAATCGTTTGCTTTGACAGCATGGCTCTTGAGGCAGACACCTTGAAGAGAGAGGGCTAGTTGGACGCTGTCATTTCTATCATTATTCAGGTTAGGAAGCCTGTATCTTCTAAAGTCTACCCTAGGATCTGATCCCCTCTTCCTTTTTTTTTTTTTTTTTTTTTTCTTCAGCTGAGGTCCTTCTGGCTGTTGTGTCTTTTTAAGGACTCCTTCCATTTTTCCAACCTGTTCAGTAGTTTTTGAGCCCTGTTGGCTTTTTATTTATTTATTTTGGCAGTGCTACTTTGGTGTTTGTTTACACATGAAATTTACATAATGTCAGTTTAGTCCTATGGATTACTTGTCTTCTGTGGGGAGGGGTTTTTTTTTTTTACTTTTTCCCTTTTGTGTCTCATGGTTCCTGTGTTCCATATATGATTGAAGAGAAAATAAGAATTCAGGGAACTTGCCTTTAAATCTTTTTCTCACAGTCCACATGTAATACAACACCTGGAGAAAATAAGTTTGTATTTCCTTCCCTGGCAGAGGAGTCCTCATTGGGTATTTGTTCAGGAGGCTTTTCTTCCTCCTTCTTGTCCTTTTTTTTTTTTTTTTTTTTTTTTTTTTTTTTTTTTTTTTTCCTGGCCCAACTTTGCTATTCTTAAATCTGGGGGTGGGGAGTTTCTGCCTCAAAGTACCTGCCTTCTGGAGGAGGGGTGGTTTACACCTTGGTTCCTGATATGGACTGACAAAAGGATTTAACGGTTTGTTCACTAAAATTGTATTATCTAGGAGGAACCAGAAACAAACCGGTCTATTTGGAGAGTGTTTTTCTGTTGAGTTACCTAATCTATCCAGTCTAGTGGGAGCAGAAACAAGTAATTTTTGAAGCACTAAAAGTGAAATGTGGACTTCCAGAAATGGCTCTAATGTGGAACAACCAAGCCTAATGTACTAGACTGTGAGACACCTAGATGGTGGAGGTGGACATCACTGTGATCCTTGGGACATGCAACCTGGCATACCTGTCTCCCTGTGCTGGCCATTATTCCCAGTTCTTCTCATAGCACTAACTTTGCTCCATCCTCTAGTTTACTTCCTTTGGTGGAACACTGTGACTTCCTTGATAACGGGGTCTACTCAATAAAGACTCTAGATTCAGTAATCGTTTATGCTGACCTTTCTTCAACGACACGGAATTTGAGGCTTCCATCATAAGGCATGATGGTTTGTCTTACAATGTCATCACCACTATGTTAACAACAAGGAACCTAGTGTTCTTCAAAACCCATTGCCATGTTTAGAGACCGTATTTTAATTATTGTAAACAAGAGTCTGCCTACACTTCTTTCAATTCACCTTTTGTGTCTTCATTTCCTCTGTGTCCAATCGACAGCAATAGACTTTGGGTATTGACTCAGCCCTCCAGCTGGTAGGACAAATCCAAACTATAAAGTTGCCTGCTTCCCTTCTCTGCTCAGTTATATTTGTCCTACCAAGCTGGAGGATGGAGGTTCATAACCTCTCTAGCTCCATCTTAGGAACTCTGGCTATTTAGATGCAATTTTTAGCAAGCGTATACAGAGCTGCACAATGTTTATGTTCTGATCTTCATGTAATCTGCCTGTCAACGAGGTTACATTCCTAGCATTTACGTTTATTTGTCCGGGTGTGAGCTATCAGTCATTAAGTTGCAGACCTGGTTCCAAAATAAGACTGGCAGTACCTCCGTTTGAAATGGGACATCTAAGCCTTGTCTCTTACCTTTCCTTCGCTTTCTTGTGCTGGCTCCAACTTGCAAAGCAGAGGTGTCATAATGACTGCAACCGGATATGGAACCGGAAGTCGACACATGTGCATTCCAGGGTGGAGTGCAGCCACAGGATGGAGCGGGTGGCCTTCTAAGACTACGAGGAATGCCAGGGATGACTGTAAGTTTAGAAAAATTTACCTACTTATAGTCTGCTTGCTATATTAATGTCTTTTTAAACACATTGGTGTATCAGAGCGTCAGGCTTATTTCCGAAATAGTCTATCTACATGATGTCGTCATCTAAAGAGGGGAAAACTGAGGAAAAAGCACAGGGAATCCCCTGTGACGTTGCGACCCGGCTCTTAAAGTCGTAGTACCCCAATTGCTTCACCTTCTGGAGGTGGAACAGTTGGTACTTAAACTGCCTGGACACCACATCAGTTGCCCATTCGTGGTGTTCCAGTGCAGTTGTGTTTCCTGAGCTCTGTGTATTACTTGGTTTGTCTGACTACCTGAGTTGGTGCTGACCTGTGGCTTTGTCCAACTATCCGCTTTGTGTATGACCCTTGGCTTGTCTGACAACCATTCTGGTGCAGACCTGCGGCTCTGGTTGACTGCCTGTTCAGTGTATGACCTGGCTTGTCTGACTAACCACTCTGGTGTTACCTGGGCCTCTCTCCACTGTGTATTCAGCATACCAACGCTTCAGTGGATATACTGTCTGGTGCAAACCTGTGGCTCTGGCTGACCACCACCTCCGTGTATGACCTGGCTTGTCCGACTATCCATTCCTTGTTAAAGGGATAGTAATACTTCAGTATTACAAATGCCTATATTAACGCCCTTTTAAAAAGAAACGTTTTGCCCCCAGTGTCATCTCTCAAACCTTTATGGTTTGAGAGATGAACGCTTCTAAAGTTGCCCTCTCCCTCCCCTTTCCCCGTAGTCAGCATTTTAGCTGACTTCGGGAAATCCAGTCAGAGATCATCAGGCGGCTCTGCAGCAGAGCCGCAATCTCGTTAACTAAAAAAAAAACTTTCACTAAAACTGTCTTCTACGTGTGCTTGCAAGCCAAGCACACGAGGAAGACCATTTCCGTGAAAGTTTTTTTTTTTAGTTAACGCGATCAGGCTGTGCTGGAGAGCCGCCTGAAAGTCGTACGACTCTTCCCTGCAGTCAGCTAAAATGCTGACTACGGGGGAGGGAGAGGGCAACTTTAGAAGCGTTCATCTCTCAAACCATAAAGGTTTGAGAGATAACACTGGGGGCAAAACATTTCTTTTTACAAGGGCTTTAATATAGGGATTTGTAATACTAAAGTATTACTATCCCTTTAACTGGGGGTTTGTCTGGTGATCCTCTAGGTGTGGACCTAGGCCAGATATTCCTTACTACTGCTGCCTATTGGTTATGTCTGGTTTCCCAACAGGTTTGAACCTAGGGTTCAGACAGTTATCCTTCCTGATTGTCTTTCCGTATAGTCTGGCATCCTCCAGGTGCGGACCTGTGGCTCTGCAGACAACGCATTAGTTTCAACTGCTGGGTCATGCTGATCGAGTTTCTTACGGAGGTAATCTCTTAATCCCAAGAGTTGGTGCTAGTTCCTTTGAATATGTATTCCTCTGGTTGCCGTTTACTGCTGAGACGTGCCTTACTGTTTTATTATTTGTGTTTAATAAAGTAATTGTTACCTACAAGTACATATCCTGTATTCATTTGTACAAACTTACAGCTCCCAAAGACAGCAAGCCTGCTACTAAAACAAAATCCTGTGCAGGATGTGAAACCAAGATCCCTGTGGCAGACAGTGCTAAGCTATGTGCTGAATGTTTAAAAAAGCTCTCTACCACTGAGGTACCAGCTCAGTTCACAGAATTTCTCAGTTGGATGAAGTCATCCATGCAGGAGGCATTTACCTCCATACAAGAGACTTCTAGAAAAAACAAAACAAAGGCATGCAGACCCACAAGAAGGTACTTCATACATGCTAGAGGATGAGGATACAGCAAGTTTAATGGACATTGAATCTGCGGGCTCATCTGCAGAAGAAGGTGAACTTATTGAAGAGCAGGGAGCTTTCAGTATGGATAAGGTTGATTGTTTAGTTAAAGGGATAATAATACTTCGTTTCATCTTTATTTTATTTTGTAGGCATTAAAAAACCATGAACGATATAAGTCTCATCTCTCAAACCTTTATGGTTTGAGAGATATTCACAAGCAAAGTTTCCCCTCCCGCCCCTTTTACCTAGTGTAAGCCATCTCTTCTCAGATGTAGAATGCAGTCCATAGACCAGACAGATAACAGCAGGGGACAATCTTCTTCCTATGAGAACAATGAAAGCCCTGCCCCCCTTGACAAGCTTTTCAGTTTTTTTTTTCCTTATCTTAATTGAAGATTGTCCCTCTCTGCAATCTACCTGGGCACCTCCCTTCTGCTCTGGCTGAGCAGTGTTACATCAGTAAAAGGGGCAGGAGGGGGATATTTTTTCATTGAATTACTCTTGAACTCCAACTCTGTCAGAATTGAAATAACTCCCTTCAAAGTCCAAATACTATGATGATTAATTAGAGCTGCTTTTATTATGAAACATTACTATCCCTTTAAAGCCATGCGAAAGACACTGGGTCTAACAGACACCCAAAAAGAGCTTAACGTGATGGGTGACGCCTTCATCGGATACAAGAAAGAGATTCCTTCCTTCCCTGTGCACAGCTCTATCAGGGATATGATTTCCACTGAATGGAAGACAGATGACAAGCGCCCACTGAACACCAGACGCATGTATCCTTTAACTGAGGAGGACACTAATTCATGGGTTTCCCCTCCTAAAGTGGATGCGGCAGTGGCCCAGATTTCTAAGAGAACTGCACTATTGTTAGAAGAAGGAACTTCACTCAAGGATCCGATGGATAGAAGAGCAGATTTGGCCTTGAAGAAACAATTTACAGTCATTGGCCAATCAATGAAGACAGCCACAGCAATGACCTGTGCCTTCAGAACTCTCAGAATCTGGTTAACGGATTCTATATATATAATTTGCTATATAGATGGTGTATAATCCACCTTTAATTATTGGCAGTTCCTCTGCTGCCTCTGTGATTCAGGTTTGCATATGCTATCTGGTCAATATTTAGTTGTCTGTATCTAACAATGTTTTTATATTTCATCTTGGTTAATGTGGAATGACTGAGCAGAAAAGGGAATCGGGCAACTTTATAGTTTGGATTTGTCCTACCAGCTGGAGGGCGAAGTCAATACCCACAGTCTAGTGCAGTGGAAGGACACAGAGGAAAACTTAAATATTGGTGAGTAAATTTCACCTTTTTTCATCTCACAAGGCTAGAGAGACTGCTAAAGCTCTGCTCTAACATAGGATTGCTGAGACTCCACAGCTTCATATTCTCTTGAAAGGGTTAGCACATTCAGTCTCTTCCTAGTCACACATCTCCTCACTGGGCCTGAACATAGTTTTTGAGGTGTTCCAAACTGCCACTTTCAAACCTGCCTTCTCTCTGGAACACCTTACTTGGAAGACTATTCGTCATCTAGAAAAGTGTCAGCGCTTGTGCTCTCCAGTTCTCCTCACTAGCTTTCATCTGCATAAAGTATTACTGGGGGCCATTCTAGTCTTTCAACTTGAGGGCTTTCTACTTTCCGTGTTAATCAAGAATTACTCTTGACATTCTCTGTCCCAATGTAACTAGCACAGAGGAAGACTTCTTACTTAAGATGGACATGGTTACTATTTCAACAGCTGTCTTTTTCATCATTTCCGAAGGCCTTTGGAAGGGCATTCCTGCTTCTGGGGCTACCATAGCAACAGGGATTTAACGACTTATATGAAAAGTGTACATTCTTACATCCAGACCAATCTAGCTTACTGCTCACTTTACATGTTCAATGAGAACTTTTTGGACCTTTTCACATCAGACTTCTGTAGATCAGCTTTGTAAAGTGGATACTTGGACTTCTTTTCATACTGTTACAAAGTTAACATTCTTGATTCTGTGTGTGCATGATTTTGCAAACCACAGTTTTCTCTCATTTGTGTTTTTAAATGGCTTTGGGACATCACTGTGGTCCCTGTGTCCATCAATGGACATGAGAAAATGTGATTTTGTTATCCTTTTGTCTTAGTTTATTGTTTTTTGCCTAGACTTTGGTCAAAGGTGGAGTTTTGGTGAAAGGCAGAGGTAAAGGTTTCTTTTTCATATAGTGGTTTGTGCCCTGCCTCCTGGTGGAAGATAATTTTACCTCAGAGAAAATGTATTTACCGTTAAATAAAAAAAACTACATAACCACTAAATCCTTCTCTTACACACAGTTTTAGTTGTTATAAGGGAAATCTTTAAGTGAGCCTATTACTTTTGCCTATTAAGTACAACGGAATATAACTTTATATTATGGTTCTATTTATTCTGAAGATGCTGTGGTAATTTTGTTGAAGTACCTAGTGATGTTCCTATATGTATGACTTCAGACAACCATGAAAAAGGTCAGAGAAGCCCAACTTCAAAAGTTAAAGCGGTGAAACAGAATATATAAAAATCATAATCTAAAGTAATATTTCCACTTTTAATTAATAGGCAGGTGTTTTTCATAGGAAAAAGTTTAACTACATTTTGAGTAGCATAACAATGCAGTGTTTTGTAAAAACTCAGTCTCTTTTCTTGTTTCACAAATTCTGCATGAATGGATAATGTTTATATTAAGTGTTGTGTCTTTAATCTGCTTTCTCCTAAAGGGATAGTAATGCATTCTTTTAAGTAAGTTTAATATTGTAGATATATTAGAAAAATACATTAAATGCTGCCAGTCCGATCTCTCAAGCAAGTATCGTTTGAGAGATATAAGCTGCTAAAGTCTCCCCATCCCTCCCCTTTCACAGACGTCAGCATCTAGCTGACAGCCTGAGATCCTGTCCCAGGACCGGCCGGCGGCTCTTCAGCAGAGCCAAAATAGCGAGATCTAAAAGGAAATACTTCACTGGAACGTCTACAAAGTGTGCCTGGTTTGCCGTACCAACTAAAAATTGTGCTGAGTTTTATACACTTAAAGTGGAACTACCACCGTATAACAAGTTTATCTTCAATAACTCCCCATCTGGCGACTATTTGCTTAGTATCGCTAGTCGCCATAACTATTACCTTATTAAATAGATTTCTCCTTTCTTCCCTGGCTGACAGGCAGGACTGAGCATGGACATCTTACCATAGTGAAGTCCGCGCCCCTTCTCTGTTGGTCCCTTCCGGAGCTGGACGGCTCCTAGCAGCGCCTCCTAGAGCCGGCTGGGACTGACAGAGCAGACGCGCGAACGTCACTATGGCAAGATGTCCTCTCTGTCCTGCCTATCAGCTGGGGAAAAAAGGAGAAATCTAGTCGCCAGATGGGGAGTTATTTAAGATAAAATTGTTATGCGGTGGTAGTTCCGCTTTAACCTCTTAAGGACCAGTTGAATCAGGGGTAGATTGCCCTTAAAGGGACAGTAATGTCCCCAAAAAAATGTTTTCCAGTTTTGTAGAGTTTAAAATATTAATAAATATGATCCAAACCCTATCTTTTAAACCGCTATGGTTTGAGAGATATAGGGATTCAAAGTTCCCCCTCCCTCCCCTTCTCCTGATGTCAGCTGTAAAGCTGACAGCAGGAGAATCAAGTTGTACGACTCGAGGAGCCGAATTCACGTTATTGCTAAAGTATTCATTCATTGGAAAGCTCTACAAAGTGTGCCTGGTTTGCAAGCATACTTTGTAGACCTTTCCAATGAATTAATTCTTTTTAAGTAACATGATTTCGGCTCTGCTGCAGAGCCACCTGCTGGTCCCCGGACCGGTATTTCCTGTTGTCAGCTAGACGCTGACATCAGGAGAAGGGGAGGGAGGGGGAACTTTGAATACCTATATCTCTCAAACCATAGCGGTTTGAGAGAGAGGGTTTGGATCATATTTATTAATATTTTAAACTCTACAAAACGGGAATAATTTATTTGGGGACATTACTGTCCCTTTGAGGGACAAGCCATTTTGACACTTTCAAGTAGGTCATTGTTAAACAATATATTCCCTCTAGTTCCTTTAGTACAGCCACACAAATTATATACTGGTTTTTTAAGCACAAGTAGGGCTTTTTTTCCCTGTCAGAATTTGTACATCATATGCCTAGAATTCCAATCTCTCTTTAACATTTAAACATTTACAGGATAAATATTACAAGATGAACACCATTATTTCAATATAAGGCCTGTGAGGATTATAGTTGACAGTGGCAGAACCCAAAATTGCCCCACAAAAGTATGTATCTGAAAAGTAGACAGCATAGGGTAATTCATCAGTAGAATTTTGGAGTTTTACATGCAGCTATTCCAGAAATCTGTACCAAAATTGTGATATTTTATTTTTAGCAGTTTTCACATTTACATTGCAGTGTTGCAGTAGATTATTATATATATATATATATATATATATATATATATATATATATATATATATATATATATATATATATATATAATAAATATGACCGATTTTAATGTTCAGTTACTTCTTCTGAGTACGGCAATACCCCATAAGCATAGGTTTCTTAGGGTTTGAGGGAGCTACGGGGTCCAAATTGAAACGTGCATTTCCAGTTTCACATATGGAATTTTCATAGCTTTCTTAACGACCCTTGAAGGTCATAATACGTCAAGGGTCGATCTGACTGAACGACCCATGACGTACTATGACTGTCATGGAGTTCCGGGCTCCCCCTGCGGCTGTACACCGTTCGGGGAGTCCGGAACCGGGTAAAAAAAAAATGTTCTGCAGTCCTTAACTCAAGTCGCAGCGCCGAACGGCTGATCGTTAAGAGGTTAACTGGTGCCATGTCTTGTTTGGGTCTGTGTACCAGTGCTCCCCCAAAAAAGTAGATTTCAATGTTGCTGTGGATTTCAAGCACAGGATAGTTGCAGATTTAAAAAATGCATTGATTAGTGTTCAGTTGCTTCTTCTGAGTACAGCAATACCCCATATACATAGGTTTTTCAGGATTTGGGGGAGCGTGTGTTGTTTTCAGGAATAGAGTCTAATCTAAATAGATGATTGGCTAATATGTTTTGATAATCAAAAAGAAAATGCTTCCCAAAGCTGTGTGTATACTGTTTCCAGAAAACTCTGTAAATTTGGTATCCCCCTAAGCAAAGTTAATTTACTTCAGTTGTAAAGGAGCTCTGATTTTTCCATTTCTTCTTGGACTACAACTCCCGTTATCCTCAGATGAAGATTATAGGAATTGTAGTCCAGCAATAATTTACTCTCGCTTGCCTTAGTCCTTGTATCAACAGGTGCTACACTAATTGTCTTGGACATATGCCAAGCTAATTCTAGCTGCCTTTTGGATGCATTCTTCTTAGCATAGTGCTTGTAGCAGAAATTCTCTTATGACTAATCAAGATGTGAGTGTGAATGGACAATTGTGTATATAGACGTATGTACAATTTTCCAAGAATTTAGGAGCTAGAAGTGAAATTTTAGTAACTCATGGCTCTTTGGATTTGTCCATTTATGGATAAATCCACCATGTGGTGTTTGTAAGGCTTCTAGAAAAAGTAATTAAATATGTATTGCCTTATGAATATAGGTTTTACCAATATTCTTTTTTGTTTCTGTTTTTAGGGTCCTCTAATGGCATTCAGGTCACTGTGAAGAACCCCTTCAACGTAGTAATTTTGTTCCAGCCAGTCACTTTACAGTGCAGTTACCAAACGTCGTCTTTACAACCACCAATTGTGGTATGGAAGTACAAATCTTTCTGTAGGGACCGCATAACCGACGCTTTTAATCCAACCAGCCAAGACACCCAAATCAATAATCAGCTACAGCAAGCTAATCCTGGATACAATCCATATGTGGAGTGTCAAGACAGTGTGAGAACTGTGCGTATGGTGGCAACCAAACAGGGAAATACAGTCACTCTGGGAGATTTTTATCAGGGACGCAGAATCACGATAAACAACAGTAAGTGCCTTGTATTATTTCTTCATTGGTTTATCCAAGTTTTCCATAGAAATTGAGTGAGAAGACTTGTAAACTAAAAATGGAGCAATTTCTGATCAAGAGCAAATGCACAGTGTTTCAAAATATTAACCTCTTAGATACTAGAGAGGTCACAAAAACATTGCAAAGCTTGTTGTCCAGATTTGTGTGTGTGTGTGTGTGTTTTTATATGTATGTATGTATGTGTGTGTGTGTATGTATATGTGTATGTATGTATATGTGTGTGTGTATATAGATATATATACACACTAGCAATGTGGGACAGCATTGCTAATCGTGTGTAGGGATTATGTAGGGAATGTATAATTTGTTTAAAATTAATATTACACAAATACAGCATTTGGTCATGCATGTCAAAAATATGCACACAGTGATATCGAGATATATAATAAATATATATATTGCGCACACACACACTCTGAGAGACACAAATGCAACACACATTCAGGCATGCACATTCAGTGACAGAGCAGTACCTGCTTCATAGTTAGGTACTGTCCCCTTAGGTAGGACCAGTCCAGCTGAGGGCAGTGGTGTGTGTGTGATCATTTTTTTTTATTTTTATTTTTTTTTTTTGCAGATGTTGAGGGAGGGAAAAATCCTTGCAGAGATTTTGACAAAAATGCACCCCACCCCCTTTATGTCCTGAACAGGTTGCAGTTAGGTCTGGAAATATTTGGACACTGACACAAGTTTTGTTATTTTGGCTGTTTAGCAAAACAAATTCAAGTTACTATTAAATAATGAATATGGGCTTAAAGTGCAGTCTCTCAGCTTTAATTTGAGGGTATTCACATCCAAATTGGAGGAAGGGTTTAGAAATGACAGCTCTTTAACCCCTTAACGATCGGCCGCGGCCGGCACTTGGTGACCACAGGACTTTTTTGTTATCATTTCCGGTTCAGGGCTTCCGGAGCGGCGTGCAGCTATGCCGGGAGCCCTGAGCTCCATGACATGCCAGGACCGTCCCTGGTCCTTAAGTGCCGGACCAGCGTGACGATCCGGGTACATCATCGGACGCGAAGGGGTTAATATGTAGCCCCCTCATTTTCAAGGGACCAAAAGTAATTGGACAATTGACTCAAAAGCTGTTTCATGGACAAGTGTGTGCTATTCCTTTGTTATTTCTTCATCAGTTAAGCAGGGAAAAGGTCTGGAGTTGATTCCACGTGTGGCATTCGCATTTGGAAGCTGTTTCTGTGAACCCACAAGATACAGTCAAAGGAGTTCTCAATGCAAGTGAAACAGGCCATCCTTAGGCTACAAAGAAAAAGAAAATCCATCAGAAAGACAGCAAGAACATTAGGTGTGGCCATATCAACAGTTTTGTACATTCTGAGAAAAAAAGAACACACTTGAGAGCTCTGCAACACAAAAAGGCCTGGATGTTCACAGAAGACAACAGTGGTGGATGATTGTAGGATCCTTTCCATGACACAGAAAAACCCCTTCACAACATCCAGCCAAGTGAAGAACACACTCTAGGAGGTAGCCATATCATTATCCAAGTCTACCATAAAGAGATGACTTCACAAGAGCAAATACAGAGGATTCACCACAAGGTGCAAACCATTCATAAGCCTCAAGAATAGAATTAGACTTTGCTAAAAAAAAATAAATAAATAAATAAAAGCCAGCCCAGTTCTGGAACTGCATTCTTTGGACAGATGAAACTAAGATCAACCTGTACCAGAAAGATAAGAAAAAAGTATGGAGAAGGCTTGGAACGGCTCATGATCAGAGGCATACCACATTATCTGTAAAACATGGTGGAGGCAGTATGATGGCATGGACATGCATGGCTTCCAATGGCACTGCCACTAGATGATGTGACAGAAGCAGCTGGATAAATTCTTAAGTATATAGGGATATATTGTCTGCTCAGATTCAGCCAAATTCAGCGAAGTTGATTGGACGGCACTTCACTTTCACAGATGGACAATGACCCAAAACATACTGCGAAAGCAACCCAGGAGTTATTTAAGGCAAAGAAGTGGAATATTTTGCAATGGCAGAGTCAATCACCTGATATCAACCCGATCGCCCAAGCATTTCACTTACTGAAGACAAAACTTGAGGCAGAAAGACCCACAAACAAACAACAATAAAGACAGCTGCAGTAAAGGCCTAGCAAAGCATCACAAAGGAGGAAACCCAGCGTTTGGTGATGTCCATGAATTCCATACTTCAAGCAGTCATTGCCTGCAAAGGATTGTTGACAAAGTGTTAAAAATGAACATTTTATTTATGATTGTGTTAATTTGTCCAATTACATTTGAGCCCTTGAAATAAGGGGACTGTGTATGAAAATTGTTGTAATTCCTAAACGTTTCATACAATATTTTTGTTCTACCCATTGAATTAAAGCTGAAAGTCTGCACTTCAGTTGCATCTCCGTTGTTTCATTTCAAATTCATTGTGGTGGTGTACAGAGTCAAAATTAGGAAAATTGTGTCCGTGTCAAAGTATTTCCGGACTAACTGTATATAGAGATAGATATGTCTACCATTCTGGTTTGAGAGAGATTCACTTTCAAAGTTCCTCCCCTCCCTCCCCTTTTCCTGATGTCGGCTATAAAGCTGACAGCAGGATATTCGTGTCGGCTAACACGAGGAGGCTCTTCAGCAGGGCCGAAATCGAGTTATTTAAAACAAACTACTTCACTGGAACGGTTTACAAAGTGTGATTGCAAACCAGGCACACTTTGTAGCCGTTTCCAGTGAAGTAATTATTTTCCAATGGAATGTGTTGGATACCTCTTTGGCACAGAAGGAACCCGATGCATTGAACGTTTCTTTGGTTTCTTTAAACCCCTTCAGTGCCAAAGAGGTATCCAATATATTCCACTGCATGGATACCTCTTTGGCTCTCAAATTTGTAACCCTTTCACTGCTGCAAACGTATCCAAAGCATTGTCAATCAATGCGCTGCATACCCCTTAAGCAGTCAAAGGACTTAATCCCCACAGGCATCGTCTTGGCCCTTTTTTGCTAGTTTTTCAAAATAGTACTAGAAACCTGTTTCAGACTGCTAAGTGTTCGTGATTGTACTGCAAAAATGTACAAACACTATATGATGTTTAGTGTTTTGCCACTATGGAAGTGTATATGTATTCATTGACTAAAGGCATCTAATTCAGGACCCTTTTTTGCACATTTATTTGTAATTTATCATTTTGGTGTTTCTTTTAAGAAGGAATGCATGTTGTACAATTTTTGTAGTGAAAGCATGTTAACAGCATTGAAGCATGTTATTGCTTAACTACATTAATAGTTGTACATCAAGAAATGGTGATTCAGTAGCATTTGACATTGGAAACACTTTAGTGCCTTGATGCTAGATACTTCTCCAGTGTATTGTATGACAATGCTTTGGAGATGTCTGTAGCATCCAACAGGTTGAAAGGTTTCCATTGTAAAATTTCTGTTGTAGCAGTATGGGGACCTGTGGCTCTGGAGTAGAAGCTTAAATGTTTGTTTATTTGAGATACGGCTAATGTTAGGAATAATGCATTCTTCTAACCACACATCAAGCAACAGGATAAAGCTATATATAATATAGTGCTTTTCATGCAACGTATCACAATGGTGCTTCTACTTCTGGGAGATGCTTCCTTCAAAAAACTGTAACTGTTTATATTGGCATGGTCTAGAAGAGCTATTACTATCGCATTCCATGGAGAGGTGTAGCTTATAGCTTGGCTCTCTCATAGAGGTTAGCACAGAAATAATTTCCATGTGGAAGCTAGTGGTATGGTTTACTGTAAACAAAAAAGACATTGAGCTGAAAACAATCAAAGAAAGCTTCAGGCATTGCTACCCTTGTTCTTTTCCTACAATATATTTATAGATATTTGTAATTTATAAAATATTTTCTGCTTCTTTAATTCTTCCATCATTTTGTTGTAAGTTATTTGTGCTATTGGTTCAATGGGTACCCACCATGTTACGTGCTCTGAATAGAACCTTTATAAAAGTGCGCATTCCCTGAATGCAGACCTGTCCCGCACCCTCTGTTACATGCTACTACACAAAACTCTGCAGCAACTTAGTATGGTAAATGTGTGAAATCTGCACAGGCAATACAATTTCTTACTCTTGGATTAAATTAAGCCAGTAAATATGAATATACTTGATAGAGGTGGGATTTCTGTGATTTTCAGATGGAGATTTGTGTGACTTACATAGACCTAAGGTTGGAAAGCTGCCATCCACCTCTGACATTTTCTCAGCACTAGTCAAATGATTGTTTAGAAGGCTATACTGCCCCATAGCAGGAAAATTACCCAATATAAGTGTAAATTTATTTTAAGTAATATGGACATTGTCATGGTCTGTAAACACAATGAATATGAAGCCTTGGTCCTAGTAATTATGAAGCCCCACTTTCCTTAAAGTAGAACTGTCCTGTTCCAACTCTCTTCCCCCCCCCCCCGCCAAAAAAACCAAAACTAAACAATGCCCAGGAAACCGCTCTGATTGTGCACTTACATAATATAACCTGATCTCTCTTCTTTAGCAAGGAGAGCTGCCATCTTGATTTACATTTCATATGATTGGCAGTGCTCTCCCTCCCCCTTCTAGCACAAGACTGCCCACAAGACGGATTTGCCTTCCTCCCCACAATCTCTCACAAACTTCACTGTACGTGGCCGAGCACAAATGGGACATACTAATGACATGGGTTAGACACGGAGAAGGTGCTTGCATTCTTGGTGCCATTTGTATGTCCCATTAATGCACTGCCTTGGGAGAAGAGCAGGCAGAAGGCGATCTGTTTTTCTGACAGGCTTGGCAGTAGGAGGGAGGTGAGGAACTCTGACTTTAGTGAATGACTAGGGGCAGGAAGGTAAGTGGAGGCACAGGAACCTACTCCCAGTAGCAGCATCTTCAGACACACTAGAACTCAGTAACTTGCTGCTAGGGAGAGGTAGGAGGGTGGTAGATGAAGTTTAACACAGACAGTCAAGAGCAGAGATCTCCTCCTTGCTGCCGCCCCAGGGTGTGTCAGGCATGTCCAGAGAATTTGTGGTCACATGCTGTTTTCTTTTATAGTATAGATATATAATGTAAAATGTGTGTATGTATAACTGACTGTTGTTTTAAGTACACCAATGTAAGTCATTCTCTTCCCCCATGTATTCCTTGGAAAAAGTTCCCATTTAATTGCTGCTATCCCCACCTGTGTAAATATAATTGTCAAAAATTACAGCCCTTAGTATGCAAGTCTTCAGGGCTGGTGCTGTGAGATAGGCTGCCATTGGTAACTAGCTCTTGCAGAAGGTGAGAAAATATGCTTGGGTAGTATCTGTACTCTGAGAGCTGCAGGCTAACAATAGTACCTACACCCAGAGCTAGAAATGGCAGTAAATAATAGTAAAACACCAAGATATAACACATGTTTTAAGGCATTAGTAAATCATTACAAGGATTATTCATTTTGTGCTAAAGTAATGTTGTAGCTTGTTACTTCTCCTTTAAATCTCCCCTTATTAAAAAAATAAATAAATAAATAAAAACTTCCACTGTGACTTTCCTTCCCGAGCTTATACTTCTAAATTAACCCTTTGTGTGCCAGAGAAGTTTCCAACACATTTGCCTCTGACGCTCATAGGGTTAACCAGGGCTACCTACAATTTTTTACATAGAATATTATGGGTCCATGCACTGCCGTAGGTGCTAAAATGTGTGTTGTGCTACTTTCCTAGATGCAGATCTCAGCATTGATCAGACTGCGTGGGGAGACAGTGGAGTTTATTATTGCTCGGTTATATCCTCTCAGGATCTTCAGGGAAATAACGAGGCTTATGCAGAGCTATTGGTACTGGGTAAGAAGTATAGCCTTTTTTGTCTGTACTGTTTTGATTTGTTCTTTCTACCTTTTTATATGTTGTGTATTCTATAAAGTAAGTTATCTTTTAGGGTTATATGGATAACTCCTGTGCACAGGGACAGATTTACATCAGAGGTCCCTAGGCAAGGCATTCTAGGTGTGCTTGTCTCTGCCCATTGTCACAAACAACTCCTCACATGACTCCTCCCCCCAATCCTATCCTCTGTTTCCTGGTACAAAAATGCCCTTAGCCATTAGCAAGCAACTCCAAAAAAAAAAAATTTAAAACATTTTAACCCCTCTGTTGTTAGAGAGATCTCGTTAGCATCTAAGGTGTTGTATACAACTGCGGCCGGGACATTGAGATTGTTCTGGCCACACCCATGATCTGGAATGTGGGTGTGGCCAGCACAGATGAAGCACCCCTCCAGATTTGTAGCTCTAGGCATTTGCCTACCCTGCCTGTTGGGAAATCCAGCCCTGCTTGTGTAGTCGGAAATTAAAGGGATAGTAATGTTTATTATAAAGTAGTTCGCCAAGTCTTCTTTATAGTAAAAGTAATACAATGCACAATGTGTAGCAGCTTACTTGTATGTAGTTCAAAAGTTAAGTGGAGAAAGATCCCACTCCCACGCCTTCTGGCCGCCTCACATTGGATGTGGAATCCGGTCGTGTGAACGGAAGGATGCAGCAAGGGACAAACTTCACTAAGTAAATATAAGGAAAACCCTGCCTCCCTTGGTGAAGAAGGGCAAGATTTTCCTTTACATACTGAAGTTTGTCCCTTGCTACATCAGTCTGGACCAGACTGCAGATTCAGAGTGATGTGGCCACTATATACAAGTAAGCTGCTACACATAGCACAATATGTTACTTTTGATATAAAGAAGACTCGGCGAACTACTTTATAATAAACATTACCATCCCATTACCAAATCAGTGTACTTCTTGAGTTAATATTAACATGATCTAAGCAAATGTTAACATCATAAAACAAATCTCAGAACTGTGTACATGTGAGTCTCTAAAATCACTAGGCAAGAGGCATATACAGTTGTAATCAAAATTATTCAACTCCCTTTGCAAATCAGGTTTATTGTCAAAATGTACAGACTTTCAGCTGTTTGCAATGAACAAATCAAACAAAAGCAATTGAAATGGCTCAACGCAAGGAATGCTTCAAGTGGCTTCCCCAAATTCAACTGAAAATGCAACTTATAATTACTTCTTAAGTGTCAACATTATTCATCCCCTTCATGGCAAGCATCTTTAGTACTTATTAGAGCATCCTTTTGCTGTTATGACCTGCTGCAAACGAGATGCATAGCCGGACACTAGCTTCTGGCAGCGTTCATGAGAAATCTTTGACCATTCCTCATGTGCAGTGGCCTCCAGTTCAGTAATATTCTTGGGTTTGTGCGCTGCAACTGCCTTCTTCAAATCCCACCAGAGATTTTCTATGGAGTTCAAGTCAGGTGACTGTGATGGCCACTGTAGAATCTTCCAGGACTACTTCTGCAACCAAGCCTTGGTGGAATTTGATGTGTGCTTGGGATTATTGTCTTGTTGGAAGGTCCAATGACACCAAGCTTCAACTTCCTTACAGACAGCATGGCGTTTTCTCCTAGGATTTCCTGATGTTTCAATGAATACACCTTCCACACGCTTCAGGGTTAGGATAAATTATCCTGTGTTATAGTATGGAGCATATTCATGAAGATCTCTCAAGCTGGAAATGTTGGTGCTTAGACCCACAGAATACATTTGAGATTTGTAGAGTTTATCACACCGGAGTGTGTTTATCTCCTCTTTTTCACTGTCGTCCAATACAGGTCACTGGTACTCTGGGAGGCGTAAGTCCCCTTTAATAGGCAGGAACAACTATGCAAATAATTTGCAAGGGGCGGAGCCTCCCCTCTTACTTAAGCCACCTTCTGGCCAGAGCCACTTTAGATTGATTTGTTCCTGGTGTGCTTGCACACCAGGTAGAGAACATCTATGCATCTTAGTATTTTATTATTTTTTATTCAAATATGGAATACCACCATTAGGAGGGTGACCATGGCTGTGAATTGCCCTCTTTAAAGTGGCTGGTGCAGCTTCCAGGGATTTTCTGTGGACCTTATGCCCTGAAGAGGGGACAGCTTGTGTTAAGCAGCTCCCCTGTTGGGGAATTTACCTCTGGTTCTTTCCCTCCTTATCATGGTCACCTGAAGACAGAAGTCCAGCAAGGAAGGTGAGTCACCCATTGAGTGCTGAAGGTCCACTTGTCCCCACAGTGTCCCTTTGATGGGCTTGTATTTGGGAGTTTTAATACACTCCAGCACTCATAGGGTGTTTTTATTGCATTATTACTGTTTATGCAATTTCTGTGTTATTCTCTGAGTTTTGGAGCATTGGGTATTCATTTATTTATGTTTCTCATGTGTTTCATGCTTGTTTGGGCACTTTTTAATGTTTTACTAAACTTTATTAAAAATGGTGTTCCGCGCCTTTAAGCGCGGCTTTTTCCCGCTCAGACGCAAGGGCTCCTTTACTCTCTATGGGAATTCACAGTATGGGACATATCTCTGGAACCGCTTGTCACAGCAACTTCAGAGAGGGCTCATTTTAATTCTAGGCTCCTGATCTATCATCCGGAATGTGTTTTATTCATGTGGGGTGTTCAGGGGGGCTTCGGGCAATGTTTGGGGTACTTGGACAGGAAAACTACATTTCCCATGAGCGCTTGGTTCGCGCTCGTTTCTGATTGGCTGTCATGACGGCCGCCATTTTGTGGTACTTTTCCTAGGCGAGTACACTACGCAGGGACCGAGCCTTCTCTCTCCTCAACAGATTAACCCTTCGCTGGCCAGATAAGTCCGTTTTTAGAACATTTCTGGGGTGAAACTTTAATCTTTCACACTTTTTCTGGGTGATAGTGTTATTAGTGGGGTATATTGACGCTGTGAGCATGTCTACTTCACTGGAGATAGGGGCTAGACCCAAGTCTAAGGAGGATGGGGGGGTCTGCTACCCCCATGGCGTTTTGCTCCTCTTGCCACATTGGGCTGGATGGCGATAATGTGGGGGATCTATGCCCTAATTGTACTGGTCAAGATAGCAACCCTGGGCTTCCCAGCCACGCTATTGAGCCATCTTGGGTGAGGGAGTTTAAAGCTGCCACTAGGGATCTCAGATCCACGCTTCAACTCTTTCCCTCTCAGATACAGGGGGCTCTCCAGGTCTGGCAGACCCCCTCTACTATCAGGACCTCCCTGCCTAAGCCACAGGGAGCTCCTGATATCACTGATTCTTCTGAAGAAGAACTTTTACAGGATTCTGATGCTGAGGAACGTACTGTTATTGAATCTAACAGGTCCATTGGAGACCCCTATGAGTGTGACCCTGAAGTTTCGGCTGAGGGTCTGATCAGAGCGGTTCTGAATACGCTCAACCTTCCTCTGACTCAGGAATCCACTTATGATCCTACTGATGTTTTTCAGAAAAAGCCATCTAAACCAGTTGTTTGTTTTCCAACTAACCCTACTCTTGCCCGTCTGGTCTCTGAGGCATGGAAGAATCCTGATAGATCTTCCTCGGTCTCCAAAAAGTTTGCTAAACTTTACCCTTTTCCTGAGGCGGAGCTGGCAAAATGGGTTCATCCTCCCAAGGTGGATGCTCCTGTGTCTAGACTATCCAAATCTACTGCTTTGGCTGTCTCAGATGCCTCTGCCTTGCAGGACTGGACGGATAAGAAACTAGAGCTCTCTCTTAAGTCTATTTTTGCCTCCATTGGCACAGCCATGCGCCCCACTTTTGCTGTGGCATGGGTTAATAGAGCTATTGCGGCCTGGACTGAACGACTGACTGAAGCGGTTCGCCAGGATGCGCCGGTATCTGAACAGTTGCAGCTTCTTGCTAATATCACTGAAGCTCAGAACTATGTTGCTGACGCTGCTTTTGATGCTGTGCGCATGATGGCGAGGGCCTCCACTTCTTCTGTGGTGGCTAGACGCGCTCTTTGGCTGAAAATTTGGTCTGCTGATACAGCCTCTAAGAAAGCCTTGCTTTCCTTGCTCTTTCAGGGGAATTTGCTTTTCACTGTCGTCCAATACAGGTCACTGGTACCATGGGATGTGTAGTCCCCTTTAATAGGCAGGAACAATTATGCAAATAATTTGCAAGGGGCGGAGCCTCCCCTCTTACTTAAGCCACCTTCTGGCCAGAGCCACCCATATTGATTTGTTCCTGGTGTGCCTGCACACCAGGCAGAGAACAGCTATGCTTCTTAGAGTTTTATTATTTTTATTCAAATATGGAATACCACCATTAGGAGGGTGACCATGGCTGTGAATTGCCCTCTTCAAAGTGGCTGGTGCAGCTTCCAGGGATTTCTGTGGACCTATACCTGAAGAGGGGACAGCTTGTGTTAAGCAGCTCCCCTGTTGGGGAAATTACCTCTGGTTCTTTCCCTCCCTATCATGGTCACCTGAAGACAGAAGTCTGCGAGAAAGGTGAGTCACCCATTGAGTGCTGAAGGTCCACTTGTCCCCACAGTGTCCCTTTGATGGGCTTGTATTTGGGAGTTTTAATACACTCCAGCACTCATAGGGTGTTTTTATTGCATTATCACTATTTATGCAATTTCTGTGTTATTCTCTGAGTTTTGGAGCATTGGGTATTCATTTATTTATGTTTCTCATGTATTTCATGCTTGTTTGGGCACTTTTTAATGTTTTACTAAACTTTATTAAAAATGGTGTTCCGCGCCTTTAAGCGCGGCTTTTTCCCGCTCAGCAGCAGAGCTCCTTTACTCTCTATGGGAATTCACAGTTTGGGACATATCTCTGAAACCGCTTGTCACAGCAACTTCAGAGTAGGCTCATTTTAATGCTAGGCTCCTGCCCTATCATCCGGTTGGTGTTTTATTACTGTAGGGGGCTCAGGGGGGCTTCGGGCACTGTTTGGGGTACTTGCATGGGAAAACTACATTTCCCATGAGCGCTTAGCTCGCGCTTGTTTCTGATTGGCTGTCATGACGGCCGCCATTTTGTGGTACTTTTCCAAGGCGAGTACACTACGCAGGGACCGAGCCTTCTCTCTCCTCACCAGATTAACCCTTCGCTGGCCAGATAAGTCCGTTTTTAGACCTTTTCTGGGGTGAAACTTTAATCTTTAACACTTTTCTGGGTGATAGTGTTTTTTGTGGGGTATATTGACGCTGTGAGCATGTCTACTTCACTGGAGCTAGGGGCTAGACCCAAGACTAAGGAGGCTGGGGGGTCTTCTACCCCCATGGCGTTTTGCTCCTCTTGCCACATTGGGCTGGATTGCGATAATGTGGGGGATCTATGCCCTAATTGTACTGATAAAGATAGCAACCCTGGGCTTCCCAGCCACGCTATTGAGCCATCTTGGGTGAGGGAGTTTAAAGCTGCCACTAGGGATCTCAGATCCACGCTTCAACTCTTTCCCTCTCAGGTACAGGGGGCTCTCCAGGTCTGGCAGACCCCCTCTACTATCAGGACCTCCCTGCCTAAGCCACAGGGAGCTCCTGATATCACTGATTCTTCTGAAGAAGAACTTTTACAGGATTCTGATGCTGAGGAACGTACTGTTATTGAATCTAACAGGTCCATTGGGGACCCCTATGAGTGTGACCCTGAAGTTTCGGCTGAGGGTCTGATCAGAGCGGTTCTGAATACGCTCAACCTTCCTCTGACTCAGGAATCCACTTATGATCCTACTGATGTTTTTCAGAAAAAGCCATCTAAACCTGTTGTTTGTTTTCCAACTAACCCTACTCTTGCCCGTCTGGTTTCTGAGGCATGGAAGTATCCTGATAGATCTTCCTCTGTCTCCAAAAAGTTTGCCAAACTTTACCCTTTTCCCGAAGCGGAGCTGGCAAAATGGGTTCATCCTCCCAAGGTGGATGCTCCTGTGTCTAGACTATCCAAATCTACTGCTTTGGCTGTCTCAGATGCCTCTGCCTTGCAGGACTGGACGGATAAGAAATTAGAGCTCTCTCTTAAATCTATTTTTGCCTCTATTGGCACTGCTATGCGCCCCACCTTTGCTGTGGCATGGGTTAATAGGGCTATTGCAGCCTGGACTGAACGACTGACTGAGGCGGTTCGCCAGGATGCGCCTGTATCTGAACAGTTGCAGCTTCTTGCTAATATCACTGAAGCTCAGAACTATGTTGCTGATGCTGCTTTTGATGCTGTGCGCATGATGGCGAGGGCCTCCACTTCTTCTGTGGTGGCTAGACGCGCTCTTTGGCTGAAAATTTGGTCTGCTGATACAGCCTCTAAGAAAGCCTTGCTTTCCTTGCCCTTTCAGGGGAATTTGCTCTTTGGCTCTGAGCTCAAAGAAATGATCAGTGAGGCTACTGGCGGTAAAAGTACTCTTCTACCCTCAGTCTTTAAGAAAAAGTTTCCAGCCAAACGCAATCGGTCCTTTCGTTTCTTTCAGACTGAGACACGCTCCTCGGCCCAAACGGGTCCTCCCACTACGCGCTCCTCCTCCAAGCCCAAACAGTCCTGGAGGCCCAAAGTTGCCTCCAAGGCCAAGACCTCCAAGACTGCTTCGGCATGACTCGCCGAACCCGGGTCCGCATCCGGCTGTAGGCGGTCGTCTCCGCATCTTTCGCCGGACTTGGGAGGAGTCAGTGGCGGACCCATGGGTTCTTCAGGTGGTGTCAGAGGGATACAGGATCCCTTTCTCTTCCCTTCCTCCTTTTCGGTTCCATTTTACTCGTCCTTCTCAGGAACCCTCAAAAAGGCGTCTGTTCGACGACGCTATTCAGGATCTCTTGGACAAAGAGGTCCTGGAGGCGGTTCCGCAGGGGGACACAGGTTCAGGATTTTATTCCAACCTGTTTGTGGTAGCCAAAAAGGACGGAGGAGCCCGTCCCATCTTGGATCTCAAAGATCTCAATGCCTATGTGGTGACTTCCCACTTCCGCCAGGAGTCCCTGCGCTCTGTGATTGCAGCAATGTCTCCAGGGGAGTTTCTTGCCTCCCTGGATCTTCAGGATGCTTATCTTCACATCCCTATTCATCCAGGGAGCAGGAAGTATCTCAGGATTGCCTGCCACAGGGGACACTTTCAATTTACAGCGCTCCCCTTTGGACTGACTACAGCTCCTCAAGTCTTCCAGCGGGTGCTGGGCTCCTTGATAGCGGTGCTCCATCAGGATGGGATCAGAGTGACACCCTACATGGACGATCTCCTACTGAAGGCCTCCTCAGCGGAGCTTCTCCACCAGCAGTTGCAGAGGTGCATGCACACCCTGAACCGTCACGGATGGATCCTGAATCTGGACAAGTCGGACTTGATTCCTTCTCAGAGGCTTCTGTTCCTGGGTCTCCTGTTCGACACTCGCCAATGCATGGTGTTTCTTCCAGAGGACGTGGCTCACCAGATAGCCGTCAGAGTGGCTGGGATTCTGGACATGGACGAAATTCCAGTTCCGAAGTTGTCGTCCTTAGTGGGGAAGTTCATTTCCACGATCGAAGCAGTACCATTTGCCATGGCCCACTCCAGGGATCTTCAGAGATTTGTGATCCAGACGTGCAGGAATCATCCAGATCATCAACATCTGTCTGTTTCTCTTCCTCCTCATGTCGAGTCGAGTCTGCACTGGTGGTTAGATCTCTCTCATCTCTTGAAAGGGAAATCCTTTCTAGTTCCTCAGTGGACCACAGTCACAACGGATGCCAGCCTTCGGGGCTGGGGTGCAGTCTGGGGTCGCTTCAGTGCTCAGGGGAAATGGGGTCTGGAGGAATCCATGCTCTCCATCAATGTTCTGGAACTTCGAGCTGTCCGGCTGGCCCTGAGGCACTGGGAGTCTCATTTGACCGGTCTTCCAGTCAGAGTAGAGTCCGACAACGCAGTGGCGGTGGCTTACATCAACAGACAAGGCGGCACAAGAAGCGGTTCCGCCTGGTGGGAAGTCAAGGATATTTTGTCTTGGGCAGAAGATCACGTGCCTGTCATCTCTGCAGTTCACATTCCAGGCGTGGACAACGTCATGGCAGACTTCCTCAGTCGTCACACTGTCGACAGCGGAGAATGGGCTCTTCACCCAGAGGTGTTTCACATGCTCACTCAACGGTGGGGGATGCCAGTGGTGGATCTGATGGCTACCAGACACAACAGGAAGGTTCCGGTGTTTTGCTCCCGTCTGAGGGACTCCCTTGCTCTAGCGGTGGATGCCTTGTCGATCCCTTGGGACTTCTCCCTGGCTTACATCTTCCCCCCTCTTCCTCTATTGATCAGAGTTATTCAGAAGTTGAAGAGAGAACGTTGTCCTGTCATCCTGATTGCTCCGAACTGGCCTCGCCAGTCCTGGTTTCCGGAATTGATGGCCATGTCAGTGAAGGATCCAATCCCACTTCCAGCCCGTCCGGACCTGCTTCTTCAGGGGTATCTGTGGAAAGAGGATGTTCACTCTCTCCGTTTGATGGCATGGCGGTTGAATCCTCGATTCTAGCTCAGAAAGGCTTTTCTCCTTCTGTGGTGTCGACGATGCTCAGTGCTCGTAAGCCTGTGTCTTCCAAGATCTATCATCGCATTTGGTCAACTTTTGTGACATGGTGCTCTGTCAAGCAGTTGTCTCTTGACTTCCATCTTCCCACTGTCCTGGCCTTCTTGCAGGACGGTGTGGACAAGGGGCTCAGTCTGAGTTCCCTCAAAGTTCAGACCTCTGCCTTGTCTGTGTTTTTCCAGGAACGGATTGCCATCCTTCCTGATGTGAAAGTCTTCTTCCAAGGTGTGACTCATGTTCGACCTGCCTTCAAGAGTCCTGCTCCCCAGTGGGATCTCAATTTGGTGCTGGGTGTTCTTCAGCGACCACCGTTTGAATCCTTGGCTTCCATTCCATTGCGTCTTGTGACTTGGAAGATGGCCTTCCTTTTGGCTATTGTGTCAGTACGCCGGGTGGCAGAGTTACAGGCATTGTCTTGTAAACCTCCTTACCTGGTGTTCCACAAGGATAAGGCTGTGCTTCGCACTACCAAGGAATTCTTACCCAAGGTTGTGTCTGAGTTTCACATCAATCAGGAGATTGTGGTTCCCTCTTTCTGCCCTAATCCTTCATCTGACAAGGAAAGAGATCTCCATTTGTTGGATGTGGTGCGTTGCCTCAAGTTTTATGTTCACCGCACCGAATCTATCAGGAAGTCTGACGCTCTATTCGTCATTCCTGAGGGGCCTAGGGCAGGAAGACCGGCTTCCAAAGTTACCATTGCCTCTTGGATTAAGGCTACCATCCGTGAAGCCTATAAGTTGAGGAATAAGCATGTTCCCTTCAGGGTGACTGCCCATTCCACCAGATCTATTGGGGCCTCCTGGGCCTACAAGAATCAAGCTTCTGCTGATCAACTGTGCAGAGCGGCCACTTGGTCCTCTGTGCACACTTTTTCTAAGCACTACCGAGTTGATGTACTGGCATCGGCTGATGCCAGCTTTGGAAGGAAGGTCCTGGAGGCAGTCTTGCCTGTGTAGGTCTTCCGCTCTGTGATCCTTAGTGCTTCCTTACTGTTGAGCCCGGTTGGCTCGTGTTCCGTGTGCTGTGTTAAGTTCAGGGTTGTTCCCTTGGTTGGTGTCCGTTGACACTTACAGTTTGGGCTATGTTATCAACTGGTTAACAGTTCTAGTGACTTGGGCCTTGCGCCTGGTCCTTGCCTTACTTCCCGCCTCTGGATCAGCTCAATGTTTGTACATCCCATGGTACCAGTGACCTGTATTGGACGACAGTGAAAATAGGATTTTAGTCTTACCTGTTAAATCCTTTTCACTTAGTCCATACAGGTCACTGGTCTCCCACCCTGTCAAGGGACCAGTCTTGGCTCTCCTGTGGCATTCAGTGGGAGACCGTTCGGGCATGCTCACAGGAGTCTTTCTTTTTGCTTACCTGGGGTCAGTTTAGGGTCTCAAATCAATATGGGTGGCTCTGGCCAGAAGGTGGCTTAAGTAAGAGGGGAGGCTCCGCCCCTTGCAAATTATTTGCATAATTGTTCCTGCCTATTAAAGGGGACTACACATCCCATGGTACCAGTGACCTGTATGGACTAAGTGAAAAGGATTTAACAGGTAAGACTAAAATCCTATTTTTGGGTCTGAACTCAAAGAAATGATCAGTGAGGCTACTGGCGGTAAAAGTACTCTTCTACCCTCAGTCTTTAAGAAAAAGTTTCCAGCCAAACGCAATCGGTCCTTTCGTTCCTTTCAGACTGAGACACGCTCCTCGGCCCAAACGGGTCCTCCCACTACGCGCTCCTCCTCCAAGCCCAAACAGTCCTGGAAGCCCAAAGTTGCCTCCAAGGCCAAGACCTCCAAGACTGCTTTGGCATGACTCGCCGAACCCGGGTCCGCATCCGGCTGTAGGCGGTCGTCTCCGCATCTTTCGCCGGACTTGGGAGGAGTCAGTGGCGGACCCATGGGTTCTTCAGGTGGTGTCAGAGGGATACAGGATCCCTTTCTCTTCCCTTCCTCCTTTTCGGTTCCATTTTACTCGTCCTTCTCAGGAACCCACAAAAAGGCGTCTGTTCGACGACGCTATTCAGGATCTCTTGGACAAAGAGGTCCTGGAGGCGGTTCCTCAAGGGGACACAGGTTCAGGATTTTATTCCAACCTGTTTGTGGTAGCCAAAAAGGACGGAGGAGCCCGTCCCATTTTGGATCTCAAAGATCTCAATGCCTATGTGGTGACTTCCCACTTCCGCCAGGAGTCCCTGCGCTCTGTGATTGCAGCAATGTCTCCAGGGGAGTTTCTTGCCTCCCTGGACCTTCAGGATGCTTATCTTCACATCCCTATTCATCCAGAGAGCAGGCGGTATCTCAGGATTGCCTGCCACAGGGGACACTTTCAGTTTGCAGCGCTCCCCTTTGGGCTGACTTCAGCCCCTCAGGTCTTCCAGAGGGTGTTGGGCTCCTTGATAGCGGTGCTCCATCAGGATGGGATCAGAGTGACCCCCTACATGGACGATCTCCTACTGAAGGCCTCCTCAGCGGAGCTTCTCCTTCAGCAATTACAGATGTGCATGCACACCCTGAACCGTCATGGCTGGATCCTGAATCTGGACAAGTCGGACTTGATTCCATCTCAGAGGCTTCTGTTCCTGGGTCTCCTGTTCGACACTCGCCAATGCATGGTGTTTCTTCCAGAGGACGTGGCTCACCAGATAGCTGTCAGAGTGGCTGGAATTCTGGACATGGACGAGATTCCAGTACCGAAGTTGTCGTCCTTAGTGGGGAAGTTCATTTCCACAATCGAAGCAGTGCCATTTGCCATGGCCCACTCCAGGGATCTTCAGAGATTTGTGATCCAGACGTGCAAGAATCATCCAGATCATCAACATCTGTCTGTTTCTCTTCCTCCTCATGTCGAGTCGAGTCTGCACTGGTGGTTAGATCTCTCTCATCTCCTGAAAGGGAAATCCTTTCTAGTTCCTCCTTGGACCACAGTCACTACGGATGCCAGCCTTCGGGGCTGGGGTGCAGTCTGGGGTCGCTTCAGTGCTCAGGGGAAATGGGGTCTGGAGGAATCCATGCTCTCCATCAATGTTCTGAAACTTCGAGCTGTCCGGCTGGCCCTGAGGCACTGGGAGTCTCAATTGACCGGTCTTCCAATCAGAGTGGAGTCCGACAACGCCACGGCGGTGGCTTACATCAACAGGCAAGGCGGCACAAGAAGCGGTTCCGCCTGGTGGGAGGTCAAGGATATTTTGTCTTGGGCAGAAGATCACGTGCCTGTCATCTCTGCGGTTCATATTCCAGGCGTGGACAACGTCATGGCAGACTTCCTCAGTCGTCACACCGTCGACAGCGGAGAATGGGCTCTTCACCCAGAGGTGTTTCACATGCTCACTCAGCGGTGGGGGATGCCTGTGGTGGACCTGATGGCTACCAGACACAACAGGAAGGTTCCGGTGTTTTGCTCCCGGTTGAGGGACTCCCTTGCTCTAGCAGTGGATGCCCTGTCGATCCCTTGGGACTTCCCCCTGGCTTACATCTTCCCTCCTCTTCCTCTATTGGTCAGAGTTATCCAGAAGTTGAAGAGAGAACGTTGTCCTGTCATCCTGATTGCTCCAAACTGGCCTCGCCAGTCCTGGTTTCCGGAGTTGATGGCCATGTCAGTGAAGGATCCGATCCCACTTCCAGCCCGTCCGGACCTGCTTCTTCAGGGGTATCTGTGGAAGGAGGATGTTCACTCTCTCCATTTGATGGCATGGCGGTTGAATCCTCGATTCTAGCAAAGAAAGGCTTTTCTCCTTCTGTGGTATCGACGATGCTCAGTGCTCGTAAGCCTGTGTCTTCCAAGATCTATCATCGCATATGGTCAACTTTCGTGACATGGTGCTCTGACATGAAGTTGTCACTTGACTTCCATCTTCCCACTGTCCTGGCCTTCTTGCAGGACGGTGTGGATAAGGGGCTCAGTCTGAGTTCCCTCAAAGTTCAGACTTCTGCCTTGTCTGTGTTTTTCCAGGAACGGATTGCTGTCCTTCCTGATGTGAAAGTCTTCTTCCAAGGTGTGACTCATGTTCGACCTGCCTTTAAGAGTCCTGCTCCCCAGTGGGATCTCAATTTGGTGCTGGGAGTTCTACAGCGACCACCGTTTGAATCCTTGGCTTCCATTCCATTACGTCTTGTGACTTGGAAGATGGCCTTCCTCTTGGCTGTTGTGTCAGTGCGCCGGGTAGCAGAGTTACAGGCCTTGTCTTGTAAACCTCCTTACCTGGTGTTCCACAAGGATAAGGCTGTGCTTCGCACTACCAAGGAATTCTTACCCAAGGTTGTGTCTGAGTTTCACATCAATCAGGAGATTGTGGTTCCCTCTTTCTGCCCTAATCCTTCATCTGACAAGGAAAGAGATCTCCATCTGTTGGATGTGGTGCGTTGCCTCAAGTTTTATGTTCATCGCACCGAGTCTATCAGGAAGTCTGACGCTCTATTCGTCATTCCTGAGGGGCCTAGGACAGGGAGACCGGCTTCCAAAGTTACCATTGCCTCTTGGATTAAGGCTACCATCCGTGAAGTCTATAAGTTGAGGAATAAGCATGTTCCCTTCCGGGTGACTGCCCATTCCACCAGATCTATTGGGTCCTCTTGGGCCTACAAGAATCAAGCTTCTGCTGATCAACTGTGCAGAGCGGCCACTTGGTCCTCTGTGCACACTTTTTCAAAGCACTACCGAGTTGATGTACTGGCGTCGGCTGATGCCAGTTTTGGAAGGAAGGTCCTGGAGGCAGTCTTGCCTGTGTAGGTCTTCCGTTCTGTGATCCTTAGTGCTTCTTTACTGTTGAGCCCGGTTGGCTCTAGTTCCGTGTGCTGTGTTAGTTCAGGGATTGTTCCCTTGGTTGGTGTCCGTTGACACTTACAGTTTGGGCTATGTTATCAACTGGTCATAGCAGTTCTAGTGACTTGGGCCTTGTGCCTGGTCCTTGCCTTACTTCCCGCCTCTGGATCAGCTCAATGTTTGTACATCCCAGAGTACCAGTGACCTGTATTGGACGACAGTGAAAATAGGATTTTAGTCTTACCTGTTAAATCCTTTTCACTTAGTCCATACAGGTCACTGGTCTCCCACCCTGTCAAGGGACCAGTCTTGGCTCTCCTGTGGCATTCAGTGGGAGACCGTTCGGGCATGCTCACAGGAGTCTTTCTTTTTGCTTACCTGAGGTCAGTTTTAGGGTCTCAAATCAATCTAAAGTGGCTCTGGCCAGAAGGTGGCTTAAGTAAGAGGGGAGGCTCCGCCCCTTGCAAATTATTTGCATAGTTGTTCCTGCCTATTAAAGGGGACTTACGCCTCCCAGAGTACCAGTGACCTGTATGGACTAAGTGAAAAGGATTTAACAGGTAAGACTAAAATCCTATTATCACATCTTGATGCTGTATAACTCCCCTTGTCGTGATGAAATGTGAGATTCCCTAGTGGTCAGACTTGTTCTAGAAGCTCAGTAACAGAGTGTCCGTTGTCCCCTGTCAGACAATGAGGCTGATTTGGTTTGTCACAGCATTGATACAGTTCTTCTTAGTCCATCAGTCTTAGTGTTCATCACAGAACCTCTGTCAATGATTCTCAACTCCAGTTCTTGGGAATCACCGAAATGCAAGGTTTTAAGGATCTGCCTGCTTAAGCCAGGTATTTATCTTTGGCAGCAACCAAGCCACTGAATACCTACATATAATCAAAAAAGATCACCTAAAAACAAGACCTGTTGGTGTGTCCTGAGGACTAACTTTTAGAATAACTTAATTGTTTGGAGATTCATGGATTTGGGCCTATCTAATAATGTACACTCCTGCACTCATTGGGTATATGTGTATGCCTGTTGAGTGTTTGGAGCAGGTTTATGTGGTAACTTAACCCTTTCACTGCTGGTTTGGCATTTTATTGGGGGGGGGGGTTTATGGCACTTTTACTCTGGATTAGTGTTTTCTGAGTGTCTACACATGTACACCTTTTCATGTTTTACTTTAATTTTGGTAAAAATTGTGTACTGCGCCTTTAAGACACGCTTTACCGCATCGATGCCATTGCACCTTTCACATCTATGGGACTATACTGTTTGGGACATATCTCTGCAACCGTTTAACCCAGCGACTTCAGAGATGGCTCATTTTACTTGTCTACCCTTGCTGTATCATCCGATTTATAGTCAAGTGTGTTGGGGGGCTCAGGGGGCTTCGGGCACTGTTTAGGATACTTTTTTGGGAAAAACTGCGTTTCTCATGAGTACTTGCTTCATGCCTAAATTCTGATTGGCTCCTGTCACGACAGCCATTTTGTGAGCATTTCTAGCAAATATCCTATGCAGGGCTTGGACTCTCCTTCTCTCCTCTGCAGATTAACCCTTCTCCTGCCAGATAAGTCTGTATTTAGCATTTCTGGGGTGAAATTTTAATCTTACACACTGTAATTGGGTGATTTACTGTACAGTTATTTTGACACTGTGAGTATGTCTATACCGCTGGGGCTAGGGGCTAGACCTAAGACTAAGGAGGCTGGGGTCTCAGTATCCCCTATTGTGCATTGCTCTTCCTGTCATTCAGGGCTACCTAGAGAGTTCTCTGGTCACTTATGCCCAGCATGTTCTGAAGTTCCTGACAGCAACCCAGGTACCTCCTGCCATGCTATTGAGCCAGCTTGGGTGCAAGAGTTTAAGGCTGTGACTAGGGACCTTAGATCCACTTTACAGCTCTTTCCATCCTAGATACAGGGGGCCCTACAGACATGGCAGGCCCCCTCTATCAGATCTTCCCTGCCTAAACCTCATGGGGCATCTGATGTGTCAGATTCCTCTGAGGAGGAACTGCTGTTGGATTCAGATATTGAGGATAGTTCGGTTCTGGAGCCAACTCAGTTTCTTGTGGACCCGTTTGAAGCTGATCCTGACCTTTCTGCTGAGGGTCTGATCAGAGCCGTATTAACCACCCTCAATGTTCCCTTGGTTCAAGAACTTCCTTCTGATCTCTCTGATGTTTTTCAGGAGCCCGCAAAGCCCCTTACCTATTTTCCTCCTAATCCCACTCTTGACCATCTGGTTTCTGAAGAGTGGAAACCATAGGACAAGATTGCTTCTGTGTCCAGGAAAGTTGCCAAGTTTTACCCCTTTTCTGAAGCTGTGCTTGCTAAGTGGGTTCATCCCCCCAAAGTGGATGTACCTGTCTCAAGGTTATCTAAGTCTACTGCCTTGCCAGTCTTTGATGCTTCTGCTCTGAAGGACTGGACTGACAAGAAACTTGAGATTTCTCTTAAGTCTATTTTCGCCACTGTTGGTACTGCTATGCGCCCAGCGTTTGCTATTGCATGGGTTAACTGGGCTATTGCAGTCTGGACTGAGCAGCTTACTACGGCTGTCCGTCAGGATGCTCCTACTTCAGAGAAATTGCATCTTCTTGACAATATCTCTGAGGCGCAACACTATGTTTCTGCTGCCGCCTTTGATGCCGTCCGCATGATGGCTAGGGTTTCTACTACATCTGTGGTAGCCAGGCGAGCCCTTTGGCTCAAGATCTGGTCTGCTGACACTGCTGCCTTTTCAGGGTACCTCCTTGTTTGGGCCTGATCTCAAGGAATTGATCAGCGAGGCTACTGGGGGTAAAAGTACTCTTCTATCCTTGGTCCCTAAGAAGAAAATGCTGCTTAAGCGTAACCGGTATTTTAGTTCCTTTCAGAATGAGACACTTCCGGCGAACCAGGCAGTTCCCTCAGCACCGCGCACCTCCTCCAAGCCCAAACAGCAATGTAAGCCCAAGGTCTCCTCCAAGCCCAAGGCTTCCAAGACTGCTTCGGCATGATTCGACGAACCCGGGTCCGCACCTTGCTGTGGGTGGTCGTCTGCTACTCTTTCACAGCATTTGGGAGGGTTCTGCGTTGGGCCCATGGCTTTTACAGATGGTGAAAGATGGACACAGGATCCCTTTCTGTTCTCTTCCTCCCCTTCGTTTTTGTCTTTCTCATACTCCTCAGGGTACCGAGAAACGTTGTCTGTTCTGCGCTGTTCAGACTCTACTGGACAAGGATGTCCTGGAGCCAGTGTCCCTTCCAGACAGGGGTTCAGGGTTCTATTCGAACCTCTTTGTCGTCACCAAAAATGACGGCGGATGTCGCCCTATTTTGGATTTGAAGGATCTAAACTCTTTCATGATGAGGACTCGCTATCGCCAGGAATCTCTGCGTACAGTGATTGCTTCCAGGTCTCTGGGGGAGTTCCTTGCTTCTTTGGATCTACAGAATGCTTATTTACACATCTTAATTCATCTGGAGAGCAGGCAGTACCTTCGGTTTGCTTGCAACAGAGGGCATTTTCAGTTCTCAGCTCTTCCATTTGGTCTGACGGCTCCCCAGGTATTCCAGCGGGTTCTGGGGGCCTTGATATCCGTCCTCCACCGGGACAGCATTAGAGTGACTCCTTACATGGATGACTTGCTATTGAAAGCCACCGGTGGACCTTCTTCATCAGCAAGTTCAGACCTACATCCAAGCTCTTACCCATCGTGGTTGGACAAGTCGGATCTTGTCCCATCCCAGCAATTGGTCTTCCTGGGTCTTCTCTTAGATACTCAGAGGAGCATGGTGTTCTTCCCGGATGAGGTGGCTCACCAGATCGCCCACAGGGTTTCAGCGATTCTGTCTCCGGATCCGGTTCCAGTTCAGAGGCTGTCTTCTCTGATGGGGAAGTTCATATCCACAATATAAGCGGTCCCATTCGCCATGGCACACACCAGGGAACTCTAGAGGCTTGTGATTCAGGTGTGCAGGACTCGACCAGATCATCAGAGGATGTCTGTTTCCCTTCCTTTTCACGTGGAACTGAGCTTGGAGTGGTGGCTGGACCTGTCCAACCTGCTCAAGGGGAGCTCCTTTCTGATTCCCTACTGGACCATGGTGACGATGGACGCCGGCCTCTCGGGCTGGGGAGCTGTCCTGGGTCGGATCAGTGCTATGGGGAAATGATCCATGGAGGAGTCCCTACTTCCGATCAACATCTTGGAGCTTCGGGCAATATTTCATGCCCTGTGTCATTGGGTGTCTCGGCTGGTGGACTGTCCAGTCCGAGTGGAGTCCGACAACTCCACGGCAGTGGCCTACATCAACAAGAAAGGCGGAACAAGAAGTCTCGCTGCTTGGTTAGAGGTCAAGGCTATTTTATCCTTGGCACAAGATCATGTTCCTGCCATATCCGCTGTGCACATTCCAGACGTAAACAATGTCATGGCAGACTTCCTCAGTCATCACACAGTGGACAGCGGAGAGTGGGAGTTACACCCAGAGGTTTTCCAGCTCGTTGTTCAAAGGTGTGGGATGCCTCATGTGTATCTGATGGCGACAAGACACAACAGGAAAGTTCTGGTGTTCTACTCTCGGTGGAGAGACTCTCTAGCTGTAGATGCGATGTCCATCCCTTGGATATTCCCTCTGGCGTACATTTTTCCTCCCCTTCCCATGTTGAGGAAATTGAAGATGGATAGTTGTCTGGTCATCCTGATTGCTCCGGATTGGCCTTTTCAATCCTGGTTTCCGGGGCGTCTGGCTGTATCTGTGGCGAAGCCCTTCCCGCTCCCCTCCCGTCCGGATCTTCTTCTGCAGGGTTAACTATGGAAGGAAGATGTCCATTGGCTTAATTTGATGGCCTGGAGGTTGAATACTTGATTTTAGAGAAGAGAGGTTTTTCTTCTGCTGTGGTGACTACTATGCTTAGTGCCCGTAAGCCTGTTTCTTCCAAGATCTATCACAGTGTCTGGTCAACTTTTGTGTCTTGGTGTGCTGACAGGGACTTATCCCTTGATTTTGATCTACCTACTGTCCTGGCAATTCTGCAGGATGGTGTGGATAAAGGACTCAGTTTGAGTTCTCTTAAGGTTCAGACTTCGGCGCTTTCGGTCTTCTTCCAGAATCACATTGCTATCCTTCCTGATGTCAAGGTTTTCTTCCAGAGCGTTGCTCATATTCGTCCTGCCTTCCGGAGTCCCGCTCCTCCGTGGGATCTTAATTTGGTTTTGAGTGTTCAACGTCCCCCCTTTGAGTCTTTGGCTACTATTCTTTGGCTACTATTCCTCTACGTCTCTTGACATGGAAAATGGCGTTTCTCCTGGCGATTGTGTCTGTTCGCTGAGTTGCAAGCTCTTTCCTGTAAACCACCATATCTGGTGTTTCACAAGGATAAGCTGGTGCTTTGCACCTCCAAGGAGTTTTTACCTAAGGTGGTCTCCAGGTTTCACATCAATCAGGAGATTGTGGTGCCCTCTTTCTGCCCTAACCCTTCCTCTGACAAGGAGAGAGATCTCCACTTGTTGGATGTGGTGCATTGTCTCAAGTTTTTTATGTCCATCGCACTGAATCTGTCAGGAAATCAGACGCTCTGTTCATCATTCCTGAGGGTCCTAGGGCAGGAAGACCGGCATCCAAAGTGACTAGTGCTCTGACCTGTTGGTCCATAGCTGCATTGGTGACTTTGGGGGCCTTGCGCCTGGTCCTTGCCTTTTTGCCACCTCTGGGGAACTCAATGGTTTGACATCTCAGATTCACCAGTAACCTGTATTGGACGACAGAGCAAAGAGGATTTTAGTCTTACCTGTTAAATCCTTTTCTCTTAGTCCATACAGGTTACTGGTCTCCCACCCTGTCAAGAGACCATGCTTGGCTCTCCTGTGGCAGACCGTGGGGGTCCTTCGGGGTCATGCTCACAGGAGTCTTCTTCCCTTCTAGTATATAGTCCTAGTTAGTGTCTCAAATCATTCTGGAGCTGGTTGGCTAGCTGCAGCCAAGGAGGGAAGGGAGGCTCCACCCCTTGCATACATTTAGAGAAATGTTCCTGCCTGCTTAAAGGGGCGGATCGCCTCCCAGAGTTACCAGTAACCTGTATGGACTAAGAGAAAAGAATTTAACAGGTAAGACTAAAATCCTCTTTTATCGGTCATCCAATATAGCTTACAGGTAACTCTGGGAAGGTGACAGCCCAGTTAAGTAGGCAGGAACAATTCTTGGAAAGAATGCATGGTGAAGCCTTCCTTTCCTCCTTAGCTGGTGACTAGCTAGTCTTCTCCGAGTTAGATTTGTTCCTTGTAGAGAGAGAGAGGCTACAGAGAACAGTTCTGCTTAGTTTGTTTTTTTTTTTTTGTTTGTTTGTTTGTTTGTTTGTTTTTTTTTAACTTGTTCGATATGGGGTGTAGAAATCCCCCATTAGGCGGATTGGCATTATAACTTCCCAGTGATGGATTGCTCAGTTAACAGGTGCTGTTGTGGACCTTCCAGCCCTGGGGGAAAACCTTGCTTGCTATGTCTTTTCCCTCGGAGAAGCCCACTGAGGCTTCTCCCTTTCTCAATGGTAATTTGAAGGCTGAAGACCTGCAAAAATGGTGAGCATCCCTTTAAGTGCCATGGTCCACTTGTCCCACACACTCCCCTCCACACAGGGGTCTCCTTTTGGAGTTCCTATATCTATACTCCTGCACTCATTTGGGTTTATCCTTATGTCTACTTAGTCCTTGGGGAACTTTGGGTTTTATGCGGTACATTAACCGCTTCCTTGTCATGTTGTGTGTTTTGGGGGACGTTTTTCACTCATTTCCCTTGGGGTTCAGTGTTTTCTACTGTTGTTCAGGTGTTCTGTGTTTTACAAGTTTTGGGACACTTGTGAAAATTTTCATTTGTTTTGCGCACTTTACAGCATATCCGCAGTGCACCATTGTTCTCTAAGGGACAGTTTCACTTGGGACATATCTCTGTAACCGCTCCACGTACCGAGTTCAGAGACAGCTCATTCTTCTTGTCTGCCCTTGCCCTACACTCCAGTGCACATCCTTAGTGTCTTGGGGGGCTTGGGGGGGATACCGGCACTGTTTTTTTGGGTACTCAGTGAGGAAACTACGTTTCCCATAAACTCCCGTTTTGCAGGCTGTCTTCTGATTGGCTTACAGTTTAGTCGCCATTTTCTTTTTCTTCTCCAGAGTATCCTATGCAGGGCTTGGATCCTTCTACTCTCCTCCTCAGGTTAACTTTTTGCTTACCAGATAAGTGTATTTTAGCTCTTTCTGGGGTGAATTCTTTAATCTGGGATACAGTATTGGGTTCTTCCTTGTACTGTCAGACACTTTATCTCCTGTCAGGATGTCAGACCCATTGGGACCTGGGACTAGACCTAAGACTAAGGACGCTGGGGTGTCTTTGACCCCCATTACTCATTGTTCCTCATGTCAATCAGGGCTTCCTAGAGAATCCTCAAGTAATTTATGCCCTTCATGCGCAGTGGCCCCTGCGTCTCTGCCATGGCCTTCCAGCCACGATCAAGAGCCACCTTGGTTGCAGGACTTAAAGTGGATGTGTCACCTATTTATAATGTAGCCTAAATAGTTATGCTACATATCGAATACTTCTAAAATGTTTTTTTTTTTTTTGTTTTGTTTTTTGTTTTTTTTTAAATTTGTTGTAAATATAACTTAGAAAGTCTGTCCCCAACTACTTTTGCATGACTGCTCTTCCTCTGCTCTCCTCCAATGACTGAGGCGTCTGTCTGTAACCTGGAGCAGTCTCATTTGCAGAGATCGATATCTAGGCAATGAGACCGCTCCAGGTTACAGACAAAAGCCTCTGTCATCGGAGGAGAGCAGAGGCAGAGCGATGGACTCCGGTTACAGAGCAGGTAACCGCAGTCTATGCGGAAACAGCTGGGGGACAGCCTTTCTAAGTTTAAATTTACAACAAAACCTTTTTTTTAATGTTTTAGAAGTATTCGATATGTAGCCTAAATAGTGACACATCCACTTTAAAGTCTACCTTGACCCAGTTCCCTATGCACCATCATGGGGTCCTCCCAGTCCTGGCAGCCCCTGGCATTATTCAGGGCTGTGGCCCCTAAACCTCAGGGTATCCCTGATGTGTCAGATTCTTCTGATCAGGATCTATTGGTGGATTCATATGAAGGTGAATGCTCTGAAGGAGCTTACTCTTGAAGGATTTGACTGACTGGAAGCTGGAGGCTATTTTGAAGGCCACATTTGCAACCATAGGTGCATCTATGAGACCTGCCTTCAAGGGATAGTAATGTTTCATAATAAAAGCAGCTCTAATTAATCATCATAGTATTTGGGCCTTGGAGAGTGTTATTTCAATTCTGTCAGAGTTGTAGTTCAAGAGTAATTGAATGACAAAGTATCACTCCTGCCCCTTTTACTGATGTAACACTGCTCACCTAAGAGCAGCAGGGAGTGTCCAGGTAGATTGCAGAGAGGGACAATCTTCAATTAAGATGAGGGAAAAAGCTGAAAAACCTGTCAATGGGGGCAAGATTTTCATTGTACTCACAGTAGAATATTGACCCTTGATGTGAGCTGTCTGGTCTATGGACTGGATTCCACATCTGAGGAGTAGGAGAGTAGGAGCTTACACTAGGTGAAAGGGGGGAGGGGGAAACTTTATTGTTCAATTACTCTCGAACTGCAACTCTTACAGTATTGAAATAATACTCTCTGTGGCTCAATTGCTATGAAGATTAATTGGAGCTGCTGTTTTTGTGAAACATTACTATCACTTTCAGCCTGGATAAGTAGGGCCATTATGATATGGACGGAGCAGCTAACGGTATCCTTTTAAAAGGTCACATGTGAAAGAGCGTGCGACCAAATGAGACCGTTAACATGTCACCTGAATAAAAATGTCGACATGAGAATATCGCGCTGCATAACCCTTTGAGTGGCATTTAAAAAGAAGCGTATCAAATACCTTGCAGGAGAAGGCGCCCGCTTGAAGATCTATTCCGCACATGGAGCGCTTCCGGAGCCACATGCCAGTGATGGACTTATGTTTTCTGCACAAAGGAGCACCAGAGAGTTCACTCAGGGATCACTCAACCACTGCCATATGGCTGTCTACCTGCTGCAATTCAGGTGACTGCTCAAGCGCCTTCTCCAGCAAGGTATTTGAAATATAAGCTGCAAGGTATTTCAAGCTGCTGACCTGGTAGGGGCAGAGAGAAAAGTCAGACAATGGCTGTGGTCAGGAGCCAGATGACTGTGTAGCCACGTGAAGTACTCACAGGATCAAGAAGTGAATTCTGGAATCTGGTCATAGCCAGTGAAAGTAGCAAAGATCAGGAACTATGAACACCAAACAAAATGAGTAGAACAGCAAGTGATCCAACAGGAAGCATGAAATTTAAAGGGTCATCAGACAGTGAGAAGATCAGCTCAAGGGTAGCCCTCATAGTGACCGGTTGAGTCCATTGGAAGGCATACGCATGGCAAGATGCAATACAAGCATAAGGTTCGGCCAGTAAAATTTCCAGTCCACAAGATATTGCACTGTACCCCGCACAAAACTTGAGTCTAGGAACTCAAACGATTGGTGCCCGTCTACCCCCATTGGACTAGGAGGGGGGGTTGATGGATAATAGCAGTTCTTCTTAATTACAGGCTTCAATAATGAGACAGGAAAATAATTTTGAACCTTCAATGAAGGAAATGATTCCAGTGATTAAGTAACCAGTGCAATGGACCTCTGTATGCAAAATGTAAAGAAGTTGTCGGTTAATGTCGTCAGTCATCAGATCATTTTTAGCAAACCATGACTGAATAAGATGCCAGTGGACCTTGGACCACTACTCATGAGGGTCAGTCATTCTTCCTTCCAGACTGTGCTTGCCATTTTTCATTTTGGAAATAGATTGTTTTTCAACCAGCCCATATGTGAAGATCCAAGTATCTTTTATTTGCTTAATCACTGCAAGGCAGACCTCCTGTAAATTACAGTGATGGCAACCCTCTTTTTTTTTTTTTTTTTTTTTTTTTTTTTAAACTTTACAAGTAAATCCGTATGTGAGCGATCCTGCCTCTCCCCTTCTCTGTGTTCTCCGCTTCTCCCTTTCATTCTGCATGCAGAGAGGGGGAGAGGCGGGATCGGCTCACATATGGATTTACTTGTAAAGTAAAAAAAAGGGTTACTATCACTGTAATTTACAGGCGGTTTGCCTTGCATTGATTAAGTCAGACAATTTCCTTATTGACACAGCAAGATTGCTCTTAAAGGGATAGTAATACTTCGTTTTAACTTTATTTTATTTTGTAGGCATTAAAAAAACATGAAGAATGATATAAGTCTTATCTCTCAAACCTTTATGGTTTATGAGATATTCACAAGCAAAGTTCCCCTCCCCGCCCCTTTTTCCTAGTGTAAGCCATCTCTTCTCAGATGTGATTCTGGTTGTATGACAGGACAGATAACAGAAGGGGACAATTTTCTTTGTATGAAAACAATGAAAGCCCTTCCCCCCTTGACAAGCTTTTCAGCTTTTTCTCTTATCTTAATAGAAGATTGTCCCTCTCTGCAGTCTACCTGGGCATCTCCCTTCTGATCTGGTTGAACAGGGAAGGGATACTTTGTTTGTGAATATCTCTTAAACCATAAAGGTTTCAGAGATAAGACTTATATCATTCTTCATGTTTTTTTAATGCCTACAAAATAAAATAAAGTTAAAACGAAGTATTACTATCCCTTTAACTATTAAACATGGCCAATGACTGGGCAACGTGACAATCTCGCGCTGTCATGCACGGCAAGATTCTTACGTCTCAGTTTTTAGCCAGGTGACATGGTGAAACAGTTAAATGGTTGCACGCTCTTCTGTAGGTGAACATTCAAAAGTGAACCACAGCTAGCAGGGCTGTTCATCAGGGTGCCCCTACAGCTGATCTTCTATGTCTTTTAGCTAACATTTCTGAAGCTCAGCATTATGTTACTGATGCTATCTTTGACACTATCAGACTTGAGGCCAAGGCCTCTGCTTGGTCTGTGGTTGCCAGATGTTCCCTTTAAAGGGACAGTAATGTCCCAAAAAATGTATCCAAAAAAATCAATACGCTCCAAACCTGATCTCTCAAACCGCTATGGTTTGAGAGAGATAGGGATTCAAAGTCCCCCCGCCTCCCCTTCTCCTGATGTCAGCTGTGTAAAGCTTCATCGGGAGGTGTTCGACCTCATCGTTCGGAGATGGGGACTTCCCTGGATCAACCTGATGGCCACCAGACACAACTGGAAGGTTCTGATATTTTGATCTTGCTGGATGGACCATCTGGCTTACGCAGTCGATGCTCTTTCAATTCCTTGGGAGTTTCATCTAGCCTACATTTTTTCCCCCTCTTCCCCCCTACTCCCCAGGGTTCTGAGTAAGCTACAGATGGAGAGGACTTCTGTCATCCTTGTTGCTCTATACTGGCCCCGGCAACCCTGGTTTCTGGAGTTGCTGGACTTGTCTGTGTGCGAACCGTTTCAGCTTCCATGCAGATCGGATCTCCTCTTACAGGGCTACTTTTGGAAGGAGAACATTGTGCATCTGGGTTTGATGGCTTGGCAATTGAAACATCAGTCTTGAGGAAGGAAGGATTTTCTCCTGAAGTGGTCACCACTATGATCCAAGCTCGGAAACCTGTTTTCTTTAAGGCTTACCACAGGATTTGGTCTGTTTTCCACTGTTGGTGTGTGGACAGGGGTCTGTCCTCACAGGAGTTTGATCTGTCAACTGTCCTTTTTACAGGATGGCTTGAACAAAGGCCTTCTTTGAAGGTTCAGACATCGGTTCTCTGTCTTTTTTTTTTTTTTTTTTCCAGAGGCGCGTTGCCGTTCTCCCAGATGTCAAGGTTTTCTTTCAAGGTGTCACTCATGCTTTCTATGCCTTTAAGCATCCCACTCCTCAGTCTGTCCTTAATCTGGTTCTGTGGTATGATATTACAGTGTATTCCCTAATGAAGAAGCCAGTGGAGGCTTTGAAACACGTTGGAGTAAGTTGAATCCATGTAAGACTGCTCGGCTATGATGGAGATGCAGATGAGAGGACATGACTTTAAGACCACCGACACACTAATAGATTGGTGTCAGCAAACCATGATGAGGTACAACTGGATACTACATCTATATTGTGCTGTAAGCTGACAGCCTGCTTTGCCATCAGGTGTGGGAAGAAAGAAACTGCAGGTTAAGAATATCAGAAGGATTCCAGGTAACTCCTATAACAATGTGGGGTGGAAAGCTGACTATCTGTTAATTGGTTTGGTATGAGAAGAAAAAGATCATATGTCTCACCATTAACAGCGGTTTAGATAATTTCTCTACGGAACTGTGAATTACTATGGTTGTGATTGAGAAATAAATATATGGATTGAACACCGGTATACAGGTGTTATATAATTCCATCCTGGTGCATGTATAAGATCTTATAAGAGTGACATAATGTAGTTATACCTTCATTTTTTTTGGATCGTCCAAAAATTTGGTTTCATTAGAGTTAATAGCAGGGTTTTTTGGATTCACATTGTGTGAGAACACAATATTGTTAACTTTTGATCAGTGGGACTAAAATACCAATTTTTTACTACAGTTAAGAGTGTACACTCGATTAGGTAGGTTTAACCCTCCGTTGGATATATACAGTGACATTATCTTCTCAGGACGGATGTGTGATCCGCCACTGGAATTTAGGTTATACACTATTCAGGGCTTTTTAATTGGTGATCAGTCCAGCCAATAGCCGGTATCTGTTCACCAATATAGATGTTTTAATATATGTTAGATCCGATTTTGCATATATTTGTTTTTAATATTATTCCCCGATAGGAATTGATTTTGTGAATTACGACGGTGACTCAATAGGACTGGTTCCATTATGATAGAGGGTACGGTCCTATACTACACTTGATGAGGTTATAGCTCAAGTTCACTAAGCAATTGGTGGATCCAGTATTGTGTGTTAAACCAGGTTGTGGATTCTACTGATAATGGTGTTTCCATTATATTGTATTTATTGAATACCTGTATATTTTGTAGATTGTGTTCATTATGCCATATATGTAGGTGTAATAGGTACTGCACTCCGGTGGGGGGGTCTGGAGTTTGGTTACAGTGAGGGGGGATCCTTATTGGAGATCCATAGGTGTATGCACCCTGACCGACACGCAGACCTTCTTTGGTGTTTATACTGAATAGTGGAAAATGTGTGGGTCGAATTGGGCATACATAGGAATCCAATGGGTGATTCCTGTCCAATGGGGAGGACTTGACTCCTGATTTCCCTCTGGAGAGGTAGTGGATAACATCAAGTTTGGTTTGGTTGAAATAAAGATTTATTATGGATTTTAAATAAATATTTGTTATTGTTTAACCCCTTAAGGACCGAGAAAATCTGAGTTCGATTAGATTTAAGGACCAGAGCAATTTTGACTTTTTTGACTGTCTTTGTTCAACCATATGTTCTCTTTAATTCCTTTTGTACACCCACACAAATTATATACTGTTTTTTTAAGCACAAGTAGGGCTTTCTTTTGATACCACAATTATATGAATACCTCATCATTTAATTTGATTAAAATAGAAAAAAAGAGCAAAAAAAATGAAAGAAAAAAAATTGCTTACATTTTCCTGTCAGGATTTGCATACTATTAGTTCATTACAAAAAAATACCCCTAAATATATTCATTTGATTCTCCTGAATATAAGCATACCCCATATGCCTAGCATTTCAATCCCTTTCGCACATTTCCAAGGTAAATATTACAAGATGGATGCCATTATTTCCAACCTGTAGTTTTTCAACAATTGGCATGTGAGCATCATAGCTTAGTTGACGGTGCCAGAACCAAAAATGTCCCACAAAGGTATATGTTTATGAAAACTAGACAACATAAGGTAAATAATCAGGAGAATTATGGAGTTTTTTATGCAGCTATTTTTCCAGAAATATTTTTCAAAATTTTGGTAATTGTTTTTTTGCAGTTTTCAAACTTACTTTTCACTATTACTGTTGATATTAAGCACGGGATAGTTGAAAATTTAAATTGTTTAGTGTTCAGTTCCTTCTTCGGAGTATGGCAATTCCCCATATGCATAGGTTTCTCAAGGTTTGGGGGAGCTACGGGGCTTTCATTTTATGTATGGTTTCAAATTTTTTTACGCAGCCATTTTACCACCAATCCCTTGTAAATCTTGACGTAAGTTTAAAAAAAAAAAAAAAAAAAATCAGCGTTTTTCTCAAGGTCTGGGGGTGCTACTGGGCCCAAATTGGAACATGCGCTTTTCCAGTTTCACACTTTGAATTTTCACAGCTTGCGTAACTGGTGCCATGTCTCATTTGAGGCTGTGTAACAGTGCTCTACCCAAAGATTTCCCCCAAAAGTGTATATTTTTGGAAAGTAGACACCCCAGGCTTTAATTTTATGTATGGTTTCAATTTTTTTACGCAGCAATTTTACCACCAACCCCTCGTAAATCTTGACTTAAGTAAAAAAAAAAAAAAAAAAAAAAAAATCGGCTTTTTTCACACTTTGACTTCAATGACGATGTGAATTGCAAGTACAGGATATATGTAGATTTTATAAACTGCATTGATTAATGTTCAGCTCCTTCTTCTAAGTAAAACAATACCCCATATAGGTTTCTCGTGGTTTGGGGGAGCTACGGAGCCCAAATTTTAACAAATATTGAAGTTTAACATCTTGCTTAACTGGTGCCATTTCTCATTTGGGGCTATGTTCCAGTGCTCCACTTTAAGATTTCCCCCCAGAAGTGTATATTTTTGGAAAGTAGACACCCCCAGCTTTCATTTTAGGTTTGTTGTGTTGTGAAATATTTTACACTGCCATTTTACCGCCAATCCCTTGTAAAACTTGATGTAAGTAAAGAATTCAGCGTTTTTCACACTTAGATTTCAATGTTGATGTGAATTTCAAGCACAAAATAGGTGTATAATTTAAGATGAGTGTTTAGCTCCTTCTGAGTAAGACAACTCCCCATATGCATAGGTTTGTCAGGGTTTGGGGGAGTTACTGGGCCCAGTTGGAACATGTGTGTTTCCTTTTACAGCCATGCCATTTTTACAGCTGGTACCTTGTCTAATTTTGGGCTGTTTGGCAATGCTGCAATGAATTTTACCCCCAAAAGTATATGTTGTAGAAGAGTAGACAACCCTGGCTTTCATTCTATTTGCATTTTATATATATATATATATATTATTTTTTTTTTTTTTGCTGCCACACTATCACCATTCCCTCCCAAAACCTGCAGTAAGGATGAGAAACACCATTTTCACACACTTATATTTTAGTGTTGCTCTGGATTTCATTCAGATATCTGCAGATTTTTCAAGTGCTTTACATTAGTGGTGAGTTACATCATCTGTGTACAGCAGTTCCCCATATGCATAGGTTTGTCAGGGTTTGGGGGAGCTACTGGTCCCAGTAGGGAACATGTGTGTTTCCATTATCAGAGATGGAAAAAACTTAGGGTGTTTTGCTTCCCATTATATTTTGATAGTTTTAGATCTAAGGAGGGATGTGTTTTGAAAAATAAAAAAAACAGGATATTTCAGGGGGAATAAGTGGCCACATAATAAAAGAAGCTTTACATCACTACTGCATTGTGCCTGAATGGTATTGCTTGAAGCAGTCACCAATGCAGAGGCTAGGTTTGGAAGGGCAATCAGGACAGTAAGTGGTGGTGTCTGTCCGGGTTCCCTTGCTGTAGCAAACCCTGCAGTGTTTCTGTGGTTTGTTCTTTTGGGGAGTTGAGGGGATTTTATAAATAAAATGTACTACCCTGGGTCTTGCTGGAATGATTTCTGGTGCACCTTGAAACAAAAATAGGGAACTAAGTAGTAGCTGATACTGTAAAAAAGTACATTTTAGAATGGGGTTTGCCAGTTTGAAAAGTAAAATTGAATTGTGTACTGCAGTCTGCATCATATAGATAGCAACTTTTTTGTACCATGCCCTACACTTTCTCATTGCAAGGTATGGCTGCATTGATCACACAGATCAATTCCCTCCATGTTCTTATTATAGTCCCTGATGCAGACTGGCTTTCTCAGTACCCCTCTCCTGCCACGAACAGTGACTGCCACAGTTCTGTCCTTGTGCATGGTGGTCAGCATTTAGACATCTTTTTCTGTCCTTGAACTTAACTGCCAGCAGCTCCTGTTGGCACAAAGATAAGGACGTCCCAGTTTTTAGTTTTGTTTCTACAAGTTTTTTGGGCAACTCCCTGCAATTGTGCCTAACAGTGCCACAGGCCACGGTGTCAAAAAAAAAAGAGACTTAAATAAAAGTGGGCTGATGTAATAGTTATCAACAAATAACTGATAACCTTTATTTAATATGGGGTAAATTGGATCCCAAATGATTTTCCAATTTGTTCCCATAAATTCGGGGCAACCAGGAGCATCAAGTTGGCTGTCCTTGCCCTCATAAATTGTAACAGGCTGGGTATAGCCTGTGGCACTTTCACACAAGTTATAAAATTTAACACCAAACTTGGAGCTCATGGAGGGGATGTATTGCTTGAACCCTAACCTGCCTTTATACTTCATTAGGGATTCATCTATACGAATTTGTTTTTGGAGCGTATATATTTGGGCAAATTTTTTTCTGTAAATGATTTATTAGGAGGGAATTTTATACAGTCTGTCATACTGGGGGTGTTCTTTTGGGAGGCACAGGGTATTCTCCCTAAAATTCATGAAGTGCAAAATCACTTCAAATCTGGACCTGGTCATTATCTTGGGGAATATAGGGGTATCACATATGGGCTTTTTGCTCCAGTAGGATCTTATACTTGGCTTTTTTTTTTTATTATCCCCATTGCCATTATTAGGGCCTGGAATTGCTTAAATTCTGCGTCTGTGGGCTTCCATACTTTTTGCTTAACAAGAAAAGCTGATGGGTTGGCGGCAATATACTGGGCTGCATATTAATTGGTTTGGGACACCATTTCCCCCAAAATGTCTTCCCCCAAAAACAAATTAAAACAAAAATGATCATGGGTAAACCCTTCCACATCAATTTGAATTCCTGGGCTGCTGGTGAATTCTGGGATTTATGGGTTTAAATTAGTTGGTGATACCCATTAATTTGGATCAGGAGGAGTGGCAGCTCTTGGGGAAAGTCTTTTGGGCAGCTCTTGGGGAAAGTCTTTTGGGCAGCTCTTTTGGCAGTTACTGGGGCAGCTCTTGGAGCAGTGCGTCTTTTTTCAAGAATCAGCGTCATCACTACTAGAGCTTCTCTCACTTTCTGAAAATTGCATTAAAGGGATAGTAATACTTTGTTTTAACTTTATTTTATTTTGTAGGTGTTAAAAAAACATGAAGAATGATATAAGTCTTATCTCTCAAACCTTTATGGTTTATGAGATATTCACAAGCAACGTTTCCCCCTCCCGCCCCTTTTACCTACTGTAAACAATCTCTTCTCAGATGTGGAATGCAGTCCATAGACTGGACAGATAACAGAAGGGGACACTCTTATTCCGATGAAAACAATGAAAGCCCTGCCCCCCTTGACAAGCTTTTTAGGTTTTTCCATTATCTTAATTGAAGATTGTCCCTCTCTGCAGTCTACCTGGGCACCTCCCTTCTGCTCAAGCTGAAGAGTGTGACATCAGTAAAAGGGGAGGGAGGGGGAAACTTTGCTTGTGAATATCTCATAAACCATAAAGGTTTGAGAGATAAGACTTATATCATTCTTCATGTTTTTTTAATGCCTACAAAATAAAGTTAAAATGAAGTATTACTATCCCTTTAAATTAAAATCTGATGCAGTATCTGTGGCTTCTGAGTCAGACACCAAAAAGGCATAAGCCTCTTCTAAACTACAAAGCCGCTGCATTTCTCCTAAATAACTACCCACCCACTACTTAACTATTACTGTGTAAATACTATACCTAACTCTAACCCCAAATGGTCACTATTCCCAAGATAATTTTTTTCCCTGAACCTACCTAAACTATCGATCTAAACTATCTTATAACACAAACTGTATTTTTAAATAAAACTTTTTTTTTCCTACGCTATGCCTAAACCTAAATCTATACCTAAGCCTTACCCTAACCCACGTATTCCCTGTACCTACCTAACCAACTACCTATCTAAACTAGATTATAAAACAAACGCTTTTTATTTTTATAATAAAATAAACTTTTTTGTTTTGTTTCGTATGGTACTCCTAAACCTAAATCTATCCCTAAATCATATATTCCCTGATCCTACCTAAGCAACTACCTATCTAAACTAGCTTATAATACAAACTTTAATAAAATAAATGTTTTTAATTTATTGGGAAGGGGTTTTGTTGTTGTTTTTTTTTTTTTTTTCCCCCCTACTCTACTCCTAAACCTAATTCTAACCCTAAACCTTTCCCTAACACACGTATACACTAAATCTACCCAACTACCTACCTAAATATAAATAATCGTTTTATTTTAAAAAAAAAATGTTTAAAAAAAAATATAAGGGGGATGGGGGAAGTACCACAGATCAGCAAAAGCTGATCTGCAGCAATTGATCACTATTAAAGTGATCAGAGGGGGTGGATTTTATGGATCACTGCAGTGACAGTGATCAAAGGGTTAAATCTGAATTATTATTTTTTTTTTACAGGGGTTTTTTTCCCGCTGTAACGCTATCAGAACACTGAGACAAGATGTCTCTCTACCTCAGAAGTGTCTGAATTGGAGGGAGGCAGAGAGATGTGACAGGGACAGTATTTACAATGTAGACACACTGATGAACACAGACATATGCAACACACAGGCAGACATATACACACAGTGAGCAGCAGAAACATGCAGCAGACATGCGTACACACTGGAGATGTACACACACACATAACAGAGATGTACACACACGTAACAGATGTACACATGCGGCAGACACACATGCGCGCAACAGACATACACGCACACATATGCAACAGACATGCGTGTGTACGCGAGCAACAGACATATGCACACACGCGCAAAGAGGGGACACTGACAAAGTGATAGCCGCACCCCATGTGTGGAGGTTCCGGCTCTTGCTGGTCCCCCAGCTCTGTAGGTTCTGAGTGCACAAGTGTGGGCTGTGGCCACTCTGGGATTAGTGTAGGAGCTTTACAGTGCTGTGTAGGTCACAATGTTGTACTGAAGTGAATTTCTGCAGTATTCAGAGAGTTATAAGCCAAATGTAGCCCTCTAAGGACCAGAGGACATCGCTTCACATGTTGCCATCCCCACTGTGGTCTTGAAACCGTGAAATCAATGGTATTTGTTATTGCATTTAGTTTGGGGCAGAATTGCAGTATTATTTCTCTGTGTGTTTGTCATGTAGAAGTGGAAAGCAGAAAATAAAAGATTATGTGAGCGAGAGACTTATACCGGCATGTTAAGCCATAGAGTGGCCTGCAGTATACATTGGTGTGTGTCATGTCAGAGTTAAACTTTTGAGTGCTGGAAAGGCATCCGATGCGTTGTGGTGCAATGCATTCGTTACCTCTCTGGCAGTCAAAGGGATAAACAGAGTGCTGTTAATGTATAAAGAAGTTGGCCCAATGACATGTAGATTCATCGCCCTGCGTTACTAATGCAGCATAGACAATCCTCCCCACAATGTGCCTCTGAATGTCCAGTTCCAGTGCGGGAGGAAGAAGCCGCTGTTGATTCTGAGGAAACAGGCCTGAGCCTAGGGGCTGGCAGGGGTATCGGCCATGATGGGCATCTGGGAGTTGAGGAAGAAACAAGGATCCTCCTGGGCATCCAATCTCCATGTTAAAAGAAAAAATTGAAAAAAGGCTCCAAACTTTTGGGGCAGAATTGCAATATTGTGCCTGTGTGTGTTTGGGTTGTGCAAATGGAAAGTAGAAAATAAAAGGAGCATTATACCAACATGTTAACCCTTTGTGTTGTGCACCCCTCTGGCACTGAAGTGGTTAAGGTATAGAGGCATGCAGCATACAGTGGTGTCATGTCAGAGTTAAATAGCAGTGGGAAGTGTATTCATATCTGGGAACTTTGTCTTGTGAACTCCTTGGAGGGGTGCTGGTGGGGAGAGATCAATGAGGTAATGTGGGTTAAAAGGGGCAGGGTTTGAGGACACTTCCCCCTATGCTGCTGGTCTGTCCTGAGGGGTAAGAGTTCATGCACAACCCTGTGGCAGTCAGGGGGTTAAGTGTGTACCTGATTGCTGCCTGTCCTCTGTCTTGCATGGCAGATGATAACACCCATGAAATAAATAAGCAATGAGGGACTACCTTAACCCTTCAAGTGCCATTATGTTCCCCTGGTGCTGCAGTTTCCCTTCAGTGGCTGTACTACAGGTCCTGCTGAGGCCACTGAGAGTCAGAATGAGTGTGAGTGTGAGTGTGTGTGTGGCCAGAGGGCAAACCCTGCCCACTCCTGAATCACCAGCAATGGCAATAGGGAGGAGATTTCTATATCCCCTCCTTACTGCCACCCCTGGGTGTGTGCGTCTCATAAATTATGCAGTGAGGCTTTCTCCCTTGCGCTACAAATTGGTTTATTACATTCACCAGGTATATGTTTTCAGGAAGAAGCCTGTTCCCTTTTGCGGTTGTGTTGCATTACATTACACCAGGTCTGTTAGGGCATATACGGACTACAACGATCAGGCCTCTGCTGAGCAGTTGTGTAATGTGGCGAAGTTGTCATCCTTTCACATGTTTGTCAACTACTACCGTGTTAATGTGCTGGCTTCATTTGAAGCTAGTTTTGCCTGGAATGTCCTACAGACTGAGGTTTATGTTGTACCAGTTCATTTCTGTTGTACCAGTTCATTTCTGTTGGAACTGGCCAGTGTTTGGAGAGGGGCTTTTCTCTTTCACTCCCTGAAATCTTGGTGATGCTTTGCTATATCCCAATGGTTCCTATATTCCACATAGGAGCTAAGAGCTAAGCCAAGAACAAGAGGTCATCCATTAAGACTAGAGGAAAGGTGCTTTCGACTAAGACAAAGGCAGTGGTTTTTTTGGGGGTTTTTTTTACAGTAAGGGCAGTAAAGTTATGGGGTTATTTGCCTATTTGCCTAAGGATGTTGTACTTGCAGATAATGTAACTTTTTTCAAAAAAGCAATGGATGCCTATCTAGCACAGAATAATATTGAAAATTATGACAGATGGCTTGAATGCAGATAGGTTGTTGATCCAGGGAAATATCTGACTGCCATTTGGAGTCAGGAAGGATTTTTTTTACCAACTTGGATCTAAACTGGAAATGGCTTCAGGGTTTGTTTGTTTGTTTTCCTCTAGATCAACAGGGGTGTGTTTGGCATGGGCTGAACTTGATGGACCGGTGCGGTTCTCTTAAAGAGGGGGCCCTTTCTTCTTTTCACTTCTTTCTTTTGGCTTTGAGTGTGCAGCTGGGGGAGGGGGGTAAATGAAAAGTAGGAGTGCTTCTTCCTTTTTTTTTATTTTTATTATATATATATATATATATATATATATATATATATATATATATATATATATATATATAATTAATAAATATATAATTAATATATATATATAGTGTCTTGTCCGCTTGGAGAAGTAGACATTGCCGAAGATAAAAGGATTTATTGGTGAGTATACAAAATTCCCCTTACATGCAAGTTTTTCTGTAAGAGACACTTGTATTTGTGGAGCAGATAAACTGCACCATATAGAACCAATGAAAACTTCCATTGATTTACATGGGAGTTTTGACTTCTTGACTGCTAGAGAGGTTTCAAGCACGATGCTTCCCATATTTCAGTGGTGGACAATGTAAGGCCTTTCATCTTCTGCCAGACTACAATTTTCACGTAATGACGGAAGTTGTAGTCTAGCAGCAGCTGGAAGGCCTCTTTTTGCCCACGGCTGGATTGGATTATTGGACTAAATCTCATTTCTCAGCAGATGAAGAAATAGTGCCATCCAGTGTTTGAAATAGTGAAGTTTAGTCTTTTTGGTAGTGTAGAAGTAACACATAGTATCAAATCTATCAGAATTCTAGTTTTGTATTGGTAACTTTCTTAGACTAAAATTTGTGGCAACTGTTACCAGAAAATTGGGAAGGGGGTGTTTATTATTTATGAGACTTGAGCTAGGCTATAATGCAGATTACAAGAAAAATCTAATTGGAAATTAAAAGTTTAATGCTTGGAAGAAAACCACACATATACAGTGGTATGCACAAAAGGTTTACTGCTGAAAGGGAAATCCTATATTCTCTAAATATGTGCATTTTAGGGATTGTGCACTGCGGTAAACCGCATTGATTATAACACTTGAATAGTAAATATTAAAATATCGACTGTCATGAATGGTCACCATTTCATTTCCTGCATTTGGAGCATTCACTGTTCGCTTTTTTTATAATCTCTTTGCAGTCACTTCATTTGAGTGCCAGAGGGGTACACATGCATACCCCCTCTGTCACTGAAAGGGTTAACTAGGATTATTCTCAAAGAAAGTCCTGGATTGCCGACACTTGGGGGGCGGGGAACATTTACAATTCACTAAGATCTCAATCACTAATGCCAATATGTTCCTCTTCAATGATCGAGCACATTTTTTGCATCCCACTGATCCATCATTACTGTATTTGTTCAGTGGAATCCTTAAGGGAGCCCTGGGGTTTTATGAAACATAGGCCTATAATTCATTGTAGATAAGTGTTTTATCTAAGACTCCCATTGAAGTCTATGACTAAGTTTTTTAATATACCATAAAATCTCACATATAATACGCACAATTTTGCCCCTCTTCACCTTATGTGAATTAGGGGGTGCGTATTATACTCGAGGGAAAAAAAATAGTAAAAAAAAAAAGTCCCATTAGCTATGCGCATTGGATCTATGGTATTGCCCTGCGAGGAGCTTGCGGTCCTCGCAAGGCATTACCATTGGCAAGGCAGAAGAGGTCCTGACAGGGCAATGCTGGAAGCGGGAGGCAAATGCAAGCATGACGCCCACTGGGACCCTGTCAGGCTGCTGAAATTGGACAACAGACGGACAGAGGAGGATATGGCTAAGCTGGGAGGGAGTGAAGCAGTGTGGCAATAGAATTTTTTTTTTTGTGTGTGACAGGGGAAAACAAGGGTGCGTATTATACAGATGCACTCTTGTTTTCTACTAAAATCTTGGGTATAATGTACACCTGCGTATTATATACAGGTGCGTATTATACCCGAGATTTTACTGTAACCTTTGATAGTGTTATCAACTACTGTGGAATCCAGGACATAGACTGAGAAAATATTGTGGGTATTTTTGAATAACACGATTTTGTGCAACCAGTATTATATGCACTGTTGACTTTGGCCTTGATTATATATGAGTTTCACAAATTAGGGGGTAGGGGAATTCCCTGAAAAAATACTCTGGGAGCATTTAGTAGATTCAAGCTATCACATTTTGGCAGTTTAGTTCAAGAACATCTTCGAACTGTTACAGCACACAGCGTGTTATTGATTCAACTCAGCTGGCTTGAAGTTTCTATAACAAATGGCAAATTTTGCAGGTTCAGTCCATTTGATCCATTACATTCGAATTCGATCCCTGGGATGTTCAGGAGCGCATGTAGTCTCTCTACAATGCTTTAAAGAAATAGTAATATTTCACAACAATAGCAACTCCAATTAATCTTCATGGTATTTGGGCCATGGAGAGTGTTATTTCAATACTGCCAGAGTTGTAGTTCAAGAGTAATTGAATGATAAGGTATCCCCCTTCTGCCCCTTTTACCTAATGTAACACTGCTCACCTCAGAGCAGCAAGACTGTCCGGATGGATCGCAGAGAGGGACAATATTCAGTGAGCATAAGGAAAAACCTTTCAAGGGGGACATGGTTTTCCTTATGCTCACAGTAAGAAGATTGTCCCTTGCTGTGAGTGGTCTGCTCCCAGGACCAGATTCCACATCTGAGGGGAGGTGGCTTGCACTAGGTAAAAGGGGTAGGAAGGGGATACTTTATCATTCAATTACTCTTGAACTACAACTCTGACAGTATTAAAATAACACTTTCCATGGCCCAAATACTATGAAGATTAATTGTGACTGCTGTTTTTGTGAAACATTACTATCCCTTTAACCAAATTTTCTGACTACATTATATCAATGGAAACTTAAGATGTAAGAAATATTTGTTGTCTTCTGCAAAGTCTCTGTAGCTATAAAATGTTGTATTGGGGGACAAACTGCTTGAATGAAATTCATCCTATTGTTGCAGTATACAGTAGGTGTTCTCTAGGATACCAAATACCACTGTTGCCATTTTAAAATGGCTGATGCCTTGTACATCTAGTAAAACATGTTTTGCAGGAAAGTAAGAATTAGCATAAATCATTGCCATTTCTTCCACATTGTATGCATTTGAAGATCTTTGAAATGTTATTGTGTGTTTTTTTTGTTTTGTTTTTTTCTAATAACAGCTATAACTACTTATTAATGTGTATAGAAATACTCTAGCATTCGGTTTTCAGGGATCTGTTTGATAGCAGTTTACCTTTGTAAATGAAGTTAAAGGGAATCTCTCACCCCTATAAAAGTTAGGCTTATTAGATACAGTATATAGCTATAATGTTAAAAACATTATTTATTTTTTTAACCCCTTAAGGTCCATTGACGTACCTGGACCGTCACGCTGGTCCAGCACTTAAGGACCAGTGACGGTTCTGGTACGTCACATACTGCAGGAGAGCGGTGAATAATTCCGGGGACTGAAGTTGATCGCTCCAAGACCGGAGTGATCTCTTTCAGTCCCTCGTTTGGCGTGCCGGCACACGTGATCGGTCACGTGGGGCAGCACGTCAAACTTCCCTATCTGGTCCTTCAAGGACCACACACCCCGGGACCGCTGGTTCTTAAGGGGTTAAAAAAATATGCTATTTGGGCTAAAACTATTGCTTACAGACTGCCCTGCACCCTACTTCCACATACACTGGTCTTGCCGCTCTCTGCTCCCTTCCCACTACCCAGCCTCCTCCGATAATGAAGGCTTTCTGTCTGTAAGCTGGAGCGATCTCATTGGCAGAGATCAATATCTAGCCAATGAGATCGCTCCAGCTTACAGACAGCAAGCCTCTGTCATCGTAGGAGGCTGAGTAGTCTGAAGGGAGCAGAAGCAGTGCAGCAAGACCAGTGTATGCCAAAGTAGGGTGCAGGGCACTCTGTAAGCAATAGTTTTAGCCCAAATGGCATTTTTTTTTATTTATTTATTTATTTTTTAAATGAATGACATTTTCAACATTATAGCTATATACCAGTGTTTCTCAACTCCTGTCCTCAGGACCCACTAATAGGCCAGGATTTGATGATTTCCTTGTTAGAGCACAGGTGAGTTAATCAATGTGAATGCGCCTCTGATTACCACACCTGTGCTCTAGCAGAGAAACCCCCAAGTCCTGGCCTGTTAGTGGGTCCTGAGGACAGGAGTTGAGAACCACTGCTGTATACTGTATCTAATATGCCTAACTTTTATAGGGGTGAGAGATCCCCCTTTAATGTAAATATGGAGAATATGTTGGATGCAGTTGATAATCTGTGTGCTTGTTCATACTCCTTTTCATAAGGTGTAAAGGTACAGTTCTTTAAAGATGAAATATAAGCATGGAATATGTGACACTAGTATTGTTTATTGGAAGGATTTACCCAAGTGGGAGCGACCACCTTCTTAAAGCAATCTTGTATCTCTGTTTATTGTTTGCATTATATCTTTTCAGTATATAATGATCTCTGTTATAATGGACCTCTAGGTCACGCCTCACAAAAAAACATTATTCACAAGAGAAAAGATCAATTCTAGGGCAAGGGGAGCAATAACTCCCCACGTTTCCTTTGCACTGAAATTGCCTTTTTTTTTTTTTTTTTTTTTTTTTTTTTTTTTTTTTTTTTTACTCCTCTGTGCATTGCTTATCAATCCACTGGAGACCTCTCTAGCATTGAAGGGGTTCAAAACACCACATAAATCAATTGTAAGTATTTCTCCCCTATGGCACAGGTGAATTACTCCTCTTATTCACAAAACAAAAAAGACCCATAGGCTTCACTAGACCTGAAATGGTTCTTATGGGTCAGTTGCCTTTAAAGGGTTGAGAACTGAAGCAACTAGCATTAGACTTGAGTAGAGATCAAATACACATATAATGGTGTTGATCTATCTGACTGGCTGTGCTGTGTAGGGAAGTCCTACTGTCAAACCAAATAAGAGCCGCTCCTTCCTAGAGGAAAATTCCCCTTAAAGAAGGGCGAAAATATAAGGACAATAAGATGTTCAAATTAATTGCCAGTCCTGCTGTGTAAATCGTTGTAATTGCCCTTTGGAGACACATTTAATATTCCTGGAGTTAAAAGCCCTATGTAAACCAGCAGGAATTGTTTTTATCCATGTGATGCAGTTAATTTGCCCTAAATTGCTAATCTTTTAGGGCTTTGTTTTATCGCTGTGACACGGTATATAAGGGTGACATGACCCTCAGAGTGAGACACTGGAGAAGACTTACCTTTATAGTAAACTTGCTTGCATACAAAGTAATTTGTGTTGGTTTTTATTAGTTTCAAATAAGGCCAGTTACATAGAACTAGTTTTAAAGCCCGTATACACGGGCCAACACTGGCGGCACTGCAGTCATGTGCAGTACTGACTGCCCAAATGCGCCGCGGCTGATACGTAGCTGGGAGCTCAGAATTCAGACCATAGTCCTATCTGTGCACCTTCCTGTGCGCAGAGAGGACTCCGGTCTGAATTCGGAGCGCCCTGCCCCGTATCAGCCGTGTGCGCAGCCATTTCTACTGCTCATGACTGCTTCTGACAAGCATACTTAACGAATTATAATATAGGAGGATAAGATGTATTTTTGCTCCTAAACTACTGTCATGTTTACTTTACAATAATTCACATATAGGAACAAATCATTTTTTTTTTTTTTTTTTTTTTTTTTTTTTTTTACTCTGAATGCTAGAGGAGTATGCAATGAACTGTGTAACACTGCATTGCAGTCCCCTCTGGCACTCTAAGGGTTAACTCCATGCAGCATGTAGACCTCTATTTAGTAACTTCTTTTTCTTTTATCCTCTAGGTAAAACATCAAAGGGCTCTGAATTATTACCAGACTTTGATATAGGGAGCATGGAAGGTAATATTTCCATGGCCACTGTCATGCTAATGGGTTAAAGGAACACTTTATGTGGAGCTGCAGTGTTTCCAGAGCTATGATTTGGTTTAGAAAGCAATGTACTTCATTATGTTGGTCACAAAACACTACTGCTGACTATTTTTAAATATCCTGAGCTGGTGTCAATTGTTCATTAGTTCTTGTGAAAGTGTTTGGTTCATTTGTGGAGTTCAGAATGGCTGAGCCAACAACTATACCCAATGACCTTACAACTTCCCATAGATGACCTCACCAGCTGTCTTTGGGGTGATTTAACAGGGCATTCACCCCTATGCCATGACAGCTCAAATAAACAGTCTTTATTGTCTTAATGGAGCAGTACAATTTTTATTGGCTTTGACCTGCTTAGTTAAACAAGGGTACTCCTGCTTCTGGGAGGTTATTTATCCAAAACATATTGCTGCTCAATAAGTTATACTTCAATTTTATATTGTGGTCTCCAAGTAGTTATGGTCATTTCACTTCATATATAGAGCTATAGTCAATGACTCAAGCTCTCATATAGAATGCACTGCAGCTACTTGTCTGAGTTGTGGTTATTTTTTTACTTGAAATCTTTCAGCAGCAGAGGTTCCCTTACTCAGAATGAAAAGCCCTGTAACATATTTATTTCCTTTAAAAATTGACTGCTCTTTTAAGAAGACATGCAACCAACCACCTCTCTGACTTTACATATTCCTTTTTCACACTGTAAAAGCAGAGACATGTACACAATGTGACAGTCTCCATTCAGCTCCAACTGAGCTGTAAGTTGTAGAGGTAAACTTTTCTATATTGTTTTACTGTCATAAATATTGTTGCACTCTCTGCATTTGTAGTCGGTGACTAAAAGCTCTCTGGAAACAAATTCACTGAGTTGATGGTCAGGGACATAATTGAATTAGAAATAATAAAAAATATAGGTAATTTGACTTTAATTATTCTGCAAATGTAAAATCAAAAAGGAGGTTGACTGTAACTTTAAGCATTATATGAAAGATATTGTTGTGGGTACAGACTTCTGTAGGACACACAGCAATCATTCCAAATTTTCTGTTGATTTCTAGCCATGAGCAGTCAGGGCTGAACAGTCTTTAGCACTCATATGCACAGTCTGCTTCAGTCAGCAGCAATGTCAGGCCATATAATGACCCTCAATAGCAGCTCATATAGACACTACAAACTTTTTGAAAATGCAAAATAAAATGCAAACAATATAGGAAAAAGAGCAGAAAGAAGAGCAAGGAGGCAGCAATGAGTAGAAAGAGACAGAAAAAAGGAAGATGCAAGATTGGCAGAAGAGGCAGATAATGATTCACAGCTCCCAAATGGCAAAGGGCACAGACAGATCTTTGTAGACTGCAAATGACAAAAGTGGGAGCAATGAGGGGAAACCGTAAGTAAATAGAATGCTCCAGGTGAGTATTAGATGGAGAGGCCTATCACAAAGAAAAAAAGCCATACCTGAAACAGAGTGAAGGATGGAGGCAAATGAGTAAATGCAAGACATCATAACTATGCGTGAAAGTCTGCAGGGACCTTTATTAAGGTGGAGTCCAACCAGTTCCCCCAGAATGTTACATTTTTGACGACAACCTTTAGGAAAGAAGGGAAATTTGTAAATTAGGTATTCACCAGTTTTAGCCAGTGATTGCTCTAAATTCAGAGGCCAACCTTCAATGTAGTACATGGAAAGAGGTGTCTGTTGGAGGCGGGAACCTATAAACAAAGTCTGAGAGACCCTTAAGAGAGTAAGTTAGGATTGTCTGAAGTGCCACAGCATGATTGTCAGTGTTTTGGAGGATCTGACAAGTCCAATTAGGTGCAAGAAAATAAAGATGTGAATTGCACAATTCCAAACCAACACTACCAAGTGGAAGCTGAAATGTTCAGAAAGAAATATGGGGTGCACCAGTACACCAAATAATTGTGGATATTACAATCAAAGTGCTTACAGGAGAACTGTGGAACAGATATCTGTGCAAAAAAGTAATTTGTATTACATGTACCTTATCCATAATTGTTGAGTAGAGGGAACATCAGCATGTGAGCTTGTCAAGAAAGTTAAGACATTGAGTGATGTTTTGGGTAATATAATCCTCTGCCCTGAGAGAAACCAGATATTTAAAGGATTGGACCCATTTAATTTGAAGAGATACCAGAGGAAGTCCAGGTTATCTAAGCTATTATGAAAAGTGTTGATTTCTCTTTGATCGTGAGGCCTGAGAATATCCCATATCTTCCAGTTATGTCTAAAGAGTTTGATAGAGAATCCTCATGTTTCCCTAAATAAAGCAGCATATGGTGTGAGTATAAAGAGAGATGCTCTTGTAGTCTGTCCAGGGTTAAACCCAAGATCATCTTAGAGGTCCATGTAATGATAGCCAGCGCTTCAATGGCTATAGTAAAACAGAGAGAGAGGTCATCCCTGCCTAGACGTCCAGAAATTACTTTATAGGAAAGAGAACAAGCCGAGTGCTAAAACACTGTAATATACATATATATACAAAAAGAGCTCAAGTGAACAAAATATGAAATGCTGTAAGGAATGAGAGCACGCTTCATATTCTACAAATAAAAAAACAAAACAAGACCATCCTGAGCTGTTTCATAAAAAATGACCTAAATGTGTACCCTGTTTGTAGCATATATTAAAATCTATTAATTTACTTGTTTCAAAAATGAGGATTTTGTCATATAGCTTGGCCAAAATGTGTTTAAGCACGCTTACCACAGTAAGGTACCCCATTTTAAACATGTCCTATCTAATATATATATTATCTTTTATGGCTTATGAAAATGCTTTATATTAAAAGCTGAATCTATCTAATGCCTTCATGACTGAACAAAGAGAGATCACTTGCAGTGACTGGGTGGGTACCGCAGAAACTGGAATATTTCTACCAGTCCATTTATCTTCCCCACTCACTACTATAAACTGCATGGAGCCTGTATAATTAACATTTCCATTATGTACTGAGTTTTTCATTTACTTAAATAACTTGGAGTGATTATAGGCAAGCCAAGATTGGGAGCAAAGGTGAACCAGCGAAATACTGACCAAAGATAGGGCCACGTAACAGAGTCAAAGGCTTTGGCTGCATCTAACGAGGCAATTACATGGTTTCCACATTTTGAATGCTGTAAAGGAAGGTTACTAAATAAGTACCTCGTGTCAACATTTCCTCCCTTACCAGGCATAAAACCTCAAGTCTAACGTCAAGAATTCTAAAAGGAATTTTAAAACCATTTTCAAATAGGACTAACCAGTGGTTCCTTAACAGATTTGGGAATTAAGATGACGAGGGCCACAGAAATGGATTTGGTTAAATGGCCTTAGGCAAAAGCATTCTGAAAAAGATGCAGGAGTTTAGGGGAGAGTAGTACCAAGGTATTTTAGATCATTTAATGGGCAAATCATCTGGAACAGGAGTTTGAGTAATGGATGCTCACAATGGTAGACTGCCTCAAATCTAGAAGGATGCCTGATTCTCCTGATCTTAGGGGATAGTAGTGGGAAGTAAACTGTATTGGGCCAGGGAGGCATGAATGTAAATTGCCTTGGATTGGTAAAGAGCATTTATTTAAAAAAATAAATAAATAACCAATAAAGACCTGGTTAACTTCAAGAGGGAAAGTAGTTAAAGGTAAAGGAGGGCTTAAGAAATATGGGGATGCCTGCTTTCTCCTTCGTCTCCTGGGTCAACAGAGCAAAGAGTTCCCCAATTTTATATCCACTCCCACAAATCCTCTGCCTCTGATAAAATGTATTTTGTGTTTTTGGTCCAGAAAAGCAAATATGTGCACTGCAGATGGGCTAGTAACGGAGTGGAAGAGGCTAAGGGAGTGTTAACATGAGATCACTTCATCTCACATATGCTCTCCTCTAAATGCAACTATGTGGCATAAGCCTGATGGTGTTTCTTAACAATCAAGGATATAAAGTTACCTTGGATCACACCCTTAGAAGCTTCCCACACTTTGTCAGAAGAAGCAGAGCTTTCATTCTACAATCAATATTTATACAATTAAAAAGACTCCTTTAGCTAGAATGAATTCTAGAAAGAGCACTTGCCAGGGTTTCCCAGTGCCAATGAAAATAATAAAGCAGAGTGGTCAAAGGCCCCCCTTGGAGATATTCAGCTCAGTTTACTAAACTTAAGAAAATCGTGGAGTTGCCAGGGCCAGTTCATCTTCAGATGAGTGATCTAGGGTTTCCACCCAGCCGGTATTTTACCGGCAGTCCGGTAAAAAAAAAAACTGGCTTCTTTCCAATGTTAATTCTATGGAGGGAATGCCTTGGCCGGTATTTTTTTTTTTTTTTTTTTTTTTTTTAAGGAAAGGTGGCAAACCTAGAGTGATCGGAGATGTAGTCCTGCAGCTATAGGCCAGCTGAGGATGATGGCTGATGGTGAGTTAGTGACCCTCTTGCTTATATTGATCATTATCATTGTGGCATCATGTAGAGACAAATGTACATGTGATTTTAAGCCTATGAGAGTTGCGCACATACCTGAACTTATGGTATCACAGGGATGAGGCAACAAAGGCTGTATTTGATCTCTAATTTTCCTGTTAATTTGGTCTAACCTAATGGTTCACAACTTTCCTTTTTCTCCACACTGGAACAATTTAGGGAGCTTTTTCCGAACATTCATGTGATGAGGTTTTGCTAGTTTATCTCCACCCTTTCTAGCAATAATATTAAGCAGTTTGTCTTGGTATCTAGAAAGTGAGATTTCCTTACTATTTTGCAGTATTAAATTACACTTTCCTGTACTAGCTGAAGGTGCTATATATTTTGTCTTAAAGGGGCATTGTCACCTATAAGCAAATTTGTTGAGCTTTCAAAATCACCTATATATTTCATTAGCATTTTTTTTAAATTTGGGAAGCAAGATTTAGACTTATTTAGCTTTATGGGTTATGCTAACTATGGCATGGCATACAGGCCCACATGCCGTAAAAATATACTGCTCAGCAGTGCGTTGCTCACCTCATCTAGTACTGAAAGGGTAAAATGTCAGTGCATGGCATGTCTTAATTAGATTGATCTAAAATCTAAGTAATAGTATGATCTAAAATCTAACTGAAAAGCAAGTTTTCGCAATAAAATAATGGCTAATATATCACATGGGTGATTTAGAAATCCCTTTCAAAATAACCCAAATTTTTTTTTTTTTTTTTTTTTAATGATTGCTTTTTTGGGCTTTATGCTATTTAAGATGGTGGATCTGTCACCCTAAGACATTCATTTTATTTTACAAAAAATTAAAATCTGCCTTTTGTTACACTAGTCATTTTTCTGTAAATTAGTTATTCTGAAATTAGCCTTTGTTTTGATGGCACACATTGGCACTCTAATTCCCTGCACAATGTGCTAAACAGTTCTGTTGAAGGCCAAAATGACCACTTTCTGTGCTATTTGAAATGTCCTCAGTAAGTGGTATGTCTAGATGATCTGTAGTGCAGAATGTGGTGTGTTCAGATGGTCTGTAGTGCAGTGTATGGTGTGTCTAGATCTGTAGTGCAGTATGTGGTGTGTCTAGATGATCTGTAATGCAGAATGTGGTGTGTCTAGATGATCTTTAATGCAGAATGTGGTGTGTCTAGATGGTCTGTAGTGCAGTGTATGGTGTGTCTAGCTCTGTAGTGCAGTGTATGGTGTGTCTAGATGATCGGTAGTGCAGTATGTGGTGTGTCCAGATGGTCTGTAGTGCAGAATTTGGTGTGTCTAGATCTGTAGTGCAGAATGTGGTGTGTCTAGATGGTCTGTAGTGCAGTATGTGCGAATATTGGACAAACACAGAAGCAAATTGGTATAAAGTGCCGCACTGTTCCACCAACAAATAAAGGTTAATTTACCAAAAATGGTTTCTTACAAATGGCTAATGCAATATATAGGCAGTTTTTACTTCTCTTCAGAATCACCTAGCCTTATCTTAGTGACTATCAATTAAACCCACTGTTTGAGAGGTCTTCATCACGTTACTCTGCAAAGCACTGGAGAGATCTCTAGCATTCAGTAGTTAGAAAGGGTTAATGCCATTTTCTTCATTAGTATTCTTTCTGGTTCTGCAAGTGGTTGTAATACATTACTCCAAAAGTGCCAGTAAGCATCAGAAGGGATAAATGCAATTATTTGTAATTTGATCCCATTAGCAATCATATGAAGACATAGTAGTCATTTTTTATATGATCCATAAAACATTTGTGAGCTGATCACTTTATTATTTTGTCATAACCCTTGTTGGATACTTTTCTCCTTTAAAGACCACAGCGGTGGTATGCAAACACATTGTGAAGAAATGAACATCACTCCAGTCTGGTCCTTAAAGTGTTAACCTTCTTGCTATGGATTGCCATAAATGGTTCACCACAATGAATTACAGGCTGTCTGGCATCATAAGGTGCTATTGCTGAATACCAGTCATTAAGGTGCTATTGCTAAATATCAGATTCTCTTTTATATCAAGAAGCATTTTGTAACATTCACAGAATGTGTATGACTGTAGTTAAATTGGCACTTCTAGGTTGAACAATGGTGCTATACCTCAAAACTAGAAATATCCCTAACCTGCACTAACTGCTAAAAACAACTGGGGAATTCTGGGACAAACTAACTGCACTATATCAGACAAATAAACATTTCAAAAATTCTGATTTCTAGGGTTTGAGTTCTAGTTAAATTAATTTATATTTTTGATTGTCCTCTGTGCTGCAGTTTGCCCCCTGAAACTTTTCTATATAAATCTGTTACAACATGCTGTTTCATATAAAAGCAAGTGAAATATTTACGTTTGCTTGATACATGAACTTACCAGTATATGCTTTAGTAGCGCATGACTAGTTTGAGAGAAATAAACATATATTTACAAAGTGTGTATGTTGTGTGTGTGGACTGAAAGGTTTGGCTCATGATGGAAATCGCTGAATAAAATAATCTATTTAGCTGAATTACCCTTTGGAGTGCTGTCTCTTCCTTGGAGCTTCCAGGCCAAGTATATCTGTGTATTCTATATGGGACAGACATCCTTTACTGTATAAATTTGTTGCCATATTTGTGTGTGCCACGGCCTCTGCAACATTGCATGCATATATAATATATATATGCAAATACATGTGTGTGTATATAATATATAAAGAATCTTTGCTGTGGAGGGGCAGTTTTTACTTTCCTCTGCTTGTGTATCCACACAATCCTTTCTCAGTCTTCTAGTGTCTTGCTTTACTACTTTAAAAACAAAAAAAATGTGCACTCAAACACCAGGCATACACACACTCACACACATTAAAACATTCTATTTTAGAACCCAGTGATATCAGATTTCACAAACTGGGCTCACAACAGAGATGTAATATGTATAGATATCAATGCCAGTATTACTGTTCTAGTTTTCGGAAAATGTTTGCCAATTTATTATTGTCTTGAAATAACAAACTGCAAAAGCATCTTAACGGTTTTTGTTCCAGTTTATTGAGACATTGTAATGAATGCAAAGTATAAATAAATACAATGCTATGGCTGTTATGTCATAACGCTTAAAGTAATAGATTAACATAGTGGTGGGAAATTTGTGGCTGTCTGGCTGCAGTTGGACTGTATTTCCCATCATCTACAGTTGGCCAGCTGAGGTTCATGGGAATGGTAGACCAAAAACAGCTGCAGGGCTCCAAAATGTCCTCTCCCTGACTCAATACCTTCATTGCCAGAGGTTTTTCTAAAGAAATTGTGCATTAAGGGTATTTGTTTTCTGTTAAATAATTTATTTTGAAAAATAAATAGGGCAGTGGTGGACAACAGACTACCCTTGGGCCCTATGCAGGCTTTGTAGGATTCACCTGTGGCCTCCAGTCTGTTTTATGTTGCAGTGAGAAAAATGTATCTATTAACACCCCCCAAAAACACTTACTCTGTTCCATCTTAAAGTGGAACTGTCACCTGTCCACACAGACAGTCTCTCCTTATTTGAAGAATCCACCTTGCCTGAATTTGAATGATAAGCATGCGGGTAGTTTATGCAGATGAGCTGGTACTGGCTGACAGGGAACGGTTGGCAGGAGTGAGAGAAGTGTAGACTGTTAGTATCTGGCTGACATGCTAGTCAGTACTGTCTAATTTGCATAACCTGATAGAAATCTCAAACTATTTAGCTAACATATATATAGGCGATTTTGTAAAGGTCTTTTAAAACACAACCTATTAAAAAAAAAAAAAAAAAGATACTCCATTGACTACCTCTCTAGTTTCAAAGAGGTTAATCCACTTTTTACAACACATTTAAAATGATCAATTAAATAGCCTTCCCTCTGGTGGACTGTGGACCACATGTGGCCCACAGGGTGAATACTGTCGCCTGCCACTGCCCTATGGATTCCAGTGGAAATTTATTTCTCCACTCGGCAAGAGTAAGTCCATCAAACTGTATCTCTCCAAGTGTTGCTGGACTACAATTCCCATAAGCCAGTGGCTTGCTTATGCTTAGTATGATGGATGTTTACAGACCTACAGATGGAGAGCCACAGTGTCACAGTGCAGAGTTTGTATTGCATTTACTAATTGTTTTTTTATTCTGTATTTTGTTTTCTAGACTGGCTGTTTGTCGTTCTTGTTGTCCTTGGCGGCTTCTTTGTTTTTCTGCTCATTGGAATTTGTTGGTGCCAGTGTTGCCCACACACCTGCTGCTGTTATGTGCGCTGCCCGTGCTGCCCAGAGAAATGTTGCTGCCCTCGTGCTTGTACGTTTACACCAATATTATATGCTTTAGAGTTGCACTGAATTCATGAACAAAGTAGTAAGAATCTTCCATATCTGATAGTTATTAATACTTTGTATGTTAGAGACCTCTCTATTGCATCTCATTGCAATGCATTGAACAGGTCTCTAGCATCCAAGGCCCCGGGGTTATATGCTTTGTTTTTTTTCTTTAGTGTGATAATATGGGGGTAGAAAGATCCCAGGAGCCAGGGCCCCTAAAATTTCACTGCTGACTTCTAAATATTAGGAGTATTTTTATATACACCTGTGAGCATAAAACCTACCCTGGCTCCCACAAATTGTGTGACTCTATAGTTGTTTTTTTTTATATTCTTCTTGTTGATTCCTGATGTAACACATTGTAAAAATATTAGCATGTGACTACTCATTGGTTCTGAGTAATATAGTTCTTAAAATTTCCCTCTTCCTCCAATTTCTCTGTCATCTGCCAGTTCTCCCAAGACCTGTCTGCATGGTCAGCAGGCTGGTTGCTTGTCAGATCACTTGCACAGAGACATCACCACTGATTAATTTTAGTGAATCCCATGCACTGATTAAAGCTCAGTCCATGCACAGGAGGCATAAAACCTTGTCACACACAGACAAACTGCCTCTGTGTGTTATGGCCATGTACTTGCCATGGCAACTGCTTGATTGTATCGAGCAACCCACTAACTAAGGGAAAAGGCTGATATCTGGGAAGGAGGGGGGGAGGGTTTAAAAACTATATTCTGAAACTAGTGAATTTTAAAGTGTGTGACTGACCTCATTCACACTCTGTAATACTTTGCAATATATATCACTAAAAAAAAACTTTACTATATCTCTAAAAGATAATGCATTATCCAACAACTATGAACCTTATGCTCAATGGAAGAGTGGCACAATTATGGTGGAATCCAAACTGCACCATAAGGATTAAATAAAATTTCACATTGATTTAAATGGGGAGTTTAACACCTTGAATGCTGAAGAGGTCTTCATAGCACTGCTTCTCTGTGGATTAGAGACCATTACATTTACATCAGTAGGAAGATTCATTTGTCCCTTGTGGTGCAGTGCACTGAAATCTTCCTTCTCCTCTTCCTAAGAAAAACAGTAGGAGGAGTTTGATTTCCCGGAGTCTGGGAACAAAGAATCATGTTTGCATGAAAGAAAATTATATCTGTTACTAATTAAACATTGATTTGGGATAATCCATCCATGCAGAATCGTATATGGCCATTATTGCCCATTATGATTTTTGTTTACCAAGATTGTGGTAAGTAGGGGTTTATTATTTGGAGGTGGTAGTTTTCCTTGCGTCACCCTCCCCTGGAGTATAGTGTACTTCACCTAGGGTGTGGTGTACAGTTCTGCACTAAAATAATGCATGGGATGAAAAATGGACTCCACATCTTAATATGTATAACTTGGAAGATAGAAAGGTAAGGGGTGATATGAATGAAACCTTCAGATGTATTAAGACATTTAATAACGTTTAGAAGCTGAGTAAAACAAAGGTGCTCCTCTGATGTTGGTTACTGTATTCAAAAGGTATAACTGCTCAGTGTCAAGAAGTGAGTAAAAGTGCTATTTCTTCCTGGTGTTAAACTTTGCTTCGTTTTAGGATGCAGAAAACTTTAAGAAATGCCTCTGGAGAAGGCAGCCTCTCAGTTTCTTTTAACTGTCAGCTACACCCCTTCCTTAGTTTTATGTGTTGTCCAAAGTAGATACAAGAGTTGGGTTTCTGAATTATTTCATTTTTATTTCCTCTGTGTCCAATCCACGGCAATACTGTGGTTGTAGCTCCTCCTCTCCAGCTGGTAGGACCAATTAATCTTTTTCTACTTAAGCGCCTGCTCTGCTACTCGTCCTCAGTTATTTTGGTCCTACCACAGCTTGGAGGACGGAGGCTCAGGCCTCCACGCCGTGGAAATTTAAAAAAAAAAAAAAAAGAGAAAAGAAGAAACATGCGGCTTTGTTATTTTTTTATGTCGCTAGCCTCACACGCTAGCGGCATGTTCATCCCTCACCTCTGCATGCTGGATCACGGACTCTTGGGCACATACTGAGTCCTGAATCCTTCACCCCGGTTTGAAACAAGCCTTCCTCCGATGCGGGCGCCCTGCCCGGCGAGCTACAGCAGACGCGGGCGGCTGGTGAGCAGTCTTATGCACCAGAACAGGAAATCAACAGCGTGCGCTCCAGCAGTGAACCGCACGCTAAAGGAAGCAGAGGGGGAGGCGATCTGGAGGCATGCTGTATATAACAGCACGAATTAAGGCATGGGGTAAGTCCTGTTAACTTGATACTTTATATATATATCGTACATATATATATATGTGTATTTAAAGATATTTGAAGCTGTTACCTGCCAAGGGTTTTTTTCTTTTGATCATGTCTGCTCAAAAAGCTGAAAAGCCTAAACCTTCATCTGATTCTAAGGATGATAAAGCAGCCCCTAAGGCAAAAAGCTGTGCAAGTTGTGATACAAAATTGAACCCTTCTGATTCTTCAAAATTGTGCGCAGAATGTTTAAGGAAAGCAGCAGGAGATGTTATTCCCTCCCAATTTCAGGAATTTTTGGGGTGGATGCGCTCATCTATGCAGGAGACATTTTCTGCACTACAAGAGTCATCTAAGAAACGTCAGAGACCATCTGATCCAGATGAAGGGCCTTCCAGGCGAATACAAGACGAAGAAGATGAAGATAGCGTTATGGATATGGAATCAGCACCCTCTTCTGCAGAAGAAGGCGAAATTACTGAAGAGTCAGGCAATTTTGGTATTGAGAAGATTGACAACCTGATTAAGATCATGCGTAAAACTTTAGGTCTATCAGAATCCCAAAAAGACCTTAACGTAATGGATGCAGCTTTCATTGGGTATAAGAAATCGTCACCGCAATTTCCAGTCCATAGTTCCATTCAGGACATTATAAAGAATGAATGGAAACAAGGTGATAAAAAGTCTGCTGTATCGCGCAGATTCCATAAAATGTATCCTTTTCCAGAAGAAGAAGTGGCAACTTGGACTAATCCTCCCAAGGTGGATGCTGAAGTAGCCCAAGTATCCCGCAGAACAACAATCTTAATGGAAGATGGAACAACACTTCGAGACCCAATGGATAAGAGAGCAGATAGTGCCCTAAAGAAACAGTACACTACAATTGGGCATAACCTCAAATCAGCCACAGCAATGGCCTGTATGTTCCGCACCCTGCGTCTATGGCTAACAGATCTGGAAGAAAAGATCGACTCCTCTGTCTCAAGATCTAAGCTCCTGAAGGAAGTCGCCACTATCAAAGACGCGGTCAACTTTTCATGTGACGCATCCTTGGATAATATCAAGTTAACTGCTAGATCTTCAGCACTATCAGTCATAGCTCGCAGGGCCTTATGGATTAAGGCTTGGGAAGCTGATGCCTCGTCCAAGAACAAGTTGGTTTCTCTGCCATATCTGGGAAGCAAACTTTTTGGAGATCAGTTACAAGAAATTATTAAGAAGTCTTCAGGAGGGAAAAGCCCTTTCCTCCCTCAAGAGCGTCGCCAGAGGACATCCTCCCCAAGATCTGCTAGATCTAAGCGTCAGTCCTTTCGAGATTCCAGAAGATATAGGCCTGGTTCTTCCTATAACCAAAGAAGAGGAGGCGCTGGACATAACACGCGAGCAGGAACCAGAAGAGCGTTCCAGAGAAAGACTAACTTTGCTCAAAACCCTCAATGAAGCCAGCAATACCCTATCTCGTCCGGTGGGGGGCAGGCTTCAAGCCTTCCAAAAACAATGGGAAGAGATTCAACCGGACCACTGGGTATCCCAGATTTTAGAGATAGGGTATGCTCTGGAATTTCGAACTGTCCCCCAACAGTCAAGTTTTCAGACATCCAACATCAGGAACAAACATTTAATCCCAAATATGAGGAAAGAAATTCAGAGGCTTCTTCAGATGGGAGTCCTAGAAGAGATCCCTCAGATCCAGAGGTTCAGAGGAATTTATTTGAATCTTTTTTGTGTTTCAAAACCATCAGGAGAAATCAGAATCATTCTGAACCTCAAGCAAGTGAATACATGGCTACACATCAGGAAATTCAAGATGGAAACAATGTCCTCTATTCTCAAGATAATCCAACCTCAAGCTTTCCTGACCAGAATAGATCTCCAGGACGCGTATTATCACATACCAGTAAGAGAATCTCACAGAAGATTTCTGAGATTCCACATACTGGGACGCCATTATCAGTTCAAGGTACTTCCGTTCGGCCTGGCTACAGCCCCCCGAGTTTTCACCAAGATCCTGGCAGTGGTCATGGGTGTTCTGAGGTTAAGAGGAATCCGAATAGTTCCTTACCTGGACGACATGCTCCTGATAGCAGATTCTCCACAGCAAGCGTCAGTCAACACTCAAGCATGTCTGGATCTTCTAAAACATCTGGGTTGGATTATCAATACACAAAAAAGCCTATTATCCCCCTCTCAGTCACTCATATTTCTAGGGGTCAAAATAGACACTCTTCAAGCACGGGTGACTCTATCAACAGACAGACAAGACAGAATCTATCATGCCGTAAGTCGGTTCAGAAAATACAGAGTTCAGTCAGCAAAATCATTTGCAAAACTTTTAGGCAATCTGACTTCTGCCCAACAGGTGGTTCCTTGGTCCAGAACCCACGGAAGACTAATTCAGGAAAATTACTTGAAATTTTTCAAGATAGACCCATTCAATCCATCTTTACCAATTCCTCTGCTTCCCGCAACCAAGAAGGAATTAGTATGGTGGAGCAGTCGGGGGAACCTCAAAAAAGGGAGATCTCTCTTGGAACCTCAATGGGAGACGGTGACTACGGATGCCAGTCTTCAAGGATGGGGAGGTATTTGGAGGACAAAAACAACACAGGGCACTTGGTCAGCCAAGGAATCAAAGTTCCACATCAACTATTTGGAACTTCTAGCAGTATGGAGAGCGTTGAAAGCATTCCAGCCTTATCTGAAGACTACAGCAGTATTGGTGAGGTCAGACAACACCACAGCGGTCAGTTACTTGATGAATCAAGGAGGAACGAAAAGTCTTCGACTCAATCATTTAGCGATCCAGATCTTATACTGGGCGGAACATCACTTACTGAACCTGAAAGCATCATACCTGTCAGGCAGATTAAACAGAGAAGCGGACTTCCTAAGCAGGAACCATTTGGATCCAGGGGAATGGTCCCTGAAAAAGTCCATCTTCAGAAGCATCACGTCATCACTGGGCAGGCCTTTCATAGACCTTATGGCCGCTCCGGAAAACACCCAGTGCAAGCAGTTTATGTCCAGATGGAGAACTCCTCTGGCTCTACAGCAGGATGCTCTTCAAACAGCATGGAATTTTCCACTAGCATATGTCTTTCCTCCTCTTCCACTAATCATGGAAGTAGTAAGAAAAATAAGAAGGGATCAAGCCAATGTGATCCTGATCGCTCCAAATTGGCCCAGAAAACTGTGGTATGCAGACCTCATAAAACTCTCAATCCGGCCTCCAGTAAAACTGCCAAACATACCAGACCTACTATCACAAGGCCCTGTTCTACATCCGGATCCAGCCTTCTTGAATCTGATGGCCTGGAGGCTGAACGGAGCTCTTTAAAATACTCAGGATTATCGGACTCTGTCATCACTACCATTCTTCAGGGCAGAAAACCTTCTTCTTCCCGGATTTATTATAGAGTTTGGGCAACTTTTCATTCATGGTGTATGTCTAAAGGTCTGAATAGGCATAACATATCCCCAGAAGCCATCTTGGAATTCTTACAAGAAGGATTTAACAAAGGGTTAAAACCAGCATCCTTAAAGGTACAGCTTTCTGCTATCTCTGCCATTCTTGCCCATCCTTTTGCTGAACAGTATATTATCAGAAGATATCTTTCAGCCATTTCTAGAATTAAACCCACGATTAGGGAAATCATTCCCCCTTGGGATTTAAATTTGGTCCTCCAACAACTCTCTGCCCATCCATTCTTTGAACCCCTGGAGCTGGTTTCCTTGAAGCATCTCACTCTAAAAACCATACTCCTTACGGCAGTCACCTCAGCCAGACGTGTGGGAGAGTTACAGGCCCTGCTCTGTAAATCACCTTATTTAGTGTTTCACCAGGACAAAGTAGTCCTGAGGCCTAAATCCTCCTTCAGAAGTAAAGTAATCTCCAGTTTTCACTTAAGTCAGGAGATAGTCTTACCTACTTTTCCTCCAGCCTCTATTCTTAATCCAGATACTCGCCTGCAAAATCTTGATTTACGTAGATGTTTGAAAATTTATCTCAAGCGTTCTGACTCCTTTAGGAAAACAGATGCTCTTTTTGTGCATTTTTGTGGGAAATATAAAGGGACTGCAGCATCCAAGGCTTCCATTGCTCGATGAATAAGAGACTGCATCATCTTAGCTTACCAGTCAGCTGACAAAATACCCCCAACAGGGTTAAAAGCTCATTCTACGAGAGCAGTAGCATCTTCTTGGGCTTTAAAGAACGTGGCTTCAGCAACTGAAATCTGTAAGGCAGCCACTTGGTCGTCAGTATCTACATTCGTAAGACATTATAGTCTAGATGTTCAGGCGGCAGAAGATGCTAGCTTTGGCAGGAAGGTGCTCCAAGCAGCCACTCCTGCCCAAAATCCTTGATTAAAGTCCCGCCCATAGGGATACTGCTCTGGTAAGTCCCACAGTATTGCCGTGGATTGGACACAGAGGAAAAGAGAAAATTTACTCACCGATATTTATATTTCCTCTGTGTCCTTCCACGGCACCCCACCCTGAGGGTATTGGTAATAGTATCGTTCCCTGTACTGATGTTTAATAATGTACAAATAGGGAAAGCTCTCTTTATGTAACCTATAACTAACATGTCCTCTCATTCCAGCTTGGATATACATATAACTGAGGACGAGTAGCAGAGCAGGCGCTTAAGTAGAAAAAGATTAATTGGTCCTACCAGCTGGAGAGGAGGAGCTACAACCACAGTATTGCCGTGGAAGGACACAGAGGAAATATAAATATCGGTGAGTAAATTTTCTCTTTTTGCATATTTTAATATTTCCGTATGTCCTGTAAAAACGTTCCTCCTAGGCACTTGTCTTAAAATGCTCCCAGAGGTGGAGACTTTTTCCTATTCCCTTAACCCAGCCAGTGTAATCCGGTTTAATCAAGTTAAGTGACCTCATGGAGTGTGCATGGGGAATGATTCACTTTTATTTTTATTTTTCCTGTAGTCATGGGGCAGTGTAATTGCCTATTAGGCAGACACCTATCTCTGGCCTCCATATTTGATTTGATCCAGAACACAGACTTAAGGGACCAGGGTCTGTTGGTGGATGGCTTGCATTATCATTCTTCTCCTCTCTGTTTATGCTTGGCTGGTCTGAGCAGCGAGCTCTATGGTACATAGAGCCTCAAGACTGAAGATGACTAGCTTTCTTGCATTCAGAGTGCACAGGTCCTGTCAGTATGTCCTTGTTTGTCTGGCAGCCAACGTGTATCGCCGGCAAATTGGCTTTGCTGAACAAACAGGATCAGGAGCTTCATCTTTTGGATGTTGTTAGGTGCTTGTTCAATGCATGAAGCCTTTTTGAGAATGTGATTATTTTTTCTCTTTGCTGACATCTCTCATGTGGACCATGCTGTGCATCTAAGGTGACAGTGGCTTCTTGTATTAGGGCTACAATTCACCCGGCTTATGTTCTCAGGAAGAAGCTACTGCCCTTTAGGATCTCGGCTGATTCATCCAGTTTGTGGTTTCCTCTTGTGCCTAGAAAAATCAGGCCTCTGTGGAACAGATTTGTAAAGCAGCGACATGGTAATTTTACATATTTGTCAAACTGCACAGTGTTAATGTTTTGGCTTTGGCTGGAGCCAGTTTTGATCGGAAGGTCCTACAGAACATTGTGCCTGTGTAGCTATCCTTGTTTTTCTTTCTCTTTTGGTTTCTCTTCATTTATTTGCTGTATTGGTGTCCATTTTCACCCGAGGTTCATGTCCCACTTCATCTCATTTGACACTGGCCTGTGTCCTTCTGCGTCCTTTCCTGGAGTCTTGATGGATACTTTAGTATATCCCTAAGGTTCTTATGTTCCATAAGACTTTCCTCCCAGAGCAAGAAACAGCTGTTTGAGTCCTTAGAGGGGGGGGTCCTCTTGGGTTCTCTAATTTAGGGGATTCACATTACTGCTTCAATTCTGTTTTCTTAGATCTTTGCTATAAGTTTAAACTAAGTTATACCGGATTTGAATGGTGTTGTAAAGGGAAGCAGGGAGAGAGTGTCCTCTATCAATCATCAAGGAGCAAAAAAGAAGCAATACATAGTGCTTGGAAGTTGAAACAATTAAATGGGCAGAGTATCATGTTACTGCAATCTCAGACATTTATATTCCAGGTGTTGAAAATTGGGAAAAATACTTTCTTTTACGTTCAACATGGAAAATAGGTACTATGGGGTTGAGTCCCTCCTCCTGGAGGGCAGGAAACATCACAACAGACAGGGTCTTTAGGGTGGAGACTCCCTCCTCCAGCTCAACAACCCCCACCCACACACATTAACACCCAGAATTCATGTGTCCTGTTGGGAAGCTGGATAGGAATGACAGATATGGGGCTATATACAATCCCCCCCATTAGGTGGATTACCATCACTGGGCTTATCTAGAGTGGACTGATCAATTCACAGGTGTTTTGTGGACATTTTCAACCATGTGGATGGAATCTTGCTGCCATGTCATTGTCTCTTGAGACACTGCCTTCTCTCTAAGATTGAAACCTGAAGACAGAAGACTGGGGAGTAAGCCTTTGAGTGCCTTGGTCCCAAACTGTATTTTCTCTCCATATAGGGGCTGTTGTGAGCCTTGGCAGGCTCTGGCACTCATTCTGAGTAGCTTTATTATTTATATTTCTCTAACAGGGCTTTGGAGTGAGGATGGCTGCTGTACTTTATGGTATGAACCCTTTCTCTACCATTTTGACTATTTCTGTGCTTTGTGGGGGGTTGTATTCAACCTAACACTGTTTGTTCCCTAGTTTTATGCTACCCTCAGATGTTCCCTGTGTGTGTGGGGGGGGGGGGGGCGGGTTGGGTCTCTTGGCAACTTTTTTCATGATCACCTGACTTTTTAAATAGTGCAACCACCCCTTTATAAATGGGAACCCACCCACCTCCATCTCTGCTCCATTAGCTTCTATGGGGAAAAACTTCTGTGGGTCATATCTCTTCAGCCATTTAAGATCCAGCAGTCAGAGAAGGCGCTATCTTCTTTCCTCATACCCTATCATCTGGTTCACTTTCCGAGTGTCCAGAGGGGGTCCTGGTGATCCGTGAATGGTGTTGTAGGCATTGCTAGGGGAGAGAAGACTACATTTCCCAGAATTCCCATTTCGTAGGCTTTCTTCCAATTGGCTGTCCATTTTACAGTGTCCATTTTACTTCTTTCTTGCTTATTCTATGCTGAGACTGACTCTCCTTGCTCTCCTTCTCCAGATTAACCCTTCACTTGTCAGTTAAGTGTATATCTGGGCTATTAAGGGTGCAATGTTACTCTGGAGACATCCTCTAGTGTTTTAATAGATTTGGGTCATTTTTTTAGTGGGAAGTATATCAGACTGTAAGAGGCGTGGGGGTAAATCCAAAGGTAAGGACTTGGGCTACCCTTACCCCCATCATACATTGTTCCTCCTGCCACACAGGACTACCTAGAGCTATTCAGGGTCTCTATGCCCCTCTTGTGCTGTGGCTCCTACTACCGCACGAGGACCCTCAAGCAATGATCAAGAGCAAGCATGGGTCAAGACTTTACGGTCTTCAGTGGCCCAAATCTGAATGAGTGGGAAAATCCTGATCAAAGGTTTTTCCTCAATAAGTGCTTTTCTAAGCTATACCCTTTTTCATCTGTGACTTTGGCACAGTGGGCTTCTCCCCCAATGTATACCCCTTTATTTCAGGTCTGAAATGTTTCAACCAATATGTGGTTGCTGCACATTTCAAGATGGAATCTTTGCACTGTGTCATTGCAGAGATATTCCCAGGGAAGTTCCTGGCCTCCCTGGATCTCAAGGACTCCTACCTGCACATTCCAGTTCACTTGGATCATCAACGCTTCCAGCGTTTTTGCTTTTGAATGCAGTCACTACCAATGAACTGCACTGCCATTTGGCCTGGCTTTGGCTTCCAATAAAACCTATATGAATTTCCTTTCCAGGGCAGAGGGGTCCCCTTATGGTCTTATTCTGATGAGCTTCCTTTTCTTCTTGCCTGCTTAGGTTCTTTTTCTGTGGTACTTCTCACACATTAATCTTGAAGGTGGTGGTGGTGTGGGGGGGGGGTTAAGCTGGAGGAAGAGGAGGGAGTCTATGCCCCAAAGAACTTGTCTATTTGAAATGCCCTGTCATCCTGAAGGAGGGTGCTCAATCCCCATTGTTCCTGTGTTCCATATGGACTAAAGAGAAAAGGATTTAACTAAGTTCACTTTTCTGAAAAGTAGACTGTATAGAGTAATTCACCAGGAGGATTTTGGAGCTTTTCCTACAGTTTTTTCACAAATCTGTGCCATGTTTGTGGTAATATTTGGGAGGCTTTTTTGCATCTCCATTTTCAGGCTTGACCTTTTCAGAGATATCTTTACCATATCTCCATCTGGGGCAGTTCACACTCCTCCATTTAAAATTATCCCCACAAAAGTATATGTTTTTGAAAAGTAGAAACCCCAGGGTTTCATTCTTTGGGCATTATGATACTTTTCATGATATCACTGTACCACCAATCCAAGTTTCTTTTAAAATCTGCTGTAAGAAAAAAAAATCTGTGTTTTGATTGCTTTCTTGTATAAAAAAAATTGTTCATTACAGATAATTATCATAAAGTAGGTTCTGCCATTTCTCCTTTCTGGAGATATCACCTGTGTGTAGGTTTGTCAACTGTATCTGGAACAAAAAAAATACTCAAACTTGCTTGGAGCTGGTACTGCAAAAATCTGCACTTTTTACTGGAGTTTGCCATTTTAAAAATTAAATATGAATTATTATTGGCAATATGCATTGAACTTTTATCATAATGAGGTAAGCTGCAAAAGCTGATCAGATAGATTCCCCCCCCCCCCATGTGCTAGGTGTAACCTTTGATGCGCATTGATTTTCATAGTACCTCAGCTTTGCCTCGGACTGCGACTGGTGTGGTGCTCTCTTTATGGATGGTGGTTACCATGTCCATATCCTTTTTGTCCCTAAAATTAATTGGCATCAGCTGTTCTTGGTGCAAAGCAGAGGATGCCCCTCATTTCAGTCACGTGTTTAGCGTTGCTAGACCCTTCACAGATTTTCTTTTTTCTCTAATTGTGCCACAGGCCATGGTTGCTAAACCAAAAAAAAAAAAAAAAAAAAAAAAAAAAAAAAGGTATTTTAACCCTTTGAGTGCCGGGGGTACTCTGCAATGTGTTGTGTACCCCTCTGACACTCAAGGGGTTAAATAACAAGGAGCTGGTATAAAAACTATCAACAAAAGTGGTACCCTTTTTAAATAAGGGGTTAATGAGGTCCCATACTATCTTTGCACTGCTACCCAGAAAGTCTTGGCAACCAGGCAGAGCCTATACCCAGAAAGCCTGAATATAACCTGTAGCGCTCACACAAAGCTTGTAGAATTTAATTCTAAACCTGGAGCCACTTACTGCTGCTTGAATCCCAGTCTTCCCTTATACTTCACTGGGGATTCATCAATGCAGATATTTTTAGTGGGACTGTATACCTCTTGAAACTTGGCCTGTAAATACATTATTAAGGGGCACATTTTAAACAGCCTGTCATATTGGGGATGATCTTTATGCAGGCACTGGGTATTACTGAAGTGCATAAAGCACAGGAGCATTTCATATCTTTCCCTGGTCATTGTTTGTTGGAAAATAGTAGTAGCATACGTGGGTTTGTATATCTGAATGCTAGTTTTTTTTTTTGTTTTTTTTTTTAATTCCCATAGCGACTGAGGCCCAAATGTATTTTTTTGTTTTAACTCCTCTAAATGTGTGGGTTGGCAGGATTGGTGCCATGCAGAGTAGAATGAGAAATTGGTGACAAGATATTGTGCTGCATACCCATTTATTTGGGAAACCGTATCTCCCAACATACCCAAAAATTAAAAAAAAAAAAATAAATAAATAAAAATTGGGCAGGGGTAAAACCTTATACATCCACTTTAATTCCTGAGTTGGCTGTAAATGGAGGAATTTGAGATAAAAAAAAAAAAGGCAGCTGGTAATACCCATTCCATAGGGTCAGATTCAGCGTTAGTACTCAGGGCAGTAAAGAATGAAAATGTGGTACAGAATCTGTACCTTCAGAATCTTATGCCAAAAAGGCATATACCTCCTTGGCAGTGTACATCCTCTGCATTATTACTATGTGAGTAGACTAATTACCTGCCTCTACCTAGTGACCTATCCTAAACTACTTAATGACTGATTTAAACGAAATAACTACACACTCGCACTTACAAACAGACTTAACTTGCCTAACTATGCAGAATACTAATTTTTTTTTTAATTACTAATATATGTAAAGCTTAATTCTGCCTAAATTCCCCTCTAAGTAACTACCGACTGAAGCTAAATAACAAAACTAATTTAAATTGCAAAAAAAGAACCCCAAAGGTTCAATTTCCCTATTAAAAAAAAAAAAAAAAAGTTTTTTTTTTTTGTTTGGTTGGTTTGGTTTTTTTGTTTTTTTTTTTAATTCCCTAGCCCACGTAAAGCCCTAATCCTACCTAGCCACTCAAACTAATAATTTAAGTAGAAGAGGTGAGGCGGTGGGAGACAGAAAAAAGAGATGGAGGCAACTTTTGTAGCAGAGATCACATACAGGACAATCATGGATTGGCTGAAACTGACTGCTTCTGACCTGGAGCAGTCAGCAACAGCCTTCCTGCCACAATCACTGCATGCCCTGAGATCATTAACCCATTACATGCCAGGACAGACTTCCTTCCTTAAAGGACTGATTTAATTCCTCCACTTGAATTCCTTTCCATTTAATATTACTGCTCATTCGACATGACCTATGCCTATATCATGGGCTATCAAGCACCATGTTTCAGCAGAATAAATCTGAAAGGCCGCTGCTTTATCATCTGTTCATACATTTACAAGTTAATGTGTAGTCTTCAGTGGGTGCTGGCTTCGGACAAAAATGTTTCCGAGCTGCAATTGTCTTACTCAATTTCTTTTTCCTTTTTTGTCCTTCGCTTAATGTGAGAAAAAGAGATTTTTATAACCTTTTATAAATACTTTTCTTTTTTTCCCTCCACTGGAGGTAACAGAGCATATTTGATGGTTGGAGTCCTCTTCTGTTCTTGGTTTCTTTGTCAGGCTGATTTTGTTCTCCTCTGTTTGTCTAGTTGAAAACTGATGGTAGTGTAGGTGAACTAGGAAGTGGAAGGAGAATAATTCTGTATCTTAATTTTTTAAGTGCCTGCCTCCCTGTAGCATTGTTTACCTTCTCTGTATACCTTAACCCTTTAAAGGAGCAGTAAACTTTTTTTATGAAAAAATATTTATTGTAGGAATTTTCTTATTGAGTAAAATAAGGGTACTCCCACTGCCGAGAGATTTATATTTCCAGAGTTATTACAGTTTAAACACGTTTTTTTACATTAACAGTGCCCTCTAGTGGTCAAATTCTAATTAGATTTCCTGTTAGATTCTAATGGAGAGGAAAGTCAGAAAAGTCAGACACATACAGTTCTCCATAGAATGTGATCGAAACTGCCTGTCACTTCCTGTCAGTTAGAACTATCAGGAAGTAAAGCACAGTAAATTTGCGTCTTGATTATTTAAACTGCTATAAATTTTGAATAAAACATCTGACAGCGATGGGATTACCCTTGTTTTATTCAGCAGGAAATGCTCTATAAATATGTTTTCATAAAAAAAAGTTTACTGCTCCTTTAAGGAGCTTGTGGCCAACACTTAAGGACCACGGAGCATTTTTTTTGTATTTTTTTATTGCAGCCGTGCGGGGAGTCCAGAAAACCATGACGTGCCAAGCCCGTAACTGATCCTTTAGGGAAATTTTCCCATGATGGTCCTTACACGTCATAGGTCCGTAAGGGGTTAGTGGAAGGAGAGAGAAGGATTTATCATTGAGTAGAAAAATCCCTTTTTAACCAACATGTATATTGACTTTACAACTGGTAATTATTTCCTTCATTGTTAAACCAAACAGTTGCACATAAATAATAATCTCCATTTTTCAGTGTATGAAGCCGGAAAAGCAGCCACTGCCGGTGTTCCTAGCATTTATGCTCCAAGTATCTATGCTCCATCCATGTACTCCCACCCAAGCCAGGTGAAGATGCCCCCGCCGGGCTCGGTAATACAGATGGGTCCTGTGCCACCTATGTACAATGGTTATGGAATGGATTATGATGCAGCAAGTTCAGGTATGTACAAGGGAGCAGTGGCCTTTAACTCTGGTGGTAGGCAACTTGTGGCCTTCCAGCTGTTGTTGGGCTACAACTCCCATGATCTTGAACCGACCAGCTGAGGATAATGCAAGTTTTAGTCCAACAACATAGGAGTACAGATTAGACACTCCCTGGAGATAAAGGGAAAACCCTCCTTCATAACCTCATATTTTTATGTAATAAACTATATTTCAGATGTATATTTCTAACTGGATATCTCTAAATTAAACACAATTTACTAACTATAGTAACATTTTTGGCCTTCCATTTTCTGTCTCAGTGCATTTTTAATTTAAAGTACAACTAATATAAAAATATGTTAAATTTCATTTTCTTTCTGTTTAATCATTGCTACGCTCAGCTGTACCAATATCCGCATTATACATTTTCAACCCTCTGTGGTGTAAAAGTCCAACTCTGGGCTTCTCCTCCGCAGAGCTGGTCTTGGAAACTTAGACGAAAAGAATCAAATGCTTTAGATGTGCTATTACTATATCACAACCACAGTCAGTAGAAATGAGGTTGCCACTTGAAGTTTTTAATAAAGCTTCTCCTAGAGGTGGGATTAAAGTTCAGTAACGTGTAAGAGATTGAGTTTTTTTCATTAACGGTGTCATTCTAATAGCTTGAAGCTATGCTGGCTCAGTGTAGCATTTCTGACTCAGAGGTCAACCCATAGTCTTGAAGAGGGAAATGTTTAGACACCAAATGATGGCCAAAAGGGCTTAACTCTTTAAGGGCCAGAGGGTGGGACAACGCATTGCAGAGGAAGGCATTGAACATTCCTCTGGTCCTTAAAGGATGAATTAAAGAGTGGGACAACATGACTCATCAGAACCAAATAAGTACATCTGCTTATTTTTAAGATGTCAGTGTTTATCAAGCATATTTTGATAAGGTTTATTATAGCTTGAGGAAGGGGCACTCAAACCTGTCCTCAGAGCCCTCCCCCCCCCCCCCCCCCAACAGTGCAAGTTTTCAGTAGCTCCTCACATGAACACATGTGAATACGTCATTCTGAAGAATCTGACCACGTTAACAACATTTACTTGTCAGGATCTCCTCAAGAGAACACAATACGTACTGTTAGGGGGCTTGAGAAGGAGTTTGAGCGCTCCTGTCATAGGGCATGCTACAAAATAAAAGTACAAAATGTTTAGATGATGATGCATGCTACAAAATAAAAGTACAAAATGTTTAGATGATGGGTTCCCTTTAACTCCTATAAGACTAAGCTTTAAAAAATGTTGAAATATTTGTCCTGTTCTGTAACCCTTAGAGAGCTGGAAGTTTTTGCAGAGCCAGGCTGCACATCCCTGTGACATTCAAAGGATTAAGGGATGATATTAAGTCCTAATTATGATTTTGAATAGGAGTAATTTTCTCTAACCAGTCAAAGCCAAGCATTTTTATCACCTAAACTGATCTGTTTCCTCTTGTTTCTCATGTGTCATTTGGAATTAAATTTAAAGTCATTCTCTTCTCTTTATAGTGGGAGGACACAGTTCACAAGCACCTCTTATTCGAGACAACGATGGAGCTAACTCTGGTATGAAGAAGTAGTTCACAATTTGCATCCTAATCAGGACAATGTAGGCCTAAATCTGTGGATGCCAGATAGTTTTCCTTTGCATTGCTTCACAATGTGTTGGAGACTTCTGTAGCATCCAGTGAATTAAAGGGAGAGTAATGTTTCCCTCTGAACATCACTGCAATCCTTATTTATAGTGCATACAACTGATAGGTTACTTTAGTAAAGCTGAATTTGCTATATATTGCGTAAAATAATATTCTAAATTATTCCTATCATTTGTATGCAGTATAAAGAAGAATTGCAGTTTTGTTCATAGGGAAGCATTACTATCCATTTAGAGCTGAACTGTCACCTTCATAATATTGGCCCCCAGTCCTTTCCTAATGTACAGGTATGTAAAGCCATATTGTTATGATGAAAAGGTCTGCATTATTAAAGAAAGTAAACTTCTTCTGTAGGCATCCAGGGCACAGCTTACAAGAGATGCTCTGTGCGCCTGCACCTTCAGCAACTTCCGTTACCTTAAGGTAGCAGAAGTAAGTCACCACCAATCCGGGCAGTGCACTGGACACACAGTGCAGACTCAGAGGTGCCTTACCTCCAAGATGTCCACTGGATGCCTACAGAAGAAGATGCTTTAATTAATAACGTGGACTTTGTCAGTATAATAACAGTATGGCTTTACCTATCGTTACATTAGGAAAGTATTAGGGGGCAATATTAAGAAGGTGATGGTTCCACTTTAAATGCAGATTTTCGCAAACTAATCACAGAGGAAAGTATGGAACTTATTTCTCTACTGATATATCAGCACTGTTTTCAGTCAACACACCAACCCATTTGAGGTTTGCTACAATGCTGCTGCTCATGTCAGCTTAGCAGTTTTGCAATTCCTGTGCAAATTATTGTACTTTCTCTTATTTCCAGTATGGAACAATAGTACCATGGGGGTTGAATCCTTCTTCCTAGAGAGCAGGGCACATCACAAAAAGACAGGGTCTTTGGGGTGGAGACTCCCTTTTCCTCCAGCTCAAACCACCAACTCCAAGAATCCATGTGTCCTGCTAGTAGCTGTACGGGCATGGCCACCTTTGGTTTTCTTTATTTATTTTTTTATTTTTATTTTGCTATTAGATATGGGGATGTATAATACCCCATTAGGTGGGTTACCATCACTGGGCTTCCCTAAAATGGACTGACCAGTTCACAGGTGCTTTGCGGACCCATATAGCCCCATCTTGCTGCCAAGATTTCCCTCATGACATGGTCTCTTGAGACTCTGGATTCTTTCTAAGATGTAGCCTGAAAACAGAAGACTGGTGAGTAACCATTTGAGTGCCTGGTCCACTTTGTCACAAACTGTGTTACCCCTCCATACAGGGGCTGATCTGAGCTTGGTAGGCTCTGAGCCCTCAGTATGGGCATCTTTCTTATCGTCCGTTTTCTTTGAGGGCTTTGGAGTGAGGATGGCTGCTTTCTTATATGGGATTAACAGCCTCACTACTGTTACTGTGTTTGAGTGCCTGGGGGGGTAGAGATATTGTCACCATCTCTTTACTTGTACCCTAGTTTTTTTTTACCTTTCCCTGGTGTTCCCTTGGGGTTTTGGGTCTTTTGACAACTTTTTAATTTTAGAGTGATTTTATTGTTACGGGCCCTTTAAGAACGTGAGCCAGCCTGCCACCATCTTTGCTTCATTGATTTCTATGATGGAAACTTCTATGGAGCATATCTCTGCAACCTTTTAAGCTATAATGGTCAGAGAGAGCTCTATCCTCTTGTCTCTTAATGTTCTATCCTCCTGTTCACTTTGAGTGTCCAGGGAGCTTGTGGTGATGCTCGAGTAATGGAGAAAAAGAGAGTACCCTGAATGCCTGTTTGGCAGGGTTTCTTCTGATTGGCTGACAGTTTTGCAGTGGCCATTTTCTCTCTTGCTTATCCGACACAGGGACTGTCTCTCCTTGCTTTCCTTCTCCAGATTAACCATTCGCTTGCCAGTTAAGTGTATTTCTGGGCTATTAACAGTGCTCTTTTATTCTGGAGACTTTCTCTAGTGTTTACTACTGTTTGGGAAACTTTCTAGTGGGACTTATGTTGGATATGGGGTAAATCCAATGCAAAAGGCTCAGGGGCTACTCTTACCTCCCTCACGCATTGTTCCTGTTGCCATTTGGGGCTTCCTAGAAAGCATTCAGGGTCTCTATGCCCCCTATTCAGTGGTCCCTAGTACTCTACTGTGCCCCTTTAGCACCAGTCAAGAGACAGCATGAGCCAAGATGTTACTGTCTTCAGTGGCCAAATCCCTTCATCTGTCCAAGGGTTACTACATTCATGGAAGCCTATCGCTAACTTTTAAGCAGATTGCCTTCATTTCTAGGGGTCATTTGCAGGTTACTGGGGGTTCCTCTGAAGATTTGCCCTCAGAAGAATAAGAGGCTGGTGATGGGGAGTATGTGGACATGGATTCGACCTATTCCTATGGAGATTCCTATGAGGCTGATCTGCTCCCCACTGTTGAGGGTCTCATCAGGACAGTCTTGGAGACTCTTCAGGTCTCTGACGCACCTGATGAGGAAGCTCCCTCTCTGGATATTTTCCAGAGGCGTAAGAAATCTTCTCCCATTTTTCCACCCAATAGCACTCTCTTTATCAGAGTCTTATGGATGGAAAACTCTTGATTAAAAGGCTTTTCTTCAGTAAGCTGTTTTATAAGCTATACCCTTTTTCAGCTGAGACTTTGGTGCAGTGGTTTTTTTTCCTCCACTCTGGGCCCTCCTATTTCACTACTGGCAAAGACCACTGCACTCCCACTCGCAAATGCAGAGGGTCTCATAGAGCCGGCAGAAAAGAGGCAGGATTCTATTCTCAAGGCCTCATTCACTGCCACTGGGGCAGCACTAAAACCTATATTTGTCTCTGCCTGGGTTAACAGGGAAGCTGTGGTTTGGGGTGAGCAACTTTCTGATGCTTTATGTGCTGACTTGCTGGTTGTGATGGCTATAATCAAGGAGGCCAATACTTATGTCCCTGAGGTGATTTTTTTTTTTTTTTTTTTACTCTGACAGATTTTCTGCTAAGGCCTTCCCTTTTCTGCTCTCTGCACCTTGTGGCTCAAAATTTGGTCTGCGGGCCATCTTCTAAAAAGTCACTGGTCTCCTTGAAGTTTCAGGGCAAGTCCATTTTTGCACCTGAATTGAAACAAACGAGCTACTGGTGGTAAGAGTACTTAGTTACCTCAGATCTCCACCAAGCATCCTTTCCTGGCAAGGATGGCGTGTCTCTTTCATTACACACATGCACATACACCCTCCAAACGGGAGTATAGAGGCTGCATGGGTCACAAGGCTCTCAAGCTCTCTTTTCCGCAAAACTCAGACAAGCGTGGCAGCCCAAGTGTTCAGCTTCAAGTGCTAAGTCTGACCAGCATGACTCGCGGAATCCTAGTCCATTGTTGCCTGGAGGTGACTGTCTCCACCTTTTTCGAGATGCCTGGGCATCCTCTGTAATGGACCACTGGGTTTTTTGCTGGCAGTCTCAGAAGGGTACCGCATAGATTTCAGATCCCTTCCTCCATATCCGTTCTTTTTGTCAAGGGTTCCGAAAGAGCCTAACAAGGCAAGGCTGTTCCAGGAGATTTTGGGCTCTCTATTGGAAAAACAGGTTCTGGTTCCAGGTCAAGCCCCCAAGCTCTTTTCAGGTTTCTCTTTCAATCTGTTTGTGGTTCCAAAGAAGCACTGCGGCTGGGCCTCAAATGCCTCAACAAGTGTTTGGTTGCTACACTCTTCTAGGTGGAACCTTTGTGTTCTATCATAGCGAAGATGTGCCCAGGGGAGTATCTCGCACCCCTGATCTTCATGAAACGTACTTGTATGTCCTGATTCAAACAAACTACCAACACTACCTACGCTTTGCTTTCGGTTCCAATCATTATCAGTTCATGACTCTGCCATTTGACCTGGCTTTTGCACCATGCACCTTCACAAAGATTATGGCGACCCTGGCAGCAATTCCATATCTGGAAAATTTCGTCAATAAGTATCCTTGATGCGCACTTGGCTAGTCATGTTCAGTACTGCACCCGCATTCTGGTCCACCATTGGTGAATTCTGAATCTGCTGAAATCCTCTCCCATCCCTGGAATAGTCCTCTGCCACGACCAAGGATTTCATGAGTGCGTTGGGTCAGGTGATGTTGACCCTGGATACTGTTGCATACTCTTAGTTTTATACAAGAGAACTGCAGAGGGACGTTCTCAGGAATTGGTCCAGAAATCAAGAGCATCTTCATCAACAGGTCTCTCTCTGGAAGCCAGGAGTAGGGGAGGCCTTTTGTGATTCTGGAGTGGACCCTGGTTACCACAGATGCCAGTCATCCTGGGTCACTTCGGTGTCCAGAGCAGGTGGAGCCGGGGCAAATTCTGCTGCCCATAAACATCCTGGAACTCAGAGTGATTCATCTAACCCTCCTTCATTGTACTCTAGTCCTTGCTGGGGTTCTGGTGAGGATTCAGTCAGAAAAAGGCCACAGTTGTGGCATACATCACCAGGGAGGAACTAGCAGAGAAGCGGCCTGGGGGGAAAGGAAGGGTATCCTCTGTTGGGCAGAAGCCCGTGTTCTGACCATCTCAGCCATTCACATTCCAGGGGTAGATAATGTCTTGGCTGACTTTCTAGGTCTCCAAGATGTAAATCCAGGAAACTGGGTGCTCAAACCAGTAGTGTTTTACCTGATTGTCCAGCAGTTCGGGATCCAATCTATCTCCCTCCCAGGCCAGATCTGTTGCTCCAGGATCACTTGTGGTATGAGGATGTGGAGAAACTGGCTTTTACTGCATGGCTCGTGAAGCCAACATCCTGAAGAATTTTTCTGCTGAGGTAATCTCCACCATGATCGAGGCCCAGAAGTTGTTCTCTTACAAGGCATACCATAGAGTGTGGTGCATGGACAAGAACTTGCCCCTTGCACGCTTCTGGCCTTCCTTTGGTTTTGTCTTTTCTCCAAGGTGGCGAGAACAAAGGGCACAGGTTGAACTCCCTTAAGGTTCAGATCTTGGGCTCGATGTGCTTATTCAGGGACGCATTGCTATCATCCCAGATATCATGGTGTATCTTCAAGGGCTGTCTAATGCCTTCCCTTCCTTCAAGGATCCTAGTTGTGGGTATTTTTCAGAGGCATCCTTTCAAGCCTTTTGTCTTCATCTCTGTGCCATTTGACACTCAAGGTGGTGTTCCTCTTGGCAGTTGTCTTGTTGTGGCGAGTCACTGTTACAAGCTCTGTCTTGTAAATCTCACTTCCTGGTGTTCCATCAGGGTAAGGCGGTACTTCATACCTCTCAAAAGATGATTCCCAAAGTGGTCTCTGAGTTTCATATCAATCAGGAGTCTGTTGTGCCTTTTTTTTTTTTTTTTTTTTTTTTTTTTTTTTTTTTGTACTGCCCCCACACCTGCTAAGAAGAGGGATTAAGTTACATGTGCATCGTACTAAGCCTTTTGACAAGGCTGACTCTGCCATCCCAGAGGGTTCCAGAGCTCGTCAGGCTGCTTCCAAGGTCACCGTTGCCTCTTGGATCCAGGCTACCATACTTCAGGCATATGAAATCCAGAAGAAACCTATTCCCTTTAAGATCACAGTGCACTTCACCAGGTCTGTGGGTGCTTCTTGGGCTTAGAAGAACTAGGCCTCTGCTGAACAGTTCTGCAAGGCATCCACTTGGTCCTCCTTACATACTTTCAGCAAACATTGCCATGCAAAGTCTTGGCCTCTGCTGAGTCCAGCTTTGGCCAGAAGGTCCTGCAGGCGGTTCTTCCTGTCTAGGGACCTGTGTACCCTTTTCTGCCAGTTGTTCAGTAGTTTTTGAGCTCTGTTTGCTTTCATCTTGTGTGCAGTGTAAGGTCAGTGTCCATTAACATTTGTTACTTGGGTTATTCAGATACTGGATAGTTCTAGGGAACTCCTGTATCATGAGGACATGCATGAGGTCCTTTCTCCCAATACTTTGGGGACCCCTTTGAAGCTGACACCTGAACACTCAGCTGAGGGCCTGATCAGGGCAGTCCTCAATACTCTGAACATTCCTCTCGTTTCTGAAGTTCTGAAAGACCTTTCTGATGGCAGTGTACCTTTTTTCCACCTAACTCCACTCTTGATCAGCTGGCGTTAGATGAGTGGGAAAACATAGCTGTACATTAGGGTGCTCCCTTGACTAACTTGTTGCGGCTTCTGGCCAACATTTCTGAATCTCTGCATTATGTTTCTGCTGCTATCCTTGATGCTATTTGGTTGGTTGCTAGGTTTTCTCCCATATCTATGGTTGCTAGGCGAGCTCTCTGGCTTAAGATCTGGTTGTAGATACCATGTCTAAGAAAGCCTTACTTTTGTTGTCCTTTTTAGGAACGTCCTTATTTGGGCCGGAGCTTAAGGGCCGTCTCAGTGAGGCCACTGGGGGCAAGAGCACCCTCTTGCCTTTAGTTTCCAAGAGGAAGCCTCAGGTCAGGTGGAATCGGCTTTTTCGTCCCTTTCAGGCTGAGGCACAGACCACGACCCAGGCGGTACCCCAGGCTCCGCGTTCCTCCTCCAAGATGGCCGGTGATTGCGACCATGTGCCCTAGGGAATTTCTCAGTTCTCTGGACCTGCAGGATGCCTATCTGCATATAGCCATCCATCCAGAGAGCCGGCAGTACCTCAGGTTTGCTTGCGACCAAGGGCACTTCCAGTTTTCTGCTCTTCCCTTTGGTTTGACTATGATCCCCCCGGTCTTCAATCGTATCCTGGGTGCTTTAGTTTCCATCCTGAAAAGGGACGGCATCAGTTACTCCATACATGGACGACTTGCTCTTGAAGGCCCCTTCTCTGGAATCCCTTCATCAGCAGGTCCGAGTCTGTATTCACACTCTCACCCATCATGGGTGGATTCTGAACATGGACAAGTTGAATTTAATTCCATCTCAAAGGACATGGTGTTTCTCAAGGACGAGTTAGCTCACCAGATCACCCACAAGGTGTCTGCAGTCCTGGCTTTCGATCCAGTCCCTGCCAAAATGTTGACCTCTCTAGTGGGGAAATTCAAATCCACCATGGAGGCGTTTCAGTTTGCAGTGGCTCACATGAGAGAACTTCAGATGTTCGTGATCTAGTTCTGCAACGGCAAGCCGACTCTCCAGAATGTCAGTTTATCTATGTCTTCATGTAGAGCTGAGTCTGTTGTGGTGGCTTAACCTCTCCAATCTCCTGAGGGCAGGCCCTTCCTGGTATCCTTCTAGACAGCTGTGACAACGGATGCCAGCCCCTCCGGCTTGGGAGCATTCCTGGGTCACCTGAAAGCCCAGGGTCGGTGGTCTACTGAGGAGTTTCTCCTTCCCATCAACGTTCTGGAGCTTCAAGTGATATTTCATGCTCTCCGGTACTGGACATTCAAGCTGGGAGGATGACCTGTTCGAATCCAGTCCAACAACGCCACAGCCGTGGCTTACATCAACCAGCAAGGCGGAACAAAGTCTCGCAGCTTGGTTAGAGGTCAAGGCTATCTTATCTTGGGCAAAAGAACGTGTTCCTGCCGTTCCTATTCCTGGCGTAGACAATGTTTTAGCAGACTTCCTGAGTCTACACACTTTTGACAGCAGAGAGTGGGTACTGCATCTAGAGGTGTTAGACCTCATTGTCCAGAAATGGGGTCTTCCTTGCATTGACCTGATAGCGACCAGGCACAACCAGAAGGTTTCTCTGTTCTGCTCCCGCTGGATGGACCCTCTTGCTCAGGCAGTGAATGCCATGTCGATTGCATGGTGATTTCCTCTAGCACACATCTGTGGCTGGAGGGCTGTCCAGTAAATCTGATCACGCCGTACTGGCCTAGTCAGGCATGGTTTCTGGAGCTCCTCGATCTCTCTCTAGTGGAGCCCTTTCGGCTTCCCTGCAGACCGGATCTTCTTCTACAGGGTTATCTGTGAAAGGAGGATGTGGACCGTCTGGGTTTGATGGCATGGCGATTGAATCCTCAGTATTGATGAGGAAAGGATTCTCTTCAGGCGTAGTGGCTACTATGCTTAGTGCTCGGAAACCTGTTTCCTCTAAGGTATACCATAGAGTATGGTCTACCTTTCTCTCTTGGTGTGCTGATAGGGATCTTCCCTCTCAAGACTTTGACCTGTCTTTTTTGCAGGTTGGGGTAGACAAGGGACTCAGCTTGAGATCCTTAAAGGTTCAAACGTCTGCGCTTTCTGTTTTCTTTCAGAGATGCATTGCCATTCTTCCAGACGTTAAGGTTTTCTTTCAGGGTGTGGCTTATTCTCGCCCTGTCTTTAAGAACCCCGCTCCTCAGTGGGATCTTAACTTTGTTTTGGGCTTCCTTCAGCGCCCTTGCCTTGAGTCCTTGGCTACTATTCCTCTCCGTCTGCTGACTTGGAATATGTCTTTTCTCCTAGCGATCGTGTCTAGTCGCTGAGTTGCACGCCTTGTCTTGCAAAACACCCTTTTTGGTTTTTCACAAAGACAAGGTGGTCCTTCGCACTTCTCAGGAATTTCTTCTGACGGTGGTCTCGGAGTTCCACATCAATCAGGAATTGTGGTGCCCTCCTCCTTTCCTGACCCTACTTCTGACAAGGAAAGGGATCTTCACTAGTTGGATGTGGTGCGCTGCCTTAAGTTCTATGTGCACCACACTGAGTCCATTTGTCAGTCTGAAGCGAGCTTTGTCATTCCTGAGGGTCCTAGGGCAGGTAAACCGGCACCCAATTGCTTCCTGGATTAAGTCTACTATTCGTAAGGCCTACAAACTTGGAAGAAGCCTGTTCCATTTCTTGTCATGGCTCATTCCACTAGGTCTGTTGAGTCCTCTTGGACCTATAAGTAACAGACCACAGCTGATCAGCTGTGCAAGGCGGCCACTTGGACGTCTGTGCACACCTTTTCTAAACACTACCGTGTTGATGTCCTAGCATCGGCTGATTCCAGCTTTGGTAGAAAGATCCTAGAGGCAGTCTTGTCTGTCTAGGGTCCTTCTTTCTTTCTAGTAATCTTAACTGTTGAGCTCGGTTGGCTCTAGTTCTGTGTACTGTGTTACAGTTCCTGGTATGTTACATGCTAGTTTAGTGTCCGTTGACACTTTCTCTTATAAGAGCTGTCCTTTGATCTGATTAGTTCATGTAAGCTCTGGTGACTTTTGGAGACCGGTGCCTGGTCCTTGCCTTTATTCCCACCTCTGGGAAACTCAATATTGGTACATCCCAAAGTTACCTGTAACTTATATTGGATGACAGGAAAAAGAAGATTTTACTCTTACCTGTTAAATCCTTTTCTCTTAGTCCATATAGGTTACAGGTCTCCCACCCTGTCAAGGGACCTTGCTTGGTTCCCCTGTGACTGAATGTGGGAGTCCTTTCGGGTTCATGCTCACAGGAGTCGTCTTTTCCCTTCTTGCTACCTAGTAAATAGTTAGCATTTCAAATCTTACTGGATGGGGATTGACTGGTGACCAGCAAAGGAGGGGGAAGGAAGGCTCCACCATGCACTTCTTTCCAAGAATTGTTCCTGCCTACTTAAAAGGGCGGTCGCCTAATAGAAAAGGATCTCTCCCCCCCCCCCTTTTACCAAATAGAATTTGAGACTTGTTTTTTTCCAGCAGATGCCATTTTCCCTTGTACTTCCCAGTTCCTTCTTAGTAGAAACTTTTATATTGTGGTACGATAGCACAAAGGGAAAGTTGCTTTACCCAGCTTGCTGAAACATCACATGCAAGATCATGTCTTACTCCATTAAAGATTTCTCCAACGTTGCTCGAGTTAAATTTTATAACAGAGGGCATATAAAGGTTAGCAAATATATCATACCGATATTTCATACAATTGAAAGCTGCATTTTTCTATTTACTCTTGGTACTGAAATTGGTAATTGTGTGTTTTTTCTTCCACACTCTCAATACTTTACCCTCTGATCAGCACTTTGTTCCAAGGAGAGACAAGTTTTAGGGGGTCATTTTAATCTGTGTACAAACTCTGATTTTAAGAAGAAGATTGTGTTTTTTAGAGGGCCAATAATGAGTTGCATATTTGAATAACACGTTTGTTGTTGTTCTTTTAAAGATACCTCTACTCGTATACTCAGCCTGGGTGTCCAGTGGGAGACCGCACTCATTACAGCAAGCTGCAGTTGATTTGAAGATGCTTTTTAATTCAGTTCATTAGTTGAGCAATGCCAAACGATTTGGGTCCTACATTCCAGCAGGGAATCAGGTGCCGGCTGCTGATGTAATTGCCCTGCTCTAAGAAACCAGGCAAGAACCCCAGCAGTCAAATGAAAAAAAAAAAAAGCCTATAGACAAGAAAAGAGAAATAACTAAAGCCATCTCATCCCCCCCTCCCAAGTTGCGGCTGAAGGCAGTAGGAAAGTCCAAGACATACATAAGAGATGTAGATCTGTTTGACACCAAACATCTAAGCAATAAACAAAATGTCAATACTGACAGTCTCTCTAAAGGGTTTGTGATGTCCCAGAGGGAGACTGCATCCTTTTAAAATGTTGCATGGAAAATAGCGTGCAACTTCAGGGCGCATCCTGTATGTCGCCATGATTAAAAGGACGACGTGAGAATCTCGCATTGCAGGGCAGCGTGAGACTCTCATGTCACGCCTTCAAGTCTCATCATCCTTAACCACTACCCAACAATAACAAATGCAACAGTTCACTAGAAGCAATCAATATCAGTATACTGTAGCATAAACACAGTTCTTCCACAAGGGCAATTCAAACAATTTGTAGCCAAGTGTAGTTGGCAGTCTTGGGATCCCTGTTGCAGTAGTGGTCCCGTTGGCTTTATTCATGTGGGGAGGGGATTGAAGCACCTAACGTTACCTGGCCGCAATTGTCTGTATAGGGTAGTGAGATTATTCGTGCAAGGGTGCTTAGTACTGTCCAACATTGCCTGTGTTAATATCCAGTGGAACTTCAGTAGGACTGTACAGCATGTGTGTGAGGCTGCTTACACGCATGTTGTACAGTCCTGTTAAAGTCTCCTTGCAGATTAACAGAGACAACGTTGGACAGTAATACCCTTCCCCCCCCCCCCCCTTGCAGTACCTTTGCCTATGTGGAAACCTTTTATTCAGCGCCTAAAATTACCTGGCCTTGCGCAGGGGTCGCAGAAGAGAAGGGTAAGCATGCAATTGTCCATATTCATTATGTTGATGTATAGCTTCGTAAAAGAAACACTAACTTAAGGTACAAGTTCCTCCTGTTCAGTGTTCATAAATATTAAAGTTTAAATGCCTTGCAGAAATTGGGAGAGTGAGGCCTGGGAAGCTTACTTTAGTACCTGAGAGAACACATGGATGATGGGACTGAAAGGCGCTACTTGAGAATATCGCACTGTTCTGCAATGCAGGATTCTTATGTCACTCTTTTAATCATGGTGACATGCTGTCTGCGCCCTGTAGTCTCGTGCTATTTTGCATGAGGCATTTTAAAAGTGAACCGAGAGAGACTGTATCAAAAGCGAAGTTAGTCTCTAAAGTGTTAAAGATGTCCCAGAGGGAGACAGTATCACAAATTAAGTTAGTCTCTAAATGGTTTGTGATGTCCTGTAGGGAGACCATATCAGCAGTTCAATCTTAAGCTGGCTCAGTGTGCACCATTGCATCACAGTGCATGGTACTGAGCCAGAATATACTGAATAATCATATAAGATAATTAAAGGGGATGTATCACCTTAAAAAAACTTTTGACCATATGTTTTGTTACTTAAGTACTATTAGGGAAGACATTTGTTTTTTTTGTTTTTTTTTTGGTGTTTTTGTTGTTTTTGTTTTGTTTTTTTGTGATGTAACTACTTTTGAAGATATTCTATTTTTAAGTCAGATAGACACTGTTGGGGTACTTTTTAAGGGAAATCGACATTTCCCATGAGCGATTGCTTTGCGCGTTCATTTCTGATTGGCTCCCGTTGCAGCCGACATTTTCTGCCTTCCCTTCACAAGTATCCTACGCAGGGCTTGGACTCTCCTTCCCTCCTCAGCAGATTAACCCTTCGTCTGCCAGATAAGTGCAAATTAGCGATTTCTGGGGTATCATTTTAATCTTACATACTGTATTTGGTTGTTGCCTTATACATTGGACATTTTGACACTGTGAGGATGTCAGCTCCGTTGGAACTTGGGGATAGACCTAAGACTAAGGATACTGGGGTGTCTGTGTCCCCTATTGCACACTGCTCCTCATGTCACTTAGGGTTACCTAGAGAATACTCGGGTCATTTATGCCAAGCATGAGCTGCTGCCCCTGCATCTGCCCCAGGGACCTCCAGCCATGCACTAGTGCCAGTTTGGATGTAAGAGTTTAAGGCTACTACTAGGGACCTCTTGGCAGCCCCCTACTCCCATCAGGTCTTCCCTACCAAAACCGCAGGGAATACCTGATGTTATCAGACTCCTCTGAGGGGGAATGTTCTGCGGTGGTCTCCCAGTTCTTTGGGGACCCCTTTGAAACTGATCCTGATCCCTCTGCTGAGGACCTGATCAGGGCAGTGTTAAACACACTAAACATTCCCTTAGTTCCAGAGGCTCCCACGGACCCCTCTAATGTGTCTCAGGAGCCTAAGAAGCAGTCTACCTGTTTTCCACCTAACCCCACTCTTGACCGTCTTGTGTTTGACGAGTGGAAGGCTCCTGACAAGAAGCCTTCTGTATCTAGGAAGTTTGCTAAGTTGTACCCCTTTTATGAAGCGGCCTTAGCTCATCCACCCAAGGTAGACACTCCAGTCTCTAGACTTTCTAAGTCCACTGCTTTTCCTGTGGCAGATGCTTCTGTCCTCAAGGACTGGGCTGAGAGGAAGCTTGAAACATCCCTGAAGACCATCTTTGCTACAGCTGACACTTTGTTGCCCCGGCATTTGCCACTGCTTGGGTGAACAGGGCCATTGCAGTTTGGAATGAACAGCTGACTGTGGCTGTCCATCAGGGAGCTCCTACTGCTGATATGTTGCAGCTTCTTGCCAACATCTCTGAGGCTCAGCATTATGTTTCTGCTGCTATCTTTGACACCATATGCTTGGTGGCTAGAATTTCTACCATGTCTGTGGTAACCAGACCGGCTCTTTGGCTCAAGATCACTACCGCTAAGAAAGCCTTACTTTCGTTACATTTTCAGGGTACTTCACTGTTTGGGCCAGAGCTTAAAGACCTCATTAGTGAGGCCACAGTGGGTAAGAGTACCCTGTGACCCTTAGTGCCTAGGAAGAAGCCTACAGGAAAGCGGAATTGGCTTTTTCGTTCCTTTCAGGCTGAGGCGTGCACTTCGAACTAGGCGGTTCCCCAGGCTAGTGGGTAGTAGTTTGCACCACTTCCTCAGTGTCTGAACAGACACCGTGGTGGATCCGTGGGTTTTGCAGGTTGTGTCAGAGGGGTACAGGATCCCTTTCACCTCTTCCCCCGTTCAGGTTCTTTGCTTCTCACACTCCTCAGGGAGCAGAGAAGCGTTGTCTGTTCCACTGCGTCATCCAGACCCTTTTTGGACAAGGAGGTTCTGGAACCACTTCCTGTACTGGAAATGGGTTTGGGTTTTTACTTCAACCTGTTTATGGTTTCCAAGAAGGATGGTGGCTGTTGTCCAATTTTGGACCTCAAGGACCTCAATTCCTTTGTGGTCAAGACTCTATCACCAGGAGTCCCTGAGGACAGTGATCGCAGCCATGTCTCCTGGGGAATTTCTCGCTTCTCTGGATCTTCAGGATGCTTACCTGCATATTGCTATTCATCCAGAGAGCCGGCAGTACCTCAGGTTTGCTTGCGATCAAGGGCATTTTTGGTTTTTTGCTCTTCCCTTTTGTCTGACTACAGCTCCCCAGGTCTTCAATTGCATCCTGGGTGCATTAGTGTCTGTCCTCCACTGGGACAGCATCAGAGTCACTCCATACATGGACTGCTTGCTTCTGAAGGCGCCCTCTCCAGAACACCTTCATCAGCAGGTCAAGGACTGCATTCATGCACTCGTCCATATTGAGGATCCATCCGTGATGGGTAAGTCAGATTGTGTACCATCTCAGAGATTGGTCTTCCTGGGCCTTCTCTTCGACACCAAACAGGGCATGGTGTTTCTCATGGACGAGGTGGCTCACCAGATCGTTCACAAAGTGTCTGTTGCTCTGGCTTCCGATCCAGTTCTGACCAAGAAGTTGACTTCTCTAGTGGGGAAGTTCATTTCCACCATAGAAGCAGTACCATTTGTCATGGCTCACACCAGGGAACTCCAGAGGTTTGTGATCCAAGTATGCAGGGGGGCGGCCGGACCTACTGAAGATGTCTGTGTCTCTTCCCCTTCATGTGGAGCCGAGTCTGTCATGGTGGCACAACCTATCCAATCTGTTAAAAGGCAGACCCTTCCTGATATATTTCTGGACTACTGTGACGACTGATGCCAGCCTCTCCAACTGGGGAGCGAGCGGGTCCTGGGTCACATGAATGCTCATGGTCGGTTGTCTCTGGAGGAATCTCTCTTCCCCTTCACCTTGTTGGAGCTTCAGGCGATATTTCATGCTCTTCCTTACTGGATGCACCAGCTGGATGGATGTCCAGTCAGAGTCCGGACTGACAACTCCACGGCAGTGGCTTACGTCAACAAGCAAGGCAGGACAAGAATTCTCGCAGCTTGGTTAGAGGTCAAAGCTATTTTGTCCAGGGCAGAAGAATATGTTCCTGCCATATCCGTACGTCATATTCCTGGAGTAGACAACTTTGTAGCAGATTTCCTAAGTCGACACACAGCGGAGAGTGGGAACTGCATCAAGAGTTGTTCAACCTCATTGTGCAGCAGTGGGGTCTTCCTTGCATCAACGTGATGACGACAAGACACAACCGGAAGGTCCCACCGTTCTGCTGCCTCTAGAGGGACCCTCTAGCTCTAGCAGTGGATGTCATGTCAATACCGTGGCGCCTTCCTCTGGCATATATCTTTCCTCCCATTCCCATGTTACACAGGGTCCTGCGGAAACTGCGGCTGGAGCGATGTCCGGTCATTCTGATCACTCTTCACTGGCCTCGGCAAGCTTGGTTTCCGGAGCTTCTAGATCTGTCGGTGGCGGAGCCCTTTTGGTTTCCCAGCCGTCTGGATCTTCTTCTACAGGGATACCTGTGGAAGGAGGATGTCCGTTGTCTGGGTTTGATAGCATGAAAATTGAATCCTCAATACTGAAGAAGAAGGGTTTCTCTTCTGGTGGCCACTATGCTTAGTGCCCGAAAGCCTGTGTCCTCTAAGGCCTACTATAGAGTCTGGTCCACCTTTCTCTCTTGGTGTGCTGATAAGGATCTTTCCCAGGAATTTGATCTTACAACGGTCCTGTCCTTCCTGCAGGATGGAGTGGATAAGGGCCTCAGCTTGAGTTCCCTTAAGGTTCAGACTTCTGCACTGTCTTCTTTCAGAGATACATCGCTATCCTTCCAGATGTCAAGGTTTTCTTTCAGGGCGTTGCTCATATTAGTCCTGCCTTTAAGAATCCTGCTCCTCCGTGGGATCCTAACTTGGTTTTGGGCATCCTTCAGTGCCCTCCATTTGAGTCCTTGGCTACTATTCCTCTGCTCATGCTGACTTGGAAAATGGCTTTTCTCCTGGCGTTCGTGTCTGTTCGCCGAGTTGCATGCCCTGTCTTGTAAACCACCCTTTTTGATGTTTAATAAAGACAAGGCAGTTCTTCGCACTTTGCAGGAGTTTCTCCCAAAGGTGGTCTCAGAATTCCACATTAATCAGGAGACAGTGGTACTTTCTTTCTGTCCTGACCCGACATCTGACAAGGAAAGTGACCATCATTTGTTAGATGTGGTGCACTGCCTTAAGTTCTACGAGCACTGCCCTGAGTCTATTCGCCAGTCTGACACTCTCTTCGTCATTCCTGAGCGTCCCAGGGCAGGGAGACTGGCAGCCAAGGTGACCATAGCATCTTGGATTAAGTCTACTATTCGTAAGGCTTAAAAACTGCCGAAGAAGCCTGTTCCATTTCGGGTCTTGGCTCATTCCACTAGATCCATTGGGGCATCTTGGGCTTACAAAAATCAAGCCTCAGCTGATCACTTGTGCAAGGCTGCCACTTGGTCGTCTGTGTACACCTTCTCTAAACACTACCGTGTTGATGTGCTGGCATCGGCTGATGCTAGTTTTGGAAGGAAGATCCTGGAGGCAGTCTTGCCCATCTAGGTTTTCCCTTCATCTCTTCAGTAATCCTTCGCTTATGAGCCCAGTTGGCTCTAGTTCAGTGTGCTGTGCTACAGTTCCTGGTGTCTTTATACCCCAGTTTTGTGTCTGTTGACACTTTGTTGTTATTGTTAGGCTGTCTATGATCTGATCGTTCATATATGCTCTGGTGACTTTGGGAGCTCTGCGTCTGGTCCTTGCCTTACTTCCCGTCTCTGGAAAACTCAATGGTTGGACATTCCAAAATTACCAGTAGCCTATATTGGACAACAGAGAAAAGAGGATTTTAGTCTTACCTATTAAATCCTTTTCTCTTAGTCCATATAGGTTACTGGTCTCCCACCTTGTCAAGGGACCATGCTTGGTTCTCCTGTGACTGAACGTGGGAGTCCTTTCGGGTTCATGGTCACAGGAGTCTTCTTTTCCCTTCTTGTTACCTAGTCACTAGTTAGTGTCTCAAATCTTACTGGAGGTGGGTGGCTGGATGCAACTAATGGGAGAAGGAAGGCTCCACCCTGCACTTCTTTTCAGGAATTGTTTCTGCCTATTTAAAAGGGTGGTCGCCTACCCAAAGTTACCAGTGACCAATATGGACTAAGAGAAAAGGATTTAACAGGTAAGACTAAAACCCTCTTTTTTTACATGTGGAGAATATTCAGTGGCCTCTGGGATAACAGTATACATTGGTGGTGGTACTCCTATGACAATCTAGGAGCACTATACCCAACAACTAACTTTTAACCAGATGCCAATCTTCTACACCTTGTATATCTTGTTAAAATCCTTTTGGACATTTAACAGATTTTGCTTGCTTCGCAATGTGCTGAAGTCCCACTAGTGCTCAGCACTGTAAATGCTTGGACGCTTTCTAGCTGAACTGAATGGAATTACATAGAGGGCTTCATTGTTTCCTGTATTGATTTTTGCAATTGTATTCATTGATGGTGGTCCCCTAGGGATTTCCCTGGAGCTCTGGACTTGGCAATTGTCAGAGACTCACTGTTCTTTTCATATTTTATCAAGAGACAATAAAGGAACCTTGAACAGTGAATTCTCGTTGGTTTTGCTTGTTTCATGCATTGGAGTTGTACCCACAATGCAGTTCAGAATGCGCTGCGATATGATTGAGTGCTCCAGATGGAACAGACATTCCTTTAATTATTTCTATCACTATTATTAGTTATCTTTATGTGCTTATTACTTATTCGGTATATTTTTCCCTTATTCCTGTATCTGCACCATGTGTTGCGTTCCATTGCTGTACACAGAGCTGTCTTAACCCTTTGAGTGCCAGAGGGGTACGCAACGCATTGCTTTGCAATGCGCTGCGTACCCCTCTGGCACTCAAAGGGTTAAGACTGAACTTAGCTTGTGATACCATCTCCCTCTGGGACTTCATCTTTCTTGACATTTTGTGTATTGCTTATTTGCTTGGTGTCACATATAGATCTACATCTCTTATGTATGTCTTGGAATTTCCTTCTGGCTTCAGCCGGTAATTGGAACTTGGAGAGATTAATGGGTTGGCTTTAGTGACTTTTCTTTTCTAGTCTATATGGTTTTTTTGACTGATGGGTTCTTGCCTTGTTTCCTAGAGCAGGGCAATGACCTCAGCAGCCAGTACCGGGTCCCCTGCTGGGAAGCTGTTTTCGGCAGGTTATTTGAATACAGGTTATATAGAGCTGGAATATGTTTACAGTGTGTACCCTGAGGAAGGTCCCATGTAGGACCGAAAACATTGCTACACTGATGAAATTAATTAAAAAGCATCTTCCATCAATCAACCAATTGAGTTCTGTGGTCCAATCTTTGATGTCCCTGATATTCTTTTGAATCCACTGTTATGTGGTGGTCTTGCCTGTTATGCAGTCCATTTTATTTCTACTTCTTACATAGCATGTTTCTAAAGTGGCTGCTTACATTGGGTTTTTTCTCTGAACACGTTGGATCCTAAGGGACACATGAGGAAATCCAAACCCAAGAATTCTGGGGTCCCTTTAATCTCTTAAGCACATTTTACCTCATGCCAGACTGGGTTACCATGGGAATATTCAGGTACTCTATGTCCCTCTTGCACTGTGAAACCATATATCCTTCCTCCAGGGTGGCAGGTCTCCCCCAGAAAGCCAGGATCCCTCCTTTTCCTCCAGCTCAACCCTTCCTTCCCAGATTCATGTGTCCTATGTCCAAGATGGAGTAAGAAGAGCAGAGCAACTTCTTAGGTTTTTCCAGGCTTTAAATATTTTTTGCTTAGATATGGGGCATTTTAGTCCCCATTTAGCAAGCTTCGATCACTGGCTTCCCTGGAGTTGGATTGCCCAGTTCACAGGTGCTTATGGATCCTTTCTCCTGTGGAGGTTGACTTTTGACTCTCTTCTAGAGATTTTGGCCTTTTGAGATGGGAGCCTGAAGACAATGTTGATGAGTAATCCTTTGAGTGCCATGGTCTATGCACACACATCTAGCTCTTGGCCTCCCTCTTTGCCTTGTGGCACAGATGGTTGATTTGGTTTTTTTTTATCTTAACACTTGCCCTGCCGTACTGGGTTATATTCAGCTATTATCATTAATCTTTGTGTTATGGGGGTTTTTAAGGTATTCCAGATACCCCCACATCACTTTAATCTCTTATTTGTACCCCAAATGTTTTTGGACTTCTCTGCATCTTTCTGTAAAAAAAAAAAAAATAAAAAAAAACTGAAGTGCATGGCTCATTTAAGAACAGGTGCAGGCGGGCCATCTTTGTTACATAAACTTTAATGGGAGAAGATTGTTTGGGACATATCTTTGCAACCATTTAATCCAGAACTGTCAGATAGGGTTCTTCTAATTCCTTCATCATGCTCGATCACATGAGCTTCTTTGTGAGTGTCCGCAGAGCTCACTATTGCCCATGGCTGAAGAGCCAAACTTTGATAGGTGACAAATAAAGAAAATTACACTACCCATAATCCCCTGGTTCTCTGGATTTTTTTCTCGTTGGCTGGCAGAAATAATTTGGTGTGTATCTTTTATCAAACTTATCCTACACAGAGGCTGACTGTCGTGTTGCCTTCTCCAGTTTAACCCTTTGCATGCCAGATAAGTACCTTTTTGGGTGTTTCTGGAGGCTTTGCCTTAAACTGGGGATGCTTTCAACTACTTTTATCTGTCTTCAGACATTTTCTCCTGGACATGTCAGACCATAAGGTGTATGTGGGGAAATACAAGACTAAGGATTCTGGTGGTAACACACACACACACACACACACACCTGACCATTAGCCTACTTAGGTAAAAACCATGTTATCATCTGTGCAGCCATTCCATCTTCTGGTCAGTGAGTTCTCCATTTCCTGAAAATCTTACTCACTATTAAACAGGTTGAACCTGTTTTAAAGGGCATTCTTAAGTTATTGTGTCATCTTCTGAGGAGGAATTTGATTCAGAAGATGAGTATATGGGCTCTTCATACTCCTCTGGGGATCCCTAGGAGTCTGACCCTGTCCCCGCTGTTGATGGGCTTATCAGAGAGGTGTTGTGTAGACCCTTCAGATCTCTTATTGGGGGATCTGCTTATCTGGATATTTTCCAGGGGTGTAAGAAAGAGTGCCTGTCTTTCCCCACAGTAATACTTTTGACCAAATCTTCTTGGAAGAATGGAAAACCCCAGACAAGACTTTTCTCAATAAACGTGTCTCTAAACATGAACCTTTTACGGCTGATTTTCCCCCATATGTTGACCCCCTATGTCAGGTTAAAAAAAAACAAAAAACAAAACAGTCATACCTTCCCCTTGCAGATGCTGATGGGCTGAAGGACCAGGCTGATAAGCGGCTTGATTCCCTGCTTAAAGCCAATTTTGCGGTTACAGAGGCAGCGCTGAGGCCTATTTTTGCCTCTACTTGGCTCAGTGGCTATGTGGGGAGTACAGCTCTCTGACATAATGCGTTCTGATGTTCCTAGAGAGGATATGCTTATTACGCTTGATAAGATTGTGGAAGCTACTGCCTACATTACTGATGCCTTTTTCAGTGTGGCTAGATTCTCAATCAAATACTCAGCCTTCTCTGTTGCAGCATGCCGCTCCCTGTGGCTCGATTTGGTCCAAGGACCAATCTTATAACAAATCACTGGTGGTCATGCCATTTCAGGACAAACCATGATTTGGGCCTGAACAGGAACCAAAGAGTTGATCATACTCCATAAAATAAAACTTAACTTTTAATAAAAGTAAAAAAAAATACATGTGGTCCAACATTTTCAGTCGACATAATGACTTTCACCAGGGACTCAGATTTACAGTAACTGTAACTCGGTACTCTTAAATAGTGTTCTGTTTGAACTTGGTGCCAAAGTACTGCTTACCTGGTTGCCCTAGAAACCAGTAGCATTCTCTCTGCATCCATTTTCAAAACTCAATGATACTGCAATCCCTAATCATGTAAACATATAGATCTCTATAACATCATCCGTCAAACATTAAAACATTTAAATATAACTAATCAAACTGAGTTACTCATTAAGACCCGAAGAAATCAAAGTACTTAACTTATATATCCAATAGATTTCTCTCCTTGTTACCTGCATGATCCTATCTTCCCCTCGTGGACTTTGTCTGATCATTTCAAAAGGGCAACATTGTAACGGATTCAGTTTAGTTTTCTGTTGTATGAAATGTTTGACCATAGGAGTCGTTTTTAGTTCTTTTTCTCTCCGTGCTATTCAGACCCCCCTGATCGAAGGCTTGTATTACCTTATTCTTTTCCTGAACGGTCTACTTGTCTTCCCTGTGTAACATTTGTTGCAAGGACATTGTAACATATATATCAAATGCTGATGAACATGTTAATGTCTCCTTCACACTCCAGCCTATTCTGAACCAATACGTGGTTGCTGCAAGCTTCAAGATGGAATCATTGTACTCTGTCATCTGTATGTTCCCAGAGACATTTCTGGCATCCCTGGACGTTAAGGAGGCTTGCCTGCACTTCCCTATGCATCAGCATCACAAACACTTCTTGCTTTTTGCTTTCTCATTTAGTTACTACCAGTTCACTGCCATTTGGCCTGGCTTCGGTGCCCAGAATCTTCATGAAGATCATGGCAGCCCTAGCCACATAAATTCAAGCTCAAAGCATTTCTCTGATAAAATGTTTGGAAGAAATTTTGGCTTTCCATATCTAAGAGTGTACCCACATTCCAGTGCATCACGGTTGGATTCTCAACCTAAGGAAATCTTCTCCTATCCCATCCCAGGTCCTGTTATTTCTGTGCATGAGGTTCGACACGCTCCAGAGGACAAGATCCAACTCCTGTCTCAGGATTTGTCAGGGTGCTGGAGTGGGCCTCGGCCACAATAAGGGGGACTACATGCGCGTTCTGGGTGGTCTGGTGTCTGCCTCGAAAGCAGTCCTCTATGCTCAGTTCCACATAAGGGAACTTCAATGGGACATACTCAGAACATGTTCTTGCTGGTGGGACCATCTCTCTCCTCAAATGACCCTCTCTCTGCAAACGAAGGATGACTTCCACTAGTGGCTTCATCTCCCATACCTGACTCAAGTGAGACCCTTCATGATCCCAGAGTAGAACCTTGTGACAAGAGATGCTGTTCTGAGAGGTTGGGTTGTGACCCTTGGTCACCTGGGGGCACAGGGCTAGTGGGGAAGGGGGGAGTCTCCCATCAATCAACATTCTGGAATACTGAGTCGTTCATTTGGCTCTCCTACACTCATCCCAGGTACTCATGGGGATACCAGGGAGGGTTCAGATGGATAGCTTAATCTCAGTGGCTTACATCAACTGTCAGCGAGGGACTCGCTGTGAGACTGTGTGGAATGAAGTGAAGGCTCTCCTCCTGTGGGCGAAGGTCTACGCACCAGCTATCTCAGAGGTTGTTAAGGGCAAGGAGGTACTTTGTAGGAGATCATAGTGCCTTCCTTCAGCCCTGGTCCTTCATCCAAACAGGAGAAAGCTCTCCATTTGTTGGATGGTGTGCATTGTTTTAAGTACTATGTGCACAGTACTCTGCCTTTCCATAAGGCTCACTCCCTTTTTGACATCACTGTACGGCTTAGGGCACATCGGGTAGCATCCAATGTCACCATTGCCACTTGGATTAAGGGTACCATACGCCAAGCCTATGTGATCAGGAGGAGAACTGTTTCCTTCAAACTCACAGTGCACTCCACCAGATCTGTGGATGCTTCACAGGCCTACACAAACCAGTCCTCGGCTGAACAGCTGTGCAAAATTTGAGACATGGTCCTCGCTGCAAACATTTACCAAACACTACCATGTCAGTGTCCTGGCCTGGAGGTCCTTCAGGAGGTCTTGCCTGTCTGAGGACCCTCTTTCATTTACTGCTCAGTGTTGTTCAGTAGTTTGAGCCCCTACTTTCCCTCCTTGGATTCTTTGGGGGATGCTTCGGTATATCCCCATGGTTCTTGTGTTCCATATTTAATGTAAACGAAGATAAGATTTCAGTGAGCTTACCGATAAATCCTTTTCTATTTAGTCTTTCTGGAACACAGGACTCCCACTTGGAGAAAAACCTGAGTTTCCTTCCCTGAGCAGAGGAGTCCTCTTAGAGTCTTAGTCTTAGGAGCTTCCTTTTCTTCTTACCCTCTAAGGTTCTTTTTTCTGTGGCACTTGATACACATGAATCAAGGTGGGGCATTAGTCTGGTGGAAGAAGAGGGAGTCTCCGCCCCAAAGATCCTGACTGTTTGAAGTGCCTTGCCCTCCTGGAGGAGGGAGCTTAACCGCATGGATCCTGTGTTCCATATGGACTAAAGAGAAAAGGATTTAACAGTAAGTTCACTAAAATGCTATTTTTGCACACTTGGTATTTCTCCATTTTGCCCATATACTGACAGGGACTCCAGAGAGGGTCCAGTCGGACAAAGGGGCAGGAGTTCCATACATCAATCACCAAGGAAGGACCAGAAGCAAGTCAGCTTGGATGGATATTCAGAGCTCCTTCATTGGGCCGAAGCTCACTTGACGGTCATATCAATGGTTCTCATTTCAGGTGTGGAAAAGTGGTTATAAACTTTGTCGTCAACATCTGGCTCTTGATTCCAGAATCTCTTAGGGTTTTTCTTTTCGGATGCTGTCATCTCTACTGTGCTCAAGGCTTAGGCAGCTGGTTTTGTCTAAGACCTATCACAGGATTTGTTGCCTCTACTACCAGTAGTTTGTTGATTGTGATGTTCTTCCACAGCCTTTCAATTTTCCTATGAATTTGGCCTTTCTTCAAGAGGGCATCAACAAGGATCTCATCTTCAGTTCTATTAAGGTTCAAATCTCAAGTCTTTCCTTTTCAGAAGTGTATTGCCATTCTCCCTGATGTCAAGACCCATGCATACCCTGTCGTCAAGGATCCCACTCCAAAGTGGGTTTTAAATTTGGAGTTAGGAGTCCTCCAAGAGCATTCTTTTGAATCTATTTCCGCTGTTTCTTTGTGCATTCTGATGCTTAAGGTGACCTACCTTCTGGCCGTTGTATCTGTCTGCAGAATTGCCAAACTATGGACTTTTGTCTTGTAAACCTCCGCTCCTGGTTTTTCACCAGGGCTTTCTGCAAAAGGTTGTCTCAGATTTTCACATCAGCCAGGAAATAGTCCTTCCATATCCTTCTAGCAATCAGGTGCAGGATCTCCACCTGTTGAATGTGGTACTCTGTCTAAAGTATTATATTCATCCTATGCAGCCTTTTCAAACATCTCACTCTGTTCTCATCATTCCTATGGGCCTCTGTGCGGGCCAGGCTGCGTTCAAGGTTACCATTGCTTCCTGGATCAAGGCGACTATTCGACAAGCATATGTCCTCAGGAAGAAACACATTCCTTTCTGAATCACAGTGCACTGCACTAGATCAGTGGGTGGCTGCTGGGCAGGCCTGCAAGAATCAGGTCGTTATTGAGCAGCTGTATAAGGTGGCAAAATGGTCATCTCTGCACACCTTCACCAAACATTACCTTGTAAATGTCCTGGCCACAGCCAAGGACAGGTTTGGCAGAAAGGTCCTTCAGGTAGTGGTGCCTGTTTAAGGATCCTTTCACTCTACAGCATTCTGAAACCTGTTCTTGTTTTTTTTTTTTTTTTTGTTCCCTTGCTTGGTGTGCAAATTCTGTGTCTGTTGATACCGGAGATTTATATGGTACCAGCTGATCCTGTGGAATAGAGGTCTATAGTAGGGTTTCTTTTTTATTCCCAGGAACCTTGGGGAATGTTTCGGCTCCTGTGTTCCATATCTGATGTGAAAGAAAAGAATTTTAGTGAACTTGTCATTAAGTTTCTCTTAGTCCATATGGAACATGGCACTTTTTAAGTCTGCGGGCAGAGGGGGCCCTCTTGGGATCTCTGTTCAGGACATTTTCTCCTTTCCTCTCGCTTTTTCTTTCTTCTACTTTTCAATACGTTTAAACTGAAGATGCAGATGTTAAATCTCAATGAAGTGGGGAGTCTCCACCTCAGGGGGCTCACTTTTCTGAAGTGCCCTGCATGTTCCACATGAAAGTGATTTAACAGTAAATTATCTACAATACTCTTATTAATAATACTAAGCACATAGTGCCCACCTAATTTATCTAATAGATTAATTTCAGCATGTAATGTTTGTGGTACTTAGCTCCATATTATGGTCTGGGCTTTTAGCTCTCCATTCCATCTGATTATTATTCATTTTTTTGTAGGAAAACTGAGACTTGCTCATTTAGTCACCTTGGGGTTGAGTGTGCAATCTCTAGATTTATTTTACTTCTCTTTACAGCAGCAACTAATCCTCTGTGTCTTCCGATTTTTTTTTATCCACAGGCATTTGAGCAATCATCATGCATTTTAATGATTTCTCTGTGTTTACCTAGGTACAGTGCCTCGCCACAGGCTTTTCGCTGGACCCAGATTCAAGTGCATCCCCTTATGGATTGTTTTTTACCACAAGGCCTAGGATTTAGACCTTTCTTTTGCTAACATTGGTTGTTGTCTAAGATGGATGTGAAGGTCTTATCCTATATTATAATTCGCTGAGTTTGTCAGAAGCTGTCATGCGCAGTAGAGATGGCTGCGCATGTGTCACGGTTTGTTAAGACTCTCAGACGCAGAGTTAGGTAAAAACTCAACTTTATTGAAAAGTTAATGCAGCCCCATAGGGTAATATACACGTACACACATATATCTTTATTAGACAGGAATACAATGCAAATAGGAGCAATATTGGCTCTACCGGCCCTGCCAATATACCAGGCAAGGCAGCCAGGGGATCGGAACTGGTGAGGTGAGGCTCTACCGGCCTTGCCAATACCGGGTAAGGCAACCCAAGGAAGCAGGACAGGTTCTACCGACCTTACCATATACCGGGCAAGGCAGCCAATTGACAGGTGACTACACAGGCTCTACCGGCCTTGCCAATACCGGGTAAGGCAACCCAAGGAAACGGAACAGGTTCTACCGGCCTTACCACATACCGGGCAAGGCAGCCCGTAGACAGGAGGAAATATCAACCACACACTAAAGTGACTGACTGGTGGAAAAACAGTCACTATGATGGTAAAGAGGCTGAGTCCGTAAGTAAGCCGCCAGCAGCAGAAATAATGGAACTCAGCAATGCTCTTCACAGATGGAACGCCATACCACTATAGAGCAACTAGGTATGCATGGAGCGAACCAGTACCCAGTACGTGGAACGCAGTATATACTGAGGCAGCCGGGTGGCTTAAGGAGCGAACAAGTACCCTGTACGTGGAACGCTATAACACTGAGGCAGCCGGGTGGCTTGAGGAGCGAACCAGTACCCTGTACGTGGGACGCGACAATACAGAGACAGCCAGAAGGCTTGCGGAGCGAACCAGTACCCTGTACGTGGAACGCTATAACACTGAGGCAGCCGGATGGCTTGAGGAGCGAACCAATACCCTGTACGTGGAACGCTGTAACACTGAGACAGCCGGATGGCTTACTGAGCGAACCAGTACCCAGTACGTGGAACGCTATAACACTGAGGCAGCCGGATGGCTTGGGGAGTGAACCAGTACCCTGTACATGGAACGCTATAGCACTGAGGCAGCCGGATGGCTTGGGGAGCGAACCAGTACCCTGTACGTGGAACACTATAGCATTGAGGCAGCTGGATGGCATGGGGAGCGAAACAGTACCCTGTACGTGGAACGCTATAGCACTGAGGCAGCCGGATGGCTTGGGGAGCGAACCAGTACCCTGTACGTGGAACGCTATAGCACTGAGGCAGCCAGATGGCTTGGGGAGCGAACCAGTACCCTGTATGTGGAACGCTATAGCACTAAGGCAGCCGGATGGCTTGGGGAGCGAACCAGTACCCTGTACGATAACCAGCAAGTTAACAATGTCGCCAAGGCGACTCAGGAATGTCCGAAGACAGGAAACGACTGGACAGGAATCAGCAAATGGAAGCAGGAACCAGCAGGCAGACTGTCAACCGGAACATCGGCGGAGACTGGCAGCAGGAAGCTGAGGTTCGACCGAATCAATCGGAGGCAGGAACTCTTCAACTGGAAGCACTGGAACATATAGAATACAGGTCGCAGGAACACAGCAGAGGCCCAGGATACTCAGGAACAGGATCATATGCAACAGCATAGAGACAACACGAAAGGGCAACCAAAGGGTGCCCAGGCTAGGTTTAAATAGGCAATACAGGGTGGGCTGAAGGCAGCCAGCCAATGGAGAACCCCCTACTGGTGATAGACAAGAAAAGAGAGCAATCACGGGCATCGTGATAGCATGCTGCAGTCATGCACAGTAGAGACTGCAGGCCTGCGCTGCGGCTGATATGGATCAGGGTGCTCCGAATTCACACCTTGGTCCTCTCTGCATACTGGAAGGTGCCGGTGAGCAGAGAGGACTCTGGTCTGAATTAGGAGCGCCCTGCTCTGGATCAGCCGCGGCGCGGGCAGTCTCTACTGTGTATGACTGCACCATGCTGGTGCTGGGTGGCACTGTGGCCTGTGTACATGGGCTCTTCAACTAGTCTATTAATAGAATAGGCCAATTCATCTTTAACAAATCTGGAACAGTGTGACTTTGTTGGTTAAATTGTATGGTAAAGGCTAGTTGCTGTAGGTCCAAATCTTAGAGACCTAGTGGTAAAAAACAATCTAGACCACTGCTGTTTAAGTAGACATACTACCTGGCTTCCATCTGGCTCTCCAGGATGTGAAATGCCTAAATTGGTCACCTTCAAATGCATGTTAACTGCATGTTAAACATCCTCACACCAATAAACACATACCCCTCCAACAAGACTAAGCTACAATCAATTTATGTTGCACATATCATAATATGCCCCCTCTATCTTGTCAATGGATGAAAAACCACAGCCGCATTCAGGGAACTTCAGCAATCACAGAAAGTTCATAAGGGATGTAATTGAATCTGAGTCAGGTGACAAGCCTACGCCGAATGGCATTATTTAAAATGTGTGGTGATTGATCACACAGAGGTGATCCTCGTGCTACAAAGTGAAATTAAATTAATCTGGAGATTGGGGACTTAAATGAGCAAGTATCAAGTGCCTTTTCTGTATGAAAAAAGGAAAAATAATCAGAAGGAATGGAGCAATGACAACCCAGACTTCAATATGGAGATAAGAACCACAACTTACAGAAAACTGAGACCTTTCCATTAGATCTGTGGAAATAGTTTAATTTGTATGGTGGTTTTGATTGGGAAGGCTCTATGAGCTTGGGATTATCAATATCAACATCAGAATACACAGGCCTATTGACCTCAACAATACCCTGGTAAATTCGCCACTCATCTAGGAGTAGGAACAACATTTGGTCCATAGTGGCCGATCAAGCCTTGCTGGTTGGTGGTAAGTTGTGGCCAGAATACCACTATTGTTCAGCCCATCCGGTCAACCGACATTTTGGAGGGCAAAGTACAAGGATATGGATATAACTGTAGTATTAATCTCTCGCTTTATGGCAATATGTCATTAATTCAGCAGGATATACTTTCAGGTATTATTAATGTATGGCAGCTGTAATTTTCTTGAAACAATACTGTCTATTCTTTTCATGGTTTACATCTGGTGCATTGCATAAAGCTGAACATAATTTGCAGAATGGACAGCATAACATTTCTAAGTATAGGAGGATGTATTTGAGTAAGAAAAAATTGTTTGTATGAATGCATGTTGGATGGTGAACTGTGTACAAGGAACATTTGATAAGTCATTGGTACATTGCACAGCACTTGACAGACATCATGCAGGGCAGTGCCCATATCTCTCCCATTCAGGGAATAATGCAGTTGAAAGCTATAATTCATCAACACTGCAGAAAGTACATTTTCAGGACTTACGTTAACCCCTTGGTGACGAGTGTTTTTTTTACACTATAGAACAAGACCAATTTTGGCCTTTTCAGTATTCCTTTATTCAACCATATTTTCCCTCAAATTCACTTATTATACCCACACAAATTCTAGATATTCAGTTACACAAAGAGGTAGCAATAGGTCATCAAGTGACCATATCTTCTCTACCTCTAGTCCTGCCTTCAGCACTGTCAATTCAAATAAGTGTCCTGCTCTTTGGCCATTTTCCATTTTGAGAGCTGTTCTCTGTTTCTCTCTTCTTCATGATCACAGAGAGAAAGGGAGGCCGAGAACACAGACAAAGGCAATGTATATTTACATTGCCTTTATCATGTGACTCAGTTGGCACATGTGATCGCTGCAGTGGCAATCACATGTGCGGAGCAATCTGGAATAGCTGGAACTAACTGATCGTTAACCCTTGACGTGATTCTTGTCATGGTCCTGGCATGACCCTTTATTAATGGGTTAATAAAGGAAGAAAGTGCACACCAGCGCATCACACAGCACTTGGTGTGAGTCATATAATATGCACTGGTATTTACAGGATCATGAAGGGATATCACTGTGCATATATGGGTAAATAAATTAACCTGATAATGAATCTATGTGGGGGAATGTGGACATATTCGGGTCAAATTACAAAATTGTAACACAGACCATCAAACTGTTGTTCGCATGTGATACCAAAATACAGTTAATCTAGACAGAGATGTGATAAAAGATGATGAAGGGCGAATTGTGAATTGACATGATTGTATAATGAACAAAGTTGTGTATATATTTGTGTGATTGTTTATTTTATACTGTACCTGTGAAAAGTTTGACTTTGACATCTTACCAGGGATGGATTCTAAGTAGCCAGTCGGTACTAAGTGGTTTCTGGGTATTTTCTGTATTGAAATCACTATGGGTATATGGTGGGGGAAGGAATGTTTGAACACCAGTTAACTGTCTTGAAAAGGGTGTGAGATTAATTCTGGTACAATGATCTAAGCAATAAAGTGTGAATAAGTGCTCTATTGCGTGTGCCACTCCTGTCAAAATTATTGCGGTGAGTTACCAAGGGGTGGTGATTTTGACAGGAGTGGCCAGGGAGATGAAGTCTGTGACCCACTTACCTTTACCACAGTAGGTGTAAGTTATATATATTAATTAAAACTACCTCTGTAGGTTAATGGGATTTTATAAAGAAAGTGCTTGTTGTGTCGAAATAAAGAGCTCCTTTTCAGAGTTAATGACCGTGAATCTCAAAGTTCATCCACAGGATATTTGTACTCTAGTGCAGGTGGGGAAACTAGTGGCTTTCCCATTGTGAATGGTCTGCTATTATTTAATCAGGGATATGCTAAACTCCTTACCTGTTGAAGTTCTAAAAATGGATGGGTTTTTATTGTAAACAGAATTTATAATCTGTTGCCATCCAATCAGAAGGGCAGTTTTAACAACCCTTGAGGCCTCCAGCAGAACTGTGAATGGAGCACACACACACACACACACCCCCCAGTATAGGTTAACATTTAGGCTCCTTGGGTTTAGTTGTAACCTTTCTCTTCCTTTCTTCCTATTTTATGGTGAAATCATCCATATTTATGTGTTGTGCACCCAGAACTGCCTTACTCTTTACTGGACATCTGGCAAAGGATTAAATTGGTTCCTTTCTGTAAAAATGTGACTGTTTGAAGCCCAAAGTGAGGCCCCCTGAGACTGGAGGTCCCCAGAAAATACCCATGTATGACCATGCATTAAAATGCCCCTGTCTGCCAAATTTAATTAGTTTTTCCTTTTTGTTTTATTTTAGTAAGAAGTGGCTACCGCATTCAAGCTAACCAGCAGGACGATTCAATGAGAGTTCTTTATTACATGGAGAAAGAGCTGGCAAATTTTGATCCATCACGACCAGGAGATCCTAATAACAGACTTGAAAAATGTGAGTTTTATTCCATATGGTAAATGTGTAAAGATTATTTTTAAATGTAATTAGTTTTGACTTAGTTTTTGTTTCCTTCTAGCTTCAGCAATGAGTGAGATCAGCTCACTTCATGAGGAGGATCGTAGAAATAACCTAAGAAACGATATGGGTCGCTTAAGGAATCAAGCAATGACTCCAATTCGGGATATTGAAGAGGAAAGCCTTCCTGGAAGTGAAATGAGACGCCCTCTCCTTCCTAGGCAAGGTCCCTATGTAGATGATAGGTTCCGAGGTGGTCCAGTTGTGGAGAGGCGTGCACGAGCCCACTCTATGGATGACCTAGATGACTTTGATAGAAGAGATCGATATCGTGATCAGCAGTATGACAGCCGCAGCCGGGGAAGGCGTAACTCTGATGATGATCATAGTAGTCGGGGCTACAATAGAAGCCAGCAAAGCCGCTCCCCTGACCCACGTGATGATTACTATGGAGGACGGAGGAGCCGCAGTAGAGATGATCTCCAGAATCTGGGCCGCTCTAATCGTGGCCCAGAGTATGATGATCGGTTTCTGGAGGATGTTTTGAGAAGGAAGCAGCAGAGAGCAGGAAGCAGAGATGGTCTAGAAAGCATTGGTAATCGCTCAGAGGCTAGAAGGACCCGACATGACGATGATGATGACGATTTTCCTCCTCCCCCACCTCCATATACTGAAACAGAGTCTGTTTCCTCTAGAGGAAAGAAATTGAAAAGGGTAAGTGGAATATTACAGCCTACCATAGTTAATGTATACTAAATGTTGCTGTATATGTAGAGCAATAACAGTCAGTTGTTAGAGCTGGTTGGGAATGGTGAAAGCTGTAGTTCCAAACATCTGGACTTTCAAATGTTCACTACCCCTGAAGTAGAAGAGATATATATTTTTATTTCTTTTGAGTATGGTCAGTTTATCTTCCACTCTATCAATGAGCCAAAAAATATATTTCTGTATTTAACTCTACATACCAAGGGATCCAAATAATATACACTTTTGGAATAAGCTGTTTTTTTGCTAATACCCCTGTGGATTGCAGGATCTCAACAATGTTATATCCCTATTGTTTTCATTCCATGTCTAGTTACCTGCATTTCAAGTCTCCATTTAGACGCAACCTCCTCACAGTCCCTAATAGACTTAAACATTTGAATGGGAAACTCCAGTCACTCATGATTCTCAACCACATTGTTCCAAGCAAGAATGGGATCGAACTGAAAATTCTTCAGTGTTAGGCTAAAAAAGTATGTTAACCTCTTGGAATCCAAAGACCTCCAATGCATTGCTTCAAAATTAGTTTTAGCTCTCTAGCATCCAGGGGTTTATAAAATGTATAGCCAATTATTACTGTAGATATAATTTCAATTTAATCAGCAAGAAAATGTATTTTCTCTGTCATCCAATACAGGTTACTGGTAACTTTGAGTAGGCGATCAGCCCCTTTAAGTAGGCAGGAACAATTCTGAGAAGTGACTGCTGGTGGAGCCTACCTCCGTTCCTTAGCTTGCAGCTAGCCAGTCCCCAACCAGTAAGATTTGTTCTTTGGTCAAGACACAAGGAAAGAGAACAGTTCTGCTAAAGTTTTAGCTTTTTATTATTTTTCTTTTAGATATGGAATACCACCATTAGGCAGATTACCATTACTGACAATTCCCTTCACCCAAATGTGGATAGCTCAGTTTACCAGGTGCTTTTGTGCAGGGGCGGGCTGGGCAGGGGGGGCAATTGCCCCCGGGCCACTAAGTCAGTCATACTTATGGGCCGGTATCATGCTGCAGTTTCGGCTGGAGCCTATGGGCTGAAATTTGTCTTAAGCAGAATGCAGTTCTGCCGGTCTCCTTCTGTTCTGGCCCTTAACTTTAACTTACTCCTTAGGACCAGAGGTTACAGCATTGCAAAGAAATGCTCTGCAAGTAACCTGCTCCTCAAGGGGTTAAGTGAGGCTTGCAGCGGCACAAGATGAGACTGATCATGCACTGCCTTCAGCCCAGCCTACACATATCCAATGAAATACCGGCTGCTGTAACTAGGGGGTGATGTTCCATTGGGTAAATCATGACTCACCTGCTGAGGAAGTGTAGTGTTCGTTGTTACTGTTGTGTGAGGAGCTGAGCCTGAGTGCAGATTCAAAGTTAGCCTGGCACCAGCCAAGCCTGCACAATTTGAATATTTGACTTGTAAGTGAAACAACTCCTGGCTCAACTTAGCATATAATTCATTTTTCACAAATCTGTCTGGGCACACTAATGGCCCTGTTCAAGACCAGGGGCAATGTCTTTGCCAAATGTACCTCTCTCCAAGTTGTTGCTGCACACGCTGACAAAAATAAATGTCGGTTGCTTCTCACTCATGAATACTGTGTATTTCTTGCGTGGTGGTAGTCGAGCACACCTTATCTTAAAATATATCCTTTATTTATAAATCACTTAAAATGTGCATACTGTCGGCACCTTCTCCGACATTACAGTCCTCATGCGGACTTTCATCAGGGATTATACTGTTACAGAGTGCCCCGTATGTTTGTCTATATAGCTACTATTGTTGAACTTTACGCCAAAGCTGTGCTTCCAGGTCTCCATAGTGACCAGACGCACCGCTACAGCGACATCCCCCAACAATGAAGCTACACTACGTCACATCTTGCTCATATACTCTTGTGATGCTATACATCATCTCACTATACAAAACCACATACTGATCAAATAAAGCTTATAAGGCTATATTGCTCATTAAGTCCATGCGGCGCTCTGGATCGTAACGTGTGTATCCAGAACATCTCCCTCCTGGAGAGTCTTTCCAACATTAATGCCAGTAATACAATTAACAAAAGGGGGTGGGTGGGGACGGTGGGCTGGAGAAACAGTAGAAGTGGGCCACTTTGCTGCAAGTTCTTTCCCCAGGAGTTGCCCACTGAGGCTTCTTCTTGATATATGGTAATCTGAAGACATACCTGCTAAAAAGGTGAGCAGCCTTTGAGTGCTGAGGTCCACATGTCCCATGCTTCCCCTCCGCACAGGGGTCTCATTTGGAGTTCCTATTTCACACTCATGCACTCATTGGGTTTATCTGTATGTCTGTGAGGTGTTTGGAGCAAGTTTCTGTGGTAACGTAACCCTTTTGCTGCTGGTTAGCATCTTTTGGGGCTGTTGTGGGCACTTTCCCTACTGGGGCCAGTGTATATTGGATCTACTGACTTGTTCTAGTGGGCTTTTGAGTGGATTTACGTGTTGGTATTCACCTCGTTAAATTTATGTTCTGCGCCTTTAAGGGGCTCGTTTACAGCATAGACTCCATTGCTCCATTCACTTCTATGGGACTTTTCAGTTTGGAACGTATCTCTGCAGCCACTCCTCGTAGTGAGGTCAGAGATGGCTCATTTTGTTGGTCTGCCCTTGGTTTGTTATCTGGTCAATGTTCTGGGCATGTTTGGGGGGCTTCAGGCACTTCTGGGGGACTCCTTTTTTTTTAAATTCGCATTTTATTGAAGATTTTACAAATACAAGCAGAGATAAGAAACTAAAACACTGAACAAAACTTACAGTAAATTGCGACAGTAGAGAAAGAGTAACCATAACCGAAATACACCAGGACTGCCCCTGGATACAGTACAGAGTCCACGTAGGTTGTCAAGATGCAACCGCACGAGGTTGGACTAGCACACAGATATGCAGGCAGAAGAGAAGTTGAAAAGGGAGGAGCAAGAGGGGAAAAAAAAGAAGAGGTTAGAAAGGACGGGCAGTGAGAAAAAAAAAAAATCGCCTTAAAGTAAGCATCCCCAACGAACAGACTCTCCCCGACCCCCAATGAGAGAGGTCCACACAGTAAAAGCTCCCGACAGAAGTCAGGGGGTAGAACATTATCCACCCAGGGAGCCCAGACGTGCAAGTAGGAGGATGAGGAATTACGCGAATAAGCAGTCAGCTTCTCCATCTTCAATAAGTGCCAGAACCTGGCTTCTAGTGCTGGGGGACTCCTTTAGCGAAACTACGATTCCCATGAGCGCTTGCTTCACGTGCTAGTTTCTGATTGGCTCACACTGCGACAGCCATTTTGTGTCTTCATTGATAGAGTATCCTACGCAGGGCTTGGGCTCTCCTCAGCAGTTTAACCCTTCGCCTACCAGATAAGTCTAATTTAGCATTTCTGGGGTGATTTAAATTATCATACACACTGTTTTGTGGGTGTTTCTGATAGTTTGACCATTTGACTCTGAGAATGTCTGTCTGTTCTGTTAGACCTTGGGACCGGGCCTAAGACTAAAGAAGCTGGGGCTTGTGTGTCCCCCATTGCTCATTGCTCCTCATGTCACTCAGGGTTACCTAGCTAATAGTCAGCTCATGTTTGCCCAGCATGCGCTGCTGCCCCTGAATCCTCTTCAGGGACCTCCAGCCATGCACTAGAGCCAGTGTGGATGCAAGAGTTTAAGGCTACTACCAGAGACCTCCGGTCCACCTTACAACTCCTTCCATTCACTTTGCAGGGGGTCTTCCACTCATGGCAGGCCCCCGCCCTTATCAGATCTTCCCTGCCTAAACCACCGGGTGTACCTGATGTGTCTTATTCCTCTGAGGAGGAATTATTGGTGGATTCTGATGATGAAGTCTGTTCACCTTCCTCTCAGTTTTTTGGGGATCCCTTTGAGGCTGATCCTGTCCCCTCAGCTGAGGGCCTGATCAGGGCTGTATTGAACACCCTGAACATTCACTTGGTGCAGGAGGTTTCTTCTAACCCCTCTGATGTGTTCCAGGAGCCTGCTAGGCCCCATACTTGTTTTCCACCTAACACCACCCTTGACCGTTTGGTGTCTGAGGAGTGGAAGTTTCCAGACAGGAAATGGTCTGTCTCTAGGAAATTTGCTAAGCTTTATCCGTTCTCCGAAACGGCCCTTGCTCAGTGGGTTCATCCTCCCAAGGTGGACACCCCTGTTTCCAGGCTTTTTAAGTGTTAAGCTAGGTTCCTGAATTCCACTAAAGATAAAACACACACACGCGCACACACAGTGGTAGTGAAAACTATACTGTTTATTAAATATACATTACAAAAAAGGACATAAAAGATACTTAGCTACCGCCAGAGTTTTCATCAGTATGGGAGAGCCCTCCATACACTCCTGCAGCAACAATCTTTGAAACATACAGGCTTGAGATTAGATACACACTCTCTATGTGTGAAGATGGCTCTGAGAACCTAGAGACTGTGTCTCAACTTGTTAATGTGAGGTACATACAAACTACACCCTAATTGATATGATCTAAGCCTATCATAGTGCAGGATAAAAAGTATTGCATAACTGAGGATTGCATAACTGTTTCTTTGTTTATTCTGCTACGCGCAGAGAGTTAACCTTTGGCCACCCATGAGGAGACCACAAAAAGTACCTCCCCTTACACTCCACCCTTGGTCTCCTCAAGCGGCCGCAAAGGTAATATGTCCACCTCTGCAGACGTAGAGCAATTTTCTGTAACGAAGCAAAAAGCAGCATCCTAAAGTTCAATGATATCCTCGATTAACTGAACTAGAGATTGGATGCATATGCAGTTCATAGTCCCGTGGCATCCATAATGTTTAGTCCCACCAAAACTGAAAACCACGAGATTCATACACCAAATCAGTGGACGCAGTGGCAAGCAAAGCATAATGTTTTATTATATCAGGTGTTCCTTGCCCCTTGTTTTGTGATGCAGGTTTCCCACATGCATTGCCAGTCATGGTAGTATGAATAACCTATGGGAAGAAATATCCATTGGTTTAATTTCATCGTCAATATTTCCCCTGTTGACAAAACTTTCACTTTAGCTCCTTCATTCAACAAATGAACTTGTTCAGTGATATGCTGTGCAACAACCACTACTTCTATGCAACCTCCCACCGCTCCCTCAGCTACTCTACCCATGGCATTGGCATCAGGAGTGACCGTTATAACACATTCTTCACCATCCTCCACTTGCATTATCTCACTCCACGTACACAGCTCCCAGATTGTGGGGTGGCATATGAAACACAAACAGGAAACACAATGCCAAAATGACACACCACACCCCCTTCCTCAATTGTCTTTTCTGTAATCACTCTAGAAGCAACAATAATCACCCTACTCTGTTCTCTGAGTAGTTTTTTCCTGGTCCTAACAACCAACCACCCTAGGTGAGTAGTCTTGTGTGTCATGACCCAACATTTGCTCCAAGGGAGTAACATCCTGAACGAGATGGCCATTCAGTACATTCACAGTATCATCCAGTACCTTATCCCACCCCCCTAGAGTGTGTGTGGGAGTCATCTTGCGTATTAGTTCTTTTCAGCAAGCCATTCATTCTTTCTTTCAATCATACCCGCTTCCTGTGGGTGAAAAGGGATATGGTACACCCAATTCACATCCTGTGTTGGAGCCCACTTCTTCATCAACATGTCACTATTATTAGTTTGTATTTCCACAAGAGTTCCATAGAACTTAGTGATCAGAGGTACTAGTTTCAGCTTTTGATCTTCCTGTGGTAGGGGCCCGAGGAAACTCATTTGCCAAACTTCAACACCTGTGATGCCTTGATCTTTATCCAGAGGTGGTCTTTGGTTTTTCCTTCTGTATAGCCTGACCAACGAGACAGTTTGACCACAATCTTTCACTTGATCCATAGTCAGGGAGATTCCATTCAAATTGGTCCACTGATTGTTAATGCTCCTCTGTGTCCACCCTAGGTATGAGCCCAGTCCCCCAGCTTCAACAGTCCATTCATAGTCTGGGAGAGGATCTGTGCCACACTGTCAGCCATCTCATTTTCCAAGAGACCAGTATGTCCATCAGCATGTCCCACAGCAATGGGCCACTTGTTGCCTTGTGCCTACAAGATCTGCCACAACCCAGTACCACCCCATGGGGGATTTTCTTTGATGTCCATTGATCTTTCTGCTCTGTAGCCAGCCCGGCAGTCACTTTTTTTATATTGCTGTGCCAGAACTTCTGTCTCATTGTAAGTCCCATCACATGCGGATTTACGATTCACAAAACCTGCCAAGCGTTTCTTGATGGCAGCAGTGTCTTGTCCGGTTAGGTTGCCTCTCTCTACCAGGCACCACTTCCATGTCTGTAGAGTCTGATTCTACGCAACTGATGTGCAAGCCGCAAGGCCGTCTTGACGCACCCAGTCACCTATAGATAGATTGGATTTCACTAGTGGGATGAGGTCTAAATTGTTGTTGACACATACAGCCTCTTTGACTGAAGCCAGTGCTTCATCCCAGGTTACATCATAGATGGGATGCAGGAACAATCACAGGTAGGACACAAGGAACCTACAGAAAAGCCCTGCAGGACTTGTGCTTTATCCGTGTCTTTGACCACTTGCTTCTCCATATCACCAAACAACATAACATCATCGGTGTCCTGGTATACTTGACACTGGAGTGACCCTATAGTCTGTAAGTCTCTGGCAGCATGCCATTGCGCAGTAGTCTGTTCAGTCCTGTTCACTAATATTAGGTCTGGGACAGCGACTGCTAGCAGGGGTGTCACTTTGTTCAGTTCTTTATAGTCCACAGTTATACACCCACTCTTGTCTGGCATCTTTGCAGGCCAGACTAGACCATTGTAGGCGCTGGCAGCAGGCCTCAACACACCAAGGCCTTGAATAGTCTCTCTCATTTCTGTATGTTCTCCAGGAATGCAGTACTGCTGGCGATTGCTCAGTTCTACTGGCAGTGGGATGTACACTGGGGTCCATTCCGTACGTCCCCAGACTATTGGCTAAAGAGCTGAAAGGGACAAAGTACAGACTACAGTGCCGAAAGTGTAACACCGTGTCCCAGTGTATATAGTCTGTCCCATCAAAATATCCATTCCCAGAATATTATTTGGTAGAACAGAGAGCAGAATCTCTGCTGGGAATATGGGACCATTCCCTATCTGCATTCGGCACTGCACCCAGTACGCAGGTATCTTCTGTCCTCCTACTCTCTCAACCATAGCACAACCCTTAGTGTACTTTGTCTTGTATACATTACTGTGACACAGAGACACTTCTACCCCGGTTCCAGCAAAGCTGTCACATCTTGTGGTCTCCTACTGTGTCCCCGATCACAAACATATTGGCAGCGGTCCCCTGATTTCAGTACTGCTATATGCAAAACAGTAGGGCTTGGGGACGGGGAATCATCCACGTCCATGTGTGTTCATGTAATGCATCAAATGCTTCCGTGCATGGAGTAGTCATTGGTGGAGGTGGAGCTGTGGGAGTCACAGAGAGTGTGTCAATTGGTTCCACGTGACCTTCCCCCCGCCTATTTCTAAATCACTAGTTGCCACCTTTTTGGGTCTGGCTGTTTGTAACTTCCCTTCCTGCTTCAGTTCCTGCCAGCATTTCAACAAGGCATGTGTAGGTATCCTATCAATCTCCTCTTGAGGTTCTCCACTCGCCAATAAGTCCATAAAGAGTTGTGGACGAGAGACATTCACTCTGTACCCACCTCCACCTGCCTTGTTCTCTAGAAGTCGATTCTTCGCCACTGGCTGTCTGACCCTGGTCAAGTGCACTCAATCGTTCCATAAGACCACTAGCTGAGTACACTGTCACAACAAAGGTATGAGCACCCAGTAAAGCGAACAATGGAGCCCTGTATCTAGGTGGAGCAGACTGCAAAAGCTTATTAAACATCAAAGGCACAACCTTCTCTACATCTGGTCCTTGCCAGTCTTTCTTCACCCCAACTCTCCCCCGTTCATCCACTATTCGCTGACATCCAGCCACACATGCCATCTCCCGCAATCTCTGAATGCCATCCCCCAACGTGTTCCATGGTGTGAGATCTATTAATTCAATCAGATGTTCATGTACCTGGGCTATAGAATCACGCGTCAAGTGCAACAGAGTGAAGGGCTCCTTTGTATCCCTAGCTCGTTGCATTTGCAATCTTACTAAAGGGTCTACACAAGTGTTACCCAATCCTACCCATCTGATTGACCATCTGATTCACTTTCCTCATCAGACAGCCCATCCCATTGGTAAATTTCATCCCACTTCTCCTCTGCTACCATTGTTCTTACATGGACAGTGCTTTGGGGAGACATCACCCTTCTTTTCCCTCTTTGCCTCCTTCTCTCTTGAGCCACAGCACTCACCACATACGAAGTATAACTTCCCCCATTTGTTCTAGTCTCTTTTGTTGCTCCTGTAATGTACTTTGCATCATAATACATTTATCCTGTAAAGCCTGATATTCTCCTTTAACCGTTTCATATTCCTTCTGTAAGTCTTGTTAGGCTTGCAAGAAAATCCACCCAGTAGGCGCAGCAGCTTTCTGCTCTTCTGCAGAATACCTAGATAAATCTAATCTGAGCAGCTTTCTGCGGCTCTGCCAGCTGTTGCCCATCAACATATTTATACAATTCTTGGGCAATTGGGAACCACGGTCCCAGCTCAGCCCATGTTGATAACGGTGCCCTCTTGCACCTACTCCCTGCCCGGGTCCGTTTTAGTTTCTTCAATTTTTTTTTAACATGACATCACTACCACCCAATCACTTATCTTTAGTCAAACCCTGCTCGCAGCGCCAAGTGTTAAGCTAGGTTCCTGAATTCCACTAAAGTTAAAGAGACGCACACACACACAGTGGTAGTGAAAACTATAACTACTATTAATTAAATAGCATAACAAAAAAGGACATAAAAGATACTTAACCCCTTAAGGACCCATGACGGTCCTGCACCGTCATGGGTTGTTATACCCTTAACGATGTGTCCTCTCTGAAAGACTGGACTGACAGTAAGCTTGAGACTGCTCTCAAGGCTATTTTTGCGATGGCTGGTTCTGTCCTACGCCCTGCATTTGCTGCGGCGTGGGTGAATAGAGCTGTGGCTGTCTGGACTGAACAGCTCACTTCAGCTGTCCGTCCAGGGGCTCCTACTGCTGACATGTTGAGGCTTCTCACCAACATCTTAGGCTCAGCATTAGGTTTCTGCTGCCCTGTTTGACGCTGTGCGTATGGTAGCCAGGGCATCCACTATGTCTGTGGTGGCCAGGTGTGCTCTTTGGCTCAAGATCTGATCTGCTGACACGGCCTCCAAGAGGACTCTTCTGTCTTTGCCCCTTCAGGCACCTCACTCTATGGGCCTGATCTTAAGGATCTGATCAGTGAAGCCACTGGAGGGAAGAATACTCACCTGCCAGTAGTCCAGAGGAAGAAGGCGTCTGGAATCCGGTTTTTAGTCCCTTTCAGGCTGACTTGTGCCAGGCGACCCAGGCGATGACTCGAGCTTGGCGCTCCTCATCCAAGCCTAAGCAGCAATGGAGGCCCAAGTCCTCCACTAAGCCCAAGGCTTCCAAACCACCTCCTGCATGACTCTCCAAATCTGGGTCCCCACCTGCAGGTAGGTGGCCGCTTACACCACTACCTCTCGCTTGGGAGGCCTCTGTGGCGGACCCGTGGGCCTTGCAGGTGGTGGCTACGGGGTACAGGATCCCCTTCACCTCTCTTCCTCCTTCCAGAACCTTCTCTACTCTCTCTCCTCTGGGAGCGGAAAAGTGCCCCCTTTTCGATGAGGCAATTCAGGCCCTTCTGGACAAGGCAATCCTGGAACCAGTTCCTCCTCAGGAAAGGGGGCTGGGATTCTACTCCAACCTCTTTGTGGTTTCCAAGAAGGACGGCGGCTGTCATCCCATTTTTGGATTTGAAGGTTCTCTGCTCCTTTGTGGTCCGGTCCCAATACCACCAGGAGTCTCTGTGCACGGTGATAGATGCCATGTCCCCTGGGGAATTTCTGGCCTCTCTCGATCTTCAGTATGCCTATTTGCACATCACCATTCATCCAGAGGGTCGGCAATATCTCTGCTTTGCCTGCAACCGCACGCATTTTCAGTTTTCTGCCCTCCCCTTTGGCCTGACCACGGCTCCTCAAGTCTTCAACAGAGTCCTGGGAGCTTTGATTTCTGTCCTACATCGGAATGGTATCAGAGTTACTCCATATATGGACAACCTCCTTCTGGAGGCCTCTTCTCCAGAACTCCTTCATCAGCAGGTGCAGGATTGCATTCATGCTCTGTCCCATCACAGGTGGATCATCAATCTGGACAAGTCAGACCTTGTTCCTTCCCAGAGGATGGTCTTTCTGGGCAGGGACGAAGTGGCTCATCAGATGGCTCTGAAGGTCCAGGCTGTCCTAAATCAGGACCAGGTTCCAGCCAAGAAGTTGTCACCCCTGGTGGGGAAGTTCATTTCCACCATAGAAGCGGTTCCATTTGCCATGGCTCATACCAGGGAACTTCAGATGTTTCTGATCCTGGCATGCAGGGGTCACCCAGATCTCCTGAAGAGGCCCCTATCTCTCCCTCTTCACGTGGAGCAGAGCCTCTCAAGGTGGATCAACCTGGACTATCTCCTGAAAGGTAGGCCCTTCCTGGTACCATTCTGGACAACCGTAACGATGGATGCCAGCCTCTTCAGATGGGGAGCAGTCCTGGGGCACTTGAACGCTCAGGGCTGGTGGTCCCAGGAGGAATCTATCCTTCCCATCAATGTTTTGGAGCTTCTGGCAATATTTCATGCTCTGCAACAATGGACACGACAACTGGAGGATTGCCCGGTCAGGGTACAGTCAGACAACGCCACAGCAGTAGCCTACATCAACAAGCAAGGCGGCACAGGAAGTCTAGCAGCTTGGCTAGAGGTCAAGGCTATTTTATCATGGGCAAAGGAGCATGCCCCTGCCATTTCCGCAGTTCATATTCCTGGCGTAGACAACATTCTGGCAGACTTCCTCAGTCGACACACAGTGGGCAGCGGAGAGTGGGAACTGCATCAAGAGGTGTTCAACATCGTTGTCCAGCACTGGGGTTTACATGCATCAATCTGATGGTGACTAGACACAACAGGAAGGTTCCAACGTTCTTCTCTCACTGGGCAGATCCCCTGGCTCTAACAGTGGATGCCTTGTCGATCCCATGGACTTTTACTCTGGCATACCTCTTTCCTCCAATTCCCCTGTTGCACAGGGTGCTACGGAAACTGAGACTGGAGCGCTGCCTAATCATTCTGATTGCTCCGTACTGGCCTTGACAGGCTTGGTTTCCAAAGCTTCTGGATTTCTGTGGCGGAACCACGGAACTGATGCCAGTTTTGGGAGGAAGATCCTAGAAGCAGCCTTGCCTGTCTAGGATCTCATTGATCTCTCAGTACTCTTTCACTTTTGAGCCCTGTTGGCTCTGGTTCAGTGTGCTGTTTAACAGTTACTGGGGTCTGTTTACCCCTCTTTGGTGTCCATTGACACCTTGTGGTTAATGTTGCGCTATTCATGATCTGTAGGTTCATTGGTGCTCTGGTGACTTTGGGGGCTTGCGCCTGGTCCTTGCCTTTCTTCCCACCCTGGGGAACTTAATTGTTTGAAATCCCAAAGTTACCAGTAACCTGTAGTGGACAACAGAGAAAATAGGATTTTAGTCTTACTTGTTAAATCCTTTTCTCTTAGTCCATACAGGTTACCGGTCTCCCACCCTGTCAAGGGACCATGCTTGGCTCTACTGTGGCAGAACTTGGGAGTCCTTTTGTGTTCATGCTCACAGGAGTCTTCCTTTACCTTCTTACTACCTAGTCAATAGTCTTCAAACCTTACTAGTTGGGGATTGGCTAGCTGCAAGCTAAGGAGAGGTAGGCTTCACCCAGCAGTAACTTCTCAGAATTGTTCCTGCCTACTTAAAGGGGCTGATCACCTACCCAAAGTTACCAGTAACCTGTATGGACTAAGAGAAAAGGATTTAACAGGTAAGACCAAAATCAAAAAGAAACAGGCAACGTGGTTAACCGTAGACTCAGTGGTCGGCCAAGGAAAGTTAGTGCAGCAGATGAGACACATCATGATTAATTCCCTTCTCAATGGGATGTCCAGCAGTGCCATCGGCTCAGAATTGCAAGAAAACAGTGGGGCCCTGGTACACCCATCTACTGTCCAGAGAAATCTGGCCTAGAAGTGGTCTTCTTCATGGAAGAGTTGCGGCCAAATAGCCATACCTGCGACATAGAAACAAGGCTAAGCAACTCAACTATGCACGAAAACACAGAAATTGAGGTGTGGAAAAATTGCAGCAGGTTCTCTGGACTGTTGAGTAAAAATGTTGAAATATTTGGGGGTTAAATCAGTGGGAATGTTTGCCCCAGAATAGCTCATATTTTATCATATACATAAGGTTCTTGGGTTAGATATCTTTATAATTTTATATCTTCAGAATGTGAATAGGGAACTTAAGAAATCTGGACAATTCTAAGCAGCAACGTAACTAATTGTAACAAGCTAGAAACCCAACGTGTAACTTTACTTCAGTACACAAATGGCATATTTAGTTAAAGGACATCAGCAATATAATGCTATTTGCTGTTTTATGAAAGAACTAGTGTAAAAGCTCTTGTACAGGGGCCAAGGTCTGGGTAATGTTAACCCTCTGAGTGCCAGAGGGGTGCGCAACGCATTTCTTTGCAATGCGTTGTGTACCCCTCTGACACTCAAAGGGTTAAGAGGCCGCGACACTACCTCACTGCTCCACGGGATGCAGTCTTGCATCGCCTCACTCACGTGATGCAAACATGTGCAGCAGAGACTGCCCGAACACAGGCAGTCTTTACTGCGCATGACTGCATCGTGACAAACATCCTAGAGAATTATTATATAGGATATATAGGATATGGTGTCACCAGCACAGATCTAGATATGTAAAATTTCCCGTACCTTTATTAGAACCTAATATGTTATTGCATGTCCCATTTTTTTTTTTTTTTTTTTTTATCAGGCTGGGAAGAAGAGATTTTCCTTTGCATTTTCAGCTGTGTCTTATACAATACAGCCTCTTGACCAGAATGTGAGGTGTGCAAATGAAAACTGCTTCCCCAGCCTGCGAAATAAAGAAAAAAAAAATGTGCATGTAATATTGTACATCTTACGTTATATCAATATATGGAAATGTTTAAATGTATATCCATACCTGTAAGAAAAAAATCATGTAACAGAGTTCTGTATTAGTGATCATATCCCCTTAAAGGGATAGTAATTTTTAAAATTAAAAATAAATAAACAATCTTTATTTAGAGAGATGAAGAAGTAGAACAGTGTGCCAACATACATACAGCGGACATGGGATAGTAACACTTCACATGCAAAAAATAAAAATAAAATATATTGTAGGGTTTATGCTCCGGAGTAAAACAAGGGTACTTGTTTTTACTTGACTGTTCCCCTTTAAAGTGATAGTAATGTTTCAAAATAAAAGCAGCTCCAATTAAACGTCATAGTATTGGGCCATGGAGAGTGTTATTTCAATACTGTCAGAGTTGTAGTTCAAGAGTAATTGATAAAGTATCCCCCTCCCGCCCCTTTTACCTAGTGTAATACTGCTCACCTCAGATGTGGAATCTGGTTGCTTGACCAGACAGATAACAGCAAGGAACAATCTTTTTACTGTGAGAACAATGAAAACCCTGCCCCCCTTGACAGCTTTTTCCTTATGCTCACTGAAGATTGTTCCTGTCTGCAAGCCATCTGGACACCGCCTTTCTGTTCTGAGGTGAGCAGTGTTACATCAGTAAAAGGGGAGGGAGGGGGATGCTGTATCATTCAATTACTCTTGAAATACAACTCTGACGTATTGAAATAGCACTCTCTGTGACCCCAATACTATGAAGATTAATTGGAGCTGCTCTTATTGTGAAACATTACTATCCCTTTAAGCCCTTTATTGTCAGAGACGTATGCATTGTTTTGTATCTCAGGGCACTTCAGGGGGATAAAGTAAAAGTGAGAAAATGCATTGTTGAATCTTATTTCACAATTTAGAACAAACAAATCATTGGTTTCTCTAAACATTATAGGTGCTCAAGCCAGCATCGGTTAAATATGATAATCTAATCTGTTTTCTTGCCTTTCAGAGTGAAGCCTTAAGTCGGGAGAGTTTGGTCGTTTGATTCCCAATTAACTTTTTGAAAAAGATCTGGAACCCAGAATCTGACACTGGTGTTTTTATATGTATATAACAGACTTCACACTTTACTCTCAGATGAAAAGGGGGTTTTGCCTTATGTCTGAACACATCCTTTTATTGTTAAAATTTTAAAACATCTAATTTGTAGCCCTTTTTTATGGCAACCTTTTTAAAGAAGTATTTTTGTTTTCTAAATAATTTGAACACGTATCAATTTATGTATCATGTAAAATACAGAATTAGGGGACATATGCTGTAAAGTGAAGTAGTTGAGGGCAACAGCACCAGAGGAGATAAATGACACTTCCCCTGCAGGTTTTAACCTCTTGAATGCTAGGTATATTTCCAATGCATTGGTTCACTCCCCTTGAATTCTAGTCCTATTTCCAGTGCATTGCTTCACAGCCCTTGAACGCAAGGCTCATTTCCAACACATTGCTTCACACTTTATTACAGACCTCTCTATCATTCAAGGGCTTAAAAGGCCAATTTAAATCAGTTTGGGGGAATTTTATATTCTTCCCTGTGGTGCAGTTGGTTTACTAATAATTACTCCACTATAATTTTGTGCGCAAGGCCCTATGCATAGTTTTTTTTGTAATTTAATAAGCCTTAATTTGTCTTTAGAGAACAAACTGTGCATTATATATACCTTGTACCCTGTATAGATGACCAATATCTTAATTCTTTCTAGTGTACAATGGGGTCCGTTCTTTACTGCATGGATTTTATAACCAGTGACTTCAGTTGTTGGGTTTTTTTGTTTGTTTTTGGGGGGTGTTGTTTTTTTAGGGGGGTTAACGTTTTTTTCCCCCTGTTTTTAATAATAATAATGTTTATAGACAAATTCATCAATTTATATATGTAAATGCTGAATTCTGTATTTTGTAACTTCACAAGCCTTAAATCATGTCCTCTGAGACCAGGTGTTAATCACCTGTTCCCTCAGAGAATCTTGAATAACCTTTAGTAAAAGTGTGATCGGTACTTTTTATTGTGACTTTAGAACATTGTATTCACATGTTTTTATTTGTAAATATTCAAGTAGGTTTTTCATGTACTATCATTTTGTTTTGTGTTTTCAATCTTCTGCAGTGTGAATCCATTTGAGAATTATGCAGCTGGTTTCTTTAATTAAGTGTTTTATATAATTTACCCCAGAAATATTTTACCACTAATAAGTCATGATGGATATAGCTTGAATGTTCTAGGGGTTTTTGTGTTTAACGAGTACCAGAAGAGTTTCCCAATTCATTTAAGACCAATCTTCCTGAGTGTGTGCCCTGCATATAAAACTATGTCCGTCTATTGAATAAATGATTCAGAACGAATTTGCTCTGCCACAATCGTTTATTAACAATCTACTACCAATGAAGTTCTGTGTAAAAAGAAAACTGGAAAGCATGACCCATCTACTGTTTAATCCAATGTTTTTCAACCTGTGGTACTTGTACACCTGATGGTATTTGGGACGCTGCACATACTTCACAAATGAGGGGGACTTGTCCTCCATATACATGTGCTGAGCTGATCCTCAGAATAATTGTGTGTTCTGCGATACTGGCTAAGCTTACAAATGTCCCGTGAATTAATACACCTTAAAGGGACAGTAAAGGCAAAAATCAGTTTAGAAAAAAAGGCCTAATAATACATGTATAGAGAAAAAAGTAAATATAGAAAAGGAACACAAGTAAAATCAGTTCATACTGTATCTTTAAATTACTATTTATGCATGACGTCAGAAGCTGTTTTTTGAGTGTAATGTTTAAAAATCAGGAATTGAACTGATTGGATAAAGAGTTAAGAATGTTTTTTTAAAAAAATAAAATTAACCATCGATTTCAAGATATATGAATGCATATCTGAACAATGCTAACATAATATACTTAGCAAGTCATCTGCTGCATTCCAAGAGCATGGGAAAAGTGCTATTGGTTGGCTCTTGTCTAAGGTAGGGTCTAAAATGTAGTGGTAGGAAGGCACCAATGTTGGTTGTTCTGTGTATTAAACCCTTGAGGACCTGAGGGATGTGCAGTGTATTGCTTTGCAATGTGTTGCATATACTTCAGGGCTTCAAATAATACTTTCTCTGTTGTCCAATACAGGTTTCTGCTAACTTTGGGTAAGCAATTCGCCCCTTTAATTAGGCAGGAACAATTCTAGAATTGTATGCAGGGGGTGGCGTCTACCTTCCCTCCTTGGTTGCCACTAGCCAACCAGCTCCAGTAAGATTTGTTCCTTGGTGAAGACACAGGCAAGAGAACAGTTCTGCTATAGTTTTGGAAATTTTTTTATTTTTCTGTTACAAATGGAATGCCACCATTAGGCGGATTACCATAACTGAAAATACCCTTAGATGTGGCTAGCTCAGTAACCAAGTGCTTTTGTGGACCTTATGCCCTGGGGGGGAAATCTTGGGTCCAAGTTCTTTCCTCAGGAGTTGCCCACCGATGCTGCTTCTTAAAACATGGTAGTCTGAAGACTGAAGATCTGCAGGAAAGGTGAGCAACTCAGGTCCACATGTCCCACAGTACCCCTCCGCACAAGGATTTTTTCCTTTGGCGTTCCTATTGCATACTCCTGCATTCATTGGGTTTATCTGTACGTCTGTTGGGCGTTTTGGAGCAGGTTTATGTGGTAAATTAACCCTTTAGCTGCTGGTTTTGCATCTTTGGGAACACCGAGTCATAACAAAAATAATTATGAGTTAAAATAAATTGTATACATAAAATGATAATTTATTATTTTAACTCATAATTAATTTTGTTATGACTCGGTGTTCTTCCTCCAGATATTAGGACGCGCAATGGGTACCAGATTTGCGCCAAGTTATGCTAACTTATTCATGGGGTTGTGGGAACATCGTTTCATTTGGAACAACAACCTCTTTGGTGCAAACCTGGTGCTCTGGAGGCGCTACATCGATGTCCTTTTTGTCTGGAGGGGGAACACCGACTCTCTACAGTTGTTTATTCAATATATTAATGATAATACTTATAATTTAATTTTTTCGGAAACCTTCAGCCCCACGACTATCAACTTCCTGGATATTACCTTATATATACAGGATGACAGAATTTTAACAAAAAATTATCAGAAACCAGTTGATGCTAATAGTTTAATACTTCCTACCAGTTGCCACTTCAATAAGTGGTTAATGAATATACCATTTGGTGAAGTGAGGAGATTAAAAAGGAACTGTTCAGACCCTAAGGGTGTTTGAAGAGGAGATACCTAAATTAGGTGAACGGTTTATACAGAAGGGATATAGTCCACTGCAATTTAATCAAGCTGTTTTAAAAGTTAATGCTATAGAGAGAGAACAATTATTAACCTTTAAGAATAAAAAAGAAGAAAATACACAATTTCAATTGGCCTTATTTGTTAATTATAATGCAGATTATAAATATTTTAATAAAATCATTAAACGACATTGGCACCTCCTTAAAGAGGATAAATATTTGGTAAATATCTTGCCAGATGTACCTAGAATAATATATAAAAAAGCTCAAAATATGGGTAAGTTAATTGCTCCAACAGTTAAGAATAGAACTAATAAAATTAATAATTGGCTACAAAGAGGAATTTCTGGGTTTCATAGTTGTGGAAAGTGTGTATGTTGTAAAAAAAAAAAACTAGCAATAATAAGAAGGTCACACATTTTGTATCAACTAGTACTAAGGAACAATTTGAAATTAAACATTTTCTATCATGTAAATCTAAAGGAGTGATATATGTGCTACAATGTAGCTGTTTGAAACAATATGTGGGCCGAACAAAAAGAACTTGTAAGTACTAGAGTAGCAGAACATATTAGAAATATTGAGAAACAACTTGATAATCATAGTGTTTCTGTACACTTTAGGGACTTTCACAATTCCGATTCTAAATCTGTTTTTTTGCCATAGAACAGGTTCATAGAAATTGGAGAGGTGGAAACTATTTGGCTGCGATGTCTCGTATTGAATCCAAATGGATTTTCAATATGGACACTCTCCAGCTGAGATGGTTAAATGCAGAGATGGAACTTTTTGGTTTTCTTTAGCTTTGTTAATAAAGTTGAGCGATCTTGAATTTATCTATCAGGTGTATGTGATGCACCTTTTTTACCTGGGCAGGGATGTAGGGTTTAAATGTTATCTGAACTGGGCAATAGAGCAATATATAATAAGTCTTGAAAAAGGAAGGCGCTCACTTCCGAAACGCGCTGACTTGGAATTTAACCATTTTTCAACTTGTTTTTTTTTTTAAATTATTATAATTATTTTTATATTGTGAGAAATTAAATTTTGTCCTGCATATGTAATTGGATGCACAAACTACGAACTTTTACATGTATATAAAGATCTATTATAATAGCGGAAAGGAATAACAACAACCAGGAATTGTGATATTGGCGGTTGATTTACCGAAGACTGGCGAATAAGAGCTTTATGCCAACATTGTATCAACATCTGTGTAAGTCCAAGTGAAGATGGCAGTGGAAAGTGATACTTTGATTAAGTGGACTGTATATTGTTCACGGGAGGAAAGGAACACAATTGGAGGTTGTACACTCCACTTGCCTTTAAGTCTTGACATATATACATATTGAAAGCATTTAGGATACTTCTTAAACTCTTCACACAGTCTCCATTATCCATGCCCGGAACTATTCCTCTGTAGTCTATACGTGTTTTCGTTCTACCAATTAAAGAATATCTTATTTTATGTGCACCAACGTTATTATCCATATATGGGACTATTATTATATTTTTCCTTTTTGGGGAATGTTTTTTCCATAACTTTTTTTATATTATTTTTTAAAATAAATATATTTTTTGCTTAAGTATAATTATTTATATTTGATTTTTTGAGTGTTTAACTTATCTGGTGCGGCTAGTGTTTCATGTATGGTGAGACACTGTTGCATTCGATATTATTTAACTGTCGCTTTTTACTGAGTGCCCAGATTCATTGGAATAGATTGACGTCCTCCATTTCTTTCTTGATATTGTAGCAATGCGGATTGCAGGGTTTATGCCAGCACCCGACTGCTACAGATTAAGTTATGTAAGGTGAACGTCAAGTATAGATCACGTTTGTTTCTATAATATAAGGGATCTTTTATTGTGACTATTTATACTTAATTCTTTGCTATATTGCAATAGCGTTTATAGTATCTTTTGAGTGTATTATTTCCCCTCAGTCTTCTGTATTAGATCACTACGTTAGTGTATTAGGAGACATGTGTTGCTAGGATTGACCTTTTTATTTTAGGGTTTAGCACAGTTGCACACGTTTCTTGTTAACACTATTTTTGATGGAACTATGTTTTTACAATATTTATTGTTTGACCAATTTTCTCCATGATTTAACCTTCTTTATATCACATTAAGGTATATTATTAATAGGCGCGGGAATATATATTTTTAGCTATTAAGACTAAAATCCTCTTTTCTGTGTCATCATGCACAGAGTCACTTGAGATGACCATTTTGTTTCTTCTGTCACTGACTTATGAAGGAGAAGCACCCTCTGTTTGGATCACCAGTGTCCCTGACAGTGCTAGAACTCCATTACCTATAAGCAGTAACAGGAAAGAGCAAAAATGGTGGTGTCGCATGACATATTTTGATAGTATAGAAAATGTATTCTCCCATCGGATCTCTAACTGTAACCCTTCTCTGACTGCTGCACACAGTGCTGTCAGAGCAGGTATGAATTTAGCACTCCTAAAGAATAATAAAGTTACTCTCCCAGCATGGTAGGGTTCCCTTGCTCTGGTTATCCTTGTTGTTGCCTTCTGCCACCAATCTCAGACACAGCCTCCACTGTCAGTAGACTTTCCCTTGCCATATGTTATTTATTTATTTTTATTTTTTTTTAATCAGACCTAAAGGTCCATCATGGCTCTCCTGATGCCCCTTCTATTTTCTGCCTATCCAGTTTGCGGTATATGATCATTAAAGGTGACTGCTTGACAACTATACTCCTGTCTATACAAACAGAGGCAGTGGGGAAAATAAAACATGCCATCTTGCAGAACCACTAATATACCTCCTATTGATTTATCAAGTCAACTGTTCAGTCCTGGATCCCAAATAAACAGGACATTCGTACTGGGGATACTGTTGGCTTCAGAGGGGAAAAAGGATTGTAGTGCAGTATTCCTGTAAGTGTAGATTTTTAAGTAAGGGTCACTGTGGTTTTTCAATAAATCCCAAATTTTGTATTCTTGCTCATCTTCCTATGAGGCAAACTGGCCTCTTCGGATCTCTTCCATTCACTAGATAACCTCCAGTGTAGGTATTTTTCCCCACTCCATCTCACCTCTTCCTCCTCCTCCTTCTCTTTACAGGGGCTCAATTCTTCTGTGTCCAGTAAAAGAAAATGTTAGTACTAAAATGAGTGCTGGTCAGTATACATATGGTTGTACCATAGGAATTCTATTACCTGGCCAGCATCCTCTGTAACAAGCAATGGTTGCACAAACTCAGCATTGCTGTAAATGGTACGTTGCAGGTTTTTGCTAATGCATGTTGACATTGTGTTCAACCCCACTGGGATATGAGAAATTCAAAGGAAACCAGGCAACATGCAATGTTTCGTGGCAAAGGCAGACGTCACCAATCCAGACAATCAAATCGGCAAAGTTAAAAAAAAAAAAAAAAATCAAAATACATTTTCTCTTACTTCCAATATGGAACACAGGTACCATGGTGGTTAAGTCCCTCCTCCAGGAGGGCAGGCCACATCTCAAAAGACAATCTACTCCTACAATTAATGTGTCCTGCGAAGCAGTTGGCATATGATGTTAGATTTTTCTTAGTTTTTGTATTTTTCTTTAGACATGTGGTGAAATAGTCCCTCTTTAGGTGGGTTACAATCACTGGGCTTTCCTGGAGTTGGATTGCTCAGGTCACAGGTGCTTTGTGGACCTTTTGTGCCCCTTTATAGGTTGGCTTTATGACAAGTCTGTCCCTCATGGCTGAGTCTCTTGAAATTCTGCCCACTCCTGGGATGGTAACTTGGGGAGAGAAGACTACATTTTATTACGGGTTTTAAGACTAGAGAGGAGGGGATACAGAAAAAAAGAGGAAAGGGGAGAACTATATTGTATAGCAGTATGGAGACAGTCCTATACAAAAAAAAAAATATCACAGTGGTAATTACTAGACCTAAGCAGGTAAATACAATAGAAATTAAACTGATAGTCGAAAGTTGTGATAATGGATAAACTAGCAGTCACACACAGCATACTCAAATGTATGTTCGTTAACAAGCCAATGAAAAAGAGGCCAAATATATACTGTCCCAGACCTAACAGCCAACCTAAAAGAGAAGAGGAAAAAAGAGAGTGGGAGGAACACACACACCAACACCAACCCAGGACCCAACCATTTCAGTAGTTCCCAGCCTCTCAAGTCTGGGCAAATCTCTTCTGAGTATCAGAGGGCACTTTTTCCATGGTGTACATTTTCCCATATACCTTTAATCAAAACCTGCTTGTCAAGTAGATGGGGTTTCTCTTCAGTTGGAAGTTAAAGCGTTTCTAGGAGCCAGTAAAATGTGTGCTATAAACTTCTGTGTTAGTCTGGGCAAGTCCCTGCAGCAACCACCAAGGGTCTTTGTCAATTAATATGTGCGTGATTGAGAGTATGAGAGCTACCACTAAGTTCCAGAAGTCCATGGCCACTGGACAAGAGACATGAAACTGGTCGCCCCCTGAAACAGAGATGACAAGCTTGGGTAGATTGTATGTAGCTTAGCTGGAGACAAATACAATTTGTATAGAAGTTTATAGACTACAATTTGAACCACATACTGCATTGATCCAGATCTTGCACCTAGACTCAAACTCAGTACCTGCCTCCCAAGCCTTCATCTGTGTAGTTTGTGTCAGAAGAGGAGGACAGAAGTACTAAATAAATGTGAGAAAGGAGGCCAGGTGCACTCGTGAACTGTAAGCACAACTTCTCAAATCAGGTCTGGGAGAGTATGGTCTGGTAAGTTGCTGCGGAGAAAGTGAGCTACTTGTAAATAATGGAAAAGTTCAGTATTGTGGTGGTTAAAGCGGAACTATCATACACTGGCACCCAATATATTTGTAACCTAGCAATTTGCAAATCCTTACTGTCTTTAAAGCCAATATGTCCACGTTATTGCTGATAAACTGCTTCTTTAGCTGGAACCAGAGGAAAGACAGAGCAGACATCTTACAGGAAATTACAGCGCTGACTGTCCTGTTCACTGACAGTATTGGTGGTGACGCTAGTTTGTTACCTTAAGGTAACCGAAAGTTCCTGAATGCGTAGGCGCACAGAGCTTCCCAGAGACAGATATTTAGTGTCTGACACTAATGAGGGGGGTGTGGATGGATCAGGATATCCCTAATTTTATCAAAATTGTTCAAAATAGCATTGACAGTAGGGGCCGAAGTAAGCAAGCTGAGTTTTGAGAAAGAGTTGTAGAATCTCATTTTATTGTTAATAGGGGCATACATACTAGCAAGTATGACCTCACGGGAAGCAAGGGATCACTGATGCAAAAGGTATCTACCTTCTGGTCTGTGATTTGCCAGGAGAGAGAAAAGGTAAGATTTTGTCTCAGAAATATGCCCACCCATCTGGCCTTAGGTGGGGAGGTGGCAAGGAAAAAGTTTGGATAGTTATAAGTATGAAGGGAATGAGAGGGAGAAGTGTTTCCTACAGAAAGAGTATGCCAGCCTTAAGTCTGTTGTAATAAGTAAGGGCTACTCGTTTCTTGATCGGGGAGTTAAGGCCATTACAGTTGTGGGATAAGTAGGTCAGGGTCAAGATAGGGGTATCATCTAGGGGCTCAATCCAATAAGGTATGGTAAAAGTTGTTAAGCGAAAACCCAGTACTTAACAATAACCATACCTGTGTTCTGCAGAAATTCAATAACCCGACAACAAGTGTAGGCCGCACAAATGCACGTAACCTGATAAAGTGCGCTGCATGTCTTTTTTTTTATTTTGCTTACCACTCGTTCATTTAATTCGCTAAATAATGCGAGCTATGTAAAGTTCAAAGAATAGTAGCTAATGCTCGATTATCAGACATTAAACAATGTCAAAACAAGTTCAAAGTCCCAGCCAATCACACACGGCAAAGTACCAAGTCAATTCATATAAATGTATATATACACCCCATAATGACTGACACACACACACACACTGCATGTGTTTGGAGGTTCTCAGCGCTAGAGCACATGGCCCAGAAGTTGGAGGATAGACAGCGAGTGGAAGGGACAGGCGTACACATGGGAGAGAGAAAGACTTGGAGTGGGGATCGGAGAGAATTGCATACAAAAAAAATTTTGGCACATATTGCACACATCACATCCACACATTTTGTTTTTGGACACACTACACATTTTATATTTTTATTTTACCAGTGCGATTGGGTCAGTGTAAGGGAGAACGAACATGAGGAAGGGGACTATGAAGATACTACTGTAAAAGCCTGTGTACCCGGGTCAAGGTCCGGGAGATGTCTCACTGCTCCGGTCCTGCTCTGCGTACTGCCGCTACCTCACTGCTCCGGTCCTGTTCTGTGTACTGACGCTGCCTTGTTGCTCCGGTCCTGCTCTGCATACTGACGCTGCCTCACTACTCCACGCGATGCAGTCGTTAGTAGTAGAGACTGCCAGAATGCAGGCAGTTTTTACCACGCATGATGGCTTCTGACAAACATCGCTAGCGTTTTATTATATAGGATGGATTCTTTCTGCTCCTATATGGACTCTTATGAGGGTAACCCCCTCCCCTCCGCTGAAGGGCTTATCAGGGCTGCTTTGAGGGCCCCTCTGGTCCCAGATACCCCTGATGAGGCTCCATCCTCCCAAGGAGGACATGTTGCCTTTTTTTGGCCAACACGATGGAGGCCAACATCGGTTTCAGAAGCTTTGAGGTGGTCAGGCTGTCTGCCAAAGCCCCAGTTTTCTTTGTTACTGCGCGATGCACTTTGTGGCTTAAGGTTTAGTTTGCAGACAAATCTTCCAAGAAGTCATTGCTTTCCTTACCCTTTCAGAGCAAGTCTCTGTTTGGACCTGATCTAAAGCAGCTTATTAGTGATGCTCCTGGAGGCAACAGCACCTTGTTACCTCAGATGTCCACCATGCACCCTACTATGGCATGGAAACACTCTTTTCTGTCCCTGCCAAACAGATGTGCAAATGCTGCAAACTTTGCAGGCCTCCAACCAGAGCCCCTGACCAATCTCAGACAGCAGTGACAGCCCAAGTGAACAGCTTCAAGGCCTAAGTCTTTCCTTTTTTTGGGAGAACTTTCTTGGACCAGTGGATTTTGCAGGTGATCTCTGAAATCTGCTCCAACTTTTTGTTTTTTTCCAGTTCAGAGTCCCTGCAGCTCTGGCAAAGTTGCAGTTCCGGGAAGCAGTGCAATCACTGCTGGACAAGAAGGTTTTGGTTCCAGTACCTCCCCAAGAGCAAGATTCAGGATTTTATTCCAAACTGTTTGTGGTTCCAAAGAAGGGTGGAAGCTGCCGTCCCATCCTGGACCTAAAGTGTCTCACCATGTATTTGGAGACTGCTCGCTTCAAGATGGAGTCTTTGTGCTGTCATCGCAGTAATGTGGTCGGGGGAGTTTCTAGCATCCCAAGACCTTCAGGATGTGTACCTACACATCCCGATCCAGGAAACGTTATCTGCATTTTGCCTTTGGCTCAGAGCACTACCAATTCATCTCTGTCTTTTGGCCTGGCCTCAGCCCCTCAGGTGTTTACCAAGGTCATGGGGGCCTTGTTGGCCTTCATTCACACCTGGGGCATTCATATGACCCCTTATTTATACAATCTTTTGCTCAAGGCTCCTTCGGAGGAACTCTTGGCTCACCAAGTCCAAAAATGTGCTCTACTCCTGGTCCACCATGGGTGGGTTCTGAACATGTTTAAGTCCACTCCAGTGCTATCCCAGGAACTGGTTTCCTCAACATGAGGTTTGATACCCACCTGGGGAAGGTCTTAGAGCACAAGATCCTCCGACAAGATCCTGCATATCATGCAGGATATGTCCCAAGCTCTGGAGTGGCCCTTGGCCTGGGAGTACATGAGTGTTCTGGGCCATCTAGTATCAACCCTAAAAGAGTTGTCTTACTCTGAGGTACACACCAGGGAACTCCAGAGACTTGCCATCCAGATGTGGCATGGGAATCGGGATGTCCTGGATAAGCAGCAGTGGGGGTTGCAACAATGCCACCTGGACCTGGGGAAGCCATTTGTGATCCTAGAATGGACTATGGTCAAGACAGATGCAGGTTTGAGCAGCTGGGATGCTATCCTGGAGATCCAGGGCACGTAGACTGCAGAGGAATATCTTCTGTCCATCAGTGTTCTGGAGCTCAGGGTGATCCGGCTCATGCTAGTATACTGGACCTCTCAGTTAAAAGGGCCATCCAGTACGAGTTCAGTTGGACAAAGTGGCTTACATCAACAGTCGGGGGGGCACTCGAAGCACCATGGCCTGGTATGAGGTGAAGTACATCCTGGGCTGGGCAGCAGCCCATGTTCTGGCCATCTCCTCCATTCACATGCCAGGGGTAGAAAACAGACACAAACTTTCTAAGTCGCCAGGATGTAGATCTGGGAGAGTGGGAACTCCATCCAGATTTGTTCTACCTGATTGCTCAACAGTGGAGACTGCCACAGATGGATCTGATGGCCACGAGGAACTGGAAGGCTCTGGTATTTTGTTTCCATCGGTGGGGGGGGGATCTTCTGGCCTTTGCCACTGATGCGATATCAATTCCGTGACACTTTCACCTCACATATATTTTTCTCTGATTCCTCTCCTTCCCAGGGTGCTCTGAAAGATCAGGATGGATGGTGCAATTGTGATTGTGGTCATACCTTATTGGACGAAAAGGGCGTGGTTTGCAGAACTGGCAAGTCTTTCCATTTTGGGATCCATTTCCATTGCCACCCAGACCAGATCTTCTACAGGGTTACTTTTGGAAAGAGAATATGGAAAAGCTGGCTTTGACAGAATGGCTGTTGCAGCCCACATCTTGAGGAGGAAGGATGTCTCCACTGAGGTCATTTCTACTATGATTCAGACTAGGAAGCCTGTTTCCTCTAAGGCCTACCACAGGGTTAGGTCTATTTTTCCTTACCAGTATATGAACAGGGACATGTCTTCACAGAACTTTGATGTTTCAGTGGTTCTGTCCTTTGTTCAGGATGTGTCAATAAAGGACTCCGCTTTTGTTCCTCGAGGGTCCAGATTTCTGCCCTCTCTTTTTCCAGAGGCATATTGCCACTCTTTCAGATGGCAAGGTGTTCATTCAAGGAGTCTCTCATGCTTTCCCTACCTACAAGGCTTCCGCACATCTGTGGGACCTTAATTTGGTTCTGCGAGCTTTGCAGCATCCTCCCTTTGAGTACCTTGCAACCATTAATTTGCATCTATTGACATGGAAGATGGCTTTTCTCCTGGCTGTAGATTGTCCACAGAGTTGCAGGCTGTGTGTTGAAAGTCGCCTTTCTTGGTCTTTCACAGGGTCAAGGCTGTTCTTTAAACCTCTCAGGAATTTCTTACTAAGGTAGTAGAGTTCCACATCAATCAGGACATTGTTGTGCATTCATTTTGTCCAGACCAAATCTGACAAAGAAAGGGATCTCCATTTGTTGGATGATGTTTGGTGCTTTAAGTTTTATGTGCATCGTACAGACTTTTTTCTTCTTCTCACTCTGTCCCCATTTGGTGTGGTTATCTCACATCATAAACTGGAGGCAGGGTGGGGTTGGCCGGCAGAGAGAAAGGGGGAGTCTCCACCCCCAAGACCTTGTCTTTTTTTATGTATTCTGCCTTTCACTGGAGAAGCTCAACCCCCATGGTACCTGTGTTCCCTATGGACTAAGAGAAAAGGATTTAACAGGTAAGACTAAATTCCAATATCTTGATGAAAAAATCATGCATGGTGGGATGCATAACAGACTGCAACTCACTCTTCTGGCTTATATGATGGCAGTCAGTAGCACAAACTTGATGGTCAGGTGTATAATGGAAACGCCTTACAGTGGTTTAAAGTATGGATGAGTACACAGCTGTTGCAGGACTAGGTTAAGCTCAAGGTGGTAAAACCTCTCATGTGGTAGGCTTGATTTTGTTATGGCAGCTGTATGGACAGATTAGGTAATGATCTGCGAACGGTGTTGCCAGAATTGCCAAAAGTGCAGTTGGACCTTGAGAGATGCGGGTTTCAAGCCCTTCTGGAAACAGTCTTGAAAAAACCCAGTATAGATTTATGAGTAATAAGATACCTAGTCAACTCCTTGGATAGACACCACCTATAAAAGATGGACAAGACCCTGCAATAGATGTTTGAAGAAGATTTTTTCCCTGCCACTATGGTTTCAATAACCGGATCAGAAAGACCTTTTGATCTTAAGGAGCTCTGCCCAGCCTCCATGCCATTAGCTTCAAGAAGGTGGATCTGGAAGCAGAATTGGACCCAGAGTTAACAGATCTGAATGTTTGGGAGCTTTAGAGGTGGTGGGATGGACATCTGCATACCAAAGCTTTCTTGGCCAACTTGGGGCAATTCGAACAGCCCTGGTTTGGTCTTGTATCATCTTCCTCACTACTTCTGTGAGCAAAGGAATGGGAGGAAACACATAGGCTAGTGTGAAGTCCCATGTGAATCACAGGGCATCCTGTCCCAGAGCACTTGGGTTCTTCCAGCAGGGAAGAAACTGCCTACAGTGTGCATTTTCCTTTGTCGCCATTAGGTTGATTACTGGGGAACCAAAGAGAGCTGCAATGCTTAAGAAGACCTATTGCTTTAGAGACCATTCCCCTGGATATCTGCTGAAAAAGTCTCCCTGCTAATTTTGAATCCTGGACAGGTAAGAAGAGGTTAGAGCCATCAGATGTCTTTCTGCCCACTGAAAGATCTGTAGAGCTAGTTTGAGCGACATACTTTTTGTTCCTCCTTGCTAACTGAGTGTCATAATGTTGTCTGACCTTATGAGGATCACCTGCAGACCCAGAATTTGTAGCAGCATCTTCCACATTGCTAGCAGCTTCAGCATATTTATGTGAAGCTGCTTCTCCTGCGACGTTCAGGAGCCCTGGACTGACTTCTGATTCCAAATACTTCCCCAGCCTGTCCTGCTGGCATCTGTCGTCATGATCTGCCAAACAAGATCTTTGAGAGTTTTTTGTTTTGTATATTGCACCACCATTAACGTGCCTTCTTTGTGTATGGCTGAACCCTGAGTCCTGAGTAGAGGATTGGAGGGGTCTCTTTGCTGAAATCTTACAGCTTTGTCTGCTGTGAAAACGTGCCCAAGGCACAATCTGATGTGAAGAGGACAGATTGTCCAGCAGCAGAGAATGCTTTTGCAGTTTGAATTCTTCTCTTTTGATAGTGTTTGATTCTTACTAGAAGCTTGTTTTGTCTTTCCTATGATACAGTTGCTAGAGCTGGTCTTGTGTCTGCTGACTCAGAGGAAGACTAGAGATTGGGATGGAATGAGATGGCACTTGTAGATTATGACCCAACCTAGGCTCTGCAGTAGGTCTATGCAATTGCATGTGCTCAACGCTGATTTTTCCCTGGTTTCATATATGATCAGGATGTCATCCAGATATTGGACTACATTAATCCCTTACGGTTGTAGGGTTGCCATTGCTACCACTATTAATTTCGTGAAGCCTCTCTTGGGGCTGATGCCAGCCCAAATGGAAGAACTCTGCATTGGTATTGGGTACCCATGATGTGAAATCTGCCATTTTCGATGTGTTCATCTCACTTTGATATGGTAATACACATCTCTTAGATCGATCTTTGGCAGATGAGAGAGACTGTATTATCTTCAAGATGAAACTATAATGTCCTCAGTGAAGCAAGAGTTTTAGAAAGGAACTGACCCTCTTTAGTCCAGAATGAGGTGCAATTACCCAGAAGGCTTTAAGACAGCAAAAAGAGTCAAATACACTCCCCTGTATTTCTGCTTGTCTGGAACTCTCTCTATAACATTGTTGATGGGTAGACCCAGAATGCCAGATGTCATCTTTGTCATCATGTCTTGAATTGTGAAGTCAGTGGGACAGTCTGAAATTCCAACGCATACCCCATCTCTAAAATCTGACACCCATGACTGGGTGATTTTTTTTCCCGGTGTTTTGAAAGAACTCCAGGCTGCCCCCCAACTGGAAGCATAGATAGGGTATTGTTGGCTTCAGTGGAAGCTTTGTTGTAAAGTAGGCTTGAGCTGGAATTCTTTACAAGCTCCAGCTCGGATGTTTTGGGACTCTGTCTTCGTTTTTTGGTCAGAAGATGAACCAGGCCTGTATCGGCTTGCTTCATGAAAGGGCTATCACCTGAATTTAGTTTATCTGTTAGGTTAAATACTTTGCTGTCATTCTTTAGGCAGAAAAGGACTTTTCCCACCTGATGTCTTCTTTATGATGTCCTCAAGTTGGTTGCCAAACAACTTTTGACCCTGTGAAAGGCAAAGATCGATAAGGCTCACCGGGCAGTAACAGATCGAGCCAGTAGTCTAATATTGTCTAATGAAAAGTCACAGGAAAAGCTGATTGCATCAGAGTGGTGTCATCATCTAGGAGACTAAGTTCTGCAAGAGATTTGTGCAATTGCTGCATCAACTTCCAGAGGTGTCGCTATGTCCTCTGCAATTGGGTACATGAGATTAAATCTTTTGGACATGGAGGAGCGTTTGTCGCCTTACTTTCATTCTGTATGAACAATATCATAAATAGAACTATGCACAGCGAATGGAGAAAAGTTTTCTTAGCCTATATAATTTGCTAAATTGTTTGTCAGAAGCCATCATGCACAGTAGAGATGGCTGCGCGCGCTGCAGCTGATAATGGAGTGGAGCTCCGGATTCAGACCGTAGTTCTCGACTACGGTCTTAATTCAGAACTCCCCGCTCTGTATCAGACACGGCGTGGGCAGTATCTATTGTGCTTGACTACACCGAGGCCATTGCTGGGTGGCACTGTAGCCCGTGTACACAGGCTCTTCAACTAGTACCCAATAAATGACATGTATATTACATGAACATCTTTTTTGTGGTTCAGAGAGACCATCAAGGTCTTGATTTGGCCATTAATTTTATCTAGGTTAAAATTACCCAAATCTTCAATAAGTTCACGTTCCTCATTAGACATTGCTGAATCCAAATTAATAAGAACATCTTCCTCAGGTAGCCTGGATGGGCCCTCATCTGAGTCAGCTGCCCTTGGACATTTCCTGGCTGACTCCTGCACAGAGGAAAAACATTTCTTGCGCTGATGTGCACATCCATTCCAGAAAGTCTTTTAAGTTGGATGGAATACACTCCCAGCAGCTTTCTTCAAACATTCAGAGGAAATCTTTGCCAGGTCTGAGGAAGGTACCTTGGTGTCACAACCTGCGCACAGTTTTTGCCTTGGGAACAGATTTGTCCTCCTTAGTAGCTTCAGGTATTTTTTTTATTATAAATATGTGAATTACACTAACACCGCTGTGCCCCAGTCTGCTGCTTATGTACTGGTGCCTGTCCTAGCCACATCCTTGTGGTTGAACACATGTGACCGAACTTCCAGTTTGGCAGAGTAAAGGGAAGAGTCAATAACTGGCGCCTCTCTATTGTGTAGGGTATGAAAGACTGGAAAGCACTACCGCCAGCATTGACTTCTGGAACCATGCAACCCCCATATGTGCAGGGTATGAGATCCAGGTACTTATGGCACACTGACATGATCTGAGTTTTAGCCCAGCTGCATGAAATCAAGGAAGGGAACATACAAAGAAAAAAAAAAAATGCTTGTGAGCGAAAGAAGCGCTCCTGCCTCTGTCCTCCAGCTTGGTAGGAGGATATAACTGCAGTAGCAGGAGGGAAGCAGACATTTTATAAACTATTGGTCCTGCCAGCTGGGAGGCAGAGTCAAAGCCCACGCTATTGCTGTGGATTGGACACAGAAGAAAACAGGAAATTTACCCACTGATATTATTTTCCTCTGTGTCCATCCATGGCAGGAAATGAGTGGGTTAGCTCCGCCTTCCAGCTGGTAGGACCAATGAACAAACTTCTTAAAAGAGACTCCTGTGAGAGAGGATTCAATTAAACTTTTGTCCAAGCTGTAAGGGAGAAATAAGGTTAATATATATTATAATAACTGACCAAAATACTCTCCCCAGGAACATAAATGCACAAATAAACAATCTTCATACCTGGGAGGGTGTGCCCTGGATGGACATAGAGGAAAATAAAATATTGGTGGGTAAATTTCCCCTGTGTCCTTAACATGGCAGGAAATGAGTTGGGACTTCCCCAAGCAGTACCAACAAGGGATGGAAACCAAATTCTTCCTTTAATAGGTAGAACTGCCTGTAGGACCTACCTGCCAAGGACGTCAAGCCTGTAATATTTTAATAAAGGTTGACAGAAAGGACCGGGTTGCTGGTTTGTAGATTTCCTCTGGCGAGGCCACCACCTTCTGGGCCCAATAAGTGGAGATTGCCCTAGTGGAATAGGCTTTAACACCCAACAGAGGATCCTGACCAGCAGAAACATATGCCAATTTGATGCAATCCCTGATCCATCTTGCAATGGAAGGTTTAGAGACAGAAGAGCCCTTAAACCTTCCAAAAAAAAGTGAACAATCAAAGATTCTGACTTACGGAAGGACTTTAGCTAGAAAGGACTAAAACTTGACCAAACCCAGATTATGGAAGGTCTTTTCATTAGGATGTTTTGGGTCAGGACAAAAAAAGAAAGAAGGACAACCTCCTGACTGAGATGACATTCTGAAGAAACTTTGCATCTGAAGGGTGGTCTTGTTCTCAGGACCACCTTGTCCTGATGGAACACTGTGGAAGGAGAAGAGCAGGAGAGAGCCTGAAGTTCCCTAACCCGTCTGGCTGAGGTGATGGCGGTTAGGAATGCAGTTTTAAGGGTCAAGATTGTTAAAGATAGAGGCTGGAGGGCTCAAAGAATTCATGGGATACAAGCTGGGTGAGAACCAGATTAAAGGTCCTAATCTGGAATAATTTCTCTAATAATGGGCTTGATTTTAGATATAGCTGCAATGTATCTCTTTACAATGTATTCTTCTGCAAAGGGAGTGGCTAAGACTGCTGCCAAGGCAGAGAGATTCCTAACACAAGAAGAAAACCACACTTGACGTGAATTAGCAAAAGTAAAAAAAAAAAAAAAAACACTTTATTCACAAAGATACACTGGGCCACCACATCCAGTGTGGGGTTTTTTTTTGTTGTTTTTTTTTACTTTTGCTAATCCACGTCAAGTGCGGTTTTCTTCTTGTGTTTGGAATCATTTGTTGCGTTGGAATCCTGAGAATCGTCACCGTGGGTCAGCGTTCTTGGCGGTGAGTGCAACATTGTTGCTTATATAGTAACTTGATACTTTCTGGATGTTCCAGTTTAGCAGGGCCGCTGTTTTTTATATTATGACAAGGCAGAGAGAGATACACTTTTAGTGAAGGTTTCAGCCCCTTCTGAAACCCCTCAAAGAAAATCCAGAATTATACCAGGGCAAATATCTTTGCTTGAAAGAAGTTTCTTCAGGCAACATTTGCGAAAGGTAGTCCAAATCCTATAATAAATCTTGGAAGAGGTGGATCTTCTCCCTGAGATGATGGTATTGGCTACTTCTTGCGAGATATTCCTCAGACTGAGTGATCTCTGCTCAGCCTCCAAGCTGTCAGCTTCAAGAATGTCAGATTGGACCTTGAACTAATAAGTCTGGAGCTTGAGGAAGAGGCAAAGGAGGAAGAATGGACATCCTCACTAGATCCACAAACCAGATCTTCCGGGGCCAGTGTGGTGCGATCAGTATTACTTGAGCTCTGTCACTTCTAATTTTCCTTACTACCTCCAGCAGGAGAGAAATTGGAGGAAAGATGTAAGCCAGCTGAAATGTCCATGGAAATTTGAGAGCATCCTGCCCCAGGGCTTTGTGGTTCTCCTATCTGGAGTAAAACAGACTGTATTTGGAATTGTTTTCTGAAGCCATGAGATCCACCACTGGTCTGCCCACGATGGATACTACGGTCTGGAATACTTCCTCAGAGACCATTCCCCTGGAGCCAGGGTCTGATGACTGAGGAAGTCTGCTTGAATGTTCAGCATGCCTAAAAGATGGGTTAAATTGAGTTCTGCCCAATTCAGGATCTTTGAAGCTAGGGCATTCAAGGCGCAACTTCTTGTGGCCCCTTGATGCATGATGTAGCTTACTGCAGTTGAATTGTCCGACCTGATCCAGACTGCTTGACCCCTTAAGTCTGGACTGAAGTGCTTTAGGGTTCTCCAGACTGCGTCCAGTTCTAGAAAGTTGATGTGAAGCTTTACTTCTCTCTGGGACCAGAGACCCTGAATCATTTTCTGTTTGTAAATGCATCCCCATCCTGTGTTGCTGGCATCTGAGGTGACTGTGCCATGTGGGTTTTATCATGGATTCCCTTTTGCAATGTTTTGGCACTTTAGCCACCACGCTAATTCTATCTTCGTGGCACGCTGTACCTGTATTGTCTGGGAAAAGTCCCCTGGATGTTTCCTCCAGTTTCTGAGAAAGTTGTCCTGGGGTTTCCTGATGTGGAACCTGGCCCAAGGTACAATGTGAATTGCCGAAGATTGGGTGCCTAGAAGTCGTTTCGAAAATTCTCTGGCTGTGTGTTCTCTCTTCGGGAGGAAAGACTGGATTCTGGACTTGATCCTGGCTTGTTGGTCTTTGGACAGAAAGGCTAGGCCTTGCTGGCTGTTGAAGTGGATTCCCAGAAAAACCAACTTCCGGGAAAGCATCAACTGGCTTTTCTGGTGGTTGACAATCCAACCCAGGTGAGATAGGAACTGAAGACAGATGTATTTTGAATTGCTTTTTCCCCCCTTTGGTTTCTTCTACCAGAAGAAGAATGTAGTCTAGATAAAGGTATTATCTTCATACCATTACTTCTTAGAGCTGCCATTACAGGAGCCAGAATGTTTGTAAAAACCCTGGGGGCTGAAGCAAGCCCAAACGGTAGAGTCCTGTACTGGTAATGTTTTCCAAAAATCGCAAATCTCAAGAATTTTCTGTGGGATGATAGACTCTGGATATGATGATAGGCATCCTTTAGATCTATTTTCTTGAGGAGGTATTGCCTAACACACACAAGAGGGGGTTTCCATCTTAAATCATCTTGTTTTGATGAGAGTTGATCCACTTGAGGTTTAGGATCAATAAACCACCTGAAGATTTCTTCTCTAGAAAAAAAAACGCAATAAATTCCAGAACCCTTCTGGTCCAGTGGGACTTCTTGGCAGTCAAAAGACTGTTGATCATTCGGAGAACTTTGGCTTTGAGACTCTTGTTCGACACTTGCAATATCATAAATCTGGATGTCTTTGGGACAGTGCAAATCTCCAAAGGGTATCCCATCTCTATTATCCTTAGAACCCACTGGCTGGGCTGAATGGCTCACCAAGGATTCAGGAATTGTCCCAGCCCCCAACTGGGAACAGAGATGATACCCCGGTCCCTTTATTGAGAACCTTTAGGGAACTGGCTCTTTCTGGAGAATTCCCTTCTATTGCCTCCTCTGGGTGGTTAGGCACCCCCTCTTTTCTTTTGATTATAACTGCAACCAGGCCTGTATTTACTTGCCTCCCAAAAAGGACTGCCTGATCTGGTAGAAGATCTAATCTTTGTCTTGAGGCAAATATGTACTCCTTTCCTCCAGAAGGCCTCTTGATAATGTCCTGAAGCTGATCTCCAAACAGCATTTGGCCTGTGAAAGGCAGGGATACTAGCCTATTTTTTGAAGAAGCATCCACCTCTGACGCACAGGGCTCTTTGTGCCACAACAGCCAGGACTGATGATCTGTCAAGCAATTTAATAACATCAAAAGAAGCATCACATGAATAATGGCTTCTTTGATAGAAGCCACTTCTTTTAGAAGACTGGAACGAGACACAGATGAATCAATTTTTTCTTCTAGTTCTGTAAGCCAAATTTTAAGAGTACAGAAGACGCAAGCTAAAGCCGTTGCTGACTTCAAATTATGCCCAGTGGTTGAGAATTGTTCTGTCAAGGCAATGTCAGCTCCATGGCATCTCTCAGCATAGCCCAGTCCTCTAGAAGAATTGTAGTTTTTCTTGAGATCTGTGCGATAGCTGCATTTACCTTTGGAGGAGAGGTCCAAGAGGCACTATCTTCCTCAGAAAAGGGAAACATTTTAGAAAAACATCTGGAGACTGCTGATCTTTTGTCATTAAGACTCCACTCATTCTTGATAGTGTCCTTGATGGATTTGTGGACTGGAAACACAAGAAGACTTTTTATGGCCTATGAATGCTGCGTCCATGATATCAAATTCTTTTTGGGTATCAGAAAGTCCCAGAGTCTTCCTCAGAGCCCTAAGGAAACCCTCCAGTTTGTCAAGACTAAAAGAGCCACTTTCGTCAGTTAACTCACCTTCCTCGGCAGTTGAATGAGCAGAATCTAGATCCAGGAGACTACCTTCTTCCATCTCATGCATAGCGGAGGTCCCTTCCTCTGGATCAGAGGCTCTGTGTCTTTTCCTGGAGGACTCCTGCATGGTGGAAAAGGTCTCCTGCATGGAAGACCTCATCCAGCCCAGGACCAATGAAATCGAGCAGGAATTTCTGTACTGGCCACTTTTTTCAGGCAATGGACACATAGCTTAGCTGAATCAGTGGCAGAAAGCTTGGCATCACAGCCTGAGCAAGTCTTATACTTGGAGGCAGGCTTATCTTCTTTGGGAGTCACTGTATCTTATGCAGGCTTGGTCTTGTCTGCAGGTGATGGTTTTACAGCAGAGAACATGGTACAAAAGCAGCTAGAACAGAAAATGCATCAAATATGGCACAGAAAACGTGGTCACTCACCTCAGAAGAGGTCCATCCGATCATGCTGCATCTTTTTAAGCCCTCTGACACTGAAACACTGGCTGCCGGATGTGCATTCCAGCAGTGGAACGCATAGAGCCGTACTTCCAGTTTGAATTCATAAAAGGACGCTTTACTTCCTGCAGCGTCCTCTGCATACTCAAAGACAGGAGATGTGCTGAAACAGGCTATAGAGGGAGAGAAAAGTGTCAAAATCCAGTTCCTGGTCCCATGCGACCTCAAAAATTCAAAGTAGAGGCAAAATAACAAAAGTAGAAAGGTCGAGTAGGAGACCCAGTGGCCTCTGTCCACCAGCTTGGTAGGACCAAAACAAACTGAATCCTCTCTCCCAGGAGCCTCTTTTAAGAAGTTTGTTCATTTGTCCTACCAGCTGGAAGGCAGAGCTAACACATTTCCTGCCATAGTAAAGACAGAGGAAAATAGGATTTTAGTGTTCTTACCTGTTAAATACTTTTGTCCACATAAAACACAGGTCTCACACCCAGAGAAAGATACCTCCATTTGGTCTCACCTGTCTCGGTTGCAGAGTCCTCTTGAAGTCTCTCGTAGGAAATTTCCTCCTTCATCTCTTGCTTTTCCCGGTCAGTGTAGCTTCGGTCACATTCAAGTGTGGCTATTATGGGGGTGGGGCAAAGGCTGAGCTGGAGGAGTGGCTGAGAGTCTCCACCTTCAAGATTGTCTAAAGATGGGTCCTGCCTTCTAGTGGCGGGAACCAACCCCATGGTATCAGTGTTCCACATGGACCAGAGAGAAAGAAATAGTTAAAGGGATAGTAAGGTTTCACAAAAACAGCATTATGAAGTTAATCTTCATAGTATTTTGGTACTGTGTTAAATCAGTAAAAGGGGCAGTTGGGGGATACTCTATCAATTACAACTCAGACAGTATTAAAATAACTCTCCAGGGCCCAAATACTATGAATATTAATTGTAGCAGTTTTGTGAAACATTACTATTGCTTTAACACTAAAATCCTATTATAACCATTCCAGATAAAGGTTAGTAAGGCATACCATTTCAGAAAGTTGACATTCACCTGCATCAAATGGTGCCCCTTGCATTTTTTTGCTCTAAGCTAATGTACATACCCATTTCTAAATTGTGTTATGGGAGGAGCCCCAATTTAGAGACATAATTAGCATCTTTACAGTGACTTACACAATGGAATTGCCTACCGTATTCAGCACCTAATACCAGCCTGAGAAAGTGGTACCCCATTTGGATGGTCTGGCACACCTTAGAGGGTGTCAGGACATTGCTACCAATGGAACAGAGGAAGGGAAGGGGGGGGGGGGGGGGGGAGTGCATGCAGGGATCTAGAGCAGTGGGCAGTGAAACTAAATAGGGGCAGGATGCAGCTATGCCTATCAGTGTCTCAGGAGACACATTGATTAAATCAGATCCTTTTAGTAAGTAAGAGGGGTACTGATCCTCATAAGGTTTTGGAAAAACCTGGCTGTACATATAGAACCTAGTATAGTTAGCCTGGTCTAAAGCAGTATGATCTCTCATCCTGCATCACCTCTACACCCTGGGCTGCCACTTCCAGAGGGGTGGCTCCTCTGTGCCATGTAGGGTAATAGTTTGTTGTGTCATAGTAGTTAGTGAGTAAAGCATCAGGTTTGTTCCGACAGGTTGCATAGCTTCCCAGTAATCTGGGAAGCCATCAGCCCCCATGATTTTGGAAAAGGTTAGCAAATCTGAGAAGTCATTGAGTATTAAAGATTAACAATCCCACTTTTCTTTTACTTCTCAACTTAAATAGCCTTTGCAACAGTTAGTCTCTTCTTGCTCAAGTTCTCCACAATTATTATTTCATGGCTTTCCTCCTATCCAATGTTCCTTTTGTGAGTCTTCCAGCATTAACACCTCCTCTACACTCCGTCAGTGGGGGTGCATCAAGGCTGTTCTGGGCCCACTTTTATCACTGTACACCCCCCTTTCATTGGGTGAACTTCTCAATTAAATATGGCTTCCCATATATCATCTATATGCTGATGATACCCAAAATTTACATGTCTACTCCTAATATTTCACCTCAAATCCAGTCACAATTTCAGACGACTGCTGCTTGGCCATATCCTCCTGGATGGCCCACAATCAGCTAACGATAAACCTGTCCAAAACTGAACTTTTCATTTTCCCTCCCAGACCTTGTCAAACACCCAGCTTCACCATTACAGCAGATTGAATTGACATGCTCCAGTCTGCTCACCACAATGCTTTGGGGGCCATATTTGATTCATACCCTTCTTTCTCCCCTCATTAACTCTGTGGCTAGAACATCTTTGTTCTCTCTGCAACACCACTAAAAATGCACCTGCTGCTCTCCCAAAAAACTACTAAAAAGAAAAATTCTTGTGCATGGCCTCATTCTATCCTGCTTAGACTATTGCAATTTCCTACTAACTGGCCTCCCTGCTACCAATCTTTCCCTAGCGCAATCTGGCTGCACCAATCTCCCAAAAAAAAAAAAAAAAAAGCCTGCTCACATTCTTAGAAATCACTTTGCTCTCTATACAGCAACACCTCACTTACAAAGTCCTGCTCATGCTTCATGCTCTCCACATAGCTAACCCTCCTTATATTACTTCACTTATCGCCTCATGTTCCTGGCCACCTCCTTTTCTCAGCACACACCTTCTTGATGCACAATCCAGACACTGTGCCCTCAAGCCCTTTTCACTTTCCGCTCCCCACCTATGGAGCTCCATAACACTCTCCCTAAGTCTTGAGCAATCACATCTTTAACTGATCCCTGAAGTCTTATCTTGTGGAACACAAGGACAGTGCACTACCTTTGGGCAAACTCAGCACCTGACTCCCTCATTATCCTGCTGTCCACCTCCTAATACCCATTTAAAACCAAGCTCCTTGGACCTCTATTGTTTCTATGAGAAGCTTATTTTATCCCCTTTTATTGTAATAAAAGTCTATTGTAAAAAAGTGCTGCGCACACTTTTGCTTCACATAAGGAAATATTTTATGTACAAGATTCCTACATTAAAGGCAAAAACACCCATGTTAAGTATTGTCTAGTCCATTAGTAGAGCAACTGTTTGGAAAGAAGACCATGTAAAATAAGCAAATTACAAATCACCTTTGTATTTTGAACATTAACATGATACAGCAATAGAAATAGGAGGTGTCTGAAGACATTTAAAACAAGCAGTTTGCTAGCAGCCACACCCCACCATATCAGTTTCCAGAAACAAGTAATTACAAGCAGTTTTAGACCTGTTTAATTGTATTAGCCCAACTAATATACAGACAGTTAGGTAAATTCAAACAAACATGTTAGGTGATCAATAGGGAATGATATTCACATTCCTGGACTGAACCAAAAGCAAGGCTTGCAGCTTCAATAGAGTGTACACACAGGAGATCTTAGAAGTCAGGTCCTTCCTTCTTTAGCTTCTTGTAGTCAACTGTCTCATTGTAGAACTAAATGTGAGAGAGAAGAGTGAAGCACCATTACCTAAACAGGAAACGAAACAAACCACAAAACCCACACCACATATACTAGTTTCCCCTCATCTTTGCATTGCTGTACCTTTTGTTATAGTATTAACATTCCACAAATCAGATATGCAGTGAGATAGTATTTTTCAGCCATGTATGCCCCAGGTCCTCCCTGGAGAAGCCAGTGCACGTTAGTACACAGCACAAGGGATTTCTGCACTTTATTGAACTGGCTCCCAACCTCTAGCCTCAGGAGCACCTAAGTTCACATCTTTTAGACTTCCCTGCAACTGATCAACTCTTGCATGCTAACACAAGAAGGGAAATCCTAGAGACATGGCCTGTTATGATGAGACTACAAGTCAATGGACCCACTGTTGTAGCACATTTCCTTGCCTACTGTGCTAAAAAGAAATCCATTTTAATACAACTGACTAATTTATAAGTAGGCTTCAGTTGCTCTCTGCAGCCCTGCAAGCCCTTTAAAAAAAGGTTTCAGAAAATTGGTCTCCTTGGCTGGAAAGCAACACAAATATCTGTCTTACACAGAATCCTGGATTGCATGCATAACGGTTAGTCTGTCAGGATCTCAAGCACAGCTTTTGTGGGGACCTGCACAGTGCAGAAAAAGTGGTCCTGCATAATACAATACTGACACATCAAGGTTCCCACACTCCCATTCAGCTTGGCCAATTGCTAAGCCAGCATTCAATGCAGTCCTGGCTTCACTGACAGGTCTGCTCCTGAGTTAGCATAGTTGCAGATTGGTAGATTAAAAATTTAAACCCACACACACCCTCTTCCATATATAATGCTAGTTCCCTTCAGAGATTAAGTCTGGTCACTTGACCAGACAGATCAGACTGAGTAGGTACAATATTCCTTCTATCAGTGTAACACCCCCACCCCAGGGCAGGTTTTTCCCCTTACACTGACAGAAAATGGCCCCTCGTGATCCACCCAGACCAGCTTGCGGCTCTGAGGGTAGGTAATATTACATATGGAAGAGCGGCAGGAGGGGGGATACTTAAAACAAGAACATTATGAGCATTTAGAAAATCATGTTTCGTTGTAAGAATGTATATTAGAGTAATTGTTAGGTATTAGAGCCTTCTTTAAAGGGATAGTAATACTTAAAATGTAAAAGAATATATATTGTAGGGTTTATCCCCCTGAGTAAAACAAGGGTTCTCCCACTACTGAGAGATATTTGATTAAAAAAATTATAACAGCTCAAAGTTGAATTTTTTAGATGCAATATCACAGTGGCCTGAAAATTTACAGTGGTGCTGTTGCTACACCATCCTATGGAGATTTATGGTCTACGGACCAGAGCTGTCCATAGGATGGTGTAGCAACAGCACCACTGTAAATTTTCAGGCCACTGTGATATTGCATCTAAAAAATTCAGCTTTGAGCTGTTATAATTTTTTAATAAAATATCTCTCAGCATTGGGAATACCCTTGTTTTACTCAGGGGAATAAACCCTACAACATATATTCATTTACATTTTAAGTATTACTATCCCTTTAAGATATACTTCAGCATTCAGAAGTCACAGAAAGAAGAGGCTGGATGTGTTTTGCAAACTCACTGCCCACTTCTTCAGGAGCCAGTCACCTAGGTTTAAGTGCTGTTCAGCCTTCTCCCAAGAGGAAAAATTAAGGCACAAGGGATACGAGAGGCAGCGTACTTTAGGTTTAAGCGTTCTAGTTTATTAGGAGGTTTAGTGTCTGGAACAGTATGTGGATTAAACCAACCCTCCAGTAGCAGTCTGTTGCCTTAAGATGGCAAGTCAGTGTAACAGTGAACCTTTTACTTACATATTCAAGGAAAAAAAAAAAAAAAAAAAAAAAAAAATTTTACGTGGAGTTCTCAACTGGTTTCCAGAGAGCCGTCATGGACTTGCCAAGTAGTGATAATACTATGTTTCATTATGCCTACAGTAGAGAAACCAGTTCTGCACTGCATTGTCCTGTCACTGTAGACTTGAGTGCACTACTGTAGTGGAAACAGGTTTCTCTGCTGTAGGCATAATGAAACAGTATTGTTTTCACCACAAGTCCCTGACAGAAAGCTCTGGAAATTGAGAGCTCTGAATTTCTATGCCAATTGTGTGAGAAAAGTATATAGGCAATCTGTTCTCATTTATGAACTTTAAATATGTAACTCATAAGTAGATTTACTGGCACTGAAATTTAATTATGTGACATTAGAAATGCACATAATGTATTTCACACAGATTGAATTTACATTAATGTACTTTAATATGTAGCATCAAGTGTAAGCTGACTATTGCGTTCTTGACAAAGAATGTCAAGGCTCTTAAGGGATTAATTTTGCTGCACCAAGATTAGGTTAGGATGTTTCAGCTTCAAAACAAAGTTTGTTTGTTTCTCCCCCCCCCCCCCCCATTATAAACACCTTGGCGCTGCACCTCAAAGTTCTTCTCTCCCCTATCCCATCATAGGAGTTTCGGCACATAAGTGGCAAATGCACAGGTATCAGGTGCCTACACAGCTATATGCACCACCCTCAATCTGCTAGTTAAGTAGAAGTGACATACCTTGTACTGGTAGTTGGGGCTGTTCTTATTCCAGGGATCAGGGTTATTCTTTTTATCCCAGCTTTAAAAATAAAAAGAGAGAAAAAAAAAAAATTAAATAAAATATATATGACTTAAGGAAACAGAAGACGATTTTTATATTTATGCAAGAATTAGGAATTTGAACTCACCTGACTTCAGGGCTGGTTGTGGTGACCCGCAGAGCATACAAAATAGAGCCAGCACCACCACATCCCACAAAGACAAACAGAGGAATTAACTAGAGAAGGGGGAAAAAGAAATAGTTACATCTCCTGCAAACAGCCATTAGAGGTATGTGGTACAAAAGCTATCCTGCAAGACACTTCATTCTTAACTGGGAGGTCCCCTCTTTTTACTGGATTTAGAATGCGATAAGGCATGAATCAAAGTTCAGCCTTTGCCATTACAGCTTCAACTCTTACCATCTTCATGTAATTATATACCATTGTTTCCTCCATTTTAGGACCTACTTTATCTCAGATAGTGCCCTTTCAGATTATATGGCCTCTTGACATGTTCATCTGACCTTGCAAGTAATAACACTAACAATACAGGGGTGGGGTGTCTAAAAGACACCAAACAACACCAAATTACTGAACACATGTTTTTCAGGGCACAGAAACAAGAAGATTCTTAATAAATAAACAAACCACAACACAACCCCTAAACACACACAAATGGCATTAACTCTGATTGTGAGAAATACAATACAGTGCAACGAACGGGTTTGATACATATGGCACTCAAATGGTTAATAACTCACTGGTCACTTTGCTGGCAGAAGTCAGTCACATTAAAGGGAGTGAAATATTCTGTAGAAGCAATAAGCTACACAGAAACAATCAGTTCTGCAGCACTAGGCTCCAGCCCTAAGAGTCGTAAATATCTTCCTATTGGTCAGAGCTTTACAGTCCTTGAGCTACGTGCAGAACAGGGCAACCTCGGCTAAGATAGGAAGTAACAGCACAACAACATGCAGGCGTAGCTTTCAGGTAGGATTTGGGCTACCGTAGGAATCACTCAAACAGTGAAGTGACTGGCCCCTACTTTCAATGTGACCTTCACAGTATAACCTCCCCACACACACACATTCCATCCATAACCGTCCCAAGTCTGTAAATAACCTCTGCCCGTATCGTGGGATGGGGGAACGGACTAATGGAAGACAACGTGAAGTCTTCCAGTTGTAGCGGCATCATGCTGTATAAACAAAGGAATTAGCGTTATTTGTAGTTCCAAAGGCACATCGACCCACACTTCTATAAAAGACGACAACCGTGTGGCATCAATCTCCGAGCGTTTTCACTAACCTTTGAGTACCAGGTGCATTCAACGCATTTAATACCCCTGCTATTTAAAATGCGTAAGCCATCTGCGTGCTAGTCACCCCACAGAGAAAATCTTACTATACCGGTAATTGAAGGACAATACTTAACAGCTGAGTTTTATTACAGTGCAAATTAGCCTCACTGGGGGCCTGTTACTGCATAGTGCTAGAGGAACGTGCAACGCAATGCACCCCCTGTCTTAATAAGGAAAGCCTTATATCCACCCAATTTTGGTGTTAAACTGGGTTAATAGAGCCACTCATACTCACACTTGGGTGCTTCCTAGCATGGCTAAGCATAGTACGAAACATGACTGCAACCTCTCCTCTTGAATGCCTTCACTACGCCGCAATGTCACCGACAAACTGCTCGAGGACCTCTAAATACGTCACCAGTGTCTTGCGAGGGGGGGTGCCCTGATACGTGACTGAGACTGTCTACAGCATTGCCTGAAACAAAACCGAAAGATGATCACTTAAGTCTTTGAATGCCAGAGGATTATTTAACGAATTTAAAACAATAGTTAAATGATGATAGATATATAACATGTTTTATAATACCTGTATAAAAATATTAGGCTTTGCTCGAGAAGTGTTTACTCCGCATGCGCCGAGAAAATCTGTGCGATACTTGTCGCCATTTTATTTTACTTGGACGGTTACTACTTGTGCATACTTTTGATCTTGTTAAACGAGCTGGATCCCTTTTCTGACATTCAAAGGGTTAAGCATTAAAGTTTCACAGAACGTACATTTTGGGCAATGTTTACAAGTTGTCCTAAACATCAACTTTTTTTGATCGGTCCTCAGTGAACCCTTAGGTATATTTCACATATAGATACTGCCCAGCATACCTGGGAACTTTCAAAAGGAACTGAACCTGAGATTTTTTGAAACAATAACCAGTTAAGTTACCTAGAACATACATTCGAGGCGATATATCCCTGCTTGCGCTACTACCCAGAATTCCCACACTCAAGGTTTTCACTGCCTGAACATATGAAGGATAAGCAGGAGCTTGCCCTACAGTTTACAGTGCCTGAACATGTGAAGGAGAAGCAGGAGCTTGCCTGGGACAGTCCCGGATTTTAAATGCAAGTCACGGGCAGTCCCCTTCTGGGACAATAAAAATCCAGGGATGAAGACTCCAGAGTACTAAACGCTAGAAGAACTGCTCATTGTCCACTGTGATATGAAGTGATGCATTTGCTGGGCTACAACAAAATGGCTTCCAGTCAGAGCTCTAAACACTAGAGAGAGAACTGAGCCTTTATCCTGACATCAAACAGGAGGTGCAGTGCAATTACGTTGTAGTGTAATGCTAATGAATGGCTTTGGGCTTGACTTAAATTTTCTTGGAGTCCACTACAGTCATCACTTTTTGTCATAGTAGACAATGAGCAGTTCTCGCTCCAGTTGTTACAACCTTGTGGTGTGCTCTTCTCTACGCAGTGTCTCTGAATGCCAGGATTGAAATGTGGTCACCCTATAGGAGCTATCATTCTGTCCTGGTTTAAAGAGCAACAATTTAAGAACTAAATAATCAGTTACTTGGTGCAGAAGAGAGATTTGTTAACATTGGACTCCGTCACGAGAATTTGGCCCTTTACCCTGAGAGCCTGAAATTTGGGTAAAAACCCTGAATCTGAGGGTCATATCCTGAGAGTTCCCAGGTATGCTGCCCAGGTGTCTCTTTAGGTCAGACAATTCTTCTTTGAGACCTAAATACCCTTGTACTTCTTTCCTACTCTGGTGTCTCTCTTTTTTAGGAAATCAGACTGTGTAGTGCGTATCGAAGTACATAACATTGTTCCAGAGCAATACAACTGGCATTGTTTGTTCAAACGTTAGTATATGTTATACATTAGTGACCATACCTCCAAAGTGTTCCTCTTTGGCCATTTACAATGTTGGTCGTTTAAAATGGCCCAACATTACTTCTATTGTTTGACATTTCCAAATGGATACACTTTAGAATTATCTTGTCTTGATTTATATATTAATGTCACAATCAGTATTAAAGGTAAAACTTCACATATATATGTAATTAAATCTAAACTTCACATCAATAACAAAACTTAGAACCCACCACACCTCACACAAGGGTTGGATCTATTTCCAGGCAGCATGATCCTCTCTCTCTCTCTGATTCTTTGAGTTACTCACCTCTTCTCTTTACACACATCTCTGGTGAAAGTCACAGTTCCTTGCTGCTGTAGTGTCACAGGGAAAATGAGTATTCCAAAACCCCCATGGTTTTGGAGGAATTGCAGGAGGAGAAACATTATTGGCCAACTTCTTTCCTCCACATATACATGAAGTGGTGGTGGCTAGTTGTTGTGCTGCTACTGCCTCAGGCACATCACTGGAGCTAGTGGCAAGTGGAACCATGATAATCATCACCCATATCACTGCTGTTGATCTCATTCCTTTGGAGTTGCCTAATCGTCCTGTTGCTTAAATAACTCAGCAGCAGCAAATACAGCAGTCGCAAATGTCACAATTATACAGTGGCATTTGCCAGTGGCCGCCATAACGACGCACGGGCACTAGGCCAGTAGGACATTTTTTTTTTTGTCAGGGCTTGTTCTTTAACTATACCTCAGAGTCATATAAAAACAATTTGGGGGGCTTGATTCTAACAAGCCTAAGTCCTACAAATCACTGTTCACTCAGGGCTTGTGCGTGTAACAAACCTGAGTCCAACAACTCATTGATTATTCAGGGCTTTTGCCTCTAACAACCTGGAATCCAACAAATCATCACTGATTCTTCAAGGCTTGTGCCTCTAACAAACCTGAGTCCAACAAATCATCACTAATTCCTCAGGGCTTGTGCCTCTAACAAACCTGACTCCAACAAACCACTGATTCCTCAGGGCTTCTAACAACCTATATTCCTACAAATCAATGTTTCCTCAGGGCATGGGTCTAAAATGCCTAAGTCTTACAAATCAATGTTTCATCAGGGATTGTGCCAAACAAGTGTATGTCCTACAAATCAATGTTTCCTCAGGGCTTGGGCCTCTAACAACAAGTCTAAGTCCTACTAATCAATGTTTTCTCAGGGCTTGGGTCTCTAGCAACAAATCTAAATCCTACAAAACAATGTTTCCTCAGGGCTTGTGCCTCTGTCAACAAGTCTAAGCCCTACAAGTCAATTGCTACTCAGGGCTTGAGCCTCTAACAATAAGTCTTAAGTCCTGTAAATCATCCTCTACAAAATACTCTATCCCTTCAAGTATCTCTCTTCCCCAGTCATAGTTTATTCAGAGGGTCACTGTCTCTATCACATTTCATACCATTTTTTATTGTATTTTGTATTGGGAAATCCTGCAGTGCTGTGCCGCACATACAGGGTTCCGCAGAAGTCTTTGTATCTCCAATAGTAGGTAAGTAAAATTAAAAAAAACAACAACACTAATCTACTTTTACTAATCAAAGCTCATGCACAAAATTTTTTGCAATGTGAATGTTCCCCTTTAATAATTGGAAACACTTTCAACTCTTGGAAACAAAGAATTACCTCTTTGTTTGCAACGGAATCGATGAATCTTATTTTCAAAAGATATGCCACACAGCATGTAACCCTTTGAGTGCCGGAGGGGCTTATCTTGGCGTCAATTTTATTTGAATTACCTGCATTGACTCTTTATTTTAGTTTACAGACAAAAAGAACAAGAAGAAAGACAATTACAGGGCATCCGCTACCCAACCCACAACACCCAGTCATTTGCTCAATGCTCATGGAGGAACTGAGCCAGGAAGAGGAGACAACAGTCATAGAGCAGAAAAACAGCATGCAGGGCAGAACATACAAATTGCATACAAACAGTTTATTTTTCTATATGCCACAAAAACATTATAGTCAGACAAGTAAGAGGAACTTGTATTTCTGGTGTCCTATAAGTAAAGCAATTGAACCCTTTGAGTGTCAGAGGTCCAACACACCTCTGGTAACCTAATGGTTAATATACTAAGTACAAACAAGGAGTATCTCTGTGAATCAGAGATAGATCCCCTCTCTCTCTCTGAGATACTAGCTTATTCTCTTTACACACATCTCTGGCATTTAAAGGATTTAATTGCTGTAGTTTTTGTGACAAGTATGGACAACACCCCATCAAAAACACCAGGGGTGAAGTCCTGGGAAAAAAAGTGTGGGAACTCACCCAAGATTCCCTCCCACCCAAAATAAAGTAAGTACTCTCTCAGACTAAGCACAGTCTAAGATATAAATCAGGGTTTCTCAGCCTCTGTCTGTCCTCAAGTACTCCTAACAATGCAATTTCTTTGTGGTTCCCCTGCCAATACCAGATGTAATCCTATATAATAATTCGCCAAGTTGTGTGTAACGCCAGACATGTGCAGTAGACACTGCTGCGCGTGCGGCAGTCATACGCAGTAGAGACTGCCCGCGCCGCGGCTGATACAAAGCTGGGCGCTCCGAAGGAGGCGCGGGCAGTCTCCACTGCGTGTGACTGCCCCGCGACCGGCTGCCAGAGGCTCTGTATCAGCCGAGGCGCGGGAGACCCGCGACCGGCTGCCAGAGGCACTGTGGCCCGTGTAACGGGCTGTTCAACTAGTATATAATAAAGTAATACCATACCAGGTTAATAAAAAGCATATGAAGCAAAGGATGAGCACAGACTTGCAACAGTAGATTGAACTGAAAAAAGGGGACATGAGGGACAAAATGCTGTCAGGAAGAGCAGATGGGGGGGCAGTAGCTAATATCAGTAGAATGTAGACCGGGGGACATAGGGGGAGCAGCATCTAATATCAAAAACAAGTACAGAAGGAGGAGGACACAAGCGGGTGCAATTGCTGATGTCAGGAGCAAATGTTTCACATGGGTCAGCAGGTGATGACTTCGGGATAAGGTTTTTGGGAGCAGAGGCTGACATTAAGAGCAGGGAGAGGGGCACTGCGGGGAGCTACTTCTCCATCAAAATAGGGGAAGAGGCTGTTCTCTCTTTTCAGTAATATATAGTTAGATTAGTATACTAGTAATATTTGTCTTCTGAAGACTTACTGTTGTCAGTTCGAGTGGAGACTGTACTGGAGTCGGGATTTTTCTGCTGCCCGCTGTTGTGCTATTCCATGTCCACAGTCAACCAGACTGCTTCCTGTGCATGACACTCTCTGAGCACTGACACTCTCACAGCGCCTGCTTACCGCCTCTGTCCCCGACTCCCCTTTCTCAGTCACACGACTCACACACCATGCGAGAGTGACACTCTGATGCAAAAGCTAGCCAGTGAGGACCATTGATGTCCAAATACTCTCCACTCATTGGCTGGTGATGGTGCGTGGACTCAGACAACTTTGAGCGAGCCACCTGAGCAGCTGGCAGATAGGGCTGAGTGGAAGAGACTGTCCAGACGCGTCGCAAACACAAATACCGGCTTTTCAATTTCCGGTATAGTAGATATACCTTAATTTTACCGGGCCCTAGGCAGGTGCCTGGTGGGAACAACGTTCCTGCTGTGGAAAGTGTACAGAAATGTCGTTCCCATGCGTTCCTGCAGGACTCAAGCCCTGAAAAACACCCCCCAACATCAACTGTAAAGCATGCCATAGCAAAAGCCCCTGCATCATAAAAAGTCCACATCAGCATAACACATGTCTCTGCAGTCAAGAGCCCCCACCTCATCATGTCCCCCAAGCTACAACAATAAAAATCCTTACAACATCAAAAGCCCCATCATGTTAAAAACCCTTGGTGTGCAGATCAATTATTTTCTACCACCTGCTATTTTCTTACACAAAGTTAACACAGCAGGCATCATTGTGTCATAAGGTACTATCTCTGTTATGCCCTTCCCCTTTCCTTTCGTCTCCCTCTTTGTCCTTTCTCTCCCCCCTTTGCTGTCCTCTTCCTCTGGCTGCAATATAGCTACACTAGTGATACCACAGAGCTTGCAATTCTATGATTACACATTGGTGGTCATAGAATTGTAAGATATGTGGCATCTTTAGTGTAGCTTCATTTCAGTTGTTAGCTCAGTGGTATCACTAGTATACAGTGGGGCAAAAAAGTATTTAGTCAGCCACCAATTGTGCAAGTTCTCCCACTTAAAAAGATGAGAGAGGCCTGTAATTTTCATCATAGGTACACTTCAACTATGAGAGACAGAATGAGACAAAAAAATCCATAAAATCACATTGTCTGATTTTTAAAGAATTTATTTGCAAATTATGGTGGAAAATAAGTATTTGGTCAATAACAAAAGTTCATATCAATACTTTGTTATATACCCTTTGTTGGCAATAACAGAGGTCAAACGTTTTCTGTAAGTCTTCACAAGGTTTTCACACACTGTTGCTGGTATTTTGGACCATTCCTCCATGCAGATCTCCTCTAGAGCAGTGATGTTTTGGGGCTGTCGCTGGGCAACACGGACTTTCAACTCCCTCCAAAGGTTTTCTATGGGGTTGAGATCTGGAGACTGACTAGGCCACTCCAGGACCTTGAAATGCTTCTTACGAAGCCACTCCTTCGTTGCCCGGGCGGTGTGTTTGGGATCATTGTCATGCTGAAAGACCCAGCCACGTTTCATCTTCAATGCCCTTGCTGATGGAAGGAGGTTTTCACTCAAAATCTCAAGATACATGGCCCTATTCATTCTTTCCTTTACACGGATCAGTCGTCCTGGTCCCTTTGCAGAAAAACAGCCCCAAAGCATGATGTTTCCACCCCCATGCTTCACCGTAGGTATGGGGTTCTTTGGATGCAACTCAACATTCTTTCTCCTCCAAACACGACAAGTTGAGTTTTTACCAAAAAGTTCTACTTTGGTTTCATCTGACCATATGACATTCGCCCAATCCTCTTCTGGATCATCCAAATGCTCTCTAGCAAACTTCAGACGGGCCCGGACATGTACTGGCTTAAGCAGGGGGACACGTCTGGCACTGCATGATTTGAGTCCCTGGCGGCGTAGTGTGTTACTGATGGTAGCCTTTGTTACTTTGGTCCCAGCTCTCTGCAGGTCATTCACTAGGTCCCCCGTGTGGTTCTGGGATTTTTTCTCACTGTTCTTGTAATCATTTTGACACCACGGGGTGAGATCTTGCGTGGAGCCCCAGATCAAGGGAGATTATCAGTGGTCTTGTATGTCTTCCATTTACGAATAATTGCTCCCACAGTTGATTTCTTCACACCAAGCTGCTTGCCTATTGCAGATTCAGTCTTCCCAGCCTGGTGCAGGTCTACAATTTTGTTTCTGGTGTCCTTCGACAGCTCTTTGGTCTTGGCCATAGTGGAGTTTGGAGTGTGACTGTTTGAGGTTGTGGACAGGTGTCTTTTATACTGATAACAAGTTCAAACAGGTGCCATTAATACAGGTAACGAGTGGAGGACAGAGGAGACTCTTAAAGAAGAAGTTACAGGTCTGTGAGAGCCAGAAATCTTGCATGTTTGTAGGTGACCAAATACTTATTTTACTGAGGAATTTACCAATGAATTCATTAGAAATCTTACAATGTGATTTCCTGTATTCTTTCCCCCTATTCTGTCTCTCATAGTTGAAGTGTACCTATGATGAAAATTACAGGCCTCTCTCATCTTTTTAAGTGGGAGAACTTGCACAATTGGTGGCTGACTAAATACTTTTTTGCCCCACTGTAGCTTTATCGCAAATGTAATCTCCTGTATCATTGACATACTTCATTTAAGTTGTAAGCTTGGTTGTATCACAAGTATAGCTCAATTTTTATTGTAAACTCTGTGCTATCACTAGTGTACCTACATTTCAATTGTAAGCTCTGTGGTTTCACGAATTTACACCATTTCAATTGTCAGCTTTGTGGTAGCACTGGTGTAGCTCCATTTTAGTTGTAAGCTCTGCTCTATCTATAGTGTAGCTCCTTTTCAGTTGTAAGTTCTATTCTATCGCTGAGGTAGCTCCATTTCTGTTGTATGCTTAGTGGTATCACTTATCTTATGTCACAACATTAATTTCAGTTCTAAGAAGTTTGTTTCATGTGTTTTAGACTTAGACAAAAACACAGATTACATCTGTCCAGGGCTGGTGCAAGGACTTTTGCCACCCTAGGCAAAACCTAATTTTGCCGCCCCTTGGCTCCACCCCTTGTGCCCTTCCCATTTATGCCCCGCCTCTGTATGTGTTTAAGTGTCAGTGTGTTCCCTATATGTGTCAGTTTGTGTGTGTGTTCTCTATATGTGTATGTGTGTGTCAGTATGTGTTCCCTGTATGTATATAAGTGTGTCAGTGTCTCTGTAAGGATATCAGTATGTAAGTATGTGTGTGTGCTTCTCTATATGTGTATCAGTGTGACAGAGTGTATATTCTCTATATGTGACTCTCCCCCTCTTGACTGTTGACCCCCCTTTGACTCTCTCTCTCCGTCTGACTCTTGATCCCCCTCTTGACTGCTGATCCCCCTTTGACTCTCTCTCTCCCCTGTCTGACTCTTGATCCCCCTTTTGACTGCTGATCCCCCTTTCACACTCTCTCTCCCAGTCTGACTCTTGATCCCTCTCCTGACTGCTGATCCCCACTTTGAATCTCTCTCTCCCCATCTGACTCTTGATCTCTTTCCTGACTGCTGATCCCCCTTTGAATCTCTCTCTCCCCATCTGACTCTTGATCCCCCTCTTGACTGCTGATCCCCCTTTGACTCTCTCTCTCCCCTGTCTGACTCTTGATCCCCCTTTTGACTGCTGATCCCCCCTTTCACACTCTCTCTCCCAGTCTGACTCTTGATCCCTTTCCTGACTGCTGATCCCCCCTTTGAATCTCTCTCTCCCCGTCTGACTCTTGATCCCCCTCTTGACTGCTGATCTCCCCTTTGAATCTCTCTCTCCCCGTCTGACTCTTGATCCCCCTCTTGACTGTTGATCCCCCTTTGACTCTCTCTCTCCCCTGTCTGACTCTTGATCCCCCTTTTGACTGCTGATCCCCCCTTTCACACTCTCTCTCCCAGTCTGACTCTTGATCCATCTCCTGACTGCTGATCCCCCCTTTGAATCTCTCTCTCCTCATCTGACTCTTGATCCTTTTCCTGACTGCTGATCCCCCCTGTGAATCTCTCTCCCCCCGTCTGACTCTTGATCCCCCTCTTGACTGCTGATCCCCCCTTTGACTCTCTCTCTCCCCTTCTGACTATTTATCCTCTCTTGACCCCCCTTCCACTTACTCTTCCAGTGCACTCTCTCCCCATTGAGTATGTTTTGGTGCTCTCCCTTGTCTGGCTTTTATTAACCTTTTCAGTGCCACAGGGGTATACAGTGCATTACAAAGCTATGCGTTGCGTACCCCTCTGGTACTGAAAGGGTTAATGTAGCACAGCGATGTCCGTTTCTCTCTTCCCCTCTGTTTCTTCAATCCTGGTCCAGGATTGAAGGAGCGGAGGGGGAGAGAGAAACAGGTATCGCTGTGCTACATTAAAAAAAAATAGCCAGCTGAGGGAGGGCACCGAAACGTACAATGTTTTTTGTTTTTTTTTTACTTCGGCAGTCTGTTGTAAGCGGCTGCGGCGGGGGCCGATGCGTCCTCAGAGAATGTGCGCCCTAGGCCGGTGCCTACCTCGCCTATAGGTGGCGCCGGCCCTGCATCTGTCTGATAACATCAGGGAGTATGCAATTGTATATAGCTGTCTTTTCTCATATGTATTCACCAAAAAAACGTCCTTTCCATTGTAACTTTTCAGTACTGGCACTTTAATGTCTCCAACCTTGTCTTCTGCAGAAAGTTCTGTGTAATATGATAAGAGCATTTCCTGTGTCAGACAACAATGAATATGGATAAGGGTGATGTCATGTAAGCATTGGAAGCATGGTCACAAAGGAGGTCATGTGAGGAATGGGGATTTGATCATTGGTGGAAAGCCTAGGGTACTTTTCCTAATGCAGTCATGTCAAACATATGGCCTGTCTACTGCATGAGGCATGTCAGTCAACAATGTGAGGCTGGCAATCCAGCAGTGCAAAATCCTCCCTAGAGAGATACCTTTTAAGTGCCTTATAGCCCAGGATCAAGGGGTTAAAAGCCCAGTCTAGCTTAATGGGATTTTTTCTCTTAGTCACTGTAACCCTCTGAAGTGTTGTCATGTAACACCCCACCAGTATACATATACCAATGTAACACACCTGTGATCATGCAATGAACAAGTTACATTAGCATGTGTATACTAGTTGGGTTTTACAGGCTGCCTTGTTGGCCATATATAAATAAAATGTGGACACTTTGCATATGGTTATTGTTTTACTTATTACTTTTGGATGTTTTATGCAATAATTTGCCTTCCGTTTATTTTTCCTAAGGTACTTAGTTACAGATTTAGGTCTCGATCCAAATGTTGGAGATGGCTGTTTTTTGTGCTGATGGCATTTTTTCCAGCACAGTAAGCTATGCAAATGTCTGTGCTGTGAAAAAATACCAGCAAAAAAAAAGAGCCGTTGTGTGATAAAGTGAAAAGGTGTTTTCACCCATTGAAAATGATGAAAACACGGTAAATATCAATTCAAATGTCTGTGTAAAAATACCAGCAAAAAAAAAAGAGCCGTTGTGTGATAAAGTGAAAAGGTGTTTTCACCCATTGAAAATGATGAAAACACGGTAAATATCAATTCAAATGTCTGTGTAAAAATACCAGCAAAAAAAAAAGAGCCGTTGTGTGATAAAGTGAAAAGGTGTTTTCACCCATTGAAAATGATGAAAACACTGTAAATATCAATTCAAATGTCTGTGTTAGCCATGAAAACCCGATAACGGACTAAAATTATCGCAGGAAAGTTAAGACCCATTTTTTTTTCAACTTGAGTCCCTTATCTGCTGTCTAAACAGCCGACGTAGAAACCTGAATGAAAAAAAAGTTTAAAAAAACTCCTCAGTGGATGTATTGATATGGAGCCCTAAGCCCCATATCAATACAGTCAAAGTATGAAACGTGACAAAAGTTAGTAGAATTACCCCGCCAGCATTCATAGGATTAACTCGACTAAGTTAGAAAACAACATCCCATTATAAGTAACACCATTAATCTTCATGTCCAGTGGAGTCCTCAGCTTCCTGGTCCTCTTCTGTCCTTCTCTTCAGTCTTCTATCTTCTGCCTTCTCTTCCTTCTTTCTTCTGCCTGTAAAATAAAACAAAAAGTATGAATACAAAGCATTAACTATGACATCATTTAACCCTCTGAGTGGCAGAGGGGTATGCAACGCATGGCAAAGCAATGCTTTGCGTACCTCACTGGCACTCAAAGGGTTAAAACATTATTGTGCCGTGAATATTTCGCTAAGTAAATGCCTCCATTTAATGCCCAAGTAAGTAAAAATGCAATGAATAAATGTCATAAATATTTGACCTTCATGTCTCCGCTGCTGTGTGCAGAGGCGGTGGAGACACTGATGAGCCGCACGGGTCCATCTTCTGTTCTGCACAGGCTGATGCCTGTAGCACACTGAGGGTTGGAAGTGAGTCTGCCTTTATATATGGGCAGTATCACTTCCAATTCCCTAACAGCCATTGGCTGGGATGTTCTTATGCACATCCCAGCCAATCAGTTTAAAGAAAATCCACTTGAATCTGATTGGCTGGGATGTGCATAAGAACATCCCAGCCAATGGCTGTGAGGGAATTGGAAGTGAGACTCCCCATATATAAAGGCAGGCTCACTTCCAATTCCTGAAAGCTAAAAGAAATAAAGAAGACAGAAAAGAAATTGTCATAAAGCCAATGACAGGGTAAGACCCATTCAGTGCTGTAACAATTTCTTGTTGCGAAAACTTATTAAAGACTTACAAACACCCAAAAAAATGTGTCATAACTTTATTGAAAAAATATGAATAAAAAACTAAAATAATTTGGACAGTGAGTATTTATACCCTACTGTCCTAAAACCTTCACTTTTAACTAGGGACCTTAAGGCCGTCTTCTTATACCCTGATTACCAATAATGAAGTATGATATACTGTTATGTGAGAACTGACGAGCAACTCTGTGTGGCCCACTAAATATATGAGCATGAAATCAACCAATTAGTAACGATCTTATGGTTACAGTATAACAATCATTATTATGTCTAATAATATTTGGAAGGTGTTAACCAACTTTTTACCACTAACCATAATACCATGAAGCTCCAACTGTCTCAAGGCTACCTGTATCAATAAAACCTAGGCCTCTTTTCTCACTTAATATAGTCATAGACCGCTCAAACTGACCCAGTATATTCAGTGTATATATCTTAGTTTATATTTCAACTAAATCAAATGCTCTTTAACACTTACAATATATCATCAAATATAATTTCTTCTCAGTATTCAGTATACTTCTTTTATTGTTTATTCATGTGATGGGTATATACTACTGGTCAAAAGTTTGAGAAAACCTTAATTTTTGCTATTTTTATATATTGCCATATAACTTGACAAAAACATTAGAAAAACATGTAAACATTGGGAATTTCTAAACTCGACAAATATTATAATCTATTTAACAGGGTTTTTTTAGTGTTTGTAGATTTGTAACATATTTTTTGTGTAAAAGCTAAAAAAAAAGTGCTTTTGTTACTTTTTTTTATCATATTTTTAGAAAAAAATAAACAATTGGAAATAAAAAAGAAAGCATTGAATCATTTTGTTTAATCCTTTAAAGGGATAGTAATGTTTCATGATAAAAGCAGCTCCAATTAATCATCATAGTATTTGGACTTTGGAGAGTGTTATTTCAGTTCTGTCAGAGTTGTTCAAGAATAATTGAATGATAAAGTATCCCCCTCCCGCCCCTTTTACTGATGTAACACTGTTCAGCCAGATCAGAAGGGAGGTGCCCAGGTAGATTGCAGAGAGGGAAAATCTTCAATTAAGATAAGGGAAAAACCTGAAAAACTTGTCAAGGGGGCAGGGCTTTCATTGTTCTCATAGGAAGAAGAGTGTCCCATTCTGTTATCTGTCTGGTCTATGGACTGCATTCCACATCTGAGAAAAGATGGCTTACACTAGGTAAAAGGGGAAGGAGGGGAAACTTTGCTTGTGAATATCTCTCAAACCATAAAGGTCTGAGAGATAAGACTTATATTGTTCTTCATGTTTTTTTAGTGCCTACAAAATAAAATAAAGCTAAAACAAAGTATTACTATCCCTTTAACTAATACATTGTACTTATCGCTATCCTTTTAAAAGGTCGCACGCAAAAGAGTGTGCAAACACACAACACATTAACGATGTTGCCAGAATAAAAATGCCGACATGAGAATCTTGCACTGCATGTTAGAGCGAGATTCTCATGTCGGATAGTAAAAGGTCCCATTCCAGCCTTGCTATCTCCCCAATGTCTATGAAAACATGTCAGCCCATAATTACCCAGTGTGGACATGGATATATTTTTATATACCTCTATACATAAATTCTATATCACTATTACTATTGCTCTTAGGAGAAAAATGACACCTCATTAGTAAGATTTTACCTACCACAGGGGGCACTACAAGTACAAAACTACACCAATTGCAACCTCTATTTTTTCTAACATTTTCTCAAACATTATTTGTCTGTACAAAAATGGTTATAACAACTAGAGAAGTGAAGAAAGGGTAGACAAACCATACCATTTTGGAAAGAAGACAACCTGCCACATCTAATGAGGGGTAAGCTGCCTTCTTACCCCAATACTGGGGTGCAAAAATGCTTCCAGAATGTGGAGATAAAAAAAGGCATTTTCTCACATTTCTGTATAAACGGTATACCATTTTGGAAAGTAGACATACTCCCGCATCAAATGAGGGGTTGCTTGCCTTTCTAGCCCTGGGCTTAAGTGCACAAATATTTACAAAATGTGGAACTATAGGAATAAATACATGTTTTTTTACATTTCCACCACATCAAAGATACTAAAATCTTTGAAAACCATAACATTTCCTGCTGTATTCAGGACCTGCTACCAACATGAGAAAAATGGTAGTCCATTTGTGTGGGTTAATGTACAATATGTGGGTGCTAGGAACACTTACCTAAACCTGACACTTTTGTTTTTGAAATTATCTGCCTGCATTAAAATGGTTATAACCATAACAGATATGCAGGAAAAGTAGAGAAACCATGCCATTTTGAAAAGAAGGCAATCTGCCGCATTTAATGAAAGGTCACTTGCCTTCTTACCCAAAGGCTAGTGTGCACAAATGCTTCCAGAAAATGGCGCTAATGAAAATAAAATGGCATTTTCTTTCATTTCTGCCTGTTCAAATGCACTGAAATCTGTGAAAACCATGGAATTTCCAACTGTATCCATTAGCTAGTGCTCTTAGAAGAAAAATGACACCCCATTGGTATGAGTTGACCTGTCTTAAGGGGTGCTAGAAGTACAAAACTACACCTACTACAACTCTGATTTTTCTAGCATTTTCTCAAATCTGACTTGTCTGTACAAATGGCTATAACACCTTCAGAAGTGAAGGTAGATAAACCATACCATTTTGGAAAGAAGATAACCTGCCACATCTACTGAAGGGTCACTTGCCTTCTTACCCCAATCCTGTTGTGCATAAATGTTTCCAGAAGGAGGCAATGTAGGAAAAGAATTGCATTTTTTACATTTTTGTCCCTTCAGATGTAGTGAAATCTGTGAAACTATGGAATTTCCAACTGTATTTGTTAGCAGTGCTCTTAGGAGAAGAACGGCACCCCATTGGTATGAGTTGACATACTGTAGGGGGTGCTAGAAGTACAAAACTACTCCTGTTACAACCTCTGATTTCTCTTACATTTTCTCAAACATTCTTGCATGTATGAAAATGGCTATAACACCTTCAGAAGTGAAGAAACGGTAGAGAAACGATACCATTTTGGAAAGATGATAACCTGCCGCATCTAATGAGGGGTCACTTGCCTTTCTACCCCTAAGTTAGTGTGCACAACTATTTCCAGAAAATGGTGCTACAGAAAAAAAACATTTGTTTTTTTCACAAATCAGTCACTTCAAAGATCCAAAAATTGTTCAACACCATGGGATTTCCTAGGAGGACCTCCTGCCAGCCTACAAATATGGTACCCCACTGCTGTGGTTGACATACCATATTGGGTGCCAGGAGATGAACCCCCTCCCCTGTGGCACACACAGGGTTAATCTTTTTTTCATCTTTTTTATAGACCTCATTGGGGGGGCTTCAGAACCCTTCCTGATGTCCCCCAATGAGGTATTAGTTTAAAAAATATGGCCCAAAAGAATTTACCCTGTGAGTGCCACAGGGGTCTCCAGCGCATTGCAAAGCAATGTTCTGCAAACCCCCTGCGGCACTCACAGAGCTATTTTTTTTTATATTTTACTTTTGATTATTATCAGAGATTATGGGGGGACATCAGGACATGAATACAAGTTAGTGAAAATAGCCCTGTGTATGCTACAGGAGTGGGGTCTGAACCCCCTACCCTGTGACACACACAGGGTTAATCTTTTTTTTTTTGGTTCATTTTTTTTTATAGACCTCCTGATGTTCCCAATGAGGTCTTAGTAAAAAAAAAAAAAAATAGTGCCCCAAATAACTGACCCTGTGAATGCCACAAGGGTCTCCAATGCAATATGCTGAGGACATCTGCGGCACTCACAGGGTTAATTTTTTTATTTCTTTTCTTTATTTATTATTCGTGGGGGGACATCAGGACCCCTCCTGATGTCCCCCCAGTTATTGATCTCCCAGTGATATCGCAATGAGCTTTCCTGCCCTCTCTCCTACCTCTGGTAGGAGTGAATGGGATCGGGGAAGGTTAACTAATGTCACCAGTGACTATGTCACCAATGACACTGAGAGGCTTCCCCCGATCCCGCCCACTCCTACCCGGAAGTTCAGGTAGGAGAGAGGGGAAAGGAGAAGCTCTGCTTCTCCATTGTAAATATTGATCTCCCAGCGCGATCGGCTGGGAGATCAATAACTGGGGGGCATGAGGAGTGATCTTCATGCCTCGTCAAGAGTGCCAGGCAAATGCATTTATAAAATGCAGCCACTGCAAGCTGGTTATACCGGCGTATGCAGTGACTGCATTGTACGAGCTTGGCACAGCAGGTACAGCTGTCCAAACTCGTACAATGTACCCACCTGGCACTCTAGGGGTTAAGCATATGGCGACTAGCTTGAAAATACGTCTCTTACCTATACGTCTCTTACCTAAAAGTGGCAGATCTAAAGAAATCTTTACCCTTTGGAGACTGGAAGCCAGGTAACAACGCAGACATCTTGTCTGTGCGCCTGTGCCGTCAGTCTCGGTCTCCTGTAAGAAGCATTGTAGTGTGCCACATGGTAACCGTAAGGGACTGATGGCGCAGGCATGCAGACTACACTAACCTGCCCATCAGTTTCCAAAGAGTAAAGATTTATGTAGAATCTGCCACTTGTGATAGGTAATACACATATTTTCAAGCTAGTAACCGTATGCTTAATGATTGAAGGGCGACTTATTAATATGTGAAAGTTCTGCTTTAACTTTTTAAGCACTCAGAGGGGGTATGCTATTCATTGCTTCACATTGCTATCTATACTACTTTGGAACTCAAAGGAATAAGACCCGTCTCACATGAGCAGCTGATGTTCATCTCATCTTCAAATAAATGGCTGATCCATATGGGCTTCCACCAGTAAAACACTCCTCTTCTGCATCCAGATTAGCGCTAGTACTCAAAGGGATAGTAATGTCTATATTAAAGTGTGACTTCGAGTCTCCAATATGGTTTTTTATAACAAGTAGCACTATGTTTAATTACTTAGAATTCTGTAGTTCAAAAGATATTCAAGCTGAAAGAATCCCACTCCTTTCTCTGCGTCACGCTGCCTCTAATCGTGGTCCAGATGGAGCGCGGCGAGGGACAATCTTCAGTAAGCAAGAGGAAAATCCTGCCCTCCTTCATCAAGGGTGGCAGGGTTTTCCTTATACTTACTGTGTGAAGATTGTCCCTCACTGCATCTGTCAGGTCCTAAGACCGGATTGCAGCTCTAAGGGGACGTGGTCAGAAGGGATGGGGATCATTTTAGCTTGAATATCTTTTGAACTACAGAAATGTAAGTAATTAAACATAGCGCTGCTTGTTATAAAAAACATATTGGAGACTTGGAGCTTCACTTTAATATAGACACTACTATCCCTTTAAGCAAAGGTGAATGAAAAGAGAAGGTGATAGCACTGTTGCAGTAGTCTGCTACAGTTCTGTCACCTGTATAAAAGAGGTCTTCATTTTAGTCACTAGAGATACGTTCATGATTTGAGTCCTTAAAAAACACATTAAAAAATGTAAGGTATCACCAAAAGATACATTTAGTTTAAATTCAAAGTCTTTCCTTCTTCATTTATTGGGAGAGATGTATGTGCGTGGCAGTAGGACAAATGAAGAATATAAAATGGCACAAATGCAAACTGTACAATGTATAACCACACTTACACCTTTTCTTTTTTTACTATATGCTCCTTTTGTGGAAAACTTGGTAAGAGTTTGAGGAAAAAAAGAATAACTGGGCATTATAATAAGAAGGTAGAAGCTCTGTATGAAAATAAGGAGCAAATTGCACCATACAGTATAGCGAATTTGCAACCAGGGTGTATGCAACTGTAACATGATCTAATGCTTGTTTCAATATTAATGTATAAAATTGACACAGCCACATTTTTTTGTAAGCCAGACTCAGTTGTTGAAGACCCAAACGTAAATATTTGTTATCATTCCTGTTTTTATAACTACTTAATTACATTTCATCGAGTATTCTACGATATCCACGCAAAACGGACATACCAAGATATTATGTGAATGCATCCACTTACCTACTTTATATCAGACTAGTTGAACAGCCCGTAACACGGGCCACAGTGCCACTGGCACTGGCACCCGGTCGCGGGGCGGTCACGCGCAGTAGAGACTGCCCGCACCGCGGCTGATACAGAGCTGGACGCTCCTTCGGAGCGACCAGCTCTGTATCAGCCGCGGCGCGGGCAGTCTCTACTGCGCATGACTGTAGCATGCGCAGCAGTGTGTACTGCGCATGTCGCGGCGTTACACACGAATTAGCGAATTATTATATAAGGAGGATATGTCTGTTCTGGTCTCTAAGCATTACGGATACCACTGCAGTAACCCGAACTAATTAGTTAATCCTATGTGTACTTATGCTTAGATTAGGGTATTCTGTATGTAGTGATATGTTTCTTATTAGCAGGTATATTGCTCAGTTTAGAGATTTTGGCACAGTGTGGAGATGAATGTGTCACTGTCTAATAGTGATTGTCATCATATTAATATCTGAGATGACTGCACCATAGACGGTGATATCTTTTGGTCCCTCTCTATACAGTTTTATGTAGTCTTGGCAAGAGTTGCTTTATGTAACTGATTAGGTGTTTTTAATATGGTAAATGGTTTATGTTTTTTGGGGAATTGAGGTACCGTGGGATATGGTCACTGCTATTTATATTATTCTTATTTATATTTTTTTATTAAATTTTGATATGATTATATGATTGGTGATGTAATTTATTTTACTGGTCTGAGTGCTTATCTAAATACCTAGCTATTACTTTTTCTTTTCTTTATTTTTCTTTTGTTTGAATTGTACTATTATGATATATATGGTTATGACCAATATTGTAATTTAGTTATATGTGCTCCTTCTATATATTTTTTATTTTTGGGGTTTTATTTTTTTGTCATTTATTTTAACATTATAGTCAAACTGCATATTGCATGTGCTTGTGATTAAACATTTTTAAGTGGTAATTGTCTACCTTACTTTTTCTCATTTATATGATGTCATGTACTCTTTAAGTGTGGGTAATGTCAAATCTGCTGTAGAAAGTGAGACTTAAATCATAAGTTTAAGGTCTTCAGTTAGTATTATGCTATATCATACCTTCCAACATTTCACATGGCCAAAGAGGGACACTTGTTTTAGGTGGCGTAGGTTGGGGCGTGACAGGTGGACTGGGCATTACCAAGAATTTTTAGGTAATTTTGTGTAAATGAATACATGATTAGAACAAGACCAAAGTATTTTATTTATGCAGACTAATTTATGAACACATATACTGAAGTGAATCAAATATTAATGTGAGTTGTATTGTGAAGCAATTTGATACTCTTATATATACACCATAGGGTATGATCTCCCAAAAAGAGGGATATAACAAGGTAAGAATGAGGGACACAGGGATTTGGGTCTTAAAGAGGGACACTTAAGAAGTATGTGTAAGGAGGTGAAATCATAACCAGATAATAGACTGCACACCATTAGATTCCCTGGCAATCAAGAGGTTAATTACCTCCCCGGGGATCCCTGAGACTCACTCAAGACCAATGTCTCTTTTTCCACCTATGTGCAGCCATTGGCAGACCTTAACCCTATGAGTACCAGAGAGGTAAGCAATGCATTATGTGCAGCCATCTGCAGACCTTAACCCTTTGAGTACCAGAGAGGTAAGCAACACATTGCTCTGCAATGCGTTGTTTACCTCTCTGGAACTCAGGGGGTTAAAGAGAGATAAGCAGTGCTGGGCTATCGATCTGCATAAACTGCAGGAGAATCACACATACTGTTGAGATTGGCCCTGGTTGTGTCCAGTAAAGCAGCGCAAACCTCCATGCTTTGTCTGGCACACCACTCTTCGGGCAGTACATATCCACCATGTCTTGGATGGAGCGCAGTTATATTAATGTGTAGAACTTGTAATAATACCTTCTTTCTGCAGAATGCTATGGTACATAGAACAGTCCCATAGCATACTAGATTACACACTGCTCTGAGTATATAAGCCCCACAAAGGGCTAAATTGACATTTCTCATTGCAAATTAAATAAAATGTACCTGGTGAGAGATTCTGCCAGTCTCTCTGATGGTGCTAGATAGTATGTTCCCACTCTGACTTACTTATCTGGTCTCTGCAAAGCACACCAGAGTGTGCTCACTCACTACTACTACCAAGGAGGGCAAGGGTTACATGAATTATAGTGTACTCTGCATGCGCATGCTGCCAATCAACTAATTTTCAGTGTCTCTCCTCCACGTGAGCCAAGCGGCTGAGGGCTGTATAGCGGAACGGCTCATGGTTGAGACAAGAATAAAACCAAGCAGGGCAGAAGCCTGGGAAGCGGGACAGTGGCTTAACGTGACCGGACATTGGGTCCAAAAATCAGGACTGTCCAGTGTAAATCGGGACAGTTGTCAGTTATGAGGTTCCGTTCTGACTCACTTATCTGGTCTCTGCTAGAGTGCAGGAGTATGCTCACTCACTGCTACTACCAAGGAGGGCAAGGGTTGTGTGGATTAAAGTGTAATCTGCTTGACCTTGCCAACAATCAACTAATTTTTGGTGTCTTGCCCCCTAGTGAGCAAAGTGGCTGAGGGCTCTATGGGGGGACGGTTGAGGGTTGAGAAAAAATAAAACCAAGCGGGGAAGAAACCTGGGAAGCGGGACAGTGGCTTAAAGTGATTGTAATTTCTAAACACAAGTATATCACTGAGTCTTCTTTAGATTATAAGAAACACTTTGCTCTGTTTGAAAACTCTTACTTTTTTCATCGTTCTAAAGTTATGAAGTGGAGAAGGATCCCCTGCAGGCCCCTACTGGTTGCCTCCCACTGAATGGATAGTGTGCTTGTCATGTGACCCAACAGCTGCAGCGAGAGACAAACTTCAGTAAGTATAAGGAAAATCCTGAGCCCTTGATGAAGGAGGACAGGATTTCCCTTTGCTTACTGAAATTTGTCCCTAGCTGCATCGTCTTGAACTCAAGGAGATGCAGCAGTGACTTAAACCGAAGGTGCGGGCGGGGGATCCTTCTCAACTTCATAATGACTCAAAAGTAAGAGTTTTTAAACAGAGCAAAGTGTTTCTAATAATATAAAGGAGACTCTGTGATATACTTGTGTTTAGACATTACAATCACTTTAAAGCAGCAGGACAGTGGTATTGGGCCCAAAAATCATGACTGTCCCGCTAAACTGGGACAGTTGGCAGATATGCTATATAAGGTATCATTGACCACTAGTGACATTCCTGTACTGTGCCTAGGGGAAAAGTTAATAACTGGGAACTTTCAAAATAACATACCTAGCATAATTTCAAATGGCCGTATTGGGACATTTTGACCCAAATATCTGGATTAAGGGCCACATTCTCAGGTTGAAAGAGTCCTGTGTAACCTGCTATGTGATCTGCACCAATTAGCTGCATCTTTAGTGTCCAAACAGGTGTCATTTCTATCAGTAATGCACTGGGGAAGTCCTTCTTGTCTTGTGTGTGTTCAGACAGGGATATCTTTAACTTATGGGGGGAGGATCTGCACTAAGCAGTGATAAAGTTGAGTTGACTTCTCCAGTGATATCACTTCTCCAGTTCCTATGTTATTCTATAGAGCATATGCACTAAAATCTCCAAACCTGGAGAAATCTTAGCGCATTGGCCCCACAGAATAACATAAGAAGTGGAAAAGTGATATCGCAGGAGAATTAATCTACCCCGTTGAATGTTATAGATTGATGACTGAGAAACTCTGGGTTTCAACCAGCAGATACAAATCACCTACAATCTACTTCATGGAGCTCCTTAAATCATCATATTTTAGGGATCTCAGGGTAAGCTCATTTTGAAGGTTATCAGCTATGCCAGACACCTTTTTGTGTAACTCTGAATAAATGATTTAGTGCAAGACCAAATTAATTTATTAACACACTAGTGTAAAAGCCCGTGTACGAGAGCCAAGGTACGGGTGATGTTAACCATTTGAGTGCCAGAGGGGTACGCAATGCATTGCTTTGCATACCCCTCTGGCACTCAAAGGGTTAAGAGGCTGGTCCTGCTTTGCATCCTGACGCTGATGCAATCATCATACCTGGGAACTCTCCGGTTTTGCCCCGGAGACTCCGGATTTCAGACTGAATTACCGGGTCTCCGGGGCAATGTGTGGATTACCGGGTGGGCAGAGTTTAAATAGAAACTCTGCCCACTTGTGCTCCATCCCGCCCGATTCCTCCCACTCCCCGCCCTCTTAGAGACTTTTTGCAGGTTTTTTTTTTGTCCCTCCCCCCCTCCAAGACTAAGCCCCGCCCCTTTTATGATGCGAATTGCGTCATTTTCCTCCCATGTCGGAACTGACAGGGTTACCCTCCGGGTAGCCCTGTTTCAAAAGTTCCCAAGTATGGCAATCATGCATTGTAGAGACTGCCCAAAAGCACAGAACTCCAAACATTCTGTGCTTCCAGCATTCCGTGCAGTCTCTACTGCGCATGACAGCTTCTGACAAACATCCTTAGGGAATTATTATATAAGGATATTTATAGACACATATACTTGTGCCTGTTATCGATGTGGAACAATGTGACAGATGTGTCTGGCATACCTTCCATCATTTCAAATTGCCAAAAAAAGACACTTGTGTTTTAAGGGGTTGCTGTGGGTGTGGCTGGTGGGCAGGGTATTACCAATAATTTTTAGGCTATTTCATGACTTATTTATACCTCCTCCTGTAACCTAATAAATGACTTCTAACAAGACCAAAGGTTTTCTATTTACACATACTAATTTATAAACCCATGTAATGAAGAATAATATGAGTTTTATTGCTGTGGAGCAATGCGATACACTTATATACACACCACACAATCTGATCTCCTAAAAAGAGGAACATCAGGGTGGGAAAGAGGGATTTGGGTCTAAAAGAGGGACACTTGGGAGGTATGGTCTGGCATTGAACAGGGGAATATGGGTCTCAAAGGGGAACTGTCCCTCCAAAATAAGCACACTTAGGAGGTATGAGAACCAGCTGGAAGTTAAAGAATTATTATATGTAAAATAAGCTAAAAACACTCATACAGTCTACCACTCAATTCCAATTCTCCACACCCAATATGGCCACCCTAAACATCCGTTTTCAGCTACTTCTGGGTTTACGCCACTTCCTCTACCCGGCCAAGTGGCTTCTGGGTAATCGTTCAGAACGGACACGTGGTAGGAGGTACTTCGTTAAGCTATCGTTTCGAAGGACCGTTAAGGGGGGGCATTATGAAGCCAGGTGAGGTATCATAAGTTTGCAGGGTGTTGTTTGTAGGTTATCACGGAAAGTTCTGGGTGAGCATACACTAGTATTCAAACTTCACACGCGTGTACATGTGGGGCCTGTGGAGAAATATCCGGCATTTTTTTTTTTTTTACTTGCGGCTCTCCTGTTGCTGAGCTACAGCTCCGATCATCTAAACTCGGGCAGTGGCAGATTGAGGATGATTGACTTTGTATTTCTATGACAGCATGGGCGCCACGGGTTGTCCGCTAGTGAGGGTTATAATGCAACGATATGGTATCCACGTGGTGGCCATTACTGCCTAATACACCAGTTAACGAATCAGGGGGCTGGAAGGTACACGGAGGTTATACACTGAACGCCCGACGGCATTCAAAGGGTTAAACTAGTGCAAGTGCGTTAAGTGTGCGAGTAAGAAATACATTAATAGTAACGAAAAGCGAGCAGAGAGTCCATACAAGAGATGGGCAACCCGAGCCCCACTCCTCCAACAGCGAAGGACTACAGTTCCCATCGTCTCGCATCAGACTGTTGTAGGAGAATAATTGAAGTCCTCGTCAGGTTGGCCACCTCTGAAATCTACATTATTTACAAATAACTATAGGCAGGCATTTCACCTCTCGTACGGGTAGGATTATCTCTTGGATACAGTATCTTGCATGTAAATTATTATTTTTCCTCATTTTGCTTAAATTAGAATCCTCATTTAAGTCATATTTGCCAGTAGAGTGTTGGACGGATGACCAGACATTGTAAGCAACACCGCTAAATACACTGGATAGAACTTCTCATCCACGTGTGTTGAGGAGACCATGTGCTACTGCCACCTGAGCGCATCTGGAGCCTAAAGACAGTAACTGAGTTTTATGTAAATCTATTACAATATCTGCAGAGTGGTGGGAATGAGCTCTTTAATAGATGGTGTATCGCCTCCCTTTACTTGATTCTATTACAGACTTTAAATGTTTGATTTTATTTAAATGTTTGATTTGTCTTGCTGCATTCCCACAAATGTGTACATATGGAGGATATGGCCCTTAGTAATATAACTGTTGATAAACATGCTAGGTTTGCTTTGATACTTCTGTCAATATCTAAATGCTTGTGGAGCAGGGCATCAGGGTCCCTACTTATTGTCCCCCCCCCCCCCCCCGCGCATTCATTAACTGTTCAGTTAGATAGGCGACTAATACAGCATGCAGGAAGACAAGAGCCTCCTTCTGCTTGACTTGGCATTCTATGAATGTTCAGGTTATATAGGAGGAACTTCAAGGCCCAGTTATATCATTGGCAACTTGATGTTGCTGAACCCAGAAGTTCATAGAATGCCATGTTGAAGAGGTAAAGGAAGGAGGTGAACACATTCCTGGTTGCAGCATTGGTAATCTATCCAGTCGGATAGGCGATCAGTGAGGAGCAATAGTGTATGTCAAGGGATCCCACACTGTCTGCAATTTTGATATTCAGGATTGCTCTCATGCTGATGGTAGTCATTGTATATATTTTAAAGTGTTAAAACTTGCCCTGCAGTGTACGGAAACTTTCTGGTTTCAAGTCTAGTTGCCAGGCCCCAATTTCTAGTCACCATAATCTGGCACCTGGGTTTTGCCAAGCCCTGTCGTACGGCAAGTTTTAACTTGCAGAGAATTAAAATCTTTTTATATTTTCTAGCAATTTTTATGTAAAATAGTCTTTGAAACATTAACCGTTGTTTTGGCTGCTGTCTGGTACTTTATGCTAATTATTTTCACAATATACTCATTAGTTCTGTTCCAGATCAAATTTATTGCTTGCTGTGCTATTAGAAATGCTGTACTGTATGGGGTTGTCTATATTCTCTAATACCACAGTGTGAGGGAATATTGGCCCAACACAGAAACTAATAAGTATACAGTGCTGAGGACAAAGTTCATTCCTCAAAATGTTTATATTATAAACAAATGACTAACATCCTATATAATAATTCGCTAAAACGTGTGTAACGCCAGAGTCATGCGCAGTAGAGACTGCTGCGCATGACTGCCCCGCGACTGGCTGGCAGTGTTACTGTGGCCCATGTAACTGGCTTATCAACTAGTAATATATATTCAGTTTTCATTTGTCTTTAAGCATATGTAAGCTTGCTTTTAAAGGGATAGTGATGTTTCACAAAAAAAGAAGCTCCAATTAATCTTCATGGTATTTGGGCCATGGGGAGTGTTACTTTAATACTGTCTGAGGTATAGTTCAAGAGTAACTGAATGATAAAGTATCCCCCTCCCGCCCCTTTTACTGATGTAATACTGCCCACCTTGGAGCAACTAGACTGTCTGGATGGATCACAGAGAGGGACAATCTTCAGTGCATAAAACCCTGCCTTCCTAGACCGTTTTTTCCTTATGCTCACTGAAGATTTTTCCTTTCTGCAATTCATCTGGACAGTATTGTTGCTCTGAGGTGAGCAGTGTTACATCAGTAAAAGGGCTGGGAGGGGGATACTTTCATTAAATTACTATAGAACTACAGCCCTGACATTATTGAAATAACACTCTCCATGGTCCAAATACTATGAAGATTAATTGGTGCTGCTTTTATTGTGAAACATTTCTATCCCTTTAAGGTGACTTATCCACTGTAATTACACTGGCATGTTTTTACAGTGTCCATTAACAGACAGATCCCACTGCTTTCAGTATAACAGGAATTAATCTGGTTACACACCATATTATCTCAGAAGTGCTGCAAGCCAAGATATTTGCCATATTATAGGCACTGTAATTAGTTAGGTCTGACCTTTCATTACTGTAGAACTGGGTAAGATACTATGTTTATTAACCAATGGAATTCAGATCTGCATGAAGACAAATAATATTATTAGGAGCCAGCATTGTTTTATGAAGAATAGATGTTAGTCTGATTTACTTGCATTTTACAAAAGAGTAAGTAGTAATTTGGACAAGAGAATTGCTGTTGAGGTAGTATATTTGGATTTTGCAAAAGCCTTTGATACATTGCCTAACAGATTACTGTATAAATTAAAAGCCTTTGGTGTGGGAGTGGATAGCTGTACATGGTTTGAGAACTGGTTAAATGAAAAATGGCAGAGAGCTCTTGTAAATGGGGCCTTTTCATGTTGGTCTAAAGTTATAATTGGAATGTCACAGGGTCCAGTCCCTGGTCCAATGCTTTTTTTTTTTTTTTTTTTTTTTAATTAATGATTTAGAAGTAGGAATTGAAATTAATGTCTCAATCTTAGCTGATGGCATTAAGCTGTGTAAGGAATGATCTATAGAGCTGGATGGTTTTTCTCTGTATAATGCTTTAGCTAAACTGAGTGGACAGGAAAGTGGCAGATTAAATTTAATGTAGGTAGGTGTAAGGTTATGTATTTGGGCTGTAGAAACAAACATGCTACCTATACACTAAATGGGAAGCAACTTGGAGGAAACCTCATTAGAGAGAGATTTAAAGGGATAGTAATTTTTCATAATAAAAGCAGCTCTAATTAATCATCATAGTATTTGGACTTTGGAGAGTGTTGTTCCAATTCTGTCAGAGTTGTAGTTCGAGTAATTCAATGACAAAGTATCCCCCTCCAGCCCCTTTTACTGATTTAACACTGTTCAGCCAGAGCAGAAGGGAGGTGCCCAGGTAGACTGCAGAGAGGGACAATCTTCAATTAAGATAAGGGAAAAACCTGAAAAACTTGTCAAGGGGGCAGGGCTTTCATTGTTCTAATAGAAAGAAAATTGTCCCTTGCTGTTATCTGTCTGGTCTTACAACCAGATTCCACATCTGAGAAGAGATGGCTTACACTAGGTAAAAGGGGCGGGAGTGGGAAACTTTGCTTGTGAATATCTCTCAAACCATAAAGGTTTTGAGAGATAAGACATATCATTCTTCATGTTAATACCTACAAGATAAAATAAAGAAACAAAGCATTACTATCCCTTTAAGAGTACTGATAGACATCACAGCAGTGTTCAGAGTCACTCGGCTGCTGCAAGAGCAAATAGGGTACTATCTTGCATAAAGAGAGGTATAGATGCACATGATCCAAAACATTCTTCCTCTATATGAATCCTTGGTAAGGCCTTATCTAGTGTGTGGAGTACAGTTTTTGGCACAAGTTCTTAAAAAAAGACATTATTTAACTTGAAGTTCAGAGACATGCAACAAAACTGATACAGGGATTGGAGGATCTGCGTTACAAAGAGACTAGCCAAACTGGGTTTGTTTAGACAAGACACTTCTAAAGGGTAATATGACCATTTATAAATATATTCAAGGAATTATTTACTCAAAGTACCTAATCTGAGAACATTAAGACTAGAAGAAAGGCACTTTTGACTAAAACAAAAGCAAGGATTTTTTACAGTGAGGGAGGATAACGTTATGAATTCTTTGCCTTGGGATGCTGTACTTGCAGACACTTAACTTCTTTAAAAAATAAAGGATACCTGTCTAGCACAGAGCAGTATTGAGAATGATGACAGTTGGCTTCAAAGCAGATAGCTTGTTGGTCCAGGGAACTGACTGCCATTTGGAGTCAGGGTTTTTTACCCACTTGGGGCTTAATTGAAGGTTCAGTGGGTTTTGTTTTCCACTGTAGGTAGCTCTGGTTGACTATCACTGGTTCACTTTTAAAAGGTCGCACGCAGAAGAGCTTGTGACCAAATGGAGCATCAACGATGCCGCCATGATAAAAAAAAATGGCGACATAAGAATTTTGTGGCACACTAAAGTGCGAGATTCTTATGCCGCTTACTGATGCCTCCAGAATAATTATTCAACCGAATGCAGACATGCACTAATAAACATGAGGGCATTCCTGTCACTGATATCAAAGCAATCATAATGATAACGCTGAATAAGTAGAGCTATCAATACATCATAATTTATTTCTTTGAGAGCTGCCCTGTCTCAAAAAATGTAAAAAAAAAAAAAAAAAAAAAAAGTTGTAGGGTTTATTCCCCCTACATGCAGAGTACAATAAGGGTACCCCAACTGCTAAGAGAGGTTTTGTTCAAATGTTATTACAGCTCAAACTTTAATTTTTTTTAGGTGCAGTATCATAGTGGCCTGAAATTGTACCTGATGCATGTGTGTCTTGAAGATCCTTCTACTCAACCCGGACATACATAGAATGCTGGGTTGATGAGGAGAATGTAAAAGGGAAGGCAGCGATTGCCTTACTGGTCAAAGCATTGATTGCCTATCCTATTGGCTAGGCAATCAATGCTATGGGGGATATCAGGAGGGGTTCTGATGTATAACCCTTTATTCTGCACATCCAGCTAGACCAATAGATTGCCCCACTGTGCAATTTTGTTATATACACGTTCACTGCCATACTCATGGGAGTGAATGCGTATATTTGAAAATGTTGAAACTTGCCCTGCAGTGTAGGGAAGCTTCTTCTCTACATATGGGGCACGTTTCTGGGTGCCAGGCCCCAATTTCTAGTCACCATGATGACCTGGCAACTGGAATTTGTCGAGCCCTTGATTCAGATACCACGTGACTGAAATTCTGGCAGTTCAGTCTCTCAGGATCAGCAATAGTGCATCAGGGTTTTCAGACCCCTCTCAGCTCGTTGTGGATCTGTCAGCATTTATAGTGCAGCCTGGCTCCATCAAAACTGCTCCCAGGGGAGAAGACCTGCAGATGGGGCAACAATCATGAGATGAAGGTAGGTTTTTTTTATTTTGGGTGTTCACTGTTCCTTTAAACAACCTATATTCCCTCAGGGGAGACAGTTTCTGGCACCAAATCATTACCAATGCTGCTTACGTGATTTAATGGCATAGCACACAACTAAGTTTCTCATGTTTCTTCTACAGGTTTCAGCCCAAGAGGTGGCCGTGGAGGTTTTGGTGACCGCGGTGGTGGCAGGGGAGGATTTGGTGGTGGAAGGGGAGGATTTGGTGGTGGCCGTGGCCGTGGTGGCTTTGGAGACCGTGGTGGTGGCAGGGGTGGCTTTGGGGATCGTGGAGGCAGAGGAGGATTCAGAGGTAGGACATCTCACCTCAAGTCGACTTTTATTCTGTAATTTGCTACTAAACACTTTTCTTAATATTGCTCACAGCTGTAGAAAATGATTGTAGAACCCCACAAACAGCAATTGCTCAACCATTTGAAGAACAGACCAATACATGAAGCATTGATGAAATGATGCACTGCACGTTCATCTTGTCCTCAAAGGAATACATAAGCCCAGATAATAAAATACAGTAATCTGTTCTGAGAGAACATGTTCTTGTGCTACTGTAGTTGTAAATATTTCCATGGCTTGATAGAAACAAATTTCGTGAGACACTGCATGTGCTGTTTTTTGTTTTTTTTCCCTCTCCCCTCTTCTCCAAGTGTAGGGAAGCTGTTTTTGCTTTGCACCCCCTTCATAAAGTAGACCTGTTAGCTTCATAGCTTTTAGCCTAATTAATTGTAGCTATTTAAACAGCATATAACTTGTGCTTTTTGTTCTGCAAACAGGTCAATGGTTTTAAAGAGATTTTGTTTTGTCTGGGAATCTTATCTTGGCAGAGCTTTGGTCTTTGACTTGGTCAGATAAAACTACACAAATCACTTTGATGGAATGCATGGCAAGCATACTCTGCAATTAAATGCAGTGTATTAAGGAGCCCAGTATCTGCCTTCATCAAGCATAAATAGTCACCCACTAACTGGTTTTTAACCCCCTTAAGGGCCCAGGACCTACATGTATGTAATGGGGAGAATGCGCATAAAGGACCCATGACGTACATGTACATCCTGGAATTCAGGGCTCCCCATGAGGCTGAATGTAGTTCGTGGACATCCAATTCCAGTAACAAAAAAAAAAAAAAAAAAAAAAAAAAAAAAAAAAAAGATGCTCTGTGGTCCTTAAGTTCTGGTTGCGCAACTGGTCTTTAAGGGGTTAAAAGGCTTAGGAGCACACACACATGAAATGCATTATTTTTCATTATCATAACTGGTGAAATAACGGGTTAAGCCTTATATATATACAGGGCTTATAATTTTAAGTCCTTTGCTACTAGCCAGACCTGAAAAGTTACTCGCCACTGCAAGCCATAGCATACCCACCAGGACTGAATTTCTACTCGCCAGGGCTGAATTTCTACTCAACAGTAAAGCAAAGAAGCAAAAAACAAAGTTGCACTGCTCCGTCCAAATTAACCAATCGCTGTATAAAGCACTCGGGTATATCCTGCCAATTTGTTCATTTACTCTTTGAAAATAAGGATTTTGTTGCAGCTTGAATGAGTGTTTGTAATGCAAAGAAAAAACTCACATTGCTAGTACACAATGATATATACATGTAATATATATGTAAAAATAAAGTCCCATGTAAATGTGTTTTTAATGTAAAATGTATTTGTAATTTTATATAAATGACATGTATTGGTTAGGACTACCTTCAAATTGGGCAAGGTAAGTGAACTTAAAGGGATAGTAATACTTCGCTTTATCTCTATTTTATTTTGTAGGCATTAAGAAAACATGAAGAAAGATATGTCTTATCTCTCAAACCTTTATGGTTTAAGCAAAGTTTCCGCCTCCCGCCCCTTTTTCTTAGTGTAAGCCATCTCTTCTCAGATGTGAATCTGGTTGTAAGACCAGACAGATAACAGCAGGGGACAGTCTTCTTTGTATGAAAACAATGAAAGCCCCCCCCCCTCCCCCTTTGACAAGTTTTTCAGCTTTTTCCCTTATCTTAATTGAAGATTGTCCCTCTCTGCAGTCTACCTGGGCACCTCCCTTCTGATCTGGCTGAACGGGGGGGGGGGGGGTACTTGTGAATATTTCTTAACCCCTTAAGGACCCTTGACGTACCAGGACCGTCACGGTCCTTGAACTACTCAAGGACCAATGACGGTCATGGTACGTCACATACTTCTTACTTACAGCGCTCTACTGGGAGCACTGTAAGTAAAAATAGGGCCTGAAATAGACCGCTCCAAGATCGGAGCGATCTCTTTCAAGCCCCATAATGACGTGCCGATACACGTGACAGGTCACGTGTACCGGCACTTACAAGTGCCCCTATGCGGTCATTATGGGACGGAAATGTCCCATGACCGCCGGTCCTTAAGGGGTTAAACCATAAAGGTTTGAGAGATAAGACTTATATCGTTCTTCATGTTTTTTTAATGCCTACAAAATAAAATAAAGATAAAACAAAGTATTACTATCCCTTTAAATATACTTTGACCAAACTGCAGCAAAACACTCCTTTTCAAATAAGTAAATGAACACATTGGTATGAGAGCTGCTTTTTACACAAGGTTCACATCTGGTTAATTTGTATGTAGCCGCTCCAGTTTGTTTTGCATTTGCTGTGGAAGCTTTTTCCTAGTTTTGGGTACTTGTAGAACCCGTGCTCCATGCCTTATTCAGATTGGACTTTATTTTTGTTTGCCTGTTTTTTTTCCCCTACTGTTTAACCCCTTAAGGACTACGTGATGTGCTATGACCATCATGGTCCTTATACCCTTAAGGACCAGTGGCGGCGGTAGCATGTCACATACTTTTTACTTACAGTGCTCTGCCAGGAGCACTGTAAGTAAAAACAGGGCCTAAAATTGATCGCTCCAAGACCGGAGCGATCTCTCTTAGGCCACAAAGCGGCATGCCGGTACGCATAACAGGTCACATGTACCGGCTCATCGGCAAGGATCAAAGCGGTCCTTAAGGGAAGGTAACTTCCCTGGACCACCGCTGGACCTTAAGGGGTTAAAAACATCAAACATTTGGTCCTTGATCTTGTTTCCTGTTCAGGATAGCCTTATGCTATCCCATGTTTAAATTCCATCACTTTGTTTACCACTTCTGCTGGAAGGCTTTTCCACTACCCTCTCCGTGAACTCAATCTTTCTTACATTACATATAAGCCTCTGTCCTACTAGTTTTAGACTGACCTCTTGTCCTTACCTTTCTTCTTCTTTGAAATGTGCTTCACACACTTCAAATCGAACTCTTCATATCAAATGCTTCATTTAACCCTTTGAGGGACTGTCCCCAGTCTGTCAAAAGGTATTCCCTTCGATACATTAATTTGTGCGTAATGCCCCTTTTTGCAGTGTTATCCCTGTAGTACATAAAAGGATAAATCAGTTGATCCTAACTTTTTGAATACATTCAGCTATTGTGCTTAACTGTAGTGTTAACAACAATTGTTTGCTAATTATTGCTCAGCCATTCTGTTTATGTGGCAAGAATGTCTTTGGAGCTATCAGTTTTGTATATTCCTCTTTTTAGGTGGATTTAAGTCACCTGGGAGAGGTGGCCCCCGTGGTGGAGGAAGAGGAGGAGGACGTGGAGGAAGAGGTGGATTTGGTGGAGGAAAGAAGGTCATTGTAGAACCACACAGACATGAAGGTACATTTTATATTTAAAAAGACCATTTATGATACGTGCAGTTTGCAGTTACTTAGCTATTGATGGATCCATAACCCTCAGCTAGACAATGGACTGACCATGGATTTGTGTATAGGAACAGTTGCTATAGCAATTGTTTGATGATAAATGGTACCATATATTCAAGGAAAGAGGGGAAACTTTGTTGCAAACTAATTGCATCATAGGGGAGAACTCACATTTGTTACTTTAACCCTTTGAGTGCCAGGGGTTAGCCTTTTCAATCCCAGAGGAGTGTCCGGTGCACTCAAAGGGTTAAATGTGGCCTTTAATCCCTCGATTGCTAACTATGGTTTCAATGCATTGCAAAAAGCAATTCTAGCATTCAGGGGGTTAACACTCATTCAAAGTGACAACAATACTTTCTAATGAATGTGACCCTATTACCCTAAGAGATACATTCTGGAGTGTCTGTTTTGTGGGAGTTTACATGTGCCAGATGGTGTCCCCTGCTGAAAACCTGCAGCCACCCTTTTCTAGTGAAATGAGATGGCCATGTAATAGACCACTTCCCTACTTTCTGAGGGGAGGCAGTGTGCTTCCAGGCTTATGGTTACCTCTGGAAGTATGTCCATAGAAATGTGTAGGTCACTCTGAAGCACAATATCCTGTCAAACAAGGGAGATGGCTCCAATTTGGACAGCAGTTGGGCTTCAGTGGCGGACCCCATTTGCCACCTACAGCCCCTAGAACATTTTTGGCAGCTGCATGATGCATTTCTCTTTAAAGGGATAGTAATGTAAGAAAAAAGCATTAACTATATGGTAAATACAATTAAAAGAGAGTACTTGCACTTATTTCTATCTCTCAAACCATTATGGTTTGAGATGTATAGGAAAATAAAGTTCTCCACTCCCTCCCCTTTCTGCTTGACGAGCTGTAAAGCTATCATAAGCAGATTCTGGTCGCTTCACCAGACACTGCTCGTCAGCAGCGACAATATAACAATATCTAAAGATAAATACTTAATTGGAATGGTCTACAACATGTGCTTGCAAACCAGGCACACGTTGTAGACCGTTCTGATGAAGTATGTATTTTTAGGTATCGCTATGTTGGCACTGCTGAAGAGCCGCCGTCTGATCCAGGAACCAGAATCTGCTTCTGACAGCTTTGCAGCTCGTTAAGCAGGGGAGAGAGCAGAGAACTTTTTCCTGTATCTCTCAAACCATAACTGTTTGAGAGATACGAATAAGTGCAAGTACTCTTTTAATTGTATCTACCATATAGTTGATACTTTTTTTAGGGATAGTAATGTTTCATAATAAAAGCAGCTCTAATTAAACATCATATTATTTGGGCCTTGGAGAGTGTTTTCAATTCTGTCAGTTGTAGTGCAAGAGTAATTGAATGATAAAGTATCCCCCTCCCGCCCCTTTTCTGATGTAACACTGCTCAGCCCTGAGCAGCAGGGAGGTGCTCAGGTAGATTGAAGATTGTCCCTCTCTGCAATTAAGATAAGGGAAAAAGCTGAAAAACCTGTCAAGGGGGGGCATGGTTTTCATTGTTCTCACAGTAAGAAGATTGTCCCTTGCTGTGAGCTGTCTAGTCAAGCAACCAGATTCCACATTTGAGGTGAGCAGTGCTACACTAGGTAAAAGGGACGGGAGTGGGATACTTTCATTCAATTACTCTTGAACTACAACTATGACAGTATTGAAATAACACACTCTATGGCTCAAATACTATGAAGATTAATTAGAGCTGCTGTTTTTGTGAAACATTACTATCCCTTTAAGGTAATAATGAGCCCTTTAATAGGTCTTGGTGTCCTTTTAAAGTGATAGTAATACTTAAAATTCAATATATTTAGTTCTGTAGAGATTTAAAAAATAAATGAATTGTGCAGTTTCTGATCTCCCAAACCTTTGTTTTGGGAGATATCAGTCTGCAAAGTTCCCCCTTCCCTCACCTTGTGCTGACGTCAGCTTTCAAAGTTACGGACGGAGATTGCAGTCCTGCGGCTCTTCAGCAGAGCCGTGATCGCGGTAGTTACAAAGAAATACTTCATCTGAAAGGTCAACAACGTGTGTTTGCAAACCAGGCACACGTTGTAGACCGTTCAAATTAAGTATTTTTTAAATATCTACAGAACTAAATATATTGAGTTTTAAGTATTACTATCAGTTTAAATCAGTGAGAATGTTTTTGCCCCTATGAAGCCATTGGTTTACTGCTCCTTTTTCATTCATACAGTCCAATAAGAGTATCCATAGGTTGGTTGCAGTACACCTCCACACTATTCTTTTGACTATTTGGATTAATCCTGACATACTGTTTTTATATTATAGGAGTCTTTATCTGCAGAGGAAAAGAAGATGCACTGGTGACCAAAAATCTTGTTCCTGGAGAATCTGTTTATGGTGAAAAAAGAATGTCTGTTGAGGTGGGCTCCCTTTCTGGTGTGTTGTTTCATGTGCTTGCACCTAAGGGCCAGATGAACAGGGAATAAAGAGGAACAATCTGAGAGCAAACTAACTGTGCACCATAGGAACAAAATAAAATAAAAATCCCCATGAATTTAAACAGGGCTTTTAACCCCTTTGCTTGCTAGAGAGGCGTCATAAACATTGGTTAGTGAAGGACCCGACCATAACACATTTCCATTCTTTAAGGACGGGTGACAGTCCTGGCCCATCAAAGACTTCATAATCACAGTGTGCCTCAGCAGACACTGGTATCATGTAGAGGAGGTTGTAACTAACTGCTCCAGGACCGGAACATTATCTAAAATTTGGCTGATCTAGTCACTAGTGTGCTATGGACATGTATATAGAGCTACCTGCACACCTTTTTTGGTAGTATTTTAGTTCACAATCCACTGTACACCAATACATATTGTTCATGATCAACACACAGCAGCAAATTTAGTTACTTCCCAGCTACACACTGAGCAATATCTGAATTGGATCCGTATTCAAAATGCAAGAATGAGATATGAGATAGCTGTAGATACCAAATGAAACCAGAAATCATCATTGGATACAGCACACTGCTGACAGCTGTATGTCGAATGAATATGTTTATTTATATAGCACCACAAGTGTACGCAGAGCATTACAGTTTAAGGGTTTAGACAATACAGGGTTATAAGTGCTGTGCAAAGTGAAACACTGGAAGTGAGGTCCCTGCCCCAAAGCTTACAATCTAAAGTGGTAGTAGGAGATGTACAAAGTACATGAGGGCCAAGTGCTGTATACAGTGCCGAGTTCCAATTAGGATAGGGGACATAAATTAAGTAATATACAAAGTCAATGCCATGTAACATGTTTAAGTTTTGTTAAGTGTAGTTTCAATCGTGATTTGAATACCATCAGAGTGGTGCAGTGGTGCAGAGTGGGAGGTAGAGCATTCCATAGATAAGGAGCAATGAGAGAAAAAGGTTTGATACGTGAGAAGGCTGTAGACACAAAAGGAGCTGAGAGAAGATTGTTATTGGCTGATCGTAAGTGGCGGGATGGGGTATAGCGGGAGATCAGAGTGGAAATGTAGGAAGGGGTAGAGGTGAGAAGAGTTTTGAATGAGAGAAGCAGAATTTTGTAAGAGATTTGAAGTTTATAGGCAGCCACTGGACAGATTAACCCCTTAAGGACCGGACGTTATGGGACATTTCCGTCCCATAACGACCGCATAGGGGCACTTTGAGGCGCCGGTACACGTGACCTGTCACGTGTATCGGCGCGTCACTATGGGGCTTGAAACAGATCGCTCCGATCTTGGAGCGGTCTATTTCATGCCCTATTTTTACTTACAGCGCTCCCGGTAGAGCGCTGTAAGTAAAAAGTACGTGACATACCAGGACCGTCAAGGGTCTTTCAAGCAAGTTTACCCTTGACGGTCCTGGTACGTCAAGGGTCCCTAAGGGGTTAAAGCCCTTGATTCCAGCGACATTTGCAATACATTTCAATGCATGTAGCTTACAAGGGCTTAAACTGGAAGTAATGCCACCTAATAACCCCCCCACACACACACACACTTACTTTACTATGGTCAGAAAAACCTAATGGCCCCCCTGAAGACATTCTCTTCAAGGAGAGAGAGGAAAAATGTAATCAGTCCTGGATGTCATGTCCACAGAGGCAACTATGACAGTTGCTAGCAGGAGCACAGGATGGAAACCACACCCACTGTACATGGTTATCATAACCCTTTAAGGATCAGGTGTGCAACGCATGATTTTATAATGCATTGTCCACCCCCTGTTCCTTAAAGGATTAAGTAGGCTCATGCAGTGTACTTGCTTCATGTCCTCCTTCATGGACGTGACATCCAGAACTTAAGATGTTCTCTTGAAGGCATAAGGGACAAATTCATATGGGTCATCAGTGTTTTCTTGTTATAGTAAGGTAAAGGGGTGGATGTTACTTCCCCTTTAAATGTTGATGTATTCCTGTAGATATAGCTTCCGTTAATTTGTCTTTTTGTGACATCTAGAAAAAAAGACTGCTGAGAGGGTAACTTTATGCAGCATTTAAACAATCTGTTTCCATGTTTGTGTCCCCCCCCCCCCCTTTCCCAGGATGGAGAAATTAAAACTGAATACAGGGCATGGAACCCATTCAGATCAAAGCTTGCAGCGGCCATTTTGGGAGGAGTCGATCAAATTCACATAAAGCCTGGTGCTAAAGTATTATACCTGGGAGCTGCTTCTGGAACTACAGTGTCGCATGTCTCTGATGTTGTTGGTCCCGTAAGTTCTCTATTTCCATTTTTTTTTTTTTTTTTTTTTTTTTTTTTTTTTTTTTTTTTTTTTCTTCCCTCCTCTCTCTCCCCTTCCACTTAACTCTATACTATACCTGGGGAAACTGTGATTGTTAATGTAGCAATTCACATTGATGTGGCTATGGAGCAAATCTGGGGCAAAACAACTGCACCAGAAGCGACAAATATTCCCGAAACCGAAATAGATTTTAAATGGGGCTTTTAACTTCTCGATTGCTAGAGAGGTCTCCATTACATTCCTTTTCAGACCTTTCTAGCATTCAAGGAGTTAAAAAAAAAAAAAAAAAAAAAAAGACATTTAAGTTGGTGGGAATATTTATTTATGCAGCAGTTTCTTTGCTTCTCTTGTGTTCACAGCCTTGTCTGTAAACAGTGCAATGTATCCTCATTTTTGTAGTGTGAATGTTGTTTGTGTTTGGGGTTAGTCTATGCTTTCTTCATCCTTGCTATATCTTCCTTATAGGAAGGGTTGGTGTATGCCGTTGAGTTCTCCCACAGATCCGGGCGTGATCTCATTAACGTAGCAAAGAAACGTACAAATATCATCCCAGTGATTGAAGATGCAAGACACCCACATAAGTACCGCATGTTAATAGGTAAGTGCATTCCGATTATTGCCAGGATTTGTTTTAGAGCATAAGCTTTAACCTTTTGCATGCCAGACTGGTACACAATGTGTTGGTTAAATACAGGGCCATATGTGCCAAGAGTAGTGGAGCAAGTCTGGGGCATATCAGTTGCACCATAAGTGACAAACAAATTACCATTAATTTAAATGGCAATTGTAATAGCTGTAGTGCAAGAGGGGTCTCCAATGCATTCCAAAGCAATGTGTTGGAGGCCTAGTATTCAGAAGTTTTTATATGCACCAAAAGTGCTCCAATTTTGACTTTGTGGATGTGGCCCATTGTGCTTTATACTAAGCACATTGTAAGGAGTTATCTTTTTAGCAATCTACTGGCCAGGCTGATTCCATGGTTTAACTTAGAACATTTTAATACAGGCCTAGAAGGGGGTGCAATACATTGAAGTTATTTGCACACCTCTGTGTTCCTCAAAAGTCCTCCTTATTCTAATCGTGCTTCTCTATAAATGTTAAATCTAGTATTTATTTTGAACAATGTTTTTACTGAGATTTTGTCTTTTTAATTCTGTCACGTGACGTGACTTTAGTACTTTAGTAGAGGCTGCGGCACCACTCTGTTCGAAGTGACGTCACACAACGGAATTAAAGACTAAATCTCAGTGAAAACTTTGTTAAAAACAAAAAACCCATTTAACCTTTATAGAGAAGCAAGACTAGAATAAGAAGGACTTTAAATGAAGTGAGAGCTCCCCTTTAAGCTTTTGAGGACCAGAGATGTGCCGATTAAATTCCGAATCATGTTGCTGCTAAAGAATCATTAAACTTCCATCAATAGAAAGATTGCTGCAGAGTAAAACTGGTAACGTAGTAAAGGTTTGAGGCCATAAAGACGTGTCCTTCAGGCTCGGCTTTCGCTGTATCGCTTTGTACATTAACAGTTGAGAAACCTTTAATTCAAAAAGGTAGTATATATAGTCATGTGACCAAAATTCCGCAGTCCTGGCACACTCCCACAGCGGCAGCAGTAAGGAGGAATTATTCAAATCTCCTCCATACTGCCTGTCATATTGGTCCAACCATGGGACCATGATTTTGACGGAAGTGGCCATGGAGGCGTAGCTTTCCTGGCCCCTCCTAACAAAACCTCTACAAGAAATGCAGGGGCTACAATGAACACAATATATGCACATGTACACACTATACACTCAAAACAGCCCTGAGATAGATGGATATAATATTACTTCTATACATAGACATAACCTGTGTGTGCTGGGATGAAAACAAACTGCACAAAATGGTAGTTGAATGTCACTTTAACATGGTTTGTTGCATAGAGCAGTAAAAGCATGTTTTAGAAAATCTTATTTTAGCTTGAAGAAAAATCATTGCAAAATCTTTCCAAACATTACCAATTTTATTAATGGTACATTTATATTAAACTAGCAGGTGTGTGGCATGGCTTTGCCCATGGAGCAAACAGTGTTTGCTTTCTTCATTTTTCTTTTCTTTTTATACCCTTTGTGTGCCAGAGAGTTATCCATGACGTGTGGCACTCAAATGGTTACATTTTATTAAGTCTGATCTTGTAGTGGGATATCAGGCTTTCCCACATTGATGTGAGAATGTTTGCCAATCTCTCCCAATCCTACATTGGTTTTCTGGGTAGAACCCATTGCCGTTTTTGTTTCTCATCGTGTAGCTTGTTTGCCTGAGAAGTTTTACTTTTTTAATTTAACATTTTAAGTACCAGATTGTTGTGAAACTCATTGCTCAGCAATGCACAGCGCAAAAACATTTTTTGCTTAGTGTCATTATGTACTGTTTGAGTGACCCTATGTTTTTATTTATTTATTTTCTCTTTTCTTTTCTGACAGGAATGGTAGATGTTATTTTTGCAGACGTGGCACAACCTGATCAGACCAGGATTGTTGCCCTCAATGCTCACAATTTCCTGAAGAATGGTGGCCATTTTGTTATATCTATCAAGGTTGGTGGATTTTCAGTTCTTAAGCCTATTTTATGAAAATTCATGCTTTCAAAAAAAGTCTCTCAACCCTTTTACTGCTAATTTGCTGGAGAGCCATCTGGTAGATGTTCCTGCCTGTATAATATATTTCCTCTTAAATTGCACTACTCATTTTTACATGGTTTTCCTGCTCATTGATCCTGTAAAATGTGGTACAAGGAGATGGTGAGGCTAATTCACTAAGACAGTCATGCAATTTTGGAGTAAACAAAGTGCACCATAGAGGACAACTCAAAATTCCTGTTGATTGCTTGAGTGGTAGAGAGATTGAAGACTTTTCTAGAATACAATACTTGTACTTGGTACATCAGTCTCAGCGACTTGCCTGAGAGGCTGACATGAAACCTGAAATAGGCTTCAGGGGTAGGGCTAGGGGGCTTAAACTACAGTGCCACTTCCCCTCCTTATTTAAGTAGGAATCCTTAAACTTAAAAAAAAAAAAAAAAAAAAAAAAAAAAAAAATTGAACTCCCTAAAATATGAATGGGAAAAAAAATTAATTCCTCAGGAAGCACTCAAACTTGCAAGTGTGGGTGCTACTTCTGATGCCAGTGCAGGCATATAATACGGATATTAGAAAGCACTCTCAGGGCTTCAAAAAAGGAAAAAAAAAAAAACTTAATGAAAAGTTGTGGTTACATTGTCCTAACGTTCCTCATTTTGAGGAAGGTTATGGCAATGTAACAGAAATATGGATCTATTAAACTTGAATTTTTTTATTTTTTTGAAGTCTAGAGAGTGACTTCTAACATCTGCATTATAGATAGATAATCCATGTTTAATATATAATCCTGAACTTACTTTTCAAGGCTTGTGTAAAGTGTCCTTCAGAGAGCATTTATTTAATGTTGATGACCTTGAATCCTGGAAAAGGTAGTAATTGCTGACTCGGAGCCTATATAAGATTAGAAACACAGAAAACAAATGGCCGGTTTCTATTGCATCTAGTGGGTGGGGGACGAAGACACAAAGTTAATGGGGTGTGTAATATATAATCTCCTATATAATTCGCTAGAATGTTTGTCAGAAGCAGTCATGTGCAGTAGAGACTGCCCGAACGCACAGTGCTGGGAGTTCCATGCTGGGAGCATTCTGTGCTTTCGTGCACTCTAGAGTGCATGACTGCATCATCGGCAGGACGCACAGCAGGGCTGGCCTCTTAACCCTTTGAGTGCCAGAGGGGTATGCAATGCATTGTAAAGCAATGCGTTGCGTACCCCTCTGGCACTTGAAGGGTTAACGGACCTTGGCCCGTGTGTGTGTGTGTGTGTATTATTATTAATCTTTATATAGCGCCAACAAATTCCGCATCGCATTACAGTAGGGGTGTGTGTATGTATGTATGTGTATATATGTGTGTGTGTATAATATATATAATTTTTTTTTTTTTTTTTTGTGTGTGTGTGTAATATATATACAGTGGATATAAAAAGTCTACACACACCCCACACCCCTGTTAAAATGCCAGGTTCTTCTTATGTTAAAAGAATGAGACAAAGATAAATCATGTCAGAACTTTTTCCACCTTTAATGTGACCTATAACGTGAACAATTCAGTTGCAAAACAAACTGAAATTGTTGAGGGGAAAAAAAAACTCATAATAACCTGGTTGCATAGGTGTGCACACCCTTAAAGGGATAGTAATACTTCGTTTTAACTTTATTTTATTTTGTAGGCATTAAAAAAACATGAAGAATGATATAAGTCTTATCTCTCAAACATTTATGGTTTAAGAGATATTCACAAGCAAAGTTTCCCCCTCCCGCCCCTTTTACGTAGTGTAAGCCATCTCTTCTCAGATGTGGAATGCAGTCCATAGACCAGACGGATAACAGCAGGGGACAATCTTCTTTATATGAAAACAATGAAAGCCCTGCCCCCCTTGACAAGCTTTTCAGGTGTTTCCGTTATCTTAATTGAAGATTGTCCCTCTCTGCAATCTACCTGGGCACCTCCCTTCTGATCTGGCTGAACAGTGTGACATCAGTAAAAGGGGCGGGAGGAGGATACTTTGCTTGTGAATATCTTATAAACCATAAAGGTTTGAGAGATAAGACATATATCATTATTCGTGTTTTTTTAATGCCTACAAAATAAAATAACGTTAAAACGAAGTATTACTATCCCTTTAAACTAATACTTTGCTGTAATAAAATCAAAAGGTGCTTCAACAATCCGTCTTTTTTGGTATGTGATTCTTAGCATGGCACATCTTAATGTGGCAATATTTGCCTACTCTTTGCAAAAATGCTCCAAATCTGTCAGATTGCGAGGTCATCTCCTATGCACAGCTCTCTTCAGATCACCCCACAGATGTTAAATTGGTTTCAGGTCTGGGCTCTGGCTGGGCCATTCCAAAACATTAATCATCTTCTGGTGAAGCCATGCTTTTGTGGATTTGGATGTGTGCTTTGGGTCATTGTCGTGCTGAAAGGTGAATAACTTCTTCATCTTCAGCTTTCTAACGGACGCCTAAAGGTTTTGTGCCAAAATTGCCTGGTATTTGGAACTGTTCCTAATTCCCTCCACCCTGACTAAGGCCTTGGTTCCAGCTGAGGAAAAACAGCCCCAAAGCATGATGCTGCCACCATCATACTTCACTGTGGGTATGGTGATGTTTGTGTGATGTGCAGTGTTGTTTTTGTGCCAAACATATGTTTTGGAATTATGGCCAAAAAATTTCAACCTTGGTTTCATCAGACCATAACACATTTTCCCACGTGCTTTTGGGGGATTTGATGTTTGGTATTGCAAACATCAGCCAGCTTGGATGTTTGTAAGAAAAGGTTTCCATCTTGCCACCCTACCCCATGGCCCATTCATATGAAGAATACGGGAGATTTTCACATGTAGCACACTGCCAGTACTTGCCAGAAATTCCTGCAGTTCCTTTAATGTTGCAGTAGGCCTCTTGGAAGCCTCCCTGACCAGTTTTCTTCTCATCAATTTTGGAGGGACGTCCAGTTCTTGGTAATGTCTCTGTTGTGCCATATTTTCTCCACTTGATGATGACTGTCTTCACTGTGTTCCATGGTATATCTATTGCTTTGGAAATTCTTTTGTACCCTTCTCCTGACTGATATCTTTCAACAATGTGATCCCTCTGATGCTTTGGAAGCTCTCTGCGGACCATGGCTTTTGCTCTGAGATGCAACTAAGCAAATGTCAGGAAAATCCTACTAGAACGGCTGAACTTTATTTGTGATTGATCTGAGTCACTTTAAATGTTGGCAGGTGTGTAATGACTTCTATTTAACATGAGATTGAATGTGATTGGTTAATTCTGAACACAACCACATCTCCAGTTATAAGAGGGTGTGCACACCTATGCAACCAGGTTATTGTGAGTTTTTTTCCCCCTCAACAATTTCAGTTTGTTTTGCAATTGAATCGTTCATGTTATAGGTCACATTAAAGGTGGAAAAAGTTCTGACATGATTTACCTTTCTCATTCTTTAACATCACAAGAACCTGGCTTTTTAACAGGGGTACGTAGACTTTTTATATCCACTGTATGTCCTTTTCTACATGCCAGTAGACACAGGAAAGCCTACTTCCAATGTTATCACCGCTTTATGGATTGTACAACAAGCTCCTTGTGTATTGATCAGACCCTCAAGCATCAGGCTTCAATAGGTCAACTTTTCAAAACCACTACCTGCCCTTCTGCACATATCTCTATGGATTTCCATAGAAGGAATATACACTTTTTTTTTTTTTTTTTCTGAAAAAGCCTGTTGGAGATGCACAGTTCTGCGAGCTGTAGTTGGTTAAACAGTTTTCTCTCCCTCCCTTATGGTTCTGTTTTTGTTCTTTGCTGGAAGAGCTTCTGAATGCAGATCATCTTGCAGGTTTCAGTAAATGTTTATTTAAATTGGTGTATGAAGTGGTGATGCGTTTAACCCTTTGTACACAAACTTTTAAACTTATTGTGCATTGGTGTGTTAGAGAGGGTAGAGAGTTTTCCAGCATCCAAGTGCTCAATGTTGTCATCTTGTGGCCCCCCACCCCCAATAAATAAAAAATAACTATAGTGATGATGGGTATAGGTGTCCCATGCAAAACATTAATCCTTTGAGTTGCAAACACCGTGGTCGCAAAGGGTGTAACCCCTTAATGACCAGAAAGGGTACACAACACATTTGTTCTTAAGGGGTTAAAATGCATTCTCGTGAAGGGCAATTTGTTTAAAAAGAAGCAAACCGTCTGCCACAAGGGATGCATTTTAAATCAAATGAGTACGCATTCCAAGATCTGGCTAGTATTCAAGGGGTTTTAAAATCTCCAATTAGTGTTTGTTATTTTTGTTGTTTTTAACCCTATGGTGCAGTGGATGTGAATTAAAATTTCACTTCTAGCTTCTTGAATAGGCCAAGTCAGTGTTAAAGGGATAGTAACACTTCGTTTTAACTTTATTTTATTTTGTAGGCATTCAAAAAACATGAAGAATGATACAAGTCTTATCTCTCAAACCTTTATGGTTTATGAGATATTCACAAGCAAAGTATCCCCTCCCCGCCCCTTTTACCTAGTGTAAGCCATCTCTTCTCAGATGTGAGTCTGGTTGTATGACAGTACAGATAACAGAAGGGGACAATTTTCTTTGTATGAAAACAATGAAAGCCCTTCCCCCCCCCTTGACAAGTTTTTCAGCTTTTTCCCTTATCTTAATTGAAGATTGTCCCTCTCTGCAGTCTACCTGGGCATCTCCCTTCTGATCTGGTTGAACGGGGGGATACTTTGTTTGTGAATATCTCTTAAACCATAAAGGTTTCAGAGATAAGACTTATATCATTCTTCATGGTTTTTTTAATGCCTACAAAATAAAATAAAGTTAAAATGAAGTATTACTATCCCTTTAATGAGTGCATTTCCTTGTTTGCTTTTTATACAGTTTAACCAGTGTCAGAATGCTGCCTACTAGTGGCTTAAATGGTAATATCGTTCTCTCTTCCAGGCAAACTGTATTGACTCGACAGCAGCGCCTGAAGCTGTTTTTGCTTCAGAAGTAAAGAAAATGCAGCAGGAGAACATGAAACCACAAGAGCAGCTGACACTGGAGCCGTACGAGAGGGACCATGCTGTGGTGGTTGGAATTTACAGGTGTGTAAAAGTCTGATGCATTGTACTGCTGTTTGTCTGTAGCGTTCATCTGCCTAAAACAAATGTGTATAAAGGCAAGTGAAGTCATTCTAGGGGAATAAATTAACCCCTTGAATACCAGAGGTTTCACGCTGTGTTGCAGATCTGTAACATTCAAATGGTTTAAAAGCCCTCCTTATATAAATGTGAATTTTATTCTTCCATCTTGTCAGTTTACTTGCCACAGAATTGACACCTATTTGCTTTTATACAAATAGCAGTAGTAATAAAGTTGGTTCCACTTTAATTCCATTCTGTTTTCTCACCTCAAGACAAGTGCGACTGGGTGAAGATATTTGCATGTTTAGTTTTTATGTTTAACCCCTTAGTGACTGGCCGCGCACACAGGCGGCACTTAAAGTGTTGGTAATGTCTAAAAAAAACCCCCTTTTTTTTTTTTTTTGCATTTAGAAGAGCTTAAAAAGCTGATCTAAATGCAAAAAAAGTATCTCTCAAACCACTATGGGTTTAGGAGATACGGGCGTTTAAAGTTTGATTTCTCCTACTGACAGCTGTAAAGCTGTCAACAGGAGATCCGTGTCGGTCGACACGGTGGCACTTGAGAAGTGCCGAGATCTCGTTACTTACACAGAATTCCTTCATTGGAATGGTCTAAAACGTGTGCCTAGTGTTCCCAATGAAGGGATTCCGTGTAAGTAACAAGATCTCGGCACTTTTCAAGCTCCACACGGATCAGTAGGAGAAATCAAACTTTAAATGCCCGTATCTCTTAAACCATAGTGGTTTGAGAGAGACTTTTTTTGCATTTAGATCGGCTTTTTAAGCTCTTCTAAATGCAAAAAAGTTTTTTTTTTAGACATTACTAACACTTTAAATGACTTCCAGGACGTACATGTACGTCCTCTGTCCATCCGGGACATCCTCTCGGGATGTACATGCATGTCCTTGGGCGGTAAGGGGTTAAAACAAACTGGAATAGCTGTGGAACAAGTCAAGCACACCAGCGGATACATAACAATTTCCACTGATTTATAGATGTAAACTTTAACCCCTTGACTGCTCATGGTCTCCAGCTGATTTGCAAAGCAATGCGTTGGAAACCTCTCTAGCATTCAGTCAGTTAAGTGTTTTTTGTTAAACATATGTAGGAATATGCATTTGTCCCTTTATGGTGCAGTTGGTTTCTTCCAGAATTATTTCTGTTTGAACTTAAGGCCTGTAGTGTTTGACCACAGTTCCCAGACTCTGTTCTTTGGAATACTCTGGTTCTTAATATGAAAGAGAAATCTGTTAGATGTAGCAATTTCTGTCTTCAAAAGTAATTTTATTATTTAATTTTCCCTTTCAGACCTCCACCTAAACAGAAGAAATGAACACTGGACTAATCCTCTTTCTAGGACTGATATACCACAAGTCTACACTTCAATTGCATTCGTAAAAACTGAAGAAGTTTGCTAGGACGGTGTCTGTACAGGGAAGATGTATTACCCAGAATTCTTTAGCAGGTGAAGGCTGAAGAGAATTTAATTTTTGCAGACTCTTGGAAATGAAATGAACAGTAATGCTAAATAAAAACAAGTTATTCTAGTAGGAAACATGTATTGGCAATCATCTAAAATCCTTGTTGGGCAACCTCTGACTCGCCAAAAGTTTTGGGAGTATAATTCCTCAGCCAGCCATCGTAGTTCTACCATATAGATTTTGAGTCCAAGGTTTCCCACCTCCCAATTTTAAAACATTGATGAATTCTAGATGTTTAAAAACAGTGTCTGCTATGAAGGCTCAGATTGTGTTCTGCATAAACACCGGATTTTCATTTTGAAGGAAATTTGTCACCTCCATAATTTTTTGCATTTGAAATTTTTTCTTAATGCCGAAATAACACCTAATAATTTCTGCTTGCATTAATTTAACCAGAAAATGTTCAAGTCCCCTTTGCATTTTGTTCTTGGGGCTTTGTTCGAGAGACCATCTTCAGTCAGTCACTGATGCCATGGAGGCGGATAGAACAGTTGCCTGAAAGACACACACTGCACATAGTAATATTAATCCTTTAACCCCTTCCCGACAAGTGACTTACCAGGTACGTCACGAAAAAATGTCACTTAGTGACAAAGGACGTACCTGGTAAGTCACAGAAGTCATTCGCTACAATGCAAAAAAAAAAAAAAGGTTGTCAAGTGCCGGCTGCGTGCGCTCGCGGCCGGTCACTAAGGGGTTAAGGACAAGAAGGATGTTCACATGTTAAAGGGTTAAATAGGCTCTGCTTGAAAAAAACTTCCAGCAACTGTCATGTCTTCATCAATACGTAAAACATCTAGGAATGTTTTTAAAGCGTTCTTTTGGACAAATACAAAATTCATAGGAGCCAATAATTTTTGAAATGTAGCTTAATAGCTTACAAAACTTGGTTCACACTGGTGAGGTTGTTGCAGTAACAGGCGTCACAATGCATGTTAGTTTCTCAGGGACAGATGACGTAGTTGACTCAGTACATTTTTAATGACAATCTTGTTTATCTGCAACAGTCACTAGTGTTAATTAGACTTAAAGGGTATCTCCATGTGAATTGTGCCCTATGAGCAGATTTGCTCCCTGGGTGACCACTGGAGAGCAGAACAGGTGTTTGGATGGACCCCAGGATTTCCTCATTGGTCCTGAAGCCTCACAGTTCATCCTTACTTTCCTACAAATAAGATCCTCTTTTGATCAACTCCATTGGGGTAGGAGTGTTCTGTGCATGAAGTCTGTTACATTCTGACACAAACGGCCAAATTCAGCAAGATAAAGGGGAGCAGTTCTGGGGCAAAGCAACTGTGAACCATACTTTTAAAGGTTTTTTTTGTCCCCACCTTAAATGCTAGACGTCTCAAACATATTGCTTAGCAATGTATTGGCGACCCGTCTAGCATTCAAAGGATAAAAAAAAAAAAAAAGCCACCACCTATAAATTAATTTATATATATATATATATTTTTTTTGTTTGTTTGGGGTCCACCATGTTACATCACAGGTTCCTCCGGTTTGCATTCCAGAACCAGCACTTTGTTGCCATGCCTCTTGGGCCCCACAATTTTTTTCAGGCCATTGTCCCTTAGTGTTCTGTCCCTACCTTTTTTTTTTTGTGGGGGGTGGCTGCTTTGGGATGTTCCCATGGTACCTGCATCCGTAAAGGAGAAAATGGGATTTTTGTACTTGTCGATACATCATTTTCTGTAAGTCAATTGAGGGATGTAGGGCATCCCACCTGTGGAAAGCTTGTCTGGGATTGCTTCTTGGTTCTGTCACGTTTTCCATACCTTTCCTGGCTTTGTCAACAACTAACTGAGTGATCTTTGATTAGTGGGAGGGGTTTAGTTTGGAGTACCTCGCTCCTGGAAGGAGCTTTATACCCCACCCCATTGTCCATGTATCCCTTAATGGACTATGAAAAAAGTAATTATCAGGAAGTATAACAATATATCCCCCCCCCCCCATTTCCCGGGTTCTATAGACCAGGAATTAAAGAATATTAGCTTAATAGAGTGTTCATGCTACAGTTGCCACACATGCACATATATGCATTACAAGCTGCATGCTCTTTCTACATCAAAACAAACTATTAGCTAGCGTGCACACAATCAACTTGAATGTTTCTATACAAACATCACACATCCATACACCAAGTACATTAGATGCTCAGGATGAACTGCTTCAAGCTCTTTTTTAAAAAATATTATATAAAGAATGTCATTTCTAAAATCCGTGGAAGTTTACCTGTTCATGACTGTTTTAAACATCTGAGTTCCAGACGGCTGTACACCACATTGCTTCTCAATGCATTGTACAACCCTCTCACAATTTTATATGCAGAATTTAGGGGCTTATAAAACCCAGTTGGGCCATGTGGTCTGATCTTTCCTCTTGTATTATTATGTTTATATATAAAAAGGCACTACTAGGAGTGCTGGTTGCTGACATCCTCCATAGAAAGGAAGAAGTTGTTCTAAGAATTCAAAATCAAAATGAATGTTTGAGCTTTATTAATGTTTGAATGAAGCACCGCTGAGTTGTGGAGGGAACTTGTATACTCTGTAGCAAAAACCCATCCAACTGTATTTGTTTAATACTAAAGCATTACTATCCTTTTTTTTTTTTTTAAGGTATATTTACTTGGTACTGAGCTGGTTTCATGAATAAAAGGAGCAATTCTGAATCAAAGTAACTGTACCATAGCAAACTTTTAAGGATATATTGCTTAGATGGAGGAAAAACAAATACTTTATGGTTGTATTGTTCCTATGGATGGCTATGGTCCCAAACATCCATATGATGGTGTAGTAACAGTGCCACTGTACAAGTTCAGGCCATGGAATTAGTGCACCCCCAAAAAAAAGTTTATGCAAGTTTGAGCAGTAATGCCTTTGAATAAAACTCTACAGTGTGAATACCCTTGTTTGATTCTGCAGGTTAAACTCAGAACTATATATTTTTCAGTACTAATAGGAGAGTAACTTTTACCCATTTAAAATGTAAATAGGTCTAAACATATCTACTTTTGATTTTCTTCCTATTTCTATGTATTCATAGAAGAGCAACTTGATAGTTCTGCATTACTGTGGTGTTTAACACTTTAGGGAAAAGGATGTGCAATGCATAGCACTCCGCTCCTTAAAGGGTTAAGACCAAAGAAGAATTTTGTGGAGTTGAGGGTTTTTTTTCTTTTTGAATGGTTTTGTAAAATAAGGTTTTACTTAACTAATCTGTATCACAACACATTGCTGTAATTTGTGTTTTTTATTAAAAAAAAAAACAAAAACCTCAAACTTCTGAACATTATTTCATGAAACCTAATGTGCTGATGGGTTGTATGTTATGCATTTTTAGAACTTTAAACGGGCAGTAATCCCTGTAAGTAAACGGATTTAACCCCTGAAGGATCAGAGGGGGTGTGCAACACATTACTGCACAATGTATTGCACACAGACTCTAGTCCTCAAGTGATAGACCCCTTAAGGACCGACCACATGTGCATTCAGCATTTGAGGATCATGGGCATTTTTTTTTGGGGGGGGGGGGGAGATCCAATTCAGGGCTCCCCAAATGGCATGCAGCCTCATTGGGGTGCCTTGAATTCAAAGACATGGCAGCATCATCATGGGTCCTTAAGGGGTTAGAGTAGTGCCCTTAAAGGAGCAGTAAACCTTTTTTTTTATAGAAATAAAATAAATATATATTATATATATATATATATATATATAAAAAAAGAGGCTCATTGCATAATTGTTGTCTCCTCAGGACAACACACACCCAGGGGAGGCAATAAGGAGGGGTTACTGTTCCCATTGGGTGATTCAATGGGGGTGTGATTTTCACACCAATTGCAGTGGCCGAAGGGAGTTGGCCCACCTCCACTATGCAGCCTGCCCACCACTGTCAGTCAGAAAAAAACAATATGGCCGCCACTTGCTCCTACACCACAGACAAACTCACACAGCACCAAACTCACACACACAAATGCCCCACTCACACACAAAAAAAGCCAGAAAGAAATATGTCTGACACACAGTCACTCACCCTGACTCCCAGTGGCCTCAGCAGGACCTGTGCTACAGCCACTGAGGAACAAAATGGCACTCAAAGGGTTAAGGTAGGTCCTCATTGCTCACTTATTTCTTCACTGTCATCTTTTGCCAAACAACACAGAGGACAGGCAGGCATCAGGTACACACTTAACCCACTGACTGCCACAGGGTTGTGTATCAAGTTTTAGCCCTCAGTGAGTGTGTTCAAACCCCTCACACCGTAAACTTGCATTTCCCTCCCACTTCTCCTCCTTCCCCAGCCTATTACTAACACTTCTCCACATTTCTCTTAAGCCCCGCCCCCTTTAACCTAAATTGCCCCATTGCTCTCTCCACATCAGCACCACATGAGGGACTCCACAAGTAAAAGTTCCCAGGTATTACACACTCATGCCCCACTCACACAGCACCAAACACCTATACACACACACAAAGCCAGAAAGAAATATGGCTGACACACAGTCACTCACCCTGACTCCCAGTGGCCTCAGCAGGACCTGTAGTATAGCCACTGCAGGGTGCTGCATCAACAGGGGAACAAAATGGCACTCAAAGGGTTAAAGAAGGTCCTCATTGCTGAATTATTTCTTCACTGTCATCATTTGCCATGCAAAACACAGGACAGACAGCCATCAGATTCACACTTAACCCACTGACTGCCACAGGGTTGTGTATCAAGTTTTAGCCCTCAGGGAGTGTGTTCAACCCCCTCACATTGTAAACTTGCATTTCCCTCCCACTTCTCTTCCTTCCCCAGCCTATTACTAGCACTTTTCCACATTTCTCTTAAGCCCTGCCCCCTACTCACGATTAACCCCCACCCACTTTTAACCCAAATTGCCCCATTTGTCTCTCCAAATCAGCACCACATAACTCCCCTCCAGAGACAACACAAATCAAAGTTCCCAGGTATGAACACACTTCCCACTGCTATTTAACTGTGACATGCCTCTCTATAACTTAACCATTTGAGTGCCAGAGGGGTACACAACTCATGCGTGCATGTGTTTCTGCGCATATATGGGTGTGTGTGTACATCTCTGCTCCATATTTGTGTGTGTGTGTGTGTGTGTGTGTGTGTGTGTGTGTGTGTGTGTGTGTGTGTGTGTGTGTGTGTGTGTGTGTGTTGCGTATATCTGTGTTTATCAGTGTGTCTACATTTCACACACACGTGTGCCCAACGGTCATAACATGACGGCCAACGCCGTCCCACATAGTGTATAAGCGCCCAACATGTGTCACTTAACCCTTTCACTGCCAGAGGACTATACAACTCATTACACAGCAATGTGTTGCGTACCTCACTCAGAGTTAAAGTGCTTCACTACAACCAACTGCTACACTGTGTCTGTATAATGCAGTAACCCTACAGCCCTGTATTTCATGTCTACTTCACTGTCTATGTATAGTCATTTCTCCCCCTCACCCATTACTTTACTGTAACACTTCACTGTCCCTCTTCTCCTCAATCTCTCATCTCCCTCCATTGTCATCCCCACTCACCTATCCCCTAGCCATTCATCCATAGTCCCAATCTCGCCATTTTACTCCCACATCACTATTACATTATCTATCACTGCATCTGTCACTTAACCCTCTGTCTGCCAACCTATTTCTTCAAATGTACTGCAGTATCCACTGCTGTAATCTAAATTATTCCTTTACTCACAAACATCTTCTCACTGTGACCTTCACCAAGTACATAGCACACTCACTTCAACTGTAAGGATACAGGGCCTTATTCACCAAGTAACACAGCACACTCACTTCAACTGTAAGGATACAGGACCTTATTATCAAGTAACAGCACACTCACTTCAACTAGGCTTGCCACCCAGCCGGTATTTTACCGGCACAGCCAGTAATTAGGACCTTAGCCGGTGCCGGTATATCTACCGGTATTTGTTTGTGCGACGTGTCCAGAGTCAGTCTCCTCCACTCAGCCCTATATGCCAGCTGCTCATGTGGCTCGCTTAAAGTCGTCAGCGTCCACGCGCCATCACCAGCCAATGAGTGAAGAGTATTTGGACATCAATGGTCCTCATTGGCTGGCTGGTGTCACACTTGCCTGGTGTATGTGTCTGAGTCTTGTGACTGACAACGGGGAGTCAGGGATTGCGGCAGTATGCATGCGCTGTGAGAGTGTCAGTGCTCAGAGATTGTGGTGCACTGTGCACAGGAGGCAGTCTGGTCGGAATCCACTGGACCACTCCGTGTTTACGGCCTACACGGTTCAGCTCATCCTCAGTCTCTCCTGCTCCCCGGCTCCAGCCCTGGCAGAACTTGGAAGTAAACAGCACCGCCCTCAGCACGCACACACTTCCAGGTATGACGTGACAGAGGTCGGTAGAAGGCCAGAAGAAGCGGGCCTAGTGTTAATAATCCCTTATTGGTAGGCACTCAGTTGTCCTTGGCCAAGTGTAGACAACCTACAGCTCTTCAGCTATAGCTGACTGGTGGAGAGGATGGGAGCTGTTTTTTAACAAAGTTAAGCCATCCCCAAACATGTATTTACAACTTAAAAAAGTGCTACAGCCCATCTGCAAAAAAACGTAGAAAAAAAAAATATATATATTACAGTATGTAACTGATGACCTTTATGATGGTCGCTCTGCTTTATTTTACAAAGATACATATGGTTACTGAGACAGTTCAGGGCATTTCTGTGATGAATCTTAGCAATAACAGATAATGTCACAGCTACAATTGTCTTAATGAGATGTAGATATTTGTGTATTTAAGATCTTCGTGATTTGTACAGGTAACACAATGTGCATCTATGCCACACCTGTAGTACACATGTACTGAGCGAGAAAAGTAAGTAAATGTTATGTCCTGTCTGTGTACAAACACTGGGCCTTATATATACAGGCAAAGTAGATCTGTTCTGGGCAAACCATCTGCACTATAGAGGACAAATAGGGCCTTCAAGGCAGCGCAATGTATTCCAGTATTCAAGCAACTTGACTAGGCCTCAAAGGCTTAATTGGGAGGTCTGATCACCTTTGTGTGTAGGGGATTCTTCACCACTCTGGCCTGGGACAGCTTTGTTTGAGAGAGAGAGCTAGCACGAGTGTTTAGTCTGATAGAGAGAGACAGAGAGCGCTTAGTCTGATAGAGAGAGACAGAGAGCGCTTAGTCTGAGAGAGACAGTGCTTAGTCTGAGAGACAGAGTGCTTAGTCTGAGAGACCGTGCTTAGTCTGAGAGAGAGTGAGAGTGCTTAGTCTGAGAGTGGTCATGCAACATTGAGTGGTTCTGCCCCTTTTTGGCTCCTCCCTTTTGTGACTCCGCCTTCACACAGCTATGGTCGGTATTTTTTTAGGAAAAGGTGGCAACCCTAACTTCAACTGTAAGGATACAGGGTCTTAATAATCATGTAACACAGCGCACTCACTTCAACTGTAACGAAACAGGGCCTTATTCATCAAGTAACACAGCGCACTCACTTCAACTGTAAGGATACAGGGCCTTATTCATCAAGCTGAAGAGCTGCAATTAAAACATTTTTTACAACTCTTATCAGCATATCTACAGCACTACTGCGTCTGTCACACACTGTCTACATATGTGACATATGTCATGTATGTGTGTCTCTCTGTATGTATGCGTTTCACAGTGTGTGACATGCTCTGTCTCTTTAATTGCGTGTCTGTAACACTGCATATTTCTGTTTCACACAGTGTCTCTGTGTGTAAATAAGATGACGGGCAACGCCGTCCCACATTGCTAGTATATGTTAAAGCTTTTCCTGCTCAGTAAAAACAAGGGCTCTCCCACTGCTGTCAGTTATTGTATCCATAACTTATAACCGTTCAAACAAAAAGGAAGTGAATTTACTGTGTTTACTTCCTGGATGTTCTAACAGGAAGTGACTTGGTAGTTTCTCTCAGTCGGTGGAGAACTGTATATCAGGGACTGTCATCTCTATCCATAAGAATGTAACAGAAAAATGAATTGGAATTTGACCACTAGAGGGCACTGCTAATGTAAGAAAACAAACATGGGTTTAAACTGTAATAGCTCTGGAAATACAAATCTCTCAGCAGGAGTACCCTTATTTTACAGGAAACACCCTACAATATATATCTTTGAAAAAAAAAAAAAGTTATTGCATTTTTAACCTTGAGAGCTGCAACTTTTAATCCTTTGAGTGCTAGGGGTATGCAATGTCTTGCATGGCTGGCAGGCAGGCAGATGGTTCAACAAAGTAACTGGATTCCACAAATGTGCCACCGCCCCCCCTTCCATAAATGGCCTATGTGGATCAAACATCCACACTAAAGGGAGCAAAATCAAAATTCCCATTGATTTATTGTATCTTTTAGCCCCTTAGATCCATGAATCAATCAATGTGTGTATATTTTTTTTTTTATGGTTCAGTTGGTCGGCCTCAGAATTGCTCCACTTAAAGGGTTAGTACATCCTACTTATGAAATGTGTTGTAGAGCTTGTCCTGTGGAGTAAAACAAGGGTTTTCCTAACACTGGGTGATGCTGCATTCAAAGTTATTACTCCTTTAACTTGTCATTTTTCTGATTGCTTGAGTTCAAGATGTGTTGCTATATCTTTCTATGGAAGACGTGTTTGTATGTAATACTTTGCTTTTTGCAGGCAGCAACAACAGCACCTGGCTGCTTAAACAAAACAACTTTACTGTCCCTTTAAAACTTTGTACATATAGCCTACATTTTTTTTTTGAGCCTAATATGAATACGCTGAAGGGTTGTGAGACTTACAGGGTAAGCACTTGGTATAAAAAGTTATATATATATATATATATATATATATATATATATATATATATATATATATATATATATATATATATATATATATATATATATATATATATATTCTAGGGGCATCCAATCCACCTCATCAGAAATTCATGCATGAGGGCCGCTTTACTTTTATTACCTTAGTTTTAATTCATGACAAGTACAGTAAGGGACTTAAACACAAAGAGATACTTTAATCATTTGTGTACAGCTTTCAGATAAAGGGGCATCCTTGATCAAGGGTACATTATAGGGTCTTGATTCAGAGTGTTAAACCCTGTGTGCAGCCTCACTAATTATTAGGTAAAGGGAGCGCATTTAAACGGAGTGTAGGAGGTTAACCCTGTCAGTGGTCAGAGGGGGGTACAGAACAGATTGCAAAGCAATATATTCTGTAACCCTCTGGCACCAAAAGGGGTAAAAGCTCTAGTCTAAGACATTTCAGCTGGAGATACTGGGAAAGGGAGTTCCTATTTCTGCATTTAAGTGTTAGTATGAACAAATATAGCAATCTTAAGTAATTTTACATATGAAAATGTCAGCTGCATAAGCCAAGGTGGTGCAAAATCAGTACAATAGGAAGAAATCCACATAATCGCACAGGAAAAGAGTGAGGAGAACCCCCCTGTGAAAGAGTCCCAAATTTTTAATTCAGATGTAGGAATGAGTGGGATGATATCCAACTGAGCTCTTTTCTGTTCAGTCCTTGGTACGCCAGTGACCCTGTAACGATCAGTCTGGCTCAAAATATGCTCAATGTTTATAAATACAAATGCACTGCAAATAAAGTGATTAGCAGCAAAAATGTATTCTATACAAAAAAAGAAAAGCAGAGCAAAGTCACTCTAAGTGTAGTAATAAAACAACTTGGTCATCCACCATATTAGAACTCTAGGAAATATACTCACCTTCTGCAGAGGCTCAAACCAGCCTCCAGCAATAATCAACTGCACATGTGGAAAAATGTTTGGATACCCCTTTCCTAATAATTTTCTGCTGATTATCGCTAATTCTCTCTCAGGTCCTGCATTGTCCGTCCTATATAAAATGCCCCATAGCCACATCATATAGAATATACAATGTGACTAGTCTGGCAACTAATAAACTGTTTTATTGGCTAAGTTTTTAATGCCCTCGCTGTCCTTAACCCCTTCGCCTCCGGTGACGTACCTGGTCCATCACGCTGGTCCGGCAGTTAAGGACCAGTGACGGTCCTGGTACGTCACGTACTATTACTCACCGTGCTCCTGCAGGAGCACTGTGAGTAATACCGGGGACTGAATTTGATCGCTCCAAGACAGGAGCAATCTCTTTCAGTCCCTCAGTTCAGCGTGCCGCCCCACGTGATCAGTCACGTGGGGCGGCACACCGAAATTCCCTATCGGGTCCTTAAAGGACCACACACCCCGTGACCGCTGGTCTTTAAGGGGTTAAAGTCCATACCTCCATGTACTACGAGTGAACAAGTTTTAAATCTGGCCCTATTACACCTGTAGTAACCAAAGGTTTAAGGGCCATATTAGAACAAAAACAATCATTTTGTGTAACAGAAATAGTTTTAGGCTTACTTGGAGCTATACAAGTTCTAATGGTCTTATTTCTCTTAAAGGTAACCATAGAGTGTTTCCCCCAGATCACCCCTCAAAAGAAGATCTTGTAATAAGATTATCCAATGATCTGAGATCACCCCCTTAATTTCATTGCCCAAAAAGTTATAACAAGTGACAAATTAGATTTTCCTCCTTAGCTCATTGTCAGATACTTTTTAATTTAATCTTCATTTCTACTACAATTGTGCCGTATGCAATGGTATTGCCCATACAGAACATTTTTGATGAAGGTATTGATTTGTTGCAGTTTTAATTTTAGAAACAAAACTAACAATTTTTTTCACCCATGGTACCAGTAAGCAACAAATCAAGAAAATCTATAGTTTTTTTTTTTTAATTGGGAATGATGAATGAAATACCTCTCATTAGTCTGGAGTCTTTAAATAAAATAAAAAAAACAAAACAAAACACAACAACAACAACAAAACAAACATCCTAATCTCAAATTATCAGAATGTCAATGAAATGGTCATAGTATACCAGGCCCGCCCCCCTCCATGCCAATGTCACTAAACAAAAGATGTTAACAGTGGCCCCATAAATAGGTTGGCATAGGAGATGGCGAACCTGGTACCCATGGCCGCCCCCCTAATTTGCAAATAAAATGAATTCTGAAAAGTAAAAAAAAATCATGTTCCAAAATAAATGTAGTCTATTTCAGAAGAAATTCTTTATGGTAATGGAATACTCATCTCGATCAAAAAAGAAACCAAGTGATTCCAAACCGAAATGATGCCGAGTATTGGTATATGAGTCCACGTCCAAGGTCAGCCAGATATAACGCTCCTGCCATACCACCCCACTAAATCTTTCCAGAACATGTTGACTGTCCCTAATATAAGTAGGTAGGGTGATCAGCAAAACTAATAATGCCCCTTTCATGGGCCATAGTAATAAACACCAACAATTTCCTCTAAAATGGAATACTGGGGTCACCTTTCAATATCTTGTAAGAATCCCTATCACTGAGTCTTCTGTGACCCTCAGCCAGATAATCAGAAGTATTTTGTATAATGATAGAACCCCCCCTTATCAGCCTTCCTTATTATTAGAATTGACTGAATACCTTCTTCTCTTCACTTTTTAAATCATCATTTTTGATGTTTGAGTACTTAATCTTCTTATTGAAGTCTTCCATTATTACTAAATTATAAAAGGCCTCATTATAATAACTGCTATTAAGATTCTCATTCTCTCTCAATTCAAGAAACATTTTTTAATATGAACAGACTTCAAGGTGGGTATCATGACCCATCATTACACCCCCCTATCATGGGGGTGACAATTAAATTAAATCAAGGGCATATAACCTATATTTCACATAGGTTATATGCTGTTTGTATAATTAAATTAAACTTTCAGATCTCCTCCTAATAGCCCCCTATCATGGATCATCGATCCATGGGGCGACCCCAAAGGCATTTTCTGCCTTCTTGATGCTGCCGGCAGCTGTATAAGCCTCTTGTAGAATGAATGAACCCTGTCACTGGGTTCATTCTTGGAAAGCAGTGCTGCACTGTAATCATTGAATCAGTCACCGGGGTAAAACCGGGCGATTGATTCAATGATCAGAACACAGCGCTGCTTTCTAAGAATGAACCCAGTGACAGGGTTCATTCATTGAAGGCGGCGATTATAGTAGATTCGGCTTTTACATCTACTATAAGCTGTGCCTTCAATGAATGAACTCTGTCACCTCACCAGGTTCATTCTTAGAAAGCAGTATATTATGTTAACCAAAAGACCAGCAAATGTACATTTCAGTAGATATTTATACCTTTCATATGCTAATGTATACTAATTGCAGTACCAGTGACATTTCCATATGCTAATTTGGTTTGCCAATTAGGTTTCATATGCTAATGAAGTATTTTCAGCGACTTATCATATGTCAATTAAGGTTTGGATTATGTTTCATATGCTAATGAAGGTTTGTACAGTACCAGTACAGTGTTTAATTTCACTTTTCTTAGAAATAAGTGTGTGAATATATCTATACATTTTCTGGATTTTTGGCTAACATGACGTATACACTCTTTAATCTTTTCTACTGGCCCATTGTCATTCTTCTCTTTATGTAAGATGTTTCAATTTAACAGTGACCACCAATGGCAATATTTGCAGGTCTCACATTTCACATTAACCAAAGGGACCGTTCTCAAACCACTAACTGCACTCACGGCTGGTTCTTACTCTACCAGAAGACTTTCTAAAATGTATAAACTCCTGATTAGACAACCCTTCCCGACAAAACCCAAATTTGTGATCAATTGGGAGGATTGGCCACTGATTGTCCCCTAAAAAGAAGTGGCATGCTCGTTTTTGCCGGTTGAGAACGTCTCTTGACGTTCCCATCAGAGAGGCCATTTATAAACTTCTATCACGATGGTATATCACCCCAGACTTTAGCGGATTGCTGGAGGTGCAAAAATTCAGAAGGCTCATATCATATCTAGTGGGAGCGCTCTCTGATACAACCCTACTAGACACAGGTTGTTGATCTTTCACACACCCTTTCCTGTTAGCATCCTCAGGTATTATATAGAAGAGAAATAGGCGAGGGTCAAGTTTACTAAACTATTGAATGAATGAATAGGTTTATTTATATAGCGTCACAAGTGTATGCAGCGCTTTACAATTTAAGGGTTTAAACAATACAGGGCTACAGGTGCTTTGTAGAGTGAAACATTGGGTGTGAGGTCCCTGCCCGAAAGCTTACAATCGAAACTATTGCAAACAGGGCTGTATTTTCCATAAGGCAGAGTAGGCATCTGGCTACAGGCGCACCCTACAACGGGGCGACTGCCACTGCAATTGAGTTTTTTTTTTTTTTTTTTGTTTTTTTTAAACGTGGCGCGGCTTGCCATGCCACACTGAGCCGCCCACCGCCTCATTATAAGCTGTGCCTTTAGCTGCTGAGCTCTCCTGGCTCTTCATAATGCAGAGCGCTGGGAAATGAAATCTCCCAGAGCTCTGCGTTACTAAACAGAAGACGGTGCGGGAGCTCCAGCAGCTGCAGGTCTGTGCAGAAGCATAGATTGCTCCTACCGTTAGACCACCAGGGAGGTAGGAAATGGATGGGGGGGAGAGAATGGGGGCAATGTGAGGTCAATATGGGGATGATGGGGGGGCAAGAGATGTGGAGCTGATGGGGTGGCAATGTGAGGGCAATGTTGAGATTATGGGGCAATATGAGGGCAATGTGGAGCTGATGGGGGGCAATGTGGAGATGATGGAGTCAATGTGGAGCTGATGGGGGGCAATGTGAGGGCAATGTTGAGATGATGGGGCAATATGAGGGCAATGTGGAGCTGATCGGGGGCAATGTGAGGACAATATGGAGATTTGGAGCATTGTGGAGATGGCCGGGGGGGGGGGGGCGCTTCAGATATCTGTGCCTACAGGCTCCTGAGATGTAAATACGGCCCTGATTGCAAACATTGATTCTCACCACTGCTATAGTTTCATCCTTACTCTCATGAAAGACATAGATGGTATTAAAAACATCTTCGTTTATTGAATCCGGAAATGTAAAAAAAAAATATTACACATACCTTCATGATCAAATATGGATAACCACAGAGGCATTATTAACAGAGTGGGAAACTAGCAGGTCTTTGTTTTCCTGATCAACTGGTTTTGCACCTTCACAGCATTTAGTCATATCAAAGGGGATTGATTAAACTACAGCGTTCACTCCTGAACCACTTAGTGATTCAAAACTCCTCATTCTGCTTCACTGGAAATCTCCCTCTACTCCTCCTAGCTTACAATGGCATTCTAACATTGAAGCTCCTTCCTTAGAAAAAAAAAATGCATTCAATGGCCTTAGGATCAGCCATGGCCCATGATATTATTTGGTTACCTTGGATATGGTTTTGGTCTTTGGCGCCACCATTAACTTCTTTTCATACCCCCTGCTTTCCATTCCTACTCCTCCATCCCTCCCCTCCTCCCTTTTTCTCCCATATAATTTCTCTTCTTGGGTTTGTCCCGAGGCTATAGTTAATCTAGGGGTGTAGTATCTTGTTCCTGTTAATTAGCCAGGGATGAGAGTAGGATTTCTTCCTACCCTGTCAACACTGCCACCATACCACTGTGGTTTAGAACTACCTGGCTCTGGATGCACCTCCTGCCCTCTTCTTCCGCTGCCTCCCATCTGGAGGGTGGTGGGGGGGGACCTTTCCGTAACACACTGCACGCTTTTCCATTTCAGTCCTCCCTTTATTCCTCTCTCATTCTTCCCCCGTCTCTGTTCCTCTCTCATTTGCCCCTCTTATCTCTCCACACTTCTATATTATGGCCTCTTTAGAGGCTACTCTCCGTGACTCTGTTCGCATGTAGGATAAATCTTATGCACCTAAACTTCATTTTGATGCATGTGCACAGATGTTTCAGGCAAAATTATGCTACTGTCAGACTATGTAATTTATGGACTTTTGTGATGTCATTGTTCTTTTACCTTGCACTGATATGCAGCTGTTCATATTGGTATGATTATCTGATTTTTTTCTTAATTTTCAAACATGTTTTTAAATAATAAAAAAAAGAGAGAGAGAACACCTTGAAGCTTTACAGAGAAGGAACTGGTATTAACACCTGCTTGTTTAACGGGGAAGCCACAGCATCCCACAATGGACCGCTTCACTTGGGATTGCAAGGGAATATGGACATGAAGAAACAACATCAAGGAAGACACTTGAGGAACAGTTTGTCAGTTGCCACCAAACTGCATCTCCTGAAAACAGGGGGTCCTCTGAATCACCAGAAATAAGCAGGGAAGGCTTCAAGACCCTTAAACCACATTACTGCCTCTGAAAGCAATGAAAAGCCAAGAGAAGTCTCACCATAGTACTCTTTTGCTCTAAGCAAAATGACTATCACATATAGAACTCAGACCAGCAGTGCAAGGTTTAACAACCCTACGAATGTCATAAAGAGTACAGAAATACTACATAACGGATAGGAGTAAATAGGTTGCCTGTAACCAAGCCAGCCATGGAGTGCACTGTAGGCAATGGTCCATTTACCAAGTGGTTGTTATATAGAGAAGTATTGACACACTTATAGGACCCTGCACCTGTGCACTCCTTTCTTCACTCATTAAGAATAAATAAGCCTCAAAGAGAGCCAGGAGGAAAACTGGCTATGACTATATAAACCATCCTCTACAGAACCAGTCCTGTACATTGGATAATCCTGAAAGAAGGAAGCCAATAATAGTCCGCCAAATGGGGATTATACAGCCCCATACCTAACAAAGGAAAATCTAAAAAGGAAAGTCTAGCTGCAGCAGTTTTCAGGTTGATTGGGGTGAAGGGGTGGGAGTATCCACCAAAGAGAGCTCTTTCTTTAAGTGCACCGCCCTTCTGCAAAGCAGACTTCAACCCATGGTTCCTGTGTTCTACACAGGATGAAAGGGAAGAGAAGAGAAGAGAACAGACAGAATTAGTACCATTATACTGTCATTGCAGCCTGCAGAAACTCTCTCTCAGATCTGGCTTCCACTGAAGCCTGAATATGCACTCTATAATTCTTTTTTTTTTTTTTTAAATTATTTTTATTTCTTTTCTACACAAGCAGAAAAACAAAAATACAATACAACACATATCATCACAATCAAATACAATAACTTCCCCTACCCACCCCCCCTACAGCCAGCGGGAACGTTTCCTTTAACTTAACTAACTCTCATCTCATCGTGCTCAATCCTTCCCTACATCTCTAACATACTTAATCTTTTATACCACTTTTCCCAACTTCGTAAATTCTTACAATACGTATTATTGATTTTACTCAAACCCTTCTCCATCTTAAATTGAAATAACAATTTTTCTTTATAATGATTCCACAGGAAAACTACATCATGTTTCCAATTTCTTGCAATCAAAATCTTTGCAGCAATCAGGCAATGAGTTATAAGCTTCCTTCGCTCTTTAGATGTGTTTGGCCAATTCAGATGCAACAAAATAACATCCATCCGATTTTTTAATCTGATATCCCCCAAAATCTCTTTACATTTTAATACCATATCCCACAACCTCCTCACTTTATCACAATACCACCATATGTGCCCATAACTCCCTTCTGCCACCTTACATCGCCAACACATCGAAGAGCAGCCAGAAGTTATTTTTGCCAGCCTTGTTGGTACTAAATACCACTTATTCATAAGTTTATATTGTGTTTCCACTAGAGAAAGACAGTGTACATCCTTTTGCACTAAACTCATAACTCTACACCAATCAGTTTGTTTAATCTTTATATCCGCAACTCTTTCCCACTTTGTTATTATACCCAATTCTTTATCTTTTGTGGTATAATTTACTACATTAATGCATTTGGTTAAGATCTTTTTCTCCCTGTCTTTCTCAAATACCAATCTTAATAATCTATACAACTCCCCCTCCAATATCACTTCACATGAATTTAAAAAATTCTTTCCCCGGTAATCCAAATACGCTGTTTAGCTCTGCAAAAGAAAAACTTTTTCCTTTTATATAGATCTTCTATCTGATGAATATTCCTATTCTTCCAAACCTTCAAAGATATATCAACTATCCTATCTTCTATACCTGACAAATCTTGAAAGCCCATAATCTTTTTTTTTTTTTTTTTTTTTTTTTTTAACAAGCTTTATTGGAAGATATAAAGCAGTACAGAAAAACAACACAGAATGTCACACAAATATGGTACAATTACATAAATTGTCAGCAGCATATAAACAAATTATTACACTTGATACTGACAGAATTTGTTATGTAGATAATGAACATAAGGAGGAGGTTAGAATTTCAGGAGGACCTTATACAGGGTTAACAAAGGAGATGTAGCTGGATACAGGAAAACCAAAGATTGATAAGCGCTGAGGAACTGGATCGAGAAACTTCTAAGGAGTCCTGTATGGACTAGAGAGTAAGTGGTTTTGTTCATGACTTTGGTATAAAGTGTGACATTTGAGAAAAAAAAACTTACATTTAAACTCAAGAAGGGAGAGCAAAATGAAAGAAAAAAAAAAAGAGGTAAAAAGAAAATCACAAAGAACTAAGGAAAGGAAAGGGTGGGATGAAGAGAGGAGTGTAGAATATGTGGAAGGAAGGAAAGAGCGAAATAGAGTCAAAGAAGGTGTAGAGTAAGGGCTGATAGAAAGAGGGAGAGGAAGAGAAAGCTCAACGGAAGAGGAAGCTCAACGGCGATCAGGGAAAGCAGTGACTGGGAGCATAGGCTGTGTAATTGAAGACGCCCTGTATGTGCAAGGAGCCTAAGCAAAAAAATTTTACAAAAGAGAAAGAAAGAAAATGTCAGGTGTCAGAACAGCCCCGTAAAAAGGGCTCATCAGTTGGTAAAGTGTGTCAGTTGAGGCTAGAAGATTTACGAGTTTATAGCATTAAGGGATAACGAGATCCACAGAGCCCAAAAATCAAAGTACGTGTATGTAGAAGCTGTTGCTTTCGCATGGCATAGCTCCATAAGTAACATAGAGTCTACTCTTTTTAGCCATTGTGAGATCGATGGAGGTGAGGGAGATTTCCAGTTGGCTGGAATGAGGGCTTTTGCTTCATTTAGAAGTGGAAATAGAATGTTACGTACTTTACCCCTCGAAACACCATGTACCTGATCATGACAGGCAAATAGAAAGAGTAAAGGGTTCAAGGGAAGAGCGATGTTAAGCTTGGAGTTAAGGTATGATCTGACATCCTCCCAGAAGGGTTGTATTTTGGGGCATGTCCACCAAATGTGGAAGAATGAACCTATGTCGGTTGTGCATCTCCAACACGTAGGGGGGGTTGAGAGAGAAGTTTTTGCGATTTTATCGGGAGTGAGGTACCATCTTGTTAGCAATTTATAGTTAAGTTCTTTGGATGACATAGATCTAGAGTGTAGTGAGTTTGTACGTATGATATGCGACCAAGACGACATGTCCAACACCACTTTAAGATCTCTTTCCCATAAAGAAAGAAAATAGGGTTTTTGGGGGGTGGTAATTGTGCTAAGTAGTGAGTAGGTGAATGATAGTGGTTTACATACCAAGGAAGGGGAGGATATAGCTTTTTAGAATTGCGTAAGTTCCCTGAGTTTGGATGTGGGTGAGAGGAAATTTTGCCACCAATTCCTGGCTTGGAAGAAGGACCACCAAGGAATGACCAAAGAGGGGTATGCTGCCTGAAGAGAGTCTCTAGAGATCGGTTTTGGCAATGAGTCTAAAGATAGTAAGGTATCAATACCAAAGGTAGACCAGTGAGAGAAGGGGGAAGGAGAGATACCAGCCGGGAACTCTGGATTTCTAGATAAAGATTTAAGCGGTGATGGTGGTGTGGAATCTTATCTTTTATTTTTAAGCTTTTTTTCAACAAAATCCAAATAGGTACTATTTGCCCAAGTATAAAATTAGTTTTATATTGTACTCCTCTTGGGTTCCAAATAATTGAAGTTAAGTCCTTAATCATAATATCTTCTGCCTCCAAATTATACCAGCTCTTTTTTTCCTGGAATCTTCCTGTTGGATCTTCGCTATATGACTTATCAAATTTGCTTCATAATATCTATTAATTACCGGAAATCCTAGTCCCCCCCCTTCTCAACCTTACTAGCTATTATACTTTTCCTAATCCTAGGTTTCCTCCCTTTCCACACAAATCTGGCAAAGGAGGACTGAATTAACCCCTTAACGACCCTTGACGGTCATAGTACGTCAAGGGTCGATTTGACTGAATGACCGATGACGTACTATGACAGTCATCGAATTCCGGTCGTTAAGGGGTTAAATCTAACCAACTATCCAAGATCTTCAGTGGGAGCATTTGGAACAAATAGTTCCATTTTGGTAGCTCATATGACTTTATAATATTAATTCTCCCCCACCGTGAAAGCTCTAAATGTCTCCATTCCTTCAAATCACCATTCGTTTTAGCATAGCTAATACATTCGCTGCCATAATATTCTCTACCTTGTTTACTATCTTAATCCCCAGATATTGAAAGCCAGAGTTATTCTTATCAAACTGATATCTCAACTGAATGTCCTCTGTTTTCTCTGGAATCATATTACTAAACATGGCTATCACTTTCTTCAAATTTAATTTATAATTCTACAGCTTACTATATTGGTCAATTTCTCCCATCAAATGGGTCACAGAATTCTTTGGATCCGTCACTGTAATAAGAGTATCATCTGCATACATTGAAATCTTTAGCGAATCATTCATCAATGGGAATCCTTTTATATTTCCATTCACTCTTATTCTTAGTGCTAATATTTCTACTGTTAATATAAACAATATAGAGGACAGGGGACACCCCTGTCTCGTCCCATTTTTTTAATCCAAACCAATCCGCATTGATATTCTGACCAATAGTTCTCGCTGTCGGAGATGCATACAAAGATTTAATTGCCTCATATATCCAACCTTCCAACCCAAAAGCACCTAAAACCTGATTCATGAAGCCACAACTGACCCTGTCAAAAGCTTTCTCAGCATCCAGTGACAGGGTCAGAAGGGGCGTCTTCCTTTTCCTAGCAATATCCAAAACATTTATCAATCTACGTATATTATTACTTGATTCCCGGCCCGGAACAAATCCAATCTGATCCCTGTGAATCAGGTTCGGAAGAACAGTCTTCAACCTCTCCCCCAGCACTGATGCAAAAATCTTTACATACACATTCAACAAAGATATAGGTCTATAACTCTCTACCTCTGATGCGTTCTCACCCGATTTTAATATTGGCAGGATATTTACTTTTAACATTTCCTCTGGATACCCTCCACTCTCTACTGCTTGATTAAAACAACGCACTAAATGCTCCACTATAATAGGTTTCATAATCTTGAAGAGCCTTTGATTCAGCTAGTCTATTGATTATAATCTCAATTTCCTCACCCGTTATTTTCTTATTTAAATTTTCTTTTTGCTGAAATGAGACAGTTGGTATATCCATATTAGCCAAATCCGATATTTCTAACTCCGACTTCACAGGAGGTAAATTATATAGTCCTTCATAAAAACTATTAAATATTCTTCCAGTCTCTTTCGGTGACCTATAAACATTTCCTTCCTGAACTAACTTTTCTACGCTATCCATAGCCTTCTTTTTTAACTGATTGGACATAATACTATTCGCTCTATTTTGACAAAAATAATACTTCATTTTTAGGATATCCATATTCCTTTTGACTCTCTCCATAATTCTTTCCTGAATAACCCCTCTCAACTTATCAATTTTTTCTCATACAGTATTACTACCATCTATTTTATTATCTCTCATCATCTTAAACAATTTTATTTATAATTCTGCCAATGGGAGACCTTTTTTTCTATTTCTGCTTTTCAGTTGAATACAATATCCCCTCATCACTGTTTTATAAGCACACCATAGTGTTACGGCATCCACCTCCCCAGATGCATTTTCATTAAAAAAATTAGAAGACATCTTATTCAGATATTCTACACTCTCACTATCCTGAAGAAGGTAATCATCTATACGTCAATTATTCCTACTCCCCATTGCCCGAACCTCCTTCAGTTCCATAATTACCATTTCATGGTCTAATAAAATACATGGTTTTACTTAAATTTTCCGTGTTTTCTCAATCAACTTAGGGCCTCCCAAAATCATATCAATCCTCGAATATGTTGAATGTGCATGCGAAAAAAAAGTAAAATCTTTTGAGTCCGGGTTGCTCAATCTCCAAATATTGTCTAGATTAAATTTTTTGATCAACCTATTCAATAACACAGTCTGGTTACTTATTCTGTTATCCACCTTCTTATTATTCATATTTCTCCTATCCAGAGTTACATCCAACACACAATTGAAATCTCCTGCCACTATCAAAATTCCCTCTACTATTTTATCAACCTTACTGGATGTACATTTGGCAGGTAAACATTTACCAGCGTATAACGCTCCCCATTTACATCACACACCACTATAACATATGGACCCTCCACATCCATTTCTGTATACTTAATTTCAACCATCAATGATTTCTCAAAGAAAATTCCTACACCCCTTTTTTTTCTGTCAATAACGTGGATTGCACCACTATTGGTTAGTGCTTCCCCCACCATCTATTTTTATCCATCTGTCTCCAATGTGTTTCCTGAATCATTCCTATTTTTATATTCTCTTGCCTCAGGAAATCATTGAAAGCCCATCTTTTTTAGGAGAATTGAGCCCCTTTACATTAAGAGAAGCAACTTTAAACATCTCTCTTCACCTATTCACTAACCTTTTACTTCTCAGTACGTATCCCGCTGGCTGTTTCTCAAATATACCTCCCCCTCCCCTTATAACAATCCCCACACATATAACAACCATCATAAAAACACCCCCTTCCTCCCTTAACTGTAGATGGAGCCAGGTACCTCTCCTCTTCCTACTCCCTAGGCTCCCTCCACAGCTCATACTCAATTCCTATAGGAACTGAAAGCAGGGGAGAAACCAACCACCCTTTACCTTCTTTTCCCCGTCACCTAAAAACCAATAACCATTCCCTCCTTTATCCAAAATTTATAAAATACCAGGAACAAATCCACTCCCAAAAGCCCAACCAGACTTAACCCCCACTTCTCTGGGGATACATCTCCTGTCTACAAACCCAAAACTCATTTCTCTCTTTCCTTTCCTGCAGAGACCAAGACCCACCCAGGCTACCCCTTCCTCCATACTCCCCATTAGGTCATACCTGGTAACTCCCCCACCGCTGGGAAGAAGAGAGAAAGGAAAAAAAAACAAAACAAAAAAATCCTATCCCCTACCCCCACGTGATATATCCTACAACTAATACTTAAACACATGCTACCCCCTCACCCTGTGAATACTCCTTTCTTATCTACTGCCACAATTCCCCTTTATATCAAACTCTGAAGGAAAAAAAACAAAAAACAAAAAAAAAAAACAACTATTCTACCACCCTGCTACCCCAACCTATACTCCCCCTATTGTGTACCTCTACCAAACTACATATGTGCTATTTCTACGGATGTCTCACTTCCTAACTACTCCTCCCCCACCTGCATTTGTCATCCTTCCCTACTATATGATATACCCATGCCCCAAAACTCTATATCCCTAACCCTCCCTAAACCCCTCTATGTGATACCCTACAATCTCCCTGTGCACTACTTATTACTAAATATTACACATCCCCACCAATTCCCAACCTACCTACTATCATCTTCCCAACCTCTGACACACTATATTAAAAGAAAAAAAAACAAAAAACCTGCAGACTTATTACTTATACATACTACCCCACAGAGTCCACCGGGGATCCACTTCCCACTTCACTTATCTTCATGATCTCCAATGGGCTCAGAAGGGTCCTCTCCTTATTAACCCCAAATTAACCATCATTCTAGCTGTTTTTCTTTCAACCATTTAACTGCTTTTTCCACCCCTTTGAAGACCTCTACTCCTCCCTCCCAACGGATCGTCAAAGCAGTGGGAAAAGACCTAGAATATCTTATATTCAGTTTCCTTAAAGCATTTGTTACACAATTAAATTTTTTCCTCTGAATTCTTGTGTGAAAGGACAAATCTGGCCGAACCACGATATCCCGGTATATATTTTCCTACAGATTGTGAGATCTGCTTGCCTTAAAAACCTATTCCTTAAAAAAATAGGATTGAAAAGTCACAATTATATCCCTGGAGACTGTGTCTTTGGTATTCTTCAATTTCGATACTCGGTACAGATTCTCTATTACTGTGTTATATTCTTGCAAGTCAATGCCTAATAGTCCCCAGAATTTTATCAAAAAATCTTTAATTTTCTCTTGAGTTATAATCTCTGGTATGTTCCTAAAACACAAATTATTCCGTCTTAATCTATCCTCCATAATACTCATTTAAGCTTCCAGGTTTTGTACTTTCTCCTCTAAAATCTCACATTGTGCTTTGGAGTCTTGACTTTGGGCCTCCACAGAGATCATTTTATCCTCCATTCCTTGCAATATAATAGCCAGTCCATTAATCTCTTTATCTCTGCCATAGAAATATTCATTCTATTCAGCTTCCAGCTGAATATCCAAACGATTCTTCAAAAAGTTTTGGGAAACTATTCCTTCCCCAGAGTCCCCCTCCTCCACTCTGAGGGATTACAATTTGGGACACTGATACCACAGATTCATTCAAACCTTTCTCCCCCATAGTTCTATTACTCGGAGGTGAAAAAAGGTAGTCTCTTCTTTCCCAGTTTTCCCCTCCTTTTCTTTCTTAGATAAAGATTTCTCTTGCGAGTTTTTCATCGCCATATTAACTCCTCATGCCATACCAGCTATCTTAGATCATCAACTCCCAATACTCCATATCTTAAAACTGTCCCATCCAGTCTCTCCAATCCTATTCTACTCTTCTCCTTGGTTGTCTTTACCCTCCAAACTCCCACATCCTTTAGGTGACCGGGGAGAATCTTTCCTTAAACGCTATCAACAGCCCCTGCGACCCAGGACTTAGCAAACCCCAGCTTCATTAGTCTCATAGGCTTTCTTCCTTCCCAATACTGTTGTCAACAGCCACATAGAACTTTCCGTCAGATATCTTCCCTCTGGCTCCTCTAAACATCAGTCTGTGCCAATCAGCACCCTGTTATTGCCCAGTACAGCCTCTCACAATACACTAGGAAAAAAATAATGAATCAGAAAGCTCTCACCCTTATGCTGCCTCCAGGGTGCTTGTCCACCTGCCCCTCCAGCTGCCAGTTCAGCTGCTACTCTGCAGCTATCCTCACTCTCAACCCCTCCAGAGGTTATCCGAGGGTTGGAGCGGCTTCTCCACCTTCCTTCTCAGTTTCCTTTTCCTGCCGCTGGCATCCAACACCACTGAAGCGGTGTTCTCTGGCGCTCCTTCCCCGCTCCGCAAACCCTCCTTTAATTTGATCCTCTTTCCTCAGATGGGCTTTGGCTTCCCGGTCGCACCACTTGGGCTAGATTTCACCTGGGTAGCCGGCTGTGCTCTCGCTATGTCCGCATAACGTAGCTCTCTCCTGGAGTCTTCTACCGCACCGGTTCTCCTCCCGCCTTCGGATCACGACCATGTGTCACACATCACGTCATGCTCCCTCCCCCCCCCCCCCCGCGTTCACACTCTATAATGTTTTATAAACGTTAAGACTGAAAACCATGTGGTAGGTTTACAAATCTCTTCTGGGGAAACTGTAGCTTTATTAGCATTCCTAAATACAGTCTCTGATTTAACTATCGAAACTTTTGATGCTACTATGCCTTTAAATTTTTCAGCAAAGTGTACAAATAAGTCAAAGCTCCTAAATCGTTAGTACAAATAAAAAAATCAGACCTCCTAAAATCCACAGTTCTGCTAAGGTATGAAAAAATAAACCTACCAAACAACTGTGTAAGCACTTCTTCTCATCATTTAGGTTGGGGCAGAAGGCAGAACTTAATTGTTTTAATAGAAAGTCCAAAACCACCTTGATCCTAAAAGATGATTTGGTTCTGAGAACTACCTTGCCCTGTTGGATAGCCATATAGGGAAACTGACAGGATAGAGCACTCAGTTCGCTTACCCCCCTGGCAGGGAAGCCATTTCCAGCCTCAGATGCTTGACTTAGGACTTACCAATGGGCTTTAACAAGGAGTAATGTGACAGTTGATTCAATACAGGATTCAAGCCCCATGGGAGAACTAGCTCTTCTTGTAATCTTGTCAATCGCTTTGATGAACTATTCTAAAACTCATTGTCCACAAACTGAGTTGCCAGAATTGTTGATAAGGTTGACAACAAACTTGATGGATATAAAAGTCCCGAGTCAAACCCCTTATGTAGAAAATCCAGTACCTTAGCAGAGGTAATTTAGGTCCTATTCAGTCCTCTCAACAGACACCAGTTCCTAAATGTTTTCCATATTGCACAGTATACTTTGGAGGTACAAGCCCTTATCCCAGAAATAGTAATTCTTACTACTGTACTTTATAATGCTTCAAATAGCAATGACTGCCACTAAGCCTCCCAAGCTGACAACCTGAAGATGCTGGAAATTGGTGGAAGATCTGATCTTGACACGGAAGGTCCTGATTCAGAGGAAGCAGTCAGGGTTGAGCAGCTGAAAGCTGAAGTAGGTCCAAGAACTAAATTCTCCTTGACCAATAAGGGCGTATCAATATAGCATAGGCTTTGTCCTTTATCTTCCTTATAAACTCCAGGAGGATAAGCATGGGAGGAAAAATAGAAGGTAGACGGAAATTCCAACAAACTCTTAGGTCATCCTGCCCTAGAACTGCTGGATCCTTCCAGCTGGAGCAAAAACATCTGCGTTTAGGTTCAAAGCCATCAAGCTCACTGTCGCTTCTCCTCAACTTTCATCAAGGTCATTAAAAACTTGGGAAATCAGATACTACTCTCCGCGATACACCACCACTACTCTGCTCAAGTTGCCCATTTGGATGTCCTTGTTCCCTGAAATATGAGAAGTTGATATCCATTCCTGGTTTCCTGCATATTTAAATACATTATCAGCTTCTTCATTCAATGAACTTTTTGTTGTGCCTCCTTGATTCTTAGATACATCACTACTGTGATGCTCTCTACTCTTACAAGAGCTGCCTTTCACCATATGAATCTTTTGAGACTGTTTCCATTGCCCTCATCTTGAGAATATTTATGCATAGGAAAGCCTCTGTTGCTGACCATACTCCACTCCTTGGGCTGTCATATTTCTCCACCTAGCTACTGAAGCTGGCATCTGTAGTTACCACTACCCAGTGGGGCTACTCAAGTGACTGACCATGTAGCAGATTTTTTTTCCTGTATAACCACCAGGTTAGATCTATTCCGACTTCAGAAAATGAATTCTCCGAGATGTGTTGTCCATCTGCGTGTTCGAGAATCTCATAAAATTGTTCTGGATTTTCTTAAGATTGAGTCTTGCTCAAGGAACAATCTGAATGGTGGATGTGAGGATCCCTACCAGTTCCATATATAAGCTTTTGCCGTTTGAATCATCTGTCTTGTGCAAGATTATACTTTTCTCAGTCTTGACACTGTCCTCTGAAAGGAATGCCATCCATCTGTAAGTATTCAGTCTGACTCCCAAGAAGACTAGACCTTGAGAGTAATTTTAATTGAACTTTTTCCTTACTGATCAACCAACCCTGGCTGGACAGAATTATGCTTCCTTCTGTGAATCATATCAACTGGGATACCAAATTCGCCACATTTTACAGACTGTCCAAGTAAGGGATTACAGATATCTGTTCTTCCATCAAGGTTTGCAGACACACTGCCAAGGTATTTGTGAATGCTCTAGGTGCTGAGGACCACAAAGAAGAGCTCTGACTTGAAAATAAGGGTTCTTTAAAGTGAAGCTGAGGAACTTTCTTTGGCACCGCTTGACCAGAATGTGGTAGTAGGCATCCTGCAGATCTATGACATATGGTAGAATTGCCTTTGTTACTGAAGTTACTTGAATTGCATTGGCTTGATACAGATGTTTTTGTACTTCAGAATGGACCTATATCTTCACGAAGACTTGGCCACAATGAACAAAACAGAATAGATGCCCTTAACAGCCCAAAAAAAGAGGTCAATGCTTCTCAGAGAATTGATCCATGTTCAGACTGATGTAGTATCCTCACAGGAAACAATCTAGATATGAAACAGGAAACAATTAGAAATGAACACCCCAACCTCAACTGAAGACATTTTACTAAGGTATAGATGGCCCCTTATTTCGAAAAAAGAAAAAAAAAAAAAAAAAAAAAGGGAAGAGAGAAATCTTACTCCACAGGAACTTTCCCTGGCTGTTTCCCAAGGCAGATCTCCTGAAAGGTATCCTGTCTGGTGTTAGTCAATTTAGAAAACTTCTCTGTTCCCAAATCTCTTTTTCTGATCCACCATTCAGGCCTTTGACTCGTTTACATCCAGGCTACTGGTGGTGGGTACCTCAATGCAGCTTTTCATTCTTTGCTAGACTACACTCTAACAGCCTCACCCTAAAGTTAGCAATGTTTCACAAAAACAGCAGCTCAAATTAATCTTCATAATATTTGGGCCATGGAGAGTGAAATTTCAATATTGTCAGAGTTGTAGTTCAAGAGTAATTGAATGATAAAGTATCCCACTCTAGCCACTTTTACCTAGAGTAAACCACCCCTCAGATGTGGAATCTGTTCACTTGACGAACAGGCCGCAGCATGGGACAATCTTCTTACTGTGAGCATAAGGAAAGTCCTGCCCACTTGACGGGCTTTTCCTTATGCTCACATGAAGATTGTCCCTCTCTGTGGTCCATTTGGACAGTCTTGCTGCTCTGAGGTGAGAAGTGTTACACCAGTAAAAGGGGCGGGAAGGGGATACTTTATCATTCAATTACTCTTGAATGACAACTCTGACAGTATTGAAATAACTCTCCATGGCCCAAATACTACGAAACTGAATTGGAGCTGTTTTATTGTGAAACATTACTATCCCTTTAAACAAATCTCTGGGCTCTTCAGAGACCTAAAAAACATTCATGTGTGGAGGGCCCTCCAACAAAAGCAGAGAGATTACACTTACTACCACCACCATCACAGCACCTGTTTGAGAATGTACACAGTTTCCTAGTCTTTATTAAATAGTGTTCAAATAGTTAAATATGTGTATGGTTAGGAGACCAGTGAGAACTATTTCTTGGCTACATATTTAAAGTAAACAAAAAGAAGAGAGTCTGCACTTCAAATCCTGACTTTTGCAAATAAAAACCTGACTTACTATAAATAAAAAAGTGGGATTTTAGTTGCATGCTTTTGGCCAAATTCATGCAAAGCCCACCTGCACCGTCAGTGCAGCCCAGATTCAGGAGAGTCCCTATATGCCTACAATCTGTGAACATGTATTTAGTATAATGCAATTAAAAACAATTTTACCTCTTCTGTGAACAAAACCCTTGTGAGGGAAACGGGGGAGGTATTTATATATTCCCTAATCAGCTATCACCCTGCTGGGAGTTACTAACCAAGAAAGGAGGGGCCAAAACCTCCTAAAATACATACAAAAAGTATAATATATACATATTCCTTGTGAGCTCAAAATAGTCTATTAAATAGTGTTTAAATAGTTACATGTATGTATGGTCAGGTGAGCGGCAATAACTATTTCTTGTCTAGATATACAAAGTAAACAAAAGGAGAGTCTGTGCATCAAACCCTGATTTTTACAAATAACCTATAACTTACTCTCCCTTTTATGTATTTTGTTTACCTGTTTGAGAAAGGACTGTTTCTTGGCCAGTATCATTTTCAGAATGGTCACTCTGGCTGAGAAGGGTGCGATAACCCTTTCGAATCATGCACCAGTCTATCACAATCTCAACCCCTCACCTCCACCATCCACAATCCAACTGGAGGCTTAAGGAGACCCTGCAAAAAGACGCACTTGTCTCCTGCTAGGTTACAAATGCTTCTTATTTTCTCTCCAATGTGACCTCTGACATGACACCCCCTCCAAACTTTTGGGAGGCCCATAGATGCTCCATATAGGTGTCTTCATACGCTTGAGTAGCTGAAAGCAGCAGAAGCACAAAAAGCTTTTAGACAGGTTACTAAGGGACATTTGTGACCTTGAGACCCAACACAAATCTTCACCCAACACCTTTTAGACAAGCTATGGTGTTTCAACCACACCTATTGCTAACAGGTGTATAAAATCAAGCACGTAGGCATGCTATCTACATAGAAAATAATTGGCATTAGAATGGGTTGTACTGAAGAGCTCAGTGGCTTTAGACATGGTACTGTCATAGGATGACACAAGTCAGTGCATGAACTTTCTTCCCTGCTAGATCTCCCCGGTCCAATGTAAGTGCTATTACTGTGAAGTGGGAGCACCTAGGAGTAACAACAGCTCAGCCATGAGTCAGTAGACCACACACACTCACAGAGAGGGGTCACAGAGTGCTGAAGCACATAGAAATCGCCTGTCCTTTGCAGCAATACTCACTACAGAGTTCCAAACTGCCTCTGGAAGCAACATCGGCACAAGCATTGAGTTGGGAGATTCATGAAATGGGTTTCCATGGACGAGCAGCTGCACACAAACCTAAGATCACTATGAACACCACCAAGCACTGGCTGGAGTGGTATAAAGCACACTGCCACTGAACTCTGGAGCAGTGGAAATGTGTTCTCTGGAGTGATGAATCACGCTTCACTATCTGGCAATCTGATGCATGAATCTGGGTTTAGCAGGAGAAAACTACCTACCAGAAACCATAGTACCTACTGTAAAATTGGTGGAGGAGGAATACTAGTGTGGGCTGTTTTTCAGGTTCCTTAGGTTCATGTAAAGGGTCATTTTAATGCTACAGCAAACAAAGACATTTTAGACAATTGTATGCTTCTAACATTGTGGAAGACCCTTTAAGGTTTCAACATGACTGTGCTGTTGTGCACAAAGCAAGACCCATAAAGACATGGTTTTATGAGTTTGGTGTGCAGGGACTTGAAACAGCCTGCACAGGACTTTGACCTTAACCCAATTGAACACCTTTTGGGATTAATTTGAATGATGACTGTGAGCCAGACCTTCTTGTCCAACATCAGTGTCTGATCTCACAAACGTTCTTTTGGCAGAATGGACACAAATTCCCACAGATACACTCCAAAATCTTGTGGAAAACTTTCCCAAAAAACAGCGTAGGCTGTTATAGCCGCAAAGAGGGGGCCAACTCTATATTAATGACCATGGTTTTGGAGTGGGATGTCCAACAAGCTCATGAAAGTATGATGGTTAGGTGTCCACATATTTTTGGTCATATAGTGTATCTGCATTGTGAAGGGAATTGGCCATTTTTCTCTACAGTCAAACTCTTAAATCTTACATGTGAATTAAGTACCACCTCTGCCTACAGAACAACCCAACCAAAAACACTGAATGGTGTATCCAAGGAACCCTCAGGTTCCTTGGATACAACCTTTGATGGCATTGTTGAGGCCTATGGTACTTACAATCAAGGCCTATACAATCTCCATCTGATTCTCACTGTGTCACTTTGTATCCCGATAGTTTCTGGAAAGGGAATGGATCCCACGTCTCCCCCCCCCCTCTGAGGCAGGCCCCCATTTTTACAGAAGAGATCTCTCTAGTTATTAAGGCTACCTTGTCTGAAAAATGCCCAGGCCCTGTTGGCTTGCCACTGTCATACTACAAACAGTTCCAACCTCAACTATTACCCCACATCACTAACTTTTTCAACTCCATTCCCTTCAGGTCATGCCTGGCCTTTCAATCCTTGACTAAACACATAACTGTTATCCCTATAAAGAGCAAAGATCTAGCTTTGTGCAACAACTATAGGCCCATATATATCTATACTATAAAAGAAGAAGTGGGCATCTGATCACAGATTCTAGGTCTCTGCCACACACGCCCCCGCCCCAGGGAGGCAGCTAGGAAGAGACTGCATAACTCCTCCACACTGCCTCAGGCAGACATTCACAGTAAATTATAATACACACACCCTGGGGTTGGCAGATAAGAGGACATATGCAGATCTCCTCCACACTGCCTGAGCCCAACATACACACAACGGGGAGCAGCTAGGAGGAGATTTGCATATTTCTTCACATTGCACTGACTCAGACATACACAGGGCAGGACTTAGCCCCTTCCCACTTGCTCCTCTTCCAAGAAAATGTAAACATGGCCGACTTACATTGCAACAAGCAAGTTGAGCAACACATTTTGCTTATTCACTATCTGCTTTTACCTCACGCAACCGGCCACTGCAGGATCGGGACTCATACTTCACAGATTCATTCAATCTTACACTTATTCTGCCTTCATCTCTTAAAGCGATAGTAATGTCAGAAAAAAAAGTATTAACTATATGGTAGATACAATTAAAAGAGAGTGCTTGCACTTATTCATATCTCTAAAACCATTATGTTTGAGAGACATAGGAAAATAAAGTTCTCCGCTCCCTCCCCTTTCTGCTTGACAAGCTGTAAAGCTGCCAGAAGAAGATTCTGGTTGCTTGAGCAGATGCGGCTTTTCAGCAGCGCCGAAATAATAATATCTAAAGATAAATACTTCATCAGAATGGTCTACAGCGTGTGCTTCCAAACCAGGCACACGTTGTAGAACGTTCCAATGAAGCATTTATTTTTACGTATCGCTATGTCGGCATCATCTCCCAGTGCTCTGCATTACTGAGAACCATGCAGGAGCGGGTAGAAGATGGAGGTAGGAGATAGACACAGGATAATGTGAAGATTTGGGCGGGGCAATGTGGAGGTCACGTGGTCAGGGGGCCAGGTCCATGGCAATTTCTGCACCAGGGCACGGTGACTTCTAGTTACGCCACTGGAGGGAGCGGAGAACTTTATTTTCCTCTCTCTCTCAAACCATAATGGTTTGAGGGATACGAATAAGTGCAAGTACTCTCTTAATTGTATCTACCATATAGTTAATACTTTTTTTCTGACGTTACTATCCTTTTAAGGTGCTCAGCCCCACAGTTACTTTCCCACACAAATAAAGAACACACATACACCAGTAACTGTGGCAAAATTAAGTCATTCTATTGTTCCGCACTTTTACAGACTAAAAGGTGCAAAGCACCAACTTCAATGCGGCATTCCTCTACCCAGTCAGGAGCTGATAGCCAAGCCACACCTGTACTTGACCACCGTTGCAGCCAGACCTAACCTGCATCCGGCTGCCCATGCTGGTGGAGCCCTGTGCTCCATCCCAAAACCAAACCTGGGGAGGAAAGGCTGAATGTCTCCAAACCTTCCACTCTCCCCCCACTGACGGCAGCCGAGCCACCCCAAACCCAGCTGCCATTGCGAAATGATCTGCAGGGCATCCTCCAAAACGTCTTTTGGTCCCCATGCCCCTCCCCCTTGCATAACTGGTGCAAGTCACCTTTTCTCTGGCCCTTCAGCACTCCTAACCACAAAGTCAGTGCCTGCTGCTGTACCGTAACCCACCCAGATGGCTAGGCCTGCTCCGTTCCTGCCACTGCCGACTTCAGATCGGTCAAGTCTTTGCCCTCAGTGTGTATGATGACAAGGTCCTGCTTACCCCATCGGCCATGTGTGGTCTCGATCATTGATGGCCAGTCTCTCAGCCTCATTCTCTTGGCAAACCCAGCTGCGTACCTAGGGGCCTGACCACTAGATATTCTTTAACTGCGGCCAGTGGACATGTCAAATCCTATACTGCTTCCAGTGACAACCATTTGCCCTTTGCCAGCTGATCCATTTTATCCAACCCCTCCCTACTGATTGGTTGCCTTCTGTCCATCGTCACTAACTCCTCCTTTCCCCAACCTTTCATTATCCTCAACAGAGCAAAATCCTTTGTAGGATCACCCACCCCCTTGAAAAAGAATGCTATAGCTGCTAAAGCCATCTGCACCCTTGCCCTAGACCGCCCTTCTTTATACAACAACTCCAGGTATTTTAACAATCTACCATGCCTCCCTACCACACTCTCTCCTGGCCACAACCCCCAAAACTTACCTAGGTTTGCCATTCACAACTGAAAGCCTGCCAGGACTTTGGGGCCAGTGATCTTTCAATCAAATGGTCTAAGGCTCCTTCTCCCAACTGCCAAAGTTCAGGGCAAAAGTTAAAACCTGCCTCTGCCGCCCCTGGGGCCAAAGTAAAAAAACCTCCCAATCTGCCCCCTGGAAAACACATCTGCAATCTCATTTTGGACGTTCGGTACATGCAATGCCCTAAACTGTATATTATGTCTCATGCAACACAAAGCCATCCTCATTAGCAGATGTACTACTAATGAGCCTGATGAGAGATCATTAACCGCATAAACCACACGCCTTGTCAGACCAGAATTTCATTGCCCTATTCACATCTCCAGAGCCACCACAATGGGGAATAATTCCAAAAAAGTCATTCTTTGTCTCCTCATTGGACTACTCAGGGCGTTGCCACAGACAGACCCATCAAATCCGCCCTCAACTGACTAGTTATCCCGATCTTAAAGTGCCTCATCGTCACAACAGCTGTTGCCCTCTCCAGTCTTCTATTAAACACCTTGCCCATCTGAATCACGCGACACGTAAAGTTCAACCCCTAGCAACTCCAGTACCTTACATAGCTCCAGCTTATTGGCATCCCTGGCCTGCCACATCAACTGCCTGGCCTTCACTACCTTATCGGCTGGCAGGCCACACTTCTCCTCCATGGCATCTATTTCAATACCCAGGAACAACAGCCTAGTACATGGCCACACTGTCTTGTCCACCGCCACAGGAACACCAAGCTTACCTAGCAGAGCTAACAATTCCTCCAGCAACCCCCTACCAGACTGACCTGTCAGTAAGAAATCATCCAAATAGTGAGCCACTGTGCCCACCTTTTCCTGCCTCACCAATGCCCAAATTAACTAAATACCTCAAAATACATGCATGACACTGCACAACCTATGGGTAAACACTTATCCACATAAAACTTCCCCCTAACATAACAACCTGTGTACTTAAAACTCTGTGGATTCAGTGGCAACAACCTAAATGCTGATTATATACCTACCTTTGCCAACATGGCCCCTGGGCCAACCTCCTTCACTATCTCCAAAGCTATCTCCAAAGCCACATCAAGGGATTGGTATTGCACACTACAAACCTCCTCCTGCAATGCATCATTTACTGACACCCCTTCTGGGTATGACAAAGCCTGGATCAACCTGAACTTGCCAGATTCCTTTTTGGGCACCACTCCAACGGGGGAAGCCACTAAACCATCAATCAGACTCTTGTCAAAAGGCCCCACTATCCTACCTAAACCAATGTCCTTGTCAGTTTTCGCCTGCAACACCTCTGCATGAGTTTAAGCAGACTTCAAATTCCTTCCTTTGCCAACCTTCAACAATGCCTCATTAACCGGAATCACAAAACCCTCTGTAAACCCCTCCAACAACCAAGCCGCCCTATCCAGATACTCCTCCAACAACTCCGCTAACTTAATTACCCAAACCGGCGACCTTGCCATTTCCAGGCCTATGAAGGAACAGCTTGTTTTTGCCATGCCCCCCTTGACTGCAATCCATCGCTGAGTGGGTGCCCCCATACACCTTACATGCATGCTTAAACTTACAAGTGAAACATATTTGCTGGACTGGCTGCAATAGAACCGGTGGGGTCAGAAGGAACAGAAACAGGGAAGGGGGGGGGAGACAAAAGGGCATCAGACAGAGTGGCAAAAGGCAAAGAGGCCGAAGGAGGCCCAGCAGCAAGCACAGGGGCAGCAGGAAAATGGGAAGCATGCAATGGGGGAGCAGACAAATGGGGGGAGCAGACAAATGGAGGGGACACAGAGGAAGGATGTGGGCGCTGTGGCCTGGAACCCAGGGCCACCCTACCTGCTGCCAAGCGCTATTCTTGGTAACGTCTTTGGCAGGGAGATTCGTTGCTGGGGCAATATCTTCTGCTCCATGATCCATGTTCCTGCAATGCAAAAGAAAACTGGTTAGTAGTAATGACATTTATACAATCTCACCTGCCAGGTGTCAAAATCTCTGCCCCCCCGCTTTTCCCGCCAGCCATGGAGAGCCCAGCATGCACCACCCTTTGTTCTATACTCCCCCCTTGCATGCTGGACCCCCACAGCCTCCATTGTGAAATAACTGGGGGCAAGCACCTTAACGGCACTCACTCCCAGGCAGTCGTTCACTTTTAACTTCCATGTCCTGGTCTGGCCAACCTATAACTCTCCATCTACTGCATTACATATCCCACGATCCTCAGCAATGTAAACATGATGTCCGGACCGGGTGCTCTTTCCCCGCAGTGCTGTTCTCGCTCTGTTCATTTCCCTCTCTTCTACCATCTGCTGGGAAGCGACCTCCACTCCTCCTCCTCGTGCATCTTTTAAGTATTTTGCTGATGCAGTTGCACCCACACCTTCTCAGCAGGCGGTGGAGGAAGAGTGGAAAAGGAACGCAGCAGAGAACCAGCAGTGAGGGGAAAGAGCACCCGCTTCAGACATCATTGCCAGGATTGTACTGAAACGCTAACATTGGAGAGTCTGTATTAAAATCTGCAGAATACATGTAGAAACCATTTACAACTCATTTACTCCTAATGTAATGGGTGATAACGCATGAGCTGAGATACAGGCGCTGCTTTGTGACATGAGGCTTGTGCATGTCAGCACCTCTAAGTGACAGTTCGTACAGTGCTGAGAGGGCATTGCAGCCACAACACAGGCTGCTAAGACCTGGATCATTGTTTAATGTTTGTATGGGACAATCAGGAGGATGAAGAGCGTGAGCCGGAGACTGGGATTACACACCTAAGCTGGCAATGCATCACTTCCACCTTTTTTCGCCCCAAAACCAACCCTGCAATACCAAACCCCTACCTGAAATAAACACACAACTGTATATTGGTTGGAATAAAGAGGTCAGAGCTTTATTAACATTGGGATTGACCTATTTTCCCTTGGAGGACCCTCCCCCCTTGTAATACAGGATCCCAGGCCTCCCTGGCAGTCCGTGCACCCATTCACCGGCCCACTGCCACCACCCGGGGGGTATGCAAGGGCCTCTCTGGCACTTTTGGCCTACCCTTGACCCCCCGATCTACCACCGTGAGGGGTTGTGATTGACAGTCCGCACCGCCACCTCCGCAACCCCTCCTCTCTCCTCAGTGCCTCGTGAGTTACCCCGCCCTGTGTTTGGGGGCTGCCATACAGCCAGTCCCCCAAGCCCAACCGTAACCTTCAGCGGGCGGGGCCAGGCCCTCTGGAAACTGTACCTTCTGAGGATAACCCACACTGAGTCGGCCTGGGAACACCACATGACGGCCCTAATCATGGTCTAATCCTGATGCCAGGGTCCCCTTTTGACCTAAGCATGTCCTCTTCTGTAGCCGACGCTACGCTGCTCCATACCGCTGTAGCGGGACAGATCTCAGGGGCTGGGAAGGAGGGAAAAACAAAAAGGTAATAATGTTATTTTCTTACTTTCACATACATTCATACCCTACCCTCACCTCCACCTGCCCAGGTCTGCCCCTTTGCTCCTGGGCCATTGGCCACCCTCCCCCACCCACCACCTCCACCTGGAAACCACGTAGGCGAGAGGGAGGGGGAGAGTAGCCCACAGCCCAACAACATAGAAAGCTGGCGGGGCTGCCTGCCAGCTTAATGGCTTTCAGGGGCAATGCTGCCCCTTCGGCCCTCCCGAAGCTGGCAATGAATCACTTCCACCTCATTTTCCCCAAAACCAACCGCGCAGTACCAAACCCCTACCTGAAATAAACGCACAATAACTGTATATGGTGGGAATAAAGAGGTCACAGCTTTATTAGCATTAGGATTAACCTATTTTCCCTTGGAGGACCCTCCCCCCTAGTAATGTGGGATCCCAGGCCTCCCTGGCAGTCCGTGCACCGGCCCACTGCCACCACCCGGGGGGTATGCAAGGGCCTCTCTGGCACTTTTGGCCTACCCTTGACTCCCCGATTTACCACCGTGAGGGGTTGCAATTGACAGTCCGCACCGCCACCTCCGCAAGCCCTCCTCTCTCCTCAGTGCCTCGTGAGTTACCCCGCCCTGTGTTTGGGGGCCGCTGTACAGCCAGTACAACCATAACTTTCAGCAGACGGGACCCGGCCCGCAGTCAGCCAGGCCCTCTGGAAACTGTACCTTCTGAGGATAGCCCACACTGAGAACCCCGCATGCCGCCACCCACAGAGGGGACTTTATAGGGAACCCTCTATGGCCCACCCTTCAGCTGCGACCCCATACTATCCCCTAGGGCTACGCCTAGTGCGTCATTAAACAAATCCAACCCTAACTCCCCTAGGTGCACACCATCACCCCAGTACAAGCCCGCTACTGAGATGGAAATCTTTTCACGTCTAATGGTGTGACCCCGCAGGAAGACAAGAATCTGGCCATTGCTAGATTGACCTTACATCAAGCCCTGTCTATGGCCGAAGGCTATCTCGTCCCCTGCCATGACAGTCTGGGCACAATTTCTGACCAGATGAGTCTAACCCCGGGGCAGGAGCATATGATCTGCTGGCAAGTGTCCTTAATCTGGTGAATCAGATCCACCGCCTTTACTTGCGCCAAGTCATTCCCTCCGCGTGAATGACTACCACCTGAGGACACCCCCAGCTCTCCACCGCTGCCAGCCATAGATTCCACACCTCCCTCCACTTTAGGCCCCTTTTACCCAGCCAGTTGACCTTCAAGAGTTCCTTTGGGATCCCTAGCTGACCGCACCCATCCTTCTTCATAGCGTGTCTCCTTGCTCAATACACATTCGAGTGCCCTAGGATGACCTCCTTGTGCCCCGTGCTCAAAACTGCTTAAATAAAAAAGAACCATGAGTTAAATAAATCAGCATAACAACAATTTTCACACCCCCTTTGTCGGCCGCACATATCTCTTATATGCGGCGGACTTCCATCCCCCCCATTTGCATTATCCTAAAAGAATGAGGCCCATACACCGTGGGGTCCAGTCCCACTGCCGCGACCGCCTTCCTCAATACCACCCGAAACTGGAACTCGGACAAAGAAGCCCCATCCCTATGTACCAGAAAGGTGCCCCTAACCTTTGGCCTGACCTTCATGTACTCAGAGACTGCCCCCAACTGGCACCCTACCCCAGGTCCAGCCCTCATGTGCACCCACTGGCCCTTGCCCTCCTGATCCATCTTACATTGGGTTAAAAGGCAACGCACCTCATGAGGGGACCATTCCACCTGCTCCGCCTGAATACCCCTCGCCTTTTCCCCTTTCGCCCGTGCTACCAACTCCTTTACCCTAAATGCCCCAAGAAAGGCCATAGCAAACGCGCAATGAAATCAACGCACCTCAAAATGTGAATCACAAATTGACAGTACCGCCTGCATTAAAGCCCCCAACCTCTCCTCGTCTATGGGCCTCCTCTTGTCGCCCCTGACCTCTGACATTCTCCCCCAACCCTTCATAACTCTCCTGACCTCAAAATTAGCTGCCACGTCTGCCCTCCCAAATAACTTGGAAAAGAACGAGATGGCCGCCAATGTTGTCCTGTAACGGTTTTTAGGACACTCAGACCAGTAGGTAAAATAAAACAACATTTATTGAATGAAAATAAGTGCTAATAATCGCCCTCTACAGGTGACAGCAGCAATTGCAAAGTGAATACAATAGTACACATAGATTCACTATACTGAATAGAAGGCACACACAAAATGGTACAGATAATAGCGAACTGGTCACTAAAGGGTAAATGAGAACAATCAGTCCGTCTCAGCTGTGGGGTTTGGCACGCCCAAATGGTGTAGTGATGTACTGAGAATATGTGCACATATAACCGGAGACCAAAGTGAGCACAACACGAGCCAATAGCCCCCACGGGCGTAGACCTTCGGAACCTGCAAGAGCTTGGAGCCTAACCTTGCTTTCTCTCAGAACCAATAGCCGCAATGGATACCTCCGGTAATAAACGTAATACCGAGAGCCTAAGGCGCCCAACCGGACCGAAAAGACTTGCCTACTCTGCAGTTGTATATATGAGTCGCCGTCCACGTTAGCGGCCAACTCAGCAGAAGTAGACCAATAAGGTAAAGGCTCTATGACTGGAATGGAGGTTCGACAAGAGAGAGACGGCACTGCAAGGGTTAAAGGGTACGTTTAGATCTCCCAGGCTCGGTATGGTAACTAAGCATATGGAGGCTCGGTACAAGGAGCACAGCTCTGCAAGTCAGCAAGGAACTCTTCACTGGAGAAGGGTTACACCGGAGTGTAATGGTCACACTGCGTCAGCACAGCAGGAGTCAGAATGTTGCGGCGGCGACAACAGGCAAACACAGGTCGCTGGAACAGGCCGTGGTCGATCACGAAGCAGGAAGTCAGCCAAGCCGGGTCGTAGCACGTAGGAGGTTCTCGGACAAGCCGGGTCGTAGCACATAGGAGGTTCTCGGACAAGCCGGGTCGTAGCACGTAGGAGGTTCTCAGACAAGCCGGGTCGTAGCACGTAGGAGGTTCTCAGACAAGCCGGGTCGTAGCACGTAGGAGGTTCTCAGACAAGCCGGGTCGTAGCACGTAGGAGGTTCTCAGACAAGCCGGATCAAACACGATCACGAACACTGGAGCGTAGTCAGGACAGGCCAAAGTCGGTACACAGGAATCCGGATACAGGAACACAGCAACAGCAAGACTGGCTCAGAAACACCACGAAAGGGCATCTGACAGATGTGATAGTCAGGTATAAAAAGGTCACCAGGGGGCGGGCCAAACCAACTCAGCAAATCAGAGTATGCCACAGATGAGAGTGACAGGAAGATCCCTCCGCTCTCTCAACTGCTTGACAAACGTCAGTAGAGTCAAGGATACTCCCATCACTCCCATGCCCCCTCTCACCTCCAGAAACTGACTCCATTCCGCAAACACCTTCCTGTAGGTCACCCAAGTCCGAGGGGCCAATGACCTCTTGACCAACTCGTCTAACTCGGCGTCACCAACTGCCACAGAGCTGTGGGACAAGAGCAACCAACAGGATTAGCATGTTGCATAAGAGAGCGAAACACCTCCCACTTTCCTCTTGATAAGGCATCTGCTACCCCATTTTCCATGCCGCGCCCTAAACTGAATGTTCCTTCTCATGCACAACACTGCTCCATCCACATAGTAGCTCCCTTGAAACCAACAACCGTAATACACTCAAGACTGGCTGAGAAGGTGATGTCAAATAAGTGATGGCGTGCACCACACTCATGTTATCTGTCCAAAATACAATGCGATTGGCAAACTGACCCTGCCATAGCTCCAATGCTACCACTATGGGGAATAGCTCCAGCAACGTCAAGTTCCTAGTCAAACCCCTCTCTCTCCAACTGCCAGGCCCCCCCCCCCGTGCACCACTCACTGCCACAACATGCCCCAAACCCTACGCTGCCTGAGGTGTCTGTCTCTAATTACAACTGCGCTAGACTCTGGAGCTGACCTCCAGAGCCTGACTCCATTGAAGTCCTTCAGAAAGGCCTCCCAGACCCTCAGATCCTCCCCTTCAGCTGCTTAGTCACCCTCAACCAATAAAAAGGCTGCTTCACCCCCACAGTCGCCTGCTCTAGCCTTCTGCTGAACACCCTCCCCATGGGAATGACTAGTTGCGAAATTAAGAGTTCCCAACAAAGACTGCAATGCCCTCAACTGATGCTTTCCCGCCCCAAGGACCTGCTCCATCCACATAGTAGCTCCCTTGAAACCAACAACCCATGTACCTGAAACTACTAGGATGCAAGGGTATAAGCCAAAACGCTGACTCTATGTCCAACTTAGCCATTAGAGCCCCTGGCCCTGCATCTATGACCAGCTGCAAAGCTTGCTCAAATAACTGGTACTGGACTCATCAATGGCGTCATTCACTGAACGGCTATCATGGTGCCCGTGATTGCTGCATTTCCTTTTCAGTTACCCGTAGGGGGCTCTCCATTGGCTGCCTGCCTTCAGCCCGCCCTGTGTTGCCTATTTAAACTGAGCTTGGACACCCTTTGGTTGCCTTTTCGTTTGTCTCTATGCTACCTGCACTTGCACTGGATTCCTGAGCTTCCTGGGCCATTTGTCTGTTCCTGCTCGTCAGTGATCGCCTGAGTTCCTGTTCACCAGCTTCCCTGGTTCCAGCATCCGTTCATGATCCGGTTGGGGTTGCTGTCTCTACTGCTCTTTCCTGCTGTCGTTCCTGATCCGGTTGACTGCCTGCAGATCTGTTTCCTGTCCTTCAACGGCTGTGTTCCTGCTCCTGGATCGCCTGCAATGGGCTCCTCTCCTCCAGTTGCCCTGGCGACATTTTCATTCACTTGTGTTCCACTCTCCAGTACACGGGTACTGGTTTGCGCCACATACAACTGGCTGCTGTTGCTCCGGTAGAGTTCTAGGCTTACTCCAGTACGCGGGTACTGGTTAGCTCCATGTATAACCGGCTGCTGTAGCACCGGTAGAGTTCTGGTTACTCCAGTACGCGTGTACTGGTTTGCTCCTTGTTAACCGGCTGCTGTGGCACCGGTAGAGTTCTATGTTACTCCAGTACGCGGGTACTGGTTCGCTCCGTGTGTAACCGGCTGTTTACTATCATCTGACAGCACTGGTGGTGTTCGAGGTTTCTCCAGTACTCGGGTACTGGTTTGCTCCACATACAACCTGCTGCTGTTGCACCGGTAGAGTTCTAGGTTTCTCCAGTACGCGGGTACTGGTTTGCTCCATGTATAACTGGCTGCTTACTATCATCTGACAGCACCGGTGATGTTCTAGGTTTCTCCAGTACGCGGGTACTGGTTTGCTCCATGTATAACCGGCTGCTTATTATCATCTGACAGCGCCGGTGGTGGTTGGGTACCTCCAGTACGCGGGTACTGGTTCGCTCCATTCAGCCGGCTGCTTGTTGCACCGGTAGAGTTTCCTCCTCCAGTACGCGGGTACTGGTTCGCTCCATGCATAGCCGGTTGCTGTTCAGTCCTAGACAGCTCCAGGAGAGTCTTTGTCCCTCCAGTACGCGGGTACTGGTTCGCTCCATGCATAACCGATTGCTGTTCAGTCCTAGACAGCACCGGTAGACTTGTTGTTCCTCCAGCATGCAGGTACTGGTTCACTCCACGTATTAACCGGTTGCTTGCTGCGTATTCCTCAGCACCGGTAGTGATTGTGTTCCAGTCCAGGCTGCCTTGCCGGTAGAACCTATTCCACATTGTACCAACTTAAGGTTGCCTTACCCAGTATTGGCAAGGCCGGTAGAGCCTATAACTATTCATTGTACCAGTCTCCAGGCTGCCTTGCCCGGTATATTGGCAAGGCCGGTAGAGCCTATTACTATTTGTTGTACCAGTCTCCAGGCTGCCTTGCCCGGTATATTGGTAAGGCCGGTAGAGCCTTCTTTTCTCCGTTACTAGTCTAAGGGCTGCCTTGCCCGGTATATTGGTAAGGCTGGTAGAGCCTGGGTTACATTCCGTATACCACTACTCTTGCTCCTATGTATTGACATTAAATGTTATATGTGTATGCTACCCACATGGGTATCCATTAAACTTTTCAATAAAGTTGTGTTTTATCTTAACTCTGCGTCTGAGAGTCATAACAAACCGTGACAGTATGAAAGGGCCATGACCTCAGATAATAAGAGTGATGGTAATACACAGAACATCCATTGGAGGATGGATGTACATGAGCAACGCCTGGATCAGCTAGCGGTAGCGATCCAAACTATTCTTGAACGGACAGCACTCACAGATAAGTCTGTCCCGAGTCCGGTGGTCTCCCCAGGTCCGACAACGGAGAACGATACCATGCCCTTAGGGGCCGCAGTTAAGGGGTTAACCGCTTCCGCCCCTTTGCCACTCAGATATGATGGTGATCCTAGCCTGTGCAGAGGTTTTATCAACCAGCTTGAAATATTTATGGAATTGACTTCACATGCCTTTCCCAATGACCGCAATAAAGTTGGGTTTATGATATCCCTGCTGACTGGAAGAGCCCTGGCATGGGCCAATCCCTTATGAGAGAATGCAAGACCATGCACAAAGAATTTCAGGAAATTTGTGCAGTCATTTCGAAGAGTGTTTGAGCTCCCTGGTAGAACCGCCTCTGCTGCTAAACGCCTTATGGAGATAAAGCAGGATAAGCGTACTGTAGGCGATTATGCCATTGAATTCCGCACATTGGCAGCAGAGGTAGGTTGGAACAATGAGGCATTGCTGGCAGTGTTTGCTCAAGGTTTGAGCGACCAGATTAAAGATGAAATTGCAGCTAAAGAATTGCCTATCTAGATGAATATATTGAGTATGTTATCCTAATTGACACTCTGATCTGTGAAAGATTGATGGCTAAAGATCGAAGGCTAAGGTAAAAAAAAATAACGGTTCTAGCAGTCCATTTTTCCCACCCATCCCTCCCTTGGCACCTAAGTCTAATGAATAGTTACGGGAATCAGGTGAACCTATGCAATTGGGCTTCACCAGACTAACCAAGGAGGAGAGAACATACCGCAGAAGGCAGGGGTTGCGTTTATACCTTGGCAAAAATGGGCACCTGCTAAGATCTTGCCCGGGAAACAAACACACCTAGGGTACCTTGGGGGACAGGCCCTAGGTGGTGTTCAACCGTCCCCAGGTCTGGTCACACTGAAACCCATCATACAGGTGGTACTTTCATGGGCAGAACGCTCAGTGGAGGTTCTGGCCCTGGTTGATTTCGGCGCAGCTGGATATTTTATGGATAATACCTTTGCTGAATTGCATGGGATTCCGCGGATTGAGAGAGAATCCCCTCTCGCTATTGAAGGCAGACCCCTAGAACCTGCACAGGTCAACTTTGAAACAATGCCTTTATCTATGACTATTGGGGCTCTTCACAAAGAGGAACAGCAGTTCCAGCTTATCAATTCTCCACACTACGCAGTCATTCTGGAATTTCCTTGGTTACAGCTTCATAATCCATAGTTTGATTGGCAAAAGTGTGAAATCTCTGCTTGGTCTCAGTATTGTATGGAGCATTGTGTGTCCCACCCGGTTAAGATCCTGTGTACCTCCCCTTCACTCCCAGACGAGTATCAACAGTTCAGTGATGTATTCAGTAAGGGAGAGGCTGGCACACTACCCCAGCACAGATCTTATGACTGCGCTATTGATTTGCCTCCGGGGGTGGTGCCCCCTAGGGGACGCACATATCCATTGTTGTGTGATGAGAACCAAGCTATGGAGGAATACATTTTTGATGCCCTTAAGAGAGGGATCATAAGGAAATCCACCTCTCCAGCCAGGGCTGGATTCTTTTTTGTAAAAAAGAAAAATGGCGAACTGAGACCATGCATTGATTACCGTAGCCTAAACAAGGTAATGTCTAAAAATGATTATCCGATACCACTCATCACTGAGTTATTTGACAGGTTAAAAGGGTCCTCAATCTTTACTAAACTGGACTTACGAGCTGCTTATAACCTGATTCGGATCAGAGCTGGTGATGAGTGGAAAACTGCCTTTAACATCAGATCTTGGCACTATGAATATCTAGTGATGCCGTTAGGTCTCTGTAACGCACCCGCAGTATTTCAAGAATTAATCAATGACATCCTCAGGGATATGTTGCAGTCCTGTGTGGTTGTCTACTTGGACGACATACTCATTCATTCTGCAGATATGTCATAACACATTAAAGACATGTCAGAAGTATTGCTCCGCCTACGTAAAAATAAATTGTTTTGCAAATTGGAAAAATGCGAGTTTCACAAAACCAGTGTGCCATTTTTGGGGTTTGTCATTGGCAAAGAAGGTATTGCCATGGATAAGGAGAAACTGGCGGCAGTTTTGCAATGGCCACGGCCCAAGGGCCTTAAAGCTATTCAGCGATTTCTGGGTTTCGCTAATTATTATAGGAAGCTTATTAAGAACTTTTCTACAATTGTTAAACCATTGTCTGACCTTACACACAAGGGTGCTAACCCATCCAAATGGTCGGTGGCAGCTGAGGATGCCTTTGAGAAATTGAAATCCGCTTTTGTTAACGCTCGTGTTATCCCACCCCAACCCACCTCTCCCGTTCACTTTGGAGGTCGATGCCTCAGAGATTGGTGTTGGGGCAGTACTTTCTCAATGACCTGTCAAAGGAGGAATTCTCAGACCTTGTGGGTTTTTCTCCAAAAAGTTGTCTGTGGCTCAAAGTCATTATGAGATAGGTGACATAGAACTACTGGCCATTATTCTTGCCCTGAAGGAATGGCGCCACCTACTAGAGGGCACAAAAAATCCACTATTAATTCTGACTGACCACAAAAACTTGACCTATCTCTCTGAGGCTAAAAGATTGTCCTCACGCCAGGCCAGGTGGGCACTGTTTCTATCTCGATTCAATTTTATTGTATCTTACTTGCCGGGGTCCAAGAATGTTAGGGCTGACGCCCTGTCGAGACAATTTGAGCCTGAAACGGACAGAGACGAGGTTCCAACTCCTATTTACAGCCTGATTGTATATTGGCTACTCTACGTACTAGTATCACTTCACCACTAGGGGGAAGAGATATTGGCCTCCCAGGCTACTGCTCCCCCAGAAAGCCCAGTGGGCAAGTGTTTCGTTGAGCCATTTCGCACTCAATTGCCTGAGACATATCATTCCTCTAAAGCTGCAGGTCATATTGGTAGAGAACAACTGATCTGGTCTCTCTCTCATAAGTCTTTTGGTGGCCCTCCATGAGGGCAGATTGTGCTGAGTTTACGAATGCCTGTGCCAAGACCCCTAGACACCTCCCTGTGGGCCTACTTCAGCCGGTACCTAATGGTGAACGTCCCTGGTCCCACGTTTCCATTGATTTCATGGGAGAATTGCCAGTGTCTAGAGGGTATTCCTTTATACTGATGGTAGTGGACAGGTTTTCTAAAATGGCTCATTTCGTGCCCCTCTGTGGCCTTCCCTCTGCCAAAGAATTAGCGGTGGTTTTCGCTAAGGAAGTATTTTGGTTGCATGGAGCACCCAGAGTGCTGGTGTCAGATCAGGGGAGCCAGTTTGTATCCAGATTTTGGAGGGCATTTTGTGAACAGATGGGCATCCAATTGTCCATTTCCTCTGCTTACCATCCCCAGACCAATGGGGCCGCTGAACGTGCAATTCAAGGATTGGAGCAATTCTTGCGTTGTTTCATTACTGACCATCATGATAATTGGGCCGACCTGTTGCCCTGGGCAGAGTTCGCCAGGAATTGTGCGGTTAACTCTTCATCCGGGAGCTCCCCGTTTCTGATTAAATACGGGTTCCAGCATTGTCTGCTCCCAGATTCATTTCAGTCACAGCAGATTCCAGCTCTGGACGAGCATATCGAGCAACTCCGCTCCACATCAGCACAGGTTCAGAGGGCACTCAGTCAGTCCTTCCAGCACCATCAGCGCCATGCTAATCATAGACGACTACCAGCTGTTTCCTTCCAGGTTGGGGACAGTGTGGCTTTCCTCCAGAATCCTCAAACAAGTCCCGTCTAATAAATTGGCTCCTCGACTCATTGGTCCATATAGGGTGATTTGCAAGATCAACCCTGTCTCGTATGCTTTGGACATTCCTGCTTCCATGTGTATTCATAATGTGTTCCATGTGTCTCTCCTTAAACCTCTTGTATGCAACCGTTATACTACCAACCCTGTGGTGCCAGGGCCTATAGAGGTTGAAGGTCAGGAGGAGTATGAAGTTTAGAATATCATTGATTCCCGCAGACTTGAGGAAAAGTGCAGTATTTGGTACATTGTAGGGATGCACCGATACCAATTTTTTAAGACCAAGTACAAGTACCGATACTTTTTTCAAGTACTCACCGATACCAATTACCGATACTTTTTTTTGCAGTCATTTGCCAGTTTTCCAAGTACCTACAGCAGACTAATGATTTTTAAGGCAGCTTCTTAATTAAGAAGAACTGTAACGCAAGACATCACATTAGGAACAAAAAAAACATTTTTATTTGCTTGTCGTCACAAAGTTTGTTTGTGTAAGCAAGCTCAAACAAATTTCACAATAAATAAAAAAATATTAAATAACAATAAATATAACATGGTGTAGAACCAATAGTGCAATAAAGTGCAATATAACAACAACAATGTTCTGTTCAATTATGGGGACTGGGGAGTAACACTATGAGCTAGATTACATTTGATTGGTAATGAAGCTTTACCAATGCTCTGATTACAGTTCCCACTCCACTAGCCTATGGACTTGGAAAAGTAAAAACAAACAGAGCATTGGTAAAGCTTAGCTTACCAATCAAATGTAATCTAATTCATAAAGTCTTAAATTATTTTTCAAATGTTAGAGGCAGGTTTTTTTTAAGAAACAGAAGCACCTCTGCATGTTCTGCTAGAAGCCTGTTTCTACTTTCACTCAGTACATTTGACACTGAGCTAAACAGTCTTTTGCTTTCCACACTACTGCATGGGGCTGAAAGATATTTTTGGGCCATTTGAGCCAAAGCCGGGAAACGCAGTTTATTAACAGCCCAGTACTTTAGAGGTTTGTCTGACCGAGACACAGTGATCTCTCCAAGGTAAGTCTCTAGTTGAATAGAAGCAGCTGTTGGAGTAGCACTGCTCACAGACGAGGAACCTTCCCCTGCAATCTCCTCAAACAGACTGTCCAGACTGGTACCTGGCTGCTCACTGTGGGGCCTTTTGAGAGCTGGTTCCTCATGCTCCTCAGGTGTTACAGACATCTTCTGCAGCTCCAGCGGAAACAGTTCTCTGACTTGCCTGGCAGTGTCTGGCTTGTTAAAAAAAAAAAAAAAAAAAAAAAAAAAAAAAATCGATCTTTGTTCCTACGAGAAAACAAACACAAAAGTTAGGGAATATATATAGCCGCATACTATTCTTTCTGTGCTGTAACTAAGAAAAAAATATATATAAATCAGAGCACTTTAAAAATAAGTTAAAAAAAAATAAAAAAAAAATGAAACTGTAAAATCAATACAGAATTAAATAATCACTCTAACAGCAGAAATTAAACGTATATTACCTTGGATCAAGCAAAGTTGCAAGGCAGTAAAGCGTGTTTTCCTCTGTGTCGGAGAAGCGTTTTCTCACAGCAGCAAGCAGAGTACTTTTCATGGTCTTCACTCCATGGTCCTCGTCCACCTCCCTTGACAGCATGCGCAGCAGCACAGTGACAGCTGGAATGACATCTGAGGCAAGGGCATCTAAGGCACTCACTTGGTGAGTCAACTCTTCAAAGGGAGACAAGATATTCAATGTCTTCTCCATAAGACTCCACTGGTTTGGAGTAAGAGTTGATGGAAGCTTGTACTCCGAAGCATACAATCCCAGCGCCCGTTTCTGCTCAAGGAGAGACTGCAGCATATAAAAGGTGCTGTTCCAGCGTGTCGGCACATCTTGCTGGAGTCTCTTCACCGTCTGACCGAGCTCTAGTTGGATGTCCTGAAGGCGAGAGTAAGCCAGGTTAGAATGTTTAAAGTGGCCGACTATTCTGCACCCGACTCCTACAGTATCGGCAATGCTGCGCTGTGATAGCAGACCCTCCGAGACAGCCAGCTGCAGTGTATGGGCCACACAAGAAATACTCTGAACTCCAGCATCTTCCATACCTCTTATCATATCTCTTGCACTGTCACGCACCACAACATGGACAGAGCTTTTCTGGATCCCCCAAGTCTCCAGCATTCCTTCAAGCATTCCAGCTATTGATTCACCGGTGTGAGAGCCTTGGAACTTTTTTACGTGGAGCATGACTTGCTGAAGTTCGAAATTGTCATCAATCCACTGTGCCGCTGATTAAAGACACTGGCCTCACACTGCTGCTCCAAATGTCCGTGGTGAAGCTAATTGCTTTTATGCCATCATGCAGAATGCTGGAAATGTGCTTCTTCACTTGGTCATGTACCTGGGGCAAGACCACGTCTGTGACATAGCGGTGACTGGGCATATCGTATTTCGGCTCCAACACATTCACAAGTCGTTGAAAACCTTTGTTTTCCACTACTGACAGCGGCTGATCATACAGAACAATGAAATGTACCAGCGCCTCTGTTATCTTGATGGCTCTTGGGTTCTCCTTGGACATCTTCTCTCGTCTTGCAAGAGTTTGCTGCAAGGTTAGCTGCTGCTGGGAGCTTCCACTTGTACCCTTGACAAATTCAGCATGCTCGCTCTGGTGTTTTAATCGCAGATGTTTTATAAGATTGCTTGTGTTATAAGCGCTAACCTTGGTACCTCCTCTCAAAATTCTGGCTGAGCAGACTTTACATGCAGCCATGCGTGGGTTGTCCTCGCAGATTTTAAAATAGTTCCACACTGCTGACATGCTGTCTGTTGGTGTCAGTACCGAACAAGTTTTGTATCTGTAGTGGGGAAAAAAAAAAATAAAAAATTAAAAATCCATATCAAACTGGATTGTCACGCAAATTGTATAAAAGCAGGGTTATATAAAAATGTGCATGTAAGCAAAAAATAGTTTCTTTATTGAACACTGACCAGATTGTGATACTTACTTAGATTGCTCTGCTCTCTGAATAAGGTACTTAAGGTATGGTACTTTGCATACTGGTCAATGTTCATACAGGTGGGGTGTACCGTGTAGTAAAAAAAAATGTTGGTGGCATATTACACGTTGGTGGCACATTTTTGCCAATCATCCCCATATATATCCTTTTCTATAAGAGAAAAAAAAACATTTGGGAAAAAAATGTATTTTATATATGTATATTAGTGCAACACTGCTGCATAAGCCCAATGAAACTGAAAAGGATATACATGGGGATGACTGGCAAATGTATACTAACTATATTAGTGCATAAGCCCATCATCCCTAATGAATCATTACTTAATTATCCCCCAGCCAGCTCACCTTTTGGATGCTCTCAGACTAGTCCCATCCCAGTGCAGTCTGTGCTCCGTTTTTCCTGCAATGTGATTGGCCCATCTTTCTGGTGAGTTGATTGGTGGGGTGTACAGCATAGGTTTCCCCATTGGCTGACTGTTTAGATAGAGGGAGCCGCCAGCCTGCTGCTTGTGGAGGCTCATCACGAGGCACACGTAGGAGGAGATAAGGAGCATGAATGAAGGCAATAATAAATGCATGGAGGAGATAAGAAACACGTGCAGACTGTGGAGAAATGCATGCGGAGAGCACGGGCAGCTCTCCAGAGTCCAGCCCCATAGCACTGCGTAATTATACCAGCCCCATAGCATAATGGCATTTTAATTTTTTTCTTGCTCATAAAAGGGGAAAGGGAAACCATGCATTTTAAAACACATTGGAATGCCACCACCAGAGCAATAAAGAGTTATGTGTCACACATACAGTTATATGTCACCAGCACAGAAATACATATATGCCACCAACAGAGCCACACAGTTATATGCCACCACCAGAGCAACACAGTTATATGCCACCACCAGAGCAACACAGTTATATGCCACCAACAGAGCCAGAGCAATAAAGAGTTATATGTCACAGTCACACATACAGTTATGTCACCAGCACAACACAGTTGTATTATATGCCACCACCAGAGCAATATGGTTAGATAATTTGTCACCATAATTAGATCTCATCACCATAAGACAATACATAGTTATATTATAAATATATAAATAATATAATATAATATATATAGAGAGAGGAGGGCAGCAGCTCTATAATTTATTCATTTTAATTCTGGGGATTGTGCACCTGGGCATCAATGGACTACAGAGCGAGTGGTTGAGTGCTTTTAAAATAAAATAGTAAAATACTCTTGATGTGTAATTAATATACACACACACACACACACACACACACACACACACACACACACACACACACACACACACACCTAGACTTTCGGTAAAATTAGAATTCGGACGAATTTTTTTTTTTTTTCTAATTCGGATGATCCTAATTTCGGACCGGGCCTATTCGATTCGGACGAAATTCTGATCCATTCCGAATTATTTGGCCGAATTTAACATGGGTTAAATTATAGCAGTGCGCCTCCGTGCACGCTGCTATCGTTCTTTGCAGACAGGGTGTGCATTTAGAAAAAGATCCATCCCAAAAACGGACATTGTCGTACATTGCCAGTCTGTGCATGTCACCCCTATTCCAGCATGGGATGCCAGTCACAATGCAAACGTCGAACATCGAGAACCCATGCCTGTCATTCAATTTAGCATGTTCGAACATCGAAACCCCATGCTTGTCCTTCAATATAGCATATGTTCAAACATCGAAACCCCATGCCTATCCTTCAATATAGCATATGCTTGAACATCGAAAACCCATGCCTGTCACATCCTACTCAACATAAGTGGTCGACTCGAACATGGACAAACTACATGTCACAGTCTATGTTAGTACATGGGTAAAGATTAACCCCTTAAGGACCGGAGGTTATGGGACATTTCCGTCCCATAACGACCGCATAGGGGCACGTTGACGTGCCGGTACACGTGACCTGTCACGTGTATCGGCGCGTCACTATGGGGCTTGAAAGAGATCGCTCCGATCTCTAATACGTGACGTACTATGACCGTCATCGGTCCTTGAGTATACCAAGGACCGTGACGGTCCTGGTACGTCACGGGTCCTTAAGGGGTTAAGGTTTCATTTTCTGGTACCAGCCTCCTACCCTACTGTCCCTCTTTAGTACCCAAATTCCTCTCTCTCGTTTTCCTATCCTGATCTCCCCTCATATCAGATACCTCTATGTGTATATACATTGTAGTGTTTCATACTACATCAAGAATAAACATCAATGATTGTAATGTGATAGATGTAATGTGTTAAAAAGAAAAATTGAGACATTCTGTTGTGAACAAACTGCAACACAGGAGAGAAATAAAAAAAAAATGCTTGACATCTATTCTGAAGAGGGGTCCACAGCATTGTCTTAGAATAGCAATATCACCGTTTTCCGTGAGTGTGCAATACAGGTCTCTACGGTAATTGCTGGGCATTTCCCAATGTCATAATCAGGGGATGATGGGAGTTGTATTCTAACTACTGTTAGGAAACACATAAGTGATGCACATTCATCTCCCACCTAGAAATTATTTACACACAAGGCAACTCCCCCAAGTAATACCTAGCCCCTTTCCAAGTGAAAGACCTTCCGGAAAGGATTCAGATCTCTTAGTGACTCACCTGTTATTGCCAGTCAGCGGGACCCGGAGAGTAGGAGGGGGTGATGCTATGGCTGCAGATTAAGTCTGGCACGGTGCTCTTAGTTGGTCACTCGTCACAATGTTGAAGCTCAGCCCGGCCAGCACCTTCTGGGTGGAGACACCTCACAGCAATCCTGTTCAGGACACATCATGCACTGTTGTGCACTCATACTAGGGATCCCAAATGTTTAGACTCATTTCCTACAGGGGGCACCCTTCTGTATTTGTAAAACCTCTCTAGCAAATCTGGGACGGTAGACCTATTTACTCAAGTCTTGACTTTAGGTGGGCGATAAACAATACAAAATAGGCATAATGTTTCACTATCACATAATTCACATCACTGAAGCAGCCAGCAGGCATCGCCACTGAGTGAGCATAGGGCTGCCCGGCTGCTGACAGTCACACTGATGGGACACCCTGCAACACAGAGCTGGCGGAAGAGCACAAAATAAACATGCTATGGGACGGCAAATTGCCGCCCCTGTCAAAGTGCCGCCTGGGTCCATGGACCCACTGGGACCCGTGTAAGGGCCGGCCCTGTATTCAAACAAATACCTAATTTTTTTTTATATTTTGCACAGGAACAAATATTACTTGCTCTTGCAGTGGCAATAACTGGAACTAATGCTGGCTGCCTACCTATGCCTAGCCTAATGCTACCTGCCTGCCTACACAAAAACTGCACACTCTCTAATCTCTTCTTCTCTCTCTGAGCTCCAACAACGCAATGAGGAAATGCAGGCTGTCTGTCTGTGTGACTGTGTCATTAGTCCAACCCCCATCATGAAACGAAGGCGGCTATTGGAATACAGACAAAAGAGGAAAGTAGTGCATGAAACTGAGAATGGAATTGGACTAGAGACATGGAGGGAAAATTATGGAGGGAAAGTAATTGAGCGTGCACAGGAAGTACAAAAAAGTCCTGGTCAAAAGTAGTCAAAACTTTTGGAAATGTGTAGATTGCTGAAGCTTCCGAAAGTTTCGACGAATTTTGGACCTGGGCTGTTCGGAGTTGGATCATTTTTTCCAAATGACCCTTGAGTTTCGGATTGGCCGAATGCCTCCGAATGACCCCATTTTCGACGAAATCCGAATGTCTCCGAATGAATTCGCACATGTCTACACACCACCTCTTGACTCTCCCCCCTTTTGCCTCTTTCCCCCTCTTGCCTTAATCCACCCTGGACTCATCTTGATCCCAGTCCTTTTCCCTTTTTCTCCTCTCCCCCATTTTCCACTCTCTTGATCCCCCCTTTGCCTCTTTCCCCTCCCTCATTGACTTTTGATTGCTCCCCCTTACTTTTGCCTCTCCCCCCTCCTTGATTGAGTCTTGATTCTCCCCTTTTTGCCCTCCCCTCATGATCCCCTCTCCTTTTGCCTCATGATACCCCCACCATCATTTGCTTCTTTTCCCCCCTTTTGACCCCACTCTGCCTCTTTCACCCACTCTTGATTCCCCCTCTATCTTCCTGTTGTCATTCTCTTTGCCTCTTTTTCCTCCTCCCTCATTGACTCTGAGTCTTGATCCCCCTTAGTTTTGCCTATCTCGCCCCTCCTTGACTCTTGATCCCACCCTTTTGCCTCTTTCCCCCCTCCTGAGTCTCTCTCCTTTTGCATCTTCTTGGCCCCTGATCCTTCCTTGCCTTTTTTTCTCTTAGTAAATTTTGCCACTTGCCATTTTTCTCATTCTTGACCGCCCCCTCTGCCTCTTTCACCCGCTCTTGCCTCTTATCCCCATTTGATTTAATCCGATGATTGCGCTGTTTCCCCAATTCCCTTCACCCACTTACCTTACTGATGAGTTGACTCCTCTGCTTCCGCCTCCCGCTCAGCAACTCGTGACATGTGAACAGATGCAGACTCGCAGGGCTCTTAGTCACGCCGCTGCGTAGCCTGCGTCTTACATCACAGTCCCAGCCGGCCTCCACAGTGACTTCTGACGTGCCCGGCAGGATCCGCTAGAGATAAAATAAGGTCAGCAGATTGAGTTGCCCTGCCCTGGTATCGGCACTATTTGCGCGAGTATGAGTACTCGCACAAATAAGGGTATCGGTACCAATACCGATACCGGTATCAGTGCATCTCTAGTACACTGGAAGGGTTATGGTCCTGAAGAACGATCATGGGTAGACAGTAAGGACCTTCATGCTCCCAAATTACTGCAAATTTTCCATTCTAAGTACCCTCAGAAACCGGGGGCCCCATCTAGGAGAGGGGGACTTTGAGAGGGGGGGTACTATCACGGTACCCGTGATTGCTGCATTTCCTTGTCAGTTACCTATAGGGGGCTCTCCATTGGCTGCCTGCCTTCAGCCTGCCCTGTGTTGCCTATTTAAACTGAGCTTGGGCACCCTTTGGTTGCCCTTTCTTTTGTCTCTATGCTACCTGCACTTGCATTGGATTCCTGAGCTTCCTGGGCCATTTCTCTGTTCCTGCTCGTCAGTGATCGCCTGAGTTCCCGTTCACCAGCTTCCCTGGTTCCAGCATCCGTTCCTGATCCGGTTGGGGTTGCTGTCTCTACTGCTGTTTCCTGCTTCCGTTCCTGATCCGGTTGACTGCCTGCAGATCTGTTTCCTGTCCTTCAACGGCTGTGTTCCCGCTCCTGGATCACCTGCAGTGGGCAGGGCCGGATTTACATCTCCGGAGCCTGTAGGCACAGAACTGTGAAGCGCCCCCCCCCCCCCCCCGATTTGCCAACTCCACTGGACACCTCCACAATGCCCATCAGCTCCATATTGCCCCCCATCAGCTCCAACTTGCCCCCCATCAGCTCCATATTGCCCCTCACTTTGCCCCCATCATCTCAAAATTGCCCCTCACATTGCCCCATCATCTCCATATCCCCTCACATTGCCCCCAACCCCATCAGCTCCAACTTGCCCTCCATTAGCTCCACATTGCCCCCACCATCTCCATGTTGCCCTGACATTGTCCGTTTCCTACCTACCTGGTAGGAGATCTCTCATCTGTGCCTCCTTTGGCACAGTCTTGTAGCTGATGGAGCTCCCGCGCAGTCTCCTATTTAGGAATGCAGAGCACTGGGAGATGATGTCATCTCCCAGCGCTCTGCATTCCTAAAGATGCGACAAGGGAGCTTACCACCTACAGGACTGTGCCAAAGGAGGCACAGACCTGTCCTGCCGGGGAGGTAGAAAATAGGGAACGGGGGCGCCAGCGACTTGGCTACTTTTTTATTTTTCATTAAAAAAAAAAAAAAAAGAAATCGCAATGACAGGCGCCCCTCTGTGGCATGCGCCTGTAGGCAGGTGCCTACTTTGCCTAATGGCAAATCCGGCCCTGGCAGTGGGCTCCTCTCCTCCAGTCGCCCTGGCGACATTTTCATTCACTTGTGTTCCACTCTCCAGTACGCAGGTACTGGTTCGCTCCACATACAACTGGCTGCTGTTGCACCGGTAGAGTTCTAGGCTTACTCCAGTATGCGGGTACTGGTTAGCTCCATGTATAACCGGCTGCTGTAGCACTGGTAGAGTTCTGGTTACTCCAGTAAGTGTGTACCGATTTGCTCCTTGTTAACCGGCTGCTGTGGCACCGGTAGAGTTCTAGGTTACTCCAGTACGCGGGTACTGGTTCGCTCCGTGTGTAACCGGCTGTTTACTATCATCTGACAGCACCGGTGGTGTTCGAGGTTTCTCCAGTACGTGGGTACTGGTTTGCTCCACATACAACCGGCTGCTGTTGCACTGGTAGAGTTCTAGGTTTCTCCAGTACGTGGGTACTGGTTCGCTCCATGTATAACCGTCTGCTTACTATCATCTGACAGCACCGGTGGTGTTCTAGGTTACTCCAGTAGGCAGGTACTGGTTCGCTCCATGTATAACCGGTTGCTTATTATCATCTGACAGCACCGGTGGTGATTGGGTACCTCCAGTACGCGGGTAATGGTTCGCTCCATTCAGCCGGCTGCTTGTTGCACCGGTAGAGTTTCCTTCTCCAGTACGCGGGTACTGGTTCGCTCCATGCATAGCCGGTTGCTGTTCAGTCCTAGACAGCTCTGGGAGAGTCTTTGTCCCTCCAGTATGCGGGTACTGGTTCGCTCCATGCATAACCGATTGCTGTTCAGTCCTAGACAGCACCGGTAGTGATTGTGTGCGTATTCCTCAGCACCGGTAGTGATTGTGTTCCAGTCCAGGCTGCCTTGCCCAGTATTGGCAAGGCCGGTAGAGCCTGTAACTATTCGTTGTACCGGTCTCCAGGCTGCCTTGCCCGGTATATTGGTAAGGCCGGTAGAGCCTTCTTTTCTCCGTTACTAGTCTAAGGGCTGCCTTGCCCGGTATATTGGTAAGGCCGGTAGAACCTTTTCTATCTGTGTCATCTAAGGTTGCCTTACCCGGTATTGGCAAGGCCGGTAGACCCTGTGTTACATTCTGTATACCAATACTCTTGCTCCTATGTATTGACATTAAATGTTATATGTGTATGCTACCCACATGGGTATCCATTAAACTTTTTAATAAAGTTGTGTTTTATCTTAACTCTGTGTCTGACAGTCATAACAAACTGTGACAGCGGCCGGCCCTCTGGATAAGACAGGTGCTGAATCAAGCAAAATTTCCCTGGCTCCCTCTTTGGAACCATCCCCAATGGAGATACAATGAGATCCTGCAAAGGAGGTGACAAAAAGGGACCTGCCATTCTACCCGCTCGCAGCTCCTTCTCCAACTTATCCCTCACCACTTGCGGATACTCCTGTGCGGACTTCAAATTCCAGGGCTTCCCTGACTTTGCAACTTCCCCTTGAACTGGGACCCTAAAACCAAACTGGAACCTTTCCAACAGAAACTGTGCCTCCCTCCTAAGCGGATACTCCCCCAGGGCCTCCCTTAACCCCTCTATAACTATGGGTGACTGGGCCTTTCCCAACTCCATCCCAAAAGGACAGCTCCCCTTCGCTCCCTTGCTCCCTATAGCATCCACTCGCAGGGTGCCCCCCTCCACACTTTGTGCATGCATGTCTCAACTTGCATGAAAATCCCCTCTTGCACGACCCCTCATTAAAGGCATAACACTGATCCCTTCACTTAACCCCCTGCAACGGGGCCTTCTGCTGCGCGCGCTGGAACCACCATTACTGACAAGTCCATATCCCTACTCCCAAATTTCATGTCCCCCTTGTCAGCCATCTTATGGCGGAAAGCCCATTCATATTCAAACCAGGTGGTCCCTCCGTAGACTATGTGCGTATCCGTAATTAAGTCCATGTAGCACATCACATTCATAGCCTTCTCTGGGTGACAGAGCAAGTAAAATTAACTGAACGCATAGAACCCCCTCACCCAGTCCATAATATGCTTAGGTCTGTCATCCCCTGTCTCCCCCTTATCACCGCCATCCCTGCCATTAACCTCCTGCCTTGTCAGTTTAAATACATCCACAAATTTTCCTGACGTAAAACGCTTGCAAATCTTTTTGGGGACATGATCATATGGGTTAAAGAGCGCACACAAGGTCGTGCCCACGGGCCCCGCAAGCCTCACACTCTTACCCACATCTTGCACCTCCTTGCTCCCCTTTTTTCCTACCTGCCGGTCTGTCACCTATCTTCCTCAAGCATTTCCTGACCAGTCCCACAACTCTTTTATTGGCAGTACCCTGAACATTTGCATTGTTATCGGAGTCAGATTCAGACTCCATGGAGTCAGAATCTGAACCAGAGCTTGAGCTAGACTCCCCTCAGTCTGTGGTCCCCTCCCCAATACATCCCCAGCAACACAAGGTACATGAGTAGACTCACCCGACAGCTGCTCCTCCTCTGTCGCTTGGCTCCGCTCCTGGTTCTTCCCTCTCTGCTGCTTGCCCTTCTGTCATGCCTTCCTCCTGGGCCCTTCGCCTTTAGCTGAGACCAGTGCCTGCCCTCTTCTGCTCTGTGACCTGCAATCACAAGGAGCGTGAGTCTGTTTGCAATGCCACCCTATCCCCCCAGGACAACTGACCTCCCCCCTACCTGCCTCCCACCAGAGGAAACTCTACAGGGGGCAACTGCCTGGAGGAGCTCCTGGGCAGAACCCCCCCCCCCCCCTCTTTGATCCGCTCCCGAGACCCAGGTCTCCCACCCGCAGGCAAAACCCTCCAAACCCCCAGGAGCACCAATCCCCCCATGGGCAGACCCAGCCTGCTGGGCCCCCGCTCCCTCCCAACCACCAGGAGCCCAGCTACCTCCCCCTCCATGGCCAGACCCAACACCTGGATCCTCCACCCCCCCAGGCCAATCCTACCCCCCCTGCACCAGGCTCCCGGGCTACCTCTTCAAATTCAGCACCCAGAAGCCGACGATGACGCACCACGTGCCACGATGTGGGCCGGAAGTCGCATAGCCCGTGGCTGACAAGGAGGGAACCGGAGCCTGCCGGTGAGCGCTGGGGAACCTACACCCGCCACTACCAGGGGGAAGGCCAGGAGACACGGGGGCAGAAACAACCCCCGAATATAGTGCTCCCCAAAGGCCGCCCTGCCCACAGACCCAATAGCTTGGCCTGAAGAATACAAGGGGGCAGGGGAACAACATAGGCTAGGGCGATTGGGTGGGAACGGAGATGGGGAATAGGGAGAAAATGAGGGCAGCGGACCTGCCTCGGATGGGAGCACGGGGAGCGGGCACACAAAGGAGGAAGACGCAGAGGGAGGATGCGAGGGACCGGGAAACACGGAGGGAGAGGAAGTGGACAGCAAAGGGGGGGAATCGGGGTATCACGGTGCCTGTGCTTCCGGTGCTGAGGGGCGACATTATGATTCTCTGCTGTTTTCTGATTGGCTGGCCTTAATTGCTACCACTAGGGCTTGCCTTTATATACCCTGGGATATCCTCCCTTAGGTGCCCTTTCGTGGTGTACGAGTTCCTGAGTCTATTCTGCGCTTGTGCTGATTCGTGTATGACCTGGCCTGCCTGACTACGAGTTTGTTCCTGAGTTCCTGTTGCTACACTCCGTTGCTGATTGTATCCTGGCTGAGAACCCGCTCCGTTGCTGACCATATCTGGCTGAGAACCTGCTCCGTTGCTGACCGTATCTGGCTGAGAATCTGCTCCGTTGCTGACCGTATCTGGCTGAGAATCTGCTCCGTTGCTGACCGTATCTGGCTGAGAATCTGCTCCGTTGCTGACTGTATCTGGCTGAGAATCTGCTCCGTTGCTGACTATCTGGCTGAAGAACCCGCTCCGTTGCTGACAGTGTCTGGCTGAGAAGCCGCTCCGTTGCTGACTGTATCTGACTGAAGAATCCGCTCCATTGCTGACCGTATCCGGCTGTGAACCCGCACCGTTGCTGACTGTATCTGGCTGAAGAACCCACTCCGTTGCTGACCACATCAGGCTGAGAACGCTCTCCGTTGCTGACTGTATCTGGCTATAGGACCAGCTCCATTGCTGACCGCTGGTGGTGCTGTTCCGCTCCGTTGCGGTCTCCTGTTATTGGTTTACCGGATCCGGTACCGACCATGTCTGATTGTGCCCTGGGCGACCCCTTGTGGTCATCGTGATACTGGGCCTTGTATTACTTATAGTGGTGCGCCGCGTGGTGCTATTGGTTGTCGACCAAAGGCTAAGCTTGGGCTTAAGCAGCTCCTATAACCGCTGCTGGCAGTGTGCACATTCGAAGTACCAGTACAGTGTTCTTACACTGACTGTTACTCTGATCTCTGTGGTCTCCCTACCTTTAACGCTGTGCTCACTCCCTCTGGGAGTTTTCAGTAAGTCTCTGGGCATTGACCATTAACCCTGTGGGTACCTGGAGAGTCCAGGTAAGGGCTTATACTGTTCACTACTGTAACCTCGAGCTACAGCCAGCGCTGTATGTACCATGCTGTAGGTTGAGCGGTCACTGGCTGCGTTACAGCTTCCTATTGTCGACTTGATCCACCCCTAGCGTTCTAGGGTCTGTCTGTAGCAGCTGCCTTGGTCTCCGTTACCCTTCCATAGGGTAGTGTTGCCATTCCACAGTTGCCCAGTATATGTGGTCTGAGCCTGGGTCAGAGTTGCCTCGTTACATATCATACAGTCTGGGCCAGTGTTGCCTCGCTCCTCCTGGTTCAGTGCCGAGGTGTCTGGGTTGTGCCAGTCCTGTTACACGTGCACCTCTGGTGTACGCTCACCTATGGTTAGCTCTAAAACGGGTTACCTCCAACCTCTCTGATTCTGCCAGAATCTGCACTACCAGCTTGTATTCTGTTGTTCCAGTCCACCTATTCTGGTTCTGTGGGTGGCCTCCTATTGTGTATTTATATATTGCTGTTTGATTTGCCTTGTGGGTCCCAGGGCCTTATTCCTTGTATGCTCTTGTTCTAATAAAGTCATTTTAACCTTACCACCCTGTCTGAGTGTTCATCAAAAACCGTGACACAGGGTGCCAGTATTAGGGGGCTGAACTAATACTTTATTTGATCTAGGAACCTTGGCCTTCATCCACGGACGCTCCTCCACCGCCTCATCCCGAAAACGCTGCGGGGGTCCTAGATTCCTCTTGCTGCACTGCATGTTCAACCTGCAAAAAAACCAAAGAGGTAATAATGTTACTTTCTTATTTTCACATACATTTATACCCTACCTTCACCTACACTCCCCTCGCCCCTCCAGGCCTGCCCCTTTGCTCCCGGGCCATTGGCCACCCTCACCTGGAAACCACGTAGGCATGAGGGAGGGGGAGGGTAGCCCACAGCCCAACAATAAAGAAAGCCAGCGGGGCTGCCTGCCAGCTTAATGGCTTTCAGGGGCAATAGCAACATAATAAATTAGGTTGAATAAAGACACAAGTCCATAAAGTTCAACCTTCTCCTAATACCCTAGTAACAGAGGTTTATAGCTTTCCTGCTACCAATTAAATTAGTCTTTATCAGACCTTTCTGATCAGCCTACTGATAAACAGTATAACTCTATGTTCCCTTTTGAAAGAAATGTATCTAATCTTCTCTTAAATGTATCCATTGCATCTGCCATAACCACCTCCCTGGGCAATGAATTCCACAATTTAACAGACCTTACCGTAAAAAAAAAAAAAACCCTTCCTCTGCTGAAGTTTAAACCTCATTTCCTCTAGTCTCAAGGGGTGTTCCCTGGTCACCTGATCAGGCCTTGGAATAAATAGCTCACCGCAGAGATCCTTGTATTGACCTCTCATATACTTGTACAATGTGATAAGGTCTCCTCTTAGTCGTCTTTTCTCTAGAGTAAATAAACCAAGTTTGTCTAGTCGTTCCTCATATATCAAGTCCTCCATTCCCATAATTAATTTTGTTGCCCTTCACTGTACTCCAGTTCTAGAATATCCTTTTTCAGAACTAGTGTCCAAAATGATGTTATCCACTCTTGATTCAATACCCCCTTTTTATGCAATACTGGATTTTATTTGCTTTTGCTATTTGACACTGGTCACTGTTTCCAAGTTTGTAGTTTAGAAGTATACCCAGGTCTTTCTCTAGCAAAGAGTCACCTAAAATGATTCCATTAAGTTCATAAGTACCCTTGGGATTGTTTCCTCCCAAATGCATGACTTTACACTTCCCCACATTAAACTTCATATGCCATATTTTTGCCCAATCTGATATTGTATGCAAGTCCCTCTGTAGAGAGAAAATATCCTGTTCTGAATTAATGACCTTGCATAATGTAGTATCATCTGCAAATATGCTGCCCCTTCGGCCCTCTATTCTAATGATATTGCAGCATGAGCATTACAATGCTCCTACCTGCCTCCACTTCATTAGCTCTCTCTGTCTTCCCGCAACTCATTCATCATTCTCCCAGTACTTACCAAACACAGACCCGGATAAAAGAGAAGGGATGGCATTCATTAACAATTTCAGTGCCAGAAGGCTAAGGAACACATTGCAATGTGTTCCATAACCATCTGCCACTGAAAGGGTTAATGCATACAAGAAAAAATGATTGACTAAATGCAAGATGTGCCCTAAACTCACCACCCATAGCAGCCTTATGAACTAAGACCAAAACAGCTGAAGCCATCCCATTGACCCTTTCACTCCCAGAGCTCTATGCAATGAATCGAAAACCAATGCGTTGCAAATGGTTAACTGAAACAATGAATAAGTGACGTGTATTATGCCAACACTGATTAAAGAATGGGTATGAAAGAAATACATCTTTATTTTGTTTTTATTTTTACAATTATTGATACTAAGCATGTTTATTGCATGTCAATATAGCTCTCCTGACATTACAGTACAGGAATCGCCATCAGTCTCGCCCCAAGGCTGCCTGACAGGTATTGTGGCTGGTGTTGTTTGCTCAGACGTTTGGCCTGTATAGTGACGGCTCGCACATGTTCCCTGCTTAATCAGTGTAAGAAGGAAGATATTGTCTGTGACACAGGAAGTAACAACAGCTCATTCATGCACTACAGTATTGGAACAGTAGCAGCTTAAGCTCTGCGTCCCTCCTCTTCTCCAGTGCAGACATGTCTTCAGGCTGCTGGAGAGACACAGATCATTGGGCAAATTATTTTAAGGTGTCAATTTTAACTCTGAGTGCCAGAGGATTACAATGTGTTGCATACCCCTCTGGCACTCAAAGGTTAAGATTGGGGCTAGATTTTAAATTTTACATTTGTGTTTACTTTAGCATTGTTCTTTAGGGTTGGAGATACTATCAGAGTAAAGTTTTAATGTTTAGGATTACAGTTGACCCTGTGCCAACACTATGCCACATAAAAGGTTAAATTAGAGTGGCTCAGACTTCAGTTTGTGTGGTTTGGGTATGGTATACTATGAAGATTAAGTAACCCTTTAGGACAAGGGGGTGTGTAATGCATTCAAAGCAATGTGTTGCACATCCTCCTTAAAGGGTTAGAGGTCTGTGTGTGTTTTTTAGTTGATCAAATCACTTCTGCCAAATGTGTTCTAACTTTAGTCATAAAGTACTTCAAATGTTATACCTCTGAGCAAGATACACATTTATTTATATCTATACTAGCAGTGTGGAACGGCATTACCAGTATTTTTTAAGCAATGCTTAACCCCTTGAGTGGCAGAGGTGTAAGCAATTCATTGCAATGCATTGTGTAGCATAGTCCTCTTGCACTCAAAGGGTTAATGTGAGTCTCTGTCACCCAGCAGTGTATATAATGTATATTAATGTACACACAAAGCCTGAGACACGTTGGTATGTCACAAATCTCTCCACAGGGCTGCAAAGGTCCACAATCTTAAGTCACAGGGTGCAGCAACCATGAAAGATGCCTTCACAGAAAACCTGGAGGCATCAAATATCTACTCAGTAACAGATATTGCCCTCAGTGATGTTGGCCATCTGAACCAATAAGTTCTCTTTGGCAACATCAGCAAGCAGAGCAGAGTTGCTCGCTACAAACATCTAAAGCCTTGCTGAGTGCTGACCCAGACAAAGGCAAAAAATAGGCCTCCGTGCCACCCCAGTAGCAGAAAAGGAGGCCTTGAGAAGGGAATCAAGCCTTTTGTTGACCTGCTCCTTAAGGCCCGCTGTGTCTGCAAGTGTGAGGGTGATGTTCTTTGCCAGACGTGCTATGGAGGGGTGTCAATGGCAGTGCCAAAGTCTCAGCTGAAAAAAGGTATACCTTAGCAAAGCACTTGTTAAGGAAAAACCTTATCAGGAGTTTGCCACTCATTCATAAGGATCTGATCAAGCATACTTGCCAACATTTCAAATTGCAAAAGAGGGACACTTGTTTTTTTTTAAAGGGTGTTGCTGTGGGCGTGGCTGGTGGGCAGGACATTACCAATAATTTTTAGGCTATTTCATGACCTATTGATACCTCCTTGTGTAACCTCGTAAATTACTTCTAACAAGACCAAAGGTTTCCTATTTACAAAGACTAATTTATAAACCCATGTAATGAAGAGTAATATGAGTTTTATTGCTGTGGAGCAATGTGATACACTTATAAACACACCACACAATCTGATCTCCTAAAAAGAGGGACATCAGGGTGGGAAAGAGGGATTTTGGGTTTAAAGAGGGACACTTGAGAGGTATGGATCAAGAGATATTGGGTGGAAACACAAGAGAAGATTTTGTACACCTCTGGAAGAAATGCAGAAAGTTCCAGATTCAGAAGTGTCAGACCTGTAGGGTCTCCAGGACTGCCGTGATTGAATCCCTCAGCCAAGGGGAGAGGATCAGCCTTATAGGAATCTCCATAAGAGTAGGAAGAATCCATGTCCTCATATCCCATCATCATCATCTGAGTGCAATTCCTGCAAAGTGGAGACCCCAATAACCTATTTAAAGGTCGGCACAGGTTTCCAGCACTGAAGTATGGATTCTGGCCACTGAAGAGGGCAGTATCTTGACCCATGCAGGCTCTTTATTGGTGCTAGAGGGGCTTGGTGGAGTAGAAGGGGCTACTGCATGAGGGGCACAGAAATCCTGAATATTCCCTAGGTAGCTCTGAATTGCACGAGGAACAGTGAGTAAGGGGCATAGGTGAAGCCCCTGAATCTTCTGCCTTATAGTATCACCCAGCGTCTCTGAGAAATGTCCCAAATCTAGTAAATACTAGATAAAATACTCCCAGAATAGAGCTATCAACCATAAAAATCGATAAACACACTTATCTGGCAAGCAAAGGGTTAATCTGGAGGACAGTAAGGAGAATCAGCCTCTGCCTAGGATAAGAGAAATAAAATGGCCACTAGACCATAGTCAGAGAATCGGAACCCAGCAAAACTGACATCCTGGGTACTGTAGTCTTCTGTTGCTTGTTGCCTAGCAATGCCTATTATAGCCCAAATGGTTGAGAGTTATGTCCCATAGAAGTCAGTGGAGCAAAGATGGCTGCTGGTGGGCTTCTGTCTTAAAGGAGACGCTGCACTAAAATCAATCTACAACTAACAAACACCAAACCCCCAGGGAACACCAGGGGAGTCTTAAAACTAAGATCCAAGTAGTGGGGGAACAAAATTAAACCTCCAAAAAGCACTCACACTTAAAGTGATAGTAAGGTTTCACAAAAACAGCAGCTCCAATTAATCTTCATAGTATCTGAGCCATAGAGAGTGTTATTTCATTACTGTGAGCATTGTAGTTCAAGAGTAATTGAATGATAAAGTTTCTCCCTGCTGCTCCTTTTACCTTGTGTAAGCCCCCACTCCTCAGATGTGGAATCCAGCCCATAGACCAGGCAGCTCACATCAAGGGTCAAAATTCTTACTGTGAGAACAATGAAATCCCTGCCCCCTTGACAGGTTGTTCAGCTTTTTCCCTTATCAGCAGTGTTACATCAGTAGAAGGGGTGGGAGGGGGATACTTTATCATTCAATTACTCTTGAACTACAACTGAAATAACATTCTCCAAGGGCCAAATACTATGATTAATTAGAGTTGCTTTTATTATGAAACATTACTATCCCTTTAACAGCCCCAATCAGCACAGAAAGGATTACTCACCAGTCTTCTTCCTTCAGGTTACCACAATAGGACAGACTCTCAAGTGATCCTATCGAGATGGAAAACTTATAAGCAGGATTCCCTCCACAGGGCAGAACAGGTCCATAGGGCACCTGTGAACTGGGCAATCCAACTCCATGGAAGCCCAGTGATGGTAACCTGCCCAATGACAGATTATACAGCCCCATATACAACAGGAAAATAATAAAATTGTCTTGCCCATCCAGCCTGCTTGCACAATGAATTCTGGGAGTAAGTAGGCGGGGGGGGGGGGGTTGTTTGAGCTGGAGGAGGCAGAAGTCTCCACCCCCACCATAGAATCTTTTGTGATGTGCCCTGCCCTCAACCCCATGGTACCTGTGTTCCATACTGGACGTGAGAGAAAATATAATTTTCGTGAACTTACCATTAAATCCTTTTTCTCTTTAGACCATATGGAACATTGGAGGTTGAGCTTCCTCTTCAAGTCGAAGATACCACATCCGCACGTGCACACATGCGTGTAAAAAAAAAAACAAACAGCTTTATGCCAAAGAGATCAATAAGATGTATAACACACTATGTAACAGTCCAACTCATTTTGCACAGGTAGAGCTTAATCATAGACTGTCTATGATTAAGCACTACACTGTTACTTTGTGTGTTAAAAGTCTTATTGATCCCTTTTGAATAGAGCTGGTTTTTACGCTACTTTGGATCTGTCTGTGTATGCGGTCTTTTATCCTTTTTGATGCTCATACAGTTAGAACACTTATTACCTGCACAGAGGTATCTCCTACACAGAAAACCACTTCAAAGTTTTGAAATGGATAGGACATATCCTACCCTGCAGTGCTCCCCAGTTGGTCAGGATACATTTATAATTTTTTTTTTTTTTTAAACGTAATATATATATCAGATGCAAGTAATCAGATCATGAACAAGGCTTAGTCTTAGGGACCTTATCCAACCCAAACATCCCCTGCATCAAACAATGTACATTACAGAAGAGATCAGGGCTGTAGCCCACTCAGGCTCCTGATCAGTATAACAGAGGGACCTGGAACCTGTGTAGTGTCACAGAACAAGAGGGACAGAGTTCCAGTGGAGTTTTTAGGAAAACTAATTAGCTATGAGAAGGAAAAGTTAATAGAGACACTCCTTATGCCCTGTTTTGGTTTGGTCCATGTCACCTTTGTGCTCAAACACTGCAAATAAATACAGGACAGAAAGATGCGGGGTTAAAATAGAAAGCAATGGGGGAGAGCCCTGTCTAGTGTGTCTAACACTAAAGGAAGATAATAAAAGGCTAAAGCATAGACCTCCCCCCTTCTACTACTTGAGGCCCAGGAAAAACATGCCTCATGGGAGATATAGTTTGTTTCCTTCTAAACAATGGCACCAGGCTCTCGAGCAGTCAGTCATTCATTCAAACACACCACGTGGTTGCACAGGGAGGGTCCCAAAGGGCATTCCCTTAACTCTAGCAAAAAGGGTGGAAGTGTAAACCCCTTTTTGACCACCAGAATGCACACAGCCCTGCAGAAATTACATCCAATATGACTGCTGAAAGCACTGGTTTCTTAAAGACACTGCTGACCCATAATGAAGTTGATGTTTCCTCTATCGTTTCACTGTACACCCACCTGCTAGGCTCAATTTTAACATTTATCACAGCCAAGAAACAGGCAAAAATAAAAGTGAATCCCCTGAACAGAAAACCCAAGAGGACCCCCTGCTTGGGAACTTACCCAGTTTTTTCCCCTCTTCCCCCTTCAGAGGTCTGCGTTCCACATACACTAAAAAAAAATAATTTAACAGTAAGTACACTAAACTCCTGTTTCATCTGTTGTCCAATGTGGAACATGGGAAGCATGAAGATATACCAAAGCTATCCACCAAGATTCGGGGTGGGGGGGGGGGGCAGGAGAAACAAACTGGTACAACAAACACAAAACCAACAACGTTCTAATCTCAGACAAAAATGAGGGCATCCAGCTTTCAGCTCAGTCATGAAGCCATAAGAGCCACTGTTTGGAGAACATGCTCTGACAGCTTTCCAGTTTTCAGGATTCAGGCACTGGTGACTGAGAAAGTCTGGCACTACATTTTCTAACTCTGCAAAATGTGATCAGCGGGGAGAGATGGCACATGGGCCTTGGCCAAGAAGAGAATCTCAATTCTGGTCCCTTCTTGGCTGTTGATGTAAACAGCCACTGTTACATTGTCGGACAGAATCTGCTCTGGGGGCCACTGAAGGGGTCGAGGCAAATTACATGCATTTCTAGAATACTGATGGCCAGAAGGTTGGCCTCCCTGGGCCAGAGATCCTGGGCCATGAGGGAGCACAGTGTAGCATCCCAGACCTGCAGGCTGGCATTTGTGGTGACCAAGACCCAGTTGGCAATGACAAATATGTCCCAGAGTCAGATGGGACCCTAGATGCCCCCAGCAAAGGTCCTACTTATTCTGAAGGGACAGATATATCAAGACAGATGAGACTGATGACTAGACCAGTTCCTATAAATATCAAGCTGAAATTCCTGTGTAGGTTACCGAGCAAACAGAACTGTTGCCAGAGCAGAGACCAGTTTATACTGGCATCTTCATGTACTCCCTCACCAATGCCCAGGATATTGATTGACACCCCTGAGGCGGCAATAAAAATCTTGTCTGGAGAAACACACTCCCTTCGAGGCTATCAGATCTTATGCCAGGAAAATGAAGGACCTGGGATGGAAAAAGGGAATATTTATCGATACTGAGTACCCAACCATGCTGTTCCAGAAAGGAGATGCACTCCTGAACCTGAAGGCACAAGATGATCTCTGAAGGAGCCTTGAGTAACAGGTCGTCTAGGTAGGGAGTCAAAGAGATCCCCTGAGAATGGATGTGAGTCGCTGAGGCGTACATGTCCTTTGTGAAGATCCTCAAAGCAGATGCAAGACCAAAAGGAAGGGCAGTGAACTGAAAGTGACTTCCATTAAATTAAAAGCTCCAGAAGTGCAGGTTATCCAGATGGATCAATATGTGCAAATAACACCCTTCGAGTCTAGGGAGGCTAGAAAATTCCATGGGCATAGCTGCGATGAAAGAACAGAGACTCCATCTTGAATTGTGGGGCCAGCACAAAACGGTTGAAGTACTATAAATTCAGAATAAGACTGCATCCACAGTCTTGTTTGGGAGGCACAGAGATTTGAATAAAATCTGGTAATGGAATAGGAATCAACCCCTGCATGTCTAGCAGGAAGGAAACAGATTCTAAGAATCGAATCTCCCAATATGAATCCGGAGGAACTCTAAACAAAACAAAAACAAACAAAAAAATGGTGAGTCAATATTATACCCTTCCGAAATGACCCACAAAACACGCCGATTTGTCACATAAATGGCCTGCGAAGTGGAATAAAAGGAGGGACCTCCTATGGCCATAAATGGACCATGTCCCTGTAAATTTTGTAGAGGTAGACTTGTCAGCCTTAAGTTTCTGAGTAGCTTTCGTGCCTAACCAAGCCTGCTAGAGTTATGGGGGAGCATGTACCTGTGCTACCGGGGGAAGCGGTGATCTAGGCGCATACCCAAACTGGCAGGGGCAACAAAAAACACGCCTTCTTAGGTGTGACCCGAGGTAATAAAGGACACTTGCAAGTGGCATGGTAGCTATCCTTCTCCAGAGTTCAGGGACAACATTTTTGCCTAAGAGGAAAAAAAAAAAAAAAAAAAAAAAAAAGCTGCTTCAGCAAGATAAGAATTAGCTTCAAGGACCTTGGAGAGCAGTGTCATCGGGTCACCCTTATCATCCCCTTCGATGGCATTCAAGAGTTGATAAACCTGGATAGCAATAGCCCTAGTTACCAAGGCCAATGGCAAAGATAGACATGAGGTGGCAGCGGAGGCTGCAAAATTCACTTTCACAAATTAGTCCATGTGTTTATCTGCCTGATCTTTAAAGGACGCATCATAAACGGCAGTGCCTTGTTTTTGACCACTTGAGAAAGAAGGAAATTTACTCACTGATATTTCTATTTCTTCTGTGTCCCTCCACGGCAGTAGAATGGGCATTGACTCCACTCCCCAGCTGGTAGGACCAACCAAAACTCTTTAAAGTCTTCCTTCATCACTTGCCCACCAGTTATTTATTTATTTATTTTAACAAAGCTGTAAATTAGAACAAAAACACAGATGAAAAGGGTCAAGTATGCCGTGGAGGGACACAGAAGAATTAGAAATATCAGTGAGTAAATTTCCTCCTTTCTTCTGTGTCCACTCTACAGCAGTAGAATGGGACATACCAAAGCAGTATGCCAGAAGGGGGGGGGGGGGTAACTTACTTAAGAAATAGAAAAGCATAGTCCCAACTACCACCTCAGTGATCATAGAGGAAAACAGGTTAAGACATACTACCGTTACAATGGAAGAATAGCTTGGAGCATCTTCCTCCCATATTTGGCATTGGCCGAAGATTGAACGTCCAACTTATAAGGATTGATAAAAGTGGAATTTGAAGCCCATGTGGCTGCTTTATATATTTCTTGTGAGGATGCTTCTGCCTTACTGGCCCAGGAGGCTGACATTGCTCTTGTGGAGTGTACCTTGATCTTCAAGGGAGGCTGTTTCCCTGCATATTGATATGCTAACTTAATGCGTGCCCTAATCCATCTATGATGGAGGCCTTAGAAGCCGCTTTTATCCTATATTTGCCGAAGTGGTGGAAGAAGAGGGAATCTGAAGATTTAAAATCCTTAGTTCTGTTCAAATAGTAAGACTGACATCTTACGAGGTCTACGTCATGGAAGGAAAGTAAAACTATTTCCTAATTGATGTGGAAATCTGAAATCACCTTCGATCTAAATGAAGTATTACCTTATCATGATGGAAAATATATGGGGATTTACAGGATAGAGCCTGCAACTCTCCCACTCTCCTGGCTGACGTAATATCCGTAAGGAAGGCTATTTTGAGAAATAGATTCTTGATAGAAATATTATGCATAGGCTCATTTAGATGTTGAAAGCTGATCCAGAACCAGATTCAAATTCCATGGTGGAATCACCTCTCGAATAATAGGCCTAGCTTTAGACGTTTTAGACATATATCTTCTCACCAGTGGATCGTCGCTAAACGGAGTTGCCAATATAGGTGATAAAGTAGATAATTATACTTTCAAGGATGAAGGTTTTAACCCAGAACTAAAACCTCGCTGTAGAAAAGCCAATATATTAGCTGAAGAAATGTTTTGTCTTGGAAGGTTTTTTTCAAGACACCAGGATCTGAATGTTTTCCATGTTCTATAGTAAATCCAAGGTGGACTGCTTTCTTCCTGCTAAGATGGTATTGATTACCTCACTGGATAATACTTTTGAAAGTAACAAATGCTGCTCAGCCGCCAAGCCGTCAGTCTCAAGAAGGCTGGGTTTGGGTGGAGAACTGTCCCTTGAGACAGTACACCGTGTGTTACCGGGATTGGCCAGGGGTGTGCTACCAACATTTGTATTAGATGAGAATATCAGATTCTTCTTCGCCAGTCTGGAACAGTCATTATTACTTCTGCTCTTTCTTCCCTTATTTTTCTGAGAACATCCAGGATGATCAGAATTGTGGGAAAGATGTAAGCCAACTTGAATGCCCATGTTTGCTTCAGGGCATCTTGTCCCAGGGATCTCTTGTCCTTCCAGCGGGCAAAGTACTGGGTGCATTTTGTGTTGACTGAGGAGGTCATGAGATCTATTTCTGGCCTTTCCCCACATCTGTGATACTCTGAAAAACTGATGTCTTCAGAGCCCATTCCTCCTGGTCTATTAATGTCCTGCTGAGGTAGTTTGCCTGAATATTGAGGCTTCCTAATATGTGGGATGCTGATAGGGGTTGCACATTCTCCTCTGCCCAAGCTAGTAATTTTGCTGCTTCTTGCATTAGACTCCTGGTTTTTGTGCCTCCCTGATTCTTTAAGTATATTACTGTGGCTTTGGTGTCTGATCTGACAAACACTGCTTTTCCTAGAAAATGAATCTTCATCTGGATTAGAGCTCTTCTGACTGCTCTCATCTCTAAAACATTTATGTGCAGAAGTCTCTCGATCAGCGACCATGTGCCTTGAACGGAGGTTGTCCCCCAGACTGCTGCCCGTCCATTAAGACTGGCGTCTGTTATTAGGATTTGCCGATTTGGTTCTAGTAGAGAATGACCCTTTTTCAGATTTGTTTTGTTTGACCACCATACCAGCTCCCTTCTTGTTGAGGGTGAAATCAGAATTCTTTGCATCTTGTGAAGGTTTTTGTTCCAGATTTTCAGAAAGTTTTCCTGAATCGCTCTTAGGTGAAAGCATGCCCAGGGCATGATCTGGATGGTAGAGGATAACATTCCTGACAAAATCATGAATTCTTGAGCCGTGGGGATCTTGAAGGACCTGACTTGTTTGTGGATCCTCTTTATCCTGGCGTCTGATAGATAGGTCATCATGCTGTGTTGAATCAGATCCCCAAGAAAACGATTTTGGTATGTTGGGATCAGATGGCTCTTCTTTAAATTTATCGTCTACCCTAGACTGTAGAAATGTTCCAAGGTTCGCCTCGTAGGTTTCTGTGCTAGCTCGTAGCTCTTCTAAATGCAAAAAAGTTTTTTTCAGACATTACTAACACTAATTGTTTCTGGGTATCAGTAATACCTAAAGATGTACGCATCGACTTTATTAATACATCAATTTTGTCAATATTAAAAGAGGAAGATTCCTCTGTGACTTTGCCCTCTTCCTTAGAGGAATAGACTGAATCTAAATCTTGAAGACTAAAAGCATCCTCTTTAGCTCCTGGGTGAACTGAAGGAACATCATCTGCATGATCAATACGGGTCTCTTTCTTGGAACAGAAGATTGAGAAGTAGTTGAAAAGGTCTCAATCATAGAAGACTTCATCCAGGTTAAAAAAATCTTTAAAATGTGAAGGAATATCCTGGCCTGCTGCTTGTCTAAGGCACTCAGCACAAAGTTTAGTATTATCCTCAGGAGAAAAATTGCTCTGCATGTGATTCTATTCTAACTTTCTTAACCTTGTCATCTTCAGAAGTAACTTTGTCTTTCCCCCAAGACTTGGACATGCTAGTGTCAAGGATATAAAAACATATAAGCCAAATATATATAGCTTAAAGGTATATATAAATAACTGATAGACCTGCTCCAGACGTCTTCCCCAATGGCGACCTTATATGCAAGAAGGAACAACAGAGTGCTCTTCATTGATGGAGAGCATCAGTGATGTCATCTCCCGACACCTCCCAGACCGAGGTGATAAAGAGTCCTGCATTCAACAATGCCAAAGCATGATGTGGGATAGCAAACAGGAGTCGGCTGGGGTAATGGCAGCTGCTGCAAAACCTCCTCGCCAAGAGCGGTGTGTTTGGCAGGGAATGGATGCATCATGGGGAACATTCTGCCCTTGGGACAGCAACATAATGCGGCTGAAGGGGAACAGGAGCCAGGTAAGGAGAAATAATACTGGAGTCAGACTTATGGGAGGAAAGATCTTTGTCCTCCAGCTTGTAGGACCAACAATTAACTGCTGGTCAAGTGATGAAAGGAGACTTTAAAGAGTTTTGGTTGTTCCTAGCAGCTGGGGGGGGGGCAGAGACCATGCCCATTCTACTGCCTTGGCGTGGACACAGAAAAAAATGGGGGTATAAACAGCAGAAGGGGTAGCCCACTGCACTAAGGCCTCAGCCAAAAAGGAATACATATTAGAAATATTCCAATTAAGCAATAGTCTGTCAGGCATCTTCCATTCCAACAGGAAAACCTGGTCTAAGGAGTGGTGAGGAGGAAAGACTGGAAACTTTCCTTGCATCTCTTACAAATACCAGGGGAAAAGGAACTGGAATCCAAAGCCTCAGACATTAAAAGTCTCCAGGATCATGCAAATAAGCAACTCCAAGGGGTTAGATTCATCCTCTTAGAATTCCCCCAGGGAAAGTGACAAATCAAATTTGTCACCTTTGGTATCTTCATCCTCAGCATAGAAATACCCAGTGATGTTGCCCCCAAATAGGCTCAAGCATCTGCAGGGGGTGCAGTCCAAGAGATCATGACCAATTGAATGTACAAGGTGACAGAGGTAACTGAAGAGATAAAAGCCTTAACCAAAACTACTTCTTGGTCAGATGAGGGACCTGAAGTTGATGTAGAGGCCGCAGTACAAGAAGAACATCAGGTACCAGAACGCTCCCTAAAGAAGCCCAATGTGGCATGAAGAGCAATGGGTTAGATGAGTTAGGGGATACCCAGAATCCTTAGCCTTGGACTTGCCTGTGTCTCTCTTAGGTTCTAACAGTCAGAAGATTCCACAAGAGAGTGCAATAGTCATGAATATTAGAAAGACAAGAACAATTCACCTAAAAGTATGCAAAAGTACTTGGACCAAGGGGTTTAAACAGGAGAGGAGAGAGAGTGAGAGAGAGACCAACCTCTGCACAGCATTCATAATTCAAAAAGGAAGATTATCCTAAGACAACCTCTTCCCATGCCAAAAAAGGGAAGAATGTGTTTCTGGGAAATGTAATCAATGCCAGAGGGACTTGCAATCAATTAAAATAGGACTTTAATCTTACTTTGTGAATCCTTTTCTCTTAGTCCATACGGAACACAGGTACCATGGGACCAGAACTTCTCCTTTGGAGGGCAGAACACAAAAAAATAAATAAATAAATAACTAAAAAAAAATACACTTGTGGGTGGAGACTCCCAGCTTTCTCTCCAGCTCAAACCAGTTGTGAGTAAACCATACCAATGAGGGACAGCAAGAGATAAAGGAAGCTCCTATGAGAAAGAGACCCTAGAAGGGACTCCCACAACCAGACAGGCAAGACCAAGAGAGTTCCTTTTCTCTGGGTGGGAGACCTGTGTTCCATATTGACTAAGGATTTAACAGGTAATCCCAAAATACTATTTTGAGGTCCAGAAAGGGGCAGCAGCCTCCATCCTTCTTTGGAACCACAAACAAGTTGGAATAAAAGCCTGAATCTTGCTCTTGGGGAAGTACTGAAACCATAGTAGACTTTTGGTGGCCATCTGAGGCAAAAAATATGCTTTTACACCCAGTAGCATTGCTAATGATCCGTTTTTAGGGAAGGAAACCACTGACTACTTGGAAGATTGGTCTGCAGACCAAATCTTAAGCCACAAGGTGTGTGGAACAGTAACAGAGAAGGCTGAGGCTTTAGCAGACAGTCTGACCGCCTCAAACAACACCTCTGAAACATAAGTGTTGGGCTCCTTCATTTTGGCCAAAAAGACCAACAATTCCTCCTCAGAAGTATTTGCATGGACAGCTTTGATCACCTGTTCACCCCAAACAGGAACAGCCCTGTTAACTCAGGCAGAAGCAAAAATAGACCTCAACACAACCCCAGTGGCTGTGAAATAAGCCCTGAGGATAGAATCAAGCTTCTTATTCGCCACATCTTTAAGTCCTGCTGCATCTGCCAAGGCCAGAGCAGTGGACTTGGCCAGCCTGGAAATTGGGAGATCCACAGAAGGGGAGAGGCCCACTGTGCCAAATCTGCCTCTGTAAAGGGGTACAGCCTAGAAAACCTCTTTGTGATAGACAGCCTCTTATCATGAGTCTTCACTCATCCAGAAGTATCTGATCAAGAGTGGCATTAGGGGTGGGTGAACTAAAAGATTTCTTATGCCTCTGGAAGACCTCTGCTGAGGATGATCCCTCATGAACAGCCCTGATCAGCCTCTCAGACGAGGAAAGGGTCCACCTCATAAAAGTCCCCATAGGGCTAGGAAGAATCCACATCTTCATACATCATTTCCTTTTTTCAGATTAACACTTTGAAAACTGCTACTCAGAGGAGGCATATGCGCACAGCCATACTCTGAGCTCTAGGGGTCACATGCTTTAAAATAGTTGGGGGTTTCCAGGATTGAAGAACCTCTTAGGTTAAGAGGAAATTGGGTCATTGTGCACAACAATGATTTGCATAGAGATCCAGAATACTCTCTAAGGAGCCCAGTTTGACATGAAGAACAGTAAGAAAAGGGTGTGGGGTATCAGTGATGCCTCTGAGTTTAGTCTTGGGTCTATCCCCATTCCATGCCCCATAGAATCCGACATTCTGACAGGTGTAGTGTCTAACAACACTGTAATAATAGTTCTCAGACTAATAGTTTTCCCAAGAAAAGCCCAGAAAGTACTTATCTGGCAGGTGAAGGGTTGATATTTAGAAGAAGAGTCTGCCTCTGTGTAGGATAAGAAAGAGAAGACAATATGCAAGGACAGCGCTCCCTCTATGTATTATAAATAAATCAGGAAGGATACTGTGAAAAGTATACTTTAATCTATATCAAATCACATACATAAAAGTTGTAGCTAAAACATCAACACGTATACATATATTGTATAATGTGACTCGCATAAAATCAGTGATTTAAATCATATATATTCAGGCCAGTTGGCTGAGTAAAAATAGATCTTAAAGGTACAGTCTGTCAAGATGGAAAACTATTTATGACCCTTAATGCGATCAAACAGCTGACAACTTCTAAGGAGATTCTTAGCCAAATATTATGCAGCTGCATCTTTAGATAAGTAGTATGTCAATCTAGACATATGCGATTTAGGTACACATGATTGTTATAACTTTGAGCAGTTTGCCCAATATGTGTAGTTGTATAAGCAGGCAGGTATTTGATCCTCCAGTCTAATGTTATGATACTAAGAGCACAGAGTTCACCAGTCTCTTTATATGTGCGGGCACATAGACAATCCTCCCATCTGTAATAATGGCTTCTTACCTGTCTCTTTACATATATGCGTATGTCAGGATTTTCGTCTCACTCTTAAGGAAGCTCTTGCAATTGGCATTGATGTGTATTTTAACTGGCAGCTGCAAGTTCTCACGTTATAGGCAGTCAAATAGCAAGAGTCAATAACCGGCTCCAAGAGGTAAGCTCTCAACAGTTGTATTAACAGCTGTTACTGGCACTGAATAAATCCTTCAAATGCGTTTCGTGCCAGTCTTAACACTTCTTCAGGGAATCTGATATTAAATGTTTGAGTTCTTTTCGTTTGGAATAGTCATTTTTAAATAAATCACCTGTGATCCTTTGTCCCATCACATAAGGTGATTTATTTAAATATGGCGAACCCAAACAAAAGGGACACAAAACATTTAATATCAGATTCCCTGAAGAAGTGCCAAGACGTACTACGAAACGCGTTGAGAGATGTATTCAGTGCCAGTAACAGAGCTATTAATACCAACAGTTGAGAGCTTACCCCTTGGAGCCGGTTATTGACCCTTGCTATTTGACTACCTATAATGTGAGAACTTGCAGCTGCCTGTTAAAGGGATACTAATGTTTCATAATAAAAGCAGCTCTAATTAATCATCATAGTATCTGGACTTAGGACATTTCTGTCAGAGTTGTAGTTCAAGAGTAATTCAATGACAAAGTATCCCCCTTCCGTCCCTTTTACTGATGTAACACTCTTCAGCCAGATCAGAAGGGAGGTGCCCAGGTAGACTGCAGAGAGGGACAATCTTCAATTAAGATAAGGGAAAAACTTGTCAAGGAGGCAGGGCTTTCATTGTTCTCATGCGAAGAAGATTGTCCCCTTCTGTTATCTGTCGGTCTTACAACCAGATTCCACATCTGAGAATAGATGGCTTACACTAGGTAAAAGGGGCGGGAGGGGGAAACTTTGCTTGTGAATATCTCTCAAACCATAAAGGTTTGAGAGATAAGACATATCATTCTTCATGTTTTTTTTAATGCCTACAAAATAAAATGAAGCATTACTATCCCTTTAAGATACACATTAAAGCTGATTGCATCAGAGATCTCAGTAATAAGGGGGCAGGAGGCTTGTATACCTGGCCTCATACAAAGAGCTTCCTTAAAAGTGAGATGAAAATCCGCATGTATCTGTTTGTGAAGGAAAGACGTTCATTAGCGCCTCACCGGAGACTCCGGATCAAGAGAGACTGGTGTAAGAAATTATATCTAGCCACTATTACCAAGGGTACAATTGTTTTTTTTTGGGTGGTAATGACGAAGATCACACACACATAATGTATAATAATAATATCTGCTGGGCTCACATCTGGACAGGATTCAGGACTGCTATGCTCAGGCTGCTCTCATTCTGTTCTCCTCTCCTCTGCTATCCTGAAGTTCTCCTCCAGTTCTGATTCCACCCCAAAAATACTGCTCCTTTATACTATTTTTAATATCACTTAGGTCTGGTGTAAACTGGTTAGCTCAACTGACTTTTCTCACCACACCCACTTGCCATTCATGGTGACATCAAAGAGATATTATTGATAGGGAAGACTCCAGGAACCAGTTTATCAGTAGCATTTGGTGTCTTATCTGAACTCATTGTTTAGTTGACAAGACAGTTTGGCTTGCCCTTACTCCTTTCACATTTAACTAGAAGAGACCTTCATTTAAGTTCTCAAACACCTGTAAAATCCTTTGAAGCCGCCTCTTGTTGATTTCATGCTTTGTTCCCCTGGAGTTTGGTAAGGCTAACATTGAATTCTTAATTAAGGAAATAGAATTCCCACTGTTCCAAGCAATAATACAGATTTATAGCCATGCATTTTATATTTATATTATATATATATATATATACACACACACACACATACTACATTGCATACAATGTCCATATCCATATAAAGACATGTATACATACATAAACACCCAAATATATATGTTATGTAATATTTGATCTATACAATTGTACCCTTGGTAAGAGGGGCTAGATATAATTTCTTACACTGGAGAATTGCACACCTGACCTTATATACATAAAGGGCCGGGTAAGAAGTCATTGTTACAGACGTGAGGATTGCGCACCTGCCCAAACATAGAGAGAGACTGGTGAACTCTGTGATCTTAGTATCATAACATTAGCCGGAAGGATAAAATACCTGCCCGCTAATACAACTGCACAAAGATATTGGGCAAACTGCTCCAAGTTATAACAATCATATGTACGTACACGACATACATCTAGAGGGCCAGAACTACTTATCTAAAGATACAGCAGCATAATATTTGGCTAGGAATCTCCTTCGCAGTTGTCAGATGTTTGGTCGCATTAAGGGTCAAACAGTTTTCCATCTTGATGGACTGTACCTTTAAGAACTACATTTACTCAGACAACTAGCCTGAAAATATGCGATTTAAATCACTGGTCATTTTATGTGAGTTTCATTATATATGTATACAGGTTGATGTTTTAGCTACAATTTTTATATATAAGTGTAATTATAAGTGTTTTGATATAAATACACTTGGGTCATTTGGATTGTAGCAAGCAACTTTGGACTATATAGTCTATTATTCCCCTGGAAATAGGTCAGAGGATAGCGCCATTAACACACCTTTGTCTTTTATCTAAGACCGAGAAGAGCAAAATGGCAACTGCAAAACGGGTAGCAAATCTGAAAGCCCATGAAACAGGCATTCTGGGTAACGCAGTCTGTTGCCATTGCCTAGCAATGCCTACACCTCTGTTCGCAGACCCATACAACACTCAGGACATGAACAGGATGAAAGGGCATGAGGAGACAAGAAGAAAGACCCCATTCTGACCCTTACCATGATCAATAGTTGCAGAGTTATGTCCCAAAGAAGTTTTCCCATAGAAGTCAATGGAGCAAAGATGCGTTAAGGGGCTGCAAACTACCCAACAACCTCAGGGAACGTGGGGGGCACCAATGAGCCAGGCCCCTAAAGGGAAAAGCCCCCAACCTGGATAAAATAAAAGGGAAAGGGTTAACAAGTTCCAATGCAGACATATATGCTCCATAACTCAGGGAAGAACAGTAAATAAAATAACCAATGTGACTGCCAGAGCCTCAAGGCTCAGAGGGAACCCTTGGAAGAGGTAGAAGTAGAGAAAGTGGACCAAGGCACTCAAAGGGTTACTCCTCAGCCTTCAAATCGTCTGTCTTCAGGCTACCATTGTGAAGGAAGCAGAGCCTCTGAGAGAAAACTGCTGGGAGTGAAAACTTGGGTGACAAGATTCTTTCCACAGGGCTGCAAAGATCTACACAGCACCTACACACTGGTCAATCCACTTCAGGGGAAGAACAGTAATAGTAAACCTCCTAATGGGGGACTTTTAACAGCCCCATATCTAAATGTAAACAATAATTAAAAGTAAGAAATGCTCTGGCTGTCATTTCACCTTGAAGAACATAACTGGAGCCGTGGCTGGGCTGAGCTGCGAGTCTCCACCCCCACGGCACCTGTGTGCTATATTGGACGAGAAAATGGAGCAGTGACTTTCCAGTCATTTAAAAACTGTCCCTGGCAAGCAGAGGAGAGATGTCCCATAGAAGAGCTCTGTGCAGGAATCCAAAAGTAGCAATTCTGGCATCTGGTCTTAAGGGTGCAGTTCCAAAACTCGGTAACATTAAATGATAAATTTAAAAAGGTCTGAATTGCTGAGGGAAGATTAGTGGACCAATAGAAAGCACACTGCCTTAAGGGCACAGTCCATGTGGTGGTGGTGAGGGGAAACGTGCCCAATTTAGTCTTGCAAAAGTGCAGAAAAATTTAATAATTATGTCCATTCTTGTTGGAGAGCCAAAAACAGACTACATTATATGTAGAAACAAAGTGTAAGCCAGAAAATTCACATGAAGAAGCGTATGCCAGCTAACAGGGACATATGCATAGGATCAGCACTTAATGGGTTAAATTACATGCAATCTAGAATGAAGTGAAAAAAATCTATAGTGAGGTAAGGTATCCTTACTGAAATGTCATCCTCGATTTGGTGACCATCAAAAGGGCAACATCAGAATGTTGCCCGCATCAAAGGGGCGACATTGTTGCACACTTAAAGGGATAGTAATACTTCGTTTTAACTTTATTTTATTTTGTAGGCATTAAAAAAACATGAAGAAGGATATAAGTCTTATCTCTCAAACCTTTATGGTTTAAGAGATATTCACAAGCAAAGTATCCCCCCCCCTCCTGTTCAGCCACATCAGAAGGGAGGTGACCAGGTAGACTGCAGAGAGGGACAATCTTCAATTAAGATAAGGGAAAAAGCTGAAAAAATTATCAAGGGGGGGGGGAAGGGCTTTCATTGTTTTAATACAAAGAAGACTGTCCCCTTCTGTTATCTGTCTGGTCATACAACCAGATTCACATCTGAGAAGAGATGGCTTACACTAGGTAAAAGGGGCGGGGAGGGGAAACTTTGCTTGTGAATAGCTCTTAAACCATAAAGGTTTGAGAGATAAAAGACTTATATCATTCTTCATGTTTAATGCCTACAAAATAAAATTAAAACAAAGTATTACTATCCCTTTAAGGGTCACCCTGCACGGCCCTGTAGAACTTTGGTGACATTCTGATGTCACATGCTTAACCCTTTGGGTGCCTAAAGAAGTTTTCAAAGCATTGCAATGGATGCCTATCTGGCACCCAAAGGGTTAAGGGTCGCCCTGCTTTCAATATTAAACCCCTTTGCACTTTTGGACTCCCATCAAACCCAAGAACTCCAAGCCACCGCAGACTGAAGCTCCAGCTGGAACAATCATGCTCGACTGTGTGGACCTGTTGGATCCTGACACTACTACTGTGAGCATCTGCAGGAGCCTGACACCTACTGTATCATCTTTCTATAATTTTCTGTGCATGTCGTACTAAGTTATACTTAATGTGATTCCAATAAATAAAAGCTGGAATAAATTCTTGTATGCTGTACCTGCCTATTCCATATGGAGTTCCTTGCCCAACCCAAGGGTGTGGTTATGGCAGATACAATGGAAACATTTAAGAGAAGATTAGATACATTTCTTTCAAAAGGGAGCATACAGAGTTATACTGTGTATTAGTAGGCAAAAAAGGAAGATCTGGAAAAGGACTAACTTATTTGGTAGCAGGAAAGCTATACAATTCTCATGTCACCGGGGTATGAGGTTGAACTTGATGTACTTGTGTCTTTTTCAGCCTAATTTACTATGTTACCATATACTGTATACACCAAAAACAATCAGATTTGCACTGTATGTCCCAATGGGAGCACAAAGTGGGGAAGGTATGGACATCCTGGGGCACACGATTACGCTCACTAATCAACAGTGGAAGAAATGTATGAATGCTCCAGGGGCTGCATTTATAGAAATGCACTAGATCTTTTCCTTTTAGTGTATACTGATCCACACATACTAATTAAGACTGTAACACTAGTAGCAAGTCCTTTTCCATAGCATTTGGAGTAAAACACATTAAGGTTACACCACCTCCTGCATGTGGATTAAACTAGAGAAGAATTGATGTCCAAACACCTAAACATTTTTCAGACTAAGTAGCTTAACCTTCAAGTGCCAGTAGGCTGTGCAAAGCATCAAAAAGCAATGCAGTACACATCCCTCTGGCACTCAAAGGGCTAAAACATTGGTGTTAGGCAGGCATAGGGATAGAAAAATTCCAGCTCCTGCTTTAGCACAGTTTTGTATTTCTACATAACCCCACCTGCAGTTAAATGGGAGATGGGGAAGAACTAAAATAACAGATTCAATTTAAGTATAAAGAATTACAGAAAGTAATTTATCAGGCAAAATCTACAGCTTATTAATTAAATGAAAAGGGGAGACTCAACCCCTTGGGTGTCAGAGGTGTATGAAATGCATTACAACACAAAGGGTTAAGTGTGTGAAATCAGAATGTCACCAAAGTTGTACATGGTCGAGCAGGGTGACCCTTAAGCGTGAAACCTCAAAATGTCACCCTTTTGAAACAGACAGAATTCTGATGTCACCCTTTTGATGCAGGCAATATTCTGATGTCTCCCTTTTGATGGTTGCCGAATAGAGGAGCAACATTTCAATAGTAAACTGTGAGGTAAAGGGTGTTAAGACCAGACAACCTGGGCACTGTACAATTTACGAAGTAGGAAGCCATGAATAGGAATCTAATGGGGGATTATGCAGCCACCATATAATAAGAAAATAACTTGGCTTAACAGACAGGGATCAGGTGGAAGGGAGGAGGGAGTCTCTGCCTCAAGAGACTTTTTGGGAGTGCTCTGCCTTCCTGGAGCAGACTTCAACTCATGGTTCTTGTGTTCCACATTGGCCATCAGAGAAAAGAAATTGGATGGGGGGGAGGGATCCCTTAGCTGTAGTTAGAAATGATAGCAGAATAAGTCAAGTGTTACACCATAAAACATACTTGGTGAGCAAGTCTTGATATTGCTGTCACAGTACCTCGTACAATATGGACAATTTCTTAAAGGCACTACTGGCCCATAAAAGAAGACTAAAATGAGGTAAAGTTTTAGTAAGTCAAGGAAGTCTAGCATACTCAGGTACTTTAAAAGGCTGCACTCTGGTCCATAACCATCAAGGAGACCAGAGGTAGGAGCCAATTTAATGTAGGACTACACGGACCCATTTAAGAAAACAAAGACAATAGGATTTTATTAAATTCCCATTACATCTTTTCTCTTGGTCCATATGGAAGACAGGAACCATGATGTTGAGCTCCCCAACAGACGACAGGGAACTTCAAAAAGACAGGGTCTTTGAAGCAGAGACTCCCTATTCCTCCTCAACTCCCTTAATGTCTCCGATTCAAGAGTAGCATAGAAAGGTAGCAAAAATAGGAAGGAGGAAACCACCCGAACATCGATCCAAAGAGGAATCTCCACTGCCTGCGGAAGGAAAACGTTCTTTTTCTCCCATTACTCAATGGAACAAGTTTCTTCCTGATCATATACATCTGGTGGTGGCCTTGACACAAGAAGCAATAGTGACTTTGGATGCAGCCTGACCCACTCAAGGATGTTCAGGGATGAGTGAGAGTCTGCTTTGTGAAAAGGCTGCGGACATATGATATGTAAGGCAACCAATCACATCCAACAGGAGAAGATCCATCTCCTGTTTGGAGGAAGGGTCAGGACAAAAAGGAAGGAAGGACAATTTCCTGATTGATGTGAAAGTCTGAAATAAGGTAAGAAACCTTGAGAACAAAGTAACGCTTGGTCCTGGTGAAATACCAAGAAGGGAGGCTTAAAAGATGAAGGTTGTAACTCAGCAACCTTTTGTATAGAACCAATGACTAAAAGAAAAACAAATGCAAGGAAACAGATTAAAGGCTCAAAGGGAGGTCTCTGAAGAACATCCAAAACAAAAAGTTAAGATATCACGGTGGAGTAGGATCCCTAAAGGAAGGGACTACATGAGCCACCCCATGGACATAAATAATGTCAGAATAGCAATATGCCCCTGGAAGAGGACTGAAAGGGATGAGATGTACCTTGAGAGCGCTCAGACTGAGAACAGTATCCTGCAAAAAAAAATATAAGACCATAGGGACATCAAAGATCTTAGCAGACACGTCCTTAGCACCCCACTGAAAAGATTGACCAGATCCTATAAGCTTTGTAAGAGATAGGCTTCCTAACCTGGTCCATGGTGAAAATTACATCCTCTGAGAAACCATTTTGTTTCAGGATGATGGCCTCAAGAATCATGCCAACAACGCCAAACCTTCCACCTGATGGGATCCTGATACAGGAGATCTGGTCTCTGAAGAAGACAGAACGTTTCCTCAATGGATAGATTTAGAAGGTTGGCAAAAATGGCCCGACAGGGCTAGGAGGGAGGAACTAGGACGACCAGAGCCTACTCCATCGTTATCTTCCTCATCATCCTGGGGATGAGAGGAAATGAAGGAAAAACAGGTCAGATGAAAGTTCTATGGAATGGACACGGTGTCCATTGCCAAGGCCAAGGGATCCTTTGCTTTTGTGTAGAACAGAGGGACCTTCCTGTTTTCAAGACAGGCCATCAGACTCACTTCTGGAAGACTCCAGTGTTGAACTATGAACATTTCCTGGTGCAATTTCAAATTGCCCTGATCCAGGTCTTGATGGCTGAGAAAGTCCGCAACCACGTTTTCTAGTCCTGGAATGTGGACTGCTGAGATGACTGGAACATGGGTTTCCAGGCCAGTGACGAAGTTCTCAGGCCTCAGACCAAGCTGACTCGCTTTGAGTTCCTTCTTGTTGGTTGATGTAAGCTACTGCAGTCTACTTGTTGGACAATCCTTACTTGTTAGCACCTGAGACCAGTGAAGGGGTGCCAGGCAGATGGCTTGAACCTTAAAAATGTTGATTGATAGGAAACTCTCCTCACCATCCTCTGTCCCTGAGTGGTCAGAGGACCTAGTATTGCACCCCAGGTCCTTAGGCTGGCATCTGTTGTGACTAGGTTCCATTCTCTTATTAGAAAAGGACGTCCTTGAGCCAAATGAGAATTATGTAGACACCAACATAGATCCCCCCCCCCAATACGAGGGGTTCTTGTGTGTGGAACTGGGCATAAGGAACCATTTCAAGGGCAGATACTAGGTGTCCCAGTATCCTCATGTACTCCCTTATGGTGATTGTGGGCCAAGCCCTTGAATCCTTGGGTTGAGTTTTCCCATGTCTATTACGATCAGACATGTCCAGAGAAAGCTAGAAATGGGACTAGGGCAAAACTAGCCAAAAAATAGTAAGCACTGTAATAAAAAAGAATAATAACACAGAAAAGGCCCACAAAGTACTTATCTGGCATGTAAACAATTAAAATAGAGAAATCAGGAGAGTCCGCATCTTCATGCTTCCAATGTACTGTTTCTGAAGGGGTTAATTTTTCAGAAACAAAGCAGAGCAGTCACCCTTGACAGTTGATGTAGGACACTGCTATTATATTGTCTGACTGGATACTCTCCAGCAATCAACAAGCAAGACCAGTGATGTATTGATAGGCAGGCACGTCAACACACAGACACCTAGGGGGGCTTGAGCACCTGTCCTTTTTGTCCAAAGTGCCCTTTTAACAAAACAAAAAATTATGAGAAGCGCCCTTTTTTTCATTTGAGCCCGTCCCCCAAAATGTCTGTGCACGTCACTGGTGATACGCAAACCATCCTCAACTGCAGAACATTTATTGATAGAAGAGACTCCTCTCAAAGACCCAGGGCCATCAAGGGACCCCTCAGGCTAGCGTCCATGGTAATCACAAATGATAAATATACATCCTAGTGTCAGAATGGAGAAAGAGTGGATCTCGACCTCTAAGAAGTTCCTTCCCATGGAGGGTATCTAATCTCACTCCTAGGGACTACACCACCAGGGAAGGTAGAAGAGCATACTTCTTGAGATTGAGTACTCAAGAGTGTAAGCTCCAGTAGGGTGATGCACTCCTGCATGTGTGAGCATAGGATAGTGTCTAAAGGTGCCTTGAGAAAAACGTTTTCTACATAAAGAGTCAAGGAAATTCTTTGCGTGAATGTGAGCTGCCAAAGTGACACAACCTTTCTGAGGATCCTTGAGCAGACAATAGACCAAAAGGAAGCACAGTGAACTGAAAGTGACTGCACTGAAAGGCAAAGTGCAAAAAAAAAAGGCTGATGCAGATTAATCTGAACATGTAGGTGAGTCTTGGAGGTCTAGGTGAGCAAGTAATTCCACTGGACATGTAGCTGCAATGACAGCACTGATAATCCATTTTGTACAGTGAAGCAAACGCTAAATGGTTGAAGCACTTTAAAGAATAGGATGGCAGCCATCTTTTTTGGAAAGCAATGAACAGATTGGGGTAAAGTCTTGTGATGCGCTGGAACAGGGACCAGAACCTGCTTTTCTAGTTTAGAGGAAACCAACTATGAACAGATGCTCCATACCAGGTACCGAGGAACTCTGGACTGAAACAAAAGGTGGAGATGGAGGGAAGTCTATGCTGTACCCATTCCAAAATTACCAGCAAAAACCACTGATCTGTCATTGAAGTCTCCCATTATTTTGAAAGAGATTGAGGCAACCCTCAATGGGGGGGGCGGGGGCAAATGGCACTCAGACCAAGAATTAAGGACCCCCTAAATAGATGAGGGTACCGAGGTGATAGTGCAGGAAGAACATAAGGTACCAGAGTACTTCTGAGGAAACCCAGTCTGGAATGAGAAGAGATGGCTTAAGGGGACCACAGAATATTTAGCTCTGGATTTACCCATGTGTCCCTTGGGATATCAAATGTGCAAAGGAGCCCCCTAAAAGTAGAACAGCCCAAAGTTGTAGGAAAGTAAAATAAAAACCACACAATCCATGACAGAGGAATCCACTGAATGTGAATCAACCTAATGGTGGACTATACAGCCCATATTACAAAAAGTTAAAAACAAAATCCAAGAGAACAGTGCCCAAACACCCTTTTATGAGGCAGGTCACATGAAACTGGAAGTAAGGGCAAAGTAGCAGGAAGATGGAAGTCTCCACCTCAGAGGCCTTACTTTTTTTTTTTTTTTTTTTGTGCCCTGAATGCCAAGAGGACAGAACTTTACTCTATTGTTCATGTGTTATTAGATGACAGAGATGTAAAATTATAAGAGCACCTCTGATAAGGAGGGGAAGAGAAATAGGGCTGGCAAAAATGAAAGAACTAGCAATTTTTTCACAGACTTTATAATGTGGCCATTAGACAGAGGGCATATTCATGTAATCTCTTCAAGCTCCTATGTATACTAAGCAAGAGAGAAAAGCCCTACCAGACCCAGTTCCCAGGACCAGAGCTGTCCATAGGATGGTGTAGCAAACAGCGCCAATGTACAATTTCAGGCCACTGTGATATTGCACCTAAAAAATTTCAACTTTGAGCTGTAATAACTTTTGAATAAAACCTATTTCAGCAGTGGGAGTACCCTTGTTTTACTCAGGGGGATAAATCCTACAACATATATTTTCTACATTTTAAGTATTACTATCCCTTTAATAGTCTGCACCTTAGTCACTATCCATCAAGGAGGCCAGGGATAGCCAGAAGAAAGGCCATCTTCCACGACAAAAGGTGTAAAGGAATAGTAGCCAAGGACTCAAAGGGAGGACGCTGGAGAACCCCCAAAACCAGATTAAAGGTCCCACTGAGGAGCCGGACTCCGAAAAGCAGGATGCACAGGAGCAACGCCCTGGAAGATCTTGACATCAGGAAGGATAGCAATGCGCTCCTGGAAAAAGACAGAAAGCGCCGAAGTCTGAACCTTAAGAGAACTCAGGCTGAGTCCCTTATCCACACCATCCTGCAAAAAGGCCAGGACAGTAGGAAGATGTGAGACAGGTCCCTGTCAGCACACAAAGACAGAAAAGTCGACCAGACACGGTGATAGATCTTGGAAGAAACAGGCTTACGAGCACGTAGCATGGTAGACACAACAGCAGAAGAAAACCCCTTCTTCAAAATTGAGGATTCAACCTCCAGGCCATCAAATGGAGACTATGAACGTCCTCCTTCCACAGATAACCTTGTATCAGAAGATCTGGACGAGAGGGAAGAGGAAAGGGCTCTGCCACCGACAGAGCCAGAAGGTCTGGATACCAGGACTGACAAGGCCAATTCGGAGCAATGAGGATGGGTAACGGTTTTTTAGGACACTCAGACCAGGAGGTAAAATAAAACACAATTTTATTTTAATAGTAATAATGCAAACAAACGCCCTCTAGAGGCGGCAGAAATAAACACACAGTGATGACTGATATAGTACAGAGAGAATGCACAGTATGATCGACATACAAGATCTCTACACAGAGAATGGTGTTCAGTACCTAAAGGGTTAAGAGCATAAATCAGTCAGTCTCAGATGTGGTGGTTTGGCACGCCCTAGGTGTTAAAAGGAGGTGTGATAGACACAGTTCACAGTGTTCTGGAAATGTAAATGCCTAGCCGAAGTGACCAAATAGTTAAGCAGAGCAGAAATCCAAATAGCCCCCGCGGGCGTACCTACAGGTGGACTGCTTCTGCGAGTGTGTATAGCCCCCATGGACGTAACGGAAACCGGCCTGCAATGCAAGAGCTGACTATAGCCTCCAGAGGCGATAACCAAATACCAGCAATAGTAGCGCTAGAGCCAATAGCCCCCACGGGCGTATACAACGGGAACCTGAAAGAACTAGAGCCTTCCCTCTGCTGCCACACTACCACAGTAGATATTGCCCAGTAAACAACGAGAAGTGAGAGCCAATGACGCCCTACCGGCCCATATAAAGTGACTACTCTGCAGTAGGATAGATAGAGTCGCCGTCGGTAAGCGGCCAACTCAGCCGACGTAGCACAACGAACGAGGCTCTATACTGGGAATCGTAGTAGCGAGAGTAAAGCAGCACTGCAAGGGTTAAAATGCGTGTTTACACACAAGGCTCTGTAAGATAACGAGGCTCTGCAAGTATAGTGAGGCTCATGGAGGCAAGCACAGCTCTGCAAGACAACGGCACACTGCACAGATCAAGACAACACAAGGCAGGGTGGTCACACGGCAGCTGGCAACAGCGGATGAAAATGTTGCGGCAGCGACAATGGGAACAGAGGTCACTGGAACAGGCTGGAAGTCGATCTCGTAGCAGGAAGTCAGCCGGGCCGGGTCGGAGCACGCAGGAGGTAGTCATACAAGCCGGGTCATACATGAGCAGGAACGTCAGCCAGGCTGGGTCAGGAGACAGAGGTGGTTCGCAGACAAGCTGGGTCAAACACGATCAGGAACACTGGAGCGTAGTCAGGACAAGCCAAGTCGGTACACGAGAATCCGGAAAACAGGAACACAGCAACAGCACTACTGGCTCAGAAACACCACGAAAGGGCATCTGACAGATGTCTGGGCCAGGCATAAGGTCACCAGGGCCGGGCCAAACTGGCTCAGCAAATCAGAGCTGAGCACAAGCAAGAGTGACAGAGAATCACAGGCACTGTGATAGGATGACCGGAAAACAATCCACCTTCAGCTTCTGGATCACCCTGATCAACATTGGAAGGGGGGGGGGGGGGGGAAGATCTAGGCTAGAGAAAACTTCCAAGGAATCGACATGGCGTCGACCGCCAGAGCTAGCAAGTCTCTCCACCTGGAGCAGAACGTCGGAACCTTCCTGTTGTGCCTGGTTACCATCAGATCCACTAGAGGTACGCCCCACATCTGGGTCAGTAGCTGAAACACCTCCGGATGGAGTTCCCACTCTTCGCTGACGACTGTGTGACGACTGAGTAAATCTGCCATGATGTTGTCTACACCTGGAATGTGCACCGCCGAAATGGTGGGAACGTGAACCTCCAACCAGGGCAAAATGGCCTTGACCTCTAGCCACGCGGTGAGACTTCTTGTCCCGCCCTGTCTGTTGATGTAAGCCATGGCGGTGGCGTTGTCTGATTCTACTTTGACCGTACAGTCCTCCAGCTGAGATTCCCAATGGCGCAGAGCATGGAAAGTCGCCCGAAGTTCCAGAATGTTGATGGGGAGCAGGGACTCCTCCAAGGACCACTTCCCCTGAGTGCTGATGCGACCCAAGGCAGCGCCCCAGTCCAAGAGACTGGCGTCCGTCGTGACCTTGGTCCAGTAAGGAATCCGAAAGATCTCCCCTTCAGGAGATGGGAAAGGTCCAACCACCACTCCAAGCTCAGCTCGACATGAGGAGGCAGAGATACTGACGGCTTCAGATGATCTGGTCGATCCCTGCACGTCTGGATCACAAACCTCTGAAGTTCCCTGGTGTGTGCCATCGCAAATGGCACCGATTCTATCGTGGAGATGAACTTCCCCACCAGCGAAGACAACTTCGGAACTGGAATCCAATAGAGTGCCAGGATCCTTGAAACTCACTGGGCAATTTGATGAGCCACCTCCTCTGGCAGAAACACCATACCCCTCTGAGTGTCTAACAGCAGACCCAGGAAGATGAGATGCTGGGATAGAGTCAAGTCCGACTTGTCCAAATTCACAATCCAACCGTGATGAGTGAGGGCTTGAATGCAGGTCTGGACCTGCTGATGAATGAATTCCGCAGACTCCGCCTTCAATAGCAAATCGTCCATGTACGGAGTCACTCTTATGCCATCCCGATGGAGGACAGATATCAATGCACCCAGAACACGTTAGAAAACCTGGGGAGTAGTTGTCAGCCCAAACGGAAGAGCTGAGAACTGAAAATGACCTCTGGCGCAGGCAAATCTCAGATATTGCCTGCTTTCCGGATGAATAGGAATGTGCAGATACGCGTCCTGAAGATCCAGAGAAGCTACAAACTCCCCTGGAGACATGGCAGCAATCACAGTGCGCAGAGATTCCCGATGATAGTGAGTCTTCACCACAAAGGAATTGAGATCCTTGAGATCCAAAATAGGACGACCCCCGCCGTCCTTCTTGGTCACCACAAAAAGGTTGGAGTAGAACCCCAAACCCATGTCCACAGGAAGCACTGGCTCCAGGACCTGCTTGTCCAAGAGAGCTTGAATAGCGTCGTCAAAAAGACGCAGTTTCTCTGCATCTTGTGGAGAACGAGCGAGATGAAAACGGAAGGGAGGAAGGGAAAAGAAAGGGATCTTGTATCCCTCCGAGACTACCTGTAAAACCCATGGGTCCGTCACTGATGGCTCCCAAACCCTGCGAAAGAGGTGGAGGCGTCCCCCCACAGCAGGGTGCGGACCCGGGTTCGGAGAGTCATGCCGAAGCAGCCTTGGAAGTCTTGGGCTTGGAGGCAACCTTGGGCTTCCAAGGACTGCTTGGGCTTGGAGGAGGGATGCGGATCGGACGGAACCGTCTTGGTCGAACGAGTCTCCGACTGAAATGAACGAAAGGACCGGTAACGCTTAGCCGGCAACTTATTCTTGAAGACCAAAGGCAAAAGGGTACTCTTACCCCCTGTAGCATCACTAATTAATTCCTTGAGCTCAGAACCAAACAAGGAAGTACCCTTGAAAGGCAAGGAAAGCAAAATCTTCTTAGATGCAGTGTCAGCAGACCAAATCTTAAGCTAAAGCGCACGCCTGGCTACCACAGAAGAGGTAGAGGCCCTAGCCATCATACGGACAGCATCAAAGGCGGCATCAGAAACATAATTCTGAGCCTCAGAAAAATTGGCAAGCAAGCGCAACTGCTCTGAAACTGGCGTGTCCTGACAGACCGCCGTGGTGAGTTGCTTGGTCCAGACTGCAATGGCCCGGTTAACCCACGCCACAGCAAAAGCCGGTCGCATAGCAGTGCCAATAGAGGCAAAAATAGACTTGAGGCAATCCTCCAACTTTTTGTCCGTCCAATCCTGTAAAACAGAAGCATCAGATACAGGTAAAGCAGTCGATTTAGACAACCTAGAAACAGGAGCATCCACCTTAGGAGGATGAACCCATTTAGCCAGTTCAGCCTCAGAAAAGGGATAAAGTTTAGCAAACTTTTTTGAGACTGAAGAGGACCTGTTAGGATTTTTCCAAGCATCAGAAACTAAACGTTCCAGAGTAGGGTTAGGTGGGAAACAAGTAACAGCTTTTGCAGGTTTCTGAAAATCATTTGGGTCAGAGGGAACCTCTTGACTCAAGAGAAGGTTGAGAGTGGTCAGAACAGCTCTAATTAAGCCTTCAGCAGAGAGTTCAGGGTCACATTCAAAGGGGTCTCCAACAGACCTGGAAAACTCAATAACTACAATCCTCAACATCAGAATCTTGCAACAATTCTTCCTCAGAAGAATCAGACACATCAGGTGCCCCCTGTGGTTTAGGCAGGGAGATCCTGATAGTAGAGGGAGTCTGCCATAACTGCAGTGCTCCCTGTACCTGAGAGGGAAAGAGTTGGAGTGGACCTGAGGTCCCTAGTTGCAGCCTTAAACTCTTTAACCCAAGCTGGCTCTATAGCATGGCTGGAAGGCCCTGGATTGCTATCACGACCTTCTGAGCATGCTGGGCATAAATGACCAGAGAATTCCCTAGGCAGCCCAGTAACCCAAATCTATATTTTTACTCACTATTTTTAGTATAGTAACTTTAAAGTCCTAGTAATGTTTCAAAAAAACAGCAGCTCCAATTAATTTTCATAGTATTTGAGCCATAGCGAGTGTTATTTCATTACTGTGAGCGTTGTAGTTCAAGAGTAACTGAATGATAAAAGTTTCTCCCTCCCGCCCCTTTTACCTAGTGTAAGCCTCCACTCCTCAGATGTGGAATCCAACCAAGGGTCAATATTCTTACTGTGAGAACAATGAAAACCCTGCCCCCCCCCCCTTGACAGGTTGTTCAGCTTTTTCCCTTATCTTAATTGAAGATTTTTCCTCTCTGCAATCTACCTGGACACTCCCTGCTGCTCTAAGTGGAGCAGTGTTACATCGGTAGAAGGGGCGGGAAGGAGATACTTTATCATTCAATTACTCTTGAAGTACAACTCTGACAGAATTTAAACAACACTCTCCAAGACCCAAATACTATGAAGATTAGAGCTGCTTTAATTATGAAACATTACTATCCCTTTAAAGCCGGGGTCAGCATTAAAATGCGTCTGGGACAAAAAGGAGAACCTGCAAAAGGTAAAAAAAACAAAGATGGGGGGAAGTCCTCTTCCTCCCCCAGCTTGGTAGGACCAACAATAACTGAGGAACAAAGGTGAATGGGGAGTATTTAACCCCTTAACGACTTGACGGTCATAGCACATCATGGGTAGATCTGTCTTGACCCATGACATACTATGACCGTCATGGAATTCCAGGCTCCCCCTGCGGCTGCACGCCGTTCAGGGAGTCCAGAACCGGAAACAAATTTTAAAAAATGCTCCGTTCTTAAGTAACAGCCGCATGCGCAGTTGATTCTTAAGGGGTTAAAGAAAGCTATTGCCGCGGAGTGGACACAAGAGGAGAGTATTTTAGTCTTACCAGTTACATTTTTTTTCTCTTAGTCTATATGACATACAGGTCTCCCACAGAGTGAACGGGAACTCGCTTGGTCTCATTTAGCTTGATGTGGGGCTCCTTGTTGGGTCTTTTTGCTCACAGGAGCTTACCTTTTTATCTCGCTGTCCTATTTAATGAGCTTGCCTCATGTCAAACTGGACTAAGGGTAGCCTGGGGAGAAGGGAAGGCTCCACTTCCAAGACCTTGTCTTGAAATGTTCCAGCCTACTGGGAAAGGAGTCACCTCCCCATGGTACCTGTATGTCATATGGACTGAGAGAAAAGAATTTAACAGGTAAGACTAACATCCTCTTATATCACACAAAGAAGTTCTCCATCAGGACCAGCACCACATACAGTGCGAATCACTACAGTCTGACACGGAGGAGAAGGGTTCAAGGGACAGTACGTTGGCTGCTAGAGGAAGGTACCTCTTACACGCATAAAACCCAAGATGGGCTATATGCGAGTGCAATGATAGTGGGTTTTTATACTTTAACAATAAATATACTATCCTCAATTAATTGCTAGTATACTGGTAATCATTGAAATACTGTTATGTTTACCCACTCCGGCCTGTACCGTGCAGTACAATGAAATTTCACCCTTTGGCCAATAACCTATCAGTGAGGAGATAGACTGACAGCACAGGCATCTTGCTGAAGAGGCATCTGTGTGCCTGCACAGTCTTGAGGGGAGTCACATAAGAATTTGTGTTTCCAAATGCCGCACTTCATAAACATTATTTCAATGATTACAGCTATACTAACAATTAATTGTGGTGTGGGCACTTATCTATAAGTGATCCAAGTGAATGGACTTAATTCAGTACTTGAAGCAAGACTTTGGGAAGGAGCTGGTTAAAAGAACAACCGGGATCCACTGGAGAAGACCGCCACCTCACATCAGAGTACTCTGTCCTCTGCCAGCTTCCAAACTCACCAAACACCTATGGAGTTTAATACAAAACAAAGCACACTTAGCACTTTGACTGTCTGTGATATAAGAATCGCGGTGCTAGCATGATCAATCATCTCATGTGGTTTTGTAAAGGACTTAATGGAGTTACATGGATGTTGAAGCAGAGATGAGAAATGGGGCTGAAGATAAACAACTCTCCCTGTAGAAACACTTGCTTCCAAAGACTCTTGTTTTTGCTCCCTTCTACCTGCTCTGTTACCCCACAATGCAGCCTGCCCTTTTACTGCTATATTCAACTCTGCTCTTACACTGCAAAATCTGGCACTATTTGCCTACTTCTCCCCATATTCATATTTCACCTTCCCTACTCTTTCTGCAACCACACCCTGTATATATTGCTCAGACTAGCCCATCATTCACTCCAACCCACAGCAGACACAAATCACATTCCCTCCTGCTGGCTGTGTTATTCTCCTCCTTGTGGCTGGTGACATCGTCCCAAACCTAGGCCCCAATCATATCCCCAAATGCCACCGCCCACTGCCACTTTCCTCCCCATCTCACAGAGGATCTAGTTTTTCTAACCTTATCCCCATCCCTACCTTTCCACTTCTTGCCTAGCCCTTCTCCTGTGGCCTACTGAATGTCAGTTTCCTCACTAACAAATCTACTCATATACATGAACTTTTCTGCTCACAAGCACTCCAGCTTCTTGCTCTTACTCAGACCTGGCTCTGATTTAGCCATGGAGGCTGCAGTCTCACATGGAGGCCTGTACTTCTCACACACAGCATGCACAGTGAGCAGAGGTGGTGGCACAGGTGTACTGCCTGCCTCCTCATGTCGCTTTCAGCTGATAACCGTTTCCCCATCCTTTTCCACTAACTCCTATGAGGTACATGCTATACAATTACTCCACCCTGTAGCAATGCGTGCTGCAGTAATATACAGGCCTCCCACAACCACACTCTCTGCCTTCCTCTCAAACTGAGTGCTGGCATTTTTTTTCTATCCTCTGACACTCCTCTCATACTTGGGGACTTCAGCTGTCACACTGATGATCCTTCCCTTCCACACAAAGACTGACACTCCCTTGATTTGGTTTTCACAAAGAACTGTTCCTTACTAGATTTTTTCCATATCTCCTTTGCCACTCTTCCACCCCCATCTCATAACCTTCTCTGCAACCCTTTCCCTCATTCCCCCACCAACTACGGCCCAGCACTACACCTGCAACCTTAACTCTCTAGAAGTTTCTGCTTTATCTTCTGCATTGCACTCAAACATCCCCACCTTCAACACTCTTTCTGAACCAGAAACTTTCCCAAGTGGACTAGTATGAAAGATAAAATACTTTGTCCAAATACCAGCAATAAAAGTTATGCAAATAGCCCTAAGGGACTAGCAAGAAATTTAGCTGCTGTTCACAGACCAATAAGGTATTATATTATTAATTATTATGGTACTGTATAATATTAATAATTTCCTCACAGCAGAATGAACAGTAATAAAAAATGCCCCTTCTGCTCCAAAGATTCTAGTATGGAGAAGGTTAAAGATAAGTTATAATGCATACAGCCCTCAAACTAGACCTCCCTTAAGCGTTTAGTATGCCCTGTTTCTATGGAGCTAAATAACCTGCAATGGTTAAGAGCTGAAATGCCACTGCAGCTCTGAGGAATGACCACCGCTTGTGAGAAGAATAGTGTGCACATACTTAAAGGGATAGTAATGTTTCATAAAATCAGCAGCTCCAATTAATCTTCATAGTATTTGGGCCACAGACAGTTATTTCAATGTCAGAGTTGTAGTTCAAGAGTAACTGAATGAAAGTATCCACCATCCCACCCCTTCTTACTGTGAGCATAAGGAAAACCCTGCCCCATTTGACAGGTTTTTCACTTATGCTAATTGAAGATTGTCCCTCTCTACAATACATCCGGATAGTCTTGCTGCTCTGAAGTGAGCAGTGTTACATCAGTAAAAGGGGCGGGAAGGGGATACATCAGTTACTATTGAACTACAACTCTGACAGTACTGAAATAACGCTCTCCATGGCCCAAATACTATGAAGAAAAATTGGAGCTGCTTTTATTGTGAAAACATTACTATCCCCTTTAAGCACCAAAATTGAACTTGAGGAGGAGGATGAGAAGGAAACTGGCCAGAGAAGAACTGTAATATAGCGGCCTGTTTGGAAAGACACAGAGCACTATACAGAAGTGTCAAGTAAAGTAAAATGAAAAATAATAAAGATATAAAATAGAATACATATTCACTTTTTACAAATATTTAAAGAGTAGTAGAGCTTATTTAAGCATAAATAAAAAAGGTGTATGTTACACAAAGTATTCACCTAGTAACTACAAAGCTTCTCTTCCTCTCAGCCAAAGGATGAGCTTGGGCCTCTAGGATCCATATATTAAGCTATTCCAATTGAAAAAATGAAGCTGAAAATCAGAGTTAAACAAGAGGACTCTCCTTACAAAGTGCGGGCCCTCAGAAACTTTAAGGGGAGAAAGGTAAAATAATAAAATCTATTTATCTAGAAACATTGCCCTGGAATTTAAGGTGCATATTAAAGAAAAAAACAACTGAAGGCAGTTTGGCAAGGGGTTAGCAGCTAGGAATTTTTTTTTTTTTTTATAGTGCTCTGCCTCCTATAGGCACTCTGTTTAATTACTGTTGCTGTCTCCTGTGGTCATGATAAAAACTAGTTTTTCAGTGCAGTGTGAAGGGATATATAATACTGGAGGACAGAGAAGTTTTAGTTTAACTGTAGAGAGTTCTGCATCCAGGCTGTGGAATTCATACCTCATGGTCCCCTACATGCCTCAATTCAGTGATAGTTGTGGTACTGGTCAACTTGTAATACACAGATACACTAGCAAATACCTGGGAACATGGGTAACATTCAAACCCATCACACACAATCCAAAGCGTCTCACATCACTTACTCACCCATCTCTTGTAATATTGATATAATCATATTATTGATTTGCTGTCTCTTCAACAGTTTTAGTCATTTGCTTTCATTCTCCCACTTGCTCTCCCTCTCCCATTGTAAGATCAGAGTTAAATTCCAGAGGTTGTAGCCACATGTATACCATTGCCTTAGCTTGTGCACATTGTAACTGCAGTTCAGCTGAAGTTCAAAGATGTTACACTGAACCAATAGAGGTGGCTGAAATTATCTTACAGTCTATAAAGAAATTTAGCTATAAGATGAACAGCAGCAGCCAGTGAATTGAACAGAGTCTAGTAAACTGTCATTCGTGTTAGGCACAGAAATAGGAAGCTATCTTGTAATATTATATTTATGTATAAATCTGTTGCATGAGGAACCCCTACCTAGGTGCTTCGAATATACAGAGAGTCACAAATTCTACAGGTATTTTGCCCTTTAATTGGAACAAATAGCAATGCATTGGAGATATTTAACCCAAATATGTTTAGGGACCAATGAAGAATCTTGATTTATTTTAACTGCACACAATTTAACAATCTGGGACCTTTTCATTAGCAGCGTAGTACAGCTTACAATGTTATCCATAGACTACAGGAAATACGATTTCAACATCTGCAAAGCAAATTGTTATTTATGGTTAAAGCATGGAAAATGTGATTTTTTTTTTTTTTTTTTTAGAATCAGGAAAACATAGTATAAAGTTTAAAGGGATGAATTTGATGGTCTTGTGCTTTTCTTCCAAATTCTATTAGACCATTTATTAGCCATATTCAGTCTAACAGCAAAACTGGGACAAAAAAAAAAAAACCCAAAACACACACACCACACAAACAGAACCGCGCAGTGCTTTAGTTGATTTGCTCATGAAAACTCAGAAAGCAACCAAACCTTGAGAGAGAGAGAGAGAGAGAGAGAGAGAGAGAGAGAGAGAGAGAGAGAGAGAGAGAGAGAGAGAGAGAGAGAGATGTGAAAATTTCTATGCTGCATAATCTTAAACATTCAGTAAGCAAAGACCTTTCACTCTGTTAAAAAGGGACATTAGCAACACAATACACCTGCAAATGACATTCATTTTACTCTAATTTCATGGTAATTTAATATGGGAAAGCATTTTCCTATAGGCTAAACATGTAATGGGTAGGTGTATGTAGGAGTACGTTTTAGGGCTTTACCTGCACTGTAAAAATGTTTTTTCTTAGTCCATATGGAACACAGGTACCATGGAATTTAGATCGTCCATTGGAGGGCTGAACACATTCTCTAAAAAGACAGGGTCTTGTGGGTAGAGTCTCCCAGTTCCATCTGCAGCTCAAACCAGCCCAGTCTCCAGTTAGGACATGAGCAAACCACACCAATCAGGGACAGCAAGAGAAAAAGGAAGCTCCTCTGAGAATAAGACCCTTGAAGGACTCCCACAACAAGACAGGTGGGACCAACAGAGGTCTCGAGTGGGAGACTGGTGTTCCATATGGACATAAGAGAAAATAATTTAACAGGTAAGACTAAAATACTATTTCCTCTATCATCCAACATGGAACACAGGTACCATGGAGATATACCAACAGTAGGGCTCTCTTCTGTTACCATGATACCGGAGTTCCCTAGGACTATCCAGTACCTCAACAGCCCAAACCAAAACCAAGTGTCAATGAAAACAAAAACAAAACAAAGCCTTGCACAGCAAAAGAGCCAACTGGGCTCAAACAGTTAAAAAGTAAGGCACAGGGAAAAATAGGTCCTTGGGCAGGCAGAACCACCTGAAGGACCTTCCTGCCAAAGCTGACTTCAACCAAAGCCAGAATATCCACACAATAGTGCTAATCAAAATTATGCAAGGAGGACCACGTGCTGTGACTTTAAAGGGAACAAGTTTCTTTCAGAGTTCGTACACCTGACGAATTGTAGACTTGATCCAAGAGGTAATAGCGGCCTTGGAAGCAACCTGACCTGCCTTGGGACACTCTGGAATGACAAAAAAGGGAATCTGTCTTACAAAAACTCCGTACGGTGCACATAAAACTTAATGCACTGAACCACCTATTGTAGGCTTTAGAGGAAACTCTAAACTCTGCCACAGAGGTGTGGGAGCGTTGTAAGCAAGGAACGCATGAGCGACCCCCTGAATGAACACCCCGACATTAGGAAGAGTGGGAATAAGTTTCTGAAAAAAAAAACAAAGAAACAGTAGAAATCAGAACCCTCAAGGAACTCAAGTGGAGTCCTTTGTTCACACCATCCTGGAGAAGTGAGAACTACTGGAAGGTCAAAGTCCTGTGAAGACAGATCCCTGTGCACACAAGGAATGAAAAATGGACCAAACCTTACTGTAGGCCTTAGAAGAAACTGGCTTCCTAGCCTGAATCATAGTAGAAATGACCTCAGTGGAGAAACCCTAAGATGTGGGCTTCAACAGCCATGCCAAAACCAGCTTTTCCACATCCTCTTTCCAAAGGTAGCCCTGGAGGAGGTGGTCTGAGCTAGGTGGCAAGGAAAACGGATCTCGAATGGAAAGGCTCATTAGTTCTGCAAACCACGCCCTCTTGACACAATAAGAAGCAATCAGGATCTGTTTCAGATTCCATCCTGCTCTTCTGAAGAACCCTGGGAATGAAAGGAATCAGAAGACAGGCAAGTGAGATGGAAGTTTCATGGAATAAACATCGCTTTTGTGGCAAAGGCCAGAGGATTCGCCCTCTCCATCGCGATCATAAGACCGGTACTCTCCTGCTGTCCCTCGTGGCCATCAGTGGCAATCCCACACATACCACAATCAAGTGGAACACTACCGATTGGAATTCCCACTCCCCTGTACCTACATCTTGGGGACTTAAAAATCTGCCTGAACGTTTTACAAGCCTGGACTGTGAACAGTGGAGATGGCCAGAACGTGGGCTTCTGCCAACCCCAGAATGCATCTCACCTTGTACCAGGGGGTGGTGTTTAGAGTGCCCCACTGACCGTTTATGTAAGCAATGGCCGTGGTGTTGTCTGACTGGACTCGTGCTGGGTGACCTTTCAATTGAGAAGTCCAGTATACCAGAGCGAGACTGATCACCCAGAGTTCCAGAACACTGATGGACTGAAGAGATTCCTCCACACTGCACCTGCCCTGGATCCCCAGGTGACCCCAGCCACTCAGGCTGGCGTCTGTCGTGACCAGAGTCCATTCTGGGATCACCAAGGGCTTCCCCTGCTTCAGGTGGCACTGCTTTAACCACCAATGCTGGTCCTGTCTGGCTTCCTGAGAGAGGGAGATCTGCTGATGCAGAAGTGCCGAATTCCCATGCCACTTCTGGATGACAAGTCTCTGAAGCTCCCTGGTGTGTTCCTGATAATAAGTAACCACTTCTATTCATCCCAGAATGCTCATATACTCACTGATTGTGGCCTAGGGCCACTTCAGAGCCTGATACATCCTGCATAATCTGCAGGATATTGTCCTCTGACAAAAAGACCTTTTCTAGGTGGGTGTTGAACCTCATGCCTAGGAACACAGCTCCTGGAACAGCACAGAAGACTGACATTCAGAATTCAACCATGGTTGCCCAGGAGTCAAGCACATTCTTGGCGGTGCTGGGACAAAAGCGCCTCTGAAATATCTAAAGATTGCCCAGATGAGTCCTGTAAATGCCCCTGGGGTGTAAATTAAGGCCGTTAAGGCACCCATGGACCTTGGTAAACACCGGAGGTCAGTCCAAAATGCAGACTGATGAACTGGTAGTGCACTAAGCCGAACGCAAAACGCAGATGTAGTTTGCTGTATGGATGAATCGAAATGTGTAGGTCTCAAGATGCCAGATACTCCCCATGGCACATCGCCGCAATGATGGAATCCATGAGTTCTATCTTGATGCGTGCAGTCTCCACATACATGTTTAGACACTTAGGTCCAGAATGACACCAGCTGCAGTCATGGAACTACAAACCTGTTGGAATAAAACCCTGAACCTTGCTCTTGGGGAAGTACTGGAACCAGAACTTTCTTGCCCAGCAGTGACTACACTGCAATGACGGAACAACTTCAACTTGGCCAGCACAGTAGGGACTCTGGACGGGTAGAAACGAAAATGAGGAAGGAATTTGAAACGTATTCTGTACCCATCTGAAATTACCCTCAAGATCCACTAGTCCGCAATAGAGGCTTCTCAGGCATCCCAAAAAAGGCAAAGACTCCCGCCTACAGGAACCTGCATACCAAGATTCCACGAGTCATGTGGAAGATGGCTTGACAGACTTAGCCCTTGAAGCCGTTCACTTCGGCTGCCACTGCTGTCTGTGCTTGGCAGGGGAAGGCTGAAACTGCCTCAAAGTCTCTGAAAAATAAGTGTTTGCCTCCTTCATGCTAGCCAAAGAGACCAACAATTCCTCCTTGGAAGCATCTGAACGGACAGCTTCAATCACCTGTTCAGCCCAAACAGGAACAGCCCTGTTAACTCAGGCAGAGGCAAAAATAGGCCTCAACATAGCCCTAGTGGCTGTGAAACTAGCCATGAGGATAGAATCAAGCTTCTTATACGCCACATCTTTGAGTCCCACTTCATCCTCCAAAGGAAGAGTAGTGGACTTGGCTAGCCAGGAAATTAAAGGATCCACAGAAGGGGTTGAGGCACGCTGCACGCAAGCTGCCTCTGAAAAGAGGTACAGTCTAGAAAAGAGATTGTCTTTCACCAAGAGGTTATCAGGTGTCATCCACAAGTATCTGATCAAGAGTGGCATTAGGGGGAAAAAAAAAAAAATAGATTTCCTATGCCTTAGGAAGACATCCGCTGAGGATGAGGGGTGTCAGGGACCTAAAGGGTATTCAAAACAGCCGTGATAAGCCCCTCAGCTGAGGGAAGGGGGTCCGCCTCATAAGAGTAAAAAAGAATCCATATCTTCATAGCCCCTTTCCTCGCATTCCCACTCTGAAAACTCCTCCTCAGAGGCATATGAGCGCAGGCATACTCTGAGCTCTAGGGACCACATACTTGGGGGTTTCCAGGACTGAAGAACCCCTTGGAGGTAGAGAGGAAATTGGGCCATTGTGACCAACAATGATTTGACCCAAGCTGGCTCTTGTTCAGTGCTGCAGGGGCCCAGCGGACTAGTGGGGGCCACATCAATCACAGGAGGGGCATAGAGACCCAGAATACTCTCTAGGGAACACACCCTTGAGTCTTCAGTCTTAGGTCTAGTCCCATGTTCCTTAGAATCCAACATCCTGACAGGTGTAGTGTCTACACTAGAAAAAAAAACAAACAAAAAAAAAAAAACAAACACACACTAGTAATAGTTCCCCAGACTAATAGTATACCCAAGAAAAGGGATTTTAGTCTTACCTGTTAAATCATTTTCTCTTAGTCCGTATAACTTCCAGGTACCACTGGGAGGCAACAGCTCATCCTAGTAGGCTGGAACAATTCTTCAAAGAAGTTGCAGGGTTGGAACCTCCCTGTCCTCTTAGAAGGCTACCCAGCCACTCCTCTCCAGTTAGAGTTGTGACCTAAACCTACTGAGCTAGATAGCGAGGAGGAAAACCCCCCCTGTGAGCATGAACCCGGTATGACTCCCACGTCCAGCCACAGGAGACCAAGCATGGTCCCTTTCACTGGGTGGGAGACCTGTAAAAGTTATATGAATTAAGAGAAAAGGATTTAACAGGTAAAATCCTCTTTTCTCTGTCATCCAATATAGCTTATAGGTACCATGGGGATGTAACAACAGACTTCCCAGGGTGGGAAAATGAAGGAAAAGACAGAGCGTCGGTCCCCACGATACCAAACCTTCTATGGACTATCCAGACACTGAACAGCCCAAACAAAGTGTCAGTGGACATTGAATAACTAACACAACACACTGAACAAGAGCCAACAGGGCTCAAAAAGGTATAACTATAAAGCACAGGAAAGTGAAGTCCTAGACAGGCAAAACTGCCTCCGGGACTTTCCTGCCAAAGCTGGCTTCAGCTGAAGCCAGAACATAAACACTGTAGTGTTTGGCAAATGTGTGCAGAGAGGACCAAGTGGCCACCTGCACAGCTGATCAGCAGGGGCCTGATTCTTGTAGGCCCAAGAGGACCAAACAGACCCAGTGGAATGCGCTGTGATGCGCAAGGGAACAGGTTTCTTCCTGAGTTCGTAAGCCTCGCGAATGGTAGACTTTAACCAAGATGCAATAGTCACTTTGGATGCTGCTTTACCAGCCCTGGGACCCTCAGGGATGACAAAAAAAATGCATCTCTCTAATGGACAGACTCGGTGCGGTGCACATAAAACGTAGAGCAGAGCACTATCCTTGTCAGATTTGGGGTCAGGACAAAAGGAGGGCACAACAATCTCCTGATTGATGTGGAACTCAGACTATCTTAGGAATAATTTCCTTGGAGGTACGGAGAACAGCCTTATCCTTATGAAACACCCGGAAAGGAGGCTGGCAGGACAGAGTCTGCAACTCAGCTACTCTGCAGACAGAGAGCAATGCCAAGAGAAAAGCAATCTTCCACGTCAAAAGACACAAGGGAATGGAAGCCAGGGACTCAAAAGGAGGCCGCTGCAAAACTCCCAAGACAAGATTAAGGTGCCACTGAGTGGGAGCCTTATGAGCAGGGAAAGCATGAGACACGCCCTGAAAGAAGACCTTGACATCTGGTAAGGTGGCAAAAGACAAAACAGAGTTCTGGATCTTCAAAGAACTAAGGCGAAGGCCCTTGTTCACACCATCCTGCATAAAGGACAGGATAGCCAGAAGATCAAAATCCTGGTTGTACAGATCCCTGTCCACACACAAAGCATGGAAGACAGACCAAACCCTGTGATAGGCTTTAGAAGAAACTGGTTTTCTAACCTGAATCATAGTGGAAACCACTTTTGGAGAATAGCCCTTCCTCAAGATGGAGGCTTCAACAGCCATGCAGTCAAAGCCAGATGATCCACATCCTCCTTCCACAGGTACCCCTGTTGAAGGAGATCTGGTCTGCGTGGCAGAGGAAACAGTTCTTGAGCAGATAAGGTCAGCAGTTCCAGGAACCCAGGCTGTCTGGTCCAATAGGGAGCAATCAGAATGATCGAAGCCCCTTCCATCAGAATCTTCCACAGCACCCTGGGCGGGAAAGGAAAAGGAGGAAAGATGTAGGCCAGATGAAATCTCCATAGGATTAACAGAGCATGCACTGCAAACGCCAAGGGATCCCACTAGCGCGAGCAAAACATATGGACCTTCCGGTTGTCCCTGGTAGACATCAGGTCTATAACAGCAAGACCCCACTACTGGAGTGGAGAACAACTCTCCTTGGTCTACCATGTGTCGACTGAGGAAGTCTGCTAGGACAGTGGAGATAACAGGCACGTGGTCTTCTGCCCAGGCTCAAATATCCTTGACCTGTAACTAAGCAGCAGGATTTATGGTGCCTCCTTGTTTGTCGATATAAGCCACAGCCATGGCATTGTTGGACTGCATACTCCATCAGATGAGAGGAACAATACTTCAGAGCATGTGAAGTCACCCTGAGCTCCAGGATGTTGATGGGAAGAAGAGTCGTCTCCTCCTCTGACGAACAACCCTGAACACTCAGGTGACCCAAGACTGTGCCCCAGCCGAGCAGGCTGGCAGCCATCATCGCAATGGACCAATATGGAATAACAAATGGCCTCCATTTCTCCATGTTGGCTAGGCTCAACCACCAGTGAAGTCTCTGTTACTTCAGCAGGGAGACCGGATGATCAAGGTCCGGATTCCACCTGAGAACACTGATCACAAACCTCTGAAGTTCCCTGGCATGAGCCATAGCCCAAGGTACCACTTGCATGGTGGATATCATCTTCCCCACCAGGAAGGAGAACTTCCTCACTGGAGCTGATGTCCAAGACATAGCAGAAGACTCCTTGGAGCGGAGCTGCTAAATTGAGTCCTCCATCAGGTAGACCATGCTCCGCAGAGTACTGAAGCAAAGACCGAGAAACACTAGGTTCTGTGAAGGCACTGGAGCAGACTTGTCCATATTCAGGATCTAACAGTGTTGGAGAAGGAACCAAGCACAGTCCTGGACTTGACAGTCCAGGAGGTCCCTGCATGGCACCATGAGAAGGTCATCCATGTAAGGTGTTACCTGAATCCCCTTGGTGTGCAGGAAGGCAATCAATGCACCCAGAACTCGATTGAACTCTTGAGAGCAAGGAACTGGAAATGGCCTAGTTCGCAGACAAATCTGAGGTATTGTTGACTGGATGTACAGAAATGTGCAGATATGCATTCTGAAGATCCAAAGATGCCAGAAATTCCCCTATACACATCACTGCTATGACTGAGCGCAGTGACGCCATCTTGTACCATGTCTTGACCACTTGTTGAGAGCCTTAAGGTCCAGGATAGGGCACAGCAGCAAACATCCTTCTTGGAAGCAACAAAGAGGTTGGAATAAAAGACCACACCTCTCTCCTGTATGGGACAGGTGCCAGAACCCCCCCCTGTCCAAGAGAGACTGGACTGCTCCATTGAAAAGCCTCAGCTTTTCTTGTCCCTGAGGGGAACGAGAAGGGAAGAACCTGAAGTAGGGCAGGAATTTGAAGGGAATTGTGTAACCTTCGGAAACCACCTGTAATACCCACTTGAGGCAGTAGTGTACTCTTACCCACAGTGGCCTCACTGATGAGTCTTCAGGTCAGGGCCAAAAAGAGAAGAATCCTGAAAGGGAAGAGAAATCAGTGATTTTTTTTGGAGATCAAGTCAGCACACCAGACCTTCAGCCACAGCATGTGCCTAGCAGTCACAGAAAAAGCTGATGCTTTGGCCTCAAGCCGAACTGCATCCAAGTGAGCATCAGTAACAATGCTGAGCCTCAAAAGTTGGCCGAAAGTGATAAAAGGTCAGCTTTTGGAGCACCTTTGTGCACAGCAGTAGTCAGCTGTCCAATCAAGACTACAATAGCTCTATTGACCCATGCAGAAGCCAAGGTAGGCAGCATAGCCATGAAGTTAGCCTTCAGAAAAGCAACAGGTTTTCTGCCAGTCACATCCCTTAAAGGTGAAGCTTTTGCCATGGTCAAGACCTTGGACTTAGAAAGCCTAGAAATGGGGGTGGGGTGGGGGTGAAGGGAAATCAACCTGAGGAGTAGTCCATTGCGTCAAGGCAGCTTCAGAAAAAGTACAGAGTTCAGAGAACCTTTTAGACAGAGAAAGGAGCTTATCAGGAGTCTTCAACTCATCCAGGATAATTTGATACAGAGTGTGATTAGACCGTAAAACAGTGCATGACTTCTTAGGCTTTAGATATGGGTGGTCAATACTGCCTTAATGAGACCCTCAGCAGAGGGTTCAGGGTCAGCTTCAAAGGGGTCACCATAAAATTGAGAACAAGCCCCTTCTGAACACACACCATCCTCAGATAATTCAGGAATGCCAGGGGTCTTGGGGCCACATGCCTGAAGAAAGTGGGGGGTTTCCAAGACCGATGAACCCTCTGAAGAAAAAAGAGGAAACTGTGCCATAGAGCATTTTAAGTCCTTGACCCAGTGTGGCTCTTGTTCATGGCTGGAAGGCCTTTGCAGTGCAGCAGAGGCCACAGCTCATGAACTACGTAAGTGTCCTGAGTATTCTCTCTGGCATGAGGAATAATAATCAATGGTGTTCAAAGACACCCCAGAATCCTTAGCCTTAGGCCTAGTCCCATGTCCCAAGGGATCTGACATCCTAACAGGAGATAATATTTAACAGTAAAAGGAAGCATCAAATACTGTAACCCAGATTAAAGAATCACTCCAGAAAAGTCTAAAAATATACTTATCAGCAAGCAAAGTGTTAACCTGAGGAGGAGAGCAGAGGGATCCAAGTCCTGCGTACGATACTCCTGCAAAGAGAAAATGGTGACCAAACTGGAAGCCAATCAGAAAACAGCCAGCAAAATGGGCATTTATGGGAAACAGAGTACAAAAAAAAAGCAGAACCAGAATCCCCCAGAAACCCCAAGACACTGAGGATGTGCACCAGTGTGTAGGGCAAAGGCACACAAGAAGAATGAGCAGTCTGTCAACTCTGTACATAGAGCAGTTGCAGAGATATGCCCCAGCATGTCTGTCCCATAGAGGCCCCTGTGCGGAGGGGAACAGTGGAACAAGTGGACCATGGCACTCAAAGGGTTGCTCACCTTTTTTACATGTCTTTTTCTTCAGATTACCATTATAAAAGAAGCAGCCTCAGAAAGACATGGGTTACATGATTCTCAAACAGGGCTGAAAGGGTCCACACAAGCAACTCCTGTAAACTACCAGGGGAAGCCAGTAATGGCAGTCCACCTAATGGGGAATTTGGAAACCCCATATCTAAGTCAAAATAATAGACACTAAGCAGTACTGTTCACAACCTTCCTACCAGAATGAATCTTAACTGAAGGGAAGTGGCTGGGTAGCTTGCTAGGAGGAGAGGGAGGCTCCACCCCTGCAACTTCTTTGAAGAATTGTTCCAACCTTGTAGGAGATGTTGCCTCCCTGTGGTACTGTAAGCTATATTGGACGACAGAGAAAGTACTAATAGGGCAGGCGAAGGGTTAATCTGGAGAGCAAGCGCATGGAGATTCTGCCGCTGAGTAGGATAAGCAAGAGAAGTAAAATGGCAACTACAAAACAGGCAGCCAGTTGGAATATGACTTGCAAAATGGGCATTCTGGGTAATGTAGCCTTCTCCATTGCTAGCAATGCTTACAACTCAAACCATTAACTGGGTGAAAGAGCATGAGGAAACTAGAAGAAAGAGCTCACTCTGACTTTTATATGACAAACAGTTGCAGAGATATGTCCCTAAGGAGTTTGCCCACAGAAGTCAATGGAGCAAAGTTGGCGGCTGCATGAGTAGAGTTCTTAAAGGAGCAAAAACACAGAAATCTTGCTATACTTCAAAATACCCAATGACCCCAGGGAACGTGGGCAGCACCTAAGAGACAGGCCCCTAAAGGGAAAAGACCCCAACCCGGATATAACAGCAGCGTAGGTGTCAACTAGTCCTAATGCAGCCATCCATGCTCCATAACTCAGGGAGGTACAGTATACTAGCAATAAAATACCCAACGTGAGTGCGAGAGCCTAAAGGCTCAGAAGAAACCTCTGTAGGAAGAGGTACAACTACAAAGTGGACCAAGGAACTCAAAGGGTTAATTACCATTCTTCATATCTTCAGGTTACTACAATGAAGGAAGCAGAGAGACTGCTGGGATGGAAAACTAAGGTTACAAGATTCATCCACAGGGCTCCACACTGGTCAATCCAATCCAGGGGAAGCCCAATATTGGTAACCTTCCTAATGTAGAAATTTTAAACAGCATATATCTAATGGAAAAATAATTAAAACATCTAAAAGTAAGAAGTGCTCTGGCCATGACTTCAGTTTGAAAAACACATAACGGGGGTGGGGTGGGGTGAGCTGCAGAAGGAACCCTCCAAAGGAAGATCTTAACTCATGGTACCCATGTTCCATATTGGAGGATAGAGAAAGACGACAAGCTCTCACTGGGAGGATTTTCATTCAAAATATTTTAACAACCCAAAATTAAAAAAAAAAAAAAAAAAAAAAAAAAAAACCAGAGAGGATTTTAGTCTTACCTGTTAAATCCTTTTCTCTTAGTCCATATAGGTTACAGGTAATTTTGGGGATGTGACCACCCCTTTAAATAGGCAGGAACAATTCCTGAAAAGTGCAGGGTGGAGCCTTCCTTCTCCCCTTCGATGGAGCCTTCTCTACTTGGCCAATCTCCCATCCAGTAAGATTTGAAATGCTATTGACTAGGTAGTATGAAGGGAAAAAAGGACCCCTGTGAGCATGAACCCGAAAGGACTCCCACGTTCGATCACAGGAGAACCAAGCATGGTCCCTAGACCAGTAACCTATATGGACTAAGAGAAAAGGATTTAACAGGGAAGACTAAAATCCTCTTTTCTCTGTGGTCCAATATAGGTTACAGGTAACTTTTGGATGTACCAACACTGAGTTTACCAGAGGAGGGAATGAAGGCAAGGACCAGGCACCGGAGCATATATGAACCAATCACAAAACAGCCTTTATAATGAATAAAGTGTCAACGGACACAAAACTGGAGTATAACAAGCCAAGAACTGACACAGCAGACAGAACTAGAGCCAACAGGGCTCAACAGTTAAAGAGTACTAAAAAGTAATTAGGAAAACCCTAGACAAGCAAGACTGCCTCTAGGCTCTTCTTACCAAGGCTGGCATCAGACTATGCCAGCACAGAGAAGGTGTGCACAGACGACCATGTGGCCCATCTTGCACAACTGATCAGCTGAGGCTTGATTCTTATAGGCCCAAGAGGTCCCAACAGACCTAGTGGAATGAGCCGGGACACAAAATAGGACAGGCTTCTTCCTAAGTTCGTAATCTTTACGAATAGTAGACTTAATCCAGGAGGCAATGGTAACCTTGGAATCTGGTTTACCTGCCCTAGGACCCTCAGAAATGACAGAGCGCGTCAGACTGACAAATGGACTCTTAAGGCAGCACACCACATCCAACAAGTGAAGATTCCTTTCCTTGTCAGAAGAAGGGTCAGAACAGAAGGAGGGAACAACGATTTCCTGATAGATGTGGAACTCCGAGACCACCTTCAGAAGAAATTCCTGAGAAGTGCAATGAACCACCTTATCCTTGTGAAAAAACAAAAAGGGTGGTCTACAGGACAAGGCATGCAACTCAGCGAACAGACACTAGCGCTAGGAGAAAAGCCATCTTCCAAGTCAGCAGGCAGAGAGGAACAGTAGCCAAAAGGAGGACGCTGAAGGACTCCCAAACCCAAATTAAGATCACACTGAGGAGCAGGTTTCTTAAAGGCAGGTCGAGCATGAGCTGTGCCCTGAAAGAAAACCTTAGCATCAGGAAGAATGGCGATGCGTCTCTGAAAGAAACCAGAGAGCATAGAAGTTTGAACCTTCAAGGAACTCCGGCTAACCCAATTGTCAACTCTGTCCTGTAAAAAGGACAGGACCATAGGAAAGTCGAAATCCTGGGAGGGAAGATCCTTATCAGCACACCAAGAAAGAAAGGTAGACCACACTCTGTGGTATGCCTTGGAGGATACAGGCTTCAGAGTACTAGGCATAGTAGCGACTACGCCGGAAGAGAAACACTTCCTCATCAATACTGAGGATTCAACCGCCATGCCGTCAAATCCACACGGTTCACATCTTCCTTCCACAGATAACCCTGTAGAAGATCCGGCCTACGGGGAAGTCGAAATGGCTCCACTATAGAGAGATCCAGGAGCTCCGGAAACCATGCCAGACGAGGCCAGTACGGAGCGATCAGAATGACTGGAGAGCCCTCCAGACGCAGTTTGCTCAACACCCTGTTAAGCATGGGGTTGAGAGGAAAAATGTACACAGCAGGGAAAAGAGCCATGGAACTGACATGGTGTCCACTGCCAGAGACGCGAGAGCAGAACACTGGAACCTTCAGAATGTGCCTGGTTGCCATCAGGTCGACGCAAGAACTCCCCATTTTTGGACAATGAGATTGAAAACTTCTCGCCACTGTGTGATGACTTAGAACGTCTGCTAGAATGTTGTCAACGCCAGAAATATGAACAGCTGAAATGGCATGAACATGTTCTTCTGCCCAAGATAAAATAGCTTTGACCTCCAACCAAAATGCGAGACTTCTTGTTCCGCCTTGCTTGTTGATTTAAGCCACAGCTGTGCAGTTGTTGGACTGGACTTGAACAGGTCATCCTTCCAGAGAGTCAGTGCCCAGTACCGGAGTGCATAAAATATCACTCGACGCTCCAGAACGCTGATGGGAAGGAGAGACTCCTCCGCAGACCACAGACCCTGGGTGTTCAGGTGACCCAGGACCGTTCCCCAGCCAGGGAGGCTGGCATCTGTTGTAAAGAAGGATACCATGAAGGACCGGCCCTTCAGGAGACTGGATATGTCGAGCCACCACAACAGACTCCACTCGAAGAGGTAGAGAAAGCGACATCTTCAGGAGTTCAGTCTTGCTCTTGAAGACCTGGATCATGAACTTCTGAAGTTCTCTCGTGTGAGAGATTGCAAACGGAACAGTCTCCATGGTGGATATGAACTTCCCCACTAGAGAAGTTAACTTCTTTGCCAGGACTGCAGACACTTTGTGGGTTATCTGGTGAGAAAGAGGGTTCCTCCAGCGAGAAACACCACGCCCTTCAGGTGTCGAAGAGAAGGCTCAGAAAGACCAGTTGTTGAGATGGAATCAAATCCAACTTATCAATGTTCAGAATCCACCCATAATGGGTGAGAGCGTGAATACAGTCCTGGACCTGCTGATGGAGTTCCAGAGATGGGGCCTTCAAGAGCAAGTCGTCCATGTATGGAGTAACTCTGATGCTGTCCCCCTGTGCAGGGTGGTAACTAAAGCACCTAGGACGCGACTGAAGACCTGGGGTGCCATAGTCAGACCAAAGGGAAGAGCAGAAAACTGGAAGCGCACTTGGTTGCAAGCAAACCTGATGGATGGCTAATATGCAGATAGGCATCCTGAAGGTCCAGAGAAGTTCCCCAGGACACATGGCCGCAAGCACAGTCCTGAGAGACTCCTGGTGATAAACTTTGACCACAAAGGAATTGAGATCCTTGAGGTCTAAGATTGGACGGCAGCCGCCGCCCTCCTTGGAAACCACAAACAGGTTGGAATAGAAACCCGAAGCCTTGTCCAGCTCTGGGACCGGTTTCAGGACCTCCTTGTCCAAAAGGGTCTGAATGGCACCATTAAAAGGACGGCGCTTTTCTATTCCCTGTGGAGTGTGAGAAGGAAAGAACCTGAAAGGAGGAAGAGGTGAAGGGAATCCTGTACCCCTCAGACAACCTGTAAAACTCACAGATCCGCCAGGTCTGTCCAGAAACTGAGAAAATGGAGAAGATGGCCACCCACAGGCGCATGGGGCCCAGGGTTTGGCAAGTCATGCCGAAGGTTTGGAGGTCTTGGGCTCGTTAGAGGACTGCTTAAGACTCCACTGCTGTTTGGGTTTGGAGGAGGAACGTATAGCCTGGGGAACCGCCTGGGGGCGTGGCACGCGCCTCAGCCTGAAAGGGACAAAAAATCTGATTGTCTGACCTAAGGCTTCCTCTTGGAAACCAAGGGCAAGAGGTGCTCTTGCCCCCAGTGGCCTCACTGATGAGGTCCAAATAAGGACGTTCCCAAAAAGGGCAACAAAAGTAAGGATTTCTTAGAGATGGTATCCGTGGACCAGATCTTAAGCCAGAGAGCCTGTCTGGCAACCACGGATAAAGTAGAAACACTAGCAACCAAACTGATAGAATCAAAGATGGCTGCAGAAACAATGCCGAGCTTCAGAAAACGGTAGGAGCACCCTGACATACTGCCACAGTAAGTTGTTCAGCCCAGACAGCAATGGCCCTGTTCACCCAAGCAACAGCGAATGAGGGACGTAAGGATGTGCCTGAAGCAGCAAAGATTATTTTTAGAAAAGCCTCAAGTTTTCTGTCAGTCTAATCCTTAAGAACAGAAGCATCTGCCACAGGCAGAGCTGTGTAATTAGAGAGTCTAGAAACAAGGGCATCCACCTTAGGGGTATGTGACCACTGAGCCAGGGCCGCTTCAGAGAAGGGATATAGCTTAGCAAACTCCTTAGACAAAGTAGATATCAGATTTTCAGCTGAGGGTTCAGGGTCAGCCTCAAAGGGGTCCCCAAAGAACTGGGGAGTAAGCTTTCTCAGAACATTCATCCTCATCTGAGTCCACCAATAATTCCTCCTCAGAGGAATCTGACATCAGGTACACCTTGCGGTTTGGGCACTGAGGTCCTGAATGAAGTAGGGGGTTGCCAAGTCTGAAATACCCCCTGAAATTGAGTGGGAAGGCATTGTAAAGTAGACCTCAACTCTCTAGTAGTAGCCTTAAACTCCTGCATACACAGTGGCTCTAGTGCATGGCTGGAGGTCCCTGGCAGAGGCAGGGGCAGCAGCGCATGAAGGGCAAAAATTACCTGACTATTCTCTAGGAAGCCCTGCTTGACATGAGGAGCAATGTGTAATGGCTGTCACAGAAACCCCAGTATACTTAGTCTTAGGCCTAGCCCAAAGTCCCGACGGGTCTGACATCCTAATAGGGTATAAACGTCTGGAAGTATTAGGTAAAGCCCAAAATTCAGTGTTTAAAGGGATAGTAATACTTCGTTTTAACTTTATTTTATTTTGTAGGCATTAAAAAACATGAAGAATGAGAAGTCTCATGTCTCAAACCTTTATGGTTTAAGAGATATTCACAAGCAAAGTTTCCCCCTCCTGCCCCTTTTTCCTAGTGTAAGCCATCTCTTCTCAGATGTGAATCTGGTTGTAAGACCAGACAGATAACAGCAGGGGGACAATCTTTGTATGAAAAGAATGAAAGCCCTTTCCCACTTGACAATTTTTTTCAGCTTTTTCCCTTATCTTAATTGAAGATTGTCCCTCTCTGCAGTCTACCTGGTCACCTCCCTTCTGATGTGGCTGAACAGGAGGGGGGGGGGGGGATACTTTGCTTGAGAATATCTCTTAAACCATAAAGGTTTGAGACATGAGACTTATATCATTCTTCATGTTTTTTTAATGCCTACAAAATAAAACGAAGTGTTACTATCCCTTTAAAGGAGCAGTAAACTTTCTTCTGAAAACACATTTTTACAGAGCATTTCCTGCTGAATAAAACAAGATCACTCCCATCACTGTCAGATGTTTTATTAAAAAATTATAGCAGTTTAAATAATCAGGAAGCGAATTTACTGTGTTTACTTCCTGGAAGTTCCAATCGACAGGAAGTAACAGACAGTTTCTATCACATTCTATGGAGAACTGTATGTCTCTGCCTTTTCTCTCCATTACAATCTAACAGGAAATCCAATTAGAATTCGACCATTAGAGGGCACTGCTAATGTAAAAAAAACATGGGTTTAAACTGTAATAACTCTGGAAATATAAATCTCTCGGCAGTGGGAGTACCCTTATTTTACTCAATAGGAAAATCCCTACAATATATATATTTTTTCATAAAGTTTACTGCTCCTTTAAGATTAATATTTTACCCCAGAAATAGAGAATACACACTTAACTAGCAGGCGAAGGTTTAGTCTGCTGACGAGAGAAGGCGTGTCCAAACCCTGAGTAGGATACTCGTGAAGGGTATAGGAGAAAATGGCGTCCACGGCAAGAGCCAATCAGAAACGAATGTGGGAAATGGGCACTCATGGGAAATCTAGTTTCCCTTCAAGTACCCCAAAAACAGTGCCCAAAGCCCCCTGAGCCTCCCAATACACTCAGAACATAAACCGGATGACAGGACAAGGGTAGACAAACAGAATAAGCAGTCTCTGAAGTCTCTACGTGGAACAGTTGCACACATATATCCCAAAGTGTAAAGTCCCATAGAGGTGAATGAAGCATGGCGTCTATGCGGTAAAGCATCCATGCAAAAGGAGTCTAAAAACACATAAGAATCACCAAAATAAGAGTAAACAATGAACTCAGTAGTGAAAGTGTAATAAACCCTATAAAAGTGCTTAAAATGGCAAACAAAGGGTAAATTTACCACAGAAACCCCAGTGCTCCAAACTCCAATGGACATGCATATAAACCCGATGAGTGCAGGAGTATGTAGTAGGAACTCCAAAGAAGACCCCTGTGAGGAGAGGAAGAGTGGGACAAGTGGACCTCAGCACTCAAAAGGTTGCTCACCTTTTTAGCAGGTCTTCTATCTTCAGATTACCATTTTGTAAATTAGAAGCCTCAGTGGGCTTCTAGGGAAAAACATGCTACACAAGATTTTCCCCTCAGGACTTGAAGGTCCACAGAAGCACCTGGGAACTGAGCACTCCACCACTGGGACGTCAGTAATGGTAATCTACCTAATGATGGGTATTCCACATCTAACAGAAAACAACAACGCTATGTAGAAAGTGGCACTCGCAGGGTTAAATACCAGCACAATAGTGTAATGATGCACATCCCATAAAAAAATAATTTAGTAAATCAGGTATACTCAGCCTGGGACACTCCCGGCCTCGTTGGCGACAGCACACAGAGAAACAAAGTTGCAAAATAAAGATCAAGTTATTGTATCCATGCCAAACGCTTTCGGTCCTTCCATGGACCTTCCTCAGGGCAAATAATACCTCAAGTTCTAAGGTATTAGGAGCAATGTAACATAATTCCTATCAGAATCCTCCAGCGCATCGCGTCGTCTTATTTTATAGAATCAAGAAAAGTCAATATTCAGACTCCTTGGGGTTAAAGAACAGAGGGTTATTATTGCTTCAGTCTCCAATAAGTGTGGGCATTCACAAACATGTGTGATGCTCTACAGCGTATTGCTCCAACACAATGTCCAAATACCGGTGGGTTTTCTGGGGCACGTGAATAAATGTAATGTGCATCTGTAGGACTTATTATAATTCTTCCAATGTCGCAGCACCTTATATCCTTCTAGCTCATCACATAAATAAGCAGCTGTGATATAATTGTGAGAAAGCGTTCACAGACACATATTGGTGCCCTCAAGTCTATTGCAGCGCATTGCTCAGTGATCAAATGCTTCTTCCACGATTTGGTGCTATGAACGTAGCTCATTGCGACCTTCTAGCGCATTGCACAAATAAGCGGCTATGGAGAAATAACAAGAAATCGTCCACAGAAAATAATAAATATAAATAAACTATAGCAGAACTGTTCTCATGCCTTGCTCCATCCAGGAACAAATCTTCCTGGATGGGGATTGGCTGGGAACAAGCTAAGGAGACAAAAGTAGGCTCCACCCTGCACTTATTTTCAAGAAATGTTCCTGCCTATTTAAAGGCGAGGTCACCTTCCCAAAATTACCTGTAACCCATATTGGATGACAGAGAAAAGCAGTTTTCTGTTGTGGTCACTGTGTGTCGGTGTTCCCACCACTTATAAAGAAGTAGTAGTATATGAATCAAATGCCACTACAAAAGGTTATTATAAACAAGGTGTCTTACGCACCAGTTGGCACATCTTCCAGTTTTGGAGTCTATTTAAACCAACTTGGGGGGTTCTCCACTGTTTTACTCTCGGGGAAAAAAAAATTGCCGCATTAGGCTTTCAAAATTTAGATTACTACTCATTTAAGGACAGAAGAATTAACTTCAGACATGCACAGCTAGAACAGTTTACACTGCAAAATGCAGAGGTTCAAAGCAGTGCCTCATTTATTAAACATTTGTGCAGTAGCAAGTTGTTATGGTCTTGAGAAGAAACTAATCAGAGTAAAGTGGAAAAGCGATTGTTAGCTTAGCTGTCTGGAAATGACAAAGTAGGTTCTCGCTATTTAAGGAAACGATTCAGTACAATTTACAAAACCATGAAAGAACAAAGCCTTTAAGATGGGTTTAGTTTACTACCTTTTACAGCCAAAATACCCTGTGTAAATGTTGTGCAAATAGCCGCAAGTAACTTTTCTAGGTCAGGCCTATTCCAAAAGAAAAAGGCACAATAGAAACACAAAAGCTTAAAGCCTATAAAATGCCACACTACTATACATTTTAAATTAGAGGCTTTAAGAAAATGTTCTTTACTAGAGTAAATGTGCATAAACATTAATAAACTCTGATATACAAAAGCAGAAATAAAAACAGCATAGTAGATTTATGGATAACAAGCATGCCAGACAGAACACACAATTCCTAGAGGTTTGGCATACACAGAATTGGAAATGTCAGTGTGGTTTTATTTTTCTACTTGTATAGTTACACCCCATAAAATGGGTTATCATTACCCATTTGCTGCCAAAGGGGTCTTTAAAGTATTCAGAGGAAAGCCCACCTGGCAGCAAAATAAAGGTTTACTTTTTTTTTTTTTTTTTTTTTTTTTTTTTTTAAACAGACATGTCTATTTCCTTTTCAATTACCAAGGCATTTGAGCATTGTGAAAATATTTTACAACATGTATAATGTGCAGATATCAATGTTTTATAAGAATCTTTTCAAGTTTCCAGACACAATCAGACTGACCTCTATCTTCTGTAGCTGTCTATTACTTTATTTTTAGGATCCTCCAAAACACCCACAATACTTGAAACAAACATGAATGTGAAAGGCCTTGGAGTCCAACAGCAACTACACAGGATTCAGAATTTTAAGCCCAATTAAACACATAAGAACAGAAAAAGAAAACATTTAAAAAGACAATCATTTTACATGTCTGATATTTTTAAAGTGATGCCTCAATACCATCTTTGGTACAATAAATTAAAAAAAATTAAAAAAAAAAAAAAAAGTTTAAAATAAAACAGTACTCTATCATCCACAGATATATGGAAATTGGACAGTTCTGTTTTTACATTTTCAAAGCCGGGGTGGGGCGATTAACAAAAGCCAACTCCCCCCCACCCTTTTTAAAGGAAGTGGAAAAGCAAAAAAAAAAAAAGAAAAAAAAAAAAAAGCCTAGTGTTACAGCACCTAGCACTGTATGTTACAGGTATAATACTGAAGAAAGGGCTTAGAAACATATACTAACCTGTTGAAGTGTGCCACTACTGGCCACACTAAACGTAAGGGTTCAAGAAATATTACAATCAAAATGAGAGATAAGGACACAGTCAAAATATTTTGTAGTGTCAAAACAATTTGGAGAACAAAAAGTATGTCAACTAAAAGTTTAGGAAGGAGTGGGAGGAAGGAGCGAGGGGCAGAGAGGAAAGACAAACTCTGCAGCATTCATCTTTAAAATTAAAAAAAAAATGGCTCCTAAAAATCTTTCCTGAAACAGCTAAAACCAACTGAGTATGAAGTCATAAATAAAAGAAATGGGAACCTTTAGGTTTTAGAAAGCAAACTGTTAGAAAGTTTTAGCAGCAATTCCAGTTGATAAAGTGGAGCTAGCAGCCAAGGTTATTCCAGTGAAGTGCAGTATTTGCACACTAGCAAGACTGGTATAAGGTGGGGTAGGGACAACACAGAATTCTCTATGAATGGTAAATGACAGCAAAAAGCAACTGGCACAGACAGTGTTTCGCAGAGTGACGTTTGGCCTGTAAACGAGTTCACTGATGTGCAAATTAAGTCTGGATGTCCTGCTTCTTCTGAAGAGGAAATTATGCTAGAAATGGAAGCATTGGAAATGTCTTGAAGTCTTTGCACAGGTTAACTTCTACCAGTGTGTCAAAAGCAATTAAAAAAAATGTAAAAGGAAAAAAAAGTAAAATAAAATAAAAAATGTAAAAGTAAAATAAAGAAGCAGTCCAGTTGAAGTCTGTTAAAACTGCTTCTCATGGTCAACACACACTTCACACTCCTCTCGTAGTGATTTTTTTTTTTTTTTTAATAAATAAACATTTCACATTAACAGCTACACCTTGACATTTTGATGGTTGTGATTAAAAGCCAGCTCACCCTTTTTTCCACAACCCCACCCTACAGCCTGCCAACCCTCCTCCGAATTCAGTATTTCTATTATTGGTATGGCTTTAATTTTACATTAAAGAAACATCAAGAGCTTGCTGCTGTACTCTGAGGGACACAAACGCCTAACATAGCACTCTCTTCAGTTTCCGTCCTGTTTCGGATATGAGGTGGTCCAACCATGCTGGATGTGGTGCTAGAATAGGGATAATTCAGAGGCACACCTGAATCGTTATGCCCACTGACTGTTCTAGTCCGAAAAGCAGATACCCCTAAGTGTAAGTTTGAGGAGCCAAAAGGAGTGCAGTCTAAGCTAGGGTGATGTGGGTGCAATGAAGAGGAAGACTGGGGGTGTCTGTGTCCCAAGCTGAGTTCCATGGATTCTGGGATTTGTGGAGAGGAGGAGGTGATGAGCTGCCGATGATAGTGTGGCCGGTTAACATGATGATACAACGGGTGAGGGTGATGTGGTTCATTTCCATGGAAATGCTGTGGCTGACTGGGAGTCGGTTTGTGAGGTAAGATCTGGGGGTAGGAATCGCTGTTTGTTATTGGAACATCTCCACCAGCCCACAGTCTTATCTGCTGTTGAGAATGAGCCTAGAAAGAGAGGATGACAAAGAATAAATAAAAACACACACTTAAGTGAAAAAATGTCCTTTGTTTAAAAAAAAATAATAATAAAGTAATATTTTTAATGCAGAACTTAAGCAGAATAACTTTTTTCAAGCAACAGGAATCAAACAAAATGTCCATAAATTTTGTTACCTTAGCTTTCTAACCCATTTTGAGAAACCTAAAAAACATTGAAGGGAAATTATCACATTTTACCAAATTAACCTGGAACTTTGTGAATTCCCAAAACAGCTCCTAGAAGCTGGTTGTTGGTAGGTTGCAAGGGTGCCTAAGGAGAGCTGCACTGCAAACTGTCCTGCATAATGCAGCACAGATCCCCAAGGGGTTATTAAGCCATATCTTTTTCAGATGTTCTATGTCCACCACCCTTGGTCTGCCGGGTTCCACCATGCAGCCCAATCCTAACTGGCAGGTCTGCTCTTAAGATAGCAGATCTTCCAATAGTTCAACCGTCTGATAATTGCTTTCTGTTTAACCCCTTAAGGACCCATGACGTGCCAGGACAGTCATGGGTAAACTTCCCTTAAGGACCTAGGACGGTCCTGGCATGTCAAGTGTTAAATGATAGCAGCGTGCCTCAGTGTGTACCCTGCTATCATGCTGGGAAGGCTGAATCTGAGCACTTCAGGACCAGAGTACGTTCAGTTTCAGTCATTCCCTGTTCTGCCGGTACATGTGATCTCCAATGCAGCATTTACATGTTCCAGCTTTTTAATTCACAAAAGGCAATGTGTTTTACATATTGCCTTTGTGAATGTGATCTTACTATGAAAGCGAGAGAGAAGCAGAAAATAGACAAAAATTAAATAAGAGGAAAGATTTGGGGGTATCAACCCCTACAGTGAAGACACCGGAAGAGAGCTCAACAGACCCACTTTTTGAAGACAGCCAAATCATCACCCATTGTCTCCATAAAAGAATCAATCTTTATTGAAATCCATTTAAAAACAAGTCCGCATACAAATATGATGTGCAGATACAAATGAACAGAGAGGTATGGTCCTCCTAACACGTTTCATACTGATACTTAAAGGGATAGTAATACTTAAGATGTAAAAAATATATGTTGTTGGGTTTATGTCCCCGAATAAAACAAAGGTTCTCCCATTGCGGAGACATTTTATTAAAAAAATTATAACAACTGAAACTTGAATTTTTTTTAGGTGCAATCAGTGACCTGAAAATTTAGTGGCGCTGTTGCTACACCAGCCTATAGGAGATTTATGGTCTAAAAACCAGAGCAGTTCATAGGATAGTGTAGCAATAAGCGCCACTATAAATTTTCAGGCCACTGTGATATTGCACCTAAAAAATTCAAGTTTGAGCGTTATAATTTTTTAATATGATCTCTCTCAGAAGTGGGAGCATCCTTGTTTTACTCAGGGGGATAAACCCTACAATATGTTTTTTTACATTTTAAGTATTACTATCCCTTTAATCATATGAAACGCACTAGGCAGACAGTGTCTTTGTTCACTTGTATCTGCACATCATATTTGTATACAGACTTGTTTTTAAATGGATTTCAATAAAGACTGAGTCTTTTATTTAGATGATGGGTCATGATTTGGCTGTCAGCAACAAGTGGGTCTACTGAGCACTCTCTTCTGTTGTCTTCATGTGTGCAGAAGCCTTTGCCGGAGGTTGTAGAGTGGCTCCGGATTTGCAATCCGGGTTGAGGCGAGGAGGTTTTCTTATGTTTGAAGCAAGTGGCAATTTGTAGCAGTCGTAACTATTTTTTCTTTATACTATTAACCCCTTCAGTGCTGGTGGCAGGATAAATGTAGGTCCCTTTTTTTTTTTTTTTTAAATTTTGACATGAGCAAATAATCATATTATACATACATACAAATTCATAAACACATCTACTGAAGTTTAAACAAAAACTAACCCCTTAACATCCAAAGACGTACATGTACTTCATGAGTCAATGTGCGATCAGGACCAATGCCATACACTAAAGATGCACCGATACCATTTTAAGACCGAGTACCGATACTTTTTTTTGTGGTCATTTGCCAGTTTTCCAAGTACTTAACCCCTTAGTGACGGCCGCGTGTAGACGCGGCCGTCACTTAACGCCCGTCTAACATTTTTTTTTTTTTTTTAAAACAATCCGGAGTCCCCGAACGGCGCGCAGCCGCGCGGGGAGCCGGATTCCCGGGACGTACATGTACGTCCTCTGTCACTAAGTGACAGCCACACAGGACGTACATGTACGTCCTGTGTCGGGAAGGGGTTAAAGCATAATTATACTTGGAAAACTGGCAAATGACTAGTATTTGGGCCATGGAGTGTGTTTCAATACTATTAGAGTTATAGTTCAAGAGTAATTAATGATAAAGTATCCCCCATCCAAGCCTTTTACTGATGTAACACTCCTCAGCTCAGAGCAGCAAGGTGGTGTCGAGGTATATCGCAGAGTGCGACAATCTTCAATTAGCATAAGTGAAAAACCTGATAAACCTGTCAAGGGGGGCAGGGTTTTCATTGTTCTCAGTAAGATTGTCCCTTGCTGTGAGCTGTCTGGTCTTAACACCACATTCCACATCTGAGGGGAGGTGGCTTACACTACATAAAAGGGGCGGGATGGAGATGCTTTATAATTCAATTACTCGAACTACACCTCAGAGTATTGAAAGAACACTCTCTATGGCTCAAATACTATGAAGATTAATTGAGCTGCTGTTTTTGTGAAACATTAATATCCCTTTAAGTCCAAACAACCCCAGATTTTCCCAGTCCTTAAGGGATTTATAGAGGTCCTATGTTTAAAATGTGGTGCAACATTTAATTGCTAAAATAGAATATTAGTGTTCTTACAAGTTAATTCCTTTTCTCTTTAGGCCATTTGGAACAGAGATACCATGGGGTTAAGTCACATCACAAAGACAGTCTTTAGGGTGGAGACACCTATTACGCCTCAACCTCCACACTAACTCCCATAATTCATGTGACTGAAGCCACACAAATGAGAAGTGGGGAAAGAGAAAAAAGCACCACAAAAGGTCCCTTTCTCTGAGGGAAGACCCGTGTTTCATATGTGCTAAAGAGAAAAGGATTTAACAGGTAAGGACGCTAAAATTCTATTTTCTCTTAAGTCCAGTATGGAACACAGGTACCATGGGGATTTACCAACGCTAGGCTCCCAGTAGCAGGAGAAAAAAAAAAAAAATTATACCAGTGTCCCCCCTAGGACTATCCAGTATCTGAATAGCCCAAGCAGGCACTGACCTTACACAGCACACACAGCCAATAGGGCTTAGAAACTACCAAACACCACCTGGAAGGGAAAAAAGCATGCAGATCTGTAAACAGGCAGAACTGCCACAGGACCTTCCGCCCAAAGTGTGCCCCAGCCGAGGCGTTTACATGGTGGTGTTTGGCGAAGGTATGGAAGGAGGACCAATTCACTGCTTTGCATAGCTGTTCCTCTGAGGCCTGACTCTTATTAGCCCAAGAAACACCCACCAGAGTGGAGTAACAATAACAACTAGTATTTATATAGCGCCTTTCTCCAGTTGTACTCAGAGCTTTTCAGCGTATGCTCTCAGAATTAACCAAATTGGCAGCTGAGTAATAAATGTTATTATTACCCAATCAATGGTACTCAATTATTGACCTCGGAAGGATGAAGAGCTGAGTTGACCCTGCCGGTAATCAACCTGCAACCTTGAGGTCTGAACAGGCTCTGTCAGGGCATTTACCACTGAGCTATCTCACCAGTTTGTGCGATGTGATCTTAAAGGGAACACATTTCTTCCGGCTCTCATAGGCTTGGCATACTGTATCCTTAATCCCAGAGGCAATAACAACCTTAGAAGCATCCTGACAAGCTCTGGGACCCTCCGGGACGAAACAGTCAACCTTACAAAAAGGAAGGTACAACAATCTCCTGACTGTTGTGGGACTCCGAACATCTTGGGAAGAAATGCCAGAGAGGTACAAAGTACTATCTTATTACCCTTATGAAAACCAGGAAAGGAGGCTTACAAGACTGAGCTTGCTACTTGCTGCACAGAGTCTACTGCCAAAATGAAAAAAATCTTGAGCATCAATTGTCAGACAAAAATTGAAGAGGCTCAAAACAAGGACTCTGAAAAACGTACAGAACCAGATTATAATCCTACTGGGAAGTGGAATCCTTAAAGGAAGGCATAAGCCACCCATTGAAAAACAAAACAAACAAAAAAAAAACCTTGACATCTGGAATGATAGAAATAAGTCTCTGTAATATGCACAGTGTCTCCACATTGGAGCCCCCAGTTTCCTGGATCAACGTCTCGGCGACTTAGGCAGTCACATCATGAACTGGTAATGACTGGAACCGTAAACAAAGCAGTGGTAGGGCTGTTTGTCAGGGTGAATCAGGATGTGTGATTACTCGTCCTGAATATAGAGGGGCCACATATCCCCCCATCGGGCACATCAACGCAATGACAGAAAGCAAAGATTCCATCTTTATCTTTAAGCGCATAGCGACCACATACTTGTTGGGATATTTGAGGTCCAGAAAGGGGTGGCAGCAATGATCCTTCTTTGGGACTACAAACAGGTTAGAATAGAAACCTGAAGATAGCTCAGGGGCTGGAACTGGTACCAGAACCTGTTTCTCCAGCAGGGAGTCCATTGCCTCCTACAACAGCCTTGCCTGCCTCTTTTGCAACCCCTGACAAAAAAAAAAGAGATTCCTCGAGTCATGCTGAAGTGTGCTTGTCAGTCTTGGCCCTTGAAGCAGAGAGCTTTAGTTGGCAGACTCTGTGCTCCCTTTTGGCAGAGGGGACAAAATAAATAAAGTGCCTTCCTTGACAAAAATGGATGCTTGGTAGAGACCCAAAGTAACAAGGTACTCTTCCCACCAGTAGTGTCACTGGAACCACAGAAACCTCTCCAATTTGGCAAGAGAACCAAGTAAAGCTTTAGCCCACTCTGGTTCAAGAGTTGGTAGTAGTTTTGCAGATGTGGAAGACCAATTAGCTTCTAAGTCCAGGTACTTAGGACAGACATTTGTGACATTAGAATTACAAATTGTGCATATGTTAGAAATACTTTCATTGCTTTAAGTTTTCTTCTCCTCTTTGATATTTTTCATACTGTAAGTAAAGAAAGAAATAGCTGAGAAATGTCATGAAAGGACTATATATGAAAGGTGTGCAAGTGTAAAAGGGACAAGCAAAAGAATAAACTGCAATAAATGTGACCACTCTGCTCCAAATAAGCTAGTAAAGGCTAATTGTAGGGAAGTTATACAGAATACCTTAATAAAACTGCTCCAATGGAGTCAGCACAATAAATGTCAACCCAAAATGAACTTTCAATTAAAGTTTAGTTTGCCCAGCTCTTACAGAGCTAGATAAACTTGGACAAAAATGCTGATGTCTGGTGGAATGACTGCCGCTTTGAAAGGAGAAGAGCGTGCTCAAGCTTAAGCTCCAAAATTGAAAATGACCAAGAAGGAAACCAGCAGGCAAGGCAGAAATGTATAGCACTCTCTGTGGAAGACAGAGCGCGATACAGGAAAAAACAAACAAAAAACAAACAAAAAACACACAAAGTAAAAAGGAATACAATAAATAAATTAAAACCTATGTTCCGCTAAGCATTCACCTACTAATTATTAAAGCTTCTCTCCCTCTCAGTCAAAGACTGAGCTTGGGCCTCAGTTAAATAAGAGTACTTTCCTCACAAGGGCCCTCAGAAGATTTAAGGGTGAAAGGTAAAATGAATATATATATATATATATATATATATATATTACATATACACACACACGCACACCACAATGTAACTCGAAGTCAATCACACTTCTGTGAAATCACACTGTCCACTCAGGAAGCAACACTGACTGACAATCAATTCCACATGCTGTTGTGCAAATGGAACAGACAACAGGTGGAAATTATAGGCAATTAGCAAGACACCCCAAAAAAAGGAGTGGTTCTGCAGGTGGTGACCACAGACCACTTCTCAGTTCCTATGCTTCCTGGCTGATGTTTTGGTCACTTTTGAATGCTGGCGGTGCTTTCACTCTAGTGGTAGCATGAGACGGAGTCTACAACCCACACAAGTGGCTCAGGTAGTGCAGCTCATCCAGGATGGCACATCAATGCGAGCTGTGGCAAGGTGGTTTGCTGTTCTGTCAGTATAGTGTCCAGAGCATGGAGGCGCTACCAAGAGACAGGCCAGTACATCAGGAGACGTGGAGGAGGCCGTAGGAGGGCAACAACCCAGCAGCAGGACCGCTATCTCCGCCTTTGTGCAAGGAGGAGCACTGCCAGAGCCCTGCAAAATAACCTCCAGCAGGGCACAAATGTGCATGTGTCCACTCAAAAGGTCAGAAACAGACTCCATGAGGGTGGTATGAGGGCCCGACGTCCACAGGTGGGGGTTGTGCTTACAGCCCAACACCGTGCAGGACGTTTGACATTTGCCAGAGAACACCAAGATTGGCAAATACGACACTGGCGCCCTGTGCTCTTCACAGATGAAAGCAGGTTCACACTGAGCACGTGACAGACGTGACAGAGTTTGGAGACGCCGTGGAGAACCTTATGCTGCCTGCAACATCCTCCAGCATGACCGGTTTGGCGGTGGGTCAGTAATGGTGTGGGGTGGCATTTCTTTGGGGGGCCGCACAGCCCTCCATGTGCTTGCCAGAGGTAGCCTGACTGCCATTAGGTACCGAGATGAGATCCTCAGACCCCTTGTGAGACCATATATGCTGGTGCGGTTGGCCCTGGGTTCCTCCTAATGCAAGACAATGCTAGACCTCATGTGGCTGGAGTGTGTCAGCAGTTCCTGCAAGAGGAAGGCATTGCTGCTATGGACTGGCCCGCCCGTTCCCCAGACCTGAATCCGACTGAGCACATCTGGGACATCATGTCTCGCTCCATCCACCAACGCCACGTTGCACCACAGACTGTCCAGGAGTTGGTGGATGCTTTAGTCCAGGTCTGGGAGGACATCCCTCAGGAGACCATCCGTAACCTCATCAGGAGCATGCCCAGGCTTTGTAGGGAGGTCATACGGGCACGTGGAGGCCACATACACACACTACTGAGCCTCATTTTGACTTGTTTTAAGGACATTACATCAAAGTTGGATCAGCCTGTAGTGTGGTTTTCCATTTTGATTTTGAGTGTGACTCCATATCCAGACCTCCATGGGTTGATAAATTTGATTCATTCAGATCTAGGATTACACAGTTATGTTATGCAGGGAATATTTTTGGTTTTTCTTTTAAATAAATTTTATGATAGTGAAATATAGCGTAGGGTGTATGTGTCAAAGGTACACACAGTGATACACAGACATGTGCAAACACACATATACAGGGGGACACACAGTGATAGAGAAGCATGCAACACACAGTGACACACACAGTGACACACACACAGTGACACACACACAGTGACACACACACAGTGACACACACACAGTGACACACACAGATGCAAATCAGAACATACATACATACATTGTGAGCAGCGTAAGTAACATACCTCCCAACATTTCAAATGGCCAAAGAGGGACACTTGTGTTTTAGGTGGTGTTACTGGGGGCGTGGCTGGTGGTGTATTGTAGAGAATTTTTAACCCTTTGAGTGCCAGGGGGTAAGCAATGCATTGCATACCCTCTGGCATTGAAATGGTCAAGTTACTCTTTCTGTAAGAGAATGATGTAGATGATGATGAAAGTACTTTTTTTTATTTTTTTTTTTTTTTTTTTTTTTTTTTACACAGACTAATTTAACAGATATATACAAAACTTTATACCTACATTACTGTGGGTTTTACGGATGTGGAGCGATCTGATACACTGGTATATACACCACACAGCGTGATCTCCTAAATAGAGGACCAAAAGGCATTTGGGTGTCAAACAGGGACTGTCCCTCCTATACTGTATAATGCCAGTGCTTATACACAGACACAGGCAGACTGTATACTATATAGCAGAGGTTCTCAACCCATGCCCTCAGTGGCCACTAACAGGCCAGGACTTAGGAATTTCCCTGCTAGAACACAAGTGTGTTGATCAGAGGCTCAGTCGTATTTATTAACTCACCTGTGCTTTCACAAGGAAATTCTCAAATCCTGGTCTGTTAGTGGCCACTGAGGGCACGGGTTGAGAACCACTGCTATATAGTGCCAGACCATTGTAGAGGATTTCTGAGTGCCAGGAGGTAAGCTATGCATTGCATCCCCTCTGGCATTGAAATGGTTAAAGGGGAACTTTCACCCCTTAATAACTAAATCTCCCCTTACTGCTGACCTGGCGACTATCTGCTTAGTAGCGCTAGTCGCCAGAAATCTTACCCCGTTTTCAAGATTTCGGCGTTTGAAAGGATCAGGAAGCACGGACATCTCTTCACAGTGACGTCCGTGCGCCTGCGCTGTCAGTCCCTTGTCAGTCCCTTGTGCACCGTACGGTGCACAAGGGACTGACAAGGGACTGACAGCGCAGGCGCACGGACGTCACTGTGAAGAGACGTCCGTGCTTCCTGATCCTTTCAAACGCCGAAATCTTGAAAACGGGGTAAGATTTCTGGCGACTAGCGCTACTAAGCAGCTAGTCGCCAGGTCAGCAGTAAGGGGAGATTTAGTTATTAAGGGGTGAAAGTTCCCCTTTAAGTTAATCGTTCTGTAAGTGAATGATTTAGAAGAAGATTAAAGTATTTTTTTTTTACACGGATTAATTTAACAAATATATACAGAAGTTTATACCCACATTACTGTGGGTTTTACTGAAGTGGAGCAATCTGATACACTTGTATATTAGGGTGAGCAGACCTCACCTTTAACCAGGGACGCATATGAAAAATGCATATTGCAGGGCTGCTTTGATTTTGGTGCACTCCTGAAATATGCCTATTTCCTATGTGACCCCGGTTAAAGGTGAGATCTGGTCAGCCTATTGTATATACACCATACAGTGTGATCTCCTAAATAGAGGATCAGAGGGATTTGGGTCTCAAACAGGGATCTGTCCCTCCTATACTGTATAGTGCCAGTCCTTATACACAGACTGTATACTATACAATGTCAGACCATACATAAATAGTTTGTCATACATACTATACAGTGAGCTATAAACACACACACATATATATATATATATATATATACATACACACACACATACACACACACACACACACACACACACACACACACACACAAACACACAAACACACACAAACACACACAAACACACACAAACACACACAAACACACACAAACACACACAAACACACACAAACACACACAAACACACACAAACAAAACAAGGCAGTTGAGAGATTAGCAGCTAGGAGGTGGAAGGAATTTTGTTTAGAGTGCCCTGCCTCCTACAGGCAAGCTGCGTAACTCCATGATACTAGAGAAATACCTGGCACCTGTAATCACTGTGGTCCAGTATGCAATCACAAATGGCCTCCCTTTTGCCAGGTTCAACCACCAGTGAAGGCTCAGAGCCAACTACGAAGGAAGGGAGACAGGCTGATCCAAGAGATCCGGGTTCCCTCTGCAAACATGGATCACTAACCTCTGAATTTCTCTGGCATGAGCCACGGCAAACGGGATCACTTCCATAGCGGAAATCATCTTCCCCACCAGGGAGGAGAATTTCCTCGCTGGAGCTGACATCCAAGACAGGACTGAAGACACATTGGAGGTGAGCTGTTGAACAGAGTCCTCCGTCAGGTAGTCAATTGCTGAGTATTGAAACGGAGACAGGGGACCACCAGGTCCTGTGAGGGCACTGGGGCAGACTTGTCCATATTCAGGATCCAACAGAGTTGGAGAAGGATCTGTGCAAAGTCTTGGACTTGGCAGTCCAGGAGGTACCTGGAGGGTGCCTTGAGGAGAAGGTCGTCCATGCAAGTCGTTACCTGAATCCCCCTTGGTGTGCAGGAAGGCAATCAATGCACCCAGAACTCGATTGGACACCTGAGGAGCTGTTGTGAGCCCGAAGGGGGAAAGCAATGAACTGGAAGTCTCCCAGTTCGCAGGCAAACCTGAGGTACTCATAGGAGATACTAAAGAGAAAAGCAGAGACAGAAGGCCCATCTCAACAAGGTGAGAAAACTCATCCCCTGAAGGAAAACTGGGTCCACATATCCTGCAAGAGACTAGTTCGGTAAAATGGAGGTGGTAGAACGCTATTAAAGGGATAGTAATACTTAAAAAAAAAAAAAAAAAAAAAAAAAAAAAAAGCGTACGTTGTAGGGTTTATCCCCCTGAGTAAAATAAGAGTACTCACACTGCTGAAAGGTGCTTCATTCAAAAGTTATTAATTTTCAAAGTTGAATTTTTTAGGTGCAATATCAGTGGCCTGAAATTGTACAGTGGCTCTGTTGCTACATCATCCTATGGATATTTATGGTCCCGGGACCAGAGCTGTCCATAGGATGGTGTAGCAACAGAGCCACTGTACAATTTCAGGCCACTGTGATATTGCACTTAAAAAATTCAACTTTGAAAATTAATAACTTTTGAATTAAGCACCTTTCAGCAGTGAGAGTACTCTTGTTTTCTCAGGGGGATAAACCCTACAACATCCGTTTTTTACATTTTAAGTACTACTATCCCTTTAAAATGTAACTTTTATTAATGTGCTTAAAAAACAAACAAAACACTGATGTATTGTTGACTTTCCAGATGCATGGATGCCCGGAATTCCCCTCGACACATCATTGCAATGACTGAGCAATAAGGACTCCATCTTGTAGTAGGTCTTGACCACAAACTTGCTGAGGGCCTTGAATTCAGGATCAGGCGGCAGCAAACATCCTTCTTGGGAACGACAACGAGGTTGGAATAAAAGTCTAAACCTCTCTCCTGTTGGGGGACTGGTGCCAGAACGCCCTCGTCCAGGAGAGACTGGACCTCCGCATTTAAAAGCCCGAGCTTTTCTTGTCCCAGAGGGGAGCGAGAAGGGAAGAATCTGAAACAATATCCACTGATCCGCAAGAAAGCCTGTCTAAACACTCAAAAAGTGATGCAGGCGCCCCCCTAGGGACCAGAGTTCAGCGAGTCATGGCAAAGGAGGTTTGGGTTTGGTGGAGGTGTGTTTAGACCTCCACTACTGCGTGGTTTTGGAACAAGGGGACCAAGTCACCACCGGATTCCTCCCTAAACACTAAACAAAACAAACAATGCCTCTTCGTCTGAGGGGTGCACGTTTAGGAGCTTGAGGCAGTAGTGTACCCAATAAGAATAGAACACACATAATCCTAAAGGAAACAAGCAAAAACAGATCTCAGAATCAACACAGCATGGCAAGGAAGGGGTTAATCACATCAGACAGCGCAAATGCTTCAGAGATTCAACACAGAGGATAGAATGAAACTGAACATGAGTGCAGTAGTTTATGCGGGAACTCCAGAAAAGACCCTGTGCAGAGGGGAACAGTGGGACGAGTGGACCATGGCACTCAAAGGGTTGCTCACCTTTTTTGCAGGTCATCTTTCTTCAGATTACCACTGTAATGAAGAAGCCTCAAAGAGACATGGGTTACATGGTTCTCTACCAGGGCTGAAAGGGTCCACAAGCAGCTCCTGTAAACTGGGCAATCCACCAGGGGAAGCCAGTAATGGTAATCTGCCTAATGGGGAAATTTGCACACCCCATATCTAAGTAAAAATAATAAAATAAATAAAGGTAAGCAGAACTGTTCACATCCTTCCCACAAGAGAGAGGAACAAAATCTTAAAGGGATAGCAACGTTTCATAATAAATGCAGCTGTAATTAATCATCATAGTATTTGGGCCTTGGAAAGTGTTATTTCAGTTCTGTCAGAGTTGTAGTTCAAGAGTAATGGAATGATAAAGTATCCCCCCCCTTCATCCCTTTTACCAATATAACACTGTTAAGCTCAGAGCAGCAGGGAGGTGCCCTGTTGGGGGGGGCAGGGTTTTCACTGTTCTCACAGTAAGAAGATTGCCCCTTGCTGTGTGCTGTATGGTCAAGAGGGAGGGGGATACTGTATCATTCAATTACTCTTGAACTACAACTCTGACAGTATTGAAATAACACTCTCCATGGCCAAATACTATGAAGATTAATTGGAGCTGCTGTTTTTGTGAAACATTACTATCCCTTTAACTGGAGAAGAGTAGCTGGCTAGCCTGATAGGAGGAGAGGGAGGCTCTGTCCCTGCAATTTAATTGAAGAATTGTTCCAACCTACTAGGAGGAGCTGTTGCCTCCTCATGGTACCTGTAAGCTATATTGGACGACAGAGGAAAAACACACAGTTTTGTTAGTCAAGCTTAAAATGTTCTCACTCCAATAAAGACAGCCAAGACATTCTAGGATGAGGATGTGCAATCATTAACTAGCCTCATGTGCAATGTAAAGAACATTGCATTTAATCGCTGTGCACATCGTGTGATATTATTGCCATCAACAAAGTTGGGCACCAGGATATCTGTGCAACATTAAGCCCCTTTGATACAGATGACATCAATGCATTGATACTGTGCTGGATATCCCGCCTGTGTAGAAAGTTCACATGCTAGAATACACTGCCTTTCACATAGGCAAATCTCACCTTGTGTGACCACACCAAAGTCCAGCAAGCTGAAACTTTACTGTGCCCTCAGGAACACAAAGTTGCAGTAAGGTATGCATGGCAGTCTGTGGGGCCACTGGCAGACCTATTACACCACAGATTTAGGTTTGTGAAAAAAACAACCCATGTGTGCACCACCCACTAATATTGGCTGACATCACATGGGACAGCCATCAAACACCCTCTCCTGCAGCATGATGCTTGGTGGAATGCAAGACTGAGTGAAGTTACACTGATGACAACTGTTGCAGAGGGCTGCAACACTTGTTCCTTTTAAGAAAAGGACTAAATGCAGATAAATTAAAGGGGTAGTAATGTTTATTATAAAGTAGTTCTCAGAGTCTTCTTTATATTAAAAGTATCACATTGCACTATGTGTAGCAGCACACATCACGCTGAATCTGACGTTTGGTCCAGATGGACACAGCAAGGGACAAACATCAGTATGCAAAGGAAAATCCTGTCCTCCATCAAGAGGCTGGGTTGTCCTTATACTTGATGAAGTTTGTCCTTCGCTGCATCCGTATAACTTTTGCACTACACACAAGTAAGCTGCTACAAGTAACACAATGTGTTACTTTATTAATATAAAGAATTTCTGCTAACTATTTTATAATGAACATTACTATCCCTTTAACGCACGGGGTAGAGAAAGGAAAAATGAATGAAATACTACATACCTGTGGACTCTGCATCTCATAATCTGTATGAGCAACTGCACTGTTATAATATCTGTTGCTGTACCGATAATTACGGTTATCATTAGAAGAGCCACTTGATCCTCCTGCAGATGGGAAAAAACAACAAAACCATGAACTGTAGTTGGGAACCATTGTCATTACAACAACCTTAAAAATTACAATATGCATACTTGTTTATATTAAGAAAAATATATTTCCTGCAAGGTAATCACTTTATCCCTCAAAATTTGGCAACAAAAACAAAAGACCTTCCAGCCTTACAGGAATCAATTTTTTAAGAACTGGATTTTGAAAGCCATATTTAAACCCTTTATGTCGAGTGAAGGACTAGGTCTGTCACACATGCTCTTCAAGGATAAGTGACAGACCTGGTCAGTCATAGGTTAAAACTCATCGGAGGAGAACAGAAGGAAGGCTCATTTGGCAACAGTGTGATGCAGTTCACATGTTGGATTCCTCTGTCAGAGCTGGGGGTAGTAACGGGGGAACAACTGGGGAGGGGAAGAGGTGAAAATTGACAGGCTGCGGTACAGAGCTGTAAAGTAGCCTGTACTGAAGGGATGTCATGTGGTTACATTTTAAAGCCTGTTTTGGCATCATATTCTGATGTCGCTGAAAATTTGGATGCACCCAGTTTAGTGATGCATTCACCCTTTTAGTTTATTTATTTATGTTTGGGGAATATTTCCCAAAATAAGTAGGCAGCCCAATATCTTGAAGCCAATCCTTCATCCTGCTTTGCAAGGTAGCATCCCTGGCAACTCAAATAGGAGTTTAAAAATTCTTGTCCCCCTCTAAAAAAAAAACAACACACCTCCCAATACTAGTGATAGGTCATATTTGACCACAAATACCATCTGAGCTACCCCTATTTCCCCCCAAACTATGACCAGGGATGGATATGAAATGCTCCAAGGATTCATGCATTTTAATGACACCACCCTGTGCATGACGAAAAAACATCCACAGTATGACAGTCTGTTTAAAATTTGCCACCTAATAATTTACTTACAGGCCACATTTGTGCATATATACACTCCCCAGAAAAATATCTGCATTTGTGAATCCCTCTTGAAATTAAAGGGAAGATTGAGATTCAAACAGTTTATGTCCTCTAAGAGCTCTTGGTTTGGAGTTAAATTTTACAAACTGTGCAGGAGTTCCACTAGATGCACTTTCAGAAGTATATGAGGGAAAGAACATCCACTTTACCCCCCTGGCTGCCCAAACTTTCTGGGAAAGTGTGGAAAATAGGATTTTAGTGTTCTTACCCGTTAAATACTTTTCTCTTTAGTCCATATGGAACACAGGTACCATAGAGTTGAGCCCATTCTCTTAGAGGACAGAACACATCTCAAAAGCCAGTCTTATGGGTGGAGACTCCCTCATCCTCCAGCTCAACCCTCTGCTTGCCTACCTACTAGCTCCCAGATTTCATGTGACCAAAGTTAAATAAAGTAAGCGGGGGAAGAGAAGAAAATCTCCTACAAGAGACACTAAAAAGGACTCCGCTGCACAGCAAGGCAAGAACACAAACAAAAAAGTCCCTTTCTTTGGGTGAGAGACCTTTGTTCCATTTGGACTATACAGAAAAGGATTTAACAGGTAAGAACACAAAATCTTATTTTCTCTTATGTCCAATATGGAATACATTTACTATGGGACTGTATCAATGCTTAAATCCCAGAGGTGGAAAAAAAGGAGAAAGGACATTGTGCAAGTCCCCATGAGTTCAATAGGACCATCCAGTATCTGAATAACCCAAAGTGTCAGACACTGAACTTCCACAGCAAACAAGAACAAGAGCCGACAGGGCTCAGAAACTACTTAACAGTATGGCAGAACAAAGTGCAGGTCCCTAGACAGACAGGACAGCCTGCAGGACCTTCCAGCTAAAGCTGGCATCAGACAAGACCAGATCATCAACATGGTAGTGTTTGGAGAAAGTATACAGGGAGGATCAAGTCACCGCCATGCACAACGGCCTAGTCTTGGCCTGATTCTTGTATGCCCAGAAGGTCCCCACAGACTTAGTGGAATGTGCTGTGATCTTAAAGGGAATAGGTTTCTTCTAGATCTCATACGCCTGGCATAGAGTAGCCTTGATCCAAGAGGCAATGTGACTTTGGAAACTCCCCAACGTGCTCTGGGACACTCAATCCACTTTGTGAGAAGGCTCAGTATGATACACAAAACAACTTAAGGCAACGTACATCAATTGTTGATCCTTCTCCCTGTCAGACTTGGGGTCAGGACAAAAAGGAAAGCACAATAATCTCCCATTTCTTCCTTAGGAACAAACTCCTGAGAGGTTCGAAGAACCCTCTTATCCAGGAAAGGAGGTTTACACCGAAACAAGTGGAAAGAGGAAAAACAAACAAAATTATTTGAGGAAACAGCCTTGTCTGAACACCACTTATGAAAAATAAATGATACCCTATGGTATGTCTTGGAGTAGATGGGCTTTCTGGCTTGAATCATTGTGGAAACCACTTACGCAGAAACCTTTTTTCCTCAGGATGTGTGTGCTTCAAGAGCCATGCTGTTAAAGCCATTTTCTTCCTATCTTAGTACCACATATAACCCGGGAGTAAAGATCTGGCCTGGGAGGATCCTGAATTGAGAGACTGACCATGTCTGTGAACCACGCTTTCCTGGGACATTAAGGGGTGACCAGAATGACTGTCGCTTCGTCCATCCTGATCTTCTGGAGCACCCCGGGTATGTGAGCAATAGGAGGAAACAGATGAGCAAAGTGGAAGTTCCACAGAATTGACACTGCATCTGTGGCAAAGGCTAGAGGGTCTCCTGTCCGGAAGGAGATTATCAGACCCTTCCTGTTGTCCCTGGTGGCCATGAGATCCATCGTTGGCACACTCAAACGTTCACAATAAGGTAGAAAGATTCCGGACTGAGTTCCCACTCTCCTGGATCTAAGCCTTGGTGACGGAGAACGGCAGGCTGTACATTTTATACCCATGGAATGTAATGACTCAGATGGTCAGAACATGGGCCTCAGCCAAACAAAGATTGTACCTCCCACCAAGCAGCTGTATAGCAAGTTCCCCCTTGGCAATGATGTATGCCTCAGCCTTGGCACTGTCTGACTGCACCTTCACTGGCCTCCCCAACAGAAGTGAAGTCCAGTACACAAAGGCCAACTAGGTCGCCCAGAGTTCCAAGACACTGATGGACAAGAGACTCTCTTCCAGAGACCACCTGCCCTGGACACCTAGGTGGCCCAGAACTGCAGCCCAGCCACTCTGGCTGGCGTCCATCATGAAAAGAGCCCACTCTGCAATCACAAAGAAACTGTTCCAAGTTAGGTCGATGTAACCTCCACTGGCGGTCCCGCCTGGCCTCCAGAGAGGGGGATATCAGGCAATCCAAATGCCCTGGATCAGTTGTGGATAACATCCTTCTGAAGTTCCCTCGTGTGGACCTGAGAGTAAGGAACTTCATCTAGTGTTGACACAAGTCTGCTCAGATGTCTCATGAAATCCCTGATTGGGGCCGGGGGCCACTCCAACGCCAGGGAAGCTTCCTGCATCACAAGAAGAATCTTGTCCTCTAGTAGGAAGATCTTCCCTTGATGGGTGTCAAACCTCAGTCCTGGAATACTAGAACCTGGGAGGGCACTGGAAACACGAGCATATTCAGGATCTACCCATGATGCACCAAAAATCTGGCAAAGTCCTAAATGTGACAAGTCAAGAGCGCCTCTGAGGGAGCCTCAATTAATAGATTGTCCAGGCAGAGAGTTGTGGAGATGCACTGGGCATGTATGAAAGCAGCCAAGGCTGTCGACATCCAGGTGAATATGAGAGGTGCCGAATGCAGGCCAAACAGCAGAGCTGTGAAATGGTAATGTTCTGAGCCTAAAGTAAAATGCAGGTAGTATTGCCTGTCTATGTGAAACTGGATGTGCAAATACACATCCTGAAGGTCCAGAGAGATCAGATACTACCTGGGCACATTGCAGAGATGATAAAACTCAAAGATTCCATCTTGAAGTGCGTAGTCACCACATTTGTTGAAACATTTAAGGTCCGGAATGAGGCGACAGTTGCTTTCCTTCAGAACCACAAATTGGTTGAAATAAAAATCTGAACAGTGCTCTGGGGGTAGTACTGGATCAAGAACCTGTCGTTACAGCAGCAAGTCCACTGCCTCCTAGAACAGCCATGCTGTGAACAGCTAATTCGACACTCTTAATAGGAAGAAGCTACTTTAATTCTAAGCTGTACCCTTCCGAGATTACCCACTGGTCCGTAACGGAGGAATCCCAGGCATCTCGAAAAAGGTGGCGCTGGACCCCTGCAGGTAACAATGGACCAGGATTCCAAAAATCACAAGGAAGTGTGTCTGTCTGGGCTTTGTGGTAGTGTGTGCTTGGGAGGATTGTGAGCTCTGCAGCTTCTGCTCAATTTGGCTGTGTCAGAGGAAAAAAATTTGCACCTTCCTCAGCATGGATGGATGGATGCTTGGTGTGAATCTGAGGCAACAAAGTGCTCTTACCAACAGTTGTGTCAGTGATAATCTGCTTCAGTTCAAGTCCAAACAGGGACTCACCCAGAAACGGCAAGGAAAAGAGCACACTTTGTAGAATGTTCCAGTGAAGGATTTCAGTTCTCAGCTCTGCTGAAAAGCCTACGCTTGCCCAGGGACCAGATTCCCCTGCAGTCAGCTAGAGCTTCAGGGAAAGGGGAGTGAGGGGGGAACTTTGGTCCTAAATATCCTTGAAACCATAAAGGTTTCAGAGATGGGACTGGGCGCATTTAGTTTTATTTTTTAATGCCTACACGATTCTGAAAAAGTGGCAATACTATCCCTTTAAGATTTGGATTTCAAGCTCCACACCGTCAAAGGGAGATCAAGTAAGTTGTGCTGCTGAATTGGTCCTTGAAATAGGAAATCTGGAATCTGAGGAAGACACAACAGCTATTTCAATGATCTTATCGCTCTAGTAGTGAAACAAAGATCTACTTGGCCAAAATGGGGCTATAGGAATGACATATCGCTATTGCTTGTGGATCCTGCTCTTGAAAAGAATGTCGTCAGTATTCTGTTTATTCCTAACGCCATCATGTCTATTTTGGGTTCTCCTCATTGAGCTGTTATTTGAAAGAAAATGTCCTGTTTTAATCAATTCCCATTCTCCTTGGTCTATGATCTGATGGCCGAGGTAATCTGCCTTCAATTCTTTACCACAGGATGTATATGGCTGACAATGCTGAAACATGTTTTTATCTGCTCAATAAAGGATTTTTTCCCCCACTTTCACCCAAGCAGCTTTGATCTTCATTCCTCCTTGGCGATTTATGCAAGCCACAGTTGCGGCATTGCCAGATTTAATCCAAATGGGAAGATTATTGAGAATGGTTATAGATAGGCATGATACTCTTGAATGGAGAAATATTCATACAATGCTCCCTATCCGAAAAGACTGGTGTCTGTTGCGACTGCTTTCCATTCTGTTATGGTAAAGCGTTTTCCTGGGAACAGGTTTGGACTTATGAGCCACCACTGTAGTGGCTTTCTGGTGGTCTCTGATATAGTAGTCATGTGATAGATGGTTTGGATTTTTGGACCAATTGCTTAATTGTTAGCAAAATTAGAAGATATCGTGAGTTAGCACACACATAAAAACTGGTGGATGGTATCTTATAAATATAGGTACCCTCTCACCACACCAAGGGAGCTAAAGAAATTTTCAAAGTCACCAATCCTCCAAAGATTAGGATAAGTTTTTTAAGCAGTACTACAGCCCTTTTAATGCAATGCAATGCTGCTAAGGTCCAGGTCCAGTGGCCTCCACAGTGTTCCAACTGTAGAGCAACAAAAGAAAAAGAAAAGACCCAGCGCAAATGCGCATCTAAGAGCAATCCCTTTTGGATAAGAAAACAGTTCCTTATGTAAATTAATCAAAGAATCCCTCAAGGTGGGTACTCGCTAGTATATTGCCAATATACTCAGAGTCTGGAGTAGCCTCTGCTTCTTTTTCTTATGTTGCGAGTTAGTTACTGGGAAGGAGCTTTTAGTAATAGATCGTCCAGGTGCAGAATCAGGTTTGCACCCTTGGTCTGGAGATTTGCCATAAGAGGAACAATCACCTTGGTAAAGACTCTCAGTGCTGCGACTAGACTGAAGGGAAGTGCCACAAATTAAAGTGTACTGGTACACAAACCTGACAAACAGTGGATATAAAAAGTCTACACACCCCTGTTAAAATGCTAGGTTCTTGTGATGTTAACGAATGAGACAATGATAAATCATGTCAGAACTTTTTCTACCTTTAATGTGACCTATAATGTGAACAATTCAATTGCAAAACAAACTGAAATCGTTGAAGGGGAAAAATAAAAAACTCACAATAACCTGGTTGCATAGGTGTGCACACACTGTCATAACTGGGGATGTGGCTGTGTTCAGAATTAACCAATCACATTCAATCTCATGTTAAATAGAAGTCACTGCACACCTGCCATCATTTAAAGTGACTCCGATTAATCACATATAAAGTTCAGCCGTTCTAGTAGGATTTTCCTGACATTTGCTTAGTTGCATCTCATTAGATATACCATTGGACACAGTGAAGACAGTCATCATCAAGTGGAGAAAATATGGAAGAACAGAAACTTTACCAAGAACTGGACATCCCTCCAAAATGGACGAGAAGAAAACTGGTGAGGGAGGCTTCCAAGAGGCCTACTGCAACATTAAGGGAACTGCAGGAATTTCTGGCAAGTACAGGCTGTGTGCTACATATGACAACAATCTCCCGTATTCTTAATATGAATGGGCTATGGGGTAGGGTGGCAAGATGGAAGCCTTTTCTTACAAAGAAAAACATCCAAGCCCGGCTGAAGTTTGCAATAACAAACATCAAATCCCCCAAAAGCACGTGGAAAAATGTGTCATGGTCTGATGAAACCAAGGTTGAACTTTTTGGCCATGATTCCAAAAGGTATGTTTGGAGCAAAAACAACACTGCACATCACCCAAAGAACACCATACCCACATGAAGCATGGTGGTGGGAGCTTCATGCTTTGGGGCTGTTTTTCCTCATTTGGAACCAGGGCCTTAGTCAGGGTGGAGGGAATCAGGAACAGTTCCACATACCAGGCATTTTTGGCACAAAACCTTCAGGCGTCTGTTAGATAGCTGAAGATGAAAAGGAAGTTCACGTTTCGGCACGACAGCGACCCAAAGCACACATCCAAATCCACAAAAGCATGGCTTCACCAGAAGATGATTAACGTTTTGGAATGGCCCAGCCAGAGCAAAGATCTGAATCCAATTTAACATCTGTGGGGTGATCTGAAGATGGCTGTGCACAGGAGATGTCCTCGCAATCTGACATATTTGGAGCGCTTTTGCAAAGAAGAGTTGGCAAATATTGCCACGCCAAGATGTGACATGCTAACAAACTCATACCCAAAAAGACGGATTGCTGTAATAAAATCAAAAGGTGCGTCAACAAAGTATTACCGTAAAATCTCAGGTATAATACGCAGGTGCAAATTATACCCAAGATTTTGGGTAAAATTGTAGTTCCTATGTACAATACACACCCCCTACTTGCCTGCAAAACCCCCATCTGGAGGCAGCGGGCGGCATCCCTGCCCTCACCGCCCGCTTCCTCTGTGCAGCAATAGGGCATTAAAAAAAAAAAAAAAAAAAAATTAAATGCCCACCTTGATAACCAGGATTCCCCCTCTGAACTTATAGACAGCAATCAAACAGGGACAGCGGGCGGCATTCTTGCACTAGCTGCCTGCTTCTTCCTCTCCCCGAACTCCTCTGAGCAGCCCTGTCAGGACCTACCATACATTCAATGCGCGCATGCATGTGCACTTAATGTATGGTAGGTCCTGACAGGGCTGCTCAGAGGAGTTCAGGGAGAGGAAGAAGTGTGCGGCTAGTGCAAGAATGCCGCCCGCTGTCCCTGTTTGACGGCTGCCTATAATTACAGAGGGGGAATCCTGGTTATCAAGGTGGGCATTTAATGTTTTTTTATGCACTACTGCTGCACAGAGGAAGCGGGCGGTGAGCGCAGGGATGCTGCCCGCTGCCTCCAGATGGGGTTTGCTGGACTTAATATTTTAGTTGAATTTTTTACTTGTGTATAATACGCACCCCCCACTTCACATAAGGTGAAATGGGGTAAAAATGTGCGTATTATACCCGAGGTTTTACGGTAGTTTAAGGGTGTGCACACCTATGCAACCAGGTTATTGTGAGTTTTTTTTTTATTTTTCCCGCTCAATGATTTCAGTTTGTTTTGCGATTGAATTGTTCACGTTATAGGTCACATTAAAAGGTGGAAAAAGTTCTGACAAGATTTATCTTTATCTCATTCTTTAACATCACAAGAAGTTGGCATTTTAACAGAGGTGTGTAGACTTTTTATATCCACTGTATTACCAATTGTTGGCCCATATTGCAATGTGACGCATCTTTAATGTACGTCAGAAATTCTTCTGGTTCTGTGGCCGCTATCACGAATTTGATAGATTCCATATTAAACTCTGTTAAACTGAGGAACTGGTTGCAAGCATTTAGCCCTTCGATTGCCCGAGCATAACCCTCAAGCAATGCATTGCGTACCCCTCTGCCATTCAAAAGGTTAAGTCCAAGATAGGACAGACTCTCCAGTCTTTTTTGGATGCCATACTTTTTCTTTTTTCCAAGATTTGTGGCAACTCTTGATGTGGAAGCCCTATTGACTTAGTCCAAACATGTAGTACACAATGTTAACTTTGTTTGAGACCTTAGCGTCACATGTTTTGAATATGGCAGAAGGACCTTTATTGTCTTTAGTTTTTTCTCTTAGCTGTCATTGTGTCTTACTCTTATGAGGGAAAAAAAGGATTTCATCTGTATTGTCCCAAAGGGACTAATGTGAGAAATATAGTCTTATATATAGTGGGACTTTCACCTTAATTCATATTTGAATATTTGAAAACTGCATTAAAAACTGCCTATAGGTCATCTTAAACTATCCATCTGCTGCTGTTTTGTTTAAGAGATTTTCACACTTATTTCTGGAAAAAAGTGAAACTGAACATTTCCTGGTACTGCACAAATCTTCATTAGCATATGAAACATCATTTAAACCTTAATTTGCATATGAGTTGTCACTGAGAAGACAATTTGCATGTGAAGCATCATTGTTACGCTTAAGAGCATATGAAAACATCACTGGTACAGCAATTAACATACTTTAGTATATGAAAGAAGTGTGAATATCTCCTGAACTGTACATTTTCTGAAGTTTATTAACAAGACATATAGGCAGTTTTTAAAGGGACAGTAATGTCCCATATAAACTTTTTAGTTTATAGAGACTTAGAAAATAAGCAGAATGGTGCAAACCCTCTCTCTCAAATCTATAAAGAATTCATTCATTGAAAAGATCTACAAAGTGTGCCTGGTTTGCAGGCACACTTTGTAGACATTTCCAATAAATGAATTCTTTATAGATAACGCGATCTCGGCTCTGATGCAGAGCCTCCTGCTGGTCCCAGGACCGGAATCTCCTGCTGTCGGCTAGATGCTGACGTCAGGAGGAGAGAGGGGCAAACTTTCAATACCTGTATCTCTCAAACCATAGCGGTTTGAAAGATGGGGCTTGCACCATTCTGCTTATTTTCTAAGGCTCTATAAAACTATACAAAGTTTTTATGGTACATTTCAGTTCCTTTAATGCAGTTTTCAAATATGCAAACTTGATAGAAGGTGAACGTTCCACTTTAAAAACGCTTCCCGTATAAAAAGAACAGGAACTGTGCCGATTTATAAAGAACTAAACCAATGGAGCTTGTCTGTGGTAGTGTACTTATCCTTATGATGTCAGACTAACATGAGGTACTGCTCCAACAAAGCTAGTGTACAGGGTACGGGGCCCATTAAATTTAATTGTGCTATTAACCAGCCCTGCTCCACCAGAGCTAGTAATGAGCCTATGCTGAAAAATTTCATTACTGCAATATGAAAGCTACGCTCTGATAGAGCTAGGTAATGGCCAAGAGGGATAGCAATGTTTCACAAAAAAAGCAGCACCAATTAATCTTCGTATTTGGGTCATGGAGAGCATTATTTTAATACTGTCAGAGCTGTAGTTGAAGAGTAATTGATTGATAAGGTATCCCCCTCCTTACCCCTTTACTGATGCAACACTGCTCACCTCAGAGCAGCAGGACTGTCCAGATGGATCTCAGAGAGGGACAATTTCAATTAGCATAAGGGAAAAACCTGTCGGGGGGTTCCTTATGCTCACAGTAAGAAGATTGTCCCTTGCTGGGAGCTGTCTGGTCTCAAGATCAGATTCCACAGCTGAGGGGAGGTGGCTTACACTAGGTAAAAGGGGCAGGAGGGGGATATTTTATCAATTACTTTTGAACTACAAATCAGACAGTATTGAAAGAACACTATGGCTTAAATACAATGACGATTAATTGGAGTTTCTGTTTTTGTGAAACATTCTATCCCTTTAAAGGAGCAAAAGAGAAGGAAACCGGCATAAACGGAAAAAACATTAATAAAAGCTACCGTATAATGCTCTCCCTTACTGTTGTTTAGAGTGAAGTGCTACATGGTGATAAAAACCTGTTGAGCCCTTGTCCCATAAAGCTTTTTGACCTAAAATAAAACTTCTTCACCCTCAGCCAACAGTTGAGCTAGGGCCTCCACACTAGTTATGACCAAAGTTTCTGTCCCAATGGAACTAGCCTCACATTATTAAAGTTAACCCATTGTGACAGAAGCTTATTAATAATCTTTAAGAATTCTTTCACTGAAGGGAATCCCTGGACTTCCTTGAGGGACACAAGCTTAAGCTAGAGCTGCAGGGGAGGTATTAGCAATCAGGAAGTGGGATGAGTTTTGTTTGTTTGAGTGCCCTGCCTTCTATAGGCACACTGCTTAACCCCATGTTCCCTGCATTCCTCAATGACTCTAAAGACATATTATGGATACAGCAAAGAAACCAGTGAAAACTTGTTTAAAATACACAGATCAAGAAGTGTAAAGTTTGTCTAGATCTAAACTGCCTAAAGGGCAATTCACCCCAGTACCTGCCACTGCATGTGATAATGTTGACTTAAGTAAATACTTGCATTTCAAATATAATATGGATGTGTACATTAAAACCAACAGAACAACTTTTGCTATAATGAGTAAATGTTTGTTAATGGATACCTGAGCTGGATACCGAACTAGTTGTACTAGTAGAGTGACTATGGTCCATAGCAGGGCTCGTAGAGTTACTATTACTTGTATTCGTCCCTTCATCAGTTGTTTTCTTGAAGAAGTTGTGCTGGAGAGCATAGAAAGGGGTAATTCTTGTTTTAGGGTCGTAATCCAACATCCTAAGAATTAAGTCTTTGAATTTCAGATAGTCTGATGGCGAGTGACCCTGCTCTCCCGCTCTTCGACCCCCTGGACCTCCCGTCTCCACACCAAGAACTTCATGAAGTCGACGAGTCCCTGGAACTTTGTAATCCTGAAAATAATACACATCAATTAAAAAAGGAAACAAAATGCCTTTTAAACAGTTATCTAACATTGCTGCTCCTTATACAGGCCTTTCAAATTTAACTAGCTTCTTTTATGATTTTTTATTTTTTTAAATAAATTAGGTAAAAGCCATGTTAATGATTTGAAACGAGTGCTTCTGGAGAGACAGTAAAGCCAAATTATAAAAATAAAGATGCTGTAGAGCATTACTTATTGAGTACTACCAATGTTGAGGGACGCTTATTTGAAAAGTTATTAATTTTTTTTTATAGCCTGATTTCAAAATGTTTTGTGGCTATGTTTTGATATTGTAACACCAACCTATAGAATCCTTACATCTGCAACAAGCCACTACCCAGGCAGTAATAGCAAATGCACCACCTAACTGCAAGACAAATCTTGAATGCAAACAAAATTGCAACTTTGCTCTTATAACAACTCTTGAAAGAATCATCACTGGGAGTACCCACCCACTTTTAACTCAATAGGAAAAAGCCACACATGCATATAGTTTCAGAATTAGGATTTACTGCCCCTTTACAAACCGTTTACATTGCTCAAGAGGACCCTTCTGCCATAGGCCTTAAACAATTGTTTCTTCTCCTGGTGGAAGTCCAGTCCAAACTCCTCCCACTTTAATGTGGCTATCTCCTCCCACTACAGTTTGTCAGTTTTCATTTAGCAAAGTCAGGAAGGGAAGAGAGACAAACAGAGCCAGCAACAGCAGGACATACTCATCAAATTATTTTTCTTGGGCAGGATACCCTGCATCCCTCAATGAACTAAGAAGAATTGAGTTTTCAAGGACAAAAAAAAACCCCACCTTTTCTCCATCATCACTGAGAGATACAAGGATCATAGGGATGTCCCAAAGCAGTTCCAAAATTATCAAGAGGGGTGGGGTGAGGGGTGTCCAAAACTGGCCTCTTGAGATGCAAAAATGTTAAACTTGGTTGAACTTTCTTTAATGTGTGAACAGATGACTCAGATATGCAATGCAGCAACATGTCAACAGTGGCCTGGTTTTTCAAGGACCATGAAGTACTGATGGACCTAGATGAATGAGCTGTAATCCTGAAAGATGCTGGAACAGGCTTCAGTCTGTACACTTGTCATATAAGAGTATTTTAGTCTTACCTGTTAAATCCTTTTATCTTAGTCCACATATCTCAGGTACCATGGAGAGGCGACAGCTCCTCCCAGTGGGCTGGAACAATTCTAGAAGTGCAGGGGTGGAGCCTCCCCCTCCTGCATATCAGGCTACCTTAGACAATCCCCGCCAGATAGATTTGAGAAAAATATACCTATCAAGTAAGATACGCATACAAAATGAGAGGCTTCTGAGGATGAACAAAAGCAGTGGCCTGTTCTACGGCTAGTCACCACTCAAACATCACATTTTAGCTCTCCAGTGCTATTACAGGGGAGACTAATCCCACCCAAAAGGGCGGTACAGTTCCAAAATGACAGGCAAGTCCCTTCTGCTCAGGAACACCAGCTAACCCCTGACGTACGTTTCGGCATTGTTGGGCCTCCCCAGAGAGGTGCAGCTGGACTCTCTAGGTACTGGGAGCAAGATAGAAAGAAGGGACGCTGCCTGTCAGCGATGAGCCCAAAATGACTCCCACATCCAGTCAGAAGAGACCCAGCATGGTCCCTTTCACTGGGTGGGAGACCTGTGAGTCATATGGACTAAGAGAAAAGGATTTAACAGGTAAGATTAAAATCCTCTTTCCTCTGTTGTCCAATCAGGGATTACAGGGGTATAACTCATGGAAATGTACCAACAATGAGCTCACCAGGGTGGGAGGAGAAGGAAAGAACAAAGTGATGGTCCCCCATGATACCACAATTCCCATGGACTACCCATGACACGGAATTGCCCAAACTAATAAAGTGTCAACGGACACTAAATAACGCAATAGGCACAGGGATGAAAGTCCTAGACAGGCAAAACTGCCTCCAGGACTTTCCTGCAAAAGCTGGCTTCAGCCAAAGCCAGAACATCAATATGGTAGTGCTTGGCAAAGTTGTGCACAGAAGATCAAATGGCTGCGTTGCATAGCTCTTCAGCAGAGGCTCGATTCTTGTAGGCCCAGGAGGCCCCAACAGACCTGGTGGAGTGTGCTGTAATGCAGAAGGGCAGGTCTCCCTCTGAGCGCTCATAAGACTTGCAAATGGTAGACTTACAGCAGAACTGCCACCCTGTCTAAACTTGTCCCTAAAGAATTACCCATCTGATGACTAGCTGATCAATAATGCTAGACGCCAGAATTATTACCTCCTTTTAGAGAATTCCTACTGCTCCCGGACTGACAGTTAGGAAACAACGCAGGCATCTTTGCATGGTGACACCTGCACTGCCAGTCCCAGTCTGCTATAGGAGGCATTGCTGGAAGCTGCACAGCACCGGATGGTACCAACAGCACAGGTGTCACTATGCAAAGATGTCTGCGCTGTTTCCTGGCAGTCAGTCCTGGGAGCAGTAGGAATTCTCTAAAAGGAGGTAATAATTCTGCCGACTAGCACTATTGAGCAGCTAGTCACCAGATGGGTAATTCTTCAGGGACAAGTTTAGGCAGGGTTGCAGTTCCACTTTAATCTAGGATGCAATAGTCACCTTGATAACAGATGAGAGTTGGTACGGTATTAGCCGTAGAAATGCAGGAGGCAAATCTAGTTTGATACCTTTAATGGCTAACTAAGCAGATTTAGAATGCAAGCTTTCAAAACCTTAGGTGTCTTCCTCAGGAATGTTTCACAGATAAATATGAAAACATCTCATATATAAGTACACATTGCATTGTTTAGAATGGAAATCAGATAAGAGAACGCAGTCCAGATGCAGATACTTCGATCAGTCAATGGTAAATTGCATTCTTCCTCTGAGGTTTTATAGGTATTTACAATCCCATTAGGGCTGTTGGAAAGGTCAATCTACAATGTGATAATGTGACAAGAACTCTGTCTTTATTCAAACCATTATGAATACCATTAAAATTCAATATTAACTTATACTTTTCCATACGTCTGAGTGAGGAACAGTCCCATCAGTACAGTTAATCTAATGTCCCTGACACGTTGTCCATTTTGGCAAAAATGTTCTCCCACTGATGTCTCTCTTTTTGTTGTTGACACTGGATCTGTGGGAATTAAACTTTTTATGTAGTGGTTGTCCAGTTTCACCCACAAAGAGCTGCTGGGCACTGTGCACACATGATGAGGTATATTACATTGGATGATTTGCAGGTGAAGGTACCATTGATCTTATGGTGTAACTGGGTGTTTGGCATGGGTACCTTGTCTGTGGTGTAAATGTGTGCACAGGTTTCACACCTCTTTTGTAGGCAGGGAGATGTGCCATTTTTTGTATTTTTATTCAGGGCACGCCTTACATGCACAAGGAAAATTTAATACATAAAGGCCTCATGCTGAAAAATCCTACCTTGGACACATACAACAGCAGGTTTGCACAGCAACAGAGTACCAGGACTTCCCAGAGCCTATGCAACAACCTTATTCGGATCTGCTAAAACAGGAAATCAAAGATACAAGCAGAAACATCAACTCTCAAGGAACAGCTTGAACCAGAGAGAGGACATACAATAGGCCCTTAAACAATACTACAAGAAACTGCAAACACTCCTCATCAACACCATGAGGAAGAAACTACAGAGACCACGATACAAAGCAGTAAAGGTATCAACAACTATATTTGCCTCCTATAGTCACCTTGGATGCAGCCAAACCAGACCCGGGACCCTCAGGGATGACAACGAATCAGTTTTGTGGATGGACTCCGTATGTTGCACATAGAACTTGAGGCAATGCACTACATCCAACAAGAGGAGATCCCACTCCTTGTCAAGATTTAAGATTAGGACAAAAGGGAGGCACAACAACCTCTTGATGATGTGTAGCTCAGAGACCACCTTAGGAAGAAATTCCTGGGACATACGGAAAACCACCTTATCTTTGTGAAACACAAGGTAAGGCGGTTTGCAGGACAAAGCCTGCAACTGAGCAACTCTGCGGACAAAGACCATAACCAAAAGAAAGGCCATCTTCCACATCAGAAGATGCAAAGGAATGGTAGCCAAGGACTCAAAAGGAGGCTACTGCAAGACAACAAAGACCAGATTGGGGAGTGGGAGCCTTACAGACAGGCAATGCATGAGCGACAACCTGAAAGAAGATTGCCATACGGCAACATTGCAATGTGTCTCTGGAAAAAGACAGAATTGGAGGTCTGGACCTTCAAGGAACTAAGACTAAGGCCCTTGTTCACACCATCCTGCAAAAAGGACAAGATGGATGGAAGAACAAACTCCTGTGACAGCCTGCCCCACAAACAGGCCCTGAAGAATGACAAAAAAACTGCATAAAATGAACACAGTACTTCAAACATATCACTTCCAACAGATCCTATTTGTTGGAAAGAGCTGGACAGAACGAACAAGTACAATGTTCTGGGTGATTTGAAACACATTAACGTGGGCAAGAAACCCTTGCATTTACATAACCCGGCATAAGTGTAGCCAACCGGTGAACATACACAATGGCAAGGAAGGAAGGTCATCTTGGGAGTCAGAGGACACACGGTAGCATCTGAAAGTGGTTAAAAAGGATGCTTCCGAAGAACACCTAATACTAAATTCAAAACGCATGGGGGAGTGGGATCTCTAAAGACAGGCGTCATGCCAAGGCATGAGTTGGCACTTGCAGGTCCCTGGTATGTATAATTTGACCATTTTGTGTATTTTATTGTATCTTTTAAAGTGTTAGCTAAATTAGCTGAGAAAATATCACCAGAAACTGAATTAATAAGTCACCAGAGCAGGATGTAGGGGTCCATAAAAGGTACTGGGCCCTCTGCCTTGATTGGGTTCATCCAGGGGACAGTCAAATATTATGAAAGAGAGAACATGTTATATATAGTGTAAAATGGTTCAATACAAATATATATTTAGAATGCCCAGGTTTTATCCTTGTGGTGGGTACCAAACTTGCCAGGGGGAGGTGTTCCTGCAATGAGTTACAAGAATAGCCACTATGCAACCAGTTAGACCCAGCATGTTTGGTGTTCAGATATTCACACAGATATGAGGAATATGATTATTGTAACATTACAGATGTGTGCTGTGGATTGCATGTTTTGGGAAGCCTTATGATTTTCCAGGTAGAATTCTGCAGTAACATCCCTGACAGGTCTGACTGAATGGGCTGTAAACGGTCAGGCCAAACCTCCCCCAGGCAACACCCAGGGGGTTTGGCCTCTTAGAAGGAACTGTGGAATGTACTTAATACGGGTTTTTGGATAAAAACAGAGAATTTCTTTGTAACAACTGAAGGGGGATATACCATCTCAAGTTCCCACAAGGATTCTTAAAATATCTGTAATTGTATTTAAGGATTTCTTGTGTTTCTCCCATTTTAATTTATGGACTGTTTTGCCAATTTGTAATATTTATTTGTGTATGTCCTTTACTGGGGTGATAGTGCAGGAGGGATTTCAGGGTTTAATTTGGTGGTTGCTAGGAATAGTAACAGGTAACCAGGGGTCTGGTATTTTTAACCCTTTCACTCCCACACTCTTCCCACTGTCTCAGCAGGGCCTATAGCCTTCGCTTGTGACAACAGGGTAGGCATGACCCACATCCTAATCAAAGGTCGTGACATAAGGAGTAAAGCAATGCACCACTGGAAAACCAAGCTGAAATATGAACACAGAGCTAATGCTGTGACCTTTGTTGACACTACCTTGAAGAAAAGCCAGAACCTCTGGAAGACTGAAAGGCTTAGAAGAACACCAGACCCTATGATCAGCCGTAGACGAGGCTGGCTTTATAGCTTAGATCAGGGTTGTCCAAGTTCAGTCCTCAAGGGCCACCAACAGTGCAGAATTTAAGGATTTCCCTGATTAAGCACAGGTGAGTCAATCAAAATGAATTAACCACTGATTAACACACCTGTGCTTAAAGGGATAGTAATGTTTCATAATAAAAACAGCTCTAATTAATCATCATAGTATTTGGACTTTGGAGAGTGTTATTTCAATTCTGTCAGAGCTGTAGTTCAAGAGTAATTCAATAACAAAGTATCCCGCTCCCGCCCCTTTTACTGATGTAACACTGTTCAGCCAGATCAGAAGGGAGGTGACCAGGTAGACTGCAGAGAGGGACAATTAAGATAAGGGAAAAACCTTAAAAACTTGTCAAGGTGGGCAGGGCTTTCATTGTTCTCACAGGAAGAAGATTGTCCCCTTCTGTTATTTGTCTTGTCTATGGACTGCATTTCACATCTGAGAAGAGATGGCTTACACTAGGTAAAAGGGGCGGGGAGGGGGAAACTGCTTGTGAATATCTCTCAAACTATAAAGGTTTGAGAGATAAGACTTATATTGTTCATGTTTTTTTTTTTTAATGCCTACAAAATAAAATGAAGATAAAATGAGGTATTCTTATCCCTTTAATAACCAGGGAATCCTTAAATACTGGTCTGTTGGTGGCCCTTGAGGACTGAACTTGGACAGCCCTGGCTTAGATAATAGTAGAGAGAACCGCTTTAGAGAGGGGGCACACTCTCCGCCTGAAGACAAACCGAGCCTTGGGTTAGAAGCTCCGATCTTGATGTAAGATTACAGAGCTCCACTTGAGAAGAACCAAGAACAAAGCCTGATGGGACCAGAAGGGAGTAATCAGGATGACATGAGCTCTCTCCATTCTGACATATCGCAAGACCCAGGGAATCAGGGAGACTGGAGGAAATATATGCTAGATGAAAATTCCAAGGTATGCATCCATTGCAAACACTAGGGGTCCTTTGATCTATCACAGAAAATGGGGGATTTGAGGTTCGAGAGAACCCATGCAATACATTGATAGTAATTCCCAGCATTGGACAATCCGTTTCAACACTATGGTTGAGTTCCCAGTTTCTGTTCCATGTGTTGGCCGGAAAACTAGCCTCGACCCACTGGAGGATCTCTTGAATGGACCAGACTTGTTTCTTTCCTGGGGAATAATGTATGCAACCGCTCATATTGGCTTAGTGGACCCTCACTGGTGTCTGTCAGGATATGGCTCTTGCTGCCAGAAGCATTACATATGACCTGCTGTAGGTCAGGGACAAAAAGTGGTTTCCCTAGGGAGGGGACACCAGGAACATTTTTTGGAAATCTTGAGGCACAAAGTGTGACACGTAAATAGCAAGAAGGTATATAGAAATACCAAAAAAGGCACTTACCTGACTGCAAGGAGTTAAACTGGCAAGAAGAGAAAAGACCAGCCTCTGCATAACATTTACAATGAGAGCAGAAAATGTCTCCCAAGTGTTCGATTCAGAAAGCTCTTGAAACAGGGTATTCTGAGGGATGCAATTTTCAAATGCACCTGGTTGGCAAACTGTGGATCTCCAGCTTCGGCTCTCTCCGGTGCTCTGAACAAAGTTCCCATGATGACCTTGCAATACAGGAGGTCATCAGATTCAATCTGAGAGCTCTCTGACCCCCATTTGTAAACTGGGTCAGAGATGTGTTTTGCATGAAAGATGCCCACTGCGCTGCACCTGGTTCTTCAAGGGGCCAAATCAATATTACACACACAAAAAAGGGTCATGAAATCTGAAGTAAAATGCTGCCACATTAATGTGAGTGCCGAACTAGTAAGGGCACAGGTAAGAAGACCACAGCACCATAGGTTAACTTACCAAGTTTTAATTCTTCAGACTCCCGTTACACTAATTATAGAGGAGTTTCACAATGAGGCCGACTTGTATTATATAGAAGTCAGCCTGCACAGGGAAAGGTACTGAAATACACGTGAGCTGAGCAATCTATAGCCAAGAAACACAGTAAATGGGAGTGCACCTATTGGGGAATTATACATCCCCATATAGAGAGAAAAAACAAAACAAAAAAACCAAACAAAAAAAAAACCAAACAAAACAAAAAAAAAAACCAAACAAAAAAAAAAACCAAACAAAAAAAAAAAACCAAACAAGTAGTCTAGTATCCTGATGCAAAGTCACTAAAAACTTGTTTTCAAGTTATCCTCTTGCCATATACTTTTGTTCATTTCCATGTCCCTGAGGGGCTTGACAACACATACATCTTCTAACAGTAGAAAGCCAAATGCGATTCTAAAACATCTGAGAGCGCTAAACTTCCCCCCTTCTCAAAACATGCATATGTTCAAACATATCACTACATTTTGCATGGCATTTGAGCAGGGAGAAAGTTTGACTCTGCACAGGCTACTGGTTAGATGACAGAGATGCTGGAGTGGTAATCCAACCCCCCAGAATACAACAAAAGAAAATAAATACAAGCTGATTAGTGTAACAAAGCAAGCAGAATTTTTGATTTTTATTTATAAGTCTCTATGATGAGGCAACCTTGCCCTTAATAGATTTCCATGAAGATTTGACCTTCACTAACCTAGGGTTTGATATGAATAGAATATATTACGAAGTAAAGAAAACATGTAAATCAATAGATGCAAAACTACTGGCATATCATGTTTAACATAGATTACCTTTTTGATGTCTTTATTTTTCTTTACAGTCCATGTTCCTTCAGGAAGCTTGTCAAAGTATTTTCGTGCTTTTGGAGCCTGATCCAACATGTGGTTTGGGGGGGTACCCAGAACTTCTACTATCTTGTTCATCTGATCCACCTGCATCATTCACAACATAAAATGGTCACATAACATGGTAATAAAATAAATAAATAAATAAATAAAATAAATAAATTACTGAGAGGCTGGTACATAAGTGAAATATGTGGAATATTTTACTACTGCAACTCCACCCTGAGTCAGAACACATCTACTGCAGTCATTTAATATGCTGGGTTTGTGGTGCCCTGATGTGAGTAAAGGATTATATTCCAATAAGGTGAAAGTTTGGCACTCTCTACTCTTAGTAATCAGTTAGCCACAGAGTCAAGATTAAGCCACAACTTTTCCAAAATAAAAAAAATCAGGACAGATAGAAAAATGTGGATTTTAGTGAACTTACCGTTAAAACATTTTCTTAGTCCATGTGGAACACAGGAACAATGGGGGTAAAGTTCCTTTCCACCTCCTCCAAACGGCTGGGAATGTCAAAAAAGGAGTGCCTTTGAGGCAGATACTATCTTCTTCCCTTCCAGCATTACTCCTGCCCCTCAGTTTCACGTATTGCAAAGTAGCAGAAAGAAAGCAAGAGCACAAGGAAAGTTTGAAATCCACTGAAGACCCCAAGGGAACCTCCTCTGCAAGGGACTTAAAACAACGTGCTTTTTTCCACTGGGGGGAGTCCTGCATTCAAACTGTACTAAGAGAAAAGGATTTAATGGTAAGTTCACTAAATACTCTTTTCTCTTCCATTAAATATGGAACACAGGAACCAAAGGGTTTTAAAAAGCATCCAACACGATTCCTGAGAGGGGGTGATTGGATAAAAAACCCTCCTTTGCAGACAAGTATTCTACAGGACCAATCAATACTATATGAACATGAGGTATCAAAACACTAACAAGAACAGGGTTAAGACTCTACATAAAGAAATACTAGGAAAGTTCTTAAACAGACAACACTGACTAACTGCCTTTCCTGCCAAAGCTGATGCCATCTGACGCCAGTACATTGACAAGGTAACGTGTGGTGAAGGTATGCATAGACGACCAGGTCGCTGCCTTACACAGCTGTACAGAGGCCTGATGCTTGTAGGCCCAAGAGGTGCACGGAGTCTCGAAATGGAACATGTTTCTTATAAAGTGCACATTCCTAATGGATAGTGGCCTTGATTTAAGCAGCAATGGATACTTTTAATAGCATGGCCCACTTAAGAACACCTCAGGTATGGGAGTCAGATTTCCTGAAGGCTGTGTGCTATGGACAGGTAAACACAAGGAAAGGAGAACACAAAAGGAGTGCCCTAGTGCAGGTCAATTTGATTCTTATGAGCACCACCCTGTAAGATACCCCACAAGGCATCTATGGAATATTCCTGACCCATGAACAGGACAGCACGCATCTGTTCGGTATGATTGCAGAGCTGCCCCTCCTCAAACCTCATTCTCCCCAGAGGGTAGAGTATGTCAATATACAGAAAAAAACAAAACAAAACTAAAACGGGGGCTGCCCAATCATGTAATACGGTCATTCAAGATCTATTGGATCCAATAGTTTCAAATCTACTCACATGTAGTTGTGGTCAGAAAAGGGATATCCCAAGCTGACAAATCAGCATGTGGAGAACTCTCACCATCGCAGCTGCTGTCAATTGCCAATAGAGATCACCTAGTTCAAAATGTATCCAAAGGGTTTTAAGAATAATAATGCAAATAAAATAATTCATAAAATGATAAAGTTAAATTAAGAAGTGGATAACTAGTTTTGCAAGTCAACCACATTATCAAAGCCAAGACCACTTTGATCTTGGCTTTGATAAAGTGGTTGACGTGCGAAATGAATTAGCCACTTTTTAATTTATTTTAAACTTTCAGAGAGCAGATCCTATGTTAGGCCTTAGGCAAAACAAGCTTCCAAGCCTGAACCAGTGGAAATGACAGTGTCTGAAAAACCTTTCAGCATGTTGGCTTGACAAGCCATGCTGCCAAATCCAACCTATTCATACGACTGTTACAAAGTGGGCCCTGAATAGGAAGATCTGGTCTGAGAGGAAGGTGAAATGGTTCTGCGATGGACAGATTGAGAAGATCTGTGAACCAAGCCTGACAGGGCAGTGACCAAGATGGAGAAGACTGAAGTCATTCTGATCTTCCTCAACACCCTGGGAATCAGGGGAAAGTGTGAAACATGCAGATCAGAAGGAAGTTCATTGGAATGTACAATGCATCCACTGCAAATGCTAGAGGGTCCTTCTGAGTGAACAAGAGCACAACTTGGCATGTGTAACAAAATGAGATTCACCGATTAAGACCACAGTGCTGGACAATTTGATTGAACACACTGAGTTCCCGATTCCCAGGGTCCAACTTCAATAGCTTTCAACCACGCCGCTGAGATGTCTAAGTATCCTTCTGCCTACAGAAGCTCCAGGATCTCCACCCAAGCGGACTGGTTTCTGGTCCTTGATATGAGATTTATGTAGGCAACTGCTGTCATTTTGTCCAACTGGTCCCTCCCCTGTGCGCCCGACAGTACATGGGACCAGCACAAAGTGCTAACCGAATTGCCCATATCTCCAGAATATTGCTTGGAAGAAGACTCTTTCCGCAGGCCAGGTGACAAAGGCCGACATCCGTGGTGATTACCACCCATTCTGGTATAAGAAAGGGACTTCCCAGTGCTAGGAGAAGGTGAAGCTGCCAGAGAATATCCCGCTTCACTCATTCAGACAGCAAAATGGCAGGAAAGACTTGGCAGCCTTGGATTTCTGAGCAGACTTCTTGTTCTGCCAATTCTGTTAGGACTTTGGGGTGGAGAGGGTCAGGAAGGTTTGAACCATGAGATGCCCCATACGGGGGTGTGTGTGTGTGTGTCTAGGTAAAGGCCAAAAAGCTGCCTTAATGCAAAAGGAAGGACAAGAGACTTTGAAAGATTGGTCATATGACCAAATATTGACCTCACAATGTGGCTAACAAGCTGCTACTGAACGGGTTGAGGCCTTTACAGAAATTCTGGCTGCACAGAAGGCTGCCTCAGTAAGTTTTTTTTTTTTTTATAAATATAAAGTAAAGTCCAACTTCAAAATGTTAAAAACCATCAATGCAAGACAGATTGGGATAATTTAAAGGAAGAAATACTGAGGGGAATATTATTGGAATTTAAAGTGACAGTAAATTAATCTGTAAAAAATAATATATAGTAGGGTTTACCCTCCAGAGTAAGACTGGTTACTCCCACACCACTGAGAAGTATTTCTAATGTTACCCCACTTAAAACCCTCATGTTTGAGCTGCAATATCTCAATAGACAGGAATTTTACAGTGGCACTGTTGCTACACCTGACTATGGTCGATAGGACAGTAGAAACAAGTCCCTAACTTTCAGGCCACTGCGATACTACATACACAAAAAAAAAAAAGAAGTGACTTTGTAGAAAAGCCTTAAGAAGTAACAAATAAAATCATACCATTATCAGATACTGGGTTACAACAGAAGACATCAAGACTGGAAAATATAACTGATTATATGCCTGTGTACACTGCAGAAGAGATAGTTAACAGGAATCAACACATTTTTATGAAGACTAGATGTAGCGAAATAAATATTTTCAGCTTCTATGAAGTATCAACCTAGATAAAAAGGAAGTAGATTTAGTATAGCTAGATTTTGCACTGATACAGAGCCATATAGACTGGTATATAAAATAAGGAAATTGAGTCTAAGGATAACTTTTGCAACTGGATAGAAATCCACTTAGATAGGGAACAGTGGGTTGTTGTAAATGGAAAATCCAAAAAGGTGCGTTCTCCTTCTTTATCTTCCCAAGTATACCGCGAATCAGAGGCAACGGAGGAAAGCACTGGCCACATAAATTTTCATGAGATGGTTGTACTGTCCATTGCAAAATCTAAGGGACCTTTTGACATGGTGCTGAACAGAGGAACTTTCCTGTTCTTGCAGGATGCAATCCGGTACACTGATGGGAAGTGCCAGTGGTGTACTCTGTTCAATTGCCTCCTGGATAAGTTCTCAGATTTCTGGACCCAGATCTTGACAGATGAAAAAAATATATGTGACCACTCTTTCCATTCCTGGGATATGGGCTGCCAAGATGGTTGGTACCTGAGCTTCTGCCCATTGAAAGAGTTCCCAGCCTATGTCCAGGTTGATTTGCTCAAAGTTCCTCACTGAGGACAAATGTATGCAACCAATGTTGCATTATTGGACTGGATGTTCACTGGGGTCTCTTTCCTCTTTCCATATATGGGACCAGTAAGGAAGTGCTAGATTAATAGCTCAAATTTCCATGATGTTTATTGTTAGACTCTCCTCTCCAGTCCAGCAGACCTGAGCTGTCATGGGGGACCCATGGACACACCACCACCTCCCAGGCTGGCGTCTGTAGTGACCATGGTCCAATCCAGTATTACAAAAAGGTATCCTGGTGTCACATGAAGGAGATGAAGCCAACAGTGAAGGTCTTCCCACATCCAAGGGGACACAGTGGTGTAACTCAAATGGGATCACAGCCTTGACCAGCTCCTGAAGATGTCCAAGTGAGGTTCCCTTGTGTGGAACGAAGCATGGGGAACTGCACCTCTAAGGCCAACACCAGATGACCCAGGACTCATGCAATCTCTTATTGTGGCTGAGAGTCAGATCAGAGCCTTGGGACACATCCTGAAAAAGAATCTGGATTTGGTATTCTGGCAATATTCTCCCTTGAAGTGTGTGTTGAATCTCATGCCCAAGTAGTACATGGAGTGATAACGAACCAGTGAGGGCTTCTTCAAAGTGAGGACCCAACCATAATAGTCAGAAGACTGTCTAGATACAGAGCATGTGAATAGGCATAGCCAGCTAGGGCTACCATGATCTTTGTGAAGATCTTTGGAGCGGACGGCAGGTGAAATGGGAGGGCAGTGACCTGATAGTGGCTGCACTCGAAAGCAAAGCGCATGAAAGGTTGGTGGTCTGGAGGAATCGGGACATGCAGGTGACCATTCCGAAGGTCTAGGGAGGCAATGTACTCTCAATGACACATTACTGAAATAACAGACTGCATGGAATCCACGTAATGGTTGGGACATTTCAAGTCCACAGTAGGACAGCAGCAGTCAACCTTTTTGGGAACCATAAAAAGATGAAGCCTGAGAATCATTCCAGGGCAGAGACTGGAAACGAAACCGGTTTGTTCAACAGGGAAGAGATGGGGTCTCTGAACAGAAGTATGCTATTTTAATCTAGATCAACTCATGACAGAAAGAAGCAATGAGATGTAAGGGACTTGAAATCTATGAGTACCCTTCCAAAATGACTCACCACACCCAGACTTCTTGATCTGCCAAGCCTGCTTGGTTTTTGGTTAGGGGAGGGCCTGGGAGGCCTGAGTTGAACCCTCTGAGCCCTAAACTGGACAGAGGAAACTAAATCCACAGCTCTTCCTGGGAAAAAAAGGAGCAAGCTCCTGCCATAGGGGCATCACTGTTGACCTACCCGGGTCAGGCCAGAAGAGATGCTTGCCCACAAAAGGAAAGGAAACTAGAGATCTTTGAAGATTGATCAGCCAACCAAATCTTGAGCCACAAAGTAAGAGAATACTGAGGACTTGCATGATAATCTTGCAGCATGAAAAGCTGCTAAAGGGAGTTCTGCATTAGCTTTCAATATGTTGGCAAGCATAACCAGGAGCTCCTCTCCTCCTGAACATCCTTGCAGATGGTCTCAAGTTTTTCACAGCAGTCAGCTTTTCCTGTTAACTCACGCTGAAGCAACAATGGCTCAAGGCCTCCCCAGGGACTGCAAAGTTTACCATTAATAAGCAGAGGCCTGATTCTAAAAGGCACCAGGACACAACCACCAAACGAGTGGAGAGTGCTGTAACTCTTAAAGGAACAGGTTTCTTCTTGCTTACATACACCTAGCATAGTAACAGTTGAGGTCCACCCCGGGTACCACACATTAAGGAGGGTGGCATGCAGTCTGAGGCCAGATTATTTGCTCTGTCTGCGGCACATCTAATGCTGTCAGTACTGGTTGCTTTGTAAGTTAAAAGGGAATATCTAATCACAGTTTGCTTGCACATTGCTATCTGCTCTGTGCTGTGCCCCCGCCATCCAGTGCCTTCATTCCTTCCTAGTACGTAACTGCATGAGCCTCGCAGTCAATAAGAGAGGAGTGCTTTACTGCCTTTGACAGCATACTCCTCTCCCATTGGTTGTGCGTGTGATGTGGAGGCGGCGTGGTCTGACTGACGGAGGAGATGCCTGGAATCTGAACAGACCTGGTCACTGTGTGTTAGGGAGCAGTGAGTTACGCAGGCTCAGCGGAGCGTGCGAGTGTGAACAGTTTGGACAGGATGAGACTGCAAGGACGACGGAGGCCTACCGCACCATATGCCAACAGGCAGCCAGCCTCAAGGGAGCCCTCGGCTAAGCAGCACCAGAGCACTGATCTCGCAGTTACAGGGTGAATACACAAAAGTTAGTAGTTAACTGAATGTTAAATAAGTACACCACAATTTCTCTTGTCTGTTGGATTTTTCTTTTCAGTAGGCATGGACTAGTGGAATTTTCAGCCCTATCAATGATATTGTGAAAACCTGCACTGTTTTAGAGCTTTCTGAACTTGAATTGTTAAGCTTGATTTTATTAGGAGTTAACGCTTTCATAATAGTTCCATTTGTATTGTTTTTACCAAATCATTCCCAGTTTTTATTTAGGTTTCTAAGACGGAGTGCTGTACACTTATTCCTGAGGAGGTTAGGAGGACAGTTTTGGTGTTTACAAAATGTCATAAGTTCTGAATATAGTTCTGAATATAGACAGACTCAACTTTCAATGTAGTGGCTGAGCCTAGAGTGACGTAGAGAGCACGGAAGAGATTGGGTTCTCTTGGACAGCGATGGATTTAAACTACGATGAGGGTGCATTTAAACATCTTAATACAAAACTGAAAAATATTGTGGGTGTTTTTTTTAAATTTAAACTTTGGGGGGTGGGATGTTACCAAGTATGGTTCCACCCCGGGTGCCAAATTGCTCTAGGTATGCCCTGTAAGTAATTCATTGGCTAGTTCTTTGTACTGACCTTGAATGTATTTGTGAATGGTAATCATATCACCCTTTAGACCTCTCTTCTCTAATGTAAACAAACACAGTTTGGCTAGTCTCTCTTAATAACTCAGATCTTCCAATCTCTATCAGTTTTGTTGCACGTCTCTGAACCTTTTCCAGTTCAATGTTTACTGGGGACCATAACCAAGGATTTATACAGAGGTAGGATAATATTAGCATCCCTTGCATCTACACCTCTTTTTACGCAGGCTAGTACCCGATTTGCTCTTGCAGCATATGAGTGACTCTGCACACTGCTGTGAAGTCTGTTGTCTATCAGTACTCCTAAATCTCTCTCTAATGAGGATTCCCCAAGTTGTTTCACATTTAGAGTATATGTAGCAAGTTTGCTTCTGCAGTCAAAATGCATAACCTTACATTTATCTACATTAAATGTCATCTGCCACTTTCCCGTCCATTCACTCAGTTTATCCAAATCCTTCTGCAGAGAAAAAAACATTAGTTCTGTACGTATTTCCTTACATAGCTTAGTGTCATCAGCAAACACTGAGATGCAACTTACAATTCCCTCTTCTACATCATTAACACATTAAAAAGCATTGGGCCCAGGACTGAACCCTACAGAACCCCACTTATAAAACTTTAGAACAATTTGAAAAAGTTCCATTTACAACAACTCTGCCATCTATCATTTAAAGTGTTAGTAATGTCCACAAAAACTTTTTTTTACATTCAGAAGAGCTTAAAAAACAGAGCTAAATGCAAAAAAGTATCTCAAACCGCTATGATTTAAGAGATACAGGCGTTTAAAGTTTGATCTCTCCTACTGACAGCTGTAAAGCTGTCAGTAGGAGATCCGTGTCAGCCAACACGGAGGTGATCGAGAAGTGCTGCAATCTCGTCATTTACCACGAATTCCTTCATTGGAATGGTCTAAAACTTGTGCCTGGTTTTCAAGCACTCGTTTTAGACCATTCCAATTAAAGGATTCGTGGTAAATAACGAGATTGCGGCACTTCAAGCGCCTCCGTGTCGGCTGACACAGATCTCCTGCTGACAGCTTTACAGCTGTCAGTAGGAGAGATCAAACTTTAAACGCCTGTATCTCTTAAACCATAGCGGTTTGAGATCCTTTTTTTGCATTTAGCTCTGCTTTTTAAGCTCTTCTAAATGCAAAAAGTTTTTTGTGGACATTACTAACACTTTAACCAGTTCTCAATCCATGTGCAGATAACACCGCCCAAACCGAAGCCTTTTAATTTATGCAATAACCTATTGTGAGGCACTGTATCAAAGCTTTTGCAAAATCCAAGTATACTACATCTACAGAAATTCCCCTGTCCAATTACTACTTACGCTTTCATAAAATTTAAGCAAATTAGTCTGACAAGATCTATTCTTCATGAAACCATGCTGATTCCTAATAATAATAATTGTTTATCTTCACATAGTTCTGAATAGTGTCAGTTAGTAACCCTTCTAGTATCTTACCTACTATGGAAGTCAAGCTCACAGGTCTATAATTTCCTGGTTTGGATCTTGCTCCCTTTTTAAACAATGGAACTACATCAGCTCCAATCACAGGGCACGATGCCTTATGAAAGTGAATAAATAAATATTAAGTATAATGGTCTTCCTATTACTGAACTAAGTTCCTTAAGTACCCTTGGGTGTATACAGTCAGGTCCAGGCACTTTATTCACCATAACCCTTTCCAGTCTTTTGGGCCTTGTCCTCAGTAAGCCATGTACATGATGGAGGAAATTCCATAATTTTATTTGTTTGCCCATAGCCTGTCATTGCTGCTTCCATTGTATATACTGAAGCAAAGAATGTATTTAATGTGTCAGCCACAGCCTTATCCTCACTAATCAATTCACCTGTCTCAGTCCTAAGAGGACCAATATAAACCTTAACTTTTTTGTTATTAATATACCTGTAGAATTGTTTAGGGTTTTTCTTGCTCTCATTAGCAATATTTCTCTCATTTTTATTTGAGTTTGCTTAATTGCTTGTTTGCAGATTTTATTACATTCTTTATATTTTTTTAAATGATGCATCTGACCTATTTGACTTAAACACTTTAAAAGCCTTTTTTTTTTTTTTTAATTTCTCATTTCCCTGCAAACATTAAGCCACATTGGTTTCCCTTTACTCGTCTTGTGCTTATTCTCTAATGGTATACATATTGATGTATATATTTGTTTAAATATATTTTAAGAGCATTTTAAATATATTCCATTGCATTTTTATCTTTGAAAATTACATCCTACTGAGTATCTTTTAATATATTTTTTAGTTTTGTAAAATTAGCCTTTTTAAAATTGAACCCTTCCTCTTGGGTTTCTCATAACAAATTTCAAAGGATACCATAGTGTGGTCACTGCTACCCAAACGTTCCCTTACTTGGTACATGGTTTATCATGTCAGAATTGTTTGAGAGCACTAGGTCAAGCAAGGCCTCTTTTCTAGGTGGCTCCTCTACTAGTTAGGACATAAAATTTTCATTTATCATACTTAAAGGATTTCCCTTTGTTGTGTCGGAAAACAAATTGCTCCAGTTAATTTCAAGATAGTAGAAATCTCTCATATTTACCTTTGCTGACCTAGAAGCCTTTTCCATTTGCAGTAAAAGTTGGGTTTCCTCCAACTCCCCAATATTGGGTGGCTTGTAGCAAATCCCCACTAACATTTTTATTGTGTGTGTCCCCAGTGTGTATTTCAACCTACAAGTCCTCTACATTTTCATTGGATCCTTCATTTATAGCTTCCCTTAAAATAGGTTGTAAGGCATGCTTTACATATAGGCATACACCACCTCCCCTTTTATTAACCTTATCCCTCATAAATTGTATAAAACTCTATCCCCTCCCATATGGTAGCCTTGATCCAAGAAGCAACAGTGACTGTCCAAATCGCTCTAGGATAATTAAGAATGACATCTGCCTTTTCTAAAAAGCTGCATATGATGCACATAATACTTCAAGTATCAAACTACATCCAACAGGTGAAATTTCTTCTCCTGCTTGGATGGTCAAGACAGAAGTAAGAACAAATTTCTGGCTGTGAATGTTAGAAATTACTTAGTATGATGTATCACCTTGTCGTGGTGAAAAACAGGAAAGGGGTCTTACAAGACAAGGCTTGTAGGCTCAGCAACTTTTCACACAGAAACAATGGCCAAAAGAAAAGCCATTTACTGTGACAAAAATCACAAGGACACAGATGTAAAAGGTTCAAAGGGAGGTCTCTGAAGAGCACCAAAGACCAGGTTAAAGGAGCAGTAAACTTTTTTTTTTTTTTTTAATGAAAATACATTTTATAGAGCTTTTCCTGCTGAATAAAACAAGGGCACTTCCACTGCTGTCAGATGTTTTATTCAAAAATTAAAGCAGTTTAAATAATCAGGAAGTTAATTTACTGTGTTTACTTCCTGATAGTTCTAACTGACAGGTAGTGACAGGCAGTTTCTATCACATTCTATGGAGAACTGTATGTGTCTGACTGTTCTGACTTTCCTCTCCATTAGAATGTACCAGGAAATCTAATTAGAATTTGACCACTAGAGGACACTGCTAATTTAAAAAAACATGGGTTTAAACTGTAATAACTCTGGAAATATAAATCTCTCAGCAGTGGGAGTACCCTTATTTTACCCAATAGGAAAATCCCTACAGTATATATTTTTTCATAAAAAAAGTTTACTGCTCCTTTAAGGTCCCACAGTGTGTGGGATCCCTAAAGGAGGGGGAAGGCATAAGCCATCACTTGAACAAAAAAGCATTAACATATATAAACCGGTAACAAACCAAAAACATGTATTGTTATCTGCTCTATTCTTATTAGCAGTTTATATATTTTATTTGCACTCTTGTGTCAGTCATTGCTCCATCCCGAGTGGTATCCCTCTCCCTTTTAGATACCTATGATCATATACAAATAAACAAAGACAAGTATAGTTAGATTTACAGAGAATTAACCCTCTGAGTGCCAGAGCGGTATCAAATATTTCAATGTAGTGAGTTCGATACCCTTCTGGCACTCAGAGTCAAAACCTGTGTGTGTTGTACTACCATTTTTCTGTAAAATTAATGTTCATATTTTGATGGCACAGTGTAGATCTTTATGCCAATTTCCTGCATAGTATGCCAATTTGTTCTGTTTGAGTCCAAACTGATTGTTCAGTCTGTGCTGCTACAAATGCCCTATTGTATGGGCTCTAGAATCATTGAGATCAAAGTGTGTGGTAATATTGGCCCAGCAAATAAATTAAGAGCCATACTGAGCCAACAAAAGTTTAATTTATCAAAAACAACTTCGGTCATCCAATATAGGTTACTGGTAACTTTGGGTAGGCGACCTGTCCCTATAATTCACACAGGAAACTTTCTTGAATAAGAAGTGCTGGGTGGAGCCTACCTTCCCTCTCAGCCTGCAGTAGCCAATACTCTCCAGTTAGATTGTTTCCTTTGAAGAGGAAAGACAGATAAGCTGTTCTGCTTTAGTTTTAGTGTTTTATTATATTTTATATATGGAATACCACCATTAGGTGGATTACCAGTTACCGACAATTCGGATGTGTCTGATTCATCTGAAGAGGAACTCTTAACGGATTCAGATGACGAGGGTAATTCTGTGGCGGTGTCTTGCCAGTTTTTTTGGGACCCATTTGAGGTTGACCCTGACCCCTCTGCTGAGGGCCTGATCAGGGTTGTCCACACTACTTTGAATATTCCCTTCGCATATGAAGATTCCATGGACCCTTCTGATGTGTTTCAGGAGCCTAAGACACAGTCTACCTGCTTTCCTCCCAATCCCACTCTAGACCGTCTGGTCTTGGATGAGTGAAAGCTTCCTGACAAGAAGCTTGCTGTGTCTAGAAAATTTACTAAATTATATCCCTTCTCTGAAGCGGCTTTGGTACAGTGGGCTCAACCTCTAAGATGGATGCCCTGGTTTCTAGACTCTCCAAGTCCACTGCTTTGCTAGTGGCGGATGCATCTGTTCTCAAGGATTGGAAAAATAGGAAGATTAAGGACTTGAAGTCAATCTTTTCTGCTGCTGGTACTTCCTTGAATCCTGCTTTTGCGGCCGCTTGTGTGAACAGAGCCATTGCAGTTTGGACTGAGCAGCAAACAGTGGCTCTCCAGCTTCTGACTGGTTACGGCTCTTAGCGAATATTTCTGAAATGCAGCATTATGTTTCCGCAGGGATTTTTGATTACATACGTTTGGTAGGAAGAGTTTCCACCATGTCTGTGGGGGCCAGACGTGCTCTTTGGCTTAAGATCTGGTCTGCTGACGCTACCTCCAAGAAGACTGTTCTTTCCTTCCCTTTCTTGGGAACCTCTCTGTTTGGGTCTGAGCTGAAAGACATCAGTGATGTTTCTGGGTGGAAAGAGCACCCTGTAGCCTTTCCTCCCCAAGAAGAAGCCACAGTCCAGACGGAATCTGCTTTTTCGTCCCTTTCAGACTAGGGCGCATGCAGCGACCCAGGCGGTTCCCCAGGCACCATGCGCCTCCTCTAAGCCTAAACAGCAGTGGAGACCAAAGCAGTCCTTGGCTAAGCCCAAGACTGCCAAACCTCCTTCAGCATGAGTTCTTGAACCCCGGTTCCCATGAATAAGTGGGTGGATGCCTGCGCTTTTATGACTGTCTAGACAGACTCCATGGCAGATCCGTGGGTTCTTCAAGTCGTGACAGAGGGGTACAGGATCCCCTTTATCCTCTTCCTCTGACCAGGTTTCGTTTTCACACAGTCCTCAGGCAGCAGACTAGCTTCGGCTTTTCACCTGGGTGGTTCAGACCCTTTTGGACAAAGAGGTTTTGGAGCCGGGTCCCGAACCAGAACAGGGTTTCTGTTTCTATTCCAATCTGCTTGTAGTCAACAAGAAGAATGGTGGAAGTCGTCCTATCCTGAACCTCAAGAATCTCAATTACGTTGTGGTAAAGTCTCATTATCATCAGGAGCCTCTGTGGACAGTGATTGTCACCACTGCCTGCAACTAAGGGCACGTTTACTGCTCTTCCCTCTGGTCTGTCCACTGCTCCACAGGTCTTCAAAATCGGGTCCTAGGTGCAGTGATATTGCTCTTGCAAAGGACCGGGGTCCAAGGTACTCCTTACATGGATGATCTCCTGCTGAAGGCCTCATCTCCGGAGCTTCTGCATAACCAGGTCCAGGAATGCATTCACATTCTCTCCCATCATGGGTGGATCTTGAACATGGACGAGTCGGATCTGGATCCATCTAAGAGTCTCGTTTACCTGGGACTTCTCTTCGACACAGTGAAGGGGATGATGTTCTTAAGGATGAGGTAGCTCACAAGAGCTCATGCAAAGTATCCACTGTCCTAGAGTTGATATCTCTGGTGGGGAAGTTCATTTCCATCATGCAAACAGTCCCGTTTGCCATGGCTCATGCAAAGGAACTTCAGCGGTTTGTGATCCTGGCCTGCAAGGGTCAGACGGATCTCTTGAAGATATCAGTCTCTCTCTCTCTCCTCCCACATGTGGAACAGAGTGTCTTGGTGGCTCAACCTCCCGCATCTCCGATATTGGATGGTGCAGTTGGAGAGTTGTCCTGGACTGTATTGGACGGTCCAGTTGGAGAGTTGTCCAATCAGACATCACGGCTGTGGCTTACATCAACAAACAAGGCTGCACAAGAAGTTTTGCAGCTTGGTTGGAGGTCAATGCTATTTTGACCTGGGCAGAAGATCACGTGCCTGCTATTTCCGCAGTTCACATTCCAGGCATGGATAACATCCTGGCAGACTTCTTAAAGGGATAGTAACCCCCCCAGTAAACTTTAAGCCAAAAGCTAGTAATAGGCAAATCGTACATAACTCCCTTATTCCCATCTCTCAAACCGTTATGGTTTGAGAGATGTAAGAAAAGAAAGAGCTCCCTTCCCTCCCCTCTCTCATGCGTTCGCTGTACAGCGGACGTCATGAGATCCTGCTTCCAGGACCAGATGGAGGCTCTTCAGGAGTGCTGTCATCTGGATATCTTGGTATAATTACTTCATCGGAATGGTCTAAAACGCGTGCCTGGCTTGCAAGCACATGTTGTAGACCATACCGAGATATCCAGATGACAGCGCTCCTGAAGAGACGCCGCAAGTCGGTCGACTGGATTCTGCCTCTGACGGCTTTACAGCTTGTCAGGCAGAAAAGGGAGGGAGTGGAGGTTTCTTTTCTTATATCTCTCAAACCATAATTGTTTGAGAGATGGGAATAAAGGAGTTACGTATGATTTGCTTATTACTAGCTTTTGGCTTAAAGTTTCCCAGGTTTACTTTCCCTTTAAGTCGACACCATCGACAACAGAGAATGGGAACTGAATCAGGTGGTGTTCCATCTCATTGTCCAAAAGTGGGGTCTTCCTCAGATCGACCTGATGGTGACGAGACAACAGGAAGGTTCCGGTGTTCGGCTCCCTTTGAGACGACCCTCTGGCTCTAGCCGTGGATGCCATGTCAAGTCCATGGAGTTTTCCAGCATACATAATCCCCTTCTTCCCATGTTGCAAAGGGTATTGAGGAAGCTTCATGTGGAGCGATCTCCAGTCATTCAGATTGTTCCACATTGGCCTCACCAGTCTTGGTTTCCGGAGCTTCTGGATCTGTTGGTGGCGGAACAGTTTCGACTCACCCACTCTCCGGGTCGTCTTTTACAGGGATACCTGTGGAAGGAAGATGTCGAACGTTTGGGTTTGATGGCTTGGAGGTTGAATCCTCAGTTTTGAAGAAGGGCTTCTCTTCTGAGGTTGTTGCTACTATGCTTCGTGCTTGTAAGCCTGTTTCTTCTAAGGCATACCATCGGGTTTGGTCTACCTTTCTCTCTTGGTGTGCCGATAGGGATCTTTCCCATGACTGATATCCCTACGGTCCTGTCTTTTTTGCAGGATGGGGTTGATAAGGGTCTCAGTTGGAGTTCCTTGAAGGTTCAGACTTCTGCACTCAGTTTTCTTTCAGAGACTTCTTGCCATTATCCCTGATGTCAGGTGTTCTTCCAAGGTGTTGCTCATGCTCGCCCTGCTTCTAAGAGTCCCACTCCTCAGTGGGATCTCAAATTGGTCTTAGGTGTTCTCCAGCACCCAACTTTTGAGTCCTTGGCTACCATTCCTTTACGTCTCCTGACTTGGAAGATGGCTTTTCTCCTGGCGATTGTGTGTTTGCAGTGTCACAGAGTTACATGCTTTGTCCTGTAAACCCCCCTTTTTGGTTTTTCATAAGGACAAGGCTGTTCTTTGCACTTCTCAGGAATTTCTCCCGAAGGTGGTTTCGGAGTTCCACATTAACCAGGAAATAGTGGTGCCTTTTTGTCCTGACCCTACATCTGACAAGGAAAGGGATCTTCACTTGTTGGATGTTGTGCGCTACCTTAAGTTTTATGTGCATCGTACTGAGTCCATCCGCCAGTCTGACACGTTCGTCATTCCTACGGGTCCTGGGGCTGGTAAGCTGGCTTCTAAGATTACCATTGCTTCCTGGATTAAGTCCACCATTCGTATGGCTTACGAATTGAGGAAGAAGCCAGTGCCCTTTCAGGTTATGGCTCATACTACCAGGTGTATTTGAGCCTCTTGGGCTTACAAGAATCAGGCCTCAGCTGTTCGGTTGTGCAAGGCGGTTGCTTGGTTGTCAGTGCACACCTTTTCCAAACACTACCGCGTTGATGTGCTGGCATCAGCTGATGCCAGTTTTGGCAGGAAGATCCTAGAGGCTGTATTGCCTGTCTAGGGTCTTTCTAGGTACCTTTAGTACTTCTTAACTGTTGAGCCCTGTTGGCTCTAGTTCAGTGTGCTGTGTTACAGTTTCTGGTGTGTTTACACCTTTTTTCATGTCCGTTGGCACTTTATTTTTAGAGGGCTGTGTATGATCTGTTTAGCTCATGTATGCCCTGGTGACTTTGGGAGCACTGCGCCTGGTCCTTGCCTTACTTCCCACCTCAGGGAACTCAATGGTTGGACATTCCAAAGTTACCAGTAACCTATATTGGACGACAGAGAAAACAGGATTTTAGTCTTACCTGTTATATCCTTTTCTCTTAGTCCATACAGGTTACTGGTCTCCCACCCTGTCAAGGGACCATGCTTGGCTCTCCTGTGGCAGAACGTGGGAGTCCTTTTGGGTTCACGTTCACAGGAGTCTTCTTTTCCCTTTGGCTATCTAGTCATTAGTTAGAGTCATCGATCTAACTGAAGAGTTTTGGCTACTGGAGGCTGAGAGGGAAGGTAGGCTCCACCCAGCACTTCTCATTCAAGAAAGTTTCCTGTCTTAAAGGGGCAAGTCGCCTATCCAAAGTTACCAGTACTCTATATGGACTAAGAGAAAAGGATTTAACAGGTAATAGTGAAATCCTATTATATTACAAACAAGAACTTACAGGCAGTTTTTTAGGAACAGTAATACCTCATTTAAACTGAGTATTTGAGCCATATATAGTTACTTACACAGTTGTAGTTCAAACGCTATTGAAGCTGTAAGGATCCCCCTCCTCCCCTTTTCCCTGCGTTACTGATCCTGTGTCTGGTCCAGATGGAGATTGGCAAGGGACAATAGTCATAAAGCAAAAGGAAAATTCAGTCCTCCTTCCTCAAAGAGGGCAGGGTTTTCCTTATACTTACTGAATGAAGACTGTGCCTCGCCACTCAAAGATGAAGTTTAAATTAGGTATTACTATCCCTTTAAGCCCCCCATAACTTTGTTTTACAGTTTTTTCCCCTTTTCTAAACTGCAGTTTTATAAATTCAGCTTTAAATCATTAGCAGGAAAAGCATGCACACTGGCTACATTGAGGCCGAATGGCCACGTATGGTGATTTGCAGGACTGCGGCTCAGTACAATGCATTGTCAAAGACTTCGTATTGAGCTACCTGTGATGAGAGGGTCATTTAACAATGTACACAGCAAACACTGTTCATGTCAATTCACTGCATATGTGATCACAGTGGCAAACTCTTTGGAGTTGACAGGTGAGGAGTGGGACCACTCAGCATATGGGCAGGCTGGATATATGCAAAATCAAGAGGGAGTATTCAAAAGACATGGAAAAAAAAAAAAAGCAACATGGCAGCTGCTGCCAAGCAAAGGGCTGTAGACTGTGGAGACCAAGGTACATTATTTTCTTTATCTTAGAACAAAGACATGCAAGAGATTAAAACATTTGAGAGAAACTTGGGGAAATGACATCCAATTTAAGGTGACAAGTCCACCATAAGCAACAACATATCTAATGTCTACAGTTTATTCATACATTGCTAATATGTTAAATGTGAGTTATTATGAATCTGAAATTAATATGCATTTTTTGTTAAACAAGTGTCAGAGAAGCCTCCAAAAAATTGAAATAGGCTGAACACGTTTAGCAATAATAAAGAGATAAACCTTTCAAGGACCAGACGTGTGTAAAGCATTGTTTCACAATGCACTGTGCACCCCTCAGGTCCTTAAAGGATTTATGATTTAAGAAAAAATCTTACCTCATTTGATCCACTGAAGAGAGGCTCTCCTGTGTGCATTTCCACTAAAATACAACCTAAAGACCACATGTCTATTGCCAGGTCGTATGGCATCCCCAACAAAACTTCAGGTGATCGATAAAAACGGCTCTGAATATACTGGTAAATCTTTGAAATAAAACAGGTTTACTGGTTATTCAAATATTCTGATAGCTTTAATGTTACGACTTAACATATAAGCAATCTTTCCTAGAGGTCTGTTCTGACTTTATATTAAAGGGACAGAAACACCTAAAAATGAAACTGCATTGTAGCGTTTTAGTATCACATACTTCCAGCTAGCATCTCTAAAGCAATTATTTTGTTAGAGCCATAAAAATCTAATGTGAGGCTTGCATTTTTAATTAATGTGTAAATTATTCTATATAGACATTTTGGTTGGTTGCGCATTGATTAGCACACCCTGTTCCATTCAGAAAAGATGGTTGCCTTGTGTCAGTCCATTTAAAGAAAATGCAGATTCACTTCTCTGACAATGCATCAAGATTATGGTAGTGGGAGCCCTAGAATAAAAAGCAGGAATGGGAACCTGCTAAGAGCATACGCAAGACTAAATGTTAAGCCTCTGAATAGTTTTTTTTAGTATATAAACAGATGAGAATGGAGCACAAGGTCTTTAACTCCTTAATGACCACTGACGTGCCAGGACTGTTACGGCGGTTCGGCACTTAAAGGGATAGTAATACTTAAGTATTACTAATCCCTATAGTAAAGTCCTATTAAAAATAAATTTATTGCCCCCATTGTCAGCTCTCAAACCTTTATGGTTTGAGAGATGATTGCTCCTAAAGTTGCCCTCTCCCTTCTCTGTAGTCAGCATTGTAGCTGACTGAAGGTAAATCCGGTCATAGAACATCAGGCGGCTCTGCAGCAGAGCCACGATCGCGTTAAAAAAAAAAAAAACTCTCACTAAAACCGTCTTCTACATGTGCTTGCAAACCAAGGACACGTAGAAGACCATTTCAGTGGAAGTTCTTTTTTATTAACGCGATCGCGACTGTGCTGGAGAGCCGCTAGACAGTTGTACAACTTGCTTCCCTGCAGTCAGCTAGAACGCTGACTACTGGGAAGGGGGAAGGAAGGGGGCAACTTTAGGAGCAATCATCTCTCAAACCATAAAGGTTTGAGAGATGATACTGGGGGCAATACATTTATTTTAATAGGACTTTAATATAGGGATTAGTAATACTTAAGTATTACTATCTCTTTAAGGACCAGTGACAGCACTGGCACGTCATGGATTTCAGGGCTCCCAGCGCAGCTGCACGCTGCTCCAGAAGCCCTGAACCGGAAGTGGAAAAAAGCCCCATGGTCCTCAAGTGCTGGTCCTTAAAGGGATAGTAACACTTCGTTTTAACTTTATTTTATTTTGTAGGCATTAAAAAAACATGAAGAATGATATAAGTCTTATCGCTCAAACCTTTATGGTTTATGAGATATTCACAAGCAAAGTTCCCCTCCCCGCCCCTTTTTCCTAGTGTAAACAATCTCTTCTCAGATGTGAGTCTGGTTGTATGACAGTACAGATAACAGAAGGGGACAATTTTCTTTGTATGAAAACAATGAAAGCCCTTCCCCCTTGATAAGTTTTTCAGCTTTTTCCATTATCTTAATTGAAGATTGTCCCTCTCTGCAGTCTACCTGGGCATCTCCCTTCTGATTTGGTTGAACAGGGGGGGGATACTTTGTTTGTGAATATCTCTTAAACCATAAAGGTTTCAGAGATAAGACTTATATCATTCTTCATGTTTTTTTAATGCCTACAAAATAAAATAAAGTTAAAATGAAGTATTACTATCCCTTTAATGGGTTATGCGTGTATATCCCCAAATCATTTTTAGGTGTTACTGTTCATTTCAATTGTAACAGGTACTGTGCAAAAATCTGTGATGCAAGTGTATGAATTGGCATTAAAGAAGAAAAAAAAAAGAAAAAAAAACCACACACACACTGCTCCATTTTATAACCCTACCACAGCCACTGCTGCTAATTTCATGTCACAATACTACATGTTACAATGGCCATTTTGAATCATCACTAAACATATTTGTATGCTTTGCTAGAACAAAAATCCAGTAGGCTGGGGATGCAAATGTCCTATACACTACTCACTACCTGATGTTTCTTGCACAAATACAAGAGTCATGGATGTATAAATGAAAATGCATCCCCTTCAACATATGGAAAAACAGAACATGACAGACATTATAACCAAATCTATATTATATAAACAGTGCATGAAGTTGACTTGACAGTCTGTGTGTTCCTTCATGTGGTACACAAGAGTATATTTAGAAAAAAAGGAGAGTGGGGGGACAGCATAAATACATGTGTTCAAAAACAGGAACAAACGTCCAAAATAAAATAGTTAATATAACTTTACAGGGGATGTATCACCTCTATAGATCTTAGTCTAAATAGTTAGGCGGTTAGATAGCAAATCTGACTAAAAGAGGATTTCAGTCTTACCAATTAAATCCTTTTCTCTTAGTCCATACAGGTTACTGGTAACCGAGTAGGAGATCCGCCCATTTAAGTAGACAGGAACAATTTTAGAAGTGAATGCAGGGGGTGGAGCCTACCTTCCCTCCTTGGCTGCAGCTAGCCAATCAGCTCCAGTAAGAGGAGACACTAACTATTGACTAGATAGTAGAAGGGAAAGACTACTCCTGTGAGCATGACCCCGAAGGACCCCCACAGTCTGCCACAGGACAGCCAAGCATGGTCCCTTGGCAGGGTGGGAGACCAGAAACCTGTATGGACTAAGAGAAAAGGATTTAACAGGTAAGACTAAAATACTCTTTTCTCTGTTGTCCAATACAGGTTACTGGTAACTTTGGGATGTCCAACCATTGAATTTCCCAGGGGCAGGAAGAAAGGCAAGGACCAGGCACCAGAGCATATATGAACCATCAGAGCAGAGATAGCCCAACAAAAACAATGAAACGTCAATGGACACTGAACAGAGGTAACACCCCAGGAACTATCACACAGCACACTGAACTAGAGCCAACAGGGCTCAAAAGTGAAGGAAGCACAAAAAACAAAGAAAACAAAAAAAAAAACGCAAAGAAGATCCTAGACAGGCAAGACCGCCTCCAGGATCTTCCTCCCAAAGCTGACATCAGCCGATGCCAGCACATCAACACTGTAGTGCGTCGAAAAGGTGTGCACAGATGACCACTTGGCAGCCTTGCACAACTGATCAGTGGAGGCCTGATTATTGTAAGCCCAAGAAGCCCCAATAGATCTAGTAGAATGAGCTGTGACCTGAAAGGGAACAGGCTTCTTCCTTGGCTTGTAAGATGCAATAGTCACTTTGGATGCAGGTCTCCCTGCTCTAGGGCCCTCAGGAATGACGAACAGCGTGTCAGACTGTCTAATGGACTCAGTGCAATGTATGTAAAACTTGAGACAATGCACCACATCTAACAAGCGGCGATAACTCTTCTTGTCAGTGGTAGGGTCAGGGCAGAAAGAAGGCACCACAATCTGATTAAAGTGGAACTCAGAGACAAACTCCGGGAGAAACTCCTGAGAAGTGTGAAGCACCCCCTTGCCTTTGCGAAACACCAAAAAGGGTGGTCTACAAGACAGAGCATGCAACTCTGCGACACGGTGACCAGATACGATCGCCAGACAAAAGGCCATTTTCCACATCAACATGCGTAGAGGAATAGTGCTGAAGGACACAAAAAACCAAGTTAAGATCCCACTGAGGAGTGGGAGTCTTTAAGACAGGAGTATGAGCAACGCCCTGGAAGAAAACCTTGACATTAGGAAGAATAGCAATGAGCCTCTGAAACAAAACAGAGCAGAAGTCTGAACCTTAAGGGAACTCAAACTGAGGCCCTTATCCACAACATCCTGCAAGAAAGCCAGGACCATAGTCAGATCAAAATCCTGAGAAAGGTCCCTTATCAGCACACCAAGAGAAAAAGGTCGACCAGACATGATGGTAGGCCTTAGAGGAAACAGGTTTGCAGGGACTAAGCATAGTAGCCACCACACCAGAAAAAAAAAAAAACACACACTTTTTTTCAGTATTGAAGATTCAGTTTCCTCCGGAAACCAAGCCTGTCAAGGTCAATTTGGAGCAATCAGTATGACAGGACAGCGCTCCAGTCTCAATTTCCGTAACACCCTGTGCAACATAGGGAAGGAAGGAAAGATGTAAGCCAGAGGAAATAACCAAGGGAGGACATGGCATCCACTGCCAGAGCTAGAGGATCCCTCCAGCGAGAGAAGAACACTGGAACCTTGCGGTTGTGTCTTGTAGTCTCGATGCAAGGATGACCCCACTTCTGAACAACGAATGTGAACACCTCTGGGTGCAGTTCCCACTCTCCGCTGTCCACTGTGTGTCAACTGAGGAAGTCTACCAGGAAGTTATCTACGCCTGGAACGTGCACTGTGGATATGGCAGGAACATGTTCTTCTGCCCAAAACAAAATAGCCTTGAACTCTAACCAAGAGGCGAGGCTTCTTGTTCCACCCTGCTTGTTGATGTAAGCCACAGCCGTGGAGTTGCCGGACTGGGCATGCTCCCAGTTGGGGTGTCCAATGGCAAAGGGCATGAAATATCGTCCAAAGCTCCAACATGTTGATGGGAAGGAGAGATACCTCCTGAGACCACCAGCCCTGAACACTCAGGCGACCCGGGATCACTCCCCAGCCGGAGAGGCTGGCATCAGTTGTCACCGTGGTCCAGAAGGATACCAGGAAGGACTTGCCCTTTAGCAGATTGGAGAGGTCGAACCACCATGACAAACTCCGTTCCACATGAAGACGGAGGGACACTGACCTCTTCAGAAGGTCCGGCTGACTCCTGCACACCTGGATCACAAACGCCATGGCAAATGGGACCGCTTGTGTAGTGGAAATAAACTTCCCCACTAGAGAGGACAGCTTCTTGGGTGGAACTGGATTGTGAGCCAGAACAGCAGAAACCCTGTGGGTGATCTGATGAGTTACCTCATCAGTGAGAAACAACATGCTCTGCTGAGTGTCTAAGTGAAGGCCCAGGAAGACCAGACGCTGGGTTGGGACAAGATCCGACTCGTCCATGTTGATGATTCACCCGTGATGGATGAGAGCATGAATGCGGTCCTGAACCTGCTGATGAACAAGTTCCATAGAAGGGGCTTTCAGAAGCAAGTCATCCATGTATGGAGTAACTCTGATGCTGTCCCAATGGAGGACGGATACTAAGGTTCCCAAGACACAGTTGAGGACTTGAGGAGCTGTAGTCAGACCAAAAGGAAGAGCTGAAAACTGAAAGTGCCCTTGGTTGCAGGAAAATGAGACACTGCTGACTCGCTGGATGAATGGCAGTATGCAGATACGCTTCCTGAAGATCCAGAGAGGCAAGGAATTTCCCCGGGGACATAGCAGCAATCACCGTCCTTAGGGACTCCTGGTGATAACGAGTCTTGATCACACAGGAATTGAGATCCTTCAAATCAAAATTGGGACGACAGCCACTGTCCTCCTTGGAAACCACAAAGAGGTTTGAGTAAAAACCCATACCTCTGTCCTGAACTGGAAAAGGTTCCAGAACATCCTTGTCCAGAAGCGCCATTGAACAGACAGCGTTTCTCTACGCCCTGGGGCGAAAGAGGGTTTAAAAAAAAAAAAAAAAAAAACACGAAAAGAGAGGAAGAGGCGAAAGGGATCCTGTACCCTTCCACCACCACCTGCAAAACCCACGGGTCCACCACTAAATTCTCCCAGATGCTGTGAAAGTGACTCACACGGTCACACACAGCCGAGTGGGAACCTGGGTTCAGCGAGTCATGCTGAAGGAGGCTTGGAAGGCTTAATCTTGGAGGAGACCTTGGGCTTCCATTCTTGCTTGGGCATGGAGGAGGAACGCAGAGCTGAGGGAACAGTCTGGCTCGCCAGGCATGTCTCAGTCTGGAAGGAACAAAAAAAGCAAGCAGAGAGGTGTCTTCTTCCTGGGGACCATAGGAAGAAGGGTACTCTTGCCCCTTGTGGCCTCACTAATCAGATCCTTAAAATCTGGCCCAAACAAAGAGGTACCTTGAAAAGGCAACAAGAGCAAAGCTTTCTTGGAAGCAGTGTCAGCAGACCAGATCTTGAGCCAAAGAGCTTGTCTGGCAACCACAGACATGGTGGAGACCCTTGCCACCAAAAGTATGGCATCAAATAAGGCAGCAGAAACACATTGCTGGGCCTCAAATGTTGGCAAGAAGCCGCAGCATATCCGAAGTAGGAGCATCCTGACGGACAGCCAGGGTGAGCTGTTCAGTCCAGACCGCAATAGCCTGGTTCCCCCATGCCGCAGCAAACGTTGGACGCATGGCTGTACCAGCAGTGGCCTCAAGTTTCTAGTCAGTCGGACGTATCAGCAACTGGATATGCAGTGGACTTAGGTAGCCTAGAGACAGGAGTATCCACTTTGGGTGGATGAACCCACTGAGGAAGCGCCTGACAGAAGCAGGGGTCTGCCACGAGTGGAAGACCCCCTGTAACAGGGATGGAGAGAGTTGCAATGTAGACCGGAGGGTCTCTTGTAGCAGCCTTGAACTCTTGCACCCAAACTGGCTCTAATGCAAGGCTGGAGGTCTCTGGGGGAGACTCAGACAGCTGAACATGCTGGGCATAAATGACCTGAGAATTCTCTAGGTAACCCTGAATGACATGAGGAGCAATGCGCAATAGGAGACACAGAGACCCCAGCATCCTTAGTCTTAGGTCTGGCCCCAAGCTGTAACGGATTAGACATTCTCACAGTGTCAAAACATTTAAAGTATAAGGAATCACCCAAATACAGTGTGCAAGATTAAGGGTTCACCTCAGAAATTGCTAAAATGCACTTATCTGGCAGGCGAAAGGGTTAATCTGCAAAGTAGAGGACAGTCCAAGCCCTGCGAAGGATACTCATTCAGGAAAAGGCACAAAATGGCTGCCACGGAGGAAGCCAATCAGAAACAAGCGTGTGAAGCAAGCGCTCATGGGAAATGTAGTTTTCTCAAAGTACACCAACAGTGCCTGAAGCCCCTGAGCCCCCCAACACACACAAAACGTTAACCAGATAAGAGAGCAAGGGCAGACAAATAAAATGAGCCATCTCTGAAGGCCACTATGATGAGCGGTTGCAGAGATACGTCCCAAATTGTACAGTCCCATAGAAGTGAATGGAGGAATGGCGTCTATGCGGTCAAAGCATGCCTTAAAGGTGCAGAACACAAATTTTGCAAAGTTAAAAAGGAGTAGTAAATATGCACCAAAACATTACTAAAACATGTAACTAGATCCAACAAACACCCCCCCCCCCAAAGATGCAAAACCAACAGCTAAAGAGTTAAGTTACTACAGAAACTTGCTCCAAAACACCCAACAGACACACAGATAGACCCAATGAGTGCAGGTGTGTGTAATCGGAACTCCAAATGAAAAACCCTGTGCAGAGGGGCACTGTGGGACATGTGGACCTGCAGCACACATTTCTTGCAGATCTTCTGTCTTCAGACTACCATGTATTAAGAAGAAGCCTCAGTGGGCAGCTCCTGGGGAAAGAACCTGAACACAAGATTTTCCACCCCAGGGCTTAAGGTCCACAAAAAGCACCTGGATACTGAGCTAGCCACATCTAAGGGCATTGTCAGTTATGGTAATCCACCGCATGGTGGTATTCCATATCTAACAGAAAAATAAAAAAATAGCTAAAACTATAGCCGAACTGTTCTCTTGCCTGTATCTTCATACAAGGAACAAATCTTACTGGAGCTGATTGGCTAGCTGCAGCCAAGGAGGGAAGGTAGGATCCACCCCCTGCATTCACTTCTAGAATTGTTCCTGCCTACTTAAAGGGGCAAATCACCTACCCAAAGTTACCAATAACCTGTACTGGACGATAGAGAAAATGGTGTTAGTTATTTTTTTAAAAGCTTTATTTTGTCAAATTTAAGTTATAAAGTCTGGGCTGCAGCTACTTCCACATAGACTGTGCTTACCCTGCTTTGTAAACACAGTCCATCACTCTGCCTCTGCTCCCCTCCTTCAACCCAGCCTCCTCCAATGATAGAGGCTTCTGCCTGTAAGCTGGAGCAGTCTTACTGACAAGATATCGATCTCTGCCAATGAGACCACTCCAGCTTACAGGCAGAAGACTCCGTCATCTGAGGAGGCTGGACTGAGGGAAGGGAAGCAGAGGCAGAGAGCCGGACTGCAGTTACAGAGCAGGTAGCTGCAGTCTATGCGGAAATAGCTGCAGCCTAGACTTTATAACTTACATTTTGACAAAATAAAAGCAAAAAAGGTTTATTTTTTTGTCAGATTCGCTATATAACCTAACTATTTAGCCCCTTTAAATATCACATGCCCACAACAGAACATATGTAAAGAGAGGATTTTAGTCTTACTTGTTAAATCCTTTTCTCTTAGTCCATATAGCTTACAGGTGACTCTGAGAAGGAGACAGCCCCTTTAAGTAGGCAGGAACAATTCTTTGAAAGACTGCAGGGTGGAGCCTTCCTCTCCTCCTTAGCTTAACTAACTAGCTCCCTCCCACTTAGACTTGAGACATGAACCTATCTAGGTAGAGAGCAAGGAGGAAAAGAGAAGACTCCTGTGAGGACAGATCCCTGTCCACACAGTATGAAAGACAGACCAAATCCTATGTTAAGCTTTTGAGGTAACAGGCTTCAGAGCCTGAATCATGGTGGCTACCACCTCTGGAGGAAATCCTTTCTTCAAGATAGATGATTCAATCACCAAGCCACCAAACCCAGACGCTCCATGTTCTCCTTCCACAAGCCAGCCTGCAGGAGTATATCCTGTCTGTGTGGAAGCCGAAATGGTTTGCACAGGTCCAGTATCTCTGGAAACCAAGACTATCGGGCCAGTAGGGAGCCACTAGGGTGACCGGAGTCTTCTCCATTCGTAGCTTCCTCAGCACTCTGGGGAGCAGGGGAAGGGGAGGAAAAATGTAGGCTAGAGGAAGCTGCCATGGAATCGACAGAGCATCCACTGCTAAAGCCAGAGGATCCAACCAGCGGGAGCAAAATGTCAGACCGTCCTGTTGTGTCTGGTGGCCATCAGGTCAATCCATGGAAGTTCCCCATCTATGAATGATGAGGCCAAACACCTGGTAAAGCTCCCATTCTCTGTTGTCCACAGTGTGTTGACTTAGTAAGTCACCTAAAACGCTGTCGATGCCTGGAATATGTACTGCGGAAATTGGGACATATTCTTCGGCCCAGGTTAAAATAGCCTTGACCTCCAACCAAACTGGGAGACTTCTGGTGCTACCTTGTTTTTGATGTAAACCACAGCCTTGGCGTTGTCTGAGTGGACAGCCCTTGAGATGAGACTACTGGTACCTCAGAGTGTTGAATCTCCGTTGGAGTTCCAGAACGTTGATGGGTAGGAGAGATTCCTCCACTGACCATCGACCCTGGACATTCAGGTGACCCAGGATTACTCCCTACTGGATAGGCTGGCATCCATAGTCAGCGTGATCCAGAACGGAATCACGAACAGTCTTCCTTTCCGCAAGCTGGAAAAGTTCAGCCAAGGAAGTCTCAGCTTGACATGCAAAGCAAGAAAAACAGATCGCCTCAAGAGATCCAGGTTCCCCTTGCAAACCTGTATCACAAACCTCTGTAGTTCTCTCACGTGAGCCATTGCAAATGGTACTGCCTCCATGGTGGAAAAATCAATTTCCATCAACTTCTTGGCTTGAATGAACTCGCAAGTGAGAACGGCGGAAACATTGCTGGTGATCTGCTGAACCATGTCTTTCGCCAGAAAGACCATGCCCTGCAGGGTATAGAAGACCCAGAAAAAAATCTCTGCCATGGGATCGAGTCCAACTTGTCCACACTCAGAACCTAACCATGACGGGTGAGTGTGAATGCAGTCCTGCACCTGCTGGACATGTATGGAGTTACCAGAATTCCCCTCTCGTGCATGACAGAAATCAAAGCACTAAAGACGCGAACACCTATCTCGATGGTAAACTGAATAATAAAAGAAACACCAAGCAGAACGGTCACCCGCTAAGGAGGAGAGGAAGGCCCCACTCTGCATTCTTTCCAAGAATTGTTCCTGCCTACTTAAAGGGGCTGCCCCCTTCCCAGAGTTATCTGTAAGCTATATTGGACGACAGAAATGGAAATTTTTATTTTATCAATAAACCCTTCTCATAGTCTGTACAGGAATGCAGGGACCATGGAGAATAGAGTGTCTCCTTTAAGGAGGCAGGGCACTCAAAACCAAAGCTCCTCCCTCTGACCATCATCTATAACCTAGCACCAACCTAATATCACTTCGTTTTCGGTTAGAAAAGCCAGGATAGGATTGGCGAACAAAGAAAAAGCGCAGAGCATCTCAAGCCAGACAATAAAAAAAAAAAATATATATATATATATATATATATATATATATAAAAATAAAAAAAATTATAAATATAAATAAATAATATAACTTTATTTTTATTTATCTATATATATGAAAGAAAAATAAAGAGTGGGTGGTCCTGCATCCCTCTACAGCAGTGTCTCTCAACTCCTGTCCTCAGGACCCACCAACAGGCCAGGACTTAGGAATTTCCCTGCTGGAGCAAAGGTGTGGTGTTCAGAGGCTCATTCACATTAATTAACGCACCTGTGCTCTAGCAAATTAACAAGAAATCATCAAATCCTGGCCTGTCAGTGGGTCCTGGGGACAGGAATTGAGAAACACAGCTCTACAGCCTAGGAAAAGAGAATTTAGTCTCACCTGTTAAATCCTTTTCTCTTAGTCCATATGGATTACAGGTAACTTTGCGATGGAAACCATACCTGGTGAGTCCAATACAGAACGATCAGAATAACTGGAAAGCCCTCCAGACGTAGTTTCCTCAACACACTGTGAAGCATGGGGATGGGAGGAAAAATGTACGCCAGGGGAAAGAGCCATGGAATAGACATGGAGTCCACTGCCAGAGCAAGATGGTCCCCTCCAGCGAGAGCAGAACACCGGAACCTTCCAACTGTGTCTGGTCACCATCAGATTGACACGAAGAAGTCCCCTTTACCGGACAATGAGATTGAACACTTCTAGATGTAGTTCCCACTCTCCGCTGTACACTGTGTGATGACGGAGGAAGTCTGCTAGAACGTTGACGATCCCAGGAATATGAACGGCGGAAATGGCAGGAACATGTTCTTCCACCCAAGACAAAATAGTTTTGACCTCCAACCAAGCAGCGAGACTTCTTGTTCCACCTTGCTTGTTGACATAAGCCACGCCTGTGGCAGTCGGACTGGACTATAAAAGGACATACTTCCAGCTTGAGCGTCCAGTACCGGAGAGCACGAAATATCGCTCGAAACTCCAGAACGTTGATGGGAAGGAGAGACTCCTCCACAGACCACCGACCCTGGGTGTTCAGGTGACCCAGGACCGCTCCCCAGCCAGAGAGGCTGGCATCCTCTGTCACCGTTGTCCAGAAGGATACCATGAAGGACCTGCCCTTCAGGAGACTGGACAGATTGAGCCACCACAACAGACTCAGCTCCACATGAAGAGGTAGAAAACCAACATCTTCAAGAGATCCATCTTGCCCTTGCAGACCTGGATCATGAACCTCTGAAGTTCTCTCTCGTGTGAGCCATTGCAAATGGCACCGCCTCCATGGTGGATATGAACTTCCCCACTAGAGAAGTTAACTTCTTTGCTGGGACTGGATCACAAGCCAGAACTGCAGACACTTTGTGGGTTTATCTGGCGAGTCACCTCGTCTGTGAGAAACGCAATGCCCTTTAGGGGATTGAAGAGAAGACCCAGAAAAACAAGTCGTTGAGATGGAATAAAATCTGACTTGTCCATGTTCAGAATCCACCCATGAGGGGTGAGAGCATGAATACAGTCTTGGACCTGCTGGTGAAGGAGTTCCGGAGAGGGGGCCTTCAAGAGCAAGTCATCCATGTATGGAGTGACTGATGCTGTCCCTGTGCAGGACGGAAACTAACACACCCAGGATATGACTGAAGACCTGGGGTCCATAGTCAGACCAAAGGAAAGAGCAGAAAACTGGAAGAGCCTTGGTCACAAGCAAACCTGAGGTACTGCTGGCTCTCCGGATGGATGGCTATATGCAGATAGGCATCCTGAAGGTCCAGAGAAGAGAGAAATTCCAGAGAACACATGGCTGCAATCATTGTACTTAGAGACCACAATGGAATTGAGAACCAGGAGGTCTAAGATCGGACAGCCTTTCTTTCTGTGAAACCACAAATAGGTTGGAATAGAAACCTGAAGCCTTTTCCAGCTCAGGAACCAGTTCCAGGACTTCCTTGTCTAAAAGGGTCTGAATGGCCCCGTTGAAAAGACGGCACTTTTCTACTCCTTGAGGAGTGTGAGAAGGAAAGAACCTGGAAGGAGGAAGAGAGGTTAAGGGAACCCTGTACCCCTCTGAGACGGCCTGTAAAACCCAAGGATCCACTACATTGTCTGTCCAGACAGAGGACATGGTGTAAACGACAACCCACTGGCACGTGGGGTCCGGCGAGTTATGCCGAAGAAGATTTGGCGGTGTCTTGGGCTTGTTTGAGGACTGCTTGGGCACAGCCTGGGGAACCACCTGGGACGTGGCACACATCTCAGCCCGAAAAAAAAAAGCAAGGCTTTCTTAGAAGCGGTGTCAGCAGACCAAATTTTTAGCCAAAGAGCACGTCTAGCCACCACAGAGGAAGTGGAGGCCCTCGCCATCATGCGCACAGCATCAAAAGCAGCGTCAGAAACATAATTCTGAGCTTCGGATATATTAGCAAGAAGTTGTAACTGCTCAGACACTGGCGCATCCTGGCAAACAGCCTCAGTAAGCTGTTCAGTCCAGACCGCAATGGCCCGGTTAACCCACGCCACTGCAAAGGTTGGACGCATGGCAGTGCCAATAGAGACAAAAATAGACTTAAGACAAGTTTCCAACTTTTGTCCGTCCAATCTTGCAGGGCAGAAGCATCAGAGACAGCCAAGGCAGTAGATTTAGACAACCTAGAAACTGGAGCATCCACCTTAGGAGGATGAACCCATTTAGCCAGTTCAGTCTCAGGAAAAGGATAAAGTCTGGCAAACTTTTTTGAGACTGAAGAGGATTTATCAGGATTTCTCCACGCATCAGAGACTAAACGTGCAAGAGTAGGATTAGTAGGAAAACATATAACAGTCTTAGAAGGTTTCTGAAACACATCCGTTGGGTCATGAGTAGATTCCTGACTCAAGGGAAGGTTGAGGGTGGTTAGCACAGCTCTGATCAAACCCTCAGCAGAGAGTTCAGGGTCACACTCAAAAGGGTCACCAATGGACCTGGTAGACTCAATAACAGTGCCCTCCTCAACATCAGAATCCTGCAACAATTCTTCCTCAGAAGAATCAGACACATCAGGGGCACCCTGTGGCTTGGGCAGGGTGGTCCTGATAGCGGAGGGGGTCTGCCAAACCTGAAGAGCCCCCTGAACCTGAGAGGGAAAGAGCTGAAGAGTGGATCTGAGATCCCTAGTGGCAGCCTTGAACTCTTTAACCCATGTTGGCTCAATGGCGTGACTGGAAAGCCCTGGGTTGCTGTCATGGCCTTCTGCAGATTTTGGGCATAAATGACCAGAAAATTCTCTAGGCAGCCCAGAGTGAAAAGAGGAGCAAAACGCAATGGGGGAAACAGACACCCCAGCCTCCTTAGTCTTGGGTCTAGCCCCTGACTCCAGTGGAGTAGACATGCTCACAGCGTCAGATATACTCCACTGACAAGAATCACCCAATTGAAGTGTGAAAGATTAAAATGTCACCCCAGAAATGTCTAAAATTAAACTTATCTGGCAAGCGAAGGGTTAATCTGCGGAGGAGAGAGAGAAGGCTCGGTCCCTGCGTAGTATACTCGCTGAGAATAACTCACAAAATGGCTGCCGCAACGATAGCCAATCAGAAAACGAGCGTGAAACCAGCGCTCATGGGAAACGTAGTTTTTCTCAGAAGTACCCCAAAACAGTGCCCAAAGCCCCCCCAGACCCCCAACACACCGAATCATGCAACCGGATGATAGAGCTAGGGAAGACCAACAAAATGAGCCCACTCTGAAGTCGCTGTGACAAGCAGTTCCAGAGATATGTCCCACACTGTGTAAACCCATAGAGAGTAAAGGAGCAATGGCGTCTATGCGGGAAAAGCGAGCTTAAAGGCGCGGAACTTTTAATAAATTTACCCTGACAGAAAAAAGTTACCAAACATACACCAAACACATGTAAAACATGATAAAACAATATCCCAATGAGAGAAATAGCAGGGAAAAGGATAACGCCCCCATAAACTGCTCCAAAACCCAGGGAATACACACAGACATTGCATAAATACAGGCAATATTAAGAAAAACACCCTATGAGTGCTGGAGTGCATAATGAGAACTCCCAAATACAAGCCCAAAGAAGGGACACTGTGGGACAAGTGGACCTTCAGCACTCAAAGGGTGGCTCACCTTTCTGCAGGACTTCTGTCTTCAGGTAACCATGTTAAAAGGGAATTAACCAGAGGAAAATTCCCCAGCAGGGAAGCTACTTGACTCAAGTTGTTCCCTCTTCAGGGCATAAGGTCCACCAGAAAATCCCTGGAAGCTGCACTAGCCACTTTGGTGAGGGCAATTGTCAGCCATGGTCACCCGCCTAATGGTGGTATTCCATATTTGAAGAAAACAATAAAAAAACTAAAGTTGAATGAGAGATGTTCTCCACCTGGTGTGCACAGCACGCAGGAACAAATCAATCTGGCTTGTTCTGGCTGAAGGCAGCTTAAGAGGGAGGGGAGGCTCCACCCCCTGCATACATTTAGATGAATGTTCCTGCCTACTTAAAGGGGCGGATCGCCTCCCACTGTACCAGTGACCTGTATTGGACGACAGTGAAATTGTCATGTAGAACATCTTATAGCAATACTTTATGTTTTACAGGTATCTGGTTTATCCCTCCAAAACCATGTTTAGATTACAAAAAAAAAAAAAAAAAAGTCTGTCTCCTTACTAGCCTATGAGCAATTGGCTCATATTATTCTGGAAGACTGGAAGTATACCGACCTATGTCTGTGCCCAAGAAGTTTACATGCCTGTATTTACTGAAGGATAGGTACATGGATATTATAAACACAAAAGCAAAAAGATTCTCCTGTGCGTTACTTTCAAATTCGCCAGTAATTATACATTCTCTATTTTCTGTTAGATTATGTCATGATGTAGAAGGATGGATTCATTTGAACCATTTATTTTAGACAAATTTTTCTCTTTTCTATATTGTAAAAGGAACATTGAAAATTAAACCCTTTGCTAACCCATTTGCAGGCAACTCGATATGTGATGGGGTCAACTATGACAATGCCTATAAGAAACAAAATTTGTTGCCTTTCACTAACATTATTATACTAGCCATCTCATAAGCCCTTCAGGTGGGAATAGTTCTTGTTTATCAGTTTGTTGTACTTTGCATACAAATATTAGCACTTTAAAGAAAGACAAGTGTTAAACATACCCGTTGGCCCAGCTGACAGGAGCTGCCAAAGTCCACAATTTTGATGGCACTTCGCTTAGGGTTACAAAGAAGGATGTTCTCTGGTTTCAGGTCACAATGAATTATGCTAAGTTCAGGAGTAGCCAAGAAAAGAAGAGCTGTACAAAGCTGCTGGGCAAACTTGCGGGTAAGGTTCAGGGAAACTCCACGGAAGTTTGTATTTCTCAAAAGATCATATAAGTTGTAGGACAGTAGCTCAAAAACCAGGCACAGATGGTTCCGAAACATGAAGTGCCGTTTTAAATGCACTGTAAAATATGAAAAATTAAACAGCTTTCTAGATCACATTAGTTTATTAAAAAGTCAAGCAGTTTTATTCAGTGTCTGTGTGTTTTCATTGGCAAAGGGGTCCCTAGTGTATAGGTGATGTCGTTAATTCAGTGTCAAAAGGTGTATCCAACACTTGAATGAACAACATACCTCTTTGGCAGTAAAATGATTAACCCTTTGAGTGCATAGATGTAGCCAACATCTATGAACTGTATACAGTATTGGTACTTAAAGGGTTAAAACTGAGCGGCAGATGAGTACACCCAATGCATATCTTGCACTGCATTAGCTATGTTTTTGAGACTCAGATAACCCTTTTAGTGCTCAAAACATACACAAGTATTCCTTATTCCAAAGCCTTTCTGAGGATGCCTAAAGGAGAACTAAAATTTTACTCACCAGCCAGGAGCTGGCGTCCCATGGCTCTCCAGCTGTTGGAGCACTAATAATTAAGTATTGGCAAACTCTTCTAGAAAAACAACAATTACATGTGGCCTATTAACCCACTAAGGACCACATGCAACCACACAGATCCCAGAATTCCATGACGTGTCAAGACAATCACAGATCCATAATGCCTGGACAGCTGTGACTATCCTGGCATTTCTCAGGTCGTTTAGTGGTTACAGCGACAGTTTACTCTCAAACCATCCAGCTACATTTGATATTTATGGACTTGGCCTCTATGATGGTAGAGGTAACTTAACATGATGCCATGCCTTTAAAAACACCTAAAAATGAAACTGGGCTTAAATGGCCTGTATTTCATACTAGCATAGTGCTTGACAAACAAGGTTTGACTCTTGGAGCCAGACTCTGCAGCAGAGGAGAACCTTCCTTCGGGTGCCTAGTGGAACAAGGATAGGGAAGCAGACTGTGTTGGAGATTCTTTGTCTGCCAATGGAAGACAGCATAATGCATGGTTCTGTGGCTACCAGTGAAACCAGTCTTGGAGTGAAAGTGTGTGTGAGTGTAAATGTGGGAATCTGTGAATACCAGTGGAACCAGATGGGGGAGGGGGGTGTCAGACAGTGTATATGGGGGATTTATGTGCCCAAGAGGAGTGGGGCCTGGCTGGGGTGTGTGTGGGTAACTGTGTGTGGGGAAGTGGCTACCAATGAACAAGGATGGTAGCGTGTGTGTGTGTGTGTGTGTGTGTGTGTGTGTGTGTGTGTGTGTGTGTGTGTGTGTGTGTGTGTGTGTGTGTGTGTGTGTGTGTGTGTGTGTGTGTGTGTGGTATAGCTGCCACGGGGCTTATTTTTTAATCACTAATTTTTTTTCTCTTTATCCCCCACCCCTTGTTTGCAATCTGAATCACTCCTTATGCCCCCCACCCATCGCCTATCCAGTTAGATAGACTATCAATACTGCAACCAGAAAAAGCAATACATCGTCACCTTCCCTCTATATACTCTTCATCCCAACATCGTATGGATGCCCATGTTCAGTAGGAGAATCTTAAAACTCACTAAAATCATGTAGGTCTTGAAGGTCCTCATGCTCAACCCGGGTATTCATAGAACGCTGTGTTGAGGACGACAACCTAGAGGGAAGGTGGTGGTCTCCTTCTTGGTCACGACATTGATCTCCTATCAAAGCATAGGCTATCAGTGCCAGGGGGCATCAGGAATGGTCCCCATGTTCCCCTACGAGGTCAGACTTATTTATTTTTAAACCATTCTCAGTGTGGTATCAAGAGATCTATATATATCTATATATATCTATCTATCTATATTTTTTTTTATTTATTTATTTATTTTTTTTTTATATATATACACACACACACACACACACACACACACACACACACTATCATGGGAGCGATCTAGTATAATTTCTACAGTGTTGGAAAGTTCCTTCCCTTCACGTAGGGCAATGTTGCTGGGCACCAGGTCTCAAAAGCAACCTGAAGAAGAGATTAGTTGAGCACTGTGCTAGCACCTGTAAAGATTCTGTTTTCTGAAGCCTAAAAATCTAGTCATTGTCTGATGCATCAAACATTCCCGACTTTTTCCAAAGAGATTATATTTAAAATAGGCAGAGATAAGATGACATTTCTGAATACAAGAGAAATGGGAACAAATCACAATCAACTTACTTGTGCACTGTATACAAACCGTACAAAACATTAAAATATATGCTCCCTGAACAGGTCAATTTACTGATGCATTAAAGAGCTTAGGATTGCAATGTGAACAGTTAATTTTTAAACATGCTACATGTATGTATGCTATATATAAAGTTATCCAAACCCATAATACTTTGGCGGTTTTCTTTTATGTGTCCACAGAATTAAAGGGTTAGATTCTTAAAGTGATAGTAGTACTTAACATTCGCTTAATTTGAACATTCTACGTGTGCTTGCAAACCAGGCACACGTTGTAGACCATTCAAATGAAGTATTTCTTTGTAACAGCGATCACGGCTCTGCTGAAGAGCTGCAATACAGTCTATGGACTGGGATCTCCGTCTGTAACTTTGAAAGCGGACGTCAGCACAAGGGGAGGGAAGGAGGAACTTTGCAGACTGATATCTCCCAAACTATAAAGGTTTGGGAGATCAGAAATGGAGCAATTCATTTATTTTAATTATCAACAGAACTATATCTATTGAATGTTAAGTATTACTATCACTTTAACATTCATGAGATTTAAAATGAGACAAAAATGTTTCAAGGCAGCCAATCTATTGCACAAAACTGGCACTCAAAGGGTTAAACCACAACCTTCCCTGTGATAAACTGCCTGTTGCACACAAACTCACGATTAGGATGGCTACATTATATAGGAATGGAAAAATAGGATTTTAGTCTTACCTGTTAAATCCTTTTCACTTAGTCCATACAGGTTACTGGTACACTACACTGGGAGGCGATCCGCCCCTTTAAGTAGGCAGGAACATTCATCTAAATGTATGCAGGGGGCGGATCCTCCCCTCCCTCTTAGGCTGCACCTCAGTCAGAACAAGCCAGAATGATTTGAGACACTAACACTGACCAGAGATAGGAGAGAAGACGACGACCCCTGTGAGCATGCCCCAAGGGACTCCCACTGAATGCCACATAAAAGCCAAGCATGGTCTCTTGACAGGGTGGGAGACCAGTAACCTGTATGGACTAAGTGAAAAGGATTTAACAGGTAAGACTAAAATCCTATTTTCAATGTTGTCCAATACAGGTTACTGGTACACTGGGATGTCCAAACATTGAGTTTTCCCAGAGGCTGGAAGAAGGCAAGGACCAGGCGCAAGGCCCCCAGAACCTCTATGAACCAACTAGTCATAGATCCCAACAATCAGAAGTGTCAACGGACACCAACTAGGGTTAAGAACAGACCCCAAGAACGAAGCACAGCACACTGAACCAGAGCCAACAGGGTTCAACAGTAAGGAAGCACTGAGAATCTAAGAAGATCCTAGACAGGCAAAAATGCCTCTAGGACCTTCCTCCCCAAAGCTGGCATCAGTCGAGGCCAGCACAGCCGCACGGTACTGCTTCGAAAACGTGTGCACAAAGGACCAAGTGGCCGCCCGGCATAGCTGATCAGCAGACGCTTGATTCTTGTAGGCCCAAGACACCCCAATTGATCTGGTAGAATGAGCAGTGACCCGAAAATGCACATGTTTATTCCGCAATTCGTAAGCCTTACGAATAGTAGATTTTATCCAAGATGCAATGGTCACCTTGGATGCCGGTCTCCCTGCCCTAGGCCGCTCAGGAATGACAGAGCATCAGACTTCCTGATAGACTCAGTGCGATGAACATAACATTTGAGACAACGCACTACATCCAACAAATGAAGATCCCTCTACTTGTCAGAGGAAGGGTTAGGGCAGAAAGAGGGCACCACAATCTCCTGATTGATGTGAAATTCGGAGACAACCTTAGGTAAAAATTCCTTGGAAGTGCGAAGCACAGCCTTATCCTTGTGGAACACCAGATAAAGTGGTTTACAAGACAAGGCTTGTAATTCTGCCACCCGGCGAACTGATACAATAGCCAAAAGGAAGGCCATCTTCCAGGTCAAAAGGCGTAAAGGAATAGAAGCTAAGGACTCAAAGGGGGGGTCGTTGGAGAACCCCCAGAACTAGATTAAGGTCCCACTGAGAAGCTGGACTCTTGAAAGCGGGCAGAAAGAGAGCCACACCTTGGAAGAAAACCTTGACAGCAGGAAGAACGGCGATGCGCTCCTGGAAGAAGACAGAGAGCGCAGAAGTCTGAACCTTGAGAGAACTCAGACTAAGTCCCTTATCAACACCGTCCTGTAAAAAGGCCAGGACAGTAGGAAGATGGAAATCATGCAATAGGTCCCTATCAGCACACCATGCAACAAAGGTTGACCAGACCCGGTGATAGATCTTAGAAGACACTGGCTTACGAGCACGAAGCATTGCAGACACCACAGAAGAGGAAAAACCCTTTTTCTTCAGAATTGAGGATTCAACCTCCAGGCCATCAAATGAAGACTATGAACATCCTCCTTCCACAGATCCAGCAGATCTGGACGAGCTGGAAGCGGAAAGGGTTCCGCTACAGACATTTCCATCAGATCCGGATACCAGGACTGACTAGGCCAGTTTGGAGCGATTAGGATGACAGGACAACGCGCCACCTTCAGCTTCTGGATGACTGATCAACAGAGGAAGAGGAGGGAAGATGTAGGCTAGGGGGAAGTCCCAAGGGATGGACAAGGCATCCACTGCCAGGGCCAGTGGATCCCTCCACCAAGAGCAGAACACCGACACCTTCCTGTTGTGCCTGGTTCCCATCAGATCCACTACAGGAACCCACCACATCTGGGTTAGAAGGTGAAACACCTCTGGATGAAGAGCCCACTCTCCACTATCGACTGTGTGACGACTGAGAAAGTCTGCCATGACGTTGTCTACGCCTGGAATGTGTACCGCTGAAATGACGGTAACATGTGCCTCTGCCCAAGATAAAATGGCCTTGACTTCTAACCATGCGGCGAGACTTCTTGTTCTGCCTTGTCTGTTGATGTAGGCCACTGCGGTGGCGTTGGACTCCACTCTGACTGGACAACCCTCCAGTTGAGATTCCCAATGTCTCAGGGCAAGGAAGATGGCACCTAGTTCCAGAACATTGATGGAGGAGAGATTCCTCCAATCCCCACTTCCCCTGAGCACTGAAGCGGTCCAACACTGCCCCCCATCCCAGGAGGCTGGCATCTGTCGTGACTGTGGTCCAATAGGGAATCTGGAAGGATCTCCCCTTCAGGAGATGAGACAGGTCCAACCACCACTCCAAACTCAACTCGACATGAGGAGGCAGAGATACTGACAGGTGCAGATGGTCTGGATGATTCCTGCACGTCTGGATCACAAACCTCTGAAGTTCCTGGTGTGTGCCATGGCAAATGGCACCGCCTCTATTGTGGAAATGAACTTCCCCACCAGAGGTGTCAACTTCGGTACTGGAATCCGCTCGAGAGCCAAAATCTTGGATACTCAGAGCAATCTGATGAGCCACCTCTTCTGGGAGAGACACTATGCACATCTGAGTGTTGAACAGGAGACCCAGGAAGATTATCTGCTGAGATGGGACCAAGTCTGACTTGTCGAGATTCACAATCCACCCGTGTCGAGTGAGTGTGTGAATGCAAGCCTGAACCTGCTGGTGAAGGATCTCCGCAGATGAAGCTTTCAAGAGTAAATAGTCCATGTAGGGAGTCACCCTGATGCCATCTCGATGGACCACCGCTATCAAAGCACCCAGGACTCTCTGAAAAACTTGCGGGGCTGTAGTCAGTCCAAAGGGAAGAGCCGAAAATTGAAAGTTACCTTTGTGGCAGGCAAACCTGAGATACCGCCTGCTCTCTAGATGGATAGGGATGTGCAGATAAGCATCCTGAAGATCCAGGGAGGCAAGGAACTCCCCCGGAGAGATAGCAGCTATCACAGAGCGCAGGGATTCCTGACGATAATGGGTACTCACAACAAAGGAATTGAGGTCTTTGAGGTCCAAAATAAGACGAGCGCCACCGTCCTTTTTGGCCACCACGAACAGGTTGGAATAGAATCCTGAACCTGTGTCCTCTGTGGAAACTGGTTCCAGTACTTCTTTGTCCAAAAGATCCTGAATAGCGTCGAACAGACGCCTTTTTGTAGGTTCCTGAGAAGATCGAGTAAAATGGAACCGAAAAGGAGGAAGAGAAGAGAAAGGGATCCTGTATCCCTCTGATACCACCTGAAGAACCCAAGGGTCCGCCACTGACTCCTCCCAAGTCCAGCAAAAGATGTGAAGGCGCCCACCTACAGCTGGATGCGGACCCGGGTTCAGCGAGTCATGCCGAAGCAGTCTTGGAGGTCTTGGCCTTAGGGGCAACTTTGGGTTTCCAGGACTGTTTGGGCTTGGAGGAGGAGCGCGCAGCAGGCGGAACCCCCTGGGACGCAGGGCGTGTCTCAGTTTGGAAGGAACGAAAGGACCGATTGCGTTTGGCTGGAAACTTCTTTTTAAAGACTGAGGGTAGAAGAGTACTTTTACCGCCAGTAGCCTCGCTAATCAACTCCTTTAATTCTGAACCAAACAGGGAAGTCCCTTGAAAGGGCAAAGAAAGTAACACTTTCTTGGAAGCGGTGTCAGCAGACCAAATTTTCAGCCAAAGAGCGCGTCTAGCCACCACCGAAGAAGTGGAGGCCCTCGCCAGCACGCGAACTGCGTCAAAAGCAGTCAGAAACATAATTCTGAGCTTCAGAAATGTTAGCAAGGAGTTGCAACTGCTCTGACACTGGCGCATCTTGGCGAACAGTCACAGTAAGCTGTTCAGTCCAGACCGCAATAGCCCGGTTAACCCACACCACAGCAAAAGCTGGACACATGGCAGTACCAATAGAGGCAAAAATAGACTTAAGACAAGTTTCTAACTTTTGTCCGTCCAATCCTGTAAGGCAGAAGCATCAGATACAGCCAAGGCAGTAGATTTAGACAACCTAGAAACAGGAGCATCCACCTTAGGAGGTGGAACCCATTTAGCCAGTTCAGTCTCAGGAAAAGGATAAAGTTTGGCAAACTTTTTTGAAACTGAAGAGGACTTATCAGGATTTTTCCACGCATCAGAGACTAATTGTTCAAGAGTAGGATTAGTAGGAAAACATGTAACAGCCTTAGAAGGTTTCTGAAACACTTCCGTTGGGTCAAGAGTAGATTCCTGACGCAAAGGAAGATTGAGGGTGGTCAGCACAGCCCTGATTAAACCCTCAGCAGAGAGTTCAGGGTCACATTCGTAAGGGTCTCCAATGGATCTGGTAGACTCAATAACTGTACCATCCTCAACATCAGAATCCTGCAACAATTCTTCTTCAGAAGAATCAGAGACATCAGGAGCCCCCTGTGGCTTGGGCAGGGAGGTCCTGACAGTAGAGGGGGTCTGCCATACTTGAAGAGCCCTCTGAACCTGAGAGGGAAAGAGCTGAAGAGTGGATCTAAGATGTCTAGTTGCAGCCTTGAACTCTTTCACCCATGTTGGCTCAATAGTGTGACTGGAAGGCCCTGGGTTGCTGCCATGACCTTCCACACAAGTTGGGCATAAATGACCAGAAAATTCTCTAGGTAGCCCTGCATGACAGGAGGAGCAAAACGCAATGGGGAGACAGATACCCCAGCCTCCTTCGTCTTAGGTCTAGTCCCAGGCTCAAGTGCAGTAGACATGCTCACAGCGTCAGATATACCCCACAGATAGGAATCACCCAATTAAAAAGTGTGAAAGATTAAATATTCACCCCAGAAACGTTTAAAACTAAACTTACCTGGCAAGCGAAGGGTTAATCAGCAGAGAAGAGAGAGAAGGTCCGGTCCCTGCGTAGTACACTCGATGAGAAGAGCTCACAAAATGGCTGCTGCGACGGGAGCCAATCAGAAAAAGAGCGTGAACCAAGCGCTCATGGGAAGCGTAGTTTTCCTCACAAAGTACCCCAAAACAGTGACCGAAATCCCCCCAGTCCGCCAACACACTCAAACATACAACCGGATGATAGAGCAAGGGAAGACAAATAAAATGAGCCCTCTCTGAAGTCGCTATGTGAAGCGGTTCCAGAGATACCTCCCACAGAGTGTAAGTCCATAGAGAGTAAAGGAGCAATGGCGTCTATGCGGGAAAAGCGCGCTTAAAGGTGCGGAACATTATTTCTAATAAATTTTACCCTTAAAGTAAAAGTTCCATAACACACAGCAAACATATATACTATAACAGCAAACATTACCCAGCTGCAAATGCCCATAAAATAGACAAACCCAGCAGAGAGAGGGTTAAATCCCACAGAAACTGCTCCAAAACTCAGACGCACACATACATTGCATTGGCAAAATATATAAAAAACACCCAATGAGCGCTGGAGTGCACAATGAGAACTCCCAAACACAATCCCAATGAAGGGACACTGAGGGACAAGTGGACCTTCGGCACTCAAAGGGTGGCTCACCTTTCCTGGAGGACTTCTGTCTTCAGGTTACCAAGATCAGAAAGGAATCACCACAGAGGATAATTCCCCAGGGAAATACTTGAAATCAAGTTATTCCCTCTTCAAGGCAAAAGATCCACCAGAAGTACCCTGGAAGCTGTGCTATCCTCTTTAAATAGGGCATTTGACAGCCTTGGTAACCAGCCTAATGGTGGTATTCCATATTTGTAAAAATAACAAAAACTAAAACTTGGAGAGCTGTTCTCTGCCTGGTGTGAACACACCGAGGAACAAATCATTCTGGCTTGTTCTGACTGAGGTGCAGCCTAAGAAGGAGGGGAGGCTCTGCCCCCTGCATACATTTAGATGAATGCTCCTGCCTACTTAAAGGGGCGGATCGCCTCCCAGTGTAGTGTACCAGTAACCTGTATTGGACGACAGTGAAAATACATTTATTTATTAAAATACAACTAAACCTTTGAGAACCAGGGAGGTATCCAATATATTGCTACTGGCATGGAAAGGATTAAGTTATTTTGTTGCAATAATGCTAATTCATTACAAAAAAGTTTCATGTTTTTTAGCTCAGCATTTCATATTCCAAAACGGTTTTATTTTAATGCACATGGTATAGCTGAATGTATGACAAATAAGTTAGAATAAGGTTGTGTAGAACTGACTTTCACTTCAATACCTGGACTCCATTATTGTGTTAACTCGATACATACCTATGTAATACTTCATTTCTGTGTCATGTTTGTTCATAAGCTCTAGAAGTCTCAACTCAATCTGGGCCTGGTTCAGAAACGCTTTCTTATTTTTAATGATTTTGATAGCGACCCATTCTTGATCATGATGATCATAAGCCTTTACAACCTGAAAACGTAAAGACAAACAGTGGTTACCAATTTGATAAGAGTATTTTGGTGTACTTACTGTACAATCCTTACATCCAGTGTGGACCAAATGAACCATGGGGTAAAGTTCCATACTCGAGTGCAAAAAAGAAGAAAGGGGGGGGAGCCCACAAAAGCCAAGACCCCCGAGGTGGATACTCCCTTTTCTTTCAGCTTTACCAACGTCCTTCGCTTTCAAGTGACCTACACTCAGGAAATGGAAAGCTGACAGGCACAGTTCTCTCAGTTTTTATAATTTATTAAATGTTTTACTTGGATATGGTGCTGTATAATCCCCCATTAGACAGGCTCCCATTAAGTGGCTTCTTTTGAGTGGGATTGCCTGGTTCACAGGTGTATTTTTAGATCACTTTCCTGTGGAGGCTGACATCACTTCACATCTATACCTTATTAATGACCTTTTCCGAAGTTCTGTTTTGATGTAATTGGAAGACAGAAGTCTGGTAAGTTAACCAATTGAGTGCTATGGGTATAGTTTTCCCCCAGAGGACTTACGCCTGGTGAATGGTCGACAACTCAAAAAACCAACACCGTTAGATGCAGCCTTGCCCACAAGTGGGAAATAAATGACAAAGTGATGAGTTCTAAAAAGTCTGCATGTGATTAATATAGAACTTCAAGCACCAGACCACTTCCTGATCTTGTTCTATTAGAGGGAGTCAGACAGAAGAAAGGAAGGAAGAATAATTTCCTGGTTGATATGAAAATTCAAAATAACCTTCGCAAAGCAATCTTGTTCTGTTGAAAAAACAGAAAGGGGGCTTAAAAGACAAAGCCAGAAGAAATACTGTCCAGCATCAGATGGGACCACTGAAGCCACCAGTAATGTTCCTTCTTTGCCCGAAGGGACAGTGACATGACGAATTCCTGAGAATGTCCAAGAGTAATACCTGTGTGTGTGTGTGGAACTGAACAAAGGGAAATGCCTCCAGAGCAAAGACCAGGTAACCCAGCAAATTCATGTAGTCCACAGAGTTGCCGATGACCAGGGTACTGCCCAAGAAACCTGAAGAGAAACACTGTGTGGAAGAAATGCCCACTCATGTAGGGTATTGAATTTCATGCTGAGAAAATGAAGGGCCTGGGACTGAACCAGGGAAAAATTCCTTGAAACTGAATACCCAATCATGCTGCTCCAGAATGGAGATACACTCCTAAAATCGCAGTGCGCAAGATAACCTTTTCTTCAAGGCTCCTTCACGAATAATCTAGGTAGGGAGTCAAGGATATCCCAAGCACAGATGTGAGCCAAAAAGCAGACAGAACACAACCTTTATGAAGTAACCCACAGCAGACGCTAGATCAAAAAGGAAGCTCAGTGGACTGGTAGTAACTGCCTTGAAACGCCAAGATCAATAATAGCTGCTGATCTGGATGGATAGGGTGCACGGCTAAGAGTCCATCAACTCTAGGGATGCTAGAAACTCCCCTGGACTCAGCCGCAATGACAAATCTAAGACTCCGTCTTGAACTGTGAGGCCAGCAAAAAACAAAAATGGCTGAGGCACTTTAAATCCAGAATGGGAGGACATCCTCAGTCTTTCTTGTAACCACAAATATTTGAAGGAAATCCAGTAAATAGTTTCGGAAGAATGAACAGGGATCAACAACTGTCTAAAAGAAACTTGATTCGGATTCCGGGAACAGGAAAAAATGGAGAGGAGGAAGGAACTTTGAGAAGGGTGTCATATAGACAATTACCTGAAAAAACCTACTGATGTTACAAAAAAAAATATAAAGTGGTGGTGGTGGGGAGAACACACAGGAGGTAACTTCCTATCAGCAGAGACCGATCAGGCCCATGCGAGTTAAGTGGACTTGTAAACTATAGGTTTTTGAGCACGTTTCTTGCCTGCCAAAGCCTACTTTGGTTTTGGGGGAGGACAAGCCTGTGCTGTTGAGGAAAAATTTGCCCTAGATGAGTATTCGAACTGGCGGAGGTAAAGAAAACAATGCATCTTCCAAGATAAGAAGGGGGAACTTGAGGCAATAAAGTACTCTTGCCAACAGGGGACAAAAAAAAAAAAAAAAAAAGGTCTGCCTACAAAGAGAAACCAGAGACTTTTTGGATTACAGGTCAAACGATCAGATCTTAAGAGACACAGTGTGACAACAGAAAAGGGTGAAGCCTTTTAACTGTCTGACACTTAAGGGCCATGGCATCTGCTAAACAGCAACAACATGCTGGTGAGAGGACAAAAAAAAAAAAAAAAAAAAAAAAAAAAAAAGCAGAGGGATCATAGGAGAGGTAGCACACTGCACACTAAGGCCTCAACCGAATAGGGATGTATATAGGAAGTGTGCCAATTAAAAAACAAACAAACAAACAAACAAACAATCTCCTGTCAGACATCTTCTATTCCTCCAGGAGAAACGGTCTAAGGATTGGCGAGGAGGAAAGATTGGAATCTCCTGCATGTATCTCTGAAAAATATCAGGTGAAGAGAAACTAACCTGAGATGCCCGAAACATTTGGCTGCAGGACCACCCAAATAATCCCTACACCAAGGGGCTGGAGTCATCCCCACAGTAGTCACCCTGAGAGAAAAGAAAAGGTCTAAATTGTCACATTCAGTCTCAAACGAGCAATCTCCAAAGATGTGTCTGTGTGTCTCCCCAAGTCTGAGACCCACATCCTGTGAACCCCGAGTAGGCGCATCTCTAAGGAAAAGAGCACAGGACCCCTTTATTGTTTTGGGAATAGAAGAGACTGAAGATAACCCAAACTGGTTGTTGCTCTAGAGATTAGGGCAGAGAAGGATGTGTATTGGCTACAGTGCAAGAGGGACATAAGGTACAAGAACACTCCCTAGGAAGCCTGGTCTGACATGAAGAGCAATGTGTTAAAAGGAGGTAGGAGAACCCCATAATCCTCAGTTTTGGACTTACCCGTGTGTCCTTTATATTCTGACAGTCGGAAGACTCCACATAACAGTGAATGGTCAAAAACAGTAGAACGCTATCAAAAAGTATGAAAATTTATCGGACAGTGAGGAGTTAAACTGACAAGCAGTAGGGAGTGACCAGCCACTGTACAGCATGCAGAATCCAAAAAAGGAAGAATTATCTTGAAACCAACTGTTCCCAAACAAAAAATCCTACGTACAATAGGTTTCTGGGAAATTAAGTACTTTCCCTTTAAAAAAGGCACAGTGGCTCGCCAACCATTTAAAATTGGTATTTTTTTGTTACAATAAATCCTTTTCTTGTACTCTGTAGAGGGATGCAGTGTCCATGGGGTATAGAGAATCTTTTTTAGTGAGGAAGGGAACTCAACACAAAGGACCTCCCCTCTACCAGCTGTATTTACCCCAGCACCAGCCAGACATAACTGTTTTTCAGCCAAAGTCCGATCATCAACACTGTATTGTTTGGCAAATGAGTGCCCAGAAAACCAAGTGGCCATCTTGCACAGCTGTTCAGCAGAGGACTGATTCGTGTAGGCCCAGAAGGCCCAACAGACCTGGTAGAGTGTGCGGTTACACTGCTTCTTTCCGAGCTCATAAGTCTGCGTATGGTAGACTCAATCCAAGAGGAAATATTAACCTTGGACACAGCCATACCAGCCCTAGGACTCTCAAGGACGACAAATAAGACTCAGTACGGTGCACATAAAACTTAAGGCAGTGTACCACATCTAACATGTGGAGATCCCTCTCCTGGTCAGATTTAGGGTCAGGACAAAAGGAAGGCACAACAATCTCCTGATTGACATGGAACTCCAAGACCACCTTAGGAAGAAATTCCTGGGAGGTACAAAGGACAGCCTTAACCTGTGAAATGCCAGGAAAGCAGTTTGCAGGAGAAGGCCTGCATGTCAGCCACTCTGAGTACAGAGACCACTGACAGAAGAAAGGCCATCCTCCATGTCAGAATATGTAGAGGAATGGTAGCCAAGGACTCAAAGGGAGGCCGCTGCCAGACCCCCAAACTCAGAGGAGGGTTTCACTGTGGAGTGGGAGTCTTAAGGGCAGGGAAGGCATGAAAGACACCCAAAAAGAAAACCTTGATCTCTGGCAAGATGGCAATGCTTCTCTGGAAAGAGCACAGAGATGAAGTCATAAAGTTCAAGGAGCTAAGAGAGTCCTTTGATCACACCATCCTGTAAAAAGGAAGAACAGGATTACAGGGAGATCAACTCCTGTGAAGACAGATCTCTCAACAAACCAAGAATGAAAGACGGACTAAGCCCTGAACTAGGATTTGGGATAAACCAGGTACCTAAGCCAGGATCACTGTGGAGACCACCCCATGGGAAAAGTTTTTCCTCCTTAGGATGGAGCCTTCCACAGCAGTCAAAATCAGATCCACATACACCTTCCAGAGAGAACTATGAAGGAGGAGATCCAGTCTGAGTAACAGAGGAAACAAGTCTCATTTCAACCCCCATTCTCCAAGATCAATAGAGCATTGAAAACTGCATTTGTACTTTGGCAGGGGACCAGTGGCCCCGAATGGAGTGATTGCTGTGCACAGCTCCCCAGCTGAAATGGCTGATCAGTGGATACCAAAGTCCAGTCAGGGGAAAAAAGGACTGATCTTAGGACAGAGGTAAGATGACAACGAGGATGAGGCGGTGGCCCAATGACAGGGAGGATCAAGAAGGAGGAGGACAAGGGAGAGGTGGTGACTTGAGAGCCTTTAAAAAGTTTGCTCAAAGTTTGCACCCCCCCCCCCCCCAATGTGAGTACCAGATACTCCACAAGTTCACAATGACGACGCCAGCAGTCTGCCACTCTGCAATCCGTACAGGAAAGCAGAGGGAAAGAGATGGGACTCAAGCCCTAGGAACTCTCTCTATTCCATGGAGGGGTCCCCATCAATTCAGTGAAAAAAAGTAGAGAGAAATAAAAGTGCACCAGAGAAAGTTTCTCACAACAGGGAAACAGACTTGCCTCCCAGAGGTCACTCAGAATACGGAGGGATCTCGGGTTGGTGCTGGGGTACAGTGAACTGGCAGAGAGAGGAGCTTTGTGATGAGTGCCCTGCCTTCTTAAAGGAGCCCCTCTATACCTCATAGACCCCGCATCACTCCTAAGGCTTAAAAGAAAACAGCATTCCCAGATAAAGGGGGTGGGGTGTCCAAAAGAGATGTGTTGGATAGTGCCCATCATAAGACGCACAAAGAAACAGCCCGCAGCCTCCTAACGTGACTGGAGAGGAGTTGTCCCATTGAAACCAGTCTTAAAAGAGCCATGTTCAATTTTGGTTTAAAAAAGTGAGGGAAAAGTGAGCCAGTCAATAGAAAAGCTCACTGCCTTAAGGAAGCAACGTTCACAAATAAGAAGGTAATGCAGTGTTTAATAGCCCTGCAAAGGTACATTCCTTATCAGAAAAGCCAAAAACAAGAGAAACTAGAAAATATGTAGTAAATAGCGAGTGCAAGCAAGGAAACAATCCAGATGAACAAGCGGATGCCAGAAAATAGGGACACACGCATAGGACCAAAGCAAGTCAACAGGATAACTTACATGTAACCTTCAGTCTTTGAGCTCCCATTTTAGTGGATAAGAGCGTCAGAGAAGCTACAGTGAGGTAAACAAAGCTGTAGAAACAAGCCAACCTTCACAGGTTTGTTGTCCTAGAAAATGAACCTGTGCACTGGACAATCTATTAAAGAAAAAGCCAGGAACAGCAGCCTGCCTAAATGGAGATTATACAGCCACATACACTAAAAAATAAAAAGGCAAACTAAGCTGTGCCCTTGTTACCTCCTGATCTCACGGTCACTTAAAAAAAGAACTTTAAAGGTGGGGTTAAGTGGAAAGTGGTGCCTAGATCAAAATACCAAGTGCCTTGCCCTCCTGGAGGAGACTTTACACAGGGTTCTTGTGTTCCACATTAGTTAAAGAGAATCAAAATTTACTTCAAAATAAGTAACACTGAGCAAAACTATTACCCAACTTAGCAGGTTAAAGCGAGTGGGGAAAGTCACACTGATATGCTAAAGAAGTTTAGAAGCAAAAAAAGTGCACAAAGACAGGACGGATAATTACAAAAAAGGCCAACCGTATAAAGGGGAGTAGAATATGTAGTTATTACAGGTTTAAATAAAGCTGGTTATAGCACATGGGTTGGTATAAGCCACAGAAAAGATGAGCTGTTAGGATTAAGAAAAAAGTGGCTGCAAGTAAAGTGGGAATAGGAAGCTAGGCTTAAAAATAAAGGTAGATTGTGCTGTGATTTAATGTGATATTGTGCCATCTTATTCTTGAAATGGTTAGCGGCATCTAGGGTAGTAAACCTGGCACAGAAGCTATATATCGGATATTGCTGTGGAAGGAATTAAAAAGTGGTTTAAGTTAAATGAAAGGACAGATATGGAATTTCTTGGCTACGATAAGGGGATGGCTGTTGAATTATATAACTGCACTGTATATCACTGAGCAGAGAGCAGTTTGTGGACAAACCAGTTGAGATAAACAGCCGCATGTTAGAACTGGGAAGGAAGACAAGCTAATTTGAGCAATTAAACTACAGTCTTCAGTCTACACATACTGAAATCAAGATTATGCTGGACTATGAAGCCAAAAAGGGATTATTGTGTTGCTGGATGTTGCTTAACCCCTTAAGGACCACAGAGCATTTTTTTTTTTTTAAATCTGATTCTGGACTCCCTGACAGCATGCAGCCACGCGGGGAGCCCGGAATTCCATTACGGTCCTGGTATTTCATGGGTCCTTAAAGAAAATCCAGCCATGACGTACCAGGACCGTCAAGGGTCCTTAAAGTGATAGTAATGTTTCATAATAAAAGCAGATCTAATTAATCATCATAGTATTTGGACTTTGGAGAGTGTTATTTCAGTTCTGTCAGTTGTAGTTCAAGAGTAACTCAATGACAAGAGTACCCCCCCTCCTGCCCCTTTTACTGATGTAACACTGCTCAGCCAGAGCAGAAGGGAGGTGCCCAGGTAGACTGCAGAGAGATCCAATCCTCAATTAAGATAAGGGGAAAAATCTGAAAAACTTGTCAAGTGGGGCAGGGCTTTCATTGTTCTCATAGGAAGAAGATTGTCCCCTGCTGTTATCTGTCTGGTCTATGGACTGGATTCCACATCTAAGAAGATATGGCTTACACTAGGTAAAGGGGGCGGGAGGGGAACTTTGCTTGTGAATATCTCAAACCATAAAGGTTTGAGAGATAAGACTTGTATCATTCTTCATGTTTTTTTAATACCTACAAAATAAAATAAAGATAAACTGAAGTATTACTATCCCTTTAAGGGGTTAATTACCACTTAGTATTCAAATGTTTTTAATACAAACGGTACCATCAGTTTCCAGATTAACTTCTAGAATGCTAGTTATCTAATGCTTTGTTTTACAACCTGAAGGAGACCCAAACACCCAAGCAGTTAAAGGGAATGGGGCCTCACAACTTCAGAACTTATATTGTTCTTAGATAGTAATTTTACAGTGTAAAAGTGCATCATAGTATTTTACTCACCTGACCGAAAGAACCTTTTCCAATGAGGGAATCTATTTCATATCTGTCCATCCACTTTTCTCCATTTTTTACAATATAGTCATAGTTGTCATCATCAAAGCCATCATTGAACACTTTTCTTTCCTTCTTCGTGCTGGAGTCTTCAGGTGGCACCTGCTGGGCTCGACGCTTTTTTTTAGCATAATACACCTAAATATTGTGAAGCAAAATAGTTTATTTGCAAATTACCATTTTAGTTTAGTATTTAAGGAGTTAACAGCTGAAAGAGAAAAACCACATTTCAATTTATCCAAGGAACTTTTGTAATATTGATCCAAGATTATGCTGCTTAAGACACAAACATGTATAGCAAACTATATTCATTTTCAAAAATTATTGGATTTTAAAATTGCAAATTAATCACACATACAGAAGTGAAATTATAATTAAAATGCAACTCAAATTTACAAAACAAGATATTGAGATTCAAAAGGGAAGAACAGAATGTTTCCTGGTGATTTTTTTTTTTTAGTCCATGTGGAAGAGGGGAAACCTGGTAATGTCTCACTCACAAGAAGGAGAGAGGGGGTGAGGTGGACTCCCTCCTCCCTTCCACCTTAACCCCACTTGCTATTCTAAATTTTAGCAAATAGCGAAGCCAAGAGAAAAGCAAAACTAAAGTGAAAGGATTACCTGAACAGACAATCGAAGAGGACCCCTCACCCCCAGGGGCTCAACTAAATTTCTCTCTCCAGGATGGAGCCTGGTGTTCCACATGGAACAAGAGAGTTATTTAATGTTAAGTACACCAAAATCCTCTCTTCTCTGTCATCCAGTGTGGAGCATACCAAAGGTATCCATTAAGATTTTAGGGAGAGGAGGGGGGGGGGGGGAATCCTCCTTCTCAGACCAGTATTCACAGGGCCAAACTGTACAACATGACCTTCAGGTGTCAAAGGACTCCAAACCAAAAAAAAAAAAAAAAAAAAGTGAACAAAAATCAATAGGGTTATTTCTGAGAATTATAGGAGTATATCTATACAGACACCACAGCCTGTAAAAACTGACAAAGGGATAGTAATGTTTCACAATAAGAGCAGCTCCAGTTAATCTTCATAGTATCTGGGCAATGGAGAGTGTTATTTCAATACTGTCAGAGTTGTAGCTCAAAAGTTATTGAATGGTAAAGTATCACCCTCCTGCACCTTTTACTGATGCAACACTGCTCACCTCTAAGCAGCAAGACAGTCCAGATGGATCCCAGAGAGGGACTATCTTCAGTTAGCATAAGTGAAAATCCTGTGGGGGGAGGGATGAGTTTTCCTTATGCTTACAGCAAGAAGATTGTCCCTTGCTGTGAGCTGTATGGTTTCATGACCAGATTCCACATCTGAGGTGAGGTGGCTTACACTAGTTAAAAGGGGCAGGAGGGGGATACTTTATCATTCAATTACTCGAACTACAACTCTTGAAATAACACACTATGGTGCAAATACTATGACAACTGGAGCTGCTGTTTTTTGTGAAACATTACTATCCCTTTAAACTCCAGAACTATTAAGACAGGAGCTACATTAGTTCCAAGAACAACATACACATTTATGTTAAGATTAAAAAGGTAAAAATACATTTTATCTTCTAATAAAACTTTGATTTCTTAATATTTCAAAACAAGCTATTTGGAGGCATTATTGTCCTTTTAAAACTGCTTGTAAATTTGTCAGGAAGGGAGAGAGGGGAAGAAACACAAAAACACCTCACAAACATCACCAACCTCATTTATGTGCTTGTAAGTCTTTATTAAGTCCACTGAAAGCTTCCGTAGAGGTGCAGCAGCTGAATCTCGGAAAGTCAATGGAATCCGCCTCTGTAAAATGGTCATGTCTGGCAGGACCTGATAATTAAATGCATACGTGTATATGAAATACAGGTGTCTTTATTGCCATGATCACCACTGCAGTTTCTGATAGTTGTCTGGACAGCTTTGTAAGTTAAAGGGATAGGAACCCCCCCTCAACAACTTGATGGCAAAATACAGCATTCATACAAACATACTGAACGCACTTAGTCCCATCTCTCAAACCTTTATGGGGCCTTTAAAATCATTTCATTCAAGACGTGCAAAATTCTCCCATTCCCAACTTCACATATGTCTGCATATCAATTTTCATATAATCAAGTACAGATTGTAGTTCCACAGATAGACTTGAATGGAGCAGCCGAATTTCTGGCCACATACAAAGCATTGTCAGAACACTCCTTTTCCATTTGGAAAGGTCTGTTTAGGAACCTATGTGCACGCAAACTATTACTCAAGAGTGAGCTTAATATTTTTAGTTTTCTTTTGCAACACCAGGCAGAAGAGATTCATGTAGCTGGCATTTGCTATACCAAAAGCTGTCCAACCTGGGTGCCAAAGAAACTGAAAATGGACTGGAATTCAATAGGAACTTTTGATACAAAAATACATTTTGTACACATGCATTATACATAGACAAAGATGCCCACACACTTAACATTTTTCATAAGACCAATATGTTGGGAACACAGTTACTATGAGTTTGAGTCTCTCCTCCTGGAAAGCAGAAGATTGTTAAGTAACAACCTGAGTGCCTTGGAAGAGTGTCCACATATTGTGAGACACAAAAACTCAGATTGCGTGATGTGGCACAAACTACGCAAAGGTGGAAAAATAGCTAATAACTTTTAAGGGCCATACAATTGCTTGCCCAATGGTATAACACAAATGTAAAAAGAAAGAGTAGAAGTATAAGCCCCATGTTAACCACCAGAATCTACCTGGAGCAGTAGAAATCACAGCTTCTGTCAGTGCCCCATCAAATATGGCTACAGTAAGTGGCCATTTCTTAAAGGAACCACTGACCCATAACAAAGACTACTAAATTTTATTCATGAAGAAAGCCACCCCAGGAGAGGATGGAGCAGGCAGAAAAGTGCAGATTGCAGAACTAGCAGTTTTACCACAGACCTTTTGAATGTGGTTGCTAGAAAGACAACGGACCTGTGCACTTTGAAGTCTGGAATCCTCTTCGGTATACATCCATTTATTACACACTTTTTTTTTTTTTTTTTTTAATTTCTTTATTGATTTTAGTATAATATCAAAACTACAACTTAAAAGCAACAAACTAGTGGAGCACCTACACCCTATATAGAAAGGACACATACCACGTTGCTGCTCAGCTGCACTCAACCCTCCTCGCCTCAGCAACAGAGGGATGAGCCTGGGAGGAAACGTGGCCCCCGGTCTATGCAGGGGGCAGCAAGAAATCAAGGTGGTGAGCCAGAAAAAGAAAAGAAAGCAAGACGAGAAAGGAAAGAAAGAGGAGAGAGAGAAGGAGAGGAAGGGGTCCCAGTCAGGTGACGAAGGATGGAAGTAATTAGCCACTTAAGGCTGACACTGCGCCAACCTGTGGTGAAATATATCCCCCTGTAGGAAATCATCCCAATGAAACCAAAGGGTGGCATGTTTCAGCCCCCTGCCCTCAGCAGTGTGTATCATCCACTGCAGAGTGCACAGATTCAACAGAGGTTATCTAATTCCTATAGGAGGAAGTGTAAGTTTGTTTCCAATACCTTGGGGGGGGGGGGGGGGGAGAGAAAGAGAGAGAGAGAGAGAGAGAGAGAGAGAGAGAGAGAGAGAGAGAGAGAGAGAGAGAGAGAGAGAGAGAGAGAGAGAGAGAGAGAGAGAGAGAGAGAGAGAGAGAGAGAGAGAGAGAGAGAGAGAGAGAGAGAGAGAGAGAGAGAGAGAGAGATAAAAAAAATAGGATTTTAGTTTTACCTGTTAAATCCTTTTCACTTAGTCCATACAGGTCACTGGTACAATGGGAGGCGATCCGTCCCTTTAAGTAGGCAGGAACATTCATTCAAATGTATGCAGGGGGTGGAGCCTCCCTTCCCTCTTAAGCTGCCTTCAGGCCAGAGACAAGCTAGATTGATTTGAGACACTAAACTGACCAGAGGTAAGAAGGAAAAGGAAGACTCCAGTGAGCATGCCCCGAAGGTCTCCCACTGAATGCCACAGGAGAGCCAAGCATGGTCCCTTGACAGGGTGGGAGACCAGTGACCTGTATGGACTAAGGGAAAAGGATTTAACAGGTAAGACTAAAATCCTATTTTCACTGTCGTCCAATACAGGTCACTGGTACAATGGGATATACAAACACTGAGCTTTCCCAGAGGCGGGAAGTAAGGCAAGGACCAGGCGCAAGGCCCAAAGTCACCAGAATGGCTATGAACCAATTAATCATAGAGCCCAATAACAGAAGTGTCAACGGACAAACCCCCGAACTAACACAGCACACTGAACTAGAGCCAACAGGGCTCAACAGCAAAGAAGCACTAAGAACCACAGAGTAGAAGGTCCTAAACAGGCAAGACTGCCTCCAGGATCTTCCTCCCAAAGCTGGCATCAGCCGAGGCCAGTACATCAACACGATAGTGCTTAGAGAATGTGTGCACAGTGGACCAAGTGGCCGCTCTGTACAGTTGATCAGCAGACGCCCGATTCTTGTAGGCCCAAGAGGCCCCAACTGATCTGGTGGAATGAGCAGTAACCCTGAAGGGAACGTGCTTATTCTGCAGTTTGTAGGCTTCACAAATGGTAGATTTTATCCAAGAGGCAATAGTTACCTTGGATGCCGGTCTCGCGCCCTGTTCGTCATTCCTGAGGGGCCTAGGGCAGGGTCAGACTTCCTGATAGACTCAGTGCGATGAACATAAAATTTAAGACAACGCACAACATCCAACAAATGGAGATCTCTTTCCTTGTCAGAGGAAGGGTTAGGGCAGAAAGAGGGAACCACTGATTGATGTGAAATTCGGAGACAACCTTGGATAAAAACTCCTTGGAAGTGCGAAGCACTGCCTTATCCTTATGAAACACCAAGTAAGGAGGTTTACAGGACAGAGCTTGTAACTCTGCTACCCGGCGAACTGAGACAAAAGCCAAAAGAAAGGCCATTTTCCAGGTCAAGAGACGCAAAGGAATAGAAGCCAAGGATTCAAACAGGGGTCTCTGGAGAACCCCCAGCACCAAACTGAGGTCCCACTGGGGAGTAGGACTCCTGAAGGCAGGCCGAACATGAGCCACACCTTGGAAGAAAACCTTAACATCAGGAAGAATAGCAATCCGTTCCTGGAAAAATACAGACAGAGCTGAAGTCTGAACCTTGAGAGAACTCAGGCTGAGTCCCTTCTCAACCCCATCCTGCAAAAAAGCCAGGACCGTGGGAAGATGGAAATCAAGAGATAGATCCTTATCAGTACACCATGTCACAAAGGTGGACCATATGCGATGATAGATCTTGGAAGACACAGGCTTGCGAGCTCTAACCATCGTGGACACCACTGAAGAGGAAAACCCTTTCTTCTTTAAAATTGAGGATTCAACCTCCAAGCCGTCAAATGGAGATGCTGAACATCCTCGTTCCACAGATATCCCTGAAGAAGTAGATCTGGACGGGCAGGAAGCGGAAAGGGATCCGCCACAGACATAGCTAGCAGTTCCGGATACCAGGACTGACGAGGCCAATTTGGAGTGATTAGGATGACAGGACAACGCTCCATCTTCAGCTTCTGGATGACTCTGATCAACAGAGGGAGAGGAGGGAAGATGTACTCCAGAGGGAACTCCCAAGGGATTGACAAAGCATCCACTGCTAGAGCAAGAGTGTCCCTCCACCAAGAGTAAAACACTGGCACCTTCCTGTTGTGCCTGGTAGCCATCAGATCCACTACAGGTACCCCACACATCTGGGTTAGGAGGTGAAACACCTCTGGATGAAGAGCCCACTCTCCGCTGTCGACTGTGTGACGACTGAGAAAGTCTGCCATGACGTTGTCTATGCCTGGAATGTGTACTGCTGAGATGACGGGCACATGAGCTTCTGTCCAAGATAAGATGGCCTTGACCTCTAACCAAGCGGTGAGACTTCTTGTGCCGCCTTGTCTGTTGATGTAGGCCACTGCGGTGGCGTTGTCAGACTCCACTCTGACTGGACAACCTTCCAGCTGAGGTTCCCAGTGCCTCAGGGCAAGAAAGATGGCACGAAGTTCCAGAACATTGATGGAGAGGAGAGATTCCTCCAGTCCCCATTTCCCCTGAGCACTGAAACAACCCAACACAGCCCCCCATCCCCGGAGGCTGGCGTCCGTTGTGACTGTGGTCCAATAGGGAACCCGAAAGGATCTCCCTTTCAGGAGATGATACAGGTCCAACCACCATTCCAGGCTCAACTTGACATGAGGAGGCAGAGATACTGACAGATGCTGATGAACTGGATGATTCTTGAACGCCTGGATCACAAACCTTTGAAATTCCCTGGTGTGTGCCATAGCAAATGGCACTGCCTCTATCGTGGAAATAAACTTCCCCACCAGAGAGGTCAACTTTGGTACTGGAACCCTGTCGAGCTCTAGGATCTTGGACACCCGGATAGCAATCTGATGAGCTACTTCCTCCGGTAAAAACACCATGCTCTGCTGAGTGTCGAACAGGAGACCCAAGAGGAGGAGCTGTTGAGATGGGACCAAGTCTGACTTGTCCAGATTCACAATCCAGCAGTGGCGATTGAGTGTCTGTATGCACAACTGTATCTGCTGGTGGAGAATCTCCGCAGATGAAGCTTTCAGGAGCAGATCGTCCATGTAGGGAGTCACCCTGACACCCTCTCGATGAAGCACAGCTATCAAAGATCCCAATACTCTCTGAAAGACCAGAGGGGCTGAAGTCAGTCCAAAGGGAAGAGCTGAAAACTGAAAGTGGCCTTTGTGACAGTCAAACCTGAGATACCGTCTGCTCTCTGGATGAATAGGGATGTGAAGATATGCATCCTGAAGGTCCAGGGAGGCAAGGAACTCCCCTGGAGACATTGCGGCTATCACAGAACGCAGGGATTCCTGACGAAAGTGGGAACTCACAACAAATGAATTGAGATCCTTGAGATCCAAGATAGGACGAGCACCTCCGTTCTTTTTGGCCACAACGAACAGGTTGGAATAGAATCCTGAACCTGTGTCCTCTGATGGAACCAGTTCCAGGACCTCTTTGTCCAAAAGATCCTGAATAGCGTCGAACAGACGTCTTTTTATAGGCTCCTGAGAAGGACGAGTAAAATGGAACCGAAAAGGAGGAAGGGAAGAGAAAGGGATCCTGTATCCCTCTGATACCACTTGAATAACCCATGGGTCCGCCACTGACTCCTCCCAAATCCGGCGAAAGATGTGGAGACATCCACCTACAGCCGGATACGGACCCGGGTTTGGTGAGTCATGCCGAAGCAGTCTTGGAGGTCTTGGCCTTGGGGGCAACTTTGGGCTTCCAGGACTGTTTGGGCTTGGAGGAGGAGCGCGTGGAGGACGGACCTGCCTGGGACGTGGAGCGTGTCTCAGTTTGGAAGGAACGAAAGGACCGATTGCGTTTGGCTGGAAACTTCTTCTTGAAGACTGATGGTAGAAGAGTACTTTTGCCACCAGTAGCCTCACTAATCATCTCCTTAAGTTCAGATACAAACAGTGAGGTCCCTTGAAAGGGTAAAGAAAGCAAAGCTTTCTTAGAAGCGGTGTCAGCAGACCAAATTTTCAGCCAAAGAGCACATCTAGCCACCACAGAGGAAGTAGAGGCCCTCACCATCATGCGCACAGCATCAGAAACATAATTTTGAGCTTCTGATATATTAGCAAGAAGCTGTGACTGCTCAGACACTGGTGCATCCTGGCGAGCCGCCTCAGTCAGCTGTTCAGTCCAGGCCGCAATAGCCCGATTAACCCACGCCACTGCAAAGGTTGGACGCATGGCAGTGCCAATAGAGGCAAAAATAGATTTAAGACAAATTTCTAACTTTTTGTCCGTCCAATCCTGCAGGGCAGAGGCATCAGATACAGCTAAGGCAGTAGATTTGGATAACCTAGAAATAGGAGCATCCACTTTAGGAGGATGAACCCATTTTGCCAGTTCAGCCTCAGGAAAAGGATAAAGTTTAGCAAACTTTTTGGACACAGAAGAGGATTTTTCAGGATTCCTCCACGCATCAGAGACTAAAAAAGAAAGAGTAGGGTTATTAGGAAAACAAACCACAGCCTTAGACTGTTTTTGGAAAACGTCAGTTGGATCATGAGTAGATTCCTGAGTCAGAGGAAGGTTGAGTGTGGTTAGCACAGCTCTGATCAAACCCTCAGCAGAAACTTCGGGGTCACATTCATAAGGGTCACCAATGGACCTAGTAGATTCAATAACAGTGCCTTCCTCAGCATCAGAATCCTGTAAAAGTTCTTCCTCAGAAGAATCAGACATGTCAGGAGCCCCCTGTGGCTTAGGCAGGGAGGTCCTGATTGTGGAGGGGGTCTGCTAGACCTGAAGAGCTCCCTGAACCTGAGAGTGAAAGAGTTGGAGAGCGGATCTGAGATCCCTAGTGGCAGCTTTAAACTCTTTCACCCAAGTTGGCTCAATAGCGTGACTGGAAAGCCCAGGGTTGCTGTCATGACTTTCTGCACATTTTGGGCATAAATGACCTGAAAATTCTCTAGGCAGCCCAGAGTGACAAGAGGAGCAAAACGCAATGGGGGAAATAGACACCCCAGCCTCTTTAGTCTTGGGTCTAGCCCCTGACTCCAGTGGAGTAGACATGCTCACAGCATCAGATATACTCCACTAAGAAGAATCACCCAGTAGAAGTGTGAAAGATTAAAGTTTCACCCCAGAAATGTCTAAAATCGAACTTATCTGGCCAGCGAAGGGTTAATCTGCTGAGGAGAGAGAAGGCTCGGTCCCTGCGTAGTATACTCGCTGAGAACACCACAAAATGGCTGCCGCGACGGTAGCCAATCAGAAAACGAGCGCAAAACGGGCGCTCATTGGAATCGTAGTTTTTCTCAGAAGTACCCCAAAACAGTGCCCGAAGCCCCCCCCAGACTCCCAACACACCGAATCTAGCCACCGGATGATAGAGCAGGGGAAGACCAACAAAATGAGCCCACTCTGAAGTCGCCGTGACAAGCGGTTCCAGAGGTACGTCCCACACTGTGTAAACCCATAGAGAGTAAAGGAGCAATGGCGTCTATGCGGGTAAAAGCGCACTTAAAGGCGCGGAACATTATTAATAAATTATTCCTGAGAGAAAAAGTTCACCAAACATACTCCAAACACATGTAAAACATGAGAAAACAATAACCCAAAGCTCCAAAACCCAGGGAATACCAGAGACATTGCATAAATACAGGCAATATAAAGAAAAACACCCTATGAGTGCTGGAGTGCATAATGAGAACTCCCAAATACAAGCCCAAAGAAGAGACACTGTGGGACAAGTGGACCTTCAGCACTCAAAGGGTGGCTCACCTTTCTGCAGGACTTCTGTCTTCAGGTAACCATGTTAAAAGGGAATTAACCAGAGGAAAATTCCCCAGCAGGGAAGCTACTTGACTCAAGTTGTTCCCTCTTCAGGGCATAAGGTCCACCAGAAAATCCCTGGAAGCTGCACTAGCCACTTTGGAGAGGGCAATTCACAGCCATGGTCACCCGACTAATGGTGGTATTCCATATTTGAATAAAAACAATAAAAAAAACTAAAGTTGAATGAGAGATGTTCTCCACCTGGTGTGCACAGCACGCAGGAACAAATCAATCTGGCTTGTTCTGGCTGAAGGCAGCTTAAGAGGGAGGGGAGGCGCCACCCCTGCATACATTTAGATGAATGTTCCTGCCTACTTAAAGGGGCGGATCGCCTCCCATTGTACCAGTGACCTGTATTGGACGACAGTGAAAAAAGAATACTTGCCAGGTGTTCCACACAGTACGAAAGTTTTTTTCTATTTACAGGGTCAAAATTGCAACACAATTTCAAAATAGGATTTTGGTGAACGGTTAACTCCTTTTCCCTTTATTCTATGGGAAGCACAAGAACCATGTGTTTGAGCTCCCTCCTCCAGAAGGGCAGCAGGGCACTAAAAGACAGGGTCTTCGGGGGTGGAGACTTGCTCATCTTCCTCCAGCTCAACCTCTCACCTACCAGATTCATGAGGAGAAAGAAAGCAGAAAGAAAAGGAAACCCACTAGATTAAGATCCAAGAGAACTCCTCTGACTGGGGAAAGAAATACAGATAGTTTGTGTGTGTTCAGTAAGGAAAACGTTTTAAAGGTAAGCTCTCTCTCTCTCTCACACCCAGTTATGCAACACAAAGAGGATTACCAAAGCAACCCAAAAATTCTAGGGAGGGAAAGTAAAATACATAATAAAAAAAGAATATAAAAATAGGATACAAGTATACATAAGACTATACCGGTGCTATGTAACCTTAAGCATCAATGGACACCAAACTAGCAAAGCAAACTAAACTAGAGCCAACATGGCTCAAACTACTGAGCAAGACGTGGCAATAGAGGTAGAAGAAAGCCGAAGGTCTTTTGATTGGGCAGATGGTCCTTCAGACCGCGCTGCCTAAGCTGGTCTCAACTGAGCCCAGAACATTGACAAAGTAGTGTCTGATCTGCCCTAGGTCCTTCGGGAATGACAGTCTGCCTTGTGGAAAAGGCAGAATACGGTGGCAGACAACGCTTAAGGCATAGTATGACAAACAGATGGAGTTCTTTTTCCTGTTTGAATGAGGGGTCATGACAACAAGGAAGACAATAGGATGTGTTCATTGATGCAAAAAACCTAGAAGCATCTTCACTTTTTTTCCATGCTGACAAACTGAGTTGCTCTTTGATGGTTCATGTAGGCCACAGCTGTTGGGTTCTCTGACTGCACCCTTACTGGAGCCCCAGTCAGTACCGGTGAGTGCCAGGTAGATGGTGTAGATCTCCAGAATTTTGCACAAGTGATCCTAATCCACTGTTAACCTCCACTCAGTGGAGGTTGATAGGCTTTGAAATCTGAAGCACCCTTCCAAAATGCCACAAAACTTGCTGGCCCAGAGAGGATGCCCATGAGTCTTGAAAAGGCAGAAACAACCTCTATGGGGAAATATGGACCAGGACTCTCCCCTAGTCATGCTGAGGCTAGCTTGTCACTTACATTTTGCAGTAGATTTCTTGTTTTGCTTAGTCAGTCTGGGCTTGACGGCAGGATGCGCTTGGGAGAACGAAGGATTTCGGCCCCCTGCACCCCAGATTTGTGGGGGGGACGAAGAGAGATGAAATACATGTGCCTTGTCAGAAAGGACAGTTTAGAGGATATCTGTGCCAAGTGGTTACTCTTTACACCAGTGGCATCACTAATGCTCTGCTATAGGTCAAGACCAAATAAGGAATTACACTCAAATTACAAGGAAATCAGTGACTTCTTGCAAGTTTCGCTGATCAAATCTTGAGCGACACAGCATGCCAAGTAACAGAAGAGCCTGCAGATTTGCATGAGAACCTAGCCGCATTAAAAGAGCGCTTCAGGCGATATAGACGTTAGCTCCCATAATGTTCCTCCGTAAGAGCATCAGAACACCGAGTTAGAAAGCTATTTTTCCCAAACTGCTATTGCCCTGTTGACCAACACAGAAGCAAAAATAGGCCTCAGCGTAGTCCCTGTTGCAGCATTTGCTTTACTAATGGAATCAATGAGCTTGTCAGTCAACGAATTTTCCATTGTTCCACAGAAAATCTGATTTAAAAAAAAAAAAAAAAAAAAAAAAAAAGGTATCCAGAGAGGCAGACACACCCCAACCCAAGATGCCTCAGAAACCTAAAGGGACCCGCAACAGGGCCAGCCTCATAGGAATCCCCAAAGGATAAGTAAGAATCCATATCAGTCTTATTCCTCCTCAGAAGATGCCCCAAATAACCTGAATATGCTTCTTAAGACAGAATCAAACTGCTTAATGTGTAAGGTTTCCAAGAAAGGAGAACCCCTGAATGGAAAGAGAGAAATGCATGCCATAGAGCACATCGGCGTCTTAACCCAAGCAGGCTCTTTGCCAGTGCTGGCTAGCCTTAGGGGAGTAGCAGTGGCCACAGGACAGGAGATACATAGGAGTACCAGAATATTCCTTTGGATGCCCCAAATGGCATTAGGAAATGTATGAGGGTAAAGAGATCTTGGTAGTTTAGTTTTCCATTGCATAAAATAAGCAAAAATGATGGTTCTCCACCCATTCTAAAACTACAAAATTATTAAATGGTCTGAACAATGTCCCAACACTGAAAGAGATATAGCAGTTCCATTTATTCATTGAGCCCAGTCTGTAGGTGAAACGGTGGAAAAGATACACAGGGCTTATAATTTTAAGTCCTTTGCTACTAGCCAGACCTGAAAAGTTACTCGCCACTGCAAACCAAAACATACCCACCAGGGCTGAATTTCTACTCGCCAGAGCTAAAATTTTCACTCGCCATTGGCTAGTGGAAATTTTTAGCCCTGCATACATACATAAATAGACTTGGCACTGTGTTGACTGTGCTTTAACAAAAATAAAACTGAAGATCAAGTGACTTTCATTCTTCTTTTGATGTATCTCATACTTGTATTCTGTATCTTTGGATACCAAGCATTCACTTGCTTGTTTTGATCGCCTTACACATATATGGTTATTTGTTGGGACTTTATACACCAATGTTTGCTGGTGTTTAGGGACTTTCAGCACTTTATTGATGCTAAATCTATCCAGTCATTGTGAAAAATTTGATCTCAGATATTTGAGTATCATATGGATATACTTTGGCATCTTATTTAGTAACTAGGACTACTTTTGAAGAAAAAAAAAAACAAAACACACACACACACACACACACACACACACACACACACACACACACACACACTTCTCATTGAATCCTTGTTACTTGAGAATATATTGCTAGTGAGTTTGAGATATCAGTGTCGCCCCCCCCCCCCCGCAATTGTGAGTCTTTATATACTTCTCTCAATAAATAAATTTTGTGTTTTGCCAATGTTTGTGTTGAGTGCCTCATTAAATGGGTTTCTGTCGTAGGGATTCTTCTATTCCCTATATTATCTTATAGAACACTCTGTTTAAGCCATCCGGCAAAGGTTATCTTGAGATGCTGGTCTTTATTTCTTAATGCATTCTGGAACAAAATGTCTAGTATGTCCCAAAGGATTGTGTAACATGGACATATCGTCTCAGGCATCACACAACATCTAATGTATGAAGTGATTTCTCTTTTGTGTTAGATGAATTAGGACACAATGAAAGCAGATTCACTTTCTGATTTATGTGGAAGCAGATACCACTTTTGGTTGGAATTCTGAAACTGTTCGTAAAACCATTTTCTCTGTCGTCCAATAAAAGTTACTGGTAACTCTGGGTAGGCGATCCACCCCTTTAGTTGTAGGCAGGAACAATTCTAGAATTGTATGCAGGGTTGGAGCCTACCTTCCCTCCTTGGCTGCAGCTAGCCAACCAGCTCCAGAAAGATTTGTTCCTTGGTGAAGATAACACAGGCAAGAGAACAGTTCTGCTATAGCTTTAGAAGTATTTTTCTGTTAGAAATGGAATACCACCATTAGGTGGATTACCAAAACTAACAATGCCCTTAGATATGGCTAGATCAGTGACCAGGTGCTTTTTGTGGACCTTAACCCCTGGGGGAAAAATCTCGGCTACAAGTTCTTTCCTCCAGAGTTGCCCACCGAGGCTTCTTCTTAAAACATGGTAATCTGAAGACAGAAGATCCGCAGGAAAGGTGAGCAACCCTTTAAGTGCTGCAGGTCCACATGTCCCACAGTACTCCTCCGCACAGGGGTTTTTCATTTGGAGTTCCTATTTCACACTCCTGCACTCATTGGGTCTATCTGGATGTCTGTTGGGTGTTTGGAGCAGGTTTAAAGTGGGAAACTCAATGGTTGGGCATCCCAGAGTTATCAGTAACCTGTATTGGATGACAGAGAAAAGAGTATTTTAGTCTTGCCTGTTAAATCCTTTTCTCTTAGTCCATACAGATTACTGGTCTCCCACCCTGTCAAGGGACCATGCTTGGCTCTCATGTGGCAGGCCGTGGGGGTCCTTCGGGGTCATGCTCACAGGAGTCTTCTTCCCTTATCTAGTCAATAGTTAGGGTCTCAAATCTTTCTGGGTCTGGCTGGCTAGCTGCAGCCAAGTAGGGAAGGTAGGCTCCACCCCCTGCCTACAATTCTAGAATTGTTCCTGCCTACAATTAAAGGGGTGGATCGCCTACCCAGAGTTACCAGTAACCTGTATGGACTAAGAGAAAAGGATTTAACAAGTAAGACTAAAATCCTATTTTATCTTTATGAAAGATAAGATGCAGTGTAGCATAAGATAGTATGCAGAGTTCTGGAACTACTCTTGTGGATACAATTGCAGTGAGGAACACAGTTTTGAAGGACAGATCTTACCTATTTTTAAAAGCACAAAATGTATAGAATCTGTATTGTCCGAAAGGGACTAATTTGACATTTAAATATAGCCTTACAAGTCTTCCGCAATAAAGAGAATGAGAAAAGTGTTGAATTATAAAGGACTACTCCAGTAGAGCTAGTTTATGGAAATATACTGGTATATGTGATTCAGGACAAAAACATGAATTACTACTCCAAAAGGACCTAGTGTGAAGGGGTTGCGGCCCTTGTAAATGAATTTGATTGTGTAAACAGCCCTGATCCAACAAAGCTAAAAATTAGTTTATGCTGGCTAAATTCTCTAAATTCTCACACGGAGAAAAGGCATGTCCACTTCTTTGTGGTCCTTAAAGGGGTTAAAGGCGCAGAATTAATCAAAATTTTACAAAAATGAATAGAAGTACCCAAAAACACAATAGAATATGTAGGGACAAATAAAAACTTATATGCAAGGCCAAATAAAAACTTATACTTCACAAGGGATGAGTGAGAATAAGCTCCCAAATCCCAGAGAACCCAGGAGAGGTGGTGTTAATTACAAAAAAAAGCAGCCAACCAAGCTCCAACAACCCTGGGAATAAACAAAAATTACCCATCATGAGTGCAGTAGCTATAAGGAACTCCTATAAGACCCTTGTGTGGAGGGGAACTGTGGGACAAGTGGACCATCATCTTCAAAGGGTGGTTCACATTTTTTGCAGAACCACTTTCTTCAGATTACCATTTGAAGAAAAAGGAGCCTCAGAGAGACCCCTTCAGGAGAAAGACATGGATTGCATGATTCTCTCCCAGGGCTGCAAAGGGTCCACAACAGCACCTCATAACTGGGCAATCCTCCAGGGAAGCCAGTAATGGTAATCTGCCTAATGGGGAAATTTGGACACCCCACATGCAACAATAAAATAATGAAAGTACTAAAATTAAGCAGAACTGTTCTCGGCCACCAATCCAGGATCTTGGAACAAGTCTATCTGGGTCGGGCTAGTGGGGTAGCCGGATATGGAGAAGGTGGTGGCTCCGCCCCTGCACTTCTAGACTTGTTCCAGCCCACTGGGAGAAGCGGTCACTTCCCCATGGTACCTGTGAGTTATACTGGACGACAGAGAAAGTTTTATGACATTAAAAACTCCGAATGCCTTCTTCCCCACACTGGGCAAGAGAAACGGGAATTATTGTTAAGAGAAAGGTGTTTTGCTTTCATCTAAAGTGACAGGCCAAGAACACATCTGACACTTTTGCCATGATAGAACAGTAAATTTAGCACTTTTTTTTTAATCTGATCTTTATTTTACAAAGCAGCACAAATATACTGCTAGATGTTTTAGTCTTCTCATTATAGAAGTACTACATTTTATAGCTTTACCAACAGTTTTGTAACTTACAGAGCCCAGATTACAAAGGTGCAAAATCACAGATTCAAAATGCTTTCAGATTAATTTGCTGGCCCTAGCAGTACAAAGCACAAAACCCCCAAAAGTGTATATATTTTTGGCATCCAAACAAATATTATTTTGATAGTAGTATTTCTGGTCTTTACACTGTATTTGCACTTAAACTAGATTTTATTTGGAGGGGGGGGGGGGGGGAAGATAGGAGTATACTATTATTGGAAAGGGAACTTCCTAGCTTCCCTTGCATATTGGATTGTGATTGAATCCAAATGCAGCTTCTAGCATCCGGTAACTTCTTAAAAGTAGTTCCTAGACGTAGGCTATTCCAGTCCCCCACGCTCTCACAAGAGCATACTGGGGCTATTTCTATTTTACCAGTGAGGATAAGTGGGGCCTGAGAACGAAGCAGAAGCAAGATGGGGATATGGGAGAGAGAGGAGCGAGCAATCAGTGTATCTGTTTCACAACCTATCCACTGCCTATGCACCCACCTAAGAAACAAAGCAGTGGGCCTTAGAGACAGGGAATCTACAACTCAACAGCTGCTGCTGAACTACAATTCCAATCAATCAATCATTTTCAGCAGAATGGAAGTTATAGTCCAATGGCAGCTGTGGGGGCAGGTTGTAGACTGCTAACCTTTAGTGTATGTAAGAATAAATTTCAACATCCAAGGGGAAGACACTGCTCCAGAGTTTTTGTAGGTACATGAAACTGTAGCGCAGTACCAGTCATGAGATAATTAAAATATAAAACACTACTGATTAAGACCGGTAAAGCAGAGTAATTTACTGCAATTACGCAGTGTGGTCAGAGGCTGCAAAACAAGATATATGTTACCAGGTATCTGAACTGGGTAAAGCCATTTAATTTTTCTTTCATCATAAATCCAATGTTCTGCAGGAACAGAGCAGAATTTCATATCCATTGCTCCACAATAAATATAACAGAGAACAAAAATTACCTGCTGATGATCAGCCATTGATTGAAGGCTGGAGAAAGGAGCGTGACTGTGCTGGCTTGACATGCTTGCCTCAGTGGGAACAAAGGCAAAAGGTGCAGCCAGACAGAAGGACGATGACTTGCATCCTGTACTGCTGCCACCTGAAAACAAAAACATTGAATATTTTTACCGGACAAAAATAATGGCATAAATGAAATGGCACTGTAGAACTACAAAACGTTGATATTTATACAAAAGACATACAATCAAGAGGTGGAATATCCCTGGAACTTGGCAACACAAGTTCCTAGATTCTGGGGGTAGTGTATATGCACCCTTTCATCGACTCTTAAGACTTTATGCACAAAACGAAAGCGGTGCCATTTTGAAGCAAAGAGCTAATAAACCCCCCCATACACACTTACCTTACAATGGCCAGAAAATGCTAATGGTGGCTACACCTTTTGCCAAAGAGATTCAAATCAGTCCTGGATGTCATGTCCATGCAGGCATATGACAGTTGCTAGCAGGACCACAGGAGACACAACTGCTCAATACACAAGGTAATCCTAACCATTTAAAGACCAAGGTTTTTGCACAAATCTAGTACGTAAAGTGGAACTATTAAGCTAACATTGCCCCCCAACATAGCTATAGGCAAAGGCATACTTCTATTAGGCTGTAACAAGCCCAGCCTTATTCAGGAAAAACTAGTACTTCAGCAAGCATCAGCTGCATACAGCTTACATGAGAAGCTGTATGCCTGCACTGTCACAAACTTCTGGTAACAAGGAACGTCACTCACCAATCCCGGCAGTGAACGGGACAAACTGCGCAGACACGCAGGTACATGCACGCCAATACGTCTGCTCTGTTGTCCACCGAAGTTTTTTTCCCGAATAACGTGGGACTTTCAGCCCAACAGAAAAATGACTGCCTATTGCTATTGGGGGGAGAGAAGAATCATGCACATGCACTCAGCCTGCTTCAGTTTGAAAGACTTCCCTCAACTGTCATGTCCGCTTCCATAGATATGAGACATCTCTTGAACCAAGGATCAAGGGAAGCATTCGGCCATTAGGATTTTCTGCCATTTTAAGGCAAGTGCAGTAACTGCATTAAAAATGTAAAAATCAATAGGGATTTCCCCCCCCCCCCCCCCCCAAAGTTTGTGCAGTATGTTCCATACACACATCTATTTTGCTTTCTGTGTAAGGCTTCTGTGCATGTGGGCTTGAAATTCTCTAAAGAATTTTAGATTTTGTTCTGATAAATGTAGACATTTACACTAAAAAAGCGTGAGTCTCAAAGAGGTTTTACTGCTGAAACCATTTAAGCACACAGTGTGTAAATGTACAAATGCACACTTTTGCTTTGTTACCCCCCCACACACAATTTTATTATGATTGTGCATTTTTAAAATTCAGCCAAAGCATACTTTCTCCTTGCTACTAGAATGTGTGTATAAGACCAGCACAATGTCACTGAAAGAAGAGGAATTATCTTCCTTGAATCTATGCATGCAGGTTGCTCCAAAAAGATTGTTTTTGTACATGTACAATCACAGTGGTCCCTTTTTATTAACCAGTGAATTCAGCTGTGGTGCATGTATGTTTTGCTGTTCGCCATAATACATTTTTTTAAGATTATGTGAATGAGAAATTCAAGGTAAAAACTGTATGGGAAGCCAAACACTGAAATGGACAATATGAGCTTAAAATATTCCTTTACCCTGAATCAATTTTCAATAAATTAGCCAAGTCGATTCTAGTATTATATTAAATAGCTCAGGTTAGAAACGGTACCACTAGCAAAAAGTAGAATGTGTAAATAAGAATAGTGATGTTCCATAAAGGAATAATTGATCCCTTACAAAATAGGGGCCAGTAAGGGCATAAAAACAAAACCGCACAAATTACTATGTAAATATCAGTAAGATTTCGGGCAGGGACCTCCCACCCAGTGTTTCACTCTACAAAGCACCTGTAAACCTGTACTGTAACCCATTGAGTGCCAGAGGGGTACAGAATTCATTGCAAAGCAATGCATTCCATACCCCTCTGGCACTCAAAGGGTTAAATTGTAAAGCGCTGTGTACACTTGTGGTGCTATATAAACAAACATTCATTCAAACATTCATCCACAACAAAGAATGCTCCTTTCATTAAATCCCAACAGGAGTGTCAACAAAAATAGATGTTTGGGGCAACTAGATTTCTGTTTTACTTTTTTAATATTTATTTAATGCATAATTTGAAGTCTTGCATTTAATTTTTGCTCCAATGTACTCACAGCTCCCAGAAACTGCTAGGAAATTAGAAGTGCAGTGAGAGTGAGTATGTACAAATAGTGTAGGAACACCAAGAGAGATTTGAGGACTAGGGTGCATACACTTGCTGTGTATACATGTGGATTTTATTTGGTTTGTGTCTTATTGAATGCTCCATTTTTTTGTGGTGATCTTCTGCCTTCCTCTAACATCAATCCTTGAGTCGATTCCTATGATTTCTTCTCTCTGAAGAATGCCAAAGTTGCTGGATACAGCTTCAATGTGATAAATGAAAGCGGGCAAGCTGGATAAACTAAAATAAAAAACTCAAAAGTGATCACTATAAGAGGATTTTAGTCTTGCCTGTTAAATCCTTTTATCTTAGTACATACAGGCTACTGTTAACTTTGGGTAGGCGATTAGCCCATTTAATTAGGCAGGAACAATTCTGAAAAGTGACTGCTGGGTGAAGCCTACCTCTCCTTAGCTTGCAGCTAGCCAATCCCCATCCAGTAAGATTTGAAAACTGGTGACTAGGGTAGTAAGAAGGTAAAGGAAGACTCCTGTGAGCATGAACACGAAAGGACCCCCATGTTCTACCACAGGAAAGCCAAGCATGGTCCTGACAGGGTGGGAGACCAGTAACCTGTATGGAATAAGAGAAAAGGATTTAACAGGAAAGACTAAAATACTCTTTTCTCTGTCATACAATATAGGTTACTGGTAACTTTGGGATGTCCAACCATTAAGTTCCCCAGGGTGGGAAGGCAAGGACCAAGCACAGACCCCCCAGAGCACCAATGAACCAACAGATTATGAATAGCTCAACAATAACCACAAAATGTCAATGGACACCGAACAAGGGTAAAAAACAGACCCCAGAAACTGTTACCCAGCACAGTGAACTAGAGCCAACATGGCTCAAAAGTGAAAGTACTGAAGAGATGAAGGAGATCGTAGACAGGCAAGGCTGACTACAGGATCTTCCTCCCAAAACTGGCATCAGCCGATGCCAGCACATCCACACGACAGTGTTTGGAAAAGGTATGCACCGACGACCAATTAGCCGCCTTGCACAACTGATCAGCTGAGGCCTTATTCTTGTAGGCCCAAGATGCCCCAATAGACCTCATAGAATGAGCTGTGACCCGAAAGTGAACAGGCTTCTTCCTTAGTTCGTAAGCCTTGCGAAAAGTTGACTTGACCCAAGAAGAAATGGTTTACCTTGGAAAGGGGCTTCCCTGCCCTGGAACCCTCAGGAATGACAAAGTGTCAGACTGCCGCAAGGCTCGGTGCGATGCACATAGAGCTTGAGACAACGCACAACATCCAACAGGTGAAGATCCTTCTCCTTGCCAGAAGTAGGGTTAGGCAGAAAGAGGGAAACACGATCTCCTGATTAATGCGGAACACAGACACCACCTTTAGGAGAGACTCTTGCGAAGTACCACCTTGTCCTTGTGAAACACCAAAAAGGGTGGCCTACAAGATAGGGAATGCAGCTCTGCAACACAGTGAACAGACAATCACCTGGAGGAAGGCCATCTTCCACGTCAGCAGACGCAAAGGAATGGTGGCCAAAGCACAAAACAAAGTTAAGGTCCCATTGAGGAGCAGGAGTCTTAAACACAGGACGAGTATGAGCAACACCTTGGAAGAAAACCTTGACATGAGGAAGAATAGCAAGGTGCCTCTGAAAGAACAGAGAGAGCAGAAGTCTGAACCTTAAGAGAACTCAGACAGACCCTTATCCACACCATCCTGGAGGAAGGAAAGGAAAGTAGGAAGATCAAAATCCTGAGACAGGTCCCTATCAGCACACCAAGATAGAAAGGTAGACCAAACTCTAATGGTAAGCCTTAGAGGAAACAGGCTTACGGGCACCAAGCATAGTAGCCACCACATCAGAAGAAAATCTCTTCTCCAAAATGGAGGATTCAGTTCCCATGCCGTCAAAGCCAGATGAACATACTCCTTCCACAGGTAATCCTGTAGAAGATCCAGACGGGAAGGAAGCGAAGAGGTTCTGCCACCGAGATCCAGAAGCTCCGGAAACCAAGCTTGCTGAGGCCAGTACGGCGCAATCAGAATGACTGGGCAGCGCCCCAGTCGCAGTTTCCGTAGCATGCAACAGGGGAATGGGAGGAAAGAGGTACACCAGAGGGAAACTCCACAGGATCGACAAGGCATCCACTGGTAGAGCCAAGGGATCCATCCAACGAGAGCAGAATGTTGGAACCTGTTGTGTCTTGTCACCACCAGGTCAATGCATGGAAGACCCCACCGCTGGACAATGAGGTTGAACACCTCTTGATGCAATTCCCACTCTCCGATGTCCACAGTGTGCTGACTGAGGAAGTCTGCCAGAACGTGGTCTACGCCAGGAATATGAACTGCGGAAATGGCAGGGACATGCTTCTCTGCCCAGGACAAAAACAGTCTTTACCTCTAGCCAAGCTGTGAGACTTCTTGTGCCACCTTGCTTGTTGATTTAGGCTACCGCTGTGGCATTGTCAAACTGTACCCTGACCGGGCAATCCTCCAGCTGTTGTGTCCAGTGTAGCAGGGCATGAAATATCGCCTGAAGCTCCAAGACAGATGGGAAGGAGAGATTTCTCCTGGGACCACTGGCCCTGAGCGTTCAAGTGCACCAGGACCGCTCCCCATCCGGAGAGGCTGGCACTGGTCATCACTTTTGTTAGGAATGGCACCAGGAAGGCCCTGCCTTTCAGGAGATTGTTTAGGTTGAGCCATCACGCGATGGCAAACAGAACTGTTTCTACGGTGGAAATGAACTTCCCCACCAGGAATGACAACTTCTTGGCTGGAACCAGATCCTGAGACAGGACAGCTTGGACCTTCAGTGCTATCTGATAAGCCACTTCATCCGTGAGAAACACAGTCCCTCTCTGGGTGTCGAAAAGGAGGCCCAGAAATACCATTCTCTGTGGGAACAAGGTCCGACTTGTCCAGATTGATTATCCACCCATGACAGGAGAGAGCATGAATGCCATCCTGCACCTGTTGATGGGGTTTCGGAGAAAATGTCTTCATAAGATGGTCGTCCATGTACAGGGTAACTGATGCCATCCTGGTGGAGGACGGAAATCAAGGCTCCCAGGACTGAAGACTTGAGGACCCGTGGTCAGGCAACAGGGGAAGGCAGAAAACTGGAAGTGCCCTTGGTCCCAGGCAAAGCAAAGATATTGCCGACTCTCCGGATGAATTCTGATGTGCAAATAAGCATCCTGAAGATCCAGAAGCCAGAAATTCCTCAGGGGACATGGCAACAATCACTGTGTGGAGTGACTCCTGGCGGAATTGGGATCTGACCACAAAGGAGTCGAGATCCTTCAAATCCAAAATGGCATGGCAGCCGCGAAACCACCAAGAGGTTGAATTAGAACCCCAACCCCCTTTCCTAAGGAGGAACAGGTTCAAAGACTGCCTTGTCCAGAATGGCTCCCTCGAAAAGGTGGCGCTTTTCTGCTCCCAGAGGAGAGCGAGAAAAGAAGGTCCGAGGAGGAGGAAGGGAGGTGAAGGGTATCATGTAGCCCGTAGCCACCACCTTCAAAACCCACTGGTCCACCACAGAGGCCTCTCAAGCCGAGAGTTATTGGGGGGGGGGGGGGGGAAGAGGCCACCTACCTGCGGGTGGGGACCCGGATTCGGCGAGTTATGCAGGAGAAGATTTGGAAGCCTTGGGCCTCCATTGCTGCTTAGGCTTGGATGAGGAGTGCGGAGCCAGAGGCACCGCTTGGCAGGGACAAAAAAGCAGATACCTTTTGACAGGCACCTTCTTCATCTGGACCACTGGCAGGTGAGTACTTTTCCTTCCAGCGGCTTCACTGATCAGATCTTTGATATCAGGCCCAAACAGTGAGGTGCCCTGAAAGGGCAAGGACAGGAGAGCCCTCTTGGAGGCAGTGTCAGCAGACCAGATCTTGAGCCAAAGAGCATGTCTGGCTACGACAGACATAGTTGATACCCTGACTATCATACGCACAGCAGAAACATAATGCTGAGCCTCAGAGATGTTGGCAAGAAGCCACAACCTATCAGCAGTAGTAGCCCCCTGATGGACAGATGAAGTGAGCTGTTCAGTCCAAAACAGCCACAGCTCTAGTCACCCACACCGCAGCAAAAGCGGGGAGCAGGGCAGAGCCAGCCATCACAAAAATAGACTTGAGAGCAGTCTCAAGCTTCTTGTCAGTCCAGACTTTCAGAGCAGATGCATCAGGCACAGGCAAGGCAGTGGCCTTAGAATGCCTGGAGAGAGGGGCATCCACCTTGGGATTATGAACCCACTGAGCTAGGGCCGCTTCAGAGAACGGATAAAGTTTAGCAAGTTTCCTAGAGACGGACGTTTCCTGTCTGGAAACTTCCACTCCTCAGACACCAAGCGGTCAAAGGTGGGGTTAGGTGGAAAACAAGTATGGGGGCCTAACAGGCTCTGAAACACATCGGAGGCATCAGAAGAAACCTCCTGCACCAAGGGAATGTTCAGGGTGTTCAACACAGCCCTGATCAGGCCCTCCGCTGAGGGGACAGGATCAGCCTCAAAGGGATCCCCAAAACACTGAGGAAGGGACAGCAGAACAGTCTTCATCAGAAGACACCAATAAGTCCTCCTCAGAGGAATCTGACACATCAGGTACACCCGGCGGTTTAGGCAGGGAAGATCTGATAGGGGTGGGGGGCTGCCACAAGTAGAAGACCCCTTGCAAAGTGGACCAGGGGTCCCTGGTAGCAGCCTTAAACTCTTGCATCCAAACCGGTTCTAGTGCATGGCTGGAGGTCCCTGTAGGGGATTCAGGGGCGGCAGTGCATGCTGGGCAAACATGACCTGAGCATTCTCTATGTAACTGAGTGACATGAGGAGTAATGGGGACACAGACGCCCCAGAGTCCCAAGTCTTAGGCCTAGTACCAAGGTCTAACGGAATAGACATTCCCTTAGAGTCAAATGGTCAAAGTATCAGAAACACCCACAAAATAGCGTGTATGATAAATAAACTGACCCGAGAAGAGCAAAATTAGACTTATCCGGTAGGTAAAGGGTTAAACTGCTGAGGATAGAAGTCCAAGCCCTACTTAGGATACTTGATCAGCAAAGGCACAAAATGGCTGCCGCAGCAGAAGCCAATCAGATAAGAGCGCACGAAGCAAGCACTCGTGGGACTTGTAGTTTGCTAAAAGAGTACACCCAACAGTGCCCGAAGCCCCCTGAGCCCCCCGACACGCCCACAACAATAACTAGATAACAGAGCAAGGGCAGACCAACACATTTATCACATAGGAGGTTTATCCAGCAACTTTGGCGTTACCCAGAGAGAAGAAACCAAAGGGATCAGCCCAAGGATTGATATTGGAGGAAGGCAGAAGATCACCACAGGAAACGGGAGATTCAAATAAGACACCACAGCAAGGACTAAATAAGATTTGAGGTGTTTACAGTAAGAAAATGGGAAGACTAGAGAGGCTGAATGGTACTTATCTGCCGTAAAATTCTACGTTTCTATGCTATAGTATCGGCGAAGCATATAATGTGAAGACTAGGGTGACCACTCCTCCCTACATCTTATTTGGTGTTCTTACACCTTCTGAATAGCGCTCTCTCTATGGCCTGCTGGTTGTTCTGCTATACATTTGCACTTATTTTCTTGATCAGTTTCCGAACACCTAGCATTGTTCCATCAAGCAGGGTTGTCTCATATACACTTGTATCTCTAAGTGTGATGTACATTTCATTAAACCTATTAACAAATGACCATTAAAAAGGACAACAGCTTTTTTTTTTTTTATTATTTTTTTTTTAATCCCCAATGGATTCAGAGGTCCCAGAATGGAGTGCAGAACCATCATGGGTCCTTAATGTAAGTTTCACCAAACAGGGATCTCCTCAGCATGGATTAAATGGTTAATTAAAACGAGGCTAGTAATTCGCTCACCTCTCTATCTAGCAGCCAGTGCACATACAGCAAGGTAAATGAAAATAAAATCACCAAGAGAAAGAGGAGAGCACCCTGACCCCCAAGTCAGTAAAGCTTTTTCTCATTTTCTTGCGGCGGAATGCCTTGTGTCCTCCAGTGGAGTAGACTTGTTAAATTAACTAATAAAGAAACCTGAATCATATTACAGAAAAACACTATTGCCTTTCAGGGAGTCTTGGCTAAAGTACAAAAAAAAAAAAAAAAAAAAAAAACACACACATGGAGGGAAAGGAAAAGCTGTTCAAACTGATGCAGCTTGCAAAACCTTTCATCTGAAATTTGTGTTCATTGAAGCGATCACATTAACTAGCATTTTGTGAAGTCAGGTATAGAATCAGATAATCACTATAAAAAGCTCATCTGCTGAAGCCTGATGAACTATGTATGGGGATATAAGCCTCAAAATCTAAAATCATTAAAACTGAATATGGATAGAAGAAAGTAGGCATGACATCATACAGCCCATTCAATCCACAGGACTACACTGGCACTCTGACCAATGGCTGCCCAGCATGACTTAACGCACACTGAAGTTAAATTGCATCCAGTGCTTACAGAACTGAAGTAAGACTAGCAGGTACGAGACACACCCCATTGGATGGCAATTCTGGAACAGCTTTGAAGGGGGTCAAATACAGCTCTGCTGTGGATAGAGCGAAAGAGCCAAGAACTACAACAATCAAAACCAGAATGGAGTCACCTGAATTTCATAAGACCGCTCCATCCGTACTTTCCTCAATACTTTAGGAACAAAAAGATGTACTGGAAGAAACATGCCACTAAAATACACCACGGAATGACCATAACGTCCACTAAAAGTGGGTCCAGAAATCTGCCTCAAAATAGCCTGTTTAACCTGATCGTTATGTTTCACAAAAACAGCAGCTCCAATTAATCTTTATAGTATTTGAGCCATACGCAGTGTTATTTCAATGTCAGAGTTGTAGTTCAAGTGTTCAAGAATTGAATGATAAAGAATCCCCCCTATCCCACCCCTTTTACCTAGTGTAAGCCACCTCCCCTCAGACATGGAATCTAGTCTTAAGACCAAACAGAACACAGCAAGGGATAATCTTACTGTGATCATAAGGAAAAGCCTGCCTCATTGACAAGCGTTTTCCCTTATGCTAATTGAAGAGAGTCCCTATATGATCTGTCCGGATAGTCTTGCTTCTGAGAGTTTAGCAGGGAGGGGCACACATCATCATTCAACTACTCAAACTACAACTCTGACAGTATTGAAATGACACTCTCCATGGCCCAAATACTAAGGAGCTCCTTTTATTGTGAAACATTACTATCCCTTTAACACCAGTTCCACTGTGAGATCCATGGTCAGAAGGTCCAGACGACAGACTATAGAATACTTGACCACTAAGAAAGTCTGGCACAACATTGTCATTGGAATGGGTATGCGGAAAGCACCGTCACATAAGTTCCACTCAAAACGAGTCAACAGAATCTGACCACTTGGCTGTGCTCTTGATCCCCTACAAGCCATCGGACTGATTGAATCCACACTGACAGACCCTAGAGAGACTAAGACCAATGCACCAGATCAAAACGAATTGCCCAAAGCTACAAACACATTACTGAAAAGAATATCCTCTTTGTCCAAAAAATGGTTCCCTAACTTGTTAGGCTAAAATCAAACATGATCATCATCCAGTTCAGGCTGGCCAATTGCCATCCCGGGAAAAGAGGTTACAGATCAAGCAGCCAAAAGAGGAGATCTTTGGTCAGATAGACATGACACTTTGAGAGATGGGCACTACTACTGCTGCCTTCTTGAGAATCTCCAGCTATAGATCCTAGGTGTTAAGCAAGGCAGAGACCAGATACCCCAGAACCTTCATGAACTCTCACATGGTCACTGACAGGCGAAATAAGGCCCGAGACACCTTCAGAGACAATGTTTGAATCGTGTTCTCCAGCAAAAAGACCCAACCCTGAAGAGTGGCAAATTGGATGCAAAGAAAAAGGACCAGAGTCAGAACCAGAGTATTTCTTGAAAAAGTATACACAAGTCTGAATTTGCAGTTTTACAGGCTCTCTGAAGGAGCCTTTAAAGAAATACTAATGTTACAATATAAAACACATAGAATGATTGAATGCAATTTATGTAATCCACAGTATCTTCTGTACTGTATGAACCTTCGAATTTTTCTTGAAAATCAATTCAAAAGTTAACCCCGCCTGCACCTTTCCATCACTTTATTCACTTTCCACTGAGATCCAAAAGCCAGGCTGGACGGACCTCAATGAGGGACAATACTGTGTCTGTATAAAGAAGACCCTGCCCCACCTTCATCAAAAGGAGCAGATTTTTTCCTTATAACACAACATTGTTCCTCATAGCAATCCATTCACCAAATGACCAGCTTTCAGATCTCTGTGAAATTTGAATGATTTGATTGAAAGGGGCGGGAGAAGGAAGACTTTTGAATTTATTTTCAAGAAAAATACAAAAAAGGTACATTCAGTATGGTAGATACTATACAATACAGAAAAGTACACCGAGTGCCATCTATGCTTATGACAGGTTATTCAGACAGGGAGTAAGATTTCCCTATGGAATGAATGTGGGCAGTTACGGAGCAGACCTCAGCCCAAATGAGGGAGAGGTGGACTAAAAATGATGGTCCTGAAAGTCAAACTTTAGTGTGTGCTGATCTACATGGATGGGAATATGTAGGTAAGCATATTTTATACCTAGAAAAGCTACAAACTCCATTGGACACACTCACAGTGTGCAAGGACTCCCATCTTGAACCAGGACATATGAACAAAACCGCTGACGTGTTTCAAGTTCAAAATAAGAACAGCCGCAGTCTTATTTTGGGAACTATAGAAAAGGTTGGAGCAGAATCTGATTTTTTTGTTCCAGAGGAGGAAGAGGTACCAAGACCTACATATCATTGACCAGGAAACAACACAAAAAATTAAACTGCTCAGCCCTGGATTGCGAGGAGCCCTCAACATGCAAATTAGGATTTTAGTGTTCTTACCTGTTAAATCCTTTTCTCTATAGTCCATCTGGAACACCAGTACCACGGGGCCAAGTCCATATTTTCTCTTACGTCCAATATGGAACACAGGTACCATGGAGCTATAACACCACTAAACTCCCAGGTGTGTGAAAAAGGAGAAAGGACCTCAAGCCTGCCCACATGATACCAGAGCTCCCTAGCACTATATGGAGTCTGAATAGCCCAAGCAGAAAACCCATACAGCACACAGGAACAAGAGTCAACGGGGTTCAACTGGACAACAATAAGGCAACCAAGTGTGCCGATCCCTATACAGGCACAGCTGCCTGAAGTAACTCTTGGCCAAAGCTGGCTTACTCCAAAGACAGAACATTGTCACAGTAGTACTTAAAGATGTGTGAAGAAGGCCAAAGTCGCTGGCTTGCACAACTGCTTAGCCTAGGCCTGATTCTTATAGGCCTAGAAGGTGCCCCACTGATCTACTGGAATGAGCTGTAACCTTGAATGGAACAGGTTTCTTCCAAACTACATACACCTGGCGTATGGTAGTTTTGATCAAAGATGCAACAATAACCTTGGAAGCAGATTGGTCTGCCGTAGGACCCTCAAAAATAACAAAAAGTCAGCCTTGTGAAAAGACTCCGTATAGTACACATAAAATTTAAGGCAACGCACAATGTTCAACAAATGAAGATCCTTGTCAGACTTTGGTTCAGGACAAAAGGAAGGCACAACAATCTCCTGATTGATGTGAAAGTCAGAAGCCACCTTAGGAAAAAACTTTTGAACAGATACAAGTACTGCCTTGTCCTTATGAAAGGCCAGGAAAGGAGGCTTGCAAGACAAAGCTTGCATCTCAGCAACTCTGCAGACCAAGAGCCATGCAAAAAGAAAAGCCATCTTGACGGTCAACTGATGCAAAGGGATGGAAGCAAGGTGTTCAAACTCTCAAAACCAATTACGTTCCCACAGAAGAGCCGGGGCCTTAAAGACAGGGAAGGCATGAGCCACCCCATGAAGGAACACCTTGACATTCAGGAAAGGTGGCAATACTACTCTGTAAGAACGCAAAAAGGGATGACATCTGAACCTTTACAGAGCTCAAGGAGTCCTTTGTTCTCTCCATCCTAACGAAAGGATATCACCAGAGGAATGTAAACCTCCTGCGAGGACACAGACTTGTCCACACACGGCTTGAGAAAAATAGACCAAACTCTATAGTAGGTCTTAGAAGACAAAGTTAAGAACTCTTTCTTCCTCAAGATGTGAGCTACAACAGCCATGCCTTCAAAGCCATGTTCTGAACATTGTGTCATAGGCAACTCTGGAGAAGGAGGTCTGAGAGGAAAGTGGGGCAGGTCCTGAATGTAAAGCTAAGGTGCCATTGTACCAATGGATGCCTTCTCTTGTCTTTTTCTATATACTCAAGACCTGTGCATTTTGTAAATTGGAATACTCAGGCTCCTATAATAGGATTTTAGTCTTACCTGTTAAATCCTTTTCACTTAGTCCATACAGGTCACTGGTACTCTGGGAGGCGCAAGTCCCCTTTAATAGGCAGGAACAACTATGCAAATGATTTGCAAGGGGCGGAGCCTCCCCTCTTACTTAAGCCACCTTCTGGCCAGAGCCACTTAGATTGATTTGAGACCCTAAAACTGACCTCAGGTAAGCAAAAAGAAAGACTCCTGTGAGCATGCCCGAACGGTCTCCCACTGGATGTCACAGGAGGGCCAAGACTGGTCCCTTGACAGGGTGGGAGACCAGTGACCTGTATGGACTAAGTGAAAATAGGATTTTAGTCTTACCTGTTAAATCCTTTTCACTTAGTCCATACAGGTCACTGGTACCATGGGATGTGTAGTCCCCTTTAATAGGCAGGAACAATTATGCAAATAATTTGCAAGGGGCGGAGCCTCCCCTCTTACTTAAGCCACCTTCTGGCCAGAGCCACCCATATTGATTTGAGACCCTAAACTGACCCCAGGTAAGCAAAAAGAAAGACTCCTGTGAGCATGCCCGAACGGTCTCCCACTGAATGCCACAGGAGAGCCAAGACTGGTCCCTTGACAGGGTGGGAGACCAGTGACCTGTATGGACTAAGTGAAAAGGATTTAACAGGTAAGACTAAAATCCTATTTTCACTGTCGTCCAATACAGGTCACTGGTACCATGGGATGTACAAACATTGAGCTGATCCAGAGGCGGGAAGTAAGGCAAGGACCAGGCGCAAGGCCCAAGTCACTAGAACTGTTAACCAGTTGATAACATAGCCCAAACTGTAAGTGTCAACGGACACCAATCAAGGGAACAATCCCTGAACTTAACACAGCACACGGAACACGAGCCAACCGGGCTCAACAGTAAGGAAGCACTAAGGATCACAGAGCGGAAGACCTACACAGGCAAGACCGCCTCCAGGACCTTCCTTCCAAAGCTGGCATCAGCCGATGCCAGTACATCAACTCGGTAGTGCTTAGAAAAAGTGTGCACAGAGGACCAAGTGGCCGCTCTGCACAGTTGATCAGCAGAAGCTTGATTCTTGTAGGCCCAGGAGGCCCCAATAGATCTGGTGGAATGGGCAGTCACCCTGAAGGGAACATGCTTATTCCTCAACTTATAGGCTTCACGGATGGTAGCCTTAATCCAAGAGGCAATGGTAACTTTGGAAGCCGGTCTTCCTGCCCTAGGCCCCTCAGGAATGACGAATAGAGCGTCAGACTTCCTGATAGATTCGGAGCGGTGAACATAAAACTTGAGGCAACGCACCACATCCAACAAATGGAGATCTCTTTCCTTGTCAGATGAAGGATTAGGGCAGAAAGAGGGAACCACAATCTCCTGATTGATGTGAAACTCAGACACAACCTTGGGTAAGAATTCCTTGGTAGTGCGAAGCACAGCCTTATCCTTGTGGAACACCAGGTAAGGAGGTTTACAAGACAATGCCTGTAACTCTGCCACCCGGCGTACTGACACAATAGCCAAAAGGAAGGCCATCTTCCAAGTCACAAGACGTAATGGAATGGAAGCCAAGGATTCAAACGGTGGTCGCTGAAGAACTCCCAGCACCAAATTGAGATCCCACTGGGGAGCAGGACTCTTGAAGGCAGGTCGAACATGAGTCACACCTTGGAAGAAGACTTTCACATCAGGAAGGATGGCAATCCGTTCCTGGAAAAACACAGACAAGGCAGAGGTCTGAACTTTGAGGGAACTCAGACTGAGCCCCTTGTCCACACCGTCCTGCAAGAAGGCCAGGACAGTGGGAAGATGGAAGTCAAGAGACAACTGCTTGACAGAGCACCATGTCACGAAAGTTGACCAAATGCGATGATAGATCTTGGAAGACACAGGCTTACGAGCACTGAGCATCGTCGACACCACAGAAGGAGAAAAGCCTTTCTTAGCTAGAATCGAGGATTCAACCGCCATGCCATCAAACGGAGAGAGTGAACATCCTCTTTCCACAGATACCCCTGAAGAAGCAGGTCCGGACGGGCTGGAAGTGGGATTGGATCCTTCACTGACATGGCCATCAATTCCGGAAACCAGGACTGGCGAGGCCAGTTTGGAGCAATCAGGATGACAGGACAACGTTCTCTCTTCAACTTCTGAATAACTCTGATCAATAGAGGAAGAGGGGGGAAGATGTAAGCCAGGGAGAAGTCCCAAGGGATCGACAAGGCATCCACCGCTAGAGCAAGGGAGTCCCTCAGACGGGAGCAAAACACCGGAACCTTCCTGTTGTGTCTGGTAGCCATCAGATCCACCACTGGCATCCCCCACCGTTGAGTGAGCATGTGAAACACCTCTGGGTGAAGAGCCCATTCTCCGCTGTCGACGGTGTGACGACTGAGGAAGTCTGCCATGACGTTGTCCACGCCTGGAATATGAACTGCAGAGATGACAGGCACGTGATCTTCTGCCCAAGACAAAATATCCTTGACTTCCCACCAGGCGGAACCGCTTCTTGTGCCGCCTTGTCTGTTGATGTAAGCCACCGCCGTGGCGTTGTCGGACTCTACTCTGACTGGAAGACCGGTCAATTGAGACTCCCAGTGCCTCAGGGCCAGCCGGACAGCTCGAAGTTCCAGAACATTGATGGAGAGCATGGATTCCTCCAGACCCCATTTCCCCTGAGCACTGAAGCGACCCCAGACTGCACCCCAGCCCCGAAGGCTGGCATCCGTTGTGACTGTGGTCCAATGAGGAACTAGAAAGGATTTCCCTTTCAAGAGATGAGAGAGATCTAACCACCAGTGCAGACTCGACTCGACATGAGGAGGAAGAGAAACAGACAGATGTTGATGATCTGGATGATTCCTGCACGTCTGGATCACAAATCTCTGAAGATCCCTGGAGTGGGCCATGGCAAATGGTACTGCTTCGATCGTGGAAATGAACTTCCCCACTAAGGACGACAACTTCGGAACTGGAATTTCGTCCATGTCCAGAATCCCAGCCACTCTGACGGCTATCTGGTGAGCCACGTCCTCTGGAAGAAACACCATGCATTGGCGAGTGTCGAACAGGAGACCCAGGAACAGAAGCCTCTGAGAAGGAACCAAGTCCGACTTGTCCAGATTCAGGATCCATCCGTGACGGTTCAGGGTGTGCATGCACCTCTGCAACTGCTGGTGGAGAAGCTCCGCTGAGGAGGCCTTCAGTAGGAGATCGTCCATGTAGGGTGTCACTCTGATCCCATCCTGATGGAGCACCGCTATCAAGGAGCCCAGCACCCGCTGGAAGACTTGAGGAGCTGTAGTCAGTCCAAAGGGGAGCGCTGTAAATTGAAAGTGTCCCCTGTGGCAGGCAATCCTGAGATACTTCCTGCTCTCTGGATGAATAGGGATGTGAAGATAAGCATCCTGAAGGTCCAGGGAGGCAAGAAACTCCCCTGGAGACATTGCTGCAATCACAGAGCGCAGGGACTCCTGGCGGAAGTGGGAAGTCACCACATAGGCATTGAGATCTTTGAGATCCAAGATGGGACGGGCTCCTCCGTCCTTTTTGGCTACCACAAACAGGTTGGAATAAAATCCTGAACCTGTGTCCCCCTGCGGAACCGCCTCCAGGACCTCTTTGTCCAAGAGATCCTGAATAGCGTCGTCGAACAGACGCCTTTTTGAGGGTTCCTGAGAAGGACGAGTAAAATGGAACCGAAAAGGAGGAAGGGAAGAGAAAGGGATCCTGTATCCCTCTGACACCACCTGAAGAACCCATGGGTCCGCCACTGACTCCTCCCAAGACCGGCGAAAGATGCGGAGACGACCGCCTACAGCCGGATGCGGACCCGGGTTCGGCGAGTCATGCCGAAGCAGTCTTGGAGGTCTTGGCCTTGGAGGCAACTTTGGGCCTCCAGGACTGTTTGGGCTTGGAGGAGGAGCGCGTAGTGGGAGGACCCGTTTGGGCCGAGGAGCGTGTCTCAGTCTGAAAGGAACGAAAGGACCGATTGCGTTTGGCTGGAAACGTTTTCTTAAAGACTGAGGGTAGAAGAGTACTTTTACCGCCAGTAGCCTCACTGATCATTTCTTTGAGCTCAGAGCCAAAGAGCAAATTCCCCTGAAAGGGCAAGGAAAGCAAGGCTTTCTTAGAGGCTGTATCAGCAGACCAAATTTTCAGCCAAAGAGCGCGTCTAGCCACCACAGAAGAAGTGGAGGCCCTCGCCATCATGCGCACAGCATCAAAAGCAGCATCAGCAACATAGTTCTGAGCTTCAGTGATATTAGCAAGAAGCTGCAACTGTTCAGATACAGGCGCATCCTGGCGAACCGCTTCAGTCAGTCGTTCAGTCCAGGCTGCAATAGCCCTATTAACCCATGCCACAGCAAAGGTGGGGCGCATGGCAGTGCCAATAGAGGCAAAAATAGATTTAAGAGAGAGCTCTAATTTCTTATCCGTCCAGTCCTGCAAGGCAGAGGCATCTGAGACAGCCAAAGCAGTAGATTTGGATAGTCTAGACACAGGAGCATCCACCTTGGGAGGATGAACCCATTTTGCCAGCTCCGCTTCGGGAAAAGGGTAAAGTTTGGCAAACTTTTTGGAGACAGAGGAAGATCTATCAGGATTCTTCCATGCCTCAGAAACCAGACGGGCAAGAGTAGGGTTAGTTGGAAAACAAACAACAGGTTTAGATGGCTTTTTCTGAAAAACATCAGTAGGATCATAAGTGGATTCCTGAGTCAGAGGAAGGTTGAGCGTATTCAGAACCGCTCTGATCAGACCCTCAGCCGAAACTTCAGGGTCACACTCATAGGGGTCCCCAATGGACCTGTTAGATTCAATAACAGTACGTTCCTCAGCATCAGAATCCTGTAAAAGTTCTTCTTCAGAAGAATCAGTGATATCAGGAGCTCCTTGTGGCTTAGGCAGGGAGGTCCTGATAGTAGAGGGGGTCTGCCAGACCTGGAGAGCCCCCTGTACCTGAGAGGGAAAGAGTTGAAGCGTGGATCTGAGATCCCTAGTGGCAGCTTTAAACTCCCTCACCCAAGATGGCTCAATAGCGTGGCTGGGAAGCCCAGGGTTGCTATCTTTATCAGTACAATTAGGGCATAGATCCCCCACATTATCGCAATCCAGCCCAATGTGGCAAGAGGAGCAAAACGCCATGGGGGTAGAAGACCCCCCAGCCTCCTTAGTCTTGGGTCTAGCCCCTAGCTCCAGTGAAGTAGACATGCTCACAGCGTCAATATACCCCACAACAAACACTATCACCCAGAAAAGTGTTAAAGATTAAAGTTTCACCCCAGAAAAGGTCTAAAAACGGACTTATCTGGCCAGCGAAGGGTTAATCTGGTGAGGAGAGAGAAGGCTCGGTCCCTGCGTAGTGTACTCGCCTTGGAAAAGTACCACAAAATGGCGGCCGTCATGACAGCCAATCAGAAACAAGCGCGAGCTAAGCGCTCATGGGAAATGTAGTTTTCCCTATGCAAGTACCCCAAACAGTGCCCGAAGCCCCCCTGAACCCCCTACATTAATAAAACACCAACCGGATGATAGAGCAGGAGCCTAGCATTAAAATGAGCCCACTCTGAAGTTGCTGTGACAAGCGGTTTCAGAGATATGTCCCAAACTGTGAATTCCCATAGAGAGTAAAGGAGCTCTGCTGCTGAGCGGGAAAAAGCCGCGCTTAAAGGCGCGGAACACCATTTTTAATAAAGTTTAGTAAAACATTAAAAAGTGCCCAAACAAGCATGAAATACATGAGAAACATAAATAAATGAATACCCAATGCTCCAAAACTCAGAGAATAACACAGAAATTGCATAAATAGTGATAATGCAATAAAAACACCCTATGAGTGCTGGAGTGTATTAAAACTCCCAAATACAAGCCCATCAAAGGGACACTGTGGGGACAAGTGGACCTTCAGCACTCAATGGGTGACTCACCTTTCTCGCAGACTTCTGTCTTCAGGTGACCATGATAGGGAGGGAAAGAACCAGAGGTAATTTCCCCAACAGGGGAGCTGCTTAACACAAGCTGTCCCCTCATCAGGTATAGGTCCACAGAAATCCCTGGAAGCTGCACTAGCCACTTCGGGTGAGGGCATTCACAGCCATGGTCACCCTCCTAATGGTGGTATTCCATATTTGAAGAAAAAATAATAAAACTCTAAGAAGCATAGCTGTTCTCTGCCTGGTGTGCAAGCACACCAGGAACAAATCAATATGGGTGGCTCTGGCCAGAAGGTGGCTTAAGTAAGAGGGGAGGCTCCGCCCCTTGCAAATTATTTGCATAATTGTTCCTGCCTATTAAAGGGGACTACACATCCCATGGTACCAGTGACCTGTATTGGACGACAGTGAAAAGGATTTAACAGGTAAGACTAAAATCCTATTTTCACTGTCGTCCAATAGAGGTCACTGGTACTCTGGGATGTACAAACATTGAGCTGATCCAGAGGCGGGAAGTAAGGCAAGGACCAGGCGCAAGGCCCAAGTCACTAAACTGCTATGACCAGTTAATAACATAGCCCAAACTGTAAATGTCAACGGACACCAACCAAGGGAACAATCCCTGAACTAACACAGCACACGGAACCAGAGCCAACCGGGCTCAACAGTAAGGAAGCACTAAGGATCACAGAGCGGAAGACCTACACAGGCAAGACTGCCTCCAGGACCTTCCTTCCAAAACTGGCATCAGCCGAAGCCAGTACATCAACTCGATAGTGCTTAGAAAAAGTGTGCACAGAGGACCAAGTGGCCGCTCTGCACAGTTGATCAGCAGAAGCTTGATTCTGGTAGGCCCAAGAGGCCCCAATAGATCTGGTGGAATGGGCAGTCACCCGGAAGGGAACATGCTTATTCCTCAACTTATAGGCTTCACGGATAGTAGCCTTAATCCAAGAGGCAATGGTAACTTTGGAAGCCGGTCTCCCTGCCCTAGGCCCCTCAGGAATGACGAATAGAGCGTCAGACTTCCTGATAGACTCGGTGCGATGAACATAAAACTTGAGGCAACGCACCACATCCAACAGATGGAGATCTCTTTCCTTGTCAGATGAAGGATTAGGGCAGAAAGAGGGAACCACAATCTCCTGATTGATGTGAAACTCGGACACAACCTTGGGTAAGAATTCCTTGGTAGTGCGAAGCACAGCCTTATCCTTGTGGAACACCAGGAAAGGAGGTTTACAAGACAAGGCCTGTAACTCTGCTACCCGGCGCACTGAAACAATAGCCAAGAGAAAGGCCATTTTCCAAGTCAAGAGACGTAATGGAATGGAAGCCAAGGATTCAAACGGTGGTCGCTGGAGAACTCCCAGCACCAAATTGAGGTCCCACTGGGGAGCAAGACTCTTGAAGGCAGGTCGAACATGAGTCACACCTTGGAAGAAAACTTTCACATCAGGAAGGATAGCAATCCTTTCCTGGAAAAACACAGACAAGGCAGAAGTCTGAACTTTGAGGGAACTCAGACTGAGCCCCTTATCAACACCGTCCTGCAAGAAGGCCAGGACAGTGGGAAGATGGAATTCAAGGGATAACTTATCAGAACACCATGTCACAAAAGTTCACCATATGCGATGATAGATCTTGGAAGACACAGGCTTACGAGCACTGAGCATAGTCGACACCACAGAAGGAGAAAATCCTCTCTTTGCTAGAAAGAGGATTCAACCGCCATGCCATCAAATGGAGAGAGTGAACACCCTCCTTCCACAGATACCCCTGAAGAAGTAGATCCGGACGGGCAGGAAGCGGGATCGGATCCGTCACTGACATGGCCATCAACTCCGGATACCAGGACTGGCGAGGCCAGTTTGGAGCAATCAGGATGACAGGACAACGCTCCCTCTTCAACTTCTGGATAACTCTGATCAATAGAGGAAGAGGAGGGAAGATGTAAGCCAGGGAGAAGTCCCAAGGGATCGACAAGGCATCCACTGCTAGAGCAAGGGAGTCCCTCAACCAGGAGCAAAACACCGGAACCTTCCTGTTGTGTCTGGTAGCCATCAGGTCCACCACAGGCATCCCCCACCACTGAGTGAGCATGTGAAACACCTCTGGATGAAGAGCCCATTCTCCGCTGTCGACGGTGTGACGACTGAGGAAGTCTGCCATGACGTTGTCCACGCCTGGAATATGAACTGCAGAGATGACAGGCACGTGATCTTCTGCCCAAGACAAAATATCCTTGACCTCCCACCAGGCGGAACCGCTTCTTGTGCCGCCTTGCCTGTTGATGTAAGCCACCGCCGTGGCGTTGTCGGACTCCACTCTGATCGGAAGACCGGTCAATTGAGACTCCCAGTGCCTCAGGGCAAGCCGGACAGCTCGAAGTTCCAGAACATTGATGGAGAGCAGGGATTCCTCCAGACCCCATTTCCCCTGAGCACTGAAGCGACCCCAGACTGCACCCCAGCCCCGAAGACTGGCATCCGTTGTGACTGTGGTCCAATGAGGAACTAGAAAGGATCTCCCTTTCAGGAGGAGAGAGATCTAACCACCAGTGCAGACTCGACTCGACATGAGGAGGAAGAGAAACAGACAGATGTTGATGATCTGGATGATTCTTGCACGTCTGGATCACAAATCTCTGAAGTTCCCTGGAGTGGGCCATGGCAAATGGGACTGCTTCGATCGTGGAAATGAACTTCCCCACTAAAGACGACAACTTCGGTACTGGAATTTCGTCCATGTCCAGAATCCCAGCCACTCTGACGGCTATCTGGTGAGCCACGTCCTCTGGAAGAAACACCATGCATTGGCGAGTGTCGAACAGGAGACCCAGGAACAGAAGCCTCCGAGATGGAATCAAGTCCGACTTGTCCAGATTCAGGATCCAGCTATGACGGTTCAGGGTGTGCATGCACTTCTGTAATTGCTGACGGAGAAGCTCCGCTGAGGAGGCCTTCAGTAGGAGATCGTCCATGTAGGGGGTCACTCTGATCCCATCCTGATGGAGCACCGCTATCAAGGAGCCTAACACCCTCTGGAAGACCTGAGGGGCTGAAGTCAGCCCAAAGGGGAGCGCTGCAAACAAAGTGTCCCCTGTGGCAGGCAATCCTGAGATACCGCCTGCTCTCTGGATGAATAGGGATGTGAAGATAAGCATCCTGAAGGTCCAGGGAGGCAAGAAACTCCCCTGGAGACATTGCTGCAATCACAGAACGCAGAGATTCCTGGCGGAAGTGGGAAGTCACCACATAGGTATTGAGATCTTTGAGATCCAAAATGGGACGAGCTCCTCCGTCCTTTTTGGCTACCTCAAACAGGTTGGAATAGAATCCTGAACCTGTGTCCCCTTGAGGAACCACCTCCAGGACCTCTTTGTCCAAGAGATCCTGAATAGCGTCGAACAGACGCCTTTTTGTGGATTCCTGAGAAGGACGAGTAAAATGGAACCGAAAAGGAGGAAGGGAAGAGAAAGGGATCCTGTATCCCTCTGACACCACCTGAAGAACCCATGGGTCCGCCACTGACTCCTCCCAAGTCCGGCGAAAGATGCGGAGACGACCGCCTACAGCCGGATGCGGACCTGGGTTCGGCGAGTCATGCCGAAGCAGTCTTGAAGGTCTTGGCCTTGGGGGCAACTTTGGGCCTCCAGGACTGTTTGGGCTTGGAGGAGGAGCGCGTAGCGGGAGGACCCGTCTGGGTCGAGGAGCGTGTCTCAGTCTGAAAGGAACGAAAGGACCGATTGCGTTTGGCTGGAAACTTTTTCTTAAAGACTGAGGGTAGAAGAGTACTTTTACCGCCAGTAGCCTCACTGATCATTTCTTTGAGTTCAGACCCAAAAAGCAAATTCCCCTGAAAGGGCAAGGAAAGCAAGGCTTTCTTAGAGGCTGTATCAGCAGACCAAATTTTCAGCCAAAGAGCGCGTCTAGCCACCACAGAAGAAGTGGAGGCCCTCGCCATCATGCGCACAGCATCAAAAGCAGCGTCAGCAACATAGTTCTGAGCTTCAGTGATATTAGCAAGTAGCTGCAACTGTTCAGATACTGGCGCATCCTGGCGAACTGCTTCAGTCAGTCGCTCAGTCCAGGCCGCAATGGCTCTATTAACCCAAGCCACAGCAAAGGTTGGGCGCATGGCAGTGCCAATGGAGGCAAAAATAGATTTAAGAGAAAGCTCTAGCTTTTTATCCATCCAATCCTGCAGGGCAGAGGCATCAGAGACAGCCAAGGCGGTAGACTTGGATAGTCTAGAAACAGGAGCATCCACCTTGGGAGGATGAACCCATTTTGCCAACTCAGCCTCAGGAAAAGGGTAAAGTTTAGCAAACTTTTTAGAGACAGAGGAAGATCTATCAGGATTCTTCCATGCCTCAGAGACCAGACGGGCAAGAGTAGGGTTAGTTGGAAAACAAACAACTGGTTTAGATGGCTTTTTCTGAAAAACATCAATAGGATCATAAGTGGATTCCTGAGTCAGAGGAAGGTTGAGCGTATTCAGAACCGCTCTGATCAGACCCTCAGCTGAGACTTCAGGGTCACACTCATAGGGGTCCCCAATGGACCTGTTAGATTCAATAACAGTACGTTCCTCAGCATCAGAATCCTGTAAGAGTTCTTCTTCAGAAGAATCAGTGACATCAGGAGCTCCCTGTGGCTTAGGCAGGGAGGTCCTGATGGTAGAGGGGGTCTGCCAGACCTGGAGAGCCCCCTGTATCTGAGAGGGAAAGAGTTGAAGCGTGGATCTGAGATCCCTAGTGGCAGCTTTAAACTCCCTCACCCAAGATGGCTCAATAGCGTGGCTGGAAAGCCCAGGGTTGCTAACATGACCAGTACAATTAGGGCATAGATCCCCCACATTATCGGTAGACAGCCCAATGTGGCAAGAGGAGCAAAACGCCATGGGGGGGAGCAGACCCCCCATCCTCCTTAGACTTGGGTCTAGCCCCTAGCTCCAGTGAAGTAGACATGCTCACAGCGTCAATATACCCCACTAATAACACTATCACCCAGAAAAAGTGTAAATGATTAAAGTTTCACCCCAGAAATGTCTAAATTCGGACTTATCTGGCCAGCGAAGGGTTAATCTGTTGAGGAGAGAGAAGGCTCGGTCCCTGCGTAGTGTACTCGCTTAGGAAAAGTACCATAAAATGGCGGCTGTCATGATAGCCAATCAGAAACGAGCGCGAACCAGGCGCTCATGGGAAATGTAGTTTTCCCTTACAAGTACCCCAAACAGTGCCCGAAGCCCCCCTGAACACCCCACATACATAAAACACATTCCGGATGATAGAGCAGGAGCCTAGCATTAAAATGAGCCCTCTCTGAAGTTGCTGTGACAAGCGGTTCCAGAGATACGTCCCACACTGTGAATTCTCATAGAGAGTAAAGGAGCCCCTGCGTCTGAGCGGGAAAAAGCCGCGCTTAAAGGCGCAGAACACCATTTTTAACAAAGTTTAAGAAAACATTAAAAAGTGCCCAAACAAGTATGAAACACATAAGAAACATGAGTAAACGAATATCAAAAGCTCCAAAACCCAGAGAATACCACAGAAATTGCATAAAACAGTAATAATGCAATAAAAACACCCTATGAGTGCTGGAGTGTATTGAAACTCCCAAATACAAGCCCATCAAAGGGACACTGTGGGGACAAGTGGACCTTCAGCACTCAATGGGTGACTCACCTTTCTTACAGGACTTCTGTCTTCAGGTGACCATGATAAGGTGGGAAAGAACCAGAGGTAAATTCCCCAGTAGGGGAGCTGCTTAACACAAGCTGTCCCCTCTTCAGGGCATAAGGTCCACAGAAAATCCCTGGAAGCTGCACCAGCCACTTTAAAGAGGGCAATTCACAGCCATGGTCACCCTCCTAATGGTGGTATTCCATATTTGAATAAAAAAAATAATAAAACACTAAGATGCATAGATGTTCTCTACCTGGTGTGCAAAGCACTCCAGGAACAAATCAATCTAAGTGGCTCTGGCCAGAAGGTGGCTTAAGTAAGCGGGGAGGCTCCGCCCCTTGCAAATCATTTGCATAGTTGTTCCTGCCTATTAAAGGGGACTTACGCCTCCCAGAGTACCAGTGACCTGTATTGGACGACAGTGAAATATAATTTTGCACAGACATAGCCAAATCGGAGAGAAAGCCATCCTCTAGCAAGCACACCATCCTTGAAAGGACAGAACTCTGGTCCATATCCATCAACGAGACTAGGGACAGGAGCTTAATTGGTGGGCTACCTAAGAGAATCCTTGCATTGATGCACCTCATTTAAGGTATCTTTTAGATATAACCATGTCTGGTGGGGTAAATTGGAGGGACACCACCTATGGAGAGCCTTTTCAGGCAAGTGCCCTGCCCTCCTTGTCAGAGCATACTTTTACCTCATGGTTCAAGTGTTCCACACTGGGCAAGAGAAAGTGATTAACTAAAATTGAATAGGGTTAACACACTTAAATATTATGTACTCTTGGCCAGCACCTATAAAAATGCCTTCGGGTGCACAAGCCCAAGTTTTATAAACCCGATTTTCCTATTCGCATGTAGGTAGTTTACTTGACCCACTTAACCAGTCTTTATATGCATTCCTATAAGTGACAGGAGCAACACACACCATGATTAAGGTAAACAAATCCTTAAAGTGGAACATTCACCTTAATTCAAGTTGGCATATTTGAAAACTGCATATGCCATGTTAACCAAAAGATCAGCAAATGCACACCTTCCATATGCTAGATGTATGCTAACTGTGGTACCAATGATGTTTACATATGCTAAGACTCTCAGTGATTTTTTTATGCTAATGAAGCATTTTCACTGAGGTGTCATATGCTAATGAAGGTAGAGGCAGAGTTTGCCTTCACAATGGGAATGATTTTACAACTTCCTGCGAGGTTGAAAGTGTGTATTTTTAGCTTTCATCAAGTCTTGCTGCCATAAATACTCATTCTTCAAGCATACTTGAAACTACTGAGATAACAAAAACAAAAAACAGCTAAGCGGCATGGCGTTCTCGCCTCCAGACTGTTGGGATAGGCATATTTTGTACCAATTTACAAAATGCCATTACTAAAAGTCTAGTTCTATAGATACTGTTGAGGATAAAGCATTAAAGCAGAACTACTACCCAATAAGAACATTGCCCCACATAATTGCCCATCTGGCAACTAGATGCTCAGTTGCCAGAATTATTACCAGATTAGAGAATTCTCTATTCTTCCCGGACTGAAAGCAGGACGGAGTGCGGACATCTTGCCATAGTGACGTCCACGCCCCTGCGCAGTCAGTCCCTTTTGGAGACAAATGGCTCCTAGCAACGCCTCCTAGACCTGGCTAGAACTGACACCGCAGGCGCGTGGATGTCACTATGGCAAGATGTAAGCATTCCATCCTGCTGTCAGCACGGGAAGAATAGCGAGTTCTATTTAATATGGTAATTCTGGCGACTAGCGCTACTGAGCAGCTAGTCACCAGATGGGCAATTATGTGGGGCAATGTTCTTATTGGGTGGTAGTTCTGCTTTAAAACCAAGTACTTTTATATAATCTGTACCCCAGTGTAAGAATGCACTTAAAATTGGTATTACATTTATTCTGCCAATGAATGTACAATTGGCCAAGTTATCACGACAAGAAAACATTAGCATACTTTAATTTTAAGTTTGCAGTGTTAGTCAGCTTAAAAGACAGACCAATAACAATCACCTACGTGCTTCCTGTGCGCAAAATGACTGGAGGAAAAGTTGAGGGAAGGGGAAGAGTGACTAACTTGGTCAATTATTTGTTGCCAGTCTCCGTGTCATGGTGACTAACATTTCATGCTCATCTTATACAGAAATACATTTTTGCATATCAACTCTTAAAAGCTTGTTTAAAGACAAAAAAAGCAGAAGCAATGAGCAGCAGAACTTCATGGTATATAGCAAGTGCAAAAATGAAAGATGTTTTATGGCCCCTATAACAATTTTTACAGATTCAGACTGGAATGATAGAGATGTTTATAAAAAGGCATGACCCCTTCGTTTACCCTTCCCTTGACACCTAAATGTTTGAACACATTTAATGTGAATATTACCTGTACTAAGTTTTAAATGGTGTTGATACTTTCTCTGGAAGATGGATGCCAAGACATCCTGCTTGAATCACTGAACTGCTTTATGCATATTTAGGAGTTCCCAAGTCAGAGCTTTGCCTCCTCGATATAGTCAGCATAATGTGACGTGACCAGTTGGGAGGAAGAACAGAAGTGTGCCGAATCCTCACTGTTACTCAGACACACACAGAGGCTGCAAAGCAACAAAACAGAAGCAAATAACACACACTGGTAAAAAATAGAGACCATTAACATGGCAAAGCTAATTCCCAATTTAGGACAAATGACAGATGCTGAGTGTGCTAGGCTAGTTTTCCCTGCTCAAACACAGGATGGCTCATTTACAATGGATGCCAGGCTATAGCCAGCAAAGACAATGATAGCAAAGTCTTCTTATAGGCCAGGTTATGATATATGTACAGTTGAGAAATTGTTCAAGCCACAGTTTGCATTCCTGTGCTCCAGCATGAATTTTCTTAATACCAGCTGAAAACAATGGGACACATGGGGAAAATTAAAAGCAATTCTGGGGCAACCCATTAGGCTCCATAGTTTAACAAAATCATTGATTTAAACAAGGCTTTTTACCTTCTAGCAACCAAAGTTTTTAAATATCAAATGTGCAGTTTCGGCCGGGAATTGCTTATTTTTATACATATGCCCATGTGTTTTGTGTTTCCCTTTCTTCAATTCACTGTGCAGTATCTAAAAGTGATTTGATGACCTAGAAAAATATGTATACACAGTGGTGTGCCCATACAAGTCTTCTATACAAGTGTCAAGTATTTATATTTTTTTGCATTTTATCTGCACACTACAATATAGGCTAATCAAAGTCTGTCACCAAAAGCAGCACTGCAAGAAAGTGGCATATTCACCATTTTATAGAAGCAACAACTCTGTGCAACTGCTAATGTTTTGATGCAAAAAGCATACAAATGCTTTGTTGGCCCATTAGCACATACACCTAAGAGCATAGTTAGCCAGACGTATGAAAAGGAGTGCCGGTTGCTTTGCTGAATCAGGGGCAATTGATAATCGTCATATTAAAAAAAAAAAAAAAAAAAAAAAAGAAAGAAGTGCAGTTGCACTTTGGTGCTCCATTTACATCCTTGACAAATGACAATATATTTCAGAGGTTACCCAGAAAACTCCAGATCAGGTGTAAGCAGTGCCTTGAGGGATGAAAAAAATATCAAGAACCACCGTTTTAGACTAACAAGTTTTGAAATTCTTTCACACACAAAGAGCAACCGATCGGCAAATCCTAAAGCAGAACCATCATCAAAATATCCTTGCCCCCAAAATACTAAAATAGCGATAGGCTTGTTGTTGAAAGCAAACTTCTTGTGTTTACAAGAGAAGCCCTGTGGGTCTGCGTCGTCAGTAACTTCTGGTACCTTAAGGTACCAAAGAACGCCACTCACCAATCCTGGCAGTTAACAGGACAGATGTCTGCGCTGTTGCCTGACGAAGTTTGTTTTCAACAATAATGCAGGGTTTATTCAGCCTAGTAACAGTATGCCATAGCGATATTGCTATGCAGTGTTTGAATGGGTCTATATTTTGATGATAGTTCTGCTTTAAATGCAATTCAGTAACATTTTGGTGCCAATAAAATTCTTGGTTGCATTTTGTACATATTGTCCTATTCCATAAAATGGACCTGTGACCTTGATTCACATTTGCATATTTGAAAACTTAATTAAAAACAGTCTGTGTCATGTTAGCCAAAAGACTATCAAAATGTAACGTTCAGATTCATACTTGGTACCAGTGACGTATCATAGGCTAAGGAAGCAGTTTCAGTTATGTTTCAAATGTTTTCTCCCCTCTTCTCCAAGTGTAGGGAAGCTGTTTTTGCTTTGCACCCCCTTCATAAAGTAGACCTGTTAGTTTAATAGCTTTTAGCCTAATTGTAGCTATTTAAAGGGATAGTAATACTTCGTTTTAACTTTATTTTATTTTGTAGGCATTAAAAAAACATGAAGAATGATATAAGTCTTGTCTCTGAAACCTTTATGGTTTAAGAGATATTCACAAAGTATCCCCCCCTGTTCAACCAGATCAGAAGGGAGATGCCCAGGTAGACTGCAGAGAGGGACAATCTTCAATTAAGATAAGGGAAAAAGCTGAAAAACTTGTCAAGGGGGGAAGGGCTTTCATTGTTTTCATACAAAGAAAATTGTCCCCTTCTGTTATCTGTCTGGTCATACAACCAGACTCGCATCTGAGAAGAGATTGTTTACAGTAGGTAAAAGGGGCGGGGAGGGGAACTTTGCTTGTGAATATCTCATAAACCATAAAGGTTTGAGAGATAAGACATATCATTCTTCATGTTTTTTTTTTTAATGCCTACAAAATAAAATAAAGTTAAAACGAAGTATTACTATCCCTTTAAAGGGGATGTATCACACACATACAAAAAAAAGTCACCATATGTTTTGCTAATATAGTAGTCGTGAAAGCTGTTTTTGTATTTTTAAAGATATAACAAGATTTGCCGATCAGCATAACGTAACATGCAGATTCTTCGGCAAAGCTCTTGACTGCCTAATCTCCTCCCACTTCTCTCTCAGATGCCCCAGGGAGCACGTTCATGCTTCCCTGCAGTGTGCTGTGAATGTCTGCTATCATTATAACAAGCTCCGTTTAGCATTATACCAAGGTTGCAACATCAATATAATGCCAACCCAAGCTAGATATAATGATAGAAGACATTCACAGCACACCCAAGGGAGGCGTGAACACGCTCACTGGAGCAGCTGGGAGGAGAAGAGCTCTGCTGTGCACATTATGCAGAAGTGCAGAGAGGAGGCCATGTGTTTTAAAATACTTTGGGGGGGGGGGGCATTATGTGCGGCACCAGGAGACTTTTCTCACAAATAAAGTGTGAATATAGCCTAAACTATACATCTGCTGGACTTTTGCTTACATAAGCAATTCTGAATGAAGTTTTCAAATATGGATGGGGGTGACATTTAAGATGACAAGTCTACTTTAACCAACCCCAAACTTAGGCGATAGTTGAAGTGTTTCATGGCCCTTCAACTCAAGGCCATACATTATTGCTGCCAGACCCCAGAATTTAATTCCTCAAATCACTACATGGCAACTTTGTCCTACAACCCTCGACTCCTAAGGCGCCAAAGGTAACAGAGAAAGAAAGTTTAAAAAAAAAAAAAAAAAAAAAAAAAAAAGACAGGGAACTTTAACATAGGAAGGGCTTCCTAACGCAAAAACCACTATTTATAATCTGCAGTTACCTGTATATAGATCTTTGTTGAAGTCTGCCTATAGGGCACAATATTTCACAAGAAACAAAAGACTTCAATAATAGAATTGTTTGTATTAATTAACCAAGGTTCAGATCATGCATAACAAACTACATGTATAGCCAGGGAATGTACAATAATGAGCCAGACTTGAAGTTTATGGCTTAATATGTGTTGAAATAAATTATAATTAAAACAGCATGTGTTTAAGGAAGCATTTCTTTTTTATTGGAAACAAAGGATTTTTTACTTTTAATACACATACATGTGAGCTACAGTGTGACAACTCATATACTTTATCTCAATAGCTGTTTTAAACAAGACCCCTGAAAAGGTTTGTTGAGCAATGAAAACATTGTAATGATAAAAAAAAAAAAAGATATTATATTGTAAATGCAATACCTTACAAGAAGATAATCACCACGAATTTAGATGTGATGTAAACACTTTAAGGACCTATGATGTACATAAACGTCATGGGAAAGCTTAAATTAAAGGACCCATGCTGGTTATGTACGTCATGGAATTCAGGGGTCTCTGTGGCTGCACGCCATACGGGGCCCCCTGAATTCATTGGAGCAAAAAGAATAAATGCTCAGTGGTCCTTAACTAGACCGAACAGCCAGTCATTAAGGTGTTACGTGGATTATTCTGGTCAACATTTTGGATCCAACCATGAGCATTTATGGGGCAGAATAAAACCTGTCTTCAAACCTTAAATAATTACTATTGCCATTCTACATGTATATGCACTTTACATTTGTTCTCAGGTCAGACATTGTATTGTTTAAAGTGTTGTTACCCAGAAAAAGTGTAAATAGATGTACAGAAATTTCTATTAGTCTGCAGGTAAAGGGAAGAAAATTAAAAAAAAATTTTTTTTAAATAAATAAAAATCTAAGAGCAGAAATTATGCTGTCCTAACTTCTGACTGGTGACCCGCAATGATGCTTTCCAACTCTATGTATGGTGTTTAGTCTTCAAATAATTCAATTGGCCCCAGCTTGCTTTACAAGTACCCAATCAAAAACTAGTATCTATGGGCTGGGTTGCTCTCCTGCCCAGGTCTAAAAATAAAGTCAGCTGTGCTGTATCAGCAGCAGCAGTACCCATAATACCACCATGTACACAGCTGACTAAACACAGCTGCCAGCAGCCAGTTCATGGTTGGCAAGGAAACAAGATAACTCCTCCCAATGTTACCAAGAAAGGGTTTAAACTACTGCAGCACAAATCAGCATTCAATAAGAGACCAATGCACATATATGTTCAAGTAAAACATTTCTGTATGCCCAAAATTGAGGGAAACAAAAATACCTAGTTTTAATGCCAAGCACACAGTTTAATCAAACATCACTCAGTTGTTGAAGTTTAAACATCTAAGTGATTCTATAACTTAAAATTACTGAGGAAAGTAAAGTATCAAGTGCATATTGCACAGTTTTTCTTCTCACACTCATGCCCAACAGTTAAGCTACCTGGATCAGCTTTCAGAGAGTTTTCTGCTTGTATTACAGCCTGCTTTGTTCATTCAATGTAGCACTGAATTCTGTATACTCTTATTACTTTGTATCACTACACTGGCTCTCCGTTTCCCTGACAAAACTCTGCACAGATCCAGGTAGCTCACAGTCACGAACATTCGTATAAGTAATCACATAACACATGAACTTGCAGAATATGTAAAGTCAAAGGGTTTCTATTACTTTAAATTAAATTTGGTGAATGTAAAAAAGCAAACTGTTCCTTAGGAAAAAGGGAGGAGAGAAGGGAACATTTTTTGAAGCAGAAAGTCTTATGTGCACCCCCCCAAACTCATTTAAATTAATGATTTTCAGCCCTTGAATACTGCAAGGGGTTAATATCCCAAAATGAAATTAAATTAGTGAGAATTTTTTTCTCCTCTGGTGCAGTTGGATTGTTGCATCTCTAACTTCTTGAGAAATCCCGTAGATGAAAATAGACCTTTAAACCCCATAGTGACTAGTGCTTTTCGGACAAGCAGATGAACCGGTACATGCGATCTCTATAGCAAAGATCATGCGTACCCACTCAATGGCGATCGGCTGTAGCCAGTTAGGAGCAGTCAGTTACAGCCTCCCCGGCATGATCACAGCATGTCTGAGAAGCTGTGATCATAAGTCATGACGTGCCAAGATGGGGATGACGTCTTTGCACTTCACTAGTCATGAACAAGTTAAAAGGACACATTAGCACAAATAAAAAACACATACCGCTTTGGTTTAGTTCACATGGGAAAAGTGTTATAGCAATTTTGTTGCTACAATCTTTACACAGCAGATCTTTTTATGGGGGTCACATGGGCTACAGCAATTCTCAATGGTCTCTCTAATGTGAGCTAGCACATTAGGTTGCACCATGGTGAAGAAGTATGCTGCTGAACTATGTAGTCTTGCACAAACTGACTTTTGCGTCACAAACAGAACTCCATGAAGCTAGATCTTTACTAAACCCATACAGAAACAGCAAAAATTATGTGAGGGAGATATTCACAGTACCCTATGGGGCTCACAGCAGATCTTTCACAGGACTGCTGTTGGAAGATGCAATGCTCAATGCAATCTCCAGTGAATGACCATTTCATGTGGGTATCAGCAATAACATGCAATCAATACTGTTACAATCAATTCATAGTAGCCATATACCAAAAAGGAACAAAAAAACATAAAAATGCCATGTAGGCATTAAAAAAAAATAAATAAAAAAAAAATAAAAAAAATTGACAAAAAACACTAAGAAAATAACTGCTCGACCAAAAATCAACAGCAGAAAAAGTGTGAAAATAAAATTTATTATATTTTAGTCTTACCTGTTAAATCCTTTTCTCTTAGTCCATATAGGTTACTAGTAGCTTTGTGAAGGCGATTGCCCCTTTAAGAAGGCAGGAACAATTCAGTAAGATTTGAGACGCTAACTAATGACTAGGTAGCAAGAAGGGAAAGGAAGACCCCTGTGAGCATGAACCCCAAAAGGAGAACCAAGCATGGTCCTTTGACAGGGTGGGAGACCAGTAACCTATATGGACTAAGAGAAAATGATTTAACAGGTAAGACTAAAATCCTCTTTTCTCTGTCGTCCAATACAGGCTACTGGTAACTTTGGAATGTCCAAACACTGAGTTTCCCAGAGGTGGGAAGGCAAGGCCAGAGCATATAGAATCATCATAAAGTAGCCCTACAAATAGCAATGAAGTGTCAGTCACAAGACTGGGGTATAACACACCAGGAACGGTAACAGCACACAGAACTAGAGCCAACTGGGCTCAACAGTTAAGGAGTACCAGAGAGACAAGGAAGACCCTAGACAGGCAAGACTGCCTCCAGGATCTTCCTACCAAAGCTGGCATGGGCTGATGCCAGGACATCAACATGGTGGTGTTTAGAGAAGGTGTGCACAGACGACCAAGTGGCAGCCTTGCAAATTGATCAGCCGAAGCCTGATTCTTATAGTCCCAAGAGGCCCCAATAGACCTGGTGGAATGAGCAGTGACACGAAAGGGAACAGGCTTCTTCCTCAGTTTGTAAGCCTTACGAATAGTAGACTTAATCCAGGAAGCCAGTCTACCTGCTCTGGGACCCTCAGAAATGACAAAAAAAAAAAAAAAAAAAAAATTGTGTCAGACTGGAGAACAGACTCAATGCGGCACACACAGAACTTAAGGCAACGCACCACATCCAACAAGTGAAGACCCCTTTCCTTGTCAGATGTAGGGTCAAGGACAGAAAGAGGGCACCATGATTTCCTGATTAATGTGGAATTCAGAGACCACCTTCGGGAGGAAAGCCTGAGAAGTGCGAAGAACCGCCTTGTCCTTGTGAAACACCAAAAAGGGTAGTTTACAAGACAAGGCATGCAACTCAGCGAACAGACACTATCGCCAGGAGAAAAGCCATCTTCAAAGTCAGCAGACAGAGGAATAGAAGCCAAGGACTCAAATGGTGGGTGCTGAAGAACACCCAAAACCAAGTTAAGATCCCACTGAGGAGCAGGGTTCTAAAAGGCAGGATGAGTATGAGCCACGCCCTGAAAGAAAACATTGACATCTGGAAGGATGGCGATGCACCTCTGAAAGAAAAGAGCTCAGACATCTGAACCTTCAGGGAACCCAAGCAGAGTCCCTTATCTACCAATCTAGAGGATTGTAGGAAGACCATAGTTGTGGGAAAGATCCCTATCAGCACACCTAGATAGAAAAGTGGACCAAAATGTACGGTACACCTTAGAGGAAACTGGTACTAAGCATAGTGGCCACCACACCTGAAGAGAAACCCTTCAATATTGAGGATTCAATTTCCATGTCGTCAAACCCAGACATTTGACATCCTCCTTCTAGAGGTACCACTGCATTAGATGATCCGGCGGCAGGGAAGCCAAAAGGGCCCCACCATGGAGAGATCCACAAGCTCCAGAAACCAAGCCCGACGAGGCCAGTACAGAGCAATCAGAATGACTGGAGAACCTTCCAGATGCAGATTCTGCAACGCCCTGAATAGCATGGGAATGGGAGGAAAGATGCATGCAGGAGGGGAGCGCCATGGGATCGGCATGGCATCCACTGCCAGAGCTTAGATGGTCCCTCCAGCGGGAGGCAGAACAGAACCGTCCAATTGTGCCTTGTTGCCATCAGATCAATGCAAGGAAGTCCCCACTTCTGAACAATGAGGCTGAACGCTTCTTGATGCAGTTTCCACTTTCCTCTGTACATTGTGTCGACTTAGGAAGTCTGCAAGAACACTGTCTACGCCGGGAATATAAACTGCAGATATGTCAGGAACACGTTCTTCTGCCCAAGACAAAATAGCTTTGGACTTCCAGCCAAGCTGCAAGACTTCTTGTTCCACCTTGCTTGCTGATGTAAGCCACGGCCGTGGCATTGTTGGATCAGACTCGAGCTGGGCAGTCCTCCAGTTTGAATGTCCAGTACAGGAGAGCATGAAATATCGCTCGAAGTTCTAGGACGTTTATGGGAAGAGACTCCTCCACAGGCCACCGACCCTGGGCATTCATGTGACCCAGGACTGCACCCCAGCAGGACGGGCTGGCATCCACTGTCACAGTTGTCCAGACTCAGCTCCACATGTAGAGGTAGAGACACTGACAGCTGAAGGAGATCCATCTTGCCCTTGCAAACCTGGATCACAAACCTCTTAAGTTCCCTCGTGTGAGCCATGGCAAATAGAGACGCTTCTATGGTGGATATGAACTTCCCCACTAGAGAGGTCAGCTTCTTGGCAGGAATTGGATCGGAAGCCAGGACTGTGGACACATTGTGGGTGGTTTGGTGACCCACCTTGTCTGTGAGAGACACCAGCCTGGTGTCGAAGAGAAATCTATTTATTTATACTTGTCCATGTTGAGGATCCCTTCCATGATGGGAGAGAACATAAATGCAGTCCTTGACCTACTGGTGAAGCAGCCTTCAGCAGCAAGTTGTCCATGTATGGAGTGACTCTGATGCCATCCCTGTGTAGGACAGACACTAATGCATACAGGATACGACCAAAGACCTGGGGAGCTGTAGTCAGACCAAAGTAAAGAGCTGAAAACGCCCTTGGTTGCAAGCAAACCTGAGGTACTGCCAGCTCTCTGGATGTATGATTATGTGCAGGCATGCATCCTGAAGGTCCAGAGGCGAGAAATTCCCCCAGGAGACATGGCCTCGATCATTGTCCTCAGGGACTCCTGGTAATGAGTCTTGACCACAAAGGAATTGAGATTCTTGAGGTCCAAAATCGGAGAACAGCAGCAGTCCTTCTTGGAAACCAGAAACAGGTTGAAACAGTAACCCAAACCCGGTTCCAGAACCTCCTTGTCCAAAAGGGTCTGGATGGCACTGTTGAACAGACGTTTGTTCTCCGCTCCCTGACGAGCGTGAGAAGGAAAGAACCTGAACGGAGGAAGAGAAAGGGGTCCTGTACCCCTCAGAGATTACCTGCAAAACCCACTGATCCACCACAGTGTCTGTCCAGACATTGAGGAAGTGGCGTAAACGGCTACTCACTGGCACGTGGAGATCAGGGTTCAGCGAGTCATGCCAAAGTAGTTTTGGAGGTCTGACTTGGAGGAGGACTACTTGGACCTACATTGTTGCTTGGGCTTGCTGGAGCACAGGGCCTGGGGAACCGCCTTGGTCTGAAAGGGACAAAAAAAGCAGATTACATTTAGTTGGAGGCTTCTTCTTGGGGACTAATGGTAACAGAGTACTCTTACCCCCGGCAGCCTCACTGATGAGGTCCTTAAAGGGGAACTTTCACCCCGCAATAACTAAATCTCCCCTTACTGCTCACCTGGCGACTAGCTGCTTAGTAGCGCTAGTCGCCAGAAATCTTACCCCGTTCTCAAGATTTCGGCGTTTTAAAAGAGCAGGAAGCACGGACGTCTCTTCACAGTGACGTCCGTGCGCCTGCGTTGTCAGTCCCTTGTCAGTCCCTTGTGCACCGTACGGTGCACAAGGGACTGACAAGGGACTGACAACGCAGGCGCACGGACGTCACTGTGAAGAGACGTCCGTGCTTCCTGCTCTTTTAAAACGCCGAAATCTTGAGAACGGGGTAAGATTTCTGGCGACTAGCGCTACTAAGCAGCTAGTCGCCAGGTGAGCAGTAAGGGGAGATTTAGTTATTGCGGGGTGAAAGTTCCCCTTTAAGCTTCAGCCCAAACAAAGAAGTTCCCTGAAAGGTTAACGAAAATAAGGCCTTCTTAGAGGCAGTGTCTGTGGACCAGATCTTGAGCCAGAAAGCCCACTTGGCTACGACAGACATGGTAGAAACCCTAGCTACCAACCGGAGGGTATCAAAGATAACTGCAGAAAATGCTGAACTTCAGAGATGTTGGCCAGAAGCCACAACAGGTCAGCAGTGGGAGCACCCTGACGGTCAGCCACATTGAGCTGTTCAGTCCAAACTGCAATGGTCCTGTTCACCCAAGCAGCGGCAAGGGAAGTCTGGAAACTGGGGCATCCACCTTAGGAGGATGAGCCCACTGTGGAAGGGCTGTTTCAGAAGGGATACAGCTTAGCAAACTTTCTAGACACAGATGACTTCCACTCAAACCATGGAAATGCTGGGATCATTTGAAAAGTCTTAACTTTGCAATTTCCTTATAACTTGCAGTTTTTCCGGTAATTTATCTTTTGCTCAGTTTTATACGATGATGGTGATATAAATATATATTATGTATATACTTCAATATAAACCCTACCAAGATCAAATAATTATCTTTCAATCACAAGTGAATTTTTTATACACTTCTATGCAAGACAAAAGGAATGTCGATGAAGCCTTTCTTGACCTGGCTTTGTTCGACTGAGCAAAGTAAGGACTTTGCGATCAACAAATCCATTATTCTCTGCAAAGGGAAAGCACAACAATCTCCTGACTGACGTGGAACTCAAACCACCTTACGAAGAAATTCCTGGGAGGTACGGAAAACAGACTTGCCCTTGTGGACGACCAGAAAAGGAGGTTTTCAGGACGCCTGCAACTAAGCAACTCTGCGGACAGAGACCACGGCCAAAAGAAAAGGTAATCTTCCATGTCAGAAGACTCAAAGGAATGGTTGTCAAAGACTCAAAGGGAGGCCTTTGCAAGACTCCCAAAATTAAGCTCCCACTGAAGTAGGAACCTTGTAAGTAGGGAAAAAGTTAGCAACACTCAAAGAAACCAGAGACTCACTGCCATGTTGCCAGATATCAAGGTCAAGAGACAGAGTGCAGAGGTCTGGACCTTCAAGGAACCAAGGCTAAGGCCCTTGTTCACATCATCCAGCAAAAAAGGATAAGATGGACGGAAGGTCAAACTCCTGTGAGGACAGATACCTGTTCACATACTAAAAATAAAAATGCAGTCCAAACCATATGGTAGGCCTTAGAGGACACGTTCCCTGGCTTGGATCATGGTGAAGCCACCTCAGGAGAAAATCCCTTCCTCCTCAAGATGGAGGCTTCAACGGCCATGCCATCAAAGCCAAGCTGTCCACATCCTCTCTCCACAGGTAACCCTGTAGGAGAAGATCCGGTCTGCGTGGAAGAGGAAAAGGACCCTGAGCTGCCAACACCAGCAGTTCTCAGAACTAAGGCTGTCTGGTCCAATAAGGTGCAATCAGAATGACCAAGGCAGAGTCCATCTGAATCTTCCTCAGCACCCTGGGAAGGAGAGGAAGTGAAGGAAAAACGTAGACCACGTTAAACTGCCATGGAATGGACAGAGTCCATAACGAATGACAGAAGACCCCTCCAGTGAGAGCAAAAGATCTGAACCTTCAGTTGTCCCTGATGACCATCAGATCTCACCAAGTGAGACCCCACTTTTGCACCAACAGGTCGAAAACATCTCTTGTCGACTGAGAAAAATCTGCCAAGACTTTCTATGCCTGGAAGGTGTACGGCAGAGATGGCAGGAACATGCACCTCTGCCCAGGCTAAAAATAGCCCCTACCTCCAACCAAGCAGCCACGCTTCTGGTGCCTCCTAGCTTGTTGATGCAAACAATGGCTGTCACGTTGTCTAACTGGACACAGGCCGAGTAACCCCTCAGATGAGCGGTCCAATACCCCAGAGCATGGAGAATCACCCTGAGTTCCAAGGATGTTGATAGGAAGAAAGGTTTCCTCTATCGACCAATGACCCTGAACACCCAGGCGACCCAGGACAGCTCCCCAGCCTAACAGGCTGGCATCAGTTGTTAGCGGCCCAGTACGGAAATCAGTTTTCGCTTACTCAGTTTGGAGCTGACCAAAACACCAGCGGAGTATGGCACCGCCTCCATGGTAGAGATTATCTTGCCCACCAGGAGAGAAAACTTCCGCACCGGAACCGAAGTCCACTCGCGACACCTTGGACATGATCTACTGAACAGAGTGCTCTGTCAGATAGACCATGCCCTGCCGAGTGCCGACCCTGAGACCAAGGAAAACCAGGTCATGAAGCAGACTTGTCCATATTCAGGATGCAACAGTGTTGAAGAAGGATCTGAGCACAGTCTTGGAGGGAGCCTTCAAGAGAAGGTTATACATGTAGTGAGTCACCTGAATCCCCTTGGCGTGCAGGAAAGCAATCAGGGCCCTCAAGACCTGAGAGAATACCTGAGGAGCTGTGGTGAGCCCAAAAGGGTAGGGAAATGAACTGGAAGTGCCCCAAGTCACAAATAAACCCAAGGTACTTCTGTCAGGATGAATTGGAATATTCAGGTATGCATCCTGCAGATCCAAAGAAGCCAGAAATTCCCCAGGACACATCACTGCAATGAAAGCGCAAAGACTCCATAGTGTACGGAGTATGGCCCACAAATGAACTGAGATCCTTGAGAGCAAGAATAGGACTGCAGTCACCATCCTTCTTGAGAAAGATGGAGGTTGGAATAAAAACCTAAATCTATCTCTGGCTGAGGAACCAGAGCCAGAACTCCCTTGTCCAAGAGAGCCTGAAACTCCCCATTGAAAAGACCACTTTTCCCATCCCTGAGAGGAGCGAAAAGGGAAGAATCTGAAGGGAGGTAGGGATGTGAAGGGAATCCTGTAACATCCTGAGACCGCCTGCAATACCCACTGCGCTTAGGAACCTGAGGTAGCAAGGTGCTCTTGCCCCCAGTGACCTCACTGATGATGTTCAAGTCAGTGCCAAAAAGGAAGAGAAACCAATAATTTCTTTGATATGCGGTCAGCTGACCAAATCTTGAGCCAAAACATACCCCTGGCAGCAACAGAAGAGCATAGGCCTCAAGCCCAACAGCATCAAACAGGGCATCAGTAATAGTGGTCCTCCTGAGGGGCACCCTTGCAGACAGCATCAGTTAACTGAGCAGTCCATATAGCAATGGCTCCATTAACCCATGCAGAAGCTAAGGCAGGTCTCATTGACATACCTTTGGCCGCAAAGGCAGACTTCAGGATAGCTTCCAATCCATTAAATCCTTAACCGCCAAAGTATCCACAACGGCCAAGGCAGTGGATTTAGAAAGTCTAGAAATAGGGAGAATCCACCTGAGGAGGTGTAGCCCACCGAGTCAAAGCTGCATCAGAGAAGGGGTACAACTTAGAAAATCTCTTAAAAAAGTGCAAGAGGCTTGTAAGGAGTCTTCCACTTATCCTATATAATAATTCGCTAAATTGTGTGTAACGCCGCGACATGCGCAGTAGACACTGCTGCACGTGCTGCAGTAGAGACTGCCCGCGCCACGGCTGATACAGAGCTGGGGCGCTCTGAAGGAACGTCAAGCTCTGTATCAGCCGCGGAGCGGGCAGTCTCTACTGCGCCTGACTGCCCCACGACCGGGTGGCAGTGGCACTGTGGCCCGTGTAACGGGCTGTTAAACTAGTACAGGATAATTTACAATTGGGATTAGGCGGAAAAACGGTACAGGACTTCTTTCATATGGAAAAGAAGTCAGTAGACAGACTCTACAGGGTTAACAGGAACGTTAAGAGTAGACAAAACTGCCTTAACAAGACCCTTGGCAGCGAGTCAGCGTCAAAAGGGGTCAATATGAAACTGCGAAGAAGCCCCTTCCGAACACTCGATCCTCAGAGGAATCAGACAATTCAGGAATGCCAGGGACCTTAGACACAAACCTGAAAGTGTGTGTGTGTGGGGGGGGGGGGGGGGAGAGAGAAAGAGGAAACTGTGCCATAGAGGACTATAAGTCTTTGACCTAATGTGGCTCTTGTTCATGGCTGGAGGGCCCTGGCTGAGAATCAGGAGCCACAGCACAAGGGGCATAAGTGACCCGAGTACTCTCTGGGAAGCCCCGCTTGACATGAGGAACAACGAGCAAGAGGAGTTACTAACTCCCCTGAATCCTTAGGCCTAGCCATGTCCCTTAGGATTTGCCATCCTAACAGGAGAAAAGAGTGTCTACAGTTGTGGAGAATCCAAATACTGTCACCCAGATTAAAGTGTTCACCCCAGAAAGCCTAAAGTACTTATCTGGCAGGCGAAGAGTTAACCTGTGGAGAATAAAGAAATCCAAGCCCTGTGTAGGATACTCATGTAAAGAAAGAAAATGATGACTGATTCAGATCAAATCAGAAAACAGCTTGCTAAAATGGGCATCTATGGGAAATGTATCAAATGCAGAACTCAAACCCCCCAGGGACCTTCAACAGGGCTTATAATTTTAAGTCCTTCGCTACTAGCCAGACCTGAAAAGTTACTCGCCACTGCAAGCCAAAACATACCCACCAGGGCTGAATTTCTACTCGACAGGGCTAAATTTTCACTCGCCATTTGCTAGTGGCTAGTGGAAATTTTGAGCCCTGCTTCAAGACACTGAGGATGGTAACCGGAATGTAGGGCAAGGGTAGACAAGAAGAATGAGCCATCTCTCAACTCAGTACATGGAGCGGCTGCAGAGGTGTGTCCCAAAGCAGTCTGTCCCATAGAAGTCAATGTGGTAAAGAATGCCAAATAAAGTGAAAAATAGTAAAAAGTAAAAAGAGAATCAAGGTCCCCAAAGGCCTTTACAGCACACTAAATAAACGTATGAATCCAAGGGAAAAATGAAATAAAAGTGCCCAAAACCACAAACATGGCAATGAAGGGGTTAATAACCACACATCAGCCCAAAATGCTCCAAAGATCCAAAAACAGAATATAAACAAACATGAGTGCAGGAGTTATGGAGAACTCCAGAAAGACCTCTGGGTTGAGGGGAGCAGAGGGAAAGTGGACCATGGCACTTCAAAGGGTTGCTCATGTTTTTTTGCAGGTCTTCTCTCTTCAGATTACCACTGAAAAGGAAAGAGTATCAGAGACTCCTTCTGGAGAGAAAAACATGGGTTTCAAGATTCTCTTCCAGGGCTACAAAGGGTCCATAACAGCACCTGTTAACTGGGCAGTCCTCCAGGGAAAGCCAGTAATGGTAATCTGCCTAATGGGGAATTGTGACACTCCATATCTAAGAGAAAATAATAAAATAACTAAAAAAATAAGTACAACTATTCTCAACCTAGGGTAATGGAACAAATCTGGAGAGTGGAGTGTCTAGGTAGCCTGTTGTTATGGAGAAAGGGGAGGATCCAACCTGCACTTCCTGAAGAATTGTTCCAACCTATGCTAGGAGCTGTCACCTCAACATGGTACATGTAAGCTATACTGGATGAAAGAAATCTGAACATTAATATAAGACTGACAAAATACTTACTTTACCCATACCCACAAATGTTCTTATTTGTTATGCCTTTTGCACCAACACTTACTTGCTGCCACTTTTTTTTTGTTAAACCATTGATATGTCTGCACTACTTTTTGAGATCTCCCTACAAAGGATGGCAATACTGACTCAGAAAAAGTTGGGGGGGCAACAACAAAATTATGGTTAATTTCTCAAAAGGTATATTACAAACAAATGTCGTGAACAATTTAATATTTTTCTGTAAAATTAACCAAACTTATCTTCACAATGTTTTGAACACCCCTCTGGTCCAGGGTAAGGTGACAGGCCCATTTTAAAATACTGAACTTCAGTGTTCTAACTACATGGCAATAGGATCACACTGCCGTAAAATATAAAGTTGGATCAAAAGTACCTACAACTACCATATGTTGGTATGTTACATTCCTAAAATACTCTTTAAAAGGTGCTTTAACCCCTTAAGGACAGGCTTTGCACCCGGCCCTCACTTAAGGACCATGACCATTTTTTTAAGAATCAGATTCCGGACTCCCCGAACAGCGTGCAGTTGCGCAGGGAGCCAGGAATTCCATGACGGTCCAGGACCGTCTTGGCCCTTAGGGGAAAACAAGCCATGTCCTTAAGGGGTTAAAGTGTAAATTGTCCTGTTCGTAGAGTATTTAACATTGATTACGCCATTTGGATTGCAATAAAAAACAAAATTAGTTAATAATTAGTGCCCACTGCTCATTTTCTAAAATGTTAGCTTACTCAATTAACAGGACAACGAAAGGAAGCCCTAGAAAAGGCAGCATAACTTAAAGGGACAGTAAAAGTGACATTTAATACACTGGCAGAGCCATCAGAGCTATGGGAGCAGACTCCCACAGCTTGTAATACACTTGATCTCTCCATTTTGTTGTGCAGAGCTGGGATATCGGCATCTTTCTTCACTCTTGGGGGCTCTCCAGTCAATAGAAACCCGGTGCCAGCAAATATCCCTTAGGACTTTCTTTGCAGAGTAAGAATGATGCATTTTATTTGTAAGAGCAAGATAGATAAAATTCATCCCTTTACCTGTGCAGAAAGAATTGTACTGGAGCCAGAATGCAGCTGTGTGATCAGAATATCAAGGCACAGCCAGATTTAACTACAAATGACAGGAGTACAGAGCATTTCTTAGCAATGTCTTGGGCCTCTCATGAAGTGTTTTAGTGCAACAGTCACAAAGATAAGCAACAGGACGCTATCTGCTTCCCTGGGGCATAACCTGCTGATGAAGCTGGGGCTGGAGTTTGAAAAGGACCCCCCCATCCTGGTGCTTCCCAGTTGGACAACTGAGATTTCCATCTCTTCTCTCTGAATGTCTACCTCCCATAGGCTCTAGTAAAGGGCTTCCAATCCCCAGAACTTGGGAGCTATAAGCAACCTGCAAAATATGCAGCAGTCCCATACTTAGTTGGCATCAGACAGGAATGCAATTGTTGTGGGGTGGTTTGTACAGTTTTGGAGCTCTTGACTGTGGCCTGGGGTTTTTACTGTGTCATCATATGAGAAGATTTTGTAAAATATAACTTCCTTTTAATTCTTTTTAACTAGCATTTCAGTAAGGCATGTTTAATAAAAGTTCAGTATTATCCGTTTGGAAAACTGGTACAGAGATCCAAAATGATTGCCCACCCTGTCCCTAGGCCCTTTGGCCAGGATACTATTGTAGTGAATGACAGGATGTAGAGGGCAGATCTGGTTATTCAGAAAATAGGATTTTAGTCTTACCTGTTAAATCCTTTTCTCAGTCCATACAGGTTACTAGTAACTTTGGGTAGGCTCACCACCCCTTTAAGTAGGCAGGAACAATTCTGAGGAGTGTAGGGGTGGAGCCTACCCTCTAACCTTAGCTGCAGCAAGTTTTGGAACAAACTACAAGTAGTCCACGAGGAAGCAGAAGACTATTGCGAGCATGAACCCGAAAGGACCCCCACATTCTGCCTCAGGAGAGCCAAGCATGGTTCCTTCACAGGGTGGGAGACCAATGACCTGTATGGACTAAGAGAAAAGGATTTAACAAGTAAGACTAAAATCCTTTTTGTCGTCCAATACAGGTTACTGGTAACTTGGGATGTCCAACCATTAAGTTCCCCAGGGCGTGAAGACAGGCAAGGACCAGATGCAGGCCCCAAAGTCACCAGAGCACCAATGAATCTACAGATCATAAATAGATCAACTAACCACAAAAGTATCGATGGACACCAAACAGGGGTAGAACAAACCCCATGAACTGTTGCACAGCACACTGGACTAGAGCCAACAGGGCTCAAAAGTGAAGGAGTACTGAAGAGACAAAAGGGATCCTAGACAGGCAAGGCCGCCTCCAGATTCTTCCTTTATTTAGGTCCACAAATAAGCACCTGGTAAAACTGAGCTAGCCACATTTGGGTGATGGGAATTGTCAGTGATGGTAATCCACCTAATGGTGGCATTTCATATCTAGCAGAAAATAATAAATATAAAACTAAACAGAACTGTTCTCTTGCCTTGTTGCTTGCAACGAGGAACAAAACTTACTGGAGATAACCAGAAGCTGCAGCTAAGGTTAGAGGGTAGGCTCCACCCCTGCACTCACTTCTCAGAATTGTTCCTGCCTACTTAAAGGTGTGGAGCGCCTACCCAAAGTTACCAGTAACCTGTATTTGACTAGAGAAACATGGTTTGGACTATTTTTTTTTTCTAATGGTCTGTGGCCAAACTTCAGGTCATCAATTTTATAATTTATGCAATTCTGTACCAGTCTGTAAACTCCGGGTTTCAAATAATTTTTATCAAGCAGTGACTTATTGAGATCATTAAAAACCTCAATTCTTTGTTTGCCTTAAAATGCAGTCCATGGACTTGCATGGTGTTAAAGGGATAGTAATACTTCATTTTATCTCCATTTTATTTTGTAGGTATTAAAAACCATGAAGAATGATACATGTCTTATAAAAACAGATAAGTCAAAGGGGAACTGGGACACACTATGCTATCCTAAAGATTTATATTATGCCAATACCCCCTTTAAAACAAGATTTTACAAAGTGTTTGTCAATTAAGTCTGTCACCAAAAACTCTGCATTTCTAGCTTTGTCAATAACAAGAAATTAAGTTGAACCAAATACAAATAAGATCAGTTGTTATATTGGGAGGACATAACAATGGTAAGACAGTTGTATTTTCAAGAATAATGGCTGCATTAGAGAAAAATAGAACTTAAGGCAGGCCCAGTTAGGTATCTTGCAGTAGGTGCTCTCTGCGCCTTCAGTCCCTTCCGGTGCCTTAAAAAGATAAGCAGGCATTCAACTCACCAATCGTGGCGTTGAAGGGGGACGGACAGCTCAGACTCAGAGATGCCTTCTCTGAACGAAGTCTGCTCTGTTCCCCACTGCTTGTCTGCTTAAAAGGTTCTATTTTAAGGTAGCAATTATTCTTGAAAATACAACTACGTCTATGCAGATCGCTAATGTAATTATGATTTGGGGCTCAATATTAACCTGATGAAATTCCTTTAAAAAAGGTGCATCCAAGTATTTTCATCAGTCAGCCACATGAGAAATCAGTATGTATATGACCTGACTCTAAGACTACCCTCCTGCCAAAGTCAGCAATACCACAAAGGTTCCTCTCTCTGGGACACCCATGTTCCATATGGACTAAAGAGAAAAGGATTTAACAGGTAAAAAAACACTAAAATACTGTTTTCTCTTACTCCCAATATGCAGTACAGGTACCATGGGGATATGACAACGCTAAGCTCTCAGAGGTGGCAAAAAGAAGAAAGGACCTCACGCATGTCCCCATGATACCGGAGTTCCCTAGTATATCCAGTATCTGAAGAACCCAAACAGTAAGTGTCAGACACTGAATGTACACAGCACACTAGAACAAGAGCCAACCAGGCTCAAACTACTGAAGAACTTGGCAGAACAAAGTGTATAGGTCCTCAGACAGGCAAAGCCACCTGCAGGACTTTCCGTCCAAAGCTGGCCTCAGCAGAGACCAGAACATTAACACGGTAGCATTCGGTAAAGTCGCTGCCTTGCACAGCTGTTTGAGTGAGCCCCGATTTTTGTAGGCCAAAAAGGTACCCATAGACCTGGTGGAGTGTGCTGTGATCTTACAGGAAACAGGTTTCTTGCGGACATCATATGCCTGGCATACAGTATACTTCAACCATGATGCAATGATGACCTTTAAAACAGGCTGACCCATTCTGGAACCTTCAAGAGAGTCAGCCTTGCTAAAAGGCCAAGTACAATACACAAAACTTTATGCAATGCACCACCTCCAACAAATGGCGCTCTCTCTCCCCTTATCAAAGGGTCAGAGAGAGGGAACTACAATCTCTTGATTAAATTTGAAACTCAGACCACCTTAGGAAGAATATCCTGAGAGGTACAAAATACAGCTTTATCCTGATGAAACTCCAGAAAGGAAGGTTTACAAGATTGAGCTTGTAACTCAGCAAGACCATTACAAAGAGAAAAACCATCTTGAGTGTCGATGCTGAGATGGACGCAAGAAGCTCAAAAAGGAGGCCTCTGCAAAAACACCCAGAACCAAAATTAAGGTCACGCAGTGGAGTGTGAGCTTTGAAGGTAAGAGGCATGAGCCATCCCCTTAAGAAAAACCTTGACACCTGGAATAGTGGCAATGCGCCTCTGAAAAACAAAAACAAAACCCACCAAAAGTGCAGAGAACTTAAATGGAAACCCTTGTTCACACCATTTTAAAGGACAGGTAAAGATAAAAGGGGAGGTCAAAGTCCTGCAGGGACACATCCTTGTCCATGCACCACACCCTACAGTAAAAACTTTGGGACGGGCGATCTGGCCTGAATCATAGCAGAAATTAAACCTGCAAAAAAATGGCTTGGAAGGAAAGCGAGCAGATACTGAAGAGAGAGACTGACAAAGTCTGCAAACAACACCCTCTTGGGTTAGTGTGGAGAGATCAGAATGACATCCTGATCTTCCAGAGCACCCTGGGGATAAGGGGAAAACCGAAGAAACACAAGAGATGGAAGTTTCACTGGAGACACATTTAATCTTTGGCAAAAGCCAGATCTCCCCTCTGGGAGCAGAAGGTTGGCTCCTTTCAATTGTCTCTGGTGGCATCTATTGTAGGCACATCCAACTGTTGCATAATCAGATAGAATGGGAACTCAATCTGGAAATGTTCTATCTGGGATCTACGTCTTGGTAAGAGTCCATCAGAACGTTTTCTACAACTGGAATATGAATGGTTGATATGGCAGGAACATATGCCTCCGCCCAGAGGATGCTCCTCACTTTGGTTGATACATACCAGAGCTTTGTCTGATTGGACACTCACTGGCTTCCACGAAAAGAGTGGGGTCCAGTGAACAAGAGACTAGGCAGATTGCCCAGAGGTCCAGGACGTGGATAGACAAAAGACTTGCTTCTTGAGCCCACCTTCCCTGGACAACCAGGCAATTCATAACCGGACATGTGCAGATGGCATCCATGGTGACCAAAGTCCACTCCGGAATAATGACTGTCCACTCCTGTTGCATGTTCAACTGATGTAACCACCACCAGACATGCCTCTCAGACTATAGAGATATCCATTGAGCCACATTCCCCAGATTAATGAGATGTTCTCCAGAACTAGTCCATCAGAGTTCCCTCGTGTGGACCCGAGTGTAAGGCACAGCATCCAGGGTTGACACCAGTACGTCCAAGGCACATGAACTCCATGATCATGGCCGAGGACCACTCCAGGGGCTGGGACACTTCCTGAATCATAAGCAGAATCTTGTCCTCCAGTGGGAAAACCTCTCTCCCCTCCCCCCCCCAGGAATACCAAAACCTGGGAGTACAGAGGAGAAAATGAGGTTCAAAATCCACCCGTGGTAAGCAAGAATGCGGTTGCAGTCTTGAACTCCTCTGTAGGAGACTTGATCAAATCATCTAGGCAGAGTGCCAGCGAGATGCCAAGGATGAAGACCGCTAAGGCTGCCATAACCCTAGTGAAGATGCGACACACAAAAGCAAGGGCAGAGCTGTGAACTGGTAATGACTGGAGCTGAAAGGAAAATGTAGGTAATGTTGGCTGTCCAGGTAAGTCGGGGATGTGTAAGTACGTGTCCTGAAGGCCAGATACCCCCCCAGACACATAGCTCTAGTAGCAACCACATATTGAGACATTTGAGGCCCAGAATAGGGAGACACACGCCATCCAACCTGTTAATGGCTCCAAAGGAGGAATAGAAACCTGGACAGCGGTCACGGGGAGGTACTGGTTTCAGAACCAGTCTTTCCAAGAAGCAAGTGCACTGCCTCCTAGAACAGCCTTTCCTTGTCTGCCTCCTTTGGAACCCTTGACAAAAAGAAGAGATATGGAGGAAGGGACTTGAAATCTAGGCAATACCCTTCTGAGATTACCCGCAAACCCCACTGATCTGTCAATGAGGACGACTCCCAGGAGTCTCAAAGAAGTTGGAGACTTACTTACAGGCAACAGTCCAGAATTCTGCAAGTCATATCCATCTTTGCAGCTGCTATCTTGGTTTGCCAGACTTGTCTGGCCTTTACAAAGGCGCGCGCTTGAGAGGCTTGTAAGCTCTGCAGCCTCTGTGCCCTAGTTTGGCACACGGGGGGTGGGGGTGGGGGGGGGGTGAGGGAGGACAGGAGCCATGCCTTCCTCAACAGAAAAGGACGCTTAATGGAGTGCTGAGGCAACAGGGTACCCTTACCACCAACAGCATCACTAAGGATCTGTTTCCGTTCAGGACCAGAAATGGACTTGCCCTAAAATGGCAAGGAAACCAATGACTACTTAGAAGATTGGTCCGCAGACAAAATCTTGAGCCACAGGGTGTGGCTCGCAGTAACAGAAAAAGCCATGGCCTTGAGAGATAAACTGACTGTCAGAGAGCAAATCAGTTTCTTTGCCTCCTTAACGTTGGCAATAAGAACCAACAAATTCTCCTTTGGCACATCTGTACAGACACCCTCAACCAGTTTCTCTCTCCACAAAGCAACAGCACTGCCCCGGCAGTGGCAAAGATAGGCCTTGGTGCAGTGCCAGTGGCCGAGGAAGGGGCCTTGAGGATAGAGTGTGGCTTTTTGTGAGCAAGCTCCTTGAAGCACACTACACATCCACATGCAGGAGAGCAGTAGTCTTAGCCAACAGTGAAATAGGAGGGTCGGGGGGGTGAAGCCCACTGTGTTAAAGCCATATCCAAAAAAAGTTTAGAAAATGTCTTGTTGAGAAACAGTCATTTGATCAGAATTTGGTCGAGAGGCATTGGGTGGAAAGAGGGGGAAAAAAAATACTTCTTACACCTCTGGAAAACAGCCATAGAGGGAGTCACCTCAAATGGTGTCAGACCTGCGCGATCTCCAAGACTGCCCTAATGAGCACCTCTGCCGAGGATCGGCCTCATGGGATTCTCCATAGGTGTAAGAAGAATCCATGTCTATTGCCCAGCAATGCCTATAACTCTCTGGGGGACTCAACCCCATGGTATCAGTATTCCATATAGTACATGTTTACAACACCGAATGGATAACTATGGTAAAGCCCCAGGCATCTTCATTGCTCCAGCACAGATGTGTTTGTGAATAAAGTAATTTGTATTCAAGGAAAAAAATGTAACCCCTTTGGGTTGCAATGCATTACATAGATATTTCATACAAAGACATCAAATGGATAGTGCCCTACTGGGAGCAGCCATGTTACTAACAAGAGACCAGCATTGGCCATGGGAGTAGAGAGATCGAAACTGTGAGACTGATGTCTCGCAGTTCAGGCTTGTTGACATGCATAATGCTATACCCATAGATCCTGTAACATGAAAAGCCCAACACAGGTTCTATGAAGACTGCACATAGTTACGTTTGTGGCGGAGAGCCAAATACATTCAGGTGTGCTCCACTTCAGCCCCCCCCCCAACAGCAGATACCAATAGCACAAAGACCGTTCCAGTGAAGTAACTTTTTAAAGATCGCGATCTCAGCTCTGATGAAATGCCGTTGGCTGGTTTGAGAGATAACGACTTGTATAGTTCTTAATATTTTTTTAAAAGCCTACAATACTAAATAAACTTTAAATTAGGTATCACTTTAAAGGGAAACACCTCTATAAAATGTCTTGTCGTAATGTTCCTGTTGAGGTAAAGTTTTCTTTTTGATGCAGGATACCCCGAGATTTAACATGTTAAAAAGGAGCTGGTGACATCCGTTAAGGAAAGGCTGCAGTACAACACCTCTATCGCACAGCCTGTCAATCTTTGCCTTCCCAAGTAGTGCCTTGTTATCACCTTCCACTGATAGGAGGCTTTCTCCATGTGAGCTGGAGCTCTCTCATTGGTAAAAGGAGTACTCTGGCTCACATGGAAGAATCATCCATCAGAGGAGGTGGGAACATAAAGTTCTCATCATAAAGAGGTGAGTTCCCCTCTAACTGTGCTCAAACCATGAAAGATTACCTTGGGGTCTTCCACAGGTATCCAACAAAAGTGATGGGTAATGTGGGTATGGCTTTCCATAAAAGTATATGACAGCTTAGTAGTTGACATAATTACAACTCCCCCACAATTAAGAGAATGCTATGCATAAGAAGTAGATAGTTATGATTACATCCCATTAAACAGTGGTACAAAGTGGCCTTGAAACCAATTTCTTTCTTCATGAACTGTAAGTTTGGGGGTGTTGTAATGAAACCATGCACTGATTCTACGTCTCCAAAAACTGTCTGGACTTGTACATTTAATTTGACCTGCCCTTTTCAGGGCTGGGATTGTAAATGATGGTTCAACAGGTTGGTGCTAAACAAATATATCAAACGAACATATACTAAATCTATATATACATACACACATATATACCACACACACTAAATGGAGGAAAGGGCAGCACCCGTGGGTCTTTTAAATAAGATTTATTCAAACGATTTAGGCACAAAAATGGTCAACGTTTCAGTCCAGCAAATGGACCTTTATCTTGATAAAGGTCCATTTGCTGGACTGAAACATTGACCATTTTTGTGCCTAAATCGTTTGAAAAAAATCTTATTTAAAAGACCCAAGGGTGCTGCCCTTTCCTCCATTTAGTGTATGTCTTTAGATTGGGGATTGTGCACCTAGGCAAGTAGCTGATATTGGAGCGAGTGCTCTCTCTTATACATATATATATATATATACATATATATACATAAAGCAGTGATTTAAAAATATTTTATACTCACAATTGATAAAAAATTTTTTTTTATAAAGGAACAGGATGTAGCAAAATCTGTTATATACACTGCAAGGTGGGAACATACAAAAATATGCTTATTCAGACAAACCTAACAAAATTCAAAAACTACCTTTAAATATAAACAAAAAAGGTACCTCATACCTGAAATTTATAAAAAAAAAAAAAATGCTACAATTGTGATATAACCTTCAGTCGCATAATATAATTGAGCATGAGCTTCAATCTCTCTAAAATGCAAAATACTAAAGTGAAATACACAATTCTTTGTAGATTAATCCACTACAGGATGAAGGCCCCCTCAGCAAGTCTCCAACAACTTTGGTGCTGTGCCTTTTGCTGCCAATGTGTTCAAACAAATTTGTTAATTTCATCTACTCATCTTGGGCTGGATTCAAATAGAGGTGCTAATTTCATCTTATTTTATCTCCAGGTATCCCCATAGACTTCAATAGGAAAATTTCGGGGGGGGGGGGGGGGGTGGGGGGGGGGTGTAACATTTATTTCCTGCATTTGAATACAAACCCTTTTATTTGGTCTTGGGCATTTAATATCGAGTGGAATCCATTTGGTTAGTCCATCTAACATCAGGTCTTCTTGCTATGTGGCTTACACATTTCAGACACAAGCACACTATTATATAAAATATATTATAAAAAAAGTCTTTAAGAAGCACTCACTCTTATTTCAGTTAGTGCTTGGGTGCCATAAACCCAGCCAACTGTATACAGAATTTCTCCACGTTTCGACATTTTGGTTAACGCTGTAAACGTCTTGAGGACTGTTACGTTAACCAAAACGTTGATCCATTGAATAAACTTCAGCTACTTTGCACAAATTAAGAAGTCCTGTGAGCGCTGTGTGTGTGTGTGTATATATTATATATATATTATATATAATTCCACACACACACACAGAGAGATACTGCAAAAAGATTGACAACCAGTGTCACACACATTATATATGTAAACATATGCTCAACAATGAAGCCAGCTGCTTGGCGACACACTTTTGTCTTGGAAACTGGACTATGCCTTTTCCTCCCACTTTGTATTTGTTTGCCTTTGATTTCCCACATTTAGATGTTTATATACACTGTGTTTTGGCACTGTGGTTGCACCTTTCGCGCTTCAGTGATATAATTAAGCATAAGCTACAATGATATTAAGCTTATACCTAATTATGTTTAAGGATATATAACTGCACATGGATCACAATGTAGCATGTTACGGATTCAGCATAAAGTAGGAGGTACCTTGCTTATTTATTTTTAAGCCAGTTTTGTTATTTTGATGTATCCATTTGGGCCTAATTAATTGTAACTTTTTTTTTTTTTTTTTTTTAACTTAGTCTTCAATTTAACTCTGTTTGGGCACAGCCTGTGATCCTGGGTGTTTGTTTTTAATCTTTTAGATTAATTTTTGTTCGTCATTTTGTCTGAATAAAACAGGTTTTTATGTTTACTCAGTCTTTGGGTAGCACGCCTTATTTAGGAGTCTTTGGGTCCTTCACACCTCCTTTTGGTGTGCATTAGGACCCTTAATCAGTTGCGTGTTTTGAGTTTTCGTGAGTTCCACAGTTTTTATTACCCTTCATTATACGGAATTACTATAACACACCATGTTAACTTCTATGAGCATTCATCTTATGTCATATTGCAAGTACTTGTAATTTTCAATTTTTTGTATCACTATTAAAAATGTGTTGATTTTATATAGTCAGAATCTAGTTTTCATTTTTGTTTAGGCTTCATTACTAATTTTATACACAGTAATGTTCATGCGATATTTTCTGTTAATGGATTAGTGCCAACCTGTACTACTACTATCCAGAACAAGTCCAGCATTTGAGAAATCCATCTCGTAGTGGGACACGGGCAGGCAGCTTGCTGTAAAGGAATCTGTGCGCAGTCAGTCCCTTCCTGTACCTTAAGTTACAATGCAACTCCTCCGAGAGGAGAAAGGAACGGACAACATGGGAGCACAGATGTCTCTTTGGCAGGATGCCTGCGCTCATGCCTGTCTCGGAGCGAGCTGGATTTCTCAATAATGCTGGAATTATTCAGGAGAATACTAGTATAGATATGCCTATCATTATGTGGATAATGATTTGCAGGTAACTTTAAAGCAGAACTATCCCACACGGTAAACATTTAGTAATTCATGCTAGCATCTGGGAGTGGGGACGTATATATTATTCGAGACCTAAAACCTAGCAAGGCCCAGTAGAAGCAGAAAACCCAATCTTTTCCACAGCCTCCTGAATTCCATTATCACAGCTCTCAGAAGTGCTGTAATGCAAAAAGGTTGGCTTATATATACATACCTGTGCACCCATAAAATTACTCAATATCAATCATATTATACACAGTTATTGGAAGGGCAATAACTATTCAAGCCTGCACCTAGGCCACACGTCCACAAAAACCTGAATAGATGCAAGGATTCTTTCACACAGCCTACAAAGCAGTGATGGTGCATGTCATGTAGCCAGTACTGAAAAGTAAGCTGCTGGGAAATTATATTTCATTAACACACCAAAATCCAGCACGCTTTATCTTAACTGCATTCACTCAGGAAATATCTGCATAATGGTCAATGGAGCATCCAGCTGATCCTCCACATAAGTAACATTGGAGGTTGTAATGCTCACTGCAAACAGCAAATTGTCAACTCGCTTGGTCTGACCCTCATGAGCCAGTGTGACAAGATCACTAGAGGAATGTAGGAGATCCTACATTTCATACTAAGTGGAAATGTAGCACAGGGCTACTACATTTGTCACCAGCATGAAAAAACACTAATGGATCAAGTATCAGAATACCAAATGGGAAATTGGTAAAATAAATAAATTAAAATTAGACAACTCCTACAAAGTACACTTACCCAACTAAAACACTATGAAAGATAAAGCCATTACAGTTGTTTAATTCCCCTTTAAAATTATAACTATAAAAGGAGTAGCTTTGCATCATCTTCTGTTGCCAAGATTAACTGACTCCTATGTTTTAACCATCTGTGTTGAGGGCTGTGGGTTAACCCTAATTAAATATTTAGATATAAAACTAAATTTCCAATACCCAACACTTGATACTTCAATAAATGTATGGGTGTGGCTGTGCATAGTTTTTGTAAGCCAATAGTGTGTTTTGGTGACAAAAAAATTGTTGCTTTTACATTTGGCTGAATTATGTTGCACAGATGTGGCATAAAGTGGTTTCCCAGATTTTTAAGGCTAATACTGTGATTGTATCAAGACAATGACACTTCCCAATGAACTATGACTGGTACACAGTTAAGAGTGCAGATCACCACAAATGTAAAACTTCCCAGGGTTCTGCAAAACCAGAGAAAAAGATATTAGCCAGATTTAAAATAATAAAGTGTAACACCTCGTTTAAACTCTGACCATAAATCTATACCAGTCAGGAATCCAAGACAACTGGTTGATGCCCTCTGACACCAAGCAGCTGACCAGATGACTAAAACACAGATACCTTACTTGACATGCTGATACATGCTTCTAAGCTATAATACATTCCACATTACAAGGTCAAATTCAGTTCAGAAATAACAATTGAACCAAACAGCTTTTGAAGAAAAAAAAAAAAAAGTTAGAGAGATAGCATGACAGCTGCATTGTTCCCTACCTGTACATCAGACTACACAAGGACTAAAGAAAACATAGCTGTCTATTGACATGCACTCCAATAAACAGTCTCTATGCAATGGATGTTACTGTATTAGATATGACAGATCTGCCTTAGGCCCTTGAGGACCCCACTGCCAAGTCAGTGTTAATCCTCAAAAATATACATGGGCCGTTAATAGTTCAGCTGGTATATATTTTCAGCTGTTTTGACATTGGCTTTCCAGCTGTTAGAGCTACAAATCATTCTCCAGTGGAGCACGATGGGAATTGTAGTCTAACATCAGGAGTTTCACAGGTTGGCCACCTTTGGCACATTATACCCTTGAAAGATGCAGCTAATGATGAGGGCGCTATTAAAGCATGCAAAATACACTAGGTTAGTAGAGGTGGCCGACTATATAACTGCAGGTCGGTGAACAACTGGTTAGTGAACATCACTATTTAATGAGGAATACCAACTTCTGGATGGCTTCTTGTTGCAGTGGGAAGGTGGCAAGTAACACACCGGATCCTTATTGATCCATTCCGTCTGTAACGCAGAGAGCATTCTCTGAGGAGGGGCCTCTTCAGCGCTAGATGTGATCACCATCGATAATTCTAACAAACAGCTGATCCACTAAGGTCCAGTTGAGTTTTCAGAAGAAGCAGGAGCTCTAGATATCCAAGGCCGGAGAGCACTCTCTCCAATTGTAGACATCCATTATCTCAGTGATGTGTGACAGGTATGAAATGTGGCTCTCTCGTCCGTCTAAAATAAAATCCAGGTGTGCATGATAAAAATATATATATATATCTATAATCACAGGGTGTTTTGGCTATGCCCGCAGCCTACAACCCTTCAGTGATGCAGTTATTTATAGCCTGTAAAATAGATAATCCTTCGCGCTGCATTAAAACATGTAAGTCTCTATAAATATATAGACAATCCTGTGTGCGATAGTCCGTGCAGCCCACGGCCTATCTTTGGGGAAGCATACTGTCAATAGTAGATACACAAGGCACCGCTAACGAACAAGATAATCCGTCCAGGGGCCCGGGATCCACTCTACGTACCGGCAAGCTGGAAGCAGTCCACAGCCCAATAATTACAAAAATTAGGGCTGAGACGGGTCATGGAAGGTCACATCGAGTTCAACCCAAATATATCGCATCCAGGGAACATGGATTTAAACCATGTATTACCCGCAAAACGCAATCCGTCTCGATCAGTTACAGAAGTCAGAGAGCGTAGCAGAAAATAAGGCCGAGATTTGCCCCTTAGCGATCACAGGCCGAGCGGGTGGGACTAGTCCAATTCCAGGTTAAGGCCTGTAGGCAAACTAGGTTGTTTCTAGAGCAGGAACGTGTACTTGATTTTACAGCGACATTTAACAATCCACTCCATATGAGCCCCAGAACAGCTTTCACCAGCAGTAGAGAATATTTTAGTACAACAAAATCCCGGCTCCAAACTCAGGACTCTCCCAGCTCTGAAGCTCCACACCCTGGGATATACCACTAAGCCTGCACGCAGGGGTGTTGAAGAGGGAGGCGGGAAGATACCGCTACGCGTCACAGACAGGATCACTTACTTCCGACAATCCATCGGGCACCGGTAGCCCCGGCCTCATGTTATCCTGCAAGGAACTGCAGACCACAGTCGATTGCTTTGTATTAACATGAGTCACCAAAAAAATCACTTCCCCTCCTGGCTTTTGCGTGATGTCGCCTCCCACAGCTTCAAACCATTTATAGTAACGTAAGCAAATCTGTGTCAGATGTGCGCGTTGCCGATCATGCGCGTCCTCTTCCGCCTCTGTGCGCGCTCACGGAACAGTTGCTTCCGCTTCGAAACGGGCGGGAAATGCCCTGTCAGATTGTACCTATAAACAACTAACGACTATCAGAATATTGTAGACATTATCAACATTTTATCTCGTCGCCAAATTCAGTATACATATGTCATTTTGCCTACAAACCGTACGCTAGTATTATTGTCCCGTAATGGTGGGGCGGCTCCCGTTATAACTCAATATAAGGTTCTGGGCATCCCGATACTGGTTTAGCCGTTATACTGCCCGTGCTAGGATCCCTGAGCACACCTCTGGGCGGTGAAGAATAAGAGGAGGGTTTACATCTAACTGACAGAGACATGTTGGATTGTGCTGAGTCACCCGCCCGTCTCCCAGGCGCTCGGCGGACGTGTCCAACTGCGGGCGGCAAAGAGGGTGGGGGAGTAAAGAGCTAACACTGTCCCAAGCTATTCCAACGCCTTAGCAACAAGCAGCTTATTGGCTGGCTCACTCAGCGAGAGTAGAAGAGGGTAGAAGGCTATTGGCTGCCGCGAAGAAACCGAACGCCGGATTGGCCAAATTCTCGGGGACTTCTTGCTCTCAAGAAAAAGGGGAAAAGACGGAACCAGCTGATAAAGCAGCAAGTGAATCGGGGGGGGGAAGAAGCTTGTACTGGGAACACTGACGCGAAGCAAACCATAAGCTACTTTCCACTGTCAAAAAATATATACATCAATAAATTTAGAAATATACTTGGAATAAAAATCGAATTAGTCTTGCCAGCATTTCTGTGACACTGCACATTTCAGTTGATTTACAAAAGAGACTAATTATTAAAATATGTAATTGCTAAAAAAAAATAATTATTAAGCGGGTTAGTCGAAAAGAAAATTAATGGCGATATAATGTAAGCAGCTGTGCAGTTTTAGCGGAAAATCTGAAGGAGCAATAAAGTCATCCAGTTAATGCGCTAGAATTCCCATAATCGCTATCAATTGCACTGAAGGGAACTTAATTTTTAGGACTGGAGAGCTAAAATATACTTTTGAGTTTAGTCGATTGTATTACCGCATTTAGCAATTTCAGAATAATGCGTTGGCGATCCCTCTGGGACGCGAAATATTAAAAAGTGGATAATCTGGTGTCTCAGCTATCGCAAGAGTTTCATTGGCGATTAGCGGCATCTAGACCTGTTAGTCTGCATTGAAGAGTCGCACCAACACTCATTAGCATACACCACGGGCAGTTTCAAGAACTAACAACCGTGCATGTTTCCCAAGATATCCCCCTTGCATGATCACAGGTAGACTAATCAATTTGACCTAGCAACTAACTGGTCCATCTGTACTGCAGCTGGTACATCATGGGACCATGCACTGTTGAATAGCTCTTGCTGAACCAGTGTCAACTTAGACAGCGATGGATGGAGTGGTTACATAAATTGCAATCGTTTTATGCTCATCAGCATTATCCAAAGCAGCAGCAGCACCACATAAGCGTCAACCAATCATGTCTGACTGATATAAAGTTGGCCCTTCTGTGATAATATGCCACCCCTGTAATGAAAGCCTGGAAGAACGCAGGTAATAGGCAGTTTAAACTGCTACACCTTCTTCAAGTCCACCCCCTGCAAAGAAAACATAAAATGTCCCAGTATTGGTAGTATCAACATCTGAATAGCAAGTCGCCCCTGCCAAACAAACCCTTCTTAGTGTTTTAATAGAGAAGGGGGGGGGGGGTAGTGTGTGCATGTATTTTATTTATCTATATACGTACAATGTAACTTTATATAACAACAGTGAAGTTTCATACTTTTGAGTACTGTAAAAAGTATTGTGCTCATCCACAACAAAACACATAATTAACATAGCTGGGAACTCTGCGTATTTGCCCCCAGAGACTCAAGGTTTAGCTTCTATTTACCTCAGGGGCAGAGGCTGATTCTCCAGATGTGAGGCATTTCTAATGAACTCTGCCTACCCCACCCCTTCTTCCTCCTCCTCCTCCTCCCCCCCTAGCTTATTCAGCATCTGTGTTTTTATTTTATTTATTGCTCCACCCAACTCACATTTAAGCCGTGCCCTTTTTTTTTTTTTTTTTTTTTTTTTTTTGACACACTGCATCATTTTTAATTTTTTTTTCCTTTCCCCAACAGCACAATAGGATTCCCCGCTCCAGGCAGTCAACGTTGTCATCACCAACAACAACAAAAACTCAGGTATAGTTATTAAGATATGAAAGCATAAATTCAGTCTTCAACCATTCCTTGCCTCTAGTACTGTTCTATAGTGTCTTTCGTTGACTCCCTCAGTGGCTCCAGTCATGCCTTTAGCGTACACCAGCTCCTTGCATGACGCTACCTAGATCCTTGGTTGCCAACAGTGACCCTTAAGTTACCAGTAGTACATGTCATAAGGATAACCCTACTTCAGCAGAGGTGGCGCAATTATTGAATGAGATATTGATTCACCTGTATTAAAGCTGAACTTTCACTATATTAACATAGCGCCGCCAATGATTATTAAATTACCAATATGCACACAATTATTTTTATTTTCAAGTATATGTGATCCTTTAACGGGATAGTAATACTTCGTTTTATCTTTATTTTATAGGCATTTAATAATAATAATAATAAATAAATAAAAAAATGAAGAACAATATAAGTCGCATCTCTCAAACCTTTATGGTTTGAGAGATATTCATAAGCAAATTTTCCCCTCCCACCCCTTTTACCTAGTGTAAGCCATCTCTTCTCAGATGTGGAATGCAGTTCATAGACCAGACAGCTAACAATGAAAGCCCGCCCCCCCGACAAGTTTTTCAGGTTTTTCCCTTATCTTAATTGAAGACTGTCCCTCTCTGCAGTCTACCTGGGCACCTCCCTTCTGATCTGGCTGAACAGTGTTACATCAGTAAAATGGGCAGGAGGGGGAGACTTTATCATTGAATTAGTCTTGAACTACAACTCTGGAGAGTGTTATTTCAATTCTGTCACAGTACAAATACTATGATGATTAATTAGAGCTGCTTTTATTATGAAACATTACTATCCCTTTAACAAAAGCTATAACCTATTAGGCAGGCACTGGGGAACAGAGCCGGAATCTGTGCGTCCCCCCTCAGCTACACTATTGTTGAGTTGGATACCTTTGTGCCGAAAGGCAGCAGAAGTGACTGACAGGGCATATGCAGAAAGCAGCTAGGACATGAGCTCAGCTGGTGGCTGCCTGCATAAAAGGTTATATTTTTTGTTAAAGGACCAATTATAATTGAAAATAAAAATGTGTGTGTATCTCTAATGTAATAATCATTTGCAGAGCTGTTAAGGTTGTGAAAGTTCTGCTTTAAAAGGGATAGTAATACGTTGTTTTAGCTTTATTTTATTTTGTAGGCATAAAAAAAAAAAAAAAAACATGTACGATATAAGTATTATTTCTCAACGCTTTATGGTTTGAGAGATATTCAAAAGCAAAGTTTCCCCTCCCGCCCCTTTTACCTAGTGTAAGCCATCTCTTCTCAGATGTGGAATCTGGTTGTAAGACCAGACAGATAACAGTAGGGGACAATCTTCTTCCTATGAGAACAATGAAAACCCCCCAACAAGTTTTTCCTTTATCTTAATTGAAGATTGTCCATCTCTGCAATCTACCTGGGCACCTCCCTTCTGCTCAAGCTGAACAGTGTGACATCAGTAAAAGGGTCGGGAGGGGGAGACTGTCATTGAATTACTCTTGAACTACAACTCTGCCCAAATTGAAATAACTCTCCAAAGTCCAAATAGTATGATGATTAATTAGAGCTGCTTTTATTATGAAACATTACTATCCATTTAAAGAAGGGAGATTCTAAAAACACGCACTATGGGTAGCTCATGAGAATCAGAGTTTGTTACCCCTGACCTAAATGAGGTCTATGAGTTTAGCACATTCCCAATATCCCAAATAAAGGCAACGATAAATGGCACTGTGTAGCAAACACTACACATGCTTTTAAATAAAATTAAAAAGTAGTCTCTGAAGGAGAATTACATTTCAGAGTACTGGGTACGTCAGTTTATTGTAGAACATTTTTTCCTGAGAAATTCTTAGGTTGTGTGTGTGTGTTTTTTTTTTGTTTTTTTTCCCCCATTCAATTCTTCAGTTTATTAATTTCCTTATATTACTTATTCAGTCTTATTTTACATCTATTCCTGTATACTGCTATCTTCCAAGGGAGAGCACTATACAGTTCTGCTATAGATTTTCTTCTGATCATGCCCATTCACTTGCAGTTTTGTCACCTTGAACATGTGCACACTTTTGCGCTCACAAGTGGTGGCATTCCCCCTCTCTGCAGCTCCGGAGCTCTTCCAGGTAATAGCAGTTTTTCTTTGCTGTCCAATCTTCTCTAGTGCAGTAGGAGCAGGACACACTAAAATTAAAGCTGAGGTTTCTCCCTAGGCCACATTAACCCTTTAGATGTCAGAGTATGCAACACATTGCAGACCAATGTTTTGTGTACCACTCTGGCACTCAAAGGGTTAATCACTTACAGCTCCACAAGACAATTTGTTCTGTGCTATAGAATACTTAAAGCATATTACTAGTTCAGGTGGTTCATGTTTTAGCACAGTCTTACACCTCCATGAGAAAGTATGATTACATAGATTATACAATCAATATTTTTATCTATTACGTTGGCACATTACACTGTTAACTCTTCCTGTTACTGCAGGAGTACAATTGCTAAATTTTACTTGCCAATCAATCTCATCAGGAGCTTTGGAACATTGCATAACGGAGTTGTTTGTTATTAGGGAAAGTGAAATTTATATGTTATCAACTATTTCCCTTATAGGTCCCTTTGAGACATTTCTCAGTTATTTCACTTTCTTTTCTTTATTGACTGTGTCAGAATCAAGAGAGAAGAAGAAAACCAAGAGCAACAAAGGTCCTTCTGCCACATACAAAACTTGTAATAAGAAAGCTGCAAACAATGTTTCTGTATACACTAAAAGTTGGGGCATAGAGGTAGCAGGCTCTGCTAACAATGAAGTCATTGTAGGATCAATCTAAACAAGCTGCAGCTGCTGCTATCTCAGCAGATCATATACCTAGGACTAACACCAACATTCAAAAGGTGATATTACCTCAAAAATGTTGGATCTTCAGGACAGAGTCCAATTGTTTCTTTCCTAACCAGAAATTTCAGCCAGGCACTGCATGAAGAGGGTAGGTAAGAATGTTAGAAATAATAGATGAAGTCCCCTTTGCTCAGTTTCACTTGAGACCACTGCCGTTGGAACTACTCTGCAACTTGTACAAAAATCCAAACCATTATCACATGATGAAGAAATCTCTGTCCACTAGACAGTCACTGCAGTGGGGGTTGGCAAGTTCAAACCTCTTCATGGGGAAACATTTCTCCATAACAGAGTTGAAAATAGTTTGTACACTGCTCCACATCTGAACAAACATCACTCCATTCAAGGTAAACATATTCCATCGGAATCCTATTTACCAATAAACATTTTTGAGTTACGTTGCAATTTATAATGAAAAGTAATGAAAAATTCAGATTCAGTTAGTCAATGCCCCAGCTCTGGCCTACATAAATCGTGAAGGAGGCAAGAGTACAGCTGCTTGGATGGAAGAAGAGAAAATTCACTGAAAGTTCAAGTTTCAGCTCTGTCTATGCTCTTCCAAAGAAAAATAGCTTATAGAGTTGAAATAATGGGATTCTTTACTTACCAAAAAATCCTTTTCACTTGGTTCACTGAGGTATGCAGGGCTTCCCGCCCACAGAAAACTTTTTGGGTAAGAAGGCACTGCCATTACTGGTGGATCTTGTTTTATTACTATGCAGTTTCAAACTCTGCTAGAGGAAGACTGAAGGCAGGCAGGCGGAGGAGTTAGCAGCTAGAAGTGGTAAGAGTTTTTGATTCGAGAGACCTGCCACCTATAGGCACACTACTTAACCATGGTCTCCATATCCCTCCATGAACTAAGAGAAAAGGACTTATTGGTAAGAAAAAAAATCCCATTATTTTGTGTTACACCACCCATAATGCTATTATACTACATAATAATATATAAAAACGTTGGTTGTAAAAGCCCTGAATCCCCTGACCAGAGTACAAAAATAGTGTGTCTGTCTGTCTGTCTGTGTGTGCCTGTGTCTGTCTGTGTGTGTGTCTGTCTGTCTGTCTGATCTGCAGCGATCCCCAACAGCTCCACAAAAGAGTATCTTCAACTTTATGGGCTAACAATAAACATTGCATTGGTTAGCTGGTAAAGCGTCCCTAAACAACTCAACACCTACATAAAAGCTTATATTTACTTAAAGGGATAGTAATACTTTGTTTTTACAAATGCCTTTTAAGCTTGTTTTGAAAAGTTATGTACAGCGTTACCTTTCAAATTCTCTGACATGGTCTGGTTTGTGGTAAATTTTACATTCATATTTCCCAAAAATGTCCGCCATGTCTTTTAATCCAAGGATAAGCACGCTCTCGCAATTATCTTCTTAACGTGCACGATCCTTTGATTTTCTGTTTCGGAGGGGGGTGAAGTCCCGCAAGAGAGTAAGGTGCCTATGGATCAATGCGCTTGACGGAGGTTAGCCGGTTCCAGGAGATGGAGTGCTGCTCATTCTTACATTTCAAAAGGATATCCAAAGCCTCTGAAACCTAAACTTGATTGGATAATATTGGCAGATAATAATAATAGCTAGCGAGATGCTTTGGGTATCCTTTTGAAATATAAGAACGAGCAGCACTCCAGCTCCCATCATCATAATAGCTAGCGAGCTGCTTTGCAAGGCAATTCAAACGTTACATATTTTTGCACAGGGAGGCAGGGTCCTTACTATCTTGCTCATCCCTGCACTACTCTGGCTCTCTCTGTCCCCTTGTGCACATAATATAGTCAGCACCGTGCAGCCTGTCAGATCGGACCCAACTGGAAAATGTCCTGATGTGTATGAGGGACAGAGGTCTGAGACCAGAGTCTCCCCTCTGTAATACTGCTATCCGTTATGGGGTCATGAGCAAATCCGGGGCACACAGGGGACATATTTTACTTTTGCGTGCTGACAGAGATGATTCCAGTTCGCAAGTGTGTCACCCTCAGAGATATCTATATAGCTTGATCCTTCCAATGTTGTTGAACGCTGCTTCGGCATCTCTCTTTGCCCTTCTTTGCCTGTAGAATGACAGGGAGGCATGGAGAAGGGCAGAGAGACGCCAGAGTAGTGTTTATCAACATTGGAAGGAACAGGATCAAGTTATATAGACATATATATATTAGAGCTCAGCTCATGTGTGCTGCGCACCCACCCTAATACCCACTCCATGTGCAGGGGCAGCAATGGCACAGCATCCTCACACCAACAGTACATGTCTCCTGAAGGCAGAGTACCATGCTCTGACCCTGAGCACAGGGAGAACAACTGTAACACCGTGAGGTCCTGATGTGCTGGTTGCCAGGAAGGGGCTATCCCGGTAAATAAAGGGCAAACACAGATTTGTGTATAAGTTGGGGAGATTATGATCTCCATGGCAACTCTGCTTTTTGATGATCTATTGCAATTGTCTCGTTGCAATTACTATGTAGTGGAGCAAAAGTAGTAATCGCAACGGGACAAACCACATATAGCCCATATTGCCATAAATCAGAAGGAATACTGTGTTAAACCCCTGTCTGCAGCAAGTCCTTATAGGGTTGGTGTAACCTGGTTTTAGGACACTTAGATTTTCATATACAGGGTAAAATGGAAAAAAGTGGTTTATCCCTTTGCGATTACTATGTAGTGGAGTAAAAGTAGTAATGGCACCAGGACAATTGCAATATATCATCAAAAAGCAGAGTTGCCATTGAGATCATAGTATGCCCAAATTATACACAAATCTTTGTGTGTTTGGGAACAGGATTACATTTTTACTCCAGGAGGAGGACAGGTTGTGGGGTTGTGAGGGTGAGACACCAAATTGATTGGGTATTGAGGTGTTTGTCTCAGTGGAGCAGACAGTGTTCAGTGACCTGAGAGCTACAGCAGGAGACAAATCTCTGCTACGCTTGCATTTGTGAATTAGACTGCCTAGAGACCTGGAAATAGATAGGTTTGTAATATCCATTACACCTTCTCCCACCATGTCAGAGATCAAGGATAATAGGCAGAAGGGAAGTGAGAGAGACAGGCCACATGTGACAGAAGGAAGTTCCGGTCACTGCTGGCAACTTTTTACAAACGGAAGCATGACGTATAAAGGGGGCTGGGTTTTACATACTTTTGTCTTTCTTACCCGTCTGGTGGTACGTCCAGAATTCAGACTCAAAAGGTAAAGCTGTGACATGTGAAAATGGGCGGTGAGGGGAAATTTGAATGTAAAATTTACCACAAACCAGACCATTTCAGAGAATTTGAAAGGTAACACTGTAAATAACTTTTCAAAACAAGCTTAAAAGGCATTAGTAAAAATGAAGTATTACTATCCCTTTAAAGTAGAATAACTTACAAGTCTGAATGGCTGAAGTTTCTTCAAATAAATAGAGTATGTAGCAAGGAAAGTAAGAAGCAAAAAAAGAGACGGATGCACTGTTTGTGTAATACTTTCGATCTTTAAATCGCCACACCACCCGAAACGGAGTACTACTCTTAATTCACTGCTGCAACTACACATGTGGACCAGCCCAGGAATTTGAAAGAATTATAGACGGTCACCTTAAAACCTTTTGAAGTCTAACAGGAAGCTCTATTGTTAGACTTCAAAGGTTCCTCACCCAGAATCTCCACCCATGGAGCAAAGCCTAAGAAACAAAAAAGATAAAGGAAAACAAAGCAGGCACCAATAGTGCATTATCAAAAAAGATCAACTAAAGCAATATAAATATATAATAAGCACTCACATTTGGATGTGGCTGTGATATAGACAAAAGCCATAGATCGTCTCCCTGGGGTATCAAACACATAACAAAAGGCTGAAATAAAGGAATCAAAATCAGCCAAAACAAGAGACTGACGATCGAGGAAAGGCAAAACCCAGGCCAGAGTGGCGCTGCGCAACAAGGTCTGATAAAAAGCATAAACCTCAGACTGTAAATGTAGATAGCACTGGTTCAGGAACCCCTGAAGCTCAGAGGGAGAACCATCATAGCGATCTGGCAGAGGTAATCAGGATGGCAATAAACCGGTAGCAGATGACTTGGTAGCTGATCTGAGAAGGCATAGAGTTCTCAAAATGCTATTGCATATGTTGCAGAATAGTGGCAATGTAATCCAACTTCAAGTCAATTTGCTTTATCTGCGGAGTGTTGTTCAAATCTAATCCCTTTTTGGGCCACAACTTGAAAAACATCCATGGGATCAGTAGTCATGGCATAATCAAAATGCGATGATCTGACTAGGACAAGCCAAATGTAAGCTGCCTGGATATTACTTTGTCTTTGGAAACTCCAAAAAGAGGAAACATACTGCTATAAATATGTATAAACAGGACAACAGACGATACAGGATATACTATTGAGTAGGCCTCAGTGAGCAAGGTGCTAAAGTTTGCTGGCTGGGGAGCGTTGCTGGCTGCTATTGGGAAGCCTTGCTGCGGCCTAGGCAGAGTTAGAGGTGCTGGCAATGAAGTCAGATAGCTGAATGACAACCCTAGATACAGCAGCTACTCACAGAGGCAGGAATCGGAGAGCAGAAACCTACCAGCAGTATAGTTGTCTTTGTTGAACACAGGAACAGGAGGAAACTGCAAACAGGAATATTAAGTCAGACTCGACTTGGGGTCACAGGAAAAGGTTCAACAGTGAAGTAAGCAGGGCTCGACAAGGAGTAGAATTTGTGGAACCTGACTGAGGGTCAATAGCATCAAACTAGCCTGGTGGTCCAACTTGAATGAGGGGCGATAGTGTTAGCTCGAACATGTCGGGAGGAAGAAGGGTTGATCGAGACAGGTGGTCAATGAAGTCAAACTCTACCAGGAGTCAGGAAAGTCTAGCTCGATAGAAAGGTGCATGAGAAGCCCCTGGAGTAGGAGAAAGAGTGGTCGACAAGCCAAATTAGCAACAAAACGGCCAGAAACAATACCAGGGAGACAGAAAGAAGTCAATCAAGCCAGGGTGAGAATCCAGTAGGGCAAGGCAGCACATACAAGGAGCAGGCAGAAGGAGAGTCGAGAATACAGAGCCAAGGTCCAATACCGGTGAACACAAACTCAGAGCCAAATCAGAAGATGAAGGAGAAGTCAGGAAAAGCCAAGTCAATACACTGGAATCACTCAGAACAAGACTAGAACTTGGGTCACAAGAGGAATGCTTTGATTGCGCATGGGCACAAGGTGCCGATGCTTGATAAAGGATCAGCAAGAGCATCATAAACAAGAAGCAAAACAGAATATCTGGCAAAGAATGCTAGAAAACCCAGAAAGCAGGGTAGGACATGACACTGTTGCATAGGAAGAGCCATTAGCAGCAGACAAAGGTACTAGTGCCACTGTAGAAGATCACTGGTAAGACCTCACCTGGAGTGAGGAGACTAATTTACTTGTATTTTATGAAAGTAGTAATTTGGACAGGGGGATTGCTGTAGATGTAGTATACTTGGATTTTGCAAAAGCCTTTCATACAGTGCCTCACAACAAGTTATTGCATAAATTAAAAGGCTTCGGTTTGGGCGGTGTCATCTGTACATGGATTGAGAACTGGTTAAATGATAGATGGCAGAGAGCTGTTGTAAATGGAACCTTTTCAAATTGTTGTAAGTGGGGTGCCACAGAGTTCAGTCCTGGGCCCAATGCTTTTTAATTTGTTTATTAATGATCTAGAAGTGGGGATTGAAAGTAGCATCTTAATCTTTGCTGATGATACTAAATAATTAAATTGGATAGGTATATGTATATTCACATTAAAAGTGTATTTATTATATGGATATGTTATGGTGAGCTGGCACTGAGTTTTCTTTTGGTCTTCTGTCTGCACGTCTCATTCACTCATCTGAGCAGCCTCCTCACCTATCCAATTTAATTATTTATATATAGCACAAATATTTCACAATTAGTATCACAGTATCTTTATTTCTGTTTTTCACACTTTGCCTTTAAGAGTAGGCCTCAAGCCTTCTCTAGCTTGCATGCTCTTTGTTTGGTATCCACTATTCCTCACATGACCAGTGGGGGTTGATATAAAGGTTTCATATAAGAGGGAGAGGTTGGATCCACAGCTCTCTCATATTCTCACTATGTAGATCCATCGGGGTCTTTTTGCATCAGGTAAGTCCACTATGCACATCTTTTTATTAAACTGTAGGTCTTCTGTTGTTAATTGCACCACATTGGGACATAAAAGCATGATTATAACATCTCCTCAGGGAACTTCAAGTTTTATTTTAATTTTTAGATAGGGCATTCAGATGGAATAGAGTAGAACTTGCCATATAGTGAGAAACCTTGGCGGGGTGGCAAGCTTACCCACAACTTGGCCATCTTGTGAAAATATCTCACTTATTTTATTTAGAAATATTATATATACTCAATACAGGGCACACATTTATTCTCAACACAGAGGAGCGCTGGTTTGTCTTGGTGTCTGTTTGTTTGTACTTTGCGTTTCGCCTGAGGTTTTGGGGTCTGGAGAACACTTTCATTCCTAGCTGCTATGTATTCACAATAAAAGTATATTTACATTAAAAGTGTATTTATTATATGGATATGTTATGGTGAGTTGGCGGTGTGAGTTTTCTTTTGGTCTTTTGTATACATACATACATACTATATATTAGAAATTTAGTTAATTATCACCAATAAGGAAAGGATACAAAGACAAATTCTAGTTCTGAAAATTATTCCTAGAAATATACCAGGGGTTGATAACCCTCACCTAGCTCCTCCTTGGTATGAATGAATGAATGCAAGTCAACTTCTATTCTCATCATTATAATTTTACAGAATAGGAGGGAAACGAGTAATGAATTTTCAATGTGGGGGAAAAAAAAAAAAAAAAAACACGAAAGTTTGAGAAAAATCAGTACTCTGAATCAATAATGGGACAGGAATACATTCACTTGCTGAAGCTATGGGGTAAATTAAGGCTAGGGAGGAGGATGAGCAGAGTGGTTTGCTCAGATTAAAACAAGAATATTCACTCTATACACACACATTCGCACCCACAAGCACGCACTACGCACACAAGCACACACTACAGTGTTTGATCCAAAATTTAATCTCTAGCTTTATGAACACAGTCCTACATTTTTTTAATTTTATATTTGTATTTATTTTTACAGCAAGAATTGCATATTATGATGTGAAGTATCAGTGACATTTTAATTGAAATGGGCATTCTAGATCTTTTCCTGCACTCAATAACACTACCATTGCTGGGAAACGCTTCAATCAAAAGGTTAGAGTTTTAACACTTAACCAAAGTACACCTCTTGTCTAGAGTAAAATTTGTGTTTCATTGTATTAAAGCGGAACTACCACCCATTACAAACACGACCCCAAATAATTACCCATCTAGCGACTAGCTGCTCAGTAGAGCTAGTTGCCAGAATTATTTCCTCGTTAATCAGAATTATACACTGCTCCCGGACCGACAGGCAGGAAACAGCGCAGACATCTTTCCATAGAGATGTCTGCGTAACTGCGCTGTCAGTCCCAGCCTGCTCTAGGAGGCATTGCTAGGAGCTGTTCTGCTCCAAAAGGGACTGACAGCGTAGGCGCAGATGACACTATGGAAAGATGTCTGCGCTCCGTCCTGCCTGTCAGTCTGGAACCATGGATAATTCTCATTAACGCAGTAATAATTCTGGGGACTAGCTCTACTGAGCAGCTAGTCACCAGATGGGTAATTATTTGGGAACATGTTTGTAAAGGGTGGTAGTTCCGCTTTAAGATCTTGTGCTTATGACAGTTTTCAATTTAGAATGACCGCAAAGTTGCCACCACAAACTGTTGTGTTTTGTGTTCAATTAAATAGAAAAAAAGTGAGATATAATTTTTAAATGAGGCATATCAACAGTGGAAGTAAAATTGCTTTACTTAGCAGGAAATGCCCTACAGCAATGGTTAAAATAATTAATTTTTGTAAGTTTTGTTTCAGGGCAAGCCCTAACACAATCTACAACTTTCAAGGCAACCCTAATTTTACAAGCAGTTTGTCAAGGGTGTAATTTAATGTACAAAGACAAATATATAGCTATTCTATACATAAAGCTTTATATAAATACACATTTGTAATTCAAATGGATGTTTTGGTTCCTCCTCTCTTGGTTGGTAGAGCCCCAGCAGGGTATTGCATGGGGAAGGTATAAATACCTCCCCCCATTTCTCTCACAAGGGTTTTGTTCATAGTAGAGGTAAAGTTGCTTTTTTAATTGCATTATATTAAATACATATTCACAGATTTTAGGCAGCTAGGGACTTGCCTGAATCTGGGTGTGACTTGACAGGATAGGCAGGCTCACCATGCCTTTGGCCAAAAACATGCAACTAAATCCCCACTGTTTTATTTATAGGAAGTCATAGGTTATTTATTTTTAAAAAGTCTGTATTTGATGCATACACACTCCTATTGTTCACATTTGTAATTTAACTTTTATTTTTGTCAAAATCTATAGTTTTCTATGGTATCCTAAGCTGGTTTCCATGGCAACCTCGTTGGAATTTTATGCCCTATAGTGCATTTTTTTCATAATATATAATAAGAATTTTTTTTTGCATGGTAACAGTTGAGGAGGCTGAAAAAAGACATGCATTCATCAAGATCAGCACTTGGCATATTAGTTGAAGCAGAGGAAGGGGGGACCTGTTGAAACCATATCCAATTAAGCTCCAAGTGGGTAAAAAAATTAATACCCGACTCTCAGTTGCGGTCGGATATTTCCCTGGGTGAACATCCTATCCTCTTTGAAACCATGTCGTAATTCTCAATATTGTTTTGAGGTAGAAAAGCGTCCATTACTTTTTTGAAAGCAACTAAATCTGAAAACAGAATCCAGAGGAAAATTATTCCATAGCTTTACTGCCCTTATGTGCTCCTTTAGTGTTCTTCAAAGAAATTAAAATATCATGGGTAACAGCAAAACATGGAGGGGGGTTGCCTTGAATCAGGACCTATGGGGCATTTCACACAGGCAATATGATCTGCATTTGTCACAAAGAAGCAGCATGATGCAATTTTCCTCTATCACAGCAATGAAGCAGCTATAAATTGGTATTCTGTATTTCAAAAGGAATCTCATTAAAATCACAATTTTAGCAGGTAGCTGTGTTTTACCAGCATTTTATTACTTTTGTACATATTGAGAGTACAGGATGTGGAGAAAACTTACAGTGTAGCATTAAAAGCTGCAACAAAAAAGCTGTGCTACAAAGTAGCCCTTCTAAAAGAACCCTTTTAAAAGGGCTTGTCATGCCAAGGCATGAGTTGGCCTGTGCATGGCCTCTGATATGTATAATTTGTTGGTTTATTTTTGTATGTGTATGTTATTCAAAGTGCACCAGTCCTAGGCAATAAAATGAATGAGCAGATAGCAATCACCAGAACAGGACATAGGGATCTGCTTTGATTGTGGGGTTATCTAGGGGACAGTCACCTAATGTGCACTAGGGAGAACCTGTCTATATCGTAAGCAGTCAGGCCAAACCTCCCAGGTAAACCTAGGGGGTTTGGCCTCTTAGAAGCAACTGTAGACTGTATTTAATATGGGTCTTGGATAAAAGACGGGGAATTTCTTTGCAACAACTGAAAGGGGAACTTTTACCATCGGAAGTTCCCACAAGGACTCTTCTAAAAGAGGATTTTAGTCTTACTGTTAAATCCTTTTCTCTTAGTCCATAGCTTTGGGTAGGCGAATCACCCCTTAAACTAGAAAGGAACAATTCTTGAAGTGAATGTAGGGGGAGAAGTCTACCTTCCCTCCTTGGCTGCAGCTAGCCAATCAGTCTCTCATATCTTACTGGAGCTAACTATTGACTAGATAGTAGAAGGGAAAGAACACTCCTGTGAGCATGACCCCGAAGGACCCCCACAGTCTGCCACAGGAGAGCTAAGCAGTGTCTCTTGCCAGGGTGGGAGACCAGTAACCTGTATGGACTAAGAGAAAAGGATTTAACAGGTAATACTAAAATCCTCTTTTCTCTGTCGTCCAATACAGGTTACTGGTAACTTTGGGATGTCCAACCACTGAGTTTCCCAGAGTTGGGAAGTAAGGCAAGGACCAGGCGCAAGGCCCCCAAAGTCACCAGAGCAGATATGAACCATAAGATCAGAGATAGCCCAACAAAACAAATGAACTGTTACACAGCACACTGAACTCGAGCCAACAGGGCTCAAAAGTGAAGGAAGAACCAAAGAAGATCCTAGACTGGCAAGAATGCCTCCAGGATCTTCCTCCCAAAGCTGGCATCAGATGATGCCAGCACATCAACATGGAAGTGCTTCAAAAAGGTGTGCACAGATGACCAAGTGGCAGCCTTGCACAACTGCGGAGTCCTGATTCTTGAAAGTCCAAGAAGCCCCAATAGATCTAGCAGAATGAGCCGTGACCCAAAAGGGAACAGACTTCTTCCTTTGCTCGTAAGCCTTACGAATAGTGGACTTGATCCCAGATGCAATAGTCACTTTGGATGTAGGTCTCCCTGCCCTGTGGCCCTCGGGAATGACAAACACTGTGTCAGACGGTCTAATGGACTCTGTGTGATGTACATAAAACTTGAGACAACGCACCACATCTAAAGTGAAGATCCCTCTCTTTGGCAGAGGTAGGGGTCAGGGCAGAAAGATGGCACCACAATGTCCTCTTTAATGTGGAAGTCAGAGAACACCTTTGGGAGAAACTCCTGCAAAGTGCAAAGCACCTCCTTGTCTTTGTCATAAAACCAAAAAGGGTGGTCTACAAGGCAGAGCATGTAACTCCGCGACACGGCGAACAGACAATCGCCAGGAGAAAGGCCATTTTCCACGTCAGCAGGAGTAGAGGAATAGTAGCCAAGGGCTCAAAGGGAGGGCACTGAAGGACGCCCAAAACCAAGATAAGATCCCACTGAGGAGTGGGAGTCTTAAAAGCAGGACGAGTATGAGAAACGCCCTGGAAAAAAAAACTTGACCTCAGGAAGAATAGCAATGCACCTCAGAAAGAAAACAGACACAGCATAAGTCTGAACCTTAAGGGAACTCAAACTGGGTCCCTTATCCACACCATTTTGCAAGAAAGCCAGGACAGTAGGCAGATCAAAATCCAGAGAAAGGTCCCTATCAGCACACCAAGATAGAAAGGTCAACCAGACACGATGGTAGGCCTTAGAAGAAACAGGTTTGCGGGCATAGAGCATAGTAGCCACCACACCAGAAGAAAACCCTTTCTTCAATATTGAGGATTCAATTTCCAAGCTGTCAAAACTAGACTATGAACATCCTTCTTCCACAGGTAACCCTGTAGAAGATCTGGACGGCAAGGGAGCCAGAATGGCTCAGCCACTGATAGATCAAGATACTCTGGAAACCAAGCCGGTCAAGGCCAATACGGAGAAATCAGAATGACTGGACAGCACTCCAGTCTCAATTTCTGTAACACCCTGTGCAACATGGGAAGGGGAGGAAAGATGTAAGCCAGAGGAAATAACCAAGGAATGGGCATGGCATCCACCGCTAGAGCTAGAAGATCCCTCCAGAAAGAGCAGGACCTCGGAAACCTTCTGGTTGTGTCTTGTCGCCATCAGGTCGACGCAAAGAAGACCCCACTTCTGAACAATGAGGGTGACCACCTCTGGGTGCAGTTCCCACTCTCCTCTGTTCAGTGTGTCGACTGAGGAAGTCTGCCATGATGTTGTCTACTCCAGGAACGTGACTGTGGATATGGTAGGAACACGTTCTTCTGCCCAGGACAAAATAGCCTTGACCTCTAACCAAGCAGCAAGACTTCTTGTTCCGCACTGCTTGTTGATGTAAGCTACAGCCATAGCGTTGTCGGACTGGACCCAGACTGGGCATTCTTCCAGCTGGGGTGTTCAATGACAAAGGGCATGAAATATCGCTCGAAGCTCCAACATGTTGATGGGAAGGAGAGATTCCTCCGGAGAGCACCGACCCTGAGCACTCAGGCGACCCAGGACCGCTCCCCAGCCAGAGAGGCTAGCATCCGTCATCACTGTGGTCCAGAAGGATACCAGGAAGACTTCCCCTTCAGCAGATTGGAGAGGTCGAGCCACCAAGACAAACTCAGTTCCACATGAAGAGGGAGTGATACGGACGTCTTGAGAAGGTCCGGCTGACCCCTGCACACCTGGATCACAAACCTCTAGAGTTCCCTGGTGTGAGCCATGGCAAACGGGACTGCTTCTATGGTGAAAATAAACTTCCCCACTAGAGAGGGCAGCTTCTTGGCTGGAACTGGATAGTGAGCCAGAACAGCAGAAAATCAGTGGGTGATCTGGTGAGCCACCTCATCCATGAGAAACACCATGCTCTGCTGAGTGTCGAAGGGAAGGCCCAGGAAGATCTGACTTGTCCATGTTGATAATCCACTAGTGATGAGTCAGAGCATGAATGCAGTCCTGAACCTGCTGATGAAGTTCCGCAGAAGGTGCTTTCAGAAGCAGGTCATCCATATATGGAGTAACTCTCCTGAAGATCCAAAGAGGCAAGGAATTCCCCTGGGGACATAGCAGCAATCACCGTCCTTAGGGACTCCTGGTGATAATGAGTCTTGATCACAAAGGAATTGATATCCTTCAAATCCAAACTGACGACAGCCGCCGTCCTTCTCGGAGACCACAAAGAGGTTTGAGTAAAAACCCACATCTCTGTCCTGAATTGGAACAGGTTTCAGAACATCCTTGTCCAGAAGGGCCTGGATAGCGCCACTGAAAAGACATAGTTTCTCTACACCCTGAGGCGCATGAGAGGGAAAAAAACAAAATGGAGGGAGAGAGTCGAAAGGGATCCAGTACCCTTCTGCCACCACCTCTAAAACCCACCGGTCTGCCACTGAATCCTCCCAGACGCTGTGGTAGTGATGCAGATGGCCACCCACAGCTGAGTGGGGACCTGGATTCGGCGAGTCATACCGAAGGCAGCTTGGAAGGCTTAGGCTTGGAGGAGACCTTGTGCTTCCATTGCTGTTTGGGCTTGGAGGAGGAACGCAGAGCTGAGGGAACCGCCTGGTTCGCCAGGCATGTCAGTCTGGAAGGAACGAGAAAGCTGATTGCACTTGAGAGGCATTTTCCTCCGGGGAACCATAAGCAGAAAGGTACTCTTGCCCCCTGTGGCCTCACTAATCAGATCTTTAAGAGCTGGCCCAAACAAAGAGATGCCTTGAAAAGGTAATGACAGTAATGCTTTCTTGGAAGCAGTGTCAGCAGACCAGATCTTGAGCCAAAGAGCTCGTCTGGCAACCACAGACATGGTGGAAACCCTTGCCACCAAACGGATGGCATCAAATAAGGCAGCAGAAAAATAATGCTTGGCCTTAGAAATGTTAGCAAGAAGCCACAACATATCCGAAGTAGGAGCACCCTGACGGACAGCCAGGGTGAGCTGTTCAGTTCAGACTGCAATGGCCCAGCCAGTTCACCCATGCTGCAGAGAATGCTGGGCACATGGCAGTACCAGCAGTGGCAAAAATGGACAAGTTTCTCGCCAGTCCAGTCTTTCAGAGCAGACGCATCAGCATCTGGCAAGGCAGTGGACTTAGATAGCATGGAGACAGGAAAATCCACTTTGGGGGTGGGATGAACCCAGTGAGCAAGCGCTGCCTCAGAGAAGGGGTAAAGCTTGGCAAATTTCTTGAAAACAGAAGGTTTCCTGTCCAGAGACTTCCACTCAGACACAAGGCGGTCAAGAGTGGGGTTACATGGAAAACAAGTATAGGGCCTTTTGGCTCCTGAAATACATCAGAGGGATCCGAAGAAACCTCTGGAACTAAGGTAATGTTTAGGGTAGTTAAGACTGCTCTGATCAAGCCCTCAGCCGAGGGATCAGGATCAGCCTCAAAGGAACCCACAGCAGAACATTCCTCAACATCCGAATCTACCAACAGTTCCTCTTCAGAGGAATCTAAGACGTCAGGTACTCCCTGTGGTTTCGGCAGGTAAGATCTGACAGAAGAAGGGGTTTGCCAGGAGTGGAAGATCCCCTGTACTGGGATGGAAAGAGTTGCAATGTAGACCGAGGTCTCTAGTAGCAGCCTTGAACTCTTGCACCCAAACTGGCTCTAATGCAAGGCTGGAGGTCCCTGGGAGACTCTCAGGGACATCAGAACATGCTGGGCATAAATGACCTGAGAATTCTTTAGGTAACCCTGAATGACATGAGAAGCAAGTATAAGGAAGCACCGAAATACAGTGTGTAAGATTGTGTTCACCCCAGAAATTGCTAAAATGCACTTATCTGGCAGGCGAAGGGTTAATCTGCAGAGGAGAGAAGGAGTCTCCAAGCCCTGTGTAGGATACTCTTTCAGGAAAAGGCACAAAATGGCTGTCGCGGCAGAAACCAATAAGAAACGACCACACAAAGCAAGCGCTCATGGGAAATGTAGTTTTCCTAGAAAAGGTACCCCAACAGTGCCTGAAGCCCCCTGAGCCCCCCAACACACATAAAACGTTAACCGGATGATAGAGCAAGGGCAGACAATTGAAATGAGCCATCTCTGAAGTTGCTACGTTGAGCGGTTGCAGAGATATGTCCCAAACTGTACAGTCCCATAGTAGTGAATGGAGCAATGGCGTCTATGTGGTAAAGCACGCCGAAGACAAGTTTTGCAAAGTTGAAACTGTGAATTAAAGTTACATGAAACATCACTAGAACATGTTACAGACCCAAAAACACTGAAACCAGCAGCTAAAGTGTTAAGTTACCACAGAAGCTTGCTCCAAAACACCCAACAGACATACAGATAAACCCAGTGAGTGCAGGAGTGTGCAATAGGAACTCCAAAGGAAAACCCCTGTGCGGAGGGGCACTGTGGGACATGTGGACCTGAAGCACTCAAAGGTTGCTCACTTTTCCTACAGATCTTCTGTCTTCAGATTACCATGTATTAAGAAGAAGCCTCAAGTGGGCAACTCCTGAATAAAGAACTTGAACCCAAGATTTCCCCCCCAGGGCTTAAGGTCCACAAAAAGCACCTGGATACTGAGCTAGCCACATCTAAGTGCATTGTCCGTTATGGTAATCCGCCTAATGGTTGTATTCCACATCTAACAGAAAAATAAAAAAATTAGCTAAAAACTATAGCAGAATGGTTCTCTTGCCTGTGTCTTCACCAAGGAACAAATCTTAGTGGAGCTGATTGGCTAGCTGCAGCCAAGGAAAGAAGGTAGGCTCCACCCCCTGCATTCACTTCTAGAATTGTTCCTGCCTAGTTAAAGGGGCGAATCACCTACCCAAAGTTACCAGTAACCTGTATTGGACGACAGAGAAATATCGGTAATTGTATGTAGGGATTTCTTGTGTTTCTCCCCTTTTATTTTATGGACTGTTTTGCCTATGTGGAATCTTTATTTCTGTATTTTTGTACCCAGCACTGTGAAACCTTTTTTCAGATTAAATGTTCAATTAATCAGCTCTTGTCTCTGTTCTCTAATATGAACTCACTACTCTGAAGGAAGCTCAGTTACAACTCGCTACTAAAGGCGTAATTATATAGGTCTTATTATTAAAGGAGCAGTAAACTTTTTTATGAAAAAATATATATTGTAGGGATTTTCCTACTGAGTAAAATATGTGTACTCCCACTGCCGAGAGATTTATATTTCCAGAGTTATTATAGTTTAAACCCATGTTTTATACATTAGCAGTGCCCTCTAGTGGCCAAATTCTAATTAGATTTCCTGTTAGATTCTAATGGAGAGGAAAGTCAGAGATATACAGTTCTCCATAGAATGCGATAGAAACTGCCTGTCAGTTAGAACTATCAGGAAGTAAAACACAGTAAATTCACTTCCTGATTGTTTAAACTGCTATAAATTTTGAATAAAACAGCTGACAGCGATGGGAGTGACCTTGTTTTATTCAGCAGGAAATGCTCTGCAAAATGTGTTTTCATAAAAAAAAGAAGTTTACTGCTCCTTTAAGGTGATTTTATACTGTTGAGACCCCAGATATAAAGTCTTGGTGGTGGCAGATTGTAGAACTGGGGTGATAGTGAAGGAGGGATTTTCAGGGGTTAATTTGGTAGTTGCTAGGAATAGTAACAGGTAACCAGGGATCTGGTATTGTTAACCATTTCACTCCCCCACTCTCACAACAGGTCCTATAGCCCTCATTTGTGACAGGGCTGCATCACTATTTTATCCACTTGTGCTCAAGTGAGGACAATCTCAACATCAAATCATGCAATGTTGTGCGTTTTGAGGAAAACCTATAGTAAACCTGTACTCTGATTAAATGGTTTCCAACAATACTCTAAGGAACCAAAGGAGGCAAAGATTTACTCATCTCTCTGCTAGAATACAGTTGATGGAATCTGTTGTTGGAAATCTCAGATTTATTCTCCTGATCTTAAGCAGGTATATCGGTTTTAGCCTGTTAAAGGGACAGTAATACTTTGTTTTAACTTTATTTTATTTTGTAGGCATTAAAAAAACATGAAGAATGATATAAGTCTTATCTCTGAAACCTTTATGGTTTAAGAGATATTCACAAACAAAGTATCCCTTCCCTGTTCAACCAGATCAGAAGGGAGATGCCCAGGTAGACTGCAGAGAGGGACAATCTTCAATTAAGATAATGGAAAAAGCTGAAAAACTCGTCAAGGGGGGAAGGGCTTTCATTGTTTTCATACAAAGAAAATTGTCCCCTTCTGTTATCTGTCCTGTCATACAACCAGACTCACATTTGAGAAGAGATGGCTTACAGTAGGAAAAAGGGGCGGGGAGGGGAACTTTGTTTGTGAATATCTCTTAAACCATAAAGGTTTCAGAGATAAGACTTATATCATTCTTCATGTTTTTTTTAATGCCTACAAAATAAAATAAAGTTAAAACGAAGTATTACTATCCCTTTAAACACAAGTTTAAAATCAAACACTCTGTATCTAGAAAGCAGGCATTTCATCAAACATTTTAAAAAAGTTATAGAAACAAAATGCTGGTAATTTTAACCATGAAGAAATACAAAGTCCTAGGTGCTTTGGAGCATAAGTGCAGACAGCTGTCCTTGGCCAAACCCCAACAGCAACCCCCCCCCCCCCAAAAAAAAAAAAAAAAAAAAAAAAATCCAGAATCTCCTCACATTAAGTCAGGTGGCTGAAGCAGCAGCTCATTCATTCTGAATGATCTGCCTATGTTAATGACCTTCATCTGTGCTAAACTGTAGATATCCTGTTTTATCTTGTATCCTGGTTTCAAAATGAAGACCCTTATATCTGTGTTGTATGATTGGGCCATGTCCTGCTACTCTAGACTAACAGAACAGAATTTTTTGTCCATGTTCTACTGTGTTCTTAGGGTGTACTTAACTAAAGCAAGGACACGCAGGTATAGTTTCTTTTCTAAGTGTCTAAGGCATTGATGGTGAACTTCAGTCCTAAGTTTGAGGTAGGGAGATTCTCTCTTTCATATATATATTACACATACACACACACAGTACTGTGCAAAAGTATTAGACAGGTGTGAAAAAATGTTGTACAGTAAGAATGCTTTCAAAAATAGACATGTTAATAGTTTATTTTTAGCAACTAACAAATGATAGTGAGTTAACATAAGAAAAATCTAAATCAAATAAATTTTTGGTGTGACCACCTTTTGCCTTCAATATAGCATCATTTCTTCTAGGTACACTTGCACACAGTTTGTTAAAGAATTTGGCAGGTAGGTTGTTCCAAACATCTTGGATAACTAACCACAATTCTTTTGTGGATTTAGGAAGCCTCAGTTGCTTTTCTCTCTTCATGTAATCCCAGAGAGACTCAAATGTTGAGATCAGGGCTCTGTGGGGGCCACACCATCACTTCCAAGACTCCTTGTTCTTCTTTACACTGAAGATCGTTCTTAAAGCGGAACTACCACCTTCACTAAAGTTGCCCTGCAATACTTATATGCAGGTGGCAACTAGCTTTGTAATCGTTATTCTACCTCTCAAAACTACCCACAAATAAGTTATACTTAAGCTTCCAAGACCAGAAGCCAGGCAGCACCGCGGACAGAGTGCCTGCACTGTCAGACCTCTTCACCCTTCACAGGCATTGCACTAGCCCAGACTGCTCCGGAAGAGACTGATGGCGCAGGCGCACAGGTTGCAGTAACCTGGCCATCAGTCTTGGAAACTTAAGGATAACTATTTGTGGGCACTTTTGAGAGGTAAAATGATGATTGCAAAGCTAGTCACCACCTGCATAAGTATTGCTGGGCAACTTTAGTGGAGGTGGTAGTTCCCCTTTAATGACTTTGGCTGTATGTTTGGGATCATTGTCATGCTGCAGAATAAATTTGGGGCCAATCAGATGCCTTCCTGATGGCATTGCATGATGGATACGCATCTGCCTGTACTTCTCAGCATTGAGGATACCATTAATTTTGACCATATCCCCCCAACTCCATTTGCAGAAATGCAGCCCCAAACCTGCATGGATCCTCCACCATGCTTCACTGTTACCTGCAGAATTTTATTCTTGTACCGCTATCTCCAGCCGTTCGGCGAACAAACTGCCTTCTGCTATAGCCAAATATTTCAACTTGTGACTCATCAGTCCAGAGCACCTGCTGACATTTTTCTGAACCCCAGCTCCTGTGTTTTTGTGCATACTTGAGTCGCTTGGCCTTGTTTCCAGGTTGGAGGTACAGCTTTTTGGCTGCAAGTCCTTCATGAACACCACTTCTGACCAGCCTTTGTGGGACAGTAGATGGGTGTACCAAGATCCCACTGTTTTCTGCCAATTTTCAGCTCATGACACGGATAGACATCTTCCAGTTGTGAAGGGAAGTAAGCATGCTGCGCCTTTCATCTGCTGCACTAAGTTTCCTTGGCTGTCCACTACATCTACAGTCCTCAGCGTTGCCAGTTTCTTTGTGCTTCTTCAAAAGAGCTTTGACAGCACATCTGGAAACCCCCCATCTGCCTTGAAATTTCTGCCTGGGACAGACCTTGCTAATGCAGTATAACTACCTTGGTCTTGTTGCTGTGTTCAGTCTTGCCATGGTGTATGAATTGGCATTAAACTGTCTTCAGCAACCTCACCCTGTTAGCAGAGTTTGGCTGCTCCTCACCCAGTTTTATTCCTCCTACACAGCAGTTTCTATTTTAGTTAATGATGGTGTTTCAACCCATATATTAAATTGATGATTAAACAATTATGCCAAACAGGTGCTAATCATACACCTAACTAAATGCCTACTTTGTGCAAGCGTACCTAGAACTAATGCAGTTTAGAAGGAAAAAGGGTGGTCACAGCAGATATTGATTTGATTTACATTATTTTGTTCAGTCAGTATGCATTTTGTTAATTGATAATACACTATTAATGTCTTTTTGAAAGCATTCTCACGTTACAGCATTTTTTCACACCTGCCCAAGACTTTTGCACAGTACTGTGCATGTATATAAAAATTATATATATATTTATATTATAGGGCTCAAAATTTCCACTCGCCACTAGCCAAATGGCGAGTGAAAATTCAGCCCTAGCGAGTAGAAATTCAGCCCTGGTGGGTATGTTTTGGCTTGCAGTGGCGAGTAACTTTTCAGGTCTGGCTAGTACCAAAGGACTAAAAAATTTTAAGCCCTGTTTATTACATTACACACAGACACACATATATATACACATCTATATCACACGTAGATTGCCATCATCACTAGACAAAAGACTAATTGTTATACACTGGGCTGGGAGAAAAAAATCATGCACCAAGACCTACATATCCACAACTGGCAGGGGTAATGAAAACGATGCATGTTCTTTGGGAAGAAAAGCACGTTTAGGTGTAATCTGATGCAAGAGCATGCTTTTGACTCCAGTGGCATAAAAAGCTGTAGTGAAAATAAGTTGCAGGGCACCCCACTGGCCACAAAATTTGTCTTACATAAAGAATATAAGCTCTTATCAGTCTGATCCTTAAGGGCCACGGCATCTGATAAAAAGACGGCATGGTATTTTTAGCAAGGTGAGATATTAGGAGATCAGTGGCAGGTGGTGAAGCCCACTGCGACAAGGCCTCAGTAGATAAATAAGAGTGGATGGAAATGAAGGAAGAGTCTCTTATCAGGCATCTTCCAAAATAGCCTGGTACAGAGAACAATGGGGAGCAAAAATGGGCGAGTCCCTTCTACATCACTGGAAGATATTCAGTGAGGAAGCCCTGGCTTCAGAAGGCTCAGAGACCTGTAAAGTCCTTACAACAGCTATGATAAGCAGTTGTAGCTGTGGCATTCCAGCCACTGTGCAGTAACACCACCTCAGTTATTGGTTGGGGGGTCCCCAAAGACACAGTGTCACACAACAAAGGTAGAAGGAAGCAGACTAAACCCCTTTTTGCCCACAGGTAACCACTTGGTGGAACAGAGGTTATGATAATACTGACTTACCCCAACCAATATGGCTGCAAACAGACATACTCAACATGTGCACTCTAAATACTTGAGGTTTTGTCCTCTTCAGTCTCCTATGTATGCATATTCTGTACAGGCAAGCTAAAGCAGAAACGAGAGGGGAAAAAGGCTGATACTGCAAGCGATCCTCTGTCTAGCATACTAAGTTCCTATACAGTTTGCACTCTGTCTGTCTGAACCAGTGAGGCCAGAAACAGGAGACAGGAGGAGGAATTAAACAGCCCCAATTTCAACAGGGTATAAAAAAAAAAAAAAAACTAAGGTGGAATCTTTACCCTAACAATCCTTTGAGGTTGCTTAAAACTGATCTTAATTGGGGACAGTAAAGTGGAATAGGGCGGGAGTCTCTGCCTCTAGAGGGCCTTTTAAGGCAAGTATCCTGCCCTCCTGGACAGAGGACACTTTACCCCATGGCTCCTGTATTCCATATTTTCTCTCAGTCCACTGGGGGGGGGGAGGGGGCAGTGGGTAACCTCCCTGCCCTCAGTGATAAGGCATTTAAAGAGTTAACTATGCAAAAAAAACTTAGTTTCTCCCCATTATCTGTACCTAAGCCAGAGCTAGACAAATTTGCATTGGTTCTAAGAACCAGCCAAAAATGATGGAACAACACTTTTTTCTCTTCTTTTTTTTTTGTGCAGAAGATGTAGCAGGTATCAAGACAGCACAGGTATGTGAGAATCTGGAAAACTGAGCAGAAGGGAGAGGAGATAAACAGAGCAACAGTTGGTAGAAAGCTACAAGAGAAGAGGACTGAGAAGAAAAGCAGAGAGAATTGAGAAATGCATAAGAGAGAGGTATAGATGAGGGGGATGCAATGAAACAATTCAGTGGCATGAAGATAGTATTTAAGACATCTGACAACATCCAAAGAATATAGGTTTCATCTATATTTTTTTTTTAGTGTAGGGCACTGTCATGACAAGGCATGAGTTGGCCCTCTGGGTTGTATAATTTGTTTGTTTGTTGACCTGTATGTTATTCAAAGTGCACCAGTCCTAGGCCATAAAATTAGTGGAGTAGATAACATCACCAGAAACTGAATCAGTATATCACCGGATCAGAACAGAGCGTCATAAAATACATTGGACCATCTGCTCTGGGGGGAAGTTTATCTAGGGGACACCCAAATAACCTGAAAAAGGGGGGGGAACATGTATATATAGTGTAAAAAGGTCCAATACAAATATATATTCAGAATGCCTAGGTTTTACCCTTGTGGTGGGTACTAAACATGCCAGGGGGAGGTGATCCTACTATGAGTTACAAGAATAACCACTTTGCAACCAGTTAGACCCAGCATGTTTGGTGTCCAGATATTCACACAGATATGAGGAATATGATTATTATAACATTACAGAGGTGTGCTGTAGGTTGCATGTTTTGGGATGCCTTATGATTTTCCAGGTAGAACTCTGAAGTAACATTCCTGAAAGGTCTGACTGAGTGGGCCGTAAACGGTCAGGCCAAACCTCCCCCAGGCAACACCCAGGGGGTTTGGCCTCTTAAAAGGAACTGCAGAAAGTATTTAATATGGGTTTTTGGATAAAAAAAATAGGATTTTAGTCTTACCTGTTAAATCCTTTTCACTTAGTCCATACAGGTCACTGGTACTCTGGGAGGCGATCCGCCCCTTTAATAGGCAGGAACAATTATGCAAATGACTGCAGTGGGCGGAGCCTCCCCTCCTACTTAAGCTGCCTTCAGGCCAGAGCCACTAGATTGATTTGAGACACTAAAACTGACCATAGGTAATCAAGAAGGAAGACTCCTGTGAGCAAGCCCCGAAGGTCTCCCACTGAATGCCACAGGAGAGCCAAGCATGGTCCCTTGACAGGGTGGGAGACCCAAGCATGGTCCCTTGACAGGGTGGGAGACCAGTGACCTGTATGGACTAAGTGAAAAGGATTTAACAGGTAAGACTAAAATCCTATTTTCACTGTCATCCAATACAGGTCACTGGTACTCTGGGATGTACAAACATTGAGCTGACCCAGAGGCGGGAAGTAAGGCAAGGACCAGGCGCAAGGCCCAAGTCACTAGAACTGCTATGAACCAGTTAATTACATAGCCCAAAATATAAGTGTCAACGGACACCAACCAGGGGAAAACAACCCCTGAACTAACACAGCACACGGAACCAGAGCCAACCGGGCTCAACAGTAAAGAAGCACTAAGAACCACAGAGCAGAAGGCCTAGACAGGCAAAACTGCCTCCAGGACCTTCCTCCCAAAACTGGCATCAGCCGAGGCCTGTACATCAACTCGGTAGTGCTTTGAAAATGTGTGCACAGAGGACCAAGTGGCCGCTCTGCACAGTTGATCAGCAGATGCCTGATTCTTGTAGGCCCAAGAGGCCCCAGTAGATCTGGTGGAATGGGCAGTCACCCGGAAGGGAACATGCTTATTCCGCAACTTATAGGCTTCACGAATGGTAGCCTTAATCCAAGAGGCAATAGTAACCTTGGAAGCCGGTCTCCCTGCCCTAGGCCCCTCAGGAATGACGAATAGGGCGTCAGACTTCCTGATAGACTCAGTGCGATGAACATAAAACTTGAGGCAATGCACCACATCCAACAAATGGAGATCTCGTTCCTTGTCAGATGAAGGATTAGGGCAGAAAGAGGGAACCACTATCTCCTGATTGATGTGAAACTCAGATACAACCTTGGGTAAGAATTCCTTGGTAGTGCGAAACACAGCCTTATCCTTGTGGAACACCAGGTAAGGAGGTTTAAAAGACAGAGCTTGTAACTCTGCTACCCGGCGAACTGAAACAATAGCCAAAAGGAAGGCCATCTTCCAAGTCAAGAGACGTAATGGAATGGAAGCCAAGGATTCAAACGGGGGTCGCTGGAGAACTCCCAGCACCAAATTGAGGTCCCACTGGGGAGCAGGACTCTTAAAGGCAGGCCGAACATGAGTCACACTTTGGAAGAAAACTTTCACATCAGGAAGGATAGCAAGCCTTTCCTGGAAAAACACAGACAAAGCAGAAGTCTGGACTTTGAGGGAACTCAGACTGAGCCCTTTTTCAACACCATCCTGCAAAAAGGCCAGGACAGTGGGAAGATGGAAGTCTAGGGACACCTTCCGATCAGTACACCAAGCCACAAAGGTGGCCCAGATACGATGATAGATCTTGGAGGACACAGGCTTACGAGCACTGAGCATCGTCGACACCACTGAAGGAGAAAATCCCTTCTTCTCTAGAATCGAGGATTCAACCGCCATGCCATCAAATGGAGATGCTGAACATCCTCCTTCCACAGATATCCTTGAAGAAGTAAATCCGGACGGGCAGGGAGTGGAAACAGTTCCGCCACTGACATGGCCATCAACTTCGGATACCAGGACTGGCGAGGCCAGTTTGGAGCGATCAGGATGACAGGACAACGCTCCTGCTTCAACTTCCGGATGACTCTGATCAATAGAGGAAGAGGAGGGAAGATGTAAGCCAGAGGAAAATCCCAAGGAATTGACAATGCATCCACTGCTAGAGCAAGAGGGTCCCTCCGCCGGGAGCAAAACACCGGCACCTTCCTGTTGTGTCTGGTAGCCATCAGGTCCACTACAGGTAGCCATCAGGTCCACTACAGGCACCCCCCACCTCTGGGTGAGTAGGTGAAACACCTCTGGATGAAGAGCCCATTCTCCGCTGTCGACTGTGTGACGACTGAGAAAGTCTGCCATGACGTTGTCTACGCCTGGAATGTGAACTGCAGAAATGACAGGCACGTGATCTTCTGCCCAAGACAAAATATCCTTGACCTCCAACCAGGCGGTGCCGCTTCTTGTGCCGCCTTGCCTGTTGATGTAGGCCACTGCGGTGGTGTTGTCGGACTCCACTCTGACTGGACAACCTTCCAGCTGAGACTCCCAGTGTCTCAGGGCAAGCCGGATGGCATGCAGTTCCAGAACACTGATGGAGAGAAAAGATTCCTCCAGTCCCCATTTCCCCTGAGCACTGAAACGACCCAACACAGCACCCCATCCCCGGATGCTGGCATCCGTTGTAACCGTGGTCCAACAGGGAACCTGAAAGGATCTCCCTTTCAGGAGATGGGAGAGATCAAACCACCAGTGCAGACTCGATTCCACATGAGGAGGTAGAGAAACTGACAGATGCTGATGATCTGGATGATTCTTGCACGTCTGGATCACAAACCTCTGAAGCTCCCTGGAGTGAGCCATGGCAAATGGTACCGCTTCGATCGTGGAAATGAACTTCCCCACCAGAGACGTCAACTTCGGCACTGGAACTCTGTCCAGCTCCAGGATCCCAGCCACTCGGATGGCTATCTGATGAGCCACTTCCTCCGGTAGAAACACCATGCATCGGCGAGTGTCGAACAGGAGACCCAGGAAAACAAGCCTCTGAGATGGGACCAAGTCTGACTTGTCCAGATTCAGGATCCAGCCGTGACGGTTCAGAGTGTGAATACACAGCTGCAGTTGTCGTTGGAGAAGCTCCGCTGAGGAGGCTTTCAGGAGGAGATCGTCCATGTAGGGGGTCACCCTGACACCTTCTTGATGAAGTACCGCTATCAAGGAACCCAACACCCTCTGCAAAACCTGAGGGGCCGAAGTCAGCCCAAAGGGAAGAGCTGAAAACTGAAAGTGTCCCCTGTGGCAGGCAATCCTGAGATACCGCCTGCTCTCTGGATGAATAGGGATGTGAAGATAAGCATCCTGAAGGTCCAGGGAGGCAAGGAACTACCCTGGAGACATTGCTGCAATCACAGAGAGCAGGGACTCCTGGCGGAAGTGGGAACTCACAACATAGGAATTGAGATCCAAAATGGGACGAGCACCTCCGTCCTTTTTTGGCCACCACAAACCGGTTGGAATAAAATCCTGAACCTGTGTCCTCTGGAGGAACCAACTCCAGGACCTCCTTGTCCAAGAGATCCTGAATAGCGTCGAACAGACGTCTTTTTGTAGGTTCCTGAGAAGGACGAGTAAAATGGAACCGAAAAGGAGGGAGGGAAGAGAAAGGGATCCTGTATCCCTCTAATACCACCTGAATGACCCATGGGTCCGCCTCTGACTCCTCCCAAATCCGGCGAAAGATGCGGAGACGTCCACCCACTGCCGGATGCGGACCCGGGTTCGGTGAGTCATGCCGAAGCAGTCTTGGAGGTTTTGGCCTTGGGGGCAACTTTGGGCTTCCAGGACTGCTTGGGCTTGGAGGAGGAGCGCGCAGAGGACGGACCCGTCTGGGACGTGGAGCGTGTCTCAGTCTGAAAGGAACGCAAGGAACGATTGCGTTTGGCTGGAAACTTCTTCTTGAAGACTGAGGGTAGAAGAGTACTTTTACCACCAGTAGCCTCGCTGATCATTTCCTTAAGTTCAGAACCAAATAGCAAGTTCCCCTGAAAGGGTAAGGAAAGCAAGGTTTTCTTAGAGGCTGTATCAGCAGACCAAATTTTCAGCCAAAGGGCACGTCTGGCCACCACAGAAGAAGTGGAGGCCCTCGCCATCATGCGCACAGCATCAAAGGCAGCATCAGCAACATAATTTTGTGCTTCAGTAATGTTAGCAAGTAGCTGCAACTGCTCAGATGCCGGTGCATCCTGGCGGACTGCCTCAGTCAGTCGTTCAGTCCAGGCCGCAATAGCTCTATTAACCCACGCCACTGCAAAGGTTGGACGCATGGCAGTGCCAATGGAGGCAAAAATAGACTTAAGAGAAAGTTCTAGCTTTTTGTCCGTCCAATCCTGCAGGGCAGAGGCATCAGAGACAGCTAAAGCAGTAGATTTGGACAGCCTGGAAACAGGAGCATCCACCTTGGGAGGATGAACCCATTTTGCCAGTTCAGTCTCAGGAAAAGGGTAAAGTTTAGCAAACTTTTTAGACACAGAGGAGGATTTGTCAGGATTCCTCCACGCCTCAGAGACTAGACGGGCAAGGGTAGGGTTAGTTGGAAAACATACAACCGCCTTAGATGGTTTTTGGAAAACGTCAGTTGGATCATGAGTAGATTCCTGAGTCAGAGGAAGGTTGAGCGTAGTTATCACAGCTCTAATCAGACCCTCAGCCGAAACCTCAGGGTCACATTCATAAGGGTCCCCAATGGACCTGGTAGACTCAATAACAATGCCTTCCTCAGCATCAGAATCCTGTAATAGTTCTTCCTCAGAAGAATCAGACACATCAGGAGCTCCCTGTGGCTTAGGCAGGGAAGTCCTGATAGTGGAGGGGGTCTGCCAAACCTGGAGAGCCCCCTGTACCTGAGAGAGAAAGAGTTGGAGAGTGGATCGGAGATCCCTAGTGGCAGCTTTAAACTCTTTCACCCAAGTTGGCTCAATAGCATGGCTGGGAAGCCCAGGGTTGCTATCACGACAATCAGTGCATTTAGGGCATAAATCACCAGAACAATCTCTAGGCAGCCCAGAGTGACAAGAGGAGCAAAGCGCAATGGGGGGAACAGACACCCCAGCCTCTTTAGTCTTGGGTCTAGCCCCTGGCTCTAGTGGAGTAGACATGCTCACAGCGTCAATATACACCACTAAACAATATCACCCAGTAAAAGTGTGAAAGATTAAAGTTTCACCCCAGAAATGCCTAAAAACGGACTTATCTGGCCAGCGAAGGGTTAATCTGCTGAGAGGAGAGAAGGCTCGGTCCCTGCGTAGTATACTCGCTGAGAAAGAACACCACAAAATGGCGGCCGTCAGGTCAGCCAATCAGAAACGAGCGCGAACCGGGTGCTCATGGGAAATGTAGTTTTCTCTCAGAAGTACCCCAAACAGTGCCCGAAGCTCCCCTGAACTCCCCACACCCTGTAAACATACACCGGATGATAGAGCAGGAGCGTAGAAGTAAAATGAGCCATCTCTGAAGTTGCTGTGACAAGCGGTTGCAGAGATATGTCCCACACTGTGAATTCCCATAGAGAGTAAAGGAGCAATGGAGTCTAAGCGGGAAAAGACGCGCTTAAAGGCGCGGAACACTAAAAAGTGCAAAAACAGTTACCCAATACATGAGAAACATAAGTAAAACTGTACCCAAAGCTCCAAAACCCAGAGAATACCACAGAAATTGCATAAACATGATAAATGCAAATAAAACACCCTATGAGTGCTGGAGTGCAATGCAAACTCCCAAATACAAGCCCATCAAAGGGACACTGTGGGGACAAGTGGACCTTCAGCACTCAAGGGGTGGCTCACCTTTCTGCAGGACTTCTGTCTTCAGGTGACCATGATAAAGTGGGAATAGACCAGAGGTAAATTCCTCAGCAGGGAAGCTGCTTGACTCAAGCGGTTCCCTCTTCAGGGCATAAGGTCCACAGAAAATCCCTGGAAGCTGCACCAGCCACTTTAAGGAGGGCAATTCACAGCCATGGTCACCCTCCTAATGGTGGTATTCCATATTTGAGTAAAAATAACAAAACACTAAGATGAACTGCAAAGATGTTCTCCACCTGGTGTGCACAGCACACAGGAACAAATCAATCTAGTGGCTCTGGCCTGAAGGCAGCTTAAGTAGGAGGGGAGGCTCCGCCCACTGCAGTCATTTGCATAATTGTTCCTGCCTATTAAAGGGGCGGATCGCCTCCCAGAGTACCAGTGACCTGTATTGGACGACAGTGAAAGGTGAATTTCTTTGTAAGGGGGAAATTACATCTGAAGTTCCCGCAAGGACTCTTAAAATATTGGCAATTGTATTTAAAGGATTTCTTGTGTTTCTCCGATTTTATTTTATGGACTGTTTTGCCAATGTGTAATCTTTGTTTCTGTATGTCCTTTATTTCTGTATTTTTGTAACCAGCACGGTGAAGCTTTTTTCAGATTAAATTTTCAATTAATCAGCTCTTGTCTCTGTTCTCGAATATGAACTCACTACTCTGAAGGAAGCCCAGGTAGCACACATTACTAAAGGGCTAATTATATATGTCTGATTATTAATGTGATTTTATACTGTACTCTGTTGTGTTTGGGGTAACCTAAGACGCCCAGATACAAAGTCTTGGTGGTGACAGCAAATGATAGTACTGGGGTGATAGTGCAGGAGGGATTTCAGGTGTTAATTTGGTGGTTGCTAGGAATAGTAATAGGTAACCAGGGGTCTGGTATTGTTAACCTTTTCACTCCCACTCTCCCCACTGTCTCAGCAGAGACTATAGACCTCGCTTGTGACAGGCACAGAGGGCATAAATTCCTGGTTAATATGAAAAGATGATATTACTTTAGGTTGTAAGTAAGGAACAGTTCTCACATTTGCTTTATCCTTGTGAAATGCTACGAATTGAGACTACATGAAACCGTAAGTTCAGAGATTCTTCTAGCCATGGATATTTAACATCTGGAATTTTAAATTTTTTTTGGGGAAAAAAAAAAGTTATATATATAATATATATATATATATATATATAAACAAGAAACCTGTACCTTGATTGATGTCGGTTCTTGTACTTTGTCAAGAAAAGTCTCTGTAAACGAGAAATTGAGAATTCAATTGGTGCTAATAACAAGAAGAAACAAAAGTGTGCCAGACAGTATATTACAGATTTTCACAACCAAGGGTTTTCTAACATTTAGCATAGTTTTAATGACTTTAAAATCCACTTTTTTGTGTGTGTTTATACCTGTTAAATCCATTTTGCTATAGTCCATATGGAACACAGGTACCATGGAGTTGAGTACTTCATTTTGGAGGACAGGACACATCTCAAAAAAGACACCTCTAGGCACAGACTCCCAGCCACTGCTCCAGCTTAATCCCTCACCTCTCCTGCAGTCCCCAGTATGAATGTGACTGAAGCCACACTAACAAGGCAAGAGACAGAAGAAGGGAATCCCCTGTGAGAAGAAAGACCCTAAGTGGACTCCACAAGCCCAGACAGGTGAGACCAAACAGAGGTCCCTTTCTCTGGGTGTGAGACCTGTGTTCCATATGGACTATAGATACAATTATTTTTGACAAGTAAGAACACTAAAATTTTATTTTCTCTTATGTCCAATATGGAATGCAGGTAAGGTCCCAAAGGTGGGAAAAAGGAGAAAGGATTTCATGTCTGCCCCATGATACTGGAGTTCCCCAAGACTATCCAGTATCGGAATAGCCAAAGCAGGAAAAAGTGTCAAAATACACTGTACTTCCACAGCACACAAGAACATGAGCCAACGGGGCTCAAACAACTGAACAACAGTATGGCAACCAAGTGTGCAGATCCCTAGACAGACAAAGCTGCCTGAAGGACCCTTCGGCCAAAGCTGCATGGTAGTGTTTAGAAAGCTTAGCAAAGGTGTGCAAGAAGGACCAAGTCAGTGCCTTGCACAAAAGCTCAGCTAAGGCCTGATTCTTGTACTTCTAGGAGGCCCCCACAGACCTAGTGGAATGCAATGGGACCCTAAAGTAACATGTTTCTTTTTGAGCTCAAGCCCCTGAAGTAAGGCAGTCTTGTTGCAAGAGGCCACAATGACCTTGGAAGCAGCTTGATCTGCCCTGGTACCGATACCCTCAGGAGTGACAGAGTCAGCCTTATGAAAAAGCTCAGTGTAGCACACACAAAATTTAAATCATCGTACCATGTTCAACAAATGGAGATCCTTCTCCTCGTCAGACTTGGGATCAGGACAGAAGGAAGGCACAACAATCTCCTGAATGATTTGGAACTCAAACCACCTTAGGCAGTAACTCCTGAGAGGTTTGAAGCACCGCCTTTCCTTATGAAAACCATGAAAAGTGGCTTGCAAGGCAAGGCCTGCCACTCAGACAGACTACTGCCAGAAGAAAAGGCATCTTAATCATCAATTGACGCAGAGGAATGGAAGAAAGGGGCTCAAAAGGAGGCCTCTGCAAAACTCTCAGAACCAAATAAAGGCCCCTAAGAGGAATGGGCTCTTAAATGCAGGAAAGACATGGGTCACACCCCTTGAAGAAACACCTTGACATCTAGAATAGCAAATGTCTTTGGAAGATCACAGAAAGAGCTGAAATTTGAACCTTTAATGAGCTCAAGTAGAGTTCTTTTTTTATTCCACGCTGGAGAAAGGATAGCACTAAAAGAAGTTCAAACTCCTGCGAGGACAGAGACTTGTTTGCACACCATGAATGAAAGACCATACCAGATGGTCAGCCTTGGAAGAGACATGTTTGCGAGCCTGAATCAGTTGAAATTACCTCAGTGGGGAACCCTTTTCTCCTTAAGCTGTAGTCTTCAACAGACATGCCATCAAAGTCATCTTTTCCACAATCTCTTGCCACAGGAAACCCTGAAGTAGGAGGTACGGCCTGAGAGGAAGGTGGAGTGGAAACTGAATGGAAAGACTAACCAGATCCACAAACCATGCCCTCCTGGTCCAATAAGGAGTGACCAGAATTACAGTCACACCATCCATCCTGATCATCCCGAGTACCCTGGGTATGAGAAACCGTTATAAAGACATAAGCGAGGTGGAAGTTCCACTGACTCTACATTTAATCTGTGGAAAAGGCCAGAGGACTTCCTCTTCCTTCCAGTTTTGCCTGGTGGCCATGAGATCTATTGATGGCACAAAACAATGTTGCACCTCTGGACTGAGTTCCCACTCTCCGGGATCCACACCTTAGTTACTTAGGAAGTTTGCCAGCATGTTTTGTACCCCTGGATTGTGCAAGGGGAGCTGGATAGAATGTGGTCTTCTGCCCAACCTAGAATGTGCTTCACCTCGAACCGGGTGGTGACACTGCAATTGCCCCCTTGACGGCTGATGGAGTTATCCTACTGGACCTCACTGGTCTTCCCTTCAGGAGAGACATCCAGCACACAAGGCCAGACGAAGTTGTGGAAGTTGAAGAACATTGATGGAATGGGGAGACTCCTCCACAGTCCACCTACCCTGGACCCTCAGGTCTGCTTCCTTCGTGACACCAGCCCATTCTGGCATCACAAAGCATTTTCACCTGTTCCAGGTTATGGTGGTGCAGGCACTACTGAAGGTCCTGGCTGGCCTCAAGCAATAGGGATATCTGGGAATTCAGGTGTGCAGGATTGCCCTACCAACTCTGAAGGCCATGCCGTTTCAGTTCCCTCATGTACACCTCTAGTGTTGACATTAGCCTGCCCAGCACATTCATGTACTCCCCCCATCATGGACTCCAGGGATTGAGACACCACCTGCGTGACCAAAAGAATTCTCTCTTCTGGCCCAAAAACTCCTGACGGGTGTCAAACCACATCCCCAGGAAGACCACCTCCTGGGAAGGTACCGGAGAAGACTTCAGCATGTTCAGAATCCACCAGTGGTGGACCAGCAATCAAGCACAACCTTGTTGTGCAAACTCCTACTCTGAGGAAGCGTTGAGCAACATGTCGTCCAAATAGGATGTCATAGAAATGCCCCGGGTGTGAATGAAGGTCTGGTGAATGCTAGAGGTGCAGAAGCCAGGCCAAATGGTGTGAATGAAGGTCTGGTGAACACTAGAGGTGCAGAAGCCAGGCCAAATGGCAGAGTGGTGAACTGGTAATGATCTGAGCCATAGGCATATCACAGATAGAGTTGGCTGTCCGAGTGGATGGGGATGTATAGATACGCACCGTGAAGGTCTAGGGACACCAGATATTTCCCTGGGCACATTTCTGTGATGACGTAAAGAAAGTTACCATTTTTAAGAGCGTAGTCGCCACAGATTTGTTGAGACATTTGAGGTCCAAAATGGGATGACAGCCCCTATCCTTCTCTTCTTAACCACAAACAGGTTGGAATAAAAATCTGAACCCACGCTCTGGGGGAGGTACTGGAATCAGAACCTTCTTTGCCAGCAGTGAATCAGCTCCCTCCTTAAATAGTCATGACTTGTCCGGCTCTTTTGACACCCTTGATATGGTGGAAGGGATCCAAAATCTATGCAGTACCCTTCTGATATTGCCCGCAAAACCCACTGGTCTACGACCAAGGCTTCACAGCTGTCTCGAAAAAGGAGGTGACTCCCTGCTTCAGGTCCCAGTGGACCAGAATTCTGCAAGTCCTACAGAAGATTGCTTAACACACTTAACCCTTGGAGCTCTTTGCTTGGGCTGACACTGCTGTCTGGGCTTCTTTCCCATAAGTGGACGTTTCATGAGCATCTGAAGCAACAAGGTGCTCTTACGCCCAAGTAGCAGCACTGGTGATCTTCAATTCTGGTCCAAACAGGAACTTGCCCTGAGAGGGTAAGGAAACCAGTGACTTCTTAGAAGACTGATCCTCAGACCAAATCTTAAGCCACAAGGTGCGTTGCTCAGCAACAGAGAAATCTGAGGATTTAGCGGACAATCCAACCACCACAGAAAGAGCCTCAGATACATAATTGTTAGCCGCCTTAATGTTGGCCAGTAGGACCAACATATCATCTTTGGAAACATTAACATGTACAGCCTCCATCAGATGTTCACTCCATATGGCAACAGCCCTATTATACCAGGCAGAGGCAAAGATAGGACTCATTGCCGCTCCAGTTGCTACAAAGTTGCCCTGGTAAAGAGTCCAGCTTCTTGTCCACTGGGTCCTTCAAACCTGCTACATCTGCCAAAAGCAGGACAGTAGACATAGCCAACCTGTAAAACAGGGAATCTACTGTTGGAGGACAGGCCCACTGTGGTAAAGTAGTCTCTGAAAAGGGATACTGCATATACAAACTCAGTGATAGACAGCCTCCTCTCTGGGGTTTCCCACTCATCCAGAAGGACCTGGTCAAGAGTGGTATTAGAGAGAAAAAGGGTGAAGATTTCTTACACCTCTGGAAGACATCTGTAGAGAAAGACCCCCTTCATCAGAAGAGTCTTCAGAGGAAGACCTGAACCATCTCCAAAACAGCTCTAATGAGTCCCCTCAGCTGGAAAAGGGGCTTATTCTCATAAGAGTCCCTATGGAAGTAGGAAGAGTCCATAACCTCCCATCCTTCCTCTTCTGACAATTCCTCCTCAAGGGAAGCATCTAGGACCTGAAGAACACAGAGACATGAGCCACATATTTAAAGGTGGTAGGTGCTTCCAATATTGGAGTACCCCCCCTGAAGGGAGAAAGGGATTTGGACCACTGAGCACAGCAGTGGTCAGTGCTGGAGGCTCCTGGAGTAGTAGGGGCCACAGTACAAAAGGGGTAGAGAGAGAACTGGAATACTTTCTAGGGACCCCCGTTTGACATTAGGAACAGTAAGCAAGGGGGGAGGGGGTTAATTTAAGCAGCCGAGTCTTTAGTCTTAAGATTTACCTCCAATGTCCTAAAAAGTGCCTCACACAAGTAAGAAAAAAAAAAACAAAAAAAAAAACTCAGCAGCCAATCGGATGAAAGCCAACAAACTGGAATTCTGGGAAAAGCTGTTGCTTAGAAATGCCTACTTCTGGACATGGGATCTTCAAGGGTCCCCAAGACACTTAGGACATGAACAGGATTGAAAGGGAGGAGACAAGAAGAGCGAGCCCACTGACTTCTGTATGCCCAAAAGAAGTTCGCCCATAGAAGTCAAGGGAGCAAATATGGCAGCGGCAAGGGCACCCATTCTTAAAGGAGCTGTGGTACACCTTCCTGGTACCGCTTGGAAGCAATGCCAGTGTTGGCCCTTGTACACCGGCTTCAAAACTACTAGATAATAAATACCAAACATGAATGCAGGAGCCAAAAGGCTCAGAGAAAAACTTCTGTATGGAAAGGCACCAGGAAGGGATAAAGTGGACCAAAGCACTCAAAGGTTTACTCACCATTCTTCTATATTCAGGTTACCATTGTGAAAGCAAACATACCCCACCCCCAGAAGACTCTGCTAGGAGGGAAAACTTGGCCTGTAAGATTCCCTCCATAGGGCTGCTAAGGTACCTGTATTCACTGGTCAATCCACTCTAGGGAAATATCAGTAATGGTAACCCGCTTAATGAGGAGATTTTACAGTTCCATAGCCAACAGAATATAATAAAAACGTGTCTCTGCTCCATCCATTCACCACAGAGAACACATTCATACTGGGTACTGTAGGCGTGGGGAGGTGTTAAGCTGGAGGAGTGGCTGGGAGTCTACACCTACAACATTGTCTTTTGAGATGTGTCCTGCCATCCAAAAGGAGGGACTCAACCCCTATGGCACTAGTGTTCCATACTGGAAGTAAGAGAAATGGGATTTTCTACTTACAGGAAAAACTCTTCTTGTAGTCCACAAAGAAAGCTCCTCCCACTGTCCACCCTCTATACCTGTAAACCATCTGTAACTCACTCCGTTTTAGGATAGCAAACTCAGTAAAGGTATAGAGAACTTCACAAAACAGAGAAAAATGTGCAGGGCACCCCACCCCAACAACTCATCAACTGGCAGTATGCCCTGCATCCATCTATGGACTACAAGAAAAGGATTTAAATCGGTAAATAAAAAATCCCATTTTCTCAATTGTCAAAGAGAGATGCAGGGACCAAGGGGACATTCCTAAGCAGTCTCAACCAACAAAGGGAGGAAAATAAAAACTGTGGTCTAGCTCCTGCTAAACTTTGTGGCCAAAACTTAATTAACTTTATACAACTCTAAAAGTGTGGACAGAAGACCATGTTGCGGTCTTGCAAAGATGATCCACAGATCGTGACATTATAACTGTACAAATCGAATGGGCAGTAATCTGGAATGGAGCCATACAGGATTTTAGTACGTAGGCTTGCCTAATAATCCATTTCAACCACAATGCCAGAGTCCTCTTCGAAGCCAGACATCACTTCCTAGGACCCTCAGGAATAACATCAGGTTGGTGTAAAATCTGGGTAGAATGAACACAACGTTGAAGATAGCAAACCACATCCTAAGTATGTAGAATCTCCACCTGATTGATGTGGAAGTCAGAAACCACCTTAGGTTGAAAATCAGGAATGGTTCTCAAGACAACTCTGTTCAGAAACTCTCCTCGCCAGAAGAAACAGCTATAGGAAAAGAACTCTAACAAGTCAAGTGTCTAAGAGAAACAGAAGAGAGATGTTCCAAAGGGGGGGGGGGGGGACTGGAGCACTTCCAAAATGACATTCAGATCCAGTGGAAGCCTAGAACGCCTGTAGAGTAGAAGTATTTGATTCACCCCCTGAACCTCAAGTATGCCAGCGATCTTACAATGGAAAAGAAGACAATGGAAACACGAACATTTAGAGAACTGACACGTAAGGTTTTCTCAAGACTCATTTGTAAAAACATCAAAAATGAATAATTAAGTTTGACAAAATGGATGGTAGCTTTTGGCCGGGACAGGATTGCGAGCTAGCAGAATAATCCGGATAACCAAAATCACTCAATCCCTTGTGGAGCAATTGTTTGCTGTTAAGGCGAGGTTGTCCAAATGTGGATGAGAACTAGGGACAACTTGAGACAAAAGGACCGGAACTGGAGGTAGAAGCCACGGAGTCTTTACCGACAGAGTAGCTGATGAAACCAAGCCCTTCTTGGCTAGAACAGAGCTATGAGCAAGGTGTGAATTCCTTCTATCCTCATCTTGGTAATAATTCCAGGAATCATGGCCACAGAGTGAAAGACATACACCAGATTGTACTGCCACATAATTGTTAGCGCATCCACTACCATCTCCTTTGGATCCCTTGTTTTGACGTAGAACACTTGAACTTTTACATTAAGACGAAAGACCATTGTGTCTATGTCCAGGTTGCCCCAACACTCTATTAAGTTGAAGTCAATTTTACTGCTTCAGTTCTCATTCACCTGGGTGGATGTCCTGCGCCTCATTATTTTACACTCCTGGAATATATCCGATGTACATGGCAGGTAGGTGAGCTTCTGCCCAACTGTAGAATCCTGTGCACTTCCGCCTAGGCTGCCCTGCTCCTTTTGCCACCCTGATGCCACTGCTGTACCATTGTCTGACTGAATCCAAACAGGAAGGCCCTGTAGGGGACGTGCCAACAATGAAAGAGAATTAAAGATGACCCAAAGCTCTAAGACATTGATCTGAAGCCATGTCTCAATGGGGCACCAGTGTCCCTGAATAAAGAGACTTCCACACAGATCCACACCTGAACAGGCTGGAATATATTTTCACCACTGTCCAGTCCTGAAGGAGGAAGAACCGATCTTGGGACAAAGACTGACATCAGCCACCACTGTAGAGGCAGCCTGGCTGTTCTGGACAGTGGTATAGTATGGTGAAGATGCATCAGATTCAGATTCCAGTGTTGAACAATATTGAGCTTACGTAGCCTCAAGTGAAATTGCGCAAAAGAAACAGATTTGATCTTTGACACCAGCATGCAGCCCCTGATTGATTACCTTGATTGTTCTAGAAAAAAAAAGTTGAAGCTTCATTTGCAAATCCAACAGTTTGCTTTGATAACTGCATAGTGAATAAAATAAAACAACCAGGGCCACATTTACACTGTCCTCATGCATCGGACTGTAACCACTGAGACACCTACATGTCATGTTCTCCCTGTTGGGAGAGTATAGCAGTTATATATTGTTTAATGAAAAAAAAACCTGTGAATAACCAGCATTCGTGTCAAGCAGACTGAGCTCCAATAATGAAGCCACATCCTAATGGAGGATCTTTCCTGCTCCGTATTCCCAATTTCATGTGGTGTTGGTTCAGTCTCAGGTGGTTTAGAAAAACCTTTCTTCTGGCCCCAGTTCGATTGGATTTTCCTCCATATCGAAAGGACTCCCCTAATGTGTTAAGAGTGGAGTGACGGGAAGTGCTTCTATAGTTTCTAGCTGTACAGTATGGAGTACTTTTAGTTTTATACTGAGACCTGCAGGTTTTATACAGTGACTACATCTTGCGCACAATAGCGTTCTTTTAAACAGCAGCAAGTGACTACTTTTTGGTACCTTTCTGGTGTGTATCGCTGTAACCTGACTTGTATTTGTGTCAGGGTTGTCACTACAATGTGAGAGCCTTACAAACAAAAATTAATCTTCATTTCCCTCTCAGGAAAATTTCTGTACTTCCTGAGGGACACTTTTAAATCAAAAAGACAGTTGAAAGGGGGAGGAGTTTTATCTTTCTGCACAAATAGGTCCCCACCCAAAACACACAGGTGTCCCCACTGCCACAAGTATCCCCAATACCACCAACACACATGTCTTTCTACTTCGCTCCCTGCAACGGTGGAGGCGCCTCAATCACACATATACAGGCCCTTCTTCCTCCTTCACAGGTACCCAAACAAAATGCAGATATCTCCACCACCAAACACACAGTCCTCTCTCCCTCCTTTCAAAATGTACTCCTGCAAAAGGGAAGGGGACACACACACACTTTTTCCTTGACACAGGACTCACCCACAATCAAATATACAGGTCTCTCCCTCACCAGAGATATACAGATGCCTATCCTCTCTGCTGTCCTTTTACATGTTGTAATAGGTTGCACACTAGAGGCAACACAATTCATCCTCACATAAGAAGCTCCGTGAAAAGCTCAAGAAAGAGTGTTACCCATTTCTTTTCATCATGAACTCTTCACAGAGCTCTGTAAGTGTATTTGAAATGGGGTCTTTTGTTGGAGGTATTTACAGGGACAGGGAATAGCCCTGGTGGTTATACCTAGGCAAAACAAATAATAAAGCAGCATGCAACTGTGGCAGGTTTTCAACTGTAACGGTCATAGCATGTGTGTTTCTGCCATCTCTTCTCCCTTCCACCCTAAACAGCCCTGCAGATGAACCAGATGGTGTTCCAAGCATCAAATGGCAGTAGACTGGGATGATCATACTCCAAAGGAAATTTAGAAATGGAGTGGACGATACAAAATTTTGTATTTACAGTTAGTATAACTGCTTCCAAACAAAGCTATATCTGTGGAAAGAGGATTTGGCGATAAATCCTTTTCTCTTACTCCATGTCGAACACAAACAATGGGGTAAAGTTCCCACCACCAGGAGGGAAGGGCTCTTAAACAAAAAAGGCCTCTGAGGGAGATGCACACTCCTCTATACAGTTTACTCCACATTGATATTCTCAGTTTTAACATATAGCAAAGCTGAAAAAGGGAACAGAATTGGAACAAGAAGGGTGATTACTTGTACCTGAGAACCCAAAAGGACACCCCTATTTAGGACTCAAACCATTGTTTGTTTTTTTCTTCTTCTCTAGGAGGGAAGTCCTGTATTCCAGCATTTCCACTTTTCTCTTATGTCCTATGTGGAAAACAGGAACCATGGAGATATACCAAAGCATCCACCAAAATTCCAGGGAGGGAAAGATAAAAGCCCCTCCAAATACAGACTAGTTCTGACAGAAATTAACTGAGACAATATGAACCCCAGGTGTCTACAGACATTAACACTGCACACTGACGAACAGGAACCAGTAGGTTACTGGCCAAAAAGGATAGCAAGGATACTTAAACAACCAAAACATGTTTCAGCTGAAGCCAGCAAATTAAAATGGTAGTGTTGAAAACATGTGTGAAGGGACAACCATTTCACAGCCTTACTCAACTGCTCAGAGGCCTACTTCTTATAAGCACAAGATGTGCCCACATTTCTTCTGGAATGTGATGTACCCCAAAGGTGCACAGGCTTCTTTCTCAGGATACATGCCATACAAATGGTTGCCTTAATTCAAAAAGCCACTGTCTCCTTAGATACAGTCTGGCAAGCACAAGGACCCACAGGAATGACAAAGTTAATCAGATTTTTGAAAAGGCTGCATGCGATGAACACCGTACTTGAACCACCTAACCATATCCAAAAAAAAACCAAGCTGCTGCTCCTATTTATTACATGGAGTTGGGCAGAGAGAAGGACATACAATTTACAGATTGATGTGAAACTCAGAAACAACCTTAGGGAGGAATATTATGGGAATCTGCAGAACAAACATATTGGTGGACAATTAGAAAAAGGTGACATTTACTCACATTCTCTTCTGTGTTTGTCCGTGGAAAGGACATAAAGAATTTTTATTCATATATGGTAGGACCAAACTATTAAAGACCTTCTCTCTCGCTCTCTCTCTGAAGCTTTAGTTTTGTCTAAAGCTGTAATAAAACACAGAATTAGTAGCATTTGCATAAAACTGTGTGCAAAAGGACTTACTATTCATTTCCCCAAATGTGTCACATTGGCCATATAATGGAAGGGTGTGCCATAAAGAAAAGTAACAGAGAGAATATAGGTTTATAGATGGTGAAAATCCTACCCTTAATCCAAAACAACTGCTTGAAACACTTCCTATCAAACACTGCATCCACTGATGCCTGTATGTCCAACTATGACAATGTTTTTTGAAAGTTGAGATCAATGCCCAAGTTGTTACTCTGTAAATCTCTATTGTTGTAGCTATAGCCTTCTGAGAAATTGCTCTAGTGAATGAACTTTCACTTGATAGGTGGCTCATTTTCAGCTGATTTCTAAGCCTGTAATCCATCTAGCTATAGAAGCCTTTGAAGCAGATGCATCCTTATATTTTAAAAAAAAAAGGTGAATAAATAAGATCTATGGTTTTCTAGTCTCTACAGTTCATTACAAAAAAACAAATACACCTGACAAAAAGTGTGGAATTGCCTCTCCTTATCATTGTTAGGATTAGGACAGAATAATGGTAGGAAAGATTCCAGCCTGCACATTGGAACTCGAAATGGGGTCCACCAACAAGACACACTGAAAATCTTTTCTGAACTGCATCTTCCCTGAGAAATCCTTTCTGGACCCTCCTCTATCACAGTGGAATGTTCCTCTCCTCTTTTGTTCATAGACTGTTTGATAGTGCATGGCAACCCCTCAGAAGGACTGTTTCCTGGATCTATAGTTGGATGATCTGGAAGGGGAAACTCTCCCATTTCTTCTTTTGTGGGGTAGGAAAGAGCTCATGATTATTTAATCCAAATGATCCACAAATAATGATGTCCACCCTACAAAGGGGAAAGACACCAACTTATTCTTTGAAGAAATCTCTGTCTCAAGCTTTAACCCACAAGGCTCTTCTTGTTGTAACAGATAAAGCTGATGAACAGGCTGATATATTATCCAGTAACACATCACAGTAAAAACTAACCTCCTCCTTCATGGAAGTGACTTCTTTCAAGACCCTGGACTTGGAAACAGAAGACTGTTTTCTTCTACTTCCATTAACCAATGTGTTTAAGTACTGAAAATACACGCCATGGCTGTGGTACAGTTAATATTTTGGCCAATAGTTGAATATTGCTTTATCAAGTCACTATCAGCTCTTTTATCTTATTGGGGACTCAGAGAAATGCAATCTTCCAGTTAAATGGTGGCTCTCCTTGATATTTGTACAACTGCTGCATCCACTTTAAGTCAATTTATCCAGGATACCACCTCATCTTCAGCAAATGGGTACATCTTCAGAAAGCTTCTAGATAAAGATTTTTATCCCCCGATCCCAATCGGTCTTAATGATTTCATTAATGGAATGGTGAATAGGAAACACTGAGGCTGCCTTCTTGTGACACACAAAAGTTGCATCCATAATATCTAGATGTTTGCAGATTTCCGTTAACCCAAAAGTTGTCCTTATGGTTTCATCCAATGCTTTCAGGTTGAAGGCACCCAAGTCTTCCACCAATTCTCCTCCGACCACCAATGAGACCGCGAATAAGATCTCCATCAATCTTTCTTCTTCCTCAGTCTCAGGAAACAAAGGGACCTGCCTGTAGACCCATAACAAGCCAAACAAAAGAGCCTTCTGATGCACTCCCAGAAATAGGTTCAAATCCCACAAAGGAGAAGTGGGAGGCTGTAAGACAGGTTAAGCATGAGCCACCCCCAGGACAAACATTTCCACATCAGGTAGTAAGGCAACACACCTCTGGTGAAAAGGTGGGGGGGGGGGGGGAAGAGACAGATGAAGCCTCTGAAGCCACCAACAAAGATCTGCCTTCAACTTGTAGACAGACATGACACACAAAGGTGACACTTGTCTGGACCAATTCCTAAAAAGTTATAGCTGCAGCTCCCATGTACAAAAATGTGCAATCAAGACTGGTTCCAGAGCAGAGTTTAGGTAGCCTAGCACTTTCATGTACTCCTGTACTGTTGCAGACAGCCAAGATTCCGCCCAAGTCACCTGAACAGAACAAAGATTTTGAGCCAAAGAGATAATTTGAGAGCAGACTTGAGACGCCATGGCTGGTATGACCTTTGTGAATACCCATGGAACAGACACCAACCCAGACGGAAGAGTGACAAACTGAAAATGTTGGTCTTAGAATGCAAACCTCGGATGCAGATAAGCATGCTTTATGCCTAGGGAAGCCCAAAATTCCCCTAAACACATGCCAGCAACAAATGAGTGCAAGGTCTCTGTTTTGAGCTGTGCAACAAGCACAAACTGTTGAGGCATTTTAAGTCCATAATAGCACATCATTCAACTTAATTTTTGGGGAAAAATGAAAAGACTGGCACATAAAACTGTGAAGAAAATGGTATTAACACCTGCATGTCTAGGAAGGAAGAAATAATGTCCCAAACAAGGCAACTTTGCTTTGGATCGCTAGGAACACTAGACAAAAAGAACATGAAGTATATCTGAAATCTATAGTATAATGCAGACCGAACACAAATTAGTCATGCAGAGGTAGGTTTGTCAGTTGTTAGGATTCTGCACAAGCTTCTTGCCGAACAAGCCTGCTTGTGTTATGGGATGGAATATTCCTGAGTTGTGCCCTGGGTGCATATTGGTGGGGGTAACAGAAATCATAAGTCTTCCTGTGGATAAAAGGAATGCTTTAGAGTAACCTGAGGCAAAAAAAGTGCTGTTGTCTCCAGAGGCCTGACTGATTACCTTTTTCAATTCTGGTTCAAACCCACAAAATTAAGAGCATATGTCACCAGAGAAATCAGAGCCCTTTCCAGTAAACTTAGCAATATCAAAGGCCTCTTTATTAATGTAAGCATTAGTTTCAAGGATTTTGGATATAAGAACTACCAGATCCTCCATGGGTATGTTCACTTAAACTGCAACAAAAGCCAACCTCGCCAATATAGTTATAGCAATAGTAATTTGCAAAATGGAATCACAACTCACAAAATTTGTATTAACAATGAATCAATCAGCTGATCTTTAAGAGCCTCTGAATCCAACAGTAGCAAAGCTGTATTCTTGTTAATGAGTGAAATTGTGCATGGTCTCTCTCAAAAGAATCCCCAACAGAGAAAGACAAATCTTCGTTATCCACATCTCAGCAGAGAAATACCCAGTAATGTGGGTATCACATTCTAAAATGACTCAAGTGCCTTTTGGAAGAAAAAGGGTGTCCCACGGGCCAAGAATATAAAACTCCTTGTATAGATGAGGGGAGGCGAGGGAGAACTGAGGAAATTAGGGCCTTAACTCATGCAGGTTCATGCAGGTTCCTGTTCAACAGGTGAGGGCCCTGAAGGTTGAGTAGAGAGCAAGAGGGACAGAGTACCACAAAATTCTCTAGGAAGCCCAATCTGGTAGGTGCAGCAATGGATTAAAAGGGACCCATGAAACCTTAGGAGACTTCGACTTGTTCATGTAGACATTAAGCTGACATAGCCTGGACAGTCCTTACAATATAAATTTAAAAGTAGTACACTTTCTGCCCCTTTACAACCTCCAAAACATACTCAAAGGCAGCAAGTTCCGGAATAGTGTTTAATGTTCCAGCCAATATAGCCACCATGTGTGCCCATTCTTAAAGGCACAGCAACCTAAAACAAGTGAAAAGATTAGAAAAGCCTAATAAAAGTTAGCAAAGGTTCCTAAAAGAAAATAAAAAACTAAAATAAAAAAGTATCTAAGCGCCACTTCCAAGAACACACTGTTCCCAAATGAAAACTCCTACAGAACAAAGAACAAGTCACGGAATGGCCAGTCAGCAAAGGGGTTAAAATCAAACTGGTGCAAAGGATAGGAACAAAGTCCCTTTTACAGATGTGCTGCTCAAGCAAGCTAGGCTTCAATGTAGCTGCCAGACAGAGGTGTAGGGACATACTTACAGGACCTTTTCAGTCATGGAACAGAATACATTCTCTAAGGTTCAACAAATAGGGAAGCTTCAGACAAAGTATAAGGGAAAAGGCTGATAAAGCAAGTCATCCTCCAATAATCCAGATCCAGAAGCCTGCACACTACTGTTCAAGCTTTCCAAAGGAACAGGAGCCTACCTAATGGGGTATTATACATGCCAAATAAACTACAACAGAAAATAAGAGGATTTTAGGTCTTACCTGTTAAATCCTTTTCTTTGAGTCCATATAGCTTACTGGTAACTTTGGGTAGGCGACCACCCCTTTAAGTAGGCAGGAACAATTCTTGAAAAGAATGCTGGGTGGAGCCTACATCCTCTCCTTAGCTACATCTAGCCACTCCCCTCCAGTAAGATTTGAGACACTAACCAGTGACTAGGTAGTAAGAAGTGTGTGTGTGGGGGGGGGGAACTCTTGTGAACATGAACCCGAAAGGATACCCACATTCAGTCATAGGAGAGCCAAGCATGGTCCCTTGACAGGGTGGGAGACCAGTAACCTATATAGACTAAGAGAAAAGGATTTAACAGGTAAGACTAAAATCCTCTTTACTCTGTCGTCCAATATAGGTTACTGGTAACTTTGGGATGTCAAACCATTGAGTTTCCCAGAGGTAAGAAGTAAGGCAAGGACCAGGCGCAGGGACCCCAAAGACACCAGAGCATAAATGAATCATCAGATCATAGACAGCCCATCAATAACAAAGTGTCAACGGACACAAAACTGGAGTATAAAACACACCAGAAACTGTAGCACAGCACACTGAACTAGAGCCAATTGGGCTCATAAGCGAATGATTACTGAAGAGATGAAGGGAGAACCTAGATGGGCACGACTGACTCCAGGAACTTCCTTCCAAAGCTAGCATCAGCCGATGCCAGCACACCAACACAGTAGTGTTTAGCGAAGGTGTGCACAGATGACCAAGTGGCAGCCTTGCACAACTGATCTGCTGAGGCTTGATTCTTGTAAGACCAAGATGCCCCAATGGATCTAGTGAAATGAGCTGAAACCCTAAAAGGAACAGGCTTCTTCCGCAGGTCGTAAGCCTTACGAATAGTAGATTTAATCCAAGACGCTATGGTCACCTTGGACGCCTGTCTCCCTGCTATGGGACCTTCAGGAATGATGAAAGGCGAGTCAGACTGGCAAAAAGACTCAGTGAGGTGCACACACAACTTAAGGCAGCGCACCACATCTAACAAGTGAAGATCCCTTTCCTTGTCAGACGTCGGGTCAGGACAGAAAAAAGGTACCACTATCTTCTAATTAATGTGGAGATTCTGAGACCACCTTCAGGAGAAACTCTTGCAAAGTGCGAAAAACTGCCTTGTCTTTTGTAAACCACTCTTTTTGGGGTTTCACAAACAGGGCACGCAACTCCACGACTCAGCAAACAGACACGATCGCCAGGAGAAAGGCCATTTTCCAAGTCAGCAAGCGCAGAGGAATAGTAGCCAAGGACTCAAATGGAGGGCGCTGAAGGAAGACTAAAACAAAGTTAAGATCCCACGGAGGAGCAGGATTCTTAAAGGCAGGAGGAGTATGAGCAACACCCTGAAAGAAAACCTTGACATCTGGAAGGATAGCGATGCGTCTCTGAAAGACAGAGTGCAGAAGTATGAACGTTAAGGGAACTGAAGCGGAGGCCCTTATCCACTCCGTCCTATAGGAAGGACAGGACCATTGGAAGATCAACTTCCTGGGAAAGATCTTTATCAGCACACCAAGAAAGAAAGGTGGTAGGCCTTAGAGGAAACAGGCTTGCGGGCACTAAGCATAGTGGGCACCACACCAGAAGAGAAACCCTTCTTCAGTCTTGAGGATTCAGTTTCCATGCCATCAAACCCAGATGACTGACATCCTCCTTCCACAGGTATACCTGTAGAAGATCCGGACGGCGGAGAAGCTGAAAGGGCTCCGCCACAGAGATCCCAAAGCTCCAGAAACCAAGCCTGCCGAGGCCAGCAAGGAGTGATCAGAATGACCAGATAGCATTCCAGCCGCAGTTTCCGCACGATCCTGTGTAACCTGGGAATGGGAAGAAAGACGTATGCCAGAGGAAAGCACCACAGTATTGACATGGCATCCACTGCTAGAGCTAGAGGGTCCCTCCAGCGGGAGCAGAGCAGCAGGACCTTCCGGTTGTGTCTTGTCGCCATCAGGTCGATCCAAGGAAGACCCCACCTCTGTACAAGGAGGTCGAACACCTCTTGATGCAGTTCCCACTGTCTGCTGTGTCGATTTAGGAAATCCACAACATTGTCTACGCCGGGAATATGAACCGCGTATGTGCCAGGAACATGTTCTTCTGCCCAGGACAAAATAGCTTTGACTTCCAGCCAAGCTGTGAGACTTCTTGTTCCACATTGCTTGTTGAGGTAAGCCACTGCCGTGGCATTGTCAGACTGAACTCTGACTGGGCATCCCTCCAGCTGGTGTGTCCAGTAGTGAAGAACATGAAATATCGCCCGAAGCGCCAACACATTGATGGGGAGGAGAGATTCCACCGTAGATCACTGACCCTGAGCATTCATGTGAGCCAGCACCGCTCCCCAGCTGGAGAAGCTGGCATCCGTTGTCACAGTAGTCCAGAAGGATATCAGAAAGGGTCTGCCTTTTAACAGATGGGATAGGTTGAGCCACCACGACAGACTCAGCTCCACATGAAGGGGAAGAGACACTGACATCTTCAGTAGGTCCGGCCGCCCCCTGCATACTTGGATCACAAACCTCTGGAGTTCCCTGGTGTGAGCCATGGCAAATGGTACTGCCTCTATGGTAGAAATGAACTTCCCCCACTAGAGATGTCAACTTCTTGTCCGGAACTGGATCGTAAGGCAGAACAGCAGACACTTTGTGAGCCACCTCGTCCGTGAGAAACACCATGCCCTGTTTGGTGTCAAAGAGAAGGCCCAGAAAGACCAATCTCAAAAATGGTACAAGATTCGTGATGGGCGAATTCGTGAATGCAGTCTTTGACCTGCTGATGGAGTTCCGGAGAGGGGGCCTTCAGAAGCAAGTTGTCCATGTATGGAGCTACTCTGATGCCGTCCCGGTGGAGGACAGCCACTAATGAACCAAGGATGCGATTGAAGACGTAGGGAGCTGTAGTCAGACCAAAGGGAAGAGCAGAAAACAGAAAATGCCCTTGGTCGCAAGCAAACCAGGAGGTATTGCTGGCTCTCTGGATGAATAGCAACATGCAGGTATGTATCCTGAAGAGCCAGAGAAACAAGAAATTCCCCAGGAGACATGGCTGCAATCATCATCCCCTGGTGATAGGGAGTCTTGACCACAAAGGAATTGAGGTCCAAAATTGGACGACAGCCGCCGTCATCCATGGAAACCACAAACAGGTTGGCGTAAAAGTCCGAACCCATTTCCAGTACTAGAACTGGTTCCAGAACCGCCTTGTCCAAAAGGGTCTGGATGGCGCCATGGAAAAGACTGCACTTCTCTGCTCCCTGAGGAGTGTGAGAAAAAGAACTAACCTGAACAGGGAAAGAGGTGTAAGAGATCATGTACCCCTCTGACACAACCTGCAAAACATACGGATCCACCATGGTGTCTATCCAGACACTAAGGAAGTGGCACAAACGACCACCCACGGGCACATGGGAAACTGGGTTTGGAGAGTCATGCTGAAGGTTTGGAAGCCTTGGGCTTGGTGGAGGACTGCTTGGCCCTCCATTGTTGTTTGGGCTTGGAGGAGGAGCACGGAGCCTGGGGAACCGCTTGGTTAGCGTTGCTCGCCTCAGCCTGAAAGTGACGAAAAAGCCGAGGCTTCTTCCTAGGCACTAAGGGCAGTAGAGTACTCTTACCCCCTGTGGCCTCACTAATGAGGTCTTTAAGCTCTGGCCCAAACAGAGAGGTAGTGTCTGCAGACCAGATCTTGAACCAAAGAGCCCGTCTGGCTACCACAGACATGGAAAAAAACTCTAGCCACCAAGTGGATGGAGTCAAAGATAGTAGCAGAAGCATAAGGCTGAGCCTAAGAGATGTTGGCAAGGAGCCACAACATAGCAGTAGGAGTTCCCTGACAGACAGCCACGGTCAGCTGTTCTGTCCACACTGCAATGGCCCTGTTCACCCAAGCAGCGGTGAACACCGGGCACAACGAAGTACCAGCCGAAGCAAAGATGGTCTTCAGGGATGTCTCAAACTTCCTGTCAGTCCAGTCCTTGAGGACAGATGCTTCTGCCACAGGCAAAACAGTGGACTTAGAAAGTCTAGAGACTGGAGCGTCTACCTTGGGTGGATGAGCCTTTTGAACCAAGGCTGCTTCAGAAAAGGGGTACAACTTCGCAAACTTCTTAGATACAGAAGTTTTCTTGTCAGGAGCCTTCCATTCGTCAGACAAGACGGCCAAAAGTGGGGTTAGGTGGAAAACAGATAGACTGCTTCTTAGGCTCCTGAAAAACAGAGAAGTCCGTGGGATCCTCTGGAACTAAGGGGATGTTTAGCGGGTTTAACACTGCCCTGATCAGGCTCTCAGCTGAGGGATCAGGATCAGCTTCAAAATGGGGTCCACAAAGAATTGGGAGGAGACCACCGCAGAACATTCCCCCTCATCAGAACCCACCAACAGATCCTCCTCAGAGGAGTCGGATACATCAGGTACGCACTGCTGTTTTGGTAGGGAAAACCTGATGGGAGTAGGGGGCTGCCAAGATTGGAAGACCCAATGCAACTGGGATAGAAGGAGTTGTAAGTTAGATCTTAGGTTTCTAGTAGTTGCCATAAACTCTTGCCTCCACAGTGGCTCTAGTGCATGGCTGGAAAATGCCATGTTTACTGTTAAGGTTAGAGAATCTCAGGACCCGGAGCAAAACTGAGGAACCTTGTGTTTCATCTGAGACGTCATAAGATCCATAACAAGCAGACCCCAATTCCAAACGAGAGTCAAAAGACTGCTTTAATTCTCAATCTGCAGGGGCTAAGTGCTAATGACATAGCCCAACAGGGCATCCTCTTAAGAGAGGATCAAAAGAACCTCAGTCCACAGGGCAGTGCTTCTGGTCCCCACTCCATAGTTGCATTGTCAGACTCAATCTGAACTGGAAGGTCGCAAAGAGACTAAGACTAATGTTGAAAAGCTAGACAAATCACCTAAATTTCCAGCACATTGATCGAAAACTGGATGTCGTGGCTGGACCCACAGGCCCTGTGCCACCTGGCAACTGAATGTGCCCCCCCTCCATTCCAAAAGACTGGTATTCACTATGACAATCTGCAACCCATCATCAGATGGGAAGCTCCTGTTTCTATACAAAGAATGGAACCAGACAAAGAGAAGCTCGAACAATTTGCTGGTTAATGTTAAACGCAGAAACAACCTTAGGGGAAAACACTTCAGGAGTTCTCAAAACCACCCTATCAGGAAGAGAGGTTTTACATGCCAAGGCCTGAAGTTTAACAACACGACAAAAGACAATTGGCAGTAGAAAAGTAGTGTTAAGGGTCACAGACCAATAGGAAACAGAAGAAAGAGGCTCAAAGGGGTACTTCTGAAGACCTCCATGGAAAAAATTCAAAACCCATGGAGGAGTGGGATCCTGAAAGACTGTGTAGGCAAGCTCCACCCCCTACACATCTGGTAACAATGCAACATTCATCTGAAAAAGCACAGCTAGAGCAGGAATCTAAACATTAATAGAGTGAAGACCAAGCCATTTCTGAAGCCCAGCCTTGATCTTCTCCCCACTTGTAGAACAAAGGACCATACCATATGATGAAAGGCATACGCTACCTCCCTAAGCCAACCCCCTGAAGAATTGTCTTCACATCCGGGAAGACTGCAATTTTACTCTGAAAAACAACAGAGGGTTGGGATCAGAACCTTGAATGAACTCAACTTCAGACTTTTTTTTTTTTTTTTTTTTCCCTTCTTCTTGAGTCTGTCCTGAAGGTAGGAAAACACTATGGGAAGGTCAAGGACATGTAGGGACACGTTTATGTCCACACACTAGTGAAAAACAGACCAGACTTTATAGTACATCAGCTACCAAGCCGGATCAAGGTGGAATTAATCCTTTTTGCTTCAGAAAAGCAGCCTCAAGAGCCATGACATCAAGGCCAATCGCTGTACACATCATTCTACTACAGGAAGTAACAGATCCTGAATCAGCAGCAGGTGAAAGGGATCCTGAATGGACAGACTGAGGAGGTCTGCAAACTATGCATTCTTGGCCAGAATGGAGCTAATAAGGTCAACCATCACCTTGTCCATTCTGAACTTCCAGATCACCCTGGGGATGAGCGGAATCTGTGGAACTACATAGGACAGATGGAAACTCCATGGGATGGACATGGTATCCATTGCAAAGGCCAAAGGATTCCTCGCTCAAGCACAGTACCTTCCTGTTGTCCCTTGTTGCCATTACATTCATAGCTGGGACCCCCCCCCCCCAATGTTGAACTATTAGGTAGAACACCTCCGGATGAAGCTCCCAGTTTCCTGGATCCAAGTCTTGACAACTGAGAAAGTCTTCCAGTAAATTTTCCACTCCTGGAATGTGAATGTCTAAGATAGCTGGAACGCGAGCTTCCGCCCAAGGTAGACGATCCTTCACCGCTCTCCATGCTACTCTGTGGGTTCTCCCTTGGTGATTGATGTACTCCACCAGTGTGTACTTCTCCGAAGGAACACTCACCAGAGTCCCTGTACCTGAGACCAATGAAAGAGCCAAACTGCTCAGAATTCCAGAATGTTGGACAGAAGACTGTCCTCCTCTGTCCATCTTCCCTAGGCACCCAGGTGACACGGAGTCGTACACCAGCCCCTCAGGCTGTCTATCATTACAAGTTCCAATCTGGCCAGATGTGGACTTTGAAGCTATCACTTAAGATCCTCCCTGGCCTGTGGAGTCCTCTGATGTGAGATATGCTACAGATTTCTGGACCACGTTCGAAGAATGCCTCGCTGAAGTTCCCTCGTGTGGAAATGAGAGCATGCGACTGCCTCTAGATCAGACACAATCTGACCCAGGACTCTCATGTATTCCTTGATTATGGGAAACATCTACTATAGTGCCTGTGACACATCTTATAATAAAGTCAACGGCAGGTGGAGAAGCCCACTGCACTACAGCTTCAGCCATAAAAGAGTATAGCTTAGAGAAGATTTTATTAAGGAAAAGTCTTGTCAGGAGTTTTTCACTCATCCATAAGGATCTGATCAAGAGTTTTATTGGGGGGGGGGGGGGGGGGTGAGACAGAGAAATCCTCTTTCCAAGAATGGAGAACACCCTGAACTAAAGAAGGGATTTGTGGCACTAAAGAAAAACGGTGTTTTAACTCATGCAAGCTCTTGTTCTGTACTGGAGGAGCCCAAATTAGTGGTAGAGTAGTAGGGGTCGCAGCACAAGACGTGCATAGAGACCCAGAGTATTCCCTTGGAAACCCAGTATAGCATAAGGTATAGCGAGTAAGGGAAGCCACTGAAACCTTAGCCTTAGATTTCCCTATATGCCCCTTAAACATCAGACATGTCCAGGAGACAGTACCTAAACCTAGCTGAACTAGATTAAAGGGGAACTCTCACCTCCAGGAAAGTAGTTCTTACATTGATCTTCCATGGCAATACATTTTCAATTCATTTTTTTGACAGAGAAATTAGGGATTTTAAATGCAAGAATGTGACTTCCGTTCAGTACCACAGCCTGTCAATCTTTGCCTCTTCCCCTCCCTAGTTGCTTCCTGTTACCACCTTCTCCGACGACGGAGGAATCCATCATGCGAGCTGAATCGCTCTCATTGGCAGTAGACTGCTCCAGCTCACATGCAGGATTCCTCTATCACCAGAGGAGGTGGTAACAGAAGCAAATGGGGAGGGGAGGATGTGAAGATTGACAGGCTGACGTACAAAGCTGTCTCGCAGCCTGTACTGAACGGATGTCACGCGCTTACATTAAAGCGGAACTACCACTACTTAGAAACATGCCCCCAAATAATTACCCATCTGGCAACTAGCTGTTCAGTAGCGCTAGTCGCCAGAATTATTACCGCGTTCATGAGATTTATACACTGCTCTGGGAATGACAGGCAGGAAACCGGGCAGACATCTTTCCATAGTGACGTCGGCGGGCCTGCGCTGTCAGTCCCAGCCTGCTCCAAGAGGCGTTGCTAGGAGCCGTTCGACTCCAAAAGGGACTGACAGCACAAACTTCACTATGGAAAGATGCCTGCGCAGTTTCCTGCCTGTCAGTCCGGGAGCAGTGTATAAATCTCATGAACGCAGCAATAATTCTGCTCAGTAGCGCTAGTCGCCAGATAGGTAATTATTTGGGGCCAAGTTTCTAAGTGGTGGTAGTTCCGCTTTAAAAAGACTAATTTCTCTGTCAATATACCATTTAATGAAAAAAAAAAAAAAAAAAAAAAAAAAAAGGATTGCCATGGAAGAACTTTAATGGAGGTTAGAGTTCCCCTTTAAAATATTCCTAGTGTGAAGCAAGGCCCTCAGAAACACCAAGAAAGTACTTATCTAGTTTGCAAAGGGTGAAGAGAGCAAAGAGTCTCAGTCGCTGTGCAGGATAAGCAAGATAAAAGATGGCAACCAGTAAGTATGCCAGCCAGTCATAAGCAAGCCCTGGAAACAGGACATTATGGAAACTAATCTTCTCCCTTGCTTGTTGCCTAGCAACACCTGTTACGCTGGCCAAGGACCATGGAGAGCTCAGAGAACATTAAGAAAGTGGACCAGATAAGAGCATAGAGAGACAAGACAGAGCCATCTCTAATCGTTGTAGCTCAAACAGTTGCAGAGATAGGTCCCAAAGAAATATCTTCCACAGAACTCAATAGTGAAAAAAATGGCCACAGGTGGGTTCCCATTCTTAAAGGAGCCTGTACATAATCACTCAACCTATATTACAACTAAAGGAAACCTCTCAAAACAACACCGGGGGGGGGGGGGGGGGATTTAAAAGTAGTGGTGGAGTAGAAACAAGCCTAACCAATTATGCCCTCACAAGTAACCACATTGCAGAGATGGCAATGAAAGGGTTAAAACTACCAACATATATAGCAGCCATCTGTACTTTCAGATCGAAGGAGGAGACTACAGAGCACAATGTATAGTAGACACACAATGTGTGTCAAATAACTGACATGATACATACAGTGGACCAAGGCACTCAAAGGGTTACTCACTAGACTTCAATATCCTATTATAGAAGGACAGAATCTCAGAGAAACTCAGCCGTAAGGACAGACTCAAAGTCAACATTCACAGGGCAAGAAAAGTCCACAAAGCACCTGTGAACTGGGCAATTCAAATCCAGCGAAGCCTGCATAATGGGAGACTATTAAGTTCCATATCTAAAGAAAAATAATCATGATGGCCACTGCACCTCCAACTGCTTTGCAGGACACATGAATTCTGGGAAGAGGGTGTGTGTGTGTGTGTGTGTGTGTGTGTGTGTGTGTGTGTGTGTGTGTGTTTCCAGCCCAAAGACCCAGTCTTTTGTGATGTGTCCTACCTTGCAGAATCAGAGACAGCCCCATGAACACAAGAGAAACGTGTATTCATTTCTCTCCAATTACAAATGGGTCTCTAGTGACCCCAAGCACCCATTTCTTAAAGAGCGATATAACAAACATTTAAAACAAAGTAATGTTTTAGCAAAGTCAAGAAAAAGGCCTTCTATGAAGAGGAGGTTATGTGTCACTGAGCTGACAAAAAGGAAAAGCAGATTGTAGTTAGAACTAGCGATTCTATCACTGACCTCAGAATGTAGGTGCTACACAGACAGTCATTCGTGGGACCTGTGCACTCATTTAGAATCCATTTCAGTTTTCAGGCTCCTATACATGAAATTGCTCATATATAGCCTGGATCAGGAGGTCTTCAAGGGGTTACCTCTGATGTGGAAACAAGACCAAGCGACTCAACTATATCACAAAAACACAGGAACACAAAAATGGCAGCTGGTGTTCTGGAAGGAAGAGTCAAAATTGTATATAATAATTCTCTAGGATGTTTGTCAGAAGCAGTCATGCACAGAACAGACTGCGCTCGTTCGGGCAGTCTCTGCTGTGCATGATTGCATCGCATGAGTGAGGCGACAAGACTGAATTGGGTGGAGCATTGAGGTAGCGGCCGCTTAACCCTTTGAGTGCCAGAGGGGTACGCAACACATTGCAAAGACACGGGCTATTACACTCGTTTTAAATATTTGACTGTAGCAGAAGGCAGCTTGTTTGCTGCAGAGTGGTACACGAATGAAAGGCTCCTTACACGTTTTGGGCTGCACTTCTGCAAACTGAGTTGGGGATTTGGTCAGAATTAATGGTCTCCTCAATGCTGAGAAGTACAGGCAGCTACCTATCCATCATTCAATACCATCCGAGAGGCATCTGATTGGCCCCAAATTTATTCTGCAGCGTGACAACAATGCCAAACATACAGCCAAAGTTATTAAGAACTAACTTCAGCGCAAGGAAGGAGCAGGAGTCCTGGAAGTGATGGTATGGCCCCCACAGAGCCCTGATCTCAACATCCAGTCTGTCTGGGATTACATGAAGAGAAAGAGAAGCAACTAAGGCTGACTATTAAATTGATGCTGATTTGAAGTCAAAGGGTGGTCACACAAAATAATGTATTTCATTTAGATTTTTCTTCTGTTCACTTACCATCATTTTGTTAATGGATACAAAAACTAAGGTTAGTAATGCCCATATTTATGTTGAATCAGTATTGTAGGTGTTAAAAAAAATAAAGAATCTGGAGAAAGACCCATCTCTCAAACCTTTACAGATCTCCATCTGTAAGTTTTACAGCTGACGGGGGAACTTTAGCAGCAAATATCTCTAAAACCATAAAGGTCTGAGAGATGGGACTTTCTCCACTTAAATACGGGCATTACTAACCCTTTATCATGTCTGTTTTTGAAAGCATTTTTACTTTACAGCATTTTTTCAAACCTGCCTGAGACTTCTGCACAGTACACACACACACACACACACACACACACACACACACACACACACACACACACACACACACACACACACACACTAAAAGAAAAAATAAAGAGGAGGTCTCTCCGGTCATTGTTCATTATATATGTCTACATTAAACGCACAATGCACACACTCTACAAGCAAAAAGCTACATGCACAGCACCACACACACACACACACACACACACACACACCTATGTCAAAAATGCTAGTCACAATACTATACATAAGAGGATTTTAGTCTTACCTGTTAAATCCTTTTCTCTTAGTCCATACAGGTTAGTGGTAACTCTGGGAGGCGTTCTGCCCCTTTAAGTAGGCAGGAACATTTCTCTAAATGTATGCAGGGGGTGGAGCCTCCCCTCAGCTACATCCCAGTCAGCCAACTCCAGAATGATTTGAGACACTAATAACTGACCAGAAATAGGAGAGAAGACGACTCCTTTGAGCATGCCCCGAAGGACTCCCACGTATTGCCACAGGAGAGCCAAGCATGGTCTCTTGACAGGGTGGGAGACCAGCAACCTGTATGGACTATGAGAAAAGAATTTAATAGGTAAGACTAAAATCCTCTTTGCTCTGTCGTCCAATACAGGTTACTGGTAACTCTTATGTCCAACCATTGAGTTCCCCAGAGGCGGGAAGAAGGCAAGGACCATGAGCAAGGCCCCCAAAATCACCAGGACCTCTATGAACCCACCGGTCAGAGATCCCAACAAAACTGAATTGTCAACGGACACCAACTAGGGGTAAAAACACCCCATGAACTGCAACACAGCACACTGAACTAGAGCCAACAGGGCTTAACAGTAAGGAAGCACTGAGAACCTCAGAAGAAGATGGTGATCCTAGACAGGCAAAACTGCCTCCAGGACCTTCCTCCTGAAGCTGGCCTCAGCCGAGGCCAGCACATCCACACGGCAGTGCTTCGAAAAGGTGTGCACAGAAGACCAAGTGGCCGTCCTGCACAACTGATCAGCAGATGCTTGATTCTTGTAGGCCCAAGAGGCCCCAATGGACTTGGTGGAATGAGCCATGACCCGAAAGGGAACATGTTTATTACTCAATTCGTAAGCCCTACGAATAGTGGACTTGAGCCGATGAACATCTGCCTTCCACAGATAACCCTGCAGAAGAAGGTCTGGACGAGAGGGGAGTGGAAAGGGCTCCACCACGGATAGGGCCAGAAGCTCCAGATACCAGGACTGACGAGGCCAATTCGGAGCGATCAGGATTACTGGACAATGTTCTGAATCACCCTTATCAACACTGGAAGAGGAGGAAAGATGTAGGCCAGGGAGAATGTCCAGGGAATGGACATTGCGTCGGCAGCCAGGGCTAGTGAGCCTCTCCACCAGGAGCAGAACGTCGGAACCTTCCTGTTGTGCCTGGTTGCCATCAGATCCACTAGGGGTACCCCCCACTTCTGAGTTAGGAGCTGAAACACCTCCGGATGAAGTTCCCACTCTCCGCTGTCGACTGTGTGACAACTGAGGAAGCCTGCCATGACGTTGTCTACGCCTGGAATGTGCACAGTGGAGATGACAGGAACATGAACCTCCGCCCCGGACAGAATGGCCTTGACCTTTAACCAAACGGCGAGACTTCTTGTCCCGCCCTGCCTGTTGATGTAAGCCACGGAGGTGGCGTTGTCTGATTCCACTCTGACCGGACAGCCCTCTAGCTGAGATTCCCAATGACGTAGAGCATGAAATATCGCTCGCAGTTCTAGAACGTTGATGGGAAGAAGAGACTCCAAGGACCACTTCCCCTGAGCACTGATGCGACATACTCACAGTGTCAAAATAACCCACTGACAATAAATCACCCAATTTAAGTGCGAGAGATTAAAGATTCACCCCAGAAACGTTACAACTAAACTTATCTGGCAAGCGAAGGGTTAATCAATGGCGGAGAGAGGGAGAGTCCGGTCCCTGCGTAGGATACTCGCTGAGAAAAGCTCACTTAAATGGCTGCCACAACGGGAGCCAATCAGAAAAGAGGCGCAAAACGAGCACTCATGGGAAATGTAGTTTTTCCCCAAAGCAGTGCCCGAAGCCCCCCAAGTCCCCCAACACACTTGAACTAGAAACCGGAGGATAGAGCAAGGGCAGAAAAGAAAAATGAGCCCACTCTGAAGAAGCTGTGACAAGCAGTTCCAGAAAGAAGTCCCAAAGAGTGTAGGCCCATAGAGAGTAAATGGAGCAATGGCGTCTATGCGGTAAAAACACGCCTTAAAGGCGCAGTACTCAAATTTAAGAATATTAACCCAAAAGTTAAAAAGATTAAAAAAACATACAGGGAACACATGTACACAATAATAAAACACTAACCCAGTAAAGTAAGTGTTATAAAACCCCCATTAAACGCGTCAAACCAGCAGACAAAGGCTTAAGGTACCACAGACTGCTCCAAAAACCTATAGACATACACTATTATATATATGTGTGTGTGTGTGTGGTGTGTTTATAAAACACCCAATGAGTGCCGGGGTGCGCAATGAGAACTCCCAAATACAAGCCCAGTTAAGGGACACTGTGGGACAAGTGGACCTGCAGCACTCAAAGAGTGGCTCACCTTTCTGCAGATCTTCTGTCTTCAGGTCACCATGTAAAGATCACCTCAGTGGGCAATCCCCAGGGAAACACTTATAACCAAGATATTCCCTCTTCAGGGCTTAAGGTCCACCAAAAAGCACCTGGACACTGAGCTAGCCACTTTGAAGAGGGCATTTGTCAGTCATGGTAACCCGCCTAATGGTGGTATTCCATATCTGACAGAAAAATAAAAAAAAGAAAATAAAACTAACAAGAGATGTTCTCCACGTGGTGTGTTCACACCCAGGAACAAGTCATTCTGGAGTTAGCTGACTGGGATGCAGCTGAGGAGGGAGGGGAGGCTCCACCCCCTGCATACATTTAGAGAAATGTTCCTGCCTACTTAAAGGGGCGGATCACCTCCCAGAGTTACCAGTAACCTGTATTGGACGACAGAGAAAAACGCTATACGTACAATGCAGAACGATCTACACCCAACACTATAGGCTACATGCCAAACACGTACAAATGTAATACGCCACATGCCAAAAGTTATTTACAACAGGAAAAAGAGGATTTTAGTCTTACCTGTTAAATCCTTTTCTTTTAGTCCATACAGGTTACTGGTAACTTTGGGCAGGTGATCAACCCCTTTAAATGTAGTCAGGAACAATTCTAGAATTGAATGCAGGGGGTGAAGCCTACCTTCCCTCCTTGGCTGCAGCTAGCCAACCATCTCCAGAAAGATTTGAGACAGTGGAAGGGAAAGAAGACTCCTGTGAGCATGACCCAGAAGAACCCCCACGGTCTACCACAGGAGAGCCAAGCACAGTCCCTTGACAGGGTGGGAGACCAGTAACCTATATGGACTAAGAGAAAAGGATTTCACAGGCAAGACTAAAATCTGCTTTTCTGTAGTCCAATACAGGTTACTGGTAATTCTGGGATGTCCAACCATTGAGTTGCCCAGAGGCGGAAAGGTAAGTTAAGGACCAGGCGCAAAGACCGCAAAGTCACCAGCAGATATGAACCATCAGATCAGAGATAGCCCAACAAACACAGTAGTGTCAACAGACATTGACTAGGGGTAACACCACAACTGTTACACAGCACACTGAACTAGAGCCAAAGGGGCTCAAAAGTGAAGGAAGCACCAAGAACCAAAGAAAATCCTAGGCAGGCAAAACTGCTTCCAGGATTTTCCTCCCAAAAGCTGGCATCAGCCAATGCCAACACATCAACACTGTAGTGCTTTGAAAAGGTATGCGCAGACATCCAGGTGGCAGCCACGCCAAACTGATCAGCAGAGGCCTGATTCTTGTAAGCCCAAGAAGCCCCAATACATCGTGTACACTGAGCTGTGATCTTGAAAGGGAACAGGCTTCTTCTTTGGCTCATAAGCCTTATGAATAGTGGACTTGATCCAAGAATCAATAGTCACCTTGGATGCAGGTCTTCCTGCCATAGGACCCTCAGAAATGAAGAACGTTGTGTCAGAATGCCTGACACACTCAGTACGATGTACATAAAACTTGAGACAATGCACCAAGTCTAACAAGTGGCGATCCTTCTCCTTGTCAGAGGTGGGGTCAGGGCAGAAAGAGGGCACCACAATCTCCTGATTGATGTGGAACTCCAAAACCACCTTGGGGAGGAACTCCTGAGAGGTGCAAAACACCGCCTTGTCCTTGTGAAACACCAATTAGGGAGGTCTACAGGACAGAGCATGTAACTCCACGACAAGGCGGACAGACATAATAGCCAGGAGAAAGGCCATTTTCCACGTCAACAGGCGTAGAGGAATAGTAGCCAAAGACTCAAATTGAGGGAGCGGAAGAACGCCCAAAACCAAAATAAGATCCCACAGAGAAGCAGGATTCTTGAAGGCAGGATGAGAATGAGCAACGCCTTGGGAGAAAACCTTGACATCAGGAAGGATGGCAATGCTCCTCTGAAAGAAAAGAAAGAGCAGATGTCTGAACCTTAAGGGAACTCAAACTGAGGCCCTTATCCACACCGTCCTGCAAAAAGGCCAGGACCATAGGCAAATCAAACTCCTGAGACAGGTCCTTATCGGCACACCAAGATAGGAAGGTCGACCACACACGATCGTAGATCTTGGAAGAAACAGACTTGCAGGCACAGAGCCAGTAGTCATCACGCCAGAAGAAAACCCTTTCTTCTTCAATATTGAGGATTCAATTTCCAAGCCGTGAAAGCTAGCCAATGAACATTCTCCTTCCACAGGTAACCCTGTAGAAGATCCAGATGGCAAGGGAGCCGGAATGGCTCCACCACGGACAGATCCAGAAGCTCCGGAAACCAAACTTGGCAAGACCAGTACGGAGCAATCAGAATGACTGGACAGCGCTCCAGTCGTAATTTCCGTAACACTCTGTGCAACATTGGGAGGGAAGGAAAGATGTAGGCCAGAGGAAATAACCAAGGAATGGACATGGCATCCACCGCCAGATCTAGAGGATCCCTCCAGCAAAAGCAGAACCTCGGATCCTTCCGGTTGTGTCTTGTTGCCATCAGGTCGATGCAAGGAAGACCCCACTTCTGAACAATGGGGGTAAACACCTCTGGGTGCAGTTCCCACTCTCCTCTGCCCACTGTGTGTCAACTGAGGAAGTCTGCCATGATGTTGTCTACACCGGGAATGTGCACTGCGGATATGGCAAGAATGTGTTCCTCTGCCCAGGACAAAATAGCCTTGACCTCTAACCAAGCAGCGAGACTTCTTGTTTCGCCCTGCTTGTTGATGTAAGCCACAGCCATGCCATTGTCAGACTGTTCTCGGACTGGACAGTCTTCCAGCTGAGATGTCAAATGACGAAGGGCATGGGATATCGCCCAAAGCTACAATATGTTGATGGAAGGAGAGATTCCTCCTGAAACCATCGACCCCGAGCACTAAGGCAACCCAGGACCGTTCCCCAGCCACAGAGGTTGGCATCCATCATCACCGTGGTCCAGAAGGATATCAGGAAGGACTTGCCCTTCAGAAGATTGCAGAGGTCTAGCCACCATGACAAACTCAGTCCCACATGAAGAGGGAGGGACACAGACATCTTCAGAAGGTCCGTCTGACCCCTGGTGTGCGCCATGGCAAACTGTACCACTTCTATGGTGGAAATTAATTTCCCCACTAGAGAGGACAGCTTTTGGCTGGAACTGGATCCTGAGCCAAGACCGCAGAAACCCTGTGGGCGATCTGGTGAGCCACCTAGTCCATGAGAAACACCATGCTCTTCTGGGTGTCAAAGAGGAGGTCCAGGAAGACTGGGATGGAACAAGATCTGATTTGTCAAAGTTGATTATCCACCCGTGATGGGTGAGCATGAATGCATTGCTGAACCTGCTGATGAAGAAGTTCCGCAGAGGGGGCCTTCAGAAGCAGGTTGTCCATGTATGGAGTAACTCTGATGCCGTCCCGGTGAAGGACGGGCACTAAGGCTCCCAATGTTGAAGACTTGAGGAGCTGTCGTCAGACCAAATGGAAGAGTTGAAAAACTGAAAATGCCCTCTGTCGCAGGCAAATCAGATATACTGCTGGCTCTCTGGATGAATGGCAATGTGTAAATACGCTTTATGAAGATCCAGAGAAGAAATTCCCCCGGGGTCATGGCAGCAATCACCGTACATAGAGACTCCTGGTGATTAGGAGTCCAGATTACAATGAAATGGAGATCTTTCAAGTTCAAACTGGGATGACAACCGCAGTCCTTCTTGGAGACCACAAAGAGGTTTGAGTAAAAACCCATAACTCTGTCCTGAACTGGAACCAGCTCTAGAACATCCTTGTACAGAAGAGCCTGAATAGCACCCTCGAACAGATGGCATTTCTCTGTGCCCTGAGGCGTATGAGAAGAAAAGAAGCGAAAGGGAGGAAGAGAGGCGAAAGGGATCCTGTACCCTTCCGTTACCACCTGTAAAACCCCTGAGTCCGCCACTGAATCCTCCCAAACGCTGTGATAGTGGCGCAGACGGCCACCCACAGCAGAATGTGGACCAAGGTTCAGAGAGTCATGCCGAAGGAGGCTTGGAAGCCTTGGGCTTGGAGAAGACCTTGGGCTTCCATTGCCGTTTGGGCTTGGAGGAGGTACACGGAGCTGAAGGAACCGTCTGGTTCGCCAGACATGTCTCATTCTGAAAGGAACGAAAATACCGGTTACTCTTAAGTGGTGTTTCCTCCTAGGGATCAAGGGTAGAAGGGTACTCTTACCCCCTGTGGCCTTACTGATCAGAGCCTTAAGACCTGGCCCAAACAAAGAAGTGCCTTGAAAAGGTAAGGAGAGCAATGTTTTCTTAGAGGCAGTGTCAGCAGACCAGATCATGAGCCAAAGAGCGCGTCTGGCAACCACAGACATGGTGGAAACCCTAGCCACCAAATGGATGGCATCAAATAAGGCAACAGAAACAAACATACTGCTGAGCCTCAGAAATGTTGGTAAGGAGGCGCAACATATCCGAAGTAGGAGCAACCTGACAAACAGCAAGGGTGAGTTGTTCAGTGCAGACCACAATGGTCCAGTTCACCCATGCTGCAGCAAATGCTGGAAGCATAGCAGTACCAGCAGTGGCAAAGATGGACTTGAGGGAGACCTCAAGTTTCTTGTCAGTCCAGTCCTTTAGAGCAGATGCATCACACACACTGGCAAGGCAGTAGACTTGGATAGCCTGGAGATTGGGTTCATCTCCCCCAAAGTGGATGCTCCTCTGAACAAGCACAGCCTCAGAGAAGGGATAAAGCTTGGCAAGTTTCTTGGAGACAGACTGTTTTCTGTCCGGAGACTTCCTCTCTTCAGACACAAGGAGGTCAAGAGTGGGGTTAGGTGGAAAGCAAGTAAGGGGCTTTTCAGGCTCCTGAAATACATCAGAAAGAACCTCCTGCACTAAGGAAATGTTTAGAGTATTTAAAACAGCCATGATCAGGTCCTCAGCAGAGGGCTTAGGACCATCCTCAAAAGGATCCCCAAAAAACTGAGAGGAGCCCGCCGCAGAACATTCCTCAACATTTCAATTCACCAGCAGTTCCTCCTCAGAGGAATCTGACATCAGGTACACCCTGAGGTTTTGGCAGGAAAGACCTGATGGAGAAGGGGGTCTGCCAAGAATGGAAGACCCCCTGTAACTGGGATGGAAAGAGTTGCAATGTGAACCTAAGGTCCCTAGCAGTAGCCTTCAACTCTTTCACCCAAACTGGTTCTAATGCATGGCCGGAGGTCACTGGAAGACTCTCAGGGACATCAGAACATGCTGGGCATAAATGACCAGAGAATTTTCTAGGTAACCCTGAATGACAGGAAGAGCAATGCGCAATAGGGGATACAGAGACCCCAGCATCCTTAGTCTTAGGTCTGGCCCCAAGCTCCAATGGCACAGACATTCTCACAGTGTCAATAACCTTACAGTATAATAAGTCACCCAATTACAGTGTGTAGGATTAAAGTTTCACCCCAAAAAAATGCCAACTTAGACTTATCTGGCAAGCAAAGGGTTAATCAGCAGAGGAGAGAAGGAGTGTCCAAGCCCTGCGTAGGACTGGAACAAGCAAAACATGGCTGCCGCTGAGCGAAGCAGGAGAAATGTAGTTTTCCCAGAAAAAGTATCCCAGCAGTGCCCAAAGCCCCCAAACACACTGGAAACATGAACCGGATGATAGAGCAAGGGCAGACAGAAAGAATGAGCCATCTCTGAAGTCGCTAGGTTAAACAGTTGCAGCGATATGTCCCGAACTGTACAGTCCCATAGGAATGAATGGAGCACTCAAATTTTACAAAATTGAAGGTGTAACATTAAAAGACATGAAACATCACTAAAACATGTTAGGATACCCAAAAAACTCTGAACCAGTAGGAAAAGTGTGAGAACCCCCCCCAAATGAATGCAAAACCAGCAGCTAAAGGGTTAAGTACCACATAAACCTGCTTCAAAACACCCAACAGACATACACCCAATTAGTGCAGGAGTGTGAAACAGGAACTCCAAATGAAAAACCCCTGTGCGGAGGAGTACTGTGGGACATGTGGACCTGCAGCACTTAAAGGGTTGCTCACCTTTCCTGCAGATCTTCTGTCTTCAGATTACCATGTTTTAAGAAGAAGCCTCCGTGGGCAACTCCTGAGGAAATAACTTGTACCCAAGATTTTCCCACAGGGCTTAAGGTCCACAAAAATCACCTGGTTACTGAGCTAGCCACATCTAAGGGCATTGTCAGTTATGGTAATCCACCCAATGGTGGTATTCCATTTCTAACAGAAAAATAAAAAAACTTCTAAAGCTATAGCAGAACTGTTCTCTTGCCTGTGTTATCTTCACCAAGGAACAAATCTTTCTGGAGCTGGTTGGCTAGCTGCAGCCAAGGAGGGAAAGTAGGCTCCACCCCTGCATACAATTCTAGAAGTGTTCGTGCCTACAATTAAAGGGGTGGATCGCCTACCCAAAGTTACCAGTAACCTATATTGGACGACAGAGAAGCCATTATACTCAGTATGCAAAACGCAATGCTATACATAAAACGCAATAGGGAAAAACGTTATACTCAAAATGCAATGTGCACATCGCTATATGTACACACAAAAAACAAGCTTACATGCTCACTCTCACACACTGCTGCTCAAACACTCACACATCCACCGTTGCACAAGTACAAACACAAACACCGCTGATGGAGAGTTGCATAACACCTTTTTGGACCTAAGCTCTGAAAATTCAATAAGCCAGTCATTAACCCTTTGAGTTCCAGAGGGGTACGCAATGCATTGCTTTGCCAGGAAGGTCTTGGGCGGTTTGCACTTTTAGGACCGGAACAATCTTGACCTGTTTGACTATGTCTTTTTTCAACATTTTTTTCCCTCCAAGTCTTTTATTCCAACCACACAAATGATATACTTTTTTTTTTTTTCTACACACAAGTAGGTCTCTCTTTTGATACCACACTTATATAAATAACCCATTTATTTTATTAAAAATAAAGAATAAAAAAAAAATTAAATAAAAACAATTTTTATTGATTCGTTTGTGATCATTTGTGCCCTATGGGTTAATTTTTTTTTTTTTTTTATAGAGAGACTGCATAAAAGGTATGACTAGTCATTAATACCTACAAAATGTGCAGTTTAGGGGGGCACAGTCCCTCTGGAGCAAAAATCCCCATGTCCCTTTTTCCCTCCCTAGTTTCCCAATTTTTTGGAGGTATGATTGTGTGGTGCGTAGAAGTGTATTCAAAAGCAATAGTGCTCGGCACTCAGCCGGACATCCCATAATGAATAAGAGGGAAGATAATAATAAACAGTCGATTTATTGAAAAAATAAATAAATAAAAAGAATGGGATCACACTGGAGGCAAAATAAACTATACACGTATACTCTGACGCATTTTGCATCTATTAGGTGCTTAATCATAGATGATTACATTAACTGAGTAACGGATATTTAAAACCTCTGTGGGAAGCCATCAAGTAAATATGATTGGATAAAAACGAACTCTGGAACGTGTTTAGAAAAATCCTCAATAGGGATAGTCTAATAGTACAAACAGAAATAAACACACTAAACTAGTCACAGTGTTGGGGGGCACTATACTATATTAGTAATGCCCCATTCCAAGTTCAGGCCATAAGGTACTCTAGTATTAAGCTGGAAGATCCAATAAGTTTCTCTACGGGAGATCAAATAGACAATATCACACACACACACACACACACACACACACACACACACACACACACACACACACACACACACACACACACACACACACACACACACACACACACACACACACACACACACACACACACGTGGTGGAACTACAATGCGCTCAATGCCTATAAACGTGACAAGAGACACATTGCCATCATGTTTATCCAATACATGGTGTGACACTGCGGAATCTCGATTGTTAGTATCTATTTTATAAAGATGTTCCCGCAAATGTGCCTTCAAGGGACGAATAGTATAATTACAATTGACATAAGCAGTATTGGCAAACGTATCTCCTGTCACAATAGATTTAAATGTCTGGCTGATTTGGATAGGAGCACATACTCTACACACCTGATTTCTACACTTTTAGCAACCCACATGCTTCAACCATGTTGGTTGGCGAGATTTTGAACTAAAATAATGCTTAGTCTGTTTCCTATTGTGCAGCCCCTCTTAGCTACAAACTGGCAACCGCCAGATAAAATTTCAGACAATTTGTGATCTGTATTTAAAATAAGCAACAGGGATTCAATAATACTTCGTATCTGATTAAACTGGTTACTATATTGGGTGACAAACCTAACTCCCTGATTAGAACTCAGATTACCCCCAGAGAGACGGGATGATTGTAACACCAGCATCTGTCTATCCTGTTTTCTGGCAAAAGAATACATCCGCTGCCCATCTTGAACTTGATAAACCCTGCTGAGGAATTTTTGCTTTAGGATAACAGCCTCCTGGTCGTAAGTAGACAAGTATTTCTCACAACATGTTTGGGGTGACAGGAAGAAGCGTGCAGCAAGCTATTGCCTGAATTAGGTTTCATATAGATACAGGTGTATAACCCCCCTACTCTCGCCAGGGGAAAAAAAAAAAAAAAAAAGTTAAATCCAAGAAGTTGATTTGGCTACTGTGAAAATCAAAGTGAATCTAAGGTTGTCCTGATTATCATTGAGAAAATCCAAAAAGTGGACAGCCTCATCACTGGACTCCTCCCACACAAACAGGAGGTCATCAATATATTTGCGATATCACCAAATGTGGTCTCTGAAAGGGTTCAAATCTCCGAAGATGTGGCGAGTCTGCCACCAACCCATATATAGGTTGGCAAATGAGGGTGCAAATCGCGCCCCCATCGCCATGCCACACCTCTGGAGATAAAAAAAAACCCCATCAAAAGCTAAAAATATCGTCTGTAAGCAGGTACATGATGCATCTAAGGAGGAAGGCCTTGAGGTCGTCGGAAAAATAATCCAAATATCCGACGACCTCAGGGCCCCCTCACGTGGAATGGAGGAGTACAGGGAGGACACGTCCGCTGTAAGCCACACACAATTGGAGTCCCATTTCATATTCCAGCTAAGTTGGAGAAGATGCTTGGTATCATGAAGCAAACTGGGCAGACAAGACACCAAGGGTTGAAGGTAGAAATCAATCCATTCCGAGAGTGGCTCATTTAATGAGCCAATACAGTAAATGATCTGCCTACCCACCAGATCCACCAAGCTCTTATGAATCTTAGGGAGATGGTGGAACACTAGAACGATAGGATAATCCACCATGAGATATTCCGATTTCTATTTGGTCACAACACCAGTGCTTAACCCAAATTCTATGAGGTCATATAACTCATTTTTAAAGAGCACTGTAGGATCACGACCAAGGATCTGATATGTTCCAACATCACCCAATTGCCTCTCAGCCTCACCCTTTGTAAAATATTCGGTCCAATATCACAACATTGCCTCCCTTGTCAGAAGCACGTACCACCAAACGGTCATCATTCTGAATCTCTTAAAACTTTTCATTCCCTATATGTAAGATTATCTGATCCCCTGGTGGTACTCTTCAACAGAGATAGAAGTTCCTTTTCTTCAGTGTGTCCCGACACGGCGATAAGACAAAACGGGATTGCCCCTCCCTCCAGCTGGCACAGGAACCAATGAAAATGGTTTAAAAACCGGTCTCCCTGCTTGGCTTGTTAGTCCTTTTTTGTGCCAGCAGGAGCAGCAGCAGCGTGTCAGCGTTGCCTTTTTTATATCTTCTGGAGGGCCGCTTGTAAGGCTGCCGATCCAGGGTAAGGGAGCCCTGAAGCCCCGGTTTCGCTTCGGCCGGTCGGGGGAGCCGCAAGATGCTGGGAGCGTGTAGAACGGCAAATCCTGGTGGGACATTCAAACAGAGGCTAAGGTAAGGCTCCATTATTTTAATACAGTCATTAAAAGTTAAATTTTAGTATTGTTTTTTGATACACTACTTATTGTCATGGCTGTCCCTAAGCCTTCCACTACACCCATTGCTAAGGAGAAATCTGTGGACAAGGAAGAGAAAGTTAAGCAGAAAACTTGCTTAAACTGTGATGCTAAGCTATCCAGTACTGAATATTCTAAAATTTGTGCAGAATGCCTGAGAAAAGCAGCTAATCAGGCTATTCCAGGCCAGTTCCAGAGCTTCCTGTCATGGATGAAATCTTCCATGCAGGAAACATTTTCAGCCATGCAGCAGACGCAGCCTCAAAAGAAAAGGTTAAGAATGAAAGATCCTGAGGAGGGAACCTCTAACAGGATGGAGGAAGCAGAATCAGATAGCATACAAGAGATTATGTCTGCCTACTCCTCCCAGGAAGAGGGGGAAATCACAGAAGATGAAGGAATATTCAACATTGACAAAATGGACATGTTAAAAAATATGAGAAAGACACTGGGTCTCGCAGAAGAGCACGAAGAACAGGATGTCCTGGATACAGCTTTTCTGGGTAACAAAAAGCCTGTACAGGTATTCCCGGTTCATCATGTGGTTTCAGATGTAATAAAAGCAGAATGGAATAAAGGGGACAAAAGGGTATCAACAACAAAAAAATTCCAAAAATGTACCCTTTTAAGGAAGAGGATACGGCATTATGGCTGTCCCCTCCCCCAAGGTTCATGCTCCAATAGCACATCAAAAGAGGACAACGCTTCCCATGGAGGATGGGTCTTCACTCAAGGACGCCATGGATAGACAGATAGATAGTACCCTGAAAAAGTAATTTTCCTTTCTAGGCCAGTCTCTGAAAATAGCACTAACCTGCATATCACGAACCATCAGGATCTGGTTAACAGAAGTGTCCTTCATAAAAGATGCATTGGGATTTACATGTGACGCCTCTGTGCCCTATGGCTCAGAGCTTGGGGAGCGGACGCTTCTTCAAAAGCAAAATTAATATCCTTGCCGTTTACTGGAGCCATGCTATTCGGAGAACAGCTGGAGGATCTTATTAAAAGTGTATCTGGAGGAAAGAGTCAGTTTCTTCCCCAAGACCGAAGACACAGAGGATCTCCTAGTAGACCACCTTTTAAGACAAGAAAGTCTTTTCAGAAAAACAGGAGGTTTCAGCAAGGCAAGTTCTATGATCAGAGGAGACAATCACAGTCTCAGGGGACTACACCAGCCTTCAGGAAGGGGTCCTTTCAAAGAAACCAAGTTAAGAAAGAATCACAATGAGGGTCAGTGGGCCCTGCCTCCAGGACCAGTGGGGGGCAGACCAGCTATTTCTACCCCACTGGAAGATAAAGACATCAGACAAACGGGTACTGCAAAACCTGGAGACAGGTTATCCGCTAGAATTCTGTACGAGGCCAAGCAAGAACATCTTCTAATCATCCCCAGTTCCATTGGACCTGGGGAAAAAGGAAGAATTAATATGCTCAATTCAAGCACTAGAACAAAGCAGTGTCATTCAGCCAGTTCCAGACCACCAGAAAGAAATATTATTGAATATATCCCTTTTCCTAACTCCCAAAGCAAATGGAGGCTACAGAACAATTTTAGACATAAAACGCCTGAACCAGTTCATAAAATATCAATCCTTCAAGATGGAAACAGTAACCTCAGTCCTCAGAGCAATAAACCCAGGAGACTGGATGGCGACAATAGATCTAAAAGATGCGCATCATCATATCCCAGTCAGAGAATCTCATCAAAACTATTTGAGATTCAAATTGGCTCAACAGCATTGGCAGTTCAAGGTAATTCCCTTCGGGCGTTCACGAAAATCCTGGCAGTATCCTTGGAACAGTTAAGAAGGGAGGGAATAACTATCATCCCTTATCTTGACAATCTATTGCTTCTAGCGAACAATCTCAATCAAGCAAAGCAACAGGTAATCAGAACTCAGTATCTACAGTCCTTGGGATGGATTTTAAACAAAGGGAAAAGCCAGTTGACTCCGTGTCAATCTCTAACCTTTCTGGGGCTCATATTAGACACCATCAACAACAGAGCATCATTGTCACACCAAAGAATCTTCAACATCTCCTCGAGAGTACGGCGTTTCAGTTCAAAACCTACCCAGACCTCACAGGATTGTATGAGTTTGCTGGGAGCCTTAGCTTCATCAATTCAAGTGGTCCCTTGGGCTCGTGTTCACATGAGGCCAGTCCAAAAACGGTTCCTAAAAAATTGGAACAAGGATTCGATCAACATGACTCAACAGATCAAGCTGACTCCAGGAGTAAAGAGACATCTAAAATGGTGGACATCCCTAAAGAACTTGAGGAAAGGATTCTCCTTTCTGGATCAGGAATGGGAAACAGCATGGATGCCAGCCTGATAGGCTGGGGAGGTCTTTGGAGGGAGATATCAGTACAAGGAAGCTGGAAGGAGCCAGAAAAAAGTCTACACATAAATGTTCTGGAATTAAGAGCAATATTCCACTGCCTGACAAGCCTAGAGAAGTACTTAAAAAAACAGGTCAGTCAGGATTCAGTCAGACAACATTGTAGCAGTAATGTATATCCAGAATCAGGGAGGACTGGGAAGCCCATTACTAAGCAAGGAAGCAGAGAGACTCCTGAAATGGGGGGAATTAAATCTAACGCAATTATTGGCATCCCACATTCCAGGGAATCAAAACATCACAGCAGATTTTCTAATCAGAAACATCCTGGACCAGGGGAACAGGTCCCTAAACAAGGAGGTCTTCAAGGAAATTGTAAAAAGATGGGGTCAACCATCAATCGATCTAATGGCAACAAGCGAGAATACAAAATACAGAGCATTTCTTTCACGCAAATACTATCCATTAGCAGAGGGGGTGGATGCAATGTCAATAAAATGGAATTTCAGTCTAGCCTACATACTTCCTCCAATACTGATGATCCCACTGGTCCTAAAGAAAATAAAGAAGGACCAGGCCAACATAATGATAGCTCCAGATTGGCCAAGGAGAATCTGGTATTCAGAGTTGAAAAACCTTTCGGTGGACCTTCCCTGGAGGCTACCAAACAGACAGGTTCTTCTCCATCAGGTGCCTATCTTCCATCAGAATCCAGGATTCTTCAGATTGATGGCATGGAGGCTGAGAGGACATCATTGAAGTTAAAAGGTCTGTCAGATTCAGTCATCAACACTAAAATAGCTGGAAGGAAAACATCCAGGTCAAAAATCTACTTCAGGATATGGAGAATTTTCAGAAAGTGGTGCATCAAAAAAAGGGCTACACAGATCATCTCTCTCTACGTCAAGTATACTTAATTTTCTTCAGGAAGGCTATGACAAAGGATTAAGGCCAGCCTCATTAAAGGTTCAACTGTCGGCTATCTCTGCCATATTTGCAGAACACTTTGCAGAAGCAGATGTAGTGAAAAGGTACATTAAAGCAATAAGTAAAACCAGACCTAGAATAAAATGTATCATACCCCCCTGGGACTGGTACTCAAGCAATTGGCGGTCTCTACAAAATTCGAACCTTTGGATAAGGTTCCAATCAAGAACCTTACATTGAAGGTGGTGTTCCTAACAGCCATAACCTCAGCCAGGAGGGTGAGTGATTTGCAGGCTTTATCTTCAAAATCACCATATCTAATATTGTATCAAGATAAAGCGGTCCTTAGAACTCGTCCTGGATTCAAAACTAAAGTGGTATCAGATTTTCATTTGAACCAAGAAATAGTGTTACCATCATTCTGTCCTGACCCACAAGACAATACAGATCCTCTTCTAGATAACTTAGACCTAGTAAGAAATATCTCAACTTACCTGGAGGACAAAAGAATTCAGGAAATCAGATTCCCTCTTTGTACGTCATCAGGGTAAATTCAAGGGCACAGAAGCCTCAAAAGGCCTCAGTGGCAAGGTGGATAGTGGAATGCATAAAAATGGCGTATTTTGAAGCTGGGAAGACTCCGCCAAAAAACGTAAAAAAGCCCATTCCACCAGAGCTATGGCAGCATCCTGGGCATCGAAGGCCGCAGTATCTCCAGACGAGATTTGTAAAGCTGCTACATGGTCCTCCATGAACACGTTCATTAGTCACTACTAGCTTGATGTTCAAGCATTGGTAGATGCAAAATTTGGGAGGACAATATTACAAGCAGCCACCAAGGTAATGGGTACGATTACTATTCCTAGTTATGTCTGGCTATTGTTTATTGCAGGACTTCTTTAGGAGGCGAAGTGGGATGCTAGATCAACTCTAATATTTTATCCCCACCCGGATAGGGTACTGCTCTGGTATATCCCAATTTGTCTTATCGCCGTGTCGGAGACACAGAAGGGAGAAATTTACTTACCGATATTTCCTTTTCTTCCATGTCCCCCCACGGCGCTCCCGCCCATGTATTAACCTCTCCATATTATATTTTTCAGCTTTGACAAAAGTGGACTAACAAGCCATGCGGGGAGACCTGTTTTTAAACCATTTTCATTGGTTCCTGCGCCAGCTGGAGGGAGGGGCAATCCCATTTTGTCTTATCGCCGTGGGGGGGACACAGAAGAAAAGGAAATATCGGTAAGTAAATTTCTCCCGCTTTTTGAAACATTTATAGTTGTGGACCTTTTGTATGAATGGGGTAAAAACTGGACCTGGGAGTAAGACCGGATTCTAGGCTGCCAACCAAAACTGGTGCCACTACATCATGGGACTCCAAGCATAACTGCACGAGGTCATGCATAGAACATCTTTCTTTAAAATCTTTGTTGTCGTAAGTCAGACCTAGTGCTCACTCCACGTCTATCAACACAGGTTTGGGAATATTTAAAAAAAAAAAAAAAAAAAAAAAAAAAAAAAAAAAAAATTACTTCTTAAAAAGTGTAAGTTGTCTAATGAATCTATTTACATCCAACAAAGTGTTAAAGACATTGAAACGAACACTAGGGACAAAATTGAGACCCTTCACCAATGTAGACATTTGTTCCTCAGATAAACTGACTTGAGATAAATTAAGGACAGTCAGTCCTATGCATTCCTCTGTCTGCTTTCCCTTATTGGATTTCTTCGATCTCCTGTTACATCTCCCCCTTCTCCTGGTGTTCCCCTTCTTTAGTTAATGCATCTCATCGTATGTCCCCTGTAATTTTTTTGAGCAGCAGGTAGCAATATTTTGACTTGAATGTGAAGACAATCCTGTCTCAATCCCAGAAGTGAATTCCGAAGGGGATACCGTGACATCCAAATCAGTCCTCCCGCTAGCACCATCTCCCTCCACACTGGAGAAGCTGACCCTCCGATGTTGGTTCTTTAAAATAGAGTATCTGGACGTTCTTTGTTCCCTCCTATAGAGGTTCCACGTGTAAACCAAATTGGAATCATAGTCTTCTTTGTCTCGTAGATATTGCTTGTGTTTATACACGGAGAGTTCTTTATCCAATTTTTCCATAAACACTAAGTTTCCCATCCAAAGTCTTAAAACTATCATTAGATTTGGATCTTTCTAAGTCCTGCTGAATCACAGCAATTTCTTAATTTACTTTCACATGTTCTCTTCTCTTGAAATCAACGAGCTGATAAAAGTCCATTCCACTTTTCTATGAACTCTGGATCTTTAATCTCAAACGATGGAAATTTTTTAAATGCGTAATCCTCGTGGAATCCAAATACTCTCCAAATATTTGTCAAACGTAGCCATATGCCACCATAGGTGTAATCCCTTAGCCATGGCTTTTTCCAAATTGTGAAACAGATTTGATATCGAACGTGGATGTATCAATGGAAGTGGACTGAAACAAACTGTCCAAATGTGTCTCTCGATCTGTTTGGTATAATTACTCAATGAAAACATATCTTCCTTCAGTGTATGGATCTCCATGATAAACAAATATATAATATATTAAGTAGTCGCTAGTTTAAAATTCGTGGATGACTCTGTATAAAGAACAGCATTAGAATAAATCCTCTTTCAATCCATAGGAATATAAATGCCCATATAAACAAAGACAAACCAGGCGCTGTGTATTATAATGGGGAGCAATATACAACTGGAGTACTGTGCACTCAAGAATCAGAACAGCATGCACAATATAATAGGTGCAAACAAGTAACTCACAGTTAGCTCCTAAACCTGTACAGCCGCTCCTCTGATGAAGACTGAAGGGATACAGGTTGCTATGCGTACCAATGTTCAAACTGAGAGGGCTGGTGCTCTAAGCAGAGACGATCTAGGAGTTCCAGTATAGGTTCAAAAGCAATAGTGCTCGGCACTCATCCGGACATTCCATAATGAATAAGAGCAGCGAGAATACAAAAAGTTGATTTATTGAAATAAAATAAATAAAAAGAATGGGATCGCACTGGAGGCAAAACGGTAAAATTTACTTACCGATATTTTTTATTTTCCGTGTCCCTTCCACGACATTATACATATGGGTATTGTCTCCATCTCTCAGCTGTGTAGGACCAACCGATTAATAGTTTAAAAGGAAGTCTCGCCCTAGGTTAGTCGACTTTTGTCCGAGCTGAAAAATATAACCAGAATATAATTAGAGGGTCGGGTATGCCATGGAAGGGACACAGAAGAAAAAATATTGTTAAGTAAATTTTACTGTTTCTTCTGTGTCCCCTGTCCACTGCATTATACCTATGGGACGTACCAAAGCCGTGTTCCTTAGGGAGGGTAATCATAATGCATCAAAAAGAGGCACAGTATCTTACCCGTCAGGTAGGAATGACTGCTTCCAGGACTTGTCTTCCAAATTTTGCTTGAACATCTAACTGATCATGCCTTATAAAAGGTCGAAATAGATGACCAAGTTGCAGCCTTGCATATGTCCTCTATAGAGGCTTCAGCTTTGGCTGCCCAAGAGGTAGCATGGGCTCCGGTGGAATGAGCCTTAACAACTTTTGGAGCTATTGCTCATGAGTCTGCATAAGCTATCCTGATACAATCAGAAATCCATCTAGAGATGGATGCTTTAGATGCCGTTTTACCCTTACATTTTCCGAAGAAGTGTACAAAGAGATTTTCAGAATTTCCTAGTTCTGGATAAGTAACATGATATGCAACTAACTACATCCAAATTATGCAATGTTCTCTCCTTGCTATTACTGGGATTACAGCAAAAGGACGGTAGTACAATCTCCTGGTTGATATGAAAGGAAGATACTACCTTGGGTCTGAAGGAGGGTTTAGTCCTTAGGACAATCTTACCTGATGGATCACCATGTATGGGGAAGTAATAGATAAAGCCCGGATCTCATTCACCCTTCTAGCCGAAGTAATGGCTGTTAGAAAAACTGTTTTAGTGTTAAAAACTTTAGGGATACGTCTTGAATAGGCTCAAATTTTGATGAAGTAGCCAATTGATTCAGGACAATGTTCAAATCCCATGGGGGAATCACATCTCTGATTCGAGGTCTTGACTTAACAATGGACTTCATAAATCTTTTGATTAAGTCATCTTCCACAAAATGCGATGCTAGTATTGCTGAAATGGGAGCTCGTTGGACTTTTAAAGATGTAGGTCTAAGTCCCTTGTCGTAACCTTTTTGTAAGAACTGCAATATCTTTGGGGTAGTGACATCAGATCTACAAATCTTGTTGTCCCTACACTAAGAGCTAAAAGTCCTCCAGATTTTGTAATAAGTCTTAGTGGTGGATGGTTTTCTTCCTGCTATTATAGTATCTATTACTGGCCTAGAAAGTCCTTTGAGAGACACCGATTCCCTTTCAGTCTCCAGGCCTTCAATTTGAAGAAAAGGAAATTTTACTTACCGATAATTATATTTCCTCTGTGTCCTTCCACGGCATAGTGGGGCAATTGGCTCCGCCTCCCAGCTGGTAGGACCAATCAAGATTTTTATAAATTCTTAGCGCAACCTCCCTTTGGTAGTTTTACTTTTGTCCAAGCTGTAACGAGAACATGGTTAGTCTTAGGTAATATTTATTTTAAGTAATTATGTAATACACATGGTAGGAACGATACTAGTACCAATATACCATAAATAAATTGGGAGGGTTGCCGTGGAAGGACACAGAGGAAATATAATTATCGGTAAGTAAAATTTCCTTTTCCTCTGTGTCCGTTACACGGCATAGTGGGGACTTACCAGAGCAGTGCCCCAAACATAGGGAGGGTTCTTGAAGAGATGTAATTAGGTAGTTAAAGCTGCTTCCAGCACCTTCCTGCCGAATCTGGCATCTGCAGATGCTTGGATGTCTAATCTGTAATGCTTTACAAATGTAGAAACAGATTACCAGGTTGCAGCTTTACAAATCTCTTCAGGTGAGGCTTCTGCTTTCTGAGCCCAAGAGGTGGATATGGCTCTGGTCGAATGGGCTTTTATTTTTAAAGGAGGTTCTTTATCTGCTGATTCATAGGATAGGATAATGCAGTTCTTTATCCATCTGGAAATTGAGGATTTGGATGCTGCGCAACCTTTAAATTTTCCAAAATGATGGACAAACAGGGAATCTGTTTTTCTTATGAGCTGGGTACGCTTGATGTAGATCTGAAGACAGCGTACTAAGTCCAGGTTATGGAGACGTTTCTCTAGATCTCCCTTTGGATCTGGACAGAAAGATGGGAGCACTATCTCCTGGTTTAAGTGGAAATGTGATATAACTTTTGAGCGGAATGCAGGATTCGGTTTTAAAACTACTTTATCCTGATGGAATATTAGACAGGGAGAGGTGGCCATAAGGGCCTGAAGTTCACTAACCCTGCGAGCAGAAGTAACCGCTGTAAGTAGCACTGTCTTTAAGGTGAGATGCTTGATGGAAATAGACTCCAATGGCTCAAAGTATGGGTGTGAAGAGAGCTGTTGTAGAACCAGGTTTAGGTCCCATGAGGGGACCGTGTCGCGAATGGTAGGCTTGATCTTACATATCGCTGTCATATATTTCTTAATTAAAAAGTTGTCTGCAAATGGAGTGGCTAGGATGGCTGAAAGGGCTGAGAGCTGGACTTTCAATGATGCAGGTTTTAGGCCTTTCTGAAAACCTGTTTGTAAAAATTCCAGGATCTGAGGAGCAGCTATGGATTGCCTTTTCAGATTTCTGGATATGCACCAGCGATGGAAGGTGGTCCAAACTCTATAATAGATTTTGGTAGTAGAAGGACGTCTTCCTTGAAGTATAGTATTGATGACTGATTCAGAAAGGCCCTGAAGGGCTAAAGATTCCCGTTCAGCCTCCAGGCCCTGAGTTGGAAGAAGGACGGATTGGGGTGTACTATTGGCCCTTGACATAGTAGATCCGGAATGTCCGGCAGAGGAATTGGAGGGCAGACTGACATCTGTATGAGGTCTGCATACCATATTTTTCTTGGCCAGTTTGGAGCTATTAGAATGACATTTGCTCTGTCCATTCTTACTTTCCTTATTACCTCTGTTAGGAGAGGAATTGGTGGAAAAATGTAAGCCAGTGGAAATGTCCAAGGGATGGTCAGAGCGTCCTGGCCTGCTGATTGCCTTTCTGCCCACCTGGAAAGGTATATTGGACACTGTCTGTTCTGAGCTGTGGCCATGAGATCCACTGTTGGAGATCCCAATGTTTGAATCAGGGATAAGAATACCTTTCTGTTCAGGCTCCATTCTCCCGGATGCAATTTTTTCCTGCTGAGGAAGTCGGCTTGGATGTTCAGGTGACCTGATAGGTGTGAGGCTGTTAAGGCTAACAGATGTTTTTCTGCCCAGCATAATATCCTTACTGCTAGGCGATTGAGCTGAATGCTCCTGGTTCCTCCTTGATTCTGTAGATATTGTACTGCCGAGACATTGTCTGACCTTATAAGAACTGCCTGACCTGCTAATTCTTTTTGGAAGTGTAGCAGTGATTTCCAGATGGCTAATAGTTCCAGGCTGTTTATGTGAAGCTTTTGTTCTTGGTCTGACCAAACACCCTGAACTGACTTCTGGTTCCAGATCCCTCCCCAGCCTTGACGACTGGCGTCTGTAGTGAGAATCTGTTTGGGTGGATCTGTTAACGGACGACCTTGTGCCAGATTCTTTCCCTGAATCCACCAGGCCAACTCTTTTCTGGTGGCAGTCAATATTGGGATTCGTCTGTACCAGTTTGCAGGATCCTTTCGGTAAAACTGAAGGAAGTTGTACTGCATCTGACGTGTGTGTGATCTGGCCCATGCTATTATCTGTTGTGCTGAGGATAGGTGACCAAGGATCTTGGAGAAGAGTTTTACAGTCTGGAACCGTCTGGAGAGGAATGTAGTTACCCGCTGTAGGATGCGATCCTGTCGGTCCAAGGATAAGGTCACTTTGTTTAGGGCTGTGTCTATTATTACCCCCAGGAACTGAAGTTGTTTTGATGGGTATAGCATGCTCTTTTCTTCGTTGATCAACCAACCTAATTCTTGAAGCCTTCGTTTGCAGATGACTGTGTTTTGAACCGCTGTGTGAAGTGAAAGACGACATTCTGCTGATAAGTCCAAGTATGGGACAACTTTGAGCTGATGCTGGCTTCTTAGTTCGGCCATTACTACTGCCAGAAGTTTGGTAAAGATTCGTGGAGCAGTGGCTAACCCGAATGGAAGAGCACGAAACTGATAATGAGTCTTCAAAATGTGAAACCTGAGGTACTTTCGGTGTGATGGTCTGATCAATACATGGTAGAAGGCATCCTTCAGGTCTATGCGTGAAAGAAAGTTTTGTGGTTGAGTCAACTTTATTGCTGACAGCACTGACTCCATCTTGAAGTGTTGAACACGAAGAAACGGATTGAGATCATTTAAGTCCAGGATAAGACGAAGTTCCCCAGAAGGCTTTAAAACAGAGAAAAGAATTGAATAAAAGCCCTGGAACTTCTGACTCGCAGGTACTTCTTCTATAACTTTGTTGAGAAGAAGGGACTGGAGGACCTGTCTCATCTGGAGGATCTTGCCCTTGATCCTGATCTGAGATGTCTTGAATCTTGGAATTGGAGGAGCAGTTTGAAATTCGAGGACATATCCTTCCCTCACCATTTCCATTGTCCAAGTGTCTGGATGGAGTGACTCCCAGGACTGATGGAATTCCCCCAGTCTGCCCCCTACTGGAGGTGAGGGAAGGGGACCTCTGGCATCATTGCTGGAATTGGGCCTTCCTTTGGAAGTCTTTCCTATTACTTCCTCTAGAAGGCTGAGAGCCACCTCTTTTTCGTTGCTCATATCCTCTACCAGGTCTGTATCTCTTTGCGTCTCCAAAGGACTGCCGCCGAGAAGAGCTGGTTCTTGCTGGTGATCCTCTGTTTCTCTTATCTTGAGGCAGAAAAGGACTTTTTCCTGCTGAGGATTTCTTGATAATCTCTTCTAGTTGTTCTCCAAACAATCTTGAGCCCTCGAATGGTAATGAAATTAAACGATTCTTGGAAGCCGGATCCGCGTCCCAAGATCTAATCCATAGGGCTCTCCTGGCCGTAACTGATAAGGCGGATGACTTTGCCAGTAGTCTAATATTATCAAGAGATGCGTCACAGGAGTAATTGACAGCTTCTTTTATCATACCCAATTCCTTCAGGATTCTGGATCTTGACACTGAAGATTCAATTTTCTCTTCTATCTCTGATAGCCATATTCGCATGGAGCGAAAAATAGATGCCATGGCGGTAGCAGTTTTTAGGTTTTCTCCTATAGATGTAAATTGCTTACGTAGAGCTGTATCCGCTCTTTTATCCATGGAGTCCTTCAATGTTGTGCCGTCCTCTAGGAGCAATGTTGTTCGTCTTGATGTCTGTGCGATAGCTGCATCAACTTTAGGTGGCGTAGTCCACTTGGCTGTATCTTCTTCTGCAAAGGGATACATTCTTTGGAAACGTTTGGAGGTAGAACATCTTTTGTCACCTTGTTTCCATTCTTTCTGTATAATCTCTTGTATAGAGGTATGGACAGGAACAACTGCGCAGGTTTTCTTGTACCCAATGAATGCAGTATCCATCACATTGAGATCTTTCTGAACTTCAGTAAGGCCCAAGGATTTTCTCATGGCTTTAACGAGTGGATCCACTTTATCAATGGAGAAACTACCAGATTCTTCTAATATTTCGCCTTCTTCTGCGGAGGAACCTGCAGATTCTAGCTCAATACTTTCATCCTCATATTCTTGAATGCGTGATGTACCTTCCTCTGGGTCAGAGACCCTAGGCCTTTTCCTAGTGGCTTCCTGCATAGATGTGAAGGTCTCCTGCATGGAGGCCTTCATCCAATTAAAAATTCCTGAAATTGTGCAGGGACTTCAGAACCAGAGGCCTTTTTTAAACAATCAGGGCATAACTTGGAAACTTCAGATGTAGGTAGTTTCTGATCACATGCAGCACATGTTTTAAACTTTGTGGCAGCTTTTTCATCTTTAGATGATTCCACAGGTTTTTTCTTTTCTGTTTTATCCTTGGTTTCAGACATAATAGTATGCACAATCTATATGCAGTATTTAGGCAAATAAGCTGTCTAGCATAGAGATAATCCTGCAGTAATATTGCAACATATATATAAGTATAACATATATAATATAATATGTTACTTACATCCTGGAGACCTCTGTCTGCACCTTCCTTTAAATGCTTCTTCTGTTTCATGTGTAGGATGGGCGGCCGGTTTCTTCCTGCGTTCCACTGCTGGAACGCACGCCAGCTCTCTTCCTTCCTGCTGGTGGCGCTTCCGGTTCCCGCCGGGCAGAACAGCTATTAGGGAGGGGGGTTCAGCCGGCGCGTCGCCGCTTTCCAGTCCCCACGAGGTCTCCGGATGCAGTCTTCTTGCCCTTGCACGATGAGGGGCAGAGGAAGAAGAAATGCGGCCGCGATGAGGCAAGCCACATTATCCGGATGTTGAGAGGTAGGAGAGAGGAAGAGGCAATGCCTCTGTCCCCCAGCTTGGGTAGGACCAAAAAAACTACCAAAGGGAGGTTGCGCTAAGAATTTATAAAAATCTTGATTGGTCCTACCAGCTGGGAGGCGGAGCCAATTGCCCCACTATGCCGTGTAACGGACACAGAGGAAATGTGGGTTCTGATGAACTATGGGCCCCTGGATCAATAGGTCTTGACGATTTGGTAAAGTCAATGGATCTCCTATTAACAGGTTTACTAGGTCCACATACCACACTTTTCTTGGCCATGCAGGAGCTATCAATATGACGTTTGAGTGGTCTCTTTATTTTCCTGAGGACTTCCGGTATTAATGAAAACGGAGGGAATACACATGCTAACTGATGATCCCATAGGAAGGATAGGGAGTCCTGCCCTAGCTCTGTGATCTTTCCAATGGGAGAAGAACCTTTTGCACTGAGTGTTGTACCTTGATGCCATGAGGTCTATTTCTGGAATCCCCCAGCTTTGTGTTATTAGATGAAAAACCTCTGGATTGAGCGCCCATTCTCCCTGGTTTAACTGGTTTCGGCTCAGAAAATCTGCCTGGATCCCTGGCACATGGACCGCTATGATAGTCTTTAGATTCCTCTCTGCTCGTTGCAATATTGTCTCTGCCTCCAGAAACAGTCTTTTGCTTCTGGTACCACCTTGATTCAAATATAGAACCTTTGTCATGTCCGAATAAATTCTGACTGACTTCCCCCTTAATTCCTTCTTGAATGTGATCAAGCTTCTCTTCACTGCTCTGAGCTCCAATATGTTTATATGTAGGGTCTTCTCTTTCTGACCATATGCCCTGGGATGTTTGTCTGTTCCATACTGCTTCCCAACCCTGTTGACTGGCATCCGTTGTCAGGTCCTCCCACTGAATTGGTTTCAGTGATATTCCCTTTGACAGATTCAATGCTTTTTTCCACCATAGTAATTCCTTCTTTATTTTGGGTGGCAGTATAATTCTTTGTGATACATCCTTGTAATTCTTGTTCCATGTGCTTAGAAAATGGATCTGGATGCTTCTCATATGGAACCTTGCTCATGGCAACACCAGGACAGTAGAGGTTAAAACTCCTAAGAGCTGCATAAAATCCTGTGCTGAATGCCTCCTCAGAGAATTGAATTTTCCAATGCTCTGAACAATTCTCAGTCTGTCTCTTGATAGATAGGCTTTTCCTTTGAGTGTATCTATGTCAATTCCTAGAAACACTAATCTTTGTGATGGAACTATCCCACTTTTCTGAAAATGTATAAGCCAGCCAAGGCTCTAAAGAGGATTTATGGTGTAAGAAGTGTGACTTTCTGCCTGTTGTATTGAGGTTGATATGACTAGTATGTCGTCTAGATAAAGGACTATGGTTATCCCTTTTTTCCTCCGGTGTTCCAATCCTGCTGCCAGGATTTTTGTGAACACCCTGGGCGCAACTGACAGGCCGAATGGTAGAGCTGCGAACTGAAAATATTTTTCCTTTATTGCAAATCTCAGAAACCTGCGATGAACTGGGTCTATTGGGATATGATGATATGCGTCCATCAAGTCTACTGCTGTCAAATAGGCATTCATGGTAATCTACTTTATCAGAGATGACACGGTTTCCATTTTGAAAGGGCTGTACTGAAGAGAGGTATTCAGATGTTTTAGGCCCAGAATAGGTCTGTAACCTCCTGAAGATTTCGGATTAATAGGATTGAGTATATTCCTGTTCCTCTCTGCGGATGTGGAACTTCTATTACTTGCTTGTGTCTTAAAATCTGAATTATGTTCAAATTTTCTGATTTCTGAGGGTCCTTCGGTATTGCAGAAGTTCTGAAGACATCCATGTGAGGAATCTTGTTGATACCTGTCCCTGTCTCCAAAAACTTTAGCACCCAGTGATCATCCACTGAATCCCGCCAGATTGGTAGAAACATGTAGACGACCTCCGACAGGCATCAGAGACAGGGCCCGCTGACCTTCAAAGATACTCCTTTCTGTAATGTCCTCTCCCTGAATATTCTTTCTTGAAAGTTCCTCTCTGGACAGGCATAAAAGGAAGGTTTCCTCTGCTCAAAAGGTCTATTGGGCTGATATTTCTTTGCTTCCTTACAAGTCTGCCTTCTTGCCCTGTATACTGGTGTTCTCGCAAAGCTGTTGGTAGGGTTTCTTCTTTCCTGTGGAAGAAAAGAACTCTTTCCCCCTGTCATACTCTTTATGAGTTCCTCCAAATGACGCCCAAATAAAAGGGGACCTTCAAAGGGCAAGGTAACCAACTTGTTTTTAGATGAAGGGTCTGCCCCCCATGACTTCAGCCACAATGCTCGCCTGGAATTAACAGAAAGGGAGGAAGATCGAGATGTTAACTTGATTATATCTAATGACGCATCAAAAGTAAAGCTTACTGCTTCTTTGATGACTGATAACTCCCCCTTTAGCAGATTACGCCTGGATACAGAAGACTATTTTTTCTTCTAATTCAGTTAACCAGATTCTGATGGTTGTAGCCATACAAGCCATAGCGGAGGTTGCTTTAAGATTGTCCCAAGATGGCAAACTGCTTCTTCAAAGCTCCTTCCATCTTCCTCTCCATGCTCTCTCTTAAAGAGCAGTCTTCCATTGGGATGGTGGTACGCTTTGCTAGTTGGGCTATAGCTGCATCAGTCTTGGGCGGGTTGATCCAATCTTGCACTTAGTCTTCCTTAAAGGGATACACATCTTTAAAAGCTTCCTTGACATAGCTACCCTTTCATCCACTCAGCTTTGATAATATCTGATATTGAATGGTGAATAGGGAGCACAGAAACTTCCTTCTTCCCTAGGAATGCGGCATCTAAAACATCCAGCTGTTCAGGGGTATCAGTTAAACCTAAGGATTTACGCATTGCTTTCAATAGATTGTCCATTTTATCGATGTTAAATACCCCTTCATCCTCAGTAATTTCTCATTCTTCCTGAGAAGAGTATTCAGATATTATATCCTGAAAATTTACTGCATCTTCTGTCTCATTAAGCCTTTGTGAAGTTCCTTCATCTGGGTCATCTGTTCTCTGCCTCTTCCTTGAACTAGCACCCATTTGCACATCCACAAAAGTATCTTGCATGGATGTCCTCATCCAGGACAAAAAAATCCTGGAATTGGGTAGGCATATCTGGGCTAGCAACCTTTATTAAACAATCAGGACGTAGCCTAGCAGAATCAGTAACAGGGATTTTAGCCTCACATCCAGAACATGGTTTAAATTTCTGGCTCCTATCTACTACTTCTGAAACAGGCTTATCCTTAGTAGGAGTCTGCTTGGTTGGAGCAGACATGATAAATTAAAACATAATTTATTAATTTTAGGTTAAAACAAATAAACAAGTATCCTAGCCTTAACTAACATAAGGACTGGGCCTGACTGCTTTTATAGTGTCCATGCGTCTCAAGATTGAAACGCATGGACCGATACAAGTGATAAACAAGGTGTAGTGTTCTATGACAAAACACACTGGAGCCCGGCGCACTCCTTTTATTGAAAATAGAGGGTTTGGGGAAGTGTAAGTCCCGGCCAGCTATTGGGAGCTCCTACACTGCGTGACCGCATAGTCTCATGGTCCGCGCTACACTGACTGACGAGCGCTCTGACGCGCTTCCTGTATCCGCTCTCCCAGCAGCCTCCGTCTCACTGTTGGCTGGTTGCCAAGCAACCAGCCACCGCTCACTCCCGGCAGCTCCCTGATAGGAGCAGACATCACACCTCCTTTTTCCTAGAACCAAACACAGACAAACAACAAAACTGAGAAATAGGAAGGGGAAGATAACTGACATCCGGACACCTCCGTCTTCAAGGTTTTCTCCAGGATCACAACACAACTTCTGGTTCCCAATGCACAGGGGGACGTCTTTCTCTGGCAGGCCGACCACTGGCAGGTTCCGAAGCCGAGGCAGCTTGTACAGACGTGTCTGAGGTTCCTGATGCTAGGTCCGGCATGTCACAGGCTGCAGCTGTGCCTTCCGTTGATGATGATCCCGTCACTTGTGTGTCTCTATTCTTTAGAAGTAAAGGGCCGTCAAACTCCCCATCTTCCCCCTCCCCCATGGGAACAGCAGCAGACTGGGGAAACCGAACAGAAGGACCCCTGCGGAGTTGATCAGCATGACGGCGGCACAACATGCCTGAATCAGTGCGAAGGACAAAAGAACGGGGACCCTTCACGTCCACAATTGAAGCCGGAACCCAACAAAAAGGACCCCTGTACCACCTGGCCCAGACTCGGGAACCTCGGATGAAGCGAGGGGGTGAACTGTCGGCCTGAAGTTGGGACCTGGAAGGCTCGTGGGAAGCCGGGTGTAACAAGTCCAATTGAGATAGTAAAGGACGGCCAAACATCAACTTCGCTGGGGCTAAACCTGTAGTAGCATGAGGAGTGTTTCTGTAGGCATACAAGAAGTATGCGAGGAAATCTGGAACTGGGGTAGAGAAAGAGGACGCCAACAAGGCGGCCTTCAGAGTGTGTACAAAGCGTTCAGCTAAACCATTGGTGGCCGGATGGTAAGGGGAGGAAGTCTGATGTCTAACTCCAATGGAGGTGAGATACTGTTGAAAAACTTGCGCTGTAAATTGTGGACCGTTGTCGGTCACCACAACCTTGGGTAATCCAAAAGTAGCAAAGATGCGGCGAAGAGCCGACACAGTGGCCTCAGCCGAGGACATAACACAGACCTCCGGCCATTTTGAAAAAGCATCCACCAGCACCAGGTACATTTTACCCCAGAACGGTCCAGCAGAGTCCAGATGCAGGCGTTCCCACGGAGCAGAAGGAGGAGGCCAGGAGAGGACTGGAGGGGGTGAGGACAGCTTCCTTGATTGATTACACCCCAGACAAGAGTCCAGAGAGGGCCACCAGACATGAGCTCTAGCTGCCTGTTTCATGCATACAACGCCAGGATGGCCATCATGGAGGAGCTGTAACGTAGTAGTACGCAAAGAGGGAGGGATAATGACACGGGTACCCCACAACAGGCAACCATATTTCGTGGAAAGTTCCAATTTACGCCTGGCATAAGGCAGTAACTCAGAAGAGACAGAGGTAGGCCATCCAGATTGAACATAGTTTTAAACTGAAGCTAAGAGTGGATCTTGACTGGTCGCCAGGGCCACATCCTGAAAAGTAGTTAGAGACATAAAACAGACACGATGATGTTCAGATGGACATAGTCGTCTGGAGACTCTTCACAGTTTCTAAGTGAACAGCAGGTAAGGGTAGACGGGACATGGCATCCGCATGTTGGGCCTGGGGCTGGTATTGAATAGAATAGTCAAAAGCCCCCAAATACAGGGCGTAGCGTTGAAGCCGAGCTGCAGTAGTAGGAGAGATGCCTTTGTGCGGATTGAAGATGGCCAGCAAGGGTTTATGATCAGTGACCAAAGTAAAATGTCTGCCATACAGATATAGAGTACATTTTTGTAAATCCCAAATGATAGCCAAAGCCTCCTTATCTATTTGGGCATAATTCTGTTCAGCCGGTGTCAAGGAGCGGGAGGCAAATGCAATAGGATGCTCAGTACCATCAGGAAGGATGTGAGACAGGACTGCCCCCAAGCCATACGGGGAAGCATCACAAGACAGGGAGACCGGTTTTGCCAGATCATAATGCACCAAGACCTGTGACTTATGTAACATGTCCTTAGCCAGCTGGAAAGCTTCTTGACAGGAGGGTGTCCAAGCCCAAGCAGACTTACTCTCTAAAAGATGATGCAAAGGATGGAGGACATGGGCTAAGTTCGATAAGAACCTGTGATAATAATTCAAAAGTCCCAAAAATGAACGTAGTTGTGAGACATCTGCAGGAGGTGGAGCAAGTAACAATGCTTGGACTTTCTCTCTTTGAGTATGCAAACCGTCTTTATCAATGACATGACCACAGAAATGCAGTTTAGGTTGAAAGAATTGGCATTTGTCTAGATTTGCCCGTAAACCATACTCTTGAAGGTGTTGCAACACCCTGGTAACATTTTGATGATGCTCCGTCTCAGTAGTACCAGTGATAATCATATCATCAAGTAAGCACTTAGTATGTGGAATATCTGCCAGAATTGTATCCATAGTCCGCTGCCAGATGGCCGGTGCGGAGGCAATGCCAAAAACCATACGGTTATACTGAAATAACCCCTTGTGGGTATTGATGGTCAGCAATTTCCTACATTCAGGACAGACTTCTAGTTGCAAGTAGGCTTGACATAATTTTGTGAACGTAATGCCACCAGCCAATGATGCAAATAGTTCCTCTAAGCGTGGCAAAGGGTATTGTTCCACTTGGAGTTGTTGATTTACGGCCACTCTGAAATCACCACATAGGCGGATCTCTCCAGACTTCTTCACGACAGGCATGATGGGAGACGCCCACTCACTACAGGCCACTTTTGAAATGATCCCTTCCTGTTCCAGACGATCCAACTCTTGCTCTACACGACCCCTGAGAGCAAAAAGGTACTGTCCGTGCTTTACAAAACTTTGGTGTGGCACCTGGTTTAACAGTCAATGATGCCATTATGCCTTTGACTTTTCCCAGAGTGGGTTGAAAGACGTCCTGGAAAGTGCGGCACAATTCTGTCACCCATGCTTGAGTCTGTGTCGGAAGACCATCCCCAACAGGATGTACTGGCATAGTCCAGGATGGCATACCCATTATCTTAATCCAAGAACGACCAAACAAGGGAGGGCCGCCCTGTTTTACAACATACAAGAGTACCGTGAAGTCCTTTCCATTATAGTGCACTGTGACCCAGGCATACCCTAGGGGTTTAATAACTTGTCCGCTATATGTTCGTAGCTGAACTGACGTCCCCTGTAGGGACAAAGAGATCTTTGCTTGACAGACTCGATCCCAAGTCATGACAGAGACTGCCGAGCCAGTGTCTAGTTCCATCACAGTCTTTCGGCCGTTGATGCTCACATGTATGAATAATGCATCTCGATGATCCCCCAGGTCATGAATACTCAGATGTGCCACCCATTCACCTGGTTCAAACATATCCTCCAGGTCTTGTCGGTGTTCCAAAAAAATGTGTAGACTGGCGCCGCATGCCTCGGCTGACAGAAGGTTGTGAGAGTTGGCTCCTACACACTTTACTAAGGTGACCCCTCTTTGAACAATTAAAGCAAATTTCATCTTTAATTTTGCAAGACGCAGCTGTATGAGCAGCAGATCCACACCTATAACAGCAACGGGCATTTTTCTCACTTTGCGGTGTTGGAGTGTGAGGTGTAACTTGATAAACTGGAGTAGAATTGAGTGCCTCTGGAGCGGCCTGTAAGTTGGCGGCATCAAGATGAGACGCATCCTTCTCAGCCATCTCCATCGCCACCGCAATGTCTAAGGCTGGTTTCTCCGTCAAATCCTTCTCTGTCAACAACCGTTTTTGTATTCCCTTCTGCAACAGTCCCATGCCAAATTGGTCCCGGAGAGCTTCAGCCAGATGGAGTTTAAAATCACACGTTACAGCTAAACGTTTGAGTTCCATCATAAACGATTGAACTTTCATTCCAGGTTTCTGTTTGCAAGAGTAAAACCGATACCTTTCAGCAATTTGTAATGGAGCTGTCTGGTAGTAGTTGGTTAAAGTGTCCAGCAATGTCTTAAATGGTTTGTCACCAGGCTTTTCCGGAGCTAATAAATCCCTCAACGTGGCAAAGGGTTTCCGACCAACCACTGTGAGGAAAACAGACGTTTGTTTCTCCGGTGGTATATCACTAGCGGCCATAAACTGTTCCAACCGGTCTGCGTAAGCCGGCCATGTCTCTTCCCCTTCTTGGAACTCCTGTAGGGAACCGAATGCAGGAACCATCGCCGCCATTCTGTGCCAGTGGGCAAGCCCAGGAAAGCAGAGAAACAGGTAAAATGAAGCACATTTTTTTTTTTTATTTTTTTTTTATATAACCCTATCACCCTATTAACCACTTGATTGTGTGTGTGCGTGCATGTATGTGTTTATGTTTATATGTGTGTGTACGTGTACGTGTTGTTCTGTGATTAGTAGCTGAAGGTTTTGAAGATTGTAAAGTCACTGGGACTGATCTCAGGTAAACCAACTGCAACATTCCTGTTGATTTAAATAAAGCTTTCAACTACTTGAATTCTACAAAGGATTCCAATGTAAGACCTATATTAAAAATCTCAATTTACAGAAAAACACAGGGAATTTAGGAGGGTGCACAGGAACTGTCTTGGTACCAGAAGGTGTAATCCACAGGCAGCACAGGTAGAAGAAAGTTGAGAGAAATATGTAAATTCAAGGCCACACAGGCAACTGCAAAAGCTCAGCAAGCTGGAAAACCACCTGGAAGAGCACCACGGCCAAACTCTAGAACAGCCAGAACCTGGGTCTCTACAGCAATCAGGGCTCTCTGCAACACGGAGAAACTCAGTGGTATAAGTATAGAAGCAAAGTCCCCAGACTCGTCGCCACTGTAGTGTTCTGTGACAAAACACACTGGAGCCCGGCTGTAGATAACGAAGTGGCAACCGGCGCACTCCTTTTATTGAAAATAGAGGGTTTGGGGAAGTGTAAGTTCCGCCCAGCTATTGGGAGCTCCTACACTGCGTGACCGCACAGTCTCACGGTCCGCACTACACTGACTGACGCGCTCTGACGCACTTCCAGTATCCGCTCTCCCAGCGGCCTCCGTCTCACTGTCGGCTGGTTGCCAAGCAACCAGCCACCGCTCACTCCCAGCAGCTCCCTGATAGGAGTGGACATCACACAAGGATCCTTAGATCTCTAAGCCCAGATCTTCAATTACCACAATAAAAACAAAAAAGACAAAGGAAGATAACTTATACAGTATGCTCCAGGGACTACTTCTTCCAAATCAAGGCCTTAATCTTTGGCATGCGTCCCACGCTGGAACACACGCTTTTCCTGGAAGATGGTGTCAGAAGAAGCTTGTCCAGCTTCCCTCCAGCCCTCTGCTGACGCGGGATGAAGATGGAAGGAAGTGAAGGGCATAAGAAGCCATCCCTTTGCCGGCGCATAGCGTGAAGAACGAGGGCTCCAGGAGAACCACCCGGTCCGGCAGCACTGTGGCGGCCATGGTAATGGTAGGGAAAATTTTAATTTCTTAGGTGAGCGGCCTGCAACTCACCCCTCCGTACTCACAGCTATGTAGGACCAAAAGACTGACCTAATCTAGTGCGAGACTTCCTTTTAAACTATTAAATTGATTGTTCCTACACAGCTGAGATGAGGAGACAATACCCACGTGTATAATGCCGTGCTTACATTAACCGAGTAACTGATATTTTAAACCTCTGAGGGAAGCCATCAAATAATTTGATTAGATAAAAACTCTGGAACGTGCATAGAAAAATCCTCAATACAGATACTCTAATAGTATTGCAACCCCTTCAGAGACCACATTCGGTGGCATCGCAGATATATTGCTGACCTCATGTTTGTGTGGGAGGGGTTCAGGGATGAGGCTGTCCGCTTTTTGGATTTTCTAAATGATAATCAGGACAACCTTAGAGTCACTTTTGATTTTCACAGTAGCTAAATCAACTTCCTGGATTTAACTCTTTTTTTTTTTTCTGACGAGAGTAGGGGGGGGGGTATACACCTGTATCTATATTAAACCTAATTCAGGCAATAGCTTGCTGCACGCTTCTTCCTGTCACCCCAAACATGTTGTGAGAAACTGTCTGAAATTTTATCTGGCGGTTTCCAGTTTGTAGCTAAAAGGGGCTGCACAATAGGAAATACACTATCTAAGCCTAACACTATCTGATGAGGCTGTCCACTTTTTGGATTTTGTCAATGATAATCAGGACAACCTTAGATTCACTTTGATTTTCACAGTAGCCAAATCAACTTCTTGGATTTAACTCCTCTTCCTCCCCCCCCCCCCCCGGCGAGAGTAGGGGGGTTATATACCTGTATCTATATGAAACCTAATTCAGGCAATAGCTTGCTGCACGCTTCTTCCTGTCACCCCAAACATGTTGTGAGAAATATCCCGAGGGGACAGTTTATACGCCTGTGCCATAATTGTACAGACTTGCCTGCTTACGACCAGGAGGCTGTTATCCTAAAGCAAAAATTCCTCAGCAGGGCTTATCAAGTTCAAGATGGGCAGCGGGTGTATTCTTTTGCCAGAAAACAGGATAGACAGATGCTGGTGTTACAATCATTCCGTCTCTCTGGGGGTAATCTGAGTTCTAATCAGGGAGTTAGGTTTGTCACCCAATATAGCAACCAGTTTAATCAGATACGAAGTATTATTGAATCCCTGTTGCTTATTTTAAATACAGGTCACAAATTTTATCTGGCGGTTGTCAGTTTGTAGCCAAGAGGGGCTGCACAATAGGAAACAGACTAAGCGTTATTTTAGTTCAAACTCTCGCCAGCCAACATGGTTGAAGCATGTGGGTTGCTCTAAGTGTAGAAATCAGGTGTGTAGAGTATGTGCTCCTATTCAAATCAGCCAGACCTTTAAATCTATTGTGACAGGAGACACGTTTCCCATTACTGTTTATGTCAACTGTAATTCCAAATTTATTATATATTTGTGTGGGGATTGTCACACACACACACACACACACACACACACACACACACACACACACACACACACACACTATGTAGGGCATACTATTCTTCCCTTGGCACATTTGCGGGAACATCTTTATAAAATAGATACTAACAATCGAGATTCCGCAGTGTCACACCATATATTGGATAAACATGATGGTAATGTGTCTCTGGTCACGTTTATAGGCATTGAACGCATTGTAGTTCCACCACGGGGGGGTAATATTGTCGATTTGATCTCCCATAGAGAAGCTTATTGGATTTTCCAGCTTAATACTAGAGTACCTTATGGCCTGAACTTGGAATGGGACATCAGTAATATAGTATAGTGCCCGCCAACACTGTGACTAGTTTAGAGTAAGTGTTTATTTCTGTTTGTACTATTAGAGTATCCGTATTGAGGATTTTTCTAAACACGTTCCAGAGTTTGTTTTTAACCAATCAAATTTATTTGATGGCTTCCCACAGAGGTTTTAAATATCCATTACTCAGTTAATGTAATCTATGAGCAAGCACCTAATAGGTGCAAAATGCGTCAGTGTACGTGTATAGTTGTTTTTGCCTCCAGTGTGATCCCATTCTTTTTATTTTTTTTTTAATTTTTTTCCAGTAAATCGACTTATTATTCTCGCCGCTCTTATTCATTGTGGGATGTCCAGCTGAGTGCCAAGCACTATTGATTTTGAACCTATACTGGGACTCAGAATCGTCTCTGCTTAGAGCACCAGCCTTCTCAGTTTGAAGATCGGGACGCATAGCAACCTGTATCCCTTCAGTCTTCATTAGAGGTGCGGCTGTACAGGTTTAGGAGCTAACTGTGAGTTACTTGTTTGAACCTATTATATTGTGCATGTATAAGTGTATTACATTGCTCCACAACAATAAAACTCCTATTAATGTTTGTTTAACCAACAGTAGATGTGTTTATAAATTAGTCTGTATAACGGAATACTTTAGTTAATATCACCAACTTTTGCCTCTACTTTCATTTTTTTTGTCTTTTCCGTGCTTCTCTCTCTTACTCTCATAGTAAGGAAGAGAGGCAGACACATTGCCTTTCTAAATTAAAAAGCCGGTACACGTAAACTCTGTAGGAGAGATCACATGTATCAGCAAAACAGGGAATGACTGAAACGGAGGGCTCCTGGACAGGAGCCCTCAGTTTCAGTCTCTCCAGATTGATAGCAGCACGCCTCAATGCATGCTACTATCAAATAGCCCATGACATGCCAGAACCATTATGGGTCCTTAAGGAAGGGAAGTTTACACATGATGGTCCTGGCATGTCATGGGTCCTTAAGGGATTAAAGCAATCATTGTTTTATCAACAGCATGGGCAAAGTTGTGCCAATATTGATCTATATTTTATATACACACACAATTAAATTATGAAAGGAAATCATGTACTTAATTAAAAAAGGTGATATGTCTCACCTGTAGCAAACTACAAAAGCACAGAGATTAAACTGGGGTTTTATTGTGTAGTCCTTACATGTACTCAACAGCAGACAGAAATCCAACCCCATGAAGTAGATAATGTTTAACTAGTTAGCCCAATGGTTGCAGCCTCTCTGCAATTTACACACCTATATATACACACTGACAATAATTCCCACCCATTGATTTCCATGCGAAGTAGCAGGTGTCCAAGCTACTGCAAGACAACTGGGGAGATTCACTAAAAGGTGATAGAGGTGATAAACTGGAGAGGACTTCTCCAGTTTATTGCTTCTCTAATTCCTAGATTATTCTATGGAGCCTATGCACTAAGATTTCTTCAACTTTGGAGATATTAGACTCTATAGAATAACAAAGGGAGAAGTGATAAAGTCTAGATGACTTCTCCAGTTTATCACCTCTATCATCGCTTAGTAAATCTCCCCCAACAAATTATTTGGGAGATTAAGAGAAAAATGCAGAGGTCAGTTTTGGGACCCCTGCAAAGCAGATCCTCAATCTATAAAATGGATGCACAATACAGACCCTGCCTGCTCTTGAAAGTTTGAAAAATCTGCACCTGCCAAGTAGATTTCAACAATTACAGCATATGTAGAGTGCATTAAATGTAGGGTGAAAGCCATTTGATCGACTTTCTAGCAATAAAAGGGGAAAGTACAAGCATTTTTTATGCAGCCCATAAACACAGCTTTGTCTGAATCCCTGCTATATTCCTTTAAAAACTAGGTGCGATTACAGAGAGGGAAGTAAAAAAAATACCTTCTGGGATTCTCAGACATTCTGCTACATTCTACCTTTCATACTGCGCTGCCCCATTAATTAGGAGGCGTTGCCATTACAGAGATAGCTATTACAGAGGTACAATGCAGTAAAACCTGGCATCTCTCAACCTCAGAGGTTAATTCAACCCTTTAAATGCACAAGTGTGTGCAGCATATTGCTCTGAAATGGATCACACACTCAAATGGTACTCAAAGGGTTTACTAAACTAAAGGAAATGGGGGTGGGGGAAGCCGATCTAAAATTAGATTTCAAGTAAAGGGGGGGGGGGTTACAATCTGTGTCTATGTTTATTACTGCACACTGTATGACAGTTTTTTTCAGAGAAAAGAATTCTCCTTCATAACACAAACTGCTTCTTTAAGTGTTATCAATCAGTCTTTTGTAAGTACCACAGATTCCCTTAGCACTGAGCATAAGGGCAGAAATGTTCCTGTGCATGCCTCTGCAGATTCACCTCTAACATTTCATCTGCTATGGCAACAGGATCCCTATTGGCTAACACAAATGCTACTTCTAGCCAATCCTGTGAGCCACTTAGCGATGATGCATGTTGCTAGGTTATATATGATGCAGTGAATGATTATGCCCAAACAAAGAGAGAAACCGGAGCAGTTGAGGCACTCCAAAAATACCCCTCTTTTCAAAGCCACTGCTCCTTCCAGGAACATGCTGTTATAAATAACGCACTGCAGTTACCAATCCCAATCTGTAACCAATATCCAAACGAATCAGATGTACTTCACAACCCGACAGCCAAAATTTTCCACTGGCAATTTGCCATCTTAACAGACATGTTATAAGTGCTTTCAGATCATATGTCCTTTGCTTCCAGCCTCAAACCAGGTTAAGCACATGGACTATAACTTACTGCAAGATGTGCTGCAACTAAATGTATTTTAAGCACTAGTCTGCAATCATTCATTTGCCAAATTACAATGTCTTACTTTTAACATAAAACAATGCATCAAATACTGGTAAATTGGTTATTTTACCCATTTTAACATTAAATGACTTGCATTGCATATTCTAACTTGTTCCCAGTTTATCACCAGCACCTTCATTGTACCCAGTTTGCAAAGCAATGTTTAACCCTTTTAGTGATCATGGTATCCAAGACATTGCAACACAATGACTGACACCTTTATGGCACAAATGTTAACTCCTAGAGTGCCAGGGAGCTTGAACACCCTGTAGGCACAAAGTGTTAACCCTTTGAGTACCAGAGGGGTAAGCAACACATTGTGCTGCATACCCTTATGGTACTCAAAGGGTTAAACTGCACTAGAACAATGCTAGTTAAACTTTTTGGTATACACAGAACATGAGCAAAATACATATCCTTTGCCCACTTCTATCTGATCAAATATCTGTGAGAAATGCAATAGCTAAAACACAATTCACATCCCGTAATGCATATGCTTCCAGTGACAAGCAAGCTAAAATCAAAGTGGTGCATTCTGCTTTTTGTTTGACAAAAGGAGCGTGTGGCCTATCCGATCACTGAAAAAGTACACTTATAGTATCAAAGCTACACAAATGTTTACATATGTCATCTGAGACAAAGATCAAGAACCACAGATTAACCTCACTGCATTACAGAAATTTCCATTCACAACATTTTGTATCTTTCCATCCACAGATCTGTTGAAGGGAGGCTTATGGAGCCATATGCACAAGATAAAAGTGGAGCAATTCTGGGGTAAACCAACTACACCAAGAAAGACAAATAGAAATCTGCTGAATTACATGAGGCTGGAAAAAAAAAAATCTCTTGAACGCGAGACAGATTTCTAATGCATTGTTTTACAATGCGATAGAAGTCTCTGACATTGAAGGGTTTAAATACCCATTTTGAACAATCAGAATGTTTTTGGTTCTCTATGGTGCAGTAGATTTGCTCTACTTTTGTCTGTGTATATGGTCCTTAGTTTGAGAGCTTTTTATTAAAGATTAATGCATAATTTAAATAAAAAAAAAAAAAAAAAACATTTCTACGAAAAACATGTAACGTACAAAAAAGGTAGGGATGGATATAGTTTATTAAATGTAATCAATGTGTATTTTTATTGGAAAGAAAAAGATGGTTTATGTATAAAGAAATCAGGGGCCATTTCAGTAACATTAGATGTGCAGTTATGGGGGGCTTAACCAAGTGAATGTTTCACACCTCTATACAATTCAAGGGGTTACAATACTCAAATCTCTGGTAATTTTCATTTCTCTGTTATGATGCAGCTGAGTGGCCCCAGAATTACTCCTATTTAGCTTATCAAGTAAGGTCCCAAGCTACTCACAAGCCACTCCTAAAACTATTATTATACAGGGATGTACACATTTTATTTTTGCCAAGGCATGGCTGACAGAGAGGTTGTTTTGTTAAAGGGACAGTAATGCCCCTTAAAAAAAAACACTTACAGTTTTGTAGATGAGAAAAACTAAATAAATAAATCTCTATGCCACAAATACTCTCTCTCAAATCGCTATGTTTGAGAGATAGTCACTTTGAAAGTCCCCCCCACCTCCCCTTCTCCCGATGTCAGCTGTAAAGCTGACAGCAGGAGATTCAAGTCGGCCGACTTGAGGAGGCTCTTCAGCAGAGCCAAAATTGTGTTATTTAAAAAGAATTACTTCACTGGAACGTTCTACAAAGCATGCTTGCAAACCAGGCACACGTTATAATAGCTTTCCAGTGAAGCAATTCTTTTCCAATAACGCAATTTCGGCTCTGCTGCAGAGAGGCCATCTGGTCCCCGGACCAGGATCTCCTGCTGTCAGCACAGCGCTGATGTCAAGAGAAGGGGATGGAGGGGGGAACTTTGAATGTGAATATCTCTCAAACCATAGCGGTTTGTGAGATAGTATTTGTGGCACATAGTTTAATTTTTTTAAGCACTACAAAACGGTAAGTATTTTTATGGGACATTACTGTGCCTTTAACACTGAGTGACACAGGTATCTGAAATACTGCTTTTCTGCCACTCAAAGGGGTAACACGCTAGATTTGAGGGAGCTCTCCAACACATATACTACATCAATGGGGTAAAGGTTTTTCTTTGAATTCATTTAGACAAGATGATGATAATAGTGTAGGAAAAAAGCAAAAGGTACATTTAAAGCTGACCTATCATCATAAAACAAACTTAGTATAAAGAAAATAAAAAATCTGCCTAGATGTTGTACTAGCCAATTTTATTTAAAATGTTTTTAGAGCAATTAACATATCTGGTGGAACGGTGTAGCACTTTATGCCAATTCCATGAACAGTATGCTAATTTTTGTTCAAGGCCAAACATACTGATAGAAATGCCCCCAGTGTATAGGCTCTACCTAAATGTATCCATAGTACAGCATTGTACTGGCCCAGCACATAAACAAATTAGCAAAGTGCCAGTCTGCACCATTAACAAAAAGCATAATTTCTCAAAATCTATTTACATTACTTAATTGCAATATGTATAGTAGTTTTCACCTGAAGTACAAAGTAAGTTGAATTTAATGAAGAGTTCACCTTCTGCGTGTGTAGGCATCTCTGAAGTATAGAGAACACTGTAAAATGCCATCAACACATATTAAGAGAGAACACTTCTTGATAACAACCCAACCGCATAACTTTCATCTGCATGCTTCCCCCTCTTGTCCCCCATTTTTGTAAAGCGCATATCATTGGCATCACCAAAACACTTCCCTTCAAGTACTGCACATCATTAACACTAAACTGCAATGCAACAATGCTGACCTACGACCCCCACAATTCAGTCAGCAAGAACACTGTCCCAAAAATGCTGCTTTACAACCAAGTCTCCGATGTTCTTCATGGAGCCAATAAACAGCACTGAATATCCTCCTCTCCCACGTGCACTAATTCAAAGGTATCGTATCAAGAGATATTTTTGTCCCCTATGGTACAGAAAGTTTTGCCCCAGAATTGCTCCCTTTCTTCTTAGTACATTAACCTCGGATAATGGATGCAAACCACTATCACAAAGGCTGAGGAACTAAATAACCTGGAGCAATTCTGGTGCAAAACAAACTACCATCATAAGGGAAAAAAAATATGTATTGATTTAATCAGGCTTTTTTTTTATCCCTTGAATACTAGATGTCACCAAAGCATTGCAATGTTTTGAAGACATGTCTAGCACTGAAAAGGGATTAAAAGTTTCACTTAAACTCAATTATAGTTTGTTTATATGTGTTCCTTTGATTCATAATTATTCCAGAATTCTTAGTACACCAATCCCAGGTCATCTGCACATAATCAAATAAAAGTTGTAGCTGACCAGTCTGTTACAGTGTCACAAATTGAAGGATGTGGATAGAATATTAGACCTCAGACACTGCCTGCAGATGAAGAAGCACAACTATATCAAGCTATACTGGTCTCTATATACACTACTCTATCCATATCATACAAGTCTAAATAGAAGTGGAGATTGAACTATATGGCTGTGAGGAGCTAAATGCAGTGATTCTCAACTCCAGTCCTCAGAGCACACCAACTGGTCAGGTTTTTGGGATATGCCTAATTAAGCAAATGCAGCACAATCACAATGACTTAGCCACGGATTACTCACCTCTGATTAAGCAGGGGAAATCTTAAAAGCTGACCCGTTTGCATGCTCTGAAGAATAAAGTTTAGTATCAGTTAACTAAAGTATGTTCTGATCTGGTAGTAAAAAACAAAAACCTGCCCTCTCTGGACAGGCTGAGAACATGGCTGGGTGAAAACTTCCCTAAAAAGAAAACTGTGCAAAACACAAAAAATGTTTCTCTTCTACAATAGGATTTTATTTTTTTGCCTCACATATATACAGACCCTCAGTCTTGACGCACATCACTGGTAGCCAACAAATCTGTTGTTCTAGGGCTACTATGGAACAAGGCTTTGGGGGATGGGGGGGGGGGGTTTCAACAGCTGGCTGGTAATGATAAGTTGTTGTCTGGTAGCAGCTGGAGGTCCTCACATTGCTCATTCCTGTAACTATAGGTGTAGTGGGTCCAGGCTGCATCATACTGAAACATACTGAGTCTGACACCCGCCAACCTGTGGTAAGACTACCCAGTGGGTTGTGGAAGGAGGTTGGGATAGCGATATGTTAGGGTCAGTAACCGCAACTGGAATGGCGTGGGGTGGCAATGTATGACAGAATGCTGTAAGTGTTCTCAGCTGCATTACATTTTGGGCATAAATTCACTTTTTAAATAAATAAAAACAGTTCTAAGCTCTCTACTGATCAGATTTGCAAGAAAAAAAATGACCACCACACACACAGTACTTATCCAGGCCCTTCTCCATGCTAAATTTTGATGCGAATCAACAGGATTGCTTGGCCTGTAGGTCTAAAACGTTTCTCATAACACATTTAGGAAAATTGCTATTTTTTTTCTCAACAGTTTTATATATAAAGAAACTACACAACCAATCTTTATGAAAGCTGAAGAGTTTGAGAGGGCGGTCCATCCAACCTAGAGCCAATTTCACTGCTGTAATCAAAAAAAAGTTATGGGCAAAAGAAAAAAAAAAAAAAAAAAAAAAAAGTTCACAATGAACGATGGAAGCTCTTATCAGCCTTCCAAAATAAAGCACCTCCCCAAGCCCCCAAAAAATAAACAAATCTGTGGCTGTTTAGACACCTTCCAAGAAATGCGTGTTCTAAATGCCAGATAAGCTACCAAAAGGGGAAAATGACCACCCGTCAGACAAATACCAGGCATTCTCCTTTTCTGAATCATGTGGTCACAAGCTTACCTCCTTTCTTTATTTATAGACTAGTTTAATAGCCCATGTACACGGGGCCAAGGTGCAGGTAATGTTAACCCTTTGAGGGCCAGAGGGGTACGCAACACATTGCTTTGCAATGCATTGCGTACCCCTCTGGCACTCAAAGGGTTAAGAGGCCACTACCTCTCTGCTCCATGCGAGACAGTCTTGGGTCGCCTCACTCACGTGATGCAATTCTGCCCGAATGCGGGCAGTCCCTACTGCGCATGACTGCATTGTGACAAACATCCCAGCGAATTCTTATATAGGATCACGTGAGCAGAGACTGATTTACTACTATATTCAAGTAACCTTTTTACTCTTAACAGTAATATGGTGAAACACACACACTAGCTGGCTCTTAAAAATTCCTTATGGCTTGCAGGTGGTTGATAAACAGAGAACCTTGGAGCCAGACAACAACATTTAGGGAATTTTAGAAGCCAATGAAGGGATGTATGTACACAAATTTATATAAAATTCCCCAGATATTCATGAGCCAGAAGTGAATTATTAAGAGCCCTAGCTTTTCCAACCCCTGGCTCAAACCATTTACAGACTTCGGCCTCCCTGTGTTATTCACAAGCAGATACATCTGCATATTCTTCATGTACATACAAATAACTTGCATTTATATTCTAAGGTTTAATAGAACTTCCAGTCCTAACTGGAGAGTGGCATGGGCAACACATGCTCCCCAGTAACTAGACAGCAAATTCCACCACTCAGTTAGCTATAAGCTAAAACCAGGGATAGAGAATCCCTCTACCCTGGGAGCCAGGGCTCCTACATCTCTATTTCTGATTCCTAAATTTTAAAGTGGACCTTTCGTTAATTCAAGTTTGCATATTTGAAAACTGCATTAACCCTTTGAGTGCCAGAGTGATACGCAACGCATTGCAAAGCAATGCATTGCATATCCCTCTGGCACATAACGACCCTTGATGGTCATAGTAAGTCATGGGTAAATCTGACTGAAAGACCCATGACGTACTATGACCGTCAGGGAATTCCGGGCTCCCCCTGCGGCTGCACACCGTTCGGGGAGTCCGGAAACGGAAGCAGCAAAAAAAACAAAAAACAAAAAACAAAAAACAAAAAAAAAACAAAAACAAAAAAAAAACAAAAAAAAAAACTGACCATGCCAATTGACCGGTCATTAAGGGGTTAAAGGGTTAAAAACTGCCTGTGTGTCATGTTTGCCAAAAGACCAGCAAACATACATTTAAGGAGCTATTTACACTGTCTCCATATGCCAACTGCCTTTTCAGTGACGAGTCATAGGCTAATGAAGGTTTCAGTGATATTTCATATGCTAACGAAGGTCTGCGATGTACCAGAAAATGTTCACTTCCATAGAAATAAATGAGCGCATATCTCCTAAACTATACATCTGCTTGACTGTTGGCTAATACAACACAGGAACTTTAAATAAGCAAGCTTCAAGGTGGGAATTCTACTTTAACTATTCTGTTAGTCCTCCACATGCACATTTAGGTACATTCTGAAGGACAACATCTCTATGTAAATAGAATTGTTTAAAGTTCAAGTTCCCAGAATACATTTTGTGCAACAAATAATCAAAAAGTGAAAAGGTAACAAAGGCTCTTATGAAGAAATGAAACGTATTAGAAATTGTAGAATCCAACAAACTTGTTACCACAAATACAGCCCATGTGTCCAAATGTTATAACTGACAAAAAGCAGTAAAAAGGTTACATGTCAAGGACCAACTACTTGTGGTTAAAAGAAATCTGGTTCCTTTGAGTCAATGTTCAACAACAGTGTCTGAATTCCAAGAACAAGGCCCGTAACTAATTTCCAAACTTTGGTGATGTTCACAGTGTTCCCTTTAGTTTATGATCCCAACTTATAGTACTTCAGCATGTACTACACACCCTTTGCCAAATCAGTATCAATCTGATAACAACTAGGGTCTCTTACGATCCATTCAAGCCAATGAAGCCTATTGTTTCAATTACAAGGCTTGACAGACAATTCACAGATCACTATACACAGGATACTGCAAACATAATGCAGAAATAGCTAGATACACTTTATGGCTGTATGAAGGACAAGTAGATAGGCAAGTCAATAAGTTAAAGAGTAAACATATTCCTAGGGCTCAATTTCCTTTTAATTCAAACTGGCATGACATCCTGGCACTTCTCCACTCATTACAGTGTTAAGCAATGCCACATTGTGTGTGAGCAATAGGAATATTTATGTTGTCCCCAAATTAAAAAGAAAAAACACCACAACATTCCTCAGCCATTCACAGAAGTTGTCACCAGGCTGACTTCAACACATGTATGATAAAGTTAGAGTTCACAAGTAGGATGCACAACAGAAACTAATCCGAGCAGCGAACAGAGAAACTGCAGTGCTGAGTAAGGCTTTGCTCACACAGGTCACTCAAACACCAGTAAACTAAACCAATTGTTATTAGCCTGTCCACATTAAACATTTTTTTCCCCTTTCACAAATGAAATTCATTTTCAGTTTGCTTTTATCCAGTGTACAAAATATGATGGCATAAGGGACCATCGAAGAACCATTCAAAGAAAGAGAAATACAGAATATTACAGCAGATAAGAACCATTCAGCCATCTACTCTGCCTTTTTTCCTACTGTAAAAACCTCAATCATTTGGTCCTTGGTCTTAACTTATTTTGGTATTAACCTCTGCCACTGCTGCTGGAAAGTACAAGGCTGATTGAGTTGTTGTGAGAGTCGTCCTAATGCTCTAATCCAGTGGTTCTCAACTGGCACAAAATGCCACCACTTTCAGTGTCATTGAGAAGAGACTCCCAGGCACGTTAATATGTCAGTTTACCCTGAGGGAAAAAAAAAAAAAAAAAAACTGATGCAAAGAAACAGACACCTGAATAGTACTAAAATTAGTGAAAGTGTGTTGCAAACACGTATAGATAAATAAAGCAGTCTTGACTAGAGATATACGTGGCCAAAATAAAGACCTCTGAATGGACACTAGAACAAACAGTTATTCTATTTAGTGAGATTAAAATCGGCACTAGAGATATTTACTCACAAATGACACGGCAAGCTAACACAAAGCATGCAACAGAACTTTAAAACCACACCAAGTCATCAAATCTATTGAGTGTCCATTATTTCAGGCTGAAGTGGAAAGACTTGGCCTGTTTTTCAAGTATTACCACATCAGAGAATCTTCCCTTGTGTGTGAAGCTCATATCTCCACATCAGGACACCAGGACAGGTGAGAGAAGCCTTGGAGGAACAAGAGTAAATAATTACTTCTGAGATTGTGAAAATACAGTCCTATCAAGTGTAAGCCGTTTCAAGCTGAACAGCAAGAACACAGTCGATTTTCAAGTTCTATATATTTTTAGCTTACCATCTCTGTTGTAATGTTCTTTTGTACAGATTTTATTTGAATAGATAGTATAATGCTATACTTGCCCTCATCCATTTTGAGGTCATGATTTGGGTCAAACAGACCTCCAATCAAGATGTCGGTTATTGAAATGCATACAAGGGTTAAATGCCCACGTTAATGTCAATGGAAAATGTTTTATTTGTTCCTCGTGGTGCATTTGGTTTGCACCAGAATAGCTCCACTTTTGTCTTTATACTTCAGAAAAGTTTTATATAAACTCACACCCTACAACATTTTTATAAATACTTGACAATTAGTTTATTTTCCTCATGCAGCTCAGCCAGCCAAGTACTAAGGATCTTGTTACCTTACTTGACTGTCACAAATACAACTAGCTAAAAGTTCAAATAAGACTATTTTGATAAAACTTAAAAGAAAACTAAAAATCTGCAAGTGTGCCTTAAAAATAATTAAAATACTCCTTCTCTGTACATGCAATGATCATTTTATAATTTATTCTATAAGATTTTATGAACCAATTCAAAATTTCAGTTCAGTCAGCTGTACATTAAAAGGCGGATATTCCCACTTGACACCTAGAAAACAATATAAAACCACAGTCAAAGGGATAGTAATACGTCATTTTATTGTGTAGGCATTAAAAAAACATGAATATAAGTCTTATCTCTCAGACCTTTTAGGTTTGAGAGATATTCACAAGTAAAGTTCCCCTCCTGCTCCTTTTACCTAGTGTAAGCCATCTCTTCTCAGATGTGGAATCCAGTCCATAGACCAGAGATAACAGAAGGGGACAGTCTTCTTCCTATGAGAACAATGAAAGCCCTGCCCCCCTTGACAAGTTTTTCAGGTTTTTCCCTTATCTTAATTGAAGATTGTCCCTCTCTGCAGTCTAACTGGGCACCTCCCTTCTGCTCTGACTGAGCAGTGTTACATCAGTAAAAGGGGCGGGAGGGGGATACTTTGTCATTGCATTACTCTTGAACTACAACTTTGACAGAATTGAAATAACACTCTCCAAAGTCCAAATACTATGATGATTAATTAGAGCTGCTTTTATTATGAAACATTACTATCCCTTTAAGGGGAAACAAAACAAGTGCTATTTATAAAGTTCTTCAGGACAGGGATTTTCTAATATTATATAGATAGCTAAAAACTGAAAAAAAAGCAAACACTCTCAAGTCTTGCTTCAGTGAAGCATGTTCACTAAATATATCATTAGTGCAAAGGTCAGCTCTCCAAGTATATGTATACTGATCTGGGTGCCCAAACAAACAAAAAGAACAAAATGGATTGGCACTTGACAGGAACATTTTAAAGTTGTATTTGCTGGCAAAAAGTCACTTTTTCAGCTCAGATATGTTCTGGGATTTGTAGTACTGATTTTGCAACTGCCTCTATTCAATAAATGTTGTGGAGCTTAAACTACAAACCAGCAAAACTGAATGAATGTATGTACTTTGTAACAAAATGTAGTTCTAGTATTTTGATCTTAACATTTACTGCATAGAACATAAGAACTGGAGATGTGATATCACTTGAGATGTTACATCTGCTTTAGCACACCTTAGTGCATTACCCCCCTGTTCTAATGAGCACAGACTAAAACAGGGATATTAGCTTAAGGCTCTCCAGCTGTTAGACAAATAAAAAAGAAAGGAGAGAGAGAAGAGGGAGAAAGAAGAGAGAGGAGCAAGAGAGTTTATTAATGATCTAAAAGTGGGAATTGCTGATGGCACCAAGCTATGTAAGGAAATACATACAGAGCTGGATGTTTTTTCCCTACAGAAGGATTTAGATAAACTAAGTGAATGGGCAGAAAAGTGGCAGATGTCATTTAATGTAGATAAATGTAAGGTTATGCATTTGGGCTGTAGAAACAAACATGCTACATATACTCTAAATGGGAAACAACTTGGGAAATCCTCATTAGAGAAAGATTTAGGAGTACTGATAGACAATAGACTTCACGGCAGTGTGCAGAGTCACTCAACTACTGCAAGATCAAATAGAGTACTAGTCTGCATAAAAAGAGGTGTAGAAGCAAGGGATGCTAATATTATCCTGCCTCTGTATAAATCCTTGGTTAGGTCTCATCTAGAATATGGAGTACAAGTTTGGGTGCCTGTTCTAAGAAGAGACATTACTGAACTGGAGAAGGTGCAGAGACGTGCAACAAGACTGGCAAAGGGATTGGAGGATCTGAGTTACAAAGAGAGACTAGCCAAACTGGATTTGTTTACATTAGAGAAGAGACATCTAAGGGGTGATAGGATTACCATTTACAAATACATTCAAGGTCAATACAAATAACTATCCAATGAATTATTTAAGCAAAGAGCTGAGCTAAGAACAAGAGGTCATCCATTAAGACTAGAGGGAAGGCGCTTTCGACTAAAACAAAGGCAGGGATTCTTTACAGTAAGGGCAGTAAGGCTATGGAATTCTTTGCCTCGGGATGTTGTGCTTGAAGATAATGAAACTGCTTTCAAAAAAGCAATGGATGTCTATCTAGCACAGAACAATATTGAGAATTATGACAGATGGCATCAAAGCAGATAGGATATTGATCCGGGGAACTATCTGACTACCAATTGGAGTCAGGAGGGAATAATCCTCCCCACACACACTTGGGACTAGATTGGAAATGGCTCCAGAGGGCTTTTTTTTGCCTTCCTCTGGATCAACAGTGGGGTTTTGGCATTGGCTGGACTTGATGGATGGATGTCTGTCTTTTTTCAGCCTTATCTACTATGTAACTATGTAAGAGGAGAGAGAGAAGAGGAGACAAGAGAAGGAGAAAAAGAGAGAAAGAGAAAGACTTGTAGGATATCTGAGAAAACATTTGTGTTAGTCACCCAGAGAGATGATGGGAAATTTCTGCTACTGTCATATATTTGTTACAGTTGACTTATACCACTTTTCTGCATGACACAAAATATGATTGTTTGTAATTCATTGCATGCACTATATAAATTGAATTCTATATTAGGTAAACAAATGAGCAAGTACTAGGTGTAAAGAACCCTTTCTGCTAGGTGATTAGAATAAAAATGAAAAGAAAAAAAATGCAATTAATTAAAAGTAGTTTATGACATTTAACACATGCCACAGTTACACACTGTTGTAGAATGCAGTTCTTTCTGAATACACAAGATGGGATTAAAAAATATGGTCAACAAATACCCAAGCCAAATGAAAATAGCAATAAGGAAATCTGTACTACTGGAAAGAACACTCTCACACACACAAATGCACAGGCAGGGCCAGATTTACACCCAAGGAGCCCCTAAGGTAGAAATCCTAGGCACCCTTAGCTCCACCCATGGCCACTCCACCAATGTTCATATGATCCTAGGAACAATCCCCTATGACACAAAATATTAGCTTAAAACATACAAGAACAACGCAATGAATACCTCTAGCATTCAAAGAGTTAAATAATAGCCAGTAAAATAGTATATAAACCGATGAAGGGACATAGAGATTGTACTAGCCTCATCCCACAATTCAAAATGCTGCTGTTCTTTATTATGTGATGAACTTAGAGCATTTGTCTAGTGTCAGCTTCCAGCTATGGCAAGCCAGAGGCAACAGGAGGTTTCTATTTTTTTAGAGGCAGGTAGGAAAGTCCAGAGCTACAGAAATCCAGAGGAAACATACTAAAGTATAAATCATTCACTAGATTCCACTTACTATGTTTTAAATCAAAATCAGACCAGACAAACACCACCACATACGGATGCCATGAAAAATATTGTTAATATTACACTTCACATGTAATGCCATAAACGGATAGTGCCTCCTTATGTGGAGAAAAGAAAACACATTTTCATAATAAATACAGGAGACTAAAAGATGAATACATCAGATTGTAATATATATTATATATACATACACACAACTGTGTAATTATCTACTGTACAATCTGTATCATGTTTTATGTATATATCTGAGTTATTCAGTTTTCATTCCATAACATGCTTGATGAAGAGACCTAAGTGGTTTTGAAAGCTTATACTATAAAGCTCCTCAGCCAATAAATGTATAACTTTTACTCTACCAGTCTCCTGCTTTTTCCATGGCCAAAACTGTACTCAATGAAACATCGAGAAGCTTATCCCAGAGAATCCTATGTATTTGTTTGATAACATATTATATTGCTGTTCACACTGCCAAATTATTCAGTTAGGCAGGTTTTGTCTAGCAGTAGAAAATAAATGAATATTCAAGCTTGCTATAGCTAATGCTTTAACTGCGCGTCAACACTGAGTCGTACGTTCAAAAGAAAAGCGCTACAGTTCTAGAGCAAACTAACTTCTCCAAAGGGGAAAAGCTAAAGATTACCCAAATCTCCTTTGATTTAAATAGGACTTTAAACCCCTTGAATGCTAAAGAATGCAACCCACCATTAAGTAATATGCTGGAAACATCTCTAGCAATCAAAAGGGTTAAAAGCACCATTTAAGTGAAAGGGAAATTTTATTCCTGAAAGAAAATTTAAATTAAAAGTCCAACCTCTTATCTACGCAGATGTACAAACACTGACACACTAGCAGTATTGCTCGCTATGGATATGTATGAGGGCACAATGCATTCCATGAAAACAACCAACCATAAACCTATTACAACAACTATGTCTGTTTATGAGGCCTACCCGTCTACTGACAGGCCCCTGAAATGCAAGAGTTATAACTTAAATCAAAATTACAATTTAGGTTACTTTAACTGCAGCTCAACTCAGACATTGCTGCACATCACAAATGAAAACATTTTATGCTATATGGTAGAACTTTTGAACTAAAAAGATACAAAAATACAAACAGACAAGAAAAGGTGTTACTGGCAAGCTAGTAATTCATCGTAATGAAAATACACAAAATGCTCTATGAATTACTTCCAGACAAAATATGTTACGTTAAAAACATGCCCGTCACATTTTATTACTAACAAACAACACTGTTCAAATGAAGGCTTCAAAGCATGACCTAAACTACAATCAATGCTAATTATATTACATACAGGTTGTGCACATCACAATGTAAACTCCCATTGCTATTTACAACTAAAGACAACTGAATATACAGATAAATACCAATAAAACACAAAAAGTACACCAAAATGTTGATAAAGATTATTACACAATAAGCTGAAGATTGTATTGTCTTTATCTGGCACTTAAAGGGTAAATTAAGTTAAAGCCAATGACTTATGGAATTGTGATTTACTCACTACAATAACATAATTAAGATGTGTATTATGCAACAAGACCAGTATGAACTGATGTGTAGATCCACTGCCTATCACCAGCTTCCTGCAGATGTGGACAGCTCCCAACAAGTGCACTGAATGGTAAACGGTGCCAGAAGAAAAGCCTCCTTAAATCAATTCAATCACCAAATTGTACAGTCACACTCTCAAACATCTTCAATCCCTTATGAAAGCACCCTTCAATAAGGCAAAACATTAATGCCGACAATTAAAGTTGTACTCTATTAACAACTGAAAAACTCAGATTGCAAACCTCAGCACGAATATGAAATGTTTTATCAAGACAAAGATTTTGTGTAAAGAAAAAAACTGAAATCAGTTGAGATTTTAATAGTACATATAGGTCAACTTCTTCGCCGATTTAAAGTTTTGCCTTGATCATTTTGTGTCTGAGGGTTTCTGCTACGCCAGTCAGATTTTCTCAATACCTTACATTGACAATGTATGATGAGTCTTAACAGACCTATGGTGATCATGTAATTCCGTGATTAAAGATGTGTACTGGGCAAAAGCCAGGTACATTTGGAGCAAAACAACTGCATCACCTTAAAATTATGAAGTTCAACTAAAATAAAAAGGTTTGCTTTGATAAATTATGTTATCTTAAATGTAGATTAACAGCGATACGTCTTGGTGATTGAGACAAATCCATCAAAACAAAAAGTTAAACACTGAGTGCTTTGCAATGTGTTGAAAATTGCCCTGGCGCGTACAGCTTTATCAGCTATGCACTAAATCACCATATTTATCAAACCATTCCACTGACATCTTACTTGCTAAACATGGTGCATGGTTTCTGAAGCTCCAGATGAATCAAACACATTCCATAACACATATGCACCAAAACCTTTGCACGGGATAACCCTTGGGATGTCAGAACTGTGAATTGAGGGCACAGGCTCTAGTGATAGGGAAACAGCAGGAGGCTGCGAACGTACCCCCAATGTCTAGTTCCACAGCTCCTCCATGCTTACCTCAGGCGCAGCGGTTGCCTCTTCCCGGGAAGGTACACATCATGGAGCCCCAGGAGCTATCTGGATAAGGCCGAGAGCTGAGCAGATCCGCCGGCTCTGGCTCCCTGCCGTGACCAAGAAATCTTTACACGTCCTGTGCTCTCAAACAGAGCCAGAAAAACCAGGCTGGCACGGTTGCCAGCGCCAGTCAGTAAGGAGCTGTGACAGCTCGCTGCCCCAACCTCGCACCACAGCTCAGACACAGAATTTTTTTCCCAGTAATGCAACACAAAATGGCTGCGAAAACAAACCGACGCAACAGCCGCTGAAGAGAACTCACATAAATGCGCACGCGCAAACCCTACTGAGAATCCAGCGCTCTGCCGCCTCCGCTGTGGGATAAGTCCCTGCGTCATTGGTTGGCGCCCCCTACTGCACATACCGCGCCCACTCGATAGTTAGCCACACCTTTAATATCCATAAACACTGTCAATCCAGCGTTGTATACCTGCGGGGAAATGTTATAGTAAGAAAGCGTTGCAATTATGGCGCAAATCAACTGCAAGGCAATAGACGAAAACATTTTCCTTCTTTGAAAATAGGTGTTTTAATTTTTTACATGCTAGATAGATGTCTCCGTTGGGGATTTCTCTAGCCTCCAACTGGTTAAAAACCCTGTTTTAATCAAGCAACTTTGTGGGAATATTTGTACCCTGTGGTGCACTTTGTTCATGTGAAACGATGTGAATTAATTGCTTGGCAGTAGATATATTTATTTGGCAGGTCAGTTGAACTAGCACTTGGGTGATTTAGAAATAACTATGGTTATAGTTGACAAGCTATTTGATTTAAACAGTATATGCAAATTAGCCAGTACTTCCTGGTATGAAGTAACAGTTAGGATGGAGAGTGGAATCTTAACATTTGATACGCCAGGATATAACAGTACTAGATCTACATGATTAATATACATCTTGTAAACTGTAATTTTAAATAAATAATGGCTAAAAAGTATAGGATATTTTGAAAGCTCTTTCAAAGTCTCCCAAAACAGTTCAATTTTAATACTAGAGATCCTTTAGGATTTCACTGTAAGATTCAGGGTTTTCACCTAAACCTCATCATACCTGGGCGCTTTTAGGGGCTGAGCCGGAGACTCAGTTTTGACCAAAATCTCATTGTGAAGGGCCAAACACTCATGGTGACATAGCCCAGTGTTACCTACTACATAATCGGTACCAATTAGCTGCTTTTTTAGTTTCTGAACTGGTGCCATTTTTTTTTTAAGGAAAAGGAGAAGTACTTCATGTTTTGTGTGAGTGCAAGCTGTGATTTTTCTAAATTGTTGCATGTTTAAGATTCCTTTAGGATTGATTGGATCATCTCTAGCTTAGAGCAAGTGCCAATGGCTGGAGTATACATTATGTTCTTCTGGAGATAACCGGTAGTTCCATGCCAGCAAAGTGCACAGGAGTAACAACATTGCTGCCCCACACTAGTTAAAGGGACCCCTTTAGGCCCATCTACTAGGATTCCCTCCCTACCATGGAAGGGCTATTTTAATGGTACCTAAAATTTTGCAAAGCCCCTTGTGAATATCTCTTACACCATAAAGGTTTGAGAGATAAGACTTATATCATTCTTTATGTTTTTTTAATGCCTACAAAATAAAATAAAGTTAAAATGAAGTATTACTATCCCTTTAACTGACTGATGTGCCCCATGACACCTATACCAGCTAGACGCCTTAAAGGGATAGTAATACTTCATTTTATCTTTATTTTATTTTGTAGGCATAAAAAAAAACATGAAGAATGATATAAGTCTCATCTCTCAAACGTTTATGGTCTGAGAGATATTCACAAGCAAAGTTTCCCCTCCCGCCCCTTTTACCTAGTGTAAGCCATCTCTTCAGATGTGGAATGCAGTCCATAGCCCAGACATATCACAGGAAGAATAGTGTCCCTTGCTGTTAACAATGAAAGCCCTGCACCCCTTGACAAGTTTTTCAGGTTTTTCCCTTATCTTAATTGAAAATTGTCCCTCTCTGCAATCTACCTGGGCACCTCCCTTCTGTTCTGGCTGAGCAGTGTTACATCGGTAAAAGGGGCAGGAGGGGGATACTTTGTCATTGAATTACTCTGGAACTACAACTCTGACAGAATTGAAATAACACTCTCCAAGGTCCAAATACTATGATGATTAATTAGAGCTGCTTTTATTATGAAACATTACTACCCCTTTAAAAGTTATCTCACTGTATATGACAAAGTGCTCTCCACAGCATCATATTAATTTTCTTCTCCACATCTTAGCACCATTTTACCATGCCAATGCATCTTCATTTGCTCCTGTGGGATCCCTAAGAGTCTGCCCCAGGGACCTGACACTGCATACCTTTCCAAACAATGCATGAATGAGTGCGCCACGACCCACATCTGTAGTGAAGCCTTCCTTCATCTATCTGGGGGAAGAAGAAAAATAAATAAGTTTATCACTATAAAGGCGGAATATATCTTTTCAACATCCCTGAGCGTTTGTCAAGTGATTTTATATCCTGTGCCAAATTGCATTGGACTGCCATCAAGGACAGTGCACCAATATTAAATGAATGTGTCCTATACAGAGTGGGATCTACCCCAATTAAATGGTAACTCTCACCTCTGTCAAAGGGATAGTAATACTTAAATTTAACTTGAATTAATCTTGTAGCCCTTAAAAAAACAAATTAAATGAGTCCTGCAGCATCTCTCAAACCTTTATAGTTTGAGAAATATCTGCTTTCAAAGTTCCCCCTCCCCTGACATCAGCACTCTAGCTGACTGCAGGGAAATCATGTCCCTGAACAAGCAGTGGCTCTGCAGCAGAGCTGAGATCACGTTAATGAAAAAGAAATCCTTCACTGAAACGGTCTTCTATGTGTGCAAAGCAAGCACATGTAGAAGACCGGTTCAGTGAAGGATTTCTTTCTCCATAATGCCATCTTGGCTCTGCTGAAGAGCTTCCGCTGGGACCGTATTCCCCTGTAGTCAGCTAGAGTATTACTATCCCTTTAAAAGTATAAGCCGGTGACGTCAGTTAAGGACAGGCTTCAGTACAGCTCTGTACCGCTGCCTGTCAATCTTCACCTCTTCCCACACAGATGAAAGATTAACTGGGATAGCACTTTAAGATGATAAACACTTTAAGAGAGGTGAGAGTTCCCCTTTAAAGCAAAGCATTTTTTTTTTTTTTTTTAAACGTGAATTAATAGAGCATGGGTAGCCAGTCCTGGTCCTCAAGAGCTACCAACAGTGCATATTTTCAGGGTAGCCCAGCTTCAGTACAGATCGATCAATTAAAGTGACTGAACCACTGATTGATCCACCTGTACTACAGCAAGGATAGTATGAAAACATGCACGTTGGTAGCTCAAGGGGACCAGAGTTGGCTACCCCTGTAGGAGTACCAGGGCTGACTATCCATGTGCCTCAAAAATAGGCTGCCCTCAATGGTCTTACATTCATGTATGCAGCCACTGAGCAAAATGGCTCTTACTCTTGGAGCATGCTGACCCACTGACCCATCCTTTCCTGATCATTCTTAGATTTGAGCCTACATACATCTTTGCAAAGCACTTTCCTTCTCCACAAACCCCTCATGGCTGACTGAGATCCTGCTTCCACATATAATTCTTCCTTACTTTAAATAAAAAGGACATGGCTGCCAATGCTCCTGCTACCTTTGCATGTGATATCCCCTGTCTTCATTGATGCTTAATGTAGAGCTGCACTAGTAGAGAAGAGACTATCCTTTCATTGCATCAGGTCCTAATGAACCCATTGGTTCCAAGCTCTTGAATATGCTATCCACATCTTAGGGACCAATGATGTGGTGGTCAGATAATCTATTTCAATGTTTTCAACTGTCAGAGTTGTAATGAACATTGGGGCCACCTCTCCTTAGACTAAGCAACAGCAAAGGAATTTTTAACTTCAGGGACATTCTCTACTCTAAACTGTATGTTATGACACATGCATAGAACAACCAGGTGCCTTAGGAGGCATACAACCAGTGGGGATGATGATGAAAGCTTGTTAGTGACATAGACCACTGCCATATTGTCTTACCAAAACTGAACCACTTTATGAGCCAAATAATTTTGCCATAGTTGTGCACAACAATAGTGAAGAGTCCTAAATATGCCGCATTTATAGTCAACGCCTGCTCCAGCCATGCTAGTGGCCATCACTGAACACACCGTTTCCTTCACAAATAACCTCCTCTCTCAATCTATGTACTGTAGTCTACTGTCACAAGCGAGGGCTATAGGCCCTGCTGAGACAGTGGGGAGAGTGTGGGAGGGAAAAGGTTAACTATACCAGACCCCTGGTTACCTGTTACTATTCCTAGCAACCACCAAATTAACCCCAACACTACAACTTGCTGCCACCACCAAGACTTTATATCTGGGCATCTTAGATTACCCCAAACACAACAGAATTACAGTATAAAGTCACTTTAATAATCAGACATAGAATTAAACCTTTAGTAATGTGTGCTACCTGAGCTTCCTTGAACATTTAATCTGAAAAAAGGCTTCACAGTGCTGGGTACAAAAATACAGGAATAAAGGACATACAGAAATAAAGATTACACATTTGCAAAACAGTCCATAAAATAAAATAAGAGAAACACAGGAGATCCCTATACACAATTACCGATATATTAGGAGTCCTTGCTGGAATTTCTGGTAAAATCTTTCATCTTAACTGTTGCAAAGAAATTCCCCTTTTTTATCCAAAAGCCCATATTAAGTACTTTCCACAGTTCCTTCTAAGAGGCCAAACCCCCTGGGTGTTACCTGGGGGGAGGTTTGGCCTGACAGTTTACACATGTTCTCTGGATAACCCCCCCATCAAAGCAGAGGGCCCAAGACCTTTTATGACCCTTATATCCTGATATGGTATGTTATCTGCTCATGTCATTTAGCAGACACTTTAAAAGGTACAATAAAATACACAAATTAAATTATACATACCAGGGCCCTGCAAAGGCCAACTCATGTCTTGGCATGGCACCTACCTACTCTTAACTACTGCAAACATACACCATAATGGAGACTAGGACTGGGAAGTGGTTGGATGAGGCAGGGAGCAGTCTGAAGTCAGTCCTGGCAGATGTTGGCACTCTTTGCCAGACCTTTCATGCAATGGAGAATGGCAGAGCACGGCTTCAGGGGACCCTCATCCTCTCATCCAGCTGTTCCCTGGCACACACACAGCCCCCATTAAATGAAGGCAAAAGTCCCTCCTGGAGAAGCAGATGGTGGGGGTGCAGGATACTGACATAAGGAGGCTATACCACTTGTCTAGAACTGTCATTGTAAATAATCAGGTTATGGCAAAAAAAGCTGCAAAGAAACACAGAATTAACCCCTTAAGGACCGGGAAAATCTGAGTTTGATTTGACTTAAGGACCGGAGCAATTTTGACTTTTTTGACTATGTCTTTGTTCAACCATATTTTCTCTTTAATTCCTTTTGTGCACCCGCATAAATTATATACTGTTTTTTTAAGCACAAGTAGGGCTTTCTTTTGATACCACAATTATATGAATACCTCATTGTTTAATTTGATTAAAATAGAAAAAAAGGAAAAAAATTGAAAAAAAACAACATTTTGCTTACATTTTTCTGTCATGATTTGCATACTATTAGTTAATGAAAAAAAAATACCCCTAAATATATTCATTTGCTTCTCCTGAATATGAGTACCCCATATGCCTAGTATTTTAGTCCTTTACTCACATTTACAAGGTAAATATTACAAGATGGCTGCCGTTATTTCCAACTTGTGATTTTTCAACAATTGGCATGTGAGCATCATAGCTTAGCTGACGGTGCCAGAACCAAAAATGTCCCACAAAGGTATATGTTTCTGAAAACTACACAACATAAGGTAAATAATCAGGAGAATTTTGGAGTTTTTCATGCAGCTATTTTTCCAGAAAAAAAATTCAAAATTGTGGTAATATTTTGTTTTTTTGCAGTTTTCACACTTACATTTCAATACTACTGTTGATATCAAGCACATGATAGGTGAAGATTTTTAAAAATGCTTTTATTTAGTGTTCAGCTCCTTCTTCTGAGTACGGCAATACCCGATATGCATAGGTTTCTCAAGGTTTGGGAGAGCTACGGGGCCCAAATTGGAACATGCGCGTTTCCAGTTTCACACTTTGAATTTTCACAGCCTGCATCACTGGTGCCATGTCTCATTTGGGGCTGTGTAACAGTGCTCCACTCTAAGATTTCCCCCCAAAAGTATATATTTTTGGAAAGTAGACACCCCAGGCTTTCATTTTATGTATGTTTTCAATTTTTTTACGCAGCCATTTTACCACCAATCGCTCGTAAATCTTGACGTAAGTTATAAAAACAGCGTTTTTCACACTTGCACTTCAATGTTGATGTGAATTTCAAGCACGATAGGTGAAGATTTTTAAAAATGCATTGTTTAGTGTTCAGCTCCTTCTTCTGAGTACGGCAATACCCCATATGCATAGGTTTCTCAAGGTTTGGGGGAGCTACGGGGCCCAATTTTGAACAAATATTGAATTTTCACATCTTGGTTAACTGATGCCATTACTCATTTTGGGCTATGTTCCAGTGCTGCACTTTAGAATTTCCCCCCAAAAGTGTATATTTTTGGAATGTAGACACCCCCAGCTTTCATTTTAGGTGTGTTTTCAAATTTTTTACACAGCCATTTTACCACCACTTTCTCATAAACTTGACGTAAGTAAAAAAACAGCGTTTTTCACACTTTGCCTTCAATGTTGATGTGAATTTCAACACAGAATAGGTGAAGATTTTATAAACTGAATTGATTAGTGTTCAGCTCCTTCTTCTGAGTACGGCAATACCCCATATGCATAGCTTTCTCATGGTTTGGGGGAGCTACGGGGGCCAAATTGGAACATGCGCGTTTCCAGGTTCACACTTTGAATCTTCACAGCTTGCGTTACTGGTGCCATGTCTCATTTGGGGCTGTGTAACAGTGCTCTTTTTTAAGATTTCCCCCCAAAAGTGTATATTTTTGGAAAGTAGACACCCCAGGCTCTCGTTTTAGGTGTGTTTTCCAATTTTATACACAGCCATTTTACCACCAATCCCTCGTAAACCATGACGTAAGTAAAAAAAAAAAAAAACAGCGTTTTTCACACTTAGGGTTGGCGGCAGTATACTGGGCTGCATACAAATTGGTTTGGGAAACAATTTCACCTAAAATGTCTTCCCCCAAAAACAAATCAAAAAAATGATCATGGGTAAATCCTTCCACATCAATTGGAATCCCTGGGTTGCCTGTGAATTCTGAGATTTGTGGGCATAAATTGATACCCATTCATTAGGATCCGGAGTGGCAGGTGTTGGGGCATTTCTTTGGGCAGGTCTTTGGGCAGATCTTTTGGCAGGTGCTGGGGCAGTTGCCAGGGCAGCTCTTGGGGCATTTCTTTGGTAGGTCTTTGGGCAGATCTTTTGGCAGGTGCTGGGGCAGTTGCCAGGGCAGCTCTTGGGGCATTTCTTTGGGTAGGTATTTTGGTAGGTCTTTGGGCAGTTCTTTTGGCAGGTGCTGGGGCAGTTGCCAGAGCAGCTCTTGGGGCAGTGCGTCTTTTCTTGACAGAAGGCCCAGCATCATCACTAGAGCTGCTCTCACTTTCTGAAAACTGCGCTATGTCAAAATCTGACGCAGTGTCTGTTGCCTCAGAGTCAGACGCCAAAAAGGCATATGCCTCTTCAACGCTGTACCTGCGCTGCATTTTGCCCACTAAAAAAACTTTTTTATTTTTTTTTATTTTCTTACGCTATCCCTAAACCTAAATCTAACCCTAAAACTTACCCTAGCCTACGTATATCCTGAACCTACCTAACCCAAGTGAACTACCTATCTAAACTGCACTTACTATATATATTTTTTTTTTTTTTTTTGGGGGGGGGGGGTTGGGTTTTTTTTTTTTCTTACGCTATCCCTAAACCTAAATCTAACCCTAAAACTTACCCTAACCTACGTATATCCTGAACCTACCTAACCCAATTGAACTACCTATCTAAACTGCGCTTATTATATATATATTTTTTTTGGGGGGGGGGGTTGGTTTTTTTTTTTTTTTCCCCTAAACCTAAATCTATCCCTAAAACTTTCCCTAACACACGTCTACACTAAACCTACCCAACTACCTACCAAAATACCTAAACTATATTTACTATTTAAAAAAATTTAAAAAATTAAAAAAAAAATCTAAAAAAATTCAAGGGGGATGGGGGGTGTCCCACAGATCAGAAAACACTGATCTGCAGCAAATTGATCAGTCCAAGAGTGAGCAGATGGGGGGGCACTTATTGATCACTGCAGAACAGTGATCAAAGGGTTAAATTTCTTTATTTAAACTTTTTTTTTACTTTTTTTTTTACAGTAAGGCTGGAACACCATGTCTCTCTGTCTCTCTCCACCTCAGCAGTATGCAAGGTGGAGTGAGGCAGAGAGATCTGACAGGGACAGTATTTACAAATACTGTCCCTGTCATTCAGGTTTTGCAACATGTGATTCGCTTTTGAAGCGAATCGCACGTTGCAACAATGTTTCTGCCACTTGTTACTAAGTGTCCCGAACCCGGGACACTTAGTAACAAGCGGTTTGAACTCTTCCATCGCTCCGTGCGGCCGCGATGGAAGAGTTTAACCCTTGATGTACCAGGACCGTCAAGGGTCGTTGGATCACATTTACCCTTGACGGTCCTGGTACGTCAAAGGTCGCTAAGGGGTTAAGGGAGGTGGGAGGAGATCTTGAGAACAGGAGAACTCTTGCAGGGCAGTGTGGTACAGCTTGTACCACAGAAAGAGGAATTTGATGTCAATGGATATTTTTAAATAAACTATTGCATTTTAAAATAAATTTACTGAAAACCTATAGACAGTTTTGATATATACAGTGGATATAAAAAGTCTACACACCCCCTGTTAAAATGCCAGGTTCTTGTGATGTTTAAGAATGAGACAAAGATAAATCATGTCAGAACTTTTTCCACCTTTAATGTGACCTATAACGTGAACAATTCAATTGCAAAACAAACTGAAATCGTTAAGGGGGAAAAAAAAAAAAAAAGAAACTCACAATAACCTGGTTGCATAGGTGTGCACACCCTATTATAACTGGGGATGTGGCTGTGTTCAGAATTAACCAATCACATTCAATCTCATGTTAAATAGAAGTCATTACACACCTGCCATCTTTTAAAGTGACTCCGATTAATCACAAAAAGTTCAGCCATTCTAGTAGGATTTTCCTGACTTTTGCTTAGTTGCATCTCAGAGCAAAAGCCATGGTCTGCAGAGAGCTTCCAAATCATCAGAGGGATCTCATTTTTGAAAGATATCAGTCAGGAGAAGGGTAAAAAAGAATTTCCAAAGCATTAGATATACCACGGAACACAGTGAAGACCGTCATCATCAAGTAGAGAAAATATGGCACAACAGAGACATTACAAAGAACTAGACGTCCTTCCAAAATTGATGGGAAGACAAGAAGAAAACTGGTCAGAGAGGCTTCCAAGAGGCCTACTGCAACATTAATGGAACTGCAGGAATTTCTGGCAAGTACTGGCTGTGTGCTACATGTGACAACAATCTCCCGTATTTTTCATATGAATGGGCTATGGAGTAGGGTGGCAAGATGGAAGCATTTTCTTACTAAATAAAACACCCAAGCCCAGCTGAAGTTTGCAATAACAAACATCAAGTCCTCCAAAAGCACGTGGGAAAATGTGTTATGGTCTGATGAAACCAAGGTTGAACTTTTTGGCCATAATTACAAAAGGTATGTTTGGCACAAAAACACTGCACATCACACAAAAAACACCATACCCACAGTGAAGCATGGTGGTGGCAGCATCATGCTTTGGGGCTGTTTTTCTCAGCTGGAGCCGGGGCCTTAATCAGGGTGGAGGGAATTATGAACAGTTCCAAATACCAGGCAATTTTGGCACAAAACCTTCAGGCGTCCATTAGAAAGATGAAGAGGAAGTTCACCTTTCAGCACAACGACGACCCAAAGCACACATCCAAATACACAAAAGCATGGCTTCACCAGAAGAAGATTAACATTTTGGAATGGCCCAGCCAGAGCCCAGACCTGAATCCAATTTAACATCTGTGGGGTGATCTGAAGAGGGCTGTGCACAGGAGATGTCCTCGCAATCTGAACGATTTGGAGCGCTTTTGCAAAGAAGAGTGGGCAAACATTTCCACGTCAAGATGTGCCATGCTAATAAACTTCTACCCAAAAAGACTGATTTCTGTAATAAAATCAAAAGGTGCTTCAACAAAGTATTAGTTTAAGGGTGTGCACACCTATGCAACCAGGTTATTGTGAGTTTTTTATTTTTCCCCCTCAACGATTTCAGTTTGTTTTGCAATTGAATTGTTCATGTTATAGGTCACATTAAAAGGTGGAAAAATTTCTGACATGATTTATATTTGTCTTATTCTTTAACATCACAAGAACCTGGCATTTTAACAGGGGTGTGTAGACTTTATATCCACTGTAAGTACAACATTAAGGGCTAGATTTAAAGGCTCACGTTAAACCAGCCGCTAAGTAAAAAAGGCACATCGCTCGCAAATAATACATGAGTTACGGCAGATTCAATAGATACTCAACAAGAATAGCTATCGAGCGTAGGCACAGCTAAAACACGTAACACAAAACCCGTTGTCGCACCTGTTAAAGCATCACCGTGCGGCCAAATCACCCAATAACACAACTAAAAGGTAAAATGTAACATAACAGCTGCCGTTGGCTAGCAACCCTGATTGATGCACCAACAAATTCAAACACACAGCCAATCCCAAGGCCCCAAAGTATCCAAAAACTTCAAATACACCTATATATACCCAAAAATAACCGTCACACACTGTCTGTTATCGAGTTCTTGAGAGCTAGATATCAGGACCCAGGAGCGGAGGATAGTGATCAGAGAGAGAGGGGGAGACAGGAGCGTACATTGAAGGTAGAAGGAGTTTTGGAGTTTGGAGAGCATTGCATATAATTCGACACATCACACCTTTGCACAAATTACATACACCCATACAAACACATAGTCCTTTTTTTTATAGCACCTTACACATTTTAAATTTTATTTTTACAGTGTGAATCTGTGAGTGAAAGTGTGTGACAGAAAGTGAGTGGATCGAGTGTGTCTGTGAGGGCCTGTAGGAGTGCCTGGGTGTGAGTGGGTGAATGATGGCCAGGAGAGGGATGGGGAGAGTAGTGGAGGAGGAGGAAGGAAGGTCTGGAGGGCAGCCCTTAGCAGAGCAGGGGTGGGAGAGGGAGATCCGCAGGGCAGAGGGGGACCCGGGCCGCAAGAGCAGGCACACGGAGGACAGGGACAGAACCTGCAGTGGAACGAGGGGTAGTTGCTGGGGAGCACCCCACACAGTCAGGGTCAGAGCAGGCAGGACAATCCGGCTCAGAATCCTCCCATGCCGGAGCTGACGAGGGCAGGATCAGGGATCCTAAATATACTGAGGAGGAGAACACGGCTGTCATGGAGGCTGTCCTGGAGAGACAGAGTGTTCTCCACACGACGACGAAGGTCCCTGGCCTTTCATTGAGGAGGAAGGCAGCCTGGAAGCAGATCTGCAGCCAGGTGAACACGGTAGCTCCATGCAGGAGGACGTGGAGTCCATCAAAATGCAATGGGGTGACTGCCGGAGGGTGGTCAAGAACAAGCTTACAGAGCTCGCCAAGCACGTCCGAGGCACTGGAGGTGGCCCATCTGTTCCTATCACCTTCGGCGGGTGGGAGGAGATGGTGCGGCTGAAAATGTCGCCGACACTCATAGAGGGGGTCTCTGGAGAAGCGGACACTGGGGAGAGGAGCCTCCACACCACCTTTAAGTGTATCACCACATCAACCAACACAAGCTGCAAACACAGTCACACCTTAAAATATGCCAATCATTCAACCACACAACTGCACCAACACAGCACCCTGAGGGTTAAAAACAGGACACAACACAAGGACAAATGGCAAGGTTCAACCAGGCCCAAACCTGTCCAAGTCCCTGTTCAACTCTTTTGTTGCTGTGCTCATCACACACAATCCATACAAACCATGCTTCTTGAAATTGCCGTCTGTTGAACACCATCACTGTTCACACACAATGTCACCCATTTACCCACAAGGAGGTCAGCATATAACCCCTTGATTGCTAGAGGGATCATCAATGCATCACTCAACAATGCTTTGGCAACCCCGCTGGTACTCAAAGGGTTAACCAGACAACAAACACGTCAATAGGCCAACGATCACATGCTACACAGGGGACATTCTTTAAGTGGTGACAAAGATGGTGGAGAGAAATTAACCCTCACTTCACCAATACCAGTGTTATTCTATGGAGAATATGCAATAACATGAATCAAGTTGCTAATGTCCCATTGTATAGACTCCATAAAAGACACTGGAAATGGGGAAATGAGATCACTAGAGAAGTCAGCATCATGTTCACTTCATCAGGTCAACATCACCGCTTACTGAATCACAAAAAGGATGGGTCAGGTCACAAGTCACAGTGTCACTGAGAATAACTGGTTGTATGTGCAACAGACAGGCCTCAAACAATTCCCCAGAATTAAAGGTGGAAAAAGTAGGCTTTGGTGTTGTGGCTGCAATCATTTACTCTAACTTGAAATGACATATCTCACATCTGATTCCCACATGGATCCTCAGGAGTGCTGATGCCATGGATAGATGGTACACCAGCCACTGTTTGCAGGATACACATGGGAACCAAATATCAACCATTGGACCTTGGTCACCAACAGGCCATGAATGATGGATATCTTGGATGGAGTATGGTTGCCTCACTCCAAAGGATGGATGGGCTCATACTCAAAGAAAAACAGGCCTCAATCAAAGATATCCCTTACTACTGGGGTGATTGTTGCCCTTCAGGATTCAACTGGAACACACGACATGGACAGGATCCTGTCCAATTCATCAATCTCTGATTGCCAGGGTGGTATCCCATGCATCACAATGCAATGCATAGGATATCATCTTGACAACCAGAGAGTCACATGTCAAGTAATTAAAAATTGTGCATTATACGGGATCAACTAAGAAGATAGATAGGGTTGAATAACACTTGAATCCCACTGCACATCTGTTCAAAAAAAGATATGCACACAAAGAAAAATGGTCAGATATGTACCTTTCAAATGACTCAAAATGTGTCCCAACACAATGTGAACCCAGAGATCAGTTCACTGCATGTGATTGCCGTACTGGCCAGATATGTGCACCCATCAGAAACTAACTTACATTGATACCATGCAAATCCACATACCTAGTATATCCCACTCTACGTAGATGGGATATATGAGGTATGTTCATATCCATGATATCAATCCAATGTATTTTTTGATGGGTGCACATATATAGCCAGTAAGGCAATCACACGTACTGAACTGATCTCTGGCTTCATATCTTGAAAGGATATATTTGTATCCATATATCCTTGTGTGTAACTGTAATGGGGTAGCAATGGTTAATTTCACCATGATGTAATATTGTAGCCATCGTAAAAAGATGTAGATCGATGTTAGTCCTATCCCTCCAAGCCTCATGGTTAGACAGATATTGCTCTATTTGACAGCTGGAGATTTCAGTCATTTGACCACACAGAGGCTCTTCAGCAGAGCCTAAATTGCCCGATTCAGCGATGAATACATCTTTGTTGACCATCTCAAAGTGTGCCTCGTTTGCAAGCACACTGTGCACCATTCCAATGAAGTTTACATCTCTAAATGGGGCAATTTAGGCTCTGCTGAAGAGCCTCCGTGTGGTCAAATGACTGAAATCTCCAGCTGTCAAATAGAGCAATATCTGTCTAACCATGAAGCTTGGAGGGATAGGACTAACATCGATCCACATCTTTTTACGATGCCTACAATATTACATCATGGTGAAATTAACCATCGCTATTCCGTTAAAGGGATAGTAAATGTGAAAAGAAAAAAATATATTGCAGGGTTCATCCCCGAGCAAAACAAGGGTATTCCCACTGCTGAAAGGTGTTTCATTCAAATAGTAGCACAGCTCAAAGTTGAATATTCCAGGGGCAATATCAGTGGCCTGGAACTGTACAATGGCGATGTTGCTAGACCATCCTATGGACAGCTTTCGTCCAGGGGCCATAAATCCCCATAGGATAATGTAGCAACAGTGCCAATGTACAACTTTAGGCCACTGGGATATTGTACCAAAGCAATTCTACTCTGTGCTGTGATACTTTTCGAAAAAAAAAACAAAAAAACACAACACCCTTCAGCAGTGGGAGTACCCTTGTTTCACTCAGGGGGATAAACCCTACAACATATATTTCCCTTTCCACATTTCATGTATTAGTATCCCTTTAATCCTATCATGGCTATGTTTACTAGTCACACAATCTCAATTCTCCACACAGCTTATGATCCTCCATCACAGCAGGAGCCCGTGGGAAAAGCTGACCACACCACCCAGTGAGGAGTATATGGAGGAGGGGACCAGCCAATGGGAACTGTACACAACCTCCACACCTCCTCCCCAACTGGCTGCATCACCACTGGCTGCCCCCCAACTGGATGCATCACCACTGGCTGCCCCTCAACTGGTTGTACCACCACAGGATGCTCCACAACTCTACAGAGGCTGGATGCATGGGGAGAGATGGATGCATCCCACCACCTCCAGGAGCTATTACGCTCCAGCAGCAGCACCACCACCACCACCACCAGGGAGGTAATGGCTGCCCGGGAATGTCGCCACCAGCCAATATGGGCCATATTCCACCCAGATGGATCTACCCTCCTGGATGGCTCCCCAGCATGGCCCCAGGTATGATCCCAGGTTGGGGCCAAGCACCTACCAGTGGCCAAGGTATGACCCTTGGCCACTTGACTACCAGCACCTGGGCCTGATTGGGGAGCCCCACACCCTCTGCCGAGGGACTTGTTCACTCCACCACCTCAACCAGCACAGACATCAGGGGGTAGCAGTGGGTCCCTTAATGTGGTGGGCACCCACACACCATCTGTGGAAGCCACTCCACCAACTGAAACAGCATTAGCAGCCACAAAACACCCAACACCAGCAGAGGAGACAGCTGAAGCTGGGGAGAAGGAGGCTGAGGAGACAGCACTTGAGTCACCGGGCACTCCCATCTCCAGCAGTCAATGCCCCACGCCACGGGTCTGGAGGCGGAGTGCATGGCCCTTGAAAGACGACTACTCCGGTCAAGCCACTCCACCAACATCACGAGGAGCCAGAGGGAATCCAGGAGAAACACCAACAGGTTGGAGACCAGGAGTCGGAGGTTGCCAGGGTGAACACACAACTCCACCAGCTCCACACGGCGATGATGGACATGTTCTCACAAGTGCTGGTGGAGTTGTGAGAGAATAACCGCAGGGAGAACCTGAGGATGGAGAGGGAGAACCTGCGTTCCACAGAGGGGTCCACTGCAACCACAACCCCCTCCAGTGTTATCCCTGAAGCCACACCTAGGGGACAGAGGGTGACTAGGCAATTAGCCAGGGCATCCACCTCTGGCACCTAGTCTAAGCCCCCCCCAAAAAAAAGAAGAAATGAAGGCCCAACCTGTTATGTGCCCCCTCAATAAAGGAACATTGTGCTTTTGATTCCTGTCTGATCTGCTGTGTCTTCAGTTATGGATTGGGTGGCAGGGTTGTCTCCAATGCATTGCCAAACAATGCAGCGAACACAACCTCTGCCTGGGTGAGATGTTTGTTACAACATGGGTTCACACACACCATTGTCCAAATTCACCTGGCAACCCATCCCTGTAGCCATATAACACAACAGTGTTACATGGCAATGATGTGTGTTAGATTTGATCAGAACATATCCCTTAGCACAACAACTGGTGCAACACTGAACATTCGTCCGCATCAGTTGTTATGTTTAAGGGGAATACCAAACAAACAGCTATGTGACTTAGCAGGGAAATAAGCAGGACAGATGGAACATGCATCACTATTGTCTTTGGATCAAACTCCTATTGTGCAGCTGACTTACTGGGAAACACAATGTACACCCTAGGATCTCAATGTCTGTGCGCTACACATTGGGATCCTAGGGTGAGCATTGTGTTTTCCAGTGAGTCAGTTGCACAGTAGGAGTTTGAATCACAGCCCAACTCACTGGATAACCCAATGATCTTCCTAAGATGTTAATGTGTAGCACACACATTGAAATCTTAGGCTGGGCATTGGGTTATGTATTAAGTTGTGTTGTTATTTAACTAAGGTTGTAACACACTTCACCAGTGATAACACTTATCCACTTGGTCTGGTTGTTTGTTGATATAGCCCATGTACTGAGATATGTCAACCTACAGCAATCTCAGGACATTGATTATATTGAGCAACACACAAACCGTGGACCTTACATCACTGTGGAAGTCTGTCCCCTGTATCATCACTTAATCACTCACAGCACACGTTAGTGTATCACTGCCATCATGTCATTGCATGTATACATCATAAAGTCCACTCATGGTCATACAATAAGTGGACTCCTGTGATGTAGGTCATCCCTTCCTTAGTTTGAGGGATACGCTATCCTTGGGTGTGGTTCCACATTGACAAAGGTTTGATCCAACATTCATTCATACAGACACAGATTGAATAGTGATGGCTCTCCTTTATTGTGTCTCAAAATACATTATAACATACGTGTTTGCTGGGTATATCGCCTATATGCATGAAACACTTGTATGAGCACACAAACGGTACATCTGAACTAAATAGGAATACTTTAGTAACACTAGTGAACTGCTCATGTGTTGTCCACATGGTTTGGCAACTCTGTGGATGAGCAGGCTTACTGTACAGGTCTGATACCTGGATGTTAGAAGACATGAATTCGTGTCCATATGTGAATGTTCCAGTACAGGTTGCTGTGAACATCAGGTCAAACATTGCATCACCAACACAATCACTTGAAACACCAAGGGGTGAGCTTCATGGAAGTGTTGTCCAGACTTCAGTCCAGTCACATGGAAACTCCTCTGTTCAAGGATGGATCGTGCTATGGATGCCTATGGGACAAGAGGATAGGATTTGGAACATCACCCTCAAAGTGATCATCATGCAACAGCTACAACATCATGATCCTCTTCATATTTCTCGTTACATGGGGCTACACAAACCATTGCTTTGTAATGTGTTGTGTACTGGTCTATGAACCATCATGTGGGTAACTAAGGGGATGTTAACCATCCTTAGGGATATATGCCCCTGACATGGTTACACACATCAACAGATATGTCCTAATAGCTTCCTGACAACAATATATTTGGGCTGCCACTGTCAGACAGCCCAGATATGTTTGGTTCATGGAGCTAGTAGGACATATTTGTTGATGTGTGTATTTCTGTCTGGGGCACATATCACTGCACACACACACAGGTCAGCATGGTGTCCCTGGAGATGTGAGCCACATTTCATGAGCTCAATGTTGTGTAACACTATCACTGTAGATCCACCCCTCTGCTGCTCTCTTCAGCTGTAGCAAACTGATGGTCCCATGTCCCCTCTAATGCCCCCTGAACCCCTGATATGACAGTGCTATCCGATGTATTGACTTGGATGGGACTCCCTCGCTACAGGGGTACTATGGTTGCTATGAGTCTGATCCCAGCAAAACACTTTTGTTGGTGCCTAGGGAGCTGTGGGATATGCTGAACAAGGTTAAAGTGTTGTACCTTGGTTTCCAGGGGGGCATGCATGATATCCTTGAGGTAGCAGTATCAACATGGATGACAGGGTGTCAGAGGTAATCGGAATCTCTAGCCCCAATATGACTGGTCCATGGAATGGTTGATGCTGGTTGTCCATACTGCAGCCAGTGTCAGGGCTGTGTGTAATGGTTTACCTTGATGGGAGTCCGTAGTGCAGAGATGTTAGCTCACCCTTGCAGATAAACACGGCCCAAAGTGACCAGGTAAAAAGCCACCTGGGCTGTGAATCTGTGCACGGGGGCTTACAGGAACAGTAACCGGATGCGTAGAATCAGACAAGGGCAAATCCAGAAGAGTAGTCAGGCACAGCAAGCTGTGGTCACAAGCCAAATCAGTCTGGTAATCTGGAAATAACAGGAACAGAAACAACAATGAACTGACCCAGTCCTCAGGAAGAGGCAGTGTTTTATACCCAGGTAATGAGCAGCTTAAATTAGCAAGCTGCCTCAGGTGGACACTGAATGACAAGTGAAATCTGATAGCAACAGTCCAGCCCCCTAGTGCTGCAGGCAAAGCAAGTAGTACAGATTCAGTAGTGGCTCAAAGACAAGAAAGCAGTATAGAGGACTCCAGTTCAATTCCACCGTGATCTGCCAGAGGGATGACCACGCCTGGCAGTCTGCCCAGACAGGGGCAGACTGTGACAGTACCCCCTCCTCAAAGACACCCTCCGGGCAGAACCAGACTGGTTAGATACCACATCGACCCTGGGATCAAAGTCACTCTCATCCTCGTAGAAGTCAAAGATGTCATCTGGCACGATGGCAACTCTCCCCTTCTTCCCATTCTTTTTGGTCTTAGACGCGTTCAAAGAACTCACAGGGGAACTATTTGCATCTTGTAATGCCTTTTCGAATATCTTAAGAGCCTGCTTGCGGACAATAGTGCCATTTGAGGCATAAGTACAATCAGATGGCAGGACTTGTTCTGCAGGACAGGAAGTGGTATAGGTGCTTACCACAGCAGATGTAGTGATGGTTTCTGGAACAGGAATATTGTCAGAAGGGAGAGGAGAAGCCTCTGGAGCAAGTGGTAGGGGAATCTCAGGGATCTCGGGTGCAGGGTCAGGCTGAGGTACAGTGATGACAGAGTGGACTTGAGCAGTACCCAAACAAAGGGCCAATGGCTGAGCAGGCGTTACAGAAACAGGTTCACATGGAATAGTGGAAGCAGATTCCTCAGCGACACAAGTACTGCTTTGAGGTGACAAACAAGCTCCAGTGCAACAGCACCCTTGATGCCTGATAGAGTTGTCAGCTGGCTTGACAGGGCAAACATAGACCGTGTCCACACGTGTAGTTCTAGACGGACGTGTAGGGCAGTGGGAAATGAAGTGCCCTCTCTCACCACAGTAAAAACAGAGGCCACAGCCTCTCCTCCGCTCTCTTTCACCAGGAGACAATTGAGTCCGGACCAACCCTATCTCCATAGGTTCTTCAGTGTCTAGGGAAGGCGCATAGGATACCTCAGGAGTGTCTCTTGAAACCTGTCCATATGGAGGCAACATGGAGGTGTTGCTCAGGTACGGGGTATCTCTTTCATGGGGAAGCCGTGATCCGCCTGAACGTGGAACAGACCTTGGAACAGTGGTTTTTCTAGAAATTGTGCACTGCGAGTCCATAGCAGTCATGAAGGCCCCCCAGCTATCGAGGACAGGACTCTTTGCCTGCAACATCTGATGTGCCCATGTCTTGATCCGTCCAGACAACAAGTTGATAGCCGAGCGGACCATGATATAGTCAGTGGCATATGTCTGAGGCTTTAAGGCAAACAGCTCACAATCCACCTTAAAGCACTGGAAGGAGGCACAGCTACCATCAAATCTCTCAGGCATTATAACAAATGGCTCAGGATATACAGGTTCCGGGGTTGGGTGTACTATCCCTTTAAGAAAATAATATTTTGCTGCAGCTCCGAAAAAGTCTGAGTCAAGTTGGACAATTGCTGGGTAAGCGACTTGCACATCTCTGCGGACTCCATAATGGTCAGTTCATTCTGTAAAGGTTTACCTTGATGGGAGTCCATAGTGCAGAGATGTTAGCTCACCCTTGCAGATAAACATGGCCCAAAGTGACCAGGTAAAAGGCCACCTGGGCTGTGAATCTGTGCATGAGGGCTGGCAGGAACAGTAACCGGATGCTTAGAATCAGACAAGGGCAAATCCAGAAGAGTAGACAGGCACAGCAAGCTTTGGTCAAAAGCCAAATCAGTCTGGTAATCTGGAAACAAACAACAGAAACACAACAATGAACTGACACAGCCCTCAGGAAGAGGCAGTGTTTTATACCCAGGTAATGAGCAGTTTAATTAGTAAGCTGCCCCAGGTGGACACTGAATGACAAATTAAATCTGATAGCAACAGTCCAGCCCCCTAGTGCTGCAGGCAAAGCAAGTAATACAGGCTAGAATCACACTGATAGAACAGATTCACTAGTAGCTCAAAGACAAGAAAGCAGGACCAGAGTATAGAGCACTCTGGTTCAATTCCACTGTGATCTGCCAGAGAGATGACCATGCCTGGCAGTCTGCCCAGACAGGGGCAGACTGTGTCACTGATCCTGTGGGGTGAAACAGAACATGTGTGTTGTGGTGGGTGCGTGTGCATACATGTATTATACTCACAGCTGAAGTGATCGCTGATCAATCTATCCCTGTCGGGTTAATTTTCCCATTTGTATTCTTGTGCGGTGAGCAGTTCGTCAGTTTTACCATGTAACGGCTTTTTTCTTTTGTCCGTTAGGTGTTTAACGTCTAACAAAACTGGCTCTTAACTTTGAATGTTAAATATATATCTTTTTCTCTGACGTTAGCAGTAGCGCACGCCTTTAAATGGCTCTGGGGAATCTTGTTCCACGAGTCTCAATGCACGTACGTCTATCGGCCGTAATGATTTGTGAACTGACGTTAGCTGTTCTTAAAGGGATAGTAATACTTCGTTTTAACTTTATTTTATTTTGTAGGCATTAAAAAAATATGAAGAATGATATAAGTCTTATCTCTCAAACCTTTATGGTTTAACCCCTTCAGTGCCAGAGGCTTGGGCCATTGCCTGTACCCTGCAGGCCAGACACTTTTTCAGCATTTTTGCTATCCTTCCGTTTAGGCTTGATTTCCTCTGGGGATTTTTAGTTAAATATGGAAAACTATATATTGTTTTTTTCAGAACGAATTGAGTTTTCTTGTGGTACCTTACATGAAGAGAATTTTACATCTTGCAAAAAGCTATGATGTCATAATGACAAAAAAGTGAAAATTTACTAATTTTGCTAAAATCACATACTATGTATCAAAAACATTTACCTTGATTGAAAAAGTTTCAATTATTTGAAAAAGCCCCGAGTCCCCCGAGTAAAAAAATACCAAATTTGTATAGTTTTACCTATGTCCATGGCTAGCGTAGAGCCCTAATCACCATCAGCGCAAAATGACATTTTCAACTTTATAAACTAAAATGCGCATTCTAGGGTTTTTGTGGTAAAACTACCCTAAAACAGTGGAATAACTATATAAAACTATATATTTCTGAAAAGGAGACAACCTGCCGCATCTAATGAGGGGTAACTTGCCTTCTTGCCCCAAGCCTGTTGTGCCCAAATGCTTCCAGAAGGTGGAACTATAGGAAAAAATGGCATTTTCTTACATTTCTGCCCCTTCAACTGTACTGAAATCTGTGAAAACCATGTAATTTCCAACTATATTCATTAGCTAGTGCTCTTGGGAGAAAAATGACACCCCATTGGTATGGGTTCACCTACCACAGGGGATGCTAGAAGTGCAAAAAGACACCTACTACAACCTCTAACATTTTCTCAAACATTACTTGTCTATACAAAAATGGTTATAACAACTAGAGAAGTAAAGAAAGGCTACACAAACCATACCATTTTGGAAAGAAGACAACCTGCCGCATCTAATGAGGGGTGAATTGCCTTCTTACCCCAAGCCTGTTGTGCCCAAATGCTTCCAGAAGGTGGCACTATAGGAAAAAAATGGCATTTTCTTACATTTCTGCCCCTTCATCTGTACGGAAATCTGTGAAAACCATGGAATTTCCAACTGTATTCATTAGCTAGTGCTCTTAGGAGAAAAATGACACCCCACTGGAATGAACCGACATACCTTAGGGGTGCCAGAAGCGCATAACTACACCTACCTGTTTGCTTCTTCGAAAATGGCTGCTTGTACTAAAATGTTCATAACTGTTAGAGACATGAAGGAAAGGTGTAAAAGGTATACCATTTTGGAAAGTAGACATTCTCCCGCATCAAGTGAGGGGTCACTTGCCTTTCTACCCCCTGGGCTGAAGTGCACAAATATTCCCAAAAGGTGGCGCTATGGGAATAAATACATGTTTTTTTTACATTTCCACCACTTCAAAGATACTAAAATCTTTGAAAACCATAACATTTCCTGCTGTATTCAGTACCTGCTACCAACATGGTAGCCCATTTGTGTGGGTTAATACACAATATTTGGGTGCTAGGAACACGTACATAAACCTGACATTTTGTTTTTTAAATTATCTGCTTGCACTAAAATGGTTATAACCATAATAGATATGCAGGAAAGGTAGAAAACAATGCCATTTTGGAAAGAAAACAACCTGCCGCATCTAATGAGGGGTCACTTGCCTTCATACCCAAAGGCTGGTATGCACAAATGCTTCCAGGAGGTGGTGCTAATGAAAAAAAAGGAATTTTCTTACATTTCTGCCCCTTCAAATGTATGGAGCTCTGTGAAAACCATGGAATTTTCAACTGCATTCGTTAGCTAGTGCTCTTAGGAGTCAAACGACACCCCATTGGTATGAGCTGAACTACCTTAGGGAGTGCTAGAAGTAGAAAACTACACCTACTACAAACTCTGATGTTTCTAACATTTTCTCAAACCTGACTTGCCTGTATGAAAATGGCTATAACACCTTCAGAAGTGAAGAAAAGGTAGATAAACTATACCATTTTGGAAAGAAGACAACATGCCGCATCTAATGAGGGGTCACTTGCCTTTTTACCCCTAAGTTAGTTGGCACAACTATTTCCAGAATGTGGTGCTACAGGAAAACAAACAAACATTTTTTTTTACACTTCAGTCACTTCAAAGATACTAAAATGGTTCAATGGCGTTGGATTTCCTAGGAGGAGAGGAGCAAGGATGGTGGTGATGGTGGGGCAGTGTCTGAGAGTGTGTATGGGGGATCTGTGACTACCAGTGTGCACTGTATGTCCCCCTCATACAAAGTTTGATTCCCAGCCTGAATCTAGTGCATACTGGTACTTTGAGTCTACCAATAGGCAGTGGAAACAGGCTGGGGTTCAGGCTGGGGAATGGGACTGCCAGTTGGCTGTGGAACCAGGCAGGGGGATACGGTACGTGTGTGTGTGGGGGAATCGGAGGCATTTTTTGTGCATGCCACAAGGGTGCCCAATGCTCTGCAAAGCAATGCGTTGGACCCCCTGTTGCACACAAAGAGTTTTTTTTTTTAAATTATTATTTTGTATTCATACCTCGTTGGGGAGGCGGTATCAGGAACATTCCTGGTGTCCCCCATCAAGGTCTAAAAACAGAATAATGAAAAAAAAGTATGTGTGTGTCACAGGGGGTCCAACGTATTGCAAAGCACTGCGTTGGACCCCCCTCCTGTGGCACGTGCATTTTTTGGGGCTTTTCCCACAATATTTTTGTGTAGACCTCGTTGGGGGCATCAGAACCCATACAATGAGGTCTAAATAAAAAATAAAAGGGGAAAAAAAAAAAAAATCCTTTGGGTGTCAGAGGGGTGTCCAGTGGATTGCAAAGCAATGCACTGGGCCCCTGTGGCACACAAAGGGTTAATTTTTTTATCGTTACTTTGTATTCAGATGGCCACCAAACAAGCTCTGATCACAAAGTAATGATAAAAAGTCCTGTGTGCCACAGAAAGGGGGTCTGCATTGAACCCCCCTCCCAGTGGCACACACACGGTTACATTTTTTTAAATTTATTTTTTTTTATTATATACCTGATTGAGGGGCATCAGGACCCCCCTGATCCCAGCCCAATGAGGCGTTAGTTTAAAAAAAATATATATATGTCCACAAAAGAAGTGACCCTGTGAGTGCCACAGGGGTCTCCAGCGCATTGCAAAGCAATGCATTGGATCCTTGTGGTACTCAGAGGGTTAATTTTTTTCTATCATTACTTGGTAATCAGAGCTTGTTGGGGGCCATCAGGACCAATCCTGATGGCCCCCCAACAATCTCTGGTAACAAAATAATGATAAAAGCCCTGTGTGTGCCACAGGAGGGGGGGTGCATTGGACAAAGCAATGTGCTGGGGACCCCTGCGGCACTCACAGAGTTACTTAACTATTTTTTTTTTTCAATTTATTCAGACCTCGTGGGGGACATCAGGACCCCTCCTGGTGTCCCCACAGTTATTGATCTCCCAGCCGATTGGCTGGGAGATCAATAAGGCGACCGCAGGAGAGCAAAAGCTCTCCTGCCCTTCCCTCCTACCACCGGCAGGAGTGAACTGGACCGGGGAAACTTCCCTAACGTCATCGGTGACCATGTCACCGATGACGTTGGGAGGCTTCCCCCGGTCCTGCCCACTCCTACCCAAACTTCCGGGAGAGGAGAATTCTCCTCTTGCGTTATTGATCTCCCAGCGCGATCGGCTGGGAGGTCAATAACAGGGGGGGACATGAGGAGTGATCCTCATGTCCCCCCACGAGTGCCAGGAGTTTTTTTTTTTTTTAAATGCGGCCACTGCATGCCGGTTATACCGGCTCATGCAGTGACCGCATTTCACTCTTACGCCGTACGAGCGTGGCACAGCAGGTACAGCTGTGTCCACTCGTACGACGTAAGTAGCTGGCACTCTAGGGGTTAAGAGATATCCACAAGCAAAGTTTCCCCCTCCCGCCCCTTTTACCTAGCGTAAGCCATCTCTTCTCAGATGGGGAATCTGGTTGTAAGACCAGACAGATAACAGCAGGGGACAATCTTCTTACAATGAAAACAATGAAAGCCCTGCCCCCCTTGACAAGCTTTTCAGGTTTTTCCCTTATCTTAATTGAAGATTGTCCCTCTATGCAGTCTCCCTGGGCACCTCCCTTCTGCTCTAGCTGAAAAGTGTTGCATCAGTAAAAGGGACGGGAGGGGGACACATTGTCATTGAATTACTCTTGAACTACAACTCTGACAGAATTGAAATAACACTCTCCAAAGTCCAAATACTATGATGATTAATTAGAGCTGCTTTTATTATGAAACATTACTATCCCTTTAAGACGGACCTTTAAGTGGCTTACAACACATTAAAGCACCCGTTAGTGTTTTTTGGACTAACGCCTGCTTTTAAATCGAGCCCTAAGTGTCTTGAGGATGAATGTTCCACTTTAAGAGATTGAAATGCTATGCACTAAGATAGTTCACTGTGCATCTTGTGTGTCATCAATGCACACAAGCACCAATGATCCTGCTTCCACACAAGGAAGGATGCACCCCCACACACACCAAGATGATGCTTCAGCCTGCATTGTTTCCCCTTGATCTATTATCCCCCATCTCCTTAACGTTTCCATCATACTGATCACCCTCCTGTATCTGTCGCCTCTGTTTTTACTCCATTGCTCTTTCCTTTCCCTCAATGACTACCCGAGATCTCCTCGTCCTCTCCCTTGCCCTGTTCAACCACTCTAAAACCAATTTATGGTTCAGGTCTACCCCTTTTCCCCCACTTATTTACATTTGCACATTCTCACCAACTCATTCTTGTGTGCAGTTGATCATGTGGAGTGGGAATAAATTAGGGAAGAAAAGCAAGATGAGTGGGACTTCTGCAACACAATTGGGCCCCACTCAACAGAATGTCTTGTCCTACCTTATTCTGCAGCATTTTTTATTCCGAAAGCCACCATCAAAAAGCACCAGCCAAGGTAGATCCATTGGGAAGGTAGTTGTGTAGAACTAGCTACATGGGGGTGGGGTGATATTTTTGTGGCACATATATGTTTGTATCTGAATTTGAATGTATGTGAATTGAGATATGTGTGTGAATAAAAATGTAAATGTTGGAATATATGTGTGTATATGTGAATCAAAGTTTAAGTGTGTATGTGAGTTAGTGTGTGTGTGCGTGCAAATCTGTGAATGTATGTGTGTGTGTGTGTGTGTGTGTATGTATTTGTGGTTTTATGTATGTGTGCATGTAAATGTGTGATTAAGTGTGTGAGCTTGAAACCGTGATTACATGAATGTGACTGTGAATGTACATGTATGAATGTGTGTGAATGCATATGTATGAATCATTGTGTGTGTGAATCTGAGTTTGTGTGTATGTGGATGCCTAATGCATCTGTGTATGAATGTATGTGTATGGTTGTGTGTTTATAAATCAATTGTAATATCTGTGTATCAATAGTGTAGCTCCATTTCAACTGTAAGCTCTGTGTAGTTTAGATATAATTATACCATTATTGGCTAAATGAGTAGCTCTAGGATACAAGCTTTCAAAACAACTTAGGTCTCTTCTTCAGACATAATATGGAGCAGTGGAACCAGGTTGGGTTATGAGTGCATGTGTGGATCTATATCACGGTGCCCGTGATTGCTGCCTTTTCCTGTCAGTTACCTGAATGGGCTCTCCATTGGCTGCCTGCCTTCAGCCCGCCCAGTATTGCCTATTTAGACTGGGCTTGGGCACCCTTTGGTTGCCCTTTCGTGGTGTCTCTATGTCGCCTGCACCTGCATTGTGTTCCTGAGCTTCCTGGGCCGTTACTACACTATTGCTCTCCAGTGATTGCCTGAGTTCCTGCCTGACAGCTTCCTCGGTTCCTGCTTCCGTTCCTGATCCGGTTTAGGCTGTTGTTCCTGCTGCCGTTCCTGGTCCAGTTGGCTGCTGTTGCTGTTCCTGTTTCCTGTCCTGTACCGGCTGTGTTCCTGCTCCCGGATCGCCTGCAGTGTGCCTCCTCCTTCTATTGCCTTGGGCAACATTTTCATTTCTCTTTGTTCTGTCACACAGTACGCGGGTACTGGTTTGCTCCATGTATATCCGGTTGCTTGCTGCGCTCCCTACAGCACCAGTAGAGATTGTGTCACCCAGTACGCGGGTACTGGCTTGCTCCACGTATAACCGGCTGCTTGCTGCGTTCCTTACAGCACCGGTAGAGATTGTGTCACCCAGTACGCGGGTACTGGTTCGCTCCACGTATAACCGGCTGCTTGCCGAATTCCATACAGCACCGGTAGAGATTGTGTAACCCAGTACACGGGTACTGGTTCGCTCCGTGTACAACCGGCTGCTTGCTGCGTTCCTTACAGCACCGGTAGAGATTGTGTCACCCAGTACGCGGGTACTGGTTTGCTCCACGCATAACCGGCTGCTTGCTGCGTTCCTTACAGCACCGGTAGAGATTGTGTCACCCAGTACGCGGGTACTGGTTCGCTCCACGTATAAGCGGCTGCTTGCTGCATTCCATATAGCACCAGTGATCCTTGTCTGTTCAGTACGCGGGTACTGGTTCTCTCCATTATTACCAGGTGCTCATCTACACCTATACAGCCCCGGCAAGGCCTCTGTGTACCTAGCATAGGCAACTGCTTTACTCCACCTATATACCAGTTGCTGAGGCCATCTCTGTCTGTGCACCAGTACTTGCAGACTTATGGTTTAGCGAGGCTGCCTTGCCCGGTATTTTGGCAAGGCCGGTAGAGGCTCCTTCCTCTCCGCTGCAGCCTCCAGGCTGCCTTGTACGGTATATTGGTAAGGCCGGTAGAACCTATTCCATCTCGTGCCAGTCTAAGGTTGCCTTACCTGGTATTGGCAAGGCCGGTAGAGCCTCCTTCCTTTCTGCTGCAGCTTCCAGGCTGCCTTGCCCGGTATATTGGTAAGGCCGGTAGAACCTATTCCATCTCGTGCCAGTCTAAGGTTGCCTTACCCGGTATTGGCAAGGCCGGTAGAGCCTCCTTCCTTTCTGCTGCAGCTTCCAGGCTGCTTTGCCCGGTATATTGGTAAGGCTGGTAGAACCTATTCCATCTCGTGCCAGTCTAAGGTTGCCTTACCCGGTATTGGCAAGGCCGGTAGAGCCTCCTTCCTTTCTGCTGCAGCCTCCAGGCTGCCTTGCCCGGTATATTGGTAAGGCCGGTAGAATCTATTCCATCTCGTGCCAGTTTAAGGTTGCCTTACCCGGTATTGGCAAGGCCGGTAGAGCCTGTCTCACATTCTCTGTACCATTACTCACTATTGCCATGTACTAATTTGTGTTATATGTGTATGCCTAACCCGAGAGGGTTCTCTTTAAACTTTTCAATAAAGTTATGTTTTTATCTTAACTATGTGTCTGAGTCAAAACAAACCGTGACAATCTGTCACTACCAGGGGGCAGTAGAACCAGGCTGGGGTTCAGAAAGTGCATGTGGGGATCTGCAACTACCAGGGAGCAGTGTAAAAATGTTGTGGGGGTCAGTGTTTGTGTGGATCTGTGACTACCAGTGGTCAGTGGAAGGAACCAGGCTGTGGTCAGGCAATGAATGTGGGGTTCTGTGACTGCCAGGGGCAGTGCAAGGAACCAGGGTGTGTGTGTGTGTTGGGGGGCCAGTGTATGTGTGGATCTGTGACTACTAGGTGGCAATATAACCAGGCTAGAGGTCAGACAATGCATGTGGGGGTCTGTGACTGTCATGGGGAAGTGTAACCAGGCTTTAAGGGGGAAGACAATTCATGTAGGGGTCTTGGTCTATCAGGGGGCAATGGAAACAGGCTGGGGGTCAGACGGCAGACAGAGCATGAGGGATCTGTGTCTACCAGGGGCAGTGGAAGCAGATTGGGAGGTCAGTGTATGTGTGTATTTATGACTATCAGGAATGCAGTAGAAAGAACCAGGCTGGGGTTATACAGAGCATGTGGGGATCTGTAACTACCAGGGAGCATTGGATCCAGGTTAGATGATCAGTGTATGTGTGGATCTGTGATTACCAGGGGGCAGTTGAAGGAATTAGGTTGGGGATAAAACAGAGTGAGTACCAGTGAACTGTGGAACACGACCGGGGTGTCAGACAGGATTTGTGGTGATCTATCACTACAAGTGTACAGTGGAACCAGACAATTTATCTATGGTGCTACTAGTGGACAGTGGAAGAAGCTTGGGGTGTCAGAAATGTATGAGTGGTTCAGAGGCTACCAGTGAAGAGTGGGACACAACTAGTGTATCATCGTATATATGAGGTTTTGTGACTACCGGTGGACAATGGAACAATGTTGGGATGTCAGTATATGTGTGGGTCTATGTCTCCCAGTAGACAGTGGAACAATGCTGCAGGGCCAGACAGTTTTTATGTGTTTATGTCACTACCAGTGGAGAGAGGAATTTATGATTGATGTATATTCAATTCTGTGACTACCAGTGGGCCCTTTGTTTCCCAGTGGCATGGGGGATCCCATCAACAGATTTTACTGGAGGAGCCCAGCATTTTTTGTTATGCCACCTATTATATTTGTTCTCTATGATGCATCCAGTTTGTCCTAGATCTGCACCAGTTTTTCCACGTACATCAGCCTCTTTAAGTAAATGCGTGTATATCAGATCTGATATACCTACTGTTATTTAACCCTTTCAATGTAAGAAAGGTGCTCAAAGCATTGCAATGCTTTAGATCAGGGCTGACCAAGTTCAGTCCTCAAGGACCACCAACAGGCCAGGATGTAAGGATTTCCCTAAGCAAAGGTGAGTCAGTCAGTGGCTCATTCATTTGGACTCACCTGTGCTTAATGAGGGAAATCCTTACATCCTGTTTGTGGCTTTTGAGGACTGAACTTGGACAGCCCTGCTTTAGATACCTCTCTGGCACTCAAAGTGTTATAAAAAGACATCCATTCCTGTCTGTCCAGATGTTTGGACAGAGTCAAACCAAAACACAATTGTTGCTTAACCCTTTGAGTGCCAGAGGGGTATGCAATGCATTGCAAAGCAAATCGTTGCGTACCCCACTGGCACTCAAAGGGTTAACCCATTAGTGATGAGGGCTTTTTTTACACTAGAGGACGAGCAATTTTGGACTGTTTAGTATATATGTTCAACCATATTTCCCCTCTATATAATTTAGTACATCCACACAATTTATAGGCTGTTTTTTTAAGCATAACTATGGATTTCTTTTGATACCACATTTATATTGATATTTTATATGGATAACCCATCATTTAAATAAAATAAACTAAAATGAAAAAAACCCACAACATTCTGTATTGGTTTTCCTGTCACGATTTGTACACTACTAGTTCATCTGAAAAAAATCCCTCCAAATATTTTCATTTACTTGTCCTGCATATAGATTACCCCATATTCATATAATTTCAATGTATTTTTTTAGATGTACAGGGTAAATATTACAAGATGAAGACCACTGTTTCAAAGTTTTCAAAATTAGGCATGTGAGAATCATAGCTTAGTTGACTGTGTTAGAACCCCAAAATACCCACAAAAAGTGTATATTTTTGAAAAGTAGAGAATCCAGGTTTTCATTTTAGGTGCATTTTGACACTGTTCAAACAGCCATTTACCACTAATCCCTCCCAAAACCTGCAGTACGAGAAAATTTTGCTTTTTCCCACACATTTTTCATATTTCATATTTCGCTGTTGATTTCAAGCACAGAATTCTTGCAGATTAAAAAAAAAATGCATTGATTTGTATTCAGCTACTTATTCTGAGTACAGCAATAGGAAGACACTGAAAAGAGGAGCTCAAACAGCATCCGTCAAAGACATCAGACCACAGCGATGTAGTAATGATAAAAAAATCATCATTCTTTATTTGTAGCTTCTAAAAACAAAGATGAGGCTCACATAGAAACACGGGATCATAGACGGACAATCGTCCAACGCGTTTCGTACGTCAGAGTGCACTTAGTCATAGGCATAACACACATGATCGTATATACCACATAGCTATTCAAATTACCCTATCACCTTCAGTATAGCCTTGTTCAGCCAATCTGATGAAATGCTTTGCAAAACCCAAGCAATCAATGAGTGTATAACTCATACTATCGGGCTGGCTAGACCCTGTCAACAAAATAACAGAATAATGAAAATAAAACCATCAAATACACAACAAGGAAAAATAGAAATAGAAAACAGGCCAAAAAGGCAATTATAACTATACGTATAATAGTCATATAAAAAATATATATTATATTAACATTGATGAATGAACAAAGAGACATCATGGTCTGAATTCATACCCCTCAGTGAGCGCCCTGTTCGAATCGTTTGTATGTTATTTAAAGATACAGTAATGTCCCAAAAATTTTTTACAGTTATGTAGAGCTTAAAATATTAATCAAATCGTTCCAAACCCTATCTCTCAAACTGCTATGGTTTGAGAGTTATAGGGATTCAAAGTTCCCCCCTCCCTCCCCTTCTCCTAATGTCAGCGTCTAGCTGATAGCAGGAGTTGCCGGTCTGGGGACCAGAAGGCGGCTGTGGAGCAGAGCTGAAATCGCGGTACTTAAAAATGATTAAATCATTGGATAGATCTACAAACTGTGCTTGCAAACCAAGCACACTTTTTAGACCTTTCCAATGAATGAATTATTTTTAAGTAATGCGATTTGGGCTCTGCTGAAGAGCCTCCTCGAGTCGTACGACTCAATACTCCTGCTGTCAGCTTTACAGCTGACATCAGGAGAAGGTGAGGGAGCGGGGAACTTTCAATCCCTATATCTCTCAAACCATAGTGGTTTGAGAGATAGGGTTTGGATCAATTTGATTAATATTTTAAACCCTACATAACTGTACCTGTTATGGACCAGGAACCATACAGGACACAAAGAGGTAAAATGCAAAACACCTTTAGTAAAGTAACAAAAATAAACAAAGCAGAATCATGATCCAGGAGCATAAACCAAATGACAAGCCAGGTTCAGGAACCAGGACAGGTACTCAGCCAAGCCAGGGTCAGAAGCACAGAAGTCCGCAAAGTCAGGAATAAACCAGTGGGTCTGGAGCCAGAAGGGTCGTCAGAGGAAGCCAGGTCATACACAAATAAACAAGCTCAGTAGAATCACAGCATTCAGCAACAAACACAAGGACAATGGGGAAGTGATCCAAGCTGCTTTAAATACCCTGGGAGGGTTAGCTGATAACAGTCAGGTGAACAATCAGAGAGGTCAGCTGACCAGCCTGAGCCAGAAACTCAGAAGACAGCAGCAGTGGATAGCAGAGCACTAGATTAGCTCAGACATCAGAATCAATAGGCAGACTAGAAATGCTCAGCAAAACCTTGACAGTACCCCCCCTCAACGACACCCCCCCCCCACGGGGCAGGACCAGGTTTATGGGGAAAGCATGCATGGAAAGTACTGAGAAGGGAGGGGGCATGTACATGTGTAGCTGGAACCCATGAGTACTCTTTTGGACTGTAATCCTTCCAATTGGACAAATATTGAAGGCTCCCTCAGAACCTACAAGAGTCAATTATGGATCGGACCTCGTACTCCTCATGGCCATCAACGGGCACCGAATGAGGCTGAGGAGTGATTGTTGTGAAATTATTACATACAAGAGGTTTCAGCAGCGAGACATGGAACACGTATATCCGCATATTGGGAGGAAGGTCTAGGGTATAGGCCACAGGGTTCACATGCTGGAGGATACGGAAAGGCCCCACAAAATGGGGAGCCAGTCTCTGAGAGGGCACTCGAAGGTGAAGATTTCTGGAGCACAACCAGACCCTCTCCCAGACCTGGTAGGAGGGTGCGGGTAGGCTTTTACGATTGGCCTGGAGCTCCTGGGATTGTTGTGAGCGTTGCAACGACTCTTGGACCTGCACCCATGTGAAACAGATTCGCCGGAGATGATCCTCCATTGCCGGGATCCCCTGAGAAACGAACAAATCTGGGAATCATGGAGGTTTGATACCCATAATTCACCATGAAAGGGGAGAGCCGGGTAGATGCCAAGACAGCACTGTTATGAGCAAAGTCCGCCCAAGGTAGCAGGTCCGACCAGTTGTTCTGATGGTCTGAGATGTAACACCGTAGGAATTGCTCCAAGGCCCAATTAGCCCTTTCTGCTGCCCCATTAGACTGCGGGTGATAGGCCGAGGAGAAGGAGAGTTGGATACCTAGTTGCGCACAGAATGCCCTCCAGAATCTCGAGACAATCTGGCTACCCCGGTCAGAAACTATGACTTTGGGAACCCCGTGTAGCCAATAAACCTCTTTGACAAAGACTGTCGCCAACTCTTTAGCGGATGGAAGTTTTTTGAATGGTATGCAATGAATCATCTTATAAAATCGGTCAGCTACCATAAGGATGACAATGTTACCATTAGACAAAGGAAAATCGACAATGAAGTCCATGGCAAGGTGTGACCATGGCTTCTCCCCAATGGGTGACGGGGTGATTTAGTCTGTGCACAGACTGGACAGGCAGCGACAAAGGCAGCAATGTCTTTGCTAAGTTCTGGCCACCAGAAGAGACGGGAAACTGACCAAAGAAGCTGGTTCTTTCCGGGATGAACTGCTGACTTAGTATTATGGTAGGTAGAAAGTACCTTAGTACAGAGGTTAATAGGTACAAAACAGCACCCAAAGGGAGTCTCAGCAGGGCAATCTACTTGGGCGGCCTGCATTTTCTTCCCAAGGGGAGATGTTATGCTGGTATGTATGGTGACCAGTACTTTGTCCTAAGGAATAATAGGACTAGGAGGACTCCTTTTTTAGCGCCTGAAAACTATCTGGATAGGACATTTTTGGTACCTGGCAGGTACGAGACCACATAATTAAAACAAGACAAGAATAAGGCTCATCTGGCCTGCCTTGGAGGATAAGGCCCATCTGACCTGCCTTGGAGACAAGCGCTTAGCTTCAGACAAGTAGGTAAGGTTTTTATGATCCATGAGGATTAGGACTAGCATGGAAGTTCCCTTGAGCAAATGCCTCCATTCTTTGAGAGCCAGTATTATCGCCAGATGCTCATGGTCACCAATTTCATAATTGCACTCAGCAGGACTTAGCTTCTTGGAGAAATAACCACAAGGGTGCAACTGGCTCTCAAGAGTAGGACGTTGAGACAGGAGGGTGTCTACTCCTATTTCAGATGCATCGACCTCAAGTAAAAATGGAAGCTCGGGTTTTGGGTGTGCCAAAATGGGTGCTGCTGCAAAAGCGGCTTTCAATGACTGAAATGCTCTGATGGACTCCGGGGACCAGTTAGTGGAGTCACCATCTTTTTTGGTCATGTCGCTAAGGGGTTTCACCATAGAGGAAAAATTGCGGATACATTTCCTATAGTAGTTAGTGAACCCAAGGAAACGTTGGAGGGAGTGAACCTATGGGTCGTGGCCACTCGAGAACTTCCGAGTGTTTCTCAGGGTCCATAGCGAAACCAGCCTCTGAGATTATGTATCCCAAGAAGGTGACCCGTTTGCGGTGGAACTCACACTTCTCCAATTTGCAAAACAGGTTATTCTCTCTTAACCTTTGTAGAACTTGGCCTACATTTGCGTGGTGTCTTTCCATGGAGGCAGAATGGATCAGAATGTCATCTAGGTACACCATCACGCATTGTTGAAGCATGTGCCGGAGGACATCATTTAAGAATTCCTGGAAAACCGTGGGAGCATTGCAGAGACCGAAGGGCATTTTGAGGTATTTGTAATGTCTGCTCCTGGTGTTAAATGCAGTTTTCCATTCGTGGCCCTCATTTATCCTTACCAAATTGTATGCCCCACGCAAGTCGAGATTAGTAAACACCTTGGACCATTTTACTCAATCGAACAACTCAATAATAAGATAATAATCATTACAGGGTCTCAGTTCACCATTTTTTTTATTCACGAAGAAGAATCCAGCCCCAGCGGGAGAGGAGGACTTGGGGATGAACCCCCGGGACATTGCATCCACAACATACTCCTCCATGGCCTTATTCTCCTCCACATACAGAGGGCAGACTCAACCTCGAGGAGGTATGGCACCTGGTTGCAGTTCAATGGTACAATCATATAGGCAGTGAGGTGGGAGCTCACCAGCTCGGCACTTATCGAATACATCTCAGAACTCTTGGTACTCTTCAGGCAACAAAGATACTGGGGATGTGGTTAGCGCCTTCACCACTTTTACTAGGCATGTCTTGGAACAGTTGGGTGACCATGTCAAAACTTCGGCCCTTGCCCAATCAAATGTGGTATTGTGTTTGTGCAACCATGGATAGCCCAGGATCACAGGATAGTGAGGAGCATGGATCACCTGGAACTGTAAACTTTCGTGATGGAGAGCCCCTACAGCCATAAACAAAGGAACGGTTTTGTGGGTGACCGGCGGTGGCTGTAGAGGTCTGCCATCAATTGTCTCAATGGCAAGTGAAGTGGTATGGAGCTGCAATGGAATGGAGTGCTTCTGGGTGAAGGCACTGTCAATAAAGAGGCCCGCTGCACCGGAGTCAATAAGTGCCTCTGTAATAATAGAAAACTCACCCCAGGAGAGCCCAACGGAGACTAGTGGTTTATCCTTCTAGATAGCCGGGGACACTGAGATGCCGCCTAAGGTCTGTCCCCTATAGGACCTTAGGTGCGAGCACTTCCCTGACGTATGGGACAGGTACGCAACAGATGCCCAGCCTTACTGCAGTAAAGGCATAGACCCTCCCTTCTCCTGAAGACCTTTTCCGCAACTGAAAGGTGAGTGAACCCGAAGCTGCATGGGCTCCACATCTCCAGAGGATTCGAGACTAGGAGGAGCAGGATGAGAGGGAGGCACGGGTGGGGATGAAAAGCTCGGGGCTAAATGGATGGGATGCCTCCACATGCTCCCCCTAAAGGAAGGTCTTTCACGGATACGGGAGTCAATCAGAATGAAATATGAGACCAAATCCTCAAAGTCACTGGGAAGGTCCCAGGCTACAATATCATCTTTAATAATATCCGAGAGCGCATTAGAGAAAGCAGCCATGAGAGCCTTATTATTCCAACCAACCTCGGCTGCCAGGATACGAAACTCTATGGCATAATCTGCAACAGTCCTAGTAACCTGTTGGATGGACATTAGGTGCTTGGCAGCCAAAGTGGAACAGCCTGGTACATCAAATACCCTTTTAAAGGACGCCACAAACTCAGGATAATTGTGCACTATATGTTTCTGAGTCTCCCAAAGGGGATTAGCCCATGCCACGGCCCTGTCAGAGAGTAAGGAAATCACGAGGCCCACCTTACTCCTATCAGATGGGAAAGCGAGTGGTACCATCTCCAGATAGATACCAACCTGGTTCAGGAAACATCTGCACTGGGTAGGGTCGCCCCCATATTGCTGGGGAAGCGGGGTTGACCCAGTCATACCTCTCGCAACATTAGAATCATTAATGACAGCCGTAGCAGGAGCAGCAGCAGCTATAAGAACAAACTGTGCAGGGGGTTGCTGAGACAGTGGAGCCAGATGCGCAGTACTGAGCAACAAGGTCTGGAGGGCTAACGCAAACTGGTCCATGCTCTGGTCTAATTGGTCCAGCCTGAAAAAAATATTCTGTGAATTGCCTGCACTTTCTGAATTCATGGTCCTTGTGTATTGTTATGGACCAGGAACCAGACAGGACAAAAAGAGGTAGAATGCAAAACACCTTTATTAAAGTAACAAATAATAAACAAAACATAATCGTGATCCAGGAGCATAAATCAAATGACAAGCCAGGGTCAGGAACCAGGACAGGTACTCAGCCAAGCTGCAGTCAGAGCACAGAAGTCCGCGGAGTCAGGAACAAGCCAGTGGGACTGGAGCCAGAAGGGTCGTCAGAGGAAGCCAGGTCATACATGGATAGGCAGGAGCTCAGTAGAATCACAGCAGTCAGCAACAAACACAAGGACAATGGGAAAGTGAGCCAAGCTGCTTTAAATGCCCTGGGAGGGTTGGCTGATAACAGTCAGGTAAGCAATCACAGAGGTCAGCTGATCAGCCTGAGCCAGAAACTCAGAAGACAGCAGCAGTGGATATAAGAGCACTAGATTAGCTCAGACATCAGAATCAATAGGCAGAATAGAGCTGCTCAGCAAAACCTTTTACAGAACCACTTGCAACAGGAGTAGTATCAGGTTGACTTAGGCATACAGTCAGTCCCAGAGAGGGTATTGGGCTGAGGCCACAAGTAACCCAACAGAGTAGTCAGACATGCCAGGAATCAGAATCAGATCGGGTAGTCAGCCAGAGCAGATGGTCAAAACCAAGCGGGTAGTCAGACAAGCCAGGGGTCAGCACCAGAGTGGATAGTCAGCCAGAGCCGATGGTCAAAACCAAGCGGGTAGTCAGACAAGCCACAAAAACTGGACACCGGGAGAAACGGATGGACAAGCCAAGGATCATACACGGACACCAAACTACACAGACCACACTGGAACACCATGTAAAGGCAACTAACGTAGTGTCCAGGCAGTTAATATACTCTCCCACAACCCAGGAGGTGGAGCACAGAAGAATCCTGTGGCTTTAAAAGCAGAGCGTGATATCACTAGAGGGATTCCCCATGATGCGTGACCGCACTGCTGCCGGATGCGGAAGGCCATACTGAAGACGCGGTGGAGGACACCGGGAGTAAGCTGTCCGCAGAGGGAACCGGCCGCCCGGAAGATGCACCAAAGTGTCCAGTTCTCCTGTGTAAGGTAAGCGCATCGAGCTGACAGTACCTCCCTCTCAACGACCTCACCTCCACAGGAGTGGACGAGGCTTAGAAAGGAGAAAGAAAATGTAAATGAAATATCTTAATTAGAGCGGGGGCATGCATGTTTGTAGAAGAGACCCAGGAGCGCTCCTCAGGCCCTAACCCTCCAGTGCACCAAATATTGTAGGTAATCTCAAACTCTACGAGAATACAGAATATTTTGTACTTCATACACCTCATGATCTGCAACTCTAACAGGACCAGGATGGACAGGAGCGGAGGTATAGCAGTTGCAGACAAAGGGCGTCAGTAAGGATACATGGAACACATTATGAATGCGCATATTGGCTGGGAGGTCTAGGGCATACGTGACAGGATTGATTCTCTGAAGGACCTGGAAAGGACTAATGAACCGAGGAGCCAGTTTTCTACGGGGTACCCGTACCCACCTGAAACACCGGTGCCGGCAACCGTTGACCATCAGCCTGCCCCTTTTGCTGTTGTGTGGACCGTTGAAGGGTTCCCTGTACCCGTACCCATGTGGAGTACAGTTCCCTTATATGCTCTTCCAGAGCTGGAATGTTTTGTGCCTCAAATGACTCAGGAAGTACCGATGGCTGGAAACCATAGTTAATCATAAACGGAGAGTTCTGAGTCGATGAGTTCATGGCACAATTCCAGGCAAACTCCGCCCATGTTAACAGGCTCACCCAATTGTCGTGATGGTCTGAGACATAACAACAAAGGAAATGTTCCAGGGCCTGATTCGATCACTCAGCTGCACCATTAGACTGAGGGTGGTAGGTGGAGGAGAAAAAGAGCTGGATACCCAACTGAGCACAGAAAGCTCTCCAAAAGCTTGACACAAACTGTCTTCATCAATTTGACACAGTCACTTTGGGTACCCCATGGTGATGAAAGACCTCCTTAGCAAAAATAACTGCCAGTTGCTGAGCAGACGGCAGTTCCTTAAGAGGTACAAAATGAGCCAACTTGGAAAATCGATCCACAATCATAAGAATGACTGTGTATCTATCTGATAATGGTAATTCTACCATAAAACCGATAGAGATGTGAGACCATGGACGCTCCCCATTTGGAACAGGGTGAAGAAGGCCCTCTGAGAGGTTTTGTGGAGTTTTAGCGCATGTATGGCAAGCTGCTGCGAAAGAAGAGACATCGGTTCTAATACTGGACCACCAAAAGAGTCAAGACTGGACCAAAAGAGTTGATCTCTTCCAATGTGTCCTGCTGCTTTGGAAGAGTGATAGGTCTTGAGTAGTTTAGCCCTTAAGGTTTCAGGCACAAAACATCTCGCATGAGGCTTATCAGCCGGAGCCATCCCCTAAGAAGCCAGAATCTCCGTCCCCAAAGGAGAAGTAATGCCGGTGCGAATGGTCGCCAATATGCGATCAGGAGGAATGAGAGGCATGGGGGTACAATCCTCCTTAATCAGAGAAGTGAACTGGTGAGACAGGGCATCAGCTTTAATGTTTTTGGTACCAGGCAGATATGACACAACATAACTGAAATGAGATAGGAACAGAGCCCATCCAGCCTGTTGTGAAGACAAGCGCTTGGCCTCAGAAGGTAGGTTAAGTTGTTATGATCAGTGAGGATGAGGATAGGCACGCAAGTACCCTCGAGTAAGTGCCGCCATTCACGCAGAGCCAAGACGATGGCTAATAGTTTGCGGTCCCCAATCTCATACAAGGTCTCAGACTTCGATAGTTTCCGTGAAAAGAATTCACAAGGAAGTAATGGCTAACCTGGAGATGACCGCTGAGACAGGAGGGTGCCTACTCCCGACTCGGACGCATCAACCTCCAATGTGAAAGGCAGCTTCGGATTCGGATGTCTCAAAAAGGGAACAGTGGCAAATGCCAATTTAAGGGTTTCAGAAGCTTGGAAGTATTAGCACCTTTATGTGTTATGTCACTAAGAGGTTTGACAATAGTAGAAAATTGATTTATAAACTTCTGATAATAATTAGCGAAGCCCAAGAATCGCTGAATCGCCTTGAGGCCCACTGGAAGTGACCATTGGAGTACTGCAGAAAGCTTCAAAGGGTCCATAGCCAACCCGGAGGAGGAGATCACGTAACTCAGGAAGGTTACTCGGGACTGGTGAATATCACATTTTTCCAATTTGCAAAAAATGTTATTGTCATGGAAGAGTTGTAACACCTTAGCAACATCCGCGTGATGTTGCACCAGATTCGGGGAGTAGATGAGAATGTCATCCAGATAGACAACCACACAACTCTGTAGTAAGTCTCTTAATACGTTGTTAATGAACTCCTTGAATACAGCGGGAGCGTTGCAAAGTCCAAAGGGCATTACCAGATACTCGTAATGCCCGCTCCTGGTATTAAACGCTGTCTTCCATTCATCTCCCTCTCTGATTAGTACCAGGTTATAAGCCATCCGAAGATCAAGCTTAGTGAAGACAGATGAACCCCTCAGCCGGTCAAACAATTCCATGATCAATGGAATGGGGTAGGCATTCTTGACCATTAATTTATTAAGACCTCGGAAATCAATGCATAGACTCAGTTCTCCATCCTTCTTTTTAACAAAAAAGAATCCTGCCCCGGCCGGGGAGGTGGATTTTAGAATAATGCCTCTGGAAAGAGCGTCTGCCACATAGTCCTTCATGGCCTTGTTCTTGGCCATCGAGGATATACTCAACCCTTAAGAAGAACGGCCCCTGGCACCAAGTCAATTGTACAATCATACAGCCTATGAGGAGGTAAGGTAGTGGCCTGCACCTTGTTAAAGATGTCACTGAAGGCACGATCCTCCTCAGGTAAGGAGGAGGAGGCAGCCATGCCCAACATTCTGGTTGGACAGTGGAGACATGACTCTGCACATTGAGGAGACTATCATGGTGCCCATGATTGTTGCACTTCCTTGTCAGTCACCATTAGGGGGCTCCTATTGGTTGTCTGCCTTTAACCTGCCTCATTCTGTCTATTTAAACCTGGTCTGGGCACCCTATGGTTGCCCTTTCATGGTGTCTCTGACCATATTAGCCTTGGCCATGTTCCAGTATTCGTTTGTACATGTAGCTGTGTTCCTGAGTTCCAGAATACATCTTGTTCCTGAGTCTTCTGTCTGCAGAGTTGTTCCAGAGTGGTTCCGGTCTAGTCCTGAGAGGTTGATGTTTCCTGCTGATAGCCTTCGCTGAGACTTCCTGACTGCTTGGCCTTTCTGCGAGTTCCTGTCGTCTTTTGTCCAGCCTGATTTGGTCCTGACGCCTGGTCGCTTTGGCGACATTCTTGTAGTTCCAGCGTGCGGACGCTGGTTGCTCCAAGCCTTGCGGCTACACAAATTACTGTTGGTCCCAGCGTGCAGATGCTGGTTTGCTCCAAGCCTTGTGGCTATACGAATTATTTGTTGGTCCCAGCGTGCGGACGCTGGTTTGCTCCAAGCCTTGCGGCTATATGAATTACTTGTTGGTCCCAGCGTGCGGACGCTGGTTTGCTCCAAGCCTTGCGGCTACACGAATTACTGTTGGTCCCAGAGTGCGGACGCTGGTTTGCTCCAAGCCTTGCGGCTACACGAATTACTGTTGGTCCCAGCATGCGGACGCTGGTTGGTCAAAGCCTTGCGGCTACACGAATTACTGTTGGTCCCAGCATGCGGGAGCTGGTTTGCTCCAAGCCTTGCGGCTACACGAATTACTGTTGGTCCCAGCGTGCGGACGCTGGTTTGCTCCAAGCCTTGCGGCTATACGAATTACTGTTGGTCCCAGCGTGCAGACGATGGTTTGCTCCAAGCCTTGCGGCTAAACGAATTACTTGTTGGTCCCAGCGTGCAGACGCTGGTTTGCTCCAAGCCTTGCGGCTATACGAATTACTTGTAGGTCCCAGCGTGCGGACGCTGGTTTGCTTCTGGAGTCTTACTGCTATACAAATTACTCGTTGGTCCCTCCCAGCGTGAGGACGCTGGTTTGCTCCAAGCTTATCTGCTATATAATTTACTTGTTGGTTCCAGCGTGTGGACGCTGGTTTGCTCCAAGAGCATTAAAGACGTACTCTCTGTTGGGCGTTCCTAGAGTGAAGTTCCTTTGAGCTGCCTTGCCCGGTATTGGTAAGGCCGGTAGAACCTGGTACATATTCCCTCTGCCGGTTGCCTTACCCGGTATTGGCAAGGCCGGTAGAGCCTACGCAAAACTCCTTTGGGCTGCCTTGCCGGTATTGGTAAGGCCGGTAGAACCTGGTACATATTCCATCTGCAGGTTGCCTTACCCGGTATTGGCAAGGCCGGTAGAGCCTATTGTTATAAGTATATCTGGCTGTCTTGCCCGGTATATTGGCAAGACCGGTAGAGCCTGTAATTTGTACTTCTCAATTATTAAATGTTGTATGTCATGATGGAATCCTAAGGGATCATTTTTAATTATTTTCAATAAAGTTGTGTTTTTACCTAACTTTGTGTCTGAGAGTCGTAACAAACCGTGACAGAAACCAAGACAAGATGTCATAATTTCTCCAATCAAACCTAGGGTTATGCTTCTGGAGCCATGGAAACACCAGGATGACTGCATAATGCGGAGAGTCAATGACCTGAAATTGGAGTGTCTCGCGACGAAGCGCCCCTACCAACAGGGAAATCATTTTCCCATAATGGGTTGGCCCATGTCAATGCTTTATCTGATAGGAGTGAAATCATGAACCCTACTGGGTATGGAACACATGAGGGATCATCTCAAGGTATATGCCTACTTGATTGAGGAAACCACTGCAAAGTACCAGGTTTCCCCCCTACCGTTGAGGAAGCGGGGTGGATGTGGACAATCCCCTGGCAGCAGTGACCTCAGGAGCAGCCGTAACAACCGGTGCCAGAACAGGATCGGCAGAGGCCACCGGTTGTCTAATAGGACAGTCCAGATGAGCCGTACGGTTAAGCAAGGTCTGCATGGCAAAGAACAGTTGATTGAAGCGTAGATCCTGACTGTCCATCCTAGCCAGATGCTCTGGACATGTGGGTTTCCTGTACCTTCAGTACTCATTGTGGCCCTTATGTAGCGTCACAGTTACCAAGGAATGGACAAGGAGTCAGTACAATAATGGAAACAACACCTTTATTAAATGAGAAGCAAATAATCAAGGAGTAATCACAAGTGATACTTTCACGAGAACCTGACTGAAAGCAAGCGGCTCTTACCAGGAATAGGAGACTGCTCCTGAAAGGACTCAGTTGCAGGAAACAGAGCAATAGCACCAGAACTGGGGCTAGGACCCAGCCTAGTCCCTAACAGGAACAGGTCTCAACAGATGGGGATAAGACCCAGTCAGGTTCCTGAACTGGAACCGCTCGCAGCAGGAGTAGTATCAGGTTCACTTAGGCCTACAGTCAGTCCCAGAGCAGGTATTGGGCCGAGGCCACAAGTAACCCAATAGAGTAGTCAGACACACCAGGAATCAGAATCAGAGCGGTTAATCAGCCAGAGCTGATGGTCAAAACCAAGCAGGTAGTCAGAGAAGCCAGGGCTCAGTACCAGAGCGGGTAGTCAGCCAGAGCCAATGGTCAAAACCAAGCGGGCAGTCAGACAAGCCACAACAACTGGACACCAGGAGAAACGGATGAACAAGCCAAGGATTATACACGGACACCAAACTACACAGACTGCACTGGAACACAACGTAAGGACAACTAAGGTAGTGTCCAGGCAGTTAATATACCCTCCCACAACCCAGGAGGTGGAGCACAGAAGGACCCTGTGGCTTTAAAAGTGGAGTGCGATGTCACTAGAGGGATTCCCCGTGACGCGTGCCCGCACTGCTGCCAGATGTGGAAGGCCATACTGAAGACACGGCATGAAGCCGCAAGGAGGACACCAGGAGTAAGCTGTCAGCAGAGGGAACCGGCCACCTAGAAGATGCACCGAAGCGTCCAGTTCTCCTCTGCAAGGTAAGGGCATCGAGCTGACAAAGGGTTACCCCCAGGACATGATTAAGAGTGCCTACCAGAGGGTCGAAAGATACTGATAGGTTAAATTTGTTACAAGAGAGGAGTTCTAGGGTGAATTTGTCCTAGGAAGACTCCATACTTGCTTTTGTCACTGATTATAGTTGTGACTTTAATCGAATTAAAGGTATAGTGAAGAAGCATTTACCTATTTTGTTGGGGGATTCAAGATTGAGATCTACAATTGAAGCAGGCTGTAGGTTTATAGAGAGGAGGGCTCCAACTTTAGGTAATAAATTATCTCCAAGCCGCTTTCACTTGGGTCCGAAATCGGTACCGACCTGCCTAGCAACAAAGGGGATGTTTCAGTGTGGGACCAGGAGGTACATATCTTGTATATATGTGAAGGCAGGTTTGGAGTTTGTGAGTTCTGTTACTAAGAAAAAATTCAATGTTAAAATATAAATTGCTGTTCCACTCATGTGGTTTATTTAATAACTTGTGCAGGGTGTAGTTCTCATTAAAAGATAGAATGCGTGAACACATCCTGCACATTAATAAGAAGGATATGGGCAAACCAGTGGCACAGCATTTTTGTATTTGTAATAATGGAGAGCTCAATAAATTCTCATTTCAAGGCATAGAAAGGGTGGCGTTACCTGTATGAGGTGGCTTGACAGATGTGAGGTCACATGGCTCTTGTATCTGCAGACTCGCTCACTAGGGGTATGAATTCGGACCATGATCTCTCTTTGTTCATTCATCATAGTTAATAAAATATATATATTTTTTATATGTCAATTATACGTATAGTTATAATTGCCTTTTTGGTCCGTTTTCTATTTCTGTTTTTCTTGTTGTGTATTTCATGGTTTTATTTTAATTATTCTGTTATTTTGTTTTAGATAAATGTTCACTTCATATTGATTAGGAGTATCCATTTGGAATCCTATCTTTTGAAGTGATTGTTTCCTCTTTGTTGATGGATGATTGATATAGACTTACTCTTTATCCCGAGTCTAGCCAGCCCGATAGTATGAGTTATACACTAATTGATTGCTTGGGTTTTGCTATAACATTTAATTGGATTGACTGGACAAGGCTATACTGAAGGTCATAGGGTAGTTTGAATACATATGTGGTATATAAGATCGTTATACGATCATGTGTGTTATGCCTATGACTAAGTGCGCTCCGGTGTACGCAACGCATTAGGCGGTTGTCCGTCTTTGATCCTATGTTTCTATGTGAGCCTCATCTTTGTTTTTAGAAGCTACAAATAAAGATCAATGATTTTTTATCATTACTACATCGCTGTGATCTGATGTCTTTGGTGGATGCCGTGTGAGGGCCTCTTTCCTGTGTCTTCCCATATGTAGAAAACATTGCTGTGATTGATCAAGGTTGCTCCGGCTCTGCCAAGTTAACAGTAGCGGGTAAGTCTGATTCCAATTCTAAATATGTTACATTTCTAACTGATGTTAGTGAACAAGCTTGAGAATTTAAACAGCAACTGCATTATGGTCTCTTTGCATGAGAACAGCAATGCCCCGTAGGCATAGGTTTGTCGGGGTTTGGGGGGTATAATAGGAATGAGCCATTGTTGTTGTGTTAATGCAAAATCATAAACCTGTCGAAGACATGTCGGATTCATGGCTATGAGGGCGGATTGAACAGTGATTAACTGGGATATGATGTAGAAGACATCTTACTGTGTATTGGTGATGGCGTTCGAAACAGATCTGACACAACATTGCCATCCTAAACCCTTACTGAACCTTAGGGCATCTCCCCCAAGGTATCTCCCACTACAAAGAGCAACAGTGCTACCAGTGATGTTTAACCAAAGGTCATTTTATAATGTACCTTTTTTTTAATGATTACAACAAACGTAGTCAAACTGCAGCTTTCCAAGGAATTATAGTTCAACAACAGCTGGGTGGTTGTAAGTTTCTCCCACTTAAGTTATAGTCATCTTCGGTTCAACCCTGGTTGAAATATAGCTGTTTGTTCACTCCTTTGAGTGAAACAGGGGTTTCTAAAGTACTGCAGAGAATCAAACTGAGCACCCTTCTAGCATTGGTAAACTACTGAGTTTTTTTTTTTTACCTCTAACCCATTCTGACTGAAAGCAATGCACAACATCCAAGGGGTTACACTTCCCACATCTATTATATTATATATACATACACCCACTACCGGTCAAAAGTTTTAGAACACCTCAATTTAACCTACTTTTAGTTATTGTCATATAACTTGGCATTAGAAAAACATGTAAACATTGGGTATTTCTAAACTCAAGACAAATATTATAATCCATTTAGCAGGTTTTATTTTTTTAGTGTTTGTAGATGTGTAAAAGATTTTCCATGTAAAAGCTAAAAAAATGCTTTTGTTATTTTTTTTCATCATATTTTACAAGATACTATATAGAACTTTACAAACAGCATGCAGCTTGTGGAATGGGAAGGCCTGTTTAAAAATGGGAGCCAGACAATAGTGGCACAGGAAGACGGAGGCATTGCCGTGCACTAATAGGTGGCAGGGGCACAGCTGTGACATCACACAGCCATTTGGGGAGACAGAGGAACAATCAAGTGCCCAGAGGAAGTAGGAGCACAGCCATGACAGTTGGAGGCTACTTGGACAAAGGAGCATACATTGTTAATGAGTCTGGTAAAAAAAGCTCTTAACTTCAAGAAGAAGACAGCTTTGACCCGACTACTAAGCTTACAACAGATAGCTGTGTACACAGTGCAGCCCAGGCCCAGCACATCTCTGAGCATTGTGGAGTGGGTTCCTGGTGTTCTTACAGAGATGCTGAGAGTTTTCCACACTGATGTAACTACATCTGTACTGGAACACTTATTTGCTTTTCACTTATTGTGATTTAGATGTGGATGCTCTATATATGCTGGACTAATGTTTGACCAAAGTAAGGGCACATCTACACTGATATCATTCCAATATTGCGGGATAATTTATTGTTCTACATGTGGATGGCCCTTTCTCCTGATATAACTTGTATTTACACCTTATCTCAGTAAGGATACACTTGTGGCATTATTTATGCACATCTTGGGAGACTGGTTTATCCACATATCCAGCTGTCCTATTTTACCTTAGTATGTCCTATCCATAAAAATATATATTTTAGATCTTTGATCAGTTATCTTTGTTAAGACAGTACCGATTATACATCTCACTTTCCAGTCATCTCCCATAAAAGTCATCCATATTATGCTTCTATTGCACTTAAAGCTGATTTTTAAATATTGAATAACCTATTGTTATTTGCTGTTGGATTAATGTCTTCTACCTCCTTCATTCTTGCTCTATGTACTATTTTTTTATTGAATTTTATAGAAGTAGTATTACAACAGAAAAATAAGTGTAACACACAAGCAGAGGTGTATAATAGCATAGGAACATACATCTTACAGAACATATCAAAAGCGCAAAGTGATTGCAAAGTGTTACAGTAGGTCCTGACAGCTGACCAAACTTAAGTTTCCCATGTGGTAATGTGTACGCAGCAAAGTGACACACCAGACTAGGGGTACTGAATCATATATCACATAAATGAGCAAAATTGATAACCAAACAGAACAAAATAAAGCCCCCCATCCTGTGCTCTCCCTGTAACCCCCACCCCTCAACACCCATAAAATAATTCAAACCTTTGCGAGTTAATCCCTTGATAGGAAGGTGCTAGGCATAACGACTCCACACAATGAGAGATGTAGACTCTCCCACCTGTCCCCCGTGATGTTACCTATCCGGCAGTTGCTTAACTTCGGAGTCATCCTGGAGGTGTATCTGAAGCATCATAGAATTGTAATGGGGAGTTTTTGGCTAAAATTTTGATAAAGGGGTCCCACAGAGTGACACATTTCTCCCCATCACACTCCTTATCCTGAGTGGCCAAGAGCCAGAACAGTTTAAGGAAGTGACTAATTCTGTCCACCCAAGCCTGTATCATAGGTGGAGTACCTGTAGTCCAATGGGTTAGGATGTATTTAATGACTATTAAAGTCAGAATGTCTAAGAGCCGCAAGGTGGGTCCCTGTAATTGGACAGGGGTGCAGTAGATGCCTACCAGGAACGAAGGAGAGTCTATCTGAAGGTGAATGTTAGTTGATTTAAGAGAAGAATTGGAAAAGGAAGCCCAAAATTAATGCATGTGTAATAGAATGGCCTGGAGGTAGACCTATTCTATGTGCAACCAAAGGCGGAACATAAGTCCTGTGTAGAAGTTCGTATTGCAGTTCATGAAAATAAGAGGCAGGTGTACATTTAAGTCTCCTGCAGAAGGCTTCTAGCAAAAGCTGATTGCCAGCATGAGGAATATCCTGCAACCAAGCCCCCAATCCTGGCATAGTGGAGGTGTATTGGACTGAAGGAAAAAGATATCTGTAAACATCCTAATGTGATCACTGTTTGCCCGAAGAAGAAAGGGTATAAAAAAGTATTAGCAACAACTTCTCTGTTTGTTTGCATAGTATGCGGCTGCAGTCTTTTGTTTGTTACATTGTTGCACTGATACGGCTGGAGGAGAGCCGCAGCAGCACAGCACTCGATGATTCTCTGGTCATAACGGTGAGTTCTACTCTGTTTTTCTTCATATTGAGACAATACTGGCACTAGTGCCCCAGACATGTTTAGCACCTAACCTGTATTTATGCCAACATTAGGGGCCAGCAGCTCACAAAGTACCTTGGTAACACATGCTTTAGGCTGCAGATAGGGAAAGAGATGGGTTGGGTTTAAAGCGGAACTTTCAACCACATAACATTGCCCCCAAATTCATTACGAATATAGCGATAGGTAAAGCCATACTTATATTATGCTCAATATGTCTGTGGTATTTAAGAAAATAAACTTCTTTTGCAGCCACCAGCGGACAACAGCGCAGATATCTTAAAGGTAAGTTACCTCTGAGTCTGCGCTGTCTGTCACGTGCACAGTGGTGGTGACATACTTCCGTTAACTTAAAGGGATAGTAATACTTTATTATTACTATCCCCCATATTGTACATATTTGCAAAATAATTTAATAGCCCCCAGGTTCATCTCTCAAACCTTTATGGTTTGAGAGATAACCGAAGGCAAAGTACCCCTCTCCCTCCCCCTTCACTGAAGTCAGAGTTGTGCTGACTGCAGGGATATCCGGTCTGACTTTCATCATGCAGCTCTGCAGCAGAGCCGTGATCGCATTAGTGACAAATAATTATTTAACTGAAATGGTCCTCTACATGTGCTTGCAAACCAAGCACATGTAGAAGACCGTTTCAGTGAAATAATTATTTTTCACTAACGGGATCTCGGCTCAGCTGCAGAGCCGCAAGCCTGGCGTACGACAGATTTCCTCTGCAGTCAGTACAACGCTGACTTCAGGGAAGGGGAAGGGAGAGGGGGAACTTTGCCTTCGGTTATCTCTCAAACCATAAAGGTTTGAGCGATAAACCTGGGGGCTATTAAATTATTTTACAAACTAGTTGAACAGCCCGTTACACGGGCCACAGTGCCTCTGGCAGCCGGTTGCGGGGCAGTCACACGCAGTGGAGACTGCCCGCGCCTCGGCTGATACAGAGCGGGACGCTCCTTCGGAGGTCCCAGCTCTGTATCAGCCGCGGCACGGGCAGTCTGTACTGAGCATGACTGCCGCACGTGCAGCAGTGTCTACTGCGCATGTTGGGCATTACACACAACTTAGCAAATTATTATATAGGATATCTACGAAATGGGGGATAGTAATAATAAAGTATTACTATCCCTTTAAGGTAACCACTGGAAGCTATGGTTATTGGTATCAACATCTCTTTTAGTTAAAAAGATAGGCAGGGTTTGGAGTACATACAAGAATCTCAGAAATGTGACCACCTTGATGAGGTTGATCCTCCCAACAAAAGAGACTGGCAGTCATTTCCAGTGGGCAAAATCCATCAACATTTGTGGATGCTGGATGAGTACAAGTTGCCAATGTCTTTAGTCAATTGAATACCAAGATATTTTATTGATGTTTCTGCCCAGTGGAAAGGAAGAACATGAACCTGTGGAGGCACAGGGTCTTATCCCAGTCACAGTACCTCCAACTTATCTAAGTTGATCCATAACCCCAAAGCTGAGTGGAAGAGATCAAGAGCAGTCAAAATGGCTGGGATAGATTGTTTGGGGGGGGGTGACATAGAGCAACATATCATCCGCACATGCAGAGGCCTTAACCTCTTAATGCCTGCTTCCTGAAGCAGCAAAGGAGAGGGTCAAAGGCGATATTAAATAATTAGGGTGATAGCGGGTACTGGGGAGTTGAAGTTGTTAGTGTGACAAATGTCTGGGGGGCTGCATATATCAGACGAATGTAGCTAGTAAAGGTTGTCCAAAAGTTTTGAATGTGTAGAAGAGTGAAGAGGTGGGGCCAGGAAATAGAGTTGAAAGCTTTTTCAGAGTCTAGACTCAATAAAACTATAGGAGGGTCAGGTTGATGACTAGCCCATACAATGGCTGTGAGTGCCCTACAAACATTACCAGTAGAGTGTCTGCCCTTGATAAAATCATTCTGATCCTCCGAAATGAGCGCAGGGAGGTGAGGTTGCAGGAGGTTGACCAAGATTTTGTTCAGCAATTTAAAATCCAAGTTCAGTAAAGAGATAGGCCTGTATGAGGAGATTTGAGCCGGGTCCTTGCCTGGTTTGGGGAGGACAATGATGTGGGATAGGTCAAAGTATTGTGGAAGGCTGTTGGTAGTCAGAATATGATTACACAATGCAGAAAGTGGCTTGATTATGAGCGAGGACAGGATTTTGCAATAGTCAGAGAGGAGTCCATCAGGACCCGGTGCTTTATTGTTTTTTAAGAGAGGAAATCGCCCTCTTCTCCTCAAGATCAGTAATCGGTGCGTTGAGTAGGTCTTGTTGGTCAGGAGCCAAAGAGGGCGCGTCACAGGCAGAGACAAAATCACATGTGGAGGGCTGCGTGGCAATGTCAGAGCTATGCAGGGTCTGGTAGTATCGCAGAAAGCTGGTGTTAATAGTTGGATTATCCATACCTTCCCTCCCTTGATATCCCCATGATGGTATTAATGCACTTAGAAGACTTGACTAACCTGGCCAAGAGCCTACCCTGTTTATTTGTCTGCTGAAGCCATCTACATGTATGAGTTTGCTGTCGGAACCGTGCGTTGTCATGTAAGACCAGTTTATATGTGTGAGGGCCCCTAGGGATGTGGGGATGTACGCTGCGAGGAACGAGACTCTAGGCAGAGGAAGCTGCGCAGAGAACAGGCAAGCAGCAAACAATAATATAAAACAGAAGACACCCCCACTAAACAAGAGTGAAGGATACCATTAGCAGGTAGAGGACATCAGATATATATATATATATATAAAGGAATATATGCATATAACCATGTACCTGTATAGATTCCAAGGAAGTGTCCAGGTACAGGCAGGAGGGAACAGGAACACCAGTCTGAGAAGGCAGGAGGTAAGTCCAGGCAGGAGGAGCAGGAGAGAGATCCAATGGCACAGTCCAGGCAGGAGGAGCAGGAGAGAGATCAGGGAGCTGAGTGATCCAGGTAATGGCACAGTCCAGGCAGGAGGAGCAGGAGCGAGATCAGGGAGCTGAGTGTTCCAAGTAATGGCACAGTCCAGGCAGGAGGAGCAGGAGAGAGATCAGAGAGCTGAAGGTTCCAGGTAATGGCACAGTCCAGGCAGGAGGGAACCTGATAGCACAGGAGCTCAAGATACACTGAGCGCCAGCCGAAGTGGCCGCTCAGTATAAAAAGGATGAGAGGTGACGTCACGGCGGCCGGACCTGACGCCCACGGCGTGGTAACCTAGCAACACCACGCCGTGCGGGGCGACGACCGCCCGACAATCCGGCATCGCGAACCGGAAGCGATGCCCGGCGCCGACAGAGCCCCCCCCCGACGCGTGGCCTCCGGACACGACGCGGACCAGGACGGTCTGGATGTAAACGGTGAAAGGCGCGCAACAACCGCAGAGCATGGATATTAGCAAGAGGCTCCCAGGAACGTTCCTCCGGGCCGTAACCCAGCCAATGAACTAGATACTCCAGCCGCCCCCAACGACGCCGTGAGTCCAAGATTGATTCCACCTCGTATTCCCCAGCCCCATCCACCAAGACAGGAGGAGGGTGAGACGTAGGAGGAGAGGGACTGGTGCTAGGTCTCCACGGTTTAAGCTGGGAAACGTGAAAGGTCGGATGGATGCGCCAACTGGAGGGCAACTGAAGACGAACAGCAACAGGATTCACAATCCGGAGGATCGAGAAAGGGCCCAGAAAATGCGGTCCTAATTTCTTGGACGGACAGTGCAAGCGGAGATGGGCAGAGGACAGCCAGACCTTGTCCCCGACTTGATACAATGGAGCCGCCTGACGATGCTTGTCCGCTTGAGCTTTGTAGGCACACTGGGAGCGGTGTAACGTGGTTTTAAGGAGGGCATGGGAAGAGCGGAGATTCCGGAGGCGTTGCGCTGCTGCTGGAACTGACTGGTTTTGCAACAGTTGAGGAAAGGATAGGGGATGATATCCATAGTTGGCGTAGAAAGGAGAAGTCTTTATAGAGCGGTGGTAATGATTGTTGTATGCGAATTCCGCCAATGGAAGGAGTGAAACCCAATCGTCCTGTAAGTACGACACATAACAGCGGAGGTATTGCTCAAGGATTTGGTTGACTCTTTCTGACTGTCCGTTGGACTGCGGGTGGTACCCAGAAGAAAGGGCTCTATCAATGCCTAGATTATGACAGAACTCCTTCCAGAATTTGGATGTAAATTGTGGGCCTCTATCTGATACAATGGACGTGGGCACTCCATGGAGACGGAATATTTCTTTGATAAAAAGGGAAGCCGTAGTCTCTGCCGTGGGTAACCTAGAAACGGGCAGGAAATGTGCCATCTTAGTGAAACGGTCCACCACGACCAGTATGGTGTTGTGTCTTTCCGAGATAGGCAAGTCCACAATAAAGTCAACCGAGAGAGAAGTCCATGGGGCGGAAGGCGTGGGCAGCGGACACAATAGACCGGCAATTCGTGTGTGGCGTTCCTTGGATCGGGCGCACACATCACAAGAGGTGACGTATTGATAAATGTCTGTGGGCAACTTGGGCCACCAGAAGTGTCTCTGTACGAGCTCAGTGGTTTGCTGCACCCCTCCGTGGCCAGCCGGTAGAGAGTCATGACAAAGACGGATGACCGTAGCACGAAGGGGTGCGGGGACGTAGATTCGGTTGTGATGTAATAGAAGTCCCTCATGTGATATCAATGAATAACGTGTCCTAAAAGAGGGTTCTGTGGAGACAGAGTGCTGGATGATATCCTGGCGAAGATCCGTGTGCAGGAGAAGGAACTGAGCTGGTTGGAGGATGGTGTGAGGGGCTGAAGTTTCTAGTGACGGTACGGAATACCTCCGAGATAGGGCGTCCGCTTTCTTGTTTCTTGAACCGGGACGATAAGTTATATGTAGGGTGAACCGAGCAAAGAAGAGAGCCCACCTGGCTTGCCGTGGGCGGAGACGTTTTGCGGAACGCAGATATTCCAAGTTCCTATGATCTGTAAAAATAGTAACAGGGTGCAGAGCTCCCTCTAGAAGGTGCCTCCATTCTTCCAGGGCGCACTTGATAGCTAGAAGTTCCCGGTCTCCAACATCATAGTTCCTTTCTGCGGCAATAAGGCGGCGTGAATAATAGGCTACCGGATGTAAGAGATCTTTGACCCCAAAACGCTGAGACAGAATAGCCCCAACGGCGACATCAGAGGCATCCACTTCCACAAAGAAAGCCTTCAACGTATCTGGTTGAACCAGGACGGGAGCCGAAGTGAAGAGAGTCTTCAAATGCTCAAAGGCAGTTTGCGCTACCGGAGACCATTGAAATCGTCTTTTGCTGCTCGTGAGCGCCGTTAAAGGAGCCACTACCTTCGAGAATCCACGAATAAACCTCCTGTAAAAATTCGCAAACCCCACAAAACGCTGGACTTCTTTAATGTTAGTAGGGGTCGGCCAGTCCACAACTGCAGAGATCTTGTGGGAGGCCATAGCCACTTTCCCGGGCGAGATGAGGAAGCCAAGGAACTCTATTTCTGTAGTGTCAAATTTACATTTCTCCAATTTAGCGTATAACGAATGATGACGAAGACGTTGGAGGACTTGGCGAACATGAGATTGGTGTTCTGAAGGAGAGGAGGAAAACACAAGTATGTCATCCAAGTAAATGATGACGAAAAGATCCAGCAAATCTCGGAAAACATCGTTAATAAAAAACTGGAAGGTGGCAGGGGCATTACACAGCCCAAACGGCATAACCAGGTATTCAAAATGGCCATATCTGGTGCGAAAGGCGGTTTTCCACTCATCGCCCTGTCTGATCCGAACCAAGTTGTAGGCCCCACGTAAGTCTATCTTAGAGAACATACTGGCAGCAGCTAGGCGTTCCATCATCTCTGGGATGAGCGGTAAAGGATGCCGGTTTTTAATTGTGATCTTGTTTAGATCTTGATAATCCACGCAGGGGCGTAGTCCGCCGTCTTTCTTTTCTATGAAGAAAATGCCTGCGCCAGCCGGGGACGTAGATGGACGTATGAATCCCTTTGCCAAGCTATCTGTCAAATACGTTTGGAGATGTGCCAGTTCGGGCCCGGACAATGGAAAAATACGACCGTACGGAATGAGCGCCCCGGGAAGGAGGTCAATGGGGCAATCGTACGGCCGATGAGGGGGTAAGGAATCAGCCCCCTTTTCATCGTCTTTAAATTCATGATAATGTACCGGCAACTTGGCCAGAGAAGACGGAACAGCAATACAAACAGTCGATTGGACGGCAGATAGGCAATGGCGGTGGCAGAAAGAGGAGGAGAAGGACACCGTACCACTTGACCAGGTTATTTCAGGAACGTGTAACCTCAACCATGGTAGGCCCAAGATCACAGGGAACAAAGGTGACGGAAGGATGTTAAACTGTATCTGTTCCGTATGACCCGTACCACACAATAGACGGATCGGACTGGTCTCGAGCACAACTGGACCCAGATGATGTGTCCGTCCGTCCGCCATACGGACACCAAGAGGTTGAGACTTCTGTTGTGTGGGAATGGATAAAGTAGCGGCTAGATAGGAATCCAAAAAACAGCTGCTGGCCCCAGAATCAATGATAGTGGAGAGAGCGTGTGACTGATTATTCCACTGCAAGAAAACAGACAAGGTTAATTGAACCGAGGAAACACCCCATGAGGAACCCACTACCAGGGGAGGAGAAGACGTACCTCCGGACACACGAAGATGGGCTGACGAACGCGGTCTGCGTGGGCAAGTGTGCAGCAAGTGATCGGATCCCCCACAGTAAAGACAGAGGTTGAGCTGCCGCCGCCGCCGACGTTCCGAATCGGAAAGCGGACCCCGTACTAACCCCAGCTGCATGGGTTCCTCGGGAGACCCGTTGGCGGAGGCCACTGGTGACGACGACGCAGGGGGAGACATACAACGATCCATGCCAGAACGCTCCCGACGTCTTTCGCGCAACCGTCTATCTATTTGAATAGTGAGAGTGAAGAGTTCCTCCAAGGAAACAGGTAGACCCACCCGGGCCAACTCATCCTTCAGAAGCTCCGAAAGCCCCAGGCGGTATTGGTCCAGGAGTGCAGCCTCGTTCCACCCAGTTTCAATAGACAAGCGCCGGAACTCTGCGATGTAGTCCTCCACTGGGCGACGGCCCTGACGTAGAAGTCGCAGAGCAGACTGTGCAGAAGAGCTACGGAGAGGATCATCATACAGGGTGTCCATTGCCCTGCGGAAGCCTGGCCAGGAAGCTAGAAGAGGGCTATGGGTCTGAAGCAGATGGTGCGCCCATGCCTGGGGTTCTCCCGTGAGTAGGGTGACAACAGTGCGGGTCCTAATGTAGTCCGTGGCATATGTGCGGGGCTGCAAGGAAAACAGGAGATCACAGGCCGTGATGAAACCTTTGTAAAGCTCACGGTCCCCATTGAATTTGTCAGGCAAAGGGACTCTAGGTTCTGGATCCGGAACAGCAAAGGGTTGACCAGAACGAGGGCTGGCTTGCAGGTCCTGCAAACGACGCTGTAAAGCAGCCTGATTGGTCTGCAAATCCTGGACAGTTGCTGCCAAGGAGGAGATCTGATTACCCAAGGCTGAAAGGGCATCAACTAAGCCTGCGGTATCCATGGTACTGGCTCAGTGTAACTGTGAGGGCCCCTAGGGATGTGGGGATGTACGCTGCGAGGAACGAGACTCTAGGCAGAGGAAGCTGCGCAGAGAACAGGCAAGCAGCAAACAATAATATAAAACAGAAGACACCCCCACTAAACAAGAGTGAAGGATACCATTAGCAGGTAGAGGACATGAGATATATATATATATATAAAGGAATATATGCATATAACCGTGTACCTGTATAGATTCCAAGGAAGTGTCCAGGTACAGGCAGGAGGGAACAGGAACACCAGTCTGAGAAGGCAGGAGGTAAGTCCAGGCAGGAGGAGCAGGAGAGAGATCCAATGGCACAGTCCAGGCAGGAGGAGCAGGAGAGAGATCAGGGAGCTGAGTGATCCAGGTAATGGCACAGTCCAGGCAGGAGGAGCAGGAGCGAGATCAGGGAGCTGAGTGTTCCAAGTAATGGCACAGTCCAGGCAGGAGGAGCAGGAGAGAGATCAGGGAGCTGAAGGTTCCAGGTAATGGCACAGTCCAGGCAGGAGGGAACCTGATAGCACAGGAGCTCAAGATACACTGAGCGCCAGCCGAAGCGGCCGCTCAGTATAAAAAGGATGAGAGAGGTGACGTCACGGCGGCCGGACCTGACGCCCACGGCGTGGTAACCTAGCAACACCATGCTGTGCGGGGCGACGACCGCCCGACAATCCGGCATCGCGAACCGGAAGCGATGCCCGGCGCCGACAATATGCCTCTTTAGCCGATATATCCAACAAAAATGGAACTGTACCATTAATTATTAAATAGAAACAGTATGAGTAGGAAATAATACCCTATTATACATAGGAAATAGGCAAATGACTGATTCCTCAGAAATGTACTGTAGGATCCTGAGTCACATCACACTTTTCTCAGTTTATGGAAAAGTTACCTTTTGTGCTACCTCAACATAAGGCTATAAATAAATGGCAAGTGTAGAAAGAAAATGTTGTTTAGGTGCACACCAAAAAAAAAAAAGGACAAAACTATTTTCACCCAACTCTGCAACTAAATTCCTATATGCACTTTTAGACTACCACCATATGATTTGGTTTAGCCATATTTGGCACCAAAGAATTTCAGAGTCTGGGTTCAGCAAAGCTTGCACCCAGTTTTCCACATGGATATTTAAGCAGTGATCTTCTGTGTTTAGCAGGGCATTAACTGGTTCCTAGCATGTTGATACTATTGGGCTTTTTTGTATGCTAGTAAGGATTCAGGGGGATTGCAGGAAGTCAGTATTGAGCCACATAATGATTCGGTATCCATTTGAAGTGTCGCATTTAAAGTTTCGCGTCATAAAATGTTGCATGTCTTTGGCTGCGTCATTTGAAGTGTCGCAATTAAAGTTTTGCTTCTTAAAGTGTTGCAAATTCTACATTTTGCATTGTTACAAATGGCGCATTCACCTTATCGTGCATTAACATGTCGCAGCAATATGGGTGCAATAATGACGCTATATGGGTGCATTACGGATGCAACATGGTTGCAATATTGGGGCATTAAGGACGCAATATGGGTGCAATACTGATGTTATATGGGTGCAATATTGGTGCATTAAGCACAGCATATGGATTCAATATGGGTGCAATATGGTTGCAATATTGGTACATTAAGGATGCAATATGGGTGCAATATTGGTGCATGAAGCACAGCATATGGGTGCAATATGGTTGCAATACTGGTGCATTAAGGACCCAATATGGGTGCAATACTGCCGCTATATTGCAATATTGGTGCAATATTGGTGCATTAAGCATGCAATATGGATGCAATATGGACGCAATATTGGTGCATTAAGCACAGCATATGGATGCAATATGGTTGCAATATTGGTGCATTAAGGACGCAATATGGGTGCAATACTGACGCTATATTGGTGCATTAAGGACGCAATATGGGTGCATTAAGGACGCAATATGGGTGCAATATTGACGCAATATTGGTGCATTAAGCACGCAATAGGGGTGCAATACGGATGCAATATGGGTGCAAAATTGGTGCGTAAGGTTGGGTTTTGGGTTGATTTTGGGTTTGGTTTTGGGTTGGGTTTAGTGGGTTTGGGTTGGGTTTTGTGGGTTTTGGGTTTTGTGGGTTTTGGGTTGATTTTGGGCTGTTTTTTTTGGGTTTTGTGTTGGTTTTTGTTGGTTTTGGGTTGGGTTTTGTGAGTTTTAGGTTGGTTTTGGGTCACTATTGCACCCATATTGCATCCTTAATGCACCCATATAGCATCAGTATTGCACCCATATTGCGTCCTTAATGCACTAATATTGCAATCATATTGCGTCCTTAATGCACCCATATAGCGTCAGTATTGCACCCATATTGTGTCCTTAATGCACCCATATTGCACCCATATTGTATCCTTAATGCACCCATATAGTGTCAGTATTGCACCCATATTGCGTCCTTAATGCACCAATATTGCAACCATGTTGCTTCCTTAATGCACCTATAAACCGTCAGTATTGCACCCATATTGCGTCCTTAATGCACCCCATATTGCACCCATATTGCGTCCTTAATGCACCCATATAGCGTCAGTATTGCACCCATATTGCTTCCTTAATGCACCAATATTGCAACCATATTGTGTCCTTAATGCACCCATATAGCGTCAGTATTGCATCCATATTGCATCCTTAATGCACCAATATTGCAACCATAATGCATCCTTAATGCACCCATATAGTGTCATTATTGCACCCATATTGCTGCGACATGTTAATGCACGATATGTCAAATGTGCCATTCGGAACAACACGAAATGTAGAATTTGCAACACTTTAAGACGCAAAGCTTTAATTGCAACACTTCAAATGATGCGGCCAAAGACATGCAACATTTTATGATGCAAAACTTTAAATGCGACACTTCAATAGTAAACCAATGATTCTTTGTATCTTTATATGTAACAATCATGTTCAAAATGTATATAGCGATGCAGGTCTCTCTCAGATCGCAACTCAGACCGATTTCTTCCTAGCAATCCCTTTTCAATTAAACTAAATGCCAGAGCATGTTTCGACTATTACTGATGATTCATAATGTCTTTTTATATGACAATCATATTAAGAGTGTGTCTGAAGTGATGCGGGTCTGTCTCGCAAAGCAGACCAAATTCTTAATAGCAAACCCTTTCCAATTAAAATTAATGCCAGAGTGTGTATCAACTATATCTAATTAGGGGTGAGTTATAATATCCTCATTGGTGTTCTGAATTGTTCATGCTCATACGCTGCAACACATTGCAGCATCACAATCAAAGAATGACTTATACTTTAATCTTATTAATAAACATTAAGGCGAACACTCTGTTAAAAGCACCTTAAATAATAGCTAGTCAGGGCTGTATAGCCGTCAAAATATCGTTATGCCCAGGAAGCTCGTTAAAAGAAAGTGAAGCTAAATTGGCTTAGCCCCAAACCTCGTGGCTTAGCGTTTCTGGGTGCTTCAATACTGGATAATGCTCAGATCTTAAACCCCTAAAAACTCTGTTTTTACCCTGACAAAAAACACACACTATATAAGCACTACTACTGGTGAGAAAACTGACATTTGAAGTAATAGGGATTCTGAATATTACAACTCCTAAACTCTATTATTTTTTATAAGGTGATACATCCGCTTTAAGGTCCTCATTTACCAGGATAAGGTTTGACTTCTCTCAGCTTACAAGGTGCATGACCTTTTGCAGTACCAGGGGAGCTCTTTGTTACTGTTCCAAGATTTCTCGGTCGGAGTCTCCAGTGAAGAGGGGGGAGTTCATACACATCTGTCGGGAGCTTAATGACCATTGGCGTCCGGAGGTGGGGGGCACTTGCAAATAAACAAAGGGGCTGGATGGGCTGGCCTGGGGGTCATATTATGGCTTTGCTCCCCCCCCCCCGGAAAAATTTCTATGGACACCTCTGTTTACAACCGAGGTGTGAAATTTGCTCTGCAGTACCTTGGTATGCTTAGGATATTCTGAGAGGACGGCACTATGACCTTCCTATCTCCGCCCCTGGCCAAACTCTTCCTGCAGGAAAATATCTTCTTCCTCCCCAGACCTGACTCATCGAAAGTTGGAGGATTGATTTCTCTAACCATAATGCCTGTTCAAGTCTAGTATTGGACTCCTGTTTATTCCTAGTTTGTATAGCCTTACTGTATGTGTTTTTGTTGTTTTTTTTCTTTCTTTTGTCCTCTCTCTCTCTCTTTCCTCCCCCTTTTATTTTTATTTATTTATTCTCTCTTCCTTGCACTAAATGGGGGCCTGCTAGTCTCAGTTAGGGACATGGGTTCGGTGGCTACTGCACTAGTAGTTGTTTTGGGAGTGTCCGAGGTTGACAGCCTGAATGGCTGTCTCAATTGTTAAGTTTTTGGGGGGCAATGCTTCCATCTGAACTGTGTGGCTGCTCTGCACTTGATAGATCTGGAACAGGAGCGGAACTTTTAGACGCCCTCCCTTTACCCTTTTGGTGGACTGCCTGGGACGTATTGACCTGTGGAGACTGGTACATCCAACGGACCGGGACTACACATTCTACTCCCTTTCTAGACATACTTTCACGAGGATAGACTACTTCTTAGGTATCTCACAGACAGCACATGATTTAACCGACTGTATAATACATGACATAGTTTGTCGGACCGTGCCTCTGTTTCTTTGCTTTCCTCTGATCCCTCATCTGTCTCCTTCAGCTGGAGAATGCCCACCTATCTTTTCCGTGCCACAGACTTTCGGGGTAGCTTGCCTGGAGGGAGTTCTGCCACTATAATGAGGCCCATATGTCTGACCCTGCATTGTGTCTCTAAGAGCAGGAAGGAAACATTTAATAAATTGACCAAACTCCTACGGGCTCTTACCAGATCTTATAAACGATTTGTGTCACATAGTACTGCTACGAACAAATCTCTGTATATTTTGGCTGAAGATAAATGGCAAGTGTAGAAAGTTTAGGTGCACAGAAAAAAAAGGAAAATAAAATAAATAACTTTAATAAAGAAATATTACTGAATAATCACAATACAACACAACAGAAAATTAAAATAGCTCAGATCCCATTACTCAATATAAGTAATAGCGTCTAGAAAAGGACAAAACTATTTTCACCCAACTCTGCAACTAAATCCCTATATGCACTTTTAGACTACCACCATATGATTTGGTTTAGTCATATATTGGCACCAAAGAATTTCAGAGTCTGGGTTCAGCAAAGTTTGTACCCAGTTTTCCACATGGATATTTAAGCAGTGATCTTCTGTGTTTAGTAAGGCATTATCTGGTTCCTAGCGTGTTGATACTATTTAGCTTTTGTGTATGGATTCAGGGGATTGAAGGAAGTCAGTATTGAGCCACATAATGATTCTTTGTATCTTTATATGTAACAATCAAGTTCAAAATGTCTACAGCAATGCGGGTCTCCCTCACATTGTAACTCAGACCGAATTCTTCTTAGCGATCCCTTTTCAATTAAAATAAATGCCAGAGCATGTTTCCACTATTACCGATGATTCATATTGTCTTTATAAATGACAATTGTATTGTGTGTCTGAAGCGATGCAGGTCTCCCTCACATAGCAAAGCAGACCAAGTTCTTAATAACAAAACTTTAACAAACTTTGTTAATTAAAGTTATTCTAGAAAAGCTGTTTTTATAAAAAAAATATAACTACTTATAAAGATATCCCCACTTCTGTGCTGTGCACTTCCACATTATGTGCACAGCACAGCTCTACAGCACGTTGTATTTCTCCTCCCACCTCCCTCCCAGCTGAACCAGGGAGCGCGTTCACGCTTCCCTTTGATGTGCTGTGAACGGCTCCTAGCATTACAGCAAACTGCGATTAGCATTATATTGAGGTTGAAATCTCAGTATAATGATAATCGCAGCTTGCTGTAATGCTACGAGCCATTCACAGCACACCAAAGGGAAGCATGAAAGCGTGCCCTGGGTCAGCTGGGAGGGAGGTGGGAGGAGAAATACAACGTGCAGAAGAGCTTTGCCAGTCAGCATAATGGGACACGCTGATTCTTCTGCAAAGCTCTTCTACACTTGAAGAGGGAATATCTTTATAAGCAGTTCGATTTTTTTTTTTTTTAAAACAAAGCGGATGGTAACACCTTTTTTATAAAGTGATACATCCCCTTTAAAGATTACAGGCCTAGACCTCTGTGATTCTGTCTACTATTTTTTAACCCACTGAGTGCCACAGGGGTGTGCAATGTACATACCTATGGCACTGAAAGAGTTACAGGAGCAATGCTGTCTGTGGTACTTGAAGTATGAAAGATCTTCTCCACTTCCCCAGTGACCAAGTGGGGGGAAAGGAAAGAATGCTCTCAGACATCAGGGTTGTTGAACTGTTGACAATGTATAAGGGAGGTCATCTCTTCCACATTGTCAGCAGGTACACAACCCTGCATCCTAATGATTACCCCTCCTTACATGCTCAATTCTTAGAGCATATGATGATGTGTGTCTCCATCATCAAAGCAATGTGGTCATCACACATCAGCAAACATACATCGTCATCACCACTTAATGCATCTCCCCCAGCTCTACTATAGAGCGCATTATAAAAAACACTTTTGGACACCAGTGGAGCTGTTGGTAACAGTATGATAAAACTGAACTGTAAAAACATTTGATTAAACATTTCTCAGCAGTGAGGGTACACCTTTTTGCACTCAACAGGAAACCCCAAACGCATATATTTCATACTGCTCCTTTAACAAGTGTTATTTTTTTTTAGCCTTAGACCACCCAGGGTTCCGATCCATTAAGCATGATAATAAAGGATCCAATGGCAGTCCTTATTCTGCCACAAAATAATGTTTTTCTTGGCAGCTGTGAGAATTCACTAGCTATATCTAATTATCTTCAACACAATTTGTACATGTCTGTAGTGTTCATCTCTGTTCAATACCATGACTGCCAGAGGGCTGTACAAGGCATTGCTTTGCAATGCACTGAGCTCCCCTGACATTCAAAGATTTACAGTCTGAGCACCAGAGGGTACTGCAACACACTGCTGAGCAGTACATTACACAACTCCCTGTCACTCAAATGTTACTTCTACATGTTTCAGACAGATCTCTATGCAACTGGAAAGCACCAAGGAACATATCCAAAAAAGACAAAAGTGGAACAATTCTGGGGCAAACCAACAAATGACCATTAGCATTGCTTTTTTAATGAATGCATGCATGAATGCAATTTGAGTTATTTATGAATGATTTATTTATTATTATGAATGCAAACAAGGTCTCCAACACATTGATGAAATGCTGTGGCAACCTCTCTAGCATTCAGTTAGTTAACTGTCCCATTTTAGGGCTCAACCCAAATGCTGGAGTTAAAACCGGCGTAAAGGAAAAAAAGGCTGTCATGATTTAGCCAAGAGTGGTTAACAAGAGATTCAAATCTCCGTTAACCAGAATGGCTAAAGAGAGAAGGCCAACAAAATACAAGTACACCTTAAACCTGCGTCGCATACATTTCTGACCTCACTGCCATGTAAAAACACACAATAAATAATGTACGATACGTCCATATTAAAGGAATAAGAGAACATCCAACGTTACCTAGAGCCACATCACCCCAAAGTATCAAGTGCATTCGAAAAACCTATATATAGACCCAAAATAACCTACACATCTTTGTATGTGTTTCACTGTTTTTTTATTTCCTTGCATTAAAAACATCGGTACATCAGAGGAACAAAACACTTACACGATCCGCCTAACGCGTTTCGTGAAACAAAGTATCACTTAATCATAGGCTTACATCACATACACCTATTATATTTTTTTTGACGTTGTGAGTCTTTGAGTGCAAGTGAGTGACAGAGAGTGAGTCTGAGTGAGTGTGTGCGAGGGCCTGAGTAAGTGCCTGAGTGTGAGTGAGAGAGAGATGGAGAGGAGGACAGAGTGGTACCCATGCCAGATGAGGCACATGTAATGTAGGGGCAGAGCTGCCATTGAGATGAGGGGTAGTTCATGGGGAGCACTGCACACAGCCCGGGCCATTGCTGGCAAGGCCTGAGAGCCAGAGCCAAGGCTCCCAAATTACCCTTGGTGGTGATGAGGAGGAGGAAAGGCTGAGACACCACAAGTACTCAGCTGAGGAGCTGGTGGAGGCCATAATGGCTCGGGAGCAGATCCTGTTCCCCAGGGTGAAGGCCACCGGCATGGGGGGCGAAGAAGGAAGTTTTGGCCGCTGTCAGTGCAGTGTCCTGCTGCAGCTGCTCCCTGGACTCAATAAAAAAAGAGTGGATGGACTGCAAATGTGTGGTCAAAAAGAAAATGGGTCTGAAGGTGATTCATGCCCTAGGCACTGGAGGTGGGGCCCCCTTGAACACGCATTACCAGACTGGGAGGAGGTGCTGAGCAGAAGTATGTCGGCGACAGCTGTGCAAAGGATTCCAGGATGGAGTGACACCAGAGAGGAAAGCAGCCTCCAGATCACCGGTAAGTCCATCAAGGCCTACATACACATCACACAAATCCTTACACCTACTATGGCCCAACACAGTGACACCTGAACACATGGCCAGCATTCCATACCACAAGTTCAGCAACACAGCTTGGCGGGGGTTCAAACAAGGACAGAATACATGACAAACCCTGCACAAATGGGAATGGTCAAGTCCCGGTTTAACCCCCTTGATGCTGTTTACATCAACCACACTCACAGCACAAAATCAATGTACACCATCATGTTGGAGGCAAATAAATAATGGTTATGTGTACCACAATGTCATACATAGAGCGAAAAAGAGGTCTGCACCTAACTCCTTGAGTGCCAGAGGGATGATCAAAGCATTGTTTGACGAAGGATTACAGAGGATAGCAAGGAGGGGAATTGGTGTGTTTTTAGTAGTATTGTTACTGCATTTCCGGCCTATGTGTTGTTCATGTAAGTAGTTTGTCCAAGTGGAATAGTCAAGGTTCAGCTTTCTGCATCATATGTAGCCTGAAGAGTTTGCATGGGCAGGGGGAACTCACCATCATTACCACACTGCAGGACATTTGTGATTCCCAAGGCTCAACCATGCCAGGGGGGGTATTCACTAAGGGGTAAGAAAGAGATGACAATGTGTAGATGACTTCTCCAGTGATATCACTTCTGCAATTAGGGTTGCCACCCAGCCGGTATTTTACCGGCAGGCCGGTAAAAAATTGTCTTCTGTCCAATGTTAAGTATTTGGAGGGAATGCCATGGCCGGTATTTTTATGAAGAAAAGGTGGCAACCCTATCTGCAATCCCTGTGTTAGTCTATGAAGCCAATGCACTAAGATTTCACCAACTTGAGACATATTAGTGCATAAGCTTCATAGCATAAATTAGAACCTCCAATACTACTGAATAACCCCCCGCCCCATGTTTTCTGTGTGTTTGGTTTTCAGCTGTCCTGGGGTGTGTTTGATGTGTCCTCCAGCTGATTGGGTTGCTGGGTTCCACAGTTCATGTTTGTTGGCGTGCTTGCTGTGTCTGTTAGTGTTGCTGACATCATTACTTAGACTCCATAGTCATTGGTCATCACTGGTGCATTGATGCATTCAGAGGCCCTAGTGTGTTTACTGTTGAGGCCTAGGTGTTATTCATGCAACGGTTTTGTATTACTCAAGGTGTGATGGTTCAGTTTTGCTCACCAGATGTATCCTGATGAATGGGGATAGCAAGGAGGTGTGCCTTGCCATCCTCACTGCTCAGGATACACATGATGACCAAAGCTACACCACTGTAGATTATTGGAATAAAAGTATGGGATCATGTCAAGCTCAATCAGTGTGTGTCAGGATGGTAACCAATGCATTGCAAAGCAATGCAATGGATACCATCTTGCCACTGAACAGTTCACATATTTATGTCATAGTCTTGCGGCACTCCTGTCATAGCTTACATCACTAACTACATCATGTAATTTCCCCATACAGCATACATGCCTGCACATGCGGAGGACTCAGGGGAAACCTCCTCTGAGGAGCCTACCACCTCCAGAGAGCTGCCACCACCACCGCGCAGGGCTAACTATGGCCACCAGGCCCCACCACCATAGCTGCCGCAGTTCCTTGGCCAACAGGCCCCACCACAGCAGCAGCCGAAGTTCCTTGGCCACCAGGCCCCACCGCAGCAGCCATTCTATGACCACCAGGCCCCACCGCAGCAGTAGCACCAGCAGCCATTCTATGGCCTCCAGGCCCCACCACCTCCACCACCCATGGGAAGGCATGTTATGCCGGACACAGTGGCAATGCCACCTCATGGCCAATATAGGCCAGCACCCAGACCCTAGCCACACGTGTGGCAGGAATCCAGACAGGAGGTATGTTTTGGGTGGTCACTGGACTACGAGCATGTGGGGCTCATCAGTGAGCCACAGCGTCCCCAGGTCAAGGAAGTTTCACCCCACCTCCACCATAAACACCACGATCCTCATCACCATCAACACCACCCAAACTGTCAGGGGGTGGTACATCGCAGGGTAGTGAGGCATCCGGGGATGAGCTCTAGATGTCCCCACACTCACTTCACACTGGCGCTCTCCAAGTAACGTTTCCTCTGCCAGCTCTCCATCACCACCACCGCCACCCCCACCTGCAGCCACCAGACTCACTAGGGTCACACACCGGAGTGTGAGGGAGTCCACCCCTGCAGCCCCTTCCAAAGCCCCACCCCCAAAAAAAATAATCCCCAGATCTTTTTTGGTCCCCCAATAAATGGGCACTTGTTCATTCCATTGCTGTCCATGTCTATTTTTAATCCAGACAGGTTGAGTGGCTGAGATGTCTCCAGTGCATTGCAAAGCAATTCAGTGAACACAACTCATACACATTTAATGGTGTATTAGGGTGTTACAGCATGGGTAAGCACACACATCTTATACAGACAATTTTGTCCAAGTTCAACTCACAGACCACATAGCAAAGCCAAACGACATGAAGGTGAGGTTTTCGATGATGTGAATTGACGGGAAAGATAATCAATTGAACCTGGCAATTACAGATGCTCATTGGTTGGGATTGACATTGAAAAGCAACAGGTGGTCTTCATGGACGTGGAATCAACGTGTCACAGGAACATGCATCTGGACCATGAGGGGTCATACCATGGACGCCTGTAGGAAGTGAAGACAGGACTTGAAACAGCTCTCTAAACACAACAGTCATGCTATGGCTGAACCATCATCATAGGTGTGAGTGCCAGAGGGGTACACAACACATTATTCATCAATGCGTTGATGATCTCTCTCTGGCACTCAAGGGGTTAACATTTGATATTTTAAACGTAGTAGACCATCCATTGCTTATCGATGTGTTGTCTAGATGTCATGTAGCATGAGGTTTTAAACAAGGGGATGGCAAGCAGACATTTGTATGTGTGACTTGAACACTGGGCACACACCTCCTCAGTATTTAAATCAATGCCCATGACATTTTATTTTATTTATTTAGAAAATGTTTTACCAGGAAGAATACATTGAGATTTCTCTCGTTTTTCAAGTATGCCCTGGATAGTTTTCAGGGTTGCATATTTACACAAATTGAGAAACATTATATATTACATGTTATTATATATACATACACATATGAATATACATACATATGGAATATTAAAATTATATACAGTTACACTCTGTTTTTATATATAATGAGGCATTTACTTTTAAGAATTTTAGACTGGGAGCAGATTTGATTATTTCAGGCAGATTGTTCCAGGCCTTTGGAACTCTGAAGGAGAAGGCACATCTTCCTGCTTCTTTCTTGTATTGTGGTATACGTAGCAAGTTGTTAGCAGTGGAGCGGAGGTTATAGTTAGTATGGAGAGCAGGAGTGAGCATACTGCTCAGGTAGTCTGGTAGTTTTCCAGAGAAGTGGTTGTGTACTAAACAAGAAAGGTGAACGGTACGTCCAGATTTGAGTGTTAACCAATTTAGTTATTTTAGCATATTACAGCGATGAGTAGTATAATTACATTGGAGGCTAAAGCGGCATATTGAATTATACAGGGTGTCAAGTTTACTAAAATGGATTTCTGGCTCTGGAGCATAAAGTATATCACCATAGTCTATGACAGGCAGCAACATCTGTTGCACAATATCGTTTCTAACCTGGGGACTTAAACATGATTTGTGTCTAAAAAGAGTACTGATTTTGGGATAAAGTTTGGAGGTTAATTTGTCAATATGATGACCAAAAGTGAGGTTGGGGTCAAGCCACATACCAGGATATTTGTAGGAGTCCACTGGGGCCAATTTACGATTAGACTCCGTTACAATGGATAGGTGGGTATTGCTGAGATTACGCAGTTTGTGCTTTATGCCAAATATCATTGTGACAGTTTTGTCTGTGTTTAAAAACAGTTTGTTCCTTGCTATCCATCTTTCAACCTCGCAGAAATCCTTTTGTAATATGGCTTCAACCCGTGATATGTTTGAGTTTTTAGTATAAAGTATGGTGTTGTCTGCATACATGTGTACTGAAGATAATATGCAAACCTTGGGCAGATCATTTATAAAAAGAGAAAATAGAAGAGGACCAAGAATGTAGCCTTGAGGAACTCCACTTGTTACTTTGAGTGGAAAGGAGTCATTGCCGGCAACCAACACATATTGCATTCTATCTGATAAATAGGATCGGAAGTTTAGAGAATTATTACCCAGTCCTGATCTTTGGAGTTTGTTTATAAGAATATTATGGTCTACTGTGTCAAAAAGCCTCTATTTCCTGGGTCTTGGTTCACATACTGAGGCTGTGTGTGCTCAGGGTTCATGTCACACATACATATTTCTGCTTGTCATCCCCCTTGTTAATAACCTCATGTCTTCATGATGGCTAGATAACACATTGTCAAACAATGGAGTGGCATTGATGCTGCGCCACACACACGAACAGGTCAGCATGTTGGGCCTTGCAACCTGACTTATGGATTGTTACTCCTACACTGTAGCCAACACCAACATGCTATAAGCATCCCTATTCTGATCCATTAGTCATTGTCCAACCATTGCACACATACTAATTCCATAATCCATTTAATCCATAGAATTCAAGAGTGGTATCCAATGCCTTGCATGTCATTGCATTGGATATCCCTCTCTGACTCCAAGGGTTGTAGGGGTGTTGTGGCTATGGTCAACTTTGTCGATGTAGTATTCTGTCAGTTCAAGTTTGGATATGTTGAACATGGCCAATTTGGTGTGCCATTGATCCCAGGTTGCATGCAGATATCTGTGACATGCCATTGTTAGAGCGGAGGGCTGTGTTGATGGGTCCTCCTGTGGAGTAGGACAGTGTAACGGTTTGTACGACACTCAGACATGGTAGGTTAGAATAAAACACAGTTTTATTAAAAGACACAATGAAAATACCCACAGAGGGTGATGGCGTATCACAGTGGAATAGACAGGAAAATGTATGTAATTTACATATGCCCACACAGGCCCTGTATACAAGAGCAGGATGACACAGATACTGTCACAGGTCAGGCATAACAAGGCAACTTCAGCACAGCATGGGTTAAAGTTCAATGATAATAATCAGTCTCTGATGTGGTGTGTTTGGCAACGCCCAGTATGATGGTAAATGGCTGTCAGGAGACTGTGGTGCGAGATGGAAACAAGCACCTAAATCTGCAAAGCAGGGCTGAGACTTATACCCTCTACCGTAGCAGTAACGGAGGCCACAATACTCTGCTAGAGCTGAACGGACTTGAGCCATGGGCACCCGACCGGTGCAGTAACGGAGACACAGTACTCTGCAAGAGCTGGTAACTTGAGCCAGTGACACACGACCGGTGCCGTTATGGAGACAACAGTACTCTGCAGGAGTAACAAGAAATGAGACAATGGCACCCTGCCGGTGCTGCAACGTAGGCAACAGTATTCTGCAAGAGCTGAACAGAAAGCAACCATGGGCACACTGCTGGAGCAGTAATCAGAGGCAACAATAGCTCTGCAGGAATAAAGGAAGGCTCAGTGGTAACAGAGACAACAGTGTTCTGCAAGAGATAACGGAAGGCTCAGTGGTAACGGAGGCAACAGTGCTTTGCAAGAGTTAACGGAAGGCTCAGTGGTAACGGAGGCAACAGTGCTTTGCAAGAGTTAACGGAAGGCTCAGTGGCAACAGAGGCAACAGTGCTCTGCAAGAGTTAACGGAAGGCTCAGTGGTAACGGAGGCAACAGTGCTCTGCAAGAGCTAACGGGAGGCTCAGCAGTAACGGAGGCCACAGGGATACACAGTCTGGCTGGGCCAGACTAAGCGGAAGTCAGAATGTCTCCCAAGCGACATGGTGAGCAGGAACTGGATAGCTGGGCCAGATCTCAGCGCAGGAACGTCAAACAAGCCGGGTCAGGTCACGTAGCAGGAACGTCAGCCAGGCTGGGTCAAATCACAGAGCAGGAACTAGAAGCGGAGTAGTCAGACAGGCCAAGTCAGTACACAGGAACACAGGAATACAGCAACACAGTAGTACTGGTACAGGAACACCACGAAAGGGCACCCGACAGGTGCCAGAGGCCCAGTATAAAAAGGCCATACTGGGCGGGCCAAACTAAGCTCAGCCAATGGGAGCGCAACACACAGAGACTGACAGGAAAAAGCACGGGCACCGTGATAGTACCCCCCTCTCAAAGACCCCCTCTCCTGGCAGAGGGTCCTGGTTTCTGGGGATATTTAGAGTGAAAATTGCGCAATAACCTAGGGGCATGAAGGTCCTTCTGATCGACCCATGAACGCTCTTCAGGGCCATAGCCCTTCCAATCGACCAAATATTGCAATTTTCCTCTAAATCTCCGTGAATCAATTATGCTTTGAACTTCGTATTCCTCTTGGCCTTGAACATCCACAGGCCCAGGAACCACCGGAGTGGTAGTGTAGCGGTTGCATACCAAAGGTTTTAACAGGGACACATGGAACACGTTATGTATGCGCATAGATGCTGGGAGTTCCAATGCATAAGAAACAGGATTAACTTTGCGGATTACCTTAAAAGGACCAATGAACCGGGGGGCCAGTTTATTGGATGAAACTTGCAAATTAAGGTTTCTGGAGGAAAGCCATACCCTGTCCCCAACCTGGAAGGAGACCGCTGGCAGCCGTCTACGATTAGCATGTTGCTGATGTCGTTGAAATGACTGTCTGAGGATCCTTTGAACCTGTGCCCAAGTGGAGCGAAGTTGCTCAATATGCTCATCCAGAGCTGGAATCTGCTGCGACTGGAATGAGTCCGGGAGCAGGCATGGCTGGAACCCGTAGTTGATGAGGAACGGGGAGCTCCCGGACGATGGATTAACTGCACAATTCCTGGCGAACTGTGCCCACGGCAACAGGTCTGCCCAATTGTCGTGATGATCAGTCACAAAACAGTGCAGGAACTGCTCCAGTCCCTGATTGGCACGCTCAGCGGCCCCATTGGTCTGGGGATGGTAGGCGGAGGAAAAGGACAATTGGATGCCCACCTGGCTACAGAATGCCCTCCAGAACCTGGACACGAATTGGCTCCCTCGGTCAGACACTACAACTCTGGGAACCCCATGCAAGCGGAACACTTCTCTAGCAAAAACCACTGCCAGTTCCTGGGCTGAAGGAAGACCAGAGAGGGGCACGAAATGAGCCATCTTAGAGAATCTGTCGACCACCATCAAGATAAATGTATACCCCCTAGACACTGGCAGTTCTCCCAGGAAATCAATGGATATGTGGGACCATGGGCGTTTGCCATTAGGTACAGGTTGAAGTAAGCCTACTGGGAGGTGTCTGGGGGTTTTGGCACGAGCACAGGAGGCACAGGCTGCAGTGAATGCGGAGCAATCGGCTCTAAGGGAGGGCCACCAAAATACTTGTGAAAGAGACCATATTAATTGATCCCTCCCAATATGCCCAGCAGCCTTAGACGACTGATATGTCTCAAGCAGACGGGTACGGAATGATCATCCACAAAACACTTGCCAACTGGGGTTTCTGGAGGTGCCGTAGCCTGGGTCACCAAAATTTCTTCCCCCAGTGGCGGAGTGATGCTAGTACATACAGTAGCCAGAATATGATCAGGCTGAATGATAGGCATGGGAGGTTCATCCTTCTCTACCTCTGGCCCGAACTGTCTAGACAGGGCATCCGCCTTAATGTTTTTTGAGCCCGGCAGGTAGGATACTACAAAATTAAATCGGGATAGAAACAGTGCCCATCTAGCCTGGCGGGAGGACAACCTTTTCGCTTCTGAGAGATAAATCAGATTCTTGTGGTCAGTTAAGATTAACACAGGAGTTCTAGTACTCTCCAGTAGGTGACGCCATTCCTGCGAGAATAATAGCGTTTTCAGCTGCCTCGGACCATTGAGATGGATTAGCACCCTTGTTTGTAAGGTCAGACAGAGGTTTAACAATCGTGGAAAAGTTCGGGATAAATTTCCTATAATAATTGGCAAAGCCCAGAAAACGTTGAATAGCTTTTAACCCCTTGGGACGTGGCCATTGTAACACAGCTGCGAGTTTCTCCTGGTCCATGGCAATGCCATCTTTAGAGATCACGAAACCCAGGAAAGGCACTTTGGACCCGTGAAACTCGCATTTTTCCAATTTACAAAATAGTTTATTTTTCCGTAAACGAAGCAAGACCTCGGACACATCCTTGATGTGTTGGGCTAGGTTAGCAGACTGTATAAGTATGTCATCAAGGTATACGACAACACAGGACTGAAGCGTGTCACGGAGGATGTCATTGATAAATTCTTGAAATACTGCAGGTGCGTTACAGAGGCCAAATGGCATAACTAGGTATTCATAATGCCCAGACCTAGTATTAAAAGCTGTTTTCCACTCATCCCCAGCCTTAATTCTGATCAGGTTATAAGCGGCCCATAGGTCGAGTTTGTAAAGATGGAAGAACCCTTTAACCTGTCAAATAGTTCAGTAATAAGTGGTATGGGATAGGCATTCTTAGACATGAGTTTATTCAGTCCGCAGTAATCAATACAAGGTCTTAATTCGCCATTTTTCTTCTTCACAAAAAAGAAACCGGCACCAGCCGGAGAAGTAGACTTGCGTATAATCCCTCTTTTAAGGGTGTCATCGATGTAGTCCTCCATAGCCTTATTCTCATCACACGACAGTGGGTACGTGTGACCCCTGGGAGGCAGCACGCCCGGAGGCAAATCAATAGCGCAATCATAAGGTCTGTGCTGAGGCAATGCGCTAGCCTCTCCCTTACTGAATACGTCACTGAATTCACGGTATTCAGCTGGCACGGAGGGAGAGGTACATAAAATCTTGACTGGGTGCAACAAACAGTGCTTCATACAATTCTCAGACCACAATCTGACCTCACATCTTTGCCAGTCAAACTGAGGATTATGCAGATGTAGCCATGGGAACCCCAGAATGACCGCATGATGAGGGGAATGAATTATCTGGAAAAGCAATTCCTCCTTGTGGAGGGCCCCAATTGACATGGTAATAGGAATAGTTTCCATAGTAATCAGTGCAGGGTCCAATGGTCTGCCGTCAATGGCTTCAATGGCTAAGGGAGAGTCCCTTTTGACCAAAGGAATTTTATGTCTCTCGTCAAATGAACAATCCATGAAGTAACCGGCTGCGCCAGAATCCACCAGGGCCAAAACCTCAACAAACTGTTCTGCCCAGGAAAATACCACCTGGATGGTGGGTTTCAATGTACTTGGATCTAGGGACTGCTGTACACCACCTAGGGCCTGTCCCCCAAGGTACCCTAGGTGTGTTCGTTTCCCGGCCGTACAGGACAATAGCGCAATCATAAGGTCTGTGCTGAGGCAATGCGCTAGCCTCTCCCTTACTGAATACGTCACTGAATTCACGGTATTCAGCTGGCACGGAGGGAGAGGTACATAAAATCTTGACTGGGTGCAACAAACAGTGCTTCATACAATTCTCAGACCACAATCTGACCTCACATCTTTGCCAGTCAAACTGAGGATTATGCAGATGTAGCCATGGGAACCCCAGAATGACCGCATGATGAGGGGAATGAATTATCTGGAAAAGCAATTCCTCCTTGTGGAGGGCCCCAATTGACATGGTAATAGGAATAGTTTCCATAGTAATCAGTGCAGGGTCCAATGGTCTGCCGTCAATGGCTTCAATGGCTAAGGGAGAGTCCCTTTTGACCAAAGGAATTTTATGTCTCTCGTCAAATGAACAATCCATGAAGTAACCGGCTGCGCCAGAATCCACCAGGGCCAAAACCTCAACAAACTGTTCTGCCCAGGAAAATACCACCTGGATGGTGGGTTTCAATGTACTTGGATCTAGGGACTGCTGTACACCACCTAGGGCCTGTCCCCCAAGGTACCCTAGGTGTGTTCGTTTCCCGGCCGTACAGGACAAGTGCGTAATAGGTGCCCAGCTTTGCCACAGTATAAACATAGGCCCTGCCTCCTGCGGTGTGCCCGTTCCTCCCTTGTGAGTTTAGTGAACCCGAGTTGCATTGGTTCGCTGGACTCGGGTAAACGGTCAGGAGGCATAGGAGGCGAGGGAGATATGGGTGGGTTCAAAAGGCTGCTTTGCCCACAGTTTCTAGACCTCGGCCTCCGATCTTTAGCCATGCATCTTTCACGAATACGAGAATCAATTAGCATGACATAATCAATGTATTCGTCCAAGTCACTGGGTACATCTCTCGCAGCTATTTCATCTTTGATATGGTCAGCCAGACCTCGGGCAAAAGTTGCCACTAACGCCTCGTTATTCCATCCTACCTCTGCTGCCAATGTACGAAATTCTATGGCGTAATCGCCTACTGTACGATTACTCTGTTGTATCTCCATCAATCTCTTGGCAGCAGAGGCGGCTCTACCAGGGACCTCAAACACTCTCCAGAACATTCGTACGAACTCCCTGAAGTCCAGAGTGCAGGGTTTGGCATTTTCCCACAGAGGATTAGCCCAAGCCAGGGCTCTGTCCGTTAGCAATGATATCATGAACCTGACCTTGCTCCGGTCGTTTGGAAAGGCATGAGGCGTTAGTTCCAAGAATATTTCTAATTGATTAATAAACCCCCTGCATAGGGTAGGTTTGCCATCATACCTGAGTGGTAACGGCGCCGCCGCCGTTAATCCTCTGGTGGGTGCAGCAGGACTCACGGAATGATTCTCCGGTGTCAAAACTGGGGGGACCACCGGATTCTGATTGGGTTTTACAAGATGTATTGTACGCTCAAGTAATGTCTGCAAGGCCAGTGCCAACTGATCCAGACGCTGCTCGTGCACATCCATCCTCCAATGGATGTTCTGTGAATTACCTTCACCTTTACTGTTTGAGGTCATGGCCCTTTCGTACTGTAACGGTTTGTACGACACTCAGACACGGTAGGTTAGAATAAAACACAGTTTTATTAAAAGACACAATGAAAATACCCACAGAGGGTGATAGCGTATCACAGTGGAATAGACAGGAAAATGTATGTAATTTACATATGCCCACACAGGCCCTGTATACAAGAGCAGGATGATACAGATATTGTCACAGGTCAGGCATAACAAGGCAACTTCAGCACAGCATGGGTTAAAGTCCAATGATAATAATCAGTCTCTGATGTGGTGTGTTTGGCAACGCCCAGTATGATGGTAAATGGCTATCAGGAGACTGTGGTGCGAGATGGAAACAAGAACCTAAATCTGCAAAGCAGGGCTGAGAGTTATACTCTCTGCCGTAGCAGTAACGGAGGCCACAATACTCTGCTAGAGCTGAACGGACTTGAGCCACGGGCACCCGACCGGTGCAGTAACGGAGACACAGTACTCTGCAAGAGCTGGTAACTTGAGCCAGTGACACCCGACCGGTGCCGTTACGGAGACAACAGTACTCTGCAAGAGCTGGTAACTTGAGCCAGTGGCACCCGACCGGTGCCGTTACGGAGGCAACAGTACTCTGCAAGAGCAACAAGAAATGAGCCAATGGCACCCTGCCGGTGCTACAACGTAGACAAGAGTATTCTGCAAGAGCTGAACGGAACACAACCACAGGCACACTGCCGGAGCAGTAATCGGAGGCAACAATAGTTCTGCAGGAATAATAGAAGGCTCAGTGGTAACGGAGGCAACAGTGCTCTGCAAGAGTTAACGGAAGGCTCGGTGGTAACAGAGGCAACAGGGCTCTGCAAGAGTTAACTGAAGGCTCAGTGGTAACGGAGGCAACAGTGCTCTGCAACAGTTAATGGAAGGCTCAGTGGCAGCGGAGGCAACAGTGCTCTGCAAGAGTTAACGGAAGGCTCAGTGGTAACGGAGGCAACAGTGCTCTGCAAGAGCTAACGGGAGGCTCAGCAGTAACGGAGGCCACAGGGATACACAGTCTGGCTGGGCCAGACTAAGTGGAAGTCAGAATGTCTCCCAAGCGACATGGTGAGCAGGAACTGGATAGCTGGGCCGGATCTCATCGCAGGAACGTCAGACAAGCCGGGTCAGGTCACGGAGCAGGAACGTCAGCCAGGCTGGGTCGAATCACGGAGCAGGAACATCAGCCAGGCCGGGTCGAATCATGGAGCAGGAACCAGAAGCGGAGTAGTCAGATGGGCCAAGTCGGTACACAGGAACACAGGAATACAGCAACACAGTAACTCAGTAGCGCTGGTACAGGAACACCACGAAGGGCACCCGACAGGTGCCAGAGGCCCAGTATAAAAAGGCCATACTGGGCGGGCCAAACTAAGCTCAGCCAATGGGAGCACAACACACAGAGACTGACAGGAAAAAGCACGGGCACTGTGATAGTCAGTCAGATTGTTATGTGTTGAGTATGTCTGCATGCATTCCATAAGCATGACCATGGTCACACATGCTTTTTATTCACAGGTGAGGCGGTCCTTGATAAGCCTGGTTCACATCTGCATCACACTTAAAGAATCCTCATCTTCATCAGTGGAGACAGAGACCTCCATGGGCTGTTATGGCTTAACATCATCAACTAGACGTATGTGTTCAGCAATATTGTGGAGTAGGGCACACACCAGGATGATGTCACATGCTTTACCAGAGTGCCCCTGAGTGATCCAGTCAATGAAACCTGACTTTGAGCAGGCCAAAGGTGCACTCTATGACATTCCTGGTCCTGACGTGTGCCTTGTTACAGCGCTCCTGCGCAGGTGTGTGGGGATTGTCTAGGTATGAGCAGCCACTACTTGCACCCATATCCAGCACCACCTGTGGACAGTGAGTGACATGGTGATACGAGAATCCCATATTATGTGGATGATGTACTCCAGGTAAGTGTTTGCTGGTGCGTCTGTGGTTGGTGGTGTGATTAATTGTAATTGGTATGCACCTGTCAGGTGTGTTTGTGACATTGTGAGGTGCATGTTGTGTCTCCCTTGGCTGTTGAGGTTGCATAGGTGAGCTTGATTTGTTTTGTGAGTGACAGGTATGCTTGTTTTGTTGTTTGTTAACCCCTTTTGTTCCAGGGTGTTTTGGAATGGTTTATGTTGTGCTTCTTTGTGTTACCCTTGTCCCTGTGGGGTTGCTGGGTTCTTGTGGTTTGTCTGTGACTTGTTTGTATGGCTTAGGCCAGTGGTTCGCAACCAGAGTGTCGTGGCACTTTATTGTGCCATAAGCACCAGCTCAGGTTGCCTCACTTTTTAAAATATTTATTTTTTAATGTATATTCATGGGAATTGTTATGCACAATTTTCTCCTTATTGTCATTAGCACAGTATTGTTCCTTTCATTGAGTCCATGTGTAAATAATTATAACTTCATGGGGTGCCCTGTACAATCCATATTGCATGTTTGGGGTGCCTTGGATGAGAAGATTGAGAACCACTGGTCTAGGCCTTGTTGGTGTGTTTGCTTGGCATTACAGGGGTTAATATTTGACCTCTGTATGCTTGGGTTATGTGGTGTGTATTGTATGAGCTGCTGTATCTCTTTTTTCTTTTCTCTGAAGTTGGTTTTTACTCTGCATTGTTCGCATAGAAAAAGTGGGTCTTAAATTTCTGCCAGTAAATGTTGCAATTTATCGCTCGTCACTACCACAAACATGTGCATGGATATGGGGATAGCTTTTGCATTGGCCTCAATGTGCTATATTTTCACGACTGCTATGTTTTCAGAACTGCCATTAGTTATTAGTAGTTGGAACATATGCATGGCTTACCTTGCTTTTAAAACCACCGTTGGCAGTTTTTTCTGCTGACGGTGACATTTGGATCGAGCCCTAAATCTGGCGATTTGATTTAGGATTAGGTGATTCTATTAGTTAAACTATTTACAAAACCCTTATGAATAGTATTTGTACCCTATGGAACATGTTATTTGCTCCAGACCTCAGTATATCATTTTTAATGTTGGTTTTTTTTCAGTGTCCTGATCTGAGCTTGTTAGTCTCGTTCATTTTTAGACTCTGCTGCCCTCTATTGTCCATCAGTGGTTGCTTCCTTCCTTCTGTTGTCTAGTGATTCTAGTCTATTTCTCAGACATTCTGTCACTGAATATTGCAGTGTTACCTAGACAATATTAAGATTTTGCTTGAGTCAGCGTTAAAGTGCATTTGTATGCATTTTTTCCATTATACATATCATATGACCTAAAGTAAAAAAGAAAGGCACCAGGTCACTCCATTCCTGGCTGTCAAAGTGTGTTATATAACAATGTATTGTTCAATAAGCACTACTTCCCAATTGACTTTGTGTCTGGATAATGCATACTAGGATATAAAGCACATTCGGAAAACACACTGGGGCAGAGATAGACACAAAAAAGGGAGGCACAGAAAGTTGGCTGAGCAAGCTCTAGATATAGCTGTGAGGGCATGTTACGTATGCTTTTGGCCACAAAATTGGTCAGGTGGGTTTTCTCTGACCTTAACATATCTCTGAAATCTTCCCCAAGGTGAAATATCACCTGTTGCTTTCACAGATTTCTTTGTGGCAATATTCATTTGACTCTGGCCCTTTCCAGCGATTTTTTCATTTGACATCCCTCCAATATAAACATGATAATATCACTGAGCATACTAGCAGTGGTTTACATAACTGCAATAATATGTTTGAAGTTGCAAAGAGCTAGTCAGGTACATCTGGGGTTGGCTGCTTCTCTTGTTCAGAGAGGAATTGCCTGGCACTTCGTGGCTGGACTACCTTTTGGTAGGATCAGTATGATGTGCTTTAGGATATTTCCTCTCTGTGAAAGGCACTAGTGAGATAAAAGAGATCGCACCCTGGATAGGATACTTATCCTATAGAGCCTCATCACTGTGAGGGCAGGCTCATTCCTAGTTGAGCGTCTCTGACTAGATCTTTGCATATGCAAATTAGCCTTGGGACTAGTCACCCTAAGGGTAACAGGGTAATCCAGACGTGGACCCCTTGCTCACAGTGCCTAGCAGGCCCGGACTGGGACACAAAATAGGCCCGGGCATTTAAAGCTGAGCAGCCCATTTATATTTTCTGAGCAGCCCATGGGGGGGAGGGGAGCATTCGCTCGTTATTTATTTATTTTTTTTAAACGCCTGGACCGGTGCAAGGATTTATGTACACACAGACATAATCCCCTGCCCTGCCCACATATTCACCTCCACACTCTGCTCAGCTCCACACTGCCCACCCCATCCTCCTCCCCACCTCCACATTGCCCACACTGTTCACCTCCACAATGCCCTCTTCATCTCCACATTGCCCCTTTCATCTCCACATTGCCCCCACATCTCCTCATTCCCCCCACATCTCCTCATTGCCCCTTTCATCTCCACATTGCCCCCACATCTCCACTATGCTCCCTTCATCTTCACAATGCCCCCTTCCACAATGCTCCCTTCATCTCCACAATGCCCCCTTCATCTCCACAATGCCCCCTTCATCTCCACAATGCCCCCCTCATCTCCACAATGCCCCCTTCATCTCCACAATGCCCCTTCCATGTCCACAATGCTTCCTTCATCTCCACAATGCCCCTCCATGTCCACAATGCCCCTTCCCCAATGCCCCCTTCATGTCCACAATGCCCCCTTCGTGTCCACAATACCCCCTTCCTGTCCACAATGCCCCCTTCCACAATGCCCCCTTTCATCTCCACAATGCCCCTTCCACAATGGCTCCTTCATGTCCACAATGCCCCTTCAACAATTCCCCTTCATCTCCACACTGCCCCTTCATCAATGCCCCATAAAGCCCCTTCATCTCCACATTGCCCGTTCGTCTCCACAATGCCCCTTAATCCATGCCCCATAAAGCCCCTTCATCTCCACATTGCCCGTTCGTCTCCACAATGCCCCTTGATCCGTGCCCCATAAAGCCCCTTCATCTCCACATTGCCCGTTCGTCTCCACAATGCCCCTTGATCTGTGCCCCATAAAGCCCCTTCATCTCCACATTGCCCGTTCATCTCCACAATGCCCCTTGATCCATGCCCCATAAAGCCCCTTCATCTCCACATTGCCCGTTCATCTCCACAATGCCCCTTGATCCCCTACCTCATGGCATGCCGCTAGATCACCAGGGACTTAACAGTATCTGTGCCTCCTTCGGCACAGAGCTGAATCTCCCGCGCGCGGTTCGCAGTAATGCAGAGCGCTGGGAGATGATGTCATCTCCCAGCGCTCTGTATTACTACAGAGCCTGGGTCGCCTGACCGGCCCACCAGGCAAATGCCCGGTATGCCCGATGGCCAGTCCGGGCCTGGTGCCTAGAGAGATCAGCTGCACCTCAGTGACGAGGCCCAACAAGGCCAAAACGTACATCTGGGGTTGGCTGCTTCTCTTGTTCAGAGAGGAATTGCCTGGCACTTCATGGCTGGACTACCTTTTGGTAGGATCAGTATGATGTGCTTTAGGATATTTCCTCTCTGTGAAAGGCACTAGTGAGCTAAAAGAGATTGCACCTTGGGTAGGATACTTATCCTATACAGCCTCATCACTTTGAGGACAGGCTCGTTCCTAGTTGAGCTTCTCTGACTAGGTCTTTGAATATGTTTGAACTTCTGTTATTTTTGTACGTTGACAATTAGTGTACGGATGTCACGTCATTACCTCCGAGGTGACTCAAGAGAATGTCAATCTTCCCCATATCTCTACTAAGTTCTAATAAACTGGTCACCAAATATGCCTACTGTTTGCCTTTACAACCATCACAAACCAATTTAAGACAATCTCCTCTAAATCCTAGCTGTGTACCACTACCCTTTAAACTTGCTTTTTTGTTTTTCCATAATACAATCACGTTATCAACACAGTATGCAGAGCTGTACCTGGAAAAAAATACAACACATGTCAATGCAAAGATCTGATTTTTGTTCTAAAGTAACCAGATTTCAACCTACCCAATAATTTAATACTCTCATCTGAAGCCCCTTTGTCAACTGCCACTGATATTGCCCAAACCCTAAATTAATTTGATATAATTATTATTGTTGACCCATCTAGAATTATGTACACATTACTTCAGTATACTGGAAAGTTTAAACTTGGACAATGCCAGACCAGGATCATGAATCAACATATTGCCAATGTATGTGCCCCACATATAACCTCTAAATAATTAATCAAAGCTTCTACAAGACATAACCTGGACCCCTGATTTTAATAGCTTTATCCAAGTTTTTCTGCCTAGCTGATCTGTTTATGAACCCAAACACATATCCTTCATTTTCAAACTATTCTACCCATACATAGTAACATAGTAAATTAGGTTGAATAAAGACACAAGTCCATCAAGTTCAACCTTTGCCTCATACCCTAGTGACATGAGAACTGTATAGCTATCCTGCTACCAAATAAGTTAGTCTTTTTCAGGCCTTCCTGATCTGCCTACTAATAAACAGTATAACCCTGTATGTTCCCTTTTGAAAGAAATGTATCTAATCTTCTCTTGAATGTATCCATTGTATCTGCCATAACCACCTCCTTGGGCAAAGAATTCCACAATTTAACAGACTTTATTGTAAAAAAAACCCTTCCTCTGCTGAAGTCTAAACCTCCTTTCCTTTAATCTCAAGGGGTATCCCCTGGTCACCTGATCAGGCCTTGGAATAAATAGCTCACCGCAGAGATCCTTGTATTGACCTCTCACATATTTGTACAATGTGATAAGGTCTCCTCTTAGTCGTCTTTTCTCTAGAGTAAATAAACCAAGTTTGTTTAGTCGTTCCTCATATGTAAAGTCCTCCATTCCCTTAATTAATTTTGTTGCTTTTCGCTGTACCCTCTCTAGTTCTAGTATATCCTTTTTCAGAACTGGTGTCCAAAACTGCACTGCATACTCAGGTGAGGTCTAACCAAAAATTTGTACAATGGCAAAATGATGTTATCCACTCTTGCTTCAATACCTCTTTTTATGCACGACAGGATTTTGTTTGCCTTTGCTACTGCTGTTTGACACTGGTCACTGTTTCCAAGTTTGTGGTTGACAAGGATACCCAGGTCTTTCTCTAGCAACGAGTCCCCTAAAATGATTATATTAAAGAGGAACTTTCACCTGATAAAACACATAAGCAGTATCAGGAAACGTTATGCTTAGATTTTATTTTTACCTACTATTAAAGATACTTGATGTCCAAGATGAGCACTTCCGCATTCAGTGGCACAGTGCATCTTCTGCACAGCTCTCAGGACTTCCCAGTGCTATTACAGCCTCCTCCCACCTCCCTCCCAGCTGCCCCAGCGAGCGCGTTCATGTTTCACTTCAGTGTGGTGTGAACGGCTCCTACCGTTCCAGCAAGCTACAATTGGCATTATACTGAGGTTGCCCTAACCCCTCCCCTGACAAGGAGAGAGATCTCCACTTGTTGGATGTGGTGCGTTGTCTCAAGTTTTATGTCCATCGCACTGAATCTGTCAGGAAATCAGATGCTCTGTTTGTCATTCCTGATGGTCCTAGGGCAGGAAGACCGGCATCCAAAGTGAATATTGCGTCATGGATCAAGTCCACTATTCGTAGGGCTTATGAGTTGAGGAATAAGCATGTTCCCTTTTGGGTTACAGCTCATTCCACCAGATCTATTGGGGTCTCTTGGGCCTATAAGAATCAGGCTTCTGCCGATCAGATGTGCAGGGTGGCCACTTGGTCCTCTGTGCACACCTTTTCAAAGCACTACCATGTGGATGTGCTTGCTTCGGCTCATGCCAGCTTTGGAAGGAAGGTCCTGGAGGCAGTCTTGCCTGTCTAGGATCTTCTTCTCAGGTTCTTAGTGCTTCCTTTGCTGTTGAGCCCTGTTGGCTCTAGTTCAGTGTGCAGTGTAACAGTTCCTGGGGTGTTTTTCCCCTGTTCAGTGTCCGTTGACACTTTAGTTTTGTTGGGCTTCTTTGACCAGTTGGTTCATAGGGGTTCTGGTGACTTTGGGGGCCTTGGTCCTGGTCCTTGCCTTCTTCCTACCTCTGGGGAACTCAATGGTTGGACATCCCAGGGTTACCAGTAACCTGTACTGGACGAAAGAGAAAAGAGGATTTTAGTCTTACCTGTTAAATCCTTTTCTCTTAGTCCATACAGGTTACTGGTCTCCCACCCTGTCAAGAGACCATGCTTGGCTCTCCTGTGGCATTATGTGGGAGTTCTTCAGGGTATGCTCACAGGAGTCTTCTTCTCTTCTACTATCTAGTCAACTTTTAGTGTCTCAAATCATTCTGGATCCGGTTGGCTAAGCTGCAGCCTAGGAGGGAAGGGAGGCTCCACCCCCTGCATACATTTAGAGAAATGTTCCTGCTTACTTAAAGGGGCAGATCGCCTCCCAGAGTTACCAGTAACCTGTATGGACTAAGAGAAAATGATTTAACAGGTAAGACTAAAATCCTCTTATTCCATTTGTTTGCCCAATCTGCCATTTTATATAAATCCCTCTGTAGGGAGCAATTATCCTGTTCTGAATTAATTAACCTGCATAATTTAGTGTCATCTGAAAATATTGATATTTTGCTTTTTATATCTATTTCTAGGTCATTTATAAACATGTTAAACAACAGCAGACCTAATACTGAACCGTGGGGTATTCCACTTTCCACTTTAACTGTTTGGAGAATTTTCCTTTTACAACCACACATTGTTCCCTATCCTTCAACCAGTTTTGTATCCAAATGCAAAGGTCATCTCCTAGCCCCGATTTCCTTATTTTATACCCCAGCCTTCTGTGTGGTACTGTATCAAATGCCTTTGCAAAGTCTAGATATACTACATCAACTGCCTTGCCATTATCAAGGTTCCTGCTTACTTCCTCATAGAAGCTGAAAAGGTTAGTTTGGCATGACCTATTCTGCATAAATCCATGTTGATTCCTGCTAATTATCTTATTTTGTATGTTGTAATCCTGAATATAGTCCCTTATTATCCCTTCTAGCAGTTTTCCCACTACAGAGGTCAAACTCACAGGTCTATAATTTCCAGGTTCTGTTTTAATTCCCTTCTTAAATTTTGTTCAGTCTACCCATGACATCTTCTTGAGTTAACCCAGTATCTGATAATTGTATTGCTTTATTAGTTACTTGTTGAGGCTCTTCTACCATACCTTGCTCCCTTGTATATACTGATGCAAAGAAAGTGTTTAGAACATCTGCCTTTTCCTTATCCTCACTAATCAACTCACCCATCTCATTTTTGAAAGGTCCAATACACTCACTCTTAAGTTTTTTGTTGTTTATAATAATAATAACTCGTATTTATATAGCGCCTTTCTCCCAGTGGGACTCAAAGCGTTCTTAGTGCACGCTCTTGGAATTAAAGGGATAGTAATACTTCATTTTAACTTTATTTTATTTTGTAGGCATTAAAAAAACATGAAGAATGATATAAGTCTTATCTCTGAAACCTTTATGGTTTAAGAGATATTCACAAACAAAGTATCCCCCCCCCTGTTCAACCAGATAAGAAGGGAGATGCCCAGGTAGACTGCAGAGAGGGACAATCTTCAATTAAGATAATGGAAAAAGCTGAAAAACTTGTCAAGGGGGGAAGGGCTTTCATTGTTTTCATACAAAGAAAATTGTCCCCTTCTGTTATCTGTACTGTCATACAACCTGATCCACATCTGAGAAGAGATGGCTTACACTAGGTAAAAGGGGCGGGGAGGGGAACTTTGCTTGTGAATATATCATAAACCATAAAGGTTTGAGAGATAAGACTTATATCATTCTTCATGTTTTTTTAATGCCTACAAAATAAAATAAAGTTAAAACGAAGTGTTACTATCCCTTTAAGCAAATCTGCAGCTGAAATAACATGTTATTATTACCCAATCAATGGTACTCATTTATCGACCTTGGAAGGATAAAGGGCTGAGTTGACTCTGCTGGGATTTGAACCTGCAACCTTGAGGTTTGAACAGGCTCCATAGACAAGGACTTTACCACTGAGATATCTCACCAGCTTATTTATATGTTTGAAAAACTTTTTGGGATTAGTCTTGCTTTCCCTTGCAATTTGAGTTTCATTTTCTATTTTTGCTACCCTAATTGCCTTTTTGCAATCTTTGTTGCACTCTCTGTATTTTAAGAAAGAATGTTCAGTTCCTTCAGACTTAAATAGTTTGAATTCTTTTTTTTTTCTTTGCCATTTCCTTCTTTACATGGGTAGTTAACCACATTGGCTGTGGCTTACTTCTTTTGCATTTGTTCCCCATTGGTATATACTGTTGGGTACATTTCCACAACCTAAATTTGAATTATGACCATTTATCCTCTGTAGTTTTGTCTTTAAATAATGTATCCCAGTCTATGTGTTGCATTGAAGCCCTTAACAATTTGAAGTTAGCTTTTTTAAAATTAAGAGTTTCAGTTGAACCTATACAGTTTTGCTTTGCCAGACTGATCTCAAATGTAACCATGTTGTGATCACGGTTTCCAAAATGTTCACTTACCTTAATATTGGATACCATTTCTGTGTTATTCGTTATCACTAGGTCCAATATATTGTTATTTCTTGTCGGCACTTCCACCATTTGTGTAGCTTTCACAAAGTATGCTCACAAACCTGCTACCCTTAGCACTCTGATAGGTCTAATTTTTCCAGTTGATATCTGGATAATTAAAATCTCCCATAATTATAGTATGCCCAAGATGGGCAGTTTTCCTTATTTGCAATAGCAGTTGGGCCTCAACATTGTCATCAATATTTGGTGGTTTGTAGCATATACCCACCAACACCTTTTTTTTAACTTTTACACAACATTTAGTCTCAATTTCTACCCACAAGAACTCCACATTTTGGCCAGTTTCCTCACTAATATCACCCCTCAAAATTGGATTTAGCTCTGGTTTCAGGTTTCAAATATAAGCACACTCCTCCCTCTTTTCTATTAATCCTGTCTCTCTTAAACAGGGAATAGACCTCTATATTTACAGCCCATCATATGTATCATTCCACCATGAATCTATTATACCAATTATGTCCAATTGCTCATTAACCTCCAGCAATTCTAGTTTTATTTTATCTACCATACTTCTTGCATTTGCTAGCATACCATTAATTTTGAATTATTTACATATGTCACTCCCTACATGCCTTTTATCTACATCTCTTTTTACTAGGAGTTCCTCCCTATTTACTACATATATCCCCACCCTTTCTCCACCCCTCGATCATTTACTTGGACCCGGTTCCTATCTGCTCTATGTATCCAACTTTTGCTATCTATACCCCCCCCCCTTTCCTAGTCTAAAAGCTCCTCCAAGCTTCTTAGCATTCTCTTCCCTAGCACAGAGGCTCCTCTACTATTTAGGTGCAATCCATCACTTCCATATAGATTGTACCCAAGAGCAAAGTCAGACCAGTGTTCTAAAAACAGAAAACCCTCCTTCCTACACCAATTCCTGAGCCATGCATTAAGCTCCCTGAGCTCCCTCTGCCTACCTGCACTGGCGCATGGCACAGGTAGTATTTCAGAAAATACTACCTTAGATGTCCTAGCCTTGAGCTTGCATCCTAAATCTCTGAAATCATTCTTTAGTGACCTCCATCTTCCTTCTACTTTGCCACTGGTACCAATATGTACCAAGACAGCTGGATCACTTCCAGCCCCTCCCAATAATCTGTCAGCCCTGTCCGCAACATGCTGAACCCGCGCACCCGTGAGACAACATACTGTTCGGCATTCACGTTCCTGGCGGCAGATCTACCCTCCTAATAATAGAGTCCCCTATTACCACCATCTGCCTTGGTTTCTGCCTACTCTGCATCCCATCTAGCCTGGAAAGAGGACTGTTCCTCTGGCTGCTAGAGTAATCAGCCCTCTCCAGTGTTGCCAATTCTGAGCTATACTCATCAACATCTTCACACAATCTTGCAAATCTGTTGGACTGAGTCAACTCAGAACTGGCCTTCCTCTTCCTCTGCCCACAACCTCCCCTCCTTGCTGTTACCCAGCTGCCTACCTGTTGCTCCTCTTCTACAACTCCACCCTCTTCACCACTAACCCCACATACTACCTGCTCTGTGAGTTCTAAACTCCTTTCCAGGTTTCCAAAGTCTCACAATGTTGCAATATTTCTTTCCAAATCCAGTATCTTAGACTCTAAAAAGAAAATATGCTCACACTTGGCACAGCGGTATGACACCTGGAACAATTGCTCCAAGTGTTCAAACATGTGACAAGAAGCTCACTGCATGAGATTGCCTAACCTGTTATCACTCATGCTTGGTTTTACAATTCAAATAGATTTATACTGTCCTCTAATGCTCACTCTAAGGTAAGTAACCAACTTTAAATGTGAATGCAGTAGATCCCTTCAAATGATCGTCACCTCAGAGCGCTGCTGATTTCCAACTCCTGATTCTATTCCAACTCGAGATTCATTCTAACTCCTTCACTTGCCTGCAGTCACTTGAAAATGCAGTCTCAAAGAGCACGCTCAAATGAGCCTAGGGACTGTATTTATAGGTACACAGCAGCCAGGTGACTTCCCTTAGCCAATCACCCTTAATCACACAGGCCAGAGAAAAACCCAATACACAGTTGGTTGTTTAACCCTTGCAATACCCTCACAAATTATTTTTTTTCTTTTTAAACTTTAATAAAACACCAAACACACTCTCATGTACTTAACCAGATTCTTTCTAACTCCTTCACTTGTCTGTGGTCACTTGAATATGCAGTCTCAAAGAGCATGCTTAAATGAGCCTAGGGACTGTATTTATAGTTACATGGCAGCCAGGTGACTTCCCTTAGCCAGTCACCCTTAATCACACAGGCCAGAGAAAAACAGTTGGTTTTTAACCCTCGCAATACCCTCACAAATTATTTTTTTTCTTTTTAAACCTTAATAAAACACTAAACACACTCTCATGTACTTAACCAGATTCTTTCTAACTCCTTCACTTGCCTGCAGTCACTTGAAAATACAGTCTCAAAGAGCACGCTCAAATGAGCCTAGTATCACGCCGCCCGTGATTCCAGCAACATTTTGACAGGCTTATTTCCTGGTGCCTTTTCATTGGCTGCGCTGTACAGCTCCTCCCAGTGACAGCCTTTATATACTCTGGGCTGTCACTTATGGGTTCTCATTTCGTGGTATACCTGATGCCTAGCGCTTGTTCCATTATCTTGATACCAGTTTATGACCCGGACTGACTGACTACGCTGTTCGTTACTGTCCCTGCTTCTGTGTACTGATTTGGATTGGCTGATGTTCCTGCTTCCTGTTCTGACCTGGTCTGGCTGACATTCCTGCTCCGTGTACCGACCCAGCGAGACTGACGACCCTGCTCCGTGTACCGACCCGGCTTGGCTGACGTTCCTGTTCAGTGTACCGAATCGGCTTGGCTGACGTTCCTGCTCCTTCCACGCCCAGCTGGGTGAAGATCCTGTATAGTGCCTGTTGCTGTTTTCGCTCGGTGCACTGTCGCTCACACTACTGTGCACAGCTGAGCTACGGTATTACGTTACCGCCTTGTAGTCCAGTCCATGATTTGAGTCTCATTGTGCCAGTGTATTCTCCATACCGTTATACTAACGATTGCTTGGTCTCCCGCTCTTGGGTTCAGTTGGGCGCATCCGGTTGCCTTCCGCATTTAGACCATAGCATTCGTTAACCCCTCCTGGGGTGGTGCCCTTGTGCCGCTATTTATTCCACCACTGTTATCTTCCTGACCGTTAGTTCTCCGTTTGCTTAGTCTCCTACTCTTGGTTTCAGTTGGGAGCATTAGGTTACCTTCCGCATATAGACTAAGGCGTGCGTTAACCCATCCAGGGGTGGCACCGGGCACACGGTGGTGGATAGTCTCCATTGGGCATACGTTCTATGGCATGAGCACTGACTCATGCTGTTGTAATCTCCGGTGGGCGTCCACCGTTGCAACCTCCCGTTACTCATTGTGTGCTATAATAAAATTGTGTTTTTTACCAACATCTACCATTTCTGAGTGTACTGAACCGTAACAGTACGAAACGGCCATGACCTCAGGCGGTACCAGTGACGGTAATGCGCAGAGTATCCATTGAAGGATGGATCTACATGAACAGCGGTTGGATCAGTTGGCGTTGGCTGTTCAAACGATTCTTGAGCAAACGGCACACTTGGATAAACCAGTACCTGATCCGGTGGTCCCCCCCCCATTTCGACACTGGGAGCGCAGTCTATGTTGCAAACTAACTCAAACAGAGGGTTGACGGCTACCGCCCCGCTATCTCTTAGGTACGATGGCGAACCCACCCTGTGCAGAGGGTTCATTAATCAGTTGGAAATCTTCCTAGAATTAACCCCTCATGCCTTTCCCAGTGATCACAGTAAAGTGGGCTTCATAATTTCCTTGCTGACAGGCAGAGCCCTGGCATTGGCAAACCCATTGTGGGAAGCCGCTAAACCATGTACTAGGAACTTCACTGAGTTCGTAAGGACGTTTCGTAGAGTCTTTGAAGTTCCTGGGAGAGCTGCCTCTGCTGCAAAAAAACGTATGGAGATCTAGCAAGGGTCTCGCACGGTTGCAGACTATGCCATCGAATTCCGTACTTTAGCAGCAGAGGTGGGCTGGAACAATGAAGCGCTGGTGGCAGCATTTGCACAGGGACTTTGCGAATGCTTGAAGGATGAAACGGCAGCAGGAGAACTGCCAACGGATCTTGATGAGTTTATTGATTTCTCGATTTTAATGGATTCCCGTATTAGGGAACGTATGGCGGCCAAGGATCGTAAGCACAGGGCCAGAGAAATGGGACCAGCAAGATCAAGCTTCCCACCCATGCCTCCCTCACCTCCCATGCCTCCTGTACATGCTGGTGAGAGTGGGGAACCGATGCAATTGGGGTTCACTAGATTGTCTAAAGAGGAGAGGGCGCATCGCCGCAGACAAGGCCTCTGCTTATATTGTGGTCAAGCTGGTTATTTGCGCCGTTCTTGCCCGACATGGCCGGGAAATGAACACTCCTAGGGTACCTTGGGGGACAGGCCCTAGGTAGCATTCAGCAGTCCCTGGACCCAACTAGTCAGAAGCCTACTATACAGGTTGTAGTCGCCTGGGCTGAACTCACTGTGGAGGTCCTGGCGCTTGTTGATTCCGGTGCTGCCAGATATTTTATGGACGAGTCGGTTGCTGCCTCCCATAGAATTCCACTGGTGGAGAAAGAGTCTCCTTTGACGATTGAGGCCATTGATGGTAGGCCACTGGTACCTGCCCAAATTACTATGGAAACAATTCCATTATCTTTGTGAATTGGGGGACTTCATTCCGAGGTACAACGGTTTCAGATTATCCATTCCCCGCATCATGCTGTCATTCTGGGGTTTCCTTGGTTATATATGCACAACCCCAGGTTTAACTGGCAGACTTAAGAAATTACAGCCTGGTCGGAGTTCTGTGACAAACATTGCATATTCCACCCTACTAGGATTATGTGTAACTCTCCCTCAGTGCCGACTGAGTATTGCCAATTCATCAACGTTTTCAGTAAGGGAGAGGCCAGTGCACTGCCGCCTCACAGGGCTTGTGACTGTGTTATTGATCTGCCTCCTGGTGCCGTTCTTCCTCGGGGTCGTGCTTACCCATTGTCTTGTGAAGAGAATCAGGCCATGGAGGAGTATATTTCAGATGCCCTGGAAAGGGGCATTATCAGGAAGTCATCCTCGCCCGCGGGGGCAGGATTCTTTTTGTAAAAAAGATGAGTGGCGAACTACGACCCTGTATAGATTATCGTGGATTGAATAAACTGATGCCTAAGAATGCTTATCCTATACCACTCATTACCGAGCTGTTTGACCAGTTGAAGGGTTCCTCCATCTTTACCAAACTTGATTTGCAGGCCGCCTATAATTTGATAAGGATAAGGGCCGGTGATGAGTGGAAAACGGCATTCAATACCAGATCAGGCCATTATGAATATTTGGTAATGCAGTTCGGGCTATGTAACGCACCAGCAGTGTTTCAAGAGTTTATTAATGATATCTTACGTGACATGCTACAATCTTGTGTAGTTGTGTATCTTGATGATATTCTCATACATTTGTCAAGCTTGTCGCAACACATCAAGGATGTGACTGCTGTTCTGCTTAAACTTTGTGAGAATAAACTCTTCTGCAAAATTGAGAAATTCGAATTCCACAAGCCCATGGTACCATTTCTGGGCTTCATTATCTCAAAGGATGGCATTGCAATGGACAAGGATAAGTTGGCAGCAGACCTGCAGTGGCCACGTCCTAAGGGGCTCAAGGCTATCCAACGCTTTCTCGGTTTCGCTAATTATTATAGGAAATTCATCAGAAACTTTTCCACAATTGTGAAACCTCTGTCTGATTTAACGCACAAGGGTGCGGATCCCTCCCAGTGGTCTCAGGAAGCTGAACAGGCTTTCTTGACACTAAAGTTTACATTTGCCTCTGCTCCTGTACTGTCCCACCCCAATCCCTCCCTGCCATTCACCTTGGAGGTCGATGCCTCTGAATCTGGGGTAGGGGCCATATTGTCACAGAGCCTGGACCCTGGGAGTATGCTAAGGCCTTGTGGATTCTTTTCTAAAAAATTATCTAGCGCGCAAAGTCACTATGAGATTGGGGACAGGGAGCTTTTGGTAATTATTCTGGCCCTCAAGGAATGGCGGCACCTTCTTGAGGGTACCAGAACTCCGGTATTGATCTTGACTGATCACAAAAATTTAACGTATCTATTGGAGGCTAAGAGACTGTCCTCTCGTCAGGCTAGATGGGTCTTGTGTCTGTCATGCTTTAACTTTATTGTATCCTGTCTGCTTGGGTCCAAGAATATTAGGGCAGATGCCCTGCCCAGGCAATTTAACCCAGATACTGAGAAGGAGGAGACTCCGGTACCTATCATCCAGCCTGATTGCATTTTAGCTACATTGCGAACCAGCATTACTTCACCCCTGGGGGAGGAGATTCTCGCTAATCAGGCTACTGCTCCACCTGATACCCCAGTGGGCAAATGTTTCATAGCCGAGTCTTTCCATACCCATCTACCTGAGACTTATCACACTTCTAAGGCTGCTGGGCACGTTGGCAAGAATCAATTAATCTGGTCACTCTCACAGTTATTCTGGTGGCCCTCCTTGTGTGCCGACTGCACAGCATTTACAGCAGCTTGTTCAACTTGTGCCTGTGCAAAGTTCCCTAGACACTTCCGGTGGGCCTGCTACAGCCTGTACCCAATGGAGCACGTCCTTGGTCTCATGTCTTTATCGACTTATGGGGGAGTTACCAGTGTCTAGGGGATATTCTTTTATTCTGATGATAGTCGATAGATTTTCCAAAATGGCACACTTTGTGCCTCTTCCTGGCCTTCCCTCTCCAGGAGTTGGCAAGGGTATTTGCCAGGGAAGTTTTCCGGTTGCATGGCGTACCCAGAGTGTTGGTGTCTGACCGTGGGAGCCAATTCGTGTCTAGATTCTGGAGGGCATTCTGTCTGCAGATGGGCATACAATTATCGTTTTCCTCTACATATCATCCCCAGACCAATAGAGCAGCCGAGCGTGCCAGTCAAGGTTTGGAACAATTTCTACACTGTTTTGTGTCTGACCATTATGATAATTGGGCCGACCTGTTGCCTTGGGCGGAGTTTGCCAGGAATTGTGCGGTTAATTCATTGTCCGGGAGTTCCCCGTTTCTCATCAACTACGGGTTCCAACCATGTCTCATTTCAGACGAAGCAAATTCCAGCTCTGGATGAGCATATGGAGCAAATCCATTCCACTTGGGCATAGGTGCAGAGGACCCTCAGTGCTTCATTCCAACGTTATCAGAGTCAAGCTAATCGTAGACGGCTGCCGGTGGTCTCATTTCTGGTTGGGGACAGAGTATGGCTTTCCTCCAAGAACCTGAATCTACAAACTCCTTGCAATAAATTGGCACCCTGGTTCATTGGTCCTTTCAAAGTTATCTGGAAAATTAACCCTGTGTCATATGCTCTGGACCTCCCAGCATCCATGCGTATCCATAATGTGTTCCACGTATCATTGTTAAAACCTCTGATTTGTAATCAGTACACTACTACTCCTGTGGCTCCTGGCCCCGTTCGAATACAAGGTCAAGAGGAGTATGAGGTAGAAAACAGTATTGACTCACGTAAATTCAGAGGGAAATTACAATATTTGGTCCATTGGAAAGGTTACGGTCCGGAGGAGCGCTCATGGGTTGATTCTAAGGACCTTCATGCTCCCAGATTACAGTGCAGCTTCCATGCCAAGTATCCCCTAAAGCCAGGTCCCTCTTCTCGGAGAGGAGCACAGCTTAGCTACGGTACTCTGTTACCGCCTTGTAGTCCAGTCCGTGATTCAAGTCTCATTGTGCCAGTGTATCCTCCATACCGTTATACTAATGATTGCTTGGTCTCCCGCTCTTGGGTTCAGTTGGGCGCATCCGGTTGCCTTCCGCATTTAGACCATAGCGTTCAATAACCCCTCCTCGGGTGGTGCCCTTGTGCCGCTACTTATTCCACCACTGTTATCCTCCTGACCGTTAGCTCTCCGTTTGCTTGGTATCCTACTCTTGGGTTCAGTTGGGCACATTCGTTTACCTTCCGCATATAGACCAAGGTGTGCGTTAACCCCTCCGGGGGTGGCACCGGGCACACGGTGGTGGATAGTCTCCGTTGGGCGTACGTTCTGTGGCACGAGCACTGACTCACGCTGTTGTAGTCTCCGGTGGGCGTCCACCATTGCAACCTCCCGCTCATGTTGTCTTGCCTGCTCTCCACTGACATCTTGTCACTGTCGCTACTCACTGCCTTGAGAGCGACACTGGGCCTTCCTCTTCTCCGGGCAGACTTAGTCAGTGGCTCCACTGGTATCTCTGGACTCTCTTACACTGTATCAATTCCTATTTACCTGACCTGTGTCAGTATTGTATTCTGCTGTACATACTGGACCCGTGTGGGTTAATCATGCAAATGTAACCTGTCCTGTGTCAGTTATCTATGTTCTTTATGCTGGACCCGTGAGGGTTACGTTACTCATTGTGTGCTATAATAAAATTGTGTTTTTTACCAACATCTACCGTTTCTGAGAGTACAGAACCATAACACCTAGGGACTGTATTTATAGTTACACAGCAGCCAGGTGACTTCCCTTAGCCAATCACCCTTAATCACACAGGCCAGATAAAAACCCAATACACAGTTGGTTGTTTAACCCTTGCAATACCCTCACAAATTATTTATTTATTTATTTTTTTAAACCTTAATAAAACACCAAACACACTCTCATGTACTTAACCAGATTCTTTATAACTCCTTCACTTGCCTGCAGTCACTTGAAAATGCAGTCTCAAAGAGCACGCTCAAATGAGCCAAGGGAGTGTATTTATAGTTACACAGCAGCCAGGTGACTTCCCTTAGCCAATCACCCTTAATCACACAGGCCAGAGAAAAACTCAATACACAGTTGGTTTTTTTAACCCTCGTAATACCCACACAAATGATTTTTTTTTAAACCTTAATAAAACACCAAACACACTCTCATGTTCAGGATAAGAAACAAATGGTGTAACTACTATCCCTCCCACTCAATCCTTATAAATTTGTATTTCAAGCATTTTGCAAAAAAAGTTACACCTGACATAAACGTATTAGATACAGATAGCTCATCTCCTTTTTCTCCAATATAAACTTTAACAAGCTGGATTGAAACAGATCTCTGTTTTCTGCCCAGCATCACTTAATCTAAATAAGCAAAGTAAACACTTTCCATGCTTTTAAATAAAATGTCCATATATGTATGTATCTTTATTTATATAGCGCCATACACGTACACAGAGCTTAACAGAAGTTGAAATAATACAATACAAAAATACAGAGCTGGGTTAAGAGCATTAAGCTAAAGTGCAATCATTGCATTATTTTTGAGGGAAAGTGCAGCAAGGGAATCATACACTGGGAAAGGGACCCTGCCCCAAGGAGCTTACAATCTAATTAGAGTTCATGATTCCAGGATAAATAAAGAAATGGGAGCTCACTTATCTTGATTCATTACATCAGCCAAATAGAAGGCACTGATAATGGTGATAATAATACTCATACCCTCCATTGGCAGGAACACAAACAAGCTAATACGCTCACAGGGGATATGGCACTCACCCCCTGCTCAGTAAGTCCAGTAAACAGCAACATCTGATGAAAAAGTATATTAAAATATAAATCTGATAAAACTAAAATGGCCCTAATGCATTTCAAGACATAAAAGTATTTTCATCAGAACAAACAGTGGCATAATAGCTTTAGTAACATAGCTGACAATGCCAAAAAAAGACATGCGTCCATCAAGTCCAGCCCATGCCAAAACACCCCTTTTAATCCAGAGGAACTAAAAATCACCCTCCCCACTGAAGCCATTTCCAATAAAGCCCCAAGTGGGTAAAAAAATTCCTTCCTGACTCCAAATGGCATCAGCAACATATCTGCATTGAAGCCATATGTCATAATTCTCAATACTGTTCTGTACTAGATAGGTATCTATTGCTTTTTTGAAAACAATTACAGGATCTGCAAGTACAACATCCCGAGGCAAAGAATTCCATAGCTTTACCACCCTTACTGTAAAAAATCCCTGTCTTTGGTTTAGTTGAAAGTGCCTTTCCTTTATTCTTAATGGCTGACCTTTCACTCTTAGCTCAGTTCTTTGTGTAAATAATTAATTGGATTGTTCTTTGTATTGACTTGGAATATACTTGTAAATGGTAATCATATCACCCCTTTGAGGAATCTTCTCTAATGGAAATAAACCCTGTTTGGCTTGTCTCTCTTTATAACTCAGATCATCCAATCTTCTTATCAGTTTTGTTGCACGTCTGCACTTTTTCCAGTTCAATAAAGTATTTTTTATGAACTGGTGCCCAAAACTGTACTCCATATTCTAGATGAGTCCTAACCAATGATTTATATGTAGGTAAAATAATATTGGCATCCCGTGCATCTACACCTCTTTTTATGAAGGCTAGTACCCTATTCGCCCTTGCAGCAGCTGAGTAACTCTGTACACTGCTGTGAAGTCCATTGTCTATGAGTACTCCTAAATCTTTCTATAATGATGATTCCCTAAGTTGTTTCCCATTTAGAGTATATGTAGCATGTATGTTTCTACAGCCCAAATGCATAATCTTCCATTTAGCTACATTAAATGTCATCTGACACTTCTGCCTGTTCACTTAGTTTATCTAAATCCTTCTGCAGAGAATAAACATCCAGCCCTGTATGTATTTCCTTGCACAGCTTAGTGAGATCAGCAAAGATTGAGACGCTACTTTCAATTCCCACTTCTAGATCAATTAATAAACAAATTAAAAAATATTGTGCCCAGGACTGAACCCTGTGGCACCCCACTTACAACTTTAGATCAACTTGAAAAGGTTCTTTTACAACAACTCTCTGACGTATCATTTAACCAGTTCCCTATCCATGTAGAGATATCACCTCCCAAACTGAAGCCTTTTAATTTATGCAGTAACCTGTTGTGATGCACTGTATCAAAGGATTTTGCAAAATCCAGGTATACTACATCAACAGCAATTCCCTTGTCCAAATGACTAGTTACCCTTTTGTAAAATGCAAGTAAATAGTAAGCTTTAATATGCATGCACTGACTATTAGGAGTTATCTAGTTGTATCAAATATATATTTAATACACTTTTTTCACCAGACACCGTTGTTGACTTGGCTACTCCAGCAGGGGCAGACTGCATAACCCCTGAGAGTGTTTTAACATTTTTTTCCTTTATATACATATTGGCCAAGAGAAGATGTGAGTATTATTATCACTATCCAGCCCATGTATTTCACTAACTTGTTGAATGGAGATATGTGCACTCCCATTTCTATCTTGTTTATTTTTATATATATATATATATATATATATATATATATATATATATATATATAGTTGACTGCTACCAATTGCCAGTCCACATGTTTTAAAGTCATTGTGGTTGTCTGCGTGGAGGCAGAAAATATATACTCTTCAAGTTTTTGTGTCCAATTACATTTGTGAGTACAATTCTCTCTTTTTGTGCACCAGAAGTAGAACTGTGGAGGTGACATGCTATGGGGTGACCCCCTGGGGGTGCCATGCTCAACAGGTCCCTTATTCTGCCTTTGCATTAGCATCTCCTTAACCAATGATTCCTTACCCTCAACAAATTTTTGATTCTTTTGAGTCTTGAAACTTTGCCTTTCTATGAGGGGAATTAAAACAATTTTCCCCTAAAATCATTAAAGTATTTATTGGTATAAATCATTAACCATTTTTCCAAGATGCTTACATTTATTGGTGACACAGCCACCTTGTAGAACCTTTCAGACCACTCAGTTTTTCTGTTACGCTGTTTCTCCTTTCTGAAGAACTTGCTGACTGGTTGTGTGCCTCCACAAAATTTGCACTTGTGCCTAATCCTGCAAATGGCTCCCTACTTATACTTTCCTTCACTATACAGGAAGCAAATCCCCCTCCTACTTCTGGCTGGAAGATACTGGGATGACAAGGAGTCAGTTCCCAAGAAAGGAATGCTGATGATTAGATAATAAATAGCACAATCAAAAGTCCATATATTTTTATCTGATTAGTCTAAAGTCAAGGCTACCATTCACATTCTAAATTGCCAGTCATATAGGCACCAGCCATCACTCCCAAACCACTTATATGCAATCACATTGTATCCAAACATCTAAACAGAGAAGCACCATTCTTCCCCTTCCTCTCAGCAAAAATACTTGGTAATATAAAAATGCAGACATCCACTCATCAAAGCTTTTTTGGACCTTGGCTACACTCATTTTCCAACTGCTTTTATTACATTTTGTTATTAGATTTTGTCTCTTTACTTTCAATGCGAACATATAATTATGTGTGTGTCAGTGGATGTAACCATTTCACAATGAGATACAATGGCTCGGTCAGTAGCAACGGATTCTCCATTGTGAATCAGTGATGCCTCCCAGTTCCATTAAAGGGATAGTAATACTTCGTTTTATCTTTATTTTATTTTGTAGGCATTAAAAAAACATGAAGAACGATATAAGTTTTATCTCTCAAACCTTTATGGTTTAAGAGATATTCACAAGCAAAGTATCCCCCTCCCTGTTCAGCCAGATCAGAAGGGAGGTGCCCAGGTAGACTGCAGAGAAGGACAATCTTCAATTAAGATAAGGGAAAAATCTGAAAAACTTGTCAAGGGGGGCAGGGCTTTCATTGTTTTCATACAAAGAAGATTGTCCCCTGCTGTTATCTGTCTGGTCTTACAACCAGATTCCACATATGAGAAGAGATGGCTTACACTAGGTAAAAGGGGCAGGAGGGGAAACTTTGCTTGTGAATATCTCTTAAACCATAAAGGTTTGAGAGATCAGATATATTGTTCTTCGTGTTTTTTTAATGCCTACAAAATAAAATAAAGATAAAATGAAGTATTACTATCCATTTAAGGCCTTAATGTAGTCCTGTCACCTTGATTTTTTTTTTTTTTATATTTGAAAACGTCATTCAAACCTGCCTTGTGTCATGTTAACCAAAAATCCAGTAGATATATAGTTTAGGAAATATTCACACTTTTATTTCTGGGAAAATTGAAAGTCTCCTGGGGCAGCATAGCATCAGCATATGAAACATCAATGAAAACCTTAATTAGCAAATGAAACATCAATGAAAAGGCTTCATTAGCAAATGTAACATCCCTGAAAAGCTTATTTAGCATGTGAAACATCTGAACAGCTACTGCAATTAGCATACATTAGCATATGATATCAATTATGAATATCTCCTTAACTGTACATTTGCTGGTCTTTTGGCTAACATTAAACAAAGACGGTTTTTTTAATGTTTTAAAAGGATATAATTGGGATTAAAGTACATAACAAACAAATCTTCTGCAAAAGCTGAGATAAACAGTGACATGAGACAATATAGAACAGTACAGCAGATTAAGTATAATAGTGGTGACTCATATAATACCAATATACTCAAGGGGTAGCGAGAATCACTTGGTAGATATAAGTATCGTACTTTTGGACGAAGGGTCCAGGAGGTGGGTTGAAAGGTAGAATAGAGGTTGAGGGGGCAGCCTGTGTCGTCCAAGTCATGGTATGTTATGAGATCCATCCGTATGAGAGGGGGTGGAGGGGAACGGAAAAAAAAAGAGGAGGGTGCGGGTACCCGGTGAGCTGTGGAGGCTATGCAGAGGGTGTAATGAGTCTCTATGTATCTGAGTATGGTGAGGAGTATGAGAGGAGCAATATTATACCAGGGGTCTGAGTTGGGTGCAATATGTGGAAAGGCTATGGCAGGATGGTAGAGGGAGAGGCAGGTGTTTAAGACCAGAAGAGGTTGGCAGCCACTGTTTTTTATGGTGAATGATGTGGCAGAATGGTGACCAACACCTGCTTTTCTATCAGGGAAGATACTGTGTCGAGAAACAGATGCCACAGAGCTGGATCCCAAGGAACTCTGGACAAAAAGATATGGGGAGGAGGAAGGGATATGAAGTCTAAACAGTACCCTTTCTGCAATACCCACTGATCCATCATTGAAGTTGCCCACATGTCTTGAAAGAGATGGAAGTGACCCCCAGAGCAGGGCAGAGATGGACCAGAACACAGAGTCATGCAGAGGTGGCCTTATCAGGATTAGGCTTATGAACAGTCTTCTTGCCAGCCCTAGCCTGTTTGAGCTTTGGGGAAAATCACACCTGGAAAGCCTGAGAGGGTTGAACTTCAGGTGCCTAATAGTAAAATGCAACAATGTTCTCTTGCCACAAGTAGCAACAAGGTGGTAAGAAGGTACTCTTGAGGCAACAAGCTACTGTTGCCACTAGTAGCGTGACTGCTGACCTTATCTAGGTCAGGCCAAAACTGTTTACCCACCAGGGAAGAGACACCAAGGACTTCTTGGAAGATTGATCTGCTGAGCAAATCTTAAGCCACAGAGTGAGATGCACAGCAATTGAAAAGGCTGAGGCTTTTTTAGACAACCTGGCGACAAAGGTTGCTTCCGTAAGGGATGCATTTGTCTCAAGAATTTTGGCAAACAGTTAGGAATATGCCCTTGGATGGCACCTGAATGTTGTTCACCCCAGATAACTATAGTTCTAGTGATTCAAAGAGATATTAGCCGCACACAATAAGTAATAAAGACCGTGTATACATAGCTTCTATGTTCTATTTTTAGTCCGGAGTGCTCCCTCTCAGCACCTCTGCTTCCAAAGAGGGAGTTTAACATACAAAGTCAAAAAAGAAAGAGGCACTCACTGATATACTAGTAATCGCCATTCATGCTTTAATGTAGACAAATTTCAATATGTAGTCTCACTTTACAAATCAGAATGTTCACAGGCCTTAGAGAACGTTTCGGGATTGTACCCCCTTTCTCAGCTCAGCCTTCCACCCAGGGAAGGGGGTACACCCCTGAAATGTTCTCTAAGTCCTGTGACCATTCTGACTTGTAAAGCGAGGCTACTTATTGGAATTTGTCTACATTAAAGCACAACTTGACTTTATAGCTCTAGTGAGCCAGGCAGTAGCAAAATGGATCACAGGGTGGCACCAGTAGCCACAAAATTCACCTTCAACAGAGAATCCAAGTGTTTATCTGCTTGATCCTTAAGAGCCACAGAATCTGCTAGAGACTAGAGATAGGGGGATCAACTTCCGGTGGGGTAGCCTACTGTGTCAAAGCCTCAGCTGATAAGGCATACAAATTAGAAATGAGTCTGTTAAGAAATAGTGTTCTATCAGGCTTCTTATATTTTTCCATGATAATCTGGTCCAAAGAGTGATGGGTAGAAAACATGGATGCCTTCTTTTTACATCTCTTGAAGATTGATGAAGAAGAGGAGCTAGAGTCAAAGGCATCTGAGACCTGAAGTGTCTCCAGGACTGCTCTGATAAGTTCCTCAGCCAAAGGGCAACAATCTTTTTCATAGATATCCCCCAATGACAGTGAAGAATCTAATTTATCCCCATCAGTCACCATCCTTGCAGAGGAATCCCTAACAAATTGATAAAGAAACTCAAAGATAGGTCTTAAATGACTAATGGGGGAAAAATCTGTCTAGACCAAGAGTTTAGGACCCCTTGAATAGATGACAGGATAAATAGGACTGAAGCCTTAACCTATACTTGTTTTTGCTCAACAGATGAGGGCCCCGGAATTATAGTGGCCCCGACAGTACAAGAGAGGCATAGGATACCAGAGTACTTCCTTTGATGCCCAGTCTGACATGTGAAACAATGGATTAAAGGGGTTGGGGGACTCCAGAATCCCTGGCTTCAGCTTTGCTCATGTGTTGCTTGGTTTCTGACATGTCCAGAAGATCCCCTAAAAAAAGGACAAAAGTAGTCCAAACAGCAGAAAAGTAAGAGAAAAGTACTCAGAAAAATGTAAAAGTACTTATCTGACTGTGAGGGGTTAAAAATGACAGGAAGGAGGGAGAGACCGCCTCTATGAAGCATGAGCAGTACCATGTGAGAAATAAAGATGGCTGCTGTGTGAGGCCGTGACAAATTTTCATGTCACATATAAAGAAATAAATAAAGTTGGAAAAATAATAAAAAGTGAGTGAATCAATAATTAACTCAGGGAAGTAAAGCAGCTGAATCCACAAGGAGGAGGAATGCCCCAAAAGTGTAAAAACAGAAATATTTAGTGGCCCTTGCAGTAAATGCAGCTGCAACAGAACACACAAAGTAATAATAAAGTAATAATAAAAGCTGAGAATACAGTGCAACACAGGTAAAACACCACATACCAGTGAGTTACAGTAGAACAGGGACATAAAACAAGACCATAGTACTCAAGAGGTTAACTCACCTGTAGCTTTAGGGCCCAATTTAATAGACCAAAGTAACTGTAGTTTTTCAAGCAACTAAGCCATCCAAATACATGTGCTGTGACAAACAGGAAAACAAACAAACACACTGGGCGCTAAACGTGTGCCCATAGTAAGCAATAATAAAGATGTTGCATTTCTTATTCAGTTCTGTGCGTTGGGTGGTAACATGCGTTAAGGGACCACACTTTATCGCTAAAAATTTGTGCCTACAAAAATAGGAGCAGAGTCCCCTAACCCATGTTTTAAAGGGATAGTAATGTTTCACAGAAAAAAAAGCTCCAATTAATCTTCATAGAATTTGTGCCATGGAGAGAGTTATTTCAATACTGTCAGAGTTGTAGTTGTAATTGAATGATTAAGTAAAAGGGGCGGGAGGAGGATACTTTATGTAAGCCACCTCCCATCAGATGTGGAATTTGGTCTCTTGACCAGACAGCTCACAGCATGAGACAATCTTCTTACTGTGAGCATAATGAAAACCCTGCCCCCTTGACAGGTTTTCAGGTTTTTCCCTTATTCTCACTGAAGATTGTTCTCCTCTGCGATCCAGCAGTCTTACAGTATTACATCAGTAAAAGGGCAGGAGAGGGATACTTTATCATTCAATCACTCTTGAACTACAACTTTGACTGAAATACTGAAGTACTGAAATAACGCTCTCCATGGCCCAAATACTATGAAGAATAATTGGAGCTGCTTTTATTGTGAAACATGACTATCCCTTTAAACATGACACTTGAAATGAAGTGTAAAAAAGCTAAGTTACAAGTGGATGTATTGGTATGGGGCCAATACATCCAAAGGACTTGAAAAAATATGTGTAATGTAGCAAACATTGCAGAACATTGCTTGCCTCACTGGCACTCACAGGGTTAATCCCACTAAGATTAACACCATCCCCTGAAAATAAACACTTAACTGTAAGTCTGCTGTCCAGCAGGGTCTTCAGAACCCTGGTTATCAACTGTAAGTCTTCTTCGTTTACCTTCTATTTTCCGTCATCTTTGTTTTTCTCATCTTCTTTATTCTTATCATTTTATCTTCCTCCTCCTCTTCTGAAAACTCATGCCACTATAAATAAATAAAAAATGTTCGGATAAGAATTGCCCCCAAAGATATGCCACACCTATACGTTGCCACAGAATCCCATTTGAAGTATAGTGAAGAGCTTCAGAGATACTACACAGGTTTGAGAGAAATCTTGAAAATTAACACGTACAAACAGGAAAAAGGGGAAGAGCGCTTGATCTTATATAATAATGAATGTTTATTGTAAACATATATATGTAATCTGTGAAGAGCGTACCCTCATAGAAAACACATATAACAATAAGAAATGTAATAAAACAATTAAAAACAATTAGTATATTGATACTAAATTATCATTCCTTTATCTGTATAGTAATTTCTCAGTGTCGATCTTATAACTAAGTCAGTCAATATTTATGGTGAAATGAACTGATGACTGGGCTGGATGAATATTGCAGATATGAGATAGTATGAAATGGATGCTGGTTCTCCAGGCTTTACTATGTCTCAATGTCCACTCCCGTCTCTACGACTGATATTGCCGCTTATACAACAGTATATATCTGTACCATTACCTGAAGGTACAGATCTACATATAAAGATAATAGGCTTTTGAGATTCGGTTCGCAGGTCTAGTACCTTATTGCCACCGCAAGGGAGAGTCACCTTTGTTCGTGTGTAAAATATTAAAAATAGCAGGAATTTGAATAATTTTCAGTGACACATCAGCCAGTCTCACAGTTGTGTAAACAGGCCTAGTAGTACCTTATTGCCAGTGTAAAGGAGAGTCACCTTTGTTTGTGTGTAAAATATTAAAAATAGTAAGAATTTGTTTGAATAATTTTCAGAGTGACATATCAGCCAGTCTCACATTTGTATAGGCAGGCCTAGAAGTACCTTATTGCCAGCTTAAGGGAGAGTCACATTTGTTCGTGTGCAAAATATTAAAAATAGTAGGAATTTGTTTGAATAGTTTTCAGAGTGACACATCAGCCAGTCTCACAGTTGTCGTGTGCCCAGGTTTTTAAAATTTAAAACTATTATAGTTCACTACCTACCTCGTCCTGGTACCAGCTGCAGTGACCCGGCAACCACCGATACCACCACAGTAATGTTGCTTTCAAGCAGAGCTAGCAGCAGCAGGCTGGCAAAACAGAGTGCTTTCAGTAGTACTAGTCAGACTCAGCAGCAGCACTCCAAACAAAAAAATAAAAATAAGAAGGGAACTGCAGTTTCTTTATACCTCTACTAGCAGGGTAGAGAGGTCCAGGTCCTCCTCTGAGACCACGAAGCAGCCGTCACCTGTGTCTCATCAGCTGTTTCGTGATGATCCCCCCAGAACTACCTGGACAATGACTAGTGCTACTGCCAATTTCGTCACCACCTCTGCTACAGCCACTTCTATAAACCTGGAGGCACCTAGCGTGTGTAACACTACTGGTCGGACACTGCGGGCAGTATCAGCTCTGGATTTTTATACTGAACACCTGTGTAAGCAGCCCAAATGGAAATTATTGCAGTATTTGGATAACATTTTTCCTGCCACCACTGTCAGTGCCACTGGGAACATATCTACTCCAGAAAATGTTATTGAGGGAGATAGTTTACCATTTCCTGGTAGCCACCAGGCAGAAGAGGGAATTGAGCAGGGTTCTCCAAAATCTGCTGCTGCTGCTTTTTCTTCCTGTCAAAACGTACAAGAGGAAGAAGAAGAATCTGACAGATCAAGGCCTCCTAAGCTTGATTTTTCCCCTGAGCTTTATTTTTCCACTGACCTTGATTATTCCCCTGAGCTTAATTTTTCCCCTGCTTCCACAGTACTCCTCCTGTTTCTCCAGTTACACTTGTGTCTTCTATTGACAACTCAACACCTGCCTCTCCAGTTCCATTTGAGTCTCCCAGCCAGGTAGTAGCTGCTAGTGTCTCTGCCACCAGTACCACTGTTACTCCACTATCCTCCTCTAATCCTAGTCCCATCATCCTTGCTGCCAACTTTAGGTCTACTGGTACCCCTGTAATGGTACGTAGAAAGAAAAAGCAAAGTGAGGTTGCTCCAGCATGTGAAAATGAAGAAAGTGTCACCTCAGTTTCTTCTTCTCCACCACCTTCCAGAGTCATCTGTCGCTCCAAAGCGTGGGACAATTTTGTGGCACTTGGCGATGGCCGGCTAGTGAAATGTAAATTGTGTAGCAGGGAAGTCAGCCGTGGGTGGGTGTTGGGTATCTAACCATCTCTGGGATGAACCAACACCTGAACAACTCCCACAAGTCAGTGTTGATAAGTGCAGAAAGTGGCACTACTAGTACTGCATATACCAGTGTCACACTCACCATCAGTAGGCAGCAGGAGAAAGGGCAGGGGGATCATGCCACATCTGATCCTAGTAAGAGCAGCAGACAGTCACAGCCCATCCCAAAATTAATACAGGCCACACTGGAAGATTTTGGCGGGTTTCATTCTAAGGGGATGTGCAGACAGCAGTCTAGAAAACTCATTGCACAGCTCATAGCCATTGGGGGTGCTATTTTTAATTTGGTGGACGGGGATCCGTTCCAGCAACTTATGGAGGCCGTCGCACTCTGATATAAAATTCCATCCCACACCACATTTAGTAGAACAATAGTGCCCTCACTGTAATAGCCATGCATTGGGCTTTTGAAGGACCTTCTAGGAAATGCTGGTGGCCAGCCAGTGCACTTTACCACTGACTTACAGAGTGCTCTGAGTGGCCAGCATGGCTTCCTGTCGTTGACGGTGCATTGGTGGTAGCCCAATGTGTTGCAAGACACATCATTATCGACAACAAGTACAGGTGCAGTAGGCAAGCAGGGGCACCGCTGTTTCCTCCTCCATGCTGAGGTAATGGATCAGCAGCACACCTCAGATAACATTCGCAAAGCACTGCAGAACATGGTGGCGCAGTGGCTAGGGGAGCAGGCAGGCACACAGGCACAAATTGGGTTTGTGATTACTGATGGTGCAGCTAACATGATAAAGACTCTCCGGGATGGCAGATTTGTGAGTGTGCGCTGCTCAGCACATGTCCTGCATCTAGTAGTGAAGGCTGCTCTCGAGGATGGCAGTAACATGAAGATTGCCAGCACTTATGGAGTTGTGCCGACAAATTGCTGGCCACTTCCATCAGAGCGTCAAAGATAGCCAGCTCCTCAGGGAGAAACAGAAAAAGGCAGCCCTCCCAGAGCACCGCCTAAAACAAGATGTTGGGACCAGGTGGAACTCCACCTTAGATATGCTAGAGCGTGTCCTGGAGCAGGAAAAGGCAATTCACGCAATGTCATGTCACCATTTCATTGGCATTAGCAGAACACCGGGCAGGACTGACTGGGCCCTGATGGACCAGATAGTGGCAGTCCTCATGCCTTTCCGTGCTTTGAAGGAAATTTTAAGCAAAGAGAAAGCTAGCATGGCCAAAGTCATTCCCCTCTTCAAACACCTCTCCTTAAAAATGGACGATTTCCTTGCCCATAGGGAACATTTGCCTGGTGCTGAGGGTAATATACTTCCCGATGTTGCTGCCCTTCTAACGAGGCTGAAAAAGGAACTGACTCGGTGCATGGAAGAGTGCATGGACAATTGTCCCAAATTAATGCTTGCCACAATTTGCGATCCTCAAATCAAAGGCAAGATGGCACTTAGTTCCAATTCCCTCAATGCCTGGAGGGAACAATTGATAGCAAGGGTGTGTGAGAAGCAAAGAAAAAACAGGATGCAGCCACAGGAGGTGGAAGAAGATTCTGCAGATGAGCTGGAGGAGTGTGGTGGTCTTCCGCGCCAGTAGCACTTCATCTTGTTCCAGTGGAGCAGCTGCTGCTTTTTTATGCTGAGGCAATGGACAGATTATGCTTCGGACAAAACAAACAGCTCCCCATAAATAGAAAAATTACTGAGTTTGAGGTTAAGGCTTACCTTGCGGAACCTTCTTTGCCCCAAGTACAAATCACTTTACTTTCTGGGATAACAATAGGGCTCTGTGGCCTACTTTGTCCTTGGTAGCCCAGGAGTTGCTTTCTTGCCCCCCAATCACTGTCCAGAGTGAGCGGGTATTTTCCGTAACAGGAAATATACTTAGCCCCCAGCGCTCTCAATTGGCCCCCCAGCTCATGGAGTAAATTACTTTTTTAAAAGTCAACCTGCCAAAGCTGGGTTACCCTGCTCTCAGGTTTGATGCAGATTAGAAGAAAAAAGTACCATAGTACCATAATATGCTGAGCTTACCCAGCTCTAGAACCATGATAGATTGGGCAGAGGACACCCCCCTGACTTGGTGGGACACAGGGGGGGAATTTAGAGTCTACATTGTTGTCCCACTATACAGGTTGTAAAAAAGTCTGTGGTAGCTATCTACTGAGTCCTGGCTGCTCCAGCGTTCTGCAGTTTGCTGCTGGCTACATCTCCAGTGTTGATGTCATCCTGACTCTGCCTCACACCTGTCATCCTCAGTTTTGTAGTTTCTTGTGAAAAAGTCTGTGGTATCTCTACTGAGTCCTGCCTGCTCCAGCGTTCTGCAGTTTGCTGCTGGCTACATTTACAGTGTTGCTGTCATCCTGAGTCCGCCTCGCACCAGTCATTCTCAGTTTTGTAATCTCTTGAAGTCTGCGGTATCTCTACTGAGCCCTGCCTGCTCCAGTGTTCTGCAGTTTGCTGCTGGCTACATCTACAGTGTTCCAGTCATCCTGAGCCTACCCTGCACCAGTCATCCTCAGCCTTCCTTCTACCTTAGCTACATCCATACTTCATCTACTTCATCCATCATCCTTAGTACCATAAGGCTAAATGCCCACCTTATCCTGTTCTACCATCTTCATTTAGACCCTGGAAATGGTTCCATTTATTTAATTCTCCATTCTTCCCGGGCTGACAGGCAGGACAGAGCGCAGACATCTTTCCATAGTGACATCTGCACGCCTGCGCTGTCAGTCCCTTTTGGAGCAAACAGCTCATAGCAACGCCTCCTAGAGCTGGCTGGGACTGACAGCGCAGGCGTGCAGACATCACTATGGAAAGATGTCTGCGCTCCATCCTGCCCGTCAGCCTGGGAAGAATGGAGAATTCTATTTAACAAATTCTGGTGACTAGTGCTACTGAGCAGCTAGTCGCCAGATGGGGAATTATTGGAGATCAAGTTTTTTAGCGGTGATAGTTCTGCTTTAAGAAACATGTATTTAAATAGCCGGTAGTGTGAATAGCAAACATACTTCATGACTGCTTGATAAAGCACCATGAGTGGTGTGGAAACGAGTTGCAGACATTGCAATATGTTTCCTGGCTGGGTATATCGCTTTGGATTGCATTTGCACTGTCCGCTATTCATGTAAGTGACCAATTGTTTTTAAACTGAAATACTTATATTGTATCAATAACTCTTATTGTAATCTTGTTTTTTATAGTGCACTACTATCTTTGTGACGATTGTGTCTGTATATTGTTATTCGGCCACATTGTATTTGGCTAGGCCATAATGTATTTGGCTAGGCAGACGTGTTTGGGCCAGTGACTGTCTGATCCTTTTTGTGTCAAATCCGGTTCAGCTCGGAGATGCTGTGGGCTTAGCCTTGCTGTATGTTGTTACAGTATCGGATGTGTTACTGAGTGCCAGTATTAGCATTGTAGTGTGACACTTTGTAGCACCGCTTGGTATTTCAAGGGTTATTATACTGTTTTTAGTCTGATACTGTTGGCTGTAATGCGATTCCCCTCCATCGTATTGGACTAGCTACCTATTTATGAATCAGGTGTTTCTTCTTGATCCAGCATGTTTTGTTTTTGCCAAACAGTAGCCATCTAATTTGTATTTTTTGTATTTTGTGATTTTTATTTTGTATTTCTCGATAAATATTTTTTGGATTCATGTGCTTATGATCCTTTTTACCAGTCTATATAATTTTTATTATTTTACAATAGCAGTGTATTGAGTCTCTCCTTAGTTTTTTTGACCACACTTTGTATACATCATATAGGTTGAGATACTGTGTATTTTTTATTTATCTTTTACAGGGCCGTGGGGAGTTAATAAGCTCCAAGCTCAGAGTTTTAAAGTGGTACCTCCTATTTTACGCTGTGGTGGAAGCCGATATGGTTGCAACACCATTGGAGCTAAAGGCGCCAGTGTACCTCCTTTGAAGCACCTGTTCTCTGCTTGGGTCCCTATTTGTATAAGTGACTGCAGCATTAAAGTTCTTGAAAGTTTTTAACTTGACAATATTTAGCGCCTTCTCTGAATATTAATTTGTACATGCTGTGACCTGTTTAGCAAGCAGTGTTTTATGTGCTTTCATCTATTGCAGCTGCAGACTATAACTCCCAGTTTCTACTAGTTTTGGTAATCAGTGTACAGGGATGTGTTTTGAGCTTAGAAGCAGCACAGAAGGTAGGGTTCATTCTGCAGGTAGTAGAGAAGTTCAGGAACAGTAGTCATACGCATAGGGCTGCCAGTTTTTCCTCTTGACAAAATCGAACAGAGGCACAACACTCTGTGCTAAAAGGTGCAATATGTATATGTACAATTACACCCCTACAGTATATGCTTTATATCCTGGGAAGTATGATCAGTTTACTATTAAAATATTGTCACCTACATGGCAACCCTCAAAAGGGCGACATCAGAATGTTGCCCACATCAAAAGGGGGACATCAGAATGCTGCCTGCTTAAGATGCGGCGACATTAGAATGTCGCCAGCTTTAAGGTCGACATGTAGGTGCTGTGTCAATGCGCCATTTGCTCCAGGCACGTAATAACCTTTGAGTGTCCTGTTTAATCCCTTGATCTTTACCTCTGTGTAGAACCTAGCAGAGAACACATAGAGAAGATAGGGTTGCTCGAACAAGGGGGATACTTGGGACTGCAGACGATTTGAAGAGACAGATTTTGACAGGCAGGAACTACATGCAGATTAACCCCTTGAGTGCCAGAGAGGAACGCAACCCATTGCAAAGAGAGTGTATTCCATATTTAAAAACTTTAGACAAAGAAATGGACAATCTGGAAGTGGGACATCAGGTTCTAGTAGTAGTGGTTCAGGCTCAGAGGTGGATCTTAGTTCTGGGATGGTTACTAGAAGTGCAATACAAAAAACTGGTGCATTTACTTTTCCTTTTTTAGAGAAGGAAGAGGGAAATGGAAGATCAGGAGGGGTAGGAGGAAGAGGAAGAGCCAAGAACAAGCACAAGGACAAGGACAAAAAACTGGAGATTTCAGTGGTAGAGACTCCAAGTTAGAGGTGGGACAGGATCAAGAGGAGGTCAAGGATGACAAGATTATTGTCAGCTTGACTAATTTTGAATTAGAACCACCTCATATCTCATTATTAAAACGTGGCCTTTCATTTTCCCCGGCCAATCGAGGGGATGAATTTGAAGTTGTGAAAGAGCGTCATTTATTTTCGAGAAAAATTATTTTTCAGAAATTATATGAAGGGAAAAATGAGCCCCAGAATGTTAGTCAAGATATGGAGTTAGTTAAAATACTTGATTATCTTAAAATGGAGGCAGGGGATGACGGGAAAGATTTTGGAAGCCCCCTGAAAGATAGATTTACTGATCTAAGATGTAGATCAATGGCAATGACCCCTTTGTCACTGAGTCCTTATGTCCAGGCCTTTACACAGGCAGTGGAACGAGACCTTAAAAATATTAAATATGGATATGGGAGGATGGATAATTTATCTACCAGTGAACGAAATGCATTAAAAGAATTGAGAGATCATAGTGATATTATAATTAAACCCAGGGACAAGGGAGGCAATGTGATATTGATGTACAGAGATAAATATTATAAGGAAATTATGCGACAATTAAAGGGTAAGAATTGTTATATTCCTTTGGATGGGGATCCAACAGCTGAGATCCAACTTAAGTTGAAATGTAAGTTACAATTTGCATTGGATGAGGACATTATATCTAGAGAGGAGATGAAATATATGCTAGTTAATAAACCTGTAGTACCTACTATCTATATATTACCAAAAGTACATAAATCGTTAACGGATCTGCCAGGACATCCTGTAGTTTCAGGAATAGGAAGTTTATTGGAAAATATTTGTAGATATATTGATAGATGTCTAAAACCTTTTCTTAAAACGTTGCCATCCTATGTGGAAGACACCAGGGATGTGATTCGACGTTTGGTTGGAGTGGGGGTGGGGAGGGACTCGTATCTGGTTACTCTGGATGTGGAGTCCCTCTACACCTCCATTCCTAACCACGTTGGATTAAGAGCATGTCAGTCATATTTAGACACTAGAAGTAGTGTGTTTGCCCATCAAAATGAATTAATTGTGGAATTGATGGTGTTTTGAATAATAATTATTTTATTTTTGAAAGCAGATTTTACAAACAATGATGTGGAGTGGCAATGGGGGCCATGTGTGCCCCCACCTACGCATGTCTGCACCTGGGCTGGTGGGAGCAGTTTGTGGTGTCGGACTCGCGTGGGTTTGGGGAACACGTGGCTCTCTGGATTAGGTATATAGATGATATATTAATGATTTGGGAAGGATCTATATGTGATCTGAAGAGCTCCATTGCAGATTTGAACTGTAATGATATGAATATCAAATTGACATTTAAGTCAGGATGAAGTGAACTTTTTGGATTTAAAGATATATAGAGAAGGGGATATACTTAAAATGAAGGGCTACAGAAAAGAAACATCATGTAATACTTTGTTGCATGCCTCTAGTAACCATATCCCATTACAGATTAAGAGAATCCCATATGAGCAATACCTCCGATTAAGGAGGAATTGCTCAGATGTGGATGAGTATAAATGTCAAGCTAAGGATCTATCAAGGTGCCCGTGATTGCTGCCTTTTTGTGTCAGTTACCTGTAGGGGGCTCTCCATTGGCTATCTGCCTTCAGCCCGCCCTGCATTGCCTATTTAGACTGAGCCTGGGCACCCTTTGGTTGCCCTTTCGTGTTGTCTCTATGCTGCTCGCCTTTTCTACATGTTCCTGAGCTTCCTGGGCCCTTGCTGTGTTCCTGCTACCTGAGATCGTCTAGTTCCTGAGTTTCCAGTTCAGCGGTTGCCGTTTGTGTTCCAGATCCGGTTGGAGTTGCCCTGTGTCGCTGCTTCCTGATGCCAGTCCCCGCTGCCATTCCTGATCCGGTTACCGTTGTAGAATGCTGGTTCCTATTTCACCTGCTGTGCTCAGTTTCCAGTTCCTTGGGTCTACTATTGCTCCCTGGTCGCTTAGGTGACATTTCCACTCTTGCTGGTTTATCCAGTACGCGGGTACTGGTTCGCTCCACAGCCTCATGGCTATGCTGCCTCGATACTGATTAGGTTCCCAGTGCGCGGGTACTGGTTCGCTCCACAGCCTTATGGCTATGCTGCCTCGATACTGATTAGGTTCCCAGTGTGCGGGTACTGGTTCGCTCCACAGCATCATGGCTATGCTGCCTAGATACTGATTAGGTTCCCAGTGCGTGGGTACTGGTTCGCTCCACAGCCTCACGGCTATGCCACCTCGATACTGATTAGGCTCCCAGTGCGCGGGTACTGGTTCGCTCCCCAGCCTCACGGCTACTGTTGCCTCGATACTATTTGTATCCCAGTATGCGGGTACTGGTTTGCTCCACAGCCTCATGGCTACTGTTGCCTCCATATTGTATTTGGTTCCCAGTGCGCGGGTACTGGTTTACCCCTAAAGCCTTACGGCTACTGTTGCCTCGATACGATTTATTCCCAGTACACGGGTACTGGTTCACTCCACGGCCACCCGGCTGTTGTCATGTCTATGTGATTCGATTCCCAGTACGCGGGTACTGGTTCGCTCCACAGCCATCCGGCTGATGTTGCCACATTGTGTGTTACTCCCAGTACGCGGGTATTGGTTTGCTCCTTAGCCATCCGGCTCTTGCTGCTACTTGCATTCTATGTTTCCAGTACACGGTACTGGTTTGCTTACAGAGTTTACCGGTTGCGGTGCACCGGAAGGAAGACGGTTTCTCCAGTACGCGTGTACTGGTTTGCTCCATGCTAGTTACAGCTGTCAAGTCCTAGGCAGCTACGTTGACTACTCAGTACGCAGGTACTGGTGGTTCCCTGCTTTTCCTTGGCTTGCCACTTGAGCCCATTAGCCTCTGCATGTCATCCAAGTGACTATCATTGTCATCTAGACAGTCACTGAGGCCTCAGTGGTTGCCACCTTCTCCATATAAGGCTGCCTTGCCCGGTATATCGGTAAGGCAGGTTGAACCTTTCTTTATTACCATCTTGGGTTGCCTTACCCGGTATTGGCAGGGCCGGTAGAGCCTGTATCCAGCTGTTTTCCATTAGGCTGCCTTGCCCGGTATATTGGCAGGGCCGGTAGAGCCTATATACTTGTGGTATTCCATTAGGCTGCCTTGCCAGGTATATTGGCAGGGCCGGTAGAGCCTGTATACTTGTGGTATTCCGCTAGGCTGCCTTGCCCGGTATATTGGCAGGGTCGGTAGAGCCAACTATCCTGTGTGTGCCAGTCTAGGCTGCCTTGCCCGGTATATTGGCAGGGCCGGTAGAGCCTAATATATTCTCCGAGCATTAGTCCTGGCTGCCTTGCCCAGTATATTGGCAGGGCCGGTAGAGCCTATTCGCTATTATTACTGCTTTTCCTGTCATTTCAATATATATGTATGTACGTGTATGTTACCCTAAGGGGTTGTCTTAAACTTTTCAATAAAGTTGTGTTTTTACCTAACTTTGCGTCTGAGAGTCTTAACAAACCGTGACAAGATCTTACTAAGCGATTTTTGGAAAGAGGATACTCGTTCAACATTTTGAAAAAAGGATACCAAAGGGCATTGGGTCAAGAGAGAGAGAAAGTCATCTTTGGGCCGAAGAATCGACCTGCAGATGATAGAAGAGTTAGGTTCATATCACAATATGGACCTCATTGGCAATCATTGAGAGGGGTTCTGATGAAACACTGGGGCCTCTTAACACAGAATGAGAGATTAAGGAAGATAGTGGGAGAATCACCAGCATTGGTAGCAAAACGAGCACCGAATCTGAAGGATAAGTTAGTTTATAGTTATCTTGAAAGAACAGAATCTAGCAGAAATTGGTTGGGAAGAAGTGTGATATGTGGTTCTTATCCTTGTGGAAATTGTACAGAGTGTAAATATGTGAAAAGATCGAATATTTTTGTGAATCATAATTCTTCTAAAGTATTTAAAATTAAACAGAGAATTAATTGTCGATCCAGAGGAGTGGTTTATCAGTTGTCATGTCCTTGTAATAAAATATATGTGGGGAAAACGATTAGAGAATTTCGACGCCGGATTCTGGAACACAAGTGTGACATTGAGAGGAAATCTATAGAGAGTCCAATAGCGAGACTCTTTTTGGAATCTCTTGATGGAAAACCTGATGAATTGAAGGCAGTAGGAATAGAAGTGATTATATGTAATTTGAGAGGAGGAGATATGGATAGGAAATTGATGCAGAGGGAGAGTAGATGGATATATATTTTAGAGTCTTTATATCCGAAGGAGTTAAATGAGGAATTATTATGTAATGTATTTTTATAGGTTATAGGAGAAGAAAAAGCTTTTTTTTTAATTTGGTTTAGGGTTAAATGTTTATATTTGGATCTCTGAGTAACTCTCAGTGTCACACTTGTATATTCAGATTTTGGGGTCTATAGATTATGAATAGATTATTGGAAAGAACTGAAAGATGGAGTTTATTATGGATGAGAGATGTGGTAATAAGTAGTAAATTATCTTCTATGTAGATCTGTCTTGGGGGTGGCCTTGTGTTAGTTAGGCACGACTGGGGCTTAGGCACATCTATATATGCGGTCTCACTGAGTGCGGTCTGGTGTAAGGGGACGTGCGCGCTCATCAGAGGCCCGCCCACAGAGGTGACGTGGGGAAGCTAGATGTGATGCGCGCGTCTGCCGGAGCTGGTGTGGCACATGGGGAGATCGATGTGGGTATGGGGAGGCTGTCGGGAGTGCTGGATATACGGGGACTTGATCTGAGACAGAACGAATGATGCCTATAATAGGAGTAAGTATAATGTTAAGATTTCAATGGGTGACAATATTAATATTAAGGTAATGTTGATTGTGTATGGTGGGTTACTATGGAAATGAAGTTAACTTCCGGTTTTGGAAGTTTAAAAGGCAACAGGTGGAGCGGGAAATTTGATTCTATATGTCTTGACAAAGTCTGCCTGAGAGTGGAAGAAACGCGTTGACTAAGTCTGACATGGATATTATACCTACGAGCTGACGGGACCTCGATATTTATGTGGAGCAAGAGATGAGGATGATTTGTTGATACCATCAGAGTGGATGCAACTTGTGAGTGGCAACAAGATTGATGTTTGGAGGTGAAGGGAGGTCAAAGGCCCATGTATTGGGTGAAGTTGGGTGAGAGTATCCCTAATTTATATATATACACCTCTGTTATTCATGATATTTTGAAGAAGCCAGACTCAGTTGCTAGATGGTTTTGGAGAATGACAGTGTACATCTGCATTATATTATCATTTCAACCTCATTGACGAATAACATTATGGATGTGGAACTAACATCATGAGAATGTGTCATCTTCATTCTATTAACATCATTGTATTTTCCATCCTGTGATTTCAGTTCTGTGGACGTGTTATTTTTGGACCTATTCACGATTACGTCTTGGAATCATACTTAACTGTTGGCTATGACATTGTCTGAGCAAATTATAGCTTTTACTTATGGCCACTAGATTTTTCTGTTGTTCCATATCTTTAGCGGGCTGGTGCCAGTCTGTGGTGGGTTGGTTTTATATACATATTGTTTAGTGTTGTCTTTTATATCTATATATATTATAGGTGGTTTGATGATGCTGGGACTGGGTGATGTACTATGGGTGAGGGGGGAATATGTCTTTATTCACCAATTTTGATTTTATATGTACTGTGACATGTTGTCATAAATACATTTTTTCGTATATTTTTTTCTAAGAACGTTTCTGAGTTATTTTATAATGGTAGAGTGCCTCTAGGTAATCCTCATCTTTCGATCTTTCTATATTTGTTATACATTATATTTTAGAGGATTGGGTGCACCCCATACTTTATTGGTGTGGGTTTACCATGAATGTACTTATGTGAGGTGTGCCACTATCTTATAATTATGTTTTTTTCTATAGTAATACATCATATTTAAAGATAAGCATCTTGTAGCCATTAGAAAAATAAACGAAATGCCCTCAGTCCCATCTCTCAAACTTTTACGGTTTGAGAGATAATCGTAGTTAAAATTCCCCCCTCCCTCCCCTTTCCCTGATGTGAGCGCTCTAGCTGACTGCAGGGGAATCTGGCCCCGGGACCGGTGGAGACTCTTCAGCAGAGCAGAGATCACATTATTGGAAAAGAAATCCTTCACTGTAATGGTCTTCTAAGTGTGCTTAGTTTGCAAGCACACTTAGAAGACCGTTCCAGTGAAGGATTTCTTTTCCAATAACAAGATCTCGGCTCTGCTGCAGAGCCACCAGCTGGTCCCAGGAGCAGATTCAAGATAACTTGGTATATAGCTTACATGAAAAAACTGCAGGTCTTTGATAAAAACAATTCATTTTGTTGTATCAAAGTAAAAATATAAATAACTTTAAACCTTCTGAAAATCTCGAGTAGATGGAGGAGAGACTTTTTAAGGCAGGGCTTAAAACCTGAAGTCCTTTGCTACTAGCCAGACATGAAAAGTTACTCGCCACTGCAAGCCATAACATACCCACCAGGGCTGAATTTCTACTCGCCAGGGCTAAATTTTCACTCGCCATTGGCTAGTAGCGGATGGAAATTTTGAGCCCTGTTTTAAGGCATACAAATATAAACCAGCTAGGTGTTTTTCAAAACAGACCTTCACTGATCAACATGTTTTGCGTTTAACACGCTTACTCATGATCCAAAATTCTGACTGCATCCGTTAAGGTTGATTTAACCATTTCCAATATTTCCTAAACAATGTAACTATATCCGGACATTGTCGCCTACACTGTTTTCAAAAACCCAAAAGGACTCAACCTGGTGCATTGAATAATGTACATAATTTCCATAACAAAAAAAGTTTTTTTAAAATTAGACATAAAAATACACTTGGCCGGGATATAGATCTTTTAACCCCTTTGCTGCGGAGGGATATCAAGACAGACTTAGACAAACACAAGAATTTTAAACCATATATATATATGTGCGAAAATAATACATTCATTAATTATGTTGACTGGGTTAATGACACGAGCAGCACTCAATAACCATTCAGGCCGCAAGCGTCAACCAAGCAAAACGTCACTAGATACTCAGTATAACTGTATTTACACCTCCAATATCCAAATCTTGCTACACAACAAGAAACATATATATATATATATGTTTTAAAAGAATCCTTAAGGTATCTAATGTAATTATATTTCACTGTATACTTTATCAATAAATTATTCATACCTCGGACTTTATTTTGGAGAAAAAACACAGTAATTGAATCTCAAAAGGCTCACTACATACCTATATACATAATTCTATATTCTATGAACAATGTTATTCATACATACAAAAGTGTGGAAATGTATATAAACATATGAATGCAATAAATATACCTATCATTGCCAATAAACGGGCATATAATCAATGTGACAAGGGACACACACCACTATGATCTTAAAAATAACACGTCACATATATTCTCTGTTAAGGCCACTTGGGTGCCTTGTTCCCAACATAAATATCCAGAAGACCTCTCTTCTGGATAATTTGTCATCCAAGCAGCCTTTATGTGCCCCTAAAGTAACTTGTTCTATACCTTGTACCGTGAAGCCAGAGTTCCTACAATTTCCTATTTTGAAATGAGAGGATACACCAGATCGAAACTCCCCACTCCTAATATCACTGTGGTGCTCGTTCATCCTCTCCCTTATTGTTATCATGGTTTTGCCCATGTATTGTATCTTACATGTTGAACAAGTGATCAGATAAACAACCCCCCTAGTGATACAATTGATGTATCCCCTCATCTCATAGGATTTACCGGTTACAGTGGAGACAAAACTCTTAGTCACATTGATTAATTTACAACAACCACACCTAGATCTTTCACATTTATAGGTTCCAGTGACCTGTATCCAACTCTGTTTTCTGTCACATGATTCAAACAGACTAGGGTACACCCTACTGGAAATGGTGGGCGCTTTCCGTGGAACAAATTTGAGTCCCTCAGACAATGCACTGTAAAACCCTGAATCTCCATACAGTGTGGGCAAAAGCCTTCTTACAATTTTTGTAATCTCATTATATTCAACACTGTATGCAGTTGAAAAATCAATTTTATCAACTCCATTGTCTGTTGAGGGCTCAGTTGCTGATCCCGGAGTTAATTTATATTGCAGAAGGTTAGTTCTATTTTTATCTCTTGCTCGTGTTAATGCCCTATCCAGCATCCATATCGGATACCCTCTCTGTTGGAACTTGTGGTAAAACTCCCTCACCCATTCTTCAAAGATGATATCAGTAGAACAAATTTGATGTAGGCGAAGGAACTGCCCCGCAGGGATCCCTGAGATAGTGTGTCTAGGGTGGCAACTGTCCTCCCTAAGCAGAGAGTTGCCAGCCGTGGGTTTTCAAAAGATGTCCATTACCAATTCGCCTCTGTTTGAAATCTCCCTGCAACTTCAGATCCAAAAATCAGATGTTATCCATAGTAATCTCTGAGGTGAAAACCAAGTTTAAATCGTTGTCATTCAAATATGAGATAAACTGCTGCCAGGAGGAGCATATTCCCCGGCAGTCAGCTGGAGTGCTGACATCAGGGAAAGGGGAGAGAGGGGGGAACTTTAACTACGATTATCTCTCAAACCATAAAGGTTTGAGAGATGGGACTGGAGACATTTCGTTTATTTTTTTTAATGGCTACAAGATGCTGATTTTTAAATATTATGTATTACAATCCCTTTCATACCTGGGAACTTTCAAGATGAGCTGACCCTGAGATCTTTGAAATATTAACCCTTAAATCTTCCCATAATGTAGATTTTATGCAATAAGTGCCTTCTTGCTCTAACAAAGAGGTGCTCCAGTCCTTGTGCAAGGGACCTTTAACATGCTATAGTTTAGATAACTCACTGCCTGAACACAAACAAGTATAGCAGGACATCTCCCCCTGTCTTTCTGGTACAAATGGCACCAATTTAGAGGGTAAGGAAACATTTAGCTGGGGCAAATCATATAGTAGGAGACACAGACCCCTCTCACCCTGAGAATTTGGGTCAAAACCCTGAGTCTCAGTGCCAAACCCTGAGAGTTCTCAGATATGCAGATGTTTGGAAAATAATAGTCCACAATGTACTTCTAGTATAAATCACCATTATCAGTTCATGTTAAACCTGACTAAAAACTGCCACCACCCCTTTTTGATTTCAACCACAATACTAAACATACCTGGGAACTCTTAGGGTTTGGCCCTGACACTTGGGGTATTGACCCATATCTCAAGGTGAAGGGCCAAATTCTCAGGGTGAGACAGTCCAGTGCTACCTATGATATATTCTGCTCCTGTTAATTGTTTCATTAGTCTTTAATTTGCTATACACAAAAGGGGTAGGCAGGCACTAGAAAAATATAAGAGCTGAGATACCTCTAAATAGAGTGGTGCACTCCTAGACTAATAAATACCAACTATTGCACAGAGAAAAAGAACTCCCTGAAAAGAAAATCTAGGAAATGAGGCACTCTTCTCAAAGCCAAGCAATAATAAAATAACAAGTAATATCAAATATATAAATTTTATTAAGGACAATTATCAACACAGATGACATAAAAACAAAGTAAAAACCATGTAGAGAGGGTACAGGATATAATAACTATACAGAGACAAATGTATGACTATACAATATCTCTATATAACCTGTCCACACATGTGCACTGCAAATAAGGTATATAGAGTCCTCCGATGCAATGTAATATTCCCCTTCAATATCACAATAGTGAAATCCACCCATAAGTTATAAAGTGTTTTCAATACTCATGATAACACACCCTAATATCATAAAGTGCAAATATGTGCAAAATAAATATACATATGCAATTAGTGACAATAAAAGTTGTATACAATACTTTTCCAAAAAAGGAGATATAAATATAAATAGCCATCCGAGGAGAGAATAAACAGCTATCCAAGAGACCCTCTCATTGCCGACCTCCCAATGCGTATCGCCTTCTCAGGCTTCATCAGGGGATAAGGAGTCAGGAAACAGTTCTGGGTTTTAAAATCAATCATGCTCCAATCAAAAATCTCAAAAAAGAGCCATGTGAGTCACCACTAATTAAGTAGAATGATGACATTATGGCAGACAATACCAATGTATCTGCCAATTTAGAAAAGCAAAAGTAGTATCCAGATTCAATATGTAGATCAGATGAAGTATCTGCATATAGAACGGAATACAAAAATATAAGAAATACATCCATAAATTCTTAACTTAATCCCATCAAGTTCACTTGAACTAAATATGAATCTAAATACGCCGATTTATCTGGATACAAAAAGGCGATAAAAAAAGAAGAAAATAGTTGTAGCGTAATCGCAAAGACTGGCACATATATACAGCCGGCTGTGGTTAAATTTCCGTTGCTCCGATGGAGAACGAGAATATAACAGACTTATATCTATCTCCACATCATTAATCTACATATATTTATGTGCATACGGTGATAATAAAAAAAAAAATATAAGAAATACATCCATAAATTCTTAACTTAATCCCATCAAGTTCACTTGAACTAAATATGAATCTAAATATGCAGATTTATCTGGATAGAAAAAGATGATAGAAAAAAGAAGAAAATAGTTGTAGCATAATCGCAAAGACTGACACATATATACAAATATATAAACTTCCGTTGCTCCGATGGAGAGCAAATAAAGATGGAGACTTATATCTCCAGATCATTAATCTACATATATTTATGTGCATACGGCGATATAACAAAGTAATTTTTCAATAAAAATTGCCAAGATATAAAAATAATAAGCTGTTGCGATTTGAAACCATCACCATCCTTATAAGCTCTAATACAGATAAGTTCAACTGAATAGTTAAATATCAAATATACATGGTTGCATATCCTGAGTTAATACGATCCATGTCCATTAGAAAAACAGCCATGTATTGTGGTCTCCAGGATAAATAGCATAAACCAGGGGATAAAAATAAACCCATGAATGTAATTTCAAATATTCTATCAAATATTGAATCCGTAACATGTATTTAGAGGTCACATAACCGAATGGAGCATGTAAGCAAAACCCCAATAAAAACATATATACATGGATAGCCATAAAAATCTGAAAAAAGGGGAATTATTCTCCAATCCCAGTCATAAACGGTATTACAAGGTAACTGGACCCACCCTATACAAATACCTGGCAACAACAGAAACTTTGGATTGAACATATAAATCATGAAAACATTTATCCATAAAATAAAACAGAAAATAAATAGACTTATTATGCAGTCCTCTTCCAAGGAAGATGAAAGTAGTGCACTTCCCAAATATGATGTTGTTCCAGATCCCTTTTCCAATCATGATGAATGCATAATTAATTCTTATTCCAACAAGTGTTATAGAGTCATATGAAGAACAATGAGAGGGAGATATGTTACAGTATAACGCCAACTTTAGCTGTAAAACATCCAGCCAGATAAATGAGAATTCTTTACTTTCTGGCCATTCTGCACTTTCCTTAAAAAACAATTAATCAGACATTCAGGTTCTTGACCATAAAGCAACGTTCCTAATGAAAAATATGTGCAATGCAATGTCAAAGAACGCTAAAGATCTCCATCTGGATAAGTCTCAATTGTGAAGCTGATGAATTCTTTACCCATCTGCATCATCCGAATCCTTAGCCATGTAACAGCATCCCGAACCCAGAATATATACAATCAGTATTGATGATCTAAAAATATAAAACATTAGATGACCTGTTAACTAAAAAGAAAATATATGCATACTCAAAACTGTTAGAGCAGTATTAACTAATATCCCATAGATAATCTCCTCAACTTACCACCAGGAAATCAAGCCGTCTATGGGATATATATGATGTAAGCTTAATATTGACGGGTTGATTTCCTGAACGTCACAATTGCGTTGGTATCATGGTGCCCGGTGATCCTGTTGCGTAGCGGCAACATTATTATCCTATGCTGCTTTCTGATTGGCTGGCCTTAATTGCTACTCCTGGCTTGCCTTTATTTACCTTGGGATGTCCTATCTTAGGTGCCCTTTCATGGTGTACTTTCATGTGTTACTCCTGTGATTTCTACTCTGTGTATGACCTGGCCCGCCTGACTACGAGTTCCTGTTTCATGCTCTGTTGCTGACTCGTATCCTGGCTGAGAACCCGCTCTGTTGCTGACTCGTATCCTGGCTGAGAACCCGCTCTGTTGCTGACTTGTATTCTGGCTGAGAACCCGCTCCGTTGCTGACTTGTATTCTGGCTGAGAACCCGCTCCATTGCTGACTGTATTCTGGCTGAGAACCCGCTCCATTGCTGACAGTATTCTGATTGAAGATCCTGCTCCGTCTCTGACCGTCCCTGGATGAGAACCCGCTCCGTTGCTGACTATTTCCTGGCTGAAGATCCCGCTTCATCGCTGATCGTTCCTGGAGGAGACCCCGCTCAGTTGCTGACTGTATCCTGGCTGATACCCGCTACATTGCTGACCGTATTGTGGCTATTAAACACTCCTGTGCTGGCTGTATCCTGGCTGAAGACCCGCTCTGTTGCTGACTGTATTTTGGCACAGAACCGCTCCATTGCTGACCAGTAGTGGCGCTGTTCCGTTCCAGTATCCCTATTCTGCTTAACGGGCTCCGGTGCCTACTGGACCCGCCTGTGTCAGAGCGACCCCTGGTGGCTATTATTATTCTGGGCATTCGGTACATGCAGTGTTGCGCCGCGTGGCACTGTTCCTTGTCGACCAAAGGGCTAAGCTTGGGCTTAAGCTGCTCCTTAACCACTGCTAGCAGTGTGCACATTCGAAGTACCAGTACCAGAGTTCTACTCTGACTGTGTTACTCTGATCTCCCTCTGTGGCCTTACTACCTGCTATGCTGTGCTCACTCCCTCGGGGAGTTACTCTGGCTGGGCATTACCTTTAACCCTTCGTGTACCTGGAGTGTTCAGGTAGGGTTTACTACTGCTTTGGGCAGTTCTACCACTGGAGACAGTGTTATAATATCCATACCGCAGGCTAAGGGCCATTAGCTGTTTGACAGCTACCTACTGTTGCCTCGATCCCCCCCTAGCGTTCTAGGGTCTATAATTTGCAGCTACCTTGGTCTCTATTATCCCTCCTGAGGGGAGACGGTTACTCCACAGTTGCCCGGTATTTGGAGACCGTATTCGGTTCTAGCCTCCACGGTGCCAGTTTCGTTCCATACAGTCTGGTTTTGAGTTGCCTCGTTCCAGGGTCTTGGTGTCCAGGTGTCTGGACAGTGCCAGTTTTGTTCCATACAGTCTGGGTCAGAGTTGCCTCGTTCCACAGGGTTTGGGTACCCAGGCATCTGGGTAGTGCCAGTTCTGTTTCCCATACTCCTCCTGTGTGCGCTCATCTGGTCAGCTTCCCTACGGGTTGCCAGCACCTATCCACAAACTATACATTCAGTTGTGCCAGTCTAGTATTCTAATATTGCATTCCTGCAGCTACCATGTATTATTGGTTTCTGTGTGCTCTGCCTTGTGGTCCCCTGGGCCTTGTTCAGTATATGCTCTTTTTCAATAAAGTCTTTTAACCTTACCAATCTGTCTGAGTGTTCATCTAAAACCGTAACAGTTGGATGATCAAGGCCGTGTACAAACTGACCTTCAGTAAATTCTGTTTTACATTTTTCCAGTGCCCACCCAGAATATATACAATCAGTACTGATGATCTAAAAAGATCTAAAAATTAGATGATCTGCTAACTAAAAAGAATATATATGCATACTCAAAACTGTTAGAGCAGTATTAACTAATATTCTATAGATAATCTCCTCAACTTACCACCTACAAAGATGATACAATCATAATAAATTCCTCCACAACGGAGCAATTAAAATGCACATAACAATATTGTATATTATAAGCAGCTGTCAGTCTCTGAGATGGACAAACACAGAAGTAGTTCGTGACAGGTCGGCCCAGTCAACAAACACTGAAGAAGTTCGAGAAGGGGCAGGATGGTCTAGTTGACAAAAACTGAAGAAGTTCGAGACAGGGCTACTCTGGATAGGGTAGTCAACTTGGCAGGATGGTCGATGGACTACAACTCCACTGCTCTCCACTAGTCGGAGGTTTAGGAAGGGTCAAACAGATGTCGAGTTTGACCCCGTCGACAGTAGTACAGGTGGGAAGCAGGGAATATCGACTGCCCTCAACTAGTCAGAGGTATTAGGGGAGATTCCCCAGATGTCAGGGTTGACCCTGTCGACTAGTTGGACAGGCGGAAGGCAGGAAGATGTCAAGTCCCTACACCCTTGACTGACCGAGGCAGTCACCGGAGCAACCGGTGATGGCAACCCAACTCAACCGGAGAGCCAGAGGTGTAGGGTCGAGCAGACTGGAGTCGGACAATAGGTAGAGAAGCTAGAGAGTCAGATCTGGATGATAAGATCAGTCTGAGTCGGAGCTTGGGAGCAGCTGAAGGGACTCCTGTTGCGCAGCAGAAGGAGTCGTAGGAAAAGCGTGGTCGAGGTTAGCCGAGGTCAAGCCTGTACAAAGACAGAAGCCAGGGAATCAGATGGAGATGTAGTCAGGAGAGAAGCCGGGTCGAGATCCAAGACAGACGGCAGGTGACAAGGTCAAAAATCAAGGCAAGGTTCGGTACACGGATTCAGGAATTCTGCGACAAAGACTCTCAGAATATTGGCGCTAAAATCTAGCAAGACTAGGAGGTTGACCCAGGTAGATAAAGCCTGAAGCAGCCAATAGGGATGATGGTAGGAGGAAGGAGCGTGACAGCAGCAAAGTATGAAAACCATAGGACATAGAATGGTACTACTCAGATACATCTATATCAATTGATATATTCTGTGAAGAACATATCTTCATTCATCCCAGTCGGGCAGCAAGACTGCAACATGTATATCCACCCGGTTTCACGTTACAATAACAATTTTGAGATATTACCTCTTCTCATATTCAGTTGAACCCTATCTAGGCCATAGAAACGTACATGATCCATAGAGCCTTGGTGGACAGATAAGAAATGTTGTGTAAAAGTTTTTAATGTTATGCCCTTACCTGAATCACTCCTCGCATAACGTATAAGTGATAGGTCTTTTTGCATCCTAAGCTTCAACCTTTGCGTAGTCTGTCCTACATAGAACTTATCACATGGGCACCTGATAGGATACACACAATTATTAGTCCGGCAATTGATAAAATATCTTAAGTCCAAATCTCTGCCAACTACCGGGCTAAAAAATTCTTTGCTTGGAATCATGTATTGACAAATTGAGCAATTACCACAAGGGTAACTGCCCACACATTTATGGCCACTTATATGCCTATTTAAGGGAAGGAAAAGACTATGTACCAATGAATTAGAAATAGGTTTTGATCTTCTAGCAATTACAGAGGGATGCGCACTAAGATATTATTGCAGTGTTTCGTTCGACTGTAAAATATGCCAATGTTTCCTAAACATTTGTTGGATATTGTACCACTGTTCATTATACGTCACAACTGGAGCAACATATGAATGTCAATTCTTCTTTGTATTTTTATTGAAAATGCTAGGGTTACCTGTACAAAGTAACTCCTCACGTTTGGTTTTCCTGGCTCTCTGAAAGCCTTTCTTGATACACGAGCTAGGATAACCCCTCTCACGAAAAGGTTCAGAAAGATCTTGTAAATTCTGAATAAACGCCTCTTCAGTGGAGCAATTACGATATTGTTCTATTGGAATAGTCTTTTTGACGTGCGTTGGGTGGGCAATGGAAAAATGTAAAACAGAATTTACTGAAGTACTCTTCTGAAAAAGGTCAGTTTGTACATGGCCCTGATCATCCAAGGCAATTGTGACATCTAGAAAATCAACCCGTCAATATTAAGCTTACATCATATATATCCCATAGACAGGTTGATTTCCTGGTGGTAAGTTGAGATTATCTATAGGATATTAGTTAACACTGCTCTAACAGTTTTGAGTATGCATATATTTTCTTTTTAGTTAACAGATCATCTAAATGTTTATATTTTTAGATCTTTGTAGATCATCAATACTAATTGTATATATGCTGGTTTCGGGATGCTGTTACATGGTTAAGGATTCGGATGATGCAGATGGGTAAAGAATTCATCAGCTTCACAATTGGGACTTATCCAAATGGAGATCCTTAGAGTTCTTTGACATCGCATTGCACGTATTTTTCATTTGGGACATTGCTTTATGGTCAAGAACCTGAATGTCCGATGAATTGTTTTTTGAGGAGAGTGCAGATTAGCCAGAAAGTAAAGAATTCTTATTTATCTGTCTGGATGTTTTACAGCTAAAGTTGGCATTCTACTATAACATATATCAATCTCATTGTTCTTCATATGATTCTATAACACTTATTGGAATAAGAATTAATTATGCATTCATCATGATTGGAAAAGAGATCTGGAAGAACATCATATTTGGGAAGTGCACTACTTTCATCTCCCTTGGAAGAGGACTCCATACGAATAAGTCTATTTATTTTCTTTTTTATTTTATGGATAAATGTTTTCATGATTTATATGTTGTTCAATACAAAGTTGCTATTGTTACCAGGTATTTGTATAGGGTGCGTCCAGTTACCTTGTAATACCGTTTATGACTGGGATTGGAGAATAATTCCCCTATTTTCAGGTCTTTATGGCTATCCATGTATATATGTTTTTATTGGGGTTTTGCTTACATGCTCCATTCTGTTATGTGATTTCTAAATGCATGTTACGGATTCAATATTTGATAGAATATTTGAAATTACATGCATGGGTTTATTTTTATCCTCTGGTTTATGCTATTTATCCTGGACACCGCAATACATGGCTGTTTTTCTGGTGGACGTGGATCGTGTTGACTCAGGATATGCAACCATGTATACATGATATTTAACTATTCAGTTGAACTTATCTGTATTAGAGCTTATAAGGATGGTGATGGTTTCAAATCGCAATAGCTTATTATTATTTTTATAGGTCTGCAACTTTTATTGAAAAACTTCTTTGTTATATCACCGTATGCACATAAATATATGTAGATTAATGATCTGGAGATAGATATAAGTCTGTTATATTCTCGTTCTCCATCGGAGCAACGGAAATTTAACCACAGCCGGCTGTATATATATGTGCCAGTCTTTTACGCTACAACTATTTTCTTCTTTTTTTATCGCCTTTTTTTGTATCCAGATAAATCGGCGTATTTAGATTCATATTTAGTTCAAGTGAACTTGATGGGATTAAGTTAAGAATTTATGGATGTATTTCTTATATTTTTGTATTCCGTTCTATATGCAGATACTTCATCTGATCCACTAATTGAGTCTGGATACTAATTTTGCTTTTCTAAATTGGCGGATACATTGGTATTGTCTGCCATAATTACTTATGTCATTCTACTTAATTAGTGGTGATTCACATGACTTTTTTTTTTAGATTTTTGATTGGAGCATGATTGATTTTAAAACCCAGAACTGTTTCCTGACTCCTTAACCCCTGACGAAGCCTGAGAAGGCAATACGCGTTGGGAGGTCGGCAATGAGAGGTCTCTTGGATAGCTTTTTATTCTCTCCTTGGATGGCTATTTAATCCCCTTTTTTGGACAAGTATTGTATACAACTTTTATTGTCACTAATTTAATCTGTATATTTATTTTGCACTTTAAGATATTAGGGTGTGTTATTATGAGTATTGTTAGCACTTTATAACATGTGGGTGGATTTTACTATTGTGATATTGAACGGGAATATTACATTGCATCAGAGGACTCTATACACCTTATTTGCAGTGCACACGTGTGGACAGGTTATATAAAGATATTGTATAAGTCATATATTTGTCTCTGTATAGTTATTATAGCCTGTACCCTCTCTACATGGTTTTTAATTTGTTTTTATAGCATATGTGTTGATAATTGTCCTTAATAAAATTTATATATTTGATATTACTCATTATTTTTTTTATTGGTTGGCTTTGAGAAGAGTGCCTCATTTACTAGACTTTCTTTTCAGGGAGTTCGTTTTCTTTGTTTGTGCAATACTTAGTCTTTAATTTAGTGGCACTTGAACCAGGAAGACAGAGGAAGAAGGCCTGCTTGCCTTGTGTATATTCATGCAGTGATAACTTTAAGCTGTTGCTCATTTTGAAAGTTCCCAGATAGGAAATGAAATCAAGGTCAAGTAAAGATGAACTCTACTTATTTAGTTGGCGATGCTGGGTGCCTGGCTGGTGGGCAGGGCATTATTGAGAATTGTTAGGTTATTTCATAACTTTTTGCCACCTCTTTATGTAACAGAATAAATGATTTAGAGTAAGAGAAAATCATACACATATATAGCAAAGTTTAAACAAACAATGTGTAATTGCTGTTGAGCAACACCAGGACCACCTGATGTTTAGTTTAATAAACCGTTTTATTATTCTGGCGCAATTTGATACACTTAAATACACCACATACACATACCTCCAAAGTGTGCCTCTTTAGGAGGGACAGTCCCTCTTTCCCACCCTGATGTTCCTCTTTTTAGGAGATTGGATTGCATGGTGTGTTTATAAGTGTATCACATTGCTCCACAGCAATAAAACTCACATTATGGTTTGTTTAAATGTTAGTATATGTGTTTATAAATTATTCTGTATAAATAAAATACTTAGATCTTGTTATAAGTCATTTATTTGGTTACACAAGGAGGTATCAATAGGTCATTAAACAGCCTAAAAAATCGCTGTAACGTCCCACCCACCAACCACACCCCCAGCAATACCCCCTAAAACAAAATTGTCCTTCTTTGGCAATTTCAAATGTTGGGAGGTATGCATACACATTTTTATCTTCTAAAAAGCATGATACCAGGGTTGGAAAGACAAACTTTGATCTTAAAGAGGAGCACTTGGTACATAATTTTGACCTATTGACACCTATTTTGTTATTTAATAATCTATTTAGAATAAGACCAAGATATTATACTTACACAAACTAGCTTATAAACAGATATACTGAAGTTTCAACAAACATTGCTCTGGAGCAACGTTATACACACAATTTTAACCACCTCGGGTCAATAGTTCACTCAATATGTGACTCCCCATACACAAAAAATGGCGTAGGGAACTAGACCACGCCCTATGCTTAAGTCTCGCCAGCTATTAACCCTTTAACCGCTGTTCCCTCACTTTTGCCGCAAATATCACAATTGGCACCCTGCGCGATACATTGTTACGCAATGCATTGCTAAGCATTCCATCGGTTAAGGAGACACTGTTAGCAGGCATTTTTTTTTTTTTTTTTTAAAGTTCGTGACGTTTTACGTGATGACATCATGCACCCAGAGACGCCTTTCCGTTGCCCTTCCTTCTCTGTGCCCTTAGAACCTGGTAGACGGTTCAAGTGTCTCCGCCTTAGTAGTGACGTGTTTCCGACAGTATAGCTGCATTTCCGTTTTCTTGGCCAAGTGACATTGAAGGAGTTCTACGGACGTTAAACTCTGAGGTGAGCGGATAGCAGCTAGGCCAGAAAAGCTGGCGTTAGGCTGCTGAGAAAGGAGAGTGGGTTGGTGAAAGAAAGACAGAGATAAGGAACTATAGATAGATATCTGCAAGTTGGGGGTGCTTGGTGATTAGACAATGAGTAGAAAGCAAGGGTGGGAATGGGAAACGAAATATTGCATGTTCATCCCATGTTTAGTGTGTAGTCAGTTTTTAGCATATACTGTATATTCCATGTTTTTTTAGCGAAATGTAAACATTAATATATATAGCTTGCTACATTTTTGTATGTTGATTTTTATTCGTTTTTTGCTTTTAGAAACGTCCCTTTGACCCATATTTATAAAAGCCAACTGACGTTATTCTCTCATTAACCATCTGTGCCTTAGGGGATATATTAAATTGGTCTTTAGCACACAAGGGGTCAAGAGAGGTGTCCAGTGCATTGCTTTGCAAGTCATTGAAGACCTCTCTGATATTCAAGGGATTGCTACAGATTTTAGCATGGCATACAAAGTATTTGACTATGAAACACCTTTACTTATTAGGTCAGATGTTTGATGTTCCTTTACATGAACGTTGATGTTAACATGCAAGTGTTTTGTAGCATGTCAGGAGAAATGTCAATGTTTAAGCTTCTATAACAATTCTCCCTCTTAATTAACTTCCTGGCTGTACTAGTAGAGATATCCCTAAGCAAAAAGTGTAAATGATTTTCCCCCTGTCTGCTATAAAAAGGCATTGAAGTATGGTGAGTCTGAAGTTATGAAATGTTGGCTTGTAAGACGACTTTACCATTCAGAGTTCATAAACTTGCAATGTCTGTGTGATTATCTCAGTAGTAGCCAATTTTAACAATATTGGGTCTTCAAACTCACACTGGTTTATTTATAGAGCACCATTTTGTTGTTACAGTAGTGAAGTAATAAACCATAAATATACAATATCCTCTGATAAAGGTAGGCTTATAGCACTACAAGTGTTAAATTTGTTTCTGTGGGAGAGCTTTGAATGCTAGATGATTCTCCTTTAAGGTTATGGAAAGCACTTTACCGCTGTGACATTTTGAGAGCAGATACTTGACTGAAGCATTCCCCCAGAAGTGGGAGCTTGCTTATTTTACACATAGGTAAAATGTAGACAGTATACCTTGTTCATAGTCAACTATTACTACTCCATTAATGAAGCATGTTGAATCCTACTTGTCTTGTATCTTTCGTCAGGCAAAATGGCAGAAGAGATGCGACAGAAGATTGAGAATTTCAAAACTGCACCTTTTGATGCAAGATTCCCAAACAACAACCAGACCAAGCACTGCTACCAGAACTACCTTGGTAAGGGCTGCTTCTCATTCAGTGACATTAGCACTTGACCTTGATATACTATGCACATTAAACACTGTTTTAGTTAAGGAGAGAGAAGTTTATGGGCAATCTGTCTATCTAGCAACATACAAAACTTGGTACCATATAACTGCTTCTTAAAATTCTTGATGAGTTGTGTTCAAGGCACCACTGGGCAGATTTTGATATGAAGAGCTGTTGATAATAAAGTTTTGCTTCAGACCTTTTGTCCCTGAAATGGTTTCCCCAGTTGATCTGTCTACAATATAAAGACTGATTATCTTTGTCCCCAGAAATCCACTGCCTTCCGAATCCCATTGTCTGGTTTGTGGAGGTGTGACCTAGATACAGTCTTGAACAGGTCACTATAAGCAGAAAACTATAAATATGCTGCACAAATTATTACCCAAGTACTTGTACTTTATATATAGCTGTGGGTTAAGTGATCTGTTAAATTAATAGCCACTTATTTTTAGGGTCTGTTTCTCTTTTGAGACACTACAGGAAGTAGGGAGTACAAAGCTATGTCTCCAACTTCTTAACCTACTGTGTGGTGGCACGTACAGTACTATTTAGGAGGAGACACTGGCTAGAGTCCACAAAATTGGATATTCAAGTTTCTTTGCAGTAGCACAATCTTTGCTGTAAAGTAAAACATGGTAGCCTCATAGGCCATTACAGGCTTTTCATACTGCATCTTTCCTATGTTCTGAGACCACTGGTGCAACTTCATCTATGAGTGTCATCTGTGACACTTTAGCTCTGTGAGCTGCTTCATAATGAGCAACATTGGTTGTGTCCTGCAACAGTCGCTTGTATGAACATGGGCTAATTCATGCATAAGTATCAACCTATTTCATGGGGTGTTGTATTCAGGAGAAACAAAGTATCAGTTTCCTAGCAATTGGCAAAATTATTCATTATTATTTTTTTTTCCTTAATTGGTCATAAGTTTAAAACATGGATAAAGTGTAACAGATTTTAACCTTATGCGTTCCAGAAGGGTATACAATAGATTACTTTGCAATATGTGCATACCTCTCTTGCATTCAAAGGGTTAAATGTGTCAACTTGAGTCCATACTAGCTGTACTCAAAAGGTTACTATGAAGTAGAAGGGAGGAGTTCAACAAATGTTGTCCCCCTGCTTTTCATAAGTTTGTGTGTTTTTGTTTTAAAGCAAGACAGAAATAGGATATTAAGTGGCCATAATGAATAATTCCGCAGCAATTCAGGTGTGCCACAGGGGACAAATGGAAATTCACATTGACTTCTTTAATTGAAGGTTTCAACACGTTGAATGCTAGTGGTGGAGACCCCTAGCATTAAAGGGATGAAGCTCAAGTTAATTGGCGGTCATTTTTATGCCCTCTATGATGCAGCTTGTTTGCTCTAGAATCAATTGTGACCAAAGTAGTGGAGCAGTTCTTGGGCTACAGTGGCACTGTAGGAGACAAGTAAATATGCCCCTTTTATTTAAACTGGGCTCCTAACACATTGCGTGCTATAGGTCTCCAAAATGCTGCTTCTTCATTTAGAAGATTTTTTTAAAGCCCGACTTAAAGTAATGAGAAGGCCTCTTTTGTTTTTCCCCCATGGTACAGTTGGTTTGCTCCAGAGCAGTAAGTTCAATGTCAAACAGAGCTAATGGCAATACTGTGCAGTGACTTGGCATAAAGTGGTATACAGCCACCAAAATACAGCTTTGTCTATTTTACAGAAAAACGGCTAGTACAACATAAGGCAGGTTTCTGTTCTTTGTAAAACAAATTAAACTTATCTTAAGGGGCTAAAGTAGTTTTGTCACGCTAACTTATGACGTGCCAGGACTGTGACTCTGGTCCGGATGTAGGGAACGATGATAGTCCTTGCACATCATGGAATCCTGGGGTCCGGCGCAGCTGGTGCCATTCTGTGATCCCAGAATTTATTGCAGCGCAAAAAAAAAAAAAAAAAAGTTCCATGATTCTCTAGGGCTGCTCCTGACTTGAAAGACAGTGCTACACAGTGGAAATGTTTCTTTAATTTCTTGGTGAGTTGGTATACTTCAAAACACAACATGTATTCTAAATGGCCTATTGCAAATGAGTACGTGCGCAGTCTCAACTCATCATGGCCTGATGCCTTCAGGGTCCTGCTTCTTGCCACAGTGTGGTCTGAGAACCATTTTTTTTTTTTATTATTAACCAGTTCTGTATGCCAGACCACAGGGACACACTATGCTCACTGCACCTAGTAATTTTAACCCTTTGAGCACCAAAGGGTTTTGCAATAAATTTGTTTACAATACATATATATTGCATACCCCTCCTGATCCTTAAAGGAGTAACTGGGCTCCTGCTCTCTGCCTGCTAGCAGATTTTATATCCTATCTATAAGTGTATTTAATAAAAAAAAAAAAATACATAGGTGGAACATATCGTGGCTAAAATTCTGCTTGTCTGTTGCTAATATTGCTAGAATTGGTATACATCTCTGAAGAAACTATCGTGCCTGCTTCAGTGAGCATTACATCCAGGATTAATTGAAGCTTTGAACAGGGCAAAAACCTTTTCAGGGCCATTAGAATTTTTTGCCCATAATAAGATATGGGTATATGGTTAATTGGCTAATACTCTCTCCCCCCCCCCCCCCCCAAAAAAAAAAAAAAAAAAAAGTTCCAAAACAGTGTGTAAGTGTAAGGGAGCACACTTCTGTTTACAGTTCCCTGTAGATGGGACACTGAATTTACATTGTGCCTGTGTTTTTTACTTAGATTATCATCGTTGCCAGAAATCTTTGATCAGCAAAGGAAAAGACCCTTACGTTTGTGAGTGGTACCATCGTGTTTACAAGTGTATGTGCCCCATCTCATGGGTAAGTGAAATGTGACTTTTCTTTTTGTGCCCATTATGACTGAAGTTAAAGTTGGTAGTGTTCCATTTTTTTATTGTTATAGAAATACTTACTGATTAAATAATGGTGTGTGTGTGTGTGTGTGTGTGTGTGTGTGTGTGTGTGTGTGTGTGTAAGCTCCAGCTTGCATCTGGTGTGTTTTACACTTTAAAGTGGATATACCACCTGTTTTAAAGTTAGTCGCCAGATGGGGAATTAGATGACAATCTGCTCCGTAGTGCTATTCGCCAGAATAATAACCTGGCTAAATAGAACGAGACCCTGCTCCGGGGCTGACAGGCAGTAGAGCGTGCAGACATCTTTCCATAGGGACGTCTTCACATCTGCGCTGTCGGACCCTTTTGGAGCTGAACATCTCCTAGCAACGCCTCCTAGAGCCGGCTGGGACTGACAGCACGTGCAAAGACTGCACTATAGCAAGATGTCTGCACTCTGTACTGCCTGTCAGCCCCGTCTGTTTAACCAGGTATTTATTCTGGCAACTAGCACTACTGAGAAGCTAGCTGCCAGATGAGGAATTAGATGACAAACTTTAAAACAGATGTTAGTTCCACTTTAGAAGCTACAAGTCAATCCTTTAATTGCTTTTCTAATATATTTGTAGACTACTGATATTCTTTAGTCCTTGATCAAGCCTCTACTTCTTGTAATGTGTGGCAAAGCCCAAGACAGTTCATGTAATAAAAGAAATTACAATATCATATGTTATCCATTTAGTTTGCCGTTACAAAACAAAGCAAAAAAAAAAACATTATCTGCACGAAAATTAATGTTTAAAAAGTGCCCGACAGCCTATTTCCGGCTTGCCATACTGCCTCTGCTCCCCTCCCTCCCTCCAATGACGGAGGCTGTCTGTCTCTAAGCTGGAGCGATCTCATTGGCTAGATATCGAACTCTGCCAATGAGATCACTCCAGCTTAGACAGACATCCTCCGATGACGGATGTAACTATGTAGTGGGACGGGAGCTGAGGCAGTACTGCAAGACGGAAGTAGGTTGCCGGGCACTTTTTAAACATTAAGTTTTGTGCAGATCGTTTTTGTGGTTATAAATGTTTTCCCTAAATTCTCTAACTAATGAGCATTACTTATATCTATGTGAGAGATCCCCTTTAAAGTGTACCTATCACCTGTTATAAACTATGGCAATTCTGAAAGTGTCTGAGTGTCTATGACACTCAAAGGGTTAAGAATGCGTGTGAGGGAGCCGTGTATAAATAGACAACTCCACAGGCCACATGAATACATTTTAGGTCTTAGGTACCAAATAGGGCATTCTTATAGTTGTTAGTGTAGAAAACAGCTTTAATTTTTTAATTATTTGGTGTTTCTTCTGTATGTCTGTGTTTTTTATTTTTCTTATTTACATTTATTTCTATTTTAGGTGACCAAATGGGATGAGCAGAGGGAGGCTGGAACATTCCCAGGCAAAATCTGAGTGTTTCCTTTCTTTATGGGATTGGACTGCTGGTTGATGGAGACACATTCAGTGCTTTAATTGTATTTGGGCATAGCACTTCTGTTTAATATTGTCAATGTGAAACTTGTTGCATCTGTTTAAATGCAGAGCTCCTTGAAGACTCATTTATGTCAATAAAGCCTAAAAAACCTCAACTATCTTTCCCTTTGCTTTGGTAGCCAAGTGACCCAATAATCATTTTTTATAGCTTAAGGTGACTGTAGACATTCTTTTTGACTGCGTACTCTAAGTGCTAAATATATAAGGGTTAATGCTGTAATATATATACTTTTAGTGTTCTGGCCAGCGAGCTCTCTGACTAGTGTCTGTGAGAGCAGGGATAGCAGTGCAATGATCACTGGCCTGTACAGTTGCTTTTAACAATCTGTGTTTCGACAAAAACTTGTATTTGGAACATTTGTGGGTCTGTCATTCAATGGATCAATATGGAGCCATAGGTGCTGAATATGCACTTTTGAGAAGTTGTGTGTTTTTTTTTTTTTTTTAAATGTGGTGTAAAATGGGGACACTACAGTCTGTCTCAGCCATCATCAAGGCACAAAGCTCAGTCGCTACTGCCATTTTATGAACAAGTAATGTAATAAGTGTGTATATGAGAAGGATGCCCCTGGCATCAGTGATGGGTCATAATGTATGTAAATATAACCCTATGAGCAAACATCATTGCTTGCTAGGAGTTATAAACAACAATGTGGAGAAATATACAATATATATACATTGGGACCAAAATGGTCCTGTGACATCTGTCTGCTAAGAGTATACCATTGTTGCAACTAGACAGAAAAGTTAGTAATAAGTGCCCCATTTAGTATCAAAGTCTGTAACCTCTTTTACCTTGGACATATATAGCCGCTCTTAGTGGGGAACAGATTTGATATATTTGGGAACTGTATTTGGGTCACATCTATTCACCAGTTCCCAACTTCATATTACTTATACTAATTGGAGCAAATGCCACCTGTCCAGAGTCTCACCTCCAGCATAAGCATTTATAGTTTCAAGTTCTGGGTCCTTATTCCACCCCTTCGGTAAAAGGATAATATCCTCAGGGGCAGGCATGAAGCGGTTTTCCGCATGTATAAATATGTAGTATGTGCCACCTAAGAAACAGAACTGTCCTTTCTTGTGGTAACAGTCCCAATTGTGTCCAGCTTGAGACCTCTGTAAAGTTCAGAGAGATGCATTCATCACCTGTTAAGCCAAGGCTGGTTAATCAGAAGACAAGTCAGCTTCACCCCTTTCTGGGAGTCAGGCTAGATACACTCCAGCAAAGGGCTTTCCTCTTATTTCCAGCGTGGAACACAGGAACCCTGATGTAAAGCTCCCTTCCTTCAGAGGACAGGGCATCACACTTAAAAAAAAAAAATAAATAAATAAATAAAAAAAATAAAAAAAAAATAAAAATGGCATGGCCTCTGAGGTGGAGACTCCCTTATTCCCTCCAGTGCTATCACATGCTTCCTCAGCTTCAAGTAACCTCGCCTCATGAAAGAGCGTTTTGGTCACTGCTGTCTTGGGCTTTGTTTTTGTTTTTCTATTAGGCTGTATAATTCCCCCCCCCCCCCCCATTAGGTGGGATTCCCATTAAACTGCTTTCCTGGAGTCGGACTGATCCGTTCACAGGATTATTTTAGGACCTTCCCCTGTGGAGGTTGACTTTGTGTAAGTCTCTCTCAATATTGAGCTTTTTCAGAAGTTGTTTATTTAAATGGCAGTCTGTAGAGTGGTAAGTTAACAGTTGAGTTTCATGGTCCTACTTTCTATGTCCTTCTTTCTCTTACAGCTACAGTTATTTGGTGTTTATTGCCTGCTATGCACTCCACATTCTCTTTGTTTTTTGTATGATTGTATCTGTACCTGAGCGATTTCCTCCCCCTCTCTTTCCTCCATTTTGAGAAAATGTCTTAATGTTCTTCTTTCTCTTTTGCATTCTGTGTGTGTGTGTGTGTGTGTGTGTGTGTGTGTGTGTGTGTGTGTATATATAATGTGTATACACACACTTCTTATTTCTTTAATACTTTATTTGGTGTGGCCCTTTTAATAACTGGGTATCTTTGTGGTGGCCATCATAATTATGTCCAAATGATAAAGGGGTGCTTGTTTAGTATTATAATTAAACTATATGACCTCCCCAAAAGCACTTGGGTATTTACAAAATGTAAGTCCGTTGGAAATGGCCAGCCAATATGGATGGAGGTTTCAGACTGCCTCCACTGAAGTCAATGTTTATTTTATTGCTGCTCCCCAACAAAAGGGCCCTCCGAAGCTCCTCAAAATGACAGACCACAAGGCAGATGGGGGCGCTGAGAGACATTATAAATGTAATAAAGGTGGAGGTAATCTAAGTACTTGCATTTGTCATCCAGCTTTTCACTCCATAACAAGCATATTGCAGGCAGGAACCTCTGCACTTCCTGCTTCGGGTATACCAGTTCACCGGAACTTGTCATATTGTAAAAGGGAATGCAAATATAAGAGAATACTAATCAGTCAAAGGGATAAAATATTCCAACACCGAACCATTTGCTCTGTGGAGTCCAAAGCATTTCTGAGCATTATGCTCTTTTCTCAGGAACACAAAATATACAACAAGGAAACAACCCTAAACATAATTCTGTTAACTCTCTCATTCAATATCCAGTCTAGCTAATCTTTTGCGCTGATATTTGATTGAAACCTTCTGACAAATTTATGGATAAACCGTGAGAAGAGATTGCAGTAAAAGAAGGGGAACAAAAACAACAGGGCGACCCGGTGTGCATCAGTTTGCTGCGAATATGGACCACCACCTTCACCCTATGGGTGCACACTCACAAACAACATGTGTTGCACTTTGCTTATGCCCAATCCATCTTCTATCACAGCTGGGATGACCAAACTGCTCCCAGATGCAGTATCCTGATGTAAATAGGCTGCCTTCTCTCTACAACTTTCTCTCCCCACAGTGGTACATAACTCTGATAATCATGAGACAGCAGGCACATTAAAAAAAAAAAATAAATGGAGAAAAAGTGACCCAATGGTGTACTATCATCAATATTTCATTCACACTATCTATAAATTTATAATATAGAGAGAGACACTCACAGGACTTTCAGCATAGAGAGAATTAAATTTATTGCTGCAAGATCAATGTTTCGGCCAGGCTCAGCTGGCCTTCCTCAAGACAAGTGTACAGTGTCAACAACCCGCTTAAAAACCCTCATGCAAGTGAAGCGCCAAACCAGCGCTAGGGTCATGGTGACGTCATCTGACCCAAAGGGTCGTCACCAACGACCCTAAATCATAGTGAGCAAACTCATGTGTAATCATAGATTAAAATTAAAAAATGGAATGACAAGCTAATAAAAATTAGTAGGTACCAGTAACCTGACATATTTGGTTATAACATATGCATACTAATATTATGAGTTTAAAGGCTTAGAGAGTAGAGCCCATACATACCCAGAGGTCATGCCTTAGGAATGAAACGCAGTTAAAGCAGTGTGGTTACAGTCTCAGCGGATCAAACTCTGTGTGTCAACACATCGCGATTTTACTGCATTGCAAGATGTGTTAATATACACAAAAACTGGGATGAAGCAGGATGAGACTGAGATCAAAGCGTCACTGCGTCCCTGGTTGACCCCTGAGCTGACAAGCGCCACCTACAGTCTAAATCAAAAGTTACATAACTACTGCAAGAAAGGCATATTAACCCTTTCAATATCAGTGTGTGATATAGTTTAATAAGGTATAGTCCCAAACGAACGGAATATACAGGTTCAAAGTCATAGGAGAAAGTTATATTAAAGGGATAGTAATACTTCGTTTTAACTTTATTTTATTTTGTAGGCATTAAAAAAACATGAAGAATGATATAAGTCTTATCTCTCAAACCTTTATGGTTTATGAGATATTCACAAGCAAAGTTCCCCTCCCCGCCCCTTTTTCCTAGTGTAAGCCATCTCTTCTCAGATGTGGATCAGGTTGTATGACAGTACAGATAACAGCAGGGGACAATTTTCTTTGTATGAAAACAATGAAAGCCCTTCCCCCCTTGACAAGTTTTTCAGCTTTTTCCATTATCTTAATTGAAGATTGTCCCTCTCTGCAGTCTACCTGGGCATCTCCCTTCTGATCTGGTTGAAGAGGGGGGGGATACTTTGTTTGTGAATATCTCTTAAACCATAAAGGTTTCAGAGATAAGACTTATATCGTTCTTCATGTTTTTTTAATGCCTACAAAATAAAATAAAGTTAAAATGAAGTATTACTATCCCTTTAAGTATCCAAATAGCAAGGGCATCCTCAAACAGCAGATTATAGTCAAGATTTATTCTACTGATGTCTCAAGATAAAGATAAATGAGACATAAACAAATTATGTTCAATCATAATATCCCGTAGAACGTCACTATAAATGGAAAATCGTTCAAAAGTCATGTAACATCCAAAGAGCCATCTCATGCGATTGTTCATGTGTACACCAAAATTATATTGGTCAAAAGGTTCAATGTACTGTTTAATTTCATTCTTTGTTATGGGTATACTGAATATATTCAAATGGGAGTTAACTATTACAGAGAGGGCCACAGAACACCTTATTGACCCGTTCCGCTAACCAACATCGTCACTCAGGTCTATTTAACAAAGGTGAGATGGTAACATAAAAACCACCCGAGTAAGATTAAAGTTATGGCATACTCAACGAATTTCAATGTTGTGGCTACTAAAATATCCCCCTTGCAACAATCTATGTTGTATGAGTTCATAGCGGGCTAATGCATCACTGGAATCGGCTGCCATCTAAATGGTCAAAGCATCAAAAGGCAAGATGGGGAGCAGCCTACGAGGAGCACTATTAGTCATGGTGCATATGTGCCCTCCTTAACAAAGGCTCATTAGGTGGTAATTATATGTTTCATCGGTGTCTAAAGACCAGTTTACTGAACCAAGTCTGTATGTCGACATGGTGTCAGAAAAAGGCTGAATATCCGATCTGTTCATTCTAGCCTCTAGGGGCAAGAGTATTGAGTCTGTGAATCCACCTGGCCTCGCACTGTAGTAGGCGAATACCCTGATTGCCACCCCTCTTTGGGGGGGGGAGATATAATCAATGATCATAGACCTCAATGTAAGCAAGCCATGTTGAAATTCCAAAAAATGCCTCGCTACTGGTTTATCTGATGTTTTGGAGGATAGTTCCAACCTAATTGATGACCTATGGTTTGCCATGCATTCTCTAAAAGTCGTGGTGGTCTTACCCACGTAATATAGGCCACAAGGACATGTCAGTATGTAGACTATGTGGTCAGAGGTACAAGTGACCCTATGTTTAATAGGAAAACTCTCATTAGTATGAGGATGTTTAAATTTTTGTCCAGTCGTCATAGTGTTACATGTGGTGCAGTTGCTGCACCTATAACATCCAGGTTTAATAGGTTTTGAAGTCAACCAATTGCTCCTCTGGTCCCTGAGATTAGGGGGTTCCAAATTGGGTCTCATTAAAATGTCTTTCAGGGTTCTACCCCTCCGGTAGGCAATCATAGGTGCCGGCATGTCATTAAAGGGTAATTGCGGATCAGCGGTTAATAAAAAAAAATGAAAAAAATTCTTGGTGAGTGTAAGCCTTAGCATTTCACAGAGCAATTCAATAGGAAATTGTCGGTCAAGCGTCGACTCTGTGAGTGCTATGCGGACAGCCTGTATCCCTTCCTCATGTGGAATAACGGTATACAGGCTGTCGACATCCATTGTCACAAGGATATCCATGGTAGTCAAGTCAGTCAAATTCAGGATCAGTTGTAAAAAGTGGCTTGTATCACGGATGTATGATGACATATTCTGTAAAATGGGTTGTAGTACAGTATCAAGAAATATGGCAATGGGTTGTAAGAGTGAACCCCTGGCAGAAATGATTGGTCTGCCAGGGGGATTTTTAAGGGTCTTATGAATTTTAGGAAGTGTGTATATAATTGTACAAATAGGGTATTGAGTTAATAAGAACTGTAAAAGGTTGGTATCTATCCATCCATGAATTTCTACTTGGCTTAGGAAATTGTCTATCTGGCAAAGTTCAGCCACATCAGAAGGGAAGTGCCCAGGTAGACTGCAGAGAGGGACAATCTTCAATTAAGATAAGGGAAAAAGCTGAAAAACTTGTCAAGGGGGTAAAGGCTTTCATTCTTTTCATACAAAGAAGACTGTCCCCTGCTGTTATCTGTCTGGTCTTACAACCAGATTCACATCTGAGAAGAGATGGCTTACACTAGGAAAAAGGGGCGGGAGGTGGAAACTTTGCTTGTGAATATCTCTTAAACCATAAAGGTTTGAGAGATAAGACTTATATCATTCTTCATGTTTTTTTAATCCCTACAAAATAAAATAAAGTTAAAACAAAGTATTACTATCCCTTTAAAGGACTTAGTTGGATCATTAGATAATTTAAGGTAAGTGTTCGTATCGGCCAATTGTGCAAGTATCTCCTGTCTGTAATCGTCTCTGTCAAGTACCACAATAGCCCCACCCTTATCTGCCGGTCTAATGACTATAGTCTCATCATGAGCTAGGTCAGACAGTGCTTTTCGTTCTGCCAATGATAAATTAGGGAAACGTGTGGTTCTAGGATAGTGAGACGCATCAGCCATAAGATTGCGGGTGAAGCACTTCAAAATTGGATTCATGTTTGGTGGATCAAATGAGCTTTTGGGTTTCAAGCCAGAATAAGGAATCTTGGGTTTATTCTGATAAAAATCAGCTAAATTTAGCATTCTCTGAAATTTGTGACAATCGGTATCAAATTGGAATTGATCAAAAATTGTTGATGGTACAAAAGATAAACCCCTATTTAGAACCTGTCTTTCTACTGAGGTGATGGCTCTACTGCTGAGGTTGTAGATATTTTCTTGGGAATTTTTGGAGGCTTGTTTTTTCTGGTGCTTCACCCCGCGTCTTGGATGTGGCCTCCTGTGGCCCCTCCTCTGTTGGCCGCCCTGGTAAGGATGCCCAAAAAAGGAGGTTGTGAGGGTGCAGGTGTGGATTGAGAAGAGTTTGTGTCTCAGGGGTGAAATCTGTGTCAGACTGGGAAGAGTTACCTGAACTGTCGTCTATGGTTTGTAAATTAATAGGACGTCTATGTGGTCTATGGCGGCTGCTTTGTTGTCTGGGTTGGTACCCCTCAGAACCAGTTAGCCAACGATACACTCTTTTGTCTCTATAATCCTCCTGCACCTTAGTCAATTTAGAGTTTTTAAATGTTATAAGATCTTGATTGTATTTATTAATCGCAGTCTCCAATTTTGAGTACCAACCAGAGGAAGAGTCAGCCAAAAGTGTGGTTTTGTGCATAAGCTCAAAGGTGTTTATTTCAGTGGTGACCTCTTTAAGTATTTTACCTACTTCCTCCACTACAAGTACAATTAAATCAAGTGAGCATTTGTTTAAAAAACTGCACCATCGGTGGCAAAACTCAGGGTTATTCCTACCGATGGTGGGTACCTTATTAATTCTAAATCCTCTGGGGATCTGACCTGCTCTATGATAATCAGATAAGAATAAACCGTGTAGATATAAATCTACTTCACGTTTTTTTAGTTTGGTTAAACGCTGATAGAGATTGAGAGGTGTCTCACCTTCTGCCTCTGGTTCACAAGGCGGTGCAAAAAGGATGTTCTGAATTTGTTCTGCAGAAAACTATATAACGTCAGGAGCTGTTGCTTGATCAATAACAAATAATAAGAGGTACAAGTTTACATTTACCGTTTGAGTGCCAGAGGGGTCCACAAAGTTTTGCTTTGCAATGCTTTGAGGACCTCTCTGACATTCAAAGGTTTAAGGTACATACAGAGACATGTTTATTATTGAAATATCACCTTCTATGGCAACCTTGGAATCTGGCTGTATTCTGATTTTGGCATTTTACTTCAGGCACCATTTTTAACAAGCCCTTTTGCTGGCTATCAAATACATGGCAACATTTCTATAGTGAACCGAGATAGATGCAATGAAACCGAACATAGCTGAGATAAGGGTTTTATCTTGCTCAGGTTCCTGATCAGAAATAAGGCCGGGCCCTTGAATAGACTGACTAGGGTTGAAAGTATAAGTGGGGCATAATTGACGAGTTTGACTCTTAGGGAGACTGGTCTGGACAGATATATATAATTGATCAAAGTTTGATGGTCTTGGGTTTCCTCATATCCCCCTTGGCTTCTGTTATGGTTCACTACACCTCCCAGAAAAAAAAAGAAAAAGAAAAAGAGAAAACAAATATAATACATTTGTTTGAACCCCTGTAGGGAATTAGTAAGACTTACAGCACCCTCTCTGGAATGCAATCTGAAACCCTGAGGAGAGCACACTGCAATCGATGCCTCCTGTATGAACCAGACAGAGGGAAAAGACTCTTCTCCCTTTTCTAGAGCCTAGGAAACCCATGAAGTAGTAAATACAAAATAGATTAACCCCCCCCCCCCCGTCTATGGTGCTGTGGCTCTAGCTACCAGCAACAAATGCTACCATTGTGGCCAGGGATCTCATCCAAGATGTCCCCAGGCAGAGGAGGGAAGGCCAGGCACAACTGTGCCAGTCCCATGTCCCGGAGCCAACCTGTTGCAGTGGGACAAGATACAAAAAAAACTGTGCAGTGGTTTTCCAGCCACCAGAGTCAAACACCTCCATCGAGGTGGGGGACTCCATCCAAGGGATCTCCTAAGTATAGTAAGGAAGTGCCAGTAGAGTTGTGCAAATCCTGTGGCCTGAAGCCCACCTGGAACCATGGGAAAAGTGCTAGAAGGAGCCCAAGCTCCATAGCCAAGACGGCAACCACATACACCAAACCTTAAAGGTGTCATGGCCCCAAGTCACAGGAAACACTTGTTCATCAGCATAAGGACAAGTAGAAATAAAAAAATGAAGTAAAACAAAGAAAATAGAAAAAGAAATAAAATAGAGCTGCCGGAGTACAGGAATGAACAATGTAGCACAACAGGTCTTAGATTAAGGCTGACATACACAATAATCAAAGGACCTGGGCCAGCTTGCAATTCTGGTTCTTCTGTTATTCTATTTTTTGACTCCTTTTGGAGAAGGAAAGGAAAAGTGGCTGTTTAATTGCATTGGCCATCTCCAGGTCCAGGATAGAGGTTGTGCTTCATGTTCTGATCTGTGTACTAGAGGAACGGGTAAAATGAGCCTGCCTCATAGCATACAAGAAACACTTCATGAAAATAATAAACTAGAAGATTCAGCCCTGCTCTACTCTTTGGAGAAGGAAAGGAAAAGTGGCTGTTTAATTGCATTGGCCATCTCCAGGTCCAGGATAGAGGTTGTGCTTCATGTTCTGATCTGTGTACTAGAGGAACGGGTAAAATTAGCCTGCCTCATAGCATACAAGAAACACTTCATGAAAATAATAAACTAGAAGATTCAGCCCTGTTACTCTGCTGTTCAGAGCACTTTGAGATGGAAGATTTTTGTTGGGAGGGAGTCTCCTCCTCTAGGGAGTTTTAGCTTCCAAATATGCTTTTCACCATAGAAATGTTACCATGAATTTGATGACCAGCAAAACGGCACATTAAAAATGACACCTGGAACAAAATGCCAAAATCAGAATATTGCCAGATTCAAAAGATTGAGATTCTGATCTTGCGCACTTAAAGGTCGCCATAGAGGGCAATATTTCAATAATAAACATGCCTCTGTATGTGCCTTAACCCTCTGAATGCCAGAGAGGTCCGCAAAGCAATGCATTGTGGACCACTCTGGCACTAAATGGGTAAGTGTAAACTTGTACCTCTTTGGATTTTAAACCCTGTCTTGTATGTATGTATCTTTATTTATATAGCGCCATACATGTACACAGCGCTTAACAGAAGTTGAAATAATACAATACAAAAACGACAGAACTGGGGTTAAGAGCATTAAGGTTAAGTACAATCATTACATTATTTGTGAGGGAAAGTGCAGCAAGGGAATCATACACTAGGAAAGGGACCCTGCCCCAAGGAGCTTACAATCTAGGCTGAATTCATATTGACAAACAGAGACACTAGGAGGAGTATTATAAGTGCAGGTACAAGGTGTGGTGAAAGAAGTGCAGAAGGATTCTGATGTGACTGTCAGTGTGCAGAAGGAGGACATCGCTATTGAGATGCCTCCCTGAGCAAGTGGGTTTTGAGGAGTTGCTTGAAAGTGGTGATTGTGGATGATTGGCGAACAGTGATGGGGAGGGCATTCCAGAGTCGAGGAGCAGCCAGTGAGAAAGATTGTAGTCGAGAGATGGCTCATGTTGTGTAGGGAGAGGACAGGAAGAACCCTTGAGAAGACCGTAGGGGACGGGAAGGGGTGTAGCGGGAGATAAGGGCAGAAATGTAAGAGGGTGCTGAAGAACAGAGTGACTTACAGGAGAGGAGGAGAATCTTGTAAGAAATACGATACTTTATAGGTAGCCAATTGAGGGATTTCAGGAGGAGATGAGATGGAAGGTATCTGGGAGCAAATGTGGTGATTCTTGCGGCTGAATTGATAACAGATTGAAGTGGAGAGAGATGAGAAGCAGGAAGACCAGAGAGTAGAATGTTGCAGTAGTCAAGTCTAGAGAGAATGAGTGCCTGAGATAGAGTTTTAGCTGTTGATAGGCAGAGGAATGGACGTATTTTTGCAATATTTTTTAGGAAGAAGTGACAAGTTCTAGTGACAGCTTGGATATGGGGGGAGAATGTTAATTTAGAATCAAGTATGACCCCAAGACAGCGTGCTTTGGATGCTGAGTGTATAACACAGTTTCCTATTGTGATGGAGAAGGGGGTTGGTGGATGGGTTTTAGGAGGAAACACCACCAGCCCTGTCTTAGCCATATTAAGTTTAAGGTGGCGGTGGGCCATCCATGATGAAATGGCTGAGAGACATTGAATGACTCGAGACTGCACAGCTGGAGTGAGGTCAGGGACAGAGAGATAGATTAGTGTGTCATCTGCATACAGATGGTAATTAAATCCAAGAGATGAGATGAAGTCACCAAGTGAGAGTGTGTAGAGTGAAAAAAGAAGTGGTCCCAGGACTGATCCCTGAGGTACACCTACCGAGAGGTCGAGGGGAGACGAGAAAGTGTTAGAAAAAGAAACACTGAAAGTACGTTTAGAGAGATAGGAGGAAATCCATTTTAGAGGTGTGTCACGGATGCCAAGTGTATGAAGTGTGTCCAGTAGGAGTGCATGGTCAACAGTGTCGAAAGCAGCAGATAGGTCTAGTAGGATTAGTATACTAAAGTGTCCTTTGTCCCTTGCTGCGTGTAGATCATTTGTGATTTTTGTTAGAGCTGTCTCGGTAGAATAGTTGGAACGGAAACCTGACTGTAAAGGGTCGAGAAGAGAGTTCCTATTGAGAAAGGAGATCAAGCGGGAGAATACCAGGCGTTCCAAGATCTTAGATGTAAAGGGGAGGAGAGAAACCGGACGGTAATTCGAAAGGCAGGTGGGGTCGAGTGAGGGCTTTTTGAGTATAGGTCTGACTATTGCATGTTTGAATGAGGATGGAAAAGTTCCGGTAGAGAGAGAGGAGTTAAAGATATTAGTAAGGCTGGGAGCAAGAGTACTTGCAAGAGCCTTAAGAAGGTGAGAGGGCATGGGATCTGAGGGGCAGGTAGTGGGTGGAGAGGAGGATAGTAAAAGAGATACCTCCTCCTCTGTTATAGGGGAGAATGAGCTGAGGGTTGCTCGGGGTGGACTAGGAATCAGAGGCATAGGAGGAGAAGATGTCTTACTCCCATCTTTTATGTCAGCACTATATATATTTCCTCTCTCCTTCCCGTACCATTCTTGCTCAGTGCTCAGTATCGATGTGAGTAGTTTTCTTCTAAGTCCGCGGCTCATGATTCATACAACTACCAAGGAACTAAAAGATAAAAAAATTATTGTGAGAGCGCGCAATTGACCCCATAAAGTATGTTCACATATGTATATACATCCGACCAGCTTGCGCTATATTTAGCTTCTGTTAAACTTCTGTTATACTGGTCAGATGTATATACATATGTGCACATACTGTAGGGGTGAATTGTGCACTTCTCACAATTATTTTTTTTTAATTCCTTGGGGGTCAGTCGGGGTTTAAAACTGGCCACACAAAGAGGTACAAGTTTACATTTACCCTTTGAGTGCCAGAGGGGTCCACAGTGCATTGCTTTGCAATGTGTTGCAAACCTCGCTGGCATTCAAGGGGTTAAGGCACATAAGGAGACGTGTGATTGATAGTGTTTATACGTTTCAAGCAAGTCAGCCTGTATTTGTTTAGAACTGTTTTCCTTGGTGAAGTTTGGGGGAATCTACTTCTCTGCAGTGCTGAGGTGGAAAGGGACCCCATCTGTCGGAGCACCTCTAAAATAACGGGAGGATACCTGGCTATATTTGGAGATCCTGATGGCATCTCGTCAGCAAACGATGATCCAGGTGTACTAGAATAAGACCTGGCTACCGTTTGAGGTGAGGCTCCCAGCAGAGGTTGGGGGGATGCCATTATGTGCATTAATATATGGGCAGCATTAGGGGGGGCAGGTAAGTAAAATGTAGGTGGTTCTTCTGGCTGCGTTGGAGTTTGCATGTTTTTTGTGGTATCAATGACTGAGGTCTATATGAAGCTAATGGAAATGCTTACAAATAGTATCACATGGCAGGAATGGGATCTATGACCCATATGAAAAGCATTATTATACGTCACGTGTTTATGTAGCCACAGCCTACTAGTCTGATGCTTAGTGCCAGATTGCTAGTTTAAGGTTTTGAGTTCCAAAGTGCTTGCAACTCATTGCTAGATTAACCCTTTGAGTGCAAGATTGATGTTCAACTCCTTCCTTTGCAGTGTGGGGCACTCAAAAGGTTAAAACAGTGATCTGACACTAAGCGTGAGACTAGTAGGCTGTGGTGGGAAGTAGGGAGAGTACTTGATGCATAACAACCGCTATTCTAGGGAGGTAGAATGCGGGGAGGATTACATCTTCTCTTTGGTCTGGTTCATATGCTTCTGCTCAGTCTTCTCTCTGGTCTGGCTGACGTGACAATTATGCGGGCGACATTCTGATGTCTTGACATTACAGCCTGAGACATCAGAATCTCTCCCTACATTTTTAAATGCTCAGTTTGTTTGGTCGCCCATTAATAGGTGACATTTCAAAAGGATACCCAAATACTTTGCCTCCTTGAAGTAGCAACTTTACTCCTTGGTTCCTGTGTTTCACAATGGATGAAAGAGAAAACCGTATCATATCTGTAAAATCTGAACTTATTACACAGCTGCGGAGATAACCAAATGTGAGGTTGTATGCTGAATGGAATAGATACAAAAAATATGAGACAGGAATAATTGTAATGAATTATATGATGACGATGAGGATCTTACAGTGAATGGAAACAGAGGGGAAAATAATGCAACTATTTTGATGGCCTCCTGCACTCACCAGTAATTAATTTTTCTTTTGCAAAGAAATGCAATAGACACCACCCTCTAAAAGTTGTATTTAAATGGAATACTAAATCCTTTGAGTGCCAGAAGAGTGTCCATTGTATTGCAATGTGCTGGACACCCATCTGGCACTCGAATGGTTAAAGGAGCACTAATCCTCCTAATAATAAATCCTTATGGTGTATTATTTTTGCATTTGTGCTCCTTGTTTAATTTCATTCAGTCCTGTTTCTAAGGAGGCAGTACTTGTGGAGGGGAACAGAGGAAGATTGACAGGCTGCGGTACAGAGCTGTACCGCAACCTGTGCAGAACTGGCATCACTGGCTTAACTTTAAAAGCCAATATCTTGGGCAATAAAACGGATTACACGGATTACAGATTCACTCCAAAGGAACATTAAGAAGAAGGCAAGTTTAATAGATGTGATAGTTCCCCTTTAAGGACCTTTTTTTCCTGAGCCTTGGAAGAGAAGGGAAGGTGGTATCCCTCTACACTTCCTTTCCACAATGGGCAACCCATAGGGCATCTGCTTTTTCAGCTCTCTGTTCTGGGTGCTGAAATTTCCTCCTGGCATCCTTTAACCCATTACAAACAAACCATTTTTTCCTGTTATTCTGTCCTGTATTATCTTTGGGGGTCTCATGGCTACAGCTGAGCACAAGGAAGACACAGACATGTCTAAGACCACCAGGACTTCAGGGTGTTCCTCATTAACCTTTTGTTTCTCATGTCAGACTGGCCTTCCTAGGGACTTTACTGGTACATTATGTCTCTCTTGTTCTGTGGTCCCTACACAGAACTTCCTAGCCCCTCTTCTCCTGATCAGGAGCTTGCAAGGGTTAAACCCTTATTTCTACTATGAATTATATTACTTCCTCTGTTAAGGTGGTCCTCGAGTCCTGGGACCAGGACTGCCCCTCCCCCCCTCCAGTCATCTTATATGGGGGTGCTTTCACCTGGGAGAGGGGGACTCTTCTGTTGAGGAAGAGGTATCTGATTAAGCTGAATTTGATTCCTCATTTACTCCTGGGGATTCATTAAAGGAAATCCAGGAGCCACTTGTTGAGGGTCTTATTAGGACAACTTTGGAGACCTTTAAGATCCCAATTCTTCATCCCCAGATATTTTCTCCAGCGTCACTGATTGATGCAGGGACCATGGGGTTTAAAAGCATGCCTATAGGAGGCAGTGCACTCTAAACAAAGAGTCCTCCCACTTCCCAGTTGCTAACCTCGCCCCCTGCCTAACTGAATTCAGTTTTAAAAGTGTCCCTCAAGGAGGTCCAGGGCAACATTTCGCCTGAGAAAAGATATTTAGTTAGATATTTTATTATTTTACCTTTCTTTCTTAAAGCTTCTGAGGGCCTTCACTTTGTGTGGAGAGTTCTCTTATTTAACTCTAATTTCTTAGCTTCCTTACACTGGAATAGCTTAATATTTCAATCAGAGAGGCCCAAGCTCAACCTCTGGCTGAGAGAGAGAGAGAGAGAGAGAGAGAGAAACTTTATCATTAGTAGGTGAATGCCATGTGGGACATACATATATCTAGCTCCATAGGAGCAGGACACACTAATCGGTTAATGGGGATTTAGTGTGGGGGCGACATTTACTGGGCTGCTTCAAATGGAAAAGCTTAGTATAGCATTGTTATATTTAACCCATACTAGCTCCTTTTGAGCAGAGGGGGCATATTTATTACAGTTCATTCTGTTGTGAGGAAATGATTATGCTCTTTATTAATCTTTCCACCACTTTTGTTTATCACTTTGTGAGATTACACTGAAACTTTATTGGTCATTTAACTTCAATTTCCAAAATTTCTTGCTAGTCCTTTTGGGACATTTGCACAGCTTTATTGTTGGTACTGTGAGAAAATATTATTTATAATCATCATTTTAGCTTTCCTTTTTTACTACAATATATCCGAGTCAAAAGAGGAGAAGAAATCTAAGAGCAATATGCAAATCTTGTAATATAAAGTTGCAAACAATTTGTCTGTATGTACTAAATACTTGGCTTTAGAGGCAAGCAGGGCTACCACATCTGCACCATCAATTCTTGAACCAGAGTGAGCTAAATGGTTCTTTTGCCAAATGTCAATATCTGAGAGAGGAAGGCAATGGGAGAGTCACAGACTCAGGAGAAGTCCTATGGAGAGCCGGAGACTCGACTGGTAGGTCTGATACACATGGGACTTACGACTCCAGGAGAGTAGTCGAGTAGGCTGGTTAGATGGAGACCCAAGTGGTTGTCGACTCTGGAATGGTTGTCGAGCAGGCTGGTAGAGGCTATCGACTCCGGAAGAGTTGTCGAACAGGTTGGTAGTCGAAGACACAAGACACCAAGCATGACACCCTTGACCGGTTGGACAGGTAAGAGGTAGGAAGAAGTCGACCATCCACACCCTCGACTGGCCAGGGCAGTCACCGGTGGAACCGGTAATGGCACTCGACTCAATCGGAGAGCCTGAGGTGTGGAGTCAGGACAAACGAGGGATCAGATAGTCGAGAAAGCAGGACTCACAAGAAGGAAGAGTCGAGACGAAGATCTCAGAGGCCGCCGAAGCCTTGTCGAGTAGCAGCTGCAGGAACACTCGTTGCGCAGATGCGTGGAATGAAGAATGGTCAAGAAATCCAGAGTCAAAGCCGAACCAGAAGCGAGGTACCAGGGGAACAATCAGAGTTGTAGTCAAGAAGAAGCCGGGTCAAGTTTCAAGGAGTCGAAGGCCAAATCTGAAGACTGGAAACGCAGCTGGGTAAAAAGGGAGAAGTCAGAACACTGGAATCACAAACTCAGGAATGCTGACAAGAATCTCTCAGGATCTCGGTGCTAAAATCAAGCAAGCCTAGGAGGCTGGCCCAGGTAGATAAAGGCCAAGCAACCAATCGAGATTGTGGAAGGAGGAGTAGCCTGAGGGAGCGTGACACCAGATTGGAGAGGTTTTTGGATAGATGGTTAACAGATGCACCATGTGCACCAATTAAAAGATCACATACCAAAAACCCTCTAAAATTTACCTGATTCATCTGAAAATAAAGGTGAATTGTCTAGTGACACTTCTGAACCCCCCTTATCCAATGGAGAGGATTCAACATTAGAGGACTCTGACTCAGAATCCATGGATTCTTTAATAAAAGCTATTTTAGATGTCCTTGAAGTTTCAGATGATCAAGCCTCTAAATCCTCTGCCAAATCTCCTTTTAAATGTAAAAAGAAATCCGCTGATATCTTTCCTGACTGTGAATAGCTTGATCAGATTGTCACAGATGGGTGAGAAACCCCAAATAAATCCATGGTTATTCCTAAAAAATTTGTAAAGGTTTACCCTTTTTCTAAAACCAAGATAGACCATTAGTCTAAACCTCCAGCTGTTGAACCTGCAGTCTCCAGATTGTCTAAACATACCACAATACCAGCTCTTAAGGCTCTTGCTTATAGAAACGTTGATTCTTTAAACAGACTAATGTTTTCTGGTCTAGGAGCTATTGTTAGTGCTTCATTTGTTTCAGCCTGGGCATGCAGAGCTGCTAAGTCTAGGCAAGCTCAAATTATTCAGTCTTGCAAGACAATGTGCCTCATGAAGATATTTCCCTCTCATAGACTATCTCCAGGACACCACCTCCTATTTTGGAGAGGCTGTCTTAGAGAAGGCAAAGTTAGCATCTAAATGTTCAGCCACAATGGTTACAGCACATCATGCCTTGTTGTTGAAGAAATGGAATGCAGGTTCTGCTTTCAAAAAAGCTCTAAAATCTTTGCCTTTCAAGGGATCTCTACTTTTTGGGGCAGAGTTGGACAAAATTGTCAGACACACCACTAAAGGTAAAAATACCTGTTTACCTCAGAATAAACCTAAAAGATTTGCTAACAAAATAGGGTATTTTACTTATAGAGGTAAAACTTCCTCCAGACACTCCTCTTTAATTTGGAGATTCTTTTTATTTCAATACACCAAAGCCCACCTGGGTAGAAAAGTAAAATGTACCCAAGGCATCAGAATCCAAACATAACACAGCATGAAGTTTGAAGTATAGAGACTTCCATTCACCATGAAGGGGAAAACGTTGACACTTCGTTCAACAATGGACAATGTCAATTTTAGATGAGTGGGTACTTCAACTGATTCAAGAAGTTTACAGAATGTCTTTTACAACCTTACCACCTCTTCTTTTTTCATGTCCAGTGTACTAAAAAAAAAGTTTTTTCAGGAAGCCTTTCATCAGTCAATCCAACAGTTTCTAGACAATGGGGTAATATTCCAGTACCAAAAGAACAAAAGTTCCCAAGTTAAAGATGGAATTCAGCCATGGAACTAGAGGAATTTCTGACATATTTAGACAACAAAGATGCTTAACCTCACATTCCTATATGGCACAAGCACTGGAAATATCTCAGGTTTGCTTATCAACACCAACACTTTCAATTTGCGGCACTGCCTTTCATCTAGCCACAGCACCAAGAGTTTTTACCAAAGTGATTGCTCCTCTTATGGCTCACCTCAGATCCATGGGAGTAAACCTTACTTCTTATCTGGATAATCTGTTGCTAAAGGCTCCATCTCAGCAGCTAATTCAACAACATCTTCTTCTTACTCTGTTAAAAATTGAAGAATCCCGGATAGTGCCATTTCAGCAGATCCTGTTCCTAGGACTGCTAATCAAAACCAACATTCAGAAGGTGATATTAGTTCAAGAAAATTTAGGATCTTCAGGACAGAGTGTAATATTTTCTCTCCCTACCAGAAGTGTCAGTCAGACATTACATGAAGATTGTGGGGAAAAATGGTAGCCACAATAGAAGCAGTCCTCTTTGCTCAGTTTCACTTGAGGCCATTACAACTGGAAGTAATCTGCAATTGGTACAAAAATCCAAACCATCTTTATCATATGATGAAGATATCTCATTCCACAAGACATTCCCTACAGTGGTAGCTCACAAGCTCCAACCTCTTCATGGGGAAACACATCTCCATAACAGGGTGGGAAATAGTCACAACAAACGCTAATCTGTTCAGATGGGGAGCAGTGTACAAACATCACTCCATTCAAGCTCTATGAACTCCATTGGAATCCATTTTACCCATAAGCATTCTGGAATTATGTTCAATCTACAATGCACTGTTGGCATGTACTTCAATTCTGAAGAATCTTCTTATTCGGATTCAGTCAGACAATGCCATGGCAGTGGCCTACATAAATCATCAAGGAGGAGCAAAGAGCAAAGCTGCCTGTATGAAAGTAGAAAAAAAATATTCACTGCAGAGAATCATGCTCCAGCAATGTCAGCCATTTTCATTCCAGGAGTGGAGAATTGGCAGGCAGATTACCTCAGTCATCAGACCACAGACCCAGGGGAACTGGAACTAAATCAGTAAATATTCCTTCAGATAACTCACAGATTGAGAGTTCCAGAAATAGACATGATGGAGTCAAGAAGAAACCAAAAACTACCAATGTTCTGTTCAAGAGCAAGGGATCCACAAGCAAATGCAGTGGAAGCCATAATTATTCCATGAAATTACAGACTAGTGTATGTCTTCCCTCCACTAGCTATGATTCCCAGAATACTCCACAAAATAAAGGAAGAGAAGGTGCACAGTATTCTCATAGTTCCATTTTGGCCCAGGAGATCTTGGTTTCACCACCTCAGGCATGTCATTGACAGAGCCATGCTATCTACCTCAGATACTAGACCGCATATCCCAAGGAACAATTCTCCACTACAATTTAGTCCACCTCACTTTGATGGTATGGCACTTGAGACCCAAATCTTGAAGAACAAATACTTCAGTTCGCCTGTAATGCAAACCATGCTCAGGGCTTGCAAAACAGTGTCAGCCAAAATATGTCACCACATTTGGAGAATCTATTTTTCTTTCTGTGCTAGGAAAGATTTAGATCCCTCTTCTTGGCACCTATTGTCTCATTTAGAGTTCCAGCAAACAGGTATTGACAAAAGTTTAAGGGTTAACTAACTGAAAATGTGTTTCTTCTCTGTCTGTTCTCTTCCAGAGAAAAACTGCTTCTATTCCAGAAATGCAAACATTTATTCAAGGGGTTAACAGGATAGTTCCCCTATATAGCCATCCCATTCCACCATGGAATTTGAATTTAATGTTAGAGGCTCTTCAATCCTCTCCATTTTAGCCTTTGTCATCATCCTCTATCAGAGATCTCACTTCCTTCCTCACTGCTATTGTATCTTCAAGAAGAGTTTCAGAACTCAGTGCATTATCTTGTACTTCATTGCATCTTATCTTTCATCAAGATAAAGTTGTTATAAGAACTGTTCCAGTGTTCCAATCTAAAGTAGTTTCTGCTTTCACATAAACCACGAATTGGTTCTCCATTCATTGTGTCCTAATCCATTTAACTCTAAAGAACACTTCATGCTTTAGACGTAAGGAGATGTTTAAGACAATATGTCCAAGTTACGCAGTCCTTTAGGACATCAGACACCTTGTTTGTGATTCCAGAAGGCCCTAAGAAAGGCAGAATAACATTCAAAAAAACTCTTGCCACATTGTTCAAATAGACTATCAGACAAGCATACAAACTAAAGTCTGTTCCACCACCTTTCAGAATCACAGCTCATTCTACTGGGTCCATCAGTATTTCATAGACCTTGAAGAACTAAACTTCTGTTGACCAGTTGTGCAAAGCAGCTACATGGTCATCTGTTCACACATTCACAAAGTGTTACAATGTTAATATATCTGCCTCACAAGATGCTAGTTTTGCCCAAAAAGTATTGGAGGCCATGGTCCCTGCATCCCTTAATGACACTAGAGAAAATGGGATTTTTTAATGACTGATAAATCCTTATCTCTTAGTCCATTGAGGGATGCAGTCTAACTCCGCATGACTTACAGTGGTTGGGTCTTCCCAAGCAATTGGTGGTTCTCTCCATCTTTCATGACACGTGGACATCCTCAGTAGCAGACCAGTGGGTGTTGTGGTCTGGAGGGGGGGGGGCACTTGCCCCCCCCTACAATTACCATCCTCCATATAAATAAAGGGGCTAGATGGGCTGGCCTGGGGGTCATATTATGGCTTTGCCCCCCTCCCCTGGAAAAATGTCTACAGACACCACTGGTTATGGATGATATCGGAAAGTTATGCCATAGATTTCAAACCTTCCTCCTTACCACTTCTTTATGTCCAGAGTCCTTTGCAATCTAGTGCGGGCCATTTATTCTTCAAAACAACTTCTTCCCTGGTGTACATGCAGGACCTGGTAACTGTTTCTTCTCAGGAAAGATTCATAGGAGTCTATTCCAACCTCTTCATAGTTCCCAAAAAGGATGGCAGCTGTTGTACAATCCTGAATTTAAAGCATCTCAATCGCTTTGTTCATACACCCTTGTTCAAGATCGAGTCGTTGCCCTCCATCATTAAGCTATATGTCTAAGGGAGTTTTTAGCTTCCCACAAAATAAAGGATTCTTATAAGAATATTCCCAGTCATGCAAATCATCAATGCTTCCTTTGTTTTACCTTCCAAGACTGGCATTTTCAGTCCACTACTATCCCTTTTGGGCTGGAGTCTGCTCTGTGGGTTTTCAAAAAGGTCATGGCAGCCTTGACTGCTCACAATAATTCTTTGGGGTTTGGTCCCTAATTGGAAGACCCCTTACTGAAAGCTCCTTCAGAGGAAACTCTGCACCTGCAACTTCAGATGTGTCTTTATACTGCCACAGATTGATTGTGTGCCCGTTTAAAAAAAAAAACATCCTCTCTTATTCCATCCCAGGTTCTAGTCTTCCTTGGCATGAGCTTTAACACTCTTTAGGCATGGGTTTTTCTGCTGAAGGAAAAGATTCAGCCTTTGCTTTGGCAGGTACCAGAGGTCTTAGTCCTTAATACTCCTAAAGGTGCAGGAGTAAATGAAGGTGCTGGGGTACCTAGTTTCTGCCTTGGAGGTTTTTCCCTTTGCCTAATTCCATGCTCAGGAGCTGCAGATATAGTTTCTTAGGAATTGGTCCAGACAGCCGTGTCATCTCTCCTTCTTCATGTCTCTTTCTAGCTGGATGAAGTCAGATCTTTGCTGGTGGCTTTAAGTGTCACATCTGACACTCAGTTGACCATTCATCATCCTGCAGTGGGTGATAGTCATGACAATTTCTAGGATGACAGGCTGGGGTATCCTTTTGGCTCTCAGAGGGTTGAGGGTCTTTGGTCCAAGATAGAGAGACTTCTATCAATGTGTTGGAGCTCCAGGCTATCTACCTTGCTCTTCTGTACTATTCTCAGTTTCTTCAGGGTTTGCTAGTGTGGTTTCAGTCAGACAATGCAACTGCAGTGGTTTATGATAAATGTCAAGGGAGTCCAAAAGTGTAACAGCATGGTCAGAAGTTTGTAGGATTCTCGTTCAGTTGGAAGCTCACATGCCAACTCTCTCTGCTATTTGCATTCCTGGGGTAGACAAAACCATGGCAGTTTTTTTCAGACATCAATGTCTAGGTCCTGGGAATTGGGAACTCAACTAGACAGTGTCTGACTTCACAGTCTGACTGTGGGGTCCCCTGTCTGCTGATCTTATGGCATCTCGATTGAACCTGAAAGTTCTCCTGTTTTGCACCAGGTCCCGGGACCCTCTCATTTTCTCAGTGGATGTGATGGGAATTCCTTGGCAGTTTCCCTTGCAGTATGTGTTTACTCCTGTTCCTCGGATTCCAAGAGATAAGGAAGGTCAGGATGGAGCGGATGCATGTAATCCTGACTGATCCTTACTGGCCTCACAAGGCATAGTTCTTGAATCTTCTCAAGCTATCCATTGCCGAACTGCTTCCCTGTCTGTGACATTTAGCTTTACTTAGCAGTTGGACAGGTTCAATTACTCCAGTTTATATGGGTAGTTAAAATATCCCATAATTAAAGTATGCCCTAGGTGTGCAGCTTTTTTTCATTTAAAAAATAGTTGGGCCTCATTATTCTCCGCAACATTTGTTGGTTTGTAGCATGTATCCACCAGCACATTTTTTTTACCTTTTACACCAAAATTAGCTTCAGTTTGTACCCACAACGACTTCACATTATCACCAGTTTCCTCAGACTTAGATACTTTCTAGTGTAAAGACATACCCCCACTTCTTTTGTAAACCCTCTCCTAAACATCAATATTTACCCTCAATATTTACAGCCCAGTCATGTCATTTTTCCGTAATACCAATTATCTCTAAATGCTTATTAACTGCTAGAATTTCCATCTTTCTTTTTTTTTACCTACTATCCTCCCATTCACCAACATAAAACTAATTTATGGTCATTATCTATTTTACCAACTACATGCCTTTTTTGTATGTCCTAATTTAATAGGAGTTCCTCCCTTTTAATTACTTTTATCCCACCTTTCTTCTCACCCATGACCCAGTCCCTATCTACCCCATTTTGACTAGCTATACCCTCCCCCATTTCCTATTTTAAAAGCTTCTATGTATAGTGATTTAAATTGTGATTTACCTATATCTAATTTATATGAAAAACATCTTGCCTGTTAAGCTATGCTTATACAGAGTAGCAATCTCTATCAATTCTCATAAGGTTTAATGTGAAATAAGTTAAGTCTTTATATATATATATATATATATATATATATATATATATATATATATACATATATATATATGAAGATTCTGCCTCTCTGGCACACACACACCCAGGAGAGGCAGAAAGCAGGAATTATTCAAACCTCCTCTATCCTGGCTCTGCCATAGGTCCATTCATGGGGGTGTGATTTTCACAGGAGTAGCCGGGGGACAAAGCCCTCCTGGGAACGCCTGTGAATATTTCTGCAAAGAACTGCGGGTCCTTCTACACACACACACACAAACACAATACACACGCACAACACGCACATAAACACAACATATACACCCACAAACACAATCCATACAGTACACGCAACACATATAATAAACACAATTCAAACACACAATATTCACACACACATACACAATATGCAAAACGTGCAAAATGCTATATCTGTATATGCTATATGCAATTCTGTATATGCTATATGCAACCTGCAAACTGCTATCAAACCGATATAAGCAAAATGCAATGCGTAAAAATGCAGTACGCAAAACTCTGTATGCAAAACACAAAATGCTATATAATATATGATATACGCAAAATGCAATATGCTAAAAGAAAAATGCTATGCGCAAAACTCTATATGCAATTCTGTACGTGCTGTATGCAAACCGCAAACTGCTAAATGCAATCTGCTGTATGTAAAATGCAATACGCAAAAAACAATGTGTAAAAATGCAGTACGCAGCACTCTGTACTCAATACACAAAAACAATAAGCAATATGCTAAACTATTTATACAAAAAAAGTGCAAAATGCAGTACGCAAAACACAAAACGTTGTACACTATATGCAAACAGCAGTATGCTATACGCAATATGCTATGCACAAAATACTATGCTCAAAAAGTTATACGCCATAATATATACTCTATATGCAAACAGCTATATGCAAATTCGCAAAATGCTATAAGCAATACGGTATAAGCAAAAGGCTATAGGCAAAACACAAGATGCTATACTCAAAATGCTATATGCAAAAAGCAAGATGCTATACTCTCAATGCTATTCAATGTATGCTATATGCAAAATGCTATATGATATGCAAAAAATGCTATATGCAAAACTCTATACACCAAAATCTATCGCAATAAGGTATGCACAAAATACTATATGCTGTACACAAAATGTAATACGCTATGCCCAAAAAGCTATGCACAAGATGTAATTCACAAAAAGCTATATGCAATAAGGTATACACAAAACGCAATCAGCTATATGAAAAACTCAAAATGCTTTGCACAAAACACTATACACAAAACACTACACTCAAAATGTAATATGCAAACAGCAAAACACATGCAAAACAGACTACATGCAAAACGCACACGTGCTCACATATGCTAACGCTAACATGCGATCGATCACATATTCATTCACTCAAGGAGAGTTGTGTAATGCAGTGCTTTGCAATATGAGCTACAAGGGCTAAGCACTTAATAATTCAGTCTGAGTGCCAGAGGGGTATGGAATGCAATGCGTACCCCTCTGGCACTCAAAGGGTTAAAACTGCCACCTTTTTGGATTCACTTGGATGTAAGGGGAAAATAGTTCTACATGTAAATCCACTTTTAATTTTTTAACCCTATTAGTGCCAGGCACATATCAAATTCTATGTTTATTTAGCATAACTCCCAATATTTCAAATGGAAAAAGAGGGACACTTGTGTTTTAGGGGGTGTGGCTGGTGGGTGGGGTTAGTACTGAGAATTATTAGGTTATATCATGGCCTACTGACAACCCTTGGTGTAACTGAATAAATGTGTTAGAACAAAGCCAAAGTATTTTATTTACACAAACTAATTTATAAATATTAATACTGAAGTTTATACTGGGGAGCAGTGTGATACACTTATATACATACCACATGGTCTGATCTAAAAAGAGGGGTATCAGGGATGGAAGGAGGGACAGAGGCATTTGGTCTCAAAGAAGGACACTTGGGTGGTATGATTTAGTCATACATACAACTGCATGGGACTTCTGTTGTATTTTATTAACAGCAGGGTCAAAGCCATGCCTTGGAAAAAAATATGTTCTACTGACTTTGACCACTAGATGACAGCACTTACCTGTGTATAACCTGCATTTTTACTTTGCTGAACGTAAATTCCCATATAAAATCATTTCTAATCTAACAATATTTGTAAGCGAAAATATTGGCTCCCACCCAGACTTCAGATTAGAGAAAAATTACAATGGAGGCAGCTATCCAAGTAGGCTCTTCCAGTCTAAGAACACAGTACTACATTGATACTAGGTCTGAAAGCTAGAAGAAATTGTGTAAGGTTTGCAAATATGGCGTAAACCTTTCAAACTAGCAAATACATACAATATTGCCTGTTGGCTGGGAGACTGGGAGTGGAACAGTGACAACGTTTGTGAAATGGTGAGATAGAGTGGGATACTAGGAAGGAGAGACAAAGACTAAGAGGGAGTGAAAGACTAGGAAAGGGGGAAGACACAGACTGGGAAGTGGGGCAGAGGCTGTGTGAATGGGGGGCTGCGAAGTATTCACAATTTTGTTAGACAGCCGTCTATTAATTTGTTTATTACCATCTGAACAAGAGGAGAAGGGTGATAGGCAGGCACGTGCACACATAGACACCAAAGGGGGCTTGAGCACCTGTCCTTTTTGTTCAAAGTGCCCTTGTGCCCTTATAACAAAAAAAAATGTAATCAGTCTGATTTTATCTTATCCCAGTCCATTTTTCAATTTTGATTACCTTGGGGCTGCTCTCCTCTTACGTCCAGGTCCTTTTTAAGTGTGAGGTCCCTTTAACATGCCGGCCAGGTCCTTTTTACGTGCTTCCGGGTCTTCTCCTCTTGCGTGTTGGAACCTCTCCGCTTATGAGAAGTGACCTTTTTTTCATTTGAGTCCCTGCCCCCCAAAATGTTTGTGCACGTCCCTGGTGATAGGTTTTAGAGAGAGGCAATGCTGTGAAAGGGAGGGGTATGTAAAGCAAGGAAGTGGCAAACCTGGAAACCTTCTAATTAATGGATTCTGGAGAAACATCTAGTGCTAGGGATAGGCATGTCCAAATGACTCTCTTTGCATCATACTGCAGTTGGGCTTGATGGTGTTTTGTCCAAATGATGCTATTTGTGTCATAATGTGGGTGGGACTTACCGTGATATTAATAAATTGGAGGGATTAGAATCAAGGTTTGCTTAGAAGTGGTAAGGAAAGTGGGAGGAACAGGTGACAGGGGGGGCAGAATTAGTGGGAAAGTGGGTGGAGTTACCATAGCTATCCGCTCTGGAGAATCAGCTGCTGTCCACAGAGACCCAGTAATTGAATCTGAAAACCTGTGTTTCTGGGGCAGATCCGGAGATTTTCCAGGTCTGGCAAGACGAATGCAAACTAACAAAGTGGTGAATTGGAGGGAGGGGTAAATTAAATGGTGAGGTGGTAAAAGGGATGGAGGGGGAGGCAAAGCGGTGAAGTGGTGAAAAGGGAGGTGGGAGACAAGTGAGAAAGCAACGCAGTGAATAGGATGGAGAAAGGAAAAGAAGGGGCAAGGCAAAAGGGAGAGAGGTAAGAAATGGATGCAACAAAAGGGAATGTGTGAGCCAGGGAGGGAAATTGGAAGTGGTGAGCCATCTAGGGCCCTAGGACACTCTGTACATTGATTCGGACAGTAGCTCCTGCAGTCCTATTAAAATCAACGTCCCTATGAAACTGGCTGCATTGATTTTGACAGGAGTGGCTATGGCGGGTTTGCCTCCTCAAAATCAGTGCCCCAATAAAACTCTATTAATATTGCCAGTTCCTGTCAAAATTAATGCCCCATGAAACACTGTGCAATGATTTTGCCAACTCCTGTCAAATTGACTGCACCCTGGAGAGTGGCTGCCAGAGAACCAGGAATGCTACACTGTTATATAGAGATACTGTAGTCCTCATAGATCTCTACTTCTTTTACCTCCCTGGTGCTAGATCAGTCTATGTGGCATTGCTTTGGAGTCTCCTAGCACCAAGGGTTTAACAATATCTCTGTCAAATTTCAATGTTATTTTGTACCTTTATAACTTATAACTTATATGATAAGTAACACCTTCTAATAGTAGTTCCCCTCTTTACCTTGCTATAGCCAGAAAATCCTAATGACTCCTATGAATTTTGCCCTGTTCAAGAGATAACACATTTTCACTCTGTCCTGGATGTCATGTTGGTTACCAGCAGCTAGTGCCAAAAGCTGCCCTGCAATAGGAAAAAGTGGGCATCTGCCTAGGACTACTCAAGGTGGGAAACCAGGTTTGAAAATGTGTAAAACCTGATTATTTTGTTGAGTTACTATAGGTGTAAGCACTTAGCATTGTGTGAAACTAGATGAGTGCATACAACAATCTGAGGTTAATCTAATTAAAGGGGACCTATTACCTTATAGAGATAGTAATAATGTATTTTGACTTTACATATTCTCCAAGTTCAGAATATGTAAATTCAAATAGCCTATATTTTTATTATTTTCATCAGTTTTGCTTACTGTTTATGTCACTGTCAGGGACACTACAGTTTTGTTCCCAGAGGACTTTCTGGTCAGTTACCCATCAAACCAGCACAGTAAAACAATGATACACTATCCTCTTTATACAGTATCACTAGCCCTGCTTTCACAGTTCAATCTCTGGAAACTGGTGCAAGGAGCTGGGAACCTCTCTAGCATATCCTAAAATGATATATCCCTGTTCAGAGCAACTATCATTAAATAGATAGTAATGATTATTTTAGACATAATGTATATAAATTGCAAAATTATTTTGCTGAGTAAAAATGGGTATTTCCACTGCTCACAGATATATATAGTAGCGAAAAGCTATTACAGCTCAGACTTGCATTGTTTACGTTCAGCACCTCCATGGACTGAAAATGTACTTTGGTACTGTTGCTACAGCATCATATGGGTGCCATGCTATGGAGATGTGTGCCTGGTTGTGTGTGGTGATGGAGACACATTGCCATATGCACTAACAATTAAGAAGGCAAGGGAAAGGGGGTTGAATCTAATCATTAATATGCAGGGTTGTTGAACTGCTGGCAAATAATAAAAAAAAAACCTCCCTTACATATCGCCATCAGTTTGGCAACCCTGAAGGTCAGAGCACACCCTCTCTGCTCCCTCCCACTTGCCCACTGGGGTAGTGGAGAGGATCTGCTCCAACATCAGCACCACAAGCAACATCACTCTCTTAATCAATCCAGTGTCATAAGGATGTGGATTGCTGGCAGTTTGTTTCAAGCTGAGGCAGAAAATGCATAAGTCTACTTAACTTTTAATGACCAGAGGGTTACGCAGTACATGTTGCACACCCCGGTTAACTTTTGAAAGTTCACACACAAAAGAGCATGCATCCTCATCTTGCATTAATCATGTCACAATGATAAAAATGGCGACCTGAGAATCTTGCACTGCATGAAACATCACAATCGAGCTCAAGTTAGTGTGGAGGATTGCAGAGCATAAATGCCTTCTACAGGCTTAGTCCAGAGGACTGCAGAGCATAAATGCCTTCTACAGGCTGTCTCAGTACTGTGGGGAAGTCGGTTGGGGTAGTTACTGTTATGGACACAAATAAATTGCAGCAAATTGCAGCAACACTGTATCCATTGCATGGTTATGTTCTCATGTCATTCATCTCACTTTTAGCTCTCCACCATTTTCCTTTGTTCTGTTTGGGCGGGAAAATGACAAAGACCAGATCCTCTTTTGTTTCTCTTCCTTCTAGGAGAAGGGGAGGAGGGGTGTGTCAGTCAGGTAAAAAGTGGGCTGGAGATGGGCGGGGCTTGCCAACAATAAGAGAGGTGTGCAGAGAGTCAAAGGGGGCAGTTTTGAAGAGTCTGGTAGAAGAAGGGTCTTGGAGCAGGGGAGCTATGGAGAGGGAGATGTGACCAGCAGCAAGGGGGCCATGCTTTGCCTAGGCCCCAAGAACTGTTCCAGGATCCTGGCCTGTTTTTCCCCTGCAGCACCATCCTCATTGTTCCAGATAGATGAGTATAGAAACTAAGTATCTCTCTATTATTTTCATACTATCTATAATATTTCTAGGAAAAATACCTTAGTAACCAACGTATAGTGTTTTCTACTATAATTGTTGTATTATGTGTTTTATTTGCACTGCAGTAAGTAATTGTCTAGTTAATATTATTAGATGTTTTAGCTAGAATATATTTGATAATATACAGTGTATTGTTGATATTATTGTTTGTTATTAAATATTATTGCTTATTGCTAGTACTGGGGTGTTATTGTGTTAATTGTGGTATTGGTCATTAGGACAAATTTCTCTGGATATATCCTTTAATTAAGGGTTGGCTTTTTGGGTGTGGGCAAATTCATATTGCTTCTAATAGCTGTGTTGGGGTTTGTGTGGTGTGAGCAAGTTGTAGGCCCTGGCCTTGCTCATAGATTTTATCTCAGAGCAAACACATGGTCTGACTCCATCTTGCTAGGCCCCAGCCTGTCTCCACATGGTTGAGGACGCCATTTTGTAAAAAGCACATGGTGTGAGTTTGCAGTTTCTTCACAACTACATTGATTTTAACACAGCTGCTATTGTGCAACCTTTTGCGCCAAATTAATTCACCCAAAGCCACGAACATAAAACAAATGGCGTAGTTGAGCAGGGTATTCGCAGAAATTATTAATATTAATGATTAATAACCATTATTGACATATTTCCTAGAAATTAATATTTTGTTAAAAAATACATTTTTTAATAATTTTTTAATTAATATTTTTTCCTGGGCAATTTAGTCAGTAAGCCTCCCAAGTTATTTTTGTGTGCCAGTACCACACTGCGACAAGAGTGGTGGGTTTTAGTATTGTCACATTGCAAGGGGCTTATTCACTAAAAGAGGATTTGTGTGCTGGAATACTCTTGAATTGTAATAGGTGTACTTTGCATGCTTTGATTATAGACTTGTGGGGCCCTCATAGAGGAGTTTCAAACTTCGAAGTGTATAGATAAGTGCTCATATTACAGTTACCTGTATTGTCTGTATTACATATATGCATACGTGTGTGTATACGTGCCTGGGTATTGTGTATGTGTATGGGTATAGATATATACAGAGGCAAGAGGGAACGTTTACAGTTACACTGCTTCAATTAACCCTTGTGTGCTCTCATTAGAGGAGTGCTAACTTTGAGGCATTTTAATTGTAACCGTTTAGGTCAAGGTTCTGCAATTGCCGGACGTGATATTTCTAGTGTGGCTAGATTTATTGCGCATATGCATATCTCTGTACTGTCAAGATTTCCTATTAAAGGGACTTTAATTAACTCTTGTGCGCTCTCTGTAGAGTGTAACTAACTCTGAAGTCCTACTTCAGTTAAATCCTTGTGTGCCTCTGCAGAGAAGTGGCTAACTTTAAAGTCACGCTTCAATTATAGACTTGTGTGCTTTCCATAGAGGGTAACTACATTGGACAATTGACTAGTCACTAGCACTTGTACCTAGACAGGTGGCTTGAGCGCCTGAGGCAGGTGACTAACTAGCATTTGTACCATTTGCCTTTGTGGAGATGTCACTAACTTTGAAGTAGTGCTTCAATTATAAAACTTGTGTGCCCTTTCATTGGGAGAACTAACTTTGAAGCCTAATAGGAAGTCACCTGACGTGCAGGTGTGTGTATATGAGTTTGTTTGTTTTCTTCAAAGGCATAAAAACATTCAACAGTTTGTGTGTTCTGTAACTTTCATAGTGGTTTGCATGTTTTCTCCCTGTGTGAAAGTAAAAACATACGTGTGCCTGCTAACTTGTGTTCAGGTACTTGGTTAAACACGCATATCTGTTCTGCTGTTAAAGTGCTTTAATTAGAAACACTTGTGTATTGCTTACAATACTAACTTTAAAGTATATTAAACGGAGAGCATAAATTTCCTGAGAGCATGAATTACTGAGTGCTTTGATGGGGGATTAATTCTACACTGCCCAAAGTAATATGTCTGGATAAACTGGATTATTACCTACATAACATTGTACTGTATCAGGTGACTTTGAGCGCTTGTTCCCTAGGCAGGTGACTAACTAGCATTGTACCATTGCAGTGGACAATTGACTAGTCACTAGCACTTGTACCTAGACAGGTGACTTCAAATACTTGTACTAAAATTCCCAAGACTGATGTATGTGTTATGTATGAGTTTGTTTGTTTTCTAGAAGGGCAGGAAAAAACATTCAACAGTTTGTGTGTTCTGTGACTTTCACTGTTAGTTTGAGTGTTTTCCCATGAGTGAAAATAAAAACACATAAGTGCGGCTTTAGTGTGTGTGTGTGTTAGTGGTACAACACATACTAGTAAGGCTCACTACAAACACGTGATTGTCCTACCGTCTGATTGCGCTTGATATTCTGACTGAGAGAATGGGATTCTTTAAGAAGTTGAGTACATTGATTGGGGGCAAAAGACCCAAATTTGGGGCTGTACCACATTGGGCTACTGCTATGGGTAGATGGAATGCCATAGCAGATGAGCTAGTACGTCACAGTGCTCCAGTGTACCCAGAGGTTGGCGAAGAGATAGGAGGTATGGCACTTAAGCTTGATTTAGGGGTCTATTCTAAACATGAGAGCAGAGCTGCGGCAGAAGTGGGGTGGATTATTTTACATGCCTTAAAAAATGAGGTAGTAAAGAGACAAGCCCTAGAAAGAGATTTAGCTGATGTAAGACAAAAATTGTTAATATCAAATGAATGTTTGGAAAATAACAATGCCCGTAAGACTGAATTACAGGAGACTAATACTCGGCTAATCAATAAACTTGACCGCTGTCGCTCTCACAGGGGTAAAGTGCCATACACCACCAGAAAGGTGAGAACACTGACTACAGGGCCCTGCAGGGACCCAGAGTCACTCTTCTCATCCTCCTCTGAAGAAAAGGAGTACTCTAAATACTCATATGTTTCCTCCTCTGATGATGACGAAAAGGTGGACAGCTTCAAAGCTCGCCCACTCATCACCCAGCAGAGAAAACGAAGGGTACACAGGGACTGTGATAGACACGAGTCTGTAAATGCTAAAAGAGGGTCCCCTTTGTCAATGATAAATGGTACAGCAGAAAATTGTCAGATTTTTGTGAGTACAAAAAGGTTAGCAGAATTGGGGAAATACAAAACAGAGGAAAAGGTTAATCAGAAAAGGGGTGTCTCCATGGCTAGCAAGCCAGAAAGGAAGGATGAAGGGATACCACCTATTGATAAACCTAAGAGGAATAATAAACAGGATGCTTCCAGATACACAAAGGTGTCAAGGAAAGAAATGATGGTAGATCTTGTTAAAGCTGGTGTCAATGTAGATGAGCTAAAAAAAAGGTCAAATCATGTCTTGTTCAAAAGGTGGAAAGCTTTTAAGAGAAAGGTACATATTAATGTACCTATTTCTAAAACTCTCACTAATGAAGCAAATCTGATATACACACCATCTGAATTTAATATTCCTGTTGCTAATTCCTGTCCTCCTGTTCCCCATCCTAGGAAAACAAAATCCATGTACCCATCAGCTGAATTATGTGCCATAGCAGACAATGACAGAATGGACCCATGGGACGGCCAATCCCCAGCACAATGTTACCCATCAAGGCTGGGGATCGACAGCCCCATGTTCCTTTGACTGTAGGGTGGGGAAAGGAAACCAACCACACCTAGGTTTTAGCCTTAGTATACACTGGGGCCGAGGTAACAGTATTACAGGTAACCCTTCCAAACTTGTAGGCCCCATCATTTCACAGAGAGGGCCTAGGGGAAAGAGTAACTAAGGCTATACAAACCACAGTCACATATTCCATAAACAAAGGGCCCCTGGGTTTATGGATAATATTTTGAGTTTCCAATTTCCTGACAATATCTTGGGGGTAGATATATTGTTAGGACGCATAATAGAGATGCAGTTGAGAGGTGTTCAGATTTTGGCTTTCCTCACAAACCCTCTTATGTTCATGCGGCATGGGAGGTGGAGAGAGGAAATACAAACTGGACACCTGTTGTCATTCTCCCTCCCTGTAGTCCAACAAGGGCTGCCAGGAGGGTTGAAAGAAATCAGATTAGTCAGTTTTAGTTCATCCTGCAATTTTGCTCTTTAAACACTCCTGTGATTCCTGTTAAGAAACCAGAAGGTTTCTTGGTGTGGAACGATAGATTATAGGGGACTCAATAGAGTGGCACCGCCATTGAGCGCTGCAGTCCCCAGTATCGTCCCTGTCATTTATGACAGCCAAACAGACACAGGGGTGGCATGCAGCGATTGAAATAGTGGATACTTTCTTTTCCAATTCTCATTGCACCTGAGTCACAAAATTCCATTTGCATTCACTTGGGAAGGAAGCTAATATACCTTTGATGTCCCAACACTATCTACACTCCCCTGCCACATGCCATGATCCGGTTGCCAGAGAATCAAGCCAACTTCCAATACCTTTTAGAGACTGTGACATTAAAGGCCCCAACCACTTGGGGTGAAGAGGCCTACCTATCTGTGCAGAGGTGGGCCAGGAGTCCAGCTCTCATGAAGTGGAAAATGGTACGCACAAGAGCAAGGTGGATTAACAAAGCTTCAATGGTCTCGCGACATATGAATTCTTGCCACATCCAAATACTTGGAAGATACTTGCATTACAGCTTTCTCCAATCAAGTCAACTTTGCCATATGAGGAATTATACCCTGCAAAGAACAAAAGACGCTGGACTGTTGTAACATGCAATCCGTATGGAGAGGTGGTGATACAAGAGCAAGATATAGGTGATTCAAATTACCAGAAGTATGCCGATATAAAGAGACTACCTTTGGCTTATTACATGGAACATTAGTGTGGGGAGGTACAGAACTCTGGGAGAAGATTTGGGCAGCCGCCTGAACAAGACTAATGCCAAGAGTTGTGGGGGAAATGAACCTCAATAAAACTACGGAAGAACTGACTCAAATAAGGAACCTGAAGACCAAAATGAAGACTTCCCATATAGTTTTCAAAACTGACACCCGTACTCGCTTTGCTGGTCAGTCCAACAATGGGCGCAGGCTATCCCATATCACCCCAAGCCTCGGGGTTGATTAAAAGGTGCAATGGGCTTTTGAAAGGACAGATTCATACACTATCCCCAAGTATGTCATAGAAGGGGTGGGATAGAACTTTTACACAGGCTCTTAGGATTTTACATGACTGACCAACAGAACTTATCTCTATATGCCCGGCTTACATGTAATGACAATCCATTTGTTAGTTTGCGGGTTGACATGTACTGGTAGCCACCCCATATTTCAATTTAAACTAACATTTTATTTTATTTTTTTTCTCTTGGTAGTGGGAGAGGTTAACAGAAGTTAGTCTTTCCCATAGGAGGCAATATGCCTCCAGGAACAAGAGGTAACCTTAGTGCTCACTAAAAAACTGACCAAAGAGGGTTGGAGCACAACAGGGAGTTTGAGTGTGGATGGATGAATGCATCTCTGTCTAGGAATGACCCAAGTAGGTTAATTGCTGGTACAATCCTAGGAGAGGTGGCAGCCTGGGTACCCCATAAAATCTTGTTATCCTGGGATGAGGATAAATAAGTGCTCATGGGGTCCAAAGTGTGGGTGTTACCGCGATCCACTGATCAGCACAGGCAGAAAAGAGAGGTTATTTCAGATGGTCCTGGTAATACTAAAGTTGTATTATGAAATGGTGATTCTGTACCTATCTTCTTTCCCTCAAATAGATTGGTGGCCGGCTAGCTCCTCTGAATCCTTGATCGTCCAACACATTCATGAACCCCTTGGCCAGCTATGCAAGAGTGGACAACTCCTCTGACTGTTGCAGCACCATCCCCGTCAGTGAGGAAGGAGGGTACCCGTTCCTTGGAGTCCCGTGGGCCCAGCGAGAAATGAGACAACTCTCTGGACACAACACTGGACTCTACTACCAAACTGTCTTATGAGCAGCTACAAATCAGGGCGGTAGCTCTCCAAAATCGCCTAGCCCTGGACTGTTCTTACTGCCAAAGTAGGAGTTTGCTGGCTGGTAGGAAAATAATGCTGCAGTTATATTGTGAACTATGAAGGCGAATTTAATTATGATCCATCGAAACTGACAGCTATAATAGACAAACTCCAGGAAACATCAGACGTTGGACTATTTGGGTGATTTGGGAAGTCAGTGACCTACCTATCCAGTGAGCGACTTTAGTGTGGTTTATGACATGGGACCAAGAGGTGGAATGTTATGGACACAAATAAATTGCAGCAAATTGCAGCAACACTGTATCCATTGCATGGTTATGTTCTCATGTCATTCATCTCACTTTTAGCTCTCCACCATTTTCCTTTGTTCTGTTTGGGCGGGAAAATGACAAAGACCAGATCCTCTTTTGTTTCTCTTCCTTCTAGGAGAAGGGGAGGAGGGGTGTGTCAGTCAGGTAAAAAGTGGGCTGGAGATGGGCGGGGCTTGCCAACAATAAGAGAGGTGTGCAGAGAGTCAAAGGGGGCAGTTTTGAAGAGTCTGGTGGAAGAAGGGTCTTGGAGCAGGGGAGCTATGGAGAGGGAGATGTGACCAGCAGCAAGGGGGCCATGCTTTGCCTAGGCCCCAAGAACTGTTCCAGGATCCTGGCCTGTTTTTCCCCTGCAGCACCATCCTCATTGTTCCAGATAGATGAGTATAGAAACTAAGTATCTCTCTATTATTTTCATACTATCTATAATATTTCTAGGAAAAATACCTTAGTAACCAACGTATAGTGTTTTCTACTATAATTGTTGTATTATGTGTTTTATTTGCACTGCAGTAAGTAATTGTCTAGTTAATATTATTAGATGTTTTAGCTAGAATATATTTGATAATATACAGTGTATTGTTGATATTATTGTTTGTTATTAAATATTATTGCTTATTGCTAGTACTGGGGTGTTATTGTGTTAATTGTGGTATTGGTCATTAGGACAAATTTCTCTGGATATATCCTTTAATTAAGGGTTGGCTTTTTGGGTGTGGGCAAATTCATATTGCTTCTAATAGCTGTGTTGGGGTTTGTGTGGTGTGAGCAAGTTGTAGGCCCTGGCCTTGCTCATAGATTTTATCTCAGAGCAAACACATGGTCTGACTCCATCTTGCTAGGCCCCAGCCTGTCTCCACATGGTTGAGGACGCCATTTTGTAAAAAGCACATGGTGTGAGTTTGCAGTTTCTTCACAACTACATTGATTTTAACACAGCTGCTATTGTGCAACCTTTTGCGCCAAATTAATTCACCCAAAGCCACGAACATAAAACAGTTACCCAGTGCAGTGGCAAGCCACCGAAGGAACCTCCTCCACTGTTCCCCGGTAATCTGGACCATGTAGTCTATCAGGGGCTGCATGCTGTCCAATGCCCCTTCTCGCCTAGTAGAGGCTGCTCTACGTTGTTTCATATTGCAACATGGTCCAGATTCCCGGGGAACAGTGGGACAGCAGAGAGGAGGAGGTTCCTTCAGTGATTTGTCACTGCGCTGGATAACCACCCTGCTGGACACCCCCGCTCTTTTGCGTGCGACCTTTTAAAAGGATACAACACATCCCAAAGGTCCTCAAAGAAATGTGGGCAGAATTTTTGTTCTGTGGTCCTGCTAGCAACTGTCATTTCTGCTTCATGGATATGACATCCAGGACTGATTGAAGATGCTATCTCTTGAACAAAGGCACAAAGGCAAAACTCATAGGGGCATTCTGATTTACTGGCCATCATAATGTAAGTAGGAGTTTATTAGGATGTGTTACTTAACAGTTAACCTGGAACAGTATAAGTTTCATACATATGTATTATCAAGGTGTAAGTAATATGAAATAAAATTTTAAATACATTAATTTAGCATAATACAGGTTTCACAATAAAAAAGGTTAATATGATAATATGTATTTATATCTTTTTATTTTTTTTTGGTGCTACATATATCTGGTTTACACATTTGCACCCAATATTGATCTTAGACTGAAGAGAAGCTCCTATATGCAAGCAGACAATTGATATTAATAGTTACTAATATTAAATGTATGTGTACTGGGTATAATAAAATATGGTGTGTGTATGTGCACGCATGTGTATGTTATTGTGAGTTGCTATGTGTCTGTGTATGTGCCCACTCTTGATATAAAGCTCTCAGTTAGTAACAGGGCAAGTTGTCCGCTAATTTGGCAGGTTTTCTAAAAATGTTTTTGGAGGATTTATGGTCTCTCTCTCAAACGCTAGTCCAGTATTGGCAACTTTTGTCTCTCCAGCTGTTGAAGACTACAACATCTATCATTCCCAACAATAACTTGTCCAGCCACAGGCAAGATCGCCTCCTCCCTATAATCCTACAGAGACCAGTTCAGTATATTTATAGGGAGACTTATGTACCTAAAATGTACCTTTTATTTGTTCCTTTAAAAACACGGTGCAGTCTATGCAAGTATATGTTTTACCTCATGAGAAATATTTTGTAGAAGCCGTATGGTAGCCAAGTAATATCCTGATTCTTGTGTCATCCCTGTGCTGGGAGGAATATATATACTCTAGTATCTATACACAATAGCTGGGTCAAGTGATATTTGTAAAGCTTTCATCTGTGTTAATCGTTACTAAGAATCGTTGTGACTTAGCACAATCTGATTTTTTGCAGGTGCCCTTCCTAGTTTCAAGTGTGAGCTACTTTCTAACCAATTGCATATCGTCTCCTGCTATTAAGCTTAGGAAACTAATGCTGAATTTCTTAAATAGTTGCCACAAATATTCAACAATCACAATCCTTTCACTTCATTGTATTTTGTGGTATACAAGGCTGTAACTGGTAGAGGTTTTATGCTTATTTAATATTCATGGAATATGTGCCATAAAGTCACACACACCCCATGAATATTTAGAATGACCATTTGGCTACGTCCACAGCTCATTCACATATGTCCGTGGCTCATTAGGACAATTATTGATTGTTCATAGGACTGGTGGCCAATATAAATATAAACTTATCCTGGGGCAAAGATGGAAAATATAGTGTAAAGAAACAGATATATTGAAAATATAAGGAGCCCCAGGCTTATTGCATTCTACAATTAATCTATTGCATAAACCTTTATAAACACATTTATATGTGAAAAATAATGCAAGATTCTTCAACAGATTGCTGAGATTAAACTTAACGCAATTTAATATTAGATCAGTACATCACATTACAAGAACTAGTTCTACATTAAATATACATAACAATACAAAACATTCAATACAACACAAAACATAACATTTGCGCAATTCTCTTAAACATGCATGACATTGCAGGTACCTAATGAATGAGGGGCTTACCCAAGCTTGGCAGAGACTCCTTCCTGGCTTTCTCTTGTTGTCTCCTGTACTCCTTCTCTACCCCTCCTTCTCCTCTCCTGTACTTCCTTACTCTACAAACTTAGTAGTGGGTCCCTCTTGATATATGGTTCCCTTGCCCAAATTCTACCATGTTGAGGCTCCTGATTGGCTGTGGTAATATCACTCCAGGCTGATAGGATTTGTGCCTTGATCTCACTTGGAGCAACAATACAATAAGTCAATCAATCTCCCCTTGGCAATATTTGTGGACAGTTAAAACAATACCTCAGACTCCATGCTCATCAGGAATACAGGGTGTGTGAGTGTTATTTATTATATCAAGATAGAGGGTGATCTTTATCTCCCACCTGGACAACAGAATACTGTTAGCTTCCATCTAGCCAAACAGGATTTGGATGTCCAGGTGCTGTGATAACTTGTTTTGGGCTGCAACTCCCATGCCCCATGGCCCCAGGAGATCTCACTGACTGTGTATATTTCATTAACCCCTCTACATACACCAACTCACTCACTCTGTATACCAGTATGGTCCATTATATCATGTGGGCATAGTCTAGCTATATAAATAAAAATAAAGATAATTCATAAGCAATTGCCCATAAGGTAACAGTCGCCCCCTTGTGGCCATTAGAAGTGAACCTATTGGCCACACGTTATAAAGATTGCTTATGCCTTAGCTTTATTTTATACACTTCTATTATTAACAGCATATAACTAGCTATACTTGGGTACCATGGCCAATGATGATGTGCTCATGTGGGGAGAAGTTAAATTTGGCATAGAACTTGGACACGACGAACCTCTTAGAATTATGTATTTCAAATCATGACACTTAAGCACCCCTTTACTCTCCAGTCATCGTTGTACAGGTTGTTCTGATTCATGCAGCGTTCAGCCTCTGACGGCTGTGACATCTGCACCCAGGGTCTCCTGTGGTCTGTGATATAGCCCCATCAGTCCAGGAGCATATGGGACCTCTTCTTGGATAGTGTTTGATTCCCATTGACACACACAGAGATTGAAGAACAGTGAGTTTTCTGAAGGCTGAAATGTTTATATGCAGGCACTGTTTGTGAAGATCATCTGGTTTATATTTCTTCTTGGACCATTTTGAGATGACACCCACAGTTTCATACTTTTTCCCACATTCCTTGTACCTTCATCACTCTCCGCACTCGCGTCCACCCTCACGATGTGTCTGGCTTGAAACTTGTCTATCGTGAGCAACGGTAGGACTTTGACTTCTTCACTGTCTTCATTCTGCCACTGGCAGACGAGCTGCTGCTGTCTTCTCCCAGGAAAGAGATTCTTGAATCAAAACACAGGCAGTAACGTATACACGGATAAAACAACACATCTTCTTGTAGCAAGGTGTCATGTTTTGGTGACATAACATCTATTTGGTTGTGGTACCTGAAGCCTATGTTTCCAATTGTGGAGGTGGGTAAATACCCACACATCTCCTGAGAATGGCATTCTCTCTTACCTTCTTCCCACTCCTAATGTAGGATTGAGCACAATATCATATGGCCCATCCTAGTTACTAGATTATACCAGTTACCCTTCTCATTCAAAATATCAATTTACAATGTACATATCTAAATATATAGATGCATATCCATATGTACAAACACGCACACATGCAAATACATCGATATATCTATACCTATATCCACATCCATCCATATACATATATATATATATATATATATATATATATATATATATATATATATACACACACATACACAGACACACACATACACATAGACAGGCGCATAGACATACAAACACATATACATATCCCTATGTCTAACTCATCTATCTGATGTTGTTTACTATTTGTTAACACAATAGTACTATTAAACTGACAACTGTCCAAGCTGTAGAGACAGAAACCTTTTTCAGAGTCTCAATACCTTGCAGAGATGGGGTTAAAACTGATATCCCTTCTAGCGTTAAATAAAACATTAACATTATAACCAAATTATAAGAAGACCGATTGATATAACATAATTACTTCGGTTATGCCAGACTAAGTCAGTCTACATAGAAGTAATTTAGCTACATTTGATCTAAGATGATATGGGATGAACCATTCTATATACAGGTATTGAGTCTCTGCTTAGTTTATAAAGTAGTACTGCGTGATCTGCATAGTAAAATATAGAGTAGACACATGGATCAATTATCAAATTACATATTAAACTGTTGTGATTGAAAGTTAACTGAAGCAGACGATGGACCTTGGTTTGTAATTAAACAAAAGCCATAATTCCAATGATGGTAAGGGCCATGCTCCCACCAAACCATTATTATTGTTTTATAGCTTATTAAAAAGTAGTTTTTGGTTGTACTAGATAATCATAACAGTTGTTTGTTCCATAAAATAATGTTTATATTTATATTGGCCACCAGTCCTATGAACAATCAATAATTGTCCCTTCGTGGTCGCCACTGTAACTGGTAGAGGTTTTATGCTTATTTAATATTCATGGAATATGTGCCATAAAGTCACACACACCCCATGAATATTTAGAATGACAATTTGGCTACGTCCACAGCTCATTCACATATGTCCGTGGCTCATTAGGACAATTATTGATTGTTCATAGGACTGGTGGCCAATATAAATATAAACTTATCCTGGGGCAAAGATGGAAAATATAGTGTAAAGAAACAGATATATTGAAAATATAAGGAGCCCCAGGCTTATTGCATTCTACAATTAATCTATTGCATAAACCTTTATAAACACATTTATATGTGAAAAATAATGCAAGATTCTTCAACAGATTGCTGAGATTAAACTTAACGCAATTTAATATTAGATCAGTACATCACATTACAAGAACTAGTTCTACATTAAATATACATAACAATACAAAACATTCAATACAACACAAAACATAACATTTGCGCAATTCTCTTAAACATGCATGACATTGCAGGTACCTAATGAATGAGGGGCTTACCCAAGCTTGGCAGAGACTCCTTCCTGGCTTTCTCTTGTTGTCTCCTGTACTCCTTCTCTACCCCTCCTTCTCCTCTCCTGTACTTCCTTACTCTACAAACTTAGTAGTGGGTCCCTCTTGATATATGGTTCCCTTGCCCAAATTCTACCATGTTGAGGCTCCTGATTGGCTGTGGTAATATCACTCCAGGCTGATAAGATTTGTGCCTTGATCTCACTTGGAGCAACAATACAATAAGTCAATCAATCTCCCCTTGGCAATATTTGTGGACAGTTAAAACAATACCTCAGACTCCATGCTCATCAGGAATACAGGGTGTGTGAGTGTTATTTATTATATCAAGATAGAGGGTGATCTTTATCTCCCACCTGGACAACAGAATACTGTTAGCTTCCATCTAGCCAAACAGGATTTGGATGTCCAGGTGCTGTGATAACTTGTTTTGGGCTGCAACTCCCATGCCCCATGGCCCCAGGAGATCTCACTGACTGTGTATATTTCATTAACCCCTCTACATACACCAACTCACTCACTCTGTATACCAGTATGGTCCATTATATCATGTGGGCATAGTCTAGCTATATAAATAAAAATAAAGATAATTCATAAGCAATTGCCCATAAGGTAACAAGGCTCATCAGCTACTAGTTTCTGCAGGTGCCCTGCTATCCTTTCTGCTTAATCAATCACAATTCACATTCAGACTAGTTCTAGCTGAATCAGATTTACTGCAGGTGTCCTGCCTAGTTCCAAGTGTGAGCTACTTTCTAACCAACTGCATATTTCTCCTGCTATTTAGCTTAGGATACTAATGCTGAGTTTCTTATATGGTTTGTCACAGTTATTCAACAATCACGTTCCTTTCACTTGATTGTATATCGTAGTATACAAGGATCATTGTAATGGGAGCTAAGGACGCCAGATTGTCCGTAACCCCTTAAGGACCTGGAAAATCTGAGGTCATTTTCCCTTAAGGACCGGAGCAATTCTGACCTTTTTGATTATGTCTTTGTTCAACAGTGTTTTCCCTTTTAGGCTTTTATTCCACCCCCATAAATTATATACTGTTTTTTTAAGCATAAATAGGGCTTTCATTTGATACCCTATTTATATGGATAACCCACCATTCACTTTATTAAAATTAAAAAAAAAGGTTAAAAAATGTAAAAAAAACCACCATTTTTGATTTTTCTCTTGGGATCAATTGGCCACAAAGGGTTAAATTTTTATGGAGACTGCATGAAAGGTATGACCGGTCAGTCATACCTACAAAATGCGCAGTTTAAAGTGGCCACTATCCCCCCTGGGTGAAAATCCCCATGTCCCTTTTTCCCACCCTATTTTGACACTTTTTTGTCCCTGGCATTTGGTGGTGTATATAAGTGTATTACATGGCTCCACAACAATCACACTTGTAATATTGTTTAATTATATATATTTTTTTTAAATAAAAATTTTTTTGGAAAAAAAAAAAAAGTGTGTTGTGTTTAAAAAAAAAAAAAAAAAAAGTGTAAAATTGCAGGTCAAAAATTGACCTGCATTTAGCCAGCCTCCTGCACCAGCAGTGAAGGGGTTAATACCCCCAACTGCTTTATTTTTTTTAACCACTAGGTGTCTCCCGTCTACTTCTGTCTCCCTTACTTTGAGAGCAAGGGAGACAGAGGCAGACGAGACAGGCACAGACTGCATGCTTTGCATGCTGCCTCTGTCTGTCACTATGCCGGTACATGTGATCGCTGATACGGCGATCGCATGAACCGGAAGAAGGAAGAAGGGCTGAGACTGAATGCCCCGGTCTCGGAGCGCTCAGTCTCAGCCTGGATTTAATGATAGCAGAGTGCACGGAGGCACGCTGCTATCATTTAAGCCATGACGGTCCTGGACCGTCATGGGTCGTTAAGGGTATAACAACCCATGATGGTGCAGAGCCGTCATGGGTCCTTAAGGGGTTAACAGTCATTCTGGGTCTCTCCCTCCTGGATGCGGCTACAAGTGGATATCCTGGCTGGTAAAGCAAGATGTAAGCTGGCTGGAACTCTTGGAGAGCTGGAAACATAAGCTGAGCTGTGGAAACATTCACTGGAAATCTGCAGCTGAAGAATCCACTGGAAATGCTGGAACAGGAGACTCTTGAATGGGAGGCAAAAGGGGCCCCTTTATACCATTCAGAATAAGAACTCTGTACTCGTTCTTAGTTCAGAACAACTAAATCTTTATTGGACAACTCTGGGGTTTTTATACACATTGAACCATACTCATATATAATACAAGACAAGAAACACAAAGGGCAGTGACATATGCGGGACACAGGATACAATGGGGGTGGACATGATTAAATTAACTATACAGAGGGACTATGGTAAACAATTGTGATGTTTACCGTAAACACTGGGAATGTTAACACAAGACAATGGGACAATACAGTGGGATTGATCAAATCAAAACAGAACACTAGAAACAGCAATCAGGACCCCAGACTAATCCCATCACACAGAAGACATCAGAGGTGACAAGATTAGTCAAGTGCGAACCTTAATCAACTCTTGGACCAGAGGGGGTGACCCATCTACCTTTTGGCTGGTTTTGCAGATGTCGATCAGTTTAACCTCTTCAGGGTAAGGTTGTAGGCACACAATGCAACCAGGGGTCCAGCATGTATTACAATATTTACCATGCCCATAACTTTTAACATAGAATGGTAGCCTCTTTGGCAGAGATGTCTGCTAGTATACGGTCCCACAGTTCTCCATAGTCTGCGAAAATGGGCTAAAAATCCATACACCCAGAAAGGGCTTCCAGTAACGGGCTGTGGTCCATTACACTGATTAACTACTAGTCTCTGCAGGTGCCCTGATATCCTTTCCGCTTAGTCAATCACAGTTCACATTCAGACCCTTGTATATGTGATACTTGTTCTAACTGAATACTTTCTTACTAGCCCCAGCAAACAGGTGTGAGTAGTTCACGCTCAACTAACTCCCTCGTGGTGTAAGCCACATTGTAACCCTGCCGCTATGTCCACAGCTTCTAAGTAGCATCGTTTTTTCTTTTCTTTTTCTTTATTTTTACTGAGTAGGTAGTTCGTATTGAGTATGCCCTAGTATGGCCATATTAGTTCAGTCAAATACTTCTGCACCTCCCAACGCGTTTCACTGTATATACGGCTTCATCAGGGGATTTTGTATGGTTTGATGGGTCCACTCCCTGGGTTTCTATACCCTTCTAACAGGGCTTAAAATATGAAGTCCTTTGCTACTAGCCAGACCTGAAAAGTTTCTCGCCACTGCAAGCCATAACATACCCACCAGGGCTGAATTTCTACTCGACAGGGCTAAATTTTCACTCGTCATTGGCTAGTGGCGAGTCAAATTTTGAGCTCTTCTTCTAAATCACAAAGGGTTTGTAATTGGTCTATTTCCGACCTATCAGCTACAAAGTAAACCTTTGACTGTTGATGACATCACTACGTTTGGATTTTTGGAAATTAACCCTCTCAGTGTTAAATAGGGCTGTTTGAGCTCTTTTAATTGTTAACCCATCTTTTAATGAATTAAACCTATTAAATATATTAATGCTCCTTTTATGTATGGGTGAGATCATAACATAACCTCTGGATATGTAAAGTAAATAAATATAAATATTTTTAAAAGGAGGACTTACGCCTGTATTACCCAAGATTCCTAGGTAATTCTGCAGTTGAGTCAAAATAATATATAAAGATATACAGTATACATAACTTCTAACCCATTATGGTGCTTCCACTTTTTTTAGTTTAAATAATGGTGTGGGTTATTTCAATATTTAACCCTTTACAGTCTTCCTCCAGATGAGAACTAAGATTTTTTTTTTTTTTTTTTGAAGAGGTGGTTTGTTAAGAAGTGTATACGTATAATATATTGATTACCAGACTTACTTGTATGATCACTCATAATAAGCTGTATATCTTTATATCGTGTAGGAGATCTGTATTATTTTGACTCAACGTGCAGAATTACCTAGGAGTCTTGGGTAATACAGGCATAATTCCTCCTTTTAGAAATATTTATAATTATAAATTATATTATTATATCCAGAGGCTATTGTTATGTTATGATCTCATCCATACATAAAAGGAGCATTAATATGTTCATTAGGTTTCATTCATTAAAAGATGGGCTTAAAAGGGTTAATATTCCTAATATTTAAACGTAGGGATGTCATCAACAGTCAAAGGTTTACTTTGTAGCTGATAGGTCGGAAATAGACCAATCACAAACCCTTTGTGATTTAAAAGGGTATATAAACCCAGGGAACGGACCTATCAAACCATATAAAATCCCCTGACAAAGCTGTATACACAGCAAAACGCTTTGGGCGGTGCAGGAGTAATTACTTGACTGAACTAATATGGCCATACTAGGGCATACTCAATACGAACTACCTACTCAGTAAAAATAAAGAAAAAGAAAAGAAAAAACAATGCTACTGTCACGGTGCCTGTGCTCCCTTGTTATTATTTTCCTGTCAGTCTACACTGTGTGTACTCCCATTGGCTGTCCTGTGTTGGTCCCGCCCAGTATGGCCTTTATATACTGGGCTCCAGCACCCATACGGTGCCCTTTCGTGGTGTTCTTGTACCAGTGCTAGTTTTCTGCTCAGTGATTCCCAGTGTACAGACTTGTCCTGCCTGACTACTCTGCATCTGTTCTCCTGCTCCTGTGTACCGACCCAGATTGCCTGACTATTCTTCAGTGCCTGCTCCTGTGTACCGACCCGGCCTGGCTAACGTTCCTGCTCCTGTGTACCGACCCGGATTGGCTGTTCTGACAGACTATTGTCGCCTTGATGACATTCTTATTCTCCAGGCTATCTGGTTCCCGTTTGCCCAGCAGAGTGCGAGAGTCAGTTTCCGTTACTGCTATGTCAGTTTTTCATTGGCCTAGTCCTCCGTTACTGCTCCTGCAGGGTGCAAGTGTCTGCCTCCGTTACTGCTCCTGCAGTGTGCCATTGGCCTAGTCCTCCGTTACTGCTCCTGCAGGGTGCAAGTGTCTGCCTCCGTTACTGCTCCAGCAGTGTGCCATTGGTCTAGTCCTCCGTTACTGCTCCTGCAGGGTGCAAGTGTCTGCCTCCGTTACTGCTCCGGTAGTGTGCCTTTGGCCTAGTCCTCTGTTACTGCTCCTGCAGGGTGCAAGTGTCTGCCTCCGTTACTGCTCCTGCAGTGTGCCATTGGCTTAGTCCTTCGTTACTGCTCCTGCAGGGTGCAAGTGTCTGCCTCCGTTACTGCTCCTGCAGTGTGCCATTGGCTTAGTCCTTCGTTACTGCTCCTGCAGGGTGCAAGTGTCTGCCTCTGTTACTGCTCTGGCAGTGTGCCATTGGTCTAGTCTCCGTTACTGCTCCTGCAGAGTGCAAGTGTTTGCTTCCGTTACTGCTACGGCAGTGTCCTCCGTTACTGCTCCTGCAGAGGGCTAGAGGTTGCCTCCATTACTGCTACCGCAGTGTTCTGCATTACTCTATTACTGTTGTACTCTGGCAGTTCACGTTTGTTCTATTAGCCAGTCCTGGGCGTTAAGCATCCTGTAGCTCTCTATAACGAAAGAGCTCTATCACAGAACTCTCAACACATGGGACTGTTTACACTCCTTGAAGACCTTTAACCCATGCAGTACCTTTTTTCCTGGGAATCCAACATATTCTGCCTGACCTGTGTCAGTATAGACTGCTATGTACCTGGACCTGTGTGACCATATATATTGTTAACCTGTCGTGTGTCTGTATTATACAGCCTGTATACTACAGGACCTGTGAGGGTTCTTATTTTATTGTGATTTCAATAAAACTGTGTTTTATCCTAAACCACTGTGTCTGTGTGTCGAACAAACCGTTACAGATACTTAGAAGCTGTAGACATAGTGGCAGGGTTACAATTTGGCTTACACCACTAGGGAGTCAGTTGAGCGTGAACTACACACACCTGTTTGCTGAAGCTAGTAATAAACTATTCAGTTAGAACGAGTATCAAATATACAAGGGTCTGAATGTGAACTGTGTTTGACTAAGCGGAAAGGATAGCAGGGCACCTGCAGAGACTGGTAGTTGATGAGGAACGTGATTATTGAATAACTGTGAAAAACCATATAAGAAACTCAGCATTAGTATCCCAAGCTAAATAGCAGGAGAAATATGCAATTCGTTAGAAAGTAGCTCACACTTGGAACTAGGCAGGACACCTGCAGTAAATCTGATTCAGCTAGAACTAGTCTGAATGTGAATTGTGATTGATTAAGCGGAAAGGATAGCAGGGCACCTGTAGAAACTAGTAGCTGATGAGCCTTGTATACCACAAAATACAATCAAGTGAAAGGATCATGATTGTTTAATATTTGTGGCAACTATATAAGAAATTCTGCATTAGTTTCCTAAGCGTAATAGCAGGAGACAATATGCAATTGGTTAGAAAGTATCTCACACTTGAAACTAGGAAGGGCACCTGCAGAAAATCCGACTGTGCTCACAATGATTCTTAGTAACGATTAACACAGATGAAAGCTTTACAAATATCACTCGACCCAGCTATTGTGTATAGATACTAGAGTATATATATACTCCTCCCAGCACAGGGACGATACAAGAATTAGGATACTACTTGGCTACCATACGGCTTCTACAAAATATTTCTTGTGAGGAAAAACATATGCTTGCATAGACTGCACCGTGTTTTTAAAGGAACACGACACTTTTAGTGTTTCCTAGTCTGTCAATGTGTGTTTGTATTTTTAATTATAACTAATAAAAGGTACATTTTAGGTACATAAGTCTCCCTATAGATATACTGAACTGGTCTCTGTAGGATTATAGGGAGGAGGCGATCTCGCCTGTGGCCGGACAAGTTATTTTTGCTGTCTGACCATCCAGGATTTGAGTATTTCCCCATTTTTTCTTCCTTTTTTCTTGATTGTTATTTATATATCAGACCTGCGGTATTCCAGATTGTAACTAATGTCACTGATGTTCCAAGATTATATGTGTATATAAATCTATCATTCCCAACCAGTCAAAGGCGGGAATGATGGGAAATGTAGTCCCTAAGAGTTGGAGAGCCAAAGGTTGCATACCCCTGTTCTAGCTGGGAGGTGGTTTCTGCTATGTGTTTTCCCTTTAGGCACCTACTTAATAGATTTGTACAGTGTCACCCTTGGGCAAACTGTTGTGCTTTGTTTAATACAATCCTTTTGGGATGGTACTTATAACTTTCCCTTACCTGCTCTTTGCAGAGCTCTCATATAAATATTAATGGAGACATTCTCTGTGCATCTTATCTCCATCAGACATGTATAGTGGCTTATTCCTACTACTGCAGCCAAATATTGCAGAGTATCACCCAGTCCAGGTGAACCAGAAGCATCTGCTATTTAGGTCAGATGGAGAGAAGATACATGGAGAATGTCTCCCTGCATATTTGTATAAAATCTCCTCGCAACGTACAATTCAAATGGCCAAAGAGGGACTCATTTGCTGTAGGTGGTGTTGCTGGTAACACCACAGTCTGATGATCTCCTTTTCTCCTAAAAAGAGGGACAACATTTTAGGAGATCAGACTGTGTAGTGTGCATAATATATATATGTATCAAGTTTCTATTGTGCAGTGGGATTCTTACTGAGGTGGAGATAAAGCATCCAACATGTAGGCAGAGAGATCCATTAAGCCCTTAAGGACCGAGAAAATCTGAGATCGTTTTCCCTTAAGGACCAGAGCAATTCTGACCTTTTTGACTATGTCTTTGTCCAACAGTGTTTTCCCTCTAGGTCTTTTATTCCACCCCTATAAATTATATACTGTTTTTTTAAGAACAAATAGGGCTTTCTTTTGATACCCCACATATATGGAGAACCAACCATTTACTTTATGAAAATTGAAAAAAAATGTAAACAAAAAGTAAAAAAACACAATTTTTGATTTTTCTCTTGGGATCAATTGGCCACAAAGGATTACATTTTCATGCAGATTGCATGAAAAGTATGACCGGTCAGTCATACCTACAAAATGCGCAGTTTAAAGTGGCCACTGTCCCCCCGGGTGAAAATCCCTATGTCCCTTTTTCCCCACCCTATTTTGACACTTTTTTATCCCTGGCATTTGGTGGTGTATATAAGTGTATTATATGGCTCCACAACAATCACACTTGCAATATTGATTAATTATGTGTTTTTTTTTTAATAATTTTTTTTTGTAAAAAAAAAAAAGCGTGTTGTGTTTAAAAAAAAAAAAAAAAAGTATATAATTGCAGGTCAAAAATGACCTGCATTTAGCCAGCGTCCTGTACCAGCAGTGAAGGAGTTAATACCCCCAGCTGCTGTATTTTTTTTTACCACTAGGTGTCTCCTCTCTACTTCTCTCTCTCTTACTTTGATAGCAAAGGAGACAGAGGTAGACCAGACACTCAGACACTCAGAGTCAGCATGCTTTGCATGTTGTCTCTGTTTGTCAGAATGCCGATACATGTGATCGCTGCTACGGCGATCACATGAACCGGCACAAGCAAGAAGGGCTGAGACTGAACGCCCCGGTCTTGGAGCACTCAGTCTCAGCCTGGAATTAATGATAGCAGCATGCACGGAAGCACACTGCTATCATTTAAGCCATGACGGTCCAGGACCTTCGTGGGTCCTTAAGGGGGTAGCAACCCATGACGGTCCAGGACCGTCATGGGTCCTTAAGGGGTTAAAAAGGATATTACCTAATAATAAGATTTATAGCCTGAAAAATTCTAATGGATATTTCAGTTTTTTCCTTGTTTTTGATTCAAGAGATAATCTTCAGTCCTAGATGTCATGTCCCTGGAGGCAGATATGATAGTTGCTATCAGGAGCACAGGATACAAACTCCATCGTGGACCTGTCACCTTGATTCAGGTTTGCATATCTGAAAACTTCATTTACAACTGCTTATTTATCATGTTAGCAAAAAGACCAGCAAATGTACAGTTAAGGAGCTATTCATACTTGGTGCCTTTTGCTAATGTATGATATGTGAGGTGACTGTGCATTACCAGTCTGTTTCATATTCTAATTAAGCTTTTCACTGACTTTGTGTGTGCTACTGAAGGTTTTCAGGGATGTTTCATACGCTAAGCAGGTTGCTGCACCAGGATACTTTCACTTTCAGTTTTCCCTGATTAAAATTCAAAGTCCGTGTTGAAAACAATTAGATTAACCCCTTGAATCCTAGATTGGTATCCAGACATATTGAGGGAATGCGTTGCTTTCTAGCACCTTAAGATAACTTTTTAATAAAAATGTACATTTCTTTTCAGTGAGCCAAATGTTGTTAATGGCTAAGTTATAACATTTATTGTTTTCATTTGAGGTAGTCTGTATTGGCCGAATACATATTGAGGCTGGTGTATAATTTGGGCGTGCACCAAGTGCACCATAGGAATGAAATAAAGAATCCAAAAATTGCCACTGATATTAATGGGACTTTTAACCCTTTGAGTGCCAGAGGGGTAGCCAACGCAGATACCCCTCTGGCACTTAAAGCGTTAACACATTGAATGCTACAAAGCTATTTTAAAATGTTGGCAATCTCTCTAGCATTCAAAGGATTAAAAGCCCCTTTAAGTGAATGAATTGTTTTATAACAAGCTGAAAATGTAGTATTGGAGTTACAAAGATCTTATGTAAGTATGCATGTATCTTTATTTATATAGTGCCAGGAGTGTACACAACTTTTTACAGAAATAGTACAATACAAAAATACAGGACGGTTAAGAGCATCAAAGGTGCTAGCAAAGGGAATGATACATTGAGAAAAGGATCCTGTTCTAAAGGGCTTACAATCGAATTAGTAATTGGGACCACATACAGAGACAGTAGGAGGATCATAAGGGCAAGTACAAGGCTTTTGTAAGGAAAGTGCAGAAGGATTTGTGAATGTCACTATGCACAAGAAGACTATTGCTATTGAAATGCCTCCTTGAGAAGGTGGTTTTTAAGGAAATCCTTGAAAGTAATGACTTTGGATGATTGGTGATAGTGAGCACATTCCAAAGTTGAAGGTCAGCCAGTTAAAATTATTGTATTAATAAGTAATGCTAGGATGGTATGAATATACACATTTTATTTGATATTCTAAATTATAAGTACTTTGTGAAGGGACAAAGAAGTTAAAATTCATCCCTGTGCTGTCACCCAGCGGTGCAACTCAGATTCAATCCTACTGAGCCCCCTCAGGTGAATTTGTACAGATTGTCAACTGGATTGCAGAGGAGGCTGGGTCTAATATAGCAAGCTGAAGTGTGCCATAGGGAACAAATGGAAATTCCCTTTCATTAATTGATTACTAGCCAGGTCTCCAACGCATTGCTTCTCAATGCATAGGACATCTCTGTATCATGGAATGGGTTAAAGACTCCAGTTAAATCAGTGGGAATTAGGGGAATTCTCATTTTTCCCCTGTGGTGCAGTTTATTTCCTCCACAACTGCACCAGTTTAGCTTGCTGAATTAGACTCTTTGTTTCAACAGAATATGTATAATTATAATCCTATGGGTAGGCTGTTCAGACCTCTCCTTTAACCCTGGGTACATATGAAAAATGTGTAGCACAGGGCTGCCTTGATTTCAGTACAGCCTTCTTTCCTTGTTGTGACATACCCTGGGATCCAGTGGCGATCTGTGGCTAGCATCAGGTCTCTTGCTTCCTGGCGCTGAGGCTCCTTCTTTACATCTCCCATCCTTGAAGGAGGCCCTTAAGTGGATGGGGCTTTGTAGCTTTCTGTTACTCCCTATGTGCTGATCCCAGGCCCTCTTCCCATTGCTGGCCTCCTCCATAGTGCAGTCTTGTCGTTATGTCGAGTGACATCATGACGTAAAGCTAAACTCTGGATCAGTGGCTGGACACTATGAAATGCCTTCTTGGTGGGATACAGCTATTAATTTGGTGCTCTAAAGGATCCAGGTAGGCCCTATGGTTGTTTTCTCATTTCCTTGCTTCTCTGCACTGGATTTTCCTTTTAGGTTGCTGCATAGGTCTACTTGGTTTGAGATTTGGTAAGTGCTATGCCTTTTTCTCATTGGGGACATTTTTTGTATGGCTGTCCTGCTCTGTTTATCCTAAAATTTTTTATGTTTTGGGTTTTTAGCTGCATAAGTTATGTGTAAGCCTCGTGGACCATTTAATTAATGTGGTTCACCAAGTTCTTTGTCTACAAGTGCCCTTGGAAGAACGATCCAAGGATTGGCTATTTTCTTCCCTCAAGAAAAAATATATTATCTTCCCTCTGCATGAGGTCATCAAGGAAATCATCTTGTCTGAATGACAAGTGGTGCAAGATGTCCAACAGGTACATTTTCTAACGTTGACTATCTTTTGTGGGATACTGCACCCAAGGCTGATGGAGCGATGGTTGGGCTCGCTAGGAAGACAATACTGTCACTAAATAATGCAGCTTTATTCAAGGATCCCCTGGATAACAGTTTGGAGACTGATTTGAAAAGATTGTCATGCTTGGAGCTGTCTCCAAACCTACAGTAGCTCTAAAGCCAATCTCAAGGGCTATGAAACATTGGTTGAAGAACATAGAACAATCTATATCTTGAGGAGATAGAAAATCATCTATTGTTGATTCTTTGACTGGGATAAAAATAGCCATTGAGTTAATTAATTATCAATTCCTCTGTGGATCTTGTACATCTACAGTCACGAGCCACAGCCCTAGCAGTTATGGCCGGAAGGGTGCATTGGTTGAAGGCCTGGAACGTGGACACCATTTCCAAGAATAATCTCTGCTCCCTTCTCTTTACAGGACAGAAGACAGGACGAAGAGCAGAATTTACTGTTTGCAGACCACAGAGTTATAGAACTCCAGACGTCCATTCTTCCAGATTCCCCAGAGATTCTAGTAAGCCCCAGACTTGGAGAAGGGGTTAGTCAGGCCTTTTTTGTCCCTCCGAATCCAAGTTCTCTGCTCCCTCTAAAGCTGTCAACAAGGCCTGTGGGCAAATCCCCTTCCCTTGTGAAATGACTTAAACATTTTGCTGAGGCTCTGTCCTCTCTGATTCCAGATCATTGGGCTTTGCAGAGCACTTCACAGGGTTACACCATGGAATGTCTGGAGAAACTGGTTTCTCATCTCTTCATCGAAAACCCACGTGGACGTTCTGAAAAGAAGAGCTCTTCAAGATTTTATTTCCAAGCTTTCAAGGGAGAAGAGATTGAGCCAGTTCCAGCAAATGTTTCTATTCCATCCTATTTTTCATAAAGAAGGCCTAAGAAGATCTCCATCCAGTCTTGTATCTCAAAAATCACAACGCATTCCTCAATGTCCAAAGATTTAGGATGGAATAACTATAGACCATCATATCAGTAGTCCAGACAGGGCACTGGATGGTCACCTTTTACTTGCAAGACATCTATCTACATATCCCAGTTCTACATTTTTACTTCCAATTTACTTAACAACAAAAAAAAAACAAATAGAAAACCCCGCTGTACCAGCACACCCGAATAAAGCTATAGACTGTAATAATGAGGTCACAATATTACTAGAATAAAACCTAACTTTTATTTAGATATTATTGAATAAATAAAAAGTATATAGTTAGTACAGGGATCCTAAAAGAGATACTCAAGAGTAATGAATAGAGTAATGTACTGCTGGGGCGTCATCTGGCTTGCCACATTTATTAGATATACTCAACATACTATTATTAACTCTTTAAGTACTGCAGCCACAGTTAGCTTAATTATGTTAATGTAATTAAGAAGGAGTATTCATTCCTGACTGATAGGATGCTGGGGCACAATCCGGCTTGCCACTGAGTCATTAACTCCAGTCTTACTTTAACCCCTTTCTCACGTCAGTACCAAATGCAATTTGCTAAAGATAAAGGAAAGAGAAGAGAGATCAATGGAACTAAGGGAGAAATTTATTGAAAGGGGCTACAGTAAGAGTTGCGTGAAACAAGCATACAAGAGGGCACTCTACACATCTAGGCTTTATTTACTCTTCCATCCCAAAACTAAATCTGATGGGGATAGTTTGCGATTTATCTCTAATTATAACTGTCAGTGGAATAATGTGGTTGCAGTCCTCAATAAACACTGGGATGTCATAAGATCTGATCCAGATCCGGATAAAGCAGTGGGCAGCACAATGCTAAAAGGCTGTAGAAGGGCACCAAATTTGAGGGATCATTTCATCCAAAGCTACCCTTGATGCACGAAAAAATCCACCATCCAAGGCTCACAATGCTGCGGGCATTGTATAGCATGTCAACATATGACTCCTACAAAACATTAATTGATAGGTTTGACAAAAAGTATACAATCTCTACACTAATAACATGTCAAACGAGTGGGGTCAACTATTGCTTACAATGCCCGTGTGGACTTATGTATGTGGGCAAAACCTCCAGACAACTTAAGATCAGAATAAGTGAGCATGCCAATACTATCAAAAATGCACAGAATGATGCCAGCAGCCTTGGTAAAAAACTTACATCTGTTGCAAAACAGTTTTTGGAGAGACACAAATCAGATCCAAAATGTCTTAAGACTTGGAGCATTGAAAAGGTTTCCTTAGGATCAAGGGGAGGAAATACTGAACGTGCCTTAGTAAGTCAAGAAAATAAATGGATTTTTCTTTTGGACACAATGGCCCCTATGGGTCTAAATGAGGAATGGGCCTTGTACGCTCATTTATGAAGTGTTTGGCTATTCATCTCTTTGATTATAATAAAGTGGAATCAGACTATATAACATGGATATATAGGGATAATAGTGTTTGTGTCTCTTAGGGAACCATCTCATTAGATTAAACCCCCAATATATGTTATACACACATCAGATATATGTTATTGGAGTCATATATTGAAATTCATGTGAGTCACTAACATAAAGCATGATATCTGATAGGATGTTTAAAATCCACTTTTTCACCACCGAATAACATTTGTCCAGCTGTAGAGACGTGTTAATTTGATTATGTGTCTCCTGAGGAATCATTATATGCATATTAAATCCCTATTAAATATTTTACATACAGCCTATATATTTCATTGGATTCACTGAAATTTATGGTAGTTACCAATAAAAATGTTGATATTTAATAATTTTGATTGCATGAATATCTGTGAAACAAATCAGTCCACCAATAATGTTTTGGCTTAATTCCCCCAGCATTTTCTGTATACATTTTTGTACAAATACTTTTATTTATATTTTTTTATTATTTTTGACAACTATTTATCAGACCGTTGTGTTTTTCTTTGGCAATCTGTATGCATTGCCAGCCCATTTTGGGAATTCGCGGGATAACCTGCCACTCTAAATGAAAGTGTCATTCAACAGTGATCCGAATGCAACTCAATTGATAGGTCAGATCCTCTGACTTCTCCCGGAATTTGAGTTTAAAAAGAGGCTCGTTCAGAGCAGCGATGTTATAAATAGTGCTTTGCAGAAGTAGCAATACAAAACGCGTGTAGCGTTTATTTTTAATGTATTTCTGTTAGGAATTTTGAGATACTCTAAGGCATGCCAGATTATGTACTGTAGGATATAGCATTAGGCAGTTCTCTGTCCCAGACAATTTAATTTATGCAGGAGATGGCAGAATAGTAAGGATTAATGAACCATCATAGTAAAGCATGCTGGGGACTTAACCTGTTGGTGAATGCTGCCATGGGAAATGGCCAGGAAAGGAAAATAATGGTAAGCTGAAATAATGTTCCCTTTTTGCTAAAACACTGACGATGTGGTGTGAACCTACACTATTCTGATAAGCTAAGTGGAAGGGCAGATTTATGTGGAGATGTTGGTGTGATGGCTCAGTTAGTTAAAGGGATAGTAATATTTCATAATAACAGCAGCTCTAATCATAGTATTTCAATTCTGTCAGAGTTGTAGTTCAAGAGTAATTCAATGGCAAAATATCCCCCTCCCACCCCTTTTACTGATGTAACACTGTTCAGCCAGATCAGAAGGGAGGTGCCCAGGTAGACTGCAGAGTGGGACAATCTTCAATTAAGATAAGGGAAAAATCTGAAAAACTTGTCAAGGAGGGCAGGGCTTTCATTGTTCTCATAGGAAGAAGATCGTCCCCTTTTGTTATCTGTCTGGTCTATGGACTGGATTTCACATCTGAAAAGAGATGGCTTACACTAGGTAAAAGAGATAAGACTTCTATTGTTCTTCATGTTTTTTTAATGCCTACAAAATAAAATAAAGATAAAACGAAGTATTACTATCCATTTAATGCTCCAGCTGTAAAATCTGTTCACACTGCAAGATCACAGGTTATAGTTGTAATGTTTTTTTTGACACACAGACTCGAGAGGTTATGGTAAAACACAATTTATTAATAATACAAGAAATAAGGTAATCCATACAGGTCCAGTAGATACAAAATGATACAATACTGACACAGGTCAGGTTACAATAGTAGACAGTAACCCACACGGTTCCAGTAGATATAAAATGATACAATACTGACGCAGGTCAGGTTAACAGTTTGTGTGACTCCTGGACGAGACAGTGGCGCATAGGAAACTCCTAGGCCAAGGGATACCAGCAGGCCCTAGTAGTACTGGTCAACGGAGACTCTCTACGCAGAGAGTGACACCAGGAGAGAACGAGCCACAACTGAGGTGGCGGAGTAGGAGGCCACTACTACCCCCTATACTTAGGGTAGTCAGGACAGACTAGGCAACATGGAGACAATCGAAGGCCCTGGACAAGTGACAGACTGACAGAGACCCTAGACAACCCAATCGGGGACACAGGACTGTAGGATTCTGACAGCAACGCCAGAGGGTCTGCCCAAACGATAGGTTAAGAATACTGCCAAGCAGTATCAGGAAAGGTATTCCCAGACTGCCAGAACAGTCAGAGGGTAATTGAGCAGCAGAATATCACGGTGTACCACCAACCAGTGGCCAATAACGACTTTGACCCTGAAGCGCAACAGCACCAACCCACAAGGGGTTAAACGGATGCTCAGACCTGGAATCGGTTGCAAGGCCGTGGAGCCTAACTGAGGCACCCAGAGACTAAACCAACCTCAGAGGCAAGTGGTGGACAGGTCAAGCATACAGGGGTGTTAACCCAAGAGATCTCAAACACAGAAAAGTGAGGATCACGATAGTGCACAGAAATGGAGATGGGTCACAGTGTAGCGGTGCTGCCGTAGCAGTGCGAATACGGAGGCAACAAGAGTACTGTCTAGACAGACAATAAACAGGCACAGGAGGGGAGCCCTCCAGTCAGGACACAAACTGGGACCGTCAGCAATACCGGGTTGGTACACAGAGCAGGAACTTCAGCCAAGCCGGGTCGGTACACAGAGCAGGAACTTCAGCCAAGCCAGTCGGTTCACGGAGCAGGAACATCAGCCAATCTAGGTCAGTACACAGAGCAGGAACGTCAGCCAATCCGGGTCAGAACACAGAGATGGAACGTCAGCCAGGCCAAGTCGGTACACGGAGCAGAAACAAAAACAGGCAGAGTAGTCAGTCAGTCCGGGTCATATACAGGATTCACACTGGAAGTCAGGAACAAGCGCTAGTGACTGGAACACCACGAAAGGGCGCCCATGAAATGACAGGGCTGAGTATTTAAGGGCTAGAACTGGGCGGAGATAGGACCCATCAGCCAATAAAAGATAGGCAGGAAGTAAACCGGACATAGCAATGTCGCCAAAGGAATCACGGGCACCTTGATAATAGTCTCTGTAACCTCAGCTTAGCCTTTTCACCCTTCTGATGTGGATAAAATGAGTCCAGGACATACTTGAAGACAAGAAACAATCTCAAAGTTCCTATCAGACTGAGTGCTCAGTTTTGGGAAAGGCAATCTATTGTAATGATTATTTATCACTACAGATTCCATTCTAAACAGATTTCCAAAACATTGTTCAGTAATGTGTTAGAGATCTCTTTATATCAAAGGTGTTAAAGTGGGTATCCTATTGAAATGTCAGCGTCTATTTGGTGACCACAAAAAGGGCGACATTCGACATCATAATGTCGCCTGCATCAAAAGGGCGACTTCAGAATGTTGCACGCTGAAGGGCCACCATGCCTTGTAGATGCACAGCCAGAATGTTGCCCACTTAAGGATAAACTGCTTGTGCCCTCATCCATGTGCCTCCTTACAATAAAGTCCTTGTGCCCTCATACATGTACCTCTTTTCAACCCTGCCTGTTTCATAAACAAAAAACTATCGGGATTGCTTTGCGTTGCACAGGAAAGTCTATGAGCCACTGTCACTCACAAAACATTTACCACATGAAGTATAGAAAACACATTAAATAACAAATTACAGTGAAGAGAAACAATGTATACATACAGGCAAGGAAGAAGAAGACCTTGCTGAGCAATGTGCTGGTGATAGACCTTGCTGAGCAATGTGCTGGTGACAGTGAAAATGACAAGTAAATGGTAATTAGTGACAAGTTCAGTGTGGGTCACCAGAACATTGCTCAGCAAGGTCTTCCTTTAAAATGTAAAATAATTGTCTTCCGTAGAAAAGAGGGGCCCATATGCACAAAGACAGAGGTCAAACAGTTCTGGGGCAAACCAAGTGCACTATAGCGGGCAAAAAGCATTCCCCAAATGTAAATTTATTTAAGTGGGACTTTTTAACCTCTTGGATATTCTGTAGGGCATTGCTTTAGAGAAGTTTTGTTTGTCCCATATAGTATAGCTGATTTGTTCCAGTACTGAACCACTGTGCTTTTATACAAGTTTCTCAATTCAGGGCATTATGTTCTCTGAAATGACTGCCAGTTATCCAATGTTTAACCCTCTGAGTGCCAGAGAGGTATCAAGGGCATTGCATACCAATAGTATCATAGCACACTCAGCAAACATTTTATATAAACTTTCACCAATAGTAAAACAGAAACTAATAAGAATATAAAACATGCAGTGCTTCAGTTGTTGAGATTTTACATCTCTGGGAAAGAAGTGAGCATTAGGAATCACAGCGGCACTTAACATGAGTGCACTGATTTAAATATATATTTATTTCTTATAAAAAATTTTGAACCCCACATCTTAGTTCTTTAATATTTTGCCTCACATAATCATGTATTATGAGGTGTACGGTATTCAGTATAAAACAGTGATACCTGTGGAATACAGAAAAGAGGCTGATGGGAGACAGCATCAGTGGTCGTCTAGGAAGAATTGTGCCTCTGTCATTTACCCAGTGCAAATAGCCTCTTGTCATGTCAGCCATTCCAATGTCACAACCCGCACTGAACTCGCAGCCAATTACCAGCAAACACTGAGAGCACGGAATACCCATTAAGAAAATGACAAGAAAATGGTAAATGGGGGTGAGTTCAGCGTGGGTCACCAGCACATCTCCCAGCAAGGTCTTCTTCCTTGTCAGTATGTATACATTGTTACTCTTCACTGTAATTTGTTATTTACTGTGTTTTCTATACTTTATGTGGTACATGTTTTGTGCATGATAATGGCTCTTAATAGAGTTTCCTGTGCAATCCTGATATGTTTTTATTTGTTAAAGCGGAACTACCACGTTAACTAAAGTCGCCTGCAATACTAAGGCAGGTTCCGACTAGCTTAATAATAGTTATTTTACCTCTCAAAAGTGCCTCCTTGTAAAGTAATCCTTAATCTTCTGAGACTGGAACCCAGGTATCAGTGCAGACATCTTGTCTGCGCACCTGCACTGTCAGTCCTGGTCTCCCTTCTGAAGCATTGCACTGGCCCGAACGGCACCGGAAGGGACTGACGGCGCAGGCACGCAGACTGCACTAACCTGGTCATCAGTCTCAGAAGATTAATGATTAATTTACAAGTGGGTACTTTTGAGAGGTAAAATAACTATTATAAAGCTAGTCGCCACCTGCCAAGTATTGCAGGGTGATTTTATCTAATGTGGTAGTTCCGATTTAAACAGGCAGGGTTGTAAAGAGGCACATGGATGAGGGCACAAGGACTTTATTGTAAAGAGGCACATGGATGAGGGCACAAGGAGTTTATCCTTAAGCGGGCGACATTCTGGCCGTGTGTCTGCAAGGTATGGCTACCTTTCAGCAGGCAACATTCTGATGTCGCCTTTTGATGCACTTTACGTGGTCGCCAAATAGACGCAGATATTTCCATAGTAAACCGATAAAGTGGCTGGTTGCATTATACTTGCCCCATGGCTTCATAATTGAAGCAGTTAACATCTTATACCCTCTAACAAGGATATGAGCAACTTGTGGCCTTTCAGTTGTTGTTAGACTACAGTTTTAATTATCCTCAGCAGTCACTGGCAGATGGAGGTCCACTGGTAGTCAAATCCTGCTCTTTCCATTAATATAAATCATCCTCTTCTCAGGTATATATATATATATATATATATATATATATATATATATATATATAAATACTTTGAGAGCCATAGAGGTATCCAGTGCATTGCACTCAAAGGGTTAATCTTTTATGCCCACTAGTTGTCACATGCTATAGATGTGCTCTACTTAGTCTTATCAGTGATGCTGTGTTCCCTTACACACAATGCTTTCTTGAGGATGGCTTAGAAGTCACACAGAACATCCTTTTCCTTGTAGTTGGGAGGAAATAGGATTTTATGCAGTTGTGTCTGGGAAGATCTAGTTCTTTGTACAGAGCCAAGGACACTCAGTCAGAGTTTCCACAACATGAACAAATGAAATGTTAAGTGCATCCTGTGCAATGTAATTATAGTACCCACCAGGGTTATTTTTCTGAAAACAGTGGCAGCTTCTGGGTACAGTTTTGTACTCCCTGGTACACTGTAACCAGGTCTAAGTATTTAAAGGAAAGGTTACTCCCCCTGTTAATACCCCCTTACCTTACTATAGCCAAAAAATCCTAATGCTCAGAGGTGTATCTAGAAGCCTCCGGGCCATGGTTCAAGAAGTGCCACGGGCCCCCCCCACCACTACATTGGCCCCCCTCGACCACACTGACCCCCTCTACAATACCTGTCAGTCTTCACAATGCCTCCATCTCCTACCTCTCTGGAGCTCCCGCGCGGTCCTCTTAGTAACGCAGATCGCTGGGAGATGAAGTCATCTCCCAGCGCTCTGCATTACTAGAGTGCCGGAGGGATATTGTTTGCGCCAGGCAGAGGGGTCCCAGGGGGACGTCGGGCCTCTGGGGTGACGGGCCCGGTCGCAGGTGCGACCCCTATAGTTACACCACTGCTAATGCTCCTTATTAATTTTGTTGTTGTGCTTTTGTTCAAGAGATGACATATTCACTCAGTTCTCAATGTCATGTCCATGGAGTCAGACATAACTTTTTTCAGACTGAAGCAGTCTGAATGCATGAACCTGCTGAACCCTTTAAGAACCAGAGGAGTGCTCAATGAATTCTACATTCCTCTGGTCCTTAAGGGGTTATTGCTATTGTGTGCAATGGGCGGAGTTTGTGTCATGTCCTTCTAGCAACTGTCATGGCCATCTGCATGGACATAACATGTAGGACTAAGTGAAGATGTTATCGTTTGTACAAAGGCACAAGGGCAACATTAATAGGGGTCATTAGGAATTTCAGTCATAGATATCATGTCTATGGAGGCAAACTTCAGGCAATAAATTCCACTCACTGACCCCTTAAGGACCAGAGGGATGCACAACACATTCATCCTCAATATGTTGCTCACCACTCTGTTCCTTAAGTAGGCCCATGCACTTTGCCTACTTCAGTTTGAAACGACTGCCATGTTGTCATAGTCTGTAAATGTAAATTCAGTGCTTTTCTAGCTATGCTATTCTAAGGAGCTTAGTGTCCTGAAAGCTTGCACTCTCTGTGTCCTCAATTAGCCATTAAAAGGTATCACACTCCTGCAAGTTCTTTGATACAAAAGTACATTGAATCCTGCCTACTACTGGCTGACATGGTACCACCTTTTTACCTAATCAACTGCCAGCAACTTTCATGTCTGCCTCTATGCACATGACATCCAGGACTGATTGAAGATGCTGCTGCATATTCATTGGGGCCATTAGGATTTGTTTGCCATAGTAAAGCAATGGCATACCTCCCAACATTTCAAATGGCCAAAGAGGGACACTTGTGTTTTAGGTGGTGTTTCTAGGGGCGTGGCTGGTGGGCAGGGAATTTTTAGGTTACTTTGTCACCTATTGACACCTCTTTGTGTAAATGAATAAATGATTTAGAGCAAGACCAAAGTATTTTATTTACACAGATTCAATTACAAACATATATACTGAAGATTAACTAAACATTTATGTGAATTTCATTGCTGTGGAGCAATGTGATAGACTAATATATACACCACTTACTCTGATGTTCTAAAAACAGGGACAACAGTGTAGAAAAGAGGGACAGGGGGATTTGGGTCTCAAAGAGGGACTGTCCCTCCTAAAGAGGGACGCTTGGGAGGTATGCAATGGGGAGGGGCTATTTTTCGTAGATGCTATGTCTCCTTTAAGGTGACCTTGGGTAATCATTGTTTCAGTGATACAGATATGCCAGCTGTGCCATTTTAACAATATGCAGAACTGGCAGCTGTCCAGGACCCACTGATAGAAGGCCCACAACATTTATGGAAAAACCTCTGACTTTCCTGGATCTTTCTCTCCCCTGTGATATGGAGCACACAATGCAGTCTACTCAAAGTGTGAAAACTCAGCATTGTGTTAAGGTAGATGTGAAACTCTGTATAGTTTAAGGAGTTAAAGGGGTAGTAATGAATTATTTTTACTAAATGTAATTTTGCAGATCTTAAAAAATAAATCATTTGATGCCAGTCCTATCAAACTTGTATAGTTTGAGAGATATAAGGTTCTAAGGTCCCCCCCACCCCTTTCATAGACGTCAGCCTCTAGCTGACAGAAGCAGATCCTGGTCCTGGGACCGGCTGGCGACTCTAAAACAAAATACTTAACTGAAACGGTCTACAAAGTGGGCTAGCAAACCAGGCACACTTTGTAGACCGTTACCACCTCCTTGTTGGAGGGACCACATACACAACACTGTCCAGATTGTAATGACAACAGTTTAACAAACAGCAATCATCCAGTCACAGACAGACCTGTGGCCAAACCTGTGTACTAATGCGAGAATCATACATGGATCCCACAGCGGGATCTCACTTTAGGCAGTGTAGGCAACTGCCTAGAGCTCTGAAATTTGAGGGGCACCTCATCTGTGTGGGCCACACCTACATTATGACCTGTGGGTGGAGCCAGAGCAATCTCAATGCCCTTATATAATTTTATATGCTCATTTACAGGTTATTATTTAACCCCTTGTCTGCTGAGAGATCACCAATTGACTGGGAAACAATGCAACCAAAGGGTTAAAAGCTTTTTTTTTGTGGTCCTTATCTGTTACAAGTCAAGGGATTTCTCTGTCAGAAAATAGTGGATGGATATTATACAGAATTATGCATGAGTAAACACACTTTTGCTCCCCAGCTGTGAGGACTACAACCCCCCATCGTTCCCAACCAGATGAGTGTTGTAGTTCCCACTAAAGCGGACCCCTGGAATGTGTATGTATTCCATTGCTAGCTACCGTGCACAATGCTGTGTACACAGATATTCACAGTCTCACTGCTAAAGTTCAGATAAGGATTAGTGTTCTATATGTCGTAGTGGGTCACATTAAAATATTTTAATTATTTTCTTGAATTTGCTTGAGGGAACTCCCTTTTGAGTGCCAGAGAGATATCCAACCTACTGAACACCTCTCTGGCACTCAAATGGTTAATGACCATGTCCAAGGACTTTAAATGGCCCTAGTCCCTCAGTTTAGATATCTTTGCCTTAAAAATAATTTGCTTTATAACTGTAAAACATGTAAAAAACAGAACAGACACCATTACAAATATTTCCTTTTAGTATATATGAAATGTTTATTTCGCTTTTTTTCTGACACCTAACATACATAACACAGAAAACACACAAGAAGACTGATGTACTAAGAATGAAACAATTCTGGGGCAAACCAAATGCACCACGGGGGACAAGAAAAATCCCCATTGATCTAAATGGGGATTTTAACCCAACTGAATGTTAGATATGTCACCAAGACATCGTGAAGCACTGCACTGGAGACCTATTTAGCATTTGAGGGGCAAAAAACTATTTCAGTCTGTGGAGATTTTAAGAATTCTTATTTGACCTAGTTGGTTTGTCCCAGAATTGCCCCATTTCTTCTAGTAGGTCAGACTGAATGATTGTGTGATTGTTGTAAACACGTTTATATTCACAGTGTATCAAGAAAAATGACTTGGTCCCAAGAAAACAATCTAGAAACGTTAAAAATCGTCTGTATTCTTCACTTTGTTTCAATGTCTGATATGAAATGCCTTTCCAGCTGCAATCTGCAGGTTTCCAGCAGCTACTTAACTACAACTCCCATCATCCTAAACTACCTATTGGTGGCTGAGGATAATATAAGTTGTAGTGCAGTAGCAGCTGGTGGACTGCAGACTGGCATTAATAATCCTATGGTAAGAACCGGGTTGGGCAACCTTTGGTTTTTCAGCTGGGACTACAACTTTCAGATGTTGGCTGCTTAGGGATGATGGGAATTGTAGCTTACAACAGCTGGGGAGCCAAAGGTTGCCTACCTCTGGATAGAGAATATTAATGAAACAGTTGACAAGCTTTATGTTAGTGACCTTATACTGTACATCACAGTGCACAATATTACATTACCCTTTGGATGCTAGGGAAGTCTCCAATGTACTGCAACATGTAATCTCAGCTGCTGCTGAACTACAATTACTATAATTTGGGGAATAGTGGGAGTGGTAGCCTGGTAGCAGCTGGAGGGCCTCACATTGATAATCACTGATCTAGGGGCATAAATAAAACTTTCATGGATTTTTCTTACACATATCAGTGACATATTCCCATTTGGAATTATATACAAGCTCACTCATCTCAAAACAGGTGTCCTTATGACTGACCTCGATACAAAGAGAGCAGCAAATAACATTGCTTGCCATAGAGGTCTAGAGCGGTCAGTGCTAATGTAATGGTATTAAATCCACTCTCTATGGACAACTTGTATCTGCATATAATTATAAAGTATATATATATATATATATATATATATATATATATATATATATATATATAGTTTGTGTGCAGCCCTAATGTCTGCTGTTAGGAAACAAGACATATTCAGAAGAACTTTTTTTGCCCATTGAATGCAACAGACATTTCCAGTATGCTGCTTGACCATGTGCTGATGGTGTGTCTTGTATACAATGGGCCAAAAGCATTAAAGGGATAGTAATACGTCAATTTTACTACCCCCCCCCCCCCCCATCTTGTAGCCCTTAAAAAACTGAATTAGATGAGCCCAGCGGCATCTCTCAAACCTTTATGGTTTGAGAGATATCCGCTTTCAAAGTTCCCTCTCTCCTGACGTCAGCGTTCTAGCTGACAGCAGGGGAATATGGTTCCGGGACCGGCGGAGGCTCTTCAGTTAAAAAACTGAATTAAACAAGCCCAGCGGCATCTCTCAAACCTTTCATTTTAGTGAAGGATTTCTTCTTCCATAATGCGATCCCGGCTCTGCTGAAGGGCCTCCGCTTGTTCAGGGACCGGGTTCCCCTGCTGTCAGCTAGAACGCTGATGTCAGGGGAGAGGGAACTTTGAAAGCAGATATCTCTCAAACCATAAAGGTTTGACAGATGCCGCAGGGCTCGTTTAATTACATTTTTTAAGGGCTACAAGATGTGGACAGTAAAATTGAAGTATTACTATCCCTTTAAATCTTTGAGAGCTGGAAATGTGGGTAATAGAGATGAGCAAACTGGCCATGATTTGTTTCACTGATTCTTAGAAACCATTTAACTCTTTGAGTGTCAGCAGTGTGTACAAGGTATTCCTTGGCAAGATTCATGTTTCATTCAAATAGTATCAAATAGTAATCAAATAGTAGCATGCTCAGTTTGTTACAAAGCAAAAACAGCTCCATAAAGGAGAATGAGTTAACATGAGCTGGATAAGAGAATCATATCCACCAATCTGAACAAACATAATAAAATCAAACAAACAGAAATACATAAATATATAAATACACAAATAAATAAATAAACAAAAAAAAAAATAAAGCAAATAAAAAATATCAGTCTGTTTCACTTGGATTTAACACTGAGCTAACAATAAATGAATTGAACCACAAGCAGCTTGAATTGGTTATTCATTTTGGTGTTGAGTGAAAACGAGTGATTCTTATGTCTTGAATTTAAAATAAATAACAATGACCCCTATGGATTTTACTCTTGCTCCTTTGTTCAAGAAATAGTTTATTCATTCAGTCCTGATGTCATGTCCATGGAGGTGGGGGTGGCAGTGGCTAGCAGCGCCATAGGACCTAAAACTCTGCAAACTGCACAAGGTACTTATACCCCTTTGAGTGCCAGGGGGTATGCAACACATTGCTTTTTCAATGCATTGCGTACCCCTTTGGCACTCAAAGGGTTAAGGCCCACAGGGCTGTGCAAAACATTGGTTTGAACAAAGGAGCAATGACTATATTCATAGGCAACTTTAGGATTTTCTGGCCATAGTAAGGTACGTGTAGGTTACTATTAAAGGGCATTAGTTCTCTTTTAAGGATCTATTTGAGTATCTTATTTTAGTGCATTTGCAGACTACCCCAAATCACCGTATGGAGCCACATCTGTTTTCTTTGGTCTCTTACATTTTTGTCTCCTGCTTTTTTTTTTTGCTCAGGGGGGACGTTATATTGCCATTATGCCTCAAATCTGCGCTACTCCCATCACCTACATACTGGGGAAATCCTGCATCACTTTTGCCTGAATGAAAAATGAAGCTGAAATGAGGGAACTCTCTAGGGGCTCAATACTATTACCTGTGCTAAAACCGGCTTTACATTAAAAACAAGCAATGTGTATTATGCAAACATCTGTTTCACTGGTATTCTATTGCAGAACCACGGTAAAACAAAACCGGTATAGACAGCACATTTCGACATACTGACAAAAATGGAACTGTCTGCTTCTATTCAACTACCTCCTACAAAAACACACTAAATGTCAAAGTCCAAGGAAATAGGTGTAAGTTTAACAACAGAAAGATCAAGTTTAGCATTACATTATCGAAATGTAACATAGAGTGCCCCTTTTGACATATTAAACCCCCCTTTGAAATTTGACTTATAGTGCTTTCTTTCACCATTTTAATTTGACAAATATTGTTCACATTCGACATTTTAACCCCCCTTTCAAATTCGACTTATAGTGCTCCCATGACTTTCTTTCTCCATTTAAATTTGACATTGTTTCTTCTCCAATTTTTTTCGACATGCCCTCGTTGTATTTGTATTGCATGATTAAACCTATGAGCACCAGAGAGGTAGCAATGCATTGCAATGTGTTTGCTACCCCTCTGGTACTCAAAGGGTTAATAGGCAAGGTATGTGGGTGCATACCTTGCCTGTATATGTGTTATAAATGTTATTTTTATTATAATTTTAATGGTTTGTAAAAAAAATTCAGACCTCAAGGGGGAATCAGAACCCCTCCTGACACCCCCCTAGCATTGGTGATCAATGCAGGTGACAACTGGCAGCATTTTCACTAAAGCCCAAATAACATATGTATAACATATGTTATATGGGCTTTTTTCTTGTTATTATTGTTATATTTATTTTAAATATATTGTTCAGACCTAGAGGGGGGGCATCAGGACCCCTCCTGACACCCCCCTAGCATGGATTACCTATTCAGGGTCAGACCAGGTTGATTGATTCATTGATGAGAGCGTAGTGCTGTGCTTTCTATGAATGAAACTGGTGACAGGGTTCACTTCAAGCTCTTGTACTGGAGCTGGCTTATACAGCCGCTCCAGTAGGAAGGAAGGCAGAAAATGCGTTCCTTGTTGACCCATGGATCACCTATTTTTCTGGATAGGTGATTCATGCTAGGGGGGTGTCAGGAGGGGTCCTCATGTCTCCTTGAGGTGTGCACTTTTTTTTTTTTTTACATACAATTAAAAATATAATACAAAATAACATTTATTACAAATATACAGGCAAGGTATGCAGCCGCATACTTTGCCTATTAACCCTTTAAGTACCAGAGTGGCAGTAAACACATTGCAATGTGTTGCTACCTCTCTGGTACTCATAGGGTTAATAATGCAGTACAAGTACAATGAGGGCATGTTGAAAAAAAATTGGAGAAGAAACAATGTTGGATTTAAATGGAGAAAGAAAGTTATGGGTGCGCTATAAGTCGAATTTCAAAGGGGGGGGTTAAAATGTTGAATGTGAACAATATTTGTCAAATTAAAATGGTCAAAGAAAGCATTATAAGATGAATTTCAAAAGGGGGGGGGTTAATATGTCGACGGGGGCACTCTTCTATTCTGTATACTATATTCTGTACTGCTTTTGTTGAAACAACGATGGTTTTGAAATCGTCAAAACAAGCGGTAATACTGAACGTGGGTAACAGAATGCTACTTGTACGTTGTTTTTAGTTGTTTCCTATGGGCTCTTTTTTTTTTACCGGCGATGCATATAATTACTTCTGATTTTGTTTTCAAAACTCGGGTAGTAGGACACTAAAACCTAACTTAAAAACACAACACCTTTTTTTAGCGCTGGTAATAGAATCAAGCCCAAGATCTGCCCCGTACACTCAATTTTTTTAGTTAATTACTGGATCTTCAGGGACAGATGCTGATTCTCTGGCTTTGGTTAGTGATCAGAGTAACTGTACCCATTATTTGTTCATTCCACCTACTACCTGCCCCATTCTGCTCACTTTCTGCCCATTGTAAAGTGAAATGCCACCTTTCCTCCTCTCAATCTTGTCCACACTCTTAAGCCACACCCACTTTATGACACAATTCTCATGATTCTATGCACCCATTTGCAGACCATGAGCCCTGTCCAGAAGCTTCAAAGAAGAAAGTTCCCAGCAGGTATGATGGTATGTATGTTGGGAGAATTAATAGCAGGGAGAGCTATGACAGCCAAAAGAGGGCACAAGGAGCATAGGCAGGAAAGCGTTTACACCAAAATAAAGGAAAAAATAATAACCACTCTGTTTTGGCAGCTCTACAAAACTAGATTAACCCCTTGAGTGTCAGAGGGGTATGCAACACACTGCAAAAGCAATGCTTTGCTTACCCCTCTGGTGCTCAAAGGGTTAAAACCTTATGCTCCAATTCTAGAGCAAACCAGCTGCATCACAGGAGACAAATAAAATATTCCAAAATTCCCTTAAAGTGCAACTACCACCCCACGTAAAGTTAAACCCCAAAAATTACCCACCTGGCGACTAGCTGAACAATAGTACTAGTCGCCATAATAATGACCTCCTTACAGAGAAATTCTACTGCTCCTGGGACTGACAGCCAGGAAACAATGCTTTAAAAGAATCTGCACGCCTGCGTGTTAGTCCTTTCCGGTACCTTACAGTACCAGACAATGTCTCCTAGAGCAGACTGGGAACTGACAGCGCAGGTGCGCAGACATCACTATGCAAAGATGTCTGCACTGTTTCCTGGCTGTCAGTCCTGGGAGCAGTAGAATTTCTCTGTAAGGAGGTAATAATTCTGTCGAATAGTACTATTGTTCAGCTAGTTGCCAGATAGGTAATACTTGGGGTTTAACTTTACGTTTGGTGGTAGTTCCACTTTAAGTTAAAAAGGGCTTTAAACCCCTTGAATGCTATAAAGGTCTCCAATGCATTGTTTTGCTGTGCATTGAAGACCTTGATAGAATTCAAGGATTTAAAAGTTCCATTTAAATTAACAGAGATTTTTATTTCCCGCATGATGTAGATGGTTTACTCCATAATCACACCTCTTTAGTTTTTTCAATAAGGTCATTAAACGCTGCTTATATTTTGTATGTGCCAATTTTATATGCAAAATAAATAGTTTTTGAGAAATAAACTTTTACATTTAGTTGTCATATTACAGGACTTTATATGCTTGGCACAGTATATTCGTTTGTTGCAGACCACAATTAAAACATACTGTTGTATACGATAATGCATTGGATGCTAGACATCTCCAAATCATAACCAACTCATACAGAGAAAATGTATTAAATAAAATGTGCTGTTTTTCCGCATGGCTGGGGACATTTCCCATTGCAATCCTCACTTCCTGCCAAGGAGGCTGTACTCTGCAGTATAAAACACAGGACGTGAGAAGTGCAGTCAAAACTAGTTACTCTAGTTTTATGAAAATACAAAAAACACACTTAATTTCTATTAAAGTATGAAAATGTTTGCATATATATTTATGAATTAAAGAACATATGACTGAAAATTGTATTAGCATTTGTGATCGTTTTACCCTTTAAGGGCTAGGGAGGTGTGCAATACGTTGCTTTGCAATATGTTGCTTAACCCACTGGTCCTTAAAAGGTTAAAGGGACACTATCACATTTGTCTGTATTGACTTGTGTAGCTCCAACAGGTCTATATTTTAGAGGAGGAAAGTCATGTGAATTATCTTGAACTATGCTGTGATTTTGCTGACACTGACATGAATTTGAATTTATGGCAACATTCTGATTGGCTCTTGGTATTCACAAATCAGAATACAGCTTTTAGTTCAGCTCAGTTAGTGACAGATATACACATCATTTTACATAAGATTTCTTGGAGCAGCAAAAGGCACATTCCATTACCATAACATATGCATTTGTACTGCACATAACTCCGTGGATGCTTTAAACGTCTCCAGATTTGAGGACCACTGAAGCATCCATGGGGTTATATTTGAGATGTTTCTTGCAGTGAACATAAGTGATATGCATCTGAGTGTTATCTCAAATTATACATTATTTATTTTGATCTTTCTCAATGATGGTAACTTATCAGTGCTTCTTCTTAAAGGAATAGTAATCAATTATAATGAAAAATGTGTAAGAGGAAGGGAGATGTTTCAATCAAAGGTTATTACAGAACACATTTGAATTTCTTGGAAAGGACTTGTGTAAAAAGTATCAATACTCCAATTTATTTAAATGGGACTTTTAACTCACTAAATGCTTGAGATGTCTCTCTTTTTAATGCTTCCAAGACCCCTATATTATTTAAGTGGTTAAAAGCCTCATTTAAATCAATGCAAATATTTATTTTACCCCTATGGGGTAGTTGGCACATCAGCCATCCTTGGGCAAATCTGGTTGCTTGTCACTGCAGAGTAAGGATTAGGGAACTCTGGCTAAAGATTGGAAATTAATCTTCAGATGTCGATAAGAGACTGTTACTGTCTGTTGGTCACAGACCAAAGCACCATCATAAAAATATCCTAAACTCTCACAAAAAATGCAATTTTTCTCTGTAATAACTTTAGAATGAAGTATATCGTGAAAGTTGGAGTTCTTTTTTTTTTAAACTCCTTAATGACCAGCAGTGTGGGGAAGTGACCTTCCCTTAAGGACTGCTTTGAATGGTGTCAGCGCGCCGGCATATATGACTGATTACGTGTACCAGCCAGGGCCGGATTTGCCATTAGGCAAAGTAGGCACCTGCCTACAGGCACACGCCAATGGGGAGTGCCTGCCATTTGGATTTTTTTTTTTTTAAATATTCTTTAAAAAAAAAAATAGCCGCCTCGCTGGCTGCGCCGGCGGCACCCACTCACATTGCCCGCCCCCCCAGTCTTGTACCTGATGGAGCTCCCTCGTTGCCTCTTTAGGAATGCAGAGCGCTGGGAGATGACATCATCTCCCAGCGTTCTGCATTCTTGAATAGGAGACCTCGCGGGAGCTCCATCAGGTGCAAGACTGTGCCAAAGGAGGCACATACAGATCTCCTACCACGGAGGTAGGAAACGGACAACGGGGTGAGCCGATAGAGGGCAATGTGGAGCTAAAGGGGGGCAATGTGGAGCCAATGGGAGGCAAGTTGGAGCCAATGGGGGGCAAGTTGGAGCCGATGGAGGGCAATGTGGAGATGGTGGGGGCAAGTAGGAGCTGATGGGGTGGGGGCAATGTGAGGGCAATGTGGAGCTGATGGGGGGCACTGTGAGGGCAATGTGGAGGTGATGGGGGCAATATGGAGCTGATGGGGGGCATTGTGAGGGCATTGTGGAGCTGATGGGGCAATATGGAGCTGAAGGGGGCAATGTTGAGCTGATGGGGCAATATGGAGCTGATGGGGGGCATTGTGAGGGCAATGTGGCGATGATGGGGGCAATGTGAGGGCAATATGGAGATGATGGGGGGGCAACGTGGAGATTAGGAGCATTGTAGAGGTATCCAGTGCAGATGGCCCACGGGGGAGGGGCACTTCAAATTTCTGTACCTACAGGCTCCTGAGATGTAAATCCAGCCCTGGTACCAGCTCGCAGAACTGTGGTCTGAGAGAGACTGCTCTGGTCTTGGAGTGGTCAATTTCAGACCCCTGCGGGAGAGCTGTAAGCACAAAGTATGTGATGTGCCAGGACTGTCGCCAGACCTTCAGGAAAAAAAAGGTATGTCACCGATCATTAAGGGGTTAATCAACTGAATTAACTGAAAATGTTCTATGACTTTTTCTTGTAGTGATTATTATCTCTTTAATCTTTTGAGTGCCAGAGGGGTACATAATGTATTGCTGTGTAATGCACTGAGAACCCCTCTGCCACTCATAGGGTTAATGAATCAGTCTCCTCTTAGACTTTAACCCTTTGAGTGCCAGAGGGGGTACATAACGCATTGCTCTGCGATGCACTGCATACCCCTCTGGCACTCAAAGGGTTAATGAATCATTCTCCTCTTAGACTTTAACCTTTTGCGTGCCAGAGAGGTATGCAACACATTGTAAAGCCCTCTGGCACTCAAAGGGTTAATAGATAGAATTGTTGTTAACTGATGTTAAATTTACTAATAAAAGTTCTGAACAGTTTAATAGGTCTCTGTTAGATGCCACAGTTTAGTACACGCCGTACAAATACAAGATACATACATAGCAAATGTGTCTTAATGATCTTCATAACAAGGAAACTGTATTTTCAGGAACACTACTACCTGCCAATAACCCGCATTTACCTTACTATGGAAAAAAAGATGAATGGCCCTTATGAACATTGTTCTTGTGCTGATTCAGCTAATCCTGGAGATGAGCGACAGCTGCTGCCCATTACACATTGTTTTCATAATCCTTTAAGGACCACAAGGGTACACAAAAGGATACACAACACATGGCTTTGTTCTGGTCCTTAAAGGGTTAAATAGGCTCATGCACTCAGCCTGAAAAAACTGCTAGCAGCTGTCATGTCCATGGACAAGACACCCAGGAGTGTTGAAGGTGTTATTTCTTGAACAAAGACACATGAGCAAATTCATAGATCCATTAGGATTTTTAGTCTACAGTTGTGATAAGTGGAGGGTTATTAAGTGTTAATTCTGCTTTAAGCCAATATTTGATGACCCACACTGCTCCTTTAATATTTGTCTTTGAGTTTTTAAAATGTCTTTCCATATTATATGTTGTCCATAAGATGTTCCATTCATGTTTTGCTAAGAAAACTACTTGATAAAGAGATATTTCACATTTTGTTTAAGTACATCCAGTGTATTCATTCACAGCCATCCATTTTTAGCTTGCTGATATCCCCATTGGAGACCACTGGGGTGACCTCATCTTCTACACCACCCCGTACTACGTCCTCAAGGCTCCGGCTGACCCTGGTTTTTGTGGACAATGGTTGCACATTCTCTCCTTTCTCACTCTGCTCAGCCAGCTCTTTGGCGCTGCATGTTGGGGTTGGTGTCTCGTACGTGTTATGGAAAGTATCATAGTCAACTTCATAAAAACCTTCTTCTAGAGTCAGCACAGGCATGAAACGGTGGCCCCAGAGGACTTCGTTCTCCACATATGAACTTCGAGCTTGACACGTCATTCCTGTAAAGAGGATGTTGGGAAGAAAACTGTGAAATGTGTGTTATCATTATAAATGTTCAAAAACCTTTGCATGTACATATAAAGGCAAAAGTTTAGCCCTTATGGGACAACAACCCAGCTGTAAAATATTTATGACATTAACCTCTTGTGTGCTAAAGAAGTCTCCAGTGCATTACAAAACAAAATGTTGAAGGCCTGTCTAGCATGCAAAGGGGTAAGAGGTCCACTGAAATTATTAAGAAATTTGATTATAAACGGTGAAGCTGTTTTGTTCCACTTATACATATCTCCCATAAACTTTGACAGTAGATAAGAATTCTAATGGCTCATTTAGTCTTTCTGCATCCATAGACTAATCTTTAATACAGTCTTATGTATTTCTTAATAGTTCTTATACCCATTTACATTACAGTACTCACACTGCTTGAACATGTTTCAGTCTAAAGCAGAAAATTTTATTTTTTCTGACTTAACTCCCATAGACAGGAATATCATCAATACAACCTTGTGGGCACAATACAAAACTGCAGCAGGAGTTCTGTTGTTTTAGTCATCTGGAGCAGCACTACACAATGTCATGTTTTATAATAACTCTTAATTACTCCTTATGCAGTTCAGCGTATGAGGGTAGTGTAAGGCACAATTTCTTGGCATTCGAATGTTAAATTTCTACTATTTGGTGCATGTTTTATTAGTAATGTTATTTACCAAGGACCCTCTGTTCAAAATTAAAATTAAGTCATTCTGGGACAAACCATCTGCACCACAGGGTACAAATACACATTCCTAAAATTCCTTGTGATGTAAATTCATTTTTAACCCTTTGAATCCTAGAGAGGTCTCCAACACATTGCTTTTTAGTGTGTTGGAAAATTTTCTAACAATCAAGGGGTTAAATCTTCATTTATATCATTGGGTTTTTCTTGTTTTTCTCTCTAATGGTGCAGTTGGTTAACCACAGAACTACTCCAGTTTTGAACACAGGGCCCTAAATGGTTAATGTTTTCCAGCATTCGAAAACCCACCAGCAGTAGGGTTTGCTGACTTTGTTTAAGATTAATTTATTTTGTCAACCTTTCATCAACTGGGCGTACAAAAAGAGCCTAGAAGGACTCCAATTCTTGACCATTCTTCCTTCATCCTGGCCTACATTCTAAGGACTTTTCTTTATCCTAAATGCTTGGGCGATTGTCTTGAAGACAACAAAATCATCCCATTCTCTATTGTAGCTGAAAAATCACAGCCTCCCACCTAGTGAAACCTTCAGGTACTAGCAAATTACCCATTTTTTTCAGCCACGTTTACAAAGCACACAATTCTTTACCTGACTTGGTTGGAGCAGCTGGTTTTGTCTCCAAGATATCCTACATAATAAAACGCTAGGATGTCTGTACGATGCAGTCATGCGCAATAGAGACTGCCCAAACGCACAGAATGCTGGGAGCATTCTGTGCGTTCGGGCAGTTGCTACAGCACATCACTGCATTGCGTTTGATGCCAGTGAGGCGCAGAGCAGGACCGGCCTCTTAACGCAGAGCAGGACTTGCCTCTTAACCCTTTGAGTGCCAGAGGGGTACACAACGCATAAACCAATGCGTTGTGTACCCCTCTGGCACTTAAAGGGTTAACATCACCCAGCCCTTGGCCCGTGTACACGGGCTTATACACTAGTATCTAAATATTCAAGGATTCCCTACAGATAACAAAACAACACACATGCTAGACTGGGAGATATGGGGAAGACCTCCCAGTAGAAACCTGGACCAAAATGTGAATTAATGCAGCTTTTAGTTCTATTATCACCACACTCAAGGAAATACCTATTTGCATAGCACTCAAGGAAAGAGCAGATGGTAACTAACCCTGTCAGACTCAACAAGTTCTATCCTCTTAACACTTCCCCTCTGCTTCAGAAGCTATTAAGATTGTGGGGACACGTTTAATATCTGGTGGCGTTGCCCAGTGACTCATTTCTGAAAAGCGACATGGGGGTTATTCACTAAGGCGTGATAAAAAGGTGATAAAGTAGAGAGGATGTATTCTATGGAGCCAATTAACTCACATTTCTTAAGTTTTGGAGCTCTTAGTGCATAGGCTCCATAGAATAACATAGGATGGGCGCTCACATATAAGGTTGTCAGCAAGGAAGCTAGCTGATGAATGAGCATTCAGAGAGATTAACCTTGTCTCCGTTTGGGTAACTTAAACAATTTGGGGTAAAAAGATATATCCAAATGGCTTCACTGAATAAAATGTAGGTTTATTAAAAGTGATAATGCTTAAAGCACATAAATATGCCCAACAAGTGTATGATTCTAATGTGTTTCACAGCTGAAACCACCACTTTCTCAAAGACAATAATCACTTAGGGCAATAACGAGGGGAGCCGGCATTCAACAAGGTTTTAAATATCGGATCCTAACTGTTCACTGAGTGATCAAAGAGAGGGTAATTCACAAGGCCATTGAAATCATTAGTCTAGAGGAACAAACCTCCGAAGTGTTAGATCGAGCCGTCCTCTGGTCACGTGTTTATTAGAGATAGCAGTCAAGTGATCGAGCAATATAAACAAAAGCTGAGGTCACCACATGGAACGGAGGATCAATCATACATAAAAAAGTATTTAATAAAAAATATACATGATGTGCACAAGATATTGCAATGTATATGTGTTAATTGGGGCTCATTGGTGTCTGGCAGCACCTGACGGGGCTACATACTATGGATCTTAACTAAAACAGTTACAGCATGTTAGTACACAATCATTACATCTCAGACATAAAACATTAATAATATCAATGAACAAAAGAAGAAAATAAAAAAATACACAATATAGGGAGTAACCATAAAAACAGTTAGCATCTTTATAATCCCAAATTGTATATTAACATCAGGCATCTCCTAGAACTTTCACTAACAACTAAATACCAACATTTTATGAACAATCCTATTAAAAATAAAAAGCAATATACTATATAACCAATTAAAATATTTTTTTTAGATATTGGATTAATTTAAACTAAATTTGGAGAGTTTATCCGGAAATGTATATGTTTGTAATCGTGCCACATAATTATAATAGTTATAAGGACATTTCTAGAGCATTGTAATGTGAATATAATGTATATATGTGTAATGGTGCCACATAATTATAATAGTGATAAGAACATAGGGAATTGTAATGTGAATATAATGTGTATATGTGTAATGGTGCCACATAATTATAATAGTGATAAGGACATTTCTAGAGCATTGTAATGTGAATATAATGTATATATGTGTAATGGTGCCACATAATTATAATAGTGATAAGAACATAGGGAATTGTAATGTGAATATAATGTATATATGTGTAATGGTGCCACATAATTATAATAGTGATAAGAACATAGGGAATTGTAATGTGAATATAATGTATATGTGTGTAATGGTGCCACATAATTATAATAGTGATAAGGACATTTCTAGAGAATTGTAATGTGAATATAATGTATATATGTGTAATGGTGCCACATAATTAAAATAGCGATAAGAGCATTTCTAGGGAATTGTAATGTGAATATAATGTATATATGTGTAATGGTGCCACATAATTATAATAGCGATAAGAACACAGGGAATTGTAATGTGAGTATAATGTATATATATGTAATGGTGTGATAAGAGCATTTCTAGGGAATTGTAATGTGAATATAAGAAATCAATTTGGAGTGGTTAAATGTAAATATAAAGTGGGGAAATTCATTTTTTATGAATTGAGTGGCATATAAAATAACAATATAAAGACAGAAGGGTGATAAAGGAAATATAGTGTGTGTAAGAAGTAATAATATATAAAACTGATAAATTACGATGACTACTTATGCTGCTTTGAATACTTATGAATATAACTCATTCATTAATACATCATATACGCCACCAATATCGACTCTAAAATACCTCTTTATTTCTAATTGACAAATAACTGTCTATTTAGGGCCATTTTCAAGATACTAAGTATAAGCAATTCTAAAAGAAGTCAACTGCACCATAGAGGAAAATCACAAAGTCTCACAGTAATAAGAATTGGGTCTTAGGGACGTAAACCCTCCACGCAAAGAATTGTACTGGAAACCTCTCTATTATTCAACATAAAACTCCATTCAAACTACCTGAAAATGTATTTGTTCACCCTGGTGCAATCGCTTCCAGAAATGGCAGGTGATATTATAATTGACTCCAAAATAGAGTCTGGGAAGTCACACACTATACAATTGTAAATTATAATTATGTGGCACCGTTACACATATACATTATATTCACATTACACAATTCTCTATAAATGCTCTTATCACTATTATAATTATGTGGGACCATTACACACATATACATCTTCTGTATAAATTTTACACATTTAGTTTAAATTAATACATATATATATATATATATATATATATATATATATATATATATATATATATATAAAAAGGTACTCAGTCTGGGATGACCCTGGTGGATGAGATGAGACAGCACACATCTGGATAGGTTTCAACAATAGAGTTTATTCCATCATCTAAACGTTTTCGATCCTCACTAGGATCGTCATCAGGGCAAATGGGGACACAAAGTAACAATAACAGGTATTTAAACAAAAAAGATCACAAGGACTCGCCAATCTTGTTGCTCTCCCCGTGGAACGCAAAATTCGGCGTCCACGGGCACACATCAGGTCAGTGATGTCACTCATAGGTACAAGGTCTGTTGCTACGCAATGGGTACCTCCAAGGCATATAACATAGCGCTGCCGGCTGAAGGCCAGCGCCAGTTGAAAGAGACACATTTAATAATTAGGCTGCCAGCAAGTGAATCGAAAAAAGAGCAAGATACAAAACTAAACAAGTAAAGCAAGTAAAGAAAGTACAGAAAGCAGGAACACAATATAACCCACACGTGGAAAACAATACATATTTTGCTGTCACATATACATTAGCAATAAACCATACCTAAAACTTAGTCCAGTCCTCAAGAATATGATAGATATGTATGGTATAATACAATGCATATATGTAACAAAAGGATGTAAAGCCATGCACCCAAAGATAGAAATAAACGAGCTAAATGGATCCCTATGGCTGAGGGCAATGCTGTCCCATAGGTCAAATACTTAGTAATGTATGTGTAAAGCCCTACTAAAGATACTAAAAAAAAACAGCGAGAATGGGACCATAATACTATTAAAGTCCATGTGTAGTAAAAGTAACTATGTTAATAACAAGTCGATATCGCTTATCGCCAACCTAGTTAGCATAATAGCCAAAGTCAGTTAAAAATAGTTTATGTGCTACTTCCTGGTGCTCAGAATATCAGGATTGCTTGTAAAGGTAATGATCCATTATCAATATAAATGTGTGTTTAGGCAACCACAACACAAAAGAGGCTTAAGTTCAAGTATATGGCCGCTTAGGGGCCATTCCTGTGTATCGACACACAGAGTGCCCCCTTTCAAGTGCTGCATATGTTCTGATATAGTTCCACTTAAGGGCCCATTCCTGTGTATCAGCACAAGGAGTGCCCTGACAAAATAAGTCATAAAGGGAACATCAGGGACATGTGGGGTGTGATACTGGCTCTCAATGTTCACTCACACCATCACGGGCATCAGCGTCAGCCGCAGGTTGTTATATTCCAGGGAATACGTTATTACCATGGATAAGGACAATGTTGCAGTTTTGGTGGATAGGTTCCTAGTGTCCATTCAATAGACACCGCCAGATGGACCACCATATTGTGATGTCTGTATCAGCAAAGTTATAGAAAACATGAAAGTGATAGCTCGTGATTAAGTCCTTTAGGAGCTATTGTATCAAACTCATGTATCATGCGAGCTTCATGTTGAAGTAATATTTGGTGTCGGTCACCTCCTCGTTGTGGCTTATAGATCATAAGTAAAGGCTTAAATCGAAAATCAGCTACTTGATGCTGAGCAAGCTGAAAATGTCTTGCTACCGGTTGGAATGGGATGTCTTTACTGTCCACTCTTCCCTCAAGTGCCTTCCATATAGCACTTTTATGATTATTGATGCATTCTTTTAGCATCATTGTCGTTTTTCCTATGTAAATCAGGTTACAGGGGCATCTTATCATATAAATGACATAACGGCTTTCACAGTTCATAAAGTCCTTAAACAGATTATTCTGCCCATCTTGGGATGCATGTAGGATTTGCCCGTTATGATATTACCACAGTTGGTACATCATCTACATTTATATACTCGGACCGTCCACTACAGCCAATTTAGAGTTTGATTATATTTTTCTACTGGGTCACCTTTATAGAGTATATCCCCCAAATTCCTACATCTTCTATAGCAGAAAAGTGGGGGAGTTTGAAACAGGTGACCAATTTTAGAATTGCCACATAGGATACACCAGTTTCTTAGGATAGATTCCTTTATACAAGGTGATTCCATGGTATATTGGGTCTGAATACAAAACCTTTCCTGTTTGTTAGAAGTAACTGGTTGTGGAGTCAATAGTGTGTTTCTATCCAGTTTTTCAGCCTTTAAATAAGCTGTTTGAGCCACATTGGGGTCATAGCCCCTTTCCAAAAATGTATAGGTCATAGACTGTAATGCTTTTTTGGCACTCCTCTCTATCAGAGGTAGTGCGTACAACACATATCATTTGGGACAAAGGAAGGTCACGTTTAAGTGGCATAGGATAGTGGCTGTCAGCATGCAGCAAAGTGTTTCTGTCAGTGGTTTTTCTATATATCTTTCTAAGAATTGTTCCATTTTCTCTATACACGGTCATATCGAGGAAGTTTATTTCCTGTTTATCAAAAGACAACGTGAATCTAATGGTGGAGTCCAGACTGTTGAGACAGTCAAAAAACTCCCTCAATAAGTCTTTGCCTCCATTCCACAGTAAAAATATCTAATCAATAAAACATTTGAAAAAACAATTCACTCCGAGTATTGTGCCACAGAGAAAATGTGTATTGATTCAGAGTATTGCATAAAGATAGAGGCATACGAGGGTTCCATGTTGGACCCCATGGTTATCCCCTGGAGTTGCAAATAAAAAGAATTTTCAAATTTGAAATAATTATTTTTTTCTAAAAAAAGATTCATAATATGTAGCCCTGTCAAGTGCTGCCAGGCACCGATTCAACCTAAGTAACACATATACGTTGCAATTTGTTGTGCACATCATGTATATCTTTTATTAAATACTTTTTTATGAATGATTGAGCCTCCTTTCCTTGTGGTGATCTCAGCTTTTGTGTATATTGCTCTTTCCAGTGACCGCTATCTCTAGCGAACACGTGACGAGAGGGCGGCTCGATCTAATGCTTTGGATGCTCCTGTAGACCAATGATTTAAGTGCCTTTGTGAATTACCCTCACTTTGATCACCCAATGAACAGTAGGGTCAGATGTTTAAAACCTTGTTGAATGCTGGCTCCCCTCTTTATTGTCCTAAGTGATTATTGTCTTTGAGCAAGCAGTGGTTTCAGCCGTGAAATTCGTTAGAATCATACAATTGTTTGGCATATTTATGTGCTTTAAGTGTTATGACTTTTAATAAACCAACTTTTTGTTCAGTAGAGCCATTTGGATACATCGTTTTACCCCAAATTGTCTAAGTTTCCTGAATGGAAAAGGTGTTAATCTCTCCGAATTCGCTATCACGGTGCCCGTGCTCCCTTGTTATTGTTTTCCTGTCAGTCTACACTGTGTCTACTCCCATTGGCTGTCCTGTGTTGGTCCCGCCCATTATGGCCTTTATATACGGGACTTCAGCACCCATACTGTGCCCTTTCGTGGTGTTCCTGTACCAGTGCTAGTTTTCTGCTCAGTGATTCCCAGTGTACCTACTTGGCCTGCCTGACTACTCTGCATCTGTTCTTCTGCTCCTGTGTACTGACCCGGATTGCCTGACTATTCTTCAGTGCCTGCTCCTGTGTACTGACCCGGCCTGGCTGACGTTCCTGCTCCTGTGTACCAACCCGGATTGGCTGACTTCCCTGCTCCTGTGTACCGACCCAGCTTGGCTGACGTTCCTGCTCCGTGATTCGATCCGGCTTGGTTGGCATTCCTGTTCTGACAGCCTACCGTTGCCTTGGTGACATTCTTATTCTCCAGGCTATCCGGTTCCCGTTTGCCCAGCAGAGTGCGAGAGTCAGTTTCCATTACTGCTACGGCAGTGTGTCATTGGCCTAGTCCTCCGTTACTGCTCCTGCAGGGTGCAAGTGTCTGCCTCCGTTACTGCTCCGGCAGTGTGCCATTGGCCTAGTCCTCCTTTACTGCTCCTGCAGGGTGCAAGTGTCTGCCTCCGTTACTGCTCCGGCAGTGTGCCATTGGCCTAGTCCTCCTTTACTGCTCCTGCAGGGTGCAAGTGTCTGCCTCCGTTACTGCTCCGGCAGTGTGCCTTTGGCCTAGTCCTCCGTTACTGCTCCTGCAGGGTGCAAGTGTCTGCCTCCGTTACTGCTCCGGCAGTGTGCCATTGGCTTAGTCCTCCGTTACTGCTGCTGCAGGGTGCAAGTGTCTGCCTCCGTTACTGCTCCGGCAGTGTGCCATTGGTCTAGTCCTCCGTTACTGCTCCTGCAGGGTGCAAGTGTCTGCCTCCATTACTGCTCCGGCAGTGTGCCTTTGGCCTAGTCCTCCGTTACTGCTCCTGCAGGGTGCAAGTGTCTGCCTCCGTTACTGCTCCGGCAGTGTGCCATTGGCCTAGTCCTCCTTTACTGCTCCTGCAGGGTGCAAGTGTCTGCCTCCGTTACTGCTCCGGCAGTGTGCCTTTGGCCTAGTCCTCCGTTACTGCTCCTGCAGGGTGCAAGTGTCTGCCTCCGTTACTGCTCCGGCAGTGTGCCATTGGCTTAGTCCTCCGTTACTGCTGCTGCAGGGTGCAAGTGTCTGCCTCCGTTACTGCTCCGGCAGTGTGCCATTGGCCTAGTCCTCCGTTACTGCTCCTGCAGGGTGCAAGTGTCTGCCTCCGTTACTGCTCCGGCAGTGTGCCTTTGGCCTAGTCCTCCGTTACTGCTCCTGCAGGGTGCAAGTGTCTGCCTCTGTTACTTCTCTGGCAGTGTGCCTTTGGCCTAGTCCTCCGTTACTGCTCCTGCAGAATGCAAGTGTTTGCCTCCGTTACTGCTCCTGCAGAGGGCTAGTGGTTGCCTCCATTACTGCTACGGCAGTGTTCTACCTTACTCTATTCCTTTTGTACTCTGGTAGTTCACGTTTGTTCTGCTAACCTGTCCTGGGCATTAAGCATCCTGTAGCTCTCTATAACGAAAGAGCTCTATCACAGTACTCTCAACTCATGGGACTATTTACACTCCTTGAAGACCTTTAACCCATGCAGTACCTTTGTCCTGGGTATCCAACATATTCTGCCTGACCTGTGTCAGTATAGACTGCTATGAACCTTATGGTTGTACTGGACCTGTGTGGGCATATATATTGTTAACCTGTCGTGTGTCTGTATAATACAGCCTGTATACTACAGGACCTGTGAGGGTTCTTATTTTATTGTAATTGCAATAAAACTGTGTTTTATCCTAAGCCACTGTGTCTGTGTGTCAAACAAACTGTAACAATCGCACTGGTCAGCTAGCTTCCTTGCGGACAACGATATATATATGTTAGTGCCCATTGTTTGATTTTATCACCCAAGTCTGCTTAACTGTATTACACTATTGGTCCTTTTCCCTTTTCTTTTTCTATATATGGTTTGATGTTTTTGGGAAAAAAAATTGGAAAGGTGTGGCCCATTGCGATATTATATTACAGAAAGGCTGATTTGATTTGGGGCAGCATTAACATTCCCCTCAAGTGTGTGAGCTGTTTATCACGTAGGTGATTAAGTGGCAGCTACTTTTGTGAGTATAACTCAATGTGCTGGCTGGTTCAACACAAGGGGCGCCTCTTGTCCTTTTCTCTTCCTGCTTTGTTTTCTATAAAATAACATAGGAACTGGAGAAGTGTAATCACTGGAGAAGTCATCTCCATGTTATCACCTCTTTATCACGCCTTAATGAATATCTCCCAATATATTTAATTTACAGAATAATTGGCATACAGGTAGAGCTTGACCTGTGGATGTTGATAATTGGTTTTCACTCATAGGGAATACCCAAATACAATAGAAAGCTTATAGCCCATATTGTAGTAACAAAAGAGGGAAAGAACAAAACAAGGTGACCCTGTGTGTGTATCTGTCTCCACAAAAAAATGATAAATTCACCATTACCAACACCCTTAGGATATTCACATACCAGTGACTTGTGTCAGTTATGGCATACACCAAACCTGACTCCAAAAGCTGCTGGGAAATTACACTGCTCCCAGACACAGTCTTTCTGACATGCTGCTCTCCTTTACTTGCTTTCTCTAACCGGCAACGAAACTTAAACAACTTAAAATAACACACATACTTAAAATAAGTTGTGGGCTACTTTTAGCTTTGATAAAGTGGCGGTATAGCCATGAAACGCGTAAGCGTTATAGCCTCATTATTATTGTATTAAAATATTTTTAACATTGATTTCAAGCCTCTGCCTGTCCTTTCTAGAGGAGTTCCCCAGATGAAAACCGAACAGAGACGGTAAAATTCTCTGTGTGCGCATTTGTCAGAAAAGTTGATATCAACGATCTGACCATTACTAAATGTGAATAGAATTTTTATTTTTATGGATTCAAAACATCTCAACATTATTAAACTATTGTGGCGCTCTTTGTCTTTTCTTTGTATGGTCCTTCCATTATCACAATAGCCCACATGCAACTTGCCCTCAGGAACCGTTTAGCATCTCACTAGCAAAAAAACAACTTTGCTAGATTGAAATGCCTGTACAATTCAATCCATTGTACAGTGGTGCTGTTTCTACACCATCCAATGGACATCTCTGTAAATCTCCATAGGATGGTGAAGAAACAGCACCACTTTACAATTTCAAAGCAAAATGATACTGCAGCTAAAAAAATTCAAGTTTGAGCTGTAATAACTTTTGAATAAATCACCTTTCAGCAGTGGGAGTAACCTTGTTTTACTAAGGGGAATAAATCCAACAAAAATTTTGTTTTACATTTTAAGTATTGCTATCCCTTTAATGTATAATAGCCCTGGATGTTTATGCAGAAAATAAAAGAGGAGCAATTCTAAGACAAACCGGAAGAACCACAGGGGACAAATAAAACTTTCTATTTATTTATATGTGACTTTTAAACACTTGAATGCTAATGAGGTCTCCAATGAATTTCTAAGCAATGTGTTTGAGACCTCTCTAACATTTAAGGAGGTAAAATCTCCATTTATATCAATGGTAATTCAAATACTTTTTATTTACATCCTAAAGTGCAGTTGGTTTACTGCAATATTGTACCTCTTTCTTTTGTGCTTAAGGGCCCTGGGGTAAAATCTGGGGCACGGAATCCTTTATTATTACAATTCAGTGGAACAGGACCAGATGCTACATAACTATGTATCTTACTCTTCTGATACAGCTGTGCATATAAATCCAGCCCATTCACAGATGCACCAGTTTTATATGACAAAGCCACTAAATCTTTGTCACATGTTATCTTCAAACATATCCTCCACCAAAACATCCTCCAACAGTACATGTTTTCTATATTCACCTCTTTCAGTCTCTATGGTGTGAATTGCCAGGTCAAGTAGACAGTGAATGAGGTATAAACATACCTGGGAACTTTCTATTGTTGTCTCCCCGGAGGGGAATCATCTGCTGCCATGGGTGGTGTGAAGAATGGCGAGTATCATGTCAAAAAGGGGCGGGGGTTAACATGAGTGATGGGTGGAGAGCTTAAAATAAGGATGGAGGAAGAAGCAACACGGGGAGAAAGAGTGGAAGCGGGTAGAGTTTCAATAGAAACTCCCCACATCCGGAGGACCCAGCCTCTGCCCCGGAGACCCGGTAAAGCTGTGTCAAAACCGGAGTCTCTGGGGCAAATCCGGAGAGTTCCCAGGTATGGGTATAAACTCTTGTTAGCCTGGGAGATTTTTTAACAGACCAATCATGAATGGAAGTAGTATGTGAAAAGAGCAACTTTTCACATGTATAATCCCATTAATCTTCCACTTATTTTTCTATTTGTTGATACATCATTTGAATTTTTAGGAAATAAGCTATTTTTGATTTGTTTGGTCTTTAAAGTCATGGAATTACCTCCATGGATAATTTTACTCCATAGTTAATCCCCCCTCCATGTGCTATATGTTCAAAAGAAAACTAGAGGAATTCTGGGTTAAACCAATTGCTGTATGGGGGAACTGAACATTATAAACAAAAAAGAAAAAAGAAAGGTAAGGATAAAGGGGAAGAAAAAGTAACAGCGAAAGAGAAAAAACAAAAAGTGTGTGGGGGGGTTTGAGATGGATGGAGAGGAACAGCAGAGAACAAAAGTAGAAAAGACTAGATGCAAACAAATTAAACTGCTGAAAAAAATAAAGGGAACACTTAAACAACACAATGTAACTCGAAGTCAATCACACTTCTGTGAAATCACACTGTCCACTCAGGAAGCAACACTGATTGACAATCAATTCCACATGCTGTTGTGCAAATGGAACAGACAACAGGTGGAAATTATAGGCAATTAGCAAGACACCCCCAGTAAAGGAGTGGTTCTGCAGGTGGTGACCACAGACCACTTCTCAGTTACAATGCTTCCTGGCTGATGTTTTGGTCACTTTTGAATGCTGGCGGTGCTTTCACTCTAGTGGTAGCATGAGACGGAGTCTACAACCCACACAAGTGGCTCAGGTAGTGCAGCTCATCCAGGATGGCACATCAGTGCGAGCTGTGGCAAGAAGGTTTGCTGTGTCTGTCAGAGTAGTGTTCAGAGCATGGAGGCGCTACCAGGAGACAAGCCAGTACATCAGGAGACGTGGAGGAGGCCGTAGGAGGGCAACAACCCAGCAGCAGGACCGCTATCTCCGCCTTTGTGCAAGGAGGAGCAGGAGGAGCACTGCCAGAGCCCTGCAAAATGACCTCCAGCAGGCCACAAATGTGCATGTGTCCACTCAAATGGTCAGAAACAGACTCCATGAGGGTGGTATGAGGGCCCGATGTCCACAGGTGGGAGTTGTGCTTACAGCCCAACACCGTACAGGACGTTTGGCATTTGCCAGAGAACACCAAGATTGGCAAATACGTCACTGGCACCCTGTGCTCTTCACAGATGAAAGCAGGTTCACACTGAGCACATGTGACAGACGTGACAGAGTCTGGAGACGTGGAGAACATTTTGCTGCCTGCAACATCCTCCAGCATCACCGGTTTGGCGGTGGGTCAGTAATGGTGTGGGGTGGCATTTCTTTGGGGGGCCGCACAGCCCTCCATGTGCTTGCCAGAGGTAGCCTGACTGCCATTAGGTACAGAGATGAGATCCTCAGACCCCTTGTGAGACCATATGCTGGTGCGGTTGGCCCTGGGTTCCTCCTAATGCAAGACAATACTAGACCTCATGTGGCTGGAGTGTGTCAGCACTTCCTGCAAGAGGAAGGCATTGATGCTATGGACTGGCCCGCCCATTCCCCAGACCTGAATCCGACTGAGTACATCTGGGACATCATGTCTCGCTCCATCCACCAACGCCACGTTGCACCACAGACTGTCCAGGAATTGGTGGATGCTTTAGTCCAGGTCTGGGAGGACATCCCTCAGGAGACCATCTGCAACCTCATCAGGAGCATGCCCAGGCATTGTAGAGAGGTCATACGGGCACGTGGAGACCACACACACTACTGAGCCTCATTTTGACTTGTTTTAAGGACATTACATCAAAGTTGGATCAGCCTGTAGTGTGGTTTTCCATTTTGATTTTGAGTGTGACTCCATATACAGACCTCCATGGGTTGATAAATTTGATTTCCATTGAGAATTTTTGTGTGATTTTGTTGTCAGTTCATTCATTCAGATCTAGGATGTGTAATCTTAGTGTTCCCTTTATTTTTTGGAGCAGTGGGATGTGTAATCTTAGTGTTCCCTTTATTTTTTTGAGCAGTGTATATAGTACAGTACATCACAAAGGCAGGTCATCCTGCAAGATGCTATTGACCCTTTTTAAGTAATCTGACTTCCATCTGCTCATTAGCTATGATAATTGTAATAACCTCCTTTAGGGAAGGTACTGTGTCTGATTTTCAGTTTTTGGCTAGAAAAAGTTGGTGTGCCATAACATGGACTATTAAAGGGATAGTAATGTTTCACAATAAAAACACCTGCAATTAATCTTCATAGTATTTAGGCCATGGAGAGTGTTATTTCAATACGGTCAGAGTTGTAGTTCAAGAGTAATTGAATGATAAAGTATCCTCCTCCCTCCCCTTATACTGATGTAACACTTCTCACCTCAGAGCAGCAAGACAGTCTGGATGGATCACAGAGAGGGACAATCTTCAGTGAGCATAAAGAAAAACCTGGAAAACCTGTCTAGTGGGGCAGGGTTTTCTTTATGTTCACAGAAAGAAAATTGTCCCTTGGTGTGAGCTGTCCGGTCCCAGGACCAGATTCCACATCTGGGGGGAGGTGGCTTACACGGGGTAAAAGGAGTGGGAGGGGGATACTTTATCATTCAATTCCTCTTGGACTACAGCTATGACAGTATTGAAATAACACTCATGGCCCAAATACTATGAAGATTAATTGGAGCTGCTGTTTTTGTGAAACATTACTATCCCTTTAACTTGGTACAGAAGGGAAGGATATCTAGGTCTAAATTAAGAAGAGCAGTGGCTGGAGAATAGGCAGTGTTTAAACGTATTATATGAGGAATCAAATGAAAACATCTCCTCTAATAACAACTCAGTCTGAGAAAATATTAATATGAATATAAAAGCCCACATCCGCCCGACATCTCCAGGACAGACCAAAACAGTTAGAATACATTAAAGGGATAGTAATACTTTATTTTAACTTTATTGTATTTTGTAGGCATTAAAAAAATGTGAAGAATGATATGTCTTCTCTCTCAAACCTTTATAGTTTGGTTGTAAGACTAGACAGATAACAGAAGGGGACAATCTTCTTACAATGAAAACAATGAAAGCCCTGCCCCCCTTGACAATCTTTTCAGGTTTTTCCATTATCTTAATTGAAGATTGTCTCTCTCTGCAGTCTACCTGGGCACCTCCCCTCTGCTCTGGCTGAAAAGTGTTACATCAGTAAAAGGGGCGGGAGGGGGACACTTTGAATTACTCTTGAACTACAACTCTGACAGAATTGAAATAACACTCTCCAAAGTCAAAATAGTACGATGATTAATTAGAGCTGCTTTTATTACCTGCCATCAAATTCTATGATTTTGTGTGTGTATGTTGCAAATGACTTGCCCTAGAATTGCTCCCATTATATTTAGCACATGACCCTCAGCAGGGGCATTTTAATGCGTATACCTGGGACTTGCCAGGGGCCTCCTTTTTGAGACTGGTTCACCCTAGTTTTAAAATAGCCCCAGTCATACAGAAAGGAACCTATTTAATCTTGTGGCCAGATGGTCAGTAAGGCTGTATTTGGTCATTTGTCAAGGATGTGATAAAGGGTACAACTCCAGAGTCACAGTAATTCTTAGGTCTCAAAATCATAATGACAATAAATAGCATAAACGTTTATAGATATACATTTGAAACCCAGATTTCACATATTTGTCATAGTCTTTATAGGAAAAAATGGATCCTAAGATGGTGCCCAAGGCACACCTGAATACTATAGCATTCTGGTTGAGAGACACTGTACTAGGAATTTGGGGGTCTGTAGGAGAATGCAGGTCGACCTTCTTCTTTCATAAACTTGATGCGTAAATATGGCTTCTTTTCCCATAAATAGTAAGGGAAGAAAAGAAAAGAAATAAATAAACTTGAAGATCTTAAATGTTTCCCAGGGTTTGTGGTCTCTATTCACAATTCATCTGCAGCCTCTGGGGTTCTAAACCTACCTGAGTCTCAGTGTGAATAAGTGCGTATGTTTGTGTGTGTAAAACTTGAATTCCTGTGGCAGTGAGGTTTGTGTATGCCTATCTGTTTATCAGACACACTCAGGTGGGCAGCTATGATAGGTGAGAACGAAGTAAGAAACGGACCCCTGAGCTGACTTCTTCTGTGGTGCTAACAGATGATTCCTCTGCACACCAAAGTCTCAGACTTACTAAATCTAAACCTTGCTTGACAGATTATTGTACATATTTTTCACAAGACCAAGGACCAATTATAATACATATTTAAATGAAAACCCGTTGTCAGTAGCATGTAATGAGCATTCCCCTTTATTCCTTCTGAGAGGAATGTGCAATGAATTGTGAAGCAATGCATTGCTCATACCACTGATGCTCTGTGGGTCACCTCTTTTAGGACCAGAGCACTCTGCTCTTTAAAGGGTTAAAGTAACTTTTTGAAGTAATGTTATGGCTTGGCCACCTTAACACATAAACCTCTGTTTGTAAGTCTTACCTGTAGCTTCCACCATTCCTTCCAGAATCACCACAATCTCAAACTCCTCTTTTCCCAACTGGTCTTTGGAAATTTCCCAAAAGGGACTTTGTTCATTAAATTCATGACAGATAATGAGTGGAGAAACCAGAAACAAACGGTCGTCCCCAGTATCAAATCCAACATTAATGTCTGTCTGGTTGAGTGGGATGAACTCTCCCTCCTTGGTTTGCTTGGACTTAATTAGCTTGGCTCTGATAGATGCTTCAACAATATGGGAATTCCTCAGGTCTCCCACCCTAAACATCAAACAAAGCTTTCCATCCCTCACTGAGATAACAGCCATGTTAGAGAACATGAGGGTTTCTGCCCGTTTCTTTGGCTGTGAGATCTTTACAAACATGCAGCCTACCATGAAAGCATTGACAATGGACCCCAGAATGGCTTGGACCAGCAGGAGAACAATACCCTCTGGACACTTGTCTGTAATTACCCTGTACCCATAGCCAATGGTGGTCTCGGTCTCAATGGAGAACAGGAAAGCAGATACAAAACCATTCAACTTGTCTACACAAGGTGTCCAGGAGGAATCCTCAATATGGTCCAGGTCTCCACGGATGTAGGCAATGAGCCACCAAATGAATCCAAAGAAAATCCAAGTTATGGTGTAGACCATTGTGAAAACTAACAAGTTAAATCTCCATTTGAGGTCCACCAAAGTAGTAAAAATGTCAGTAAAATACCTGTACGTTTCCCTAACATTCCCATGGTGAACGTTGCATTTGCCATCTTTCTCCACATATCTCTGCCGTCGCCTTTTCTCGGGTTCTGCCATCACTATGGTCCGATTTGTGACCACGACAGGTGTATTCTGCACATGTTTTGGCATTTTGTTAACTCGGTTCTCAATGTCCTGATTCATAAACTTGCAAGTACTCATCTTGGCTTCTGTGTGTAGGAAACCCACTCACCTTTAACCTGTCAAAAGAGAAAAACAGTTAGAACATCACATAGGATGGGTAATGAAAATACAAGGTTAAAAAGTTCCACATTGATGTCAATCACATAATAAAGTAGAATGCAAGCTCATTAAAGAGAAGTCATCTGGAAGTATGTTTTCCTAACACTTTTATATGTTCCAGACTGCCATTAAACACTAATGCATTATGCACTATATGCATTATATACGATAGCACATACAAACAGGCCCTGAAATTGATTTTCTAGCCCTATACCTGCTTAATATCAATATACTTAGTTACATACAGAAAAAAATGTCATATCAGGGAGTTATTTTAATTTAAGTCTTAATGCTATGTAAACAAGGCTCAGATATAATCATGCAACTTTAACCCTTTGAGTGTCAAAGGGGTATGCAATATTCTTTCACATGCTGTGGGGTAGGTGTAAAAGGCTTGCTTAAAGGGATAGTAATGTTTCACAATAAAAGCAGCTCCAATTAATCTTCATAGTATTTGGGCCATGGAGAATATTATTTAAATACTGTCAGAGTTGTAGTTCAAGAGTAATTGAATGATAAAGTTTACCCCTCCCACCCCTTGTACTGTTGTAACACTGATCACCTCAGAGCAGCAAGATTGTCCAGATGGATTGCAGAGAGGGCCAATCTTCAATGAGCATAAGGAAAAACCTGAAAAACCTATCAGTGGGGCAGGGTTTTCCTTATGCTCACAGCAGGAAGACTGTCCTTTGCTGTGAGCTGTCTGGTCTCAACATCAGATTCCATATTTGAGGGGAGGTGGCATACACTAGGTAAAAGGGAAGAGAGGGGTATACTTTATCATTCAATTACACTTGAACTACAAGTCTGACTATTGAAATAACAAAGAACAGCAGCAAGAGGGGGCGCAATCCACAATATAGTCAATTCAGATATCAAGAATGATACTCACAGGATAAATCCCACTGGCCTATATTAGTAAAGCTGGTAATTATCTCATGCAGGGATAAACTATCCACCCTGCCCGGAGTTCCACCTCCAGTGAATCCAAATGAGTCCGCTAATGAAAAAATATAAAATTTATTACCAAAAAAAGATGCGATAAATACAATTACAATGTAACTACTACATTGTAATTGTTTTTATCACATTTTTTTGGTAATAAATTTTATATTTTTTCACAAGCGGACTCATTGGGATTTACCGGAGGTGGAGCTCCGGGCAGGGTGGATAGTTTATCCCTGCATGAGATAATTACCAGCTTTACTAAAATGGGCTGGTGGAATTCATATTGTGAATATCATTGTAGATATCTGTGTTAACTATATTGTGGATTGCACCCCTTCTTGCTGTTGTTTTTTGTTGTGATTAAGGATCTTGAGAGAGGTCTCTAATTGTTGTTGAAGAGCTGCAATCTTATCTATTCATGGACTGACTGAGTGGGGGCAGTCAAGAATCCCTCATCTGTCCAGCTGACCACTTGTAGTGGTTTGAATTATTGTAAATACGGTGGTGATTTGGTGAATGTGTTCAGTCTCAGGATATATTACACTAGGAGCTCCCCTCCTGTTCTTTTTTTAGTATTGAAATAACACTCTTCATGACACAAATACTATAAAGATTAATTGGATCTGCTGTATATGTGAAACATTACAATCCCTTTAAAGTCTTAAGGACAGGGAAGTGTATGTGCCAGTATGAATAAAACTGATCATATACTGTAGTGCGTATCTTGGAGTGCAGCTACTGGTGTTGGAGTTTGTATCCTTTTGCAATAGCTCCACCTAAATGACAAGCATCAAAACTGTGCATTCACAATTGTGTGTGCCAGATCTTTTAGGTTATGGTATCTCATAATGTTAGGTTAGGGTAGTTTGGGATCATAGTTTGGGTTTTGGGGCGTGCATTTCAGTAGGTTACAGTAAGGAATAGGGGCTCACTGTCTTTTAGGTTGGGTCATGTTATCTCCTTCTGTTAGGTTAGGGTAGATTTGGTATAGTACATGAGTTTGGGGGGGTAGTTTTAGGTAGGTTAGGGTAAGGCGACATTATACACAGCAACAGTTTTAGTGCTCCGTTTTGACACCTGCAACATATTAAACACACTACCTTGATGAACATTCTTACATCCACAACATTTCCATAGTAAAGCGCTGGAGTCTAACACCAGTTGTGCTGAGCAGGGGCATGAATACAGGGAGTGATGAGGGTGCAGTTGTTCTGGGGTCCAGCATCCAAGTGGTCATATCTGCCTCAGAATACAATAGGTTCTAGTTATGTATCTGTAAAAATATTTTTGTGTTATTGCCCCCTCCTCCTAGGGGACCTGCAAAGTCTAGTTACTCCACTGGAGCTGAGCTATCTAATTTATACATTCACCCAGTATGTTCCTTCACTGTAAATGTGCCATCTCTGCAAAAATGCTAACTCAGAAGCATAACATTGTTGATATTAATGTAAGTCATGTGATACTAACTACAGTCTGTCAGCGTGTAATTCACACATGTGAATTTGCAAACTCAAACAGTTTGAAATAAGCAACTGCACTTCTCACCTCATTTACCAAAACAAAATTACATCTTCCTTTGAATATGAAACAATGGTACTACTTACATATTTGATACAATTAGAAGTAGAATCTGGAACATTATTATTAACCCCTTGGCTGTCACAAAAGTCCGCAATACCGTGCTTTGCAATGCATTGGAAACCTCTCTAGTACCAAAGGGGTTAATCAGTAAAATTCATACTAGTCTAATTAGAAATTGCCATTTGATCTTTTCAAAATCACAAGAAAGCAGCTATTTGAAGTTCTAACATCTGTAATTTTGTGCTGCACTCAGCTCTCTTGTGGAAACTTGAAATGCCATCATTTTATTTATTTATTTATTTATTTATTTTTAATTCAATATTTATTGAGTTTTAGGAATTACAAAAGAGAGAAGGGATAAAGGCACCCAGAGAAAATGAACTATAAGAAATGACAACAATAAGTCATAAGAATGAGCAATTAACATAGCAAAACATTTAGCCAATGTACATATCAATACGGCAGGAATCGTCTATTCCCCACACTGGGAGAGTCTCTGTTCGGTCTGGGAAGAAAAGCAAGGAAAAAAGAGAGAAAAGGGAAAAAAATAGAGAGGAGAGGGAGGAGGGAAAAAAAAGGAGGGGGAGGGGAAATAAACCTAACCAGGAATACACAGGCTCAGACGGTCACAATCGACGGATCAAAAGGTCCCGGGAGGGGCGACCACCTCCAGCCATGAAGACCAGATCCGGAGGTAACCAGAAGAAGAGTTGCGAAGGTATGCAGTGAGCTTCTCCATCCTGATTAGTTCCCAAATACGGCTATCTAGGACCGCCCAAGAAGGAGGCAAGGACCTCCAATGCTGGGCAATATAACATCGAGTCGCAGCGCACACCCGGAAAACAAGTCGGTTAGCCAGCCGTGGGAGAGGCGGGGTACAAGATGGTCTATTTAACAGGGCCATCCATGGCTCCGGTGTCAATTCTGCTTTAAGGGCAGCACTAAAAAGTCGAAATACATAATCCCAAAGCTCGACCACAGAAGGACAGGACCACCACATGTGGAGGTAAGTACCCTCCATCCCACAGCCCCGGAAACAGAGATGACAGACTGAGGGGAACATGTGGTGCAGAGTAACAGGTCTATAATACCATTGGGACAGTACTTTGTACGCGTTTTCTTTAATTAAAGTGCAGGGGGTTAAACTGTTGATGTCAGCTGCAATGACTGTCCACTCCTCGGGGTTCAAAATCTCACCCAGGTCCGCTTCCCATTGATCCCGAAAGGGCGGAGGCAAAGGGGCCAGAGAAGACAGTAAGATAGAATATACCTTAGATATAGCCCCTTTGCCAGTGGGAGAGGAAAAGCAGAGATGTTCAAAAGAGGTACGACTAGGGAGAGGATCACGACCAAAATAGGATCGAATAAAATGTTGTATTTGAAGAAAGCGGAAAAATTCTCCAGGGGGCACATTATATCGTTCACTAAAACGGTCCCAAGTCAAGTGGGTGTTCACTAAAAACAAGTCCGCCACTGCAGTAATGCCCTTCTGTTTCCACCATCGAAACCCTCCAGTGTCCAGGCCCGGAGGAAAATCCAGATTATTGAACAAAGTACACATTTTAGATTTGGGAAGGGTAAGTCAATCTTTAATACTGTATTGACGCCAAAGAGACAGCGTAGGAGAAAGCTTCGGGCTATCAGTGGCCACAGTGGAGGACAAAGAGGGAATCCAAAACAGAACCGCCAAAGGTGGAGGTGCACATAAGGATGACTCCAGAGTTACCCAGCGAGGGACATTACACATCGAATGTAGCTGGAGCACTCTAGTCAGTTGACCAGCCTTGTAGTAGGACCAGAAGTGTGGGACAGACAGACCCCCCTCAGATTTGGGTTTATAGAGCAACTTCATACTTAGTCTGGGTTAGCGTCCACCCCAGAGAAATCGCATGACATGGCGCTGGAGCGAGGCAATGTCTCGAAAGTTGAGAGATATGGCCAAAGTTCCGAATAAATGCAGCAGTTTAGGTAGCAAAGACATCTTTACCTGCAGAAATCTGCCCAAACCAGGACAAACGGTAGGCATGCCATCTATTGAGATTGGCATGAAGAAGTTGAAGCATAGGAGAAAAGTTGGCCCGATATAGAGAGGAATTAGAAGCCGTAAGCTTGACGCCCAAGGACGTTAAATAGGAGGATTCCCAACGAAAATCAAAATTCAGGGCCAACAACTTCTGCAAAGGTGCCGGCAAGGAAACATTCAATCCTTCGCATTTAGAATGATTAACCTTAAAACCCGAAAGAGAGGCAAAAGACTGCAAGATCAAATAGAGATTAGGAAAGGAGGTCATAGGGGAGGTAAGGGTCAGCAAGATATTGTTGGCAAAAAGACTCAGTTTATATTCGTCAGGGCCCACTTGTAAAAGAGCGAATAACAAAGGTGATAGGGGGCATCCCTGATGAGTACCATTGCGAATCGGAAATGTCGCAGAACAGAAGCCGGTCACACTGACGGACGCGGCAGGAGCACTATAAAGAGATCTGATGCCATCCACGAAAGGGCCTGCAAAACTGAAAGCTTCCAGCGTGGCCCACGTATAGTCACAGTCTACACGGTCAAAGGCCTTTTCAGCATCCAAAGATAAAAACATCATAGGGATACAGCGTGTCCGAGCCACGCTGGAGAGATTCAACGCCCTCCTGATATTATCAGGAGCTTCCCTCCCAGGAACAAAACCCACTTGGTCTGAATGAATCAAGGAGGGGAGCAGACGTGAAAGGCGTATGGCCAAGATCTTGGCAAAGATTTTTACGTCCAAGTGAAATTGGACGGTAATTAGCACAAAAGTTGGGATCCTTACCCTCTTTCGGAATAACCACAATTTTGGCCTCCAACATCCATCATTTTATTTTTAAACCAAAACCTTTTGAAACTCTTTTTTACATTTCATGAATTAAAGGGAAAGTAACACAAAGGATCAAATGCACTATGGCAACAGGGGAGCAATTGTAGAGCAAACCAGCTGCATCACAGGACACATAAAACTTCCAGCCAAACTAAATGGCATGTTTAACTATCACCTTCATAATATTGCCCCCCAATCCTTTACTAATGTGGTGATAGGTAAAGCCATATTGCTATTATGTTGAAAAAGTCTGTGTTATTAAGTAAAGCATCTTCTTCTGTAGGCATCCAGTGGACATCTTGGAGGTAAGGCACCTCTGAGTCTGCACTGTGTGTCCAGTGCACTGCCCGGATTGGTGGTGACTTACTTCTGTTACCTTAAGGTAACGGAAGTTGCTGAAGGTGCAGGCGCACAGAGCTTCTCTTGTAAGCTGTGCCTTGGATGCCTACAGAAGAAGTTTACTTTCTTTAATAATGCAGACCTTTTCAACATAATAACAGTATGGCTTTACATGGAGCTACATTAGTAAAGGATTGGGGGCAATATCATGAAGGTGATAGTTCCGCTTTAATCCCTTGAATACAAAAGAGATCTTGTGTTGGACACCCTTCTGGCACTCAAGGGGTTAAAAGAATGGAAGTTATATTATCTGCATAGTGCAGTTTGTTTGCCCCAGAAATTTTCAAATTTTCTTTGTGCATGAGGCCCTTAGAATAACATTCTTTGCAAATGGTTAACCCATTATGGACCAGAAGCATTTGAAACACATTGCTTCACAATGCATTGCACACCCCTCCAGTCCTTAAAGGGTCAGAAATTGACCGTATTTATCTTTATTCAATATTGTAGAGGTTACAAAAATAAAGTATTTGGAGAAAGTGCCATCTCTCAAACCGTAAGGGTTTGAGAGATATTCACAGCTAGGAGATTCTAGTCAGCGAACTCGAGGAGGCTCTTCAGCAGAGCCAAAATTGCTTTTTTTTTTTAAAGAGAACTACCTCAATGGAATGGTCTACAAAGTGTGCTTGCAAACCCGGCACACTTTGTAGACTGTTCCGATGAAGAAATTCTATTTAAATAATGTGATTTTGGCTCTACTGCAGAGCTGCCGGCTGGTCACAGGACCGGGATCTCCTGCTGTCAGCAGAGCACTGATGTCAGGAGAAGGGGAGGGAGGGGGATCTTTAGCAGAAGATATCTCTCAAATCGTAAGGGTTTGAAAGATGGCACTTTCTCCAAATACTTTATTTTTGTAACCTCTACAATATTAATTAAATGAAATATGGGCATTACTGACCCTTTAAAGTGACAGTAATGTCCTGCCTAAATAAAGAGTAGTTATGTAGAGAATCAAAAAAGAAATTGATCGATGCAACTCCTATCTCTCAAGCTGTTATGGTCCCCCCCCCCCATACTCCTCCAAACCAGTTGTAAAGCTGGTTTGCAGACACACTTTGAAGACCGTTCCAAGTATTTCTTTTTAAATCGTGCAATTTTGGCTCTGCTGAAGAGCTACCTGCCTGTCCTGGGACCAGGATCTCCTGCTGTCAGCTAGATGCTGACGTAAGGAGAAGGGTAGGAACTATAAAGCATTATATCTCTCAAACCATAACGATTTGAGAGATTGGAGCTGCATGTATTGATTTATTTTTTAATTCTCTACATTACTACTGCTTATTTAGGTAACACATTACTAACCCTTTAAAGGGTTACACTTGCCTGGAAGTATTTAATTTAATCATCATATGTCCACGTGTCTAATTGTACTTGCAATAGAAATACAATGAGGCGTATGTACAAATGTGCCAGTGCAGCCTGAAACACCAGTGATTGCATGCCAAGGTATGCAATACAGCTGATCCCTATAGTGTATTCCAGTGGATACACTCTGCCGTTATATGCCAGCCCTACAGAAAGTGCAAGAAGTATCTCTGTGATAGAGGCAAAGTATTCTGTTCCATATCAGATTTTGTTGCTAAACAAAGGAACTCCCAGAAACACCCACAGTTTGCTCCATTTCCCTTACCTTGATGCAAACCAGGGAGGCTTTTGGAAACTTTTATGTGAAAAAAAATATTGTAGGACTTTCCCTGCTGAGTAAAAAACAGATTACTCCTACTGCAGAGAGCTGCTTCTGTTCTCTCTTTACAGAATAACACCTGCTGAACTAATTCAGACTCAGATATCACCTCTATGATAATGGGCACTGCTCTCTTATTCTCTCCTCAAATTAATGCCATCGCTAGATCCTACCACTTTCTCTTGTGTAACATAGCTAAAATCCATCCCTTCCTCTGTTCCCCCACAGTGAAAATTATTACACAATCACTCATCCTTTCCCACATGGACTACTGTAACCTTCTCTCTGGCCTTCCTGCCTCCCAACTCCATCCCTTTCAATCCATACAGAATGCTGCAGCACAAATTACTCTATTGTCACCTAGGTTTGTCCCTGCCCCCTCCTCCTCAAATCTCTCCAACTGCTGCCTATCACACTCCTAATCTCTTACAAAATTGTTCTTCTCTCATTCAAGACCCTTCTCTACTCTACCACTTCCTACATTTCCAGTCTGATCTCCTGTTATACCCCATCCCGCCACTTACGATCAGCCAATGACTGTCTTCTCTCAGCTCCTTTCTACAGCCCTGTCATGTATCAAACCTTTTTCTCTCATTGCTCCTTATTTATAGAATGCTCTACTTCCCACAGTGCTCCACTGTACCTCTCTTATGGTCTTCGAGTCACGCTTGAAATTACACCTCCTTAACAAAACTGAAACATGCTAGAAGGCACTGACATTGTACAACATAGGCTCTTTATAAGTGATCTACTTTATTTATGTACCCTATCCTGACCAGAACTCTAGCACTGTATTCAGCAGTTGATGCTTATGTACTCTGTATGTCTCCCACTTTAGATTGTAAGCTTTTGGGCAGTGTCCTCACTTCCAGTGTTTCACTTTAGAAAGCACTTGTAACCCTGTATTGTCTAAACCTTTAAACTGGTTCCCTCTAGTCGCCAGATTTCAATTAGTTATTCTGTTCTATTTTCTGGGAGAGGTGAGCCACTGACAAACAGTTCTCAGAAGAATGTGATAGAAACTGCAGAATCATGCTGTCAGTTTGAACTTACAGGAAGCAAAAGTCTGCAATTCTTTTTCTGATTATTTGAACTGTGATAAGATTTGAATAAAGCAACTGACAGTAGTAGGAGTACCTTGTTTTGCTCAGCGGGAAAAGCCCTAAAACAGATTTTAATAAAAAAATATAAAAAGTTTACTGCTTCTTTAAATTTAGATTTTTGGATGTAACAGTGATTCCAGCTGCTGATTTAGAGCGGAATTGCCATTGTACATTCACCCCATAATTTCCATACCCTGGTCTATCGCAGCATGTTCTATTTTATTACAGACAAACTGCACCACAGTGGACAGATAAACATTTCTCAAATCCCCATTACATAAATCCTTTGAATGCCAGACAGTCTTCCAGTACGTTGCTTAGAAAAACACTGGAGACCTCTACAGCATTCAAGTGGTTAAAAGCACCATTTAACCCCTTCACAATGAGAGTTCCAGGAAGTGAACTTCCCTTAAGAACAGCTTTGATCTTGGTCAGCGTGCCAGCACACGTGTACTGGAGCAGCGAAAGGGGGGTCTGAGAGAAACTGATCTGGTCTTGGAGTGGTCAATTCAGACCCTGCTAATGCTTATAGAGTTCCCACAGGAGCGCTGTAAGCACAAAATACGTGATGTGCCAGGACCGTTACGAGTCGTTAAGGGGTTCAATTAATGAAAAATGTTACTTGTCTCCTATGTTTCAACTGGTTTACCCCAGATTTTCTCCAGTTCTACTGCATCCACCAGCCTCCATGTGTGTCAGCAGCAAAGCTGACACTACTAAGAAGGCGACTGAGCTTGCTGCTAGCAGTAGACCACTGTACATATTGATATAAAGTCTAGATTGATCTAGTTGTCATTTGTATATATTAACATAAAGGTCACAAAGCCTCCACAAAACGTTGAGGCTCCCAAATGCCAGTGGCAGCAAAATGATTAATATTTTACACAAACATAGTATTATTATCAATCTTTATTTATAAAGTGACAAACGTATTCCACAACACTGTACAATGGGAATAGACATTCAAGGCTTTATGTATAAAAGCAAAGTGGAGTGATTTTGGGGTAAACCATCTGCACTGTAAAGGACACATAAAATATGCCAATATTTCCACTGCTCTAAATTGGGATGTTAACCCGTTGATTGCTATAGAGATCTTCTCTTTGAGAAGCAATAGGCTGGAGACCTCTCTAACATTCAAAGAGTTAAAAATCCCTTTTAAATCAATGGGAGTGTTTATTTCTCTCCTATGGTGCAGTTGGTTTCCCCCAATGTGCTTTGGAGTGCAGTGATAAAGACAGATAGGAGGTCTGTTATGGGAGGAAAAGGGACTGTTAGAGAAGATAGGTCCCAATAGAGCTGTGGGTGGTAGAGTAGTGTAGAAAATGTATAAGGTTGAATAGAGAGTAGGCCAGCCTTTGATGTGGCCCTACTCAGTACAATTATGGGGGCAGGTGATAGGCTTCCTTGAAGAGGTTTATTTTCAGGAAGAGTCTGAAGACCGAAAGACGAGCGTAAAGTCTATTGGTATGGAGGACGGAATTCTGTAGCTCAGGTGCAGAATGGGAGAAGTCCTACTGGTGGGAATGGGAGAAGGTAATGAGAGATCAGGAAAGAAACTTCCCCAGAGTGAAGATGGTGAGTAGGGGGTGTATGTTGAAACAAGTGATGAGATGTAGGAGTGTGCATTGTTAGTGAGGACTCTGTAAGTTAGCACCAATATTTTGAAATCAATTCTATAGGAAAAGAGAAGATGGTGTAAGGACTGTCAGATAGCAACAGCATTAGAAGAGTGAACACTTGTATAATATCTGTACTAGATTATTATGTTTCCTTCTGTTATTTATTAATAAACCAGTTGAAGCATCTTGAAATCCATCACTTAGTTAAAACAACTCTTCACTCAGACATCTCAGTCTCAGCGTCTTCATATCAGCAGATGTTTTTGAGCCGTCCGCTCCAATTAGTAGCACAGAGTGAGCAGCAGTGCGTTCCTACACAACTTATAGAAATACACGAACTGAGCCCTTTGAACAAGAGTTGTTAAATCTGAAAGCAGCTGACAGCCGCCAGGGTCCGTAGGGGAACCCTCGTAGCTCAGACATAATCCATTAAGATCAAATTCTGCATGCTTGCCTCAATGTAGCATGACAGTGAAAGAACGGTAAGAGATGAAGAAAGCATTCTGTCATTTACACGGGTAACTTATAGCTTAATGTCAAGTTCATCATTATGAGCCGCACAATTCTCTAAGGGTGAAAACTTTGCATTTTAATATGGAGTTTTTCCGTCAAATAAAATATATATATATATATATATATATATATATATATATATATATATATGTAACAAAATGGAGGTCTAAGGCAAATCAATCGCACCTTAGGAAAAAAAGGATAATTCCTAAAATTGCACATAAATTTGAAAGATGATTTTAACCCCTTGAATGATAGAAATTTCTCCAATGAATTGCTTCATAATATGGTGGAGATCTCTTTAGGATTCAAGGAGTTAAACCCCCCACTTTTATTAATGGCAAATTTTTAGTTCTGCCCTACAGTGCAGTTGGTTTATCCCAAATTCCTCCATTTTTATTTTATATACAGCCCATAGTACAGTGTTTCTTATATTTAGGGCCTAATGTTCAAAACGAAATTAGACGAGTTCTGAGGCAAACCATTTGCACTACAGGGAAGAACTAGAAATCTCCTTGGATTTAAAAGGGGGATTTTAACCCCCTGAAGTCTAGTGAGGTCTTCAGTGCATTACAAAGTGATGTGTTTGAGACATCTCTAGCATTTAAGGTGTTGAAATCCCCATTTAAATCAATGGGAATTGTTTGAATTTTCAGTCCTCCCCTATAGTGCAATTAGTATGCCTCAAAACTCCTCCTCTTTTCTTTTGTACATACAGCCCTGATAGTCTCTGGTGAAATAATTACAGGGGGTGTAGAGTGTGTAATTGCGACAGAGTCACAACTGCACTATAGGAGAGAAAGAAAAATCCCCATTGCAATGCATTGATGACCTATCTAGCATTATTATTTGTTCCCTATGGTGTCATTTTTTTCCAGATCTGCTCCTCTGTTCTTTGTTATTAGGGCTTTGGCTTTGAGATGGTGCTAATGGGGCCATCACCCTATATGGGACAATCACTCTATATTTATACAGTACAGAAGGAAAGATGGCACTCACAGGGTCCTTTTTCAAATTAAATGAGATTTGTTTTATTAAATCAACATCAGCTGTTACATGTAACCTGAAGTAGATGCTGGGTACAACTGCGCCCCCTGTAGTTACACCCCTAGACCTTTGTCTTTATCTGGTTAAAGGGATAGTAACACTTCATTTTAACTTTATTTTATTTTGTAGGCATTAGTGTTGAGCGAGCATGCTCGGCCGATGCTCGGATCGGCTCGAGCATCGCTCTGCTCGGCACATGGCGGTACTCGTACGAGTACCGCATGTGCTCGCCCGCCATGTTCGGGTCTCCTCCCCACACGTTTTGCGGCTGCTGCGCAGCCAATAAACGTGCAGGGAGGCTCTGACATCAGTGTAATGCCAGCAGCCATGTTGGCTGCTGGCATTACACTGATTGGCTGGCCAGAACCCGTGGTCGGGTGCTGTATAGCACCTGACCAGCGAGTTCGGCTCAGTCTTAGCCAGGGAGAGCTGAGGATAGGAAGGGAAAGTCAGTGTAGGGAGAAAAAAAGCAAAATTGTGAAAAAAAAAGAACCAAAAGTCCTTTTTAGGACTACTGTGTGTGGGGGCAGCAGGTTATTTTGTGTGGGGGGAAAAAAACAAAACAAAAAAAATTTTATATATTCTGTTTAGTGTGCAAAGTTGCAGATTAGAGCACATTCTGTTTAGTGTGCAAAGTTGCAGATTAGAGCACATTCTGTTTAGTGTGCAAAGATGAAGAAGGCGGGTAAAAAGGGACGGGGAAGTGGACGTGATCCTGATAGTTCAGGGCGCGGGTCAGGACGCGGAGAAACTGTGCCTGGTGCCAGAGCACAAGAAAGAAAGACATCCACCATACCTAGCTTCATGTCTCATTTCACAGGGCGTCGCAGGACATCACTCTCGAGGTCCGACCACTGCGAACAGGTGGTCGGTTGGATGTCAGCTGATACTGCTTCCAGTCGGTTAAGCACCACCCTGTCTTCCACCAAGTCCACTCTCAGTAGCCAAGAGTCTGGTCAACATAATCCTCACTCTGATCATCCTTCCTCCCACCATACACGGTCTGGTCAAAGAAGTGATCCCACACTGGGATATAGTGAGGAGCTCGTCTCATCACCAATCCTTCATTTGACCCTCTCTCCAAGCACGCTTGCAGAGGAACATGACATCTTGTGCCCTGATTCACAACCTCTAGAGGGTACCCAATCACAAGAAGATGACAGATGTGAACGGCATTTAAGGTCAAAGGAAGTAGTGGATGATGATGATGATGATGAGACACAGTTGCCATTAAATCAACCACTATTTCCGTCTCAAGACCTTGTTGAGGAGAATGTTATACAGTTGTCAATGACTGAGTATGTGGTGGGATCAAGACATGAGGAGGATGATCAGAGTGAGGAAGTGGAGGAGGACTTGGTGGACGATGAGGTGACTGACCCCACCTGGGAAGGTGTAGAGCCGAGCGATGACAGCAGTCCTGAGGGTGAGCCATCTGCAGCACCGCAACAGGCTGGAAGAGGCAGTGGTGTGGCTACAGAAAGAAGGCGGACCGCACCAAACCGGCCCGCAAATGTTCCACGGAGCACCCCCTTGCGTAAATCTACCTTGCCAAAGGGTAGGTGTTCCGCGGTATGGCGTTTTTTTAAGGAAAGTGCGGACGACAAAAGAATTGTAGTTTGCAACCTGTGCCACACCAGAATGAGCCGAGGCATGAACACTAGAAACCTCACCACCACCAGCATGATCCGACACATGGCATCCAAGCACCGTAATAAGTGGGAGGAACGCCTGGATCGCCCATCTGTGTCTGCAGGCCACACCACTGCCTCCTCTTCCCCTGTTTTCGGTGCCGGCCAATCGCCTGTCGAAGGCGCAGGCCCGCATACCTCCCGCCCTGCACCTGTACCATCTGAAGCACCATCAGCGACCACATCCACTTCCCTGTCCCAGCACAGCGTCCAAATGTCGTTACCCCAGGCATTTGAGCGCAAGAGAAAATACCCAGCCACCCACCCACAGGCCATAGCACTAACCTCACACCTTTCCAAATTACTGGCCATCGAAATGCTGCCATTTAGGCTTGTGGACACTGAGTCCTTCCGCAGCCTGATGGCAGCAGCTGTCCCTCGGTACGCGGTCCCCAGCCGCCACTACTTTTCCCGGTGTGCCATCCCCGCATTACACCACCATGTGTCCCGTAACATCACCCGTGCCCTGACCAACGCAGTTACTGGGAAGGTCCACTTAACGACTGACACATGGACAAGTGCTTGTGGCCAGGGACGCTACATTTCCCTGACGGCACACTGGGTGAATGTCGTGGAGGCTGGGAGCGACTCGGACCCTGGGATGGCACGGGTGCTACCCACGCCGAGGATTGCGGGCCCTACCTCCATCAGGGTTTCCGCCAGCACCTACGTTATTGGCTCCTCCTCCTCCGTTTCCACCTCCGAATTCTCTACACGCAGCGCCACTCCCCCATCAGCCGGTAGCTGGAAGCAGTGTAGCACTGCAGTGGGGAAGCGTCAACAGGCCGTGCTGAAGCTGATCTGCCTTGGGGACAAACAGCACACGGCCTCAGAGCTGTTGCAGGGGATTAGTCACCAGACCGAGCAATGGCTCTCGCCACTCAACCTGCAACCAGGCATGGTTGTGTGTGATAATGGGCGTAACTTGGTGGCGGCTTTGGAGCTCGGCAAGCTCACACACGTACCATGCCTAGCGCATGTATTTAATTTAGTGGTTCAGCGATTTCTAAAAACCTACCCCAATGTGCATGATCTCTTGACCAAGGTGCGCCGCGTGTGTGCACATTTCCGTAAGTCATCTACAGCTTCAGCCGGCCTGTTGAAGCTGCAGCAGCGCTTACAATTGCCAGCTCACCGGCTGCTGTGTGACGTGAGCACGCGCTGGAACTCCACCTTCCACATGTTGGCCCGGCTTTGTGAGCAGCAGAGGGCAGTAGTGGAGTACCAGCTGTTACACGGTCGTCGCCTCTCCGTTCAACTTCCTGTAATCAGAAGTGAGGAGTGGGAATGGATGTCAGACCTCTGCGAGGTTTTACGCAATTTTGAGGAATCGACACAGATGGTGAGCGGCGATAACGCTATTATCAGTGTAACCATCCCACTTCTGTGTCTACTGAAACGCTCACTGCTCACAATTAAAACCGACGCTTTGCATGTGGAAGAGGTGGAAATGGGGGAGGAAGAGCTTACACAAGGTGATAGCCAGAGCACCCTCACTTCGTCTTCTCAGCGACAATTGGAGGAGGCGGAGGAGGAGGAGGAGGAGGAGGAGGAAGACACGGTTGCCTCCGCTACAGAGGGTAGCCATGGAACTTTAGTTCCATCTCTTCAGTGTGGGTGGGCAGAAGAGGAGGAAGAGGATGAGGAGATTGAGAGTCATCCTCCTGGTGAGGACAGCGAAATCTTGACTGTTGGTACTCTGGCACACATGGCTGACTTTATGTTAGGCTGCCTTTCCCGTGACCCACGCGTTGTACGCATTTTAGACAACACGGATTACTGGGTGTTCACCCTTCTGGACCCCCGCTACAAAGAGAATTTCTCATCTCTCATTCCTCCGGTGGAGAGGACAAGCAAAATGGTGCAATACCAGAAGGTTCTTGTCGAAAAATTGCTCCAAAATTTTCCATCTGACAACGCTGGCGGCAGAGTACGTGCTACCTTGGCCAACCGAGAAGGGGAGAAAAGGGGAGCACACAGCAGTTCCGACAAAGGCAGGGCAACACTCTCCAAGGCGTGGGACACCTTCATGACACCCCGCCAGCACCCTCACCCTGATGCGCAGCCTAGTGTCACAAGGAGGGAAAAGTTTTGGAAGATGGTGAAGGAGTACGTAGCAGACCGTGTCAGCGTCCTCAATGATCCCTCTGTGCCTTACAACTACTGGGTGTCCAAGCTGGACACGTGGTATGAACTGGCACTCTACGCCTTGGAGGTGCTGGCCTGCCCTGCCGCCAGCGTTCTGTCTGAGCGGGTATTTAGTGCTGCTGGTGGCATCATAACAGATAAGCGTATCCGCCTTTCCACCGACAATGCTGATAGGTTGACACTTATAAAAATGAACAAGGCCTGGATTTCCCCTGACTTCTCCACTCCACTGGAGGAAAGCCCCGGGGGAACATAAACTCACTTTATATATGTTATTTACAATGATGGGAATACTCTGTATTCCCATTCACCCCTTCCACCCAAAAAACGGGTATATGGTTGACTCTTAATCTTCTCATCCTCCTCCTCCTCTTCCATATGCCCTGTGCTATAATTTTTATATAGGGCCAGCTAACCAGCGGGCCCTGTGATATAATTTTTATATAGGGCCAGCTCACCAGCGGGCCCTGTTTGACAATTTTTATATAGGTCAGCTAACCAGCGGGCCCTGTGATATAATTTTTATATAGGGCCAGCTCACCAGCGGGCCCTGTTTGACAATTTTTATATAGGTCAGCTCACCAGCGGGCCTTCTCATATAATGTTTTATTGGGTCAGCTCTCTAACGGGCCCTCTCATATAATGTTTTATAGCGTCAGCTCACTAGCGGGCCTTCGCATATAATGTTTAGGATGGTCAGCTCTGCAGCAGACCCTCACCCATAATGTTTTAGATGGTCAGCTCAGCGCACGTTTCCCTCTTAATCATGGCCTCAGTTCAATAAAATCAAGGAAATTTTTGGGAGAATTTGCCTCTGCGCACGTTTCCCTCTTAATCATGGCCTCACTTCAGAAAATCAAGGAAATTTTTGGGAGAATTTGCCTCTGCGCACGTTTCCCTCTTAATCATGGCCTCACTTCAGAAAATCAAGGAAATTTTTGGGATAATTTGCCTCTGCGCACGTTTCCCTCTTAATCATGGCCTCACTTCAGAAAATCAAGGAAATTTTTGGGATAATTTGCAGATAATATACAAGTAAATATACAGCAAATATTGTTTGGTAACAATTTTTCGCCTAAAGTCGTTTTTATTTTCCTTTTTGTGTGTTTTATGGTCAGTCTGTAAAAATGGCGTACTACGGGCGAAAGATCGTTCCCAGCAGCAATGTTGGAGTCCAACATGCATCCAGACATCCTCCCTATGCTGTCCCTGAACCATTTCTGTGGTGTTTCCATCATTTTCTGCCCTTTTCCTATGGACCAGGCACCCTCCCCTCATCAGAGCAGGGGGTGCCTGGTGTAATGCTCGAGTCCTCCCATTGACTTCAATGGGGCTCGGGTGCTCGGCCGAGCACTCGAGCCTCCGGGGGTGCTCGGTCAGAGCACCCGAACACCCGAGCATTGGGGTGCTCGCTCATCACTAGTAGGCATTAAAAAAACATGAAGAATGATATAAGTCTTATCTCTCAAACCTTTATGGTTTATGAGATATTCACAAGCAAAGTTCCCCTCCCCGCCCCTTTTACCTAGTGTAAGCCATCTCTTCTCAGATGTGAGTCTGGTTGTATGACAGGACAGATAACAGAAGGGGACAATTTTCTTTGTATGAAAACAATGAAATCCCTGCCCCCCTTGACAAGTTTTTCAGCTTTTTCCATTATCTTAATTGAAGATTGTCCCTCTCTGCAGTCTACCTGGGCATCTCCCTTCTGATCTGGTTGAACAGGGGGGGGATACTTTGTTTGTGAATATCTCTTAAACCATAAAGGTTTCAGAGATAAGACTTATATCATTCTTCATGTTTTTTTAATGCCTACAAAATAAAATAAAGTTAAAATGAAGTATTACTATCCCTTTAACTAAAGGCTATAACAAACACGGCATGTTTACATCCAGGCCAGTGGTTGCTTAAATAAATCTTACAGTTCAATACTTAAAACTCCAGTTTATAAGATTGCAGAACTTTATTACCATAATTCCAACTGCAGAGAAATGAGCTTGGCCCACAAAACCAGAACATCATCAAAAATATGATGGCACAAATTATTACAGTATATAACTTATCTAGCAAAAAAAGATATGGCATTGTCTGTACATACAAAGAAGCAGAGTGGTAGCTGGAGGTGTAACTGAGCAGGTCCTGGGAGTTGTATCTTTTGGGCCTGACAGTGCCATACAGCTGGCATACAGCTTGGCCAGGCTCTCAGTGGTTTTCTCCACTGGGCTAAAGGCAGAGATGGGAAGTGACTGAGAGAGAACTTGATGAGGCAAAGGGGAGGGACTGAGGGTGAACAGGATGAATCAAAATGGAGGGACTGGGGGTGGCATGATCAGGAGAAGGGGAGGGATTGAGAGTGAAAATGACAGATGGAGGGCTCATAGAGAATGTGAATTGGTAGCAGGGAAGCAGGAAAGCTATAAAATTCTCAGTCACTGGGGTATGAGGAGACGGGTGAACTTTATGGACTTATGTCTTTTTTCAACCTAATTTGCTATGAATGGGAGGGACGTAGGGATAAGTGATGCAGGAAATGGGAAGGACAATTGGCTGAGAAGATCTAATGCATGGGAGGTTGGGAAAGGTGAGAGAATGTGGCGAATGGGAAGGAAGGAGGGGAGAGAAGATGTGGTGAATGGGAGGGAGGGGTGAGAGGATGTGGTGAAAAGGCTGGTTCTTTGAAGGATGAGAGATGCAAGGCTGGCCCTCCCGGCCACTCCTGCAAAAATGAATGCCCCAGTGATTTTCCTAGGAGTTGACAGGGGTAACAGCATCCCCTGACAGCAAACAGGATAACGTAGATTTTTATTTATAAAAATTAATATTGTATTAACCATTTGGATGCCAGAAACATCTACACTCATGCATTGCTAATGTCTCTAGTATCCAAGGGTTTAAACTAGTCATTGTTGACTATCAAAGACTAGTGGTCTGTATTCAACAAGAGCTGAAAAACTGGAGCAAATCAACTGCACCATAGGGAGAAATAAAAATTCCAATGGGGGCTGAGGAGGCTTCAGCTCCAGGCCTAATAAAAACATCAGGCCCATTCTCATCATTAGTGAGCATACAGATCTGCTCTGGCTCTCCGGGGAAAGATAGTGATTCAACTGTGGTAGCCCCGCCAACTTTCTTTCCTTTTAATTCCTGTCCCATTTCACCCATTTTTAAGACAAACCTTAATCTTCCCTCATCTTAACCCCACCCATTTCTACTAAAGCCCAGTCCACATTGTGACAAAAATTGTGTCATTTGGACACTCCCATCACCACTCATACATTTCATTCCAGGGGTTTCTGTCAGAAAAGATCCCAGATGTGGTAATGAGTGAGCTGCAGTGGGCCACTATACAGTCAACTAGGAGAGTCAAGAATGCACTGATTAATATTGACTGCAAAATTGAATATATAAAAAAAATTTAATCAAGCCATGTGAGTGATTTATTGTGCCATCTTCTACACTGTAGCTACATAACATTGTTCACCATCATATTAACATAGTAACATAGTAAATTAGGTTGAATAAAGACACAAGTCTATCAAGTTCAACCTTTGCCTCATACCCTAGTGACATGAGAGTTGTATAGCTATCCTGCTACCAAATAAATTGGTCATTTTCCTGACCTTCCTGGTGTGCCTACTAATATTCAGTATAACCCTGTTTGTTCCCTTTTGCAATAAATGTATCTACTCTTCTCTTAAATGTATCCATTGTATCTGCCATAACCACCTCCTTGGCCAAGGAAGTCCACAATTTAACAGACCTTACTGTAAAAAAACCCTTCCTCTGCTGAAGTCTAAACCTCCTTTCCTCTAATCTCAAGGGGTGTCCCCTGGTCACCTGATCAGGACTTGGAATGAATAGTTTGTGGACATGTGAAGTTATAATGATGTAATAATTTGATAGATGTACAGGACATCATTGATATTATTGCAATCATAGGGATGGCTCTTTCAGGTCAATCTGACCTTTGGGGGACAGGCCATTGTTTTCCTTCATTGTTTGTTTATCATGCCTACATCAGCTTGTCCAAGCAAGGACTTGTATAAATAGATAGTATCTAGATACCATAAAGTAAACCAGAGGAAGATATATGCCTTTGATTATAGGGTAGAATTGATTGTATGTAAACTAACAGCCCCCTCAGTCGGAAAACATATAGCCCCAATTGGGCCTGGACAAACAGGATCTAGCATGGTCTTTGTTTGGTCAGGCATGGGGGAAGGGAAGCTGTTATGGGCAAAAACATACAGATCAAATGTCCAGAATCTGCCTCTAAGAAGCCATCACTTTGCTAAACAAGTTGTTATAGCTTTTGGTTACATCTTTGGATTACATCTTGTGGAAACATCTTGTTACATCTTCTTCTGTGTGCCTGTTGTAACCCTGTGAGGAATGATCATCTTACAGTAAATAAATCTTTATTTTTATAATAAAAGAAGAAACTCTATGTGATTTTTGGCTAAGGAATACTTTCTGCAAGATAATACAATTTATACCCCTAGACAGAGCTGGAAGGTGTGTCGGCACCTGGTTAACCCCTACATTCCCCCTAAATATAAGCATATCAATTCCGACATAGTTCACCGCAGAGATCATTGTATTGACCTCTCATATACTTGTACAATGTGATAAGATCTCTTAGTCATCTTTTCTCTAAAGGAAATAAACCAAGTTTGTCTAGTCGTTCCTCATACGTCAAGTCCTCCATTCCCTTAATTAATGTTGTTGCTTTTCGCTGCACTCTCTCCAGTTCTAGTATACCCTTTTTCAGAATTGGTGCCAAAAACTATATTGCATATTCGAATTCGAAGTGAGGTCTTAACAATGATTTGCACAGTGGCAAAATGATGTTATCCACTCTTGCTTCAATACTCCTTTTTATGCAAGACAGGATTTTGTTTGCTTTTGCTACTGCTATTTGACACTGGTCACTGTTTCCAAGTTTGTAGTTTACAAGGATGCATAGGTCTTTCTCTAGCAACGAATCCCCTAAAATGATTCTGTTAAGTTCATAAGTAGCCTTGGGATTTTTTCTTCCCAAATGCATGACTTTACACTTTCCCACATTAAACTTCATATTCCATGTGTTTGCCCAATCTGCCATTTTATGTAAACCCCACTGTAGAGAGCAAATATCCTGTTCTGAATTAATTACCCTGCATAATTTAATGTCATCTGCAAACACTGATATTTTGCTTTCAATCTATTTCCAGGTCATTTATATACATTACTTTCAGCTCCAGGCCCATCATAACTATTAGAACCAGACTCATCATAACTTCCAGCTGCAGACACATCCTAACTTTCATCTCTAGGCCCATCATAACTTTCGGCTCTAGAACCATTATACCTTTCAGCTCTATACCCTCCTGCCTGTCAGCTCAAGGTCCATCCTATCTTTCAGCTTTAGGCCCATCATGACTTTCAGATCCAGATCTACCATAACTTTCAGCTCCAGGTCCATCGTAACTTTTCAGGTCCAGGCTCATCATAGCTTTCAGGACTAGGCCCATCATACCTTTCTGCTCTTGGCCCAACAAAACTTTCAATTCCAGGCCTATCATAACTTTTAGATCCAGACCCATTATAACTTTTTTCTCTAGACCCACCTTAACTTCACCTCTATGGGTATCCTAACTTCATCTCCAGGCCCATCATAACTTTCAGCTCTAGACCCAGTAGGCCATTAATCAGTCCCATATTGTGAACAGCACATTGGAGACAATTCTAGCATTCCAGGTTTAAAATCCTCATTAACCCTTTGAGTGCCAGAAGGGTAAGCAACTCACTGCACAGCAATGTGTTGCAGACCTCTCTGACACTCAAAGGGTTAAGAGCAAAGGGAGGTTTTATATTTCCCCATTGTACAGCTGTAACACGTACTGCATACATAAGGCCCCAGCTGTAGAAATACTGCTGTCATATCTAATCTACTTCTCAATAATTGGTAACCAATTATATCAAAAAATATAGATGTCAAAACCTATATATATATACACACACACTGGGTGCATGTATGAACCTGCCAGCATGGTTCCACTGGTGTAACCATTCAAAGATAGTTGGATGCACTAAGGATCAATATAATGCTAAAATGTATCCGGCAATGTATGAAGCTACTTTTGCCATGGAGAAAACAACACACTTTGTCATATGCACTAAGAATGATCCATGCAAGGGGATGGGGACAGGCTTTGATCACTAGCATATGTGGTTTGCATAAAGATGGCAATGTGTTGAGGAGGGCAAGAAAGGGAGCAGAAAGGATGCTCACTCCCTTAAAGGGATAGTAATACTTAAAAATCACTATTCCCCATCTTGTAGCCAGTAAAAAACTGAGTTAAATGAGGCCAGTGGCATCTCTCAAACCTTTATGGTTTGAGAGATATCCGCTTTCAAATTTGTGCTTTTTGCCTTTTCCCCTGAAGTCATCATTCTAGCTGAGAGCAGGGGAATCCTCACCAGGGATCAGCCTGTGGCTCTGCAGCAGAGCCGAGATTGCGTTAATAAAAAATAAATCCTTCACTAAAAAGGTATTCTACGTGTGCTTGGTTATACCACATACAATCCCTGCCCTGCTTAACAGCTGATTCAAAACAAACAGAACTGTTAGATCAGCTGATACATGTTGATCGGCAGATAGTTCACTGTGTACAAGTAAAGCTGATCTGTTCATTCAGGTAAAACACAGAACCAGCAGATCAGCATCATGTAACACCTGATAGTTCTGTGTGTACTTAAAACAAGTTTTAAGTGGGGGTAGAGTACTGTGGATATTATAAACCTTTGAGTGCTACTGTATCACAGTGGAGTGTAACATTCTGAAAAGCAATTCTTTTCAAACCCCTATGCACTCAAAGGGTTAAAGGAAGGCAGATGCTGCTTCTGCTGTTCAATAAAGAGACACTAAACTCCTGTTTAACTGCCAGGAAAGCTATGGGAAGGCACTAAATTCACCTTCCTCATATCTGGTACTGTGAACTTTAACAGCGTAGCCAGCTATTGGAGCTTAGTGTAAGTGTTGAATAGTCACATCAACATATAAACACACCCAAAGGAATAAAACAATAGCTCATTGACCTGAATTTCAATATGCAAATGAGCCATTTCCAAAGGAGACACTGTAGCATTGTAAACCTGGTGAAGCATGGAGAGTCAATGCATTTAGAGTGTAACTGCAGGGATGAGATGCAATTGTCATATGCATACCTGGGAACTTTCAGTTGAGGGCTACCCGAAGGGTAGACCTCTGTTTAGCAGGGGATAACAAAAATGACGCTAATCGCATCAAAAAGGGGCGGGGCTTAACTTGAGTGTTGGGGGATTTAACCCTTTGAGTGCCAGAGTGGTACGGAATGCATTGCAAAGCAATGCATTCCGTACCACTCTGGCACTCAGAGGGTTAAATGTGTCACACAGAAGGCTGGGGACGGAGGCACAACGGGAGAAAAAGCAGATGTGGCAGAGTTTCAATAGAAACTCTCCACATCCGGAGGAATCCGCCTCTGCCCCGGAGACCCGGTAAAGCTCTGTCAGAACCGGAGTCTCCGGGCCAAATCCGGAGAGTTCCCAGGTATGGTCATATGCACTAAGACATCTTAGAGCATATGACAAGATGGATTCAAGTCCAGTTCACGACAATATTGACAAACTGTACCCTTATTGAACCTTAGAGCTTCTCCCCTGGACTAATGCTAAGGCAAGCCAACTGCTCCATAAGGGACAAATAAGCATTGGCAGTAATGTAAATGGGGCTTTTAAAGGGACAGTAATGTCCCATAAAAAAATGCTTAGAGTTTTGTAGAGGTTAAAAAAATAAACGATATGACACAAATCCTACCTCTCAGACCGCTATGGTTTGAGAGCTATCCTCTGTTAATGTTCCCCTCTCCATCCCCTTCTCCTGACATCAGCTGTAAGCTGACAGCAGGAGTTCCTGGTCCAGGGACAGACAATCGGCTCTAGCTCAATTTAAAAATAAATACTTCTTTATAACAGTCTACAATGTGTGCCTGGTTTGCAAGCACACTTTTTAGACCGTTCCAAAGAAGTATTTCTTTTTAAATTGCGCTATTGCTGCTCTGCTGAAGAGCCTCCTTGTGTCAGCTGACATGGATCTCCTTCTGTTAGCTTTACAGCTGACATCAGGAGAAGGCGTACTTTAGAGGAGGATATCTCTCAAACCATAGAGGTTTACGAGATATGATTTGTGTCATATCGTTTATTTTATTAACCTCTACAAAACTCTAAGCATTTTTTATGGGACATTACTGTCCCTTTAACACGTTGAATGCAACAGAGGTCTCCAAAGCATTCAAAGGGTTAAAAGCCACATGTAACCATTTGAGCTCCAGAGAGGTATGCATGCAACACATTGCATTACATTGCACTGGGAACTCTCTGCTACTCAAAGGGTTAAGTCTGAGAGAATTTGGGGATTTTTTTTGCTTTTCTTCTCTGTGGTGCGACTTGTTTGCTGCAGAATCCAGTTCTTCTTTGTACACCAGCCTCACTGCCTCCTGATAATGGTAGGTAGTTATAGGATAATATTATGGTCCTGATTCCAAGTGACATCTCGTTAATCATTTCCTCCTTAATTTACATATCAGGGCGTTATACAATCCACTGGCTCTTAGAGGGTTAAAAAATAGATATGCATCACAATTGGGAGGCTATTTTCCTCATTATGAGTCGAACAAGCATTGCATTTGGACTGATTTGCATATGTGACCAACTCCAACACGTGAACTAACCAGTACCCCACCCCCACTCCGAGCTGTTTACTTTCTGCATTGCACAGGGGCAAATGTGTAGTATTTGGGCTAAATAAAACAAGGGTACACCCACTGTTGGATGTTTTTTTTTTTTATTACATTGCAAATTTCTTGTTTTTTTGTTTGTTTTTGTCTTACATTAAACTGCACCAAATGCTGCTGATCATATCACTTACTTTACAGAACATTAATCAGTGACTCATGTTCACCCATGTGCATTATAAATAAAGCATTGCTGTTTTGATAGATTTTTATTGTAATACATTTGGAAAGCAAAATCTTCCGGCTGTGTAACATATATGTTTTCATGAAAACAAAGATTACTCCTTCTTTAAACTGTGGGATTGTGCTACAATACTGCTAGGAGGACCACAATGTAAAACTTGTATGTCACAATTCAGTGCTATTAGTGACAATTATATATATGGATGTCCTCTGTCTGTCTGTCTATCTCATAAAGAAACAATAGCAGTAGGCAAATAGTTTAAACTCATTTATGGATGAGAAATGGTTAATGGCACCTTTGGAAAACATGATTTGACTTTCACATAAGAATAAATAATATATGTCTCATTTGTTGATGTAAAAGCTTTGATGTTATGCCACATTACTGTTATGTGTTATGGTAGTCATGGCTACCAACCGCTGGCACAAAGCAAATTAACATTTAAGTAAATATTGAAGGTGTACAGAATGGGTATCTCTGTAGTAAACAATATTGTATGAACACACTCTGGATTCTGTCCAATACCCTCATTTCTTTAAAGTAATGGTGATCAAACTATGACTCTCCAGTTGTTGTTGGACTGAGTTTCCCATCATCCTTAGCTTGCCAAAATACATTTAGGACTCAAAAATCCATAGTGGGATTATAGCCTTAACCCCAGAGGTCATATTTACCAAATGAAAGAGGTGGAATTCTGGAGCAAACCAATTGCAGCATGGGGAACACATGAAAATGTCCTTTGATTTAACCCCAAGAATAGTAAAGGTCTTCAGCTCTTTGCTAAGCAATGCTTTGGAGGTCTCTCTAGCATTCAAGGTGTTAGAAGGCTAATTTAAACCAAATAATATTTAGGGAATTTGTGTTTGTCCCTTATGGTGCAATTGATTTGCTCAGTTGCTCCTCTTGTTTCTGCATACATCCCCAGACGTCTCCAGTGCACTATAAAGCATTCACTTGAGGTGTGACAAAAAACAGAAAAATGATACTGGAAGTTAATAATATTATTCTAGATGACTTAAAGGTAGTCAATGAAAGCAGAAAGGCAGTGGGAAAGCTAAAAGGATACTAGGTTGTATATAAAATGTTATTAAAAACAGAAAATTGGTTGTACTAATGTATTTTTATAGTTCATTACTGAACTTGGAGTCTGTCCTCAACACTGTGTACAATTCTAGAGATCATGGGGGTGGGGGTGCATAAATCCACCACAGTCCACATTTCACATTAGCCTCCAACTCATGAGGCTACACTTCAGGTTATGTACTATGAGTGAGTATGACTGAGCAGGGCTGAGAAGGCACAATTAATATATATCTGATTTAGTACATACCGGTGCACACATTCCACCTGTATTAAAACTGTGAAGTCTTGAACTCCTCACTATAGCATGCACAGAATATGGAATAAAGTTACACAACTTTCCATGTCTCATTGTTAGTACATCAACTTAAATCACAGATGAAAGGAATTCCCATAACATCCATACATTCCCCCAGTGGCCTTCCTTTGGCTCAAGTGGCATACAGAGAATTTGCAGTATAGATAGCTTAGTGAATTGGTATTATGTAAGTGTAGCAGGAATCAGTTCTAGAGCTTTGAGATGTGTTAGTACATCCCTGTTTATAAAACAGGGATAATCCAAGAAAACATTTTAAACCGGTACATTGTCCAAATAACAAAACCTTTAACCCCTTAAGAACCATACAGGTGTGCAGTGCATCGTTTCACTTCATTGGTGTGTTTTGCACCCATAACAGCCTCTATCTTTTATTACCTGAGAATTAATCCTTTAATGACCAGAGGGGTGCATAACATACTGCAGTGCAATGAAATGCACAAACCACTGGTTCATAACTCTTTGAATGTCAGAGAGGTATCCAACGCATTTCATTGCAATGCCTTGTATACCTCTCTGGCACTGAAAGGGTTAAAGGGCTTTGCAATGTATTAAACATCCTGCTGGCACTTAAAGGTTTAAAGTGAGTCCTTGCCGAAGATCAGGGACCTTTTGGAACTCATATTGAGGCCCCAGATGAATGCCAGTTATGCCCATGCATTTAAATTCCTCTGCTGCCACTCTAAAGGCTAAAGGTGAAAATGGAGAAGGTAGTAAAACAGGACTCTTCAGACACAGCCTATTTGATGCTAGAGTGTTCTCCATTGCATTGTTTTAAAATGCACAGACGTCTCTGTATCAGAGGTTTAATAAAGTTCAAAAAAGAAGCATTTTAGAAAAAGATGACTGCATAAAAAATAGTTGTAGGTGTTATTATAGTAATTGGATGAAAAATGTCTGGCACAGACTCTATGCTGTTCTGAGGCTGACGTAGATCTGAGGTTTTTAAGTAGATGTATAAAGGGCAGACTGGATGGGCCAATCAGTGATTATCTGCTGCCAGAATCAGTTTCTTGTTTAAGTGCCAGGCAGTGCAGGCAGGTCAAGTCAACCTATCTAGTTTTATATTTCATAGGCTTACACTGTTTAGTAGAAGCAACTTATATCCTTTTTATAGATGGAAATCGGGGTTGAGACTTTTGGGTACAAATCTGGGTCCCTTACTTGTATGGAACAATAGAAGGGTGGAACATAAGGCATCCTCATTATTTGAACTTCAACTCCCATTATTATCTGCTGAAATAATGTTGTTCTAGTGAAAGTAAATCTCAGCCCTTCAGCTATTGTTGGAGGACTACAATTCCCACCGTGAATGAATTTATATTCCAGCAACAGCTTAAGGGCTAGAGATTGCTGGTCTAATGGTTACTTAAATCTTTAAAGACCTGAGGGGGTGAGATGATTGCTTAGTTGTGTGTTGCATACCCCTCTGGTCCTTAAAGGGGAACTACCACCCCACAATAACTTAACCAAGTGGCTCCAAAAGGGACTGACAGCGCAGGCGCACGGACGTCACTGTGACGAGATGTCCGTGCTTCCGGCTCCTGTGAGCATCGGTAAAACGGAGAAATCTTCGGTACCAGGTAATATTTCTGGCGACTAGCGCTACTAAGCAGCTAGTCACCAGATGAAGAATGAATGAAGGTTACGTTATTGCGGGGTGGTAGTTCCCCTTTAAGGGGTTAAAGAGGAACTATCACCAGGATAGTACCCTATCAGAAGATCCCCTCCCCTGGACGCAGACCTGCCATTGAAGATTAGGCTGATTGTCAGGCCCTGTGGGGGAAGGGGGAGCAGAACAGAGGTCAAAAAGAGACCCCAAATGCTCCCTTATTGGACTTGTGTGAAGCGACTGAGGTCTCACAGTTCAGTTTCCTGTTGTTCGTTATGCTGACCCCATAGAGCCCAAAATTCCAACACAGAGGATTTACTGAGGCTACTGAGAGTCACAGATTTCCTGGTTGCAGTCCAGACAAGGAGGTCAGTTTTCTAACCACCTGAATGACTCACAGAAGCAGCTTTGGGGCTGCAAAGTGCAGTTTGGGGCTTTTTACTAAGTCTGCTCTTATAGGAGCAGATTTAGTAAAACTTTGTAATTTTCTTTTAATAGAGGAATAAAATAAGGAGTATATACCACAGCCATCTGCTAAAGCCATGATGTGTGTAGGACCATTTGACAACCTTCTTATATTTGGGATGTTAAAGCACTTTAATGACAGTTTGATGATCTACCCAGATGGACATAACAAAGTCTCAGTCAGTTATTGACACAGATCATCTTCTATCCAGATTTCCAGTAAATGGACTCTGCAGTCACACCCACCTTCCTGATAAATGGCAATCACTAGTCAGAGAGGCTGCTGTACTAAGGAAAAGTTGTACAATCCTTCACAATGTGATGGACAGCTCACTAGCATTTAAGGGTAAAAACCCCCAATATAAATTAATGGAAATTGGGGGAAATGGTGCAGTTGATTTGCTCCAAAATAAATCCAGATCTTTTTATTGCCCCTTTGAGTGACAGAGGGGTACACAAAGCATTATGGAGCAATGTGTTGCATAGCCCCTTGCACTCAAAGTGTTAAGTCAGCCTAAGAGGATCTGTAGAATATCAGCTCACACAACTTTACCCAGTCCCAGGGGGTACATTTCAAAGGAATGAAATCAAAGATGATAGATTGTTTCAATTAGTCATTGTGGGTTTTAGAGTGACAGTTAACGATTTATGATCTTATTAAGAAACAGTAACTCCTTTAGGTCATTTTTAAGGGGGAACTTTACCCTCAGAATAAGCAATTTAGCTAAGTAGGTGTCATTCATACAACAGTCCAGTACATGTATTAACTGTTTTTTGCATTAGAATTCTGCTGTAGATTCTAGCTGGGATGGAACATTTTACTGTCTTGAGAATGAGAACATGATTCTAGGGAGACATAGGACTTTCTCTTGATAGCTAATCTCACGGTAACACACCTATTCACAATCTCAGTGGTTCCCAATCTTTAGCTGCTTACAGCACCCCTAACTTCAGTCTGGGATTTTTGGAGCACCCCAAATATTGCATTGGCCATTTGTCATGGACTTAAAGGGACAGTAATACTTTGTTTTATCTTTATTTTGTAGGCATTAAAAAAACATGAAGTACGATATAAGTCTTATCTCTCAAACTTTTATGGTTTGAGAAATATTCACAAGCAAAGTTTCCCCCTCCCGCCCCTTTTACCTAGTGTAAGCCATCTCTTCTCAGATGTAGAATCCAGTCCATAGACCAGACAGATAACAGAAGGGGACAATCTTCTTCCTATGAGAACAATGAAAGCCCTGCCCCCCTTGACAAGTTTTTCAGATTTTTCCCTTATCTTAATTGAGGATTGTCCCTCTCTGCAGTCTACCTGGGAACCTCCCTTCTGCTCTGGCTGAACAGTGTTACATCAGTAAAAGGGGCGGGAGGCGGATACTTTGTCATTGAATTACTCTTGAACTACAACTCTGACAGAATTGAAATAATACTCTCCAAAGTCCAAATAGTATGATGATTAATTAGAGCTGCTTTTATTATGAAACATTACTATCACTTTAAGTCAATGGGCTGGGAGGAGGTACAATCTGAATTGTGAATTTAAAAGAGCAGTAAAACTTTTTTTTATGAAAAAATGTGAATTTCATTATTTTTTTGCTCATTAAAACAAAAATAATTCTATAGCAGGGAATTTTTTAATTCAAAAGTTATTACAACTCATTATTTTATTATTATTGCTGCTTCTAACAGTGTGATACAAAAAGAATGATCTTTGAATTCCCTTGATTTTCACATCTGGAAAAACATTATAACATATATATTTCATAAAAAAGGGGTTCTTGCTCCTTTAAAACACCACATTCACCTTCAAAATGTTCATAGAAAAAAGCTGGTGCCCATTACACTCCACTCTGGTTGAGAACTACTGGGTTACTGTGATAAGGTTGGAAGTAATACAAAAGCAGATTCTATACAAATATATATTGCTTATGCTGATGTGCTATGAAAAACTAGGGCAATTCTTTGGCAAACAACTGCAGCAAAATGGTCAAATAAAATTTCCTCTAATTACCATTGATTTAAATACGTCATTTAACCCCTTGAATGCCAAAGGGATCTCCAATGCATTGCTTTACAATGAGTTGGTGACTTGTCTAGTATTCAAGGGGTGAAGAGCCCCATGTAAATTGATAGGAATTTGGAGAATATTTATCCTCGGTGGTGCCATTGGCTTGCTCCAGAATCACTCCAGTTCTTCATAATACACCTACAACGTATTATCCTATATAATAATTCGCTAAAAAGTTTGTAACGGCGCAATCATGCGCAGTAGAGGCTGTCTGTGATGCGGCTGATACGGAGCAGGGAGCTCCGAAGTATCAGCCACAGCTCCAGCAGTCTCTATTCTGCATGACTGCCCCGCGACCAACTGGCACTGTGGCCCGTGTACAATTAGTATATGTATAATTTCCCTTTAACCCATTGGTTCTCAACCTGTGGGTCGGGACCCGTTCGGGGGTCGAATGACGATTTGCCAGGGGTCGCCTAAAACCATCAGATATTTATATTTCGATTCATAACAGTAGCAAAATTGCAGCGATGAAGGAGCAACGAAAATAATTTTACTGTTAGGGGTCGCCACAACTTGGGAAATTTTACCAAAGGGTCACCGCACTGGAAAGGTTGAGAACCACTGCTTTAACCCTTTGAGTGCCAGAGGGGTATGCAACACATTGTGAAGCTGCCATTACCAGAGTGCCTGTGAAGCCTTACTGACAGAATCAAGAAAAAGATATACCTGGCAAGGTATGATGGGAGTTGTAGTCAGACAGCAGCTGGAAGACCTCACATTGCCCTCCTTCTCCCTACATTCACAGATGAAAGCAAGGCAGTAATAAACAGCTTGTGGTGAAATATAATGTTTATTCCATCTCCCCAAAAAATGTAGCAGCTAAACAAACATGATAGAAAACAACAAATGGCGTTTACATTCTGATAAAGACAGTTGACTCATGGAAGCCATTCCCACTGCAAGATAGTTAATTTTTATATGTGAACCTGCATATACAATACAAAAGTATATAAATAGTACCCCAGATGGCTGTATGAAGGACACCTATCTAGATAAGTAATTCTGTTACAAAAATTAAGAGAAGCTTGTTCCTATTGGTATATGTGGAAAAGCATGGTCCCTGGGATCTTAGGAATTATGAAAAATCCCAAATGTGAAATTGTCACGTCTGCCTTTCTGTTCGCTTGTTCCTCCTCTGCCGTCTTCTTCTTCTGTCGCGGCGGCTTCCTTTTTCGCAGGATGCGACGGGCTCCCTAGCAAAGGCTTGTGTATTCCGTTGCCGGTTTTTGCGTCACTTCCGGTTTTGCGGCTTCAAGTAGGTTCCCTCTCGGCACGTTAGTATAGCGTCTTGTTACTGTTAGTGTTCAGCATTCTGGTAGTGTTCTGTGTATGACTCGGCTTGCTTCCTGACTATTCTCCTGCTTCAAGTCCTTTGATATTCCGGTATTCGTGTATGACCTGGCCTGCTTCCTGACTATTCTCCTGCTTCAAGTCCTTTGATATTCCGGTATTCGTGTATGACCTGGCCTGCTTCATGACTGCTCTCCAGCTCCAAGTCCTATGATATCCCAGAATTTGTGTATGACCTGGCCTGCTTCCTGACTACTCTTCTGCTCCAAGTCCTATGATATCCCAGAATTTGTGTATGTCCTGGCTTACTTCCTGACTACTCTCCTAGCTTCCTGAGTTTCCTGGTACTTTTCCTACGGTGCTTGGGATTCCTTCTGGCCTGAGTGAGTACCCTTCCTTTGGAATATTATCCTCCCTGGGGATTGGGGTTGTAGTTGTTTGGCTACAAAGGGTCATCGCGGGTCTCCTTTGGCTCAACCGAAGGGGACCAATCTGGCTTCGCGGCCAGCACCTTTATACGGCACAGCCGCAGCAAGACCCCGGGTAGGCAACCACCGTACCCGAGCTACGCTCCCTAGCGTCGCACTCCAGCATCTTGCTCCCCAATTTCTTGTTGGAGACTGATCTTCTCATTCTAGTGTTTGGGGGTATCTCAGCCTAGCTTAGCCTATTCTATTCCCGTCTTTACGTCACAGAAATGAGCTGAAGTTCTCAAGCTAAGCCTCTTTATCCAGGAAACCAACAGGAATAGGATATCGGTGGTCAACCAGTGTCTAGGCCCATTCCGCAACACAGCTTCCGAGTTTTGTATGACCAATCTAAAACTTGCAAATACAAGAACAACAGGATGGAAGTGCTCAACAGATCTGCGAAGCCACAGGACACCAGTCATCAAGGATGCAGCAAAAACATCAAATCATAACTGATTCAATTGAAACAAAAAACAATTACTCCACACAGTTGGAGTCCCAGGATCCACACAAACGCGATCTGTGGATCTGTTGCGCTCTTTAGAATAAGATTCTAGTCTGTTGAAACCTGTTACGAGGTTGTTGGGGGCAGCTCTGGATCTGCAGAGGCTTTATGGTCGGGTGAATCCTTTTCATCATTTGTGATATATGTGCTAGACATTTGAGCAACCGTATATGCATATCTTTATTCAAATTTTGCATATATACCTGGAGCTGGTGCAGTCATTCTTCTTTATAGTTGAACTCAGACTCTGGACCAGTTAGGACATTTTGTATGATTAATTCAGACATAGCATACCATCATGGAGATATAAAGCATCCAAACAAGGGGATGTCGGGATTGAAATCGACCAATGCATGGACTGCCTACAAATTCCCTACTGGTATGGTTCTCCTCTCTGCATCTGTAGGTAGGCAACCAATCACACCCTGTGGAAGTATCTGTTTTCTACCAAAGCGGCTGCATCAGATCACATTAATTGGGTGGTACGTGCAAACTGATTGGCACCCATGTGTGCCTGAAGTTCCATATAGGTCATCTGAGGTTGCACAGTCATACCTCCTACACACAACAGGTACATACAGATATACAGCATACAGGGTTAACAGTGTGATTTGAAAAGAAATGTGTCAGGGAACTAAACACTGTGGTAGTGCTTAAAGATGGGGAAATGACTCTGGGGAGGGATAGGAGAGTCCTAGGCTTGACCTTTATTTGTTAAGGTTTCCACCTCCATGCCTAGGGACCCTCCAGGCAATGGCATGTCATCTGGCCAGGGGCTCAGGATATAATCACTGGGTGCTGGAGATGGAATTAGTAGTCTAGTGGATAAGGAAAGGGACCAGGGTGAGCAACTGGGGATCTGCACAGTAATGATTCCCTTTAGTCCCCTGGATGCTTTCTAGCATCAAGATGTTAAACAAGATAATACCAGTGTTTTATTACCATGGGGAGGTGGATTTATAGAGTAATATATAATTCTCAGGAGTCTAGCCCTTCAATCACACTGCTGGTGATGTTGCAGAAATGTATATGGCTTTCCCATCAATTACCAGCTTCCAGACAGGTAGAATATGTGGGTATCAGCTGCCTCTTGTCACACTATCACTCTCTCTTAATTTCCTGCTTCTGCTTTACTGTTACTTTAGAAGATTGTTAATGTGCATGTTTAAAATGGCTTTGATATTTACCAGTTGCACTGTAAACAATTACTTCACCACCAAACGCAGCCGGTCAAGGGCTGGCATTTTTAAGATCATCTCATGACCCCTAAAGTCCAATCAAAGTCACTTCGCCTCCTGTCCTGAAAGTCCATCAATACCTCACTGAGAAATTTGATGGTTCTAGAACCAGGCTCCATGGTAAAAAGTACCCACTGGCCCCTACCACCCAGCTGAGCCAGATGAGCATGTTGTGGCCAGTGATAACAGTAAAATGACATATTGACAGATATGGTTGGAGTTTTTCACTTGTCTACAAGACTGCCAGGCACTCTTTCTAGAAAGTGGCATGCACAGACACGCTGTGCAATAACTAGTGTCTGAGGTATGCTACTAGATACTTCTCTCCACTGTCCACCACCTGGCTTAGCATAGTTTTGACTCCATAGGTGGAAGTGACAATGTACACTGGGAAAGTTATATTGAAGTCAGGACAGGTGATTGGCTGAAGGCTTGCTTTAGTTGGGATATTTTCAGGCAGGCATCCACTCTTCTGTCCTACTAGGCTGCTGCTTCTTGGTCATGGCAGTCACTGGCTTGACCAGCGCACTGAAATTAAGGACACATTTACAATAGTATCCTGCTGTGCAGTCATGGGCTTGACCAGGGCACTGAAATTAAGAACACATTTACAATAGTACCCTGCTGTTCTTTGGAAGGCCAATACCTGCTTCTTGGTCTGGGGGATGGGGTTAGGCCACTGGAGGATAGATTCTACTTTAGCAGGTTCTGGCCAAAGTTTCCTGTCCGTTGTCCAAAGCACTGCATGTTGGTCATGTTCATCTGACAGTTGTCTGGTCCATTGGTCAGCCCTAATTCCTGAAATCAATTTAGGACATATGAATCTTTTGTTCCTTCCAATTATTAATGTAGGCTACAATGTCAGGCTACAATGTCATCTAAGTAGGCACATGCACAGTGTTGTAACCTGTCCAATAACCAGTCTACTAGTCACTTGACGGTGATTGAGGCATTCTTCATCATGAATGGCCTTATGTGAAATCCATACAAGCCAAATGGGGCAGCACTGGAGGATGGGTTACTACTCACATCCTCCAATGACTGGCCAACCCACCTGGATATTGTCCAATAATATATGGCTGACACCCATGCAGCTGGTCTTGTGACACACCTCTGCTATGCATCCTTGAGGGAGAATCTCTGGGGGGGATGCATGACATCAGAGATAAGCATGATGGCTTGTAATGTGCTAAAACAGTGCACAGCCAAGTCACCAGTGTGAATGTACCTTAATAGAAAATCCATGGATATGTCCTGACTCATTATTAGATGATTGATCTTTGAATCTCTGTGCATAAATAATACAATTTTTTTCCAATGTTACATTAGATAGGCAAATGCTATGCATTTTTGCAAGGAGTCTCCACTTTTTTTTATAATGTCACTGTATTAAGATCTATTGACCCAGTGTAAATCTCCCTACTCCACTTAACAGATGCTGGAGAGTGTAACTTGGGAGTGTGGATTGGGAGTGGATTGGGAGTGTGCTTGTTGAGGCTGGACTGGTTCAAAATATCAGTCACAGAAAGATGGGGAGTAGAGTACTGGTAAGAAGGCTGGTGAGATAGTTCAGTTGGTTAATGATCCAGCTGTAGAATCTGTTCAAATCTCAGGGTCACAGGTCAACTCAAGGTCAGCTCAGTCTTTTATCCTTCTGAGTACCATTAAATTGGGTAATAATTACATCTGTACATCAGGACATATTTTGAAAATGAGAGACAATCTCAAGGTATCCTTCCTGGTAGAATTGTTTAATATTATCATGTCTTAAAGCAGAACTTTCAGTTCATACTTAGTCGCCATGCACCATATGGTTACCGGAAGGGACTGGCAGAACAGGTTCGCGAACCTCACTAACCTGCCCATCAGTCCCCAAATGGGAAGGATTCCTTTATACTGGGCTATTTTTTAAAGGTAAAACATCTATTTCAAAGCTAGTCGCCTTGCTTTTAATGAATACATGGCGACTGTATGAACTGAAAATTCCTCTTTAAACTGCAGTACCAGGACAGCCTACTATATGTCAATGCAGGATAATGAACAGTAGAAACCTGTTTCTGGAAAGGGACAGAAACGAATAGGTTTTGCTATGGAGAAGCTTCCTTGGCAATGGTGGGAAATTTGAAAATGCTTGCCTTTCAAGAATCTGCAAGCTCAGTATAATGGTAAACGGAGTTTGCTGTAACAATAGACCAGATAAACACCAATACGAAGGGAAGCATGAACCTGCTTCCTGGGACAGCTGGGAGGGAGGTGGGAAGTCCCGCACGGCTGTACCAAAGATACAGTGTGCCGCAGAATGCAGAAGTGCTCAGTATGAACTCTGCATATCTTAAGTATGTAAGTAAAATAACCCCCCCAAATCCTAATATAGTTTTAATAACTTAAGCACCCGGCCAAAATTTTTGTTACATGTGAAAGTTCCCCTTTAAAGGGATAGTAAAACTTCATTTTATCTTTATTTTATTTTGTAGGCATTAAAAAAACATGAAGAATGATATGTCTTATCTTTCAAACCTTTATGGTTTGAGAGATATTCACAAGCAAAGTTTTCCCTCCCGCCTCTTTTACCTAGTGTAAGTCATCTCTTCTTAGATGTGGAATCCAGTCCATAGACCAGACAGATAACAGAAGGGGACAATCTTCTTCCTATGAGAACAATGAAAGCCCTGCCCCCCTTGACAAGTTTTTCAGATTTTTCCCTTATCTTAATTGAGGATTGTCCCTCTCTGCAGTCTACCTGGGAACCTCCCTTCTGCTCTGGCTGAGCAGTGTTACATCAGTAAACGGGGCGGGAGGGGGATACTTTATCATTGAATTACTCTTGAACTATAACTCTGACAGAGTTGAAATAACACTCTCCAAAGTCCAAATACTATGATGATTAATTAGAGCTGCTTTTATTATGAAACATTACTATCCCTTTAAGAGTGGCTGAGGATAATAAGCTATGATACATTCTTCAAGAACAGTAGAATCTACAGAAGAAGGGGAAGAAGAATCTTCTATAAGCTGTGACAAAGCATTAGCTTTTTTATTCTTACTACCAGGTATGCAGGAAAGAATAAAACTGAAGATATTAAAAAACAGTACCCAGCAAGCTTGACAGGTGTTGAGGCATTCTCTTTTCCCAAATACTCTTTAGTGATTGGCTAGTATTGAGATGGGAACCGTAGCCCCATCAAACAGGTAGCATTACTATTCCAAGGCTATATTCATGGCTTAGAACTCTCTGTTAGCTACATCATAATTCTTCTCATGGGGAGAGAAGGCCTTGGTAAAACTGGAGCATGGGTGAAGTTTCCCAGTTAGCAGGGAATGCTGAGATAGTAAAGCTCCAGCCACAGATTCAAAAGTATCAACTTAAAAAGTAAATGGTCTAGCAGGATCAGTAGGAGCCAAGATAGGTGCACTCGGAAAAGTTTCCTTTAATATGTGGAAGGCATGTAAGGCATCTTGAGTCCAAGACATGAAATTACTATTCTTCTGGGTCATACAAGTCATTGGGGGTAATGAGCTTAGAAAAATTTCAGAAAAAAACACCTGTAATAATTGCCTTTAAGCCTGAGGGCAAGGGCCAGTTGTATCCATCACAAAGCGTTCTGTAGATACAACATATCCCAAAATGGTTAGGCATGACTTTTCAAACTCCGATTTATTGTCTTTAACATATAGACAATGCTTTCTTAACTTGAAAAACTGATGCACATATAAGGACTTGGATTAGATCAGTATATCATCAAGACAGGCTATAATATAAAATGAGAGTGGGTCCTAGAAGACTTTGTTGATGAATGCTTGAAATACTGTAGGCGCATTACAAAGCTCAGAGGGTATAAAAAGATATCTGTAATGCCCCATGTGGGTGTTAAACGCTAATTTCCGTTCATTGCCATACCTAGCCATGAAGATCCAATTTTATCAATTCAGCAGCCCCTAGAAGCAGATAAAGTAGCTCTGAGATTAATGGAAGTGGGTAATTGGTGGCTTGCAAGAAGAGCCAGAGGATAATGGGAATCAATTGGAGAGCACTGGAAGCAAGAAGGGCTTCAGCAACATGGAAAGCACATGAACACAAACTGCAGAGCATGACCCGGGGATTTGAATAGGGGGCAAAAGCAGTACTAGGTACACACAGCGTGAGTCAAAACATCCTGACTGGACTCACAGAAATGGACATTCTGAAGGACAATGACCAGCACTCTTCAAAGTCCTCCCTGAATATTAACGCAACAGAAATGCTTATTATAAAAATATTCAATTTGTAGAGCTTTTCACCACTCGTTAAAATATGGTACTAAAAAGTTATTACAGTGTAAGCGGTATTTCTAGTAACATTTCTGTTTATGGTGGCACTACTGCTGTCAGTGACAAAAGCTCTAAATAGATAGCCATAGCAACAGTACCTCCATAATTTGGAAAGGACAAAAAACACTGCAATGATTCTTAAACAAAAATCTAGTTTGAGATATAATAGCTTTTGAATGAACCATCTCTCAGCAGATGGAGTACCCTTTCTACCCCACAAAAAAAATCCTCAGATCAATGTGGTTTTCAACATGATGTCCATCACCATCATTTTAAACTCAGATTATCACCATTATCTTCATCACCACACCATCTACATACCAGATCATCTTATCAGATTCTCTCCATATTAGACTGTCAGTGTTGTCATTATCTTCATCAACAACAGCATCTTTTTGAAATATCGCACGCTGCATCGCGCATCTCAAATTGTTGCATTTCTTTTGGTCACCAGCTTTCAAATGAAGCATTAACAATGTCGCTTCCCAAACAATCGCACATTCAATATATATCCTTGCATAACATATCACCTTCTATATGTCGTCTGAGTCAAAATATCGCTCACATCTTCACTATATCGCTCACATCTTCACTATATCAACAACAACAACAATATATAGAATAAGTTGAGTGCAGCCAATCATTTGTGCTTGCATCTTTTCTCTATTTTTTTCAGCTTATAAACTGCCTACCCTGTTGATGTCACCTAAAAATGCTTCTTTGGAGTTTATCTTTTATACACTTCTTTTTGCATTTAAGTAAGCAATCTATTTAGATTACTATATCACATTTATGTATTACATATATTAATACTGACACACTTGAAATACATCAATATTTATATCTATTATCATGATCACTGACCATCACTGAGGCTTCCGATGTCTCCAGAAGATAATTGTACAACAATGAAACAAGCTTATCAAGGTCGCAGTCCTATTTATTTGTATATGAGCTAGATGAGAAATTATTCAATATTTTTTAATCATTGTCACAAACCAGTCCGCTCCTTCTTCCTCAAGGCGGTCTCACTCCTGATTACAGAACATTACACCTGTCCATAGCCTACTTATGCCCAGGACTTTCCTACTATCCCCACCCTCGGATGGTCTGTGCTCAGCGTCCTAGTACCTGTGTATCAAGCTTACCTGTGATTCCTGATTCCCGTTGTGACCCTTGCCTGAACTCCGCGTATCCGAATATCTGGCTTCCTGACCTTGGCTTTGTCTGCGACCTCTCTTCTTGTTCCTGCGATCTGACTCTTTGCTTCAGTCTTCTGTTCGACCCTTTGTGTACCTTCTCCAGCTAGCCTGACCACTCTCTGCATATCTCTAGTATGTTCGACTCCTTGTGTACCAACTCTGGCTCGCCTACAACTCTCTGCTTCACCACTCACCCAAGGTACCGACTATCTGTTTGATCGACTACCTGTGTACCTGACCTGGGTAACCTTCGACTCCCCATCTGTCTACGACCCTTTGTAGTCGACATCTACTCTGTTCGACTCCAACTTGTCTTTGACTCTCCAGTGTCTGCCTCTGCAGCTTTTACTCAACTAGCAGCATAAAATTACTATCGGCTAACCTAAAGACTCTTGCTATCTGCTCTCCGACTCCCGGCCTTCTGCAGTAGGGTTCCGACTCTGCCTCGTAGCCTGTGAATTCTCATCCTCATTCTCCCATTTCTTGCCTGGCTGAGAGAACTGTGACAATCATCAAGGCAGGTACCAACAAAGGGAAATATAACAATGACCTTCAATGATTTTACAATTTGGAAATGTGGAGATTTAGTATTGTGCTTCAGTATTCTAGTCTCTGGATGGAGTGTTTGTGAACTGAAGTCTAAATTAATCTGAGAATGGATTACAGGTGACTTTGACAAAACTGAACAAATGTTTTTTTAGCTTTTTAGTGAGCACTGTTGCATGATCTTTTCTTAGGGATTATAGGTTGTTCCTCTGTTAATATTCAGAGAGGAAACTAACAGTAACATGACAAATGTGACAGGAAGTAAAACATCCGACTCTGCCTCGTAGCCTGTGAATTCTCATCCTCATTCTCCAGTTTCTTGCCTGGCTGAGAGAACCGTGACAATCATCTGTACCAACAAAGCGAAATATAACAATGACCTTCAATGATTTTACAATTTGGAAATGTGGAAATTTAGTATTGTGCTTCAGTATTCTAGTCTCTGGATGGAGTGTTTGTGAAATGAAGTCTAAATTAGTCTAAGAATGGATTACAGGTGACATTTTGACAAAGCTGTACAAATGTTTTTTTTAGCTTTTTAGTGAGCACTGTTGCATGATCTTTTCTTAGGGATTATAGGTTGTTCCTCTGTTAATATTCAGAGAGGAAACTAACAGTAACATGACAAATGTGACAGGAAGTAAAACATCAATCTTTCAGTCATTACTATCGCACCACTACATACATCTAGGCTGCTGTGATTGTTGTAACCCAATGAAACATGGATTGGGACGAGCAAGGAAAATGATTCTCTGTCATGCAAGGGGAGAACATAATCCTTCAAAAGAAAAAAAAAGTAGTCGATACAACATTGAAACAGGCTGCATCATTGAAAATGTACCGGTTCTTGTATCAGGAAATGAAAACGGAGAAAACAATAATTAGCTTAACACAAAAAATGTAAGTTACCCAATTAAGCCCTGTTCACAAGGCTGATGTACAAAACAAAATGGAGTTATTTAGGACTAAATAAACAGTCACATTTATTTAAAGCAATAGTAATGTAACTTTATAAAGGCATATCTGATTATTCATTATACATTTTTATAATGCTCTGTAGTATTCTAAGTGTTTGTCTCAGTGTAGTTTGAGTTGAGTTTTATTGTAAAGTTTCACCCTTCCTCCCCTTTTCCCCACATAACTATTCTTCCCTTCAGATATGGATACCTATCTAGTGCAGGACAATATCAAGAATTATGACAGTTGGCTTCAAAGCAGATATAATGTTGATCCAGTAAAATAAGTGACTGCCATTTGGAGTCAGGAAGGCATTTTTTAATCACTTGGGACTTAACTGGAAATGGCCTCAATGTTTTTTTTCCTGTTCCTCTGGATCAACAGGCATGATATGGCATGGGCTGAACTTGATGGATACATGTTTTTTTTCAGCCTCATCAACTATGTTACCAGGTTACTAAGACATTGTAATGTAATAACTGGAATGCAAAAGGTTAAGGAGGTCCTGTAAAAAAATATATCTTATGCAGCTTTTCCTGCTAAGCAAAACAATGGCATTGCAACTAATAGAAGATACTACAATTAAAAGATAATGCAGTTCATACTAGTTTGATTTCTTTCTTTCATCAAAATGTAATTTGATAAAGTCGCCACAGGGTGTCATATTGTTCTTGCATTCTATGTAGAACTACGGTTGAGGATTAGAGGTCTTTCAAAGAAACAAAAAGAAAAGCAAATTTTATGGTCTAGTCTGAGCTGTAATAACTCCCCCCAAAATTTATATGAATTGAAGGGCAATCCCATAGTACATATTTGAAAATATGTTTAGATAAATCTCTGTGCAAGCCCTATTTTACTTTAGGGCTATTTTAGCTATCTGGTATAGTTTGATTCTGTAAAACAGTGCTGAAGATATAGCATGTTATAGCATGTAAATAAAATTTTTCTTCACTGCTGTGTAAAGTAATTGAAAACATTTGCTGGAATTTAATAAAACATAAATTAACCCTTTAACAGTGATATAAGGAGGGAGCAAAATAAAGTTTGTTGAATTACAAGAAGAATATGTCCCTAGTGGGATGCATTTTTGTAGATTTTTGCTCATATGTCAGTTAGAAGGATAATCCCATTATAATTAGCGGGAACCCTTTTAGAATTAACCCTTTGAGTGCCTCTGGTACTCAAATGGTTAAAGGATCAGTAATGTTTTATTATTTGTAGAATTATCTCTGCTTAGTAGATAGAGGAAGAGTACTCCAACTGCTGCAAATGTTATTGCAGTTCGAATTGTCAAGAAGTAATGAGCCTATTACTATCACAGTTGACAAAGAACTGTAACCAGTGGCTAACCTCTCCCATGCAACAGAATAACTGTCTGAACACCAGGTGGCACTGCTTCTAACAGTTTAAAATAAATCATGAGTTTGGACCATTATAACATTTGAATAAAGTGTCTGACAGCTATGGCAATACCCTTGTATTACTCAGCAGTAAAAACCCTGCAACATATGTTTTTTTCCCATAATAAAAGTTTACTAAACCTTTAATGGAAAGCTAAGTGGGACATTGTGGAAGGGGAAGATGATTGCAGAGATCCATTCATTAGGAATTGTATTCAGAATTTTAGTATTTAGGATTTAGTTATCAAAGTTATTTATCTATATAATTTCTAATATACAGATATGCAGCAAGCCAACTGCACCACAGAGGATACATCAAAATTACCATTGACTTAAAAGGGGCTTTTAAAGGGATAGTAATGTTTCACAAAAACAGCAGCTCCAATTAATCTTCATAGTATTTGAGCCATAGAGAGTGTTATTTCAATACTGTCAGCGTTGTAGTTGAAGAGTAATTGAATGATAAAGTTTCCCCTTCCCACCCCTTTTACCTAGTGTAAGCCTCCTCACCTAAGATGTGGAATCTGGTCCATAGATCAGACAGCTCACATCAAGGAACAATCTTCTTACTGTGAGGACAATGAAAACCCTGCCCCCCTTGACAGGTTTTTCATCTTTTTCCATTATCTTAATTGAAGATTGTCCCTCTCTGCAAGCCATCTGGACACACCCTGCTGCTCTGAGGTGAGCAGTGTTACATCAGTAAAAGGGTCGGGAGGGGGACACTTTATCATTCAATTACTCTTGAACTACAACTCTGACAGTATTGAAATAACACACTCCAAGGCCCAAATATTATGATTATTAATTACAGCTGCTTTTATGATGAAATATTACTATCCCTTTAAAACTTTTGTTGCAAGAGAGATCTCAGATTCCTCTCTAGCATTCAATAGATTTTTAACCCTTTGAGTGCCAGAGGGGTACGCAATGCGTTGTGTACCCCTCTGGCATTCAAAGGGTTAAAGCCCCATTTATGGCAGTGGGAATTTGGGGACTATTATTTTATTCCTGTGGTGCTGTTGATTTGCTTTGAAATTACTATGTAATTCTTTTGTGCATTATGCCCAAAACAGCAAATAATTTTCAGTGCAATCTTACAGTTTTTTGGGGGGCTCACAATGTACTATTTGAGAGAAGCAAAAAAATATTACCAGAGGAGTGCTCAGTAATATAGGACATTAATGTTAACTGAGAAGAAATATTTATGATGCAACTAAGAGCTAAAAATCTCCTACCCCTCCTCTGTATCCCTTATTTATAAGGTAGATTTGCTTGTGAATCACATGAACAGAGTAAATGTGACACTTGTCCCTGAAACCAGCTGAATATGAAATATCTTGGACTCTTATCCACTATCAGGTGATGAATCTGCCCTGAGACAACATATTGCAATAAATAATTTGTTCTGGTGTAAGATACATTGAGGCGAATGCATGATGGAGATTCTACTTGCTAACAGGCACTAGAAATTATGTCCACTCCAGTCCGTATGCCTGACGTCAATTTACTGAGCTACATATTCTAGGCATCTCTATAGCATTCAAGGGTCATCAAGAGGAGAATTTTTGGTGTACATAGTTTAGTAAATTGATGTTAGGCAGGTGTACAAGCCAGTGCCTGATTGTACAGTTACCCTGTATGAGACTGATAAATAATTCTGAAGCAAACCAATTGCACTTTAGCGAATAAGTAACAATTGCCAATAATTCCCATTGATTTAAATGGGGCATTTAACAGCATCTGTTCTAGGGAGGTCCCAGTGCATTGAGTAGCAAAGTGTTAAGACCTATCTAGCATGCATGTAAATGTTTGTTTCTCTCCTATAGTGCAGCTGGTTTGCTCCAGAATTGTTCCAGTTCTTAGAATGTCACCTCAATTTATTTATTTAAAAGAACTCCCAACGCTTCCATAAACTCTAACCTTAGGGTCCAGACTTTTAGAATGCTACATCTTGTTCCAACTAAGTTTTCCAAAATGTACCCAGACCACTCAGCGAACCTGGGTCCTTCTTACATACCTGGTGGACCTGCCCTATAGTAAGCACACCTCAATGTATTCATTCACTTAGTCTCTCCTGTATTGTAAAGGAATGTAGCAGTAACCTTGTAATCAATGACACATCAATATCTATTGTTAGCAGATTAGTTACATTTAACCGCTTGGGCCATGGAGGACTTCTAAAAATCACAATTGCTTTAAATAGGGCTTTAACCCCTTGAATTATTTAAGAGTTCTCCAATGCATTAATAAAGTGTTGCAGATGCTTTTAGCATCCAAAGGGTTACATCAGAGCCACGATGACTTGGATTGTACTAAATCCTCCTTGGATGGGAAACTGTTTCCACCTCCTGTTTTCTCTGGAGCTTTCCTGAAACGGACACAAATCTGATTCTTACAATTATGAACATTTATTGAACCAGCTATTTATAAATTACAATTCCTTTTACACAACTGGAATAATGGGCTGTGTATTGATTTCAGGAACAATTGGGTTTATTTGTCTATAAAAATTGTGTGCCAGCTGAGGTATTGATTGCATTGTGTTTCACAAAAACAAGATAATAAAACTGATTATATGTATGTATAAATCTATGGATTTATATTCATGTCTGACTATACCACCATAAACCTAAACTCTAAGGGCCATGTGAACAAACTCAAATATGGAGTCATTTTGGGGTAAACCAACTCAACAATAGGACACAAATGAAAAGTCCCTATATTCTAACTGATCTAAATGGCGCTTATAACCCTTTCAATGCCACAGCGGTACCACTGTTGCAGTGAAAGGGTTAAACACTTTCAAGAAACAGAGATCTCCAACACATTTCAACCTCTGTAGCATTCAGAGGGTTAAAATCCTCTGTTGAATAATGACTGTAGAAAGAGAAAAGGGAGAAAATATCGCAAGCGACCCTGTGTGTATCAATAGGGCTTCAATGGCTACCACCAACACCCCAACACTAACAAGTATATTGGCCAGAAAATGCTTTACACCAATGCCAGCAATCAGACAGCCGAGGAATAATAACTGCCCTCAGATATAGTGTATATGGTTGGATTCCAGGTTATGAAAGGCTGCTCTCTCATTACACACTCTCCCTGAGCGGTATAGAAACTTCAAGCATCATATAAAAAGAAAATAAGAAGAAAAAGTGCCAAATAGTGTAATACTGTACTGCAAAATAATAAATAAACCTAAAAAGATATTTCACTCACATTTAAGTGTGTTCAGACGACTGATATCAGAAAGTCTGACAATAGAGCCTGTGAAGACAATAAACCCATCTCCACTCAAGACGATCAAGAACTCCAGTTGAAACAAGGTTGCTGCTTCCAAATAGTATAAAAATACTTTAATCTTACTTTAAAACTTTTACAAAGCAATTAAAAACACTTTTGTATAGACTTCAACACTTGCGCGTTTCGCAGCATACAGGCTGTTTTATTTTAGCCTTATAGTGCTTGAGTGCTTTGAAAGGAAATGTTCTCCTCCTCTTTCATCAGTATCCAGGTTATGCATAGCCTTGTCTAGAGGAGTGGCACTCTCTGAAAGGTATCACTTTTACTGTTTCAGTCTCCTGATACCATGAAATGCCCGCACACGCCAGCACTGCTCACCTCTTCATGCATATGGCTCAAAGTATGTGCAATGAGGAGTTAAGTAGGCACAGGGCGTATGTACAGCCTATAAATGGCTGTTTTGTGGATTTAGGCTGTGGTGCGTTCCTCCCTCTGTATATCTCAATTTAGATGGTTAGCTCTTGAGCAGGGACCCCACTCATAGTGTCTAAATCTCTACAGCAGTGTGTTAGGTTCTATAGTCTGAATCCTAAAATTGTCAATCACATTTTACACTTTTGGACAGGGATCTCACTTGCACTATTTCACTTTACAAAGCACTTGTAACCCTGTATTGTCTAAACCCTTTATTGTAAAGTGCTGTGTACACTTGTGACGCTATATAAATAAACCTAATAATTAATTAATTCATATTCATTTGTTCATGTATTCATTCAGTAACTGTTATGAATCAAAAGAAAAGTTGAGGAATTCTGGGGCAAACCATTTGCACTAATTTTAAGAACAAAAAATTCCTATTGATTTAAATGGGGATTTTAACCCTTTGAATGCTAGAGATGCTTCAGAATGAGTTGGAGATACATGAGAATCTTTGGAACTTTTAGTTCTCCCCTATAGTGCAATTGGTTTGCCCCAAAATTTCTCCACTTTCTTTTGGCCCTAGTGCCATATTGAGAAAGTTAAGTGGAGCAATTCTAAACAATCAACTGCATCATCTTCCTGCTTCGGCCCAAGTGCTGTGATATCAGCAAGACTAATAACACTGCCTAGTGATTTGGGGCCAAATGACCTGTTTGGGAGCCCTATGTTCAAAAGAAAACCAGAGAATTATGGGTCAGAACAACTGTCCAGTCGGGAGCAAAATAAAAATTGAGTTAAATGGGATGTTTAACCCCTTGAATGCTGTAGAGGACTCTATAGCACTCAGTGGGGGTTATGCACTAAGGAGTGATAAACAGATGATTGGGAGGTTACACACTAAGGAGTGATAAACAGGTGATAAAGTGGAGATAACTTCTCCGGTAATATGGCTTCTCCAGTTCCCATATTATTCTATGGAGCCAATGCATTAAGATCTTCACCAATCGAGAAATCTTACTGCATTGAAGAAATGATGTCACTGGATAAGTTATCTCCACTTTACCACCTCTTTATCATCCTTAGTGTATAACACCCCTTGTCTTAGAAGCCATTTTAATTAAGTCAGTGAAAATTATGGTAATTTGTATTTGTCCTCTGTGGTACAGTCGGCTTGCTGCAGGATTTCTCCAGTTTCTTGTTGAACATAGGGTCCAAGCACATTTTTACTGCAGTTTAATCTTATCAGTATTTGAGAGGTCCCAGTAAGTCAATGTATGCAGCTCAGGCAGTAGAAGGGTTACTGCAAGTGTGTTTCTGCTGATTAATGAGATCTAACTCCCGATAATACAAATATCCAATGCGTGCACCTCACCTCTTGCAGAGGAATGCAATTCTCTAGCCACTGCTGTCACATCTGTAGTAATAAACCCCACTGAGATGATGGATGTTCCTGTCTGACATCGCTCTGATGCTGCTCAAGGACTTTAGTGAGAAATCAGTCAGTTACACTTATCAAGAACGAGCTTGTTAACTCTTTTCATGTTAGAAGAGCAAAACAAGACATAAGGAAAACTATCAAATTGAATATATATATATATATATATATATATATATACTAGTATTGAAGGCCCGTGTGCACGGGCCAGGGTGCCGATCGGGGGCCTCGGCTGCTGCCCCAGAGCTGGGAACAGGCGGTGGGCCGTTCGGCCATGCCTCAGACTGGGGGCCAACGTGTTCAGGCAGTTTCTCCTGCACATGATTGCGTCGTTTGGGCAGTCTCTACTGCTCATGTGCATGTTACGCACACATGGAGCAATGCATCCTATCAAATTATATATATAGATATTGTGACAAAGTCCAAGGAATAGTGATGGAGAGTGTATATATCTCCTCAAATCCTGCAGTGTATATATCCTGATTAGCCCCAGGGAAATATTATGTATAGGTAACGTGTTACACATTGCAAATCAGGGCTCCACTCCACAGTTTCATAGTAACTGACATGTGCCAGATGATGAATCCACACCAGGAGTTCTAGCACTCCCTACTTTCACTCACCTGCATCTGGTAATGAATGCAGCTAGCAGTCAAATACTTTCCCTTGCACTGACACATGTTGCCATTTGTTTGAGTTCACAGAGAGGATGAAATTAAGGAATTTACCTCTGAAAGCTTGAAACTTGTGAAGTTTAGTTGTTCCTGTTGTACTGTATTGCTGTATGTTTATTTCTCAAGCTGGTAAACTGACTAATAGTCCAAATACAGTCAGGAGCTGATATGTTTAGTTAGTGCTCAGCAGAGCAAGGATTTTGTTTTGTTTGTGATGCTGCTGTCTCACCACCTGGATACAAATAAACAGGCAAAGACTTGAATTATCCTCCTCCTGTGTGTGAAGTGTCTATGCAACCTAGAAGGCTGATCCCAAAACAGAAAGCACAAAACATTAAAGAGTACTTTTGTCACTATATATATATATATATATATATATATATATACATATACATATATATTAGATTAAAAGAGAAGGGCGGCACCAGTTGGTCTTATTAAGCAGCTTCATTTAGGCAAAAGTAGAAAGTATAATAGAAAGTATAACTGCTCAATGTTTCAGTTCTACGTTGACAGACACATTGGCCAGTTATACTTTCTACTTTTGCCTAAATAAAGCTGCTTAATAAGACCCACTGGTGCTGCCCTTCTCTTTTAATCTATTATTCATTATACATAGGGAAGTGCACCTGGGCAATCAACCTAGCAGATCGAATGCCTCCACTATATATATATATATATATATATATATATATATATACATACAGGGCTTTAAGTCCTTTGCTACTAGCCAGACCTGAAAAGTTACTCGCCACTGCAAGCCATAACATACCCACCAGGGCTGAATTTCTACTCGCCAGGGCTGAATTTTCACTCGCCAGTGGCGAGTGGAAATTTTGAGCCATATATATATATATATATTTGGACCTATCACTTGCATATTTTCTACTCTCATTAGAGGTATCTATTCAGCAGAGCTCTGTACTCTGACTTGACAAAACCTGCGTAATCACTACCATGTTCAGAAAATAACCACTCTATGCACCTTCTTAGGGCTCTTTTACACATCTGGACTGTAGTAGCCCCTCTGCTACAGTTATGACACCCTTGTCCTTCCACTAACCTTCTCCTGTGTTCCACCATCAGTTCAGAAGCAGAAGTGTGCCTGATGGCTGGCACACTTTACCTCTGTTGATCAGCCATAAATTGGAGTTTGTGATGAGCATATCAACCTCCAAAAAGGATCATTTGAAAGGTCTGTGGGTGACCCTTTAAGCAACTGTGTAGACCTTCATTGCTGTATACGTAGTACGTTTCTGTGCGATGCAGTATACTAGACATTGGTGCATACAAGTGAGGTGATAGTTGCATGTGTGAAATGTACAATAGCCTAGCATTCATGATACCTTTTACAGGAGATATCACCCATGCATGTTCATTAGCTTAGATGGTTTTACTCATTACAACCTGCATAAATAAAAGTAATCAATCAGAAGCTGTATAAACAGAAGTCCATATTTTTCATACATGCATTAGAAACAATGGAGTATCTAGAGCCTAATGCACCCCTCCGGCCTCTATATGGTCTGGGGCAAGTTGGACTAGCACACAAAGACAGACATTATTTGAAATCTTAGAGCAAGTTCGTATCACATGCTAACATTGACTCAAAATGTAATTCACCATTGGAACTTCTCAGAACCCTTCATATAATGGGAAAAGACAGAGACAAAAAGCAATTTGTTTTTAGCATGAGGGAGTTTCTGCATCATTATTCATGACCCGCATGCTGAGAGAGAACCCTTTTACTGTCAGGCAGGGAACACATCTCTGGTGCTCATGGGATTAATTAAGAAAAAGGACATGTTTGGTGATATCAGCATCCACCATCAAATATATAAATCTTGTCTGATTGTAAGAGGTTTGCAGGGTAGTGTAAAGCCAATGGGCCTCTCTTGGATGTTGGACCCTGTGACAACTGCATCATCTGAATGCTACGTAGTTAAGAACATGGCTAGTTTAGGATTAGATTTTAGGGATCTAAAATCAAATAATATTTTTTAAACACGATGCTATGGAAAACATGCACAGTCACATCTCCCTAAGGAAAGAAACTCACAGCACTAAAACACCAAAATATCTATCTATCTATCTATCTATCTATCTATCTATCTATCTATCTAGATGTGTAAATGGACCCAAAAGAATGAAATATGAAGCACAGAAAGGAATGAGAGGACCCACCATAGTCTCCAAATTAAAAACAAACTAAAGACAGAAGACTATCCTGAGCTGATTTATACAAATGAAATGTGAATCCTGTGTAGCATATATTACACTATTGTATTAATTCACTCACTACAAATAATGAGGGTTATGTCACATAGTTTGGCCCAAATATGTTTAAGCTTGCTTACCTCACCAAGGTTCCCCATTTTAAGTGAGTTTAGTCTAATACGTATTGTTATCATTATGGCTCGCTGAAATGCTTTATGTTAAAAGTTTAACCTAATGCCTTCATAGCTCAACTGACCTGTTTTCAATCAGTGATCGCTTGCAATTGTGTGGGTGGGGACCTCAAGAACGCGAACCTCCTCAAGACCGCTCAAGCAATAAATAGTTTTAAAACACATAAACATATTTACCTTATTGATTGTATTGATTTGGCGGTAGCTGGCAGGAGATATATGAGGTGGGGGAAGGCTGAGGTGCACTTTGCACTGGTCGCGCCTCCCCTGTGTCTGATATCCATGTCCTCAACTTAGCGCCAGTTCATACATTAACAAATTGTAAAAGTAAAGTCAGTGTACTAAGAAGAACAGGAGCAATTCTGGAGCAAACCAACTACAAGGGACAAATCATCCAAAATTGTCATTGACTGAACAGGGCTTCACAAGGCACTGAAAACCACTCCACAATTGAAATATAAAACCCCAATTTCAATCAGTGGGAAATGTCAGTTGTCTCTTCTGTTGTAGTTATGGGCTCCAGACTTGCTCTTGTTCTTCACAGTTCAATAGCTTTATTGTTGGAGAGTAGTGCAAGGCTGGGGCAGCATGCCCTAGTCTCACGCTTCATTCCGACTGGGTTAAAATGTGGTAGATCCAGAGCAGTTTTAAGAATCCTTGAGTTTCCTGGGAATAGTATCCACATCGATGGTGGTGCCACCAGGTACTAAATCTAAAGGTTCAAATATTTTTCACACATGGGTATTGAATGTTGAATCAGATGTGGTTAAATAAATGTTGGCAAAGCATCATGTTTGTTTGCCATTTGTTTAATGAGGTTATTTTTTATCAACTATTGAAACATAGATTAAAATCTGATAACATTCTGCAAGTGAAATATGTGACAATCCTGAGGGGTTTACAACCTTTTTCTCACAACTGTACAAAGAACATGGCATACATGTGGAGAGAGGGCCCTGCTTGTCAGACCTTGCAATAAAAAGGGAGTAGAGAGGCAAGAAAAACACGAGATAAAGGTAGGTGGTAGTCTTGTACAGTCAAGAAAACAGATAGGGTATATATGGGCAGATAGAACAGAGAATTTGTTGGTGTATTAAGAGAGATCGCAAGACAAGGTAAGAAAGATGTAATGGGATGTGGTGGTAGGCTTCTCTGAAGAGATGAGACTTTAGAGAGCACTCAAAGGTTGTGAGGCTGGGTGAGAGTATGAGAGAGTGGGGCAGTGAGTTCTAGTGGGTACAGCTCTTGGGAGACATGAATGAGAGGCGGTTATGAGGGAGAATAATGATAGGAGATCTTTGACAGAATATAATGGACAATTTGATGAGTACATGGAAATACCTGCATTGTGAGACTAAAATCTCAGCTCCCTTTCATTTAGTGTATCAACCTAAAGGTATCCTACAATACGAAAATATATATGACCCCTTTTTAATTTTCAGGTTTTTTGCCTCCCAATAGAGAGCATAATGTACCTTTCATATATGTGCAAGTTTGCATAAAATACTATGTTTGTGACTACTGCATCAATGTTTGATTTACTTCTGTTTACTATTCATATCATTCCTGGCTAAATACATTTCTAAAGACGTATTGGACTATTTACTATAAAGTGTAAAAAGCACATACATTCGCTTCCTCTGCTGTTCAGATACTGATAAAATTCTTTGTGTATTTATCAATGGCTGACAAAGGCATTATCAAGCTGAGGGATATGAGCAACTCAGGTTTCTGCCATATATCCACATTTGTGTGTACTTAGAACTGACACAATATTACTTGAATCCAAATACTTTTATATTACTTACGATGTCACAGATCTGATTTCTTTCTGGCATCATTAAAATGGGACAATATTCCCCAAATTTCCCAGAATTTCAAGTCCTGAGCTACTAGCCAGGCCTGAAAAGTTACCAGTCTCCATGCCTAGCCCACCTGTATCCCCTCCTTTAACCCCACCCATATCCCCACCTTTAACGGAGTATAAATGAAAGGGTTGCACTAATTTATGTATATACTTTCTATTACACACAATCAAATACTCCATGCAGAGAAGTATTGAGTTTAAAAATAAGTGATGCTTAAATCAGAAACATTTGTTATCTGCACTGTCAAAAAAAAAAATACAAACTGCAGCAAATTATGATGAACCCTTAAGCTGCTAAAGCAGCTATAAATGTATTGCAGACCCATTGATAAAGCGGAGAATAGCATGCATAAAATGAAAACATACAGGATCGTGTTATTTGCATTTGTCATTTAACCCCTTGAGTGGCAAAGTCTTGTATACTGCTTTGGCTCTCAGATCAACAGATGTTTCCACTGCCACCCTGTCGCCGATGTGGTTAACCCATTCAGAGGTAAAGCTGCCAGCAAGGATTTGGTTAAGTGTAGTAAAGCTAAAGAGCAGCTTTTACTTCCCCCAGCGCCAAACCATTCTCCCATGGTGGATAGAAATGGCCAATATCACACATATCACAATGTAGCCTCTGCTGCCTGCTGCACACACAAGTAATGTACATAAAAATGAACCCCCCAAGTGCCAGAGAAAAGTAACGCTCATAAAAATAAAACCCCCTAGTGCCAGACAAGCTGCTGCCCGCTGCTCCACCGCTCCGCATTGTATAAGTAACGTGCATAAAGATTAACCCCTCTAGTGCCGGAGAAGCTCATAACACCCAGGTCATCACGCTTCATACAAATTCAGCTTTAAAACTTACATTAATTTACATAACGCTCTGCTGTCATCAGAATGTCGCCTCTGCTGCTCCAACTCTCTCCTCTCGTATTGTACACCTCATCCCTCTCTCCCGTATTGCACACATTGTAAGTATGTGAACCCCTAGTGCCAGAAAAGCTCATGACATCCAGCGTATCACGCTTCATGCAAATTCACCTTTAAACTTACATTAAATTACATACCGAGCTTCAGTCATCAGAATGTGACATCCTGATGACAGCAGAGCGGTATGTAAGTTAATGTAAGTTTAAAGGTGAATGAAGCGTGATGCACTAGGTATTATGAGATTATCCGGCAAGGGGGTCACATACAATGTGTACTATATGGGAGAGGTGTGCAATACGGGAGGGAGGTGAGAGGTGGAGCAGCAGGCAGCAAAGGCGACATCTTGATAACAGCAGAGTGGTATGTAATTAATGTAAGTTTAAAGCTGAATTTGCATGAAGCATGATGTGCTGGGTGCTATGATGTATAGTAAGATTAGTAAGAGGAGGGCAACGAGGGCTTCAATTATGAGCCCTGTCTTACACACCAGATGACTTGATTGTAGATTTTTTATAGACATTGAGAAACTCAATTATCCTCCACATTATACATATAAGAACTTTTATATACTTTTTTAAATGTAGTGTAGATAAACTGTTATATCAGTTGTGGTCTGGGCTTCCTGCCTATGGTAATGTATAATGTGAGCCATAACCTTGAGCTTACCGGAAGCTTGGGTGTCGATCGATGTAGTAGGCCTCAATAGAGGGCCACCTAGGATAAATAATGAAAGAAAAGGGGTGATGGAGGGAGGACACAAAGACGGAGCGCCCCATGGGAGAGACTACAGACGCTATTTAAAGCCTGCAGCCCCTCCCACAAATGCACGCCCAACCTTCTATTTATGATATTCCTGTTAAAAGTAATAATATCTGATTTTATATACTACAATCAGGTACTAGGGTTTTATAGTCCTTTGAAAGGATGTTTACAGTTTTTTGTTCTTAAGCGCTTGGTGAAAAGGGATTTATTTTAACCCCTTAAGGACCAGCGATCCAGGGAAGTTACCTCCCTTAACCCTCTGAGTGCTAGAGGGGTACAGAACACCCCTTTTACCTAGTGTAGGCCCCCCTCTCCTCAGATGTGGAATCTGGTTGCTTGACCAGACAGATAACAGAGAGGGACAATCTTCTTTATGTGAGAACAATGAAAACCCCACCCCCCTTGACAGGTTTTCAGCTTTTACCCTTATCTTAATTGAAGATTGTCCCTCTCTGCAATCTACCTGGACACACCCTGCTGCTCTGAGCTGAGCAGTGTTATATCAGTAAAAGGGGCGGGAGGGGATACTTTATCATCTAATTACTCTTGAACTACAGCTCTGACAGTACTGAAATAACACTCTCCAATGCCAAAATACTATGAAGATTAATTAGAGCTGCTTTTATTATGAAACATTTCTAGCCCTTTAAGGGGTTAAACTAGTGCACAAGAACAATTTTGGCCTTTTTAGTATACCTGTTCAACCATATTTTCTAATTTCTTTAGTACATCTGCACAAATTATATACCTTTATATAAGGATATGTTGGCTTTATTTTGATATTATAATTATAGGAAAAACCCATCACTTAGTTTGATAATAGAAAGAGCTAAAGAAAAAAAAGAAAAATAATACATTTTGAAAGGTTTTCCCAAGATGATTTGTGCTCAGTTAGTGCATTTTTTTGTACAGGGACTAGATGAAAAGTATGAACATTTATTCATACCTCCCAAGAGTCCCTTTTTAAGGGTGTACTGCCCCTCTGAGACACAAATCTGTATGTCACTCAGTTCTATCCTGTTGTCCCAATTTTAGGAAATCCAGCTTTGTGTTGTGTATATAAGTGTATCACATTGCTCCACAGCAATTTATCTTTACTTAAACTTCAGTATATGTTTATTAGTCTGTGTACATACAAAAGTTTGATCTTGCTCTAAATTATTTATTCAGCTACAAAAAGAAATGTCTCAGTAGGTTATGAAGTAAAATCAAATATATGTTGAAACTTGTACATACTAGTCTCCACCTCTTTGGCCAAATGAAATGCTATGAGTCATGCTCTATGCCTCTCTCTGCTTCACGATCACAATGAGGAGGAGAGAGGCAGAGAACAGTGACAAAGACATTGTCTTTGTCATGAGGGTCCATTGGAACATGTGATCGCTGTAGCAGCAAACCAACATGTGGAACCACTGGGGAACAGCTGGAGCTGACTGATCCAGTCCTACAGCAGTAAGTTACAGCCTCCCTGCCTTAATTACAACATGCTATGAGGCATGCAATGATTATTCACACATGACATGCCAGGACCAGTCCTGTCACATCACATGCCAGGACCAGTCCTGTCACATCATTTAACATTAACCCCTTAACGTTCAATACCGTGCTAGGACTGTCACAGCCAGTGAAGGTCCTGGCATGTCATGGAATTCAGAGCTCCCCTGAATCGGATCGAAAAATAAAAATGCCCCGTGGTCCTCAAGTGCCGGCTACGAGTACCGGTCCTTAAGGGGTTAAGAAATCAATGTTCTTTTACAATAAGTACCAATAAAATTTATGTCTTAGTAATTTTCCACCATTCATATGCTACGTGATAAACTTTATTTCAAGTAGGGGCTACATAGTTCTCAAGTAGGTATTCTTTTCTTTCTTTTTGTTTAAATTTAGCTTTTACCTAAGCACCCATTATTTCAACTAATCAGTAACAAGTCTCCTGATATGGCTGTGCGCAAGGAACTTTTTCTTTTCAATTAAAGAACTCACAGGGCACTCCACTGCTGAGTGTCTTCTGAGTCCTTTTGTTTACCTGAATCAGTTTATTGGCAGATAGCCCACTCAACAGCTGATTCTCTGTTGATAATCCAACTAAAGAAATCAATGGTGGCAATGGCTTTTAATTTGAAACCCTTTCAGTGCCACACGGTTGTACAGTGTACATCCTTATGGCACTGAAAGGGTTATGGAGTGAGGGGGGTGTTTGTGCTGCTGAAGTCTGAGCACATCCTCTCTGCAGAATGGTGCTGAAGTTTGAGTGCATGTTTTCCACTGAATGGTTGGAGCACATATGCTGAGCTCAGCCAGATTAAGACTCCATAGTACCCTAGTCAGTATCCTGAATTATCACTCACCCAGCCAGGGTCCTGACCTCCCATAAACCTTTCTTGGCTTGCCCGCTGTTTTTGTGGGTATTAAGACACTGATATCTAAGGGGTAAATACATAAAAAAATGTACTGCAGAGCTTATATTTGAATTGGGGCTACACAGTTGATGCAACAGAGCTTATAATTTAAATGGGGTTTCAAAAGTTATACCACAGGGTTTAAAATTGAAATGGGCTGCATAACTGATATCACAGACCTAAAAATGAAATGGTGCTACACTAGTGATACCGCAGAGCTACAAAGGAAATGGTGCTACACTAGTGATACCGCAGAGCTACAAAGGAAATGGGGCTAGTCTAGTGATACTACAGAGATAACAATGGAAATGGGGATATACTAGTGATACCACAGCACTTACAGTTGAAATGGGGCTACATAAGTGATACCACAGACCTAACCATGGAAATGCTATACCACAAAGCTACAGTGGAAATGGGGCTACCCTAGTGATACCACAAAGCTAACAATGGAAATAGGGATACATTAGTGATACCACAGAGCTAACAATGGAAATGGGGATACATTAGTGATACCACAGAGCTAACAATGGGCATGGGTCTACACTAGTGATACCACAGTGCTTACAGTTGAAATGGGCTACACTAGTGATACCACAGAACTTACAACTTAAATTGTGCTTAAGTACCCACATACACTCTCTACCTACCCAGCCTGGTTCCACTGGTAGTCACAGCCCCCACATATCCTGCTTGATCCCCAGCTTGGTTACACTGCTAGTCACCCCCCCTCCAATACATTGCCTGACTGCCCTACAGCCTGGTCACAACTGCTACAAGCATGTCTGTCTGCCTCCCCCCAACTTCTTCTACTGGTTATGACAGACTACACATACTGTTTGACCCACAGCCTGGTTCCACTGGTAGTCACAGTCAGCCCTCACATACTGTCTAACCCCAAGTTTGGTTCCACTGGTAGTCACAGTCAGCCCTCACATAATGTCTAACTTCCAACTTGGTTCCACTGGTAGTCACAGTCAGCCCTCACATCCTGTCTAACCCCCAGTTTGGTTCCACTGGTAGTCACAGTCAGCCCTCACATACTGTCTAACCTCCAACTTGGTTCTACTGGTAGTCACAGTCAGCCCTCACATACTGTCTAACCCCCAGTTTGGTTCCACTGGTAGTCACAGTCAGCCCTCACATACTGTCTAACTTCCAACTTGGTTCCACTGGTAGTCGCAGTCAGCCCTCACATCCTGTCTAACCCCCAGTTTGCTTCCACTGGTAGTCACAGTCAGCCCTCAGATACCGTCTAACCTCCAACTTGGTTCCACTGGTAGTCACAGTCAGCCCTCACATACTGTCTAACCCCCAGTTTGGTTCCACTGGTAGTCACAGTCAGCCCTCACATACTGTCTAACCTCCAACTTGGTTCCACTGGTAGTCACAGTCAGCCCTCACATCCTGTCTAACCCCCAGTTTGGTTCCAGTGGTAGTCACAGTCAGCCCTCACATACTGTCTAACCTCCAACTTGGTTCCACTGGTAGTCACAGTCAGCCCTCACATACTGTCTAACCTTCAACTTGGTTCCACTGGTAGTCACATCTCCCACATACATTGTTTGACATGCGATGATGTAATACTTTGCTGATATCCCTAACAACAATGCTGCACTGTGTAGTAGTAACACACTAGTGAGCCCAAGTCTTCTGATAAAGGTGCAATGGCCCTGAAAGCTGAGTTTATTTCCTGATGTAATGAAAACTGATTTACATTATGCCATAAAATATGAAACAAATGAGCATAAGTAGAACTTTCCTCCTGTATACAAGGGGAAACTCAGACTGGAGTTACAGTTGCCCAGAAACCACCATAATGATAAATGTTTGGTGCCATTGTGTAAATGTTTATTCCGGAGGTGGACAGCGTACAGTCCTCCAGCTGCACAACTGCTGAGGCTGATTGGTATTCTAGTCCTACAAGAGCCGGAGGATTACAGTTTCCCCACCCTTGTCTATGCACAGGAAGCTACAATGTATTTTTTTCATGTAGACTGTCCTGAAAGTTCCACAGTGGCAACTTTACATTATCCTGTCTCTATCCAACCTGGGAGACTAACCTTGTAATTGGCAAAACGTTTCCCTTCTCTGTATGTATTTAATGTTTCAGTTGTTCCTCTTGTCCCTTTAGAGTGTAAGCTCTTGAGAGCAGGGCTCTCCCCACCATTTGTATAAATGTGTGTAACTGTGTCATGTGTGTATAATGAGCATTCCATAACTGGACAAGGCTGTGGAATATGTTAGAACTTTTTAAATGAATAATATCTATATCTATCTATCTATCTATCTATCTATCTATCTATCTATCTATCTATCTATCTATATCTATCTATCTATCTATCTATCTATATATATAAAGTAACCTTATAATCTCTCCCTGTACAAGTATATTATCCTTCTGGTGCATATCATTGTTTTATTACTACATTGCTTGCCTATCTTTAGAAATACAAAAGAATAGTTTATAAGCCAATTTCCACTGTTATTTTCAACACAATACTGCTAAACCTATATTTCATAATTGGGGTTTATGAACAAAATACTCTGTTTTACTTTCTGGGGCATTAACACATGAGGTCACTCATTTTCTTAAATCCTTATAAATTTGATTTCCCTGGATTGTCACTCTTTAAAGGAATACTAATACTTTATTATTACTATCCCCCATATTGTACATATTTGTAAAATAATTTAATGGCCCCCAGGTTCATCTCTCAAACCTTTATGGTTTGAGAGATAATCGAAGGCAAAGTTCCCCCCTCCCTCCCCCTTCCCTGAAGTCAGCGTTGTGCTGACTGCAGGGATATCCGGTCTGACTTTAATCATGCGGCTCTGCAGCAGAGCCACAATTGTGTTAGTGACAAAGAATTATTTCACTGAAACGGTCTTCTACATGTGCTTGCAAACCAAGAACATGTAGAAGACCGTTTCAGTGAAATAATTATTTTTCACTAACGGGATCTCGGCTCAGCTGCAGAGCCGCAAACCTGTCGTACGACAGACTTCCACTGCAGTCAGTACAACGCTGACTTCAGGGAAGGGGGAGGGAAGGGGGAACTTTGCCTTCGGTTATCTCTCAAACCATAAAGGTTTGAGAGGTGAACCTGGGGGCTATTACATTATTTTACAAATATGTACAATATGGGGGATAGTAATAATAAAGTATTGCTATCCCTTTAAACAGGTTGCTTTATTTTCTGTAAAATGTACACTTTTCCTTTAATACTATTTGAATATAAATAATTCATATATTAAAGAGAATCCCTGATGCACCTCACTAGTAACTGTATTATTAGTAACCCAGGAAAGATGCATCAAACAGCAGTAGGATACAAAACTTTTATACTTCAGGAAAAGCTCTACAAACAATATATGCTTGTTTCATTAAAAAGCTTCATGTGTCCTTCAAATTTTGCTTTTGTCTAAGAATCCGCCATTTGCAGCAATTACGGCCTTGCAGACCTTTGGCATTCTAGCTGTCAATTTGTTGAGGTAATGTGAAGAGATTTCACCCTATGCTTCCTGAAGTACCTCCCACAATTTAGATTGGCTTGATGAGCACTTCTTACGTACCATATGGTCAAGCTGTTCCCATGACAAGGAAATTTATAAGTGACCCAAACTTTTGAATCATAGTGTATGTAACATTGTGTGAGAGTGTGTAATAGAAATTAGTGTAATGCATGTGTTGTAAATCAATGGGAAATTTTATGTTACACATTTTAAAATTCTTTTGTTCAAAAATTGCTTTTTTCAGAAGTGGACTGTCACAGGCAGAATCTCTCTGTGAATTTTCCAATAGTGCATGCAAACAATGGGGGAGCAGAGAGAGAATATCCCAGGTAGCAAGATGGTTCATGGTCTACGGAGGATCTGCTTTTTATTATATGTCTTTATGCACATTACTTTAAGTAAGTGCATCATGAACCCCATCCAGGCTAAATCAATGTACCCACAGTGCACTACCAGCTCATGCCCTGGTCCAAGCCTATGCTCTTGTCTGGATCTGCGCCCCTTGATACTGGCCCTGACAGAGCCTAATCATAAAAAGGTTTTCAGGCTTTATATAAAAATCTAGTGATGTCTCCTAGTCTTAACCCTTTAACCTCTTCAGTGCCAGAGGCTCGGGCCATTTCCTGTACCATGCAGGCCAGACACTTTTTCAGCATTTTTGCTATCCTTCCGTTTAGGCTTGATTTACTCTGGTGATTTTTAGTTACATATGGAAAACTATATATTGTTTTTTTCAGAACAAATTGAGCTTTCTTGTGGTACCTTAAATGAAGAGACTTTTACATTGTGCAAAAACCTATGATGCCATAATGACAAAAAAAGTAAAAATTTACTCATTTTGCTAAAATGAAATACTATGTATCAAAAACATTTACCTTGATTGAAAAAGTTTCATTATTTGAAAAAGCCCCGCAACCCCCGAGTAAAAAAATACCAAATCTGTATAGTTTTACCAACGTCCATGGCTAGCGCAGAGCCCTAATCACCAGCAGTACAAAATGACATTTTCAACTTTATAAATTAATATGGGCATTCTAGGGTTTTTGTGGTAGAACTACCCTAAAACAGTGGAATAACTATATAAAACTATATATTTCTGAAAAGTAGATAACCTGCAGCATCAAATGAGGGGTAACTTGCCTTCTTGCCCCAAGCCTGTTGTGCTCGAATGCTTCCAGAAATTGGCACTATAAGAAAAAAATGGCATTTTCTTACATTTCTGCCCCTTCAACTGTACTGAAATCTGCGAAAACCATGGAATTTCCAACTATATTCATTAGCTAGTGCTCTTAGGAGAAAAATGACACCCCATTGGTATGGGTTGACCTACCTCAGGAGACGCTAGAAGTGCAAAAAGACACCTACTACAACCTCTAAATATTCATTAGCTAGTGCTCTTAGGAGAAAAATGACACCCCATTGGTATGGGTTGACCTACCTCAGGGGGCGCTAGAAGTGCAAAAAGACACCTACTACAACCTCTAAATTTTCTAATATTTTCTCAAACATTACTTGTCTATAAAAAAATAACAACTAGAGAAGTGAAGAAAGGCTACACAAACCATACCATTTTGGAAAGAAGACAACTTGCTGCATCTAATAAGGGGTGATTTGCCTTCTTACCCCAAGCCTGTTGTGCCCAAATGCTTCCAAAAGGTGGCACTATAGGAAAAAAAATGCATTTTCTTACATTTCTGCCCCTTCATCTGTATGGAAATCTGTGAAAACCATGGAATTTCCAACTGTATTCATTAGCTAGTGCTCTTAGGAGAAAAACAACACCTCACTGGTATGAGTTCACCTACCTTAGGGGGTGCTAGAAGTAGAAAACTACACCTACTACAAACTCTGATGTTTCTAACATTTTCTCAAACGTGACTTGTCTGTACAAAAATGGCTATAACATCTTCAGAAGTGGAAAGAAGATAACCTGCCACTCCTTCGGAGCGTCCAGTGCTGTATCAGCCACAGAGCGGGCAGTCTCTACTGAGCATGTCTTCCCCGCGACTGGATGGCAGTGGCACTGTGGCCCGTGTAACGGGCTCTTCAACTAGTTCTCCAATAAAAGAAAAATTAGCCATTCTAAAATTGTTAGCCTTTTTTCTTGTGGTTAAAGGGGAACATTCACATGAGAAAAATATTTTTAACCAGTTGTTTAACCACTTAAGTAGTATTAGTAAACGTGCCTTTTTTTTTGTTTGTTTAATGTGCTTTTAAAGATCCTTAACTTCCAAATGATGCACTTTCGCATAATGCGGCATGGTGTATCTGCAGCACAGCTCTCAGGACTTCCCAGCACTATTTCATTCTCCTCCCACCCCCCTACCGGCTGCCCCAGGGAGTGCATTCCTGAGCGCGTTTTGTCTCTTATGTGAATGCTCCCCTTTAACCACACACGTTGAATTACGCACTGGTATTTAAGGAGTTAATTTATGGTGCAACTAGGCAATACATTCAGAAATATTGAATCCTTGACTAAAGTACTTGCAATCTTCTTGTCTACTGTGCAAATAAGAAAAATACTATAATTCACTAAAAAATCTTGAATTACTGCTATAATTCTAACATCTTTCACTGACAGAGGAAAAGAAAATGGTCTGCATTAATTTTTGTTTCTGAGCCTAAGGTCCCTGAATATCTGATCTTGTTAAGGCAGGTTGCAATATTAATAATTTACACCTCTGCTGGCAAATCCCCTTCATGTGAAAGGAGAAGCCTTTACTGCGTAAGACATATGGTTCAGCAATAAATCAATATATAAGAATATTGCAGTGATCGCTCAGCATGCTCAAAGCCCTTTCTCCCTTAGGACATTAGGGTCTTTCATTACTCACACAAAGCTCCAAATCATGTTCCCGAGATTGCTGCCCTCCCAGCTCATAGGTAATTAAATCCATTCCATCTGAGATTCTCTTAATAAAATATAGAGTTAGGAGAAGAGAGGGAGGGATTACAATTAACATTAAGTCATACTACATAACCAAGATTTTTCAAGGTGGTTTTTCAAATTGCTAAGGTGACGTTTTCCCAAATTACCCATCCTTTTAGTAATACAAATACAAACTATGTGTGTGTTTATTTTCTAAATCACATGAGTATTTAGATTAAGGGTAGGCAATATGCACCTATCAAACTGGTGCTGGGTTAGAACTCCCATCATCATTAGACAGATGATGGCCTTGTCTAGATGCACGGAACCATCATAAAGTGCAACATTTTCATTACCAGCCTACATATAGCCATTTTATCATTAAACAGCAGAGTTTGTTCATTGTCACTGTACAGGCATTCTCAGCAACAGTTATTATACAGCAGAACATGCTTACTGTCGCTGTTACTAGTTACCAGGCATTATACAGCAATGCATGTTCATTGTCGTTGTACAGATATATTCAATGACAATCATTATACACAATCCATGTTCATTATAGCTGTAAAGAACTGCAGTATCATTATTCATTGTTGATATCAGTGTTGTCAGGGAATCTGATCCATAAGAGTAGCAAACAGTTAATGGTCTGTCACAGCCGTTTTTGCTTGCTGTTATTCCAAGTCTATGGGTCATATGTTCAAAGAAGTTGTGAAAGAGCTTTTGTCATTTATAACGACTTTTCAAAGTACAGTGTCGTTGGGATCATTAATATTTTCAGAGAGTGTCGGTTGTGATTTGAAATATGTCTTTTACCCTGACTGAAATTGTCGTATGAAAAGACAAAAAATGTCTTAACTAACGACAAAAATGTCTTAACTAATGACAAAAATGCTCACATTCAGAACACATTGCCTTCACTTTTTTCTTAGCGTACAAATTTTGTCTTTTGAAAGACTTTTTTTGTCATTAGTTACGACAAATTTTCTTTTCCTCTATACGACACTGGAGAATAGTTTAGCCACGCCCTTGCCCTGCCCCTTTGCCCATCAATTCTGGAGTTGTGTCGTACACAACGGACATTACTAGTTTTTTGTCGTATATTCTGTAGAAAATATGTTGTTCATGCATTCAATTACTTATTTTTGTCTTTTATACAACAATTTTTTGTCGTTATGCCTTTGAACATACGGCTCTGTGTGTTTAAGAAAACATGTTTTCATCTTACAAAAATGCTGAGTATTAGAATTTAAAAATTCAGAAGACCACACAAAGATAAGACTTGGTTATTCTTACAAAATTTCATAAATTATATTTATTCTGAGAGATAAGAGAGGCAATGATATCAATTGGCAACAAAGGCCTATTGTCCATTGTTTTTAACCGAACAGGTGTTCTTTGCAATTCAGTAACGCCATCTTCTGGTGTAGGAGATTGCTTCTAGTGAGCTTTGGTTAATTGATTTATTGACCAGTCAAAATGCCTTCTGGAAACTTAGTTCAACTGTATAATTCATAGGGTTGGTGTCACGGTCTTGCCACTACCTGCCCTTCTCCGTGTCTGCCTGTGTTGCCTTCTCGCTCCAGTCCTGTTCCGTTAGGCTGCTCTGTCGGACGCCTGTGCACTTTTGGCTTTGGTGCATCTTGCGGGGATGTCATCACTAGTCGTCTATAACAGGCTTCCTCCCTCAGTCTTCGGTGCACTCTCACAGTGTCCGTAGACCTGCTTCATGTGTGTCTGCTTTGCCCTAGCCCTATCCCTGGCTCTGTGCTTAGTCTCCTGGTCTTGGACTCGGCTGCTTGAAGATTCTTCTGACCTGATTCCTGGTGCAGTGAACCGGCTGGTCTGTCTGCTCTTCTGCTGCTCTTCCGCTGTTGTCTCTTCCTGGCTCTGTGTACCGATCTGGCTTGTCTGGCCTTCTCAGGATTACTTCCAGCATCCCTGACTCCTGTCCGCATCCTTCACCGCTCCCTGTACCTCAGGTCAGTGTAGCTTTTCTTTTGGGGTATTTTAGCCGCTGGGGAGTTTTAGCTACCTGGTGGCCCCCGCTCCCTTGCTCCGATCCCTATCCAGTGCACCCTAGCCTTCACTCCCCCTGCAGGGGAGCTTGTACTGTTGGCAGGGTCGCCATCCAGGTCTGGGTTCCGGCTCAACCGGGATCGGACATCTGGCTTCGCAGCCAGCAACTTTATCCGGCTACGGCTGCAGCAAGGCCTCGTTGCTGACAGTCCCTGTCCACAAGCTCCAAACCCCAGCGTCGCTCCCGAGCACTCCCTCCCCTGCAGGATGATACCTGCGCCATTCAAATTGTGACAGCTGGCCTATAAAATAAGGGTTGGCAGTACCTTTTGTGTAAAACGTTTATAGTAAAAGCAAATTATATGAGGGAAGGGGACTATTTTGGCTGGGTTTTTCCTAATGTCTTTCTGGATGTTATGGGAATCTGGACAGGGCCGGATTTGCCATTAGGCAAAGTAGGCACCTGCCTACAGGTGCACGCCAATGAGAGGCGCCTGCCATTTGTATTTTTTTTTTTAATTTTTCTTGATGACATCATATCCCAGCGTTCTGCATTCCTGAATAGGAGACCGCGCGGGAGCTCCATCAGGCACAAGACTGTGCCAAAGGAGGCACATACAGATCTCCTACCAGGTAGGTAGGAAATGGACAACGGGGGGAGTCAATGTGAGGGCAATGTGGAGCTAATGGGGGGCAAGTTGGAGCCGATGGAGGGTAATGTGGAGATGGTGGGGGGCAATGTGGAGCTGATGGGGGGCATTGTGAGGGCAATATGGAGCTGATGGGAGGCATTGTGAGGGCAATGTGGAGCTGATGGAGGCAATGTGGAGCTGATGGGGGGCATTGTGAGGGCAATGTGGAGCTGATGGGGCAATATGGAGCTGATGGGGGCATTGTGAAGGCAATGTGGAGCTGATGGGGGCATTGTGATGGCAATGTGGAGTTGATGGGGCAATATGGAGCTGATGGGGGGCAATGTGAGGGCAATGTGGAGCTGATGGGGGCATTGTGAGGGCAATGTGGAGCTGATGGGGCAATATGGAGCTGATGGGGGGCATTGTGAGGGCAATATGGAGCTGACGGGGGGCAATGTGAGGGCAATGTGGAGCTGATGGGGAGCAGTGTGAAGGCAGTATGGTATATGGAGATGATGGGGGCAGTATGGAGCTGATGGGGGCAATGTGAGGGCAATATGGTATATGGAGATGATGGGGGCAATGTGAGGGCGATATATGAGATGATAGTGGCAAGCTGGAGCTAATGGGGGGCAATGTGGCGATGATGGGGGCAATGTGAGTGCAACATGAAGATGATGGGGGGCAACATAGAGATTAGGAGCATTGTGGAGGTATCCAGTGCAGATGGCCCATTGGGGGGGGGCTTCAAATTTCAGTGCCTACAGGCTCCTGAGATGTAAATCCAGCCCTGAGTCTGGACCTACCTGAATGGGAAGCAGTGAGCTGATAACCTACATCACCACATATTATATCTTATCTGGAATTGGTAACTATATACTTTCTTGTACAAAATTCTGTTTTTGTTAACCCTTGCAGTGGTGGTATTTTATAGCAAACATGATGCTGCTCTTTTCATCATTATAGTTTATATATGCATTTATATAACTTCTTAGTCTTTGCTTTTTAATAAACATATATTGTTCTATGCATATGATTATTATGTGGGAAATGTATTCACAGCTTTTGTTTCATCCAGAAATTATGAACATTGAAAACAGCAGATAAACAGTCAAATTCTATTTATTTGATCTCGGACATTTTGTCTTTCAGATAAGTTTCTAATTGTTGCAATATTTTGCACGTGTTTTCAAAGGGTTGGAATGAGATATGAGGCCAGATTGAGCTCGTCTCACATGACAAAATTACCTTCCACATAGATTGTCAGTTTTATACAGGTTTTTAGGGGCAGGTATTTATATACGCTGCAGCCAACTATATTATTAACAATTGTTAAGAACAATTAACACTTGTTATGTTGCTGTGTTCAAATATAGCTAGCTTAAATCTCTGGATACATATATGTAAGGTTGAACCCTATATATATATGCTGGGTATGTTGCCTTGTTTCATAAATATATCTTAGTATATGACTAGGTCATATATATATATATATATATATATACTAGTTGAACAGCCCGTTACACGGGCCACAGTGCCTCTGGCAGCCGGTCGCGGGGCAGTCACACGCAGTGGAGACTGCCCGCGCCTCGGCTGATACAGAGCCTCTGGCAGCCGGTCGCGGGGCAGTCACACGCAGTGGAGACTGCCCGCGCCTCGGGCAGTCTCTACTGCGCATGACTGCCGCACGCGCAGCAGTGTCTACTGCGCATGTCGGGCGTTACACACAACTTGGCGAATTATTATATAGGATATATATATATATATATATATATATATATATATATATATATACCGTAAAATCTCAGGTATAATACACACCTGTGTATAATACGCAGGTGTATATTATGCCCAACATTTTAGGGGAAAACAAGAGTGCCTATGTATAATACGCACCCTTGTTTTCCCCCTTACTTAAAAAAAAAAAAAGTATTGCTGCCGGCTACCTTCCCTCCCCCCCAGCACGATCCGATGTCAATAGAATCCTTACTTTATTTTGCTGTCCTTGAATACTGCACTCTGTCTGGTTTAAGCTCTGGTCCCATCTTCCCATGCGGGCGGCAGGCTTGCATTTGCTGCCCGCTTCCTTCAATGGATTTTCAGGACCTTCCGCCTCCAGCCAATGGTAAAGGGTTAATGCTTTGGCTGCTAGAGAGGTCTCCAATGCATTGCTTTACAAGGTGTTGGAGAACTCTCTGGCATCTAAGGGGTTAAAAGCTCAATAATTTTCATCCTTTCTCATGGTGCATTTCGTTTGTTCCGGAGCTGCACCTCCAAGGTGTCCACCCTAGTTTACAGTATAAAGGACTTAAGAACCAAACTGAATTTTTAGCAGTTAAATTAGTAATGGGTAACCGGTGCCCTTGGGACCACATACAGCCTTCCCACCCAAACGCACACATGCACACAGCACACATCATCTTTTGTCTCACACTATACTGTACTTTACACTTTCACTGTTCTGCCTTAACCTATTGTATGACAGAGAGGTCTCCAACACTCGCAATTCATTAGAGACCGCTCTAGTAATCAAGGGGTTAGTCTACACTTTTTACGATTTTTAACAACGCAGTGTGGTCCCTTTAGTGCACCTGAGGGCCTCATATGTGGTCACTGATGGTGAACCAATCTCTGAACTGAATAGAAGCCATTGAAGTTGGTCAAAATGCCTTAAATTTAGAAAAAAATATATACGCTTTGTTGTTGTGAAAAGGGCCATTCAGTAAATATGGACCATTAAGTAAAATTCAATAGTAAATTGGGGGATGCACATGTGCAAAGGGCACAGTTATTCAAAAATGAGCACCCCTTTAACATATACTTTTTCATTTAAATTAAAAAAAATATTATAGAGCTTTATCTATGACTTAAGCAAAGGAGATGCATCATTCAAATGTTATTACAGTTCAAACCACACTACAAAATGCAATCTTATTTTGCTGTCTCTGTAGAAAGTTACTACAAAAGAGCCACCTAATAATTTGAAGTCTGATTTAAAAAATCAAGTACAATTGAACTTTAATTACCTTTGAATGAGCCATTGGGAGAACCCTAGGTTTACTCTACAAGAAACACACTACAATATATTAACTCACCCTGTACTCATGAAGGGAAATTCTAAAAACATGGCCTGTTATGTGTCCCTGATGAGAGGTTTGGGAACCACTGTACTCAAAATGATAGTAATGTTTCACAAAAACAGCAGCTCCAATTAATCTTCATAGCAATTGAGCCATAGAGAGTGTTATTTCAATACTGTGAGAGTTGTAGTTCAAGAGTAATTGAATGATACAGTATCCCCCCTCCCGCCCCTTTTACCTAGTGTAACACTGCTCACCTCAGATGTGGAATCTGGCTGCTTGACCAGACAGATAACAGCAAGGGACAATCTTCTTGCTGTGAGAACAATGAAAACCCTGCTCCCATTGACAGATTTTTCAGGTTTTCCCTTATCTTAATTGAAGATTTTCCCTCTCTGCAATCTACCTGGGAACCTCCTTGCTGCTCTGAGGTGAACAGTGTTTCATCAGTAAAAGGGGCGGGAGGGGGATACTTTGTCATTGAATTACTCTTGAACTACAACTCTGACAGAATTGAAATAATACTCTCCAAAGTCCAAATACTATGATGATTAATTAGAGCTGTATTTATTATGAAACATTACTATCCCTTCAAGATTAAACAAGTATATACTGAAAACCTGTTAGTATGTTCTGGAGACTGAAGTTGGGAACTGCTGCGTTAACCCTTTGGTTGCTAAATGTCCTCAGTATATGTCTGTGCACTGTATCTACCGAGTTGTGAAAACTATTTTAGTGCCAGAGGGGTGAGAAATGGGATACACATTTCTCTAAAACAGTGGAAATTGAGGACAATAAATTATGAAGATCTGAGCCAATTCTGGGGTAAACCAATTATACCATAAGGAACGAATAAAATATCCCGTAATTTAAATGGGGATTTTACCCCTTGAATGTAGAGAGGTCTCAAACACATTTCTTTCCAATGCATTTGAGTTCTGTCTAGCATATAAGGAGTTAAGAGTTCCATTTATATCAATAGGAATTTGGCGAATGTTTGTCTTGTACAGTACAGTTGGCTTGCTCCAGAATTACTTCAATACATCAGCTTTACTGTGTAAATAAAAGGCATAGAGAAGTGAACCCCCCCCTACTTACAGGCTGGCATGTCCCTCTGTAATATGCACATCTTGCAGCATGTTCCGATGTCCTCCTGCTAGTTGTAATCCCTCCAGAACTGCCAGCTGGTGCGAAGAAAGGAGAGGTGGCAGAACTGAGTGGACTGTGCTAACATGGAGAGTCACTCGCTCAGAACGTGTCCCTTACAGTCAGTCTCAGGATAAACCCAGGCACGAAGCCACCGTCTTCCCATGTTCCAATATCAATAGTGACAAATGGTTCTATGTATATGGACTAATTAGGAAACTGTCCAGCTCTTCTCTAACAACAGAATTTATTATAAACAATTGCTTTCCTCTTCAGCTTCTTCAGTTTAATATTCTCTCCCAAACAATATCACCTAAAGGGGTTTATTTATGGAAGGGTGAATGTTAAGATTGTATGTGTTTAATGCACATCCCTGGTACTTGCTTTGTTCTATCATTAACTCTTTAAAGGGGAAATATAGGGTCCATAAAATAAACATCTAAATGTTGGCTGTGCCCCAAGACCTATAGGAACTGAATTCCCATAGCTCAAAACTCCTCCATCGTGGTCTGGTTTGCATTGTAGATAGATAATGATAATTTGCAAGGCTGAGTGACGTCAGCACCTTACTTGACGCAGGCGTTTGTTACTGGGCATAATAAGATATCACACAACATTTTGGGATATAGAAATACCACAGCTTTATTTTGAAATTCAAATTTAACATTATTTATAATTATTTCAACCTCATGCTAAACTTGCCCTTGCGAGCTGTAGGGTAACAATGTAACATTTATGTCCAAGCATGGACTCTTCAAATTTCTAAAAACAATTTTTCCAGTACCCCATAGGCCTGCTACACACATAAGCCCAATAGGTAAGGCCAAATTAACCTGCAGCAAAGCCTGGTGTGTGTATATCCCATAAGGTCATTGGCCTGTACCTTTTCCTCCAGTATCTGCATTCCATAGATTACCCTATCTGCTTGGGAAGGACTCATCGCTTAAGCTATGACAACATAAGTGTGTAACACAACCCACAACCAAACAGAGGGAGGGAGGGTGGGAGCGCTTCCAGGCATGCTGCAGAGGACTGGCAGCATCCTCTTCTCTTCTGGCAATGAATTACCTCCTTGCCTTCCCCTTACTCCCTCAACCCCCCTTTTCCACTATCATCCAATCAGTGCTGCTCAACAGCTGCGCGTGCCAGCACTGAACCTCAGCAGGCTCCCCTTCCATTAACCCATTCAAGGGTTTCACACTCCGGGGAAGTTCTTGATAATCATGGGAAATTGTGCTCCTCTCTGTTTAAGCCTATAGCAGCCTACATTATCAAATCTGCCATCAGTGGGCTTCTATAGAGAGGAGAGCAATATCTCATAACCACTGAGTGAGACGCTGTCGTCATTCAGCCTTGTAGATCAGTATGAGCTGTAAGACAAATTAGAGCACAACATAGGAGATTAGGCCATGGGCACTCATCCAACACCTCTCAGGGGGCACAGTTGAACATTTTAAAGGTTATTGTATCAACTCTACATTGCCCCCTTTATGAAGCAAAACATTGTGCAACTCATTGCAAAACAATGCATTGCACACTTTGCTGGTCTTTAACACCTTAAGGAACCATAAAGTGCCAGAACTGTTATGGAAAATCTTCCGTTAAGGACCCATGACGGTTCTGTGCGTCATGGAATTCAGGGGTCCCCGTGCTGCTGCACGTCGTTTGGGGACCCCTTAGTCTACTGAACCCAAACAATAAGTGCTCAATGGTCCGTAACGTCCAGCTGCACAGCCATTCATTAAGGGGTTAAAGGGTTAATCATTCTCAAATTTATTCGTAGGTGAATGCATTTGATAGGATCATTTGAAACAATTGAGTAAAAAAACACTGGGAATCACGAACAGGTACAAAGAGTAATACAAAATGTACTGCAGCTCAGACTTATGTTTGTTTTTAGTTCTCTGTGGCACATAATAAGGAAATCAATGAAACATGGTTCACTCTTGGGAAAGCAAATAAACCAAGTTATAAAACATGTTGAGATCACACACTTAGTGCCATATGTTCAAAAGAGAAGCAGAGGAGTTCTGGGGCAAACCATTTGCACTTTATAGGAGAACTAATTATTGCCATTGATTTATATGAGGAGTCTAACCCCTTGAAGGGTAGGCATTGGTGACCTCTCTAGCCTTTAAGGTGTAAAAGCTTCCATTTAAAACAATGGGAATTTTGGGAATCTATAGTTCTCCCCTATACTGCAATCGGTTTGCCCCAGAATGTCTCAGCTTTTCTTTTTTAGCAGTGACCCAGGTGGTAGAGTTCAACAGAGAATTATGTTCTGTGAGATGTTCCTTTCAGCAGGATTTCCCATCCCTCTCTCCCTAGCATCCATCTGAGGGCTGCCCCAGCTCAAGGAATCCCAACGGAATTACCACATTAACTGGAAATAGGCAGGCTGCTTACTTCATAAATATTTTATTAACTTTGATTTGAGAAAGATAGCAAACCATTGCATTATATTTCTTTTTAGAATTAAATGTTTGCTGTTGTCTGTATGGGGATGATGTCAATTGTAGCATCCAACAGCAGAAGATCCAACAATTGTCTACCCGTGGAGCACAGAATATTTTCATGTATAGAACCCTATTTAAAGGGCAACTAGTTTAGTATTTTAACGTGTGGTGCAAATTATGTTTCATTCTGCAGGTTTGCAAAGGTTAACCTTTGCAAGCCTGCAGTGTTTCTTCTTCATTAGTCTCTTGCATTAAAATGGCAATGTGTTCCTACTAATTTTCCTAGACAATCACAACCATTCCACCTTTGGCAATAACTGCATAATAACCTTATAACCTAAGTGTAAAGTTCCCTCCTGGGCTTCTCAATCCTAAAGTAGGTGCTATGTGCTTCAGAGAGTCAATTGATAACTTCCATTGGCTGCTACATCTGCTGTCTGGCAATTCAAGTAGGAATGAGGCTGCTATCAACAGCTTCAGGTCTTGCAGGAGGTGGGATAAGATAGCTTGAAATCCTCACAAATCATGCACGACCCTTACAGTTTGGAGTCCGGGTCCTGCAGTCACTAGTGGGGAGGTATAGTAAGAAGCCTGGGGGAAGGGGCAGTTTGGGTTCTGTTCAATTATCATTGTTAAAATTCTGCTTCATACAGATATGTGAGCCACAGTGATAATAAGCTTGAGCTCTGACAATTTTTTTTCTTGCATTTTTTTCATTTGAGTTGCCATTTAATTTTAATACTTTAGTGTCCCTTACCCCTTGTTACTAAATACATTTCCAACACATTGTGAAGAAATTTCCCCAAATTTCCCCAACAGTCAATGAGTTAAAAAACTCATGTTTCTCCTATGAAATTCACTAACAAGCCTGATTTCTGAAGAAACACGCACATTGAAAATCTATTAGCTTCATGTGGCATTTTGTATGCTCCCAATGTTTTAGATGCTTTTCATTAGCTGTGTTTCCCCCTTGGGAGTTGAAGGGAGATTCCTGGTACTGTAAGCACTTCCAACATCCGGAACAGAAAAGTGCTTTATTGATTCTTGTGCCATTTAATTTATTGGTGTGTAACATTTCTATTACCATGTCTGTGTTATCTGGATTGCCATTGGGGGTTGACCTGAGTAAGAACTGGGAGATAATGATATCCCTTGACACTGACATTTTCAGTTAAAGGAAAACTATCATTATATATTTTTATTGCTATAATCCTCTTTTTCTTTAACTATTTCATTGTCCAAGTTGTGTCCACTGCATTGGCTGGTACTCAAAAAGGCTAAATGCAGCCTAAATGATGTATAATATAGTGTTTTTTAATAAATTGTGGCCATTTGCAAAAAGATGTTAACCTTTTGAGTGCCAGAGGGGTATGCAATGCATTACCCCTCTGGCACTCAAAGGGTTAATGTCATATGTACATATAATTGTATAACTTACCTTAACACTGAATGCCAGAGAGGCAAGCAAAGCATTGCTTTGCAAAGTGTTGTGTACCTCTCTAGCACTCAAAGGGTTGAATAGGCACACAGTCACTTAAAAACGTTATTGTTGTCGATTAACGTGATAGAGTATCCAAAAAATAATTAATCTTAATCAGTTTAACCCTTTGAGTGCAAGAGGGGTACGAAATGCACCCCTCTTATCTCTTTTGGTTACATCCTTGTTGATGTGCACTTCTGAAGTCTTTTGATTTGCTTTAATCAAAATCAAAGGAATAATGTACAATAGGAATAAATGGCCCTTCATTTGCTTAACAGAAGGATTTTCCTAGGTAAGTATCCTTCATACCACAGTTATGTTTATATACTATTTTTTTGTATTTGATCTTTATGGTAGTCTACGTTTAGTTATGGTAGTTTCATTTTACAACTGACCATGACCAATGACTCATATGAGCCATTCAGAACAATTGAACTGAATTTTCTATTATGCAGAGCTATATTCGATCATTTTACACAGATACATTCATATTCATGCAGAAAATATGACAAAAATGTTACAAATTTAGAGGCAATGTATTGCACTTTCTGCAGCAAAAAAAACAAATCCAAAATGATTTAACCCCTTGAGTGCCCGAGAGGTACGCACTGCATTGCTCTGGCACTCAAGGGGTTAAATGAGCCATTTAGTCATTTGAATGCTAGAGATATCTTCAATGCAATGCAAATCAATGGAGACCTCTCTAGCATTCAAATTAATGGACATTTTGGTAATGGTATTTGTCTCCCATGGTGCACTTGGGTTACCCCAGAATTGCTCCATGTTTTGTTCATTTATGATGTGCAGTTGTTTTGCTGCAGATAAAGGACCATTAGCACAAACAAAGTGGAATAATTATATGACAAACCAATTACATAATAAAGAACAATTAAAAATCCAATTGATTTGAAGGGGAAGCAACATGCTGTGGGCATGACAGTTGTTTGCAGGCTTACAGGACATAAGCTCCGCCCCCTGCACATAGTTATCTTAACCGTATTGCTTTTCAATATAATGCACATCCCTCTGATCCGTAACCCATTAAGGACCAAGGAACATGTACATCATGGAGTGAACGTCCCTAAAGGACGCATGATGTATGTGTACGTCATGGATTTCAGGGCTCCCTGCGTGGCTTCATGCTGTTTGGGAAGCCCTGAATTGGATCCTGTAAAAAAAAGCTCCATGGTCCTTAAGTGCCAGCCTCACACATCTTAAGGGGTTAAAGGGTTAAGAAGGCTCATGCCACCATCTGTCATGTCCGCCTCTCTGGACATGACATTCAGTATGAATTGAGGATGTCATCTATTAAACAAGGGCACAAGGGCGGCATTTATAGGGGCCATTATGATTTTCTGGCCATAGTAAGGTAAGTGGGAGGTTATTATTAGGAGTATTTAATTCCCCTTTAACCCTTTGATTGCCAAAGGGGTACGGTAGGTTAAAATTGGCTTTGACTCCCAGAATGATATAGAGCTCCCCAGTGCATTGCAAAGTATTCAAGGTGTTTAAGTGATAGCAATGTTTCATAATAAAAGCAGCTCTAATTAATCATCATAGTATTTGGACTTTGGAGAGTGTTATTTCAATTCTGTCAGAATTGTAGTTCCAGAGTAATTCAATGACAAAGTATCCCCCTCCCGCCCCTTTTACTGATATAACACTGCTCAGCCAGAGCAGAAGGGAGGCGCCCAGGTAGACTGCAGAGAGGGACAATCTTCAATTAAGATAAGGAAAAAACCTGAAAAACTTGTCAAGGGGGGCAGGGCTTTCATAGTTCTCATAGGAAGAAGATTGTCCCCTTCTGTTATCTGTCTAGTCTATGGACTGCATTCCACATCTGAGAAGAGATGGCTTACACTAGGTAAAAGGGGCGGGAGGGGGAAACTTTGTATGTGAATATCTCTTAACCCCTTAAGGACCGGGAAAATCTGAGTTTGATTTGACTTAAGGACCGGAGCAATTTTGACTTTTTTGACTATGTCTTTGTTCAACCATATTTTCTCTTTAATTCCTTTTGTGCACCCACATAAATTATATACTGTTTTTTTAAGCACAAGTAGGGCTTTCTTTTGATACCAAAATTATATGAATACCTCATTGTTTAATTTGATTAAAATAGAAAAAAAGAGGAAAAAAATTGAAAAAAAACAACATTTTGCTTACATTTTTCTGTCAGGATTTGCATACTATTAGTTAATGAAAAAAAAATACCCCTAAATATATTCATTTGCTTCTCCTGAATATAAGAATACCCCATATGCCTAGTATTTTAGTCCTTTACTCACATTTACAAGGTAAATATTACAAGATGGCTGCCGTTATTTCCAACTTGTGATTTCTCAACAATTGGCATGTGAGCATCATAGCTTAGCTGACGGTGCCAGAACCAAAAATGTCCCACAAAGGTATATGTTTCTGAAAACTAGACAACATAAGGTAAATAATCAGGAGAATTTTGGAGTTTTTCATGCAGCTATTTTTCCAGAAAAAAAATTCAAAATTGTGGTAATATTTTGTTTTTTTGCAGTTTTCACACTTACATTTCAATACTACTGTTGATATAAAGCACATGATAGGTGAAGATTTTTAAAAATGCATTGTTTAGTGTTCAGCTCCTTCTTCTGAGTACGGCAATACCCCATATGCATAGGTTTCTCAAGGTTTGGGAGAGCTACGGGGCCCAAATTGGAACATGCGCGTTTCCAGTTTCACACTTTGAATTTTCACAGCTTGCATCACTGGTGCCATGTCTCATTTGGGGCTGTGTAACAGTGCTCCACTCTAAGATTTCCCCCCAAAAGTATATATTTTTGGAAAGTAGACACCCCAGGCTTTCATTTTATGTATATTTTCAATTTTTTTACGCAGCCATTTTAGCACCAATCGCTCGTAAATCTTGACGTAAGTTAAAAAAACAGCGTTTTTCACACTTGCACTTCAATGTTGATGTGAATTTCAAGCACATGATAGGTGAAGATATTTAAAAATGCATTGTTTAGTGTTCAGCTCCTTCTTCTGAGTATGGCAATATCCCATATGCATAGGTTTCTCAAGGTTTGGGAGAGCTACGGGGCCCAAAATGGAACATGCGCGTTTCCAGTTTCACACTTTGAATTTTCACAGCTTGCATCACTGGTGCCATGTCTCATTTGGGGCTGTGTAACAGTGCTCCACTCTAAGATTTCCCCCCAAAAGTATATATTTTTGGAAAGTAGACACCCCAGGCTTTCATTTTATGTATGTTTTCAATTTTTTTACGCAGCCATTTTACCACCAATCGCTCGTAAATCTTGACGTAAGTTAAAAAAACAGCGTTTTTCACACTTGCACTTCAATGTTGATGTGAATTTCAAGCACATGATAGGTGAAGATTTTTAAAAATGCATTGTTTAGTGTTCAGCTCCTTCTTCTGAGTACGGCAATACCCCATATGCATAGGTTTCTCAAGGTTTGGGGGAGCTACGGGGCCCAATTTTGAACAAATATTGAATTTTCACATCTTGGTTAACTGATGCCATTACTCATTTTGGGCTATGTTCCAGTGCTGCACTTTAGAATTTCCCCCCAAAAGTGTATATTTTTGGAATGTAGACACCCCCAGCTTTCATTTTAGGTGTGTTTTCAAATTTTTTACACAGCCATTTTACCACCACTTTCTCATAAACTTGACGTAAGTAAAAAACAGCGTTTTTCACACTTTGCCTTCAATGTTGATGTGAATTTCAAGCACAGAATAGGTGAAGATTTTATAAACTGAATTGATTAGTGTTCAGCTCCTTCTTCTGAGTACGGCAATACCCCATATGCATAGCTTTCTCATGGTTTGGGGGAGCTACGGGGGCCAAATTGGAACATGCGCGTTTCCAGGTTCACACTTTGAATCTTCACAGCTTGCGTTACTGGTGCCATGTCTCATTTGGGGCTGTGTAACAGTGCTCTTTTTTTAAGATTTCCCCCCAAAAGTGTATATTTTTGGAATGTAGACACCCCCAGCTTTCATTTTAGGTGTGTTTTCAAATTTTTTACACAGCCATTTTACCACCACTTTCTCATAAACTTGACGTAAGTAAAAAAACAGCGTTTTTCACACTTTGCCTTCAATGTTGATGTGAATTTCAAGCACAGAATAGGTGAAGATTTTATAAACTGAATTGATTAGTGTTCAGCTCCTTCTTCTGAGTACGGCAATACCCCATATGCATAGCTTTCTCATGGTTTTGGGGAGCTACGGGGGCCAAATTGGAAGATGCGCGTTTCCAGGTTCACACTTTGAATCTTCACAGCTTGCGTTACTGGTGCCATGTCTCATTTGGGGCTGTGTAACAGTGCTCTTTTTTTAAGATTTCCCCCCAAAAGTGTATATTTTTGGAAAGTAGACACCCCAGGCTCTCGTTTTAGGTGTGTTTTCCAATTTTATACACAGCCATTTTACCACCAATCCTGTGAAAATTTGACGTAAGTAAAAAAAATTCTGCATTTTTCACACTTTGCCTTCAATGTTGATGTGAATTTCAAGCACAGAATAGGTGAAGATTTTATAAACTGAATTGATTAGTGTTCAGCTCCTTCTTCTGAGTACGGCAATACCCCATATGCATAGCTTACTCATGGTTTGGGGGAGCTACGGGGGCCAAATTGGAAGATGCGCGTTTCCAGGTTCACACTTTGAATCTTCACAGCTTGCGTTACTGGTGCCATGTCTCATTTGGGGCTGTGTAACAGTGCTCTTTTTTTAAGATTTCCCCCCAAAAGTGTATATTTTTGGAAAGTAGACACCCCAGGCTCTCGTTTTAGGTGTGTTTTCCAATTTTATACACAGCCATTTCACCACCAATCCCTCGTAAACCATGACGTAAGTAAAAAAAAAAAAAAAAACAGCGTTTTTCACACTTAGGGTTGGCGGCAGTATACTGGGCTGCATACAAATTGGTTTGGGAAACAATTTCACCTAAAATGTCTTCCCCCAAAAACAAATCAAAAAAATGATCATTAGTAAATCCTTCCACATCAATTTGAATCCCTGGGTTGCCTGTGAATTCTGAGATTTGTGGGCATAAATTGATACCCATTCATTAGGATCCGGAGTGGCAGGTGTTGGGGCATTTCTTTGGGCAGGTCTTTTGGCAGATCTTTTGGCAGGTGCTGGGGCAGTTGCCAGGGCAGCTCTTGGGGCAGCACTTGGGGCATTTCTTTGGTAGGTCTTTGGGCAGATCTTTTGGCAGGTGCTGGGGCAGTTGCCAGGGCAGCTCTTGGGGCAGCACTTGGGGCATTTCTTTGGGTAGGTATTTTGGTAGGTCTTTGGGCAGTTCTTTTGGCAGGTGCTGGGGCAGTTGCCAGAGCAGCTCTTGGGGCAGTGCGTCTTTTCTTGACAGAAGGCCCAGCGTCATCACTAGAGCTGCTCTCACTTTCTGAAAACTGCGCTATGTCAAAATCTGATGCAGTGTCTGTTGCCTCAGAGTCAGACGCCAAAAAGGCATATGCCTCTTCAACGCTGTACCTGCGCTGCATTTTGCCCACTAAAAAAACTTTTTTATTTTTTTTATTTTCTTACGCTATCCCTAAACCGAAATCTAACCCTAAAACTTACCCTAGCCTACGTATATCCTGAACCTACCTAACCCAAATGAACTACCTATCTAAACTGCACTTATTATATATATATATATATATATTTTTTTTTTTTATTTTGGGGGGGGTTTGGGTTTTTTTTTTTGTTTTTTTTTTTCTTACGCTATCCCTAAACCTAAATCTAACCCTAAAACTTATCCTAACCTACGTATATCGTGAACCTACCTAACCCAAGTGAACTACCTATCTAAACTGCACTTATTATATATACATATTTTTTTTTTTTTGGGGGGGGGGTTTGGGGTTTTTTGGTTTTGTTTTTTTTCTTACGCTAACCCTAAACCTAAATCTAACCCTAAAACTTACCCTAACCTACGTATATCCTGAACCTACCTAACCCAATTGAACTACCTATCTAAACGGCGCTTATTATATATATATTTTTTTTGGGGGGGGGGAGGTTTGGATTTTTTTTTTTTTCCCCTAAACCTAAATCTATCCCTAAAACTTTCCCTAACACACGTCTACACTAAACCTACCCAAATACCTACCAAAATACCTAAACTATATTTAGTATTAAAAAAAAAAAAAAAAAAATTTAAAAAAATTTAAAAAATTTTAAATAAATCTAAAAAAATTCAAGGGGGATGGGGGGTGTCCCACAGATCAGAAAACACTGATCTGCAGCAAATTGATCACTCCAAGAGTGATCAGATGGGGGAGGCACTTATTGATCACTGCAGAACAGTGATCAAAGGGTTAAATTTCTTTATTTAAACTTTTTTTTTACTTTTTTTTTTACAGAAAGGCAGTAACAGCATGTCTCTCTGTCTCTCTCCACCTCAGCAGTATGCAAGGTGGAGGGAGGCAGAGAGATCTGACAGGGACAGTATTTACAAATACTGTCCCTGTCATTCAGGTTTTGCAACATGTGATTCGCTTTTGAAGCGAATCGCATGTTGCAACAATGTTTCTGCCGCTTGTTACTAAGTGTCCCGATACCGGGACACTTAGTAACAAGCGGCTTGAACTCTTCCATCGCTCTGTGCGGCCGCGATGGAAGAGTTTAACCCTTGACGTACCAGGACCATCAAGGGTCGTTGGATCACATTTACCCTTGACGGTCCTGGTACGTCAAGGGTCGCTAAGGGTTTAAACCATAAAGGTTTGAGAGATAAGACTTATATTGTTCTTCATGTTTTTTTAATGCCTACAAAATAAAATAAAGATAAAACTAAGTATTACTATCCCTTTAAAATACTCATTTAAATCAATTTGAATTTCCATCTGTCCACCAGAATGATTTCACTTTAGCTTCCTGAATAGGATCCAGTGTTACCAATCTTGTACATTTTGGCATGCATTGGATATACCTCACTATTCAAGGAATGAAAGTCCCATTTAAATCAGTGGGGATTTCTGAGATTTTATCTGTTCCCTGTAGTGCAGCTGGTTTGCTCCAGGACCACTTTATTTGTACGTGTGACCTTTACAGAACTTTTGCATAGATGAATATGTGCTAGTGTCTTGGAAATGAAATGAAAGATGCCATTACCTTTGCTGCCATAATACAGTTTTGTTTCTACTGTATTGTTCCAACATCAATACCCGACTTCAAAGAAACACAGATACACTCTATAAGGATTTCCATTAGCAATGAGACTGGAGGGAATGTACAAATACTATTCCATGCTACAAGAGCTGCTGGAATTGATTTTCCAGCCTTATACCTTCTTTAATGACAATGTATTAAACTGCTTACTCTGAACATTCTCCCCTTAATGTTGTTTCTCTAAGGGCAGAATGGTGGTGCAGTGTGTGGGAGTTCCCTTCTCCAGCTCCTTGTTTAAACCTTTAATTGCCAGAGGAGTGTATAGTACCGTGTAGAGGAATGTGATGCCAACCCCTCTGGCATTTAAAGTGTTTAACAAGGCACGGAGGAAATTATGTACCTTTACACCACTTCCCTGCACATACTACAAGGCAGCCATAAGTGGTTTGCTGGTATTAAAATGTTATGAATAGTGTGGTAGGTACACTGGTAAGCCCTAAAGCAATTATTCACTATAGTGTGTACCCAAAAGATTGGTGGCCAGAGTTGGAGGCCAATGCTTGTGGGGCTGCAAAAGCAGATTCCTACATTCATCCCACTATCAGGTCTATTCATCAAAGTTATGGTAAAGCAGCATAACTGACATTTATCGCTGCTTAATGCAGCTTGTATTTCCCAACAGGCAGAGCAGGTAAATGTCTAGAGCTCCACATTTTGAGGAGTGCTTCAGCTGAGCTGGCTACACCCACAATCAGAACTGTACGTGTGGTCAGTGCAATCTCAGCATTCCTGCAAAATGTTTATAAACCTTTACAGAATGTTAACCCCATAATGACCCTTGACGGTCATAGTATGTCATGGGTCGATCTGAGTTAACGACCCATGATGTACTATGACCGTCATGGAATTCCGGGCTCCCCCCACGGCTGCACGAAATTTAAAAAACAAATGCTCCGTGGTCCTTAAGTGACTGCGCCACTGGTCGTTAAGGGGTTAATGAATTCCTTGGATGGTACATATACCTCCGAAACACTGCAGAGCAATGCTTTGGAGATCTCTCTAGCAACCAAGGGGTTAAAGCTGTTTTTGATCTTGCTTGTTATAGGCCAAATGTATTTTGTGTGCAAGGAATCAGTAGATGGGCCTGAGGGAAATCTATGGCTATTTTGGGGTCTTCCTTTCCTATGAGCCCTGTGTTATGTTATGTACTAATCAAGCTGAAAAGAAATGTTGTAACTTATCTCCAATTCCCTGTGCATGCTGCTGGAGAGCTGTTCAGGTATTGCTGATATGAAAGTCTTATCTATGGAGGAGTGTGTGTATACAGGATATATATATAAAAAACGTAAATAGAGTGGGCACTCCGCATTACAAAAATAGAAAAGCATCTACTTGCCGGGTGCAGCCAGAAAAATCATATAGAGGATTGCAAATGTATAAATACATCAAGCAGCCAGCACACACTAAGGTCTAATAGAAATAAAAAATCACTTTTATTAAACTTGGTAAAAGATCAACGTTTCGACCCCCTTGGGGCCTTTCTCAAGACATTAAACCATGTAAAAATGCAACCTTAAATACAGTAGCACGTTTGCGCCCAAACACCAAGAGGCGACCGAGACAGCGTCCTAACGCACCGTGGAGTGCAACGTATTGGACCGCAAGTGGGGTTAACCCTTGCGGTACTGAACCTTTCTCTCTATACTCCCCTTTAGTTGTAGCTGTCATAATCGTGGTACCCGGTATCGGTGCGCAAACAATGTACCGCAGTCAAGCTAATATAGGAGATACTGTAACAACATCTAAAATAAAGTTGACACTAAGTAGCATCTCAATAATCAAAACATAACTACTCTGCTGGGCGTGAGCCAGGGGGATAAAAATGCCGACAAGAGCGCCAAAGGGATCCCAAACGATATAAAGTAATATACAAATATAAGGTTGACATACACTAACGCTGAGACACACTTATACGAAATAGAATCAATCCGATGTGCGGAACGCATTATCAAATAACATAGAGAAGGAGCCACCACTCGTCAGAGGTGGTAATGCATATGAACTTTGTGCCGAATTATTCCTTTCAAATGATGTTGTGGTGTGGTACTAGGACCTGAAAAAGTCCTCTATAGTGTTGTAAGGTACCTGTTGCTCAGACATATACTGCTATATAGCAGACTCTACAGAGTCCGATGTAAGGTCCCAACTGGTATAAAGGATCCAAATCATCCAAGAGAACATACCTTGACCCCTGGCTCTACATCTGCTGCTACCCTGCAGACATCATGGAGTCCTATTACAGGGTCAAAAAGGAAGGAAAGCACATTTTCTGTAGAGCGACTGTATCCCCAAAATAAACGATGGACATATTAAGTTAAACATATTAAAAAAATTCCAGTGGTGTCTCATAGTCTGAGAGCAACTGAGTCCCAGAAATAACCGATGAACATATTGAATTAAACATATTTATGAAATTCCGATGGTGTCACATATGTATATTCAATGAAAACAATCAGAACAGTACAATAAATTGGGCCTCAAAAACGCTCAGTGTTCCCCCAGTGTTTAACGAGTGGCAAACGGCCACAGCAACAAGTGGCACCACAGCCAGCCCATCATCAAAAAAAGGGGGAAAAACCTAGATGGCAGATACCCCCCCAGCTCACGCGCCGCTAATATGAGGACACCCTCATGGGTAAATGAGGCACACCCGCGCCCATCAAGCTGAATCTAACTAATAGAGAAATAATTAAAAAATGAGGCCGAAACATTGATGAATAAATTTGCACTTGATTTCATTTGAAGAAAGACCTGTGAGTGTTTTCTCAATATTGCATGTTTGTTTATATATATATATATATATATATATATATATATATATATATATATATATGAGATCACGCAATCTAATCCAAAAACCGAAATGCAGATGCAGGAGTTGGAGGGTAATGGCATCTGAGCTGCACTGGTGCATACCTCCCAAGTGTCCCTCTTTAGGGGGGAACAGTCCCTCTTTGAGACCCAAATCCCCCATCCTTTTTTCCCACCCTGATGTTCCTTTCTATAGGAGATCAGACTGTGTGGTGTATATATAAGTGTATCACATTGTTCCATAGCAATGAAACTCACATTACTGTTTGTATAAACTTAAGTATATGTGTTTATAAATTAGTCCCTATAAATAAAATAGCTTGGTCTTTCTCCAAATCAGTTATTATGTTACACTAAGAGGTATCAGTAGGTTATGGAACAACCTAAAAATTCCCTCTAATGCTCCACACACGAGCCACGTCCCCAGCAACACCCCCTAAAACAAAAACGTCCCTCTTTGGCCATTTGAAATATTGGGAGGTATTTCCCCCTATACTGTGTCAAACTACTCTAGGTGTAAGTATTTAGTATTGTGTGCATCTAGCTGTGAGCATGCAGCAATCTATTAAATGACTCAAAAGCTCAAAATTATTTGCAGTCATTACTTAATCCCTTGAATGCTAATGATATCTCTACCACATAGCCAAGAAATACATCAGAGACCTCTACAGTAGCCAGTGGGGGTTCTAATTTATATTGATCCTAAGCCCAGTTGAGACTTAATGGTCCTAGGTAAACCAACTGTATAATAGGGGACAAATAAAAATGCCCAACATTCGCATTCATTAAATTTGGGCTTTTAACTCCTTGAATACTATTATCGCCATTTATATCTATAAGAATTTTCATCTGCCCCCCCCCCACCTTCCAGTTCATTTGGTTTCTCCTAGAATTGTATCACTTTAAATTTCTGTATGTGACCTGATAACAAACACACATATTTTTCTCATATGGTTGAAAAGCTATGATAAAATCACCAGTTTGCACATCTTCTAAGTATAATTTTGAATCATTTTTCATTTTACTATTACAGGATATTTTATCCAGAATCTGGCATACAGGAATCACATATATGCATGGTATGCCCCAGTACTGCACTGCTAGATATGTAAATGGCTAAAATGTAGAAATACTTTTGCATTCGGTTGCTTAACCACTTGCATTTTGATGAATCAGCCCTTGGGATCTATTAATCAGTGCAGTCCATAAGGACTTTAAAGGGCTGCTATTTCTAAATGGTTCATGGAAGTAAATACCCCCAAATTAAGGCTGGCAGTCTGCCTTTTATCCTCTTAGTCAGTTTCATTTGAAATACAGTGGACTGCACTGTAAGGCATATATATATATATATATATATATATATGTAATTAGTTAGCTAAATGACACTAGATAGTTTTTTTCATTGTGAGCCATATGATTAGAAACTGATACATGTAAGGGCTGCATTTGGTTTTCTTATTAATAACAATTGCAATTACAGTCTGTTAGCTAATCAAAAATATGCAGTAGTACAAAGGAGTATAAAGAAAAATGTTTAATAAACTTTATTTGTAAAAAAGTGCAGTTATAGGCCTAGTGTTAGTCATTTATGAAGTCTGCGAAAATACTGAGGTTTAACTATTCTCATATTTTACAGCAAATGCAGTTGGGTGGTTAGCTTTAGTGGTCTACTAATTCATTAATCACATAAAAAAAGTTTTCTTTAAAAATCTCAGGTGGCCCGCACACTAGTAGCAGGTGGCCAAATTTAGCCCACAACCGCACAATGGAAGCCCATGATTTATATGTATTTCAACAAAACGTAAGGATAAAAAACTGAAGACTTGTTTTAAGGGAATGGAGGTGAGACCTTGGATTGGTGCTTAGCTTGTTTGCCCCTCCCCTAACCCAAAACATGTTCCAGTACTTTTCTTTCCACTAAGTTAGGTTGTTTAGTGAATTTCTTCACTATTTATAATTTTGCCTTGATTCAGTAATGACATAGAGGATGAAGCTAGATGTGAGGTAGAAGGACATGGATTGCTGTGCCATTCTTTGCACACCCAGACCATGCTCACATGTATCTAAACTGTCACCATGCATTTCGAGAAAAGGCATGAAAATTAGCATGTGCATATTTCAAATGCTGTCACAACTTGTTAGATGACAACTCTGCTGGGTATGAAAGGTTTACATTTTTCAAAGTGAAAAACTTTGCCCTAATGTCCTGTATTCAAAAGAAAAGTGGAATAATTCTGGAGCAAACCAACTACACCATAAGGGCTGGATTTCCCAATAGGCAGAGTAGGAAACTGTCTAGACCTCCAGCTACAGAGAGGTGTTTCAACTGTGCTGGTTACACCCACATTCTGTATTGTGGGTGTAGCCAGAAAAATCTCATTGTCCTTGTACCCAATTTATATCCTTTTACAGGCTATTATTTAACCTCTTATATGCAACACCATGGAAATCTCTGTAGCAACCAAGGGGTTAAAACAGTTTTTGGCCCTTGCTTGTTAAAGGCCAAGCATATTTCCTGTGCTAGGATAGGACTGGGGGTGGTGTCATGTGAGGGATGGAGGTGTGACTATGGGTTGAACTAAAGGTGCTTAGAGTGGCTTGGCTAGGGGCACCTATGATATATATCTAGCCCTGTGCACCATAGTGAGCTAACAAAAATACTATGTATTTAAATGAGGAGGGGGGCTTTTAACCCTTGGATGCTAGAAAGTTCCCTCATATATTGCAAAGCAGTGAACTGGAGACCTCTTTAACACTGGAGACCCAGTGTAGTTAATTTGCCCCAGAATTGCATCACTTCCCTTTTGATCATAGGGCCCCTACGGTTTGGCTTTATACAGGACCTCACTACGGTAGGATAACTTACAGTTTTAGTATGATTGACTTTTTCAGCGTATACAACTTTATCCCACATATCAGGTCAGGCCCAGCGTGCAGATAGAAACTCTCCGGATAAATTACTTATAGCTACAAAGCTGTAAACAAAGCATTCAGACAAATACACTAGGTATGGGAAACCTATGCTTTTCCATCTGCCAGAGTTGTAGAAGCAGGTGATTAGTGTGATAGGCAAAGTGCTGGGAACATCATATGCAAGAAAATTCACCTGACCAAAGATATACGGACAAGTGGTGAGAGTACAGACTATATGATACGCACTGCTCATATGGTAACTTTTCCAACAGTGGACAGTAGAGTGCTGCCACAGCATGCCCCCACCAGCATTGCCTCTGGCACTAGTAGTTATGGCCATAAATTCACCCCTGTCTCCTGGGGATGTGGAGGCAACACTATATGCTGGGGTAGGTGCTAGTGCAAGAAAATCCTGTGCTGCTGGTGGACTCTGAGTAACAGGGGATGTGGTGATGGTGTTAGTGGCAGCATAAATATCTGCTGCTGGGTGCTACCCAACTACTCTACAATGTATTTTATCTTCTTTACCTAACTCGTTGCTTCTACAGTTATCTCTGTCTCATTTGAACCTTGCAGAATGACATAAATTCTGGATTTATATTACCTTAGGTCTAGAAAGAACAGGTGTGAAATTACAACGTCTCACAAGAAATTCAAAGCCAGTAGCAGAAACTGAGAAATTTTAAGAAAGAACAGGGCATTTTTGTCAAAGAATAATTTTTCTAGTGAAAAAAATCAGATTTTTTCACTTCTCTTTAACTAAACCTTCCATCATTCTCATCCAGACGACTTGTTTGAGTTCAAAGGAGTTGTAAGGCGCGCCAGCTGGAGAGCCTTCCCTGTCGTAGCACATATCCATGGCATGCGCGCGCGCGCACACACACACACACACACACACTCTCATTTGTAAAGTAATGAATCTTGGTCAGCAGAATATTCAAGAAAGTGATCAATAATGGGGGGAAAAAACTCAAGCAGATTGCAATTGCTTATGATCGAATTTCAGATAGAAGTCTACTTGTTCTTATTGAATTGAGTCAGTCCTGGAAATTAGTCTTAATTGTGTGTCTCAATTAACGTCTGTACAGAGAAAACAGTATTTTACATGCACAATTCAATGAGATATTTCAAATGTTGATGATAAAATGACAGCCATTTCATGCATTTTAAAAAACACCCCTCCTTTTACTATTTCTCAGAACTTTTTAAGTGCAAGAGAGTACACGGTACACTGAGGGGATAATTGGTTGTGTTTGGTTTTTACACTTGTCTGTCCAAAAGAAAAGCATTTTGGTATAAACCAACTGCACTTTAGTCAGTGGCATTAGAAGTCATAGGAGGGCCCTGGTGCAAACAATTTTTGGGCCTCCTAACACAGAGGCATAACTATAACCAGATGGATCTTAGGCATATCTGGGAACTTTGTCATCTTGAGACCTTGGAGGGGGCTGATGTGGTGTGATTGGGGGATATAAATTATGCAATTTGTGTCACAAAGGGACAGGGCTTAATCACGGGTGGGGGGCTTAATGGCATGTGTCATAAAGTGGGCGGGAAGTGGGAAAAACGGGGTGGGGATGAGGAGAAGTTGATGGGAAGTGGGTGGAACAGGGTCAGATTGAGGACATGTTGATGGGAGGTGGGAAGAACAGTGTGGGAAGGAGGAAAAGTGGGAATGAGGAGAACTTGATGGGAAGTGGGTGGAACAGGGTTGGAATGAGGACATGTTGATGGGAGGTGGGAAGAACAGTGTGGGAAGAAGAAGTGGGAATGAGGCAAACTTGATGGGGAGTGGAAGGAACAGGGTGGGAATGAGGAGATGTTGATGGGAAGTTGGAAGAACAGGGAGAGAAGGTGGAGAAGTGGATGGGAAGTGGGAGGAACAGAGTGTGAAGGAAGAAAACATGGATGGGAAGTAGGAGGAACAGGGTGGGAAAGAGGAGAAGTGAATGGGTAGTGGGAGGAACAGAGTGGGAAGGAAGAAAAAATGGATGGGAAGTAGGAGTAACAGGGTGGGAAAGAGGAGAAGTAGATGGGAAGTGGGAGGAACAGGGTGGGAAGGAGGAGATGTGAATGGGAAGTGGAAGGAACAGGGTGGGAAGGAGGAGAAGTGGATGGGTTGTGGGAGGAACAGGGTGGGAATGAGGAGATGTGAATGGGAAGTGGAAGGAACAGGGTGGGAAGGAGGAGAAGTGGATGGGAAGTGGAAGGAACAGGGTGGGAAGGAGGAGAAGGGGGCAGGGTTTCAAACTCCGGAGAACCAGATAGAACCCCCTTCAATGCTGGGGCTCTGCAGAAATGCACCCTCTGCACCCCTGTAGATACACCCCTGGGAGGAATGCAAATGTTGATTGCTTTAAATATGGATTTTAAAACACTGAATGCAAGAGAGGTATCAAACGCACTGAGAAACAATGTATTGAAGACCACTCTGAATCTGAACATTTGTCTCTGGCACCCAAAGAGTTAAGGGATTAAAAATCCAGTTAAATCAATGGAACTTTGAGGAATTTGCTTTTGCTCCCTATAGCGCACTTGGTTTGACCCTGCGCATACTCCAATTTCCATTTTAACATAAGATCTGGTGACAGCCAAGAATGAAGTGACCTTGTACATTTATTTTTAGAGAAATATTCATGAATCGGACTTGTAGGCTGAAACAGCTGGAGAACCACGGATTCAACACCTCTACTCCAAACCAAAAAAAAAGTTGTTTGTGTATGTGAATTATGTCATGAGTAATGTGTGAGGATGATGGAAGCTGTAGTTCAACAACAGCTGACGTGCAGTATGTTGCACACCCACCTCTAAATCAATCAATCAAGATGCCTATGATATATGCTTATTATACACTGAGATGCTGTTGAGGAGGATATGAGTTGTAGCTCAACATCAGCTGGAAAGCTATAGTTTGCATACTATTGTGATAAGACAATGATGGAGCTTCAGTATGGTACATTATAATGTACTAGTTGAAGAGCCTGTTACACGGGCCACAGTGCCACCACCAGCCGGTTGCGGGGCAGTCGGAGCGTCTGGCTCTGTATCAGCTGCAGTGCAGGCAGTCTCTACTGCGCATGACTGCAGCACGCACAGAACTCTCTACTGCACGCGACTTTGTCGTTACACACGCTTTAGCGAATTATTATATAGGATTGGTCACATAGGATACAATTGTGTTATTTTTATCTCTCAGTTTCAAATATGTATTTATTTTTTGCTTCAGGAACACTTTGAAATATGGCACCCCATGATACTGCTGCAGTTCATTCCCTCAGAACATGGTAAATCTGCACAATAACAGCGAGCTTGCAGGATCCCCAGGGAGAACAAATGACACGTAGATGAACATGAAAGTATAGTATGGTGAGAGGAGGAGGATGATGCTTGCTCTGTTTTTATTCCAGTGTCTTTGATCTGCTTTTCTTTCTTCTCTCATGACTTGGTCATCAGTGAGACTAACAGATGGGCATCTGTGGAGTACATAGAAATGACTGGATCTGTTAAGAAATGTGGAATAGGGAACTATCACTGAAGAAAATAACACTTGTTTTGAAATATAGTGCAAATGAATAGGAAGCATGAAATAAATCTGGATTATCAAGACATACAGTGAACTTAATCTTATTTAGAAAAGCAAACTGGAGCAATTCTGGGGCAAATCAACTGCGCCATAAGGGAAAATAGCCCCCTCTAATTCCCATAGATTTAAATGGTGCTTGTAACCTCCTGACTGCTAGAGAGGTATCCAACACAATGCACTTGGATACCTCTCTGGCATTCAAATTAATTAAAGGAATAGTAACAATTAATATATAATATATATTATAGGGTTTATCCCCCTGAGTAACCTCCTGACTGCTAGCGAAGTATCCAACACAATGCACTTGGATACCTCTCTGGCATTCAAATTAATTAAAGGAATAGTAACAATTAATATATAATATATATTATAGGGTTTATCCCCCTGAGTAAAAAAAGGGTAATACCAACGGTACTACCACTGATAAGAAGGGCTTTATTCAAAAATTATTGAAGCTCAAGCTTGATTTTTTTAGTTGTAGTGTCTCAATGGCCTGAAATATTACAGTGACACTGTTGTTATACCATTCTATGGACAGCTAGGTCAGTTGACCATACACCTCCATAGGATGGTGCAGCAGCAGCACCACTGTACAATTTCAGTTCACCGTGATACTGCATCTAACAAATTTTGATTAATATACCTCTCAGCAATGCGAGTGCCCTTGTTTTACTCAGGAAGAAAGACAGTACTATATATATATATATATATATATATATATATATATATATATATATATATATATATAAATATATATATCCTACATAATAATTTGCTAGGATGTTTGCGCGCGTTCGGGCAGTTTCTACTGCACAAGACTGCATTGCGTGGAGCAGTGAGGTAGTGGTTGCTTAACATTACCCGGACCTTTTACACTAGTATATCTATCTATCTATCTATCTATCTATCTATCTATCTATATATGTATATAATGTGCAAAAGTTTTAGGCTGGTGTGAAAAAATGCTGTAAAGTAAGAATGATTTCAAAAATAGACATGTTACTAGATTATATTTATCAATTAACAAAACGCATAGTGAGTGAACAGAAGGAGAAATCTAAATCAAAACAATATTTGGTGTCACCACCCTTTTCCTTCAAAACAGCACCAATGCTCCTAGGTACACTTGCACACAGTTTTTTAAGGAGCTTGGTAGGCAGGTGTTCCAAACATCTTGTTCTTCTGTGGATTTAGGCAGCCTCAGTTGCTTCTCTCTCTTCATGTAATCCCAGACAGACTCGATGATGTTGAGATAAGGGCTCTGTGGGGCCATACCATTACTTCCAGGATGCTGAAGACAGTTCTTAATGACTTTGGCTGTATGTTTGGGGTCATTGTCATGCTGCAGGATAAATTTGGGGCCAATCAAATGTCTCTGTGATGGTACTGCATGATGGATAAGTATCTGCCTTTACTTCTCAGCATTAAGGATACCATTAATTCTGCCCATATCCCCAACTCCATTTGCAGAAATGCAACCGCAAACTTGCAAGGAACCTCCACCATGCTTCACGGTTGCCTGCAGACACCATTCTTGTACCGCTCTCCATCCCGTTGGAGAACATACTTCTTTCTGCTACAGCCAAATATTTCAGATTTTGACCCATCAGTCCAGAGCACCTGCTGCCATTTTCTTCACCCCAGTTTATGTGTTTTGTGCATAGTTGCTTGGCCTTGTTTCCACATTGGAGGTATGGATTTTTGGCAGCAAATCTTCCATGAAGACCATAAATGAGTGTACCGGGGTCCCAGTTCTGAGCTGATGGCACTGCTGGACATCTTCTGATTGTTATGGGAAGTAAGCCTGATGTGTCTTTCATCTGCTGCACTAAGTTTCCTTGGCCGACCACTGTGTCTACAGTCCTCGACTTTGCCCATTTCTTTGTGCTTCTACAAAAGAGCTTGGACAGCACATCTGGAATCCCCTGTCTGCCTTGAAATTTCTGCCTGGGGAGACATTGGTGATGCAGTATAACTACCTTGTGTCTTGTAGTTGTGTTCAGTCTTGTGTTCAGCCATGGTGTATGCCATTTTGCATATCATTTGTATTAATTTTGTTACTGGAATGTCCTGGAATGTATTTTATAAAAAAACGATAATGAAAATGGAACACATGTACATACAAAATACATTTCATGCATTAAAATGTATTTACTATGACTTAAGAAAATATTGAGATTGATGTCCTAAGAGAGAATTATGTAGCATGCCAACTGTACCACATGGGACAAATACATTTGTTATTGTTTTAACCCCTTGAATACTACAAAGGTCTCCAACGCATTGCGATTAGTGCATATCCTTGTTAGGCACAGCTCCTGGTGCTAGGATTGACACCACTGGCCTGCACTACTGGATATTTTCATCCATTCCAAGGTATCTAATTCCTTGGGTGCTAAAGATGTCTTCAGTTCCTTGCTTCACAAATAGATGGAGATGTTTCAAGCAACCAAGAGGTTATAAACATCAATACTGAACACCAACATTGCCCTTAGGTGCCACGGAGCTCATGCAGACTTTTAGGTTGTATCAGCTGATCGCTAAACTGCAGTCCACCACCTCGGGTCAGTGTTCCTCTCTCCTGCTGGCGGCTACCTTAGTCTTGAAAGGTGGCAGACAGCAAGAGAGGAATGCCAGTCTGAGGTAGAGACCAGCGGAGTGGGAATCATCTTACACATGTTGACAGTCTGCATCAGCTCCACAACACCTAAAGGTATACAATTATGGGTGATTACAGCATATCTGTACCATAAACTTCTTGTAGATAGTACAGTAGGATGAGGACATCCACCCTTATGTATGTGAGAGCCAACAGTGTTATGATAACTGGCCATATGGATGTCACTATATGTATCACACTATTATTCAGGATATTTATTAGCACTATAACAGCTTTTTCATTGGACACAGGATTTTAATATTGTAACATTTTCACTGCCACAGGTGTGTACAATGCACATCCCTACATCACTAAAATGGTTACAGGAGGGCATCTGCTGTCTCTGCTGCATAGGCAGCTATAGGAAAATCTCAACATCTCCAACCTCTTTGGTGACGTTATATCTATGAACTCTGACAACATAGGCTTCAATCAGAGCGTATTGCATGGAGTGATGTGCCACATTAACATATAAACACACCCACGTTAATACAAAAATGGCTTATTAAACTGAATTTTCAAATGAAAATGAGCCATTGTGAAAGTAGTCAGTGCAAAATCATAAAATTGTTGATCAATGGCAGATTCTTGGCGATGTTGGTGTATTTCTGTGCTATTCACAGGGACATGATGGAGAAGACATATATGCCGATGGCTATATCAGCAGCTCACAAATCACAAGATCTCTAAACTGGCCCCTTATCAACCTTTAATGCATCTCCCCATCTTCCCCTTTTGATACAAGTGAGCACACAAGCTTATATTAGCTTTTCACAATTTTGCAATTACATTGAATTGGCTTCACACAATGATAAGCATTTAGACATACAGTTTCCATATCTGTCTTCATACAATGCAGAGTTTTCATGTCTTGTTTCACTCATTAATCAGACTGCATTGTGTGCCTCATATCAATAGTCTTACAACTGTTATTTAATTGCAAGGGTTGGAAGGTAGGCTTGCTCCTTTGGGCAATGGGCAGTTGTTCACTTTGCCCTACTGTTAAAATGTATTAGTTGAGTAAAATCCCATATATTTTTTAATTTAAATATCTTTGACTTTGGAACATTTCCAAGTAAAGCAGCACATGAAAAATGTGCCTGTGTCTGTGACACAATTTTGATTCATTAATCATTCATAGGAAAGGCTGAAATAGCAAAAGTATTTGTATTGTTCTCATTCACGCTGCTCTATCAATGTCTTGTCATTTCTTCAGGTTGGGGGCTATGCATATAGTGATGACAGCTAAAAAATGCAAGTGGAAACTGATTAATCTAATACTGTTGTGCTGAGGTGATTAATTTAAACCCATGAAACACGTGTTTACAAGTAGTGTTGTGTAGCTGCAGATCAAAGAGTGCAAGGTGATTATAAGTGCTATGTGACCTTCAAAGTAAAATATGAGCAATGTCATTGCATAGTATATACTACTGGGATCCACATTCCTCCTACTGAACACACTCATGGTGATTTTATAAGATTCTTTTCACTGGTCAGGTTCACACAAATAATATCAAACTTAAGTAAAGGGGATCGTAAACCTATGCAAATAAGTGGCTTTAAATTTGTTTAACAGAATTGACTAGTCAGATATGTTTGAGGCAAACTGAATGCTTTTTAAGCGCTATGTATACTATATCATTATATTCTGGAAGGGCTCAGAGGCTTCCAATATACTTGTATCAATGATTTTAGTTTATCTCTCAATAGTACAGTAAATCACGTTTGAGGCAAACAAAATGCTCTTTAAGCGTTACATATATGATATTTTTTGGCTGGAAGGGTTATTTTTTCCCGATATATTAGTATCAATGATTTCGATTTATCTCTCACTAGTAAAGTTAACTAACATGAAAGTGACTTTTCAGATGGTACCATTTTGGAAAATGGATCTGTTGCCAGTAGGAGCCGCAAGAAAAGCACTTTCATCTTAATGATAGTGGCCACCCTGTTTGTTGGCTAAAGAATGTTCCTTTGAGGCATTTCAGTTATGTAAGGTTCAGTTGTACCAAAAAAAATGATTTTGAAAGAGAAGCAGGCATTTTAAAGTAAAAGTTACTGGAGAGAGGGACAATTGAAAGATAAACCAGTCTAAAGATTTTAGAGCAATATACTCTCCTTATCCCTTAAAAAATATGGGCGCAGTTCTAAGATAAGTCATAGTGAGATTCATCACTAGGTATAATGACAAGAGTTCATATACATGAAGATCAGAAAACAATGACATATTTTAGAATGTGATCCCATCACGTCTGAGGTTTTAGTACCTTAGGTGACATTGTATCCCAGGAGTAATACATTTTAACTTGTAGATCATCATTTTTGGTCAATGAAGATATTTTGGCTGTGGAAAGAACATATGTCAGACGTGAAATTATAGATAAATTCTAGGACTCTTGGTTCCACAGGAAGTGAGGCAGTTCTTAAATTGTGGCTGCATTTGTAGTGTATCTGTTGGTAGCCCATGTGAACTTCAAAACATTCAGAGCACCAAGAGAACAAATACTAAGAGCACATTTTATAGAGCACAATAAGAAAGTTAAAATGGAGCTATGGATCACAATGTGCCAAGACATGGTCATAAAGCCGATATAAAAATATACCTGGGTACTGCTGTTAAAGCTATAGAGTAAAAAAGGGATACATTGATTGGGCACAGATAAAAAAGACATACTGGATTTACAGTATGTCATCATAGGAGCCAAAGGGTCTAAACATTGGTGTGGACCTTGCTGCATCCTTGATATGAAGGTTAAGGTCTTTCTAATGTTATGAAATATATTGGTGTAGGTGAGAAAAGATTTCCACAATGAATATCAGGATACCTCAGATGGTGGTATTCTATCTATCCATCTAAAATCTATCATATAGTGAAACAGTAAGAGTACCAGAACCTAAAGGGTTAAAATCCAGTTTGATGAGGGTTAAATTTATGTGCAACCTCCTTTTGCTTATCTCAGTTATGCAAGACCAAGCTTTGGGCAAGGTGTGTCCTTGGGTTGAAAACAGGATACAATGGAATAGCGCTTGTCTCTATTTTAGGTTTGGTATACAAAATATACTATTTAAAAGAAATATAGCTTTCTTGGTTGGAAATGCCTGTTCAGTTGCTTTTACTCATAAAAGTAATGCATCATGAGGTTATCCCAAAGTAAATGGTACGCTTGATAGTTATAGTTACTAATCTAGTATTTATATAGGACAAATCAGATCTCAACTGATAATACCAATATAATGCAGAAAAAGATCAATACAGAAGTAAGAAAGATGAAGTGTGTTACAATATAGGTCTGGAATTTCAGAATAAAGATAAAGACACACTGAAGTGAACTACAGTTTATTAAACATGCAATGATTAAACAGGTGATGAGATAAAATAAATCAGAGCTCCTGCCAGGCTTAACATTAGTATGAGAGACATACCCCTCTGGGATATAAAAAGGAAAAACTTAAAGGTACTTATCTACTGGGAGCTGTACATCAGTGTGGGAGAGCCCTCCACACGAAACTCCATAGTATCGTTACACAAATGAACAGACAGACCTGACGTCCCAAATGGCTCTAAACAGCAACACACAGGTTTGAGATGAGGTACATGCTCTTCTCTCAGACTTGAGACCCAGATACACTCTCCCTAAGTCTCCAATGGCTCTAAACAAAGCTGTGTTGCGGAAAGGGTAAAATACAGGCTACGCCCTTATAGGTATGCAAGGTATGTCTAACACTACGCATGCGTATGTGTTTGGCTATATAACACTGGATACTGGAGATGGCACTACCTGTCTCTCATAAACACTACGTACGCTGGCATTGCCTGCCCCTCTGCTGTTGCTAGCCACAACTACAGAGCATTAACCCCCAACTAACCGCGAGGAGATCACTAAAAAAAAACCCATCCCTTACAAAGTGAAAAAGAAGAAAGTTGAAAACAGGAGATAAGTAGAAAGCGAAAAGAGAGAAAGGATGAGGGGATCCAGAATCATGCCAAGGGGGAGTCTGGTAATACGGATGATACACACATTTATTGTTACGTCATGATGAGGTTGTTTGCGCTGGAATTAAATTTGTCCATATGCCGTATGACTTGTTACATGTTAATTATATATATATATATATATATATATATATATATATATATATATATATATATATATATATATACAGGGCTCAAAATTTCCACTCACCACTAGCCAATGGCGAGTGAAAATTTAGCCCTGGCGAGTAGAAATTCAGCCCTGGTGGGTATGTTATGGCTTGCATAACTATCTATCTATCTATCTATCTATCTATCTATCTATCTATCTATCTACCTATCGACCTATCTCTGCCACTATTTTGGCTAGCATCCACATTACAATATCTGTATATGTATATAAAAAAGAAAGCATCATGTGAGCGAAAATCTTGTCCAAAGCCTAACACACCCAGGGGAGGCAGCAGAGAGGGGATATTTATGTCTCCTCTCTACGGCCAGTCCTGGGGATACAGGCGTGTGTGATTTTGACAGGAGTGGGCAGGGGCTGAAGGCTAGTATATATGGCTTAATTAAAATCTGACTTTACTGAGATAGGTGTAAGATCAGCCATATATCATATATACATTATTAATATATAATTTTAATGTAAAAGGATTTAATGTATGCCCATAGCATTCTGTGGTGAAATGTATCAATCTAAGTGCAGAGACAGACAGAACTAATATATTGTCTGTACAGATGCGAGGTCAAAATCACAAGGAAAATCCAGATCTAAGAGTAATTTTCACTCACATCTTCTTCAAAAAGGATGATTACTAATAGGGCAGAGGTATTAATCCAGGGTTGTACATCTCTGACCATCAACATGATAACAATTTTTACTATAAGGCTAGGTGTGCCTTACAGGTAACTGACATATATACATCAATACACACATATTCATGCCTCTAGGCCAAAGTAATTCACTGCCTTTGATCTAAGGAATAAAACAGGTATAAATAAAAGCACTAAGCTATGGTAGACATCAAATCATCAGGGTGTGTGTGGGAGGTATAGTACAGGGATAGGCAACCTTTGGCTGTTGGAGACTGCAACACCCATGCATCCCCATTATGGGAGCTGTAATCCCCATGGATTCAAAATTGATATGCTGCTTACTCATGGGTTACTATTATGAGTTTCTAAACATGACATAATAAATAATTTAATAGAGCATGTGGCTCTATTTGTACCTCCCATAATGATCTGTAGGCTGCAATCATACCCTGAAGCTGTGCTGCCTGACTTGAATATTCTATAATAATGTAAAACAGATGATTTTTGTGTGAACTCTGCTGTTGCTGTCAATCACTGTCATACAACAGAAAGCACATTCCTACTCTGCGTTGTTCAATCAGCAGAGATAAAAAAGGGACATATGGTAAAATGTCAAAGCTTTCAGTAACGGGATCCCTAATTTGCTATATATAATTTGTCAATTAGAAATGGTTTCCAGTTGGAAAAGGTATTGGGTCATAGGTAGAAAAAAAAGTGAGCAATTTTGGAGAAATCCAGCTGCGCCATAGGGAAAAAAATTTATATTCTCATAGATCTAAATGGAGATTTTTAACCCCTTGAAAAAAAAATGTTTTTTCTTTTTATTTGAAAATATGTGTTCAGTCATATTTCCCCTCTAATTCACTTAGTTCTCCCTCACAAATGATATCCATTTTTTAAACGATAAGTGTGGCTTTAGTTTGGTGCCACACTTATATGGATAACCCACAATAGTATAAAAAAGTGGAAAATGGGGAAAAGCACAATATTTTATAGGTTTTCCTGTGATAATTTGGTTCATTTTTAACAGGGACTGGATAAAAGGTGTCAATGGTTGTTCATACCTCCCAAATGTGCCTTTTTAGGGGGTACTGTCCCTCCGTGGCAAAAATCCCTATGTCTTTCTTTCCCACCCTGGTGTCCCTTTTTTAGGCAACCAGATTATGTGGTATGTATATAAGTCCATCACTTATATACATGGTAAACAGGAATATGAAAAGGGTTGAGCTAGATGGACGCAAGTCTTTTTTCAACCTAAATTACTATGTACTATGTACATTGCTCTACCGTTATAACACTCATATTAATGTTTGTTTCAACTCCACTATATGTGTTTATAAATTATTATGTGTAAATAAAATATTTTGCTCTAAATTATTTATTCAGTAACACAAAGAGGAGTCAAATGGTAATTCCTTTTTAGTTTTTGTAAGTCCCCCCCAGTCCTGCTCCCAGTACCTCAAAAGAGTTAGAGAGCAATCAGTATATGTGCGATTCAATGACTACCAGTGCAACAAGTTGGGGGGGATCCAGAGAATATATGCAGGGATTTGTGACAAAAAGTGATAGATGATAGACATCTATATAAATCTAGAATATGGAGTACGGTTTTGGGTACCCATTCTTGAAAAAAGACATTATTGAACTGGAAAAAGTGCAGAGACATGCAACAAACCCTATTTAATCAAAGAACAAGGAGTCATCCATTAAGACTACAGGAAAGGTGCTTTTTTCCCCAAAAAGTTTTATTGAAGCATAAGCAGTTGAATACAAAGCTGTGAACATACAGCTTTACAGGGCATACAGTTGTACCAGTGAACAAGCGTTGAATAAGGGAAACTGCAAGTCATGGAGTTCAGGTAAAATGTTGAGGTGGAAGAGTTAAGAGAGTACAGAAGGAATACAGAGGACGAATCTACAGGATGAGTGGCAGGAAAGGAGAAGATAGGAGGGGGAGGCAGGGAATGAGCCATCAGGGGTAGCCAAGGTGGAAAGATGGGTATGCCCAGCAGCAGGCCCCAGATAGGAGCCATAGCACAGACTTTGAATGGGCAAGCCGGGGAGCCTATATGCCCAGGGAGCCCATGTGTAACAGTCAAAGCTAACGTGTTACAAGCCATGAGAGAAGAACAATCTTGAGATGTGAGATGTGTGTCTGTCTCCAGGACAAGCTCCTCTGAGGGGGGAAGGAGTGAAAATGCATTGGGACAGGGAAGAAGAGTAGTATAGCTACTGTGGTAAGGATGAGCAAAAAGTGGTCTAGCGATGCCATCTGACTTCACAAGCGATTAGCTTGCCAGTGGCAAAGGCATGGGAGCTTCTAAAGGGATGCTATTTTAGTGTTCCAAAGTTCAATAGTGAAGGATTGTGGCTCTTTCCAATGTAAAGGAATGATAAGTTTAGCAACACTTAATAAGTGGAGCAGTAGTGAGCGTTGCTGTTCGATAAGTGTGACGGTGTCTGGCATAATGAAAATAAGAAAAAGAAAAGGATCACAGGGGTGGGAAAGGTAAAACATTGCCAAAATGTCTGTCATAACCTGAGACCAAAAGGACTGGATAGAAGGGCATTCCCACCAAATATGGAAGAGTGAGTCTTCATCCAGGAAAGGTGCTTTGAGGCTTAATTGTAAATGGCTTCAACTGTTTTTCTGCATTTGGATCACCAGGAATGATATAGCATGGACTGAAGCTGATGACCGCATATCTTTTTTTTCTACTGTGTAACCCTTTAAGTGCCAGATTGTTAAGAAATGTGTTGCATGCTTTGGAAATCAAAGGGTTAAACAGAAATTTGTATATGTGTTTGTGTATTTTGAGCCCTTGGGGAGAGGAGACTTGGGGATCATTTTCTAAATGTGTTTAATGCATAGGGTTAACCCTTTCAGTGCCAGAGGGGTACGCAACGCATTGCTTCCCAATGCGTTGCATACCCCTCTGGCACTGAAAGGGTTAAAGTTACACTTGGTTTGCAGGTAGGAGGAAGGGAGAGCTAGGGGAAGTCACATGTGCCAGCTATGACAGCAGGGGACTGCAGAGCGCAAAACAAAAATAGCTAATAGATTTGAAAAAAAAATGCAATAAAAAAAACACATCTAACTCAACATATAGGTAAATCTGCTAGATTAAATTGCCTGAATATTTTAAGGAGACAGCTCCACTTTAACTTAGAAACCATAGTATATTTCAATGTGATTTTCCCCTTCAGTGAAAACATAATAAAAGGGTAATAAAATATGTAATACATGACTTACCTACAGTACATAATTGCATGTACTATGCACTATGCTGCAGAATGCATTTTTACTCCAGGTTTTTATAGTATTTTACCATTCTGAAGGTTTTTTTTTTCTGACATTCAGGTCAAAAGTATCATAAATGTTTCATAAAATAAGGACGGTAGAATAATTATCCTCCTGTATATTCTAGTCAATTTGAAATAGATTTGTGCAGAAATACTGAGATTCCCACAGGTCATGAACCTTCAGTAGAGTTTTGTTATTATGAGAATTTTAAGGGATTTTTCACAGGACAGTACATTGTCTGAATGCATCTTCACGTGTACCTCAGAATAATACTTGTGTGCTGACACACTATATATAAATGGTTCCCAAACTGTGTTCTGTGGAACCCCGGCGTTCACTGATACATTTTAGTCTAAACTTATAGTCTAAAGTAAAATTTATCAGGTGTCACCAGTTAATTATGTCTGATCTGTATTTTTTTTTTCTTACAGTTCTCTAAGTTATAGTGCTTGTAAAAAGAGAAAATGTACTGTGAAATGGTTCAGTCTCCCATGTCAGCTGTCAGTAACAGAACTCTGGCTTTGTCTTTCTGTTCACCATTACATAAATGTGTTCTGCGGAACCTCTGGGAATCCACTGTCATATTCAAGAAGATAAAAAGGTTCAGTCCTGGAGCAAACCCCTTTAGTGCTAATTAGGTCTCTACATGATTGCTTCAGAATGGGATGAATATACTAAACAGATTCCTCTCAAAATCAATTGCAGGAATGTAGTTTGAATCCCTACACCTGCCAACATACTAACCTACATACATCAGGGCCTAGATTCACTAAAATTCAAAAAGGGCTAAAAATGTTGATGTTCTGTCAGAGCAGTGTCGAAGACACATTATTAGCATTCACTAAAGTGTCTAGGGAATCACATCACCAACACTCCGACAAAAATATGCCCACATCGACATAAATCCGACAGTTATGAATTTTCATTCATCACATCAACAATGGCCTATTTTCATATGGAAATGAAGCCTAATGAGACTGTTTCTTACGCAAGGGGGTGTGTTGCTATGGTAATGTGACACTTCAACACCTTCACTAAACTACAATAGCAGCCACTGTTACCGGTGTTAACAGTCACAACTTCACCTACCTCAGGTTGTCAAAGTTGGGATTTCCCTGTACTTTCCTATGCAGTAACAGCCCTCAGGCAATCACAAGCAGGGAGGTTTGTGACCCTGTTGTTGGTGTGGAAGGTATTTCCTTCCTTCTTGCATCAACACTATGACGATTCTGAAGTTGATCAGCATTCTCTTTGCTTCCCGACGTGGCCAGTAGGGGAGTGAACAGAATGCTTTCAGCACCATGGACAGCATTGAGTGCCATAGGGATGTGCATTGTTCACCCCTGTGGCACTCAAAGGGTTAAAATAAAAAAAAGTTCATTAAAAAATTGGGTGAGTGATTCATTCATGAAAGCGCAGTGCTGCGCTTTTCATGAATGAACCCAGCGGCTGGGTTCACTACTATGACTTAATAGCGGCTGGAGAAGGAAAAAAGGAAGGCAGCAAATGACTTTCTTGTCATCCGCATGGATCACCTATCCTACTGGATAGGTTATCAATGCTGGGGGGGGATATCAGGAGGGGTCTGAAATATATATATATATTTGTAATAAAAGCATAAAACACATTACACATATGTTATATGTGCTTTATTAAAATTGCTAGCATTGTCGCCAGCATTGATCACCTGTCCTACTCGATAGCTAATCAATGCTAGGGAGATATCAGGAGGGGTCCCCATGCCCCCCTTGAATTCTGAACTATATTTTTTTCATAACAAGTAAACTAAACTTTATTATACATATAAAGGCAAGGTATGCAGCAGCATACCTTGCCTATTAACCCTTTGAGTACCAGAGGGGTAGCAAACGCATTGCAAAGCAATGCATTGCTACCTCTCTGGTACTCAAATGGTTAAGATTGCAGTACATATTCAAAGGTGCACTGTGGATGGGAGCAATATATGTTGGATTTGACAGGCGAAAATTATTATGTCGGATGGGAGCACTATATGTTGGATTTGACAGGCAAACGTTATTATGTTGGATGAGAGCACTATTTGTCAGATTACAAAGGGGGGGTTAGTATGTTGGAGGGGGACAATCTATGTTAGTTTTACATACTGTTGTGCAGCATGAGGAACAACACCATTGTGTGTTAGCTCTATATACACTACCTGACACCCCCAGCCTTTTTCCCTTCCCCAGGCAGTGGTCATGGGTATTTGTGGCTAGCAGTGGGCAAGGGGAAAAGGCTGGAGAGGGTCAGACAGTGTACGTGGGGTTCTGTGGTTACCAGTGTTCAAGGGAACAAGTGTGGCTGCCAAGCAATGTATATGGGGTTCTATGGCTGCCGCTGAGCAAGGGAACAAGACTGGGGGGGGGCAAGTTGTAGCCACAAATCCCCATAGATGCTGCGTGACCCCAAGTCTTGTTCCCCTGGGACTGCAAAACATGTATGATATATGATACGTAGCTAAGGGGATAATTGTGTAGTGCTTGGTGTACTATTTTTTTTAACCCTTTGAGTGCCACAGGGGTGAGCAATGCACATCCCTATGGCACTCAGTACTGTCCATGGTGCTGAAACTGTTCTCTCCACTCCCCTACTGGCCAAGTAGGGAAGAAGAGAGAATGCTGTTCAACTTCAGAATTGTCTTAGTGATGGTGATATGTGAAGGGAGGACATCCCTTCCACAACGACAACACTTCGGCAATCCTGTATGCTTACAGGGACCTTCTCTACCCCTTCTAGGAAGTTGGTGGGCCTTTCCTTGCTTACATCAATGTACTAAGCAAGGTGTAGAGGAAATGGCGTATGTGTTCGCCATTTTCTTGTGAATTCTATAGGGTTGGTGTGCAGGACTTGCTGGCATTAAAGACTTGGACTGGAGGAATGTGTCCTGTATGTACTACAGCAGTCATAAAGCTATAACACACACAGCTATAACACACAGTCACTAGTATTAGAAATGAATGCTAGCGTAGCTGCACGGCAGATGATTACATTTACCCCAATGTTTTGGTGAATACAAGGGGTTAACCCTTTGAGTGCCAGAGGGGTACACAACATGTTGAATACCCCTCTGGCACTCAAAGGGTTAAAAGAACCATGTAAGTCAATGGAAATTTGTGGAATATTCATTTCAACCCTATGGTGAAGTTGGTTTACTCCAGAATTAATGAATAAGGTCCTTAGCCCCTTAACCCTTTGAATGTCAGAGGGGTACTCAACGCATTGCTTTGCAATGCATTGTGTACCTCTCTGGCACTCAGATGGTTAATGACCAGTGAAGTGCCAGGACTGTCACTGTTTTTTTCCCTGAAGGACTGGTGATGATCCTGGCATGTCATGTACTTTGTGCTTACAGTGCTCCTGTGTGAGAGCTGTAAGCACAAACGGGGAACAATACAAGACCGGAGCTGTCTCTCTCAGAACCCCGTTCGGTGCGTCGGCATACATCATGTGTGCCAGCATGCAGGCAGCGATCAAAGCAGTCCTAATGGGAAGGTAACTTCCCCAGACCTCTGGTTGTTAAGGGGTTTGTCTTGCTATACTTATAAAGTAATATTTGATACTACTATTTTAACCCCTAGCATACTATAGAGATGTCCAAAGTACTGTGAAGCAATGATTTGGTGATCTCTTTTGCAGTTCATCATTGATTATCTGTGTATTGCTCACCTGTCTGGCATCGAAAGGGTTAATGGAACAAAAATTTGATTTTCAGGCAGACGAGTAACTAGAAGTCACCGGGTCCTGGTGCAAAAATTGCCATGGGCCCCCAAACCATATTGCCCCCACTGGCCACCTCCACATTACCCCCAATGTCCACCTCTCTACATTGTCCCCAATGTCCACCTCTTCACATTGCCCCCAATGTCCACCTCTTCACATTGCCCCCAATGTCCACCTCTTCACATTGCCCCCATTGACCCCCAGTGTACATCTCCTATCTCCCTGGTGGTCCAGCGTGTGGCAGGAGAGGTATGTGCCTTCTTCTGCACAGACCTCTATTAGCAGTTGAAGCTCCCACGTAGTCCTCTCTCCAGTAATACAGAGCGCTGGGAGATGATGCCATCTCCCAGCTTTCTGCATTACTAGAGTGCCGGAGACAGAGAAGGTGCTCAGCTGCTAATAGAGGTCTGTGTCTTCCTCAGCTTCTGGCATTACCGGGGGGGGGGGGGGTTTCAGGGGTCGGCTGGGATCCTGGAGTGACGGGCCCAGTGGCAGTTGCTACCCCTGTGACCCCTATTATTACTCCACTGTTTTTAGGGTTACACAAGGATTTCAGTTAAAAGCATAGTTTCTGTGACAGCAAAACATTTGAAAACCACTGTTCTACACACAAAAAATATTATTCCTTGAGATTAGATAATGTCAACCTTTTGCGTGCCAGAGGGGTACGCAAGGCATTGCTCTGGCTTGGCATACCCCTCGGGCACTCAAAAGGTTAAATAAACTGCCGTGAATCCTAGCCAAAGGTGGCTTTACACCTTACAGCAAATATACTAAATCTGTTCCTTTAAGTGGGTTCCCTTAAGAAGTATAAAGGGTTCTACAGGTGAAAATAACACACAATTACATATGTAAACCGCATGGAGGTAGAAGAGTCACCCATGCATTGCAGAACAATGTACTGGAAACCACTGGCTCTAGTTGTTAGAGTTTCATGTCAAAACAAAGGGTTTCACTATCACAAAAAACAGGGAACCAATATATAAAATGATGCTCTGCATATAATAAGATCTGTATTTATCCAAGAAATAATTACTTAGATGGCAATTACCACATTATACTATGCCTGATCCTATGGTAGAAGATTTAGTAAAAATCCCTGGGCTGCACTGTGCAGCCCCCAAATTACGCCTATCAGCCATTCAGGGATCAGGAAAATGACCCTGTCAGCTTACATGTAACCCGGATGTATGTGACACTCTATTTAAGGGATAGCAATCTTTCAAAATAAATGCAGCTCCAATTATTATTTATGGTTAATGGACAATGTGGATTGGTATTATCATTCCCTATGATGTGTAGTTCCAGAGTAATTGAATTATAAAGTGTTCTGCTCCCACCCCTTTTACCTAGTGTAAGCCGCCTCCCCTCAGATGTGGAATATGGTCACTTGACCGGATATCTCATAGCAAGGGACAGTCTTCTTACTGTGAGCATAAGGAAAACCGTGCCCCCTTGAAGAAGGAGAGCAGGTTTTCACTTATGTTAGCAGAATATTGTCCCGTGCCGCGATCCATCTGGATGGTCATGCTGTGCAGCTTTACACAGTTAAAAGGGGAGGGGGACACTTTATGATTCAATTACTCTGGAACTACACATCGTAGAGAATGATAATAATGCTCTACTTCGTCCAAAAACTATAAGAATAATCAGAGCTGCATTTATTTTGAAATATTACTTTAAAACCCTCTTTATCTCCAATTTTGGCCGATGTGGCTCACATTGAAACTTTGCCTTCATCTGCAAGTCTGCATCCAGTGGAGTAGATCTGCCAGCGGGCACTACATGATAGCTGCCCTGTAACCTGCATGTAATAGTCCATTTGTATCCAAGGACCTTGCTCAGTTTCCCCTTTGAGTGCCAGAGGTGTGTGCAATATGCAACGCAATGCGTTGCATACCCCTCTGGCACTCAAAGAGTTAAAGCCCTGGGTCTTGCTTCTAGCTTGTGTTATATAATGATGCTAATCTACCTACTAGAAATGGTGCATTTGGACTGTATGGTGCACCAATAATGCATTAGGATTCCCCAATCCCTGAGTCTTTTTAGTATATAGAAACTCACTTAGACAATGACATTACAAGCCCAAAGATGACTACAAAATGTAGTGCTTTAAACAGGAGACTCTGGAGTTGAACCCAGTCCACTCAGTCAATACCTAATGCCCATGACTGAATTTATTTTTATATTCAGTTCTGAGTTTGTGCTTTGAATTGATTACAAGAATACACACCATGAATATACAATTTCCTATATCCAGTTATGACTGGTGTATCCATTTGAAACCCTTAGCTAGTGATTTCTCCAATGCATTAATTCTCAGTGCCTTGGAAATGTCTGTAGCATCCAAGAGCATCCAAGTCAATTGGATTAAATACATACTCATGCAATGTATGTGCTAGTCTGTAGTTCTCAAAAAGACACTTTGGTGTGACCTGGACACCAAAGTGGGGTAACATGTTTATTCAAATAAATTGCTCACCCCTGTTTTGTCCCTAAAGGACGATTCATCCTCTAGTCAGTCTTGGACAATTTCAACAGAGATATATAGAGTAAAGAGCAAAAGTGGGAGTGATATAAATGAACTCTTTGAGTGCCAGATCAATGTGTTGTGTACCCTCTGCCACTCAAAGGGTTAATAATTAATTAGATGGGACCAGTCTCAAGTTTGTTTGGGGAACTGTTCAATGCTCCTGGTCACAATTATTACTCTTCTGGATATAACGTGCTACTTTTTATGCAAAATGCATTTAACAACATTGTAACAGGACATTGTACAGGCCAGGAACCGTTTTTAGAACCAGGCAACCATTTTGCCCAGTTTGAGTATACTGAAGGTCTGACAATTTCAGTCAACCCCTTAGATGCCAGAAAGGTCTCCAGTGCATGGAAGCTAATACACTATCGAACTGGAGCAAATCAACCATACCATTGGGTGCAAATATAAAGTCCTGTTGATTTAAATGAGGCTTTTAACCCCATGAATGCTTGAGAGGACTCAAATACATTGCAAAGCACTGTGTTTGAGGCCTGCCTAACATTCAAAAGGTTAAAAGCCTCATTTAAATCAATGCAATTTTAGGAATGTTTATTTCTCTTTGTGGTGTAGTTCTTAGTACAGCAGGCTCGAAATTAGAGAACTATCTAGTATACAAGGGGTTAAAATAAATGGGAAAATGTAATTCAGATGGCAAAACTAACTCTTTAAGTGCCTGAGGGGTACACAATGCATTGCTTTGCAATGCACTGCTTATCCCTCTGGCACAAAAGGGTTATATGATCTTTATCCCAAATTTGTCTAAATAAAATACATGAGGACAATGAACCTGCCGGTATGAGGGTTGTGAACCAATTGGCCAGCCAGATTCTCAGCAAATTGCTACATTGACAAGCCAGCTCAGGTCTCCCCCTTCCCTTTGTGAATGTCACAATTGTAATCAGAAGAAAGTAAAACCAACTATATTGTTAGAAACCCAATGTGCATATTTTGCTCATAATAAACATCTGAATCAATAAATACCTCCCTCCCCTGTATAACACCAGGCTTTTATATCACACATGTGTATGCATTTAATTTGCTGATTAACAATTTAATAATGTTAGAATTCAGTGGTAGTCTATTGTGCTGCATCCTTCATTCATTCAGAAAAGCAAATCAAGAAATTATGAATCACTGCAGTATCCACAAAAGCTGCATTTGCCAGCAAGAAAAAAATGTTATTTATACAGATATTAGTCAGCAGAGGCTCAGCCTTTAGTAAGTGTTTTAGTTTTTAATGGGGTAACATTTATTACTCTGGTAGCAGAACCCGCTCTTTGCTGCAGAGATGAACAAAGAAATGTAGATGGTGCTTGCTCATTCATGTATAGAAGATATATAATGCAGATCTGCACACCTCAAGTCAATCTTCTTGGCTAAGACTGTAGCAAAATAAAGTGTGTGTTTGTGTGTGTGTTTGGGTGGGGGGTTAGAATTCACTGGTGCAGTTTCTCTGTCTTTGGCCTCCAACTCCATCCAGTAGTTTCCATTGAAAAAACTTTAATTCTAGCAAGCTCTTAAGGACCGTGACTGTCATAGGACGTCATCTGGTCCTTAAGGGGTTAAAGGGATAGTAATGATTCTAAATAAAAGTAACTCCAATTAACCCCTTAACGACAGATGACTTACCAGGTACGTCCCACAGAAACTGTCACTTAGTGACAGAGGACGTACCTGGTAAGTCACGGAAGTCCGCGTCTCCGTGCAGCTGCACGCCGCTTGGAGACTCAGGACTTCTTTGAAAAAAAAAAAAAATGTTCGGCGGGCGTTAAGGTGACAGCCGCGTACGAACGCGGCTGTCACTAAGGGGTTATTCTTCATAGTATTTGGTCCATGGAGAGTGTTATTTCAATACTGTCACAGTGGTAGTTCAAGAGTAATTGAATGATAAAGCATTCTTACTTTTCAGCATGTTTTCACACCTGCCTAAAACTTTTGCACATTACTGTATATATTTGTCTTTAGCCAGCAAGGCCCTTGCAATGTTCCATAGCAGGTGTGGGAAATTGTGTAAAATCACACCATATCCTGTATGCCTTGTTTAACAAATTATGTTATACAAGGCATAAGACAAGACTATTTGACATAAATAACTTAGTAAATTGGCATCAGGTAGGAGTAGGCCAGGAAATTGATCCCAGCACCTTAGCGTAGAATCACATTCATACATTCACCCCAAAATGTTCTTCATGAACATGCATCAGAGGTGCCCTAAAGGAATCACTGGGCAATCATAGAGCTCATCTCAGTCTCCAAAGGCATTAACTAATGCTGCTGTACATTAATATATGAATTGGTGCTTCCATCCCATTTAAGACAAAATGTTCATAATCAAATGGGATCGCACAGATTCGATTCAGTTACTGTGCTATAGAAATCATAAGTTAAATCATAGATTTCAGTTACAGCAGTTCTAGCTAGTACTGTTATACAACCACTTGCTTTACTTTACAACTCTAAAAGCAGATACGTCATACCAGTACAATTGCAAAAACATCTATAATGTTTGTTTTTATGCTAGACTGTAAGGCACTGCAAGACTTTTAAAGTTATAGTAGACTGGAAAAGAAACCTGTGAGGTGTACAATTAAGGATTTATTGAAAATACTTAATAGATTCACTTAAGAAAACATAAATCATTTTGTGGGATTTTTTTTAACCCTTTGAATGCCAGAGAGGTGTGCAAAGCAGTGCATTGCTTTGCAGTCCACTGCACACATCTCAGATTAATCCATGCATAGGCCATCATTACAGGCAAAGTAGGTTGCAGTGCATTTGTAGAAAAATAGGAAAAAGGTTTTATGTTTTTCTATAACATTGAATAAGAATGTCTGCCAGTAATTACACGTTACTGCTATGCCGATGGGACACGTCAGTTTAAGAATTGGTCAGCATCAGGTGATATTTCCTACCTAGGCAAACTCCTGCCGCTCTGAGAATGTAAAAGGTTTTCCTGAAGAATAAGTCTATAAAAAGCAATAAGTGGAAGGGCAGATTTAGCTTAGAATGCATTCTGTTAAAGTAGTTTGGAGAGCCAAATTATCTTCCGTAATTTACCAAGTACTTACATGTTCCAGACAGCTTCATAATGGGCAATGGTGCACAAGAGAATTAAGATAGCACACATGTATTGACTCTGAAACAATAAGGTTTCAGCCACCTGTTACTGAGAGATTCGAAGAACACATGCTGAAATACAAGCGGCTCCTATATAGAGGAGCATGTTTTCAAGTTCACTAATATATAATAGGAAAAATATCCACCGTGATAGAGTTTCAGATACATAAAACTGTATGCACTGTTATTTAGCAGGCTGGAAGAGGCAATTTCACTACACCCCTCACTTCCAGCCTGGTCAGACAGTTCTAAGCATTTTAATCCTACTCATAGCCACCCCCATTCCTTGCATGATTCCAACATCGTTCACTTTTCTATGGAGCTGAAAGTACCCAAAGCCTATAAAACACAAGCACAAAATGTTTTAACCCCTCGCATGCTAGAGTGGTCTCCAAAGCAGGTTTAGAAAAAAAAAAAAAAAAACTTGTACAAGGGGCATATAAACTGATAAATAAACTGACCTAAATAAAGCAGGAGAGGGTGCCTGGTACAGGGGTATTAGAATTGTACTGACCACACTTGCATTACAGTAGGTGGTCAATAAATATGAGTAGGGCCACCACTGGGGGTTCAGAGAATACAGATTTGTCAAAAGGAGCTCCCCAGTCAGCCAGACTCCACTATCTTTTTTGAGGGGGAGTAGAGAACTTGAGCATACTACAGCCACTCTGACATCCACTCTGTTTCAAGCAGCACCATGGTGGAATAGATCCATGGCCTCCTTCATCTTACCCAGTACTTCCGGGTTGCACTGACCTCAGTAAAACTCGGAAGGATCGGGTAAGAGGGAGTAGACCATGGAACTGCTAAACCATAGTGCTGCATGGAGGACAGTGTGGCTATGGTGCGATCAAGTCCTCTGCTCTCCCTACAGAAGAAAAGGTACACGGGGACAGAAAATATATGTGGGGATCTTTGACTACTAGTGGAACTGAGCTGGGTGTCAGAAAATGTATGTGGGGATCTTTGACTACTTTTGGAACTGGGCTGGGGGGTGGGGGTCAGAAAATATATATGGGGACTTTGACTACCAGTGGAATAAAATTGGGGGGGGGGGGGTCAGGCAGTGTATGTGGGGATTGTGACTACCAGTGGAAACAGAATGAAGGTCAGACAGTATATGTGAGGACTGCGACTACCAATGGAACCAGGCTGGGGGGGAGGTCAGAGAATATATGTGGGATTCTGTGTTGACCAGTGTAACCAAGCTGGGTGTCACACAGTGTAAGTGGTGATCTGTGCTGAAGGGTGAAACCCAGCTGGGGATCAGATAAAGTACGTGGAAATTTATGATTACCAGTGGAACCAGTCTAGGAGATCAAACAATATATGTATTTGAGACTACCAGCGGAACCAGTATGTGAGATCAAACAGTATATGTGGCGATCTGAGACTACCAGTAGAACAAGGACGGGTGTAACTACCAGTGGACAGTGGAACAAGGCTGGGATTTCAGACAGTTCAGTATAATGTTAAATGGAGCTTACTGTAATGATACAAATGGTTCACACCACACTGAAGGGAAGCATGAACGCTCTCCATGGGGCAGCTGGGAGGGAGATGGGAAGAGAATTAAATAGAACTGGGAAGTCCTGAAGAGCTGTGCTGAAGATTTAGAGTGCCGCATAATGCGGAAGTGCACAGCTTGAAGACTAAGGCCTGGATTCAAAAGCAGGTGCTAATTTTATCTCTGCTTTTATCTCCAGGTATCCCCATAGACTTCAACAGAATTTTTTTTTTTATAAAACGGGAGGTAACGTTTATCTCCTGCATTTGAATCCAGCCCTAAATATCTTAAAAAACTATGTAAATACCCCCCCCAAAAAAAACACGTTTCCTACTACTAGATTCATAACTAAACATATGGTAAAGAGTTTTTTTTAGAGGTGAATGCTCCCCTTAAGGATGTGTTAGCCCATATAGGTATTTCACCTACCTTGGAGGATCTAATTATTTTGGCAATCAATATTGATCTTAGGCTGTGGGAAAGATGACAAGTATGCCTGGCTACATCTGCTTCTCCTTCATGATGTTCTCTATCTCCAGCTCAAGAATCCCCAGTAGTCCTTCCTTCTGTTGATCAGGAGGAGGCTATGCAGATAGGGTTGGTCTCTTTGGAGACAAATGAACCTATACCTGTCCCAAAAGACTTTGCTCCTTGGAAATTAATCCTGTCTTACCTATGTTCCTTTTTGGTACCTCCTCAGTTATTTTGCCTCCTCACTTGTCCCTCTCTGTTTTTCTACAGTGGAATAATCGGCTGAACAAACAGGTCACTATAATTGACTCGTGAGCCACCGGTTGGTTCATGAACCAGAACCTGGTCAACTATCTGTGTAATCCTAGTAAACTGAAGACTCATCCTTTCCATCTGTAGATAGCATGTTGAAGACAAAGTTTCATAATATTCCCTCTCCTCTCTATCCTCTGATTTTGGGTCTCCCCTGGTTGCAAGATTTCAATCCTATTATTAACCGGTCATCTGTCTCTGTGACCTTTTCTTCACCTATCTGCTAAAGGACTTGCTTAGTGAGTTCCCAACAGTTGTTTCTTACCGTACCTCAGTAGGTCCGTCCAACCCTACCTGCTCCATATCAAGACTTCAGGGATTTGTTTGACAAAAAAGGGTCTGATATCCTTCCCCCTAAGAGGGCTTACGACTGCCTGAATTATTTACTCCCTGGGGCTCCTGTTCCATTTCTGAGTATATAAACCCACTGTCTGGTCCTGAACTTCAACATTTGAAAACTATATTACTAAGAATCTTCAGAAAGGGTTCCCCAGCTAGACCGGATATTTTATTTGTGGAGTAAATAGATGGGGTCTCCGTCCATGCATGGACTACCGAAAGCTCAACAAAATTAAAATATAAAAATCACTATCCCCTTTCATTAATACCAGAAATTCTGCATTGTATTTCATCTTTTACCACATTTACTAAAATATATTTATGTTGGACCTACAATTTTGTCAGAGAGAGAGTCAGAGAGGGGGGAATGAATGGACACTGAGTATTTAGTAATGCCATTCGGGCTTTGCAAAGCCCCTGCTACTTTTTCTCATTTTGTAAACAACATCTTTATGGACTTGTTAGACCTCTTTGTTATCAGCTATCTGGATGACATACTGATAGAGTCCTCTAATTTGCAATAACACCATGTTAAAGAATGAACTGTGCTCACACTCCTCTGTTAACATAAATCATATGCTAAGTTACAAAAATTCACCTTCAAAGTCAGTGAAATTGAATTTCTCTGTTTTCTCATCTCTCCTGGGTGCATAAAAATAGACTCTTGGAAAGTTTCTGCTATATTGGACTGGCCTACTTCTACTAGTAAAAAAGCAATACGAAAATTTGTAAGCTTTGCTAATTTCTACAGGCAATTTATCTGGGACTTTTCTAGAATCATTACACCCATCATTTCTCTTACCAGAAATAACACACATTTTCTGTGGACCAAGGCAGCACAGTAAGCATTCAATAAACTATAAACACTTCACCCAAACACCAAAACTATTACAACCAATGCATAAAATCCCTTTTCCTTTAAGTTGATGCTTCGGATACTGCCATGGAGGCTATTCTGTCTCAATGGCTGATGTCTAAGGAACAGATACACCCGGTAGCATTATTCTCCAAGAGACTTACACCTGCTAAACACTGTTAACTATAAAATGTGCCTTAAAGGAATGGCATAATTTAGTAGAAGGAGCTACTCACCCTGTGACGATCTATACTGATCACCAGAATCTAGAGTATTTATGGTCAGCAAGTAGACTATGCCCACAGCAAACAGACAAGCATTGTTTAGTAGGCCTTATGTTTCACACTGGGGATAAGGTGTGGCTTTCCACCTCTTACCTTTGGTTCTCCTGTCTGTCCAAGAAGTTGAGTGTCTGATTCATAAGACCTTTTAAGATCACCCGGATAAAAAATCCTGTTTCCTGCCTCGGATACTCTCCATCTTCCATATCACACAACATAAGCGTCTTAAGCCATAGAAAAAGAGTCCTTCTCCTCACCAAGAACCTACCCGATCACCTCCAGTGATTGCTGACAGTGTGGGATAAATATGAAGTGCAACAGATCCTTCATTATCCTATTTGCAGGGGCCATTTAGAGTACCTGATTGATTGGAAAGGCTACCGCCGTGAGGAAAGATCCTAGGAACCCCTTGAGAATATTCAATCTGATTGCACCTGCAGGTGGCACCTCTGGGGAGCTCTGTCAGGATTGTGGAGTGTGTAGGAATCGGGTTCACATCACATCTCCATTGTTCACCTCCATCCTGAGAATCTGGAGTTGCTTACATCCTTGTGGATGCCACATTTTCCATGGCCTATATAGTAATTCTTCCAACTGGTGCTCAGTTGTTCTGTTTCCCTTTGGCTTGTGACTCAGGCTTTTGATTCATTATTGACTTCTTAACCTTTGGCTCGACCCTTGTTTCTGATCCAGTGCTGCTTTACCTGACCACAGCCTGTCAGACTTCTCTGGGTGTCCTCAGAATTTTTTTACCTATCAAGAAGACTTTGTCTCCTGCTCCTGCTTTCCACACAATTAACCTTACCAGGCCCAATTTCCTGATTTGTAACACAGACACACACACATGAAAACCTCTTAACCCGTTGCTTCACAATGTGCTGGAGACATCTCTTGCATCTGAGGAATTAAATAATGATCAGTAAAGAGGGATGTAAACTGAAAAAATAACCTGACCATTATAAACCAGGAGGTGATCCTGCTTCAGGAAAAATGGGATTGTATTAGCTACACCCACAACTCAGCATGTGGGTGTAACCAGAACAACTGACTGGCCTTTCAAAATATGAACTTCTAGGCATGTGCCTTCTCTTTCTAAAGTGAAATCCCTCCCTGTATGAAACGATGAGTGCTGAAAAACAGCACATGTAGATTCCGATATCTTACTTTCCATCAAGGCACATTAATATGTGTCAGTGTTATAACATCCTGTAATATATGAGCATCTTGTATTTTATCAGTGTTCCTTCAAATGAGAAATGCCAGAGAGGTGCTTTGGAGAAATCTCAGGGTCACATAGGGTTAAAGTAGAACTGACCTTTTATAACATATAGTTGATTTTGAAAGAACTTTCAGACTCACAAATATTTATGTTAAATTGTATTATTTAGAATAATAATTTATCACATATTTAGCTTTATTTATGCCAGTTTATGTAAGCTAAACAATTCTGGTTGGCATGCCTATCATGTTGTTGGGGTGAATGTATGCATTAAATCAGATTTTGGAATCCATTTTTGCCCCTATGACTACCTGATGTCAATTTACATAGCTACTTATTCCAGAATTCCTCCCCTTTATTCCAATTTACCTAAGATAATGGCTTATGGGTGTTTTGTGACTTTCCATTCATCTATTACTTGTGTAACCCTTTTATTGCTATAGGGGTACCCAATGCATTGCTAAGCAATGCATTGGGCACCAGTCTCGCACTCAAAGTGTTAACTCTCTGTACTAAACAAGGAGTAAATAATAGGGTGTGACTGTACACCATTTTACTGTGTATGCTATGGAACAAGGCTATAGGAATTGCAAGCATTTAAGTCCTTATAATGATGGAGGTTGTCCTACAGGGTTCACTACAGCAATATTGTAATGCATACCACGAATTGTAGCCGCTGGCATTAGAGGCTAACGCCATAAGCATTGCATTAACTAATTTGTACATTTCACACTCCTCTCCCTACCACCTGCCACATAAGCTATTGTTTGAAATTAATGGCTAATATAAATTTAGGTGATTTTGAAAGCTCTTTCAAAACCATATATTTGTTTCAAAGTGACAGTTTTACTTTAGAAGCTTTCTATAACTAGTGTGCAGAGATATGAAAGCAAGTAATAGTGGTGCACAAGTATGCACAACCAAAATGTCACTGTACTGAGACAGCATTGTTTGAATTTACTATAAAAAATATATATTTTTCTTTCTTATTTTCTTTCGTATTGATTCCTAAATGAAGAACAGTTAAATGGCCCCCAATGACTCAGCACTTCAAAGTCTGCAGGAACTAACAATAATAACAACTCCTATTTCATAATTAACTGCATCTGACATCAGTAAATGACAAGGAAATCATTAGGACAAAATCTTTGACAATGCATCCATCAAACTCTTGATATAAAGAGGATATAATATAGACTGCAGTTCCCATATTGCAGTAATCACAATAGACCTAGAGAAAGCAATATAGTTGTAGTAAGGACTTGTAGGGGAATATTCACAAAATAAGAACTGCAATTTTGGAGCAAAGCAACTGCACCATGGGGATAAAAGTTCCCTAAAATTCCTATTGATTTAAATTGAGCTATTAACCAATTGGATGCTAGAGAGGTCTCTTCAATGCTTTGTGTGTCTCTTTAGCATTCAAGTCTCAATGGGAAGTATTATTTGTCTCCTGTGGTGCAGATGGATTGCCCCAGAATTACAACTCTGTTATCTTGTGCATAAGAATCCTTTGGCGCGATACAGGAAACATGCTCAATCGCTATTTCCCATGTGAAAACCAGTAAGGAATAGGTTTGCGTATGTTTTTGTTGAATTGCGCATGAAAATTCAAGATTAGCGAACCACTGCGTATATTTATTTTTTTTGTGGGCGTGGCTAAGATTAACAAATCTGTGTGAGTGGAATAGCGAATGTGCCTAATGCAAGAACTGATATTGTGAATGAATTTATACATCTATGTACTGTTGTCGTATAATGGAATTTTTCATGCGCAATTCAAGAAGCGTTCGGTATTTAGCTTCCTGGATTAGAATATGCGCAAAATCTATCTGCGCACAAAAATGCCTTTATCTGATGCGAACGTTTTTTGCATTGCGCCACTTGTATTTTACAGATGTATCAATATCGAATTAACCTTTTATGGTTGGAGCAACTGCACTAGAACTGTTGAAAAATACACCATCAGAGTTATGGAAGAAGGTACAAGCATTGTCATTAACCCTTTGAATGCCAGAGGGGTACGAAACACATTGCAATGCGTTCCATACCCCTCTGGCACTCAAAGGGTTAAGATCATATAATATTTTGGTTGTGACACATAAAGATAAAAATGTAACTTTTACTGTAAAGCATAAATGAAAAAAAAAAACAATTAAAAAACATAGCAAATTAAAAAGTCAATAATAAAGCATCAAGATGCACTGTAATTATTTAGCACTTGACACCAATATGAACTGCACTAAATTCTTGCAGAGTTTATCTTGTTGCCTATTAATCCAGTGGTTCCAGGAGGCAAATCCACTATGGTTATAGCTCTTACTCTCTCTTGTGCCTGACTCATCTTGCAAACACTTGCTGATTCACTGAATTCTTATGTGTATTTGAGCACCATGAAAATTAAGCATAACTATTTTGTTTTTTCTATAAAATGGCAAGCTGGTAGTTCCCATAATTTACTCGTTTACTTTGATTAAATGAGAGCTTGAAGCAAGGAGGATTGCTTTTATATGGAATGTCTCTATATATAGGAGATATTGTATTTAAAAGATAATGCAGCTCAAACTTTAATATTGTAGATACAGTAGTTCAATGGCCTGAAATTTTACAGTGATGTTCTTGCTACAACATCCTATTGAGGCTTCAAATGTGGCCTCCCCCCTCTGCCATTGAGCTGGTCTACCCCTGCTGTAGGTAATAGTTCACAAGCCTCTGGAGAATGAGGGACTTTTTTGTTGTGAAGCCATGCAGTGGAAATGGACCATAATCTTACACGCTGGTCCAGTGCAGGTTGGACGATTTTTGATTGATTTAGTTTGGTGTCTTAGCTTTGATCTGTCCACCTTGGAGGGACCCTGGAAAAAGTATAGGAGTATATGCTCCTTACAGCATGGTTCTCGGCTTCATAGACACATGCAAGCACTCCTGCCACAAGTGTAGCTGCTTAACATGTTATTCTTAAAGGGATAGTAATGTTTTAAATTAAGTATATCGCTGAGTATTTTTATTGAAAATAGAACAGTGTGTGCTATATTTAGTACCTTACTTTTACGTTGGTCTCAAGGTATTCAATATAGAAGGATCCCCTCCCGCCCCTTCTAGCCGCCTCCCACTGAATATTCATTCTGGTCGCGGGACCGGATGGAAGCAGCGAGGGACAAACTTCACTGAGTAAGTATAAGTAAAACCCTGCCCCACCTTGATGAAGGACGGCAGGATTTCCCTTTGCATACTCAAGATTGTCCCTGTCTGAATCCGTGCGGACCAGACAGAGTTGCAGCAGTGACGTAGCCAGAAGGGGCGGGCGGGGGATCTTTCTATATTGAATAACTTGAGAACTACATAAGTAAGGTACTAAATATAGAGCAAACTGTTCTATTTACAATAAACAAGACTCCGCAATATACTTAATTTAAAACACTACTGTCCCTTTAATAACATTTTCATACTTAGTTTTTAAAAGAAAGACCTGTGAAGGTATATTTTTTTCGATTTACATATATTACTGATTGTGTTTAGCACCCAGGCAGCAAGTTATTGTGTCTCGGTATCTTTTGAGTGCCAAACATGTTACTATTTTATATGTTTTTATATTAAACTTGATAGAATGAGAGCTCCTTGAAGTAATTAAATTTCTCTTAAATGCCTTGGTGCTACTTATAGCAAATGTATACAAAAAAGAAATGGTATTATAACCATAAAAATAAGTACACTCACAGGACTTGCTTGTTGCTTGAATTATTGAATTTATTGTCAACGATTCATCCCCCTTAAGCCCCCTTGATAAAGGCTCTTAAGGGGTCATAAACATTGACAATAAATGCAATAACTCATGCTACAAGCAAGTCCTGTGAGTGCACATATATATATATATATATATATATATATATATATATATATATATATATATATATATATAAAACGTTGACACTGCACAAATAAACACAACATTTTGCTTTATTCAAAAGTGCAGTGTGGGATGTTTTCTATACATATATATTCCTGAGTAAAATAAAGGTAATCCCACTTCTGCAAGCTTAAACGTCACTTTTGTAGGTGCAGTATCTTAATAGCCTTACATTTTTACAGTGGCACTGTAGCTATACCATTCTATGGACAGCTCTGGTTAGTTTACCATAAACCTGTATAGGATGATGTTGCAACAGTGCCACTGCACAATTTCAGGTCACTGTGATACTGCACTTAAAAAAAATCAAGTATGAGCTGTAATAACCTTTTGAATAAAACAGCTTTGTTCGGTGGGAGTACCCTTGTTTTACTCAAGGGGATAAGCCCTAGATCATATTGGTTTTTATATAATAAGTATTACTATAATTTTAAGGGGTTGTTATTATTATACAGGGATATTTTGCAGCAGGTACTTGAAGTCATAAATATTAGGCAGTAGAGTAATTAAAGGGATTGCTTACATTTAATTAATTTTAATATTGTAGAGATTAAAAATATGAATAGAATGAGGTATATTCCATCTCTCAAACTTGTATAGTTTGAGAGATCGAAGTATATAAAGTTCCCGTCTCACAAGAAGTCTGCCATCTAGCTGAGAGAAGCACATTCTGGTCCCGGAACTGTTCTGCGGCTCTTCATCAGAGCTGAAATAGCACAATATAGAAAAAAATACTTAATTGGAACAGTCTACAAAGTGTGCTTGCAATCCAGGCACACTTTGTAGACCGTTTCAATGAAGTATTTACTTCTATATCGTGCTATTTCAGCTCTGGTGAAGAGCCTAAGGACGGTCCCGGGACCAGAATCTGCTTCTCTCAGCTAGATGGCAGACTTCTAGTGAAATGGGAACTTTAGATGCTTTGATCTCTCAAACTATAAATGTTTAAGAGATGGGACATACCTAATTCTATTCAGATTTTTAATCTCTAGGATATTAAATTAGTTAAATTACTATCCCTTTAACAGTTAACTGAAGCAGTACTACATGGGCCATGTGAGTGTAGCAGGACTCCCCAAAGAATAGGAATCAGTGTGAGAGTAACTTTCCTTTGAGAGTGAAATGAAACAAAAGAAAGTTGCTTGTGTGAGTATGGTTTAGTTAAAGGCTGATGGTGGAGTAACTTCAGGCTTCAAATCAGGGCCGGATTTATCATAAGGCAGAGTTGGCATCTGCCTACAGGCGCACCCCACAGAGGGGCGCCTCTCATTGGGATCATTTTTTGTTTTTAAATTAGCCTCACCGCGTTGCGCACAGTGGCATAACAGACCCCACTCCAGTGAGGTCTGTGCCTTCGTCGGCACAGACCTGTAGCTGCTGATCTCCCTTGTTGGCTCTTTAGTAATGCAGAGTGCTGAGAGATTACATCATCTACATGACATCATCTCCCATCACTCTGCATTACTGAACAGAACACCGCGCGGGAGCTCCAGCAGCTACAGGTCTGTGCAGAAGGCGGCACAGACCTCTCCTGCCGCTGGACCACCAAGGAGGTAGGAAACGGACATAGGGGGGCAATGTGAGGGCAATACGGAGCTGATGGGGGCAGTGTGAGGGCAATATGGAGCTGATGGGGGCAATGTGAGGGCAATATGGAGATGATGGGGGCAAGTTGGAGCTGATGGGGGCAATGTGAAGATGATGGGGCAATGTGAGGGCAATATGGAGCTGATGGGGGCAATATGAGGGCAATGTGGAGATGATGGGGCAATGTGAGGGCAATATGGAGCTGATGGGGGCAATATGGAGCTGATGGGGGGCAATGTGGAGCTGATGGGGGCAACGTGAGGGCAATGTGAAGATGATGGGGCAATGTGAGGGCAATATGGAGCTGATGGGGGCAATATGGAGTTGATGGGGGCAATGTGAGGGCAATATGGGGCTGGTGAGGGCAACATGGATCTGATGGGGGGCAATGTGAGGGCAATATGGAGCTGATGGGGGCAATATGGAGCTGATGGGGGGCAATGTGAGGGCAATATGGAGCTGATGGGGGCAATATGGAGCTGATGGAGGGCAATGTGGAGATGATGGGGGCAATGTGAGGGCAATATGGAGCTGATGGGGGCAATATGGAGCTGATGGGGGGCAATGTGAGGGCAATATGGAGCTGATGGAGGGCAATGTGGAGATGATGGGGGCAATGTGAGGGCAATATGGAGCTGATGGGAGGCAAGTTGGAGCTGATGGGGGCAAGATGGAATTTAAGGAGACAATGTGAAGGCAATATGGAGCTAATGGGGGTAATATGGAGCTGATGGGGGCAACGTGAGGGTAATATGGAGCTGATGGGGCAATATGGAGATGACGGAGGGAATTGTGAGGGCAATGTGGAGCTGATGGGGGCAATATGGAGCTGACAGGGGACAATGTAATGGCAATATGGAGATGATGGGGGCAATGTGGAGATTAGGAGCATTGTGGAGGTGGCCAATAGGGGGGGGGGCGCTTCAGATTTCTGTGCCTACAGGCTCCTGAGATGTAAATCCGGCCCTGCTTCAAATATAAGGACTCTGGAGACAGTGGGTTATGTCGAAGGGGTGAGGGAGTGATAGAGGGGACAATACACAAATGCCTTGGGAATGCATGGTTGCTTCTGCTGCCATGTAATTAAAGTGGGAATTTATGGATGCACACTGGAACACTTAAAAGTGTATGTACAATTAGAGATATAGCCATAGGGATATATATTTTTGTGTTGGGTTCAAGTCTAAAAATCATCCTAAACACAGCAATCAGTACCTCACTCATATAGTGTGACTTTGTGGAGCCGTTATTTGTTGTTGCTGGTGCCTTAGGACTTGTAACGATGGATCCCCCACAGCCTGTTGGGTGCATCACCCTGCTTCACCCAGAACCACCTATAGTTCGTTGTGATGTCACAATGTGTGTTCGTGAGTGAGTGTGTGTGTGGCGTGAAGTCATAACATTTAAGGGCATAGGTAGCACAATGAGGCAAGGGAGAGGCTGCGTCTAACATCCGTTATGAGCAGGCACCACATAGAAACACCTTTCACACAAACAGGAAAATGCAATGGAGATGAAAGGAGGAGGCCAGTAGGGAGTGTGGTGAAAGGATCAGGAGTGGCATGTTCATGTGTCTAATGTTGTTTATTGTACAGGAGGGCATTTTTGACCAAGTGAGAGTTTGTGCAGAGAGGGCATTTTTGATCAAGTGAGAGAGCTTTTGCAAAGATTTTAACAGAGTTGCTTTGCTCACCTGTCCACTGCTGTCAAAAGCATGGTCCCATATGGGTTGAACCCCAGGCAAATCCTTGCAGAGATTTTAACAGTGGAAATCAGGGACCCATGCCTAAACCAATGAGAAAGGCAGAATTGCTGATGTTTGTATAACTCCTCTTTATTGCTGCCCCTGGGTGTGTGTGTAGCTGGTATGAAGAATGTCGTTCAGATTACATGCAAAGTACTGCATACCCCTTTAGCAAACAAAGCTTTGCGTACCCCTCCTTTATTCAAAACACTTTATACATCTAAAAATAAAGAGGTGATAAAGAGAAGTGATATCCAGTGATATCACTTATCTAGTTTCAATGAAATTCTATGGAGTCCATGCACTAAGATGTCCAAATTTGGAGAAATCTTAGTGCATTGGCTTCATTGAATAACATAGGACTTGAAGCAATGATATCACTGGAAAAATGATCTTTGCTTTGTCATCTCTTTATCATGCCTTAGTGCATAACACCCCATTTCTCCAGTTCCTGTGTGATTCTCTAGAGTCTATGCACTAAGATCGCTAAAGTTGGGGAAATCTTAGTGCATTGACTCCATAGAATAACATAGTATTTGGAGAAGTGATATCACTGGAGAAGACATTTATTTATTATTAGTGTATGACCCCAAATGTTATTTATTATACTTAAAATTTGATTTAGACATATCCAGTTATGGAAAGTATTAACATCCTATGCAGTAATACTTCCAAATGTTACGCAGGAAACATTCAGAAGCAAAAATGAAAAGTTCACACAAACAAATCAGAATATTTTTCTTATCAGTGACTTCATAACACATACTACATTATGCAATTTGGCACTATATGCATGATTAATATAACATAAATAAATAAATATATAATATCAACCCCAAGTGTTGTACAGCTCATTGCAGAACCCAACTGAATAAATATCAAAGGATACTCTATATCAATAACCATAGTAGAAATGGTAATTATAAAAAAACAACAGATTTCTCATTCATCAACTCAGTCATTTATTCACTCAGCAGTGAAATGGTTAATATACATGTTAACCTTTTAAGGACCAGAAGGCTTACAATGCAATTGTTATTCCAAAATGTATGTCTCTTGTAGCACTGAAAGGCTCAGTATGCATGTTATTCTATCTTGGATTGCTGTCCCCTAGAACATTCAGTGCCCCTCTTACCTTTCAGATTCTATCTTCTCATATTTCTCACATGACACAGCTGGACTGGCATGGTCTCAGCTCCATGGCAGATGCCTAAGAAGCTGGAAGAAATATCCCGAATTAAAGACAGAACAGTGTTTTGCCTGCCCAGACCTGAGTGTGCCCCCCAGAGCCTGCGAGGAGGGAGAAGTGTGGCACGGAACTGACAGAGCAGTGGGTCAGTGCTGCTTACAGGACAGAACAGGATGTAATAGGAGGGCATCGCTCAAAGGGGTTTTAAAGAGGTAAGAGGAGGGGCAGCGAGAGGAGATCCCAGCGGGAGGGTGAATCCGGAATTTTGAGAGAGGAGGGCGCACGAGTGGCAGGAATGGACTATAGGGGAAACAGAAGGAAGAGGAGAGCATGGCAGGTGTAAGAGGACGGGAGTATTAGAGACAAAATGAGAGTGAGGGAGTAATTGTACATGTGAGAGAAGCAAAGGAAGAAAGATGGAGAAAGAAACTGATGTGTAAGAGAGAGTGAGAATGGGGTGAGAATATAGAGAAAGAATGAGAGGAAGAGATATGGAAAAAGAGGGGTGAGAGATAGAGAATGAGAAAGTAAAGAGACGGTACAGGAAGTTTGATGGAGAAAGAAAGACGTGTGGGAGGTATATAGGACGAGAAAAGAGAAAGCCAGACAGAAGATAGAAAGAAACGTGTGAGAGACAGAATGAGAAAGGAGATAATAGAGAGAGAGAGAGTAAAGGGAAAAAGAAATGTGTATGAAGAGAGAAACAGCCTGAAAACGAAAGAGATGGGTATGAAAGACAAAAGGGTGAGGGGAGGGAGAAAGAAATGAGAAAGGCGGTGACAGAGAGAAGCGGAGAGGGGAAGAGTTAATATGATGAGAGAATGAGACAGTGAGGACAGAAGACAAATACAGAGAAAGGTGAGAGAGACAAAAGGATAAGAGACAGAATCGTTTTGTGTTTGTGAGGGAGAAGGATAGAGAGAGGAGGAGGAGATGGGGAGGAGGAGATGTCATGAGGATTAACACTTTAAGGACCAGAGAACTGCGAAACGCACGCTGCATACTCTTCTACTCTTTAAAGGGTTAAATTGAAGGTTTGGGAGATGTAACAAAGTGCATGAAGGGTCTGATGCGTATGGAGTCAGAAGACAATAGCAAGTAGATTAGGTGAAAGGAGCTGAAAGATGAACGTGAGGTAAATGGTGTTATATTTGAAATGTACTGGATTAACTGGGAATCAGGGACGTGCACAGACATTTTGAGGGGCAGGGGCTCACATTAAAAAAAGGGCACTTCTCATAATTTTTTTATTGTTTTTGTTAAAAGGGCACAAGGGCACTTTGGACAAAAAGGGCAGGTGCTCAAGCCCCCCTTGGTGTCTATGTGTGCAAGTGCCTACTGGGAATGTACTGTGTTTGAACCCTTTGAGTGCCAGAGGGGTACGCAACGCATTGCTCTTCAATGCTTTGCATACCCCTCCGGCAGTCAAAGGGTTAAGCTCTGTATGGGGGAGAAAGTTTACACGAGGTAATGACTAAGTCTCTGGGGTCCAGAGTGGTTCGCAATCCAAAGCTAATGAATGCATTATGCACCCTGTGGTCCTCAAAATGTTAATCAAGCAGGTAGCAAGGGGTTAATTAACCATGTATCAATCAATATTCGAGCAATGTCTTGTAAACCCCTTTGGTCCGCAGGGGGTTAACCCTTCTAGTGCCAGAGCACTGCCTATACCACTGATTCTACAATCATTGATCGGACCGGCAGGAGAGGCAGGGAGCCTAGTATGGACACATAGAGATCCCAGGGAGGGCTACTTCAGACTGGTATATTAGTAGGAGACAACAGGAGTAGTAGAAACCAGAGGCAGGGAGCATAGCATGGACACATAAATGTCTGTCTCTAACCCCTCTTTAGTATTAGAGGGGTTAGAATCCCAATTTTATGTAGCAGGGATTTTTACAACATAATAACTCCAGTTTGCTGTTATAAATATGAGCCAGTATTCTGCTTGTCACAGGGCAAAACATGTCAGCTATGGGGATTGGGCTAATGGGACTCATCTTCTCTCAGACTAGGGGTAATCTATTCTCTCTGCAGTTCTCTTTCTCCTGACATTTTTATCAACACATTAAATTTTCCCTAAAACACAGGACTTTCAGCTCTTTATACAGTATCCCCCAATTCCATATTCCCTATTATCCACCACTTATTGCTCCAGAACTACCTACATGTCATCGCTTTCCAGAAGAGCTCTCAATCAAAAAGCAGCTCATCCCTTCTCACCGCCTCTCCTTCCCCCTTCTTCCCTTCCTCATCACCCCCTTCTTCCCTTCCTCATCACCACTTCTTCCACCTATCTTGATTTCCTATCACTCTCCAAGCTCTATATTCCTCCTCAGCTTGTCTCCCACCCCTCTCTCTTCCTCATCAACCTTACTTCCCTGCTCTTTCATCTTCACCACCTTTCTGCACTCTCTATTCTTCAATTTCCTCTGCCTTCCTCATGAGTCTTGCTTCCCCCTCTGTTCCTCATCAGATGTCCTTGCACCCCTCTCTCTCCACCTCATTGCTCTTCCTCCCTACCCTTTCTCTTCCACATCACCTTTTCTTTCACCTATCTCTCCACATCACCTTTGTTGCTCCCCTCTGATTCATTATCCTTCCTACTTCCTTTATTTTCCCCTTCACCTTTCCTTCCTCCTTCTCTCACTTATGCATTACATTTTCTTCTGCCCCTGATTCTTCCTCACCAGCTTTCCTCCCCTTATCTGTATTCATCATTGTATTTTCTTCCTCCCTCTATCTTCCTCCTGATTTTCCCTCCTATCCTCTCTCACTTCTTCATCACCCTTCCTTCTTCCCCCTCTTTCTTTCTCATTACTTTACCTTTAAACTCCTTCCTTCCTTCCTTTCCTCTCTATTCCTCACCACCCTTCCTCCTGCCCACTCTCTTCCTCATCACCCTGCCTTACACCCCTCTTGCTTCATCATCACTTTTCCTTCCACCCCTCTCAATTCCTCATCACCCTTCATTCCACCCAGGGCCGGATTTATAATAAGGCAGAGTAGGCATCTGCCTACAGGCGCACCCCACAGAGGGGCGCCTGTCATTGGGATCGTTTTGGTTTTTTTACACTTTTTTTTTTGTGCCGCCCAGCAGCCCCACAGCCGCCGGATACTGCTGTCTTCCTGCACTGATGACAGCCGGAGCGCAACCACTCCAAAAGCGGAGACGCCGCGTGGAGCGTGCAGGTATTTTCTTCCTCTGTTCTGAGGCCAGTTTAAAACTGGCGCCCAGACAGAGGAAGAAAACCCCTTCACGCTCCATGCGGCGTCTCCGCGTTTGGAGTGGTTGCGCTCCGGCTGTCATCAGTGCAGGAAAGTGAAAAAGAGGTACGGGGGAGAGATAGAGGCACAAGGGGGAGAGAGAGAAGTATATGGGGGTGAAAGAGGCACAAGGGGGAGAGAGAGAAGTATATGGGGGTGAAAGAGGCACAAGGGGGAGAGAGAGAAGTACATGGGGGTGAAAGAGGCACAAGGGGGAGAGAGAAGTACATGGGGTGAAAGAGGCACAAGGGGGAGAGAGAAGTACATGGGGTGAAAGAGGCACAAGGGGGAGAGAGAAGTACATGGGGTGAAAGAGGCACAAGGGGGAGAGAGAAGTACATGGGGTGAAAGAGGCACAAGGGGGAGAGAGAAGTACATGGGGTGAAAGAGGCACAAGGGGGAGAGAGAAGTACATGGGGTGAAAGAGGCACAAGGGGGAGAGAGAAGTACATGGGGTGAAAGAGGCACAAGGGGGAGAGAGAAGTACATGGGGTGAAAGAGGCACAAGGGGGAGAGAGAAGTACATGGGGTGAAAGAGGCACAAGGGGGAGAGAGAAGTACATGGGGTGAAAGAGGCACAAGGGGGAGAGAGAGAAGTACATGGGGGTGAAAGAGGCACAAGGGGGAGAGAGAAGTACATGGGGTGAAAGAGGCACAAGGGGGAGAGAGAAGTACATGGGGTGAAAGAGGCACAAGGGGGAGAGAGAAGTACATGGGGTGAAAGAGGCACAAGGGGGAGAGAGAAGTACATGGGGGAGAAAGAGGTACATGGGGTGAAAGAGGCACAAGGGGGAGAGAGAAGTACATGGGGTGAAAGAGGCACAAGGGGGGGAGAGAGAAGTACATGGGGTGAAAGAGGCACAAGGGGGAGAGAGAAGTACATGGGGGAGAAAGAGGTACATGGGGGAGAGAGGCACAAGGGGGGTAGAGAAGTACAAGGGGGGAGAAATAGAGGCACAAGGGGGGGAGAGAAGTACAAGGGGGGAGAAGTAGAGGCACAAGGGGGAGAGAGAGAAGTACAAGGGGGGAGAAAGAGGTGCATAGACCCCATAGTAAAATAATAACAATGACACATGTTAATGTGTTAAGTTTTTTATTCTGCTGTTTGTTTTTAACACTGTTCATTAAATCAGTTTAAATAATGAAAAATTAGCATTTTTTGTATCCGATTAATCGATTAATCGAAAAATATTTCAGTCAAAACTTTTTGAACTTTTTTTTTTTTTTTGGCGGGGGGGGGCGCTTCAGCTTTCTGTGCCTACAGGCTCCTGAGATGTAAATCCGGCCCTGATTCCACCCATCTCATTTCCAAATCACCCTTCATTCCACCCCTCTCATTTCCTCATCACCCTTCATTCCATCCCTCTCATTTCCTCATCACCCTTCATTCCACCCCTCTCATTTCCTCATCACCTTCATTCCATCCCTCTCAATTCCTCATCACCCTTCATTCAACCCATCTCCTTTACTTACCACTCTTCCTTCTACCCCCTCAATTCCTTATCACTATTCTTCCTATAATTTCCCCACTGGTGCATGCTTTTACTGGCTCATTGATTCTTCTGTCCATCATCACCCATTTCTCGTTAAAAGGAACTATGCCTATAGTAGAATGTGGCTCTTTCTTTGTTTAATATAATTATGTACAGGGTTGCCAGATTATTCCTTTAAAATGGATGCATATGAAAAATGCATGTTGCTTTGTTACATGGGAAGCATTGCAGACAAGTAATCAATGTAGCCATGCAGCACACAATTTTCTCTTGTGCCCCATTTTAAAGTGATGATCTGGTAACATTATTCGTATAGCAGTTCATTATAATTATATACATATTTTTCATATGCCAAGTTACAGGTATAAAGGATCTTTATTAAGGATTCTACAATGATTTTCATTCTAGTAATCCTTTAGTTTGTACCCCCTTACAACAGGCAACAAATTCCCTATAGCGATACCTTCATCCATAGTTCTACATAGTCAATATGGTAAATTTACTAAGTATCAGATAAATTGGTATATCATACACAGTGTCCTCTGCTGCTGCTGTTCAGCTCTGTCACTAATAATACCCTTTTGGATATATACCAATGGCTGACTTCCTTTCCTGGCATAGCATACACTTGCATACACTGTGCCAGGAAATACAAGATAATTGAGCATAAGTATGTCTTTACACATGGAAAATCCTCAAAAAATACAGCACTGGAGCCTAAGTAGCACCAAAACCTTAGACAGATACAGTTAGTTTTAGATAATTAAACACTTTTCTGAATTTCACTGGTACTGGACAAACAACATTTTTTGTGAAAACATATGTAAGACATTTTCTGCAGAGTAAAACAAGGTTATTCTCTCTGCTAGGTGACATTTAATTCAAAAGCTAGTACAGCTCACATTTTTTCATATATCATGCTGTTAGCAACAGCCCCCACTGGTTTTCAAAAAGTTAAATTGTTTTTATACAATGCACTTTGTGGGAGATCATGAGCTGAAAGGTCTGTGTATGTCAGAAACCGATATCACTAGATGAGAATGGATTGATAGCGATACATTTTCCTATTGCCATGGCAATGGAAGAAGCTTTGCAAGAAAATTGAAATATACTTTATGAGGATAAAAGATGAGTGGACAAAAACAAAAACATGGATTATTTTTAGTAAATCGACTTATATACTCTATATCACACTGAACTAAAAGTGACGAAATATAGGTCACATAAGAATTCCAATGCAAACAATTAAATACATATACTTCTCTGCCATATGAGGGACACCTACCTGTGGAAGTTTTTTTTTGTTAATTACATTAGGAGCCACTTACTCTTCTAGGTTTAGTTTCCCTTCCATCTTGTCCACTCTATTCCAGACCTGGCTTGCTGAGGATGATGGGAGCTGTAGTCCAGCATCAGCTGGAGGGTCACAAGTTTTCCTCCCATATTTTCTCATTCTATTATGATCCTCATGTGAGTAGGAAAAAAAAAACGTGTTTTTGGCATGATGCCCACTTTATCTCCCTATATGCTAGAAAACTCTTCAAAACACTTAAAAGCAATATGCTGGAGACTTACCTAGAATTCAGCGGGTTAACCCTTTGAGTGCTGAAGGGGTACGCAATGCATTGGGCATTTTATTTAATTTGGTTGATGGGTATGCCCCTGTCTGTGTCAGGGAGTAGAAAAATGTGCATTCGGTTTTGTTTCCTCTTCTAGATGTAGTTTTTGTAATTCATACATAGAGCAGAATAGTCTTTAAGTCTTTAGAGATGAGCATTATGGTAGTCCTGTGAAACAGGGCTTGTGTCTCGTACTTGCTTCTTGATCACAATGCTAGTACTGCTAGTCTACTGGCTCTGGGATTCCAGGTTCTTCCTGTATTTCCAGGCAGTCAGCACTCAGTCTATAAGAAATTAGATTATGACTTACTCTCCTTCTTTCCATCAAACACTCCCTCTTTCCTGCTGTTTTCAGCCCACCTTAATTTCTGTAACTACCCTCAGTGTTTCCAGCTTGCCCTCAAACCTCTTGCCTTCTATTGTTCCCCTTCCCCTTTCTCTTACACTCTTCCTTTCTTTCCCTCAAACCATTTTTCCATCGCTTTCTCACGTACACTTCTCTTCCAGCTTTCCCTCACCTCTTTCCCCATCCGCCACTAAAGCCTTCTCTTCCACCCTTCCCTCACCCCTTTCCCCTCCATCTCTTCCTTACTCCTTATTCTTTCAACCTCCTTTCTCTTGCTTTTCTTAACACTGTACCTCTCTCTCTGTCTGCCTTACTCCTTCCCTTATCTCTTCCTTCTTGTTTTATGTCACTCTCTCCCACACACATCTCTCTGTCACTCTCTCCCACAAACATCTCTCTCCCCCACCTGTCCATCACCCCCCCCTAACACCTTTCCCTCACACTCCCCAACTTTCTCTATCCCTCTTTCTTACACTGTCCATCTGCTTCCTCTCATATAATCCCATTCTCTGTAATCTTCAGTGGTAGGACTGGTCGTTGGAGGGCCCCTGATACAAAATGTTTTTGGGTGCCCTAACACAAAAATATTCTCACAGGGGCCTAATTGGAACCCTTTGGGCCCTGTGGTCAATGAACACCCTTGAATGCTAGGCCTGGCCTTCCACAAAGGCATTCCCTTTACCCCCTGTCGTTACTCCTCTGATACCAGTTTTTTCCTTACTTTCTCCCTGCCCCCCCCTCCTTTTTTGCTTTCTCCGTCACATCTCCCTCACTCTCTTCTCTTTCTCCCTCACTATTCTCTTTCTTTCCTTCACTCTTCTCCTCTGCCCCCCCACTATCTATCGCTGCCCTTTTCCCTCGCACACCATGCTCTTCTGTCCTCTGCCACCCCCACATGCTCCTACTGTCCCACTTTTCACCCTCCCTATTCTCTTTCTCTCTGTCTCCTGCATCACACACTTTTCTTTTTATAAGAGATTTACTCTTGAACAACTCTTACAGCTGATTTAAATTGTCTCTTGCTTTTGGATGATTTTGTCTTGATTGGGACTGTGCACAGTGCATTCCTTAGACTTGGGTAGATTAATCCCAACTGGAAGTTAAGTCTGTAGAGCTGTCACTGGGGTTAATTAAAATGAAAAACCTGAGTATTTTTGACAGCGCCAGTCCAGCAATCAGTGCCCCATCCTCACCAGGATAAGTCACAGAGGTTTCTTTGCTTCCATTGTCTAAATGCTGCTGGGCTCCACACACTTTGTACTCTGTAAATTAGGTACCATAACAACACGATCCCTGTGCCTTTGCCTGTCCCTATTAGGATCAATCTGTTTTAGCTGCTAAGTGCTCTATTGATCCCCTGGAAAGTAAAAGAGGCAAAAAAAGAAAGAACATGAAAAAAAAATGTGTTTGAAATTATGTTTGTCATTAAATGTTGGTGAAAGACTTATCAGGGATATGTAGCATTAGTGCTGTTTTAAGTACAATTAGCTCTAACTTCTCCTAATGCCAAATGTATAAGTGATTTGCAACAATTACAGATCAATTTGCTACAATTATGTGGCTGCTTGGCAGAAGATTCATTCCTTGTGGATCTATGTCCCCAGTTTATTAAGTGAAGAAAACAGCTTTTTTTTTCACCACTCTGTGGATAGACTTACAGAGGTATTTGGTATTTATTAAGTTGTTAAGGTGATCGAAAAATTCAGGAGCAAATCCACTCACCATAGGGGACAAATAAACACTTCCCTAATTTGATTTAAATTGGGCTTTTAACCCCTTGAATGCTAGAGAGGTTCCAATGCATTGCAAAGCAATAAGTCGATGGCTTGAAGGCATCTCTAACATCTAAGGAGTTAAGGTGTGATAAAGTGAGACTCTATAAACGATAAGTAACTTTTTTGGATCATTAGCTACAATGGAATTAACCCTTTCAGTGCCAAAGGGGTACGCAACGCATTGCAAAGCAATGCGTTGCGTACTCCTCTGGCACTGAAAGGGTTAATGAGATAGTAACACCTAAAGAGTATCTTTCATTCAAATTAAAGTGCCCCCCAAATCATTATTCACATAGTGATACGCATCTTGTATTATCCTGTCCAGCATTATTGAGAAATCCAACTTGTTCGGAGACTCACTGGTGACTATTTTGCTGTAGAGATATGTGTACCTCCATGTCAGTCCCTTCCTGTACCTTAAGGTACAATGCAACTCCCCCTAACCAATCCTAGAGGAGACCGGGATGGACAGTGCAGACTCACAGATACCTGTTCGGCAAGATGCCTGCATTGATGCCTGCCGGTGAGTCTCCAGACAAGTTGGATTTTTCAATAATGCCGGACTTATTCAGAATAATACAAGTATTGATATCCATATCGCTATGTTTATAATGATTTGGGGGCACTCTAATTTGAATGAAAGTTCCGCTTTAAGATGGAAATAATATATATGATGCAGGGTTTACCTTGCCGAGTAAAACAAGTATACTCCCCCTGCTGAGAGATGTTTTATTGTTACTCAGTTGCATTGTTAGTGCAGTTCTTACACAGCCAGTTATTTTATGGAAGCGCTGTTGTTACAGCAGTGTATGGACAGCTATGGTCAGTTGACCATAATTCTCCTTAGGATGCTGTAGAAACAGTACTGCTGTTCAATGTCAGGCCACGGAAGAGCTTCACCCCAAATCCTGCAAGTTTGAGCTTCAATAACTTTTGAATAAACCATCTCTAAGCAGTTGGACTTTGGGAGTTCCTTGGTTTTACCCAGCAAGATAAATCCTGCAATACAAATGTTTTGCACATTAAGCATGACTGTCCCTTTAAGTGTGGAACCAATAGTTTCAGTGAATACTTGAAAAAAGCCCATCAGCCCTTGCAAGTATTTCATCTGTAAGTATAATGATATAATAAATGATCATCTTGCTCCAGCCCTGTAATACAGATAATGGGCTTTCTACCCTTTAGTAAACAGCACTCTACAGACCTTATGTAGAACTTCAAAGAAGCACTATTCTGGAGCAAACTAACTGCACCATAGGGGATAAGTAATAATTCCCCAAATTGTCATTGACTTAAAAGGGTCTTTTATCCACTAAAATGCTAGAAATGTCTCAAACACATTGTTTCACAATATGTTGGAGACCTCTCTAGCATTCAAGCAGTTAAAAGACCAATTTAAATAAATTGAATTATATATCTGACCCCTATGGTGCATTTGGTTTCCTAGAGAACTGCTCCACTTTAACTTTATACATAAGGCCCTATGACAACACATCATGCTGTTGACTTATTTTGTAGTTCTTTACATCACATGTATGAAGCAGGCTTCTACATGCACCACTTTAACTCTTTGAGTGGCAGAGGGGTATGCAACACATTGCTTTGCAATGTGTTGTGTACCCCTCTGGCACTCAAAGGGTTAACATACCCAAACAATTGCACTAGCTCACAGGGGCTGTTGCTATATTGTATCTGCACACAAACAGTTGGATGCTAGAGGTGTCTCCAACTCATTGCAAAGCAACACATTTGATATGTAGTATAAACTTATAAGAAAGTGAATTCATAAATATGCATGAGTTTAAAACCTCAAATAAGACTAAAATTAAATGGGCTTTATACCAGGAGGAATGAGTGTCTCTTAATTTAACATAAATATTTAACTTGGTATTTATTACTAATACAGCAGTCTGCACTATCCATCAGAACTCTGTTGTAGTATATAGTAGATCACATCACTTTAGAATATGATTCTATGCTCTGAGGTAACATGGGTAGAGCTGTTCACTGTAGGATTTGTCATGCACAGTGCTGAAGCATTTTAAGGCTGGTGAACTATGAAGAACTGGAACAATTCTGGGGCAAACCAACTTAGCCCTAGGGAGGAGCAAACAAAAAGCCCCCAAATACACATTGCTTTAAATTGAATTTTTAACACCACAAATGTTAGAGAAGTATCCAAAGCATTGCAAAGCAAAGCACTGAAGGGGTTAAAGCCCTATTTAAATCAATTAGATGTTGTTTATAACCCTTGTGGTGAAGTTGGTTTGCTCCAATTCTTTTTAGTAATACATCAGCCTCAAAGTCTGTATAAAAGGTCTTTAGATAGATAGGTAGATAGATAGATAGATAGATAGATAGATAGATAGATAGATAGATAGATAGATAGATAGATAGACAGGCGGATGGATAGATGGATGGACAGACAGGCAGAAAATCAGACAGACAATGAGAGAGACCGATATATAGATGCATGCTCTTGCAATGTGTTTTTACATGGTGCAGCAAATTGAAAGTTCCAAATATCAGACACTCAAAGGGTTATATGATCACTAATCCCCCCCCCAATAATTACCACCACTTACCTTACAATGGACTGAAAATAATAATAGCCACACTGAATAAGTCCTGTATGTCCTATTCACATAGGTTAACATAAATTTTGTTGGCTGATGTACCATCCACTGCACATAGCAATCTTCTGTGGCTCATGCTCTCAGCCTACTTCAGCTTTAAAAACATGAAGGATTTTCTACTCATTGGAGGTTCTGGTTAAGCATTTCTGCTAACAACAGTGATATCCATCTCCATGGCCATGGCATCCAGCGCCAACTGAGATTAGGGGGAATGTATGACTCTGCCAGGGCATTTCATTTTCTGCTCTTATACATTTGCATAAATAATGCCAGTAAGTACTAGGGCATATGAAGGTGTTAGTGCATACCAGCACAAAAACACACTATGCCATTAACACTTCAATAAAAGCAAGGCCTGAACACCTTGCAAGGAATGGAATACCAAATGCCCATTCACATTCTACTGCTTTGCTCTTTTTGAAAGTAGGGTAAACGGGGACATTTTCAGGATAAGTAGCTTAGAAAATGGAGTTAGGCAGGCGCAGCACCAGAAAATTGGTTCTAGATTTTTTAGAGTGGGATCATATTAATACATCCCCCATTATCTCTTGAACAAAGGAGCAAATGCAAAATTCGTAAAGGCCATTTGAATTTTCTGGCCATGCTAAGGTATGCGGTAGATTATTGGTAGAAGCTGTTTCTTTAAACCTGGGACCCAGGTCTTGAGCCCCAGTTACTATCTAGCAACACTAACTGAAAAATATACATATGTTCAATTAAACATAAGCATCATTAGATACAATGTAACTATTACACCTACTCGTATCAGTTATATTTAACCTGGTGAATAGATTTTTTATAGACTCAGTGATATAGTTACTATCCTATGACCTCCATTTGTAACAAGAGTATCTCGCAATTAGCATACTATTTACAAGTTCTGTGTCTTATTTGTGGCATGCTCCTTTGACACATTACATGATATCAGATTAATTAATGCCTTCCTGTCAGAATTCCCAGTTATAATTGATTTAGCTGTTTAAAGTACTGATTAATTTACTCTTTAAGGTTCATAGAGGTGAGCAATGTGTTGCACTCCAATCTGATACTTAAAAGCTAATGGACTTTCAAATGGGGGGGGGGGGTGACGGGGATATTCAAAGTTTTCAGTTAAAATTTCTTTAAACCGAGTATTAAGAAGATGTATGTACTGCTATTCACCCCTTGGATGATAGAGAGGTTCACAGCTAATTTATTCCCAATTCACAGTGTTAGTCCTCTGGACAAGCCAACAGGTCAGATTTTAAGGGAATTTCTTATTAAGCACAGTTAATGTAATCAAATAACTGAGCACTGATTATCAGTGGGATGTATGAAAAATGTGATGTATTAGAGTGACCCAGTGACTAACATGAGAAGCACTGTGTTAGAGACCACTATCGTCCTTAGAGGGTTCTTTACCTGTTTCTTGTTTTTATCACTGAATAAGCTATCCTTTTAATTGTAAGTAAGCAACATGAAGGTTTAGGTAAATATGGCTTATTTCTGGATAGATGGACACTTTTATTTAGCTATGGTATATCTAAAATATGTTGATTTGCTTGAAAATGCGAAGTGACAATTATCACGTCAACAAAGACTGGATTTCATTACAGTTGATAACATCATTATTTGCCTGATGTATCAATTTCCCCACAGATTTCAGTAGGAATCTGTGAGATAAAACTAGGGATACTGTTTATCAGCTGCCATGTAATCCAGTTCTGCTTTGGACTCTGTTGTATGTTGCAGCTACTTGGAAGACTGTGGAAATACTATCTCCATCCTCGCTGGTAGATTGCAGCTCTGTGGTATTCTCTGAGACATCTCCAGGGGCCCTGTTAGGTTCACCATGTTGGGACTGAGCCCATGTAGGGTCTTATGTACAGAAGAAAAGTGTAGCAATTTTGGGACAAACCAACTGCACTATAGGGGAGAAATAAAAATCCCTACTGATTTAAGTAATTTACACCCATGAATGCATTAGAGATCTCCAACACATCACAAAGCAATAAGATAGAGAGTTCGCAATCATTCAATGGGTTAAAAATCCCATTTAAATGAATGTGAATTTGGGGAATTTGTATGTCTCCCATATAAACATTTGATTTACCTAAGAATTGCTCTACTTTTCTTGGAGAGCACTCTCACCTTCAAGAGTTTAAACCTCTATTTAAATTGATGGGAATTTGTATTTCTGCTCTATGGTGTAGCTGGATTACTACAGAATGGCTCCAGTTCTTAGTAAATCAGCCTTGCTGATGACTAGTTATTAAAAGTGTTAGACGCATCTGATGGTAGTAAATTCTTGACTGACAGAAATGAAGCAAGTTGGGATTTTGTACATTTTCTTTAATTCAGCATGATGACAGGATTTACAGGAAGCATGATGGTTAACAACAGTGTTGCATGCTTTGATGGTATAACAGCCTGCAGGTATAGCTGTCTTGATCTTAACTCTTACAATGCCCTGTAGCTGGCTTATATGTACAGTTGAACTTCTCTGAACATGGTCAGTACCTCAGGAAAATAGAATATACATATGTAATTAGTTTGCACATGTTCATAAATGGATCTATACAATGTGGAGCCACATTACATCATGAATATGTAATTAGTTAGATCATCTTATAGAAATCACGTGTTATGTTATATGAATGTCTAAGAATAGTTTTAATGGAATTGAAACATGAGGTCATAGTGGATGGAAGAGACCCTTGGTTACTCTTAACTAATGATGACACCTAGAGTTAGAATTACATCTGACTTATTACAAATGGAGATGTTTTAATGTTAATATAAATTTAAAGTCATATTACCACCCAATATAAAGTTGCCCCCCAATAATTACGCATTTGGTGACTAGCTTCTTAATAGTGTTATTATCTGCCACAAGTACCACAATCTGAAGTAATCCTGTTTGTTCAGAGACTGATGGCCAGGCTTCTTGCTGTAGAGACTTCTGTGTGCCTGCGCAGTCAGTCCCTTCCGGTGCCTTTCCACTCCATGCAATGCCTCCTAGAGGAGACCGGGATGGACAGCGCAGGCATCTCTAATGTCTGCGTGCAAGCCTGGCCGTCGGTCTCGGAAGAAACAAGATTACTTCAGATCGCGGTACTTCTAGCAGATAATAACACTATTAAGAAGCATGTTGCCATATACCTAATTGTTGGGGGGGGCGACTTTATATTGCGTGGTAGTTCCAGATCTAAAAATCAGATCTAAAAAGTAACAAAAGAACAAAGGTACGCATCTGTGGAAAGCCTTCCCGTTGCTGCCATCAATGCTGCCCAAATGGCACGTACTCACCAAGTTTTTCCTCCAATGTTCTCTGGGAAGAACAGACACTGGGAAACAACCGGTGGGAAGCTATAATAAACCCAGGAAATCCAGCGCTCCAACAAGAATGTATAGAAGTGTTTCTTATAAAAATATGGCTATTATTAAATAAAAAAACAATAAAAACTGTATACAATGCTTTTTATATGTATACATTATAATCTCTACGTGTTGTAAAACCTAGCAATGGTTATTTCATCTGGATGTAAATGTTTGTTAGCAGAGTCCACATTCACATTTAAAAGTTGTGGAACAACCAAACAGGTTTCTGGTTCCCAAATATTCATGGGAGCTTTATTCACAAACAAACCTGTAAAGTCACAGAGTCCACGGTGGTATACTCAGTTGCTGCTAAAAAAATGATTACACAAGAACCTTATAAAATGCCATAAAAACAATTCAAGTACTTTCTGAAAAAAATCAGTCTCAAATGCCAGACCTCCCCTCTCATTTTTACTTTTCATCCTACAATTTCTTACCTAAACTATCTAAACTATCTCCTTATTCATGGCCCAATTACCATCTATAGAAGATGTTCTGTATGCAAAGGCAGTAATGACTACGCTAATAATCTAAATAAAGTCTGCTCCATATCTGAAAAGATAATTTGTATATCATGTTACATGTAAACCTGATGTCCCAAGAGTTGGTGCTCCACAAAACCCAATGTGAAAATTACTTTGCCTCTCCAGATGATAGGCAGGTCATCAACTAAGCTACATATCCCCAAATTCCTCCTCTTTAATGTCACTTGAGTGAAGGGGAAGACATTCCGCAGTCTGGTGTTTCAGAATGTTACTTTTCTCTACTCCTTGTTTAAGGTTTATGTATTGGCATGAGTGTACACCATTTCCCTTTGCATGCTAAGGAGCTGGTGTATGGAGATATTTGCGTCAAAGCCTTAAGAATGGCAGAAATTGTCCTTTGGTATGTACTACAATGCTCATACGCTTTAGTGCATACCTTGCAATTCAGCCACTGGCTTTAGAAGCATTTGCCGCAGTGTCTAATCCCTAACGGCCTAACCAATTACTAGGAACCACCTAGGACAGTGTTTCTCCAACACTGGTCCTTAGAACTCTGAAATCCATGGCAGTGTCAGGTCCAGTCCATGGAGTGGTGCATGTGACTCACTACTACAGATAACTGTTTATTCTGTGGCTTCTTCTGAATAAATGTGCAACATTAACATAAAAAGAACTTCCTGTCATCCTGATATGGATGAATGTATGTGCGATTGCAGAGACATGGGGTACCACCTTCCAGCAATTAAATTAACATTGTTTTACTCCTGAGGGAAAGCCTAACATCACATGTTCATTTAAAATGTTTGCTGCCCCTTTAACCTCTTGTAAGATAGAAATGTTTCCAATATAATGTGATAATTGTCCAATCTGGACTCCAGATCTGCTGCCCTGTAAATAGACCTGATTAGACTGTGGCTATACTGTGAACCCAGAGACACCAACAGGAGAACAAAATGGGAGTTAGCAAGGATAATCCTTGTTTATTTCATCAATATTGTGCAGGACAGCTTATTTTCCTTTGTGATACATTTCCCCTTTGACATTCAGCATCAGGCTTGAAAGTGAGGGGGGAATGTGCACAGAAACCTGCAGACTTCCAGTTTGCTTTCCCACTGAAGGAGCCAGTTTTCTGACCCTTGAACTACTGATAGCAGTATTAGCAGCCATTTTTGGGCTACATAGAGCATTGGATCAGATTAGTAAAACATGATAATTGGTAGATATGGGTATTTTCTTTTTTTCCTAATAGAAGTAAATGTAATCCTTTGGGTGACAGAGGTATCCAACAATGCGTTGGCTACCGCTCTGCCACTCAAAGGATTGTTTTTTCTTTAATTTATTCCACATTAAATAGTTTATATTCATTTTCTATGCCAGCTGATGCCTATTTGACAACATGAATTCTGCATTTCCCATGCCTTAGCATTTGCATTCCAAGTTGAATTGAAAGGCCTCAGTGCTGCTTTGTGCTCACGCCTCATTGTTGAGATGGAGGTGCCAGCTGTTTTAGTAATCTCTCAAGCATTGTTCTATGTGATTAATATTTTACAAGAACCACAAATACAGAATTATTATTATTTATTTATTTATTATTAAATTATTAAATCTCCAAGTAAAGTATGTAATGTAATTTCCATATATAGAGAGGGATGTGATCAGAGTTTTTTACACAAGGCACCCTTGTCCTGTCTGGAGTTTTTGGGGCACCCCTTACATTTTTTAAGGAATTTGTCAAGGAGTAATGAAGGGTACAGATACATAAATGTATAGTTATTTGTAGGCATCACAATCAGAATAAGAAAAACAAACATATGATGCAGAACAGTTTCTGTAAGTATACATTTAAAATTCACATTTATTTCAGACACTTTGTAGAAAATACTGGCATACCAAGTGGATATCGGAGGTACACCATAGTGCCACTGCACCCTAGTTGAGAACCACTGGATCAGACCAAATTATGAAGCATATGTAACAATGTGTCACTAAAAGTTCACAAATTATTGGAATGAAAAATGATTTAATTGTGACTGAAAGGCATCAATATTTATAATTCCTAACAAAAAACTTTAATGACTAGGCACGATTTGCAATTAAAACCCAATGTGAGAATGGGCAATGTATAGGGGAAAATGTATCACACTGAAAAGTCACTAAGATGAAATTGTGGTACAATCCATCTGCCCCATAGGGGAGATATAACAATTGCCAATTGATTTATTACTATTATTTTTATTCTTTATTTATATAGCACCAACTTATTCCGCAGAGCTGTACAGTAGGGGATAGATTTACAGCTAGAGGAAGGTAGATTGAACACAGAAGGACACAGAAGGAGTAAGTGGTATTGGGTGAAGTGCCTCCTGCCACCTGAACTGCTGGTCAATGGGTGGGAGAGAAAAGTGCTGTTGAGTGCATTGCTCCAGGAAAGGGGTGGTTCTTGGTGATAATGTTTATGGAGGTAGTTGATAGGCTTCCCTGAAGAGGTGAGTATTCAGGGAGTGTCTGAAGATCTGAAGTCTGGGGGAGAGTCTGATGGGGCCGGGGAGGGAATTTCAGAGCTCAGGTGCAGCACGGGAGAAGTCCTGTAGGTGGGAATGGAGGATGTAATAAGAGCTGTGAAGAGGAGAAGGTTGTGTGCAGAGCGAAGATTGCAAGTGGGAGTTTATTTGCAAATGAGAGATGAAATATAGGTGGGTTCAGTGTTAATAAGGGCTCTATAAGTTAGCACCAGAATCTTGAATTAAATTCTATATGCTAATGGGAGCCAGTGTAGGGATTGGCAGAGGGGACTAGTGTTAGAGAAGCGATGAGTGAGGTAGATTAGTCGTGCAGCGGAGTTCATTACGGACTGAAGTGGGGTTAGTCAGGTGAGAGGAAGGCCAATTAGCAGTGAGTTACAGTAGTCAAGGCAGGTCATGATTAGTGTTTGGATTAGAATTTTAGTAGTGTCTTTGGGTGAGGAAGGGTCGGATTCTAGAGCTGTTGAGGATGTTGCAGAGGTGGAGGCTAGATGAGTTGGAGATTGACTGGATGTGAGAAATGAAGGATAAGGCGGAGTCAAATGTGACCCCCAGGCAGTGTGCTGCAGGGGTTGGTGCGATGGTAGTGTCGTTAACAGTGAGAGTAATATCTGGGGTAGGGCTGGTTGGAGGGGAAGGGAAGATAATTAGTTAATTTTTGCCAAAGTTAAGTTTGTGTTGATGGGAGGACATCCAGGATCATCATTCTCTACCTGATATGGAGCTTTTAGCCCTTGAATACTAGAGAGGTTTCTGTGGTATTGCTTTTTAGTGCATTGGAGGCCTCTCTTTCATTCAAGGGGTTAAAAAGTTCCCTTTCTGTGCAGTTGGTTTTTCCCAGAATTGCTCTTCTTTTCTTCTGTGCCTAAGGCCTACTATACAGGATGTGAATAAGGCTGCTTGGGCTGTATTTAAAGTGGAATTTTCACCTTAATTCACATTTGCATATTTGAAAACTGCATTTAAAACTTCCTATATGTCATGTTAACCAGAAGTCCAGCAGATGTATAGTTTAGGAGATATTCACGCTTTTTGTTTCTGGGAAAAGTGAAACTAAACACTTCCTGGTACTATATTAGCATATGAAATGTCATAGAAACCATCATTAGCATATGACTAGGGTTGCCACCTTTCCTTCCAAAAAATACCGGCCATGGCATTCCCTCTATAGACTTAATATTGGACAGAAGCCAAGATTTTACCGGCCTGCCGGTAAAATACCGGCTGGGTGGTAACCCTACATATGACACGTCACATAAAATGATTAATTAGCATATTAAACGTCATTGATTAGCTGAATTAGCATATTAAAACATCACTGATGCTGCATGTGTGCCTCAATTAGCATACATTAGCATATGAAAGAACTGTACATTTGCTGGTCTTTTGGTTAACATGATATACAGTTTTTAATGCAGTTTTCAAATATACAAACTTAAATTAAAGTGAAAGTTCCACTTTAACTCATTGAGTCACAGAGGGTACACAATGCATTGCAAAGCAATTCATATAGTACCCCCTGGCGCTTAAAGGGTTAACTTACAGTTGCTAAATATTTTCTTATGGTCTCTGTTTGTCTCTATTTTGATGCATATTTCTCTAAGGGTCGCTATAGCATTTTTTTTAACTGTCTCATGAGTCACTAATTTTGGTCATTATTTTGTTTAATAAGTAGGAGCAAATCATTAATAATTTCATTTGTAGCTATTTTTGAGATAGTGACATGTTGATGCATAAGCCCCATAATATCCAATTATAGCTGGCATGCTGTGGTGCAATAAATCTTTATCCACAGATGGATCATCTGGTCTTCTACATTATGCAAATGAACTAACAGATACCAAGCATTTACTACCATTCACAGACGTCCACTGTATAAATAAGAAGAAACATTTCAATCCACAATTCCCTGTATTTTTGGAAGAGCAATAGGGCAAATGTATCAAGACAAAAGCTCAAGAAATCTAGATACAGACATTGACACAATATGGATTATATGACCTAAGAATGTTGAATTCATCTGTGGCAAACTAACAGCATCGTAGGGAACACATTTCCAACATTTTCCTTTACTTAAAGGGGTTTTAACCTCTTAAATCAGGCATGTGAAACTCAAATTCAGTTCATACTCAACACTTATTCTCCATACAAAATTAATTTGTGTGTGATTCATTCATGAAAAGCGTGCTTTTCATGAATGAATGAATCACCTGTTTTGTGAATGACCGGGTTTACTAGGGGAAATCTTGCTCTAGTCGGCTATTGCTCAACAAGCAGCCGGCTCCAGTAGGTAGAAAAGGAAGGCAGCAATCGCCCTCCTTGTCGCCGCATTGATCATCTATCCTACTGGATAGATGATCAATGCCAGGGAGTCTGATTTATATTTTAAAAACATGGACTTTTTTTAAACATAAAGGGAAACGTTATGCAGAATCAAACATTGCCTATTAACCCTCTGAGTGCCAGTGGAGTTCTCAAACACATTGCAAAGCACATGTTTGATTGAGCAAGGGGGGCAGTATATGTCAGAGGGGGAAGTACATGTCGGATTGAACGGGGGGGGGCAGTATAAATCAGAGGGGGGCAGTGCATGTTAAACTGGACAGGAGGCAGTCTATGACGGAGGGGGACAGCACATGTCAGATTGAACTGGGGAGACAGCATGTTGGATTTATAAAATGTTGTGCAGCATGGGGAACAGCACTATTGTGTATTAGCCCCACATACACTGCCTGACACCCCCAGCCCTTTTCCCTTACCCAGGCAGTGGTCATGGGTATTTGTGGCTAGCAGTGGGTAAGGGGAAAAGGTTGGAGAGGGTCAGACAGTGTACATGTGGATCTGTGGTTACCAGTGGTCAAGGGAACAAGTCTGGGGTCCTAGCAGTGTATATGGGGTCCTATGGCTACCATTGGGCATGGGAACAAGGCTGGGGGGGGGGGCAAGTGTTAGCCACAAATCGTCATAGATGCTGCCTGACCCTCAGCCTACTTGCCTTGGGAGTGTACAACATGTATCATATATGATACAGAGCTGAGGGGATAATTGTGTAGTACTTGATGTAACCCTCTGAGTGCCACAGGGGTGAGCAATGCACATTGCTATGACACTCAGAGGGATAAGGGAGTGATGCTGCCCATGGTGCTGAAAGTATCCTCTTCACTCCCCTACTGGCCAAGTAGGGAAGCAGAGACAATGCTGTTCAACTTCAGAATTGTCTTAGTATTGGTGATGTGTGAGGGGAGGAGATCCCTTCCACATTGATAGCACTTCGACAATCGTGTATGCTAATAGGGACCTTCTCCACTCCTCCCCTTGCATCTGAACATTTTAGTAAATATGTCAGTGTGTGTGTGTGTGTGTGCAACAAAATCATATCACCACAGTATCGAATGTTAGTGAATCTAGGCTGCTGACTTAAAGGGCATTTAACCCTTTGAGTGCCAGAAGGTTATGCAATGCATTGGGATGCAATGCATTGATTAGTCCACTGGCACCCAAAGGTTTAAAAAGTTTTTCTCCATGGAGGACCTCACATTGTTGGCCCATGGGCCACTTTTGACTTGCCTGCCTTAAATGCTAGAGAAGACTCGAAGAGTTAAAAGCTCAGTTTTAATCAATATATTTTTTTTACTTAGTCCCTTGTGGTGTTGTTGGAATGTCCCCTAATGACTCCACTTTTGTTTATTTATATGGTCTATTTACTAAAAGAAAAATCACACTGAAATCATTGGGGATATAAGTACAAAAAACACAGATTTTAAGTCCTCTGTTGCTAGAGAGCTCTCCAGTGTATTGCTTAGTGATGCATCTAACAGGTTGACTAATAGCATTTGAAAGGTAATATGACTGGTGCAAGGACAAGTAGATTGCTCTGGCCACACCCACAATTGAGAATGTAAGTGTGACAGCACATCTGAAGTGACCCTCAAATTTCAGTGGTCTAGACAGTTGCTTACTCTACCTATTGGGAAATCAGGCCCTGTCTACAATTCCCCCCATATACTTCAATAGGAATCTGTGAGATAAAACCAATGAGAGCATTCATCATCTGAAATCATCTAGGTTTATATTAGTTTCCAACTCTAAGATTGCCAGATAATGTAACCCCTTGGATGCTAGAGACAGTTCACTCTCTACTATACAGGGGTTAAATGCAGATAGGAAAGACTGTCATTTTGTAAATATTAACTCTTTTTCCTACTGGTTTTACAAGCTGGTAGCAGTATGTGTGTGTGGGCATGCAGGCATGTACACGTGTTTACCCCGTGCTCATCAGATGGAATGCCAGGCTGATCAGAAACTGTCAGTAAACAAAAGGCATCACATTGCTTTAGGTATTATATTGTGTTATATTGAAGTCGATTCATCACACCATCAGAAAGTAGAAAACATATGTTGTTATCTTTAGGACTCTTTCACAAAGGGGGCTGAAATAGTTCTGTCATTTGTGTTCTTTCACTCATCTTCTCCTACATTCCACCCCCGATCTGGACACAGGAGGGGTGTGTGTGTGACAGCCAGCGCATGTGATCAGAAAACAGTAAAGATGTGGGAAAGCAGTAAAGATGTATTTTCCTGGAATTTGGTGCATTCACACAAGAAGGGTCACCTCAGGTGCCCCTAAGGCACTCTAGGCACCTTTAACTCTGCCCATGGCCACACCCAAATTCTTCACGTGACCCTGCCACCATTCTCTTAGCCTATAACAAGCAAGAATAAAAACTGCATTGGAGATCTCTCTAGCATCCATGTGGTTAAACAATAGCCTGTAAAGAGGTATAAAACGGGTGCAGAGAAAATGAGATTGCTCTGGACACACCCACAATTCAGAGTGTGGGTGTGGCCAGCACAGCTGAGGCTCTTCTCAAATTTGGAGCTCTAGGCAGCTATCTACTCAGCCTTTTAGATAATCCAGCCCTGTGCACAAGGCATTAGTCAATCATGTGAAAGGCATCATAACCCAGAAGAGGACCTTTCACAGCTGGTGACTTAGCTAACATATGCTTGTGTGAAAGGGACCCAAGAGCTGCAGCTAAGATGAAACAACAGCTAAGTACAGGCAATAATCACTGGCACTTTAAATATATACAATGAAATAATGTGATAGGTGCTTTTTGTTTGGTAATTACATAAGTAACTGATGTACTAGGAATGACTGGATTAATTTTAGGGTAAATCAACTACACCATAGGTGACATACGTTCTCATCTGTTTAAAAGAAATTCCCCAGAAGGGGACCTGGAAGGGAAGCATGTCATGGGGAGGGTTGATGCATGAAGGAAGTGGGTGTGTTAGGGAGGAGCAAGAGGGAAAAGGTTTAAAGGTGTTAGAGACAGGAAGTTGGCTGTTGTGTGAAAGAAGAAAGGACAGAGGAAGCGTCATTCCTGCTCTCTGACTCACTCACTCATTCTTTCGGTCTTTCTCTCACTCACTCATTCTCACTCTTTCCTTGACTGTCCTTTCTCATCACCTGGTGGCCGTGTTCCTGGCTGGGTGTGTTCCTGTGTAGGCTACCCTGCTCCAACGCTGCAGATGGCATGCCTGTGTGGAAGACCTGGCTTGGATCCAGCTGGTAGTCTGCAGTGGCATTCTGGATTGTCCCCTCCCTTTCTGTTTCCTGGATGTATTCAAGGCCTGGCTGTGCCCCAGTTCGTTACACCATGGTGAGGTCCCTGGAGGGGTGATCTGGGCCCCCCCGCCCTCACAACTGGATCAGTGTGGTGTAGGCGGTCTGCTGCTCTACCCACGGCCTGCAGCTGCTCTCCCCTCCAGGAGATTCCTAGTCGATGGCGGTGGAGTGGGGACCAGCGGTTAGGCCTTCAGTGGGCCTGGCCTGTGTCTGCTCCACAGCCCCTTCGGTGGCTGCTGCTTGGCCCCCCCAGGGGGGTTTTCTCCTATGGACCGCCCTGCTGGCTACATGAGCTGGGCCTCCTGTCTCCATGGTGGGTGTCCCCCTTCTATTTCCTTCTGTCGGGCACCCCTTCTTGGTCCCCCCCTTTCATCTGGTGCAGCTTTTCTCGCTCTATTCTCTGTTTGCTACTTGTTTTCTGTGCTTGCACTGGTTGTTTTCTTTTCCTGTCTGGTTACTTTTAGTGGCATCTGGGGTGTAGACCACCCCCCGTTCCTTTGGGTTCGGGTGTTTGTTTTGGTTGCTGCTTGCGTTTTTCTTCTTTCCTTCCTCCTCCGCGTTTTTTTGGTTCTCGTCTTTGTCTCCCGCTTTTCTGTATTTCCCCATCATTTACAGAGTGTCTTTGTTGTTGTTGCCCCCCCCGTCCTCTTGTCTTCTTTCTTTCGTGTCTGTATGTTTCTAGGTAGGTAGCTATGTGGATATGTATCTGTGTATGTGTGTGTATATATGTGTGTATGTATGTATGTATGTGTGTATGTATGTATATGTGTATATGTATGTATATATACATACATATATGTATGTATATATGTGTATGTGTATGCTGATCTCTATGTGTGTGTGTGTCTGGCTACATAAATATTTGCATGTTGGGGGATCTGGTCCCCTTGGGTTTGTGCCTGTCTGCCGGTAAGTGTGACTCGTGTGGTGGTTTTGTGCTAGGCTTGGTGGATATATGGGCTGCCTTGGGTGGCTGTGTGTGCATAACCCAGTGATTCTCACCCAGGGGGTGGGGAGGGTGCTTTCGGGTGCCTCAGATATACACGTAGGGAGCCCCATTTATTTTTCTAAACCTTTATCAAACCCGGAGGCTGCATTTCTCCTTGTTTCATTCTGAACTATTTCTGCTTCGTGGGTTGGTGGTTGTTATCATCATAGTGAGCCATGCAGCAACCTATTTGTTTCTGCATTGTGTTCTCCTTTTCATTCTTATTAATACTCTAGCAACTGTTAGATGTTCTCTCCAGTCTCAATGTCAGGGGTCCCTGCCCTGGTACACTGGGTTGGGAAACACTGGCGTGCCTTGTAGTGCATAGTTGTGTGCATGTGGCTGTGCCTGGGGGGGGTTGTGGATGGGAGTCAGGTGGGTTTTGTGTGACACCCTACTGGGGGGTTCCGGGTTTCCAAGGTAGATGTCGGGCAGGGTGCTTTGTGACACTGTATTTGTTGGGGAAGTGCATCTCCTCTATTGCAGACAATGGGTGGACCCTCTGGTGTTGCAGTCGTGGTCTGGGATTCTTCACACTGTGCGTCAGGAGCCGCTGTAGGTGGTCGTTTGGATGTTTCAGTCTGCACAGCATGTTGCTGGTTTGGCGGTTTCGTTCAGGTGGTTTTTCTCAGCCATTCCAGTTGGTTCCAGGCTCCTTGTCCCCTTGTGCAGATCGTGCATGGAGGTTTGGTGTGGCAGATCTCAGGGGATATTGTGCATGAACTATGGTGGTTACGGACTGGTGCCTTCGGGGCCAGGCTTTCTCGAGGTCGGAGAGGTGTTGGGAGGTTTTCTTGTGGCACCCGGCGTCTCATGCTATTGTAGGGCGGCCGGTTCTTTCTTCTCCTTCCAGTTGTGGCAGGTGACGGCCTGGGTTGTGGCATTTTCACGATGCACTCCTATGTCTTTGTCACACACAGCGTTCACCGGTGCTGGGTGGTGGGACAGCTGGTCTTTGTACTGGGCTGTCAGTGGCATGGAGTGCGGGATGTTGCAGCAGGTGCTAGGGTGGAGAATACTGTGGTGCCGGAGAGGAATCTGGTTGGATGTGTGTGATGGTGCTGTTCCAGGGTCCCGTTGTTGGTGGCCTTGGGACGGGCACCGCATGCAGCCGGCCTGGTGGTTCTGTAGTCGCATGCCTTTGGGTCTTCAGGGTTTGCAAATGGTGGAGGCTCTTAGGGGCCCAGAGGTTAGGGCTTTGTGGGGGTATGTGTTCCTTGGACATGTACTTGTGGGCATTTTGGTGTCTGGCTTGGTGGTGGTGGTGGTCCTTGCTTACGTGGTTTTGGGATTATTGGTGGCTTTCTGATTTATGTTGTGGTGTGTTTCTTCCTGGAGGCTGATGTTCTCTCGGAGTGCGTATGGGTTATAGCAGGGCTTAAGATGTGAAGTCCTTTGCTATTAGCCAGACCTGAAAAGTTACTCGCCACTGCAAGCCATAACATACCCACCAGGGCTGAATTTCTACTCGCCAGGGCTGAATTTTCACTCGCCATTTGAGCCCTGGTTATAGGTTTGGTGGCAGATGTTTGTTCTGTCTTGCTAATTCTGCTTGGGCTGGGAGTCGTGTCTCAGTGGGTGTTTGTGCGAGCAGATTTATGTTTCGGGTATGTTTCTTGTGTGGTGGTAGTGGGTGTATAGGTCTGTTTACGTTTCCTTGTTGTAGGGGTATGTGTGTGTGTAGGTTTCTATTCATTTCGGTCTGGGTGCCATAAAAAAAAATCCAAATAAATAAATGTGGTTATATCTGTGTTGGTACATGTGGTTTTGGCCTGGATGGTTGTCTGTCTGTGTATTCCTGAGGACTGGGACTGGTTGGGTCCGTGTCTGCTGTGGTGTGTTGGGACTTGACTGCCGTTTGCCCTTCGGGTTCTGCCATTGTCTCCTGTCCCTGTGTCTTGGTGGATTGGGGTAGCTGTGCTGCTGAGAGTGCCTGAGTGGGATCTGACTTTCCTGTGTTTTCTGCTCCCGTACGGTATCTCCTGGTATGCCCCCCCCTTTTTTTTTGTGGGTACTGTCTGTTTTTTGGTTGTCTGCTCTGGGGGTGTGTGCATGGATATCGTGGTGTTGGTGCTTAGGTATGTTTCACTAGCTGTACCTATATCTTACGGGGTCTGTGTGTGCAGCGGTGTGTTTTTGGGGGGTACAGGTTGGGTCATGCCCTTCTGTTGTTCATTCGGTAGGGTCTTGTGTTTGTTTGCCTTGGGGTTTGGGGTGTTGTTGGTGGTGCTTGCGGTGGTCTGATGAGTGTTTCGGGTGGGGGTCTGTGGACTTTCATGGGGTATATGTTGTGTGATCTTTGTATGCTGTTCTGGACCGGCGGCTGGTCGGTGTTTGGTGCATATTTTGGTTGGTGGGTGGTTGTCTCTGGTTGCTAGTGGTTTGCCTGTTGGTTTAGTTCTGTGGGATTGGTTAGGGGAGTTCCCTTTGGAGTGTATGCGTTGTGATTTCAGTGATGTATGTTTGGGGGGGAGACAGACCATGGCATCTGGGTGTGGGGGCCGAATGGTCACAGGGTTGCCAGTCGGGCCTGGTGGTGGGGGCCCAACTGTTGAAGGTATTGACAGTCGGGCCTTATGGAGGATAGTCCTTGCATGGTTTTCAGAGATTGATAAATGAGGTGGTAAGTTAAGGGATTTTATCCTCGGGCAATTTTAACCCATTCACTGAAAGAGAGGGAAGCAAAGCATTGGAGGCCTTGTTTGCAATTAATGGGTTAAAAGCCTCAGCATGCATAAAAGTGTTATACATCACAGGAAGAACGAATCATGTTGCCTCGTTAGTTTTCTTTGGTAAGATATCATCTGGACTATGCACTACAATTTTGGGCACCATTCAACAAAAAGACATTCTGGAACTGGTTCAGAGCTGGCCAACACAAATAATTAATTTAATTGAAGACTTTAGTTTTGTGGCTAGATGTAACAAACATTTACAAGGTTATATAAAATACCATTTTGATATATACAGGGACAATACAAAGAACTCACTAATGACCTTTTTCATCAGCAGAGCTGTGCAACTTACTGTAGGTCATCCAGTAAGATTAAAGAAAGGTTTCCCCTTCTGTGAAAGAAAGGATTCTTTCTTACAAGAGCAGTAAAGATATTTAATTTACTGCAGAGAGTTGGTGTTGACAGATACAGCACATATCATCATGAAAAGGTTAGGTTCATTTTTAGAAAGCATACAAAGCGCTATACACGCCATCTGCAGTTACTTGATACAGAACTGGTTAATACAGTGATGAAGAAAGACAAACTTTCTCACTTCTCAAACACAATATTACTATTGCAGGTTGTGCAGATAGAGAATTTTGACTTTGCACAACCACAGTAGTAAAATGTAGAAATACAGAAAGGAGAAAACAAGAGGTGTCCCTAGTGCTGAATACAGAGGGTACAACTGAACACCAACACTTCCCAAAGGGGTTTCATGCACAAAAACCATTGCTGTGAACCACTAATGTGGAAAACAGCTTCAATGCTTCTTGGGAATATAAAGCTGTCTCGATGCAGGATCACAGAAGATGAAGTCACAAGTCCGAAAGGGCAGTACCTCCTCCCCTTGCTCTCCAAGCAGCACGAGTATGTAGAAAGAAAAGAACAGGGGGTGCCCAAATCATGTAATTCAATCACTGGAGTGTAACAAAATAAATATAAATGTATACACTCAGAAGAGCGATGGTCAGTAATCTTGGAACTGACAAACAGGCATACAAAGAATACAGGTCTGTCTCCCTTCAGAACTGACATACAATCCACCTCCTGCAGATGAGAGTATACATTTATATTTATTTTGATACACTCCGGTAATTGAATTACACCAGCGGGTGTGCGTTCACTCTGTGTGCATCAGTGTGTTCCATTTGTGTGTGGCTATGCTCTTGCATGCTGTTGTAGGATATCTGAAACCTTTGGGATTCTATTCTTAATTGGTCCAGATCTTTTTTTTCTACCCAGCCTTTCCACAGACTGTGTGCTTGATTATTGCGTTTCCTCTGAGCTTGGGTACACTTCTTTGTTCTGATTCTGCTGGAATTTGACCTCAGTTTGGATGTTGGATTCCCCTTTACACCACCTGTTTTGACCGGTTTACTATTGAAGTGTTGCATGTAAAGTTTTGCGTCATAAAATGATGCATGTGTTTTACTGCGTTATTTGAAGTGTCGCATTTAAAGTTTTGCATCATAAAGTGACGGAGATTTTACATTTCGCGTCACTCCGAATGGTGCATTCACCATTTTGTGCGTTAACGTGTCGCAATATAAGTGCAATATTGACATATTATGGGTGCAATAGGGGTGCATTAAGGATGCAATATGGGTGCAATATGGGTGCATTAAGGACACAGTATGGGTGCATTAAGGACGCAATATGGGTGCAACCCAAATCCAACCCCAAACCCACCAAATCCAACCCAAATCCAACCCAAAACCCACCAAATCCATCCCAAAACCCACCTAAAACCCAACCAAAAACCTACCCAAATCCAATCAAAAACCCACCAAATCCAACCCAAAACACACCAAAACCAACCCAAAACCCAACCAAAAACCAACCCAAATCCAACCCAAAACCCAACCAAAAACCAACCCAAATCCAAACAAAAACCCACCAAATCAAACCCAAAACCCAAGCAGTAAGGGTGCAAGAAATACAAGTAACAACAAGTAGTTAAGTTATGTAGAAATCTTTATTTAAAACCAAGCAATGTTTTACAAAGCATGCATAACTTAACAAATATAGCATACCATATTGCACCAATATTGCACCCAATTTGCGACATTATTGCACCCATATTGCATCAACATTTCACCCATATTGCATCAATATTGCATCAATATTGTACCAATATTGAACCCATATTGCATTCATATTGAACCCATATTGCACCCATATTGAACCCATATTGCACCCATATTGCATTATTATTGCACCAATATTGAACCCTTATTGTACCCATATTGCACCATTATTGCACCCAATTTGCATTATTATTGCACCCAAATTGCACCAATATTGAACCCATATTGCCCCAATATTGCACCAAATTTGCTTCATTATTAAACCCATATTGCTTCAACATTGTACCCATATTGCATTATTATTGCACCCATATTGCACCAATATTGAACTCATATTGCACCCATATTGCACCAATATTGCACCCAATTTGCGTCATTATTGCACCCATATTGCACCCATATTTCACCAATATTGCACCTAATTTGCGTCATTATTACACCCATATTGATTATTGCACCAGTATTGCACCAATAATGCACCCAATTTGCGTCATTATTGTACCCATATTTCGTCAACATTGCACCCATATTCCACCAATATTGAACCCATATTGAACCCAATTTGCGTCATTATTGCACTCATATTTCGTCAACATTGCACCCATATTGCACCGATATTGAACCCCATATTGCACCCAATTTGCATCATTATTGCACCCATATTGCACCAATATTGAACCCATATTGCACCCAATTTGCTTAATTATTGCACCAATATTGCACCCAATTTGGGTCATCATTGCACCCATATTGTGTCAACATTGCACCCATATTGCATCATTATTGCACCCATATTGCACAAATATTGCACCCAATTTTCGTCATTATTGCACCCATATTGCGTCAGCATTGCACCCATATTGTGTCATTATTGCACCAATATTGCACCCATATTGCACCAATATTGAACCCACATTGCACCCATATAGCACCAATATTGCACCCAATTTGGTCATTATTGCACCTATATTGTGTCAACATTGCACCCATATTGCTTTATTATTGCACCCATATTGAACCCATATTGCACCCACATTGCAAAAATATTGCACCCAATTTGCGTCATTATTGCACCCATATTGTGTCAAAATTGCACCCATGTTGTATCATTATTGCAGCAATATTGCACCCAATTTGCATCATTATTGCACCCATATTGCACCAATATTGAATCCATATTGCACCCATATTGCACCAATATTGCACTCAATTTGAATCATTATTGCACCCATATTCCACCAATATTGAACCCATATTGCACACAATTTGCGTCATTATTGCACCCATATTGCATCAACATTGCACCCATATTGCACCCATATTGCACACAATTTGCGTCATTATTGCACCCAATTTGTGTCATTATTGTACCCATATTGCACCAATATTGAACCCATATTGCACCCATATTGCTCCCAATTTGCGTCATTATTGCACCCATATTGAACCCATATTGCACCCATATCGCATCAATATTGTACCCAATTTGCGTCATTATTGCACCAATATTGAACCCATATTGCACCCAATTTGCGTCATTATTGCACCCATATTGCACCCATATTGCTCTCAATTTGCATCATTATTGCACCCATATTGAACCCATATTGCACCAATATTGCACCCATATTGAACCCATATTGCGTCATTATTGCACCAATATTGCACCCATATTGCACCAATATTGCACTCAGTTTGCTTCATTATTGCACCCATATGGCACCAATATTGAACCCATATTGTACCCATATTGCACCAATATTGCACCCATATTGCACCCAATTTGTGTCATTATTGCACCCATATTGCATCATTATTGCACCCATATTGCACCCATATTGCTTCCACATTGCACCCACATTGCACCAATATTGTACCCATATTGCATCCATATTTCATTCATATTGCACCAATTTTTTACCCATATTGCACCCACTTTTGCATCATTATTGCACTCATATTGCATCCATATTGCACCAATATTGCACCCAATTTGCATCATTATTGCACCCATATTGCACCAATATTGCACCCAATTTGCGTAATTATTACACCCATATTCCACCAATATTGCACCCATATGGCACCCATGTTGTGTCAATATTGCACCCATATTACATCCTTAATGCACCCCTATTGCACCCATATTGCGTCATTATTGCACAAATATTGCGTACTTAATGCTCCAATATTGCACCCATATTGCATCCTTATTGCACCCATAATGCATCAATATTGCACCCATATTGCGTCATTATTACACCCATATTGTGACACGTTAACGCACGAAATGGGAATGCTCCATTCTGAACGACGCAAAATGTAGAATGTGCGTCAAAAACTTTAAATGCAACACTTCAAATGATGCGGCAAAACACATGCGTCATTTTATGACGTAAAACTTTACATGCAACACTTCAAATGGATACTGCCTGTCCCTACCCTGCCTATTTAACAAACTTAATTAATTCCAATAGCTTCATCTCTCCTTTTGGTTCCTTGAATCAGACTTTCAGCTTTGATCAGTGATAGACTCACAGCCCTTGGTGCTCAGCACCTCAGTGTGCATAGTAAATCAATGACTTCTTGTCACAGTTACCTTAGATACAGCAACATCTGGTGGGTTGACGCAGGTAATAGATGGCCTGAAATGTCTCAGCGGTGTCATCCCATGCGTCATTATGAGGACTGGGCCTAGTCACACTTGGCGTTCTTAGCAGCCGTCCGTATCCTAGTGCTAACTGCCTGCTCCGTAGAATGATGCGGAGTGGGGTCTGTGTTCTGACGCATCTCGTGGCCATGCGTCACTTTTGGGCGCGAGGTTGCAATATGTCGCAGGTCTCTGTTTTGTACTGTTTGGGGCTGATAGCGCCAACCATCTACTTCCTGGGTTGACTTTTAAAAGGGAACTGGATTTCTATCCAGTGACCCTTACATTGTTGTTTAGTGCAGTTTTAGTTCCTGTTGTTCCTGTATCCTGTATATGACCCGGCTTGTCTGACTATCCATTGTGGTGCTGACCTGTGGCTCTGTTTGTCCATTCTACCTGTGCGCTTCTTTGGCTATAGCCATCCAATCTGGTGCAGACCTGTGGCTCTGGCTGACTACCCGCTCCGTGTATGACCCTAGCTTATCTGACTATCCAACCTGGTGCTGACCTGGGGCTCTGTCCAACTATCCACCTAGTGTTGCTTACTATTATTGGACATCCTGTCTGGTGCAGACCTGTAGCTCTGGGTGACTATCTGCTCCGTGTATGACCCTGGCTTGTCTGACTATCCTAACTTGTGCTGACAGGTGGCTCTGTCTTTTCACTCCGCTGTGTTGCCGTTTCCCACAGACGTCCATCTTGGTGTGGACCTGGGGCTCTGGCAGACTCCGGCCTTACTGACTGCAGGAGTGAGTCAGTGTCTCCCTGGTTGCAATCCCTTATTGGAGATGAGCTCTCCCAAACTGACTGCAGGTGTGAGTCAGTAGCCTCCCTTGTTGCTACCTATTGGGAGATCACGGATCTATTCTGTGTTCCAGTCATTTCCATTGAGACTACCAGTTGGCTCCGGCCAAGTCTCCAGCATTTGTGGCTGACCCATTGGCAGACTCCTATTTCTGATAGAGTATCTGGCCTTTCCCGTCACCCTCTGCTAATTCTCATTATTCTAGCTATTTGCAGTACTATTATTATCAGGGCTCAAAATTTCAAGTCCTGAGCTACTAGCCAGTACTGAAAAGTGACTTGCCACCAGTTTCCATGCCTAGCCCCACTCATATCTCCACCTTAAACCCCATCCATATCCCCACCTTTAATCCACCTATCTCAAGTTCTTTTTGATGAAATTACACTGTTCTATGTTTTACTCAGCATATGGCATAGGGGCAAAAACTGTGCAAAATCCCAACTGTTTTTACCCCCTGAATGCTAGCAAGGTGTGCAATGCATTAGCCTCTCCAGCATTATAGCAGATAAATGCTTCATTTAAATAATGTGAAAGTGTTTTTAGAACCCACTACTTCTGCCCACAACATGGTACAGTTGATTTGCCACACTTTGTCTTTATACATAAAGGCCATAGTAAGCAACACAATGCCTAACCTTTTAAAGGCCATAGGACGGTCTAACAATAGCACCACTGTAAAGGATCAGGCTATAGAGGTAATTCTAACAAAAATTCAAGTTCCAGCTGCAATAACGTGTGAATAAAATATCTATCAACAGTTGTAGTTTCCATGTTTTAATCAGTAGGATAAACTCTAAATTATATTTTTTCAATATTAAACTTTACAATTATTTTAAAGCACTGGGCAACTCATGATTTAACCTGATGAGATCAGCCTCGTGGAGTCAAGTTAGAAAGGAAGGTTAAGTGAATCAAAAGGATGCCTTGTACAACAGAAGCACGTCATGCCCTGCTCTCACCGGCTGCATAACCCAACACAGCGTGTGGGTCCCAAAGTACTAGGATGGCCCTCTATTGTTTATGTAAAATATGTACTAATAGTAAAGCAAGGAGGATCATGGTGAGTGGCTGTCACTGACATGAGCATCTACACATTTTTGGGGTGTTCCATTCCTCTTACCAAGTTTCTTGCCAAGTACTAACAACCTAAAGACTGAGGGATGTCAGAATGTGCACACCACTATGTACTGAAGAGTTATGTATATTAGTAGCAATGTGAGATGGAGTTGGCCTTCAGGTTATGTAGGGAATGTGTACTTTTTTTGTAAGGAATGTTATAAAAGATATGGCGTTGGGAGCAAGAGTGTCACAAACATAGACACAGTCATATACACAGACGCATGCAACAGTTATGAAGACACAAACATGCAACAGACATGCACACACATATGCATGCAACACACATATACACAAGAGCAGACACATGCCATACATAAAGCGCTAGAGACATACACACACATGCAATGCACAACATGAAGACATAGAGTGTGATACACACATGCAACATACACAGTGAGACACATAAAGGCACAAACACAGAGTGCCCCCCCACCCACAATGGACACCCTGGTGTAACAATATAAGTATTTTATCTGTTATATTTTTAACACACTGTAAGAGAATATGATAGCATTAAGTGTTAGAGTGCCAGAGAGGTGTCTAATGCATTACAGTTACACCTCTGGCATTCAAAGGGTCAATATTCACTTTCCCATCCATGTATAAGATTGGCAGAGAAATAAAATTGTGAGTCTATTCAGAAATACACATTAATTACCCCCATGTGTATATCATTATCTGCAATCAGTTGGGATGAGTTACAGTGGATTGGACTTGGAGACCCTTGATAGCACCGCAGGGGCTTGCTCCATGTGAGGAAGCCTACCTGCGCTGTAATATGCAGATAATGATGAACACGTTAAGGCAAGATGTAAAGAATAAAAATATATATATATAAACTTTGGGAGAGATGTGTATGCTTTGGCCACAGGGACAGGCTTACTGTGAGGCTGTGGCAGTGACAGCAAGATGAGTTGTGGGTGAGTGAGTATCAAACGGCGGAAGTACAGTGGACGTCATAGATTTCTGTGCAATGTTATTTTACTGTGCGTGTGACACTCAAAGGGTTAAGGAGCTAGAGGGTTAGTATAGTGCATACCTAACTAACGCCATGGGCCAAATGCAAGCAGGTTTGTTGATGAGTCCACCTCCATCTCTGATTGGTTTAATATATGCATATCTTAATGAGCAGGCTTAAATGTTACATAAGGAGTATTTTTTGCAAAACAAATACTGATTTAAAAATATCACAAAATATTGAAAATTGTAAAAACAAACACATCTATGAAATATAGTTTTACAGCATATAATGATTTGTCACCCCAATTTGTAAAGTGTTATTGAAGATGTGCTATATAAATGTGTAGCAGAAGAACAGTATAAGCCGTACGTTGCATTCCTACAGTGAGCTAGTTGGTTGTTTTTTCATTGTGACTGAGGCTCAGGACAGTGGAAGCAGAGTGTCGATGCACACAATCCAGCATTAATTATACATTCACACTGAACCCTTTGTGTGCCACATAGGTGTCAAATATCTTAGTACTGTGAGTGTGAGTCTCTCTCTCTCATAACACCTGGGCTACAGTTAGCCACACTGGGGCAACAGGCTAACTGAGCACGGGTAACAGAGAGAGAGAGAGAGAGAGAGACCGGAGCAACACACTAAGCTAACATATCAAAAGGATAACTCCCTAGATTACTCACAGCTTTGTGGAAAGAAAGTGCCACACACAGTGTACCAAAGTTCCAAGGTGCCTCCAACGAATTCCCCACATGATTAATTTTTAATCGAGTAGATTTGTTAACTAGTGGGATGGAACACCAGCCGCAGGTTGATGCTGATTCTCCTCGTACCCCCGTGTAACACATGCTCCCTCCCATTACCCTCAGACTGCCTGGTGATAATTTTTGATTATAACACTATTAACAATCTTTAGCACCAGTCAGTGTGAAGTTAAGGGGAGGGAGCATATGTTACACGGGGAGACGAGGAGAATCAGCAACAACCTGCATGTGTTAGTGAGTAACCTGCTATATTCCTTATTCTTGTCCCACCGCTGCGTGCTTGTGTTGTGAGAGCATTTATTGACCACTAGTAGGATAGCTGTCCGTGTGTGCAGGATCTGAGCGGCATCCAGTTCACTTACTACAGTGAAGGAAGTGAGGTGTACCTTCTACCTTTTAAGCCCTGTGACATTTTGAATGTGCCGTTTAGTAAGTCAAATAGGGCTGCAGTTTCCACTCACCCTCACTCAAATTGTCCTCGCCAAATGCGAGGAGGCAAGTGGAAATTTTGAGCCCTGTTATTATTATATTCTAATAAAGGTGATGTTAACTATATCGTCTGACTCCTTGTCTTGCTTGATAACCTTAACACTCCTTCTCTGGATTCCACCCCTCCTGTACTCTAGGTCCATCTTACAGTTGCCTGGCATAATAACCGGGTCAAGTTTTGGTTTGGGGCGCTGCTTCTTATCAGACTTGCTTAACGAAAGTGGTACCTGTTGCTGTTACCCTTTTTTAGAAGCTCTCTAGTCAGAGGATAAAAAAACTTCTTTGGGACTTCAATATGTTTTCAAAGAAAAATATCTTTCCTCCCAACAGGCCATATGACTGTCCAACTGATCTCTTCCCTGAAACAATAAACACATAAGGATTGAAACTTTCTACTGGCTGAACTAGAGAACCATGCTCTCTGTGTCCATGCACTTGTGTGCTTTCATAGGTTAATTGGCATTTTAGGTCTCTGATTCAGATTGCTCCAAATCCCCTATTTTTACCACACCATGCTGCTGATTCTCTGCCCATTTATCAAGTTTACCTTGAGATTGGGTGCACACCTTGGTTCATGATTCTTTTAGTGCATTTCACCTCAGCTTGGATTTAGGATTTGCCTGTACTCTGCAAAATCATCTGCTCCTGAAATCCCTCTATTGACTCCTTTAAGTTGCTTTTTCACAAGTCTGATACCAGGGAAACCTGGAACATTGCATACCCCAGACAGCTTGTGGAGAGAGTGGGCTTAACTTTTATCCAGGCCTTCCATCAACACACCTGAGGGAAAGCAAGGGTAGCAGGGGGGTTGCAGGAATACAGACCAGACGGAAAAGACCCTGCTTGAGAGTATGACAGCTCCCCACGACAGGGAACTGCCCAGCCTTGGGTTGCTGAATGAAGAGTTGCTGTTCATAAGGCTGGGTACTGAAAATGTTAGTAATGCCCACAAAAAAGTTTTTTGCATTTAGAAGAGCTTAAAAAGCTGAGCTAAATGCAAAAAAACATATCTCTCAAACCGCTATGGTTTAAGAGATACAGGCGTTTAAAGTTTGATCTCTCCTACTGACAGCTGTAAAGCTGTCAGCAAGAGATCCGTGTCATCCAACACAGAGGTGCTTGAGCAGAGTTTCAATCTTGTTATTTACCACAAATCCCTTCATTGGAATGGTCTAAAACGTGTGCTTGAAGACCAGGTGCTGAAGAAAAAAAGTATATTAGCTATAGACAGTGAGAGATGAATAGTTTGGGACTGTACTGGTAGATTTTGTTAGATATAAATTTAATTAAATACATTGGGGAGCTTACTATTTATTTGTTGTTTATTGTAAGGTAATACTATCTTTGCATCTTGTTGGATGCCTGGGATAGGTTAATCAGGCTGTGCACCAGGGTGGCTGCATGCACTTGGTGTGAACAAAAACCCTGAGTGTTTGCAGATTTCCTCTGGCACTGGGTGAGGAAAAGAATGAAGCAGGGGCAGGGGAAGATTGTTTGCATCTTTCCTATTGGCTAATGAAAGATGTGGACAATTTCCTGACTAGTGAAATTGTATCTACCAGCCTACATACAAGCTTCTTGATATAAGATATGGGTCCGCGTCCCAGTGTTTTAAATAGCCTCTGTATGTTTTGGGGATGACCTAGACTTCACTCAGACTTTGATATCCCTTATCTGTGATTCCTACAAAGATGTGCTTTTGGGGAACTTCAGCTTTGTTTGGATGACTTATTTCCAGTTCTTCAAGGAACCCATGGAGTGTCTCTGCTGTCAAGGCTACCTTCTGCACAAATACATTTACCATCCCTTTGGTCTATAGTCCCCTTCGTACCATTGTTTCTGTCTCTGTATGTGTGTGTATGTGTGTGTGTGTGTATATATATATATATATATGTATATATATATATATATATATATATACTAGTGTAAAAGCCCATGCATTTTGTACAGTCTCTACTGTGCAGTACATAGCCGTTACCTCCCAGCATTCTGTGCGTTCGGGCAGGCTCTACTGCGCATTACTGCATCGGACAAACATACATCTGGACGTTTATGTTATTTTATTATGATGATGTAGGGTGTCTTATCTCTCAGTCTATTCTTTATCTCTGTGTTGTCCTCTTAATTTCAACAGATTTTGTTTGTGCACATCAATTCAGATAGCATTAATTCATGGAACCTCTCTGGAATTGTCTGCAAAATCTACCTGTCTCTTCCTTAAATGTATTTCCCTTATCACACCCAAGCCCATCTTAAACCTGATCAGTAATCATTTCCCCACCCAGATTATGAAATTTACTCTTGCTATTTTTTTTTTTTTATTTTGTAGTTCCCAATCCTTAAAATTGTTTTAACAGACCATCACTCCCTAACAATACCTCGTATCAAACTCTGGATTCCACCAGTATGTTCTGACTACCAATCCCTGATCTCTACCAGTATGTCCTGATCCTGTAGTCCACTAAACATCCAAATATCCTCAGTATTTGTAACGCCAAATTCCAGCCTTTCACCCAATCCTATATAATAATTCGCTAGAAAGTTTGTAACAATGCAGTCATGCGCAGTAGAGACTGCCTGTGACGAGGCTGATACAGAGCGGGGCGCTCCGAAGGACCATCCAGCTCTGTATCAGTCACGGCATGGGCAGTCTCTACTGTGCATGACTGCCCCACGACCGGCTGCTAGTGGCAGTGTGGCCCTTGTAATGGGCTCTTCAACTAGGAACCAATATATCCCTTAAATTTTATTCTGTTTCTTTATGTTCTAAACACACAGTTCTTTTCTCTGTAGCCGTGTTTTGATATAACCACTTATGAGAACTCATGATCTTCAAGTTGATATGCCAAGCAATCAAGCCTCGAAGTTTACCAATACCTCATGTGGGTGCTTCATCCCCAGGAGTGTGAGCCTCTCACTCTTTCTGTTTCCAAATGTTGGCACTCACTGTTGGTCAATTAGCACGCTGCAGCCCTCCAGCTGTTGCTGACCTACACTTCCCATTATCCTTAGACGGTTGTTACCTGGTTTACGATGATGAGAGTTGTAGTCCGATGACAGCTGGTATGCCGCAGTCTATTTAAGTAAGCGTTCAGCAGTCTCTACTGTGCAGTACATAGCCGTAACCTCCCAGCATTCTGTGCATTTGGGCAGTCTCTACTGTGCATGATGGCATCAGACCTTTTATATTATACCTTTTATATTATAAGATGTATATATATATATATATATATATATATATATATATATGTACAGTAGATATAAAAAGTCTACACACCCCTGTTAAAATGGCTGGTTCTTGTGATGTTAACGAATGAGACAATGATAAATCATGTCAGAACTTTTTCTACCTTTAATGTGACCTATAATGTGAACAATTCAATTGCAAAACAAACTGAAATCGTTGAAGGGGAAAAATAAAAAACTCACAATAACCTGGTTGCATAGGTGTGCACACCCTGTCATAACTGGGGATGTGGCTGTGTTCAGAATTAACCAATCACATTCAATTTCATGTTAAATAGAAGTCATTACACACCTGCCATCTTTTAAAGTGACTCCGATTAATCACAAATAAAGTTCAGCCGTTCTAGTAGGATTTTCCTGACATTTGCTTAGTTGTATCTCAGAGCAAAAGCCATGATCCACAGAGAGTTTCCAAAGCATCAAAGGGATCTCATTATTGAAAGATATCAGTCAGGAGAAGGGTACAAAAGAATTTCCAAAGCATTAGATATACCATGGAACACAGTGAAGACAGTCATCATGAAGTGGAGAAAATATGGCACAACAGAGACATTACCAAGAACTGGACGTCCCTCCAAAATTGATGAGAAGACAAGAATAAAACTGGACAAGGAGGCTTCCAAGAGGCCTACTGCAACATTAAAAGAACTGCAGGAATTTCTGGCAATTACTGGCTGTGTGCTACATGTGACAACAATCTCACGTATTCTTCATATGAATGGGCTATGGGGTAGGGTGGCAAGATGGAAGCCTTTTCTTACAAAGAAAAACATCCAAGCCTGGCTGAAGTTTGCAATAACAAACATCAAGTCCCCCAAAAGCACGTGGAAAAATGTGTTATGATCTGATTAAACCAAAGTTGAACTTTTTGGCCATAATTCCAAAAGGTATGTTTGGTGCAAAAACAACACTGTACATCATCCAAAGAACACCATACCCACGGGAAACATGGTGATGGCAGCATTATGCTTTGGGGCTGTTTCTCCTCAGCCGGAACCGGGGCCTTAGGTAGGGTGGAGGGAATTATGAACAGTTCCAAATACCAGGCAATTTTGGCACAAAACCTTCAGGCATCCATTACAAAGCTGAAGAAGAAGAGGAAGTTCACCTTTCAGCACGATAGCGACCCAAGGCACACATCCAAATCCACAAAAGCATGGCTTCACCAGAAGAAAATTAATGTTTTGGAATGGTCCAGCCAGAGTCCAGACCTGAATCCAATTGAGCATCTGTGGGGTGCTGTGCACTGGAGATGTCCTCACAATCTGACAGATTTGTGGTGTTTTTGCAAAGAAGAGTGGGCAAATATTGCCACGTCAAGATGTGCCATGCAAATAAACTCCTACCCAAAAAGACTGATTGCTGTAATAAAATCAAAAGTTTAAGGGTGTGCACACCTATGCAATCAGGTTATTGTGAGTTTTTTTTTTCCCCTCAACGATTTCAGCTTGTTTTGCAACTGAATTGTTCACGTTATAGCCACATTAAAAGTGGAAAAAGTTCTGACATGATTTATCTTTGTCTCATTCTTTAAAGGGATAGTAATACTTAAAATGTAAAAAAAAATATGTTGTAGGGTTTATCCCCCTGAGTAAAACAAGAGTACTCACACTGCTGAAAGGTGTTTCATTCAAAAGTTATTAATTTTCAAAGTTGAATTTTTTAGGTGCAATATCACAGTGGCCTGAAATTGTACAGTGGCGCTGTTGCTACACGATCCTATGGACAGCTCTGGTCAATTGACCATAAATCTCCATAGGATTTATGAAAATTAATAACTTTTGAATGAAACACCTTTCAGCAGTGGGAGTACTCTTGTTTTACTCAGGGGGATAAACCCTACAACATATTTTTTTTTACATTTTAAGTATTACTATCCCTTTAACATCGCAAGAACCTGGCATTTTAACAGGGATGTGTAGACTTTTTATATCCACTGTATATCATTAGCACTTATGTTAAATCTTGACTTAGACCACTGTCCATACACTGGGTGCTGTATTACTTGACTGTAGACATAAATAATTCAGTATACGCACTCACAATGTTAATTGTATTAAAACAGCTGCACTTGATCCATAACAAATAGCAGCACAAGCAGCAGCAACGTTTCGATCTGCTCAACGAGATCTTTGTCAAGCAAAGCTGTTTTAATACAATTAACATTGATACCTAAACCATGAGTGTGTATATTTAATCATATATATATATATATATATATATATATATATATATATATATATATGTATATGTGGTGTATACACAGTAATTAATATGTTTATATATCAATTACCAGTGTATCAGTTAATCAGTACTAATGATTACAAGATGTTCGGCGATTGATGAGGACTGATCAAAGCCTTTGAATCTGAAGGGGTGTGCAACAATTCGCTGAGCTGTGCATGCACAGCTATCTGGCAATCAAAGGGTTAAAAGTGTGATTGAATAAGCAAATTTACCACTGATGACATAAACCAATGTTTGTATGTTCCATAAGTATTGCACTTTTTATGTGGATTTCAATGAGGGGTGAACAAATTAACAGAGAGCATCTGATTAACAAAGTTGCATCAGGATCTATGCAGTGCTTTCCTCCCACCAACAGGTGTCAGTGACATTCTATAAGATGGCTCCAGAACTTTCCAAAGAAAAAATACATTGGTTACAGCTTCAGCTAGCCTCTAAATGCAGACAATTTACTTGATCAATGTGTTCTATTAACCTTGCATAAATGTATCCTGACATTATCTAGTGTTCTATGTGTGGCCTTTTTATCTGCATCAGGTTGTATTTTGCTTCCTTGTAACCACTGCCTTGCTAACATGATCTCCTTTTGCCTGCCCCCTGCCTTGAGGTTTGGCCTGTGACTATGCTGCCTGTCTTGACCTAATCTGTAACTCCAAATAGTCTTCTATCCTGCCTGCTCAGCCAGTGTGAATTTAAAGTTGTTGATGAGCATTGTTACAGGAGCAATCTGATAATTTATTGGCCTGATGCTCCCATAGCAAACCTGAAAAAAGTAAATTATATAGTTTGTGTACTTGGCTTAAAACTTAAAAAATAAATTGCACCAGTACTCTGCTTCTTGGGAGATGTGATGATGAATGAGTATGTAGGTGGCATGATTCATTAAATGCTCTTCTACATGCATTTCTGGAATCGCTTGGCAAAGGAGAAGTGGAGAGTAAGCTCCCTCATATCTGACAATACATTTAATGCTCCTTAATTTCACTTATGTTAATTTTAAATGTAATTTAACATACATGAGATACACAAAAACAAAAAGAAACAAAAAACAGGTATGAGGAAGGTTGCAATAAACTGCTGCTTCTGTCACTGTTCCAATAAAAATTTAAATTTATGGCAAAACAATTGATTACAAACATTTAATTCTTCTTATTGAGACTGATGTACTAAGTACGCCAACGTCAACATAGGAGACAAACACAGAATGTACTTGTCATTTCCTTTTCTTTCATGGTCTCCATACATCGCACACTGAGAGAGATCACAAAAGTACAATAACCAAGTTTTAAAAAAGATGCCCTACCAGCTGCACCTCCTGTTTGAACAAAGACAAAGCCGATAACAATGATGCTTAAAAATTATTTAATGCAAACAACAATAAAAAATTAAGGGTGGGAGCTGTTTTACCCATGGAGACCATGAAGAAAAAGGAAAAGACAGGTATAAAAAGTATGTATGTCCATCAGGTCTCCTGGTAGCACACACAAGAAAACAGATCTAAACTAAGGTTAAGAAATTAAACAGTGGCAGCTTGAAGAACTTTATAGCCAAATGTACCTCTGAAAATGATTGCAGGTTCATTCTTTAATGCTTTGTTTGTGAAAGTGTGGGTGCTCTTCCAAGTGGAGGCTCTATATATTTGCTCCATTGAAGTCTCAGCCTTCTCTGCCTTTGAAGATCTGATAAACTCTGGTCAAGAGAGTGTTGATCTTTGCTGGATGCTTTTTCTGCTTATGGGCTTCTGAAATGAGTAATTGCAACCATCTGGCTATGGTAGGTTTTGAAGCCTTAAATCCTTTGAATGCTACAAGGAATTTGATGAACAAAGATGTACCACTTCTGGAAGGACTTGTCCTTTGCAGTTAACAGTTGCAGCATCTTTTCAAATTGAGAATGGGAAGTGTCTTTAGATCTATCTCTGGAGGAAATCTGAAAAGGCTGAAAGAGACCAAATCTTCTTTGAAGGTCAAGTAAGACCTTACCTGAAGGTCAAACAAGAAGGTGTGGAGCTCCCATAATCTTCTCACTAATATAATGCTAACCACGAAGAATCAGAGACTCATATCCCATGGGGATAAATAAGATAAATTCTTCTTCATGATGATGATGTCTTTGATAAACCATTTTATCAAGTGATGATCTGCAAATGGATTTCTCAGGATACTTCCTATGGCTGGCACCTGTTCTTTGAGAGTACTTAGAAATAGTCTTTTGTGAGAAACTTCAGGATGTTAGGAATGGAGAGAGACATAGGATTCTGATTTCTGCACTGGCACCAGAATTAGAATTTTGCACAAGATCTGTTGAAGGCCCTTCTCTTAGGTTACTGGTACCTCTTACAGATGTAGGACCTTGATGAGGATGTACCGTCGTAATTCTATTGCTTGGCCAGCATCCATCGAAGCAATCGTTGGTCACAAAAAACCATGTTGCAGCCTAACACTCGTCACAGCTTCTTGTTCCCACAACACACTCTGGATAGCATGAATAGTGGGAACATCAAAGGAAACTAGCTAATGCTCGATGTTTGAAATAATGTCAAGCATCGAGCGTGAGCTTATAACACAGTCACCCTCCCCCTATCCTCCTAAGCACTAGCCCTAAAAATACACCCCCTGGCCCTACAGTACACCTAATGTTAACAATAATGTAAAAAAATACTAGCCCTAACACTATCCCATGGCCCATTCCCCACTGCATTAAAAATAAACACCTTGAAGTTGGAGTACAGCTGTGTTTTCTCTCCCTAATCTTCCTCTGTCTTCCTCGCTACCTCTTCCTTAAGTCTTTTCTTCCTCTTTAAGGCTTCTGTCTTCTTCTCTAAATTGTCTCTCTTCTTATCAGTCTTGGGCCTATGAAAAACAAAATAATAAATAAAATGAAAATCCCCCCTTTCACTGTTTCCATTATCGCCACCGCTGCCAGTCTCTGGTTAAAATTATTCCCATTCTTCTATTGGCTGGGATGTGGAGTTACACATGGCACAGAACATGCCCTGCAGTAACCACACCTCCCAGCAAATCAGCTTGTAGCTGGAGGGGTCAAAAATGCATGTTTCATCATCCCTCCAGCTAGTCAATCATTGAATTATTTTTTTTTCTTTAATGGAAGCAGTGGTGATGATGGAAATAGTGAAAGGGGGGATTTTAATTTGATTTTCATAGACCAAACACAGATGCAGAAGAAGGCAGAAGACTTAAAAAGGAAGAAAGAAGACTTAAGGAAGAAATAAAGAGGAAGACCAGGGTACAGAAGACCCCACTGGATGTCCGACTTCTAGGTAAGTGTTTATTGTTAATGCTGTGGGGAATGGGACATAGGATAGTGTTAGGACAAGTATTTTTTTTACTTTATTGTAAATGTTAGGTGTAGTGTAGGGCCGGGGGTACTTTTATGGCTAGTGTTTAGGGGCGGAGGTGATTGTGTTATTAGTGCATGCTAGCTAGTTTCCTTTGATGTGCCCACCACGTTATTTATCATGGGTTGTGGTAATAAGAAGCTGCAACAAGCCTTAGACCGCAACATGGGTTTTTGCTATGGTACAACTGTGTGTGAACCTCCCGGAACTCCTTATGCCCCTAACAACGGATTTAGTGGCACTAATAGAATTGAGCAACTGGTGTCCAAATTGCTCTCTGTTGTTCTCTTTGGTGCAGCAGAGGCTAAGGGTCCCCGTAGAATGTGATAGCAGCTCCATCTAAGCTTAATAGTTTGATCTGTAACAACTTAAAGCATCTTCCAGCAATGGAAGAAGCCCTACATATTGAAAATGAAATCTTTATTACTTTAAGTATAATTATATGTACTTATGTTGATTTCACCAGCCTCACTGAGTCATCACTATTACATTGTATCATAGTTGATGAAGTTGAAAGAAAAACGTCTCCATCAAGTTCAGCCCTTACCATATCAACCTTATTGATCCAGATGAAAGCAAAAAACAAAATCTCCATCAGAGCTATTTCCAACTAAGCCTCAAGTGGGCAAAACGTTCCTTAAAAAGCTCCGATTTTCATGAAACATAACCAATATAAATGAAAAATACATAAAGTAGACAGTAACACTAATAATAAAATAAGCAACATATAAGTTAGAGGGATAATCTAAACTGTCCCATAATAGATCTGCAACGATGTCCAGCAAGCCAGTATTACATTAACTGTGTGCTGATAAATAGGGTATAAAACAGTACAGTATCTCTCTGAGAACATGTATTCCATCACAGTATTATATGTATTGGAACTTCAGCTGGTAGAATATTGTAGTAATAGCCTTCTGACAAATAGTGGGCTGGATGATGAATCCAGTAGCAATAGATTGATAAAAGATGGCAATGGAGTGATGAAATGGGAATCGATTCCAAAGAGGAAAGTGATGTATAGTCAATTCCTTCAATATAAACTAGCCATGTGCAGGCTATTTGTGGAATTTTACTGTTTGAATGTTGAAATATTAAAATGCCTAGTTATGTGAAATGGGGTTACAATTTTGTAGCAATTAAACACTTCTATGGTGAGGGGAACTGTAAAAAATACAGTCTTTTGTCACTCACCCCTACTCCAGCTTCATGCCTGGTGGGAGATGCACTAAGGGGCCAGGATGGCGACATGAATGTGTATTTGTGCTGTTGAAATCTAAACACATGCACAAAGATGTCTTCATCATCATATCCCTGTGCATACACTGCAAATATGCAATAATCGCCATGAGTCTGCCATGGATTCGCCAGATTTATGATTTTGCCTTGACTACTTCAACAAAGGCTGATTTGCATACTAAATTGCACTTTAATGAGTGATTGTTGTATTCATATGTTTGTGTTATGTTCATGTGTCACTTCACCATATGCATTAAGCTGCCTGTGCTGTCGGAGTTCACAGTTAGAACTTTGTCATCCTGAGGCTGGTGAAGATGGGATCTTCCTAAAGCTCTCTTTGGAACCAGAGGACAGTTTGCTGTAGCTATTACAGTGGAGTGCCTTGCGAGTCCTTTGTTTACCTGAATCAGCTGATTGACAGATAGCCATTAGCATGTTTGGGGTTGTTGTCCATTAGAAGGAGGAATAGAAGTGAAAGGGGGAGGACAGGCAGAGAGTTGAAGGGGACAGTGGAATGGGCATCATTAATGGGCAAATGGGTGGTGAGTGAAAGGGGAAGGTGGTAGGAGGATGAACGGCTGAGAAAGAGAATGTGTGTGAGCTGCACCACTTGTTAAAGTCACATCCCCTCACATTGCAAGACACATTGTACAAAAGGGGATGCCAGCGGGCAGCTTGGTGATCAGCATAGCTTGCGTTCAAACAAACCATTACATTATGCTCAGTAACAAGTCTTGACAGGCAAACAGTGCCTAAATTTTATAGGCGGGATTCCTATCTTACTCAGTCCCTTATTTAGCCTTTCATCCTCAGATTTTACTATATATTTTCTACCCCTTCATGTGCCACAGGGATATGCAATGCACATCCCTATATTACTGAAAGGGTTTCAGGAGAGCATCTGCTCTCTCTGCATTTTACCAGAGACAACAAACTTGTCTGGCTCCACGTAGGTGATGATAGGATTGTGAACTCCAACAGCAGCGGCAGAGGTCAGAGCTTAGTGCATGTGGGCAAGTGTCACATTAACATATAGATACACCCAGATGCATACAACAATGGCTCATTAAAGGGATAGTTGTGTCTATAATAAAATTTTACTCAGTCATCTATATTGTTTTTATAACACGTAGAGCTAATTTTTATAACTTACTGTTGTTTAGTCCAAAAGATATTCAAGGTAAAAGGATCCACTTCCCACCCCTTCTGGCCACCTCCCCTTAGAGCTGCAATCCGGTCGTGGGACTGGACGGATGTAGCGAGGGACAATCTTCACGCAGTAGATATAAGGAAAACCCTCCTCCCCTTGACTAAGGAGGACAGGATTTTCCTTTTGCTTACTGAAGAGTGTCCCTCGCCACTTGCCATGTGGACCACTGTTGCAGGCAGCGTGACACAGCCAGAAGGGAGGGGGATCCTTTTACCTTGAATACCTTTTGAACTACAGAACAATAAGTTACTAAATTTAGTGCTGCATGTTATAAAAACAAAAGAGAAGACGCAGAGCTGAACTTTATTACAGACATTACTATCCCTTTAATCTGCATTTCCATGTGGAAATGAGCAGTTGTTGAGGTGCTAAGTGGAAAATCATAAACCTGTCGTAGGCATGGAGGATTCTTGGTGATGAGGGCAGATTGGTGGCAGATTTATAGATATGATGGCAAAGACATGTTGGTATATATTGGAGACCTGACACAACATCTCCATACTGGCTCACATCATCAGACACTGCCTCCACTGCTGCACTCTCACATGGAGGCCTTCAATTCACAAACAACCAGGCCTGGCAACAGACGGGGGTGGAGTAGGCATCCTGCTTTCCCCTAACCATACATTTCAGGTAATCTGCACCATTCCTTCTCTCTCCTTCCCTGCATTTGAACTCACACACTTTGCCTCTTCTCTCCCTTACCCTTGCGTGTTGCTGTCATATACAGGCCACCTCATCCCACTGCACAATTCCTTGATCACTTCACCTCCTGGCTCCCTCACTTCATGTCCTCTGATGTCCCTAACTCATCCTGGGTGACTTCAACATCGCTTTAAATAATCATAACACCTCCCCCTTCCCACAAACTCCTCTCCTTAACAACCTGCTTTGGTCTATCACAGTGGACCAGCTCTCCCACACACAGTGATGGTCACTCCCTTGACTTGATCTTCACTAACCTCTGCTTGGTCTCCAACTTCTCTAATGTCCCCTTTCCCCTCTCTGACTACCACCTCACCGGTAACCTCATCATACCACGCAAACCCATCCCCCCCCACCACAATCAAGAACATGCGGAGAAATCTGCATACTCTTGATCTGCGACAATTTTCCACATCCCTGCAACCTCTTCTCAACCCCATCCTCACGCTTACTTGCCCAGACAAAACTACTGCTCTCTACAACAGCACTCTCACTTCAACCCTTGACACAGCTGCACCTGCAAGTCCACGCCACTCACGCACAAGCCCACTACAACTCTGGCACACAAGACAAACACCATACCTCCAAAGGTGCTCATGCACTGCCAAAAAGCAAAAAGCAAGTTGCGCTCCACAGCTGACTTCACACACTAAAAATTAATTCTCCGTTCATATAGCTCTGCCCTCTCCCCTGACCAAACAGTCATACTTCTCCTCTCTAATCTTTCCTCTAACCTGAAACACCTTTTCTCAACCTTCAAATCTCTTCTACACCCACCAACACAAACACATTCCACTAACTTCTCTTACCAAGATCTAGCCACCCACTTCAAGGACAAGATCAAATCTATCAGACATGACATTTCATCACTCCCATCCCCACCCAGCCAGCTTAGCCCTGTCGCCTCTCTCACATACACACTAAGCTCCTTCCCACCCTTCACCGAGGATGAAGTCTCCCTTCTCCTCACTCGCTCAAACCTAACCACATGCCCTCTCGACCCAATCCCATCTCAGCTCCCTCAAGAACTTTCCCCTCTACTAACGCCAATCTTTACTCACTTATTCAACCTCTCTTTGTTAACCAGCACCTTCCCATCCTCTTTCAAACATGCACTAATCACTCCCATCCTAAATAAACCCTCCCTGGACCCAAACTCACTGTCAAATTACCGGCCAATTTCTCTACTCCCATTTGCCTCCAAGCTCCTTGAGCGTCTTGCATATAACTGGCTCACTAAATTCCTCTGCTCCCATTCCCTGCTAGATCCCTTGCAATCCGAATTCAGCCCTCATCACTCCACTGAGACTACCCTCACTAAAGTGGCTAAAGACTTTCTCTCTGCCAAGTCAAAAGGCCACTACTCCCTACTCATTCTCTTGGACCTGTCAGACACCTTTGACACAGTAGATTACCCACTCCTCCTCCAAGCCCTCCACTCCCTAGGTCTCTGTGACACTGCACTCTCCTGGTTTTCGTCTTATCTCTGCAACCACTCCTTCAGTGTTTCCTACTCTGGCTCCACTTTCCCACCCCTTCCACTGTCTGTTGGAATTCCTCAAGGATCAGCACTGTGACCCTTGCTCTTTTCAATCTACACTGCGTCCCTTGGAAAACTAATAAACTCTTTTGGGTTTCACCATCATCTCTATGCTGGTGACACTCAAATATATCTTTCCTCCCCAAACCTCTCCCCTTCCCTCCTGTCCTGAGTATCTGACTGTCTGTCTGCTGTGTCTTCCTGGATGTGCGCCTGTCAACTCAAACTTAACCTTGGCAAAACTGAACTAATTATCTTCCCTCCATCTACAGCTAGCCTTATCCCAAATATTACCCTCACCGTTAACAACACTACCATCACACCAACCCCTACAGCATGCTGCCTGGGAGTCACATTCGACTCCGCCCTATCCTTCATTCCTCACATCCAGTCAATCTCCAAATCATGCCACCTCAACCTCCACAGCATCTCTAGAATCTGACCCTTTCTCACACAAGACACTACCAAAATTCTAATCCAAACACTCATCATGTCCTGCCTTGATTACTGTAACTCATTACTAATTGGCCTTCCTCTCAACCAACTAACCCCACTACAGTCAATAATGAACTCTGCTGCAAGACTAATCTACCTCACTCATCGCTTCTCTAACACCAACCCCCTCTGTCAGTCCCTACACTGGCTCCCATTAGAATACAGAATTAAATTCAAAATCCTGGTACTAACTTATGGAGCGCTCACTAACATCGCACCCTCCTATATTTCATCTCTCAGTTCCAAGTATACTCCCACCCACCAGCTCGCTCTGCACATGACCTTCTGCTTTCCACAGCTCTTATCACATCCTCCCACTCCTGCCTACAGGACTTCTCCCGTGCTGCACCTCAGCTCTGGAATTCCCTCCCCCACCCCATCAGACTCTCGCCCAGCCTTGAAATCTTCAGATGCTCCCTGAAGACTCACTTCTTCAGGTAAGCCTATCAACTGCCTTCATAAACATTATCACCAAGATTCACCCCTTGCCTGGCCTACTGCACTCAACAGCACTTCTCACTTCCACCCACTGACTGGCAGTCCATGTGGCAGGAGACACTTAAACCCAATAGCACTTACTCCCTCTGTGTCAAACCTACCTCCCTCTATACTGTAAGTTCTCATGAGCAGGCCCTCTGATCCTTCTGTTCTTCACATTTGATTGTACTATTTAATACCTCTGTATGTCTATTCCCAATTGTACAGCGTTGCGGAATTAGTTGGTGATATATAAATAAAGAAAAATAATAATACTGAGCCCTTATCAAACTTTAGTGCCTCTCCCCTTGGTCTCCTTCCATTCATCCCTGCTGTTTCCTTGATTTCACTTGCCCATCTTCTGTGTCTGTGTCAGTCCTCCTCCACTGTCTTGCAGCTTGAACTGGTATCTCAGTTATCGGCAGTGAACTAACTAGTTACGCATTAATCATTGTTATAAAATTACTGCCCTGTGTTGTGCTGGAAGTTTCATTTCTCCAGTGACTTTCAGGATAATTTAATCTCCCATTATGATTACGTCTTAACTGAGAAGCCTTTTCCATTTGCAGTAGCAGCTGGGCTTCTTCAAACTCTCCAGTATTAGATGACTTGTAGCAAATTCCCTTATCTTTTTATTGTGCAAGCCCCCATTGTGTATATCAACTCAGAGGGTCTCTACATTCTCACTGTACCATTCGTTAATATCTTCTCTTATACTATGTGCTAAGGCTTGCTTTATAAAGACGCATAACCTTTCACTTCTTTAATTCACCCTATCCCTTCTAAAAAGTGTACCATGGTTTTACTCAGCAAGAAAAGAATACTATATGTTTGTCTGGTTATTGTTTTTTTCTAATAATAATAATAATAATAATAATAATAATAATACAAAAACGTTACTATTACTTTAATAAAATCATTTGCCAAGATACAGCAGTGAGGTATGTCACTTCTGGGAGATGCATCAATGAAAGGTTATTACAACTTAAACTGTTTTTTTTAACCCTTTGAGTGACAGAGGGGTATGCAACGCATTTCTCTGCAATGCGTTCAGTACCCCTCTGGCACTAAAAGGACTAAATTGTCATTTTATGTAAAGTTACCACTAGCTGGTGTTATTGCTAGTGTTGGCTTTAGAAAATTACAGCTGCTGAACAAATGTTCTTGAAAGATAGCAAAAGAAAAATGCATTTTGTGGTCTGATTTGAGTAGTTATTAGTTTGAATTAAATATTTCCCATTAATGGCAACTCTTTTGCTTTATTCGGTTGGAGCGCCCGCAATATATTTTCATAAAAAATATTACTATTCCTCCAAACAAATTATGAGTCACCAGAGCAGATCACTTGGTTATATTGACTACATTCACATTAGCATTTTTTTGCTGTAAAAGACATACATTTATGGTATCGCTACTATTTTTTAAAGCGATAGTAATGCATAGTACATAGAAAACTAGATATTGCAGGGATTATCCCCCTGAGTAAAACAAGGGTACTTTCACTGCTGAGAGGTATTCTATTCAAAAGTTATCGCAGCTCAAACCTGAAACGTTTAGATGTAGTATCTCATTGGCCTGAAAGTTTACATTGATGCTGTTGCTGCACCATCCTATGGGCAGCTCTGGTTAGTTGACCATAAACATTCACAGGATGGTGTAGGAACAACACCACTGGGAAATTTCAGGACTTTGAGATATTGCACCTAAACAATTCATGTTTGAGCTGCAATAACTTTTCAATAAAACACCTTACAGCAGTGGGAGTGTCAATGATTAACCTAGGAGGAAAATACCTACAATATATATTTTTCTACATATTAAGTATAACTATCCCTTTAAATAAAATCTTAGTACATCTGTAAGTATGTGGATGTGTGAATCAATGCAGGTCCTCCCTAGCATTTAGAATGAAACTTTGGGTGGGTTTGTTGGAATACACTTATGGTATTTTATGAAAATAAGCCTCTTGGATACACACAACTCATGCTTTGTCTTCCTGAAAGTCACATCCATCTTCAGAGTGGACTCTTGGCCTTTAAATTTGAAGATAATTAATTTTTCACACTTGTTAAAAGAGTATTGATGTAACTCCTGCTGTTTGCTGACAATGGCTTTTATTTCTCATCAAGGAAAAATATTGTAAGGAAAGAGGCTGAAAAAACCCTTAAGGGAGGAATGTAGAAAACGAAAGACAAACACGTGTGGAAGATAACTGACATACTACTCAAACTTTAAGCAATGTAACTATATGTATATATATATTGCATCTACCACCCACCAAATTCAGGTGGAATGGGTTTTCATTGACTTTTTTTCCCACCATAACCTTTTCAGTTTGTGCTCTACATGTGCACCAAGCCTCAACAGCAAGTCAGTAAAACCAACCTCATGCTGACGAGTTGCATTACAATGAAACGGCCGTCCATGAGTGGTTCACTGGCTTTGAATCTCTTCCTGAGTTGTGTCTTAAAGCTGTTGCTCAGCATGCACATACTCTAAGGGATCCATGTATAAAGTGGAATTTGAGGCAAATGGTGATTCTTTTTTAAACGTATTTGCATATGCCTACCCAGAATCCCTTGCAGTAGTAACAACATTGCAAATGTGAGATTTCTGTGGGAAAAGCAAGTCTTATGGCTTGACTGGTGTGTCAAATTTTTGTTTAACATTGTATCTACCACCCACCAAATTCAGGTGGAAGGGGTTTCATTCACTTTTTTCCCACATAATAATTGTGTTGTTCAAGCTTTGATTTCGTAGAAGAATTCTCCATTTGCAGCAATTACAGCCTTGCAGACCTTTGGCATTCTAGCTGTTAGTTTGTTGAGGTAATGTGAAGAGTTCACCCCATGCTTCCTGAAGCACCTCCCACAATTTGGATTGGCTTGATGGGCACTTCTTATGTACCATATGATCGAGCTGCTCCCATAACAGAAACAATTAAATTTCTAAGTGACCTCAAATTATTGAATGGTTATATATATATATATATATATATATATATATATATATATATATATATATATATATATATATATATATATATATATATATATATATATATATATATATATATATATATATACACAATGCAGCACTCACAATTAAGGAGACAGACGTCCGGGTGCCATCAATAGGCATTGAGTAAGTAAATGAAGAGATCAAGGCACTCACGGGACTTTCACCATAAAGAAAATTACATTTATTGCTGCAAGATCGACGTTTCAGCCAGGCTCAGCTGGCCTTCCTCAAGACTCATTACCACCAGGAGTACCTGAGGACCATAATCGCGGCCATGTCTCCTGGAGAATTCCTCATTTCTCTGGACCTTCAGGATGCATACCTGCATATTGCCATCCATCCAGAGAGCCGGCAGTACCTCTGGGTTGCTTGCAACCAAGGGAATTTTCAGTTCTTCTCTTCCCTTTGGTCCGACTACAGCTCCCCAGGTCTTCAATTGCGTCCTGAGTGCATTAGTGGCTATCCTCCACCGGGACAGAATCAGAGTCACTCCATGCATAGACAACTTGCTTTTGAAGGCCCCCTCTCTGGAACTCCTTCATCAGTAGGTCAAGGACTGCATTTATGCACTGACCCATCACGGATGGATCCTCAACATGGATAACTCAGACCTTGTACCATCTCAGAGACTAGTCTTCCTGGGTCTCCTCTTCGATGAAAAACAGGGTATGGTGTTTCTCACAGACGAGGTGGCTCACCAGATCATCCACAAAGTGTCTGCTGTTCTGGCTCATGATCCAGTCCCGGCCAAGAAGCTGACCTCCCTAGTGGGGAAGTTAATTTCCACCATAGAAGCGGTTCCGTTTGCCATGGCTCACACCAGGGAATTTCAGAGGTTTGTGATCCATGTGTGCAGGGGTCAGCGGGATCTGTTGAAGTTGTTGGTGTCTCTTCTCCTTCATGTGGCGCTGAATTTGTCATGGTGGCACAACCTTTCCAATTTGCTGAAGGGCTGTCCCTTCCTGATATCCTTCTGGACTTTCGTGATGATGGATGCCAGCCTCTCCGGCTGGGGAGCGATCCTGGGTCACAGCAATGCCCAGGGTCGGTGGTCTCAGGAGGAATCTCTCCTTCCCATCAATGTGTTGGAGCTTCGGGAGATATTTCATACTCTTCACCACTGGATGTGTCATCTGGAGGGATGCCCAGTCAAAGTCCAGTCTGACAATGCCACAGCCGTGGCTTACATCAACAAGAAAGGTGGTACAAGAAGTCTCGCTGCTTGGTTAGACGTCAAAGCTATTTTAACCTGGATAGAGGAGCATGTTCCTGCCATATCGGCAGTTCATATTCCCGGCATAGACAACGTGTTGGCAGACTTCCTAAGTCGACACACAGTGGACAGCGGAGAGTGGGAACTACATCAGGAAGTGTTCAACCTCATTGTTCCTTGTATCGATCTGATGGTGACGAGGCACAATCGGAGGGTTCCGTTGTTCTGCTCTCACTGGAGGGCCCCTCTCGCTCTGGCAGTGGATGCTATGCCTACCCCATGTCGTACATCTTTCCTCCCATTCCCATTCTACACAGGGTGTTGTGGAAACTGCATCTGGAGGGCTCTCCAATCGTTCTGATTGCTCCGTACTGGCCTCGTCAACCTTGGTTTCCGGAGCTCCTGATTCTTTCAGTGGTGGAGCCTTTTCGGCTTCCCCACCGTCCGGATCTCCTTTTGCAGGGGTACCTGTGGAAGGAAGATGTGGACCATCTGGGTTTGACGGCATGGAGACTGAATCCTCAATCCTGGAGAAGAAGGGTTTTTCTTCTGGTGTGGTGGCCACTCTACTTAGTGCCTGCAAGCCTGTTTCCTCTAAGGCCTACCATAGAGTCTGGTCCACCTTTCTCTCTTGGTGTGCTGATAAGAATCTTTCCCAGGACTATGATATTCCTACGGTCCTGTCCTTCCTGCAGGACGGAGTGGATAAGGGCCTCAGTTTGAGTTCCCTTAAGGTTTAGACTTCTATGCTCTCTGTCTTCTTTCAGAGATGCATGGCTATCCTTCCAGATGTCAAGGTTTTCTTTTAGGGCATTGCTCATACTCGTCCTGCCTTTAAGAACCCTACTCCTCAGTGGGACCTTAATTTGGTTTTGGGTGTCCTTCTGCATCCTCCATTTGAGTCCACTGAGCATACTGACTAGGAAAATGGCTTTTCTACTGGCGATTGTGTCTGTTCAGAGTGTAACTGAGTTGCATGCCCTGTCTTGTAAACCACCCTTTTTGGTGTTTCACAAGGACAAGGTTGTTCTTCTCACTTCTCAGGAGTTTCTCCTGAAGGTGGTCTCAGAATTCCACATTAATCAGGAAATTGTGGTGCCCTCTTGCTGTCCTGACCCTACATCTGACAAGGAAAGGGATGTTCACTTGTTGGATGTGGTGCGATGTCTAAAGTTCTATGTGCACTGCACTGAATCTATTTGCCAGTCTGATGCCTTGTTCATCCTGAGGGTCCCTGGGCAGGGAGACCGGCATCCAAGGTGACAATAGCATCTTGGATTAAGTCTACTATTCGTAAGGCTTATGAATTATGGAAGCAGCCTGTTCCATTTGGGGTTTTGGCTTATTCCACTAGATCCATTGGGGCATCTTGGACTTACAAGAATCAAACCTCAGCTGATCAGTTGTGCAAGGCTGCCACTTGGTCATCTGTGCACACTTTTTCTAAGCATGTTGATGTGCTGGCATCTGCCGATGGCAGCTTGGGACAGAAGATCCTAGAGGTGGTTTTGTCTGTCTAGGTTCTCCTTTAGTCTCTTCAGTGCTCCTTCACTTTTCAGCCCAGTTGGCTCGAGTTTCGTGTGCTGTGCTACGTTCCTGGTGTGGTTATGCACCGGTTTTGTGTCCATTGACACTTCATTGTTATTGTTGGGCTATCTATAATCTGATGGTTCATATATGGTCTGGTGACTTTGGGGTCTCTGCACCTGGTCCTTGCCTTACTTCCCACCTCTGGGAAACTCAATGGTTGGACATCCCAAGGTTACCAGTAACCTATATTGGTCGACAAAGAAAAGAGGATTTTATTCTTACCTGTTAAATCCTTTTATCTTAGTCCATATACATTACTGGGACCATGGGACCATGCTTGGCTCTCCTGTGACCAAACGTGGGAGTCCTTTTGGGTTCATGCTCACAGGAGTCTTCTTTTCCCTTCTTACTACCTATTCGCTAGTTAGCTTCTCAGATCTTTCTGGAGAGGAAGTGGCTAGATGCAGCTAAGGAGAGGAGGTAGGCTCCAGCCACCATTCTCTTCAAGAACTGTTCCTGCCTACTTAAAGGGGTGATTGCCTACCCAAGGTTACCAGTAAACTATATAGACTAAGAAAAAGGATTTAACTGGTAAGACTAAAATCCTCTTATTAACAAATATATATATATATATATATATATATATATATATATATTTTTTTTTTTTTTTTTTTTTTTTTTTTGAAAGATGGAAGCACTCATATTTCCAAATAAATGCCCAGGTGCACAATCCTTAGTTTGTAATGCAGAAGTAAAAGAAATAAGGCAGCACCTGTGGCACTTTTCAATAAACAAATCAGCAATTTTATTTTCACCATTTAGGTTCCAATTTGGACCTTTCTCAAGACATTGAATCACTACTAACATCAGACTTTTAAACCCCAACATTACCCATGTTATGGTTATGAGTAATGTTGTGTTTTAAAAGTTTGATGTTAGTAGTGATTCAATGTCTTGAGAAAGGTCCAAATTGGAACCGAAATGGTGAAAATAAAATTGCTGATTTGTTTATTGAAAAGTGCCACAGGTGCTGCCTTATTTCTTATATATATATATATATATATATATATATATATATATATATATATATATATATATATATATATATATATATATATATATATATATATATAAAACAAGAAATATGTTGTTATTTCTTTGAAGCCCTTGAATGATGGAAACACACACACACACACACAGAGTGCTGACACAGGCCCATGGTGCAAAGACGGAGAGGAAAAGCAAATTGTTTGCAGCAAGTAGGACCTGCAGCATCATGATCAATGACCCACATGCTGACATTTAACTTTTTTAGTGCCAGGGAGATAATGCAGAAGAGACAAGGTGCTCATCAGTTGTTTTTCAAGACAGGAAACTGGATTGAAAGTGGTAGCAGGGTAGTGCAGACCCAACTGACCCCTTTAGATGCTGGGCTTCAAGGAAGCTGTACTCCCTGCACCCTACTTTCATCCCCATTTTTTAAATTTTGTGTAGCCATTTAGCAACACAATTTCCCCTCTCTTTCCTTCATAAATCCACCCCTTCATATTTTATTGTAGGTTTAAATATATTACATAATGTCAATCAATATCCACTCAAAGAGTTTGTACAGTTTCTGAGCCTTTTATGAATCAATTACACTGCATAACACATTATTTCACCATATTTAAGATTTTTTTTTTGCCCCCACTGTTTTGATAAGACCACCAGAGATTATTGCTTTTTATATTATCTTGAAATCTGGGGTGGATTGTTATTAAATAACTGTATATTATCAAGTAAAATATTTGTTTTTCTAGAATTTAAAATGCTTCTATTAGTTAATTCATGGTTTTCTTTACAGTTTTTGGTCTATACTCACAAAGAAAGTGGTGCAACTCTGGTGCAAACCAACTGCACCACAACGGACAAATAAATATACTAGAATTCCAATTAGTTTAATTAGGGTTGGAGTCCTCTCTAGCATTCAAGGGGTGAAATATAGTGTATGAATCAATGGGGAAATGCATCTGTAGTTGGTGTGCCAGAAGTACTCCATTTTGTATATGTACATACTGTATGCTCTAGAGAAATGACACCTAGGTCTTGCTCTACCCTCAGCTTTCCACATCTTCACTAAGAGGGATCACTCTGAATGTCTTTTGTGATGCACTCAGTATCAGGAGATCTGTGCATTAAAGGGTATTGAGTACTAGCCTCCTGCACAATAATATTCTGCAAAACAATGAAACCATTGGGAACCTTATCTCAGGATGTCTGTAAGTGGAACACAAGTGACCATCAGGAGGGGAAAGCAGGAGTGAATAATGCTTCTAGATTCAGAAGAGTAAACACCTTCATTAGGCACAAATTAACTCTTCTGTGTTGACGTCTTTTCTGCTATTAATCATCTGCTGAGCTATTTTCTAGGAATTCCTAATATAGGAAAATGATCTGGGAGACATAACTTGAGGAAGAATTCTATTTGCTTTAAATATTTCTTCTCCTCTCTAGGCCTCTCAATGCCTGCTCTAAATCATCATCAGTCTTGGCTTTTTAAGCTAAGAGAGAATAACTGGATATGCAATCATCTGTCATAGAAGCTAAGGACAGAGCACCCTTGAAACCTCTGGCTTAATACTTACATTGCACCCCCCCCCCCCAGGTCTGAAGTTACATCTCTGGCTGACCTGGACAAATTAACTAAGAGCTCTAAGCCTAACCCATTACACCCATCAAAACCAACTAACACCGACTGGCTAAAAAAAAGCATATAACATGCAAATGCAATAACGCTCTTAGTGCCTTAAATCCATTGCTTTACAATGAATTGGAGACCTCGCTGTCCTCCAAGATTTAAAATAAACTGTCCTATATAGGGCGATATACTCTGGGTAAATTATCATATGAATTGAATATTGTAGCTATATGCAAAATGGTAAGTACATTGACAACCATAAACCTGGAGTGGGTGACTGGTGCAGAGGAAATGGGACTGAGTTGGGCACACCCATGACTTAGGTTTACAGGTATGACCAGCTCAGCTGCCCTAGGCAATTGGTTACTTTGCTTAATGGGTGCTAAGTCACTGGCCACTGGGCCCTTCTTCTTCCATGTAGTCCTAGCAGAGTTGCTAAGGCCATATTTACATTAGAGGCATCCATAAGCAAAGCACCCTTGGTATTACTTGACCCACCCATGTGCCCCAATAATTACATGGCCATGTCCTGTGCATTATTTCCTGTCAGTGAAAACACCATTAGTCAGGGAGGGGCAAACTGTAGACCATGGGGCAGTTTAATGTAGCCTTTGGGTCTGTCTGGCTGTACACAAAGAATAGCTATTCTAAAATGAGAAAATAGCACTTCTGGGTTTCTCTGCATAGGGTAGAATAATACATTTCTCCACAAAGCATACATTTTACACAATGTATCATTCTAACAGTACTGGGATCCAGAAATTATACATTGTCTGTTTGTACAAAGAACAACCAGACTTAATCCTGTGTCATTTTCATTCACATCTGACACCTGTGAATTGACTGTATATGCTTGCAATTTAAAAAACTATGTAAATTTAATCTATATAGAATCTTTTGTACACATTTCTCATACATTTTATTGCACTGTCACTGCAATATAAATGCTTTGTGGTCTGCATCAGTCAATCTCAGAATGTCTTATGTTCTACCAGAATGCAGTTCTTTACTTTCCAACATTTTTTCCCAGAATTGTACATAGTTAATGTGCCATTGTTTTTGTCATTGCTGTAGAGAGACAGAAAGAGATGGCTAGTGATTTCATACTACTTTTCAGTGCTAAAATTAATTGTGAGATAGATAGTGAGTGGCTGCAGTTTGTACAGACTGTGCTGCTCTCCTGTGCATTGTTGAGTAGCTGAGCTGGACAGACCAGCAGATGTTGGATAGAGATATGGACAATTGCTGGACAGGCTGGTGGATGATAACAATGGACAATTCACCAGAAAGCTGAGCTGGACAGTCTGGCAGATGTCAGATGGTGCGATGGATTCAATGTCGAACAAGTTGAGGTCAGGACTGGAGAGATCAGAGTAGTCAAGGTACAAGCAGAGGTCAGTTCTGGTGAGATTAGTGAAGTCACAATACAAGCCAATGTCCTGAATGTGGAGAGATCAGAGCAATCAGGATTCAAGACAATGTTAGTACCGGATAATCAGAACAAGAAGCAAGCAAAAGAAATGCTACACAAGGCAGGCTCAAAGATCAGGCAACAAGGACATGCAGAAAGGAGGTATTTAAACACCCTGTGAAATGAGTCATAGCCACAACACAGGTAAGGGAGAGACAAAGATTAGGTGTAGCAGGAGCACAGGTAAAAAATGACAGTATAGTCTATAACAAGGATGTTTAAATAAAATATGTAACCGGTAGGACAATTGTTTTTCAACACTATGTTTAAATAAAAATAAACCAAGAAAGTGGATCAGTATATGAGTTCATTCCAACAATCAAACACTTCTGAACAAGTGTCTCAAAGAAATCAAGGATTTAGTATCAATACTAAAATATTTCCAAAGTTGTAACATCAACAACTTCAATCATCATTATTCTTGTGGAACAGGGGATTTTTTGATGTATAGAATGAGTGATAATGTAAGCTCCTGCTCCTCATACTTTTCTTGTGTTATCATTTATTCAGGCCCAATAAATTAAAACTCAGATATTGACATGTGTTCACTTTGTTTGCTTTTCACATTTCACTATTGTATGGATGGATTATCTCTAATAGCATAGGATGTTGATATGTTTTCTAGTGTTATGCTTGGGTATCCCTGGGATGGATTTTGTGAATCTTGATCTTCCTGGTCACAAGTGATAAAGAATCAATATTGAATCCTGGTCACAAGTAATGAAGAATCAATATTGCTGATTGCTCTACAAATAACAAATAAAATAATAGACATTCACTATGGACAAACAACAGTCAATTAACAGTATCATTTTAGACCATAATAATTGTGCTGACTTCTGGGCTTTCATGGTCTTTTTTTTTTAGAAAGATCAGCTGCTCATAATAATGATAAGGTTTATGCTTATCATTACATGCAGATGAGCTAGTCTTTGGTTCATGGACAGGAACACTAGTTCTCTTCTGAAGCAGCCCTTAAAAGATCTCCATCTTGTCTGTATTTCTTTGACTGTAATTAGCTACCAAAGAGAAGAGAAATTATTGTTTTTTTTTTTATTATTTTATTTTTCTTCTATTTTGTAAAAGAAAGCTGGCTACAGGACAATCCTTGTCTGTTCTGCAGTACTATTTCCAAGCAGAGAAATCTACCATAAATGCACTGGTCCATGAAATCTGTCACAATATTCTGTGATGTCCTGAAAAATTAAGTGGTGCCTGAACCATATGACAACTTGAGGAAGGCCATTTCCTCGTGCTCACCAAACTGAACTGTTACTTTGGATGGAAAACATATCCGTGTACAGACACACCAACCTTCTGGATCAGAGTACTATAATTATAAGAAGCACGTCTCCATTGTGCTCATGGCTATTGCAGAAAGCAACTATTACTTCACAGAAGTAGACACAGGGCTTTATGGAAGCACTGTTTACTTCAAAGCTTTCGGTACCTCAAATTCTGGTAGAATGTTGCTGGGAAACAACTTTAATGTTTTGGAACAAGTGTCTTTACCCAGAAAAATGGAGCCAATACCTTTCATAAGATAATGAGTAGTGATGAGCGAGCACCCCAATGCTCGGGTGTTCGGGTGCTCTGACCGAGCGCCCCCGGAGGCTCGAGTGCTCGGCCGAGCACCCGAGCCCCATTGAAGTCAATGGGAGGACTCGAGCATTACACCAGGCACCCCCTGCTCTGATGAGGGGAGGGTGCCTGGTCCATAGGAAAAGGGCAGAAAAGGATGGAAACACCACAGAAATGGTTCAGGGACAGCATAGGGAGGATGTCTGGATGCATCTTGGACTCCAACATCGCTGCTGGGAACGATCCTTCGCCCGTAGTACGCCATTTTTACAGACTGACCGTAAAACACACAAAAAGGAAAATAAAAACGACTTTAGGCGAAAAATTGTTACCAAACAGTATTTGCTGTATATTTACTTGTATATCATCTGCAAATTCTGCAAAAAATTTCCTCGATTTTTCTGAAGTGAGGCCATGATTAAGAGGGAAACGTGCGCAGAGGCAAATTCTCCCAAAAATTTCCTTGATTTTTCTGAACTGAGGCCATGATTAAGAGGGAAACGTGCGCAAAGGCAAATTCTCCCAAAAATTTCCTCGATTTTTCTGAACTGGGGCCATAATTAAGAGGGAAACGTGCGCTGAGCCGACCATCCAAAACATTATGGGTGAGGGTCTGCTGCGGAGCTGACCATCCTAAACATTATATGCGAAGGCCCGCTAGTGAGCTGACGCTATAAAACATTATATGAGAGGGCCCGCTAGAGAGCTGACCCAATAAAACATTATATGAGAAGGCCCGCTGGTGAGCTGACCTATATAAAAATTGTCAAACAGGGCCCGCTGGTGAGCTGGCCCTATATAAAAATTATATCACAGGGCCCGCTGGTGAGCTGGCCCTATATAAAAATTATATCCCAGGGCATATGGAAGAGGAGGAGGAGGATGAGAAGATTAAGAGTCAACCATATACCCGTTTTTTGGGTGGAAGGGGTGAATGGGAATACAGAGTATTCCCATCATTGTAAATAACATATATAAAGTGAGTTTATGTTCCCCCGGGGCTTTCCTCCAGTGGAGTGGAGAAGTCAGGGGAAATCCAGGCCTTGTTCATTTTTATAAGTGTCAACCTATCAGCATTGTCGGTGGAAAGGCGGATACGCTTATCTGTTATGATGCCACCAGCAGCACTAAATACCCGCTCAGACAGAACGCTGGCGGCAGGGCAGGCCAGCACCTCCAAGGCGTAGAGTGCCAGTTCATACCACGTGTCCAGCTTGGACACCCAGTAGTTGTAAGGCACAGAGGGATCATTGAGGACGCTGACACGGTCTGCTACGTACTCCTTCACCATCTTCCAAAACTTTTCCCTCCTTGTGACACTAGGCTGCGCATCAGGGTGAGGGTGCTGGCGGGGTGTCATGAAGGTGTCCCACACCTTGGAGAGTGTTGCCCTGCCTTTCTCGGAACTGCTGTGTGCTCCCCTTTTCTCCCCTTCTCGGTTGGCCAAGGTAGCACGTACTCTGCCGCCAGCGTTGTCAGATGGAAAATTTTGGAGCAATTTTTCAACAAGAACCTTCTGGTATTGCACCATTTTGCTTGTCCTCTCCACCGGAGGAATGAGAGATGAGAAATTCTCTTTGTAGCGGGGGTCCAGAAGGGTGAACACCCAGTAATCCGTGTTGTCTAAAATGCGTACAACGCGTGGGTCACGGGAAAGGCAGCCTAACATAAAGTAAGCCATGTGTGCCAGAGTACCAACAGTCAAGATTTCGCTGTCCTCACCAGGAGGATGACTCTCAATCTCCTCATCCTCTTCCTCCTCTTCTGCCCACCCACTCTGAAGAGATGGAACTAAAGTTCCATGGCTACCCTCTGTAGCGGAGGCAACCGTGTCTTCCTCCTCCTCCTCCTCCGCCTCCTCCAATTGTCGCTGAGAAGACGAAGTGAGGGTGCTCTGGCTATCACCTTGTGTAAGCTCTTCCTCCCGCATTTCCACCTCTTCCACATGCAAAGCGTCAGTTTTAATTGTGAGCAGCGAGCGTTTCAGTAGACACAGAAGTGGGATGGTTACACTGATAATAGCGTTATCGCCGCTCACCATCTGTGTCGATTCCTCAAAATTGCGTAAAACCTCACAGAGGTCTGACATCCATTCCCACTCCTCACTTCTGATTACAGGAAGTTGAACGGAGAGGCGACGACCGTGTAACAGCTGGTACTCCACTACTGCCCTCTGCTGCTCACAAAGCCGGGCCAACATGTGGAAGGTGGAGTTCCAGCGCGTGCTCACGTCACACAGCAGCCGGTGAGCTGGCAATTGTAAGCGCTGCTGCAGCTTCAACAGGCCGGCCGAAGCTGTAGATGACTTACGGAAATGTGCACACACGCGGCGCACCTTGGTCAAGAGATCATGCACATTGGGGTAGGTTTTTAGAAATCGCTGAACCACTAAATTAAATACATGCGCTAGGCATGGTACGTGTGTGAGCTTGCCGAGCTCCAAAGCCGCCACCAAGTTACGCCCATTATCACACACAACCATGCCTGGTTGCAGGTTGAGTGGCGAGAGCCACTGCTCGGTCTGGTGACTAATCCCCTGCAACAGCTCTGAGGCCGTGTGCTGTTTGTCCCCAAGGCAGATCAGCTTCAGCACGGCCTGTTGACGCTTCCCCACTGCAGTGCTACACTGCTTCCAGCTACTGGCTGATGGGGGAGTGGCGCTGCGTGTAGAGAATTCGGAGGTGGAAACGGAGGAGGAGGAGCCAATAACGTAGGTGCTGGCGGAAACCCTGATGGAGGTAGGGCCCGCAATCCTCGGCGTGGGTAGCACCCGTGCCATCCCAGGGTCCGAGTCGCTCCCAGCCTCCACGACATTCACCCAGTGTGCCGTCAGGGAAATGTAGCGTCCTTGGCCACAAGCACTTGTCCATGTGTCAGTCGTTAAGTGGACCTTCCCAGTAAATGCGTTGGTCAGGGCACGGGTGATGTTACGGGACACATGGTGGTGTAATGCGGGGATGGCACACCGGGAAAAGTAGTGGCGGCTCGGGACTGCGTACCGAGGGACAGCTGCTGCCATCAGGCTGCGGAAGGACTCAGTCTCCACAAGCCTAAATGGCAGCATTTCGATGGCCAGTAATTTGGAAAGGTGTGAGGTTAGTGCTATGGCCTGTGGGTGGGTGGCTGGGTATTTTCGCTTGCGCTCAAATGCCTGGGGTAACGACATTTGGACGCTGTGCTGGGACAGGGAAGTGGATGTGGTCGCTGATGGTGCTTCAGATGGTACAGGTGCAGGGCGGGAGGTATGCGGTCCTGCGCCTTCGACAGGCGATTGGCCGGCACCGAAAACAGGGGAAGAGGAGGCAGTGGTGTGGCCGGCAGACACAGATGGGCGATCCAGGCGTTCCTCCCACTTATTACGGTGCTTGGATGCCATGTGTCGGATCATGCTGGTGGTGGTGAGGTTTCTAGTGTTCATGCCTCGGCTCATTCTGGTGTGGCACAGGTTGCAAACTACAATTCTTTTGTCGTCCTCACTTTCCTTAAAAAAACGCCATACCGCGGAACACCTACCCCTTGGCAAGGTAGATTTACGCAAGGGGGTGCTCCGTGGAACATTTGCGGGCCGGTTTGGTGCGGTCCGCCTTCTTTCTGTAGCCACACCACTGCCTCTTCCAGCCTGTTGCGGTGCTGCAGATGGCTCACCCTCAGGACTGCTGTCATCGCTCGGCTCTCCACCTTCCCAGGTGGGGTCAGTCACCTCATCGTCCACCAAGTCCTCCTCCACTTCCTCACTCTGATCATCCTCCTCATGTCTTGATCCCACCACATACTCAGTCATTGACAACTGTATAACATCCTCCTCAACAAGGTCTTGAGACAGTAATAGTGGTTGATTTAATGGCAACTGTGTCTCATCATCATCATCATCCACTACTTCCTTTGACCTTAAATGCCGTTCACATCTGTCATCTTCTTGTGATTGGGTACCCTCTAGAGGTTGTGAATCAGGGCATAAGATGTCATGTTCCTCTGCAAGCGTGCTTGGAGAGAGGGTCAAATGAAGGATTGGTGATGAGACGAGCTCCTCACTATATCCCAGTGTGGGATCACTTCTTTGACCAGACCGTCTATGGTGGGAGGAAGGATGATCAGAGTGAGGATTATGTTGACCAGACTCTTGGCTACTGAGAGTGGACTTGGTGGAAGACAGGGTGGTGCTTAACCGACTGGAAGCAGTATCAGCTGACATCCAACCGACCACCTGTTCGCAGTGGTCGGACCTCGAGAGTGATGTCCTGCGACGCCCTGTAAAATGAGACATGAAGCTAGGTATGGTGGATGTCTTTCTTTCTTGTGCTCTGGCACCAGGCACAGTTTCTACGCGTCCTGACCCGCGCCCTGAACTATCAGGATCACGTCCACTTCCCCGTCCCTTTTTACCCGCCTTCTTCATCTTACACGGAATATGTGACTTTGATATTTTAGTTTAAAGACTTAACAGTATTTCTTCCTATTCTGCAACTGTGCAGAGTACACAGAATAGGCTGCTAAACTGCGGCGAAGCACACTGAATGGAATATGTGACTTTGATATTTTAGTTTAAAGACTTAACAGTATTTCTTCCTATTCTGCAACTGTGCAGAGTACACAGAATAGGCTGCTAAACTACGGCGAAGCACAATGAATGGAATATGTGACTTTGATATTTTAGTTTAAAGACTTAACAGTATTTCTTCCTATTCTGCAACTGTGCAGAGTACACAGAATAGGCTGCTAAACTGCGGTGACGCACACTGAATGGAATATGTGACTTTGATATTTTAGTTTGAAGACTTAACAGTATTTCTTCCTATTCTGCAACTGTGCAGAGTACACAGAATAGGCTGCTAAACTGCGGCGAAGCACACTGAATGGAATATGTGACTTTGATATTTTAGTTTGAAGACTTAACAGTATTTCTTCCTATTCTGCAACTGTGCAGAGTACACAGAATAGGCTGCTAAACTGCGGCGAAGCACACTGAATGGAAAATGTGACTTTGATATTTTACTTTAAAGACTTAACAGTATTTCTTCCTATTTTGCAACTGTGCAGAGTACACAGAATAGGCTGCTAAACTGCGGCGAAGCACACTGAATGGAATATGTGACTTTGATATTTTAGTTTGAAGACTTAACAGTATTTCTTCCTATTCTGCAACTGTGCAGAGTACACAGAATAGGCTGCTAAACTGCGGCGAAGCACACTGAATGGAATATGTGACTTTGATATTTTAGTTTAAAGACTTAACAGTATTTCTTCCTATTCTGCAACTGTGCAGAGTACACAGAATAGGCTGCTAAACTGCGGCGAAGCACACTGAATGGAATATGTGACTTTGATATTTTAGTTTGAAGACTTAACAGTATTTCTTCCTATTCTGCAACTGTGCAGAGTACACAGAATAGGCTGCTAAACTGCGGCGAAGCACACTGAATGGAATATGTGACTTTGATATTTTAGTTTAAAGACTTAACAGTATTTCTTCCTATTCTGCAACTGTGCAGAGTACACAGAATAGGCTGCTAAACTGCGGTGACGCACACTGAATGGAATATGTGACTTTGATATTTTAGTTTAAAGACTTAACAGTATTTCTTCCTATTCTGCAACTGTGCAGAGTACACAGAATAGGCTGCTAAACTGCGGCGAAGCACACTGAATGGAATATGTGACTTTGATATTTTAGTTTGAAGACTTAAAGGGATAGTAATACTTCATTTTAACTTTATTTTATTTTGTAGGCATTAAAAAAACATGAAGAATGATATAAGTCTTATCTCTGAAACCTTTATGGTTTAAGAGATATTCACAAACAAAGTATCCCCCCCCTGTTCAGCCAGATAAGAAGGGAGATGCCCAGGTAGACTGCAGAGAGGGACAATCTTCAATTAAGATAATGGAAAAAGCTGAAAAACTTGTCAAGGGGGGGGAAGGGCTTTCATTGTTTTAATACAAAGAAGATTGTCCTGTTCTGTTATCTGTACTGTCATACAACCAGACTGACATCTGAGAAGAGATGGCTTACACTAGGAAAAAGGGGCGGGGAGGGGAACTTTGCTTGTGAATATCTCATAAACCATAAAGGTTTGAGAGATAAGACTTATATCATTCTTCATGTTTTTTTAATGCCTACAAAATAAAATAAAGTTAAAACGAAGTGTTACTATCCCTTTAACAGTATTTCTTCCTATTCTGCAACTGTGCAGAGTACACAGAATAGGCTGCTAAACTGCGGCGAAGCACACTGAATGGAATATGTGACTTTGATATTTTAGTTTAAAGACTTAACAGTATTTCTTCCTATTCTGCAACTGTGCAGAGTACACAGAATAGGCTGCTAAACTGCGGTGACGCACACTGAATGGAATATGTGACTTTGATATTTTAGTTTAAAGACTTAACAGTATTTCTTCCTATTCTGCAACTGTGCAGAGTACACAGAATAGGCTGCTAAACTGCGGTGACGCACACTGAATGGAATATGTGACTTTGATATTTTAGTTTGAAGACTTAACAGTATTTCTTCCTATTCTGCAACTGTGCAGAGTACACAGAATAGGCTGCTAAACTGCGGCGAAGCACACTGAATGGAATATGTGACTTTGATATTTTAGTTTAAAGACTTAACAGTATTTCTTCCTATTCTGCAACTGTGCAGAGTACACAGAATAGGCTGCTAAACTGCGGTGACGCACACTGAATGGAATATGTGACTTTGATATTTTAGTTTAAAGACTTAACAGTATTTCTTCCTATTCTGCAACTGTGCACAGTACACAGAATAGGCTGCTAAACTGCGGTGACGCACACTGAATGGAATATGTGACTTTGATATTTTAGTTTGAAGACTTAACAGTATTTCTTCCTATTCTGCAACTGTGCAGAGTACACAGAATAGGCTGCTAAACTGCGGCGAAGCACACTGAATCGAATATGTGACTTTGATATTTTAGTTTGAAGACTTAACAGTATTTCTTCCTATTCTGCAACTGTGCAGAGTACACAGAATATGCTGCTAAACTGCGGTGACGCACACTGAATGGAATATGTGACTTTGATATTTTAGTTTGAAGACTTAACAGAATGTGCTCTAATCTGCAACTTTGCACACTAAACAGAATGTGCTCTAATCTGCAACTTTGCACACTAAACAGAATGTGCTCTAATCTGCAACTTTGCACACTAAACAGAATGTGCTCTAATCTGCAACTTTGCACACTAAACAGAATGTGCTCTAATCTGCAACTTTGCACACTAAATAGAATATATGAAATTTTTTTTTTTTGTTTGTTTTTTTCCCCCCACACAAAATAAACTGCTGCCCCCACACACAGTAGTCCTAAAAAGGACTTTTGGTTCTTTTTTTTTCACAAATTTGCTTTTTTTCTCCCTACACTGACTTTCCCTTCCTATCCTCATCTCTCCCTGGCTAAGACTGAGCCGAACTCGCTGGTCAGGTGCTATACAGCACCCGACCACGGGTTCTGGCCAGCCAATCAGTGTAATGCCAGCAGCCAACATGGCTGCTGGCATTACACTGATGTCAGAGCCTCCCTGCACGTTTATTGGCTGCGCAGCAGCCGCAAAACGTGCGGGGAGGAGACCCGAACATGGCGGGCGAGCACATGCGGTATTCGTACGAGTACCGCCATGTGCCGAGCAGAGCGATGCTCGAGCCGATCCGAGCATCGGCCGAGCATGCTCGCTCAACACTAATAATGAGGCCTTTGGATTGTCACAAAACTTGCTAAAGCCATTCCCTGTACATGATCTAACTAGAGCCATAAGAATATTCAACTATAGCTTGTTTGGAGTCTGATGTGCAGTTGAATGTTCTTTTGGCAATCTAGCCAATAAATGTAGGATTGTACATAATACTATTCAGGAGGAGACAGAGCAAAATGACATTGTGAAAGCAACTTGTGCCTTGATAACTGTGTTCATCTTCATGATGGATTCTGATATGTTGTCATAATGTCAACTGTATCCTGTAACGATAGGTGGGCATTACATGGTCTTTGAGTGCATGAATGATTCACTCAGCAGTCCCTAACTCCTCATGGAGAAATATCCCTGGCACACACACACGGACACAAATATTATATATATATATATATATATATATATATATATTAAAAAAAAAAAAAAAAAAAATATATATATATATATATATATATATATATACTAGCTGAAAAGCCCATTACATGGGCCACGGTGCTACTGCCAGCCGGTGTCGGGACAGTCATGCGCAGTAGAGACTGCCCGCTCCGCGGCTGATACAGAACTGTACGCTCCTTCGCAGCATTACACACATTTTAGCAAATTATTATATAGGATATATATATATATATATATATATATATATATATATATATATATATATATATATATATATATATATCAGGGCTCAATATATATATATATGTGCATTACAAAATTAGCAGGTTGTGGAATGTTGACCTCTTAAATGACCTTTGAAATAACAACAAAATAGTTGACTGTGGAAAAACCCAGAGAGAGCTGATTTTACAAAAAATATAGAACTATATCTTCTGGCACCCAGACCTGTTCATCTGATGTAGTGGGGGCATCATTTTGGTCAATTTAGGGTCATTAACATTTGGCTGTCAGATGATTGAGGACTATGACTACCATCATACCCAGGCAGTTTATGGTTGTTTAGGTAGCTAACAGTAGCAGTCAACAATATCTTCTGGATGTTGATTGTGTAATTATTATTATTATTATTTTTTATTTATTTTTTAATTTAAGCAGTACAGGGTTTTGTATGTGCACTAAAGAAAAAATACACAAATAGAATAAATATATACATAGAACTGACTGCATTTCTTCTCTAATCATTAGTGAACTCTCTGCCACTCTCGATCCATGCTACTATATTCCCCTCTAGCAATACCGACCCCATTTATTCAAATGACTCCTTTGAAGTCAATGGACAAATTGTAAGGTTATGATAATAAAGGTACAGACTTGAGTTGCAGCAAACGGTGATCATGTGTTCTATATGTTGATGAATCACCAGTGTTATGATTCCAAAAGACCATTGTGCCTAACTCATGCCTTTTTTCCCCTTCCATTCAAAACACTACATTAAAAATGTGAGTGTGAATGAACCATTAGGAAGGGGGATAACTAGTGGGGCAGGGGTGTTAGTCAGGGGTTGTGGGTGTATCTATAATTTAACACGGCATTGTCCATATATATGTGCTGTGTTTTTTTTCGATATTACTGGTGTTTTTTTTGCACAAGCCTGGACAGATCACAAGTTACCTTGTCATTTCCTTATCTTGTTGAAGGTGTATGCTCCAGTAATTCAAAGGCATCCCCTGCTCATGGTCTGTGGGATGGTATGTGGGGATGTCCAGAGGCCTCTCCAGTAAAGGCCCTGGCAAGTGACTCCATACATTGTCAGACCACCACCAAGGACATAACACTTTGTGGCATGGAGGTCATTCTCTGCTGTTTGAGACTGCTGTGCTGTCCAATCACATATTACTTTCTAGAAAAACCCTCTCTGCCTGTCAGTCTTGTTGCACAGGTCTTGTATGTTTTTGTGAGCGGCTGCACAACAAAATCGAAAGGCAGGGAAGAATTTAAATGTTGAAATGATTGGACGATTGGATGGGGAGCACGCTGAAAGAGGAGAGGATGCTGAGATGTAGTGAAAATGGGTTTGTGGTGTGACAGAATTGTTGGGAACCAGATTGTGTTAATGTTGTGAATGTTTTTATATTTTGGATTTTGATGCAGGCTTGCATATTATTTCAAGAGATATTGTTTCAGTTCAATGAGGGTGTAACTGAAGAAGAAAACATGGATGGGTAAAAGTAAAAGTCTTGAGTTGTGGTAAATGTGGAAGGATGTGTTGAAAAGGAGTGAAGGAAGAGTGTCAGATGGCGCTATGATAGTTAACAATATGTGTATTAATTGCTGTTGGGAATGTTGTACATGATAAACATAGACAATTGTTTTGAACCTGCAGAACTGGTACACATTAACCTGGAATGAAGCAGGACAGTTCTATGAAAGAGAGGTTGGGAGGCAGGAATCATGGTGTGTTGATGGAGAGGATGTCAGGGAGTAATAAGGGATTGTTGAAACATTGAAGGTAGGAAAGTATAGAGGACAAATAAAAATTCCCAGATTTTCCATTGATCGAAATTGAGTTTTTAACCCCTTAATGACCCATGACATACATGTACGTCACGGGGGATAGGTCTCTAAAGGACCAAGGACGTACATTTACGTAATAGAATTCAGGGCTCCCCACGCAGCTGCACACTGTTTGGGGAGCCCTGAATCGGACCGAACAAAAAAAAATGGTCCGTGGTCCTTAAGTAGCAGCCACGTGCATTCACAGCTGGTCCTTAAGGGGTTAAACATTTGAAAGGTAAAGAGGTCCCCAATGCATTGCTTTGAAATCCTAGCCTTCAAGGTATTAAAACCTCAATTTCAGTCAATGGAACATTTTAATTGTCCCCTAAAGCACAGCTGGTTAGCCCCAGATTTATCACACTTTTCTTTGCTCAACTATAAGGCAAGGTTTTTTCAGCAGTTTTACTATGGGAAAAAAAAGCTTATATTTGAGTTTGCCTTGCTTCTCCATTTTGCATAATTTAATGCACATACATGGTACAAATGGATACAAATAATACAAATAATAGGAACTGGAGAACAAGCAAGTGGGAGGCAACTCTACACATACTGACCAGCCAGAAGGATATTCTACTGGGCTGCCTGCCAGATGGATTTTCTTACTGGAAGAAGTAGAGGGAGGAAGAGAGAATATGAGAGACAGGGAGAATATAAGGTTGCCTTAGGCTGATGGCTTTTATTTTTTTTTTTCTATTATAAATAAAATTGGGGGATCACCTTATATTCAGGGTTTCCCATTATTCTGCCAAATAAAACTTTGTTGTATAAGGTGTTATCATTTCTTTATACAATTCTGTGCTGGCATATTATAAAGAAATTATATTTCCCACCAGCTGTGTTCAAGAAATATTCTTTTAATCCTCTAGATCACATGGCTACTTTGGGTCCATGCCAGCAGCATACCATGGGCACTGCCAACTTTGCTTAGTGGATATAGCTGGCCCAGTTAGCTGATTTGCATATTCACTATGATGGCTGGGTTCCAAGCTCCTGGTAATTCAATGGTCTGTATGCTGTTTGCTTTGCACATCCCCAGTGCTGGATGATCATCTTTTGAATCAGGAAATGATGTGCCAGTGCCAGTACAAGCCTGGCTGTATCACAGATAATTAATAATGGAGCTTAACTACTGTGTAAAATATCTGGGGTTTTATTTACAGGTACACTTTTCACTCATGTCTTACTAAGTGGTACCTGGAGTTTGTGCATTGAGGAAGCAGTGTATTTGTGTACTAGTCTCCTTCATCTACTAGAAGCATATATGTGAATGGGAGGAGTGTGATTTGTGGCATGCTGCTGTAAATGTGTAATTGAGCTTCATGATCCAGACTTCTCCAAATAACAGACAGAAATCATTTCCTGCAAAGCCAAATGGAAATCTAAAATACAAAAACATAAGAAAAACACATGCATAGCTTAGTGTAATTAATTAAAATGAAAATAAAAAGTGAATGCTTTACTTAATAGTTTACTGCTTTCTGCTACATTCATATATTAGTGAATGTAAGGATCATATTAACCTTTTGAGTGCCAGAAAGGTACACAACATATTGCTTTGCATTGTGTGTTGGTAACCCTCTGGCATTCAAAGGGTTAATGTATTTTCATTTTAAAGCTAAAGTGTTGATTGTGTAGTTGGCACAAATATGTTCAGTGTGTCTTCCATCTTAAGGCACCCCAGTCTAAACCTTACATGACCAAGGTTACTTTATATGTTTCAGCTTTTTACAGTTTACTGTTCCCATGTAAACAATATTTTCAGTATAGCATAAACTTTCTATTCATGTCATTTCTAAAGATATGTCATAGAATTTGTTAACAAAATGGAAAAAAACCCAAAAACATACACACACATAGCTGTACCTCCGGAATTCAATTGCCCTCCCAACATGAAATACAACTAATGTTGGCCACCAGAACATGACTTGTGGCCCAAGGTTCTTCTTAGCTTCTTGTTCCCGCAATGCATGCTAAATAGCGTGAATAATGGGAAAATCAAAGGACATTGGCTAACTCTCAAAGTTTGACACAGTGTCAAACATCAAGAATGAGCTAACAACAGTCACCTTCCCCCTACCTCCCAAATACTAACCCTACCAATGGCCTTATACTACACCTAACATTAACAATAAAGTTTGAAAATACTAGCCCTAACACTATCCCATCACCCATACCCCATACCTGTAACATTTACCTGGAAGTTTGAAATTCAGCACGGTCCTCTGCAGCCTGACCTCCCTCTTTAATATGTCTTCTTTAAGCTTCTTTCTTCTTTTTCTTCTTCTTTAAAGTGCCCCTGTAAAACAAGAGTAATCAGTAAGTCCAATGCCCTGTAAAGTCTCTCCACGGGCGGCGGCAGAACAAAAAAAAAAACAAAACCCCATTCTTGTACATTTCAGGCCATTGCCCAATCCAAACTGAAAGAAATTTGAATAGAGTCTCTGTTCAAAATTGTTAACATGCTCTCATTGGCTGGGATGTGGGGTTACGCAGGGCACAGATCATGCCCTGCAGTAACCACACTTCCCAGCCAATCAGCTTCTAGCTGGAGGGGTCACGAATTAGCTAGCCAATCATGCATTTTTACCAGTCAGGTAATAGAATACCAAACTGTGACTTAAAACTACCTAAGTTATTTTGGCTCCCCTAACGGAGGTAATTGAATTGAGCCCATTGGTGTGCTGGGCTTGGAACTTAAAGGGGTATTAAAGGGTGAATATTAAAGGGATAGTAGTACTTCATTATTACTATCCCCCATGTTGTAGCCCTTAAAATTCTGAATTCAACTATACCAGCGGCATCTCTCAAACCTTTATGGTTTGAGAGATATCCGCTTTCAAAATTCCCTCTTTTTGTCTTTCCCCTGATGTCAGCGTTCTAGCTGAAAGAAGGGGAATCTGGTCCCGGGACCGGTGGCGGCTCTGCCAAGCACACATAGAAGATCCTTTAGTGAAGGATTTCTGTTTCTATAACGCAATCTCAGGACTCCTGCAGAGCCGCCGCTTGCTCACTGAGAGGATTCCCTGGCTCTCAGCTAGAACGCTGACGTCAGGGGAAAGGCAAAAAAGAGGGAACTTTGAAAGCGGATATCTCTCAAACCATAAAGGTATCACTGAATTCAGAATTTTAAGGGCTAAAACATGGGGGATAGTAATAATGAAGCATTACTATCCCTTTAAACCCTTTTAAACTACAGGCAGTTTTCTTATAGCTAAGGAAATAACATTGCTATAGCTAAACCCCTTGACTGCCAGAGGGGTATGCAGCGTATTGCAGTGTAATACTGGTTGGTGCCCAAACCCGCTGTCCCACCCGCATTACTGTTTGTCCTGTTTTATCAGGCCTGTTACGTTCTGCCCACACACTACTGGCTCCAGCAGCAGTTAGATGCACGGAACGCTGATCGTGTGTGAGCGCCACCTTGTTGAGTGACATCATCCTTTACTTGTTAAATGTGCGCATGCACGCAACCACTCCATAGTCCGCCTGCCACAGCAGTGAGTTAGAGTGAGGCTGAGAGTCACTGCACAAAAGACTCTCTCTCTGCCCGCTGGCGTATCACACCTCAGCCTGACAAATTATATATTTGAAGTCAGATATCTCGATCTCTCCTGGTCATCCTGTAGCCCAGTGGTGTCCGTAGAATTTTTTCCAGTGGGTGGCAAAGCCATAATATTACCCCCAGGCCAGCCCATCTAGCCCCTTTATTTATATGGAGGGGGGTAATTGTAGGGGGGGCAATTGCCCCCCTTGCCCCCCCTCCGGACGCCCATGCTGTAGCCTACAGCCTCAGGTACACAATATCATTGGCAGTGTGTCCGATCTCAACGGTGGCTCTCAGACAGAGCTATATTGTGTAGGATGGGGGGGGGGGGGTTTGAGAGGCACACCAGAGCCCTGTCATTCTCCTCCACTGAGGCTGTCTGGTGGTGTCCCTATACAGGCAATCATCAGGAGGATAGCTTAGCCCGACTGCCGGTGGTGTTTTGAATCAACTTCAGACAGCCGGACAGCGCACGGATCAGTGGTGTATTTGAGGAGTGAGTCATGCAGTGCATACCACTACCAGCAGCCGCTGCGCACAGTGCTTTCAATATTTAATGCTCAGTGTTCGCCTTCTAACCCTCTGAGAGAGTAAGTTTGTCAGTCAGAAAAAACACAAACAAAATATACCAATTAACTTTCCATTAACAATGTGTTAAGAAGGTAATTCATTCAATTACCTTCTTAACCCCTTATTTACCAGAGGGGGGAGTTGGGGACCTGTGGCTGTGGCATTGTTGTTGCAATTGAGCTCGCTGGACATGAGACAGCACCAATGACCCACTGGTATGCAGGGCAAAGCACTGGGACGGGTCCCCAACTCCCCCCCCCCTCTGGTAAAAAGGGGTTAAGTTAAGAATGGGTTAAGAAGGTAATTCTTCTTAACCCATTGTCAATGGAAAGTTAATTGGGTATATTTTGTTTGAGTTTTTGCTGACTGACAAAATTACTCCTTGGATGATTGTAATGTACACCCAAATATGCAAAATTGACGAGACACTTATGAAGAGTTAACCCTTTGAGTTCCAGTGTCTTTTTTTCAACTTTATTTGCTATTCTTTAAAATACCAGTGGGGTAATGTCTAATCTGCACAATGGAGGCCTTTTTGAAAAGGATGGGGGTTGCCGTGGGGGGAACAAAATTGTCCCTCTTTGGCAGTTTGAAATGTTGCGAGGTATGTTACAACTTTATTGCACATAATCGAACAGCACCCAATAGTATGTGCAGGAATATTTACTCATTTTACTCTAGTTTCCTCTGTTCTTTGTTAGCATATAGAGGGAAAAATGTGCAGGTAATTAAATGCCCTCAAATGGCCATACACTATCCCAATGTTCTTCCCTTGGACCCAGCAGGATAAAGGAGACTTTTCAGCATAGACGGCTTAGTAAATAGGCATTAGGTACGTGCAGCACACATAAAACAGTTCAGCACCTATTCTAGTGCAGAATATTATTAATACATCCTGCTGACCAATGGATGGTGGCAGAGGATGATGGAAGATTTAGTCCAACACTAGTGGAGAGGCACAGGCTACCCATCTCTGCCTGCTCCAGTGATTTAATTTGACTTTTGGCAAGAATACACATATCTCACACTACAAGCTGACTTGGGTTTAAAGTAAGAAACAGAAGAGTCAGGCTCACAGCCAGCTGTGGTTTTAGGTGCTGTATCACCAACAATCACAGCGATTTCTAGGACACCGGACCCTAAGGCATTCTACTACGATGAATTGTTTTAACAATAAGGAATGCATCTGATTTCACTACACATGGAACTAGTTCATCCGCAGCCTGAAGTGGCATGAGAGGTTATGAATGTTCTGAAGCTGCAGCCATAAACACCTGCTGAGAATACGATCATCTTGCACTTCCATCTGCAAGGAGGTTGCTTGGTAGAGTTAAAGAGCATTGTTAATATTATTAAAATCTTCAGGGAAAATAGTACAAAAAGTTTTAAAAGAACCATAACCATACCAAAAGAAGACTATGTGAAAACACTGTTACAAGATCATTTGACTGTGGCAATTAAATTAAACTATAGCTATAGGAATACATTATTCTTAATTTGTTTCATTAGAACACAGGCACTGAAAAAGGGTGACCAGCAGGACCACAACCCAAACCACTTTGTGATTCACTAAGTCAGTGTTCCCATTAATCCAGAGCTATGAAATATGCAGGCATTCAGCTGTTGGTGTAATCAAATTTCCGGCATCCTCAGTTTGCCAATGGCACTTAAATGGTCAGCTGAAGACAGAAGGAGTTGTAGTCCAACAACAGCTGTAGGGTACATATTTTCCCACTACAGAGCAATGTAAATAAAGATATATACATACACAATTATGATATTGGAACATGCGCAGAAGTTGGTATGTGGGAGGCTCCTATCGATTCCCAACCCTTTATGTAAATCACTACTTACCAGTAGGTAAATACTGATTTGTACATAGATAGTAGGTATTCAGTTGTAAAGGCTGGTACAATACATCAGGCATGTCAAATGTGCAATTCCATCCCTGTTAAACTACAGCCTCCTGCAGGGTCACCCTTTTACAATGCAGTGTAAATAATTTTTAAATCATTTATGTTTTGCTCCTTTTACAGAAATATGATGCAACTCTATTCAAACTATCATTTTATTTACCTGTTCTCACACCAGTACTGTTTCCAGGGGAAGATGGCAGAGGCATGACTGATGAGCAGCTCCCATGGAGAATTATATGTAATTTACTAACACGCACATGTGTTGACCATTCACTGAATCTTGCAGTGCACTTTACAGTTCACCAGCCCTATAGACCTCTGTACAGATAGAAAAAGTATAGTAAAGGTTAATATAAGGATTTGTTCAGTAAGCTTTTCATTCCAAGGCCTGAGAAAGGGTTTTTTTACAGTAAGGTCTGTTAAATTCTTGTATTCTGTGTCCAAGGATGTGGTAAGAGCAGATAAAAATGGATAAATTTAACAAAACATGAACTGCATTTCTAACAGAAGGGAACATACAGGGCAATATTGTGAACTAGAAGGTAACACAGGAAGTTCTGAGGAGGGAAGGCTTATGCAGTTCTGGTTTATACTGTGGAAAGGTTGAACTTGATGGACTTGTGTTTTTTTTCAATAATTCGCTATGTAACTATTTATCACTGCTGCAAATCCTCTGGACCCTTTCTGTCAATAGCCGCAATGGGGAGGGGCGAGGTATTATAGTTTGTGGTGATTTGCTAAGTGTTACAAGCACAGTGCTAATGTTTCCAGTGTGAACTAGGCCTGAGACTGAGCTAACATATTGATAAATACAGAAAGAGGCATATACTGTCAGTACAAACAAGTATACATTTGTATATGCAGGGAGAACATCCCTATCTGTATATGTATGTATGCATTTATAGATCTAAATATATATGTGTATTCCAAATTATGAAAAACCGTGCAATTTACTACATCAAAGTTTCGGCCTTAACTTGGGACTTTGTCAAATTTTTTTGCCCAAGTAGTGTGAGTGAACGAAAGACCAGGAGCAGTGAACAGAGAGGACAGTAAGAGTGGTGAGTAGGCAAAGGTTCCTGCTGGTGTAAGTTGTCCATTTTTTTTCTTTAGCAAGAGGAGATTGTGGGAAGGGTGATGTTGTTGCATAGTGTATGTCCTACTCAGGCAGTGTGGAGGAGATATGAATATGTCCTCCTAGCTTCCACCCCGTGGTGTGTCAGGCACAGCCGGAGAATTTGTGGTCATGTGACTATGTTTTCTTTTATATATAGATATGTATCTTAATTTATATAGAGCCATACATGTGCACAGCGCTTTACAGAAATTGTAGTAGTACAATACAAAAATGGAGGACATGGTTAATAGCATCATGCTTAAAGGGATAGTAATACTTGAAAATAAGTTAATTTTATATTGTAGCCCTTTAAAAAACATGAAAAATGATATAAGTCTTTCCTCCCAAACCTTTATGATTTGGGAGATATTCAGAAGTAAAGTTTCCCCTGGAGTGACGTCATTGCTCCACCCTTCAGATTTGGAATCTGGTCCCGGGACCGGCTGTGCTGAGATCACCATCTTTAATAAGAATTTCTTAATTGGAATGGTCTACAAAATGTGCTTTCAAGCCAGGCACACTTTATAGATAGTTCCAATTAAGTAGTTCTTTTCAAAGATCGTGATCTCGGCACTGCTAAAGAGCTGCCGGTTGCTCTGTGGACTGAATTCCAAATCTGTCCACTAGATGGCAGACTTGGCTGAAACAGCCAGGAAAAGATAACTTTACTATATTTTACATGTAAATACCTTTATGGTTTGGGAGATAAGACTTATATCGTTTTTCATGTTTTTTTAAGGGCTACAATATAAAATAAAATTATTTTCAAGTATTACTATCCCTTTAAGTGCAATCATTGCATGATTAACGGGGGAAAAAGTGCAGCAAATGGAAATCATACACTGGGAAAGGAACCCTGCCCCAAGGAGCTTACAATCGAATTATATATCAATATTATTCTCTGAACCCTAAAAACTTTATATAATTTTGTGAAATATGAAAAAAATATGTACAATAATATTTTTGCTCTAAGAGCAAGTATTGCATGGTACACAAACGGAAAGATGCAAAGGATGATACTTTTTTTTTTTTTTTTTTCAAATAACATACGTTTTCAAGTTTTTATGATTTACATACATAGTTACACAGTTACATAGAAAGTTAGGCTGATAAAAGATCACCAGGTCCACCAAGTTCAATCTTAAAATGTTGAAAATAAAAATGGACTATAAATATAATTGTTGCAGACCTGCTTAGAGGGAAATGATGAGGATGTAGCCCTAGTTATCTATGTGTCTGGCGTGCCTGCACTAAAGGAATAAAAGTTGTTAGGAAAAGAAAAGGGCTAATCTGAGCAAAGCACAATACCCAGGACATTTTAAAACCAAACTGAAACATGAACAGATTAGATGGACCAGGTGGTTTTAATCTGGAGTTAATTTCTATGGTCTAATGAAATAATGACTGAAGGAGAAGTATAATGAATTTATTATACCCTGAAATTTCTGATAATATTGTGGTTAACAATTTCTGTTAAAGGGAAACTGACAGTTTCTAAACTATTGTAGCAGAATAATAAACAAAAAAAAAAATATATATATATACATATATATATACATATATATATATATATATATATATATATAATATATATATATATATATCCTATAACATCATTTGCTAGAATGCAAAGCTCCCTGTGTGCATAACACGCACATGTGTATTAGAGACTGCTGGAATGATGCAGTCATGCTCAGTAGAGACTGGCTGAACGCACCGGCCTCCAGTCAAAGTGTCGGCACAGCTGATCCGGAGAGGGGCACTCCAAACGGCCCATCACCTGTCTCCGCTCCCAGCTCCGGGGCAGCAGCCGAGGCCGCTGGGTGGCACTTTGACCTTCAATACTAGTATATGTTATATCTATATATCTATTTTTTTGTTGTTGTTTATTTTACAAACTTAATTATTTTTAGCCCTCTAAGGAGCAGGGGTGAGTGTAAGGAGCAGGGGTGAGTGCAACACATTTCGAAGCAACGCATTGAACAACTTTCTGGGCCTTGAAAGTTTATCCCTTTGAGTGCCAGGCAGGTATCCAATGCATTGTTGTCTGCTGTTGTTTCCTTGTTTTTTGAAGGTTTCCATTTTGGGGAGCAGCTGATTGGAGGATAATCTGTGTAGTGGGCAGTGTAATATCCCCAACATGCTCTTACTGCCACCATCTATGCAGAAGTGTGATTATATTTTTTAGTACATATTATTACTATGAAAGCATCCCTTTTCTTTGATTTCTTCTGTATACCAGCAGAGAGGGTACTATCAAAGTGATAACTGATCTATAATTTAATTACATTCAATAACTTTGCCTGTAAGGTATAAATCATTATAAACAGACATATTAAAATATTTTATCTAGGAAATGATGGTGGATAAGCCCTGGTTTAAAATGTAGGTTTCCTAGACAGGGGGAGACAATTGAAACATATGTATTTCATTTTGTGGACTTTTTTTGGCAGACCATGAAATTGTCGAGTTCTGTCTGAACGGAACTGAAATAAATCACATGGGGGAAGATGCACTAAGTGGTGATAAGAGGCCAAGGTGGCAATATGGTGGCAAAATCATGTTGATGTTTTATCGACAGCATGCACTAAGGTGTCCCCGCCATCATATCCCAGTGAATCCTTCACCAATCTGATACAATCTGCTGACATCATCATGAATCCATCATGCCTTTGATAGGCTTATGATTTTGTTTGACAATGCCTAATTTGCATATGTAAAGGCAGTTTAATGAGCCATTGTCATATTTATATGAGGGAAAGTGGTTGATGACTGCAGAGAAAACAAGGATACACAGACAGGATACACAGACAGTGATAGATACATCAAAACAAAAAAAGAAAAGGAGAGAACACTCATCTTAATAAATAATGTTCACTAGAAAATTGAAATATATTAAAATATATGAAGAACAAACCAAATAAAATGACTAAATATGGCAGACCACAAATGATATACAACAAATAATAACACAATATAAATATAAATCACATTAAAGTCTCCAATATGTCAAAGTAATGAACCCCTCAGTATTACTTGTATATATTAATACAGGGTACCTCTCTCATCCTCCGCATGTGCAATGATATTTTATCTAAAGTTTGGACAATATGTATTCAGTGGCAGTCAGAGTAAGCATTATTGGATGATATAATTCATCCCTTTTTATCTGAAAGGACATAAAGATAACTCATAAATAAGAATAAATCTGTCTGTATCCCCAGGGAGGGAAAAGGAGATTTATTTTAGAGGAGACTTTCTGGCTCCTTGCTGGAACTGGTACAGTTCAGTGCATAGGGTGACCATCTCTGGGATGTTAGCAGTGTACTTGACAAAGTGCCATCATTCATTTTTTTAGTTAAGATGTCTCTCCCATCTGCTAGGCCTAACACATGCACAGGCAGAGGCATTTCATGTAATAAAGAGGTATAAATACTAAAATTATGTTTTGGATCCTGTACTGGGCACTTCCTCAGGGGAAAAAAGTAATACTGCTTTATTCATTACTAGATGAACAGCCCGTGTACACAGGCCACAGTGCCAGGCGGCAAAGGCCACAGTGCAGTCATGCACAGTAGAGACTGCCCGCTCCGCGGCTAATAACGGTGCACAGAGAGGACTATGGACTGAATTCGGAGCACCCCGATCCATTATCAGCTGCGGCGAGGGCAGTCTGTACTGCGCATGACAGCTTCTGACAAACATACATTAGCAAATTATTATATAGGATTCGGACATATTGGGGACTTTGATTTATATTTTTATTTTTTTATTATTTGTTGTATGTTATATGTGGTCTGCCATATTTAGTCATTTTATTCAGTGTGTTCTTCATATATTTAAAATATTTTCATTTTGTAATAAACTTACATAAAAGATCGTTTTCCTTTTTCTTTTTTTAATTTAGTCTCCATCTGTCCATCTGCCTATTTATCTTTCTATACATGTGCCTCTCATCTCAAATACTGACTCTCATATATACGTGGCACTCAAAGGGTTAAACACAGGACTTGTTCAGTGCCTTCTGAGTCCTGTGTTTTCCTGAAACAGTTGATAGGTGAATAGCCGGCTCAGCTGCTTCAGTGAGTGGAGAAGGTCAGAGAAGTTGTGATATATATATTTCTGTGATATATATCTTCACTGCCATTCTCTCTTTTTGTGGAGAGTGATCCAGGCACAAAAACTTTAACAGTGGGTTAGCTATAGATGGCTACAAAGGAGCAATAAACCTTTTTATGAAAATAAATTTGCTAGGGTTTTTCCTGTTGCGTAAAATAAGGATGTTCCCGCTTGTTTTTTTAGATTAACAGTGGCCTCTAGTGGTCAGATTGCAATTAGTTAACCTGTTGCATTTTCTGGGAGAGGTGAGTTGTTGACAATCAGTTCCCCATAGACTGTGATAGGACTTGCTGAGTCCTGCTTTCTGTTTGATCTTTCAGGAAGTAACTCCATTGTGATTAACTTCCTGAGAGTTTGAATTGTTGTAACTTTTGAATAAAACAACTGAGAGGAATGAGAGTACATTTCTTTTACTCGGCAGGACACATAGGTTTTTATAAAAAAATACTACTCTTTAAAATGCTTTAATAAAGTTATGTTAGAAACTCTGGTGTTCTAGTATATGGAAAGTAAAATGCCAATTGGCTCTGTCCAAAGCATTTTTCAGCATCTATAAAAGGATGGATGATACCATTTCAAAGGAGTTAAAAGTACATTCCAGTAATATCAAGCTTATTTGATATTGATTAATGAAATGAAGAAGGATTTTGCCCAGTAGCCAAGATTTTGGAGTCAAATTAACCCAACCAAAGGGTGGGAAGCAATGTGTTGCCCAGCCCCGGTCCTTAAAGTTTTAATATCAGAATTCTGAAGGAAAATAGCCCCCTATTGGTACTGGGAAACCAGTCTTCTATCCATTTTTGGGATCAGTGCTACAATGGCAAGAAGCATAGTTGGGCTAAAGAGTTTGCCTTGCAGGATGTCATTGAATAGATTAAGCAGTTGGATTCAAGGACCGTAGTGAAAGACTGTCTAATGGTAGTTGTTAAAGTAATTTAGTCCTGGGGGTTTATGAGGTTTGATAGCTAATTTCAGTGTCTCCTGATAATTTCCTGTACCAAACAGTCCTTAATGTGAAAGGAGTTTTGGGACACCTAAGTAGATTCAATTATATAATTTTTTCTCTGCTGGAACCTCAAAGGGAGCTGTACCGGGGTGGTTCTAAAGTATGGAGTAATATTTGGAGAAGGCTTTAGGTATTTCATCCAGCAGAAAACACTGAGCATCTTATTCACAAAGTAAAAGTGGAACAATTCTTGGGCAGCCAACTGCAACATATGGAGTAAATTGATTTAAATTAAGTTTTAACCTCTTCTGTGTGCGCCTTCATTTCTATAAAACATTTGATAAAAATGTGAATGTTGACTGTGAAATATATATTTATGGAAATGTTATGCATAATATGTTTGTTTTTGTTATTCTGATTGTGAAACCTAAAATATATCATTATGTATTTGTACCCTTTGTAACCCCTTGACAAATAACCAGAAAATATTATGTATCCCCCGAAAATTCCAGACAGTGCATTAGGGTGCCTTGAGCAAAAAAGACCGATCTAAACTGTGAATGATTGAGGTAGTTTTTGCAATTTATTTTGGGTCCAAGGTCTGTAAGCAATAAACTGAAAAAAGTGGAGATCTGGAGCAAACCAACTACACTACAGGGTACAAATAGAATGTCCGAAATTCCCAATGATTTAATCCTTTGAGTGCCAGAGGAGTGTGCAACATATTGTTTTGCATTGTGTTGCACATTCTTCTGGAACCCAAAGGGTTAAACTGGGCTGTTTACCACTTGAATACTAGAAGGAGTCTCCAAAACGCTGGAAAGTAATGCACTGAAGAACTGTCTAGTCTTCAAGAGGTTAAAAGCATCATGTAAATCATTAAGAATTGTCATTTATCACCTACTGTGCAGTAGATAGGCTACAAAATGGTCCCTTTTATCTGACTGAATACAGCCATAATCCTGGCAGCTAGCATACAGTCTGCCATATTAGTTTTCTTTCACAGAACCATTGTTCAGTTCATTTAGAGCTTTTTGGTTTTGTTCTAATAATAGATATTTCAGGTAACTTCTAATTATACTTATTTGTCCAGCTTGAGGAACTGATGTGTTTTATTTGTTCTTATTAATTAAACTCTAGAGATGCTATTTTATAAGAAAAGAATCTCACAGCACTAACTCACCACAACTTACACATATACTTTTCAAATATAAAATAAGAACCCAAGTGAATAAAGCATAGATAATAGCAAGGAATAAAGCGATTCTCCAAATCCCCAAAAGTAAGCAAAAAGGTAAAACAAAAAGACTGTGCTCCTCCATACAATTTGTTCAACTGTGTACCCCGTATAAACAAATATTATATTACTGTGTTAATAAATTTGAGGTTTTAGTTGCATAGTTTGGCCAAAGTATGTTTGAGATCACCCACCACATCAAGGTACCCCAATATTAGACGAGTCTCTACCCACTGATTTTCTTTTTTTTTTTTTTTTTTTAATTTTTACCTTTTTTATTTTATTTACAATGCTCCTGATGATTTTTTGTGAACGCATAGAGCCTAGTATCTAATTAATAACATTTAAACACACAATTTCTAAAAATATTCCTGATGAATTCTTGTAAATAAACACGTAGAGCCTGTTTCAAAAGTATAAAGACACACACACAACATCTGACACCTTTAGCTTAGCACTCACCTGTTTTTCAAACAGTAGTGGCCTGCAGTGAGTGGGTAGAATCCCAAGAAGACCAAAAAACTATCACCCCCTTTATAGGTCTTTTCCACCCAATCCCCACATGCCACATAGTGTGTGCACTTGCCTTACATTGCAAAAAGATATGGAGCAACAAGGCCAACAAAAAGTCAAACTCCATGCCTTTAATAACCTCCTACCAAGTAATATCAAACGTGCAAGTACTAATTTTAAATATATTTGAGTCTATATCATTTATAATTGTGAAATTTTATAGGATATAGCAAAAATCAGCTAGAATGAGAAAAAGTATATATACAAAAGCAAGGAGTGAAAAGGAACGCACATTGCTAACTCATCATAACATATACATATTCTTTGCAGATATAAAATAAGAATCCAAGTGAATAAAGCATAGATATCAGAAAGGATTTTTCTGTCTTAGTTTTGTGCTTTAGGCTTTCACCTTAAGTTTGGGGACTTGGAGAATCCCTTTATTCTTTGCTGATATGTATACTTTATTCACTTGGGTTCTTATTATATATTTTCAAAGTTTATGTATATGTTATGGTGCGTTCCCTTGGTCTATGTCGTTTTGTAATGCAAGGCAATTTCAACTCCCATGTGGCTTGTGAGGATGTATGGAAAGACCTATAAAAGGTCTTCTTGGGCTACCACCTACTCACTGCAGGCCACTACTCTTTGGAAAAAAAGGTGTTCAATCTTGTGTGTCTACATGTTTTTAAAATAAGAATTTTATATAAAATATAAAAGGTAAAAAAAGAAAAAAGGATACAAATAAAACAATGGATAGGGACTCGCCTGATACCGATGCTAATTTAGCCCTGTATTCTAGGAATAGCAAAACTTTTCACCTCAAAAAGAAACAGGAGAAAATTGGCCATGAGGGAAATTTTTATTGAAAGTGCTGATTTTCCAATTTTTTTCCTCCAAGCTCATTGAATTGAAATCAGTGGTAAGAATAAAGTTTTCACCTACATGGAAACTTTCCCTTCTTTTCCATCTGGGATGGTGTAAAGGGGTGTCAGGTTCCCTCAGCATGGCATTCTGTGTTTGTTAGCCAGAGAGCGAGTGAGAAAGTGAGAGAAAGCAGCAGAATGTTGGTGCTAGAGAAGACGGAAATAAAGTGGATTTGGGAGTCTGTTGAGCAATCAATTTGTTCGCTGTGTCATTGGAGTTTGGAGAAGTGTGAAGGGAGTAAGGAGAGTTACCTAAAATACCCCAAAACCTTGTTTGACAGGCAGGAGACTCAAGTTCCTCCCAGATCTGGCTGAGCCTCTGTGACAGACTTACTGACTAATTTGCAAACTGGAACCAAAGAGACAGACAAGTACAACTGACCCTGACATCTACCACAACCATAAGAGGACCCAGCAGACTGATGAAGGTCTATCCTTATCCTGTACTGTAAAAAATAAAGACAGCAGCGACACTGGGAGAAAAAGAAAACAGCTACTGAAATCCTTTTGACACTAGCTACAGGCAGAGGGCAGAAACAGTTGCACTCACAAGGACTGTGTTATTTTTATTTATTCTTTGAAGACAGTGACAGATAGGGACAGTTAAAAAAACAAAATATTTTGACTGATAGGTGACAGAGACAAGGCACCCTGATGTGAGCTGATGCTGCCAGTGACAGATACTAACAAGGGACCCTGATGTGAGCGGATGCTGCCAGTGACAGAAACTAACAAGGGACCCTGATGTGAGCGGATGCTGCCAGTGACAGAAACTAACAAGGGACCCTGATGTGAGCGGATGCTGCCAGTGACAGATACTAGAGACAGAGACTTGTATGATATCATATTTTGTAAAAGGCATACACAAATAAATCTGTTGTGTACTTCACTGTTAAAACAGACACTAGTTTAATAATATCCATCAAATGAACTAGGGTTAGGGGTAGGGGAGAAAAGTGTAGCAGTTCAACCAGCTGCTGAGTTTGACAGTAAGAGTAACAAGTACAATACCTGTTCTGAATGTAGTAGCAAATGTTCTGATAATCAATCTAATGGGAAAAGTAAAAAGAAATGATTTGAGACTTCAAAAAGCCTAAAGCAAAATGAAATTACTAGGAAGGATGTGGCAGATGATGCTGATGATGACCTAATAATTGCTGATCATGCTGATCTTGAATATATCCCCCCAGAGTCCTCCTCTTCTTCTGTTACATATGAAGCTGTGAGAGAGAAGATGGCATGGCCATAAAATTAGCAAAAAGGAAAAGGCTCAATCTTCCACCCCTGAAAATGAGCAATGTGCCTGTTTATAAATTATCTGATGGATCAGTTAGAATGCCTGACTCTGGACAAGTAAACATCCCTAAAAATACAGAATCATCCTGTGAGTCATCATCAGCATCACCACTGATTCCTAATCCAACCCCCACCCTGTCACTCTCACTACTGTTGAGTAATCAGCAATACAGATCATCAACATCCACAAACCTAGCTATGATGAGTGATTCTGATGCTGTTGGATGTGCAACACCTTTCATTCCTACTATACTAAAATGGCAACATCTAGCACCAATAGCAGAAGCCCCTTACCAACTCTTCAGTCTATGAAGTTTACAGTATAGGGATACTTCATTCATGATCCAAAAGCTAAACATGCCTGTGTAAGAAGCATATGAGTGGAGAAAAGCAGGATCTCACCTAGGCAGTGGCACATCCTCACTGAGATCCCACCTGAAGAAAAACTACAAGTCTGATTGGGAGATGCACAATCAACATGTCAGAGACATACCTGGGAACTCTCTGGATTTGCCCCAGAGACTCTGGTTTTGACAGAGCTTTACTGGGTCTCCGGGGCAGAGGCTGATTCCTCCGGATGTGGGGAGTTTCTGTTGAAACTCTGCAACATCTGCTGTTTCTCCCAGTGTTCCTCCTTCCCCTGCCTTCTGTGTGTCACCTTTAAGCCCTGCCCCCCAACTCGTGTCAAGCCTCGCCCCTTTTTGACGTGATTCTCATCATTATTGTCACCCCCTGCTGAACCAGAGAACTCCCCTCCGGGCAGACCTCAATTGGAAGCTCCCAGGTATGGTCAGAGATGCCACAACTAGCAGCAGTTGAAGCACTCCTAAAAGTTCCCAGATTCTGGGGAACATAATATTAGTTCTGTGGATTTGTCAGAGAGTGTGACAAGAGTTCCTTCATTTGAAATAACACATTTGGCTGTCTTTCAAATGCAAAACACAGAAGAGTGTAACTCTGAGTTTGTTGGAGGAGGTGACAAGATTCATAATTAATGCCTCTATGTCATCCATGAATTTTGCCTAAAGCTAGAGGCGTCACTGAGAGGGGCAAAGAGGACTGAAGCCCTGAATGTTTCAGGGGTCAGCCCATAATGGCAGGGTCAGACTGGCCTACTGGGATTGCGAGCAGCATGGAACCAGTTTGTGAAGATATAGTACTATCAAATCGGCGCTATGTTCTCCTATATATCACAGAGGACATGATAATCCATTTAAAAACTCAATTGTTTAATCATCAACAAATAATCACAATGACAGAAAATTATTACGTTCTACACATTCCTCACAGTTGGATATCGCAACACCTTTCCCCCAGGACACGTTTCACAGAGCTCACTGTAAACCACATACGCGATCCGGATGTCACAACAAATATGTTCCGATTAGAGTCCTCCCCTCAATGGACAGTCTCCTCTCGCAATCTACCCGTATAAGACACACACTCACGTCTGCTAGCCACAGAAATGAACCCTACGTGGTCCTACTGGGAGGTACTTAGTATCCAACTAGGGAATATGCATTAGCCACATATTACACAATTGCAACAGACCTCTTGTAAAAACATAGGCAAATATACAATGTCAGACAAATGTAACTTAGTAACACCCCTAGAGAATAACATAACCCATTGAAAAACAATACTGTGAATATATTCTCAGCTTGTTATTTCAAAATGCCCATAAATTTCTCTGTGAACTACAATAATTCACCCACAGAGAATCCTACTGCGGAAGTCTGTCAGTGAAATGTCACACACCTGCCATCAAAATTCTAATATCAAAATATAATACCAGGATGATCATCCCTCTCAAAAATGTATACTTCTAAAATTAAAAATATAAAAACTTACATAAAAACAGATGTGTATACACTTATTGTGATCACAATATGCTAAATCCAGTCCATATCAAAAAATGAAAGAACTATAGAAAAGAATCTTCTCCTCTATACAAACACATCCCCTTTAATTGAAGATGTATTCCTGAACTTTGTTCCAGCCTTATATTAGATCCTCTTTCTTCAATAGTGATATATACATATCAAAAATCTTAGATTTCAAGAACTTTATTTCTACTAATAGCCTGGATATTCGCAATGTCAGTCCCCATTCACCTCTTATTAAAATCCAAAAAATATTTAGGAATGCACTGTTTCCCAGAATTTAGTAATCCATACTTCCTTATTGGTCTTCCTTTCTTATATATATCATCTTTTTTATACTGGTGCTCATTAAATACTTGCGTTTGTTGACTTCATATATTGCACCTTGTAGTTGACCGCTATTGCCGTGCTATTCACTCGACGCCAATGTTGGTTATCTTGGCGTGTTGCTGCATGTAACTCACAGCTCTCCACTGTTTACTTCAATCAGCACCTTAACACCTGCGTTTGTTTGCTTCGCGTGTTGTATCATATAGCCGATTGGTATTTCAGTGATACTCGTTTAACGGCAGTATTGGTTGTCTTAGCGAGTTACTCCATGTAACTCACAGCTGCCCGCTGTTTGTTTCAATTCGCGTCTTACAGACCAAACCGTATGGTATCAATTTTCTGTTGGTGCATCCCTCCAATCCAATGTTTTCTTCAAACATAAACATAAAACAATTATTCATCCATATCCTTCATCATGTCTCTACTTTCCAACGCGTTTCGAAGCGCTCTTTCTGGCTTCTTCCTCAGGGAATCACTTGATTTCATCTTCGGAACAGATTTTATAGTCTCCTCTTCATACAAAACCGGAAATCCTACTACCTACTTTCTAACCTCCTTTTAACCCTTAGTGTGTTGGACACCTTTAAATTTAACCCCACAAAACAATATACACAACCATCAACACATATTCTATATCTGCAGGGCCAATTCTATATACATAATCTTGAAATTATATCATAATAAATCACCTCCTAAACTTACACTCCTATTAAATCAAATAATTTAGAAGAAAGTATATAAATACCTCCCATGATGTTCTAAACAGGTAAATATATACCTCCAAATCTCTAAATATCCACATTGCTAACCCCAAATACCGTAATAATCTTGCTATAATATATGCTTCATTCTCTTTAATCTAAATGTTAATATTTATATTACTAATCTGTTCTATAGTAGTCCATTATCTTCATTCTATACCATATATCCTATCTTTATTTATGCATATATATATATATCTATAAAAATCCAAAAATTTCTGCATCCAAATTTAAACCATATGGTTGAGATGTCTGCATTTTGAAGATCCATTCTGTCTCCTTCCTGGACATTTGTTTTATAAAGTCACCACCCCTCCAATCCTTTTTAACCACATCTATAGCCACAAAAGATAGATCTTTAATATTGGAGGAATGGTATTCTAAAAAATGAGCTGATACACTGTGTTGTTTGTATCCAATTTTGATATTATATATGTGCTCTCTTATTCTATCTCTCATTTTCCTTTTAGTCCTACCTATATATTGTTTTTTACATGTACATGTCAAGAGGTATATAACCCCCTCAGTGTTACATGTAATACCTTCCTTTATCTTAAATACCTCCCCTGTAGTACAAGATGAGAATTCTTTGATATTTCTTGCTATATTGCAATTTCTACATCCTATACACTCTCCACATCTATAAAAACCATAATTACTTTGTAACCATCCTTTTCGTATCCTCTTGTTTTTTATACTGGGGGCTATTTGTAAACCTAGATTTGGAGCTCTACTAAAAACTATTTTGGGTTTTTCTTGCAATATGGTATTTAAAACTTTATCTCCCTTTAATACTTCCCAATGTCTGTAAATAATTCTTTTAAAAATATTGTATCCTGCATTATATGGACAACTAATGACTATATTATTCCCTTTTTCTTTCTTCCTATCTTTCTCTATCAATAAATCCTTCCTTACTCCCTCTTTAACTCCCTGTATATCCTTTTCTAACTTACCTCTATCATAATTCTTTTCCACAAACCTTTCTTTTAATATGTTTGCCTGTTCTTCAAATATTCTTGTCTCAGTACAATTCCTACGTATTCTACTGAATTCTCCTTTAGGGACATTCTGGAGCCATGGGGGATAATGACAACTGTCCATGTCTATATAACTGTTAACATCAGTTTTCTTAAAAAACGTTTTTGTTTTAATTCTCCCTGCCTCAACATATATAGTTAAATCAAGAAAATTAACCTGCTCTTTACTATAATCCACTGAAAATTTCAAATTATATTGATTCTCCGAAATCGCCAAAATGAACTCTTTCAAAGTATCTTCTCCTCCTCTCCAAATGAAAAATATATCATCGATGTATCTTTTCCATGTAACCAGATTCGCACCGAGCTGGTTGTCCTTCCAAATATACTGGGATTCCCAATATCCCATATATAAATTTGCATAGCTCGGTGCGAATCTGGTTCCCATTGCCGATCCAGATATCTGTAAGTAAAAATCTTGAGCATACCAAAAATAATTATGTTCCAAAATAAATTTGATACCCTTAATGATAAACTGTGATTGCACCTCAGTGAAATTCATATCCCTATCCAAAAAAAATTTTGTGGCCTCACATCCTTTCCTATGTTCAATAATCGTATAAAGTGATGATACGTCCATTGTCACCATTATATCATTTTCTTGTATTTCTAACACCTCCAAAATAGAAATCATATGTGTCGTATTCTTAAGGTATGCCCTTAATTCCTTTACTTTATCTTGTAAATAAAAATCTATGTATTGACTTAAATTACTCGTTAAAGATTGTATCCCAGATACTATAGGTCTTCCTGGTGGTAATGTTACACTTTTATGTATCTTCGGTAAAAAATAAAAAATTGGAATCCGCGGATTTGACACATCTATAAACTCTCTTTCCTTCTCAGTAATCAATCCTTCCAATTTGGCTTCTTTTAAGAGTTCTTTCAATTCAGTCTGAAATTCTTCTGTTGGATCTTTATTTAATTTCTTATATGTATTCTCATCTCCTAACAATCTAACTGCTTCAGTATTGTATTGGTCAACAGACATGACCACAATACCCCCCCCCTTATCCGCAGGTCTTATAATAATCTCTTCATTTTCTTGTAATTTTTTAATCGCTTTCATTTCTTGTTGATTCAGATTAAATTTAGGTTTCTTCATCTTTATTTTCCTAATATCTCTTTCAACTAAATTTTGGAAAACTTGAATACTATCACTCATTTCATTCCTAGGAAAAAATTTTGATCTATTTTTAAATTCTGTATGTATATATATTGACCTTTCCTCTTCTCTTTCTACCGTATTTTTCGTAAAATATTTTTTCAAACACAGTTGTCTTACATACTTCTTTACACCAATATAGGCCTGAAATTTATTAAATTTCTGCGTTGGACAAAACTTCAAACCTTTTGAAAGAACCGATATCTGTATTTCGTCCAACGCTATTCCACTTAAATTAAAAAGACCCACTGGCTTTTCTATCTGTGTTCTCAACTTCCCAGCTCTTTTCTTACCCCCTCTGACTCCTCTCCGTTTACCTTTTAATATCTTTTCTTGATCCCTGCTATCCTTTATATTACTATCTTCTTTGTTTTGTGATCTTTCTAATAATCTCTTTTCCATGGGACCACATTCTCCAATGCTCTCCTTTGGTTGTATTTCCATCCCGGATAATACCTTTGTCCATAATTCTCCTTCACTGGTTGTGTATAAAAACCCCTCCCTATTTTCGAATCCACACTGGGATACTCCCTCTCTCTTGGGATCCTTCTCCCATATTGTGGTGTCCACTTCCAACGGTGTGCTCTTCTCTGATATACTTCCTCTCTCCCCTTGTAATAATTCATCTCCACTCCATTTCTTCCTCCCCTCAATTTGTATCTCTCTCTCATTTTCCGATCCTGTTCCAAAAAAGAAACATGTTCCCTTAATCCCTGACTCTTCCTTTCTTCATCTTCCTTTCTCTCACACTTGTTCTCCTTTCCTCTCCTTCCGTTATCTCTAGAGGTACTTGGTTCCTCTTTATCCTGTAAAATCTCAGATCTCCTCCCATTTACACCTTTCTCCCATCCCTCCTCTTTTTCTTCTCCTTCATTTTCTCTGGAGGTACTTTGTTCTTCTCTATCTTGAAAAACTGCAAACCTATTTTCTATTTTCAATCTTTCCTGTTCTCCCTCTTCATATGTTATCTCTCCTTCTGATGTTGTGTGTTTGCGTTTTTTCGATTTTTTCTTTCCCTCTACTTCTTTCCACTCTTTATCATTTTCATTCTCCTTCCTTCTCTCTATTTCTTTTTCTTTTTCCACTTTTTCCTTATTTCCTTTATCTCTTATATACTTATTCTGTTTTCTCCAAATTACCTCTTTCTCCATTTTCTCTACTTTATCATATGTTCTCGCTTCTAACATCCTATATCTTTCTTCTTCTCTCAGATTTTCTATACTCTTTAAAAATTCATCTACTGTTTTCTGTATCTTGATACTTTCTTCCTGTCTCATTTCTATAATCAATTTCATTAAATCCAAAGAATAAGTGTGTAAAATATTATTCCATTTTTCCATGAATTCACCACTCTTCAAATTATACGATGGAAATTTGGTAATCTGTAACCCTTTTGGTATAATGTTCAGATCCACATACTTTTGTTACTAAATTACATTTGTCTGACATTGTATATTTGCCTATGTTTTTACAAGAGGTCTGTTGCAATTGTGTAATATGTGGCTAATGCATATTCCCTAGTTGGATACTAAGTACCTCCCAGTAGGACCACGTAGGGTTCATTTCTGTGGCTAGCAGACGTGAGTGTGTGTCTTATACGGGTAGATTGCGAGAGGAGACTGTCCATTGAGGGGAGGACTCTAATCGGAACATATTTGTTGTGACATCCGGATCGCGTATGTGGTTTACAGTGAGCTCTGTGAAACGTGTCCTGGGGGAAAGGTGTTGCGATATCCAACTGTGAGGAATGTGTAGAACGTAATAATTTTCTGTCATTGTGATTATTTGTTGATGATTAAACAATTGAGTTTTTAAATGGATTATCATGTCCTCTGTGATATATAGGAGAACATAGCGCCGATTTGATAGTACTAGATTTTTACATATGGATAACTATTGGGAATAAGTTATTTTAATCTGGCAGCTGTTTTCCTGTGATACATAATTAGGATATCCATTGCGCCACAAAAAATAATTTTGTTTGTGGAGGTAAAGTTTGTATTCCCTATTTTTTGGGCTGCAGGATATCCATTATGTCTCACAATAGAATAGAGGATTTGAGACTGAGAAGAATTAATATTAATGATAGTTGGTCAGCCACATTTACACAAGATAAAATTAAGAAACATGAAGGAATGGAGGAAACTTTTAAAAAGATTGAGGTTGCTTTGATGAAAGAGATGAAATATTATTGGGAATTTGTGACCCTACAAAAGTATGTGGATCTGAACATTATACCAAAAGGGTTACAGATTACCAAATTTCCATCGTATAATTTGAAGAGTGGTGAATTCATGGAAAAATGGAATAATATTTTACACACTTGTTCTTTGGATTTAATGAAATTGATTATAGAAATGAGACAGGAAGAAAGTATCAAGATACAGAAAACAGTAGATGAATTTTTAAAGAGTATAGAAAATCTGAGAGAAGAAGAAAGATATAGGATGTTAGAAGCGAGAACATATGATAAAGTAGAGAAAATGGAGAAAGAGGTAATTTGGAGAAAACAGAATAAGTATATAAGAGATAAAGGAAATAAGGAAAAAGTGGAAAAAGAAAAAGAAATAGAGAGAAGGAAGGAGAATGAAAATGATAAAGAGTGGAAAGAAGTAGAGGGAAAGAAAAAATCGAAAAAACGCAAACACACAACATCAGAAGGAGAGATAACATATGAAGAGGGAGAACAGGAAAGATTGAAAATAGAAAATAGGTTTGCAGTTTTTCAAGATAGAGAAGAACAAAGTACCTCCAGAGAAAATGAAGGAGAAGAAAAAGAGGAGGGATGGAAGAAAGGTGTAAATGGGAGGAGATCTGAGATTTTACAGGATAAAGAGGAACCAAGTACCTCTAGAGATAACGGAAGGAGAGGAAAGGAGAACAAGTGTGAGAGAAAGGAAGATGAAGAAAGGAAGAGTCAGGGATTAAGGGAACATGTTTCTTTTTTGGAACAGGATCGGAAAATGAGAGAGAGATACAAATTGAGGGGAGGAAGAAATGGAGTGGAGATGAATTATTACAAGGGGAGAGAGGAAGTATATCAGAGAAGAGCACACCGTTGGAAGTGGACACCACAATATGGGAGAAGGATCCCAAGAGAGAGGGAGTATCCCAGTGTGGATTCGAAAATAGGGAGGGGTTTTTATACACAACCAGTGAAGGAGAATTATGGACAAAGGTATTATCCGGGATGGAAATACAACCAAAGGAGAGCATTGGAGAATGTGGTCCCATGGAAAAGAGATTATTAGAAAGATCACAAAACAAAGAAGATAGTAATATAAAGGATAGCAGGGATCAAGAAAAGATATTAAAAGGTAAACGGAGAGGAGTCAGAGGGGGTAAGAAAAGAGCTGGGAAGTTGAGAACACAGATAGAAGAGCCAGTGGGTCTTTTTAATTTAAGTGGAATAGCGTTGGACGAAATACAGATATCGGTTCTTTCAAAAGGTTTGAAGTTTTGTCCAACGCAGAAATTTAATAAATTTCAGGCCTATATTGGTGTAAAGAAGTATGTAAGACAACTGTGTTTGAAAAAATATTTTACGAAAAATACGGTAGAAAGAGAAGAGGAAAGGTCAATATATATACATACAGAATTTAAAAATAGATCAAAATTTTTTCCTAGGAATGAAATGAGTGATAGTATTCAAGTTTTCCAAAATTTAGTTGAAAGAGATATTAGGAAAATAAAGATGAAGAAACCTAAATTTAATCTGAATCAACAAGAAATGAAAGCGATTAAAAAATTACAAGAAAATGAAGAGATTATTATAAGACCTGCGGATAAGGGGGGGGGTATTGTGGTCATGTCTGTTGACCAATACAATACTGAAGCAGTTAGATTGTTAGGAGATGAGAATACATATAAGAAATTAAATAAAGATCCAACAGAAGAATTTCAGACTGAATTGAAAGAACTCTTAAAAGAAGCCAAATTGGAAGGATTGATTACTGAGAAGGAAAGAGAGTTTATAGATGTGTCAAATCCGCGGATTCCAATTTTTTATTTTTTACCGAAGATACATAAAAGTGTAACATTACCACCAGGAAGACCTATAGTATCTGGGATACAATCTTTAACGAGTAATTTAAGTCAATACATAGATTTTTATTTACAAGATAAAGTAAAGGAATTAAGGGCATACCTTAAGAATACGACACATATGATTTCTATTTTGGAGGAGTTAGAAATACAAGAAAATGATATAATGGTGACAATGGACGTATCATCACTTTATACGATTATTGAACATAGGAAAGGATGTGAGACCACAAAATTTTTTTTGGATAGGGATATGAATTTCACTGAGGTGCAATCACAGTTTATCATTAAGGGTATCAAATTTATTTTGGAACATAATTATTTTTGGTATGCTCAAGATTTTTACTTACAGATATCTGGATCGGCAATGGGAACCAGATTCGCACCGAGCTATGCAAATTTATATATGGGATATTGGGAATCCCAGTATATTTGGAAGGACAACCAGCTCGGTGCGAATCTGGTTACATGGAAAAGATACATCGATGATATATTTTTCATTTGGAGAGGAGGAGAAGATACTTTGAAAGAGTTCATTTTGGCGATTTCGGAGAATCAATATAATTTGAAATTTTCAGTGGATTATAGTAAAGAGCAGGTTAATTTTCTTGATTTAAATATATATGTTGAGGCAGGGAGAATTAAAACAAAAACGTTTTTTAAGAAAACTGATGTTAACAGTTATATAGACATGGACAGTTGTCATTATCCCCCATGGCTCCAGAATGTCCCTAAAGGAGAATTCAGTAGAATACGTAGGAATTGTACTGAGACAAGAATATTTGAAGAACAGGCAAACATATTAAAAGAAAGGTTTGTGGAAAAGAATTATGATAGAGGTAAGTTAGAAAAGGATATACAGGGAGTTAAAGAGGGAGTAAGGAAGGATTTATTGATAGAGAAAGATAGGAAGAAAGAAAAAGGGAATAATATAGTCATTAGTTGTCCATATAATGCAGGATACAATATTTTTAAAAGAATTATTTACAGACATTGGGAAGTATTAAAGGGAGATAAAGTTTTAAATACCATATTGCAAGAAAAACCCAAAATAGTTTTTAGTAGCGCTCCAAATCTAGGTTTACAAATAGCCCCCAGTATAAAAAACAAGAGGATACGAAAAGGATGGTTACAAAGTAATTATGGTTTTTATAGATGTGGAGAGTGTATAGGATGTAGAAATTGCAATATAGCAAGAAATATCAAAGAATTCTCATCTTGTACTACAGGGGAGGTATTTAAGATAAAGGAAGGTATTACATGTAACACTGAGGGGGTTATATACCTCTTGACATGTACATGTAAAAAACAATATATAGGTAGGACTAAAAGGAAAATGAGAGATAGAATAAGAGAGCACATATATAATATCAAAATTGGATACAAACAACACAGTGTATCAGCTCATTTTTTAGAATACCATTCCTCCAATATTTAAGATCTATCTTTTGTGGCTATAGATGTGGTTAAAAAGGATTGGAGGGGTGGTGACTTTATAAAACAAATGTCCAGGAGGGAGACAGAATGGATCTTCAAAATGCAGACATCTCAACCATATGGTTTAAATTTGGATGCAGAAATTTTTGGATTTTTATAGATATATATATATATGCATAAATAAAGATAGGATATATGGTATAGAATGAAGATAATGGACTACTATAGAACAGATTAGTAATATAAATATTAACATTTAGATTAAAGAGAATGAAGCATATATTATAGCAAGATTATTACGGTATTTGGGGTTAGCAATGTGGATATTTAGAGATTTGGAGGTATATATTTACCTGTTTAGAACATCATGGGAGGTATTTATATACTTTCTTCTAAATTATTTGATTTAATAGGAGTGTAAGTTTAGGAGGTGATTTATTATGATATAATTTCAAGATTATGTATATAGAATTGGCCCTGCAGATATAGAATATGTGTTGATGGTTGTGTATATTGTTTTGTGGGGTTAAATTTAAAGGTGTCCAACACACTAAGGGTTAAAAGGAGGTTAGAAAGTAGGTAGTAGGATTTCCGGTTTTGTATGAAGAGGAGACTATAAAATCTGTTCCGAAGATGAAATCAAGTGATTCCCTGAGGAAGAAGCCAGAAAGAGCGCTTCGAAACGCGTTGGAAAGTAGAGACATGATGAAGGATATGGATGAATAATTGTTTTATGTTTATGTTTGAAGAAAACATTGGATTGGAGGGATGCACCAACAGAAAATTGATACCATACGGTTTGGTCTGTAAGACGCGAATTGAAACAAACAGCGGGCAGCTGTGAGTTACATGGAGTAACTCGCTAAGACAACCAATACTGCCGTTAAACGAGTATCACTGAAATACCAATCGGCTATATGATACAACACGCGAAGCAAACAAACGCAGGTGTTAAGGTGCTGATTGAAGTAAACAGTGGAGAGCTGTGAGTTACATGCAGCAACACGCCAAGATAACCAACATTGGCGTCGAGTGAATAGCACGGCAATAGCGGTCAACTACAAGGTGCAATATATGAAGTCAACAAACGCAAGTATTTAATGAGCACCAGTATAAAAAAGATGATATATATAAGAAAGGAAGACCAATAAGGAAGTATGGATTACTAAATTCTGGGAAACAGTGCATTCCTAAATATTTTTTGGATTTTAATAAGAGGTGAATGGGGACTGACATTGCGAATATCCAGGCTATTAGTAGAAATAAAGTTCTTGAAATCTAAGATTTTTGATATGTATATATCACTATTGAAGAAAGAGGATCTAATATAAGGCTGGAACAAAGTTCAGGAATACATCTTCAATTAAAGGGGATGTGTTTGTATAGAGGAGAAGATTCTTTTCTATAGTTCTTTCATTTTTTGATATGGACTGGATTTAGCATATTGTGATCACAATAAGTGTATACACATCTGTTTTTATGTAAGTTTTTATATTTTTAATTTTAGAAGTATACATTTTTGAGAGGGATGATCATCCTGGTATTATATTTTGATATTAGAATTTTGATGGCAGGTGTGTGACATTTCACTGACAGACTTCCGCAGTAGGATTCTCTGTGGGTGAATTATTGTAGTTCACAGAGAAATTTATGGGCATTTTGAAATAACAAGCTGAGAATATATTCACAGTATTGTTTTTCAATGGGTTATGTTATTCTCTAGGGGTGTTACTAAGTTACATTTGTCTGACATTGTATATTTGCCTATGTTTTTACAAGAGGTCTGTTGCAATTGTGTAATATGTGGCTAATGCATATTCCCTAGTTGGATACTAAGTACCTCCCAGTAGGACCACGTAGGGTTCATTTCTGTGACTAGCAGACGTGAGTGTGTGTCTTACACGGGTAGATTGCGAGAGGAGACTGTCCATTGAGGGGAGGACTCTAATCGGAACATATTTGTTGTGACATCCGGATCGCGTATGTGGTTTACAGTGAGCTCTGTGAAACGTGTCCTGGGGGAAAGGTGTTGCGATATCCAACTGTGAGGAATGTGTAGAACGTAATAATTTTCTGTCATTGTGATTATTTGTTGATGATTAAACAATTGAGTTTTTAAATGGATTATCATGTCCTCTGTGATATATAGGAGAACATAGCGCCGATTTGATAGTACTAGATTTTTACATATGGATAACTATTGGGAATAAGTTATTTTAATCTGGCAGCTGTTTTCCTGTGATACATAATTAGGATATCCATTGCGCCACAAAAAATAATTTTGTTTGTGGAGGTACAGTTTGTGAAGATGCACGAGGTAACATGGTGCATGCGGCAGTTTTCGTCATCTTTCGGGGTGCCATTTTCAAACTTGCACTGAGAGTCTGTCCTCAAACAAGTCTGAAAGTGGCATCCAGAAAAAGAAACGCCAGCATGCACCATGTCCCAGCATGGATCTTTACATACAGATCCTTTGTTGCTTGCAATAGTTTCATGCGAATAGGAAACAGGCTTCTCTTTACACCCATTATAGTGAAGGGAAGGTAGAACAGAATGACCATCTTCTTCTCCAGATTCATTCTCATGGTAGCCACGGTGGCCTGTGACAGACTAGCCAGGACATCAGCTTGCTGCTGAGACAGATGAACATCTGTCTGTGACAACTCAGCTGCACAAAATATAGTAGCAGCAAATTCCTGAAAGCTACTACTGGTGGTGGTGGTTATGCCCATTCCCATATAAATCACCCATTCCTTATCATTTTCTGCCAAGAACACTCTCTTACTCTCTTCTATACAAGCTGCTCCACCGCCCTCACACTCATCATCACCACTAGCAGCAGTTTCTTGCTGCTGTCTAGGACTATGTTGTGATGACAAATAGGACAGAAGGCCCCTGCTGACCTGTGCTGTTGATCCTGCTATCCAATTAAATCCATAGGAATTGGCAGAATTTTCAATTCAACCCTGTGGTGCCATTGGTTTGTTCCAGAATTGCACCTCTTTAGCTTGACAAATAAGGCTAGCAGAGAGTCTTACCCCATTGGTCTATACAGCTTTTTAATCATTTAACCCTTTCAGCAGATGATTGTGAGGCTGATGTACTCAAAAGAGGAACAATTCTGGAGCAAACAAGCGTCACCATAAAGTGCAAATAAAATGCGTAGGAGACCTCTCTAACAATGAAGGTGTCAAAAGGCCCATTTAAATCAATGGGACTTATCATTTGTTCCCTAAGGTACTGTTGGCTTGGTCCAAAATTGTGCCACTTTAGTACATGAGCCTTGCTAATGAAATGAATTGTCTGGGGGAGGGGGTCCCATATTCAAACTCTGCCCAAGGCCCCACAGAGTTATAATCCAGCTCTGTTATTTGTGCTAACCAGGCGATTAAAGTTTTTTTTCTCTCTCTGATTCCACTCTTTTTCTTTCCTGTTCTACAACATGCAGCATAGCGGGAAGTTCCTGGGTTTAGTGGCGGGAACTTTCACTGGGTTTGAAAACAAAGGCAGGAAATGGAACCATTCTCAAGAGAAAATCTTTTGTGTTAGTGAAAAAGGGGTGCATCATGCATTTTGTGAGACATTTCTAACTAAAATGGGTCTGTTTCCCAATCCCTATTGGATAACACTGCAGGTGATTTTCATTATTAAGGATTTTTATACTTCAATAGGAATCTATTATTAGCTACAATGTAATGCAGCCTAATTTCCACAAGCTGTATAACCCTTTGAGTGTCAGAGAGGTATCCAACAAATTACAACGCAATGAGTTGATATATCTCTGGCACTCAAAGGGTTAACTTTTTTTTTTTTTTAAAATGATGAACTAATTGGATGATTTCCCTACTTAACCATTTGAGTGTCAGAGGGGTAGGCGACCCACTGCAAAGCAATGCGTTGTGTACCCCTCTGGCACTCAAAGGGTTAAAATTGCCTCACTCCTCACACATAATATAAGACATTGCAAGATGCTTTGCAATGCGTTGTGTACCCCTCTGGCACTCAGAGGGTACACCTATTAATTGCAGGGGGGTGAGGAGCACATTGTTTTGAAATGTTATATGTGCTGTGTAAAATACTGATGTTTGCATTGTAGTGTATTGTTGTATATCATCGTTACCACTTATTTATAAATAGTGCTCTAATAGTTAATTAATCCTTTATTTGCCAGAGATTTGTGCAAAATCATTGCAGTGGACATTTCACATCCATTTTGGTAATCAATGGGATTATTAGATTCACAGGGTCCCAGAAATATTATCATCCTCAAGGTCCCAGTTTATTATCAATATTTCCACCTGTTTAGGGCCAATGCCATCATACTCACTTGATAGATGAGACAGTGTGCTGAGAGCTGGCTGTCAGCTTTTAGAGAATCAGGCCTCCTCTGCTCGCACACTGCAGTGTGCTCCCTCTGCTGCCAGGAGTTGTTTTGTCACTGTTCCTGTCCATGACCATCTCCATGCGCAACAGCGTTGTGCCGCATCACAAGTACTCAACAGCCAATGAGAGAGGAGTATCATGTCAAAACACTCCTCTCTCATTGGCTGCAGTGTATTGTCATTAAATTGTAGAAAAATTAATTGAGGCTGAAAGGCTGAACTTGAGTGGCCACAACATTCGGGGCTACCCACAGCTGCACTCAGGGCTTCAGCCCCCTTATCCCCCCCAGTTAAGACCCTGTCCCACCAGATCGCCAGCGGCATCTTAGAGAACAAATACATTCCCATGTTTTTAAACGAGGCTTTTAACCACTTGGATGTTAGAGAGGTCTCCAGCACATTGCTTACAAATGAATCAGAGTTCTCTCTTGCATTTAAAGGTTCAAAAACACTATTTAGATTAATGGGAATATGGAGAGTACGGGGCAGTTGGCTTGCCCCAGAATTCTACCACTATTCCACAGTGAAGTTTTCCCAGTGTTAGCCCTCAGGGCACACCAGCAGGTCACAATTTCATTGCATCCCTGCTTAATCATAGGTGAGTAATCAGTGGCTCAGTTTTGGTGTTTGAGCTGCTTATGCTTAATTGTTGATATCCTGATAATCTGACCAGTTGGTTTGCCTGAAAAGTAAAGCTTAGAATCACTGCCATAGTGTACCAGCCTCAGTGGTTTTATCCACAAGTATTCCTTTAGTCTTCAGTAGGAAACTCTGAGATGAGAACAAGGATAACACTGTAATTTAACCCCTTCGCGACACAGGACGTACATGTACGTCCTGTGTGGCTGTCACTTAGTGACAGAGGACGTACATGTACGTCCCGGAAATCCGGCTCCCCTCGCGGCTGCACGCCGTTCTGGGACTCCGGATTCTTTTACACAAAAAAAAAAAAATTGTTAGACGGGCGTTAAGTGACGGCCGCGTCTGCACGCGGCCGTCACTAAGGGGTTAATCTAGACCAATGTCAGAATTAATGCAGGAATTTGAACTGTGATGGAGAACTATTGCTCTTTTAAAGGGATAGTAATTAAAATGTAAAAAAAATATGTTGTAGGGTTTATCCCCCTGAGTAAAACAATGGTACTCCCACTACTGAACAGTGTTTTATTCAAAAGTTATTACAGCTCAGAGTTACATTTTTAGGTGCAATATCACAGTGGGCTGAAATTGTACAGTGGCGCTGTTGCTAAACCATCCTATGGAGATTTATGGTCTATGGAACAGAGGTGTCCATAGGATGGTGTAACAAAAGCTCTATTATACAATTTCAGGCCACTGTGATATTACACCTAAATATTTCAACTTTGAGCTGTAATAACTATTGAATAAAACACCTTTCAGCAGTGAGAGTACCCTTTTTTTTACTCAGGGGGATAAACACTACAATATATATATTTTTTACATATTAAGTATTACTATCCCTTTAACTGCTAGAGACATCTCAATTCATCACTTCAGATATACCTGTATACATGTCGATAAAACCCTTTCCAACATATACTGCAGCATCTCATGTTTTGTGTCTGTATTATTCTGTTACTCAGAGTTGTTGCCCAAGGGAAGCACTTTGAAACACTGTCCTCAATGCAGTAAATGTAAACTGAAATCTGGAACACATGCTAGATACTACCTCATTGATTCCCAGCAGGCATGTCATGACACACGAGTGCATCAGGGAACCAAGGCAAGAGTGTCATATCTGTCCGAACACATTTAATGTTAAATTGTTTTTCCTGCACTCATGTTTCACAGTAATATTAGTTTTTCCGCTTCATGTGTTGAAATTTATAAAATCATGGGAAACACTATTACCTGTTACTTTTATGCTAAGGGGATAGTAATGCTTTATATTGACCCTTTCAGGACCAGATAGGTGTGCAAAACTTACCTTATATGAAAAGTAAACTTCATACTATGAAAAAAACAAATATGTGTAGGCCTTTTCCTTCTGGATAAAACAAGGGTACTCCTATTGCTGGGAAACGCACACTTAGTTATTCTGTTGCATTCCATGGAAAGGTGAGTCACTGACAAACAGATCTCCACAGAATGTGATGAAAGCTGCTGGGTCACTTCCTGTCAGTCTGAATTTTCAGGAACTATAAGGATGCTTTTACACTCTTCCTGAAAGTTTGAACTGTTAAAGCTTTTAAATATAACAGCTACCAGCAGTGGGTGTACCCTTGTTCTACTCAACACGAAAAGCCCTATAATATGTGGATTTTCATAAAACAGTATTTTGCTCCTTTAGTCCAAGCATAAAATCCTAATGGCCTGTATGAAACAATTCTACATGAATTGCTTTGCCAAAATGAATCTATAATTAATAGTGGATATGATGAACACAGAGACTTCTTTGAATACTTCAGTGTGAGGTGTTTAGCATACTGAAACCCTGCAAATAGAATGTCTGCCTACATGGACATGATATCCAGTACAAAAGATTAATTTTTGAGACACAGAATTGATTAATAATAGCCATAAGAATGTTCTGGAAGATAGAAGGACAAAAAACGCAACCACAATTCTTCAAAGTGCAATATTGTTTGTTTGATAAATAATAAATGTATTAATCCCTTTCTCCCCAGTGAGTTTTACTCACATGACAGAGGTTTCACCAGCCTCTCAGTTAAAATGGCTTGCCTGGAATCTGTGAGCGTCACTTGCAGGTTAGTGACTTCTCCAAGATGATGAATATTTTGAGAGGTTTTTAGAATGTTGTTTCCAGTGGTTCACCACACATTAGGTATCAAATATATAGACCACACTGGTAACTTATTAATCACAACTCAGGTGGAAAAAGTCAGAGTATATAACCCTACCACATATGTATATGGGGGTTATAAGGCTAAAAACTTTGATTAAAAAATATATAGAAAACCTTTAATCATTAATTAAAACCATACTGATATACCATAGATCTTGGAATATCTTCACCCACAGTGCTGAGGGTCTATATTTGCCAATACATCAGCACCTTTTTGGGGTCAGACACCAAGTTGTTTTAAATGAAACTAAGACAACGATGAAAAACAAAAAATAAAATTAAAATATTAGCATTTGGGGTTAACGCTAAACAATATAAAATCAATATATTACCCACTATGGGGATGTAGCTCTACTCGTTTCGTGGCTCTCATGTATGCCACTTCCTGAGGAATAATAATAACAATAATTGTAATAGGAATAACACTGACCTGGCATCCCTTTATGCCTCTCACTTTTGCGCCAATATTACTGCATGCATCCCCTAGCCTCCATTGTGCCTTATGACCAGTGCAGTCTGAGATGGTTTGAAGCTGTAATTAACGTACGCATTCCACTACTGGAATGCACATATGTCACGTCCTGTGCTTGCCTGGGTTACACGGAGCATATTAACAATGCCCTCTCTCTCCGTGTTACATTCCTGGAGCTCGCATCTACCCGTATCAGTCTTAACCCTCGGGAGCTATCAGGCGCATGTGCATATGTTGGATTTGACACCTCCAAGTCCTCAAAGGCTTTAAATGGAGCCATCCTTTGTCCAACGCTTGAAAGTTTCCCAGGGGAAAAAAAAAGGGAAAGAAGATGCTGTTCCTATAGGGTTAAAACACACAGGGAGGGCAGTCAATTATATGAGGCAAAATACAGGACATACAGTGTTTTGGATGACACATGGCAAAACATGTAAATGGGAATTACCATGGTAATGGAGAAAAAATTTAAAAATATATAAAAATAGAAAATAAAAATGGATGTAAACAGGATGCAATATCAATTTCTGCATTCATACCTAATTCGTTCATCGTATTTAGGGTATATATCCAAAATGCTTCCCTATTGCAGAGCTTTTTTTATATCTACCTGCACAGGTGTCAGGGATATGTTCCACTCCAATGACCTTTAGGTTTTTCAAACCTCCATTTGCACAGTTATTAAAATGCTTAGGCACTCCATGATTTTCATCTTTCCGTTTGATCTTACCTCTGTGTTCACTTATCTGGATTTTGAGTGGTCTGATAGTTCTACCTATATATTTACTCCCGCACCCACAGAGCAACATATAAATAACGTATGGAGTGTTGCAGTATATTTCTGTATAGGACTTCGACATCCATTGTCACCCAGAGGAAATCATCATCATGTTTGATATCTTGTAATTTCTCAAGAACATGCTGGGTATCGCGTATGTAGCTGGGGAGCTCAAGGACATATTTTTGTAAAAAATGGTCCAAAAGAAAAAGGAAACAAGGGCCATATCAGACAATAATCATCATTTAGCATTCACTACCCAGTTTAATACCCATGGATATAAAATCAAAAATATTTTGAAAAAGTATTGGGGGATCCTTCAACAAGATCCTAATCTGCAAGGAGCTATTAGCCAATACCCTAAAGTTACTTTTACAAAGAATCGTAATTTAAGATCCTATATAGCACCAAGCAGACCGAAGAAGGTAAACCCAATAATAAATACAATCCAACAAAAACCTAGGGGTTCGTTTAAATGTAAATTACCCAAATGCAGCAACTGCATCCACATGACCGATGACAGAAAAACCTTCAACAACATAAAGAAACAAAAAGTTACAATATCAAACATATTGACTGCAACACTCCATACGTTGTTTATATGTTGCCCTGTGGGTGCGGGAGTAAATATATAGGTAGAACTATCAGACCGGTCTAATTCCGGATAAGTGAAGGTATGAATGCAGAAATTGATATTGCGTCCTGTTTATAACCTACAAGTTCACTAAATTGGCTCTCAATCTACTATATAATCTTTTGTTCCAATATTTACATCAATTTTTTTTATAGCTCCTGAGGATTAAGACTGATATGGGTAGATGCGAGCTCCAGGGATGTAACACAGAGAGAGAGGGCATTGTTAATATGCTCTGTGTAACCCAGGCAAGCACAGGACGCGATGTATGTGCGTTCCAGTAGTGGAACGTGGAAGTTAATTGCAGCTTCAAACCATCTCAGACTGCACTGGTCATACGGCACAATGGAGGCTAGGGGATGCACGCAGTAATATGGCGCAAAAGTGAGAGACATAAAGGGATGCCAGGTCAGTGTTATTCCTATTACCATTATTGTTATTATTACTGCTGAGGAAGTGGCATACCTGAGAGCCACAAAACACGCAGAGCTACAGCCCCATAGTGGGTAATATATTGATTTTATTGTTTGGAGTTAATGAACCCAAAATGCTAATATTTTAATTTTATTATTTTTTATTTTTTTATTTTTATTCGTTGTCTTAGTTTCATATAAACCAACTTGGTGTCTGACCCCTATAAGGTGCTGATGTATTGGCAAATATAGACCCTCAGCACTGCTGGTGAAGATATTCCAAGATCTATGGTGTATCAGTATCTTTTTAATTAATGATTAAAGGTTTTCTGTATATTTTTTAATCAAAGTTTTTACCCTTATAACCCCCATATACATATGTGGTAGGGTTATATACTCTATGACTTTTTCCACTTGAGTTGTGATTAATAAGTTACCAGTGTGGTCTACATATTTGATACCTAACGTGTGGTGAACCACTGGAAACAACATTCCAAAAAACTCTCAAAATATTCATCATCTTGGAGAAGTCACTAACCTGGAAGTGACGCTCATAGATTCCAGGCAAGCCAGTTTAACTGAGAGGCAGGTGAAACATCTGTCATGTGAGTAAAACCCACTGGGGAAAAAGGGATCTATAAGTTTATTATTCATCAAACAAACAATACTGCACTTAGAACAACTGGTTGCGCTTTTTGTCCTTCTATCTTGTAGGATTGTCTACACTGAACTTTGGATTGTGACTGTAAAATCCTATCAAATAAAGCAGCACGTCATACTTTGGTAAGTGCAGACAGATTAAATTGTGTTCTATACTAGTCCAGTGCACAACTTCTGTTTCTACCATAAGAATGTTCTGCCCTGATTAACCCTTTCAGTGCCAGAGGGGTAGGCAAAGCATTGCGGAGCAATACATTGCTTACCTCTCTGGCATTCAAGTGGTTAAATGGATAGTTATGTCTGCTGATAAGTTTATGCTATATTGTGGATTTTTAAAAAATAAATAATGTGGTGCAAGTCTCATCTCTCAGACCTTTATGGTTTGAGAGATATTCGCAGCCAAAGTTCCTCCTCTTTCCCTGATGTCAGCTGAAAACCTGACAAAAGGAGATCTATGTCGGCAGACTCGAGGCGGCTCTTCAGCAGAGCCGAAATAGTGATATTTAAAAAGAACTACTTCATTGGAACGGTCAACAAAGTGTGCCTGTTTGCAAGCACACTTTGTAGACTGTTCCAATGAAGTACTTCTTTTTAAATATTGCTATTTCGGGTCTGCTGAAGAGCCTCTGGCTGGTCACAGGACCGGGCCCTCCTGCTGTCAGTAGAGCACTGACTTAAGTGAAAGGGGAGGGAGGGGGGAACTTTAGCTTCAAATATTTCTCAAACCTAAAGGTTTGAGAGATGGAACTTGCTCCACATAAGTTTATGCTATATTGTAGATTAAAAAAAAAAATCATCAGCAGTCATGAGTATCCCCTTAAAGTAAGTGGGAGTTTATTATTAGGAGATGTATTTAACATTCATTTTTTAGTAGTGTATGTTAATACAATTTATGTGCTGTCTTTTTTCTTTAATTTTATACTCTTACGTTTTATGAGCTGTTTCAGGTTTTATTTATTTAGAAAGTGTTTGCCAGGAAGAATACATTGAGATTTTTCTCATTTTCAATTATGACCTAGAGAGCATTTACAATACAAAAGATAGACAGATACAAAACAAATAAATATAAATTACAAATTAGCATTTATATCCAGTTACAAGTTACTATTGAGTACAGAGAAATAAAGCGATTTTATGGTATATTAAAATGGCAAAAGATTTGTTTTATCTGATACTAGTTTTAAAGCCCGTGTACACGGGCCAACACTGACGGCGCTGCAGTCATGCGCAGTACAGACTGCCTGCGCCGCGGCTGATACGGAACGGGGCACTCCGAATTCAGACAGTAGTCCTCTCTGCTCTCCGGTCAGAATTCGGAGCGCCCTGCTCTGTATCAGCCGTGTTGCGGGCAGTCTGTACTGCGCATGACTGCAGCGCATGCAGCCAGAAGCGTAACACAAAATGCAGGGGCCCCCCTGCAAACTCGAAGATGGGGCCCCTTAGCCCCGCCTCTATTAAACTCCACCCTATTTAAGCCCCACCTCTATTAAACCCCACCCATAACAATAACGAATAGAAATAAGGAGTAACCATTATCCAAACGTTCCTGGCACACATGAAAAATATGTACAGATGTACAACACAATTACTTACATAGTCTCTAAATTGGCAAAATGCCAATGATGAGGAATCCAAACCTTTTCTAAGCAAATATAAAAAAACCAACAGAAAATTAATATCCCACACATCCTAAAACAAATTTACACTGACTATGTTCAGGACAGGTCATATATATGCTTTTACACGTATATAGACAGCAGTGTGCTGCTCAGCCCTCTGGCACGCAAAGACTTTAATGCTACTGAGCGCCATACCAAACTCAGAACTACAGTGAGGAAACAGCAGCCATAGTTCCCTGCCATCCCGCCCTTTTAAAATGGATGGGCACCATAGCAGCCAAAGGGTTTATCCAGATTCCAAATTAAAACAAACCCAAAATAAAACACATTCCACTTGTCTGTATTAACTCTTTGGGTGCTAGAGAAGTTCTCAAAGCTCCAAGGCGTTAATATAGAAAACATTTATTTGACACATTAACACATTCCTGACACATAACCTATATTAAACAAATGCAGAGCCTGAATCAGGCTCAATAAAAAAATACTGGGACCCTAGGACTAGTGGAAGTGCTTTTAAACAATACAATTCATCTGTAGTTCACTAAGGTCAATATAGTCAATTAAAATGGTACTACAGAATTACATGACAAGAGCACTACAGTTATATGCCACCACTAGAGCAATACAGTTCTATGTCACCAGCACAGCAATACACAGTTGTTATGCCACCACCAGAGCAATATAGTTATATGTCACCAGCATATCAATACAGAGAGTTATGCACCACCACCAGAGCAATACAGTTATATGTCACCAGCACAGCAACAGTTATATGTTACCACCAGAGCAATACAGAGTTATATGCCACCACCAGAGCAATACAGAGTTATATGCCACCACCAGAGCAATACAGTTTTATGTCACCAACACAGCCATACAGGGTTTTATGCCACCATCATAACAATACAGAGTTATGTGTCACCATCAGTGCAATACAGTTACTGTAAAATCTCAGGTATAATACTCACCTGTGTATAATACGCAGTTGAACATTATACCCAAGATTTTTGGGGAAAACAAGAGTGCCTACGTACAAACAAACACACAAAAAAAAAATGTCACTGCTGCACTGCTTTCCTCCCTCCCCGCTTACCCATGGCCTCCTTTCCTCCCTCTGTAGTCCAATTTAGTTATCCTGACAGGGTCCCAGCGGGAGGCATGCTTGCATCTCCCGCCCGCTTCCAGCATTGCTGTCAGGACCTCTTCTGCCTCAAGGTCCTCACAGGGCAATACATAGATCCAAAGCATATAGCATATATATATGGTATTGCCCTGCGAGGACCTTGAGGTCCTCGCAGGGTGGAAGATGCAAACATGCCGCCCGCAGGGACCCTGTCAGGATAACAAAATTGAACTACGGTGTGGGAGAGGAGGCAAGCAGTACAGCAGTGGCATTTTTTAATGTATAATAGGCACCCCCCACTTCACATAAAGTGAAGGGGGCAAAATTGTGTGTATTATACACAAGATTTTATGGTATGTGCCACCACCAGATCAATACAGTTATATGCCACCAGTACATCAATAAAGTTATATGTCACCATCAAAGCAATACAGAGTTATATGCCACCACTAGAGCAATAGCTTTTTATGCCACCACCAGAGAAATAGAGTTTTATGCCACCACCAGTGTCATACTCCATTATATGCCACAAGTAGCAAAATCCTGGTGTTACTAGGTGAGAACCGCAAATAAGATATCCATTGGATTTAGGTGGCCAACAGCCACCAATAATATTTATTTTTACAAAGTAGTACATTTAAAATATTTTGACTTGTTAATAAACCAAACCTTTGAGTGTGAGAGAGGTAAGTAATTGGAAAGTAATATATTGCTCAGTCCCCTGGCATTCAAAGGGTTTGATGTTAACCCAATTTCACCTTTATTTTTTTATTTATTTATTTTTTTATTATTTTTTTTTTCCAGTTGTCCCTATAAGGCAAACCTGGGCAACCTGAGGGCCTCCAGCTGTTGTTGGACTACAGATGACAATGGTACTTGTTCTTCAACAGCTGCTGGTGGGCCTCACAATGTCCACCCCTGCTCCAAGTTGTTGAGCAGTAACAGGAAGGGGTAAATGGGAGAATTAAGGGGGAGAGAGAGGAGTGAGAGGCCAGAGGGGAGAGAGGAGCAAGTTGTAAAGTGGTGGGGGGAGAGGGGTAGGTGAGAGGCAAGGGGGGAGGGGTAAGCGAGAGGTAAGGGGGTGAGAGAGGAGCAAGTGGCATAAGGGGAAAGACAGGCAAGTGACAAAGGCTAAAAATAAAAGGAATAAGTGAGAGAAACAAGGGTGAATGTGGGCACGAGGACATGAAGAGGCACATATATTTGCTTGTAACAGATGATGTGAAGGGAAAAGAGTGAGTGATTTTACTTGCTCTACAAACATGTTACATGGAAGTATTAAATCAAGGCAGCGGCAGGGATTGTGGTTGCTAAAATAATTTATAACAATGTTCTGAATCACACATTTTTGTAGACCAGTGTCTAGAACTCAAGGGGTTAAATATCAGTAAGGTATCCAATGGACTGGACATCAGTCTGGCACTCAGGGTTAAAGAACAGCAAACAGCCAGCAGTTCACCCCTTAGAGTCCAGTTTGGTGTGAGCAGCATGGAGGGCAGGCAGACAGGGCTGATAAAGATTATCTCCCCAGTACTCCCTTTACCACTCTCCATCATAAGGAAACATACAGTCCTTGCTTTCCATAAGACAGCTCTACTGACAGACCTTGCACTGCTTTTAGTGCCGATATAGTGGGGATCAGACTGCACCTCTGCTGTTACAATACATAATATTGTGTATATAGGGATCATCACTAGAAGCAGTGCAATGTGTGTCAATAGAGATGACATGTACATAGCAATGGCTGTGTGCTTTTCTTATAACGGGGAGTTCTAAAGGGAGTCTGGGACAGAATCCTTATCAGCCTTTTCTGTTGCTCACTCCGGTGTGATGTAGGATCGGCAAAAACAAATAAAAAACGTTTCTCGGCAGAAGTGAATTGCAGGCTTGCTGCATTTTAACCCTTTACGTACTTTTACTTTACCACACTCCTGGAAAGCCATGTGCTTTTGCAGTGGTCCCTTGTTCTCACGTAACCAGTCCCAGAAGTGGGGGACTACAATGAGAACCTCTGGGGTGCATCCTTTTTATTTTTTCAGCTGTCTGAGGAAGTTACAACCCAGTGCTCTGACAGCTGGAAATAAAAAAGGATGCATCGTGTACAGTTGCAGTCAGACAGCATTTAACCCTTTGAGCGATGGACTCCTACCTAGGTAAGTGCTTTTGTTACACACAGTAATTATACAGATACACCTGACTGCTGTATGATGGACTCCTAACTAGGTAAGTGCTTCTGTTACACACAGTAATTATATAGATACGCCTGATTGCTGTATGATGGACTCCTACCTAGGTAAGTACTTCTGTTACACACAGTAATTATATATATACGCCTGACTGCCGTGTGATGGACTCCTACCTAGGTAAGTGCTTCTGTTACACACACTAATTATATAGATACACCTGACTGCTGTATGATGGACTCCTACCTAGGTAAGTGCTTCTGTTACACACACTAATTATATAGATACACCTGACTGCTGTATGATGGACTCCTACCTAGGTAAGTGCTTCTGTCACACACAGTAATTATATAGATACACCTGACTGCTGTATGATGGACTCCTACCTAGGTAAGTGCTTCTGTTACACACAGTAATTATACAGATACACCTGACTGCTGTATGATGGACTCCTACCTAGGTAAGTGATTCTGTTACACACAGTAATTATATAGATACACCTGACTGCTGTATGGTGGACTCCTACCTAGGTAAGTCCTTCTGTTACACACAGTAAATATACAGATACACCTGACTGCTGTGTGATGGACTCCTACCTAGGTAAGTGCTTCTGTTACACACAGTAATTATACAGATACACCTGACTGCTGTATGATGGACTCCTACCTAGGTAAGTGCTTCTGTTACACACAGTAATTATACAGATACACCTGACTGCTGTATGGTGGACTCCTACCTAGGTAAGTGCTTCTGTTACACACAGTAATCATATAGATACACCTGACTGCTGTGTGATGGACTCCTACCTAGGTAAGTCCTTCTGTTACACACAGTAAATATACAGATACACCTGACTGCTGTATGATGTCCTCCTACCTAGGTAAGTCCTTCTGTACACACAGTAATTATATAGATACACCTGACTGCTGTATGATGGACTCCTACCTAGGTAAGTGCTTCTGTTACACACAGTAATTATATAGATACACCTGACTGCTGTATGATAGACTCCTACCTAGGTAAGTCCTTCTGTTACACACAGTAAATATACAGATACACCTGACTGCTGTATGATGGACTCCTACCTAGGTAAGTGCTTCTGTTACACACAGTAATTATATAGATACACCTGACTGCTGTATGATGGACTCCTACCTAGGTAAGTTCTTCTGTTACACACAGTAATTATATACATACACCTGACTGCTGTATGATGGACTCCTACCTAGGTAAGTGCTTTTGTTACACACACAGTAATTATACAGATACACCTCACTGCTGTATGATGGACTCCTACCTAGGTAAGTGCTTCTGTTACACACAGTAATCATATAGATACACCTGACTGCTGTGTGATGGACTCCTATTACACACAGTAATTATATAGATACACCTGACTGCTGTATGATGTCCTCCTACCTAGGTAAGTCCTTCTGTACACACAGTAATTACATAGATACACCTGACTGCTGTATGATGGACTCCTACCTAGGTAAGTGCTTCTGTTACACACAGTAATTATATAGATACACCTGACTGCTGTATGATGGGCTCGTACCTAGGTAAGTGCTTCTGTTACACACAGTAATTATATAGATACACCTCACTGCTGTATGATGGACTCCTACCTAGGTAAGTCCTTCTGTTACACACTGTAATTATATAGATACACCTGACTGCTGTGTGATGGACTCCTACCTAGGTAAGTCCTTCTGTTACACACAGTAAATATACAGATACACCTGACTGCTGTGTGATGGACTCCTACCTAGGTAAGTGCTTCTGTTACACACAGTAATTATATAGATACACCTGACTGCTGTATGATGGACTCCTACCTAGGTAAGTGATTCTGTTACACACAGTAATTATATAGATACACCTGACTGCTGTGTGATGGACTCCTACCTAGGTAAGTGCTTCTGTTACACACAGTAATTATATAGATACACCTGACTGCTGTATGACGGATACCTACCTAGGTAAGTCCTTCTGTTACACACAGTAATTATATAGATATACCTGACTGCTGTATGATGGACTCCTACCTAGGTAAGTACTTCTGATACACACAGTAATTATATAGATACACCTGACTGCTGTATGATGGACTCCTACCTAGGTAAGTCCTTCTGTTACACACAGTAATTATATAGATATTCTTGACTGCTGTGTGATGGACTCCTAAGTAGGTATTAACGACACATTCCTAGGTAAATCCTTTTAAACAAGTTAAGGGTGTATTATGCACTATTTATAATATATTCCCCAGCTTATAAGGGGATAATTATGCCCAGCTGTATCTGAGAAAATGGAAGAATGGACAGAAGATGGGCATAATGACCCCCTACAGATGCAATGGTGGCAGAAGCTATGGTATGGAAAGGAGAAGAATATACAAGATGGAGAAATACAAGAGGAAAGGTTTGAGAAATAGGAAGGTCATCAATATCCTGGAATAACCCATTGAATGCTAGCATTTTCATGTTGTAGACCTCTCTGGCATCCACGGGGTTAATCATTAAGCTTTGTATGTAAGAGAGGCACTCTAACACTAAGGGTTAAGGAATTGCACTCCTACTGATGATTTTTCATTTTGTGACCATGAATTGTTGAGCATGATGTAAGCAGCATGGAGGGCTGACAGACAAGCCTGATAAGGATTCCCTTTCCCTGGCTGAGCCCCCTGTAACACTGACTGGAATAAGAAAAACACAACCCTTGCTTAGTAACAAACACCTCTACTAACAGACCTTGCACTGACTCTAGGACTGATTTCTATCCTCCTGAGTGTATTGTAACTGCATCAGTGCAGTCTGGTCATATCTGGAGCCAGAAACAGGCACAGAGAGGTGATCAGACTGCACCTAAGCAGTTAGAATACACAGACAGGATTAGTACAGGACAGTGTTTCACTTGAGACTGGGAGTATTGAAGTGAGTCTGGGGGAGAGGATCATTATCAGTTCTCCCTGTCATGGCAGTCTAAGCTCAGATTGGAACAAAATAGTTTTCTCTGTAGGACTGTCGATCTCTAAAATGTTAACCATGTGAGTGCTCTCTGAGCAACTAACCTTTTGAATGCCATGGGTGATAAAAGAGTAGGAAAGCCAGGTGCAGTCTCAGTGGTCCCCTGCTCGCATTTAGCCAGTGACAGGAACAGGGGACTGGAATGGGAACCTCCACTGGTGCTTGGTGTACTCCGTGCTGTCTAAGGTCCAGTGTCACACTTGCACTTAGCCTGAATCTGGTGCTCTGGCTGGTATATAACAAAGCAATCACCGCAGAGGTTCCAATGCCGGTCCCCTGCTCCTGGCACTGTCTAAATGCGAGCAGGGGACAGGTATAGAATTAATAGATATATATTGAAGAAACCAAAAGAAAACAAAATGAAGGGAGGAGACTTACTGGATCTGAGGAGACTATGCCCATGCCTGCTCTGACCTTCTCTTGATAATCCCGAATTTCCACACAAGCATTAACATATGCGCCTATACTACAGTCTCAAGGCACCCATGTATAAGTAAGACTGGCTAGCCCCAAACCCGTTCGTGTGTCACAGTAGTCATTAAGGGGCCCTATCCTCCCCCCTTCTTTCCATTAGGCGCTCAGTTTATTTAACCCTTGGTGTGATCAGAGGTGGATTGGTATCCCTCTGGCACACAAAGGGTTAATCAATACAGCTAGAGAAAGACAGAAAAACAGTTCTTGGGGGCCTCCGCTATGCCTATACTTCCACTCCATTTAATTCTACGTTTTTGCAAAAGTACGAGATATATATATATATATATATATATATATATATATATATATATATATACACACACACACACACACACACACACAGGGCTCAAAATTTCAGGTCCTGAGCTACTAGCCAAGCCTGAAAAGTTACTCGCCACCAGTTTCCATGCCTGGCCCCACCCATATCCTCTCCCTTAACCCCATCCATATACCCGCTTTTAACCCCGCCCATCTCATGGTCTAACAACAGCGCTACTGTAAAACAGCAGACTATAGGAGGTACTTCTAACAAAAATTCAAGTTCCAGCTGCAATAACTTATTATATGGAGTCTGTTTTTCAAGTTGCATTGATTTCAGTGCATATGCTCCATACAAGAACATTGGAATTGGATAGTTTATATCACCTTAGTGAATCACCCAACAGGACTGACCTAGGTTGAGATCTCTTGTCACCAAAGCTGGCTAAAGCAGAGCTGTCTTGTCACACGAAACTAACCAAGAAAGGGAGATAAAGGTTGTCACCAAAACTGGCCATGATAAAGAGAGAGAGAGAGAGTCACTAATAATGGTCCAGGTGGGGACTATCTAAGGAGGGAAGGGTGTACATGACCAAATCTGGCTGGGACAGACTGGCTGAGAGGGAGGGTAGCTTCTGCTCTGTATATATACTTCATCTCATTACCAAGGACCAAACAATATCCCAAACACTGGGACCTTTTTTCTCTCCAACTAGACAGGACTACACATGTAAGCTTGCACGATCTGTTTATCGGATTGCTGTTAACAGCTGCAAAGCTAACAGAACACACATTAACTTCTTCCACACCATATGTTCACAAGTCGGCATCCCCCGCACCTGCTCTCCTACCTGTCCTTGACAGGCAGAAGCATTGCCTTCTCCCTAGAGTCCGGATGCTGCATCCTCCCCTTCCACCTGTACTTGGGCTCTCACCGAGAGAAAAATATAGTTCCAAGACAGTAATAGACCAGGTTCATGTATAGACTGATGGTAGCTTACATCTGAATAAAAATTGATATCAAGGCCTTGGTATCACGATGGATAAAGGGTGAAGGCTGCTCACAGCCAGTCTACCTGTGGGGAGGAGGAACCGCACATCCAGGGAGCCAACACTGCTTGGACTGGTTGTCACCTGCTCCTTGTGTGAGAGCTTATGCAGCAACGTGACATCCCAGTAATATCCTTGCCTATCCAATCAGGTCACCTTGCAGATGCGACACCTTATGTCTGTGCATCCCACCAGGTTTGAGCAAACTTTTTTTTTTTTTTTTTTTTTACAATATCTGACTCAAACCACTATATCTGACACATGACCACGTGCATGCGTGCCATAGGTTTGCCTGCTATCACTGCACTATAAGGAGGAGAGCACAGCCAGAATAGACTTAGGGGGAGCAGAGAGGAGGTTTCTTCCAGGCCCCCTCTTTTGACCGGGCCCAAGGCAGACACCTCGCCTGTAATCAGGCTCTGGAGGGAGGTTGGAGAACACACAGAGCTGAGTTCCTGCCTGACCAGTACACAGCGCATGCACACAACTTGTTCGTATGCTCGCTATACAGGAAGATACATGCAAGCGTTAGCTATGCATACACATACCTCCCAACATTTCAAATGGCCAAAGAGGGACACTTGTTTTAGGTGGTGTTCCTGGGGAAGTGGCTGGTGGACAGGGCACTACCGATATCTTTTAGGTTATTTTATGACCTATTCACATGTCTTTGTGCAGGGCTGGTGCTACCATTAAGGCAGGACAGGCAGCCGCCTTAGGGCGCCGCAACGGAGGGGCGCCGAAAAGGTAGAAGCTGGTATATATATATATTTTTTTATTAAATATATAGATCTGCCACGAGGGAGCGCTGATTTACACTACCAAGCGCTCCCTCGCGGCATCTATGTGACCCAGGCTCTGTAGTAACATAGAGTGCTGGGAGATGACATAATCTCCCAGCACTCTGTATTACTGAGGCAGTGCGCGGGAGCTTCAGCTCTGTGCCGAAGGAGGCACAGAGCTCTAAGTTATGGAATGCCGCTAGACCATCAGGAACTGAAGGTAGGGGATGACAGGGCATCGTGGAGATAAGGGGAGCATCGTGGAGATAAGGGGAGCATCGTGGAGATGAAGGGAGCATTGTGGAAGGGGCAATGTGGAGGTGAAGGGAGCATTGTGGAGATGAAGGGAGCATTGTGGAAGGGGCAATGTGGAGATGAAGGGAGCATTGTGGAAGGGAGCATCGTGTAGTTGAAGGGAGCATCGTGGAGATGAAGGGAGCATTGTGGAAGGGGCAATGTGGAGATGAAGGGGCAATATGGAAGGGTCAATGTAGAGCTGAAGTGGCATTGTGGAGATAAGGGGGCATTGTGGAAGGGGCAATGTGGAGATGAAGGGAGCATTGTGGAAGGGAGCATCGTGTAGTTGAAGGGAGCATCGTGGAGATGAAGGGAGCATTGTGGAAGGGGCAATGTGGAGAGGAAGGGGCATTATAGAAGGGTCAATGTAGAGCTGAAGTGGCATTGTGGAGATAAGGGGGCATTGTGGAAGGGGGATGAAGGGGAAAGGTGGAGATGAAGGGGCAATGTGGAAAGGGTGTTACGGTTTTCAGACACTTCAGACAGAGGGTATGATAAAACACAGTTTTATTAATAGAAGTAATGAACAATATCGCCCTCTACAGGCACACAGTGAAAACAAGGAATAAGTGTCTAGACCCTTACAGGCCAGTAGACTGGATACAGACAGAGTAGAATATATGTAAAAAATATATACTAGGGCTGGTAACCCAGAGAGGAGCACACAATAGTTAACACAGTCCTCATCAGTCTCTGTTGTGGTGTAGGCACGCCCAAGGTGTAGCTGAAGCTTGTATAAGTATGAGGAATCAATACAGAGTCTGCAGGAGAGCAATCGACTTGCACGGCAGAACTGACCCAGAACGCTAGAGCAATAATGGATAGCCCCCACGGGCGTAACAAATACTACCAGTACTAGGGAAGCGTGAGTCATTAGCCCCCATGGGCGTAAAACGGAGACTACAAGCTGCAAGAGCAAGGAACGTTAGCCCCCACGGGCGTATAACGGAGACTGCAAGCTGCAAGAATCAAGCCCCCTCGGGCGTAAACGGAAGCCAATAGCTAGTGCCAGGTAGCCCCCACGGGCGTATAACGACTCCACCAGTGCAAGTGCGTGGGCGAGGAGACCACCGGTATGGTACCGGAACAACTACCCTGCATAGATGAAATATGAGCCGCCGTCTCTCAGGCCCAAGCGGCCGGCTCAGCAGTAGTAGCGTAGCACTGCAAGGGTTAACCAAGGCACCTGGTAGGAGGTGAGGCACAGCAAGGAATCGGCTCAGCAATCGGTATCGCCCTAATGGTATAGCTCTGCAAGCTTAAGGAGACTCAGCTAGTAGTATAGCTCAGAAGCGTTAACAGTAACACAGTGACCCAAGGGTTAAGGTCAGTCTCGAGCACAAGCGCGACTACAGGAGTAAGAATGTCACCCAGTAGACAGCAGCAGGAACGTAGATAGACTGGAGCCGGTAACTGTGGAAAATCGTAGACAAGCCGGATCAGCAACAAGCAGGAACGTCAGCCAGGCCGGGTCGGATACCAGAGCGGGTTCGTAGACAAGCCGGATCAGCAACAAGCAGGAACACAGGATAGTATCAAGCAGGCCAAGTCGGTACACCGTAAATCAGGAACGCAGAGAACAGCAGCAAGGCTCAGGAACACCACGAAAGGGCACCTGACAGGTGCCAGCTGCCAGTTTAAAACGGGTAACCAGGGGCGGACCAACACAGCTCAGCCAATCAGGGAGCAGCAAAGCAAAGAGTGACACACAGGATCACGGGGACCGTGATAAAGGGGCATTGTGGAGATGAAGGGAGCATTGTGGAGATGAAGGGAGCATTGTGGAGATGGAGATGAAGGGAGCATTGTGGAAGGGGCAATGTGGAGGTGAAGGGAGCATTGTGGAGATGAAGGGAGCATTGTGGAAGGGGCAATGTGGAGATGAAGGGAGCATTGTGGAAGGGGGCATTGTGGAGATGAAGAGAGCATTGTGGAAGGGAGCATTGTGGAGATCAAGGGAGCATTGTGGAGATCAAGGGAGCATTGTGGAAGGGAGCATTGTGGAGATGAAGGGGGCATTGTGGAGATGAAGGGAGCATTGTGGAAGGGGGCATTGTGGAGATGAAGGGAGCATTGTGGAGGTGAAGGGAGCATTGTGGAAGGGGCATTGTGGAGGTGAAGGGAGCATTGTGGAAGGGGGCATTGTGGAGATGAAGGGAGCATGGTGGAGGTGAAGGGAGCATTGTGGAAGGGGCATTGTGGAGGTGAAGGGAGCATTGTGGAAGGGGCAATGTGGAGGTGAAGGGAGCATTGTGGAAGGGAGCAATGTGGAGGTGAAGGGAGCATTGTGAAAGGGAGCAATATGGAGGTGAAGGGAGCATTGTGGAAGGGAGCATTGTGGAGATGAAGGGAGCATTGTGGAAGGGAGCATTGTGGAGGTGAAGGGAGCATTGTGGAAGGGTCATTGTGGAGGTGAAGGGGGCAATGTGGTGGTGAAGGGAGCATTGTGGAAGGGGCAATGTGGAGGTGAAGGGAGCAATGTGGAGGTGAAGGGAGCATTGTGGGAGGGGCAATGTGGAGGTGGGGAGAGTGTGGAGGTGAATATGTGGGCGGGGGCAGGGGATTGTGGCAAGGTCATGGGGAGGGGGTTTGTGTCCGGGGGGGCATCAAAATGTATCTTCGCCTGTGTATACAAAAATCCTTGCACCGGCCCTGTCTTTGTGTAACTGAATAAATACAGCTAGGCAAAAACTATTTTATTTACACAGACTAATACATATAGTGAAGTTTACACAAACATTAATGTGAGTTTTATTGCTGTGGAGCAACGTGATACATTTATATATATATATACCACACAGTGGGAAAGAGGGATGGGGGATGGGGATATATGTGCCTATAAAAACAAAAACACACACACACACACACACACTCACTCACAGCAGGTTTGAACTAATTTATGTGCAGTCTTGAAGAATGCAATTCATGTGCCCTGCATTAACCATTTGAGTGTCAGAGAGTTATCCAGTATATTACAATGTTCAAGTGTTACAATATGCATGTATTCATATTTACAAGCATGCTGAAACTCTGTCCTTCAAAAATCTCATAAAATAAAAGACAATGAACAAACATGAGGAAAACTTTGTAAAGTGAAATTTCACCATATTACCATTAATTCCAGTATAATGCAGTTTAGTCTCATATAATGTGACCATAAACAAGAAGTAATCAGCAGGTCAGATATTAACCTATGGATGGGTTGACTCACATCATCCTCAGCTGGGCAAATGTATTGATCCCAAATGACTGGAGAGTCACAAGTTGCTTACCAATATTTATAAAGATGTTAGCAGCAAAAATCATAGCGTAGAGCCACAGATTCCCTAGCATGATGGTATCACAAATTACAGCTGGACAGCTACAGGAGGTCCTCACCCCTGTGGCTAAGGATAATGGGGATTATAGAAAATTAACAACTAGCAGGCCACAGGTTACCCACTCTTGTGCTAGTCCACTAGACTTGTCACAAGAGACATATATTTGTTAGGAGGCTGTAAATCAGAGAGCTGACCGGGTGGGTATGGAATGCACAACACCATAAATTCAGCAAGCACTACGCTGGGACGCTTAGTTACATTAACCCATAAATAACCAGGGCGTTTGCACTGCATTTTTTCACAATGCTTTGCACAATCCTCTGATCCTTATGGAGTTAAAAAATAAACTAATCATTTATCATGTCACTTTCTGTTCAGTAGAGTTGCCGATACCTTCTGGCTGTCGGTTGTATCTTTCCAGCTGTTCTCTCATCCGAGGGAGAAAGTCAAAAGCTTCTAATAAAGCCCATCCCCTCATCTGTAAAACAGCATTTAAGCACAATGGGCCAACATAGGAGTAATATGTCACTGTTGTGTACTCATGATGTGCACATTCAGGAAGCTCTCAATACTTGCCCATGATCTGGATCTGGTCTCTGTGCTGCGCCCCCAGAAGGTGTAGGTGTGTGCCCTGCGTGCTGAGCAGACTTCAAAAAAGGACCTTAACAAATGAAGCAGGACTTGTTCTGAAGGCAGCAAGTACAGTACGAACATTGCGTGCGTGCGTATATATGAAGCGCTACACGCATATGCAATTAATCACTCCTCTCAGCACAATGTGAGCGTGCCCTGAAATAAATGTGTTAACCCTTTAAGTGCCAGAGAGGCACTCAACGCATTGCTTTGCAATGTGTTGTACACCCCTCTGGCATTCAAAGGGTTAAGGTTTCTGGAGCGTTACTAAGAAGCTGGGCAGAAGCCACGAAAGTGTGACAGGCTAAATGTGGCAGGAGAGCGGGTTTGTGCTGCTATGCATGCAGGGCTTCAATTTCCACTCGCCCACACGTAATTTCTATTCGCCAAAAGCGAGTGGAAATTTTGAGCCTTATATAAGAAATCCAAATGTTTGGGCACTCGTTTAATTAATCACTTGCCTTGTTGCCAGTCAGTGGAAGATGTATAAACGTCCTTGAAGAAACGACAGCACTCACAGGACTTGGTTGATGATCACAGTTTGTGCTCTTTAATAACCAAAGATCCCAATGAGGGCTGAAATGCTGGTTATTACAGAGCACAAGTTGTGATAATCTACCAAGTACTGTGAGTGCTGTTGTGACTTCAAAGAACTGTTATGTACGATTTACCTCTCCAGTCCGGTACACACTTGGGCATGCAGTCCGCAACAACACCCACTGAGTCAGGGTCTGAAAAACCTCCCAAAGCAGCAGGAGAACTGTGCGGTATCTTCAAATTTTAAGCAGCCCGCGCAGCTCCTTGATGACACAGCGCGCTACTGGGTCTGTCACTGCTCTGCATTACATCACCGCTGACCCGCCTCCATTTACCAGAGGATGAGCGGATGTGAGTTAAGCTCATCCTCTGCTGCATTTACTGTGGAGCTGGCACGGTAGCTGCCAGGTGTAATGTTTGTAAGAAACTGCTCACTCTTTAAATACATCTATGGGCAACTTGAGGGCCTCTTAATTAAAAACGTATGTGCTATTGGGGGCCCCAAGTCTAGCAGGGTGTCCAATAGAAGTATATTAGGGCAAATTTTCAGGGGGCCCCCGATACTGTCGGGGCCCCCCCGCACCGCGGGGGTTGCGGGGGCCTCCGCTACGCCATGATGCAGCCATCTCTCTGCACATGATGGCTTCGGACAAACATCCTTAGCGAATTATAATACAGGATGTTATTCCAGGCTTGCAGAGCTGTGTAGGAGAAACAGATTGACCTGCTTCTTTCTTGTAATGTGGAACAGTAAGTTAATAGATGGAAGTGGAGTGGAGGTTAAAGGAAGTGTGGAGATCTGGGATAGATGCACTAAGGTGTGATAAAGAGGTGATAAACAGGAGATGACATTGCCTTTGTTCTAAACTCTCCATGTCCTATGTTTTTACATGGAGCTAATGCATAGTTTTCTCCAACTTTAGAGATCCTAGTGCATAGGCTCCATAGAACAACATAGGTGTTGGAGAAGTGATATCACTAGAGAAGTTATCTCTGTATTATCAACTCTTTATCACACCTCAGTGCATACCTCTTTCACTTGTAGTTATGTGAGCACTCTACCTATTATCTGTAAAAATAGTATGTGACTCCACTTTCTCTGGAAATTACCATGACTTCTTAAAGGTAAATAGGAAAATAATTCATGTTTATTTCTAAAATTAGGAAAGTCATTAGCTTTTTTTCAAGGCATAATAATGTTCAATGTTAACTTTCCTTATTGTAACAATATATATTGTCCCATTTTTCTGTGTTTCATATTTTTTTAATTCTGTTTACCTTGTAGCAACTATTTCAGTTCTCTTCATTCCATTTTCATTGATGTCAGTGTCCTATGCTTGGATCCAGTTTTTTTTTTTTCACATTCTGTTCATTTCAGCTGATTTTTGAAAACTGTGAATGGAAAGGGACACAAACACACACGTGGATACACACTCAAACTCACAGGCTGGTACACACACACACAAACATATACACACACAAACATACACAAACACACACGCATGCATACACACAGACACACACAAATATACACACACACAAACATACACAAACACACACACAGGTGTGGACACACAAACACACACACAGGCATGCACACAAGCATGCACACAGGCATGCACACACACACACAGGCATGCACACACACAGGCACACGATCACTCATGGATATACACACACACACACGGACACACACAAAACAAGCACACAGACGTGCACACAAGCACACACACACACACACACACACACACACACACACACACACACACACACACACACACACACACACACACACACACACACACACACACACATATATATACACATACGCACACACACAGACATGGACACACATAGGCACACAATCACACATGGATACACACACATGCAAACATACACAGACATACCCCCCCACACATACACAGGTGTACATACACAGGCATGGGCGCACACAGGTACACACACACTCACAAGCACACACAAAGGCAAACACACACACGCACACATACTCAAACACGTAAGATCCTTTGTTAATACAGTTGTCACTGAGCTTATATAGACTACACTGCACATCACTGAAAGAAGAGAACTGAGTTAGCTGATTTAACATAGACCCATATCATTAAAACAATCATGCACAATAACTGAATATATACTAGTAAAAAGAGACATTTTTAAATAAAGCATCACTATTTCTTTAAATGCTGGTCTTTTCTTGCTTTGGGTGTATACCTGCTACAGTATCAATAAAATATTTATTTTACAGCAGTTATTATGACTTGAAGAAATTGTGGAAAAAGATACATAAATATAGACTTTAATGTCCACATCTTCTGGGCAAGATTCATGTTGACTGCTAAGTAATGCTTTTGGGACCTCCCTAGCATTCATGAGATTAAATACTCAATTTAAAGTAGACCTGACAAAGAAAGATATGTTTAGTTAGTTTCATAAGCAATTAAAATAATTTTCTATATTGTATAAGTTGTTTTTTCCCCTTTAAAATAGTTAACCTTTACATTTTGGTGGCACAGTACCACTTTATACTAATTACCTGTACTGTATGCTAACTGGTTCTGCTTAAGGGTTTTTCCTGCTGAGTAAAACAAGGGTGTTCCCACTTCTAGAAGTTGTTTTATTCAAAAGTTATAATGGTTCAGACTGACAGGAAGTAACAGCATCATTAGTTCCTGAAAGTTTAAATCGACAGTAAGTGACTCAGCATTTATTATCACATTCTTTAGGAAGCTATTTGTCAGTAACTCAAGTAAGTAAGTAAAACTTTCTTACATTACATCTAAACCTGTGTCCCTCTAGTTTTAGACTATGGCCTCTTGTCCTAACGTTTTTACTCTTTTGAAATATACTTCCATCCTGTACTTTGTTGAATCCCTTCATGTATTTGAATGTTTCTATCATATCCCCTCTCTTCTCTCCTCCAAGCTATACATATTCAGATCCTTTAGTCTATCCTGATATTTCTTTTCCTGTAGACCAGTCACCATTTTAGTAGCCCTTCTTTGAATTTTCTGTAGAGTATCAATATCCTTCTGGAGATGGGGTCTCCAGTACTGTACACAATATTCTAGGTGAGGTCTAACTAGAGATCTGTAGAGAACAATGAAAGCCCTGCCCCTCTTGACAAGTTTTTCTCTTATCTTAATTGAAGATTGTCCCTCTCTGCAATCTACCTGGGCACCTCCCTTCTGCTCTGGCTGAACAGTGTTGCATCAGTAAAAGGGGCGGGAGGGGGATATTTTGTCATTAAATTACTCTTGAACTACAGCTCTGACAGAATTGAAATAACACTCTCCATGGCCAAAATACTTTGAAGACTAATTAGAGCTGCTTTTATTATGAAACCTTACTATCCCTTTAAAAAACTAATTTGAGCAAGGGTTGTATGGGAAAAAGTAATGTTAGCACTGTTACTGTTTTTATTTTTAGTTGCCCGGCAGTGAAGAGCTAACATTACTTTTTCCCATACAACCCTTGCTCAAATTATTTTTTAAGCGAGTGTTTAAAAATTTAAAATATGAGCAGGTAACAAACTATGCTTTGTTTCCTGATACAAGAGGGGGTTATGCACTAAGATGTGATAAAGAGATGATAAAGTGGAGATGACTTCTCCAGTTATATCACTTCTGCAGTTCCTACATTATTCTATAGATCTTATGCACTAAGATCTCCAGAGCTGAAGAAATCTTAGTGCATAGACTCCATAGAATAATATAGGAATTGGAGAAGTGATAAACTGGAGAAGTCATCTTCGCTTTATCACGTCTTTATCACCTCTTTATCAGTGCTTACTGAATCTCCCCCAATGTGTCAAAACATTCCTGCTGGGAATCTCTGGGATAGTATATAGAATGTGTTCCAGATTTCACATTACATTTACTGCATTGAAAACAATGTTTCAAGTGTTTCCCTTTGGTAACCCCCCCCCCTGCATAACAGCATAATAAAGACACAAAAACATGTAATTGCTTAGTAAATGTTGTAAAGGTTTTTATTCACATGTATACAGGTATTTCTCAGACTATTTTAACACTTTGTATACTATAGATGCCTTTAATACAATGGGGGAGATGCACTAAGGTGTGATAAAGAGGTGATAAAGTGGAGATAACTTCTCCAGTGATATCACTTCTCCAGTTCCTATGTTATTCTATGGAGCCTAGTCACCAAGATTTATCAGACTTTGGGGATCTTATTGCCCTTTGTACATTAAGTATATAATATACTTGCAATTTGCACGCAAACATTTAAATGAGTGGTAATGCAGGAAATATGTGTAACGATTCTTAGCAGATTGCATGTGTTACACTTATAACATTGCCTTTTATGTAAAAGGGAACATATGATCCATTGAATGTTTCATAATGTACTGGAGAGCTCTCGAGCATTAAGAAGGTTAAAAAACTAATTTGAATGAAAAGGGAATTCTTGTGTACTCCAAGTAGTTGAGTTTTCTTAGTAATTAAATGGGATAAAGTAAAATCACCCAGTAATTTAAATGGAGCATTTAGCCCATTGAATGTTGGAGATGACCTTAAAGATTAACCCCTACACTGCTGTCATTTCACATCACACACCCTCCTGTCCCAATGCTATACGTGTTTTTTCACACTTCTGTTGCAGTTTAAAATTAAAGGGACAGTAATACTTAAAATGTAAAAAAATATATTTTGTAGGATTTATGTCCCCAAATAAAACAAGGGTACTCCCACTGCTGAGAGATATTTCATTAAAAATTATAATAGCTCAAACTTGAATTTTTTTAGGTGCAATATCACAGTGGCCTGCAAGTTTACAGTGGCACTGTTGCTACACCATCCTATGGAGATTTATGGTCTACAGACCAGAGTAGTCCATGGGATGGTGTAGCAACAGCACCACTGTAGATTTTCAGGCTACTGTGATATTGCACCTAAAAAATTCAAGATTGAGCTGTTATCATTTTTTAATAAAATATCTCTCAGCAGTGGGAGTACCCTCGTTTTACTCAGGGGATAAACCCTACAACATTTTTTTTACATTTTAAGTATTATTATTCCTTTAAGTGTCAATTTTTGGTGCTTTTGGTTTGTGGATATCCTCTAAAATTACAGTTCAGTTATGGTGCTGCACACCAATGTTTAACTTCCACCACAACGAACGACACAATCCCAAGGGGAGACTCACCTCTAACAGGGTGATCTAAACTGCTTGAGTCCTCCAACACTGACCCTGAAATGAGATCCAGAAAAGAATGCAGCAGCCCTCCCAGCTTGTTGGTAATTCGTAGATGAGGCTAGACTGAGATTTAAGGACTAAAATCTTTCCATTTATTTAGCTGCATTTAAAATGTAAGCATTACAGACACGGATATAGCGGGACACAGTTAGGTGAGGTTGGTTATTAAACCAAAGCTTCAAAAAGCTTTTTATCAAATACCTCACAGCAATTTTAGCTGTATCTGAGTGGTACCACTAGCAAACATTTTAGGCAGAATGTTTAAATGTATTTGATACATAATATTCAATATACAGCTTTATAGATATATATGTATGTCTTTCTATGATTAAAATTGTATATGTATAATAATGGTTCTCATATGCTCATTGTAGGGGGGATAGGTTATAAAAGGAATAATTATAATATATTTAATTTTATTCTACTGTATTAATTACATTTAAAGTGCTCTCCATAAATATATTCTTACATTAAAACATTTTTCGCACCTGCCTAAGACTTTTGCACAGTACTGTATTTATATGTTTAAATGAGGTGTTGATATGATCCAATATAGATACACAAATGACAGTCCAAAAGGACTACACTTGCACAAATGTAACAAAAAAATAAGTGAAAGAAAGAAGACAGGGTCTGCTACATCCAACAGATTAGAGAATGATCCTTTTAATGAAAATGTAATAAAATATAATAAAATACAATATAACTATAAGCAAAAAAAAATGGAGCACAAGACTTAAACCTTAATTAATGGGTGAAAAACATAGAATCCTCTCCTTTCCTGAGAAAAATAGCATCCTGAGTGGTGTATAATAGTAATCCTGTAGTAAACAATGGTAACCTGTCACGGATTTGAAGACTCTCAGACTTAAGGTTTGGTAAAAACTTAACTTTATTAAAAGTTAAAGGCAGTCCCTATAGGGTAAACATACATAACAATACAACAGTAATATAACATATAATAGGTTCTACCGGCCTTGCCTAAATACCGGGCAAGGCAACCCAAGTGACAGTTTTAATGACAGGCTCTACCGGCCTTGCCTATACCGGGTAAGGAAACCGTGAGATGACATATACCGGTTCTACCGGCCTTACCAATACCGGGCAAGGAAGCCCCCACGGAATGCTGAATGTAGGCTCTACCGGCCCTGCCAATACCGGGTAAGGAAACCTTAAAGATGGTGAATTACAAGGTTCTACCGGCCTTACCAATACCGGGCAGGGCAGCCCAAAGGAGTACTGGAGTAGGCTCTACCGGCCCTGCCAATACCGGGTGAGGCAACCTACAGGATGGTATCGTCAAGGTTCTACCGGCCTCATCAATACCGGGCAGGGCAGCCTGAGCAAGTAGACCAGCTGTCAGGTGACTAAGACAGCATAGAGCATAAGTATAGAGGTCTTACTCAGCAGGAGTCTATTGCCAGGGATACTCAGACAACTGCAAGGAAGTGGACAGCCACTGACCACAGTACTGGATGTTCAGGAACAAACCAACGTCCGCACGTTGGGATTAATGGTAATAGCGCCACCAGGTTTAATGAAGCAAACCAGCGACCGCACGCTGGAACTAACAATGTATATCGCAACCAGGTTTAGTGGAGCAAACCAGCGTCCGCACACTGGAGCCAATAATGTATCTCGCAACCAGTTTAGTGGAGTAAACCAGCGTCCGCACGCTGGGACCAACAATGTATATCGCAACCAGGTTTAGTGGAGTAAACCAGCGTCTGCACGCTGGGACCAACAATGTATATCGCAACCAGGTTTAGTGGAGTAAACCAGCGTCCGCACGCTGGGACCAACAACGTATATCGCAACTAGGTTTAGTGGAGCAAACCAGCGTCCGCACACTGGAGCCAATAATGTATCTCGCAACCAGTTTAGTGGAGTAAACCAGCGTCCGCATGCTGGGACCAACAATGTATATCGCAACCAGGTTTAGTGGAGTAAACCAGCGTCCGCACGCTGGGACCAACAATGTATATCACAACCAGGTTTAGTGGAGTAAACCAGCGTCCGCACGCTGGGACCAACAATGTATGATCAGCAGCGAGAAGAACAATGTTGCCAGAGCGACGGCTGGAGCAGGAGATTCAGGAACTCAGTATTAACCCGTGAGGTGCTGGAACACAGGAACACTAGCATACAGGAACACTGGAACACTGGAACACAGGATCAGCAAGTACAGCAGGAACAGGCCCAGAAGCCTGACAAGCAGGTCAGGCAGAGTGAAGTCAGAAGCACCACGAAAGGGCAACCTGGAAGTGCTCAGCCTGGGTTTAAAAAGGCTGTGTGAGGAGGCAGGGCCGGATTTACATCTCAGGAGCCTGTAGGCACAGAAATCTGAAGCGCCCCCTCCCCCATTGGCCATCTCCACTGGACACCTCCACAATGCGCCTAATCTCCACATTGCCCCCATCATCTCCATGTTGCCCTCACATTGCCTACCCCCCCCTTTGTCCGTTTCCTACCTCCCTGGCAGGAGATCTGTCGTCTGTGCCTCCTTTGGCACAGTCCTGTATGAGCTGGAGCTCCTGCGTGGTCTCCTATTCAGGAATGCAGAGCGCTGGGAGATGATGTCATTAAGGCTTAAAATGTGCATACCTCAGCCCCCAAGATGTGTCTTACTGCTAAGGAAGTAATGGACAACATACTTTTTTTGTATGGTTGCTTAGGATTTTGTTCATAACAGCTATGTGGCTAAATCAGTGGAAATGTGGTGAATTTTAATTTGTGTCCACTGGTGCAGTTGGTTTGATCTAAAATTGCTCTTAGCACATCAGCCTTACTATCACCTGTTATTAGTGTTACAAGGGCAAGAAAATGATGGGGATTTTGTGCTAAATAAGGAGCTGTAATTGCTATTAACCCCTTAAGGACCCATGACGTGCCAGGACCATCCTGAGTAAACTTGTGTTAAGGACCAGTGATGGTCCAGGTACATCATGGAATTCAGGGGTCCCCAAGCAGCTGTACACTGCTTGGGGACCACTGAATTGGAATTGCAAAAAAAAAATCTCTGTGACCTTTAACTGCTCGTGAAGGGGTTAAGTTTCTGTGTCTTCCTAATGCCAATTTAATATGCTATGTCTGTCAAAAAGCCTCCCCATAATGTTACCTGCACCAAGGATAGGACAAAGGGGGAGTCTGTGGGTGTCCATTCCCAACCTGGGAACTTTCTCTTCCTCTCTGGTGCCACTGCAGAATATAATTTGCACGAATCGTGGTGAAAGGGGCGGATATTACTTATGATGGGAGTGGGGCTTATCAGGTGCATCACAAAAGTGGGAAGGAAGTGGGAGAAACTGGGTGGGGAAGGAGGAGAAGTGGGAGGAACAGGGTGGGAAGGAGCATAGGACATAGTTTTAGAGGAAACTCATCACATCCGGAGAATCAGCCTCTGTTCCCGGAAACCCGGTAATGCACTCTCAAAACTGAAGTCTCTGGGGCAAATCTGGAGAGTTCCCAGGTATTTTCATTCCTTTACACCAGGGCTGTCCAAGTTCAATCCTCAAGGGCCACCAACTGGCCAGGATTTAACCTTTTGAGTGCCAGAGGGGTACAAAACACATTGCTTTGCAATGCATTGCATACCCTCTGGCACTCAAAGGTTTAAAGCTTTCCCTGAATAAACACAGGTGAGTCAGTCAAAATGAATGTGCTTAATCAGGGAAATCCTTACATCCTGGACTGTTGGTGGCCCTTGAGGACTGAACTTGGACATCCATGATCTATACCTTACCTTGGCCAATTTACTTAGCAAGACATAGAGGAAATTTCAGTGTGTTGCTGGCTTTTATTAAAGTCCTGCACTGGCAGAGTGCTTCAGCTGGTGTATAAGGATCACATGCATGGGCGTCCGCAGGGGGGGCAAGGGGGGCACTTGCCCCCCCCTGGATTTTCATCTCTTGCCATTTAAAAACACGAGTGTGGTCTGTAGCTCTCGTTTGCACTCTGCTCCTTCTGCTGCCCGTGGCGATCACCTCTCCTCTCCCCTCTCCTCCGCGATGCCCGTCACGCACAGTTGGCAGCCAATGAGAGAGGAGTATCCAACTCTCCTCTCTCATTGGCTGAAGTGCGGTCTGCACTGCAGCCAATGAGAGAGGAGAGTTTGATACCCCTATCTCATTGGCTGCCAACTGTGCGTGACGGGCGTCGCATCGTGGAGGGGAGAGGAGAGGTGATTGCCTCTGGCAGCAGATGGAGCAGTGCTGCAGAGCGAGAGCGAGAGCTACAGACCCCAGTCAGGAGGAGACCTGGATTTTTCAAGGGAAGGCTGCTGGGTGCACATCATCTGAGGCTGAGCCAAGGTAAAGGAAGGTCATGGTGTGACTGAGGTCTGCCAGGGCCTGGGGTAAGGTGGGCGAGATAATATAGTGAAGTTTGCATACAGATCTGTGCCGAAGGAGGCACAGACTTTTCCTGCCGCTGGACCACCAGGGAGGTAGGAAACAGATATGGGGGGCAATGTGAGGGCAAATTAGAAGCTGAGGGGGGCAAGTTAGAAGCTGATGGGGGCAATGTGAGAGCAAGTTGGAGCTGATGGGGGCAAGTTGGAGCTGATGGAGGCAATGTGAGAGCAAGTTGGAGTTGATGGGGGCAAGTTGGAGCAAGTTGGAGCTGATGGGGGCAAGTTGGAGCTGATGAGGCCAATGTGAGGCCAAGTTGGAGCTGATGGGGGCAAGTTGGACCTGATGGAGCAATGTGAGGGCAAGTTGAAGCTGATGGGGGCAATGTGAGGGCTAGTTGGAGCTGATGGGGCAATATGGCTTTTAACATCACTCCACCTCCAAATATCAATCTTGTCGCCACTCACAAGTTGCATTCACTCTGATGGTATCAACAAATCATCCTCATTATCTGACTCTTGCTCCACATAGATATCGAGGTTCCGTCAGCTTGTAGGTATAATAACTTGTGAGTGGCGACAAGATTGATATTTGGAGGTGGAGTGATGTTAAAGGCCCATGTATTGAGTGAAGTTGGGTGAGAGTATCCCTATTTATTTATATACACCTCTCCTATTTATTATCTTTTGAAGAGCGAGACTCAATTGCTAGATGGTTTTGGAGAATGACTGTGTATATCTGCATTATATTATCATTCCATCCTCATTGATGAATAACACTATGAGAATGTGTCATCTTCATTATATTATCATCATTGTGGCTCTAATCCTGTGATTTCAGTTCTGTGGATGTGTTGTTTTTGGATTTATTTACAATTACAACTTTTTGGAATCATGTCCAGTTGTTGGCTATGACATTATTTGAGCTACTCATAGCCTTTATCTATGGCCATTAGATTTTTCTGTTGTTCCATATTTTTAGGAGGCTGGCGCCAGTCTGGGGTGGGTTGGTTTTATATGTATATTGCTTAGTATTGTCTCTTATATTTATATATATTATAGGTGGTTTGATTAGGCTGGGACTGGGTGGTGTACTATGAGGGAGGGGGGAACATGTTTTCATCCACCAATTTTGATTTTAGATGTATTGTGACATGTTGTCATAAATACATTTTGGTATACTTTTTTCTAAGGAATTTTTCTGAGTTACTTTATAATGGTAGAGTGCCTCTAGGTAATCCTCATCTTTTGATCTCTTTACATTTGCTATGCATTTGATGAATAGACCCCTGAATGTTAGGGGTAAAATAAAGGGCATGGGTGTATGACTATTGTGGTGCATTGAATAGTGTTAACAATTAAAAAAGATTAGAAATTGCAACACAAATCAGACAATGGCAACTTGATTCTTCTATTAAGCTTTTGTATTAGGATTCTCAACCCTTTGCATGCCTGAGCTTTATGTGATGACTATGCCCCTCCCCTTCATGACATTGTGTAAAAGGGACAGAGTATGAATGTCATTAAAATTATGCCCCCCCCTGGAAAAATTTCTGCGGACGCCCATGATCACATGTTAGGTGCAGCTGCACTTGCAAATTCATATATACACTCCAATGTCTTTTTAGTGACCCCACTGAATATTCTGGTGCTGAAATACACTTTAATAATCATAACAATAATACTAATCAAAAATAATACTGCTAACTCTCCACTCAAGGCCGATACGTCTGACCTGAAAGCAGTCATGTATTCTGTCCTCTGTCTCAGTTTGTTTGCTTTCCTATTGTTCTTGGAGAATTAACAGTAATATGTAAATCACTGAGCACCAATCCAGAACGGATTATCGTTGCCTGTTTATTTTATGTGTGAGCACAGCTGTAAACTCTTGTTAATCCTTTATTTATTCAACATTACTAATTAATCTCATTTGACACACATTGCACCTGCGTTCCAAGTCTGTATAAAACTGTGTAAATTAGATTTACTCCAGCCAAGAATCAAGCCTGTGACTATGTCTTGGTTATCTTTACTTCAAAGCTGCCGCTCAAGGCCAATACATCTGATACACAAAATCTTGAATTAGTATATTTGATTTGGAATGGAATTTGAATCTGCTATTCAAAATAAACACAATGCATGAGAGTTGACTGTGGGACTTATTTATATCAGGTTTTGTTCACACTAGCAACATTAGAGCAAAATTCATTGCCTCTCAGTGGGATCCATGGGACAATATGACACAACGGTTAGCTTTACCTTGTGTGCCATTAAAGGGGAACTATCACCCCAACTAATTTGGCATCTAGCGATAAGCATAACAACAAACTGTTATGCAGAATAAAAACTGTGTTAGTCATAAATCCTTCCTCAGCCAACACTGACGGCCAAGCAACATTGCTCTACAGGCATCTGCGCACCTGTGCCGTCAGTCCTTTCCGGTACCTCAAGGTACCATGCAACTCCTCCTAGAGGAGACCGGGTGCAGACGGGCAGATGTCTGTAAGCAAAGATGTCTGTGCTGTTGCCTGGCCATCAGTGTTGGCTGAGGTAGGATTTTTGACTGCTGTTGTCTGTAATCTGCATAACAGTTTGATTGTTAAGCTTATGGCTAGTTGCATAATTAGTTGGGGTGGACTTTAGTTGGAGTGATAGTTCCCCTTTAAAGAGTTAAACATGCTGCAACTACTATCCGTTCTGTGTTGAACATCTGTGTTGCAGCAGATTTATCTAAACAGAGACCACTTGTGAAGCAATGCTTTGGAGATCTCTGTAGCATTCAGAAGTCCCACTTAAAGAAATGCTAATTGTTGTGAAATGGAATTTATCCCCTATGGTGCAGATGAATTTGTCCAGAATTACGCCTCTGGGGTGAAGCACTAAGGCACGATAAAGCTAGCGAGATCTTAATGAATTTACGTCATAGAATAATGTAGGACTTGGAGAGTTTAGATCATAGTAGAAGTCATATCCACTTAATTACCTGTTTATCACCTCTTTATCACGCCTTAGTACATCTCCCCAAGTTCTTTTTGGTACATCAGCCACACTGTTGGTAGATTATATTCCTTATAAACTGGCAGAGAGAAGATTGTATAAGTATTTGTCTACAATTTGAAAAATAAATGTGTCCACAATTTTACATGATAATGTCTTCTAAAATGTTACGAAATAGGAAAAAAATGTAAAATAGGAATAAATATTCAAAACTGGTAGCAAAATAAAAAAATCTACCAGTACTTATTTTTCATTTAAAAATGAATAATACATGTCCTCTTATATGCAGTCTAACAAACACACGTTGTAATTCCTAGAGTAATATATAATCCATGAAGTAAATAAATAAAAAATATGTGAATAGTTACTTGCTTTAACTCTTTTTGTGTCAGAGGGGTGTGCAACACATTACAAAGCAATGAATTGCACACCCCTAGGGCACTCAAAGGGTTACGATCATTGATGATTTAGGAGATAATTCATTAGGGGCCCAATTGAACTCCCAGTTTTGCCAATTATAATCTTTATTTTATATCTACAATTCAATAACTGTGGATTATATCACAGGCTCTGGAAAGGGCTGAGCCACTAGGGTCATTGCTCCATCAAACTTTATTACCAGTTCAGTGCACGTCTCCTTCAAGGCATCCTGCAGCATTCCAGCTGTTGTTGGACTGCAGTTCTTACCATCCTCAGCTGGACAATTTATATTAACCCTTTGAGTGTCAGATGTGTGACAATGCATTGGATACCCTTCATGTACACAGAGGGTTGAATCTTCATTTCTGTAATTTCATTTCCGATAGATTAGTCACTGTAAAAGGCTGGTGGATGTCCAAATCTGATCTCATGGACCATATACAGAACAAAACAAATGCATTTACATTGGATAAAGTAGCCATCTGCCTTCACCTCCAGGTTTTTACTGTAGTATATTTATCCATTTATATAAGCTTTACTGGTTAATTTTTATCCTCATAAATGCTAGAGAGATTTCCAGTTTAATGGAGACTTCTATAACAACCAAAGGGTTAAGAGTTTTATACTGTGCTTCTGTCTTTAATGCTAAGGATATTGTCTGTGTTAGGGAACAGTTGATTGGGCTGGGCTTGGGTCACTGAGGAGTTGAGTGCGGCCATGGGTAGGACAGGCACCAGGGTTACTTTGCCTGGGGCTCTTGAGATGTAAATTAGGTTATGCAGATCAATAGATTCAGGCAATTCCTGATTAAGCAGAGGGGAATTTAGTAAAAGCTCAGCCATTTTGACTTACCCACGTGTGAAAGAAGAGAAAAATCCTAGCCTGATAGGGTTTCAAGGCATGGTAGTGGAAAACCACAACACTTATTGGAATTTCCATTCACAAATAATTTAATGTTTGTAAATTTCTTCCATTGATGGTTAACAACCCAGCAGTCTGGTTTTCATCTAAAAGAATAAAAAAATAACTGGGTGAAGTTATCTTGAACTTCTCCTAAAGGAGAACTTTAATCTAGGAACAAATGTCTCTTAGATTGTTTAACAGACCATGTTAGGCCTGGATTGCACTGCAGTTAATAATCTCATCAAAGGTTTTTATCCATAAATGTTTCAATTTTCTTCAATTGGAATCTATTAGTTAAAAATGGTAAGACATAAATTGCAAAGTAATCTGGACCATAATTAGATGGGAATTCTTCATTAGGGATGCGTGAAACTTCATTAACCTTTTCAGAAAATCCATCCAGAAGATATTCACTTTTGGCTGAATAAAGTTAGCATAAATCCAAGAAAAAGAGAGAGAAGAAAAGAGTGAGAGAAAAGGAGAGAGGGAGATAGATAGATAGACAGATAGATAGATAGATAGATAGATAGATCACTTCCCTTCAGCCTGGCTGGTTAAAACAGCAAATGGAATAATAAACAAAATGTTGGCTTCACAAAAATTGCTTCAGGTCTTGTTAAAAGCCAGTTTAGTTCAAATACTAAGTTTAGTTAGTTTACTGAACTATTTCACTCATCCCTATCATTAATTTAGCAATTTTTCTTTTTTTTTGAGTAGTCTATTTCAAGTGACTTTCTGTTTACACTAGAAATCAACCGTTCCACCCCTTTCTACTATTATATCAGAAATGGACAAACCTTTAAAACTAAAATTATGAAAACTATTTGCTACTATAGTACATTTGTAATACCTGGAGGTCTGCAGCCTGTATACCTCTGACTGATTGAAATTACCTCTTGAAGTATTTGCCAAATTGCTTTGCAGTGCTTTGGAGACCTTACTAGCATTTGAGTATTTAAAACACCCATGTAAATCAATGGTAATATGGGGAATGTTTATTTGTCTGTATGGTGAAGTTGTTTTGCTCCAGAACTGCTCAACTTCTTATATACCAGTCTCACTAATTCTTGGTATTGTCATTGCAAAACCCCTTTATGGAAATTTGTTTTTCCCTTGCCAAAACAGCTTCTTCCACACATAGATACCTTTATTATTTATGAAATTCAGAGAAATTCTCATTATAAAACCTTCAGGGGCATCATATATTCTTAGGCTGAGCCATCTGACATTCCTATGCCAGCGGCATTTAGCTGAGGTTACTTTGTTCCCTGCGCCCCACACAGATAATGAAACAGGACCAGCCCCAGGAGGGCATAGTAGCAGCAGCCTGTGTGATTGCATTATAAATGCCACAGTGCACTACACATTTTATGCTTGATTATAAAATTCATAGTTTAGGAAATCAAAATGTAAACGAGAACCCTAATTACTACTAAACAGAAAGAATCAATGCACAAAGGAACATACAATCTTAGATATACAGGGTTGGATTTCCATCTTAATCACCCCTGGGCAAAGCAAAAAAAAGGCTCTCTTATTCCCACCCATGGCCACAGCCACAATTTATCCCAACCTTAGCCCCACTCACTGCTGTGTAACATAGAAAACATACTTAGCCTGCAACATATTACCCCCCAAAATTATTTACTGTTAAAGAGATGTCCCAACATACATTGCTTCACAATGTGTTGGAGACCTTTCTAGCATCCAAGGGATTAAATAATTACCAGAAAATGGGGACAGAAACTGATAAACTGGCCACCAGTAAATCAGTAGTAGGTGTCTGGAACAGGACCATTGGGATTGCTTTGGCTGCAGTCACAACCTGGAATATGGAAGTGGCCAATACTCATTCTCCTCAAATCTTGTCGCTCAAGACAGTTGCCTACTAAGACTAATATTTATCATGTGGTTATATGGCATCTATTCGCAAAGATTACTCAAACATAAGTGATCTCGTTGTATCAACTTAATAGAATAATATAAGAATTGGAGAGTTTGTTGCACCTCTTTATCATACCTCAGTACATTTTTCTGCAGGTACCATCCATATACTTTTTTGCATATGTTTTGTAACATGTGAATTTCATGCTGTCCTTCTTTTCCTCCCAGTTCCGATCCAGGTAGCTGCGATTTACCAGCCACTAAGCAACCACTCCTCCTTTCTTTCTGACTTTGAAAACTGGCTATGTTTCCTACATTACTCATTGGCAACTTCAGCTTAGACATTTATGATTTGTCTTCATCCATTGCTTCCTGTTATTTTTCTCTGAACTACTGCCAGTGTTCAAGGGGAAGACCATTACCTGGTCCTAGTATTCATCAAAATCTATTCAGTTTCTAAATTCACAATTTTCCCCTATCCTCTGTCTAATCTCCTTCACATTTTCCCACACATGTTCCTCTGCTCCCCAAAGCACCTCTCTTTACCAGGAAACTACAGTCTCAACCTACAATATCTTGCAACGATTATGCAAACTTCTCCCTCTTCCTTTGCGCTACTACTAACCTAGACCCTGTATTGCTGATGATTGACTACAATGATGGACAGCTCTATTCTCATGTTGTGATTGGTCATAATAGACTTCAAATATGCTTGTGTTTGTCTTATCGGCTTTTGATGATAATGAGTAAGTGTTCCACATGCGAAACTCGTTGATCAGAGCAAGCAGCTAGCTCTGCTCTAAAATAACCACTACAGCCTCTTTAAGTTTGCACATGGATTAAGGTACTGTTATGTTTTAATGAAAATTTCAATAAACAATTCGTGTTTTTAAGTTGCTGCATTTCTGGCTATGATTGTTTGTGTTAGTGCACCCTTCTACTTGCATTCTTGAATTGAAGAAACTAGAGAAGCTCCAGGTAGCACACACGGTGCCTTACAAACTGCAATGAAGCTACAATAGAGGAGTTTAATTATCACAAAAACTATACTTAAAGCAAGAGTATACCACACTATTTCACTTGTACCCATAAGTGGTTGGAGCAATTATCTTTGTCTCTATGCCCCCGGAATCCCAGTCCCTGGCTAAATTCATCAACCCATATGCTACGCACCTGTTATTGAACTGCAGAACTTCTCTTGCAAAAGTATAATTCTCTTGATGACTTCCACCATTATAATGTCATCCTATCTTGTTTCAACACAGTTTCCACTCAGGCTTAAACAGCATTACCTTTCAAACCTAATCAGCACTCACAAATCTAACCCAAGTTTCTTCTTTGAAATATTTGGATCTCTCCTCAAACCCTAAACTGCTCCTCCTTTTCCTATACTTCACACATAAGATGCAGTTAATTCAACAAACCATTATCATAAAGTTGCAGGGTTCTTCTGCCATGTACTGCCAACCCACACTTTCTGAGTTCTTGGGAAGGAGTCAAAAACGTCACAAATATAATCCCAAAGTACTCCTGTGGAATCCTAATGGCCTCCCCTAGGTATGTTGTGTAGTATACTTCAGCTGGTTCAATTTGTGTGTATCCCTTAGGTGTAATACTACTACAAGTATCAACCCTGGGATACTCCAGGAAGCGCCACAAACAATAATGCCAATAGAATGCAATGTTGGCAATTAGATACAAGTATCAACCCTGTGATGCTCCAGGAAACACCACAAACAATAATAACAATAGAATACAACGTTAGTAATTAACTATTCTGATGAGTAGTCCTTTTACAGGGTCCCAAAAAGGGGTCCTATGCAGCTGTTAAGTGGGCAAGGATTCCCAACAGTATAACCATAAAGAAAAAAGCAAAAGAAAAACAGAGCAAAAGGTCCCCTATAAGTGTAGTATATTCGTATTCTTGATCCTCCACCTTCACCACGTGCTCTAGAACTGTACTCACTTGTTCGAGAGTCAAAAAGAAAAAGAAAAAAAGACACTACTATTAATGGCACTCTAAATTTCCCAAACAATAATAAAAAAAGGAGCACAAGCTATGTCCCATATGAAGAGAAAAATTCTAAATCATATGTAGATGGATACAATAATATCACTAAAAACACAAAATCTTTATTATTGACTGTTAAAAAACATCTACATCATATTATAATATCAAATGATAATCCTAATATGAGAGATTTTTTTTTTTTTTTTTTTTAAACTGAAGTTTATTAAGAATAAAAAAAAAAAGAATAAACAGAACATGAATGTGAGAAAGTAATGTAGAAAGTAAGTAAAGTAATAATACAAATAATAATAACAATATGATAATACATTAACAGTATGATAATATGTTAAATATGACATATAGAATGAAATGAATAATTAATAATGTAATACATTTATAATAGGAAGTAAGAGAAGATGGAGTAATAAAGCCGAAAAGAGAGGAAAAATGTCTAAAGGGAGTGGTATTAGGGATTGCACAAAATCTTTTTGTTATAACAAAACTTACTGTCCAACCATGGAGACCAAATAGAGGTAAAAGCATCAAAGTTTCCAAGTTCGATCGAATTGAGGTATTCGTTTTTACAAATAAAATTTATTTTGTCTAAAATATTTGACCAAGAAATGTTAAATTTCTTCCAGTGAGAACCAATACAGGTTCTGGTTGCTGAGCAGATTCTAACGATAAGCTTGTCTTGGTGTTTAGAAACTGCGTCGACTTTGAGGCCTAGTAAAGCTTCATAACTATTAAGGGAGACTCTTTTGTGAAGGATAGTTGAAAGGAGTTTATTAATTTTTCCCCAAATGAGTTTAACTTTAGGACAAGACCACCATATATGTAAGAATGTCCCAGTATCCTGACAGCCTCTGAAGCACTGGTCGGGGATATCAGGATACATTAAAGCAAGTTTGGCTGGAACTAAATGGTAAAGATGAAGCATCTTGTAGGATTGCTCAACTAGATTAAGATTCAGGCTAGTTTTATGTATTCTAGTGATGATAGATTGCCATTCTTCATGTGACCAAGAATGTTGTGACATATTTTCCCATAAATGCTGAGATTTTAATTTTGTTGTGTCATATAGTAATATTTTATAAATGGGAGAAATAGATTTTTGGGGGGGAGTCCATAGTTTGAAAAAGGATTCGAATTTTGTAAGAGGCATAGTAATATAATCACCTAAATAATGAGTGAGGGTGATTTTAATAGAGTTATATGTGTGTTTTTCTTCTGGCAAGCCGACGATAGGGTCTTGTAAGACTGACCAATCAAGAAATCTGTTTCTAAAAATTAGGGTACTTAGGTTATCAAAACCATATTCTGATAATTTAGCGACAAAATTTGATTCACTAAGGTTCCAATTAAAGAAAGAGGAAGATAGAGGAATGAGTTTCGATCTGAAGTCAATCAGTTTAAGCTTAATTCTATGTTTATCCCAAAGCCAGAGATCATTTATTGTTGTTTGAAGAGCATTTTGTAGGTTCGAAGATCTCTGATGGGGGAGGGACCAGATCCAGTTAAGAAGAAATTTTCTTGGGGTTAGTTGAGATTCCAAAGAAACCCATCGAGGACAAAGCCAGGGAAGATCATATTTAGCAGTAAGAACAAGAAGTTGTGATAGTCTGGAAGAGAGATAATAATTATATAGATTAGGAAATAAAAGGCCTCCGAATTTCTTTTCTCTGAATAGAGTGTCTCTTTTAATTCGTGGATGCTTATAGAGCCAGGTAAAACTAAAGAATTCGTTTTGTATTCTAATAAGATCTGATTTATGGATTCTGATTGGAAGCGTTCGAAAGAGGTAAAGAACTTTAGGGAGAAGATTCATCTTTAAAGCATTAATTCTTCCAAAGAAAGAGAGAGGAAGCGGAGTCCAATTTGATAATTTGTCCAGAAAAGTTTTCCAGAGGGGTCTGAAATTGTAAGAGAAAGTTTTATTTATATTTTTGGGGATCTTTACACCCAGGTAAGAGATGAAATCATCTCTCCACTTAAAAAGAAAGGAATCGGAGATAGAAGTTTTAACATCTTTTTCTAAATTTAAGCTTAAAATTTCAGATTTCTCTTGATTAATAGTCAGGCCATAAATTTGACTAAAATGTTGAAGAACAGACCACAGGGTATTAATAGAGAGCAGAGGGTCAGAAATGAACATCAAAATATCGTCAGCATACAAATTAATTTTAGAATGTTGATCCAATCCAATTCCCTTAATTGAAGTGTTTATCCTAATAGTAGCTGCTAGGGGTTCAATACAGAGGGCGAAGATTAGTGGTGAGAGGGGACATCCTTGTTTGGTGCCCCTTTTAATTGAAATTGGACTACTTTCAAGGCCCATCATTCTTAGAATACTTATAGAATTATTCTGTAAGGCCGTTAGATAATGTTCGATGTGACCATTTAAACCAAAAATAGAGATAATTTTTTTCATATAGGTCCAATTAATAGAGTCGAAAGCTTTTGTTATATCCAATGAGAGAAGGAGAGAGTTTTTAGATTTAAGTCGGGAAGAGATATCAATGACATCAAAGGCTCTTCTAGTTGAATCACTGGTATTTCTTCCAGGAACAAAACCACATTGATCTGAGTGGATCAAATAAGGTAGAAAAATTTTTAATCTGTCAGCTAATAGCTTTGAGAGAATCTTAAGATCTGTATTGATGAGGCTAATAGGTCTGTAATTATTAATGTCTTCTGGGTCTTTGTTTGGTTTACAGATCATAGTGACAAAAGAGGAGTTTGAGTCTTTATCAAGGGTTTTTTTTTCCAGGATATAGTCAAAGAAAAGTTTTAGGTAAGGAGATAATTCTTTAGCAAAACATTTATAATAAAAGTTAGTGTAACCGTCTGGTCCTGGACTTTTACCATTTTTTAAACTACTTATTACTTTTTCGATTTCTTCCTTTTCAATTGGCATATTTAGACGTTTGCGGCCTTCATCATTTAAACTTGGGAGGTCTAAATCGGAGAAAAAGTCATGAAACTTATTTTCTTCAAATAGAAGTTTTTCATTAAACAAGTTAGATAGGTGAGTTTCAAAGGCTTTGATAATATTTTTTACATTGGAAGACTTCCCGATGGAACCACCACAGTTAATTTTCCTAATGTTTTGAGTTGGTTTACGAGAATCCAATTGATGGGCCATTAGTCTATGAGCTTTATTGCCCCATAAGAAGAACCTTTGTTTAGTCCAAGAGAAGTTGTTATCAACAACTTTATCAAGAAGGAGATCAATTTGTTCCTTAACTTTACAAATTTCCCTAGCTCTTTTGAGGGTCGGGGAAGAAGATTGAGTTGAGATCAGATTAGCTAAAGATTCCTCGAGAGATCTCAAAAGGGCATCCCTGTTTTTCCGCCTGTGACTAGCAAGATTAATTAGTAAACCTCTAATGGTGGCCTTATGGGCAAGCCAGATTGTGGCTGAATTAAGATTATCGTTTGGAGATGTATTTTCTTTGAAAAATAAATTTATGTGTTTAGATACTCTGAGTTTAATGTCTCCATTCAACAGTAGACGTTCATTAATCCGCCATCTAAAGGCTCTGTTTGATTTCAAATTGCAAGTAATCCAGAGAGATACAGAGCTATGGTCAGTCCAAACTTGAGGAAACATTATGGTGTCTATGACGTTTTCCAGTGAGTATTGATCTATGAGGAAATAGTCAATTCTCGATGAAAGGTTTTTGTGGGGGCAGAAGAAAGTGAATTCCTTGGACCTGGGATTTCTTTCTCTCCAAGGATCAAAAACTGCTAACCCGGACATAAAATCTTTAATAATCTTAGAGAGACCATCTCTGGACTTATCCGAAGACAGTCTATCCAGTCCAGGAGATTGACATAAATTGAAGTCACCTCCTATGATTAATCTTCCTTTTTGGTTTTCTTGAATAATTAATTTTAATCTCTGAAAGAAGGATTTTCTTTCAAACTGTGGTGCATATATATTCACTATGGTTAGAGTGATACCACAAAGATTTCCAATTAAAATTAAATAATTTCCTTCGTGGTCTGTAATGACGTGTTCTGTAATGAATGGGACATTATTTCTAATAAGGGTGGCAACTCCACCTCTCCTCCCCTCACTAGAACTCGTATAGAATCTATTATATTTTTTAGACAGAAAATGAATTTGACTTTTCTTTCTGAACTTGGTCTCCTGAAGGAGGAGAAAGTCTGACTTAAACCTCTCTAAAGATAAAAAGGCTTTTCCTCTCTTTTGTGCTGAAGTAAAACCCCTAACGTTAATAGAAGTTAAACAAAAAGTGTTATTAAACATAGGTATACAAGAAGGATATATCAAGCAATAGTATTTGCCTTTGAAATGTTAAAGGCTGGCAGGAGGTGCAATAAACGAACTACTCCTGCAAATCTCGCTCGTCAACCCAGCCCACAGAGACAGTGAGAAAAAAAAGGAAAAAAAAGGGGGGAATTAATATAATTGTATGTGTATTTTATTCCATTCCATCCCTCCCACCTTTCCCCCTTGCCCTGTGCCCCAAAAAAAAAAAAAAAAAAAAAAAAAAAAAAGGGGGGGGGGATGTGTGGTGTATGAGATATAAGGAAATGAAATAGATGATATGTATATATCATACATATACCTCATAAATAGTATATTACATATAGATATATAAGACAAGGGATGCAATATGTCATACAATGAATCAGTGAATTAAAACGGTATATAAAATGAGACGTGTTACTTCGGCATTAGGGTATGTTAAGGTATAAGCGAATAAAGGAAGTGTGGTATATCACTATAAGTATGTCTCAAGTACATTAACATTAGTATAATATAATAGGAGGTACAGAGTACATAGTGCATTACATACACACTAACCCCCCGAACGCCAAATCGCGCCCAGAGGGTCAATATATACGCAATCATACACCACGCAATTATTATTGCCAATCGCCCAAAAGGTTAAGGGGCGACTAGCAATAAGGCATACAGCACATCTGCGCAAGTACATTGTTGTAGAAGACGTACATTACATCAACATTAGCACATGTTTATCAACAATTAACATATATACGTCAAGATTAATATATTAGTCCCTCAAGTGCCAGTACATCTCGCACCATCACGGCAACCAAAGGGTGAAAAAGGAGGTAATATAAACATGAACAGATAAGTGCACTTTAGAATAAAGTGGTATATAGTGGGAAAAAAAAAAAAAAAAAAAAAAAAAAAAAAGGAGGGGGGTATTAAACATACATGCATGTATGTACATACATATTAACAAATTGGGGGGAGAGGAAGAGAACAAAAGAGGTAAAAATATTGTGGAAAATTATGTTGAGAGAACTGGCTCAAAATGGGTTAAAGTAAATTAGTGGGTTAAATTTTCCAGTAAGGAATAAGGGTTGTCAAATAGTAATCAAATAGTAGCCAAAATATTCAAAATGTTAATAAAGTGGATTCGAACCAAGAGTTCAAGTTCCAGGGGTAATAGCAGATTGTTGCCACCAATCATTGGAGTTATTTTGCTGTCTGGTTCGACGTCTGGGTCTTCTCTCCGATCCTTGCGTTTCAGCAGTGCGTTCCAATGAATTCTGACCACTTCCGGAGGAGGAGTCTCGTTTCCGGGCTGTGTTAGTAGGTGAGGGCGGGTCCACGTGTGTCACCGGGGAGTCACGAGGAGAACCGGATGAGTGAGGAGGAGTACTCCGGGGGTTATGAGGATCTCGTGGAGACCTTGAAGGATTGTATCTTTTTTGGAGTTTGAGGAGAATATCTCGACCTTCATCACCGTTTTTAATGAGGTACTTTTGTCCATCAAGGATGAAATTTAAGGCAAAGGGAGTATAGAGCCATCCATATCTGACTCCTTTTAAGTTGAGCCACGTAGTAAGGGGTTTTAGTTCATATTTTTTTTGAAGGGAGGAACTAGCAATGTCAGGAAATATTAGGATGGAAGTATTTTCAAAATGTTTAAGATCTCTCAGTCTTGCGTATTTCAGGATATTATTGCGTATTTCAAGATTTGTACAGCGCACCAAGATATCTCTTTGTGAGGAATCTTGTTTAGTCTTCCTTCCCACACGATATACATGGGAAAAGAATCTGTCTGGAAAGGGTAAATCAGGACTGTAAATGAATTCAAGGAGTTTAGTACAGAATGAATGTAGATCCGAGCAAGACTCTGGAATACCTTTAATTTTTAAATTATTTCTTTTTTGTTCATTAATAAGAGATTCAAGGTTTGAGGAGAGATCTTGTATAGCGAAATAATTTTCATCAATGTCATGTCTGTTGTCCTTAATGTATTCTTCATGTTTAGTAACAGTCTGTGAGATTTTGGAGAGTTGAGATTGGATAGATGAAGTATCTGACTTGATGCTAGTTAATTCACATTTTAAAGATGTTGCAACGCCATCTAGTTTTTCCATTAACTGCTGTTTTAAGGAATCAATTACTTCGCTGAGGTTAGATGTATCGCTGGGTAAAGACATAGCTGCAACAATGTTTCTTTTGGGAGGCGTTTGTTTCGAAGTGACTGGTAGATCAAGTTTGTTATTTTGTAGTTGACTTGTAACAATTTTGTCAGTCTTAGGTTGAATAGTAATTTTATCTGGTGTAAAGGAGTCGCCAGTAGATAGTGGAGTCTGTGAAGGGACCGTTTTACCTGTGGCGTCTTTGAGTCCAACGGTCCTGGAGGGCCTTGATTTTTTAACCTCTTCTTTTCCGGACATTTAAGAGAGTTGAGGGGGGAGTGTGGTATAATTAAAATCAGGAGAAAATAAGGAACAAAATGATGGGGAATTTAGAAATTAAGTCCGTTTTTTTCAAAAGAGATTGAAGTATTTTGGGGCTGGGAAGACGGAGCTAGCAAGTCAAGCGGCCATCATAACCGCCAGCCAGCGCGCCCTAATATGAGAGATAATCCTAGTTTTTGCAACACGGGGGAGCAATATCCCAGTATATAAATGTTCATATAAGGGATATAAGAACTATAAATGGGTCACTGGGCACTTGGTACACATTGTGATATCACTATCTATATGGATAAGTGTGAATATATTAGTATCAGAGCATATATACTCTAACTGGACTGGTCAGCGTTGACAGGTTGTATAAGCAAACCGAAGTCTCAAAAGTTATTACATCGACAAACCACCTATTCAGCGGCACATGTCTGCATTATCTTAAACAGAGACTTATGAATATCCGCAGTTATATATATCGTTCTTAATAAGAAACCGCATTTGTTCGCTTAAAACAACCTTATATATGTCAACCACGGTAATTTATTTAAAGTATATACCGCACTCTCAGTCTCAGGTAAAGGTGACTCAATGGGTAAACTACGGCAGTTAAAGGAATCGCTGTACCTTTCAGAAGACCCTATGTACTGACCTTAGTACCTCTATACATATGAGTCACCTATCGATACAAGTAAACCAATCACACTGTCAAATGAATCTAACGTAAGATTATAACTCATCAAAGACCCAATCACGGACTAAATATTAAATCCATGAAATAAATGTTAAACAGGATTTTAACCCTCCAAGTGCCACATCTAATGGACCCTATCTACTTCCATTTTATCTCCATCCTATTTCAAAGCATCTAGGTCCCTCATCCTATATAATAATTCGCTAAAATGTGTGTAACGACACAGTCATGAGCAGTAGAGACCAGCTCTGTATCAGCCGCGGCACAGGCAGTCTCTACTGTACATGACTGCCTCGCGACCGGCTGGCAGTGGCACTGTAGCCCGTGTAACGGGCTCTTCAACTAGTATCTAATATTAAAACAGCATATAAACACCTAACGCGTTTTGCCCACTAAACGGGCTTTTTTGATAAGGTCCTAAGGTCATTACATAGGGTCTTCTGAAATGTACAGCGATTCCTTTAACTGCCGTAGTTTACCCATTGAGTCACCTTTACCTGAGGCTTAGAGTGCGGAATATACTTTAAATAAATTACCGCTGTCGAGACCCCTCTCCTTCATTTATCAATGGGTAGAATCTCATGCGGGCTGTCAGGAGTTCCCTTCCTGGAATAAATGGGAAATGGACGTGGGTCCGTTAGAGGTCTGGGAATGGGATATGGCCAAGGCAGGACCAGAGATGGTGGCAATGATGACTAGACACCAGATGATACAGTTGAATATTCTCCATTGAATTTATTATATGCCTGTCAGACTGCATAAAATGGGGAATTCTGGTACTGATAGCTGTCTCCGGTGTTCTAATGTTTTGGGCACGTACCTTCATATGATTTGGGATTGTCCTGTGTTTGGGAGTTTTTGGAAAGAAATCATGCATGTTGTGGTCCAGGTGCTGGGGAGACCTGTTCCTGTGACTCCGAAACTTTGCTTATTGTCTATCTTCCCCGATGAGATTGAGAGTGCAGCTGACAGATCCCGACTAAGAGAGCTTTTGGTGTTGGCAAGAAAGGTGGTGTCCGTGAACTGGATGTCGAACGGTGCTTCCACTTGCAGGGCATGGATTAATTTAGTTCTACAGTGCATCCCACACTATAGGTTGGTTTGCTTGCATCGGGAAAACCCAAACAAGTTTGACAGGACATGGGGACATTGGCAGAACTGGTGGATGCATAGGGCTGATGCTCATTTTGCACTTGATGCTGTACATCTTGACGGCGATGAATGAGTTGAGCCATGTTAACTGGTTGCGAGCGTGACTGTGTGGCGAGGTTGATGGGTGACGCTGTGATTGAGCCTGTATTTTGGAGATCCTGTGGCTTTGATGGCTGGCGGGCGGGCAGGGGGGTGCTGCGGGCTTGGGGGAGAGAGGACTCGGGAATGGGGTAGGGGAGTTTACTAGAGGTTCAGTTAGGTTAGTTCTTTTGGGGGTTTTGGTTTTACATAATAACAAAACCTCAAGTTGGCTCTGTACAATCCATTGATATGTTGATGTTCTTTTCACTCTTATATATACCTATATATGTTTTCTGTATCTGAATGATTTTATATATATTTCTCTGTATTTTTTTTTATTTGTATGGAGCGATCTGATAATAAAACATATTAAAAAAAAAATTACCTTGGTTGACATATATAAGGGTGTTTTAAGCGAACAAATGCGGTTTTCTTATTAAGAACGATATATATAACTGCGGATATTCATAAGTCTCTGTTTAAGATAATGCAGACATGTGCCGCTGAATAGGTGGCTTGTCGATGTAATAACTTTTGAGACTTCGGTTTGCTTATACAACATGTCAACGCTGACCAGTCCAGTTAGAGTATATATGCTCTGATACTAATATATTCACACTTATCCATATAGATAGTGATATTACAATGTGTACCAAGTGCCCAGTGACCCATTTATAGTTCTTATATCCCTTATATGAACATTTATATACTGGGATATTGCTCCCCCGTGTTGCAAAAACTAGGACTAATCTCTCATATTAGGATTATCATTTGATTTTATAATATGATGTAGATGTTTTTTTAACAGTCACTAAAAAAGATTTTGTGTTTTTAGTGATATTATTGTATCCATCTACATATGATTTAGAATTTTTCTCTTCATATGGGACATAGCTTGTGCTCCTTTTTTTATTATTATTTGGGAAATTTAGAGTGCCATTAATAGTAGTGTCTTTTTTTTCTTTTTCTTTTTGACTGTATTAGTACACTATACTACTAGGCGCCTACATTTAATTTAGTGTTATAGTACCTCATTACTTTTCTGGTGTGGTGCTTAAGAATATTTTTTGCACTTGTTCGAGAGGTTGTTGCTGCCTCTCAGTGATATCAGCACGCCTGGTTTAACCCCTTAACAACCGGGGAATCCGGACGCGGACTCAACGACCACAGAGAAATTTTTTTTTATTGCTCTATTGCGTTCCGGACTCCCTGAACGGTGTGCAGCCGCGGGGGGAGGCCCGGAACTAGATGACGGTCATAGTACATCATCGGTCATTAAGTCAAATCGACCCTTGACGTACTATGACGTCAAGGGTCGTTAAGGGGTTAAACCCCAGGTTGGTTTACATCTCTCAGTATCCCCCTCTCTGACCGACATCTTTGTATTGGGGTCTTCTCCTCCTCGTTTAAGATACAGCTTCCTCCACTGGGTGTCACTGGGCTTATAGATGTACTAAATTCCTTTATGCTTTACTAATCAATAGTACTAGGCACGGGTGTAGGGATCAGCACATATATTTATTATAAACAAATAAAATGATAATTAAATAGCAATGCCAATGTTAATTAAAACAAGCAGATAATACCACTCTAATAGAATAACCACTCTATGTGTTTCGTAGGACCTGCCTACTTTCTCAAGAGCTTCTGATGTGACAGGCATGAAGGAGCGCAGACATCTTTCCATAGTGACATCTGTGCGCCTGTGCTGCCAGTCCCTTCCAGAGCCGAACAGCTCCTAGCAATGCCTCCTAGAGCCGGCTGGGACTGACAGCGCAGGCACACAGATGTCACTATGGAAATATGTCTGCACTCCTTCATGCCTGTCAGTCCCGGAGTAGTGGCTCATTCTCATGAACTCGGTAATAATTCTGGCTACTAGTACTACTGAGACAATGTTTTTTAAGGGTGGTAGTTCCGCTTTAACCCCCAAGCCCCACATGCATTGTCCTGCCTTAGGCTGGTAACATCCCTATCCCTCCTCCTCGCAGGCTGTGGAGAGCAGGCCCCCTTTGTCTTCAGTAGCCTGCCCCTCCACTGGGGGGAGAAAGGCTTGTTGGCTTTCTACCTTATTTGGACATCCGGTGGAATTTTCTATCTTCTACCATCTTTCTCCAGTTTCCTCTATGTAATGGTTTATTGCTTTTATTACTAAACAAAGCATGCACTTCCTTGTCTTTGTTTCTGTGTCTGATGAATAGATATTAATAGACATATCTTGAAGGGAGAAAAAAAACAATTACATCACAGAATGTTGGCGGAGGAAGAAGCAAGAAAAACCCAGAAAAATTAATTTGTTTTTGGAGAAAAGTTTGTTATGCACAAAGGTGTAATGTTTGACTCCATTCACCAATGACATCATATTTGCACCGTATAGGACAAATGATGAAAGTTGTCACAACATGACATGCTATAGCAAAATGCATTGTTATATACATGAGATTAGGGCCTCGACGCAAAAAAAAAAATACAGTTGGAAAAAAAAAACCTCAGGTGCACCTGTTTGCACCCATTAAAACACGTTACGAAAGGCCGAAATAAGCAGTTGAATTCCATTCGTTAGCACTAAGATGCATTAAGGGACTTACTCTAACAGGAAACTCTTCTCCCAGTTTTTCTGGGTACAGGGTATCTTAACGTATCTCATAAGTACCTACTCAGGGATTTAACCTGAAAAAAAGCATTAACAAATTCTAAGTCAACAGTGGATGTATTAATATGCCCCATATCAATACATCCAAAGCAATGCCAAAATTTGTGAAATGCTAGTAGAATTAGTTCCATGAGTGCCAGTGGAGTATGCTTACCAACTAAGTTAAAAAACAGCCCCTGAAAAGAACAAATTACCATTAATCCTGATGTCCAGAAGAGTCTTCAGCACCCTGGTCATCTACTGTCCGTCTTCTTCTTTAATCTTCTGTCTTCTTGTTTCTGTAATCTTCCGTCTCTTCTTTCTTGTAATTTAAAAATCTGTGGTGTAAAAAAAAAAAGAAAAAAAAAGAAAGAAAGAATAAAAGTTTTTTTTTTGTTTTTTTTTTAAAAAGGCCCCAAAGATATGCTTGACTTAAACCTCCAGCACCTTAAGGGTTAAATGCAGTCTGGCAAATCAGGAATAAATAAAATGCAGTCATTCTTTAAAAAAATAAAATAAAATAAAATAATGTATAAAGCAATCATTTTGTCAAAAAATCCAAGGCATCCCAAGGGTTAAGCTTTCACTGCTGCCGCCCCCTCCACTGCCTTTGCTGGTGGCGACAGGAATGCACAATAAAACATCCCCCCATACCTATTGGGGTGGTGCCCAAGTCAGAATGAGGGAATTTTGAACAGAAAAATTCCCTCGTTCTGACTCTGGAGGAGATGGTGGCAGCGGAGAAAGCTTAACCCTTGGTATGCCTTGGATTTTTGACAAAACAAATGTCTAGAATGTTTTTATTTTACACTACAGTTTTTTTAAAGAAGTTTAGAGAAAAGAAGAGAAGACAGACAGTAGATGACAGGTAAGTGTTACCGTTCTGGGTGTTAGATCTAGTATTCACTGTTAGAGGTAGTGTAGGGTTAGTGTTTAGGAGGGTTTAGGAGGGTGACTGACTGTTGAGCTCACGCTCGGTGCTTGACAGTGTGTCAAGCACCAGTCATTAGCTCTTTTCCTTTGATGTTCTCATTACTCATGCTGTTTAACGTGGCAAACACAAGGAGGATGTTTGGCCACAGGTCGGTTTCTGTGGCCCAACATTGACTGTGGATTCAGTTGGCAGGGTAATTGAATACGACAGACATTTTTTTTTGTCGGTGGATAGCCAGTGTTGCCCTACCTAATGTTTTACTCTGCTTTATTGAATTGAGGTCTAGGACGGAGCAAAGGGTAAAACACTTCAGAGCCAAATTGTTACATAGAATGCCAAAGTGTTACAGTCAAACATTAGCCCTCTAGACTCCATGAAAGGGTATTATTTTAAAAGGTTGCACGCAAGAGAGCGTGTGACCACATAACTCATTAACTACGTCACCATGATAAAAATGGCGACATGAGAATCTCACACTGCATGACAGCTCGAGATTCTCATGTCACCTACTGAACATCGCATACCTTTATGCAGTCATTTTCTCCAGTATTCCTCCTATCGTCAAGCAGGAATCATTAATAGAAAATGAGTAATTATCCATATCAGCGCCTGGAGGTTGATTCAAACAAAGCGCAGCAACAGTAACTGACCCACAGAGCTTTCTGTATCACTGTATACACACCACACCAACCTGGTGTATTACACACTGCAGAGCTCAGCAACAGGGAGTGACCCACAGAGCGTTCTGCATCACTATATACATACCATACCACATAAAGGTATGCAACATTCAGTAGGCGACATGAGAATCTTGCACTGTCATGCAGTGCGAGATTCTCATGTTGCCATTTTTACCAGGGCGACATAATTAATGAGTTATGTGGTCACACGCTCATTTGCGTGTGACCTTTTAGAAGTGAACCCATGAAAATACCACGGAGCAATTCTTGATGACATTTCCCAAGAAGATTGTGAATGAGGACAGCTTGTCAACCTGGCATACTGTGCACACTGCATATAAATAACATTTGGTCTGGATGTAGGGGCACTGTTTCCTTTTAACCCATTCAGTGTTGGAATGTCTTTAACATATTGTTACACTATGCAGTGGAGATGTCTGTAGCATACATTGAATTAAGGAGGTAAGGTGGAAATAATTATTCAATTTTAAGGCTATGTTCTCATGGGCCTCTTTAGCACAGCACTAATAGCCCCATTTTGAAACAGATTGGTTCAGGTTGTGATCCCCACTTTTCAGAACACATCTTAATGCAGCATGGTTCAACCTGGATATGCTCATCTGTTGGGCACATCCAGGATGAAGAATCAATAAATGCATGGCAGACTATTGGTCACTGCGTTGATTGTACACACTAGTGATTCTGTAGGATGTGATGCAGTTTGCATCCTCCAGTGATTGCCAATCCATGTAAGCACTGGCAATAAAATGTGTCCTACCCCAGTGTGGGCCAGCTTTGTGACACACCTCTTCCATTCTCCCACACAAGAGAATGCAGGGGAATGTGGTTCGGAGGTAGGCTGCCACTGGTGACTTGGAATGTGCCTAGTTTCCCCTATGTGAACTATAAATAGTAAGTTTGTGACTAATTATTAATCTTTTTACCCATCAAATGTTAGGGATGTAATATGCATTAAAAGCATCTAATGGTAAAAACAAAATCTGCTTAAATTCAGTTTTTTAACACTTAGACTAAAATTCACCAGGGCGTCATCCACATATGATGCTTTATATCTATTGCTTTTCAACCCTCATCTTCTGGACAAATCTCTAATGCACTGCTATGAAGAATAATTTAGTGCCAAAGGGGTTAATTAAAGTATTATGGCCAGCATGATTCTAGCTCTGGTGTTTCTAATGAGAATGAACAATTAAGTGGTGTTTAGAAATCATACTGGAAGCTGCATCCTAATTGCTAACTTAAATATTTTTACTTGAGATCCATGATAGTATTTTTTTTCCTGCAGGCAAATAATTAAAATGAGTTGCCTTCATAGTACATGATAGCTGAGTTACACAGGGAAATCTGCAGGTTTTGATGACTTGGAAGCGAGTCAGTACATTACATGAGGCAAATGATATCAATACTTGTGTAGAGCAGTGGTCGGCACACGTTGGCTCTCCAGCTGTTGGGGACTACAACATCCGTCAACCTTAACCAGCCATTGGCTGGTTGTGAACCATGGGGAATTGTAGTTTCCAACAGCTGCCGTTTTAATCTATTTCTGTTTAGTTTTTTTGCATTTCATCCTTATTTAACCCCTTAAGGACCGGACGTTATGGGACATTTCCGTCCCATAACGTCCGCATAGGGGCACTTTGAGGCGCCTGTACACGTGACCTGTCACGTGTATCGGCGCGTCACTATGGGGCTTGAAACAGATCGCTCCGATCTTGGAGCGGTCTATTTCATGCCCTATTTTTACTTACAGCGCTCCCGGTAGAGCGCTGTAAGTAAAAAGTACGTGACGTACCAGGACCGTCAAGGGTCTTTCAAGCAAATTTACCCTTAACGGTCCTGGTACGTCAAGGGTCCCTAAGGGGTTAAAGGGATAGTAATACTTAAAATGTAAAAAAATATAAGTTGTAGGGTTTATCCCCCTGAGTAAAACAAGAGTACTCCCACTGCTGAAAGGTGTTTCATTCAAAAGTTATTAATTTTCAAAGTTGAATTTTTTAGTTGCAATATCACAGTGGCCTGAAACTGTCCAGTGGCGCTGTTGCTACACCATCCTATGGAGATTTATGGTCCCGGGACCAGAGCTGTCCATAGGATCGTGTAGCAACAGTGCCACAGTACAATTTCAGACCACAGTGATAGTGCACCTAAAAATTCAACTTTGAAAATAAATAACTTTTAAACGAAACACCTTTCAGCAGTGGGAGTACTCTTGTTTTACTCAGGGGATAAACCCTACAACATTTTTTTTACATTTTAAGTATTACTATCCCTTTAAAGGAATAGTAATGTTTCACAAAAAAATCAGCTCCAATTAATCTTCATAGTATTTGGACCATGGAGAGTATTATATCAATACTGTCCGAGTTGTACTTCAAGAGTAATTGAATGATAAAGTATCCCCTTCCCGCCCCTTTTACTGATGTAACACTGCTCACCTCAGAGCAACAAGACTGTCCGGATGGATTGCAGAGAGGGATAATCTTCAGTGAGCATAAGGGAAAACCTGAAAAACCTGTCAAGGGGGCAGGGTTTTCCTTATGCTCACAGTAAGAAGATTGTCCCTTGCTGCGACCTGTCCGGTCAAGAGACCAGATTCCACATCTGAGGGGAGGTGGCTTACACTAGGTAAAAGGGACGGGAGGGGGATACGTTATCATTCTTTTACTCTTGAACTACAACCTTGACAGTACTGAAATAACACTCTCCATGGCCCAAATACTATAAAGCAGTGGCGTAACAATAGGAGTCGCAGGGGTCGCACCTGCGACCGGGCCTGTCACTCTCAGGGGCCTGGCCGCCCCCTGCGACACCCTCGTCACGCGCCTGCAGCACAACTGATCTCCCGGCAGCCAGCGCTCTAGTAATGCAGAGCGCTGGGAGATGACATCATCTCCCAGCGCTCTGCATTGCTAAGAACCGCGCGGGAGCTTGCGATGCAGACAGAGGTCTGTGCCGAATGAGGCACAGATCTGTCATCGCACACCGCTAGACCACCAGGGACTCGATGTAGGAGGAGGGGAGCAGTCATTAGGGGCATTGTGGAAGGATCAATGTGGAGAATGAGGGGGACTGTGGAAGAGGCATTATAGACAATGAGGGGCATTGTGGAAGGAGCATTATGGAGATTAAGGGGCAATGTTGAGAATGAGGGGCATTGTGATGGGGGCATCGTGGAAGGGGCAATGTGGAAGGGACATTGTGGAGAATGAGGGGCATTGTGATGGGGGGCATTGCGGAGAAAGAGGGGCATTGTGATGGAGGTATTGTGGAAGGGGCAATATGGAGAATGAGGGGCATTGTGGAGATGAAGGGTCAATATGGAGAATGAGGGGCATTGTGGAAGGGGCACTGTGGAGAATAAGGGGCATTGTGGAAGGGGCACTGTGGAGAATGAGGGGCATTGTGGAAGGGGCAATGTGGAGATGGGGGCATTGTGAAAGGGGCAATATGGAGGTGGCCAATGTAGTTGAGGGGGGCCAATGTGGTTGGGGGGTGCCCATGGCAGTTCTTGCACCAGGGCCCCGTGGCTTCTAGTAACGCCTCTGCTATAAAGTTTAACCAGAGCTGCTTTTTTGTGAAACATTACTATCATTTTAAGTCTGCTGCTAGTAGCTTCATATGGAAAAGGTTTCAATCTGATGATAACCTGTGTCCCTTCTAAGTCATTCAGGTCTTAGGAAGCCTGTTCTTTGTTGTGAGGAGGGCTGACCTAGAGGCAGACCTTAACATAGATCACTATGTATATAGGAAACTGCAGACTCAATGCAAAAACTATAGATAGCTATACTGGACTGTTGTGTGAAAGAGACCCAACTTGCTAAGTCAAAGTGTTAAATAAGTTAAGAGGAACTTATTCTGAGGGCATAGTTCCCCTTTAATCCTTTGAGTGCCAGAAAGGTATCCATTGTATTGTATTGCAATGCATTAGATACATCTCTGGCACTCAAAAGGTTAAAACTGCCAAAGGTAGTATGTTTAGGTCACTATAGGTCATATTAGAAAGCTATGGAGGAGCAATACTGAAGCAAACTGCACTATAGGGAACAAATAAAAATTCTGAATTATTTAACTAGGGCTTTAACCCCTTAGGGACCCTTGACGTACCAGGACCGTCACGGTCCTTGAACTACTCAAGGACCGATGACGGTCATGGTACGTCACGTACTTTTTACTTACAGAGCTCTACTGGGAGCGCTGTAAGTAAAAATAGGGCATGAAATAGACCGCTCCAAGATCGGAGCGATCTGTTTCAAGCCCCATAGTGACGCGCCGATACACGTGACAGGTCACGTGTACCGGCGCGTCAAAGTGCCCCTATGCGGTCATTATGGGACGGAAATGTCCTGTGACCACCGGTCCTTAAGGGGTTAAAAATTTTAGTTCTAGAGAGGACCAACACATTGCTTCAAGATGGGCTAGAGAAAATTCTGGCATTCAGGGGGTTAAAAGCCCTATTTAAATCGATAGAATATTGAGAATTTTTATTTATATCCATTAGTGTGTTTGGTTTGGTCCAGAATTCCTACTTTTCTCTTCCAGCATATGGCCATATGTAACAGGTTACTGAGGCTGAGCAATTCTGCAACAAAACAATAGTGTAATAGGGTCAAATTAAAATCCACATAGACCCAGATGGGGTTTTAACCCATTCCATGCTATAAAGGTCATTTTGAGGCAATGTCGCTGAGACTTCTCTACCATTCTAGTATTCAAGAGGTTAAAATTCCCATTTAAATTATTGGAAGAATGGGGATTTTTTGTCCTCTGTGGTGCAATTTCTTATGCCCAGAATTGCTTCTTTAACGCTCAACGTTTTTTTTCTATGTGGAACACACCTGTACGCAGGCACACAAACACACTGTTATTCTGTGGAAATATCAGTGACTGAAATCTCCCCATCTTTAAAAGAAAGCAGTATTGTGCAACCTGGAGCCCTCTGATAGGACTGCCATCAGAAATATTGGGGGCCAGTACAAACATAAAGTCAGAACCTTTGCTCCCCACTCATTTGCACTGTAACTTGGAAATATATGTAAAAATGTCTCCTGTGGAATCGCTCCACTATGTGGTATGATCTGAAATGGAGGACATAGTGGCCGAGGTGTGCTCCAATTCTTTGCTATGCTACCTACAGAACAGACTAAAAAAGAGGCCTGCCAGGAGATCCTGCAGAATCTATGTTGGTCTGATTGTATGGGGGATTCTTTTTACACAACGCCCCCCTCACCACATCACTGTGGTTATGGGGTCTCTGTGTCTGATCAGGGAGGCAGGCCCCTCTGCTTGGCTGGGCCCAATACGTGAGTACTGCCTGTAACTCCCTGGTGGCAGCCTTGCTTCTAACTATTGAAGACTGAAATTCCCAGTAATTGGCTGGTCAGGGATGATGTGGTTATAGTACTAGATGATAGGGTTGCCACCCAGCTGGTATTTTACCGGCAGGCCGGTAAAAAAAAATTGGCTTCTTTCCAATGTTAAGTCTATGGAGGGAATGCCTTGGACAGTATTTTTTTGAAGAAAAGATGGCAACCCTACTAGATAACTAGAGGGCCAGCGAGTTGCCCAAACCTGCTCCATAGCAGAACAAAAGAATTAAATATTTATCTGAGCTTTGTTCATATCCAGTAGTGAGTTTTGCCACCTGGGGTAAAAAAAAAATTGGGTATTTTGTTTTCAAGTATGTCCTGGAGAATCACTGCTTGCAAAATATCTTTCAGTACTTATGAAATTTAAAGTTGTGACGAATACAAAGCTTGCTAAATCTATTCAGTAATCTTTACTGTAGAGGCTTATTTGTGCTGGCCGCACCCATAAGACTGAGTGATGGTTGTCGTCAGCACAGTCCAATTGCTCCTGGATTGTAGTGGCCAATTTCCTTTACAGTTCATATATTACTATCATGCTAGCTATTATGATGATGTACTGAATACCACATTGACATCTCAGAGCTTTTTCTTATTTCCATATTAAAGGCAAATGGTATTTTCTGTGTAAGAAAATAGTGAATTAGGCTGGGGGAGGGCTTTTTATAAGAGCTGAGATGTGGTTAAATTCAAATTTATTAAAAAGAAAATATATATATACCCCCCAAAAAGGCCAGCCTCTCAGGAGGATGTGATGGGGCAGAGGAGATCAGTGATATTGATGTGCAGAACTTTCCCCACCTGTTTCTGCTGCACCACCACTGGAGCCTGCTGCCCCCATTCCTCATACTGAACCACCAGTAGCACCTGCTGCCACCATTCCTCATGCTGAACCAACACTGGAGCCTGCTGCCTTCATTCCACATGCTTAACCACCAATGGAGCCTGCTGAGGATGCACCACATTCCTCTGAGGATACATCAGCTGCCTTCCCCTTGCCAACTATACCAGATGAGGGAGAAGAGGCCCAGGATAGGGAGTAGATCACCATACAGTGGCAGAGGCTGAGGTAGTTGAGGAGGCACAATCGGATGTGTGCCCCCAACATGTCATGGAGAACCAGGAAATTGCCCTAACCAATGAGCATCGGCAGATCAGGGGTGTCATGGTTGACATTTTGGGACAATTGTTAACTGTGTTTCGTTAACACAACAGAATCCAGGCTCAGCTGTTGGCCATATAACAATCATCCTCCACACCCTCATCCACAGTGACTCCAGCTCAAACTCCAGTCTGCACAAGGGTCACCAGATGGTCTGGAAGGCCTGGCACCTCTGCCCTCTCTGCCCCCCTCCTCAGGAAGAGGAAACATTTACATGTGCTTTGTTCCTCAATAAACATGCCATTCATCAAACCATGGTGTTTGTGTTTCTTACTCAGGTTTCATACTGTCAGTGCCAGAGGGGTATCCAACGCACTGCAGAGCAATACACTGGATACCACCCTGGCACTCCTCAGTCTGTTGGTGTTCATGTGTGTTGCAATGATGCAAAAAAGAAATCCTCAGCTGTTGTTGACATTCAACTCACATGAGACTCACCAACATACAGAACATAGAAGAACGGGATGAGTGTCATGTAAGCTGCGGTTCAACACCAACTGATGTGCTACCAGTTTGTTAGCAAGACATGGATCCATGGAGATTCAGGTTTATCAAATCAGGCCACTAGTAGGACAGAAACACATAGATCCCAGATGTCAGAATGGCAGTATGCCATTTTAATGGCAGTACCAATTACTGACCCAATGTTTCCACAACCAATTCTCAAACATCCCCAGCAGTGCTTGTGTTCTTAAACTATTCAGTATGGCACATGTTGATGTCATCATCACAGATGACATATCATTCATGGGAATGGAACAATGAGTGATTCCACAGCATGGGATGAGATAAAGAAACATTCTTACTGGGTGTGTTGAGGCCAGATTGAGTGAACAACACACCAAACAACATGTGGTTCATGTTTGTGGGAAAGTATACAATATGGTACATGTGGATATTCAATTTATTCTGGATTGAATGTCCAACATCTTGGTTGGTAGATTGGTATGTAACACTTCCCATAACATTGTGTTTCAGACATATGTACCGTTCAACAGGTTGAGAGCAAAGTTCAGAACAATGTGGCATAGTGGATGTGTGTGAGGTCTCCCCTGTGGTGCAGTTGTTTGCTTAACCATCTGAGTGCCAGAGGAGTATGACACGCTTTGCAGAGAAATGCTTTTTGTACCCCTCTGGCATTCAAAGGATTAACCACATGGCGATTAGCTGTCATACTTCACACAACGTGACATGTTCACAAGCACAGAAGAGGTTTTAATAACAGTCAACCAAGAGGACACAGTATTTTAGTGAATGTGGTTTGAGCAGGTGCAGGACATGAGGTTGTTGCATGTCCCTCCCACTGCTATGGATTGGTGTTCATACCTTGATTGTGACAGTATGTGTTTTTGGGCCTGTGCTTTATCCCTTGTGGAACAGGTGGTGTGCAATGCATTTCTGATGTTTTACACACCCCTTTAGAATTCAAGGGGTTTTTGTATTGCTGGTAGCTGTGAGGGAATTAGGGGCACTTGGCTCACATTTCAGGTGTGTTTGGCTGTGTTTTTTCAGGGGTTAACTTGACAGTTCTCTCTTTGTTTTAGGCTTTGGAAGCATGCATGTGTGGATTTTAACCTACTTTCTTTTAGCCAACAATGGTTTTTAACAGGTATTGTGGATTCTCCTCCTCGGCTTGGTGGAGCAGGGTCACCAGCAGAAAATGTTTCCACTTAATGTGCGATAAGATTGAACGCATAATAATTCTCCTTGCTCACTGCTTTCCATTGATTGCATGTTCTATTTTTCGGTCACCAGTTGTTCAGATTTACGTGAGTGATAGAATGCTAAACTCTGCCTTCAAAACCACCATCTCCACTTTTTTTTTTTTACCAGTAGTCGTAGTATTGGGCCCATGGGGGGTTATGCACTGTGGCGTGATAAAGAGGTGATAAAGTGGAGATGACTTTTCCAGTGATATCACTTCTTCAGTTCCTATGTTATTCTATGGAGGCTGTGCGCTAAACTGAAGAAATCGTAGTGCATTGACCCCATAGAATAACTTGTAGACATGATACCACTGGAGGCATCTACTCTGCTTTATCACCTCTTTATCACGCCTTAGTGCATCTCCCACATTGTCTTGTAAATCCATCTCTCTTATACTCCCTGATATCACCAGGTTGGATAAGTGGTGTTTTATTTAGTATGTTCCACTGGCATCACTTTGTACTTTACATTTTTATTTTTTGTTCTTTATTAGATATGCAAGTATATTATAAATATAACAATTTGTGTAAAATATATAAATATTGGAGATACTCTAATATATCAGCAGATGTAAATGAAACCCTATATGAGGTTTGTTTTGCATTTTTAGCACACAATTCCAAGCATTGTTGTGGAAACAAATGTGATTGATAATCACATATAATGAGCTGGATCTCCGTGCACAATGATGTTGCCAATGACCCGGTAATGAAGATATAACAGGCAGAAGGATTGTGAGAAGTTAGCTAAGGAAGAAAGACATTGATCCAGCTAAGCTGACAGGGCAATTGAATTGGGAATAATGAGGGATCAGTGTTTTTTTTAAAGAACAAATTCTAAGAGACAAGGATTTTAAAGGGATAGCAATACTTAAAATGTAAAAAAAATATATGTTGTAGGGTTTATCCCCCTGAGTAAAACAAGAGTACCTCCACTGCTGAAAGGTGTTTCATTCAAAAGTTATTAATTTTCAAAGTTTAATTTTATAGGTGCAATATCACAGTGGCCTGAAATTGTACAGTGGCGCTGTTGCTGCACCATCCTATGGAGATTTATGGTCCTGGGACCAGAGCTGTCCATAGGATGGTGTAGCAACAGCACCACTGTACAATTTCAGGCCACTGTGATATTGCACCTAAAAAATTCAACTTTGAAAATTAATAACTTTTGAATGAAACACCTTTCAGCAGTGGGAGTACTCTTGTTTTACTCAGGGGGATAAACCCTACAACATATATTTTTTTACATTTTAAGTACTACTATCTCTTTAACGTATTGGGAAAAACATATGTGATCATTAAGTGATAAGAAACAACAATGGGAATCATTCGGAAAGTATTGCCCAGACTTATATAGAAAATTGGAAGAAAACCCATTGATTTATTTTCAGGGAAACTCAAACCCATAGAAACAGAAAGGCTGAGAGAAATACACACACTTGAACAGACACACTAACAGTTACAGACTGGTGATACACAGAGACACACACAGTTTTCCACACATACAATCATATACAAAGTGACTGAGAAACACAATACTCAGAGACCTACTGACTAAGAGAGGCATTCACACAGATACAAAAAGGGTGAGAGGGAAACCCTCAAACATATAGAAAAAGACACTAAAACAGAAAGACTCAAATATACACACATCCATACACAACTGAGAGAAACAAACACACATTCATGCATATACATCTACACACACACAGGTACATATACACCTACACACACACATACACACACGCACATATATTCATATAGAAACTAAGAGGCTGAGAGAAACACACACATGCGCAGGAAAACACACATGCCGAGAGATACACACAAAGGTACAGACAGTCTAAGAGAGAGTCTGACTCTCTCGCTCTAACATGCAAACGCACACACGCACACATACATACACAAAGAGCCTGAGATAAACAACACTTACACAGATACAGTGACTGAAAGAAGCACTAACACAGAGATACAGAATGTGCACTTTATTCATACTCCTCAATGAAACTGAAAGCCATTCAGTTTATGCTAATGCAATCTATTTCAGACACAGAACATATACCAGTAGACAGTCGTGTGAAAAAGAAAGTACACCCTCTTTGAATTCTATGGTTTCAAAATCAGGACATAATAAGAACATCTGTTCCTTAGCAGGTCTAAAAATTAGGTAAACACAACCTCAGGTGAACAACAAGATATGACATATTACACCGTGTCATGATTTATTTAACAAAAATAAAGCCAAAATGGAGAAGCAATGTGTGAAAAACTAAGTACACCCTTACTGCTCCCAGAGGAATTAAAATGCTAAGTAGCAGACAGGTACTACAAATCAAATGCCCTTGATTAATTGATCATCATCAAGTGTGACCACATCTATAAAAGCCGAAGTTTTAGCAGTTTGCTGGTATGGAGCATTCAGGTGTGTGTTAACACAATGCCAAGGAGGAAAGACATCAGCAATGATCTTAGAGAAGAAATTGTTGCTGTCCATCAATCTGAGAAGGGTTATAAGGCCATTTCCAAACAATTTAAAGCCTATCATTCTACAGTGAGAAAGATTATGCAAAAGTGGAAAACATTCAATACAGTTGCCAATCTTCCCAGGAGTGGACATTCCAGAATTCTCCCCAAGGTCAGACCGTGCAATACTCAGAGAACTTGCAAAAAAGCCAAGAGTTACATATCAGACTCTACAGGTATCAGTTAGCATGTGAAATGTTAAAGTTCATGACAGTACAATTAGAAAAAGACTGAACAAGTATGGTTTGTTTGGAAGGGTTGCCAGGAGAAATCCTCTTCTCTCTAAAAAGAACATGTCAGCATGGCTTAGGTTTGCAAAGTTGCATCTGAACTAACCACAATACTTCTGGAACAACTTACTTTGACCAGAAGAGACCAAAGTGGAGATGTTTGGCCATAAGGCACAGAGTCACGTTTGTCGAAAACCAAACACAGCATATCAGCACAAACACCTCATACTAACTGTCAAGCATGGTGGTGGAGGGCTGATGATTTGGGCTTGTTTTACAGCCATAGGATCTGGGAACCTTGCAGTCATTGAGTCGACCATGAACTCCTATGTATACCAAAGTAGTCTAGAGTCAAATGTGAGGCCATCTGTCCGACAGCTAAAGCTTGGCCGAAATTGGGTAATGCAACAGGACAATGATTCCAAGCACACCAGCAAATCTACAACAGAATGGTTGAAAAAGAAAAGAATCAAGATGTTGCAATGGCCCAGTCAAAGTCCAGACCTCAACCCTATTGAAATGCTGTGGTGGAACCTTAAGAGAGCTGTGCATAAACAAATGACCGCAAACCTCAATGAACTGAAGCAACGTTGTAAAGAAGAGTGGGCCAGAATTCCTCCAGAATGATAAGAGAGACTGATACAGTCATACAGAAAACGATTACTTCAAGTTATTGCTGCTAAAGGTGGTTCTACAAGCTACTGAATCATAAGGTGTACTTAGTTTTTCACACATGACTTCTCCATTTTGGCTTTATTTTTGTTAAATAAATCATGACACGGTGTAATATGTCATGTGTTGTTGTTCATCTGAGGTTGTATTTACCTAATTTTTAGACCTGCTAAGGAACAGACGATTGTTATTATGTCCTGATATGTAAAACCATAGAATTCAAAGAGGGTGTACTTTCTTTTTCACATGACTGTACATATATTTCCATGGGATAGCACTTTCTTCCAAGTCTATAGGGGTAAACCCTAGGGATAAGGGCCTCCTAATATTCTATCAGGAATTTCCTAGGTGGGCTTCCCTCTTACACCAGTCGGTTATATCTAATTGTACTATTTATAGTCTCTAGTTAACAATCTGATTAAGAATATTGACTCTTACAACCCAGTTATCCCTGTTTAATACTATTAGTTTTTGCAAGGAGGTGTGATCTAGAGGCAAACTTTAACAGAGATCAATATATACAGAAAAATGCATATACAATATTGTAAAAAATATATAGAAGGATACATACCCAGGTAAATTAATCTGTTAAATGAACCCTTTGGGTGCCAGAGTGGTACACAATGCATTGCAAAGCAATGCGTTGCGTACCCCTCTGGCACTCAAAGGATTAAGAGCCACTTGTTGTTACACTATGTTACCTTTTATTGATTTGAATGCCAGGGGGCAATGCAAAGCATTGCAGAGCAATGTATCTCACTCCCCTCTGAAATTCCTAGGGTTATTATGAATGATTTAGTCTGCCAGGCTTGGTCACTTACACAACTGGTAGTACACCCCTTTGATGCTAAATTGAGCAGTAAACACCCTATAATATAAATATCCAGAATGTTTTTCCGATGCAGTCACGCACAGTAGAAACTGCCTGAATGCACAGAATGCTGGGAGTTCTGTGCTGGGAGCATTCTGTGCATTGAGTTAGTCCCTACTGTGCATGACTGCATCGCGTGTGCTGCCAGTGAAGCGGCGCCAGTAAGCAGAGCAGGACCATTCTCTTTACCTCGCTGGACCTTGGCCAGCGTACACAGGCTTTTACACTAGTTTATTATAAAAAAATATGTAACATGGCAGTAATTTCCAGCCCTATCTTCAGGGACTCCAAATTGGCCATTTTTTTAGGATTTACCTGCCTGTGCACATGACTGAGCCTATTATTAAATTGCCTGTACTCAGTCAGAGAGATCTTAAAGACATGGCCTATTAGGAGTCCCATAATATAGGGCTGGGAACTACAGTTACAGGGTATAGAGTAAAACAAGGAATATCCCATGACTGAAAGAATGTATTCAAATGTTATTACTGCTCAAACTTACTTTTTAACAGCAATGCCAAATAATATCCAAATAGCATAATTTTTTATAATTCACTCTATGGCAGAGCTTTAGTCACTGACTACATATTCCCATAGTAAGTGATAGGAACAACAGCGCCTGGAAACCAGAATAGAAAACTGCAGTTTAATTAAAAACTAAACAAACAAAGCTGAGCTGCAATAACTGTTCAATTCAAAATCCCCCAGAAATGGGAGAACCATTGTATTATTCTATATAAAAAACCCTATAACATATTTCAAAAAAATTATTTACTGTTCCTTTAAGTTGACACAGCCTTGTATGTCCTCAGCATCATTAATCCTTTGAGTGTAAGAGGAATATCTAATGCATTGCAAAGCACTTGACACCCTTCTTGCAAATAAAGGATTCAATTCTTCTACTGTACTTTTTAAAATTCCTCTTACTTTGTCAAAGGCAGAGGAATGCCCGAATGAGAGAACACAAACAAGCATGAACCAAAAGTATCTAACGCAGCTGTCAATGCTGGACCTAGGGTTATATAAGCTTGGTTTGATAAAACAACACTGCAGACTTGATGTTCTTCTCTGATCATTCAGTCAAGGGGATCTGGGAACTAGAATCAGGTTGTAAGGTCTTTGTGCTCTGTTACTTTGTACTGTGTTATGGATTGTTCATTAGAAATCACATCTGTCTGTCTCCTCTCACAAAGTGGGTAGTAAAAGGATTTGACGTCATTTTCTGTATATTTTCTGAAATATTTATAAGGATTTAAAGGAATGTTAGCTCCTATATGAAAGACATTTCCACATATATTTTTAGCAAGCCCTCGGTAGGGTGACCAGTGGCATTCCTAGACATTGTTCTGCCTTTGACAAAGATTGAAATGGTGCGCACCCATATCCGGGATTAATTTGTGAATAAATTGGCTTCTACAGCTTGCATAAAACACTGAAACTACCTAGTGGGGCTTGCAACATGTTGTAAACCTCTTTATCATCCAATGGTTTAAATTCCCTGTGCTGCTCTAGAACTGCCATGTTTGTCTTTATACTAGGGTTACAATATTTACACTTTCAAAATAGGGGGCAATCCATAGTATTTGTGTGAATGTGTGAGGGGGAATTGAGGGCTACCAACATAGGATCATACAGGGGTTTGGAGATGGCTGAGGGCAAAACAACAGTATTGCAGTTCCTCTCTGTCTTCTCCCAACCCTTCATTATCTTGTGTTGTTGCTGATCTTGTGCCTTCTTGTAACCCGTCCCCCATATACATGATCCTCCAGTCTATGGATTTCCCCTCTCCTACAGCCACTGTTCATTAATCATTATACTCTCCTACTTCTCCCACTAGCCTCCTACCTTGTTGCCCCTCTGCCTTATCCCATCACCTACTGCTTTGTGTAGTAGGTGACCTAATGTGTGGAGGGTGTCTGTGCTAGAAAATATTTGGACCCCCCCCTCCAAAAAAAATATGTAAACTGTGAAGTGTGGTGTTTGTTGTTGTATGCTTCCACTCACCACTTCCCTCTATCCACCATCTCACTCATCTCACATATGTCCTGGCAACCTTCCATCTCACACTTAAAGGGATAGTAATACTTTGTTTTATCTTTATTTTATTTTGTAGGCATTAAAAAACATGAAGAACGATATGTCTTATCTCTCAAACCTTTATGGTTTAAGAGATATTCACAAGCAAAGTATCCCCCCCCCGTTCAGCCAGATCAGAAGGGAGGTGCCCAGGTAGACTGCAGAGAGGGACAATCTTCAATTAAGATAAGGGAAAAAGCTGAAAAACTTGTCAAGGGGGGCAGGGCTTTCATTGTTTTCATACAAAGAAGATTGTCCTCTGCTGTTATCTGTCTGGTCTTACAACCAGATTCACATCTGAGAAGAGATGGCTTACACTAGGAAAAAGGGGCGGGAGGGGGAAACTTTGCTTGTGAATATCTCTTAAACCATAAAGGTTTGAGAGATAAGACTTATATCGTTCTTCATGTTTTTTTAATGCCTACAAAATAAAATAAAGATACAACAAAGTATTACTATCCCTTTAAAGTGACAGTTCGACATCTCACCTCAGCAACCAGCAATCTATAATGACAACCACCCATCTCTGACAATCAGGAGCGTCTGCAGACATTTTTCTGGGTGGCAAAGTTGAAATCAGTGTAGGTCCTAAAGTCCATGTGAGAATCTAAAATGGAGCTACGCTACTTGATACCACACAACTTGCAATCAAAATGGGGATCCTTGTTTCATGCCACAGAGCTTAAAATAAATGGAGATGCGCTATTTACACCACAGTGGATGCAATTTAAATTTGAGTTCCAGGGAAGTTTGTGCCAGAGAAGGAACAGACTTATATCCAGGAAAAGCAGTAGGATTGCAGGACAAGCAAAATCTTGGGGCAGGGTGTACCCTTGGCACCCATCTAAAACTGGCCTTGCAGCAAGTTCAGGGGGGAACTGAAAGTGCCCCCATCCGGCAGACAGTCATGCTGACAAACACCCCTCTCACACCTACCCTGGACAGCCACTCTCTCACACCTGCCCCTCTCCCTGACAGCCACCCTCTCTTTTCACCCTTTTTCCTGACAACCACCCCTCTCATACCTGTCCTGGCCCCTGACAGCTGAATCCCATCACCAGATTAATTGATTTTGTGTGTGTGTGAATGCAGTGCATGCTTGCATTTAGTCTGTGTTTTGTGTTGTGCTCTAGATGACATCGTGCGTGTTTGAATCTAGTGTGCCGACACAGAACACAAAATAAAGCTGCATCATCACTGCATTCAGACACAGACAAGATATGTTTGTCTTTTTGCTAAAATAATTTATGGGAAACAGCAAACAATAATGCAGAGACTGCACACATCAGTTCGGTGCCCTCTCTTGACACAGATGTTGCCAAAAGGACCATCTGTCCCCTGCCTGGAATGAAACATAAGTCCTCTGAGGCAGAGAGTGGCATCAGGCACTGATAAGTGCAATGCATGTTCATGGCACAGCTGGTCTGCCAATATAAATAAGAAGCTCCAGCTTTTATAGTATTTGACATGGTGTTCCAAATATTTTCAATAGCAACTACTTCACCCCCTCAGGCCAGTCCACCCTTCTTGCTGATACACAGACCCCAACCATGCCTCATAGTAGGAATGGCAATGAGGGTGACAACATTTCCCTACTGAGATACTGGGACAGTGAAATAACAAAAGCAACAGTGTATTTCCCCTTGGCCTTTGTGCTGCTGCTCTGATGGGATCACTGAACATCATATGAACCTGTACTCTAATGTTACTGGATTTCAGTGCACAACCTGCACTTTACCTGGAGCTATATACAGTTTTAAACACTAGAGGAATAACTGTTTGTTGAATGAAATTACAAAAGATATATCACGGTGCCGTGATTTGGACCTTGGCTGCCTGACTACTCCTGTAGTGGATGGCGGCTACATTCTGGTTGCGGACTTCCTGGTTGATTTCTCGTCATTACGCTCTTGATATTTTTATAGGCCACACTCACCTTAGCTTTTGTAACTCATCCTCAATAGGAGGCCTTATAAGACACGTAAAAGTGGTCTGGCTACGTTCAGTGCTGTTCCTGTAGTGGACCTTGCACTGTCCCCACGCCTGACCCGAGAAGGTTGGGGAAGTGTGTTTATTATTTACTGCCTGAATTTCAATAAAATCTTTATTTTATTCTACCTGTACCTGTCAGAGTATTTACTTGTCTAGCAGTCCCGTGACAGTACGAAAGGGCCATGACTGCTGAAGGTACAGGTAGTTCACAGTTGCCTAGCATTGTCTCCCATATGGATAGGCAAGATCAACACATTGATCAAATATCCTTGGCAATGCAAATGCACCTTAATCGCACAGCACATCTAGAAGGGGTTGCGCGACTATCATTGGCTTTTCCTGATTCAGCACTGGTGGCCAATGCAGATTTTTTTTTGCCCCAAGGGCTGTCTGGATCCGCTGCCAGAGGACTTGGAGGAACTCATCTTTTTTGTCATCCTAATCAATACTAGAATCAGAGAACGATCCCATTCAGGGAATGGCTGAGGAAATCTCACTCCCGATTGGTACCCAGTTTTGATCTCTAACCCATTCCTCCCTCACCTCCCATGCCTCCTTGTACTGAGTGAAGCAATACTGAGCCTATGCAACTTGGGGCTACACATGTGTCTGGGGAGGAGAGAGCCTTCCTACGCAGGGAGGGACTGTGCCTTTATTGTGGAAAGGCAGGTCACCTGTTGCGATCTTGTCCCATGCGGTCAGGAAACGCTCGCACCTAGGATCATGTCAGGGACAGACCTTGGGTGGTGTTTCACAATCCCTGGGCAGGTTACAAACCAAAATGACCCTCATGGTGATTGTATCATGGTCCGCCTATTCTGTGTCAGCTTCGGCTTTGGTTGACTCCAGAATTCGCAAAACAACAAGCCATTCCATTGTCGCCTCGTGCTTCTCCTCTCGCTGTTGAGGCCATTCATGGTAGACCACTGCAACCTTCTCATGTGACACACGAGACAGTGCCACTGACCGTAAGGTTAGGGGCTCTCCAGGTGGAGACCCCACAATTCCAGATTATAAGTTCTCCACACCATGACATCATTCTGGGGTTCCCTTGGTTGCAGAGACGCAACCCCAGAATAGATTGGGAGATGTGCGATATTCTATCATGGTCATCTCATTGTTCTAAGTCTTGTCTTCAGCAACCCACTAAGATTTATTGTACCTCCTCCTCATTACCCTCAGAGTATCTTGCGTTCAGTGAGGTATTTAATAAGGTGGAGGCTGGTACCTTGCCTATGCATAGGACTTACGATTATACCATTAATCTCATACCAGGAGCTACTCCTCTGAAGGAACGTACATATCCTCTGTCCCTGGAGGAGAATCGGGCTATGGAGGAGTATGTGGCCAATGCCCTGGCCAGAAGGATTATTCTTAAGTCCTCCTCACCCTCGGGTGCAGGATTTTTTTTCATGAAGAAGAAGGATGGGGAGTTGTGTCCATGCATTGACTATAGAGGATTGAATAAACTTATGGTCAAAAATGCTTACCCCATACGTCACAGAATTGTTTGACTCCATTAAAGGTTCTTTCATATTCACTAAGCTGGACTTAAGGGCGGCCTATAACCTGATAAGAATTAAGGAAGGGGACGAATAGAAGTCCGCCTTAATACACTCAGTGGCCATTACAAATACTTGGTCATGCCTTTTGGCTTGTGCAATGCTCCGGCAGTGTTTCAACAATTCTTTAACGACGTCCTAAGGGACTTACTACAGAGCTGTGTAGTAGTATATCTGGATCATATCCTTATACACTCCCCAGACCTAGCTACACATCGGGAGCATGTGGCAATGGTTTTAGGTTTGTTGTGGGAGAACAAGCTCGTCTGCAATCTTGAAAAATGTGAGTTCCACAAATCACAAGTGACATTCTCGGCTGTCCTGCAGTGGCCCCGTCCGGTAGGGATGAAGGCCATACAGAGATTTGTGGTGTTTGCTAACTATTATAGGAGATTTATACTGAACTTTTCTACAGTGGTAAAACCACTTACGGATCTAACGCATAAAGGGGCTAATCCGTATGAATGGTCTCCTAGTGCCAACAAGTCCTTTGAAGATTTGAAACTTGCCGTCACCAAGGCTTCGATTTTGTCTCATCCCAACCCCGCCCTGCCCTTTACATTAGAGGTGGATGCTTCAGAGACAGGGGTGGCAGCGGGAAGTTATCCAGGACCCAAAGTCTTTATGATATTGGCCATCGCAAGCTTTTGGCCATCATCCTCACGCTCAAGGAGTGGTGTCACTTACCGGAAGGGACATCCTCCTCTATCCTGATCTTAACGGATCATAAAAACTTGACATATCTTTCTGAGGCCAAAAGACTGTTACCATGACAGGCCAGGTGGGCACTATTCCTGTCTAGGTTCAATTTCATAGTTTCGTACCTTCCGGGCTCCAAGAATTTCAGAGCTGATGCCCTGTCCAGGTAGGTCGGGCCCGAACAGGAGGTAGAGCGCCTGTACAAATTATTCTGTCAGATCGTATCCTGGCTACGATATGCACTACTATCACTTCTCCTCTGGGTATGGATATCCTGGCCTCCCAAGCTGCTGCTCCTGCCAACAAACCTAGTGGCAAATGTTTCGTACCAGAATCTCTGCGTACCAAATTATTGGAGACCTACCATTCCTCTAAGGCCACTGGTCACATTGGTATTGATTTAGTCAGTATCTCAAATATTCTGGTGGCCTAGTCTTAGGGCTGACTGTTCTGCCTTTATGGCAGCGTGTTCTATTTGTACCCATGCTATAACCCCGAGACACCTTCCGGTGGGACTACTCCAGACTGTCCCTAATGGTGAGTGTCTCTGGACCCATGTCTCCATTGACTTTAAGGTGGAATTGCCGGCTTCCAAGGGATGTATGGTCATACTAATAATAGCTGACCGCTTTTCCAAAATGGCTCATTTTGTTCCCCTGCAGGGACTTCTGTCCTCTAGAGAGCTGGCAGAGGTATTCGGCTCCACGGAGTACCCAAGGTGTTGGTTTCTGACAGAGGAAGCCAGTTTTTGTCCCGGTTCTGTAGGTTCTTTTGTGCTCAGATGGGTTTCCAATTCCGTTTCTCCTCTGGTTACCATCCCCAGTCCAATGGGGCTGCCGAGAGATCCAACCAGGGGTTGGAGCAATCCTTGAGCTGTTTTATTTCGGAGCATCAAAATAATTCGGTGACTTTGTTACCATGGGCCGAGTTCACCAGAAATTGTGCCCTGAACTCTTCCTCACAGAATTCTCCATTTCTGATCAATTATGGATTCCAGCCCTCCTTGCTTCCTGATTCCTTTCAGGCACAGGATATTCCGGCTCTGGATGAGCACCTTTGGCAACTCAGCTCCACTTGGGTACGGGTCCAGGATTCCCTGAAGAGGTCCACACAGCAGTATCAGAAGCATGCTGACAGTAGGACACTCCCTGCACCAGTTTTCAAGTAGGGGAGAGGGTATGGTTATCCTCCCGTAATCTGAACCTCCAGGTACCTTGTAGAAAACTGGCCCCTTGGTTTGTAGGATCATACCGGGTGCTGCGTAGAGTCAACCCTGTCACTTACGTTCTGGAATTCCCAGCAGGGATGAGGATTCACAATGTTTTTTCACGTGTCTTTGAGCAAACCCGTGGTATGCAACCGCTATACTTCTGCACCTGTGGTGCCGAGACCAGTACAGGTGCTTAATCATGAGGAATATGAGGTACAGAGTGTTCTGGATTCCCGCAGGAGTAGAGGGCATCTCCAATACCTGATACACTGGAAGGGTTATGGGCCAGAAGAATGCTCCTGGGTGACTAGTACTGATGTCCATGCTCCTGCTCTGCTACGCAGGTTCCATTCCCAATTTCCAGTGAAACCTGGCCTTCTTCAGTGGGGGAGAAGTAATTGAAGGAAGGGTATTATCACAGTGCCGTGATTCGGGCCTTGGCTACCTGACTATTCCTGTAGTGGCTGGCAGCTACATTCTGGTCGTGGACTTCCTGGTTGCTCGTGTGTCATTACATGCTCAATATTTTTATAGGCCATGCTCACCTTAGCTTTTGTAACTCCTCCTTCTTAGGATGCCTTATAAGCCACATTTGGCCATAGCTTGATTGCCCTTTCGTGGTGTTCCTGAGAGTTATTGTTCTCTGTTGTGATCTGTTTCTGGCTGCCTTTCTGATTTGTGCATGACCCGTGGCTTTGCCTGACTACCTGATTGGTGTCTGAACCTCTGGCCTTGTCTGACTACCCAGTCTGCGCTCGATCAGTGTATGACCCCTGCCTGGCTGACTACCCGCTACTTGCTACCCTGGCTCTGTCTGACTACCCGTTTTGTGTATGACCTCGGCCTGCGTACCCAACTACTCTTATTGGGCATCCAGGTGTGAGTGCTGGTGGGTTAGTGGCTCTGGCTATCCATATTGCACGATGGTCCTAGTGTTATAGGACGTCCTTAGTATCCTAGCATTCTAGGTTACTTGAGCCTTTCCTTGCTCCCTGTTTGTGTGCCTTACCACTTACTGTTCATGGGTTATGCTTACATCCTGGTTCTCATTCATCCAGAAGTGGTCTGGCTACGTTCAGTGCTGTTCCTGTAGTGGACCTTGCACTGTCCCCACGCCTGACCCGGGAAGGTTGGGGAAGTGTGTTTATTATTTACTGCCTGAATGTCAATAAAATCTTTATTTTATTCTACCTGTACCTCTCAGAGTATTTATTTGTCTAGCAGTCCTGCGACAAGGTATTGTGGTGGGCTAAGAGAAAATGGTCCCCAAGATCCAAGCTGCGCCGGGAGAGCTCTGCAGCTCTTGACTTTAGGAAGTAGGGATCATTTCTCCCTCTAATGTTTAGAACTCTGGTGTCTTTATTCAGGGACTGTGTACTGCCCTGAGTTGTGGAACTCCTATTCAAAGGACTGCAGCAGATCTGAAATGCATGCAAAGCAAAACACTGACAACTCTTTAATATGAATGAGAAAAATGTTGCCTCAAAAGTGAAACATGTGAAATACAGCACCTTCTGGGGAAAGCCACCGAAAAGTACAGTTTTTCCATTTTTCAGCATTTTTCATTGCACTGAAATCAGTGAGAATAATGTTATCCTCCCACCCCATGTGAAAGGTTTCCCTATGTATTCCTTCTGTACTAACACAACAGTATATACAGGGTGTCAGTTTGCTGCAGTTTGTTAGTTTTTGCTTGGGAGACAAAGAGTAATCAGCTGAAATGTTGATGCTATCCAGCATATAAGAAGACAGGCAAAGAGAGGGAGCTGGAGTTTCTTGATAGGAGTATTGGTGGTAGCCAGTTGTTCTTTGGACAGGTGAGGAGCTGAAAGTGTGGGTTTGAAGGCAGAAAGGAGAGCCACTACACAGACAATACATCCTACATTCAAGACAAGAAAAACAGATACAACTTGACATACTGTGTTACTCAAACTCATTTTCTACATCCATATAGAGAAGAAAAAGAGAGACAAGCTTACAATGTGGTGGGAACTCTGGTACTGAACCTGTTGCTGTGGTCTTTATCCTTTATTTGCTAGCTACTGCTGATTCTAAAGCTAACAGACTAGTTCTGTACTGTACACATTAAAACTGTGGTCCTTGGGAGAGAAAGAGCACTGCTAACATTTTTTACACTGGCTATTTGTGTAGAGACAGACAGGTAAAGAGGGGTAGCTGGAGTTGCTTGTGGTTGTAAGTAGTGTATAAAAATAAAAAAAACAAAAAACTTTTAACTGATAACTGACAGACAGGCAGGAGATCCTACTGAGTGACAGGGAGAGATACAAGTGAGATATAAAACTAAATCATATTATATTTCCAGGTAGACAAAATATTACTCTAGCAACTCTGTTGTCTACTTTTGCCACGGTTTGTTACTGTTTGTAAAAGAACACTCGGATAGTTCAGTAAGGTTAAAAGCTTTATTGAAAATAATGCACAATAGCCCCACTCAGGTCCAGATAAGGTCCGTACCAAGTACTTTCCAGATCTGACGCAGGTCAGGGCGAAACTACAAACATAGTAGTAGTCATCAAACAAGATTAATGATCTTGGACTTGTAGGCAGATTCTCAGAAAGGTTCAGAAACAATAATATCCTCGACAGCCCCATACTGCAATAGGTGACACAAGCGATGGGTGACTGAAGGGCAATCCCTAGTGGACTAGGGTTAACGAAGGCAGCACAGATAGTGTACAGGTGGACACTAGGCCCTAGACTTATAGGGTTAATGGAGGCAACACTGGCAAAACACTGGCAGAGGACGGACCCTAGGAGAGTAGGGTAAACAGAGGCAACATGGGCAGAACTCTGGCAGTAACTGGACCCTAGAACCTAGGGTTAATTGAGGCAACACAGGCAGTACTCTGGCAACGGCTGAACCCTAGAACACTAGGGTTAACGGAGGCAAGACAGAATGGACTCAGGCAGCGACTAGGCCCTAGCACACTAGGGTTAACAGAGGCAACATGGCTGTGGCACTTGTAGTGACTGAACCCTAGAACGCTAGGGTAAGCGGAGGCAACACGGACCGGACTCGGGCAGTGACAGGACCCTAGCATGCTAGGGTTAACTGAGGCAAGAGACACCAGATGCTGGCGATATATCGGCCCTAGGTCACTAGGGAAAACTGAGGCAACACGGGCAACAGTGTGGTATTGGCTTGACCCAGGTTTTATAGGGTTACCAGAGGCAACACAGACACTGGTGAGTGCAGGGACTCCCACAGGCTCCAGGAGACAGTAGGAGCAGAAAATGAGTGGGAGATAGGCACGTACTGTAACCAATCGACCGGTGTCTCCCTGTTTGGTATACGGAGGTAATAGGCTAGTCCCGTAAGCGACAGAACTAGCAGCACAACCAGGTCAGCACACACGGACTTCACAGCCAGTCAGGAGGACCACAACACTAGCCCAGCCAGATCGGTGTAAACGGATAGTCAGCCAGTCCTAGTCAGTAACGGAATCAGATACTCAACCACGCCGGTTCGGTACACAAGGAGTTAGTCAGCCAGTCCTAGTCAGTAACAGAATCAGATACTCAGCCAAGCCAGTTCGGTACACAAGGAGTTAGTCAGCCAGTCCAAGGTCAGCAACGGAATCGGATCACAGGCGAGCCGGGTCATACACGGAAACAGGAAACAAGAACAACTAGTCGCTAGATACGGGTACACCACAAAAGGGCACCGGTATAGTGACAGGAGGGCGTATTCAAAGGCAAGTCCTGGGAGGAGCAAAAACCTAGAGCCAATAAGAACGCAGCCAGTGTAAAAACTTTACAGTAAAATTAACACTATACTACTATTACTATGTCCACCAACTGTAGTGACAGAGGTAAAGGGATAAGAGTCGGATTGGGAGGAGTGTATGGACATGTTGGTGGTTGTAAAGTCATACTAAAAATATGACTGTGGCCAAAGTTGCAGTAGTTAGTGCAATAAATAATGATAATCTTCCACCTCTTGAGGAGATTGTTTGAAAAATAATATGAAATGTTTCACCAGTAGTGATATTAAGCCTTTTAACACTAAAGCCATTGATTAACATTATTCTAGTGATGTTGCCATAGCTGAGGAGGATTTAGCAATGAAATTAACTGCTATGTCAAGTACTGGTCAATGTTCTATAAATCCACTTATGTGAAAGAGTAATTTTTCAGACTTTAAAAGATATACAAGAGTATGAAAATAGACCTTATTGTTAATGATGAAGATGATGATAATTTAGAATATGTCCATCCACGCTTATCCCTTCTGATACAAATGAAGTAGAGCTAAGAAAAAAGAAGAAACTTGCTTCACTAGTTCACCATAATATAAACCTATAACATATTCACCCAAGTGGATAAGGAATGGACTGCAGCAAAGAATAAGGTTATTCTCCATGTCTCCAAACATAAAAATATAATTTGCCAGTGTGAACATTGTATAGTGCATATAGAGAATGAGAATGATGATAACATGGCCAAAAAACTAGCTAAAAGAAACAGGTTCAATTTCCCATCACTGAAAAGGAGTAATATGTCTGTTTATAAAGACTTTGAGGGACCATCTGGAAAGTGTGCACAAGTAAGCATGCCTGAAAATACACAATGATAATATTGGTAATCATCATCATCAGTACTGACTCTTCCAAGTCTAACCCTCACCCAGTGACACACGATTATTTACTAAGTAGCAACACACATCAATATCCACAACCCTATTAAAGGGATAGTAATACCTCATAGTAATACTTCATTATTACTATCCCCCATGTAGCCCTTACAATTCTGAATTCAATGATACCAGCAGCATCTCTCAGACCTTTATGGTTTGAGAGCTATCCACTTTCAAAGTTCCCTCTCCTTCCCTCTCCCATGACGTCAGCATTCTATATGAAAGCAGGGGAATCCGGTCCCAGGACCAGCAGCGGCTCTGCAGCAGTGCTGAGATCTTGTTATAGAAACAGAAATCCTTCACTAAAATGGTCTTCTACGTGTGCTTGCAAACCAAATATCCGCTCACTCTGGACAGTGTTTGGGGGGCAAAAAAGCAACTCCTGGGCTACCAGGGACAATGTAGGCCACACAGCCTTCTTGTTATCCCAGAAAGTCAAGGGATCCGTACTTGGGGCCAAAGAAGATTCGGCAAGGTAAGCCTTAACCTCAAACTCGGCACTTTTTCTATTGATGGGGGGCTGTATGTTTTGTCCGAAGCATAAGCTGTCCATTGCATCAGCATAAAAAGCAGCAGCTGCTCCACCTGAAGAAGATAACGTGTTACTGGCGCTGCTACTGATAGGTCCCAGAAGACCACCACACTCCTCCAGCTCATCTGTGGAATCTTCTCCAGGCTCCTGTGAGTGCATCCACTGACCCTCGCTATCAATTGTTCCCTCCAGGCAGTGAGGGAATTGGAAGTAGGTGTCATCTTGCCTTTGGTTCGAGGATCACAAATTGTGGCGAGCATTAACTCTGGACAATTGTCCATGAACTCTTCCATGCTCCGAGTCAGTTCCTTCTTCATCCTCCTTAGAAGGGCAGCAACATCGGGAAGTATATTATCCTTAGTACCAGTAAAGCATTCCCTATGGGCAAGGAAATCATCCAATTTTAAGGAGAGGTGCATGAAGAGGGAAATGACTTCTGTCAGGCTAGCGTTCTCTTTGCTCAAAATTTACATCAGGGCACTGAAAGGAGTAAGGACTGTCACCACCTGTTCCATCAGGGCCCAGTAAGCCCTGCCCAGTGTTCTGTTACTGCCAATGAAATGGTGACATGGCATTGCGTGAATTGCCTCTTTCTGCTCCAGGATACACTCTAGAATATCTAAGGTGGAGTTCCACCTGGTCCCAACATCCTGTTTCAGGCGGTGCTCTGGGAGGTCTGCCTTTTTCTGTTCCTCCCTGAGGAGCTGGTTATCTTTGACGCTCCGATGGAAGTAGGCAGCAATTTGTCGACATGACTCCAGAAGTGCTGGCAACCTTCCATCCTCGAGAGCAGTCTTCACTACTAGATGCAGGACATGCGCTGAGCAGCGCACACCCACAAATCTGCCATCTCAGAGAGCCTTGATCATGTTAGTTGCACCATCAGTAACCACAAACCCCATTTGCGCCTGTGTGCTTGCCTGCTCCCCTAGCCACTGTACCACCATGTTCTGCAGTGCTTTGCAAATGCTATCTGAGGTGTGCTGCTGATCCATTAAACCAGCATGGAGGAGGAAAGAGCGGTGCCCTGCCTGCTTGGCTACTGCATCTGAACTTGTTGTTGGTAATGATATGTCTTTCAACACATTGGGCTGCCACCAATGTGTCGTCAAGGACACTCCATAAGTCAGTGGTAAAGTGCACTGACTGGCCACCAGCCTTTCCTAGCAGGTCCTTCAAAAGCCCAACGTATGACCGGTAGAGTGAGGGCACTATAGTTCTACTAAATGTGGTGCAGAATTTTATATAAGAGTGTGACAGCCTCCATAAGTTGATGGAAGGGCTCCCTGTCCACCAAATTAAAAGTAGCACACCCAACGGCTATGAGCTGTGCAATGAGGCATGTAAATTTTCCTGGACTGCTGTATGCACATCCTCTTGGAATGAAACCCACCAAAATCTTCTAGTGTGGCCTTTATTGACTTTGGAATGGGCTGTGACTGTCTGCTGCTTTTACTAGGACCAGATGTGGCATGATCCCCCTGCCATTTCTCCTGCCTACTGGTGGTGAGTGTGACACTGGTAAATGTAGTAGTAGTGCCGCCACGGTCTGCACTAATCAGCACTGACTTGTGGTAGTGGTTCAGGTGTTGGTTCATCCCAGAGATGGTTAGATGACCCAATACCCTCCCATGGCTGATTTCCCTGCCATGCAATTTACATTTCGCTAGTCAGCCATCACCAAGTGTCACAAAATGGCCCCGCGCTTTGGAGCGACTGGTGACTTTGGAAGGTGGTGAAGAAGAAAACTGAGGTGACACTTTCTTCATCTTCACATGCTGGAGTAACCTCACTATGCTTTTTTTTTCTATGTATCTTTACAGGTGGACTACTAGTAGACTCAAATATGGCAGCAGAGATGTTGGGACTGGGATTGGAGGTGGATGGAGTAACACTGGTGGGGGAGACACTAGCAGCTACTACTTGCCTGGAAGACTCATTTGGAACTGGAGAGGCAGGTGGTGAGTTTTCTTCAATAGAAGACATAATTGTAGCTGGAAAAACAGGAGGAGTACTGTGGGCAGCAGTGGAAAAATTAAGCTCAGGGGAATAATCAAGGTTAGTGGAAAAATCCAGTTCAGTGGAAAAATCAAGCTTAGCAGGCCTTGGTCCCTCATATTCTTCTTCTACCTCTTGTAGGTTTGGACAGGAAGAAAAATCATCATCAGCAGATTTTGGGGAGACCTGCTGAATTCCCTCTTCTTCCTGGTGGTTCCTGGGAAATGGTCAACTGTCTCCCTCAATAACCTTTTTTGAAAAAGGTATGCTGTCAGTGACAGTGATAGTGGTGGCATGAAAAATTTTCTCCAAATACTCCAGTAATTCAAGTTTGGGCTGCTTACACAGACGTTCGCTGTAAAAATCCAGCGGTTATACTGCCCAAAGTTTCCGACCAGTAGTGTTCATGTTCAGCATGCTAGGTGTCCCCAGGTTTATAGACCTGGCTGTAGCGGAGGTGGCGATGGAACTGGCAGTGGCACTAGTCATTGTGCAGGTGGTTCTGGGGGGGATCATCATGAAACAGCCGAAGAGAGACGGGTGACGGCTGCTTTGTGGTCTTAGAGGAGGAACTAGACCACTCTACCCTGCTAGTAGAGGTATAACGACCTGCAGCTTCCTTCTTTCTAGTTTTTGGTTTGGACTTCCGCTGCTGAGTCTGACTAGTACTACTCAAGGTACTCTTCTTTCCCTGCCTGCTGCTTCTAGCTCTGCTTGAAAGCAACTGCACTGTGGTGTTGTTGGTGGTTGCTGAGTCACTGCAGCTGGTACCAGGATGAGGAACATCAGGTTGTTCACTAGGACTCAGATCCGTTATGGATAGGTAGGTAGGTAATGAACTATTATAAACCAGAAAAAAGAAAAACTATGCGCACTCTCCATCAAATCGGCCTGACAGAAATCAAGATCTGCTGGTAATGCAAGGGTGCTACAAGTGATATAATTGTAATAACAGAGAAAAGAAAGATAACCCTGCCTAACTAGCACACCTTAAATACTCTAGCAGAAAATGAAATGCATAGACCTGGGATAGAAAGTAGAACTTTACTTTGTGTTATCCCTACCTAACAAAGCTTTTTGTTCTGTTAATATATGGCAAACCGGTTTGTGCCCCGGTATTTTAGGTAGGGATCAATAAAAGTTAAGTTTCATTTTTTATGGTTTTGTTAATTAATGGCAAGCCGGATTGTGCCCCGGTATCTTAGGTAGGGATAAAACAAAGTAAAGTTCTACTTTCTATCCCAGGTCTATGTATTTCATTTTCTGCTAGAGTATTTAAGGTGCGCTAGTTAGTCAGGGTTATATTTCTTTTCTCTGTTATTACAATGAACTATTATAGTTTTACACTTTTAAAATCTGCCCACACGACAACTGTGACACTGGCTGTGTGACTCTGAAAATTATTCAAACTTTAAATGAATTGTATTTTTATTATTTTTAAACTTTTTACAAAACAAACACAGGTGACTCTCCCTTGCGGTGGTGGAAAGGCACCCTGCCTACCTATACAACTATGACACTGGCAATGTGACTCTGAAAATTATTCAAACAAATAACTTCTATTTTTATTAATTTTTATCAAACCAACACAGGCGACTCTCCCTTGCAGTGGTGAAAAGGCACCCTGCCTGCCTAAACAACTGTGACACTGGCAGTGTAACTGAAAATTATTCAAACAAATAACTTGTATTTTTAATAATTTTTATCAACCCAACACAGGTGACGCTCCCTTGCGGTGGCGAAAAGGTACCCTGCCTGACTATACAACTGTGACACTGGCTGTGTGACTCTGAAAATTATTAAAACAAATAACTTGTATTTTTAATATTTTTATATTTTATTTTACAAACCAACATAGGTGACTCTCCCTTGCTGTGGCGATAAGGCACCCTGTCTGCCTAAACAACTGTGACTCTGGCTGTGTGACTCTGAAAATTATTCAAACTTAAAATGACTTGTATTTTTATTATTTTTTTATACTTTTTACAAAACAAACACATGTGACCCTCCCTTGCGGTGGTGAAAAGGCACCCTGCCCCTATACAGCTGTGACACTGGCAGTGTGACTCTGAAAATTATTCAAACAAATAACTTGTATTTTTTAAATTTTTTTTTTATTTTTTATCGAGCCAACATGGGTGACTCTCCCTTTCAGTGGCGAAAAGGCACCCTGCCTGCCTAAATAACTGTGACACTGACAGTGTGACTCTGAAAATTATTCAGACAAATAACTTGTATTTTTAAAGTGGATGTGTCACCTATGCACAACATGCCATACATAGTTAGGTGACACATCTAAAACCATCAAAACGTTATTTATTTTTTATTTTCACGTTCCATTTCATTTAAATCTAACTTACAAGCGTCTGGGCTGTAGCCACTTCCGCATAGACTGCAGCCCAATGCTCTGCCTCAGCTCTCCTCCTTCTTCCAATGACGGAAGCTTCAGTCTGGAAGCTGGAGCGGTCTCATTGGCTAGATATATTGATCTCTGCCAATGAGACCACTCCAGCTTACTGACAGAAGCCTCTGTCATCGGAGGAGGGAGGAGAGCTGAGGCAGAGCTCTGTAACTGCAGAGAACCGTAGTCCCCTGGAAGTGGCTGCAACACAGACATTTGCAAGTTAATTTTAAACTAAATGGAACTTGGAAATAAAAAATAAGTAACATTTTGATGGTATTGGATGTGTCACCTAACTATTTATGGCATGTTGTGCATAGGTGACACATTCACTTTAATAATTGTTATCAAACCAACACAGATGACTCTCCCTTGCAGTAGTGAAAAGGCATCCTGCTTGCCTATACAACTGTGACACTGGTTGTGTGACTCTGAAAATTATTCAAACAAATAACTTGTATTTTTTAATAATTTTTATCAAACCAACACAGGTGACTCTCCCTTACGGTGGTGAAAACGCAACCTGTCTGCCTATACAAATGTGACACTGGCAGTGTGACTCTGAAAATTATTCAAACAAATAACTTGTATTTTTTAATTTTTTTTTTACATTTTTTATCAAACCAACACGAGTGACTCTCCCTTGCGGTGTTGAAAAGGCACCCTGCCTGCCTAAACAACTGACACTGGCTGCATGACTATGAGAATTATTCAAATATTAATAATATTTTTTACATTTTTAACAGGAACAAAAAATTAATCTTCCTTGCAGTGACAATGAGGTACAAGGCCTGCCTGTCTGCCTACACAACTCTCGGACTGGCTGATGTGACACTCTGAAAATTATTTAAACAAATCCCTATATTGTAATATATATATTTCTCTCTCCCTTGCAGTGGCGATAATTGGCATTAATGCTGGCTGCTTGCCTATGCCTAGCCTAATGCTACCTGCCGGCCTACACAACAACTGGACACTCTCTAATCTCTATCTCCTTGTTCTCTCTCTGAGCTCCAACAACACAATGAGGAAATGCAGGCTGTCTGCCTGGGTGTCTGTGTCATTAGTCCAACCCCCGTTATGAAACAAAGAAGCATATTGGAATGCAAAGTGGGAAAGTAGCGCATGAGACAGAGAAGGTAATTGGACTAGAGAATGGAGGGAAAGTAATCGCGCGCGTATTAATTGCTGAATTTCCGAAAGTTTCGTCGACTTTCGGAGTAGGGGTGCTCGGATTCGGAATCTTTTTTGTTGAACGGTCCTTGCGTGTTGGATGATCCGAATGTTGCCGAATGACCCTACATTCAACGAATTCCAAATGTCGCTATATACATTTGTACAAGTCTAGATCTATAGTAACCATGGGACAAGGCTGTGGAGGCAGTGTGTGGTTGTACGGTTACTGCAGGACATGACTGATGGTGTCAATGTGTTTGTGGTTCTATGGTAAGAATAGGATGCTGTCCAAAAAAGAGGAAAAAGGGTATGGGAATTCACACCAAAGGCAAAAATGCAGTTTTTCACCGTCAACTTTTTAGACCCTACAGTATTAGTAGTAGTTCTCCAGGAATACCTTGATCTATGAAATCTCCAGTATGAAGATACTTCACTCAAGATCCAAAAGCTAAACATGTTTCTATAACATACGTCTGAGAAGAGGGAAAGCATTTTAATATCTAGGTAATCCTTATTTAGATCCCACCTGAAGCACAACAAAAGGTATGACTGGGAGGCACACCAGTAGCATGACAGAGGTGTAATGACTAGAAGTAGTAGAAGCACATGGAAGTGACAAGTCATGGAGTCCCCACACCCACTGCTTTCATCACCACTAGTCATGTTGTAAAAACAATGAAGTGACACAATTTTCTTTGGAACTAGAAGTAAAGGCAAGTTGTAAGGTAGCCCATACTATTTACATGCCACTTAATGCATGCATAGCTTTAAGAGACAATACCACAAAGCTGTAGATATCTTCAATAAACTGCAGCAAGTCACACATGAAAGTCTTGTAACCATCACCACCTTAAAACAGAGGTCCCTAGCTTATGAAGTTCCACATGTTACATGCCTGAGCATTTGTATGAACAGAACAAGATCATTAGTGAATATATAAAATTCTTAACTGGAAGGCTTTGGAGAGACCTTCTTTTCACTTGGTCAGTGGCAGTCAATGTGTGACAATGTGAAAAAAAGGGATATTCTATAACTGGAGAGAGTACAGTGAAGAGCAACAAAATTAATCAAGGGAATGGAGTACTAGACTTATGAGGAATTTCTAGACTGACTTTACCTTTGAGAAAAGATGACGAAGAGGAGATCTTGTTTGAATGTATAAGTGTATGCAAGGTCAATACAAGGATCTCTCTGGTAAGCTTTTCATTCCAAAGCCTGATCAAATAACTAGGGGCCACCCCTTAAAATTATAGGAAAGGATGTATTAACTTCAACAGAGGAAGTGTTTTTTTTTTAAAGTAAGGTCTGTGTGGAATTCTTTGCCCAAGGATCTGATAATGTCAGATACACTTGATACATTTAAGAGAAGATACATTTCTTTCAAGAGGAAACACACAGGGTTATGCTGTGTATTAGTGAGTAAATAGTGGGTACATAGACGAATGCTCATTTTGGTGGCAGGAAGGCTTATATAATTCTCATTTCTCTGAGTTATGAGGCAAAGGTTGAACTTGATGGACCTGTGTCTTTTTTCAACCTAATTTACAATGTTACTATGTAACATGGACAATGATTCGTAGAATGACAATACAGACATAAGTCAGCTCGTGAATGACATGTTAGCATACTTTGTACAGGATTCTTGCATAGGCAACGTTATAAGCAATGAAGAATATATTCTTGCTACTTCGCTGCATCTTCAATATAAACATTACATTTCTGAATTTGTGTCAAGGATTGAGCAGAAGCACTTTGAAGAATTTAATTCTGTGAAAGCAATTAAAGAAATCCTTATAGATTGAGTGGAAGAGTTCATTATGGAGAATGAGAGACAGAAATGCAGGGGCACAACTTAGATATATATAGTGAAATAAACAAAATAATTATAACTTAAGCAGCATTAGCAAAAATGTCAGAACATTTTGAAGAACTAATGTCATCATTATAGAGAGCAATTAATGTGTACTAGGGGCTGTAGTCTAACATTTGTGGTTGTGGATTTGCTCCCATAATATGGGTTGCTAACTGACAAATGAACAGCACCTAGCTCCATGGAGTGGCACCAATGCTTGTGAGATGGTTACAACATACCTGCATGATAATTATGTCCTAGTCCGAAACGGTGACCCACAAGTACTGGCAAACAAAACAGTGTACATAGCCAGCACTCAAGGAATAGTGCTGTGGAAACCTTTAGCTGCCCAACAGCAAGTGTGCAGTCAGATTGGATTTCAGTGTGCATCTAGTTATAAAATTAATAACCATAGCACACATTAATCCAGCAACAGTGTAGATAGATTTACAGATTTAAAAAATAAACCAGCATCTAATACCATACGAGCATATTGTATAAGTGGAAAAAATAAAAAAAAGAGAAGCATACGGCACATGTATGGGTTGTAACAGCACTAAGGAGGAGGAAGGATTAGCACAGTTTCCACCATCTTTGACAGCTGGGAAAAGTGCTATTGTCATTGATGAATGATAGATGTGTTACTCAATCACCATAATCCTTGTCTTCATTCCCCTCCCTGAAATCATAGGTGTTCTTTGAGACTGTGCACATATTATCAACAGCTGAGAAACACGCTCTGTGAAGAGGTTGCGAAGAGGGAGGAAGGAGGGATCCCATCTTGATATGTTTTGTTTAATTACACAGTAATCATCTCCAACAAAACCACCCTGAGATTTATGTTGCAAACCTTAAACTGTCCCCAATACAAAATGATGTGCTGTTGCTGTAATTAATAATATGTAGGATATAAAGGAACAGCTACAGATTGTCACCCAGTAGAAACACACTTCAGATAAACTGTTTTTATAAATTACTTGGTAACAAGTATGACCCATGGGAAGCCACCCACCCACCCCCACCACCACCACTAGTCACTTGTCAGTTGTCAGCCCTCCAGCCTTCCATGACCAGGAACAAAATACTTTTAAAGACTTACCTTGGTGTAGGCCTTCTCTAAGCACTACTGCTAACATTTCTTTAAGACTAACCTTGTCCTAAGCCTGTAGTAAAGGCCTGTTTTTTAAAGGCCCATGTTGCAATAGGCCTCATCCTGCTAACAATGCTTTACATTCCTTGCAAGAGCATAACAACCTGCCGCACCATCAATTTTAAATGGAGGCCCCTACCAGTCTGCAACCATTTTTTTCATGGCCTATATTGCTATAGGACTGAGGCTGCTAAGAATACATGATATTCCTTGCAAGAGTGTGACTACCTGCCCCATGACCAACTTATAATGTAGGACCCTGTTAGTCTGCTAAACATTTATTAGAGTCTTATGTTACTGTCACTTCTTATTTATGCTGTAGGCCTCAGCTTTCTAAGAATTTTTACTTTCAAACTTGGATTTCTCCACCTGAACACTCTGCAACAGTAGTAGTGATGCAGGAATTCTCACTGCCATAGAAAGTATAGGCCAGATATTGGGCAGAGATTGGCAACATCCTTGTGGGAATTACATTGGTGGTATCAATATGTTCAAGGCCCATATAAAGGGCTTTCAAAAGACCTGTTCATTAACAGAACAGTACACAGGACAAGGGGCCACCCGCTTAGACTTGAGGAAAGGAGATTTAGTCTACAACAGCGGAAGGGTTTCTTTACAGTAAGGACAATAAAGGTATGGAATGCACTTCCGGAGGAGGTGGTGCTATCAAATACATTAGATGCCTTTAAAAGGGGCCTGGATACTTATTTAAAAGAGCATAATATAGAGGGCTATGCACGTTAGTATTGGGATTAATATTTAGTTAGGGCTTGTTGATCCAGGGAGAAATCTGATTGCCATTTGGAGTCAGATGCCTTCTTTTGGGTCAGCGATGGTAAGCAGGAATAGGAAAAGGGTTGAACTGGATGGACTCAAGTCTTTTTTCAACCTAAATTACTATGTAACTATGTAACTATGTAATCAAAAAGATGGAAAATGTACTGAATTTTTATTTGTGGAAATTTCCGAAAATCAGAGAAAAATTATCTTTTTTCTCATTCCTACTTTCTAGCATCCAAAGGTTTAAAATACACATTTATGCAGAGGTTATACATTGTTAAGAGACCAAGGACTGTATTAAATAAGCTAAAGAGATGTAATTCTGGATACAATAAACTGCACACAGAGGACGAACTAAAATTCCCCAAATTCCTCATTGACTTAAATGGGGATTTTAACCCTATGAATACCAGAGATTGGTCTCCAATGCAGTGTGAAGCATTGTGTTGGAGACCTCTCAGACATTACAGTAGAGTGTCCTTTTTATGTGGAAAGACTAATAATAATTTAACATAAGATAAATGCTTCCATTATAATCTAGTGCTATTGTGTACTCTGGCCTTCATTATTCTCTTCCTGTACCCTTAGACAGACTTGGTGACAAGGGTTTTTTACTCTAGAGACATTTTGTCCTTTTTAGTATGTCTTTGTTCAACCATATTTTCCCTCTAACTCATTTAGTACACCCACACAAATTATATACTGTTTTTTAAAGGATAAGCAGGGCTTTCAGTTTATGCTATATTTTTAGGTATAACCCATCATTTAGTTTGATATTAATATAAAAGAGTGGAACAATTTACAAAAAAAACCACACACTTTTTTATAGGTTTTCCTGTGATGATTTGTACTCAGTTAATATATTTTTAACAGGAACAGGATAAAAGATTTGCTCGAACCGTCCTCGTGTTCCTTTTTAGGAGGGATTGTCCTGCCATAGTGTCCCCCTTTTTTATGAGATCAGAATGTGTGATGTGTATTACTCCACAGAGATAAAACTCACATTAATGTCTGTTTAGATTTCAGTATATTTCTTTAGACATTAATCCGTGTAAATAAAATACTTTGATCTTGTTTCGCTAGGTCATTAAATAACCTTTTTTTAATGCTCTACCCACCAGGAATGCCCCCAGCAACACCACTTAAAACCAAAGTGACACCTTTTTGGCCATTTGAAGTGTTAGGAGATATGTTCTCCATCTCTCTCAGCCTCACATTCAAAGAGGTAGGAGAGAGGCGCAGAACACTGACAAAGGCAATGTTTAGGAAGTTTGCCTTTGTCATGTGCTTCCACATGCACATATGATCGCTGTAGCAGAGATCACATGTATGGAATCATGGGGTCCTGTAGCAGTCAGCAACAGCAAAAATGGTACCCCATTTGTATGAGTTGAATTACCGTAGATGGTACCAGAAGCACAAAGCTACATCAATAACAAGCTTTCGTTTTTCTTAAGTTTTTCAAACATGACTACTAAAATAGTTGTCTGAAGAAAAGGTTGACTAAGCACATCATTTTGGAAAGATAATCTTCTAACTATATGAGGGGTCATTTGCCTTTTTACTGCTAAAATGGTGTGCACAAATGTTTCCAGAAGGTGGTGTTAAAGGAAAAAAGGTATGTTTTTTTCCTATAGCACCACTTTCTGTTAAGAGTTGTGCACATTAGCCTAGCGATAAAAAGGCAAGTGGCCCCTCAATTCATGTGTGTGAATGTCTACTTTCCAAAATGGTATGTGTTACTGACCTTTATATATGTAGTGGTTATGGCTAGGGATGAGCGAGCACCCCGATGCTCGGGTGCTCGGGTGCTCTGACCGAGCACCCCCTGATGCTCGAGTGCTCGGCCGAGCACCCGAGCCCCATTCAAATGAATGGGAGCACTCGAGCATTAAACCAGGCACCCCCTGCTCTGATGAGCGGAGGGTGCCTGGTCAATGTCCCCCTTCATCTCCGCTATGCCCCTCTTCCACAATGTCCCCCTTCATCTCCTATGCCATAGCGGAGATGAAGGGGGACATTGTGGAAGAGGGGCATAGCGGAGATGAAGGGGGACATTGTGGAAGAGGGGCATAGAGTCTATGCCCCTCTTCCACAATGTCCCCCTTCATCTCCGCTATGCCCCTCTTCCACAATGTCCCCCTTCATCTCCTCTATGGCATAGGAGATGAAGGGGGACATTGTGGAAGAGGGGCATAGCGGAGATGAAGGGGCACATTGTGGAAGACGGGCATAGCGGAGATGAAGGGGGACATTGTGGAAGAGGGGCATAGAGTCTATGCCCCTCTTCCACAATGTCCCCCTTCATCTCCGCAATGCCCCCTTCATCTCCGCAATGCCCCCGTACCTCCATTCCCTGGTGGTCCAGCGGAGCGTCTTCGGATCTGTGCCTCTTCCGGCACAGATCCTCTTCACCCGAACATGTCGGGCGAGCACATGGCGGTACGAGTACGAGTACCGCCATGTGCCGAGCAGAGCGATGCTCGAGCCGATCCGAGCATCGGCCGAGCACGCTCGCTCAACACTAGTTATGGCCATTTTAGTGCAGGCAGGTCATTTCATAAAAGAAGTGTCAGGTATAGTTTTGTGCTTCTGACACCCCATAAGGTATGTCAGCCCATACCATTGGGGTACCATTTTTCCTGGACTGATACAAAATACTGAATTCAACAGGAAATTCCTTTTTTTTTTTTAAATATTTTAGTGTCTTTGAAGTGATGAAAAAATAAAAAAACAATTTTTCACACTTCAGTTACTTTAAAGATACTAAACACTTTCAACACCATGGGATTTCCTAGCCTATCCAGGACCTAGTGCTGGCCCGAGAAAAATGGTACCCTATTGGTATGGTTTAACATACTGTAGTGGGTGCCAGTAGCATGGCTACTGGGGGTGCAGTCGGAGTGCATGCTTTACCCAATCTCTCCCACACCTACCCCGATGTTCGGGTAGGATGGAAGCTGGGGAGGCATGCTGCTCCCATACATCACCTTTATTGATCTCCCAGGCGAATCGGGGGAAGTGCATCAGGAAGGGTCCTGATGCCCCTCCCCAATGAGATTGACAATTTTTTTATTGTGGCCACTGCATGACAGTAAAACTGACTTATGCAGTTACTACAATTCTGCAATACAACATACGGGCCTGGCACAGTGAGAACAGCTGTCAAAGCCCATACGTTTTATCGCCTTTGCACTTTGGGGGTTAAATCAGGGTTTTAGCCCCTTAAATGATAGAGAAATCTCCAGAGCATTGTGAAACAATGTATTTGAGACATCTCTAGTATTCAAGGGGTTAAAAGCTACCTTTAAATCAATGGGCATTTGGAACATATTTATTAAACCCCTACAGTGTAGTTGGTTTGTTTTGCTCATGTATGACACTGTTTCATTGATTCCTTTTACCAATCATACTGGCGTACATTTAGATACAATTAACCATTTGAGTGCCAGAGGGGTACGCAAAGCATTGCTTTGCAGGGCATTGTGTACCCCTCTGGAACTCAAAGAGTTAAAGGGATCATAATGTTTCAAAATAAAAGCAGCTCCAATTAATCTTAATAGTATATGGGCCATGGAGAGTGATATTTCAGTACTGTCAAAGTTGTAGTCAAAGAGTAATTGAATGATAAAGTTTCACCCTCCAGCCCCTTTTACCTAGTGTAAGCCACCTCCCCTCAGATGTGGAATCTGGTCCACAGACCAGACAGCTGACAGCAAGGGACAATTTTCTTACTGTGAGAACAATGAAAGCCCTGCCCACCTTGACAGGTTTTTCAGATTTTCCCTTATTCTAATTGAAGATTGTCCCTCTCTGCAAGCCATCTGGACACCACCCTGCTGCTCTGAGGTGAGCAGTGTTACATCAGTAAAAGGGGTGGGAGGGGGATACTTTATCATTCAATTACTCTTGAACTGCAACTCTGACAGAATTGAAATAACACGCTCCATGGCCAAAATACTATGAAGATTAATTGGAGCTGCTTTTATTTTGAAACATTACTATCCCTTTAAAGAATAACCCCTCATAATAATACTTACCTTACTATGGTTAGAAAATCCCAATGGTCCAATGATTTTTTTCTTTGTATGCTTGGTTCATTAAATAACATCTTCAATCACTCATGAATGTCATGTCCAAGGAGGTAACATAACAGCTGATAGCAGAACCACAAGTACTCATCCTCATCCTGACTGTATATGGAAATCATAACCCGTTCAGGACCAGAGGGATGTACAACACATTGTACCTTTCTTGTACTTAAGGATTAAGGGAAGGCCATTAGACATTTCTGGCCATAGTAAGGTAAGTAGGATTATTACGAAGTGTTAGTTCTTTCTTGAGATCTTCGAACTCTGTTCCTCGTATGGGCAATTGGGCCTTGAACTCCTGTGAGAGGAATACTGAGATATTATTGTATCGCTAGTGCTCTGGCCTATGAATTGTTATGGACTGATACACCATTAACCCTTTGAGTGCCAAACAGGTTTCTAATGCATTGCAGCACAATGCATTGAATACCATTCTGGCACTCAAAGGGTTAAGCATTATTAGCTCTAGCCCACATAAGTAAAGCAGAGCCCTTAATAAATGTGGGCCAGACAACAAATTAATTAAAATTATGGGAAGCGGAGCAAAGGGAAATATGCAGCAATTCTGGAGCAAACCAAGAGCAGCACTATGAAATAATATTGTTTTAAAAGGGGCTTTTAACCCTTTGAATGATAGCAAGACCGCCAAAGTATCTTTATCCATTTAAATTAATTGGGAATGTTCATTTGTCCCCTATAGTAAAGTTAATTTGTTGCCAAATGCTTCCTCTTTTTGTGTATACAGATCTTACTTTCAAAACACTGTCTAGTCACTGAATATACCATTATTTAGTGGTCTTACATTTCAGGAGTCAACTTCTTTTCTGATATTGTATTTGGGGTGTTGTTGATATTTATTGCAGCATGCGGTGTGTCCCTACTTTTATCTTTCACAACTGTCACAGAGTAATTCCCCTTAGGCAAATCTGCTCATGGCAATCAAGCCAGTGCTGTACTGTGCATTCTTGCTGTGCAGCCTAATAAGCCATTTCATCGGGTCAGAAAACATATGTCAGATGCTACTTCTACAGTTTCTGAGTAGCAAATGAACAAGAGACTTTGAAGTCTTGAAATGCATTTGCAGGGGCTGTGTGCATAACGTTCTTAGAATGTAGTGTACCAAATCAAAAATGATTTTCTTTCAGGAATTCAGAGCCAATTTGCAATAGGGCTAATCTGCATGGTGGTCTATAGAGTCACCATGATAATCTTTCAGAAGTGATATTGGAAGTTGTGATTTGCATCTCCACCTCCAGTAATTAGCTCTGACATGTCATGCCTCCATCATAAAGTGAAAAGAACAAAACATTCACTACTTTATAGAGATTGCTTCAATGTTAACCACTTTTTAGCATATATTACTGCCTAAAACACCCACAGGTTAACTCAGTTCTTTCAAGCTAAGGTTTTTGTTGCCCCTGCCATGCTTCTTCCAGTGCATAACTCTGTATTTTGCCTTCTCCACTGCAAAAGATGCGGACTTCAGTGGGGGAGTTAAATTTCAAGCAAGTAAGGCTTGTTCTGACAGTGGATCTGGCCCGGGGGAGGGAAGGAAGGGATCTACCAGCCTTAAATATTTTTTTAGCAAGGGGGGAATACAAGGGTGCGTATTATACATAGGCACTCTTGTTTTCCCCCAAAATCTTTGGTATAATATGCACCTGCGTATTATACACAGGTGTGTATTATACCTGAGAATTTACGATATACATATATATATATATATATATATATATATATATATATATGTGTGTGTGTGTGTGTGTGTGTGTATTGCATGTGTGTTCATTGTAGACTTTGCATCTCCTTGCAGAGATTTTGCTCAGTCCTGTCACAATCAACCCCATGCTTGGACCAATAGGACAGGCAATACAGAGGAAATTTGAACAACTCCTCATTACTGCCAACCCTGGATGTGTTTGCCAGGCTCACAGAAGTCTTCTTTTTATATATAAAATACTGAATTAGTGCAGCTTTGTTCCCTTCAAGGGCATATTACCTGACAAATAAATTAAGTGTTTTCCAGGCTTATTTGTAGGGTGACATTTACATCATAGCTGACCTTCACGTAACAGCACTGCTTACAGCAGAGACCTATTGGCAGCTTGTTGTGTACAGATGAAGCTTCAGTGTGTTCTGTGCTAAACAAGCCAATGAGACAAATAATAATTAGGATGCAATTTAATGCGGTTGGATTTCATTTTGTCTCTCAGTCTGGAATAGCGTTACTGCTCAGAATATGAAAAACAAACAACAACCTAAAATGACATATGAATAAGTATCCCAATAAATTAGAAGATATATTAATGTTATAATAACTAATGTATTATGCCTTTTAGTTACATTGTCCAACTAATGTCCATTACAGCTAACTTACGATTGTATCATTGATGTATGAAGTGCATCCTGCATAATGACAGGGATGAATTTACATCTCAGAGGTCTCTAGGTGCATTCAGCAAAGCAGTAGTACAGCAGCAACACTCCATCATAAAAAGGGCAAGAAGAAAAACATTCAAATGCAAAAAAAGGTAAAAAAAGGAATCTTCTGGCAAGGAAAAGATTGATGGACATTGTGAAAAAGGGAGGTAGAATCTGATTTCTTTATATCTAATCTGTATTGCTTCACAAAGGTGGAAATGGAAGACCATGCTGCTGTCTGACCATTGTCATCAAGAAAATTGATTCCTAAGCCAGTGTCTAAGCCATTGAAGATGTTGATACTACTCTGGATGAATAAATCTTTACCCTTTGATGAATGGGAACCCCTTAGATCTCATGTGCATTTCTGGTGCAGGACATTATCTGCCTGCTGTTGGTAGATTTAACTGCAGCCTGTCCTTTTCTGAAGGCAGAATGAATTACAAATGGTTTGTCAGCTCTTCTCAGGAAGCTAGTTCTCAGGTACCTGGCAGGGTCCAAATTCGTTTAAGGCGGTTCATGCCCTTCCTCTACAATTCACTGAAAGGAAGGGAGGGCTGTCTCCTGAAACAGGTGAAACTTTAGGCAAAAATGTATGGACTAGTCTCAGGAATCCTGATGATGCTTGCCATTGTCTTGCTAGTCTTCCCGGTGTCCAGTGTTGTGGCTTGTCTGACTACCCGCTTGGTATTGGACCTTTGGCTCTCAAAGACTACCCGCTGTGGTACTGACCCCTGGCTTGTCTGACTACCCGCTTGGTTTTGACCATCGGCTCTGGCTGACTACCCACTCTGATACTGACCTCTGGCTTGTCGGACTATCCGCTTGGTTTGACCATCGGCTCTGGCTGACTACCCACTCTGATACTGACCTCTGGCTTGTCTGACTATCAGCTTGGTTTTCACCATCTGCTCTGGCTGACTTCCTCTGGTTCTCCACCTTGGTTGCCAATATCTTCTGATACTGACTGTAGGCCTAGTCAGTCCAGTTATTCCTTGGTTGCCTTTATCGCTTCACTCCACTTCAGCATACTATCTATTTCTTGGTCTTAGCCCCAGCATTACTACATCAGTATACTGTCTATGTCTGGGTCCTAGCCCCAGCCTTACTACGTTTGTATACTATCTATCTCTGGGTCCTAGCCCCAGCACTGGTGCTATTGCACCTATCCTAGCCTTAGACTTGCAGGGGCAGTCTACTATTTCTGATAGTAGCTATTGCTCCCTGCTTATCTCTCTGTCTCTGCCGGAGTGTATATTGATTTGTCATACTATAGTATTGTGCAATAAAGGTGTTGTTTCTAATTACTGTACTGTCTCCTGACTCCTCCTTGGGTTCCATTACACTGAGGCTTATATCAAGTAGCATTACAAACACTTCAGTGCACCATTATAGTGTCTTGCTGACTAAGTTTTCCAGTGCTAAGATTCTTGTTCCTGTGTATGACCATGGCTTTGTATTCATACCATGCTTAATTGCAGCCTGTCCTGACTTTTGCTTCGCTCCAGACCTCATACTGTTTGCCGATTTGGCCCCTGTCACATTTTTTGTTCTTGTTCTCCTAGTCCAGTATTTACCTGTGTGAGCTCCTTCAGGTTTCACCACTCCCAGTCTTCGCACTCTAGCATCTCTCTCAATCAGCAGTACCCTTAAAGGGATAGTATTACTTCAAAATTACTATCCCTCATATTGTAGCCCTTAATAAACTGAGTTAAATGACACCAGCGGCATCTCTAAAACCTTTATGGTTTAAGAGATAGCCGCTTTCAAAGTTTCCTCTCCACTGCTGTCAGCGTTCTGCTGCCAGCAGGGGAATCCGGTCCCGTGACAGGCGGAGGCTCTTAAATAGAGCCGATATCTCGTTATGGAAGGAAAAATGATTAATTGAAACAGTCTTCTACGTGTGCTTGGCTACCAAGCACACGTAAACGACTGTTTCAATGAATCATTTTTCCTTCCATAACGAGATATCGGCTCTGCTGAAGAGCCTCCGCTTGATTCAGAGACCGGATTCTCCTGCTGGCAGCAGAACACTGACAGCAGGGGAGAGGAAACTTTGAAAGTGGCTATCTCTTAAACCATAAAGGTTTGAGAGATGCCGCTGGTGTCATTTAACTCAGTTTATTAAGGGCTACAATATGAGGGATAGTAATTTTGAAGTAATACTATCCCTTTAAGAGCAAATTTCATCTGCCATCCTGTGGTCACCCATCATCCAGCTTTCATCTGCATGTGAGTTGGCCTTTATAAAAAACACCTCCCCACACCCCAAATGTGGGAGGTCCAGAGGAGATTGCCCACATACAGGGCTACACTGACACTTCAAAAACAAATGCTGGCACTTTAGCCATGCTTTGCTCACTGGTGAAATAATTAGATTCCATACCTACACTGATTAACAAATAAGGGGATAATGCAGTGAGGTTGACTGGAAAAACTGCAGCCAATCCCCACTGCTAATGGGAATGTGAGCCCTGGTGGAAAGTGTAAATGAAGACTCTTACCAACAGTGAGCTAAAGACCCGACAGTGGCTAAGGAGCCAAGTTAGGCCCAACATAAAAAATGCCTTCCCCACAGGGAGAAATCATATCCTTAGCTGTGGACAGGAAATAAAATGACATGGCAAAGAAAGAGGGATTAAAATATTACTTTGGAATTAACACTTTTAGTGAAGACTGACAGAATACAGTGCAGACTGCTTGTTTGCCAGAAGCCCTCCTGTGTATCCACGTTTTTCACATGATGGTGTTGCAAAGAAATTTTTTTTCCTACACAAGTAGTTTTCACTCCAAAATTACAGGGAGTAAGTTTTACTCATTCTATCAGCAACAGAATTAATTTAACCATTTGACGGTTAAAGTCCCAGTTGACAATACACAATAATGGAGAAACATAAGGAAATAACACAAACACCAGGAGCTGCATCATGTGGATTACAATCAAACCTGCCATGAGCTAATATCTTACATACATGGGGTGTGGAACAGCCTCAGATTTCTGCATTGGGGCTCATAGGCCCTATTTACTCCTCAGAATCAGATTCCAAGACTGCCTCTCTCCCTCTCATGGAATCGGATTCAGCCTTGTCTCTGATTCCCTGTCCTCTCCCTTACCTTACATAAATATCCTTTCTTCATGGCCTGGCACTGAAAGGAGAGGCTGAGCAGTGTGGTGACTGTACTGTGTATGCTCTCAAGTGCTGGATTTGGAGTCAAAAAGAGAGATGTGAGTACATAGAGCATGCAGCCACTCAGCCACACTGTTTTTAGTGTGGTTTCTGATTATGGGGGAGGGGTGCTTGGGAAACTTAAGGAATCATACTCTTCTCATAGGTGGAAGTGTGATGGAGACTACCCCAAGTCACACCCTAAAATTGTTACTGAATGCAAGCAAGCACTTACACCTCTCCATAGCATGCACAGTAGAATGGATTAGTGCACCATAATTTCCTTTGTGCCTGGATAGTGAAAAAAAGGCACAGAGAATCAGAATGACCTGAATACATATGAAATGCCCTACTTCCCTCCCCTTGGCACAAATGGTGTAAGGAGGAGAATGTGTGGAGTAGATGGGTTCCAGCACTTACCTTAGAGCTTCAGTGGGGATTTATTCTTATCCCTGTTGTACAGTTGATTTGACCTTTTCAGTAAATCAGCTTCTTAGACTGCAGTCACAGTTTTTCTTTTTTACACATGGGGCAATAATAGTTTATCTATCAGAAGAGAGAATACTTTTTTTAACACTACACTATTTTTCTTGACTTTAGTTGATGTTATACAAAGTTTATAGACAAAAACAGTTTCTATAAAAAGCATTGTGAAGGAATGCTCTGGAGTCCCATCTAGCTTTCAAGGGGTTAAATATTTTAGTGCCCTCTTACCCTGCTCCACAACTAACACAAAACATAAACCTTTCTCACCCCAAACTGCATTGCGGCTGAACCTCATTGCACCTTTAGTTCATGTTCCCCTGCCTATTGTGTCACAATTTGTGGCTAGACCGTTTGGCAACTCCAATCACTTAACCCTTTGAGTGCCAACATGGTTAGCAACACATTACTTGTGTACCCCTCTGGCACTCAAAGGGTTAAACATTTTTCTATGAGTCCATCACTTCCTATAGATTGTAAGCTTTAGTGTGCATTTCACTTTTATCCTTATACTGTTTCCATTGCTTTTTAATGTTGATTCTAAATATCCTCTAATTTTCACCCCATTGTATATTGTTCTGTTGTCTTGGATAACTATTGTGTAGCACTGCAGAATCTGTTAGCGCTTTATAAATAAATGTTAATAAATAATAATAATAATAATAATAACGGCAAGCTCCAACAATTTTTTTCAGACGTATAAACTATTCAGTTATTCTCTTAATAAACTGACACCTTTGCACACAGCATTATCCCTCATTTGATATATATTCCAAAAACTTTCATGCTGATACAGACATCTCAGTTACGGTTTATTGCTATAATGATATTATATAGAGGGTTTACTATTACTATTGCAAGCTCAGCAATGTATTCTAATTCTCTGCAATGCGTTTTCATAAAAAATAAAGACTTCTGCCAATTTTAACACTTCAGAAGCCTGATAGTCCTGCAATCTATGGCAACACATTTGAGCCCTTTGAGTGCCAGAGGAGTACCCAATGCATTGCTTTGCAATGCATTGCGTACCCCTCTGGCACTCAAAGGATTAAGTGGATTAAAGGAACGCTAACACCCAAAACTTGACTGAGGTTATATGCACTTAAACACCTTGCATAGAATGCTCGCATGTAACATAGTAACATAGTAAATTAGGTTGAAAAAAGACACAAGTCAATCAAGTTCAACCCTTGCCTCATAACCCAGAGAAATGAGAATTATATAGCTTTACTGCTACCAAATATATTTAGTCTTTATCAGACCTTCCTGACTTGCCTACTAATACACAGTATAAACATGTATGTTCTCTATTGATAGAAATGTATCTAATCTTCTCTTAAATATATCCATTGTATCTGCCATAGCCACATCCTTGGGCAAGGAATTCCTCTAATTTCAAGGGATGTCCCCTGGTCATTTGATCAGGCCTCGGAATGAATAGCTCACACAGAGATCCTTGTATTGAACTCTCATATATTTATACATTGTGATAAGATCTCCTCTTAGTCGTCTTTTCTCTAGAGTAAATAAATCAGGTTTCTCTAGTCTTTCCTTATATGTCAAGTCCCCCATTCCCATGATTAACCGTGTTGCTCTTCGCTATACCCTCATAGTAAAATGTGCACTCTTATGTGTAAAAGTTTGCTTTTTTTTTCCTGAGGCATAAAATCAAGTCTTACATATGTTCAGGTGAGCAGATGTTCCTGCCTTTTACAGGGTTCCAGAATTATCTGGGAATGAATGCTGTAAAAAAATAATAATACAAGAGAAGTTGGCACTAATCACAATGAATTAACTGAATTTAGCTCTAATCTCCCAATATAAAAAACACAAAAAAGATTAGATAAAGGATCTTTAAACTGGACAATTTACACCTGAACTAAACTGCAAGTTTAGGATGTAACATCTGAATAATTAATTTTACATATGTTAATAGGATGCATGTGATATTGTCACGGTAGTCTTAGATAAATGAACACACAAAACAGGTACACGTGAATTTAAACCAGTGTATTAAAATCAATAAGCAAGAGCAAACACTTCCCCAACCTCCTTAGGAACAGGCATGAGGACAGTGCACAGTCCATTACCCAGGAACTGACACCAGGGAGGTAAATGTCCCACTAGGCTGTAGGGAGTGAGAGGCCACGGAGACTGAGAGTGAAAGAGTAGACTGTATCAGGGTCAGCACGGAGCAGATGCTGCTGAATGGAAGGCAGCTTGCGGCAATACCAGGGAGGTAAATGTTGTGCTAGGCTGTATGGAGCGAGGCCTAGACGCCGATACTGACAAGTGATAGACAATAAACGGGACTAAGCACAGAACGTAAGACAGACAAAGCCACAGTCAGATACCGGATCAGGTAGTCAGCCACAACCAGGGTCAGATCAGAACGGGTAGTCGGACAAGCCAAGGTCATACACGGATCGGGTAGTCACATAGAGCCGCTGGTCAGATACCGGAGCAGATAGTCAGACAAAGCCAGAGATCGAACCAGAGGACACACGGAAGCCAAGCTAGGGTGAAATATGCAACACAAGTGTAGCGCACAGGTACACCATGAATGGACAACCAAGCCCAGTTCTCAGGCAGACCATAAGGCCGCAACCAGAGGCAGGGCCCAATCAGGCAATTAGTACTGAATGCTACAAAATAGCGAGCACGATGCCAAAGACCCGCAGCATAGAGAGAAGGCAGAAGGTGGCAATGGCAAAGCCTGTACCAGCAGCCATGGAAAATGGAACTAGACCAACAGACAGGCAATAATCACGGGCACCGTGATAGATATTTAAAGTTATATCAACCTATTTAATTTTTTTGGTGTTAGTGTTCTTTTAAGCTTAACCCTTTAAGGGATCCAGGGGTGGGACGCTCTGGAGAACCAGGGCACTTTTTTGTTTTCATTAATGTGATCTTTGATCACAGTGCGGTGTGCAGCGGAGCTGTGATCACAAACTTCCATGATGTCCGGACAGGTGTAACGGTCCTAGCTCATCACCAGTCATTAAGGGGTTAAAGGGCTACCAACAGTGAAAACATAAACAATACTTATCTTAAAGAAGCAGTAAACTTTTTCTATGAAAACCTATATGTTATAGAGATTTTCCTGCTGGTAAAACAAAGGAAAACAACAAGGGAACACTCACTGGCTTCCTTTTTCTTTTTCATTATCTCACAGTTTGGCTGTTAATGTCATGCATTAACCACTTCAGTGCTAGAGAGCTTTAGATCTAAAGGATTAATGAGCCCTCAATGATGTAAAAAGGGTGCCAGAAATGCAGCATTCTAATGTGTGATTATCTCTATTTCCCCCAGGGTCCAGGGAATCTATTATTAAACACTGTAGCATATGTAATGCAGTCAATCAACGCTGGTATTACAAGCAAATAATACATTAACATGGAATCACATCACGCCAGCTCAACATCAAGGTCCTGATAGCAATTTAATAAAATGCACTTTTTATTGCATTGTAAAATAGCTAGAGTGACTGCATAAAGGAACATAAATTTTTTATTGTAACCTGAATTATTGTAGTGGAATACATTCTTGTATATTAAATGCAGGCTTTATTTTTATTTAATTCTGTATATTTACCTTAAATCAACAGTTTCATTTTTCCTTCCGCTTTCTGTAAAAAGGCTCCTCTAAAAGAGTCTTTAGCTCAACAGAGTCTGCAAAGGTCAATATTAATTCAATGAAGATGAAAGACTTAGATTGCCATGGTGGTTATACATGAAGGTGCGATAAACAGGTGATAAAGAAGATATAACTTCTCCAGTGTGATAAAATCTGCAGTCCCTATGCTATTCTATGGGGCCTATGCTCTAACATTTTTCCAACCTTAGAAATCTTAGTGCCTATGCCCTATATAAACTGAAGAGTTTATCAGTCTACAGATGTTTTCTTCTCTTCATCACACCATATTACATCCAATAAAATTCCCTACTTATACTTGTTTTTTAACTTTTAGAAAGCTAGACAGATTGTCAATGAATTGTGAATCATTCAAGAGGTTAAAACAACAACCATTAAAAGCAATGGGAATTTGGATTTGTCCCTTATAGAGCACTTGGTTTGCTACAGAAATACACCAGCTCTTCTCAAAGAGGAACTACCACCTGAACTAAAGTCGCCCTGCCATACTTAGGCAGGTCGCGACTAGCTTAATAATACCTGTTTTACCTGTCAAAAGTGCCCAGGAGTAAAGATATTGCTGATCTTCCGAGACCAAAAGCCAGGCATCATCACAGACATCTGCCTACGCGCTTGTGCTTTCAGTCTCCATCATCCTTCACAAGCCTTGCACTGGCCCAAACAGCTCAGGAAGAGACTGACGGCACAGGCGTGCAATCTGCCCTAACCTGGCCGTCAGTCTCGGAAGATCAGAGATAACATTACTCCTGGGCACATTGACAGGTAAAATAAGGATTATTAATCTAGTCGCCACCTGCCTAAGTATGGCAGGGCGACTTTAGTTCAGGTGATAGTTCTGCTTTAATACACCAGTCTTAGTGATCTCAGTATATGAAGAAGAGCTAGGGGGATATGCACTAAGGTGTGATAAATATGTGATAGCTTCTCCAGTGCAGTGACTCCACGTTGTATGTTATTCTGTGGAGTCTATTTAAGTTAGCCCAATCTTAGCACACTGCCCCACAGAATAACAAACATTTGATAATTTATCACAGTGGAGAAGTTATCTCTTCTCCACATGTCTTTATCTCTTCTTAGTGCACAATCCCCCAGAAGGACTTCTGAGGCAAACCAACTGCACCAAAACACTTCTCGTTGACTTAAATAGGGCTTTTAATACCCGTAAATGCTAGAGAGGTCTCCAAGACATTGCATCAAGATAAGCACAAAAAGCTAGCGCAAATACGAGGGGTCTCTAAACACAATCAAATAATCAGAAAAGAAACAAATATCAATCAAGATCAATAATAATATACAAACAATGTCAAAAGTATAATAATGTCAATGTATAATAATAAATAGTCAGATTAGAAACCTTAAGGTCTCCACCGAGTAGGATAGATCAAAGTGTACAGTACCTTAATATAAAAGGACCTATATATATATATATATATACTCCAAGCAAAGTCAAAATAGATGAAAACTGGAAAAAGGATGAAGGCTGGAATGATGAATAACGATGAGATGAGATAAAATGATGATGAATGATTGATGAATGATAAATGATGGATTCTAAGTTCCTCTAAGAGATGTCCGCTGCTGCTAAAACTTTTGGTGTCCTTGTACACCCAAGGGAGAAATCTGCAGTATGTAAAAGCGCAAAGCAAGACAAAACAAGAAAGAAAATAAAAATCAATCTAAGCGTAGTATTTTAATAAAACGAAATAAAAACATAAAGGTCAATAATTACACTCACATTTTACCCATCTTGGGCTTTAAGCATATAAGAGGCCCCAACCTATGTCAGCCTTCGAACTGCGTCCCTGTTTCCCCAGTGATACCAGTAGTAATTGTCCGGAGCATTGGTTCCTTCGACTTTTTACACCAATGGTCCAGGTGTATTACTCCTCCATCCAAACTGTTCGCACAAGCCCACAGTAATTTCAGCAGATGACAACGTGGAATAACATAGGAGCTGAATTGTCCAAGTTGGTAAAAGTATGCAGGGCTAGCCGGAGGACTCGAAGTTGGAAGAATTCTCGTGGCAGAAGGCCAAACACCGCCCAACTGATCGTACTACAAGTTACTGGAATGGGGGCGGGAAGCTCACAGGGGGTGTAGGAGGGGCCAATACTAGTGAGTGATGTGACAGAATAACCCAATGCGTATCGTGGAGTACACGCTCCACTTCCTCAGGGGTACGCAAGAAAGAGAACTTCGATACCCAGGGCTTATATACCTTCGGTATTCGAACAATTAGAAGATACAACCCACACCTATTGATAATGGTCCTCGGCATTGTGTCCAGTGACACCCACCATAAGGCACAATGCCAGAAACACCAATCATCATGTACATAAAAGTGGCGAATAATGTTACAATAATGTATACAATGTATAACAATAAATATCATAATACAAATGATATAAAATGTAACAAAATAAAAAATAAACAATAGATAAAAAGTATGAAGAGTTAAAAGATAAAACCAGTTCCAATAATAAAAAGCAATGTTTCAATGCTACACTATGTGGCATCCCTACGTATGGCCATTTATGTCAAATAATACGTATAAAAAAGATACATATCTAGGTGATGGAGACACACATCACCATAAGCACTAAGAAATAAGTATGAAAGGGGAGGGGGAAAGAGTATCTCCTTTAGCATGCACGATTTTTGAACTGCTGGTGTTGTATAAGGGATGCCCTCCTAGACACATTGCCAGTTGTCTCACAACCCTGAAGTCTGAGCACCTTCTATATGTTTCCTCACTTGCTCAGTGTGGGAGTAGAGAGTATCCACTCTGACTTCAGCACCACAAATAGCATTTCTAGATGTATAAACTACCTCTCTAGTTGCATATATGTCCAAAAACACTAAAATGAAAATAAAATAAAAATTAGAGATTAAGCTTTGAATGCCAGTGGTGTACGCAACACATTGCATGAGTTTGCTAATACTCAGTATGCCTTGCAAACCATAGAAGTCTTCTAAACAGATGATCAGTTGGCAGAGAAGCTGTTACATATGTATTTGAATCATCTGTTGAGTGAGACAGGGGATTGCATATGTTATAATGCTTTGTGTGCCACATGGATGTGCATCACTTTGCAGAACAATGCATTTCATATCCCTTTGGCACTCAGGGGGTTTGGGGAGGTCTGGTAGAGATCATAGATATTGAAGCCTGAGTGCATCCTTCCTGCTCCCCACGAATGGCAACGAATATGTTCAGAATGTTGAAGAACACATTATGCTTAGGATGAATATTATTGCATATAATTAAGAACTAAATAAAAACAGCAACTGTTGGGCGTTTTGCTATTAAGAAAGCATGAAAGAATAATAAACTCATACCTCCCAACATTTCACATGACCAAAGAGGGACACTTTTGCTTTAGGTGGTGTTGCTGGGGGCATGGCTGGAGGGATGGGCATTAGAGAGAATTTTAAGGTTATTTCATGACCTACTGACACCCTTTCTGTATCTGAAGAAATGATTTAAAGCAAGACTAAAGTATTTTATGTACACAGACTCACTTATAATCTGTTTAATCTGACAAAAATAGAAGCCTTTTTAATGGTGAACTATCACTGAATCTTTTCAGAGATTGGTAGAGGGTATTAAAAGCCCAAAAGGTGGTGGTGGAAATTGTGCTGATGAAGACTTTTGGGCTACTGCTGTAGTGATGAACTAAATATGATAGTCTGGAAGAGTAAACGTTTTTATCACTGATGATTCGTGGGCCTTTTATAGCAAATGTGTGCATGCCTATAGATTCATTATGGGTTTTACACTTAAAGAAACTACTCCTAAATTAAAATCTGCTTTGATAAAGAAGTTTAAAGCGGAACTTTCAGATAATAGCAAGTCGCCATGCATTCATTAAATGCATGGCGACTAGCTTGAAAATAGATGTCTTTCCATAAAAAATACGTGTGTCTAAAGGAATCTGTTCCATCTGGAGACCGGAACTGAGGCTAAAGCACAGACATCTTGTCTGTGAACATGCGCCGTCAGTCCCGGACTCCATAGAGTAGCCTGCTTTGCACCATATGGTCACTGGAAGGGACTGATTGCACAAGCTCACAGACCTCACTAACCTGCCCGTCAGTCCTGAAAAGGGACGGATCCCTTTACACACAAGTATTTTTTTGCGACATCTATTTTCAAGCTAGTCGCCATGCATTTAATGAATGCATGGCGACTGGCTGTTATCTGAAAGTTCCGCTTTAAATATTTTGACTTCTGTAAACATACAGAAAAGGAAGAAACAAATGAAGGAGTGATTCAAATAGTTGAAGCTTTTCACAAAGATCCCATTAATATAAGCCTTTGACTCGAGGGCCAGAGGAATATGCACTCAAAGGGGTAAGCAGAAAAAGTGAAAAAATAATGCAATTTAATAGTGTGTGCATGAAAGATAGTAGTAGGAAAACATAAAGAAATCCTCCAAAATTAAAAATAATTTGTTTCTGTTGGGATGAAAATGGACACAATACAAAATATTATAAGATGATAAAGGTATGGGGCAAAGACTAACATAGATCAGAATTCCAAAGTACAGATGAAGGTCGAATAAAACAATGATAATAAAAAGTTATGATTTTATGAGCTCAAGTAAAAAAGAAATACAAAATATCGGCAATTGTTTGTAAACAAGGTTTAGAAGACAGAAGTGACTCAAATTTATGTTTGGTAATGTTCATCATGCAGTGTTTTTTCCTTTATGATGGAGACTAGTAGAGTCATTTTCATCTTAGGGCTGCTCAGTTGGCCAATATAATGTATCAATCTACTAGTCTCCTTCATTTTCTATGGCTATCACGGTACCACGCTTCCTTTATGATGACTCTTTAGTTTCAGTTCATTTCAATTTAGGAGACAAAAAGTTTAAAGGGTTAGTAATGTCTGATTTTAATAAAACATAATATTGTAGATATTAAAAAATAAATTAACTGGTGCAAGTCCAGTGTCTCTTACATTTATTGTTTGAGAGATATACACTGATAAAGTTCTCCCCTCCCTCCCCTTTCACAGACGTCAGCTCTCTAGCTGACAAAAGGAGATTCGGGTCTTGCGACCCAACGGTGGTGTCATGGTTTTATTGAACACTCAGACAATTGGGTAGGATAAAATAGAAAAGCTTTATTAGGCAATATAAAGCGCAACAAGGCCCTTCACGGGTCCAAACTCTACAAACAGCAGTAAGAAAGTCTGACACAGGTCAGGGCATACAAATAGCAATACAATACAGCATGCTCTACCGGCCTTACCAAATACCAGGTAAGGCAGCCTGGTAACTGTTGCAACAAGGAACAGAGGAGGCTCTACCGGCCTGACCAAATACCGGGTAAGGCAGCCTGGTATCTGGTGCAACAAGGAACAGAGGAGGCTCTACCAGCCTTACCGAATACCGGGTAAGGCAGCCTGGTATCTGGTGCAACAAGGAACAGAGGAGGCTCTACCGGGTCACAAGCTGAGTGAGCATAAATGAGCTGACAACGGTAACCACTAGTGACCGGATAGCACAGACTAGGTGCACATACTGGAGGCCACAGAGAATCACAGGCTGAGCTTAGTGTAATGGATTGGCAACGGTAACCGCTAGTGACCGGATAGCACAGACTGGGTGTACGTAACGGAGGCCACAGAGAATCATAGGCTGAGCTTAGTGTAATGGATTGGCAACAGTAACCGCTAGTGACCGAATAGCACAGACTGGGTGTATGTAACGGAAGTCACAGAGAATCACAGGCAGAGCTTAGTATAATGGATTGGCAATGGTAACCGCTAGTGACCGTATAGCACAGACTGGGTGTACGTAACAGAGGCCACAGAGAATCACAGTCTGAGCTTAGTGTAATGGATTGGCAACGGTAACCGCTAGTGACCGGATAGCACAGACTGGGTGTACATAACGGAGGCCACAGAGAATCACAGGCAGAGCTTAGTAATATGGATTGGCAACGGTAACCGCTAGTGACTGTATAGCACAGACTGGGTGTACATAACGGAGGCCACAGAGATACACAGGCAGCGAGTAGCACAACCGGAGGCAACAATATGAGAGGACTGACAATAATAGCGAGTGCAACACAAGGAGCGTAAGTCAGTCAATGCCTGGATCAGTATCAGAGAGCAGAAGTCAGCGAGAGCCTGGATCGGTACACAGAGAGTGGTAGTCAGCCAAAGCCTAGATCGGTACACAGAGAGCGGTAGTCAGCCAAAGCCTGGATTGGTACACAGGAGCGGTAGTCAGCCAAAGCCTGGATCGGTACACAGGAGCGTAACAGGAACAAGGTCAGACGAAAACCGGAACAACATGGAACAGGAGCACAGAATAACGTAAGGTCAGGAACACTACGAAAGGGCACCGGCCTAGTGACAGGAGGGTGTATATAAAGGCTAGCCCTGGGAGGGGCTAGCCAGCTAGCACCAATAAGAGACAGTCAAACACAAACCCGGAAGCAGGAATGACGCACAGAGAATCACGGGCACCGTGATAGGTGGCTCTTCAGCAGAGCTAAAATAGCTCTATATAAAAAGAAATACTTCACTGGAACAGACTATAAAGTGTGCCTGCTTGCAAGCACACTTTGTAGACCGTTCCAATGAAACATTTCTTTTTAGATTGCGCTATTTGGGCTCTGCTGAAGAGCTGCCAGTCGGTCCCGGGAACCAGGATCTCATGCTGTAAGCTAGAGGCTGACATTTGTGAAAGGGGAGGGAGGGGGGAACTTTATCAGCGTATATCTCTCAAACTATATATGTTTGAGAGATGGGACTTGCACCAGTTAATTTTTTTTTTAATATCTACAATATTACGTTTTATTAAAATCAGACATTACTATCCCTTTAACTTTTGTTCTCTTAATTTGATGTTTTTCACAAGAAGCATTACGTAGCATTTATGGTGAATTAATGACAAATAATAGAGTTAAAAGGTTGAGTATTATTTGTTTAATTTAAATTGTTTTGTTTGTTTTTCATTTGTCTGTAGGTTTTGAAATATTTAAGAGATTTAAATTTGAAAAAAAAAAAAAACAGGAGCAGCAACTAAAGTTCACTGTATAATAAAAATCTGAATGCAGTAATGAAATAATGGTATTTGGGTTGCAGTTTCAGAAAAATAATTTACGTACAATGGCCAATTATATAAGAAAGGTGATAAAAATAATTAATAGTGTTTAGATTTAATAGGGATAGTAATGTTTCATAATAAAAGCAGCTCTAATTAATCATCATAGTATTTGGACTTTTGAGAGTGTTATTTCAATTCTGTCAGAGCTGTAGTTCAAGAGTAATTCAATGACAAAATATCCCCCTCCCGCCCCTTTTACTGATGTAACACTGCTCACCTCGGAGCAGCAGGGTGGTGTCCAAGTGGACTGCAAAGAGGAACAATCTTCAATTAAGATAAGGGAAAAACCTGAAAAACTTGTCAAGGGGGGCAGGGATTTCATTGTTCTCACAGTAAGAAGATTGTCCCTTGCTGTTATCTGTCTGGTCTAGCAACCAGATTCCACATCTGAGGTGAGCAGTGTTACACTAGGTAAAAGGGGCGGGAGGGGGATACTTTTTCATTCAATTACTCCTGAAGTACAACTCTGACAGTATTGAAATAGCACTCTCTGTGGCTCAAATACTATGAAGATTAATTGAAGCTGATGTTTTTGTGAAACATTACTATCCCTTTAAAGAAGACAATGTAAAATACATCCCATTTATCTTTTATAATAAAGATTAATCATCATGAAATACAAACTCTATTGTAAAATTAATTTAAAATGTAGTTATATTGAGATACTATAGACGGAACTACTATTTTTTTATGATATTTTCTTTAATTGCAAGCCATGACACTTGCATAACACACACTGTGTTCTTGGGCCTTATCCATTAGCTCTGTGAGGCTTACAACTTCTTTGGGAAGTAAAGATAACTACAAGAAACGAAGATCATTTCAGCTGATTCATTCTGACTTTTTGATTTCACGAGTTGTTGTCTTGGAGAACTTTATAGATCTGGGAGGAAAATAAAGCATTGGACTTTGAACACTTGGCATGAGAGCATTATTGAAAGAAATAGATGGAAATTATATTTAAAATCTTTCTTTTAAGTGAATTATTTTGGATTGCTTGATATAAAATAACAATAACAAAACTTCTAACCAATAAGATAGAAAGCTAGTCAAAAAGGTAACCTCATAAGAACTTTATCATGAACTAAATACATTGGGGGGAGATGCATTAAGGTGTAAAAAAGTGATGATGAATAGGAAATAACTTCTTCAATGATATCGCTTCTCCAGTTCCTGTGTTGTTCTATGGAACTGTTACGGTTCAGTACACTCAGAAACGGAAGGTGTTGGTAAAAACACAATTTTATTTGCACACAATGAATAACAGTAACCCTCTCGGGTCCAGCATACAGAGAAATGGTAACTGACACAGGACAGGTTACACAGGAATGATTAAGCCACACGGGTCCAGCATGTTGTACAAAATACAATACTGACACAGGTCAGGTAAATCACAATTGATACAGTGTAAATATGACAAGAGATACAAGTGGAGCCAATGACTGAGTCGGCCCTGATGTATGGAAGGCCCAATGTGACTCTCTACGCAGAGAGTAACAACAGCGACTGACAGTATGCATCTGATATGCCAGCGGATGTCTGGCAAGGCAACCAGGGAGGAAGGCTGCCTAAGTGGACGCCCACCGGAGACTAACAACAACGAGAGTCAGTGCTTAGTGCCATAGGAAACGCACGCCCAACGGTGATTACACCTTCAAACATATGCCCAGCACCGCCCCTGAAATGGTTAACGAATGCTATGGTCTGTAGGTGTGACGTAATCTGAGGCGCCCAAACTGAACCAAACACTAGAACGGCAGACCGAGCGATCGTGGTGCTTATAGGAATGATCAGAGGACTACCAAGCAGTACCGGCGCTCTGCAGGACCACTGAAGCGTGAGCAACAGCGGGCGTAGAGGGATCAGCAAGCAGGCACAGCACAGGAACTTCACCCAGCCGGGTCGGTACATGGAGCAGGAACGTTAGCCAAGCTGATTCGGTACAAAAGCAGGATCGCCAATCTCGCCGGGTCAGTACATGGAGCAGGAACACCAGACAAGCCGAGTCGGTACACGGAGCAGGAACGTCAGCCAGGCCAGGTCAAAACAGGAAGCAGGAAAATCAGCAATCCGGGTCGGTACATAGAGCAGGAATGGTAACAGGCAGAGTAGTCAATCAGTCCGGGTCATACACTGGTATCAATAGTAAATGGAACAAGCGCTAGGCAACGGATACACCATGAAAGGGCAACCCATAAGTGACAGCCCAAGGTATATAAAGGCTGTCACTGGGAGGAGCTATACAGCGCAGCCAATAAAAAGACACTAGGAAGTAAACATGTCAAAATGTTGCTGTAATCACGGGCACAGTGATAGGAACCTATGCACTAAGATTCCTGTGCTAAAGTTTGATGAGGGATCAGGATGGCAATGTTTTGTTGGATATGTGTGGAAGGAACAGCGCCAGTATGCACTAGCATGTCTTCACCATCATATCCCTCTGCAATTCACCACAAATTCACCGACATTGCCATCAACTCACCATGCCTTTGAGAGGTTAACATTATGGACTGAACACAGTGGCACATTTCCATATGGAAATTCAGTTTAATGAACCACTGTGGGTGTGTTCATATGTTAATTTGGCTGTTCCCCACATGCACTAAGCTCCGACAGCATCCTCTGCTGTTGGAGTTCACAGTCCCAGGATCGCTTACCTGAGGTTGGTGATTTTGGGATCTCCTTGTAGCCTCCTATGCAGTAACAGCCATCAATCAATCATAAGCATGTAGGTGTGATGATGCTAGAGTATACTAACTAGGGAGTGTTGCTGGCTGGTGGTGGCAGCTCTTGGAAAGCCTTGCTGTGGCCTAGGCCCGATTAAAGGTGCCGACTGCAGGAGCCATCCTGCACTGTTCTTGTTCAATCATTATCTGATTGTTGAGTCATGTGCACTCACATTAGCCAAGTCAAGAGTGGCCTGAAGATTCTTAGATGTTACTCTGGTGTTCTTTGTGACTTCATGGATGATGTGCCAGACGGATTTTGGTAGGTTGATGCTCCTGGTTTGAGTGACTGTGGTCTTGACTCTTCTCATTTGTACACTGACAGTGAATGGATGGAGCCACAGATCCTTGGCAATTGTTTTCTACCCCTTTGTAGACCAATGAGCAGCAATAACTGCTTTTATAGGATGATGATTGTGGCACAACGGTCTTCAAAAAAATTGTATGATGAAGACCAAGCTCACACAGGCCTCTCATTTTCTCCCTTGCAGATTTATCTAATTACTTAAACACCTTGTTCTAATTGTTCCTTTTAATAGGGCTAATGGAATCATAGGTTCACTTATATTTGCATAAACCCTGTCTCTTTTAGACAAGATTTGATTTATGAAGGCTATCATGGTATAACTATGGCATTTCCTAATTATCTCTGATGTTCACAAACGTTTTCCCATCACTGTATATGCTGTGAATGTTCACTTCAGTAAACTTGTGATGACTAGAAATAAAGATTTCATGAGTTCTGTTCTTTCATCTGTAAATAGAGGAGGGAAAGTAATTACTAACAATATGCAGTTTTGTACTGTAGGGGACATTTAAAGTGCTAGTAATGTTTCACAATAAAAGCAGCTCCAATTAATCTTCATAGTATTTGGGCCATGGTGAGTGTTATTTCAACACTGTCAGAGTTGTAGTTCAAGAGTAATTGAATGATAAAATATCCCTCTCCTGCCCCTTTTTACTGATGTAACACTGCTCACCTCAGAGCAGCAAGACTGTCCGGATGGATTGCAGCAAGGGACAATCTTCAGTGACCATAAGGAAAAACTTGAAAAACCTGTCAAGGGGGGCAGGGTTCTCCTTATGCTCACACAAAGAAGATTGTCCCTTGCTATGAGCTGTCCTGTCAAGTGACCAGATTCCACATCTGAGGGGAGGTGGCTTATACTAGGTAAAAGGGGCGGGGGATATTTATCATCCAATTACTCTTGAAACTCAACTCTGACAGTATTGTTAGTTCAAAACTCTCCATGGCCCGAATACTATGAAGATTAATTGGAGCTGCTTTTATTGTGAAACATTACTATCCCTTCAAAGGTTCCTGTTGATTTAAACAGGACTTTTAACCCCTTGGATCTAGAGAGGTTGAGGACTGCTCTTTAATTCAAGGGCTTAAAAGCCCCATTTAACACTTGGAGGACTAGAATAGTATGTAAAACATTGGTCAGCCTCTCTGTCTTCACTGGGTAAGTCAATGGGAAGTTTAAGTAATTTTATTTCTCATTTATGATTTGCTCAATAATTGCTCATCTTTTGTTTGTGCATAAAGTCCATGACATTGCAGACTAGGGAGATCATTTTCATTTACACCTGGTCTAAACACTGTATTCTACTTTGAAAGAGACAGCACAAAAGGAATACAAAGGAAAATTGTATTCCCCAGCCTATTACATTCTCCACACAGAGTAAAAAGAAAATTTTAACAGAATTCATCCACTCTGACAAAAGGAAACAGATAATTATTAGACCTTTGACAGGAAACAGAAAGAACTTCATTCACTGCGAGGCTTCAAGACATCACCCCTACTGAGAAAAGGGATTATGTTTGCTTTATAACATGATTAACATATCCCAGTTATGTAATATCCTATGTTCAGTCAAGGAACTGAAATCTTAAAGTTCACTTATCCACCATAAAGGTCAACCCTGACGATATTTGGAGGAAACTGGATCTGAAATATTTACAAAGAAGATTTTAATATTACCTACAGGTTTGCTGTACCAAGAAGCATTGTCTTGTATTTTGTTCACAGGGAACTCATGCATATAGTCTTGTTATATAAAAATCATGAAAATAGGACTGAAGAGGAAGAAAATCCTCATATAAACTAGGGTCTCCCTGAAGTTAAACAGTATGCCATTGAGTGGGATGGTAAAATAATTAATGTGACAGAGAAATGTGATTCTAAAAACCCATAGGAAATGTTCTGAGTACAATATCCATGGTGTAATGAAGCACTTGCAGGATTATGTTTAAAGGACAGTAAACATAAAATACAAGCTCTTATATGGAATAAAATATTTTAAGCTTTGTAGATATATATTTAAACGTAAGTATACCTTGAGAGAACTTAAAGGGACACTTTATAGTGTGCCTTTAAAGTTGAAATAAGGCCAAATGACAGCTTTGGTTCATTAAAAGAACATTCTGAATCCCCTATTTGTTATGTTCGCCTTTTTATTTAAATTAATAAACTATGAGATATTTAGCTTTGTTTATTTTCAGTTTATGCAAGTAAGGCACATCTGTATGCCAGATCCTAATATACCATGGCTACCACTGACTCTCTGGCACTCAAAGGGTTAAATAAATGTAATCGTATTGGGGTCAATATATTAAACTGATTCAGGTGCTTAAGCAAGCGTAGGAATCGGTTTTGCACTCTCTTCACCTGCCTAGCATCAATTTACTAATCTGTGGATGCCAGATTTTCTCCCCTCATCATCATCAATTACACCAAGTGGGAACACAAGTGGGGGGGTCTGTGGGCATATCAGGGTGGTCCTTTCTGCTACATCTTGCTTAGATCAAGAGAAGTGTCTTTTGAATCCCCTTTCTCCAGTTAATAAAAAAGTAGGAGGGAGAAAAAAAGAGCACAAGGAAGTAGCAGTTGGGAAGGAGAGCAGTGTAGAATGTTAGTATCTGCTACATGGCTTTGCCAGCCAGGACTGCATAAACTGACACGTAAATAAATGTCAGTGTTTCTTTAATTATTACTTTAAATAAACAATGTCTAACATAACATATAGAGGTCTTGAAAACTCTGCTCAATGAACCTAAATAATCATAATGTGTTTTTTCCACTTTGTCTATTAAATATGTTAAAAAATAAAAACATATGAAGAAAGTCCTATCTCTCAATTATTAGCTGCTAAAGTTCCCCCTCCCTCCCCTTCTGACGGCAGAGCTCTACTGACAGCAGAAGATCCCAGTCCGGGGACCAGCCGACGGCTCTTCGGCAACGCCGAAATAGCGAAATTTAAAAAGAATTACTTAATTGGAACGTTCTACAAAGTGTGCCTGGTTTGCAAGTACACTTTGCAGACTGTCCCAATTAAGTAATTCTTTTTAAATTTCGCTATTTTGGCTCTACTGAAGAGCCTCCTCAAGTCACATGACTCGAATCACCTTCTGTCAGCTTTACAGCTGGCATGAGGGAGGAGGGAACTTTAGCGACGAATATCTCTCAATAGGACTTTCTTCATATACTTTTTAAACATCTACAATATTTAATCGACTTAAATTTTGGCATTACTAACCCGAAAATACATGAACACATTATAAAAATCTTAAACGTCTGGCTTTTGTGACAAGTAGATGACAGTGCTTTCAAAATCACATATATTTGTTAGCCATTTTTTATTTCTAGCAGTAGTTTATGAGATATTTAGCTTTATTTATTTGTTAATTTAGACAAACAAGCTAGTACTGACTTACAAGAAGTGGCAGGTTTGGGGGAGAGCAGTGTGGAATGTTAGTAACTGGTTGGCATGCCAGCCAGTACTGTCTAATTTGCATTAACCACAAATAAATATATCTATAAATCTCTAGAATCTCTCTTTTGCTTTACTAATGCCAATTTACTAAGATAATAATGTCTAAAATTCTCCCTCAAGTGGGCTGGGGGTAGTTTTGGGATGGATGGGAATTTTGTGGCAATCCTTTTCTTTCCACCTTGCTTAATGCCATGAATTAAAGAAGGTGCAAAAGAATTGGTCTAACGTTACTTCATTTCCCTGTGCATGCTAGAAGGGAGGAGTTCTGGGAATGCTGAACATTTAACCCTTTGGGTGACAGAGAGATATGCAGTTAGTTGCAGCACAATGCTCTGGATATCTCTTTGACATGCAGAGGATTAAGTCTTAATGACTATGACATGTGTGTGATCACACTCTAGTGTACATCATGACATGCAAGCTTAAAAGATGGAGACCTACTGCTTTGGGGCTGCTTTGTCTGGTATGAACGTTACCCCAGTGAGACTAATGTACAAAGAAGAACTTGTGCAATTCTGGGGCAACCAACTGCATAAGAAGAGACATAAACAGTTGTATTGCTTTAAATAAGGATATTAACCCTTGAAATGATATCTGGGTCTCCAATAAATAGTGAATAAATGAATTGATGATCTCTTTATCTAAAAGCCCTATTTCAATCATTGAGGACTTTTTACTTGTCCCCTATGGTGCAGTTGGTTTGCCCCAGTACTGCTCCATTTCTTCAAAGTACAGCCCAGGAAAACATGATAGACTGCCTTTAAAGTTAAATAGCATTACAAAATGTGCAGTGATAGTTCCTTTAATGTACTGTAGCCATTATCACCCACAATTGTTTGTTTGGGTTGTGTCTAAGTGCCTAAGTGAAAGGAAAGTACTTGTAATGATGGTTAATGATGAGAAGCGGATTCCACCAGCCATCACTAATGAGCAAAATCTAACCATGACTGTGTCAGAGCTCTCATTAGTCTGAGACTTAAGTAACTCAGAGAAGCTAAAAGTGAGGATAACAAGCCTGTGAGGTGATTATAATGAAAAAGAAACACAATAAATAGATAAGGAGCTGATGACTCTTGTTTCTCTAAAACTTGTATGAGGGCTACAGAATAGCTATGTAATCAATTAGAGAGCAGGGACATCATACAATGTGGGGTTAATTTAAGAATTTGCCAGTGCAGCTCCACTGGCAATAAACTCCAAAGCCTGTGGCTGCATTCCATGGCATGCACTACAGTGTATGATTGCCGGTGTGCATTAAAGTGATCATAAACACTAGAATACTAGTGATGGACATACTCTGCATTAGTTAAGACATTATTGGTGAAAACCCCCTTACGTTTGCCCCATAGTATGTGCAGGAATATGATATGAAATGACACCAACTCCTCTGCACCTTTTTTAATACATGAAAAAGGCTTAGAGGAAAGAAACTCCCCCCATTCTTACAGACTGCTTTGTTGCCCCTTCCTGGTACAAATGGTGTTAAGGTGAGAACTGTTGGCATGTGTCATGCTACCATACCTGTTAGTCATTGTCAGGATCTTGCTGGAACCTCTGTACATTTTTCATGGGCAGCTGGTCACCATTGTTTCCCCACTGGATGTTCTAACCTTTGTGGGCACCCTTCCTGGCACATATCCTTGTGAATGCTTAGTGTTGTGCTTTCCTATGTGCTGCCCTCTTGAGCTTTTGTCTTTACCATAATTGGCCCACTATAATTTTGAGTCAATGATCAAGGCCTCAGTTGGTTGCCAACAATTGTTATCCAATGCCACCTGGACTCCTACTCCTGCAAGACTTCCTGACAGTAAGTAGTTTAGTAAATTCAAAATTATTGACCGAGAGCTGACTCGGTGGATAGGTGATGTGTATATAAGGCAAACCACGATCACTTTAAAAACTTTTCAGTTTATTCAAGATCTTAAAACAGACTTCAGTCATAGATGAAAACTGCGTACAGGTACATAAGGTTGGTTATTGAATGTCTGACGTATTTCATGCTATTCATCGCTTAATCATAGACTGAATAACCAACCGTAAAACAGAGACTTTTTAAAAGCATCAAACACACTGCAACTGGTTAAAAAAGGCAACATAGACCAATATAAACTGACACCTTACTAGCTGTCAATCAACCCATTTTTCTGGGTTGGTGGGAGACTGCCCACGTCTTTGGAGGTGATAACCCCTATTGTGACAGGACCTTTTGTTCATCTGGATGGGCACAGAGGAAGAGGCATCTGCTTTTATGGACCATTTGAATCTCAGTTATAATTTGAAATTCATTTTTTCTCATCATGACTGCAGTGTTCCCTTTTTGGATTTGCTTCTTATGGGCCATTCTGATAAAGACCTGATATCTACTTGTAATTATAGAAAGCTCATGCCAGGTCTGCCAGCCCTCAGTCCCAGATCAACAATACACCCAAAGGTAAATTCCTGCTTTTATGCAGGAATTGCTCCATGGAGGAGGAGTTTGATCTGGGACTGAGCTTTCGGGAGAGGGGGTATGGGGAGAGTCTCCTGAGGGGGGCTTTCAACCATGCGAGTGGCATGCAAAGAGATGGATTACTGGCGGAATCTAACTGAAAGAAGAGATAATGTCTAGGGAGAGAGGCCAATGTTAAATTCATTACAACTTATAGTTCACAATACAACCAGATTTGTGGGATCCTTAAGAAATATCTACCCATATTGTATATGGACGAGAAATTGGCAGGGATCCTCAAAGATGGTTGTAATTTTGTTGCAACAAGAGGGATGATGACTGGTAACCAGAATTCAGCAAGACTGTTCATGAGTGAGAAACCTACTCTGACTTGGTTGGAGTATAAAGGCTTCTTTAAATGCGGTGCAAGAATGTGCAAATGCTGTAGGTTTGCACAGATTTCTAAACAATTTCAAGGAATGAGAGATAAGGTCACTTATGATATAAAAAGTTATATAAATTGTGGATCTGAGAATGTAGTGTATCTATTTACATGCCAATCATGTTTTGTGCAATTTGTGGGACGTACAACCTGCCCATTAAAATCAAGAATAAGGGAATATATTAATCAGGTATAATAGGGTAAAAATGATTCAGCAATAGCTAGACACATTTTAGATAGCCATGCAGGTGACCTTTCTGTCTTCAGCTTCCAAGGAATCAAAAGGATCAGGCTGCCTTGGAGAGGCGGGAATTTGGAAAAATTGATACATTTATGAGAAGCTTATTGGATCTTCCATCTAAAAATGAGCACACCGGAGGGACTAAATGCAGAGTGGGACATTAGCCACATCTTTTGATTGGGGATATATTATAAACAGATTGCAAAAGTTATATTTTTATATTTAGTTTTAGTTTTTCTATTTCTCTTTTCAATTAGAGGATGGTTTCTGAGTGGTCTAATTATGCTCCAATTTTCCTTTTCAGTTCCTCATATGTGATCTGGGTAAAATAAATAAATATTGGGTAAACTGTGTTAAGGAAAATCCAGTGGAATTATCAAGGTTACAGGTGTTTTGTTCCTCCTTGCTAGCAAAGATACTTATTTTCTAAATATCTGGGTAATTATCCACAAGTAGAAATCTTTGTTAAAAATAAAGTATATTTGGTCAATTTATATATGCATTTATTTACTTTCCTTTGGGGCTGGATACCTTAATCTATGTTGTGAGACACGGATGAATTGAGAATTCCCCTTAAGGGATATATGGTGGTGTGACGGTACCAGGATTTACCGGACCCTTTTGGGGCCGTCGGTTCCTGAACCGCCGCTGCTGCTGCCCTCTTCCACGGCCGGCTGGAGCCCTGCTGCTTCCTGGAGGTCCTGGATGCTCAGGCAGGAACAACTGGATGCTGCCCCCTGGCAGACTGGCAGAGATAGTGAATTTAGCTGCAGAACCCTAGGTAGGGTTTCCAGAGGCCCTACGCCAGTAGACCGGCGAGGAAAGTGAATTTGCTCCTGTAGTGGCTAAGGTGAGAATTCCCAGCCTAAGTCCCCTCCAGAAATACAGCCGAGACTTGTATTAAGGTGGGTAGAACAGAACAGCTTTATTGATGAAACACACTGCTTTTATACACTTCCAGACACTCTTATCAAGATTAGAATTTAAATTAGTGCTTGGGACAGTGTTGCTATGCTTGACCAATCAGATAATGGCCTACATTTCCAGTCACTCCTATCCAGATAAGAATGCAAAGTAGGGTTTGGAAAAGGGGCATTTTGACTGGACCAAAATAACCTCCCCTGATTGGTCAAGGAAGCACAGCAGGAGCCAATCAACATTCCAGTCATTGTTTAGCCAAGTTACACAGATCTGAAGCAAGCAGGAGTGCTGGGCATAGCCTTTATTTTCTGCACTCTGGCTCCCAACTTTCATATCCCTGTAAAGGAATTACAGTAACCCCATCCAAACTATTACATTATGTCACACAATGTACAACATAGGGATCAATATTTCAAGTCATATAGTCCTAAATCACTCCATCTGGTTACAGGTGGGTATTACCTATATATTTGGATATAAGAATGAGCTGAGAGTATTCAATCCCCATTAAGTAACAAAAAAATGGGTTGATTGACAGCTAGTAAGGTGTTGGTTTGCATTAGTCTATGTTGCTTTTTTTTAACCAATCACAGCATGTTTGATACTTTTAAAACGTCTGTGTTTTCCAGCTTCTTATTCAGTCTATGATTAAGCGCTGAATAGCTCGAAATGCATCAGATGGATCAATAACCGACCTTATGTACCTGTACACAATTGTTCATCTATGTCTGAAATCTGTTTTAAGATCTTGAATAAACCGAAAAGCTTTTAAAGTGATTGTGGTTTTCCTCATATCCTCATCACTATCCACCAAGTGTTCTCCTAGTCAATAATTTTGAATTTAGCTTGTATACGAGGGTCAGAGGATGTTTGTGGCTGAAGAACCCCGGTTTTCAGTCCCCTGTTTATAATAAATGCACTGTTGGATGTGGCTGAAGATTTTGATGGCGTGTAGCATTATATCACTTCTAAATTCAGTAAACTGGCATTAGGAAGTCATAAGGGCAAGAAGATCAGTTCCAACACCTGTGTTAGGATGGAATCATATTCACACTTTCCCAGTTACATGAGAGATGTATCTGTACATCTGTACATTTAAATTCCAACATCCATTGTAGCCTGAGTACAATTTTTTTATTAGAAACAAAATGTACATTTTATTTGTGCCATATTATAGCACTGTCAGCACTGGCCTTTCATCAAGGACTGAGCAACATTGAGCAACTGTATCTCATGGCCAATGCTGGACTGAAATTTCAGATTATAATATGGCACAAACAAAATGTAATTTTTAATCTAACATTGTTCTGTCTAGAGAGTACATTGTATGGATGTTTGTTTAATTTATTACCTCAACAGCACCTGCTCAATTTGTGCTTAAAAATATGTATTGGTTGTTACTATTGTTTGGATTTTATTTGAATCTAACCATTACATTATGGCAGCTCAGCCATTAGGAACACACTTAGTGACTGATAGCTACCAATTAAAGTCCCATAGAACGTCATCTGATTAGGCAAGTTAAGCAATTACATTGAAGCCTACTGGGTTTTCTGGTGTCACTTTGGCTCCCAATCTGTGATAATGTACTGCAACAATTTGTGGTTGTAAAAGCATCTGGATTTAATTGATCAGGAACTGACTTTTACTTTTTGTTGGCTTGAAACCACATGGTTGAATAAACGTGCATATACAGAAGTCTTAATTACAAATGTAAATAATGCCCTAGATTAAAAAAAACAACGCCTTTGGTGGAAATGTAAACACTTCACAGTAATGGGCCAAACTACTGATCTTGAAGCTGTCTAGACTGTTAATGTTATACTCAGTAATGCGAATTACAGACACCTACTATGTTCATCTGTAGGGTGGTCAGTGATAATCATGTATTGATTTGATTCATTAAATGTTGAGACCCTTTCCTTTCTTCTGCATATTTATCCCACATATGTACAGCACACAAAAGCAAAAGCTGTATGCTCTCATAGACACACACAGGCATACAAAGGTTCACAGCAAGCATCACATTACTGATTCACTTTACCAGGGTTGGAGTCTCTATAACATCAACCTCATTTCAGTTCCCACTTTTCATAGATTTGCTATTGGGCCACTGAGGAGTTTAATCAGCTTTCAAAAAGCTTTATGCAGATGTTACAGTTTTATCATTTCATTGGGAATTGATGACACTTTAAATGTGCACTGTAATGTGATCAGTCAAAATTGTATTCAACAAAATGTCCTGAATTTGAAATTAATCTCTGGGAGACAAAGCTGTCTCAAAGGGAATTCAGGCCTAGGTTAGTCTGGGGGAGCTGTGGCCTGCTGAATTTTGGTTTATTATCTTCAAACAGCAAATGGTTAGTGTAGCTCTAAAAACACGATGGAGCTTACGCCTCTTAAAGGAATAGCAACATTTTGTTATAGAAAATACACTGCACCTATGTGACAGTCTCACACACTCTGATCCTGCTTCAATCATAACAAGAAGGCAGACAGATACTTACATTCGATGAGAAAGATGTTTATTAGCTTGCTAGCCATGTGCTACATTAATTAAAGTGAAGAACTCTGGCTAGAGAAATAGGATCATATAAGTAGGAAAAACCCATCACACAAGAAATGATAGACTATTAATACAAATAGAAAACCTATATACAGACGCACTCATCTGAATACAAACATTAAGAGCCATAACCTTTACTGAATAATACAAAAGTTACTACCAGCAATTTATGTATATGTGTTACACTTTACATGGGCTCAGCATATTTCATAGCTGTCAGATGCCATGATGTCTCACATAGTTTGTGAGGGTTATCTCTTTTAAGTGTGGAGTCTCTTTGATATGGATCTATAACTCCTGTAGTATTGAATAAAGGATTATGGGGTATATTTATAAAAGTGGAGTTAATGCAAAAGCAGCATTAAAATGGCTGTAAGATTGCCCGTGGCAGTTATAAAAGTAGTAAGGACAGTTTAGGAGGACAGAAAGCCCTGTAGTACAGTTTTTAAAAAATGGAGTAAGGAAGTCTGTAAAATGTAGCTCAGTGTATTTATAAAGAAATGTCACTATTTGTGACAGTTTAGAGACAGAATTTTCCCCAAATATTTAAGGCCATGTCTGACCTGTTCTTATTCTTTAGGTCACCAAATTTATAAATATACCTTAGAATACTTTATAAATACCAACACTCATAATAAGGAATAAGGACATTTTAAAGTGGAACTACTACCCTTAAAAAACTTTGTCCTAAATAATTCCCCATCTGGCGACTAGCTGTCCAGTAGCGCTAATCGCCAGAGTGCTTACCACGTTCATGAGAATGAGCCACTGCTCCGGGGCTGAGATGCAGGATGGAGCGCAGACATCTTTCCATAGTGACGTCTGCGTGCCTGCTCTGTCAGTCCCAGCCTGCTCTAGTAGGTGTGCTAGGAGCCGTTCGGCTCCAAAAGGGACTGACAGAGCAGGCGCGCAGACGTCACTATGGAAAGATGTTTGCGCTCCATCCTGCCTGTCAGTCCTGGAGTAGTGGCTCATTCTCATGAACGCGGTAAGAATTCTGGCAACTAGCGCAATAGGCAGTGGGGTTATGAGAAAGTGGTACAGACTGGAGCTCAAAGGATGTGGATATATGTTTTTTACTTTTTCCTGCTTTGCCCCCCTTTCTCCTAAATCCTTCTTACCTACTTTACCACCGTCACATATTCAAATACACAAATTTCAGTTAAAAAGACTTTAATAAGACTAAGCAAGAATGGCACTTCATAACATGTGCTGAAAAAAAGAAGACATTATACTAATTTTCTCTGAGTCTAGGAATATGGCAATAAACAAGACACAAACAAACCAAAACATCCAAACACCACTTACTCTTTTTTCAAATGTCATAAAATAGTTTAGAAATCCAGAGCAATATTAAGACTCCATAGGGCCTTAGGCAGACCTGCCACAAACCTTTCATGGTTTTACCATTTTTCATGGGGTTAGATGGCAAAATGAATGATTTAACTACATAAAAAAAATTCCACAGAACCTATAATTGAAATGATGCTATATAAGAGCATACAACTGAATTGGGACTGCATAATTGTACCTTGGAGATTTCAAATGAGATGGGGCCAAATAAGTAATACCCATACCTGGGAACTTTGGGGGAGATTTATGAAAATTGTTCTTGATCATTTTTGTGAACGGATCCTTCAAATGTCCATATTCTTATTAAGAGTGTGGGTACTATAAAGCACTAGTGTAAAAGCCCGTGTACACGGGCCAAGTCTGGGCGATGTTAACCTTTTGAGTGCCAGAGGGTATGCTCTGCAATGTGTTGTGTACCCCTCTGGCACTCAAAGGGTTAAGAGGCTGGTCATGCTCTGCTTCCTGCCGCCAACGTAGTCATGCACCGTAGAGACTGCCAGAAAGCACAGAATGCTCTAAGCACAGAACTCCCAGCATTCCATGCTCCCAGCATTTTGTGCGTTCGTGCAGTCTGCTGCTCATGACGGCTTCTGACAAACATTCTAGCAAATTATTATATAAGATTCCAGTTACATTAATAAATGTGGAGACCGTAAAGCATAAGAACAGGTCAGACATGTGCTTAAATATTTGAAAAAATTCTATCTCTTAATTGTCACAAATAGCGATATTTCTTTATACATTCGCTGAGCCACTTTTTACAAACCTTCTTACTCCTTATTTAAAAACATACTACACGGCAATATGTACTCCTAAATCATCCTTAATACTTTTATAACTACCATAGACAATCTTAGAGCCATGTTAATGCTTCTTTTCCATTAACTGCACTTTTATAAATCTCCCCTTTCTTCTGTGGCGCTCCAAGAGAGAGCTCATGGGTTGGGGATGAGCATGTCTAAATGACGTGTATCGCTTCATTAAGTGGGTATGGCTTAATCAAGTGCATGGGCTTAATTGGTACTAAGAGGAGAAAATGCTTTGCAATGTGTTGTGTGTCACTCTGGCACTCAAAGGTTTAACCCCATGAATGATAGCGATGTGTTGGTGACCTCCCCAGCATTCAAGGCTTAAAGGGATAGTAATACTTAAATATTACTAATCCCCATATTGTAGCTATGGTAAAAAGAATTGAATTGTACCCAGGTTCTTCTCTCAAACCTTTATGGTTTGAGAGATAACCGAACGCAAATTTCCCCCCTCCCTCCCCCTTCCCTGAAGTCAGCGTTGTGCTGACTGCAGAGATATCCGGTCTTCTTTGCATCAGGCGGCTCTGCAGCAGAGCCGAGATCCCATTGGTAAAAAATAATTATTTCACTGCAATGGGCTTCTACGAGTGCTTGCAAGCGAAGCACATGTAGAAGACTGTTTCAGTGAAATAATTATTTTTTACTAAAGCAATCTCGGCTCAGCTGCAGAGCCGTAAGCCTGTCGTACGACAGGCTTCCCCTGCAGTCAGTACAATACTGACATCAGGGAAGGGGGAGGGAGGGGGGAACTTTGCATTCGGTTATTTCTCAAACCATAAAGGTTTGAGAGATGAACCTAGGGACAATTCAATTCTTTTTACCATAGCTACAATATAGGGATTAGTAATATTTAAAGGGGAACTACCACCCCGCAATAACTTAAGCTTGACTGATTGCTCATCTGGCGACTAGCTGCTTAGTAGCGCTAGTCGCCAGAAATATTATCCGGTTCTGCAGATATCGGCGTTTTACCGATGGCGACAGGAGTAGGAAGCACGGACGTCTCTTCACAGTGACGTCCGTGCACCTGCGCTGTCAGTCCCTTTTGAACCGTGCGGTTCAAAAGGGACTGACAGCGCAGGCGCACGGACGTCACTGTGAAGAGACGTCCTTGCTTCCTGCTCCTGTCACCATTGGTAAAACGCCGATATCTGCAGAACCGGGTAATATTTCTGGCGACTAGCGCTACTAAGCAGCTAGTCGCCAGATGAGCAATCAGTCAAGCTTAAGTTATTGCGGGGTGGTAGTTCCCCTTTAAGTAAACTTTGCTTGTGAATATCTCATAAACCATAAAGGTTTGAGAGATAAGACTTATATCATTCTTCATGTTTTTTTAATACCTACAAAATAAAATAAAGTTAAAATGAAGTATTACTATCCCTTTAAACGACTTCTTTAAACCAAAGGGACTTTTTATAGCCTTCCTGTAATGCATTTGGTCCAGAATTGCTCCTTTTGTTCTGTGCATAAGGCCCATCTCCACACCCCTGCCTGAGTCTTCCCTTCTCTAACAAGACCAATGTCTTTAGCACATTTAATTGAATGTGACATTTTTGTGCTTGTAATGGTTCTAATCACCTGCTAGTAACGGGTGGAAATGGATTGCACAGTGCACTAACAGGGCATTATGCGGAAAGTAACAATTTCTGAGAGTACCAACTGAACCATTGGTTGGGAATACACATTCTCAAAACGTGTATTGATTTAAATGGAGCTTTTAAGCCCTTGAATGCCAGATGTGTCTCCAACACATTGCTTTGCAATGTATTGGCAACCTCATTAGCATTCAAGGGGTTAAAAGATCCTTTAAAATTAAAGTGACTTTATATTTCCCTTCCACTCCATGGTGCAGTTTGTTTGTTCCAGAATTGAGCATCTTTTACATTCTGCATAAGGCCCATAATGCATTAGGTTTGTCTTTTGCAAACCTAGCAACTCTCCATCTGAGCGATCATCTGCCTCTCCAGCTCTGACATTGCTGTACTTTCTGGCAGAGCTGAGCAACCAGATACTTGAGCACTTTCCCAGGACATAGCATAATGTTGATCCTGGAAAGCCACAGCTGTCATTACTGTATCCAGAAAGGTATTTATTATTTCCCCATTATGATACATTACTGTCAAATATTTCACTGAGGGGTTATGTTTTTTTAAATCTGGTTCAATACACATAACTATAAATTATGCAAGTTATCTAAGGTAACAAATAACAATGGTAGCCAATTAGTTTATAACTATGAGTGAAAGTTGGCCATTTGCTTTCACAAAAAACAAAACACACCACTTATCTAGGCAGTTCACAGCTACTATAAAGTCTATGAATACTGCGGTAATCTCCAACACCAGTGGGTGGACTTCAGGGTGTGTACTAGAGTGTATGATTGTTTTATTGCCAGCAAACTCCATATTTCTACCCCATACCATACTTCACAATGCGTTGCGCACCCCTCTGGCACTCAAAGGGCTAAGGGGAGTTTTTTGGTGTAAGCAGCTTAGTAAATTGGTGATAGGAAAGTATAATGTTAGAAAATCAATTCCAGCACCTTCTCTTGTATGGAGTCGTATTCATACATTGCCTCCATGGATAGAGTGTTTCTGCTGGCTCGGGGTGCTAAGTACATGCGTTATACAAAATACACATGACAGAATAGGACAATTAATCAAAAGGGGAACACCCTGCTTACTTCCTAATGCTTTTCAATTTGAAATATATTCTGAAGTGATATCTTAACATGAAAGACATCAGGAAGTCAAGTTTCTCCCTATTTAATTATATATCCTAATCTCTATTACATATAATACATTCAATTAAATGTTCTCTGAAAACAATCTGTGACTACAAAGTAATATACTTTAACAGTACTAAAGAGGAATACTGCAGATAATATGCCCCTAGACAGAGCTGGAAGGTGTGTCAGCACCTTGTTAACCCTTACATTCCCCTACATATAATCATCCTAATTCAGACAGATGGTACTCTTGTTTTCCCATATGAGGCAGAGGTCTTGCCTGGATCCTAGTAAGGCTGCCCGCCAAGGTGGGGACTTAAATTTAGGCTTGCATCTCTGTGGGGGCAATTATTCCTGATTCCTGCCTTCCAGGGTTCCCTGTCTCCCACAGTCAGTGATAGGCTTCCCATGAGTGATAGTGCTGTGCTGTCTGTAAATGTGCTGAGATAAGGAAAAACATATAGTAATAGAAGACCGATGAGTATTAATCTTAATAAATCAACTAGTTTAGCAATTGTTCCTCATTACAAACAGCACAAACACAATTAGTCAAATGAGGTCTATAGAGAATACATACATGCATTCAAAAAATGAAGTGTTAACATTCCTTTAAAACTATACTTTGAATAAGCAGCTCTCAATCTGTTAAACCGTAGAATTTACCTATATAGGTAGGTGTCATTCATACAGGAGGCAGTTATACCTGTACACATTGTTTTGCATACAGACTCTCATGTTATTTGTAGTTGGACAGTAACATATATCTGAAAATGCTTACATGGTTCTGTGGAATGTGGGTTTGGATTTGTTTCTGTGACATCTCATTTAGTTTGTTGAAATCTTTTTAATCTGTTTGTGTCTGTGTATATATATATTTATATATTTTATCATTACATAAAAAGTTTTGCTTAAATACCAACATATTTATCACATTCTAGCACAGGATTCTAGCAGTGCACAAGTTCTTTAATAACAAACCCATAACAAACTCATTTCCCTCATTGCTACTTATCAGTGTGGAACACTTTACCTCGCAGCCATTGCCAGTGCACTTCTCCAACTGTTTTCAAGGCTTGCTTTTAATCATACCTGTTCAATGAAGCTTCAACGAACTAGACAGCACTTCCACTCTTCATACATCCAAGGCACTTATAATTTGTTTTACCCTAACATGGCCAGAATTCCAACTCTGTGTTCCACACTAAACCCTTTTCTACTCTGTATGTCTCCCTTACTCACAAGCTCTAGAGCAGGGACCCACTCATATTGTTTCATTCTGAAAAGCATTTGTGTAACCCTATATTGTCTAAATTCTTAACCCTGTTAGTGCCAGAATGCAATGCATTATGTACCCCTGGCATTCAAAGGGTTAAACTGTAAGATGCTGTTTAAACTTGTGGCTCTATTTAAATACAAATTCTAATTAATTATTTCAACAATACCCTGATAACTGGGGTGACTTCAGATACAATGTAATACTATTTCAGTAGATATACCTGACTGTTGTAGGGACTCTTAACTAGGGAAGTCATTCTGTTAAACTATTTAAAGGAGCAGTAAACTTTTTTTATGAAAACACATATTTTATAGAGAATTTCCTGCTGAATAAAACAAGGTCACTCCCACTGCTGTCAGATGTTTTATTCAAAATTTATAGCAGTTTAAATAATCAGGAAGTGAATTTACTGTGTTGACTTCCTGATAGTTCTAACTGACAGGAAGTGACAAGCAGTTTCTATCACATTCTATGGAGAACTGTATGTCTCTGACTTTTCTGACTTTCCTCTCCATTAGAATCTAACAGGAAATCTAATTAGAATTTGACCACTAGAGGGCACTGCTAATGTAAAAAAAACATGGATTTAAACTGTAATAACTCTGGAAATATAAATCTCTCGGCAGTGGGAGAACCCTTATTCTACTCAACAGGAAAATCCCTACAATATATATTTTTTCATAAAAAAAAGTTTACTTCTCCTTTAAGAGTATTTTTTTCTGTTGGTATAGCTTATACAATTTACCATTGATGTAAATAGGGCTTTTTGCTTATTGAAAACTAGGGAGATTTCCAATGCTTTGCTCCATAATGCATTGAAGAACTTTCTAGCATTTAAGGAATTTACCCCTTAACAACCCTGGACGTGCCGAGACCATCATACCTTTCTGGCACTTAAGGACCAGTGATGGCCTTGGCACGTCATAGAATTCTGGAATCCCTGTGCCGGCTGCACGTCACTCGGCCACCCTCGGAAACCATTGCAACAAAAATAGAAAATAAATTAGCTGTGGTCCTTGACTGCTGTTGTTAAGGGGTTCAAAGGCCTATTTCAATCAAACGAAATGTGGGGCATTTTGAAGTATCCCCTCTGAAGCAGTTTGCTCTCCCCAGTATGTATCCAGTTCTTTTTGGTATATCAGCCTCAATGAGTTTTAACCCCTTAGTTACAAATACTTTTTTACTCTATGGAACAAGAGCAATTTTGGTCTTTTTAGTATGCCTTTATGCAACCGGATTGTTACTATAATTCATTTAGTCCACCAACAAAAATTATATACCATTTTTGTAAGCAACTGTACCTCTGAGGTGAATATCCCTATATCCCACTCTGGTGTCCCTCTTTTAGGTGATCAGACTATGTGGTGTATACAGTACTGTGCAAAAGTTTGGTGTGAATAAAATGCTGTAAAGTAAGAATGTTTTAAAAATAGACATGTTAACAGTTTATTTTTAGCAATTAACAAAATACATAGTGAGTGAACAATAGAAAAATCTAAATCAAAAAAATATTTGGTGTGACCACCCTTTGCTTTCAAAACAGCATTAATTCTTCTAGGTACACTTGCACACAGGAACTCAGCAGGTAGGTTGTTCCAAACATCTTGGAGAACTAACCACAGTTCTTCTGTGGATTTAGGCAGCCTCAGTTGCTTCTCTCTCTTCCTGTAATCCCAGACAGATTCAATGATATTGAGATCAGGGCTCTGTTGGCTATACCATCACTTCCAGGACTCCTTGTTCTTCTTTACATTGAAGGTAGTTCTTAATGACTTTGGCTGTAAGTTTGCGGTCGTTGTCATGCTGCAGAATAAATTTGGGGACAAACAGATGCCTCCCTGATAGTATTGCATGATGGATAAGTATCTGTCTGTACTTCTCAGCATTGAGTAGACCATTTATTCTGACCAAGTCCCCAACTCCATTTGCAGAAATGCAGCCACAAACTTGCAAGCAACCTCCACCATGCTTCACTATTGCCTGCAGACACTCATTCTTGTACTGCTTTCCAGCCCTTCGGAGAACAAACTGCCTTCTGCTACAGTCACATATTTAAAATTTTGACACATCAGTCCAGAGCACCTGGTGCCATTTTAATGCACCCCATTTCCTGTGTTTTCATGCATAGTTGAGTGATTTGGCCTTGCTTCCATTTTGGCGGTATGGCTTTTGCCCGCAAGTCTTCCATGAAGACCACTTCTGACCAGACTTCTTTGGACAGTAGATGGGTGTACCAGGGTCCCACTGTTTTCTGCCAGTTCTGAGCTGATGACACTGCTGGACATCTTTCAATTGTGAAGGAAGTAAGCATGATGTGTCTTTCATCTGCTGCAAGTTTCCTTGGATGACCACTGTGTCTACTGTCCTCAATGTTGTCTGATTCTTCTTTGTGCTTCTTCAAAAGAGCTTGGACATCACTGCAAACCCCTGTCTTCCTTGAACTTTCTGCCTGGGCGAGTTCTTTATTAATCTTTATTTATATAGCGCCAACAAATTCTGCAGCGCTTTACAGTAGGGAGTAGATATACAGAGGTATTAAACAGTACAATCAAATGTGGAGAACAGAAGGATCAGAGGACCCTGCTCGTGAGAGCTTACATTCTAAAGGAAGGTAGGTATGACACAGAAGAGTTCTTGCTGATGCAGTATAAGTACCTTGTGTACCTTGCTGTGCTCAGTCTTGTCATGGTGTATGCTTTTTGACATTAAACTGTCTTCAGCAACCTCACCTTGTTAGCTGAGTTGGGCTGTTCCTCACCCAGTTTATTCCTCATACACAGCTGTTTCTGTTTCAATTAATGATTGTGTTTCAACCTATATATTAAATTAATGATCATTATTAGCACCTGTTTGGTATAATTGTTTAAACATACTCCTGACTATATGCCTACAAAATCCCTGACTGTTATGGTTGGCAAGCAAGAAAAGGAGTCAGACGGTATAGTTAAGATTACCTTTATTAGAATAATAATAACAGTAATGCAAAAAGATAAATAACAGGCAGAGGATGACCGAAGAGGCTACGACTCTATAAGAAATAGGAGTCTGCCAAAAGATTCACCACTACTGCTAGAGACTAGGCCTCAGCCCACTGTAGTCCCTGTATAAGAAGAAACACCCAACGGACTAGCACTAACTCAGCTTGCAGTCAGTCTAGGAGAAATATCTCCAGTAATGAATACAACCAAGGAAACTACTGACTCACGCCTGCAGTCAGTGCGATAGGAGTCTGATAAAGCCCCAGGTCTGCACTAGGATGAATGTCTGTGCAGTGGGAGCCAACACACATAGGAAACAGACAGAGCCCCTAGTCAGAACCATCTAGGATAGTCAGACAGGCCAAGTCATACATGGAGTGGGTAGTCAGCCAGAGCCACAGGTTTTCACCAGATAGGATATCCACGGATGCGTTGGGATGCTGGGTGCGCAGTGGACAGAGCCCTGGGTCAACATCAGGATGGGTAGTCAGACAAGCCAGGTCATACATGGAGCGGGTAGTCAGCTAGAGCCACAGGTTTGCACCAGATAGGATATCCACTGAAGCGTTGGTATGCTGGATGCACAGTGGACAGAGCCCCAGGTCAACACCAGAGTGTGTGGGGGGGGGTATGCACTTTGGTGTGATAAAGAGGTGATAAAGTGGAGATGACTACTCCAGTGATATCACTTCTTCAGTTTCTATGATATTCAATGGAGCCAATGACTAAGATTTCTCTAACTTTGGAGATTTAATGCATAGGCTCCATAGAATAACATAAGAACTAGAGAAGTAATATCACTGGAGATGTCATCTCTGCTTTACGACCTCTTTATCACTGTGTTAGTGCATAACCCCCCTGGTGTCCCTCTTTGTAGGAGATCAGACTGTGTGGTGTGTGTACTCCACCACTATAAAACTCACATTAATGTTTATTTAAATCTCAGCATACAATAAAATACTTTGGTCTTGTAACAAATCATTTATTCATTTATACAAAGAGGTGTCAATAAGTTATCAAATAACCTAAAATTTTCCACCTCAACCCCAGTAACACCACCTAAAACACAAGTGTCACTCACGTGATTTTAAATGTTGGGAGGTAAGTTGGAATATGTTGAAGACCTTTGTAGCCTTTAAGCTTTTAAAAGCCCCATATAAATCATTGTCAATGTTAACCCTTTGAGTGCCATGGGTACGTAACACATTGCAATGCAATGCGTTGTGTACCCCCTCTGGCACTCAAAGGGTTAATTTCTCTGCTTTAGTGCAGCTGGTTTGATTCAGAACTGTAGTTCTTAAATGCTTCCTATAGTTTCTTATTCCATGCAGACGAGTTACAAATAGACCAGGATACCATTCTGGGTCTCAAATCCTATATAATAATTTGCTAGGATGTTTGTCAGAAGCTGTCATGCTGTAGAGAGTGAGCGCGTTTGGCAGTCTCTGCTGCGCATTATTGCATCTCGTGAGTGAGGTGATGCAAGACTGCATCGCGTAGAGCAGTGAGGTAGCGGCTGCTTAACCCTTTGAGTGCCAGAGGGGTACGCAACGCATCGCGAAGCAATGCTTTGCATACCCCTATGGCACTCAAAGGGTTCCGGACTTTGGCTCGTGTACACGGACTTTTACATTAGTCATATAATAAAGCGATAATAGGAAAAGTAGAGAGAGAGCTACACATTATGGTAAAAATACTTCCCCCAAATAAATTAGTTTGGATGAAGATACAGTGAATTAACGTTTGGAAGCCAGCGGGGGTGTGACACATTGCTCTGAAATAAGTTTCACACACCCCTGGCACTAAGAGGGTTAAAATAGTTCTATCTTAAAATACATTTCATGGTTTTGTTTAATGATCAGAGTGCCAGTCACTATTCAGATATTAAAAACTGCATGTATATAATACTAGTAATTTTTTTGTAAAATAAATCATTTTTAAGAAATTAATCTTTACGGTTTGATGACACGGTGTGGCACGTTATGCAAATTAGCTGTACTAGTTGTTCGAGGTCAATATGTCACTACCAGTTCTATTAGAAGGCCTCTAGTGTGTGGGCTCTGGATGATACAATTGTATGAAATGTGTGCTTTGCTATAAATGTTTCATTCTTCCTTTGCAGCTAAATCCAAGAGACATGTTCGTATAGCAGAGCTGCTGCATTTGTACAGCCAGCCATAAGCAAGGGCCATAATAAATCAGTCCATAGCTTGCTCATTTCTGATCTAGATTCATTCACACAATAATGTATGTTAATATTGGCCCAGCCTGGAAGCTAATTAGCATAAAGTGCCACACTGTGCCACCAACAAATAAAGATTAAGTACTATTCATAGTACAAACAAATGTCTTTTTCATCATATAAGATGTCTTAATTCTCTTTCAAATGAACAGAATGTATTTTAAGGTGACAGGTCCTGTTTAAAATGGGGTGTTACCAGAGTTTGATAACTGCTGTGTTCGGGGTTAATACAATAACACATGGGATGAATATAACACTTTCCTGTGAATGCAATAAGGACATGTATTAATGGTGTATTGGGATCAAGTCAACAGGGTATAAGCAAAGCAATTAGAAGACGCTTAGATAAATTGATAAATCAATAGGCTTCGTCATTAGCCTTGATACACATTGGGTCAAGCCAACAATCATTTTGTGCTGCAATATGATGAAAGGTTTATGCAATAAAACAAAAACAAAAAAATGTTCTTGATAAAATATTTTAATTTGTGTTAAGTCTACTTAACAAGAGGTACAGTTTTGTTTCTATCAATTATTATTTTGCAAATGCTATTTAATTTGAAAGTATCAATTTGAGGCAAGTGTTAAAAACACATTTTGGTATTTATGCAGAAAGCAAAAGATAAAGAATTCTGAGAATGGCAATTTCACCATGGGAGGGTGGGAATAACAATTCCCAAAAATGTACATTGAGTCCAGTGGGGCTGCTAATCATTTCAGTGCTGGAGGCTTATGGCATTTTATGTACCCTGCTGGCCAGACACATTTTCTTCAATTTGTTATGTGCTATAATACCAGTAGGTAACATATATATCTATCTATATTTTTTCCAGGACAAATTCAGCTTTATAATGGTGACTCACATGAAGTTATTAAATAAGTTATTTTAAAAAGTGACTTATTTTGCTAATATCATACATTATATTAAAACATGTATGTTAGTTGTGAAAGTTTCAATTATTTTCAATAGCCCTGAATTCCTTTCAGTACAACAGTATCATATATATATGCATGGCCTGTACAGACCCCTAACTAACAGGAGTGAAAGACAGGGTTTTTCAGAAAGGTTTCAGAAATATATACAAAAAATCACAGTTTACTGTACAAGCAAATGTAGCATAACAAACAAGAGAATATGAAAAATGAATTCAACATATCTACCAGCATATGCTACCAGACCATGAAAAATGGTAACTTATTTTCACTGGTTGACGTAACATAATGGGTACCAGGAAAACTAATCTGCACCTGTCACTTTTCTTTTTTGAAATTACCTGCCTGCACTAAGATATATGAAGAATAGGCAAGAAAAACATAACACTTTGGAAAGTAGACATTATCCTGCATCAAATGAGTGGTCATTTGTCTTTTTACTCCATGGTTGGTATGCACAGATGATTCCAGACTTTGGCGCTATAGAATAAAATAGAGCTATTTTACTTTTCTACCCCTTCAAAGATGCTTATAGCATTGAAAAAAAATGTTGTTTTGCAGTAGTTAGTAGCTGCTGCTCTTCTAAGAAAATTGTCAGCATATCGGTATGAGTTTATGTCCAGTATGGGGTGTCAGAAGCACAAAATGATGACAATTATATTCTAACATTTTCATAATTTTTTCAAATATTTACTTTTTTTTATTGATTGAGATTAATTTCTAAGACATAGGGCTATTGGTTCCCTGTTACGATCAGACATGTTTTTAGAGGGTATTATTTCTTACTTATCTCTATCTGTGTGTTTATATGTTTTTGTATAAACTTTGTGGTACTGGTACCGTTTTTCTTGTAGGTTGCACAAAAAATCCACATTCCTTTTTATACTTCAGTTACTTCAAAGATACTAAAATCCATCGGAGGAAATTCCTAGCATATTCAATACCTAGTGCCAACCTGATGGTATGGGTTGACATATAGTGGGTGACAGGAGCATGGCTACCAGTGGAATAAAGTGGGGAAGTGCAGTATGTGTGATTCTATGACTACTGGTAGAACAAGGCTGGACCATAAAACATGGGTGTGGAGATCTGTGACTAATAGTTGGTAAGTGGAAAAAAGGCTGTAGGATCAGACAGTATATGTTGGGGCCTGTGTTTACAATTGGGCAGTAGAACCAGGCTTGGGAAGCAGGCCGCATGCATGCTAGATGGTTGTCAAATGTTCTGGACACCCCTTTGGCACATACATGGTTATTTTTTATTTTGAATTTCAAATCTTGTTGGGAGGGCATCTGGACCCCTCTAATGATCCCTGTGTATTGATTGATTACACAATTATGTAAGAGATACATAGAGGTGACAGGAAGACTCTACATGCTCCTTTGCTGAAGCTGGGACTTTCTGAAGTCCTAGTTTGAGTAGAAGGAGCAGAGACCTCCTTGTATCATTGTTGATCATTGCTGATATCAGAGATGACTTGAATGGTTATCACTGTTCCTCCCACTCAACCAGGAAGTTTGGAGAACTCTAGGTTGAGTAGGAGGGAAGGAAGACAATGATTAACTTTATGTCAGTACCGATCACCTATTGCGATCAGATAGGTGATCAATTCCACAGGCCATCAAGAAGGTACTGATCGCCCCCAACCTGTCTTGTCCTGGCACCCAAGGGCTAACCTCTCAAATGGTAGAAATGTTTCTTCTAATACAATGCAGTTCAGCCTCATAGTTATACATTTACTAATGGGTGAGTTTTTTTTTTCTTCTTTTTAAGTCTTTCATTTTTTTAACTGTTTTTTTCCCTCATTGTCTAGGATCATTTACATTTTGTCCTTTCTTAAATACAGCATTATGCAAATTCCCCTATTTTCTATATACAAACATTTTTGGTCCCAGCAGATGAGCATCTCATCCATTTTAATCTAGCACTATATGAGCAAGAATTTCCTCTTTCACAAATAAGAAATTTGGAGAAATTACACTATATATACATGTATAGACGTGTATTTGGGCCACTGACCTCTGTATTTTGGGCCTCTGTCTATTGTGCACAGCCTTGTAGATGTCAATCATTATAATTTAACACCTTTATCACTGTACAAGAATAAGTATACTTTCAAGTGCCACAGCTCAGCTAAGCAATGGGGATCTCCAATGGTGTTGTTTTGTTTGGCTGAAGGATAACTTTAACCACTCACTGATCCAAGGACTTTATTTACCAGTGTGGGCATTCATGGAACATTTTTTGAGAAATGCAAAGAAGTTCACTTGAATGTCAAAGGTTTTCAGGAATCTGTATGTAACTTTTATTAATATGAGTAGAATAGGCATTTAATCAAATCAATTATGTGGTCTCCAGAAGCACATGTACCTCTCCAGCTGAGTACAACTATCATTTGGTCACTTCGTCTACAACATTTAAGGCTTTAAATGCCAGAGGGGTAAACCATTTTAAAAGAGAACTAACTAATACCCCCCACACACAAAAAAACTTAGCTTACTACAGCAAAAAAAATCCTAATGGATCATATGCTCTTTCAAGCAAGAGATAACATCTCCGATCAGTTCTGAATGTCATGGCCATGCTAGAAGGACCATGCAACCTCAAACTCTGCACACTATGCATGGCAAGCCCCTCTGTTCCATAAAGGTTAATAAGACATCGTTGGAAAAAGTACAGAGATTTGCAACAAAACTGATATAGGGATTGGATCTGTTATAAAGAGAGACTAGCCAAGCTGGGTTTGTTTACAATATAGAAGAGGCTTCAAAGGGGTGATATGATTACCATTTACAAATAAATTCAAGGTCAATACAAAGAACTATCCGATGAATTATTTACGCAAAGAGCTGAGCTAAAAATGAAATGTCATCCATTAAGGCACTTTTGACTAAAACAAAGACAGGGGTTTTTTACAGTCAGGGAGGTAATGCTATGGAATTCTTTGCCTCGGGATGTTGTACTTGCAGATAATGTAACTGCTTTCAAAAAAGCAATGGATGCCTATCTAACATAGAATATTGACAGATGGCTACAATACAGCTAGGTTGTTGATCCAAGGAATTGTCTGACTGCCATTTGGAGTCAGGAAGGATTTTTTTTACCTACTTGGGGCTAAATTGGAGATGGCTTCAATTTTTTTTTTGCCTTCCTCTGGCTCAACAGGGGTGTTTTGGCATGGGATGGACTTGATGGACACGTCTTTTTTCAGCGTTGACAACTATGTAACGTTAAGTAAACTCAGCTTACTTCAGTGTGAAAACACTGAAACCAAGGATCGTATCTACATCCATGGACATGGCAGCTAGGACTGAACAAAGGCACAAAGGCAGAATTCATAGGTGAAACTAGTATATTCCAGCCACTGCAAGGTAGGGTAAGTGAGGGTTATTATTAGAGGGTGTTACTTCTTTAATTTTTTGGTTTATCACTGCATAAATAAAATATATAAGCCAAATAAAACAGGATATCAATCTTTATTTAACATTTAACTTGAGGTAAGTCCTTGAGTGTTAGTTGTTCTTTAACCCTTTGAGTGCCAGAGAGGTATACAACATATTACAGCTCAATGCGTTGGATACCTCTCTCTCCTTTCCAGGTTCTCAGCTCAATTGGAGACTCCATTGCATGATGTCTTCTTTATTATTGACTAGTATTGAAGGTCCATGGGCATGGGCCAGGGAGCCACCCGATGGCCTTGGCTGCTGCCCCGGGGCCAGCGGCTGGGTCAGCCGTGCCTCGGACTGGGGGCCGGTGTGTTCGGTCAGTCTCTGCTGCGCATGACTACTGCTCGTGACTGCGTCTTTTGGGCAGTCTCCACTGCACATGTGCATGTTACACACACAGGGAGATTCGCCTCCTAACAAATTATATTATAGGATTCCACCCCCTCTGTGGAGACTGCTTTTAGCAGGAGGAGTTCTGGACATGAAATTCACTATGCAGGTTTTATCTGTCCAAGTCAGAAAATGAAGCTGTACTGAGATTAGATTCCTCAATAACTAAATCAAATAACTCTAAATCTATTAAAATGACTGGAAAACAAAAAGTACAAGGTATGGGCAATTTGAATTGATACATATAATGATAATAAACACTACGCATGTAACAGGTCTACTTTCGTACATCACTTTTCTAAGCTATTCCTGGGCTCTCTCAAACCTAGGAAAACATTTAACAGCCACACTCTTACAGGGGATTGCTAACAAATACATATTACAGGGGTACCAAGGTACTGTAATATTTAATATTACAGGACCATTTACTCCATGAGGTTTTCTGTAGCAATGAGGAACACATTGTTAGCATTTCCTCTATTTATGATGTGGCTATGTTTATTTTTTTATTTACCAACAAAACTGATAAAACAAAAGTAACAACTTTTGAAATAAAAAAACTATTTCAGTTGCAGGCTTTATAAATAAACTGCTTTTTTCCCATCAAGTTGTCTTGCAATCTGTGAATCTGTGTAATGTATAAACCACAACTATATCAGAATGTTATGTACAAGTGGATTCCAGCTTTTTATACGGTATTCTTTTCTCAAGTCAGGCTTCTGTTTATCAGAGGTTTGAATTTGTTCCATTTGTAAGGGGAAGGAATGAGATACAACCAAAAAGATTTTATATATATAACTAGTGTAAAAGCCCGTGCACACGGGCCAAGGTCAGGGTAATGTTAACCCTTCGAGTGCTCTGCAATGCGTTGCGTACCCCTCTGGCACTCAAAGGGTTAAGAGGCTGCTACTTCACTGCTCCACGCAATTCAGTCTTGTGTCGCCTCATTCACGCAATGCAATCATGCGCAGTAGAGACTGCCCAAACGCAGGAAGTCTCTCCTGTGCATGACTGCATCGTGACAAACATCCTAGCGAATTATTATATAGGATGTTTTGTTGTGTTTTTTCACCTGGTGCTGGCTATAAGGAGTTATCATAAAACAGCTGAATAAGGCATTGGTGTGTTCTGTGATTTAGCTGCCTCCTGATATTTTAAGATTCATTTATACAGGGAGATATGAGCTGATCAGAGAGATTTGTATTAAAAAGAACTACATAGCTACAAGCCAATGTGCACATTTATTACTGAGATGAAAGTTGAGCATTCAAACAAAGCATTAAAGGCTGTAGTCAATAATATAAAGTGGAGCAATTCTGGAGCTAACCAACTACGCACTATATTGGGTAAAGAAAAATCCTATTGATTTAACCCCTTACCACCCGAGGACGTACACGTAATTTTTGTCTTTACTTAAGACATTTTTGTTGTTAGTTAAGACATTTTTAAAGACATTTTTGTTGTTAAGACATTTTTTAAGACATTTTTGTCTTTAGATAAGGCATTTTTTTGTCGTTCCATACAACAATTTCAGTCAGGAGAAACAACATATTTCCAATCACAACCAACACTCTCTGAAAATATTAAGGATCCCAAAGACACTATAGTTTGAAAAGTCGTTACAAACGACAAAAGCTATTTCGCTACTTCTTTGAGCATATGACCCATAGAACAGATAGAGGTGCAATCATGGAACAAACCAACTGAACCATATGGGACAAAAAATTCCCACTGGTTAAAATAACGTTTAGACCTTCAAGTGCTTCAGAGGTCTTCAGTGTTTTGTAAAGCAGTGCATTAGATACCTCTTTCATTCAAAGAGTTAAAAGCTTATTTAAGTCAATGGGCCATATATTCAAAGAAGTAGCGAAACAGATATTGTCATTTGTAATGACTTTTCAAAGTACAATGTCGTTGGGATCATTTATATTTTCAGAGAGAGGCAGTTGTGATTGGAAATATGTTGTTTGTCCTGATTGAAATTGTCGTATGTAATGACAAAAAAATGTCTTAAAAAAAGTCTTAACTAATGACAAAAATGTCTTAACTAAAGACAAAAATTCTCACGTTCACTTCACATTCCCTCTGCTTTTTTCTTAACATACAAATTTTGTCTTTTGAAAGACTTTTTTTTGTCGTTAGTTACGAAAAATCTTCTTTTCCTCTGTATGACACTGGAGAATAATTTAGCCACGCCCTTGCCCCACCCCTTTGCCCGTCAATTCTGGAGTTGTGTCGTGCACAACGGACATTACTAGTTTTTTGTTGTATACTCTATAGAAAATATGTCGTTCATCCATTCAATTACTTATTTTTGTCATACATACGACCATTTTTTGGTATTATCCCTTTGAACATATGGCCCAATGAAAATGTTCACTTGTCCCATATGTATTGTTGGATTACACCAGCATTGGAGCTCATTAGCTTTCTGAATACTGTCAGCTGGAGGGACTCAGGTTGCTTACCTCTGCCATTAGGAAGAGTGAGCAACTGAGTAACAGGTGTGGCAAGAGCAATCCCAGTGAACCTATTCCAACAACACACACACCACAAACACACACAAACTACCAGTATGTACACATATACATGCGCACACAAAGATGTGTCCTCTCATATCAACAGACACATATGCACACACGCACATGCACACACACACATGCTCATAAACACATGCACACACAAAAACACTTCTTCTGAAACCATTTCCTGTTTTATCTCAATCTCAAACTTTCTGGGCACTAAAGCAAAACTCAAACAATGAACTGATCATCTCCATATTTGCTCATTGTTACCCATTATAACTTCTTGCATAGGCTTCTGACATTCAAATTAGCTCATGTGTTGACTCACCTGAGCAAGGACAAAATGGCTGCCACCCCAACCCTGAATCCTTTTCCTGTTTCACCCAAATCTCAAACTTTTTGGGCACTTAATCAAAAATCAATGAACTGAACCTTTCCAGCTTTGCTCATGTCTACCCATTACAACTTCTTCCATAGGCTTGTGACATTCAAAGTAGCTCACGTACTGCTGCCTCACCTGAGCAAGGACAACCCAACCCTGAAGCTTTTACAATGTTACCAAGAGATTAATAATATAGTGAACATTTCTGGTGAGAAAGAAACTGTTTTTTGAGTCTATATCATATTAGCAGGTAGAAATCATTTTGTGACTTCATGATACATTTTCCATTTAATCTTCGTTCTTTGAAAAAATATTATATAGAGATATTCTTTTTTGCATTCTCTGTTATCGGTGTGTCTCATCTCTCCTGTATATATCAAAAAAATAACTTCAGCCTACTATGCAACAAGTCTGATATAGCCCCTAAACAGAAATTCATTTCCAGAAATATTTTTCAATCATCTTACAACATTGTTTAAATGTCTGAATTTCTGTCACTATAATATCAAACTCCAGTCACCTTCCAGCTACACTGTAACTCTTTATACTGCCACCAGTATAGAACTGTAGCATGTAGCCTGAAAAGCAAGATAAGGAATGTTACCTGAAGCAATTACATTCATTATTCCCTTTTCTGAGGTTTTTTCACTGTAGAACTTACGAGCATTATTAATAGAAGAACGCTATAGGCCTATTTTAATTAACAAATGTTGCTGAGCAAACCATTTTTGTTTCTTATGTTAACCCGCCAAGGGTGAGAAGAATTGAGAACTACTGGGGCAAACCAACTGCAACACAGGTGACAAAACTTTATTTAACCCCTTGAATGCTAAATAAGTCCCCAACTAATTTCCTTTAAAGATATGTTGGGGACCTCTAGCATTCAAGTGGTTAAAAGCCCCTTTTAAAGTGTATATAATGTTGTAAAACAACTAGATCACCACGTCTTTTTTATAATGTAAAAAATATATTGCACTATTTCAAAGCACTTACATTTCTGTAGTTCATAACATATTCACTGTAAAAGGATCCCCCACCGCCCCCTCTGGCCACCTCCCACTGAATCTCTAATCGTGTCATGCAACCCAATGGAACCAGCGAGGGACAAACTTCAATAAGTAAGTATAAGGGAAAACCCTGCCCCCTTGATGAAGGAGGGCATGATTTTCCATTGCAAACTGAAGTTTGTCCCTCGCTACTTCCATCCTTACCTGCATGAGCTGCAGCAGTGATGTGGCCAGAATTGGCGGGCGGGGGATCCTTCAACAGTGAATACCTTATGAACTACAGAAATGTAAGAGCTTTCAAATAGCACAATGTGTTTCTTATATTATAAAGAAAACTCGGCAATCTAGTTGTTTTACAACATTACAATCCCTTTAAACCAATGCTAATATTTGGGGCAGCTGGTGTGCTCCAGAACTGCTTCATTTCTTCTTATTACATAAGCGTCACTATATGTTAGAGAGATCTCTAAACATACACACATTCACAGTCAAAAGCAAAAGCCTTTGATAAAGTGTCTCACAACAGGTTACTGCATAAATTAAAAGGCTTGGGTTTTAGGAGGTGATATCTGTGTATGGATTGAGAACTGGTTAAATGATAGATGGCAGAGAGTTGTTGTAAATGGAATCTTTTCAAGTTGGTCTAACATTGTAAGTGGGATTGCCACAGGGTTCAGTCCTGGGCCTAATGCTTTTTAATTTGTTTATTAATGATCTAGAAATGGGAATTGAAACTAATGTCTCACTCTTTCCTAATTACTTTAAGTTATGTAAGGAAATACATACAGAGCTGGATGGTTTTTCTCAGCAGAAGGATTTCGATAAACCGAGTGAATGGGCAGGAAAGTGGCAGATTACATTTAGTATAAGTTATAAGGTTATGCATTTGGGCTGTAGAAACAAACATGCTACATAGACACTAAATGGGTAACAACTTAGGAGTACTGATAGATGATAGACATCACAGCAGTGTACAGTCACTCAGCTGCTGCAAGAGCAAATAGGTTGTTATCCTGCATAAAAAAGGGGTGTAGATGCACGGGATGCAAATAAATATCTACCTCTATATTAATCCTTGGTAAGGCCTCATCTAGAATATGGAGTATGTCTTTGGGTACCAGTTCTTAAAAAAGACATTATTGAACTAGAAAAAGTGCAGAGACATGCAACAAAACTGATAAAGGGATTGGACTTTAAAGAGAGACTACTCAAGCTGTGTTTGTTTACATTAGAGAAGAAATGTTTAAGGGGTGATATGATTACCATTTACAAAATATATCCGAGGTCAATACAAAGAACTCTTCAATTAATTATTTAGTCAATGAGCTCAGCTAAGAACGAGAGGTCATCCATTAAGACTAAAGGAAAGGCTCTTTTGACTAAAACAAAGGCAGGGTTTTTTTTTACAGTAAGGTGAAAGTGGAGCAGTACTGGCCAAATCAACTGCACCTTAGAAAACAAATAATTCCCCAAATTTCCAGTGTGTTGCAGAGCTCTCTATCATTCAAAAGTTTAAAAGACCAATTTATATTAATGAGTCTGTTTATTTGGATCCTGTGTTAATGATTGCCTGTTCCACTTTTCACTTTATGCATATGGCTCAGTGTTTATAGAGATATAAAGTGAGGAAGTCCTGATCCCTGATTATGTCCTAGGAACAAGATCATCTTTACCATTGTTCTTCACATCTCCTTCCTCCTGCACCTGAACTCATGTTTGCTATAGAAGGAGCACAGAAGTCAGTGACGTCTTGTGTGTGAGGCTTTGCAGTAGTAGCAGAGTGCAATGCAACCTGTATGTTCACAAGTGAGTGAATCAGGAGTTAGCTGGATTGTGTCTCCAACCCCTTTGAGATCTCTATGTGTGTGGGTTCACAAATCAAGCGTCTATACCAATGTAAACACGACAGGATTTACATTCCAGGCTCCCCTAGGCAAAGCACTCTGGGCACCATTGGCTCCACCCATGGCCACACTCCACTCCTCACATGATCACGCCACTAGTCTCATCCACACTGTTTCCTGGCCCAGAATATACCTTTGGCGTACAACAAGCAAGGACATAAAACTTTAACCCCTTACTTGCTAGAGAGAGCAATGCATTGGAGATCTCACTAGCATCCAAGGAGTTAAATAATAGCCTGTAAAGGGGTGTATAAACTACTACATGGATACAGAGATTGCTCTGGCCCCACCCACAATTCAGAATGTGGGTGTGGCCAGCACAGCTGAGGCGCCCCTCAAAATTTGGAGCTCTAGGCAGGTGCCTAGTCTGCCTACTGGGAAAACCTGCCCTGAATGTAAACGGTTCTATGTTATTAATCTAATCATACAATTTTTTAAAATGCTGAGGGTTGTCCAATGTATTGTGAAATGCAGTGAAAAGAGGAGTATGGGGGGAGAAGAGCAAGGGGAAGATATGAGACATGACGAAAGAAACAGGAAAACAAGAAAGCATGAGGAAACGTGGAGAACATTGATTAGGTGGAACTGGAGGTTTCGGGAAAGGGAAGAGAGAAGATGGGAAGACATGGTAGGCTCCCATAACTTTGAAACCAAAGGCTCATCAGTATTCCAGTTCAGTAGTCATTAGTTTTTCTGGGTATTTGTTTCATTTTTATGGTGTGAACTTCTTACATACATAATTGAGAAAGTAAAAAGAGTCCATCAGCTCTCCTTTGTTGATGGAAATAGGTGCAGAAAATGCTTCTGTACAATGCTCCTGCCTAAGGCATATGCACTAAGTTGTTTACACAGAAAAGTCCCTCTGTACTTTTCTTCCACAAGGTGCAGGCAATGATGTAGTGTATGAGTTCTCCTGGGGCATTCAGTTCCTGTAAATTGTATTTCTCACCATGTAATAGCAAGGATCAGAGAAATCCTTCTACCTGCTTAAGAAAGTCTTAACATTAGAAGTGTGTGTGTCCCTGTGTGCACAAAAGCAATTGCACTCACAGGCGCAGGTGTTCGAGCTACAGCTTTTTAATCCAATGTACAAGTGCAGAAATTGATCTGCTCTGGCAAATTTGTACATCCCATGAACTTTCAAGACTTTAAAGCTACATATTGAATAAAACTTTTTTTTATTTCCAAATTGTATGGCAATTTGTTTAACCCCTTGAGTGCCAGAAAGGTATCCAAAGCATTACAACGCAATGCACTGGATACCTCTATTGCGCTCAGAGGGTTAAGAACTTACATTTTGCTTTGCCCTCTTCTAACCTAAAATGAGAACAATAGACATTTCTGGATCATTTCTAAATAATGCAATGATGCTGAAAAATCAATCCAGTAGACGTCTACAGGGGAAATGTCTTTTTAATTATTTGTTAGTTTACATATTGGCAAAAAAGAAAGATCTATTGCTCTGTTTCCTGAGGATATCTCATTAACTTGAAGACGATTACATGCATCAGTTAAGGGATGTCCGTGGCTCGCCTGCTACGGGATGACATAACAAGCCTTATTCACTTTGGCAACCAGGTCAACTTTATTCCATGTATCTGATAGATTGTTCCTGGAAGTCTTTTGTATTCATTAACTATGCATTAAATTAACGGATGAAATAAAAATAGATTGTTCCCTAAAGAACTAACAAAACCTTGCTTCCAGTGAATTTGTGTCTTCTCCTTGTCAGTTGTGAAAGGAAATCGGCTGAATTGATTTGCTCATGCTGAGTGAAAATAAGAGAGTGAGTTAGAGAAGCATGGTTGAAGAATACACATAGACATGGGGGTTACTTTGTAATGCCATTCAGCAGAGAAATTAGACATAAATGGGAAACTAGCAACAACTTTATCTAACATTATTTAACTCCTTGGATAATAGAGAGATATCCAACCCATTGAGAAGCTGTGGCTTGGAGATCTATCTAGCAACCAAGGGGTTAAAGTTTTTTTTGGGTCCTTGCTCGTCACAGGCCAAGGGTAATTTCACCAGAATAGTAAATTGGGCTGGGGGTGAGAAATTGAGAATGTGTACATGGGTGGAGCTAAGGGCACGTGGAGCTCCTTGCCTAGGGGGAGCCTGAGATGTCATTCTGGCCCTGACCATAGCATAGGTATACACAGGATTTCCAGGGAGTTGATTCCAAAATATATTTGTTTAACAGAGTTCTGCCTGCACAATGAGGCTAATGCATCAAGTAAAGTGGAACAATTCTGGCGAAAGCTAAAGGAGCAATTCAATGAGCTAATGACATGCAATTCTTGATCAAAATATCTGTACCAAAGAAAAAAAAATCCCTAAATTCCTATTGACTTAAATGGTGCTTTTAACCTTTCGAGTGCTAAAGAGGTCAACAACACATTGCAAAGCATTCCTCCTAGGATAATTAGACCTACACAACTGCTTTACATTTGAATAATTGCAAAAATGCACATACAAGAAATGACAATAGTAAAAGATATGAATGAAGACCCAGGGCTTTATGCATGGGATCTGGGGCTTTAACTCCCTGAAACAGTAACTACCAAAGTCCCTGCTTTCTGTGTACACTGAGCTGTAGTCAGTCACCATGCCCTTTTACTGGAATGGGCTCCTTTTTGGAACTCAGCCCCTATGAAAATATTTTTTTCATAGGGGCCGAGCTCCATGTCCTAGGAGCATAGACCCCGGGAACATCTCTGGAGTCTGATTGTGGTCCACATCACAAAGCAGGGAACCTCAGACATCACACAAGATGGCAGAAACCATCTGTACAAAGCACCTTGAACCCAACAAAGTCCTCCCTGCATCTATCTAACTCCTCCAGGTGACCTCTGCTGGAACGAGTCGTGGTACTCTACTACATGTACTACACGTATGTACCCTCGTCCTATAACATGGAGGTACCAAAAAGCTGTTAACCCTAGGGATGATAGAGAGGTATTCAGTGCATTACTTCACACTGCATTAGAGACATCTCTGTTATCCATCTTTGGCACTAGAGGATAAGAGCAATTTTATATCGCACAGCTACATTTTTCCTCTAATTCATTTAGTACACCCACACAAACTAGATACCATTTTCTAAGAATAAGTAAGGTTTTCTTTTGATACCACATTTAAATGTAACACACCATTTAATTTGATAATAATAAAAAAGAGGAAAAAAATTAAAAAAACTAAATTTTTACAGGTTTTTCTGTGATAATTTGTGCTCAATTGGCTTATTTTACCAGGGACTGGCTACCCCTCTGCCCCTCTTTCCCTCTCTGGTGTCCCTCTTTTAGGAGATCATCAGACTGTGTGATGTGCATATAAATATATCACATTGATCCACAGTAATAAAACTCACATAATATTTGTTTAAACTTCAGCATATGTGTTTATATATTATTCTGTGCAAACAGAATACTTTGATTTTGCTCTAAATCTTTGAACTACACAAAGAGGTGTGAATAGGTCATGAAGGTCCAAACCTTCTCTTCCCCCACCAGTCCTGCACCAATTACCTCCACATACAATAAAAAATGCCCAATTTTTGGCCCTTTTAATCTTTTTGGAGCTCTGTTCTCTGCCTCTCTCTTCCTCACAATCACAGTGAGGAAGAGAGAGGCAGAGAACAGTGACAAAGGCAATGCATACTTACATTGCCTTTGTCATTTGGCTCAACCAGCACATGAGATCCCTGTAGCAGCAATTACATATGCAGAGCCACCGAGATAAGGCATTACTGGAGCAGTCAGTTACAACCTCAAAGACATGATCATAATACACCCTGAGGTGTCCTGCGATCATGAAGTTTTGACATTCCAGGACTGTCACCCGTCCTTAAAGGATGGATTTCTGTAACAGTCCTGGTGTTTCAACTGTCATTAATGGGTTAAATAATGGCCAGTAAAGGGATGTGTAAACTTAAAAAAAAAAAAAAAAAAAAAAAAAAAAAAAAAAAAAAAGGTAAATTAGTAAATAAATTGACCATCATACATTCCGGAGTGAGTCTGGTCTGAAAAGGGATTTTGGCCCTTTGAATGCTAGAGCGGGAAGACATCTCTAGTTTTCAAAGTGTTACAAGTCCAATTTAAAGGGGATCTATCACTCCTATACATGTCTGTGTAAAAAGTTAGTTTATATAGTGACTAGATGGAATACCGTTTTAATATATATACATTGGTATTTTGCTGAAATTCAGCATGTAAAGATTACCCTGCACCTTCCTTCTGGACAGACTGTGGTAACCAGCTCTGTACCCCAATCTGTCACTCCTCCTCTGCTCTGCTCACTCCTCCAATGATGGAAGCTTTCTGCATGTTAGATGGAGCGGTCTCTGTCCAACGAGAGAGATCCAGCTTACATGCAGAAAGCCTCCGTCATTGGAGGAGTCTGGATCGAGGGAAGGGAGCAGAGAAAGGGTCACAGACTTCGGCACAGAGCTGGTAACTGCAGTCTGTCAGGAAGGAAGGCAAAGGTTAATCTTTACACTCTTAATTTTGGCAAAATAACGATTGAAAAAAATATAGGAATAAAAGCGGAATTCCATCTAGTCGCTATATAAACTAACTTTTTACACAAGCAAGAAATATATCTTTTATATAGTGCTTCAGTCCTCGCATTCACAGTTCGTACGTTAAGATCCACAATAAAATTTCTAGTCTCTGCACCCAGATGAACTCCCTTCTGGTCCATCCCATGTACAAGTCGTTCCTCCTTGTATATAGTATACAAACTGCAATATACATAGAAAAAGGGAGAGCAGAGAACAGGAGAGCCCGATCCAAGTGCAGTAATCAAGCTTTATTTCACATGTAATATAAAAATCCAAAAAAAATCACTCAGGGTATCTACTTGCAAAATGTAGTAAAATAATAAGCCCATAGAATCACAAATCCTCTTGTCTGCTGCCGGAGAAACTTCCACCACACTCGTCCTGGCGTCCTGAACACCTCTACAAAGCCGACTCGTGCCGGTGATATCACTCAAGGGGATCGCTAAGTCATGTGTTCCCAGCCTCAGTGTTGTGCGAATCTTACTCATACAGCTCAGGGTCCAGTGATTCAATAGCTCCCAACTCCCTATGTACGTTTCACGGGCTTAATCCGCTTTCTCAAGGGATAACCATCAGTATAATTACCCTTTACCATTGGGCAATTATTATACTTCCCATTATAATTTCACTTTAAAAATTCATAAAATACAATTATGATATATCACATAAAGTTACAATACATACAATTACAATTATTTAACCATAACATACATAATAATGAACAAATACTAATAAAATTATTATTGTCATAAAAATCCTCATACACACCTGAGTCCAACGGCATCCCAGGGTCTTAGATAAATCAAATTCATCTTTCAAGATAATCATCTATAAAAAAAAAAATAAAACAATAATAAATAAACAATTTTATTGTAAAATATATATATATATATATATAAAATATAATAATAAATATTTAGTGATATCCCAAAAAATCCTAATTAAGGGTACCCATATTCTTTGCTTTTAAAAGTAAATCCCTATCACAGTTATTGGCTCTTTCAAGTGCATTATTCACAACATTTTCTTTACACCCTTTATCCAGAAAGCGTTTTTGCATAGAAAGAAAAGGAAAGAGGGGGTAAAATGGAGTAATAGTGATAGCTTTGTTCCTTTTGTTACTAAATATAATGAGGCAGCTAGTGCAATAGAAAAGACTATTGGTAAACATTGGGGGATACTGAAATGAGAACCTATTCTAGGTAAACAATTGCCCAAAAGGCCCAACATTTTATCTAGGAGATCTAAGAGTTTAAAAAATCTATTGGCCCCTAGTCTGATTTGTAGAAATAAAAACACAGATATGAATAGAAGAAAGAATTTAAGTACTATGATAGGCAGAAAAGGGTGCTTCTGTTGCTTACATAATAGATGTGTGACTTGTAGCTTTATTAAAGTCTCAGATGTAGTGACCTCTAATACTAATGGAAAGATTTATAAAATTGAAAGTAAGATCACCTGTTGCTTGAATTATATAATGTATGTTCTCAATTGTAGATGCGGTAAACAGTATGTGGGAAGGACTGTGTGCTATTTAAAAGAGAGATTCAGAGAGCATAGGAATAATATAATTAAAAAATCCCAGAAACATGCGGTCTCCAGGCACTTTTTGGAGTGCCAGGGAGGGAGTACAGGTGGTCTGAAGATTATTGGAACAAAACAGATACCTGTTAGCATAAGAAGAGGCAACAGATTCAAGAGACTTTGTCAAAGAGAATCATATTGGATTTATACACTACAGACTATGAGTCCAAACTGCATTAATGAGGAATTGGATATACATTGTTTTTAATTCAGATTTTTGGGGATATCACTAAATATTTATTATTATATTATATATATATATATATATATATATATATATATATATTTTTTTTTTTTTTTTACAATAAAATTGTTTATGTATTATTGTTTTTATTTTATTTTTATAGATGATTATCTTGAAAGATGAATTTGATTTATCTAAGACCCTGGGATGCCGTTGGACTCAGGTGTGTATGAGGATTTTTATGACAATAATAATTTTATTAGTATTTGTTCATTATTATGTATGTTATGGTTAAATAATTGTAATTGTATGTATTGTAACTTTATGTGATATATCATAATTGTATTTTATGAATTTTTAAAGTGAAATTATAATGGGAAGTATAATAATTGCCCAATGGTAAAGGGTATAAATTAGATGTAATTATACCGATGGTTATTCCTTGAGAAAGCGGGTTAAGCCCGTGAAACGTACATAGGGAGTTGGGAGCTATTGAATCACGGACCCTGAGCTGTATGAGTAAGATTCGCACCACACTGAGGCTGGGAACACATGACTTAGAGATCCCCTGGAGTGACAGCACTGGAAGGAATCAGCTCTGTAGAGGTGTTCAGGACGCCAGGACGAGTGTGGTGGATGGTTCTCCGGCAGCAGACAAGAGGATTTGTGATTTTATGGGCTTATTATTTTCCTACATTTTGTGAGTAGATACCCTGAGGGTTTTTTGGGGATTTTTTTTATGTGAAATAAAGCTTGATTACTGCACTTAGTTCGAGCTCTCCTGTTCTCTGCTCTCCCTTTCTCTCTATATATAACTTTTTACACAAACATGTAAAGGAGTGAGAGATTCCCTTTAAGTGAGTGAACTTTTGGGATATTTGTACTTTACCCCTTCTTCAGTTGTTGATATGTTTTTCAAGGGTTTTATTTACACATTTGTCGCAGACTTCAAAAGGAAACAATTAAATAAAACCAGTAACAATGTAATCTAGGCCTAAATCAGCGTCATAATATTTTCCAGTATCTTTCTAAATGACCCACAGACATGTCACATGTGGCACCAAAAAAGGCAGTAGCATAATATAGATCTTACATTGTTTGTCTGATTTCAGGCAAACATATTTGTTTACATTGCGAACAACAAGATAAATATCTTCTAGGTCTGTGCCCCTGTCATTAATCACAGTGATAAAACAAGATCTATAAACTGTGACTAACTCAGTAGCGTCAAATCTGCTCTTAGCTTCGAACATGAAAACAAACTAAGTGTTTCAAGTACATTCAGTCTAGACATACTCCCCTGCAGCTGGAAGTATAACCCCAAATAAGCCCATAGCATTTTCTGCAGATAGTAAAAAAAACAGCTTATGTATTCCAAACTGAAGTTCCCTGCAGTACCTTTTGGAGAACGCACATTAAAGATATTCTTCCTTGTATATTTCTGTTTCTTGGCAAAGAAAGTTTGATTCCATTATGCGATTGGAGCGTATGATGTTTGAGTCTGTTCTTGGTACCGCTGAGTTAAGCTGGAGGCTCTAATTAGCAGCCCTCTCCTTCTTTCTATCGGTGCCTTTGAATTTAAAGTAGATTTTTCATCCTGTACATAGTATAAGCATCAATAACTCTGGCATAGCAATAAGGTGCAATTGGGCATGAGTACAAAAGTCAAACTGGAAGCAATTCAGGTTCAAAATTATTGGACCATAAGGAGAAAAAAATGATTCACACTGACTTTAACCCTTTGAGTGCTAGAGGAGTACAGAACACATTGCTTTGCAATGCGTTCCGTACCCCTTGTGCATTCAAAGGGTTAATGCAGAGTGTATCCTCTTAGATGTTACATAAGTCTCTCCAGCATATTGCTGGAGAACTCTCTAGCATTTTTATTCACAAGCTGCTATTTATTTTATTTTATATACAATATATATATATATATATATATATATATATATCTTAATTTATGTTTCAAAGACATTAGATGCCAGCTAAATAAATAAATAAGTACAATGTAATGTGTATGAAACATTTCTAGCTTTCATTCAATGAATAATAATGTTTTATTTTGTTTTATTAGTAAAGTACTATACGTTCATTATTTAAAAGTACCCTATATCCTAAAACAATGTTGATTGTGAAAGAGCTTTCAAAATCACTTATGAGCTGTATTAGCCATTAACTAGTTTTTCAGTTATTTAGATTTTTAGATTATGCTAAGTAAAGCATGCAATGCACTACATGACCACACACTGACACTTAAAGGGATAGTAATGTTTCACAAAAACGCAGCTCCAATTAATCTTCATTGTATTTGGGCCATGGAGAGTGTTATTTCAATGCTGTCTGAGTTGTTGATCAAGAGTAACTGAATGATAAAGTATCCTCCTGCTCCGTTTACTGATGTAACACTGCTCACCTCAGAGCAGCAAGACTGTCCAGATGGATCGCAGAGAGGGACAATCTCGTTACTTACAAGGAAAGCGTAAGGAAAAACCTGAAAAACCTGTCAAGCTCACAGTCAGAAGACTGTCCCTTGTTGTGACGTGTCTGGTCAAGAGACCAGATTCCACATCTGAGGGGATGCGGCTTACAGTAGGTAAAAGGAGCGGGAGGGGGATAATTTATCATTCAATTACTCTTGAACAATGACTCTGACAGTATTGAAATAACACTCTCCATGGCCCTAAGACTATGAAGATTAATCAGAACTGCATTGTTTGTGAAACATTACTATCACTTTAACCCTTTCAGTGCTAGTGGAAGTGGAAAATGTATTGCAGATGAAAGATTAAGACTGGAAGTACCTGCATGGTTTGCATAGTTAGTTTAAACTATAAATCTAAATAACTCAAAACCTTGTTTTCTAAATTAAAATTGTTAATACAAAAATAAAAGTTGTTTTGAGGTAATAAGTCCCTTTAAACTACTGAGTTTTGAGTTCTTGAATTGTGTTCATTTAGCTTGAATTAACCAGTTATGTTCAGATAACATTCTCATGATCCTGAGTCACAAAATATTTTAACCGTCTGCAAGTAAAGGGCGCTTATATCCATGGAAAAGGGAGCAAGACAAGGACTGAAATAGCATATTCAAAGCAATTGTTTTAATGTAAAGTGTAACTATTCTTTTAACTGTACTATAGGGGAGAAATAAAAATTAGCATTGATTTCAATTAGGCTTTTTAACCCCTTCAATGCTAGAATGCATTGCTTTTTGAGACCTCTGTAGTATTCACTGGGTTAAAAGCTAATTTTAAATCTATATGAGCTTTTATTTGTTCCTTAAACAATATCCCCTCAGCACAGCAGCTTTAATTATTTCACTCCTGTGAAAATCACGATCCCTGGTTTGCTGCATGCGACTGGTCTTCGTCCTACATGCCGCCCCTGTAACCACTTAGAATTTTATACGTATAGATTTTTTTGCTAGTTCTATTGCATTCTGTGTCACATTCCTTCTTGAAAGTAAACAAGGAGTAATCAAACTTTGGAAGTCCAACTATTGGAAAGAACAGTTCCCTTCACTGGTTAGGGAGGATGGATGTTGTAGTCCCTGTAGGATGAAGAACCAAAGTTTCACTACCTCTGATTTTAACAACACATACATATATAGCAGTGAGAGACAGATTTAGTAGTCATAAACCTTTAATAAAATATAACAAAGTAAATGTATTGTTTTATTTGACTGCTGTATATTGTTTAACTCCATTTCTTTGTACATGGTGGTCTCCAGGACCATTCAAACGATCCCCTGTGTGAGAGATCTCTCAACTTGATTGTTTACTGTAGATAGGCGGTGAGGCAAGGTACAGCTTATTAAATGACATTCATGCTTCCACAGACATCACTGACCTAATACTGTCAATTCACCTTGCAGATATGTTACAAAATGAGAAAAGAAATATAGTTACAGTGAACAATAAACTTTGGCTGAAACAAAAATGTCAGTCATCCAACTACACAATGTTTGTTCTTCTTCCAAAAATCAACTATGGTGCAGAAAATATATTTCAGGTATAAATAAGTACATTTATTTAAGTTGGTGCAAAAATAAATAAAAAAATAAATAAATAAATAAGTGCAGGCTCCAGAGAATACACTTTGCGCTATGGGAAGTGCCCTACACCAGTTGAGGGTCAGAGGTGATTGCAATGTGTTGGTCTGCTCTCCTCTACTCACGGGGTTAATTGCAATGTTCCAGTGGAGGCTATGACAAAGAAGAAAGGAAAAATGTGTACCCCAGAGGACATGTTCTTGCAGTGATTTGGACAGGAATGGGCAGATGAGCTTTGCTTCCTGCCCAATCCTGTTCAGCTCACCACCCCTGCATTTGTACCCTGTAGTAGCTGTGCAGAGGATCTTGAATAACTCCTCCTTATTTCTTCCCCTGAGGAGTGTGCATGGTATGGATTCTCTCACACACACCCAAGGTTGGCAGTAAGGAGGAAATATTCATAGCTCCTCTATACTGCCAGTCCTGGACATACAGGGGGGCATTATTTTTGACAGGAGTGGGCCGAAGGCCCCTGGCCACTCCTGTCAAAATCTCTGCAAGGAGTTTACCCTTAGCCAGCTTTCTCCTCAACAACAAAAAAAAAAAAAAACATGGCCGACACACACACACACACACATACACACTGTGACATACATACACACATACATACATACACACACTCACTCACTCACATATTCACAGTGGTCTCAGCCGGACTTGTAGTACAGCCACTGAAGGGAAGCTGCAGCGCCGGGGGGGGGGACTTAATGGCACTCAAAGGTCTAAGGAAGGCCCTCATTGCTCAATTATTTCATGGGTTTCAACTTTTTCCTTGCAAGACAGAGGACAGACAGCCATCAGGTACACAGTTAACCCAATGACTGCCACAGGATTGTCTATCAACTTTTACCCCACAGGACAGACCAGCAGCATAGGGGGATGCGTCCTCAAAACGCTCACAATGTAATCTTCTATTTCTCTCCCACTTCTCCTCCTACCCAGCCTATTTCTAACACTTTTTCCACATATATGTGAAGCCCTGCCCCCACTTGTGATTAACCCCCCCCCCTTTTTAACCCAAATTGCATCATTGATATCCCCCTACCATCATCACAGGAGTCCCCTCCGTGGAATCCAAAAGGCAAAATTCCCAGTTATGAACATGCTTCCCCATGCTATTTTCACATGGGAGATTCTGACTACTAATCCAGGTGGGCAGTAGCCAGTAATGTAGTGACTCATCTCGTCACACTACCCATACAAGTGAATTGTAGGGTGAGTCAAAAATGCCAGAAGTTGGCATGGGCAGTCTGACATGCTCTAAATCTGAGCACAACCATGTTGCCAATAAAACATAGCCTAATGCTGCTGTTTTGGGCATGTCGCCGCAAATTCAGAAAATGGGCTGATTCCACATCTTAGTAAATTTTCCTGTTTGTTCACATATATGCAGTGCTTTAAATAGATAGATGTAAAAAATAGTATTCATTGTGTGAAACTATCTTGTCATGCACACTGCTAATGTGAATATATCAAGATAAAATAGAGTAAATGGTTCTATCAGATATAGTATGTTTGACACAAATGACAGATCAGTGTTCTTGTCAGTTGTTTAACAGTGTGTTTAGCTAGATGGGAACTGGCAGATGGTTTATTACCAGCATAAACTGTAAAATCAAAAGAACTTGCACAAGGTCCACTAGTTTGCTCAATATATACTTCATTCACACTTTTTGGCTAGATATAGTAATTAAAGGGAATGAAACTCAGTTACTCATGGCTATTCTATGCCACCTCTGTATCAACATTCTGAATTTATAATCTACAGTGTATATGTCTTTCCAAAGCTTCTTTTTGTTTACTTTTGTTTTTTCAGCTTGTAATGAATGACATTATCTAAAAAATATCAAGATTAATAACTACCTACCTGTCTATATTCTGACAGTTTACATGTAATCTGAGACATGTATCAAGCTTTCCTAAACAAACAAATGCCTTTTAACCCAGCACAATTCTAGTTTACCCACTGGATGCTTGAAAGATTTGTAAATAATACATTTGATGCCTTTATCACAATCAAGGGATAAAATCCCTATTTAAATCAATGGGAATTTTTATTTGCTCCCTAATATACTGCAGTCAGGTCTTGCTGTGTTGGTTATGCATCAAGAAGAGACTATGGTAGTTTGCGAAAATGCAATATTAGATTTTACTTGTGTGGATTAAACAGCAAACATTTAGAACACATCAGTTACTTGAAATATCAGCTAACAAGGAGTAGGTAAAATAAGAGAGACAAAAGAGCAAGTGAAGAAACAGAACTTCCTTCTAGTGAATATAGCAAGAAGTTCACAGCATATAACAAACAGTACTCTGAACTGCACAGTGCCATCAACAGCTCAAGTGCTATACATACACATACTATACAGTACATGCTGTTGTATCTCTCAACAGGCTGAAGGGTCCTTAGTGCCCTAGACAAACTATGATTTTGTTTTCCTCTCCCACCCCTATCCCAGTACCTGATGTAGTCTTCCATTCCCCTACAGATCTCCGACACTGCCTCCCCCCATGGTGTCTCTTCATGGGAGTTATACATTGATATTAGCTGAGGTTCTTAGGAGTCAAATACACTGATTGTCTGCCACCTTATAAATTATTTCCTGCTAGAATAATCAGTAGACACTCTGGTGAGAATGACTACTATTTACCAAGGGCTGACTTCTCATTTCTGTTGTTTGTTGCTGTTCAGAACAGAAGTGTGAACATCAGTACTTCCTCATCATACAATGTACCCTGAACTGCTTACTTGCCATGTGATTTTAGGACACCAGTGAGAGGCACAGAAATGTCATGCTGTAGGGGCACCCAGCATGTCCCTTAAGGAGAGGCCCTATATGACCTTGACCTTGACACTCAGACAAGCAGGAGTCTGAGAAGTAGAATTCAAATATACTTATTTATAAATAAATATATAAAGACACTAGCTGCCTTGTAAAGGGTCGCTGGAATTGCAGGGAACCACATGACAGGGAGTGGGGCACTCATGTTTACCTGTAGTTAGATTCTTTAACCCTTTGAGTGCCAGAGGGCTACAGAATGCATTGCTTTGTAATGCATTCCATACCCCTCTGGTACTCAAAGGGTTAAGTCAGTTAGGGGTGTTCACATGTCACTTAGAGAAAATGCAGTTACCTACCTGCCTTGCTGGGTACTTGACTGGGAGAAGTGGACCCAAGTGGGGTAGAGGGATATAAACAGATGCACAGCATTTGGAAATCAAAAGTGTTGCTCGGGCCCCCCACAAGAATACTTGCTGTTGCTGTAGTCCCGAGTCAGAGTGACACTTTCTGACAGACTGGCAGTGACACTAACATAAGAGCTTATCTTCATTGAGTCTATAATGACTCAATGAAGGGAAGCTATTTGTTAAATACGCATGTGTATGCGTCCTTCTGGTCTGCGTACCATGAGCAGTGATGTCATCATGCCTGTAGGTGCGCATGATGACGATGCTGATTGGAGCAACATATAGGCAGTCAAACAGAGCGTGTCAGGAGAGTCCACCACAATTTTACGTGGTGCGTCATGTCAACACACCACCACAGAGGTCACCTAGTCCAGGGAAGGAGTCTGGTGGCATACGGTGAGGTTACAGCTACCTAAGCTTGACACAGCTGGCAGACACATCAGGAGATTACCTGAATAGATTCTGGAGGAGGTTGGAGACTATAAGCACCACTGTGACTGGTGTGTGGAGGTGTATAATGGGGGCAAAATGTGGAGCGGACAGGATGTGGACAGACTGTGGAGGTGGGCAGTGGGGGCAGTATGTAGAGAAGACTGTGGAGGTAGACAGTGGGGCAGAATGTGTACAGGGTGTGCAGGTGGACACTGGGGGCAGAATGTGGAGGTGGACAGAGTTTGCAGGAGGACACTAGGGGAAATGTGTGGAGGTGGACAGTAGAGGCAGAATGTGGAGGCAGGTGGACAGTGTGGTCAGGGTGTCGAGGTGGACAATGGGGCAGATTGTGGAGGTGGACAATGGGGGCAGAATGTGGACAGGGTGTGGAGGTGGATAAGGTGTGGAGATGAACAATTGGGGCAGAATGTGGAGGTGGACAATGGGGGCAGAATGTGGAGGTGGACAATGGAGGCACAGTGGGGGCAGAGTGTGGAGAAGGCACACATTTTAGACCATTCCAATGAAGGGATTCCTTGTAAGTAACGAGATCTCGGCACTTCTCAAGCACCTCCGTGTCGACCGACACAAATCTCCTGCTGACAGCTTTACAGCTGTCAGTAGGAGACAGCGAACTTTAAACACCTGTATCTCTTAAACCATAGCGGTTTGAGAGATACGGGTTTTTGCATTTAGCTCAGCTTTTTAAGCTCCTCTTTTTTTTTGGCCATTACTAACACTTTAATGTGCTATATGAGTTAATCTTCCATCCATTTTTTTTTAAATTTAATGCAGTTAAGCCCGAGATCTAACCTTTTAAAAATTAGCTTGTGACATCAGTCAAGGGCAGGCTGCAGTACAGCTATGTACCACATCCTGTCAATCTTCTCTTTCTTCTGTGTACTCCACGTCACATTGCATGATGGGATTCACTTCCTTCCTCCAGCTGGTAGGACCATTCAAATTTTAGATAAATAGGGAACACCCCCCTGTGCCTTCAGTTATTTCTGGTCCTAGCAGCTGGAGGACTGGAGGTTTGCCCTCCGTTGTGTAAAAAAAAAGAAAGAGAAGGAGAATACCTGAAGGAATCGGCAGCAGTAGGAGCGGAAGTGTAGCGCTGTGTGTCTGCTGATTCTGAGACTTCGAACCGAGATTGGAGGCTGAAGGGAAGTTTGAACAGGGAAGTAGCAGAAAGTGGTTTGCTGGTTAGCAACTTGCGTTTCAGTACGGCAAAAACTTCCTCCTGTCACGCGGAAGCGCAGGAGTGGTTCCGGCAGCAGAAAACAGAGAGTGGGCCGCAAGGGCTTGAAAGTAATGTGCCTTGGCCCTGAGCCCTGTTGTAGTGTGCTTGTCAGGCACTATCAGGTACGCGCTAGCAGCCGCTTCGGTCATGGAGGTTGCTGAGAGCAATAGAGGAGAAAATGCACAATGTGTTTCAAGCGGGATCAAACATGCCACTAAGGGAGAGCGGCTGGCTGATCGACTCCTTATATGTAGGTGGCGGCGGCGGGCGTGCGTTCCAGCAATGGAACGCACGCTGAATAAAAGACAAGCAGCATGGAGGCAGGTAAGATTCTTTTTCTTATACCGCAGTAATTGTAACTTTTTTAGTGTTAGGATTAAAAGTTACGTTTTAATGATGTCTTCCTCTAAGCCTTCGTCTAGTAAGGATAAGCCAGATACAGGGTCTTCTAAAGAGGATAAGCCCCCAAAATGTAAAGCCTGTGCCAATTGTGAGAAGAAGTTGCCAGCCTCAGAGAACTCTAAATTTTGTCAGGACTGCCTTAAGCAAGCAGCCATCCAAGAAATGCCTGGGCAGTTTCAAGATTTTTTATCTTGGATGAAGGTCTCTATGCAAGAGACCTTCTCTGCCATGCAGGAATCCATTATACCTAGAAAGAGACAGAGATTGGAAGATCCTGGGGAGGGCACTTCTTCTCAGAGATTGGAAGAAAATCAGGATAGAATTAGTCAGGGGCCATCAGATTTTTCTTCAGAAGAAGAGGAAGGTGAGATTGTGGAAAATTCAGGGGACTTTTCCCTAGACAGGATTGTTAGTTTTCTAAAATCTGTCCGTAAAACCTTAGGTTTAGTAGAAGAGCAGAAGGACTTGGGTATCTTAGATACTGCCTTCTTGGGGAACAAAAAAACTACTCTAAGTTTTCCAGTCCATCAGTCCATTACTGACATCATTTCGGATGAATGGAACAAGATTGTTAGGAGGTCTTCGGTTACTAGAAGATTTGGGAAATTGTATCCCTTTGATTTGACAAATGTTAAGAATTGGACATCTCCTCCCAAAGTAGATGCGGCGGTCTCCAGGATAGCCAAATATACTATCATTCCACTTGAGGATGGATCCTCATTGAAGGATTCTATGGATAGGAAGATGGAGCCAGCCCTTAAGAGACAATATTCGCTCATTGGCAGTAATATGCAGATAGCAACAGCTTTAGCATGCGTATCTAGGGCCATGCGTATATATGGATTAACATGTTGGAAGAAGACATTGAATCTGGTACATCAAGATCCAAATTATCTAGGGAGCTGTCAATAATAAAGGAGGCTAACAACTTCGTATGCGATGCTTCTATTGATGCTGTGAAATTGGGAGCTAGACCTCTGCACTTTCTGTATCCTCTAGAAGAGCATTATGGCTTAGGCCCTGGGGGACAGATGCCTCTTCGAAGAATAAATTGGTTAATCTTCCCTTCAAGGGTGACATGTTATTTGGTGAGCAACTAGAAGATATTATTAAGAAAGTATCAGGAGGGAAAAGTACCTTTCTTCCGCAGGAAAAGAAGAGAAGATCCCCTCCCAGATCAACTTCATTTAAAAACAAGTCTTGTTCCTTTCGGGACTCTAGAAGATATCAGGGAAGAACGTTTGACCAGAGGAAACAAGCTTCATACCAATCTACAAGGGGGAATTATCGCAGAGATTTCCCCAAGAAGCAGCAAGCTAAGAAGGAATTCTGAAGATTGGCGGGACCCTTTTCCAGAGCAGGTAGGGGGTCGCCTGCATCTGTTTCGGGATCGCCGGAGAACATCAGACAAATGGGTCCAACAGATTTTGGAAAAGGGCTATCCGCTTCAGTTTATTCAGACCCCAGTTCCACTCGGATTCAGAGCATCCAGAATTCCATGGAATCCAAAAAAGAAGGAGCTATTCTTTCAGGAAATTCAGAACTTGCAGAAGAAAGGAGCAATACAACTAGTACCATGGGAGCAGAAATTTTTAGGAACCTATTCTGTTTTATTTATGGTTCCAAAGCCATCAGGTTCGGGGAGAACAATCCTGGATCTGAAAAAACTCAACAACTGCCTTGTAAAGAAGACCTTCAAGATGGAGTCGGTATCATCAGTCATAAGATCAGTACTTCCAGGAAGTTACCTCACCAAGGTAGATCTGCGGGATGCATATTACCATATACAGATAAAAGAAGAGCATCAAAAATTCCTGAGGTTTGCGGTAGGGAAGAATCACTTCCAATTCAGGGTACTTCCGTTCGGTCTGTCCACAGCTCCAAGAGTGTTTACAAAAATTCTGGCAGCCGCTATAGAGACATTAAGGGAGAAAGGAATAATGATCATTCCGTACTTAGACGACCTTCTTTTAGTAGCTCAAACAAGGTCCCAAGCAATCTTAAACACGGATCTGATGGTAAAGCATCTTACAGAACTAGGATGGATGATAAATTTCCAGAAAAGTCATCTTATCCCCACACAAGAACTGACGTTCATAGGGATGAAATTCAAAACAAAAACAGCAAGGATATCCCTATCGGAAGAGAGGATATGCAGCATCTTGAAAAAAGTGAACAACTTCAGAAAAAGGAAGAGTCACATAGCGCACCAATTCATGAAATGCCTAGGAATTATGATGTCAGCAATCCAGGTAGTTCCGTGGGCAAGATTTCATGCCAGACACCTACAGTGTTACTTCCTGAAGAACTGGAACAAGTATCAGCAGGATCCCTTACAGAGGATAAGATTGCCAGTAGAGGTGAGACAAGACCTGCTATGGTGGACAAACATAAAAAACCTGGAAAAAGGGACATCGTTGCAAGACCCAGTTTGGAATATAATCACGACAGATGCCAGTCCCTCAGGATGGGGGGCAGTCTGGGAAAACAGATCAATTCAAGGAAATTGGAATCCAGAGGAAAGAAAATTGCACATAAACTTATTGGAAATCAGGGCAATAAAATATGCTCTATTACACTTCAAGCAAAATCTAAAGAATACAGCAGTCCATGTCAGATTGGACAATATGACAGCAGTCATGTACATTCGGAATCAAGGAGGGACAAGAAGTTCAGGCCTAAACAGGGAAGTGTCTCAGATATTCCTTTGGGCATAAAAGAATCTGAAGACCATTACAGCATCACACATCGCAGGGGTGCAAAATATACAAGCAGACTATTTAAGCAGAAACAACGTACACCCAGGAGAATGGTCCCTAAATCAAGAGGTGTTTCTCCAGATCAACAAGAAAATGGGAACCCCAGTAGTAGACCTTATGGCGACCCTGGAGAATCGCAAGTGCAAGCAGTTCTTTGCAAGAGGGAAATCAGCAGAGGCATTGGGTCAGGATGCTTTAAAGCATTTTTGGAATTTCTCTCTAGAGTACATCTTCCCACCTATTCCGATAATAAGGGAGGTCATCAGGAAGGTGATATCAGACCGAGCAGAAGTCATCATGATAGCTCCGAAGTGGCCAAGACGCATTTGGTATTCAGAGCTGGTCAGATTGTCCAGACAGGACCCCTGGAGGTTACCAGACAGGAAGGACCTTCTGTCTCAGGGACCCTAGAACCATCCGAATCCAGGTTTTTTCCAGCTGACAGCCTGGAGATTGAGCGGCAAGCTCTATTAGACCAAGGGATCTCAAGGAAAGTGGCTGATACCATTCTATCTGGAAGAAAGAGGTCAACTCTCAAAATCTACGATAGGATTTGGAAAACTTTTAGAGTATGGGCTATAAGTAATAGGATACATAAGCACCAGGTTAGTGCTCCTGTAATTCTGGAATTTTTGCAAAGGGGTTTTGACATGGGACTAAGTCCGGCCTCTATCAAAGTGCAAGTTTCTGCCCTTTCCGCTGTTATGTCTAAGCACTGGGCAGAGAATATCTTAATTAGGAGGTTTGTTATAGCCATAGAAAAATTAAGACCCAGAATTAGGGAAATTGTTCCTGCTTGGGACTTGAATATAGTCCTGACTCAACTCATTGACTCTCCTCTTTTTGAGCCTCTAGGGGAGGTATCCTTAAGGAATTTAACCTGGAAAACAATCTTCTTGACTGCCATTATGTCAGCTAAGAGGGTCAATGAGCTGCAGTCCTTGTGTTGTCAGGCCCCCTATCTAACCCTCCATCAGGATAAGTTTGTTCTTAGACTAAAACCATCCTTTAGGGGGAAGGTAATCTCGGAATTTCATCAAAACCAAGAGATCATTTTGCCTTCATTTTGCTCTTCTCCAAGAGGGGAAAAGGAAAAAAGGTTACACTTACTAGACCTAGTCAGATGTATTACCATTTATCTCCATAGAACTGCAGATTTTAGGAGATCAGACAATTTGTTCTTACAATATTGCGGCAAAAGAAAAGGTTCAGCAGCATCCAAGCAGACGGTGGCTAGATGCATAAGACAATGCATAATATCTGCATATAAGGAGGCAAAGTTAGATCCTCCACTTAAGGTAAAGGCCCACTCAACAAGGGCAATGGCTACCTCATGGGCAACAAAGGCGAATGCTACTCCTCAGGAGTTATGCAAAGCAGCAACCTGGACATCTATATCCACCTTTATCAAGCACTACAGACTGGATATAGGCTTCTGCGGACGCGAAGTTTGGACAGGGAGTGCTGCAAGCAGTGGTCCCACAATGAAGGGTATGAATTTAAGCATATTTCTCATATGTTTCTGGTATGCATTCTCCCTCCCTTTTTTGCTCTAATTGGCTTGGGAAGTTCCCATCATGCAATGTGACGGGGAGTACACAGAAGAAAGAGAGAAATTTACTAACCGATATTTCCTTTTGTTCTGTGTATCTCCACGTCACACCCTCCCTTAACCATTAATGTGTTCTATTTTTCAGCTTGGACAACAGGTATAACTGAAGGCGCAGGGGGGAGTTCCCTATTTATCTAAAATTTGAATGGTCCTACCAGCTGGAGGAAGGAAGTGAATCCCATCATGCAATGTGACGTGGAGATACACAGAAGAAAAGGAAATATCGGTTAGTAAATTTCTCTCTTTCCCTCCTACTCTGACAGAGGCTTCTTCCATATGAGCTGGAGCGATCTCATTGGCAATGGAGTGCTCTAGCTCACATGCCGGAATCCTCTGTCATCGGAGGAGGTGGGAACAAGGCACTACTGTTGAGACAGGAATGTAGCTCTGCTGACCCAGGGTTACCCAGTTACTGAGTCCAGTGTGTGAATTCTTTAAGTGGAATTCCTGTCTTCCTGAGGCTCTCAATTATAACCTATGCATTTCCCTGCCAGAGGAGTATACAGAACTTCTTCTGCAGTAGAAGATAGAGTAAGAGTCATAGTAGTGGATGTTGGAGGCAGATTAGGGTTTCAGCTTTTTACCATATTGGATTTAACGGATTCACACGTAATGTTGTTGTTTAATATGTCTGGTTCAGTCTTTGCCTCCCCGGATTTAATTATGAGTTGCAGCTGTGATACTGGAATAAACCTGGATTTGTCAGAACTTCTTTCGCTTTAGACATTTTCCATTTTTTAAGAGGAATTCCTGTCTTGCTGAGGCTCCCAATTATATCCTGTGCATGCTTGCACATCCCTATGGCACTGAAACTGTTAATCCCTTAAGGACCCATGACGGTCCTGGCATGTCATGGGTTGGCGAGCCATAAGAACACATGATGTGCCAGGGCCACCATGGATTTCAGGGCCCCCTGTGCGGCTGCAAGCAGTTTGGGGAGCCCTGAACCAGATGCACAAATAAAAAAAAAATTGTACGTGGTCCTTAAGTGCAGATCGCATTTATTCAGCAGTATCAGGCAAGAAACAACCACACCTTTGTTTCGAATTTATTCCAACATTTGAAAAGAATAATAGAGACCTTTAAGAATGTTGCTTGTATTCATTAACATGAGCAAAGTCATTAGAATTTTGCTGTACATGTTTTATTTCCTTGGGGTAACTTATGGGTATCTCTCATGATGGCACAAAGGCCATCTTATATATCTCAGGTTTTTAATTTTCAGAGGACTAGATTGTCTCTAGTTAGAAAATGAGTGTGTTGGGCATTCAGTTAATTTCAATGTAAATTTCAATCTAACTGCAAATAAAAATACAAGTTCACTTTTTGCATTGGAGGATACCCTGTATTTTTTTGCTTTAGTTGTTCATTTGCACTAACACAACATATTGGGAGGGTGCTTAAGTAAAAAAAGCAGTGACCCCTGTGCAGCTACAAGAACTGCTTCCAGGGTTAAAGCTATATCCAAACAGGGAGTAAAGTCCAATATAGGTTATTGGTAACTTTGGGTAGGCAACTGCCCCTTTAAGTAGGCAGAAACAATTCTTGAAGAGAATGCTGGGTGGAGCTTACCTCCTCTCCTTAGCTGCATGTAGTCACTCCCCTTCAATAATGTGTGTTCCTTGATGAAGATATAAGGCAAGAGAACAGTTCTGCTATAGTTTTATCTTATTTTTTGTTTTCTGTTAGATATGGAATACCACCATTAGGCGGATTACCACCACTGACAATTCCCAAGTGGATAGCTCAGTTTCCAGGTGCTATGGTGGACCTCTCAGCCCTGGGGGGAAAATCTTGTTTAGCAAGTTCTTTCCCTAGGAGTTGTCCACTGAGGCTTCTTCTTTATCAATGCTAATCTGAAGACAGAAGACCTTCTGAAAAGGTGAGCGACCCTTTGAGTGCTGAGGTCCACTTGTCCCACGCTTCCCCTCTGCACCGGGGTTTCCTTTGGAGACATACTCCTGCACTCATTGGGTTTGTCTGTATGTCTGTTCGGGGTTTGGAGCAGAGTTTCTGTGGTAAATTAACCCTTTGTCTGCTGATTTGTCATCTTTTAGGGTTTTTTAGCACTTTTTCCTTCAAGGTATAGTGTTTACTTTTTGAAATGTTTTGTGATGGTTTTTTTACAACTTTTTTACCTCCCTGTAAAAATTTACAAATTTGAGCTAAAGGTGCACCATGCTCCATTCACCTCTATGGGACTTTACAGTTTGGGACATATCTCTGCAACCGCTCAACGTAGCGACTTCAGAGATGGCTCATTTTGTTTGTCTGTCCATGGTTTACCATCCGGTCAATGTTCTGTATGTTTTGGGGGCTCAGGGGGCTTTGGGCACTGTTGGGGTACTTTTTTAGGGAAAACTACATTTCCCATGAGCGCTTGCTTTGTGCGCTAGTTTCTGATTGGCGTCCATTGCGGCAGCCATTTTCTGTTTTCCCTTCATGAGTATCCTATGCAGGGCTTGGACTCTTCTTCTCGCCTCAGCAGATTAACCCTTCGTCTGCCAGATAAGTGCAAATTAGCGATTTCTGGGGTGAAATTTTAATCTTACACACTGTATTTGGTTGTTTCCTTATACTTTAGATGTTTGACACTGTGAGGATGTCAGCTCCACTGGAACTGGGGGCTAGACCTAAGACTAAGGATACTGGGGTGTCTGTGTCCCCATTGCGCACTGCTCCTTATGTCAATCAGGGTTATCTAGAGAATACTCAGGTCATTTATGCCCAGCATGCACTGCTGCCCCTGCATCTCCCCCAGGGACCTCCAGCCATGCCCTACAGAATTGTGGATGCAAGAGTTTAAGACCACTACTAGAAACTTCAGATCTACCTTACAACTCCTTCCATCCCAATTGCAGGGGGTCTTTCAGTCTTTGCAGCCCCCTACTCCTATCAGGTCTTCCCTACCAAAACTGCAGGGCATACCTGATGTATCTGACTCTGAGGAGGATCTGTTGGTGTATTCTGCTGAGGGGGAATGTTCTGCGGTGGTCTCTTCCCAGTTCTTTGGGGACCCCTTTGAGACTGACCCTGATCCCTCTGCTGAGGGCCTAATCAGGGCAGTGTTAAACACGCTAAACATTCCCTTGGTTCCAGAGGCTCCCACTGACCCCTCTGATGTGTTTCAGGAGCCTAAGAAGCAGTCTACCTGTTTTCCACCTAACCCCACTCTTGACCGTCTTGTGTCTGACGAGTGGGAAGCTCCTGACAAAAAGCCTTCTGTATCTAAGAAGTCTGCTAAATTGTACCCCTTTTCTGAAGTGGCATTAACTCAATGGGCTCATCCACCCAAGGTGAACTTCCAGTCTGTAGACTTTCTAAGTCAACTGCTTTTCCTGTGGCAGACGCATCTGTCCACAAGGACTGGACTGACAGGAAGCTTGAGACATCCCTGAAGATCATCTTTGCTACGGCTGGTACTTCATTGAGCTCGGTGTTCACTGCTGCTTGGGTGAACAGGGCCATTGCAGTTTGGACTGAACAGCTGACTGTAGCTGTTCATCAGGAAGCTCCTACTGCTGATATGTTGCGACTCCTTGCCAACATCTTTGAGGCTCAGCATTATGTTTCTGCTGCTATCTTTGATGCCATCTTGTCACGGTTTTTTAAGACACTCAGACCATTGAGTGAATAAGAACACAGTTTTATTAAAATAAGATAAGGCAATAACACGCCCTCTAGTGGTGGTAAATATACACAGATAATATATAGATATAATGGTAAATGCACAAATGACTAATAAGTACAATTACACAGTAATAGAATAGCGTATACCCCTCAGGGGTTAAGTCCTTGATAACAGTCAGTCTCAGATGTGGATGTTTGGAACGCCCAGGGTGTTATAAGGCTGATGCTGGAGACCAAGACTATCACCGGCTGGATACTGGACTGCCCCGCCACGGTGTTCAGTAAGAAGCACAAGAGTCCCTGTAGCCCCCTCGGGCGTACCTACTGGAACTGCTTCAACTAGTGCAAGTGCATAAGGCCCCCACGGTTGTGATTGGAACCGGCCTTCAATGCGATAACTGCCAAGCCTCCTCAGACTTAACCGGATAACGGGATAGCACACGCTAGAGCCGACAGCCCCCATGGGCGTGATTACCGGAATACGAATGCTGATGCCTGTGCCTGCCACCACTCGGTAAAGCGGAATCGCTCAATGAACAAGAGAGAGAGTCTCAGGCGCCCAACCGGCCCAAACGGATGTAAACACTCTGCAAGGATGTGTGGAGCTGCCGACGAAGAGCGGCCAGCTCAGCAGTAGTATTCACTGAGAAAGAGACTCTTACAAGATTAGCGATAGAGTGGAACCCAGCGGCACTGCTAGGGTTAATTAGCACATTTACTTGAGGCTTTTCAGCGGTATAGCAAGGCTCTGCAGTCTGAGGGAGGCGTGTGTACGCACAACTCTGCAAAGGAAAATGCACTGCACTGATCGGAGTACACCAGGCAAGGCAGTCACACCAAAAGCTGGAACAGCAGATAGAAATGTTGCGGCGGCGACAACTGGAACACAGGTCACTGTAGAAAGCAGGAGTCGTTCTTCAGAGCGGGAAGTCAGCCAGGCCGGATCGGAGCACTTAGATGGTAGTCATACAAGCCGGGTCGTACACAAGCAGGAACGTCAGCCAAACCGGGTCAGGATCCAAAGGTGGTAGTCAGACGGACCGGGTCATACACGAGCACGAACACAGGAGAATAGTCAAGACAAGCCAAGTCGGTACACAGGAATCCGGAACACAGGAACACAGCAACAGTAACTGGCACAGAAACACCACGAAAGGGCGCCTGACAGTTGTGCTAGCCAGGTATAAAAAGGTCACCAGGGGGCGGGCCAAACCAACACAGCAAATCAGTATCTGTCATAGATGAGACTGACAGGAATCACAGGCACTGTGATACATCTGCTTGGTGGCTAGAGTTTCTACCATGTCTGTGGTAGCCAGACGGGCTCTTTGGCTCAAGATCTAGTCTGTTTGAGCCAGAACTTAAAGACCTCATTAGTGAGGCCACAGGGGGTAAGGGTACCCTGCTGCCCTTAGTTCATAGGAAAAAGCCTCCAGAGAAGTGGAATCGGCTTTTCGTCCCTTTCAGGCTGAGGCACATACCGCAAACTAGGTGGTTCCCCAGGATCCACATTCCTCCTCCAAGCCCAAAAAACAATGGAGGGCCAAGCAGACCTCCACCAAGCCCAAGGCTTCCAAACCTTCTTCTGCATGACTCACCGAACCCCGGTCCCCACAAGCCTGTGGGTGGTAGATTGCATCACTTCATCAGTGTCTGGACAGACACCGTGGTGGATCCGTGGGTTTTGCAGGCTGTGTCAGAGGGGTACCGGATCCCTATTGCCTCTCTTCTCCCATTCACGTTCTTTCCTTTTCACACTCCTCAGGGAGCGGAGAAGCGCCGTCTGTTCCACAGCGCCATCCAGACCCTTTTGGACAAGGAGGTTCTGGAACCAGTTCCAGTACTGGAAATAGGTTTGGGTTTTTACTCCAACCTGTTTGTGGTTTCCAAAAAGGAAGATGGCTGTTGTCCAATTTTTGACCTCAAGGACCTTGATTCCTTTGTGGTCAAGACTCACTATCACCAGGAGTCCCTGAGGATGGTGAATGCGGCCATGTCTGCTGGGGAATTTCTCGCTTTTCTGGATCTGCAGGATGCATACCTGCATATTGCCATTCATCCAGAGAGCCGGAAGTAACTCAGGTTTGCTTGCGACCAAGGGAATTTTCGATATTCTGCCCTTCCCTTTGGTCTGACTACAGCTCCCCAGGTCTTCAATTGCATCCTGGGTGCATTAGTGGCTGTCCTCCACCGGGAAGGCATCAGAGTTACTCCATACATGGACGACTTGCTTCTGAAGGCCCCCTCACCGGAACTCCTTCATCAGTAGGTCAAGGACTGCGTTCATGCACTGACCCATCACTGATGGCTCCTCAACATGGACAAGTTAGACCTTGTACAAACTCAGAGACTAGTCTTCCTGGGTCTCCTCTTCGACACCAAACTGGTGTTTCTCACGGACGAAGTGGCTCACCAGATCGTCTACAAAGTGTCTACGGTTCTGGCTCCAGATCCAGTTCCGGTCAAGAAGCTGACCTCCCTAGTGGGGAAGTACATTTCCACCGTAGAAGTGGTTCCGTTTGCAATGGCTCACACCAGGGAACTTCAGAGGTTTCTGATCAATGCATGCAGAGGCAAGCCGGATCTTTTGAAGACGTGGAGTCTGTCATGGTGGCTTAACCTTTCAATCTGCTGAAGGGCAGTCTCTTCCTAATATCCTTCTGGACTACCATGACGACGAATTCCAGTCTCTCCGGCTGGGGAGCGGTCCTGGGTCACAGCAATGCCCAGGGTCGGTGGTTTCTGGAGGAATCTCTTCCTCCCATCAATGTGTTGGAGCTTTGGGCGATATTTCATGCTCTTCGCCACTGGACGTGCCACCTGGAGGGATGTCCAGTCAGAGTCCAGTCCAGCAATGCTACGGCCGTGGCTTACGTCGACAAGCAAGGAGGTACAAGAAGTTTCGCAGCTTGGTTGGAGGTCAAAGCTATTTTAACTTCCGAAGAAGAATATGTTCCTGCCACATCCACAGTCCATATTCCCGCAGACTTCCTAAGTCGACACACAGTGGACAGCGGAGAGTGAGAACTGAATCAAGAAGTGTTCAACTTCACTGTCCAGAAGTGGGGACTTCCTTGCATCAATCTAATGGCAAAAAGGCACAGTCAGAAGGTTCCATTGTTCTTCTTTCGCTGGAAGGACCCTCTTGCTCTGGTGGTGGATGCCATGTCAATTCCATGGCACTTCTGTTACGGTTTAGTACACTCGGAAACGGAAGGTTTTGGTAAAACACAGTTTTATTAGCACACAAAGAATAACAGTAACCCTCGCGGGTCCAGCATGTAGATGAATATAAAACTGACACAGGACACGTTACAAAGATATGATTAACCCACACAATACTGACACAGGTCAGGTACAGTTCATATGATACAGTGTGAATATGGCAGAAGGATACTATTAGGCCAGGAACAGCGGATAGGCCCTAATAGTGGAAGGCACACAGTATACTCTCTACGCAGAGAGTGACAATAGCGACTGTAATCACAGAGATGCAGGTGAAGCCAGGATATGCGACTGGCTACGGGGCACCAGAGGAAGGCGGCAACCAGCGGTGAACGCCAACCTGGGACTGCAATGTTTTGTGACCCAAATGCACAGCACCGGATGGTGCAGCGTAACGCCAAACTGAGACAGCAATGGATAATGGCCCAAGTGCATGGCACCATAAGGAGCAACATAACGCCAATCTGAGACTACCGTGCTCTGCACCGCCCCGCCCCGCAAGGGGTTAAAGAATGCTCCGGTCTGTGGCAACTGCTAGATGTAGAGAGAGCCTGAGGCACCCAACAGTATCCCAACCTCAGGGACACCAGTAACAGACCAAGCAACCGTGGTGCAACCGGTACCCACTACCGGAGTGGGAGCAATAGGCACTAAGGAGAGAATGGGTCACGTATAGGACTATCTGCACAGAACCGAGGCAACCGGAGGTCTGGTACAGACCAAAGAGACCGAGTGTGTAACTCTGGCTGCACAGCAGGAGTGGGACATCCTCCAAGCCGGAACAGTACACTGAGCATGAACTTCAGCCAAGCCGGGTCGATACACGGAGCAGGAACGACAGCCAAGCCAGGTCGGTACACAGAGCAGGAACGTCAGCCAATCCAAGTTGGTACACGAAGCAGGAACATCAGTCAAGCCTGATCAGTACACGGAGCAGGAATGTCAGCCAAGCCGGGTCGGTACACAGAGCAGGAACGTAAACAGGCAGAATAGTTAGGCAGTCCGGGTCATACACTGATATCATATGAAAATAACAGAACAAGCGCTAGGCAACAGAAACAACATGAAAGGGCAGCACATAAGTGACAGCCCTGAGTATTTAAAGGCTGTCACTGGGAGGAGCAAAGACACCGTAGCCAATAAAAGGTATCAGGAAGTAAACATGTGTCAAAATGTCGCCCATATAGCATGGGCACCGTGATAACTTCCCTCTGGCGTACATCTTTCCTCCCATTCCCATGCCACACAGGGTGTTGCAAAATTGCTTCTGGAGGGTTCTTCAGTCATTCTGATTGCTCCGTACTGGCCTCCTCCAGCTTGGTTTCTGGAGCTCCTGGATCTCTCCGTGGAGGAGCCCTTTTGGCTTCCACACCATCTGGATCTTCTTCTGCAGGGGTACCTGTGGAAGGAGGATGTGGACCATCTGGGTTTGAAGGCATGGAAATTGAATCCTCAATACTGAAGAAGAAGGGTTTTTCTTCGGGTGTGGTGGCCACTATGCTTAGTGCCCGCAAACCTGTTTCCTCTAAGGTGTACCACAGAGTCTGGTCTTCCTTCCTCTCCTGGTGTGCCGATAAGGATCTATACACAGGAATTTGATCTGCCAACAGTCTTGTCCTTCCTACAGGATTGCGTGGACAAGGGCCTCAGCTTAAGTTCCTTTAAGGTTCAGACTTCTGCTCTCTCTGTTTTCTTTCAGAGATGCGTCGCTATACTTTCAGACATCAAGGTATTCTTTCAGGACGTTGCTCATATTCACCCTGCTTTTCAATATCCTGCTTGGTCTTGAGCATTCTTCAGTGCCCTCCGTTTGAGTCATTGGCTACTATTCCTCTGCGTATTCTGACTTGGAAAATGGCTTTTCTCCTGGTGATTGTGTCTGTTCGCTGTGTCATGGAGTTGCATGCCTTGTCTTGTAAACCACCCTTTTTGGTGTTTCACAAGGACAAGGCGGTTCTTCACACTTCTCGGGAGTTTCTCCTGAAGGTGGTCTCTGAATTCCACATTAATCAGTAAATCATGGTGTCCTCTTTCTGTCCTGACCTTACTTCCAACAAGGAGACGGATCTTCACTTGCTGGATGTGGTGCAATGTCTCAAGTTCTATGTGCACCGCACTGAGTCTGTTCTCCAGTCTGATGCCCTGTTCGTCATTCCTGGGGGTCCCAGGGCAGGGAGACCGGCATCCAAGGTGACCATAGCGTCTTGGATTAGGTCTACTATTTGTAAGGCTTACGACCTGTGGAAGAAGCCTGTTTCGGCTCATACCACTAGATCCACTGGGACATCTTCGGCTTACAAGAATCAAGCCTCAGCTGATCAGTTGTGCAAGGCTGCCACCTGAACGTCTGTGCACATCTTCTCTAAACACAACAATGTTGACAGGGCTGGCATCGGCTGATTCTAGTTTTGGAAGGAAGGTCCTGGAGGCAGTCTTGCCCATTTAGGTTCTCCATTCGTATCTTCAGTAATCCTTCACTTTTGAGCTCAGTTGGCTCTAGTTCAGTGTGCTGTGCTACAGTTCCTGGTGTCTTTATACCCCAGTTCCTGGTGTGTTTATACCCCAGTTTTGTGTCCATTGACACTTTGTTGTTATTGTTGGGCTGTCTATGATCTGATGGTTCATATATGTTCTGGTGACTTTGGGGGCCATGCGCCTGGTCCTTGCCTTACTTCCCATCTCTGAGAAACTCAGTGGTTGGATGACAGATAAAAGAGGATTTTAGTCTTACCTGTTAAATCCTTTTCTCTTAGTCCATATAGGTTACTGGTGTCCCATTCTGTCAAGGGACCATGCTTGGTTCTCCTGTGACTGAACGTGGGAGTCTTTTCGAGTTCATGCTCACAGGACTCTTCTTTTCTCTTCTTACTACCTAGTCATTAGTTAGTGTCTGAAATCTTACTGGAGGGGAGTGGCTAGATGCAGCTAAGGAGAGGAGGTAGGCTCCACCCAGCATTCTCTTAAAGAATTGTTCCTGCCTACTTAAAGGGGAGGTCTCCTACCCAAAGTTACCAGTAACCTATATGGACTAAGAGAAAAAGATTTAACAGGTAAGACTAAAATCCTCTTTTTAAGATGGTTTTCATATTACTGCCTGTGTATAATTTACAGTTGGCAGAACAGTTTTCAAGTGTGGATTAGAAATACATCTTCAAAAATTAGATTCAGGTTATCACCACTGAGTCTAGTCCTTAAAATGGATCCTGGGTCCTTCTGGCTAATTCATCACCACTGTTATTCAGAGGGCGCTTCCTAGAATGAAGCCGTTATTGATTATTTAGTCTTAGTATCTCATGGATCTTTTAAGGAAGCTATTTCTGTAATTAAGAGATGTGGTGATGGCACACTCATGACTGAGATGGAAATAAAGAATTCAAGTTTAGGTTATTACAAAGTCAGTAAGTATGTATATGTATGTATGTATATATATATATATATATATATCAATCATGTAATTATGTCAAATATATATAGGTACACTGTATTTTCCGATGCATATTCTAATTTTACTGATAGCTAGATGGTTCATTCAGTAGTTCCCAACTCAATACTTAGTGGTGCCTGACAGGCCATATCTTAAGGAGTTCCCTGCTTGCGCACAGGTGAGTTAACCCCTTAATGACAATGGACGTACATGTACGTCCAAGGTGGATGTACCTAAAGGACAAAGGACATACATGTACATCCCGTAAATCTGGGTCCCCATGTTCGGGGACTCCAGTATCGTTTGCAAAACAAAAAAATTCCGCAGGCGTTAAGTGACGGCTGCGTGCATAGCAGCCAGTCACTAAGGGGTTAAATAAATGATTGAGACCCTGATTAACTCACCAGTGTACAAGCAAGGAAATCCTAAAGACAGTGCCTGTTAGGTCCCCCCAGTGATAGGGTTAGGAATCACTGGATTAAATAATATTTATGTTTACTCCATAGAAATCTTGCATTCTACATTCAACGGAATGTAAAAAAAAAATAGACAGAAGCTGTCTGGAGCTATATGAAAACAAAGCATGATTTTAATACAATGGATTACCTGCGAACAGATAATCAGTCAGGAGCAACCAGACTGACATACATCAGGGCTATATGAGTCCTGTGATTTTGTGTAGAGAATAGGAGCAGATAGGGTTAGCTTGCATACATCTCACTCTTACTTCACTCTATCAATGCACACACCTCAATTCACTTAACACAAAACTTCCCATTTGCCCTTGAGAAGCAAACAATCAACATCAGTCATCAGCACTTACTGTCCCCCAGTCTACAGACACTCTCAGCAGATCACAAAAGGCCTATCAGTCATTAGCAATTAGCACCACAGGGTTTTCTGACAGAGAGTGCTAAAATATAGAAACTGTGCCTTTGCTCAAAATGATTAGTTTGCTTCTAAATTCAGGTTCAGGAGACAGTGTGTGTGTGTGTGTGCCTTTGCTGTAAAAGAGAAAGATAATCTATTCAATGCACAGAAAGGGATTTTGAGATGAATGTGCTTCTGATCACTCTTGTTTAGGGTTGCCAGATTGCTGCTTTAAAATCGAATGCTCGGGCCTTAATCAGGACTTTATTTTTTTTTTCACTGGGCATGCTGCAAATGCTTCTTTTCACCTGAATTTATTTTTTGAGCACTTCACACCCTTTTCTGTATGCAATTTAAAATTGAAAATGCCACAGTGGGGCTAGGTTGAACACTTGTTGTTGTGGTGGTGGGGGGTGGGTTAACTTGCTGAGGCTCCCCTCCCTTGAGGGAGGCAAATACTGGAACCCTGGGCTATGGAGAATATATGTTAAAGATCACTGGCATATGCCGTCTTTACTGTCTTTCGACCTCCTGGCTTGGGTGCAGAAGGAGGAAGAGGAGGATAAGCCAAAAGTCCCCCTAAGGTAAGGTTTCTGAAGGTGGACATGGCTCCATCATATACTCAAACTCAGAAGAAGCACACAGAGCATTTGGTGGATGCTGGAAGAAAGCATCAATCTTTCCTAAAGCATTTGGTCCAATATAAACTTATTAAACAACCAAGGGTCCTCGATTTACTATGCTCACCAACAGGCATGGTCGAAAAGTTCTGTTTTTTTTCAGCTGGAATTTTTGCAAAAAAAATCCCAATATTCTCCCCCTTTTTACTGCAGGAATTCACACCCATAGAGGAGCCCACAGATTTTCTGCCTTTTCACTAATACCACAGAATTTCCATAGAGAATGGTTCCATTTCCCTCCTATGGTTTCCAATGCTGGTGAAACTTCTTACTCTATTATACAAAAACTCAGAATTCCCCACCACACAGTCTAGTTTAGTTTAGATAGTGGGGCAGGCAGTCAGAGGGAGAGAGAAAAAAAACAAAACAACCTAAAAATAAACTAAAAATAAAACTTAAAATAAAAATAAGTTGTTTAAAGTGCCGTGAACAGAAGGAGAAGCTGGATGGACCCTGATGCTGCTGATACAGAGGTGGAAGTCAACAGAACCAGCAATAAAGGGAGCATAGTAAAGTAATTTGAAAAAAGACACAAGTCCATCAAGCCCAACCTTTGCCTCATATTCCAGAGGCATGAGAATTATTAAGACGGCCAAGCATCATTACCCACCTTCCCCCCCAACCAGCAAACCCCAGCCCACCTCCCGAACTCTATAACACAACCAATTTCAAAGAAACACACAGATACATTAATTGGTGGGAATAAAGCTTTATTAAAATAGGTTTGACCTATTTACCCTTGGAGGACCCTCCCCCTCCTAATGCAGGTCTGCCAGGCCAACATCAGGCATGGATGCCATGTCCAGCACTGGCAGCTTGAGCACTCATGCCCAGCTGCCAGCCACCATGGAGGTATGTAGGGGATTCTCAGGTACTCATGGCCTACCCTGGAGCTCCATGATGGGTACTTCTTTCAAAACTGTGAGGGCCTGTGGATGCCGGTCTGCACTGACACCCCCCCAGTCCTCCCCTTACCTAAGTGCCCCACAGCATTAGCCCACCTTACTATCGAGGGGCCTCCATGCAGCCAGCTCCAAGCAACCGGAAGCTTCATTAGGTGGGACCTGGCTCCTTGTCAGCCAGGCCCTATGGAAACTGTACCTTCTGAAGTTAACCCACACTGAGGCAGCCTGGGGGACCCGCATGCCACCCTCCCCCCAGGCCCTCTCCCTCTCCCCCAAGCAATTGGCCACCCCCCCAGCCCTCACCAGGAGCACTGAGAAAGGGAGGAGGTAGCACAGCCTCCAGCCCTGGAGAGAAGAAAGTAGGCAGGACTGCATGTCATGTTAATGGTCGTTCAGGGGCATACTGCCCCCTCAAGCTTCTAATATCTTTCCTGCTTCCAAATAAGTTAGTCTTTATCAGACCTTCCTGTTTTGCCTACTAATACGCATTTCTTTTGAAAGAAATCTAACAGTAAAAAAGTAACATAGTAAATTAGGTTGATTAAAGAAACAATCTTTGCCTCATACCCTAGTGCCATGAGAACTGTGTAGCTTTCCTGCTACCAAATAAGTTAGTCATTATCAGAGCTTCCTGATTTGCCTACTAATATACAGTATAACCCTGTATGTTCAATTTTGAAAGAAATGTATCTAATCTTCCACTGCTGAAGTCTAAATCTCCTTTCCTCTAATCTCAAAGGGTGTCCCCTGGTCACCTGATCAGGTATTGGAATGAATAACTCACCATAGAGATCCTTGCATTGACCTCTTATATACTTGTACATTGTGATAAGATCTCCTCTCAGTCGTCTTTTCTCTAGAATAAATAAACAACGTTTGTCTTGTCATTCGTCATACTTCTAGTCCTCCATTCCCGTAATTAATTTTGTTGCTCTTCGCTGTACTCTCTCTAGTACTAGTACATCCTTTTTTTAGAACTGGTGCCCAAAACTTTGCTGTACCAATGATTTGTACAATGGCAAAATGATGTTATCCACTCTTGATTCAATACCCCTTTTTACATAAGACAGGATTTTGTTTGCTTTTGCTACTGCTATTTGACACTGGTCACTGTTTCCATGTTTATAGTTTACAAGGAGACCCAGGACTTTCTCTAGCAAAGAGTCCCCTAAAATGATTCCATTAAGTTCATAAGTAGCCTTGGGATTATTTCCTCCCAAATGCATGACTTTACACTTTCCCACCTTAAAATTCATATTCATATCTAATCTTCTCTTAAATGTATCCATTGTATCTGCCATAACCACATCCTTGGGTAAGGAATTACATAATTTAAGAGACCTAATATAAAAAAACCCTTCCTCTGCTGAAGTCGAAACCTCCTTTCCTCTAATCTCAAGGGGTGTTCCCTGGTTATTTGATCAGGCCTTGGAATGAATAGCTCGCCAGAAAGATCCTTGTATTGACCTCTCATATACTTGTACATTGTGAAAGATCTCCTTTTAGTCATCTTTTGTCTAGAGTAAAAAAAACAAGTTTGTCTAGTCATTCCACATATGTCAAGTCCTCCATTGCCCTTCACTGTACTCCAGTTCTAGAATGTCCTTTTTCAGAACTAGTGCCCAAAACTGCACTGCATATTCGAGGTGAGGTCTTACCAATGATGTGTACAATGGCAAAATTATGTTATCCCCTCTTGCTTTGATACCTCTTTTTTATGCAAGACAGGACTTTGTTTGCTTTTGCTACTGTTATCTGACAAAGATTAGTTTACAATTTTACAAGGATTCCCAGGTCTTTCTCTAGCAACGAGTCCCCTAAAATGATTCCATTACGTTAATAAGTAGCACTAGGATTTTTTATTCCCAAATGCATGATTTTACACTTTCCCACATTAAACTTCATATTCCATTTGATTGTCCAATCTGCCATTTTATGTAAATCCCTCTGTAGAGAACAAATATCTTGTGCTGAGTAAATTACCCTGCATAATTTAATATCATCTGCAAATATTGATATTTTGCTTTCTATATCTATTTCCAGGTTATTTATAAACATGTTAAAAAGCAGTGGACCGAGTGCTGAACCCTGAGGTACTCCACTCTCAATTTTAACTATATTGGAGAATTGTCCATTTACAACCACAATGTTGCCTATCATTCAACCAGTTTTCTATTAAATTGCAAAGGTTATCCCCTAGCCCAATTTTCCTTATTTTATAACCTAGCCTTCTGTGTGGCACTGTATCAAATGCCTTTGCAATATCTAGAAATACTACATCAACTGCTTTACCATTATCTAGATTGCTACTTACTTCTTCATAGAAGCTGAAAAGATTAGTTTGTCATGATCTATTCCTCATAAAACCATGTGGATTCCTGCTATTAATCTTATTTTTTGTGGCATAATCCTGAACATAATTCCTTATTATCCCTTCTAGCAGTTTTCCCACTACGGAAGACCAACTCACAGGTCTTTAATTCCCAGGTTCTCTTTTAGCTCCCTTCTTAAACAAGGGCACTACATTGGCTCTATGCCAATCTTGTGGCACTGAGCCTGTGGTGAGAGATTCTTTAAAGAGTCAAAAGAAGGGTCTTGTTAACACTGCACTGAGTTCCCGAAGGACTCTTGGATGTATATCATCAGGACCCGGTGCTTTGTCAGTCTTAATTTTTTCAGCCTTCCCATGACTTTTTCTTGTGTTTAATCCAATATCTGATAAGGGTTTCCATTCCCCTGTTATAGTACCTTGAAAGCAGAACAGGCTAGCAGTAGAAGCAGCAGCACATCAGCTACTTGTGCCTGCTTCTACTGCTGCCAGTGTGCCTTTTACTGAGGAGATGGCAAGTGTGACAGCAGGGGATGCTTGATCAACCAGTGTCAAAGAGCAACAAGAGACTGGTGACAATGAAAGTGAGGGTGAGGGTGGAGCAGCTGGTGTGGAGGAGAGTATGAGAGTGTTATTGGCAGTAAGTGATAAGTAATGGGAGAAAGTGATGCATATGGGGATGGGCATCACTGCTATCACCAGCAGTGACATTGTGGAGTTTTCTGCTGCTGTAATTCCTGCTACTGAGTCATCAGAGGCATATGTTCATCTGTCACAGCAGCAGAATGATGAAACGCAGACTAGTGTGCCACAGACCATGGTGACCACCGTGGGATTGGGTTCAGAAAGCAGTGATATGGGACTAGAACAGGTTCCAATTGCCACAACATACTTCTGGTTTGAGCTCTAGTACTGATGCTGAGGATTAATTATTTTTATTAAGTCCTTTGTGATGACAACACGTGTCCTTAGCAGAGTGGACAAAAGCCATATAGCGATAGCAGTACTTGTTTTCATGGGGCATGGTTTAACATTGCTGATCTAAGGGCCAATGTGTTTATTTACAGTTGTTCCTGTTGCTTAACCCCTTAACGACCCTTGACGGTCATAGTACATCATGGGTAAATATGACTGAACGACCGATGATGTACTATGACCGTCATGGAATTCCGGGCTCCCCCAGTGGCTGCACTCCGGGGAGTCCAGAAGCGAAAAAGATAAAAAAAAAATGCTCTGTGGTCCTTAACTGACCACACCGTGCCGATCTGCCGGTTGTTAAGGGGTTAATATAAAAGCAGATGTGTCAATTGTTGTGATACGTCTCGGTTCTTCTCCTATTTCACATTGTTTCCTTGTACACACTGTGAAAATTTCTGATGAAAGACAGTTACTTCCTGGTCTCCAGGAAAAAAATGATATTCCACCACACCCATGATTTTAAAGGAGGTGTAAGAGGAGATTGGGAGAAGTATACTTGGCCAACTTATTCCCTCTAGATGCACCTAAAGTGGTGTGGGCCGTGGGGGTTTGTTGTGAGGTTGCTGCTGCCGCCTCAGCAACACATGGTTTAGTGGCAAATTGAAGCATCATTGTATCACCCCCCATTTTGTAACAGTGCTAACTTGCTTGGATAACTCAGTGGCAGCAATTACAGCAGTAGCAAATGCCAGTATGTCACAAGTGGCATTTGCTTCCAGACCATCTAGCTCTGCTGGTACAGGTAGTAGGTCATATATTTTTTTTCAGGCCTTGTTTTTGGCAAGTCTGAGGTGAGACCTGCACATTTTTCTCAGAATTAACTTTGTTTGAAGTCAAAGTTTTAAAGCCTAGCCTTTCTATAATATTTTGAATGTTTCATTATCTGTAAGCACTCAAAAGAAATATTTTTCAGGCCTTCAGCTATGCTTGCTAAACAAAATAAGTTTACATCTTACATTGAATGTTGCAGATGGTTTTGGTAGACTGGTGTGGTGTTATTGATGTGTATATATATCATCATGATTCAAAGGACACATTAGCTGCCATTGCCCCCGTGACAAAGATGATCCCTTCAAAGTCTTCCAGCTTTGCATTGTTTTTTTGCTAACAGCCTTATTCAGCTTGTAAAATTGCTCAAGCATATGCAATGTGGAATTCTGCATAATTGGAACCTTCATGTTCAGCTAGTGATGCTGCAGATTATCTGCATTTGTATGTAATATAATGCACTGCGAGCACTGTAGGAGCATCTAAAATGGGCACAGATTTTGTGGGTGATACTCAGAGGGTTTGGGATTCTGAGAGGAATCTAGTCACAACTAAATTTAGGACATCCGCAAAGCATCTTATGTGCCCCATATCAGCTATTCTCAATGTAGCTAATATGTTGGAGCCAGTAGACACAAAGGCAGCTTTCAAGGAGTGGGTAGAAGCAATCCCTCTATCACCTGCTCTAGTTTATTTTAACACATTTATGGCTTTGAGGGATTGTCTCTTGAAACTATTCATGCACAAGGTAGACTGCCAATTGTATGGGCTATACTGCTGTTGTTTTTTAATAATACTTCCAGAACCAGAGGCAAAATCACTAGCTGTGCCTGAGACTCCTGGCAACCTTGCCATTACATGGACATACTGCGGGATTGTTTTTGGGAAGTTTTTGACTCCTTCCCAGGAACTCAGTCAGTGTGGGTTGGCAGAACATGGTGCAAGAACCCTGTAACTTTATTGCTTTAATAGCATGACTAGAGGAGGTGGTGGATGTAGAGGCAGAATGTGTGGACAGTCTATGACTCTTGCTATATCCTACAGCAAAGCCAGAGTCCTCATACTCCTATGCAGCAGGAGTCATAGGTGTTATATGGAATGAACTGTTGGCAGTGGCACACTCTCTGACAATTAATAACATCACTACTTCTCTTGTTTTCCCTGGGAACTTTTTGGAGTGCTTCTGCTGCTGCTGCTAGCTGTGGCACCCATGACATATTCATGGTGTGTCTCCACCAGTCAGACCTGTGGTTGTGCCACAGGTGGGATCTCATTGAAGAGGTGTCAAGGTATGAGCCTGCTTTCCTGAGGCTCACAACAGATAGCAACATGCTTAGCTTTTACATCCTTATTGAAGTATCTCCATACTATAGACTTCATGGACCAAGGGGTTCCTGAGGGTCTACTACTACTACTACTACTACTACTACTACTACTACTACTACTACTAGGGCTAGATGTTAATAAAATTCTATTGCTACTAGGTGTCAAAGGTGCAGCATTTCCAGCCTCAAAAGAGGCACTCATCATTGCTAAGGTGTTGGATGTTAATAACCTGTGCTTCTGTTGTTAGTGCTGGCTACTCAACACAAGAGGCTGAGTGAGACTTGGACTTGGAAGTGGTAATGAAGAAGACTGACAGGATGACTGTACTATTTGCCATCTTTGCTTGTCCAGGGTCTGAGTTTCCGATGGTTTTCTCAAACCATTTATAGATATACGCAGTGCTCTTTTTTCAGAGGTAGAAGATTGAGCCTTTGCCTTTCTGCTAACTTTCTGGCCATGTCATCATCTATCTCACTCTCAACTTCCTCTGCATCTGAAGGAGAGGAGGATGCTGGAGGGATGTATTCTAGATCTGCATCCTCCGTATCAGCATCACCGCTGCTTCTTATCCACTATCCATAAATTCCTCTAAGCTGTTAGAAGTGTCAAACAATTTATTTTTACTGTCACATAGTTGGCTACTACATTGAGAACAGGTTTTTGGTGCTTGTTTGTCTCACTGTTAGATTCAGCAGTTGGTTCAACTGCTACACTTTCCTCTATTATGCCATCAACAACACTAGAATGCGACTCTTTGTTTTCTTCAGTGTTCTTCTTATATTTTTTTTGTTCTGGTATTGGTTGAACTTTTTGGTGGGACCTTGGCAAACTGCATCCTCCCTGGGAGGAGAGGGATCATCATCATTTATTGCACATGCTGCAGCATCATCATCATTTATTGCACATGCTGCAGCAACAATGGCTACAGTTAATTTTTCAACTACCACTTTACTCTCACATCCCTGCACAGCTCCACCTTTCCCCCTCTCTTCAGCCTCTTATGCGTTTGCTGGACATTACTCAACTACTGTGTGTGTTTTTACTTTACAGTACACAACACAACTGATGGAGTGTGGTGTCTTGTCTTAGCTCTCAAAAAATTTTCAGTGTCACCTGCTGCTGTCTATATTAAGTCTGTCTCAGTCACACAGCTCACATCAAGGTCCTAGTCAGCTGTCTATCATCAAATAGTACAGTGTTTCTCAGCTCCCTAATTAATCACAGGTGAATCAATCAAAATGACTGAGCCACTAATTACTCACCTGTGATTAAGCAGGAATAACCAGAAAACCTGCACTGTTGGTGTGCCTCGAGGACTACCATTGAGAATCACTGAAATAGTAAAATTATATATATATAATTTTTTTCATTTTTTAAACATTGCCCGCCCTGTCATATCACTGTCCAAAAAATAAATTATAACTAAAAAAAACAAAATCAACCTCTTTCCCCAGACTTCCCCTGCATAGAGACAATAGCAGCAAGAAAATTGCCTGGATCGCAGCTTCCTGTGTCTTTCAAATCAGTTAGACAGAATGTTGGCGTATGTCTGGTCAACCACCTTTGCACCCTTCTAGCAACCCCAGACACGTCCAGCACAGAGACAATAATGGCAAGATCAGCAAGAAAATTGCTTGGATCACAGCTGCCTGTGTCTTTCAAATCAGTCAGACAGATAGGATATTTGGGGTTAACCTCATTTGTTCTCTTCTCACACCCCCAGACACTTCCAAAACAGATATAATAACAGCAAGATCAGCAAGGACATTGCTTGGACTGTAGTTGCCTGTGTCTTGCCAGTCAGTGACGCAGAATATTGGGGTATTTGGGGTCAACTTCCTTCCTCCCTTCTTCCCCTCCAGAGTGCCCCCAGACTCCCCTAATACAGAGAACAAATGTCCTACCTAAAAGACTCCCTAAACTAAGCTCCAATTCCCTTTTATTTGCCTATCTTCTGTAGCTCAAAAATGTGCTGCTTTCTCCTCTTGCAAATACAGAATGGCTGCAGTGAAAGCTTGACACCCTTTTATATGCCTGCAGGAAAAGAAGAGAAAACTGCCATGTGGTAGGGAAAAGTAATTCTTCCCATTGATTTCAATGCAGTGAGCTAGGTGGAAAAAAAATGGGAAAACTGCACTTTTCACAGGAAATTTTTCACCAGGCGGGAAGTACCATTTTTTACCGATTTTGGTTTGTGGTGAAAATTTTCACCCATTCTTAATTTACATGACTAATGATATACATAGGACAAGCAAGGAAAACAAAAAATTCACATACTATGACTTTAAAAAACTCTTACAACAATAACAGATGTTTGTATTAAGCTTTAACCCTTTGAGTGCCAGTGGGGTATCCAACGCATTGCAAAGCAATGCACTGAATACCGCTCTGGCACTCAGAGGGTTCAGTACATTTCTTTCTACATTGTTATCATTTATAACAGAGAAATTAAATGAAATAGTGAAAAAGCAGCTAGAATGAGGAAGCAATCTATGCAAAGCAAAGAAAAAACCTCACAGAGAACCCAAGTGAATAAGACATGGAGCGCAACAAGAAATATGGGGAAAATATGTAAAAACCTAGAGCAAATAAAAACAAAAGGAGTATGGACCATAACCCTCTGAATGCCAGAAGGTACACAACTCATTGCTTTGAAATGTGTTTTGCACCCTCTGACACTCAAAGGGTTAAAATAGAAACCAACCCAGGTACAACCAACTACAGCTCCGGTTCACCTGCATCCTATATAATAATCTGCTAGGATGTTTGTCAGAAGCTGTCATGTGCAGTAGAGACTGTGCGCGTTCAGGCAGTCTCTGCTGTGCATGATTGCATTGTGTGAGTGAGGCTATGCAAGACTGCATCATGTGGAGCAGTGAAGTAGCGGCCTCTTAACCCTTTGAGTGTCAGAGGGATATGCAACGCATTGCTTTGCAATGCGATGCGTACCCCTCTGGTACTCAAAGGGTTAACATCACCCGGACCTTGGCCCGTGTACACGGGCCTTAACACTAGTTGATATATATTTCAGCAGAGATGACAACTAATAAACAAAAGCTAACTGCAACAACTGAAAGATAAATCAAATAGAGAGCCTCAACTGGTGCAATGCAATGCAATGCACAGCTCTCTGGTTCTCCAGGGGTTAATGAATGTCTACCAGATAATTACAGGAGATCCCCATGGTAGCCAATTTTGTGATTGTTCTGTACCATCTTTCACACTGACGCTGGCTTTCATTATGAGTTTGCAAGTCTGTACATGAGCATTGCTAGCTGAGATGTTCCATGGAGCCCGCATGGAATTCTATTGTAACATGAAAGCCACAGCATTATCAAAACCAGAGGTACAAATGCAAATGCAGTAATCTTCCATTTGTTTGCTGAAGAAACCAAAGGTAGACACAGCAAACACTTATAAATTATAGAACATGTTCACAGTGTGTTGGAGACATCTGTACCACCCAAGGGGTTAGATTAAAATACCAGGATATTTCTATGGGGTAACCTAATTTCCATGGGATAATATGAAATGACAGCAGTTTGTCAAGTGAAGACATAATCAGCGATGTCCATTTCTTTGGTCAGCAGAGCAAGATACCATGGGCCACATTTATAAAAGGAATTATTTTGGAGTAAACCAACTGCACCTTAGGGGACAAAATAAAAATTCCTGTTATATTAAATTGAGCTGATAAACTCTTGAATGCTAGAGCGAAAGCAATTCATTGGAGACCTCTCTAGTATTCATGGGATTAAATTGCTGTATTCAAGTACATGGATTTAGGAATTTTTATTTGTCCCATTATGATGCAGTTGGTTTACGCCAGAATAACTCTAGTTTGCATTTACAAATCTGGGCCAGTGAAGCCAATGCTCTAAAAATGGAGCAATTCTGAGGCAATCCAACTACATTATACTTTAAATATAAAAAAATCCCACTGATTTACATGATAATTGTAACCCCTTGAAAAGCTATGTAGGTTCTCATGTATTGCAAAACAATACAACCTCTGTAGTATTGAAGTGGAAAGCTCCTTTTACATCAAAGGGGATCTTTATTTGGCTTGCCCCAGAATCACTCAACTCAGTACAAAGAGGCTGATGTAGGAACTCCCCTCTACAGATAGACTGATGCCTCTGTCGAGCTAGACCACTGTAGTACATCCTCTCTACATAGAGGCTGCTGTAGTACCTCCCCTCTACAGATAGACTGATGCCTCTGTCGAGCTAGACCACTATAGTACATCCTCTCTACATAGAGGCTGATGTAGTACCTCCCCTCTACAGACAGACTGATGCCTCTATCGAGCTAGACCACTATAGTATATCCTCTCTACATAGAGGCTGATGTAGTACCTCTCCTCTACAGAGAGCCTGATATGGTCTCTCTCCTCTACACAGAGGCTGAAGTAATACATCCCCAGAGAGAATAATATAGTACATCCCCTCCTCAGACAGGTTAATGTAATACCTCCCCATTACAGAGGGGCTGAAGTAGTGTTCGTCCCCTTTACAGAGACTGCTATAGCACAAAGAACTATTGTTATTCTAGCGTAAATCAGTGTCCATTGAATTCTGTAGGGCTTTTAACCTTTCTAGCATATAGGTAATTAAACTCCCAATTTAAATCAATGGGAATTTAGGCAATATTTATGTCTTCTCCTGCAGTGCAGATGGTTTGCTTCAGGGCTGATTCTTTTATCTTCAGTAAAATACACGTAAGGGTAAAACAATACAGAACAGTAAACATAATAAACATAACTTGCTCCAAATGTATTCAATCCTACAGGCGGAACTATGAATGTAGGCCTCAAAAATGCACGAGTCACAGCTTATTTTACACACAGAGCATAGATCTGGAAACTAAAAATAACACGAGAACCAGGAAGATAAAAAAAATTCTTGATGCTTGACAGCAGAGCTCGATGTTGTAAATCAAATCCCAGCCGAACAACACATAGCAAAGTAGCAATTTCAGCTCAAATGACTATATACAAATCCCAAAATAAGTAACACACCTTGCTTGTGTTTGGACATTCATTGGGCAACAGCACAGGGCCCAGGAGCAGAGAGAGAGAGCCATACATTGGAGAGAGGTAAAGTGTTTTATGGTAGAGGAGAAGAAGAGCTTGCAGTACAGCAACACATAATACACTTTTAACATATAGCACACATCACATTCCTAAACCATCATTAACATATAAACACCACATTATTTATCTTTCATTTAATACAGTTGGACTGAGTCAGTGTAAGGGAATGACAGAGAATGAGTGTGACTGAGTACCTGTGAGTGGATGTATGTGAGGGAGGTTGGTTAGAGAAAGGTAGGGAAATGGCAGGGAGAGGAGTGAAGGCGCGCAAGAGGTCTCAGGTCAAGGAGGGAGAATGAGAGGAGAAGAACGAAGAGGTACCAAACAGATGCTCAACTAGCAGGATGGATGAGACACTGGAAAGCAGATTGGGGGGAAGGTCTAACTGTCATGGACTCAGAAATGAGACTTGGACCAGTACAATAGGTAACACAATCTTTATTGAGATAACACATGTATCGAACAACGTACAGCAAGAACACCATACAATACAAGGATGTCCAGACGGAATGTTCTTCTGTAGTAGAAATGAAAAGAATCCCAATGGCAACAAGGAGAGAATCGACTCAGGTCCACACCTGAACCTCACTACAGGTCCGTACCTGTACAGACAAGGAATAGTAGGATGCTGCGCTACAGGTCTGCACCTTAACAGACTACGTATGAAAGAACGGAACTGTGCTACAGGTCCGTACCTGAACACCGCAGTATGGAACAGGAGCAGGGGAAGTCTGCCAGAGCCACCGAGACACCCACCAGTTACTCACTGGAGCGTTTGTATGCTGGGTGTGCAGCGAACAACCTGGGTATCACAAGGTGTGTCGTCAGACGAGCCCATAGTTGGCTCCAATATAGTTAGCCAGGCCAAGGGTCATACACAGAGCGGGTATACAGACTGCGCCACGAGTAAGCACCAATACGGATAGTCTGCCAGGCCAATGGTCCTACACAGAGGGGATAGTCTACCAGAGCCAGCAGGTTCTGCACCAGAAAGGTTCTCAGACAAGCCGGGGTCATACACAGAGTAGGTAGTCATAAACAGAGCCAATTGATCAGAACCAGGACGGATAGTCAGCCTAAACACCTCTACACCACTGGACACCACGAAAGGGCACTTGAGAGTGGTGTCCAGAAGGTTTATAACCCCAACCTCCCAGGAAGAGGAGGAGCCCAAAAACTGATGCCTGTCACTTTAAATATGATGCATGGCCAACCTGGACGCGTTCCAGAGAACAGAGTGGGACCTTCGGAAGAGGCTGCAGTCGGCTGCCGGGCAACGCTGAGCGCTCGCAGCCGCCACTCCTGACCACACAGAGACAGAGCCTGCCCTCCAATGCTGCGACTGTCAAGCAGGTAAAGTTGCGGTCGGCTCGGCAGCCGCCGCTATGACAGTACCTCCCCCTTAAAGACCCCTCCTCCGCGGATCGGGGCGAGGTTTGTCCGGAAAGTGGGAATAAAATCTACGGATCAACGTGGAGGCGTGCACATCTGTGGAAGAGACCCAAGAGCGTTCTTCTGGGCCATAGCCTCTCCAGTGCACCAAATACTGCAAATTCCCCCTGACCCTCCTGGAATCCAGGATGTTTTGTACCTCATATTCGTCATAATCCCCCACCCAAATGGCGGCTGGGGGAACGAAGGTGGAAGTAAACCGGTTACAGGTTTATAGTTTTAGTAAAGACACATGAAACACATTATGAATGGGCATTGTAGCAGGAAGTTGCAGAGCATAGGCCACCGGGTTGACCCTCCTAATGATTCAAAAGGGACCAACAAAATGGGGGGCCAGTTTTCTACATGGGACCTGGAGGTTAAGATTCCGGGATGACAGCCGTACCCTATCTCCAACCTGAAAGGTGGGTGCAGGTAGTCGCCTACGGTCAGCCTGCCGTTTGTGTTGTTGCATCGAACCATGTATGCTGTACTTGTACCCAAGAGGAACAGCGTGCCCGTAAATGCTCATCCAGAGCCGGAATAGGTTGTGCCTCGAAGTTCTCGGGAAGAGCGGAGGGCTGGAACCCGTAATTTATCAAAAACGGAGAACACTGAGATGAAGAGTTGATGGCACAATTTCTGGCAAATTCCGCCCAGGGTAACAAAGTAGCCCAATTGTCATGGTGGTTGTTTATGTAGCAACGAAGGAATTGTTTGAGGGCCTGATTTGACCTTTTAGCTGTCCCATTAGATTGAGGGTGATAGGCAGAGGAAAAGGCAAGTTGAATCCCCAACTGGTTACAGAAACATCTCCAGAACCGGGACACAAACTGGCTCCCACGGTCAGATATAATCACCTTAGGAATGCCGTGTAACCAGAATACCTCTTTTGCAAATATCTTGGCCAACTGTCGGGCAGAAGTTAACCCTTTCAAGGGTACAAAATGTGCCATTTTCGAAAATCTGTCCACTACCATAAGGATCACAGTGTGACCCGAGGAAGCAGGGAGGTCAACCATGAAATCTATGGACAGATGAGACCATGGGCGCTCCCCATTAGGAATAGGTTGAAGGAGTCCCACCGGTAAACTGCGTGGATATTTATTTTGTGTGCAAGTCTGGCAAGCAGCCACGAAGGCTTGGCCACCAAAATAATCGAGATATCGGCCAAATTAATTGTTCACGCCCCTTGTGGCCAGCGGTTTTGGAAGTGTGGTAGGTCTCCAATAGTCTGGTGTGCAACTGAACTGGTACAAAACGCTTCCCTCTGTGTTTCTCTGCAGGATCAGAAACCTGGGAGGCCAAAATCTCCTCTCCCAGAGGAGACGTAATACTAGTACGAATGTGGGCCAGAATGCGATCGGCTGGAATAATCAGGGTAGGAGGAGACTCCTCCCTAGAGTCACGACAATGTTGGCGGGATATGGCATCCGTTCGAATGTTCTTAGAGCCAGGGAGGTATGAAACAATGAAGTTGAATCTGGACAGAAACAATGCCCATCTGGCTTGGCGAGCAGACAAACGTTTAGCCTCAGACAAGTAAGTTAAATTTTTGTGATCCGTGAGGATCAGGATCGGGGCACTGGTTCCCTCCAGCAGATACCGCCATTCCTTGAGTGCCAAAATGATGGCAAGCAGTTCTCTATCCCCAATCTCATACAACTTCTCCGCCCTAGATAATTTCTTGGAAAAGTAGCCACACGGCAGCAGTGCCTCACCAGGTGCTGAGCGCTGAGACAGGAGGGCGCCTACTCTCACCTCAGACGCATCAACCTCCAACGTAAAGGGCAGGGCGGGATTGGGATGAACTAATATCGGAACCTTAGCAAAGGCAGACTTTAGAATCTCAAATGCCCCAATCGCACTGGATGACCACTTAGATGCGTCCGACCCCTTACAAGTGAGATCAGTCAAGGGTTTTACTATCGAGGAGAAGTTTTTAATGAACCTGCGATAGTAATTAGCAAAGCCCAGAAAGCGTTGGAGAGCCTTCAACCCCACCGGGCGAGGTCATTGTAGGATGGAAGACAGCTTTTGCGGGTCCATAGCAAACCCCGCAGTAGATATCACATAGCCCAAGAAGGTGACCCGAGATTTATGAAACTCTCATTTTTAGAGCTTACAGTAAAGTCCATTCTCTCTCGGTAGCTGTAACACTCTAGACACATCAGTGATATGTTCCTCCAAAGACGGTGAATGTATGAGTATATCGTCCAGATATACAACAACCGAACTTTTCAACAAGTCTCTGAGAACATCATTAATCAGTTCCTGGAAGACAGCAGGTGCATTGCACAACCCGAAGGGGCATCACTAGATACTCATAGTGGCCACTTCGGGTATTGAAAGCTGTCTTCCATTCATCTCCACTTTTGATACAAACTAGGTTATATGCAGCCCTTAAATTGAGTTTGGTAAACACCTTGGACCCCTTGAGTCTGTCAAACAGTTCGATAATGAGAGGTATCGGGTAGGCGTTTTTGGTTACCAGCTTATTCAGACCACGATAATCGATACAGGGACGCAATTCCCCATTCTTCTTTTTGACAAAAAGAATCCATCTCCCGCCGGTGAGGAGGATTTGCGAATAATTTCTCTAGCGAGAGCATCAGCTACATACTCCTCCATGACTCTTGTCTCCTCCACCGAAAGTGGATAAACCCGGCCCCTAGGAGGAGTAGTGCCCGGTATCAAATTGATTTCTCAATCCTAGGACCTATGAGGAGGCAGCGCACTGGCTTGGACTTTATCGAAAACATCACGGAAAGACTAGTACTCCTTTGGTAAGCCTGGAGAGGAAGTACATAAAAGTCTAGTAGGACGTGTAAGACAAGAACTTGCATAGCTGGGAGCCCATGAGATAATATCACAAGTTTGCCAGTCTATTGTGGGATTGTGCTTCTGTAGCCATGGATACCCTAGTACAATCGCGTAGTGTGGCGACTGAATAACCTGGAATTGCAGGGTTTCAGAGTGCAGGGCTCCAATACGCAGGTTTACTGGAAGTGTCTCATGAGTTATATGGGAGGGTTGCAGGGGTCTCCCATCAATGACTTCAATAGCCAAAGGAGAATCGCGTGACTGCAAAGGGGTAGCATGTCTTTCAGTCAGAATCTACAAAATGTCCTGCTGCCCCTGAATCGATCAGCGCAACAGCAGTTAAGGAGTAATTACCCCAAGACAGGATAACCTCGAGGATAGGTTTACCCTTTGCCACCTCCAGGGACTGAGATATGCCACCTAAGATCTGTCCCCGACAGGATCCTAGGTGTGGGCATTTCCCAGACGTACAGGGCAGGATTTTAACAAATGGCCAGGCTTGCCACAATACAAACAAAAGCCCTCTCTCTGTCGGATTGGGTGGGTAGGTAAAACTGGGCGCCAGACGAGATGGAGGTCTACGCAGATGCTCCCTAAAGGAAGGTCTCTCCCTGATCCTGGTATCGATCAGGACCGTGAATTAAATTAATTCATCCAAGTCTCGGGGTATGTCGCGGGCAGCGATTTCGTCCTTAACCAAATCGCACAGGCCCTGGGAGAATGCTGCCACTAAAGACTCATTGTTCCACACAACCTCAGCTGCCAGGGTACGGAATTCAATCACATACTCAGCCACAGTGCGAGTACCCTAGCGTATAATCATGAGGTGTTTAGAAGCTGATGCCTTCCGACAGGGCATTTCAAAAACTATATGGAAGGAATCCACGAATGCCAGGAAGTCGTAAACTATAGGTTTGTCCGTCTCCCACAACGGATTGGCCCAGGCTAAGGCCTTGCCAGAGAGTAGAGAAATCAGAAACCCAACTCTACTGCGATCATTGGGAAACGCCTGTGGAACCATCTCCATAAATATACCCACTTGGTTTAAGAACCCGCGACACAACGTCGGGTCTCCCTCATAACGCTGAGGAGTAGGAGCATGCCAAGAAGAACCCCTGATCAAGCCTGCATCAGGGTTGGCAGGTGCTACCGGTGCAGGGTTCGCATCTGGGGAGGCCACCGATTGACCGACTGGGCGGTCAAGATGAGCAGTACGGTTTAACAAGGTTTGCAATGCCATCGTAATTTGATCAATGCGCTGCTCTTGAACCTCCATTCTGGCTAGGAGATCTTGGGTAGAAGGGTTACCAGTACTGTCTGTAGACATGGTCCTTTTGTACTGTCACGGACTCAGAAACGAGACTTGGACCAATACAATAGGTAAAACAATCTTTATTGAGATAACACACGTATCGAACAACGTACAGTAAGAACACCATACAATACAAGGATGTCCAGACGGAATGTTCTTCTGTAGTAGAAATGAAAAGAACTCCAACGGCAACTAGGAGAGAATCGACTCAGATCTGCACCTGAACCTCACTACAGGTCTGCACCTGTACAGACAAGGAACAGTAGGATGCTGCGCCACAGGTCTGCACCTGCACAGACTACGTACGAAAGACCTAAACTGTGCTACAGGTCCGCACCTGAATGCTGCAGTATGCAACAGGAGCAGGGGAAGTCTGCCAGAGCCACCGAGACACCCACCAGTTACTCACTGGAGCGATTGTATGCTTGGTATGCAGCAAACAACCTGGGTATCACAAGGTGTGTCGTCAGACGAGCCCACAGTTGGCTCCAAGGGTCATACACAGAGCGGGCATACAGACTGCGCCACAAGTAAGTACCAATACAGATAGTCATCCAGGCCAATGGTCATACACAGAGCGGGTATTCAGACTGCACCACAAGTCAGCACCAATATGGATAGTCAGCCAGGCCAAAGGTCATATACAGAGGGGATAGTCTACCAGAGCTGCAGGTTCTGCACCAGAAAGGTTCTCAGACAAGCCAGGGTCATACACAGAGTGGGTAGTCATAAACAGAGCCAAATCGTCAGAACCAGGATGGATAGAAAGCCTAAACACCTCTACACCATTGGACACCACGAAAGGGCACTTGAGAGTGGCGTCCAGAAGGTTTATAACCCCAACCTCCCAGGAAGAGGAGGAGCCCAAAAGCTGATGCCTGGCACTTTAAATATGAGGCGCGTCCAACCTGGACGCGCGCCAGAGAACAGAGTGGGACCGTCGGAAGAGGCTGCGGTCGGCTGCCAGGCAACGCTGGGTGCTCGCAGCCGCCACTCCTGACCACACAGAGTCAAAGTCTGCTTCCGATGCTGCGGCTGTCAAGCAGGTAAAGTTGTGGTCGGCTCGGCAGCCGCCGCTATGACACTAACATATCCAAGTACAGTGCAGACAGGGCCTACTGCCCACACAACCAGACAGTGTGCACAAGCATGCAAGGAGTGGGGGTGGGGAAGAGATTGAGGATCCCCATATATACGTACAAGGAGTCTATGGCCCTAGTGAGAAACTACTTGGAGCATGTGCCCATTGAATTTGCCACAGAGAATAACAGGGGGATTGGTGAATGGAAGATGCAGGCTTTGTGCTAGGGGTTCCCTTCAGTTTACTCTGTGTCCAGGTGCTTGTGCAACAAGGAATCAATTAAGAAGCATTGAGTACATATGTCAAGACTAAGATGGGTGAAATTGCTCAGAATGTAAGGGTTACTGGTGGCTGCCCACCTGCAATTATTATCTACTTTTTGCCTCAAACCAAAATAGGCAACAAATGGTACTTCCCGCAAAACATTTTCAGCGAAAAGTGCAGTTTTCCCGCTTTTGTCACCTAGCTCACTGCATTGAAATCAATAGGAAGAATGATTTTTTCCCCACGACATGGCAATTTTCTCTTCTTTTCCTGCAGGCATATAAAAGATGTCGGACTGTCACAGCATGCCATTCTGTGTTTTTGAGTGGATAAAGCAGCACATTTTTGACTAGAGAAGACAGGCAAATAAAATGAAATTGAATCTTATTTTAGGTAGTCTTTTAGGTAGGACACTTGTTCTCTGTATTATGGGAGGCTGGGGGCACTTTGGGGGTGAAAGGAGGTTGACCCTAAATACCCCATAATTCTGTGTGACTGACTGGAATGACACAAGGACCCGTGATCCAAACTGTTTCCTGATCTGCTGTTATTATCTCTGTGCTGGCGGAGTCTGGAGTTGGGAGAAGGGAGCAAAGGAGGTTGACCCCAAATACTCCAACATTATGTCTGACTGATTTAATTTGAAAGACACAGGCACATGTGGTCAGATTATGAACTGTCTGTTATCAATGGACAACCAACACATCAGGCATGTGGGTGAGACACAGAGACCATTTCCACAATGAAGATTTACACCACCAACACATATTTCAGTGTGTGAAGTATATGTGACAAATGGTGAGAAGTGAATTGACATGGTGGGGAAAGACTTGCCACCCATCAGACCCGGACTGGCCATCTGGCATACCTGGCATTTGTCCAGCGGGCCCGTCCGGGCGTTTAAAAAAATATAACAAATGAACGCCTGCTGCCGCTGCCCCCCCATGGGCTGCTCAAAAAATAAAAATGGGCTGCTCAGCCTTAAAAGCCCGGGCCTAATTTTTGTCCCAGTCTGGGCCTGCCACCCATACATTCATTACAAGCTGGTACTGCTTCACCATCAGATGCCAGTGGAGATCCCCCCCCACAGGAGCAGGAGAAACATCAAACAATACAGCATCATCACCATCCATATATTGTTCTGCAGATGCCGAACCCTTCGGCATGGACAGAGGGTATGTTGACGTATGAATTAGGCTACTGAGGGAGCCTAATCCTGCACACTGTTTTGGGCACTGTGACCATGTTAGCCTTGAAACACAGCAAATAATACTAAATATGAGAATCCAGAATGTAGGGTATATCTTGAAATACTGGTAAAAGTATGGTAAAAGCTATTTGTAGAGGTAACAGTCTACAAAGTCACCATCAATCCACACCTCATCAGCAGTTACAATATTGCAAAATCCAGTATACACAAAGAACACCAAGCAGAGAGGTCCTCCAGTTCTGTACCTTCTTCCAAAAAATAAAAGAAGGGCATAACTGATTTGTCTGAGTATCACTAAACCTGCACTCAAGCGAACAATTTTGTCTGTGTTTTCTACAAATTATTAGGGTCTATTTGTTTTTATGTGTACAATTCAGGTGTGAGTAAAAGCTAACTCTTCTGCTGTCTCAGAAACATACAAATATAACAAATGTGCAATGAGTATCATGAGATTTGAGGTACAAAAACTGCTGAGGAAATATCTTACTATGGTCTCATGTATGATGAGGGTTATAAAATATTGACACTATCAATACTTCATCACTAAGGTCCAGTTTATCCTAATGACAGTGTATATTCCAGCTGGACACTTAGTTCCCTCTAATAGCATATGCCATGCTCCCTTCACCAAACTGTATCTTTGTGCACAAAGAAGGTTCACAACAGAGGCGTAGAGGAGGCCCCCGCAGCCCCTGCGGTGCAGGGGGGCCCCACCAGCCTCAGGGCCCCCAAATTTGTTATCACCACATGCTTTTGAATTGAAGGCCCCACCAGTCATGGGGCACCCAATTCTATCCTCAAATACATTTAAATTGAATTGGAGGCACTGCCAGTCATGGGACCCCCAAAAGAAAATTAAAAAGCGCCACAGAAGTGAGAAGCGCCGATCAGTGCACCGGGTGGCTTCTCTATTCGCGTCCTCGTCCCAGTCGCGTCGGCTTCCTGTCAATCCTCCAATCAGACTCAGGCGTTGCGATGATGCTCACGCTATAATCACTCCTTATAAAGGATGACTGGCTGAGTTGAGCAGCATAGTGTCCTCCTGTCACTTTCATGCATTAAATCATGGAAATGTGTATTTATTTTGTAGGGATTAGTTGCTCCAACTTCACAATGATTTCAATAGAGCTTTTAGTCCCTTGATGTTAGTTGTTATTTCTCCACTATGGTGCCCTTTGGTTTGCTCTTTAGCTTTTTGAATATATCTTATATCTTGCAGTATTAAGATGACTTAACATGATAAATGTATAAATATTTATTTGCAGTGATTGTCAGGATAGTGACAGTGGAAAGGAGGGATGGGGATCATGTCACACAGCCCCTACAAGCATCAGCTCTTATGGTTCTGCCTGTTCAAGGGGCAAGGATGAGGTTATTACAGCTCTGTAAGGGAAGTCCAGTGTGTACATACAATTCTTCTTCATTCATATGCAGTAGCAAAGGGTCAAGCAGGAGCTCAGAAAAAGAAGCTCACGGTCCTAAAACATCATATTATACATATACAAAACATATAATAAGTAAACAAAATGTCAAGTACTGCAAGCAATGAGGGGAGCCTCCACAATTTCCAAATGAAAAACAATACAAAATACAGTAATTTGCTGCTCCATACAAATTATTTAAATGTTAACCCAGTACATAGAATAATTACCACTCCCATAAAATGCACTTTTCAAAATGAGGTTCTGTTGCATGCTTTGGCCAAAATAGGTCTAAGCTTGCCTGCCAAGGCACAGCATTTTAGGAAAGTCCTATTTATTGCATTTCACCATAACATTTGTGTTATAAAAATGCTATATTTTAAAAGCTCTGCCTATTTCCCATAGAGCTTTCAAAGGGATTTCTCTGCAGTGAGTGGGTGGGAACCTCAAAAATGGTGATATATCCACAGACCACTATTATAGAGGACTTTGTTGGCTACTGCTATTAAATGCATGGAATATGACTAACACAACTTTCCAATATGAATCAAATCTTTCATTTGCCTTTGCTAGGATAATTTTGCACACTTTATGGTGGTTTATTTAGGGCTCCACTAGACATATTCACAAACATTAATCTGGTTTTCAGAAGGCTAAATGTGCATTCAGTCACATTCCTTGTCCTTATGTGAACCTCATTTTGTACCTGTGCTGTGTTGGTGTTTGGGGATAATCCACAGGTGTGAGGAGCTATGGTCTGCCACGATGTCCTGAATCTCCTAGAAAATAAAATGAGAAGGACAAAGTGACACAAGTTCCTTGTGAATGGCATAATGATGATTATGTGTAAAGAAGAGACTACGTTTTTGGTAGTGATTTGCATATTATCATGATGATTCCTCTTATGTCAGAGCCCCTGTCTTTAGTACAATTAACTGATGTTCATTTAACATTACTCATCCAACAGCCACCCTCCAATAAAGGTCCCATTATTCTCAAAATCAAGAGACAAGGATTTCCTGGGGATGCTGAGGAACAGGACTACTCCCAGGAAAGATTTCAAACACATAGGCAATATGATTATGTAGGTTGGCGTCACAGAGCACAGAGTAGAAATATTTGCTGTTGATGAACAGATGGTCATCATCTTTTATCACCTCAAAAGGTGGATGATTCTCTTGGATGTCAAGCTGTTAAGTTATTTGACCTCATGCTGTACCATGCCAAGCAGTGTGACCTTGGCCTGGTATTTTCTGGTCTTTGTCGTGTCTTCTTCTTCTAGGCTGAATAATATGTCTCTCTGATTCTGCGAGCACCTGTATGTGGCATATCCTATCTGGGCAGCACCGATGCTGCAGTTGCTGCTTCACCAGCACCTCCACATAGAGATGGCATTCTATGTGTTGTCACAGCTGAAGCATATGGCCTTGTACCTAAAGGAGGATGTCCACCTATATCAGGAGAACCCATGGCCTCCCTGTCCCCTAATTCCGTTTCACAACAGATGTAGTGGGAATAAGGGGATGATGCAAGCTGTCTGGAAGGGATCATTCTAGGCTGACTGGAACAAACTGATGAGGTAAACTGGTGCAAGGTAGCCAAATCATGAATTGAGAAACATGGTCACGCACATGGTTGTGGTTGAGGGCAGCAAAATGAATTCTTCAATGAAAAAAATGGATGGGTAACAACAGCAGAGTATTATCACTTGAATGCAGGTAACCAAGGGAAGGCTTGTAGAACATTCAGGGAGGAGGAGGAGGGCAAAGGAGTCAACAATGCAGAGTGGACCAGAATGAGCAGGGGGCTCATCCAGATGAGATGTGGCAGTTTAGATGTTGTTTGAGACATGGAGTTTGGCAATTTGTCATTCATGAATATGTTGTTTGGTGCAGGTTAGGACATTGTTGCATTTTTCTTGGCAGTGAGGATATCCTCAGTAGGGCTTTTCCTTTCAAATGCAGAGTGGTACACAAAGGGTTAAGATGCAGTGCAGTGGACAGGTGTGCATCTTTGGTTTGTGTGGATGAAACTCTTGACAGGAGTGCAACTTCAGGGGGTGGAGAGGGTACAATTGTGAGCCGGCCCTGCATCCAAGGTAACCCATGTGATCCAGGGTCCAGAAGGTTTTAGTTATATATCTGTGAAAATATTTTTGTATTTGGGGCCACCAAAAAATGTTTGCACAGGAGCCCTCCAATGACTAGTTACATGACAGACTTTCGGCGACTGGAGGGTATGCAAAGCATTGATTCATTATACATTGAACACCCCTTTTATATTCAAGGGGTTAATGTTTTCATTTTAGCTGTGCAGAAGCTCTGAGGGACTGCATGTTTCAGGGTTCTTTTAGTAGTACTTCCAGGGTTAATTTGAAAGTTGGCTCTTTTTAAGATGCCTCAAAGTCCAAGTATGAGTGGATTGAGTGGATTATTAGATGCTTTCTTGAGTCCAACACTGCATTCTACACCTGGGTTTTGTAGGTGCAAATATACTTGCAGACAATGTCTCCCCATAATGTGTGTTAACACTCACTTTGTACAATAGAATGCCAAATGGATTAGGCTGTTCTATTGATTTTTATGGGTTTAATTCCAGAGGATATTGTCAATATTTATAGTGTGTCAGCTATTTACACGACAGCTAATAGAATGCCAAACTGGGACTAGAAAACTGCCATCATTTATTTTCTGTCGGACAGAATATAATCAAGCATCAGAAGGTGAACAGAATAAAGAATACTGGGTGGAAACCAGGTTCATATATTCTTCTCTATTTTCATTACCATGGACAGAGCACAGGGTAAGTAACCTCAAATGGGGCAGCAGATAGCCATGTGGAGTTATGATCAACATTATTGGCTCCCTTGAATATTTTATATATCATGTATTGTACAATATCTCCTGAAACAAAAATGTGTGTAGTGAAACAGCTTTAGTCTATATACACCCATACCTTTGATACAGAACAGCACAAGATAAAACAATAACAATTAAAAAAGAAATGGGGGGAAAAAGAATACAAATGGAAATATTGCCATGACACAATTAGTGGCACTCTCTTGAAGAATTCAGATCAATTTGAACAGAACTAGAATTTCATTGCTGTGAAATTAAATTGTCATTGTTCACATATCTTGAATTAACCAATCAATGATGTCTTTAATGCTTAAAATGGCCACTTTCATTCCTTGTTCCTTTTTGACAATGTTGAAGACAAGATAGTTGTTTGGGGGCATAAGAAATGCTATCAGTACCAAACATAAAAATTCCAAAGGGTACAAGGCAATCTTCAAAGACCTTGTCATCCCTGTTTTAACAGTTTGTAATGTTATTAACTCCTTAATGACAGACAGACCAGGGAGCATTTTTTAAAATTTTATTTATTTATTTTTATTTTCTCCACTGGTTCAGGGGTCCCCGAACAGCAGGCAGCAGCGAGGGTACCCCTGAATTCCATGATGTACATATATGTCAGGGGTATATGTACGTCTTGGGTCCTTAAAGGCTTAAGAAGTTTGCTACTTGTGGAACTGTCAAGAACTTCAAGGGACATGGTGCAAGAAGAAAATTGATGAGTGAAGTCTTTGAAGGTTGATGCCAACTGTGGAAAAAACACAATGTAAGACATCCACACAGCTTAAGGCTGACCTGGAGCAATCTGGAGTGATGGTTTCAACCCGTACAATATGCCGCACACTAAACCTATAGAAGGGTTTTATGAGTGAAGGCCAAGGAGAACACCACTGCTGAAAGCAAAAAGTTCTATGGACCCGGGGTTGGGGCAACATTGGGGGTGCAACAGATTGAGGCAAACCTGGCAAGGGAATAGAGATCTATGGACAAAGAAGGAATGTATAGAGAGACCTGTTTCACACCAGTGGTGAGTAGGAGAATCCTTGCTGGGGGGAGAGAGAGATGTGGCTAGAGGGGGGAGAGAGAGAGGAACTGGTGGAGGAAGCAGAGTAAGAGACCCATGTATGGAAGAAAGAAAAATATTCCTGATTGGTTTGTATGACTGACTCATAACTAGGTAAGTTATTCTGTTACACAAAGTATTTTTTTTTATTTAAGTGCTGTATGATGAACTCCAGTCTGGATAAGTCTCATTTTAAGGCAAAAATATATCAATACACTAACTTACATAGCAACATATTTACAAAGACAGAGAACAACAAACAAAAGTACTAATTTAAACCTTTGAGTGCCAGCTTGATGTGCAACACATTGGTTCACAATGCGTTGCATACCACTCTGTCATTCAAAGAGTTAAAACTCTATGAGTTTTCTGTAAAAGAGGAGAAAAGAATAAAAATATAAGGGTAAAGAGCATAAGAAATAGACAGCAACACCACAAAGAAAGTAGTTTCAGGTAGAAAAATCATGGAGGATAAAATTTGATGTTCTTCCATAAGGCCCTGCAATTTGCCTCTACCAAGAGAGCCCTACCCAAAAAACCATGTTGGCAAGTCCTGTTCTAAGTATGCCATCTGGACAGTCTCTTAAGGCCAATGGAGAATAATAATGAAAGCCTCGAAATCTCTGATTAATTGGTTTCCTGGAGACTGTGCTGACCTCTTCTATAATTACACTCTAATGTCTCAAATACTTCAGACTCGGGGCTGGGCAAAAATCTACTCTTTCCATTACTACCTGTTTCCCAAATGTCAAGAAAAGGAGAAACCCAACCTCAAAAAATATATGGCACCTAGGCGCCTTCTCCACAAAGAGAATAAAAATAATATAAAAATCAGCGCTATGTATCCCAGATACAGTATATATATTGGTAACCAACGAAGATTCAGCCCAAGTACCTACTTACTCTAATAGGATATATAACATTCTAAAAATTGTACACATATAGATATGTACAAAACTAAGGCGATTCAACAGTTACCACCATATGCTAGATATAGTATGGATTCAGTCAATAAAGTCCCAGGAAAAGAAGGATCCTAGATATTCCGATTGTCTACTGGTCCTTTATGTAAAAAAAGGAGAGATGCATCCAATCAAGATCTATCAATTTCTCAAACTTTAAAATAAGTAGCATCCACTTACAGATTTCTCCACAAAGAAGTTTCCATAGTTAAATTTAAGAAAAGTATTCACAAAAATGACGATTGGGTTAACTATAGCCAGCCCGCTGTCATATCTAGGAAATTCAATCTATTTCCCCCACAACATCTGGAAAAATAGACTGTAGATTTTCATATGGAGAGATTCTGGCAGAAGGTAAATGGTGCTGACTTCCAAAAAAAAAAAAAAAAAACAGGAAGCAGAAAGTTTTGATCAGGTTAGCCCTTTCCTTTCTTTAAAGACAGTTTCCATGTTTTCCACTTCTCTGCCTTGACATGGGAAATATCCAGTCTTAAATTCCAATTCCTGAGGCTATAATTGCTGCCACAAAATAGATTCCCAAGGTCTTCTTTTCAGATTGGGGGGACAAGGAATACATTGGGGAGGGGGAATTCTTCTCCATGTGCACCCTCCTAATACCTTCGCTCTTGTCATTAGACATAAAGACGACATAGTATTCACGGACTTCTGTTGCAACAAGGTCTGCCTCCACCTCACTTGACATAACCATTGTGACACCCCTGAGCAGATCTCAAAACCTTTCGCTAATCAAACATTCATGAGAGGTAAGCTTACTGCTCCTTTATACAGTGTGGATAACAAATCAGTACATTTCCCTAGTAGACCATATCTGTCAAGAACTGTCCATAAGTACTGGAGGCTGACTCTATCAAAAGCCTTGGACTGATCCAACACCAAAAGATACTTACCCAAACCCTCAGCCCTACACTGCTACAAGGTCTCCTGGGTGTTAAGGACTGCAGAAAATATGCTATGACCTTTAACAGTGCAGAGGGGAAAATAACAAGTCTTCTACTGAGGACAAGTGTCTGAACAGGATTTTTGCCAAACTCTTCCTATTAGTGTTCAGGAGGGCAATTGGACACCAGTTCTCTTAGGCTGTAGAATATATCCCTTTTGACAGCAGAATAAGGGCTGATTGACATATGGAGGGAGGTAAAAACAAAACAAAAAAAACCTTGCCTAAGCACTCTAAAGACTTCCATAAGCCAAGGAGACGCAATATCCTTAAATTCTTTATAAAATTAATCTATTAGGCCATCTGGGCCTGGAGACTTCTTTTTACTTAAACTATCAATGGCTTCTGAAGTCTCCAAAACTTATGTCTGATGTCAAATCATCAAAAGGAATTTTTGGAATTGGTGTTTCTTAGACTTAATAAGGGACCCTGAGGCATAACGCAGGCTATAAATATTTTTTACAAGATACAGTCTCACTGCGATTCATGTAGGGATCTGGAAAGTGGTAAGGCCCATAATCCCTTTCCTGAACCACAGAAGCATAGCATCTATATTGTCAGTCTTCCATGAGAGATTTAACCTGGAGATTTCCACTGAATCTCCTTTAAATGAGACAAACAAGTTCAATTTCCTCTTCACACAGAAATGGGTCCTATATTTACCAAATTTCTTCCTTTTAGATAGACTTTTTTAAGAGCTTGCAGGTTCTACCCTACTCTTACATCTATGGAACATGAACTCTGTGTAGTTTGGGAAGTGCTTAAAGGTATAGTAATACTCAAGATGTAAAAAAATATATGTTGTAAGGTTTATGTCCCGGAATAAAACAAGGGTACTCCCACTGCTGAGAGATATTTTATTAAAAAATTATTTGATTAAAAAATTATAACTGCTGAAACTTGAATTTATCACAGTGGCCTGAAAATGTACAGTGGCACTGTTGCTACACCATCCTAGGGACTCCTCTGGTCTGTAGACCATAAATATCCATAGGATGGTGTAGCAACAGCGCCACTGTAATTTTTCAGGCCACTGTGATATTGTGCCTAAAAAATTCAAGTTTGAGCTGTTATAATTTTTTTAATAAAATATCTCTAAGCAGTGGGAGTACCCTTGTTTTACTCAGGAGGATTAACCCTACAACATATATTTTTTTACATTTTAAGTATTACTATCACTTTAATATGCACATCAAACAAACCAATATCCTTGGCTATGCTATTCAGAGAAACACTATAATATGCCATTCTGTCTATGGCACCACCCCTGTCTTTAGGCCTAGTGACAGTATTAAAATCACCACCAAAGATAATCAACTGGGAGGAAAACAAAAAAGGCTTTTTCATTAAAAAGACTATTTTTCTCTGAAGGAGACTGAGGCCCATAGATGTTAATAAGTTAATGTTAATAAGTTTGAGATCTTGTCCCCTTAATGAGATATCCATTAGCATACATCTGTCCATCTCTATATGTAATGTATGGGATAAGCGCTGAAATACTTAAATATATTGTACAGATCAGCCCACCACTATATCTATTACCTATACCTATACATCTCCTAGTCTGAAGTTCTCACATCTAACAAGAGAGTGTGTATTAACCTCTTGGGCACCAAATCTTTCTCTATCCACTATTTCCGTATCTGTCCATCACTATCTGTATTTGACCCCGACAAGTCACTTTAAAACATTTAAAAAGAATGGCTACCCCCCCCCCCCCCAAGGCTCTGTTGCAAGAGACCAGAAGGAAGGTACCCACTCCTTCTTAGCTTTATGGAGAATGGCAAGATTGTCTAATCTGGTCTCTTGCAAAAATAGAATATCAAAATCCACTTTAACAAAGTAATCATAAGCTAGAAACAGGGCCTTACCTTTAAACTTGCCACATTTAGTGTTTCAAGGCTGATCGAGGAGTATGCTGCTATGTGGAAAATAAATAATTAGGAAACTTTCCCTTTCTTACCCTCTCTTTGTTAGAGGAAAAAAAATAACCAGAACCATACCTGTAAAAAATAGCCCATATGGAAGGCTTTCAGATGAGCTTAAATTAAGGGCCTCATAAAGCTCATCATTATCTTCTTGTTTCCCCATTTCCCCCTCTTCTACTCTAGAACTGCAATCTCCTGCCAGGAGTGCCCAAAAATCTTTCTGATTTCTTAGAGGTATGAGGAGGATGGGTTGGGGGGCAGACAGAGAATAGGGGAACATGCCAGGGACAACAGACTGGACAATTTTAGGGAAAAGATGATTTTACAGAGATAATTTTAATCTTTCTATGTAGGACCCTTCCCTTTACCAACTCCCACCACCAAACCTTTCCTCCTCCTCCTTACAAGGGATCAAAGATTAAAGGGTCTCTTATTATGAGTGATTTCAGTATCCTGTAACTCTGAGCCTGAAATAGAAGTGAAACCAGATTCTTTCACAATTTGAGAAGGGATACCATATCTGGTACATTTGGAGTACAGGAGAAAGGGTCTCAATGGGGAGGATGGGGTGGGAGAGACAAGGGAGAAACATTAGGAGGGTTCTCTGAGATGGTAGTCTGGACTGTAGATCTTAACTGATCGCTGGGGATGTCTGTCTTTGGATTGACCTTATCAGGGACAGAGGACCCAGAAGGACCTGGCACTGCTAGATCATCTACGAAATGGACCAGAAGTCCAGCCTCAAGATTGACAGGCCTCTGGGCATTTCCTATAAGAATAAATTACATCTAACCTCCCTACACTGTGAGCTCTGATGCCCAATCCCATCAGACAAATTACTGTGTGTAACATGTAACAAAAGGGCTTGCCTAGGTAAGTGTGCACCATAAAGAGGTTTGTTATATCTATATAAATATTGTGTGTGTGTAACAAAAAGACTTACCTACGCCCATCATAGTTAGGTATATCTATAGAATCACTGTGTGTAACATAAGGATTTACATAGGTAGGTGTCCATCACGCAGCTGTCATGTATATGTATATAATTATTGTGTACAAGAGAACAATTTAACTAGGTAGGAGCCCATCATTCAACAGTCAGGTATAGCTATATCATTACTATGTGTAACAGAAGGACCTACCTAGGAAGGAGTCATACAGAAGTCAGGTGTATCTATATAATTATTGTGAGTGACAGAAGGACTCTCATAGTCCATCATACAGTAGTCAAGTGTAACTATATAATTCCTGTCTATAAAAGAACAACTTATACAGAAGTCATGTGCATTTCTATAATTATTGTGTGTAACCGAAGGACCTACACACACACACACACACACACACACACACACACACACAAACACACACACACACACACACACATATAATATGTCCCTTTCAAAAACAAATCTTGGGATAGCATCCTTACATTTTTAAAATTGTTCCTAAAAGCAATCTTGTTTTGGATTATCAACAAAATGCTTCATTGCACTAACTCACTTAATGACATAGGATCATTTTACAATGCAATATGGTGACTTCTGTGCCCCTTTTCACAGGAGCCATTAAGATTTCCTGGCCATATTAATGTAAGTGGGGATTTATTATTAGGGAATGTTAGTTCTCCTTTAAGAATATCCTAGTCTATGGAAGTCTAACCCAGGCAGTATAACATAGGGGTGGGCAAAGTGACTGCAACTCAAATCATCCCATGCCAGTCTTTGGGAACTGTAGTCCAGAAACATCTGGAGGGCCTCTCATTTGCCTTTCCTGGTATGACATACAGTGGGAAGATGCACAAGTTTAATTTTTATAGAAAATTGAACCGTGAAAAGTAAATGTCTCAGTGTAGATCTTCTCCAGCTTCCATTACACCCTGAGGACACAGTCATTAGTCCAGTAATATTAGAACATTTAGTACGGTGAGAGGCTGAGAAATGAGGCTCTAGGTTATTAAAATACATGGCCCAAGAGCAGTGCACTGGTGTGAAGCAATAAGGCAAGGAAATGAGAGGGCTGTCTGTGGCTTCCAGGATTCTTATTAAATAACAAGTCACCAGGATGTGTGTATTCCACAGAGACTGCATCTTTGGCATTAGCTTTAATTCATTACTACAACCTCTGACTGTCTCAGGTTTAGATGGGAAACCTATTTCCTTACTATCCCCACTCAAGATGCTTCCAGTGTAGCACTGTGTAAGCTAAGTTTATGGAGAAAGTAAAGGGGATCAGGGTCAATGCACCATACAAATACAAATTCCAACCTTCCCATTGAGATAAAATGGATTTTAACCCTTTGAATCTCTAGAGGGGTCTCCAATGCATTTAAATCAAATTGGATGTTTATTTGCCCCTTATGGTACAGTTTGGTTTGCTCCAGAATTGTTCCTCTTTAGCTTCCTGAATAAGTTCTTTTGGGCCTTAAGTTTTAAAGAAAAGGGGAGTAATCCTGGGGTAAACCAACTGTACCATAAATGGAACTTTTAATGAATGCTAGAGAAGTATAAGTGGAAACCTCTAGTGTCCAAGGGGTTAAAATTTCAATCCATGGGAATGTCTGTCTCTTATTGGGTCCAGAATTGCATCTCTTTAGCTTTCATATCATGACATTTTCTGGTGTCCTGTTGAACACACAATAAGATGAGTAATGGAGGGGGTGTAATCATAAATGAACAGTGCATTGGCACTACCCACAAAATAATGTATCAATAAAACCAACAACATTCATTTTAGCAGATGTCTCAGACTTATATCATAGAATCCGAAACTAGAAATTACATAAATTAAAGCAAAAGATAGACAATGTATGGCTCTCCAGCTAGTATTCCTTAAATACCCAAGAACTGGATTAGAATGATAGGAGTGGTAGTCTTCCAAAAACTGAAGAATCACAGGTTTTTCCCCATCAATTATAGCAACAATATAAGACACCTACCAAATTTAAAATTTTCTGGTATGAGACAGCAGACAAGTGGTACAATGCAAAAGCATAATGTATTAAATTCACGTCACTTTAAGCCAAAGTTTTCTACCCTTCATGGGCTGTGGCCGATATCAGGGTTGGGTTTGTAATATGCATGTGTGTGTATGTTTTTTTTTGTGTCAGGGAACGATAACGAATTCCTGATATCACAGTAATTTAGAATCCTTTGTTCCAGACATAGGGGACCATTTGGCAAATTTGCCTATTATTGGTTTGTGAAAGATGTGTCATATTTGATTAAAGCCAATGGTAAAATGTTAAACCTTTATAAAATTAACTGTTCAGCATTTCAAATTAACCTAACCGAACATCTCAGGTATAATACACACCTGTGTATAATATGCAGGTCTAAATTATACCCAAGATTTTAGGGGAAAATAAGAGTGCATCTGTATAATACACCCCCTTGTTTTCCCAAGTGTTTTGGGCTCTGATTCCATCCCTCCACCCACCTCAATGCTATCCCAGCATCCTCTCCTGCTACCCACCCCCTCTGGAGCCATCTGTGATAGCTGCACAGCGGATGCAACCCCAGGTACAATGCATAGATCTCTGCAAATTGGATCTACAGTAATGCCCTGTAAGGACCCTGAGGTCCTCTAAGGGCATTACCATTGGCTTAAATTAAAAGGTCCTCTAAGGGTACTGCAGGAAACAGGCTGCAAATGCAAGCATGCTGCCCACTGTGCAGCTATCACAGATGACTCCGGAGGGGTCGAGTAGCAGGAGGGGGAGCTCTGGGCAGATTGAGGTGGGTGGAGGGATGGGGGGAGCATTTTTCATTGTGGGTTGAAATTTCTGTGTCTGGAATGTCTTGCAGCACACTGAAGTTATTAGATGGTGCTATCACAGTCTACCTTAGTGTCTGTCCTTATTTGCCTTATTTGCCTGATTACCATGACAGTATGTAAGTGCCATGTCGAATGAAGGTACAGGGAGTCCACTTAATCAGAGCATCCTGCCCAGGATGGATTCTCAAGACCAGAAAAGTGACCAATTGTCTTGCTATGCAGACACTGTTAAATCGCACGGCTCACCTAGACCACTTTGCTTCGCAACCGGTGGCTTCCCCAGCATCTGCACTGGTTATGGCCACTGCACCTGAGTTGGGCATAAGTAGAGGATTGTCTGGCTCTGGTCTTCTACCCCAAAGATATGATGGGGAACCTGCTATGTGTCCTTAATCAGCTGGGAATTTTTTTAGAGATGGTACCCCATGCATTCCCTACTGAGTGAAGTAAGGTGGGACTCCTGATCTCCATTCTATCTGGCAAGGCACTGGCCTGGGTGAATCCACTATGGGAGACAGAGAAGCCTATAAAACACAATATCACTGAATTTGTAGCCTTGTTTCAAAGAGTCTTTGACGTTTCTGGTTGTGCTACCTCTGCTACCAAATGATTGATGACAATACGGCAGGGTGCATGTACTGTAGCGGACTATGCTATTGAGTTCCGCACTCTGGCAACGGGCCCTGGCATTACGGGTGTTGTAGTGTAACGGTTGCACACCAGAGGCTTAAGGAGAGACACATGAAATACATTGTGAATGCGCATGGATGCAGGTAAATCCAATGCATAGGAAACAGGGTTAATTTTGCGAATGATTCTGTAAGGACCAATGAATCGAGGTGCCAACTTATTAAATGGGACTTGGAGTTTCAAGTTTTTAGAAGACAGCCATACTCTATCCCCAACTTGGAAGGAAACCGCTGAAAGCCTCCTGCGATTAGCATGGCGCTGATGGCGCTGAAAGGACTGACCTAGTGCCCTCTGAACTTGTGCCCATGTGGAACGGAGTTGCTCAATATGCTTGTCTAGAGCTGGAATCTGTGTGTCTGAAAGCAATCCGGGAGCAGGCAGGGTTGGAAACCATAATTAATCAGAAATGGAGAGCTCCCGGACGAAGAATTAACCGCACAATTCCTGGCGAACTCCGCCCAAGGCAACAAGTCGGCCCAATCGTCATGATATTCAGTCACAAAACATCGCAGATACTGTTCCAAGCCTTGATTGGCACGCTCAGCGGCCCCATTAGTCTGGGGATGATATGCAGAAGAAAAAGATAGCTGTATGCCCATCTGTTCGCAAAACGCCCTCCAGAATCTGGATACAAACTGGCTCCCCCTGTCGGACACCAGTACCCTGGGTACCCCATGCAACCGGAACACCTCTCTAGCAAACACCATTGCCAGTTCTTTAGCAGAGGGAAGGCCATGGAGAGGTATGAAATGAGCCATTTTAGAAAACCTGTCTACCACCATCAATATAAAGGAATACCCTCTAGACCTGGGCAATTCTCCCATAAAATCGATATAGACATGAGACCAAGGACGTTCGCCATTAGGCACTGGCTGGAGCAATCCCACTGGGAGATGTCTAGGGATTTTGGCACGGGCACAGGTGGCACAGGCATTGATAAAATCGGCACAATCAGATCTCATAGAAGGCCACCAAAATAATTGAGAGATGGACCATAACAATTGGTCCCTACCAATAGGTCCCGCAGCCTTAGAGGAATTAGAGGAAGCCTTAGAGTTTCAAGTAATCGAGTACGGAGCGGTTCAGCGACAAAACATTTGCCCACTGGAGTTTCATGGGGAGCAGAGGCCTGGGAGGCCAAAATCTCATCCCCAAGTGGAGAAGTGATACTAGTACGTATGGTGGCCAAAATACGGTCAGGTTGGATAATAGGTGCTGGTGCTTCTTCTCTGTCAATCTCAGCCTCGAATTGTCTTGACAGAGCATCAGCCCTATTATTCTTTGATCCAGGCAAGTATGATACAATGAAATTGAATCGAGAAAGGAATAATGCCCATCGCGCTTGGCGAGAGGACAATCTTTTGGCCTCAGAGAGATGTCAGATTCTTATGATCAGTCAGAATCAAAACAGGATTTTTAGTGCCTTCAAGTAAATGACGCCATTCCTTGAGAGCGAGGATAATGGCCAATAACTCTCTATCACCAACCTCATAATGGCTTTGGGCTCCCGTTAATTTCTTTGAAAAGAACCCACAGGGTCTGAGTGAGCCACCTTTGACTTGTCGTTGAGAGAGTACTGCCCAAACCCCAATACCTGAGGCGTCAACCTCCAAGGTGAACGGAAGTAATGCATTGGGGTGGGATAACACAGGAGCATTAGCAAAGGCTACCTTCAGTTTCTCAAAGACCTCTTCCGCAGCCACCGACCAAAGAGCTGGGTTAGCGCCCTTATGTGTGAGGTCAATCAGGGGTTTCACAATGGAAGAGAAATTCTTAATAAACTTCCTATAATAATTGGCAAACCCTAGAAATCGTTGGATGACTTTCAGACTCTTAGGTTTAGGCCACTGTAGGACTGCCGTCAATTTTTCCTTGTCCATGGCAATACCGTCTTTGCCAATTATAAACCCCAAAAACGGTACACTGGTTTTGTGGAACTCACATTTCTCCACTTTACAGAATAACTTATTGTTTCGTAATCTCCGCAGTACTTCAGACACATCCTTGATGTGTTGTGACAAGTCTTTAGAGTGGATGAGTATGTCGTCGAGGTAGACTACAACACATGACTGTAACATATCTCTGAGGACATCATTAATTAGTTCTTGAAAAACTGCGGGGGCATTACACAGACCAAATGACATAACTAGATATTCGTAGTGCCCGGATCTCGTGTTAAAGGCAGTTTTCCACTCATCACCGGCTCTGATTCGTATCAAATTGTAGGCAGCAGGTAGGTCCAATTTGGTGAAAATCGAGGAACCCTTGAGTCTATCAAAAAGCTCGGTGATGAGTAGTATCAGGTAAGCATTTTTTGCCATCAGCTTATTTAACCCACGGTAGTCAATGCAAGGTCGCAATTCGCCATTTTTCTTTTTAACAAAAAAGAACCCGGCCCCAGCCGGAGAGGTAGATTTCCTAATGATCCCTCTATTAAGGGCATCAGAAATATATTCTTCCATTGCTTGGTTCTCCTCGCAAGACAATGGGTACGTGCATCCCCTAGGTGGCACCGTTCCAGGTGTTAATTCAATGCAACAGTCATATGGTCTGTGCTGAGGTAAGGCGCCAGCCTCTCCCTTACTAAAAACATTGCTAAATTGCTGATAGACATCAGGTATTGAAGGGGAGGTGCACAAGACCTTAACGGGATGTGTGACGCAATTCTCCATACAGAACTGAGACCAAGTAGAAATCTCACATTTTTGCCGATCAAATTGTGGATTATGCAACTGTAACCAAGGGAACCCCAATATTACGGCATGGTGAGGAGAGTTAATTAACTGAAACTGCTGCTCCTCCCTGTGGAGAGCCCCAATAGTCATGGATAATGGCATAGTTTCAAACATAACCTGAGCGGGTACCAGGGGTCAGCCTCTACAGAGTTGGGGGTCTCCATCATATCTTAGTGGTAAGGGTGCAGAAGCCGTTAACCCTTTTATTGCAGCCCCAAGGGCCCTAGTATCATTCTCCGGTGTCTGACTGGGCAAGACCACCGGGTTGAAACCGGACTTATCAGCAAGTACTGTGCGTTCAAGAATAGTTTGAATGGCAACTGCCAACTGATGCAAACGTTGCTCATGCATATCCATCCTCCAATGGATATTCTGCGTATTACCATCACTCTTAGTGTCTGAGGTCATGTGCCCTTTCGTACTGTCACGGTTTGTTAAGACACTCAGACAATAGGTTTAGGTAAAAGCATAACTTTATTAAAAAGTTAAAGCACTCCCCATAGGGTTCGCATACATATACATACAATATATAGCAACAGAGAAATAGAACAGGTTCTACCGAACTTGCCTATAATACCGAGCAAGGCAACCTAGGCGGCTATAAGGAATAGCAATAGCAGGCTCTACCGACCTTGCTTATACCGGGTAAGGCAACTGTGAGATGGAATATACCGGTTCTACTGGCCTTACCAATACCGGGCAAGGCAGCCTTGGGAGATGCTGAGAATAGGCTCTACCGGCCTTGCCAATACCTGGTAAGGCAACCGTGAGATGGAATATACCGGTTCTACCGACCTTACCAATACCAGACAAGGCAGCCTCAGTGAATACTGTGAAGAGGCTCTACCGGTCCTGCCAATACCGGGTAAGGCAACCGTGAGATGGAATGTACCAGTTCTACCGGCCTCACCAATACCGGGCAGGACAGCCCCAAAGGAGGAGACCACCAGGTTAAACGGAGATAACCAGCGTCCGCACGCTGGAACCAACAGTATAATATGTACCAGGTTTAATGGAGTAAACCAGCAGCCACGCGCTGGGACCAACAGTATAATCTGCCACCAGCTTTAATGGAGATAACCAGCGTCCGCACGCTGGGACCAACAGGATAGTATACCACCAGGTTTAATGGAGTAAACCAGCGTCCGCACGCTGGGACCAACAGGTTAATATGCCACCAGGTTAAATGGAGTAAACCAGCGTCCGCACGCTGGGGCCAACAGTATAATCTGTCACCGGGTTTAATGGAGTTCACCAGCGTTCGCACGCTGGGACCAACAGGATAATCTGCCACCAGGTTTAATGGAGTTAACCAGCGTCCACACGCTGGGACCAACAGGATAATCTGCCACCAGGTTTAATGGAGTTAACCAGCGTCCGCACGCTGGGACCAACAGTATAATATGCCACCAGGTTTAATGGAGTTAACCAGCGTCCGCACGCTGGGGCCAACATTATAATCTGTCACCAGGTTTAATGGAGTTAACCAGCGTCCGCACGCTGGGACCAACAGGATAATCTGCCACCAGGTTTAATGGAGTTAACCAGTGTCCGCACGCTGGGACCAACAGTATAATCTGTCACCAGGGTTAATGGAGCTAACCAGTGTCCGCACGCTGGGACCAACAGTATAATCTGTCACCAGGTGTAATGGAGTTAACCAGCGTTCGCACGCTGGGACCAACAAGATAATCTGCCACCAGGTTTAATGGAGTAAACCAGCGTCCGCACGCTGGGACCAACAGGTTAATATGCCACCAGGTTAAATGGAGTAAACCAGCGTCTGCACGCTGGGACCAACAGTATAATCTGTCACCAGGTTTAATGGAGTTAACCAGCGTCCGCACGCTGGGACCAACAAGATAATCTGCCACCAGGTTTAATGGAGTTAACCAGCGTCCGCACGCTGGAACCAACAGTAAGAATATTGCCGAGACGAGAGAGTGAGCAATGTCGCCAAGCGACTACCGGATGGGAACTCTGAGACTAGGTGAAGGTGGAGCACAGCGAACACCGCAGATTAGACAGCAACCGGAACAAGCCAGACGAAACAACCGGAGCATCAGTCGTCACGGAGAGATCCAACCGGAGTGGCAAGCAGACTGGAACAGGAACATATGAAATCAGGAACACTGGAACTCAAGATTCAGTAGCTGAAGACTCTGGAACACTGGAACAGGCCTCAAGCAGCGAGACAGACTGGAACACAGGACTTTGTAGCTCTGGACTCTGGAACACTGGAGCAGGCCCAACAGCATGACAGGAAGAACAAACAGGTACTGTCAGAGACACCACGAAAGGGCAACCAAAGGGTGCCTGAGCTGAGTATAAATAGGCAGTCAGAGGCGGGCAGACAATAGACAGCCAATAGGAGCCCCTGCAGGTGATAGACAGTGTATAGCACCAATCACGGGCACCATGATACCCTGGCTCCTACTCGCTCAGCATAGTCTCCGTTTGCCAGACCAGTGGCCTGGTTACTCTCACTCCATGTAGTCCCTGGCTTGTCTGACCTGTGACTCTGGCTGCCTACTCGCTTCCTACACGACCTGCTTGCCTGACCTGTAGTCTCGGTGCCTTCTGGCTCTGGTCTGCTCTCATTCTCTGTTGCCTCCGTTCGCAGACCAAGTGGTGACTTACACATATTCTACCATTCTTCTGTTGTATCACCGTGCCCGTGCTTTTTCCTGTCAGTCTCTGTGTGTTGCGCTCCCATTGGCTGAGCTTGGTTTGGCCCGCCCAGTATGGCCTTTTTATACTGGGCCTCTGGCACCTGTCGGGTGCCCTTTCGTGGTGTTCCTGTACCAGTGCTGACTTGTGTTGCTGTGTTCCTGTGTACCGACTTGGCCCGTCTGACTACTCCGCTTCTGTTTTCTGCTCCGTGATTCGACCCGGCCTGGCCGACGTTCCTGCTTTGTGACCTGACCCGGCTTGTCTGACATTCCTGCTCCGTGATTCGACCCGGCCTGGCTGACGTTCCTGCTCCGCGACCTGACCCGGCTTGTCTGACATTCTTGCGCTGAGATCCGGCCCAGCTCTCCAGTTCCTGCTCATCGTGTCGCCTGGGCGATATTCTGACTTCCTCTTAGTCTGTCCCGGCCAGACAGGGAACTATTGTTGCCTCCATTACTGCTGAGTCTTCCATTAACTCTTGCAGAGCTTGTTGCCTCCATTACTGCTGAGCCTTCCGTTATCTCTTACAGAGCTTGTTGCCTCCATTACTGCTGAGCCTTCCGTTAACTCTTGCAGAGCACTGTTGCCTCCGTTACCACTGATCCTTCCGTTAACTCTTGCAGAGCACTGTTGCCTCTGTTACCACTGAGCCTTCTGTTAACTCTTGCAGAGCACTGTTGCCTCCGTTACCACCGAGCCTTCCGTTAACTCTTACAGAGAACTGTTGCCTCCGTTACCACTGAGCCTTCCATTAATTTCTGCAGAGCTATTGTTGCCTCCATTACTGCTCCGGCAGTTGTGCCCGTGGTTGCGTTCCGTTCAGCTCTTGCAGAATACTGTTGCCTACGTTACTGCACCGGCAGGGTGCTATTGGCTCATTTCCATCAGCTCTCGCAGAGTACCGTTGCCTCCGTGACGGCACCGGTTGGGTGCCATTGGCTCAACTTAACTAGCTCTTGCAGAGTACTGTTGCCTCCGTTACTGCACCGGTCGGGTGCCATTGGCTCAACTTAACTAGCTCTTGCAGAGTACTGTTGCCTCCGTTACTGCACCGATCGGGTGCCCGTGGCTCAAGTCTGTTCAGCTCTAGCAAAGTATTATGGCCTCCGTTACTGCTACGGCAGAGGGTATAAGTCTCAGCTCTGCTCTGCAGATCTAAGTGCTTGTCTCCATTCTCGCACCACAGTCTCCTGATAGCCGTTATCAATCAAACTGGGCGTTGCCAAACACACCACATCAGAGACTGATTATATCTTTGGACTTGAACCCATGCTGTGCTGAGGTTGCCTTGTTATGCCTGACCTGTGACAGTATCTGTACCATCCACCTCACTGTATACTGGGCCTGTGTGGGCATATGTCTATGACCTATATTTTCCTGTCTATTCCACTGTGATACGCTATAGCCCGCTAAGTGTATTTTCATTGTATCTTTTAATAAAACTGTGTTTTATTCTAACCTACTGTGTCTGAGTGTCGTACAAACCATTACATGTTGTCTCCCTTGAGCCACTTCCCTAGTCTCGAGATCTTGAGTAGTGCAGTGCACAGCACAGTGTGCAGCTCCGGAGGGACCTTATGTCCTATTTACATATGTCTGGGGTTCTGTGTGGGCTCTACCATTTTTGTTGTTATAATAAATAAAGGTGGTTATATTTTATCTTTGTGTCTGTCCTTATTTGCCTGATTACCGTGACAAGTGCTAACTCAAAATTCTTATGATTTTCCAATTGATGGCTCGTGTCGATTGTCACGTTCCTTGACTTGATAATTTTCTTTCTTGCAGTCAGTCGTGATTTTTGCTCTCTCTAGACACTTACAATGTTAACATTTTAAGACTGAACAGTCAGTTAATATAGTTTTATTATTTGAAAGTATGAAGTCGATTTCACTTGTATTATCATTAGGACTTTTCCATGACCATTTTCTCTGGTACTTTTTCCTGTAGAATGAAATCATGATGTACTAATTTTGTTCTTCTGCAAATTGTTTGTTTGTCTCTTTTGTCTCATGTGGTTCAATCAATTTTCCCCATTTTGGATCTTACCAGTCGTTGTATTGAAACCTTCCATAATTATTTTGTAGTGGTAATTGTCCTGTTTGTAGAGGCATAGTAAGTCATCATAAGATTCTTCAAGTTTATCATCACTATGGCTATTGTAGGGACATAAACTTGAATGATTTGAAGAACATAGCGACTATTTGGTTTGATAGTACAGGAAACAATTCTTTCAGAAATACTTTCTACTTTTACACCTGAGGGCTTGATACTATTAACAAAGCTAAAATCGTTGTTAGTGGCCAAAGGAGTTCCAGGTGGTACACACACAGTTGTACCATCAGAATCCTATTGCTTGGTCAGCATCATCTGCAATGAGCATTGGTCTCAAAAACCCATTTTGTGGCCTAATGCTCGCTGCAATGGGAGGGATTACGAAACCCGGTAGAAGCTGATTGGTTGGGAGGTGCCTAACCCCACATCCCACCCAGTGTAAAAGTGGGAATCATTTTGAACAGGAAATGGCCATACAAAAGCCAATCTCTGTACAAACTGACCTCAGTATGGATCGAGCAATGGCCTGACAGGCATATAGGGGGAATGTTTTATATGTTTTCCTGCTGTGCTGTCAGTGCATGGATTTTCCTTTTGCTTACTGAAGATTGTCCCTCGCCACGCTGCATCCGGACCAGACTGAGAGGCAGTGTGAAGCTGGGAAAGGGAAGGGTGGGGGATCCTTTCGGATTGAATAGCTCTTGAACTACAAAACTGTAAGTATTCAAATATAGCGCTAAGTGTTCAAAAAAGAAATAAAGAAGACTCCGACCACAACTAAAATACAAGTATTACTATTCCTTTAAATGGGGCTAATACTTTGTCTGCCAGAAAGGTATTCGAAGCATTGCACTGTCATGAGTTGGATACCTCTCTTGCACTCAAATTGAGTCATTTTGTCTCAAAATTTATACAAATTTACCTTTATGCATATGCTCAAATAACTCTGGTGGTAATGTCACACTTTTCCTGTTCTGCGTGTAGCTCAAAGTTGAGATGTGACATTATAATTACAACCTGCCTGCTGTGTTATAGGTATTATGTTAAAGATATGTTTGTTTAGTGTCACTCACTCTGTGGGATAGTATACAAGCCAAATTGATTTCCAGCTCAGTTTTATTTTGGAAGGATATTGGTACTGTAAAATTAACAAGAGTATAAATGTTGAATTCAGTCCATAGTTACTACAGTTCTTAATGATATGACAGAATCAAATAAGCATTACAATTTGCAATAATTTTAAAGATAGCATTATCCCCAAACTGTGAAGATAACTTATAGGTAGTTCATTTGTGGTTCTAATGCTTATATCATACAATAAGATTACAGGGAAGGCGAACACATTATATAAATATAGAATAAAAAAGACAAATATATGTATTATACTGTATTTTGTAAGGATACCTTGCTACACACAGAGCACAACTCTAGGAAACTGTATTTTTACATTATTAAAGGGGTCCTGATAATGTATGACTGGTATATCTTTGACAGGTATGGCTGTAATACAAATATAACATGCATGATAAACTGCACCTTGCAATATACAGGGAGAGACCCAAAAGACCCCATTAAGCTTGCAATAAGTAGGGAATGACCCTGTAATCACCATAAAAGACAAACAGTGGCAGACTGCAAACTCTACTGCTGGCAGGACCTAAGTACACACTGAAGTTACGCTGTTAAATCATCTGAACAGCTTTAATGGTAGTGAGGTGTCCAGTGCATTATGAAGCAATGTGTCTATATAGAATCCAAGAGGTTATGCTGAATAAAGAAAGCTGTACTTCTATTTTTCTGGCAATGAAAACCAAAGCACCACTTTTAGGGACATCATCAATTACTCAGATGCATTATTTCAGTGTCCATTATTATATTGTTTCATCAACGAGCTAATAAAATCCAAGTATAAAAAAATATCCAAGATATGATTCCACTGTCAGGATAGCTATTGTATTAAGATGTATCTATTGATTTAAACTTAGATTTAAAATTATTTTACCCCTGTCTTTGCTTGAAATAAGAACTTTGCTTGCAAGAAAATAAGGCATTTAATTTTTAACTGATAGACTGACTTAGGAAGATCTTCATCCAGCAGGTGAGAACTTAAATATATATTTCTCTTTCATTCAATATGGAATATTAGTGTAAAAGCCCGTGTACATGGGCCAAGGTCCGGATGGTGTTAACCCTTTGAGTGCCAGAGGGGTACGCAATGCATTGCTTTGCAATGCGTCGCGTACCCCTCTGGCACTCAAAGGGTTAAGAGGCCGGTCTTGCTCTGCATCATGCACTGTAGAGACTGCCTGAAAGCACAGAATGCTCCCAGCACAGAACTCCCAGCATTCAGGCAGTCTTTACTGTGAATGACAGCTTCTGACAAACATCTTAGTGAATTATTATATAGGATATGTACCATAGGAAGTGATCTTCCACTGGAAGGCAGAACATATCAGAAGACAAGGTCTTGAGGATGGAGCATTGCCTCTCTTTCAGCAGGCTACCTAGACCCCACCTTCAGTTTTAATATGTTTCTCACTGAACTGGACATGGCTTGGAACATTGCTGCTTAGATTTACCTATTTTTTTTATTTTTAGTTAGATATGGGGCTGCCAGAATTCCCCCATTAGGTGGGTTACCATTACTGGCTTCCCCTGGAGATATGTGTATGTGCTGTTGTGGACCCTTTGCAGCCCTTTGGAGAGAATCTTTCAACCCAAATTTTCACTCCCAGCAGGAGCTCTCTGAGACTCTGCTTCGTCACAATGGTAACCTGAAGACAGAAGATGTGAAGCTTGGTGAGTAACCCTTTGAGAGCCTTGGTCTACTTTGTCCCCACTTGTGCCCTCTGAACAAGGGTTGTCCCTGAGTCTTTGGGCTCTTGCACTCATGTTGGGTTTTTCTATTTTTCTATTTCTGTTCTTTGCCCGAGATGTGGAGTATGGATGGCTGCTTAGTACTTTTTAACTGCTTCTCTGCTGGTTTCTCTGGGTTGAGGACTTTTCTTGGGCATTTTCCTTCACGATTGGTGTCTTTTTTATTACCCCCCTCATGTCCCCTGGTGTCTGTGGGTGTTTTGGGTCACTTTTATAATTTTCTGGGTTTTTTGGTACATGGCGCCTTTAAGACGCACTTCCCGCAACACAGCTATCTTTGCTCCATTGACTTCTATGGGAGAACTGCTCTGGGACATATCTCTGCAACCGTTTGTCACAAAGTATTCAGAGTGGCTGCATTCTTCTTGCCTCCTTAAGCCCTTTAATCCAGGTCACATCCTGAGTGTCTTCTGGGCCACTGGGGGCCTGAAATCAGGCATTGCTAGGCAACAGCAACAGAGAAGACTACATTACCCAGAATGACCATTTCTCTGGCTTTCTTCTGAATGGCTGCCTGTTTTGCAGTAACCATTTTACTTCTTTCTTTTTTATCCTGTGCAGTGGTTAAGCAAGGTTGTGTGTAAAGCGGGGAGAGAAGTATACAGAAGAAGTATGATCAGTACTGAATTTTACAAAGCGGTGATCAGATAGAGGAAAAGGGGCAATATTAAAACCAGAAAGTACACAACCTCTAATGAACACAAGAACTTTATGTCTGTGTCTTAAAATTCCCTATCAGAATAGACACCCTAAGATCTTTAATGTTGTGACCAGTTTTGAAAAAATGTTGATGCACTGGGGTGTCTCTTATGTTGCACATACTGGACCTATTAGAATTCATCAATATTGTTAGAGTTTGTCCTTTCTCACCTAAATATAAAACAATATGCCTATTTATTCATAGCAAAATTGGAGTACGAGTTCTTGTCCACATGCCAAGTAAAGCCTCTGATCTACCTCTGCTACACAGATGAATCTTAATTATATGCACTGCCAGTGAAGATGGACTTTTGAAATTTCCCACAAATTACAATGCTTTCCATCCCACCAACTTAAAACGCAGTCATTCACCCACAAAAATTAACTTTCTGGCTACCACAATCAGTATTAGAAACAACTCCATCTGGACATCTCTGTAATACACACCAACAGACAGACCTAATTTCTCAGAAATGACAGTTTCCATCCCAGACACACAAAAAACTCTATTGTTCAGAGCCAGGCCCTAAGATATAACCGCATATGCTCTGAAACTTTGGACTACAATAAAACTCTCCCCAACAATCTTGGGAGAGATTTTTATCAATCACAAGTATAATGCCAAAGTCACAGACATCCAAACTCAGGGAGCCACCAGCATACCCAGAAGAAATTTCCTGTAATGCAAACAACCACAGGAATAGAATGTCATAACAGTCACCTATATTCCCCAGCTTAAACTACTGCACAAAATCTCAAAAGAGGTCCAAACAACTCTGCGTACTGATGGCAAGTTAAACAATATTCCCCAAGCCTCCTCTCCTATAAAGTTCCCCAGAAGAACCAGATAATGGTCTACAAAATGTGAAATCTGTGCACACGTATGTACCACAGGTGAGGTGCTCGTACCACATTCCCACCAAAACCGCAACATTGAGGGCAACTTCACCTGCGGATGATCTAATTATGTGTACCTCATCAATACATCATGTGTGTGAAATGTCCCAATACATGAATATATGCAAGAGAGACAGGACAAATCCTCTGAAAACTGATTAATTCTCATAGGTCCAGTGTGAGCTGCAAAAGTGACACTCCAGTGCATCAACATTTTTACAAAACTGGTCACAGCATTAAATATTTCAGAGACATGAAGAGACATAAAGATTCAGGAGCATAAACTGATGACCAAGTTTGACACTCTGAACTGTGGCCTGACCCGTGACAAGGGATTTATATCACATTACCCCACACATTACCACGCAGAGTAAACATATTTTGGGTCTTTTGGGTCTCAGAGGGGGTGTGCAATGCATTCAAACCAATGGGTTGCACACCCTCTGGTGCTCGGAGGGTTAACACATGCATTTCATAGAGTTAGCCATCTTTGCATGCATCTCTACACACTAAATTTACTAGAGCAAAATGAAAATAAAAATTGTGCCAGCCACATTCTGGGGAATGATTTATACAATACTAGTGTAAAAGCCCGTGTACACAGGACAAGGTCCGAGTAGTGTTAACACTTTGCGTGCCAGAGGGGTATGCAACACATTGCTCTACATGATGCAGTTTTGCGTCCCCTTACCCACGCGCATGACTGCATCGTGATAAACATCCTAGCGAATTATTATATAAGAATAATGATGCTATGGAATTAACTTTCAGTGGAATTTTAGATGTTAAACCAGTTTGCATCAGCTTATAACCTGTCATGTATTTTGTATTCAGCTTTCATTCTAAATCGCCTGAAGAAGAGACCTAGCTGTCTTGAAAGGTTGCATCCTAGAGCCATTTAGTTAGCCAATAAAGAAATCACTTTTACTCTACAAATAATACCCATATTTCCTTCTGTTGCTGTGCAAATGTGAGGTGCAGAGAGGATGAGTTGGAGGTTGAGTCATAGAGTCCACCATCACCTCCTCAACCACCAAAACTAGTCATGTTGTTAAAATACTTAAGTTACACAGTTCTTTGTTTATATGCTGCCAACTCACCTTTACTTAGCTCTTAGAAAGGAGTGAAAACTGTATGGAATGGCAAATTTTCCAAAATATTCGCAGTTGACATTCTTCCCTATTATTTTGTTGAAAACAGAGTGTTTAAAGAACTGATTTCATGTTTTGTAACCAGTTGGGATAGTTCAAGCCATAGTTTTTATTTAAGGATGGCTGTGACAGAGTTGTACAAGCAAAGGTTTTGTATCATGGTCAAAAGGCAGGAAACATCACATAGTAAGGAAGTCCACCTATCACGGTGCCCGTGATGGCTTTCCTGTCATGTCAATTACCAGCAGGGGGCTGTCCATTGACTGTCTGCCTTCAGCCCATCCTGCATTGCCTATTTAAACCTAGTCTGGGCACCCTTTGGTTGCCCTTTCATGTTGTCTCTTTGCTGCTTGAGTCTGCACGTCGTTCCTGTGTATCCTTGGCCATTGCTGTGTTCCTGCTACCAGTATTCGTCCTGTTCCAGTGTCCCTATCCAGTAGTTCCTGCTTCCGTCTGATCCGGTGTAAGTCTCCGCTTCCTGCTGCCAGTCCTCTCGGCCGTTCCAGATTCCAGTTGATCGTCTGTATGCTGGTTCCTGCTTCCACCTGCTGGTTCCCATCCAGTCCTACCGCTGACAACGGACGTTCCTGTGTTGCCTTGGCGACATTTCTATCGCTGCCGGTTATTCCACGTACTGGGTACTGGTTCGCTCCTCTAGCCACGCGGCTGTATTTTCAGTAACACCTAGCGTTCCACGTACAGGGTACTGGATCGCTCCTCTAGCCACCCGGCTGTATTTGCAGTAACACCTAGCGTTCCACGTACAGGGTACTGGTTCGCTCCTCTAGCCACCCGGCTGTATTTTCAGTAACACCTAGCGTTCCACGTACAGGGTACTGGATCGCTCCTCTAGCCACCCGGCTGTATTTGCAGTAACACCTAGCGTTCCACGTACAGGGTACTGGTTTACTCCTCTAGCCACCCGGCTGTATTGTCAGTATCTCCTAGCATCCCACGTACAGGGTATTGTTCGCTCCTGTAGCCTCCTGGCTGTATTGCCTGTATCATTCAGCGTTCCACGTACAGGGTACTGGTTCGCTTCTCAAGCCACCCGGCTGTATTGTCAGTATCTCCTAGCGTCCCACGTACAGGGTACTGGTTCGCTCCTCTAGCCTCCCGGCTGTAATGCCTGTATCATTCAGCGTTCCACGTACAGGGTACCGGTTCGCTTCTCAAGCCACCCGGCTGTATTGTCAGTATCTCCTAGCGTCCCACGAACAGGGTACTGGTTCGCTCCTTTAGCCACCCAGCTGTATTGTATGTATCGTTCAGCTTTCCACGTACAGGGTACTGGTTCGCTTCTCAAGCCACCCGGCTGTATTGTCTGTATCGTTTAGCATCCCACGTACTGGGTACTGGTTTGCTCCACTAGCCATCCGGCTGTTACGTTTCAGCGTTCCACGTGTGGGGGCACTGGTTCGCTCTGGCTGCTTCATGTTTATGTAGCACTCTCTGTAGTAGGCACCTGTCGCTCGTTAGCCTCGTTGTCATCTCTGTGACTGCTGTTGCCACCTTTCAGTCACTAAAACTTAGTGGTTGCCATTCTCACTTTACCAGGCTGCCTTGCCCAGTATATTGGTAAGGCCGGTAGAACCTATCCTATCCATCTTGGGTTGCCTTACCTGGTATTGGCAAGGTTGATAGAGCCTGTATTGCCTCCTGTCTGTTGGCTGCCTTGCCCGGTATATTGGTAAGGCTGGTAGAACCTATCCAGCTACATCTTGGGTTTCCTTACCCGGTATTGGCAAGGCCGGTAGAGCCTGTATTTATCTCCTGTCTATTGGCTGCCCTGCCCGGTATGTTGGCAGGGCCGGTAGAGCCTATTCATTCAGTGTACCAATTCCTTGGCTGCCTTGCCCGGTATATTGGCAGGGCCAGTAGAGCCGCATCGCTATTATTATTACTGCTGTCCTGTTATTAAAGATATATGTGTGATGTGTATGTTACCCTATGGGGCTGTCTTTAACTTTTCAATAAAGTTGTGTTTGTACCTAACTTTGTGTCTGAGAGTCTTAACAAACCGTGACAGTACTAAAGGGCCATGACCTCAGACAATAAGAGTGATGGTACTACACAAAACATCCATTGGAGAATGGATGCACATGAGCAACACCTGGATCAGCTAGCGGTAGCGATCCAAACTATTCATGAACGCACTGTACTCTCAGACAAGTCTGGTCTTAGTCCAGTGGTCTCCTCAGGTCAGACACCTGAGAACGGTACTATGCCCTCAGGGGCAGCAGTCAAAGAGTTAACTGCTTCCGCTCCTTTGCCGCTCAGATATGATGGTGATCCTAACCTTTGCAGAGGGTTTATTAACCAACTTGAAATATTTATGGAATTGACGGCTCATGCATACTCTAGTGATAGCAGTAAAGTGGGTTTTATGATATCCCTGCTGACTGGTAGAGCATTGGCGTGGGCCAATCCGTTATGGGAAAATTCAAAACCCTGCAAAAGGAGTTTCAGAGAATTTGTGCATTCATTTCGGAGAGTGTTTGAGCCTCCTGGTAGAACCACCTCTGCTGCTAAACTCCTTATGGAAATACAACAGGGCAGGCGTACGGTATGTGACTATGCCATTGAATTTCGCACCTTGGCAGCAGAGGTAGGTTGGAACAATGAAGCTTTATTGGCAGCCTTTGCCCAGGGTCTAAGTGACCAGATTAAAGACGAGATCGCTGCAAAATAATTGCCTACTGATCTTGATGATTACATTGAATATGTTATTCTAATTGACACACGAATTCGTGAGAGATTAATGTTTAAAGACCGCAGGTCGCGGAAAAAGATGAATGGATCTAGCAGTACATTTTGCCCACCCATCCCTCCCTTGGCAACTAAGTCTATTGAACAGTCTCGGGAGACAGGTGAACCTATGTAATTAGGTTTCACCAGGCTAACCAAGGAAGAAAAAACATATCGCAGGAGACAAGGGTTGTGTTTATATTGTGGTAAAAATAGGCACCTGCTAAGATCTTGTCCTGTACGGCCAGGAAACGAAAACACCTAGGGCACCTTGGGGGACAGGCCCTAGGTGGTGTTCAGTCGTCCCCAGTGTGTGGTATACTGAAACCCACCATACAGGTGGTACTTTCTTGGGCAAAACGTTCAGTGGAGGTTTTGGCCCTGGTTGATTCCGGCGCAGCTGGGTATTTTATGGAAAATACCTTTGCTGAATTACACGGGGTTCCACGCATTCAGAGGGAAACCCCACTCGCTATTGAAGCAATTGATGGTAGACCCTTGGAACCTGCTCAGGTTACCTTTAAAACCATGCCTTTATCCATGACTATTGGGGCACTTCACAAAGAGGAACAGCAGTCCCAACTTATCAATTCACCTCATCACGCAGTGATTCTGGGTTTTCCTTGGTTACAGTTGCATAACCCACAGTTTGAATGGAAAAAGTGTGAAATTTCTGCTTGGTCTCAGTCCTGTATGGAACATTGCGTAACCCACCCGGTCAAGATCTTGTGTACCTCCTCGTCAATTCCAGACGAATACCAACAGTTTGCTGATGTATTCAGTAAAGGAGAAGCTGGTACCCTACCCCAGCACAGATCGTATGTTGTATTGAACTGCCTCCGGGGGTGGTGCCCCCTAGGGGACGCACGTATCCATTGTCTTGTGAAGAGAACCAAGCTATGGAGGAATATATTTCTGATGCCCTTGAAAGAGGGATCATAAGAAAATCCACCTCTCCGGCCGGGGCCGGATTTTTCTTTGTAAAAAAGAAAAACGGCAAGCTGAGACCATGCATTGATTACCGTGGCTTAAACAAGTTGATGTCTAAGAATGCTTATCCGATACCACTCATCACCGAGCTATTTGACAGGCTCAAAGGTTCTTCTATTTTCACCAAATTGGACCTACGGGCAGCGTATAATTTAATTCGGATCAGAGCTGGTGATGAGTGGAAAACTGCCTTTAACACGAGATCTGGCCACTACGAATATCTAGTCATGCCATTTGGTCTTTGTAACGCACCCGCTGTATTCCAAGAGTTAATCAATGACATCCTCAGAGATATGTTGCAATCTTGCATCGTTGTCTATCTTGATGACATATTAATTCATTCTGAGAGTATGTCACAACATGTCAAAGATGTGTCTGAGGTGTTGCTTCGCCTACGGAAAAACAAATTATATTGTAAACTGGAAAAATGTGAATTTCACAGAACTAGCTTGCCATTTCTGGGGTTTATAATTGGCAAGGAAGGCATTGCCATGGACAAAGAAAAACTAACGGCAGTCCTACAATGGCCACGCCCCAAGAGTCTCAAAGCCATTCAACGATTCCGGTGCTTCGCTAATTATTATAGGAAATTTATTAAGAATTTCTCTACTATTGTGAAACCTTTGTCTGACCTTACGCACAAGGGTGCTAACCCATCTCAATGGTCTGTGGCTGCTGAGGAGGCCTTTGAGAATTTAAAGTCTGCTTTCGTTAATGCTCCTGTGTTATCTCACCCCAACCCATCACTTCCATTTACATTGGAGGTGGATGCCTCAGATATTGGGGTTGGGGCAGTGCTTTCTCAACGACCTGTTAAAGGAGGAACTCTCAGACCTTGTGGGTTTTTCTCTAAAAAATTGACAGTGGCTCAAAGTCATTAGGAGATTGGTGACAGAGAATTACTAGCCATTATCCTTGCTCTTAAGGAATGGCGTCACCTACTGGAAGGCACAAAAAACCCTGTCTTAATTTTGACCGATCACAAAAACATAACGTATGTCTCTGAGGCAAAAAGGTTATCCTCTCGCCGGGCCAGGTGGGCACTGTTCTTGTCTCGATTTAATTTCATTGTATCTTATTTGCCTGGGTCTAAGAAAGTCAGGGCTGATGCACTGTCAAGACAATTTGAGGCCCAAACTGACAGAGATGAGGTACCAGCACCTTTCATTCAGCCTGATCGAATTCTGGCTACTATACGCACTAGTATTACTTCAACATTAGGGGAAGAGATTTTGGCCTCCCAAGCCTCTGCTCCCCCGGAAACCCCAATGGGCGAGTGTTTTGTTGATGTGCCATTTCGCACGCAGTTACTCGAGACATACCATTCCTCTAAGGCTGTGGGACATATTGGCAGAGACCAATTGCTGTGGTCTCTCTCGCAAGTCTTTTGGTGGCCTTCTATGAGGGCAGATTGTGCTGATTTTACGAATGCCTGTGCCACTTGTGCCTGTGCCAAAACCCCTACAGAACTCCCGGTGGGCTTACTCCAGCCGGTACCTAATGGAGAACGTCCTTGGTCCCACGTTTCCATCGACTTCATGGGAGGATTACCAGTGTCTAGAGGGTACTCCTATATACTCATGATAGTGGACAGGTTTTCTAAAATGGCCCATTTCGTGCCCCTCCGTGGCCTTCCTTCTGCTAAAGAACTGGCGGTGGTATTCGCTAGAGAGGTTTTTCGGTTGCATGGAGTACTATCACAGTGCCTGTGATCATACTGTCACTCTCATCTATGGCATACTTTGATTTGTTGAGTTGGTTTGGTCCGCCCCCTGGTGACCTTTTTATACCTGACTCTCACATCTGTCAGATGCCCTTTCGTGGTGTTTCTGAGCCAGTCTTGCTGTTGCTGTGTTCCTGTATCCGGATTCCTGTGTACCGACTTTGGCCTGTCCTGACTACGCTCCAGTGTTCCTGATCGTGTTTGACCCGGCTTGTCTGAGAACCCCCTACGTGCTACGACCCGGCTTGTCTGAGAACCTTCTACGTGCTAAGACCTGGCTTGTATGAGAAACTCCTACGTGCTACGGCCCGGCTGACTTCCTGCTTCGTGATCGACCACAGCCTGTTCCAGCGACCTGCGTTTGCCTGTTGTTGCCGCCACGACATTCTGACTCCTGCGGTGCTGTGCTGACTCAGTGTGACCATTACACTCCGGTGTAACTCATCTCCTAGTGCAGAGTTCCTTGCTGACGTGCATAAGCTGTGCTTCTTGTACCGAGCCTCCATACGCTGCAAAGCTAAGTTACCATACCGAGCCTGGGAGATTTAAACGTACCCTTTAACCCTTGCAGTGCCGCTTCTCTCTTGCCGAACTCCATTCTATTTACCGAGCCTCTACCTTGTAAGTCTACTTCTGCTGAGTTGGCCGCTAACTTGGATGGCAACTCCGATTTACACCTGCAGAGTAGTCAAGTCCTGTCGGTCCGGTTGGGCGCCCTAGGCTCTCGGTATCACGTTAATTACCGGAGGTATCCATTGCAGCTATTGGTTCTGAGAGGTAGCAAGGTTAGGCTCCAAGCTCTTGCAGGATCCGAAGGTCTACGCCCGTGGGGGCTATTGGCTCGTGTTGTGCTCACTTTGGTCTCCGGTTATACGCCCGTGGGGGCTAAAACGCCAGCTTTGCATCTCAGGCTAGTCTACGATTATGCCCGTGGGGGCTACATACTCTTGCACTTGCAGTCTCAGTGGTCTCTTTGGGAACGCCCGCGGGGGCTATTTTGGGTCACTGTTCTGCTAAGCTCATGCTGGTCACTGAACATCTACTATCCATCATTGCATGAACTCTGTGCTGTGCACATTTGCTCAGTTTATCACTACACCATTCGGGCATGCCAAACCCCACAGCTGAGACGGACTGATTGTTCTCATTTACCCTTTAGTGACCAGTTCCCTATTATCTGTACCACTTTGTGTGTGCCTTCTATCCATTATAGTGAATCTATGTGTACTGTGTATTCACTTGCAATTGCTGCTGTCACCTGTAGAGGGCGATCATTTGTACTTATGTTCATTCAATAAACGTTTTATTTTACCTACTGGTCTGAGTGTCAGAACAAACCGTTACAGTACGAAAGGGCCATGACCTCAGACAGTAAGGGTGAAAGTAACACACAAAACATCCACTGGAGAATGGATGTCCATGAAGCCTAGTCCGAATCCGGTGGTCTCCCCAGTCTTGACACCGGATAATCCGCCTCTAGCTCCTCCTACTTGTGCCAGAGGCTTAACGGCAGCGGCGCTGATACCATTGAGATATGATGGCGAGCCTTCCTTATGCAGGGGCTTTATCAATCAGTTGGAGATCTATTTGGAATTAACGCCCCAGGCATTTCCTAATGACTGAAGCAAGGTCGGATTCATGATATCGCTACTAACAGGCAAAGCATTGTGGGAGAGTGCCAAACCTTGCACGCTGAACTTTAATGAGTTCGTAAAGAAGTTCCGCCGTGTGTTTGAGGTTCCTGGCAGAGCTGCCTCCGCTGCTAAAAGGCTAATGGAGATACAGCAGAGCGAACGTACCCTGGGCGACTATGCGATAGAATTCCGGACCCTGGCAGCGGAGGTGGGCTGGAATGATGAGGCGTTATTGGCAGCATTTGCTAAGGGGCTCTCTGAACCAATTAAGGATGAAATAGCTGCTCGAGATCTACCTAGTGACCTGGACGAATTCATTGATTATGTAATGCTCATTGACTCTCGTATCCGTGAGAGAGGGTTGGCAAAAAGGGCAACTTCCAGAAACCATGGGCAGGGCAGTACCTTTGACCCACCCTCTCCACCCTCTCCTACTGAGTGTCCAGGAGAGGCTGCAGAGCCAATGCAGCTGGGTTTCACTAGACTTTCAAAAGAAGAGAGGTCTTTTCGTAAAAGGCAAGGCCTATGTTTATATTGTGGCAAACAGGGGCACCTTTTGCGCAAATGTCCGGTGAGGCCGGGAAATGCACGCACCTAGGGTACCTTGGGGGACAGGCCCTAGGTGGTATACAACAGTCCCTAGATCCGAATATTGTTAAACCCACCATCCAGGTGGCATTCTTTTGGGCTGACAAGGGCGTAGAAACCTTGGCGCTGGTAGACTCTGGTGCAGCCGGGTACTTTATGGACCAATCTTTTGCTGCATTGCATGATATTCCTCTATGCAAAAAGGAGTCTCCGTTGGCAGTAGAGGCCATTGATGGCAGACCATTGGAACCCGCATTTATTACGATGGAAACCATTCCTATTTCTATGTCAGTTGGGGCTCTCCACAAGGAGGAGGTATGGTTTCAAATTATTTGTTCACCTCACCATGCAGTCATTTTGGGGTTTCCATGGTTACTTCTGCACAATCCTCAATTTGATTGGCAAAAATGTGAGGTTAGTTCCTGGTCCGAATATTGTAAAAAGAACTGCCTATCTTTTCCTGTCAAGATTATGTGTACCTCTCCCGCTGTGCCAGTTGAATATGGGGAATTCAGTGACGTATTCAGCAAGGGGGAGGTTAGCGCATTGCCCGAGCATAGACCTTATGATTGCGCTATTGATTTGCCTCCAGGTGCGGTTCCCCCGAGAGGACGTACTTACCCGCTGTCATGCGAGGAGAACAGAGCAATGGAGGAGTACATTGAGGACGCTCTTAGGAGGGGAATTATTCGCAAATCTACCTCCCCTGCTGGTGCCGGATTCTTCTTTGTAAAAAAGAAAAGTGGCCTAAGGCCGTGTATTGATTACCGGGGGCTTAATAAGCTTATGCCCAAGAACGCATACCCTATTCCACTCATCACCGAGTTATTTGACTCTTTTATCTTCACTAAACTTGATTTGCGGTCCGCCTACAATCTAATTAGAATAAGAGAAGGTAATGAGTGGAAAACGGCATTTACTACCAGAACTGGGCACTACGAATATCTGGTAATGCCTTTTGGCTTATGTAATGCACCTGCGGTATTCCAGGAGCTTATTAATGATATCTTGCGTGACATGCTTCAGTCCTGCGTGGTGGTATATCTGGACGATATATTGATTCATTCCGCCACCCTCTCCCAACATATTAAAGATGTCACGGAAGTCTTGCTGCGACTTCGTGAGAATAAGCTGTTTTGTAAATTGGAAAAATGCGAATTCCATGTGTCTCAAGTACCATTTTTGGGGTTCGTAATCTCCAAAGATGGAATCGCTATGGACCAGGATAAGTTGGCAGCAGTTTTACAATGGCCTCGCCCTAAAGGGTTAAAAGCGATTCAGCGCTTTCTAGGGTTTGCCATCTATTACAGAAAATTCATACATAACTTTTCCACAATTGTGAAACCTTTGTCTGATTTGACACATAAGGGCGCTACTTCCTCTCAGTGGTCCGAGGCTGCTGAAAATGCATTTGAGACCTTAAAATCTGCCTTTGCGTCTGCCCCAGTGCTGTCCCATCCCAATCCCTCCCCGCCATTTACCTTGGAAGTTGATGCCTCTGAGGTTGGGGTTGGGGCAGTACTCTCCCAGCGTCCTGTGGGAGGTGGTACCTTGAAACCTTGTGGGTTTTTTTCTAAGAAGTTGTCCAGCGCACAGAGCCACTATGAGATTGGCGACAGGGAGTTATTGGCTATTATTCTGGCACTGAAGGAGTGGCGTCACCTGTTGGAAGGTACCAAGAACCCAGTACTGATCCTTACCGATCAGAAGAATCTGACATATCTCTCTGAGGCTAAGAAGTTGTCTTCTCGACAGACCAGGTGGGCACTCTTTTTGTCCCGGTTTAACATTATAGTATTCTACCTCCCGGGTTCTAAGAACGTGAGGGCAGACGCCTTGTCCCGACAGTTCGCGTCGGACACTGAGAGGGAGGAAGCACCAGTACCTATTATTCAGCCCGACCGTATTATGGCTACTATTCGCACTAGTATAACTTCACCACTGGGAGAGGAGATTTTGGGGTCTCAGTCTAGGGCTCCACCTGAGACTCCAGTTGGTAAATGCTTTGTGGATGAGCCATTCCATACCCGTCTATTGTAGACCTATCACTCGTCTAGGGCGGCTGGGCACATCGGCAGGGATCAGCTGGTATGGTCTCTTTCTCAATTATTCTGGTGGCCGACGCTCAGAGCCGATTGCTCCGCTTTTACTGCCGCTTGTGCCACCTGTGCCCGTGCTAAGACCCCCAGGCATCTCCCAGTGGGCCTGCTTCAACCTGTGCCTAATGGAGAACGGCCCTGGTCTCATATATCTATCGACTTTCTGGGAGAATTGCCAGTTTCTAGGGGGTATACATTTATCCTTATGGTGGTTGATAGGTTCTCCAAGATGGCTCATTTTGTGCCTCTCAAGGGGCTTAAATCGGCTCAGGAATTGGCAGTGGTCTTTGCTAGAGAAGTGTTTCGCTTGCACGGGGTACCCAGAGTTGTGGTCTCCGACCGTGGGAGTCAATTCGTGTCCAGGTTCTGGAGGGCATTCTGTGGCATGATGGGCATTGAATTGTCCTTCTCCTCCGCCTACCATCCCCAGACCAACGGAGCCGCTGAGCGTGCCAATCAGGGACTGGAACAGTTCCTGCGCTGTTTTATTACTGATCATCACGACAATTGGGCCGACCGATTGCCATGGGTGGAGTTTGCCAGGAATTGTGCAGTTAACTCATCGTCCGGGAGCTCCCCGTTCTTAATCAATTATGGGTTCCAGCCATGTTTGCTCCCAGACTCGTTCCAGTCACAACAGATTCCGGCTTTGGATGAGCATATGGAGCAGCTCCGTTCCACCTGGGCACAGGTGCAAAGGACCCTCAGTCAGTCTTTCCAGCGGCATCAGCGATATGCCAATCGTAGACGGCTGCCAGCGGTCTCTTTCCAGGTTGGGGACAGGGTATGGCTCTCCTCCAGAAACCTCAATCTGCAGGTCCCCTCTAATAAGCTGGCTCCTCGGTTTATTGGTCCTTTTAAAATCATTTGCAAAATTAATCCTGTCTCCTATGCATTGGAACTTCCACTGTCTATGCATATTCACAATGTGTTCCATGTGTCTCTGTTAAAACCCCTGGTTTACAATCGTTACACTACCACTCCGATAATTCCTGGGCCGGTGGACGTCCAGGAGCAAGAGGAATATGAGGTTCAGAGCATTGTTGATTCTAGGCGACTCAGAGGGAAGTTGCAAAACTTGGTCCACTGGAAGGGTTATGGCCCGGAGGAGCGCTCTTGGGTTGACCAGAAGGACCTCCATGCGCCCAGACTTGTGCGCAACTTCCACGCTAAATACCCTCAGAAACCTAAGCCTCCGGCAGGGAGAGGGGGTCTTTGAAAGGGGGGTACTATCACAGTGCCTGTGATTATCCTGTCACTCTCATCTGTGGCATACTTTGATTTGTTGAGTTGGTTTGGTCCGCCCCCTGGTGACCTTTTTATACCTGACTCTCACATCTGTCAGATGCCCTTTCGTGGTGTTTCTGAGCCAGTCTTGCTGTTGCTGTGTTCCTGTATCCGGATTCCTGTGTACCGACTTTGGCCTGTCCTGACTACGCTCCAGTGTTCCTGATCGTGTTTGACCCGGCTTGTCTGAGAACCCCCTACGTGCTACGACCCGGCTTGTCTGAGAACCTTCTACGTGCTAAGACCCGGCTTGTCTGAGAAATTCCTACATGCTACGACCCGGCTGGCTGACTTCCTGCTTCGTGATCGACCACGGCCTGTTCCAGCGACCTGAGTTTGCCTGTTGTCGCCGCCGCGACATTCTGACTCCTGTGGTGCTGTGCTGACTCAGTGTGACCATTGCACTCCGGTGTAACTCATCTCCTAGTGCAGAGTTCCTTGCTGACGTGCATAAGCTGTGCTTTTTGTACCGAGCCTCCATACGCTGCAGAGCTAAGTTACCATACCGAGCCTGGGAGATTTAAACGTACCCTTTAACCCTTGCAGTGCCGCTTCTCTCTTGCCAAACCTCCATTCTATTTACCGAGCCTCTACCTTGTAAGTCTACTTCTGCTGAGTTGGCCGCTAACTTGGACGGCGACTCCGATTTACACCTGCAGAGTAGTCAAGTCCTGTCGGTCCGGTTGGGCGCCCTAGGCTCTCGGTATCACGTTAATTACCGGAGGTATCCATTGCGGCTATTGGTTCTGAGAGGTAGCAAGGTTAGGCTCCAAGCTCTTGCAGGATCCGAAGGTCTACGCCCGTGGGGGCTATTGGCTCGTGTTGTGCTCACTTTGGGGGGGCTAAAATGCCAGCTTTACATCTCAGGCTAGTCTACGATTACGCCCGTGGGGGCTACATACTCTTGCACTGCAGTCTCAGTGGTCTCTTTGGGAACGCCCGCGGGGGCTATTTTGGGTCACTGTTCTGCTAAGCTCATGCTGGTCACTGAACATCTACTATCCATCATTGCATGAACTCTGTGCTGTGCACATTTGCTCAGTTTATCACTACACCATTCGGGCGTGCCAAACCCCACAGCTGAGACGGACTGATTGTTCTCATTTACCCTTTAGTGACCAGTTCCCTATTATCTGTACCACTTTGTGTGTGCCTTCTATCCATTATAGTGAATCTATGTGTACTGTGTATTCACTTGCAATTGCTGCTGTCACCTGTAGAGGGCGATCATTTGTACTTATGTTCATTCAATAAACGTTGTTTTATTTTACCTACTAGTCTGAGTGTCAGAACAAACCGTTACAAGTACCCAGAGTGCTGGTGTCCAACCGGGGGAGCCAGTTCGTGTCCAGGTTTTGGAGAGCATTTTGTGATCAGATGGGCATACAGTTATCCTTTTCTTCTGCCTACCATCCCCAGACCAATGGGGCCGCTGAGCGTGCTAATCAAGGTTTGGAACAGTTTTTGCGCTGTTTCATTACTGACCATCATGACAATTGGGCTGACCTGTTGCCGTGGGCAGAGTTCGCCAGGAATTGTGCGGTTAATTCTTCTTCAGGGAGCTCTCCATTTTTGATCAATTATGGGTTCCAGCCCTGTTTGCTCCCGGATTCCTTTCAGGCACAACAAATTCAAACTCTGGATGAGCATATCGAGCAACTCCGCTCCACATGGGCACAGATGCAGAGGGCATTGGGTCAGTCATTCCAACGGCATCAGCGCCATGCTAATAACAGGAGATTGGCAGTGGTTTCCTTTCAGGTTGGGGATAGAGTGTGGCTTTCCTCAAAGAACCTTAAGCTTCAAGTCCCATCTAATAAGTTGGCTCCACGATTCATTGGTCCTTACAGAGTCATTCGCAAAATTAACCCGGTGTCGTATGCATTCGACATCCCTGCGTCCATGCGTATTCATAATGTCTTCCATGTGTCCCCCCTCAAACCTCTTGTATGCAATCGCTATACCACAAACCCAGTGGTGCCAGGGCCTATTGAAGTGGAAGGTCAGGAGGAGTACGAAGTTCAAAGTATCACTGATTCCCGCAGGTTTAGAAGAAAGGTTCAGTATTTGGTGCATTGGAAGGGCTATGGTCCTGAAGAACGATCCTGGGTGGATAGTAAGGACCTTCATGCGCCCAAATTACTGCAAATTTTTCATTCTAAGTTTCCTCAGAAACCTAGAGCCCCATCTAGAGAGGGGGTCTTTGAGAGGGGGTACTATCACGGTGCCCGTGATTGCTTTCCTGTCATGTCAGTTACCAGCAGGGGGCTGTCCATTGACTGTCTGCCTTCAGCCCACCCTGCATTGCCTATTTAAACCTAGTCTGGGCACCCTTTGGTTGCCCTTTCGTGTTGTCTCTTTGCTGCTTGAGTCTGCACGTCGTTCCTGTGTATCCTGGGCCATTGCTGTGTTCCTGCTACCAGTATTCGTCCCGTTCCAGTGTTCCTATCCAGTAGTTCCTGCTTCCGTCTGATCCGGTGTGAGTCTCCGCTTCCTGCTGCCAGTCCTCTCGGCCGTTCCAGATTCCGGTTGATCGTCTGTATGTTGGTTCCTGCTTCCACCTGCTGGTTTCCATCCAGTCCTACCGCTGACAACGGACGTTCCTGTGTCGCCTTGGCGACATTTCTATTGCTGCCGGTTATTCCACGTACTGGGTACTGGTTCGCTCCTCTAGCCACCCGGCTGTATTTTCAGTAACACCTAGCGTTCCACGTACAGGGTACTGGTTCGCTCCTCTAGCCACCCGGCTGTATTTTCAGTAACACCTAGCGTTCCATGTACAGGGTACTGGTTCGCTCCTCTAGCCACCCGGCTGTATTGTCAGTATCTCCTAGCATCCCACGTACAGGGTATTGGTTCGCTCCTCTAGCCTCCTGGCTGTATTGCCTGTATCGTTCAGCGTTCCACGTACAGGGTACTGGTTCGCTTCTCAAGCCACCCGGCTGTATTGTCAGTATCTCCTAGCGTCCCACGTACAGGGTACTGGTTTGCTCCTCTAGCCTCCCGGCTGTATTGCCTTTATCGTTCAGCGTTCCACGTACAGGGTACTGGTTCGCTTCTCAAGCCACCCAGCTGTATTGTCAGTATCTCCTAGCGTCCCACGTACAGGGTACTGGTTCGCTCCTCTAGCCTCCTGGCTGTATTGCCTGTATCGTTCAGCGTTCCATATACAGGATACTGGTTCGCTTCTCAAGCAACCCGGCTGTATTGTCAGTATCTCCTAGCGTCCCACGTACAGGGTACTGGTTTGCTCCTTTAGCCACCCGGCTGTATTGTCTGTATCGTTCAGCGTTCCACGTACAGGGTACTGGTTCGCTTCTCAAGCCACCCGGCTGTATTGTCTGTATCATTTAGCGTCCCACGTATTGGGTACTGGTTCGCTCCACTAGCCATCCGGCTGTTACGTTTCAGCGTTCCACGTGTGGGGGCACTGGTTCGCTCCACAGCCATCCGGCTGCTCCAAGTTTATAAAGCACTCTCTGTACTAGGCACCTGTCGTTCCTTAGCCTTGTTGTCATCCCTGTGACTGCTGTTGCCACCTTTCAGTCACTAAGACTTAGTGGTTGCCATTCTCTCTTTACCAGGCTGCCTTGCCCGGTATATTGGTAAGGCCGGTAGAACCTATTCATTCAGTGTATCAATTCCTTGGCTGCCTTGCCCGGTATATTGGCAGTGCCGGTAGAGCCGCATCTCTATTATTAGTAGAGCCTGTATTTATCTCCTGTCTATTGGCTGCCCTGCCCGGTATATTGGCAGGGCCGGTAGAGCCTATTCTTTCAGTGTACCAATTCCTTGGCTGCCTTGCCCGGTATATTGGCAGGGCCGGTAGAGCCACATCGCTATTATTATTACTGCTGTCCTGTTATTAAAGATATATGTGTGATGTGTATGTTACCCTATGGGGTTGTCTTTAACTTTTCAATAAAGTTGTGTTTTTACCTAACTTTGTGTCTGAGAGTCTTAACAAACCGTGACACCACCTTACTACAGATATGTGGACAAATGGTCACAGTACAGGCTATGGAATGACACTTCTCACTGGATATGTTTTCCATCAGAGGGCAGCAGCATGCAGTTGCAGCAGATCACCTGCAATGTTGCTCTTGGCTCAGGCATTAATAGTAAAGGCAGGGTAGCCCATATCATTGGCATGCCACTTTATGCAACAGAACTTTGAGAGACAATCTTGCAATGCTTTAGATTCTTTAAATAAACTGCAGTAGGTCATAGATAAGTGGTGTTTGCCCCACTCATTGCAAGCTGTTTTTTTTGTGTCTGATAACATTACTTCCAATATAATAGCTGCCTTGAGAACTGCAGATGTGTTGCATGAACCTTGCTTTGCTCATGCCCTAAATCTAACTTTTACATGATTTCTCTCAGAATCTGAAACCCTTAAAGAAATGATAAATATCACCTGCAAAATCTGTGTACATTTTAACCATTTCTACAGTGCTTGCAAAACATTATGGGCCAGATTTAAAAGTTTTTGTTAAAATAGCCGGTAGGGCTGTAACGGACCATATTCTGTTACTGGAAGCCTTCCTGGAGCGTACATATGTACAGTCCCTTATCACAGACTAGGAGAACTTTTAAGACATTATGTTGGTAGGCAGCGGTAGTGAAATGGACTAAATACACAGAACTGCCCTGTTTTAGGAGCATCCGCTATTCAAAGAGTAGCCACGGGTTCAAGGGGACTGCGCATTACATTTTCCCTAGAATGTGTATTCCAGCCCCTCAAGCCTTTTTGGCTATTGCCTACCCTAGCCCAAGCCCTTTGTGTATTAATGTAATCATGTCTGCCTTATTGTGTATCCCTCAGACATCTGTTGTTGGCTTTTTGTTTTAGGTATTGTGATTACATTATCCCTGTGAATGCATCCATTGTATTATGTCTTAACCATCTGCATGTCTGAAGAACAACCTCTGGTCTGACTGGGGGACACAGCAGGAACATGTCAGAGTTGCTACAACTAGCAGTAGCACAAAAAGTTCCTAAGAGTTGCCGGGTTATGGTGCACATAATCGAAGTATCACGGTGCCCGTGATTCTGTGTCGACATTCTTACTTCCGGGTTTGTGTCTGGCTGCCTCTTATTGGTGCTAGCTGGCTAGCCCCTCCCAGGGCTAGCCTTTATATATGCCCCCTGTCATTAGGCCGGTGCCCTTTCTTGGTGTTCCTGACCTTACGTTATTCTGTGCTCCTGTTCCGTGTTTGATCCGGTTTTCGTCTGACCTTGTTCCTGTTCTGCTCCTGTGTACCGATCCAGGCTTTGGCTGACTACTGCTCTCTGTGTACCGATCCAGGCTTTGGCTGACTACCTCCCTTTGTGTACTGATTCTTGTTTTGGCTGACTACCGCTCTCTGTGTACCGATCCAGGCTTTGGCTGACTACCGCTCTCTGTGTACCGATCCAGGCTTTGGCTGACTATGACCCTCTGTGTACCGATTCAGGCTGTGGCTGACTATCGCTCTCTGATACTGATTCAGGCATTGTCTGACTTACGCTATTTGTGCTGCCCTTGCTATTTGTCAGATTTGTTGCCCCGGTTGCGCTATGCCTGTGTATCAGTGTGGCCTCCGCTACGTACAGTCAGTCTGTACTATCTGGTCACTAAATGGTTACCGTTGCCTATCCACTATACGCCCAGCCTGTGATTCTCTGTGGTCTCCGTTACATACACCCAGCCAGTGCTATCCAGTCACTAAGCGGTTACCATTGCCAATCCATTATACGCCCAGCCTGTGATTCTCTGTGGCCTCCGTTACGTACACCTAGTCAGTGCTATCCAGTCACTAAGCGGTTACCGTTGCCAATCTTTACTGCGCTCAGCCTGTGTTTCCCTGTGGCCTTCGTTATGTACACTCAGTCTGTGCAGTCAAGTCACTAGTGGTTACGTTGCCAGCCTATTACACACTATCAGCCTGTGTGCCGGTAGAGCCTCCTCAGTTCCTTGTTGCACCAGATACAGGCTGCCTTACCCGGTATTCGGTAAGGCCGGTAGAGCCTCCTTAGTTCCTTGTTGCACAAGATACAGGCTGCCTTACCCGGTATTTGGTAAGGCCGGTAGAGCCTCCTCAGTTCCTTGTTGTACCAGATACAGGCTGCCTTACCCGGTATTTGGTAAGGCCGGTAGAGCCTCCCAAGTCCTTGTTGCACCAGATTTCAGGCTGCCTTACCCGGTATTCGGTAAGGCCGGTAGAGCCTCCCAAGTCCTTGTTGCACCAGATTTCAGGCTGCCTTACCTGGTATTCGGTAAGGCCGGTAAAGCCTCCTTTATTTTACTGCTATTTGTATGCCCTGTCCTGTGTCAAACTTTCTTACTGCTGTTGTAAAGTTTGGACCCGTGAGGGGTCTTGTTGCACTTTATATTGTCTAATAAAGCTTTTTAACCTACCCAATTGTCTGAGTGTTCAATAAAACCATGACATAAAGTTATGTTGATGTGTCAGAGTGTGCCAGGATTTCCTTTCTCTGAAATAACACCTATGGCTCCTGCTGCAGAGGAATATGATTCAAGAGTCACTGGCTGCCCACACATGCTGCCTCCACCCCCACCACCTCCTCAACTCCCAACCCATACTTTCTGAGTTCTTGGGAAAATGTTAAAAACAAGATGGTGGCAGTTGACATGCTGCCTTATTTTGTTTGTAGAAAACAGGTTTTAAAGAATGTATGTCATGTGTTGCACTCCCCAGGCAAATGCCAGGCATCCCAGGATGACTGTGTCATAAGTATGCAAGCAGGTGGTTAGTGTGGTGGGCAAACGGCTGGAAACCTCATATGGAAAAACAATTCAGTTGACAATAGATATGTGGACAAGTGGGCAGAGTACAGACTATAAGATTGTCAGTGATCATTGGGTTTCAATCCCACCAGTGTGCACCAATAACTTGCCCTAGGTTCTGGCAGTATTATTAAAAGACAGCAGCAGGATAGTCCATACCATTGGCACACCTCTTTGTGCATGCACAGTTTTAAGAGACAATCCCACAAAGCCATATATGTGTTAAATAAACTAGAGCAGGTGATGGATGAATGGCTTGTATCTCACTACTTAAAAGCTGATTTTGTGTCTGCTCATGTTGGCTCCAACATAATAGCTGCCTTGAAAATAGTTGATATGGTGCATGTACTTTGCTTTGCTCATGTACTAAATTTAGTTGTGACTAAATTTCTTCTCAGAATCTAAACATATCAGAGTGATGCAAACTATTACCTCCAAAATCTGAGCCCATTTTAGCCTCTCCAACAGTGCACACACAATACCAGCCTCAAATGGAGATCCCCACCAGGTGAAATGCTACACTGTACATGCAAGATCATTTCTACAAGCAGAATCAGGCCATCGATTATACAATACAAACCTAGAGGGCTTTGGAGGGTACATCTGTCACTTGGACAATGGCAACTAATATGTGACTTATGTGAACTGGAGAAAACTTTTGAGGAGGCCACCTTGCTAGTTAGTTTTGTAGGGACAGGAATTTGTTAGATTACTGCAGAAAAAACTGAGGAGAATGGCTAATGAATTTTACCATAATTACAATACAAACATGAACCATGACACGTTAGCATTCTTTGAGCAGGATCTTCACATCGTGTCCATTAAAATCAATGTGAACTACATTTTTGCTATTTTGCTGGACCCCCACTTTAAACATAGCATTTCTGAATTTCTGCCAAGGCATGATCAGCAGCATCTTTCTAACATTAGTAGTGGTGATTACTGCACATAAGTATAGGACTTGCCTGCAGAGTATGGGTTGGTAACAGATGCACATGATCACCGTGTAGTGCCTAGGACTGGTCCATGTGAGATGGGTACAGCATAATTGCGGAATAGCTAAATTCTAGATTAAAACACTAACCTCACTAAGAAAACAGTGTGTGCAGCCAGCACTGACACATACTTCTGTGGAAAACCCTTAGTTGCCCACTTGCAAAGGTGCAGTCTGAGCAGATTTTCAGAGCAGCTGATTATATTGTTAATAACCTAAGATACAGCTATAAATCAGCAGTGTTAGGAGACTTTCGATTCAGAAAATGAACCAGAGTCTAATACCATCTGAGTATTAGGTAGCAGAAGTGGGCAAAACCAGGCAAGTCATGGAAACACAAGGCACATGTACTATTAACAAACGGACCGAGGAGGAGGAGGGATTTGAAAGGTTAATACAAACATCTACCCCAGTTGGGGTTACTGCTAAGACCTCTGATTAAAGTTTATGAATAATATATTAACAATGAAATGTTAAAGTGGATTTCTAGAAAATAATGCAAATAAATTTTCATTTCTATGAATAAGAAAGATATATACTAGCAATGTGGGACGGCGTTGCCCGTTATGTTATGACCATTGGGTGTATACGTGTGTGAAATGTAGACACACTGATAAACACAGACTTATGCAACACACATACAGACACAAACACACAGTGAGTGGCAGAGACATGCAAAAGACATGCGCGCACACACAGACATACCGGAGATGCAGAGACATGCAAAAGACATGCGCACACACACACACAGACACACAGGAGAGGCATACATGGACACACATATGTAACAGAGATGTACGTACACACACAACATACATGTGCAGACACACATGCACGTAACAGACTTGCTCACACACAGGTAACAGATATGCACACACAGTTAACAGACACACACACGCAACAGATATACACGCACACACTTGCAACAAACATACACGCACACGTTACAGACACACACGTGCTACAGACACACGCACATGCAAGTAACAGACACACGCACACACTCGCTACAGACACACGCACACACATGCTACAGACACAAGCACACACGCTACAGACACACACAGCAGACACACACACACGCAACTGACATACACACACACACACAGACATGCAACAGACATACACTGACACACAATAGACAAACACAGACACGCAATAGACAAACACAGACACACAACAGACATACACACACATGGTACACACACATGGAACAGGCACATAGACACACACAAATGCCATTCTTCATTGAGAACAGAGGGAGAGAATTTAGGAGACAAAGCCAATGATTTTCATTCTTCCATAATGGAATCCAAGTCACCTCCTCTGACACCCATGGGGATTCTTTGAAGACCCGAAGCATTAACCACAACTGGACTGGCACTGTGCTGCTCCAAAAGATGTTTAGACACAGAAGTATATTTTTTCTCAATGTGTGAACATCTTGTGGATCATATATAATATTATTGTCATGTTCACTAACCCTTGTTTTCAATCCCCTAACTGCTTTCCCCACATACCGTAAGAATCTTTGTATAATCTCTGTTGACTGATACTTTATAGGATGATGACTGGAAAAGAGCAACAGACTGTTAGTTGTAGTAATTTTTTTTGAGCAAATCTGTCTTGAGGATATCATTTGTCCCTCGCTTGATAGTGATATCCAAAAGTTTACAAACTCATGACTACCGTCCACTGTTAATTTGTAGAATCATATAATTTTTGTTAAAAACATCCATGAGTTTCATGACTAAATATTTTATTCCCTACTATAGGATGAACAGATCCAAATTATAGAGCTGTTCTTGTTACATGCACACAGATAAAACAAACAAAGCTGTGCTTCTGCCTTTATAAATAAATAGAGTGAGTCTGGATATATATAAAATAAATAATTTCCCCATTTCAAACCTGCTCTAACTCTTTGTGCGCCAGGGACTCATCTAGCATGTAAAGCGGCTAAATTATCTGCTGGGAACGATTCATTATACAAAATTTTCACTGCTAGTCTAAAGCGTAAACTTTCATTGGTAGTCTAAAGCACATCACTATCACTCTTATAGGTATGTTTATTACCTCAACATCCACTGCATTAACCCCTTGTGGTCCAAAGAGCTGCTCACAATTGCGAAGCAGCCCATTTGGAAATTTAGGGCTACATTTAAAGGCTCACGTTAAACCAGCCGCTAAGTGAAAAAGGCACATTGCTCGCAAATAATAAATGAGTTATGGCAGATTCAATAGGTACTGTACAAGAATAGCTATTGAGCATAGGCACAGCCAAAACACGTAACACAAAACCGGTTGTTGCTCATGTTAATGCACAACGTGGGGCCAAATCACCTGATAACATAGCTCAAAACAACTTGTAACATAACAGCTGCCGTTGGCTACCAACCCTGATTGATGCAACAACAAATTCAAACACGCAGCAAATCCCAAAGCTCCAGAGTATCCAAAAAATTCAAATACACCTGTATATACCCAAAAATAACCATCACACACTGTCTGTTATCGAGTTCTTGAGATCTAGGTATCAGGACCCAGGAGTGGAGGATAGTGATCAGAGAGAGGGAGACAGGAGCATTCATTGGAGGCAGAAGGAGATTTTTGAGTTTGGAGAGAGGTGCACTAACTATTCACATATTACACTTTTGCACATATTACATACACACATACAAACACAAACACATACATACACATAGTCCTTTTTTTATAACACCTTACACATTTTACATTTTATTTTTACAGTGTGAATCTGTGAGTGAAAATGTGTGACAGGGAGTGAGTGGATCGAGTGTGTCTGTGAGGGCCTGTGGGTGAGTGATGGCCAGGAGAAGAGGACAAGAGAGAGGGATGGGGAGAGTAGTGGAGGAGGAGGAAGGTCAGGAGGCTATCCCTGAGCAGAGCAGGGATGGGAGAGGGAGATCCGCAGGGCGGTGAGGGACCCGGCCCACAAGAGCAGGCACACGGAGGACAGGGACAGAACCTGCAGTGGGACAAGGGGTAGTTGCTGGGGAGCACCCCACACAGTCAGGGTCAGAGCAGGCAGGACACTCCGGCTCAGAATCCTCCCATGCCGGAGCTGACGAGGGCAGGATCAGGGATCCAAAATACACCGAGGAGGAGAACACAGCTCTTTTGGAGGCTGTCCTGAAGAGACAGAGTGTTCTCCACCCGACGGCGAAGGTCCCTGGCCTGTCAGTGAGGAGGAAGGCAGCCTGGAACCAGATCTGCAGCCGGGTCAACGCGGTGGCTACATGCAGACGGGATGTGGAGTCCGTGAAGAAGAGATGGGGCGACTGCCGGAGGGTGGTCAAGAACAAGATGTCTGACATGGCAAAGCAAGCCCGAGGCACCGGAAGTGGCCCACCTGTCCCCATCACCTTCTGCGGGTGGGAGGAGATGGTGCGGCAGAACATGTCCCCAACCCTGATCAAGGGGGTCGTTGGAGGAGCTGACACTGGGGATGAGAGGAGCCTCCACACTACTGGTAAGTGCAACACCAAATCACACACTACATCAACCAACACCAACTGCACACACAGTCACACATCAACACATGCCCATCATTCATCCATACAACTGCACCAACACAGCACCCTGAGGGTTAAAAACAGGACACAACACCAGGACAAATGTCAAGGTACAACTTGGGACAAACCTGTCAAAGTCCTAGTTCAACTCTGCTGTCGCTGTGCTCATCACACACAATGCAGAAACCGTGCTGTTCAAAATGTCGTCTGTTAAATATCATCACACACAATGTCACCCATGTCCCCACAGGGAAATCAGCACCTAACCCTTTGAGTGCTAGAGGGATCATCAATCAACAATGCTTTGGCAACCCCTCTGGGACTCAAAGGGTTAACCAGACAACAAACAAGTCAATAGGCCAATGATCACATGCTTCACAGGGGACATTCACTAAGCGGTGACAAAGAGATGGTGGAGAGAAAGTAACCCTCACTTCACCAATACCAGTGTTAGTCTATTGAGAATATGCAAAAACAAGAATGAAGTTGATAGGGTCCTATTGTACAGACTCCATGGAAAACACTGGAAATGGGGAAAGGAGATCACTGGAGAAGTCAGCATCATGTTCACTTCATCAGTTCAACATCACCGCTTACTGAATCACAAAAAGGGTGGATCAGGTCACACATCACAGTGTCCCAGAGAATAACTGGTTGTATGTGCAACACACAGGCCGCAAACAATTTCCCAGAATTAAAGGTGTTGTGGCTGCAATCATTTACTCTAACTTGAAATTACATATCCCACATCTGATTCCCACATGGATCCACAGGGTAGCTGATGCCATGGATGGATGGTACACCAGCCACTGTTTGCAGGGTACACATGAGAACAAAATATCAACCATTGTACCTTGGTCACCAACAGGCCATGAACAGAGGCGTAACTAGAAGCCTCCGGGCCCTGGTGCAAGAAGTGTATATAGAAAAGGAGGGAACAGCCTGAGAAGAAGCTAGGGCGAAACGCGCGTCGGCGTTCCTTTTTATGTAGAGAGGGATGTTTCTTTTTTGTTTTTCTATTAGATTACCTTAGGGCTTAGGAGTTATTCTCTGCTGCTTTATTTGAATTTCATCAGGCAGATCTATTTATTCATTTATTTGAATGGAGGATTTAGCTCCGCTCTTAGCCTCCTTTTGCAACGGCCCTTTCAAGGGCTGGTAATAGGTCGGTAATCAAAGGCCCTTTTTAGGGCTGGTATTTAGGTTTTTTGGGTATAAAGGCCCTTTTTAGGGCTGGTATTCTTACTGGGAGATCTTTTTTTCTTTTTTTCTTTTGGCAAGCCGGATTGTGCCCCGGTGTTAGAATAGCTACATTTTTGGCAAGCCGGATTGTGCCCCGGTGTTAGAATAGCTACATTTTTTGTTTATTTAGCCTCATCAGATTTTGCTGAGGTGCACTGCACATTTACAGCTGAACCTGTGACAGGTTCATTTTTGTGCAGTATATATATTGGAGGTGTATTTAGTATAGCTTTTACATACTAGTTGATAGAAAACTATCCTCATTTAAAGCTATTCATCTTTTGTGCTGTGATAGCCTCCAAATTGCTTTTCTATTACCTTTAGGAATTATATGTATTATCAATTTCATCGATACATTAAAAGAACATCATCCCAGTAATATCATTTCGCCTTTCTGTTTTTAGTTATATGTTTAATAAAGGTTAAGTTTTATTCCCATTCACTCATAGTTTTATCAACGATATAGAGTGCTATGAGTGCTATTTAGGCAGGGTGTCTGTGTATGTTTTTTACTGGTGCAAGAAGTGCCATGGGTCCCCCCGGACCAAATTCACCCCCCCTCGACTATATTTGCCCTCTCCAAAATGCCCTTATCGCCTACCTCCCTGGAGTGGCAGGAGCCCGGAGAGGTGTGTCGATCTCCCGCGCGGTCCTCTTCAGTAATGCAGAGCACTGGGAGATGATGTCATCTCCCAGCGCTCTGCATTACTGCAGTGCCAGGCTGAGATCGTAGGCGGCAGGCAGAGGGGTCGCAGGGGGCGGCTGGGCCCCCTGGAGCGACGGTCCCGGTTGCGGGTGCGACCCCTGCGACCCCTATAGTTACGCCAGTGGCCATGAATGATGGATGTCTCGGATTGAGTATGGTTGCCTCACACAGAAGCATGGATGGGCTCATACACAGCGAAAAACAGGCCTCAATCAAAGATATCCCTCACTACTGGCTTGATTGTTGCCCTCAGGATTCAACTGGAATACACAACATGGACAGGGTCTTGTCAAATTCATGAATCCATGATTGGCAGGGTGGTATCCCATGCATCACAAAGTAATGCATTGGATATCATCATGACAACCATATGTTCAAATGTTTCAAAATATGTCCCAACATGATGTGAACACAGAGATCAGTTCACTGGATGTGATTGCCTTACTGGCCAGATATGTACACCCATCAAAAATTAACCTACATTGCTACCATCCAAATACACATACATAGTATATCCCACTCTACGTAGATGGGATATACGAGGTATGTTCACATCTTGGAAGGATATTTTTGTATCCATATGAAGGGTACATATCCACATACATATATGACCATTTCTACTTGTGTGTAACTGTAATGGGATAGCAATGGGTAGTTTCATCATGATGTAATATCATTGTTATCGTAAAAAGATGTGTCTCGATGTAAGTCCTATCCCTCCAACCCTCATGGTTATACAGACATTGCTGTATGTGATAGGTGGAGATATCTGTCATTTGAAAACACGGAGGCTCTTCAGTAGAGCCAAATTTGCAACATTTCAAGATAAATTCTTCTTTGGAATGGTCCACAGAGTGTGCTTGCAAATCATGCACTCTGTACACCATTCCAATTAAGTATTGTTCTCTAAATGGGGCGATTTTGGCTATGCTGAAGAGCCTCCGTGTGGACAAATGACTGAAATCTCCATCTGTCACATAGAGCAATATCTGAATAACCATGAGGGTAGGAGGGATAGGACTAACAGCGAACAACATCTGTTTTCACAATACCTACAATATGACATCAAGGTGGACTTAACCTTTGCTATCCCCTTGAAGGGATAGCCATCTTTAAAAGTTGTAAAGACAAATATATTTTGTAGGATTCACCCCCGAGTAAAACAATGGTATTCCCACTGCTGAAAGGTGTGTTAATTCAAAAGGTATCACAGCTCAAGCATGGATATGCCATTGGCAATATTCCAGTGGCCTGAAATTGTACAGTGGTGCTGTTACTACACTATCATATAGACAGATCTGGTACAGGGACCAGAAATCTACATGGGAGGGTGTTGCAACAGTTCCACTGTACTATTTGGGGCCACTGTGATATTGCACCTCAAAATGAAACCATTTCCCGTAATAACTCAAGTATCAAACAACACCTTTCAGCAGTGGGAGTACCCTTGTTTACCCAGGGGGATTAACCCAACCACATATACTTTTCTTCACCAAATATCAAAGTATAACTGTCTCCTCAAACCTATGGCTACAGTAAGTTCACTAATAACAACATCTCATTTCTCCACACAGATTACGGCCCTCAAGCCCAGGGGGAGCTTGAGGAGGAGGCTATGTCACCCCCCAGTGAGGAGTACACAGAGGAGGGGACCAGCCGGTGGTCACCATACCCACCATCCCCATCTCCTCCAACACAGCCTGCACCACCACCATCTGCACCACCACAGGCTGCACCCCTCCAAGCTGCACCACCACAGACTGCATCCCTCCAAGCTGCACCACCATAGGCTGCACCCCTCTAGGCTGCACTACCACAGTACAGTGGCTGGATGCAACAGGAGGAGAGGTGAATGTATCCAGCCACTGCCACCAGCTACTACCCTCCAGCAGCACCACCACCACCACCAGGGAAGCAATGGCTGCCAGGGACAGTGGCCACCACCCAATATGGGCCATATGCATCCCAGATCAACCCACCACTGCACACACACACAGGTCAACATGGTGTCCCTGGAGACATGATCCACATGTAATGAGCTCTATGTTGTGTAACACACTACCACTGTAGATCCATCCCTCTGCTGCTCTTTTGAGCTCTGACAAACTACAGGTCCCATGTTCGCTCAAATGTCCCCTTAACCCCTGATGTGGTAGAGTGTTATCTGATGCATTGATTAGGATGAGCCTCTCTCACTACAGGGATACCACGGTTGGTATGGGCGTGATCCGAGAAAAACCACTTTAGTTGGTGCCTGGGGAGCCGTGGAATATGTTGCACAAGGTTAAAGTCTTGTACCTTGGCTTCCAGGGGGACATACATGATATCCCTGGGGTGGCAGTATTAACATGGACGACAGGGTGTCAGATGTAATCGAAATCTCTAGGCCCAATCTGACTGGTCCATGGAATGGTTGATGGTGGTGGTCCTTACTGTAGCCAGTGTCAGGGCTGTGTCACTGATCCTGTGGGGTGAAACAGAAGATGTGTGTTGTGGTGGGTGTGCATGCATGGATTGTGTGCATACATGTATTATACTTACAGCTGAAGCGATCCCTGATCAATCTGTGTCTTGTCTGCATCCCTGTTAGGGTTTCCTCACCCTGGACAATGTCCAGTGGGTCATCAGGTCTGGGTGGGGGCTTTACATCATCGATGAGTCTGGTGGCGACTGCGATATTATGGAGGATGGCACATGCCATGACAATGTCGCAGACCTTGCAAGGTGCATACTGCCATGCTCCCCCCAGTGGTCCAGACATCGGAATCGGGACTTAAGGAGGCCAAAGGTACACTCAATGGCATTGCGAGTTCTGGCATGAGCCTGGTTATATCTTTCCTGGGCATCGGTTTGGGAATTGGTGACTGGGGTGAGGAGCCATAGTTTGCAGCCATAGCCCGCATCACCTGTGAGAAGTGAGTGACATGGTGAAACAAGGAGGACATGTTGTGTGAATCCTGTTTCATGAGGTGGACGTACTAGCATGTGTGTTTGTGGTGTGATTTGGTATTGTTAACTCACCCAGAAGCCATCCGCCTGTATAGGTCCCATTTTCAAAATCTCTGTGCACAGATGAGCTTCTGAGTATATGGGAGTCGTGACAGCTTCTGGGATATTTTGCACAGACATTCATGATGGCCAGGTTGCTGTCACATACCATCTACACATTCATGGAATGGAAGTTTGTTTGGTTGATGAACACATCCCTGACGTGCTGGTGCTTTGATTCTGACGTGGGTGCAATCTATTGCACCCATGACCCTAGGCATGCCTCCACTTTCATAGAAGCCCTTCTTGAGATGTGTCCACTCCATGTCGGTGGTGGGGAAGTGTATGTACCTACTAGCCCTGCCTTTGAGGGCTGGCAAGACCTGGGCCAGCACCTTGGAGAATGTGGCCTGGGACATGCCAGATGCATAACCCTCTGTCTACTGGAAGGCACAACTTGCCATGAAGTGTATGGCACACAGGTGTTTTTGCAGGCCAGTTAGGGCATGGTTGTGGGTGCATATGGGACCCACCTGATCCTTGATGACCTCGTACAGGGCAATGATGCTGTGCGGCCTCAACCTGTAGCGATCAATGACCTCGTCATCGGTCATTCCAAAGAGAGTGACCCTTGGGCGGTATACCCTGGTCCTTGGAGGTCGTCTATGCATCCTTTGCTGCTCCAGGGGTCCCTGTGGCAGCTGGGGAGCATCCTGTTGCTGCAGCTGTGCATCTGCAGGCAGGTGTCCTCCAGGTGGGGATGGGCTCCTGTGTGGCTCATGAGCCGGAGTCTCCTCACTTGCAACAGGTGAAGGCTGTTGATCAGGTGTGCCTGGGGGTTGCTGATGTTCCCTAGCTCTCTCCCATGCATGCCTTCTCTGCAGTCTTTGCAACAATATGTAACCCAACACACTGATTGTGCTCTCTCTCTCACTCTCTATCTCTCTCTCTCTCTCTCTCTCTCTATCTCTATCTCTCCTGAGTGGAAAACAAGCCACAATTGAGTGTGGTTAATTGTCCGTTTAAGTAGGTGGTGGGGCGTTGTGTAGGTGTGTGTGACGGTTTGTACGACACTCAGACACAGTAGGTTTAGAATAAAACACAGTTTTATTAAAAGACACAATGTGAATACCCACTACGGGCTAAAGTGAATCACAGGAAAATATCAATCACATACATATGCCCACACAGGCCCAGTATACAATGGTATAGAGTTAGATACTGTCACAGGTCAGGCATAACCAGGCAACTTCAGCACAACATGGGTTAAAGTTCATAGATCGTAATCAGTCTCTGATATGGTGTGTTTGACAATGCCCAGTATGATGGTAATGGTAGCAAGAGACTGTGGTGCAAGATGTGGAAGCACCTAGTCTGTAAAGCAGGACTGAGACTAAACCCTGTGCTGAGCAGAAACGAAGGCCACAATACTCTGCTAGAGCTACAATGAACTTGAGCCACGAGCACCCGACCGGTGCAGTAACGGAGACACTGTACACTGCATGAGCTGATGGACTAGAGCCAATAGCACCCGACTGGTGCGGTAACGAGACACTGTACACTGCAAGAGCTGATGGACTAGAGATAATAGCACCCAACCGGTGCATTAACGGAAACACTGTACCCTGCCAGAGCTGGAGGACTGGAGCCAATAGCACCCGACCGGTGCAGTAACGGAGACAACTGTGCTCTGCATGAGTTAACGGAAGACTCAGTGTAAACGGAGGAAACAGCGCTATGCAAGTGTTAACGGAAGGCTCAGTGTAATGGAGGCAACAGTGCTCTGCAAGAGTTAACTGAAGGCTCACTGTAACGGAGGCAACAGTGCTCTGCAAGTGTTAACGGAAGGCTCAGTATAATGGAGGCAACAGTGCTCTGGAAGAGTTAACGGAAGGCTCAGAGGGATGGAGACCACAGCACTCAGTCTGCTAGGCCAGTAATACGGAAGTAAGAATGTCGCCCAAGCGACACGGAGAACAGGATCAGAATCGCTGGCCGGATCTTCAGCGCAGGAACGTTAGACAAGCCAGGTCAGTTCACGGAGCAGGAACGTCAGCCAGGCCGGATCGGATCATGGAGCAGGAGCCAGAAGGAGTAGTCAAACAGGCCAAGTCGGTACACAGGAACACAGCAACACAGTAGCACTGGTACAGGAACACCACGAAAGGGCACCTGACAGGTGCCAGAGGCCCGGTATAAGAAGGCCATACTGGGCGGGCCAAACTAAGCTCAGCCAATGGTAGCGCACCACACAGAGAGTGACAGAAAAGAGCACGGGCACCGTGATAGTGTGGTGATGAGGTGAGTGCTGATGAATGGGAAGGTGTTTGTTGTCCAGGTAAGCGTTTGCAGGTGTGTCTGTGTTTACACGTGTGCTGTGTTGTGGTTGCTGTGTCCCTGTCAGTTGCGGGTGTGGAGCTTTGCGGTGCAGGTTGTGTCTGGATCATCTGGTGATGTTGCACAGGTGATCTTGTTTTGTGTTGGCAGGTGTCCGTGTTGTGTGCTAACCCCCATTGTTCCGTGGCATGTTGTGTTGGTGTTTTTTTGTTGGGCCATATCCATGTGGTGTTGCATGGTTGTTGTGTTATGTGCGCCAATGATCTGTGGTGTGTGGACATCTTTTTTGTGTTATTTTGGCATTGCACGGGTTCATTTTACCATTTGTATTCTTGTGCAGGGAGCAGTTCGTCTGTTTTACCATGTAGCAGGGGTTTCTTTTGTCTAACAAAACTGGGTCTTAACTCTTGGCCATTAAATGTATCTTTTTCGCTGCCGTTAGCAGTCCCGCACTCCTTTGAATTGCTCTGGTGAATTTTGTTCTACGGGTCCCAATGCGTGTAAATGTATCTGCATTTGTCACTTGTGCTCTGCCGTTAGTTGAACATAACACAGAGTTTTGAATCACTTACTGCACCTTAACGCACTCGTTAGTCTGTTTTTTGGCTAACAGCTGCCCTTAAATCGAGCCCTTAGTGGTAAGGGACCAAGTTTATTACGACAGAAGCCGGTGTGCATGTAACAACAACAGTTACAGCTTCACGAGCTGTCTCTCTCATGTAGAGAAGCCAAAGTAGTAATGGCAACTGGAGAAAGCACTGTTTTCCGATGTCATGAAGTAATCCAGCATCCAAGGAAGTGCAGTACTGCCCGATCGCGCTCCTTATAGAAGCGGCATGACAATTTCGCTCTGATATGCAATGCGAGATTGTCATGCCACCCTTTTGAACATTGCGACCTACTACATGTGGCAAACAGAGGAGCAATATAAAAAATACGCCATTTCAAAAGTATACCAACACCGTCTACCCTTGAAGCCTAGTTAGCCTGTGCTTCTTTCCTCTGTGGTATGTCGGCTGGCATCCTTGCAGCCACCTCTGCATTACTATGTCTGTTACAGGCACTGGCTCTGACTCCTGTTTATAGGCCTATTACTGGGCGTGCTACCTCCGCTGCCAATTGACTGATGACAATACGGTAGGACGCACATACTGTAGCAGACTATGCTATTGAGTTTTGCACTCTGGTGGAGGAGGTTGGTTGGAACAATGAAGCCCTAGTTGCCACATTCTCCCAGGGCTAGTGTGACACAATTAAGGATGAGACGGCAGCCCGGGAACTGCCTGGTGATCTGAAGGAGTTGATCTCAGTCACCCTCCTGTTAGATACAAAAATCTGTGAGAGGCCTTCATTTAAAGCGCAAGGGCGTAAAACTTTACCAAGGTTGGCACCTAGTGTCTCACACACACCTAGTCCTCCCTCACCTCCTCCACCTCCTAATTCTGATCCCGCCGGAGGGGAACCTATGCAGCTAGGCTTCACACCCCTTTCTGAGGAGGAGAGGGCTCAGCACAGGATTAGGGGTCTTTGCTTATACTGTGGGGAACCTGGCCATTTGTTGCGTGCTTGTCCTATTCGGCTGGGAAAATGCCCGCACCTAGGGTCAAGTAGGGGGCAGACCCTGGGTGGAATTTCACAGTCCCCAGAGAGAGAGTAACGGTTGCAGAGTCACAACCCAAGAATTGATTGGCAGTCTTGCAATATTCTCTCATGGTCTTCTCAATGAACAAAGCCTTGCGTCCAGCAGCCTATGAGAATAGTGTGTACATCTACCTTGTTACCTGCTGAGTATTGGCCTACAAAGAGGTATTTAATAAGGTAGAGGCCAGTACATTGCTGCCATACAGGCTCTATGATTGTACTGTTGATCTGGTACCAGGGGCCAGACTTCCCTGGGGCTGAGTTTAGCCCTTGTTGGGGGAGGAGAACAAGGCCATGGAGGACTCTGTGGAGGATGCACTAGCTAGGGGCATTATACAGAAGTCTTCCTCCCCTGCAGGTGCAGGCTTCTTTTTCCTTAAGAAAAAAGATGGGGGAGCTCAGACCATGTATTGATTTCAGGGGCCTAAATAAGCTAATGGTAAAGAACGCTTATCCTATACCATTGATCATGGAGCTATTTGAGCGTATCAAAGGCATGACAATTTTCACAAAACTGGACTTGAGTGCCACATACAACTTGGTACAAATAAGAGAGGGCCATGAATGGAAGACAGCGTTTAACACTTGGAGCAGGCACTATGAGTATTTGGTTATGCCTTTCTGATTGTGCAACGCTCCCGCTGTCTTCCAGGAGTTCATTAATGACATTTTAAGAGACCTACTCCAGAGCTGTGTTGTAGTATATTTGGATGATATACTCATCCTTTCTCCTACCTTGGAGACATATAGAGAAGATGTAGCCCGGGTTCTACAACTGCTAAGAGAGAACAAGTTGTTTTGCAAATTAGAGAAATGTGAATTCCACAAATCCAAGGTGACCTTCTTGGAATACACAATTTCATCCACTAGTCTAACCATGGATCTGCAAAACCTGTCTGCTGTATTACAGTGGCTGCCTCCCGTGGGTCTGTGTATGACCCCAGCTTGTCTGACTACCCACATCAGTTCTAACCTGTGGCTCTGGCTCACTGTTCACTCTGTGTATGACCCCAGCTTGTCTGACCAGTGGCCCTGGCTACTACCCGCTCAGTGTAGCCTCCGGTTGCCTTTCCTGAGGACCTGGTTACTTTCACTCCTTATGGACCACAGTTTGCCTGAGCAGTGGCCCTGGCTCCTACTCGCTCAGCATAGTCTCTGTTTGCCAGACCAGTGGCCTGGTTACTCTCGCTCCATGTAGTCCCTGGCTTGTCTGACCTGTGACTCTGGCTGCCTAGTCGCTCCCTACACTACCTGCTTGCCTGACCTTTAGTCTCAGTGCCTCCTGGCTCTAGTCTGCTCTCGCTCTCCGATGCCTCCGTTCGCAGACTAAGTGGTGACTTACACATATTCTACCATTCTTCTGTTGTCCCACTTGAGCCGCTTCCCTAGACTCGAGATCTTGAGAGGGACCTTGGGTCCTATTTGCATGTGTCTGGGGTTCTGTGGGGGTTCTACCATTATTGCTGTTAATAAACAAAGGTGGTTATATTTTATCATTGTGTCTGTCCTTCTTTTCCTAATTACTGTGACAACAGCTCTTTCCTGCTGTCAAGGGAAAAATGTATATTTCAACAACACACCCATGATTTTGGAAGAGGGGCTGGTGGAGAAGTATTATTAGACAAATTCTTTTCTCCAAATTTACCTGAAGTGATGGGGGCTAGTTGTGGTGCTGCTAATGCCTCAGACGCATCACTGGAGCTAATAGTCTCACATGGAACCATGATCATCCATCATCTACATAATTTCTGTTGTTGATCCCATTCTCATTGAGCTGTTTAATCATCCTGCTGCTTAAACAACTCAGCAGCAGCAACAAGAACAGTAGTTGCAAATTCCACAATGACACCGGAGTATTTGTCACTGGCCACCATAACTTTAACTATATTTAATATTTAATATATTTTCTTTAATATTTTTTTCTCAGGGCTTATTCTTTCCTGCACAAACCAGATGCCTACAGAAAAATGCTGGGGTTAGGGCTTGTTTCTAAAAAGCCTAAGTCCTACAAACAACTGATTTCTCAGGGCTTGTGAATCTAACAAGTCAAATTGGTAATAATGATCTCCGATTCCTCAGGGCTTGTGACACTAACAAGCCAAAGTCCTGCAAATCAATGTTTCCTCAGGGCTTTGGCTTCTAACAACAAGTCTATATCCTACAAATCATCCACTACAAAATACTCTATCCCTGTTATGGACCAGGAATCAGACAGGTCTTAAAAATGTAAAATGCAAAACACCTTTATTAAAATAATCAAAGTAAGCAAAGAAAAATCGTGATCCAGGAACATAAACCAAAAGACAAGCCTGGGTCAGGAACCAAGGCAGGTACTAAGACAAGCCGGGGCCAGGAATATGGAGATCAGCAATGTGAGGAACAAGCCAGGAGTCAGAAGGGACGTCAGAGGAAGCCAGGTCCTACACGGATAATCAGGAACTCAGGAGAATGCACTTGCTGCCAGAAGCAAACACAAGGGCAAGGAGGAAGTGAGCCTAGCTGCTTTAAATGATCTAGAAGGGGTTGGCTGATAACAGTCAGGTGAGTAACCATGGAAATAGAGAGTTCAAGACAGTTCATTAATCAGCTGACTCAGCCTGACACAGGAAAGGAAAGGGAGCAGTAATCAACAGTAGAGTGTTAGACCATATCAGCCAAATCATGACAATCCCATCGGGTATCAGGCTGCCCCAGTCACAGCTTATGTCAGGGGCCACTGTCTCTGTCACTTTATGCACCAATTATTTATTTTGTTTTTACATTTTTTTGGTTATTTTTTATTAACTGTCCTCCCAATACTAGTCAACAAACCCCCCAAAAATTCCCTGTTCATCTAATTTTTCCCCAGACTCCACCCACCAACACATGCCCCCTCCTCTATCCCCTTTCATACCAGGCCTTATTTTTTCTTCGATGTTATTTATTTTTGTATTAATTGTCCCCCCAATCTTAGTCAACAACCCCCCCCCAAAAAAAATCCCTGCTCAACTGATTGTTCCCCATACTTTACCAACACAGGCACCCTCATACCCCTTTTATACTATGCCTTTGATGAGATAGACAGCTGTGATCCATTTCCTTTCCTGATGTGGCTGTTATTGCTGTGTTAGCAGAGTCACGGGTGTGAGAAGGCAGCAAAGGAAATTTACCTCGAATACCCCAATTTTTGTGTGACTGAGAAGACACAGGCATCTGTGATTCACAAGGTTAATCATAGGTTGGAAAGTGGTTTTGGAATCACAGATGTAGAATTTGATTAGGTATTCAGCTATATAGCCTTTGGGGTTCCTTTTTTCTTTTGAGACAGTTTTATTATTGAGGATATTTTGATTGAGGGTTGCATATGTATAGACTGATATATTCCCTTTGTGTTATTGTTGTGACATCTGTTTACCATGTCTTTATTTTATTTTATTTAATTTCATGTTTATATGTCATTAGGATTTGTTTTATTACATTTTATTTTATTTGTTCATCGCATTTATTTTCATTTTGATTTTCACTTTTATTATTTTACTTTCATTCTTTTCAATGTTATATATTTCTCTTTATTTGCTTAGTTATTATTTATAAATATTTTTTATTTTTATCTATTTTTTCATAATTTTCTGACCTTATGGGCTAGATTCTATTACCCCTGCTAAAAACAAGCAACGTGTATTTTGCAAACATGCATTACGCCAGTATGCTATTGCAGAACCACAGTAAAACAAAACTGGCGTAGACAGAACATTTCAGAGTACAAACAAAATTGGTGCTGTCTGCTTCTATTCAACTACCAGCTAAAAAAAAATGCGCAAAATGTCAAAGTCCAAGGAAATATATGTATGCTTGATGACAGAAAGATCAAGTTTAGTGTTAGATGTGTTCCCCACATTATCAAAACCAGACAGAGTGCCCCCTTTGAAATATTAACCCTCCCTTTAAAATTCGACTTAGTGCTTACTTTCACCACTTTAACTCGACAAATCTTGTTCACATTCAACATTTTAACCCTTCCCCTTCAAAATTCGACTTACAGTGCTCCCATTACAAATAGTAATCCGTGCTACGCCGCTAGCAGAAATATGAAATCCAGTTGTTCTTATTTGGATGAAAATCAGGAATGAAAATGAAAAACTCACCATCTAAAAGGAGTACTCAGCCTCAGTGGGTTCACCAGTCCCACATGTACTTAGTAGATACAAAGAAAGATGTCGGGTAGCACCTCCAACAACAAATAGGCATGAAATAAATAAAAGCAACTTTATTGCAAAATCTTTAAAATTGGCATGAAGATATACCCAAACAGTAGGGGAAACAACTAGACAGGTATTACACTGTCTAACATGTTTCGCGCATCAAATAGCGCTTAATCATAGACTTAATGTGTGACATATAAACCCAACAAATATAAAGATTTTAAACTTAAAGGAAACTCAAATCACCTGTCACAGTAGCAACACTACTGGGTCAGATTCTAAGTCGTTCCTAATGGACGTCTGTGTTAACCCTTAATCCATGTATTTGCACTGAGACTACAGCGGAACTGGGGTCAAAGACAAAAAACACAACGTTATAAACATCATTGTCAAAAATGAATCAAGTCCCATATCCGTTCAGTGTCAGAACAACATAGAGATTGTGCAAATAAGCATACAAATATATAAACATATATATATTGCAACTAAATAATACAACTTAATAATGTGGAAATGTTACACCAAACCTAATCCACGTATCCAGCCAAATTATGTTTGAGGGTAATATGTCAAAGGGGGGCACTATGTCGGATTTCTATGCTGTATACTGTGTTCTGCACTGTTTTTGTTTGAACAACGATGGTTTTGAAACTGTCGTTGTGGCTTCTACGCCTGAACCTCTGAGGTGCAGGATTCCCGACTTAAAATGTAAACAAAAAACAGGCGGTAATACTGAGTATGGGTAATAGAATGCTACTTGCATGTTGTTTTCAATTGTTTCCTATGGGTTTTTTTTTGTCTGGTGGTATGCATAATTACTGCCAATTTTGTTTTCACAAGTTGGGTAACTGGATACTAAAACCTGACTTAAAGAAACACAACCCCTGGGGGTTTTTTAGCGCTGGTAATAGAAAGGAGCCCTATTTCTTTTTTGTGATATTTATTGGATAACTTTAAAACTTACAGGTGCTTTAGTTTTCTTTTTATTTTATAGCAATTATAATAATATGTTTTTTCTATTTCATTTTTTTCCCTTACTGCGGGACATGCACCAGTTTTTAATTTTTTTTAAATTTCTGTATTAAAATATTAGGTGCACCTCCTGTTAGTCAGGGAATATATAGTCTCTGCAAATAATTGTCTTGGAATATTTAACAAGTAAGGGTTCTGTAAGTGACTTGACACGATCCGAGGGCTTATCTTATAGAGCTTTTTGGTTGGTGCAGCACTTAATAACTGGGTAAAACATTGGAGCGTCGTATTGGGTAACAGTCGACTACCAGCATCCAATTAGTAGGGCATTTAAATAGCCATTATCATGTCAGGCGTAAACTGTTTGGATACATTCTGGATGTGAGGAGTGAGGATAAAGAAAAGTATCTGTTGGATCGTGAGAGACACCGAGTGGAGACGGGGTATTATCTACACATACCTGTTTGTCAGCATTAGGATAACTCTTTGCTGACCATTATTCCAGTTGAGTACATCTGATATATCTTTACTTGATATTTATTCTGTGACAATATTACGCAATTGGACGTCCCCCCCTGTTTTTTCTTTTTGCTGTGTGGAGCTGTGATTCAAGTTCCTTCATGATCTGACTGTTATGTATGTGTTAGGGGAGTCTGGGGGTGTGTGAAAGGAGCAAATTAAACTTACTCCATATACCACAAAATTTTGTGTGACAGAGAAGAGACAGGTAACCTGTGATTCAAGCTCCTTCCAGCTGCTGTTCTCTCTTGTTAGGAAAGTCTGGGGGAAGAAGCAGTTGCACAGGGAGTAAGTTTGTTTTTTTTTCGATGGTGATAGGGACACATACATAAAACATATAAGGACACCGAAAATTTCAACAAGTCGCATTCTTATGCTGATGGCATAATGGAAGAAAATGTAGCAGTTCAACTGCTCTATCTGATGTGACACAAACAAGTACATCACCTGTCCTGAAAGTAGCAGTGACCGTTGTGAAAATCCTTGTAAGGGGAAAAGTAAATTGTTTGAGATTTCAAATAGATAGAGGAACAATAAATATAGTGGGGAAGAAACGGTTAGTGATTGTAAGATTCACCTAATTACTGATGATGATGATCAGAATATATCCCTCCAGCATCCTTCTCTTATTCAGATACAGATGAAGATGAGAGTGAGAGAGATGATGACATGGCCAGAAAGTTAGCTGAAAGCAAAAGCTGAACCTTTGGTTATCAATGATGAATGTTTCTTCTGCTGTTGGAAGCATATCAACTTTGGCACAGTACAATTACAACATCTAGCCCCAGTAGTAGCAGAAGCCCCTCCATGAAATCTGTAGTATGGAGATACTTCACTCACTATCCAAAAGCTAATTGCAGTATTATCTGTTGTCTGTGTATCAGCTGGTGGGGAGGTAACAAAGGCGAAGGCTGTATGGCAGAGGAGGGAAAAAGATCCTGAGAGTGCTTGGCCAAGGATAATGGGCACATTTTCCTGTGTCCAGACCCTAGCACAAGAAGACATTTGTGTCCTTAGGGAAAGACAGGGCTCGCAGTCACAGCTGTTCTCCGTTTCTTTTTGGGGGGTTTGACTTTCAGATTCTTAATATATATTGTGGTGTCTATGTTGCATGTGCTTTATGGGGGCAGATGTGTCAAGGTGTGTCCTCTCCTTCCCCTTTTCCTTACCTTATCACACACAGTGCACAATGCAGTTGCTGAGGAATGTACTGTCCATGCCTCAAGGAAAAATATTCCCACACCCATGAATTCAGTGAAGGGAAAAGTGGAGAAGAAGGGCCTTCTTCTATAGAATGACCTTCACTGGCTGGAGCTGATGATGCCTCTGCTGCCCCAGCATCAGCACTAGATCTAGGACCAGGAGTTTTGGTAGCAGGTAGAGCTTGTTCTAGTCCCATATCATTACTTAAAGAACCTAGTCCCATGGTGGCCATGGTGGTCTGTGGTACATCCTGTTAGCCATCATTCTGCTGTCCCCAGAGGGACAGTGCCAGTGGGGGAGTCATTGGGTCAGAGGCATGTGTACTCCCTTTACTTCTGCTGCTGACTTCCTCCTTCACCTTTGTATCAGCAGCATCAGGATCCATCCAGCCAACAATATTTATTTTAATTTTTATGTTTTTTTCTCCCTCCTTCACTATCTGTGTGCTTTCACTTTCTTTGTCTCCTAAATGACAGCACACTGCATGGTGGAAAATTCTGGGTTTTTATAGTATGGAGTTGGGACATTTTGCCGTCATTGGAAACCATAGGTGGGAATTTGAACTGTGCTCATGGAAAATTCTGTGGTGTTATCTGAAAGGTCAGAAATCTATGGACTTCTCTATTGGAAGGATTTCCTGTGGTAAAAGCAGAAAATCTTGCTTTTTTCTTGAAAATTTAACAGGAACAACATGGGACTTTCCCATATCCATAGTTATTGACTTCCCAAATTTTAACTATGCATAGTGTTATGTATGCCGGTGGTACCACCACACACATAATATATCTGCTAAACAATTAATTTCCCTTATAGCTGGACCCCAAACATGAATAATATACTCTACATTTTGTATATGCTAAATATTTCTTGCTCTTTTTTTAAAAAAATGTATTACTATAGATTAAAATGTGTTTCTTTACATTAGCCTGTATATACACTATTAACTTAGTCAAAATAATATTATTGCCTAGAATCTTCTGTTAATTGCAAACAATATAGATAAAGGTTTCGGATTGCTTTTACAAAATACCACAGATACAATCAATAACATGATTCATGATTCGTATTGAAGAATTATACAGAAACTAGGGTCAAGGTGCAAATACTGACATTAAATAAAACTATACATGGGATTCCCATGTATTATTAAATGTCAACACATCACCCACTGACTAAACTAGTATTTGTATTATTAAAGCATTTAAATAAAGTGTAGGCACAGGCTGACAACCATATATGCTATATCTGTGGTTCCCTAGAATTAAAGTAACTTTAATGCATAGATATTAAATGGACAGAAACAACAGCTTACAGTGCTGTCTAATCTTAATGTTTAGCTATATATGTCTGTGTACTTAATAATACATTATTAATTCTTTATCATTTTTTTGTATATTTTCTATGAAGTGTTCATCGAAAGAATAAGTGTAACTGAAGTGTGCAGCAAGGAATGAGAGGGTTCTCCAGTCCCCCAAACATCAGACAAAAGCCCAAAGTGCAAACACAAAACATGATTCAAACCTGCACTCCTCCAGCCTAATTAAGAATAGTGTGCTCTGTATTGGGCATATATTATAATACTGTTGATAAATTTGAGGCTCTAGTGCCCACATTTTTGGCCAAAAGAGGGGGGCAAGCTTGCCACCCCCACCAAGGCACCTCAAAGCGTGGCAAGTACCTACTCTGAACACTTGAGATCTCCATCTTCACAAAATAAAATAAAAAATGACCCCTGAGGAGCTGTTATAGTAAAGCGTTGGAGAAGGGGGAGAACCCTTTAATATTTTGTCTTCTAGAATACATGTGGGTCCCCATGTATGCAATTAAAAACAGATAACAGACAATGTTTAAAAAGGTCCAGAGGAGTACTTGCCTTGTGTGCCTACATGGAGTGGGCAGGGGAGGGCTGGCGACTTGTGGCTCAGGGGGCAAATACAATTAAGTGGCCCATTTCTACTATCATTTGCTCCCACTGTCCAGGCCCACCCCTTTTGTTAATTTTAAAATGGGCATTAATATTGTGAAGGAAAGTGATACCACATGGTTTACAGTTGAAATTGGGCTACACTAGTGATGCTACAGAGCTTCCAATTTATGTAAAACTAACTAATGGTCTCATAGATCTTACAATGGAAATAGGTGTAATGTCGCTCCATTTGGACTGCAGCTCTGTGGTATAATTTGTGTAGCTCAATTTAAATTGCAAGCTCTGTTGTATCACTAGTTGAGCTCCATTTATAGCAGCAAGCAGGAGCAGCAGTGGCCCACTGTCCCAGACATATGAGTGGCCCAGGGGGCAATTGCCCCCTTGCCCCCCAGGCCAGCCCTCCCCTGGGAGTGGGTGCCCATACATACAGCTGAATCTATTTCAGCCTTTATAGGTAGCATGTTACCACCCCCAAGGGCCACATGAGGAGTATTCAGATGGAAATAGGCAGAGTGTATGGAAGCCTAAATTAACCCCATAAAGTCCAAAATGTGAAGTAAGGAATTAGTGCAATGAAATATTCATGTGTAATATTAAAAAGTGAGACGCTGCTGGAATAAGCAAAAGGAGATATGTGAAAACAGACATAAACAACAGCTTACAGCAGGGGCAGGGGCAGGCGAGCTTCAACATGGTTTGGCCAATCCATGCAACAAAGACCCCAAATTTGGTAGTGGTATAGGATATGCTCAGCACAGGGTTCACATTTGAAAAATTTATCTGGAAGAGCGCAGACTTGTTTTGGGTATTTTGTTTGGGCTTAAGTCTAATCTTGGGTAGCCTGGAGGACTCCCTCATTTCTTGCTGCTATTCATATATATTCGCTTAGGTTTTTAATTTAAATCTGTATAATTAATGTTTAAGTTAATGTGAGTCAGCGCTGACAGTTTTTCTTTGTTTTCTTTTGCTGTTTGCATACTCCCTCCTTCTCTCTAGCTGCTTTTACACTATTGCTTTCACTTTATATTTAAAAAATATACACTATATAATTAAAAAATGTGTCTTGCACATGTACAACCACTTGCAGTGGGTCTCTTAAAGGCAATGTTTTGGCCTAGTGTTTGGACAGTCTGACCTGTGTCCCAAGGGAATTAAAGCTTTGTGCAAACCCCATATGACCTGTGGGGGCGGTGGTTAGGCAATATAAAGGGGCCTGAGAGCTTCAGCCTCCATGGCCTGATGCCCACTCCCCACAGGTCACTGAAGGTGAATCCTAACCTGAATTTGTTTGAAATTGCTTTGAATGTGTCCAATGTTTTTAAAATGTACCTAATGTGTTACTCAAGAAAAATCAGAGGTTTTTAACTTAGACAGGCATGATTGTATGAAATGTTAGGTATGGAATGCGTTCAATGTTTTTAAGTGCAACTAATGCATGACATAAGAAAATTAGAGGTTTTTAAATTTAGATAGGAATGGTTGTATGAAGAGTTAGGTACTCACCTAATACTGGGGACTCTTGGCAGGGCAGGCAAGCTTCAACATGCTTTGGCCAAACCATGCACCAAAGACCCCAAATTTGCTAGTGGTATAGTATATGCTCAGCACAGGGTTCACATTTGGAAAATTTATATGGAAGAGCGCAGACTTGTTTTGGGTATTATGCTACAAATCGGTACCTGTGTTCATTATGCGGTTTGATTTCTTTTGCTGATATTTACACTTTCCCTTACATTTTGCAAATTTTTATGATAGTATTAGTTTCACAATATTTTTTTCTAATGAATATCGTTTTCTTAGGTTTTTTATTAGTTCAATTTTCTTTTTTTTTTTTTAAGGGTGTCTAATTGCGTGATGTGTGAGTTCAAGTCCAAGTGCTTCCACATTGCAAGCACTTGGACAACCCTTCATGCTACAAATTGATAGAGGGTTTTTACTCCGTAGGAAAGTACAGGGAGAGCCCAACTTCACCAGCCTGAGGCAGGTGAAGCTGAGACAGTGAACTCCGACAGCAGAGGCTGCTATCAGAGTTTATTGAATGTGTCTAAGTGTCACATTAAAACATCAATACACCCCCTTCCATACAAATGTGTCTCATTATTCAGCAATTCCATATGGAAATGAGTCATTATGCTTAATTTCCTTATGGAAATAGGCCATTGCTTATGTGATGAATGAAAATTTGTAAACTTGTCAGATTGATGTTGACGTGGGCATCTTTTTGTCAGAGTGCTGGTGATGTCATGTCGTAGACACTTTAATAAATACTGTCAATGTGCCTACTATATTGTTCCTACAGGACATCAACATTTTTAGCCCTCATTGAATTTTAGTGCATCTAGGCCCTGGAGTCTCCAATGTTTATAAATTGATTAAAACACTTTCAGATAAAAAGGATCTGGATATTATCAATAAATGGAGCTCAGATCAGGGAACGGACATCACTGTAGAAGAGTGGATAACATCATTCCTTTGTTTACCAAAAAATACACACTGTTTAAACGTTATTGAACTAAAATATCCAATAGATGGTATTATGTATCAAGCAGACTTTGCTAAACGGCACAAACTATCAATCTATATAGGATGGAGAAAGGTATAGCTTTATATGGAAATTGTAATCCAGCTAATATAGAACTATGGGACATATGTATAGGGGAACTAGGGTCAGATTCTATTGCAGGTGATAAATGTTAACCGTTTTATCAAACATTTTCCTATTGAAGTCTATGAGGAAAACTGGTGCTAAAAGAAGTGATAAGATTAGCACATGTAATAGAATCTAGCCCCTACAGAGTATATAGTGTACTTGTTAAAATCGATATGGATTATAAGAAATTAAATAATGGATAAAGACTCTGAAGGAAAGACAAAATATTAGGAATTTGTATGAGGATAGGTCATGTCATCCAACACCTCAAATATGTCTAAGTTTGTTTATGTTTTGTATTTGATATTAACGTTAATTGTTATGTATTAATGCTGATGTATTTATATTGAGGTATTATATTGAATAATAAAAAAGAAAAAAAAAAGCTTTGTTGAAGAGATATTATGTATTTGCATTTTATACATCTGCTCTATCTCCAACCCCCTCTGTACCCCCATTTGTCCTTGTCTCTCAGATGGAGAAAATTCCCCCTATGGTTCTCGAGATCCCTTATACCTGCCCCTAAAAATTAGGATGGGGAATATTGCTTCTATTTCTCTTGTGGCGTTGTTGTCTATTGCCACTTTGATTGCTGGAACTATCTGTGTTTATTTTTCTGAGGCTAATTCAGTTTCTTAGGTTCCACCCTTGATTTTTTGGGTAATAATATGTTGTCCCTTTCCTATTCTGTAAAACATTTGCTAATTTATCAATATTAGCTTTTAACTGATTTTCCAAATTCTGCTGATGTTTTGTACTCTTGTGTATTTTTTTAATAGATTTTTAACCTCAATATTAATTTCATTGTTATTTTTTTCAGTTATTACAATAAGTTGGATAAGTTCCAAGTAACAATTAGTTAAGTTCCAAGTAGCAATTAGTTAATATTTAGTTCTATTTTTAATGAAATCCTCATCAATTAAGTGGGCAGCTGGGCTGATATTGGTGTGCAGACCCCTAGGAACTATCTTATTAAAAATATAGTTTGCTAGTCGTGTAATCTCCCACCACTTTATCATCTGTTTTTGCATTTGTTTGGTCAATTCCTTAAAATACTCCTGTATATTTTTTTCATCCTGTGTAGCTGGGACTGTAGTTGACACGTGCCCAAATATTAATTTAGCTTCATTCTGCAGTTTACTAAAATCAACTGGATTTGACCAGTCATAAATGGATGTACTTAGATCCGGTAACCAGATCTCAATTAATGTTACAGAATGGGAAATGAAATACTAATTTTACAAGATATAAGAATGCCCTTATATATTTTATGATGGGGCACCGCAAGCACAAATGAGTTTAAATCAAATCTCACAATACTATTTTAGTTGGGACCAAAGGCTCATGCTTACAGGAGACTTGTTCAGTGCTTTCATAATATAGGAAGTACATAAAATAGTTTAAAATAAAACTTTATCAGTCTCAGGTTAAAACTTGAATTAAAATAATCCCCTACGATAACATTATTTTTAAACAAAACACCATCTTTAAACAATCTTAGATCAGGGAGGGTGGGAAGTCCTTGGAAAGGAGTTTCATTATTAAGAAAAGGAGCAACAAGAGAGAAGTATTTTGCCCCTATATATAATATTGGTAATCAAGTTAATATTTAATTCAGCAGCGTTTAGTAAGGCTGCTAACAGATTAATTTGTTAGTCCAGACATCCACCATGCTAGCTTTAATTGCAGGAATGGTTGCGCCCATACATATATTGCTACCAAGCTGTTGCAATATTGTAGATCTCATATATCTCAATTCCTCACTGTAGGTAATGTTTGCTATGTTTTCTTGGATCCACAATGTAGTCAAGATTGATGCAAAGTGTCAATAATTACATTGCTAAATTACTCTTGAACTAACTATATAAAGATGTCCTTTTGATGCATTCAACTGATAGTGCACCTAACTAACAAGGTATCTATCTTATTATCTTTAACACTTGAAGGTCTATCGTTGTCCTTTCATTCCCAGCCTACATATCCTCTTTGTTCAGCAAGAAGGAGAAAAAGGGCAGCTAATGGTCAACTACTCTGTGAATGTACAACAGTACCAATACACAAGGACCATAACACACCTACTTCCTCCAGTGAAAAGACTATAGGCTAGATTTAAATTTAAAGGCTCACGTTAAACCAGCCGCTAAGTGAAAAAGGCACATCGCTTGCAAATAATAAATGAGTTATGGCAGATTTAATAGGTACTCTACAAGAATAGCTATCGAGCATAGGCACAGCTAAAACATGTAACACAAAACCCGTTGTCGCTCAAGTTAATGCACAATGTGCGGCCAAATCACCCAATAACATAGCTCAAAACAACTTGTAACATAACGGCTGCCATTGGCTAGCAACCCTGATTGATGCAACAACAAATTCAAACACACAGCCAATCCCTAAGCCCCAAAGTATCCAAAAACTTCAAATACACCTATATATACCCAAAAATAACTATCATACACTGTCTGTTATCGAGTTCTTGAGAGCTAGATATCAGGACCCAGGAGCGGAGGATAGTGATCAGAGAGAAGGAGACAGGAGCATACATTGGAGGTAGAGGAGTTTTTGAGTTTGGAGTCCTTTTTTTTTATAACACCTTACACATTTTACATTTTATTTTTACAGTGTGAATCTGTGAGTGAAAGTGTGTGACAGAGAGTGAGTGGATTGAGTGTGTCTGTGAGGGCCTGTGGGAGTGCCTCGGTGTGAGTGGGTGAGTGATGGCCAGGAGAGGAGGACAGGAGAGAGGGATGGGGAGAGTAGTGGAGGAGGAGGAATGTCAGAAGGGTATCCCTGAGCAGAGCAGGGGTGAGAGAGGGAGATCCGCAGGGTGGAGGGGGACCCAGCCCACAAGAGCAGGCACATGGAGGACAGGGACAGAACCTGCAGTGGGACGAGGGGTAGTTGCTGGGGAGCACCCCACACAGTCAGGGTCAGAGCAGGCAGGACACTCCGGCTCAGGATCCTCTCATGCAGGAGCTGATGAGGGCAGGATCAGGGATCCAAAATACACCGAGGAGGAGAACACGACTCTTGGGGAGGCTGTCCTGGAGAAAGTGTCCTCTACCCGACGGAGAAGGTGCCTGGCCTGTCAGCGAGGAGGAAGGCAGCCTGGAATCAGATCTGCAGCCGGGTGAACGCGGTGGCTACACGTGGAGTCCGTGAAGAAGAGATGGGGCAACTGCTGGAGGGTGGTATAGAACAAGCTGTGTGACATGGCCAAGCAAGCCCGAGGCACTGGAGATGGCCCACCTGTCCCCATCACCTTCTGCGGGTGGGAGGAGATGGTGCGGCAGAATATGTCCCCAAACCTGATCGAGGGGGTCGTTGGAGGAGCTGACACTGGGGATGAGAGGAGCTGCCACACTACCGGTAGGTGCAACACTACATAACCACACACGACATCAACCAACACCAGCTGCACACACAGCCACACCTCAACACATGCCCATCATACATCCATACAACTGCACCAACCCAACACCCTGAGGGTTAAAAACAGGACACAACACCAGGACAAATGTCAAGGTCCAACTTGGGACAAACCTGTCAAAGTCCTAGTTCAACCCTCCTGTCACTGTGCTCATCACACACAATACACAAACCATGCTGTTCAAAATGTCATCTGTTAAATATCATCACTGTTCACATACGATGTCACCCATGTCCCCACAGGGAAGTCAGCACCTAACCCCTTGAGTGCTAGAGGGATCATCAATGCATCGATCAACAGTGCTTTGGCAACCCCTCTGGGACTCAAAGTGTTAACCGGACAACAAACAAATCAATATGCCAACGATCACATGCTGCACAGGGGACATTCACTAAGCAGTGACAAAGAAATGGTGGAGAGAAAGTAACCCTCACACACCCTCACTTCACCAATGCCAGTGTTAGTCTATGGAGAATATGCAAAAATAAGAAACAAGTTGATAGGGTCCTATTGTACAGATTCCATGGAAAACACTGTAAATGGGGAAAGGAGATTACTGGAGAAGTCAGCATCATTTTCACTTCATCAGTTCAACATTACCGCTTACTGAATCACAAAAAGGGTAGATCAGGTCACACGTAACAGTGTCCCAGAGAATAACTGGTTGTATGTGCAACACACAGGCCGCAAACAATTCCTCAGAATGAAAGGTGGATGAAGTAGGCCTTGGTGTTGTGGCTGCAATCATTTACTCTAACTTGAAATGACATATCTCACATCTGATTCCCACATGGATCCACAGGGTTGCTGATGCCATGGATGGATGGATGGTACACCAGCCATTGTTTGCAGGATACACATGGGAACCAAATATCAACCATTGTACCTTGGTCACCAACAGGCCATGACTGATGGATTTCTCGCATTGAGTACGGTTGCTTCACAGAGAAGGATGGATGGGCTCATACACAGAGAAAAACAGGCCTCAATCAAAGATATCCCTCACTACTGGCTTGATTGTTGCCCTTCAGGATTCAACTGGAACACATAACATGGACAGGATCTTGTCAAATTCATCAATCTGTGATTGGCAGGGTGGTGTCCCATGCATCACAATGTAATGTAAACAAAACGGAAAACAGAAGAAATTTTTAAACAATTTATAGAGTATATGATAGTATTATACTCACAAAGGTAATGGCTGCGGAAAGACTTATATCATACCACAGCTAATTAAGCATGCAGAGAAATTTCCCTGTCTCTGCTCAAGTAGCTGTATTCAGGATCGATGAAATTCACCACTTTGCTGCTAATTTTTAATAAAATAAAAGCCATATAAAATAATTGGAAATATACACTAATAAAATAGTATTAAAACAAAATACTGGCAAGCTGTAATATTTTATTTTGTTTTAATACTATTTTATTAGTGTATATTTCCAATTATTTTATATGGCTTTTATTTTGTTAAAAATTTTTTTTTGAGATAAATTAGCAGCAAAGTGGTGAATTTCATCGATCCTGAATACAGCTACCTGAGCAGAGACAGGGACATTTCTCTGCATGCCTAATTAGCTGTGGTAGGATATAAGTCTTTCCGCAGCCATTACCTTTGTGAGTATAATACTATCATATCATATACTCTATAAATTGTTTAAAAAGGATAATAGGCACCATCAGGCGCCCTCTTCTGTTTTCCATTTTGTTTACATGTATCGTACTTCCTTTGAGTTGTTTTGAGGAGCGGCCTGGTGAAGAAAAACATTCTTGCTGTGTAGGGGACGCCGTATGAAAATATCCCCCAAGTATGTATGTCAACTAACATTTAACTGTTGAGTTGACCTCGCAAAATTGTGAGTACAGTTTCAAAGAGGAATTTGTGGGTTGATCACCTAAGTTATTGCACTAGGAGCTCCTTCTTTTCTTGTTTTATCACAATGTAATGCATAGGATATCATCATGACAACCAGAGAGTCACCTGTCAAGTAATCCAAAATTGTGCATTGTACAGGATCAAATAAGAAGATAGGGTTGAATAACACTTGAATCCCACTGCAGATCTATTCCCAAGAAATATGGACACAAACAAAAATGGTCAGATATGTACCTTTCAAATGTTTCAAAATATGTCCCAACACGATGTGAACACAGAGATCAGTTCACTGCATGTGATTGCCTTACTGGCCAGATATGCGCACCCATCAGAAATTAACCTACATTGCTACCATCCAAATACACATACATAGTATATCCCACTCTACGTAGATGGGATATACGAGGTATGTTCATATCCATTATATCGATCCAATGTATTTTTAGATGGGTGCACATATATAGCCAGTAAGGCAATCACACGTACTGAACTGCCCTCTGGCTTCACATCACATACATATATGACCATTTCTACTTGTGTGTAACTGTAATGGGATAGCAATGGGTAATATCATCATGATGTAATATCATTGGCATCGTAAAAAGATGTGTCTCGATGTAAGTCCTATCCCTCCAACCCTCATGGTTATACAGATATTGGCTCTATGTGACAGGAGGAGATACCTGTCATTTGACCACACAGAGGCTCTTCAGTAGAGCCAAATTTGCAACATTTCAAGATAAATACTTCTTTGGAATGGTCCACAGAGTGTGCTTGCAAACCATGCACACTCTGTAGACCATTCCAATTAAGTATTGTTCTCTAAATGGGGCAATTTTGGCTCTGCTGAACAGCATCCGTGTGGACAAATGACTGAAATCTCCATCTGTCACATAGAGCAATATCTGAATAACCATGAGGGTAGGAGGGATAGGACTAACAGCGAACAACATCTGTTTTCACAATGCCTACAATATGACATCAAGGTGGCCTTAACCTTTGCTATCCCCTTGAAGGGATAGCCATCCCTAAAAGTTGTAAAGACAAATAAATGTTGTAGGATTCACCCCCCGAGTTAAACAATGGTATTCCCACTGCTGAAAGGTGTGTTAATTCAAAAGGTATCACAGCTCAAACATGGATATGTCAGGGGCAATATCCCAGTGTCCTGAAATTGCACAGTGGTGCTGTTACTACACTATCATATGGACAGATCTGGTACAGGGACCAGAAATCTACATGGGAGGGTGTTGCAACAGCCCCACTGTACTACTTGGGGCCACTGTGATATTGCACCTCAAAATGAAACCTTTACCCGTAATAACTAAAACAACACCTTTCAGAGTACCCTTGTTTACCCAGGGGGATTAACCCAACCACGTATACTTTTCTTCACCAGATTTCAAAGTATAACTGTCTCCTCAAACCTATGGCTACGTTCACTAATCACAACATCTAATTTCTCCACACAGCTTAAGGCCCTCAAGCCCAGCGGGAGCCCGTGGAGGAGGCTACGTCACCCCCCAGTGACGAGTACACAGAGGAGGGGACCAGCCGGTGGTCACCATAAACACCATCCCCATCTCCTCCAACACAGGCTGCACCACCACCTTCTGCACAACCACAGGCTGCACCCCTCCAAGCTGCACCACCACAGGCTGCACCCCTCCACACGGCACCTCCCCAGTACAGTGGCTGGATGCAACAGGAGGACAGGTGGATGTATCCAGCCACCTACACCAGCTACTACCCTCCAGCAGCAGCACCACCACCACCGCCAGGGAGGCGATGGCTGCCAGGGACAGTGGCCACCACCCAATATGGGCCATATGCATCCCAGATCAACCCTTCCTCCTGGATGGCTCCACAGCATGCCCCAAGGTATGATCCCAGGTGGGGTCCAAGCACCTATCAGTGGCCAACATATGACCCTTGGCCACTGGACTACCCACACCTGGGCCTGATTGAGGAGCCCCAGTGCCCTCTACCCAGGGACAATTTCACACCTCCACCAGCACACACATCATTGGGCAGCTTGGAGTCACTTGATGTGGTGGGCATATGCCCATCATCTGCACCAGCCACTCCAACAGCTGTCACAGCAGCCACAGCACTTCCAGCAGCAGCAGAGGACACAGCACTCTCAGCAGAGGACACAGCACTCTCAGCAGCAGCAGAGGACACAGCACTCTCAGCAGCAGAGGAAACAGTACTCTCAGCAGCAGAGGACACAGCAGCACCAGAGTCACTGGGCACATCCACCTCCAGCACTGCATGCCTCAAAGGGATGGAGGCGGAGTGTATGGCCCTGCAGAGAAGACTACTCCAGTGGAGCTGGAGCACAGATGTGAACATCACTAGGAGCCGGAGGGAATCCAGGAGAAACACAGGCAGATTGGAGACCAGAATCCAAGCCCTGGAGTCGGAGGTGGCCAGGGTGAACACACAACTCCACCAGCTCCAGACAGGGATCATGGACATGTTCACACAGGTACTTGTGGAGTTGCAAGAGATCAACCGCAGGGAGACCCTGAGGATGGAGAGGGAGAACCTGCATTCCACAGAGGGGTCTACTGCACCCACCACCCCCTCCAGTGTTACCCCTGAAGCCACACCTAGGGGGCAGAGGGTGACCAGGAGATCAACAAGGGCATCCACCTCTGGCACCCAGTTTAAGGCCCCCCCCCAAAAAAAAAGAAGAAATGAAAGGCCCGACCTGTTTACTGCCCCCTCAATAAAGAAACATTGTGCTTTTGATTTCTGTTTGGTCTGCTGTGTCTTCAGTTATGGATTGGGTGGCAGGGTTGTCTCCAATGCATTGCCAAACAATGCAGTGAAGAAAACCTCTGCCTGGGTGAAATGTTTGTGGGATGCTACAACATGGATTCACACACACACACACACTGTTGTCCAAATTCACCTGGCAACCCATCCCTGTTGCCATATAACACAACAGTGTTACATGGCCATGATGTGTGTTAGAATTGTTCTGAACATACCCCTCATCACAACAACTGGTGCAACACTTAATATTCGTCTGCATCAATTGTTGTGTTTGAAGGGGAAACCAAACAAACAGCTATGTGACTTAGCATGGAAATAACAAGCAGGACAGATGAAACATGCTTCACTATTGACTTTGGATCAAACTCCTATTTTGCAGCTGACTTACTGGTGAACACAATGTACACCTTAGGATCCTAGTGTGTGTGTGCTAGTTGCTAGTTGCACGATAGGTGTTTGAATAACAGCCTAACTTACTGGATAACCCAATGACTTTCCTAAGATGTCAAGGTGTAGCACACACATTAAAAACTTTGGCTGGGCATTGGGTTATGTACTAAGTTGTGTTGTTGTTTAACTAAGGTTGTATCACACTTCACCAGTGATAACACTTGTCCACTTTGTATTGTTGTTTTTTGATGTAGCCCATGTACTGAGATATGTCAACCTACAGCAATTTCAGGACATTGATTATATTGAGCAAGACACAAACCGTGGACGTGACATCACTGTGGAAGTAATGATGTCCCCTGTATCATCTGCTATCACCACAACACCCCTTAGTGTATCACTGCCATCATCCCATTGCATGAATACATCACAATGTTCACTCATAGTCAAACAACCAGTGGACTACTATGATGTGGGTCATGCCTTCCTATGTATGAGGTATACTCTAGCCCTGAGTATGGTTCATAATTGAGAGATGTCAAATCCAACATTTATTCATACAGACAGACACATACTGAATAGTGATGGTACTCCTTTATTGTGTCTCAGACTACAGTAACACATACATGTGTTTTCTGGGTATATAGCCTATATGCATGAAACACTTGTATGAGCACACAAACGGTACATCTGAACTAAATAGGGATACTCTAGTAACACTGGGGAACTGCTCATGTGTTGTCCACATGGTTTGTCTACTCTGTGATGAGCAGTCTTACTGTACAGGTCTGGTACCTGGGTGGTAGTACACACATGAATGTGTGTCTATATGTGAATGCTCCAGTAGAGGTTCCTGTGAACATCAGGTCAAACACTGCATCACCAACACAATCACTGGAAACACCAAGGGGTGAGCTTCATGGAAGTGTTGTTCAGACTTCAGTCCAGTCACATGGAAACTCCTCTGTTCAAGGATGGATCGTGCTATGGATGTCTGTGGGACAAGAGGACAGGATTTTGAACATCACCCTCGAAGTGTTCCTCATGCAACAGCTACAACATCATGATCCTCTTCATCTTTCTCCTTACATGGGGCTACACGAATCATTGCTGTGGAATCTGTTGTGTACTAGTCTATGAACCATCATGGGGGATAACTAAGGGGATGTTAACCATCTTTAGGGATATATGCCCCTGACATGGTCACACACATCAACAGATATGTCCTGATAGCTTCCTGACAACAATATATTTGGTCTACCACTGTCAGAGACAGTCCAAATATGTTTGGATCATGGAGCTATCAGGATATATTTGTTGATGTGTGTATTTCTGTCTGGGGCACATATCACTGCACACACACACATGTCAGCATGGTGTCCCTGGAGACGTGATCCACATGTAATGAGCTCTATGTTGTGTAACACACTACCACTGTAGATCCATTCCTCTGCTGCTCTTTTCAGCTCTAGTAAACTACAGGTCCCATGTTCGCTCAAATGTCCCCTTAACCCCTGATGTGGTAGAGTGTTATCCGATGCATTGCCTTGGATGAGACTCTCTCATTACAATGGTACCAGGGTTGCTATGGGTGTGATCCTAGAAAAAACACTTTAGTTGGTGCCTGGGGAGCCGTGGATTATGATGAACAAGGTTAAAGTGTTGTACCTTGGTTTCCAGGGGGACATGCATGATATCCTTGAGATGGCAGTATCAACATGGACGACAGGGTGTCAGATGTAATCGAAATCTCTAGGCCCAATCTGACTGGTCCATGGAATGGTTGATGGTGGTAGTCCATACTGCAGCCAGTGTCAGGGCTGTGTCACTGATCCTGTGGGGTGAAACAGAAGATGTGTGTTGTGGTGGGTGTGCATGCATAGATTGTGTGCATACATTTATTATACTTACAGCTGAAGTGATCCCTGATCAATCTGTGTCTTGTCTGCATCCCTGTTAGGGTTTCTTCACCCTGGACAATGTCCAGTGGGTCATCAGGTCTGGGTGGGGGCTGTACGTCGTCAATGAGTCTGGTGGCGACCGCAATATTATGGAGGATGGCACATGCCATGACAATGTCGCAGACTTTGCCAGGTGCATGCTGCAATGCTCCCCCCGAGTGGTCCAGACATCTGAATCGGGACTTGAGGAGGCCGAAGGTACACCTCAATGCCATTGCGAGTTCTGGCATGAGCCTGGTTATATCTTTCCTGGGCATCGGTTTGGGGATTGGCGAGTGGGGTGAGGAGCCATGGTTTGCAGCCATAGCCAGCATCACCTGTGGGAAGTGAGTGACATTGTAAGACAAGGAGCATATGTTGTGTGAATGCTGTTTCATGAGGTGAACGTACTAGCATGTGTGTATGTGGTGTGATTTGGTATTGTTAACTCACCCAGAAGCCATGCACCTGTATAGGTCCCATTTTTGAAATCCCTGTGTACAGATGAGTTTCTGAGTATATGGGAATCGTGACAGCTTCTGGGATATTTTGCACAGACATTCATGATGGCCAGGTTGCTGTCACACACCATTTGCATATTCATGGAGTGGAAGTTTTTTCAGTTGATGAACACATGTCCCCGACGTGCTGGTGCTTTGATTCTGAAATGGGTGCAATCTATTGCACCCATGACCGTGGACACGCCTCCCCTTTCATAGAAGCCCTGCTTGAGATGTATCCACTCCATATTGGTGGTAGGGAGGTGTATGTACCTACTAGCCTTACCTTTTAGGGCTGGCAACACCTGGGCCAGTACCCTGGAGAATGTGGCCTGGGACATGCCAGATGCATAACCCTCTGTTGACTGGAAGGCACCACTTGCCATGAAGTGTATGGCATACAGGTGTTTTTGCAGGCCAGTTAGGGCATGGTTGTGGGTGCATATGGGATCCACCTGATCCTTGATGACCTCGTACAGGGCAATGATGCTGTGCGGCCTCAACCTGTAGCGATCAATGACCTCGTCATCGGTCATTCCAAAGAGAGTGACCCTTGGGCGGTATACCCTGGTCCTTGGAGGTCGTCTATGCATCCTTTGCTGCTCCAGGGGTCCCTGTGGCAGCTGGGGAGCATCCTGTTGCTGCAGCTGTGCATCTGCAGACAGGTGTCCTCCAGGTGGGGATGGGCTTCTGTGTGGCTCATGAGCTGGAGTCTCCTCACTTGCAACAGGTGAAGGCTGTTGATCAGGTGTGCCTGGGGGTGCTGGTGTTCCCTAGCTCTCTCCCATGCACGCCTTCTCCGCAGTCTTCGCAACAATATGTAACCCAACAAATTGATTGCTCTCTCTCTCTCAATCTATATCTATCTATCTATCTATCTATCTATCTATCTATCTATCTATCTCTCTCTCTCTCTCTCTCTCTCTATATATATATATATATATATATATATATATATATCTCTATCACTCATGAGTGGAAAACAAGCCACAAGTGAGTGTAGTTAGCTGTCCTTTTAAGTAGGTGGTGGGGCGTTGTGTAGGTGTGGTGATGAGGTGAGTGCTGACCAATGGGAAGGTGTTTGTTGTTCAGGTGAGTGTTTGCAGGTGTGTCGGTGTTTACAAGTGTTCATTGTTGTGGTTGTTGTGTCCCTGTCAGTTACGGGTGTGGAGCTTTGCGGTGCAGATTGTGTCTGGATCATCTCGTGATGTTGAACAGGTGAGCTTGTTTTGGGTTGTCAGGTGTCCGTGTTGTGTGCTAACCCCCATTGTTCCGTGGCATGTTGTGTTGGTGTCTTTTTGTTGGACCATGTCCATGTGGTGTTGCTTGGTTGTTGTGTGTGCCAGTAATCGGTGGTGTGTGGACATGTTTTTTGTGTTATTTTGGCATTGCACGGGTTAATTTTCCCATTTGTATTCTTGTGCGGGGAGCAGTTTGTCTGTTTTACCATGTAGCAGGGGGGGTTTTTGTCCGTTAGATGTCTAACGCCTAACAAAACTGGGTCTTAACTCTTGGCCGTTAAATGTATCTTTTTAGCTGCCTTTAGCAGTCCCGCACTCCTTTGAATTGCTCTGGGGAATTTTGTTTTACTGTTCCCAATGCATGTAAATGTATCAGCCATTGTGACTTGTGCTCTGCTGTTAGCTGAACATAACACGGAGCTTTGAATGGCTTACTGCACCTTAATGCACCCGTTAGTCTTTTTTTGGGCTAACGGCTTCCTTTAAATCGAGCCCTATAAGTCACCCAATCTCCCTGATTATGAATTGTTAAACTAAAAACTCTATGGACAGTTGGGCTAATGCCTAACGCATTTTACCAGACATCTGGCTTTGCAGGGGCTTGTAAAGAAAATAAGCACTGTGTAGCACGCTCTTTATACTTCTTTTTGTATCAAACCGAGGCTTGTACTTCCTAATCCTCTGTACCGACTAGCTGCCATATTGTTGTAGTCAACAGTCTACCTATTCATACATCAGAAATGGCTGGTGATTTATTCAGTGTTGTTGAAGTACTTGGTTTAAAGCCTCCACAATTCAATATATACAATGCAATACCGTATATACAATATTTTCAAATCAGTCTATACAATATATACAAAATTGGCAATATAATTCAAGTTTTGTCCAGAGAATAAAACGTTACCAATACTCATTGTCCGCTTACCTTATGCTGTGCCTCTGACCTCCGTGCTAAACAGATGCTTCCAATTAACCCCTTTACAGTGCACTGAGCTGCTCAAACCTCCTGGTTCAAAATGGATTAAATTATTGTTTCAATTCTGCCTCGCAACATTATTTCAACAGCTACAATGTACCTTCTCTAAGGGCCAGAAGACTGTAAAGTATTATGTTGCACGTCTCCGGTCCCTACAATGTGCCTTCATCCACTGCCTGTATACCTTAATCTGTGCCTCCGACCTCAGTTCAATTTCAATACATACATTTATTGTAACTGCTGTCTACGTAAATGTTTGTATTGAAATTTCACTGAGGTCAGAAGCACAGCTTAAAGGGATACTAATACTTAAACTGTAGAAAAAATATGTTGTAGTGTTTATCCCCCTGAGTAAAACAAGGGTGCTCCCACTGCTGAAAGGTGTTTTATTCAAAAGTTATTACAGCTCAAAGTTTAATTAGGATGTTGTAGCAACAGCACTACTGTACAATTTCAGGCCACTGTAATATTGCATCTAAAACATTCAACTCTGAGCTGTAATAACTTTTGAATAAAACACCTTTTAGCAGTGGGAGTACCCTTGTTTTACTCAGGGGGATAAACACAACAACATATTTTTTTCTACAGTTTAAGTATTACTATCCCTTTAAGGAATGCAGGCAGTGCATGGAGGCGCATTTTAGGCTGCAGCATAAGAATCTCATACTTTTGATTTGGACAAGACTCTGATGTGGCGCTTTTGAAGCCGGCGACTTGCTTATAGTGCCTTCATGTCGCACACTCTTATGCATGCGTCATTTCAAAAGTGACCCGAAGAAAATAGGTCTGCACGAGCAGAAAGTGTCTTTAGTGACACAAGCGACAGATACTCAAAAAAATCAAAAAATCAACTCAGAAAGAAATCCATATGAAGTGGAAGAAGAATACCAACACCAATAGTATCCAAGGAGAGTGAGAAAGCTGAGAGAGAGAGATATATCAGTAGTTAATATTTCTTCTCATGTGTTGACATCAGATGAGTTATCAGTTTTGTCAGTGGAGTTGGGGTTTGCACCTAGTGTGCAATTCAACCTCTTCCACACATTGATTGATGCAAACAGATTTGTAGGTAAGCTGGATTTGAAGAAACATTTCTTGTGAGGAGATCCAGATGTAGATTTAGAAGTAGATAAGGAATGCTCTCAAAATGTCAAAGATATGGATATGGATAAGAGAATATAATATGGTATAAATATTTCTGCATTGTTTTTTAGGGACCAGTGTGATATAGCAGATATGATGTTATTGGCAGTGGAGTCTGTAACAAATACTACACATAGTAATAAATCAGTATCACGTGTTCCAATTAAGAGACAAAGAAATGTTAACTTTATCCTGCTAATACAAAGAGCCAGGTTTTTGACATCTTCCAGGAGTTGGTAGGACGAGACTTAATAAACTTGTCATACTTAAGAAAAAACATTTAATCCCTTAAGGACCAAAGCCATGCTAGGACCGTCATCTGTGGATTTGACTTAAGGACTGATAATGGTCCTGGCACATCATGTTTTTTTGCTCATAGCGCTCCTGAGCGGGCACTTAAAGCACCATTGGAGCCTGAAACTGACAGCTCCAAGGCTGGAGTGGTCAGTATCAGACCCTTGTTTGGCAAGCCGGCACACATGATTAGTCACATGTTCTGGTTCGCCAAATGAGATCAAAGCTGTCCATAAGGGGAATCCACTCCCCAGGACTGCCGTCGTTGAGGGCAATGGGATAGTTTTACAAAATCAGAAAGGACGGCAATAGAGAATCTATATAAATTATGCCTCCGTAAACATATAGGAATCTGATAAAGAAGGCTCAGTTGTATTGATAGAAACATTGCAAATTGCCAGTGAATCATGTAGGCAGCTTAATGATACTGATACCTACAAGCTATTGAAAAAAGCACCCAACTTCAGAGTTGAAATAACTTCTGTACTCTCTAATTGAACATGGATCTTCGTAAGGCTTTTTTACAAATAGAGAAATGGAATGGTTCATGGTTCCTTTTCCCGTGATTCCTATTTTACATTGGCCTAGATGCACTAAAGGTCAAAGAGGGCTACGAATGTTGATGTTCTGTCAGAGCAGTGTCGTAGGCACATCCTCAGTATTCACAAAGTGTCTACGACATCACTTCACCAGCATTCCGACAAAAATATGCCCACATCGACATTCATTTGACATGCCTTCACCATGTCAACAAATTTTTATTCTTCAAATCGAAAATTGCTTATTTCCATATAGAAATGAAACAAAATCAGATACATTTGTATGCGGGGGTGTGTGTTGATATTATAATGTAACACTTTGACCCATTCAGTAAACTCTGATAGCAGCCACCTGCAGCATCAATCGTTCAAACAATGAATGAACCCGGTCACTGGGTTCATTCTAGGTAAGCGGAGCCTGTGCTGTAATCACTGAATTAGTCACCGGGATCAAACCAGGTGACTGATTAAATGATCAGAGCGCAGGGCTACTTTCTAAGAATGAACCCGATGACAGGGTTCATTCATTGAAGGGAGTGCTTATCCTAGATGTAAAAGCCGACAATATCATACCGACACCACACTGACATTTAGTGCATCTAGGCCATCATCTTCCAAAGATCCAGAGGTTACTGTAGAGTCCAGAGGGTAGACCCATAGTGGTGACTATTGGTTCTTATAGAAACTGATTCCGATTTTGGGTGACTGTTTGCAACCTCTAATTTTAAAATTAAATACATACTTTTGAGATGCTAAACAGGTATTGGAACAATTGGATGGAATCACTTGGAGCTCTAAATATACACAGATTATTCCTGCATTCCTTATGAATTAAGCTTAAGGCCATCAAATAACTTCTATATAAATATAACAATAATACATTGGACTTTTGTGATTACATTTTGGATACTAAAGAGTTCCTGTTAACACATAATTATTTTTTATTTTATAGTCCTTTTTATGTCCAGAGGCGTGGGATCTAAATGAGATAAGTTTGCATCCTCGTATGCCAGCCTTTTTATGGGTTGATGGGAGAAGTCCCATGTCTTAGAAAATGTCAGGTCTAAAAGTACTATTATTTCCAATTTCTAGAGGTATATAGATGGCATTTTAATTATTTGGTGTGGTGAGAGACACTTGATCAGCTCTTTCCTGATATATTTGAATGACAAACAATGTAACTTACATTTCACTCTGTCTTGTCACCCTAAAAAATATTGTTTAGACATGTCCATTAATTCTTGCTTCTTAACAGGTAGTATACAGATTCATGTATATTGAACACCGACTTCTGCCAATGCACTGTTGTGGGCAGATAGTTGCCATCCATACCCAACAATTGTGTTTAGCAATAACTTGTTACGGCTGACAAGCAAAACCAGAAATCAGACGGTATAGTTAATAGAACCTTTATTATGAGAATAATGACAGTAATGCAATATATAAATATACACACAGTGGGTGATTTGAAATGGCGAGCAATGTATCAGGTATAACAGTCTCCCAATCTCTGCCCCACACTCTCCGAGACTAGGCCTCAGCCCACTGGAGTCTTGTGGTAAGGTAACGCCCAAGAGATACTGACTCAGCCTGCAGTCAGTAGCTAGGAGTCTGTTAGAGCCCCAGGTCAGTACTAGGAAGGATGTCTTGATAACGGAAGCAACAAACTGAGCAAACAGACAAAGCCTTCTAGTAAGCACCAGATAGGACAGCCAGATGAGCCAAAGTCATACACAGAGTGGGTAGTCAGCCAGAGCCACAAGTTTGCACCAGAAAGGATATCCACTGAAGCGATGGAATGCTGGATGCGCAGTGGATAGAGCACCAGGTCAACACCAGAGTGGGTAGTCAGACAAGCCTAGGTCATACACGGAGCATGTAGTCAGCTAGAGCCACAGGTTTGCACCAGAAAGGATATCTGAGCCAAATCAGAATGCTAAGGAGAATAGTCAGACAGCCACAGATCAACACCAGAATGGATGGACAGACAAGCCGGATCATACACATGAATCAGGAATACTAGAAAATAAACTGCTCAGAACAACAACGTAAGGCTGACTGAGTAAGGACTCAGTCTGCCCTTTAAACCCCTCCATAGGAAGTAAGTAGGAGGAGCAGCTACAGGGAGGAAGTAGGTAGGAGGAAACAAACACACTTCAAGCAGCATGCTTGAAGCCTCTTGCCTGCAGATGACGAGTGGAAAGACACTGAGCAGAGCTGAAGCAGCAGCGCTGGAAACAAGGTACTGTGACATAACTACAGTTGTGAATATAAGAATATTACTGGTATTGCTAAAAAAAAAAATTGTCTGTGCATATGGGCGATAAAACACTTCAACCCATTTATTGATCAGCTTGCTAGATTTGATAAAGTAGTGGTAAAACATGAAATGCATAAGCCTTTAGACAATTGTTTTGTCATTTTAATAAGTATTTTATAAAGAGTCTCCACCTTAATCTGTTGGATATGCTGATACTGAGAAAGCTGTATCCGAATGGAGACAACATTGTAATCTCCATGAGCCTGTCTGTCAGATAAACTGGTACCAGCTGTCTGACCACAAGAGCATGTGAGTATGTATTGTGTCTACTTTGAATTACAATATAATTTGACTTTGTTAAACTATATGGCACTTCCTGTTTCTTTTCTGTGCTGTTTTGGATAGGATATGTGAGTGTCTGTCACAAAAGGAGACAGTCAGGGTGCAGTCACGACAGAACAGCACAATCTCCAGCACAAACTCCAGTGCAGTGAGTGAGTGAGTCCCAATCCTGCCAACGCCCTACTCCCGTACCATCCTGAGAGTAAGTCTTCAGAAGAAAACAATTAATTTACCTACACAGTCCTGGAATCAAGTGCAGCCCAACACAAGCTTTTTTTATTACTTTAAATTGCACTTGATAGTGCCACTGAAGTATATATTAAAATCCACATGCGCTGTCAGCTCTGAGAACTATGGAAGGGATACATAGCACCTTTAAAACTCGCTTCTCACCGCAGCCACACTTTCTCCATTGACTTTTATGGAAAGACTTCTCTGTAACAATTTTTCATTTCTGATTGGCCCCATTCTTCTTGACTCCTCATGCCCTGGTATCCATTTCACATCCCCGGTGTCTTGTGAGCCCCTGGAGCCCATGAGTGCAGTTGTATGCATTGCTAGTTTACAGTAATACAGAAGACTACATTTCCCAGAATGCCCGTTTCGCTGGCTTTCTTCCGATTGGCTCCTTGCTTTACAGATGCCGTTTTACTTCTCTGTTGCTTGTCTTACACAGAGGTTGCCGCTCCTTGCAATCCTCAGATTAACCCTTCACCTGCCAGATAGTACCTTTCTAGGATTTTCTAGTGTGAATTATTATACAGATACAGTATTTGGTATTTTATACTGTTTTTAGACACTGCTCATGATATGATTTTGATTCCAAAAGAACATGGGGCTAGACCTAAGGCTAAGGACCTGGAGGAGTCTCTTACCCTCTTACTTACTGCTCCTCATACCAAGTATCCTAGTGGGTATTTAGGATCTCTATGCCCCTCACATGCTGTGGCCCCTACTATTCCACTGGGGCCCTCCAGCCTTGAACAATAGCCAGTCTGGGTGAAAGATTTGAAGTCCACTATGGCACAATTTCCCTTCACTCTGCAAGGGGTTCTGAATTCTCGAAAGCCACCTACCACCTTCAGGTTTGTGGCCCCTAAGGCCCTGACTTTGCCTGCATTAATGGACTCCTCAGAGGATGACAAGGAGGAACGGGAATATGAAGAGGGGGAGTCCTCCTATTCTTATGGGACTCCTATGAAGCTGACTCTGTCCCTCTGTGGAGGGACTCATTAGGGCTGTCATGCAAACCTTTCAGGTCTCTGACACCCCTACTGAGTGTCATTCTTCTCCTGATGTATTTCAGAGACACTAAAATATGTCTTTTTTATGTCTTTCCACCCAATACCTCTCTAGAACAAATCCTTTTAGATGAGTGGAAGATACCCGATATGAGGTTGTCTATCTCTAAGAGATTCTGTAACCTGTACCCCTTCTCAGAGAAGATATATATCAAAAAAACAAATTAGGAAAAAAATGTATCTACCAACAAAGTGAAATACAGATTTTCAAATTCATTGTGCCTCCCTACAGGGAAAATTAGGCAATTTGTAATTTAAAAAAGAGATATAATTATAATTATCCAGTTCTGTTAGAATCTGGTGTATGGCAAGCCCAAACCCCTGTGCCACGCAATACACCAGACACAATACACCAGAGACAAACAATGTTATCAAGAGTGGCTAAAACTCTTTGGCAATTAATAAGCTTTAACAAACAATTAAAGAGAAAATAACAAATATGATGTCTGTTCCAAAAAACAGTCCAACGTAAGTCCCAACTGAGTTACTGAATCCACGCTGCGTGCCTCCCAATGGATCGGGCTCCCACTCAAATACTAACTAGAATACAAAACACATAGAAGCAGTGTAGAAGATCTTCTGAGTGTACTATACAACACAAAAGGGATCCTTCACCAATACCAAAGAATAAGAATATTACTCACAATTTTCAGTGGCCGTAACCTGCCTCTCCGTGAAAGCACCTATATTGGCTCTCACCCCAATATGGTATACTTGTTTCACGGTCCACAGCTACTTAATCCTTTGGCACTCCGTCAGGGATAAAATTATATTGACACTAAAAAAGTTATCATCAAAAGAAGAGGAAAAAGAACATTGCTCTATAGCTGCACTCCATTAAGCCAGATTTATACAGAAATCTCATGAACGTATTCTATGGGACCGTCTCTCAATTAGATAAGAGAGATAATACCAGTCACCACATAGATTTCACTGAATGGAATATGAATAACACTGACAAAAAGCAAAAGAAAGAGGTGTGGACAAAAAAATCATCAACACCTCCAAAATAAAACGTAACTTTTAATACTGAAAATTAAAAGGTATTCATATAGTCTATTATAGGTATAAATAAAAGAAGCTGCAAATTATTACAAAAATACTCTGATAAGTAATGGGAACGGAGTATATGTTTTTATTGAATTATATAGGTGGTAAGGATAAAGATGACACCCTGGGGTTTATTATCTGTTCACCAGGATTTCAAAGTAACCAAAGTAATAAATTTAATTCCTCTATGTGTCCGGATCAATGCCGCGAAAAAGTAGTTCCATAAAACTTCGGTGACTACCAGTCAAACTGAATAAGTTATAAGTACAATATAATTCATATTCGGTGATTAAATGTAAAGATACCGGGTGAGAAGAGGTTAATACCCTGATTTGTCAGATCTTGGCAAGTCGCCGAAAATTACAAAGAACACGTCACTGAATTTGCAGTATTCAGCTGGCACGGAGGGAGAGGTACATAAAATCTTAACTGGGTGCGACACACAATTTTCCATGCAATACTCAGAGCAAGACGTGATCTCACACTTCTGCCAATCAAACTGGGGATTGTGCAAATGTAGCCATGGGAACCCCAGAATGATCGCATGATGAGGAGAATGGATTATCTGAAATCGTTGTTCCTCCTTGTGGAGGGCCCCAATAGTCATAGAAATAGGAATAGTTTCCATAGTTATCTGAGCTGGTTGTAATGGTCTGCCTTCAATGGCTAAGGGAAAATCCCTCTTGACCAATAGAATTTTCACTGTTGTCCAATACAGGTTACTGGTACACTGGGAGGCGATCCGCCCCTTTAAGTAGGCAGGAACATTCTCTAAATGTATGCAGGGGACGGAGCCTCCCCTCCCTCTTAGGCTGCACCTCAGTTAGAACAATCCAGAATGATTTGTTCCTCTGTGTTTCACACCAGGCAGAGGACAGCTCTCTTCAAGTTTTAGTTTCTTTGTTATTTTTAAAAATATGGAATATCACCATTAGGCGCGTTACCAAGGCTGTCAAATGCCCTCTTTAAAGTGGATAGCATAGCTTCCAGGGTACTTCTGGTGGACCTTTTGCCCTGATGAGGGAATAACTTGATTTCAAGTATTTCCCTGGGGATTATCCTCTGTGGTAATTCTTTTCTTATCTTGGTAACCTGAAGACAGAAGTCCTGCAGAAAGGTGAGCCACCCTTTGAGTGTCGATGGTCCACTTGTCCCTCAGTGTCCCTTCATTGGGCTTGTACTTGGGAGTTCTCATTGTGCACTCCAGCACTCATTGGGTGTTTTTATATATCTTGCTAATGCAATGTATATGTGTATGTCTGAGTTTTGGAGCAGTTTATGTGGGATTTAACCCTTTCTCTGCTGGGTTTTCCAATTTTATGGGCATTTTCAACTTTTGCCTTGGTTGGGTAATTTTTGCTTTCATAGTACATATGTTTGCTATGTGTTATGGAACTTTTACTTTAAGAGAAAATTTTATTAGAAATAATGTTCTGCTCCTTTAAGCGCGCTTTTCCCGCATAGACGCCATTGCTCCTTTACTGTCTATGGGCTTACACTGTGTGGGACGTATCTCTGGAACCGCTTCACATAGCGACTTCAGAGAGGGCTGATTTTATTTGTCTTCCCTTGCTCTATCATCCGGTTGTATGTTTGAGTGTGTTGGGGGACTTGGGGGGCTTCGGGCACTGTTTTGGGGTACTTGGTGAGGAAAACCGCTTCCCATGAGCGCTCGGTTCGCGCCCTTTTTCTGATAGGCTCCCGTCGCGGCAGCCATTTTGTGAGTTCTTCTCATCGAGTATACAATGCAGGGACTGGTCGTTCTCTCTCTCCTCTGCTGATTAACCCTTCGCTTGCCAGATAAGTTTAGTTTTAAATGTTTCTGGGGTGAATATTTAATCTTTCACACTTTAATTGGGTGATTCCTATCTGTGGGGTATATCTGACACTGTGAGCATGTCTACTCCACTTGAGCCTGGGACTAGACCTAAGACGAAGGAGGCTGGGGTATCTGTCTCCCCATTGCGTTTTGCTCCTCCTGTCACTCAGAGCTACCTAGAGAACTTTCTGGTCATTTATGCCCAACTTGTGCGGAAGGTCATGGCAGCAACCCAGGGCCTTCCAGTCACACTATTGAGCCAACATGGGTGAAAGAGTTCAAGGCTGCAACTAGGGATCTCAGATCCACTCTTCAGCTCTTTTCCTCTCAGGTTCAAGTATGGCAGACCCCCTCCACTGTCAGGACCTCCCTGCCCAAGCCACAGGGAGCTCCTTATGTCTCTGATTCTTCTGAGGAAGAATTGTTGCAGGATTTTGATGTTGAGGATGGTACAGTTATTGAGTCTACCAGATCGGATGGGGACCCTTTTGAATGTGATCCTGAACTCTCTGCTGAGGGTTTGATCAGGGCTGTGCTGACCACCCTCAATCTTCCCTTGTGTCAGGAATCTACTCTTGACCCAACGGACGTGTTTCAGAAACCCTCTAAGGCTGTTACCTGTTTTCCTACTAATCCTACTCTTGAACACTTAGTCTCTGATGCATGGAAAAATCCTGATAAGTCCTCTTCAGTCTCAAAAAAGTTTGCTAGACTTTATCCTTTTCCTGAGACTGAACTGGCTAAATGGGTTCATCCTCCTAAGCTGGATGCTACAGTTTCTAGGTTGTCTAAATCTACTGCTTTGGCTGTATCTGATGCTTCTGCTTTACAGGATTGGACGGACAAAAAGTTAGAGACTTGTCTTAAGTCTATTTTTGCCTCTATTGGTACTGCCATGTGTCCAACCTTTGCTGTGGCGTGGGTTAACCGGGCTATTCGGTCTGGACTGAACAGCTTACTATGGCGGTTCGCCAAGATGCACCAGTGTCAGAGCAGTTGCAACTCCTTGCTAATATTCCTGAAGCTCAGAATTATATTTCTGACGCTGCTTTTGACGCAGTTCTCATGATGGCGAGGGCCTCCACTTCTTCTGTGGTGGCTAGACGCGCTCTTTGGCTAAAAATTTGGTCTGCTGACAGTGCTTCCAAGAAAGTTTTGCTTTCTTTGCCCTTTCAAGGGACTTCCCTGTTTGGATCTGAGCTAAAGGAATTGATTAGCGAGGCTACTGGAGGTAAAAGTACTCTTCTACCCTCAGTCTTTAAAAAGAAATTCCCAGCTAAACGCTATCGGTCCTTTTGTTCCTTCCAAACTGAGACACGCCCCGCGTCCCAGGCGGTTCCGCCTGCTCCGCGCACCTCCTCCAAGCCCAAACAGTCCTGGAAGCCCAAAGTTGCCCCCAAGGCCAAGGCTTCCAAGACTGCTTCGGCATGACTCACCGAACCCGGGTCCGCATCTGGGTGTAGATGGGCGTCTTTACATCTTTCGCCGGGTTTGGGAGGATTCAGTGTCGGACCCTTGGGTTCTTCAGGTGGTGTCAGAGGGATACAGGATCCCTTTCTTTTCTCTTCCTCCCTTTCGATTCCATTTTACTCGTCCTTTTCAGGACCCCACAAAAAGGCGTCTATTCAACAACGCTATTCAGGATCTTTTGGACAAAGAAGTCCTGGAACCAGTTTCTCCAGAGGACACAGGTTCAGGATTTTATTCCAACCTGTTCGTTGTGGCCAAAAAGGATGGTGGAGCTCGTCCTATTTTGGACCTCAAAGATCTCAATTCCTTTGTTGTGAGTACCCACTATCGACAGGAATCTCTGTGCACTGTGATAGCTGCTATGTCTCTGGGGGAATTCCTTGCCTCCCTGGATCTTCAGGATGCATATCTGCACATCCCTATCCATCTAGAGAGCAGGCGGTATCTCAGGTTTGCCTGCCACAGAGGTCATTTTCAGTTTTTGGCTCTTCCCTTTGGACTGACAACAGCTCCGCAGGTTTTTCAGCGAGTCTTGGGAGCTTTGATAGCAGTAATCCATCGGGATGGCATCAGAGTGACTCCCTACATGGACGATTTACTCTTGAAAGCTTCATCAGCGGAGATCCTTCACCAGCAGGTTCAGGCTTGCATTCAGACACTCACTCGCCATGGATGGATTGTGAATCTGGACAAGTCAGACTTGGTTCCATCTCAGCAGATAATCTTCCTGGGTCTCCTGTTCGACACCCAGCGGTGCATGGTGTTTCTGCCGGAGGAGGTGGCTCATCAGATTGTTCTCCGAGTATCAAAGATTCTGGCTCTCGAGCGGATTCCAGTCCCGAAATTGACTTCTCTGGTGGGGAAATTAATTTCAACGATAGAGGCGGTGCTGTTTGCTATGGCACATACCAGGGAACTTCAGAGGTTCATGATCCAGACGTGCAGTAATCGTCCAGACCATCTGCAGCTATCTGTCTCTCTACCTCCTCATGTCGAGTTGAGCTTGGAATGGTGGTTGGATCTGTCTCATCTCCTGAAAGGGAGATCCTTCCAGATCCCTTACTTGACCACAGTCACGACGGATGCCAGCCTCCTGGGATTGAGGCATTCTGGAACTACGTGCCATCTTCCTTGCCCTGAGACATTGGGAATCTCAACTGGAGGGTTGTCCAGTCAGAGTAGAGTGCGACAACCCCACCGCAGTGGCTTACATCAACAAGCAAGGCGGAACAAGAAGTCTCGCCGCCTGGTTAGAGGTCAAGGCCATTTTGTCTTGGACGGAAGCTCATGTACCCGTCATTTCAGCGGTACACATTCCAGGCGTAGACAACGTCATGGCAGACTTTCTCAGTCGTCACACAGTCGACAGCGGAGAGTGGGCTCTTCATCCAGAGGTGTTTCACCTTCTAACCCAGATGTGGGGGGTTCCTGTGGTGGATCTGATGGCAACCAAACACAACAGGAAGGTTTCAGTGTTCTGCTCTCGGTGGAGGGATCCACTGGCCCTGGCAGTGGACGCCTTGTCAATCCCTTGGGAATTCTCCCTAGCCTACATCTTCCCTCCTCTTCCACTGTTGATCAGAGTAATTCAGAAGCTGAAGATGGAGCGTTGTCCAGTTATTCTAATCGCTCCAAATTGGCCTTGTCAGTCCTGGTATCCGGATCTGATGGCAATGTCTGTAGCGGAGCCCTTTCCGCTTCCCTCTCGTTCAGATCTTCTGCTACAAGGCTACCTGTGGAAGGAGGATGCTCCTCGTCTTCATTTCATGGCTTGGAGGTTGAATCCTCAATTTTTAAGAAAAAGGGTTTTTCCTCTTCTGTGGTGTCTACGATGCTACGCGCTCGTAAGCCTGTGTCTTCTAAGATCTATCACCGAGTCTGGTCGACTTTTGTTGCATGGTGTGCTGATAGGGATCTATCGCATGATTTTCATCTTTCTACTGTCCTGGCCTTTTTACAGGACGGTGTTGATAAGGGACTCAGTCTGAGTTCTCTCAAGGTTCAGACTTGAGCGCTCTCTGTCTTTTTCCAGGAGCGCATTGCCGTTATTCCTGACGTCAAAGTTTTCTTCCAAGGTGTGGCTCATGTTCGTCCCGCTTAGTCCGGCTCCTCAGTGGGATCTTAATCTAGTTCTGGGGGTTCTCCAACGACCCCCCTTTGAGTCCTTGTCTACTATTCCTTTGCGCCTTTTGACCTGGAAGATGGCCTTCCTTTTGGCTATTGTATCAGTTCGCCGGGTGGCAGAATTACAAGCCTTGTCTTGTAAACCACCTTATCTGGTGTTCCACAAGGATAAGGCTGTGTTTCGCACTTCCAAGGAATTTTTGCCTAAGGTTGTCTCCGAATTTCACATCAATCAGGAGATTGTGGTGCCCTCTTTCTGCCCTAACCCTTCCTGACAAGGAGAGGGATCTTCATTTGTTGGATGTAGTGTGTTGTCTCAAATGTTATGTTCATCGCACTGAGTCTATCAGGAAGTCTGACGCTCTGTTTGTCATTCCTGAGGGGCCTAGGGCAGGGAGACCGGCATCCAAGGTGACCATTGCATCTTGGATAAAATCTACTATTTGTAAGGCTTACGAACTGCGGAATAAACATGTGCCCTTGTCACGGTTTGTTATGACTCTCAGACACAAGTTTTAGGTAAAAACTCAATTTTATTGAAATAATAAAAATGATCACTAGAATGGCAATCACATACATATATATATCATGATTAAATAGCAAAGACAGTATGCAGACTCTACCAGTCCTGTCAATATACCGGACAGGACAGTCTGATATAATGGAATAATAGGCTCTACCGGCCTTGCCAATACCGGGTAAGGCAACCTGCAAATGGAATAGCGTCAAGGTTCTACCGACCTTACCTAAATACCGGGCAAGGCAGCCCCAATAAGTACACAGTGTAGGCTCTACCGGCCCTGCCAATACCGGGTAGGGCAACCTCAGATGGAATGTGGCAAAAGGTTCTACCGGCCTTACCAATACCGGGCAAGGCAGCCCAACAACCCTCGATATAGGCTCTACCAGCCTTGCCAATACCAGGTAAGGCAACCTCAAGAGCAACACGAAGCAAGGTTCTACCAGCCTTACCAATAACGGGCAAGGCAGCCCAAAGGTATCAATAGCTGTCGGATGATAATGACAGAGTGACAGGATCGTAAGCAACCCAGTGTCCGCACACTGAGACCAACAGAGGAATCGTATAGCCGCAAGGCTTAGGAGCAAACCAGTGTCCTCACACTGGACTAACAATTGAATCGGATAGCCACAAGGCTTTGGAGCAAACCAGCGTCCGCACGCTGGGACCAGCTACTGAATCGTATAGCCGATAGGCTTTGGAGCAAACCAGTGTCCGCACACTGGAGTAACAAGTGAATCGTATAGCCGCAAGGCTTTGGAGCAAACCAGCGTCCGCACGCTGGGACCAACCACTGAATAGTGTAGCCGATAGGCTTAGGAGCAAACCAGTGTCCGCACAATGGACTAACAACTGAATCGTGTAGCCGCAAGGCTTTGGAGCAAACCCGCGTCCGCACGCTGGGACCAACCACTGAATAGTGTAGCCGATAGGCTTAGGAGCAAACCAGTGTCCGCACACTGGACTAACAACTGAATCGTGTAGCCGCAAGGCTTTGGAGCAAACCAGCGTCCGCACGCTGGGACCAACCACTGAATAGTGTAGCCGATAGGCTTAGGAGCAAACCAGTGTCCGCACGCTGGACTAACAACTGAATCGTGTAGCCGCAAGGCTTTGGAGCAAACCAGCGTCCGCACGCTGGGATAACAAGCAATGTCGCCGACGCGACCAAGCAGAAGGTCACCAGGATCACAGGAGGCAGGCGAGGAGATGACAGGAACCAGCAGCGATCAGTCAGGTCAGGAAACAGCAGAGAAGAAGGTCAGCAGGAACTGCAACCCCAGAGTACTAGGCCGGAATCAGGACTGGAACAACTCAGCATGCAGGAGACACTGGAACAGTTGTAATCAGGATCTCAGGAACACAGGAACAGAGGCCCAACCATCACTGGACATAGTGATAGCAAACAGGTCAGAAACAACACGAAAGGGCACTCAAAGGGTGCCCAATCCAGGTTTAAATAGGCAATATGAGGCGGGCTAAATGCAGACAGCCAATAGAAGCCCCCTACTGGTGACAGACAGGGAAATGCATCAATCACGGGCACCGTGATAGTACCCCCCTTTCAAAGACCCCCTCTCCTAGAATAGGGTCTAGGTTTCTGTGGGTATTTGGCATGAAAGACCCTAGCTAGCCTAGGTGCATGAAGGTCCTTACTATCCACCCATGATCGATCTTCAGGACCATACCCTTTCCAATGTACCAGGTACTGTACCCTTCCTCTAAGCCTTTGGGAATCAATAATACTCTGAACCTCGTACTCCTCCTGACCCTCGACCTCAACAGGTCCTGGCACCACAGGTGTGGTAGTATAGCGATTGCAAACCAGAGGCTTGAGAAGGGACACATGGAACACATTATGGATACGCATGGATGCAAGTATGTCTAGTGCGTAGGAGACAGGGTTAATTTTGCAAATGACTCTGTATGGACCAATGAACCGGGGAGCCAACTTATTAGACGGAACCTGCAGCTTGAGATTTCTGGAGGAAAGCCATACTCTATCCCCAACCTGAAAAGAAACCGCTGGAAGCCTTCTGTGATTGGCATGACGCTGATGACGCTGAAATGACTGACCAAGTGCCCTCTGAACTTGTGCCCATGTGGAACGGAGTTGCTCGATATGCTCATCCAGAGCTGGAATCTGTTGCGTCTGAAATGAATCTGGAAGCAAACAGGGCTGAAACCCGTAATTAATCAGAAACGGGGAGCTTCCAGATGAAGAACTGACTGCACAGTTCTGGCGAACTCTGCCCAAGGCAACAAGTCGGACCAATTATCATGATGGTCAGTAACGAAACAACGGAGAAATTGTTCCAAGCCCTGATTAGCTCATTCAGCTGCTCCATTGGTCTGGGGATGGTAGGCAGAGGAGAAGGACAGCTGTATGCCCATCTGTTGGCAAAATGCCCTCCAAAACCTAGACACAAACTGGCTCCCCCTGTCGGACACCAGTACCCTGGGCACTCCATGCAACCGGAATACTTCTCTGGCGAACACAATTGCCAATTCCTTAGCTGAAGGAAGGCCACGGAGGGGCACGAAATGTGCCATTTTAGAAAACCTGTCCACCACCATGAATATAAAGGAGTACCCCTTAGACATAGGCAATTCTCCCATAAAATCAATGGAAACATGAGACCAGGGGCGTTCGCCATTAAGCACCGGTTGAAGCAAGCCCATTGGGAGATGTCTCGGGGTCTTAGCGTGGGCGCAGGTGGCACAGGCATTAGTAAATTCGGCACAGTCGTTTCTCATGGAAGGCCACCAAAATAACTGAGAAAGGGACCATAACAGTTGGTCTCTACCAATATGTCCCGCAGCCTTAGAGGAATGGTACGTTTCGAGCAACCTAGTACGAAATGGTTCAGCGACAAAACATTTGCCCACTGGGGTTTCATGGGGAGTGGACCCCTGAGAGGCCAGGATCTCTTCCCCTAAAGGAGAAGTGATACTCGTGCGTATAGTAGCCAATATTCTATCGGGTTGGATGATAGGTGCTGGTGCTTCCACTCTGTCACTGTCGGCCTCAAATTGTCTTGACAGTGCATCAGCCCTAACATTCTTTGATCCCGGTAAATATGATACAATGAAATTAAATCGGGACAGGAACTGTGCCCATCTGGCCTGACGAGAGGACAATCTCTTGGCCTCCGAGAGATAAGTCAGATTTTTATGATCTGTTAGGATTAAGTCAGGATTCTTAGTACCTTCAAGCAAATGACGCCATTCCTTAAGAGCGAGGATAATGGCCAATAATTCTCTGTCACCTATCTCATAGTGGCTTTGAGTGACGGTCAACTTTTTTGAAAAAAACCCTCAAGGTTTGAGTGTTCCACCTTTATCGTGTCGATGCGAAAGTACTGCCCCAACCCCGATATCTGAGGCATCAACCTCTAACGTAAATGGAAGTAAAGGATTGGGGTAGGATAACACAGGAGCCGCAGCAAATGCCAACTTCAATTTCTCAAAGGCTTCCTCAGCAGATACCGGCCAACAAGAAGGATTAGCACCCTTGTGCGTAAGATCGGACAGAGGTTTGACAATGGAAGAAAAGTTCTTAATAAACCTCCTATAATAATTAGCGAAACCCAGGAAACGCTGTATGGCTTTAAGACTCTTGGGTTTTGGCCATTGTAGGACAGCTGACAACTTTTCCTTGTCCATAGCAATGCCATCATTGCCAATTATGAACCCCAAGAATGGCACGCTGGTTCTATGAAACTCACATTTCTCCAATTTACAATATAATTTGTTCTCACGAAGTCTTAGCAATACTGCGGATACATCTTTGATGTGCTGTGACATGTTTTGGGAGTAAATCAGTATATCGTCAAGGTACACCACGACACATGTCTGCAACATATCTCTCAGAACATCGTTTATCAGTTCCTGAAAAACTGCGGGTGCATTACATAGCCCAAAAGGCATCACTAGATATTCGTAGTGCCCAGATCGAGTATTAAAGGCAGTTTTCCACTCATCACCTGCTCGAATGCGAACCAGATTGTAAGAGGTCCGTAGGTCCAATTTGGTAAAAATCGAAGCGCCCTTAAGCCTATCAAAAAGCTCGGTGATGAGTGGTATTGGGTATGCGTTTTTTGCCATTAGTTTATTCAAGCCCCGGTAGTCAATGCATGGTCTTAATTCGCCATTTTTCTTTTTTACGAAAAAGAACCCAGCCCCAGCTGGAGAGGTAGATTTTCGTATGATCCCTCTAGCAAGGGCATCAGAAATGTAATCTTCCATAGCTTTATTCTCCTCACAAGATAATGGATAAGTGCGTCCCCTCGGAGGTACTACTCCAGGAGGCAATTCAATGCAACAATCATAAGGTCTGTGCTGAGGTAGTATACTAGCCTCTCCTTTGCTAAAAACATCGCCAAACTGTTGGTAAACATCCGGTATAGCAGAGGAGGTGCACAGGACCTTAATAGGCTGGATGACGCACTTGTCCATACAAAACGGGGACCAAGCAGCGATTTCACACTTTTTCCAATCAAATTGTGGGTTATGTAACTGTAACCAAGGAAATCCCAATATTACAGCATGGTGAGGAGAATTAATAAGTTGGAACTGCTGCTCTTCTCTGTGAAGTGCCCCAATAGTCATAGACAGTGGCATAGTTTCAAAAGTAACCTGAGCCGGTTCTAAGGGTCTGCCATCAATTGCTTCAATAGCCAAGGGGTTTTCTCTTTCAATGCGTGGAACTCCGTGCAATTCGGCAAAGGTATTATCCATAAAATACCCTGCTGCACCAGAGTCAACCAGGGCCAAAACCTCCACAGAGCATTGTGCCCAGGATAATACCACATGTATGGTGGGTTTCTATCACAGTGCCTGTGATTCCTGTCACTCTCAGTTGTGGCTGTCACTGATTTGCTGACTGAGTTTGACCCGCCTCCTGATGATCTTTTTATACCTGGCTATCACATCTGTCAGATGCCCTTTCGTGGTGTTCCTGAGCCAGTAGTGCTGTTGCTGTGTTCCTGTATTCTGAGTTCCTGTGTACCGATTCGGCTTGTCCTGACCATTCTCCAGTGTACCTGCTTGTGTATGACCCGGCTCGTCTGCGTACCACCCTTGGATCCTGACCCGGCTAGACTGACGTTCCTGCTTGTGTATGACCCGGCTTGTATGACTGCCTCCTGCGTGCTCCGACCCGGCCCGGCTGACTTCCTGCTCCGAAGATCGACTTCCAGCTTGTTCCAGTGACCTGCGTTCCTGTTGTCGCCGCCGCGACATTTCCAGTCTCTGCTGCCCGCGTCAGTGTGACTGCCTTGCCTGGTGCTTCCCTCGATTAAGTGCTGTGCCTCGTTACTTGTGCAGAGCTGTGTGTATTCTGTGGGCCTTCCTCTCCGTGCAGAGCCTTGCAGTAGCGCTGAAACCTCGAGTAAACATGCATTTTAACTCTTGCAGTGCTGCCTCGAATTCACTCTCTCTATCTCCTGTACGAGCCTCGTTACCCGTGATACTGCTGCTGAGTTGGCCGCTCTCCGTCGGCAACTCTAGTCTACCATTGCAGAGTGTTCACATAGTTTGGGCCGTTTGGGCGCTTAAGGCTCTCCGGTATTGGTTACCGACGATATCATTGACACAGAGTGTTGGCAGAAAGGCTTCAGTGTTGGCTTATCCGGTACTACGCCCGAGGGGGCTAGTGGCTCTTGCTTTATTATTACTGCATTCGATTACACCTGAGGAGGCTGTTAGCTCTTGCACTGCCGGCCGGTTTCCGTTACGCCCGGGGGGGCTATTTGCACTTGCACAAACGAAAGCAGTTCCTGTAACTACGCCCGTGGGGGCTAAGTTGTTTCCCATTCTGCTTACTATCCAACACCTTGGCAAGGCAGCTCGATCCTCAGCACTTGATGAACATTGTCTATACAGCACAGCCTTTTTAACATCCAGGGCGTGTCAAACCTCCACATCTGAGACAGACTGTCATTTGGACATTAACCCCTTGGGGGTCCATACCATCCTAGTGCATACTGTTTTGCGTTTATGTCTATTGTGCTATTACCCTTGTAATATCTCAGTATACTTTATCTGTGTATTACCTACCGCCTCTAGAGGGCGTACTTGTGCATTATTCACTTTAATAAAGTGTGTTTTATTTTCACTTATTGGTCTGAGAGTCCTAAAAAACCGTAACAGTACGAAAGGGCCATGACCTCAGACGGTAAGGGTGAAAGTAATACTCAGAACATCCACTGGAGAATGGATGTCCATGAGCAGCGCCTGGACCAGTTGGCACTGGCTCTACAAACGTTACTTGAACGTACAGTACATTTGGACAAGTCTGGTCCTAATCCGGTGGTCCCCCCAGTCGTGACACCGGGGAATCCCTCTGTATCTCCCAGTGCTAACACAAGAGGGCTAATGGCAGCGGTACCGTTACCCTTAAGATATGATGGCGAACCCTCCCTATGCAGAGGTTTTATTAACAGTTGGAGATATTTTTGGAATTGGCACCCCAGGCATTTCCTAACGACCGTAGCAAGGTCGGCTTTATGATATCTCTGTTGACGGGCAAAGCTTTGGCATGGGCAAATCCGTTATGGGAGAATGCCAGACCCTGCACACTGAACTTTAGAGATTTCATGATGAAGTTCAGACGTGTGTTTGAGGTTCCTGGCAGGTCTGCCTCTGCTGCCAAAAGGCTGATGGAGATTCAGCAGGGCGAACGCACTCTGGACGAGTATGCTTTCGAATTCCGGACCTTGGCAGCAGAGGTAGGCTGGAACGATGAGGCCTTACTTGCTGCCTTTACTCAGGGTCTCGCTGAACAGATTAAGGACGAGATAGCAGCTCGAGATGTACCCAGCGAGCTGGATGAGTACATTGACTATGTCATGTTAATTGACTCCCGCATCCGGGAGAGACGCTTGGCTAAGAGGACCAAAGCAAAGAGTTATGGCCAGAACCAGTTCTTTAACTCACCCACACCACCCGTTCTACCTGAGCGAACAGCTGACAGCACTGAACCTATGCAAGTAGGTTTTACTAGGCTCACTAAGGAGGAGAAGCTGTATCGTAGAAGGCAAGGCTTATGCCTATATTGTGGCAAACCGGGTCATGTATTACGCAATTGTCCTGTAAGGCCGGGAAATGAACGCACCTAGGGTACCTTGGGGGACAGGCCCTAGGTGGTGTTGAACAGTCCCTAGATACTTGCACCACTAAACCCACCATCCAGGCGGCATTTGCTTGGACTGATAAGGTCATAGAAGTCCTAGCATTGGTGGACTCCGGGGCAGCCGGATACTTCATGGATCAGTCCTTCGCTGAGTTGCAGGGCATTCCGTTATGTAAAAAGGACTCTCCTGTGGCAATAGAGGCCATTGATGGCAGACACCTGGATCCTGCTTTCATTACGTTCGAGACAATCCCAGTGACAATGACTGTGGGGGCTTGTCACAGGGAGCAGATACAATTTCAGATCATTCGTTCCTCGCATCATTCAGTTATTTTGGGGTTCCCATGGTTACAAACACACAATCCCCAATTTGACTGGCAAAGGTGTGAAGTTAACTCTTGGTCTGAGTACTGTAACAAGAATTGTCTCTCCCTTCCTGTTAAGATTATGTGTACCTCTCCAGCCATGCCAACAGAATATGGGCAATTCAGTGACGTGTTTAGCAAAGGAGAGGCCAGCGCATTACCTGACCATAGGCCATACGATTGCGCCATTGATTTGCCTCCAGGTGCCGTGCCCCCCAGGGGATGTACTTACCCACTGTCTTGTGAGGAAAATAAGGCGATGGAGGAGTATATCGCAGATGCCCTGGAGAGGGAAATCATTCGTAAATCTACGTCTCCGGCTGGTGCCGGATTTTTTTTTGTCAAAAAAAAAAATGGGGAACTCAGGCCTTGCATTGACTACCGTGGGCTGAATAAGCTGATGCCCAAGAATGCCTATCCCATTCCACTTATTACAGAATTATTCTACAGATTAAAGGGCTCTTCGATCTTTACTAAACTTGATTTGCGAGCCGCCTATAATCTAGTCAGAATTAAAGAGGGTGACGAGTGGAAAACGGCGTTTAATACCAGAACAGGGCATTATGAATATCTGGTGATGCCATTCGGCTTATGCAATGCGCCTGCAGTATTTCAGGAATTGATTAACGATATTTTACGTGACCTGCTCCAGTCCTGTGTGGTAGTATATCTAGATGATATATTGATTCACTCTGCTAACCTTGCCCAACACATTAAAGATGTCTCAGAAGTCTTGCTCCGACTTCGTAAGCACAAGTTATTCTGTAAACTAGAAAAGTGCGAATTCCATACATCTCAAGTACCATTCCTGGGGTTCATAATATCCAAAAGTGGCATTGCCATGGATCAGGAAAAGTTGGCAGCGGTTCTGCAATGGCCTCGGCCTAAGGGGTTAAAGGCCATTCAACGATTCCTAGGTTTTGCGAACTATTATAGGAAGTTCATCAAGAACTTTTCCACGATTGTAAAACCATTGTCAGATTTGACTCATAAGGGCGCTTCTCCCTCTCAGTGGTCTGAGGCAGCTGAAGACGCATTTGTTACCCTGAAATCTGCCTTTGCATCTGCTCCTGTACTGTCCCACCCTAATCCCTCCCTGCCGTTTACTTTGGAGGTTGACGCTTCAGAGGTTGGGGTTGGGGCGGTGCTCTCCCAACGTCCTGTGGGAGGTGGCACTTTAATGCCTTGTGGGTTCTTTTCGAAGAAATTGTCCAGCGCCCAGAGTCATTACGAGATTGGCGACAGGGAACTGTTGGCCATCATACTGGCACTAAAGGAGTGGCGACACCTCTTGGAGGGCACTCAGACTCCAGTACTAATTCTTACTGACCATAAGAATCTAACCTATCTCTCTGAAGCCAAAAGATTGTCTTCTCGACAGGCCAGGTGGGCGCTGTTTTTGTCCCGGTTCAATTTCCTAGTATCCTATCTTCCTGGTTCTAAGAATATCAAGGCTGATGCGTTGTCACGTCAGTTCGCTACTGACACTGAGAGGGAGGAAGTCCCGGTACCCATCATTCAGCCAGATCAGATCCTGGCTACTATTCGTACCACCATAACTTCGCCACTGGGGGAGGAGATACTGGCATCACAATCACGGGCACCTCCTGAAACCCCAGTGGGAAAGTGTTTCGTAGATGAGTCATTCCGTGTCCGTCTGTTGGAGACTTATCACGCCTCTAAAGTGGCTGGGCATATTGGTAGGGACCAACTAGTATGGTCCCTCTCGCAACTATTTTGGTGGCCTACGTTGAGAGCTGACTGCGCCGCTTTTACGGCAGCTTGTACCACTTGTGCCTGTGCCAAGACCCCTAGGCATCTTCCTGTGGGCTTATTGCAACCGGTGCCTAACGGAGACCGTCCATGGTCTCATATATCCATTGACTTCTTGGGAGAACTACCGGCATCTAGGGGTTACACGTTTATTCTTATGGTGGTCGATAGATTCTCTAAGATGGCACATTTTGTGCCTCTGACTGGCCTTCCATCGGCTCAGGAATTGGCTATAGTTTTTGCCAGAGAGGTGTTCCGTCTGCACGGAGTGCCCAGAGTGATTGTCTCCGACCGTGGGAGCCAGTTCGTTTCTAGGTTCTGGAGGGCATTTTGTGGTCAGATGGGCATCCAATTGTCGTTTTCCTCCGCCTACCATCCCCAGACGAATGGGGCCGCTGAGCGTGCCAATCAGGGACTGGAACAGTTCCTGCGCTGCTTTGTCACCGATCATCATGATAATTGGGCTGACCTGTTGCCATGGGCGGAGTTTGCCAGAAACTGTGCAGTTAACTCATCGTCCGGGAGCTCCCCGTTTCTCGTGAATTATGGTTTCCAGCCTTGTCTGCTCCCGGACTCCTTTCAGGCGCAGCAGATTCCTGCTTTAGAAGGGCATTTGGCACGACTTCGTTCCACTTGGGCACAGGTTCAGAGGTCCCTCAGTCAGTCTTTCAGGCGGCAGCAACGGCACACTAATCGCAGACGCGATTAGCGTGCCTCTGCTGACGCCGAAATGACTGACTGAGGGACCTCTGGACCTGTGACCAAGTGGAATGAAGCTGTGCCAAATGCTCATCCAGAGCAGGGATCTGCTGCGCCTGAAAGGAGTCCGGGAGCAGACAAGGCTGAAACCCATAATTAACGAGAAACGGAGAGCTCCCGGACGATGAATTGACAGCACAGTTTCTGGCAAACTCAGCCCATGGCAACAGGTCAGCCCAATTGTCATGATGATCAGTGACAAAGCAACGCAGGAACTGCTCCAGTCCCTGATTGGCACGTTCAGCGGCCCCATTCGTTTGGGGATGGTAAGCGGAGGAAAATGACAACTGAATGCCCATCTGGCCACAGAATGCCCTCCAAAACCTAGAAACGAACTGGCTCCCTCGGTCGGATACAATCACTGGGTACTCCGTGCAGGCGGAATACCTCCCTAGAAAAGACTACAGCCAATTCCTGAGCTGATGGAAGGCCAGTCAGAGGCACAAAATGTGCCATTTTAGAGAATCTATCGACCACCATAAGAATGAACGTAAATCCCCTAGACGCTGGTAATTCTCCCAAAAAGTCGATAGAAATATGAGACCACGGACGGTCTCCGTTGGGCACGGGTTGCAATAAGCCCACAGGGAGGTGCCTAGGGGTCTTAGCACGGGCACAGGTGGTACAGGCTGCAGTAAAAGCGGCACAATCGGCTCTCAAGGTAGCCACCAAAATAATTGCGACAGAGACCAGACTAGTTGGTCCCTACCAATATGCCCAGCTGCTTTAGAAGCGTGGTAAGTCTCCAACAAACGAACACGAAATGGCACATCAACAAAGCATTTCCCCACAGGGGTCTCAGGGGGTGCCCTCGATTGTGATGCCAATATCTCCTCCCCCAGAGGTGAGGTAATGGTGGTACGGATAGTGGCCAAAATGCGATCTGGCTGAATGATGGGAACAGGTTCCTCCTCCCTCTCAGTGTCAGAAGCGAACTGACGAGACAACGCATCGGCTTTAATATTTTTTGAGCCAGGAAGATAAGACACTAGGAAATTAAATTGTGACAAAAAGAGTGCCCATCTAGCTTGTCAAGAAGACAGTCTTTTGGCTTCGGAGAGATAAGTTAAATTCTTATGATCCGTAAGAATTAGTACTGGATTCCGAGTACCCTCCAAAAGGTGACGCCACTCTTTCAGAGCTAGAATTATGGCCAACAGCTCCCTGTCCCCAATCTCATAATGGCTCTGCGCACTGGATAATTTCTTTGAGAAGAAACCGCAAGGCCTCAAGGCGCCACCTCCCACGGGACGTTGGGAGAGTACTGCTCCAACCCCAACCTCAGAAGCGTCAACCTCCAACGTGAAGGGCAGAGAGGGATTAGGGTGGGACAGCACCGGAGCAGATGCAAAGGCAGATTTCAGGGTAACAAATGCGGTCTCCGCCGCCTCGGACCACTGAGAGGGAGAAGCGCCCTTATGAGTCAAATCTGATAATGGTTTGACAATCGTGGAAAAGTTCTGGATGAACTTCCTATAATAGTTCGCAAAACCTAAGAATCTTTGAATGGCCTTTAACCCTTTAGGACGAGGCCAATGCAGAACTGCTGCCAACTTCTCTTGATCCATGGCAATGCCATTATTAGAAATAACGAAACCCAGGAATGGCACCTGAGATGTATGGAATTCGCATTTCTCTATTTTACAAAATAGCCTGTGCTTGCGGAGTCGGAGCAGGACTTCAGAAACATCTTTGATATGTTGTGAGAGGTTGGCAGAGTGAATTAATATATCATCAAGATATACAACTACACAGGACTGTAGTAGGTCTCGTAGGATGTCATTAATAAACTCCTGAAATACTGCAGGCGCATTGCATAAGCCAAATGGCATCACCAGATATTCGTAATGCCCTGTTCTGGTGTTAAACGCCGTTTTCCACTCGTCACCCTCTTTAATTCTGACCAGATTATAGGCGGCTCGCAAGTCAAGTTTAGTAAAGATCGATGAGCCCTTCAATCTGTCAAACAACTCGGTGACAAGTGGAATCGGATAGGCATTCTTAGGCATAAGCTTGTTCAGCCCACGATAGTCAATGCATGGCCTAAGTTCACCACTTTTCTTTTTCACAAAGAAAAATCCGGCACCTGCCGGAGAAGTAGACTTCCAAATGATGCCCCTCTCCAGGGCATCAGCAATATAATCCTCCATAGCCTTGTTCTCTTCACAGGACAGTGGGTAAGTGCGCCCCCTAGGAGGCACCGCACCAGGAGGCAAATCAATGGCGCAATCGTACGCCCTGTGCTCGGGCAATGCGCTGGCCTCTCCCTTACTGAACACGTCACTGAATTGTTCGTATTCAGCTGGCACAGTCGGAGAGGTACACATAATCTTGACGGGTAAGGAGAGACAGTTCTTGTCACAGTATTCTGACCAGGAGTTAACCTCACATCTCTGCCAGTCAAATTGGGGATTATGTACCTGTAGCCATGGGAACCCCAAAATAACTGAATGGTGCGGGGAACGAATGATTTGAAAACGTATCTGTTCCTTGTGGCAAGCCCCCACTGTCATTGTCACTGGACTAGTTTCAAACGTAATAAATGCCGGCTCCAGGGGTCTGCCATCGATGGCCTCAATAGCAACCGGAGAGTCCTTTTTACATAAAGGAATGCCATGCAGGTTAGCAAAAGACCGGTCCATGAAATAACCTGCTGCCCCGGAGTCCACCATTGCGAAGACCTCGATAACCTTGTCCGCCCAAGCGAAGACCACCTGAATAGTGGGTTTAGTGGTGCTGGAATCTAGGAACTGTTCTACACCACCTAGGGCCTGTCCCCCAAGGTACCCTAGGTGCGTTCGTTTCCCGGCCGAACTGGGCAATTGCGCAACAGATGCCCTGCTTTGCCACAATAGAGGCATAGACCTTGTCTCCTACGATATAGTCTTTCCTCTTTCGAGAGCCTAGTGAACCCCAATTGCATAGGTTCAGGATTCTCGGTTGATCGCTCAGGAAGAACGGGTGGTGTGGGTGGGTTAAGGAGACTGGTCTGGCCATAGTTTTTCACTTTAGCACTTTTAGCCAACCGTCTCTCTCGGATGCGAGAGTCTATAAGTAGGACAAAATCGATGTATTCGTCCAGATCACTGGGTACATCGCGAGCTGCTATCTCGTCCTTAATTTGCTCGGAAAGGCCCTGAGTAAAGGCAGCTAGTAAGGCCTCCTCGTTCCAGCCCGCCTCTGCTGCCAAGGTCCTGAATTCAATAGCATACTCGCCCAGTGTGCGTTCGCCCTGCTGAATTTCCAGTAGCCTTTTGGCAGCAGAGGCAGCCCTGCCAGGAACCTCAAACACTCGTCTGAACTTTCTGACAAATTCTCTAAAGTTCAGGGTGCAGGGTCTGGCATTTTCCCACAACGGATTCGCCCATGCCAATGCCTTGCCAGTCAATAGAGATATCATAAGACCGACCCTACTACGGTCGTTAGGAAATGCCTGGGGTGCCAACTCCAAAAATATCTCTAATTGATTAATAAATCCCCTGCAAAGGGAAGGCTCGCCATCATACCTTAACGGTAACGGTGCAGATGCCGTTAGCCCTTTCGAACTGGCTGATGGGACTATGGACTGATTATCCGGTGTCAGGACTGGGGTGACCACCGGATTAGGACTAGGCTTGTCCAAATGTACTGTACGTTCGAGTAACGTCTGCAAAGCCAGTGCCAATTGGTCCATGCGCTGCTCATGGACATCCATTCTCCAATGGATGTTCTGTGTTTGGCTTTCACCCTTACCGTCTGAGGTAATGGCCCTTTCGTACTGTCACGGTTTCTTTTAAGACACTCAGACCATTGGGTGAATAAGAACACAGTTTTATTAAAATAAGATAAGGCAATAACACGCCCTCTAGTGGTGGTAAATATATACAGATAATATATATATATTTATAATGGTAAATGCACAAATGACCATTAAGTACAATTACACAGAAATAGGATAGCGTGTACCCCTCAGGGGTTAAGTCCTTGATAACAGTCAGTCTCAGATGTGAATGTTTGGAACGCCCTGGGTGTTATAAGGCTGATGCTGGAGACCAAGACTATCACTGGCTGGATACTGGACTGCCCCGCCACAGTGTTCAGTAAGAAGCACCAAAGTCCCCGTAGCCCCCTCGGGCGTACCTACTGGAACTGCTTCAACTAGTGCAAGTGCATAAGGCCCCACGGGCGTAATTGGAACCGGCCTTCAAGGCGATAGCTGCCAAGCCTCCTCAGACTAAACCGGATAATGGGAAAGCATACGCTAGAGCCGACAGCCCCCACGGGCATGATTACCGGAATACGAATGCTGATGCCTGTGCCTGACACCACTCGGGAAAGCGGGATCGCTACTGAACAAGAGAAAGGGTCTCAGGCGCCCAACCGGCCTAAACGGATGTAAATACTCTGCAAGGATGTGTGAAGCTGCCGACGAAGAGCGGCCAGCTCAGCAGTAGTATTCACTGAGAAAGAGACTCTTACAGGATTAGCGATAGAGTGGAACCCAGCGGCACTGGAGGGGTTAATTAGCACATTTACTCGAGGCTTATCAGCGGTAAAGCAAGGCTCTGCAGTCTGAGGGAGGCACGGGTACGCCCAACTCTGCAACGGTAAAAGCACAGCACTGATCGGAGTACACCAGGCAAGGCAGTCACACCAAAAGCTGGAACAGTAGATAGAAATGTCGAGGCGGCGACAACTGGAACACAGGTCACTGTAGAAAGCCGGAGTCGTTCTTCGGAGCGGGAAGTCAGCCAGGCCGGGTCGGAGCACGTAGCCGGTAGTCATACAAGCCGGGTCGTACACAAGCAGGAACGTCAGCCAAACCAGGTCAGGATCCAGAGGAGGTAGTCAGACGAGCCGGGTCATACACGAGCAGGAACACAGGAGAATAGTCAAGACAAGCCAAGTCGGTACACAGGAATCCGGAACACAGGAACACAGCACAATAACTGGCACAGAGACACCATGAAAGGGCGCCTGACAGTCTTGCTAGCCAGGTATAAAAAGGTCACCAGGGGGCGGGCCAAACCAACACAGCAAATCAGTATCTGTCATAGCTGAGACTGACAGGAATCACAGGCACTGTGATAGGTGTGCAATCGTTATACTACTACGCCAGTGATTCCTGGGCCGGTGGACGTCCAGGGCCAAGAAGAATATGAAGTCCAGAGTATTATTGATTCCAGGAGATTTAGAGGAAAGCTGCAATATTTGGTTCATTGGAAGGGCTATGGCCCTGAAGAACGTTCTTGGGTTGATCAGGGGGATCTCCATGCACCGAGATTAGTACGCAGCTTTCACTCTAAATATCCATTGAAGCCCAGACCTCAGGCTGGGAGAGGGGGTCTTTGAGAGGGGGGTACTATCACAGTGCCTGTGATTCCTGTCACTCTCAGTTGTGGCTGTCACTGATTTGCTGACTGAGTTTGACCCGCCTCCTGATGACCTTTTTATACCTGGCTATCACATCTGTCAGATGCCCTTTCGTGGTGTTCCTGAGCCAGTAGTGCTGTTGCTGTGTTCCTGTATTCTGAGTTCCTGTGTACCGATTCGGCTTGTCCTGACCATTCTCCAGTGTACCTGCTTGTGTATGACCCGGCTCGTCTGCGTACCACCCTTGGATCCTGACCCGGCTAGACTGACGTTCCTGCTTGTGTATGACCCGGCTTGTATGACTGCCTCCTACGTGCTCCGACCCGGCCCGGCTGACTTCCTGCTCCGAAGATCGACTTCCAGCTTGTTCCAGTGACCTGCGTTCCAGTTGTCGCCGCCGCGACATTTCCAGTCTCTGCTGCCCGCGTCAGTGTGACTGCCTTGCCTGGTGCTTCCCTCGATTAAGTGCTGTGCCTCGTTACTTGTGCAGAGCTGTGTGTATTCTGTGGGCCTTCCTCTCCGTGCAGAGCCTTGCAGTAGCGCTGAAGCCTCGAGTAAACGTGCATTTTAACTCTTGCAGTGCTGCCTCGAATTCACTCTCTCTATCTCCTGTACGAGCCTCGTTACCTGTGATACTGCTGCTGAGTTGGCCGCTCTCCGTCGGCAACTCTAGTCTACCATTGCAGAGTGTTCACATAGTTTGGGCCGTTTGGGCGCTTAAGGCTCTCCGGTATTGGTTACTGACGATATCATTGACACAGAGTGTTGGCAGAATGGCTTCAGTGTTGGCTTATCCGGTACTACGCCCGAGGGGGCTAGTGGCTCTTGCTTTATTATTACTGCATTCGATTACACCTGAGGAGGCTGTTAGCTCTTGCACTGCCGGCCGGTTTCCGTTACGCCCGGGAGGGCTATTTGCACTTGCACAAACGAAAGCAGTTCCTGTAACTACGCCCGTGGGGGCTAAGTTGTTTCCCATTCTGCTTACTATCCAACACCTTGGCAAGGCAGCTCGATCCTCAGCACTTGATGAACATTGTCTATACAGCACAGCCTTTTTAACATCCAGGGCGTGTCAAACCTCCACATCTGAGACAGACTGTCATTTGGACATTAACCCCTTGGGGGTCCATACCATCCTAGTGCATACTGTTTTGCATTTATGTCTATTGTGCTATTACCCTTGTAATATCTCAGTATACTTTATCTGTGTATTACCTACCGCCTCTAGAGGGCATACTTGTGCATTATTCACTTTAATAAAGTGTGTTTTATTTTCACTTATTGGTCTGAGAGTCCTAAAAAACTGTAACAGTTTCATTATGCCCAACACTGGGGACAATTGTACACCACCTAGGTCCTGTCCCCCAAGGTACCCTAGGTGTGTGCATTTCCTGGACGTACCGGACAGGAATTTAGCAAGTGCCCGTTTTTACCGCAGTATAAACACAACCCTTGTTTCTTGCGATATAGTCTCTCTTCCTTGGTTAGTCTAGTGAAACCTACTTGCATAGGTTCACTTGGTTCCCGTACTGGTTCACTAGACTTCAATACCAGGGGAGGGATGGGTGGGCAAAACATGCTACTAGGCTCATTATTTTTTGACCGTATCCTACGATCTCTGGCAGTTGATCTCTCACGTATTCTGGAGTCAATTAGTATAACATACTCAATGTAATCATCTAGGTCAATAGGTAGATCTTTTGCAGCGATTTCATCTTTAATGTGGTCATTCAGGCCTTGAGCAAAGGCTGCCAATAATGCCTCGTTATTCCATCCTACCTCTGCTGCCAATGTGCGGAATTCGATGGCATAGTCGTCCACTGTACGCCTGCCCTGTTGTATCTCCATAAGACGTTTGGCAGCAGAGGTGGTTCTACCAGGAGGCTCAAACACTCTTAGAAAGGATTGCACAAATTCTCAAAAGTTCTTAGTGCAAGGTTTAGCATTCTCCCACAAGGGGTTAGCCCAAGCCAATGCTCTGCCAGTGAGCAGCGATATCGTGAACCCCACTTTACTACAATCATTGGGAAATGCGTGTGCCGTCAATTCCATAAATATTTCAAGTTGGTTGATGAACCCTCTGCAGAGACTAGGGTCACCATCATATCTTAGCGGCAAGGGTGCAGAAGCCGTTAACCCTTTAACAGTACCCCCTTGGGGCCTGGTATCACTTTCCGGTGTCTGACTTGGCGAGACCACCGGGCTAGAGCCAGATTTGTCAGCGAGTACCGTGCGTTCAAGGATCGTTTGAATTGCAACCGCCAACTGATCCAAACGTTGCTCGTGCACATCCATCCTCCAATGGATATTCTGTGCGTTACCTTCACATTTGCTGTCTGAGGTCATGGCCCTTTCGTACTGTCACGGTTTGTTATGACTCTCAGACACAAGTTTTAGGTAAAAACTCAATTTTATTGAAATAATAAAAATGATCACTAGAATGGCAATCACATACATATATATATCATGAGTAAATAGCAAAGACAGTATGCAGACTCTAACGGTCCTGTCAATATACCGGACAGGACAGTCTGATATAATGGAATAATAGGCTCTACCGGCCTTGCCAATACCGGGTAAGGCAACCTGCACATGGAATAGCGTCAAGGTTCTACCGAGCTTACCTAAATACCGGGCAAGGCAGCCCCAATAAGTACACAGTGTAGGCTCTACCGGCCCTGCCAATACCGGGTAGGGCAACCTCAGATGGAATGTGGCAAAAGGTTCTACCGGCCTTACCAATACCGGGCAAGGCAGCCCAACAACCCTCGATATAGGCTCTACCGGCCTTGCCAATACCGGGTAAGGCAACCTCAAGATCAACGCGAAGCAAGGTTCTACCGGCCTTACCAATACCGGGCAAGGCAGGCCAGAGGTATCAATAGCTGTCGGATGATAATGACAGAGTGACAGGATCGTAAACAACCAAGTGTCCGCACACTGTGACCAACAGAGGAATCGTATAGCCGCAAGGCTTAGGAGCAAACCAGTGTCCTCACACTGGACTAACAACTGAATCGGATAGCCGCGAGGCTTTGGAGCAAACCAGCGTCCGCACGCTGAGACCAGCTACTGAATCGTATAGCCGATAGGCTTTGGAGCAAACCAGTGTCCGCACACTGGAGTAACAAGTGAATCGTATAGCCGCAAGGCTTTGGAGCAAACCCGCGTCCGCACGCTGGGACCAACCACTGAATAGTGTAGCCGATAGGCTTAGGAGCAAACCAGTGTCCGCACGCTGGACTAACAACTGAATCGTGTAGCCGCAAGGCTTTGGAGCAAACCAGCGTCAGCACACTGGGACTAACAAGCAATGTCGCCGACGCGACCAAGCAGAAGGTCACCAGGATCACAGGAGGCAGGCGAGGAGATGACAGGAACCAGCAGCGATCAGTCAGGTCAGGAAACAGCAGAGAAGAAGGTCAGCAGGAACTGCAAGCCCAGAGTACTAGGCCGGAACCAGGACTGGAACAACTCAGCATGCAGGAGACACTGGAACAGTTGTAATCAGGATCTCAGGAACACAGGCCCAACCATCACTGGACATAGTGATAGCAAACAGGCCAGAAACAACACGAAAGGGCACTCAAAGGGTGCCCAATCCAGGTTTAAATAGGCAATATGAGGCGGGCTAAATGCAGACAGCCAATAGAAGCCCCCTACTGGTGACAGACAGGGAAATGCATCAATCACGGGCACCGTGATAGCCCTTTCGGGTCACTGCTCATTCTACCAGATCAACTGGGGCCTCTTGGGCTTATAAGAATCAAGCATCTGCTGATCAGCTGTGCCGGGCGGCCACTTGGTCCTCTGTGCACACGTTTTCAAAACACTACCGTGTGGATGTGCTGGCCTTGGCTGATGCCAGCTTTGGGAGAAAGGTCCTGGAGGCAGTTTTGCCTGTCTAGGATCTTCTTCTTCTGAGATTCTCAGTGCTTCCTTACTGTTGAGCCCTGTTGGCTCTTGTTCAGTGTGTTGTGTTTTGTTCTTGGGGTCTGTTCTTACCCCTAGTTGGTGTCCGTTGACACTTCTGATTGTTGGGATCTATGACCGGTGGGTTCATAGAGGTTCTGGTGACTCTGGGGGCCTTGCGCCTGGTCCTTGCCTTCTTCCCGCCTCTGGGAAACTCAATGTTTGGACATCCCAGTGTACCAGTAACCTGTATTGGACGGCAGTGAAAATAGGATTTTAGTCTTACCTGTTAAATCCTTTTCACTTAGTCCATACAGGTTACTGGTCTCCCACCCTGTCAAGAGACCATGCTTGGCTCTCCTGTGGCATTCTGTGGGAGTCCTTTGGGGCATGATCACAGGGGTCTTCTTCTTCTCTCCTATCTCTGGTCAGTGTTAGTGTCTCAAATCATTCTGGCTTGTTCTGACTGAGGTGCAGCCTAAGAGGGAGGGGAGGCTCTGCCCCCTGCATACATTTAGAGAATGTTCCTGCCTATTTAAAGGGGTGAATCGCCTCCCAGTGTACCAGTAACCTGTATGGACTAAGTGAAAAGGATTTAACAGGTAAGACTAAAATCCTATTATCACTGTTCCCTTGATCTAGCTGTCACTCCTTGTTGTGGTGCGCTCCTATTGGCTGAGCGTTGTTTGGCCCGTCCAGTATGGCCTTCATATACTGGGCCTCTGGCACCTGTCAGGTGCCCTTTCGTGGTGTTCCTGTACCAGTATTACTGTGTTGCTGTTTTCCTGCGTTCCTGTGTACCAACTTGGCCAGTCTGACTACTCTCATTGGTTCCTGCTCCGTGATTCGACCCAGCCTGGCTGACATTCCTGCTCCGTGATCTGACCTGGCTTGTCTAACGTTCCTGCTCCGTGATTTAACCCGGCCTGTCTGACGTTCCTGCTCCGTGACCTGTCTAGGCTATCTTGACGACCCTGTGGTGTTCCAGCTGTTCCTGATCCAGTGTCACTTGGGCGACATTCTGACTTCCATTGTGCTGACTTTGAGCAGTCCGTGTTGTTGCCTCCAATTCACTGGGCCTTCCCATTAACTCTTGCAGAGCACTGTTGCCTCCGTTATATTTAACCTCCGTTAACACTTGCAGAGCACTGATGTCTCAGTTACATTGAGCCTTCCGTTAGCACTTGCAGATCACTGTTGCCTCCGTTTACACTGAGCCTCCGTTAACACTTGCAGAGCACTGTTGCCTCCGTTATACTGAGCATCTGTTTACACTTGCAGAGCATTGTGGCCTCCGTTAACACTGCGCTTCCGTTATCCTTGCGGTTCTCAGTAAACTCGTTACTGCACCATCTGGTGCTATTGGGCGATTCCATCAGCTCTTGCAGTGAACTTGGTCTCCATTACCGCACCGGTTGGGTGCTATTGGCTCTAACACCTCAGCTCTTGCATTGTACTTGGTCTCCATTACTGCACCGGGTGGGTGCTATTGGCTCTAAAACACATCAGCTCTTGCAGTGTACTTGGCCTCCGTTACCACACCGGTTGGGTGCTATTGGCTCTAAAACACATCAGCTCTTGCAGTGTACTTGGGTTCCGTTACCGCATCGGTTGGGTGTTATTGGCTCTAAAACGCATCAGCTCTTGCAGTGTACTTGGTCTCCGTTACCGCACCGGTTGGGTGCTTATGGCTCAACGTGTGCTAGCTCTTGCAGAGTATCCTGGCCTCAGTTCCCTGCTCAGCACAAGCAGTAGTCTCAGTTCTGTATTATTGACTGGTGCTCTTAACATCTTGCATCACAATCTCGCTCCTTTACCATCTTATGGGCGGTGTCAAACACACCACAACAGAGACTGATTGCTTTCCATGAACTTTACCCATGCTTTACCTGTATGCTTGTTTATGCCTGTCCTGTGACAGTATATAGTAATTTCCCTGTATACTGGGCCTGAGAGGGCATCTGTACATTATTGTCTATTTCCAGTCATACTATATTGCCTGTAGGAGGCAGTCTTTCATTCTTTTAATAAAACTGTGTTTTATTCTACCTACTGGTCTGAGTGTCTTACAAAACTGTTACAGGAATCTTATGTAATGCAGCAAATGAATTATCCATGAAGTAACCGGCTGCGCCGGAACCCACCAGGTCCAGAACCTCAACTGGCTGTTCTGCCCATGAAAATACCACCTGGATAGTGGGTTTCTGTGTACTCGGATCTAGGGACTGCTGAACACCACCTAGGGCCTGTCCCCCAAGGTACCCTAGGTGCGTTCGTTTCCCGGATGTACAGGACAGGTACGTAATAGGTGCCCAGCTTTGCCACAGTATAAACATAAACCCTGCCTCCTGCGGTGTGCCCGTTTCTCCTTAGTAAATTTGGTGAACCCGTTGCATTGGTTCGCTGGACTCATGTAAATGATCAGGAGGCATGGGAGGCGAGGGAGGCATGGGTGGGTTCAAAAAACTGCTTTGCCCATAGTTTCTAGGCCGTGGCTTACAGTCTTTAGCCATACGTCTCTCACGAATTCGGGAGTCAATTAGGATGACATAATCAATGTACTCGTCCAAATCATTGGGTACTTCTCTCGCAGCTGTTTCATCTTTAATGTGGTCGGCAAGACCTTGAGCAAAGGCTGCTACCAATGCCTCGTTATTCCATCCCACCTCTGCTGCCAATGTGCGGAATTCTATGGCATAATCTCCCACGGTACGATTGCCCTGTTGTACCTCCATCAATCGTTTGGCAGCAGAGGCGGCTCTACCAGGAACTTCAAATACTCTCCGAAACATTCGTACAAACTCCCTGAAGTACCGAGTGCAAGGTTTACCATTTTCCCACAATGGATTGGCCCATGCCAAGGCTCTGCCCATCAATAATGATATCATGAACTCGACCTTACTACGGTCATTAGGGAAGGCGTGAGGAGTTAGTTCCAGAAATATCTCTAATTAATTAATAAACCCTCTGCACAGGGTGGGTTCACCGTCGTATCTGAGCGGTAGTGGCCCTTTAGCTGAGGCAACAGTAGTCAAGTAATGACTTTCCGGTGTCAAAACCGGGGGGACCACCGGATTCTGAATTGGTTTATCGAGGTATACCGTACGATCAAGTAATGTTTGAATGGCCAGTGCCAACTGATCCAAACGCTGCTAGTGTACATCCATCCTCCAGTGGATGTTTTGTGAATTTCCCTCACCTTTACTGTCTGAGGTCATGGCCCTTTCGTACTGTAACGGTTTGTTCAACACTCAGACACAGTGGTTTAGGATAAAACACAGTTTTATTGAAAACATAAATAATAAGGTACCCTTCACAGGCCCTGTAGTACTTCAGCAGATCAATACAGATATAAGACAGGTTATTTATGCAATACCTAGACAGGTCCAGTATAACAGAAAGCACAGAGTGGTCTTATACTGACACAGGTCAGGCAGGAAAGCGTGAGTACCCAGAGCAGCAGTTCAACATGGGTTAAAGTTCTCCAATAGGTGTAATCAGTCTCTGTGTAGAGAAGTCTGTGATGAGTTCTCTTTGCAACGCCCAGTATGATAGAATAGCACAAAGTAGGAGACTGCAGTGCAATAATGGAGACCAGAGGCCTTGTACTCCGCCAGAGCAGAACTGAGACTAAGACCCACTGCCGTAGCAGTAACAGAGGCAACAATGATACTCTGCAAGAGCGTAACGGGAGTACAGCCAATGGCCCACTGCCGTAGCAGTAACGGAGGCAACACTGATACTCTGCAGGAGCTTAACGGAAAGTACAGCCAATGTCACACTGCCGTAGCAGTAACTGAGGCAACACTGATACTCTGCAAGGAACAGGCTTTAGGTACAGCGGAAGTCAGAATGTCGCACAAGCGACACAGTGAATACTGGAACACAGTTTTATTGAAATCACAGTAATAAAATAACCCTCATAGGTCCTGTAGTATATAAGCTGAATAATACAGACACACGACAGGTTACATATACATATGCCTACAAAGGTCCAGCATAAACATAAAGTCCCCAACAGTCTATACTGACACAGGTCAGGCAGCATATAATGGATTCCCAGGAGCAAGGTGCTGCATGGGTTAATGGTCTTCTTTGAGTGTAAACAGTCCCATGCGCAGAGAGGTCTGTGATGGGGCTCTCTGCATATAGACAGCTGAAGGATTCGTAACGCCCAGAAACAGATTAGCAGAACTAACGTGAACTTCCAAGGTAGTAATGGGAACAGAGACACATAAGGTACTGCCGTAGCAGTAACAGAGACCAGACCACATGCACTCTGCAGAAGCAGTAACGGAGGCAAACTGGTGGCTCACTGCCGGAGCAGTAACGGAGGCAGACACTTGCACTCTGCAGAGGCAGTAACGGAGACTAGGCCCAAGGCAAACTGCAGTAGCAGTGATGGAGGCAGACACTTGCACTCTGCAGAAGCAGTAACGGAGACAAACCGGTGGCTCACTGCCGGAGCAGTAACGGAGGCAGACACTTGCACTCTCCAGAGGTAGTAATGGAGACTAGGCCCTAGGCAAACTGCCGTAGCAGTAACGGCAGCAGACAATTGCACTCTGCAGAAGCAGTAACAGAGGCAAACCGGTGGCTCACTGCCAGAGCAGTAACAGAGGCAGACACTTGCACTCTGCAGAGGCAGTAACGGAGACTAGGCCCAAGGCTAACTGCCGTAGCAGTAACGGAGGCAGACACTTGCACTCTGCAGAAGCGGTAACGGAACTGGCCACTGGTACTCTGCAGGAGGAAATGGTGACACAATTGCCTGACAATTAGAATGTCGTCAAGGCGACACAGCACAGGAATGCCAACCAAGCCGGGTCGGATCACAGAGCAGGAACTTCAGCTAAGCCGGGTCGGATCATGGAGCAGGAACGACAGCCACGCTGGGTCCGATCACGGAGCAGGAACATCAGCCAAGCTGAGTCGGTACACAGGAGCAGGAACGTCAGCTAGGCCGGGTCAGTACACAGGAGCAGGCGCAGAAGAATAGTCATGCAATCCGGGTCAGTACACAGGAGCAGGAGACAAGATGCAGAGTAGTCAAGCAGGCCAAGTCGGTACACTGGGAATCACTGATATAAAGGTCATACTGGGCGGGACAAACACACGTTAGCCAATAGCAGCAAAGCACAGGATAAGACTGACAGAAAACAACAAGGAAGCACGGGCACCGTGATAGTACCCCCTCTCAAAGACCCCCTCTCCTGGAAGAGGGACCTGGTTTCTGGAGATATTTAGAGTGAAAATTGCGTAGAAGTCTAGGGGCATGAAGGTCATTCTGATCAACCCAAGAATGTTCCTCAGGGCCATAGCCCTTCCAATGGACCAAATATTGCAATTTTCCTCTAAATCTGCGTGAATCAATAATGCTTTGTACTTCGTACTCTTCCTGGCCCTGAACCTCCACAGGACCGGGAACCACCAGAGTGGTAGTGTAGCAATTGCATACCAGATGTTTCAGTAAGGATACATGGAACACATTGTGAATGCGCATAGACGCTGGGAGCTCCAAGGCATATGACACAGGGTTAATTTTAAGGATCACCCTGAAGGGACAAATGAACTGGGTTAGCCAACTTATTAGACGGAACTTGCAAATTAAGGTTTCTGGAGGACAGCCATACCCTGTCTCCAACCTTAAAGGAGACCTCTGGCAGACATCTACGGTTAGCATGGCGCTGGTGACGCTGGAATGACTGACTGAGGGCCCTCTGAAACTGTGCCCAAGTGGAGTGGAGTTGCTCGATGTGCTCAGCCAGAGCTGGAATCTGTTGCGACTGGAATGAGTCCGGGAGCAAGCATGGCTGGAACCCGTAGTTGATGAGAAACGGGGAGCTCCCGGACGATGAATTAACCACACAGTTCCTGGTGAACTCTGCCCACGGCAACAGGTCTGCCCAATTATCATGATGATCAGTGACAAAACAGCGCAGGAACTGTTCCAATCCCTGATTGGCACGCTCAGTGGCTCCATTGGTCTGGGGATCATAGGCAGAAGAAAAGGACAGTTGAATTCCCATCTGGTTACAGAATGTTCTCCAAAATCTGGACACAAATTGGCTCCCACGGTCGGACACCAGAACTGTAGGTACCCCATGCAACCGGAACACCTCATGAAAGGGATAGTAATACTTCAGTATTACAAATTCCTATATTAAAGCCCTTGTAAAAAGAAACATTTTGCCCCCAGTGTCATCTTTAAAACCTTTATGGTTTGCAAGATGAATGCTTCTAAAGTTGCCCTCTCCCTCCCCCTTCCCCATAGTCAGCATTTTAGCTGACTCAGGGAAATCCGGTCAGAGATCATCAGGTGGCTCTGCAGCAGAGCCGCGATCTCGTTAACTAAAAAAAAAAACTTTCACTAAAACGGTCTTCTACGTGTGCTAGCAAGCCAAAGTTTTTTTAGTTAATGCGATCAGGATGTGCTGGAGAGCCGCCTGAAAGTCGTACGACTCTCTTCCCTGCAGTCAGCTAAAATGCTGACTACGGGGAAGGGAGAGGGAGAGGGCAACTTTAGAAGCGTTCATCTCTCAAACCATAAAGGTTTGAGAGATGACACTGGGGGCAAAATGTTTCTTTTTACAAGGGCTTTACTATAGGAATTTGTAATACTGAAGTATTACTATCCCTTTAACGAGTAACCCCTAGATACTGGCAGTTCTCCCAGGAAATCAATGGATACGTGGGACCAAGGACGTTCACCATTAGGCACTGGTTGGAGTAGGCCCACTGGGAGGTGTCTAGGGGTCTTGGCACGGGCACAGGTGGTACATGCTATGGTAAATGCGGAGCAGTCGGCCCGTAGGGAAGGCCACCAGAAAACTTGTGAGAGAGACCATATTAGTTGATCCCTCCCAATATGCCCAGCAGCTTTAGAAACAGTGGTATGTTTCGAGCAAACGGGTACGAAATGGCTCATCCACAAAGCACTTACCCACTGGGGTTTCTGGGGGTGCTGTAGCCTGGGTAGCCAGAATCTCCTCCCCCAATGGTGAAGTGATACTAGTGCGTAGGGTGGCCAGAATGTGATCCGGCTGAATGATAGGTACGGGAACCTCATACTTCTCAATCTCTGGCCCAAATTGTCTAGACAGGGCATCGGCCCTAACATTTTTAGAGCCCGGAAGGTAGGATACTACAAAGTTAAAATGAGATAGGAACAGGCCCACCTGGCCTGACGAGAAGACAATATTTTAGCCTCCAAGAGATAAGTTAGGTTTTTGTGGTCAGTAAGAATTAATACAGGAGTTCTGGTACCTTCCAGCAGGTGGTGCCATTCTTTCAGAATGAGAATGATCGCCAGGAGTTCTCTGTTGCCAATTTCATAGTGACTCTGGGCACTGGACAGCTTTTTTGAAAAGAACCCACATGGTCTCAGAGCACCCCCCGCCACTGGGCGCTGAGATAATACTGCCCCAACCCCTACTTCAGAGGCATCGACCTCCAACGTGAATGGAAGGGAAGGGTTAGGGTGGGACAGTACCGGAGCAGATGCAAAGGTGGATTTTAAAGTCTCAAAAGCATGCTCAGCAGCATCAGACCATTGAAAAGGATTAGCACCCTTGTGCGTAAGGTCAGACAGAGGTTTAACAATGATAGAAAAGTTATGGATAAACTTCCTGTAATAATTAGCAAACCCAAGAAAATGCTAAATTGCTTTTAACCCCTTGGGTCGTGGCCAGTGTAAGACTGCTGCGAGTTTCTCCTGGTCCATGGCAATACCATCCACAGAGATCATGAAACCCAAAAAAGGGACTTTGGACCTGTGAAACTCGCCCTTTTCCATTTTACAATATAGCTTATTCTTGCGTAAACGAAGCAAGACCTCGAATAAATCCTTGATGTGTTGGGACAGATTGGTAGAGTGTATGAGTCTGTCATCAAGGTAGACTACTACACAGGATTGTAGCAAATCACATCGGATATCGTTAATAAATTGTTGAAATACTGCGGGTGCGTTACAAAGACCAAATGGCATGACTAGGTATTCATAATGCCCTGATCTGGTATTAAATGACGTCTTCCACTCATCCCCCGCTCTTATTCTGATCAGGTTATAGGCAGCACGTAGGTCTAATTTCGTAAAAATGGAAGAACCTTTTAACCTGTCAAATAGCTCAGTAATGAGTGGTATGGGGTATGCATTCTTGGACATGAGTTTTTTTAATCCCCGGTAATCAATACAAGGCCTTATCTCACCATTCTTCTTTTTCACAAAAAAGAACCCAGCACCAGCAGGTGAGGTAGACTTCCGGATAATCCCTCTATTCAGGGCATCCTCAATGTATTCCTCCATAGCCCAATTCTCCTTGCATGATAGTGGATATGTGCGACCCCTAGGGGGCACAACCCCAGAGGGCAAATCAATGGCACAATCGTATGCCCTATGCTGGGGCAATGTGCTAGCCTCTCCCTTACAAAAAACATCACTGAATTGGTGGTATTCGGCTGGCACGGAGGGAGAGGCACACAAAATCTTAACAGGATGAGTCACACAATGCTTCATACAGTACTCTGACCAAGACGTGATCTCGCAACTCTGCCAGTCAATCTGGGGATTGTGCAAATGTAACCATGAAAACCCCAGAATGACCACATGATGAGGAGAACGGATAATCTGGAATTGTTGTTCCTCCGTTTGGAGGGCCCCAATAGTCATAGAAATCTGAATAGTCTCCATAGTTATCTGAGCTGGTTCTAGCGGTCTGTCATCAATGGCCTCAATGGCTAAGGGAGATTCCCTCCTGACCAACGGAATCTTATGAAACGCAGCAAATGAATTATCCTTGAAGTAACCGGCCACGCCAGAATCAACCAGAGCCAGAACCTCCACTGAGTGTTCTGCCCAAGAAAACACCACCTGGATCGTGAGTTTTTGCATGACTGGGTCTAGGGACTGCTGAACACCACCTAGGGCCTGTCCCCCAAGGTACCCTAGGTGCGTTTGTTTCCCGGACGTATAGGACAGGTTCGTAATAGGTGCCCAGCTTTGCCACAGTATAGACATAACCCCTGCCTCCTGCGGTGTGCTCGTTCCTCCTTAGTTAGTTTGGTGAACCCAAGTTGCATAGGTTCACAGGATTCCTGCTTATGATCAGGAGGCATGGGAGGCGAGGGTGGGGTCAAAAAACTGTTATGCCCACTGCTTCTAGGCCGTAACCTACGGTCTTTAGCCATAAATCTCTCACGAATACAAGAATCAGTTAGAATGGCATAATCAATATATTCGTCCAAGTCACTAGGCACTTCTCTAGCTGCCGTTTCATCCTTAATATGGTCAGTAAGTCCTTGAGCAAAGGCTGCCACCAGCGCCTCGTTGTTCCAACCCACCTCTGCTGCCAATTAATTCTATGGCATAATCACCCACAGTAAGATTGCCCTGTTGTATCTCCATCAATCGTTTAGCAGCAGAGGCGACTCTACCAGGGACTTCAAATACTCTCCAGAAGGTTCATACGAACTCCCTGAAGTCCCTGGTGCAAGGTTTAGCATTTTCCCACAAGGGATTGGCCCATGCCAAAGCTCTGCCCGTCAACAGTGATATCTTGAACCCCACCTTACTGCGGTCATTAGGAAAGACGTGAGGGGTTAGTTCCATAAAAATTTCCAACTGATAAAAAAAAACCCTGCACAGGTTGGGTTACCATCGTATCTGAGTGGTAATGGAGAAGATGCCGTTAACCCTTTAACCCCTAGAGTGCCAGGTGGGTACAATGTACGAGTGGACACAGCTGTACCTGCTGTGCCACTCTCGTACATTGTACAGCTAAAATGCGGTCACTGCATAAGCCGGTATAACTGGCTTGCAGTGGCTGCATTTCAGCTGAAATGCAGCCTGGCACTCTTAGGAGGACATGAGGATCACTGCTCATGTCCTCCCAGGTATTGATCTCCCAGCCAATCGCCCTGGGAGATCAATATCGCCAAGGGAGAAGCTCTGAGAAACAGAGCTTCTCCCTCCTCCGCTCTCCTACCCGAACTTCTGGGTAGGAGTGGGCAGGACCCTGGGAAGCCTGCCAACGTCATCGGTGACATGATCACCGATGACGTTAGGAAAGTTTCCCTTACCCGATTCACTCCTACCGCTGGTAGGAGTGAAAGGCAGGAGAGCTTTTGCTCTCCTGCGGTCGCCATATTGATCTCCCAGCCGATCGGCTGGGAGATCAATATCTGGTGGGACACCAGGAGGGGTCCTGATGTCCCCCACGAGGTCTGAAATAAAGAAAAAATAAAATAAAAAAATGCCTAAGTAACCCTGTGAGTGCCACAGGGGTCCCCAGCACATTTGCTTTGCAATGTGCTGGAGACCCCTGTGGCACTCACAGGGTCACTTCCTTTGGGGGGATTTTTTTTTTTTTGAAAGACCTCATTGGGGGGATCGGGGAGGGGGTCCTGATGCCCTTCAATGAGGTCTATGATTAAAAAATAAATAAATAAATAACCCTGTGTGTGCCACAGGGGGGTCCAATACACTACCCCTCCTGTGGCACACACAGGGCTTTTATCATTCCTTTGTTACTAGCGATTGTTGGGGGGCCATCAGGATTGGTCCTGATGGCCCCCCAACAAGCTCTGATTACAAAGTAATAATAATAAAAAAATAACCCTCTGAGTGCCACAAGGGTCCAATGCATTGCTTTGCAATGCACTGGAGACACCTGTGCCACTCACAGGGTCACTTCTTTTGGGGGATTTTTTTTTTGCAAGACCTCATTGGGGGGATCAGGGGAGGTTCTGATGCCCCTCAATGAGGTCTATGATTAAAAAAAATAATAATAAAAAAAAAAACTAACCCTGTGTGTATCACAGGGGGGGTCCAATGCACCTCCCCCCCTCCTGTGGCACACACAGGGCTTTTATCATTCCTTTGTTACTAGAGATTGTTGGGGGGCCAACCCTCTGAGTGCCACAAGGATCCAATGCATTGCTTTGCAATGCGCTGGAGACTCCTGTGGCACTCACAGGGTCACTCTGTTTCTGGACATATAAATATTTTTTTTTACTAAGACCTCATTGGGGAGGGATCAGGGGGTCCTGATGCCCCTCAAAGAGGTATATAATAAAAAAAATTAAAACAAAAATTAACCCTGTGTGTGCCACTGGGAGGGGGGGTTCAATGCAGACCCCCTTCCTGTGGCACACACAGGACTTTATATCATTACTTTGTGATCAGAGATTGTTTGGTAGCCATCTGAATACAAAGTAACGATAAAAAAATTAACCCTTTGTGTCCCACAGGGGCCCAAATGCATTGCTTTGCAATCCACTGGACACCCCTGTGGCACACAAACGATTTTTTTCCCCCTTTATTTTTTATTTAGACCTCATTGTATGGGTTCTGATGCCCCCAACGAGGTCTACACAAAAATATTGGGGTATGTCAACCCACAGCAGTGGGGTACCATTTTTCTTAGGCTGGCAAGAAGTCCTCCTAGGAAATCCCACGCCATTGAACCATTTTATTATCTTTGAAGTGACTGATGTGTAAAACAAATGTTTGTTTGTTTTTTCCTGTAGCACCACATTCTGGAAATAGTTGTGCCAACTAACTTAGGGGTAAAAAGGCAAGTGACCCCTCATTAGATGCGGCAGGTTGTCTTGTTTCCAAAATGGTATGGTTTATCTACCTTTTCTTCAATTCTGAAGGTCTTATAGCCATTTTCGTACAGGCAAGTCAGGTTTGAGAAAATGTTAGAAACATCAGAGTTTGTAGTAGGTGTGGTTTTCTACTTCTAGCACCCCCTAAGGTAGTTCAACTCATACCAATGGGGTGTCATTTGACTCCTAAGAGCACTAGCAAACAAATGCAGTTGAAAATTCCATGGTTTTCACAGAGCTCCATACATTTGTAGGGGCAGAAATGTAAAAAAATGCTATTTTTTTCCTATATCGCCTCCTTCTGGAAACATTTATGCACACCAGATTTGGGGTAAGAAGGGAAGTGACCACTCATTAGATGCCTCAGGTTGTCTTCTTTCCAAAATGGTATGTTTTATCTTCCTTTTCTTCAATTCTGAAGGTGTTATAGCCATTTTTGTACAGGCAAGTCATATTTGAGAAAATGTTAGAAACATCAGAGGTTGTAGTAGGTGAAGTTTTCTACTTCTAGCACCCGCTAATGTAGGTCATCTCATACCAATGGGGTATCGTTTGACTCCTAAGAGCACTAGCTAATGAATGCAGTTGAAAATTCCTTGGTTTTTACAGAGCTCCATACATTTGAAGGGGCAGAAATGTAAGAAAATGCCTTTTTGTTTCATTAGCGCCACCTCCTGGAAGCATTTGTGCATACCAGCCTTTGGGTAAGAAGGCAAGTGACCCCTCATTAGATGCGGCAGGTTGTTTTCTTTCCAAAATGACATTGTTTCTCTACCTTTCCTGCATATCTATTATGGTTATAACCATTTTAGTGCAAGCAGATAATTTAAAAAACAAAAGCGTCAGGTTAATGTACGTGTTCCTAGCACCCACATATTGTATGTTAGTCCACACAAATGGGCTACCATTTTTCTCATGTTGGTAGCAGGTACTGAATACAGCAGGAAATGTTATGGTTTTCAAAGATTTTAGTATCTTTGAAGTGGTGTAAATGTAAAAAAACATGTATTTATTCCCATAGCGCCACATTTTGGAAATATTTGTGCACTTCAGCCCAGGGGGTAGAAAGGCAAGTGACCCCTCACTTGATGCGGGAGAATGTCTACTTTCCAAAATGGTATACCTTTTATACCTTTCCTTCATGTCTCTAACAGTTATGAACATTTTAGTACAAGCAGCCATTTTCGAAGAAGCAAACAGGTAGGTGTTGTTATGTGCTTCTGGCACCCCTAAGGTAGGCCGACTCATTCCAATGGGGTGTCATTTTTCTCCTAAGAACACTAGCTAATGAATACAGTTGAGAATTCCATGGTTTTCACAGATTTCCATACAGATGAAGGGGCAGAAATGTAAGAAAATGCCATTTTTTTCGTATAGTGCCACCTTCTGGAAGAATTTGGGCACAACAGGCTTGGGGTAATAAGGAAATTCATCCCTCATTAAATGCGGCAGGTTATCTTCTTTCAAAAATGGTATGGTTTGTGTACCCTTTCTTCACTTCTCTAGTTGTTATAACCATTTGTGTACAGACAAGTAATGTTTGAGAAAATGTTAGAAAAATTTGAGGTTGTAGTAGGTGTCATTTTGCAATTCTAGCGCCCCCTGAGGTAGTTAAAGGGATAGTAATACTTAAAATGTAAAAAAACATATGTTGTAGGGTTTATCCCCCTGAGTAAAACAAGAGTACTCCCACTGCTGAAAGGTGTTTCATTCAAAAGTTATTAATTTTCAAAGTTGAATTTTTTATGTGCAATATCACAGTGGCCTGAAATTGTACAGTGACGCTGTTGCTACATGGTCCTATGGACAGCTCTGGTCCCGGGACCATAAATCTCCATAGGATGGTGTAGCAACAGCGCCACTGTACAATGTCAGGCCACTGTGATACTGCACCTAAAAAAATCAACTTTCAAAATTAATAACTTTTGAATGAAACACCTTTCAGCAGTGGGAGTACTCTTGTTTTACTCAGGGGGATAAACCCTACAACATATTTTTTTTTACATTTTAAGTATTACTATCCCTTTAAACTCATACCAGTGGGGTGTCATTTTTCTCCTAAGAGCACTAGCTAATGAATACAGTTGGAAATGCCCAGGGCCGGATTTACAGTTAGGCAGAGTAGGCATCTGCCTACAGGCGCACCCCACAGAGGGGCACCTGTCATTGGAATCAATTGTTTTTTTTTATTTTATTTTTTTTTTTTTTTTTATATTTTCATTCACCCTACCCGCTGCCTGCCTGCCGCCCGGTGAGATCCTACTGTTGCTCCCTCGGTGGCTCTTTAGTAATGCAGAGCGCTAGAAGATTACATCATCTCCCAGCATTCTGCATTCCTAAAGAGAAGACCGTGCGGGATGCAACGGGAGCTACAGTTCTGTGCAGAAGCAGGCACAGACTTTTCCTGTCACTGGACCACCAGGGAGCTAGGAAACAGAGCAATGTGGAGCTGATGGTGCAAGTTGGAGATGATGGGGGTAATGTGAGTGCAAGTTGGAGCTGATAGGGGCAATGTGGAGCTGATGAGGGTAATGTGAGGGCAAGTTGGAGCTGATGGGGCAAATATGGAGATTATGAGCATTGTGGAGGTGTCCAGTGGAGATGGCCAATGGAGGGGGGGGCGCTTCAGATTTCTGTGCCTACAGGCTCCTGAGATGTAAATCCGGCCCTGGAAATGCCATGGTTTTCACAAATTTCAGTACATTTGAAGGGGCAGAAATGTAAGAAAATGCCATTTTTTTTCATTAGCGCCATCTTCTGGAGGCATTTGTGCACACCAGGCTTGGGGTAACAAGGAAAGTCACCCCTCATTAGATGCAGTAGGTTGTCTACTTTTCAGAAATATATAGTTTTATATAGTTATTCCACTGATTTAGGGTAGTTTTACCACAAAAACCCTAGAATGCGCATATTAGTTTATAAAGTTGAAAATGTCATTTTGCGCTGCTGGTGATTAGGGCTCTACGCTAGCCATGGACGTTGGTAAAACTATACAAATTTGGTATTTTTTTACTCGGGGGACTTGGGGCTTTTTCAAATAATTGAAACTTTTTCAATCAAGGTAAATGTTTTTGATACATATTATGTGATTTTAGCAAAATGACTAAATTTTCACTTTTTTTGTCATTATGACATCATAGCTTTTTGCACAATGTAAAATTCTCTTCATGTAAGGTACCACGAGAAAGCTCAATTTGTTCTGAAAAAAACAATATATAGTTTTCCATATTTAACTAAAAATCCCCAGAAGAAATCAAGCATAAACAGAAGGATAGCAAAAATGCTGAAAAAGTGTCTGGCCAGCAGGGTAAAGGAAATGGCCCAAGCCTCTGGCACTGAAGGGGTTAACTGAGGCCACAGCTGCCAAGGACTGACTCTCCGGTGTCGAAACTGGGGGGACCACCGGATTCTGAACTGGTTTATCTAGATGCACCGTACACTTAAGAATAGTTTGTATGGCCAGTGCCAACTGGTCCAAACGCTGCTCATGTACATGCATCCTCCAGTGGATGTTCTGTGTATTTCCTTCACCTTTACTGTCTGAGGTCATGGCCCTTTTGTACTGTAACGGTTTGTTTGACACACAGACACAGTGGTTTAGGATAAAACACAGTTTTATTGAAATCACAGTAATAAAATAACCCTCACAGGTCCTGTAGTATATAAGCCGAATAATACAGACACATGACAGGTTACATATACATATGCCTACACAGGTCCAGCATAAACATAAAGTCCCCAACAGTCTATACTGACACAGGTCAGGCAGCATATAATGGATTCCCAGGAGCAAGGTGCTGCATGGGTTAATGGTCTTTTTTGAGTGTAAACAGTCCCATGTGCAGAGAGGTCTGTGATGGGGCTCTCTGCATATAGACAGCTGAAGGATTCGTAACGCCCAGAAACAGATTAGCAGAACTAACGTGAACTGCCAAGGTAGTAATGGGAACAGAGATACATAAGGTACTGCCGTAGCAGTAATGGAGACCAGACCACTTGCACTCTGCCGAGGCAGACACTTGCACTCTGCAGAAGCAGTAACGGAGGCAAACCGGTGGCTCACTGCCGGAGCAGTAACAGAGGCAGACACTTGCACTCTGCAGAGGCAGTAACGGAGACTAGGCCCAAGGCAAACTGCCGTAGCAGTAATGGAGGCAGACACTTGCACTGCAGAAGCAGTAACGGAGACAAACCGGTGGCTCACTGCCGGTGCAGTAACGGAAGCAGACGCTTGTATTCTGCAGAGGCTGTAACGGAGACTAGGCCCAAGGCAAACTGCCGTAGCAGTAACGGAGACAGACACTTGCACTCTGCAGAAGCAGTAACGGAGACAAACCGGTGGCTCACTGCCGAAGCAGTAACCGAGGCAGACAATTGCACTCTGCAGAGGCAGTAATGGAGACTAGGCCCAAGGCAAACGCCGTAGCAGTAATGGAGGCAGACACTTGCACTCTGTACAGGGCATTCATCACTGTGTGTCACGTACTATTTTCACTGAAACCTCGCACATATTCGACGGATTTCGTCATTCCGCTCCTGTCCGGTGAGCCCCAATAGTGGGCCCATCACCTCCTCCAGACCAAACCGGTGCACCCATTCTTCACCCCTGCCCCTTCCCCTTCTCTTTCTTTCTTTTTTCCCTCTCTTTGTTTCCTTTTCTTCTTGTTCCTTTCTCTTTCTACCCCAGGGGGTAGATCATATCACTGCAGGACCTCAGTGCCGAGTCCAGTTCCGACTCATCACTCCTGTTGGTTTACTCTTGCAAGGTGTTTGGGGTCATACTTGCTGACCGGTTAGGGGTTTTGACTATGTTTTTATGAGTTTCTGCATTCTGTTTTCACCTGGGCTTGTACACTACACTGTGTAATGTATTGAGTGGTATGTTTTTCCTGCCTTCTGGGATTCTTTTCCATATTTGTTAAATGTATGTGTTGTTCATATTTCATGAAAAATCAATAAAAATATTTTAAACCAAAAAAAAATATCTAAGCCTAAATACACAATAGGGTAACTCTAAAAAGACTTCCCAATAAATACCGATATAAAATATCCTCGTATATCTCTGAATAAATCTTCACTGTTTTTCAGTAGAAGTAATAAATACATGGGGAAAGTATGTAATTGATATTCGAAGAAGATGACTGCAGGTGCTATTGAATTTTGTGCTATATCCAAAAAAGTAAAAATTAACAAGGAAATTATGTTATAAAAAACTCACAGCTCTCCTTTTCATCGGTAGATGTGTGTCCATAGGTTATAACTCACCTCTCCCGTCTTTTATACTATTTCGCAGGCAGAGAGTATACCCAATCTCTCATTTAGCAGATGTATATCAGCAAAGGGTGGCTTCCTCTCCCGTTTTTACACCAGTTCTCATGAAAAATGTATTCAATAAAGCAATTTGGTATAGCTTACCTCTCCCGTCTCTTATATTTATCCGCGGGCAGAGTGTTTTCAGTGAAGGTATAACGGTTAAGTATAGCTCACCTCTCCCGTCTCTAGTGCTGATTTGCCGGCAGAATGTATAGCCAATAGTACACAATCCTTTACTCGATGAAATTATATTATAATTCTTTTATCCCAGACATAAAATTCACTTATCCCCTGAATCACTTCAGCCCACAAGCAGGGGGAATCTTTGGAGATCCGGATAAAGATTTGCTTTTGAGTTTCCTCTCCTCTTTGGATATATGCCACAGTAACGCCTTGTATCTCAGAAGCTGCAGACTTTCTTTCTTTCTCTCCCATTTCCAGTAGTCTTATTACGGGCTAAAAATATATCAGTCACCAAATTATTTGTTATCTCCAAATAGTGTGAAGACTAGATATGCGTGCAACGCTGTTCCAACGCATGTCGTACTTCTCGTAATACTTCTTCAGGTGTCCGGTGAGCCCCAATTGTGGGCCCATCACCTCCTCCAGACCAATAGTCCAGTACTGGATTCCTGGGAGGCCTTCAGTCACGCTATGGAACAACTTTACGACGATCCCCATAAGTCTATGACTGCACAAGCTGCTTTACGGGCTCTGAAGCAAGGCAGACATCCCGTCGAGGAGTACATTACAGAGTTCCGACAGTATGCCGTAGAAACAGCCTGGAACGAACCTGCCTTATTAGACCAGTTCCGGATCGGCTTGTCCGATCCTATCAAGGATGAACTGGCACGGGTAGGTATGTCTTCGTCTTTGGAGGCCGTGATTCAGTCAGTCACACTTATCGATCGAAGGTTAAGGGAGAAACGACAGGAGAGAGCCCTGGCCAACAGTCCTCCACGACGTCGCCTTCCTTCCATTCCACTTCCAGCGCCGGTTGAGCCCCCAACGACTGAAGAGCCCATGCAAGTCGGTCTCTTCAGAGGAGCCATCTCGGCAGCCGAAAGGAGCCGCCGAAGAACGCTTAACCTTTGCTTATACTGTGCCAGCAAAGACCACCATCTCCGGGACTGTAAGGAAAGACCCCGTGGTCTTGAGGTATGCCTGGTGTTCATTCTTCCTACTTTGTCATGCCCTCCGGTGTATCATCTCCTCACTTCAGTTCTACAGCAGAATATACAATACCCACACCAAAAGAACACATTAAATTATAAAAATATACAATATTAAGACTTGAGGAAGAATATGCAGATAGAATATGCATCTAAAAGAGGATTTTAGTTTTACCTGTCAAATCCTTTTCTCTTAGTCCATATAGGTCACTGGTAACTTTGGGTAGGTTACCACCCCTTTAAGTAGGCAGGAACAATTCTTAAAGAGAATGCTGGGTGGATCCTACCTCCTATCCTTAGCTGCATCTAGCCACTTCCTCTCTAGAAAGAGCTGAGAAACTAACTAGCGACTAGGTAGTAAGAAGGGAAAAGAAGACTCCAGTGAGCATGAACACGAAAGGACTCCCACGTTCGGTAACAGGAGAGTCATGCATGGTCCCTTGACAGGGTGGGAGACCAGTAACCCGTATGGACTAAGAGAAAAGGATTTAACAGGTAAGACAGGTAACTTTGGGATGTCCAACCATTGAGTTTCCAAGAGATAGGAAGGCAAGGACCAAACGTAGAGCCCCCAAAGTCACAAGAGCCTATATGAACCATCACATCATAGCCCAAAAACAACAATGAGGTGTCAACGGACATAAAACCGATGCATAACCACCCCAGGAACATAGCACAGCACACAACACAAGCCATCTGGGCTCAGTGAAGGAACACTGAAGAGACAAAAGGAGAACCAAGACAGACAAAACTGCATCTAGGATCTTCCGTCCCAAACTGGCATCAGCCGACACCAGGACATCAACGTGGTAGTGCTTAGAAAAGGTGTGCACAGACAAACAAGTGGCGGCCTTGCACAACTGATCAGTTGAGGCTTGATTCTTGTAAACCCAAGAAACCCCAATGGATCAAGCGGAATGAGCCAAAACCTTAAATGGAACAAGCTTCTTCCGCCGTTCATAAGCCTTACGAATAGTAGACTTAATCCAAGACGCTATGGTCACCTTGCACGCCGGTCTCCCTGCCCTGGGACTATCAGGAATGACTAACAGGGAGTCAGACTGGCGAATAGACTCAGTGCGGTACACAAAGAACTTGAGACATTGCACCACATCCAGCAAGTGAAGATCCCTCTCCTTGTCAGATATAGGGTCAGGACAGAAGGAGGGCACCACAATTTCTTGATTAATGTGGAATTCCGAAACCACCTTTGGAAGAAACTCCCGAGAAGTGCGAAGAACTGCCTTGTCCACGTGGAACACCAAAAAGGGTGGTCTACAAGACAGGGCATGCAACTCAGCAAACAGACACTATCACCAGGAGAAAAGCCATCTTCCAAGTCAGCAGATGTAGAGGAATAGTAGCCAAAGATCCAAATGGAGGGTGCCGAAGGACGCCAAAAACCAAGTTAAGATCCCACTGAGGAGTAGGGTTCTTAAAGTCAGGACGAGTATGAACTACGCCCTGAAAGAAAACCTTGACATCAGGAAGGATATAGATATGTCTCTGAAAGAAGACACAGTGCCCGGAGACCCTTATCCACTCCGTCCTGCAGGAAGGAAAGGACCGTTGTTGTATTTGTTTTACATGATTAACTCTATGAGTGCCAGAGAGGTAGCAACGCATTGCGGGTCAGACCGGCTGACTGATTAATTGATGAAAGGGCAGCGCTGCACTTTCTATGAATGAACCCGGTGACAGGGTTCACTTCAAGGTTTTGTACTGGAGCCGACTTATACAGCTACTCCAGTAGTAAGGAAGGCAGAAAATTCCTTGTTGCTCCTTCTGAATAATTGATCCGTGCTGGGGGGGATATCAGGAAGGTCAGTCTGAAAGTAATGTATATTTTAAAATAGTGCATATAGGACTGGATTCTATTGCAGGTAATAAATGTTAACACCCGTTGTGCCGGGTAAAGGGGTTATTGCATGAAGGTCCTTAATGTCCACCCATGATCGATCTTCAGGACCATATCCCTTCCAATGCACCAGGTACTGTACCCTTCCCCTAAGCCTTCGGGAATCAATAATGCTCTGTACTTCGTACTCCTCACGACCCTCGACCTCAATAGGGCCTGGTACCACAGGTGTAGTGGTATAACGGTTGCATACGAGAGGCTTAAGAAGGGACACATGAAGCACATTATGAATACACATAGATGCAGGTATGTCTAATGCATAGGATACAGGGTTCATTTTGCGAATAACTCTGTATGGACCAAAGAACCGGGGAGCCAACTTATTAGATGGAACTTGGAGCTTAAGGTTTCTGGAGGAAAGCCACACTCTTTCCCCAACCTGAAAGGAAACCGCTGGAAGCCTTCTGCGCTTAGCATAGCGCTGATGACGCTGAAATGACTGACCAAGTGCCCTCTGAACTTGTGCCCATGTGGAACGGAGTTGCTCGATATGCTCATCCAGAGCTGGAATCTGTTACATCTGAAAGGAATCTGGGAGCGAACAGGGCTGAAACCCGTAATTAATCAGAAACGGAGAGCTACCAGATGAAGAATTAACCGCACAGTTCCTGACGAACTCTGCCCAAGGCAACAAGTTGGCCCAGTTGTCGTGATGGTCAGTAATAAAACAGCGCAGAAATTGTTCTAAGCCCTGATTGGCCCCTTCAGCAGCTCCATTGGTCTGGGGATGGTAGGCCGAGGAAAATGACAACTGTATGCCCATCTGCTCGCAAAATGCCCTCCAGAACCTAGACACAAACTGGCTCCCCCTGTCGGACACCAGTACCCTGGGCACTCCATGCAACCGGAATACTTCTCTGGCAAACACAATTGCCAATTCCTTAGCTGAGGGAAGGCCACGGAGGGGCACGAAGTGAGACATTTTAGAAAACCTGTCCACCACCATCAATATGAAGGAATATCCTCTAGACATAGGCAATTCTCCCATAAATTCAATGGAAACATGAGACCAGGGGCGCTTGCCATTAGGCACAGGTTGAAGCAAGCCCACCGGGAGATGTCTAGGAGTCTTAGCATGGGCGCAGGTGGCACAGGCATTACTAAACTCGGCACAATCATTTCTCATAGAAGGCCACCAAAATAACTGAGAAAGGGACCATAACAATTGGTCTCTACCAATATGTCCCGCAGCCTTAGAGGAATGGTACGTTTCAAGTAATCGAGTACGGAATGGTTCAGCAACAAAACATTTGCCCATAGGAGTCTCCTGAGGTGCAGAAGCCTGGGAAGCCAAAATCTCCTCCTCTAAAGGAGAAGTGATACTAGTACGGATCGTAGCCAATATTCGATTGGGTTGAATGATAGGTGCTGGTGCTTCCATCCTGTCACTTTCAGACTCAAATTGTCTTGACAATGCATCAGCCCTATCATTCTTAGATCCCGGTAAATATGATACAATGAAATTGAATCGAGATAAGAATAACGCCTATCTGGCCTGACGAGAAGACAATCTATTAGCCTCAGAGAGTTAAGTCAGGTTTTTATGATCCGTCAAAATTAAGATAGGATTTTTTGTGCCTTCCAGTAAATGTCGCCATTCCTTAAGGGCAAGGATAATGCCCAATAACTCTTTGTCCCCAATCTCATAGTGGCTCTGAGCTCCAGTCAATTTTTTTGAAAAAAACCCACAGGGTCTGAGTGTTCCACCTTTATTGTGTCGTTGAGAAAGTACTGCCCCAACCCCACTATCCGAGACATCAACCTCTAATGTAAACGGAAGCAAAGGATTGGGGTGGGCTAGCACAGGAGCCTCCGTAAACGCCAGTTTTAATTTATGAAAGGCCTCCTCAGCACTTGCTGGCCAACAGGATGGATTAGCGCCCTTATGCATAAGGTCAGACAATGGTTTAACAATGGAAGAAAAATTCCTAATAAACCTCCTGTAATAATTAGCGAAACCCAAGAATCTCTGTATAGCTTTAAGACTCTTGGGTGGTGGCCACTGTAGGACTGCTGCCAACTTTTCTTTGTCCATGGCAATGCCATCATTGCCAATCACAAACCCCAGGAATGGCACACTAGTTCTGTGAAACTCGCATTTCTCTAATTTGCAGTAAAGCTTATTCTTTCGTAGCCGTAGCAATACTTCAGACACATCCTTGATGTGTTGTGACAAATTTTGGGAATGAATCAATATGTCGTCAAGATACACCACAACACATGACTGTAACATATCTCTGAGAACATCATTTATCAGTTCCTGAAAAACTGCAGGTGCGTTACACAAGCCGAATGGCATGACTAGGTATTCATAGTGCCCAGATCTAGTGTTAAAGGCAGTTTTCCACTCATCACCGGCTCGGATCCGAACCAAATTGTATGCCGCCCGTAAATCTAATTTGGTAAAGATTGAGCCCTTAAGTTTATCAAAGAGCTCGGTGATGAGTGGTATCGGATAAGCGTTCTTAGCCATCAGTTTATTCAAGCCACGGTAGTCAATGCATGGTCTCAATTCGCCATTTTTCTTTTTCACAAAAAAGAATCCAGCCCCTGCCAGAGAGGTAGATTTCCTTATGATCCCTCTAGCGAGGGCATCAGAAATATAATCTTCCATAGCCTTATTTTCCTCACACGATAATGGATATGTACGTCCCCTGGGAGGTACTACTCCAGCAGGCAATTCAATACTACAATCAGAAGGTCTGTGCTGAGGTAAAGTGCCAGCCTCTCCTTTGCTAAAGACATCACCAAACTGCTGGTATTCTTCTGGTATTGCAGAGGAGGTGCACAAAACCTTAATAGGATGGGTGACGCACTTATCCATACAAAATGGAGACCAAGCCGAGATTTCACACTTTTGCCAATCAAATTGTGGATTATGTAACTGTAACCAAGGAAAACCCAATATTACCGCATGGTGAGGAGAATTAATAAGTTGGAACTGCTGCTCCTCTCTATGGAGAGCCCCAATAGTCATAGATAAGGGCATAGTTTCAAATGTGACTTGAGCAGGTTCCAAAGGTCTACCATCAATTGCTTCGATAGCCAAAGGGGTTTCCCTTTCAATACGAGGAACCCCGTGCAATTCAGAAAAGGTATTATCCATAAAATACCCTGCTGCTCCAGAATCAACCAGGGCCAGTACCTCCACTGAACGTTGTGCCTAGGCCAATACCACCCGTATGGTGGGTTTCAGTGTTCCCAACACTGGGGACGATTGTACACCACCTAGGGCCTGTCCCCAAGGTACCCTAGGTGTGTTCGTTTCCCAGACGTACTGGGCAAGATTTTAACAAATGCCCATTCTTACCACAGTACAGACACAAGCCTTGTTTCCTGCGATAACTTCTTTCCTCTTTGGTTAACCTAGTGAAACCTAGTTCCATAGGTTCACCTGTTTCCCGTATAGGTTCACTAGGTTTAGATGCCAGGGGAGGGTTGGGTGGGCAAAATGTACTGCTAGCCCCATTATTTTTTGACCGAAACCTGCGGTCTTTGGCGGTGGCTCTTTCCCGTATTCTGACATCAATCAATATAACATATTCAATATAGTCATCAAGATCAGTAGCTCTTTAGCTGCAATCTCATCTTTAATCTGGTCATTCAGACCTTGGGCAAAGGCTGCCAACAATGCCTCGTTGTTCCACCCCATCTCTGCTGCCAATGTGCGAAATTCAATGGCATAATCGCCCACTGTACGCCTGCCCTGCCATAAGGCGTTTGGCAGCAGAGGAGGTTCTACCAGGAGGCTCAAACACTCTCCAAAAAGATTGCACAAATTCTCTGAAGCTCTTAGTGCAAGGTTTAGCATTTTCCCACAATGGGTTAGCCCAAGCCAAAGCTCTGCCAGTCAATAGGGATATCATGAACCCAATCTTACTGCGATCATTGGAAAACACATGTGCCGTCAATTCCATGAATATTTCAAGTTGGTTGATGAACCCTATACATAGACCAGGATCACCATCGTATCTGAGCGGCAAGGGTGCAGAAGCCGTTAACCCCTTCACTGCAAGCCCTAACTGTCTGGTCTCATTCTCTGGTGTCTGACTGGGCGAGACCACTGGACTGGCTCCAGACTTGTCCGTAAGTACAGTGCGTTCAAGGATAGTTTGAATTGCGATTGCCAACTGATCCAAACTTTGCTCATGCATATCCATTCTCCAATGGATATTCTGTGCATTACCATCACTCTTGCTGTCTGAGGTCATGGCCCTTTCGTACTGTCACGGTTTGTTACGACTCTCAGACACAAAGTTAGGTAAAAACACAATTTTACTGAAAATAATTTAAAAAATGATCCCTTAGGATTCCAACATGACATACAACATACAATAATAGAGAGATACGAGTAGCAGGCTCTACCGGTCTTGCCAATGTACCGGGCAAGACAGCCAGTAATCTGAAACAATAGGCTCTACCGGCCTTGCCAATACTGGGTAAGGCAACCTGCAGATGGAATAAGTACCAGGTTCTACTGGCCCTACCAATACCGGGCAAGGCAGCCCAACGGAACTTGAGTAGGCACTACCGATCTTGCCAATACCCCGGGCAAGACAGCCAGATATTAAGCAATAGGCTCTACCGGCCTTGCCAATACCGGGTAAGGCAACCTGCAGATGGAATATGTTCCAGGTTCTACCGGCCTTATCAATACCAGGCAAGGCAGCCAAAAGGAGCGTTGTGGAGGCTCTACCGGCCTTGCCAATACCGGGTAAGGCAACCTGCAAATTGAACATGTACCAGGTTCTACCGGCCTTACCAATACCGGGCAAGGCAGCCCAAAGGGACTCACTTTAGGAACGCCCAACAGAGAATACGTTTTAATGCTCTTGGAGCAAACCAGCGTCCGCACGCTGGAACCAACAGTAGTGTGTATAGCCTCAAGGCTTTGAAGCAAACCAGCATCCGCACTCCTGAACCAACAGTAATGTATATATCCACAAGGCTTTGGAGCAAACCAGCACCCACACGCTGGAACCAACAGTAACATGTATAGCCAGAAGGCTTTGGAGCAAACCAGCGCCCGCACACTGGAACCAACAGTAATGTGTATAGCCGCAAGGCTTTAGAGCAAACCAGCATCCGCACGCTGGGACCAATCAGTAATGTATATCGCCACAAGGCTTTGGAGCAAACCAGCGTCCGCACGCTGGAACCAACTGTAATGTGTATAGCCGGAAGGCTTTGGGAGTAACCAGCGTCCTCAGGCTGGAACCAACAGTAATGTGTATGGCCGCAAGGCTTTGAAGCAAACCAGCGTCCGCACGATGGAACCAACAGTAACGAGTATAGCCAGGAGGCTTTGGAGCAAACTAGCGTCCGCACGCTGGAACCAACAATAATGAGTATAGCCAGGAGACTTTGGAGCAAACAAGCGTCCGCACGCTGGAACCAACAATAATGAGTATAGCCGGGAGGCTTTTGAGCAAACCAGCGTCCGCAAGCTGGAACCAACAAGAATGAGTATAGCCGGGAGGCTTTGGAGCAAACCAGCGTCCGCACGCTGGAACCAACAGCAATGTATATAGCCGCAAGGCTCTGGAGCAAACCAGCATCCGCATGCTGGAACCAACAGTTGTACGGAAGTTACAAGGCTGGAATGAACCCGCGTCCGCACACTGGCTTAGAATGTCACCCAAGTGACCAAGCAACAGGGTTACATCTGGCTGGACAAGGGACGACAGGAACTCGCAGGAACCCCAACGATCAGGAAGTCTTCGGTGAAGGCGAACAGCAGGAAACATCAACCTCTCAGGACTGGGTAGTAACCACTCTGAAACAACTCTGCAGACAGGAAACTTCAGGAACAAGATGCATTCTGGAACTCAGGAACACAGCTACAGGTACTAAAAAATACAGGAACATGGTCAAGACTAAAGTGGTCAGAGACACCACGAAAGGGCAACCATAGGGTGCCCAGACCAGGTTAAATAGACAGAATGAGGCGGGTTAAAGGCAGACAACCAATAGGAGCCCCCTAATGGTGACTGACAAGGAAGTGCAACAATCACGGGCACCGTGATACATACCTTGAATACCAGAGGGGTAGCAGACCCATTACAATGCATTCCTACCTCTCTGGCACTCAGGGTAATCATGCAAAACAAATACAACAAGTTCATGTCTAATAAAATAGAGAAAGAAAGTCATGGGAGCACTATAAGTCAAATTTCAATGTGGGGGGTTAATATGTCGAAGGTAGGCACTCTATATTGGATTTCAATAATGTAGTGAACACATCTAACGGTAAACTTGATTTTTCTGTCATCAAACATACACCTATTTCCTGTGATATTTAGTGTGTTTTTTTAGGTAGTAGTTGAAATGTGCTGTCTGTGCCGGTTTTGTTTTACCTTGGTTTGGCAATAGAATACCAGTGAAACACATGTTTGCAAAATACACGTTGCTTGTTTCTAATGTAACAGCGGTTTTAGCACGGTTAATAGTATCAAGACCCAATTATTTTCCTCAACTGTCCTTTGGTGCGACCAATGTATGCTGCACCACAACCACACTGGATTAGGTAAACAATAGTGTTGAGCGAGCATGCTCGGCCGATGCTCGGATCGGCTCGAGCATCGCTCTGCTCGACACATGGCGGTACTCGTACGAGTACCGCCATGTGCTCGCCCGGCATGTTCAGGTGGCGGGGATCTGTGCCGAAGGAGGCACAGATCTGAAGACGCTCTGCTGGACCACCAGGGACTGGAGGTAGGGGGCATTGCGGAGATGAAGGGGGCATAGCGGAGATGAAGGGGGACATTGCGGAGATGAAGGGGGTATAGCGGAGATGAAGGGGGCATAGCGGAGATGAAGGGGGACATTGCGGAGATGAAGGGGGCATTGCGGAGATGAAGGGGGTATAGCGGAGATGAAGGGGGCATAGCGAAGATGAAGGGGGACATTGCGGAGATGAAGGGGGCATTGCGGAGATGAAGGGGGCATAGCGGAGATGAAGGGGGACATTGCGGAGATGAAGGGGGCATTGCGGAGATGAAGGGGGTATAGCGGAGATGAAGGGGGCATAGCGGAGATGAAGGGGGACATTGCGGAGATGAAGGGGGCATTGCGGAGATGAAGGGGGCATAGCGGAGATGAAGGGGGACATTGTGGAAGAGGGGCATTGTGGAGATGAAGGGGGGCATTGACCAGGCACCCTCCCCTCATCAGAGCAGGGGGTGCCTGGTGTAATGCTCGTGTCGCCCCATTCAATTCAATGGGGCTCGGGTGCTCGGCCGAGCACTCGAGCCTCCGGCGGTGCTCGGTCAGAGCACCCGAGCACCCGAGCATCGGGGTGCTCGCTCAACACTAGTAAACAAAAAAGCTTAGAATATTTTAACTGGGAAGATTTTTGACATTCTATATCCCAAAACACCTTCTCCCCATGCTTCATGAATGGACATGTAGCACATTTAGTGTTATTACATCTAAAAGTACCTGGTTGTTTAGAAGACAAACTTATAGATGTTATTTTACCTTTCCTAAAATAAATATCCAGGTCCACATGTATCATATCTCTTTTGTACACACAATCAGTTCTTTAGCCCTACTAGGGCCTATATATGTTCTATTGTATTATTTCTCCTAAATTTAACTAATGGTTTTTCACTCAATACATTTTTCAATAATGGATCCTGTAACAGGATTTTCAGTTATCAAAAATGATATTCTTAATTTGATTCCCTGAGTTAAATTTTGTTACAAATGAAATACCCCTATCACTTTTTTATTTTTCTGCTTGCTCAATTTATTTCTTGTTTTAATAAGCTCATTTCTATCCAGATTACTGGGTCTCAGAAAAGCTTCATCAATAATCTCACAGTGGTAACCCTGTTCCAGAAAAGCATTTTTTAATTATTTGCCCTTCTCAATAAAATCCTGAATCTCACTACAATTTTGCCTAAGGCGATGATACTGACTATACGGTATATATTTTTATTTTTACCATTTATCGAAATGGTCACTTTCAGCCCTAAGGCACTGATTGGAGGCTGTTTCTTTTTTATAAATGGCGCTAGCAACTGGTTATTCAATAATACTGTCATGGAACCCAGTGTGAATAATGATCATACACAGGAATGCAATCAATAGGGCTTTATAGATAAATAAATAAAAGGCAGATCAATAAATGAACAGACCAGGAACATAGGTCGCAATGGTCAGAAGACAAGGAGGTAGTCATCCAAGCCACTGTGCTACTTCAGTAATAGGCAATGCCAAGGACCAGATGACTATAAGGGTATTCAGCCAAACCAATGGTCAAGAGCCCAAGGAGATGGTAAGCCAAGCCAAAGAAGGTATTCAGCCAAGCCAACATCAAGAGCCAAGGAGGTAGTCAGCCAAGCCAATGGTCAAGTAAATGGAACACAGGGGACAAGGATAAGCAGTCAGATACAGAACACATCTGCTCAGGAGTACCATGAAAGGGCAACTGAGAGATGGAGCAGATAGCAGATAAAGCCCTGGCAAGTGGATGTAAGTAGAAGCCACACTGCCGGTAGGACCAATGGGTAGAGCGTGCACACATCCTAAGCAACCCAGTGACGCATGCACACTTTCAGGAGAACACAGCTCAAAACCCAGAAGCAGGGAGAGATGCAGCGTCCTCAGACACAGACCAGCTCCAAGACCGAGGCATCTGTGACAGATACCCATGAGTTAAAAACGTCCAGTAATTCAATGATATGTTTTTGGATATTAACAGAAAAAAATATCATTGTCATTAGACATCCAAAATGGTTTGTATATCCCCTTCTTCTTGGTCCCAAGTAATCAGGATATCGATGAAACTGCCATAGTATACCAGGCATGCACTCCTGCCCCCCCAATCCAACCTCCCATGGTAAGATGTTCCCAATATCCCATGAAGAGGTTGGCATAGGAGGTGGCGAACCTAGTGCCCATGGTCTTTCCACAGGTCTACAAGTAAAATTTACCTTGAAAAATAAAGTAATTATGCTCCAATATAAATTTTGTACATTGTAAAAGGAATTCTTTGAGGGGATGGCATCTCTCGATCACCATCTAAAAAGAAAGCAAGGGCTTCCAACCCCAAATTATGTTTTATATTTGTTTAAAGGGAAACCACATCTAATGACACCCAGTGGTAGCCTTCCTGCCAAAATAAACCTCCTAATCTCTCTAACAGATGCTGGCTATCCCTTATGTATACAAAATAGAAAAGAGGTTGAGAGAGGAATTAGAGGTTCCTTATTGTTCGGACCAACAGTACTCCTCATTCAAAGAAGACTCGTTTAGTATCATATATTCAGCGGACCTGATATTTCTACTGGGGTTGTATCCTTAGAAACATAAAACTTTACAACTGTTACAAGTGAGGGATTCATGTTTGAGTCACATGACAATATACAGTACAGTATGGTAGAAAAAAGGGCATAAACTAGAGATCTAATGAACAGAGGGCATGTGGATTTCAAATACCCCAGTAGTTAGAATTTATATGGCATATAATGGTTTAAAACAGGTATAAATTCCTGTCTGAACTGTCCTATAGACTGCATCACCTTTGTGCAATTAAGTATAATCGACAGATCAGGGATAAACACTAACGATGATTGAATCCCTAAAGATACTACATCAATATTAGAGGATTCTCGAAAGATAGAACTCCAGTAGAAAGACCAGGTCAGCTGAATATACGACTACAAGGTGAACGGGAAAGTTAACTCGTTATAGCAGGGTGTTATGCTGTTATGATAATGGGTGGTAAGCCACACTCACCCTAATCAGCCTTAAGTTTAACCCATGATGTTAATCTACTGTTCTATATAGCAATGTCTCCACTACATTAACACTAAGAGTTGTAGTGGTAGTATCTCTATTACATGAAAATAATATGAGAAAATATTGCTCGGTATACAACTAAATAAGAAGTACTGTATGGCATAACAAGGGTTACAACTAAAGACCAGAGTTTCTCTCTAACAAGAAAGAAGGGTTTATAAATTCAAAGGACCCTGATATTGAGAAGTCCACAGACATATACAGGAGAGTAACAGGTTAATATTCCTGTTTACATTTCCCGACTGATTATATCAACTTAATATACAGCGACCAAGGAGAGTAAACCTTAAATAATCTGAGGCGACTGAGGGCTAGATTTAAAGGCTCACGTGAAACCCGCCGCTAAGTGAAAAGGAACATCGCTCGCAAATAATACATGGGTTACGGCAGATTCAATAGGTACTCTACGAGAATAGCTATCGAGCGTAGGGACACACAAAACATGTAACACAAAACCAGTTGTCGCTCATGTTAATGCACAACGGGCGGCCAAATCACACGATAACATCGTTCAAAACAACATGTAACATAACGGCTGCCGTTGTCTAGCAACCCTGATTGATGCAAAAACAAATTCAAACACACAGCCATAAATAAAGCCCCAATGTATCAAAAAACGTCAAATACACCTATATATTCCCAAAAATAACCGTCACACACTGTCTGTTATTCAGAGCTAGATATCAGGACCCAGGAGCGGAGGATAGTGATCAGAGAGAGGGAGACAGGAGTGTTCATTGAAGGTAGGAGATTTTTGAGTTTGGACTTTGGAGTGAGGTGCACTTACTATACACATATTACACTTTTGCACATATTACATACACACATACAAACACATACACATAAACATACATACACATAGTCCTTTTATTTTATAACACCTTACACATTTTACATTTTATTTTGACAGTGTGAATCTGTGAGTGAAAGTGTGTGACAGAGAGTGAGTGGATCGAGTGTGTCTGTGAGTGCCTGTGGGAGTGCCTGGGTGTGAGTGGGTGAGTGATGGCCAGGAGAGGAAGACAGGAGAGAAGGATGGGGAGAGTAGTGGAGGAGGAGGAAGGTCAGGAGGGTATCCCTCAGCACAGCAGGAGTGGGAGATCCTCAGGGAGGAGGGGGACCCGGCCAACAAGAGCAGGCACACAAAGGACAGGGACAGAACCTGCAGTGGGACGAGGGGTAGTTGCTGTTAGCACCCCACACAGTCAGGGTCAGAGCAGGCAGGACACTCCGGCTCAGAATCATGCCGGAGGTGACGAGGGCAGGATCAGGGACCCGAAATAAACAGAGGAGGAGATCACGGGTCTCGTGGAAGCTGTCCTGGAGAGGCAGAGTGTTCTCCACCCTCGGTGAAGGTCAGCGAGGAGGAAGGCAGCCTGGAACCAGATCTGCAGCCGGGTCAATGAGGTGGCTACATGCAGGCGGGACGTGGAGTCCGTGAAGAAGAGATGGGGCGACTGCCGGAGGGTGGTCAAGAACAAGCTGTCTGACATGGCCAAGCAAGCCTGAGGCACCAGAGGTGGCCCATCTGTCCCCATCACCTTCTGCGGCTGGGAGGAGATGGTGCGGCAGACCATGTCCCTGACCATGATCGAAGGGGGTCGTTGGAGGAGCTGACACTGGGGATGAGAGGAGCCTCCACACTACCGGTAAGTGCAACACTACAGAACAACACACTACATCAACCAACACCAGCTGCACACACAGTCACACCTCAACACATGCCCATCACTCATCTATACAACTGCACCAACACAGCACCCTGAGGGTTAAAAACAGGACACAACACCAGGACAAATGGCAAGGTCCAACTTGGGACAAACCTGTCAAAGTCCTACTTCAACCCTTCTGTCGCTGTGCTCACCACACACAATACACAAACCGTGATGTTCAAAATGTTGTCTGTTAAATATCATCACTGTTCACATACAGAGTCACCCATGTCCCCACAGGGAAGTCAGCACCTAACCCCTTGAGTGCTAGAGGGATCATCAATGCATCAATCAACAATACTTTGGCAACCCCTCTGGGACTCAAACCAGACAACAAACAAGTCAATAGGCCAACGATCACATGCTACACAGGGGACATTCACTAAGCGGTGACAAACAGATGGTGGACACAAAGTAACCCTCACACACCCTCACTTCACCATTACCAGTGTTAGTCTATGGAGAATATGCCAAAACAAGAATCAAGTTCATAGGGTCCCATTGTACAGACTCCATGGAAAACACTGGAAATGGGGAAAGGAGATCACTGGAGGTCAGCATCATGTACACTTCATCAGTTCAACATCACCGCTTACAGAATCACAAAAAGGGTGGATCAGGTCACACATCACAGTGTCCCAGAGAATAACTGCTTGTATGTGCAACACACAGGCCGAATACTATTCCACAGAATTAAAGGTGGATGAATTAGGCCTTGGTGTTGTGGCTGCAATCATTTACTCTAACTTGAAATGACATATCCCACATCTGATTCCCACATGGATCCACAGGGGTGCTGATGCCATGGATGGATGGTACACCAGCCGCTGTTTGCAGGATACACATGGGAAACAAAGAGCAACCATTGTACCTTGGTCACCAACAGGCCATGAATGATGGATATCTAGGATTGAGTACGGTTGCCTCACTCAGAAGGATGGATGGGCTCATACACAGGGAAAAACAGATATCCCTCACTACTGGCTTGATTCAAATGTTTCTAAATATGTCCCAACACTATGTGAACACAGAGATCAGTTCACTGGATGTGATTGCCTTACTGGCCAGATATGTGCACCCATCACAAATCAACCTACATTGCTGCCATCCAAATACACATACATAGTATATCCCACTCTACGTAGATGGGATATACGAGGTATGTTCATATCCATCATATCAATCCAATGTATTTTTAGATGGGTGCACATATATAGCCAGTAAGGCTGAACTGCCCTCTGGCTTCACATCTTGGAAGGATATTTTTGTATCCATATGAAGGGTACATATCCACATACATATATGACCAATTCTACTTGTGTGTGACTGTAATGGGATAGCAATGGGTAATGTCACCATGTTGTAATATCCTTGGCATCGTAAAAAGATGTGTCTCGATCTAAGTCCTATCCCTCCAACCCTCATGGTTATACAGATATTGCATTATGTAACAGGTGGAGATATCTGTCATTTGACCACACGGAGGCTCTTCAGCAGAGCCAATGTCGCAACATTTTGAGATAAATACCTCTTTGGAATGGTCCACAGAGTGTGCTTGCAAACCATGCACACGCTGTACACCATTCCAATTAAGTATTGTTCTCTAAATGGGGCAATTTTGGCTCTGCTGAAGAGCCCTCGTGTGGACAAATGACTGAAATCTACATCTGTCACATAGAGCAATATCTGAACAACCATGAGGGTAGGAGGGATAGGACTAACAGCGAACAACATCTGTTTTCATAATGTCTACAACCTAACATCAAGGTGGACTTAACCTTTGCCATCCCCCTAGAGGGATAGCCATCCCTACAAGTTGTGAAGACAAATATATGTTGTTGGATTCACCCCCCCCCCCAAGTTAAACAATGGTATTCCTACTGCTGAAAGGTGTGTTGATTCAAAAGGTATCACAGATGAGACATGGATATGTCAGGGGCAATATCCCAGTGGCCTGAAATTGTACAGTGGTGCTGTTACTACACTATCATATGGACAGCTCTGGTACAAATACCAGAAATCTACATGGGAGGGTATTGCAACAGCCCCACTGTACTACTTGGGGCCACTGTGATATTGCACCTAAAAATGAAACCTTTACCCGTAATAACTCAAACAACACCTTTCAGCAGTGGGAGTACCCTTGTTTACCCAGGGGGATCAACCCAAACACATATATTTTTCTTCACCACATATCAAAGTATAACTGTCTCCACAAACATATGGCTAAGGTCACTAATCACAACATCTTATTTCTCCACACAGCTTACGGCCCTCAAGCCCAGAGGGAGCCAGTGGAGGAGGCTATGTCACCCCCCAGTGAGGAGTACAGAGAGGAGGGGACCAGCCGGTGGTCACCATACCCATCATCCCCATCCCCTCCAACACAGGTTGCACCACCACCTTCTGCACCACCACCAGAGACTGCACCCCTCCAAGCTGGACCACCACAGGCTGCACCCCTCCAAGCTGGACCACCACAGGCTGCACTCCTCCAAGCTGCACCTCCCCAGTATAGTGGCTGGATGCAACAGGAGGAGAGGTGGACATATCCAGCCACCTCCACCAGCTACTACCCTCCATCAGCAGCAGAGGAAACAGGACCTCCAGCAGCAGCAGAGGAACCTCACATTCAGCAGCAGATGAAACAGCACCCTCAGCAGCAGAGGAAACAGCACCTCCAGCAGCAGCAGAGGAAACAGCACCCTCAGAGGAAACAGCACCCTCAGCAGCAGAGGAAACAGCACAACAGCACCCTCAGCAGCAGAAGAAACAGCACCCTCAGCAGCAGAGGAAACAGCAGCACCAGGGACACCGGGCACATCCACCTCTAGCACTGCACACCTCACAGGGATGGAGGCGGAGTGTATGGCCCTTCAGAGGAGACTACTCCGGTCAACCAGGAGTACAGACAGCAACATCACCAGGAGAAGAAGGCAATCCAGGAGGAACATAGCCTGATTGGAGACCAGAATCCAAGCCCTGGAGTCGGAGGTGACCAGGGGGAACACACTACTCCACCAGCTCAGGACTGGTCTAATGGACATGTTGACACAGTTACTTGTGGAGTTGAGGGAGATCAACCGCAGGTAGAACCTGAGGATGGAGAGGGAGAACTTGCATTCCATGGAGGGGTCTACTGCAACCACCACCCCCTCCAGTGATACCCCTGAAGCCACACCTAGGGGGCAGAGGGTTACCAGGCGATCAACAAGGGCATCCACCTCTGGCACCCAGGCTAAGGCCCCCCACCCAAAAAAGAAAAAATGAAAGGCCCAACCTGTTAACTTTCCCCTCAATAAAGAAACCTTTTTTTTGGATTCCTGTCTGATCTGCTGTGTCTTCAGTTATGGATTGGGTGGCAGGGTTGTCTCCAATGCATTGCCATACAATGCAGTGAACACAGCCTCTGCCTGGGTGAAATGTTTGTGGGATGCTACAACGTGGGTTCACATACACACACACCGTTGTACAAATTCAACTGTAAATACATCCCTGGAGCCATTTTACACCACTGTGTTATATGGCGATGTTGTGTGTTGAATTTGAACAACAAAACATACCCCTTAGCACAACAAATGGTACAACATTGAACATTCGTGTACATCATATGCTGTGTTTAACCCTTTGAGTGCCAGAGTGGTAGGCAATGCATTGCAAAGAAATGCGTTGGGGACCACTCTGGCACTCAGAGGGTTAATGGGATAACCAAACAAACAGCTATGTGACTTAGCAGGGACATAACAAGCAGGACAGATGAATGGGACATGCATCAATATTGTCTTGGATTCAAACACTCATTGTGCAAATGACTTACTGGGGAAGCCAATGTTTTTAACCTAGGATTTCAATGTGTAGCACACACATTGATATCCTGGGGTGAGCATTGGGGTCTCCAGTAAGTTAAGTTGCTGTTTCCCTAAGGGTGTAACAGACTTCACCAGTGATAACACATGTCCACTTAGTCTGGTTGTTCGTTAATGTAGCCCATGTACTAAGATATGTCAAAGTGGAGCAAAATCTCAGGACATTGATTATACTGAGCAACACAGATACTGTGGACAGGAATTCACAGTGGAGGTATGTTCCCTGTATCACCTCTTTATCACTCCCACAACACATTAGTGTATCACTGCCACCATCATCTGTTTGAATGGATACATCACAGAGTCCACTGACAAGTGGTGGACTCCTGCGATGTGGGTGATGTCTTTCCATGTATGGGGGATACTCTATCCTGGGTGTGGTTACGCATTGACAAATGTGTAATCAAATATATCCTCATACAGACACAGATAGAATGGTGATGGTTTATCTTTATTGGGTCTCAAAGTACATTAGAAAGTACATGTGTTTTCTGTGTGTATTGCCTATATGCGTTGAACACTTGTATGAGAACACTAAATGTACTTTGAAACTAAATCGTACTACTTTAGTAACACTGCTGCCTTGCTCATGTGTTGTCCACAAGGTCTGACAACTCTGTAGATGAGCATCCTAACTGTACAGGTTATAACACTCGAGAATTTGTGTTTTCTGTGTCTATATGAGAATGTTCCAGTAGAGGTTTGTGTGAACCTCAGGTCAAACATTGCATCATCAACAACATCACCAGAAACAGCAAGGGGTGATCTTCATGAAGGTGTTGTCAAGACATGAATCCAGTCACATGGAAGATCTTCAGTTCAAGGATGGATCATGTTATGGATGCCTGTGGGACAAGAGGACAGGATTTGGAGCAGTAGACCAGAACTGATCATCAAGCAACAACAATGTCGACGTTTTTATCCCCTCAATTTTCTCAATTACAGGTGAGTACACAAACCATTGCTTGACAATGTGTTGTGTACTCATCTGTAACCAATTATGTGGAGAACTAAGGACATGTGCACCAGCCCTATGGATATGTGCCCCTGACATGTATACACACATCAACAAGTGTTCTGAGAGCTCCATGGAAGTAATGACATTGTGCTGTCACTGTGAAATTGACAGTGGCAGCCCAATGTCATTTGTTCCATGGAACTATTAGGACATATTTGTTGATGTATGTATTCATGTTGGGGGCACATATGTCTGCACACTCAAGGTCAGCATGGAGTCCCTGGTTATCTGATCTACGTTTCATGGCCTCTACATTGTGTGACAATACCTCTGTACATCCACCCCTCTGCTGCTCTTCTCAGCTCTAGTACAGTACAGGTCCCATATTGAGTCCAATGGTCCTTTAACCCCTGATGTGCCGGAGTATTATCCAATGCATTGCATTGGATAATACTCTTTTGCTACTGGGCTATCATGGTTGCTCAGGCTATGATCATGGCATATCCAGTTAGTTGCTGTCAATCAAGCCCTGTAAGGTGATGAACATGGTTTATATGTTGTACCTTGTTTCTCCTGGGGGTGTGCGTGATATCCTTGGGTTCTGTATGTCAACATGGAGAGTGGAATGGAGGATGGTTTTTGAATCCACACACACAATTTGCCACGTCCATGGTATGGTTGATGTTTGGGGTCATGCTGCTGCCAGTGCAGTGCTGTGTCAATGTTCCTGTGGGGTTAGACAGAACATAATGTGCAGTGTGGTTAGTGTCACAGGACTGATGGGGGACTTGCATGGATTGTTTGCATGTCTGTGTTATACTCACAGGTGAAGTGTTCCGTGATGAGCGTGTCTCTGATCTGTGCCCCTCTCAATGTCTCCTCCACATGGCCGATGTCCATGGGCACTTCATGTATAGGGGGTCCTGGATGTGATCCAGCAGCCTGGTGTCCACTGCGATGTTGTGCAGTATTGTGCACGCCACAATTATGTCGCACACCTTTGTAGGTGTATACTGCAGTGCTCCCCCAGAATGGTCCAGACATCTAAATCTTGACTTGAGGAGGCCAAAGGTCCGCTCAGTGGAATTCCTCGTTCTTGCATGAGCCTGGTTGTACCTTTCCTGGGCATGTGTTTGGGGATTGGCCACAGGGGTCAGTAGCCAGGACTTGCAGCCATAGCCAGCATCACCTGTGTAATGTGAGTGACATGGTGAGACAGGGAGCACATGTTGTGTGAATGATGTTTCGTGTGGTGGACGTACTAGCTGTGGGTCAGGTGCATGCTGAGCAGCGTTGTGTTTACGCCTGTGGATGTTGTGTGATTTTGTATTGTGAACTCACCCAAAAGCCATCCCCCTGTAAAAGTTCCATTCTCGAAATCTCTGTGGACTGAGGAGTTTTGTAGAATGTATGGATCATGTGAGCTGCCAGGATACTTTGCACAGACATTCATAATCCTCATGTTGCTGTCACACACCATTTGCACGTTGATGGAGTGGAAGTTCTTCCTGTTGATGAATAGCTGTGCATCACGTGCTGGGGCTTTAATACGGACATGGGTGCAATCTATAGCACCCATGACCCTGGGCATGCCTCCCCTTGCGTAAAAGGCCTGCTTGACGTGTATCCAGTCCATGTCGGTGGTGGGAAAATGTATATAGCTACTGGCCTTGCTTTTGAGGGCTGGCAGGACCTGGGCCAGCACCCTGGAGAATGTGGCCTGTGACATGCCAGATGCGTAACCGTCAGTGGACTGGAAGGCCTCACATGCCTTGAAGTGTATGGCACACAGTAGTTTTTGCAGGCCCGTTAAGGCATGGTTGTAGATGTAGATGGGATCCACCTGATCTTTGATGACCTCATACAAGGCAATGATGCTGTCAGGCCTCAACCTGTAGCAATCAATGACCTCATCATCAGTCATTCCAAAGAGGGTGACCCTTGGGCAGTATACCCTGGGCCTTGGTGGTTGTCTATACATCCTCTGCTGTTGTGGAGCATCCTGTTGCTGCAGCTGTGCATCTGCAGGCAGGTGCTGCCCTCCAGGTGGGGATGGACTCCTGTGTGGCTGCTGAGTCAGAGCCTCCTCACTTGCAACAGGTGAAGGCTGTTGATCAGGCATGCCTAGGGGTTGCTGATGTTCCCTAGCTCTCTCCCTTGCACGCCTTCTCCTCAGTCTTCGCAACAATATGTAACCCAACATACTGATTGCGCTCTCTATCTCTCTCTATCTCTCTCTCTTTCTCTCTCTGTCTCTCTCTATCTCTCTCTATCTCTCTCTATCTCCCTCCCTGAGTGGAAAACAAGCCACAAGTGAGTGTGGTGAGTTGTCCCTTTAAGTACTTGATAGGGCGTTGTGTAGGTGTGGTGATGAGGTGAGTGCTGACCAATGGAGAGTCCAATAATCAGTTCTAGTTTTAATAACATATCCAGTATATGGGTACTAATAACAGTACTGGAAGTATGTACATTTTATGAGTATTATGAAGTTTACTGGACTAATAAATAGAGACTTAAGTGTTTCATTATAGATCCCTCTAGGTACAGGACATCATTAACCTTACACGGATACCCCTACCAATATATGCCTTCTAGAAAAACACTGAGCTAGGGCATACTAAGCTATATCAGGCTGTTATTTTATTCAATTCAGCTTTCTAGTCATCATATTCAAAGAAGTCTAAACGTGATTTTATTTTTAATCTCTACTGTTATAGAAGACATCCTACATAATTGCTAGAAAGTTTCTAACAACGCAGTCATGCGCAGTAGAGACTGCCTGTGACAAGGCTGATACAGAGCAGGGCGCTCCGAAGAAGCATCGAGCTCTGTATCAGCCGCGGCGAGGGCAGTCTCCACTGAGACTGTGGCCATCTGGCAATGGCATTGTGGCCCGTGTAACAGGCTCTTCAAATAGTTTATATATAAATGTTTTTTTTATGTGAGCTAAGGACCATTACACAGGCTATACTGACAATATGATACTGAACGAGTCTTCTTTATGAGTGAGGAGTACAGTTGTCCTGAACAATAAGGAACCTCTTATTCCTCTTTCAACCTTTCTATTTTGTAGATGTTCATTTAGACTTGCGGTATCACAACACATATATAATTACCCTATTATTGCTAGATATATCCCTTATGTAGCTAGGAAACATGATGACTTATTTTTGAAGAAGATAGTCCAGATACATGGAGAGATTGGAGGTAAGGGAATTAACACTGGCAATAATGGGCCTGCTGGGTGGTTTTTCCCTATTTTATGAATTTTTGGCAGATGGTATAGAACGCTACCTCTGGGTGTTCCAATATAAGAAATTCTTTCTCCGTATTACTGATGATCCCCCTTTCACCAGCTCCATTAATGAGGGCCATCAGTTCTTTTTGATATGAGTTGGGTCCTCTAAGAGTTTTGTACGATTCAGAGTTTCCAATCAATCTTTAGCCCTCTGCAATGTAACATAGTAACATAGTAAATTAGGTTGAAAAAAGGCACAAGTCCATCAAGTTCAACATTCGCCTCATACCTCAGAACTGAGAATTTTATAGCTTTCCTGCTACCAATTAAATTAGTCTTTATCAGACCTTCCTGATCAGCCTACTGATAAACAGTATAACTCTGTATGTTCCCTTTTGAAAGAAATGTATCTAATCTTCTCTTAAATGTATCCATTGTATCTGCCATAACTACCTCCCTGGGCAATGAATTGCACAATCTAACAGACCTTACCGTAAAAAAACCCTTCCTCTGCTGAAGTTTAAACCTCCTTTCCTCTAATCTCAAGGGGTGTCCCCTGGTCACCTGATCAGGCCTTGGAATAAATAGCTCACCGCAGAGATCCTTGTATTGACCTCTCATATACTTGTACAATGTGATAAGGTCTCCTCTTAGTCGTCTTTTCTCTAGAGTAAATAAACCAAGTTTGTTTAGTCGTTCCTCATATGTCAAGTCCTCCATTCCCTTAATTAATTTTGTTGCTCTCCGCTGTACCCTCTCTAGTTCTAGTATATCCTTTTTCAGAGCCAGTGCCCAAAATTGCACTGCATACTCAAGGTGAGGTCTTACCAATGACTTGTATAATGGCAAAATAATGTTATCCACTCTTGCTTCGATACCTCTTTTTATGCAAGACAGGACTTTGTTTGCCTTTGCTACTGCTGTTTGACACTGGTCACTGTTTCCAAGTCTGTAGTTGACAAGGATACCCAGGTCTTTTTCTAGCAAGGAGTCACCTAAAATTATTCCATTAAGTTTATAAGTAGCCGTGGGATTGTTTCCTCCCAAATGCATGACTTTACACTTCCCCACATTAAACTTCATATTCCACATGTTTGCCCAATCTGACATTGTAAGTCCCTCTATAGAGAGAAAATATCCTGTTCTGAATTAATTACTTTGCATAATTTAGTATCATCTGCAAATATTGATATTTTGCTTTCTATATCTATTTCCAGGTAATTTATAAACATGTTAAAAAACAGCGGACCTAATACTGAACCCTGAGGTACTCCACTCCCCACTTTAACTGTACTGGAGAATTTTCCATTTACAACCACACACTGTTCCCCATCCTTCAGCCAGTTTTGTATCCAATTGCAAAGTTTATCTCCTTTCCTTATTTTATACACCAGCCTTCTGTGTGGCACTATATCAAATGCCTTTGCAAAGTCTAGATATACTACATCTATTGCCTTGCCATTGTCAAGGTTGCTGCTTACCTCCTCATAGAAGCTGAAAAGATTAGTTTGGCATGATCTATTCTACATAAAACCATGTTGATTCGTGCTAATGATTTTATTTTTTGTGTTGTAATCCTGAATATAGTCCCTTATTATCCCTTCTAACAGTTTTCCCACTACAGAGGTCAAACTCACAGGTCTATAATCCCCAGGTTCTGTTTTAGTTCCCTTCTTAAATAGAGGCACTATGTTAGCTCTTCGCCAATCCTGTGGCTCTGAGCCTGTGGTAATAGAATCTTTAAAGAGTAAATATAGGGGTTTTGCTAACACTGCACTAAGTTCCTGAAGAACCCTTGGATGTATACCATCAGGACCCAGTGCTTTGTCGGTCTTAATTTTGTTCAATCTTCCCATGACATCTTCTTGAGTTAACCCAATATCTATTAATTGTATTGTTTTATTTGTTACTACCATTCCTTGCTCCCTTGTATATACTGATGCAAAGAAAGTGTTTAAAACATCGGCCTTTTCCTTATCCTCACTAACCAACTCACCCATCTCATTTTTGAATGGTCCAATGCACTCCCTCTTAAGTTTTTTGCTATTTATATATTTGAAAAACTTTTTTAGATTAGTCTTGCTTTCCCTTGCAATTCGAGTTTCATTATCTATATTTGCTACCCTAATTGCCTTTTTGCAATCTTTGTTGTAATCAGTTAAATAATGAGCGTCAGATGTGATTTCCCTTTAAACAAATATAAAGCATAATTTGGGGTTGGAGGCCCTTGCTTTCATTTTAACTAGGGATTGAGAGATGCCATCACCTCAGAAATAATTCATTTTCACTGTCGTCCAATATAACTGACAGGTACCATGGAGAGGAGACAGCTACTCCCAGTGGGTTGGAACAGTTCTAGGAGTAATTCATGGTGGAGCCTCCTCCATGTCAGGCTACCTCACTAGCCCCACCCAGATAGAATAAAGCTATGTCCTGGTTAGATGGTCAAGAATAGTTCTGCTTAGTTTTAGTAGTATTTTTTTTTCTTTTATTAATTGTTTTACTAGTATTGAAGGCCCATGAACACGGGCCAGGGGCTGTTCAGAACACCCCGTATCAGCAGTGCCACTGACTGGAAGCCAGCGCATTCGTTCAGTCTCTACTGTGCACGACTACATCGTGCCGGCAGTCCCTACTGTGCATATGCAGTTATGCACACAGGGAGCTTTGCGTTCTAGCACTTTATGTTATAAGATATGGGTGTCCACATTCCTCCATTAGGTGGATTACCATTAGTGGCTTCCCCTGGTGGACTGCCCAGTTTACAAGAGTTGTTTGTGGACCTTTTAAGCCCTGAGGGAGAACCATGCAGCCCATGTCTCTCTCTCCAGAAGGAGTCTCTCTGAGGCTCTTTTCTTCTCAATGGTAATCTGAAAAAAGAAGAAAAAAAGATAAGCAACCCTCTGAGTGCCATTGTCCACTTGTCCCTCAGTTCCCCTCCGCACAAGGGCTTCACTGTATTTCTTGATAACTCCTGCACTCGTGTTGGGTATTTATCTGTCTGTTTACTAGGTCTTTGGAACATTTTTGGGCTGCTTGTGGTAATTAACCCCTTTGTTGCTGTTTTCATTGGGTTCTGGGAATTAAGGCTCATTTTCCCTTTGATTCATTAATTTGCGGGGTCTTTTCCTGGGAGGGGGGGGGCGTTTCATTCACTTTTCAAGATTTTCAATTTGCGTGTTTAAGAGCACGATTTACCGCACAACCGTCCTTGCTCCATTGCCTTCTATGGGACAGACTGCTTTGGGACACATCTCTGCAACCGTTGAGAGGGCTCGTTCTTCTTGCCATTCCTTCGCCTACCAGCTAGGCTCACTTTTGGGCTTAGAGGTGATTTATTAATGTGGTTGACAGGATTTGGACTCCCTATTACTATTAGATACTTCTCTTGTTAGGATGTCGGATCTAAATTGACATGGGTCTAGACCTGGGGCATCTTTGACCCCCAATGATTCTTGTTCCTCATGCCAAAGAGTATCCAGGACATTTATGCCCCTTATGTGCTGTGGCCCCTGCCTCTCTGCCAGGGCCCTCCAGCATTGCACAAGAGCCACTTTGGGTCAAGGACTTAAAGTCCTCTGTGGCACAGTTCCCTATTTCCCTCTAGGAGGTGATCCATTCTTGGAAACACCCCACCTCGTTCAGCTTCGTGACCCCTGGCATTCCCGACCTGATTCCTCTGAGGCAGAATCAAATAATGGAGAATGTGCAGAAGGGGCTTCTTCCCATACATATTGCAACCCTTTGAGGCTGACCCTGTACCCTCTGCTAAGGGTCTCAACAAGGCTGTTTTGACAAAATGAAGCGCAGAGGCCGAATCTGAGTGGGTCTCAGGTCAGCACCCCATGCTCCGTCCCCACCTTCCTGTGGGTGGTCCCCTGCAGCATTTTTCAAACATTTGGCAAGCTCTGTTGTGGATCAGTGGGTATTACAAGTGGTTTCAGGAGGCTACAGGATTCCCTTTGTAGCCCTGCCTCCTTTCAGATTCTTTCCTTCATGGGCCACTCTAGGCCAAGAAAAGCTGTGTCTTTTCAACTGGGCGATGCAGGGAGTCCTGACTCATGTTCCATCTCAAGAGAGATGTATAGGTTTTTATTCAAATCTCTTTGTAGTTCCCAAGAAGGATGGTGCCTGTTGCCCTATCTTAGATGTCAAGGATCTTAACTCTTTTGTGTTCCATGCTCACTACAAGATGAAATCTTTGCGCTCTGTCATCACAGCAATGCGTCCAGGGGAATTTCTGGATTCTCTGGATCTGCAAAATGCTTGCCTTCATGTTCTCATTCATACAGACAGTCAGAAGTACCTCTTGTTCTCTGCACCTTGGGGCACTTCCAGTTCACCACTCTGCCCTTTGGCCTTGCCATTGCTCCTCAGGTGTTTGCTCAGGTCTTAGGAGCATTGATTGCCTACCTGCATACCAGGGGGATTAAGATGACTCTTTACATGGACGACCTTCTGCTGAAGGCTCTTTCCATGGAATTTCTGGACCGCCAAGTCCAGAAATGTGCTCAGATTCTTTTGTCACGGGTGGATTTTGAAGATGGTCAAATCTACTCCAGTTCGTTCTCAGGTCCTGGTTTTCCTGGGTCTCAAGTTCGACACCTGCCAGTGTTATGGTCTTCATGACAGAGATTTCTGTTCAGCAGATCACGTGGCTAGTGTCCCGTGCTTGGAGTGTACCTTAGCTCCGGTGTGCAAGTTCTCATCTCTGGTGGGTCGCATGTTATCCACCATGGAGTTGGTTCGATACTCCATGGCACACACCAGGGAGCTTCAGAGGCTCACCATCTGGGCTTGACAGGGGGATACAGATCTATTGGAACTCTGTTTCTCTTCCTCAGGAAGTGAGACAGGTTCTTCTCTGGTGGTTGTATAGATCCAACCTGGTGAAAGGGAACCCCTTTGTTGTCCAGTATTGGACTCTGGTGATGACAGCCTTCAAGGCTGGGGAACTGTCCTGGGTCACCTGGGGGTCAGGGTCGATGGACTGCAGGGGAGACCTATCACGGTGCCCGTGATTGCTGCAGTTCCTTGTCTGTCACCAGTAGGGGGCTTCTATTGGCTGTCTGCAGATAGCCCGCCTCTTATTGCCTATTTAAACCTGGATTGGGCACCCTTTGAGTGCCCTTTCGTGTTGTTTCTGACCTTCTTGCTATCACTATGCGAGTGATAGCTGGGCCTCTGTTCCAGTGTTCCTGAGTTCCTGATCTCATGTGTTCCTGAGTTCCTGATCTCTACTGTTCCAGTGTTTCCTGCATGCTGAAGTACTTCCAGTCCTGGTTCCGGCCTAGTCTCTGGTGTTGCAGTTCATGCTGAACTTCTTCTCTGCGGTTTCCTGACCTGACTGATCGTTGCTGGTTCCTGTCATCGCATCGCCTGTCTCCTGTATCCTGGCGACCTCCTGCCTGGTCGCGTCGGCGACATTGCTTGTTACTCCAGTGTGCGGTCACTGGTTTGCTCCACTGCCTATCGGCTATACAATTCTGTGTTGGTCCCAGCGTGCGGACGCTGGTTTGCTCCTAAGCCTTGCGGCTAGACAAACTCGCTTGTTACACCAGTGTGCGGTCACTGGTTTGCTCCAAAGCCTATCGGCTATACAATCCTGTGTTGGTCCCAGCGTGTGGACGCTGGTTTGCTCCAAAGCTTTGCGGCTAGACAAACTCGCTTGTTACACCAGTGTGCGGTCACTGGTTTGCTCCAAAGCCTATCGGCTATACAATCCTGTGTTAGTCCCAGCGTGCGGATGTTGGTTTGCTCCAAAGCCTTGCGGCTAGACAAACTCTCTTATTACACCAGTGTGCGGTCACTGGTTTGCTCCAAAGCCTATCGGCTGTACTATCCTGTGTTGGTCCCAGCGTGCGGACGCTGGTTTGCTCCAAAGCCTTGTGGCTATACAAACTTGCTTGTTACACCAGTGTGCGGTCACTGGTTTGCTCCAAAGCCTATCAGCTATACAATTCTGTGTTGGTCCCAGCGTGCGGACGCTGGTTTGCTCCTAAGCCTTACGGCTATACTAACTCGCTTGTTACACCAGTGTGCGGTCACTGGTTTGCTCCTAAGCCTATCGGCTATACAATTCAGTGTTGGTCCCAGCGTGCGGACGCTGGTTTGCTCCAAAGCCTTGCGGCTTTACGATTCCCCTGTTAGTCTCAGTGTGTGTACACTGGGTTGCTTACGATCCTGTCAATTTGCCATTACCATCTGACTGCTGCTACTATCTCTGGGCTGCCCTGCCCGGTATTGGTAAGGCCGGTAGAACCTTTTGCCACATTCCATCTGAGGTTGCCTTACCCGGTATTGGCAGGGCCGGTAGAGCCTACATTATGAATCTATTGAGGCTGCCTTGCCCGGTAATTTGGTAAGGCCGGTAGAACCGTTATGCGATTCCATCTGCAGGTTGCCTTACCCGGTATTGGCAAGGCCGGTAGAGCCTAACATTCTATTACTTCAGACTGTCCTGTCCGGTATATTGACAGGACCGGTAGAGTCTGCCTTCTGTCTTGTTATATTCTGAATATATCTGTATGTATGTGGTTGCCATCCTACGTTATCAATTTATTATTTCAATAAAATTGATTTTTACCTAAAACTTGTGTCTGAGAGTCATAATAAACCGTGACAGTACGATAGGGCCATGACCTCAGACAGCAAAGGTGAAGGTAATGCACAGAATATCCACTGGAGGATGGATGTGCACGAGCAACGTTTGGATCAGTTGGCAGTTGCAATTCAAACGATCCTTGAACGCACGGTACTTGCTGACAAATCTAGCTCTAGCCCGGTGGTCTTGCCAAGTCAGACACCGGAGAGTGATACCAGACCCCTAGGGGGCACTGTTAAAGGGTTAACAGCTTCTGCACCCTTGCCTCTAAGATACGATGGTGACCCTAGTCTCTGCAGAGGATTCATCAACCAACTCGAGATTTTTATGGAATTGACGGCACATGCATTTCCCAATGATCGTAGTAAGGTGGGGTTTACAATATCTTTGCTCACTGGCAGAGCTTTGGCTTGGGCTAACCCCTTGTGGGAGAATGCTAAACCTTGTACTAAAAACTTCAGAGAATTTGTGCAATCCTTTCGAAGAGTGTTTGAGCCTCCTGGTAGAACCACCTCTGCTGCCAAATGCCTTATGGAGATGCATCTGGGCAGGCGTACAGTAGGCGACTACGCCATCGAATTCCGCACATTGGCAGCAGAGGTAGGTTGGAATAACGAGGAATTATTGGCAGCTTTTTCTCAAGGCCTGAATGACCACATTAAGGATGAAATCGCTGCTAAAGATCTACCTATTGATCTAGATGACTACATTGAATATGTTATGATAATTGACTCCAGAATACGTGAGAGATCAATTGCCAGAGATCGTAAGTTACGGTCAAAGAATAATGAGCCTAGTGGCATGTTTTGCCCACCCATCCCTCCCCTGGCATTGAAGTCTAGTGAACCTGTACGGGAGACAAGTGAACCTATGCAAATAGGCTTCACTAGACTAACCAAGGCTGAGAGACTTTATCGCAGAAGACAAGGGTTGTGTTTATACTGCGGTAAAAAAGGGCATTTGCTAAATTCCTGTCCGGTACGTCCGGGAAACGCACACACCTAGGGTACCTTGGGGGACAGGCCCTAGGTGGTGTACAATCGTCCCCAGTGTCGGGCACAATGAAACCCACCATACAGGTGGTATTATCTTGGGCACAACGCTCCGTGGAGGTTTTGGCCTTGGTTGACTCTGGTGCAGCAGGGTATTTTATGGATAATACCTTTGCTGAATTGCACGGAATTCCACGCATTGAAAGAGAAAATCCCTTGACTATTGAAGCGATTGATGGCAGACCCTTAGAACCGCCTCAGGTTATGTTTGAAACTATGCCACTGTCTATGACTATTGGGGCACTTCACAGAGAAGAGCAGCAGTTTCAACTGATTAATTCTCCGCACCATGCGGTAATATTGGGCTTTCCGTGGTTACAGTTACATAACCCACAATTTGATTGGAAAAAGTGTGAAATTGCTGCTTGGTCCCAGTTTTGTATGGACAAGTGCGTCATCCAGCCTATTAAGGTCCTGTGCACCTCCTCGGCTATACCGGATGTGTACCAACAGTTTGGCGATGTTTTTAGCAAAGGAGAGGCCAGTTTGCTACCTCAGCATAGACCTTATGATTGTTGCATCGAATTGCAGCCTGGGGCAGTACCTCTGAAAGGACGCACTTATCCATTATCTTGTGAGGAAAATAAGGCTATGGAGGATTACATTTCTGATGCCCTTGCTAGAGGGATCATATGAAAATCTACCTCTCCAGCTGGGGCTGGGTTCTTTTTTGTAAAAAAGAAAAATGGCGAATTAAGACCATGCATTGACTACCGGGGCTTGAATAAACTAATGGCAAAAAATGCATACCCCATACCACTCATCACCGAGCTTTTTGACAGGCTTAAGGGCACTTCGATTTTTACCAAATTGGACCTACGGGCCGCTTACAATCTGGTGCGCATTCGAGCAGGTGATGAGTGGAAAACTGCCTTTAATACTCGAGCTGGGCACTACGAGTATCTTGTAATGCCATTTGGGCTATGTAATGCCCCCGCAGTTTTCCAGGAACTGATAAACGATGTTCTGAGAGATATGTTACAGACATGTGTTGTGGTTTATCTGGACGATATATTGATTTACTCTCAAGACATGGCACAGCACATCAAAGATGTATCCGCAGTATTGCTACGACTCCGTGAGAACAAATTATTTTGTAAACTGGAAAAATGTGACTTTCATAGAACCAGTGTGCCATTCTTGGGGTTCATAATTGGCAATGATGGCATTGCCATGGACAAGGATAAGTTGTCAGCTGTCTTACAATGGCCAAAACCCAAGGGGCTTAAAGCCATACAGCGTTTCCTGGGTTTCGCTAATTATTATAGGCGGTTTATTAAGAACTTTTCTTCCATTGTTAAACCTTTGTCCGATCTTACGCACAAGGGCGCTAATCCTTCTTGTTGGCCGGTATCTGCTGAGAATTCCTTTGAGAATTTGAAGCTGGCATTTGCTGCGGCTCCTGTGTTATCCCACCCCAATCCTCTACTTCCATTTACGTTAGAGGTGGATGCCTCAGATATTGGGGTTGGGGCAGTACTTTCGCAACGACATGAGAAAGGTGGTACTCTCAGACCTTGTGGGTTTTTCTCTAAGAAGTTGACTGTCACTCAAGGCCACTATGAGATAGGTGACAAAGAATTATTGGCCATTATCCTCGCTCTTAAGGAGTGGCGTCATTTGCTTGAAGGTACCAAGACTCCCGTATTAATCCTAACAGATCATAAAAATCTGACTTATCTCTCGGAGGCCAAGAGATTGTCCTCCCGTCAGGCCAGGTGGGCACTGTTCCTGTCTCGATTTAATTTCATTGTATCATACTTACCGGGGTCAAAGAATATCAGGGCGGATGCACTGTCAAGACAATTTGAGGCAGACAGTGACAGAGTGGAAGCACCAGCACCCATCATCCAACCTGATAGAATACTGGCTACTATACGCACGAGTATCACTTCTCATTTAGAGGAGGAGATCCTGGCCTCTCAGTGGTCCGCTCCCCATGAAACTCCAGTGGGCAAATGTTTTGTCGATGAACCATTTCGTACTAGGCTGCTTGAAACCTACCATTCCTCTAAGGCTGCGGGACATATTGGTAGAGACCAATTGTTATGGTCCCTTTCTCAGTTATTTTGGTGGCCCTCCATGAGAAACGATTGTGCCGAATTTACGAATGCCTGTGCCCGCACTAAGACCCCGAGACATCTCCCTGTGGGCTTGCTTCAACCGGTGCCTAATGGCGAACGCCCCTGGTCTCATGTTTCCATTGATTTTATGGGAGAGTTGCCTATGTCCAAGGGGTACTCCTTTATATTCATGGTGGTGGACAGGTTTTCTAAAATGGCTCATTTCGTGCCCCTCCGTGGTCTTCCTTCAGCAAAGGAATTGGCAATGGTGTTCGCCAGAGAAGTATTCCGGTTGCATGGAGTGCCTAGGGTACTGGTGTCTGACAGGGGGAGCCAGTTTGTGTCTAGATTTTGGAGGGCATTTTGCCAACAGATGGGCATACAGCTGTCCTTCTCCTCTGCCTACCATCCCCAGACCAATGGAGCCGCTTAACGAGCTAATCAGGGCTTGGAACAATTTCTCCTTTGTTTCGTAACTGACCATCATGATAATTGGTCCGACTTGTTGCCTTGGGCAGAGTTCGCCAGGAACTGTGCGGTCAATTCTTCATCTGGGAGCTCTGCATTTCTGATTAATTATGGGTTCCAGCCCTGTTTGCTTCCAGACTCATTTCAGACGCAACAGATTCCAGCTCTGGATGAGCATATCGAGCAACTCCGTTCCACAAGGGCACAAGTTCAGAGGGCAATTGGTCAGTCATTTCAGCGGCATCAGCGCCATGCTAATCGCAGAAGGCTTCCAGCGGTTTCCTTTCAGGTTGGGGATAGAGTATGGCTTTCCTCCAGAAATCTCAAGCTGCAGGTTCCGTCTAATAAGTTGGCTCCCCGGTTTATTGGTCCATAGAGAGTTATTCGCAAAATTAACCCTGTCTCCTATGCACTAGACCTACCTGCATCCATGCGCACCCTTTGAGTGCCCTTTCGTGTTGTTTCTGACCTTCTTGCTATCACTATGCGAGTGATAGCTGGGCCTCTGTTCCAGTGTTCCTGAGTTCCTGATCTCATGTGTTCCTGAGTTCCTGATCTCTACTGTTCCAGCGTTTCCTGCATGCTGAAGTACTTCCAGTCCTGGTTCCGGCCTAGTCTCTGGTGTTGCAGTTCATGCTGAACTTCTTCTCTGCGGTTTCCTGACCTGACTGATCGTTGCTGGTTCCTGTCATCGCATCGCCTGTCTCCTGTATCCTGGCGACCTCCTGCCTGGTCGCGTCGGCGACATTGCTTGTTACTCCAGTGTGCGGTCACTGGTTTGCTCCACTGCCTATCGGCTATACAATTCTGAGTTGGTCCCAGCGTGCGGACGCTGGTTTGCTCCTAAGCCTTGCGGCTAGACAAACTCACGTGTTACACCAGTGTGCGGTCACTGGTTTGCTCCAAAGCCTATCGGCTATACAATCCTGTGTTGGTCCCAGCGTGCGGACGCTGGTTTGCTCCAAAGCTTTGCGGCTAGACAAACTCGCTTGTTACACCAGTGTGCGGTCACTGGTTTGCTCCAAAGCCTATCGGCTATACAATCCTGTGTTAGTCCCAGCGTGCGGACGTTGGTTTGCTCCAAAGCCTTGCGGCTAGACAAACTCTCTTATTACACCAGTGTGCGGTCACTGGTTTGCTCCAAAGCCTATCGGCTGTACTATCCTGTGTTGGTCCCAGCGTGCGGACGCTGGTTTGCTCCAAAGCCTTGCGGCTATACAAACTTGCTTGTTACACCAGTGTGCAGTCACTGGTTTGCTCCAAAGCCTATCAGCTATACAATTCTGTGTTGGTCCCAGTGTGCGGACACTGGTTTGCTCCAAAGCCTTGCGGCTATACAAACTCGCTTGTTACACCAGTGTGCGGTCACTGGTTTGCTCCAAAGCCTATCAGCTATACAATTCTGTGTTGGTCCCAGCGTGCGGACGCTGGTTTGCTCCTAAGCCTTACGGCTATACTAACTCGCTTGTTACACCAGTGTGCGGTCACTGGTTTGCTCCTAAGCCTATCGGCTATACAATTCAGTGTTGGTCCCAGCGTGCGGACGCTGGTTTGCTCCAAAGCCTTGCGGCTTTACGATTCCCCTGTTAGTCTCAGTGTGTGTACACTGGGTTGCTTACGATCCTATCAATTTGCCATTACCATCTGACTGCTGCTACTATCTCTGGGCTGCCCTGCCCGGTATTGGTAAGGCTGGTAGAACCTTTTGCCACATTCCATCTGAGGTTGCCTTACCCGGTATTGGCAGGGCTGGTAGAGCCTACATTATGAATCTATTGAGGCTGCCTTGCCCGGTAATTTGGTAAGGCCGGTAGAACCGTTATGCGATTCCATCTGCAGGTTGCCTTACCCGGTATTGGCAAGGCCGGTAGAGCCTAACATTCTATTACTTCAGACTGTCCTGTCCGGTATATTGACAGGACTGGTAGAGTCTGCCTTCTGTCTTGTTATATTCTGACTATATCTGTATGTATGTGGTTGCCATCCTACGTTATCAATTTATTATTTCAATAAAATTGATTTTTACCTAAAACTTGTGTCTGAGAGTCATAATAAACCGTGACAAGACCTTCCAGCCCATCAATATCATGGAGCTCAGGGCGATTTTTCAAGCTCTGGTGTACTGGTCCTCTCCACTGAGGGGCTGTCCAGACTGCATCCAATCAGACAGACAATGCCATGGCTGTGGCTTACTTCAATAAGCATGGAGGCACATGAGGTGCTTCCACTTGGTTAGAGGTCAAGAATATTTTGGCCTGGGTGGAAGAACACGTTCCTGCCATTTCTGCCTTGCACATTCCAGACCTAGAGAGCGTTCTAGCAGACTACCTCAGTCGCCAGACGGTGGACCCGGGGGGAGTTGGAGCTCCATCCGGAGGTCTTTGACCTGTTGGTTCAAAAAAATAGGAGTGCCCTTGGATACACCTGATGGCTACCAGGGAAAACAGGAAGGTTCAAATATTTCTTCTCTCTTGGGGGATTCTCTGATGTTTGCAGAATGTATTTCATTTTAATGACAAGGGTATTTCTTTTATCATTAATATCCAAAAAACATCCATTGAATTCCTGGACCTTTTACTCATGGTTATTATTGAACAACCAGTAGTTAGCATTCATAAAAAGGAAACCATCGCCAATTAGTACCTTAGGGCTGATAGTGGCCATTTTGGCAAATGGCTATAAAATATACCGTATGGCCAGTATCATCGCCTTAGGCAAAATTGTAGTGAGATGCAGGCTTTTTGTTGAGAAGGGCAAAGAATTACAAAAATGATTTTCTGGAAAAGAGTTACCACTGTGAGATTATTCATTCCTAATGTTATGAAATCTCTTCAAATGCCTTTGACAAGTTTATGTGGCAGAATACAAAGCCTAGGGTTGTCAGAACCGGTGTTTCTTACTCCCACCACCACTATTGGTGGTCTTGGCATCTCCACTTGAGCCTAAAGAAATGGATCTTTATTAATCTGGATGTCATCCTCCCTACCTGACCTGCACACTGTATTTGGCTTGTGCCCTGAGACAGAACCCTATTCGAGATTGTCTGACTACTTACACACTTCCCTGTCTTTTTTGGGATAAATCAAAATCAAGGACTAAATACTTTTTGGCCTCCACTAACTCACCTTTGACTCCATTGTTTGTGAACAGAGCAGTTCGCCTGGGTCCACGACCAAATGTCAGATTTCTTGATGAATGTCGAAAAGCTTTTATCAAAAACCCACATTATCAGGGTTCCCAACTCTCCTTCAGTGACTTGCTTACACCCTCCCCACCTAGTGCTTAAAGGGGAACTTTCACCTCCAAGACACTGTCTCTTATGATCATTGTACATACTTTATTAGATATTGGCTATAAATCACATCAGCACAGCTCTGCCTGACTTCCCAGTACTGTAGCACTATACATGCTGCATATCACTATGAAGAGAAGAGTGAACGCACTCACTGGGAGGGAGGATAATTCGAGGATTGGGAAGTCCCGCATTCTGCTGCAAAGCACTGCTGAAAGTGCTTACATCACATCTAAGTTTTGGCTCACTTTAGGAAAGTCATACAATTTTAGCCGACCAACAAAATGCAGCATTAAACATGGTGCCAGGCTGAGATTCTGATGTTGCAGGATTAAGTGCTGAGACATCAGAATCTCAGCATTGTTAAAAGCAGCGGTAACAGTAATGTGTCAAGTAGCCTCAAGTGTGCCCATTTCAAAAGAATATCGGCAATAGTCCAACGCTTACCTTGCCAGACGGTGTGTGCACCGTATAGACAGGACAGGATCACATCAAGAGCAGACAAAAGGTGTATGTAATATATATTTAAATACAGTATTACAGTTAACCACTGGATGGCAGCGAAAGGGTTAACATTGAATGTTTACAGTAATTTAATCCACTGCAATAAGTTAACCCATTCACTGCAATTCAGTGGTACACTAATACTGGAAAGTCCCTGTGACACTGACAACTTGATCCTGGCCAACCTCTGCACTGCACACCCTCTGGCAAGGTAAGCGTTGGACGATTGTCAGTATTGCAGATATTCTTTTGAAATGGGCATACTGGAGGCTACTCTACACATTACGGTTACCTCTGTCGCTAATACCTCAACACTTATATGGCAGAGACTGTGATGTCTCAACACTTAAGCTTGTGACAACAGAATCTCACCCTTTTCAACCTAGCGCCATGTTTAATGCTGCATTTTGTTGGTCATCCAAATGTGTGAGACATTTCAGATGGATTATAGTGAATATCTAATCAAATAAATAAGTAAAAAATATGCCAGTCTATATATACCATTTTAGTAGATTGCTCATATAAGATGCAGTGTCTTGGGGGTGAAAGTTCCCCTTTAAACATTTCTGTATTACAGCTTTTCTTACAGTAGAGTGGCTTTCTGATATTAAACAGGGAGTCACTACTTCCACAAACTGAGATAAGACTTTATTCCAGATGGAAATACTGAACTAGGTCAATTCAGTAGACACATTCTGAGAGATGGTCAAAATTAGATTGCATCTGCACCCCCCCAAAAAAAAAATCTCCCACATGGAGAGACAAAAAACACACCAAAACTACCCAAAAGCCAAAGAACCTAGAGCAGCTGGATTAACACTTTCCTTAAGCTGCATAAGGCAATGGACACTGTGTGTGGGGCTATAGCCCTCCAGGTCCCCTACCTAGTCTCACATGTCCCTAAATACTGTCCCCCACATCCCCACCACCCATGTTTAACCCTTCTATTGCCAGTACTATTGCTGGTCTTGACAAGGTTAACAGCAAATTAAATAAAAATACATGCGAACCCCTGTTCCAACCCAAGACCCTCAACTTCCCAATACAAAGAAATGATTAACCCATGCACTAAAGGATCACACTGATGTTGCTGCAGTGGCAGTGGAGAGTTTCACCATTTGTAGGGCAAAAAGAAAAAGAAAAAACAACCACACCAATTTCCCATCTAATAAAATGATTAATTCCTCTATTGCAATGGCAGGTAGAATTAGCCATATTGGCAATAGAGGAAAAAATGATATGTGGTCCAATCACTCCCATGTTATTTTTCAGTGCATGAATCTGAAAAAAAAAATGTAAATTGAGTCAGGTGCATTCATATTAATTGAAAAAAAAATAATAAAGCAGCAGGGAATGTAAACAGGGTGCTGGGTTATTTAGTTTGGGGCATTAGTAGCAGAAAAGGGGAAGTGGTAATGCCACTCTACAGATCTCTAGTTATACCTCACCTAGAGTATTGTGTACAGTACTGAAGACCCCATCCCCAGAAGGATATATAATTACGCTAGAGAAAAATCAGAAAAGGGCTACTAAAATGGTGACTGGTTTACAGGAAAAGAAATATCAGGATAGACGAAAGGATCTGAACATGTATAGCTTAGAGGAGAGAAGAGACAGGGGATATGATAGAAACATTCAAATACATGAAGGGATTCAACAAAGTGCAGGATGGAAGTATATTATGAAGGAGTAAAAATGTTAGGACAAGAGGCCATAGTCTAAAACTAGAGGGACACAGGTTTAGACGCAATGTAAGAAAGTTCTACTTCACTGAGAGGGTAGTAGATATGTGAAGTAGCCTACCAACAGAAGTTGTAGAAGTTAATATAGTGACAGAATTTAAGCATGGCATAAAGCTGTCCTTAACATAAGAAAAGACCAAGGACCAAAAAAAGGTTTGAGGTCTTTACATTAGGAAAATGGGCAGACTAGATGGGCCAAATGGTTCTTATCTGCCATCAGATTCTGTGTTTCTATGTTTAAAAAAAATAAACTTGGAAGAAACCCATCAAGACATTTCATTTGGAGGTCCAGCGATGTTCGCAATGTCTCCCTCCTGCCCCCCCCAAGTCCTGCTTTGGTTATTGCCCAGGCCACTATGAGGGGGAACCCACAGTGATTGGTTTATACATGGCCAATCACTTTTTAGATTTTTTCTAGCTAGTGAGCGATGCTAAGGTTCGTGGCTCGGATACACAGTCAGCTATAACACTTCCTTGCTGCGGCCGTAGCCTGATAAAGTTGCTGGCCGCAAAGCCAGATGTCAGACTCAAGTTGAGCCAGGGTCCTAACCAGGATGAGAGGCCTGTTAACTTTAAGAGAACCAGACGATTAGACCCCTTTGAGCAGAAAAGGAATACAACTGTGTACATAAAAGGAAGGCTACAATGGGTTGATGTACCCAATACCCAACAGATAACCGCCCGGATAAGACAGCCACAAGGAAGGTGGAATTCCTGGAGAACACCCCCTGAGGAACCAGAGACAACAACAGAAGAGCTTGGGAAAGAGCATGTGACTACCAGACCCACCTAGAGCCCACCAACAGGAAGGCAGAGGGTCAGTGGTCGCCAGTACCCAACAAACCTCCAGGGGGGCACGAGAAGAGTACGACTAGGACTGCACACCCTTCCCAACCTAGAACAGGGAACAGAACTGAACCGAAGGGACCTCCAAGTCAAAAGCTACAGTAAGAACACTCCCACTAAACCCAACAGGGATACTAATCGACCAAGTAGGATCCCTCCACAACAGGAGCTCTTTCCATGTGACAAGGAAGCAGAGGAAAACAGTTCTCCAGCAGGTAAGACCGCAACCCCAAAAGGAGTTTCAATGTGGTGGCACCACATAAACAGGAAAGCTGGACAAAACTGTTGATAATGGAGGCAACAACAAGGTACCACAGGGGACCCACCAGCGAGAGCAGCTGGGAGAATAGGAAGGACAAGCCACAGAATGAGGCAGAGAGGCCCCAGCAGCAGGACCGCTGGGGAATAAAAGATATGGCTAGGCCTCGAAGAAAAAGCTGCAGGGCTGTTGGAGTTAAGAATGCGGCTAGGCCACAGAATAGAGTGACAGGTCCGCAGGAAATAAATGCGGCTAGGCAGCAGGGCACAAGCGACAAGGCTGCAGAGATACTTAATGTTGTAAGGCTGCAAAGGAACGCAGGTAGGCCGTGGGACAGAGCGGCAATGTCACTAGTAACAAGCGCGGCTAATCAGGAAGCCGCCAGGAAGTAAGCAGCGAGGCCGCGTTGATTATTGTGGCTTGGCCACCTTGGAGTAAATGGCGAGGCTGCACTGCTGTTCGCAGCTAGGCCGCCTGGAAAACAGAAAGGCCGTTAGGCCACAAGCAGAGTAGGACTGCAACTAGGCCATGAGAGACAGAAGGTGGAGTGGGACCACCACACAAGGCCGCATGAGCCGGGAGGAGAAGAAGCACCATACAAGAGGAGATCAACTATAAGGAAGGCACATGGAACTGGAGACAACAACTGCAAAAAAAAAAAAAAACAGGAGCAGAGAAAGTAGTGCCAGAACATACCAGCGAAGATGAAGGCAGACCTGAAAAATCAGACAAAAGGGAAAGAATTCCTATGCCACATAAAGGGAGTCCAGCCAATAGAAGGTAAAGACGTGACAGCATCTCCCAGACATTCAGCTTCTAGCGGGGATTCACAGAACCTGGTAGGCTTTTTTCACTTTCAATTCATGTATCACACAGCAGGTTAAAGATGTGTTGAGGAACGTTGCTCCCAAAAAAAATGGGTGCAGATTTTCACCCATTAAAGTTGGTCCCTTGACCCTTTGAGTGCCAGAGAGGTACGGAACGCATTGCTTTACAATGTGTTCCATACCCCTCTGGCACTCAAAGAGCCATATGTTCAAAAGAAAAGTGGAGGAGTTCTGGGGCAAACCATTTGCACTATAGGGGAAAATTATAAAGATTCCAAAAATTCCCCTTAGATGTAAATGATCAATTTAACCCTTTGAATGCTAGAGATGTGTCCAACACATTGCTTCACAATGTGCTGGAGACCTCTCTAGCAGTCGAGGTGTTAATATCCCCAATTTAAATCAATGGAAATTTTTAGTTCTCCCCTATAGTACAAATGGTTTCCCCAGATCTTCCCAGTTCAAATGGTTTCCCCAGATCTCCTCCACTTTTCTTTTGAACATATAGCCCAAAGGGTTGAATTGAATTACAAATTCAGATCTTTTGTGATGTGTTTCTATTGGGTCCAATGGGCAGTAAATATATTTCACAAAATGGCTTTTCTCTGTCGTCCAATATAGGTTACTGGTACATCGGGGTAGGGGACAATTCTAGAAGTGAATGCTGGGTGGCGCCTACCTCCTATCCTTAGCTGCATCTAGCCACTTCCTCTCCAGAAAGATTGGTTCCTTGATGAAGATACAAGGCAAGAGAACAGTTCTGCTATAGTTTTAGCTTCTTTTTTGTTTTCTGTTACCACCATTAGGCGGATTACCACCACTGACAATTCCCTAGTGGGTAGCTCAGTTTCCAGGTGCTATGTGGACCTTAAGACCTGGGGAGGAAAATCTTTTACTCCAAGTTCTTTCCTCAGGAGTTGCCCACTGAGGCTTCTTCTTTACACATGGTAATCTGAAGACAGAAGACATGCGAAAAGCTGAGCATCCCTTTGAGTGCTGAGGTCCAATTGTCTCACGTTTCCTCTCCGCACAGAGGTGTCCTTTTGGAGTTCCTATTACATACTCCTGCACTCATTGATTTTGTCGGTATGTCTTTTGGGGGCTTGGAGCAGAGTCTGTGGTAAATTTAACCGTTTGTCTGCCAATTTGGCACCTTTTGGGAGCGGGGTCTCTCACTTTTTTCTTTAGGGTATAGTGTTTATTTCACTCTTAACATGTTTTTTAGTGTTTTTACAACTTTCTTTTTACCTCAGGGTAAAATTTTGTAAAATTGAGTCCCGCGCCTTTAAGGCGTGTTTTACCTCATAGATGCCATGCTCTATTCACCTCTATGGGGCTTTACAGTTTGGGACATATCTCTGCAACCGACAGCTCATTTTGTTTGTCTGCCCTTGCTCTATCACCCGGTCAATGTTCTGTGTGTTATGGGGGACTCATGGGACCTCAGGCACTGTTGGGGTACTTTTTTATGGAAAACTACATTTCCCATGAGCGATTGCTTCGCAATCTCATTTCTGATTGGCTGCTGTTGCTGCAGCCATGTTCTGTTTTCCCTTCACAAGTATCCTATGCAAGGCTTGAACCCTCCTTCTCCACTCAGCAGATTAACCCTTCATCTGCCAGTTCAATGCAAATTTGCAATTTCTGGGGTGAAATGTTAATATTACACACTGTATTAATACTGATTTATATTTATAATGTTGTGACACTGTTAGGATTTCAACACTGTTGGAAATTGGGGCTGGACTTATGACTAAGGATAATGGTGTGTATGTGACCCCCCCCCCCATTGCACTTTGCTCCTTATGTCAATCAGGGTTACCTAGAGCTTGCTCAGGTAGTTTATGCCCAGCATGCGCGGCTGTCCCTGTGTCTCTTCCAGGAACCTAATATACAGAAAAGAAAAAAGTGATCTCTATAAGGCACTCATGAACCCTTATCAAATTTATTGGAAATATATAATACTTAGACAATAAAATATATCCGCATAGGTATCCTCCCACTAGACAGTCCCAACCACCCTCCCTTCCCACATCCCCCTAACACCAAAGCTGTTTTGTACTGGGCAGAAGTACATGTTCCTGCCATATCAGCATTTCATATTACCAGTGTAGACAACATTCTAGCGGACTTCTTAAGTTGACACACAGTGGACTGCGGAGAGTGGGAACTGCATCAAGTGTTGTTTGGCCTCATTGTTCAGAGGTGGGGACTTCCTTGCATCGACCTGATGGCGACAAGACACAACTGGAAGGCCCCAACGTTCTGCTCCCATGGGAGGGACCCTCTAGCTCTAGCTGTGGATACCACTTCAATCCCTTGGCACTTTCCTCTGGCTTACATATTTCCTTCCATTCCCATGTTACACAGGGTGCTGCAGAAACTGAGACTGGAGCTCTGTCCAGTCATTCTGAATGCTCCCTGCTGGCCTCGGAAGGCTTGGTTTCCAGAGCTTCTGGATCTCTCAGTGGCGGAGCCCTTTAGGCACCCCCCTGCTATCCAGATCTTCTTCTACTGGGATACCTATGGAAGCAGGATGTCCATTGTCTGGATTTGACTGCATGGAAATTGAATACTCAATACTGAAGCAGAAGGGTTTCCTATTCTGGTGTGGTGGCTATTATGTTTAGTCCCCGCAAGCCTATTTCCCCTAAGTCCTACCATAGAGTCTGATCTACCTTTCTTTCTTAGTGAGCTAATAAGGACCTTTTTCCAGGAATTTGATCAGTCCTTTCCTTCCTGCAGGACAGAGTGGATAAGGGCCTCAGCTTGCATTCCCTTAAAGTCTTAGTAATGTCTAAAAAAAACATTTTTGCATTTAGAAGAGCTTAAAAAGCTGATCTAAATGCAAAAAACGTATCTCTTAAACCGCTATGGTTTAAGAGATACGCGAGTTTAAAGTTTGATTTCTCCTACTGACAGCTGTAAAGCTGTCAGCAGGAGATCCGTGTCGGTCGACACGCTGGCACTTGAGAAGTGCCGAGATCTCTTTACTTACATGTAATCCCTTCATTGGAATGGTCTAAAATGTGTGCCTGAACACTAGGCACACGTTTTAGACAATTCCAATGAAGGGATTCCGTGTAAGTAACGGGATCCCGGCACTTCTGAAGCGCCACGGTGTCGACCGACACGGATCTCCTGCTGACAACTTTACAGCTGTCAGTAGGAGAAATCAAACTTTAAACGCCCGTATCTCTTAAACCATAGCGGTTTAAGAGATACGTTTTTTTGCATTTAGATCAGCTTTTTAAGCTCTTCTAAATGCAAAAAAGTGTTTTTTAGACATTACTAACACTTTAAGGTTCAGACTTCTTCTCTCTCTGTCTTCTTTCGGAGACTCATCGTTATTCTTCCTGATGTCAGGGTTTTCTTCAAGGGCGTTGCACATACTCAACCTATATTTAAGAATCCTGCTCCTCTGGGGGATCTTGACTTGGTTCTGGGCATCCTTCAGCGCCCCCCCCCCATTTGAGTCCTTGGCTACTAATCTTCTACGCCTGCTGACTTGGAAATGGTTTTTCTCCTAGCGATCATGTTTGCTCGCCGGGTTGTGGAGTTGCATGCCCTATCTTGTAAACCACCCTTTTTGGTGTTTCACAAAGACAAGGCTGTTCCTTGCACTTTGCAGAAGTTTTCTCTTGAAGACAGTCTCTGAATTCCACATTACTCAGGAGATTGTGGTGCCCCCTTTCTGCCCTGTCCCTACATCTGACAAGGAAAGGGACCTTCACTTGCTGGATGTGGTGCACTGCTTCAAGTTATGTGCACTGCACTGAGTCTATTCATCAGTCTGACTCTCTTTTTGTCCTTCCTGAGGGTCCCAGGGCAGGGAGACCCACAGTCAAGTGACCATTGCGTCTTGGATTCAGTCTACCATTCATAAGGCTTAAACCTGAAGAAGAAGCCTATTCCCTTTCGAATCACAGCTCATTCCACAAGATCCATTGGGGCATCTTGGGTTTACAAGAGTCAGGCTTAAGCTGATCAGTTGTGCAAGGCCACCACTTGGTCGTCTGTGCACACCTTCTCTAAACACTACTGAGTAGATGTTCTGGTGTCAGCTGATGCCAGCTTGGGAAGGAAGATCCTAGAGGCAGTTTTGCCTGTCTAGGATCGCCTTTCGTCTCTTCAGTGCTCCTTCACTTTTGCGCCCATTTGGCTCGAATTGTGTGCTGTGCTATGTTCCTGGTATGGTTCTGCATCGGTTTTTGTGTCTGTCGACACTTTAGTGTTCTTGTTGAACTGTTTATGATATGATGATTCATACAGGCTCTTGTGACTTTGGGGCCCTGAACCTGGTCCTTGCCTTACTTCACACCTCTGGGAAACTCAATGGCTGGACATTCCAGTGTACCAGTAACCTATATTGGACAACAGGGAAAAGAGGATTTTAGTCTTACCTGTTAAATCCTTTTTTCTTAGTCCATATAGGTTACTAATTTACCACCCTGTCAAGGGAACATGCTTGGCTCTCCGGTAGCATAACATGGGAGTCCTTTTGGGTTCATGCTCACAGGAGTCTTCTTTTCCCTTCTTACTACATAATCACTAGTTAGTGTGTCAAATCTTTCTGGAGAGGAAGTGGCTAGATGCAGCTAAGGATAGGAGGTAGGCTCCAGCCTGCATCCACTTCTAGAATTGTTCCTGCCTACTTAATGGGGCGGATCGCCTACTCCAATGTACCAGTAACCTATATGGACTAAGAGAAAAGGATTTAAAGGGACAGTATTGTCCTATAAAAACTTTTTATAGTTTTATAGAGCCGTATAAAATAAGTAGAATGGTGCAAACCCTATCTCTCAAACATCTGTAAAGCTGACAGCAGGAGAATCAAGTTGTACGACTCCATGAGGCTCTGCAGCAGAGCTGTTATGGGAACCCAGGAATGCTCAGAATTCAGTACGGTAATATAATGCAAAATATTTATTTGAATAAATCACAGCGGTAAATAAGTGGTACAACAAGCAAAGGGTTACTAGCTGGCGACACTACTACCAGAAATAGTAGGCCTCTTGCTAGACCACAATGCCAGAGACTGGGCCGAAGCCCCTGTTAGTCTCAGCAGGATACAGGAACGCCAACTCTTGATCCGTCAACTGGAACACTGGAATAGGCGACCGCTGTGAACACTGGCTTGGCAATCTTGATCCGATGAACAGGAACACAAGGACTGCTGGACTGGAGCACTGACCCACGCCTGCAGTCAGTCAAACCAGCAACACCACACCTTTGCAGCAACCCGGTGACCCATGCCTGCAGTCACCGCTAAGAGACCCTGTGACTCTGCCTGCAGTCACTAAATCGGACCCCTGTGACTCACTCCTGAAGTCACATACACGAGACCCTGTGACTCACGTCTGCAGTCACCAATTAGACCCTGTCCACAACAGTGGTCTGTCTTAAGCCAATAGCACAAATTGATCACAGTAAGGCATACTCGTGATCACTGGGTCATACACAGAGAGGGTTCTCTTACTTAGCCGGGTCATACACAGTGCGGGTTCTCATAAATAGCCAGGTCATACACAGAGTGGGTTTTCGTAGATAGCCAGGTCACACACAGAGCCCAAGTACTTCACCTAAATAACAACAACGCAAGGGCATCTGGGTCAGGCCTCATTCTGCCTTATAAACCCCTCCACAGGAAGTAGGAGGAGCAGCTCAGAGGGAGGCAGTAGGATGTAGGTAGGAGGAGACTACAGTAAGCAAACAGATAAAACAGAGACCTGCAGCCTGCTTGAAGCCTCACGCCTGTAATCATGCTGGAGTCAAGGTAAGCTGTGACAGTACCCCTCCATCAAAGGCCCCCCTCCACGGAGCCGGCCGGGGTTTATCAGGGAATCGAGCATGAAACCTGCGTACCAATACAGGAGCGTGAACATCAGCAGCTGGAATCCTGGAACGCTCCTCTGGACCATAACCCTTCCAATGAACAAAGTAGTGTAGCCGCCCTCGAACCAAACGAGAGTCCAGAATGGTTTGGACCTCATATTCCTCGTGATCTGCAACTCTCACGGGAGGAGGACGAACAGGAGCTGAAGTATACCGGTTGCAGACCAAGGGTTTTAGCAGGGAAACATGAAAGACATTGTGAATGCGCATGTTGGCAGGAAGATCCAATGCATACGCCACCGGGTTAATTTTGCGCAACACCCGAAAGGGACCAATGAATCGAGGAGCCAACTTGTTACAAGGCACCTGGAGGTGCAAGTTACGGGAAGACAGCCATACTCTATCTCCTTCCTGAAATGTAGGTGCCGGCAGTCGCCTTCGATCAGCCTGCCTTTTTTGTCGCTGCACGGAATCACATGGGGTCTGCTGTACCCATACCCAGGAGGAACGGAGCTATCACGGTGCCCGTGATTGGTGCTGTTCAGTGTCAGTCACTTGCATAGTATCATGATTGGCTGTCTGTGATTAGCCCTCCTCACACAGCCTTTTTAAACCCAGGCTGAGCACTTCCAGGTTGCCCTTTCGTGGTGTTTCTGACTCCACTCTGCCTGACCTGCTTGTCAGGCTTCTGGGCCTGTTCCTGCTGTACTTGCTGATCCTGTGTTCCAGAGTTCCAGTGTTCCTGTATGCTAGTGTCCTGTGTTCCAGAGTTCCAGTGTTCCTGTGTTCCAGCACCTCGCGGGTTAATCTTGCTGAGTTCCAGTGTTCCTGTGTTCCAGCACCTTGCGGGTTAATCTTACTGAGTTCCTGAATCTCCTGCTCCAGCTGTCGCTCTGGCGACATTGTTCTTCTCGCTGCTGATCATACTTTGTTGGCTTTCTCCACTAAGCCTGGTTGCTATATACATTGTTGGTCCCAGCGTGCGGACGCTGGTTTACTCCACTAAACCTGGTTGCGATATACATTGTTGGTCCCAGCATGCGGACGCTGGTTTACTCCACTAAACCTGGTTGCAATATACATTGTTGGTCTCAGCGTGCGGACGCTGGGTTACTCCACTAAACCTGGTGGCGATATACATTGTTGGTCCCAGCGTGCAGACGCTGGTTTACTCCACTAAGCCTGGTTGCGATATACATTGTTGGCCCAGCGTGTGGATGCTGGTTTACTCCACTAAACCTGGTTGCTATATACATTGTTGGTCCCAGCGTGCGGATGCTGGTTTACTCCACTAAACTGGTTGCAAGATACATTATTGGCTCCAGCGTGCAGACGCTGGTTTGCTCCACTAAACCTGGTTGCGATATACGTTGTTGGTCCCAGCGTGCGGACGCTGGTTTACTCCACTAAACCTGGTTGCGATATACATTGTTGGTTCCAGCGTGCGGTCGCTGGTTTGCTCCATTAAACCTGGTGGCGCTATTACCATTAGTCCCAACGTGCGGACGTTGGTTTGCTCCTGAACATCCAGTACTGTGGTCAGTCGCTGTCCACTTCCTTGCAGTTGTCTGAGTATCCCTGGCAATAGACTCCTGCTGAGTAAGACCTCTATACTTATGCTCTATGCTGTCTTAGTCACCTGACAGCTGGTCTACTTGCTCAGGCTGCCCTGCCCGGTATTGGTGAGGCCGGTAGAACCTTGACGATACCATCCTGTAGGTTGCCTCACCCGGTATTGGCAGGGCCGGTAGAGCCTACTCCAGTACTCCTTTGGGCTGCCCTGCCTGGTATTGGTAAGGCCGGTAGAACCTTGTAATTCACCATCTTTAAGGTTGCCTTACGCGGTATTGGCAGGGCCGGTAGAGCCTACATTCAGCATTCCGTGGGGGCTGCCTTGCCCGGTATTGGTAAGGCCGGTAGAACCGGTATATGTCATCTCATGGTTGCCTTACCCGGTATAGGCAAGGCCGGTAGAGCCTGTCATTAAAACTGTTACTTGGGTTTCCTTGCCCGGTATTTAGGCAAGGCTGGTAGAACCTATTATATGTTATATTACTGTTGTATTGTTATGTATGTTTACCCTACGGGGACTGCCTTTAACTTTTAATAAAGTTAAGTTATTTTACAAACCTTAAGTCTGAGAGTCTTCAAATCCGTGACAGTATGAAAGGGCCATGACCTCAGACACTAAGAGTGACGGTAACTCACAGAATATCCATTGGAGGATGGATATGCACTAGCAACGTTTGGATCAGCTAGCGGTTGCTATCCAAACTATTCTTGAACGCACGGTACTTGCGGATAAGTCCGGTGCTAACCTGGTGGTCCCGCCAATTCCGACACCGGAGAATGAGTCTAAGCCCTCAGGGGCCTCAGTCAAAGGGTTAACGGCTTCTGCACCCTTGCCGTTGAGATATGACGGGGACCCTCAATTATGCAGAGGGTTTATTAATCAACTTGAAATATTTATGGAATTGACGGCACACACATTTCCTAGTGATCGCAGCAAGGTTGGGTTCATGATATCCCTGCTGACTGGCAGAGCATTGGCCTGGGCCAACCCACTTTGGGAAAATGCTAAACCTTGCACAAAGAATTTCTGTGATTTTGTGCAATCCTTTCGGAGAGTATTTGAGCCTCCTGGTAGAACTACCTCTGCTGCTAAATGTCTCATGGAGATACAACAGGGCAGGCACACAGTTGGCGATTATGCCATTGAATTCCGCACCTTGGCAGCAGAGGTAGGGTGGAATAATGAGGCCCTGTTGGCAGCCTTTGCTCAAGGATTGAGTGACCAGATTAAAGATGAGATTGCAGCAAAAGAGTTACCTACTGACCTAGACGATTATATTGAATACGTGATTCTAATTGACTCCAGAATACGTGAAAGATTAACTGCCAGAGAGCAACGAGTACGGTTAAAGAATAATGGGTCCAGTAGCATATTTTGCCCACTCAACCCTCCCTCTGCATCCAAACCTAGTGAACCTATTTCGGAACCAAGTGAACCTATGCAGGTGGGTTTCACTAGGTTAACTAAGGAGCAGAGAAGGTATCGCAAGACACAAGGATTATGTCTGTACTGCGGTAAAGATGGTCACCTGTTAAGATCTTGTCCGGTACGTCCGGGAAACGAACACACCTAGGGTACCTTGGGGGACAGGCCCTAGGTGGTGTACAATCGTCCCCATTGTTGGACACACTTAAACCCACCATACAGGTGGTATTGTCATGGGCACAACGCTCGGTTGAGGTTTTGGCCTTGGTTGATTCTGGTGCAGCTAGGTATTTTATGGACAATACCTTTGCTGAATTGCATGGGGTACCACGGATTCAGAGAGAAACCCCTCTTGCTATTGAAGCAATTGATGGCAGACCTTTGGAACCCGCCCAAGTTACTTTTGAAACAATGCCCTTGTCCATGACTATTGGGGCTTTTCACAAGGAAGAGCAGCAGTTTCAATTGATTAATTCTCCTCACCATGCCGTGATTTTGGGCTTTCCTTGGTTACAGTTGCACAACCCACAATTTGATTGGTAGAAATGTGAGATTGCTGCTTGGTCTCAGTTCTGTATGGATAAGTGCGTTACCCATCCTGTTAAGGTCTTGTGCACCTCCCCTTCACTACCTGATGCCTACCAGCAGTTTAGCGACGTTTTCAGTAAGGGAGAGGCTGGCACCCTACCTCAGCACAGACCATACGATTGTCGCATTGAACTGAGTCCTGGAGCAGTACCACCGAGGGGACGCACGTATCCATTGTCTTGTGAGGAGAACCAAGCTATGGAGGAATACATAGCAGATGCCCTCAGTAGAGGGATCATAAGGAAATCTACTTCTCCGGCCGGTGCCGGGTTCGTTTTTGTTAAGAAAAAAGTGGCGAACTGCGACCTTGCATAGACTATCGTGGGCTGAATAAGCTGATGGCAAAAAATGCCTACCCAATACCACTCATCACCGAGCTGTTTGATAGACTTAAGGGGTCCTTGATTTTCACCAAATTGGACCTAAGGGCAGCCTACAATTTGATACGTATCAGAGCCGGTGATGAGTGGAAAACTGCCTTCAATACGAGATCTGGGCATTATGAATACCTAGTCATGCCATTTGGTCTATGTAATGCTCCTGCAGTATTTCAAGAACTGATCAATGATGTTCTTAGAGATATGTTACAATCTTGTGTTGTAGTCTATCATGACGACATACTTATCCACTCCAAAGACCTGTCACAACACATCAAGGATGTGTCTGAAGTCTTGCTGCACTTACGAAAAAATAAATTATTCTGTAAACTGGAGAAATGTGAGTTCCACAAAACCAGTGTACCGTTTCTGGGGTTTATAATTGGCAAAGACGGCATTGCCATGGATAAAGAGAAATTGACTGCAGTCTTACAATGGCCTAAACCCAAGAGCCTCAAAGCCATCCAACGATTTCTGGGCTTCGCCAATTATTACAGGAAGTTTATTAAAAACTTCTCCTCTATCGTGAAACCTCTGTCTGACCTCACGCGCAAGGGCGCTAACCCATCCCTCTGGCCGGTGGCTGCTGAAGAGGCCTTTGAGAAGTTGAAGGTAGCCTTTGCTGAAGCGCCTGTGTTGTCCCACCCTAATCCAATACTCCCCTTTACTTTGGAAGTTGATGCCTCAGATATTGGGGTCGGGGCGGTGCTCTCTCAGCGACAGGTTAAAGCGGTACACTCAGACCCTGTGGATTCTTCTCAAAAAAACTGACTAGTGCTCAAAGTCGTTACGAGATTGGTGATCGAGAATTACTGGCCATTATCCTCTCTCTCAAAGAATGGCGTCATTTACTTGAAGGCACAAAAAAACCTGTTTTGATTCTAATTGATCACAAGAATCTGACGTATCTTTCTGAGGCCAAGAGATTGTCTTCTCGCCAGGCCAGATGGGCACTGTTTCTATCCCTATTCAATTTTGTTGTATCATACCTGCCGGGATCAAAGAATGTTAGGGCTGATGCTCTGTCTAGACAATTTGAAGCAGAGGTTGACAGAGAAGAGGTACCAGCCCCTATCATTCAACCCAATCGAATATTGGCTACCATACTTACTAGTATTACTTCACCACTAGGGGAGGAGATTTTGTCATCCCAAGCTTCTGCTCCTCATGAGACTCCAGTGGGCAAATGTTTTGTCGCTGAACCATTCTGTACTCGATTACTTGAGACCTACCACTCCTCTAAGGCTGCGGGACATATTGGTAGGGATCAATTGTTCTGGTCTCTCTCTCAGCTCTTTTGGTGGCCTTCTATGAGAGCAGATTGTGCCAATTTTACGAATGCCTATGCCACCTGTGCCCGTGCCAAAACCCCTAGACATCTCCCTGTGGGCTTGCTTCAGCCGGTGCCTAATGGTGAACACCCTTGGTCTCACGTCTCTAACGACTTTATGGGAGAATTGCCCAGGTCTAGAGGGTACTCCTTCATATTGATGGTGGTAGACAGGTTCTCTAAAATGGCACACTTCGTACCCCTCCGTGGCCTTCCTTCGGCCAAGGAACTGGCAATGGTATTCGCTCGAGAAGTATTTTGGTTACATGGAGTACCCAGGGTGCTGGTGTCTGACAGGGGGAGCCAGTTTGTGTCCAGATTCTGGAGGGCATTTTGTGAACAGATGGGCATACAGCTATTATTTTCCTCGGCATATCATCCCGAGACTAACGGGGCCGCTGAGAGGGCCAATCAAAGATTGGAACAGTTTCTGCAATGTTTTGTGACTGACCATCATGATAATTGGGCCGACTTGTTGCCTTGGGCAGAGTTCGCCAGGAACTGCGCAGTTAATTCTTCCACCGGGAGCTCTCCGTTTTTAATCAATTATGGGTTCCAACCCTGTCTGCTCCCGGATTCCTTTCAATCACAGCAGATTCCAGCTCTGGATGAGCATATTGAGCAACTCCGTTCCACATGGGCACAAGTTCAGAGGGCATTGGGCCAGTCTTTTCAGCGACATCAGCATCATGCCAATCGCAGAAGTCTTCCAGCGGTTTCCTTCCGAGTCGGGGATAGAGTATGGCTGTCCTCCAAGAATCTAAAGCTCAAGGTCCCATCTAATAAGCTGGCACCTCGGTTCATTGGTCCGTACAAGATCATTCGCAAAATGAACCCTGTTTCCTATGCCTTGGAATTACCTGCTTCTATGCGCATTCATAATGTATTCCATGTGTCTCTCCTTAAACCTCTGGTTTGTAACCGTTATACTACCACACCTTTGAGGCCAGGTCCTGTTGAAGTCGAGGGGCAGGAGGAGTATGAAGTACAAAACATTATTGATTCCAGCAGAGGTAGAGGAGGGGTACAGTATCTGGTGCATTGGAAAGGTTATGGTCCTGAGGATAGTTCCTGGGTAGACAGTAAAGACCTTCATGCACCCAAGTTACTACGAATATTTCATGCCAAATACCCTCAGAAGCCTAGACCCTACTCTGGGAGAGGGGGTCTTTGAAAGGGGGGTATTATCACGGTGCCCGTGATTGGTGCTGTTCAGTGTCAGTCACTTGCATAGTATCATGATTGGCTGTCTGTGATTAGCCCTCCTCACACAGCCTTTTTAAACCCAGGCTGAGCACTTCCAGGTTGCCCTTTCGTGGTGTTTCTGACTCCACTCTGCCTGACCTGCTTGTCAGGCTTCTGGGCCTGTTCCTGCTGTTCCTGCTGTACTTGCTGATCCTGTGTTCCAGAGTTCCAGTGTTCCTGTATGCTAGTGTCCTGTGTTCCAGAGTTCCAGTGTTCCTGTGTTCCAGCACCTCGCGGGTTAATCTTACTGAGTTCCAGTGTTCCCGTGTTCCAGCACCTTGCGGGTTAATCTTACTGAGTTCCTGAATCTCCTGCTCCAGCTGTCACTCTGGCGACATTGTTCTTCTCGCTGCTGATCATACTTTGTTGGTTTTCTCCACTAAACCTGGTTGCGATATACATTGTTGGTCCCAGCGTGCGGACGCTGGTTTACTCCACTAAACCTGGTTGCAATATACATTGTTGGTCTCAGCGTGCGGACGCTGGGTTACTTCACTAAACCTGGTGGCGATATACATTGTTGGTCCCAGCGTGCAGACGCTGGTTTACTCCACTAAGCCTGGTTGCAATATACATTGTTGGCCCAGCGTGTGGACGCTGGTTTACTCCACTAAACCTGGTTGCAATATACATTGTTGGTCTCAGCGTGCGGACGCTGGGTTACTCCACTAAACCTGGTTGCGATATACATTGTTGGTCCCAGTGTGCGGACGCTGGTTTACTCCACTAAACCTGGTTGCGATATACATTGTTGGTCCCAGCGTGCGGACGCTGGTTTACTCCACTAAACTGGTTGCGAGATACATTATTGGCTCCAGTGTGCGGACGCTGGTTTGCTCCACTAAACCTGGTTGCGATATAAGTTGTTGGTCCCAGCGTGCGGACGCTGGTTTACTCCACTAAACCTGGTTGCGATATACATTGTTGGTTCCAGCGTGCGGACGCTGGTTTACTCCCTGGTTGCGATATACATTGTTGGTTCCAGCGTGCGGTCGCTGGTTTGCTCCATTAAACCTGGTGGCGCTATTACCATTAGTCCCAACGTGCGGACGTTGGTTTGCTCCTGAACATCCAGTACTGTGGTCAGTCGCTGACCACTTCCTTGCAGTTGTCTGAGTATCCCTGGCAATAGACTCCTGCTGAGTAAGACCTCTATACTTATGCTCTATGCTGTCTTAGTCACCTGATAGCTGGTCTACTCGCTCAGGCTGCCATGCCCGGTATTGGTGAGGCCGGTAGAACCTTGACGATACCATCCTGTAGGTTGCCTCACCCGGTATTGGCAGGGCCGGTAGAGCCTACTCCAGTACTCCTTTGGGCTGCCCTGCCTGGTATTGGTAAGGCCGGTAGAACCTTGTAATTCACCATCTTTAAGGTTGCCTTACCCGGTATTGGCAGGGCCGGTAGAGCCTACATTCAGCATTCCGTGGGGGCTGCCTTGCCCGGTATTGGTAAGGCCGGTAGAACCGGTGTATGTCATCTCACGGTTGCCTTACCCGGTATAGGCAAGGCCGGTAGAGCCTGCCATTAAAACTGTCACTTGGGTTGCCTTGCGCGGTATTTAGGCAAGGCCGGTAGAACCTATTATATGTTATATTACTGTTGTATTGTTATGTATGTTTACCCTACGGGGACTGCCTTTAACTTTTAATAAAGTTAAGTTATTTTACCAAACCTTAAGTCTGAGAGTCTTCAAATCCGTGACAGGAGCGCCCTTAAATGCTCGTCCAGAGCTGGAATTTCTTATGCTTGGAAGGTCTCGGGAAGAGCTGAGGGTTGGAACCCATAATTAACCAAGAACGGGGAACTCTTAGTGGAAGAGTTAACAGCGCTATTTCGGGCAAACTCCGCCCAGGGTAACAGGGTAGCCCAGCTATCGTGATGGTCAGAGATATAGCAGCGGAGGAACTGTTCTAAGGCTTGGTTTGACCTTTCAGCAGCACCATTAGACTGAGGATGATACGCAGAGGAGAATGCCAATTGAATGCCCATTTGAGCGCAGAAACTCCTCCAGAACCGGGACACAAACTGACTTCCCCTATCGGAGACAATGACTTTAGGAATGCCATGTAATCGGAAGACCTCTCTGGTAAACACCACTGCCAACTCTTAAGCGGAAGGCAATCCTTTAAGTGGTACAAAATGGGCCATCTTCAAGAACTTGTCTACAATCATCAAAATGACTGTATAACCCATAGAGCTCGGAAGTTCAACCATAAAATCAATTGATAAGTGTGACCATTGGCGTTCCCCATTGGCCACTGGCTGTAACAAACCCACTGGTAATTGTGGGGGTGACTTATTTTGGGCACACGTTGTGCAGGCTGCAGTGAAGGCAGCACAATCAGCTCTCAGACTAGGCCACCAAAAAACACGGGACAAGGACCATAACAATTGGTCTTGGCCAATGTGACCATTTATTTTAGACGCATGGTACGTCTCCAGTAACTTAATGCGCAATTGGGCTGGCACAAAGCAACGGCCTTCGGGTTTCTCAACAGGAGCAGCACCCTGGGCAGCCAAAATCTCCTCAACCAGAGGAGAAGTAATACAAGTGCGAATTGTGGCAAGAATACGATCAGCAGGAATGATCGGAGTAGGAAGATCTTCCTCCCTAGTCGAAGAGCAAAACTGGTGAGATAACGCATCTGCCTTTAGATTTTTGGAGCCAGGAAGATACAAAAGCACAAAATGGAATCGAGAAAGAAACAGTGCCCAACGAGCCTGTCTTGAAGAGAGGCGTTTTGCCTCAGAGAGGTATATGTGGATTTCTGAATGATTCCCCTGGCCAGCGCATCAGACACATACTCCTCTATAGCCTTGTTCTCCTCTACAGACAAAGGATAGACACAACCCCTTGGGGGTGAGGAACCAGGCAATAACTTCAAGGCACAATCATAAGGTCTATGTGGAGGTAAGACCTCAGCCTGGCTTTCACTGAAATCGTCAACAAATGAGGCATACTCCTCTGGGAGGAGTGGATTCGAGGCCTGTGTGGCTCTCACAGGACAAGCTAGACAAGACTTTGTACAACCTGGAGACCAGGATAAAACTTCACACGTGTGCCAGTGCATCCTGGGGTTGTGTCTCTGCACCCATGGAAACCCCAGGTCAATGGCATGATGTGGTGAATTAATCACCTGAAACTTCAGAGTCTTAGTATGTAGGGTTCTGACTCTCAGGGTTAGTAGTGCGGTCTCATGAGTAATATGTGCAGGTTGTAGAGGTCTACCATCAATAGCTTCTACTGCCAAAGGAGACTCGAGTGGTACCAATGGAATACATTTGCTGGCTGCAAATTCTGCATCCATAAAGCAGCCCGCAGCCCCCGTGTCCAGGAATGCTGGAACTGACACAGATTTATTTGCCCAGTAAATACAGGCCCTCAGTACTGGTTTATCTGAAAAATTTACTTGGGACAGTGAAATACCACCAATCACTTGTCCCCTTCCAGTTCTAAAGTTTGAGCGTTGCTCAGGACGGAATGGACAGGATTGCAGCAGATGTCCTGATTTAACACAATAGAGACAGAGTCCCTCCCTCCTCCTAAAGGCTCTCTCCTCCCTAGACAAATGAGTGGCCCCCACCATTCTAGGTTCACCACTCTCAGAGTCAAGATCAGGAGGTAAGGGAGGCGAGGGAGGATAGGGTGGGTCAGAAACGTGTGGAGGGACCTCATCAAGCTGTCTGCGTCCCTGCTCCACAACTGCTGGCCTCCCTCTGACCACAGCATCAACCTGCATGGGCTCGGCCTCATCCGCAACAAATCTAGGAGGCCTGGGAGGCGAGGGAGGATAGGGAGGGTTAGCATAACGAGAAGACCCCTTGCCAGAGAGCCTCAGCAGATACTCTTTAAACGAGGGTCTCTCCCTTATTCTGGTATTGTTACGGTTTTACTGACACTCAGACCGGGTTGTAACGTAAAACACAGTTTATTGAAATAAAAAAATGAACAACACTGCCCCTAGAGGCTAGTAAACGTTAGAACAGGCAATATGAACAGAGAATGGAGTAAACTACAAACAGTAGTGCATAGAGGGTTAAGTGGAGCAACCGGTAAGGCTCAGACTAGATTGGCCAACGCCCAGGAGATAAATAGCAGTCTATGGTAATAGTCTTTAAATGTAGATCTGGAACTCAGGAGAAGCGCTGTAACACTCTTGAAGCATAAGCAGGATGAGCCCCTGTTGCTCTAAGCTGAGCCAGTACCACCACAGTGGGATTATGAGGATTGCCACTGCCAATTTGATGTAACCAGAATAGAAATCGCCCTGAATGAGTATCGAGTAACCCTGCGTCTGCCACGGAAATATGCCAGCCCTTGGGAGGCCACAGTAGAACGGAATTGCCCAAGCTATGAAGAGCCGATGCACAGAGTAGTGCAGTTGGGATTAAGCACTTTGAGCGAATGAGGTACAGCCCAGACACCCACAAGGTGTCACCCAGAATCCTTGATGCTAGAGCGAATGGACTACCAGTGACAACCAGCGTAAACACGGTGCTCACCGGGCATCGAACAGCGGAGCTCTGCAAGGACTGGTATAGCGTAAAGCGGAGGCTCAAAAGTGTAAAGGCTCAGAGAATCACCGGAGCTTGGCAATGTATCAAAGTGGCACGTAATCGGAGACTACTGGCAGTGCAAGGGTTAATCTGGTACATTTGAAAAGAGCAATACCACGAGAGCAAGGCAGGCAACCTCGGCTACAGCAAAATGAGCTAGGAAACTGAGAACAGTCAGAATGTCGCCCACGCGACCGGAGTACACAGGAGCAGCAACCAGACAGGAGCAGTAGCCGGAACCGGATGACTGAGGCCCAGGAACACCACTGGAGAGTGGAACAATCACGGAGCAGGATCAGGAGCCAGAACCGGGTCGGATCACGGAGCGGAGTCGTCAGCCAGTGCCGGGTCGGATCACGATGCAGGGTCGTCAGCCAGAGCCGGGTCGGATCACGATGCAGGGTCGTCAGCCAGAGCCGGGTCGGATCACGGTGCAGGGTCGTCAGCCAGAGCCGGGTCAGATCACGGTGCAGGGTCGTCAGCCAGAGCCGGGTCAGATCACGGTGCAGGGTCGTCAGCCAGAGCCGGGTCAGATCACGAAGCAGGAACAGAAGGAGAGTCAGACTAGCCGGGTCGGTACACAGGAGACACTGGAGAGCAATAACTAGGCGCAGCAACACAACACCACGAAAGGGGCAATTGACAAGTGCCCAAGCCTAGCATATAAAGGCACATCCTGGGTGGGCCAATCAGACTCCTCCAATGCAAATGTATACCTACAGAGATTGACAGGGAATCACGGGGACCGTGATAGGTATCCATCAGAATACAGAACTCAATTAACCGGTCCAACTCATTAGGAAGATCACGTGCCACAATCTCATCTTTCATCGTATCACAGAGCCCTTGGAAAAACACGGCCATCAGCGCTTCGTTATTCCAATCAACCTCAGCCGACTGAGTACGGCATTCAATAGCGTAATCCACTACCGTGAGTGCACCTTGTCGGAGGGTCATCAGGTGTTTGGAAGCCAAGACCACGCGGCCAGGCCTATCAAAGACATGCTTAAAGGAGTTCACGAGTGCACATTGGGTTTATTAGTCTCCCATAAAGGGTTGGCCCATGCCAATGCCTGACCAGTGAGAAGAGAGATCAGGAAGCCCACCTTGCTGCGTTAATTTGGAAACGCATACGGTACCAACTCGAAATATATTCCCAATTGATTTAGGAAACCACGGCAACCATCTGGATCCCCACCATATCACTGTGGGAGCTGAGCGGAACCCGTTAGCCTCTTGACTGTGCCTGCATCAACCGAGGCGGGTTGGGCTGGTACCCGGGAGGGATCGGGAGGGGCCACCAGTTGTGTACAAATTTGTTCAAGGTTTGCAGTACGCTGCGAAACCGTCTGTATGGCTAAAGACAACTGGTCTAGTCTTTGACCCAGTGTCTCCATCCTATCCAGGATGCGTTGGAAAACTACATTACCATCACCGTCTGTACTCATGGCCCTTGCGTACTGTCACGGGAACCCAGGAATGCTCAGAATTCAGTACGGTAATATAATGCAAAATATTTATTTGAATAAATCACAGCGGTAAATAAGTGGTACAACAAGCAAAGGGTTACTAGCTGGCGACACTACTACAGAAATAGTAGGCCTCTTGCTAGACCACAATGTGAGAGACTGGGCTGAAGCCCCTGTTAGTCTCAGCAGGATACAGGAACGCCAACTCTTGATCTGTCGACAGGCGACCACTGTGAACACTGGCTCGGCAATCTTGATCCGATGAACAGGAACACAAGGACTGCTGGACTGGAGAACTGACCCACGCGTGCAGTCAAACCAGCAACACCACACCTTTGCAGCAACCCGGTGACCCATGCCTGCAGTCACTGCTAAGAGACCCTGTGACTCTGCCTGCAGTCACTATATTGGACCCCTGTGACTCACTCCTGCAGTCACATACACAAGACCCTGTGACTCATGCCTGCAGTCACTACACCAGACCCTGTGACTCTGCCTGCAGTCACTATATCGAGACCCTGTAACTCACGCCTGCAGTCACCAATCAGACCCTGTCCACAACAGTGGTCTGTCTTAAGCCAATAGCACAAATTGATCACAGTAAGGGATACTCGTGATCACTGGGTCATACACAGAGAGGGTTCTTGTACTTAGCTGGGTCATACACAGAGAGGGTTCTCTTACTTAGCTGTAGAAAACAAGGGGGCGCCCAATAGTGTAATATGTTCCAGATAAACAGAGGAAATAGAGAATAATAAATGGATACTCACAAGTATACTGGTCAGCTGATCAATTGCTGACTCAAACACATACGGAGAAATTAGCCCCGTCTCCATTCGGGTGTAAGTGCCCAAACAATGTCCAAACTATGTCCAAAGTGAACCAAATAAAAAGGATAAAAAACGTCTCCAAAGCTAAAAAATATGTAAGAGTCTGTAAGAGAGGAACAGTTACGTCCAACTCGACAAAACTTGCTGTAAGGAATATTCCTCAGCCATTTTGGATGGTGACAGCTATTAAAGTCAAGATAACTGTTCCTGTCCACAGACTTAAAATATGTACGTGTAGACACCACTTTACCTGGGGTGCCTATAAGCTCAAGATCCAAAAAATAAATCTTAGAACTATCTATAGTAGCTGTAAATTCCATGCCCCAGACATTATCATTGAGATGATGTACAAATTTACATATATCTTCAACATCACCTCGCCAAATAATTATAATATCATCAATATAACGGCGATACAGCACCAAGTTTGCGCCAAATGGGTTATGTTCATAAATTCTATCTTGTTCCAAAACACCCATAAATAAATTTGCATAACTTGGCGCAAACTTGGTGCCCATCGTCGTCCCAATGTTTTGTAAATAAAATTTATTTATTTTTTTTTTTTTTGTGTTCTGCTAATTTATACCAATTTGGGTGTTAGCGGTACATTAAGAAGTTTTAAGGGTATTTCAATTTTAGTCACAATTGATATAATATCACAAGAAAAATTAAAATCATAGATTAAGAAGATAGTTAGGAAGATCACTTGTTTAAGTTATAATCAATAAAGTAAAAAATCACAATTTATATGTGAAATTTGGCATCGAATTTCTATAAAAAAGATTTGATCACTATATATAAGTGTATATGGGAATAGGCACATATGTTTCACTTTGTAGGTGAGAGTTCTCTCCTCTGGTAGAGCACATGTCGATATATATGTATATGTGCATACAGAGAAGATTTATTTTATTTGTGTCGGTATATAAGTATTTATGTTTGATATATATATATGAGATACTGTTATTGTATTTGAATGGTGCTTATATATCATTGTATGCGCATCTTTTATACCTGATATATATATATATATATTTCGGTAGTTTTTATACCGTTGTGTATTGTTTTTATTTATGGTTAAGATCTGCATACATGGATATGAAGGATTTCTATTGATTTTGGATTGTAATATGTAAGGTGTTCATGTTAGAGAATGTTGTTTTATTACTTGTGTTTAAATTGCATTGAAATGTTGCTTTGGATTTTGTCCGTCCGACCAGGGATCTGTTGGTTGGATTCCCGATCGGGAGTCGCGATGACGTCACTGTTGTGCGCGCCATGCTTTGTTGTGATGGCGACAGCGTGGCGCGCACGTCTTCTGTTCCTAGTGTTACTGGGAATGGGTCTAGTTGGAGCGGCAGCAGATGGGGTGAGTCCTATTGGTCACCGATCGGATGGTCCTTTTCCAATGATTAGTGATCATTATGTTTAAAAAGTTTGATGTTAATGGCTTCTGTGTATGTTTTGTGTATACTCTATCACTGTGTATATCTTTGATAAAGCGGCGTTGAGCCGCGAAACGCGTTAGATCTTTTGATAGAGTTATTTTTCTCTTATTATTAAATACATATTTTTTAGCTTTGGAGCCGTTTTTTATCCTTTTTATTTGGTTCACTTTGGACATAGTTTGGACATTGTTTGGGCACTTACACCCGAACGGAGACGGGGCTAATTTCTCCGTATGCGTTTGAGTCAGCAATTGATCAGCTGACCAGTATACTTGTGAGTATCCATTTATTTTTCTCTATTTCCTCTGTTTATCTGGAACATATTACACTATTGGGCGCCCCCTTGTTTTCTACAGTGGTGTTTATATTGAAGAGAGAGCTTTTCTGGAGGAGCAGCCTGTTTGTGGTGTACAGAGAAGGAGGAATTACTAAAGTCTGGGGCAGCTATTAATATGCACATATCCTTTTGTGAGTATAACTCACTGTGGTGATTTTGGTGAAGGGTGATTGTTTGAAGATTCAACACAGGGGAGCGCCTCCCGTTTCTCTCTCTTCTTTGTTTGCCTATAGCTCTTTCTTAGCTGGGCCATGCACAGTGCGGGTTCTCATAAATAGCCAGGTCATACACAGAGTGGGTTTTCGTAGATAGCCAGGTCACACACAGAGCCCAAGTACTTCACCTAATAACAACAACGCAAGGGCATCTGAGTCAGGCCTCAGTCTGCCTTATAAACCCCTCCACAGGAAGTAGGAGGAGCAGCTCAGAGGGAGGCAGTAGGAAGTAGGTAGGAGGAGACTACAGTAAGCAAACAGATAAAACAGAGACCTGCAGCCTGCTTGAAGCCTCACACCTGTAATCATGCTGGAGTCAAGGCAAGCTGTGACAAGAGCCGAGATTGAATTCTTTATAGATAACGCATTCATTGGAAAGATCTACAAAGTGTGCCTGGTTTGCAAGCACAGTTTGTAGACATTTCCAATGAATTAATTCTTTATAGAGAAAATGATCTCAGCTCTGCTGTAGAGCCGTCTGCTGGTCCCTGGACCTAGACGCTGATGTCAGGAGAAGGAGAGAGGGGCGAACTTTCAATGTCTATATCAATGCTCAAAATTTCAAGTCCTGAGCTACTAGCCAGGCCTGAAAAGTTACTCTCCACCAGTTTCCACGCCTAGCCCCACCCATATCCCAGCCTTTAACCCCACCATAGTAAGCAACACAATGCTTAACCTTTTAAAGGCCATAGGATGGTCTGACAATAGCGCCACTGTAAAAGATCAGGCTATAGAGGTACTTCTAACAAAAATTCAAGTTCCAGCTGCAATAACGTGCGAATAAAACATCTATCAGCAGTTGTAGTTTCCATGTTTTAATCAGTAGGATAAACTCTGAATTATATTTTTTCAATGTTAAACTTTACAATTATTTTAAAGCACTGGGCAACTCATGATTTAACCTGATGAGATCAGCCTCGTGGAGTCAAGTTAGAAAGGAAGGTTAAGTGAATCAAAAGGATGCTTTGTACAACAGGAGCACATCATGCCCTGCTCTCATCAACTTTCTTGAAACTCTCTAGCTGTTGTCAGGCTACAACTCCCATTACCCTCAGCTGGCTACTGGCCGATGGAGAATGATGTGGTTTATAATTCAACAACTTAAGAGCCACATATTGGTCACCTATGCTATACACACATCTACGTCAGGGTTGTTGAATGGAGCATGCCTGCTTGCCTGGTGTTTGGTTTTTAAGCCATTGGATGCAAGAGAGGTATCCAATGCATTGTACTGCAATGCATTGGCTACCTCTCTGGCACTCAAAGGGTCAATACATAGATAAGACTATATTAGAATGTATTTGAAAGATCTAGCAAGGTGACTGGTCAACAGCATCTCTGATACATGAGTATCCTTGATGAGTGGCAGTCAGTGATTGGGCATTCTGCATGCTGGGCTGTATTTAATTAGTGAAAATTCTGGAGCATGCCAACTGCACCAGTGGGAGAAACAACATCCCTATTGATTTGACTGGAACTTCTAACCTCTTGAATGCTCTCCAACACCATTAGTTTGCTCCAGAATTCCTCTTCCTTTTTTACCATAGGAGGAGGTGTCCATATTGCTCTACCACTTTGTATTATAGATAGATCAGTGTCCTTTTACAATTTCTGCATTTTTGTATTTCACAGTCTGCTGGGTGGGGAGTGGTAATAGCTCCCAAGCCTGACAGTCCTTCTGTATACATTCTGCCTGATATTATTCCTCAGTTCACTGTTAGCCTCCCTGACATTCTCTCCCTTAGTATGCTATTCTGGCTCTGACATTGTTCTACACCAACGCTCTTCACTGTTCAGACTTGTAACATTACAACCCCAGTACTGTTTAGCATCTCATACCATCCCACCTACTCCAACACTGTTTAATGTCTCTGATACTCCACCAAACATTGTTTAGCTCCTCTGTTATCCCCCATGCACTCCTTATCCCCCATGCACTACCTACCCACCAAGCCCAAAAACTCAGGAAGGAATTGAGCCCACTGCATACCCCTGTAAACCAACCAGGACACCACAGCCAGCAACGTGTCGAACGACAGCTGAGCACCACGAGCACGAACCGCCGTCCTCCGCCGTGCCCAAAAAAATGAAAGAATGGCCCAGAATCCAACAAATGCAAGGTTGAGGACCTAAAAGACAGAAAAGCAAACAGAAAAGACACAAGTAATAAAACAAACCCCGAAAGCCCAGCATACCACTAGCACCAAACTACCCTATCCGGATGAACATACGACAAAAAACGTCCCCGTCCAAATGAACCAAGAATGGACCATCCCCATCAGGACGGACCACAAAAAAACATTGAACACAAAAAACTGGGCAAAGACTGAAACGAGCCACCGGGAACAACGACACCCAAACCCCAGAACCAAACACATCCATCTTAGACTGACGTATGCAAAATGAGAGAGAGTCGGAAGACAAACGCATGTCGCCAAGTAAAATACCACCCGGACGAGACCGAGACGAACTCACCAACTCCCCGATACGTATCGCCCCCAAAAAAGCCAGACTAAAAGCCACCCCAAATAAAACCGCCTCATAAGGGGAGGAGCATACCCCCGGAAGAACCGAAAACAGACATTGCAAAAGTGGAAGGGAAACCGGCCGTCGAGTATCCAAATGAGGAACACCCCGCCGAAGGCCACGCAAAGCCATGCGCACCACAAACGCCTTAGAAGAATCCAACCAGCCCCGTAACTTAAACCCAAAGGCCAACCCAGACAACTGTCCCCCAATAGCCGCAGCAGAGACACCCCGATGAAACCACTCCCACACTAACCACAAAACCCTCTCGACCCTGGAAGCCTCATCAACCACAGGACCCAACACAGTTTCAAAATGAACCCAATCATACCAAGCAGACGAATACCGCGTCAAGGTGGCCGGCGCTAAGGAATTCATCACCTAGGACGCCACTTCACTCCTCCAAGATCCCACAAGTGGTCGAGGCAAGGCGTACCCACTGCCTTCGCCCCCGGACATGCCTTCCGGAAGTCCTCGACCTGAAACCGAGAAAGTGCATCAGCAGCCACATTGAGAACACCAGGCACATGCCGCGCCCTGAAAGAAATATTAAGACGCAAGCAACAGAGCACCAAATAGCGAAGAAGGGAAAGAACAGGGGCAGAAGAGGAAGTCAAATGATTCACGGCCAACACCACCCCTATGTTGTCCGAATGAAACAGAACCCTACTGTCCCTCATACAATCCCCCCACAAGGTGAGTGCGACAATAATCGGAAACATTTCCAGAAAAAACAAGTTCCACGTCAAACCAGCCAACCCCCCAAGCAGCCGGCCAAGGGTCCGAACACCACTCACGACCAAACAGGGCACCAAAACTGCACGACCCCGCTGCATCCGTAAACAAATCCAACTCACCGTACGACCGCACGGGAGACTGCCAATATGACCGACCATAGTAATCGGAAAGAAAACTTTCCCAAACACACAAATCCTCGCGCAAGGGAACCGTAATCCGAATAAAATGATGTGGGCGAACCACACCGAAGTCGCCAAAGACAACCGACAAATAAAAACCTGACCCATGGGCATTATACGGGACACAAAGTACAGGTTCCCTAAAAGAGATTGCAAATCACGGAGCAAAATCTTCAGAGACCAGCGACAAGAAGACATCGCAGTCTTCAAATCCTCCAACTTATCCGAAGGCAACCGAGACTCCATGGCAACCGAATCCAGTTCGATGCCCAAAAAACTCAGACAAGTAGTGGGGCCCTCCGTCTTCTCAGGGGCAAGAGGCACTCCAAAATCCTGAGCCACTCTCTGAAGAGTAACCAGCAAATGGCGACAGACATCCGACCCCCCTGGGCCGATACATAAAAAGTCGTCCAAATAATGCAAAATGGACGAAAAACCCGCCTCCTTCCGAACCACCCATTCCAGGAAGGAGCTGAACTTTTCAAAGAGGGAACAGGACAAGGAGCAGCCCATAGGAAGACACAGGTCCACAAAATAACTACCGTCCACCTTACACCCCAAGAGATGATGACTCTCAAGGTGCACCGGAAGGAGACGGAAAGCAGACTCAATGTCCGCTTTCGCAAACCACACCCCACGGCCCGCAGTCAAAGCCAAGTGCACAGCCTTGTCAAACGAAGTGTAAGTGACACTGCACAAATCCTGATTTATCGCATCATTCACCGATCTGCCAAACGTAAATGATAAATGATGGATCAACCAGAACTTGCCAGGTTCTTTCTTAGGGATAACACCAAGCGGAGACACCCGAAATTGAGGCAGGGGAGGCCGATCAAAAGGCCCAGCCATCCTTTCCAATGAAACCTCCCGAAGAGCTTTCTCCCGCAACACCTCCGGGTGTAACGTCGCCAAACGCAAATTACCCGCCTCCGGAACGCTAAACCCCTCCATCCCAGGGATCCGAAACTCACTGAGAACCCCTCCTCCAACAACCGAGCCGCCTCCCTATCCCGATAAACCACGAGCAAGGGGAGCATCCTTAAGACGGACACCAGCGTCCTCCCCCTTTCCAGCCACGTCCCCCCCACATTCTGACCCTTTGGACTTCTTGAAACACTTGGAACGGGAATGAGAGCCGCCACAACCAGAACACTCATGGCGGAATTTACAGGAACTCCCCCATTTGCAAAGCCCTTCATTGAACTGCCAACAGAACCCCATCTTCTTCCCCGAAGAGGAAGCCGTCATGGGGAGCCCCAACCCCCCGGCGCCCACCTGAAACAACTGCAAACCCGAAGGAGCCCCCGCAGGGCACGTCATGATGAAGAGCCAGAGACCAAAATCCATTTGGTCCCAAGCGATGGAAGGGCGAACCGCCATCTGCTGGCGAAATTGCTCATCGTACTTCGACCACGACAGCCTCCCATAAATTTGGAAAGCTTCCATATCAGGTCCTGATAACAAAACAAGGAAGAGCATTTCTCTGGAAAACGCTCACCCAACACACTGGCAAGGATGGAGAATGCCCTAATCCAATTCCCAAAGACTTTGGGAATCCGGAGATACCGCTTCTTTTCCTTCTCCTCCCATTTCTCCGCAGCCTTCTCCTCCCGCTCCGGAGGGGTCTCATCTAAAGGAAGCAGAGAATAGATCTCAACAAACTCACTTCTCCAAATCTTCTCCCGCACCTCCTGCTTCAGATGAAGCCCCAAGGGACCGGACCAACAACAATAGGAAGCACCAAAAGCCGCCGTAGGAACACCCTCCAGAGAGCTAACCCCCGAGGGCAACCCCCCAACCCCCAACAACGGAGGCGCAGCCGGGGGAAGAACCTTGACCACCCCACCAGCCACCGCAGTGGATCCACTCACGGCAGCAGGTGCGCCAGACACAACCACCTCAGAACTCATCCCACCAACAGATAATGGGGGCAATGAAACAGAGCCACTAGGCCCTGGAGAAACCCCAAAATTACTCCCACTAGCCACCGGTGAAGACCCCATACCGGAACCCAACAACCCCCCAGAACCCAGAGCAGAAGGCAAGGCTGCACCCGCCCCCAGGCCCGCTAAGGTCCCCAACCCCCCCACCAGGTAACCCCCCCAGACTGTGGAAACGCGGAGCTCTGCAAAACCCTATCTTGCCACACACCTAATAAATGCTGCAACGAACCCCAAACATCACCAGCCCCACCCACTCCACCACCCCACGACAAGGAGACACCAGGCAATCCCGTACCTGTTGCCACAACTGGAGGTATGGACTGCGTCACCACTGGAACCATCGAGGCACCAACCCGTGCCGCACCTCGGCGGGGAAGGAACAGCACCAACGCTAGCAACCATGGTGTGCCACCACCCACATTCCAGCCCCCCAAAAGGGCCCACCTGTGCAGTCCCATACCACCCGTATGCACAGGCGTATCGCTATTGGCATTTTTACCCCTATGGCATATAAGCCATGTATATAGCTACAACGCATAGCGCAACAGCTTAGTAGGCAGGAAAGCACCCAGGGCAATGTGAAATGCAGGATGCAAGACAAGCGCAGTAACAGGGGACAGTTTCAGGCATACGCCATACAGGCCCAGGCAAGGGGAAAACTGGTGAAGCAGCCAACCAGCCAGGAAACCGGACAGCCGGCAAAGCAAACACAATGGGCGCCAACCTGCATGCCGCGCAGCCAGCCCCCACAACTCCCCAAGCTCCCCCGGCACACCATGGTCACAGCATCACAGGGATAGAGGAAAAAGAGGCCTAAAGGGAGAAATGAAGGGGAAACAACCAGCACCAGAAGAGGACAGTACAGAAAGGGGGGGGGGGTTAAGGGAGACAGGAACGACAAACAGAATGGGGAAGAAAGGATAAAAGGAGAGTGAGGGAGAAGAAAACAGAAGCCAAAGGTACATCGAAGGAGAAGATCCACACAGCACACCATGAAAGCACCATGCCACAGACGCCACCAGACAAGTGAAGGCCTGTAAAGAAAGAAAAAACCCCAACCCATCCCAAGTACCTGCTGGAGCGGGGGCACCACCCGTGGAGACTGGCTCCGCCACCTACCAGAAGCGCTCCCAGCCGAACCAGATGCCCGCCTAGAAGGCCACACCGACTCCGCAACCTCAGCCTGCAAGGAACCTCCACGGGCGGGGGGAACCACCGTGTCCTCCAACAGCCTCCTAGATACATACCGCCGACGCGGACTGGGACTCCGCCTCCTCCTCCTCCCGGCATCAGGACTCAGCCACTCAGGAGGCCGCACCCAGGTACTCTGAACAGGACGGGCAGGCACAGCAGCAGACGGGCCCCCAGAAGACTCCAGTCGCCGAGCAAGTTGTTCCTGAAGCCAGTCGCCACCCCCAAACTCCAGCAACTGTTGAATATCCTCCATAAGACCAGCAGGGGCAGCCATCACACTGGTAAGATGCAATTCTTCTGTGTTCACTTCCACTAAAGGAAGTGACTCTCTTTTACACCAACCTATATAACTTTCCATTCCCCACCCATCTAATCTCCTAAAGGGGCACACACCACACACCTTTCTTTGACCCACCCACAGCCCTGACATGATTCCCCTTCTTAGGGGCTTGTGAGGAATCTTAACCCTTTCAGTGACAGAAGGATAAGAATACATTGCAGAGCAATGTATTGGTAACTCCTGTGTCACTGAAAGGCTTCATAACAGAACAAAGAATTGTTTAGCAGTGGGCAGAAATGTCTGTCTGAAGTTGTTGCAAGCAGGTGATAGTGCATTGCTCACTGACCTGGTATGGAAAAGGTTAGTAACAGTACATAAAGTAATGAGATTTTCATGTTTACATGATCTGATATTGTGTTTTGTAATAAAAGTTTGATACTTTCACTTGTATTAGCTGAATCCTCTGCATCAAAACACATTCCAGACATGTGAGAGTGTTTGGAGGATTAGCTTATGTTTCACATTGTACACCAGAGCAGAATCGAGTGCCTGGGCTGGGGATCTACCTCCTGGGATGCAGTGCCTGCTGAGAGTGCCATATCCCATTGTCCTCTCAAAGTCCTACAGACTGTCTACATCATTTCTCTTAATGATATTAATGGGAAAGAGTCTGGTGCATTGATATTATGAGGCATGATGTGGACAGACTGTAGGAGTGAGGTCCAAGTGGGGCCCTACTCAGTTGTACCTCCCACTGCTTAGTTGAGGAAGTGCCCCAATGTTATAAGTGGGCCAGAGGGCAATTGGCCACAGGGAAAGGCCGTCCCTGATTACCTCTCTCATATATTAAGTAGAAATGCTGTATTCCAGCCAAATAACGTGAGGAAGAGAAGTACAGATAGAAAGAGAGAGGGAGAGAGAATGAGTGAGAGAAAGAGAGAGTGGGAGAGGAAATGGGAGAGAGGTGAAGAGTGAAAGGGAGAATGAGTAGGAGAGTGAAAGAGATAAATAGAAATAAATATTTCTAATAAAATGGTACATTGTTGAGAGAGTGCATGGGAGTTTGATAGCAATGAAAAGAAAGAAAGAAAAATGGAGAGAGGAAAGTGGAAATAAATAGTAAAGAAGAATAATCCAGACATCCTCCATTGCGTGCAGTGCAATCAGTAGGGTAAGTCAGTGTTACCTAGGTGCTGGTGCTGCTGTCCTGTCCTGTCCCTGATTGCACACAGTAGCAGGCTCCTGTTCAGACTGCTGCTTCTCACCCTGCTGAGTGCTCTGCTACTGCTCCTACGGAGCCTGCTCCATTCTGTCACTGTGTATGCAGAGTGCTCTGTGCACTACTGTCCCACTAAGTGTATATAAGGGTGCAGGAGCTCGAGCAAGACAGCCTCCAGCTCAAGCAGCTGCCAGATTCAGGTATGTGTCAATGACTGCATTGATGGCTGATAATTAAAATGCGACCTTTTAAATAGATACACCATCAGCTCTGGGGTCCAGCATTCACTAGTTATGCTCCAGGAGAATATTTTTATATTAAAGGCCCAAAAAGTATGTTTTCAACAGGGCCCCTATATGAATAATTATGGAACTTACTTGCTTCTCCCCAGGGAGTGGCAATTACAATATGAACGTCAGTGGGACGTTCATGTGCTTTTTTTGTTTTGCTCACATTGATTTAACCCTTAGAGCGCCATAGACTTGTGACTGGCATCTAGAAAAGACCCTTTAAGCCTTTTAGTGGCGCGTTGCACACCACTGGCGCTCTAAGGGTTAAAACAATGCGAGTAAAAGAAAAAAGCTCACTCTCCAGAGCAGTGCCATGCTAGCAGTCCCATTGCTAGGCTGAGTACAGGAATGCTTCATTCTACCTAGCAAATTGCCTCCATTAGCAATACAAACCCCAAGTACCTGTCATTGAACCACCTTGCTACTTTTAGCTTCCAGCTGCATTAACACGCTCATCTTCAGATATGCGACTGTTCAGTAGGTGACATGATATTCTCGCACTGTAATGCAGTGCGAGATTTGTCATGTCGTCATTTTTAGCATTGTGATGTGGTTAAAACTATCCTCTTCTTCCTCCTAGCGGCCTGATGTCTCTGGTGTCGCTGGACTGAGGCCAGGCAAGGAAGGTAGGCACTGAGGAGGGTGGGACAAAGGGGGCTTCAATTTCCACTCACCCTCACTCAATTTCTCCTCGCCAAATCCGAGGAAGCGAGTGGAAATTTTGAGCCCTAAGCCATAGCGGTTTGAAAGATAGGGTTTGCGCCATTCTGCTTATTTTGTAAGGCTCTATAAAACAATAAAACATTTTTATGTGATTACAGTCCCTTTAACAGGTAAGAGTAATATCCTTTTTTTTTTTTTTTTTTTTTTTCCCAGTATTCTTTCATAACACAGGTAATTGAATTGCTTACCGTGCTTGGAAAAATACTGTTGTTGTTGTTTTTTCTTTGGGAGGGGGGTCAGGGGGAATTAAATCAAGGTCATAATCCCTCAGTATAAAGTTGTGCTATGATCAGGTTCAAATTACAGCTATATCAATCTATGAGAGTTTATAATGTGACAACATGCAAATAAAAAATGTATTTTTCTTTCCATTGTATCATGTATTTTATTTATCTTGATTATTTTTATTGCTCTGCTAGTTCTGCACTTAATGTTCATTTGTAGATTTAATCATCTTGATGCATCTTTTTTTAATTTGATGTCTGATGTTCATACCTCTCCATCTACACTTAGGATTTTGTCTATGATCCAGTTAAAAAAGTAACGGATGGAGATATAAACTCCTGGTCTCCGTTTTCGTGCACAGCCCTGTCCCCAGCTGGTCACTCCTATTACATAGTAGTACTTCTCGCCCTTTCTTCTACACATCAGTGGTCCCCCACTGTCACCCTGTGGGGAAACAAGAGGAACAGTTAACAGAAAGTTAATAAATCTTTCAATATCTATATCTATATATATAAAAGAATAACCCTCATTGCATAATTTATGGTACCTCACACACAGAACATAATTTGTGTCTCCTCAGGAAACAAACACACATTGAACAGAATGCCTCATTACATAATTTATGTCTCATTAGGTCCCATTGGGTGATTCAATGGGGACATTACTGCTCCCATTGGGTGATTCAATGGGGGCATGTTTATCATACAGAGAGTTGGCCCTCCCCTTCCAGCCCACCCATCACTGTCCAACTGACAAAAAAAAATATAGCTGCCACTCGCTCCTGAAGTAGGGGGTATCAGTAACTTCTGGTCCACACACACTCTCACTCAGGATCATGACCCCACAAACACACTGTGTCACCTCCCACAGATAATTGTAACCCTCTACACACTCTGTTTCAGTACGAGGGTGTAATGTTTCCAGAAAATACAAACTCAGGGATAAACTTAATAGCAACTCTTTTATGTAACACTTTTCATCTCTTCAGTCACCTCACTAACTGTCAGTTTTCAACTGTCACTCCTCCACTTCCTGCTTCCTGATTCCCGCCCTTTCTCCTTAAAGGGAGAGAGATTCTTTGCTGTATGTTACAGAGGGCAAGCCTCAAACACCACTTTCTATTTGTTCCCTCAGCATATTGCTACATTGCCTCAACTGAAGAGCCACCGTGGGTTATATTGCTATGTTACCTCAGCTTAAGTAAGGAGTTACTGTTCCCATTGGGTGATTTAATGGAGGAGTGATTTAAATCATTCAGGGAGTTGGCCTGCCGCCACTATCCAGCCCGCCCATCACTATCCTAGTGACTGAAAAAACAAAATGGCTGCCACTCGCTCCTACACCACAGACTCACACTCAAGCCACACACACACAGAAGCCACACACATACAGAAACCACACACACACACACACACACACACACAAGCCACACACACACACACACATAAAAGCCACACACACACAAGCCACACATATACACACATATACAAAAGCCACACACACACACAGAGTCCCCAGGGGACCCTCCACCAACCTGAGGCACACAATGATCTGATCCAACACAGGGAGGGCGGGATCGGCTCCAGTGTACCTTCATTTCTGGTATCCGCAACACAACAATGCTTTCGGCTCCTCGTGCACAATGTGCTTCTGCTGCAGGAAGCCCAGCTGCTTCATGTAGCTCAGAGGCAGGCAGGCCCAGTACCAAATCCTTCATGTTCCCCCTTCATGAAGCACAACACTCCGTCCCACAAAAGCCCGGTCATGCGGCCCTTCAAAGAGCTCTCTACAAGCAGCAGCTGGATGAGGCTATTACCCGTGATTTAATGGAGGAGTGATTTAAATCATTCAGGGAGTTGGCCTGCCCCCACTAGCCAGCCCGCCCATCACTATCCTAGTGACTGAAAAAACAAAATGGCTGCCACTCGCTCCTACACCACAGACTCACACACAAGCCACACACATACAAGCCACACACACACATACAAGCCACACACACACACACACAGAAGCCACACATATACACACATATACAAAAGACACACACACACACACAGAGAGTCCCCAGGGGACCCTCCACCAACCTGAGGCACACAATGACCTGATCCAACACAGGGAGGGCGGGATCGGCTCCAGTGTACCTTCATTTCTGGTATCCGCAACACAACAATGCTTTCAGCTCCTCGTGCCCAATGTGCTTCTGCTGCAGGAAGCCCAGCTGCTTCATGTAGCTCAGAAGCAGGCAGGCCCAGTACCAAATCCTTCATGTTCCCCCTTCATGAAGCACAACACTCCGCCCCGCAACAGCCCGGTCATGCGGCCCTTCAAAGAGCTCTCTACAAGCAGCAGCTGGATGCGGCTATTACCCGTGATTTAATGGAGGAGTGATTTAAATCATTCAGGGAGTTGGCCTGCCCCCACTATCCAGCCCGCCCATCACTATCCTAGTGACTGAAAAAACAAAATGGCTGCCACTTGCTCCTACACCACAGACTCACACACAAGACACATACACACAAGCCACACACACACACAAGTCACACACACACACACAACCCCACACACACAAGCCACACACACACACACATACAAGTCACATACACAAAAGCCACACACACACACACAGAGTCCCCAGGGGTCCCTCCACCAACCTGAGGCACACAATGAGCTGATCCAACAAAGAGAGGGCAGGATCGGCTCCAGTGTACCTTCATTTCTGGTATCCACAACACAACAATGCTTTCGGCTCCTGGTGCATAATGTGCTTCTGCTGCAGGAAGCCCAGCTGCTTCATGTAGCTCGGAGCCAGGCAGACCCAGTACCAAATCCTTCATGTTCCCCCTTCATGAAGCACAACACTCCACCCCGCAACAGCCCGGTCATGCGGGAGCTCTCTACAAGCAGCAGCTGGATGCGGCTATTACCCGTGGCTGAGAGGCTGGAGACAGACCATGCTGGGGCCACTCTGTAGTACGCACTCTTACACACAAGCTTCTTCACTGCAGCTCTCTGCCCGCTGTCACACACCTGCACTTTGTAAGTACCCTGGCACAAAAAATATACATGCCGCACTATAGCTGCTCCAACCACACATACCATCCCTGCTCCAACCACACACACCATCCCTTCTCAGTTCCTGCTCTCGGTGCCCGGGCTGCATCCCTAGTAACGCTCTTGGCCGAGGCCTGGGGCAGGAGGTGTCTTCCTGGTCAGGGAGCCGGGCCGGCGGTTGTGTGGCAGCCTCCGAGTGTGCATGTACAGAGACGGACACAGAATGGAAGAGGCGGCTGGAGCTGAAAGGGTGCTGGGGATAATGGGGCTATTAGTCCAGCAACAACTGGAGAGCCACAGCCTGAAAGCCATCACATGCACCACCAATGCGTTCCACTTCAGGGACTGTGAACTCCATGACTCTCACTACATACTGGGACAGCTGGTTAACCCTTTCAGTGACAGAGGATTAAGCAACACAATGAGCAATGCCTTGCCTACCCCTCTGGCACTTACAGGACCCTAATAATATCTGTATATATGTGTGTGTGTGTACACGCATGTATGTACGTGTGTATGTATGATCAATGTCTGTATATGTCACTGTATCTGTGTGTGTCTATGTATGTGTGCAATATGATTCTGCTTCACACAGTACACAAAAAAAACATCATCAGCCAATACAGCTAAATTAAATGTACAATACAAACAAACACAGAAAATGCTACATAACACACATACCCTACTACAATGACGGGCAACGCCGTATATAAAAGAATAAGCCTCATTGCATAATTTATGGTTCCTCACACACAGAACATAGTTTATGTCTCCTCAGAAAACACACACACACATTGCACAGAATGCCTCATTACATAATTTGTCTCATCAAGAGACACAACTCCCATTGGGTGATTCAATGGGGACATTACTGCCCCCATTGGGTGATTCAATGGGGGAATGTTTATCATAAAGAGAGTTGGCCCGCTCCATCCAGCCGACACCCACCACTATCCAACTGACAAAAAAAAATATAGCTGCCACTCGCTCCTGAAGTAGGGGATATCAATAACTTCTCCCGGTCCACACACACCTCCACAGATAATTGTAACCCTCCATACACTCTGTTTTAGTACAAGGGTGTAATATTTCCAGAATATACAAACTCAGGGATAAACTTAATAGCAACTCTTTTATTTAACTCTTTTCATCTCTTCAGTCAACATCACTAACTGTCTGTTTTCAACTGTCACTCCTCCACTTCCTGCTTCCTTATTCCCGCCCTTTCTCCTTAAAGGGAGAGAGACGCTTTGCTGTATGTTACAAAGACCAAGCCTCAAACACCACTTTCTATTTGTTCCCTCAGCATATTGCTACGTTGCCTAAACTGAAGAGCCACCGTGTGTTATATTGCTATGTTACCTCAGCTTATGTAAAGAGGAGTTACTTCTCCCATTGGGTGATTCAATGGGGGAGTGATTTAAATCATGCAGGGAGTTGGCCTGCCCCACTATCCAGCCCGCCCACCACTATCCAAGTGACTGAAAAAACAAAATGGCTGCCACTCACTCCTACACCACAGACACAAACACATCAGACACAAAAACACACACACACTCACACACACTCACACTCAATCACACTCAATAACACACCCTCACACTCACACACTCTCACTCACACTCAATCATGCACACTCACTCTCAATCACACACACTCTCTCACTCACACTCTCTCACTCACTCATACTCTCACTCACACACACACACTCTCACTCACTCACACTCTCACTCACACACACTCAATCACACATACTCACACTCAATCACACACTCTCTCACTCTCACACACACTCTCTCACACACACTCACATTCACACACACTCTCACTCACACTCTCTCATTCACACTCTCTCACTCACACACACTCTCTCACACTCACTCATACACACTCAAACTCAATCACACACACTCACCCACACTCTCACTCACACTCTGCCATTCACACTCTCACACTCACACACACTCTCGCACACACACTCACTCACACTCTCTTACTTACACTCACATTCTCTCACTCACACTCACACACACACTCAAACTCAATCACACACACACACACACACACTCACACACACACTTTCACTGACACTCTGTCATTCACACTCTCTCACCCAAACTCACACACACACTGTCACACACACACACACTGTCACTCACTCACACTCAAACACACACACACACACACACTGTCACACTCTCTCACACTCACTCACACTCTCTCACTCACACTCTCACTCAAACATACTCACACACACTCAATCACACACATTCTCACTCACACTCTCACTCACACACTCTCACTCACACTCAATCACACACACTAACACTGTCACTCACACTCTCTCACTCACACTCACATTCTCTCACTCACACACACACACTCAAACTTAATCACACACTCACGCTCAATCACACACACTCACACTCTCACTGACACTCTCTCATTCACACTCTCTCACTCACACACACTCTAACACACACACACGCTCTCACACACTCACACTCAATCACACACACTCACACTGTCACTCACACTCTCTCACTCTCACTCACACATACACACTCAATCACACACACTCTCATTCACACACATTCAATCACACACACACACACACACTCAATTACACACACACTCACTCACACACACTCACACTCATACACCCACTCACTCACACTCTCATTCACACTCTCACTCACAATCACACACACTCTCATTCACTCACACTTTCTTACTCACACTCTCTCATTCACACTCTCACTCACACTCATACACCCTCTCACTCACACACTCTCACTCACACTCTCTCACACTCACACACTCTCACTCAATCACACTCACAAACACTCACACACACACTCACGCACACTCACGCAACCACTCACGTGCAATCACTCACATTCACACACTCACTCTCGCACTCATACGCAGTCATTTACACTTACTCACACTCACTCACACTCACACCCCGGGAGCCAGCATGATCCACCTTCCACCACAGTCTCACTCACACTCACTCACACCCCAGGAGCCAGCACGATCCACCTTCCACCATAGTATGTGCAATTACCACATGCATTTCAACTATATGAATGATTGCCACAGTGGAGGCATAAGTACAAACACAAACTCATTACAATGACACATAAGTCACCCCCTTATGACTCACTTCTGTGTGTGTGTGTGTGTGTGCCTCTGTGTGTTCCTCACTGTGTGTGTTGCATGTCTGTATCACACTCTATGTGTCTGCATGTTGTGCATTGCATGTATGTGTGCATGACTCTGTCGCTCTTTATGCATCTCAGTGCATGCGTGTGCATTTGCATGTGTGTCTCTGTGTGTATGTCTTGCATCCGTTTGTGTGCATTAATTCTCTATATAGCCTGATGGGCGGCGCCATCCCACATTGCTAGTGCGTATATGTATATATAATATATATATATATATATATATATATATATATATATATATATATATATAAAAGAAGACTTCTGTGTGTCTGGCACACAAACCCAGGGATGGCAGTATTCAAATCTCCTCTATATTGCCTGTCCTATTGGTCTAACCATGGGGAGTGATTGTGGCAGGAATGGGATAAATCTTTCAAGAAGATACAATGCACACACACACAATATACACTCACACTATGCACCCATAATATACACACACACATATATATTTATATATACACACAGACACACCAACAATGTACATACATACTTACAATATACATACACACTATATATATAAATATATATATACTAGCAATGTGGGACGGCATTGCCCGTCATGTTATGACCGTTGGGTGTACGTGTGTGAAATGTAGACACACTGATAAACACAGACCTATGCAACACACATACAGACACATACACACAGGGAGCGGAAGAGACATGCAAAAGACATGCGCACACACACAGACACACCAGAGATGCTGAGACATGCAAAAGACATGCGCACACACACAGACACACCGGAGATGCACACATGGACACACATATGTAACAGAGATGTACACACACACGCAACATTCATGTGCAGACACACATGCGCGCAACAGACATGCTCACACACACAGGTAACAAATATGCACACACACTGGTAACAGACACACATGCAACAGACATACGCACACACACACATGCAACAGATATATACGCGCACACACATGCAACAAACATATGCACACACGCTACAGACACGTACACACATTACAGACACACTCACACACATGCTACAGACACATACACACACGTGCTACAGACACACGCACGCTACAGACACATGCACACGTACGCTACAGGCACACGCACACACATGCTACAGACACATGCACCCACATACACACTACAGACACAAGCACACACGCTACAGACACACACACACACTACAGACACACATGCTACAGACACACACAGCAGACACACAAACATACAGAGAAGACACATGTACACACACGCACGCAACTGACACGAGCACATGCACACAGACATGCAACAGATATACACAGACACGTAACAGATACACAGCCATGCAACAGACATACACACACATGGAACAGACACACACACACACGCAATAGATACACAGACACGCAATAGATACAGAGACACGCAACAGATACACAGACACGCAACACACAACAGCCATACACAGGCACACAACAGACATAGACACACAGAGGGGACACTGACACAGTGATAGGCGCCCCCGTGTGTGGAGGTTCCGGGATGGAAACTTGGTAGGTATGAAGCAGTAATGTATCCTAAAGAGGGACACTTAGGAGGTATGAAGCTCTAATATATCCTAAAGAGGGACACTTGGGAGGTATAAAGCAGTAATACAGCCTAAAGAGGGACACTTGGGAGGTATGCAATGTTGTATTTTACTTCTCCTTTACTTTGGGCCAGAATAGCAGCATTATGCCTGTGTGTGTTTGAGTTGTGCAAATGGAAAGCAGAAAATAAAAGGACTGTTATACCAGCATGTTAACCCTTTAAATGCCAGAGGGCATTGCAATGCATTGTTCACCCCTCTGGCACTCAAAGGTTTAATGTATAGAGCAGGGGTTCTCAACCCATGCCCTCAGGGGCCACTAACAGGCCAGGACTTAGGAATTCCCCTGCTAGATCACAAGTGTCTTGATCAGAGGCTCATTCACATTGATTAACTCACCTGTGCTTTCACAAGGAAATCCTCAAATCCTGGTCTGTTAGTGGCCACTGAGGGCACGGATTATGAACCACTGATATAGAGAGGCTTGTCAGAGTTAAATAGCAGTGGGAAGTGTATTCATACCTGGGAACTTTGACTTGTGGAGTCCCTGGAGGGGACTTCTGTGGTGCTGATGTGGAGAGACAAATGGGTCAATTTGGGTTAAAAGTGGGCAGGGCTTAATTGAGACTAGGGGCGGGGCTTAACATAAATGTGAAAAAGTGTTAGGAATAGGCTGGGGAAGGAGGAGAAGTGGGAGGGAAATGCAAGTTTACAGTGTGAGGGGTTTGAACACACTCCCTGAGGGGTAAAACTTGATACACAACCCTGTGGCAGTCAGTGGGTTAAGTGTGAATCTGATGGCTGCCTGTCCTCTGTCTTGCATGGCAAATGATGACAGTCAAGACATAATTCAGCATTGAGGACCTACCTTAAACCTTTGAGTGTCATTTTGTTTCCCTGGTGCTGCAGCTTCCCCTCAGTGGCTGTACTACAGGTCCTGCTGAGGCCACTGGGAGTCAGAGTGAGTGACTGTGTGTGTGTGGCAGCCATATTTCTTTCTGGTTTTGTGTGTGTGTGTTTGGTGCTGTGTGTGTGACTGGGGCATGTTTGTGTGTCTGTGGTGTAGGAGCAAGTGGCAGCCATTTTATTTTTCTCAGTTGGATAATGGTTGGCAGGCTGGGCAGTGGGAAGTGTATTCATACATGGGAACTTTGACTTGTGGAGTCCCTCATGTAGTGCTGATGTGGAGAGACAAATGGGGCAATTTGGGTTAAAATGGGTGGGGCTTAATCATGAGTAGGGACGGAGCTTAACATAAATATGAAAAAGTGTTACTAATAGGCTGGGGAAGGAGGAGAAGTGGGAGGCAAATGCAAGTTTACAGTGTGAGGGGTTTGAACACACTCCCTGAGGGGGAAAACTTGATACAGACCCTTGAGGCAGTCAGTGGGTTGTGTTAACCTGATGGTTGCCTGTAGTGTGTCTTGCGTGGCAAATGATGACAGTCAAGAAATAAATCAGCAATGAGGGCCTACCTTAACCCTTTGAGTGCAATTTTGTTCCCCTGGTGCTGCAGCTTCCCTTCAGTGGCTGTACTACAGGTCCTGATGAGGCCACTGGGAGTCAGAGTGAGCGACTGTGTGTGTGTGTGTGTCAGCCATATTTCTTTCTGGTTTTGTGTGTGTGTGTTTGGTGCTGTGTGAGTGGAGCATGTGTGTATGTCTGTGGTGTAGAAGCAAGTGGCAGCTATTTTGTTTTTTTCCTCAGCTGGATAGTGGTGGGCAGGCTGGATAGTCCTGTGAAAATCACACCCCCATTGAATCACCCAATGGGAGCAGTAACTCCTCCTTACTGTCACCCATGGGTGTGTGTGTCTCCTGAGGAGACATAAATTATGTAATGAGACTTTTTCTTTTATATATATATATATATATATATATATATACTCACACACAATATACACACACACTCACAATACACACAATACGTATAACACTATACACCAAAATGCTACACACAATATGCACAACACCATACGTAAAATGAAGAACAATATACACAATACGCCAAAATCAAACGCTATAGTCAATGCATTCAGTGCAAAACGCCAAATGCTATTACACAGCAAGCCAAATGCAAAAGGCCAAACGCTATATGCAATGCACCAAACTCTGCACAGTAAATGCTCTATGTAATGCCTCAAATGCTATACTCAGTGTGTCAAATGCTATATGCAATGCACCAAATCAAGAACACCAAGCCCTATATGTAATAAGCCAATCACTATATTCCAAACTTTATAAGTCAAATGATATACGCAAAGAGCTAAACTCTATGCAAAACATTATACGCAATGCACCAAATGCTATACATAATGAGCCAAATGCTATATGCAATGCGTCAAACATTATACGCAATGCTCCAAACTCTGTATGCAAAATTCAAAACTTCAAACCGCCAAACAGTATACACCAAATTCAAAATGCCAAATTCTATATATATGCAATGCGTCAAAGCTATACACCAAATTCTATACACAATGCACCAAATGCAATATGTGAAACTGCATACTAAATGTGCTAAAAGCGATACACAATGAGCCAAACTCTATACGCCAAATGCAAAAAACTAAAGCTATGGGCAATGCTCCAAATGCTATATACAAAATGCAAAAAACCAAAGGCTATACTCAATGTGACATACTTCATATGCCAAAAACTATATACACATAAAGCCAAACGCTATACACAATATGCTAAACACTATACATCAAACTCTATGCACAATATGCCAAATTCTATAAGAAATGCACCATACACTAAATGCAGTGTGCCAAGTGCCAAACACTATACACAATACGCCAAACACTATATAGGAAATGCTATATTCAATATGCCAAGCATTACACACAATGATCCAAATGCCAAACACTATATGCTATGTGACAAATGCAATGCCCCAAACGCTATACACAATGCCTCAAATGCTATACACCAAATGCAAAACGCTATATGCAATATGGCAAACGCAATCCAACAAACTCTATAAATGTAATGATATACCAAACTCTATAAGTCAAATGTGAAACTCCAAACTCTATAAGCAAAAGCAATGCACCAAACGCAATACACTACACGTAATACACTAAACACAAAAGCCAAATGCTCTATGCAATTGTTCTCAAACTTTTTGCTCAAAGCACCCCTAACACGCAGTCTGGTATTTTCAGGGCACCCCTATCACTTTGTGTCATTTGTCAAGGGTGTAATGAAGGTTTTAAACACATAAATATAGTTATTGTTAGACCGCACAACTAAAATAAACTTATCGTGCATAATAATAGCCTTAAATAAAGAGTTGTAAGTCTACATTCACATTTTTGTCAAAGCCTTATAGATAAAATAGGGCACCCTAAGTGGATGTCCGTGGCACACCACGGTACTCTGGTAGAGAAACACTGCAATACACCAAACAATACACCAACCGCTATACGCAATCCTCTAAATGCATTACGCCAAATGCTACACAAACGCTATACGCAAAACGCCATGTGCTATAAGCAAATGCTATATAAAGACACTAAAGCCAAATACCATATGCAATAGGAAAAACAATATATACGCAGTAGGCAAAATGCTGTATTCAGTAGGCAGAATGCAATATGCAAAAAGCTATACACAAAACACACAAGCTCACACGCTCTCACATGCTGTTGCTTAAACATGCTCACACACACTCTCATGCTCACATGATCACTGATGAAGAGTTGTATAACACAGCTTTCCAATGCATTGTACACTTTTTTGGAGCTGAAATGGCTAAGCACTAACAATTCAAAAAGACAATCATTAAAGCAGTCATTGTCTTATTAACCTCATAGGCAGTGCTGTGCCAATACTGCTAGTTGATCAAAAAGGACATATAAATAACATATCATCAGGAAACATAAAATGAAAGCTAAAAGCATTAAAAAGCATCAAGAGTGCAAAACAAAAAGCTGCACCAGGCCCTGGAACAAGCCTTTGCACACAGTATCATCATAATCAGAAGTATAAAATTACCTGACAGCTGTCGACTTCACCTTGCTCATATCCTGCACAAAGATTGGATATATGAATTTTCCCATTGTACCAGTAGGTACTGTTGCAGAGTGGGGTGAAAATCTGTTCCACCCTGGCCTCCTGCAGGATGTCTGATACTACTCTACCTAAAACAATGGAAGAGAAATAAAGCAATTTCATAAAACCTTCAAGCAAATCCAAGGTATGTGTATTACATATGAAAATACAGTACTTTATCAGCTCTCACACATCAGAGGATTTACTTGTTAAAAGCAAAATTTCCTTTGTTTTCAAATTTGCTCCTACAATCCATGTATTAAGGGCATGGGTTATCAATTTATGAGAAGAAACAATCATCAAATCCTTAGGCTATTCCCTGGAGCAGTGAAAGGCAACCAGCTTCATCCTAACAACCACACATTTGGTCCTCAATCCCAAAACGACTGCACATTATGGTTTAAAACATAATATGAGTTGAAAAGTAGATTAAACTTGGGAAAGAATATGTCTCTACAGTGAAACTGAGGCTAATTGGGGACAAAAAATGCTATATGAGCTTCACAAACAAATTTGTCACATAGAAACCAAACCCTTGGAGGCTACAGATGTCTCCGAAGCATTGCTAATCAACAGTCAGATGACAGTGTAATGGGATCATGTTCTGAGAATTCGTCTTAGAACAAAGATGTAGGGACAAGAGAAGTGGCAATTGTGTAATTAAATAGAATTGTTGCAAGGGACGCAACAGCTTTTTGGCAATGTGCAAATTATTATAAGGGCCACACATATATAATATAGTTTGAGGCATCAATTATATAAATGAAAAGTCCATAATAAGGGGTACGGAATAATGGAAATGTTGGAATTGAATGATGAAGACCAACTTTGCAAACTAGATCTATTTGTAGAAGAAAAGACTCTTAACCCTTTGAGTGCCAGAGGGGTGTGCAACACTTTGCAAAGCAATGTGCTGTGTATCCCTCTGGCACTCGAAGGGTTAAAAGGTGATGTAGTACAAGCATATTCACTAAGGTAACTTTAATACCAAATTCCTGTGAAAATATCTGCATAACATCCATAAGGATTGGAGCAGTATTTCTCAGCCTTAGTCATCAGGACATACCAACAGTTCACACTACTGAATAAATCTGCTTAGTTAAAGGGGCAGAAAACTTTGTTTAATTTAAAATATATAACAGTTGAAATAATCAGGAAGTAAATTTATTGTGTTTACTTCCTGGATGTTTTAACTGACAGCATGATTTGGCAGTTTCTACAATACATATTTTTTCATTACAAAAAATATACTGCTCCTTTAAAGTTGAGAAATCAGTTGCTCAGCCATTGTAATTTAGCTCCTAGTGCTTAATTAGGGATTTCCTGAAAACCCAACCTGTTGATGAGGACTGGAGCTGAGAATCACTGGATTAGATGAAAGAAGGCTTGAGCTTTGGCATAGGAAGGGTTCTGTAACTTAAATTCGAAATTAACTATTAACACTTTAAGTTCCGGGATGTTTAAGAAGTTTGTCCTCTAGGGAGGCCAGATACTTAATTCAACATTTTGTTATCTATTTGTTTAGAAGTGATTTGTGTGTATGTCTTTATAGTTCAATATAGAACATTATGTATTGCTTTTTTCCAGGACAAGGTCAGCTTTCAATGACACCTAACAAAGTACATTTTGCATCGTGGAAAAAGTTGATGTCCTAAATGCGGAAACAAAATCACCATGTGTATATTTTTCTATTGTCATACACTAAATCTGATACAACTTTCCATCGGTACGGCATATATATTCCTAATGTGATACACAAAACCTGATATAAATTTCTATGTGTATTTTCTCCTAATGTCATACACTAAATCTGATACAACGTTAATTATGCAGCTATTGTTACAATTGTTTTTAAAATCCCATCTTCCCCTTATTCCAGTGAATCCAAAAATTTATAATTTTGCATGCATTCATGGCTTGAGCAAACGAGTATTTTCATTTATATAAACTCAAAATGCACTCTGCATGTGTTATAAGGTAAACTTACCTAGTAAAGAGCAACAACCTTTTAAAAGTATATTTCTTTTATGTCATTTGTGGAACACAGGTACCACTGGGTAAAGTATTCTCTGGCCAGTAGGGCACATCCCTTGATTAATAAAGCCTCTCAGAGGCAGAGACTCCCTCCTTGTTCCACTTTATCCCCCATCAAGCATGCTCAGTTTTAAAAGTGACCTCCATAGGAGTGGAAACAGGGCAAAGATTATCTCTTGGCCAGTGAGCCATTCTTTCATTATGGAAAATAACGTTTTTATAATTCCCTTTTCCCAGGCTTTAGAGCAGGGGAAGGGGTGGTCCTACTCCGATCCTCCTCTTTTCTGGACTCCATTTGCTATGCAGAGGCTGGTCTCTAACTCCTTGCTTGCCTCATTAACCCTGTGTAGTCAGATAAGTACTTTTATCTCCATTTCTTTAATGATTTTTGGCGATTACTCGATTAAAGGGGTTTAGACTCTTGGTCACAGGGTCATCCTGTTCCCAACAAAAGGCACATTAGCCACATTACAGTGCAACTGAGTTTAGAATATATTGCAAAGGGAATATTACTTATGAATAGAAAATTACTTACGTCCTTCTTTCTTGTGCCCCCATCCAGCTATGAAGCAATCAGTCATAGATTCTACAGGTGTGGTATTTAGAGGGAGACAAGCAGGCCATGCAACGTAGTCGTATTCTATTGGCTTATTAAGTTTTAAAAGCGCAATATCATATTGTGTGTTGTTCTCGGAATAGCTCTCATGCACATATATTTCAGCTACCTTTCGAATCTGGGTATACATTTTTTGCTTAGTAAATTGGTTTATTCCAATGACAGCTTTCCATCTGTAAAAGAGATTAGTAATGTACATAAATAAGAGAAATGGACCATTTATGATGCTTACTAAAACAACTGTCACTCTCTGGTGCTTTAATTGTGGACATATGCTGTGACGATTCATTATGTTTAGCATCTTTAGTAACAACTGATCTTTAACATCAAGGATGCAAAATATATCACCATCTAGTATATATTTAATGATAAATGGCTTTTTAATTCACCATTTAAGAAACAAGTTTTCACTATGCCTGCCAAGTATTACCATGTGCCATCCACTGCTAGTAGGTCAAGCATATTAAATAATCAGGATACTATAAAGCCATGGGATCTGCGTTTCATTGTACGGCTAATTTGCAACATCTTGAACATCTTTTTGGTCCTTAATGGGTTAAAGTCATGACGGAGACGTGCAATACAGCTCCTAACACCACATCTGATACTATTTACCAATGAGCTTCAGCTGCTTAGTAAAGATTTAAAGGGAAACTGACAATTCCTAATAATTATCCCCCGCTTATAGTACTTTGGCCAGAAAATTATAACGGACCCTCTTATTTCCTTGTGCTTTTGCTAAAGAGATTAAATCAATCCTTGATGTCATGTCCATGGACACAGACATGACAGTTTCTGGCAGTTTTCACACAGAAGCAGGCAGAGTGCATGAACCTGTTTAACCCTTTAAGGACCAGTTGGGTGCACAATGCATTGCAAAGCAATGAGTTGCTTACCCATCTGGTCTTTGAAGACTTAGCATTATCATGTGACTGAGTGTGTGGTCCTGCAATCAGCTGTCATGTCTACCTCCATGGTCATGACATCCAGGACTGACTGATGATATGATCACATCATAATGGTAAATATCTTAAGGGCCATTACAACTTTCTGTTAATACTAAAGAAAGTGGGGGTTGCAATTAGGAGGTTTTACTTTTCCACTATGTAGCTGAACTAGTCTCCTGGAACAGCTGTTTCTTCAAAGCTGTATTATCTACAAACTAATCACAAATTCTCCCAGAGTTGTCCATTCCATTACCTCTCCCAACAGTAGAAACATATGTTAAATGTTACTTACTTTTCATTTGGCTTAAAGCAATGACCAGCAGACAACACCCATTGTTTATTAAGGAGGGTGCCTCCACAAGTGTGGTAGTAATTAAGCCAAGACCTCTTCTGCAGACTTACAGTCCATGGCCATTTTCCTGGCTTGGCATCGGTCCCTCCAACAATCCGACCTTGAAAGGCTTCCTCTACAATCTGAGGCCGAAGACCACATTCTAGAGGAAACAAGAGAAGTTTAGAAAGCTCTAGATTTGTACCAAAGTTAAAAGTTTAAAATGAATTATAGTACAGAGATAAATAAATATTCACATATATTAACTTTGTGAGTGAGAGAGTGCTATGCTCCTAAGACAATGAAAATATTCCTAAACTGAAAGGTCTTTGTGGGCTCTGATATCCATTCTTCTGTAATATTTTCTGTACAACGTAGTTGAAACAAGCAAATTCAGAGCATATCCTCATAGAAACATCTCCATTGCATGTATGTGTAAAGTCTCTAGCATTTAAAGAGTTAAACATGCTGAGAAACCCTGAAGCAACAATTACAAAGGCTGGTACACACATGCATACACACTCACAATACATATATTATATATATATTTACTGGATGTGGTGCAGGACTAGGCATTATATGGCTCACCAGCTGTGCTCACCCAGTGAGGACGAGGAACATTGTAGTTCAACAGCTGGGGGTGCACGGGTCGGTATCACTTGTTCATGCCATAAACATGCATAAAGCCTTACAGTTATTACAGAAAAACTACATATGTCACAACTTACTCCACAAGACGAAAAGAAACAACAGTACATTATTATTCTTAGGCAAAATGCCTGTTACAAGTTTAAGATTCTTGGAACCTACTGTTTGAAAATACGGCTTTTACAACAAACAATAAGGCTGGAATTCATCAAGGTGCGAATGGCTCAATGAGAAAGGAAATCTGAGGATTTCTTTGAGCATTAACCGTTTGCCCATTCATCAATTGCCGGATTGTGTCTGGCCATCAATTATTTATCAATAAGCGAAGGCCAGATAGATCTACCAATTTCATATGCCTGCATCAAACTGGTGGATCCCATTACAATGTATGGGGTGAATGTATGGGGTGAGCACTCAAAGGGTTAATCAATTTTGTCTGCTTTGCATATGCAAATCAGGGAGATATGACAGATTGCTGATGACTATGTAAAGGTATCCATCAATAGTCAAAGTGAAGTGCTGGCAAAGAGCAGTATATTTGATGCGCTGCTTTTCCAGCACTGATAAATTTCAGTCTATTTTAACCTTTTGAGTGCCAGAGGAATGCATTGCATACCCCTCTGGCAATCAAAGGGTTAATAAAAACCTGTAGTGTGGGCCTCCGCATTAAAGGTCCCACAGGGAATTTAGGCTCTGTTGTATGGTCCTGAGAGAAGAGAAATCCAAGGCACGGGAGAGCAATATCCCTTTGGCTCTTAATGCACTACAATTGCCATCATTCTCACCTAGCCAACATCCATCTGCAGATAATAAAAGTTATAGTTATCCAACAGCTGGAGGGCTTCAGGATGCCCAAATAGGTTATATAGGATATAGAACAATGGAATCTATGTATATAGAAATCTAAGTTGTTTCTGGTTTGCTTTCCGCCATTCCCCAGGGTGGCAGGGGGTGGCATGCAACAAATCAGAGGAGATGATTTTCACAAGAGTGAAATCACTGCAGCTAGACTCACAGCTGCAGTGCTCTACCAGTTCCCTGACGTGTATGGGGTGCCCAATCGAACACCGTGCATCTTTTGCTAGTTATCAATAAAAGTGGAAGAGGATAGAATGTAAGGCAAAATTCAAACTCAGCTCTGTCTGTTGGACAGTGCAGAGCAGCAGATAACCAAAACATCTTAGACTTTAAGGTCCTCTCCCTTAAAAGGCATACTCACTGCGAACGTATTTGCTGTTTAAAGTTGGTCTGGACCCACACAAGCAAAGCACAGTAAAGATGCTGTGAAAAAACAGTTGTAGCTTCATGACAAGTCTAGTCTTCTCCACTTATTAACTGTCAAGTTTTATTCAACAAACTGAGCTAGCTTGTAAGTGACTGTGCAATATATTTCCAATGGCAGCATTATGACATCATAGAATTCTAAATGGTCAGGAAGTTTGTCAGAATAAAGTACTAGAGCTGCAGCCAACTCAGTCAATAAGGACATGAACACAGTGACATTATTACATCACAGTGGGCCATATGTTCTAAAGAAATGTGGAGATGTTGTGGGGCAGACAATTTGCACTGTAAGGGACAGAAGAAAATTCCCATTGATTTAAATGGGGATTTTAACCCCTTGAATGCTAGAAAGTCTCCAAAGCATTCTTTTGCCACCCACTGAAGACCTTTCTAGCATTCAAGGGGTTCAAATTCCCATTTAAATCAATGTGAATGTTTGTTCTACCCTATAGTGCAAATGGTTTGCCCCAGAAGTCCTCTGCTTTTCTTTTGAAATTATGGCCCAATGACACCTATTTTCTGATGTCTATCAGTTAGAGCCCAAACAAAAGTATCCATTTATTCAGCTTATTGTTTAACAAGTTCAGTAATGACAAATAACCTGTAGGCAGAACAGGACACCTTCTATGTTGATATTTGGTGCAATCCTCATACGAGAGGAAACTTTTTAAAAATAAATGATAATTCATTTAATAATAACGTGTATTGCTGCAGCTATATATTTCTATCAGCTGGGCTAATACTTCAGAAAACACACAGTCTGGTTTACCAATGCTACAAAAACACAGATGCAATAGGTCCCCTATTTTTGTGGCAGGTATCAAAGGTCATCATTTATATGTGAAAGCTACCCCTGACTAATGTTGCCTCACTACGATTTAGGAAGTTTAGCATTAGCATTCTAGGATGTACTGTTGCCTTTGATTTGCCTTACGGCAGGATTAGTCAGCTGTTGAAAACTACAACTAGCCTTTAGACGGCTGGGGATGATGTGAAATCTTTGCTTTGGACTACATGTTAAAACATCCCAGGTCTGGCTTTATTTTAGCATAGATTACGGTTTACAGTTTAAAAAGATTTACTGTTGGTACAACAGCTTAGATTTTATTGGTATGACATTTTTCAGATTAATGTTGAGGAATTATACACAGTAGATTTGTAAATAAACATCGGATTCAGAAAATGTAAACTATATATATATATATAATCTAGAGAGATACATATATATATAATTTTTTTAAAAACACACTGGGGGCATTTTATAATCGGTTTTCCAGCAGATTCAGTGTGGTTTGATCCGCAATTTGGTGCAAATTGGGGTACACCTGCTTTGCTCTTGTCTTCTCAAAGGTAAAACTATATCATCAGCATGTGTCTTCACCTAGGTAACCCCTTGAGTGCAAGAGAGGTATGCAATTAATTGCAGATGCATACCTTTCTGTCACTCAAAGGGTTAAATATACTGAAAATGTACCTCAGAGCTTATAACTAAAATGATTCTACAGAAGTATACCACAAAGCTTACAACTGAAATGGAACTACATTAGTGATACACAGAGCTTACAATTGTTATATATCTACACTAGTGATAACATTGAGCTTAAAAATGAAATGGAGCTATTGTTTTATTAAATTTTATAACAGTTCAAACTGTCATAGTGATTGTACTACGACATTATATGAAGAATATTAACCACCTTAACATTTATATAAAACTTCAGTTCTACAGCAGAATAGACAATACCCACACCAAAAGAACATATCTATATATATAAAAGAATAAGCCTCATTGTATAATTTATGGTACCTCACACACATAACATAATTTATGTCTCCTCAGAAAACAATCACACATTGAACAGAATGCCTCATTACATAATTTATGTCTCATTAGGAGACAGAACTCCCATTGAGTGATTCAATGGGGACATTACTGCTCCCATTGGGTGATTCAATGGGGGCGTGTTTTTCATACAGGGAGTTGGCCCGCCCCTTCCAGCCCTCTCACCACTATCCAACTGACAAAAAAAATATAGCTGCCACTCGCTCCTAAAGTAGGGGATATGCATAACTTCTCCTGGTCCACACACACTCTCACTCAGGATCATTACCCCACAAACACACTGTGTCACCTCCCACAGATAACTGTAACCCCCATACACTCTGTTTCACCTCCCACAGATAATGGTAACCTTCCATACACACTGTTTCACTTCCCACAGATAATTGTAACCCTCCATACACTTTGTTTCAGTACGAGGGTGTAATGTTTCCATAAAATACAAACTCAGGGATAAACTTAATAGCAACTCTTTTATTTAACCCTTTCAGTGCCAGAGGGGCACTCAACGCATTGCTCTGCACCCCTCTGGCACTCAAAGGGTTAACTCTTTTCATCTCTTCAGTCACCTCACTGTCTGCTTTCAACTGTCACTCCTCCACTTCCTGCTTCCTGCCTTTTCTTCTTAAAGGGAGAGAGATGCTTTGCTGTATGTGACAGAGGGAAAGCCTCAAACACCACTTTCTATTTCATCCCTCAGCATATTGCTACGTTGCCTCAACTGAAGAGCCACTGCGTGAAGAGCCATTGCTATGTTACCTCAGCTTAAGTAAGGAGTTACTGTTCCCATTGGGTGATTCAATGGAGGAGTGATTTAAATCATTCAGGGAGTTGGCCTGCCCCCACTATCCATCCCGCCCACCACTATCCAAGTGACTGAAAAAACAAAATGGCTGCCACTCGCTCCTACACCACAGACTCACACACAAGCCACACACACTCAAGCCACACACACACACACACACACACACAAGCCACACACACACACATAAGCCACACACACAGAGTCCCCAGGGGTCCCTCCACCAACCTGAGGCACACAATGAGCTGATCCAACAAAGAGAGGGCAGGATCGGCTCCAGTGTACCTTCAATTCTGGTATCCACAACACAACAATGCTTTCGGCTCCTTGTGCACAATGTGATTCTGCTGCAGGAAGCCCAACTGCTTCATGTAGCTCGGAGGCAGGCAGGCCTAGTACCAAATCCTTCATGTTCCCCCTTCATGAAGCACAACACTCCACCCCGCAACAGCCTAGTCATGCGGCCCTTCAAGAAGCTCTCTACAAGCAGCAGCTGGATGCGGCTATTACCCGTGGCTGAGGGGCTGGAGACAGACCATGCTGGGGCCACTCTGTAGTACACACTCTTACACACGAGCTTCTTCACTGCTGCTCTCTGCCTGCTGTCACACACCTGCACTATGTAAGTACCCTGGCACAAAAAATATACATGCCGCACTACAGCTGCTCTAACAACACACACCATCCCTGCTCTAACCACACACACCATCCCTGCTCAGTTCCCGCTCTCGGTGCCCGGGCTGCGTCCCTAGTAATGCTCTTGGCCGAGGCCTGGGGCAGGAGGTGTCTTCCTGGCTAGGGAGCCGGGCCAGCGGTTGTCTGGCAGACTCTGATTGTGCATGTACAGAGTCCACTTCAGGGACTGTGGACTCCATGACTCTCGCTACATACTGGGACAGCTGGTTAACCCTTTCAGTGCCAGAGGATTAAGCAACACAATGAGTAATGCCTTGCCTACCCCTCTGGCACTTACAGGACCGTAATAATATCTGTGTGTGTGTGTGTGTGTGTGTGTGTGTGTGTGTGTGTGTGTACATATGTATGTACGTGTATATGTATGATCAGTGTCTGTATGTGTCACTGTATCTGTGTGTGTCTATGTATGTGTGCAATATGATTCTTTCTGCTTCACACAGTAAACAAAAAAACATCAGTCAATACAGCTAAATAAAATGTACAATACAAACAAACACGATAAATTCTTACAAAATACCTTCAACATGCCACCTACAACATTTCAAACAAAAAATGCTACATAACATATACCCTACTACAATGACGGGCAACGCCGTCACATATTGTTAGTATATATATATATATATATATATTCATTCATGGGTTGTCATTCTGTTTGGCTCTGAGTCATTATGTCTGAAAAATCTCATGACCTAGCCACACAGAAAACACATGAAGTGAAATCATCTCATGTAACAAAACAATTTGAGTTATTTCATAATATACTGCAATATATAATCATGGGCCTATAAACCATTCACTATCATATACTGCTAAACTCTTAGGTCTTCTATTTCAATGTAACAATTTTGACCGGTGTCGTAACTAGTCATTGGAGGGCCCTGGTGCAACAATTGTTTTTCGGCACCCCTATCACAAAAATATTTTCATAGGCATAAATACAGCCAATTAAACCCTGGTGCAGAGGGGCCCTCTTGTATGCTGGGCCCCAATGCAATTGCACCCTCTGTAGTTACTCCCCTGATTAACAGGAACTTTATTACATTCCTTGTTTTACCCCCATGTGTTTTGTAGTGATTTCTCTTTGTGGTGCAATGCATTGTGTGGAGAACTGTTGGTAGCCTGCAACTTCTCTCAGCCATTTAATGCAAGAAAAAATATCTGGACACCATTGTTTCTAACTGTTTAATATAAAAAAATAACAGTATGAGCGGTAATAACTTTGAACCAAAACATCTACTGGTTTTACTCAGCAGGAAAAGCTTTACAATAAGTTTTCATATATTTACACTTTACAGTTTCTTTAAATTTTAAGCTCTTATTATATGTCTCGGCATCATTTTACTCTGCTTTACTTTACCCATTGTATTTCTGTAATACTGTCTTTCACATTTTTGTTCTGTGCCTTTCTTTCCTTCCTTTATCTCTGAGGAACTATTTACTCACAGTGCTGAACAAAAACCAGGCCTCATCCATTAGACGAAAAGGCTTCTTCAACTAAAAAGGCATGGGCCTTTTACAGAAAGGTCAGTAAGATTGTAAAATTCTTTGCCTCAGCTGTGTTGCAGATACTGTAGATACTTTTAAAAATGTATTGGATACCTTTCTAGCTCAGAACAGTATAAAGATTTATGATAGTTGGTTTCAGTGCAGATAGGATGTTGATCCAGGGAAATATCTGACTGTCTTTTGGAATCAGGAAAGATTTTTTAAGCTCACTTGGGGCTAAATTAGAAATGGCTTTAGTAATTTTTTTTTCTCTGCCGTCCAATACAGGTTACTGGTAACTTTGGGTAGGTGATCCGCCCCTTTAAGTAGGCAGGAACAATTCTAGAAATTACTGCAGGCGGTGGAGTCTACCTTCCCTCCTTGGCTGCAGCTAGCCAACCAGCTCCAGTAAGATTTGTTCCTTGGTGAAGATAACACAGGCAAGAGAACAGTTCTGCTATACTTTTAGAAACTTTTTTATTTTGCTGTTAGATATGGAATATTACTTTTAGGCGGATTACCATAACTGACAATGCCCTTAGATGCGGCTAGCTCAGTATCCAGGTGCTTTTTGTGGACCTTAAGCCCTGAGGGGGTAAATCTTGATTCCAAGTGCTTCCCCAGGAGTTACCACCTGAGGTTACTTCTTACTACATGGTAATCTGAAGACAGAAGATCTGCAGGAAAGGTGAGCAACCCTTTGAGTGCTGCAGGTCTACTTGTCCCACAGTGCCCCTCCACACAGGGGTTATTCCCGGGAGTTCTTATTGCACACGCCTGCACTCACTGGATCTTTCTGTTATGTCTGTCAGTGTTTGGAGCAGCTTTATGTGGTAAATTAACCCTTTAACTGCTGGTTGGCATCTTTTTGGGGTGGTTATTGGCACTTTCCCTACTGGGTTCAGTGTTTTCTGGGTCTGATTACATGTTCTAGTAATAGTTTCATGTATTTTTATTACTCAATTCTAACTTTGAGAAAATTGAGTTAAAGGCGCGCTTTACCGCACAGACGTCATTACTCCATTCACTTCTATGGGACTGTACAGTTTGGGGCATATCTCTGCAACCGCTCAACGTAGCAGCTTCAGAGGTGGCTCATTTTGATTGTCTGACCTTGCTCTATCATCCGGTTCACATTGCAAGTGTGTTGGGGGGCTCAGGGGGCTTCGGGTACTGTTGGGGTACTTTTTCTGGGAAAACTACATTTCCCATGAGCGCTTGCTTCTGATTGGTTCCCATAATGGCAGCCATTTTGTGAGCTTTACAGAATGAGTATCCTACGCAGGGCTTGGACTCTCCTTCTCTCCTCTGCAAATTAACCATTTGCCTGCCAGATAAGTGTATTTTAGCGATTTCTTGGGTGAATTTTTAATCCTACACACTGTAAATTGGGTGATTAATTATTCTGAACGTTGTTGACACTGTGAAAATGTCTACTGCGTTGGAGCTTGGGGCCAGGCCTAAGACTAAGGACGCTGGGGTCTCTGTATCCCCCATTGCGCATTGCTTCTCATGTCATATAGGGTTGCCTAGAGAATTCTCAGTTCATTTATGCCTAGCATGTTCTGATGTCCCTGAGTCTATCTCAGAGACCTCCAGCCATGCATCAGAGCCAGTTTGGATGCAAGAGTTCAAGGCTGCTACCAGGGACCTCAGGTCTATGTTGAAACTCTTTCCATCCCAGTTACAGGGGGTCTTCCATTCCTGGCAGACTTCTTCCTCAGTCAGATCTTCCCTGCCCAAACTGCAATGAGTACCTGATGTTTCAGATTCCTCTGAAGAGGAACTGTTGGTGGATTCAGATGTTGAGAAATGTTCTGCTGTGGGCTCCTCTCAATTTTTTGGGGATCCTTTTGAGGTTGATCCAGCGGTTGATCCAGAACCCTCGGCTGAGGGCCTGATCAGGGCCGTCTTAAACAGGCTAAACATTCCCCCAGTTCAGGAGGTTTCCTCAGATCGCTTTGATGTATTCCAGGAGCCTATAAAGCCCCATACATGTTTTCCACTTAACCCCACTCTGAACCGCCTAGTGGCTGATGAGTGGAAATCTCCAGACATAAAGCTTTCTGTCTCCAAGAAGTTTGCTAAGCTTTACCCCTTTTCTGAGGCGTCCTCCTAAGGTGGACACTCCTGTCTCAAGGCTATCTAAGTCTACCGCCTTACCAGTTTCTGATACGTCCTCTCTGAAGGACTGGACTGACAAGAAGCTTGAGGTTTCCCTCAAGTCCATTTTTGCCACTGTTGGTACTGCCATGCATCCAGCATTCACTGCGGCATGGGTTAACCGGGCCATTGCGGTCTGGACTGAACAACTCACCCTAGCTGTACATCGGGATGATTCATCTTCGGACATGTTGCGGCTTCTTGCCAACATATCTGAGGCCCAGCACCATGTTTCTGCTGCCTTATTTGATGCTATTCATCTGGTGGCAAGGGTTTTCACCATGTCTGTGGTTGCCAGACGGGCTCTTTGGCTCAAGATCTGGGTTGCTGACACCGATTCTAAGAAAGCCTTGCTGTCCTTGCCCTTTCAGGGTACATCTTTATTTGGGCCAGATCTTAAGGATCTGATTAGTGAGGCCACTGGGAGTAAGAGTACTCATCTGCCCTTGGTCCCCAGGAAGAAACCTCCTCTCAAGCGTAACAGGTTTTTTCGTCCCTTTCAGACTGAGACACGTCCGGCGAACCAGGTGGTTCCCTCAGCTCCACGTGCCTCCTCCAAGCCCAAACAGCAACAGAAGCCCAAGGTCTCCTCCAAGACCAAGGCTTCCAAGACTTCTCCGTCATGACTCACCGAACCCGGGTCTCCATTCAGCTGTGGGTGGTCATCTTCGTCACTGTCACAGAATTTGGGAGGATTCAGTGGTGGACCCGTGGGTTTTACAAGTAGTGACGGAAGGGTACAGGATCCCGTTCGCCCCTCTTCCTCCTTTTCACTTTTATCCCTCTCATATGCCCCAGGGCGTGGAAAAATGCTGTCTCTTCTACAGCGCTATCCAGTCTCTTCTGGACAAGGATGTTCTGGAACCTGTTCTAGTTCAGGACAGAGGTACAGGTTTTTACTCAAACTTCTTCATAGTGCCAAGAAGGATGGCAGTTGTCATACAGTTTTGGACTTGAAGGATCTCAATTCCTTTGTGATCTGGTCTTATTATCACCAGGAGTCCCTGAGGACGGTGATTGCTGCTATGGTTCTGGGGGAATTTCTTGCTTCTCTGGACCTTCAGGACGCGTATTTACATATCGCCATTCATCCAGAGAGCCGGCAGTATCTCAGATTTGCCTGCGACCAAGGGCATTTTCAGTTCTCACAAGGACAAGGCGGTGCTTCGCACCTCTCAGGAGTTCCTTCCTAAGGTGGTTTCGGAGTTCCACATCAATCAGGAGATTGTGGTGCCCTCTTTCTGCCCTGACCCCACCTCTGACAAGGAGAGGGATCTCCACTTGTTAGACGTGGTGCATTGTCTCAAGATTTATGTACATCACACTGAGTCTATCAGGCAATCAGATACTCTGTTCGTCATTCCCGAGGGTACTAGGACAGGTAGACCTGCATCCAAAGTGACTATTGCTTCTTAGATCAAATCCACTATTCGTAAGGCCTATGAGCTGAGGAAGAAGCCTGTCCCTTTCAGGGTCACGGCTCATTGTACTCGATCTATTGGGGCCTCTTGGGCCTACAAGAATCAGGCCTCTGCTGATCAGTTGTGCAAGGCTGCCACTTGGTCATCTGAGCACACCTTTTCGAAGCACTACCGTGTTGATGTGTTGGCATTGGCAGATGCCAGCTTTGGGAGGAAAATCCTGGAGGCAGTTTTGCCTGTCTAGGATTTTATTTTGTTGATGGTGCTTCATTCACTTTTGAGCCCTGTTGGCTCTAGTTCAGTGTGCTGTGTAACAGTTTGGGGTGTTGTTACCCCTGTTCAGTGTCCATTGACACTTTATTATTGTTGGGCTATCTCTGATCTGATGGTTCATATATGCGCTGGTGACTTTGGGGGCCTTGTGCCTGGTCCTTGCCTTACTTCCCACCTCTGTCAAACTAGAGGCAGATTTTTTGCGTTTTCATCAGTTACATTTTCTTACTTACTGAATTATGAATAGAACAAAAATTGTGCCCATACAGGTAGGAAAAAAAACAAAATAAAGATCTGCTGTTTTCACAAGTAAACTGGTACCAAACATGCAAGGGAAAAAAAAAAAAAAAAAATTATATATATATATATATATATATATATATATATATATATATTTTTTTTTTTTTTTTATTGGACTTACAGAATTATGGATTGACAAGCTTTCGGGATGAACTCCCTTTCTCATGTCTAAAGCAATGCTTTAAACTTGAGAAAGGGAGTTCATCCCGAAAGCTTGTCAATCCATAATTCTGTAAGTCCAATAAAAAAGGTATTACAAGATATTCATTTTGTTTGTTATTTTACATCTGCATCACTGGACTACAACGGCTACAATCTTAACTCTATATATCTATATATACAAAAGAATAAGCCTCGTTGCATAATTTATGGTACCTCACACACAGAACATAATTTATGTCTCCTCCGAAAACAAACACACATTGAACAGAATGCCTCAGTACATAATTTATGTCTCATTAGGAGACACAATTCCTATTGGGTGATTCAATGGGGACTTTACTGCTTCCATTGGGTGATTCATTGGGGGCATGTTTATCATACAGGGAGTTGGCCCACCCCCTCCAGCCCGCCCACCACTATCCAACTGACAAAAAAAATATAGCTGCCACTCGCTCCTGAAGCGGGGGATATCAATAACTTCTCCTGGTCCACACACACTCTCACTCATTATCATGACCCCACAAACACACTGTTTCACCTCCCACAGATAACTGTGACCCTCCATACACTCTGTGTCACCTCCCACAGATAACTGTAACCCTCCATACACACTGTTTCACCTCCCACAGATAACTATAACCCTCCATACACCCTGTGTCAGTACCAGGGTGTAATGTTTCCATAAAATACAAACTCAGGGATAGACTTAATAGCAACTCTTTTATTTAACTCTTTTTCTCTTCAGTCACCTCACTGTCTGTTTTCAACTGTCACTCCTCCATTTCCTGCTTCCCGCCCTTTCTCCTTAAAGGGACAGAGATGCTTTGCTGTATGTTAGAGGGCAAGCCTCAAACACCACTTTCTATTTGTTCCTCCAGCATATTGCTACACTGCCTCAACTGAAGAGCCACTGTGTGTAAACCCTTTGAGTGCCAGAGGGGTATGCAACGCATTGCAAAGCAATGCGTTGCGTACGCCTCTGGCACTTAAAGGGTTAAGTAAGGAGAAGTTACTGCTCCCATTGGGTGATTCAATGGGGGAGTGACTTAAATCATGCAGGGAGTTGGCCTGCCCCTACTATCCAAGTAACTGAAAAAACAAAATGGCTGCCATTCACTCCTACACCACAGACACAAACACATCAGACAAAAAACAGACACACACTCACACACACTGAATCACACTCACACACACTCAATCATATACACAATAATTCACACTCTCTCACACTCACACACTCTCACTCACATACTCTCACTCACACACAATCACACACACTCAATCACACACACACACTCAATCACACACACACTCAATCACACACTAATTCACACACTCAATCACACACACACTCACACTCAATCACACACACACTCACACTCACACACTCAATTACACACACTCAATTACACACACTCATACTCTCTCACTCACACTCTAACTCACACTCTCACTCACACTCACTCACATACACCCTCTCACTCATACACTCTCACACTCACACACTCTCACTCAATCACACACACTCACACACACGCAATCAGTCACATGCAATCAGTCACACGCAATCACTCACTCTCGCACTCACACTCACTCACACCCCGGGAGCCAGAAAGATCCACCTTCTACCATAGTATGTGCAATTACCACATGCTTTTCAACTACTTGAATGAATGCCACTCACTTACACACACTCACTCATACTCACTCACACCCTGGGAGACAGCACGGTCCACCTTCCACCGTAGTATGTGGAATTACCACATGCATTTCAACTATATGAATGAATGCCACAATGGAGGCATATGTACAAACACAAACTCATTACAATAACACATAAGTCACCCCTTTATGACTCACTTCTGTGTGTGTGTGTGTGTGTGTCTCTGTGTGTGTGCCTGTGTGTTCCTCACTGTGTGTGTTGCATGTTTGTATCACACTCTATGTGTCTGCATGTTGTGCATTGCATGTATGTGTGTATGACTGTCGCTCTTTATACATCTCAGTGCATGCAAGTGCATTTGCGTGTGTGTGTTTGTCTTACATCCGTGTGTGTGTGCATTAATTCCCTATATATCCTGACGGGTATCGCCGTCACACATTGCTAGTCTATATATATAAAAGAATAAGCCTCATTGCATAAGTTATGGTACCTCTCGCACAGAGCATAATTTATGTCTCCTCAGAAAACAAACACACATTGAACAGAATGCCTCATTACATAATTTATGTCTCATTAGGAGACACAATTCCTATTGGGTGGTTCAATGGGGACTTTACTGCTCCCATTGGGTGATTGAATGGGGGCATGTTTATCATACAGGGAGTTGGCCCGCCCCCTCCAGCCCACCCACCACTATCCAACTGACAAAAAAAATATAGCTGCCACTCGCTCCTGAAGTAGGGGATATCAATAACTTCTCCTGGTCCACACACACTCTCACTCAGGATCATGACCCCACAAACACACTGTTTCACCTCCCACAGATAATTGTAACCCTCCATACACTCTGTGTCACCTCCCACAGATAATTGTAATCCTCCATACACACTGTTTCACCTCCCACAGATAATTGTAACCCTCCATACACTCTGTTCAGTATGAGGGTGTAATGTTTCCATAACATACAAACTCAGGGATAAACTTAATAGCAACTCTTTTTTTAACCCTTTCAGTGCCAGAGGGGTACTCAACACATTACTTTGCAATGCATTGCGTACCCCTCTGGTACTCAAAGGGTTAACTCTTTTCATCTCTTCAGTCACCTCTCTGTCTGTTTTCAACTGTCACTCCTCTACTTCCTGCTTCCTGATTCCCTCCTTTTCTCCTTAAAGGGAGAGAGCTGCTTTGCTGTATGTTACAGAGGGCAAGCCTCAAACACCACTTTCTATTTGATCCCTCAGCATATTGCTACTTTGCCTCAACTGAAGAGCCACTGTGTGTTATATTGCTATGTTACCTCAGCTTAAGTAAGGAGTTACTGTTCCCATTGGGTGATTCAATGGAGGAGTGATTTAAATCATTCAGGGAGTTGGCCTGCCCCCACTATCCAGCCCGCCGACCACTATCCAAGTGACTGAAAAAACAAAATGTCTGCCACTTGCTCCTACACCACAGACTCACACACACACACACACACACAAAAGACACACACACACACACAAAAGCCACATACATGTACATAATTTATGTCTCATTAGGAGACACAACTCCTATTGGGTGATTGAATGGAGACTTTACTGCTCCCATTGGGTGATTGAATGGGGGCATGTTTATCATACAGGGAGTTGGCCCACCACCTCCAGCCCTCCCACCACTATCCAACTGACAAAAAAAAATATAGCTGCCACTCGCTCCTGAAGTAGAGGATATCAATAACTTCTCCTGGTCCACACACACTCTCACTCAGGATCATGACCCCACAAACACACTGTTTCACCTCCCACAGATAATTGTAACCCTCCATACACTCTGTTTCAGTACGAGGGTGTAATGTTTTCATAAAATACAAACTCAGAGATAAACTTAATAGCAACTCTTTTATTTAACCCTTTCAGTGCCAGAGGGCTACGCAACACATTGCTGTGCAATGCGTTGTGTACCCCTCTGGCACTCAAAGGGTTAACTCTTTTCATCTCTTCAGTCACCTCACTAACTGTCTGTTTTCAACTGTCACTCCTTCACTTCCTGCTTCCTGATTCCCGCCCTTTCTCCTTAAAGGGAGAGAGATGCTTTGCTGTATGTTACAGAGAGCAAGCCTCAAACACCACTTTCTATTTGTTCCCTCAGCATATTGCTACGTTGCCTCAACTGAAGAGCCACCAGGGACATGCACAGACATTTTGGGGGGCAGGGGCTCAAATGAAAAAAGGGCACTTCTCATAATTATTATTATTATTTTTTTTTTTGTTAAAAGGGCACGAGGGCACTTTGAACAAAAAGGGCAGGTGCTCAAGCCCCCCTTGGTGTCTATGTGTGCATGTGCCTGAGAGCCACCATGTGTTATATTGCGATATTATCTCAACTTAACTCTTTGAGTGCCAGAGGGGTACGCAACGCATTGTAAAGCAATGTGTTGCGTGCCCCTCTGACACTCAAAGGGTTAAGTAAGGAGGAGTTACTGCTCCCACTGGGTGATTCAATGGGAGAGTGATTTAAATCATGCAGGGAGTTGGTCTGCCCCCACTATCCAGCCCGCCCACCACTATCCAAGTAACTGAAAAAACAAAATGGCTGCCACTCGCTCCTACACCACAGACACAAACACATCAGACAAAAAACACACACTCACACTCAATCACACACTCACACTCTCACGCACACTCAGTCATACACACTCACAATAATTCACACACTCACACACTCACTCACACACACTCACACACTCAATCACACACTCACTCACACTCTCACTCACACTCTCTCACTCACACTCTCTCTCATTTACACTATCACTCATTCATACTCTCACTCATTCACACTCTCACTCACACTCTCACCCATTCACACAGTCACTCACACACTCACTCACAATCAATCACACACACTCTCACTCACACACTCTCAATCAAACTCTCTCACTCACTCTCATACACCCTCTCACTCAGATACTCACACTCTCTCACACACACTCACTAACACACTCACATGCAATCACTCACACGCACTCACACACACTCACTCACTCTCACACGCACTCACTCACACTCACTCACACCACACTCACTCACACCCTGGGAGCCAGCACGATCCACCTTCCACCATAGTCTCACTCACACTCACTCACACCCCGAGAGCCAGCACGATCCACCTTCCACCATAGTATGTGCAATTACCACATGCATTTCAACTATATGAATGATTGCCACAGGGGAGGCATAAGTACAAACACAAACTCATTACAATGACACATAAGTCACCCCCTTATGACTCATTTCTGTGTGTGTGTGTGCGTGTGTGCCTCTGTGTGTTCCTCACTGTGTGTGTTGCATGTCTGTATCACACTCTATGTGTCTGCATGTTGTGCATTGCATGTTTGTGTGTATGACTGTGTCGTTCTTTATGCATCTCAGTACATGCGTGTGCATTTGCGTGTGTGTCTCTGTGTGTGTTTGTCTTGCATCCGTGTGTGTGCATTAATTCCCTATATATCCTGATGGGCAGCACCGTCCCACATTGCTAGTTAAATTATATAAATATACAATATTAAGACTTGAGGAAGAATATGCAGATAGAATATGCATTCAAAAGAGGATTTTAGTCTTACCTGTTAAATCCTTTTCTCTTAGTCCATATAGGTTACTGGTAACTTTGGGTAGGCAACTGCCCTTTTAAGTAGGCTGGAACAATTCTTAAAGAGAATGCTGGGTGAAGCCTACCTCCTCTCCTTAGCTGGGTTCCCAGCCTATAGATCCACTGCGTCTCCTTACGTAGGAGTTGAACATTTCGATTATCACCTCGCCTCAAAGGTGGTATGTGATCAATCAGCTTAGAGTGAAGGGTGGAAAGAGCATGTTTAATTTCAAGAAAATGTCATGCCACAGGCTTATCACTCTGCCCATTGGCCAATGCCACCCTAATACTAGATCTGCGGTTGGCCATGTGCTCCATAAATGAGGTGATAGTCTTGCCCACATAGTGTAACCCACAAGGGCAGATGAGCATGTATACTACATGGTCAGAATGCAGGTCAGCCTATGCCTAATCTCAATGCACTCATTTGTGTGCAGATGTTTAAAGTATGTGCCAGTCAATAGACTGTTGCACGTTGTGCAGTTAGTACATTTGGAACAGCCATATTTGATCTGTTGTCGCTTTGTGAGTGAGAGAGTGCTATGCTCCTTAGACAATGAAAATATTCCTAAACTGAAAGGTCTTTGTGGGCTCCGATACCCATTCTTCTGTAATATTTTTTGTATAACGTAGTTGAAACAAGCAAATTCAGAGCATATCCTCATACAAACATCTCCAAAGCATTTATGTGTAAAGTCTCTAGCATTTAAAGAGTTAAACATGCTGAGAAACCCTGAAGCAACAATTACAAAGGCTGGTGCACACATGCATACACAATACATATATAGCATTTTTATATTTACTGGATGTGGTGCAGGACTAGGCATCATATGGCTCACCAGCTGTGCTAACCCAGTGAGGAAGAGGAAAATTGTAGTTCAACAGCTGGGGGTGCACGGGTCGGTATCACGTGTTCATGCCATAAACATGCATAAAGCCTTACAGTTATTATAGAAAAACTACATATGTCACAACTTACTCCATAAGACGACAAGAAACAGCAGTACATTATTATTCTAAGGCAAAATGCCTGTTACAAGTTTAAGATTCTTGGAACCTACTGTTCGAAAATACGGCTTTTACAACAAACAGTAAGGCTGGAATTCATCAAGGTGCGAATGGCTCAATGAGAAAGGAAATCTGAGGATTTCTTTGAGCATTAAAGGGGATGTTTCATCCAAAACATTTTTATGCTTAAAAAGTAGTGTAAGTAATAATATAAACATGTGTGCTTTTTTGCTTAAAAAAAAAATTGTTTTTCATAGAAATCGCTATTCCAAATTGTACCTGGTGACATCATTGCGTTCCACGGTACAGTACGTGCTGTACCGAAATGTCAAAGAAACCAGCCCCATTCTCTTCTAAATACATGCCCAATCGCCCTCCCACTTTCCCTGTATACCAGACGCGTTCCCAGCAAGAGTGGCGTAATAGTCATGTGAGCACTAGCTGTGCTCGTGCATTGAGCAGTATCGTCATATATACAGTGCAGCCACATGCTTCTCTAAAAAGTAGAGCAGGAGCAAGCGTTGCGGGCTGGTATTGAAACGGCGCACATAGGTATAAGCTGTATATTAAAAAAAATATACATACAATATTAATGTTTACGTGTGACTAATATTAAACTAATATTTTTATTTAAATGACAATACATTTAATTCTTATTCCTGGAGTATTCGTCCGAATAGTAATATAAACGATATGACGTATATGTACACTTGTATCAATGCCATAACTTACACCACAACTGCTAGTTGTTCCCTATTAACCATTTCATTGCCAGAATGGTAGGTAATGCAACACTTTGCTATGCATTGTGTACTACTTTGGCACTCAGTGCGTTAATCAATTGTACCAAATACGTGTTAAAGATCATCATATATATATATATATATATATATATATATATATATATATATAATATCATTTATATAATATAAATAATATGCCTTTGTCTCCCCTTCACCATCATATGCCTCTCTCCCCTTTCTCCATCATATGCCTCTCTTTCCCCTCATTCTCCATCATATGCCTCTTTTCCTTTCTCCATTATATGCCTTTCTTTCTCCCCCCATTCTCCATCATATGTCTCTCTTTCCCCTCATTCTCCATCATATGCCTTTCTCTCTCCCCCATTCTCCATCATATGCCTTTCTCTCTCCCCCATTCTCCATCATATGCCTCTCTTTCCCCTTCTCCATTATATGCACCTCTCTCCCCTTCTCAACTATATGCTTCTCTCTCTCTCTCCCCTTCTCCATCATATGCCTTTCTCCCCCTTGTCCATCATATGCCTCTCTCTCCCCTTCTCCATCATATGCCTCTCTCTCTCTCCCCTTCTCCATCATATGCCTCTCTCCCCTTCTCCATTATATGCACCTCTCTCCCCTTCTCAACTATATGCTTCTTTCTCTCTCCCCTTCTACATATTTGTCTTCTTCTACGACATGTCAACACTAGCAGTCTGGGACAGCATTGCTTGTCTTTTTTTTTTTTTTTTTTAAAGAGATGTTTATTAGGTTTATTGGGTTATTAGGTTATTAAAAATCCACATATCAGATTCAACATAGAGGCTTTCTCCTTTGAACTGAAACGCTTATTATTAATAACCTAATAAACCTCTCTTTTTAAAAGAAAAATTATGAAAAAAGACCTGAGAGTGCTCTTGTACAATGAATCTTTTACATTTATATTCTCTAGATACGTTAGTTTTCAAAAAGAATAAAGGCCGGTTTTCTTTTTCCTTTTTGGATTTCCCACCCCCATTAAGTAATATATATATGTATGTGTATATATATATATATATATATATATATATATATATATATATATGTGTGTGTGTGTGTTTTTAAAAATGCCCAGTTATTACATAGTTGCTACGCAGCGTGCGCATACAGGAATAGGGCAAGGCTCAGAGGGCAGCGGGCCCAAAGCACTTGCTTCTCTGGCAACTGCCAGCAGCCAGAGTCATCAACCCCAGCATAAAGTAATTACATAAAGTAATAAAAACTTATGAGTCAAGCTGTTTCTTTTTTTTAATGTATAATAAATTCACTTAAATTTAATATAACACAATCATTGACCTTATGTACTTATTTTGAAAAAAAAAGTATAACCCTCTCTCTCCCCCTCTCTTTCTCTTTCCCTCTCTCTCTCTCTCTCTATATATATATATATATATATATATATATAAATATATATATATATATATATATATAATATTTTATGTTTACACAGGAAAAATATATTTGGCTATCTATTAATAAAAATTCTAATTTGTAATTGAAGACAATAATAAAATTGTAATACTGTACATTCACTATAGCCCATTAGTATTGAAACATAAAGTAATGATCAACTTTAGAAAATAATATATATATTTTTTTTACACAGAAAAGGTTGATACAATGCCTAGATGTTTTGTCAATGGATGTCCAAGTAGGACAGGAAGAAAATCTCCTGTGGCAAACATCATCCTCCACTGTTTTCCTAAAAAAATAGAAAAAATTACTACCTGGCTTCAATGTTCAGGTCAGGAATTTGCTGATATATCGCAGATAGCCAACAAAATTGTAGAGGACTACAAAGGAAACACTTATAGAATATGCTCATTGCACTGTTCAGAAAATTGCTACAATGTACGTGATTGTAAGCGGATTTTAAAAGAAGATGCTGTTCCTTCATTATTTGCGGAAGCATTTAGAGAAAGATTGTCACTGGCATGTACAGCTACTTCACGTACTCAGTTTACAGACCAATCTACAAACACCTGCATTTCCTCATGTGATGCAGCCACACAAACAGAGAATGATATATTAATACAGCATGCACAAACTCAGTGTCCAGAGTTTATGAGCATTGAAGTGGAGGACTGTGTGTCCATACAAAAGGACCACAATTACTCACAATCAGTTTTTGATACACAAATCTCTAGTATTCTGTTATCACCCATAAAAGCATCAACCCCATATAAATTACCTTCTCAGTTCAAAAGTTCTTTAGGACAAATGAATGAAACATTTAGAATATCAACTGCACAAAAAAACATTATGTACCCTACTAGCGGTACGGGAACAAAAATGGATGAAGACAAAATAGAATTTTTTGAACATGCAGACAATGATAACCATTGTCTATCAACTGTTGTTGAAGGAGAAATGAGCAATTCTTCAGTGTTGAATTTCGACTTGTCCATGGAAGATAACTTTGAGGATCCTGACTATCAATTAGAAGCATCCAGAACAATGATGGAATCCGAAATTTCAATTGAAGAAGTTTCAGTAGAGGAAATGATAGTATCTGAAAGGAAATTCATAGTATTCGAATCTTGTATTGACAAATTATTAATGCAAATGACATGTTTAGGAGAAACTAACTGCAACTCAACAATTCTAAATATTTACAAAACAGTTAAGGGTAGTTATTTAAGTGTTAGAGCAGAATGTTTTAACGGACATTCCTTCCACTTATGGGAGAGTCAGCCACGTGTAAACAACATAGGTGCAGGCAATATTTTAAGTGCAGCCTCTATACTTTGTACTGGTTCCAATTTCAAAAAAGTGTATGAAATGAACAGTCTTTATGGAGTACAGCAAATTTCATCTACCTCTTTCTATCGGTACCAAAAAAATACCTCTATGGTCTAATAGAACGAAGAAAGGAAAAGAGTTTTGTTGGAAATAGGAGACAAACCGACGGCTCTTGGCGGCGATGGCCAGGCGATAGCCCTGGCCATTCTGCTAAATATTGTGCATATACAATGTTAGATTTAAAAAGTAAGAAGATAGTAGATTTTGAGGTAGAACAAGTCTCACGGTGCACATCATCAGTTGCCATGGAGAAAGCAGCATTCTCAAAATGCATTGATAGAATATTGTCAGAAAATGTCAATGTAAAAATTGTGGCTACTGATCGACACGTGAGTATCAGAAAACACCTCAGGGAAAAATACTCTACTATCGACCATCAATTTGATATTTGGCATTATGCCAAGAGTCTAAAGAAAAAATTGTTGGCATCATCAAAAAGGAAAATTTGTTGTCAATTGAATGGATGGATACCAAATATAATCAATCATTTTTGGTGGTCAGTGAAAACTTGCAAGGGAGATGTGGATTCACTAAGAGAAAGATGGCATTCGGTTTTGTATCATGTGTCAAATCAACATGAATGGACTAATTACAAGATATACCATGCGTGTTCACATTCACCTTTAACTGAGGAGTACATTAAATCTACTATGTGGCTCAAAAAACATAGTCCACCATATGAACAACTCCATTTGTTTGTACATGATAAAAAAATGGATGATGACTTGAAAAATCTAGCAAAATATTGCCATACAGGGACAATAGAGTCTTATCACAGCCTCATGCTAAAATTCCGTCCAAAAAGAATTCATTTTGGCATGGACTCTATGATAGCTAGAACACAGCTTGCAGCATTGGCATATAACTACAATGTAAACCGTTTACCAGCCACAATCAAGGTGCCACGTGCTGGAAGTGCAGGTTTTGGAGTTCAAAGAAAAAGACTGGAATTTCCAAGAAGTCGAAATAGGTGGGTGGTACGTGATATATTTGAGCCAATGTCAAATGAGCATGTTAAAAAAATGCTGATTGATTTATTGAAAATTTGCGACAAAAAGTTAAATGTTTCATGGCATTCCAAATCAACTGATTTACCAAGAAATATAGCCAAGAAGCCTCGACCTGAAAAAAGGAGGGTAATAGAGGAACATAAGACAAGATTTGGAAAAAAAAAACATTAAAGCTATTCTACAGGTAATATTTTAATCTCTTAAATATGTTAAAATAGATTTTGAACAGGACCAATAAATGCTAAATTTAATTAAAGTTCTTGTGGTTCATCCAGAACATTTCTCTATGTGTGTGTCTCTCTCTCTCTCTCTCTCTCTCTCTCTCTATATATATATATATATATATATATATAAATATACACACACGTATAGAGAGAGGAACACACATATAGAGAGGGATGCATAGAGCTGCAATATTTTTTTTTTTAAATAATCATGAAAAATGTATTCCCAGTTCTATAGTCCCCCAAGTAGAAATGATTACTTGTAAAGTATGCAATAGTTATTTGTACTTAATGAAAAAACAATAGTTCAGTGTTCAGTTCCATAAATCTCAACTAGAGAAAGTCCCTGTTTATGGAAATAAACGTTGACCTATGTGTTTTTCATTAAAAGGGGATGTGTCACCCCTATCCAAGATAGCAGTAATTGTTAGCTTCTACAGCGAATATAAGTAAATGTGATTAACTACTCTGTAACCAAATCTGCCTCTGCTACCCCCTCTATCCAAGTAACTCCGACGATCTCATTGGATACATAACGATCTCTGTACATGAGATCTCTCCACCTAACAGACAGAAAGCTTCTAACATTGGAGGAGGCTGCTTTGACGAAGGGGATTAAGGACAGTGTGATGGACTGTGGTACAGATTAGGTTATCGCATTTAATTATATTCCCTCCAGAAGTTAACAATGAATGCTAATTTTGATAGGAATGATATACCCCCTTTCATTTACTCATGTACTCCATCCATAAACCCCTGCATGTAGGCCCATTGTTTATAAGTATTGAAAAAGATTCATGTTAGATTTTTAGTTCTTTACCAATAAAGATATTTTTTTTTTATCCCACACTTCTGCTACTACATAAGTTTTTAAAACAAGACAGTCAATTTCTTTGAAATATAATTTTTTATTAAATTAAAAATATAAAACTTAAGTTAAATATTTTTAAATGCTACATTTAAATAGACATCCATATATGTGTATATATATATATATATATATATATATATATATATATATATATATATATATATAAATATATATATGTATATATATTTTACAATAAAAAAATCTTAAATAACTGTTTAGAACTGTAAACATTTAATTTCAGTGCAACTTGTAAACAATAACTACAGCAATGTAAGCTGTGGAAAAAAACAAAAAAGTAGGACTTATAACATTGTTGCCATATCCACGGCTGCATAATCATAAAGAGGAATGTATCCCATGTAAATTCCTTCAGGATCTGGGAATTGTCTTCTAATGCTAGAAACCACACACGCTGGAATGGGTCTACGATTTCTTGGTCCTAAGTATCCATGGACAAAGCATGTAAAACCTCTATAGACCACCTTACGTAGTTGTCTATGGGAACAAAAGCATAATGTTATTTAAATAATCATTATACTTGAACCTGTTTAAAAATGAAATATTATGAAAATACATTTAACACTTAAAACATTAATAACCAACAAACCCTTATTGCATTGTGATAGTCATATTCATGATTTCATTAGGCAAAATAAGTCGTCCTTTATTGATGAAAAACTAATTAACCAACTTATTTGGCTTTCATCAATGGCGCATAATTATACATAAAGAAAAGGTCTGTGTGCCTGAGCTGTAATTGCCTTCCAGTACCTTATGTTAGCAAGGAATGCCACTCACCAACCCTGTTGTCAACCCTGACAGACAACAGAGATTCAAAGATACCCTATCTTCCAAAAGTTTGTTCTGCTGACCATTTGTGCTTTTAAAAAAAATGTCTACATTAAATGATTTAATTCACATGCCCATCCCTATCTTTGGAAAGATTTGATGGACTACGTAAAGGGGAAGTTTCTCCCCTATACAACTTAGCTTACATAATTTCCTTATATATGATAATTAATGAAAAGCGTCAGACTGCAGTACAGCTCAGATAATCACACTCTGCCCCGGAAGTGGGTAAAAAGATGCATTTATTCTACTTATTCCTCCAAACAAGCATTTTTTTTTATAATATTATCAATTTTCATTACTTATCATATGTTATGAAATTATATATGCAAAGGTGTAAAGGGGTAATATATCCCCTTTAATTAAGCTGATAGTTCAAGGGGAAATAAATATACACTTTTCTCTACGTATTTTTTAAAAATACTTAAAACTGTAGTGAATTCAAAATTAATTTTATAGTTAAAAAACTATTCTGTATTCTGCAACAGATTTTGGAAATGTTCATGTTAAAATGTATTAAATTAAAAAAAAAATAATAATATTTTTTTAATTTAAGGGTGTTTGTTTGAAATATGTCATAAAATATATGAATAAATAGCAATACACATTTATTTACCTGTGATACATGGCGGCGGATGGTCTGCGTGTTGCTGTTCCTAACATTCTATAACTGTGGAAAACTCTTTGTTCATTGAGGCAGATATCTTGACAAAGCATATTAGACATTATGCATGAAGTGGGATCTTCTATGAATTGATTAATAGATGCTAATTCATGACAGCATAAACTCTCCTCTTGTGTTGGCATGGTTTCGCAATTTCCACACGTGCACCATTCCGTGTTGCCTACTCTATCATATGAAACTTCATTGATTGCTTCTTGAATAGGATGAGAAGGATCCCTTTGAGGATCATAAGGGAAACAACCTTCCTCTTCATCTGATGAACTTTGTTGACGGAGATCCTCAAGTAAACACCTCTGAAATCATTGAGAATACAAAACAAATAGTTATATCATTGATTTACAATTTAAAATTGCATATATACAATTGTTATAGAGACACTGAAATGTATATACTTTATGCTAATACTATTTTTTTTTAATTTTTGTTCTAGAACACAAAACATCATGGAAGTCTAATTCATATAAAATAATTCATTTCAATATTGTTTTTACCATCTCATCAGTTGGAGGTTGAAAACTGTCATCTGCAACGGTTGAAGAGTTGGATGACTGAGTAGCAGAAGAAGTTGAAGCAGTTGCCATTTTTGTTATAATTGCTGTCACAAAATTATTATCTATTAAAAAAAGTTTAAATGGTATTGTTATACAAAACTATTAAAAAGATTTTACACATTTTTAAATTATTTTGTTTAAAGCGGAACTACCACCTAAACAGAATTTTAGCTTAAAGGGATAGCTATACTTAAAAATTTCTATCCCTTATCTTGTATGCAATAAAAAACTGAGTAAAATGAAACCAGCGTCATCTCTCAACCCTTTATGGTTTGAGAGATATCAGCTTTCTATGTTCACTCTCCCCTGACGTCAGGATTGTAGCTGGCAGCAGGGGAATCCGGTCCTGGGATTAACCGGCTGCTCTGCAGCAGAGTCGAGATCGCTGTAATAAAAAAGAAATCCTTAAATTAAATCGTCTTCTACGTGTGCTTGCAAACCAAGCATACGTAGAAGACCTTTTTAGTGCAGGATTTATTTTTTCGTTACCGCAATCTCAGCTCTGCTGCAGAGCCGCCGGCTAATCCCAGGAGAGGATTCCACAGCTTTCAGCTACAATGCTGACATCAGGGGAAAGAGCAAAATGCTGAACTGTAAAATTGGATATCTTTCAAACCATTAAGGTTTGAGAGATGCTGCTGGTGTCATTTTACTTATTTTTTTATTGCCTACAAGATGGGGAATAGCAATTTTTACGTAATACTAACCCTTTATATAACTCTACATATGGCGACTAGCTTCTTAGTAGTGCTAGTCGACAGAATTATTACCGCATTAATTAGATTTCTCCTTTCTTCCCCAGCTGACAGGCAGGACGGAACAAGGACATCCTGCCATAGTGAAATAGTGACAGTGCAGGCGCGCGGACGTCATTATGGCAAGATGTCCGTGATCCGTGATGCTGTCAGCCCGGGAAAGAAAGTATAAATCTATTTATCAAGGTAATAATTCTGCAACTAGCGCTACTAAACAGCCAGTCGCCACATGGGGAGTTATGTAAGCTAAACTTGTGTTTAGATGGTAGTTCCGCAAGAACTATTACACAATAATGCCAATAATTTAGATGCAGGTTACAAATATTTACTAAGGAATAAAGTGTCAGTTACCATTATGTGTAGTGTTATTTTGTAGAGTGTAATATTTACATTACAGTGTGTATTCTGTTTATTAACAGTATAATTGTGTGTGTCGTGGAGTGTTTATATTTTTATTGTGTGATTGTGTACTTAATGTGGTGTGCGAATGTAAAAGTAAATTGTGAATTTCACTTTTTACTTTAAATAGACATGCAAAATCACATTATTCAAAGATAAAAATCTCACTGAAAAACAACATACACTACCACAACACACAAACTGATTCTATACACCAAAACACACTCACTTTACTAACACACTCTCACAGCTTATACCTTAGACCAAGAGACGCCAGATCGGGCGACGCTGGGAACCTGAAGCTTGGAAGGACGCTCCGGCATCATTGCTTCTGTCGCGCCTGGACCCTCAAATCTGGTGCTGACCTGTGGCTCTGTCCGACTATCCTCTCCGTGTATGACCCTGGCTTGTCTGCCCATAAAGTCTGGTGCTGACCTGTGGCTCTATCAGACTATCCTTCTGTGTTGCCGTCTAACTAGTGGACATCTAATCTGGTGCAGACCTCTGATTCTGGGTGACTACCACTTTTAATGACTGCAGGTGTGAGTCAGTAGTATCTCCAAAGTCGCTTCCTAGATGGGAGATCTTTAGTGTTCTATTACAGTGGCTTCCTAGCGCGACTGAGACTACCATTGGCGTTGGCTTAGTCTCTTGCAGTGTGGTTTACTTCAAGGCAACCTCCTTTTTCTGATACCTCGAGCTAGCCTCCTATTTCTGATAGGGTTACTAGCCTCTTCAGTTATCCTCTGTTCCTTCATGTTCCTTACTAGTTTATTTTATACTAATAAAGGTGATTTTACTATACCATTTGACTCTTGGTTTATTCCTGGTATCCGCGACACACACACTCAAACCATTTCCAAAACAGAATCTCACTGAATAGGCATAGAATTACAACAGGAATAGTCCAAATACACCAGCACGTTTTTAACATAGTGAGTGTGTGTTTTTGGATTGTGAGTACCGTGGAGGGTGTATGCATGTAAATTGCGATGGTGTCTTTACAGAGTGTGAATACTGTGAGTGTGTGCATGCACATTGTGAGTGTACTTAGACTGAGATAACTATATGTATATATATATATATATATATATATATATATATATATATGAATATACCTGTATGTGTATATATATATATATATATATATATATATATATATAAATATATATGTATATATATAGAGATATGTATATATATAGATATATGTATATATATATATATATATTTGTATATCTATGTATGTATGTATATGTATGTATGTATATATATGTGTATATATATGTATGTATGTATGTGTATATATATATATATGTGTATATATATATGTATGTGTATATATATGTATGTATGTATGTATGTATATATGTATGTGTGTATATAAACATACACATATTAATATACATATAAGCATATTTTAATAAATATATATACACATAAATATTTTACACAAACACACTTTTTTATAAATATATACACACCCATATATATATATATATATATATATATATATATATATTTATCTGGTGTGTGTGAGAAAGAGAAAGATACTTTAAATTTTATTATATTCAAATTTGATGTTAATTAAAATTCAATGCTACCAATAAAAAAAACAGACACACAAATATGTGCCAATAATCATTGAAATAAAACCTTTAAGTGTCAGAGGGATAACTTATTTTAAAAGGGTTAAAGAGAAGCTTTAATAAACAATAAGTAACAATAAGTGGCTAGTAGACCCAATGAAACTTTTTTTTTATTTTAAACTTCTGGACCGGGCAAACCCCAACCCATGCTTACTGCAGCCTAAAACGTCCTGTACGCCTATTAGCATTGTACAGGACGCGGGCACTAACAGTACGTGCTGGAACTAGAACGCGCATTCTGTGCGCGTTCTAGTTATTAAGCCAGGACAGTGTCAGTGTAAGGGGCCGGGCAAACTGTGACACGTCACAGCAGGCAGAGCGGACTGCAAGGGATCATGGGGCAAGATGGGGCACCGCTCTGCCCTGACAACGCAAGGAACCTGAAAAGTAAGTAATGTACAATAAAAGACATTACAAGCAAATGGAAGAGCACTACAAACTAGCTTAGGGGGTGTTATATCAAACGAGATATAGTATACTATATGGTAAACATCCCCTTTAACCGTTTGCCCATTCATCAATTGCCGGATTGTGTCTGGCCATCGATTATTTATCAATAAGCGAAGGCCAGATAGATCTACCAATTTCATATGCCTGCTTCAAACTGGTGGATCCCATTACAATGTATGGGGTGAATGTATGGGGTGAGCACTCAAAGGGTTAATCAATTTTGTCTGCTTCACATATGTAAATCAGGGAGATATGACAGATTGCTGATGACTATGTGAAGGTATCCATCAATAGTCAAAGTGAAGTGCTGGCAAAGAGCAGTATATTTGATGCGCTGCTTTTCCAGCACTGATAAATTTCAGCCTATTTTAACCTTCTGTGTGCCAGAGGAATGCATTGCATACCCCTCTGGCAATCAAAGGGTTAATAAAAACCTGTAGTGTGGGCCTACACATTAAAGGTCCCACAGGGAATTTAGGCTCTGTTGTAGACAAATATGGTAAGGTTAAGATCAGATTTATTGAAAATAAATAATCAGCAAGGAAGTGTAACAACCTATTTGGGCCCAGATAGGGACAGTACCGTGGTAATTTCCAAATCTGTCACAGGTCAGGATGGAAACAGAAATACTATACAAACGTAAGGCAATACTAAGGGTAAACTAAGAAGTCTTGATCCGTAGATTGGATGCTGGAATGAATTTCCACTGCTGTCATCAACAGTAACAAGGGAGGCAGGACGTGTGATTTTAGTGACCCTTCTGGATTTAGTACGGTGGTTAGATTGTCCAGTCAGCCTCCGATAAACATGTTTTTCTCTATAATCCTCTTGGACCTTTTTCAGTTAAATATTTTTAAAGTTAATCAATTCTTGTTTGTACTTCTTAATTGTTGAATCTAATTTGCCGTACCAATCAGAGGATGTGTCTTGTATCAGAGTTTCTTTGCATGTGAGCTCAAATGTGTTGAGTTCCTGCCTGATTTGTTTTAGGATTCTCCCAACCTCTTCTATAACCAATAACATAAGGTCAAAAGAACACTTATTCAATTTCCCACACCACCTGCAGCAGAACTCGGGGTTGGTGCAGCCAATGGTGGGGGTGTTATGTACCCTAAAACCCTTGGGGATTTGGTTGGCCCAATGGTAATCTGATAGATAGAGACCATGCATATACAAATCTGTTTCTATTTTTTTCAATTTGAGTATATCATAATATAAATTTAGGGGTGTCTCACTGTTACAGCTTACCTTGACTTCAGCATCATCTGCAGGCGCGAGGCTTCAAGCATGTTACAGGCCTCTGTTTTATCTTTTTGCTTCCTGTAGTCTCCTCCTACCAACTTCCTCCCTCTGAGCTGCTCCTCCTACTTCCTGTGGAGGGGTTTAAAGGGCAGACTGAGGCCTGACTTAGTTGCCCTTGCATTGTTGTTCATAGCAGTTCTGTTACCTTGGGCACTGTGTATGACCTGGCTAGTCTTCCATCTGTTCTAGTGCTGACCTGTGGCTCTGTCTGACTATTCTTTTGCCTAACCCCTAATAGTGGACATCCAATCTGGTGCAGACTTGTGGCTCTGGCTGACTACCTGAACTGTGTATGACTGGGCTTGTTTGACTACCCCTTCTGGTGCTGACTTTGGCTCTGTCTGACTATTCTTTTTCTTTTCCCCTGGTGATCAGAAACCCAGTATAGTGCGGGCTTGGGGCTCTGGTAGACTTGCATAGATGACTGCACGAGTGAGTCAGTTTTCACCTTAATTCTACTGACTGCAGGCGTGAATCAGTATTCGCGCCTACTGACTGCAGGCGTGAGTCAGTATTCACACCTACTGACTGCAGGCATGAATCAGTTTTCACCCTTACTGGTTCCAGGTGTGAGTCAGTGATATTTCCTTCTGACTGCAGGCTGAGTCAGATCTCATTCCTCGTCGGATAAGATCCTGGGTTCCTGTTCCTGGCTCCAGCTGAAACTTCCAGTGGCTAAGGCCTAGTCTCCAGCACAGTGGTTTAGCATTGCAACCTATTTTTTCTGATAGCAGGCTTGATGGCTATTACCCTGTGCTTATTCCTATTGTATATATTGTATATATCCTCTTTATGGCATTTGTTAATAAACTGCATTAACTAAATCGTACTGACTCCTGAACTTCTCTGGGTAACTGTGACACTATGCAAGGGCCATGTTACGGTTCAATACACTCAGAAATGGTAGATGTTGGTAAAAAACATAATTTTATTAAAAGCACACAATGAATAACGTAACCCTCACGGGTCCAGCATTTAGCACATAGATAACTGACTATCACGGTGCCCGTGCTTTTTTTGTTTTTGTTTTTCTGTCAGTCTAGTCTGTGCCTTGCTCCCATTGGCTACTGTGTGTTAGTCCCGCCCAGTGTGACCTTTATATTCTGGGCTAGGGGCACCCCTCAGGTGCCCTTTCGGGGTGTTCCGGTGCCAGTGACATATCTGCTATATGTTTCCCAGTGTACCGACTTGGCCTGCCTGACTACTCTGCATATTGTCTGCTGTCCTTGTGTTCTGACCCAGATTGCCTGACTATTCTCTGAGGTTCCTGATCCGTGATTCGACCCGGCTTGGCTGACGTTCCTGCTCCGTGATCCGACCCAGCTTGGCTGACGTTCCTGCTCTGTGATCCGTCCCAGCTTGTTGGCGTTCCTGTACTGTATCACCTAGGCGACATTCTGACTGTCTGGCAGTGGGTCATTTCCTTGCAGAGTATCAGCGGCCAGTCCCGTTACCATTCCGGCTGTTGAGCCATCGGTTGCCTCCGGTTAAGCTGTGCAGAGTGCAAGTTGTCTCCGTTAATGCTACTGCAGGTTCTATTGGGCCTAGTCTCTGTTATTGCCTCTGCTCAAGCAAGTGTCTGCCTCCGTTACCACTCGGCTGTTGAGCCACCTGTTGCCTCCGGTTAAGCTGTGCAGAGTGCAAGTTGTCTCCGTTACTGCTACGACAGGTTCCATTGGGCCTAGTCTCCGTTACTGCCTTTGCTCAAGCAAGTGTCTGCCTCCGTTACCACTCCGGCTGTTGAGCCACAGGTTGCCTCCGGTTAAGCTGTGCAGAGTGCAAGTTGTCTCTGTTACTGCTACGGCAGGTTCCATTGGGCCTAGTCTCCGTTATTGTCTCTGGTCAAGCAAGTGTCTCCCTCCGTTACCACTCTGGCTGTTGAGCCACCGGTTGCCTCCGGTTAAATTGTACTGAGTGCAGTGTTGACTCCGTTGGTGCTACGGCAGGTTATCCTGGGCCTAGTCTCCGTTGTTGCCTTTTGCTCAGAACAAGTGTTGCCTCCGTTACTGCTCCCGCAGTACCTCACATTACTCTGTTCCAGTATTCCCTCAGCTCATGCCAGGACTGCTGATCTGGCTATTGACTTCATCCACTCCTCAGCTGGTTATATGCAGAGAGACCCATCACTGATCTCTTTGCACATGGGACTGTTTACACTCTGAAGTTCATTAACCCATTCTACACCTTGTTCCTGGGAAACCATTACTCTTCCTGACCTGTGTCAGTATAGACTATTGTGGACTTATTGTTTATGCTGTACCTGTGTGGGCTGATATTTATATAACCTGTCGTGTGTCTGTACAAGTCTGCTTACTACATGACCTGTGAAGGTTATTCCTTTTAATAAAACTGTGTTTTATCCTAAACCTGCGTCTGTGTGTCAAACAAACCGTTACACTGACACAGGACAGGTTACATTAGCAAGTTTAACCCACACGGGTCCAGTATGTACAACAAAATACAATACTGACACAGATCAGGTAACTTATGATTGATACAGTGTAAAAGAGTCCAGAGATACCAGTGGAGGCACTGACTCAGTCTGCCCAGATAAGAGGAGGCCTTATGTCGCCTACAGGCAGACATCGTGACAGTGACAAGATGTCAGCAGAGAACAGGCAAGATCACCTGAGCGGGAGGTTGCAACGGTGGACGCCCACCGGAGACTACAACAGCGTGAGTCAGTGCTCATGCCAAGAACATATGCCCAATGGAGACTATCCACCATCGTGTGCCCCTGCCACCCCCGGAGGGGTCAATGAACGCTATGGTCTGAATATGGAAGGCAACCGGATGCGCCCAAATTAACCTAAGAGCGGAAGACCAAGCGATCGAGTATAACACTATGGAGGATGACAGTGGTGGAACAAGTAGCGGCACAAGGGCACCACCCCCGGAGGGGTTAATGAATGCTATGGTCTAAATGCGGAAGGCAACTGGATGCGCCCAACTGAACCCAAGAGCAGAAGACCAAGCAATCAAGTGTAACGGTACAGAGGATAACTGGCACAATGAGACTCGAATCACAGACTGGACTACAGGCGGTAACAGAGTACTGTAGCTCTGTGGTGCATGGTAATGGGAGCAACAGTGCACAGAGCGAGGAGAGCAACAGGCACTATCAGGATCTTCACCCAGCCGGGAACAGAATGAGCAGGAACTTCAGCCAAACCTATTTGGTACACGGAACAGGAACATCAGCCAAGCCGGGTCGGTACATGGAGAAGGGTCGTCAGTCTCGCCGGGTCGGTACACGGAGCAGGAACATCAGCCAGGCCAGGTCAGAACAGGAAGCAGGAATGTCAGCCAATCCAAATCAGTACACAGAAGCGGGAACAGTAACGAATAGCGTAGTCAGGCAGTCCGGGTCATACACTGGTATCAAAATAATGGAACAAGCGCTAGGCATCAGGTACACCATGAAAGGGCAACCCATAAGTGACAGCCCAGAGTATATAAAGGCAGTCACTGGGAGGAGCTGTACAGCGCAGCCAATGAAAAGGCACCAGGAAATAAGCCTGTCAAAATGTCGCTGGATTCACGGGCGTCGTGATAGTACCCTACTCTCAAAGACCACTCTCCGAGAAAAGGGACCAGGCTTAAGGGGATACTTGGCATGGAAGCTGTGCTGTAATCTGGGAGCATGAAGGTCCTTAGAATCAACCCATGAATGCTCCTCCGGACCGTAACCTTTCCAATGGACCAAATATTGTAATTTCCCTCTGAATTTATGTGAGTCAATAATATTTTGTACCTCATACTCCTCTTGACCTTGTATTCGAATGGAGCCAGGAGCCACAGGAGTAGTAGTGTACCGATTACAAATCAGAGGTTTTAAGAATGATACGTGGAACACATTATGGATACGCATGGATACTGGAAGGTCCAGAGCGTATGACACAGGGTTAATTTTACGGATAACTTTGAACGAACCAATGAACCGGGGAGCTAACTTATTGCAAGGCGTTTGTAGATTCAGGTTCTTAGAGGAGAGCCATACCCTGTCCCCAACCCAAAATGAGACCGCCGGCAGCCGTCTACGATTAGCTTGACGCTGATAATGCTGGAACAAAGCACTGAGGGTCCTCTGCACCTGTGCCCAAGTGGAATGGAGCTGCTCCATATGCTCATCCAGAGCTGGAAATTACTGAGTCTGAAATGAGTCCGGGAGCAGACATGGTTGGAACCCGTAATTGATGAGAAACAGGGAACTCCCAGACGATGAATTAACCTCACAATTCCTGGCAAACTCCGCCCAAGGCAACAGGTCGGGCCAATTATCATGATGGTCAGACACAAAATAGTGTAGAAATTCTTCCAAGCCCTGATTGGCACGCTCGGCTGCTCCGTTGGTCTGGGGATGATACACAGAGGAAAATGATAATTGTATACCCATCTGCGCACAGAATGCCCTTCAGAATCTAGACACGAATTGGCTCCCACGGTCGGACATCAACACTCTGGGTACACCATGCAACTCGAAAACTTCCCTGGCAAATACCCTTGCCAACTCCTGGGCAGAGGGAAAGCCAGGCAGAGGCACGAAGTGTACCATTTTGGAAAATCTATCGACTATCATCAGAATAAAAGAATATCCCCTAGACACTGGTAATTCCCCCATAAAGTCGATGGAGACATGAGACCAAGGACGTTCTCCATTGGGTACCGGCTGTAACAGGCCCACCGGAAGGTGTCTAGGGGATTTTGCACGGGCACAAGTAGAACAAGCTACTGTAAATGCTGTGCAGTCGGCACGCAAGGAGGGCCACTGGTAACGGTTTTAAGACACTCAGACCAGTAGTAAAATAAAACACAGTTTTATTAAATGAAAAGTAAGGTAAGCGATCGCCCTCTACAGGCAACACAAAATAATAGCAAAATATGGACAGATATGCCCCCACAGGCCCAGTATACAGAATCAGAGTATCACATATACTGTCTCAGGACAGGCACATAGTACAAATACATTTAAGGGTTAAATGCACTAAACAGTCAGTCTCTGTTGTGGAGTTTGGCACGCCCAAGGTGGTGATAGGAAGTATTAAGTGTAGATGGAACAACACTTACAGTTCTTGAGACAGGAACGCTGCTAGGCACTATGTGACCAGAGGAAGAATCAGCAGAACAGTTGCCCAGAATAGCCCCCTCTGGTGTAGCCACTGATACAACTGGATCTGCAAGTGCGTGAGTCGGTAGCCCCCACGGGAGTAACAACGGTACAGCTTGCACTGCAAGAGCTGGCTAATAGCCCCCACGGGCGTACTAACAGAGACCAACGGAACAGAGGTAGTTTGAGCCAATAGCCTCCTCGGGCGTATACCTAAGGCAACCTGCAAGAGCTTTGAGCCAGTAGCCCCCACGGGCGTAACAACGGAGACTACACTATGCTGCAAGCGATGAAGCCAATATCCTTCCACGGGAACCTACTGTTACAGTTTTCTGACACGGTAGAAAATAAAAACACAGTTTTATTTGAGAAAATGATAAAAGAACAGTGCCCTTAGGGGCCAGTACAGGTATAATCGGTATTGGCAAAATACAGACCAAGTAAGGATAATGCAATATATAGACTAGTAAAATGCCATACAGGGTTAACGAGGAGAAACTGAACAAACTCAGTCCTTGATTAGCCAACGCCCAGGATATGATAATAGTCTCTTGATGGTGAGGAGCAGGGGTATAGTGTCTGCACTGAATCACTCTCAAAGGTAGTATAATGGAGCGCACCAACAGACCAGGGCTGAGCCAATACCACCACAGTGGGACTCTCGGAGGAAAGCTACTGCAAGAGCTGACGACACCAGAACCTGAATCACCCTTAACATACACTCGGTAGTAACCCTGCGTGTGCCAACGGGATAGAGCCAAAACACCCCTAGGGTGCCAAAATAGAGCGACACTGCACAAGCTATTTGAGAGCCGGAGCACTGGGTAGTGCGGAGGATAACATAACACCTTGAGCGCTTGGAAACCTGAGCCAGGACACCCTTCCGGTTCCGCACAGAACACACACTGCAAGAGTGGACAGGGCTACCAGCGCCAACCAGCGTGGCCACGGTGCACACCGAACACCGGAACGGACACTGCTTTGCAAGTGTGATAGGTAGGCTAGGTCTTACAGCACAGGCTCAGGAAGGTTAAAGGTTCTAAGGAAAACCAGAGGCTTGGCAAGTGTATAGGATAGGCACATAAACAGAGACTACAGGCACTGCACGGGTTAATGTAGGTTCGGTATAGGAGAGAACAGCTCAGCAGTGAAAGCGGATAGACTACTGCAACCTCAGGCAACAGCTCGGAATAGAGAGATGATTCATCAGAGCGACACAAGACAGTTCAGAATGTCGCTGGGAGCGACCGGAGCCACTCAGGAACACTGGAGCAGCACACAGAACTGGAACGTCAACCGGAACCGGATCAATACACGAAGCAGGAACATCAGCCGGAATCGGGTCAATCACGGAGCAGGGTCGTCAGCCAGAACCGGGTCAATCATGGAGCAGAGTCGTCAGCCAGAACCGGGTCAATCACGGAGCAGGGTCGTCAGCCAGAACCGGGTCAATCACGGAGCAGGGTCGTCAGCCAGAACCGAGTCAATCACGGAGCAGGATCAGTAGAGTAGTCAGACAAGCCGTATCGGTACACAGGACACTCAGGAACTCAGCAACGAGGCGCAGGATCAGGAACACCACGAAAGGGCCAACGACAGATGCCGTGACCCCAGTATATAAAGGCACATCCTGGGCGGGCCAATCAGTCTCCTCCAATGCACAGTTACACCCAGCCAGATTGACAGGGAATCACGGGGACCATGATACCTACCCTTTGCTGCAATAGCTTGAGCCTTTAGCCCCAACGGGCGTAAACGTATGAGCAAGTGCCAATGGCGCCCTACTGGGATCGTTACCGAACGGGACTACTCTGCAGTTTTGATAGAATGTGCCGCCGACTTACCAGAACATATAAGTGGCCGACTCAGCAGATGTAGTGAGATATAGTTTAGGCTCTGTACCAGAGAGAGAAGGCTCAGCTAAGGATGAGGCAGCACAGCAAGGGTTAATATGCAGCTTTAAGGATCGAAGGCTCAGTGTAGCAGAATAGCTCTGCAAGTATCACGGAGGCTCAGTAACGGAAGCACAGCTCTGCAAGTGAGCACGGAGACTCAGCACTGGGAACAAAGCACAGCACGGGTGAAGTAGGTCACACTGCCAGCCTGGCAAGCAGCCGCAGCTGAAGTCAGAATGTTGCTACGGCGACAACCGGAGCGGAAAGCAGGAACAAGCAGGTCACTGGAACAGGCCGGTACAGGTCACGTAGCAGGAAGTCAGCCAGGCCGGGTCGGATCACGGAGGTGGTACTCAGACAAGCCGGGTCAATCACGAACAGGAACGTCAGCCAAGCTGGGTCAGATCACGGAGGTGGTTCTCAGACAAGCCCGGTCAATCACGAGCAGGAACACAGGAGCATAGTCAGAACAGGCCAAATCGGTACACAGGAATCCGGAACAGAAGAACTCAGCAACAGCAACACTGGCTCTGAAACACCACGAAAGGGCACCTGACAGGTGTCATGAAAGGTCACCAGGGGCGGGCCAAACCAGCTCAGCAAATCAGAGCATACCACAAGAGAGAGTGACAGAGGAGGATCACAGGCACTGTGATAGTACCCCCTCTCAAAGACCCCCTCTCCCTCCAGGAGGTCTTGGTTTCTGAGGATATTTAGAGTAGAAGTTGCGCAAAAGTGTAGGCTCATGGAGGTCCTTCTGGTCTACCCAAGAACATTCCTCAGGGCCATAACCCTTCCAGTGGACCAAATATTGCAACTTCCCTCTAAGTCTCCTAGAATCAATGATGCTCTGGACCTCATACTCCTCTTGGCCTTGAACGTCCACCGGCGAAGGAATCACTGGAGTGGTAGTGTAGCAGTTGCAAACCAAGGGTTTCAAAAGAGACACATGGAACACATTATGAATATGCATAGAGGCTGGAAGTTCCAATGCATAAGTGACAGGATTGACCTTGTGGATGATTTTAAAGGGACCAATGAACCAGGGAGCCAACTTATTGGAGGGTACCTGCAGATTGAGGTTTCTAGAGGAGAGCCATACTCTGTCCCCAACCTGGAATGAGACCGCTGGCAGCCGTCTACGATTGGCATGCCGCTGATGTCGCTGGAATGACTGACTGAGGGCCATCTGAACCTGTGCCCACGTGGAGCGAAGTTGCGCCATATGCTCATCCAGGGCAGGAATCTGTTGTGACTGAAATGAGTCTGGGAGCAGGCACGGCTGGAACCCGTAATTAATTAGGAACGGGGAGCTCCCGGACGATGAACTAACTGCACAATTTCTGGCAAACTCTGCCCATGGCAACAGGTCGGCCCAATTGTCATGATGATCGGTTACAAAACAGCGCAGGAACTGCTCCAGTCCCTGATTGGCACGCTCAGTGGCTCCGTTGGTCTGGGGATGGTTGGCGGAGGAGAAGGACAATTGGATGCCCATCTGGCCACAAAATGCCCTCCAAAACCTGGACACGAACTGGCTCCCATGATCGGAGACTATCACTCTGGGTACCCCGTGCAAGCGAAACACCTCTCTGGCAAAGACTACAGCCAATTCCTGAGCCGATGGAAGATCATTGAGAGGCACGAAATGAGCCATCTTAGAGAACCTATCGACCACCATGAGGATAAACGTATACCCCCTAAAGGCTGGCAGCTCTCCCAAAAAGTCTTGGATATATGGGACCATGGACGTTCGCCATTAGGCACCGGTTGGAGCAGGCCCACTAGGAGATGTCTGGGGGTCTTGGCACGAGCACAGGTGGCACAAGCGGCAGTAAAAGCAGAGCAATTGGCTCTAAGGGTGGGCCACCAGAATAACTGTGAAAGAGACCATATGAGTTGATCCCTCCCGATATGTCCAGCCGCCTTAGATGAATGGTATGTCTCCAATAGACGGGTACAGAATGGCTCATCAACAAAACACTTGCCAACTGGGGTTTCTGGCGGAGCCCTTGATTGAGAGGCCAAAATCTCTTCCCCCAGTGGCGAAGTTATACTAGTACGAATAGTACCCAGGATACGATCTGGCTGAATGATAGGTACTGGTTCTTCCTCCCTCTCAGAGTCCGACTGTCTGGACAGAGCGTCTGCCCTAACATTCTTAGAGCCCGGGAGGTAGGACACTAAAAAATTAAACCGGGACAAAAAGAGCGCCCACCTAGCTTGTCGTGAGGACAGTCTCTTAGCTTCAGAGAGATATGTCAAATTCTTGTGATCAGTAAGGATTAATACTGGGGTCCTAGTACCTTCTAATAGGTGGCGTCATTCTTTAAGCGCCAGAATAATAGCCAGTAGCTCCCTGTCGCCAATATCATAGTGGCTCTGTGCACTGGAGAGTTTCTTAGAGAAGAACCCACAGGGTCTCAAGGTGCCACCTCTCACAGGACGTTGGGAGAGCACTGCCCCAACCCCAACCTCCGAGGCATCAACTTCCAGGGTAAATGGCAGGGAGGGATTGGGGTGGGACAGCACTGGAGCAGACGCAAAGGCAGATTTCAAGGTCTCAAACGCATTTTCAGCTGCCTCGGACCACTGAGAGGGAGTAGCGCCCTTATGAGTCAAATCAGACAAAGGTTTCACAATAGTGGAAAAGTTCTGGATAAACTTTCTATAATAGTTGGCAAAGCCCAAAAAATGCTGAATAGCTTTTAACCCCTTGGGGCGAGGCCACTGCAGGACTGCTGCCAACTTATTTTGGTCCATAGCAATGCCATCTTTAGAAATTACGAACCCCAAAAATGGTACTTGAGATGTATGAAATTTGCATTTCTCTAGTTTACAGAACAGTTTATTTTTGCGAAGTCGAAGCAAGACTTCAGAGACATCCTTAACATGCTGGGTGAGGTTGGCAGAGTGAATCAATATATCATCTAGATATACCACCACACAGGACTGAAGCATGTCGCGCAGGATGTCATTAATATATTCCTGGAACACTGCAGGTGTATTGCATAGGCCAAATGGCATCACCAGTAGAGTTGAGCGAGCATGCTCGGCCGATGCTCGGATCGGCTCGAGCATCGCTCTGCTCGGCACATGGCGGTACTCGTACGAGTACCGCCATGTGCTCGCCCGCCATGTTCGGGTGGCGGGGATCTGTGCCGAAGGAGGCACAGATCTGAAGACGCTCCGCTGGACCACCAGGGACTGGAGGTAGGGGGCATTGCGGAGATGAAGGGGGCATTGCGGAGATGAAGGGGGACAGTGTGGAGATGAAGGGGGACAGTGTGGAAGGGGGACATTGCGGAGATGAAGGGGGCATTGCGGAGATGAAGGGGGACAGTGTGGAGATGAAGGGGGACAGTGTGGAAGGGGGACATTGCGGAGATGAAGGGGGCATTGCGGAGATGAAGGGGGCATTGCGGAGATGAAGGGGGACATTGCGGAGATGAAGGGGGACAGTGTGGAGATGAAGGGGGACAGTGTGGAAGGGGGACATTGCGGAGATGAAGGGGGCATTGCGGAGATGAAGGGGGGCATTGACCAGGCACCCTCCCCTCATCAGAGCAGGGGGTGCCTGGTGTAATGCTCGTGTCGCCCCATTGAAGTCAATGGGGCTCGGGTGCTCGGCCGAGCACTCGAGCCTCCGGCGGTGCTCGGTCAGAGCACCCGAGCACCCGAGCATCGGGGTGCTCGCTCAACACTAATCACCAGATATTCGTAGTGCCCTGTTCTGGTATTAAATGCCGTCTTCCACTTGTCCCCAGCCTTAATTCTGATCATGTTGTAAGCAGCCCGCAAATCAAGTTTAGTGAAGATGGAAGAGCCCTTTAACCTGTCAAATAATTCTGTAACGAGTGGAATAGGGTAGGCATTCTTAGGCATCGGCTTATTCAGCCCCGGTAATCAATACATGGTCTAAGTTCACCATTTTTCTTCTTCACAAAGAAGAATCCGGCACCAGCCGGAGAGGTGGACTTGCGAATAATTCCTCTATTGAGGGCGTCCTCAATGTAATCCTCCATAGCCCTGTTTTCATCACACCCGAGGGCAGATCAATAGCACAATCATAGGATCTATGCTCGGGCAATGCGCTGGCCTCTCCCTTTCTGAATACGTCACTGAATTCCCTATATTCAGCTGGCACAGAGGGAGAGGTACACAAAATCTTAACTGGGTGCGATAGACAGTTTTTAGCACAATATTCAGACCAGGAATTAACCTCACATCTCTGCCAATCAAACTGAGGATTATGTAAGAGTAGCCATGGGAAACCCAGAATGACTGCATGGTGAGGAGAACGGATTATTTGGAAACGTACTTCCATTTTGTGGAGACCCCCCCACCGACATAGTGATAGGAATCGTTTCCATGGTAATAAATGCAGGTTCCAAGGGTCTGCCATCAATGGCTTCAATCACCAAGGGAGAGTCTCTTTTACATAACGGAATACTGTGCAATTCGGCAAAGGATTGGTCCATGAAGTACCCGGCTGCACCGGAATCTACCAGTGCCAAGACCACCCATATGCCAAAGAGAATACCACCTGGATGGTGGGTTTAATCGTACTTGAATCTAGGGACTGCTGTACACCACCTAGGGCCTGTCCCCCAAGGTACCATAGGTGCGTCCGTTTCCCGGCCGTACCGGATAAGTGCGTAAAAGGTGCCCAGGTTTACCACAGTATAAGCATAGGCCTTGCTTCCTACGGTACGCCCTCTCCTCCTTAGTAAGTCTGGTGAACCCAAGCTGCATTGGTTCTCCAGCTTCGGGTGAGGAATGGGAGGTGAGGGTGGGTTAAAAAGACTGCCATGACCATAGTTTCTGGATCTCGCCCTTTTTGCCAACCGTCTCTCACGAATGCAGGAGTCAATGAGCATGACATAGTCAATGTACTCATCCAGATCACTAGGTATATCTTGGGCAGCTATTTCATCCTTAATGGATTTGGATAGACCCTGAACAAAGGCTGCAACTAAAGCCTCATTGTTCCATCCCACCTCTGCTGCCAAGGTTCGAAATTCAATAGCATAGTCGCCCAGAGTACGCTCGCCCTGCTGTTTCTCCATTAACCTTTTGGCAGCAGAGGCAGCCCTGCCAGGAACCTCAAACACTCTGCGGAACTTCCTTACAAACTCGTTAAAAGGTTTGGCATTTTCCCACAAGGGGTTCGCCCAAGCCAGTGCCTTGCCCGTCAATAGCGATATCAAAAATCCAACCTTACTCCGGTCGTTAGGAAATGCCTGGGGCGTCAACTCCAAAAATATCTCCAACTGATTAATAAAGTCCCTGCATTGTGAAGGTTCGCCATCATATCTCAATGGAAACGGCGGCACCGCCGTTAAACCTCTGGTCGCTGTAGGAGGGGCTACAGGCGGATTATCCGGTGTCGTAGCTGGGGAGACCACCGAATTCTGATTAGGCTTGTCAAGGTGTACCGTACTCTCAAGTAATGTTTGTAATGCCAGTGCCAACTGGTCTATGCGCTGCTCGTGGACATCCATTCTCCAGTGGATGTTTTGTGTGTTACTTTCACCTTTACTGTCTGAGGTCATGGCCCTTTCGTACTGTAACGGTTTTAAGACACTCAGACCAGTAGTAAAATAAAACACAGTTTTATTAAATGAAAAGTAAGGTAAGCGATTGCCCTCTACAGGCAACACAAAATAATGGCAAAATATGGACAGATATGCCCCCACTGGCCCAGTATACAGAATCAGAGTATCACATATACTGTCTCAGGACAGGCACATAGTAGAAATACATTTAAGGGTTAAATGCACTAAACAGTCAGTCTCTGTTGTGGAGTTTGGCACGCCCAAGGTGGTGATAGGAAGTATTAAGTGTAGATGGAACAACACTTAGAGTTTTTGAGACAGGAACGCTGCTAGGCACTATGTGACCAGAGGTAGAATCAGCAGAACAGTTGCCCAGAATAGCCCCCTTGGGCGTAGCCACGGATACAACTGGATCTGCAAGTGCGTGAGTCGGGAGCCCCCACGGGAGTAACAACGGTACAGCTTGCACTGCAAGAGCTGGCTAATAGCCCCCACGTGTGTACTAACGGAGACCAACGGAACAGAGGTAGTTTGAGCCAATAGCCCCCACAGGCGTATACCTAAGGCAACCTGCAAGAGCTTTGAGCCAGTAGCCTCCACGGGCGCACCAATGGAGACCACACTATGCTGCAAGCGGAGAAGCCAATAGCCTTCCACGGGAACCTACCCTTTGCTGCAATAGCTTGAGCATTTAGCCCCAACGGGTGTAAACGTATGAGCAAGAGCCAATGGCGCCCTACCGGGATTGTTACCGAACGGGACTACTCTGCAGTTTGATAGAATGAGCCGCCGACCAACCAGAACATATAAGCGGCCGACTCAGCATATGTAGTGCGATATAGCTTAGGCTCTGTACCGGAGAGAGAAGGCTCAGCTAAGGATGAGGCAGCACAGCAAGGGTTAATATGCAGCTTTAAGGATCGAAGGCTCAGTGTAGCGGAATAGCTCTGCAAGTATCACGGAGGCTCAGTAACGGAAGCACAGTTCTGCAAGTGAGCACGGAGACTCAGCACTGGGAACAAAGCACAGCACGGGTGAAGTAGGTCACACTGCCAGCCTGGCAGGCAGCCGCAGCTGAAGTCAGAATGTCACTACGGCGACAACTGGAGCGGAAAGCAGGAACAAGCAGGTCACTGGAACAGGCCAGTACGGGTCACGTAGCAGGAAGTTAGCCAGGCCGGGTCGGATCACGGAGGTGGTACTCAGACAAGACGGGTCAATCATGAACAGGAACGTCAGCCAAGCCGGGTCAGATCACGGAGGTGGTTCTCAGACAAGCCCGGTCAATCACGAGCAGGAACACAGGAGCATAGTCAGAACAGGCCAAATCGGTACACAGGAATCCGGAACACAGGAACTCAGCAACAGCAACACTGGCTCTGAAACACCACAAAAGGGCACCTGACTGGTGTCACGGCCAGGCATAAAAAGGTCACCAGGGGCGGACCAAACCAGCTCAGCAAATCAGCGCATACCACAAGCGAGAGTGACAGAGGAGGATCACAGGCACTGTGATACCACCAGAATAACTGCGAGAGTGACCAAATTAATTGATTCTTGCCAATGTGCCCAGCAGCCTTAGAAGCGTGATACGTCTCTAGAAGATGGGTACGGAAAGGCTCGGCTACGAAACATTTGCCCTCTGGGGTCTCAGGTGGAGCATTAGCCTGATTAGCGAGAATCTCCTCCCCCAGGGGTGAAGTAATACTGGTTCGCAATGTAGCTAAAATGAGATTAGGCTGGATGATAGGTACCGGAGTCTCCTCCTTCTAGGTGTCTGGGTTAAATTGCCTGGACAGGGCATCTGCCCTGATATTCTTGGACCCAGGCAGATACAATAAAGTTAAAGTGCGACAGAAATAAGGCCCATCTAGCCTGACAAGAGGACAGTCTCTTAGCCTCAGATAGGTAAGTAAAATTTTTGTGATCAGTCAGGACCAATACTGGAGTTCGGGTGCCCTCAAGCAGGTGCCACCATTCCTTGAGGGCCAGAATAATTGCCAACAGCTCCCTCTCCCCAATCTCATAGTGACTTTGCGCGCTAGATAATTTTTTAGAAAATAATCCACAGGGCCTTAGCATACTCCCAGGGTCCAGGCGCTGTGACAATACGTTCCCTAACCCAGATTCTGAGGCATCAACCGCCAAGGTAAATGGCAGGGAGGGATTGGGGTGGGACAGCACAGAGGCAGAGGCAAATGCAGACTTTAGTGTCAAGAAAGCCTGCTCAGCTTTCTGAGAGCACTGGGAGGGATCCGCCCCCTTGTGTGTTAAGTCAGACAGAGGTTTCACAATTGTGGAAAAGTTTCTGATGATTTTCCTATAATGATTAGCAAAACCGAGAAAGCGTTGGATAGCATTGAGCCCCTTAGGACGTGGCCACTGCAGGACTGCTGCCAACTTATCCTTCTCCATTCTAATGCCATCCTTAGAGATAATTAAGCCCAGGAATGGTACCATGGGCTTGTGGAATTCGCATTTCTTGATTTTGCAGAAGAGTTTATTCTCACGAAATTTAAGCAGCACGGCAGTCACATCCTTGATGTGTTGCAACAAACTTGACGAATGTATGAGAATATCATCAAGATACACAACTACACAAGATTGTAGCATATCACATAATATATCATTAATAAACTCTTGAAACACTGCTGGTGCGTTACATAGCCCGAACGGCATAACCAGATATTCATAGTGGCCTGATCTGGTATTGAATGCCGTTTTCCACCGGCCCTTATCCTTATCAAATTATAGGCGGCCCACAATTCAAGTTTCGTAAAGATAGAGGAACCCTTCAACCGGTCAATCAGCTTGGTAATGAGTGGTATAGGATAAGCATTCTTAGGCATCAGTTTAATTAATCCACGATAGTCTATACAGGGTCGTAGTTCGACACTCTTCTTCTTTACGAAAAACAATCCTGCCCCCGAGGGCAAGGATGACTTCCTGATAATGTCCCTCTTCAGGGCATCAGAAATATACTCCTCCATGGCCTGATTCTCCTCGCAAGACAACAGGTAAGCACGACCCCGAGGAGGAACAGCACCAGGAGGCAGATCAATCACACAGTCACAAGCCCTGTGAGGCGGCAGTGCACTGGCCTGTCCCTTACTGAACAAGTCACTGAATTGGCAATACTCAGCCGGCACTGAGGGAGAGGTACACATGATCCTAGTAAGGTGGGATATGCAATGTTTGTCACAGAACTCCGACCAGGCAGTAATCTCACAAGTCTGCCAGATAAACCTGGGATTGTGCATATGTAACCAAGGAAACCCCAATATGAGAGCATGATGCGGGGAACGGATAATCTGAAAGCGTTGTACCTTGGAATGAAGTGCTCCAATATGCAAAGATAATGGAATTGTCTCCATAGTAATTTGGGCAGGTACCAATGGCCTACCATCAATAGCCTCAATCATCAAAGGAGACTCTTTCTCCACCAGTGGAATGCTATGGGAGGCAGCAAACGATTCGTCCATAAAATATCCGGCAGCACCGGAATCAACAAGCTCCGGGACCTCCACAGCAAGTTCAGCCCAGGAGACTACAACCTGTATAGTAGGCTTCTGACTAGTTGGGTCCAGGGACTGCTGAACGCCACCTAGGGCCTGTCCCCCAAGGTTACCTAGGTGTGTTCGTTTCCCGGCCATGTCGGGCAAGAATGGAGCAAATAACCAGCCTGACCTCAATATAAGCAGAGGCTTTGTCTGTGGCGTGGCACCCTCTCCTCTTTGGAAAACCTTGTGAACCCCAATTGCATTGGTTCACCACTCTCACCAGCTTGTACAGGAGGCATGGGAGGTGAGGGAGAGATGGGTGGGAAGCTTGATCTTGCTGGTTCCATTTCTCTGGCCCTCTGCTTCTGGTCCTTGGCCGCAATACGTTCCCTAATACGGGAATCCATCAAAATCGAGAAATCAATAAATTCATCAAGATCCGTTGGCAGTTCTCATGCTGCCATCTCATCCTTCAAACGTTCGCAAAGTCCCTGTGCAAATGCTGCCACCAGCTCTTCATTGTTCCAGCCCACCTCTGCTGCTAAAGTATGGAATTCGATGGCATAGTCTGCAACCGTGCGAGACCCTTGTTGGATCTCCATAAGTTTTTTTGCAGCAGAGGCAGTTCTCCCAGGAACTTCAAAAACTCTGCGAAACGCCCTTACGAACTCAGTGAAGTTCCTAGTACATGGTTTAGCGGCTTCCCACAAAGGGTTTGCCCATGCCAGGGCTCTGCCTGTCAGCAAGGAGATCATGAAGCCCACTTTACTGAGATCACTGGAAAAGGCATGAGGGGTTAATTCTAGGAAGATTTCCAACCGATTAATGATCCCTCTGCACAGGGTAGGCTTGCCATCGTACCTAAGAGGTAGTGGGGCAGTAGCCGTCAACCCTCTGTTTGAGTTAGTTTGCAACATAGACTGTGTTCCCAGTGTCGAAACGGGGGGGACCACCGGAGCAGGTACTGGTTTATCCAAGTGTGCCGTGTGCTCAAGAATCGTTTGAACAGCCAATGCCAACTGATCCAACTGCTGTTCATGAAGATCCATCCTCCAATGGATACTGTATGCATTACCGTCACCGGTACCATCTGAGGTCATGGCCCTTTCGTACTGTTACGGTTCAGTACACTCAGAAACAGTAGATGTTGGTAAAATAACACAATGTTATTAAAAGCACACAATGAATAACGTAACCCTCACGGGTCCAGCATATAGCACATAGATAACTGACACAGGACAGGTTACTGTAACAGTTTTGTAAGACACTCAGACCAGTAGGTTAGAATAAAACACAGTTTTATTAAAAGACACAAAAGATTGCCCACTACAGGCAATATAGTATGACAGGAAAATGACAACCACGTACAGATGCCTTCTCAGGCCCAGTATACAGGGAAATGAATAGATACTGTCACAGGACAGGCATAATCAGGCATACTAGTATAACATGGGTTAAAGTTCATGAAAAGCAATCAGTCTCTGTTGTGGTGTGTTTGACAATGCCCAGTAGCTGGTAAAGGAGCGAGACTGTGGTGCAAGATGTAAGAGCACCAGTCAGTAAGGCAGAACTGAGACTACTTCTTGTGCTGAGCAGGGAACGGAGGCCACAATACTCTGCAAGAGCTAGCACTCGTTGAGCCGTGAGCACCCGACCGGTGTGGTAACCGGAGAGAAGGTACACTGCGAGAGTTGAGGGATTAGAGCCAGTAGCACCCAACCGGTGCGTAACGGAGACACAGACACTGCAAGAGCTGAGGTGTTTAGAGCCAATAGCACCCGACCGGTGCAGACAGTGAGAAAGGATCACCACCCTCAACCGGAGGCCGGTCTGGTGCAACCGGAGCAGGAACGTCAGTCAATCCAAGTCGGTACACGGGAGTAGGAACGTCAGCCAGGCCGGGTCGGTACACAGGAGCAGGAACTTCAGCCAAGTTGGGTCGGTACACGGGAGCAGGAACTTCAGCCAAGCTGGGTCGGTACACAGGAGCAGGAACATCAGCCAAGCTGGGTCGGTACACGGAGCAGGAACGTCAGCCAGGCCGGGTCAGAACACAGGAGCAGGAAAAGCAGAATGGTCAGGCAGTCTGGGTCGGTTCACAGGCAGGAGACGAGATGCAGAGTAGTCAGGCAGGCCGGGTCGATACACTGAGAACAGCTGAGATCAGGAAAAGCGCTGGTACTGAAACACCACGAAAGGGCACTGGAGCTGTGCCAGAACCCAGTATTTAAAGGCCATACTGGGCGGGACAAGCACAGTACAGCCAATAGGAGTAGAGCAGGAGTGTAGACTGACAGAATGTCGCAAAAAGAGCACGGGCACCGTGATAGTACCCCCCTCTCAAAGACCCCCTCTCCTAGAAGAGGGACCTGGTTTCTGAGGATATTTAGAGTGAAAATTACGCAGCAATCTTGGAGCATGAAGATCATTCTTATCAATCCAGGAACGTTCTTCAGGGCCATAGCCCTTCCAATGGACCAAATATTGCAATTTTCCTCTAAATCTGCGTGAATCAATGATGCTTTGGACCTTGTACTCCTCCTGACCCTGAACCTCCACAGGACCGGGGACCACAGGAGTTGTAGTGTAGTGGTTGCATACCAGAGGTTTCAGCAAGGATACATCGAACACATTGTTAATGCGCATAGACACTGGGAGATCCAAGGCATACGAGACAGGGTTGACTTTGCGGATCACCCTGAAGGGACCAATGAACTTACTACACAGAACTTACAAATGGAGGTTTCTGGAGGAAAGCCATACCCTGTCCCCAACCTGAAAGGAAACCGAAGGCAGCCATCTACGGTTAGCGTGGCGCTGATGACGCTAGAACGACTGACTGAGGGCCCTCTGAACCTGTGCCCAAGTGGAGTGGAGTTGCTCGATGTGCTCGTCCAGAGCTGGAATCTGTCCGGGAGCACACATGGCTGAAACCCGTATTCGATAAGAAATGTGGAGCTCCCAGATTATGAATTAACCACACAGTTGCTGGCGAACTCTGCCCATGGCATCATGATGATCGGTAGCAAAACAGTGCAGGAACTGCTCCAATTCTTGATTGGCACGCTCAGAGGCTCCATTGGTCTGGGGATGGTAGGCAGATGAAAAGGACAGCTGAATGCCCATCTGGTTACAAAACGCTCTCCAAAATCAAGATAGAAATTGGCTCCCACGGTCAGACACCAGAACTCTCGGTAACCCATGCAACCGGAATACCTCTTTAGCAAAGACCACTGCCAGCTCCTGGACTGAGGGAAAGCCAGGAAGGGGCACGAAGTGAGCCATCTTAGAGAATCTATCAGCCACCATAAGTATGAAAGAATAACCCCTGGACACAGGCAATTCTCCCAAGAAATCAATGGATATGTGGGACCAAGGTCATTCACCATTCGGTACTGGTTGGAGTAAGCCAACTGGAGGTGTCTAGGGGTTTTGGCATGAGCACAGGTGGTACAGGCTGCAATGAATGCGGAGCAGTCGGCCCATAGGGAGGGCCACCAAAATAATTGTGAGAGAGACCAAATTAATTGATCCCTCCCAATATGCCCAGCAGCCTTAGATGAATGGTATGTTTCAAGCAAGCGGGTACAAAATGGCTCCTCCACAAAACACTTGCCCACTGGGGTATCTGGGGGCACCGTAGCCTGGGTAGCCAGAATCTCCTCCTCCAGTGGCGAAGTGATGCTAGTAAATAGAGTAGCCAGGATGCGATCAGGCTGAATGATGGGTACGGGGACCTCATCCTTCTCCATCTCTGGCCCAAATTGCCTAGACAGGGCATCAGCCCTAACTTTCTTGGAGCCCGGCAAGTAGGATACAATAAAGTTAAAATGAGATAAAAACAGGGCCCATCTGGCCTGACGTAAGGACAATCTTTTAGCCTCCGAGAGATAAGTCAAATTTTTGTGGTCAGTTAGAATTAACACAGGAGTTCTTGTACCCTCCAGCAGGTGATGCCATTCTTTCAGGGCGAGAATGATAGCCAGGAGTTCTCTGTCCCCAATTTCATAGTGACTCTGGGCACTAGATAGTTTTTTTGAGAAGAACCCACATGGTCTCAGAGTGCCCCCGGGAACCGGACGCTGTGACAAAACTGCCCCTACCCCATTCTCAGAGGCATCAACCTCCAATATGAATGGAAGGGAAGGGTTGCGGTGGGACAGTACAGGAGCAGATGCGAAAGCGGACTTTAATGTCTCAAAAGCATGATCAGCTGCCTCAGACCATTGGGATGGGTTAGCACCCTTGTGTGTAAGGTCAGACAGAGGTTTAACAATAGTGGAAAAGTTCCGGATAAACTTCCTGTAATAATTAGCAAACCCAAGAAAGCGCTGAATAGCTTTTAACCCTTTGGGTCATGGCCATTGCAATACCGCTGCGAGTTTCTCCTGGTCCATAGCAATGCCATCCTTCGAAATCACAAAACCCAAAAAAAGGCACCATGGACCTGTGAAACTCGCATTTCTCCATTTTACAAAATAGTTTATTCTTGCGTAATCGAAGCAAGACATAGGACACATCCTTGATGTGTTGAGACAGGCTAGCCGAGTGTATGAGTATGTCATCTAGGTAGACTACTACGCAGAACTGTAGCATATCACGGAGGATATCATTAATAAATTCTTGAAATACAGCGGGTGCGTTACAAAGGCCAAACGGCATGACTAGATATTCATAATGCCCCGATTTGGTCTTAAATGCCGTTTTCCACTCGTCCCCCGCTCTTATTCTGATCAGGTTATAGGCAGCCCATAGATCTAATTTAGTAAAAATGGAAGAACCTTTTAACCTGTCGAATAGTTCAGTAATGAGTGGTATGGGGTAGGCATTCTTGGACATTAGTTTATTCAGTCCCCAGTAATTAATACAAGGTCTCAACTCGCCATTCTTCTTTTTAACAAAAAAGAAACCAGCTCCAGCAGGCGAGGTAGATTTTCTAATAATCCCTCTTTTAAGGGCATCGTCAATATATTTCTCCATGGCCTGATTCTCCTCGCACGACAGCGGGTACGTGCGGCCCCTAGGAGGCACAGAGCCAGGAGCAAATCAATAGCGCAATCGTACGCCCTATGCTGGGGCAAAGTGCTAGCCTCTCCCTTACTAAAAACATCACTAAATTGGTGATATTCGGCTGGCATGGAGGGAGAGGTACACAAAATCTTAATTGGATGAGTCACGCAATGCGCCATACAATACTCGGACCAAGATGTGATCTCACAAGTCTGCAAGTCAAACTGGGGATTATGCAAATGTAACCATGGAAACCCCAGAATGACCGCATGATGAGGAGAATGTATAATCTGAAACCGCTGTTCCTCCGTGTGGAGAGCCCCAATAGTCATAGATAGCGGAATAGTTTCCATAGTTATCTGAGCCGGTTCTAACAGTCTGCCATCAATGGCCTCAATGGCTAAGGAAGATTCCCTCTTGACCAACGGAATCTGATGTAACGCAGCAAATGAACTGTCCATGAAGTATCCGGCCGCGCTGGAATCAACCAGGGCCATAACCTCCACCGAATGTTCTGCCCATGAAAATGCACCTGGATCGTGGGTTTCTGTATAATAGGGTCTAGCGACTGCTGAACACCACCTAGGGCCTGTCCCTCAAGGTACCCTAGGTGCGTTCGTTTCCTGGACGTACAGGACAGGTACGTAATAGGAGCCCAGCCTTGCCACATAACCCCTGCCTCCTACGGTGTGCCCGTTCTTGCTTAGATAGTTTGGCGAACCCAAGCTGCATTGGTTCACAGGTCTCCTGTGTACGTTCAGGAAGCATGGGAGGCGAGGGAGGGATGGGTGGGACCAAACAACTGTTTTGCCCAATGTTCCTGGGCTGTAGTTGCGGTCTTTAGCCATAAGTCTCTCATGAATATGAGAATCAATCAGAATAGCGAAATCAATGTATTCGTCCAAATCACTAGGCACTTCTCTAGCTGCCGTTTGTAAAAGTTTGTTCGACACACAGACACAATGGTTTAGGATAAAAACACAGTTTTATTGAAATCACAATAAAATAAGAACCCTCACAGGTCCTGTAGTATACAAGCAGTGTAGTACAGACACACGACAGGTTAGCAATATAAATGCCCACACAGGTCCAGTACAAACCTAAGGTACAAGCAGTTTATACTGACACAGGTCAGGCAAAAGGTGTTGGATTCCCAGGACTCAGGTACTGCAAGAGTTAAAGTTCATCAAGGAGTATAAACAGTTCCATGTGTTGAAAGTACTTGTGATAGCACTCTGCAGATAGAGAGCTTCTGGACACTAAATGCTAGCAGAACAAACGTGAACTGCCAGATTACAGGAATAGCTTTAGAGAGCACTGCCGGAGCAGTAACGGAGGCAGACACTTGCAACCGGCAGGAGTAGTAACGGAGGACAAGCCAAAGGCGCACTACCGGAGCAATAATGGAGGCAGACACTTGCAACCGGTAGGAGCAGTAACGGAGGACCAGCCAATGGCACACTACCGGAGCAATCACGGAGGCAGACACTGGCAACCGGTGGGAGCAGTAACGGAGGACTAGGCCAAAGGCACACTGCCGGAGCAGTAACGGAGGCAGACACTAGCAACTTGCAGGAGCAGTAACGGAGGACAAGCCAATGGCACACTACCGGAGAAATAATGGAGACAGCAACTTGCAACCGGTATGAGCAGTAACGGAGGACTAGGCCAAGGCACACTGCTGGAGCAGTAACCGAGGCAGACACTAGCAACCTGCAGGAGCAGTAATGGAGGACAAGCCAATGGCACACTACTGGAGCAATAATGGAGGCAGACACTTGCAACTGGTAGGAGCAGTAACGGAGGACTAGGCCAAAGGCACACTGCCGGAGCAGTAACGGAAGCAGACACTAGCAACCTGCAGGAGCAGTAACGGAAACTGACTCTCGCTCTCAGTAGAGCAATTAGAACCGGATCGCCTGGAGTATGAGAATGTCGCCAAGGCGACAATAAGCTGTAGAAGCAAGAACGTCAACCAAGCCGGGTACGATCGTGGAGCAGGAACGTCAGCCAAGCCAGGTCGGTACACAGGAACAGGAACGTCAGCCAAGCCGGGTCGGTACACAGGAACGGGAACGTCAGTCGAGCCGGGTCGGTACACAGCAGCAGGAATGTCAGCCAGGCCGGGTCGGTACACAGGAGCAGGCACTGAAGAGTAGTCAGGCAATCCGTGTCGGTACACAGGAGCAGGAGAACAGATGCGGAGTAGTCAGGCAGGCCAAGTCGGTACACTGGGAAACACTGAGCAGAAAACTAGCACTGATACAGGAACACCACGAAAGGGCACCGTGTGGGCACTGGAGCTCAGAATATAAAGGCAATACTGAGCGGGATCAATACAGGACAGCCAATGGGAGCACACAGGATAAACTGACAGGAAAACAACACAAGGGAGCACGGGCACCATGATACCGTCTCATCCTTAATACGGTCAGCAAGTCCCTGAGCAAAAGCTGCCACCAGGGCTTCGTTGTTCCAACCTACCTCTGCTGCCAATGTACGGAATTATATGGCATAATCGCCCACAGTACGATTGCCCTGTTGTATTTCCATCAATCGTTTGGCAGCAGAGGCAGCTCTACCAGGAACTTCAAATGCCCTCCGAAAGGTATACACAAACTCCCTGAAGTTCCTGGTGCATGGTTTAGCATTCTCCCACAGGGGGTTGGCCCACGCCAGGGCTCTGCTCGTCAATAGAGATATCATGAACCCCACCTTAGGAAAGGCATGAGGGGTTAGTTCCAGAAAAATTTCTAACTGATTAATAAACCCCCTGCACAGGGTGGGTTCGCCATCGTACCTGAGCAGTAACGGAGCAGAAGCGGTTAACACTTTAGCTGAGGCCACAGATGTCATGGATTGAGTCTCCGGTGTCTAAACTGAGGGGACCACCGGACTCTGAACTGGTTTACCGAGATGCGCCGTGCGCTCAAGAATAGTTTGTATGGCCATTGCCAACTGGTCCAAACGCTGCTCATGTACATCCATCCTCCAATGGATGTTCTGTGCACTTCCCTCACCTTTACTGTCTGAGGTCATGGCCCTTTGTACTGTAACAGTTTGTTTGACACACAGACACAGTCAGTTTGGATAAAACACAGTTTTATTAAGCAATTAGAAATGCAATAACCCTCACAGGTCCCGTAGTATATACTCAGTATAATCCAGACACAAGACAGGTTACATTTACATATGCCCACACAGGTCCAGTATAGATACAGAGTCCATAAAACGATATACTGACACAGGTCAGGCAGAACTTGAAAGAGTCCCAGTGTATCGGTACTGCATGGGTTAATGGCCTTCAGCAAGTGTAAACAGTCCCATGTGAGGAAAGACCTGTTAAGAAACTCACCTAGGATAGAGAGCTTAGATACGAGTAATGCCCAGTAATAGGTTAGCAGACAATGGTGAACTGCCTGAGCAGTAACGGAGGCTGAGCAACATAGAGCACTGCCGGAGCAATAACAGAGACTAGGCCCCGTGATCACTGCCATAGCAGTAACGGAGATTGAGAGACGTGGACACTGCCGTAGCAGTAACGGAGACCAGGCAACTTTTACTCTCCCGTAGCAGTAAACGGAGACTAAGCCACTTGCACTCTGCCATAGCAGTAAACGGACGCTAGGCCACTGGCACTCTGCTGTAGCAGTAATGGAGACTAGGCCACTTGCCCTCTGCTGGAGCAGTAACGGAGACTAAGTGACTGGAGACTGCCATGGCAGTAATGGAAACTGAGCAACTGAGCACTGCCATGACAGTAACGGAATGAGCAAATGAGCAACTCGCCCTGAGGTGGCAACCAACCGGGAGTGTCTAGAATGATAAGCCAACAGGAATGTCGCCGAGGCGACACAGAGGCAACCAAAACCAAAACTGCACAGCTGTCACAGACAGCGAGAAAGGATCACCACCCTCAACCGGAGGCCGGGCTGGTGCAACCAGAGCAGGAACGTCAGCCAATCCAAGATGGTACATGGGAGCAGGAATGTCAGCCAGGCCGGGTCAGTACACAGGAGCAGGAACTTCAGCCAAGCCGGGTTGGTACTTGGGAGCAGGAACGTCAGCCAAGCCGGGTCGGTACACAGGAGCAGGAACATCAGCCAAGCCGGGTCGGTACACGGAGCAGGAACGTCACCCTGGCCGGTTCGGTACACAGGAGCAGGAAAAGCAGAATGGTCAGGCAGTCCGGGTTGGTTCACAGGCAGGAGACGAGATGCAGAGTAGTCAGGCAGGCCGGGTCCATACACTGAGAACAGCTGAGATCAGGAACAAGCACTGGTATTGGAACACCACGAAAGGGCACCGGAGAGGTGCCAGAACCCAGTATTTAAAGGCCATACTGGGCGGGACAAGCACAGTATAGTCAATAGGAGTAGAGCAGGAGTGTATACTGACAGAATGTCGCAAAAAGAGCACAGGCACCGTGATACTCCCACAGCGGTATGGTGGAGATCCTGATGGTTGCCGTGGCTTCCTTAAACAGCTGGGCATATATTTTCAGTTGGTACTGTATGCCTTTCCTAATGAGTGCAGTAAGGTCGGTTTCCTTATATCCCTTCTGACGGGCAGGGCAGTGGCATGGGCCAATCCATTATGGGAAACGAACAAACCTATTGTTCACGATTTTCCGAAATTTCTGAGATCGTTTAAGCAAGTCTTTGATAGGCCAGGCCGTCTGGCATTGACATCCAAGCACCTTATGACCCGTCAGGGTACTCGCACGGTGGCCGATTATGCTAAAGGGTTCTGTACCCAAGCAGCCGAGGTAGACTGGAATAACGAAGCTCTGATGGCCATGTTTTTCCAAGGGCTCTGTGATACAATGAAAGATGAAATTTCTGCTTGCGATCTACTTAATGATTTGGACAGGCTGATTGACTTTTGTATTCTGATGGATACCAGAAACAGAAAGAGACCCTCATTTAAGCAGTACCTGTGGAGGTCCTCAAACAGAATGTCTTCTCGTTTTTATGGCCCACCCTATCCATTCTCGCCTCCCATGCCTCCTGGGCTTATGTCAGAGGTTACCGAACCTATGCAGGTGGATGCCATAGTCAGGGGGAGACCCTCGTTTGCTGAGCGCCTTCTGAGGCCTCAAGGGGAGACATCTCCTCAAGATTATGACCCACCCTATCCCCCCTCATCTCCCATGCCTCCTGATCTTGTCTCGGAGAGTGGCAAATCTAGGATAGTGTGTGTGACTCAGCTTTCAAGGGAGGAGAGAGCCTTTAGGAGGAGGGAAGGACTTTGTCTTTACTGTGGTAAGGCAGGACATCTGTTGTGGTCCTGTCTGATTTGTCCTGAGAGATGCAAAAGTCAAGATCCAGTCAGGGACATGTGATTGGTGGCATTTCATTGTTCCCAGAAAATTTTTTGGATAAGCCCATGTTGAAGGCCTGTATTTATTGGGCAAATAAATCTGCCTCAGTTCCAGCGTTACTGGACACAGGAGCTGATGGCTGCTTTATGGATGTGGAATTTGCAGCCAGTAAGAATATCCCATTGTTGCCTCTTGCTTCCCCTCTGGCTGTAGAAGCCATTGATGGTAGACCATTACAGCCCTCAAATATTACGCATGAGACCGCCTTGTTAACCCTGAGGGTAGGAGCCCTGCATACTGAAACCCTGAAATTTCAGATTATTAACTCTCCGCGTAATGCCATGGTCCTGGGGTTCCCTTGGGTACAAAAACATAACCCCAGAATAGATTGGCACACTTGTGATATCTTAGGCTGGTCCCCACAATGCTCAAAGTCTTGTCTGTCTTGCCCCATGAGAGCTACTCAAGCCTCGACTCCACTACTTCCAGAGGAGTATACGTCATTCATAAACGTTTTCAGCGAAAGTCAGGCTGAGGTCCTTCCTCCTCACAGACCATATGATTGCACGCTGGAATTGTTACCTGGTACTACAACTCCAAGGGCCCTTGTCTATGGAGGAGAATAAGGCCATAGAGGAATATGTGTCTGTTGCGCTGGCCAGAGGCATCATTCGTATATCCACATCTCCTGCTGGTGCTGGATTTTTTTTTTCAAAAAGAAGGACATAGAATTACATCCATGCATTGACTTTTGTTGTCTAAACAAGATATTGGTAAAGAATACATGTCCTATTCCCCTGATCACTGAACTCTTTGACCAGATCAAAGGGTCAAAGATATTTACGAAATTCGATCTGAGACCAGCATACAACTTGGTATGAATTAAAGAAGGGCATGAATGGAAGTGTTACGGTTTTAGATGAACACTCAGACAGATTGATAAGGTTAAAAGACTTTATTAAAAAGAGCATATACTGAACAAGGCCCAGGGGACCACAAGGCAGAGCACACAGAAACAAATAATACACAGTAGCTGCAGGAATGCAATATTAGAATACTTAGACTGGCACAACTGAATGTAAAGTTTGTGGACAGATGCTGGCAACCCGTAGGGAAGCTGACCCAGTGAGCGTACACAGGAGGAGTACTGTAACAGAACTGGCACTACCCAGACGCCTGGGTACCAAAACCCTGTGGAGCGAGGCAACTCTGACCCAGACTGTATGGAACGAAACTGGCACTGTCCAGATGCCTGGACACCAAGGCAACTCAGACCCAGACTGTAAGGAAAGAAACTGGCACAGTGGAGGCTAGAACTGAATACGGGTTCCAAATACCGGGCAACTGTGAAGTAACCATCTCCCCTCGGGAGGGATAATAGAGACCAAGGTAGCTGCTAATTATAGACCCTAGAAAGCTAGGGGTGGATCAAGGCAACAGTAGGTAGCTGTCACACAGCTAATGGCCCTTAGCCTGCAGTATGGATAGTATAACGCTGTCTCTATGGGAGGAACTGCCCAAAGCAGTGGGAAGCCCTACCTGGTCACTCCAGGTACACGAAGGGTAAAGGTAATGCCCAACCAAACAGAGTAACTCCCAGAGGGAGTGAGCACAGCGTAGTAGGTAGGAAGGCCACAGAGGGAGATCAGAGTAAAAAGTCAGAGTAGAACTCCGGTACTGGTACTTCGAATGTGCACACCGCTAGCAGCAGTTAAGGAGCAGCTTAAGCCCAAGCTTAGCCCTTTGGTCGACAAGGAACAGCGCCACGTGGCGCAACACTGCATGTAACGAATGCCCAGAATAATAATAGCCACCAGGGGTCGCTCTGACACAGACGGGTCCTGTAGGCACCGGAGCCCGTTAAGCGGAATAGGGATACCGCAACGGAACGGAAAAGCGCCCCTACTGGTCGGCAATGGAGCGGTTCTATGCCAGAATACAGTCAGCAATGGAGAGGGTCTGCAGCCAGGATATAGCCAGCACAGGAGCAGGTATCAGCCAGGATACAGTCAGCATCGGAGCAGGGTCACCTCCAGGACGATCAGAGACGAAGCGGGATCTTCAGCCAGGATATAGTCAGCAACGGAGCGGGTTCTCATCCAGGGACGATCAGAGACAGAGCAGGATCTTCATCCAGAATACTGTCAGCAACGGAGCGGGTTCTCAGCCAGAATACAGTCAGCAACGGAGCGGGTTCTCAGCCAGAATACGAGTCAGCAACGGAGCAGGTTCTCAGCCAGAATATGAGTCAGCAATGGAGCGGGTTCTCAGCAAGAATACAAGTCAGCAACGGAACGGGTTCTCAGCCAGGATACGAGTCAGCAACGGAGAGTGAAACAGGAACACAGGAACAACTCGTAGTCAGGCAGGCCAGGTCATACACAGTGTAGAAATGTCACGGTTTTATTGAACACTCAGACAACTGGGTAAGTTAGAAAGCTTTATTCAACAATATAAAGCGCAACAAGGCCCCTCACGGATCCAAACTTTACAACAACAGTAAGCAAGTTTGACACAGGACAGGGCATACAATTAGCAGTACAATACTGGAGGCTTTACCGGCCTTACCGAATACCGGGTAAGGCAGCCTGAAGGCAAATGCAACAAGGACCTGGAAGGCTCTACCGGCCTTACCGAATACCGGGTAAGGCAGCCTGTATCTGGTGCAACAAGGAACTGAGGAGGCTCTACCGGCCTTACCAAATACTGGGTAAGGCAGCCCGTAATCCGGTGCAACAAGGACTTGGGATGCTCTATCGGCCTTACCGAATACCGGGTAGGGCAGCCTGCATCTGATGCCACAAGGAACTGAGGAGGTTCTACCGGCCTTACCGAATACCGGGTAAGGCAGCCTATAATCTGGTGACACAAGGACTTGAACGGCTCTACTGTGATACTGGCAGATAGGAAGTAATAGGCTGGCAACGTAACCGCTAGTGGCTAGATAGCACTGACCGGGTGTACGTAACGGAGGCCACAGGGAATCACAGGCTGAGCGTATTATGGATAGGCAAAGTTAACCGCTTAGTGACTGGATAGTACTGACTGATGTATGTATCGGAGGCCACAGAGAAGCACAGGCTGGGCGACTAATGGATAGGCAACGTTAACCGCTTAGTGACTGGATAGCACTGACTGGTGTACGTATTGGAGGTCACAGAGAAGCACAGGCTGGGCGTATAATGGATAGGCAACGTTAACTGCTTAGTGACTGAATAGCACTGACTGTTGTACGTATCGGAGGCCACAGAGAATCACAGGCTGGGCGTATAATGGATAGGCAACATTAACCGCTTAGTGGCTGGACAGTGCAGACTGAATGTACGTAGCAGAGGCCACACTGACAATAGCAGAAACAACACAAACAGCGTAAGTCAGACAATGCCTGGATCAGTATCAGAGAGCGGTAGTCAGCCCAAGCCTGAATCGGTACACAGGAGCGGTAGTCAGCCAAAGCCTGAATCGGTACACGAGAGCGGTAGTCAGCCAAAGCCTGGATCGGTACACAGAGAGCGGTAGTCAGCCAAAGCCTGGATCGGTACACAGAGAGCGGTAGTCAGCCAAAGCCAGAATCGGTACACAGGAGCAGCACAGTAACGAGGTCAGATGAAAACCGGATCAAACATGGAACAGGAGCGCAGGAAAACATAAGGTCAGAGACACCACGAAAGGGCACCGGCCCAATGACAGGAGGGTGTATATAAAGGCTAGCCATGGGAGGGGCTAGCCAGCTAGCACCAATAAGAGGCAGCCAGGCACAAACCCGGAAGTAAGAATGTTGACATAGAATCACGGTCACCATGATAGTACCCCCCTCTCAAAGACCCCCCCTCCTGCCTTGAGGGGGTCTGGGTTTGTTAGGAAACTTGGCATGGAATCTGCGCAACAGAATTGGAGTATGAATATCAGAGTGGTTAACCCATGAACGTTCCTCTGGACCATAACCCTTCCAGTGTACCAAGTATTGGACCTGGCCACGGAATCTACGAGGTCCAGAACACTCTGCACCTCATATTCATCATGATCCTGTATACGCACAGGACCAGGGACAGCAGGAGTGGTAGTATAGCAGTTACAAACCAATGGCTTAAGCATTGACACATGGAATACATTATGTATTTTCACGGAACAGGTAATTCCAATGCATAGGAGACAGGGTTAACTCGACGAAGCACCTGGAACGGACCCACAAATCGAGGGGCAAACTTAAGGCAAGGCACCTGCAACCTGAGGTTCTTCAAGGACAACCAGACCCAGTCCCCTACCTGGAATACAGGAGCCGGTAGACATCTGTTATTGGCATGTCGCTGGATACGTGCAAAAGATTCACGTAGGGTACTCTGGACCTGTGCCCATGTAGAGTGGAGCTGACTAATATGCTCATCCAGAGCCGGAATCTTCTGTGCCTGAAAGTTGTCTTGGAGCAAGCATGGTTGAAACCTGTAATTGATCAGGAAGGGTGAGCTCCCAGAAGTGCTTCATACCGCACAGTTCCTGGCAAACTCTGCCCACGGCAACAAGTCAGCCCAACTGTCGTGATGATTGGAAATAAAACAACACAGGAACTGCTCCAATTCCTGGTTGGCACATTCAGAGGCCCCATTAGACTGAGGATGATATGCCGAGGAGAATGACAGCTGAATCCCCATCTGGTCACAAAAGTCCCTCCAAAATCTCGAGACAAAGTGACTCCCATGATCCGAGACCAGCACCTTGGGTACCCCGTGGAGTCGGAATACAATTGCCAGCTCCTTAGCAGATGGCAAGCCAGGGAATGGCACAAAATGAGCCATCTTTGAGAACCTGTCAACTATCATTAGGATTACAGTAAACCCTCTGGAGACCAGCAGTTCTCCCAAGAAATCAATGGATACGAGTGACCAAGGCCGGTCCCCATTAGGAACAGTCTGTAAAAGACCCACAGGAAGATGTCTGGGGACCTTGGATCGGGCACAAGTGATACAGGCTGCTGTAAATGCCACAGAATCATCCCTCATGCCAGGCCACCAAAATATACAGGACCAAATTAATTGATCCTTCCAAATTAATTGATTCTTCCCAACATGACCAGCCGCCCGGGAAGAGTGGTAGGGTTCCATTAGTTTAGCCCGAAAAGGCTCGGCCACAAAGCACTTGCCCACAGGCTTTTCTGGAGGAGCATCGGCCTGGGATGCCAAAATCTCCTCCCCTAAGGGAGAAGTGATACTGGTTCATAGGTGGCAAGTATACGGTTAGGAGGAATAATTGGCACAGGGATAGAGTCAGCTTCAGGATCAGAGCCAAATTGTCTGGATAGGGCATCCGCACGTACATTCTTAGTGCCAGGCAAATATGAGACACTGAAATTAAAACGAGACAAAAATAGCGCCCACCTTGCTTGCCTCGGAGAAAGCCTTTTGGCCTCTGCGAGATATATGAGGTTTTTATGATATGTCAGAATCAAGATAGGTACCTTAGTGCCCTCCAACAGATGTTACCATTCACGTAAGGCCAGAATGATTGCTATGAGCTCCCGGTCTCCAATATCATAAAGACTCTGCGCCTTGGTCAATTTTCTTGAAAAGGACCCACATGGTCTCAAAGGCTTATCTGGACCTGGTTTTTGGCCCAAGACTGCCGCGATTCCAGTCTCGGAAGCATCCACCTCTAAAGTAAATGGCAACCCAGGAACAGGATGCAACATAAATGCTTCAATAGCTTCTGGGGACCATTCTGATGCGGAGGCACCCTTGTGGGTCATATCAGTTAGTGGTTTAACAATACTGGAATAGTCGCGACTAAATTTCCTGTAATAATTCGCGAATCCAAGAAATCGTTGTAAGGGTTTGACGCCCGTGGGCCGCGGCCATTGTTGTACAGCTGCAAGCTTGTCCTTATCCATAGCAAACCCTTCCTTAGAGATCACATACCCCAAAAAGGCCACACTGGACCTATGGAACTCGCACTTTTCGAGTTTGCAATACAGCTTACTCTCCCTTAATTTCTGCAAGACCGCAGACACATGACCACGGTGAGTCTCCAGGTTGGGAGAGTAAATCAAAATGCCGTCTCAGTACATGACCACAGAAGATTGTAAAAAATCTTGTAGGACATCATTAATAAATTCTTGAAATACTGCTGGGGCATTGCACAGACCAAATGGCATAACTAAATACTTGTAATGCCCCGTACGAGTATTGAAAGCTGTTTTCCACTCATCACCGTCTTTAATCCGAACTAAATTATATGTCACCCTCAGGTCCAGCTTGGTAAAAATGTAAGCGCCTGGTAACAATACAGAGGATGTGATGCGGACGTGAGAACACGAGAGTGTACGTGAGAGCGGTGAGAGGAGGGGGGGGAGCAAGGTGGAACAGTGGTGGCGGTCATCACCGATGGCGTCTAACCCTGGAGGAATGTGGGACGACTGGATGAGATAGAGGAATGGTATGGAGGAGCCCAGCAAAAGCAATAAGCAGCGGTGAAAAGATCTGGACAGGTTGTAGAGCGACATAGGCAGAGAAGAAGAGGTAGAGATGAAGGAAGGGAGGAGTGGACGGTCTGAACGGCTAAACGTGAGTGCGGCCTTCGAACAAAGTGGTGTGCTCGTTAAGCGCTTATAGCATGGGTCTGGCTCAAGATCGTCTATGAATGCCTGTGGATTTTATTTCTTTTTGTCGCTCCCTCAGAGTGCCAGGGAAGTAGATTTGCTTCTTTAAGCTGCTTAGGCCTTATAATCCAGGGAGTGGAGTAAAAGGGGGTAGATCTTCAATTTTGTTATCCCAAGGAGATAAAGATGGTAAATCTGTAAATATAGAAGAGAGGATACAACAATTAGATGAGAATAATAGGTCCTCATATCTTCCTCAGACTTCGTTGAGTATTCAGAATATGGTAACACAGGATTTTCTTATGCAGGCGTTGGAAGATCACAGGGGAAAGATAAGAGAGGATTTGTCTAACACACTTAAGAACATACAGACAGAAATTAATATGATTAATGTGAAATTACAACAAGCATTGGATAAAGTGGACTCACTTAATTTTGAATTGGACACAGTAAAGTAAGAACATAAAAATCTGGAAAAAAGCATGAAGACCTCCAGTCTAAAACATCAGAGTTAGAAGATAGGTCAAGGAGGAAAAAATTAAGAATTAGAGGAGTATCAGAAGTTATGTGCAGGAAAATCTGTCCACTTTTCTGTGTGCCTTTTTTAAGGAATTGGTAGAGTTCATTGGTTCTAAAGATTTACTATTTGAAAGAGTACATAGAACTGGTAAACCTCCGATTGAAGATACGCAGAGTCCAAGAGACGTGATTGTCCGTTTTCAAAATTATATATATAAAGAGAGAATCTGGAGGGCTAGGAATAAGCAGGATGGTTTAAGTGATAAATTTAAAAAATTAAGAATTCTGCAGGATTTATCCTATACTACTAGAAAGAAAAGGATGGAATTAAAAGTCATAGTAGATATATTGAATAAAGAGAATATAAGATTTATGTGGGGTTTCCCGGTCCAAATTATGGTGACTTATCAAGATAATAGATATTTTATTAGATCTAAAAAACAGGGGCTGTCTCTGTTTAAACAGTGGGGTGTACCATGTTAGAGAAATGCTGGAGATTAGATCTATTAGGTTATAGAAAAGATAGGATGTGTTTGGAATTTTCGTGTTAACTTTGTTGCTCCACCTCCTCCTGCTCTCTTTCTTTCTCTTTCCCAGGTGTTTTGGGGGGGTAGAGGGGGAGGAAGAGGGGAGAGGAAAAAATTAGACATGTGTTTAATAGGGAAGGATGATCTTCCCAAAGTTTAGAATAGTATGTGGGTCTATTTAGGGGATAATGGACCTAATATTGATTCCAGTATGAATGAGGTGTGTATGGGGGACTCTTGTTTAGTTGGAGAATTGGATCCATGTAAGGTTAGTTATGGTTAAGTTTTGCTCCATCAATACTCAGGGGTTAAACTCTCCGTACAAGCGGAAAATGTTGATAGATCTGTTAATCAAAGAAAGGGTTGATGTAGGGATGGTTCAAGAGACACACTGGGTTAAGGGTATGAATCTAATAAGAGATAAAAGATTTACAAATATTTTCATGTCACATTTTGGTAAGAACAAAAAAAGGTGTGGTGTAATGATTTTGATAAGAGACACAGTTAGTTTTGAGTTAATGCACAAAATAGTAGATAAGGGAGGAAGGTTTATAATACTTATTGGTAAAATTAACCATAAAATGTATACGTTAGTAAATATATATATGCCAAATGAAAATCAGATTGTTTTTTTAGAAAAGATTATGTCACGGGTGGAGAAAGTAATCTAGGAACAATTAATAATAGGAGGGGATTTTAATGCAATAGTGGACCCGGATTTAGATAAAAAGATGCAGAATGGGAAGCATTTGAGTAAACAACAAAAATTAACGGCACAATGGTTGGGGAAATTTATTAGAGAGAATAATTTATTAGATGTTTGGAGAGTAATGAATCCACGGGTTAGGGAATACACACATTTTTCTGTACCTCATTGCTCATATGCCCGTATAGATTTATTTTTAGTAAATCCACGATTGTTAGATGGAGAGTTAAAGTGTGATACTGGAACACCAGTTTGGTCAGATCACGCACCTATTTACCTTACAATAGGGCAGATAAATCAAAAAAGTATGAGGGATAGTTGGAGATTGAAGGAGCATTTGTTAGTAGATAAAGAAATAAGAGAACAAATTAGGATAGATATTCTTAATTTCTTTAGAGAAAATGATAAGGAAAATGTTTCTATCCAAGTATTGTGGTGTACACTTAAAGCAGTAATAAGAGGCTATCTGATTAAAATAGAAAAATATCAAAGGAAAAAAAAGGGCCAGTCTTATGAGCAACTTCATGTAGCTTTGGATAAATTGGAACAGGAAAATAAAGTAAATCCTAGAGAAATGTAATGGGGGAAATAATGAATATTAAAAATCAGATTAAGGAGCGTATGATAGAAAATATAAATAAAAATATTTTATATTTAAAGAGAATTTGGTATAATAAAGGAAATAAGGCAGAAAAATTGTTTTTGAGGCAGTTAAAAAAACAGCAAAAAATCTAATCAATAAGATTGTGTATGAAAATGAAACCTTCTTAGAGCCAATAAAAATAGGTAATGTGTTTGCAGAATTTTATCAAAAGCTATATAATATAAAAGAGCAGTTTATAGGTAATAAACAAGAGAAGTATAAAATTAAGGAATATTTGGATAGATTAAAGCTTCCTAAAGTAGGTTCGGAGGAGATGGAGGAACTTAACGCCCCTTTTAGGTTAGAGGAGATAAATAACATAATTTTAAAATTGAAATAAAATAAAGCTCCAGGTCCGGATGGATTTTCAAAATTTTTTTATAGGGTTTTTGGTAGTGACATTTCCCCATACTTGTTGAGGCTATATGAGGATGCTAATACATCTAAGAGAATCTAAAAAGAATTATTGGCTGCAAATATCTCACCGATTTTAAAAGAGGGTAAAGATAAGGTGGAGATAAAAAAATTATAGACCTATATCTTTAATAAATACAGATATCAAGATATACTCTGCAATTTTGGCAAAGCGTTTAGAAGGAGTTATAAATAGCATAATCCATCCAGATCAGACTGGGTTTGTACATATTAGAACAGCAAGGGATAATATTAGGAAGACTCTAAATGTGATGTTTGTTACGAGGAGGAAGGGTGAGTCCATGCTGGCCTGTCATTAGACACTGAGAAAGCGTTCAACAGGGTCAGCTGGACCTACCTGAAAGAAGTGTTAAGAGCGTTTGGTTTTGTAGGTCCTTTTTTGGATGCGGTAATGGCACTATATAAAAATCAAACTGCAAGGATTGTGGGATCTGGGATATGTTCTCCCTCTTTTGATATAAATAATGGCACACGCAAGGGGTGTCCTTTGGCTCCAATTTTGTATGTATTATCGTTGGAACCTTTGGCGTGTGCCATAAGAGATAATATGGGAACTGAGGGTTTTAAGGTTGGGAATATGGAATTTAAAATGTCTTTTTTGCTGACGATATAATTCTGACACTGCGGAACCCGATCTCCTCACTTTCAGCTTTGTTTACGGAGATTGAGGCATTCTCACAGATTTCTTATTATAAGTTAAATGTAGATAAGTGCCAGGCAATGGTCTGTAACCTCCCAAATGAGGTTGAGCAAGGATTAAAGATATGATTTTTTGTGGGAATCTGAGTATATTAGATATTTGGGGATAAGGATTACTTTTGACTCTGAGAAAATAGTAGAAATTAACTATAATCCGATGTTGAAGGAATTTAGGAATAAGTTCTCGGAGTGGAAGAATATGTATCTATCCTGGTTAGGTAGAGTCAATGTAATAAATTCGTATATTATGCCAAGGCTATATTTTCTGTTTAGATCAATACCATTGATAGTCAAGAGCAAGATGATTAGGAAATTCCAGAAGAACTTTAATCAATTTGTTTGGGTGGAAAGCAACCAAGAGTGGCTTATGGGGTTCTTTCAAGACCACATAGACAAGGTGGAATTGGTTTACCAACCTTGGAGAAAATATATGAAGCTGTTATGTTGACCCATTTGGTGAGCTGGACTCAGCCCATAGCGAAATTAGATTCATGGCACATAATGGAGCAGGGAGATGAAAACAGTGAGAATGTCTGGTATTTATGGAGGGGAGATCATGGGAAGGGTGGGGAAACAAATCCTATTAAAAGGGATCTGAAATATATGTGGAAGAAGTTTAGGAGGAAATACTTTTCCGCATATTGGGTGGAGAGATATATGCCCCTGGAGTTGGTAGAAAAAAGTGTGCCAGAGTTAAGTCCGAAACGGTGGAGAGAAAAAAAGATAGTTATGATTCAACAGCTTTTAAATAAGGGAGAGGTGGTATCTTTTAAGTATTTGATAGAAAATTTTGAAATGGGTGGAGGAGAAATATTTAACTATATAAGAATAAAACATTTTATTGAAAAAAAGATCATGGTAAAATATCAGGGAGAGAATCAGTTGTTGGATGAGTTTTTTGAAGGTCAATGGAGTGTGGGGGTGGGGGAAAAGGCGTTTAAAGTGATTAATGAAAAGACATTATTAAAAACTCAGAAGTGTATTGTGAAATGGGAATTAGAGCTTGGCATAAGCGTTGAAGAATCTGAATGGTTAAAGGCGATAAAAATAACTAAAAAAATTATTCATAGTTCAAAATTATTGGAGATATTTTATAAGCTCTTGTATAGGTGGTATTTAACTCCATCCAGGTTAAAGAGGATATATCCAGATGCAGATTCAAAATGTTGGCAATGTTTGGCAGGGTTAGGGACATACATCCACATATGGTGAGAGTGTGACCCTATTAAGACATTTTGGCAGCAGATAAGCGAGATGATGAAGACATTGATAGATGAAGAAATAAGACTGGATAGTAAATTGGTATTGTTCCATGTAGGTTTGATGCAGGTAAAACTTGAATACAGATGCTTGTTGGTCCATGTCTTAATGGCAAGTAAGTTATTGCTTGTTAGGAAATGGAGGAAATTAGAGGTCCCAAGTTTGGGTAAGGTAATTAAGCAGTTGGACTTTCAGGCATTTATGGAGAAAGGTCATTATTTCAATAATATGGAAAAATTGGAAGGGTATTTGGAGAACTGGTCTTGCTGGGTTGATAGGGTGAAGTATCTGAGAGGAATATGAACAAGAGTCCGGTATGATTGGGGGAGTGAAAGGAGTAGGTTAGGGGACTATTTTATGTGATAGGACTGAAGAAGAATATAATGCCTTTTGTATGTCATATGTCTTTTATATGTTTGTATATGTACAACTCTTAAATAAAGAATAATAAAAAAAAAAAAATGGAAGTCTCCTTTAAACGATCAAACAATTCGGTGATGAGTGGAATGGGATAAGCGTTCTTTATCATAATTTTGTTAAGACCCCTGTAATCAATACAGGGTCTAAGTTCCCCATCCTTTTTTTTTAACAAAAAAGAATCCAGCCCCCGCAGGCGAGGAAGAATTGAGAATAATACCTCGAGCAAGGGCGTCACTGATATACTCCTCCATGGCTCTGTTTTCATCACTAGACAATGGGTATGTTCTACCCTTAGGGGGCATAGCGCCTGGCACAAGATCAATAGCACAATCGTTGGGACGATGCACCAGTAAAGTGCTAGCCTCACCCTTACTGAACACATCACTGAATGACTGGTATTCCAGCGGTATGGAGGGAGAGGTACACAAGATTTTGGTAGGCTGACTCAGACAGTGGGTTTTACAGTACTCAGACCATGACAATACTTCACAATTTTTCCAATCCAGTCTGGAATTATGTTTATGTAGCCATGGAAACCCCAAAATGACCTCAAAATGGGGGGGCTGGATGATCTGAAATTGTATTGTCTCCTTGTAAAGAGCTCCAGTGCATATAGATAAAGGACATGGCTCCTGTGTGACTTGAGGTGGTACCAGCGGCCTCCCATTAATGGCTTCAATGTCGAGCGGGGAGTCTCTGCATACCAACGGAATATTGTGCATTATAGCAGAATTCTTGTCCATAAAGTATCCGGCTGCACCAGAGTCAATTACAGCAGGCGTCTTAGTCGAGTCAGAGGCCCAAGAGATCATAATGTCAATCACAGGTTTGCTTAACATGCCTTCTGGGGACTGGTATACACCACCTAGGATCTGTCCCCCACATGACACTAGGTGTGTTTGTTTCCCAGTCGCACGGGACAGATTTTTAGCAAATGACCTGCCTTGCCACAGTACAGGCATAGTCCCTGTTTGCGATGGAAGGAGCGCTCTTGCTTGGATAATCGTGTAAATCCTACTAGCATAGGTTCCGTGCTCCCTAGAGTAGGACCCGGAGGTATGGGAGGAGAGGGAGGCATAGGTGGGAAATTAACCCTAGTGCCAGATTCGCCAGTAGATCTTGCCCTGCGATCCTTGTAAAGACTCCTCTCCCTTATGAGAGAGTCAATCAGAATAATGTACTCAATGAACTCGTCTAGGCCCACGGGTAGGTCTTTGGCCGCAATTTTGTCTTTGATCTTATCGTCAAGGTCCTGGGAAAATGCAGCAACAAGCGCTTCCTCGTTCCAACCTACCTCTGCTGCAAGAGTACGAAGCTCAATGGCAAACTCAGAAACAGTACGTGTGCCTTGCTGAATTCTCATAAGGCGCTTGGCAGCAGAGGTGGCATGCCCTGGCACCTCGAAAACACTGCAGAATGCCCTTACAAACTCGGCAAAATTAGTAGTAATGGGTTTGCCAGTCTCCCAAATCGGATTTGCCCAGGCTAGAGCTTTGCCCGTGAGTAGTGAGGTCATAAACCCCACCTTGCTTCTGTCACTGGGAAACGCCTGTGGCACTAGTTCAAGAAAGATCTCTAGTTGATTCAAGAACCCACGGCAAAGTGTTGGCTCCCCATCATATCTCAAAGGCAGCAGAGCAGTAGCGGAGAGCCCTCTAGAGGAAGAGCTGGGTACATTAGCCTGTGTCAATGGTGCCAGAACTGGTGTGGCCACTAAAGATTGTACAGGTCTCTCGAGACAAGCAGTGCATTCAAGACTGGTCTTAATAGCCTTAGACAGTTGGGCTAACCATTGTTCCTGAGCATCCAATCTCCAAAGGAGATTCTGGGAACTACCCTCACCAGCTTTGTCTGAGGTCATGACCTTTTCATACTGTCACGGTTTTATTGAACACTCAGACAATTGGGTAGGTTAAAAAGGTTTATTCAACAATATAAAACGCAACAAGGCCCCTCACGGGTCCAAACTTTACAACAACAGTAAGCAAGTTCGACACAGGACAGGGCATACAATTAGCAGTACAATACTGGAGGCTTTACCGGCCTTTACCGGCAGCCTGAAGGCAAATGCAACAAGGACTTGGAAGGCTCTACCGGCCTTACTGAATACCGGGTAAGGCAGCCTGTATCTGGTGCAACAAGGAACTGAGGAGGCTCTACCGGCCTTACTGAATACCGGGTAAGGCAGCCTGTAATCTTGTGCAACAAGGACTTGGGAGGCTCTACCGGCCTTACCAAATACTGGGTAAGGCAGCCCGTAATCTGGTGCAACAAGGACTTGGGAGGCTCTACCGGCCTTACCGAATACCGGGTAAGGCAGCCTGTATCTGATGTCACAAGGAACTGAGGAGGTTCTACCGGCCTTACCAAATACCGGGTAAGGCAGCCTGCAATCTGGTGCACAAGGACTTGAACGGCTCTACCGTGATACTGGCAGATAGGAAGTAATAGGCTGGCAATGTAACCGCTAGTGGCTAGATAGCACTGACCGGGTGTACGTAACGGAGGCCACAGAGAATCACAGGCTGAGCGTATAATGGATAGGCAACGTTAACCACTTAGTGACTGGATAGCACTGACTGGTGTATGTATCGGAGGCCACAGAGAAGCACAAGCTGGGCGACTAATGGATAGGCAACGTTAACCACTTAGTGACTGGATAGCACTGACTGGTATACGTATTGGAGGCCACAGAGAAGCACAGGCTGGGTGTATAATGGATAGGCAACGTTAACCACTTAGTGACTGGATAGCACTGACTGGTGTACGTATCGGAGGCCACAGAGAATCACAGGCTGAGCGTATAATGGATAGGCAACATTAACCGCTTAGTGACTGGATAGCACTGACTGGAGTATGTATTGGAGGCCACAGAGAAGCACAGGCTGGGTGTATAATGGATAGGCAACGTTAACCACTTAGTGACTGGATAGCACTGACTGGTGTACGTATCGGAGGCCACAGAGAATCACAGGCTGAGCGTATAATGGATAGGCAACGTTAACCGCTTAGTGACTGGATAGCACTGACTGGAGTATGTATTGGAGGCCACAGAGAAGCACAGGCTGGGCGACTAATGGATAGGCAACGTTAACCGCTTAGTGACTGGATAGCACTGACTGGTGTACATATCTGAGGCCACAGAGAATCACAGGCTGGGCGTATAATGGATAGGCAACGTTAACCGCTTAGTGACTGGACAGTGCAGACTGAATGTACGTAGCGGAGGCCACACTGATACACAGGTGTACAGTAATCTGGGCAACAAGTCTGACAATAGCAGAAGCAACACAAACAGCGTAAGTCAGACAATGCCTGGATCAGTATCAGAGAGCGGTAGTCAGCCCAAGCCTGAATCGGCACACAGGAGCGGTAGTCAGCCAAAGCCTGAATCTGTACACAAGAGCGGTGGTCAGCCAAAGCCTGGATCGGTACACAAGAGCGGTAGTCAGCCAAATCCTGGATCAGTACACAGAGAGGGTAGTCAGCCAAAGCCTGAATCGGTACACAGAGGAAAACGTAAGGTCAGAGACACCACGAAAGGGCACCGGCTCAATGACAGGAGGGCGTATATAAATGCTAGCCCTGGGAGGGGCTAGCCAGCTAGCACCAATAAGAGGCAGCCAGGCACAAACCCAGAAGTGAGAATGTCGACATAGAATCATGGGCACCGTCGTAAGAAATCACAGGAGTAACACATGAAATGTTCACCACAAAAGGGCGCCTAAGAGAGGACATCCCAGGGTATATAAAGGCAAGCCAGGAGTAGCAATTAGAGCCAGCCAATCAGAAAGCAGCATAGGATAATAATGTCGTTGCTACGCAACAGGATCACGGGGCACCATGATAGGAAGACAGCGTTCAATACCTGGAGTGGACACTATGAGTACTTGGTCATGCCCTTCGCATTGAGTTACACCCCAGCCATCTTCCAGGAGTTCATAAATTATGTGTTACGAGAACTCCTTCAAAGTTGCGTGGTTGTATATTTGGATGACATCCTAATTCACTCTCCTACATTAAAAACTCATCAGTCTGCTGTATCCAGAGTCCTGAGCCTATTACGTGAGAACAAGTTGTTTTGTAAACTTGAAAAATGTGAATTCTACAGACCTCAAGTCACATTCCTGGGCTATATAAATTCCACTGTTGGGTTTGCCATGGACCCTCAGAAATTGTCCGCTGTTGTGAACTGGCCACTTCCTAACGGACTCAAAGCGATCCAAAGGTTTCTGGGTTTCGCGAATTATTACCGAAAATTCATTAAGAATTTCTCTACCATTGTAAAACCCCTGACGGACATGAGTTGTAAAGGGGAAAAACCTCTGAGTGGTTAGAACCGGCTATTCTGACTTTTGAAAAGCTCAAGGCAGCCTTCATGGCAGGTCCTATATTGGCGCATCCCAATCCCTCCCTGCCCTTTACCCTGGAGGTGGATGCATCAGAGGTCAGAGTGGGAGCTTTGCTGTTCCAGCCCCTGAGCTCCTGGTGAGGCCCTATGTCCAAGTGGGTTCTTTTCTAAGAAACTGTCCAAAGCTGAAATGCTTTACCAGACTGGGGACAGAGAATTACTGGCTATTGTCCTGGCCTTGAAAGAATGGAGGCATCTGCTTGAAGGTACTAAAGTTCCAATCTTGATTTTATCCGACCACAAAAACCTAATTTACCTCTCTGAAGCCAAATGCTTGTCTTCCAGGCAGGCCAGATGGGCACTGTTTCTGTCCCGCTTTAATTTTGTGGTTTCTATCATGGTGCCCGTGATTACTGTGCGACATTCTGACTTCGGGGTTTGTGCAGTGCTGTCTTTTATTGGTGCTTGCTGACTAGCCCCTCCCAGGGCTAGCCTTTATATACGCCCTCATGTCACCATGCGTGTGCCCTTTCGTGGTGTCTCTGATATTTGTGACTCAGTGCTCCTGTTCCGTGTTGATCCGGTTTCTGGCTGACTACCGCTCTCTGTGTGCCGACCCAGGCTGTGGCTGACTACCGCTCTTTGTGTACCGACCAGACTTTGGCTGACTACCGCTCTCTGTGTACCGACCCAGGTTGTGGCTGATTACCGCTCTCTGTGTACCAACACAGGTTTTGGCTGACTACCGCTATCCATGCGTTTATCCAGACACGACTGACTGGCTATCCTGTTGCCCTCGCTTTGCCGTCAGTGCTACCTGCCTCTAGTGGTTTACTGTTGCCTTCCAAGTCGCTCAGCTGGTTGCGATCCGTGGCCTCCGTTAGCACTTCCTGTCAGTGCGTACCGGTCACTAAGCGGTTACTGTTGCCTTCATACCTCACTCAGCCTGTATGGCGGTTGCCTCCGTTTAGCACTTCCAGTCATGCTACTCAATCAATAAGCGGTTACGGTTGCCTCACTAGTCGCTCAGCCTGTACTACGGTTGCATCCGTTTGCACCTCCTGCCAGTGCTACTCAGTCACTAAGCGGTTAACTGTTGCCTCACTAGTCGCTCAGCCTGTACTACGGATGCCTCCGTTAGCACCTCCAGTCAGTGCTACCCAGTCACAAAGCGGTTAACTGTTGCCTCACTAGTCACTCAGTCTCTATACTGTTGCCTCCGTTAGCACCTCCAGTCAGTGCTACCCAGTCACGAAGCAGTTAACTGTTGCCTCACTAATCGCTCAGCCAGTATACGGTTGCCTCCGTTTGCACTTCCTGTCAGTGCGATCTGGTCACTACGGTTACTGCTGCACCATTATTAGGCTGCCTTACCTGGTATTTGGTAAGGCCGGTAGAGCCTTCTCAGTTCCTTGTGTTACCAGCTATTAGGCTGCCTTACCTGGTATTCGGTAAGGCCGGTAGAGCCTCCTTAAGTTCCTTGTTGCACCATTATTAGGCTGCCTTACCCGGTATTTGGTAAGGCCGATAGAGCCTCCTCAGTTCCTTGTTTTACCAGCTAGTAGGCTGCCTTACCCGGTATTCAGTAAGACTGGTAGAGCCTCCTTAAGTTCCTTGTTGCATCATTGTTAGGCTGCTTTACCCGGTATTTGGTACGGTTGGTAGAGCCACCTCAGTTCCTTGTTGTACCAGCTATTAGGCTGCCTTACCCGGTATTCGGTAAGGCTGGTAGAGCCTCCTTAAGTTCCTTGTTGCACCATTATTAGGCTGCCTTACCCAGTATTTGGTAAGGCCGGTAGAGCCTCCTCAGATCCTTGTTTTACCAGCTATTAGGCTGCCTTAACCGGTAATCGGTAAGGCCGGTAGAGCCTCACTATTGTATGTTATCTTGTATGCCCTGTCCTGTGTCAAACGTTATTGCTACTGCTTTGTAGAGTTTGGACCCGTGAGGGGCCTTGTGCACTTTATTCTATCTAATAAAGCTTTCCTATTTTACCCTACACAATTGTCTGAGTGTTCATTAAAACCATGACAGTTTCCTATCTTCCTGGCTCTAAAAACGTACGGGCAGACGCAATATCCCGCCAGTTTTGTAGCCCATCCAGAGAAGAGGTTCCACCTTCTCTGATCATTCCGGCTTATTGTATTTTCTCTACGATTCGTACCTATTAGTGTTGAGCGAGCATGCTCGGCCGATGCTCGGATCGGCTCGAGCATCGCTCTGCTCGGCACATGGCGGTACTCGTACGAGTACCGCATGTGCTCGCCCGCCATGTTCGGGTCTCCTCCCCGCACGTTTTGCGGCTGCTGCGCAGCCAATAAACGTGCAGGGAGGCTCTGACATCAGTGTAATGCCAGCAGCCATGTTGGCTGCTGGCATTACACTGATTGGCTGGCCAGAACCCGTGGTCTGGTGCTGTATAGCACCTGACCAGCGAGTTCGGCTCAGTCTTAGCCAGGGAGAGATGAGGATAGGAAGGGAAAGTCAGTGTAGGGAGAAAAAAAGCAAATTTGTGAAAAAAAAGAACCAAAAGTCCTTTTTAGGACTACTGTGTGTGGGGGCAGCAGTTTATTTTGTGTGGGGGGAAAAAAACAACAAAAAAAAAAATTTCATATATTCTGTTTAGTGTGCAAAGTTGCAGATTAGAGCACATTCTGTTTAGTGTGCAAAGTTGCAGATTAGAGCACATTCTGTTTAGTGTGCAAAGTTGCAGATTAGAGCACATTCTGTTTAGTGTGCAAAGTTGCAGATTAGAGCACATTCTGTTAAGTCTTCAAACTAAAATATCAAAGTCACATATTCCATTCAGTGTGCTTCGCCGCAGTTTAGCAGCATATTCTGTGTACTGTGCAGAGTTGCAGAATAGGAAGAAATACTGTTAAGTCTTCAAACTAAAATATCAAAGTCACATATTCCATTCAGTGTGCGTCACCGCAGTTTAGCAGCACATTCTGTGTACTCTGCACAGTTGCAGAATAGGAAGAAATACTGTTAAGTCTTCAAACTAAAATATCAAAGTCACATATTCCATTCAGTGTGCGTCACCGCAGTTTAGCAGCACATTCTGTGTACTCTGCACAGTTGCAGAATAGGAAGAAATACTGTTAAGTCTTCAAACTAAAATATCAAAGTCACATATTCCATTCAGTGTGCGTCACCGCAGTTTAGCAGCACATTCTGTGTACTCTGCACAGTTGCAGAATAGGAAGAAATACTGTTAAGTCTTCAAACTAAAATATCAAAGTCACATATTCCATTCAGTGTGCGTCACCGCAGTTTAGCAGCATATTCTGTGTACTGTGCAAAGTTGCAGAATAGGAAGAAATACTGTTAAGTCTTCAAACTAAAATATCAAAGTCACATATTCCATTCAGTGTGCGTCACCGCAGTTTAGCAGCATATTCTGTGTACTCTGCACAGTTGCAGAATAGGAAGAAATACTGTTAAGTCTTCAAACTCAAATATCAAAGTCACATATTCCATTCAGTGTGCGTCACCGCAGTTTAGCAGCATATTCTGTGTACTGTGCACAGTTGCAGAATAGGAAGAAATACTGTTAAGTCTTCAAACTCAAATATCAAAGTCACATATTCCATTCAGTGTGCGTCACCGCAGTTTAGCAGCATATTCTGTGTACTGTGCACAGTTGCAGAATAGGAAGAAATACTGTTAAGTCTTCAAACTCAAATATCAAAGTCACATATTCCATTCAGTGTGCGTCACCGCAGTTTAGCAGCATATTCTGTGTACTGTGCACAGTTGCAGAATAGGAAGAAATACTGTTAAGTCTTCAAACTCAAATATCAAAGTCACATATTCCATTCAGTGTGCGTCACCGCAGTTTAGCAGCATATTCTGTGTACTGTGCACAGTTGCAGAATAGGAAGAAATACTGTTAAGTCTTCAAACTCAAATATCAAAGTCACATATTCCATTCAGTGTGCGTCACCGCAGTTTAGCAGCATATTCTGTGTACTCTGCACAGTTGCAGAATAGGAAGAAATACTGTTAAGTCTTCAAACTCAAATATCAAAGTCACATATTCCATTCAGTGTGCGTCACCTCAGTTTAGCAGCATATTCTGTGTACTCTGCACAGTTGCAGAATAGGAAGAAATACTGTTAAGTCTTCAAACTCAAATATCAAAGTCACATATTCCATTCAGTGTGCGTCACCGCAGTTTAGCAGCATATTCTGTGTACTGTGCACAGTTGCAGAATAGGAAGAAATACTGTTAAGTCTTCAAACTCAAATATCAAAGTCACATATTCCATTCAGTGTGCGTCACAGCAGTTTAGCAGCATATTCTGTGTACTCTGCACAGTTGCAGAATAGGAAGAAATACTGTTAAGTCTTCAAACTCAAATATCAAAGTCACATATTCCATTCAGTGTGCTTCGCCGCAGTTTAGCAGCATATTCTGTGTACTCTGCACAGTTGCAGAATAGGAAGAAATACTGTTAAGTCTTCAAACTCAAATATCAAAGTCACATATTCCATTCAGTGTGCTTCGCCGCAGTTTAGCAGCATATTCTGTGTACTCTGCACAGTTGCAGAATAGGAAGAAATACTGTTAAGTCTTCAAACTCAAATATCAAAGTCACATATTCCGTGTAAGATGAAGAAGGCGGGTAAAAAGGGACGGGGAAGTGGACGTGATCCTGATAGTTCAGGGCGCGGGTCAGGACGCGGAGAAACTGTGCCTGGTGCCAGAGCACAAGAAAGAAAGACATCCACCATACCTAGCTTCATGTCTCATTTTACAGGGCGTCGCAGGACATCACTCTCGAGGTCCGACCACTGCGAACAGGTGGTCGGTTGGATGTCAGCTGATACTGCTTCCAGTCGGTTAAGCACCACCCTGTCTTCCACCAAGTCCACTCTCAGTAGCCAAGAGTCTGGTCAACATAATCCTCACTCTGATCATCCTTCCTCCCACCATAGACGGTCTGGTCAAAGAAGTGATCCCACACTGGGATATAGTGAGGAGCTCGTCTCATCACCAATCCTTCATTTGACCCTCTCTCCAAGCACGCTTGCAGAGGAACATGACATCTTATGCCCTGATTCACAACCTCTAGAGGGTACCCAATCACAAGAAGATGACAGATGTGAACGGCATTTAAGGTCAAAGGAAGTAGTGGATGATGATGATGATGATGAGACACAGTTGCCATTAAATCAACCACTATTACTGTCTCAAGACCTTGTTGAGGAGGATGTTATACAGTTGTCAATGACTGAGTATGTGGTGGGATCAAGACATGAGGAGGATGATCAGAGTGAGGAAGTGGAGGAGGACTTGGTGGACGATGAGGTGACTGACCCCACCTGGGAAGGTGTAGAGCCGAGCGATGACAGCAGTCCTGAGGGTGAGCCATCTGCAGCACCGCAACAGGCTGGAAGAGGCAGTGGTGTGGCTACAGAAAGAAGGCGGACCGCACCAAACCGGCCCGCAAATGTTCCACGGAGCACCCCCTTGCGTAAATCTACCTTGCCAAGGGCTAGGTGTTCCGCGGTATGGCGTTTTTTTAAGGAAAGTGCGGACGACAAAAGAATTGTAGTTTGCAACCTGTGCCACACCAGAATGAGCCGAGGCATGAACACTAGAAACCTCACCACCACCAGCATGATCCGACACATGGCATCCAAGCACCGTAATAAGTGGGAGGAACGCCTGGATCGCCCATCTGTGTCTGCAGGCCACACCACTGCCTCCTCTTCCCCTGTTTTCGGTGCCGGCCAATCGCCTGTCGAAGGCGCAGGCCCGCATACCTCCCGCCCTGCACCTGTACCATCTGAAGCACCATCAGCGACCACATCCACTTCACTGTCCCAGCACAGCATCCAAATGTCGTTACCCCAGGCATTTGAGCGCAAGAGAAAGTACCCAGCCACCCACCCACAGGCCATAGCACTAACCTCACACCTTTCCAAATTACTGGCCATCGAAATGCTGCCATTTAGGCTTGTGGAGACTGAGTCCTTCCGCAGCCTGATGGCAGCAGCTGTCCCTCGGTACGCGGTCCCCAGCCGCCACTACTTTTCCCGGTGTGCCATCCCCGCATTACACCACCATGTGTCCCGTAACATCACCCGTGCCCTGACCAACGCAGTTACTGGGAAGGTCCACTTAACGACTGACACATGGACAAGTGCTTGTGGCCAGGGACGCTACATTTCCCTGACGGCACACTGGGTGAATGTCGTGGAGGCTGGGAGCGACTCGGACCCTGGGATGGCACGGGTGCTACCCACGCCGAGGATTGCGGGCCCTACCTCCATCAGGGTTTCCGCCAGCACCTACGTTATTGGCTCCTCCTCCTCCGTTTCCACCTCCGAATTCTCTACACGCAGCGCCACTCCCCCATCAGCCGGTAGCTGGAAGCAGTGTAGCACTGCAGTGGGGAAGCGTCAACAGGCCGTGCTGAAGCTAATCTGCCTTGGGGACAAACAGCACACGGCCTCAGAGCTGTTGCAGAGGATTAGTCACCAGACCGAGCAGTGGCTCTCGCCACTCAACCTGCAACCAGGCATGGTTGTGTGTGATAATGGGCGTAACTTGGTGGCGGCTTTGGAGCTCGGCAAGCTCACACACGTACCATGCCTAGCGCATGTATTTAATTTAGTGGTTCAGCGATTTCTAAAAACCTACCCCAATGTGCATGATCTCTTGACCAAGGTGCGCCACGTGTGTGCACATTTCCGTAAGTCATCTACAGCTTCGGCCGGCCTGTTGAAGCTGCTGCAGCAGTGCTTACAATTGCCAGCTCACCGGCTGCTGTGTGACGTGAGCACGCGCTGGAACTCCACCTTCCACATGTTGGCCCGGCTTTGTGAGCAGCAGAGGGCAGTAGTGGAGTACCAGCTGTTACACGGTCGTCGCCTCTCCGTTCAACTTCCTGTAATCAGAAGTGAGGAGTGGGAATGGATGTCAGACCTCTGTGAGGTTTTACGCAATTTTGAGGAATCGACACAGATGGTGAGCGGCGATAACGCTATTATCAGTGTAACCATCCCACTTCTGTGTCTACTGAAACGCTCGCTGCTCACAATTAAAACTGACGCTTTGCATGTGGAAGAGGTGGAAATGCGGGAGGAAGAGCTTACACAAGGTGATAGCCAGAGCACCCTCACTTCGTCTTCTCAGCGACAATTGGAGGAGGCGGAGGAGGAGGAGGAGGAGGAGGAAGACACGGTTGCCTCCGCTACAGAGGGTAGCCATGGAACTTTAGTTCCATCTCTTCAGCGTGGGTGGGCAGAAGAGGAGGAAGAGGATGAGGAGATTGAGAGTCATCCTCCTGGTGAGGACAGCGAAATCTTGCCTGTTGGTACTCTGGCACACATGGCTGACTTTATGTTAGGCTGCCTTTCCCGTGACCCACGCGTTACACGCATTTTAGACAACACGGATTACTGGGTGTTCACCCTTCTGGACCCCCGCTACAAAGAGAATTTCTCATCTCTCATTCCTCCGGTGGAGAGGACAAGCAAAATGGTGCAATACCAGAAGGTTCTTGTTGAAAAATTGCTCCAAAATTTTCCATCTGACAACGCTGGCGGCAGAGTACGTGCTACCTTGGCCAACCGAGAAGGGGAGAAAAGGGGAGCACACAGCAGTTCCGACAAAGGCAGGGCAACACTCTCCAAGGCGTGGGACACCTTCATGACACCCCGCCAGCACCCTCACCCTGATGCGCAGCCTAGTGTCACAAGGAGGGAAAAGTTTTGGAAGATGGTGAAGGAGTACGTAGCAGACCGTGTCAGCGTCCTCAATGATCCCTCTGTGCCTTACAACTACTGGGTGTCCAAGCTGGACACGTGGTATGAACTGGCACTCTACGCCTTGGAGGTGCTGGCCTGCCCTGCCGCCAGCGTTCTGTCTGAGCGGGTATTTAGTGCTGCTGGTGGCATCATAACAGATAAGCGTATCCGCCTTTCCACCGACAATGCTGATAGGTTGACACTTATAAAAATGAACAAGGCCTGGATTTCCCCTGACTTCTCCACTCCACTGGAGGAAAGCCCCGGGGGAACATAAACTCACTTTATATATGTTATTTACAATGATGGGAATACTCTGTATTCCCATTCACCCCTTCCACCCAAAAAATGGGTATATGGTTGACTCTCTTCCATATACCCTGGGATATAATTTTTATATAGGGCCAGCTCACCAGCGGGCCCTGTGATATAATTTTTATCTAGGGCCAGCTCACCAGCGGGCGCAGTTTGACAATTTTTGTATAGGTCAGCACACCAGCGGGCCTTCTCATATAATGTTTTATTGGGTCAGCTCTCTAGCGGGCCCTCTCATATAATGTTTTATAGCGTCAGCTCACTAGCGGGCCTTCGCATATAATGTTTAGGATGGTCAGCTCCGCAGCAGACCCTCACCCATAATGTTTTAGATGGTCGGCTCAGCGCACGTTTCCCTCTTAATCATGGCCTCAATTCAGAAAAATCAAGGAAATTTTTGGGAGAATTTGCCTCTGCGCACGTTTCCCTCTTAATCATGGCCTCAGTTCAGAAAAATCGAGGAAATTTTTGGGAGAATTTGCAGATGATATACAAGTAAATATACAGCAAATACTGTTTGGTAACAATTTTTCGCCTAAAGTCGTTTTTATCTGCCTTTTTGTGTGTTTTACGGTCAGTCTGTAAAAATGGCGTACTACGGGCGAAAGATCGTTCCCAGCAGCGATGTTGGAGTCCAAGATGCATCCAGACATCCTCCCTATGCTGTCCCTGAACCATTTCTGTAGTGTTTCCATCTTTTTCTGCCCTTTTCCTATGGACCAGGCACCCTCCCCTCATCAGAGCAGGGGGTGCCTGGTGTAATGCTCGAGTCCTCCCATTGACTTCAATGGGGCTCGGGTGCTCGGCCGAGCACTCGAGCCTCCGGGGGTGCTCGGTCAGAGCACCCGAACACCCGAGCATTGGGGTGCTCGCTCATCACTAGTACCTATATTACTTCTCCTCTAGGAGAGGAGATTCTAGCAGCCCAAGACTCTGCTCCTCCTGATAAACCTGATGGTCGTTGCTTTGTCCCTGCGTAGTTGCGCATCAAGTTGTTGGAGACATATCATGCCTCTAAAGTCACGGGTCAAAATGGTCGAGATCAAATGATATGGTCTGTGTCTCGAGTATTTTGGTGGCCTAGTCTTTGGGCTGACTGTATTGCTTTCATGGCTGCATGTACGACTTATGCTCAAACCAAGTCTCCTAGACACCTGCCAGTGGGCTTGCTTCAGCCAGTGGCCAGTGGGGAAAGCCCCTGGTCACATCTATTCATTGACTTTATGGTCGAACTTCCAAGTTCCATGGGTTATACAGTCATTCTAATAATTGTAGATAAGTTTTCTAAGATGGCCCACTTTGTGCCACTGAAAGGGTTACCATCCACGCAGGAATTGGCAGTGGTATTTGCTAGAGAGGTCGTCCGTCTCCATGGCGTTCCTAAAGTAATTGTGTCCGATAGAGGAAGCCAGTTTGTGTCCCGTTTCTGGAGGTGCTTTTCATATCATCCGCAGTCCAACGGTGCAGCAGAGAGGTCTAATCAAGCCTTGGAACAGTTTCTCCGCTGCTATCTGACCATCACGATAACTGGGCTACCCTGTTACCTTGAGCGGAGTTTGCTCAGAATAGTGCTGTTAACTCTTCTACTAAGAGTTCCCCATTCTTGGTCAATTATGGGTTCCAATCCTCAGTTCTCCCCGAAACCTTCCAAGCACACGAAATTACGGCTCTGGATGAGCATTTAAGGGCGATACATTCCTCGTGGGTACGGGTACAGCATACCCTATGTGATTCTGTGCAGCGACAGAAAAGGCAGGCTGTCCGTAGGTGACTGCCGGCACCTACCTTCCAAGTAGGGGTCAGAGTGTGGTTGTCTTCCCGTAACTTGCACCTCCAGACTACTTGTGGCAAACTGGCTCCTCGATTCATTGGTCCTTTCCGTGTGTTACGCAAGATTAACCCAGTGGCTTATGCGTTGAAATTCCAGCCACTATGCGCATCCATAATGTGTTCCATGTTTCCATGTTGAAGCCCTTGGTCTGCAATCGGTATACTTCAGCTCCTGTCCATCCTCCCCCCCGTGACAATTGCAGATCACAAGGAATATGAGGTACAAGCCGTTTTTACTCCTGTGTAAGTAGAGGACACTTACAATATTTTATTCATTGGAAGGGCTATGGTCCTGAGGAGCGCTCCTGGATACCTGCCAGTGATATCCACACTCCTTTACTGGTACTCAGGTTTCATGCTCAATTCCCTGAAAACTCTGGAGTGGGGGCCTTTGAGGGGGTGTACTGTTACAGCTTACCTTGGCTTCAGCATCATCTGCAGGCGCGAGGTTTCAAGCATGCTGCAGGCCTCTGTTTTATCTTTTTGCTTCCTGTAGTCTCCTCCTACCAAGTTCCTACTTCATTGCTCTGAGCTTCTCCTCCTACTTCCTGTGGAGGAGTTTAAAGGGCAGACTGAGGCCTGACTCAGTTGCCCTTGTGTTGTTGCTCATAGCAGTTCTGTTACCTTGGGCTCTGTGATTGATCTGGCTAGTCTTCCATCCATTCTAGTGCTGACCTGTTGCTCTGTTTGACTATTCTTTTGCCTAACCCTTAATAGTAGACATCCAATCTGGTGCAGACTTGTGCATCTGACTGACTACCTGAACTGTGTATGACCAGACATGTCTGACTACCCCCTCTTGTGCTGACTTGTGGCTCTGTCTGACTATTCTTTTGTCTTTTCCCCTGGTGATCAGACGAGCCTGGGGCTCTGGTAGACTTGCATAGCTGACTGCAGGCTTGAGTCAGTGTCACGGTTTGTTAAGACGCTCAGACAAAAGATTTAGGTAAAAGCATAACTTTATTGAAAAGTTAAGGCAATCCCCATAGGGTTCACATACATATACATACAATATAATCAACAATAGATAAATAGAACAGGTTCTACCGGCCTTGCCAGTAATGCCGGGCAAGGCAACCCAGGCGGCTATAAGGAATAGCAATAGCAGGCTCTACCGGCCTTGCCAATACCGGGTAATGCAACCGTAAGATGGAATATACCGGTTCTACCGGCCTTACCAATACCGGGCAAGGCAGCCTCTGGAACTGCTGTGGGTAGGCTCTACCAGCCCTGCCAGTACCTGGTAAGGCAACAGTGAGATGGAATGTACCGGTTCTACCGGCCCTACCAATACCGGGCAAGGCAGCCTTAAGGAACACTGTGAAGAGGCTCTACCGGCCCTGCCAATACCTGGTAAGGCAACCGTGAGATGGAATGTACCGGTTCTACCGGCTTCACCAATACCGGGCAGGACAGACCCAATGGAGGAGACTAACAGGTGCCAATGGATGTCAAGAGACAATGGCAGGAACTCGGACCAACAGCACTTGACTGTAATATGGAGCAACCAGCGTCCCCACGCTGGGACTAAAGTGTAGGAAATCACCAGGTTTAATGGAGTAAACCAGCATCCGCACGCTGGGACCAACAGTATAGGGAACCACCAGGTTTAATGGAGTTAACCAGCGTCCGCACGCTGGGACCAACAGTATCGTATGCCACCAGGTTAATGGAGTTAACCAGCGTCCGCACGCTGTGACCAACAGTATAATATGCCACCAGGTTTAATGGAGTTAACCAGCGTCCGCACGCTGGGACCAACAGTATAGGAAGCCACCAGGTTTAATGGAGTTAACCAGCGTCCGCACGCTGGGACCAACAGTATAGGAAGCCACCAGGTTAATGGAGTTAACCAGCGTCCGCACGCTGGGACCAACAGTATAGTATGCCACCAGGTTAATGGAGTTAACCAGCGTCCGCACGCTGGGACCAACAGTATAGGAAGCCACCAGGTTAATGGAGTTAACCAGCGTCCGCACGCTGGGACCAACAGTATAGTATGCCACCAGGTTAATGGAGTTAACCAGCGTCCGCACACTGGACCAACAGTATAATATGCCACCAGGTTTAATGGAGTTAACCAGTGTCCGCACGCTGGGACCAACAGTATAATATGCCACCAGGTTTAATGGAGTTAACCAGCGTCCGCACGCTGGGATCAACAGTATAGGAAGCCACCAGGTTAATGGAGTAAACCGGCGTCCGCACGCTGGATCGACACAGTGAAAATATCGCCGGAGCAATTAGAGAGAGCAATGTCGCCAAGCAACTACCGGATAGGAATACTAAGACCAGGCGGAGGTGGACCACAGCGAGCAGCGCTGAACAGACGGCAACCGGAACTAAGCCGGACGGAACAACCGGAACGTCAGCAGTCACGGAGGAAACCAACTGGAGTGGCAACAGACTGGTAACAGGAACAGGTGGAATCAGGAACTCTGGAACTCTAAGCTCTGGAACACTGGAACTCAGGACTCTGTAGCTCTGGACACAGGAACGCTGGAACAGGCCCAAACAGCATGACATAAAGGACAGAAAGGTACTGTCAGAGACACCATGAAAGGTCAACCAAAGGGTGCCTGAGCTGAGTATAAATAGGCAATGAGAGGCGGGCAGACAATAGGCAGCCAATGGGAGCCCCCTGCAGGTGATAGACAGTGTATAGCACCAATCACGGGCACCGTGATAGTCAGTTTTCACCTTACTTCTATTGACTGCAGACGTGAGTCAGTATTTGCTCCTACTGACTGCAGGTGTGAGTCAGTATTGCGCTTACTGACTCCAGGTGTGAGTCAGTGATATTTCCTTCTGGCTGTAGGCGTTTCGTCCTATAGGTACTTAATCGGGGGCATAGTATCACGGTGCCCGTGATCCCTCTTTGTTACTCTCGCTTGTGGTGAACTCTGATTGGCTGAGTCTGTTTGGCCCTCCCCTGGTGACCTTTTTATGCCTGGCCATTGACACCTGTCAGGTGCCCTTTCGTGGTGTTCCAGAGCCAGTGTTGCTGTTGCTGTGTTCTTGCGTTTCCTGATTCCTGTGTACCGATTTGGCCTGTCTTGACTATGCTCCTGTGTTCCTGCTCTGTGATCCGACCCGGCCTGGCTGACATTCCTGCTCGTGACTGATCTGGCTTGTCTGGGGACCACCTTCGTGTATCGACCCGGCCTGGCTGACGTTCCTGCTCGTGACTGATCTGGCTTGTCTGAGAACCACCTCCGTGTACCGATCTGGCCTGGCTGACTTCCTGCTCCGTGACCTGAACCTGCTTGTTGCAGTGACCTACTTGTTCCTGCTTCCTGCTGCTAATGTCGCCATCGTGTCATTCTGACTTCCGCTGAGCCCGCTTACCGGGCTGATCGTTTGCCTCTGTAATCCTGCAGAGTTGTGCCTCCAGTGCTGAGTCTCCTTTATCTTTTGCAGAGCTTTGCTTCCATTGTCGAGCCTTCCCTGACACATGCAGAGCACTTTCCACGACTGCTGAGCCTTCGATCCTTGAGCTGCTTAACCCTTGCAGTGCTGCCATTTCATTATCTGAGCCTTCACGTAACTTGCTAAGCCTATACTGTTTGTTTGCTACTTCTGCAGAGCCGGCCGCATTACTAGCCTGATCTAGATGGTGGCTCATCCTCCCATCAGCAGAGTAGTAGGTATACGTTACCGTGCCCGGTAGTGGTGCTATTGGCTCTTGCAGGTTGTCTCCAGTATACGCCCGTGGGGGCTATTGGCTCATATACTTGCAGCACAGAGTGGTCTCCATTAATACGCCCATGGAGGCTATTGGCTCATATACTTGCAGCACAGAGTGGTCTCCGTTAGTACACCCGTGGAGGCTATTGGCTATCTCTTGCATTATAGCAGTCTCTGTTGTTACGCCCGTGGGGCTACTGGCTCAAGCTCTTGCAGGTTGTCTCCGGTATACTCCCGTGGGGGCTATTGGCTCAAGTCTTTCCTGTGCAGTTGGTCTCCGTTATTACACCCGTGGGGACTATTGGCAAGATCTTGCATTGTAGCAATCTCTGTTCCTACGCCCGTGGGGGCTATTCACTGCAACTTCTCTGCAGTTTCTACCAATATTCAGTACTGGCTGCAGCATTCCAGCCTTAAGAACTTTCACTAATAGCTGCCTGATCACCATCTAGGGCATGCAAAACACCACAACAGAGACTGACTGAGCATTGTATTTAACCATTGAGTATCCTCGCTACTGTGTACCTATCCTGAGATAGTATATGTGATACTTTTGCTTCTGTATACTTAACCTGTGATAGCATCTCAGTCTTTGATCGCTATTATTATTGTGTTGCCTGTAGAGGGCGTTCTTTACGCTTTAATTTTTTTTAATAAAACTGTGTTTTATTTTACCTGCTGGTCTGAGTGTCTTAAAAAACTGTTACACATAGGGTTTTTGTATTGTTTTATTTATATACATTTTATTTTCTATTTCTATTTCTAAGTATCTCCAATAAAGGAGCATGTATTTAAGAATATACTGTAGTCACAGATTATGGTACGCATTGATTTGTATGCATTGCAAGTAAGCTCATATCCAGAAATAACGTGGTTGACGGAGTAGTATATCTGAGATGTGCTGAGCACCTAGAGGCTGGTTTAGCCTCCTCAAATTGTGAGTACCCATCTAGAGGGGAATGACCCAGTAGGGGATCTATTGAAATATACAGTCTGCACTTAGAGGCGTTCTTGCGCTGTTCTTCCTTTGTGTATTTTCGGTATTCCAAGCCAGAAGGAATTCGTCCTGTGGCACGGACCACGTGACCAGGTGGTCAAAGAATCAGCAGCAGATAACCGGGAGTGTGGAAGTCTGGAGAAGATCCATCTCATATTTGGGATTCTCTGACTTTTGTTGGTTCATATTTTTTATTTTTCTTGTCTTTGATCCATTGATTTCCTAGAGGTAGTGTACCCTTGGATGTGGAGCCACACTGATACACAGACCTTTGTCTGATTTTAGTGTAGCTCCACAAATCCATTGTATATCTTAAACAAGATTCTTTCTATATCTTCCTGGGAGAACTGGATTTTGTTGTCCTCAGATGTTGCAAGGTATATCACAATGGAGAAATCCTCCATCATCAGTGGTCCCACTTAAGGTAGACAAATTATTTTCCAAAATGTAGTTATGCGATAAAAGAAGTTAATAATGCTGGGTACACTACACTGGAGAGGCAGTTCTCCATATGCAGCAAAGTGGTTTGGAAGCATTCACAGATCAGGAGTCAAATGCCTGGGTGCAGTCAATGTGCCAATTCTGTAAAAATAGAAGATCAAAGCAGCACACACATGGCTTCTTAATTAAAGTTAATTTACTGTCCACGTTTCGGCCACATACTTTGGCCTTTTTCAAGAACAAACCAATCTAATATACCCTGTGTGCACTAAAATTGCGCCAAAACCGGCGTGTGATAGCAAACAGTGATGTCATCACCCAGGGGTGTGGCCAAAGTTCATCAGGGAGTGATGGACAAAATCGCAGCATCAATGTTGCAAAAAGTGGTTCAAACATACATAATAAATAACTCTAAAGTGATCATGAATACTGCTGTAGCTAAATATCAGGATACAGTAAACACTCATAAGAAAATGCAGTAGGTTAGAATAATCGGTGCTGTTGACAATGTCACAGAAGAGGCTCATGGGAGATATAGGCTCAGCAGCTGAGTACATTCTTACAAATGGCTACTAACCCCTGCATAGTCTTATCATTCTTAATGATACATGCAATGCTGGAAACGTGGTGTCAGTATCTCGGGCTACCTATCTATCCGCAGATGCATATTTTTGTTCAAGCGAGGCATAGCTCAGCCATACTCGCTCTTACGCTATTTCAACATTGTGGTACAACAAAGTAGCCCAAGCATCGCGGTATCATGGTGCCCGTGTATTGCTAGCGACATTTTGACAGTATTATTTCCTGAGACCTTTGTATTGGCTAACATGTTGTTGCTAGACCCAGTGTTAGCCTTTAAGTACTGAGCCCTGTCACTTCTGCAGGGCCCTTTCATGGTGTTCCCATTGCCTAGTGCTTGTTCTGTATTTCATGTGAATCCTGTGTATGACCCGGACTACTTGACTACTCTGCCTGATTACGTTCCTGCCCCGTGTACCGACCCGCCCTGGCTGACGTTCCTGCTCTGTGTTCCGACCCGGTTTGGCTGACGTTCCTGCTCTGTGTATCGACCCGGATTGGCTGACGTTCCTGCTCTGTGTACCGATCCGGCCTGGCTGACGTTCCTGCTCTGTGTACCAACCCGGATTGGCTGACGTTCTTGCTCTGTGTACCGACCCGGTTTGGAGGATGTTCCTGCTCTGTGTATCGACCCGGTTTGGAGGATGTTCCTGCTCTGTGTATCGACCCGGATTGGCTGAGACTCCTGTCCTGTGTATCACTCAGGCCCGGTAAACTACTCCGTCCGGTTATCCAGTTGAGGAATCTTTCCGGTACTCTGTCCAGGTCTTGTATAGACCCTTTTGGTTGCCTCGATTGCTGCTCTGCCATTCAGCTACTGTGACCCAATCACGCTACTGTGCCTTGTATCTCCATACCCCAGGGTAGGAGCTATTCCTGGTGGCACATTGTCGCTTGGGTTTTTACTGCTGCCCTACTGAGATTGGTCTCCTGGGCACCTCAGTTTGTCTCTACTACCTGGCAGTCACCATCACGCCAGAGCATTCGTTAACCCTTGCAGCCTGGTGTCTTTATCCTTGGGTCACAGTTACTGCTGTTTCGGTTTGGCGTCACACTGCACCTCTGGTTGCAGTCACCCTGTGTTGTCCGGTTGTCTGTCACTTATTCAGGGCCTCACTCACCCATTGTGGCTAGTCGCTATTGTATCACTCTCTGCGTAGACAGTGTTCCTCGGGCCTCTGCTATTAGGGCCTATCAGCCTCCCGGCCTAATAGCAACTTCCTTTCGTTGTCTTGCTGATTCACACGAACTGTAACCTGACCTGTGTCAGTAATATATATTTTGCTCTCAGATATATGTACTGGACCCGTGTGGGTTAATGTTTCCTCTGTAACCTGTCCTGTGTCAGTATTACATGTTATTTATATGCTGGACCTGCGAGGGTTACTTTATTCTGTCTGTTTTTGATAAAACTGTGTTTTACCAAACATCCTGCCTCTGAGTGTACTGAAAACTGTAACAGTACAAAAGGGCCATGACCTCAGACGGTACAGGTGATGGTAATGCACAAAGTATCCATAGGAGGATGGATATACACGAGCAGCACATGGACCAGTTTGCACTGTATCACAGTGCCCGTGATCCCTTTCTGTCACTCTGTCTGTTTGGCCCACCCCTGGTGACCGTTTTATGCCTGGCCATTGACACCTGTCAGGTGCCCTTTCGTGGAGTTCCAGAGCCAGTGTTGCTGTTGCTGTGTTCATGCGTTTCCTGATTATTGTGTACTGATTTGGCCTGTCTCGACTACTCTCCTGTGTTCCTGCTCCGTGATCTGACCCGGCTTGGCTGACAATCCTGCTCGTGACTGATCTGGCTTGTCTGAGGACCACCTTCGTGTACCGACCCGGCCTGGCTGACGTTCCTGCTCATGACTAATCTGGCTTGTCTGAGAACCACTTCCGTGTACCGATCCAGCCTGGCTGACTTCCTGCTCCGTTTCCTGAACCGGCTTGTTCCAGTGACCTGCTTGTTCCTGCTTCCTGCTGCTTGTCTCGCCGTGGCGTCATTCTGACTTCTGCTGAGCCCGCTTACCGGGCTGATCGTTTGCCTCTGTACTCCTGCAGAGTTATGCCTCCAGTGCTGAGTCTCCGTTATCTTTTGCAGAGCTGTGCTTCTGTTGCCGAGCCTTCCCTGACACTTGCAGAGCACTTTCCACGACTGCTGAGCCTTCGATCCTTGAGCTCATCCCTCCATCAGCAGAGTAGTCGATATACATTACCGCGCCCAGTAGTGGCGCTATTGGCTCTTGCAGGTTGTCTCCGGTATACGCCCACGTGGGCTATTGGCTCATATACTTGCAGCACAGAGTGGTCTCCGTTAATATGCCCGTGGGGGCTATTGGCTCATATACTTGCAGCACAGAGTGGTCTCCATTAGTACGCCCCCGTGGGGGCTATTGGCTCTCTCTTGCATTTTAGCAGTCTCCGTTATTACGCCCGTGGGGCTACTGGCTCAAGCTCTTGCAGGTTGTCTCCGATATACGCTTGTGGGGGCTATTGGCTCTAGTCTTTCCTGTGCAGTTGGTCTCCGTTATTACTCCTGTGGGGGCTATTGGCAAGCTCTTGAATTGTAGCAGTCTCCGTTGTTACACCCGTGGGGGCTATTGACTCAAGCACTTACAGATTAAGTTGTCTCCGTTGCTACGTCCGTGGGGGCTATTCTGTACAACTTCTCTGCAGTTTCTACCAATATTCAGTACTGGCTGCAGCATTCCAGCCTTAAGAACTTTCACTAATAGCTGCCTGATCACCATCTTGGGCGTGCAAAACACCACAACAGAGACTGACTGAGCATTGTATTTAACTATTGAGTATCCTCGCTACTGTGTACCTATCCTGAGATAGTATATGTGATACTTTTGCTTCTGTATACTTTACCTGTGATAGCATCTCAGTCTTTGATCGCTATTATTATTGTGTTGCCTGTAGAGGGCGTTCTTTACTCTTTAATTTTTTTAAATAAAACTGTGTTTTATTTTACCTGCTGGTCTGAGTGTCTTAAAAAACTGTTACACACTAGTCGTACAAACTATACTAGAGCATACTGCTCACTTGGATAAACCAGTACAGGCCTCGGTGGTCCCCCTAGTTACGACACTGGGAGCTCAATCCGTGATTCAAGCAAACTCGAACAGAGGGTTAACTGCTACTGCTCCATTACCTTTAAGGTAACATGGTGAACCTACCCTGTGCAGAGGGTTCATAAACCAATTGGAGATCTTCCTAGAGTTAACTCCTCAGGCCTTTCCCAGTGACCGAAGTAAGGTTGGCCTCATGATTTCTTTGCTAACGGGCAGAGCACTGGCATGGGTAAATCCCTTGTGGGAGGCTGCTAAACCATTTACCAAGAACTTCAGTGAGTTCCTGAGAGCATTTCATAGAGTATTCAAAATCCCAGGAAGAGCCGCCTCTGCTGCCAAAAGATTATTGGAGATCCAGCAAGGGTCCCGTACTGTTACAGAATACGCTATTGAATTTCATACATTGGCAGTGGAGGTGGGCTGGAACGATGAGGCGCTCGTGGCGGCATTTGCTCAAGGAGTCTGTGAATACATTAAAGATGAAACAGCAGCCAGAGACTTGCCGAATGATCTGGATGAGTTTATTGATTATTCGATATTAATCGATTCCCGCATTAGGGAGAGAATGGTAACCAAGGGCCGTAGGCAGCAGGCCAGAGAGTTGGGATGGCCAAGAAAAAGTTTCCCACCCATGCCTCCCTCACCTCCCATGCCTCCTGGGTGTAGCTGTGAAAGCAGTGAACCGATGCAGTTAGGGTTCACTAGGTTGACCAAGGAAGAACGGGCTCATCGCCACAGACAAGGCCTCTGTCTTTATTGTGGCCAAGCTGGGAAGCTGGGCATTTGTTGCGCTCCTGTCCTACATGGCCAAGAAATGAAAGCACCTAGGGGGACAGGCTCTAGGTGGTGTTCAGTGGTCCCTAGATCTGGCTAATCAAAAGCCTACTGTACAGACTGGGCAGAACTCTCTGTGGAGGCTCTGGCCCTAGTGGATTCTGGTGCAGTTGGGTATTTTATGGACAGCTCATTTGCCGATTTACACAAAATTCCACTGATTGAGAGAGAATCTCCCTTGGCTATCGAAGCCATTTATGGCAGGCCGTTAGTTCCAGCACTTATCACTAAGGAAACTATACCGCTTTCTATGCATATTGGGGCTCTCCACACGGAGAGACAGTGTTTTTAGATTATCTAGTCTCCCCACCATGTGGTCATCTTGGGGTTCCCATGGTTACATATGCACAACCCTAGATTTGACTGGCAAACTTGTGAGATCACGGCCTGGTCTGAATACTGTAATAAGCATTGCATCTTCCATCCTACCAAGATTATGTATACCTCTCCCTCCGTGCCAGCTGAATACCATCAATTCAGTGACTTTTTAGTAAGGGGGAGGCTAGCGCTTTGCCGGTGCATAGGGCCTACCATTGCACTATTGATCTCCCTCCTGGTGCCGTTCCTCCTAGAGTTCGGACTTACCCATTGTCCTGCGAGGAGAATAGAGCCATGGATGAATACATTTCGGATGCTCTTGAGACGGGTATTATCAGGAAGTCATCCTCGCCAGCGGGGGCTGGTTTCTTCTTTGTCAAAAAGAAAAATGGCGAGTTACGACAATATATTGATGATCGTGGCTTGAATAAGCTCATGTCCAAAAATGCCTACCCGATACCACTCATCACGGAACTGTTTGACTGCTTAAAGGGTTTCTCCATTTTCACCAAGTTAGACTTACGTGCAGCATATAACCTGATCAGAATAAGAGACGGTGATGAGTGGAGAACGGCGTTCAATACCAGATCCGGACACTATGAATACCTGGTGATGCAGTTTGGGCTATGTAACACTCCCACGGTGTTCCAGGAGTTTATCAATGACATCCTATATGACATGTTCCAGTCTTGCATTGTGGTTTATCTCTATGATATTCTCATACATTCGTCCAATTTGTAGCAACACAAGGATGTGACCGCAATTTTGCTTAGACTCCGTGAGAACAAACTCTACTGTAAAATTGAGAAATGCGAGTTTCACAAGCCTATGGTCCCTTTTCTAGGCTTTGTGATCTCTAAAGATGGCATTGCAATGGACAAGGATAAGCTCGCAGCAGTCCTGCAGTGGCCACATTCTAAGAGACTCAAGGCTATCCTACGCTTTCTTGGCTTTGCCACTATTATAGGAAGTTCATTCAAGACTTTTCCACGATTGTAAAGCCACTGTCCGATCTCACGCACAAGGGTGCTAATCCCTCCCAACGGTCTCAGGAAGCTGAACAAGCCTTTGTGACTCTGAAATCTGAATTTTTTCTGCTCCTGTACTGTTCCACCCCAACCCCTCCCTTCCATTCACATTGGAGGTTGATGCCTCTGAAACTGGGGTAGGGGCAGTGTTGTCTCAGCATCTAGACCCAGGGAGCATGTTAAGGCCATGTGGCTTTTTCTCTAAGAAGTTGTCTAGTGCTCAGAGCCACTACGAGACTGGGGACAGAGAACTGTTGGCAATTATTCTAGCCCTTAAAGAATGGCGACACCTACTTGAGGGTACTAGAACCCCGGTATTGATCTTGACTGATCATGAAAATCTAATATACCTTTCTTAGGTGAAGAGATTGTCCTCTCAACAGGCCAGATGGGCCTTGTTTCTGTACCATTTTAATTTTATTGTATCCTACCTGCCCGGTTCCAAGAATATTAGGGCAGTGTAACGGTTTGTTCGACTCATAGACACAATGGTTTAGGATAAAAACAGTTTTATTGAATACCCAATTGTAACTGTTTTGTAGGACACTCAGACCAGCAGGTTAGAATAAAACACAGTTTTATTAATAAAACAAGAAAGACCGCCCTCTATAGGCAATACAGAATAATAGAAAGAACAGTGGCTTACAGATGCCTTCTCAGGCCCAGTATACAGATACAATAAATATACATATGCTGTCACAGGACAGGCATAGAAACATAATGGTACTCAATGGTTAAAGTACATGTAAATCAATCAGTCTCTGTTGTGGTATTTGACACGCCCAAGGTGTGAATGGAGCAGCAAGTGGTGCTAGATGAAACAACACTGTCAGTCTATTGTACAGAGATTGCTTCTTAGGCATAACAGGAACTGAGACCAAATACTCTGCAGAGAAGAGCTAGAGCCACAAGCCCCCACGGGCGTTGCAACGGAGATAACCACACTGCAAGAGCTAGAGCCAATACCCCCCACGGGCGTAGCAACAGAGACAAACTACACTGCAAGAGCTAGAGCCAATAGCCCCCACAGGTGTTTAATGGAGACTAATATCACTGCAAGAGCAAAGCTACTAGAGCCAATAGCCCCCACGGGCGTAGCAACAGAGACTAATCACTGCAAGAGCTTGAGCCAATAGCCCCCACAGGCTTTGTAACGGAGACTAAAGACTGTAAGAGCTAGAGCCAATAGGGCCTCCTGCGGGCGCGGTAACGGAGACCGACTACACTGGAAGATAGACAGAATGAGCCACCACCTTATACAAAGGCTCTGCAAGGTAACCGGCTCAGCAAGTGTAGCGGAAGATCAGGGCATCGGCTCTCCAAGTGTTAATGGAGGCTCAGTGAATGGAGACATCAGCTCTGCAAGTGTTACTGGAGGCTCAGTGAACGGAGACAACGGCTCTGCAAGTGTTAACGGAGGCTCAGGGAATGGAGACATAGCTCTGCAAGTGTTAAAGGAGGCTCAGGGAACGGTGATCACAGCTCTGCAAGTGTTAACGGAGGCTCAGCGAACAGAGGCACGGCTCTGCAAGTGTTAATGGAGGCTATGACATGATCAGCCCTGCCACAAGCACAGCGGAAGTCAGAATGTCGCCTAGGCGACACCAAGCAGCAGGAACAGAGGCAGGGTCAGCAGTGAGCCGGTTCAGGTCACGGAGCAGGAAGTCAGTCAGGCCGGGTCAGATCACAGAGCAGGATTCTCAGACAAGCCAGATCAGGTCACAAGCAGGAACGTCAGCCAGGCCGGGTCAGATCATGGAGCAGGAAACAAGGAGCGTTGCCAAACAGGCCAAATCGGTACACAGGAAGCAGGAACACTGGAACACAGCAACAGCAACACTGGCTCAGGAACACCACGAAAGGTCACCTGACAGGTGCCAAAGGCCAGGTATAAAAAGACCACAATGGGCGGGCCAAACAAGCTCAGCCAATGACTGAGCTTGTTTGACAGATAAGGATCATGGGCACCGTGATATCAATACAATAAGAACCCTCACAGGTCCTGTATAGTGATGATCGAGCACCCCAATGCTCGGGTGTTCGGGTGCTCTGGCCGAGCACTCCCGGAGGCTCGAGTGCTTGGCCGAGCACCCGAGCCCCATTGAAGTCAATGGGAGGACTCGAGCATTACACCAGGCACCCCCTGCTCTGATGAGGGGAGGGTGCCTGGTCCATAGGAAAAGGGCAGAAAATGATGGAAGCACCACAGAAATGGTTCAGGGACAGCATAGGGAGGATGTCTGGATGCATCTTGGACTCCAACGTCGCTGCTGGGAACGATGTTTCGCCCGTAGTACGCCATTTTTACAGACTGACCGTAAAACACACAAAAAGGAAGATAAAAACGACTTTAGGCGAAAAATTGTTACCAAACAGTATTTGCTGTATATTTACTTGTATATCATCTGCAAATTCTGCAAAAAATTTCATCGATTTTTCGGAACTGGGGCCATGATTAAGAGGGAAACGTGCGCAGAGGCAAATTCTGCAAAAAATTTCATCGATTTTTCTGAACTGGGGCCATGATTAAGAGGGAAACGTGCGCAGAGGCAAATTCTGCAAAAAATTTTATTGATTTTTCTGAACTGGGGCCATGATTAAGAGGGAAACGTGCGCAGAGTAAAGCAGGTGTTCAATGTGGTTATGGCCCGGGTAAGGTACAGCATTCAGGAACGGAGGCCGCAGCTACCACAGGTTTTACAACATGTCCGTTTGCCCTTGTTAAGTCCAAAATTTATAGTCGGAACAGTGGGGTCTGATCCATTCAGTAAAAGTGACGAAGTGACTTAGTGGATGAAGCCAAGAACTACCTTCTGCTCTGTCGAACACCCCAGCCCTATTTAATTCAATGGGAGGACCTGAGGCACTCCGATACAACCTGTATATCACAAAATGGAGGGCCTCATTCACATTGTGGTACAATAGTTCAGGTAGTGGTCCAACACTCATAAAGCCGATGCACTAAGTGAAAGGGCTGCCAAAAATTAGACTGAAATGTCACTCCAATACACCCTTTATTACACATAAAGGAGGGCATCATACACACCCTTGAAAAATTAGGATTAATAGCCTGCTGGTGACCCTCTAAAACATTAGGGGCGAGGGCATGCCGCTAAGCTGACCATCTAAAACATTAGGAATGAGGGTCTGCAGCTGAGCCGACCATCTAAAACATTATGGGTGAGGGTCTGCTGCGGAGCTGACCATCCTAAACATTATATGCGAAGGCCCGCTAGTGAGCTGACGCTATAAAACATTATATGAGAGGGCCCGCTAGAGAGCTGACCCAATAAAACATTATATAAGAAGGCCCGCTGGTGAGCTGACCTATACAAAAAGTTGTCAAACAGGGCCCGCTGGTGAGCTGGCCCTATATAAAAATTATATCACAGGGCCCGCTGGTGAGCTGGCCCTATATAAAAATTATATCACAGGGTATATGGAAGAGAGTCAACCATATACCCGTTTTTTGGGTGGAAGGGGTGAATGGGAATACAGAGTATTCCCATCATTGTAAATAACATATATAAAGTCACTTTATGTTCACCCGGGGCTTTCCTCTGGTGGAGTGGAGAAGTCAGGGGAAATCCAGGCCTTGTTCATTTTTATAAGTGTCAACCTATCAGCATTTTCGGTGGAAAGGCGGATACGCTTATCTGTTATGATGCCACCAGCAGCACTAAATACCCGCTCAGACAGAACGCTGGCGGCAGGGCAGGCCAGCACCTCCAAGGCGTAGAGTGCCAGTTCATACCACGTGTCCAGCTTGGACACTCAGTAGTTGTAAGGCACAGAGGGATCATTGGGGACGCTGACACGGTCTGCTACGTACTCCTTCACCATCTTCCAAAACTTTTCCCTCCTTGTGACACTAGGCTGCGCATCAGGGTGAGGGTGCTGGCGGGGTGTCATGAAGGTGTCCCACGCCTTGGAGAGTGTTGCCCTGCCTTTGTCAGAACTGCTGTGTGCTCCCCTTTTCTCCCCTTCTCGGTTGGCCAAGGTAGCACGTACTCTGCCGCCAACGTTGTCAGATGGAAAATTTTGGAGCAATTTTTCGACAAGAACCTTTTGGTATTGCACCATTTTGCTTGTCCTCTCCACCGGAGGAATGAGAGATGAGAAATTCTCTTTGTAGCAGGGGTCCAGAAGGGTGAACACCCAGTAATCCGTGTTGTCTAAAATGCGTATAACGCGTGGGTCACGGGAAAGGCAGCCTAACATAAAGTCAGCCATGTGTGCCAGAGTACCAACAGGCAAGATTTCGCTGTCCTCACCAGGAGAATGACTCTCAATCTCCTCCTCCTCTTCTGCCCACCCACGCTGAAGAGATGGAACTAAAGTTCCATGGCTACCCTCTGTAGCGGAGGCAACCGTGTCTTCCTCCTCCTCCTCCTCCTCCTCCGCCTCCTCCAATTGTCGCTGAGAAGATGAAGTGAGGGTGCTCTGGCTATCACCTTGTGTAAGCTCTTCCTCCCGCATTTCCACCTCTTCCACATGCAAAGCGTCGGTTTTAATTGTGAGCAGCGAGCGTTTCAGTAGACACAGAAGTGGGATGGTTACACTGATAATAGCGTTATCGCCGCTCACCATCTGTGTCGATTCCTCAAAATTGCGTAAAACCTCACAGAGGTCTGACATCCATTCCCACTCCTCACTTCTGATTACAGGAAGTTGAACGGAGAGGCGACGACCGTGTAACAGCTGGTACTCCACTACTGCCCTCTGCTGCTCACAAAGCCGGGCCAACATGTGGAAGGTGGAGTTCCAGCGCGTGCTCACGTCACACAGCAGCCGGTGAGCTGGCAATTGTAAGCGCTGCTGCAGCTTCAACAGGCCGGCTGAAGCTGTTGATGACTTACGGAAATGTGCACACACTCGGCGCACCTTGGTCAAGAGATCATGCAAATTGGGGTAGGTTTTTAGAAATCGCTGAACCACTAAATTAAATACATGCGCTAGGCATGGTACGTGTGTGAGCTTGCCGAGCTCCAAAGCCGCCACCAAGTTACGCCCATTATCACACACAACCATGCCTGGTTGCAGGTTGAGTGGCGAGAGCCACTGCTCGGTCTGGTGACTAATCCCCTGCAACAGCTCTGAGGCCGTGTGCTGTTTGTCCCCAAGGCAGATCAGCTTCAGCACGGCCTGTTGACGCTTCCCCACTGCAGTGCTACACTGCTTCCAGCTACCGGCTGATGGGTGAGTGGCGCTGCGCGCAGAGAATTCGGAGGTGGAAACGGAGGAGGAGGAGCCAATAACGTAGGTGCTGGCGGAAACCCTGATGGAGGTAGGGCCCGCAATCCTCGGCGTGGGTAGCACCTGTGCCATCCCAGGGTCCGAGTCGCTCCCAGCCTCCACGACATTCACCCAGTGTGCCGTCAGGGAAATGTAGCGTCCCTGGCCACAAGCACTTGTCCATGTGTCAGTCGTTAAGTGGACCTTCCCAGTAACTGCGTTGGTCAGGGCACGGGTGATGTTACGGGACACATGGTGGTGTAAGGCGGGGACGGCACACCGGGAAAAGTAGTGGCGGCTGGGGACTGCGTACCGAGGGACAGCTGCTGCCATCAGGCTGCGGAAGGACTCAGTCTCCACAAGCCTAAATGGCAGCATTTCGATGGCCAGTAATTTGGAAAGGTGTGAGGTTAGTGCTATGGCCTGTGGGTGGGTGGCTGGGTATTTTCGCTTGCGCTCAAATGCCTGGGGTAACGACATTTGGACGCTGCGCTGGGACAGGGAAGTGGATGTGGTCACTGATGGTGCTTCAGATGGTACAGGTGCAGGGCGGGAGGTATGCGGGCCTGCGCCTTCGACAGGCGATTGGCCGGCACCGAAAACAGGGGAAGAGGAGGCAGTGGTGTGGCCTGCAGACACAGATTGGCGATCCAGGCGTTCCTCCCACTTATTACGGTGCTTGGATGCCATGTGTCGGATCATGCTGGTGGTGGTGAGGTTGCTAGTGTTCATGCCTCGGCTCATTCTGGTGTGGCACAGGTTGCAAACTACAATTCTTTTGTCGTCCGCACTTTCCTTAAAAAAACGCCATACCGCGGAACACCTAGCCCTTGGCAAGGGAGACTTACGCAAGGGGGTGCTCCGTGGAACATTTGCGGGCCAGTTTGATGCGGTCCGCCTTCTTTCTTTAGCCACACCACTGCCTCTTCCAGCCTGTTGCGGTGCTGCAGATGGCTCACCCTCAGGACTGCTGTCATCGCTCGGCTCTCCACCTTCCCAGGTGGGGTCAGTCACCTCATCGTCCACCAAGTCCTCCTCCACTTCCTCACTCTGATCATCCTCCTCATTTCTTGATCCCACCACATACTCAGTCATTGACAACTGTGTATCAGCCTCCTCATCAAGGTCTTGAGACAGTAATAGTGGTTGATTTGATGGCAACTGTGTCTCATCATCATCATCCACTTCCTTTGACCTTAAATGCCGTTCCCCTCTGTCATCTTCTTGTGATTGGGTACCCTCTAGAGGTTGTGAATCAGGGCACAAGATCTCATGTTCCTCTGCAAGCGTGCTTGGAGAGAGGTTCAAATGAAGGATTGGTGATGAGACGAGCTCCTCACTATATCCCAGTGTGGGATCACTTCTTTGGCCAGACCCTCTATGGTGGGAGGAAGGATGATCAGGGTGAGGATTATGTTGACCAGACTCTTGGCTACTGAGAGTGGACTTGGTGGAAGACAGGGTGGTGCTTAACCGACTGGAAGCAGTATCACCTGAAATCCAACCGACCACCTGTTCGCAGTGGTCTGACCTCGAGAGTGATGTCCTGCGACGCCCTGTAAACTGAGACATGAAGCTAGGTATGGTGGATGTCTTTCTTTCTTGTGCTCTGGCACCAGGCACAGTTTCTACGCGTCCTGACCCGCGCCCTGAACTATCAGGATCACGTCCACTTCCCCGTCCCTTTTTACCCGCCTTCTTCATATTACACGGAATATGTGCTGCTAATCTGCAACTTTGCACACTAAACAGAATGTGCTGCTAATCTGCAACTTTGCACACTAAACAGAATGTGCTGCTAATCTGCGGCTAGGCACAGTGAAAGGAATATGTGACGTTTATTTTTTACACTTTGCACACTAAACAGAATGTGCTGCTAATCTGCAACTTTGCACACTAAACAGAATGTGCTGCTAATCTGCAACTTTGCACACTAAACAGAATGTGCTGCTAATCTGCGGCTAGGCACAGTGAACGGAATATGTGACGTTTATTTTTTACACTTTGCACACTAAACAGAATGTGCTGCTAATCTGCGGCTAGGCACAGTGAAAGGAATATGTGACGTTTATTTTTTACACTTTGCACACTAAACAGAATGTGCTGCTAATCTGCAACTTTGCACACTAAACAGAATGTGCTGCTAATCTGCGGCTAGGCACAGTGAACGGAATATGTGACGTTTATTTTTTACACTTTGCACACTAAACAGAATGTGCTGCTAATCTGCAACTTTGCACACTAAACAGAATGTGCTGCTAATCTGCGGCTAGGCACAGTGAACGGAATATGTGACGTTTATTTTTTACACTTTGCACACTAAACAGAATGTGCTGCTAATCTGCAACTTTGCACACTAAACAGAATGTGCCGCTAATCTGCGGCTAGGCACAGTGAAAGGAATATGTGACGTTTATTTTTTACACTTTCCACACTAAACAGAATGTGCTGCTAATCTGCAACTTTGCACACTAAACAGAATGTGCTGCTAATCTGCGGCTAGGCACAGTGAACGGAATATGTGACGTTTATTTTTTACACTTTGCACACTAAACAGAATGTGCTGCTAATCTGCAACTTTGCACACTAAACAGAATGTGCTGCTAATCTGCAACTTTGCACACTAAACAGAATGTGCTGCTAATCTGCGGCTAGGCACAGTGAACGGAATATGTGACGTTTATTTTTTACACTTTCCACACTAAACAGAATGTGCTGCTAATCTGCAACTTTGCACACTAAACAGAATGTGCTGCTAATCTGCAACTTTGCACACTAAACAGAATGTGCTACTAATCTGCAACTTTGCACACTAAACAGAATGTGCTGCTAATCTGCAACTTTGCACACTAAACAGAATGTGCTGCTAATCTGCGGCTAGGCACAGTGAACGGAATATGTGACTTTTTTTTTTAAATTTGTGCCCCCCCAAACAAAATATAACTGCTGCCCCCACACACAACAGTCCTAAAAAGGACTTTTGGGTCTTTTCTTCTCCCTACACTGACTTTCCCTTCCTATCCTCATCTCTCCCTGGCTAAGACTGAGCCGAACTCGCTGGTCAGGTGCTATACAGCACCCGATCACGGGTTCTGGCCAGCCAATCAGTGTAATGCCAGCAGCCAACATGGCTGCTGGCATTACACTGATGTCAGAGCCTCCCCGCACGTTTATTGGCTGCGCAGCAGCCGCGAAACGTGCGGGGAGGAGACCCGAACATGGCGGGCGAGCACATGCGGTACTCGTACGAGTACCGCCATGTGCCGAGCAGAGCGATGCTCGAGCCGAACCGAGCTTCGGCCGAGCATGCTCGCTCATCACTAGTCCTGTAATATACAGGCAGTATAATACAGACACACGACAGGTTAATTATGCAATTGCCCACACAGGTCCAATATAAAATGAAGGTACAAGCAGTATAAACTGACACAGGTAAGGCAAGAGGAGTAAGTTTCCCAGGACTCCGGTACTGCAGGAGTTAAAGTTCATCAATGAGTGTAAACAGTCCCATGTGTGAAGGTACTGAGATAGCACTTATAGAGAGCTTCAGGTCGCCCAAGGCTAGCAGAATAATGTGAACTGCCAGAGCTCAACAGATGTAGAGTAATGAGCACTGCCGGAGAGATGGCTCAGTTGGTTAAGGCACCAGCTGTAGAATCTGCTCAGACCGTGAGGTTGCAGGTTCTAGTCCCGGCAAGGTCAGCTCAGCCTTTCACCTTTCTGAGGTAGAGAAAATGAGTCCAGAACATACTTGAAAACGAGAGACAATCTCAATGTATTCTTCCTGGTAAAATACTTTCACAAAAAAAAAAAAAAAAATAACAACGGAGGCAGACACTTGCAACCGGCAGGAGCAGAAAGCGGAGGACAACCCTACCGGAGCAATAATGGAGACAGACTCTAGCAACCGGTATAGCAGTAACGGAGGACTAAGCCCAAGGCTCACTGCCGGAGCAGTAACGGAGGCAGACTCTGGCAACTTGCAGGAGCAGTAACGGAGAACAAGCCAATGGTGACTACCGGAGCAATAACGGAGGCAGACACTTGCATCCGGTATGATCAGTAACAGAGGACTAGGCGAAAGGCGCACTGACGGAGCAGTAATGGAGGCACATACTAGCAGCCTGCAGGAGCAGTAGCGGAGGACAAGCCAATGGCAACTACCGGAGCAGTCACGGAGGCGCACACTTGCAACTGGTATGATAAGTAACGGAGGACTAGGCCAAAGGCACACTGCCGGAGCAGTAACGGAGGCACACACTAGCAACCTGCAGGAGCTGTAGCGGAGGACAAGCAAATGGCGACTACCGGAGCAGTCACGGAGGCAGGCATTTGCAACCGGTATAATCAGTAATGGATGATTAGGCCAAAGGCGCAGGAACGGAGGCAACACTGGCAACCTGCAGGAGCAGTAACGGAACAGACTCAAGTGCTAGTCAGCAAGTGCAACCGGATCGTCTGTAGAGTAAGAATGTCACCGAGGCGACAATAGCTGAAGAAGCAGGAACGTCAATCACGCCGGGTCGGTAAACAGGAACAGGAACGTCAGCCAGGCCGGGTCAGAACACAGGAGCAGGAACATCAGCCGGTCCGGGACGGTACACTGGAGCAGGAACGTCAGCCAGGCTGGGTCGATACACAGGAGCAGACACTGAAGAGAAGTCAGGCAATCCGGGTTGGTACACAGGAGCTGGTAACGGAAGAGTAGTCAGGCAGGCCAAGTCGGTACACTGGGAAACACTGAGCAGTAAGCTAGCACTGGTTCAGGAACACCACGAAAGGGTACCGTGTGGGTGCAGGAGCCCACTATATAAAGGCCATGCTGGGCGGGATGAACACAGGACAATCAATGAGAGCATTACACAGGATAACTGACAGGAAAACAAAAACAAGGGAGCACAGGCACCGTGATAGGCAGATGCACTGTGCAGACAATTTGGTCCAGATACGGAATGTGATGAGACTCCAGTACCCATTATTCATCCAGATCGCATTTTGACCATGTTGCGGATCAGCATCACTTCACCACTGGTGGGGGAGATTCTTGCTACCCAGGCTACCGCACCCCCTGATACTCTAGTGGGCAAGAGTTTTGTGGCTGAGCCTTTCCGTACCCACATACTCAAAACCTATCATGCATCTCGGGCAGCTGGCCATGTAGGCAGGGACCAATTGATCTGGTCTCTTTCACAGTTATTCTGGTGGCCTTCCTTACGTGCCGATTGCACCGCCTTCATGGCAGCATGCACTACTTGTGCCCGTGCCAAATCCCCTAGGCACCTCCCAGTTGGCTTGCTTTAACCAGTGCCTAATGGCGAGCATCCTTGGTCCCATGTCTCAATTGACTTCCTAGGAGAATTGCCAGTGTCTAGGGGATACTCATTTATTCTGATGGTGGTCGGCAGATTCCCTAAGATGGCACACTTTGTGCCTCTTCCTGGCCTTCCCTCTGCACAGGAGTTGGCTGTTGTCTTTGCCAGAGAAGTGTTTTGGTTGCATGGTGTACCCAAGGTGCTGGTGTCTGACTGAGGGAGCCAATTTGTGTCCAGGTTTTGGAGGGCATTTTGTGATCAGATAGGCATACAATTATCCTTTTCTTCAGCCTACCATCTCCAAACCAATGGGGCCGCCGAGCGTGCCAATCAAGGATTGGAACAATTTCTGCGATGTTTCGTGTCTGATCATCATGACAGTTGGGCCGACCTGTTGCCGTGGGCAGAGTTCAGCAGGAATTGTGCGGTTAATTCATCGTCCGGGATCTCCCCGTTTCTTATCAATTACGGGTTCCAACCATGTTTGCTCCCGGACTCATTTCAGACGCAGCAAATTCTAGCTCTGGATGAGCATATTGAGCAACACCGCTCCACTTGGGCACAGGTACAGAGGACCCTCAGTGCTTCATTCCAGCGTTATCAGCGTCACGCTAATCGCAGACGGTTGCCAGCGGTCTCCTTCCAGGTTGGGGACAGGGAATGGCTATCCTCCAGAAACCTTAATCTGCATGTTCCATGTAATAAGTTGGCTCCTCGGTTTGTCAGTCCCTTTAAAGTTATCCGCATGATTAATCCAGTTTCTTATGCTCTGGATCTCCCAGCATCCATGCGGATTCATAAAGTGTTCCACGTATCCCTGCTAAAGACTTTAGTTTGCAACCGCTACACTTCCACTCCTGTGGTCCCCGGTCCCGTTCAGGTGCAAGGTCAGGAGGAGTACGAAGTACAAAGTATAATTGACTCCCGAAGATTCAGAGGGAGGTTGCAATATTTGGTTCATTGGAAGGGCTATGGCCCTGAAGAGCATTCCTGGATTTACCAGAATGACCTCCATGCTCCCAGACTGCTGCGCAAATTTCATGGAAAGTACTCTCAGAAGCCGGGGTCTTTGAGAGTGGTGCCCTTGTATTGCTGGCAACATTTTGACAGTATTATTTCCTGAATCCTTTTTATTGGCTAACGCATTGTTGCTCCACCCAGTGTTAGCCTCTAAGTACTGAGCCCTGTCACTTCTGCAGGGCCCTTTTGTGGTTTTCCTGTTGCCTAGTGCTTGCTCTGTATTTCATGTGAATCCTGTGTATGACCTGGACTGCCTGACTACTCTGCCTGATTACGTTCCTGCCCCATGTACCGACCCGGCCTGGCTGACGTTCCTGCTCTGTGTACCCTCCCAGTTTGGCTGACGTTCCTGCTCTGTGTATCAACCCGGATTGGCTGACGTTCCTGCTCTGTGTACTGACCCAACCTGGCTGATGTTCCTGCTCTGTGTACCGACCCAGTTTGGAGGATGTTCCTGCTCTGTGTATTGACCCGGATTTGCTGAGACTCCTGCCCTGTGTATCACTCAGGCCCGGTTAACTACTCCATCCGGTTATCCAGTCGAGGAATCTTTACGGTGCTCTGTCCAGGTCTTATATAGACCCTTTTGGTTGCCTCAATTGCTGCTCTGCCGTTCAGATACTGCGACCCAATCATGCTACTGTGCCTTGTATCTCCATACCCCAGGGTAGGAGCTATTCCTGGTGGCACACTGTCGCTTGGCTTGTTACTGCTGCCCTACTGAGGATGGTCTCCTGGGCGCCTCAGTTCGTCTCTTCTACCTGGCAGTAGCCATCACGCCTGAGCGTTCGTTAACCCTTGCAGCCTGTTGTCTTTATCCTTTGGTCACAGTTACTGCTGTTTCGGTTTGGTGTCACACTGCACCTCCAGTTGCAGTCACCCTGTGTTGTCCAGTAGTCCATTACTTATTCAGGGCCTCGCTCACCCATTGTGGCTAGTCGCTATTGTATCACTCTCTGCGTAGAGAGTGTTCCTTGGGCCTTCCGCTATTAGGACCTATCAGCCTCCCGGCCTAATAGCACCTTCCTTTCGTTGTCTCGCTGATTCACATGAACTGTAACCTGACCTGTGTCCGTAATATATATTTTGCTCTCAGATATATGTACTGGACCCGTGTGGGTTAATGTTTCGTCTGTAACCTGACCTGTGTCAGTATTACGTGTTATTTATATGCTGGACCCGCGAGGGTTACTTTATTGTGTCTGGTTTCAATAAAACTGTATTTTACCAAACATCCTGCCTTTGAGTGTACTGAAAACCGTAACATGCGGAAAACCAAAAGCTTCATAGCTACAATAAAAGTAAAGGATAATACCAGCTGTTGGTGTTTAAAGTACTGGCATAGTCAGATGGAGCGTTTCGATTCACAGGCTACTGTTCACATAAAGACACATAGATCAAAAATAATTCAGAGAATTCCAAATGGGGATAATCATATACAAAAAGTATAAAGTTCTGCCATTCAATCACCACACTGAATGCCGGTGGAGCACGATCAGCATTTGCTCCATAATAAGGGTAATTTGCCAAAGCAGTGTGTAAAAGTTACAACATCAGTACTGCAATCATACATATGTGGATATTGTCAATGTCTAATGATAGTTCCAAGGGATAAATTACTCAGTCAATATTACTTTATAATAATAAAGATATATTCAACATCATGGGATGTTATCTTTCATTAGAATAAAATGTGATTGACATGATGAAGTATGTGCCAAGCAGTTAAACATAGCAAGCGCTGGCCAACCGCCTATAAATGTGTATAACCACTCCAGTACAAGCCACATATCAGGCCCCCTTGTGAACTGGATGGAGGAGTTACTTAGTAAAAGCATCTAAAGTTGATTTGTTCATTGAGTCCAAATGGAGTTTGGGACTCAATGAACAAATCAACTTTGGATGCTTTTACTAAGTAACTGTTCATGCCTGATCACCCGTCCAATTCACAAGGGGTTAGCCAGTGCATGGTTCCACACCTCTACCCACGTTCAAGGTGATCAACAATAGAGCTTTAACTTATTCCTCTTATGTCTATGCCTTATTTGCTAAGCCCATTGACAAGTTCTCCTGGCCATATGTTTCACAGCCCTACATATGTGAGTGGTTATGCAAATCCTTGTGTTCTAATAACTGTTCCGCCCTAGATATTGACGCTAGTGCAGTTGGAGCAGTCGCTTCCTGGTGTTTTGGTAAAGGCTTCAATGCCGGTTCTTGATTAGTCGCTCCAATATTTGCAGTACTATCCAGCCGTACAATACTTAATCTTTTTAGTCAGCTACTTTATGTTTAACTGCTTGGTACATACTTCATCATGTCAATCACATTTTATTCTAATGAAAGATAACATCCCATTATGTTGAATATATCTTTATTATTATAAAGTAATATTGACTGAGTAAATTATCCCTTGGAACTATCATTAGACAGTGACAATATCCACATATGCATGATGGCACTACTGATGTAACTTTTTACACACTGCTTTGGCAAATGACCTTTATTATGGAGCACATGCTGATCTTGCCCCACCGGCATTCAGTGTGGTGATTGAATGGCAGAACTTTATATTTTGTGTATAGGATTATCCCCATTCGGAATTCTCTGAATTATTTTAGATCTTCATGTCTTTATGTGAATAGTAGCCTGTGAATCGAAACGCTCCATCTCATCCATTACGGACTATGCCAGTACTTTAAACACCAAAAGCTGTTATTATCCTTTTACTTTTATTGTAGCTATGAAACTTTTGGTTGTCCGCGATGCTCGGGCTACTTTGTTGTACCGCAATGTTGAAATGGCATAAGAGCGAGTATGGCTGAGTTATCCCTCGCTTGAACGAAAATATGCATCTGCGGACACATAGGTAGCCCGAGATACTGACAACACGTTTCCAGCATTGCAAGTATCATTCAGAATGATAGGACTATGCAGGGGTTAGTAGCCATTGTAAGAATGTACTCAGCTGCTGAGCCTATATCTCCCATGGGCCTCTTCTGTGAAATCATCAACGGCACTGATTATTCTAACCTACTGCATAGTCTTATGAGTGTTTACTGTATCCTGATATTTAGCTATAGTAGTATTCATGATCACTTTAGAGTCATTTATGATGTATGTTTGAACCACTTTTTGCAACATTTATGTTTTGCGATTTTGTCCATCACTCCCTGATTAACTTTGGCCACTCCCCCGAGTGATGACATCACTGTTTGCTATCACATGCCGGTTTTGGAGCAATTTTAGTGCATACAGGGTATATTAGATTGGTTTGTTCACTACTTTGTTTTTCTTGAGAAAGGCCAAAGTATGTGGCCGAAACGTTGACACTAAATAATTAACTTCAATTAAGAAGTCCTGAGTGTGCTGCTTTGATCTTCTATTTGTATATATACATGTATGTAAATGTGTGTATATATATATATATATATATATATATATATATATATATATATATATTTTTTTTTTTTTTTTTTTTTTTTTTTTTCTACTTACCCCCTGACAATACCTGCATTTACTGCTAGTCTGAAATTATTAGAGGTGGTTCGAGTCCACTTAGTGGTTAAAGTTGGGTATCCAGTCCCAACTCAGGCAGGTATCACACCTGACCTAAGAGTTATGTGTGATAAATAAAGCCACTTGGTTTACAGGCAGGTTAAAGTCCTGCCCTAAGTGCATATTTGCACTAGAAGTATATGTGGAAGATAGTTAAATACAGGGTATCCAGGCTTCTGTAAAAATAGACGCTCATCCTTACTGGGGATTGAACAGGCCAGGGGATATAAATGTTCTGTTTATTGTTCTGTTTTTTTGTACAAACTGTTGTAGATATATTCTGTATTGCATCATACATCCTTGCACTTTACATTTGTGACTTATTGGTGACTGGGCTTGGGTGTCTTTTGATATTTCTCTGAATTCTTAAATTTGATTAAGTAAGTCCACACCACGGGGGCAGAGTTCATGACACCCCATAAATAATCTGTCCCTTCAACCTATATACATGGGCAAAAGTAGATAATCTGCCTTCTTCAGGCAAGAGCTGCCTCATCATTTTGGGGGCAGAGCACATGATCACCCCATTTAAAGATAGTTGAGGGCAGAGTACCTGATCACCCCAAGAAGGTAAGAGTAAATAATCTACCTCATCATTTTTGGGGGCAGCATACATGAGCACCCCATCTAATGGAAGAAAAGAGGATAAAATAAAAAGGAAGGCCAGTAATAGAACCACATGTCAGGATATATGATATTGTTTAGTATATGTGTTTTTTTGTATGTGTTTGCATTCTTGTCTGTCAAAACTAACATTTGCACGATATCATTTTTATTGCTTTATAAACCTTGGTAAGTGATCTTACTATTCAAGTTATAAACATTGGTGCCATCTAAGTTTGGTTGCAACTGTGCTATTTTAGATAGGATTTCAAAATAACTGCTATTTTTGTTTTAACTTACTACTGTCTTGGAAATGGGCACTAACCAGTCAAAGCCTAAAAATTCCATGATAACTATTAAAAAGGGTACTAAGAGTGTCAAAACATAGCCATGTAAGATGAGATTTGGTTTGAAGGGGATCCCACATGGGATATGAAGTATATGTCTGCCTGTGGTAAAGTTTGGGTAGACTTATCTCCCTACACATATGTTCAGACTACATTACAGAATACACTTCCACATAATCTTCCACCTCCTCTGCCACCACCTTCCCCCATTCCTACTGCACCTCCCTGGTAGGGGTAAAGACAAGACAGATGACAAGGGCTTCCGAGGCACAACAGTGACAACAAGACACAGAGACAGAGTCCATCACAAAAGAGCAGGTACTTCAGACCCTTACCCATTCTGTACATGACACCCTTACCCAGTCCATACTTGACATGTGTATTGATATGGGACTGTCCCCTGGAAACCAGAGAAGAACCAAGGTAGTGAAAACAGATGAACTACATAGGGAACCACCTACCCCCAGTAGCCAGACATACTTGACTATGCCTTTTATGACTATGGGTGACCAGGTCATTAATAAACCCCCTGACGTCCTGACAATGAATGCATGGGCCAAACACTGCCCTAATCCCATTAAGTCTCCCAGTGCAGCAATTGACTACTTAAAAAGAAGCACCCAAGGGGCACAATTGACTGGGCCAGATTACAAGTTTCTGTTGAACGCATGCACTAAATACATGGGGATTGACTGGCCAAAGGAGTGTATATTACTGAGCATCAAATATGACTTTCCACAGACAATGACTGAAATTGTATGGTCACAAACAGAACACCTAAATAATATGTGGGAGCAGATTAAAAATAAGTTGGTGGCATTAGGAGGTGATTTAAAATATATTACAAGAGCCATTGCATGCAAACAAAAAGTTGGAGAAAGTGTTTCTGATTTTTTAACCCGCTTTGGAGACACATGGGCAAATGAATGTGGACTTGATAAGAAGAATGAGTCTCTGGATCCACTATATGTACAACAATTGCTCACCAAATATGGAGCCTGAGATAGCACAGACTGTCCGGCTATGTGTTGATAGATGGCATAAATTAGATGCAGAAGGATTTGAGGAGGCAATTAGGATTAAGGATGCAGCAGGAGTGTTTCCAGCTAAAGCTGGTACAATTGCAGGGTAAGCCAACATTGAACAAACCCAGAATAATCCAACAGAGATTAGCAGGTATTCCCAGCTAGAGGGAGGAAGAGGTAGAGATCAGTTTGGAGGACAGTACAGAGGAAGATGGCAGAATAGAAAGTGAAGAGGAAGGGGATATTATGGGGGACCTAGGAATCAATCAGGAAGAAGACCACCCTCACCAGGAGCTTGTTTTAATTGTGGAAAGATGGGACACTGGAAGCGGGACTGCTGGGCACCTCCACGGACAGGACAGGCAAATACCTCTTACAGTGGACAGACACAACCCGATCAGACACATGCCCAGACACAGATTACAGAACACAACATGGGACGGGGGGACCCCCTATTCGCCAGTTACAATGGAGATCTCAACCCCAATAGGGCTGCCAGAGGATGTAACACCTTGCTTGCTGCTTCATTCCGGTGTTATCTGAGAAATGGGACAATCTCCCCATGTTAACCCTAGAGGTTGAGGGGCGGGTGTATGACTTCCTGGTCTATAACGGGGCAACAAGGTCAAGCATTTCTGTCAAATATTAAACAGGTTCACTCACAACTGCAAGCATATCCTCTGTTGGAGTAGGAGGGGTCCAAATTGAGTGCAAGGTCACTCCAAAATTGACAATTACTGTTAATCATCATGGTGTTGAACAACAGCATGCCTTTTTGATTATGCCTAATTGTCCAGTCAATCTGATAGGAAGAGATTTAATGTCTAATTTACAATTGTCACTGCAGATTACAGAGAAGGGAGGGGTAGTATGTACTTCTGCATTTTCACTTCCTCTTATGACTGGCGCAGAGCACACTGGCATTGAAGGGGTCAATATGTTACATTTATCTTTTGCTGCTGCAGGATGACATCCTCGCTGTGCTTTGTAACATTTACAGCAGGGTATGTTCACCCAAGGCTTACTGTACGACACTGGACACCAGAATGTGTTCTAGCGGCAGCTCACGGAGCTGGTACAGAACAGATTCATGGTCTGTGGTTTAGTGAACAATGTGTGTATATTGTCACAACTGTAGGAGCTTATCTGTGGCTTGAGGGCAGTTGTCTGGTAAGCAAAGAAATGTACATTCCATTAGAGCCACTCAATACTATGTCTTTCACACACCTGAGCTGTAACCCTGATATACCTTCAGCATTGACTGATCTGCCACATACCTTATGGGCCACCTTATCCACTGATCCAGGGTATATTGACTGTTCCCTTTATCAAGCAACTCTCAAACCAGGTAGTACATCTACATATATCAAGCAATATCCCCTCTCACAGGAAAAGGAGCTAAGGATAGAACCTATCATACAGGAACTAGGACAGAAGGGCATTATTGTGCCCACAGTATCACCTTACAACACTCCCATAAACCCAACTCCCAAACCAGGAGCCGGTACATGGAGATTGACACAGGATTTGAGACGTATCAATGATCTAGTACAACCCATAGCACCTACAGTGTCAATTCTATATCGTCTGCCATCCCAGCCACTAGCACTAGGTTCACAGGTATTGATTTGAACGGTGCTTTCTTTAGCATACCAGTACACCATGATACACAACCACTTTTTGTCTTCACCTATAGAGGGAGCCAATACACTTGGAAAAGTACCCACAGGGCTTCTGTGACAGTCCCAGTGTTTATGCCATTATTGACCGTAAGACACTGGAAAATTGGGCACCCCAGAAAGGTTCCACGCTATTACAGTACGTTGATGACCTGTTACTTTGTAGTCCAGATGAAGATTCATATCAGGAAAACACACACAGCTTGCTGTTACACTTAGCCACAAATGGCCACGAGGCGTCACCCAAGAAGCTCCAATACTGTCTGCCAAAAGTGAAATACTTGGGTTTTTTTTTATCACATGGACAGAGACAGTTATCCCCAGACAGAGTGAAGGCAATTATGAGACTGGCCAAGCCACAGACTAAGCAAGCCATGATGTCCTGCTTGGGGATGGTTACCTATTGCAGGCAATGGATTCCTGATTATTCATACTATGACCATATTTTGAGACAATGTACTTTGAAAGATGCTCCAGAAAGACTTTGCTGGACTCCAGAGATGGACAATGCTTATGTAACATTGAAAACATCACTGTGCTCTGCTCCAGCATTGGGACTACCAAACTATGCTTTTCCATTCCACTTGTACAGTACGGAGGGTGGGTCTACCTTTGCAGGTGTCTTAGGACAGGAGCATGGGTGTGGAATTAGGCATGTGGCCTACTTTTCTAAGGGTTTACCTACTGTGATTCAGGTTATGTCCACATGCTTGAGGTCAGTGGCAAGTTGTGCTCTTTTAATTGAGATGCCTCAGGCTAATGTGTTTGCTCTCTCATCCCACCACCCTACACACTGCACATCAAGTACTGCACATACTCAATAACATCACAACTCAACATATGACAGGGCAGCGATGCTCAGGATATGAAACCATATTAACATTCATGCAGAACTTGTCCATTAAATACTATCCCTCACATATGGGCCCCTCATTGGCACTACACAAGATGTTAACACATTTATAAACAGAGGGAAAAACATATAGATGAAGAGCCACATGATTGTTTGCAAACTATTGCAGCTGACACCTCGCCCTGGCATGATTTATCCACTTCCCCTTTAGACATAGGAGAAGTGCTTTTTGTTGACGGATCCTGTTCTAAGCCAGTTGATGGAATATATCACACTGGTTTCTCTGTTGTACAATTGCCTGATGTTATTTTAATGGCTAACTCTTTACCATTTGTTTCTGCACAAGCTGCAGAACTGGTAGCCCTGACTCAAGCCTGTAAAATGTTTAAAGACCAGGATGTCACCATTTACACAGATTCTAGGTATGCATACGGTGTAGTTCATGATTTTGGGATCATTTGGTGGAACAGGGGTTTTGTTTCAGCAGATGGAAAAGGTATATCGTATGCTCAACTTGTTAATGATTTACTTGATGCCATTTTATTACTCAGAAACTTAACATTGTTAAATGTAAAGGACAAAGCTCTGACACCACAGATGTAGCTAAGGGTAATGCACTGGCTGATAAGGTTGCTAAGGATGCAGCCTTCTCAGGGCCTTTACATAAAGATTACAGTTCTACAATTGACACATAGCTTGCAATGGTAACGATACCCCCACGCCCGCTGTGGATATTGCTGCATTGCAAGCATTGGCTTCTGATTCTGACTAAGACTATTGGACACATAATGATCTGACCTTGACCCCTGAAGGATTCTGGTCAGATAAGGAGAATAGAATAGGCATTCCCAGGACAGCAGCCCCCATTTTTATAGGTCACTTTCACAGTTTTTGGCCACAAGTTCAAGAAACAAACAGCTAGCACCATACAGGAACAGTTTGTCATACAGGGCCTGACAGAACTAGTTGACAATCAGTTGTCAAGATGTCTGACATGCTAGAAACAACACAACTGGTATTAAACATAGTAAACATGAACATCTGCCTCGTCCCAATGGACCTATGCAAAATTTACAAATTGATTTTACACATATGCCAATGTCAAAGGGATTTCAATATCTGTTTGTCATTTGTGATCAGTTCTCTAAATGGGTTGAGGCTTTTCCTGTGCACAAGGAAAATGCTGCAATTGTGGCTAGCATATTATGCATGGAAGTCATCCCTAGATTTGGATGTCCACTAGTGATCAACAGTGATAAAGGAACACCTTTTACAGCACAAATTACCCAATTAATTTGCCAGAAATTATGTATAAAATGGAAATTTCATATACCATATCACCCACAGTCCTCTGGTCAAGCAGAAAGACCATTAAGGAAAAATTTAGGAAAGGTACAAGAGGCACTTTTGTGAATTGGCCAGTATACCTGTCTGCAGTACTGGCAGAGATGAGAATGACACCCAACAAAACCACTGGGTTCTCTCCATTTGAAATGTTAATGGGGAGGCCATTTCCTACCCCATGAGCTAAGTCACATGGCCCATGGAATGTATTAAACAAGAATATGTATCACAATTGATTGATAAATTGAATAGCATCTATGGTGATGTTTCTCTTTCTTTACCTCTTCCCACAGGTAAACCGACACACCCTTTTCAGCCAGGTGACCAGGTCCAGGTCAAGAAGCTCGTCAGGAACAAGACATTGGTGACCCAACTACCATCCTTGCAGTAATCTGAACAGCTGTATTGACTGATGACAGCCCAACATGGGTACATGCATGCCCCATCAAGACAGCTCCTTTGATGAAATAACCTCCCTTGATGAACATTTTATTGATGAATTTACCTCCATTTATTTGTCCCTAAACCCTCAAGAACAACCCCCCAAGACAACCCTGATGATGACTGTGTTGGTGGGGTAGAATACGCCCGGTTTGGGCTAAGTGCATCTGAAATAGCATATAAAAATGTTGAGCATATCTTTCAATTGATTCTGGGTGTGATCCTCATTACCAGAGTGATCAGTATTCTCATGTATGTGCACCATTTAGACACAATCATAAAACATAATGGGACTGAACAATCACGCTATATGACCCGAAGAAGTTTTGGGGGAATAGAGACTCCAAACGTATGGGCATATATAGCTTTACACATAATGAGCACCTCAGACTTCTGTTTACCCCGCATGACTAGTGTTATAAACATTTTAACCACCTGCCTCATTAGCATTCCTACCCCACTGGCAACCCTCATGAATCTTACCGTTCTTCCATACACTACTCACACAGCCACAACTGCTTTTTGGACTGTTGTGAGTGCTCTTACAACTGGCAGTGGTGGGAATTACTTAAGACCAGCCAGTCCCGCATGGCCAAACATGACATCAATATGTACTATATCTGTTGGCCCAGCGGAATTCTGTGTGCATCTTAGTGGTATCCCTATAGAGTTTTTTGGCCTAGGGGGAGAAGACTTTCTTTGGTAGGGAAGTCATCTAAGTATATCATTCCCCAAAACAGCATGACCTGCAATTATACTGCTCCTGTTAGAGCCTTATACCATCATGTTAAACGGCCCAGTGGATGGGTTTTTTTTATGTGGAAACACTTCATACTCCTATATCCCAGGGAATACCACGGGGGACCATGTGCCATAGATCTCCCCTCCCGATCTACCCTTCAGACAGAACCACCCTACGCTATTCCTATCTGGCGTATGAGACTACCATTGGCTTCGGCCTATTCTCCGCAGTGTGGGGACTTGGAGGCGCCCTCCTATTTCTGATAGAGTTCTTGCCTCTTTAGTTACCCTCTGCTCCAGCCTGAGATTTGCTATATATACACCCTGTTCCAAATTATTATGCAAATGATATTTTTCTCATTTACCTAAATAATTGATGTAAATAACAGTCAGCATAATTCTCATGTTTTCAACTATTAAGAGTACAATTCAAATTTTATTGAACAAACCTCCTAATGATAACAGTATTTTTTTTAAACATAAAAAACGTACAATGCACTGTTCCAAATTATTACGCACAGTAAGTTTCAAAACACTTTATAGGTTGTAAAGAACTGAAAATTGTCATTTGTTGTGTTTGCAGCATATTTACTGAAATCAAAAGCTATTTCAATCAAACTTTTAACAACATTTTAACTTTTTAAACATTTTAACAGGTCACGTTACATTTCAACATAGGACTCCTTATTTGATAGCAGCTTCACAAGTCTTGCATCCGTTGAGCTTGTGAGTTTTTGGACAGTTTCTGCTTGAATTTGTTTGCAAGATGTCAGAATACCCTCCCAGAGCTGCTGTTTGGATGTAAACTGCCTCCCACCCTCATAGATCTTTTGCTTGAGGATGCTCCAAAGGTTCTCAATAGGATTCAGGTCAGGGGAGGATGGAGGCCACACCATGACTTTCTCTCCTTTTATCCCCATAGCAGCCATTGATGCAGAGGTATTCTTTGCAGCATGAGATGGTGCATTGTCATGTATGAAGATGATTTTATTACAGAAAGCATAGTTCTTCCTTCTGTACCAGGGAAGAAAGTGGTCAGTCAGAAACTCCACATACTTTGCAGAGGTCATCTTTACACCTTGGGGGACCCTAAAGGGGCCGACCAGCTCTCTTCCCATGATTCCAGCCCAAAACATGACTTCACCACCACCTTGCTGACGTCGCAGCCTTGTTGGAACAGGGTGGCCGTCCACCAACCATCCACTACTCCATCCATCTGGACCATTCAGGGTTGCACGGCACTCATCAGTGAACAGGACTGTTTGAAAATTAGTCTTCATGTATTTTTCTGATGGTGTTCCCATTATTAAGCAATGTCTCCAGTATTCGTGTGTTTCCCGTGTATGACCCGGACTGCCTGACTACTCTGCCAGTGTTTTTCCTGCCCTGTGTACTGAACCGGATTGGCTGACGTTCCTGCTCTGTGTACTGACCCGGCCTGGCTGACGCTCCTGCTCTGTGTACCGACCTGGCCTGGCTGTCGCTCCTGTTCTGGGTGCCAACCCAGTACTGCTTACTGTTCCATCTGGTATCCGGTTAAGAGCCTGTCTCCGATTTCTCTGTCTACGGACAGATCCGTTGTTGCCTCCATTACTGCTCCAGCAGCCTCGTACTGCTACCCGACCAGTATTGTGCCTCGTTATTCATCCAGTGCTCGTAGCACCCATTCGGTAGCACCATGGTACGCTTGACCTATACTGCCCTCGCTGAGGTTGGGTTTACTTGGGCACCTCAGGCGTTATCCATTCTGGCAGTCCACTCTGGCAGGTCTGAGCATTCGTTAACCCCTTGTGGGTTGGTGCCTGGCACGTTGGGTACAGTTGTTACAGTTCCTGATTGGAGTTATTCCGTGCCTCTGTGGCAATCATCCTTTGGCAGCTCCGGTAGTCTACTGCTTGTCCAGGGCCTCCGTTGCTTCCGTGGCCTTAGTCGCCATTGTGTCACTCTCTGCATAGAGAGTGTATTAAGAGCCATCACACTATTAGGGCCTATCTGTCCTCCCGGCCTAATAGTAACCACATTTATCATTCTAGGTTTGGATTCACACGAACTGTGCCTGACCTGTGTCAGTATTGTATTGTGTATTGTATATACTGGAGCTGTGTGGGTACTTATAACTGTAACCTGACCTGTGTCAGTAGAATTCTGTCTTCATACCTACTGGACCCGTGTGGGTTATTCTGTACTGTGATTCTATAATAAAAATTGCATTTAAACCTAAACCTAATGTGTCTGAGTGTCAATAAAACCGTAACAGTACAAAAGGGCCATGACCTCAGACTGTACAGGTGAGGGCAATGCACAAAGCATCCACTGGAGGATGGATGTACATGAGCAGCATTTGGACCAGTTGGCCTTGGCAGTACAAACCATACTTGAGCACACCTCTCTATCACGGTGCCCGTGATTGCTGCCTTTTCCTGTCAGTTATCTGTCAAGTCTCTCCATTGGCTGCCTGTCTTGTATCCACCCAGTATTGCCTATATAGACTGGGCCCTGGCACCCTTTGGTTGCCCTTTTGTGGTGTCTCTATTTCTGTAGCCACCTGCATCCTGTTTCTGAGTTCCCTGGGCCTTTGTTGCATACGCCACCTTCCAGATTCCGTCTGCTTACCTGCCTGACAGCCTCCTCTGCTGAAGTGGCTCCTGCCTCCGTTCCTGATCCGGTTTGGGCTGACGTTCCTGCTTCCGTTCCTGATCCGGTTGTCTGACGTTCCAGCTTCCTGTCCCGGCCTGGCTGTTTGCTCCTGCTTCTGGATTGTGCGCAGCGTTCTCCGTCCTCATGTCACCTGGGTGACATTTTCATCCCTGAGTGTCTATTTGTACTCCAGTACGCGGGTACTGGTTTGCTCCATCTATTACCGGTTGCCTGCTGCGTCCCATATAGCACCGGTAGTGTCATTGTGTACTCCAGTACGTGGGTACTGGTTCGCTCCATCTATTACTGGTTGCTTGCTGCGTCCCATACAGCACCGGTAGTGTCATTGTGTACTCCAGTACGCGGGTACTGGTTCGCTCCATCTTTACCGGTTGCTTGCTGCTTCCTTTACAGCACCGGTAGTGTCAATGTGTACTCCAGTACATGGGTACTGGTTCGCTCCATTTATCACCGGTTGTTTACTGCTTCCCATACAGCACCGGTAGTGTATATTTGTACTCCAGTATGCGGGTACTGGTTTGCTCCATATTTCACCGGTTGCTTACTGCTTCTCATACAGCACCGGTAGTGTTTATGTGTACTCCAGTACACGGGTACTGGTTTGCTCCATATATCACCGGTTGCTTGCTGCCTCTCCTACAGCACCGGTAGTGTTAATGTGTACTCCAGTACGCGGGTACTGGTTCGCTCCATATATCACCGGTTGCTTGCTGCCTCTCCTACAGCACCGGTAGTGTTGATATGTACTCCAGTACGCGGGTATTGGTTCGCTCCATATATCACCGGTTGCTTGCTGCCTCTCCTACAGCACCGGTAGTGTTAATGTGTACTCCAGTACATGGGTACTGGTTCGCTCCATATATCACCGGCTGCTTGCCGCTTCCTATACAGCACTGGGTGTGTCAATGTATACTCCAGTACGCGGGTACTGATTCGCTCTATATATCACCTGTTGCTTGCTGCTTCCTTACAGCAACGGTAGTGTCATTGTGTTGTCCAGTACGTGGGTACTGGTTTGCTCCTAAATTCACCGGCTGCTCGCTGACACCTATACAGCACCGGTAGGCCTCTGTGTAGTCCAGAATGTGCGACTGGTTTGCTCCACCACCTCTCAGTCGCTGAGGCCCCTTTCGCTCTTGCACCAGTACTTGTCGCCTCTGGGCCCAAGGCTGCCTTGCTCAGTATATTGGCAGGGCCAATAGAGCCTTCTCTTTCATAGTACCAGTCTCCTGACTGCTTTGCCCGGTATATTGGCAGGGCCGGTAGAGCCTTCTCTCTAGTTGTACCAGTCTACAGGCTGCCTTGCCCAGTATATTGGCAAGGCCGGTAGAGCCTTTTCTCTCATTGTGCCAGTCTCCAGGCTGCCTTGCCCGGTATATTGGTAAGGCCGGTAGAGCCTAGTTCCATATTGTGCCTATGCTAAGGCTGCCTTACCCGGTATTGGCAAGGCCGGTAGAGCCTCTCTATTATTATTCACCATACCACTGTTTACCATTGCATTGTACTAGTTACTTGTTGAAATACATGTGTAATGTCAAACCCGTGAGGTTTTTCTTTCAACTTTCAATAAAGTTGTGTTTTTATCTTAACTCTGTGTCTGAGAGTCAAAACAAACAGTGACACTCTCACCTAGACAAACCAGTACAAGCCTTGGTGGTCTCCCCCGTTATGACACCGGGAGCTCAATGCGTATTGCAGGCCGGCTCGAGTAGAGGGTTAACTGCCACCACTCCATTACTACTAAGATATGATGGCGATCCCACCCTGTGCAGAGGGTTCATTAACCAATTGGAGATTTTCCTGGAGTTAACTCCTCAAGCCTTTCCTAGTGACCGAAGTAAGGTGGGCTTTATGATCTCGTTGCTAACGGGCTGAGCATTGGCATGGGCCAACCCCTTGTGGTAATAAGCCAAACCATGTACTAAGAACTTTAGGGAGTTCTTAAGGGCATTTTGTAGCGTGTTTGAGGTCCCTGGAAGAGCTGCCTCTGCTGCCAAAGGATTAATGGAGATCCAGCAAGGGTCTCGCACAGTTTCTGACTACACTATTGAATTTCGTACACTGGCAGCAGAGGTGAGCTGGAACAATGAGGAGCTGGTGGCAGCTTTTGCTCAGGGACTGTGTGATCGTATTAAGGATGAGACTGAAGCTAGAGACTTGCTGAACGATCTAGACGAATTCATTGATTTTGCCATACTAAATGATTCCCACATAAGAGAGCGAATGGCGGTCAAGGACCGTAGACAGCAGGCCAGAAATTTGGGACAGGCAAATCAGAGTCTCCCACCCATGCCTCCCTCACCTCCCATGCCTCCTGAGCGTAATCAAGAGAGTAGTGATCCGATGCAGTTAGGTTTCACTAAGCTTACCAAGGAGGAACGGGCTCATCGCCGCAGACAGGGCCTCTGCCTATATTGTGGCCGAGCTGGGCATTTACTATGCACCTGTCCTGTACGGCCAGGAAACAGACGCACCTAGGGTACCTTGGGGGACAGGCCCTAGGTGGCGTTCAGAAGTCCCTAGATCCAGTGAATCAGAAACCCACTATCCAGGCTGTAATTTCTTGGGCAGATATCTCAGTGAAGGTTCTGGCTCTAGTAGATTCCGGTGCAGCTGGATATTTTATGGGCAATTCTTTTGCTGCGTTACACAAGATTCCGCTGGTCGAAAGTGAATCTCCATTGGCCATTGAAGCTATCGATGGTAGACCGTTGGTGCCAGCACAGATTACCATGGAAACGATACTTCTGTTTATGCATATTGGGGCAATCCACACGGAGAAACAGTGTTTCCAGATTATCCAGTCTCCTCACCATTCGATCATCCTGGGGTTTCCATGGTTACATCTGCACAACCCTAGGTTTGACTGGCAAACCTGTGAGATAACGGCCTGGTCTGAATACTGTATTAAACATTGTATTTCTCACCCTACCAGTATCATGTGTGCCTCTCCCTCCATGCCAGCTGAATACCATCAATTCAGCGACATTTTTAGTAAGGGGGAGTAGTGCTTTGCTGCAGCATAGGACCTACGATTGCACTATTGATTTGCCTCCTGGTGTCGTTCCTCCTCGAGGTCGGATGTAGCCATTGTCATGCGAGGAGAATCGGATGCCCTGGAGAGGGGTATTATCAGGAAGTCATTATCACGGTTCTGGCTGGCTAGCCCCTCCCAGGGCTTGCCTTTATATTCGCCCTCCTGTCACTAGGCTGGTGCCCTTTCGTGGTGTTCCTGACGTTTGTATCTGTGTTCCAGTTCTGTGTATGATCCGATTTCTTCTGAGTGTTCAGTAAAACCGTGACAGTCATCCTCGCCCGTGGGGGCTGGTTTCTTCTTTGTCAAAGACAAAAATGGAGAGTTACGACCCTGCATCCATTATCGTGGCTTGAATAAACTCATGTCTAAAAACGCCTACCCGATACCACTCGTCACAGAACTGTTTGACAGATTGAAGGGCTCCTCTATTTTTACCAAGTTAGACTTATATGCGGCATATAACTTAATCAGGATAAGAGCCGGTGACGAGTGGAAAATGCGTTCAATACCAGATCTGGACACTATGAGTACTTATTTATGCCTTTAGGGTTATGTAACGCTTCTGCAGTGTTCCAGGAGTTTATCAGTGATATCCTCCGTGACATGCTCCAGTCATGTGTAGTAGTGTATCTCAATGATATACTCATTCATTCATACAACTTGTCGCAACAAATCATGGATCTGTCCGCAGTTTTGCTTAGACTCTGTGAGAACAAACTTTACTGCAAGATTGAGAAATGTGAGTTCCACAAGTCCATAGTGCCTTTTCTGGGCTTTGTCATCTCTATTAAAGATGAGCGAGCACCCCGATGCTCGGGTGCTCGGGTGCTCTGACCGAGCACCCCCTGATGCTCGAGTGCTCGGCCGAGCACCCGAGCCCCATTCAAATGAATGGGAGCACTCGAGCATTAAACCAGGCACCCCCTGCTCTGATGAGCGGAGGGTGCCTGGTCAATGTCCCCCTTCATCTCCGCTATGCCCCTCTTCCACAATGTCCCCCTTCATCTCCTATGCCATAGCGGAGATGAAGGGGGACATTGTGGAAGAGGGGCATAGCGGAGATGAAGGGGGACATTGTGGAAGAGGGGCATAGACTCTATGCCCCTCTTCCACAATGTCCCCCTTCATCTCCGCTATGCCCCTCTTCCACAATGTCCCCCTTCATCTCCTCTATGGCATAGGAGATGAAGGGGGACATTGTGGAAGAGGGGCATAGCGGAGATGAAGGGGCACATTGTGGAAGACGGGCATAGCGGAGATGAAGGGGGACATTGTGGAAGAGGGGCATAGAGTCTATGCCCCTCTTCCATAATGTCCCCCTTCATCTCCGCAATGCCCCCTTCATCTCCGCAATGCCCCCGTACCTCCATTCCCTGGTGGTCCAGCGGAGCGTCTTCGGATCTGTGCCTCTTCCGGCACAGATCCTCTTCACCCGAGCATGTCGGGCGAGCACATGGCGGTACTCGTACGAGTACCGCCATGTGCAGAGCAGAGCGATGCTCGAGCCGATCCGAGCATCGGCCGAGCACGCTCGCTCAACACTAATCTCTATGGATGGCATTGCAATGGACAAGGAGAAGCTCGCAGCAATGGCTACGTCCCAAGGGGCTCAAGGCTATCCAATGCTTTCTTGGCTTCGCCAACTATTATAGGAAATTCATCAAAGACTTTTCCATGATTGTAAAGCCACTGTCGGACCTCACGCACAAGGGTGCTAACCCCTCCAAATGGTCTCAGGAAGTGGAACAAGCCTTTGTGACTCTGAAATCCGCATTTGCTTCTGCTCCTATACTGTCCCACCCCAACCACACCCTTCCATTTACCTTGGAGGTTAATGCTTCTGAGACTGGGGCCAGGGCAGTATTGTTACAGCGCTTGGAACCTGGGAGTATGCTAAGACCCTGTGGCTTCTTCTCAAAGAAATTGTCTAGTGCTAAGAGTAATTGCGAAACTGGGGACAGGGAACTCTTGGAGATTATTCTGGCACTTAAAGAATGGCTTCACCTACCTGAGGGGACTAGAACTCCGGTGTTATTCTTGACAGAGCATAAAAACCTAACCTATCTTTCTGAGGCAAAGAGATTGTCCTCCTGACAGGCCAGATGGGCCTTGTTTCTGTCCCATTTTAATTTTATTGTATCCTACCTGCCTGGGTCCACGAATGTTAGGGCAGATGCCCTGTCCAGGCAATTTGGTCCAGAGAGAGAAAAAGATGAGGCTCCGGTGCACATTATTCATCCAGATCGCATTTTGGCTACTCTGCGAACCAGCATCACTTCACAACTGGGGGAGAAGATTCTTGCTACTCAGTCTGACGCACCTCCTGAGACCCCAGTGGGTAAATGTTTTGTAGCTGAGCCTTTCCATACTCGTCTGCTCAAAACTTATCATGCATCTCGAGCAGCAGGGCATGTTGGCAGGGACCAATTGATTTGGTGCCTTTCACAGTTGTTCTGGTGGCCTTCCTTACGTGCGGATTGTACCGCTTTCACAGCAGCATGCACTACCTGTGCCCATACCAAGTCCCCTAGGAATCTCTCTGTTGGCTTGCTTCAACCAGTACCTAATGGTGAGCATCCTTGGTCCCATGTCTCTATTAATTTCTTGGGAGAATTGCCAGTGTCTAAGGGATATTCATTTATTCTGATGGTGGTCGGCAGATTTTCTAAAATGGCACACTTTGTGCTTCTTCCTGGCCTTCCCTCTGTCCAGGAGTTAGCTGTTGTCTTTGCCAGAAAGGTATTACGGTTGCATAGCGTACCCAGGGTGCTGGTGTCAGACCGAGGGAGCAAATTTGTGTCCAGGTTTTGGAGGGCAGTCTGTGATCAGATGGGCATGCAGTTATCCTTTTCTTCTGCCTACCATCCCCAGACCAACGGGGCCGCCGAGCGTACCAATCAAGGACTGGAACAATTTCTACACTGTTTCGTGTCCAATCATCATGATAATTGGGTCAACCTGTTGCCGTGGGCAGAGTTCACCAGGAATTGTGCGGTTAATACATCATCCGGGAGCTCCCAATTTCTCATCAATTATGGGTTCCAGCCATGTTTGCTCTCGGACTCATTTCAGACGCAGCAAATTCCAGCTCTGGATGAGCATATCAAGCAACTCCGCTCCACTTGGGCACAGGTACAGAGGACCCTCAGTGCTTCATTCCAGCGTTATCAATGTCACACTAATCACAGACGGTTGCCGGCGGTCTCCTTCCAGGTTGGGGACAGGGTATGAAAAAAGAAAAAGAAAACAGCGCAAACAGTATCCTCTAAGTGTAGTATCTTCAGATATATGGACAATATCCCCCTTATCCCCTTTTGTAATTCACTCACATGAAACAGAGGCTTCACCTGCCTCTCAGTGTGTACACCTGTACCGGATGTCCTTTTTCACTCCAGATCTATGACACCGCTCCACACATAAATGCACCCTGGATGGCTGTTAGTGTTGTTCCTTTGTTATTGTCCACATGTACTGAATAAACATGTGAACTCACCACTCTATACAGAGTGCCTGGGAACCTTATAATGGTGCCTAAACATACGAGTGTTTTCTGAGTGTATAGGGGAAGGGACTTACACCATATAAGGTGTGTATATCAAAAATAATAAAAAATAATACAAACTCTTTATTGTATATAAATAAATAAATAAAAACTTTAAGTAAAAAATAGAATGGTATCAAAAAACACCAACAAAAAAATGCACAAAAAATGCACAAAAAATATTTCCAATTTTCATATATACAATCCTATATTCAACTTTAAAATGGTACTATCAATACTATAATTCCAAAAAAATTAGTATCTCTCCGTACCTTAGCTCAACGCGTTTCGTGACATATAATAAGTATCACTTCATCAGGAGCTTATAAAGTCGGGGACAGGGTATGGCTATCCTCCAGAAACCTCAACTTGCAAGTCCCATGTAATAAATTGGCTCCTCGGTTTGTAGGTCCCTTTAAAGTTATCCGCAAAATTAACCCTGTCTCGTATGCCTTGGATCTCCCAGCATCCATGCGGATTCATATCTCTTCTGAAGTCATTGGTATGCAACGGTTATACTACCACTCCTGCAGTCCCAGGTCCCATTCAGGTGCAAGGTCAGGAGGAGTATGAATTCCAGAATATTATTGACTCTCGTAGGTTCAGAGGTAAATTACAATATTTGGTCCATTGGAAGGGCTATGGCCCTGAAGAGCGTTCCTGGGTGGACCAGAAGGACCTCCATGCTACCAGGTTGCTGTGTGGATTTCATGCTAAATACCCCCAGAAACCGGGCCCCTCTTCACGTGGGGGGGTCTTTGAGAGGGGGGTACTATCACGGTGTCCGTTATTACTTGTGATATTTTGACAGTGCTTCTTTCTGATTCAGTTTTATTGGCTAACGTGGTGTTGCAAAGCTGAAATGAGCCCTGTCATTTCAGCTTTGCCCTTTCGTAGTATTCCCGTTACTAAGCGCTGTCTCCAGTATTCGTGTGTTTCTCGTGTATGACCCAGACTTCCTGACTATTCTGCCAGTATTTTTCCTGCCCTGTGTACCGAACCGGATTGGCTGACGTTCCTGCTCTGTGTACCGACTCGGATTGGCTGACATTCCTGCTCTGTGTACCAACCCGGCCTGGCTGACGTTCCTGCTCTGTGTACCGACCCGGCCTGGCTGACTTTCCTGCTTTGTTTACCGACCCGGCCTGACTGACGTTCCTGCTCTGTTACTGACTCGGCCTGGCTGTCGCTCCTGTTCTGAGTGCCAGCCCGGTCCTGCTTACTGTTCCATCCTGTATCCGGTTAAGGGCCTGTCTCCGATTTCTCTGTCTACGGACAGATCCATTGTTGCCTCCGTTACTGCTCCGGCAGCCTTGTACTGCTATCCGACCAGTATTCTGCCTTGTTATTCATCCGGTGCTCGTAGCACCCATTCGGTAGCATCACGGTACGCTTGACCTATACTGCCCTCGCTGAGGTTGGGTTTACTTGGGCGCCTCAGGCGTTATCCATTCTGGCAGTCCACTCTGGCAGTTCTGAGCATTCATTAACCCCTTGTGGGTTGGTGCTTGGCACGTTGGGTACAGTTGTTACAGTTCCTGATTGGAGTTATTCCATGCCTCTGTGGCAATGCTCTGTTGGCAGCTCCGGTAGTCTACCACTTGTCCAGGGCCTCCGTTGCTTCCGTGGCCTTAGTCGCCATTGTGTCACTCTCTGCATAGAGAGTGTATTAAGGGCCATCGCACTATTAGGGCCTATCTGTCCTCCTGGCCTAATAGTAACCACATTTATCTTTCTAGGTTTGGATTCACACGAACTGTGCCTGACCTGTGTCAGTATTTTATTGTGTATTGTATATACTGGAGCTGTGTGGGTACTTATAACTGTAACCTGACCTGTGTCAGTAGAATTCTGTCTTCATACCTACTGGACCTGTGTGGGTTATTCTGTACTGTGATTATTTAATTAAAAAATTGCATTTTAACCTAAACCTAACGTGTCTGAGTGTCATTAAAACCGTTACACACAGGTCTGCACCAGTTAGGATGTCCACTAAACAGAAGGTAACACAGAGGGTAGCTAGACAGAGCCCCAGCTCAGCACCAAGTTGGATAGTCAGACAAGCCAGGGTCAAACACGGAGCGGGTAGTCAGCCTGAGCCACAGGTCTACACCAGTTAGGATGTCCACTAATCAGGAGGTAACACAGAGAGTATCTGGACAGAGCCCCAGGTCAACACCAAGTTGGATAGTCAGACAAGCCAGGGTCATACACGGAGGGGGTAGTCAGCCAGAGCCACAGGTCTGCACCAGACTGGATATCCAAACAGATGGGGAGCGCACAGAGAAAAGTCAGACAGAGCCACAGGTCAGCACCAGGATGGATGGTCAGACAAGCCAGGGTCATACACAGGATATCAGGATACAAGCTAAATACAACTGCACTGAACAACAACATAAGGGTAACTGGATAGGAATCCAGTTTCCTTAAATACTAAGAACCAGGAAGTAGATAGGAGGAGACAGACAGACCTTCCTGTATAAAGTTGAGGCCAGCATCAATGTGCAGCCTCTCGCCTGTAATTGATGCATCTAGCTGAGATGCGTCAAACACCTGCACCCATCCCGCATCATCTAGAGCCGCCAAACCATCTAGCCAGATGACGAGGACGGCCACTACAGATGCCAAGTGTGCCCAGACCCAATGCCAAAAACGCCACGTGGAATGACGCCAAAGCATTATTTCGAGGTGAGCTGTGACAAGAACACCCCATGAGGAACAGGAGAAAACAACAGAAGAGGCTGGGAAAGAGCCTGTGACCACCAGACCCACCTAGAGCCCACCAGCAGGAAGGCAAAGGGTGAGTGGATGGCAGTACCCAACAAATCTCTGTGGGGGGGGGGCAACAAGGAGAGTATGGCTAGGACTGCACACACTTCCCAACCTAGAACAGGGAACAGAACCGAAAGGACCTCCAAGTCAAAAGCTACAGTGATAAAACTCCCACTGAACCCAATAGGGATACTAATGGACCAAGCAGGATCCCTCCACAATGGGAGTTCATTCCAGGTGGCAAGGGAGTGGAGGAGAACTGTCTTCCTGTGGAGCAAGCAAGACCACTACCCCAAAAGGAGTCACAATGAGGTGGCACAACACAGGATGCAGCAACATAAACAGAACAGCGGGTTAAAACTTCTGATAATGAAGGCAGCGACAAGGTACCACAGGGGACCCACCAGCGAAGAGCAGCCAGGAAAATAGAAGGGCTAAGCCACAGATGAGGCAGAGATGCCTCAGGGGAACAAGCGGCAGGGCTGCCGTGGAACACAAGATTTGGCTAGGCCGCTAAGCAAAAGCTGCAGGGCCGCTGGAGTTGACAATGCGGCTAGGCTGCAGAGCAGAGTGACAGGGCCACAGGAAACTAAATGCAGCTAGGCAGCTGGGCATAAGCAGCAGGGCTGCAGAGATACTTAAAGGTGAACTACCACCCCAACACAATGTACTCTCTAAGTCTTTGTCTTCCTAGAGTTATTAGCAATCCACGTGATGCTGAGGACAATGACGTACGAGTGATGGGCAAGACGGAGGGAGGTACAAAGGAGCCAAATGGCTCCATAGCGGTCATGTGCAGAACAGATTCAAGGGGCAAGACGTCATCAGGTAGAGATTTAGTATAAATATTGTGCTCTTACAACGCTTTTTTGGAGAAAACTATGGATTGCTAATAATGCTAGGAAGACAAAGACTTAGGTGGTAGTTCCCCTTTAATACTGTGAGGCTGCTAAAAGACTGACTGGAGGTAGGCTGCAGGGCAGAGTGGCAAGGCCACCAGTAAGAAGTGCGGAGAGGCTGCAGCCCCAATCAGGAACCCGCCAGGAAGTAAGAGGAGAGACCGCACTGAAGATCACAGCTAGGCTGCCAGGAAGTAAGAAGCGAGGATGCACTGATGACCGCGGATTGGCCAGCTGGAAGTATGTGGCAAGGCCACACTGATGATCGCGGCTAGGCCACCTGGAAACTAGAAAGACCGCGAGGCCGCAAGCAGAGTAGGACTGCAAATAGGCCTTTAAAGACAGAAAGTAGAGTGGGACCGCCACATAAGGCCATGTGGGCCGGGAGGAGAAGGACCATACAAGAGGAGACCAACCTTAAGGACCCTTGATGGTTCTGGTACGTCATGGGTAAAAGTGATTGAACGACCCATGACATACCAGGATATCATGGATTTCAGGGCTCCCTGTGCAGCTGTTCGGGGAGCCCTGAGTCAGATCGGCACATAATAAAAGAAATGCTCCATGGTCCTTTAGTAAGGTGGTTAAGGGATTAAGGAAGGCACACAGAACCGGAGACAACATCGGCAACAAAATCAGGAGCAGAGAAGGCAGTGGCAGGACAGCCAGAAATCAGGAACAGAACAGCAAAACAGAAGACAGACCTGAATAATCGGGCAAAGGATTCCTATGCCAGATAAAGGGAGTCCAGCCAACCGAAGGTAAAGGCGTGACAGCACCTCCCAGCCAATCAGCTTCTAGAAGGGCATTGACAGAACCTGGTAGAAGCTGACTGGCTGGGATGTGCAAAAGCACACACCCTTGTCAATGTATGGAAGACATTTTGAACAAAGACTGGCCATATAAAAAGGCAGTCTCTGTTCAAAATTACTTCACTCTGGAACGTCATTGGTGTGTGTTTGTTTGTGTGTATTTTCCTGCTACCACTGACTATGGAAGAAACCACATAAAGGATTTTTTTAAAAATAAGATATACTATTTTGCTTCAATGCCATTATTTCTCTGCCTATCTGAAATTTCTATGTTATGCGAGAACTATTGCAAATCTGTTTTTTCGTTGTAGGGGAATCCGCTATTTGAACTCGGACATATATGTGCATAGTATAAATCCATTGAGTGCCAGAGGGCAGGCAACACATTGCTCTGCAATGCATTGCGTACCCCTACAGCACTCAAGGGATTAAACTGTGCACAAATGTCCAAGTTATGTTTGTGGTACATATTTAATATTTATTTTTTCTTTCTTTTACAGGAATGTGACTGTAGAAGAATGAGCAGAAGACAGAAATGAAGAGGAAGATAGAAGAAGACCGACAGTAACTGTTGAGGGTGCTGAAGACTCTGCTGGACATCAGGATTACAGGTAAGTGTATAAGCGTACCCCACTGGCACTCATCAGGTTAATTCTACAAACATTTGACACATTTTACGTGTGCTCAGGCCCCCATATCAATACATCCAATGGTGACTTAGGTTTTTCTTAGGCTTCTTTCACTTTCAATTCATGCATCACACAGCAGGTTAAAGATGTGTTAAGAAACATTGCTCCCAAAAAAAAAAATGGGTGCAGATTTTCACCCTTTAAAGTTGGTCCCTTGACCCTTTGAGTGCCAGAGGGGTATGGAACGCATTGCTTTGCAGAGGAGTTCTGGGGCAATCCATTTGCACTATAGGGGGAAAAAGAGAATTTTAGTCTTACCTGTTAAATCCTTCCCTCTTAGTCTATGCAGGTTACTGGTAACTTTGGGTAGGCGATCTGCCCCTTTAAGTAGGCAGGAACAATACTAGAACTGCATGCAGGTGGTGGAGCCTACCTTCCCTTCTTGGCTGCAGCTAGCCAACCAGATCCAGAAAGATTTGAGACACTAACTATTGACTAATAGTGGAAGGGAAAGAAGACTCCTGTGAGCATGACCCCGAAGGACCCCCACGGTCTGCCACAAGAGAGCCAAGCATGGTCTCTTCACAGGGTAGGAGACCAGTAACCTGTTTGGACTAAGAAAAAAGGATTTAACAGGTAAGACTAAAATCCTCTTTTCTTTGTCGTCCAACACAGGTTACTAGTAACTTTGGGATGTCCAAACACTGAGTTTCCCAGAGACAGGAAGTAAGGCAAGTACCAGGCAAAAGGCCCCCAAAGTCAACAGAGCAGATATGAACCATCAGATGAAAGATAGCCCAACAAACAAAGTGTCAACGGACATTGAACAGGGGTAACAACACCCCAACTGTTACCTAGAACACTGAACTAGAGCCAACGGGGCTCAAAAGTGAAGGAAGCGTCAACAACTGAAGAAAATCCTAGACAGGCAAAACTGCCTCCAGGATTTTCCTCCCAAAGCTGGCATCAGCCGATGCCAACACATCAACACGGTAGTGCTTCAAAAAGGTGTGCACAGACAACCAGGTGGCATCCTTGCACAACTGATCAGCAGAGGCCTGATTCTTATATGCCCAAGAGGCCCCAATAGATTGTGTAGAATGAGCCGTGACCCTGAAAGGGACAGGCCTCTTCCTCAGCTCATAAGCCTTAAGAATAGTGAACTTAATTCAAGAAGCAATAGATGGATGCAGGTCTTCCCGCCCTAGGACCCTCAGGAATGACGAACAATGCATCAGAATGCCTGATAGACTCAGTTCCATTTACATAAAACTTGAGACAAAGCACCACGTCTAACAAGTGGAGATCCCTCTACTTGTCAGAGGTGGGGTCAGGGCAGAAAGAGAGCACCACAATCTCCTGATTGATGTGGAACTCCGGAACCACCTTCGGGAGAAATTCCTGAGAGATGCGAAGCACCTCCTTGTCCTTGTGAAACCCCAAATAGGGTGGTTTACAGGACAGAGCATGTAACTCCGCAACACGACGGACAGACAATCATGAGGAGAAAGGCCATTTTCCACGTCAACAGGCGTAGAGGAATAGTAGCCAAAGACTCAAATGGAGCACTCTGAAGAACACCCAAAACCAAAATAAGATCCCATGGAGTAGCAGGAATCTTGAAGGCAGGATGAGAATGAGCAATGCCCTGGAAGAAAACCTTGACATCAGGAAGGATGGCAATGCACCTCTGAAAGAAAACAGAGAAAGCAGACATCTGAACCTTAAGGGAACTCAAACCAAGTCCCTTATCCACACCATCCTGCAAAAAGGCCAGGACCGTAGGGAGACCAAACTCCTGAGACAGGTCCTTAATGGCACACCAAGATAGGAAGGTCGACCAGACACAATGGTAGATCTTGGAAGAAACAGGCTTGCGGGCACTGAGCATAGTAGCCACCACACCAGAAGAGAAGCCTTTCTTCTTCAATATTGAGGATTCAATTTCCAAGCCGTGAAAGCTAGCCGATGAACATTCTCCTTCTACAGGTAACCCTGTAGAAGATGATCCGGATGGCAAGGAAGCCGGAATGGCTCCGCCACTGACAGATCCAGAAGTTCCGGAAACCAAGCTTGAAGAGGCCAGTATGGAGCAATCAGAATGACTGGACAGCGCTCCAGTCGTAATTTCTGTAACACCCTGTGCAACATTGGGAGGGGAGGAAAGATGTAGGCCAGAGGAAATAACCAAGGAATGGACATGACATCCACCACCAGAGCTAGAGGGTCCCTCCATCGAAAGCAGAACCTAGGAACCTTCCTGTTGTGTCTTGTCGCCATCAGGTTGATGTAAGGAAGACCCCACTTCTGAACAATGAGGGTGAACACCTCTGGGTGGTGTTCCCACTCTCCGCTGTCCACTGTGCCCCGACTGAGGAAGACTGCCATGACATTGTCTATGCTGGGAATGGTCACTGCGGATATGGCAGGAACATGTTCCTCTGACCAGGACAAAATAGCCTTGACCTCTAACCAAGAGGCGAGACTTCTTGTTCCGCCCTGCTTGCTGATGTAAGCCACAGCCGTGCCGTTGTCAGACTGTATATCACGGTGCCAGTGCTCTTTTTGTTTTTTTTTCTGTCTAGTCTTTGCCTTGCTCCCATTGGCTACCGTGTGTTAGTCCCGCCCAGTATGACCTTTATATACTGGGCTAGGGGCACCCCTCCGGTGCCCTTTCGTGGTGTTCCTGTGCCAGTGCTTATTTCTGCTCACCGTTTCCCAGTGTACCGACTTGGCCTGCCTGACTACTCTGCATATTGTCTGCTGCCCTTGTGTACCGACCTGGATTGCCTGACTATTCTTCTGTCGTTCCTGCTCCGTGATTCGACCCGGCTTGGCTGACATTCCTGCTCCGTGACTCTGACCCAGTTTGGCTGATGTTCCTGCTCCGTGATCCGACCCGGCTTGGCTGACGTTCTTGCTCCGTGTATCTATCCAGCTTGGTTGGCGTTCCTGTGCTGTGTCGCCTAGGCGACATTCTGACTGTCTGGCATTGGGTTATTTCCTTGTGCAGAGTACCAGCGGCCAGTCTCCGTTACTGCTACAGCAGTTGAGTCACCGGTTGCCTCCGGTTGTACTTGTGCAGAGTGCAAGTGTTGTCTCTGTTAATGCTACGGCAGTTTACCTTGGGCCTAGTCTCTGTTATTGCCTCTGCTCAGAGCAAGTGTCTGCCTCCGTTACCACTCCGGCTGTTGAGCCACCGGTTGCCTCCGGTTATACTTGTGCAGAGTGCAAGTGTTGTCTCCGTTACTGCGACGGAAGTTTACCTTGGGCCTAGTCTCCGTTACTGCCTCTGCTCAGAACAAGTGTCTGCCTCCGTTACCACTCAGGCTGTTGAGCCACCAGTTGCCTCCGTTAGACTTCAGCAGTGTGAAAGTGTTGTCTCCGTTACTGCTACGGCAGTACCTCACGTGTCTCTGTTCCAGTATTGCCTAAACAGCTCATGCTAGTTCTGCTTCTCTGACTTTTGGCGTTACAAATTCCACAGCTGTTTATATGCAGGGAGTCCCATCACTCACCTCTCTGCACATGGGACTGTTTACACCCTGAAGATCTTTAACCCATGCAAGACCTTGCTCCTGGGAATCCATCACTCTGCCTGACCTGTGTCAGTATAGACTATTGTGGACTTATTGTTTATGTTGGACCTGTGTAGGCCTATGTATCAATAACTTGTTGTGTGTCTGTACTATTCTGCTGATATACTACAGGACCTGTGAAGGTTATTTATTTTAATAAAACTGTGTTTTATCCTAAACCACTGTGTCTGTGTGTCAAACAAACTGCTACACTGTACCCAGACTGGACAGTCTTCCAGCTGAGATGTCCAATGACAAAGGGCATGGAATATCACCCGAAGCTCTAACATGTTGATGGGAAGGAGAGATTCCTCCTGAGACCATCGACCCTGAGTGCTCAGGAGACCCAGTACTGCTCCCCAGCTGGAGAGGCTGGCATCCATCGTCACAGTGGTCCAGAAGAATACCAGGAAGGACTTGCCGTTCAGCAGATTGGAGAGGTCTAGCTACCACGACAAACTCCATTCCACATGTTCTGTGTATAAAAGTAGGTTTGTTATTAGCTGGGCTAATTAATAGCTGGGCAGTACAGCAATTGAAAGTAAGCAATTTTAAGTGTACAATGAGATATTCTGGAGGTCTATTTTGTATCCATTTTGATGATACATATTTTTCTCTTTCATAGGTAAGAATTTTATGAATCTATTCCTAATTACTACCTCTAGACAAGATTCAGGGCTGATTAGATAATTGGTAAGGAATCTGAACACTGAAACTGAACAGTGAGTCATTGAGGTGGTTGGGATTGATGTGTTAATCAGTACCTGTTAGATCTAGATACATACTGTTTTGCTAATTAATGGGAGTTGCCTTCTGTGTATAAAAGTAGGTTTGTTATTAGCTGGGCTAATTAACCTTTTGAGTGCCAGAGGGGTACGCAAAGTATTGCTTTGCAATGCATTGCATACCCCTCTGGCACTCAAAGGGTTAATAGAAGGGCAGTACAGCAATTGAAAGTGAGTAATTGTAAGTGTACAAGGAGATATTCTGGAGATAAACTGGAGGTGATCTGTGGTGATTAAAGTGAGAAAACAACGGCGAAATCTGAAGGTATTTTACTCTTTAGTCTTTGTCCCCTGATAACATTAGTGCTGTTAACATGTCAGGCATGTTGCAGTGCAATGGATGTTTTGCTTTTTTCCCCCAGGAAACCTTTGGAGGTTTAGAAGTTGTCCAATTTGTCAACAATTTTCTGTTTTACAGCAGGAGATTGATAATTTGAAGTAGAGATGCACCGATACCACTTTTTTTAAGACCAAGTACGAGTACCGATACTTTTTCAAGTACTCACCGATACCAATTACCGATACTTTTTTTTTGCGGTCTTTTGCCAGTTTTCCAAGTACTTAAAGCGCATAAGTACTTCATTCTCCCCCTCTTGAGCTCCCTCCTTTTGCCTTGGCTTTTTCTCTCCCTTTTGATCCCCCTTTGTCACCCTCCTTGACTCTTGATCCCACTTTTTTGCCTCTCTCTCGCTCTCTCCTGATCCCCCCTCCTTTTGTCTCCTGATCTTTCCTCCTTTTGACTTTTTTTTCTTTTTCTTAGTCCCTTTTGCCTCTCTCCCTCTTGGTCCCCCTCTCTGCCTCTTTCACCACCCGCTCAATGTCCCATCTTGCCTCCCTTACCCTCCTCTGTGGGGTGCTCGCTGTTCTCTCGCGAGCCCCGGCAGAAGTCAGCTTTGGAGCATTGCCATGGTAACCCGTGTCAATGCTCCGACGCTACAGGAGGGAGGGAGAGAGGCAACCGGGGAGCATTGTGAGCAGCTCCCTGCGCTCCCTCACTGCAGCACCGACCCTGACACAGGGTATCGGTGCTGGCATTGGCCGCATTTGCACGAGTACAAGTACTCGCGCAAATGCTGGTATCGGCACCGATACCGATACCGGTATTGGTGCAACCCTAATTTGAAGGCTGAAATCTATAAGATGTCTGTGAGCTCCACACAAATGCAAAAGAAACAAGTGCCACTGCCTCAGAGACTTCCAAGAAATGGCAGATGGACTACAGTTGGTTCTGGAAGGGTAAGAGTTGTGGACAAGAGGCATGTCCCACAGTCTGTGCCTCGTCATTATTCTTTTGCTGCACTTTCAGAACACTGACTTAATACTGGAACAACTCCAGAAGCAGAGACTACTGGTTCACCAGTCTAATCCACAGAAAATCAGACTGCAACCACTGATAAACTGACAAAGGTAAGAAGTGAAAACTACTTTGAGAGGAAGCAACTATTATTGGGGGATTCTATATTAAGAGGTGTGACTCTGGAGAAATGTCATGGTGGTTGCAAACAAGTCAGATGTCTTCCTGGTGCTACAGCTCACAGAGATAGAAGAAGAATTTTAAAAATTGTTAAGGAAGCAAGACAAAATGGAGAGTTGGATGTCATAGTCCATTTAGGGACAAATGATTTGGCTTGTAATGAGGTGAGTGTGGTAAAAGATGTTTTTAAGAAGCTATGTAAGGATCTGCAGCAAGTTGCTTCCACTGTATCTGTTTCAGAGGTTCTATCAGTGCATAAGGAAGATGATGGTAGGATGCAGTGAATTAGAGATTTTAATTCATGGCTAGGGAAGTGGGGCCAAAAACATGGATTTGGCTTTGTTTCTCACACCAACCCTATTTGGTGTAACAAGGAATTGTACAAATGGATGGTTTGCATCTTTTGTACAAAATGGATGGTTTGCATCTTTCGCAAAACAGAACAGAGGTTCTCAGCAAGCAATTCAGAGGTTTTGTTAACAGGTATTTAAACTAGTAGTGGGGGGCAATGGAATGATACATGATAAAACCAATTGGTAACTAAAATAATAGACCAGGGGGAAGAGTAGATATAACTTATCTAGATTTCAGTAAAGCATTTGACACTGTCCCTCACAGAAGCCCCATAAATAAACTGCAGTGTTTGAGTTTGGATGCAAAAATAGTTAAACGGATAAGGCAATGGCTGAGTGACAGGAGACAGAGGGTGGTAGTTAATGGAGAATATTCAGATGAAAGGAGTGTTACTAGTGAGTACCTCAGGGATCTGTACTGGGACCCATTTTTTTAATATTTTTATTAGTGATCTTGCAAAAGGTCTTCAAGGTAAAGTATGCCTTTTTGCAGATGATACCAAGATCTGCAATAGAGTAGACATTCCAGGGAGAATAAGCCAAATGACAAATGGTCAAGAGTGTGGCAGATGCAGTTTAACATTGATAAATATAGAATAATGCACTTGGGACATAAAAATCCAAAAGGAAAAATATACTATTAAGGGTACTGTACTGTCAGAGATAACAGACGAAAGGGATTTGGGAGTAATTATCTATAATGACTGAAAGATAGGCAGGCAATGTAATAAAGCGGTGGAGAATGCAAGCAGGGTACTGGGTTGTATAGCTAGAGGCATTAGTAGCAGAAAAAGTGAAGTGGTCATGCCACTCTACAGATCTCTAGTTAGACCTCACCTAGAGTATTGTGTACAGTACTGGAGACCCCATCTCCAGAAGGATATAGATACTCTAGAGAAGGGCTTCTAAAATGGTGACTGGTTTATAGGAAAATAAATATCAGGATAGACTAAAGGATCTGAACATGTACAGCTTAGAGGAGAGAAGAGAGAGAGGGGATATGATTGAAGCATGCAAATACATGAAGGGATTCAACAAAGTGCAGAATGCAAGTATATTATGAAGGAGTAAAAATGTTAGGACAAGAGGCCATAGTCTAAAAATAGAGGGACGCAGGTTTAGATGTAATGTAAAAAAGTTTTACTTCACTGAGAGGGTAGTAGATAAGTGGAATAGCCTACCAGCAGAAGTGGTAGAAGTTAATACAGTGACAGAATTTAAGCATGCATGGGATAGGCATAAGGCTGTCCTTAACGTAAGAAAAGATCTGTCCTCAAGTTCTATGTTTCTACATGAAGAGGGAGGGACACAGACATCTTCAGAAGGTCCAGCTGACCCCTGCACACCTGCATCACAAACCGCTGGAGTTCTCTGGTGTCCGCCATGGCAAACGGTACTGCTTCTATGGTGGAAATGAATTTCCCCACTAGAGGTGACAGCTTCTAGGCTGGAACTGGATCCTGAGCCAGGACCGCAGAAACCCTGTGGGTGATCTGGTGAGCCACCTCGTCCGTGAGAAACAACATGCTCTTCTGGGTGTCGAAGAGGAGGCCCAGGAAGACCAGACACTGGGATGGAACAAGATCTGATTTGTCCAAGCTGACGATCCACCCGTGATAGGTGAGAGCATGAATGCATTGCTGAACCTGCTGAAGAAGACGTTCCACAGAGGGGGCCTTCAGAAACAGGCCATCCATGTATGGAGTAACTCTGATGCCGTCCCAGTGGAGGACAGACACTAAGGCTCCCAGGACACGGTTGAAGACTTGAGGAGCTGTCACCAGACCAAATGGAAGATCTGAAAACTGAAAATGCCCCCCATCGCAGGCAAATCGGAGATATTGCCGGCTCTCTGGATGAATGGAGATGTGTAAATACGCATCTTGAAGATTCAGAGAAGGAATTCCCCCGGGGACATTGCAACAATCACCATACATAGAGACTCCTGCTGATAATGAGTCCGGATCACAAAGGAATTGAGATCCTTCAAGTCCAAAATGGTATGACAACCACTGTCCTTCTTGGAGACCACAAAAAGGTTTGAGTAAAAACCCATACCGCTGTCCTGAACTGGAACTGGCTCTAGAACATCCTTGTCCAGAAGAGCCTGAATAGTCGAACAGATGGCGTTTCTCTGCGTCCTGAGGTGTATGAGAAGGAAAGAAGCGAAAGGAAGGGAGACAAAAGGGATCCCGTACCCTTCCGTCACCACCTGTAAAACCCATGGGTCAGCCTCTGAATCCTCCCAAATGCTGTGATAGTGATGCAGACGACCACCCACATCAGAATGCAGACCCGGGTTCAGCAAGTCATGCTGAAGGAGGCTTGGAAGCCTTGGGCTTGGAGGAGACCTTTGGCTTCCATTGCTGTTTGGGCTTGGAGGAGGTACTGTTATGGACACAGATAAGTTGCAGCAAAATTTGCGGCACACTGTGTCCATTGCAGGGTTATGTTCTCATGTCATACATCTCACATTTAGTTCACAACCATTTTCCTTTGTCTCTTTGTTATTTTTTCCCTGGTCTGTTTGGGTGGGAAAAGGACAAAGAAAGGACCAGGTCCTTTGTCTCTCTTGCTTCTAGGGGGAAGGAGAGGGGTGTGTCAGTCAGGTAAAAGTGGGCTGGGGATGGACGGGGCTTGCCAACCATAAAAGAGGTGTGCAGAGAGTCAAAGGGGGAGCAGTCTTTCGGAAGAAGGGTCTTGAAGCAGGAGAACCATGGAGGGGAGTATGTGACCAGCAGCATGGGCTGGAGAGGCCCAAAATCTAGCAAGGCGGCCATGACTTGCCTAGGCGCAAGGAAATGTTCCAGGATCCTGGCCTGCTTTTCCCCTGCGGCACCATCCTCACTGTTCCAGATAGATGAGTATAGAAACTAAGTATCTCTCTATTTTCTTATACTATCTATAATTTTTCTAGGAAAAATACCCCAAGTAAACAACGTATAGTGTTTTCTATTATAATTGTTGTATTATGTGTCTTATTTGCACTGCAGTAAGTAACTGTCTATTTAATATTATTAGATGTTTTAGCTAGAATATATTTGATAATATACAGTGTATTGTTAATATTATTGTTTGTTATTAAATATTATTGCTTATTGCAGGACTGGGGTGTTATTGTGTTAATTGTGGTATTGGTCATTAGAACAAATTTCTCTGGATATATCCTATAATTAAAGGGTTGGCTTTTTGGATGTGAGCAAATTCATATTGCTTCTAACAGCTGCGTTGCTGTCTATGTAGTGTTAGCATACTGTAGGCCCTGGCCTTGTGTTTGCTATTAGATTTCCATCTCAGAGCAAACACATGGTCTGACTGCATCTTGCTAGGCACCCAGCTTTGTTTTCATAGCCACATGGTTGAGGACGCCATTTTGTAAAAAGCACATGGTTGTGAGTTTGCAGTTTCTTCACAACTACATTTTAACGCAGCTGCTATTATGAAACCTTCTGCGCCAAATTCACCCAAAGCCACGAACCAAAACAGGTACGCGGAGCTGAAGGAACCGCCTGGTTCGCCGGACGTGTCTCATTCTGAAAGGAACGGAAATACTGGTCACACTTAAGCGGCGTTTTCTTCCTAGGGACCAAGGGTAAAAGGGTACTTTTACCCCCTGTGGCCTCACTGATCAGATCCTTAAAGGGATAGTAATACTTTGTTTTAACTTTATTTTATTTTGTAGGCATTAAAAAAATATGAAGAATGATATAAGTCTTATCTTTCAAACCGTTATGGTTTATGAGATATTCACAAGCAAAGTTTCCCCCTCCCGCCCCTTTTACCTACTGTAAACAATCTCTTCTCAGATGTGGAATGCAGTCCATAGACTGGACAGATAACAGAAGGGGACACTCTTATTCCTATGAAAACAATGAAATCCCTGCCCCCCTTGACAAGCTTTTCAGGTTTTTCCCTTATCTTAATTGAAGATTGTCCCTCTCTGCAGCCTACCTGGGCAGCTCCCTTCTGCCCTGGCTAAGAAGTGTTACATCAGTAAAAGGGGCGGGAGGAGGACCCTTTGCTTGTGAATCTCTCTTAAATCATAAAGGTTTGAGAGATAAGACTTATATCATTCTTCATGTTTTTTTAATGCCTACAAAATAAAATAAAGTTAAAACGAAGTATTACTATCCCTTTAAGATCTGGCCCAAACAAAGAAGTGCCTTGAAAAGGTAAGGAGAGCAATGCTTTCTTGGAGGCAGTATCAGCAGACCAGATCTTGAGCCAAAGAGCCTGTCTGGCAACCACAAACATGGTGGAAACCCTAGCCACCAAACAGATGGCATCAAATAAGGCAGAAGAAACATAATGTGCTGTGCTCAGATATGTTGGCAAGGAGGTGCAACATATCCAAAGTAGGAGCACCCTGACGAACAGCAAGGGTGAGCTGTTCAGTCCAGAATGCAATATTCCGGTTTACCCATGCTGCAGTGAATGCTGGACGCATGGCAGTACCAGCAGTTGCAAAGATGGACTTGAGGGGGACCTCAAACTTCTTGTCAGTCCAGTCTTTTAGAGCAGATGCATCACACACTGGCAAGGCAGTAGACTTGGATAGCCTGGAGATAGGATCATCCACTTTGGGAGGATGAACCCACTGAGCAAGTGCAGCCTCAGACAAGGGAAAAAGCGTTGCAAATTTCTTGGAGACAGACAATTTTCTGTCCGGAGACTTCCACTCTTCAGACATAAATCGGTCAAGAGTGGGGTTAGGTGGAAAGCAAGTAAGGGGCTTTTTAGGCTCCTGAAATACATCAGAAGGAACCTCCTGCACTAAGGGAATGTTGAGAATATTCAAGACAGCCCTGATCAGGCCCTCAGCTGAAGGCTCAGGATCAGCCTCAAAAGATTCCCAAAAAACTGAGAGGAGCCCAGTACAGAACATTCCTAAACATCTGAATCCACCAGCAGTTCCTCCTCAGAGGAATCTGACATGTGAGGTACACCCTGAGGTTTTGGCAGGGAAGACCTGATGGAGGAGGGGTCTGCCAAGAATGGAAGGCCCCCTGTAACTGGGATGAAAAAAGTTGCAATGTGGACCTAAGGTTCCTAGTAGCAGCCTTGGGGCTAGATTTAAAGCCAGCCGTTAACATAGCCGGTAGGGCCAAAGTGAATACCGGCTGTTAAACTAACATGTCTAACGTGGTATTCAAAGGCCCTACCATCTAGAACTCCAAAGGACGTTAAGCCACAAAAACGTTGTGGCTGAACGTCCGTTTGGTGCGTTTAGCTCCCAAAACGCCGCTAAAAGCAGCGATAATGGGAACTGAACAGTGAAAAAAGGGGCCTTTTTCAATATTTACTTGTCTTTTCTTCATTATCATATCAAATGAGCATAAGTTTAATTCATTACTTTTGTGTTGCATGTAGCCTGCTCGGCGTTGACATGCGTTGAGGTGCTACAGCACATTTCAACCCCGAGCAGTCTACATGTAGTTTATTGGTGTGTGTCTCAATATTTCACATGGGTGGATTAATTGTGGTTGTGTGTGTGTCTGGGGAATAAGATGAGTGTGTGTGTGTGTATATGAATTAGAACTTAGCGCTTAGAATCCATTGTAAGCGCTAAATTCTAACTATGGGCTAACCATGGCACTCAAAGGGTCAAGAAGGCAACAGTATCAGATCAATATCAGATCTGTCATTGTTCTTGCATGTTCACTCTGTTGGCAACAACAATTGTACTTTGTGACACAGTACATTGACAGATCTGATACTGTTGCGATCTTCACATATATGGGCATACACAGCGTCTGTACATGCACCGCTGGTGTCAGTGCATGTGGAGCTCATGTGAACACCCACACTGTGTGCAAACTTAGTGGCGCACAAGGAATCATGGCATAATTCAGTGTAACTTTTTAACCCTTTGAGTGCCAGAGACGACGCGTTGCATCCCCTCTGGCACTCAAAGGGTTAAAACATTATACTATATTATATAAGCAGAGTACCTGGTGTCATATCGGGTAGTGCTGCAGCCGGCAGTATGGTCTCACGCATGGTCCCCCTCGCATCGCACAACAATATTGGCAAGTGTAAGCACTCTATGGCTGGACAGCGCAGTAGAGGGACCAAACACAGGACGAAGAGACTGAGGTGACAGGGGGAGACACAACACCATACACACAGACAGAGCGATGTAAATGAGTACATGTGACAACATGCTCCTTTGAAATGAAAAGTTTTTTTCTTTTTTGATCACACATATCCTTGTTTATTCCCTCTACTGCGCTGTCCCGACCATACTGGCACACGGAACAGTGTGTGCTACATGGCTTCAGCGCAATCCCATGTGTAACCAGGTATTCATCAATGAGCATACTTGTCACATTGTTTCTCATTCATCTACATCCATATGACATGTAGCATTTAGCGCATTTATACACCAGCATACGCTATATTCCATTGTTGTAATTGGCCTAATGCATGGCTGGAGGCCCCTGGAAGAGACTCAGGGACATCAGAACATGCTGGGCATAAATGACCTGAGAATTCTCTAGGTAACCCTGAATGACAGGAACAGCAATGCGCAATAGGGGATACAGAGACCCCAGCATCCTTAGTCTTAGTTCTGGCCCCAAGCTCCAACGGTATAGACATTCCCACAGTGTCAATAACCTTACAGTATAATAAATCACCCAATTACAGTGTGTAGGATTAAAGTTTCACCCCAGAAATCGCTAATTTAGACTTATCTGGCAGGGGAAGGTTTAATCAGTAGAGGAGAGTCCAAGCCCTGCATAGGATACTCGTTCTGAAAATAGCACAAAATGGCTGCCAATGTGGGAGCCAATCAGAAACAAGCACACGAAGCAAGCGCTCACGGGAAATGTAGTTTTCCCAGGAAAAGTACCCCAACAGTGCCCAAAGCCCCCTAACACACTGGAAACATGAATGGATGATAGAGCAAGGGCAGACAAGAAGAATGAGCATCTCTTAAGTCGCTAGGTTAAACAGTTGCAGAGATATGTCCCAAACTGTACAGTCCCATAGGAGTGAATGGAGCAATGGCACAAGAAGAATGAGCATCTCTTAAGTCGCTAGGTTAAACGGTTGCAGAGATATGTCCCAAACTGTACAGTCCCATAGGAGTGAATGGAGCCATGGCACCTATGCGGTAAAGCGTACCTTAAAGGGATAGTAATACTTTGTTTTGTCTTTATTTTATTTTGTAGGCATTAAAAAAACATGAAGAATGATATAAGTCTTATGTCTCAAACCTTTACGGTTTAAGAGATATTCACAAGCAAAGTATCCCCCCCCTGTTCAGCCAGATAAGAAGGGAGGTGCCCAGGTAGACTGCAGAGAGGGACAATCTTCAAATAAGATAAGGGAAGAGGCTGAAAAACTTGTCAAGGGGGGAAGGGCTTTCATTCTTTTCAAGATTGTCCCCTTCTGTTATCTGTCTGGTCTTACAACTAGATTCACATCTGAAAAGAGATGGCTTACACTGGAAAAAGGGGCGGGAGGGGGAAACTTGGCTTGTGAATATCTCTTAAACCATAAAGGTTTGAGACATGAGACTTATATCGTTCTTCATGTTTTTTTAATGCCTACAAAATAAAATAGAGTTAAAACGAAGTATTACTATCCCTTTAAAGGCATGGAACTCAAATTTTACAAAATTGAAGATATAATATTAAAAGACATGAATCATCACTAGAACATGTTAGGATACCCAAAAAACACTGAAGCAGTAGGAAGTGTGTCAGAAAACCCCCCCACCACCACCACCACCAAATGAATGCCAAACCAGCAGCTAAAGTGTTAAGTACCACATAAACCTGCTCCAAAACACCCAACAGACATACTGATAAATCCTATGAGTGCAGGAGTATGCAATAGGAACTCCAAGGAAAAACCCCTGTGTGGAGGGGCACTGTGGGATGTGGACCTGCAGCACTCAAAGGGTTGCTCACCTTTCCTGCAGATCTTCTGTCTTCAGATTATCATGTTTTAAAAAGAAGCCTCGGTGGGCGACTCCTGAGGAAAGGACTTGTAGCCAAGATTTTCCTCCCTGGGCTTAAGGTCCACAAAAAGCACCTGGTCACTGAGCTAGTCACATCTAAGGGCATTGCCAGTTATGGTAATCCACCTAATGGTGGTATTCCATTTCTAAGAGCAAAATAAAAAAAAAAAAACTTCTAAAGCTATAGCAGAGCTGTTCTCTTGACTGTGTTATCTTCACCAAGGAACAAATCTTTCTGGAGCTGGTTGGCTAGCTGCAGCCAACGAGGGAAGACAGGCTCCACCCCCTGCATACAATTCTAGAATTGTTCCTGCCTACAATTAAAGTGGCAGATCTCCTACCCAAAGTTACCAGTAACCTGTATTGGACGACAGAGAAATTAAAGATTCCAAAAATTCCCCTTTTATGTAAATGACCATGTCTGCATTGCGGGAATGACCATGTCTGCAATGCATTGCTACACAATGTGCTGGAGCCCTCTCTAGCAGTTGGTGTTAAAGTGATAGTAATGTTTCACAAAAAACAGCAGCCACAATTAATCTTCATAGTATTTGAGCCATAGAGAGTGTTATTTTATTACTGTGAGCATTGAAGTTGAAGAGTAATTGAATGATAAAGTTTCCCTTCCCACCCCTTTTACCTAGTGTAAACCCCCACTCCTCAGATGTGGAATCCAGTCCATAGACCAGACAGCGAACATCAAGGGTCAAATTTCTTACTGTGAGAACAATGAAATCCCTGCCCCCCTTGATAGTTTTTTCAGCTTTTTCCCTTATCTTAATTGAAGATTGTCCCTCTCTGCAATCTACCTGGACACACCCTGCTGTTCTAAGCTGAGCAGTGTTACATCAGTAGAAGGGGTGGGAAGGGAATACTTTATCATTCAATTACTCTTGAACTACAAATCTGACAGAACTGACATAACACTTTCCAAGGCCCAAATACTATGTTGATTAATTAGAACTGCTTTTATTATGAAACATTACTGTCCCTTTAAAATCACAATTTAAATCAATGGGAATTCTTAGTTCTCCCCTATAGTACAAATGGTTTCCCCAGATCTCCTCCACTTTTCTTTTCAGCATACATCCTAAAGGGTTGAATTGAACTGCAAATTCAGATCTTTTGCGATGTGTTTCTATGGGGTCCAATGGGCAATATATTTCACGAAATGGCTTTTCTTGCCAGTATTCTTTCATAGCACAGGTAACTGAATTGCTTACTCTGCTTGGAAAAATACTGTTTTTTTGTTGTTTTTTTTTGGGGGGGGGGAGATTATACTGAGGGTTTATTACCTTGATTTAAAGTTGTGCTATGATCAGGTTCAAATTAGAGCTATATCAATCTATGAGAGAGTTTAAAATATGACAACATGCAAATAAAAAATGTATTTTTGATTTCATTGTATCAAGTATTTTATTTATGTTGTTGATTACTTTAATTGTTCTGCTAGTTCTGCACTTAATGTTCATTTGTAGATTAAAGAAAGATGCATCAAGATGATTCAATATGATGTTGGATGTTCAGGCCTTCAATATACATTTAAGACTTTGTCTAAGATCCATTTATAAAAGTAACTGGTGGAGGAGTAAATTCCTGGTTTCAGTTTTCGTGCACAGCCATATCCCCAGCTGGTCACTCCTGTTACATAGTAGAGCTTATCGCTCTTCCTTTTACACATCAGTGGTCCCCCACTGTCACCCTGTGGGGAAACAAGAGGAACAAGTTAACAAAGTTAATAAAATGCTTCAATATCTAAATCCATCCATCCTATCTATAGATATAAAAGAAGACTTCTGTGTGCCTGGCAAACAAACCCAGGGTTGGGAGAAAGGAGAAGTTATTCAAAACACCTCTATATTACCTGTTCTATTGGTCTAACCATGGGGAGTGATTGTGACAGGAATGGGCAAAATCTCTACAAGAAGATACAATGCGTACACACACACCAAGAATATACATACACACTATATATATATATATATATATATATATATATATATATATATATACACTCACACACAGTATACACACAAACACACAATACACCAAATGCTACACACAACACCATATGCCAAACGATATATGTACAATGCAATATATACTCAATATGACAAAAGTTATACGTATTACACCACACCCAAGAAACAAACTGCTATATACTAAATGCTGTATACGAAACACAATGCACCAAATGATAAACACAAAATGCTATAAGAAATACACCAAGTACTATATGGAATACGTCAAACACTAGAGTCAATGCATCCAAAGCAAAATGCAACAAGGCAAATGCAATATGCCAAACGTTATATGCAACACACCAAGTGAAAAACACCAAGCCCTATATGTAATAAGCCAATCGCTATATTCCAAACTCTATACGTCAAACAATATACGCAATGAGCCAAACTCTATGCAAAACATACGCAATGCACAAAATGCTATACAGAATGCGCCAAATGCTATATGCAATGCTGCAAACTCTATATGCAAAATCCCAAACCGCCAAACTGTATACACCAAATTCAAAAAGCCAAACAATATATAGGCAGTGCACCAAAGCTATACGCCAAATGCTATACGCAATGTGCCGTTTCGCGTACTGCATTTGGTATACTCAATGTGCTAAAAGCGATACACAATGAGCCAAACTCTATACGCCAAATGCAAAACACTAAAGCTGTGGGCAATGCGCCAAATGCTATATACAAAATGCAAAAAACCAAAGGCTATACGCAATGTGACAAACTATACACCAAAAACTATATACACATAAAGCCAAACGCTATACACAATATGCTAAATACTATACATCAAACTCTATGCACAATATGCCAAATTCTATAAGAAATGCACCACATATTATATGAAGTGTACCAAGTGCCAAATACTATACACAATGCTCCAAACACTATACGCAATAAGCCAAAGGTATACTCCAAATACATTACAACAAACACTATACACAATAATTTAAATGCCAAACACTATACAGGAAATGCTATACTCTATATGCTAAACATTATACGTAATGATCCAAATGTCAAACACTGTATGGTATGTGGCAAATATAAAGCGCCAAACTCTGCCAAACACAATCCAAACTCTAAGTGTAACGACATACCAAACTCTTTAAGTCAAATGTGAAATGCCAAACTCTAAGTAAAAGCAATGCGCCAAAACACACAAGCTCACATGCTGTTGCTCAAACATGCTCACACACACACACACACACAAACTGATGAAGAGTTGTATAACGCAGCTTTCCAATGCATTGTACACCTTTTTGGAGCTGAAATGGCTAAGCACTAACAATTCGAAGAGGCAATCATTAAAAGCAGTCATTGTCTTATTAACCTCATAGGCAGTGCTGTGCCAATACTGTCAAAAAGGACATATAAATAACATTTTATCAGGAAACATAAAATGAAAGCTAAAAGCATTAAAAAGCACCAAGAGTGCAAAACAAAAAGCTACACCAGGCCCTGGAACAAGCCATTGCACACAGTGTTATCATAATCAGAAGTATAAAATTACCTGACAGCTGTCGATGCCCCCTTGATCATATCCTGCACAAATATTATATATATGAATGGACCCCTTGTACCAGTAGGTACTGTTGCAGAGTGGAGAGAAAACCTGTTCCACCCTGGCCTCCTGCAGGATGTCTGCTCCTCTTGTGTCTAAAATAATGGAAGAGAAATAAAGCAATTTTGTTAAACCTTCAAGCAAAACCAAGGAGCACGGTCTGTGTATTACATATGAAAATACAGTACTTTATCAGCTCTCACACATCAGAGGATTTACTTGTTAAAAGCAAATATTTCCTTTGTTTTCAAATTTGCTCCTACAATCCATGTATTAAGGGCATGGGTTATCAATTTATGAGAAGAAACAATCATCAAATCCTTAGGCTATTCCCTGGAGCAGTGAAAGGCAACCAGCTTAATCCCAATGGCCACACATTTGGTCCTCAATCCCAAAAGGACTGCATATTATGGTTTAAAACACAATATGAGTTGAAAAGTAGATTAAACTTGGGAAAGAATATGTCTCTACAGTGAAACTGAGGCTAATTGGGGACAAAAAATGCTATATGAGCTTCACAAACAAATTTGTCACATATAAACTAAACCCTTGGAGGCTACAGATGTCTCCGAAGCATTGCTAATCAACAGTCAGATGACAGTGTAATGGGATCATGTTCTGAGAATTCTTCTTAGAACAAAGATGTAGGGACAACAGAAGTGGCAATTGTGTAATTAAACAGAATTGTTGCAAGGGACGCAGCAGCTTTTTGACAATGTACAAATCATTAGAAGAGCCACACATATATAATATAGTTTGAGGCACCAATTATATAAATGAAAAGTCCATAATAAGGGGTACGGAATAATGGAAATGTTGGAATTGAATGATGAAGACCAACTTTGCAAACTATATCTGTTTGTACAAGAAAAGACTCTTAACCCTTTGAATGCCAGAGGGGTATGCAACACTTTGCAAAGCAATGTGTTGTGAATACCTCTGGCACTCAAAGGATTAAAAGGTGATGTAGTACAAGCATATTCAATAAGGGAACTTTAATACCAAATTCCTGAGAAAATATCTGCATAACATCTGCAAAGATTGGAGCAGAATTTCTCAGCCTTAGTCATCAGAACATACCAACAGTTAACAGTTCTGGATAAATCTGCTTAGTTAAAGGGGCAGTAAACATTTTTATGAAAACCTTTGTTTTCTGCCGAATAAAACAAGGGCACTCTGTCTGCTGTCAGTTGTTTAATTCAAAATGTATAACATTTACTCATGAAGTGAATTTACTGTGTTTACTTCCTGAAAGTTTTAACGGACAGCATGACTTGGCAGTTTCTACAAAACATATTTTTTCATTAAAATAAAAATGTACTGCTCCTTTAAAGTTGAGAAATCAGTTGCTCCTAGTCCTTAATTAGGGATATCTTGAAAACCCAACCTGTTGATGAGCTCTGAGGACTGGAGCTGAGAATCACTGGATTAGATGAAAGAAGGCTTGAGCTTTGGCATAAGAAGGGTTCTTTAACATAAAGGGTTAATATTTAATTTCTAACTGAAGTCCTGGGATTTTAAAGAAGTTTGTCCTCTAGGGAGGCCAGATATGCAATTCAACATTTTGTTATCTATTAGTTTAGAAGTGATTTGTGTGTATAACTTTATAAACATTAGAACATTATGTATTGCTTTTTTCCAGGACAAGGTCAGCTTTCAATGACACCTAACAAAGTACATTTTGCATCGTGGAAGAAGTTGATGTCCTAAATGCGGAAACAAAATAACCATGTGTATATTTTCCTATTGTCATACACTAAATCTGAGACAACTTTCCATCGGTACGGCATATATATTCCTAATGTGATACACAAAACCTGATACAAATTTCCATGTGTATTTTCTCCTAATGTCATACACTAAATCTGATACAACTTTAACTACGCAGCTATTGTTATAATTGTTTTTAAAATCCCATCTCCCCCTTATTGCAGTGAACCCAAAAATGTATATGGCCTGAGCACACGGGTATTTTCATTTATATAAACTCAAAATGCACTCTGCATGTGTTATAAGGTAAACTTACCAAGTAAAGAGTAACAACCTTTTAAAAGTATATTTCTCTTATGTCCTTTGTGGAACACAGGAACCATGGGGTAAAGTATCCTCTGGCCAGTAGAGCACATCCCTTGACCAATAAAGGCTCTCAGAGGCAGAGACTCCCTCCTTGTTCCACTTTATCCCCCATCTGGCATGCTCAGTTTTAAAAGTGACCTCCATAGGAGTGGAAACAGGGCAAAGATTATCTCTTGGCCAGTGAGCCATTCTTTCATTATGTAAAATAAATTTTCCATAATTGCGTTTTCCCAGGGTTTAGAGCAGGGAAGGGGTGGTCCTACTCCTACCCTCCTCCTTTCTGGAACCATTTGCTATGCAGAGGCTGGTCTCTCCCTCTTTGCTTGCCACATTAACCCTGTGTAGTCAGATAAGTACTTTTATCTCCATTTCTTTAATGATTTTTGGACATTCCTCAATTAAAGGGGTTTAGACTTTTGGTCACAGGGTCATCCTATTCCCATCAAAAGTCACATTACAGTGCAACAGAGTTTAGAATATATTGCAAAGGGGAAAGATGTGAAATGATCAGGGCAGGGAATATTACTTATGAATATAAAATTACTTACCTCCTTCTTTCTTGCGCCCCCATCCAGCTATGTAGCAATCAGTCATAGGTTCTATAGGCGTGGAATCTACAGGGAGACAAGCAGGCTGTACAAAGTTGTTGTATTCTACTGGCGTTTCAAGTTTTATCAGCGCAATATCATATTCCATGTTCTTCTTGGCATAGTTGTCATGCACGTATATTGCAGCTACCTTTCGAGTCTGGACATGTTTTGCTGGAACAGATAATTGGTGTGCTCCAATGACAACTTTCCAGACTTTTAATCTGTAAAAGAGAATAGTAATGTACATAAATAAGAGAAATGGACCATTTATGATGCTTACTAAAACAACTGTAACTCTCTGGTGCTTTAATTGTGGACATATGTTGTGACGATTCATTATTTTTAGAATCATTAGTAACAACTGATCTTTAACACCAAGGATGCAAAATATATCACCATATAGTATATATTTAATGATAAATGGCTTTTTAATTTGCCATTTCAGAAACAAGTTTTCACTATGCCTGCCAAGTATTACCATGTGCCATCCACTGCTAGTAGGTCATGCATATTAAATAATCAGGATACTATAAAGCCAAGGGATCTGCGTTTCATTGTACGGCTAATTTGCAACATCTTGAACATCTTTTTGGTCCTTAATGGGTTAAAGTCACGACGGAGACGTGCAATACAGCTCCTAACACCACATCTGATACTATTTACCAATGAGCTTCAGCTGCTTAGTAAAGATTTAAAGGGAAACTGACAATTCCTAATAATTATCCCCCGCTTATAGTACTTTGGCCAGAAAATTATAACGGACCCTCTTATTTCCTTGTGCTTTTGCTAAAGAGATTAAATCAATCCTTGATGTCATGTCCATGGACGCAGACATGACAGTTTCTGGCAGTTTTCACACAGAAGCAGGCAGAGTGCATGAACCTATTTAACCCTTTAAGGACCAGTTGGATGCACAATGCATTGCAAAGCAATGAGTTGCTTACCCATCTGGTCTTTGAAGATTTAGCATTATCATGTGACTGAGTGTGTGGTCCTGCAATCAGCTGTCATGTCTACCTCCATGGTCATGACATCCAGGACTGACTGATGATATGATCACATCATAATGGTAAATATCATAGGGGCCATTACAACTTTATGGTCATACTAAAGAAAGTGGGGGTTGCAATTAGGAGGTTTTACTTTTCCACTATGTAGCTGAACTAGTCTCCTGGAACAGCTGTTTCTTCAAAGCTGTATTATCTACAAACTAATCACAAATTCTCCCAGAGTTGTCTATTCCATCACCTCTCCCAACAGTAGAAACATATGTTAAATGTTACTTACTTTTCATTTGGCTTAAAGCAATGGCCAGCAGACAATACCCATTGTTTATTAATGAGGGTGCCTCCACAAGTGTGGTAGTAATTAAACCAAGATTTCTTCTGCAGACTTACAGCCCATGGCCAACTTCCTGGCTTGGCATCGGTCCCTCCAACAATCCGAGAGGTCTGGGGATTCTCTGCAAACTGAGGCCGAAGACCACATTCTAGAGGAAACAAGAGAAGTTTAGAAAGCTCTAGATTTGTACCAAAGTTAAAAGTTTAAAATGAATTATAGTACACAGATAAATAAATATTCATATGTATTAACTTTGTGAGTGAGAGAGTGCTATGCTCCTAAGACAATGAAAATATTCCTAAACTGAAAGGTCTTTGTGGGCTCCGATACACATTCTTCTGTAATTTTTTCTGTATAACGTAGTTGAAACAAGCAAATTCAGAGCATATCCTCATAGAAACATCTCCAATGCATTTATGTTAAAGTCTCTAGCATTTAAAGAGTTAAACATGCTGAGAAACACTGAAGCAACAATTACAAAGGCTGGTGCACACATGCATACACAATACATATATAGCATTTTTATATTTACTGGATGCGGTGCAGGACTAGGCATCATATGGCTCCCCAGCTGTGCTAACCCAGTAAGGACGAGGAACATTGTAGTTCAACAGCTGGGGGTGCACGGGTCGGTATCACTTGTTCATGCCATAAACATGCATAAAGCCTTACAGTTATTATAGAAAAACTACATATGTCACAACTTACTCCACAAGATGACAAGAAACAGCAGTACATTATTATTCTAAGGCAAAATGCCTGTTACAAGTTTAATATTCTTGGAACTTAGTGTTTGTTGTAAAAGCCATATTTTCAAACAGTAAGGCTGGAATTCATCAAGGTGCGAATGGCTCAATGAGAAAGGATTAACATTAACCGTTTGCCCATTCATCAATTGCCGGATTGTGTCTGACCATCGATTATTTATCAATAAGCGAAGGCCAGATAGATCCACCAATTTCATATGCCTGCTTCAAACTGGTGGATCCCATTACAATGTATGGGTGAAAACATGCATACACTTTTTGCTATATGTTTATGCATGGGTATATCTCCTGAATAGCTCTTTTAATAATAATAATCTTTTAACTTACAGAGTGCCAGAGAGGTATCCAGTGCAATGCGTTGGATACTTTTCTTGCACTCAAAGGGTTAATCAATTTTGTCTGCTTTGCATATGCAAATCAGGGAGATATGACAGATTGCTGATGACTATGTAAAGGTATCCATCAATAGTCAAAGTGAAGTGCTGGCAAAGAGCAGTATATTTGATGCTCTGCTTTTCCAGCACTTTGATACATTTCAGCCTATTTTAACCTTTTGAGTGCCAGAGGAATGCATTGCATACCCCTCTGGCAATCAAAGGGTTAATAAAAAACCTGTAGTGTGGGCCTCCACATTAAAGGTCCCACAGGGAATTTAGGCTCTGTTGTATGGTCCTGAGAGAAGAAAAATCCAAGGCACGGGAGAGCAATATCCCTTTGGCTCTTAATGCACTACAATTGCCATCATTCTTACCTAGCCAACATCCATCTGCAGATAATAAAAGTTATAGTTATCCAACAGCTGGAGGGCTTCAGGATGCCCAAATAGGTTATATAGGATATAGAACAATGGAATCTATGTATATAGAAATCTAAGTTGTTTCTGGTTTGCTTTCCGCCATGCCCCAGGGTGGGAGGGGGTGGCATGCAGCAAATCAGAGGAGATGATTTTCACAAGAGTGAAATCACTGCAGCTAGACTCACAGCTGCAGTGCTCTACCAGTTCCCTGACGTGTATGGGGTGCCCAATCGAACACCGTGCATCTTTTGCTAGTTATCAATAAAAGTGGAAGAGGGTAGAATGTAAGGCAAAATTCAAACTCAGCTCTGTCTGTTGGACAGTGCAGAGCAGCAGATAACCAAAACATCTTAGACTTTAAGGTCCTGTCCCTTAAATGGCATACTTACTGGGAATGTCATCGCTATTGGAAATTGGTTTGGACCCACACAAGCAAAGCACAATAAAGATGCTGTGAAAAAACAGTTGTAGCTTCATGATAAGTCTAGTCTTCTCCACTTATTAACTGTCCAATTTCATTCAACAAACTGAGCTAGCTTGTAAGTGACTGTGCAATATATTTCCAATGGCAGCATTATGACATCATAGAATTCTAAATGGTCAGGAAGTTTGTCAGAATAAAGTACTAGAGCTGCAGCCAACTCAGTCAATAAGGACATGAACACAGTGACATTATTACATCACAGTGGGCCATATGTTCTAAAGAAATGTGGAGACGTTGTGGGGCAGACAATTTGCACTGTAAGGGAGAGAAGAAAATTCCCATTGATTTAAAAGGGGATTTTAACCCCTTGAATGCTAGAAAGGTCTCCAAAGCATTCTTTTGCAATCCACTTAAGACCTTTCTAGAATTCAATGGGTTCAAATTCCCATTTAAATCAATGTGAATGTTTGTTCTACCCTATAGTGCAAATGGTTTGCCCCAGAATTCCTCTGCTTTTCTTTTGAAATTATGGCCCAATGACACCTATTTTCTGATGTCTATCAGTTAGAGCCCAAACAAAAGTATCCGTTTATTCAGCTTATTGTTTAACAAGTTCAGTAATGACAAATAACCTGTAGGCAGAACAGGACACCTTCTATGTTGATATTTGGTGCAATCCTCATACGAGAGGAAACTTTTTAAAAATAAATGATCATTCATTTAATAATAACGTGTATTGCTGCAGCTATATATTTCTATCAGCTGGGCTAATACTTCAGAAAACACAGAGTCTGGTTTACCAATGCTACAAAAACACAGATGCAATAGGTCCCCTATTTTTGTGGCAGGTATCAAAGGTCATCATTTATATGTGAAAGCTACCCCTGACTAATGTTGCCTCACTACGATTTAGGAAGTTTAGCATTAGCATTCTAGGATGTACTGTTGCCTTTGATTTGCCATACGGCAGGATTAGTCAGCTGTTGAAAACTACAACTAGCCTTTAGACGGCTGGGGATGATGTGAAATCTTTGCTTTGGACTACATGTTAAAACATCCCAGGTCTGGCTTTATTTTAGCATAGATTACGGTTTACAGTTTAAAAAGATTTACTGTTGGTACAACAGCTTAGATTTTATTGGTATGACATTTTTCAGATTAATGTTGCAGAATTATACACAGTAGATTTGTAACTAAACATTGGATTCAGAAAATATAAACTATAATCTAAAGAGATGCATATATATATATATTTAAAAAAAAAAACACTGGGGGCATGTTATAATAGATTTTACAGCAGATTCAGTGTGCTTTGATCTGCACCTTGGTGCAAATTGGGGTACACCTGCTTTGATCTTGTCTTCTCAAAGGTAAAACTATACCATCAGCATGTGTCTTCACCTAGGTAACCCCTTGAGTGCAAGAGAGGTATGCAATTCATTGCAGACGCGTACCTCTCTGTCACTCAAAGGGTTAAATATACTGAAAATGTACCTCAGAGCTTACAACTGAAATGGAACTACAGTGATATACAGAGCTTACAATGGTTATATAACTACGCTAGTGATAACATTGAGCTTACAAATGAAATGGAGCTATTGCTTTATTAAATTTTATAACAGTTCAAACTGTCATAGTGATTGTAGTATGACATTATATGAAGAATATTAACCAGAGCCCCACCTTACCATTTATATAAAACTTCAGTTCTACAGCAGAATATACAATACCCACACCAAAAGAACACATTAAATTATATAAATATACAATATTAAGACTTGAGGGAGAATATGCAGATAGAATATGCATCTAATAGAGGATTTTAGTCTTACCTGTCAAATCCTTTTCTCTTAGTCCATATAGGTTACTGGTAACTTTGGGTACGTGACCACCCCTTTAAATAGGCAGGAACAATTCTTAAAGAGAATGCTGTGTGGATCCTACCTCCTATCCTTAGCTGCATCTAGCCACTTCCTCTCTAGAAAGAGCTGAAAAACTAACTAGCGACTAGGTAGTAAGAAGGGAAAAGAAGACTCCTGTGAGCATCAACACGAAAGGACTCCCTCGTTCGATCACATGAGAGCCATGCATGGTGTCTTGACAGGGTGGGAGAACAGTAACCCGTATGGACTAAGAGAAAAGGATTTAACAGGTAAGACAGATAACTTTGGGATGTCCAACCATTGAGTTTCCAAGAGATGGGAAGGCAAGGACCAAACATAGAGCCCCCAAAGTCACAAGAGCCTATATGAACCATCACATTATAGCCCAAAAACAACAATGAAGTGTCAACGGACACAAACCAGTGCATAACCACACCAGGAACATAGCACAGCACACAACACAAGCCATCTGGGCTCAGTGAAGGAACACTGAAGAGACGAAAGGAGAACCAAAACAGACAAAACTGCCTCTAGGACCTTCAGTCCCAAACTGGCATCAGCTGACACCAGGACATCAACGTGGTAGTGCTTAGAAAAGGTGTGCACAGACGAACAAGTGGCGGTCTTGCACAACTGATCAGTTGAGGCTTGATTCTTGTAAACCCAAGAAACCCCAATGAATCAAGCGGAATGATCCAAAACCTTAAATGGAACAGGCTTCTTCCGCAGTTCGTAAGCCTTACGAAATAGTAGACTTAATCCAAGACGCTATGGTCACCTTGCACGCCGGTCTCCCTGCCCTGAGACTATCAGGAATGACTAACAGGGAGTCAGACTGGCGAATAGACTCAGTGCGGTGCACATAGAACTTGAGACATCGCACCACATCCAGCAAGTGACAGAAGGAGGGCACCACGATTTCTTGATTAATGTGGAATTCCGAAACCACCTTCGGAAGAAACTCCCTAGAAGTGCGAAGAACTGCCTTGTCCACGTTGAACACCAAAAAGGGTGGTCTACAAGACAGGGCATGCAACTCAGCAAACAGACGCTATCACCAGGAGAAAAGCCATCTTCGAAGTCAGCAGATTTAGAGGAATAGTAGCCAAAGATCCAATGGAGGGTGCTGAAGGACGCCCAAAACCAAGTTAAGATCCCACTGAGGAGTAGAGTTCTTAAAGGCAGGACGAGTATGAGCTACGCACTGAAAGAAAACCTTGACATCAGGAAGGATATCAATATGTTCCAAATATCTAAATATTTCTGCGCCCTAAATACTGTATAATACGTCTAGGTCAGAGAGAGAAATAAGACACCATAAATAACAACAAATGTATACCTCAAAATATTCTATAATAATAATATCACAACTCTAATATGATAAAACCTAGATACTACCCACCCAGATAATGTAAATGTTCAAAAATATACAAAATTACAAAATCGCTAAAAATGTTCAAAGTGTACGTTATTACACAATCGCTCCTCACTGAGGTTCTCGCTTCACCACAAAAGATAATACTTTCACAAGAGAATTTGATAAAACAATGTAGCAGTTTTCCTCTTACAAAGTATCTACTTCGCCATCAGAGACCAGCCACACGTCTGTGGTGAAGCAAAAAGTATCCTCCGTGTGGAACAATGCCACAAGAAATATCCACTATAAAGAATCTCCTTAATATTTAAGCATATACTACCTGACATACAGTAACACGTGTCAAAGTTTTCTTTTGAACTACACTGTCCACCATATAGCAAAACAATGACTCAATCCCCACATAAGGAGGTGCAACCGAAAACGCTATTATTTAAAAAGAAAGTACCACCTACTGGTTAACTTTAAATTACACCAACCACAGCGTGCATTGAATCTCGTATCCTATTGGTGGAACAGTATACGCAAGGGTTGAGATAAATAATTAATGCTTGTGTATAAACACAATAATATCTTTATTAAAAATCATACACATACTCTATTTAAAACATAAAGTCCACTCAAATATCTCGTTGGTGTACACTTAAAAATATCTTGTTATATTCCAAAATGTCAAGAGTACAGAAGTTAAGACAATACGAAAGTCTTACTGAAGCGTTTGTATTCACAATGAGACTTTAAGATGTTAAAGCGGTATGGTAAATTCTTGCTCTTTCTATGCCAAGACTTAATTGGGCAGATGGATTTAATATGTATCTCTACTAGTTATTACTAGATCGAGTATTGAATTCCACAATCCAACTTACCACCGCCGTCTTCACTTGGTCTTACTAGTGATTATGTCGCATTCCCATACTATTAATAATCTTCAAACTTCAGCGTCTTACAACTTCTTTTCCAGCTTCTGTAACTCATATAATTGACACTTTGATTCAGTAGTTCTTCTTCAACGTACACACTTCCTCATAGTTGTATCATTCATAAAATAAATCGTATATCAGTACTAAAACAGAGTGGACTTATGGACTTGTCAACGCGTTTCTGAAGGATACTCCTTCCTTTTTCAAGACAAAAGTATGTATATAACACACACACCTCTCAACCCTTTTATTTCAAAAAACCCGCCTTACAATTAAAGGTATACCTCTCCCTCAATTCAAACGGAAAAACTTTATTATATCTCTTAAAGAAAACCAAACAGTTCAAACTCCGCATTTAACCCCTTAGGCTGAAGTGTTTCCATGTTAAATATCCACCTGGCCTCGCTACGAGACATAGCGGCCAAATGGTTACCTCCTCTCCAATTACATGTAACTCCTTCAACCGCAAAGAAGGTCAAGTGCTTAGGGTCTGAATCGTGCTTTTCCTTAAAATGTAAAGAGACACTATGTTGTTCATATCCCTTTTCAATGTTACAAATATGTTCAGCTATTCTAATATTAAGGTTTCTTTTTGTACGTCCCACATATTGTTTAAAACAACTACATTGTAAAACATATATCACATTCTTTGATTTACAAGAAAAGAAACTTTTTATTTCAAATTGTTCCTTAGTACTAGTAGCCACAAAATCAATTATTTTCTTTTTATTCTTCGTTTTTTTACAGCATACACACTTATTACAGCTGTAAAAACCTTTCATCTTTCCTCCAAACCATTCCTGTTGTTTAACATATCTATTCCTAACTGTTGGAGCTACAATAGTACCTATATTTTTTGCTTTTTTATAAATAATTTTAGGATTATCTGGTAAAATAGTTTCTAACCATCTATCTTGTTTCAAGTAGTGCCAGTGTCGTCTTATAATTTTTTTTAAATATTTATGGCCTGTATTATAATTAGTTATTAATGCTAATTGAAAAGACCCATTATTATCTCCTTCACCACTTTCTTTATTCTTAGTTACTAATAATTTACTCCTATCAATTTCTCCAATCCTAGTTACAGCTTTATCAAGATCTTCCATTTTATATCCTCTTTGTACAAATTTATCACAAAGTTTCGGTAATTCTTCTTCAAAAACAATTGGATCCGTACAGTTCCTCTTAAGTCTTCTGACCTCTCCAAATGGTATATTCATTAACCATTTGTCAAAATGACAACTATTTAAAGGAATCAAACTATTTGCATCCACAGGTTTACAATCATTTTTTGCATAGATTTTATTGGTTTCAATATATAATGTAACATCCAAAAAGTTGATGGAAGTTTGACTATAAGTTTCTGAGAACTTTAAGTTGTAATTATTCATATTAATATATTCCAAAAATAAGGTTAATGACTCGACGCTCCCCCTCCAGATAAAAAACACATCATCGATGTACCTCTTCCAGAGCACCAGATTTGCACCAAAGGGGTTGTTATTCCAAATAAATAACTCCTCCCACAACCCCATAAATAAATTGGCATAACTTGGTGCAAATCTGGTGCCCATGGCACATCCAAGTATCTGGAGGAAGAACATCGAGTCAAACCAAAAATAATTATGAGTTAAAATAAATTGAATACAAGAAATAATAAAATCAATCTGTTCTTGACACATATCTGTTCTTTGAGACAAATAGAAATCAACAGCCTCACAACCATCCTGATGGATTATCACCGAATATAACGCTGAAACATCAACTGTGACTAGAAAATAGTCTGGTTCCCACTCTATTCCATTCACAATATTTAAAATCTGTGTAGTATCCTTAATATAAGACCTAAGACTCTTTACTGAATCTTGTAAGAATCTATCTACATATGCTGAAAGGTTTGAGCTCAAGGAACCTATACCCGACACAATCGGTGGATTAACCAACTTTTTGTGGATTTTAGGTAAATAATAGAATACAGGTAATCTAGGATCTTTTACACTAACAAAATTATATTCTTTACTATTAAGAATACCCTTATCTTTACCTTGATCCAATAACTCCTTTAATTCTTCTTGAAATCTTTTTGTAGGATCCAAATCCATTTTTAAATACGTCTTACTATCAGAAAGAATCCGTAAAGCTTCTCTATTATAATCCTGTAAATTCAATAGCACTATCCCTTCCCCCTTATCCACAGGACGTATAATTATTTCATCATTATCTCTTAGTTTCTTCATAGTGTTTCTTTCTTGTTTCGTTAGATTATATTGAAAATTCCTTTTACTACCATCAAACTTTCTAATGTCCCTTTCCACTAATTCCTGAAAAATCTCCATTTTCTCACTAATCTCTTCTTTTGGAAAAAACTTAGATCTCTCTTTTAGATCAGTATGTATATAATCATTTTCTTCTAATTTAATTTGAATTTTATTTTTCATATACTATTTCTTTAAACATAAATTTCTCACAAATTTTTGAACACTAATGTATGCATCAAATTTATTGAATGCTACATTAGGGGCAAACTTTAAGCCCTTTGATAGTATCTTGATCTCAGATGTATTCAACTCATACTTACTCAAATTAAAAATCCCATTATTCCTACCTAAATCTAAGTTTTCTGTATTTTTTCTTTTTGATAAGCCTCTACCTCTATTTCCTCTTCTTCTAACAACCTTTTTTTGTTGTTCTCCAATTCTATCCTTTCCACATTTTTTTGTTTGTTCTTCTTTTTGCCCCCTCCTAAAAAAGATGAGGAAGTTGAGGGAGTTTCTTCATTAACATTCGACTCATTAATTACCTTCTTTTCAATATGCATTTCAGATCTCTTATCACCTATTCCTTCAACAATGGAGTTATTTCTCTCTTGGTAGTAACCAGGTTTAACATATCTATATCTATGGTTCCCATAACTCAATTTATTATTGTAACCATAATAATTTGATTGTCCATTTCTTTGAAACTCTCTAAACTTAGATCTATGTTTCTTATATTTAACTACTTTCCACTCTTCATCTTTTGGTGTTTCTTCTTTATTTTCCTGATCCCCTTGATGACTAGTTACTCTCTCTATTAAGTCATCTTTATTAACCGGAACACTATCTCTAATAAATTTCTTTTTTTTGATATCTATAACTTTTCTTTCCATAATATTAATTGTATCTTTTGTTCTATTTTCAATTTCTTGATATCTATTAAATCCTTTAAAACGGTCAAGAGATAGTAAAGAGGTTCTTATTTTTTCTTCCACTTCATCTGCTAATTTTGTTCTAAATTCCACTATCAATCTCATCAAGTCACAGGAACATTTATGTGTGATTTCAAACCACCTATTTTTAAAATCAATTTCTTGTATATCAAAGGCTGGATTTTTTTCTACAACCAAACCTTTAGGGACAATATCAAATTCTAAATATTTTTTTAAAGTCATCCTTTCCCAATATAATTTAGTGTCTTTAATTAACAATTTTTCCAAATCCTTAAATTCTCTAATCATTTCTGATTCTATATCCTTCTCTCCAACTACCACAACTTTCTTATTTTTTTGTTTGTTATTAAACACCAAATCAACTTGTTGTTCTCTGGCATTCCTCATTATCCATAAAGGTGAATTTTCAACACTCATTTTTGTAATGCAGCACCAAAGTATGAGTGATAAAAAGTGTCTGACAATATAACAAAATCTTAAGTGCGCAAAACACCAAAGGGAAAAAATTCACCAATCTTAAAAATATGTTAGTTATAAAGGTCAACAAGAAATAAAAACTAACACTATCACTCTATGTGTTATAAAAAACATAAATTCCAAATATCTAAATATTTCTGCGCCCTAAATACTGTATAATACGTCTAGGTCAGAGAGAGAAATAAGACACCATAAATAACAACAAATGTATCCCTCAAAATATTCTATAATAATAATATCACAACTCTAATATGATAAAACCTAGATACTACCCACTCAGATAATGGAAATGTTCAAAAATATACAAAATTACAAAATCGCTAAAAATGTTCAAAGTGTACGTTATTACACAATCGCTCCTCACTGAGGTTCTCGCTTCACCACAAAAGATAATACTCTCACAAGAGAATTTGATAAAACAATGTAGCAGTTTTCCTCTTACAAAGTATCTACTTCGCCATCAGAGACCAGCCACACGTCTGCGGTGAAGCAAAAAGTATCCTCCGTGTGGAACAATGCCACAAGAAATATCCACTATAAAGAATCTCCTTAATATTTAAGCATATACTACCTGACATACAGTAACACGTGTCAAAGTTTTCTTTTGAACTACACTGTCCACCATATAGCAAAACAATGACTCAATCCCCACATAAGGAGGTGCAACCGAAAACGCTATTATTTAAAAAGAAAGTACCACCTACTGGTTAACTTTAAATTACACCAACCACAGCGTGCATTGAATCTCGTATCCTATTGGTGGAACAGTATACACAAGGGTTGAGATAAATAATTAATGCTTGTGTATAAACACAATAATATCTTTATTAAAAATCATACACATACTCTATTTAAAAAATAAAGTCCACTCAAATATCTCGTTGGTGTACACTTAAAAATATCTTGTTGTATTCCAAAATGTCAAGAGTACAGAAGTTAAGACGATACGAAAGTCTTACTGAAGCGTTTGTATTCACAATGAGACTTTAAGATGTTAAAAGATATCAATATGTCTCTGAAAGAAGACACAGTGCCTGGAGACCCTTATCCACTCCGTCCTGCAGGAAGGAAAGGACCTTTGTTGTATTTGTTTTACATTATTAAATCTATGAGTGCCAGAGAGGTACCAACGCATTGCGGGTCAGACCAGCTGACTGATTCATTGATGAAAGGGCAGCGCTGCGCTTTCTATGAATGAACCCGGTGACAGGGTTCACTTCAAGGTTTTGTACTACTCCAGTAGTAAGGAAGGCAGAAAATTCATTGTTGCTCCTTCTGAATAATTGATCCATGCTGGGGGGGATATCAGGAGGGTCAGTCTGAAAGTAATGTATATTTTAAAATAGTGCATATAGGACTGGATTCTATTGCAGGTAATAAATGTTAACACCCGTTGTGCCGGGTAAAGGGGTTATTGCATGGTAGACCGAGGGTTAAGCAATCTATCTAGCCAGACAAAAAGATAATGAATTATATTTATTAGCGAGGTCACGGAACACAAACATAGAACAACAATTAGAGCAAACAAACAGGGGTAAAGCATAAAAACTACACACTTCTACTGTTTACAGCCCACAACTGAAAGGGACACCTGGCCAATTTAGTGCCTACTCACACTAACTCTTCCGGTGAGGGCACACACCAGTCCCAGTTTCCCCAGTACTCCTTTAAAAAGCACATGGACCAGTCCAACTCCATTCTGGGAGGGGGGTCTTCTCCCCTCCTCCTACATTCCCATCTCTTTCCTAGGCTTCCTTCTACCCATCCCCTACAAGATCTGATGTCGCAGCTACCATTTACCAGGTCTATTTTACTTAGCTTGATGTGGGAGGGGGGAGGGAGGGGTCCTGATGCCCCCCTTGATGTCTGAACTTTTCTAACATACAATTAAACCAATAATAAAACATATCTTACACATATACAGGCAAGGTATGCAGCTGCATACCATTGAATACCAGAGGGGTAGCAAACCCATTGCAATGCACCGCTACCTCTCTGCCACTCAGGGTAATTATGCAAAACAAATACAACAAGTTCATGTCTAAAAAAAAAAAAAAATTGGAGAAGAAACAATGTCAAATTTAAAATAGAGAAAGAAAGTCATGGGAGCACTATAAGTCAAAATTCAATGTGGGGAGGTTAATATGTCAAAGGTGGGCACTCTATATTGGATTTCAATAATGTAGGGAACACATCTAATGGTAAACTTGATATTTCTGTCATCAAACATACTCCTATTTCCTGTGACATTTAGTGTGTTTTTTTAGGCGGTAGTTGAAAAGAAGCAGACAGTGCCATTTTTGTCAGTATGTCGAAATGTGCTGTCTATGCTGGTTTTGTTTTACCTTGGTTCTGCAATAAAATATCAGTGAAACGTTTGCAAAATACACACTGCTTGTTTTTAATGTAACCCTGGTTTTAGCACAGTTAATAGTATCGAGCCCCAATTCTTTTCCTCAACTCTCCTTTGGTGCGACCAATGTATGCTGCAGCACAACCACACTGGATTAGGTAAACAAAAAAGCTTGTTCTACAATTCACAGAATATTTTAACTGGGAAGCTTTTTGACATTCTATATCCCAAAAAACCTTTTCCCCATGCTTCATGAATGGATATGTGGCACATTTAGTGTTATTACATCTAAAATTACCTGGTTGTTTAGAAGACAAACTTATAGGTGTTATTTTACCTTTCCTAAAATAAATATCCAGGTCCACATGTATCATATCTCTTTTATACACACAATCAGTTCTTTAGCCCTACAAGGGCCTATACATGTTCTATTGTATTATTTCTCCTAAATTTAACTAATGGTTTTTAACTCAATACATTTTTCAATAATGGATCCAGTTATCAAAAATGATATTCCTAATTTGAGTTAAATTTTGTTACAAATGAATTACCCCTATCGCTTTTATTATTTTTCTGCTTGCTCAGTTTATTTCTTGTTTTAATAAGCTCATTTCTATCCAGATTAATGGGTCTCAGAAAAGCTTCATCAATAATCTCACAGTGGTAACCCTGTTCCAGAAAAGCATTTTTTAATTATTTGCCCTTCTCAATAAAATCCTGCATCTCACTACAATTTTCCCTAAGGCGATGATACTGACTACGGTATACGGTATATATTTTTACCATTTATCGAAATGGTCACTTTCAGCCCTAAGGCACTGATTGGAGGCTGTTTCTTTTTTTATAAATGGAGCTAGCAACTGGTTATTCAATAATACTGTCATGGAACCCAGTGTGAATAATGATCATACACAGGAATGCAATCAATAGGGCTTTATAAATAAATAACAAATAAAAGGCAGATCGATAAATGAACAGACCAAGGACATAGGTCACAATGGTCAGAAGACAAGGAGGTAGTCGACCAAGCCACTGTGCTACTTCAATAATAGGCAATGCCAAGGACCAGATGACTATAAGGGTATTCAGTCAAACCAATGGTCAAGAGCCCAAGGAGATGGTAAGCCAAGCCAAAGAAGGTATTCAGCCAAGCCAACATCAAGAGTCAAGGAGGTAGTCAGCCAAGCCAATGGTCAAGTAAATGGAACACAGGGGACAAGGATAAGCAGCCAGAGACAGAACACATCTGCTCAGGAGTACCATGAAAGGGCAACTGAGAGATGGAGCATATAGCAGATAAAGCCCTGGCAAGTGGATGGAAGTAGAAGCCACGCTGCCGGGAGGACCAATGGGTAGAGCGTGCACACATCCTAAGCAACCCGGTGACGCATGCACACTTTCAGGAGAACACAGCTCAAAACCCAGAAGCAGGGAGAGATGCAGTGTCCTTAGACACAGACCGGTTCCAAGACCGAGGCATCTGTGACAGATACCCACGAGTTAAAAACTTCCAGTAATTCAATGATATGTTTTTGGATATTAACAGAAAAAAATACCATTGTCATTAGACATCCAAAATGGTTTGTATATCCCCTTCTTCTTGGTCCCAAGTAATCAGGATATTGATGAAACTGCCATAGTATACCCGGCATGCACTCCTGCCCCCCCAGTCCAACCTCCCATGGTAAGATGTTCCAAATATCCCATGAAGAGGTTGGCATAGGAGGTGGCGAACCTGGTGCCCATGGTCTTTCCACAGGTCTACAAGTAAAATTTACCTTGAAAAATAAAGTAAGTATGCTCCAATATAAATTTTGTACATTTTAAAAGGAATTCTTTGAGGGGATGGCATCTCTCGATCACCATCTAAAAAGAAAGCAAGGGCCTCCAACCACAAATTATGCTTTATATTTGTTTAAAGGGAAACCACATCTAATGACACTCAGAGGTAGCCTTCCTGCCAAACTAAACCTCCCAATCTCTCTAACAGATGCTGGCTATCCCTTATGTATACAACAAAAGGTTGGGAGAGGAATTAGAGGTTCCTTGTTCGAACCAACAGTACTCCTCATTCAAAGAGGACTCTTTCAGTATCATATATTCAGCGGACCTGATATTTCTACTGGGGTTGTATCCTTAGAAACACACAGCTTTACAACTGTTACAAATGAGGGATTCATGTTTGAGTCACATGACAATATACAGTACAGTATGGTAGAAAAAAGGGCATAAACTAGAGATCTAATGAACAGAGGGCATGTGGATTTCAAATACCCCAGTAGTTAGAATTTATATGGCATATAAAGGTTTAAAACAGGTATAAATTCTTGTCTGAACTGTCCTATAGACTACATCACCTTTGTGCAATTAAGTATAATCGACAGATCAGGGATAAACACTAAGGATGATTGAATCCCTAAAGATACTACATCAATATTAGAGGGTTCTCGAAGGATAGAACGCCAGTAGTAAGACCAGGTCAGCTGAATATACGACTACAAGGTGAACGGGAAAGTTAACTCATTATAGCAGGGTGCTATGCTGTTATGATAATGGGTGGTAAGCCACACTCAACCTAATCAGCCTTAAGTTTAACCCATGATGTTAATCTACTGTTCTAAATAGCAATGTCTCCACTACATTAACACTAAGAGTTGTAGTGGTAGTATCTCTATTAAGTGGCCACTTACACACTTCCCTGTCTTTTTTGGGATAAATCAAAATCAAGGAATAAATACTTTTTGGCCTCCACTAACTCACCTTTGACTCCATTGTTTGTGAGCTGAGCAGTTCGCCTGGGTCCACGACCAGATGTCAGATTTCTTGATGAATGTTGAAAAGCTTTTATCAAAAACCCACATTATCAGGGTTCCCAACTCTCCTTCAGTGACTTGCTTACACCTTCTCCACCTAGTGCTTAAAGGGGAACTTTCACCTCCAAGACACTGTCTCTTATGATCATTGTACATACTCAGGGCCAGTGCAAGGATTTTTGTATACACAGGCGAAAGTGCATTTTGATGCCCCCCCCGACCCGGACACAATCCACCTGCCCCCCCCCCTGACCTTGCCACAGTCCCCTGCCCCCACCCACATATTCACTACCATAATGCTCCCTTCATCTCCACATTGCACCTTCCACAATGCTCCCTTCAGCTCAACACTGACCCTTCCACAATTCCCCTTCATCCCCACATTGCTCCTTCATCTACACATTTCACCTTCCATAATGCCCCTTCATCTCCACATTGCCCTTCCATAATGCCCCTTCATCTCCACATTGCCCCTTAATCTCCACATTTCCCCTTCCATAATGCCCCTTAATCTCCACATTTCACCTTCAATAATGCCCCTTCATCACACAATGCCCCTTCATTGCTCCTTCATCTACACATTTCCCCTTCCATAATGTCCCTTCATCTCCACATTGCCCTTCCATAATGCCCCTTCATATCCACATTGCCCCTTCATCTCCACATTTCCCCTTCCATAATGCCCCTTAATCTCCACATTTAACCTTCAATAATGCCCCTTCATCACACAATGCCCCTTCATCTCCACATTTCACCTTCCATAATGCCCCTTAATCTCCACAATGCCCCCTGATCCCCTACCTTGAGTCCTTGGTGGTCTAGCCATAAGAGAGCTCTGTGCCTCCTTCGGCACAGAGCTGAAGCTCCCAGCTATGTTCTCAGTAATGCAGAGCGATGGGAGATGATGTCATCTCCCAGCGCTCTGTATTACTACAGAGCCTGGGTACTCTGCGTTGTGAGCATCCCGTAGACGCCGCGAGGGACCGCTTGGTAGTGTAAATCAGCGCTCCCTCGTGGCAGATGTATTAAATAAATAAATAAATAAAATCTCAGCGTCTCCCTTTTCGGCGCCCTAAGGCAGCTGCCTGTGCTGCCTTAATGGTAGCGCCTTCCCTGTACATACTTTATTGAGTTTTGGCTATAAATCACATCAGCACAGCACTATATGCTGCATATCACTATGAAGAGAAAAGTGAACGCACTTGCTGGGAGGGAGGATAATTTGAGGACTGGGAAGTCCCGCTTTCTGCTGCAAAGCACTGCTGAAAGTGCTTACATCACATCTAAGTTTTGGCTCACTTTAGGAAAGTCATACAATTTTAGCCGACCAACAAAATGCAGCATTACACATGGTGCCAGGCTGAGATTCTGATGTTGCAGGATTAAGTGTTGAGACATAAAAATCTCAGCATTGTTAAAAGCAGCGGTAACAGTAATGTGTCACGTAGTCTCAAGTGTGCCCATTTCAAAAGAATATCGGCAATAATCCAACGTTTACCTTGCCAGACTGTGTGTGCACCGCAGAGACACGCCAGGATCACATCGAGAGCAGTCAAAAGGTGTATGTAATATATATTTAAATACAGTATTACAGTTAGCCACTAGATGGCAGCAAAAGGGTTAACGTTGAAAGTTTATAGTAATTTAACCCAATGCAATAAGTTAACCCATTTTGTTGGTCATCCAAAAGTGTGAGACATTTCAGATGGATTATAGTGAATATTTAATTAAATAAATAAGTACAAAATATGCCAGTCTATACACCATTTTAGTAGATTGCTCTTATAAGGTACAGTGTCTTGGGGGTGAAAGTTCCCCTTTAAACATTTCTGTATTACAGCTTTTCTTACAGTAGAGTGGCTTTCTGATATTAAACAGGGAGTCACTACTTCCACAAACTGAGATAAGACTTTATTCCAGATGGAAATACTGAACTAGGTCAATTCAGTAGACACATTCTGAGAGATGGTCAAAATTAGATTGCATCTGCACCCCCCCAAAAAAAAAAAAAAAATCTCCCACGTGGAGAGACAAAAAACACACCAAAACTACCCAAAAGCCAAAGAACCTAGAGCAGCTGGATTAACACTTTCCTTAAAGGGATAGTAATACTTCGTTTTAACTTTATTTTATTTTGTAGGCATTAAAAAACATGAAGAATGATATAAGTCTTATCTCTCAAACCTTTATGGTTTAAGAGATATTCACAAACAAAGTATCCCCCCCCCCCCGTTCAACCATATCAGAAGGGAGGTGCCCAGGTAGACTGCAGAGAGGGACAATCTTCAATTAAGATAAGGGAAAAAGCTGAAAAACTTGTCAAGGGGGGGGGGGGAGGGCTTTCATTGTTTTCATACAAAGAAAATTGTCCCCTTCTGTTATCTGTTTGGTCATACAACCTGATCCACATCTGAGAAGAGAAGACTTACACTAGGTAAAAGGGGCGGGGAGGGGAACTTTGATTGTGAATATCTCTTAAAACCATAAAGGTTTGAGAGATAAGACTTATATCATTCTTCATGTATTTTTAATGCCTACAAAATAAAATAAAGTTAAAACGAAGTTTTACTATCCCTTTAAGCTGCAAAAGGCAATGGACACTGTGTGTGGGGCTATAGCCCTCCAGGTCCCCTACCTAGTCTCACATGTCCCTAAATATTGTCCCCCACATCCCCACCACCCATGTTTAACCCTTCCATTGCCAGTAATATTGCTGGTCTTGACAAGGTTAACAACAAATTAAATAAAAATATATGCAAACCCCTGCTCCAAATTCAGATCTTTTGCGATGTGTTTCTATGGGGTCCAATGGGCAATATATTTCACAAAATGGCTTTTTTTGCCAGTATTCTTTCATAGCACAGGTAACTGAATTGCTTACCGTGCTTGGAAAAATACTGTTTTTTTGTTTTGTTTTTTTTTGGGGGGGGAGATTATACTGAGGGTTTATGACCTTGATTTAAAGTTGTGCTATGATCAGGTTCAAATTAGAGCTATATCAATCTATGAGAGAGTTTAAAATATGACAACATGCAAATAAAAAATGTATTTTTGATTTCATTGTATCAAGTATTTTATTTATGTTGTTGATTACTTTAATTGTTCTGCTAGTTCTGCACTTAATGTTCATTTGTAGATTAAAGAAAGATGCATCAAGATGATTCAATATGATGTTGGATGTTCAGGCCTTCAATATACATTTAAGACTTTGTCTAAGATCCATTTATAAAAGTAACTGGTGGAGGAGTAAATTCCTGGTTTCAGTTTTCGTGCACAGCCATATCCCCAGCTGGTCACTCCTGTTACATAGTAGAGCTTATCGCTCTTCCTTTTACACATCAGTGGTCCCCCACTGTCACCCTGTGGGGAAACAAGAGGAACAAGTTAACAAAGTTAATAAAATGCTTCAATATCTAAATCCATCCATCCTATCTATAGATATAAAAGAAGACTTCTGTGTGCCTGGCAAACAAACCCAGGGTTGGGAGAAAGGAGAAGTTATTCAAAACACCTCTATATTACCTGTTCTATTGGTCTAACCATGGGGAGTGATTGTGACAGGAATGGGCAAAATCTCTACAAGAAGATACAATGCGCACACACACACACACACACACCAACAATATACATACACACTATATATATATATATATATATATATATATATATATATATATATATATATATATATATATACAAACAACCAGATCTGCGCTCCTCTATATGCTGTGAATGATGTGTGCCCTGTAATGGGCATATATAATAATCCTTAGTAAATCTAAGTAAAATAAGTGAGAATTTCGTCCCACGAATTGGCCAATCCATGTGTAAGCTTACCACCAACGCCAAGGTATCTCACTTTATGGTAAGTCCTACTCTAATACACTTACAAATACTATCTAAATTAAAAATCCCTGAAGAAAGATGTTATTTTGAAACGCGCCGGATGGGACCTCTTAAATGTTATTTTGATGTTTTTATTCTTATTTGTAGGTCCCAGTGTAGTGCAATTAAAAACAACAGACATACAATAAAATAAAAAAGGTGTAGAGGAAGGACTTACCTGGTGCAGGAACCTTATGGGCCTGCACTAATAAAGTGATTACATAGAGAACTATGTTCCATTTGTAACCTTCCCCAAAAGTCATGTGAGGGATGGTTGATACCAAACTGACAGGGGATATACACAATGGAACAGGCCAAGCAGCCTGGTTCTTAAAGGCCAAGTGGGATAGAAAAGGAAAGGAATGGTGTTATATATGCCCATTACAGGGCACACATCATTCACAGCATATAGAGGAGCGCAGATTTGGTTGTTTGTATGTGTTTTCACTTTTGGGTTTAGGCCCAATGTTAGGGGGACTGGAGAACCCTCTCATTTCTTGCTGCTATCTATATCTTTCATCTTTATATTAATAATTTATTTATATTTATTATATGGATATTTCATGATGAGTTAGTGCTGCGAGCTTTTTTCTCTTTTTCTGTTATTGCACATATTTCTCCTTTAGCTCACTTTAGCAGCTTCTCATTTTATCCACTTAAATCACACAGATAAAAACACATTATTACTTTACTTTATTTCACCATTCCTTTCCTTTTCTATCCCACTTGGCCTTTAAGAACCAGGCTGCTTGGCCTGTTCCATTGTGTATATCCCCTGTCAGTTTGGTATCAACCATCCCTCACATGACTTTGGGGAAGGTTACAAATGGAACATAGTTCTCTATGTAATCACTTTATTAGTGCAGGCCCATAAGGTTCCTGCACCAGGTAAGTCCTTCCTCTACACCTTTTTTATTTTATTGTATGTCTGTTGTTTTTAATTGCACTACACTGGGACCTACAAATAAGAATAAAAACATCAAAATAACATTTAAGAGGTCCCATCCGGCGCGTTTCAAAATAACATCTTTCTTCAGGGATTTTTAATTTAGATAGTATTTGTAAGTGTATTAGAGTAGGACTTACCATAAAGTGAGATACCTTGGCGTTGGTGGTAAGATTACACATGGATTGGCCAATTCGTGGGACGAAATTCTCACTTATTTTACTTAGATTTACTAAGGATTATTATATATGCCCATTACAGGGCACACATCATTCACAGCATATAGAGGAGCGCAGATTTGGTTGTTTGTATGTGTTTTCACTTTTGGGTTTAGGCCCAATGTTAGGGGGACTGGAGAACCCTCTCATTTCTTGCTGCTATCTATATCTTTCATCTTTATATTAATAATTTATTTATATTTATTATATGGATATTTCATGATGAGTTAGCGCTGCGAGCTTTTTTCTCTTTTTCTGATATATATATATATATATATATATATATACACACTCACACACAGTATACACACAAACACACAATACACCAAATGCTACAAACAACACCATATGCCAAACGATATATGTACAATGCAGAATATACTCAATATGCCAAAAGTTATACGTATTACACCACACCCAAGAAACAAACTGCTATATACTAAATGCTGTACACGAAACACAATGCACCAAATGATAAACACTAAAATGCTATAAGAAATACACCAAGTACTATATGGAATACGTCAAACTCTATAGTCAATGCATCTAAAGCAAAATGCAACAAGGCAAATGCAATATGCCAAACGTTATATGCAACACACCAAGTGAAAAACACCAAGCCCTATATGTAATAAGCCAATCGCTATATTCCAAACTCTATACGTCAAACAATATACGCAATGAGCCAAACTCTATGCAAAACATACGCAATGCACAAAATGCTATACAGAATGCGCCAAATGCTATATGCAATGCTGCAAACTCTATATGCAAAATCCCAAACCGCCAAACTGTATACACCAAATTCAAAAAGCCAAACAATATATAGGCAGTGCACCAAAGCTATACGCCAAATGCTATACGCAATGTGCCGTTTCGCGTACTGCATTTGGTATACTCAATGTGCTAAAAGCGATACACAATGAGCCAAACTCTATACGCCAAATGCAAAACACTAAAGCTGTGGGCAATGCGCCAAATGCTATATACAAAATGCAAAAAAACGAAGGCTATACGCAATGTGACAAACTATATACCAAAAACTATATACACATAAAGCCAAACGCTATACACAATATGCTAAATACTATACATCAAACTTTATGCACAATATGCCAAATTCTATAAGAAATGCACCACACATTATATGAAGTGTGCCAAGTGCCAAATACTATACACAATGCTCCAAACACTATACGCAATAAGCCAAAGGTATACTCCAAATACATTACAACAAACACTATACACAATACTTTAAATGCCAAACACTATACAGGAAATGCTATACTCTATATGCTAAACGTTATACGTAATGATCCAAATGTCAAACACTGTATGGTATGTGGCAAATATAAAGCACCAAACTCTGCCAAACACATTCCAAACTCTAATTGTAACGATATACCAAACTCTTTAAGTCAAATGTGAAATGCCAAACTCTAAGTAAAAGCAATGCGCCAAAACACACAAGCTCACATGCTGTTGCTCAAACATGCTCACACACACACACACAAACTGATGAAGAGTTGTATAACGCAGCTTTCCAATGCATTGTACACCTTTTTGGAGCTGAAATGGCTAAGCACTAACAATTCGAAGAGACAATCATTAAAAGCAGTCATTGTCTTATTAACCTCATAGGTAGTGCTGTGCTAATACTGCTAGTTGATCAAAAAGGACATATAAATAACATTTTATCAGGAAACATAAAATGAAAGCTAAAAGCATTAAAAAGCACCAAGAGTGCAAAACAAAAAGCTACACCAGGCCCTGGAACAAGCCTTTGCACACAGTGTTATCATAATCAGAAGTATAAAATTACCTGACAGCTGTCGATGCCCCCTTGATCATATCCTGCACAAATATTATATATATGAATGGACCCCTTGTACCAGTAGGTACTGTTGCAGAGTGGAGAGAAAACCTGTTCCACCCTGGCCTCCTGCAGGATGTCTGCTCCTCTTGTGTCTAAAATAATGGAAGAGAAATAAAGCAATTTTGTTAAACCTTCAAGCAAAACCAAGGAGCACGGTCTGTGTATTACATATGAAAATACAGTACTTTATCAGCTCTCACACATCAGAGGATTTACTTGTTAAAAGCAAATATTTCCTTTGTTTTCAAATTTGCTCCTACAATCCATGTATTAAGGGCATGGGTTATCAATTTATGAGAAGAAACAATCATCAAATCCTTAGGCTATTCCCTGGAGCAGTGAAAGGCAACCAGCTTAATCCCAATGGCCACACATTTGGTCCTCAATCCCAAAAGGACTGCATATTATGGTTTAAAACACAATATGAGTTGAAAAGTAGATTAAACTTGGGAAAGAATATGTCTCTACAGTGAAACTGAGGCTAATTGGGGACAAAAAATGCTATATGATCTTCACAAACAAATTTGTCACATAGAAACTAAACCCTTGGAGGCTACAGATGTCTCCGAAGCATTGCTAATCAACAATCAGATGACAGAGTAATGGGATCATGTTCTGAGAATTCTTCTTAGAACAAAGATGTAGGGACAACAGAAGTGGCAATTATGTAATTAAATAGAATTGTTGCAAGGGACGCAGCAGCTTTTTGACAATGTGCAAATCATTAAAAGGGCCACACATATATAATATAGTTTGAGGCACCAATTATATAAATGAAAAGTCCATAATAAGGGGTACGGAATACTGGAAATGTTGGAATTGAATGATGAAGACCAACTTTGCAAACTATATCTGTTTGTATAAGAAAAGACTCTTAACCCTTTGAATGCCAGAGGGGTATGCAACACTTTGCAAAGCAATGTGTTGTGAATACCTCTGGCACTCAAAGGGTTAAAAGGTGATGTAGTACAAGCATATTCAATAAGGGAACATTAATACCAAATTCCTGAGAAAATATCTGCATAACATCTGCAAAGATTGGAGCAGAATTTCTCAGCCTTAGTCATCAGAACATACCAACAGTTAACAGTTCTGGATAAATCTGCTTAGTTAAAGGGGCAGTAAACATTTTTATGAAAACCTTTGTTTTCTGCCGAATAAAACAAGGGCACTCTGTCTGCTGTCAGTTGTTTAATTCAAAATGTATAACATTTACTCATGAAGTGAATTTACTGTGTTTACTTCCTGAAAGTTTTAACGGACAGCATGACTTGGCAGTTTCTACAAAACATATTTTTTCATTAAAAAAAAAATGTACTGCTCCTTTAAAGTTGAGAAATCAGTTGCTCCTAGTCCTTAGTTAGGGATATCTTGAAAACCCAACCTGTTGATGAGCTCTGAGGACTGGAGCTGAGAATCACTGGATTAGATGAAAGAAGGCTTGAGCTTTGGCATAAGAAGGGTTCTTTAACATAAAGGGTTAATATTTAATTTCTAACTGAAGTCCTGGGATTTTAAAGAAGTTTGTCCTCTAGGGAGGCCAGATATGCAATTCAACATTTTGTTACCTATTAGTTTAGAAGTGATTTGTGTGTATAACTTTATAAACATTAGAACATAATGTATTACTTTTTTCCAGGACAAGGTCAGCTTTCAATGACACCTAACAAAGTACATTTTGCATCGTGGAAGAAGTTGATGTCCTAAATGCGGAAACAAAATAACCATGTGTATATTTTCCTATTGTCATACACTAAATCTGAGACAACTTTCCATCGGTACGGCATATATATTCCTAATGTGATACACAAAACCTGATACAAATTTCCATGTGTATTTTCTCCTAATGTCATACACTAAATCTGATACAACTTTAACTACGCAGCTATTGTTATAATTGTTTTTAAAATCCCATCTCCCCCTTATTGCAGTGAACCCAAAAATGTATATGGCCTGAGCACACGGGTATTTTCATTTATATAAACTCAAAATGCACTCTGCATGTGTTATAAGGTAAACTTACCAAGTAAAGAGTAACAACCTTTTAAAAGTATATTTCTCTTATGTCCTTTGTGGAACACAGGAACCATGGGGTAAAGTATCCTCTGGCCAGTAGAGCACATCCCTTGACCAATAAAGGCTCTCAGAGGCAGAGACTCCCTCCTTGTTCCACTTTATCCCCCATCTGGCATGCTCAGTTTTAAAAGTGACCTCCATAGGAGTGGAAACAGGGCAAAGATTATCTCTTGGCCAGTGAGCCATTCTTTCATTATGGAAAATAAATTTTCCATAATTGCGTTTTCCCAGGGTTTAGAGCAGGGAAGGGGTGGTCCTACTCCTACCCTCCTCCTTTCTGGAACCATTTGCTATGCAGAGGCTGGTCTCTCCCTCTTTGCTTGCCACATTAACCCTGTGTAGTCAGATAAGTACTTTTATCTCCATTTCTTTAATGATTTTTGGACATTCCTCAATTAAAGGGGTTTAGACTTTTGGTCACAGGGTCATCCTATTCCCATCAAAAGTCACATTACAGTGCAACAGAGTTTAGAATATATTGCAAAGGGGAAAGATGTGAAATGATCAGGGCAGGGAATATTACTTATGAATATAAAATTACTTACCTCCTTCTTTCTTGCGCCCCCATCCAGCTATGTAGCAATCAGTCATAGGTTCTATAGGCGTGGAATCTACAGGGATACAAGCAGGCTGTACAAAGTTGTTGTATTCTACTGGCGTTTCAAGTTTTATCAGCGCAATATCATATTCCATGTTCTTCTTGGCATAGTTGTCATGTACGTATATTGCAGCTACCTTTCGAGTCTGGACATGTTTTGCTGGAACAGATAATTGGTGTGCTCCAATGACAACTTTCCAGACTTTTAATCTGTAAAAGAGATTAGTAATGTACATAAATAAGAGAAATGGACCATTTATGATGCTTACTAAAACAACTGTAACTCTCTGGTGCTTTAATTGTGGACATATGCTGTGACGATTCATTATTTTTAGAATCATTAGTAACAACTGATCTTTAACACCAAGGATGCAAAATATATCACCATATAGTATATATTTAATGATAAATGGCTTTTTAATTTGCCATTTCAGAAACAAGTTTTCACTATGCCTGCCAAGTATTACCATGTGCCATCCACTGCTAGTAGGTCATGCATATTAAATAATCAGGATACTATAAAGCCAAGGGATCTGCGTTTCATTGTACGGCTAATTTGCAACATCTTGAACATCTTTTTGGTCCTTAATGGGTTAAAGTCATGACGGAGACGTGCAATACAGCTCCTAACACCACATCTGATACTATTTACCAATGAGCTTCAGCTGCTTAGTAAAGATTTAAAGGGAAACTGACAATTCCTAATAATTATCCCCCGCTTATAGTACTTTGGCCAGAACATTATAACGGACCCTCTTATTTCCTTGTGCTTTTGCTAAAGAGATTAAATCAATCCTTGATGTCATGTCCATGGACGCAGACATGACAGTTTCTGGCAGTTTTCACACAGAAGCAGGCAGAGTGCATGAACCTATTTAACCCTTTAAGGACCATTTGGGTGCACAATGCATTGCAAAGCAATGAGTTGCTTACCCATCTGGTCTTTGAAGATTTAGCATTATCATGTGACTGAGTGTGTGGTCCTGCAATCAGCTGTCATGTCTACCTCCATGGTCATGACATCCAGGACTGACTGATGATATGATCACATCATAATGGTAAATATCATAGAGGCCATTACAACTTTATGGTCATACTAAAGAAAGTGGGGGTTGCAATTAGGAGGTTTTACTTTTCCACTATGTAGCTGAACTCCTGGAACAGCTGTTTCTTCAAAGCTGTATTATCTACACACTAATCACAAATTCTCCCAGAGTTGTCCATTCCATTACCTCTCCCAACAGTAGAAACAGATGTTAAATGTTACTTACTTTTCATTTGGCTTAAAGCAATGACCAGCAGACAACACCCATTGTTTATTAATGAGGGTGCCTCCACAAGTGTGGTAGTAATTAAACCAAGATTTCTTCTGCAGACTTACAGCCCATGGCCAACTTCCTGGCTTGGCATCGGTCCCTCCAACAATCCGAGAGGTCTGGGGATTCTCTGCAAACTGAGGCCGAAGACCACATTCTAGAGGAAACAAGAGAAGTTTAGAAAGCTCTAGATTTGTACCAAAGTTAAAAGTTTAAAATGAATTATAGTACACAGATAAATAAATATTCATATGTATTAACTTTGTGAGTGAGAGAGTGCTATGCTCCTAAGACAATGAAAATATTCCTAAACTGAAAGGTCTTTGTGGGCTCCGATACCCATTCTTCTGTAATTTTTTCTGTATAACGTAGTTGAAACAATCAAATTCAGAGCATATCCTCATAGAAACATCTCCAATGCATTTATGTGTAAAGTCTCTAGCATTTAAAGAGTTAAACATACTGAGAAACACTGAAGCAACAATTACAAAGGCTGGTGCACACATGCATACACAATACATATATAGCATTTTTATATTTACTGGATGCGGTGCAGGACTAGGCATCATATGGCTCCCCAGCTGCGCTAACCCAGTGAGGACGAGGAACATTGTAGTTCAACAGCTGGGGGTGCACGGGTCGGTATTACTTGTTCATGCCATAAACATGCATAAAGCCTTACAGTTATTATAGAAAAACTACATATGTCACAACTTACTCCACAAGACGACAAGAAACAGCTGTACATTATTATTCTAAGGCAAAATGCCTGTTACAAGTTTAATATTCTTGGAATTTAGTGTTTGTTGTAAAAGCCATATTTTCAAACAGTAAGGCTGGAATTCATCAAGGTGCAAATGGCTCAATGAGAAAGATTAACATTAACCGTTTGCCCATTCATCAATTGCCGGATTGTGTCTGACCATCGATTATTTATCAATAAGCGAAGGCCAGATAGATCCACCAATTTCATATGCCTGCTTCAAACTGGTGGATCCCATTACAATGTATGGGTGAACACATGCATACACTTTTTGCTATATGTTTATGCATGGGTATATCTCCTGAATAGCTCTTTTAATAATAATAATCTTTTAACTTACAGAGTGCCAGAGAGGTATCCAATGCAATGCGTTGGATACTTTTCTTGCACTCAAAGGGTTAATCAATTTTGTCTGCTTTGCATATGCAAATCAGGGAGATATGACAGATTGCTGATGACTATGTAAAGGTATCCATCAATAGTCAAAGTGAAGTGCTGGCAAAGAGCAGTATATTTGATGCTCTGCTTTTCCAGCACTTTGATACATTTCAGCCTATTTTAACCTTTTGAGTGCCAGAGGAATGCATTGCATACCCCTCTGGCAATCAAAGGGTTAATAAAAACCCTGTAGTGTGGGCCTCCACATTAAAGGTCCCACAGGGAATTTAGGCTCTGTTGTATGGTCCTGAGAGAAGAGAAATCCAAGGCACGGGAGAGCAATATCCCTTTGGCTCTTAATGCACTACAATTGCCATCATTCTCACCTAGCCAAAATCCATCTGCAGATAATAAAAGTTATAGTTATCCAACAGCTGGAGGGCTTCAGGATGCCCAAATAGGTTATATAGGATATAGAACAATGGAATCTATGTATATAGAAATCTAAGTTGTTTCTGGTTTGCTTTCCGCCATTCCCCAGGGTGGGAGGGGGTGGCATGCAGCAAATCAGAGGTGATGATTTTCACAAGAGTGAAATCACTGCAGCTAGACTCACAGCTGCAGTGCTCTACCAGTTCCCTGACGTGTATGGGGTGCCCAATCGAACACCGTGCATCTTTTGCTAGTTATCAATAAAAGTGGAAGAGGGTAGAATGTAAGGCAAAATTCAAACTCAGCTCTGTCTGTTGGACAGTGCAGAGCAGCAGATAACCAAAACATCTTAGACTTTAAGGTCCTGTCCCTTAAAAGGCATACTTACTGGGAATGTCATCGCTATTGGAAATTGGTTTGGACCCACACAAGCAAAGCACAATAAAGATGCTGTGAAAAAACAGTTGTAGCTTCATGATAAGTCTAGTCTTCTCCACTTATTAACTGTCCAATTTCATTCAACAAACTGAGCTAGCTTGTAAGTGACTGTGCAATATATTTCCAATGGCAGCATTATGACATCATAGAATTCTAAATGGTCAGGAAGTTTGTCAGAATAAAGTACTAGAGCTGCAGCCAACTCAGTCAATAAGGACATGAGCACAGTGACATTATTACATCACAGTGGGCCATATGTTCTAAAGAAATGTGGAGACGTTGTGGGGCAGACAATTTGCACTGTAAGGGAGAGAAGAAAATTCCCATTGATTTAAAAGGGGATTTTAACCCCTTGAATGCTAGAAAGGTATCCAAAGCATTCTTTTGCAATCCACTTAAGACCTTTCTAGAATTCAATGGGTTCAAATTCCCATTTAAATCAATGTGAATGTTTGTTCTACCCTATAGTGCAAATGGTTTGCCCCAGAATTTCTCTGCTTTTCTTTTGAAATTATGGCCCAATGACACCTATTTTCTGATGTCTATCAGTTAGAGCCCAAACAAAAGTATCCGTTTATTCAGCTTATTGTTTAACAAGTTCAGTAATGACAAATAACCTGTAGGCAGAACAGGACACCTTCTATGTTGATATTTGGTGCAATCCTCATACGAGAGGAAACTTTTTAAAAATAAATGATCATTCATTTAATAATAACGTGTATTGCTGCAGCTATATATTTCTATCAGCTGGGCTAATACTTCAGAAAACACAGAGTCTGGTTTACCAATGCTACAAAAACACAGATGCAATAGGTCCCCTATTTTTGTGGCAGGTATCAAAGGTCATCATTTATATGTGAAAGCTACCCCTGACTAATGTTGCCTCACTACGATTTAGGAAGTTTAGCATTAGCATTCTAGGATGTACTGTTGCCTTTGATTTGCCTTACGGCAGGATTAGTCAGCTGTTGAAAACTACAACTAGCCTTTAGACGGCTGGGGATGATGTGAAATCTTTGCTTTGGACTACATGTTAAAACATCCCAGGTCTGGCTTTATTTTAGCATAGATTACGGTTTACAGTTTAAAAAGATTTACTGTTGGTACAACAGCTTAGATTTTATTGGTATGACATTTTTCAGATTAATGTTGCAGAATTATACACAGTAGATTTGTAAATAAACATTGGATTCAGAAAATATAAACTATAATCTAAAGAGATGCATATATATTAAAAAAAAAACCACTGGGGGCATGTTATAATAGATCTTACAGCAGATTCAGTGTGCTTTGATCTGCACCTTGGTGCAAATTGGGGTACACCTGCTTTGCTCTTGTCTTCTCAAAGGTAAAACTATACCATCAACATGTGTCTTCACCTAGGTAACCCCTTGAGTGCAAGAGAGGTATGCAATTCATTGCAGACGCGTACCTCTCTGTCACTCAAAGGGTTAAATATACTGAAAATGTACCTCAGAGCTTACAACTGAAATGGAACTGCAGTGATATACAGAGCTTACAATGGTTATATAACTACGCTAGTGATAACATTGAGCTTACAAATGAAATGGAGCTATTGCTTTATTAAATTTTATAACAGTTCAAACTGTCATAGTGATTGTAGTATGACATTATATGAAGAATATTAACCAGAGCCCCACCTTACCATTTATATAAAACTTCAGTTCTACAGCAGAATATACAATACCCACACCAAAAGAACACATTAAATTATATAAATATACAATATTAAGACTTGAGGGAGAATATGCAGATAGAATATGCATCTAATAGAGGATTTTAGTCTTACCTGTCAAATCCTTTTCTCTTAGTCCATATAGGTTACTGGTAACTTTGGGTAGGTGACCACCCCTTTAAATAGGCAGGAACAATTCTTAAAGAGAATGCTGTGTGGATCCTACCTCCTATCCTTAGCTGCATCTAGCCACTTCCTCTCTAGAAAGAGCTGAAAAACTAACTAGCGACTAGGTAGTAAGAAGGGAAAAGAAGACTCCTGTGAGCATGAACACGAAAGGACTCCCACGTTCGGTCACAGGAGAGCCATGCATGGTGTCTTGACAGGGTGGGAGACCAGTAACCCGTATGGACTAAGAGAAAAGGATTTAACAGGTAAGACAGGTAACATGTCCAACCATTGAGTTTCCAAGAGATGGGAAGGCAAGGACCAAACATAGAGCCCCCAAAGTCACAAGAGCCTATATGAACCATCATATCATAGCCCAAAAACAACAATGAAGTGTCAACGGACACAAACCAGTGCATAACCACACCAGGAACATAGCACAGCACACAACACAAGCCATCTGGGCTCAGTGAAGGAACACTGAAGAGACGAAAGGAGAACAAAGACAGACAAAACTGCCTCTAGGACCTTCCGTCCCAAACTGGCATCAGCTGACACCAGGACATCAACGTGGTAGTGCTTAGAAAAGGTGTGCACAGACGAACAAGTGGCGGTCTTGCACAACTGATCAGTTGAGGCTTGATTCTTGTAAACCCAAGAAACCCCAATGAATCAAGCGGAATGAGCCAAAACCTTAAATGGAACAGGCTTCTTCCGCAGTTCATAAGCCTTACGAAATAGTAGACTTAATCCAAGACGCTATGGTCACCTTGCACGCCGGTCTTCCTGCCCTGGGACTATCAGGAATGACTAACAGGGAGTCAGACTGCCGAATAGACTCAGTGAGGTGCACATAGAACTTGAGACATCGCACCACATCCAGCAAGTGAAGATCCCTCTGCTTGTCAGATGTAGGGTCAGGACAGAAGGAGGGCACCACGATTTCTTGATTAATGTGGAATTCCGAAACCACCTTCGGAAGAAACTCCCTAGAAGTGCGAAGAACTGCCTTGTCCACGTTGAACACCAAAAAGGGTGGTCTACAAGAAAGGGCATGCAACTCAGCAAACAGACACTATCACCAGGAGAAAAGCCATCTTCGAAGTCAGCAGATTTAGAGGAATAGTAGCCAAAGATCCAATGGAGGGTGCTGAAGGACGCCCAAAACCAAGTTAAGATCCCACTGAGGAGTAGAGTTCTTAAAGGCAGGACGAGTATGAGCTACGCACTGAAAGAAAACCTTGACAACAGAAAGGATATCAATATGTCTCTGAAAGAAGACACAGTGCCTGGAGACCCTTATCTACTCCATCCTGCAGGAAGGAAAGGACCGTTGTTGTATTTGTTTTACATTATTAAATCTATGAGTGCCAGAGAGGTAGCAACGCATTGCGGGTCAGACCAGCTGACTGATTCATTGATGAAAGGGCAGCGCTGCGCTTTCTATGAATGAACCCGGTGACAGGGTTCACTTCAAGGTTTTGTACTACTCCAGTAGTAAGGAAGGCAGAAAATTCATTGTTGCTCCTTCTGAATATTTGATCCATGCTGGGGGGGATATCAGGAGGGTCAGTCTGAAAGTAATGTATATTTTAAAATAGTGCATATAGGACTGGATTCTATTGCAGGTAATAAATGTTAACACCCGTTGTGCCGGGTAAAGGGGTTATTGCATGGTAGACCGAGGGTTATGCAATTTATCCAGCCAGACAAAAAGATAATGAATTATATTTATTAGCGAGGTCACGGAACACAAACATAGGACAACAATTAGAGCAAACAAACAGGGGTAAAGCATAAAAACTACACACTTCTGCTGTGTACAGCCCACAACTGAAAGGGACACCTGGCCAATTTAGTGCCTACTCACACTAACTCTTCCGGTGAGGGCACACACCAGTCCCAGTTTCCCCAGTACTCCTTTAAAAAGCACATGGACCAGTCCAACTTCATTCTGGGAGGAGGGTCTTCTCCCCTCCTCCTACATTCCCATCTCTTTCCTAGGCTTCCTTCTACCCATCCCCTACAAGATCTGATGTCGCAGCTACCATTTACCAGGTCTATTTTACTTAGCCTGATGTGGGGGGGGGGAGGGAGGGGTCCTGATGCCCCCCTTGATGTCTGAACTTTTCTAACATACAATTAAACGAATAATAAAACATATCTTACACATATACAGGCAAGGTATGCAGCTGCATACCATTGAATACCAGAGGGGTAGCAAACCCATTGCAATGCACCGCTACCTCTCTGCCACTCAGGGTAATTATGCAAAACAAATACAACAAGTTCATGTCTAAAAAAAAAAAAAAATTGGAGAAGAAACAATGTCAAATTTAAAATAGAGAAAGAAAGTCATGGGAGCACTATAAGTCAAATTTCAATGTGGGTTGGTTAATATGTCAAAGGTGGGCACTCTATATTGGATTTCAATAATGTAGGGAACACATCTAATGGTAAACTTAATCTTTCTGTCATCAAACATACGCCTATTTCCTGTGACATTTAGTGTGTTTTTTTAGGCGGTAGTTGAAAAGAAGCAGACAGTGCCATTTTTGTCAGTATGTCGAAATGTGCTGTCTATGCTGGTTTTGTTTTACCTTGGTTCTGCAATAAAATATCAGTGAAACATTTGCAAAATACACACTGCTTGTTTTTAATGTAACCCTGGTTTTAGCACAGTTAATAGTATCGAGCCCCAATTCTTTTCCTCAACTCTCCTTTGGTGCGACCAGTGTATGCTGCAGCACAACCACACTGGATTAGGTAAACAAAAAAGCTTGTTCTACAATTCACAGAATATTTTAACTGGGAAGCTTTTTGACATTCTATATCCCAAAAAACCTTTTCCCCATGCTTCATGAATGGATATGTGGCACATTTAGTGTTATTACATCTAAAATTACCTGGTTGTTTAGAAGACAAACTTATAGGTGTTATTTTACCTTTCCTAAAATAAATATCCAGGTCCACATGTATCATATCTCTTTTATACACACAATCAGTTCTTTAGCCCTACAAGGGCCTATACATGTTCTATTGTATTATTTCTCCTAAATTTAACTAATGGTTTTTCACTCAATACATTTTTCAATAATGGATCCAGTTATCAAAAATGATATTCCTAATTTGATTCCCTGAGTTAAATTTTGTTACAAATAAAATACCCCTATCGCTTTTATTATTTTTCTGCTTGCTCAGTTTATTTCTTGTTTTAATAAGCTCATTTCTATCCAGATTAATGGGTCTCAGAAAAGCTTCATCAATAATCTCACAGTGGTAACCCTGTTCCAGAAAAGCATTTTTTAATTATTTGCCCTTCTCAATAAAATCCTGTATCTCACTACAATTTTGCCTAAGGCGATGATACTGACTACGGTATACGGTATATATTTTTACCATTTATCGAAATGGTCACTTTCAGCCCTAAGGCACTGATTGGAGGCTGTTTCTTTTTTTCTAAATGGAGCTAGCAACTGGTTATTCAATAATACTGTCATGGAACCCAGTGTGAATAATGATCATACACAGGAATGCAATCAATAGGGCTTTATAAATAAATAACAAATAAAAGGCAGATCGATAAATGAACAGACCAAGGACATAGGTCACAATGGTCAGAAGACAAGGAGGTAGTCGACCAAGCCACTGTGCTACTTCAATAATAGGCAATGCCAAGGTCCAGATGACTATAAGGGTATTCAGTCAAACCAATGGTCAAGAGCCCAAGGAGATGGTAAGCCAAGCCAAAGAAGGTATTCAGCCAAGCCAACATCAAGAGTCAAGGAGGTAGTCAGCCAAGCTAATGGTCAAGTAAATGGAACACAGGGGACAAGGATAAGCAGCCAGAGACAGAACACATCTGCTCAGGAGTACCATGAAAGGGCAACTGAAATATGGAGCATATAGCAGATAATGCCCTGGCAAGTGGATGGAAGTAGAATCCACACTGCCGGGAGGACCAATGGGTAGAGCGTGCACACATCCTAAGCAACCCGGTGACGCATGCACACTTTCAGGAGAACACAGCTCAAAACCCAGAAGCAGGGAGAGATGCAGTGTCCTCAGACACAGACCGGATCCAAGACCGAGGCATCTGTGACAGATACCCACGAGTTAAAATCTTCCAGTAATTCAATGATATGTTTTTGGATATTAACAGAAAAAAATACCATTGTCATTAGACATCCAAAATGGTTTGTATATCCCCTTCTTCTTGGTCCCAAGTAATCAGGATATTGATGAAACTGCCATAGTATACCAGGCATGCACTCCTGCCCCCCCAGTCCAACCTCCCATGGTAAGATGTTCCAAATATCCCATGAAGAGGTTGGCATAGGAGGTGGTGAACCTGGTGCCCATGGTCTTTCCACAGGTCTACAAGTAAAATTTACCTTGAAAAATAAAGTAAGTATGCTCCAATATAAATTTTGTACATTTTAAAAGGAATTCTTTGACGGGATGGCATCTCTCGATCACCATCTAAAAAGAAAGCAAGGGCCTCCAACCACAAATTATGCTTTATATTTGTTTAAAGGGAAACCACATCTAATGACACTCAGAGGTAGCCTTCCTGCCAAACTAACCCTCCCAATCTCTCTAACAGATGCTGGCTATCCCTTATGTATGCAACAAGAGGTTGGGAGAGGAATTAGAGGTTCCTTGTTCGAACCAACAGTACTCCTCATTCAAAGAGGACTCTTTCAGTATCATATATTCAGCGGTCCTGATATTTCTACTGGGGTTGTATCCTTAGAAACATACAGCTTTACAACTGTTACAATTGAGGGATTCATGTTTGAGTCACATGACAATATACAGTACAGTATGGTAGAACAAAGGGCATAAACTAGAGATCTAATGAACAGAGGGCATGTGGATTTCAAATACCCCAGTAGTTAGAATTTATATGGCATATAAAGGTTTAAAACAGGTATAAATTCTTGTCTGAACTGTCCTATAGACTACATCACCTTTGTGCAATTAAGTATAATCGACAGATCAGGGATAAACACTAACGATGATTGAATCCCTAAAGATACTACATTAATATTAGAGGGTTCTCGAAGGATAGAACTCCAGTAGTAAGACCAGGTCAGCTGAATATACGACTACAAGGTGAACGGGAAAGTTAACTCATTATAGCAGGGTGCTATGCTGTTATGATAATGGGTGGTAAGCCACACTCAACCTAATCAGCCTTAAGTTTAACCCATGATGTTAATCTACTGTTCTAAATAGCAATGTCTCCACTACATTAACACTAAGAGTTGTAGTGGTAGTATCTCTATTACGTGAAAATAACATGAGAAAATATTGCTCGGTATACAACTAAATAAGAAGTACTGTATGGCATAACAAGGGTTAAAACTAAAGACCAGAGTTTCTCTCTAACAAGAAAGAAGGGTTTATAAATTCAATGGACCCTGATATTGAGAAGTCCACAGGCATATACAGGAGAGTAACAGGTTAATATTCCTGATTACATTTTCCGACTGATTATATCAACGTAATATACAGCGACCAAGGAGAGTAAACCTTAAATAATCTGAGGTGACTGAGTCTCTAGAGATTGCACTACATAATTAATAGAGGGTCTTTAAATGTTATTACCCAAGTAGAGTGATCAGGTCAGCTGTATTTATATTTACTAGGTGAACGGGAGAGTATACCCACAATAGCTGTTCAGCATATAGGAAGTTATACTCATCTGAATTGGCCTTAAGTTTAACCCTTTAAATCCAATAGTCAGTTCTAGTTTTAATAACATATCCAGTATATGGGTACTAATAACAGTACTGGAAGTATGTACATTTTATGAGTATTATGAAGTTTACTGGACTAATAAATGGAGACTTAAGTGTTTCATTATAGATCCCTCAAGGTACAGGACGTCATTAACCTTACATGGATACCCCTACCAATATATGCCTTCTAGAACAACACTGAACTAGAGCATACTAAGCTATATCAAGCTGTTATTTTATTCAGTTCATCTTTCTAGTCATCATATTCAAAGAAGTCTAAATGTGATTTTATTTTTAATCTCTACTGTTATAGAAGACATTCTACATAATTGCTAGAAAGTTTCTAACAAAGCAGTGATGCGCAATAGAGACTGCCTGTGACAAGGCTGATACAGAGCAGGGCTCTCCGAAGAAGCATCGAGCTCTGTATCAGCCGCGGCGAGAGCAGTCTCTACTGAGACTGTGGCCATCTAGCAGTGGCATTGTGGCCCATGTAATAGGCTCTTCAACTAGTTTATGTATAAATGTTTTTTAATGTGAGCTAAGGACCATTACACAGGCTATACTGACAATATGATACTGAACGAGTCCTTTTTTATGAGTGAGGAGTACAGCTGTCCTGAACAATAAGGAACCTCTTATTCCTCTCTCAACCTATTTTGTAGATGTTCATTTAGACTTTCGGTATCACAACACATATATAATTACCCTATTATTGCTAGATATATCCCTTAGGTAGCTAGGAAACATGATGACTTATTTTTGAAGGTGGTAGTCCAGATACATGGAGAGATTGGAGGTAAGGGAATTAACACCGGCAATAATGGGCCTGCTGGGTGGTTTTTCCCTATTTTTATGAAATTTGGGCAGATGGTATAGAACGCAACCTCTGGGTGTTCCAATATAAGAAATGTCTTCTCCATATTACTGATGATCCCCCTTTCACCAGCTCCATTAATGAGGGCCATCAGTTCTTTTTGATATGAGCTGGGTCCTCTAAGAGTTTTGTACGATTCAGAGTTTCCAATCAATCTTTAGCCCTCTGCAATGTAATCAGTTAAATAATGAGTGTCAGATGTGGTTTCCCTTTAAACAAATATAGAGCATAATTTGGGGTTGGAGGCCCTTGCTTTCATTTTAGATAGGGATTGAGAGAAGCCATCCCCTCAGAAATAATTCATTTTCACTGTCGTCCAATATAACACACAGGTACCATGAGGAGGAGACAGCTACTCCCAGTGGGCTGGAACTATTCTAGGAGTAATGCATGGTGGAGCCTCCTCCATGTCATGCTACCTCACTAGACCCACCCAGATAGAATAAATCTATGTCCTGGTTAGATGGCCGAGAATAGTTCTGCTTAGTTTTAGTAGTATTTTTTTGTTTGTTTGTTTTACTAGTATTGAAGGCCCATGTATATGGGCCAAAGTGCCAGCCAGCGGCCTCAGCTGCTGCCCCAGAGCCGGGGGGGTGTGTGTGTGTGTGTTCAGAACGCCCCGGATCAGCATTGCCACTGACTGGAAGCCGGCGCATTAGTTCAGTCTCTACTGTGCACAACTACTTCATTCCCGCAGCCCCTACTGTGCATATGCAGTTACGCACACAGGGAGCTTTGCATTCTAGCACTTTATGTTATAAGATATGGGTGTCCAAATTCCCCCATTAGGTGGATTACCATTAGTGGCTTCCCCTGGTGGATTACCCAGTTTACAAGAGTTGTTTGTGGACCTTTAAAGCCCTGGGGGAGAACCATGCAGCCCATGTCTCTCTCTCCAGAAGGAGTCTCTCTGAGGCTCTTTTCTTCTCAATGGTAATCTGAAGAAAGAAGAAAAAAAGATAAGCAACCCTCTGAGTGCCATTGTCCACTTGTCCCTCAGTTCCCCTCGGCACATGGGCTTCACTGTATTTCTTGATAACTCCTGCACTCGTGTTGGGTATTTATTTGTCTGTTTACTAGGTCTTTGGAACATTTTTGGGCTGCTTGTGGTAATTAACCCCTTTGTTGCTGTTTTCATTGGGTTCTGGGAATTAAGGCTCATTTTCCCTTTGATTCATTAATTTGTGGGGTCTTTTCTTGGGGGGGGGGCGTTTCATTCACTTTTCAAGATTTTCAATTTGCGTGTTTAAGAGCACTATTTACCGCACAACCGTCCTTGCTCCATTGCCTTCTATGGGACAGACTGCTTTGGGACACATCTCTGCAACCGTTGAGAGGGCTCGTTCTTCTTGCCATTCCTTCGCCTGCCAGCTAGGCTCACTTTTGGGCTTAGAGGTGATTTATTAATGTGGGTGACAGGATTTGGACTCCCTATTACTGTTAGATACTTCTCCTGTTAGGATGTCGGATCTAAATTGACATGGGTCTAGACCTGAGGCATCTTTGACCCCCAATGATTCTTGTTCCTCATGCCAAAGAGTATCCAGGACATTTATGCCCCTTATGTGCTGTGGCCCCTGCCTCTCTGCCAGGGCCCTCCAGCATTACACAAGAGCCACTTTGGGTCAAGGACTTAAAGTCCTCTGTGGCACAGTTCCCTCTTTCCCTCCAGGAGGTGATCCAGTCTTGGAAACACCCCACCTCGTTCAGCTTCGTGACCCCTGGCATTCCCGACCTGATTCCTGTGAGGCAGAATCAAAGAATGGAGAATGTGCAGAAGGGGCTTCTTCCCATACATATTGCAACCCTTTGAGGCTGACCCCGAACCCTCTGCTAAGTGTCTTAACAAGGCTGTTTTGACAAAATGAAGCGCAAAGGCCGAATCTGAGTGGGTTTCAGGTCAGCACCCAATGCTCCATCCCCACCTTCTTGTGAGTGGTCCCCTGCAACATTTTTCAAACATTTGGCAACCTCTGTTGTGGATCAGTGGGTATTACAAGTGGTTTCAGGAGGCTACAGGATTCCCTTTGTAGCCCTGCCTCCTGTCAGATTCTTCTCTTCATGGGCCACTCTAGGCCAAGAAAAGCTGTGTCTTTTCAACTGGGTGATGCAAGGAGTCCTGGCTCATGTTCCATCTCAAGAGAGATGTTTAGGTTTTTATTCAAATCTCTTTGTAGTTCCCAAGAAGGATGGTGCCTGTTGCCCTATCTTAGATGTCAAGGATCGTAACTCGTTTGTGGTCCATACTCACTGCAAGATGGAAACCTTGTACTCTGTCATCACAGCAATGCCTCCAGGGGAATTCCTGGATTCTCTGGATCTGCAAGATGCTTGCCTGCATGTTTTCATTCATCCAGGCAGTCAGAAGTACTTCTTGTTCTCTGCACCTTGGGGCACTTCCAGTTCACCACTCTGCCCTTTGGCCTTGCCATTGCTCCTCAGGTGTTTGCTCAGGTCTTAGGAGCAGTGATTGCCTACCTGCATACCAGGGGAATTAAGGTGACTCTTTACATGGAAGACCTTCTGCTGAAGGCTGTTTCCATGGAATTTCTGGACCGCCAAGTCCAGAAATGTGCTCAGATTCTTTTGTTACGGGTGGATTTTGAAGATGGTCAAATCTACTCCAGTTCGTTCTCAGGTCCTGGTTTTCCTGGGTCTCAGGTTCGACACATGCCAGTATTATGCTCTTCATGACAGAGGTTTCTGTTCAGCAGATCACGTGGCTAGTGTCCCACACTTGGAGTGGTCCTTAGCTCCGGTGTGCAAGTTCTCATCTCTGGTGGGTCACGTTATCCACCATGGAGGCGGTTCCATACTCCTTGGCACACACCAGGGAGCTTCAGAGGCTCACCATCCGGACTTGACAGGGGATCCAGATCTATTGGAACTCTGTTTCTCTTCTTCAGGAAGTGAGGCAGGATCTCATCTGGTGGTTGTATAGATCCAACCTGGTGAAAGGGAACCCCTTTGTTGTCCAGTATTGGACTCTGGTGATGACAGCCTTTAAGGCTGGGGAACTGTCCTGGGTCACCTGGGGGTCAGGGTCGATGGACTGCAGGGGAGACCTTCCAGCCCATCAACATCCTGGAGCTCAGGGCGATTCTTCAAGCTCTGGTGTACTGGTCCTCTCCACTGAGGGGCTGTCCAGTCTGCATCCAATCAGACAGACAATGCCATGGCTGTGGCTTACTTCAACAAGCATGGAGGCACAAGAGGTGCTTCCGCTTGGTTAGAGGTCAAGGATATTTTGGCCTGGGTGGAAGAACATGTTCCTGCCATCTCTGCCTTACACATTCCAGACGTAGAGAGCGTTTTAGCAGACTACCTCAGTCGCCAAACGGTGGACCCTGGGGAGTTGGAGCTCCATCCGGAGGTCTTTGACCTGTTGGTCCAAAAAAATAGGAGTGCCCTTGGATACACCTGATGGCTACCAGGGAAAACAGGAAGGTTCCAATATTTCTTCTCTCTTGGGGGATTCTCTGGCGTTTGCAGAATGTATTTCAGTTTAATGACACGGGTATTTCTTTTATCATTAATATCCAAAAAACATCCATTGAATTCCTCGACCTTTTACTCATGGGTATTATTGAACAACCAGTAGTTAGCATTCATGAAAAGGAAACCATCTCCAATTAGTACCTTAGGGCTGATAGTGGCCATTTTGGCAAATGGCTAGAAAATATACCGTATGGCCAGCATCATCGCCTTAGGCAAAATTGTAGTGAGATGCAGGCTTTTTGTTGAGAAGGGCAAAGAATTACAAAAATGCTTTTCTGGAAAAGAGTTACCACTGTGAAATGATTCACTCCTAATGTTATGAAATCTCTTCAAATGCCTTTGACAAGTTTATGTGGCAGAATACAAAGCCTAGGGTTGTCAGAACCGGTGTTTCTTACTCCCACCACCACTATTGGTGGTCTTGGCATCTCCACTTGAGCCTAAAGAAATGGATCTTTATTAATCTGGATGTCATCCTCCCTACCTGACCCGCACACTGTATTTGGCTTGTGCCCTGAGACAGAACCCTATTCGAGCTTGTCTGGCCACTTACACACTTCCCTGTCTTTTTTGGGATAAATCAAAATCAAGGAATAAATACTTTTTGGCCTCCACTAACTCACCTTTGACTCCATAGTTTGTGAGCAGAGCAGTTCGCCTGGGTCCAGGACCAGATGTTAGATTTCTTGATGAATGTTGAAAAGCTTTTATCAAAAACCCATATTATCAGGGTTCCCAACTCTCCTTCAGTGACTTGCTTACACCCTCTCCACCTAGTGCTTAAAGGGGAACTTTCACCTCCAAGACACTGTCTCTTATGATCATTGTACATACTCAGGGCCGGTGCAAGGATTTTTGTATACGCAGGCGAAGGTGCATTTTGATGCCCCCCCTCCCCGACCCGGACACAATCCACCTGCCCCCCCCCGACCTTGCCACAGTCCCCTGCCCCCGCCCACATATTCACCACCACAATGCTCCCTTCATCTCCACATTGCACCTTCCACAATGCTCCCTTCAGCTCAACACTGACCCTTCGACAATGCCCCTTCATCCCCACATTGCTCCTTCATCTACACATTTCACCTTCCATAATGCCCCTTCATCTCCACATTGCCCCTCCATAATGCCCCTTCATCTCCACATTGCCCCTTAATCTCCACATTTCCCCTTCCATAATGCCCCTTAATCTCCACATTTCACCTTCAATAATGCCCCTTCATCACACAATGCCCCTTCATTGCTCCTTCATCTACACATTTCCCCTTCCATAATGCCCCTTCATCTCCACATTGCCCTTCCATAATACCCCTTCATATCCACATTGCCCCTTCATCTCCACATTTCCCCTTCCATAATGCCCCTTAATCTCCACATTTCACCTTCAATAATGCCCCTTCATCTCCGCATTTCACCTTCCATAATGCCCCTTAATCTCCACAATGCCCTCTGATCCCCTACCTTGAGTCCTTAGTGGTCTAGCCATAAGAGAGCTCTGTGCCTCCTTCGGCACAGAGCTGAAGCTCCCAGCTATGTTCTCAGTAATGCAGAGCGATGGGAGATGATGTCATCTCCCAGCGCTCTGTATTACTACAGAGCATGGGTACTCTGCGCTGTGAGCGTCCCGTAGACGCCGCGAGGGACCGCTTGGTAGTGTAAATCAGCGCTCCCTTGCGGCAGATGTATTAAATAAATAAATAAATAAAATCTCAGCGTCTCCCTTTTCGGCACCCTAAGGCAGCTGCCTGTGCTGCCTTAATGGTAGCGCCTTCCCTGTACATACTTTATTGGGTTTTGGCTATAAATCACATCAGCACAGCACTATATGCTGCATATCACTATGAAGAGAAAAGTGAACGCACTTGCTGGGAGGGAGGATAATTTGAGGACTGGGAAGTCCCGCTTTCTGCTGCAAAACACTGCTGAAAGTGCTTACTAGTGATGAGCGAGCACCCCAATGCTCGGGTGTTCGGGTGCTCTGACCGAGCACCCCCGGAGGCTCGAGTGCTCGGCCGAGCACCCGAGCCCCATTGAAGTCAATGGGAGGACTCGAGCATTACACCAGGCACCCCCTGCTCTGATGAGGGGAGGGTGCCTGGTCCATAGGAAAAGGGCAGAAAATGATGGAAACACCACAGAAATGGTTCAGGGACAGCATAGGGAGGATGTCTGGATGCATCTTGGACTCCAACATCGCTGCTGGGAACGATCTTTCGCCCGTAGTACGCCATTTTTACAGACTGACCGTAAAACACACAAAAAGGCAGATAAAAACGACTTTAGGCGAAAAATTGTTACCAAACAGTATTTGCTGTATATTTACTTGACGCTAATCTGCGGCTAGGCACACTAAACAGAATGTGACGCTAATCTGCAACTTTGCACACTAAACAGAATGTACTGCTTATCTGCGGCTACGCACAGTGAATGGAATATGTGACTTTGATATTTTACAGTTTGAACACTTAACAGAATGTTCTCCTATTCTGAAACTTTGCACAGTAAACAGAATTTGCTTCTTAGCTGCGGCTACGCACAGTGAATGGAATATGTGACTTTGATATTTTACAGTTTGAACACTTAACAGAATGTTCTCCTATTCTGAAACTTTGCACAGTAAACAGAATTTGCTTCTTAGCTGCGGCTACGCACAGTGAATGGAATATGTGACTTTGATATTTTACAGTTTGAACACTTAACAGAATGTTCTCCTATTCTGAAACTTTGCACAGTAAACAGAATGTGCTGCTAATCTGCAACTTTGCACACTAAACAGAATGTGCTCTAATCTGCAACTTTGCACACTAAAAAGAATGTGCTGCTAATCTGCAACTTTGCACACTGAACAGAATGTGCTCTAATCTGCAACTTTGCACACTAAACAGAATGTGCTGCTAATCTGCGGCTAGGCACAGTGAACAGACTATATGAAGATTTTTTTTTTTATATCTCTGCCCCCCCAAACAAAATAAACTGCTGCCCCCACACACAGTAGTCCTAAAAAGGACTTTTGGGTCTTTTTTTTTTTTATATAGCTTTTCTTCTCCCTACACTGACTTTCCCTTCCTATCCTCATCTCTCCCTGGCTAAGACTGAGCCGAACTCGCTGGTCAGGTGCTATACAGCACCCGATCACGGGTTCTGGCCAGCCAATCAGTGTAATGCCAGCAGCCAACATGGCTGCTGGCATTACACTGATGTCAGAGCCTCCCTGCACGTTTATTGGCTGCGCAGCAGCCGCGAAATGTGCGGGGAGGAGACCCGAACATGGCGGGCGAGCACATGCGGTACTCGTACGAGTACCGCCATGTGCCGAGCAGAGCGATGCTCGAGCCAAACCGAGCTTCGGCCGAGCATGCTCGCTCAACACTAGTGCTTACATCACATCTAAGTTTTGGCTCACTTTAGGAAAGTCATACAATTTTACCCGACCAACAAAATGCAGCATTACACATGGTGCCAGTCTGAGATTCTGATGTTGCAGGATTAAGTGTTGAAACATAAAAATCTCAGCATTGTTAAAAGCAGCGGTAACAGTAACGTGTCACGTAGTCTCAAGTGTGCCCATTTCAAAAGAATATCGGCAATAGTCCAACGTTTACCTTGCCAGACTGTGAGTGCACCGCTGAGACACGCCAGGATCACATCGAGAGCAGTCAAAAGGTGTATGTAATATATATTTAAATACAGTATTACAGTTAGTCACTAGATGGCAGCAAAAGGGTTAACGTTGAATGTTTACAGTAATTTAACCCACTGCAATAAGTTAACCCATTCACTGCCATCCAGTGGTACACTAATACTGGAAGGTCCCTGTGCCACTGCAACTTGATCCTGGCCAACCTTTGCACAGCACACCCTCTGACAAGGTAAGCGTTGGAGGATTGTCAGTATTGCAGATATTCTTTTGAAATGGGCATACTGGAGGCTACTCTACACATTACGGTTACCTCTGTCCCTAATACCTCAACACTTATATGGCAGAGATTGTAATGTCTCAACACTTAAGCTTGTGACAACAGAATCTCACCCTTTTCAACCTAGCGCCATGTTTAATGCTGCATTTTGTTGGTCATCCAAAAGTGTGAGACATTTCAGATGGATTATAGTGAATATTTAAATAAATAAGTACAAAATATGCCAGTCTATACACCATTTTAGTAGATTGCTCATATAAGGTACAGTGTCTTGGGGGTGAATGTTCCCCTTTAAACATTTCTGTATTACAGCTTTTCTTACACTAGAGTGGCTTTCTGATATTAAACAGGGAGTCCCTACTTCCACAAACTGAGATAAGACTTTATTCCAGATGGAAATACTGAACTAGGTCAATTCAGTAGACACATTCTGAGAGATGGTCAAAATTAGATTGCATCTGCACCCCCTCCCCCCCCAAAAAAAAAATCTCCCACGTGGAGAGACAAAAAACACACCAAAACTACTCAAAAGCCAAAGAACCTAGAGCAGCTGGATTAACACTTTCCTTAAAGGGATAGTAATACTTCGTTTTAACTTTATTTTATTTTGTAGGCATTAAAAAACATGAAGAATGATATAAGTCTTATCTCTCAAACCTTTATGGTTTAAGAGATATTCACAAACAAAGTATCCCCCCCCCCCCCGTTCAACCAGATCAGAAGGGAGGTGCCCAGGTAGACTGCAGAGAGGGACAATCTTCAATTAAGATAAGGGAAAAAGCTGAAAAACTTGTCAAGGGGGGGAAGGGCTTTCATTGTTTTCATACAAAGAAAATTGTCCCCTTCTGTTATCTGTCTGGTCATACAACCTGATCCACATCTGAGAAGAGAAGACTTACACTAGGTAAAAGGGGCGGGGAGGGGAACTTTGATTGTGAATATCTCTTAAACCATAAAGATAAGACTTATATCATTCTTCATGTTTTTTTTAATGCCTACAAAATAAAATAAAGTTAAAACGAAGTATTACTATCCCTTTAAGCTGCATAAGGCAATGGACACTGTGTGTGGGGCTATAGCCCTCCAGGTCCCCTACCTAGTCTCACATGTCCCTAAATATTGTCCCCCACATCCCCACCACCCATGTTTAACCCTTCCATTGCCAGTAATATTGCTGGTCTTGACAAGGTTAACAACAAATTAAATAAAAATATATGCGAACCCCTGCTCCAAATTCAGATCTTTTGCGATGTGTTTCTATGGGGTCCAATGGGCAATATATTTCACAAAATGGCTTTTTTTTGCCAGTATTCTTTCATAGCACAGGTAACTGAATTGCTTACCGTGCTTGGAAAAATACTGTTTTTTTGTTGTTTTTTTTTGGGGGGGGGAGATTATACTGAGGGTTTATGACCTTGATTTAAAGTTGTGCTATGATCAGGTTCAAATTAGAGCTATATCAATCTATGAGAGAGTTTAAAATATGACAACATGCAAATAAAAAATGTATTTTTGTTTTCATTGTATCAAGTATTTTATTTATGTTGTTGATTACTTTAATTGTTCTGCTAGTTCTGCACTTAATGTTCATTTGTAGATTAAAGAAAGATGCATCAAGATGATTCAATATGATGTTGGATGTTCAGGCCTTCAATATACATTTAAGACTTTGTCTAAGATCCATTTATAAAAGTAACTGGTGGAGGTGTAAATTCCTGGTTTCAGTTTTCGTGCGCAGCCATATCCCCAGCTGGTCACTCCTGTTACATAGTAGAGCTTATCGCTCTTCCTTTTACACATCAGTGGTCCCCCACTGTCACCCTGTGGGGAAACAAGAGGTTAACAAAGTTAATAAAATGCTTCAATATCTAAATCCATCCATCCTATCTATAGATATAAAAGAAGACTTTTGTGTGCCTGGCAAACAAACCCAGGGTTGGGAGAAAGGAGAAGTTATTCAAAACACCTCTATATTACCTGTTCTATTGGTCTAACCATGGGGAGTGATTGTGACAGGAATGGGCAAAATCTCTACAAGAAGATACAATGCGCGCACACACACACACACACACACACACACACACCAACAATATACATACACACTATATATATATATATATATATATATATATATATATATATATATACACTCACACACAGTATACACACAAACACACAATACACCAAATGCTACAAACAACACCATATGCCAAACGATATATGTACAATGCAGAATATACGCAATATGCCAAAAGTTATACGTATTACACCACACCCAAGAAACAAACTGCTATATACTAAATGCTGTACACGAAACACAATGCACCAAATGATAAACACAAAATGCTATAAGAAATACACCAAGTACTATATGGAATACGTCAAACTCTATAGTCAATGCATCCAAAGCAAAATGCAACAAGGCAAATGCAATATGCCAAACGTTATATGCAACACACCAAGTGAAAAACACCAAGCCCTATATGTAATAAGCCAATCGCTATATTCCAAACTCTATACGTCAAACAATGCGATACACAATGAGCCAAACTCTATACGCCAAATGTAAAACACTAAAGCTGTGGGCAATGCGCCAAATGCTATATACAAAATGCAAAAAAACGAAGGCTATACGCAATGTGACAAACTATATACCAAAAACTATATACACATAAAGCCAAACGCTATACACAATATGCTAAATACTATACATCAAACTCTATGCACAATATGCCAAATTCTATAAGAAATGCACCACATATTATATGAAGTGTACCAAGTGCCAAACACTATACACAATGCTCCAAACACTATACGCAATAAGCCAAAGGTATACTCCAAATACATTACAACAAACACTATACACAATACTTTAAATGCCAAACACTATACAGGAAATGCTATACTCTATATGCTAAACGTTATACGGAATGATCCAAATGTCAAACACTGTATGGTATGTGGCAAATATAAAGCACCAAACTCTGCCAAACACAATCCAAACTCTAAGTTTAACGATATACCAAACTCTTTAAGTCAAATGTGAAATGCCAAACTCTAAGTAAAAGCAATGCGCCAAAACACACAAGCTCACATACTGTTGCTCAAACATGCTCACACACACACACAAACTGATGAAGAGTTGTATAATGCAGCTTTCCAATGCATTGTACACCTTTTTGGAGCTGAAATGGCTAAGCACTAACAATTCGAAGAGACAATCATTAAAAGCAGTCATTGTCTTATTAACCTCATAGGCAGTGCTGTGCCAATACTGTCAAAAAAGACATATAAATAACATTTTATCAGGAAACATAAAATGAAAGCTAAAAGCATTAAAAAGCACCAAGAGTGCAAAACAAAAAGCTACACCAGGCCCTGGAACAAGCCTTTGCACACAGTGTTATCATAATCAGAAGTATAAAATTACCTGACAGCTGTCGATGCCCCCTTGATCATATCCTGCACAAATATTATATATATGAATGAACCCCTTGTACCAGTAGGTACTGTTGCAGAGTGGAGAGAAAACCTGTTCCACCCTGGCCTCCTGCAGGATGTCTGCTCCTCTTGTGTCTAAAATAATGGAAGAGAAATAAAGCAATTTTGTTAAACCTTCAAGCAAAACCAAGGAGCACGGTCTGTGTATTACATATGAAAATACAGTACTTTATCAGCTCTCACACATCAGAGGATTTACTTGTTAAAAGCAAATATTTCCTTTGTTTTCAAATTTGCTCCTACAATCCATGTATTAAGGGCATGGGTTATCAATTTATGAGAAGAAACAATCATCAAATCCTTAGGCTATTCCCTGGAGCAGTGACAGACAACCAGCTTCATCCCAATGGCCACACATTTGGTCCTCAATCCCAAAAGGACTGCATATTATGGTTTAAAACACAATATGAGTTGAAAAGTAGATTAAACTTGGGAAAGAATATGTCTCTACAGTGAAACTGAGGCTAATTGGGGACAAAAAATGCTATATGGTCTTCACAAACAAATTTGTCACATAGAAACTAAACCCTTGGAGGCTACAGATGTCTCCGAAGCATTGCTAATCAACAGTCAGATGACAGAGTAATGGGATCATGTTCTGAGAATTCTTCTTAGAACAAAGATGTAGGGACAACAGAAGTGGCAATTGTGTAATTAAATAGAATTGTTGCAAGGGACGCAGCAGCTTTTTGACAATGTGCAAATCATTAAAAGGGCCACACATATATAATATAGTTTGAGGCACCAATTATATAAATGAAAAGTCCATAATAAGGGGTACGGAATAATGGAAATGTTGGAATTGAATGATGAAGACCAACTTTGCAAACTATATCTGTTTGTACAAGAAAAGACTCTTAACCCTTTGAATGCCAGAGGGGTATGCAACACTTTGCAAAGCAATGTGTTGTGAATACCTCTGGCACTCAAAGGGTTAAAAGGTGATGTAGTACAAGCATATTCAATAAGGGAACTTTAATACCAAATTCCTGAGAAAATATTTGCATAACATCTGCAAAGATTGGAGCAGAATTTCTCAGCCTTAGTCATCAGAACATACCAACAGTTAACAGTTCTGGATAAATCTGCTTAGTTAAAGGGGCAGTAAACATTTTTATGAAAACCTTTGTTTTCTGCTGAATAAAACAAGGGCACTCTGTCTGCTGTCAGTTGTTTAATTCAAAATGTATAACATTTACTCATGAAGTGAATTTACTGTGTTTACTTCCTGAAAGTTTTAACGGACAGCATGACTTGGCAGTTTCTACAAAACATATTTTTTCGTTAAAAAAAAATGTACTGCTCCTTTAAAGTTGAGAAATCAGTTGCTCCTAGTCCTTAATTAGGGATATCTTGAAAACCCAACCTGTTGATGAGCCCTGAGGACTGGAACTGAGAATCACTGGATTAGATGAAAGAAGGCTTGAGCTTTGGCATAAGAAGGGTTCTTTAACATAAAGGGTTAATATTTAATTTCTAACTGAAGTCCTGGGATTTTAAAGACGTTTGACCTCTAGGGAGGCCAGATATGCAATTCAACATTTTGTTATCTATTAGTTTAGAAGTGATTTGTGTGTATAACTTTATAAACATTAGAACATTATGTATTGCTTTTTTCCAGGACAAGGTCAGCTTTCAATGACACCTAACAAAGTACATTTTGCATCGTGGAAGAAGTTGATGTCCTAAATGCGGAAACAAAATAACCATGTGTATATTTTCCTATTGTCATACACTAAATCTGAGACAACTTTCCATCGGTACGGCATATATATTCCTAATGTGATACACAAAACCTGATACAAATTTCCATGTGTATTTTCTCCTAATGTCATACACTAAATCTGATACAACTTTAACTACGCAGCTATTGTTATAATTGTTTTTAAAATCCCATCTCCCCCTTATTGCAGTGAACCCAAAAATGTATATGGCCTGAGCACACGGGTATTTTCATTTATATAAACTCAAAATGCACTCTGCATGTGTTATAAGGTAAACTTACCAAGTAAAGAGTAACAACCTTTTAAAAGTATATTTCTCTTATGTCCTTTGTGGAACACAGGAACCATGGGGTAAAGTATCCTCTGGCCAGTAGAGCACATCCCTTGACCAATAAAGGCTCTCAGAGGCAGAGACTCCCTCCTTGTTCCACTTTATCCCCCATCTGGCATACTCAGTTTTAAAAGTGACCTCCATAGGAGTGGAAACAGGGCAAAGATTATCTCTTGGCCAGTGAGCCATTCTTTCATTATGGAAAATAAATTTTACATAATTGCGTTTTCCCAGGGTTTAGAGCAGGGAAGGGGTGGTCCTACTCCTACCCTCCTCCTTTCTGGAACCATTTGCTATGCAGAGGCTGGTCTCTCCCTCTTTGCTTGCCACATTAACCCTGTGTAGTCAGATAAGTACTTTTATCTCCATTTCTTTAATGATTTTTGGCCATTCCTCAATTAAAGGGGTTTAGACTTTTGGTCACAGGGTCATCCTATTCCCATCAAAAGTCACATTACAGTGCAACAGAGTTTAGAATATATTGCAAAGAGGAAAGATGTGAAATGATCAGGGTAGGGAATATTACTTATGAATATAAAATTACTTACCTCCTTCTTTCTTGCGCCCCCATCCAGGTATGTAGCAATCAGTCATAGGTTCTATAGGCGTGGAATCTACAGGGAGACAAGCAGGCTGTACAAAGTTGTTGTATTCTACTGGCGTTTCAAGTTTTATCAGCGCAATATCATATTCCATGTAAGCGTTGGAGGATTGTCAGTATTGCAGATATTCTTTTGAAATGGGCATACTGGAGGCTACTCTACACATTACGGTTACCTCTGTCCCTAATACCTCAACACTTATATGGCAGAGATTGTAATGTCTCAACACTTAAGCTTGTGACAACAGAATCTCACCCTTTTCAACCTAGCGCCATGTTTAATGCTGCATTTTGTTGGTCATCCAAAAGTGTGAGACATTTCGGATGGATTATAGTGAATATTTAAATAAATAAGTACAAAATATGCCAGTCTATACACCATTTTAGTAGATTGCTCATATAAGGTACAGTGTCTTGGGGGTGAAAGTTCCCCTTTAAACATTTCTGTATTACAGCTTTTCTTACACTAGAGTGGCTTTCTGATATTAAACAGGGAGTCCCTACTTCCACAAACTGAGATAAGACTTTATTCCAGATGGAAATACTGAACTAGGTCAATTCAGTAGACACATTCTGAGAGATGGTCAAAATTAGATTGCATCTGCACCCCCTCCCCCCCCCAAAAAAAAAAAATCTCCCACGTAGAGAGACAAAAAACACACCAAAACTACTCAAAAGCCAAAGAACCTAGAGCAGCTGGATTAACACTTTCCTTAAAGGGATAGTAATACTTCGTTTTAACTTTATTTTATTTTGTAGGCATTAAAAAAACATGAAGAATGATATAAGTCTTATCTCTCAAACCTTTATGGTTTAAGAGATATTCACAAACAAAGTACCCCCCCCCCCATTCAACCAGATCAGAAGGGAGGTGCCCAGGTAGACTGCAGAGAGGGACAATCTTCAATTAAGATAAGGGAAAAAGCTGAAAAACTTGTCAAGGGGGGGAAGGGCTTTCATTGTTTTCATACAAAGAAAATTGTCCCCTTCTGTTATCTGTCTGGTCATACAACCTGATCCACATCTGAGAAGAGAAGACTTACACTAGGTAAAAGGGGCGGGGAGGGGAACTTTGATTGTGAATATCTCTTAAACCATAAAGATAAGACTTATATCATTCTTCATGTTTTTTTTAATGCCTACAAAATAAAATAAAGTTAAAACGAAGTATTACTATCCCTTTAAGCTGCATAAGGCAATGGACACTGTGTGTGGGGCTATAGCCCTCCAGGTCCCCTACCTAGTCTCACATGTCCCTAAATATTGTCCCCCACATCCCCACCACCCATGTTTAACCCTTCCATTGCCAGTAATATTGCTGGTCTTGACAAGGTTAACAACAAATTAAATAAAAATATATGCGAACCCCTGCTCCAAATTCAGATCTTTTGCGATGTGTTTCTATGGGGTCCAATGGGCAATATATTTCACAAAATGGCTTTTTTTTGCCAGTATTCTTTCATAGCACAGGTAACTGAATTGCTTACCGTGCTTGGAAAAATACTGTTTTTTTGTTGTTTTTTTTTGGGGGGGGGGGGGGAGATTACACTGAGGGTTTATGACCTTGATTTAAAGTTGTGCTATGATCAGGTTCAAATTAGAGCTATATCAATCTATGAGAGAGTTTAAAATATGACAACATGCAAATAAAAAATGTATTTTTGTTTTCATTGTATCAAGTATTTTATTTATGTTGTTGATTACTTTAATTGTTCTGATAGTTCTGCACTTAATGTTCATTTGTAGATTAAAGAAAGATGCATCAAGATGATTCAATATGATGTTGGATGTTCAGGCCTTCAATATACATTTAAGACTTTGTCTAAGATCCATTTATAAAAGTAACTGGTGGAGGAGTAAATTCCTGGTTTCAGTTTTCGTGCACAGCCATATCCCCAGCTGGTCACTCCTGTTACATAGTAGAGCTTATCGCTCTTCCTTTTACACATCAGTGGTCCCCCACTGTCACCCTGTGGGGAAACAAGAGGAACAAGTTAACAAAGTTAATAAAATGCTTCAATATCTAAATCCATCCATCCTATCTATAGATATAAAAGAAGACTTCTGTGTGCCTGGCAAACAAACCCAGGGTTGGGAGAAAGGAGAAGTTATTCAAAACACCTCTATATTACCTGTTCTATTGGTCTAACCATGGGGAGTGACTGTGACAGGAATGGGCAAAATCTCTACAAGAAGATACAATGCGCACACACACACACACACACACACACACCCCAACAATATACATACACACTATATATATATATATATATATATATATATATATATATACACTCACACACAGTATACACACAAACACACAATACACCAAATGCTACAAACAACACCATATGCCAAACGATATATGTACAATGCAGAATATACTCAATATGCCAAAAGTTATACGTATTACACCACACCCAAGAAACAAACTGCTATATACTAAATGCTGTACACGAAACACAATGCACCAAATGATAAACACAAAATGCTATAAGAAATACACCAAGTACTATATGGAATACGTCAAACTCTATAGTCAATGCATCCAAAGCAAAATGCAACAAGGCAAATGCAATATGCCAAACGTTATATGCAACACACCAAGTGAAAAACACCAAGCCCTATATGTAATAAGCCAATCGCTATATTCCAAACTCTATACGTCAAACAATATACGCAATGAGCCAAACTCTATACGTCAAACAATGCGATACACAATGAGCCAAACTCTATACGCCAAATGCAAAACACTAAAGCTGTGGGCAATGCGCCAAATGCTATATACAAAATGCAAAAAACCGAAGGCTATACGCAATGTGACAAACTATATACACATAAAGCCAAACGCTATACACAATATGCTAAATACTATACATCAAACTCTATGCACAATATGCCAAATTCTATAAGAAATGCACCACATATTATATGAAGTGTACCAAGTGCCAAACACTATACACAATGCTCCAAACACTATACGCAATAAGCCAAAGGTATACTCCAAATACATTACAACAAACACTATACACAATACTTTAAATGCCAAACACTATACAGGAAATGCTATACTCTATATGCTAAACGTTATACGGAATGATCCAAATGTCAAACACTGTATGGTATGTGGAAAATATAAAGAACCAAACACAATCCAAACTCTAATTGTAACGATATACCAAACTCTTTAAGTCAAATGTGAAATGCCAAACTCTAAGTAAAAGCAATGCGCCAAAACACACAAGCTCACATGCTGTTGCTCAAACATGCTCACACACACACACACACACAAACTGATGAAGAGTTGTATAACGCAGCTTTCCAATGCATTGTACACCTTTTTTGAGCTGAAATGGCTAAGCACTAACAATTCGAAGAGACAATCATTAAAAGCAGTCATTGTCTTATTAACCTCATAGGCATTGCTGTGCCAATACTGTCAAAAAAGACATATAAATAACATTTTATCAGGAAACATAAAATGAAAGCTAAAAGCATTAAAAAGCACCAAGAGTGCAAAACAAAAAGCTACACCAGGCCCTGGAACAAGCCTTTGCACACAGTGTTATCATAATCAGAAGTATAAAATTACCTGACAGCTGTCGATGCCCCCTTGATCATATCCTGCACAAATATTATATATATGAATGGACCCCTTGTACCAGTAGGTACTGTTGCAGAGTGGAGAGAAAACCTGTTCCACCCTGGCCTCCTGCAGGATGTCTGCTCCTCTTGTGTCTAAAATAATGGAAGAGAAATAAAGCAATTTTGTTAAACCTTCAAGCAAAACCAAGGAGCACGGTCTGTGTATTACATATGAAAATACAGTACTTTATCAGCTCTCACACATCAGAGGATTTACTTGTTAAAAGCAAATATTTCCTTTGTTTTCAAATTTGCTTCTACAATCCATGTATTAAGGGCATGGGTTATCAATTTATGAGAAGAAACAATCATCAAATCCTTAGGCTATTCCCTGGAGCAGTGACAGACAACCAGCTTCATCCCAATGGCCACACATTTGGTCCTCAATCCCAAAAGGACTGCATATTATGGTTTAAAACACAATATGAGTTGAAAAGTAGATTAAACTTGGGAAAGAATATGTCTCTACAGTGAAACTGAGGCTAATTGGGGACAAAAAATGCTATATGGTCTTCACAAACAAATTTGTCACATAGAAACTAAACCCTTGGAGGCTACAGATGTCTCCGAAGCATTGCTAATCAACAGTCAGATGACAGAGTAATGGGATCATGTTCTGAGAATTCTTCTTAGAACAAAGATGTAGGGACAACAGAAGTGGCAATTATGTAATTAAATAGAATTGTTGCAAGGGACGCAGCAGCTTTTTGACAATGTGCAAATCATTAAAAGGGCCACACATATATAATATAGTTTGAGGCACCAATTATATAAATGAAAAGTCCATAATAAGGGGTACGGAATACTGGAAATGTTGGAATTGAATGATGAAGACCAACTTTGCAAACTATATCTGTTTGTACAAGAAAAGACTCTTAACCCTTTGAATGCCAGAGGGGTATGCAACACTTTGCAAAGCAATGTGTTGTGAATACCTCTGGCACTCAAAGGGTTAAAAGGTGATGTAGTACAAGCATATTCAATAAGGGAACTTTAATACCAAATTCCTGAGAAAATATCTGCATAACATCTGCAAAGATTGGAGCAGAATTTCTCAGCCTTAGTCATCAGAACATACCAACAGTTAACAGTTCTGGATAAATCTGCTTAGTTAAAGGGGCAGTAAACATTTTTATGAAAACCTTTGTTTTCTGCCGAATAAAACAAGGGCACTCTGTCTGCTGTCAGTTGTTTAATTCAAAATGTATAACATTTACTCATGAAGTGAATTTACTGTGTTTACTTCCTGAAAGTTTTAACGGACAGCATGACTTGGCAGTTTCTACAAAACATATTTTTTCGTTAAAAAAAAAATGTACTGCTCCTTTAAAGTTGAGAAATCAGTTGCTCCTAGTCCTTAATTAGGGATATCTTGAAAACCCAACCTGTTGATGAGCCCTGAGGACTGGAACTGAGAATCACTGGATTAGATGAAAGAAGGCTTGAGCTTTGGCATAAGAAGGGTTCTTTAACATAAAGGGTTAATATTTAATTTCTAACTGAAGTCCTGGGATTTTAAAGACGTTTGTCCTCTAGGGAGGCCAGATATGCAATTCAACATTTTGTTATCTAATAGTTTAGAAGTGATTTGTGTGTATAACTTTATAAACATTAGAACATTATGTATTGCTTTTTTCCAGGACAAGGTCAGCTTTCAATGACACCTAACAAAGTACATTTTGCATCGTGGAAGAAGTTGATGTCCTAAATGCGGAAACAAAATAACCATGTGTATATTTTCCTCTTGTCATACACTAAATCTGAGACAACTTTCCATCGGTACGGCATATATATATTCCTAATGTGATACACAAAACCTGATACAAATTTCCATGTGTATTTTCTCCTAATGTCATACACTAAATCTGATACAACTTTAACTACGCAGCTATTGTTATAATTGTTTTTAAAATCCCATCTCCCCCTTATTGCAGTGAACCCAAAAATGTATATGGCCTGAGCACACGGGTATTTTCATTTATATAAACTCAAAATGCACTCTGCATGTGTTATAAGGTAAACTTACCAAGTAAAGAGTAACAACCTTTTAAAAGTATATTTCTCTTATGTCCTTTGTGGAACACAGGAACCATGGGGTAAAGTATCCTCTGGCCAGTAGAGCACATCCCTTGACCAATAAAGGCTCTCAGAGGCAGAGACTCCCTCCTTGTTCCACTTTATCCCCCATCTGGCATACTCAGTTTTAAAAGTGACCTCCATAGGAGTGGAAACAGGGCAAAGATTATCTCTTGGCCAGTGAGCCATTCTTTCATTATGGAAAATAAATTTTACATAATTGCATTTTCCCAGGGTTTAGAGCAGGGAAGGGGTGGTCCTACTCCTACCCTCTTCCTTTCTGGAACCATTTGCTATGCAGAGGCTGGTCTCTCCCTCTTTGCTTGCCACATTAACCCTGTGTAGTCAGATAAGTACTTTTATCTCCATTTCTTTAATGATTTTTGGCCATTCCTCAATTAAAGGGGTTTAGACTTTTGGTCACAGGGTCATCCTATTCCCATCAAAAGTCACATTACAGTGCAACAGAGTTTAGAATATATTGCAAAGAGGAAAGATGTGAAATGATCAGGGTAGGGAATATTACTTATGAATATAAAATTACTTACCTCCTTCTTTCTTGCGCCCCCATCCAGCTATGTAGCAATCAGTCATAGGTTCTATAGGCGTGGAATCTACAGGGATACAAGCAGGCTGTACAAAGTTGTTGTATTCTACTGGCGTTTCAAGTTTTATCAGCGCAATATCATATTCCATGTTCTTCTTGGCATAGTTGTCATGCACGTATATTGCAGCTACCTTTCGAGTCTGGACATGTTTTGCTGGAACAGATAATTGGTGTGCTCCAATGACAACTTTCCAGACTTTTAATCTGTAAAAGAGATTAGTAATGTACATAAATAAGAGAAATGGACCATTTATGATGCTTACTAAAACAACTGTAACTCTCTGGTGCTTTAATTGTGGACATATGCTGTGACGATTCATTATTTTTAGAATCATTAGTAACAACTGATCTTTAACACCAAGGATGCAAAATATATCACCATATAGTATATATTTAATGATAAATGGCTTTTTAATTTGCCATTTCAGAAACAAGTTTTCACTATGCCTGCCAAGTATTACCATGTGCCATCCACTGCTAGTAGGTCATGCATATTAAATAATCAGGATACTATAAAGCCAAGGGATCTGCGTTTCATTGTACGGCTAATTTGCAACATCTTGAACATCTTTTTGGTCCTTAATGGGTTAAAGTCATGACGGAGACGTGCAATACAGCTCCTAACACCACATCTGATACTATTTACCAATGAGCTTCAGCTGCTTAGTAAAGATTTAAAGGGAAACTGACAATTTCTAATAATTATCCCCCGCTTATAGTACTTTGGCCAGAAAATTATAACGGACCCTCTTATTTCCTTGTGCTTTTGCTAAAGAGATTAAATCAATCCTTGATGTCATGTCCATGGACGCAGACATGACAGTTTCTGGCAGTTTTCACACAGAAGCAGGCAGAGTGCATGAACCTATTTAACCCTTGGTGCACAATGCATTGCAAAGCAATGAGTTGCTTACCCATCTGGTCTTTGAAGATTTAGCATTATCATGTGACTGAGTGTGTGGTCCTGCAATCAGCTGTCATGTCTACCTCCATGGTCATGACATCCAGGACTGACTGATGATATGATCACATCATAATGGTAAATATCATAGAGGCCATTACAACTTTATGGTCATACTAAAGAAAGTGGGGGTTGCAATTAGGAGGTTTTACTTTTCCACTATGTAGCTGAACTAGTCTCCTGGAACAGCTGTTTCTTCAAAGCTGTATTATCTACAAACTAATCACAAATTCTCCCAGAGTTGTCCATTCCATTACCTCTCCCAACAGTAGAAACAGATGTTAAATGTTACTTACTTTTCATTTGGCTTAAAGCAATGACCAGCAGACAATACCCATTGTTTATTAATGAGGGTGCCTCCACAAGTGTGGTAGTAATTAAACCAAGATTTCTTCTGCAGACTTACAGCCCATGGCCAGCTTCCTGGCTTGGCATCGGTCCCTCCAACAATCCGAGAGGTCTGGGGATTCTCTGCAAACTGAGGCCGAAGACCACATTCTAGAGGAAACAAGAGAAGTTTAGAAAGCTCTAGATTTGTACCAAAGTTAAAAGTTTAAAATGAATTATAGTACACAGATAAATAAATATTCATATGTATTAACTTTGTGAGTGAGAGAGTGCTATGCTCCTAAGACAATGAAAATATTCCTAAACTGAAAGGTCTTTGTGGGCTCCGATACCCATTCTTCTGTAATATTTTCTGTATAACGTAGTTGAAACAAGCAAATTCAGAGCATATCCTCATAGAAACATCTCCAATGCATTTATGTGTAAAGTCTCTAGCATTTAAAGAGTTAAACATGCTGAGAAACACTGAAGCAACAATTACAAAGGCTGGTGCACACATGCATACACAATACATATATAGCATTTTTATATTTACTGGATGCGGTGCAGGACTAGGCATCATATGGCTCCCCAGCTGTGCTAACCCAGTGAGGACGAGGAACATTGTAGTTCAACAGCTGGGGGTGCATGGGTCGGTATCACTTGTTCATGCCATAAACATGCATAAAGCCTTACAGTTATTATAGAAAAACTACATATGTCACAACTTACTCCACAAGACGACAAGAAACAGCAGTACATTATTATTCTAAGGCAAAATGCCTGTTACAAGTTTAATATTCTTGGAACTTAGTGTTTGTTGTAAAAGCCATATTTTCAAACAGTAAGGCTGGAATTCATCAAGGTGCAAATGGCTCAATGAGAAAGGATTAACATTAACCGTTTGCCCATTCATCAATTGCCGGATTGTGTCTGACCATCGATTATTTATCAATAAGCGAAGGCCAGATAGATCCACCAATTTCATATGCCTGCTTCAAACTGGTGGATCCCATTACAATGTATGGGTGAACACATGCATACACTTTTTGCTATATGTTTATGCATGGGTATATCTCCTGAATAGCTCTTTTAATAATAATAATCTTTTAACTTACAGAGTGCCAGAGAGGTATCCAATGCAATGCGTTGGATACTTTTCTTGCACTCAAAGGGTTAATCAATTTTGTCTGCTTTGCATATGCAAATCAGGGAGATATGACAGATTGCTGATGACTATGTAAAGGTATCCATCAATAGTCAAAGTGAAGTGCTGGCAAAGAGCAGTATATTTGATGCTCTGCTTTTCCAGCACTTTGATACATTTCAGCCTATTTTAACCTTTTGAGTGCCAGAGGAATGCATTGCATACCCCTCTGGCAATCAAAGGGTTAATAAAAACCCTGTAGTGTGGGCCTCCACATTAAAGGTCCCACAGGGAATTTAGGCTCTGTTGTATGGTCCTGAGAGAAGAGAAATCCAAGGCACGGGAGAGCAATATCCCTTTGGCTCTTAATGCACTACAATTGCCATCATTCTCACCTAGCCAACATCCATCTGCAGATAATAAAAGTTATAGTTATCCAACAGCTGGAGGGCTTCAGGATGCCCAAATAGGTTATATAGGATATAGAACAATGGAATCTATGTATATAGAAATCTAAGTTGTTTCTGGTTTGCTTTCCGCCATTCCCCAGGGTGGCAGGGGGTGGCATGCAGCAAATCAGAGGTGATGATTTTCACAAGAGTGAAATCACTGCAGCTAGACTCACAGCTGCAGTGCTCTACCAGTTCCCTGACGTGTATGGGGTGCCCAATCGAACACCGTGCATCTTTTGCTAGTTATCAATAAAAGTGGAAGAGGGTAGAATGTAAGGCAAAATTCAAACTCAGCTCTGTCTGTTGGACAGTGCAGAGCAGCAGATAACCAAAACATCTTAGACTTTAAGGTCCTGTCCCTTAAAAGGCATACTTACTGGGAATGTCATCGCTATTGGAAATTGGTTTGGACCCACACAAGCAAAGCACAATAAAGATGCTGTGAAAAAACAGTTGTAGCTTCATGATAAGTCTAGTCTTCTCCACTTATTAACTGTCCAATTTCATTCAACAAACTGAGCTAGCTTGTAAGTGACTGTGCAATATATTTCCAATGGCAGCATTATGACATCATAGAATTCTAAATGGTCAGGAAGTTTGTCAGAATAAAGTACTAGAGCTGCAGCCAACTCAGTCAATAAGGACATGAACACAGTGACATTATTACATCACAGTGGGCCATATGTTCTAAAGAAATGTGGAGACGTTGTGGGGCAGACAATTTGCACTGTAAGGGAGAGAAGAAAATTCCCATTGATTTAAAAGGGGATTTTAACCCCTTGAATGCTAGAAAGGTCTCCAAAGCATTCTTTTGCAATCCACTTAAGACCTTTCTAGAATTCAATGGGTTCAAATTCCCATTTAAATCAATGTGAATGTTTGTTCTACCCTATAGTGCAAATGGTTTGCCCCAGAATTCCTCTGCTTTTCTTTTGAAATTATGGCCCAATGACACCTATTTTCTGATGTCTATCAGTTAGAGCCCAAACAAAAGTATCCGTTTATTCAGCTTATTGTTTAACAAGTTCAGTAATGACAAATAACCTGTAGGCAGAACAGGACACCTTCTATGTTGATATTTGGTGCAATCCTCATACGAGAGGAAACTTTTTAAAAATAAATGATCATTCATTTAATAATAACGTGTATTGCTGCAGCTATATATTTCTATCAGCTGGGCTAATACTTCAGAAAACACACAGTCTGGTTTACCAATGCTACAAAAACACAGATGCAATAGGTCCCCTATTTTTGTGGCAGGTATCAAAGGTCATCATTTATATGTGAAAGCTACCCCTGACTAATGTTGCCTCACTACGATTTAGGAAGTTTAGCATTAGCATTCTAGGATGTACTGTTGCCTTTGATTTGCCTTACGGCAGGATTAGTCAGCTGTTGAAAACTACAACTAGCCTTTAGACGGCTGGGGATGATGTGAAATCTTTGCTTTGGACTACATGTTAAAACATAACAGGTCTGGCTTTATTTTAGCATAGATTACGGTTTACAGTTTAAAAAGATTTACTGTTGGTACAACAGCTTAGATTTTATTGGTATGACATTTTTCAGATTAATGTTGCAGAATTATACACAGTAGATTTGTAAATAAACATTGGATTCAGAAAATATAAACTATAATCTAAAGAGATGCATATATATTAAAAAAAAAAACCACTGGGGGCATGTTATAATAGATTTTACAGCAGATTCAGTGTGCTTTGATCTGCACCTTGGTGCAAATTGGGGTACACCTGCTTTGATCTTGTCTTCTCAAAGGTAAAACTATACCATCAGCATGTGTCTTCACCTAGGTAACCCCTTGAGTGCAAGAGAGGTATGCAATTCATTGCAGACGCGTACCTCTCTGTCACTCAAAGGGTTAAATATACTGAAAATGTACCTCAGAGCTTACAACTGAAATGGAACTACAGTGATATACAGAGCTTACAATGGTTATATAACTACGCTAGTGATAACATTGAGCTTACAAATGAAATGGAGCTATTGCTTTATTAAATTTTATAACAGTTCAAACTGTCATAGCGATTGTAGTATGACATTATATAAAGAATATTAACCAGAGCCCCACCTTACCATTTATATAAAACTTCAGTTCTACAGCAGAATATACAATACCCACACCAAAAGAACACATTAAATTATATAAATATACAATATTAAGACTTGAGGGAGAATATGCAGATAGAATATGCATCTAATAGAGGATTTTAGTCTTACCTGTCAAATCCTTTTCTCTTAGTCCATATAGGTTACTGGTAACTTTGGGTAGGTGACCACCCCTTTAAATAGGCAGGAACAATTCTTAAAGAGAATGCTGTGTGGATCCTACCTCCTATCCTTAGCTGCATCTAGCCACTTCCTCTCTAGAAAGAGCTGAAAAACTAACTAGCGACTAGGTAGTAAGAAGGGAAAAGAAGACTCCTGTGAGCATGAACACGAAAGGACTCCCACGTTCGGTCACAGGAGAGCCATGCATGGTCTCTTGATGGGGTGGGAGACCAGTAACCCGTATGGACTAAGAGAAAAGGATTTAACAGGTAAGACAGGTAACTTTGGGATGTCCAACCATTGAGTTTCCAAGAGATGGGAAGGCAAGGACCAAACATAGAGCCCCCAAAGTCACAAGAGCCTATATGAACCATCACATCATAGCCCAAAAACAACAATGAAGTGTCAACGGACACAAACCAGTGCATAACCACACCAGGAACATAGCACAGCACACAACACAAGCCATCTGGGCTCAGTGAAGGAACACTGAAGAGACGAAAGGAGAACCAAGACAGACAAAACTGCCTCTAGGACCTTCCGTCCCAAACTGGCATCAGCTGACACCAGGACATCAACGTGGTAGTGCTTAGAAAAGGTGTGCACAGACGAACAAGTGGCGGTCTTGCACAACTGATCAGTTGAGGCTTGATTCTTGTAAACCCAAGAAACCCCAATGAATCAAGCGGAATGAGCCAAAAACTTTAATGGAACAGGCTTCTTCCGCAGTTCATAAGCCTTACGAAATAGTAAACTTAATCCAAGACGCTATGGTCACCTTGCATGCCGGTCTCCCTGCCCTGGGACTATCAGGAATGACTAACAAGGAGTCAGACTGGCGAATAGACTCAGTGCGGTGCACATAGAACTTGAGACATCGCACCACATCCAGCAAGTGAAGATGCTTGTCAGATGTAGGGTCAGGACAGAAGGAGGGCACCACGATTTCTTGATTAATGTGGAATTCCGAAACCACCTTCGGAAGAAACTCCCTAGAAGTGCGAAGAACTGCCTTGTGCACGTTGAACACCAAAAAGGGTGGTCTACAAGACAGGGCATGCAACTCAGCAAACAGACACTATCACCAGGAGAAAAGCCATCTTCGAAGTCAGCAGATTTAGAGGAATAGTAGCCAAAGATCCAATGGAGGGTGCTGAAGGACGCCCAAAACCAAGTTAAGATCCCACTGAGGAGTAGAGTTCTTAAAGGCAGGACGAGTATGAGCTACGCACTGAAAGAAAACCTTGACATCAGGAAGGATATCAATATGTCTCTGAAAGAAGACACAGTGCCTGGAGACCCTTATCCACTCCGTCCTGCAGGAAGGAAAGGACCGTTGTTGTATTTGTTTTACATTATTAAATCTATGAGTGCCAGAGAGGTACCAACGCATTGCGGGTCAGACCAGCTGACTGATTCATTGATGAAAGGGCAGCGCTGCGCTTTCTATGAATGAACCCAGTGACAGGGTTCACTTCAAGGTTTTGTACTACTCCAGTAGTAAGGAAGGCAGAAAATTCATTGTTGCTCCTTCTGAATAATTGATCCATGCTTGGGGGGATATCAGGAGGGTCAGTCTGAAAGTAATGTATATTTTAAAATAGTGCATATAGGACTGGATTCTATTGCAGGTAATAAATGTTAACACCCGTTGTGCCGGGTAAAGGGGTTATTGCATGGTAGACCGAGGGTTAAGCAATTTATCCAGCCAGACAAAAAGATAATGAATTATATTTATTAGCGAGGTCACGGAACACAAACATAGGACAACAATTAGAGCAAACAAACAGGGGTAAAGCATAAAAACTACACACTTCTGCTGTGTACAGCCCACAACTGAAAGGGACACCTGGCCAATTTAGTGCCTACTCACACTAACTCTTCCGGTGAGGGCACACACCAGTCCCAGTTTCCCCAGTACTCCTTTAAAAAGCACATGGACCAGTCCAACTCCATTCTGGGAGGAGGGTCTTCTCCCCTCCTCCTACATTCCCATCTCTTTCCTAGGCTTCCTTCTACCCATCCCCTACAAGATCTGATGTCGCAGCTACCATTTACCAGGTCTATTTTACTTAGCCTGATGTGGGGGGGGGGAGGGAGGGGTCCTGATGCCCCCCTTGATGTCTGAACTTTTCTAACATACAATTAAACCAATAATAAAACATATCTTACACATATACAGGCAAGGTATGCAGCTGCATACCATTGAATACCAGAGGGGTAGCAAACCCATTGCAATGCACCGCTACCTCTCTGCCACTCAGGGTAATTATGCAAAACAAATACAACAAGTTCATGTCTAAAAAAAAAAAAAAAAATTGGAGAAGAAACAATGTCAAATTTAAAATAGAGAAAGAAAGTCATGGGAGCACTATAAGTCAAATTTCAATGTGGGGAGGTTAATATGTCAAAGGTGGGCACTCTATATTGGATTTCAATAATGTAGGGAACACATCTAATGGTAAACTTAATCTTTCTGTCATCAAACATACGCCTATTTCCTGTGACATTTAGTGTGTTTTTTTAGGCGGTAGTTGAAAAGAAGTAGACAGTGCCATTTTTGTCAGTATGTCGAAATGTGCTGTCTATGCTGGTTTTGTTTTACCTTGGTTCTGCAATAAAATATCAGTGAAACGTTTGCAAAATACACACTGCTTGTTTTTAATGTAACCCTGGTTTTAGCACAGTTAATAGTATCGAGCCCCAATTCTTTTCCTCAACTCTCCTTTGGTGCGACCAATGTATGCTGCAGCACAACCACACTGGATTAGGTAAACAAAAAAGCTTGTTCTACAATTCACAGAATATTTTAACTGGGAAGCTTTTTGACATTCTATATCCCAAAAAACCTTTTCCCCATGCTTCATGAATGGATATGTGGCACATTTAGTGTTATTACATCTAAAATTACCTGGTTGTTTAGAAGACAAACTTATAGGTGTTATTTTACCTTTCCTAAAATAAATATCCAGGTCCACATGTATCATATCTCTTTTATACACACAATCAGTTCTTTAGCCCTACAAGGGCCTATACATGTTCTATTGTATTATTTCTCCTAAATTTAACTAATGGTTTTTCACTCAATACATTTTTCAATAATGGATCCAGTTATCAAAAATGATATTCCTAATTTGAGTTAAATTTTGTTACAAATGAATTACCACTATCGCTTTTATTATTTTTCTGCTTGCTCAGTTTATTTCTTGTTTTAATAAGCTCATTTCTATCCAGATTAATGGGTCTCAGAAAAGCTTTATCAATAATCTCACAGTGGTAACCCTATTCCAGAAAAGCATTTTTTAATTATTTGCCCTTCTCAATAAAATCCTGCATCTCACTACAATTTTCCCTAAGGCGATGATACTGGCTACGGTATACGGTATATATTTTTACCATTTATCGAAATGGTCACTTTCAGCCCTAAGGCACTGATTGGAGGCTGTTTCTTTTTTTATAAATGGAGCTAGCAACTGGTTATTCAATAATACTGTCATGGAACCCAGTGTGAATAATGATCATACACAGGAATGCAATCAATAGGGCTTTATAAATAAATAACAAATAAAAGGCAGATCGATAAATGAACAGACCAAGGACATAGGTCACAATGGTCAGAAGACAAGGAGGTAGTCGACCAAGCCACTGTGCTACTTCAATAATAGGCAATGCCAAGGACCAGATGACTATAAGGGTATTCAGTCAAACCAATGGTCAAGAGCCCAAGGAGATGGTAAGCCAAGCCAAAGAAGGTATTCAGCCAAGCCAACATCAAGAGTCAAGGAGGTAGTCAGCCAAGCCAATGGTCAAGTAAATGGAACACAGGGGACAAGGATAAGCAGCCAGAGACAGAACACATCTGCTCAGGAGTACCATGAAAGGGCAACTGAGAGATGGAGCATATAGCAGATAAAGCCCTGGCAAGTGGATGGAAGTAGAAGCCACACTGCCGGGAGGACCAATGGGTAGAGCGTGCACACATCCTAAGCAACCCGGTGACGCATGCACACTTTCAGGAGAACACAGCTCAAAACCCAGAAGCAGGGAGAGATGCAGTGTCCTCAGACACAGACCGGATTCAAGACCGGGGCATCTGTGACAGATACCCACGAGTTAAAATCTTCCAGTAATTCAATGATATGTTTTTGGATATTAACAGAAAAAAATACCATTGTCATTAGACATCCAAAATGGTTTGTATATCCCCTTCTTCTTGGTCCCAAGTAATCAGGATATTGATGAAACTGCCATAGTATACCAGGCATGCACTCCTGCCCCCCCAGTCCAACCTCCCATGGTAAGATGTTCCAAATATCCCATGAAGAGGTTGGCATAGGAGGTGGTGAACCTGGTGCCCATGGTCTTTCCACAGGTCTACAAGTAAAATTTACCTTGAAAAATAAAGTAAGTATGCTCCAATATAAATTTTGTACATTTTAAAAGGAATTCTTTGAGGGGATGGCATCTCTCGATCACCATCTAAAAAGAAAGCAAGGGCCTCCAACCACAAATTATGCTTTATATTTGTTTAAAGGGAAACCACATCTAATGACACTCAGAGGTAGCCTTCCTGCCAAACTAACCCTCCCAATCTCTCTAACAGATGCTGGCTATCCCTTATGTATACAACAAGAGGTTGGGAGAGGAATTAGAGGTTCCTTGTTCGAACCAACAGTACTCCTCATTCAAAGAGGACTCTTTCAGTATCATATATTCAGCGGTCCTGATATTTCTACTGGGGTTGTATCCTTAGAAACATACAGCTTTACAACTGTTACAATTGAGGGATTCATGTTTGAGTCACATGACAATATACAGTACAGTATGGTAGAACAAAGGGCATAAACTAGAGATCTAATGAACAGAGGGCATGTGGATTTCAAATACCCCAGTAGTTAGAATTTATATGGCATATAAAGGTTTAAAACAGGTATAAATTCTTTTCTGAACTGTCCTATAGACTACATCACCTTTGTGCAATTAAGTATAATCGACAGATCAGGGATAAACACTAACGATGATTGAATCCCTAAAGATACTACATTAATATTAGAGGGTTCTCGAAGGATAGAACTCCAGTAGTAAGACCAGGTCAGCTGAATATACGACTACAAGGTGAACGGGAAAGTTAACTCATTATAGCAGGGTGCTATGCTGTTATGATAATGGGTGGTAAGCCACACTCAACCTAATCAGCCTTAAGTTTAACCCATGATGTTAATCTACTGTTCTAAATAGCAATGTCTCCACTACATTAACACTAAGAGTTGTAGTGGTAGTATCTCTATTACGTGAAAATAACATGAGAAAATATTGCTCGGTATACAACTAAATGAGAAGTACTGTATGGCATAACAAGGGTTACAAGTAAAGACCAGAGTTTCTCTCTAACAAGAAAGAAGGGTTTATAAATTCAATGGACCCTGATATTGAGAAGTCCACAGGCATATACAGGAGAGTAACAGGTTAATATTCCTGATTACATTTTCCGACTGATTATATCAACTTAATATACAGCGACCAAGGAGAGTAAACCTTAAATAATCTGAGGTGACTGAGTCTCTAGAGATTGCACTACATAATTAATAGAGGGTCTTTAAATGTTATTACCCAAGTAGAGTGATCAGGTCAGCTGTATTTATATTTACTAGGTGAACGGGAGAGTATACCCACAATAGCTGTTCAGCATATAGGAAGTTATACTCATCTGAATTGGCCTTAAGTTTAACCCTTTAAATCCAATAGTCAGTTCTAGTTTTAATAACATATCCAGTATATGGGTACTAATAACAGTACTGGAAGTATGTACATTTTATGAGTATTATGAAGTTTACTGGACTAATAAATGGAGACTTAAGTGTTTCATTATAGATCCCTCAAGGTACAGGACGTCATTAACCTTACATGGATACCCCTACCAATATATGCCTTCTAGAACAACACTGAACTAGAGCATACTAAGTAGTGATGAGCGAGCACCCCAATGCTCGGGTGTTCGGGTGCTCTGACCGAGCGCCCCCGGAGGCTCGAGTGCTCGACCGAGCACCCGAGCCCCATTGAAGTCAATGGGAGGACTCGAGCATTACACCAGGCACCCCCTGCTCTGATGAGGGGAGGGTGCCTGGTCCATAGGAAAAGGGCAGAAAATGATGGAAACACCACAGAAATGGTTCAGGGACAGCATAGGGAGGATGTCTGGATGCATCTTGGACTCCAACATCGCTGCTGGGAACGATCTTTCGCCCGTAGTACGCCATTTTTACAGACTGACCGTAAAACACACAAAAAGGCAGATAAAAACGACTTTAGGCGAAAAATTGTTACCAAACAGTATTTGCTGTATATTTACTTGACGCTAATCTGCGGCTAGGCACACTAAACAGAATGTGACGCTAATCTGCAACTTTGCACACTAAACAGAATGTACTGCTTATCTGCGGCTATGCACAGTGAATGGAATATGTGACTTTGATATTTTACAGTTTGAACACTTAACAGAATGTTCTCCTATTCTGAAACTTTGCACAGTAAACAGAATTTGCTTCTTAGCTGCGGCTACGCACAGTGAATGGAATATGTGACTTTGATATTTTACAGTTTGAACACTTAACAGAATGTTCTCCTATTCTGAAACTTTGCACAGTAAACAGAATTTGCTTCTTAGCTGCGGCTACGCACAGTGAATGGAATATGTGACTTTGATATTTTACAGTTTGAACACTTAACAGAATGTTCTCCTATTCTGAAACTTTGCACAGTAAACAGAATTTGCTTCTTAACTGCGGCTACGCACAGTGAATGGAATATGTGACTTTGATATTTTACAGTTTGAACACTTAACAGAATGTTCTCCTATTCTGAAACTTTGCACAGTAAACAGAATGTGCTGCTAATCTGCAACTTTGCACACTAAACAGAATGTGCTCTAATCTGCAACTTTGCACACTAAAAAGAATGTGCTGCTAATCTGCAACTTTGCACACTGAACAGAATGTGCTCTAATCTGCAATCTGCAAGATAAAAACGACTTTAGGCGAAAAATTGTTACCAAACAGTATTTGCTGTATATTTACTTGTATATCATCTGCAAATTCTCCCAAAAATTTCCTCGATTTTTCTGAACTGAGGCCATGATTAAGAGGGAAACGTGCGCAGAGGCAAATTCTCCCAAAAATTTCCTCGATTTTTCTGAACTGAGGCCATGATTAAGAGGGAAACGTGCGCAGAGGCAAATTCTCCCAAAAATTTCCTTGATTTTTCTGAACTGAGGCCATGATTAAGAGGGAAACGTGCGCAAAGGCAAATTCTCCCAAAAATTTCCTCGATTTTTCTGAACTGGGGCCATGATTAAGAGGGAAACGTGCGCTGAGCCGACCATCTAAAACATTATGGGTGAGGGTCTGCTGCGGAGCTGACCATCCTAAACATTATATGCGAAGGCCCGCTAGTGAGCTGACGCTATAAAACATTATATGAGAGGGCCCGCTAGAGAGCTGACCCAATAAAACATTATATGAGAAGGCCCGCTGGTGAGCTGACCTATACAAAAATTGTCAAACTGCGCCCGCTGGTGAGCTGGCCCTAGATAAAAATTATATCACAGGGCCCGCTGGTGAGCTGGCCCTATATAAAAATTATATCACTGGGCCCGCTGGTGAGCTGGCCCTATATAAAAATTATATCACTGGGCATATGGAAGAGAGTCAACCATATACCCGTTTTTTGGGTGGAAGGGGTGAATGGGAATACAGAGTATTCCCATCATTGTAAATAACATATATAAAGTGAGTTTATGTTCCCCCGGGGCTTTCCTCCAGTGGAGTGGAGAAGTCAGGGGAAATCCAGGCCTTGTTCATTTTTATAAGTGTCAACCTATCAGCATTGTCGGTGGAAAGGCGGATACGCTTATCTGTTATGATGCCACCAGCAGCACTAAATACCCGCTCAGACAGAACGCTGGCGGCAGGGCAGGCCAGCACCTCCAAGGCGTAGAGTGCCAGTTCATACCACGTGTCCAGCTTGGACACCCAGTAGTTGTAAGGCACAGAGGGATCATTGAGGACGCTGACACGGTCTGCTACGTACTCCTTCACCATCTTCCAAAACTTTTCCCTCCTTGTGACACTAGGCTGCGCATCAGGGTGAGGGTGCTGGCGGGGTGTCATGAAGGTGTCCCACGCCTTGGAGAGTGTTGCCCTGCCTTTGTCGGAACTGCTGTGTGCTCCCCTTTTCTCCCCTTCTCGGTTGGCCAAGGTAGCACGTACTCTGCCGCCAGCGTTGTCAGATGGAAAATTTTGGAGAAATTTTTCAACAAGAACCTTCTGGTATTGCACCATTTTGCTTGTCCTCTCCACCGGAGGAATGAGAGATGAGAAATTCTCTTTGTAGCGGGGGTCCAGAAGGGTGAACACCCAGTAATCCGTGTTGTCTAAAATGCGTATAACGCGTGGGTCACGGGAAAGGCAGCCTAACATAAAGTCAGCCATGTGTGCCAGAGTACCAACAGGCAAGATTTCGCTGTCCTCACCAGGAGGATGACTCTCAATCTCCTCATCCTCTTCCTCCTCTTCTGCCCACCCACGCTGAAGAGATGGAACTAAAGTTCCATGGCTACCCTCTGTAGCGGAGGCAACCGTGTCTTCCTCCTCCTCTGCCTCCTCCAATTGTCGCTGAGAAGACGAAGTGAGGGTGCTCTGGCTATCACCTTGTGTAAGCTCTTCCTCCCGCATTTCCACCTCTTCCACATACAAAGCATCGGTTTTAATTGTGAGCAGCGAGCGTTTCAGTAGACACAGAAGTGGGATGGTTACACTGATAATAGCGTTATCGCCGCTCACCATCTGTGTCGATTCCTCAAAATTGCGTAAAACCTCACAGAGGTCTGACATCCATTCCCACTCCTCACTTCTGATTACAGGAAGTTGAACGGAGAGGCGACGACCGTGTAACAGCTGGTACTCCACTACTGCCCTCTGCTGCTCACAAAGCCGGGCCAACATGTGGAAGGTGGAGTTCCAGCGCATGCTCACGTCACACAGCAGCCGGTGAGCTGGCAATTGTAAGCGCTGCTGCAGCTTCAACAGGCCGGCTGAAGCTGTTGATGACTTACGGAAATGTGCACACACGCGGCGCACCTTGGTCAAGAGATCATGCAAATTGGGGTAGGTTTTTAGAAATCGCTGAACCACTAAATTAAATACATGCGCTAGGCATGGTACGTGTGTGAGCTTGCCGAGCTCCAAAGCCGCCACCAAGTTACGCCCATTATCACACACAACCATGCCTGGTTGCAGGTTGAGTGGCGAGAGCCACTGCTCGGTCTGGTGACTAATCCCCTGCAACAGCTCTGAGGCCGTGTGCTGTTTGTCCCCAAGGCAGATCAGCTTCAGCACGGCCTGTTAACGCTTCCCCACTGCAGTGCTACACTGCTTCCAGCTACCGGCTGATGGGTGAGTGGCGCTGCGCGCAGAGAATTCGGAGGTGGAAACGGAGGAGGAAGAGCCAATAACGTAGGTGCTGGCGGAAACCCTGATGGAGGTAGGGCCCGCAATCCTCGGCGTGGGTAGCACCTGTGCCATCCCAGGGTCCGAGTCGCTCCCAGCCTCCACGACATTCACCCAGTGTGCCGTCAGGGAAATGTAGCGTCCCTGGCCACAAGCACTTGTCCATGTGTCAGTCGTTAAGTGGACCTTCCCAGTAACTGCGTTGGTCAGGGCACGGGTGATGTTACGGGACACATGGTGGTGTAAGGCGGGGACGGCACACCGGGAAAAGTAGTGGCGGCTGGGGACTGCATACCGAGGGACAGCTGCTGCCATCAGGCTGCGGAAGGACTCAGTCTCCACAAGCCTAAATGGCAGCATTTCGATGGCCAGTAATTTGGAAAGGTGTGAGGTTAGTGCTATGGCCTGTGGGTGGGTGGCTGGGTATTTTCGCTTGCGCTCAAATGCCTGGGGTAACAACATTTGGACGCTGTGCTGGGACAGGGAAGTGGATGTGGTCGCTGATGGTGCTTCAGATGGTACAGGTGCAGGGCGGGAGGTATGCGGGCCTGCGCCTTCGACAGGCGATTGGCCGGCACCGAAAACAGGGGAAGAGGAGGCAGTGGTGTGGCCTGCAGACACAGATTGGCGATCCGGGCGTTCCTCCCACTTATTACGGTGCTTGGATGCCATGTGTCGGATCATGCTGGTGGTGGTGAGGTTTCTAGTGTTCATGCCTCGGCTCATTCTGGTGTTGCACAGGTTGCAAACTACAATTCTTTTGTCGTCCGCACTTTCCTTAAAAAAACGCCATACCACGGAACACCTACCCCTTGGCAAGGGAGATTTACGCAAGGGGGTGCTCCGTTGAACATTTGCGGGCCGGTTTGGTGCGGTCCGCCTTCTTTCTGTAGCCACACCACTGCCTCTTCCAGCCTGTTGCGGTGCTTCAGATGGCTCACCCTCAGGACTGCTGTCATCGCTCGGCTCTACACCTTCCCAGGTGGGGTCAGTCACCTCATCGTCCACCAAGTCCTCCTCCACTTCCTCACTCTGATCATCCTCCTCATGTCTTGATCCCACCACATACTCAGTCATTGACAACTGTATATCATCCTCCTCATCAAGGTCTTGAGACAGTAATAGTGGTTGATTTAATGGCAACTGTGTCTCATCATCATCATCATCCACTTCCTTTGACCTTAAATGCCGTTCACCTCTGTCATCTTCTTGTGATTGGGTACCCTCTAGAGGTTGTGAATCAGGGCACAAGATGTCATGTTCCTCTGCAAGCGTGCTTGGAGAGAGGTTCAAATGAAGGATTGGTGATGAGACGAGCTCCTCACTATATACCAGTGTGGGATCACTTCTTTGACCAGATCCTCTATGGTGGGAGGAAGGATGATCAGGGTGAGGATTATGTTGACCAGACTCTTGGCTACTGAGAGTGGACTTGGTGGAAGACAGGGTGGTGCTTAACCGACTGGAAGCAGTATCAGCTGACATCCAACCGACCACCTGTTCGCAGTGGTCGGACCTCGAGAGTGATGTCCTGCGACGCCCTGTAAACTGAGACATGAAGCTAGGTATGGTGGATGTCTTTCTGTCTTGTGCTCTGGCACCAGGCACAGTTTCTACGCGTCCTGACCCGCGCCCTGAACTATCAGGATCACGTCCACTTCCCCGTCCCTTTTTACCCGCCTTCTTCATATTACACGGAATATGTGCTGCAAATCTGCAACTTTGCACAGTAAACAGAATGTTCTTCTTAACTGCGGCTACGCACAGTGAATGGAATATGTGACTTTGATATTTTACAGTTTGCACAGTTAACAGAATGTTCTCCTAATATGCAACTTTGCACAGTAAACAGAATGTTCTTCTTAACTGCGGCTACGCACAGTGAATGGAATATGTGACTTTGATATTTTACAGTTTGCACAGTTAACAGAATGTTCTCCTAATATGCAACTTTGCACAGTAAACAGAATGTTCTTATTAACTGCGGCTACGCACAGTGAATGGAATATGTGACTTTGATATTTTACAGTTTGAACACTTAACAGAATGTTCTCCTAATCTGAAACTTTGCACAGTAAACAGAATGTTCTTATTAACTGCGGCTACGCACAGTGAATGGAATATGTGACTTTGATATTTTATACTTTTTTGAACACTTAACAGAATGTTCTCCTAATCTGAAACTTTGCACAGTAAACAGAATGTTCTTATTAACTGCGGCTACGCACAGTGAATGGAATATGTGACTTTGATATTTTACAGTTTGAACACTTAACAGAATGTTCTCCTAATCTGAAACTTTGCACAGTAAACAGAATGTTCTTCTTAACTGCGGCTACGCACAGTGAATGGAATATGTGACTTTGATATTTTACAGTTTGCACAGTTAACAGAATGTTCTCCTAATATGCAACTTTGCACAGTAAACAGAATGTTCTTCTTAACTGCGGCTATGCACAGTGAATGGAATATGTGACTTTGATATTTTACAGTTTGCACAGTTAACAGAATGTTCTCCTAATATGCAACTTTGCACAGTAAACAGAATGTTCTTCTTAACTGCGGCTACGCACAGTGAATGGAATATGTGACTTTGATATTTTATACTTTTTTGAACACTTAACAGAATATTCTCCTAATCTGAAACTTTGCACAGTAAACAGAATGTTCTTATTAACTGCGGCTACGCACAGTGAATGGAATATGTGACTTTGATATTTTACAGTTTGAACACTTAACAGAATGTTCTCCTAATCTGAAACTTTGCACAGTAAACAGAATGTTCTTATTAACTGCGGCTACGCACAGTGAATGGAATATGTGACTTTGATATTTTATACTTTTTTGAACACTTAACAGAATGTTCTCCTAATCTGAAACTTTGCACAGTAAACAGAATGTTCTTATTAACTGCGGCTACGCACAGTGAATGGAATATGTGACTTTGATATTTTACAGTTTGAACACTTAACAGAATGTTCTCCTAATCTGAAACTTTGCACAGTAAACAGAATGTTCTTATTAACTGCGGCTACGCACAGTGAATGGAATATGTGACTTTGATATTTTACAGTTTGAACACTTAACAGAATGTTCTCCTAATCTGAAACTTTGCACAGTAAACAGAATGTTCTTCTTAACTGCGGCTACGCACAGTGAATGGAATATGTGACTTTGATATTTTATACTTTTTTGAACACTTAACAGAATATTCTCCTAATCTGAAACTTTGCACAGTAAACAGAATGTTCTTATTAACTGCGGCTACGCACAGTGAATGGAATATATGACTTTGATATTTTACAGTTTGAACACTTAACAGAATGTTCTCCTAATCTGAAACTTTGCACAGTAAACAGAATGTTCTTCTTAACTGCGGCTACGCACAGTGAATGGAATATGTGACTTTGATATTTTACAGTTTGAACACTTAACAGAATGTTCTACTAATCTGAAACTTTGCACACTAAAAAGAATGTGCTGCTAATCTGCAACTTTGCACACTGAACAGAATGTGTTCTAATCTGCAACTTTGCACACTAAAAAGAATGTGCTGCTAATCTGCAACTTTGCACACTGAACAGAATGTGCTCTAATCTGCAACTTTGCACACTAAACAGAATGTGCTGCTAATCTGCGGCTAGGCACAGTGAACAGAATATGTGAAGTTTTTTTTTTTATATCTCTGCCCCCCCACACAAAATAAAATGCTGCCCCCACACACAGTAGTCCTAAAAAGGACTTTTGGGTCTTTTTTTTTTTTTAAATAGCTTTTCTTCTCCCTACACTGACTTTCCTTTCCTATCCTCATCTCTCCCTGGCTAAGACTGAGCCGAACTCGCTGGTCAGGTGCTATACAGCACCCGATCACGGGTTCTGGCCAGCCAATCAGTGTAATGCCAGCAGCCAACATGGCTGCTGGCATTACACTGATGTCAGAGCCTCCCTGCACGTTTATTGGCTGCGCAGCAGCCGCGAAACGTGCGGGGAGGAGACCCGAACATGGCGGGCGAGCACATGCGGTACTCGTACGAGTACCGCCATGTGCCGAGCAGAGCGATGCTCGAGCCGAACCGAGCTTCGGCCGAGCATGCTCGCTCATCACTAATACTAAGCTATATCAAGCTGTTATTTTATTCAATTCATCTTTCTAGTCATCATATTCAAAGAAGTCTAAATGTGATTTTATTTTTAATCTCTACTGTTATAGAAGACATCCTACATAATTGCTAGAAAGTTTCTAGCAAAGCAGTCATGCTCAATAGAGACTGCCTGTGACAAGGCTGATACAGAGCAGGGCTCTCCGAAGAAGCATCGAGCTCTGTATCAGCCGCGGCGAGAGCAGTCTCTACTGATACTGTGGCCATCTAGCAGTGGCATTGTGGCCCATGTAATAGGCTCTTCAACTAGTTTATGTATAAATGTTTTTTAATGTGAGCTAAGGACCATTACACAGGCTATACTGACAATATGATACTGAACGAGTCCTTCTTTATGAGTGAGGAGTACAGCTGTCCTGAACAATAAGGAACCTCTTATTCCTCTCTCAACCTATTTTGGAGGTAAGGGAATTAACACCGGCAATAATGGGCCTGCTGGGTGGTTTTTCCCTATTTTTATGAAATTTGGGCAGATGGTATAGAACGCAACCTCTGGGTGTTCCAATATAAGAAATGTCTTCTCCATATTACTGATGATCCCCCTTTCACCAGCTCCATTAATGAGGGCCATCAGTTCTTTTTGATATGAGCTGGGTCCTCTAAGAGTTTTGTACGATTCAGAGTTTCCAATCAATCTTTAGCCCTCTGCAATGTAATCAGTTAAATAATGAGTGTCAGATGTGGTTTCCCTTTAAACAAATATAGAGCATAATTTGGGGTTGGAGGCCCTTGCTTTCATTTTAGCTAGGGATTGAGAGAAGCCATCCCCTCAGAAATAATTCATTTTCACTGTCGTCCAATATAATACACAGGTACCATGAGGAGGAGACAGCTACTCCCAGTGGGCTGGAACTATTCTAGGAGTAATGCATGGTGGAGCCTCCTCCATGTCATGCTACCTCACTAGACCCACCCAGATAGAATAAATCTATGTCCTGGTTAGATGGCCGAGAATAGTTCTGCTTAGTTTTAGTAGTATTTTTTTGTTTGTTTGTTTTACTAGTATTGAAGGCCCATGTATATGGGCCAAAGTGCCAGCCAGCGGCCTCAGCTGCTGCCCCAGAGCCGGGGGTGTGTGTGTGTGTGTGTGTTCAGAACGCACCGGATCAGCATTGCCACTGACTGGAAGCCGGCGCATTAGTTCAGTCTCTGCTGTGCACAACTACTTCATTCCCGCAGCCCCTACTGTGAATATGCAGTTACGCACACAGGGAGCTTTGCATTCTAGCACTTTATGTTATAAGATATGGGTGTCCAAATTCCCCCATTAGGTGGATTACCATTAGTGGCTTCCCCTGGTGGATTGCCCAGTCTACAAGAGTTGTTTGTGGACCTTTAAAGCCCTGGGGGAGAACCATGCAGCCCATGTCTCTCTCTCTCCAGAAGGAGTCTCTCTGAGGCTCTTTTCTTCTCAATGGTAATCTGAAAAAAGAAGAAAAAAAGATAAGCAACCCTCTGAGTGCCATTGTCCACTTGTCCCTCAGTTCCCCTCCGCACAAGGGCTTCACTGTATTTCTTGATAACTCCTGCACTCGTGTTGGGTATTTATCTGTCTGTTTACTAGGTCTTTGGAACATTTTTGGGCTGCTTGTGGTAATTAACCCCTTTGTTGCTGTTTTCATTGGGTTCTGGGAATTAAGGCTCATTTTCCCTTTGATTCATTAATTTGCGGGGTCTTTTCCTGGGGGGGGGGGGGCGTTTCATTCACTTTTCAAGATTTTCAATTTGCGTGTTTAAGAGCACGATTTACCGCACAACCGTCCTTGCTCCATTGCCTTCTATGGGACAGACTGCTTTGGGACACATCTCTGCAACCGTTGAGAGGGCTCGTTCTTCTTGCCATTCCTTCGCCTGCCAGCTAGGCTCACTTTTGGACTTAGAGGTGATTTATTAATGTGGGTGACAGGATTTGGACTCCCTATTACTATTAGATACTTCTCTTGTTAGGATGTCGGATCTAAATTGACATGGGTCTAGACCTGGGGCATCTTTGACCCCCAATGATTCTTGTTCCTCATGCCAAAGAGTATCCAGGACATTTATGCCCCTTATGTGCTGTGGCCCCTGCCTCTCTGCCAGGGCCCTCCAGCATTGCACAAGAGCCACTTTGGGTCAAGGACTTAAAGTCCTCTGTGGCACAGTTCCCTCTTTCCCTCCAGGAGGTGATCCAGTCTTGGAAACACCCCACCTCGTTCAGCTTCGTGACCCCTGGCATTCCTGATCTGATTCCTGTGAGGCAGAATCAAAGAATGGAGAATGTGCAGAAGGGGCTTCTTCCCATACATATTGCAACCCTTTGAGGGTGACCCCGAACCCTCTGCTAAGTGTCTTAACAAGGCTGTTTTGACAAAATGAAGCGCAAAGGCCGAATCTGAGTGGGTTTCAGGTCAGCACCCAATGCTCCATCCCTACCTTCTTGTGGGTGGTCCCCTGCAACATTTTTCAAACATTTGGCAAGCTCTGTTGTGGATCAGTGGGTATTACAAGTGGTTTCAGGAGGCTACAGGATTCCCTTTGTAGCCCTGCCTCCTGTCAGATTCTTCTCTTCATGGGCCACTCTAGGCCAAGAAAAGCTGTGTCTTTTCAACTGGGTGATGCAGGGAGTCCTGGCTCATGTTCCATCTCAAGAGAGATGTTTAGGTTTTTATTCAAATCTCTTTGTAGTTCTCAAGAACGATGGTGCCTGTTGCCCTATCTTAGATGTCAAGGATCGTAACTCGTTTGTGGTCCATACTCACTACAAGATGGAAACCTTGTACTCTGTCATCACAGCAACGCCTCCAGGGGAATTCCTGGATTCTCTGGATCTGCAAGATGCTTGCCTGCATGTTCTCATTCATCCAGGCAGTCAGAAGTACTTCTTGTTCTCTGCACCTTGGGGAACTTCCAGTTCACCACTCTGCCCTTTGGCCTTGCCATTGCTCCTCAGGTGTTTGCTCAGGTCTTAGGAGCATTGATTGCCTACCTGCATACCAGGGGGATTAAGGTGACTCTTTACATGGAAGACCTTCTGCTGAAGGCTGTTTCCATGGAATTTCTGGACCGCCAAGTCCAGAAATGTGCTCAGATTCTTTTGTTACGGGTGGATTTTGAAGATGGTCAAATCTACTCCAGTTCGTTCTCAGGTCCTGGTTTTCCTGGGTCTCAGGTTCGACACATGCCAGTATTATGCTCTTCATGACAGAGGTTTCTGTTCAGCAGATAACGTGGCTAGTGTCCCACACTTGGAGTGGTCCTTAGCTCCGGTGTGCAAGTTCCCATCTCTGGTGGGTCACGTTATCCACCATGGAGGCGGTTCCATACTCCTTGGCACACACCAGGGAGCTTCAGAGGCTCACCATCCGGGCTTGACAGGGGATCCAGATCTATTGGAACTCTGTTTCTCTTCTTCAGGAAGTGAGGCAGGATCTCCTCTGGTGGTTGTATAGATCCAACCTGGTGAAAGGGAACCCCTTTGTTGCCCAGTATTGGACTCTGGTGATGACAGCCTTTAAGGCTGGGAAACTGTCCTGGGTCACCTGGGGGTCAGGGTCGATGGACTGCAGGGGAGACCTTCCAGCCCATCAACATCCTGGAGCTCAGGGCGATTCTTCAAGCTCTGGTGTACTGGTCCTCTCCACTGAGGGGCTGTCCAGTCTGCATCCAATCAGACAGACAATGCCATGGCTGTGGCTTACTTCAACAAGCATGGAGGCACAAGAGGTGCTTCCGCTTGGTTAGAGGTCAAGGATATTTTGGCCTGGGTGGAAGAACATGTTCCTGCCATCTCTGCCTTACACATTCCAGACGTAGAAAGCGTTTTAGCAGACTACCTCAGTCGCCAAACGGTGGACCCTGGGGAGTTGGAGCTCCATCTGGAGGTCTTTGACCTGTTGGTCCAAAAAAATAGGAGTGCCCTTGGATACACCTGATGGCTCCCAGGGAAAACAGGAACTGTATTTCAGTTTAATGACACGGGTATTTCTTTTATCATTAATATCCAAAAAACATCCATTGAATTCCTTGACCTTTTACTCATGGGTATTATTGAACAACCAGTAGTTAGCATTCATAAAAAGGAAACCATCTCCAATTAGTACCTTAGGGCTGATAGTGGCCATTTTGGCAAAAGGCTAGAAAATATACCGTATGGCCAGGATCATCGCCTTAGGCAAAATTGTAGTGAGATGCAGGCTTTTTGTTGAGAAGGGCAAAGAATTACAAAAATGCTTTTCTGGAAAAGAGTTACCACTGTGAAATGATTCACTCCTAATGTTATGAAATCTTTTCAAATGCCTTTGACAAGTTTATGTGGCAGAATACAAAGCCTAGGGTTGTCAGAACCGGTGTTTCTTACTCCCACCACCACTATTGGTGGTCTTGGCATCTCCACTTGAGCCTAAAGAAATGGATCTTTATTAATCTGGATGTCATCCTCCCTACCTGACCCGCACACTGTATTTGGCTTGTGCCCTGAGACAGAACCCTATTCGAGCTTGTCTGGCCACTTACACACTTCCCTGTCTTTTTTGGGATAAATCAAAATCAAGGAATAAATACTTTTTGGCCTCCACTAACTCACCTTTGACTCCATTGTTTGTGAGCAGTGCAGTTCGCCTGGGTCCACAACCAAATGTCAGATTTCTTGATGAATGTTGAAAAGCTTTTATCAAAAACCCACATTATCAGGGTTCCCAACTCTCCTTCAGTGACTTGCTTACACCCTCTCCACCTAGTGCTTAAAGGGGAACTTTCACCTCCAAGACGCTGTCTCTTATGATCATTGTACATACTCAGGGCCGGTGCAAGGATTTTTGTATACGCAGGCGAAGGTGCATTTTGATGCCCCCCCCCCCCAGACACAATCCACCTGCCCCCCCCCGACCTTGCCACAGTCCCCTGCCCTGGCCCACATATTCACCACCACAATGCTCCCTTCATCTCCACATTGCACCTTCCACAATGCTCCCTTCAGCTCAACACTGACCCTTCCACAATGCCCCTTCATCCCCACATTGCTCCTTCATCTACACATTTCCCCTTCCACAATGCCCCTTCATCCCCACATTGCTCCTTCCATAATGCCCCTTCATCTCCACATTGTCCTTCCATAATGCCCCTTCATCTCCACATTGCCCCTTCATCTCCACATTTCCCCTTCCATAATGCCCCTTAATCTCCACATTTCACCTTCAATAATGCCCCTTCATCACACAATGCCCCTTCATTGCTCCTTCATCTACACATTTCCCCTTCCATAATGCCCCTTCATCTCCACATTGCCCTTCCATAATGCCCCTTCATCTCCACATTTCCCCTTCCATAATGCCCCTTAATCTCCACATTTCACCTTCAATAATGCCCCTTCATCACACAATGCCCCTTCCTTGCTCCTTCATCTACACATTTCCCCTTCCATAATGCCCCTTCATCTCCACATTGCCCTTCCATAATGCCCCTTCATATCCACATTGCCCCTTCATCTCCACATTTCCCCTTCCATAATGCCCCTTAATCTCCACATTTCACCTTCAATAATGCCCCTTCATCACACAATGCCCCTTCATCTCCACATTTCACCTTCCATAATGCCCCTTAATCTCCACAATGCCCCCTGATCCCCTACCTTGAGTCCCATGGTGGTCTAGCTATAAGAGAGCTCTGTGCCTCCTTCGGCACAGAGCTGAAGCTCCCAGCTATGTTCTCAGTAATGCAGAGCAATGGGAGATGATGTCATCTCCCAGCGCTCTGTATTACTACAGAGCCTGGGTACTCTGCGTTGTGAGCGTCCCCTAGACGCCGCGAGGGACCGCTTGGTAGTGTATATCAGCGCTCCCTCACGGCAGATATATTAAATAAATAAATAAAAATCTCAACGTCTCCCTTTTCGGCGCCCTAAGGCAGCTGCCTGTGCTGCCTTAATGGTAGCGCCTTCCCTGTACATACTCTACTGGGTTTTGGCTATAAATCACATCAGCACAGCACTATATGCTGAATATCACTATGAAGAGAAGAGTGAACGCACTTGCTGGGAGGGAGGATAATTTGAGGACTGGGAAGTCCCGCTTTCTGCTGCAAAGCACTGCTGAAAGTGCTTACATCACATCTACGTTTTGGCTCACTTTAGGAAAGTCATACAATTTTAGCCGACCAACAAAATGCAGCATTAAACATGGTGCCAGGCTGAGATTCTGATATTACAGGATTAAGTGTTGAGACATAAAAATCTCAGCATTGTTAAAAGCAGCGGTAACAGTAATGTGTCACGTAGTCTCAAGTGTGCCCATTTCAAAAGAATATCGGCAATAATCCAACGTTTACCTTGCCAGACTGTGTGTGCACCGCAGAGACACGCCAGGATCACATCGAGAGCAGTCAAAAGGTGTATGTAATATATATTTAAATACAGTATTACAGTTAGCCACTAGATGGCAGCAAAAGGGTTAACGTTGAATGTTTATAGTAATTTAACCCACTGCAATAAGTTAACCCATTCACTGCCATCCAGTGGTACACTAATACTGGAAGGTCCCTGTGCCACTGCAACTTGATCCTGGCCAGCCTTTGCACAGCACACCCTCTGACAAGGTAAGCGTTGGAGGATTGTCAGTATTGCAGATATTCTTTTGAAATGGGCATACTGGAGGCTACTCTACACATTACGGTTACCTCTGTCCCTAATACCTCAACACTTATATGGCAGAGATTGTAATGTCTCAACACTTAAGTTTGTGACAACAGAATCTCACCCTTTTCAACCTAGCGCCATGTTTAATGCTGCATTTTGTTGGTCAGCCAAATGTGTGAGACATTTCAGATGGATTATAGTGAATATCTAATTAAATAAATAAGTAAAAAATATGCCAGTCTATATATACCATTTTAGTAGATTGCTCATATAAGATACAGTGTCTTGGGGGTGAAAGTTCCCCTTTAAACATTTCTGTATTACAGCTTTTCTTACACTAGAGTGGCTTTATGATATTAAACAGGGAGTCCCTACTTCCACAAACTGAGATAAGACTTTATTCCAGATGGAAATACTGAACTAGGTCAATTCAGTAGACACATTCTGAGAGATGGTCAAAATTAGATTGCATCTGCACCCCCTCACAAAAAAAAAAAAAATCTTCCATGTGGAGAGACAAAAAATACACTAAAACTACCCAAAATCCAAAGAACCTAGAGCAGCTGGATTAACACTTTCCTTAAGCTGCATAAGGCAATGGACACTGTGTGTGGGGCTATAGCCCTCCAGGTCCCCTACCTAGTCTCACATATCCCTAAATATTGTCCCCCACATCCCCACCACCCATGTTTAACCCTTCCATTGCCAGTAATATTGCTGGTCTTGACAAGGTTAACAACAAATTAAATAAAAATATATGCGAACCCCTGCTCCAACCCAAGACCCTCAACTTCCCAATACAAAGAAATGAATAACCCACGCACTAAAGGATCACACCGATCTTGCTGCAGTGGCAATGGAAAGTTTCACCATTTGTAGGAGAAAAAAAAAAAAAGCCATCCACACCAATTTCCCATCTAATAAAATGATTAATTCCTCTATTGCAATGGCAGGTAGAATTAGCCATATTGGCAATAGAGAAAAAAATGATATGTGGTCCAATCACTCCCATGTTATTTTTCAGTGCATGAATCTGAAAAAAAAGTAAATTGAAATGGAGTCAGGTGCACTCATATTAATTGAAAAAAATATATAATAAAGCAGCAGGGAATGTAAATGGGGTGCTGGGTTGTATAGCTTGGGGAATTAGTAGCAGAAAAAGGGAAGTGGTCATGCTACTCTACAGATCTCTAGTTAGACCTCACCTAGAGTATTGTGTACAGTACTGAAGACCCCATCCCCAGAAGGATATATAATTACGCTAGAGAAAAATCAGGGCTACTAAAATGGTGACTGGTTTACAGGAAAAGAAACATCAGGATAGACTAAAGGATCTGAACATATATAGCTTAGAGGAGAGAAGAGAGAGGGGATATGATAGAAACATTCAAATGCATGAAGGGATTCAACAAAGTGCAGGATGGAAGTATATTATGAAGGAGTAAAAATGTTAGGACAAGAGGCCATAGTCTAAAACTAGAGGGACACAGGTTTAGATGCAATGTAAGGAAGTTCTACTTCACTGAGAGGGTAATAGCTAAGTGAAGTAGCCTACCAGCAGAAGTTATAGAAGTTAATATAGTGACAGAATTTAAGCATAGCATAAAGCTGTCCTTAACATAAGAAAAGACCAAGGACCAAAAAAAGGTTTGAGGTTTTTACGTTAGGAAAATGGGCAGACTAGATGGGCCGAATGGTTCTTATCTGCCATCAGATTCTGTGTTTCTATGTTTAAAAAAAATAAACTTGGAAGAAACCCATCAAGACATTTCATTTGGAGGTCCAGCAATGTTCGCAATGTCTCCCTCCTGCCCCCTCAAGTCCTGCTTTGGTTATTGCCCAGGCCACTATGAGGGGGTAACCCACAGTGATTGGTTTTTATATGGCCAATGGCTTTTTAGATTTTTTTTGTAGCTAGTGAGTGATGCTAAGGTTCGTGGCTCGGATACACAGTCAGCTATAACTCTTCCTTGCTGGGCCGTAGCCAGATAAAGTTTCTGGCCGCAAAGCCAGATGTCAGACTCAATTTGAGCCAGGGGCCTAACCAGGATGAGAGGCCTGTTAACTGGAAGAGAACCAGACAATTAGACCCCTTTGAGCAGAAATGGAATACAGCTGTGTACATAAAAGGAAGGCTGCAATGGGCTGATGTACCCAATACCCAACAGATAACTGCCCGGATAAGACAGCCACAAGGAAGGTGGGATTCCTGGAGAACACCCCCTGAGGAACCAGTGACAACAACAGAAGAGGTTGGGAAAGAACCTGTGACCCCCAGACCCACCTAGAGCCCACCAACAGGAAGGCAGAGGGTCAGTGGTCACCAGTACCTCACAAACCTCCAGGGGGGCACGAGGAGAATACGACTAGGACTGCACACCCTTCCCAACCTAGAACAGGGAACAGAACAGAACCGAAGGGACCTCCAAGTCAAGAGCTACAGTGAGAAGACTCCCACTGGACCCAACAGGGATACTAATCGACCAAGTAGGATCCCTCCACAACAGGAGCTCTTTCCAGGTGTTAAGGAAGCAGAGGAGAACAGTTCTCCAGTGGAGCAGGTAAGACCACAACCCCAAAAGAAGTCGCAATGTGGTGGCGCCACATAAACAGGAAAGCGGGACAAAACTGTTGATAATGGAGGCAGCAACAAGGTACCACAGGGGACCTACCAGCTAGAGCAGCTGGGAGAATAGGAGGGACAAGCCAAAGAATGAGGCAGAGAGGCCCCAGCAGAAGGGCCGCTGGGGAATACAAGATATAGCTAGGCCTCGAAGAAAAAGCTGCGGGGCCGTTTGAGTTAAGAATGCGGCTAGGCCGCAGAATAGAGCGACAGGTCCGCAGGAACTAAACGCGGCTAGGCAGCAAGGCACAAGCGACAAGGCCGCAGAGTTACTTAATTTTGTGAGGCTGCAAAGGGATGTAGGTAGGCCGCGGGACAGAGCAGCAATGCCACTATTAACAAGCTCGACTAACAAAAGGTGGAGGGCACCGTTATGGCGCCTGAAGCCTGATAAGGGCCAGGGAGCCGAAACCCCTTCCCCCTCCTTGTGTTGCGTGGTTTCGGTGGGGGAGGTGGGGGGAGCCTGGGACAAAGGCCTGAGCTCTCTCACCCTCCCTTGCTGGAGTCACTTAGCAGGGGGAGGCGGGAAGCAAAGGGGGCGAGGCTTATAGTTTAAAAGCGGCTTACCTGTAGAGGTAAGTTTATAACAATTGTTGCTTTTATCGTTGCAGGTGCTGGGCTGTTGAAGAAGCCGAAGACACAACGTGATGGAGCTGGGATCAAGCCGACCGGAGAGGAGGAGACGGCGCCCTGCAAGATTTCTGGACCCCCCTGGAGCTGCCACAAAGATAAGTAGCGGGTTGTCTCAGGGTGGGAAGGCGGCAGGCTGGAAGCCTGCTTGCTCTGGCCGCCCCTTCCGGGTATAGGCAGCCCAAGTCTCACGGGATTTCGGTCAACCGCGAGATTTGGCCTGCATCAGGACCTAGGCGTTGGGCTGTCTTGGGCGCCGGTCCGGCGTGGTGCCCAAGGGGGAGCGCGGGAGAAGGTAGTCTGTGCAGCGGGTAGAAGGGGTAAGGAAGAGGCGTTGAGAGATAAGGGTGGGGAGGTGAGGAAGGTGAGGCAGCCTGTGCCGGTGGGAAAGAGAGGGGGGAGAGGTAGGGGACGGGAGGGCTGTGGGGCAGTAGCAGGTAGGTGTAGGGTCAAGGGGTTATCGGGTGGGGAATGCAGCAGTAGGGGGAAAGCGTTTAAGGGATCGGGGGATCAGAAGAGGTTATGGCAGGAGGAGGAGGATGAGGAGTGGGGGGAGGAGGGGAGTTTTCTCAACGGGGGGGAGGGTGCAGAGGATAGGAAGGCTAGGTTGGGACAAAGGGGGACAAGGGGGTAGACAGTGGGGTGAGGAGAGCTGGGACCTAGGGGGCAAGGGGGAAGCCAGTGGGGTTTGGATGATTGTGGCATTGGCTCCTATGAGTGGTGGAAAAGGATTTACCCTTTATTTTCTCCAGCAGCAGCAAGTAAGCAGAGGAGGGTACAGGAGAAGGTGTTGCAGCAACAGACCCTGGATGGAAAGAAGCAGACACAGGTCAGCGGTAAGAGAACATTGAAGGAGGGACAGACTACAGCAGAGGAGATCAACATGGAGTTGGGTGAGTCTTGTGAAAGTGATGATACTGTTTCTGATATTGTAACAGAGGATGAGGTGGTTGCTGACTCGTCTGAGTCAGGGGCGGACACAGAGGAGTCCGCCTCTGACTCAGATGATTCGGACGATAGAAATGATAGTAATAGGACTTTTCATATTTTGAAGAAATGTTTTAAGGCTATTAAGGGGAAGCAGGCTAAGGGTAAGCACATAAAGGGTAAGAAGAAAGAGGTTAAGAAAAGGGTTAAGAGAGATGCTATTGCATGTGAGGTAGCGGAGCCGCATGCGCATGTACCTAGAAAGATACAGAGGCAGATAAAGGAGAGGAAGTATGTGGATATTTATAAGATCTCTAGGGACGCAGTGGAGGCAAAGGAGGAAGGGGTGCGAGAGGAGAAAGGGAAGGTGAGACCGAGGCATTTTATGGAGTGGCTTAAAGGTTTTGTGCCATATGCTAGTTTATATTTGAAGGGAAGGCAGGAATGTGATGAAGTATATTGATGTCATTGTGAATATACATAGTGCATTTGGGGGATAAGCATGGTTTAATTATGATAAATCATTCAGGCGTAGGATGGCGGCTAGCAAGGTGTTGTCGTTTGGGACTAGGGACATGGATACATGGTCTAGATTGGTCACACATGATAGAAGACAGAACATAGGTAGGCCGCAAGGAAAGCCAGGATTGCTAGGTTTTAAGACAAAGGATGTGTGTTATGCGATTATTGACCGTGGTTGTGCAAGGGGGGTGGCTTGCAAATTTCGCCATGCGTGCACAAACTGTGGTGGGAACCATACAGCAAAAGTCTGTTTTAAGAAGGGAGAAAGTGAGGGGAAGAGTGATTTTCGCAACTTCCCTGGAAAAAGCGGTAACGCCAGTGAAGGTAGACCAGTTAAGTAGAGTGTTGGTAGATCACCCTGATGTGGGGGCAGTGAGTTGAAAGGTTTTGAGGAGGGTTTTGTGATTCCGGTGCAGGGAGTGGTGAAACAGAGGAAGCAGCTGAGGAATTTAAAATCAGCCACACTATTGCCAGAGGTAATTAGGGAGAAGCTAGCGAAGGAAGTCTCATTGGGCAGAATAGCTGGGCCTTTTAGGAAACCTCCAGTTGAGGGACTCATTGTGTCTCCGCTGGGGGTGGTACCCAAAAAAGAGGAGGGGAAATATAGGTTAATTCATCACTTGTCCTTCCCAGCGGGGGTGGTCAGTGAATGATGCTATTCCCCAGGAAGATTGTGGTGTGGCATATCAGTCATTTGATGATGCATTGCACTTGGTACAAGAAAAAGGACAGGGGGATTTGATGGCAAAATTAGATATTGAAGCAGCATTTAGATTGCTGCCGCTGCATCCTGACAGTTTTCAATTTACTGGGAGTTACTTCCAAGGGGGTTTTATGTACATTTTTTGAGAAGTTTAGTTCAGCATTGCAATGGGCAATAGAGCAGAGGGTGGGGGCTGCAGGGGTGGCTCACTATCTGGATGATTTTTTGTTTGTGGGGGACAAAGAGAGTGAGCAGTGTGGGAATCTGTTGAAGTGTGCAGAGCAATTGTTTGAGGAGGTTGGGGTTCCATTGGCGCATGACAAAACAGTGCTGCCAACCACTAGATTATCCTATCTTGGGATTGAAATTGACTCAGAAGCGGGGCAGGTACGCCTGCCTATAGAAAAGGTGTTGAAAGCCAGGGCGGCAGTGGTAGGAATGGTTGCCAGGGAGAAGATCACGTTAAGGGAGATGCAAGGACTGTTGGGATTGTTGAATTTTGCTTCAAGGGTCATACCTATGGGCAGGATTTTCAGCAGAAGGCTGGAAAGAGCTACGGTAGGAGTTAGACAATCTTTGCATAAGATAAGGATTACTAGGCAGCTCAGGGAGGATTTATAAGTGTGGGAGGCATTTCTCATAAATTTCAATGGCATTAGGTTGTGGAGGGAGCCACCAAGGGCGCATATGCAACTACAATTGCATACAGATGCGGCAGGGGCGGTTGGCTTTGGTGCTTTTTTCCAAGGCCAGTGGTGTGCTGAAAGATAGCCAGAGGCATGGCACACACAGGGGTTGACAAGGAATTTGGCGCTGTTGGAGCTATTTCCTATTGTGGTAGCGTTGGAGTTGTGGTATGACGGACTAGCTAACAAGGAGGTTGTATTCTGGACTGATAATATGAGCGTAGTTTATGCTATCAATCAATTGTCATCTGGATGTCAGTATGTGTTGGCGCTGATGAGGAGATTGGTGTGGAGATGCATGAAGCACAATATTAGGTTCACAGCGCGTCATGTACCTGGGGTGGATAACAGGTTAGCAGATGCCTTGTCCAGGGAGAAGTGGGATGTCTTCTTTGCATTAGCACCAGGAGCTAACAAACATGGTTGTTTATGGAGTTTATGGAGGAGTGGGGTGAGTTTTGGCAGCACAGGCGGGGAGAAATGGGGTGGTTAATGTGAGGGTATTGTTGGAGTATTTAAAACAGTTATGGAAACAGGGGGCAGCCAGAGGGAAGGCAGTAACAACGTTGGCACTGATTGCATTTTTCACAAAAGTCGGGGGGGGGGGGTCATTGACAGACAATTTTGCGCTAAGGAGGGTTATGAAAGGCTGGGGGAGGAAGCGGCAAAAAGTGGCAGATACAAGAAGACCCATAGACCAGATAAAGTTGAGTCAAATGTGTAGGGCTTTGAAGGAGGTGTGTATAGACAGGTATGAGAGGGTCTTGTTTAAGGCAGCATTTTTGATGGCGTTTTATGGTGCATTCAGGGTTAGTGAATTGGTAGCAGTGGCAAAGGCTAGGCTAGGATACAGGATTACAATGGGATGGAGTGGAATGGTCACGTCAGGTGGTGCGCTGTTGGCTGGCTAAGGCAAAAAACAGTCAAGAAGGTGGAGACCAGTGGGTAGTGCTCAACAGGAGCAGTGAAGAGGTGTGGCTAGTAAGGGTGGTAAAAGAATTTTTGAGGATTAGGCCCCCACAAAAAGGTTGTTTGTTGATACACCATGATGGCAACGCACTATCAAAATACCAATTCAGGAAGGTGATGGATAGGGTTCTGTACAGAATGGGGTCAGACCCAAGCGGGTATGGAACACATTCCTTCAGAATAGGGGCAGTGACGGCTGCAGCGCAAAAGGGGGGCAGTGAGGGTGACATTAAAAGGTTAGGGTGCTGGCGATCTAATGCGTTTAAAACTTACATTCGAATGGAAATGATCTAACTGGCGTTTTGCTTACAGAAGGAGGAAGGAAGAGGCAGATCAGAGTGTTTGTCATAGGCCATTCGTTAGTCTATTGGGCTCACCAATACCTCGCTCAGCGGCAGAGGGAGAATTTAGGAATACCACAGGAAAGCATGAAAATCATATGGTGTGGTAAGAGGGGCTTGGTCTGGGGGCAGATGGAAGCACTATTTCAGGACACCTGTTGGAGGTGGGGGAGTCCTGATATTTTTATAGTGCATTCTGGTGGTAACGATCTCACTTCCACAGTATCAGTAAAATTGATCAAACGCATTAAAGCTACATGCAGGATAAGGAGCTCCATCTGCCCTGAGATGAAGATCATCTGGTCACAGATTACGCCGCGCCGGTCATGGAAAGGGGCGATATCGCCCCGAGCCATTGAGCAGTCCAGGAGTAAAGTGAATCACGCCATGGTCTCTTGTGGGGGTGCTACCATTACGCATAATAAGATAAAAATGGAGGAAGAGGGTTGGTACAGGGGAGATGGTGTGCACCTAGGGGACAGGGGGTTACAGGTCTTTACAGAGGCAGTTAGGGAGGCCCTAGGGGTTTGTATGGGTTCACAGCGGAAGGGGGGGCATAGAGGGTCAAGGGTTAGGAGTCCCCTCTATGGGTGGCGGGTGTGGCGCTTACAGGGCCCCAGCAGTGCGGCATAGCCAGTCGGTAACGGTCAGACTTGTGCTGTGCGGCCAGGTCAGCCTGCAGGAAGGGCGGGCGATTGCCATCAAGCACTGTGGAGGAGGGGAGGCATGTAGGTATTGTCATGGCAGATTGACATTTGGGCCTTGTTTGCCTCCCCTGGTACATTGGAGAGGCGGCCATGGAGAGGGACCAGAGGTGGGGAGGCAGTGGTTTCCCTGAAAGGTCTCGCCCTTTACCTCCCATGGCTGCGCACTGGGTGCAGGCGTGACCCAAGCTATTAGGGGCCCTGGAGGCGCCACATAGGAGGGTACTCCTGGGGTTCTATAAATAGGTCAATATCCAAAATAAATAAAGCTGTGACCTCACAATTTGCCACCTTATATTGTTGTCATTGTGTTTATTTGGGGGTAACTAAGGAGGTTTGGGGGGAGGGGGAGGTTGGGGAGTTGGGTTTGTGTGGTGGCTGGAGGTGAAAAAGGGGGGAATGGCGAGTATGGTCCTTATCAGGATGCCGCCAGGAAGTAAGCAGCGAGGCTGCGTTGATTATCGCGGCTCGGCCACCTTGAAGTAAACGGTGAGGCCGCACTGCTGTTCGCGGCTAGGCCGCCTGGAAAATAGAAAGGCCATTAGGCTGCAAGCAGAGTAGGACTGCAACTAGGCACGAGAGACAGAAGGTGGAGTGGGACCACCACACAAGGCCGCACGGGCAGGGAGAAGAAGGACCATACAAGAGGAGATCAACTATAAGGAAGGCACATGGAACCGGAGACAACAACTGCAAAAAAAAAAACCAGGAGCAGAGAAAGCAGTGCTAGAACATACCAGCGAAGATGAAGGCAGACCTGATTAATCAGACAAAAGGGAAAGAATTCCTATGCCACATAAAGGGAGTCCAGCCAATAGAAGGTAAAGACGTGACAGCATCTCCCAGACATTCAGCTTCTAGCGGGGATTCACAGAACCTGGTAGAAGCTGATTGGCTGGGATGTGGAAAAGCACACATCCCAGTCAATTTATGGGAGACATTTTGAACAAAGACTGGTCATCTAAAAAGGCAGTCTCTGTTCAAAATTCCTTCATACTGGAACAGGCATCAGTGTTGTTTGTGTGTATTTTCCCACTGCCACTGACTATGGCAGAGACCACATATAAGATTTTTTTAAATAATAAGATATAATATTTCACTTTAATGCTAAAATATCTCTGTATATCTCAAATTTCTGTTTTATGCGAAAACTATTGCAAATCTGTTTTTTCGTTGTGGGGGAGTCCGCTATTTGAACTCAGACATATATGTGCATAGTATAAATACATTGAGTGCCAGAAGGCAGGCAACACATTGCTCTGCAATGCGTTGCGTACCCCTATGGCATTCAAGGGGTTAAACTATGCACAAATGTCTGAGTTATGTTTGTGGAACGTATTTAATATTTATTTTTTCTTACAGGAATGTTACTGTAGAAGAAAGAACAGAAGAAGACAGAAATGGAGAGGAAGACAGAGGATTGAAGAAGAAGACCGGCAGTAACTGACGAGACTGCTGAAGACTCTGCTGGACATCAGGATTACAGGTAAGTGTGTAAGTATACCCCACTGGCACTCATCAGGTTAATTCTACTAACATCTGACACATTTTGGGTGTGCTTAAGTCCCCACATCAATACATCCACTGGTTTTTATTAGGCTTTTTTCACTTTCAATTCATGTATCACACAGCAGGTTAAAGATGTATTGAGGAACGTTGCTCCCAAAAAAAATGGGTGCAGATTTTCACCCATTAAAGTTGGTCCCTTGACCCTTTGAGTGCCAGAGGGGTACGGAACGCATTGCTTTACAATGTGTTCCATACCCCTCGGGCACTCAAAGAGCCATATGTTCAAAAGACAGTTCTGCTATAGTTTTAGCTTCTTTTTTGTTTTCTGTTAGATATGGAATACCACCATTAGGCGGATTACCACCACTGATAATTCCCTAGTGGGTAGCTCAGTTTCCAGGTGCTATGTGGACCTTAAGACCTGGGGAGGAAAATCTTTTACTCCAAGTTCTTTCCTCAGGAGTTGCCCACTGAGGCTTCTTCTTTACACATGGTAATCTGAAGACAGAAGACATGCTGAAAAGCTGAGCATCCCTTTGAGTGCTGAGGTCCAATTGTCTCAGGTTTCCACTCCGCACAGAGGTGTCCTTTTGGAGTTCCTATTACACACTCCTGCACTCATTGATTTTGTCTGTATGTCTTTTGGGGGCTTGGAGCAGTTTCTGTGGTAAATTTAACTCTTTGTCTGCCAATTTGGCACCTTTTGGGAGCAGAGTTTCTCATTTTTTCCTTTAAATTATAGTGTTTATTTCACTTTTAACATGTTTTTTAGTGTTTTTACAACTTTTTTTTACCTCAGGGTAAAATTTTGTAAAATGGAGTCCCGTGCCTTTAAGGTGTGTTTTACCACATAGATGCCATGCTCCATTCACCTCTATGGGACTTTACAGTTTGGGACATATCTCTGCAACCACTCAGCGTAGCGAATTCACAGACAGCTCATTTTGTTTGTCTGCCCTTGCTCTATCACCCGGTCAATGTTCTGTGTGCTTTGGGGGACTCAGGGGACCTCAGGCACTGTTGGGGTACTTTTTTTATGGAAAACTACATTTCCCATGAGCGATTGCTTCGTGATCTCATTTCTGATTGGCTGCTGTCGCTGCAGCCATGTTCTGTTTTCCCTTCACAAGTATCCTATGCAAGGCTTGAACCCTCCTTCTCCACTCAGCAGATTAACCCTTCGTCTGCCAGTTCAATGCAAATGTGCAATTTCTGGGGTGAAATGTTAATATTACACACTGTATTAATACTGATTTATATTTATAATGTTGTGACACTGTTAGGATGTCAACACTTTTGGAAATTGGGGCTGGACTTATGACTAAGGATAATGGGGTGTCTGTGACCCCCCCCCCCATTGCACTTTGCTCCTTATGTCAATCAAGGTTACCTAGAGCTTGCTCAGGTAGTTTATGCCCATCATGCGCTGCTGTCCCTGTGTCTCTTCCAGGGACCTATTATACAGAAAAGAAAAAAGCGATCTCTATAAGGCATTCATGAACCCTTATCAAATTTATTGAAAATATGTAATACTTAGACAATAAAATATATCCACATAGGTATCCCCCCACTAGACAGTCCCAACCACCCTCCCTTCCCACATCCCCCTAAAACCAAAGCTGTTTTGTACTGGGCAGAAATACATGTTCCTGCCATATCAGCAGTTCATATTACCAGCGTAGACAACATTGTAGCGGACTGTAACGGATCCTACCCGTTACTGGTAGCTCTTGTCTGGGCATGGCATTTATTCACCCCTGGGCCCAAGGATTATGGATATTGGACACTCCTTTGTGCCCTGGCATACGATCTCTCAAGCCCTTATCCTGGACTAAGAGACTTTGGCTAGCCTTATGTGGATAGGCAGCTGTACCAGAGGAAAGAACATTTCAAGGCTTGGGTGCTGCAAACTCTTCTGACCTGCAAAAGGTTAATCATTTGAGTTTGAGCATATTTACTTTCAATATGTATTGTAGTCCCCCAAGCCTTTTGCTTAATTACTCAAGTCATTGTATTGAGCACTGTCTTGTGGCCCCCTGCTGTGTGATTAATCCAATCATGTCTGCCCTATTATGTTTCCCTGAATCATTTGTTGTTGGTTCTTGGACCCTTTGTGGTGACTGAATTATCCCTGTGACTACTCCATTGTATTCTGCCCTACCATTTGCTGTGTCCTATTGATGAACTGTGATTGAATTAAGTCTCCTGTACTGTGCTCCAAGTTAGTGTGGTTTGAAACTGTATAAATATGTGTGGTTTGGTTCAATAAAGAGAGTTCTGTTTTGGAGTGAACAAGGAGTCCTGGAGTCTTGTATTGCTTATGGTCTAAAGTATCCACTCTGATACCCATCTGCGCCAAGTATCCTGAATCGCCGACCGCCTGCTGCCAGTTTCCTGCGACCTAACTTCGTGGACTGTCAGGCGGTGACGTGGACTCTTCCCTGTTTCCCTGCTTCCAGTGATCCTGTGGCTGTTTCCAGTGACTGTTCATACTTCAACTGGTGCATCCGACGGCGCTTATCTGGCGTTGAGAAGGAGAGACCCAGGAACGACGGCGGAAGGCGACGCGGTCCCTTCGCAGCTTCCGTTACATTGGTGGCATAGCGGTGGGATTTCTCCTTCATTCATCGGTTGCATCAAGTGAGATATGGAGGATGCTTTTGGGTCATATGAGGATCGCTTTGAATTAATCCGGTCTCAGTGGAGTTTCTGGCTGGGCGATATTGTAAATGACTTTATTCCAGAACTGGGTGGTTGCATCACAGAGGAGCTACGGATGCAAGATGCCTACTGGATGCTGGTAAATCACATTGAACAAGAGTATGGCCCCGTGCTCCCAGTAACCTTCTCCCCGGCCCACTTGCGATGTAAGATCCAAGGGCTGGTATGGGATGCTTATCTGTGGGATTCGAACTTTGGCAGTCCAGAAAACGACCGTTTCTTGGAGCTTTTGGCCAAACGAGAAGATATGCTAGGGGGGTACGTCCCCATGAGCTTGCAAGAGGACTTGAGCGACACAGTCAGTTGGGAGTGTGAGGTGGAATACATGTATGCCAAATTAGTGCAAGGGGAGGACCCCAGTGGGCTGGGAGAAAACAGTGCCGCTGGCCCTCCTAAAGACATGGACTGTAAACTGCTGGGTGGGAGCAAGCCCATCAGTCCCCCTGAGACCCCTGCTGTACTGGGTGGTAGAGAACCCAGCAGCAGCCACAAAATGTTGACCCTGGTGGGGGTGGAAGATGGCCTGGGAGCGGAGCCGTGCGTGCTCCCCAGGAGTACAAGTAATGCCGCCTTGAGGGATGGGACTGCGGTCTCCCTCAAGGCAAAAGAAAGGCCTGTGCGTGATGGCCTACCAGAGGAGGACACCAGCGGACTGGGAGAAAGTAGGGCTGCTGGAACTCCCCTGGATATATTGTTTGACCTGATGGGTGGGGAAGAGTGCCCCATCAGTCCCCCTGTAACCCCTGACTTGGTGCGGGAGAGCAAGAGCACCAGGTCATGTGAAGTCCTGGCTGGGATGAGTGGGACAGCCGTCCTCATCCCCAGCCCAGCATCTGTTCTGCCTTCCCCTAAGACCCCTGGCCTAGTGCGTGGGGCCACGGTCATCATTAAAGAGCCTGCTATTCTCCCTGCACTGGAGATTCCCACCTTGGTGAGTGGGACCAGGATCCTCACCAAGGACATTTGTGTTGCCCTGTCCCCTGTTGACCCCAGCTTGGTGGGTGGGAATGTATTCCCCATCAGGCCCATACCTGATTTGACCCAGGAGCGTGGGAGCTGCATCCGCTCCTGTCCCTCTGGGGCCCTGGCCCAACTAAAAGGGGGAGATGGGTCTCTCTCCCCAAACTCTGGTGCCCAGAAGCCAGAGGCACAATTGCCCCTGGGAGATCCCCCTTATAGACTGGCTCTTGACCCTGAGCCACTGGCCCCAGACCCAGAAGGATTTGACTTCAGCACTGCCTGGAGATGGGCCCAGGAGAGGCCACCTGTTTTGATGTTTGTCAGGACAAACAGGCATCAGTTCCCCTGGCCCAGGTTTAAGGACACAGGAACTGGCATTTTCTTCACTGGCCCAGGACAAGGGCCCTGTACACCGCTACCGGGCCCAGACAAAGGTCTCATGTTTTCCCCTGGACCAGGACAAAAAGACTGCTTCACCCTCTGGCCCAGGATTAAGGACAAAGGGACTTGCAATTGTTTCCCTGGCCCAGAACCAGGGCCTTGTTTCCCCCTACCTGGCCCAGACAAAGGGCTCATGTTTTCCCCTGGCCCAGAACAGAAAGACTACTTTAACCACTGGCACAGGACAAGGGGCCCCTCAGTAGAAACTGGCCTAGGACCAAGGCCTTCGGACTAGTGCACTGTCCAGACAAGTGCCTCACCACCTCCATGCCCTCCTGCAGCTCCAAGCCAGCGTTTACTACCGCACCCGCTGGCTTGGAACCAAAAGGGGGAGAAATGTAACGGATCCTACCCGTTACTGGTAGCTCTTGTCTGGGCATGGCATTTATTCACCCCTGGGCCCAAGGATTATGGATATTGGACACTCCTTTGTGCCCTGGCATACGATCTCTCAAGCCCTTATCCTGGACTAAGAGACTTTGGCTAGCCTTATGTGGATAGGCAGCTGTACCAGAGGAAAGAACATTTCAAGGCTTGGGTGCTGCAAACTCTTCTGACCTGCAAAAGGTTAATCATTTGAGTTTGAGCATATTTACTTTCAATATGTATTGTAGTCCCCCAAGCCTTTTGCTTAATTACTCAAGTCATTGTATTGAGCACTGTCTTGTGGCCCCCTGCTGTGTGATTAATCCAATCATGTCTGCCCTATTATGTTTCCCTGAATCATTTGTTGTTGGTTCTTGGACCCTTTGTGGTGACTGAATTATCCCTGTGACTACTCCATTGTATTCTGCCCTACCATTTGCTGTGTCCTATTGATGAACTGTGATTGAATTAAGTCTCCTGTACTGTGCTCCAAGTTAGTGTGGTTTGAAACTGTATAAATATGTGTGGTTTGGTTCAATAAAGAGAGTTCTGTTTTGGAGTGAACAAGGAGTCCTGGAGTCTTGTATTGCTTATGGTCTAAAGTATCCACTCTGATACCCATCTGCGCCAAGTATCCTGAATCGCCGACCGCCTGCTGCCAGTTTCCTGCGACCTAACTTCGTGGACTGTCAGGCGGTGACGTGGACTCTTCCCTGTTTCCCTGCTTCCAGTGATCCTGTGGCTGTTTCCAGTGACTGTTCATACTTCAACTGGTGCATCCGACGGCGCTTATCTGGCGTTGAGAAGGAGAGACCCAGGAACGACGGCGGAAGGCGACGCGGTCCCTTCGCAGCTTCCGTTACACGGACTTCCTAAGTTGACACACAGTGGACAGCGGAGAGTGGGAACTGCATCAAATGGTGTTTGGCCTTATTGTTCAGAGGTGGGGATTTCCTTGCATCGACCTGATGACGACAAAACACAACTGGAAGGCCCCAATGTTCTGTTCCCGCTGGAGGGACCCTCTAGCTCTAGCTGTGGATGCCATTTCAATCCCTTGGCACTTTCTTCTGGCTTATATATTTCCTTCCATTCCCATGTTACACAGGGTGCTGCAGAAACTGCGACTGGAGCTCTGTCCAGTCATTCTGATTGCTCCCTGCTGGCCTCGGCAGGCTTGGTTTCCAGAGCTTCTGGATCTCTCAGTGGCGGAGCCCTTTAGGCACCCCCCTGCCATCCAGATCTTCTTCTACTGGGATACCTGTGGAAGGAGGAGGTCCATTGTCTGGGTTTGACGGCATGGAAGTTGAATCCTCAATATTGAAGCAGAAGGATTTCCTATTCTGGTGTGGTGGCTACTATGTTTAGTGCCTGCAAGCCTGTTTCCCCTAATGCCTACCATAGAGTCTGGTCTACCTTTCTTTCTTAGTGAGCTGATAAGGACCTTTTTCCAGGAATTTGATCAGTCCTTTCCTTCCTGCAGGGCAGAGTGGATAAGGGCCTCAGTTTGAGTTCCCTTAAGGTTCAGACGTCTTCGCTGTCTGTCTTCTTTCGGAGACGCATCGCTATTCTTCCTGATGTCAGGGTTTTTTTCCAGGGCGTTGCACATACTCGCCCTATATTTAAGAATCCTGCTCCTCTGGGGGATCTTGACTTGGTTCTGGGCATCCTTCAGTGCCCCCCCCCCCCCATTTGAGTCCTTGGCTACTAATCTTCTACGCCTGCTGACTTGGAAATGTTTTTTCTCCTAGCGATCATGTCTGCTCGCCGGGTTGCGGAGTTGCATGCCCTGTCTTGTAAACCACCCTTTTTGGTGTTTCAAAAAGACAAGGCTGTTCCTCGCACTTTGCAGAAGTTTTCTCCTGAAGACGGTCTCTGAATTCCACATTACTCAGGAGATTGTGGTGCCCTCTTTCTGCCCTGTCCCTACATCTGACAAGGAAAGGGACCATCACTTGCTGGATGTGGTGCACTGCTTCAAGTTATGTGCACTGCACTGAGTCTATTCATCAGTCTGACTCTCTTTGTGTCCTTCCTGAGGGTCCCAGGGAAGAGAGACCCACAGTGAAGTGACCATTGTGTCTTGGATTCAGTCTACCATTAATAAGGTGTCACGCAAGAGAACGCTGGAGCACAATGAACTGACGGAGTGAAGAAACCCCTACTACTAAACTGCAGAAGGTCAGCCTCCTCCAACAAAGGATTAGGGAGCGAGATGCTAGAGAGAGACGCTAGAGGGCGTAGCTCGGGCACGGTGGTTGACTGTACAGTGTTGTGCTGCGGCTAAAGCTGGGTAAAGGTGCTGGCTGCGAAGCCAGATTGGTCCCCTTCGGTTGAGCCAAAGGGGGCCCGCGATAACACAGCCAAGCTCTACTACCCAATCCCCAGGGAGGAATTAATCTCCAAGAAATAACAGGGTACTCACTCAGGTTAATGGAGGCCACAGGTGAACAGAACTGGAAGGCTCAAACAGGATCCCAGGTAGGCTGGAGGTGATACAGGTTAAGGGAGGCTACAGGTGGTCAGAACTGGAAGGCTAAACAGGATCCCAGGTAGGCAGGAGGTGATCTAGACAGGAGACAAACAGAGCTCAGGTAACCTGATAGCTGACAGGAGGAATGTCTGGTAGCAGTGGTTCCAGTAGACTCTAGAACTAGAAGGAACTGTTCAGGGGGCAAACGGATAAACCGCTGGAAAGCACAGACTAGACTAACATAGAGGACGCTATACTAATGCGTCCGACAAAGGATACAGGCATCCTAAATACCCACAGACCGGAAGCTGCCGAAGCGTCCCTGGAGATAACGCCGCAACCCAGCGTGACGTCATATCCGGCCGCACGACGGGGCGACAGAGGAAGCGAACAACAGGACGGTAAGGAAAGAGAGAGCCCCGGACATGACATAAGGCTTACGACCTGAAGAAGAAGCCTGTTCCCTTTCGAATCACAGCTCATTCCCCAAGATCCATTGGGGCAACTTGGGTTTACAAGAATCAGGCTTCAGCTGATCAGTTGTGCAAGGCCGCCACTTGGTCATCTGTGCACACCTTCTCTAAACACTACTGAGTGGATGATGGGAAGGAAGATCCTAGAGGCAGTTTTGCCTGTCTATGATCTCCTTTCGTCTCCTTCACTTTTACGCCCATTTGGCTCGAATTGTGTGCTGTGCTATGTTCCTGGTATGGTTCTGCATCGGTTTTTGTGTCTGTTGAAGGAGCGTCCAGCTCTGTATCAGCCGTGGCGCGGGCAGTCTCTACTTCACGTGACTGCCCCGCGACCGGGTGGCAGTGGCACTGTGGCCCGTGTAACAGGCTGTTCAACTAGTTTCTAATAAAATGGTACATTGTTGAGAGAGCACATGGGAGTTTGATAGCAATGAAAAGAAAAAAAGAAAAATGGAGAGAGGAAAGTGGAAATAAATAGTAAAGGAGAATAATCCATACATCCTCCATTGAGTGCAGTGCAATCAGTAGGGTAAGTCAGTGTTACCTAGGTGCTGGTGCTGCTGTCCTGTCCTGTCCCTGATTGCACACAGTAGCAGGCTCCTGTTCAGACTGCTGCTTCTCAGCCTGCTGAGTGCTCTGCTACTGCTCCTACGGAGCCTGCTCCATTCTGTCACTGTGTATGCAGAGTGCTCTGTGCACTGCTGTCCTAATGAGTGTATGTAAGGGTGAAGGAGCTCGAGCAAGACAGCCTCCAGCTCAAGCAGCTGCCAGATTCAGGTATGTGTCAATGACTGCATTGATGACTGGCAATTAAAATGCGACCTTTTAAACAGATACCCCATCAGCTCTGGGGTCCAGCATTCACTAGTTATGCTCCATAAGAATATTTTTATATTAAAGGCCCAAAAAGTATGTTTTCAACAGGGCCCCTATATGAATAATTATGGAACTTACTTGCTTCTCCCCAGAGAGTGGCAATTACAATATGAACGTCAGTGGGACGTTCATGTGCTTTTTTTGTTTTGCTCACATTGATTTAACCCTTAGAGCACCATAGACTTGTGACTGGCATCTAGAAAAGACCATTTAAGCCTTTTAGTGCCGCATTGCACACCACTGGCACTCTAAGGGTTAAAACAATGCAAGTAAAAGAAAAAAGCTCACTCTCCAGAGCAGTGCCATGCTAGCAGTCCCATTGCTAGGCTGAGTACAGGAATGCTTCATTCTACCTAGCAAATTGCCTCCATTAGCAATACAAACAGCAAGTACCTGTCATTGAACCACCTTGCTACTTTTAGCTTCCAGCTGCATTAACACGCTCATCTTCAGATATGCGACTGTTCAGTAGGTGACATGAGATTCTCGCACTGTAATGCAGTGCGAGATTTGTCATGTCGTCATTTTTAGCATTGTGACGTGGTTAAAACTATCCTCTTATTCCTCCTAGCGGCCTGATGTCTCTGGTGTCACTGGACTGAGGCCAGGCAAGGAAGGTAGGCACTGAGGAGGGTGGGACAAAGGGGGCTTCAATTTCCACTCGCCCTCACTCAATTTCTCCTCGCCAAATCCGAGGAAGCGAGTGGAAATTTTGAGCCCTGTCTATATCTCTCAAGCCATAGTGGTTTGAGAGATAGGGTTTGCACCATTCTGCTTATTTTCCAAGGCTCTATAAAACAATAGAAAGCTTTTATGGGACATTACAGTCCCTTTAACAGGTAAGACTAAAATCCTTTTTTTTTTTTTTCTTTCCAGTATTCTTTCATAGCATAGGTAATTGAATTGCTTACCGTGCTTGGAAAAATACTGCTGTTGTTTTTTTGTTTTGTGTTTTTTGGGGGGGGTCAGGGGGAATTAAATAAAGGTCATAATCCCTCAGTATAAAGTTGTGCTATGATCAGGTTCAAATTAGCGCTATATTAATCTATGAGAGTTTATAATGTGACAACATGTAAATAAAAATGGATTTTTCTTTTCATTGTATCAAGTATTTTATTTATTTATCTTGATTATTTTTATTGCTCTGCTAGTTCTTCACTTAATGTTCATTTGTAGATTGAATCGTCTTGATGCATTTTTTTTTAATTTGATGTCTGATGTTCATATCTTTCCATCTACACGTATTATTTTGTCTACGATCCATTTATAAAAGTAACGGGTGGAGGTGTAAATTCCTGGTTTCCGTTTTTGTGCGCAGCCATGTTCCCAGCTGGTCACTTCCATTACATAGTAGTGCTTAGTAGCGCATAGTAGTGCATAGTAGTGCTAGTTTCTGTGTGTGTGTGTGTGGTTTTGGTGGTGTGGGGGAGAGGTGTTGGTGTGGGTCTGGTTGTGTATGTGTGGGGAGGCTTGTGTGTGTGTCTGTGGTTTCAGAGCAAATGGCAGACATTTTTTTTTTCTTTTTTCATTACTTGGATAGTAGTGGGCAAGCTGGATAGTGGGGGTGGGGCAAGTCCCTGCATGATTTTCATAGGACTAGCAGTGGCCCTATGAAAATCACTCCCCCATTGAATGGCCCAATGGGAACAGTAACTCCTCCTTAATACCACACCTGGGTGTGTTTGCCAGGCACACAGAAGTCTTCTTATATATATATATATATATATATATATATACACACCATATATACATATGCTCACAGTATACACAAACACACAATGTAACCACATAATACGTATAACACTATGCACAATATGCACACCACCATATGGCAAACAATATATGTACAATGCAGAACAATATACTCAATACAACAAAAGCTACATGCAGTACACCATACCCAATAAACAAACTGCTATATGCTAAATGCTGTACGCCAAACGCTATACACCAAAAGCAATGCACCAAATGCTATATTCAATGCGCCAAATGCTATACACAATGCACCAAACTCTTTACACAAAATGCTATATGCCATAAGACAAATGCTATATGTAATGCGTCAAACGCTATAGTCAATACAGCCAATGCAAAATGCCAAATGCTATTACTCAACAAGCCCAATGCAATAGGCCAAACGCTATATGCGATACACCAATCTCTATACAGTAAACACTATATGCAATGCACCAAATGAAAAACACCAAGCCCTATATGTAATAAGCCATTCGCTACATTCCACACTCTATACGTCAAACGATATACGCAATGAGCCAAACTCTATACAAAACATTATATGCAATACACCAAATGCTATACAGAATACGCCAAATGCTATACGCAATGCTCCAAACTCTGTACGCAAAATGTAAAACCCCAAGCTACCAAACGGTATGCACCAAATTCAAAATACCAAAGGCTATATATGCAATGCACCAAAGCTATATGCCAAATGTTATACACAGTGCGCCAAATGCAGTATGCAGAATGGTATACTCAGTGTGCTAAAAGTGATACACAATGAGCCAAACTCTATACGCCAAATGAAAACACTAAAGCTATGTGCAATGCGCCAAATGCTATATACGGAATGCAAAAAACCAAAGGCTATACGCAATGTGACAAACTCTATACTCCAAAAACTATATACACATAAAGCCAAACACTATACACAATATGCTAAACACTATACATCAAACTCTATGCGCAATATGCCAGACTCTATAAGAAATGCACCATACACTATATGCAGTGTTCCAGGTGCCAAACGCTGTACACAGTGCTCCAAACGCTATACAAAATGCTCCAAACATAATAAGCAACAAGCCAAATGTTATACGCAATAAGCCAAAAGTATACTCCAAATACATTACGAAAACACTATACACAATACTTTATATGCAATATGCCAAACACTATACAGGAAATGCTATATTCAATATGTCAAAATTTACACGCAATGATTCAAATGCCAAACACTATATGCTTTGTGGCAAATGCAATGTGCTAAACTCTATACACAATGCCTCAAATGCTATACACCAAATGCAAAATGCTATATGCAATATGCCATACGCAATCCAACAAACTCTATAAATGTAATGAAACTCCAAACTCCTTAAGCAAAAGCAATGCGCCAAACGCAATACACTACACGTAGTACACTAAACACAAAAGCCAAATGCTCTATGCAATAGTTCCAAAACTTTTTGCTCAAGGCACCACTATAATGCAGTCTGGCATTTTCAGGGCACCCCTATCACTTTGTGTCATTTGTCAAGGGTGTAAAGAAGGTTACAACCCATAAATATAGTTATTGTTAGACCTTACAACTAAAATAAACCTACCATGCATACTAATAGTCTTAAATATAGGGTTGTAAGTCTGCATTCACATTTTCTTCAAAGCCTTATAGATAAAATAGGGCACCCTAAGTGGATGTCCGTGGCACAACACGGTACCCTGGTAGAGAAACACTGCAATAGGCCAAACAATACACCAACTGCTATACACAATCCTCTATACGCAATACGCCAAATGCTACACAAACGCTATATGCAAAACACCATGTGCTATAAGCAAATGCTATATAAAGACACTAAAGCCAAACACCAAATTCAATAGGAAAAACTGTATATGCAATAGGAAAAACTATATATACGCAGTGGGCAAAATGCTGTATTCAGTATGCAGAATGCAATATGCAAAAAGCTATATGCAAAACACACAAGCTCACATGCTCTCACATGCTGTTGCTCAATCATGCGCATACACTTTCATGTTCAATGCTCACTGATGAAGAGTTGTGTAACGCAGTGCTTTCAAATGCATTGTACACCTTTTTGGAGCTGAAATGGCTAAGCACTTACAATTCAAAAAAGACGATCATCAAAGCAGTCATTGTCTTATTAACCTCATGGGCAGTGCTGTGCCAATATTGCTAGTCAATCATAAAGGACATAAATAACATTTTATCAGGAAACATAAAATGAAAGCTAAAAGCATTAAAAAGCATCAAGATTGCAAAACAAAAAGCTACACCAGGCCCTGGAACAAGCCTTTGCACACAGTGTCTGTAATGAATCCTACCCATTACTTGAGCCCTTGTCTGGCCGTTCGACTGTTTAATCAAGAACTGTGAACATTTCGTACTGTTTGGACTCTGTGCTGTGCCTTGTCGTACGAACTGGCCAGCTATTACCTAAGAGATAGACTTATGTTCATAGACTTTGGTTAATGTATGTCGAATGTTATAATTTACTGTATGTAGTATGTTCGAGGGTTTACACACTCACTGACTGCCAGTCTACAGGTACCGGCACGGTGTGCAATCAGCGCCACTGGATCGAACTTTCGGCGGCTGCTGCAAGAGGGGAAAGCTGGGTCACTCGAAACCCTGGAGTAGGCATGCAAATATCTTCCATAGTCTAAGCTGGAGAACCGTAGGCAGCTCAGGGATTGGTCAAGGTTGGAGCAAGGCATTCAAAGTAGTCAAACAACGGCCCCAACCTTGGGCCACTGTCCCTAAGTTGTGTATTGCAGCCATTCCAGCCATTTGACTATGTGTACTGTAGCTAAACCCCCTGCTGTGTGTTAATTAAGCCATTGTGATCTGCAGTCAGACCCCCTGTCGTGTGGTACTTAGTTCAAGCCCTCAAGTCTTTGTTCATCAAACCCCTTTTGTATCTGAAATGTAATCATGTCTGAGTTATTGTATCTGTTAAAGATCATCTGTTGCTGGCCTTTGTCTGATGTATTATGATTGGATCACGCCCTATTGTATCTGGTTTCCCTGTATGTTCAATGTAGTTGACTTGTATAAATATGTGTGTTTTTTGTCAAAATAAAGTGAGTCCTGGAGTCTTGTGTGTTCCTGTGGTATTAAAGCAGCCACTCTGATGCCCATCTGAGCCCAGGTTCCTGCATCGTTCTTCCGTCTGCTGCCAGTATCCTACTACCCCATTTCAGATGCTGTCAGGTGGCAACGTGGACTCTGCCTTGCTTCTTCCAGTTCCAGTAGAACCTTCGATTTGAGCACCGGAGTGCTTGAACGGCTTGGCTACCGCTACCCTTTGTTCCTGCGACACTTTTCCTGTTCCTCGTAGCCCGGGGGTTAGAGGCTTCACACTCTACTGCACGGTGTTCGGGTTCTACGACACTCGTCGGTTCGAGAGCCCGTCGAACTCTCCTCGATCCGCTCCCTTCGATGTAGAGTCGACTACTCTGGGGTTCGACTCCACTCTCAGTTGACCACCGTACCTTTGATCTGTTCGACCGATGCATCCGATGGTGCCAGTCCGGCTTTGAGAAGGAGAGACCCGGGAACAATGCTGGAAGGCGACGCGGTCCCTTCTTAGCTTCCGTTACAGTGTCATCATAAACAGAAGAATAAAATTACCTGACAGCTGTTGATGCCCCCTTGCTCGTGCCCCGCACAAAGATTGTATATATGAATGTTCCCATCGTACCAGTTGGTACTGTTGCAGAGTGGAGTGAAAACCTGTTCCACCCTGGCCTCCTGCAGGATGTCTGCTACTTTTCTGTCTAAAATAATGGAAGAGAAATAAAGCAATTTTGTTAAACCTTCAAGCAAATCCAAGGAGCATGGTCTGTATATTACATATGAAAATATAGTACTTTATCAGCTCTCACATGTCAGAGGAATTACTTGTTAAACACAAATATTTCTTTTGTTTTCAAATATGCTCCTACAATCCATGTATTAAGGGCATGGTTTATCAATTCATGAGAAGTAACAATCATCAAATCCTTAGGCTATTCACTGGAGCAGTGACAGACAACCAGCTTCATCCCAAGGGCCACACATTTGGTCCTCATAATCCCAAAAGGTCTGCACTTTATGGTTTAAAACACAATATGAGTTGAAAAGTAGATTAAACTTGGGAAAGCATATGTCTTTACAGTGAAATTGAGGCTAATTGGGGACAAAAAAATGTTATATGGTCTTCACAAACAAATTTGTCACATAGAAACTAAACCCTTGGAGGGTACAGATGTCTCCAAAGCATTGAAAATCAACAGTCAGATGACAGTGTAATGGGATCATGTTCTGAGAATTCTTCTTAGAACAAAGATGTAGGGACAACAGAAGTGGCAATTGTGTAATTAAATAGAATTGTTGCAAGGGTCGGCAGCAGCTTTTTGACAATGTGCAAATCATTAGAAGGGCCACCTAAGCCAGCCCTTATATGGGTCCCGGTGGGACCATGGGACCCATATGGCACTTTGACAGAGGCACGTTCTGTAGGGCAAAAAAAAAAAAACTTGCCGGCAGAGGAGCGGGCTCTCTCTGGGTGGGCAGTCAGTTTGCTCACAGACATCCTCCCGTGTTGCCTCTCCCACTCCCCGTGCTGTACTGAGGCCAGAGTGTCGAGGGTCACGTGACCTGCCGTTGCTCAGACTTCAGATCACATGGGGAGCGCAAGAGGCAGCATGGGAGGATCAAGTTGCCTGCCACTAGACACCAGGGAGCCTGACAACTGTGGGTGTTGGCTGGGGTAAGTTCTGGGTGGGCGATGGGGCATGTCCTGAGGTGTTGGGGTAAGTCCTGGGTCAGCAATATGGCATATGGAGGGAGAAGAGAGACAGACAGAGGCTGGAAGAGGAGAGAGACAAAAGAGGTGAAGATACATGGCAAAGAGAGACATGGGGAGAGGAAAGACATGTATGACATGGTGAAGAGAGAGACAGACATGGGTGGGATGGAAGGAGAGAGAGAGACAGTCATGGGTGGGATGGAGGGAGATACATGGGGGGATACAGACATGGAGGGAGAGCAAGACAGACATAGATGACATGGGGAGAGATAGACATGCTGGAAAGTGGGTGGCAAATATGTTAGGTACGCCTATGGGAGGGACATAAATGGGGCGGGGCATAAGGGGCAGCAAAATAAGATTTTGCCTAGGGTGACAAAAATCCTTGCACTAGCCCTGAGTACAGGAGCAGACATACCTGATTATGAAAGGGTTAAAGTGGTGTCCTGTGTGAAAGATTTCTATCTAATAATGTTGAAAAAGTAAAAAAATGGACATTTATAAAATACTAGTTGAAGAGCCCGTTACACGGGCCACAGTGCCACTGCCAGCTGGTCGCGGGGTGGTCATGCGCAGTAGAGACTGCCCGTGCCACGTCTGATACAGAGCTGGACGCTCGAGCGTCCAGCTGTGTATCAGCTCCGGAGTGAGCAGCAGTCTCTACTGTGCACTAGCCCTGAGTACAGGAGCAGACATACCTGATTATGAAAGGGTTAAAGTGGTGTCCTGTGTGAAAGATTTCTATCTAATAATGTTGAAAAAGTAAAAAAATGGACATTTATAAAATACTAGTTGAAGAGCCCGTTACACGGGCCACAGTGCCACTGCCAGCTGGTCGCGGGGCGGTCATGCGCAGTAGAGACTGCCCGTGCCACGGCTGATACAGAGCTGGACGCTCGAGCGTCCAGCTGTGTATCAGCTCCGGAGTGAGCAGCAGTCTCTACTGCGCATGACTGGTCGTCACACATGTTTGAGCACATTATTATATAGGATAATCTAGAACTTTTACATGGTATTTTAAAACTGTCCATTTTTTACAATTGCAGCAGAGTTAGATAGCAGTCTTTCACATAGGACACCACTTTAACCATTTCATAACCAGGGATGTCTGCTCCTTTACGGTTAGATTTTCTAACCCTTTGAGTACAGGAGCAGACATTCCTGGTTATGAAAGGGTTAAAGTGGTGTCCTGTGTGAAAGATCTAACACTAATGCAGTTGTAAATAATGGACAGTATTAAAATATCATCTAAAATGTGCAATTCTTCCATTTGTCTTTATGTTATACTAACTGCACAGGGAATGTAACCAGGGGAGATGGTTGGATTTGAAAGACCTAGGGCTTAACCCATAGTGTGCTAGAGGGGTATGCAATGCATTGCTAAATAATGCATTGCATAACCCTCTGACACTCAAAGGGTTAAATGTGCATAGAGCAACCATATGGGCGTGTTTTGGTGGGTGTGATTTGGGGGGGGCAGCATTTCATCCTTGGACCCAGGCAGCACAAGGTCTTGGGCCGGGCCTGAGGGCCACACATATATAATATAGTTTGTGGCACCAATTATATAAATGAAAAGTCCATAATAAGGGGTACGGAATAATGGAAATGTTGGAATTGAATGATGAAGACCAACTTTGCAAACTAGATCTATTTGTACAAGAAAAGACTATTAACCCTTTGAGTGCCAGAGGGGTATGCAACACTTTGCAAAGCAATGTGTTGTGTGTCCCTCTGGCACTCATAGGGTTAAAAGGTGATGTAGTACAAGCATATTCAATAAGGTAACTCTAATATCAAATTTCTGAGAAAATATCTGCATAACATCCGTAAAGAATGGAGCAGTATTTCTCAGCCTTAGTCATCAGAACATACCAACAGTTCACACTACTGAATAAATCTGCTTAGTTAAAGGGGCAGTAAACGTTTTTATGAAAACCTTTGTTACAGAGTTTTTTTCTGCTGATTAAGACATGGGCACTCTATCTGCTGTCAGTTGTTTAATTCAAAATGTATAACATTTAATCAGGAAGGGAATTTACTGTGTTTACTTCCTAGAAGTTTTAATGGGCAGCATGACTTGGCAGTTTCTACAATACATATTTTTTCATTAAAAAAAATTATTGCTCCTTTAAAGTTGAGAAATCAGTTGCTCAGCCATTGTAATTTAGCTCCTAGTGCTTAATTAGGGATATCCTGAAAACCCAACCTGTTGATGAGGACTGGAGCTGAGAATCACTGGATTAGATGAAAGAAAGCTTGAGCTTTGGCATAGGAAGGGTTCTTTATCATAAGTTCGAAATTAACTATTAACCTCTAAGTCCTGGGATTTTTAAGAAGTTTGTCCTCTAGGGAGACCAGATACATAATTCAACATTTTGTTATCTATTTGTTTAGAAGTGATTTGTGTGTATAACTTAATAGTTCAATATAGACCATTATGTATTGCTTTTTCCAGGACAAGGTCAGCTTTCAATGACACCTAACAAAGTACATTTTTCGTTGTGGAAAAAGTTGATGTCCTAAATACGGAAACAGAATAACCATGTGTATGTTTTCATATTGTCATACTCTAAATCTGATACAACTTTCCATCTGTACGGTGTATATATTCCTAATGTCATACACGAAACCTGATACAAATTTCCATGCATATATTTTCCTAATGTCATACACTAAATCTGATACAACTTTCCATCTGTACGGTGTATATACTCCTAATGTCATACACGAAACCTGATACAAATTTCCATGCGTATATTTTCCTAATGTCACACACTAAATCTGATACAACTTTAACTACGCAGCTATTGTTACAATTGTTTTTAAAATCCCATCTCCCCCTTATTCCAGTGAATCCAAAAAATGTACATGCATTCGTGGCCTGAGCTAACTGGTATTTTCATTTATATAAACTCAAAATGCACTTTGCATGTGTTATAAGGTAAACTTACCTAGTAAAGAGTAACAACCTTTTAAAAGTATATATCTCTTATGTCCTTTGTGGAACACAGGAACCATGGGGTAAAGTATCCTCTGGCCAGTAGGGCACATCCCTTGACTAATAAAGGCTCTCAGAGGCAGAGACTCCCTCCTTGTTCCACTTTATCCCCCATCTGGCATGCTCAGTTTTAAAAGTGCCCTCCATAGGAGTGGAAACAGGGCAAGGATTATCTCTTGGCCAGTGAGCCATTCTTTCATTATGGAAAATAAAGTTTCCATAATTCTGTTTTCCCAGGGTTTAGAGCAGGGAAGGGGTGGTCCTACTCTGACCCTCTTCCTTTCTGGACTTCATTTGCTATGCAGAGGCTGGTCTCTCCCTCCTTGCTTGCCACATTAACCCTGTGTAGTCATCAGATATGTACTTTTATCTCCATTTCTTTAATGATTTTTGGCCATTCCTCGATTAAAGGGGTTTAGACTCTTGGTCACAGGGTCATCCTGTTCCCAACAAAAGGCACATTAGCCACATTACAGTGCAACTGAGTTTAGAATATATTGCAAAGGGGAAAGATATGAAATCATCAGGGTAGGGGATATTATTTTTATATAGTGATAGTGCTAAATAGACTAGTTCTGCTCCACACCCACTACCTGCCGCCAGGAACAAGATCCCAGCCACTAGATCCACATAAATATTACAAGAAAAAAACAAATATATTCCGACGCTGGTATAAGATGTGTTTTAGAACAAAGACATGTGATAACCAATATTAGATCAAGAAAACTGTATTTAATAAAATATTTATATTTTGTATATAGTCTCCAATATAAATCTAAGACTATAAATGTATGGATATAGGATCACTTCATCATAGTCTAATAACAATGGTAAAGTGACTTTTCTGATTTAATTTAAAACACAATAAAGTGTAAAAAACACACTAACCATCTAAATATCATGTGAATAAAAATACATTAAACTCAAATCAGTATCCCCAGTTTACAAGAAAACCGAGTGATGTGTCAGCAGTTCTTGAACAAATACACCACTTACATATCTTCACCCTCCCAGGGTTAACTAAACAAAGTGAACTAGTTCTCGGATAATACACCCCACAGTACAAACTCTACCCGGAGTAAGATCTGTCCGTCACCAAATGTCCACTGTCTGTTAACACACAAGGTTATGGATGGATAACACAGCGTCATTTAATGCAGTATAATGCAGTATATAATGCAGTAGATTGGAAGACACACGTATTATATGTTTCTGGATAAATGACCGCTTATCAGGTTATATACCCCTTCAGTTCAGTTTTTTCAAAAAACGTAATTATCAATCATTACTTACCAGCATTTAGGGACTATACGCTTGGGATCCAATGTTATCAGATTGGGACTTTACATAAGAGATTTGTATATTTTTTGTGATCAATCATAGAGTTTTGGAATTTTTTGATCATTTTTTTGTGGGGTTATAGGAGTTTTTTGTTATTGGGAATGCGCCCACTGTTAAGAAAAGTTGTTGCTTCTTGGTGGTGGGGGTGAGTGTATTAATTCAAGGCAATGTCGATATATAGTGTTAATATATTTTTTAATATATTGGTTGGCTTGAGGGATTTGTACAGTGATGTTGTGGCATTATAGGATGTTGCGTTATCCATCCATAACCTTGTGTGTTAACAGACAGTGGACATTTGGTGACAGATAGATCTTACTCCAGGCAGAGTTTGTACTGTGGGGTGTATTATCCGAGACCTAGTTCACTTTGTTTAGTTAACCCTGGGAGGGTGAAGATACGTAAGTGGTGTATTTGTTCAAGAACCGCTGACATATCACTCGGTTTTCTTGTAAACTGGGGATACTGATTTGAGTTTAATGTATTTTTATTCACATGATATTTAGATGGTTAGTGTGTTTTTTACACTTTATTGTGTTTTAAGTTAAATCGGAAAAGTCTCTTTACCATTGTTATTAGACTATGAAGAAGTGATCCTATATCCGTACATTTATAGTCTTAGATTTATATTGAAGAGTATATACAAAATATAAATATTTTATTAAATACAGTTTTCTTGATCTAATATTGGTTATCACGTGTCTTTGCTCTAAAACACATCTTATACCAGCACCGGAATATATTTGTTTTTTTTCTTGTAATATTTAAGGGTAGGGAATATTACTTATGAATAGAAAATGACTTACCTCCTTCTTTCTTGCTCCCCCATCCAGCTATGTTGCAATCAATCATAGGTTCTACAGGCGTGGTATCTAGATGGAGACAAGCAGGCTGTGCAAAGTAGTTATATTCTATTGGTTTATCAAGTCTTAGCAGAGCAATATCCTATTGTGTGTTCTTCTTGGAATAGCTCTCATGCACATATATTCCGGCTACCTTTTGAGTCTGGACATGTTTTGCTGGTTTAGATAATTGGTGTGCTCCAATGACAACTTTCCAGACTTTTAATCTGTAAAAGAGATTAGTAATGTACATAAATAAGAGAAATGGACCATTTATGATGCTTACTAAAACAACTGTAACTCTCTGGTTGTCACGGTTTACAGAACACTCAGACAATTTGGCAAGGTAAAATCAGCTTTATTAAAAATAATAATAATAATGGACGCAGGGTCCCTTCACAGGTCCAGATCCAAAACAGTGCCAGGGAACTTCCAAATCTGACACAGGTCAGGGTACAAAGAAGAAGAACAGGTATAACATATTTATAAGCAGGAACAGATGACAGGAAACTGGAACTGAACCTCAACAATACCACCTAGGAAGCGGCCTGCGAGCAGAGGTAGGTACTGCAGGGCAGAATCCCCAATAGAATTTGGGGACGAGTGCGAGGGCAATAGGAACACAGAGACGGAGCATGACCCGGGTATCAAGGTAGCACACGGACTGACAGTAGTCTGCCCTGGTTGGAGACTAGAAAGCCAGGCAATAGGACTAGCCCAGATGACTAAGGTAGCTACAGGCAAAGTAGACCGGTACAAGCTACACTCAGGCAATACAGGCAACAGGAGGCCACAATGACAGGTACAGCCTTATATTCAGCGGTATAGGTAACCTAGGCCACGCTGAAAGGTACAGACAGATTCAGAGGTATAGGTAACCTTAGGCCACACTGACAGGTACAGACTTAGATTCAGTGGTATAGGTAACCTTAGGCCACACTGACAGGCACTGGCTCTGTCTTGATGGCAAGATGAAACCAAAGGCAACACTGACAGGCACAGACTTTTTCTCTGGAATATATGTACAGGAGGCAACACTGACAGGCACAGGCTCTTTCTCTGGAGTATATGTACCGGAGGCAACACTGACAGGCAAAGGCTCTATCGCAGAGATAAACGGACCCGGAGGCAACACTGCCAGACACAGGCTCTATCTCAGAGATCAATGTAAATGGAGGCAATACTGACAAGCACAGGCTTACTCTCAGGAGGCCGAGGTACCAACGGCAACACTGACAGGCACAGGCACACGCTCGGTAACTAGCGAGTCAGTGAGACTTGGACTATGCAGTGAGCTCTATAGAGCTACAACTAGATTGGTACACTGAGAGTGATAGTAAGCCACAGCCTGGATCGGTACACAGATAGCGGTAGTCAGCCACAGCCTGGATCGATACACAGATAGCGGTAGTCAGCCAAAGCCTGGATCGGTATACAGAGAGCTTATCACGGTGCCCGTGCTATTTGGCGACATTCTGTCAGTTTCCACTCCTGCCTACATCCATTGGCTGCACCGTCATTGTCCCGCCCAGTATTTGTCCTTAAAGGGGAACTACCACCCTGCAAAAACTTTACATTAATTAAGTCTTCATCTGGTGACTAGCTGCTTAGTAGCGCTAGTCGCCAGAAATATTACCTGGTTTCAAAGATTTTCAAGTTTTTAGGAGGCTCACAGTAGAAGGAAGCATGGACATCTTGTCATAGTGACGTCCGTGCGCCTGCACTGTCAGTCCCTTTTGGAGCCGGGTTTTGGCACTTCCCCAGTGTCTTTTCGTGGTGTTTCCATACCAGCGTTTGTTCCTGTCATTCGTGTGATCTCAGTGTACCGACCCGGCCTGCCTGACGACTCTGCATCTTGATCCTTCCTGTGTACCGACCCGGACTGTGAGACTATTCTGCATCTCGTTCCTGCCTGTGTACCGACCCGGATTGGCTGACGTTCCTGCTCCGTGTATTGACCCGGCCTGGCTGATGTTCCTGCTCTGTGTACCGACACGGATTGGCTGAAGTTCCTGCTCTGTGTACCGGCCCGGCTGACGTTCCTGCTTGGTGTACCGACTTGGATTGGTGACGTTTCTGCTCTGTGTGTGGTCCCAGCGTGGCTGGGATACTGTGGTTGCGTTTCTCTCCTGCACGCCTTATCCGGTCTCCGGTAGAAGCGGTGTCACGATCTCCCTGTCTCCGGACAGTTCACTGCAGTCTGGTCTCTGTTGCCTCTGTGTCGCCCAGGCGACATTTCTGTGCGTCCTCACTTCAGTGCAGTCCTCGGTTGGGTGCCTCTCAGGACAAGTTGCTCTGTTCCGTTACTACTACGGCAGCCCTCAAGTGCTCAGTCTCCGTTACTGCTACGGCAGCCCACAAGTTGCTCAGTTCCGTTACTGCTACGGCAGTCCACTAGTTGCTCAGTTTCCGTTACTGCTACGGCAGTCCATAAGTTGCTTAGTCTCCATTACTGCTACGGCAGTCCACAAGTTGCTCAGTCTCCGTTAATGCTATGGCAGTCCACAAGTTGCTTAGTCTCAGTTACTGCTACGGCAGTCCACCAGTTGTTCTGGTTTCCATTACTTTTGGGCGTTACTCGATTTGTGCTCTCTCTTCAAGACTGAGCTTCTTAAAGGGCCTTGCACTATTAGGGCCTGTCAGTACTCTCGGCCTAATAGTAATCCATTCAGTGCTGTCCAACTGAGAATCACACGATAACTGCCTGACCTGTATCAGTATATCGAACTCTGGATTACTCGCATATACTGGACCCATGTGGGCCTACCTCATTATAACCTGTCTTGTGTCTCTACTATATTGTATATATATTACAGGACCCATGAGGGTTATTGTTATTATCATTGTTCAATAAAATTGTGTTTTATCCAAAACCTATTGTGTCTATGTGTGTCAAACAAACCGTTACAGAGCGGTAGTCAGCCAAATCCTGGATTGATACACAGAGAGCGGAGTCAGCCAAAGCCTGGATCTGTACACTGATAACGATAGTCAGCTACATGTGGATCGGTACACAGAGAGCGATAGTCAGGCAATCCGGGTCGGCAACGGTAGTATGGCAGCGAAGACAGGAGCAAGGTCAGGCAGAACTGGATCATACATGGAACAGGATACACAGCAGCAAACGTCTGGTCAGGAACACCACGAAAGGACACCAGAGGTAGTCAGGACTGTGTGTAAAAAGGCAACTACTAGGTGGAGCAGAACCCAGCGGCCAATAAGAATCCAGCAGGCAATACACAGGAAGTAGCAATGTCAACGGAACAAGAAATCACGGGCACCGTCATACTGGTGCTTTAAATGTGAACATATGCTGTGACGATCCATTATTCTTAGAATCATTAGTAACAACTGATCTTTAACACCATGGATGCAAAATATATCATCATATATTCTATATTTAATGATAAATGGCTTTTTAATTTACTATTTCCATGGTCATGACATCCAGGAATGATTTATGATCTTATCACATTATAATGGTAAACATCATAGGGGACATTATAATTTTCTGGTCATACTAAAGAAAGTGGGGGTTATAATTAGCAGTTGTTAGTTTTCCACTATGTAGCTGAACTAGTCTCCTGGAACAGCTGTTTCTTCAAAGCTGTATTATCTACAAACTAATCACAAATTCTCCCAGAGTTGTCTATTCCATTACCTCTCCCAATAGTAGAAACAGATGTTAAATGTTACTTACTTGTTCTTTGGCTTAAAGCAATGACCAGCAGACAACACCCATTGTCCATTAATGAGGGTGCCTCCACAAGTGTGGTCGTAATTAAACCAAGACTTCTTCTGCAGACTAACAGCCCATTGCTAGTTTCCTGGCAGGGCATCGATACCTCCAACAATCCGAGAGGTCCGGGGATTCTCCACAAACAGAGGCCGGTAACCACATTCTAGAGGAAACAAGAGGAGTTTAGGAAACGCTAGATTTGTACCAAAATTACAAGTTTAAAATGAATTATAATACAGAGATAAAGACTGTGTCCGAAATATTCACATGTATTAACTTTGTGAGTGATAGAGTGCTATGCTCCTAAGAAAATATTCCTAAACTGAAATGTCTTTGTGACCTCTGATATTCATGTCAGGGACACATATCCCTGGGGCTGCTTCACGTTTCTTTAGTTCTCTACATAATGGGTTACAGACGCGTACACAACACATTAGAAAGCAATGGTTTGTGTACTCACATGTAACGAAAAAGATTGAGGGGATTAGGAAGTTGAAGTTGTTGCATGATGATCGGTTCGAGGGTGCTGCTCCAAATCCTGTCCTCTTGTCCCACAGGCATTCATAGCATGATCCATCCTTGGACAGAAGATGTTCCATGTGACTGGACTGATGTCTTGACAACACTACTATGAAGCACACCCCTTGGAGTTCCAAGTGTTTGTGTTGGGGATGCAATGTTTGACCTGATGTTCACAGCATCCTATACTGGAACATTCTCAAATAGACACAGAAAACACTGATTCATGTGTGTACTAACATCCAGGTATCAAACCTGTACAGTTAGAATGCTCATCTCCTGAGTTGTCAAACCTTGTGGACAACACATGAGCAGAACAGTTGTGTTTCTAAAGTATTACAATTTTGTTTTAAAGTACATTTAGTGTGCTCATGCAAGTGTCTAATGCATATAGGAAACATACCCAGAGAACACATGTACGTTCTAATGTACTTTCAGACACAATAAAGAAGAACCATCACCATTCAATCTGTGTTTGTATGAAGATATGTTGGATAACACATGTGTCAATGTGTAACCACGCTCAAGGCTAGAGTATCCCCCATACCTGGGAAGGCGTGACCCACATCACAGGAGTCCACTACTTGTTTGCCAGTGAGTGGACTCTGTGATGTATTCATGCAAACAGATGATGGCAGTGATACACTAATGTGTGTTGTGAGTGATAAAGAGGTGATACAGGGGACATACTTCCACAGTGATTTCATGTCCACGGTTTCTGTGTTGCTCAATATAATCAATGTTCTGAGACTGCTTTAGTTTGACATATCTCAGTGCATGGGCTACATCAACAAACAACCAGACTAAGTGGACAAGTGTTATCACTGGTGAAGTTTGTTACAACTTTAGGAAAACAACAACTCAACTTACTGGAGAACCCAATGCTCACCCCAGGATTTCAATGTGTAGCACACACATTGAAATCCTAGGTTGAACATTGGGTTCTCCAGTAGGCTGTGATTCATACTCTTATAGTGAAACTGACTTGCTGGAGAACCCAATGTTTACCCCAGGATTTCAATGTATGTGCTACACATTGAAATCCTAGGGTGAACATTGGGTTCTCCAGTAAGTCATTTTCACAATACCAGTGTGAATCAAAGACTATTTTCTCTGCCATCCAATACAGGTTACTGGTAACTGTGGGAGGTGATCCGCCCCTTTAAGTAGGTAGGAACATTTCTCTAAATGTATGCAGGGGGTGGAGCCTCCCTTCCCTCCTTGGCTGCAGCAAGCCAACCAGATCCAGAATGATTTGTTCCTCGGTGCAACAACACCAGGTGGAGAAAAGTTCTGCTATAGTTTTAGTTTCTTTTTTATTTTCTGTCAGATATGGAATACCACCATTAGGCGGATTACCATGACTGACAAATGCCCTTCAATGTGGCTAGATCAGTATCCAGGTGCTTTTTGGTGGACCTTAAGCCCTGAGGGGGAAAATCTTGATTCCAAGTGCTTCCCCGGGAGTTAAACACTGAGGTAATTCTTGCTGCATGGTAATCTGAAGACAGAAGATCTGCAGGAAAGGTGAGCTACCCTTTGAGTGCTGCAGGTCCAGTTGTCCCACAGTGCCCCTCCGCACAGGGGTTGTGTTCTGGAGTTCGTATTGTACACTCCTGCACTCATTGGGTATATGTGTATGTCTGTTGAGTGTTTGGAGCAGGTTTATATGGTAACTTAACCCTTTCACTGCTGGTTTGGCATTTTATTGGGGGGTTTTCTGGTACTTTTCCTACTGGACTAGTGCCTTCTGAGTGTCTACACATGTTCCCTTTATTTTTTACACCTTTTCATGTTTTACTTTAATTTAGGTAAAAATTGTGTACTGCGCCTTTAAGCCGCGCTTTACCACATAGACACCATTGATCCATTCACTTCTATGGGTCTATACTGTTTGGGACATATCTCTGCAACTGTTTAACCTAGTGACTTCAGAGATGGCTCATTTTACTTGTCTACCCTTGCTCTATCTAGCTCAAGTGTGTTGGGGGGCTTCGGGCACTGTGTAGGATATTCTTTTGGCAAAAACTACATTTCCCATGAGCACTTGCTTCGTGCCTAAATTCTGATTGGCTCCGGTCGCGGCAACCATTTTGTGAGTGTTTCTAGCAAGTATCCTACTCAGGGCTTGGAATCTCCTTCTCTCCTCTTCTAACCCTTCGCCTGCCAGATAAGTCTGTATTTAGCATTTCTGGGGTGAAATTTTAATCTTACACACTGTAATTGGGCGATTTACTGTACAGTTGGTTATTTTGACACTGTGATTATGTCTATACCGCTGGAGCTAGGGGCTAGACTTAAGACTAAGGAGGCTGGGGTCTCAGTATCCCCCATTGCGCATTTCTCTTCCTGTCATTCAGGGCTACCTAGAGGGTTCTCTGGTCACTTATGCCCAAAATGCTCTGAAGTTCCTGACAGCAACCCAGGGACCTCCAGCCATGCTATTGAGCCAGCTTGGATGCAAGAGTTTAAGGCTGAGACTAAGGACCTTAGGTCCACTTTACAGCTCTTTCCCTCCCAGATACAGGGGGCCCTACAGACATGGCAGACCCCCTCTACTATCAGATCTTCCCTGCCTAAACCTCAGGGGGCACCTGATATGTCAGATTCCTCTGAGGAGGAGCTGCTGCTGGATTCAGACATTGAGGATGGTTCGGCTCTGGAGTCTTCTCGGTGTCTTGGGGACCCTTTTGAAGCTGATCCTGACCTCTCTGCTGAGGGTCTGATCAGAGCCGTATTAACCACCCTCAATGTTCCCTTGGTTCAAGAAGATCCTTCTGATCCCTCTGATGTTTTTCAGGAGCCCGCAAAGCCCCTCGCTTATTTTCCTCCTAATCCCACTCTAGACCGTCTGTTTTCTGAAGAGTGGAAATCACCGGACAAGACTGCGTCTGTGTCCAGGAAATTTGCCAAGCATTACCCTTTTCTGAAGCTGCGCTTGATAAGTGGGTTCATCCCCCCCTATCTCCAGGTTATCTAAGTCTACTGCCTTCCCAGTCTCTGATGCTTCTGCTCTGAAGGACTGGATTGACAAGAAACTTGAGATTTCTCTTAAGTCCATTTTCGCCACTGTTGGTACTGCTATGCGCACAGCGTTTGCTATTGCATGGGTTAACTGGGCTATTGCAGTCTGGACTGAGCAGCTTACTATGGCTGTCCGTCAGGATGCTCCTACTTAAGAGAAATTGCGTCTTCTTGCCAATATCTCTGAAGCACAACACTATGTTTCTGCTGCCACCTTTGATGCCGTCCACATGATGGCTAGGGCTTCTACTACGTCTGTGGTAGCCAGGCGAGCCCTTTGGCTCAAGATCTGGTCTGCTGACACTGCTTCCAAGAAAGCCTTGCTTTCTTTGCCTTTTCAGGGTACCTTCTTGTTTGGGCCTGATCTTAAGGAATTGATCAGCGAGGCTACTGGGGGTAAAAGTACTCTTCTACCCTTGGTCCCTAAGAAGAAAATGCCGCTTAAGCGTAAACAGTATTTTCGTTCCTTTCAGAATGAGACACGTCCGGCAAACCAGGTGGTTCGCTCAGCTCCGCGTACCTCCTCCAAGCCCAAACAACAATGGAAGCCCAAGGCCTCCTCCAAGCCCAAGGCTTCCAAGACTGCTTCGGCATGACTTGCCAAACCCGGGTCCGCACCCTTCTGTGAGGGGTTGACTGCGACTCTTTTACAGCATTTGAGAGGATTCTGTGTCGGACCCATGGGTTTTACAGGTGGTGAAAGATGGATACAGGATCCTTTTCTATTCTCTTCCTCCCCTTCATTTTCGTCTCTCATACTCCTCAGAGTATAGAGAAATGTCGTCTTTTCGACAACGCTGTTCAGGCTCTACTGCCTTCCAGACAGGGGCTTGGGATTCTATCTGAACCTCTTTGTGGTGGCCAAGAAGGACAGTGGATGTCATCCTATTTTGTATTTGAAGAATCTAAACTCTTTCATAATCAGGACTCACTATCGTCAGGAATCTCTGCATTCAGTGATTGCTGCCATGTCTCCGGAGAAGTTCTTTGCTTCTCTGGATCTACAGAATGCTTATTTACACATCTCAATTCATCCAGAGAGCAGGCAGTACCTTCGGTTTGCCTGTGACAGAGGGCATTTTCAGTTCACAGCTCTTCCATTTGGTCTGACGACGGCTTCTCAGGTGTTCCAACGGGTTCTGGGGGCCTAGATATCCGTCCTCCACCGGGACGGCATCAGAGTGACTCCATACATGGACGACTTGCTATTGAAAGCCACCTCGGCGGACCTTCTTCATCAGCAAGTTCAGACCTGCAGCCAAGCTCTTACCCATCACGGTTGGATTGTCAACTTGGACAAGTTGGATCTTGTCCCATCCCAGCAATTGATCTTCCTGGGTCTTCTCTTCTCAGAAGAGCATGGTGTTCCTCCTGGACGGGATGGCTCACCAGATCGCCCACAGGGTTTCAGCGATTCTGTCTCAGGATCCGGTTCCAGTTCAGAGGCTGTCTTCTCTGGTAGGGATGTTCATTTCCACGATAGAAGCGGTCCCATTTGCCATGGCACACACCAGGGAACTCCAGAGGTTTGTGATCCAGGTGTGCAGGACTTGACCAGATCATCAGAGGATGTCGGTTTCCCTTCCTCTTCACGTGGAACTGAGCTTGGAGTGGTGGCTGGACCTGTCCAACCTGCTCAAGGTTACATCCTTTCTGATTCCCTACTGGACCACAGTGATGACAGACGCCAGCCTCTCTAGCTGGGGAGCTGTCCTGGGTCGAATCAGTGCTCAGGGGAAATGGTCCATGGAGGAGTCCCTACTTCCGATCAACATCTTGAAACTTCGGACGATATATCTTGCCCTGCGTCATTGGGTGTCTCAGCTGGAGGACTGTCCAGTCCGAGTAGAGTCCGACAACGCCACGGCAGTGGCCTACATCAACAAGCAAGATGGAACAAGAAGTCTCACTGCTTGGTTAGAGGTCAAGGCTATTTTGTCCTGGGCAGAAGATCATGTTCCTGCCATATCCGCAGTGCACATTCCAGGCAGACTTCCTCATTCGTCCACAGTGGACAGCGGAGAGTGGTAATTACACTCCGAGGTGTACAAGCTCTTCGTTCAAAGGTGGGGGATACCTCACGTGGACCTGATGGCGACAAGGCACAATAGGAAGGTTCCGGTGTTCTGCTCGCGGGGAGAGTCTTTAGCTCTAGCTGTAGATGCGATGTCCATCCCTTGGAGGTTTCCACTGGCTTAAATCTTTCCTCCCCTTCCCATGTTTACAAGGGTGTTACAGAAGTTGAAGATGGACCGTTGTCCAGTCATCCTGATTGCTCTGTATTGGCCTCTCCAATCCTGGTTTCCAGAGCTTCTGGCTCTATCTGTGGCGGAGTCCTTTCCGTTCCCCTCCTGTCCGGATCTTCTTCTGCAGGGCTACCTGTAGAAAGAAGATGTTCATCAGCTCAATTTGACGGCCTGGAGGTTGAATCCTCGATTTTAAAGAAGTAAGGTTTCTCTTCTGCCGTGGTGACTACTAGGCTTAGTGCACATAAGCCTGTTTCGTCCAAGATGTATCACCGTGTCTGGTCGACTTTTGTGTCTTGGTGTTCTGACAGGGATCTGTCTCTTGAATTTGATCTACCTATTGTCCTGGCTTTTTGCAGGATGGTGTGCATAAGGAACTCAGTTTGCATTCTCTTAAGGTTCAGACTTCTGCGCTATCTTCTTTCAGAAGCGCATCGCTGTCTTTCCTGATGTCAGGGTTTTCTTCCAGGGCGTTGCTCATGTTCGTCCTGCCTTCCGGAGTCAGTCAGGAGATTGTGGTGCCCTCCTTCTGCCCTAACCCCTCCTCTGACAAGGAGAGAGATCTTCACTTGTTGGAAGTGACTATTGCGTCATGGATCAAGTCCACTGTTCGTAAGGCCTACAAGTTGAGGAATAAGCATGTTCCATTTGGGGTCACGGCTCTTTCCACCAGGTCCATTGGGGCCTCTTGGGCCTATAAGAATCAGGCTTCTGCTGATCAGCTGTGCAGGGCGGCCACTTGGTCCTCTGTGCACACTTTTTTGAAGCACTACCTTGTGGATGTGCTGGCTTCGGCTGACGCCAGCTTTGGGAGGAAGGTCCTGGAGGCAGTCTTGCCTGTCTAGGATCTTCTTCTTAGGTTCTTAGTGCTTCCTTACTGTTGAGCCCTGTTGGCTCTTGTTTTGTGTGCTGTGTACCAGTTCCTGGGGTATTTTTACCCCTGCTCAGTGTCGGTTGGTACTTCAGTTTTGTTGGGCTATCTCTGACCTGTTGGTTCATAGCTGTCCTGGTGACTTTGGGGGCCTTGCACCTGGTCCTTGTCTTCTTCCCGCCTCTGGAGAACTCAATGGTTGGACATCCTAGAGTTACCAGTAACCTGGATTGGCAGAGAAAAGAGGATTTTAATCTTACCTGCTAAATCCTTTTCTCTTAGTCCATACAGGTTACTGGTCTCCCACCCTGTCAAGAGACCATGCTTGGCTCTACTGTGGCAGACCGTGGGGGTCCTTCGGGGTCATGCTTAAAGGAGTCTTCTTCCCTTCTGCTATCTAGTCCTAGTTAGTGTCTCAAATCATTCTGGAGCTGGTTGGCTAGCTGCAGGCAAGGAGGGAAGGGAGGCTCCACCCCCTCATACATTTAGAGAAATGTTCCTGCCTACTTAAAGGGGTGGATCGCCTCCCAGAGTTACCAGTAACCTGTATGGACTAAGAGAAAAGGATTTAACAGGTAAGACTAAAATCCTCTTTTGCTGAAGGTTCCATCTGTCCTGCTTGTTAGTTATCTGCTAAGTCAAATAGCTGTTAGTTTGGTTAACCCCCTTAAACACAACAGTTGATACAGACGAATGTTCAGTGTTGCACCAGTTGTGCTAAGGGGTATGTTTTGTTGTTCAAATTCAACCCACATCATCGCCATATAACACTGTCATGTTACATGGCTTCAGGGATGGATTGCCAGTTGCGTGTGTGTGTGTGTGTGTGTGTGTTGGAGACAACTCTGCCACTCAATCTATAACTAAACACAAAGCAGATCAAACAGGATTTCAAAGCACAGTTATTTTATTTATAGGGAATGTTGGGATGTTTATTTCTTTTTCTTGGGGGGGACCTTTGCCTGGGTGCTAGATGTTGATGCCCTGGCTGACTGCCTGGTATCCCTTTGCCCCTTAGGTGTAGCTTCAGGGGTCACATTGGAGGGAGTGGTGGGTACAGTGGGCCCCTCTGTCAACCGCTGCTCCCTCTCAACCCATAGGTTCTCCCTGCGATTGTGGTCTCTCAACTCCACCAGCACCTGGCCTATCATGTCCATCATCCCTGTATGGTACTGATGGAGTTGTGTGTTGATCCTGGTCAGTTCAACCTCCAGGGCATTTATGCGATCCTCTGTCCTTGAGGTGTTCCTCCAGGATTCCTTCAGCTCCTTGAGATGTTGTGATCAGTACTTCAGCATGCCCGGAGTAGCCTCCTCTAAAGCATCATGCACTCCGCCTCCATCCCTGTGATGTGTGCAATGGGGGAGGCAGGTGGGCTTGGTGACTCTGCTGGTGGTGCTGCCTCTGGGTGGGAGTCCTCTGCTGCTGTGGCTGCTGCTGCTGGGTCCTCTGCTGCTGTTGTGGGTAGTGAGTCTTCTGCTGCTGCTCTGGCTGCTTCCGCTGTGACAGCTGGTGGAGTGGTTGCTGCAGATGATTGGTATAGACCCACCACTTCAAGTGACCCACAGCTGCCCACTGATGTCTGTGCTGGTGGAGGGGGTGGAGTGATGTCTTCCCTGGGTAGAGGGCGCTGGGGCTCCCCAATCAGACCCAGGTGTTGGTAGTCCAGTGGTCTAGGGTCATATCTTGACCACTGGTATGTGCTTGGCCCCCACCTTGGATCATAGCTGGGGCCATGCTGGGGAGCCATCCAGGATGGTATGTCCATCTGGTCTCCATATGTGCCATAATGCTGGCTGACCACTGTCCCTGGAAGCCATTGCCTCACTGGTGGTGGTGCTGCTGCTGGAGGGTAGTAGCTCCTCAAGGTGGTGGGATGCATCCAGGCACTTTGATGCGATGGTGCAGCCAGTGGTGGAGCAGCCTGTAGTGGTGCAGAGAGTGGTAGTGCAGACTGTCTTGGAGGAGATGAGGATGGTGGGTATGGTGACCACCGCCTGGTCCCCTCCTCTGTGTACTCCTCACTGGGTGGTGACGAAGCCTCCTCCACTGGCTCCCGCTGTGCTGGAGGCCCGTAAGCTGTGTGGAGAAAGGAGATGGTGTGATTATTAAACGTAGCCATGATAGGATTAAAGGGATAATAATGCTTCAAATGTAAGAAGAAGAATATTTTTGGTGTTTATTCCCCTGAGTAAAACTAGGGTACTCCCACTACCGAAAGGTGTTTTATTCCAAAGTTATTACAGTTGAAATTTCTATTTTTTAGGTGCAATATCAAAGTGGCCAGAAATTGTACAGTGGCGCTGTTGCTACACCATCCTTTGGAGATTAATGGTCCCGGGACCAGAGGTGTCCATGGTATGGTGTAGCAACAGCCCCACTGTACAATTTCAGGCCACTGTTGAGATTGCACCAACGAAATTCAATTTTCAGCTGTAATAAATTTACAATGAAAAAACTTTCAGCAGTTGCAGTACTATTGTTTTACTCAGGGGGATGAACCCTGCAAAATATGTTTCTTTTTACATTTGAAGAATTACTATCCCTTTAACGGGATAGCGATGGTTAATTTCACCTTGATGTAATATTGTAGGCACTGGAATAAGATGTGGATCGATGTCCGTCCTATCCCTCAAACCCTCATGGTTAGACAGATATTGCTGTATGTGAGAGATGGAGATTTCACTCATTTGACCACACGGAGGCTCTTCAGCTATGTCAGAAATGTGCCATTTAAAGATTAATACTTCATTGGGATGTTCCACAGAGTGGGCTTACAAACCAGGCACACTTATTAGACTATTCCAGTAAAGTATTTATCTCTAAATGGTGCAGTTTTGGTGAAGCTCTGCTGAAGAGCCTCTGTGTGGTCAAATGAGTGAAATCTCCATCTCTCACATACAGCAATATCTGTCTAACCATGAGGGTTTGAGGGATAGGACTAACATCGATCCACATCTTTTTTCCAATGCCTACAATATTACATCAAGGTGAAATTAACCATTGATATCCTGTCCAAGGTACACAGAAATAAAAATGGTCTGATATGTATGTGGCTATGTAGTTTTCATATGGGTACAAACATATCCTTACAAGATATGAACCCTGAGACCAGTTCAGTACATGTAATTGCCTTACTGGCTATATATGTGAACCAATCACAAACTAACTTTTATTTATATCATAAATGAAAACATACCTAGTATATCCCATGTAAATAAGGTGGGATATACCAGGATTGTGTATTTTGAGGGTATCAATAACAGCTAGTTTGTGATGGTTGCACATATATGGGTAGTAAGGTAATCACACGTACTGAACTGATCTCTGGGTTCACATCTTGTTGGGACATATTTGTACCCATTTGAAAGGTACATATCCATATACATATCTGAAAGTTTTCTTGGTGTACATATCTTTTTTTGAACAGATCTGCAGTGTGATTCAAGTGGTATTCATCCCTATGTTATAAGTTTATCCCGTACAATGCAATATTTTGTATTATTTTACATGTCACTCTCTGGTTGTCATGATGGTATCCTATGTATTACATTGTGATGCATGGGGTACCACCCTGGCAATCAGAGATTGATGTACTTGACAGGATCCTGTCCATGAGGTCTGTTCCAGTTGAATCCTGAAGGGCAACAATCAAGCCAGTATTGAAGGATTATTTTGATTGAGGACTGTGTTTTTTTTTTTTCGGGATGAGCCCATCCATCCTTCTGAGTGAGGCAGCCATACTTAATCAGACATATCCATCATTCATGGCCTGTTGTTGGCCAAACTACAGGGGTTCATATTTGGTTCCCATGTGTATCCTGCAAATAGTGGCTGGTGTTCCATCAATCCATGGCATCAGCACCCCTGAGGATCCATGTGGAAATCAAATGTGAGATATGTCATTTCAAGTTAGAGTAAATGATTGCATACACAACACCAAGGCCTACTTTGTCACCTTTAATTCTGTGGCATAGTTTTAGGCCTGTGTGTTGCACATATAACCAGTTATTCTCTGGCACTGTGATGTGTGACGTGATCCATCCTTTTTGTGATTCAGTAAGTAGTGAAGTAGACTTGATGAACTGAACACGATGATGACTACTCCAGTGATCTCATTTCCCCCTTTGCAATGTTTTCTGTGGAGTCTATACAATGGGACATTAGCAACTTGATTCTTGTTATTGAATATTCTCCATTGACTAACAATTGGATTGGTAAAGTGAGTGTATGTAAGTGTTCATTTCTCTCCATAATCTCTTTTTCACCGCTTAGTGAATGTCCCCTGTGTAGCATGCAATTGTTAACCTATCGACTTCTGTTTTTTTTCTGGTTAACCCTTTGAGTACCGGATGGGTTGCCAATGCATTGTTTAGCGATGCATTGATAATCCCTCTAGCACTCAAGGGGTTATGTTCTGGCTTCCCTTGGGTACATGGGTTACATTGTGTTGGAGCAGTTCTGATGTTGAACATACAACACTTTTATGAGCATGGTTTGTGTGTATTGTGTGTGATAAGCACAGCAACATGAGGGTTAACCAGGGAGTTGGACAGGTTTGGGCCTTGTTGAACCTTGACATTTGTCCTTGTCTTGCATCCTGTTTTAACCCTGATGATGCTGTGTTGGTGCAGTTGTGTGGATGAATGATGTGCATATGTTGGGATGTGACTGTGTTTGTGTGTAATGGTTGTGTGGGTTGATGTGGTGTGTGTGGTTATGTGATGCTGCACTTACTGGTAGTGTGGAGGCTCCTCTCATCCCCAGTGTCTGATCCTCCAGAGACCCCTTCAATGAGTGTGGCGGACATGTTCTTCCGCACCATCTCCTCCTATCCGCAGAAGGTGATCGGGAAGGGTGGTACCTCAGGCGTGCTTGGAGATTTCGGCCAACTTATTTTTGATCACCCTCTTGCAGTCACCCCATCATTTCTTTATAGAGTCCACGTCCCTTCTGCATGTGGCCACAGTGTTCACCCGCCTGCAGATCTAGTTCCATGTCGCCTTCCTCCTCACAGACAGGCCAGGGACCTTCTCCCTTGGGAAGAGGATGTCTCCTTCTTCAGCACAGCCTCCAAGAGGGCCCTATTCTCCTCCTCAGTGTAACGGGGATTCCTGATCCTGTCCCCCTCAGCTACGGCATGCAAGGACTCAGAACCAGAGTGTCCTGCCTGCTCTGCCCTGCCTATGTGTGGTGTTCCCCAGGAATTACCTCTCATCCCACTGCAGGTTCTGTCCCTGCACTCAGTGTGCCTGCTTTTCTAGGTCTGGCCCCCCTCCACCCTGTGGATCTCCCTTTCCCATCCCTACTCTTAACAGGGATGTCCTGCTCTCCTTCCTCCTCCTCCTCTACTCTCCCCATCCCTCTCTCCTGTCCTCCTCTCCTCATCATCACTCACCCACTCACACCCAGGCACTCCCACAGGCCGTCACAGACACACTCGATCCCACACACTCTCTGTCACACTCTTTCACTCACAGATTCACACTGAGAAAATAAAGTTTAAAAAATGTGATAGGTGTTATAAAAAAAAGACTATATGTGTTTGTGTTTGTATGGGTGTATGTGATATGTTCAAAAGTGTGCTATGTGTATATTTAGGTGCAACTCCAATTCTCTCTCCGCTCCAAAAACTCCTTCTACCTCCAATGACAGCTCCTCTCTCCCTCGCTCTTGACACTATCCTCCGCTCTTGGGTCCTGTGATCTAGCTCGCCAAAACTCAAAACACAGACAGGGTGTGACCATTATTTTGGGGTATATATAGGTGTATTTGAACATTTTTGCTACTTTGGGGCCTTGGGATTGGCTGTAGGTTTGAATTTTGTTTGTGCATCTATCAGGGTTGCTAGACAACGGCTGCCGCAATGTTACATTTTGACGTAAGTTATGTTTTAACGGATGTTTGTGACGCATGGTGATGTGAAAACAGGTGCAACACAGGCTTTTGTGTTACATGTTTTTGTTGGAGAGTGTTATTTCAATTCTGTCAGAGTTGTAGTTCAAGAGTAATTCAATGACAAAGTATCCCCCTCCCGCCCTTTTTACTAATGTCACACTGTTCAGCCAGAGCAGAAAGGAGGTGCCTAGGTAGACTGCAGAGAGGGACAATCTTCAATTAAGATAAGGGGAAAAACCTGAAAAACTTGTCAAGGGGGGGGCAGGGATTTCATTGTTCTCACAGGAAGAAGATTGTCCCCTTCTGTTATCTGTCTGGTCTATGGACTGGATTCCACATCTGAGAAGAGATGGCTTACCCTAGGTAAAAGGGGCGGGAGGGGAAACTTTGCTTGTGAATATCTCTCAAACCATAAAAGTTTGAGAGATAAGAATTATATCGTTCTTCATATTTTTTAATGCCTAAAAATAAAATAAAGATAAAACAAAGTATTGCTATCCCTTTAAAACATCTCAGTTCTGGCTTTATTTTAGCATAGATTACAGTTTACAGTTTAAAAAGATTTACTGTTGGTACAACAGCTTAGATTTTATTGGTATGACATTTCTTTTCAGATTAATGTTGCCAGAAGCTGAATTATACACAGTAGATTTGTAAGTAAACATCGGATTCAGAAAATGTAAACTATATATAATCTTAAGAGACGCATATATTTTTTTTTTTTTAAAAACACATTGGAGGCATGTTATAATAGATTTTCCAACAGATTCAGTGTGCTTTGATCTGCACCTTGGTACAAACTGGGGTACACCTGCTTTGCTCTTGTCTGCTCGAAGGTAAAAGTATATCATCACCATGTGTCTTCACCTAAGTAACCATTTGAGTGCAAGAGAGATATGCAATGCATTGCAGACACCTACCTCTCTGTCACTCAAAGGGTTAAATATACTAAAAATGTACCTCAGAGCTTATAACTGAAATGATGCTACAGAAGTATACCACAGAGCTTACAACTGAAATGGAACTACATTAGTGATACACAGAGCTTACAATTGTCATATAGCTACACTAGTGATAATATTGAGTTTACAAATGAAATGGAGTTATTGTTTTTTTAAATTTTATAACAGTTCAAACTGTCATAGTGATTGTAACATGGCATTATATGAAGAATATTAACCAGAGCCCCACCTCTCCCATAGAATGCAATATTTCAACTGTCTGCACATAAGAGGGCGCTGAAAATGTAAAATAATCCCCAACAGTTTAAACTGTTACAACTTTGGGACAAAGCATCTCATCAGATAAAACTGTGCAAAACATATTTTTTCCCAAAATAAAGGTTTACCATTCATATAAAACTGCAGTTCTACAGCAGAATATACAATACCCACACCAAAAGAACACATTAAATTATCTAAATAAACAATATTAAGATTTAAGGAAGAACATGCAGATAGAATATGCATCTGAAATAATTTTAAACTAGGGACAACAACAGGGTAAGCAAGATACAGGGAAACAAAAAACAAAGATGATAGCTACATAATACTAATTAGAGAGGGCTAAGTGCAAAAGACGGCTACATCCTTATTTAACCCTTATCTTTGCAGAAGACTTGTTTGGCTGATAGGGCACTTATGCTGATTGGCTAAAAGTAAAATTTTTTAGTTTACTTTAAAAAAAATACCACCTATTAAAAACAATTATAGACTCTATGTATTTCCTATGGAAGTCTGTGACAGGGCTGTCTAAGTTCAGTCCTCAGGGGCCACCAACAGGCCAGGAAATAAGGATTACATTGATTAAGCACAGGTGAGTTAATCAGTAGCTCATTAATTTAACTGACTCACCTGTGCTTAATCAGGGAAATACTTAATTCCTGTACTGTTGTCTGCCCTTGAGGACTTGGACATCCCTGGCCTATGACAAGGTGCAGCTGACCGATATTGTGTTTCTATTGAATAGTGTAATTATTCCACTTAATATGTGGTAATATTGTATATAAAATGTATTTTAATAAACTCTTTATTCGCTCTGTTCCTTTGTTTTGTAGCGAACGATAGACTTATGAGGGCAACAAAATGATTTTTATGTTGCCTGTATCCACAATGTAAACCCTGTTCAACTGTGATGCTGGGCTTTTGTGAGCATATTCACAGAATGCGCTTAATATTGCACTGTATGCTGCTATAGATGTTCAGATGGCACCTCCCATTTGGCCATAGTTATAAAGAAGCTCTGTGCAATTTCACACAAACTCACTAATGTTGATGTGTTGTTCTCATGATATTTGTAGCTTGTCAGTAAAAATGAAGCCTTCATATTTCACAGCTGACTCCTGTTCATAGTCTCTTAACAACAATCTGATGCCTCTTCTCAGCGTCTCGGTCAGACTGTGTCTATAACTGACTTTGAGATACACTTATCTAAGTGATTCCTTCACAGCAGCAATTTATGCTGTTCTAGTCCCTTGCGGTATAAAACAGTATTCTCGCTGGACTCTTCTGAATTTTGATTCATAAACTGTGCTCCACACTTCCCAACGCATTTCACCCCTCTCGCAACGTTGTCATGGACAATCTATAGTCTGACCGACCCGCTCTAGTGCATCTTATATTCCTTCTTTGATTATGGGCATGTTCTGGTTTCCATTTTTTTTGGGGGGGGCTGCATTTAACAGTTCTTCTCTATTCACTGTTAAAACCTTTTGTAGGCTCTTTTTAACATTTTTTCTCTATAGCCTCGTTCTGAAAATCTTAGCTGCAGTTTTTTGGCTTCTGTTTTGAAGTCTTCTGCTGTACTATATAGCCATCTTACTCTTAAATACTGTCTTACTGGAATACCTTGTTTAAGAGGTTCTGGATGTACTCTTTCTATATATAGTCACCTCACTAACTGTTTTCAACTGTCAATCCTCTACTTCCTGCTTCCTGATTCCCGCCCTTTCTCCTTAAAGGGAGAGAGATGCTTTGCTGTATGTTACAGAGGGCAAGCCTCATACACCAATTTCTATTTGTTCCCTCAGCATATTGCTACGCTGCCTCAACTGAAGAGCCACCGTGTGTTATATTGCTATGTTAGCTCAACTTAACCCTTTGAGTGCCAGGGGGGTGCGTACCCCTTCTGGCACTCAAAGGGTTAAGCAAGGAGGAGTTACTGCTCTCATTGGGTGATTCAATGGGGGAGTGATTTAAATCATGCAGGGAGTTGGCCTGCCCCACTATCCAGCCCGCCCACCACTATCCAAGTAACTGAAAAAACAAAATGGCAGCCACTCACTCCTACACCACAGACACAAACATACAAAAAACACACACACACTCAAACACTCTCACTCAAACACTCATTCACACTGTCACACTCACTCACACTGTCGCACTCTCACACTCAGTCTCACACTGTCTCACACTCTGTCTCACACACACTCAATCACACTTTCACACTCCTAATCACACTCTCATACTCAATCACACTCTCACAGTCTCACACTCAATCACACTCTCAGTCTCACTCTCACACACACGCAATCAGTCTCACACTCAATCACACTCTCACACTCAATCACAGTCTCACACTTAATCACAGTCTCACACTCAATCACAGTCTCCCACTCTCAGTCTCACACTCACTCAATCACACTCTCACAGTCTCACACTCAATCACACTCACTCTCAGTCTCACACTCTCTCACTCACACAGTCTCACACTCAATCACAGTCTCACACTCAATCACACCCACACTCAATCACACTCTCACACTCAGTCTCACACTCAATCACACTCTCAATCACACTCCCACACTCAGTCAATCACACTCTCACAGCCAATCACACTCTCACACTCAATCACACTCTCAAGTCTCACACTCAATCACACTCACTCTCACACTCTCTCACTCAAACTCACACTCTCACACATACTTTCACACTCAATCACACTCTCACAGTCTCGCACTCTCTCACACTCAATCACACTCTCACACTCAATCACCCTCTCACACTCAGTCTCACACTCACTCAATCACACTCTCAATCACACTCTCACACTCAATCACAGTCTCACACTCACTCAATCACACTCTCACACTCAATCACACTCAGTCTCACACTCACTCAATCACACTCTCACACTCAATCACACTCAGTCTCACACTCACTCAATCACACTCTCACACTCAATCACACTCTCACACTCTGTCTCACACTCAATCAATCACACTCTCGCACTCAATCACACTCTCACAGTCTCACACTCAATCGCACTCTCACAGTCTCACACTCAGTCTCACTCACACTCTCACACTCAGTCACACTCTCACAGTCTCACACTCACTCAATCACACTCTATCAATCACACTCTCGCACTCAATCACACTCTCACAGTCTCACACTCAATCACACTCTCACAGTCTCACACTCAGTCTCACACTCACTCAATCACACTCTATCAATCACACTCTCGCACTCAATCACACTCTTACAGTCTCACACTCAATCACAGTCTCACACTCTCACACTCAATCACACTCACAGTCTCACACTCAGTCTCACACTCAATCACACACTCACACTCAATCACACTATCACACTCACAGTCTCACACTCACTTAATCACCCTCTCACACTCACAGTCTCACCCTCAATCACACTCTCACAGTCTCACACTCTCACACTCATTCACACTCACAGTCTCACACTCAGTCCCACACTCTCACACTCAGTCTCACACTCACTCAATCACACTCACACTCAATCACACTCTCACACTCAATCACACTCACACTCAATCACAGTCTCACACTCACAGTCTCACACTCACTCAATCACACTCTCACACTCAATCACACTCACACTCACAGTCTCACACTCTCAGTCTCACACAGTCTCACACTCTCACACTCAATCACACTCTCACACTCAATCACACACTCAGTCTCACACTCACTCAATCACACTCTCACAGTCTCACTCTCACTCTCTCACACTCACTCAATCACACTCTCACAGTCTCACACTTTCACAGTCTCACACTCAATCACACTCTCACACTCAATCACACTCTCACAGTCACACTCACACTCAATCACACTCTCACAGTCTCACTCTCTCACAGTCTCGCACTCACTCAATCACACTCTCACAATCTCACAGTCACATTCAATCACACTCTCACAGTCTCACAATCACACTCTCACAATCACACACTCAACCACACTCACACACTTTCACCCTCTCTCACTCACACCCTCTCACTCTCTTACACACTCTCACTCACACACACACTGACTCAATCACACACACTCACACACACTTACTAACACACTCACGCAATCACTCACATGCAATCACTCAATCTCGCACTCAAACACAATCACTCACACCCTGGGAGCCAGCACGATCCACCTTCCACCATAGTATGTGCAATCACCACATGCATTTCAACTATATGAATGAATGCCACAGTGGAGGCATAAGTACAAACACAAACTCATTACAATAACACATAAGTCACCCCCTTATGACTCACTTCTGTATGTGTGTGTGTCTCTGTGTGTGCCTGTGTGTTTCAGGTCTGTATCACACTCTATGTGTCTGCATGTTGTGCATTGCATGTATGTGTGTATGACTGTGTCGATTTTTATGCATCTCAGTGCAGGCGTGTGCATTTGTGTGTGTCTCTGTGTGTGTTTGTCTTGCATCCATGTGTGTGCATTAATTCCCTATATATCCTGACGGGCAGCGCCGTCCCACATTGCTAGTATATATATATATCCTATATAATAATTCGCCAAGTTGTGTGTAACGCCCGACATGCGCAGTAGACACTGCTGCGCGTGCGGCAGTCATACGCAGTAGAGACTGCCCGCGCCGTGACTGATACAGAGCTGGGCGCTCCAAAGGAGCGTCCAGCTCTGTATCAGCCAAGGCGCGGGTAGTCTCCACTGCGCGTGACTGCCCCGCAACCGGCTGCCAGAGGCACTGTGGCCCGTGTAACGGGCTGTTCAACTAGTATATATATAAAAGAATAAGCCTCATTGCATAATTTACCTCACACACAGAACATAATTTGTGTCTCCTCAGAAAACAAATACACATTGAACAGAATGCCTCATTACATAATTTATGTCTCATTAGGAGACATAACTCCTATTGGGTGATTCAATGGGGACTTTACTGCTCCCATTGGGTGATTCATTGGGGGCATGTTTATCATACAGGGAGTTGGCCCGCCCCCTCCAGCCCGCCCACCAGTATCCAACTGACAAAAAAAATATAACTGCCACCCGCTCCTGAAGTAGGGGATATCAATAACTTCTCCTGGTCCACTCACACACTCACTCAGGATCATGACCCCACAAACACACTGTTTCCCCTCCCACAGAAAACTGTAATCCTCCATACACTCTGTTTCAGTACGAGGGTGTAATGGTCCCATAAAATACAAACTCAGGGATAAACTTAATAGCAACTCTTTTATTTAACTCTTCATCTCTTCAGTCACCTCACTAACTGTCTCAACTGTCACTCCTCCACGTCCTGCTTCCTGATTCCCACCCTTTCTCCTTAAAGGGAAAGAGATGCTTTGCTGTATGTTACAGAGGGCAAGCCTCATACAATACTTTCTATTTGTTCCCTCAGCATATTGCTATGCTGCCTCAACTGAAGAGCCACCGTGTGTTATATTGCTGTGTTACCTCAACTTACACTTTGAGTGCCAGAGGGGTAAACCAGGGGCGTTTCTAGGTTCCAAAATGATCTGGGGCTAGAGCTCACAGCAAAATTCAACAGAGTGCCTGCCACCAGTGGTAGTGATGATAACACTATAGTGTGGAATGGGTTATCCTTACACAACATATATGTTTATTTTACTAACATATATAATGCAATGCAAAGAGTTAAGAAGTAAGCCATTTTATGTTCAACTCTTGCCATTGTTTTTTGTTCTAACTAGCTGACGTTATTGTGGTATAAACCAACTGTACCACAGGGAACAAATCAAAATTCCTGTCACATTAAATAGGGGTTTTAACTCCTTGAGTGCTAGAGCGGTCTTCAATACATTGCAAAGCAATGCATTGGAGACCTCTCTAGCATTCAAGAGGTTAAAAAATCTATTCAAGTACAGTGGATTTTAAGAACTTTTATTTGTCCCCTATTGTGCAGCTGGTTTACTCCAGAATAAAACCAGGTTGCTTTAATACGTATGAGCAATTGATGTAACTGAATAAATTATCAAGAGCAACACCAAAGTATTTTATTTACACAGATAATGTATAAACAAATATAATGATGTTTAAACAAACATAAATGTGAGTTTTATTGCTGTGGAGCAATGTGATACACTTATACACACACCACACATCTGATGTCCTAAAAAGAGGGACACCAGGGTGTGAAAGTGGGACAGAGGGATTTGGAGCTCGAAGAGGGACACTTGGGAGGTATGCTTATACCCAGCATTGGGTCATTGCCCACTGGTAGCCATAGAACCCCTCATACACTGCCTGATAACCTTGCACTTCTAGCCCCTATTAGCCACACATCCACTGTCTGATACCCCAGTGGTTTGCCACCGGTAGCACCAGGCCCACACATGAACTGATATCTCAGTCTTCTTCTATTGGCAACTGGTATCCATAGAACCATACATACACTGTGTGATACCCCATCATTGTTCCACTGGTTACCTGTAGCCAATCATACACTGTCTGATTGCCTGAATTTTTCCACTGGCCGCTAGTAGCCACAGAACAACGCACATAAACTTTATGACACCACAGCCTTGTTCCACTGACCACTGGTAGCCACAGCCATCTTTCTCTGCCCAGATTCCCCAAATACACTGTGCTACCCCACCAGCCTTTTACAAATGCCTACTGGTCGCCACAGATTCCCCTCATACATTGTGCATCCCAACCAGCCTTGTTCTCCTGCCCACTGGAAGCCACAGATTCCCCACATACACTGCTTGTGCCCCCCTGCCCACTGGTATCCACAGATTCCTCACATACACTATGTGATTCCCAACTGCATTTTACCCCTGCCCACTGATAGCCACATATTCCATACATACATTATGTGACCCCCCCAACAACCTTATTCCCCTAACCACAGGTAGCCACAGATTCTCTACATACACTATATAACCCCCCCTAGCCTTGCTCTCCTGCCCACTGGTAGCCACAGATTCCTTACATACACTATGTGACCTCCCCCAGCCTTATTACCCTGTCCACTGGTAGCCACTGATTCCCCACATACACTGTGGACCCCACCAGCCTTATTATCCTGCCCACTGAAAGCCACAGATTCTACACATACATTATATGACCACCACCATCATTATTCCAATACCCACTGGTAGCCACCGATTCCCTACATAAACTGTGTGACCCCACCAGCCTTGTTCCCCTGCCTTCTGGTAGCTAGCCCACAAATTCTCCACATATACAATGTGACACCCACCAGCCTTGTTTACCTGCCACTGGTAGCCATATATTTCCCCCATCTATACTGTCCCTCATACCTTCTCTTCTGCTCTGCCCCATTCTGCTTTCTGTTTCAGTGTAGAGCCATGGGCTCCACACTGCCTCATCTGGTACTTCAGGTGCATGTTGATGACCTCATCGCAAAGCACCAGGAAGTGCTAAAAGAGCCAGTGTGGACCGGATGGCTGTGGGCTGAAGCTGAGAACAGAGTAAGGCAGCAGCCTGCTGTTCCAAGCTATATATGCCCACAAGTTGCTGGGCAGCAGCCAGCCAGCCAGCCTCAGGATAAACAGCAGGAGGAATGAGTCTGCTGATTGTCTGACATTCGGGGCTGCCCACTGACACACTTGGGGCTTTAGCCACCTTAGTCCACCCCTAGCAACGCCCCTGGGGTACATAACGCATTGCAAAGCAATGCGTTGTGTACCCATCTGGCACTCAAAGGGTTAAGTAAGGAGGAGTTACTGCTCCCATTGGGTGATTCAATGGGGGAGTGATTTAAATCATGCAGGAAGTTGGCCTGCTCCCACTATCCAGCCCGCCCACCACTATCTAAGGAACTGATAAAACAAAATGGCTGCCACTCGCTCCTACACCACAGACACATCAGACAAAAAACACACACTCACACACACTCAATCACACACTCACGCTCTCACACACACTCAGTCATACACACTCAATCCCACACACTCAGTCATACACACAATAATTCACACACTCACATTCTCACACTCAATCACACACTCAATCCCACATACTCAATCCCACACACTCACACTCTCTCACACACACACACTCTCTCACTCACACTCGCACTCAATCACACACACACTCTCACTCAATCACACTCACACACTCTCTCACTCACACTCTCACACTCATACACACTCTCACTTAATCACACACACTCACACACACACACTCACTCTCGTACTCACACCCCGGGAGCCAGCATGATCCACCTTCCACCACAGTCTCATTCACACCCCAGGAGCCAGCACGATCCACCTTCTACCATAGTATTTGCAATTTCCACATGCATTTCAACTGCATGAATGAATGCCACTCATTCACACACACTTACTCACACCCCGGTAGCCAGCACGATCCACCTTCCACCATAGTATGTGCAATTACCACATGCATTTCAACTATATGAATGAATGCCACAGTGGAGGCATAAGTACAAACACAAACTCATTACAATGACACATAAGTCACCCCCTTATGACTCACTTCTGTGTGTGCATGTGTGTCTCTGTGTGTGCCTGTGTGTTCCTCACTGTGCGTGTTGCATGTCTGTATCACACTCTATGTGTCTGCATGTTGTGCATTGCATGTATGTATGTATGTATGACTGTGTCGATCTTTATGCATCTCAGTGAATGCATGTGCATTTGCGTGTGAGTCTCTCTGTGTGTTTGTCTTGCATCCGTGTGTGTGTGCATTAATTCCCTATATATCCTGACGGGCAACGCCGTCCCACATTGCTAGTATATATATATATAAAATATAGATGTTTTAAGTTGTCATTCTCTCCCCTTAAAGATTTATATATCCAGAAATGAAATCATGCATGGGTGCGCCAGTTACGGACGTGAAGCGTCAGAATGTCACAGACCCTGATTTATGCTTTATTTCCCTTTTGCTCCTCCCTGCTACTTCCTGCTTGTGGGTTTAAAGAGCAGACTGAAGTTTATACCAGTTGTCCTTGCTTTGTTGTTCATAGCAGTTCTATTAACAGGGCTGTTTGTATGACCTGGCTAGTCTTCCATCCAACCTGGGGCTTACCTGTGGCTCTGTCTGACTACTCTTTTGCTTATCCCTATAGTGGACACCCAACCTGGTGCAGACATGTGGCTCTGGCTGACTACCTGTACTGTGTATGACCTGGCATGTCTGATTACCCTCTCTGGTGCCGACTTGAGGCTCTGTCTGACTACTCTTACGTTTGTCCCTTATACCTAGCAGACACCCTATCTAGTGTGGACTTGGGGCTCTGGTAGACTAGCTCTGATACTGACTGATGGCTTGGGTCAGTCATCCTTCCATAATAACTGCAGTCATGGGTCAGTTACCACTCCATACTTACGGCAGGCGTGAGTCTGTACTCCAGCAAGTTCGGATCAAGATCCTGTGTTCCTGTTCCTGCTCCTGGTTCCTATAGAGACTACCAGTGGCTGAGGCCTAGTCTCTAAAAGAGTGGTCTAGCTTGGCAGCCTACTATTCCTGATAGTAGTGCTCGCAGGCTTGTAACCCTGCACTTGCTACTTGTGTATATAGTGTGCTCTTTTCTATTATTAATACATTTTGCATTTAACTATACCGTACTGACTCCTGAACGTTTTTGGTGAATCCTTGACAATACACAATGGCCATGAGTTCAGACAGTGATGGTAATGCAGTGTAACGGATGCTATCCGTTACTTAGGCCCTTGTCTGGACCACAAACAATTTCCTTAAAGACTATGGCCCTGTGGCCTTATTTGAACTGTGATAGGGGTTTCCCTATCATTATGTTAAAAGGATTTATGTCGAATGTTGTACGTTTTGTATATTGTAGAATGTCGAAAGTCTAATGTATTGTATGGTATAATGTACGAGGGATACACGAACACCGAAGCCGGTGATTCCCCGGTTCCTTTGTCCGAGGTATCCACGCCATCTCGAACGTGGGAAACCGGAGGCAGTGAGTCGACGCCGGATTGGCCGACGTACGACTCACTGCGCACACTGATTGGCCAGGGTTGAAGCCGCATATTCAAACTAGTGTGTACGTGCTTCAACCCCTGGCCCAGTCCTCAGATGTGTATTCCCTCAGATCAGTCCATTGTCTTTGTCCAGACGTTGATTAATCATGTCAAGTCTACCATTGTCCATAGTGTGTTCAGTTGCCCATCTCCCATTGGCTTGTTTCCCTTGGCTACCATTGGCCCCTCTGTTCCCCCTGCCATTGGTCCATTGTTCACTGTCACCATTGGTCTGTTGTCTATGCCCATTGTGTTGGATTGGTCCCCGGGCCAAGCCTGCATTAGAATGCCTGGCCCTTCCCCTTCCTATTGTGGTACCATGTTGTAAACTGTATAAAAGTTGAGTGTCTTGTTCAATAAAGTGTGTTACTGTTTGGAGTGAACCAGAGTCCTGGAGTCTGTCTGTTCCTGTGGTAAAAGTGGCAACTCTGCCGCCCATTCGAACCAGGTTCCTGTACGTTCGTCCGTCTGCTGCCAGGATCCCGCTACCGACCTCTGTATCCTGTCAGGCGGCAACGTGGACTCTGCCCTTTGGTTTCCTGCCTAAGCTCCAACCTTCGAGTCGAGCACCGGAGTGCTCGACCGGCTGGGAATATATCCACTTTGCTTCCTGCTACATTTTGCCTGATTCGGTCCCGTGCTTGTTCGACGGTGTTCGAGTGCCGTGACCTCTCCGGTAGCCGCATCCTTTCAAGGCAGAATCGTTCTTCCCGAGGTTCGACGCCGCTTTGAGTCGACCTCCGGAACGCTGATTTGCTCGACCGGTGCACTCGACGGCGCCAGTCCGGCGTCGAGAAGGAGAGACCCGGGGACTAAGGCGGAAGGCGATCCGGTCCTCGCACCTACCTTCCGTTACATGCAGTCTTTCAAAGCGTCCTGGAAAGGATGGAGACACTGAGTCAATAACTTGATCAGTTGTCTTTGGTCATGCACACTGCTAACTTCAAACAGATTTGTAACCAATTGGTGGCCCCCCAGAGACCTCCTGGGCACCAGTGGTTCCAACCTCTCCTGACGCAGACATGGTCAAGAGGTTGACGGGTTCCACTCACTTCCCATAGTGTTATGGTGTGGATCCATATAGTTGCTGTGGCTTCCTTAACCAGCTGAGCATATAGAGTTAGTACCGGATGCCTTTCCTACTGAGCACAGTAAAATCGGTTTCCTTATATCCCTTCTCACGGGCAGGGCGCTGGCACGGGCCAATATCACGGTGCCCGTGATTCTGCCTGAGCGACATTCTTACTTTCGGTTTTACCTTGGCTGCTTCTTATTGGCTCTGGGTTTTCAACCCCTCCCAGGGCTTGCCTTTATATACGCCCTCCTGTCACTATATCGGTGCCCTTTCGTGGTGTTCCTGACCAGACATTTGTTGCTGTGTTCCTGTTTCTTGTATGATCCGGTTTTGTCTGACCTTGCTCCTGTCTTCACTGCCCGATTTGTTTATGACCCGGCTTGCCTGACTACGATCCCGTGACCGTTTCCGTTTCTACTGCTCACTGTGCACCGATCCAGGCTTTAGCTGACTACCTCTCGCTGTGTACCAATCCAGGCTTTTGCTGACTATCGCTCTCTGTGTACCGATCCAGGCTTTGGCTGACTACTGCTCTCTGTGTACCGATCCAGGATTTGGCTGACTACCGCTCTCTATGTATCGATCCAGGCTTTGGCTGACTACCGCTCTCTGTGTACCGAACCAGTCTTTGGCTGATTACCGCTCTCTGTGTACCGATCCAGGCTGTGGCTGACTCTGCTGTCCGTGTACTGTCCAGTTCTTGGCTTACCTCTGCTCTCTAGGGTACCATCTAAGCATTAGCTTCACCACTAGTGTCTTTGTTGCCTCTGGTCTTGTGTCCTATAGCCATTGCTTTACGGTTGACGGTTGCCTATATCAGCTGTGCCTTAGCGGTCACTTGTGGTTGCACTACCTGTCAGCCTGCACCTATCGGTTGCCTCCGGTTGCTCTTCTATACTGCCTGTGCCGTACAGCTATCTCCGGTTGCGCTATAGCTTCTGGTGCCGGTCCGTTTTGTATTTTGTACATACCAGTCTCTATTGTACCCTGACCTGTGTCAGATCCAGAAGAGTTTATCCTCTGTTTGGGTCTGGACCTGTGAAGGGCATTTCTGTTCATTATTATTTGTTTAATAAAGCTTCATTGTTTTACCTTAACCAAATTGTCTGAGCGTTCATTAAAACAGTGACAGTACGAAAGGGGCATGACCTCAGAAAAGGCTGGTGACGGTAGCTCCCAGAATCTCCTATGGAGAATGGAAGCTCAGGAGCAACGGTTAGACCAGTTATCTATGGTTATCCAGACTATTTTGGAGCGCACTGCCTGTCTCGAGAGACCTGTACAGCCTTTGGTGGCCACTCCAGTTCCGGCACCATTGGCACAGGCTAATATGTCTAGTTCATCCTCTAAGGGGCTATCCGCTACCGCTCCCCTCTGAGATACAATGGGGATCCAACTCTGTGCCGAGGGTTTCTGAACAAACTTAAGATCTTTCTTGAACTGGTACCTCAGGCATTTCCTAGTGAAAGGAGCAAAGTGGGGTTCATGATCTCACTTCTGACGGGCAAAGCTCTAGTTTTGGCAAATCCGATTTGGGAGACTGGTAAACTGATCACCAATAACTTTGCCGAGTTTCTAAGGGCCTTCTGCAGTGTATTCGAAATTCCAGGGCGTGCCACCTCTGCTGCCAAACATCTTATGAGAATCCAATAGGGCACACAAACTCTTTCCGACTATGCCATTGAATTTCGTACACTCGCAGCAGAGGTAGCTTGGAAAGATGAAGCGCTTGTCGTTGCTTTCACACAAGGTCTCGAGGATAGGATTAAAGATGAAATTGCGGCCAGAGACTTGCCAGAGGGTCTAGAGAGTTTCATTGATTATACCATCCTGATTGACTCCTGCATAAGGGAAAGGAGTATATATAAGGATTGTAGATCAAGACCCACGAGCGAGTCTGCTACTAGGGCTAATTTCCCACCCATGCCTCCCTCTCCTCCCATACCTCCAGGTCCTGCTACTGGGAGTGTAGAACCTATGCAAGTGGGCTTCACATGATTGTCCAAGGAGGAATGCTCCTTCCGCCACAAACAGGGCCTATGTATGTATTGTGGCAAGACAGGTCACCTGCTAAAGACTTGTCCCATGCGGCCGGGAAACGCACGCACCTAGGTTCAAGTGGTGGACAGATCCTAGGTGGCGTAAACCAGTCCCCGGAAGGCACATTAAACAAGCCGGTACTTAATATTGTTGTCTCTTGGGCTTCTGATTCTGTCAATACTCCTGCTCTGATTGACTCTGGCGCTGCCGGATATTTTATGGACAGAGACTTTGCTATTCTACATAATATCCCATTGTTGAACAGAGACTCTCCACCTGATATTGAGGCCATTTATGGGAGGCCTCTGGTACCACCACAGGTCACCCAGGAGACATGCCCATTATCTGTTTGCATCGGAGCACTTCACAAGGAGACCTTACAGTTCCAGATAATCCAGTCTCCCCATTTTGTGGTCATTTTGGGATTTCCATGGTTACATAAGCATAATCCCAGACTTGACTGGAAGACATGTGAGATCTTGTCTTGGTCCGAGCACTGTAACACTCATTGTCTAAGGCACCCTACTAAGATTTTGTGTATCTCTCCCTCCCTACCACTTGAATACCAGTCATTCAGCGATGTATTCAGTAAAGAAGAGGCTAGCACTCTGCCACAGCATCGTCCATACGATTGTGCTATTGATATTGTGACAAGCGCTATGCCTCCTAGGGGTAGAACTTACCCGTTGTCCTGTGACGAGAACCGGGCCATGTTGGAATACATTAGTGACGCTTTGGCTCATGGTATTATTCGTAAATCTTCCTCGCCCACGGGGGCTGGATTCTTTTTTGTTAAAAAGAAGGACGGGGAGCTCCGACCCTGTATTGATTATAGGGGTCTCAACAAAATAATGATAAAGAACGCTTATCCCATTCGACCCATCACCGAATTGTTCGATCGATTAACGGGTGCATCCATCTTTACCAAAAAGGACCTTAGGGCGGCATATAATCTAGTCCGGATTAAGGAAGGTGATGAGTGGAAAACTGCTTTCAATACTCGTACGGGGCACTACGAGTATTTAGTCATGCCATTTCGTCTGTGCAGCGGTATTTCAAGAATTTATAAATGATGTATTAAGGGATTTGTTACAATCCTGTGTAGTCGTATACCTAGACGACCTGGAGACTCACAACAGACATGTCTCGGCGGTCTTGCAGAGGCTAAGAGAAAACAAGCTATATTGCAAACTCGAGAAGTGGGATTTCCATAGGTCTAGTGTGGCTTTTCTTGGCTATGTGATCTCTAAGGAGGGCTTCGCTATGGACAAGGACAAGCTTGCAGCGGTGCTGCAGTGGACGCGCCCCACGGGCCTCAAACCCTTGCAGAGATTTTTAAGGTTTGCGAATTATAGCAAATTTATTCACGATTATTCTGGAATTGTTAAGCTACTCACTGAAATGACCCATAAGGGTGCCAACGCCTCAGAGTGGTCCCCAGTGGAAGTCAGGGCATTTGAAACTTTGAAGACTGCATTTTCCACTGCCCCAGTTCTGTCGCATCCTATTCCTGGGTTACCATTTACGTTGGAGGTGGATGCTTCTGAGACCGGAGTAGGGGCAGTGTTGGGCCAATGACCAGGTCCTGATAAGACGTTGAGACCATGCAGATTTTTCTCGAAAAAAATGACCAAAGCCCAGAGTCTGTATGACATTGGTGACCGGGAACTCATCTTGGCTCTACGGTAATGGCGCCACCTGTTGGTGGGCACTAGGGCGCCCATATTGATTCTGACCGATCATAAGAACCTCATGTACCTCTCTGAGGCCAAAAGACTATCCCCAAGACAAGCTAGATGGGCACTGTTTTTGTCTTGTTTCAATTTCATTGTCTCCTACTTACCTGGTACTAAGAATTACGGGCTGATGCCTTATCCAGACAATTTGGTTCTGATCCAGAATCTGATTCTGTTCCAGTGCCTATTATCCCTCCGGACCGTATACTCGCCACATTGCGGACCAGCATCAATTCACCATTAGGGGAGGAGATTTTGGCATCTCAGGCCAATGCTCCCCCAGAGAAGCCTGTGGGCAAGGGCTTTGTGGCAGAGCCCTTTCGGCCTAAATTAATGGAGACTTACCACGCTTCCTGGGCGGCCAGTCATGTGGGAAAAAATCAATTAACCTGGTCTCTGTCCTGGATGTTTTGGCAGCCGGGCATGAGAGATGACTGGGCGGCATTCACTGCAGCCTGTGCCACTTGTGCCCATTCTAAGACTCCTAGACATCTTCCGGTGGGACTGTTGCAGGCTGTTCCTAATGGTGACTGTCCATGGTCACACGTTTCTATTGACTTCCTGGGGGAGCTGCCGGTTTCTAAAGGCTTTATGGTGATACTCATGATAGTTGACAGATTCTCCAAAATGGCTCATTTCGTGCCACTCCCTGGCTTGCCGTCTGCTAAGGATCTGGCTACAGTGTTTGCCAGGGAGGTATTCTGACTCCACGGGGTACCCAAGGTGCTGTTCTCGGACCTAGGGAGTCAATTCTTGTCGAGATTTTGGAGGGCCTTTTGTAACCAGATGGGGATTCAGTTGTCCCCCAGAATAATGGGGCCACTGAGCGTTCTAACCAGGGCTTGGAACAGTTTTTACATTGTTTCATTTCCAACCACCACGACAATTGGGCTGACTTGTTGCCGTGGGCAGAGTTCTCCAGGAACTGTGCAGTATGTAACGCATCCGGGAGCTCACCCTTTCTGATCAGTTATGGGTTTCAACTGTGCTTGCTCCCGGACACTTTTCAAGCACAACAGATTCCAGCTCTGGATGAGCATATTAGGCAACTCTGCTCCACATGGGCACAGGTCCAGAATTCCCTACGTAATTTTTTCCTACGAGTCCAGTGGCATGCCAACAACAGACGATTGCTGGCTCCTGTATTCCAGGTGGGGGACCGTGTCTGGTTGTCCTCCAAGAATCTTAGGTTGCAAGTCCCTTGTTACAAGTTTGCTCCTCTGTTTGTTGGTCCGTTCCAGGTACTCCGTCAAGTCAACCCTGTCTCCTATGCATTGGAATTACCTGCCTCCATGAAGATACATAATGTGTTCCATGTGTCACTTCTTAAACCGCTGCTGTGTAATCATTATACCACCACTCCTGCAGTCCCAGGTCCAGTGCACATTCAGACCCATGATGAATATGAAGTGCAGAGTATTTTGGATTCACGTAGATTCCATGGACAGATCCAATACTTGGTGCATTGGAAGGGATATGGGCCAGAGGAACGCTCATGGGTGAACCACTCTGACATCCATGCTCCATTGTTGTTGCGCAGATTCCATGCTAAGTTTCCTGCCAAGCCTAGACCTCCTCAAGACAGGAGGGGGGGGTCTTTGAGAAGGGAGTACTATCATGGTGCCCGTGATTCTACCTGAGCGACATTCTTACTTCCGGGTTTACCTTGGCTGCTTCTTATTGGCTCTGGGTTTTCAACCCCTCCCAGGGCTTGCCTTTTTATACGCCCTCCTGTCACTATACCGGTGCCCTTTCGTGGTGTTCCTGACCAGACATTTGTTGCTGTGTTCCTGTTCCGTGTATGATCCGGTTTCGTCTGACCTTGTGTAATGGTTTTCAGTACACTCAGAGGCAGGCAATTTGGTAAAACACAGTTTTATTGAATAAGCAAATTGAATTAACCCTTGTGGGTCCAGTAATGGAACAACAGAACTGACACAGGACAGGTTAATAAATTACATATAACACTTAGTAAATACACTGACACAGATCGGGAACAGTTTGTATGATTCTGTGAGACACAAATGGTAAATGCTATTAGTCCAGGAGACTGGGAGGCCCTAATAGTGAGACCCAGGAATTACTCAAATGCTGATAAGTGCAGGATGGTTGCTCGAGGCCCAGGAGGTAACACAGACTATAGTGATACTGCAACCGGAGGAATCACGTAACGCCCTGAATATACTCCAACTGTGACCCACGGGAATGGTATCAGGTATTATCGTAATACGCATGGCTTGTTGGCAACTGCCAGGTGACAGAGCTGATAGAGGCGCCCAGAGACCAACCTTACTAATGGTGGAATGACAAGCCAGCGTAATAGTGCCACAATATAGCTCCTACCCAGGTGTATGAACGGAAGGCCCTGAACGGGCGCTTGGCTTGTGGAACGACAGAACAGGAGCGGAGACTAACTGAAGAGCCCGTGAGACCAAACCCCAGTGACAATGGGACAAGCCAAGCATATATGGATCAACAAGCTGAGCAACAACCCGGGGTATGGAGTAAGGAGGCAACAAGGCACTAGTGGGTCGCAGTACAGAATGGTAGTGCAGTATATACAGCAACCAACTGGGCTAGTACACCAGAGACAGAGCACTGAAGCAACTCTCTACCGGATCCGGTAGTACAGGAGTCACTGGAGAGCAACGGACTCCACAAAGGTCAACACAGAGCAGGAACGTCAGCAACTCCAAGTCGATACATGGAGCAGGAACGTCAGCTAGGCCGGGTCGGTACACAGAGCAGAAACGTCAGCCAATCCAAGTCGATTCACGGAGCAGGAACGTCAGCCAGGCTGGGTAGGTACACGGAGCAGGAACGTCAGCCAATCTAAGTCGATACACGGAGCAGGAACATCAGCCAGGCCGGGTCAGTACACGGAGCAGGAACAGGAACTGATAGAGAGTAGTCAGGCGAACCGGGTCATACACAGGAAATCACACGAATAGCGGCAGCAAGGCACTAGGCAATGGAACACCACGAAAGGGCCTTGTAACAGTGACAGATCACAGTAGTTTAAGGCTACCACTGGGTGGTGCCATAACACTTAGCCAATAGGAAAGCATCAAGCTAAAAATGTCGCAATATACACGGGCACCGTGGTACCTTGCTCCTGTCTTCACTGCCCAATTTGTTTATGACCCGGCTTGCCTGACTACGATCCCGTCACCGATTCCGTTACTACTGCTCGCTGTGTACCAGGCTTTGGCTGACTATCTCTCGCTGTGTACTGATCCAGGCTTTTGCTGACTACCTCTCTCTGTGTACCGATCCAGGCTTTGGCTGACTACCGCTCTCTGTGTACCGAATCAGTCTTTGGCTGACTACCGCTCTCTGTGTACCGATCCAGGCTTTGGCTGACTACCGCTCTCTGTGTACCGAATCAGTCTTTGGCTGACTACCGCTCTCTGTGTACCGATCCAGGCTTTGGCTGACTACCGCTCTCTGTGTACCGAATCAGTCTTTGGCTGACTACCGCTCTCTGTGTACCGATCCAGGCTTTGGCTGACTACCGCTCTCTGTGTACCAATCCAGGCTGTGGCTGACTCTGCTCTCCGTGTACTATCCATGTCTTGGCTTACCTCCGCTCTCTAGGGTACCGTCTCTGCATTGGCTACTCGCCTAGCATTAGCTTCACTGCTAGTGTCTCTGTTGCCTCCGGTTTTGTGTCCTATAGCCATTGCTTTACGGTTGCCGGTTGCCTATATCAGCTGTGCCTCAGTAGTCGCTTGTGGTTGCACCACCTGTCAGCCTGCACCTATCGGTTGCCTCCGGTTGAGCTACTATACAGTCTGTGCCTCACTGTTGCCTCCGTTTGCACTACTATACAGCCTGTGCCTTAGCGGTCACTTGTGGTTGCACTACCTGTCAGCCTGCACCTATCCGTTGCCTCCGGTTGCGCTTCTATACTGCCTGTGCCGTACAGCTATCTCCGGTTGCGCTATAGCTTCAGGTAACGGTCCGTTGCCTCCAGTTGCACTGCTGTACTGCTTGCACTTACTATTGCCTCCGGTTGCGCTATACTCAGTCTGATATTGCTATTGCCTTTGGTTGCGCTGTTGATCTGTGCCTCACTGTTACCTCCGGTTGCTCTACCTTGCAGACTGTGCCTATTCCGGTTGCCTCCGGGCATAACCTCCGAGTGCTGAATTGAGCCGTCATGTGGGCTGCCTTTACCTGGTTTCAGGCAAGGCCGGTAGAGCCTACTGTCTCCCTATTCCATTGGGGATTTCTGCGCTGCAGTACTTACCTCACCTAGGGCTCCTCCTGACCAGTACTGCTTGGGTTTTGTTCCAGTTCCTGTTCCAGTCTTCATTCTGCATTACTGTATTTTGTACATACCAGTCTCTATTGTACCCTGACCCGTGTCAGATCCAGAAGAATTTATCCTCTGTTTGAGTCTGGACCTGTGAAGGGCATTTCTGTTCATTATTATTTGTTTAAAAAAGCTTCATTATTTTACCTTAACCAAATTGTCTGAGCGTTCATTAAAACAGTGACAGCCAATCCGCTATGGGAGACAAATAAACACATTGTTCACAATTTCTCGGAATTTGTGAAATCATTTAAACAAGTCTTTGATAGGCCGCGTGGTCTTGGCATCCAAGCACCTTATGACCCTGTGGCAGGGTAATCACACAGTGGCCGACTATGCAATAGAGTTTCGTACCCAGGCAGCCAAAGTCGACTGGAATAATGAGGCCCTGATGGCTGTTTTTTTTGCAAGAGTCAGTGACACTATGAAATATGAGATCGCGGCTCGCGATCTACCTAACGATTTGGACAGGCTGATTGACTTTTGTATTCTAATGGATACCAGAATCAGAGAACGATCCTCTTTTAAGGAGTACCTGCGGAGTTCCTCAAAGTATTCCCCATGTTCCTAACCCTCCCTATCCACCCTCTCCTCCCATGCCTCCTGATCTAGTTTCTGAGAGTGGTGAACCTAGGATGGTGGGTGTCATCCAGCTTTCTAGGGAGGAGAGAGCCTTTAGGGGAACAGAGGGCCTGTGTCTTTACTGTGAAAGGGCTGGTCATTTGTTGCGGTCATGTCCAATTCGCCTTGAGAGACACACAAATGTGAAGGGCGGTCGGAAACAGATGATAAGGGGCATTTCATTATCTCCAGAAAATTTGTTGGATAAGCCCTTGCTAAAGGTCTGTATTTACTGAGCAAACAAATCTGCCTCAGTTCCAGCTTTACTGGACACAGGGGCTGCCGGCTGCTTTATGGATGCGGAATGTGCAGCCATTAAGAATATTCCATTGTTGCCTCTTGCTTCCCCATTGGCCATAGAAGCCATTGATGGCAGACCATTACAGCCTTCACATATCACTCATGAGATCGCTCTGTTAACCCTGAGGGTGGGAGCCCTGCATACGGAAACCCTGACGTTTCAGGTGATTCATTCTCCACACCATGCCATGGTCCTGGGGTTTCCTTGGGTACAGAAACACAACCCCAGGATAGACTGGCACACTTGTGAGGTGGTGGCCTGGTCCCCACAATGCAAAAAGTCTTGTTTATCGTGTCCCGTGAGAGTCACTCAAGCCTCGACTCCACTCCTTCCAGAGGAGTATACGTCATTCATAGACATTTTCAGCGAGTCTGGGTGAGGTCCTTCCTCCTTATAGACCTTATGATTGTGATTTGGAATTGTTGCCTGGTACTACACCTCCAAGGGGCCGTACATACCCCTTGTCTGTGGAGGAGAATAAGGCCATGGAGCAATACATGTCTGATGCGCTGGCCAGAGGCATCATTTGTAAATCCACATCTCCTGCTGGTGCTGGATTTTTTTTTTATAAAAAAAAAAAAAAAGGATGGAGAGTTACATCCATGCATTGACTTTCATGGTCTGAACAAGATATTGGTGAAGAATGCATATCCTATTCCATTGATCACTGAACTCTTTGACCGGGTTAAAGGGTCAAAGATATTCATGAAACTCGATCTGAGAGATGCAAGCAACTTGGTGCGGATTAAAGAAGGGCATGAGTGGAAGACAGCGTTCAATACCCAAAGTGAGTACTTGGTCATGCCCTTCGGATTGTGCAACATCCCAGCTGTCTTCCAGGAGTTCATAAATTATGTGTTATGAGAACTCCTTCAAAGTTGTTTGGTTGTATATTTGGATGACATCTTAATTCACTCTCCCACATTGGAGACTCATCAGTCTGATGTATCCAGAGTCCTGAGCCTATTACGTGAGAACAAGTTGTTTTGTAAACTTGAAAAATTTGAATTCCACAGACCTCAAGTTACATTCCTGGGCTATATAATTTCCGCTGCTGGGTTTGCCATGGACCCTCAGAAATTGACCGCTGTTGTGAATTGGCCACATCCTAAGGGACACAAAGCAATCCAAAGGTTTCTGGGTTTAGCGAATTACTACCGAAAATTCGTTAAGAATTTCTCTACTGGTTGTCCTGCCAAAAATACTTTACTTATTCCAGACGCTACCGATTAAATTACCCCGTTCTTTTTTGAAATCACTTCAGTTATTAATCAGTCGGTTTGTATGGAGAAATAAAATCCCGAGATGCTCCAAGGAACAATTATCAGCTCCCAGACTCAGAGGTGGTCTGGGTCTCCCCTATTTCGAATCCTTTCACAAAGCCGCTAGACCAGACACATTTTCAGCATTTTTGCTATCTTTCTGTTTAGGCTTTATTTACTCTGGGAATTTCTAGTTACATATGGAAAACTATATCATGTTTTTTTCAGAACTAACTGAGCTTTCTTGTAGTATCTTACATGAAGAGGATTTAGCATTGTGCAAAAAAGCTATTATGTCATAATGACAAGAAAAAGTAAAAATTTACTCATTTTGCGAAAATCGCATACTATGTATCAAAAACATTTACCTTCATTTGAAAACATTTCTGTTATTTGAAAAAGCCCTGAGTCCCCCGAGTAAAAAAATACCAAATTTGGATAGTTTTACCTACGTCCATGGCTAGCGCAGAGCCCTAATCACCAGGAACGCAAAATGACATTTTCAACTTTATGAGCTAATATGCTCGTTCTAGTGTTTTTGTGGTAAATCTACCCTAAAAGAGTGGAATAACTACATAAAACTATATATTTTTGGAAAGAAGACAACCTGCTGCATCTAATGAGGGGTGACTTGCCTTCTTATCCCAAGCCTGGTGTGAACAGTTGCCTCCAGAATTGGCACTATAGGAAAAAATTGAATTTTCTTACATTTCTGCCCCTTCAAATGTACTGAAATCTGTGAAAACCATGGATAAAAATGACATCCCATTGGTATGAGTTGACCTACCTCAGCGGGTGCTAGAAGTGCAAAATAACACCTACTACATCCTCTAATTTTTCTAACATTTTCTCAAACATTACTTGTCTATACAAAAATGGTTATAACAACTAGAGAAGTGAAGAAAGGGTACACAAACCATACCATTTTGGAAAGAAGACAACCTGTCACATCTAATGAGGGGTGACTTGCCTTCTTACTCCAAGCTTGGTGTGTACAAATGCCTCCAGAAGGTGGCGCTAATGAAAAGAAAGGCATTTTCTTAATTTCTGCCCCTTCAAATGTACTGAAATCTGTGAAAACCATGGAATTTCCAACTGTATTCATTAGCTAGTGCTCTTAGGAGAAAAATGAGTTGACCTACCTTAGGGGGTGCTAGAAGTAGAAAACTACACCTACTACAACCTCAGATTTTTCTAACATTTTCTCAAACCTGACTTGCCTGTACAAAAATGGCTATAAAACCTTCAGACGTGAAGAAAAGGTAGATAAATCATACCATTTTGCAGAGAAGATAACCTGCCGCATCGCCTTCTTACCCCAAGCCTGGTGTGCATAAATGTTTCCAGAAGTAGGCAATATAGGAAAAAAGTTACATTTTTTTACATTTCTGTCCCATCGTATGTAGTGAAATCTGTAAAAACTATGGGATTTCCAACTGTATGTTAGCTAGTGCTCTTAGGAGAAGAATAGCACCCCATTGGTATGAGTTGACTTACCGTAGGGGATGCTTGAATTGCAAAATGCCACCTACTACAACCTCTGATTTTTCTAACATTTTCTAAAACCTGACTTGCCTGTGCGAAAATGGTGATAACACCTTCAGAAGTGAAGAAAGGTAGATAAACTATACCATTTTGGAAAGAAGATAACCTGCCGCATCTAATGAGGGGACACTTGCCTTCTTACCCCAATCCTGGTGTGCATAAATGTTTCCAGAATTAGGCAATATAGGAAAAAATTGAATTTTCTTACATTTCTGCCCCTGCAAATGTACTGAAATCTGTGAAAACCATGGAGAAAAATGACATCCCATTGGTATGAGTTGATCTACCTCAGCGGGTGCTAGAAGTGCAAAATAACACCTACTACATCCTCTAATTTTTCTAACATTTTCTCAAACATTACTTGTCTATACAAAAATGGTTATAACAACTAGAGAAGTGAAGAAAGGGTACACAAACCATACCATTTTGGAAAGAAGACAACCTGTCACATCTAATGAGGGGTGACTTGCCTTCTTACTCCAAGCTTGGTGTGTACAAATGCCTCCAGAAGGTGGCGCTAATGAAAAGAAAGGCATTTTCTTAATTTCTGCCCCTTCAAATGTACTGAAATCTGTGAAAACCATGGAATTTCCAACTGTATTCATTAGCTAGTGCTCTTAGGAGAAAAATGAGTTGACCTACCTTAGGGGGTGCTAGAAGTAGAAAACTACACCTACTACAACCTCAGATTTTTCTAACATTTTCTCAAACCTGACTTGCCTGTACAAAAATGGCTATAAAACCTTCAGACATGAAGAAAAGGTAGATAAATCATACCATTTTGCAGAGAAGATAACCTGCCGCATCGCCTTCTTACCCCAAGCCTGGTGTGCATAAATGTTTCCAGAAGTAGGCAATATAGGAAAAAAGTTACATTTTTTTACATTTCTGTCCCATCGTATGTAGTGAAATCTGTAAAAACTATGGGATTTCCAACTGTATGTTAGCTAGTGCTCTTAGGAGAAGAATAGCACCCCATTGGTATGAGTTGACTTACCGTAGGGGATGCTTGAAGTGCAAAATGCCACCTACTACAACCTCTGATTTTTCTAACATTTTCTAAAACCTGACTTGCCTGTGCGAAAATGGTGATAACACCTTCAGAAGTGAAGAAAGGTAGATAAACTATACCATTTTGGAAAGAAGATAACCTGCCGCATCTAATGAGGGGACACTTGCCTTCTTACCCCAATCCTGGTGTGCATAAATGTTTCCAGAATTAGGCAATATAGGAAAAAATGGAATTTTCTTACATTTCTGCCCCTTCAAATGTACTGAAATCTGTGAAAACCATGGAGAAAAATGACATCCCATTGGTATGAGTTGACCTACCTCAGCGGGTGCTAGAAGTGCAAAATAACACCTACTACATCCTCTAATTTTTCTAACATTTTCTCAAACATTACTTGTCTATACAAAAATGGTTATAACAACTAGAGAAGTGAAGAAAGGGTACACAAACCATACCATTTTGGAAAGAAGACAACCTGTCACATCTAATGAGGGGTGACTTGCCTTCTTACTCCAAGCTTGGTGTGTACAAATGCCTCCAGAAGGTGGCGCTAATGAAAAGAAAGGCATTTTCTTAATTTCTGCCCCTTCAAATGTACTGAAATCTGTGAAAACCATGGAATTTCCAACTGTATTCATTAGCTAGTGCTCTTAGGAGAAAAATGAGTTGACCTACCTTAGGGGGTGCTAGAAGTAGAAAACTACACCTACTACAACCTCAGATTTTTCTAACATTTTCTCAAACCTGACTTGCCTGTACAAAAATGGCTATAAAACCTTCAGACGTGAAGAAAAGGTAGATAAATCATACCATTTTGCAGAGAAGATAACCTGCCGCATCGCCTTCTTACCCCAAGCCTGGTGTGCATAAATGTTTCCAGAATTAGGCAATATAGGAAAAAATGGAATTTTCTTACATTTCTGCCCCTTCAAATGTACTGAAATCTGTGAAAACCATGGAGAAAAATGACATCCCATTGGTATGAGTTGACCTACCTCAGCGGGTGCTAGAAGTGCAAAATAACACCTACTACATCCTCTAATTTTTCTAACATTTTCTCAAACATTACTTGTCTATACAAAAATGGTTATAACAACTAGAGAAGTGAAGAAAGGGTACACAAACCATACCATTTTGGAAAGAAGACAACCTGTCACATCTAATGAGGGGTGACTTGCCTTCTTACTCCAAGCTTGGTGTGTACAAATGCCTCCAGAAGGTGGCGCTAATGAAAAGAAAGGCATTTTCTTAATTTCTGCCCCTTCAAATGTACTGAAATCTGTGAAAACCATGGAATTTCCAACTGTATTCATTAGCTAGTGCTCTTAGGAGAAAAATGAGTTGACCTACCTTAGGGGGTGCTAGAAGTAGAAAACTACACCTACTACAACCTCAGATTTTTCTAACATTTTCTCAAACCTGACTTGCCTGTACAAAAATGGCTATAAAACCTTCAGACGTGAAGAAAAGGTAGATAAATCATACCATTTTGCAGAGAAGATAACCTGCCGCATCGCCTTCTTACCCCAAGCCTGGTGTGCATAAATGTTTCCAGAAGTAGGCAATATAGGAAAAAAGTTACATTTTTTTACATTTCTGTCCCATCGTATGTACTGAAATCTGTAAAAACTATGGGATTTCCAACTGTATGTTAGCTAGTGCTCTTAGGAGAAGAATAGCACCCCATTGGTATGAGTTGACTTACCGTAGGGGATGCTTGAAGTGCAAAATGCCACCTACTACAACCTCTGATTTTTCTAACATTTTCTAAAACCTGACTTGCCTGTGCGAAAATGGTGATAACACCTTCAGAAGTGAAGAAAGGTAGATAAACTATACCATTTTGGAAAGAAGATAACCTGCCGCATCTAATGAGGGGACACTTGCCTTCTTACCCCAATCCTGGTGTGCATAAATGTTTCCAGAATTAGGCAATATAGGAAAAAAATTGCATTCTTGTCCCTTCGTATGTATTGAAATCTGTAAAAACTATGGAATTTGTTAGCTAGTACTGTTAGGAGAAGAACAGCACCTCATTGGTATGAGTTGATATACTGTAGGGGGAGCTAGAAGTGAAAAACAACACCTACAACAACCTCTTATTTTTTTAATATTTTGTCAAATAATACTTGTCTGTACAAAAATGGTTATATCAACTACAGAAGTGAAGAAAGGGCACATAAACCATGCCATTTTGGAAAGAAGATAACCTGCCGCATCAAATGAGGGGTCATTTGCCTTTCTACCTCTATGTTAGAGTGCACAACTATTTCCAGAATGTGGTGCTACAGAAAAAAAATGTATTTTTCTTACAAATCAGTCACTTCAAAGGTAGGGAAATGGTTCAACACCATGGGGTTTCCTAGGAGTACTTCCTGCCAGCCTACAAAAAATGGTACCCCATTGCTGTGGGTTGACATACCATACTATATTGGGTGCCAGGAGCGTGGCTACCGGTGGGTATAGCTACCAGTGGGCAGTGAGCAGGTGTGGCGGTGGTGGTGGTGGTGGTGGGGAGATATGTGCATATGGGGGATCTGTGAGTGTCTGACATTCAGGGCTGCCCACTGGCACACTCGGGGCTTCAGTCCCCTTAGCCCACCCCCTAGCCCTGTGTTCTGTGGGCCTTGGTTGAATCCTCTACTCTCCAGGGTCTGCCTGCCTACCTGACTGACAGCCTTCTCTTCTGAAGTGGCTCCTTCATCCGTTCCTGATCCGGTTTGGGCTGACGTTCCTGCTTCCGTTCCTGATCCGGTTGACTGCCGTTACTGTTCCAGCTTCCTGTCCCGGCCTGGCTGTCTCTCTTGCTCCTGGATCATCTTGGATTCTCTCTGTTATTATGGTCGCTTGGGTGACATTCTGAACTCTGGGCATATTACGTTTAGTCCAGTACGCAGGTACTGGTTCGCTCCTTTATTCTCCGGTTGCTTATTGCCACCTATGCAGCACAGTAGCGCCTCCGTGTAGTCCAGTACGCGGGTACTGGTTTGCTCCTTTACAGCACCGGCTGTGTTCCCTGTAGTCCAGTATGAGGGTACTGGTTCGCTCCTATATTCTCCAGTCGCTTACTACTACCCATACAGCACAGGCAGAGTTTCAGTTTAGTCCAATATGCGGGTACTGGTTCGTTCCGATGGTCTCCGGTTGCTTACTGCCACCTATTCAGCACTGGTAACTTCTCCGTGTAGTCCAGTACGTGGGTACTGATTTGCTCCTATTTACCGGCTGCTTGCAGACTCCTATACAGCAGTGGTAGGCCTTCTTGTTGTCCATCATTTGCAACTGGTTTGCTCCACCTCTTCACCAGTCGCTGAGACCACCTTCATTATAGTACCAGTACTTGCCTACACTGTGTCCATGTGTGGCTGCCTTGCCCGGTATATTGGTAAGGCTGGTAGAGCCAACTATTCCTGGGTATCTGTATATAGGCTGCCTTGCCCGGTATATTGGCAAGGCCGGTAGAGCCTACTCACTCATTGTGCCAGACCTAGGCTGCCTTGCCCGGTATATTGGCAAGGCCGGTAGAGCCTACTCTCTCGTTGTGCCAGTCCTAAGGCTGCCTTGCCTGGTATTTTGGCAAGGCCGGTAGAGCCTTCTCTTGTCGTGTGCCAGTCTCTAGGCTGCCTTGCCCAGTATATTGGCAAGGCTGGTAGAGCCTTCTCCATCTCGTGTTACCAGTCTCCAGGCTGCCTTGCCCAGTATTTTGGCAGGGCCGGTAGATCCTTCTCCATCTCGTGTTGCCAGTCTACAGGCTCCCTTGCTCGGTATATTGGCAAGTCCAGTAGAGCCTATCCATATTCTCTGTACCATTGTTTTCTACTACTCTGTTCAAAATTGTGTATGTCAGGACCCGCAAGGGTTCTCTTTAAAGGGATAGTAATACTTCGTTTTAACTTTATTTTATTTTGTAGGCATTAAAAAAACATGAAGAATGATGTAAGTCTTATCACTCAAACCTTTATGGTTTATGAGATATTCACAAGCAAAGTGTCCCCCTCCCTCCCCTTTTACTGATGTCACACTTCTCAGCCAGGGCAGAAGGGAGCTGCCCAGGTAGACTGCAGAGAGGGACAATCTTCAATTAAGATAAGGGAAAAACCTGAAAAGCTTGTCAAGGACGGCAGGGATTTCATTGTTTTCAAAGGAATAAGAGTGTCCCCTTCTGTTATCTGTCCAGTCTATGGACTGCATTCCACATCTGAGAAGAGATGGCTTACACTAGGTAAAAGGGGCGGGAGGGGGGAACTTTGCTTGTGAATATCTCAGAAACCATAAAGGTTTGAGAGATAAGACTTATATCATTCTTCATGTTTTTTTAATGCCTACAAAATAAAATAAAGTTAAAACGAAGTATTACTATCCCTTTAAACTTTCAATAAAGTTGTGTTTTTATCTTAACTCTGTGTCTGAGAGTCAAAACAAACCGTGACACATACACACAAAAATTCACACACTCACATTCTCTCACACTCACACTCAATCACACACTCAATCCCTCACACTCTCTCACACACTCACACTCTCTCACTCACGCTCTCTCACTCACACTCATACACCCTCACACTCTCTCACTCACACTCTCTCACTTACACTCTCTCACTCACACTCATACACCCTCGCACTCACACACTCTCACTCACACACTCTCACTCACACTCTTACACCCTCACACTCACACACTCACACTGTCTCACTCATACTCTCTCACTCACACTTATACACCCTCATACTCTCTCACTCACACTCTCTCACTCACACTCATACACACTCTCTCACTCACACACTCTCACTCAATTACACACTCTCACACACTCACGCAATCATTCACTCTCGTACTCACACCCCAGGAGCCAACACGATCCACCTTCTACCATAGTCTCACTCACACCCCGGGAGCCAGCACGATCCACTTTCTACCATAGTATTTGCAATTCCCACATGCATTTCAACTACATGAATGAATGCCACTCACTCACACCCTGGGAGCCAGCACGATCCACCTTCCACCATAGTATGTTCAATTACCACATGCATTTCAACTATATGAATGAATGCCACATTGGGGGCATAAGTACAAACACAAACTCATTACAATAACACATAAGTCACCCTTTATGACTCACTTCTGTGTGTGTGTGTCTCTTTGTGTGCGTGTGTGTTCCTCACTGTGTGTGTTGCATGTCTGTATCACACTTTATGTGTCTGCATGTTGTGCATTGCATGTATGTGTGTATGACTGTGTCGCTCTTTATGCATGCGTGTGCATTTGCATGTGTGTCTCTGGGTGTGTTTGTCTTGCATCCATGTGTGTGCATTAATTCCCTATATATCCTGACATGCAGCGCCGTCCCACATTGCTACTATATAAAATATATATATATATATATATATATATATATATATATATATGTGTGTGTTTTAATATATGTATGGATATTGTATACTGTTTGTAATGTGATGATGTGATTATAATTCTGTTTTTGACTTACTGGATGTTTTAAATAGTGGTGACCCAAAGAGTATAAAAATTTCAGAAATGTGAGGATTAGTAGCTCTTGACAAAGTGGGTGTACCAACGAAACGTACATTGAGCAATTGGAGGACTGAATCAAAATAGGAGTGAGAAGTTGGCACCAAATTGAGGCTGGGAAAGCAAGGCTTTGGAATTCTGTCTGACTGACATCAATGGGAGGAGTCTGATTGCCAGCAAGCATACAGGACGCCAAGAAAGGTACAAGTGGAACAGGCACCCAACGACTGTTGACCCTGAGCTTTATTTTGGCGAGTTTTAATAGTGAATCACTTGAGTAGATACCCTGAAGGGGATATTTTTGTTTTTAATATATGTTTGTGAAAATAATAACGTACTGCACTTAGAGGGTATCCCGCTTTTGCTCTCCTGTTCTTTTTACTTATCCTCTACCTAGGTTGGTGGGTGTTTTTGGTGAAGAAATGGAGTACATTCAGTGTATATATATATATATATATATGGCTGAGATTCAAAGATGATATACTATTGATAGGGACAGGACCAAAGGACTTTTTGGTTGGGTTCATAAAAATAATGAATGAAAATTATCTGAAGCTCTGAGTAACAAGTGAAGTTAGCCCATCCCAGATTTCATTTCTAGATATATCCATCTTTAAGGGGACAGAATGACAACTTAAAACATCCATATATACAGAAAGAGTACAGCCAGTAATAGCCTTTAGCGATCTGATGCCTAAATCCAGAACCTCTTAAATGAGGTATTCCAGGAGGACAGTATTTAAGAGTAAGATGGCTATGCAGTACAGTAGAAGACTTCAAAACAGAAGCCAAAAAATTGCAACTAAGTTTTTTAGAACAAGACTATAGCAAAAAAAAATTAAAATGAGCCTACAAAAGGGCTTTAACAGTGAATAGAGAAGAAGTGTTAAATCCGGCCCCTAAAAAAAAGGAAAATAGGAAAGTCAGATTAGTGGGCAGCTATAGCAGAGAATCTGGAGACGTCAGAAATATCTTACATAAACATTGGCAACTGCTAAGGCAAGAAACAGTCTTGGCAGAAATATTAGATGTTGTCCATAGAATAACTTACAGGAGGAGCAGAAATGTAAAGGATGAGCCAATACATAGTCACTTCCAAAAACAAACCTACCACAACATGGCTGAAATCAACACTAAAATTTACTTACCCATGTGGATCCTGTCAGTGTTAAAAGAGAAGTGGTTCCACAACCAAGATGGTGCACAGAAATGTACAAATAAACTGGTGTAATATACCAAATAAGATGTTTCTGTGGTAAAATCTACATAGGCAAAACAGAAAGAGAATTTCTCACAAGAATTTTGGAACATCTAGGAGAAATAAAATGGAAAAACCGTTGGCAAGACATGTGAATGATTGCCATGGCGGAAATACGGAAGCTATTAAATTTACAGGCATCGAGCATATCAAAAACAGCACAAGGAAAGGAGATTTGGATGTGAAACTGTTAACTGCCCATTCTGGATATACAGAATGGGCTCTATAAGCAGAACTGCCCATTCTGGATATACAGAATGGGCACTATAAGTCTGAGAGGACTGAATGAAGGATTTACATTTGGTCCTTTCATTAGAGAAAAAAATACGTATTCATTGTAACCAATTTCCCTTAGATCTCATATACTTCCAAGAAAACTAACAACATAGTATTAATAATACTTTTTGGCATATTATACTGTATAGCAGAAAGGAGTTATGTATAGATATTTAATTAAAAACATTGAGACTCCAGATATGGTCCATATAGTTGCATTGTAACAGAATATGGAGGTATTAATCATGTTAATATTACAGGCTACAGAGGATCTAACAAATATGAGAATATGTTAGTATCACTCCAAAGCAAAAGTAAATCTACAAAAAGATCACTCAAGAATTAATCCAAGAATGAAATTATGTAAGAGTGATATGTGTTGATTACCAAAGGGTTAACAAGCCTAGGTAGTCAAGAGATTATAGCAATCTTTATAGAGTACCAATGCTTATGTAAGCAGAGCTTCTCACTGTGATTGAAAGAATACATTTCAAACCAGAACACTCCCATAATCAAAGAAGGGCTATAAGATGCACTAGAGTGGGTAAGTCAGACAATAGACTGCCCGTGACAAAGCCGCGAGAGGGGTGAAACGTGTTATGCAGTGCAACTCAGTGCCTGATTTAGAGGGGCTACATTTTGCACCTATAAGCATTTGTATGTGTGTCAGTGACTATAGAATAAGTCTACAATGTGGATTTATGCTGAGAGGGCTTAGAAAGCTATCACGGTGCCCGTGCTCCCTTGTTTTTCTTTTGCTGTCAGTTATCCTGTGTTGTGCTCTCATTGGTTGCCCTGTGTTGAGCCCGCCCAGTATGGCCTTTATATACTGGGCTCCTGCACCCACATGGTGCCCTTTCATGGTGTTCCTGTACCAGTGCTAACTAACTACTTAGAGTTCCCAGTGTGCCGACTTGGCCTGCCTGACTACTCTCCAGTTCCTGCTCCTGTGTACCGACCCGGATTGCCTGACTACTCTTCAGTATCTGCTCCTGTGTATTGACCTGGCCTGGCTGACGTTCCTGCTTCTGTGTACCGACCTGGACCGGCTGACATTGCTGCTCCTGTGTTCTGACCCGGCCTGGCTGATGTTCCTGTGCACCGACCCGGCTTGATCAACGTTCCTGCTTCCCTTGTCCTTGTCGCCTCTGCGACATTCTTACATCCGGTTACCATTGGCTTGTCCTACGCCTCTGCTCCGGCAGGTTGTCAAGTGTTGTCTCAGTTACTGCTCCGGCAGAGCGCCTCTGGCCTAGTCCTTCACTACTGTCATACCGGTTGCAAGTGTTGCCTCCGTGATTGCTCCGGTAAAGTGCCATTGGCTTGTCCTCCGCTACTGCTCCGGCAGGTTGCCAAGTGTTGTCTCAGTTACTACTCCGGCAGAGCGCCTCTGGCCTAGTCCTCCGCTACTATCATACCGGTTGCAAGTGTTGCCTCCGTGATTGCTCTGGTAAAGTGCCATTGGCTTGTCCTCCGCTACTGCTCCGCCAGGTTGCCAAGTGTTGTCTCAGTTACTGCTCCGGCAGAGCGCCTCTGGCCTAGTCCTCCACTACTGTCATACCAGTTGCAAGTGTTGCCTCCATGATTGCTCCGGTAAAGTGCCATTGGCCTAGTCCTCCGCTACTGTCATACCGGTTGCAAGTGTTGCCTCCGTGATTGCTCTGGTAAAGCGCCATTGTCTTGTCCTCCGCTACTGCTCTGGCAGGTTGCCAAGTGGTGTCTCAGTTACTGCTCAGACAGAGCACCTCTGGCCTAGTCCTCCGTTACTGGCATACCGGTTGCAAGTGTGTGCCTTCGTGATTGCTCCGGTAGTGCTCATTCTACCTCAGTTGGGCTGGCAGTTCACGTATGTTTGCTGACCTTGGCTTGTTAAAGTATCATTCCAGTACCTTCACATATGGGACTGTTTACCATCAGTGATGAACTTTAACTCCTGCAGTGCCGGAATCCTGGGAACCTACTTCTCTGCCTGACCTGTCTCAGTATATACTGTCTGTACCTTCATGTTATGCTGGACCTGTGTGGGCATTGAATAAATTACCTGTAGTGTGTCTGTTCTATACTGTTGTATATTACAGGACCTGTGAAGGTTCTTACTGTATTATTTTATTCAATAAAACTGTGTTTTTATCCTAAACCCTGTGTCTGTGAGTCAAACAAACCATTACAGTACGAAAGGGCCATGACCTCAGACAATAAAGGTGAAGGTAATACACAGAACAACCACTGGAGGATGGATGTGCATGAGCAGCATTTGGATCAGTTGGCATTGGCCATACAAACTATTCTTGAACGTACGGTGCACCTTGATAAGCCTGTTCCAAATCCGGTGGTCTCCCCAGTTTCAACACCGGAAAGTCAGCCCGTGACTTCGGTTGCCTCAGTCAAAGGGTTAACCGCTTCTGCTCCGTTGCCACTCAGATGCGATGGTGAACCCAATCTATGCAGAGGGTTTATTAACCAGCTTGAGATATTTTTGAAGTTAACCCCTCATGCCTTTCCCAATGACCATAGTAAAGTCAGGTTTATGATATCTTTACTGACCGGCAGAGCCCTGGCATGGGCCAATCCCTTATGGGAGAATGCTAAACCTTGCACCAGGAATTTCAGGGAATTTGTGCAAACATTTCGGAGAGTATTTGAAGTTCCTGGTAGACCCGCCTCTGCTGCTAAACGTTTGATGGCCATACAACAGGGCAGTCATACGGTGGGTGACTACGCCATAGAATTTTGTACATTAGCAGCAGAGGTAGGTTGGAATAATGAGGCATTGGTGGCAGCATTTGCCCAAGGTCTGGCTAACCATATCAAATATGAGACCCCAGCGAGAGAATTGAATAGTGATTTGATGAATATATTGACTATGCTATTCTGATTGACTCTCGGATCCGTGAGAGACTTGTGGCTAAAGACCGTAGGCTACGGCCTAAAAGCAGTAGGCATAGCAGTCTTTTGTGCCCACCCACCCCTCCCCCTTTGCCTAAACCTCTTGACCTTAAACAAGAATCCTGTGAACCTATGCAACTAGGTTTTACCAGATTAAACAGGGAGGAACAGGCACACCTCAGGAGGCAGGGGTTATGTTTGTACTGTGGTAAAGCTGGGCATATGTTACATACCTGTCCCATACTTCCGGGAAACGAACGCACCTAGTGTACCTTGGGGGACAGGCCCTAGGTGGTGTTCAACCGTCCCCAGACCCAATCATTCAGAAACCCATGATCCAGGTGGTATTTTCTTGGGCAGAACACTCGGTGGAGCTTCTGGCTCTGATCGATTCCGGCGCGGCCGGTTATTTCATGGATTGTTCCTTTGCTGCTCTACATAAAATTCTGCTGGTTAAAAGGGAATCGCCCTTAGCCATTGAAGCCATTGATGACAGACCATTAGAACCAGCTCAGATTACGATGGAAACCATTCCACTGCCTATGACGACTGGGGCCTTCCACAGAGATGAACAGCAGTTCCAGATAATCAATTCCCCTCACCATGCGGTCATTCTGGGTTTCCCTTGGTTGCATCTGCATAACCCCCAGTTTGATTGGAAGAGTTGTGAGATTACTTCTTGGTCTCAGTATTGCATGAAGCATTGTGTGTCTCATCCTGTCAAGATCCTGTGTGCCTCTCCCTCCTTGCCAGATGAATACCAACAACTAGAGAGAGTGCAGAGGAGGGCTACAAAACTAGTAAGGGGAATGGAAAGTTTTAGTTATGAAGAGAGGCTAGAAAAATTAAACTTGTACACACTAGAGAAACGGCGTCTTAGAGGGGATATGATAACACTATATAAGTATGTTCAAGGTCCATATAAAGGGCTCTCCAAAGACCTGTTCATTAACAGAACAGTACACAGGACAAGGGGCCACCCGCTTAGACTTGAGGAAAGGAGATTTAATCTACAACAGCGGAAGGGTTTCTTTACAGTAAGGACAATAAAGGTATGGAATTCACTTCCTGAGGAGGTGGTGCTATCAAATACATTAGATGCCTTTAAAAGGGGCCTGGATACTTATTTAAAAGAGCATAACATAGAGGGCTATGTACGTTAGTATTGGGATTAATATTTAGTTAGGGCTTGTTGATCCAGGTAGAAATCTCTTCTTTTGGATCAACGATGGTAAACAGTAATAGAAAAAGGGTTGAACTAGATGGACGCAAGTCTTTTTTCAACCTAAACTACTATGTTACTATGTTAATTCAGTGACGTTTTTAGTAAGGGAGTGTCACGGTTTGTTATGACTCTCAGACACAGAGAATAGGTAAAAACATAAGTTTATTGAAAAGTTAAGAGAACCCTATTGGGTTGAAAGCAAATACAAGATGTATTTTATTAGCAGTTACATAGGCAATATAATAACGATACATTGGGTGGATACAGACTCTACCAGCCCTGCCAATACCGGGTAAGGCAACCTTAGGTGGCACAAGATGGTAACAGGTTCTACCGGCCTTACCAATATACCGGGCAGGGCAGTCTGGAGACTCATGCAAGGAATACTGAAGACTCTACTGGCCGTGCCAATATACCGGGCACGGCAGCCACGTCACAGAACTGTTGGTAAGAGGCTCTACCGTCCTTGCCAATACCAGGTAAGGCAACCCTTAAAGGAATAATCACGACCAGGTTCTACCGGCCTTACCAATACCGGGGAAGGCAGCCCATCGCAGATAGTGAGGACAGTAAGGTGGCCGAGGTGACTGGCTAGATGATAGAGACCAGTCACGGAGATGACAAACTAGCCCACAGGATAAGGTAGCGATAGACTGCCACTCACTAAGGACAAAGCAATAATCGAGCAGTGACCACAGTCTCACTCGTGTAATCAGGAAGCGCAATAATACCGGTAATGCGAGGAGCAAACCAGTACCCGTGTACTGGGAGAAACCTTCAACATGTCAGGCTGTTAGGACAGGACAGCCTCCTACAATGGAGCAGACCAGCCCCCAAGTACTGGAGTAATTGAACACCACCGGTGTGACAGCAACCGGTTGTCGTGGAGTGAACCAGTATAGCGTAATGGAGAAACCAGATTCTACCGGTGCTACAGCAACCGGTTTAAGTGGAGCGAACCACTACAGCGTAATGGAGAAACCAGATTCTACCGGTGCTACAGCAACTGGTTTAAGTGGAGCGAACCAGTACCTGCGTACTGGAGAAACCCAAGACTCTTCCGGTGCAACAGCAGCCGGTAACATAGAGCCAACCAGTACCCGCGTACCGGATAAACCCAGGCTCAAATAGTACAATAGCAATAAATGTCCGTGAAGTGAACCAGTACCCGCATACTGGGGAGACCAAGACTAATCAGTGGCTTGCAGCCAGTTACAGTGGAGCGAACCAGTACCCGCGTACTGGGTAACCTATGAGTCTTCCGGTGCAACGGCAGCCGGTTACAGTGGAGCCAACCAGTACCCGCGAACCGAATAAGCCGAGGCTCACATAGTGCAATAGCAACTTGACTCAGTGGAGCGAACCAGTACCCGCGTACTGGAGAAACCCATGAGGAAGTCAAAATGTCACCCTGACCACCGGGAACTGCAGGCACCCAGTAGTAGATGGTACAGGAACCCCACAGGAGAAAAGGATCAATACCGCAGACGGTAGACCGGATCTGGAACGGTAGCAGGAACAACCACAGGAACAGCAACTCCAACCGGATCAGGAACAGAAGCAGGAACCGGACGACTGGCAGGCAGGAACTTGGATACCACTGACAATCAGGAACAGCGACAAGGCCCAGGAAGCATTGGAGCACCATGCAGGAAGAACAGCATAAAGACAAATACGAAAGGGCAACCAAAGGGTGCCCAAGCTCAGTTTAAATAGGCAGTCTAAGGCGGGTATAAGGGAGGCAGCCAATGGAGAGCCCCCTGCAGGTAACTGACATGTTAATGCAGCAATCATGGGCACTGTGATAGGGAGAGGCTGGCACCTTGCCCCAGCACAGGTCATACAATTGTGCCATTAATTTGCCTCCGGGGGTGGTGCCCCCTAGGGGACGAACGTACCCACTGTAATGCGAAGAAAATCGTGCTATGGAAGAATACATTGAGGATGCCATTAATAGAGGGATCGTTAGGAAATCTACCTCGCCTGCTGGCGCTGGGTTCTTTTTTGTTAAAAAGAAGAATGGCGAGTTAAGGCCGTGTATTGATTACCATGGTCTAAATAAGTTAATGCCCAAAAATGCCTATCCAATACCACTCATTACCGAACTATTTGACAGGTTAAAAGGTTCTTCCATTTTTACGAAATTAGACCTACGTGCGGCCTATAACCTGATCAGGATAAAAGCTGGGGATGAGTGGAAAATGGCATTTAATATCAGATCCGGGCATTATGAATATCTACTTATGGCATTTGGTCTCTGTAACGCACCTACGGTGTTTCAAGAATTTATTAATGATATCCTCCGTGATATGCTACAATCCTGTGTGGTAGTCTACCTTGATGATATACTTTTACACTCGGCTAATATGTCCCAACACTTCAAGGATGTGTCTGAGGTGTTGCTCCTCTTGCGCAAAAATAAACTATTCTGTAAAATGGAAAAGTGCGAGTTTCACAGGTCCAAAGTGCCTTTTTTGGGTTTAGTGATCGCTAAGGAGGGTATCGCTATGAATCAGGAGAAACTCGCGGCCGTATTACAATGGCCACGGCCCAAAGGGTTAAAGGCAATCCAGCGCTTTTTGGGGTTCGCCAATAATTACATAAAGTTTATCAAGAGTTTCTCCGCTATTGTGAAGCCACTGTCTGACCTCACGCACAAGGGTGCTAATCCTTCCCAATGGTCTGAGGCAGCCGAGCATGCCTTTGAGACACTGAAATCCTCTTTCGCATATGCTCCTGTACTATCCCACCCCAACCCGTCCCTTCCATTTACACTGGAGGTCGATGCCTCTGAGATTGGGATAGGGGCAGTACTATCTCAACGCCTGGTGGCAGGGGGCGCTTTCAGACCATGTGGGTTTTTCTCTAAGACGTTGTCTAGTGCCCAAAGTCATTATGAGATTGGTGACAGAGAACTGCTGGCTATCATTCTTGCCCTGAAGGAATGGCATCACCTACTGGAGGGTACCAGAAGTCCTGTGCTAATCCTAACTGACCACAAAAACCTGACCTATCTTTCAGAGGCTAAGAGATTGTCCTTTCGTCAGGCCAGATGGGCTCTGTTTCTATCCCGATTCAACTTCATAGTATCATATTTGCCGGGCTCCAAGGATGTTAGGGCTGATGCCCTGTCTAGGCAATTTGAACCTGAAACCGATAGGGATGAGGTCCCAGTACCCATTATACAGTCTAACCGCATCCTGGCTACCCTACGTACTAGTATCACTTTGCCACTGGGGGAAGAGATTCTGGCCACCCAGGCTACGCCCCCCGCTGGAAACCCCAGTGGGCAAGTGTTTTGTTGATGAGCCATTCCGTACCCGTTTACGTGAAACATACCACTCATCTAAGGCTGCTGGGCATATTGGGAGGGATCAATTAATATGGTCTCTCTCACAAGTTTTCTGGTGGCCCTCTCTGAGGGCTGACTGTTCTGCATTTACCTCAGCCTGTGCCACCTGTGCTCGTGCCAAGACCCCTAGACACCTCCCAGTGGGTTTACTCCAGCCAGTGCCTAATGGTGAACATCCCTGGTCCCACGTATCCATTGATTTCCTGGTAGAATTGCCAGTGTCTAGGGGGTATTCGTTCATCCTGATGGTGGTTGACAGGTTTTCTAAAATGGCTCATTTCATGCCCCTCCCTGGCCTTCCCTCTGCCCAGGAGTTAGCTGTTGTTTTCTCTAAGGAGGTGTTTCAGTTGCATGGAGTACCTAGAGTTCTGGTATCCGACCGCGGGAGCCAATTCGTATCCAGACTTTGGAGAGCATTCTGTGAACAGATGAGCATACAACTGTCCTTCTCATCTGCTTACCATCCCCAGACCAATGGGTCCGCTGAGCGTGCCAATCAGGGACTGGAGCAGTTCCTGCACTGTTTTGTCACAGATCATCATGATAATTGGGCAGACCTGTTGCTGTGGGCAGAGTTCGCCAGGAACTGTACGGTCAATTCATCGTCTGGGAGTTCCCCGTTTCTCATAAACTACGGGTTCCAGCCTTGTTTGCTCCCGGACTCCTTCCAGTCACAACAGATTCCAGCTCTGGACAAGCACATAGAGCAACTCCGCTCCATTTGGACACAGGTTCAGAGGGCCCTCAGTCAGTCATTACAGCGTCATCAGCGCCACGCCAACCGTAAATGGCTGCCAGAGGTCTCATTTCAGGTTGGGGACAGGGTATGTCTCTCCTCCAGAAACTTCAAGTTGCAAGTTCCGTCTAACAAATTGGCTCCCCGGTTTATTGGCCCATTCAGGGTTATCTGTAAAATTAACCCTGTTTCATATGCCTTGGATCTCCCTGCGTCTATGCGCATTCATAATGTGTTCCATGTATCTCTCTTGAAACCTTTGGTATGCAACCGCTACACTACCACTCCTGTGGTTCCCGGCTCGGTAGAGGTGGAGGGTCAGGAAGAGTACGAGGTTCAAAGCATTATTGATTCACACAGATTTAGAGGAAAATTCAGTACTTGGTCCATTGGAAAGGCTATGGCCCTAAGGAATGTTCCTGGGTTGATCAGAAGGCCCTTCATGCTCCTAGATTACTGCACATTTTTCACTCTAAATATCATCAGAAGCCAGGTCCCTCTTCCAGGAGAGGGGGTCTTTGAGAGGGGGGTACTATCACAGTGCCCGTGCTCCCTTGTTTTTGTTTTGCTGTCAGTTATCCTGTGTTATGCTCTCAATGGTTGCCCTGTGTTGAGCCCGCCCAGTATGGCCTTTATATACTGGGCTCCTGCACACACACGGTGCCCTTTCGTGGTGTTCCTGTACCAGTGCTAACTAACTGCTCAGAGTTCCCAGTGTACCGACTTGGCCTGCCTGACTACTCTCCAGTTTCTACTCCTGTGTACCGACCCGGATTGCCTGACTACTCTTCAGTATCTGCTCCTGTGTATCGACCCGGACTGGCTGACGTTCCTGCTCGTGTGTTCTGACCCGGCCTGGGTGACATTCCTGTTACTGTGCACCGACCCGGCTTGATCAACGTTCCTGCTTCCCTTGTCCTTGTCACTTCGGCGACATTCTTACATCCAGTTACCATTGGCTTGTCCTACGCCTCTGCTCTGGCAGGTTGCCAAGTGTTGTCTCAGTTACTGCTCCAGCACAGCTCCTCTGGCCTAGTCCTCCACTACTTTCATACCGGTTGCAAGTGTTGCCTCTTTGATTGCTCCGTTAAAGTGCCATTTGCTTGTCCTCCGCTACTGCTCCAGCAGGTTGCCAAGTGTTGTCTCAGTTACTGCTCCGGCAGAGCTCCTCTGGCCTAGTCCTCCATTACTGTCATACCAGTTGCAAGTGTGTGCCTCCGTGATTGCTCCGGTAGTGCTCATTCTACCTCAGTTGGGCTGGCAGTTCACGTATGTTTGCTGACCTTGGCTTGTTAAAGTATCATTCCAGTACCGTCACATATGGGACTGTTTACCATCAGTGATGAACTTTAACTCCTGCAGTGCCGGAATCCTGGGAACCTACTTCTCTGCCTGATCTGTGTCAGTATATACTGTCTGTATCTTCATGTTATGCTGGACCTGCGTGGGCATTGAATAAATTACCTGTTGTGTGTCTGTACTATACTGTTGTATATTACAGGACCTGTGAGGGTTCTTACTGTATTATTTTATTCAATTAAAACTGTGTTTTTATCCTAAACCCTGTGTCTGTGAGTCAAACAAACTGTTACAGAAAGCGCATGATGTGGAGCACAGTTTGCGAATGAAACTTCAGAAGAGTCCAGCACGAATGCGGTTTTGTACCGAAAGGGACTAGAACATCACTGTCGCATAACTTGACATGTCTGCTGTGAAGGAGTCACTTAGATAAGTGTATCTCAATGTCAGTTATAGACAGAAGACACAATCTGACCGAGACGCTGAGGAGAGGCATCGGATCATTGTTAAGAGACTATGAAAGGGAGGCAGCTATGAAATACTCTAAGGCTACATTTTACTGACAAGCTACAAATAGCATGAGAATAACACATCAACATTAGTGAGTTTGTGTGAAATTGCACAGATCTTCTTTATGACTATGGTCAAATAGGAGTTACCATGTGAGCAGCATACAGAGCAATATTAAGCTCATTCTGCAAACATGCTCACAAAAGCCCAGTATCACTGGATTCACTGACATTAGCCAGCCACCCTATTCTAACTTTCAAATTGGTGGAACAACCTACATTGGTAACATTGAGAACTTCTTAAGATGTTCATTGCATCCATGCAGTTTAACCTGCCTACCTAATGAAATTGTTCATATCTGGTTTCCTACAGTAATCTTTTTCTGTCTTTTAGAAGCCTCTCTCTCTGAACATTAAGCCATGAGTAGTGTGTATCTAGCCACATAGTAAGATCAATATCATTGATGGCTAGTCTTTGCAATGCAAGCTGCTCTGGATTCTGGGTCCTAGTCAGTTGTCCAGAGCTGCTAGAGTAACAAATGCTAGTCTTCAGCTATAGTTGTCTTAACATGTGGCTAGAAATACACTGCTTATGACTTATATACTTAAACAAAACAGGAAAAATAATTAATATGGATGTATTGCAGGTCTTAAATTAAACATATTATCTCAGGTAGAGAAAGAAGATAGAAAAGCCATGGGTAATGTCCCACAAAAGAAAAGACAAGTTCAATACTGTACAGGAATTTTGTCACTGATATAGAAAGCAAACTAATGATGCCATAAAAACCAAATGCTTATTAATTTGACTGCTTCAAATAAAACAATTAAAATATACCAGATACTGGCCAACCTTATGTGTCCAGATCACTAAAAGAACACTTACTGTGTTACTATAAGATCGTCCCTTCATATGTTACCCGTATCTAAAGGTACCTATTTAACCAATAAGTAAAACCTGTCTTGTGCATTCACCAGTGCTACACTCGTGCTCACCACAGATTTGGCGTAATAAGTTCTAAAAAGGACTAATCTATTTGTCTAATGGTATTATTCAAGACGGTCTATTTAGTACTAAACCCTTTAACTGCCAGATGTCTAGCAATGTGAGGGTTATATAATCGAAGTATTAAAGCGCTTCACAGTTGTCCCTGTACCCAGAGATATAAATGAAGCGCTACCTCCGTGTGGACTATATCCGGGCGGACAGCGGTCTCGTGCCACCTCTCCCCCTAAGTCCAACTACACTCGATGTTACAAACAAAGCATTTGTCCTCATATAACTAATCTCACTTGATAAATATAGACTGTTTATCTATCTGGAGGTTTATACTTAACATATTAAAATGTTTCACAGTAGTCCCTGAACCCAGAGACATAAGTGAAACGCTGCCTCCAAATGGACTATATTTGGGAGGACAGTGGTCTCGTGCCAACACTCCCCGTAAGTCCAATTACTATCGATCTTACAAATAAAGCACATGTCCTCATATATCTGAGCTAATTTAATAAGTACAGACTATCTATTTATCTATCTAACGGCTCTATTCGGCTGGATTGGGTATAACACTAACCCACATCAAGGCAGAGCCATTAACGATATTTATGTTTATACAAATACGGGTAACAGTTCCATCATGCGAACTGTAATTCTCAAAGATGCTACTGAATAGCCCAAAGCGTTTCGTCTGACAGAGCCGACTTCATCAGGGGAAAATTCTTCAATATATATACACATAAAGATACAAATGGCTTCCACAAGACAAGGAGATATGTTCCCTGTTTAACCATGAAGCTCAGCCAACAAAAGAAAATGACATATTATGGAAACCAGTGTTTTCAGCAACTGGATTGCCAAAGGCAAGCCTGTCCATAAGATTAAATAGCTAATGACATAGTCATCAAAATAGAACCATGTGGAGACCATAGCTGTGTTCTCTTTGCCTGTTTTGTAGAAACTCCTCTCAGCCCTTTGAATGCTAGAGCCCAGAGGTGTATCTAACGCATTGCATAGCAATGTTAAGAATAACATTCTTGCACTTAAAGGGCTAAAAGAAATTTTAACAAAACTAAAATGAGAAAAACAAAAAGTATACTGTAAAGGAACATACAGAAAGCGGTAATAAAAATGATAAAAATAAATAAAAACACTTAGAAATTAATTTTTATTGCTTTGCAGCAAAATTGGCAATAATCTTTGATTAGTCCACTTCCTTTTCTTTTACAGTTGAAATAATGGATAGTCCACTCAACAGTTCCTGAGATATTGCTCTGCGTAAATATTTTTTTTTAAATTAATTTTAGCTTTGAGAAGCTCCTCACTGCAGTGGCTATGGATACAGGTGTTGTCAACAATATTTTGATAGCTTTGCTTGTATTTGGGTATGCTTCATCTGTCACTGTCGATAACATAAACCTGAAGGATCGTAGTTCCAGTGGCAAAAAATGAGACTCACTTGCAGTTCTGCTATCTTTCACTCCTCTTTCAATTTCTTCAAATGTAGTGATCATTTCTTTAATTTGATGCCTTACAGCTTTGACACTTTCCACTCAGCATTCCAAGCATATCTCTGATAACAATTTTGGTGTGATGTCAATGCAATGAGTGAAATGTTTGCTACTGCTCCAAGAATTACGTTCAAATTATTGCAACCACAAGGTCTAAAGAAAGGTCTTGGATTTTCTTGCAAAATTTGAGCCTGCACCATTATTGTATCCTTGGCCTCTGCAGTTTTATAAATCAAGCCCTAATGCTTTCAAGTGTTCTCTTAATGTATTAGCCAGACTTAAACATATGGCATTATTGACAACCAAGAAGCCAGTAAAATGCTGACATATCTCAACCTTTTGTTCATCCATGTGTACAAATCTTATTATACAAGAAAGTGGCTCAGTATGTGACATATCAGTGGTGCAATCTAAAAGTACTGAATAATATTTAGCCGCTTTCACTCGTTGCATTATTTTATGTTTAAGTTGGGTAGCCATTAATGATAATATTTGATTCTGAATGATTTCCCCAAATACTGGATATGTGTTTCTTTGTTACAAATTTGTCGAAGGTGGTCTTTTATGATTGGATCATATTTTGACATAATTTCAACCAAATCTAAGATGTTTCCATTGTTTGCTTTGAAAAGTACATCAGGTGAACCTCTTAATGCCATGTTATGTTCAGGCAGGTATTGGATTATCCTTTCCAAAATATTCCTCCAGTGTAGTTTTTCTTCAACATAGAGAGTTTCATGAATGTTCTTGATTGATTTGTCACTACATATTTGTTTACGGCTCTCACTCAAAAGTTCTAATGCTTTCACCCCTTAAGGACCAGCTGTCCCAGGGTGTATGATCCTTTAAGGACCAAATAGGGAAGTTTGACGTCCCGCCCCATGTGACTGATCACGTGTGCCGGCACACTGAACGAGGAACTGAAAGAGATTGCTCCGTTCTTGCAGCGATCAACTTCAGTCCCCGGTATTATTCACCGAGCTCCTGCAGGAGCGCGGTGAGTAAAAGTAAGTGACGTACCAGGACCGTCACTGGTCCTTAAGTGCTGGACCAGCTTTATGGTCCGGGTACATCAATGGTCCTTAAGGGGTTAAAATGATTTTTGGACACTTCATGTGGTTTCAGCCTTACAGTATCATGTCACCAATCACAAAATCCATCACAGCTCAGTGACCCATCATTTTCTTGGATAAACAACTTACATTCTGTGTTTTGAAATACACAAGCCAACGTAGGTTAATAATTTGACCAGTGCTCAATTTGCTGGTATAATAGATGTCAGCAAAACTTCTGTTTTTCACATATTTCCGGTAATGATCTATAGTTATTCTGATGGTCCACTGTTTATAATGTAAATTTTCCGCTTGACATTCAAGTTTTTGGGCCATGTGCCAATATCATTTAAGCTTTGAAATGGTGGAATTTCATTAGAGCTTTATTCATCATGGTCTATTGTCAATTACACTGCCTCTTTATCTTCTGGTTCCTCCACGTTTTCACTTTCCAGTTTTTCTTCTTTGTGTACTTCAAGTTCAGGAGCATTTACATTTTCTGTAATACAGCAGCAGCAGATTCCTCCTTTTCTCACAAACTTGTGTTTGTGTCCTTGTTTTCAGATTGTGATTGTTCTTCAGTTCGCTTGTTTGTAATGGGTATTGGTGAAAATCTGTGCATAGATCCCTGTAGACTACTAAGAAATAGCTTTTTTTTTGTTGTTTTTCAGCACTACCCATGTATTTCCGATAACGGTCTCTATCTCTTCTAATAGGGGAAGCATCTTCCTTACTAGAACTGGTCATATATTTAAATACCTCAATTATGATTCTTAACCCTCTGCGTGCCAGACAGGTACACAAGACATAGCTCCACAATGAATTGTGTACTCCTCTGGGTCAGGCGAAGGGTTTAAAGGGATAGTAATACTTCATTTTAACTTTATTTTATTTTGTAGGCATTAAAAAAACACGAAGAATGATATAAGTCTTATCTCTGAAACCTTTATGGTTTAAGAGATATTCACAAACAAAGTATCCCCCCCCCTGTTCAGCCAGATAAGAAGGGAGATGCCCAGGTAGACTGCAGAGAGGGACAATCTTCAATTAAGATAATGGAAAAAGCTGAAAAACTTGTCAAGGGGGGAAGGGCTTTCATTGTTTTCATACAAAGAAAATTGTCCCCTTCTGTTATCTGTACTGTCATACAACCAGACTCACATCTGAGAAGAGATTGTTTACACTAGGTAAAAGGGGCGGGGAGGGGAACTTTGCTTGTGAATATCTCATAAACCATAAAGGTTTGAGAGATAAGACTTATATCATTCTTCATGTTTTTTTAATGCCTACAAAATAAAATAAAGTTAAAACGAAGTATTACTATCCCTTTAAGATATACTTAACACTTTGATAACTAAATATAATCATAAATATTCTCAAATGCAAGCAGATTCATTTTTTTTCAGGGAATGGTAAATTAATGCACGAGACATGTATGCTAAATTCTCTGTTGTATGAAGATAAAAAAACAAATGTGGCAACAAAATAATTTGTCTTACTACCTGAACAAGTCAATCTATGCAGCCCAACAGTTTCTTGGATACTGGAAGTTTTGTTTTTTTTAAAGGGATAGTAATACTTTAATATTACTAACCCCCATAGTGTAGCTATTTAAAAAAGAATTAAATTGCCCCCAGGTTCATCTCTCAAATCTTTATGGTTTGAGAGATAACCAAACGCATAGCTCCCCCTTCCCTGAAGTCAGCGAAATAATTATTTTTTGACTAACGCAATCGCGGCTCAGCTTTATGGTTTGAGAGATAACCCCTCCCTCCCCATTCCCTGAAGTCAGCGCTGTACTGACTGCAGGGGAAGTCTGTCGTACGACAGGCTTGCGGCTCTGCAGCTGAGCCGCGATCGCGTTAGTAAAAAAATAATTATTTCGCTGACTTCAGGGAAGGGGGAGCTATGCGTTTGGTTATCTCTCAAACCATAAAGATTTGAGAGATGAACCTGGGGGCAAATGAATTATTTTTTAAATAGCTACACTATGGGGATTAGTAATATTAAAGTATTACTATCCCTTTAACAATATGATGAGGTTGTAGACCATATTTACCCCAACTCCATTCATGACTGTTATTTATTTCACATTTAGAGGATTACTGACATGGGGTCAATAAAGTGCTAAGTAAAGGAGCAAACCAGTTGCACCATATATAGATAGATACATGCATACATACATAGATATGTGGATATGATATATAGCTATCACTCTACACATATCTCTAGACATATCTACATACATATGCACAATACATATAACAATCATATTTGGTGCAGGAAGGGCAGGGCACCCTTGGACATTTATGAGGCTAGCACAAGTACCAATTGCAGTGCAGACTGTGCAGTTCCCTTCATGTGTGTACTGCTACACAGGCTTTGTGACACTGCAGTGCTTGCCACCCCTCCCATGTTATGATGTTATGGTCACCCACTGGGGGGGAGGGCTTCAGTTATGCTGGTGACGGTGATGGTTACACCCCCCAGCAGGTGTCACCAACCATGCCACCTAAGTCCTAAGTCAATGAAGACAGAGTAGGCAAGGGGGTGTGGGGTAGGACTCTGCAACTGGGAGTGGGACTGTCTGCCTGGACTGCTGCTGCAGCCTGGAGTCTGAAAGGCAGAGCAGATGTGAACAGTGCAGCCTGAGTGAGCATGAACAGCTGCCAGCCTCAGGCCAGCTCCCTGTCGGGACAGTAAGGGGACTGGGGAGTGTCAGAGAGACAGCAACCATTGTTAAGACTTGAGTCTGTCTGGTCTGCCCAGCAAAAGCAAAACAAGCAGAGCGGAATAATTGCCACTGCCCAAATACCAAGGCCAGCCCAGCACATTGTGCAGTCAGAATAACAAAACTAGCCCAAAAGCATCTTGCCAGCACCCCAGATTGCACACTGACTTACTGAATGTGGTGGTAAGATTCCCAAGGTGCAGTGACAGCACACCATCTGATGGTCCTGCTAGCTGGTGTGGCAGCCTAGCCTCTTCTTCACTGCAAGAGCTCTCTCTCTCTAGTGAGAGGAATGATGAGTCAAGCATATATAAGGTCAAGAGGGGGGCAGTATTGCATCAGCACAGCAAGAGCCTATAGCGAGGCTTAAATTACCTGTGCTTCCTTTGCCACACCTCCTCAGTCAACCACACTCTGCTTTGATCCACATCCAACTACAACATGGTTTGGATGAAAACATAGTAGTAGCCACAGTATGAGACACACTGAAACCTTGGGGCCAGTAAAGGAGCAGGGCCGGGTGGGCTGCACCCTTCGCAGAGGCCTAAAACCGGCCCTGCACCAACCTCCTCACTAACAGTAACCTCTTCCCTCATTCCCAACACACTGGGTCTCTATCTGCTGCATAGTAATAGCAATGGGACTGCTTGGGGATGACAAGTGTGACTTAGGGTCCCCTGCTGTCACATTTGCCATCATCTCCTCCCCCCCATTCCTGAGTATCACCAGACACGCTGGCAGCACTAACAGCAGGCACAGGTAGCACACCTATCCTGCTCACACTGCTACCTACTTCTTCCTGTGCCTCTGACACTATTTCCCCCAAGATCCCAAGGAACGATTAAGGGGAACTGGCTATAATTGGGTCTGGGGAGTCGCCCTATTTCCAGGCCCTTTAATGCTGGTAGTGGTCAATTGCTACTCCTCCTCAGACTCACTGGAGGCGTCACAGCCCTTCCAGATCCTCCTTTTGTTTGTTATCCTGGTGCTCATTGTGATAGCACACACTATGAATAGGCAAAAACAGCAAAGATTTTAAGGGCTTTATTTAAAGCTGAGAACCACATGAATTCCGTGGATTTTTTCATGAGAACACAACAGGACCTTTTGCCCACCCTTATCATTTGTCACTGAACAAAAAGAGGTAATAGGAATCAAGAAGGATTTAACATCTTATTATTGAATGCATTATTATTACTTACAATATTTAGGCCTCGATCCAAATGTTGGAGTCGGCTGTTTTTTCTGCAGGCTGCATTTTTTCCAGCACAGTAAACTATTCAAATGACTGTGCTGTGAAAAAGAGGTGTTTTCATCCATTGACAATTATGAAAACACCATAATTAGCATTTCAAATGTCTACGTTAGCCATGAAAAGTCGATAAGGGACTCAAGTTATCGCAGGAAAGTTAAGACCTATTTTTTTTAAACTCGAGTCCCATATTGGCTTTTTAAACAGCTGATGCAGAAACTTGAATGCAAAAAAACTAAGTCCTCAGTGATGTATTGATATGGGGCCCAGAGCCCCATATCAGCAATCCAAAGTATGAAAAATGTGTCCGACGTTAGTAGAATTAACCCTATGAGTGCCAGTGGGGTATAAGTACCCCGCCGGCATTCATAGGGTTAACCTAAGTTAAAAAAACATTGCATTACAAGTAACACCATTACTCCTGATGGCCAACAGAGTCCTCAGCTTCCTGGTCATCTTCTACCATTCTCTTCAGTCTTCTCTTCTTTCTTCTATCTTCTTTCTTCTCTTCCTTCTGTCTTCTGCCTGTAAAATAAAACAACAATATTATTACAAAACATTAACAATGATATCGTTTAACCCTTTGAGCGGCAGAGGGATATGCAACGCATTGCAAAGCAATGCATTGCGTACCTCCCTGGCACTCAAAGGGTTGCAATATTATTGTGCCATGAATATGCTATAACGTAAATGCCTCCATGTATTGCCAAAACACATAAAAATGCCATAGAAATACTATACATAGTATGAAATCAAAATGGACACAATAAAGTAAAGGTCACAATAAATGTATTACAACAATCAATATAGAAAAATATAAACAATAAGTACAATAAAAGAAAAAAGAGCTGGGCATTCCACAGATGACAAACCGTCACCTCAAAAGTGAACTCAAGTCTGGTCTCCTGATTAGAATAAAGCAATAGTGAAAACAAATATAAAATACAATGCACTCAAGAGTATGAAAATGTATGAATGCGCTACAAATGGTACATATAAAATAGTGTAAGCATAACAGTGTATCAGTATTTCACACCATGGGGTTAACACCTGAAATAATTAGTTAGTAAATGCAAGCGCATAAGGGGATCTGACTGAATAAACGAAAAGACTTCCTTTTACATAAAAAAACAGATGTATCTATACAAACTAGAAATCTAAATAATATAAAACGCTAGCCTGCAAAGCTCCCTGTGTTGTTCCACCAGATTCTACTGAGCATGTGCGGTTTTGCACAGGGAGCTTCGCAGTGAGCTGTCCGCCCTGGACGGCTCACCGCCTGTCTCTGCTCCCAGCTCCGGGACAGCAGCCGGGTGCACTTTAGTCCATGTATACAGGCTTTCAGACTAGTATGAATATAAATCTAAAAGTTATATATGCTGCAACTAATTCAAACACAGCCTCTCTCTGTGTACCTGGTCGAGAACAGAAACATCTTGCCTATTGTGCATTTCTAGGAAATGATGTAACATGGAACAGGTAGTAATTTTTCTTTCAACATTTCTTTTATGCTCATACAACCTCCTTTTTGTCCTCCCTATGTATTTGAAACTGCATGGGCATTTCAGCATATAGTTTATATTTTTCTCTACCTATAGATTGGTGTGGAGTTTTTAGTATCATTTTAGTATCATTATCCCACATATCCAGCATTATATGGTTATGTACAGTATATGTAGTGTGGATTTTCGGATATTTTTCAAACTCAGATACTTAGGCACAAGCTCAGATGATATTTACTATGTGTAACAGAAGGATTTACCTAGGTATGAGTCCATCATACAGTAGTCAGTTATATTTGTATAATTACTGTGTGTAACAGAATGACTTACCTAGATGGATAGCCATCATACACACACATACACCTGTACACTAATTATATAGCAATACCTTCCTGCTATATGATGGACACCTACCTAGGTATGTCATTCTGATTTACACAGTACTTATATAGAGATACCTTTAATTTTTGAAATATATATTATATAATTAAATATATATTAATAACACAGAGCTGTTTCAAGTAAAATGGATTAGAACATAAAATGGCTTTCTTCTTAATACTTTGTATTGCATTATAATTAATTTAGTAAAATTAAAGTTTACATTGTGTGAGGAAAACACACTTCTCACTACAGTGTTATCATTATTACTGTGAGCAGCAGGCGCCCTTTGCATTTCACCATGGGCTCTAGCCCCTGATCTTTTTGGAACCTGGGAACGCCAATGGATGCACAGCAGGAATACACACAACTAGGGACAGAGCAGGCAGGGCTTGAACCCCAAACTGCCACTGCCAAGGATATACTCAAGGAAAGGGTTAACAGGAAACCTTAGATATAGGTATAACACGCATAAGTAAATAAAGATGGGTGGTTAAATACATCTGAGATCTTTACCTAAACTAGGTATTGACAATCTACTACACAGAACTGATTAAAATAATAAATTACACATATCTGTGTGTATATAAATAGTAGTAGAGTGGAGATTGTAGCCATATTAGTCCAGTGATGCAGATGTAAAATAAACCAATAAGTATCTTGTAATACTTTTTTTATTGGACTAACAGAATTTTGGATTGACAAGCTTTCGGGATAACCTCCCTTTCTCAAGTCTAAAGCATTTCTGAGTAAAAGGACACAGAATTCACAGTGATACATACAATTCAAAGTTTAGCTGTGTATTGGGTTAAGAAAACATAACTACAGATAAGACAAGAGAATCTACACTCTTCTTGCAGATGGTCGTAAATACCTTTTGTAAGGATTGTTGGGGGGAGAGGGAAAAAAATGCAGGAGGCGGTAATGGAGTGGGGAGAATTAAAAAAGTTTGCACATGTTAAGAGTGCTAGAATTGCCATCCAACAATCCAGCATGTGCATGCAGGCCTATATACGACATATTATACGATATACGATATATTGACCTAACAGATTGGTGTGGTGTGATCGATTTTCTGCAGGACAGTGGGAACATTTGGATTTTTGGAGATCACTGTTTCCCATGGAGGGGGAGTCAGACTGAGCTCCTGCTAGAGCCACCTCATGGTTATTTATTTTGTTATTCATGTTTTACCACATTACTCATGTTATATTTCTATATTATTGATGCAAAATATTTATATCGGTTGTTTACCCATACTTGTGAACTTGCTACCTCTCTTCCCTCCTTCCCTTCCTTTCTTTTAGCACCATATGGGGCCTGGGGGTGTTGGGCAGTTGGGGTGGTGGTGGGAGTTGTTGATATGTTGCATACGGCGGGATCCCCAATTTTCTGGGGGTGCCGTGACAAGGGGGCATTGCTCTTTAGTATACCACCATTTATTGATCGAAATAACGTGCCCCTGGATATTAGTGTTTATATTCTGTGCCACTTCTTTTTCCCCCTTCACTCTTCTCACTTTCCTTTATTACCTTGTGGGACTTGGGGTTTTTGGGTGGTTTGGGGTGGTGATGTGGGTTGTTGATGTACTTCCTGTGACGGTATTCTCGACCTTTGGGGGTACCGTCATGGTGTGGGGCTTCAATCTTCAGAGTACCAGTGTGACTTACGTCGATATGATGATATGGGTTTTATCTATGTGCTACTAATTTACCGTTGTGTCTCTCACCGGTCCTTTCCGTTGCATGGAGGGTCACTGGCAGCATGGTTGCCAATGTCTGGCCTAGTTTGTGGTGATTGGGAGGTGGTTAGCCATGTTGGGAATGGCCGCCGCATCATTATATGCCACGGAGCGGCTCCGTTACTAGGATATACACACCCTTATTGGTATGCTGTCTTGTTTAATTTTATTACAATTACTCAATTTATATATGTACGTGGCTCCTTGCTCACTACCGTTCCATCTATGCATGGCTCTCAGTTTAGGAATCGTTTAGGAATGGTTTCCCTTACTATTAGAAGTTGTTTTCCATGGTTATCTACATGTCACGGAGTGTTGAACTGCTGCTATCTGCAGCACCTATTTTCCATGTTGAGTGTATTATTTTCTTCTTTCTGTCTTTTTCTATTTCTGTTCTTCTCTATTCTTATTTCTCATTTCTCCACACCCTCTTTTCTCTTTCCCCATCAATTAATCTTAGCAACTTACACTGCCTATATTTTAGGGTTCCCCTTTCCATACTATCTTGGAGGGATTATAATAAGCGGTTGCTCAGATTATAACTGTCAATCATGGTAGCTACTCTACGACCTTCACCATCCTGACATAAAATGTAAAGGGAAAAGGAAGGAAGGAAAAACAGAGAACTCCCCTTTTTAAATTGTTTCTATTCCCAATCATTCCTCAGCTTGGGCTCGGCAAAGCGCTGTGGAGTTGGGGTCTTAATCCATCGCAATCTCCCATTTTTTCATAAGCAGACTGCCAGGGATCCTGAAGGCAGATATGTTTTTGTTAAGGGTACCATTGACAATGCCCTTTATACGTTTCCCAACATTTATGCTCCTAGGTTGAGTTTCTTTCCCAAACCTTAGACAGATTACAGGCATTCCTGGAAGGAGTTCTGATTCTTGGAGCCGATTTTAATGTTCCATTTTGCCCTACGTTAGAGTGTTCCAGTGGATCCTCCTCATACTCTGCTTCCAAATTGGCTAGTCTGACACAGATGCTACATGACAATAGACTTGTTGATGCTTGGTGAATATGCCACCCTGATGGTCATGACTATACATTCTTCTCTCACCCCCATCAATCCTACTCCCACATTGATTATTTTTTCATCTCCCATTCAGCTTTGTCTATGGTCCACTCTTCTTCTGTTGGCCCTATCACTTGGTCGGATCATGTCCCGTTGTCTCTGGTTCTCCATAGACACTTTTCTTGCAGGATTTATAGGCCTTGGAGGTTGGATGACACCGTCCTCTCTCAGGAGTCTGCTGTGACTTCCCTCCAGAGGTCTATACAGGAGTTTCGCGACTTTAACTAGGGGGTTGGTTTGTCTCCCCTCATGGCGTGGGAATCGCATAAATGTTTCCTCAGGGGTGAATTGATTCAATTGGCTGCCCACAGAAAGAGACTGCAGGACTCACAAATTGCTTTGGCCCATGGAAAAGTCCTGGACTTGGAGGCGGCACACAAACTTAACTGAGACACATCCCAGCTGTGGGATTGACACAGGCTAGGTGTGATCTGAAAGCCCTATTGGACATTCAGATTGAAAGAATGTTCCTCAGCACCAGTCAGACTTTCTATGAACATAGGAATAAGGTGGGGGCTCTATTGGCGACACGTTTACGAATCAAGCAGAGTTCATTGTACATTTCTCATCTAGTTGACCGGTCGGGGCATAAGGTTTTCGCCCCTGATAAGATAGCGAAGATGTTTCAAGCTTTCTATTCTGATCTTTATAACTTGCCATCCCCAGATCCCCTGCAACCAGATGGAGGATCCCGTCTCTAAATGTACCTTACCTGCGCGGGACTGCGTAAGCTCTCGAAGACTGTTGGAAGCCCCCTTGTCCCTAACTGAGGTGGTAGAAGCTATCTCGTCCCTGCCAAAAATAATGAGTCCAGGCCCGGATGGCTTCACTAGTGTTTATTATTCTACTTTCAAGGATATTCTAGCTCCTTTACTTCTGAAGGTGTTTGAGGCCATGCCAACAGATATACTGAAACATCCATCCACCTCTGAGGCCCATATTACAGTCCTCCCCAAACCTGGCAGGGATGGAACTAAATGTGAGAACTATAGACCAATTTATTTGCATAACCATTTAAGTGCCAGAGGGGTACGCAATGCATTGCGTACCCCTCTGGCACTCAAAGGGTTAACTTAGATTTTAAACTCTATGCAAAGGTCCTGGCTAATCATCTTAAGCCCCTATTTGTCTCTTTGATTCATCAGTACCAAGCAGGGTTCACCCCTGGCTGTGAAGCCCAGGATAACACCCGATAGGTGCTTTCCCTCATACACTATATCAACATGGAACGACTACCCTCTAGCCTCCTTTCCACCGATGCTGAGAAGGCTTTTGATAGAGTTGGCTGGCCTTACCTGTTCCAGGCCCTTCAATTTTATGGTTTTGGACCTACCTTTGTAGATTGGATTGCAGCATTGTACAAGAACCCTATGGCCAAAGTTAGGGCAAATGGGTGCCTTTCTGAATCTTTATACATCTCAAATGGGGCCAGGCAGGGATGTCCTCTCTCACCTCTTCTGTTTATTCTGATACTGGAACCTTTTCCCAGAAGATCAGACTTGACCCAAGAATTACTGGAGTACATTTAGCCGGTATGGAACACAAATTGTCTATTTTTGCAGACGATGTCCTGATGACCTTGACCAAACCTCAAACCTCTGTGGTAGCTGTGATGCAACATATGGAGGAGTTTGCCTCATTATCAAATTTTAAGATTAATCTATCCTAGTCTGAGACCCTCCTATTACATACTTCTCGTGCTGTCTCTGATTCCTTATGCCAGTCATATACTTTCAAGTGGGCTTCCAAGAGGATCAAATATCTGGGAGCTTGGCTGGCGGCTTCCGTTGAGGATGTTTAACTCCTGAACTACCCATCACTCCTTAAAAAGATAGGACAGGATTTGACCCAATGGAGATCCTTATATTTATTGTGGTTGGGAAGGATAAACTCTATCAAGATGACTGTCCTGCCTAGGATTCTTGATTTATTTCAGATCTTACCTATTAAGGTGCCTCGCTCGTTCTTCACTCTACTGACTTGCATGGTATCTAATTTTGTGTGGGGCTCAAAACACCCTAGATTGAAATGGAATGTATTGACTTTATATAAGATGGAGGGTGGCTTTGGTATACCTGACTTTCTGAAGTACTATTGGGCGAGTTTGCTGACATCACTATTGGAATGGAAGCACAAAGGGGAATCGAAACTATGGGTCTGACTTGAGCGGTTCTTTTTCCTGGGTAGGGATGTGCTGTTGGAGGCTTTTTTCCCTGACCCCTCCCATGCGCATGTGATCCTAGAGCATCCAGTGATAAGGACAGTTCTACATTCTTGGACAGCACTGGCTGTATCTGGCTGATTAACAACTTTTCCTTCCCCCACCTCTCCTGTGTTATACGACCGTATCACTCCTCACACACTGCCGCAAAGTGAATTCCTGAAATGGCCTATTTACTCTTTGCTACATGTTATCACCTTTACTCGTGATAAGAGGCTGTTACCTTTTCCGACTCTTCAGCGGTAATATCTACTTCCTCCTGGAGAGATGTGAAAATTCTTTCGCAGTTTACATTTTCTGGAGGCTCAGCAGGTGAAGCCGATGTTGATGAAGGACTTTACTTCTTTTGAGCAAATGCTTTTTAAACTCCCACTGTGCATGTTGTTCCTGAGCAGGGTATATAGGGTATTAGATCGTCCTGGAGCAGATTTTAGGCCCTCCTATGTTACTGCCTGGGAGAGGAAATTGGAGACTGAGCTTCCAATGAAGGCATGGACGAGGGTTTGGAGGACCACTGAGACATGTTCCATATCAACGCATCATCAAGAATTTTATTTCAAATTTCTATCCCGTTGGTATTATAAACCCCCTAGACTGCACAAAATGTTCCCATCAGTTAGCCCAAATTGTTGGAGATGTGCACAACAAAGGTACACAGTTGCATATTTGGTGGTCATGCCCATTGTTACAGCACTTTTGGAGCAAGTGCTTGACCTGTGTGGAATGGAGCCTTGGTGTTGTGCTAAAGAAGGATCCCTGGCAGATCTTGTTTTATCATGACCTACCACAATTGCAACCTCTGTTCACGACTCTATTGCTAACAATGTTGGGATTAGTGAAGGCTATGATTCCTTCTTGCTGGAAATCTACTACCCCTCCTCTGTATGGTGATTGGGTCTACAAAGTGCGGGATGCTATCACGATGTCGAAGATCTCAGTCCTCTTTAAAGGAGGAGACCCTGACCGGATTGACTCCTTTCTCAGCTCTGGTTTTCAACCATGAGATGGAGGAGATTTTGATGTGGTTGCAAAGGGAGGGGGGTGCAGACTTATCTCCACTCATCTCATACTTTCCTATACTCTCTCCGTCCTTCGCACAGGACTCTCCTGTTTCTTTGATATGTCAGTTCTTTCCTGAGTCCCCCCTATTTTTTCTTTCTCCCTTGTGCACATATCTCTTTAAAGGGATAGTAATGTTTCAAAATAAAAGTAGCTCCAATTAATCTTCATAGTATTTGGACCATGGAGAGTGTTATTTCAATACTGTCAAAGTGGTAGTTCAAGAGTAATTGAATGATAAAGTATCCCCTTCCCTCCCCTTTTTACTCATGTAACACTGCTCAGCTCTGAGCAGCAGTGTGGTGTCCAGGTGACTTTCTGAGAGGGACAATCTTCAATTAACATAAGGGAAAAAGCTGAAAAACCTGTTAAAGGGGCAGGGTTTTCATTGTTCTCACAGTAAGAAGAGTATCTCTTGCTGTGATCTGTCTGTTCTTAAGACCAGATTCAACATGTGAGGGGAGGTGGCTTACACTAGATAAAAGGGGCAGGAGGGGAAAACTTTATCACTCAATTACTCTTGAACTACAACTATGACAGTATTGAAATAACACTATCCATGGCCCAAATTATATGAAGATTAATTGGAGCTGCTTTTACTTTGAAACACTACTATCCCTTTAACTTGCTGTTCACTTATTTGTATCCCTCTTTCTCTTGTTTTCTTCTCTCTACTCTTGTCTTCCTTCCTCTGTTCTCCTTTTTCTTCTCTTGCTTGATTACCTGGCTAGTTCTCTGGTACAAATCATCATACCCTTTTCTGATTAAGAGGATTGCTGCCTCAGTTTAAAGATGCTCTACAGTCTTATAATCCTGCGTATGCTTTGTATTTTTATAACCTGTTGAATATGAATGGGACTTATCATTTATTAGAGGCCTTATCTATGCACTTTTTATATTTTTTTATATCCCTCCATGCTATGTAGCGCTGTATTATTACCATTACTGTACTACTTTTTTATTGTTATTTTCTGAATTTCTCAATAAATTCTTTATTAAAAAAAAAAAACAAGCAACATGTATTCTGCAAACATGTGTTACGCCGGTCTTCTACTGCAGAACCACAGTAAAACAAAACTAACTTAGACAGCACCTTTCTACGAACTAACAAAACTGGTGCTGTCTGCTTCTATTTAAAGGGATAGTAATACTTAAAATGTAAAAAAAAATATGTTGTAGGGTTTATCCCCCTGAGTAAAACAAGAGTAGTCCCACTGCTGAGAGGTGTTTTATTCAAAAGTTATTAATTTTCAAAGTTGAATTTTTTAGGTGCAATATCACAATGGCCTGAAATTGTACAGTGGCGCTGTTGCTACACGATCCTATGGACAACTCTGGTCAGTGGACCATAAATCTCTATAGGATGGTGTAGCAACAGCGCCACTGTACAATTTCAGGCCACTGTGATATTGCACCTAAAAAATTCAACTTTGAAAATTAATAACTTTTGAATGAAAGACCTCTCAGCAGTGGGAGTACCCTTGTTTTACTCAGGGGGATAAACCCTACAACATATTTTTTTTTACATTTTAAGTATTACTATCCCTTTAACTACCTCCTACAAAAAACACGCAAAAATGTGAAAGTCCAAGGAAGTAGTTGTACTTTTGACAACAGAAAGACCAAGTTTAGTGTTATATGTGTTCCCCACATTATCAAAATCTGACATAGCGCCCCCCTTTGACATATTAAGCCCCCCTTTTAAATTCGACTTACAATGCTTTCTTTCACCACTTTAATTCAACAAATATTGTTCACATTTGACATTTTAACCCTTCCCCTTGAAAATTAGACTTACAGTGTTCCCATGACGTTTTTTCTCCATGCCTTTGTTGTATTTGTATTGTATAATTAACCCTATGAGTACCAGAGAGGTAGCAATGCAATGCAATGTGTTTACTACCCCTCTGGTACTCATTGGGTTAATAGGCAAGGTATGAGGCTGCATACCTTGCCTGTATATGTGTATGAAATGTTATGTATTTTTTACTTTTTTTATTATATGTTTAAAAAAAAGTTCAGACCTCAAAGGGGACATCAGGACCCCTCCTGACACCCCCTAGCATGGGTAACCTATCCATTAGGATAAGTTATCCATGCAATAGTTTATCGAAGCAGGCGACCACTGCCATTTTTTTAAATAAAGTGCATATAACCTATGTGTGCCATAGGTTATATGCTCTTTTATTGTAATATATATATATAAACATTTCAGACCTCGAGGGGGTCACCAGGACCCCTCCTGATATCCCCCTATCATGGATCATCTATCCAAATGGATCAATGATCCATGGTGTGACCCCAACGGCATTTTCTGCTTTCTTGAGTACTGGATCGGCTGTATAGGCTGCTACAGTACAAGCACTTCTTGAATGAATGAACCCTGTCACCGGGTCATTCTTAGAAAGTGCAGCGCTGCGCTTTCATCAATGAATCAGAAACCCGGGTCAGACCGGATGACTGATTCATTGATGAAAGTGCAGTGCTGCACTTTCTAAGAATGACCCGGTGACAGGGTTAATTCATTCAACAGGCGCTTGTAGTGCAGCGGCTTATACAGTCGCTCCAGTACTCAAGAAGGCAGGAAATGCCTTCAGGGTTGCCCTATGGATCATCTATCCTTTTCCTTTTATAACATTTCATACACATATACACACAAGGTATGCACACATAGGGACAGTAGCGCTCCAACTAGGCTACACCTCCTTCACATATGATCATGTCGGGCATGTGGCACAGGGATCACATTCTGCTAATGCAAAACTCACAATGCACAAACATATACTTCAAGTCTGCATCCCCTAGGGTGTTTGTTCATCAGGGGTGTGCTTGTGGGTTGTGACATTGTGTATGAACAGATGTGCCCTCATCAAGTCCCACCATATGGCTCATGTCAGTCACATGACATGATGCCATACGGTACTGAAAAACCGTAGCACTAGGGGGGAGCATGATATGGAAGTGGAGTTAACGTTTTACCAGGGTGACTTGGACATTCCTCTGTTCCATGATAGGCCTGTGGGAATAAATGACAGGAGTTGAAACTGCACTGCATAACTGTCTGGTACTCAAAGGATTACCCATCATTATACTATTAACCTTTTGCATTTTAGAGGGATATACAGCCCATTGCTATGTAATGGGTTGTATACCCCTCTGGACCTCGGGACTAGGGTATGCCATCCAGCCATATGAAGATGTGAACAGGGACATTGTAGCAATACATAACCTAGTATATAAACCAACCCCCATGAAACAGAAGTTGGCTTTTGATAATTTTCATTGTGCTGCATACACACACACACACACACACACGTAAGTATGTTGGGCCTGCCAAATTCTCTCCCAATTACTTTCTCCAACACTCACACTGTAAATCCATCCCTAGTCAGGCATTGCAAATCATGATCCCTCTAATACCCCTTTAACAAATGGAATGCCAGGAGGGTATCCAAAGCATTGCATGTCAATGCAATGGATACCCTTCTAACGCGCAAAGGGTTCTATGTTTGATATGAATATGTTCAACTCTAAATCTGAATGTTTTCTGTTAGTTCACCTCAGAAATTTGATGGACATGGTAAATTGAGTGTACTAGTATTCTCAGGGGGATGGTTGATATAATTGAAGTGGCAATGTCCTGAACGGAATTCCAGATGCCAGCTGAATTCACAGCCTAAATTAGGAACATCCATGGAATGCCAGCTGCATGTGTTCATTATGGTGCCAGCTATGTCACTGTAAGGCTGAAGGATGCAATTTCAACGCTGGAGCCTCATGTAAATCTCAGCCATTCCATGAAGTGAAGCATTTCATTATGCAGTGTGTTGGTGCATTTGCACACATTCCTCATGCCTAATCATGGTCATACATGCATTGTGTTTGATTCATGTATTATTAAAGAAGTCCTTGATCAGCCTGTCTTGTGTCTCTGCCTCTCTTATTGTCTCTTTATCAGACTGGGGAACAGGCACCTCCACAATGGGTTATGAATCTAGATACTCCACTACAAGTGTGTCGACAGCGATATTGTGGAGTATGGCACACTCCAGTATGATATTGCATACTTTGGTTGGTGCATATTGCAGAGCTCCCCCTGAGGTTTTCAGGCACTGAAATCTGGTTTTGAGCTGGCCAAAGTTGTTTTCTGTCACATTCCTAGTCCTGAAGTGAGCTGAGCCTTGTTGTAACGGTCATGTGCAGACATTTGTGGATTTGGGACTGGTGTGAGAAGTCACAGTTTGCAGTCATATCTAGCATCCCCTGTAGAAAAGAAGTGCCATTGTGACACATGGACCACATGGTTATGTAGATGGTGTTGTGTAAGGGGGACATACTACTTATGTGTCATGACCATGCTAAGCTGGTTTTCATTAATCATGTGAGTACACCTGTGTGTGTGTGTGTTATGTAATGTGTAAATTGGTAACTCACCCAACAGCCATCCACCTGTACAGGTCCCATTCTCAAAGTCACAGTAGACAAATGAGTGCCTGATGATATAAGAGTTGTGACAAATGCCAGAATAGGAAGCACGGACATGGGTGATACTCATGTTGTCATCAACCACCATCTCTGAGTTGATGGAGTTGAAATGCTTGTGATTGATGTAGAGATGTCCCACTGAGGAGCTCTTATGCACACCTTTGTGCAGTCTATGACCAGTATTCCTCCCCTTGTGTAGAACTCCTGCTTGACACGTATCTACTCAATGTAGGTGGAGGGGAAGTGGATGTACCTCCTGGCTTTCCTCTTCAGGGCTGTCAACACCTGAGACAACACCCTGGAACATGTGGGCTGGGACATCCCATCCCTCTGTGGACTGAAAGAATCCACTTTCCATAAAATGTGTGATATTACCTGGGTGATGCTGTGCGATCAATCACTTTAGCATCTGTCGTTCAGAAAAGCATGACCCTTGTGCAGAATATCCTGTGTCTTTGCAATCGTTTTTCATCCCTGTGCTGCTCCACATGTCCCTGTGGCAACTGTGGGAGCTATGGGGAATTGGTTGCTGCAGCTGAGGTGCTGCTGCTTGTCCTGGTCCCCCATGTGGAGATGGGCTTCTGCCGAGCATCAATAGTTGCAACAGGCAGAATACGTGCAGGTGTGCTTGGTGGTTCCTGGGGCACCATATCCTTCACACACATCCTTCTCTGTCTTTGCAGGTATTGCAATCAGGGCTGGATTTACATCTCAGGAGCCTGTAGGCACTGAAATTTGAAACACCCCCCCATCTGGGCCATCTGCACTGGATACCTCCACAATGCTCCTAATCTCCACGTTGCCCCCATCATCTCCATATTGCCCTCACATTGCCCCCATCATTGCCACATTGCCCCCATTAGCTCCAGCTTGCCACTATCATCTCATATATCGCCCTCACTTTGCCCCCATCATCTCAATATACCATATTGCCCTCACATTGCCCCCATCAGCTCCATACTGCCCCCATCATCTCCATATACCATATTGCCTTCACATTGACCCCCATCAGCTCCACATTGCCCCCACCATCTCCATGTTGCCCTCACATTGCCTCCCCCCCCATTGTCTGTTTCCTACCTCCCCCCGTTGTCCGTTTCCTACCTCCCTGGTAGGAGATCTGTCATCTGTGCCTCCTTTGGCACAGTCTTGGACCTGATGGAGCTCCCGCGCGGTCTCCTATTCAGGAATGCAGAACGCTGGGAGATGATGTCATCTCCCAGCGCTCTGCATTCCTAAAGAGGCGATGAGGGAGCTCAGCACCTACAGGACTGTGCCAAAGGAGGCACAGACCTGTCTTGCTGGGGAGGTAGGAAATAGACAACGGGGGCGGCAATGTGAGCGAGTGCCGCCGGCGCAGCCAGCGAGGTGGCTAGTTTTTTTTTTTTTTTAAAAGAATATTTAAAAAAAAAAAAAATTCTGAATGGCAGGCGCCCCTTGGTGACGTGCGCCTGTAGGCAGGTGCGTGCCTGCTTTGCTTAATGGCAAATCTGGCCCTGATTGCAATGAAACATAATTCTCATAATCCCTCACTGTAATCATGCCACATTTCAGGGCCGTAAGATGTCTATTTAAGACAGTGGTGGGGTGTTGTCCAGGCCAGTCATTAGGTATGGAAGGGCCAATGGGAAGGTATGTGTTGTCCAGGTCAGTGTTTGCTGATGTGGCTGTTGTTGTTTGAATGTGTTTGTTGTAATCTCTGTTTACCTGTCTGATGAGTGTGTGACGTTGACCGGTGCACTTTGGTTCTCCATTGGCTAGTGATGTTGTACAGGCAGGTTTGGGTTGCTTAACGATTGCAGGTATGCATTTTGTGTTGTGTGTGCATATCAGTTGGTATGTTTTAACCCCTGTTATGCCGGGGTATGATGCCAGGGTTTGTTTGAGGTTGATTTGTAAACCCCTTGTCCCTCAGGGGGTTGATGGGTTAATGTTGGTTGTCCAAGACTTATTTGTAGGGCATGCACATTTGCAGGGTAGTTTCTTGGAATTACAGGGGTTAATTTTGCCATTGCTTGCATTGTGCTATGTTCAAAGTGTTGTGTGAGCTGATGGTTCCCTGACTGGGTTTGTTCAACAGGGTTTTTATTAGCTTTTTGTGTACCCCAAGAAAAGTAGGTTCAGAATTTCCATCATATCAGTTTATTGTTTGATGGCACTGACCGCACAGATATGAGTCACTCAAGGGTAGAGCTTTTCTATTCTTCTCAATGAGTGAAAGATTACCGACTGTTGTCATTTTTAAATTCACATTAGCAGTTCATAGCATTGGTTATTGGATGGCTTACTTTGCTAATGAAACTACCACTGGCTATTTTTTAATTTACTGGTGGTTACTGAATCAAGCCCTAGTTTTCTTATAAGAGTGTAAGAACATTCTACAAGATATAACTTTGAGTTTTTATGCACATGCACTTAGAGTAGGGAATAACTATTCCTCATAACTTTATCTAGAACGGAAGATATAACTAGGGGTGGGCAAAATCTCTCACAGTGTACCCGCAGGAAATTCCGTGAAAACCACACCATGTACCCACAGGAAATTCAGTGAAAACCACATCCACTTTTTCAAGGAAAAATCCGCTTTAAAGCCTGTGATTAAAATCTTCACATTTTTCACCCATTGGCCCAAATGTTTTACCATTTTTTCGATGGCTAGAAAGTTTCCACCCATTGATTTACCTGTTTTTTGCCATTTCCCTATAAAAACGAGACGTATTTGCGGAAGTCAAACACAAGAGAAGCAACTACAGAGCAAGGTTGACGTGCTGTGCTGTTTTGCTGTGATTTTGAGGCAAAATTGAGGCTCATAGTGACTGCTATTGCTATGAGCAGGTTTAAAAATAATAAAAGGAGGAACTAGAAGGACCATTATGTGTCCACTAAGTCTGAGTTTGAGGAGAAAGTGAGCACCACAGAACCAGTGCTGTCCAGTCCCCCTAAATCCCCCCTAGGGATCTTGGGGAAATTAATGGGAAGGGAGGAAGGGAAGGGTTGGACTTGTGAGAGCATGATAGGTCAGCTGCCTGTGCCTGCTGCAAGACATGCTGCGCCTGCTTCCAGATGTGCTGCCCCTGCTGCCAGTGCCACCACCAGTGCTGTGCCTGCTGCAAGTACTGCCCTTGCTGCCACAAGTGCTGTGCCTGCTGCCAGTACTGAACCTGTTGCCACCAGTGCTAAAGCTGCTGCTTGTGTGTCTTGTAATACTCAGGAGGGGGGAAGGATAAGATGATGCCAAGTGTGACAGCAGGGGACCCTAAGTCAAACTTGCCATCCCCAAGCAGTCCTGCCATTCCTAGTACTACTACTAAGGTCCAGCAGCTTGTTAGAGTTAAGAGTGAAGGAGGGGGTAATCAATATCCTCCTATTAATTGTGACTGTGAGGAGGAAGACTCTGGCTGAAATTGATTTGGTTGGTGTTTGTAATAGTAGTAACCATGATGGTGAAGCCGCAGGTGGGACTAGTGTTAGTAGAGTGGTAGGGGAAGCAACTGACTAGCAGTCAAGGGAGCCCACACTGTTCCCCTGACCCTGGGAGTCCTCTTCCCCCCATAGCATTGTCCATCTGGAACATGATCCTGAAGATGGCAGAATTGTCACCACCTCAATAATACCACCACCAGGAGCACAGATCAGCTGCCTGTGCCTGCTGCTACTGCCTTCTTCACACCACAAAGAAATGACAAGTGTGACATTAGAGGACCCTCTGTTACATTGCTCATCACCACCTCCAGCCAGCAGTGAGATTTTGGAATTTACGGAATTTGCAACTGTGCTATTTCCTGCTACTGCTGCAAGGGAAGCAGGATGCTGAGGAGCAGGCTAGTGTACCACAGACCACCGTGGACACAGTGGAAATGGGGTCAAAAAGTGATACGGGATTACTAGGACAGGTTTCACTTGCCAGCAGTAGCAACATATATCCCAGAAGTGGTGGGGGCTACTTATGGCGCTGTTACTTCCTCAGGGGAATCACTGGAGCTAGTCGTGGCAAGTGGAACCTTCATCATCCATCACCCATGTTACTGCTATTTTTGATCCCCTTCCCTTCCAGCTGCCTAATCATCCTACAGCTTAAACCACTCAGCAGCAGCAAGGAGCTTGATTCTATTACCCACACTAAAACCCGCGTTACATTATAAACAAGCAACGTGTATTTTGTAAACGTGTTATGCCGGTAGTCTATTGCAGAACCACGGTAAAACAAAACTGGTGTAGACAGCACATTTCTATGAACAAAACTGGAGCTGTCTGCTTCTATTCAACTACCGTCTAAACTAAAATGCGCAAAATGTCAAAGTCTAAGGAAATATGTGTATGTTTGACGACAGAAAAATCAAGGTCAGTGTTAGATGTGTTCCCCACATTATCAAAATCCGGCATAGAGTGCCCCCCTTTGGCATATGAATCCCTCTCATTTGAAATTCGAATTATAGTCCTTACTTTCACCATTTTAGTTCAACAAATATTGTTCACATTCGACATTTTAACCCACCCCCCCTTTAAAATTCTACTTATAGTGCTTCCATGACTTTCTTTCTCCATTTAAATTCGACATTGTTCTTCTACAATGTTTTTCAACATTGTATTTGTATTTCACGATTAACCCTATGAGTACTGCTGCATACTTTGCCTTTATATGTGTAATATATATTTTTTTATTATATTTTAATAAAATAAATACTTCAGACCTCAAGGGGGATATCAGGACCTCTCCTGACACCCCCCTAGCATTGATCACCTATCCAGTAGGATAGGTGATCAATGCAGGCAACAATTGCCGTCATATTTAATAAAGCCCATATAACATATGTGTCACATATGTTATATGGGAATTTTTCTTCTTTTTTTTGTTAAATGTATATTAAATATATTGTTCAGACCTTGAGGGGGACACCATGACCACTCTGACATCCCCCCTAACATGGATCACCTATCCAGAAGCATAGGTGTTCCATGGGGTGACTTTTTTTAATAAAACGCATATAACTTATGTTTAACATAAGTTATATGTACTTTTTATTAATGTATAATGATTCAGACCTCGAGGGGGGCACCAGGACCCCTCTTGGTATCCCTCTATCATGGATCATCTCTCTAGAAGGATAGATGATCCATGTGGTGACAATGAAGACATGTTCTGCCTTCCTTTGTACTGAAGTGGCTGTATAAGCCGCTGTAGTACAAGCGCTTGAATGAATGAACCCTGTCACCGGGTCATTCTTAGAAAATGCAGCGCTGTGCTTTCATCAATGAATCAGTCAGCCGGTCTGGGCTCTTTTTTTGACTGGCGGTGTGCATAATTACCGCTGATTTTGTTTTCACAAGTCGGCTAATAGGATACTAAAACCTGACTTAAAAAAGCACAATGTCTGGTGTTTTTTTTTTTTAGCGCTGGTAATTGCTGCAAACACAGCAATTATGGACTCAGAAGGACATTTGACAATGGCACTAAGCCAGTAATGCATTATTTTTTTTTCTCAGGGCTTGTGCTTTAAAAAAACCAAAAAATCATAGTCCTACAAAAAAAATAGACAGTTTTGAGGGTTTGTTTCTAACAAACCTAAGTCCTACAAATCAGTGTTTCCTTAGGGCTTGGGCCTCTAACAACAAATCTAACAAATAATCTTTTACAAAATAATCTATGAAGTCAAGTATCAGTCCACTCCAGTGGCAGCTTATGTCAGGGGGTTCCTGTCTCTCTTACTTTACATACAACTTTATTTTATTTATTTATTTATTTTTTATTAACTGCCCGCCCAATCCCAGTAAACAACCCCCCCCAAAAAAAACATTCCCTGTTTAACTGATTTTTTTCCCCATACCCCACCAACACAGGCACCCTCATGCCCCTTTTATACTAGGCCTTGGGGAAATAAAATAATATTTGTAACTTCAATGTTCCCTTTGATTTCAATGGAATGAGCTAGACAAAAAAAGCTGGAAAAAGTGGAAAATTTTCACTTTTCGCAGGAAATTATTTGCCAATCGGAAAGTGCCATTTTTCACTGATTTCAGAGGTGAAAATTTTCAATCCTCCCTAGGCAGAACCCCATCACAATTTGACTTTCCTCATTTTTTTGGTGGCAGCAAGTTTGGAGGTGGGTTTTTATGGATTTTTAATTAATGAATTATTGTAGGTTACCAATATGGAGTACCAGATAGTTGCAGAAACTGCTGGACCTCTGAATTAATGGAGAGCATTTGTTTATGCCACACACACACCATACCAGAGAGTAGGTATTGATCCTGGGGACCCCTTGCAGGTTTTTTTGTATATTAATATGGATGCTCAGGACCACATGTTTAAGGCCTGAACTGTATATGTGGGAGGGGTTGCAAACCCATAAATATGGGCAGCAGCCCTTCCCACCAGAGCTCAAGTCATGTTGAGTTCCCACTCGTTGGAATTTCCAACCTAACCTCCATCCGCTTCCGGTCGTCACCTTAAGCGTACGTTGAAGGTTTACACGCTATTTTCAGTTTTTTTGTTTGTTGCTACCAGTACGATTCTTACTCTAACTCCCTTAGTAGCCAGCAACAGTATTAAGCCACCTTCCGCCTCCTTGGTCATCAGCTCGACCCCTCCAGCCACATCTATGAGTGTTGTCAGCCTCACCAGGTATTTATTATTTGCTCGGCAGTCTACCTCACCCACCCAGATCATAGTTACTCGTACTTCCCATTATAGCTTCAGTACATCCATTTCCTCTTGGTGTACTAAGACACCTGCCACTTTTCTTAGCCAATCATACCAAGCAGCCTAGCCTCACCCCCCTCACCAGACATATTGTCAACTTTTACCACCATATTTTGCCACCCAAACTTACTCCACTAGTAGCTTTCGATTCTTTCCCCGCTCTCCCTTCACTACATACTCATTCCTGGCACTGAGGCACAGCATGGCATATCCCCATCTTTCCTCATTATCACCAACTTACTCTATAGGCACAGTAGACCATCTCCCATTAGATTCACGGACCAGTTTCAATACCTCAGCATCTATGCATTAAATTTGTATTTTATTTTCATATATATTAAGGAGTCTTCAAATCAAGAATAAGCACTACTCATACCTACCATTCTTTCAGATCAGTCCCCGTGATTTTGAGCAACTGAATTTAGAATTGCCATCAACCAGTACTGTACCCTTTTAGGAATGTAATTAGAAGCCATGCTCGCTGTCATTACAATCTGCTAGCATCATGTCCTACTCTATTTACTTTATACTTTGCTTTCCCCTGCCAGGTTTCTGTCGAACAGCTTCAGAAAGGTATAGTATGTCACTTTGAGCATGCTTCCAAAACTAATAGAACATCACTCAACCCACTCAACCACTACCCTTCCCTTCCATATTTCATGAACTCGCCTTGCACAAAGAAAAAAAAATCCTATCTCTCACCAAACTTATGTTTCCCCAACAGTACCTTAATTTGTCCAGTCACCTGTTCACCATCATTAGCAGGGATCGTATTCTGGCACATTTTTATTTTTCCCTTGATCACAGTTCATTACTTAACAGCAACCATCCATACCTAAAAAAAAAAGCCACCCCTTACCTCTTCACAGAAGCTAAACCCCCTCACCCCTTCATTCCTTCTGCATAGAGGCCAAGGACTCTTCGTCACTCCTTACTTCTTCGCAGTTGCCGCAAGACCCCTAGCCACTCCTTACCTCTTTGCAGAGGCCAAAGGATCTCTCACCACCCCTTACCACATCGCAGAGGAAGTAGGACCCCTCGCCACTCTTTACCTCTTCAGAGAAGCTGAAGGAATCCTCATCACCCCTTAACCCTTCACAGAGGCAGTAAGACCCATCACCACCCCTTACCTCTTTGCAGAGGCCCATGGAACCCCTCACCACTCCTTATCTCTTCACAGAGGATGAAGGACCCCTAACCACCCCTTTACCTCTTTGCAGAGGCCAAAGAACCCCTCGCCTCTACTGACCACTTCTGCAGAGGCTGAAAGACATCATGCTACTCTTTAAATCTTCACAGAGGCTGGAAACCCCTAGCCACCCAGTACCACGTCATAGAGGCCAGAAGACACTCATTACAGGTCAGAACCCTTCCACTCTCTACCTCTTTGCAGAGGCAGAAGCACCATCAGCTAACCTGCACCTCATCACATAACCGAAAGCTCCCAACATTCATTGACCCCCTCATGGAGGCAGGTGGACCCCAGCACTATACTTCCCTCTCCAGCCACTCCTACCCTCTCAGCAAAGGCTGTATCTTGCCCCACTACTCCTAATTTTCTACAGTCACTCCTTATCTTCTCTCAGATGCTAGATCACTCGCTACTCCCCACCTCCCCGTGGGAGCCTAGGACTCTTGCTACTCCCTCTCCCACTTTTAAATTCCCCCTCCCCCTAGAACCTCCTGGATCCCTGTTTCTTCCCACCCCTCCAAACATCCAGGGTTGCCTCCCTCACTAAACAAGGTTACCCTATCACTTCACCTTGTTACCACACCTCTCCTTTCAGAGGCTGCTCTTGGTGGGCTAATACCTTCCATTTCACTATTTGCTCCAGCCTCACAACTCCTCCTCCTCAAAAAAAAAAAATAAATAAATAATAATAATGTGCATGTCAGACTCCATTCAGGAGTAACGAAGTCAGTCCCCGACTTCCAAATGGCAGTCAAACTGCAAGCATCACCAGTCTCACGTCAATCATCCTCTTCCCCTCCTTCCCCTTCCTGACAGAGTTAATTTCAGTAGTCGCCGATATTCAGGGCAGACTGAACTTGTATTGGCATTTAGCATATACAGCATACTTTGTTCAGCCTTTCCTCATAGGTGTCAGGATAGACCACTATTTTTACACTATCAAGGACGTAGAATGTAAGTATGGGGTCCAACGTTTTTCGAGTACCTCAAGTCATTTTCAACCAATGCAGCTGCAGCCTGCAGCCATTTTAATTTTTACATTGACTGGAGTATCCTGGACAAAGTACTATTTTTCAGGCCCCAGTATGCCACATTTGTTCATCAGCATAGCACTCCCCCAACCTATGCCCCTATATTCTTGCAGCCCAGTCGAACAGCCATCCTGTGCAAGCTACCCCCCCTCTTCCAGGTCCCCGTCCAGCCCCTCCCCACTCCAGAGACAAGTTGGGGAGATCTATCCTTCCCAGTTTGTATTTATTTTAATTCTAAAGGGTGTTTCTTTACCAAATGCCGCCTACTCCATATCTGTTCACTATGGAGGAAAGCCCAGTCATGCATAATTTGCCCCCATTATTCGCATGCCTATAAATGACTAGGACCATTACTCCAGCCTCTGATTTCTAATTATCCAGACCCTCACATTACCCAATATATTTTGTCAGGATTTTCAGAGGGATTCCATACGGAATACAAAGGGTTCTTCCCTTCTCTTCCATTCCCATCATGGTATATCAACCATAGAGAACTAGCTACTATGAAATTCTCTGTGAAAAAAAGCTGATTATAGACCTCTCAGCCCCCCACTCTACCATCTTGCTCAGTCTAAATTCCCTCATTCTGTCCACAGCGTACTCCGTTCATTACTACAGCATTGATGATATCATAGCTCTCATCAAACAGGCAGGATTGGATTTGAATACATTAAAAAGACAGTGCACATGACAAACTAAAATTGTATCTAAGTGTAGTAAAATTGAATATATGAATAAAAACAATACAATAAAAATACACTCACAAACATCCTTCTTGGGCTCTATGCATATCAAGCAGGTCTCTCTCCCTTTCAGCCAGTAAACTGTGCTCCCTCCAACTCTCCTGTTAATGGTCCTGAATGATGTCTGTGCTCTCCTGTTGGATTAGTACTCTTGATTTTGTTGGTGCCTCAGAGCACTTGGTGATATCCACAGATTTAGTGGAGAATTAAAAATAGCCTGAAGTCACTTTGTGATAGACAGAGTGAAATACACCTGGCAAATGATGTTACCTCATGGTGAGGTGCATCCTGGGCGCTGAGAGCCAGTGTATGGCCTTAAAGGGATGGGGGAAATTCGCAGGGGGTGTGGATGAGTTCCAGTATAGACAAGGCAATGAGTTCTCTCACCCCAAATGCTTTTGCAGAAACTCTGCTTCCTCAGGGGCATATGAAAAAGGGCTATAGAAAGTCCTAAGGGCTATATGATATCCATGATGTTAAATACATTGACAATACATACAACACGAAAGATAATAAAAATGTTTGCAATATAAGAAGAGAAGATAATCAGATCTAGCCATGTGGTCCCAATTTCTGAGAGAATTAAATGGCCATTCCATGTTCCCTCCTGCCCCTTCACCTACATCCCCTGCAGTCTATACTGAAGCAGTGGCTGGCCACAGTTTTGCCTCCATTTTTTAATCATGAGTGGTTCACTGGCTAACCAAATGCCCTAGTTCCTTACTACTTCCCCACTATTCAAAATATACTCCATAGTGGCATCAGCAGCTCTGTGGGTCCATCTATGGTCGGGCCAGACAGTGACCTTTTACATGGACAATATAGCTACATCCCAAGCTATCAACAAGGGTAGATCCTCCTCCTATCACATCATGTTATTCTTCAGGAAGCACACATGGATAGTATTTAAACACCAATTTCCACCAATTTCTCATTCACAGTACTTACATTCCAGGCCGAGGTAACATTGCCGCTGATGCTTTATCACAATTTAATTTTCAGTCCTTTTTCATCATCCACTCATCTGGAACTCAAGGACCTCATTATGAAATAGGACGTTTTTCAGCCAATGCTAATACCATCATCCATAAAGCTCTCACCCCCAGCACTGGGCAATTTTATGATCTATCTTGGAATCAATTTCAGAACTTTATCATCAGTTTCAACCCCCCCCCCAATTCTGTCTCCATAGACACCATTCTTGCATACACATCATACTGCCATTCCAACCTGCAACTTAATCCAATTACAATCAAATACTATCTGTCAGGTAGGGACGGGCGAAAATTTTCTATTCAAACTGAAATTGGCGAATAATTTCCCCCAAAAGTGCAGTTTTTCTGCTTTTTCTGGCCTTTTTTCACCCATTGAAAAAAAAAAATATTTCTCCACCACACAAAACTTTTCTACAGCCATATAAAAGGCTGTCAGACTCTCACAGCCGGCCATTTTGTGTTTCTGAGAGGAGAGAGTAGTATGTTTTTTGACCTAGAAAAGACAGAGAGGGGAATTGAAGTTTGGTATAGGAAATCTTTTAGGCAGTACATTTGTTCTGTTAGGAGAGTCAATGGGGCACTCTGGGGAGAAGGGAGGAATGAGGTTGACCGCAAATACTCCAGAATTTCATGTGACTGACTGACACAGGCAGCTAGGGACCTATTTGCTTGCTGATCTTGCTCTTATTGTCTCTGTGCTGGGTGGGGAAGTCTGGGGAAAGATGTTGATTTTGTTTTTCAGTTATAATTTTTTTTGGACAGATTGTGATAAGACAACAGGGTGGACAACTTAAAAAAATAAATAAACAAAGAACTAAATATATTAGGTGACAGTGACAGACAGCTGACTGGGCTTAGGCAAGTAATCATACAGCTCCATCAGTTGCGTTGTTTACCGTACAGTAAAGAAACACAGTATAGTTCCATAATGTCTAGCAAACACACAAGGGGAAGGGGGAGGGGTGGAGCAGTGCAGGGATGTGAGAGTAAAGTAGTAGTTCAAAAATTGCAGCAATGGTTGTTGCAGCGTGTGCATTCAGTGATGATGATCCCTCTCCTACAAGGGAGGATGCAGTTTGTCAAGGTCCCAGCAAAACTTCCAGTACCACCAATGACAGTAGAAATAAAGAACCGTATAAGAAGAACACTGAAGATGACAACAAGTCAAATTCAAGTGTTGATGCATAATAGAGGAAGGTGTAGCAGCTGAACCGCCTGCTGCATCAGATAGTGAGACAAACAAGCACCAAGACACCCATTCTCAGTAGCAGGGAACTTTGTTACAGTAAAAATAAAAATACATCATTTGAGACCTCTAAAACCTTAGAGAAGTATAAGGGTAGTAGTAGACAAGAACTGCCAGGTGATGCTGATGCTTCTGAGGATGACCTAATGATGACTGATGATGATGCAGATCTAGAATATATCCCTCCAGCATCCTTCTTTTGTTCAGCTACAGATGAAGTTGAGAGTGAGGATGATGACAGGGATAAGGTTAGCAGAAAGTCAAAGGCTGAATCTTCCACCTCTTTTAAGTAACACTGTGCCTGTCTATAAACTGTTTGAGAATGCCAGACAGTTTATATCAGTCATGATCAGCATCATCTCCCCTTCAAAGTCCATGTCCCACTCAGCCACATACACCTGTTTTGAGTGCCCAGCACCTACAACACAGGTTAACATTCACAATGTTAGATATGACGAGTGTCTTTGCTTCTGCTGCTGCTGCTGTAAGTGCTGCACCTTTGACACCTAGAAGTAGTGGCAGTAGAATTGCATCAACATCTAGCCCCAATAGTAGTAGTAGTAGCAGCAGCACCACCTCAGGACCCCCTCATTCCATGAAGTCCACAGTATGGAGATACTTCACTCAGAATCCTCAAGCTAAGCATGTTGCTATCTGTTGTCTGTGCAAAAAGCAGAGGCACCTACTCTATAAGATCCCACTTGAAGCACAACCACAGGTCTGACTGGCAGACACACTATCAGCAAGCCAAAGGTGCCACAACTAGCAGCAGCAGAAGCACTTTAAACAGTTTCCAGGGCTCTAGGGCAGAAAAAAGAAGTAGGGAAGTTATTTATGTGTCAGATAATGTGCTACTGCCAGTTCGTTCAGTCCAAATAACACCTATGGCTCCTGCTAAAGAGGAGTATGATGACTCTGGTTTTGCTGTAGGAGATGGCAAGAGTCATAGACTGCCCACACTCTACCGCCACCACCTCCTCTAGTCATGTTGTTAAAGCAAAGTTCCAGGGTTCTTCTGCCATGTCCTGCCAACCCACACTGACTGGGTTCCTGGGAAGGAGTCAAAAACTTTACAAAAACAATCCCAAAGTACCCCTGTGGAATGGCAAGGTTGCCAAGATGTTGGCAATGGACATGCTGCTGTATTCTTTTGTAGAAAACCGAGGTTTCAGAGAACTGATGACATGTGTAGCGCCACTCTGGAATATCCCAAGCTGCAGTTATTTTTCCAGGAAGCTTGTGCCTGAATTGTACAAGCAGGTAGTTAGTGTGGTGGGCAAAGGACTGAAAAGTGTATATGGCAAGAAAATCCACCTGACAACAGATATGTGGACAAGTGTGCAGAGCACAAACTATATGACTGTGACTGCTCACTGGGTTTCCCTCCCAGCACCAAGAGTGGACAACACTAGCTTACAGCATCAGGGGAAAGCCAGTAATCGTGCTTCTGGTTCTGGCAGTGTGATTAAAAGGTGGCAGCAGCAGGATAGCCCGTACCATCGTCACGCCATCTTGTGCCTGCAGAGGTTTGAGAGACTATCCCTCAAAGTTGTAGATGTTCTAAGTAACCTAGAGCAGGTGATAGAGGAATGGCTTGTACCCCACTCCTTAAAATCTGGTGCTGTGGCTGCTGATAATGGCTCCAGCATAATCACTGCTTTGAGAATAGGTGGTATGGTGCATGTGCCCTGCTTTGCCCATGTGCTAAATTTAGTTGTGACCAGATTCCTGTCAGAATCCGAAATCCTCCAAGAGATGCTTACTATTGCTCACAAAATCTGTGCCTATTTTAGCCGCTCCTATAGTGCACACAACACTCTATATTCCATACAAGAGCATAACAACCTGCTATATCAACAGCTGAAAATGGAGGTCCCTACCAGGTGGAATTCCACCATGTACATGCTAGAGCATTTGTACGAACAGCATAAGGCCATTAGCGAGTACACCATGCAAAACTGGAAGGCTTTGGAGGGATCCTCTTTGCCACCTGGCCAGTGGTAACTAATGTACGATGTATGCAAAACTGCTGAAACCCTTTGAGGAGGCAACCAAGCTGGTGAGTCCCATTGGGGCAGGAATTAGTGAAATTCTACCACTGATATTTTTATTGCAGAAGAAAATAAGGAGCATTGCTGAGGATTCTTACCAGAATGACAACACAGACATGCACAGGCTGGTAAAGGACATGTTAGAGTGCTTTGAACAAAATCTTCGCATAGTGTCCTTTAAAAGCAATGAGGAATACATTCTTGCCACTTTTCTGGACCTCCACTTCAAACACAAAATTTCAGAATTTCTGCCAAATGGCCTTCAGCAGTTTGTCACAACAAGGAGTCATGGCGATCAGCAGCAACTCTCTGATGAATCGGATTCTGTCAAGGAACATCGAGACATGCTTATTGATCGAGTGGATGACTGCATTGTGGAAGATGAGAGGGAGAAAGTGAGGGCACAACAAACATCTAAGCAGTATAGTGAAAAGAAAGGCAGCAAAGCATTTCAACCAGAAGAAGCTGCTACATCATCAACCAGAATATCCTATTCAGAACACAGGGCAATTCATCATGGGTCTCAACAGGGGGGGCAAGAACCCAGCATTGATGGTGGTGGTAGCACATCTGGGACTTGCTCCTTGAGTATGGGTTGGTAACTGACACACAGGAACACCGTTTGGCTCCTATAAGTGGTCCCACTGCATGTTAGATGGTTTCTGCATACTTGCAGAATAGCTACGTTCTAGGCAGAAACAACAACCCTATAGAATACTGGCAAACAAAGCAATGTGTGGCAGCACTGAAACGTACTGCAGTGGAAATCCTCAGTTGTCCTTCAGCAAGAGTTGAGTCTGAGGGGGTTTTCAGTGCTGCTGGTTATATTGTCAATGACTGCAGGACATGGCTATCAAGCAGCAACTGCCACATTGTAGGTGGTACTTTATTTTTGTATTACTTGACATCATCATGAATATGTGCCAGTGTTACTTAAACAGGAAGTAAGTGTTGGGTGCAAGGACAAAGGCACTCTGCATGCTAACACATTTTTCAAGCCATATGTTGCTGTAGAACTCATAACTTTGTGTCAGGATGTGTAACCTCCACTACTTGTAGCTCAAGTAATACAGACACAGTTTGAAGTTTATCAACTAACAACACAATGGATATCAAATCCAGAGCGAGAGCCAAGAGTCAGGAACCAGAGTGGGTAATGAGCCAGACCAGGAGTCAGGAACCAGAAGACGTAGTCAGCCAAGCCAGGAATCAGGAACCATAAGACTCAGTCAGTGTCAGAACAGGCCAAATCGGTACACAGGAATCCGGAACACAGGATCTCAGCAACCGCAATACTGGCTCTGAAACACCATGAAAGGGCACCTGACAGGTGTAACGGCCAGGCATAAAAAGGTCACCAGGGGAGGGCCAAACCAACTCAGCAAATCAGAGCCTACCACAAGCGAGAGTGACAGAGGAGGATCACAGGCACTGTGATAGTCAGCCAGGCCAGGAGTCAGGAACCAGTATACGTAGTCAGCCAAGCCAGGAGTCAGGAAGCAGAATTCGTAGTCAGCCAGGCCAGGGGTCATGAATCCAGAGAGCAGAGAAAACCAGGGACATTCAAGGACCAGGCATCAGAGAGTAGTCTCTAGAGTCCTTCAGAAATTAAGAGAGAATGGTCTGTTCTGCAATGTCGAAAAAATGTGTATTTCATCAAACACAAGTTAACTTTCTGGGGTATGTTATTTCGGACAAGGGCTTTGCCATGGATCCACAGAAACTTTCTACAGTTTTACAATGGCCTTGCCCGATTGGTCTTAAACTCGTTCAGAGGTTCCTGGGTTTCTCCAACTATTACAGGAAATGTATTAAAAACTTTTGCTCTATTATGAAGCCCATCACTGACATGACCCGCAAACGGAGAGACCCTATGATATGGTCACCTTCAGGGTCCCAAGCATTTGAGTCGCTCAAGAAGGCTTTTTCCCAAGCACCTGTGTTGGTATACCCCAAACTGGTTCTAACTTTCGTGTTGGAGGTAGATGCATCAGAGACGGGAGTAGGTGCCCTCCTGTCCCAATGTCCCAGTCCTGGTAGTCTCCTACAACCCTGCGGGTTCTTCACTAAAAAATTTTCATCTGCTGAGAGTCATCGCTTGGTTCCTTGCTCTGGATAGAGGGTATACTTGACCCCTCAGAGAAACGACATCGGGTAGCAAATCAATCGTACAATCGTATGGCCTATGGGGGGGGCAGGGTGCCGGCCTGTATCTTATCAAAGACATCACCATACTCTAGATACCCAGTAGGCAGGGAATTACTATGGCGCAACCGAATACCTTGATAGGCTTAAAAAGACACATATTTGCACATTGAGGCGACCATTCCAGGATATCACAAGTACGCCAGTCAAAGCTTGGGTAACGCTGTTGTAACCATGGATACCCTAAAATAATTGGATAAAGGGGAGATGTAATGTCTTGGAATTGGAGCTCCTCCTTATGAAAAGCCCCCATCGTCATGAGTACTGGCCTAGTCTCGTGTGTGATGTGAGCCAGTTGTAGAGGTTTTCCGTCAATGGCCACTACTGCAAGGGGTAGGGCACGAGGCAACACTGGGATGGAATGCTCAGCGATAAAAGAACTATCCATAAAGTACCCAGCAGCTCCAGAGTCAATGAGGACATGGGCAACTATAGAGGAGTCCGCCCAAGAAATTATAATAGTAATGATAGGTTTAGCCTTATAGATCACTGGGGACGGTGATATACCACATAAGGTCTGTCCTCTACAGGACCCTAGGTGCTTGCGTTTCCCAGCCGGGTAGGGCATGTCCTCAAGCGGTTCCTAGCTTTGCCACAATGCAAACACAATCCCTTCCGTCTACGAAATGCTTTCTCCTCCATAGAAAGCCTGGTAAACCCCAACTGCATGAGTTCAGGCCCAGCCGAATTGGTATTAGGAGGAGTGGGTGGTGCAGGAGGAGCGGGAGGGTGCGCAAAATTTGGAGCCAAGTGTATAGTAGACCTACGCAGGCGCTCCCTAAAGTAGGGTCTTTCCCTCAATCTGGTGTCATTGAGGATGGTAAAGGGACCAAATCCTCAAGGTCAATAGGAGTATCAAAGGTGTTATCTCGTCTTTAATGGTATCAGAGAGGCTGTGTGAGAAAGCTGCTACCAAGACTTCATTATTCCACCCTACCTCAGCTGGCAGCATCCAAAATTCAATGGCATACTCAGATGAATGGTCATGAGGATGGTCATGAGCAGTTTTGCAGCTGAGGCGGAGCGGGCGGGAATGTCAAAGACCCTTTTAAGGGTGATCACAAATTTAGTATAGTTTCTGATAATGGGTTTATCAGATTCCCAAAGAGGATTTGCCCAAGCCAGAGCTCTGTCTAAGAGAAGGGAAATCACAAACCCTACTTTACTTCTCTCGTAGGAAATGCCTGGGGAACCATTTCCAAGTAAATGCCCACTTGATTCAAAAAAACCCCTGCAAAGGGTAGGGTCACCCCCAAAACACTGGGGAAGCGGGGCGTACCCAGTTAACCCATGGCCAGCCAAGGGTTCTTTTGCTACTGGGGCAACAGGTGTCAGAACTGGGATAGCCGGGATCACTGTTTGCTGTACTGGTCTGTCCAAGTGGGCAGCTCAATTAAGGAGCATCTGCATGGGCATAGCCAGTTGGTCAATTCTCTGGTCTTGTACGTCCATTCTAGGAAGAAGGTTTTGCACTGGTTGACTCCCTGCACCTTCAGGATTCATGGCCTTTATGTACTGTCAGGGTGTGTAACCTCCAATACAGCTAGCCCAAGTAATACAGACACAGTTTGAAGTTACAGCAAACACAAGGCTCATAAGTCACAAGGAGGCAAAAGTAAAGTAAAAGAACAATACAATGGATATTAAATCCAGAGCGAGAGCCAAGAGTCAGGAACCAGAGAGGGTAGTCAGCCAGGCCAGGAGTCAGGAACCAGAAGACACAGTCAGCCAGGCCAGGAGTCAGGAACCAGAATACGTAGTCAGCCAAGCCAGGTGTCAGGAACCAGAATTTGTAGTCAGCCAGGCCAGGGGTCAGGAAGCCAGAGAGCAGAGAAAACCAGGGATGTTCAAGGATCAGGCACCGGAGAGAAGTCAGAAAAGCCAGGTCAATAGGAACACCAGAAACGTGATGGTAACAACACCACGTAAGGGCAACTAGTAAGAGTTTGAGCAGGCAATATAACAGCCAGCCTGAAGGTGGAGAAAGCAAAGGACAGCCCAGCCAATGGGATAAAGGAGGACTGGGACATAACGATCAACCTGTATTGGTGCGCGTGCATACCCAGATGCAACCCATTGGAGGAAGCCCTATGGAACTTGCCTAGGCAAAGCACAGTCCCTGCGGTTAAACCACCCATCTTGAGTGGAGACCAAAAATGTAGGTAACCTAACACTTTGACTTTCTGCCATTTATTTCTAAACTTCATCACTCAAAAGAAGTAATATTATAGTAGGAAATGTAGTACCTATAGGTGAAAAATGTGTTAAAACAGGAGGAAAATTTGTTAAAATAGGCAAAAAGGAAGACATTTTTGCATAGGCAGAAAGGCAAAATTTTTCATGGGAAAAGCAAAAAATCGGTATGTTTTCAAAAAAAGTCATACAGGAAATTTTTCACACTTTTTACCCATCCCTACTGTCAGGTAATCATCACCACTTGGTCCTTCTTCACCCCCAATACCCGTCAATATTCACCAACTACTGAGTTAAATTTATTGTCAAAGGTCTGTTCAAATACTCCTCTCTCCCTTCACGTACCTGCCGACCTATCACTAGAACCATATTTCGTCAGCTATACAACTTTCTGCTCTCTCAAGCATTTTACCAATCCTTAAACATCATTATTCTTGCAGCCATTATTCTAACTTCCTTTGGCTTCCTTGAGGCCAAGGAAATTCACAGCCTGGTCCCTCAAACCTCAAGTTCCATGACAACTACTCTTCTCTATTCATCCCCGCATCGAAAGCAGACTAGAATGGCCAAGGCACCTACATTTCACTTTATCTTACCTATGACCTATTGTGTCCATATACAGCTCTTCATAATCTGTCACTATTTACAGTTCATATGTCAGCAGACAGCCCGTTACCCACCTAACTGGGCCCATTAACCACAGTTAGTTTCACCTCATATTTACATACCATACTGTCTAGAAAAGGTCTCAACCCATACCTATACTCTGGATACTCTTTCCAGAAAGGAGCCACTTCACCGCCCTCGCTCACATAATCCAGAGATTAGGAAGATGGTGCTCATCATGCTTTACCCACTATTTGGCCAATCCAGCAGAAGGAATTAAAACAGCACTCACTTCACTAGCACAATAAAAAAAAAAAAAAAATATATATATATATATATATATATATATATATATATATATATGAATTATCTTGATAAAAGGCCCAAAGCGGGGACAGAAACCTAGATACAATAAATATTGCACTTTACTCATCATTTGAAAATCCTGTGAGTGCGGTTCTTCAGCTTCAAATCCAGGAGAGTGCACGGATTTTGGGCCATATATATATATATACACACACACAAATATATATATATATATAGTTATACCAGACTTTGACTCTTTTCCTTTTTGGCCTCTAAAAATCTAATCAGCTCTTCTCTGGGTCTCGTAGGTACTCAGGGGTGGCACACGAAGGGTTCATTTACTGCAATACTTACCTTTTGTCTGGTTTGAACCCCGACCACAAGTTTAAGAGCTGGCCTGTATTTTTGGGAGGGTTGCAAGCTCTTAAATATGGATAGCAGCCCTTCCCTCCATAGCTCAAGTCTCCCCCCCAATTTCCTTCCCTTTTAGCAATTTATTTGTACTTATCTTCTCTTATACCAGAGTAAGCCCTCTAACAGGTTAATCATGTCGGCTCTTTCCTGGGTCTCAGAGCTACCCAGGGGTGGCACATATAGGGTTCATTTACGGCACTACTTACCTTTTGTCAAGTATAAGCCCTAACCTCAAATTCATTTTTTTTATAAATCCTCTCCCATGGAACAGCTGAAGAAGAGGTAAATAAAAGAAAAACAATCTAGTTTTATGGAGAGTAGGCAGGTATTGTAAAGGATGAATCAATGTGAATACATGAAATACAGGTAGACTCTGTCTTAGGAAGATGGAAAGGTTTACAATATTAAATGAATATAAGCTAAGTACATTATGTGCCAAATCCAAAGCAGACAAAAAAAGCAAAATCTGTAAAAAGGTGTAAGAATAGTTTCTTAGGTATATTAATCCTTTGAGTGCTAGAGGGGTACACAATGCATCACTCTGCAACGCGTAGCATGCCTCTCTGGCACTCAAAGGGTTAAATAAAATCGATAAAATAAAGTAGCAATAATAAGATTAAAAACAGAAAATGGTACATATATGGAGATAGTTAAAGAAATTACTGCAAAAATTATATCTGTTCAGGCGAAGAAGGGGACCCCCCATTAAAAAGGAGAACTGTTAATGTTAAACCAGGGGATGAGGTGTTACAGATGTTATCAATATTGAAATTGGATAAATCAGTTGGGTCATATGATATTCCTCTACGAGTATTAGAGTAAGTATGTGCTTGGTGTCCCAATAGCTCAGCTTTTTAACCAGTCTCTGTTTCCCACGAAAACTGCCATTTTCCTGTTTTTTTCACCTAGCTTATTGCATTGATGCGAAGAGACATTTTTTCCCACCACATGAAAGTTCTCTCTACTTTTTTACAGCCATATACAAGGATGTCGGGGTCTCACAGCAGCCATTCTGTGTGAGAGGAGAGAGCAGCATGTTTTTGAGCTAGAGAAGATAGGCAAATAAAGGGGAATTGAAGCTTAGTTTAGGGAGTCATTTAGATAGGACATTTGTTCTCGGTATTAGGGGAGTCTGGAGAGAAGAAGGGATGAAGGAGGTTGACCTCAAATACCCCAAAAAATTTGTATGACTGACTGGCAAGACACAGGCAACAGGGGTCCAGATTGCTAGCTGATTTGCTTTCATTGTCTCCGTGCCTGGAAAAGAAATGCTTGATTTTGTTTCTGGTTATTTTTTTGGGGGGAGGGACTTACTGTGATAAGATAGAGTGGACAACTTAAAATAAATAATATAAAAAAATGAATAAATATATTAGGTGACAGACAGCTGACTGAGAACCTGATGTGAGCTCTTTGATTAATGTCCAGCAAACGCACAAGGGGTGAGAGAGGGAGGTGGAGCAGTGCAGGGACGTGGGAGTAAAGTGATTGTTCATAAACTGACCGTAGCAATGGTTGCTGCAGCGTGTGCAATAAATAATGATTATCCCTCTCCTCCCGGGGTTGATGCAGTTTGTCAAGGTCCCACCAATCACACTACGTCAATCCTCCACCACCACTACCATACATATCTGCCGCATTGTAGGTTGCACTTTTTTATCACTTGACATCATCATGAATATGTGCCAGTGTCACTTAAGTAAGAAGTTAGTGTTGTGGGCAAAGGACAATTGCACTCTGAATGCTAACACATTTTTTCAGTGTATATGTTGATGTAGGACTCTCAGCTTTAACTTTCAGCTGCTTATTTCAGCCCTCAGAAGAAGTAATATTATACTGGGAAATATTGCACCATACGAAACATAGCGAAAAATGTGTTAGCATATGTTAGACTAGTATAAAAATGTGTTTGAATAGGCAAAACATTTACTGGAATAGGCAAAAAAAAGGGCAATTTTGCACTGGAAAAAAAGAGAAAACTTTCTTGAAAAAGAGAAAAATCGTCTGTTTTTGGCACATTTACTTATGGGAATACGATTTTGTTGGCATAACTGCTCTCTTCCTGCTGTGCTTATCTCATTGCTCTCTCTCTCTCTGACGTACTAATTTGCTTTAACTAGCTTCAGCTGTATAGACTGACGTGGCATGGGTTTCCCTATATAAGAGCTCTATCCTAGCAGTGTGCCTGATTCTGAAGTCTCCATAAGAGTTAGACTGAGTTTGACAGAGGATGGACTGAGGACAGCCTGCTATCTACAAAAGAACAACTCACACTGGATTCAGAGCATGGAAACATCGATCTAAACAAAGCACTAACATTGCATCTTCAATCAAAACTGCTGAACACCTGACACAAGTAACCAGAATTAGCAGGACTGACTTTGCAAACAGCACAGTTAACCACCCAACTGCTGAAGTGGAAAAAACTCTGATTCTTCTCCAACCAGTATTAACCTCTACAACATCAACCTCTACTGATCTACTGACTTTGCAAACAGCACAGTTAACCATCTAACCTCTGAAGTGAAAAAACGGATTCTTCTCCAACCAGCATTAACCTCTACATCTACCTCTACTGATCATCATACTTCATTTAACCCTACATTGACTCCTACCCTCATCAAATACTTCACAACTCTGCAACTGACTCTCCTCATCCTGCCTGACATCTACACCCTGGATTGACCCTTGAATGCCAAGTCACCCGCACTCCCCTGGACTACAATCTGTTGCTCAAACTCCACTTCCGCCCCATACATTAACCCCACTATGGCCAATTTGGCTCCTTGCTTTTTCATTGCCATTCTTTCCTGCTTTAGACTCTCCTCCTCCTGTGCCCACATTAAGTGCCACTCCGTCCACATTGCACCCTCACTTCTTCCCTCACCACTTCTCTGCACCAATGAACTTTTCTCATTCCTCCAGCCCCCATCACTACCATTTCCTTCTACTGCTGCCAAAAAGCCCCACTGCTTCAAATCTCACTCCCAACTTACTTCCCTGTCCCCCCATCACTACCATCTCCTTCAACTGCTGCCAAAAAGCCCCACTGCTTCAAATCTCACTCCCATCTTACTTCCCTGTCCCTTCTGACATCTCACCTAACCCAGGCCCCCCTTCCATTCTCTCCTGTAAACCAACACCCACTCAAACACGCAACATCCACAACCTAATAACTGTACCAAGTCACCTAACCTCCTCCCCCGCTTTTTGTTTTGGTCTCTGGACCGCCCGCTCTGTGTGTAACAAACTAACAGCTGTTCATGACCTATTTATTTCTCACTCTTTAAACCTCCTAGCCATCACTGAAACCTGGCTCACATCATCAGACACTGCCTCCACAGCCGCACTCTCACATGGCAGCCTGCACTTCACCCACACACCTAGGCCTGGCAACAGTAAGTGGGGTGGAGTGGGCATCCTTTTGTCCCCTAACCACACATTTCAGATAATCCCCACTGTCCCCTCTCTCTCCTTCCCTACCTTTGAAGCTCACACAATTCGCCTCTTCTCTCCCTTCCCCCTGCGTGTTGCTGTCATATACAGACCACCTGGTCCTTCTGTACAATTCCTTGACCACTTCGCTTCCTGGCTCCCTCATTTCATGTCCTCTGACGTCCCCACTCTCATGCTGGGAGACTTCAACATCCCTGTTGATAACCATAACACCCACCCACCATCAAACTCCTTTCTTTAACAACCTCCTTTGGCCTATCACAAAGGACCTGCACTCCCACACACAATGATGGTCACTATCTTGAATTGGTCTTCACTAACCTCTGCTCGGTCTTTAATTTTTCTAATGCTCCCAATCCCCTCTCTGACCACCACCTCCTCACTGGAAACCTCATCATACCACGTAAATCCATCCCCTCCATCGGGATCAAGAGCATGCGGAGAAATCTGCATACGCTTGACATGCAACAATTTTCTACTTCCCTGCAACCTCTTCTCAACCCCATCCTCACACTTGCTTGCCCAGAACAAACTACTGCTCTCTACAACAGCACTCTCACAACAGCCCTTGACACAGCTGCACCTGCAACTCCACGACACCCCTACACAACCCCACTACAACCCTGGTACACAAGACAAACGTGATACCTCCAAAGGTGCTCACGCACTGCCGAAAGACACTGGAGGAAATCGCACTCCACAGCTGACTTCATACACTACAAATTCATTCTACGTTCTTATAGCTCTGCACTCTCCCTGGCCAAACAGTCATACTTCTCTCTAATTTCAAATCTTTCTTCAAACCCAAAACTCCTTTTCTCAACCTTCAAGTCACTTCTATGCCCACCAATGCAAACCCCTGCCACCAACTTCTTCGCCCAAGATCTCGCCACCCACTTCAAGGACGAGATCGCCTCCATCAGACATGACATCTCATCACTTCCACTCCCACCCAGCCAGCCTAGTCCCCCCATCTCCCCCCTAAGCTCCTTCTCACCAGTCACAGAGGACGAAGTTTCCCTTCTCCTCACTCGCTCAAACCTAACCACATGCCCTCTTGACCCAATCCCGTCTCAACTCACTCAAGAACTTTCACCTCTACTAATACCACCTCTTACTCACTTATTCAACCTCTCTCTATCAACTGGCACCTTCCCATCCTCTTTCAAACATGAACTAATCACACACATTCTAAAGAAAACCTCCCTGGACTCAAACTCACTGTCAAACTACCGGCCCATTTCCCTACTCCCGTTTGCCTCCAAACTCCTTGAACGTCTCGCATATAACCAGCTCACTAAATTCCTCTACTCCCATTCCCTGCTAGACCCCTTGCAATCTGGATTCCGTCCTCATCACTCCACCAAGACTGCCCTCACTAAAGTGGCCAATGACTTGCTCTCTGCCAAGTCAAAAGGCCACTACTCCCTATTCATTCTCTTGGACCTGTCAGCTGCCTTTGACACAGCAGCTCACCCACTCCTCCTCCAAGCCCTCCACTCTCTAGGTCTCTGTGACACTGCACTCCACCTCCCCACCCCTCCCACTGTCTGTTTGAGTGCCTCAAGGCTCAGTCCTGGGCCCCTTGCTCTTCTCAATTTACACTGCATCCCTGGGTAAACTAATAAACTCCTTTCACCATCATCTCTATGCTGATGACACTCAAATCTATCTTTCCTCCCCAGACCTCTCTCCTTCCCTCCTGTCCCAGGTATCTGACTGTCTGTCCACTGTGTCTTCCTGGATGTCCTCCCGTCAACTTAAACTTAACCTTGGCAAAAGCGAACTAATTATCTTCCCTCCCTCTCCTAACAGTCCTACTCCAGATATTACCCTCACTGTCAACAACACTATCATCACACCAACCCCTACAGCATGTTGCCTGGGGGTCACAATTAACTCCGCCCTATCATTTATTCCTCACATCCAGTCAATCTCCAAATCATGCTGCCTCCAACTCAGCAACATCTCTAGAATCCGACCGTTCCTTAACGAAGACACTACTAAAATTCTAATCCAAACACTCATCATGTCCCGCCTTGACTACTGTAACTCACTACTAACTGGCCTTCCTCTTGCCCACCTAACCCCACTACAGTCCATAATGAACTCAGCAGCACGACTAATCTACCTAACCAACCGCTTCTCCAACACCAGTCCCTGCTGCCAATCCCTACACTGGCTCCCATTAGCACATAGAATTAAATTCAAAATCCTGGTGCTTCCCTATAGAGCCCTTACTAACACCTCACCCCCCTATATCTCAACTCTCATTTCCAAATACACCTCCACTCGCCATCTTCTTTCTGCACATGACCTTCTCCTCTCCACATCTCTCATTACATCCTCCCACTCCCGCCTACAGGACTTCTCCCGTGCTGCACCCAAACTCTGGAATTCCCTCCCCAGCCCCATAAGACTTTCCCTTAGCCTTCAGACGCTCCCTGAAAACTCACCTCTTCAGGGAAGCCTATCAACTACCTCCATAAATTTTATCACCAAGAACCAACCATTCCCTGGACCACTACACTCACTAGCACTTCTCTCTCCTACCCACTGACCGGCAGCTTATGTGGCAGGAGACACTTACACCCAACAGCACTTAGACCTTCTGTATCTATCACGGTGCCCGTGATTGCTGCTTTACTGTGTCTATCACCTATAGGGGGCTCCCATTGGCTGCTTGCCTTTAGCCTGCCTCATATTGCCTATTTAAACTCAGCTTGGGCACCCTTTAGCTGCCCTTTCATGGTGTCTCTGATTCTTCCATTACCACCATGCTACAGTAACTTCATTGGCCTCTCTGCTTGTTCCTGAAGTACCTGCGTTCCTGAGTTCATGCTGTTCCAGTGTTGCTGTTTGCTGTGTTTGTTCCAGTCCCGTTCCGGTTGAGTCTCCTGCAGTTGCTGTATCCTGCTTCTGGTCTCCTTTTCCGTTCCTGATCCGGTTGGACATCCTTGCTGGTTCCTATCACTTCCTGAGCCTGGTTCCTGCAGCGGTGGCGACATTGTTTCTTGGTCGCTTGGCGACATCCCAGTCTGTTGGTTCCCAGCGCGTGGGCGCTGGTTCGCTCCATTGTTTCACGATATTACACATTGTGACCTGTTGGCCCCCAGCGTGCTGACGCTGGTTCACTCTCAAGCCTTGCGGCTATATTACACAAGGTCTGTTGGTTCCCAGCGCGCGGGCGCTGGTTCGCTCCTTGGCCTTACAGCATTACACATTGAGTTTTGTTGGCTCCCAGCGTGCGGACGCTGGTTCGCTCCCAAGCCTTGCGGCTATATTATACAAAGTCTGTTGGTTCCCAGCGCGCGGGCGCTGGTTCGCTCCTTTGCCTTACACCATTACACATTGAGTTCTGTTGGCTCCCAGCATGCGGACGCTGGTTCGCTCCAAAGCCTTGCGGCTATATTATACAAAGTCTGTTGGTTCCCAGCGGGGGGCGTTGGTTCACTCCTTTGCCTTACAGCATTACACATTGAGTTCTGTTGGCTCCCAGCGTGCGGACGCTGGTTCGCTCCCTAAGCCTTGAGGCTATATTATACAAGTCTGTTGGTTCCCAGCGGGCGCTGGTTAGCTCCATTGCCTCACATCATTTCTCATTCCAGTCTGTTGGCTCCCAGCGTGCGGACGCTGGTTTACTCCTGACCCTTGTGGCTTACTACTGAGTTATACTGTGGGTACCCAGTGTGCTGTCCAGTCCTAGACAGCCTTTTTTCATCTATACCCAGGTATTGGGTTACATACTATTGGTGTATTTGGGCTGCACATTTACTTACATCTTAGACTGTCATTTCCATCTGACAGTTATTGTGGCCGTGCTGGTTGACACCTCCTCTTTAGGTTGCCCTGCCCTGTATATTGGTAAGGCCGGTAGAACAGTCATATATTCCATCTTAAGGTTGCCTTACCCGGTATTGGCAGGGCCGGTAGAACCTAGCCTCTCAGTGTTCCCTCAGGCTGCCTTGCCCGGTATATTGGCAGGGCCAGTAGAGCCTGTACAGTACTACTATGGTTAGGCTGCCTTGCCCGGTATATTGGCAGGGCCGGTAGAGCCGGTATACTCCAGACTGTAGTTTGGCTGCCTTGCCCGGTATATTGACAGGGCCGGTAGAGCCACCTTTCCATTGCTTGCCCAGACTGCCCAGCCCGGTATATTGGCTGGGCCAGTAGAGCCTGATTCTATATTGCCATTTCTACTTTCTATCATATGTATTGCATGTACGTGTATGAAATCCTATGGGATTATCTTTTAACTTTTCAATAAAGTTGTGTTTTTACCTAACCTTACGTCTGAGAGTCATAACAAACCGTGACAGTATCCTACCCACCTTCCTCTAGACTGTAAGCTCTCACTAGCAGGGCCCTCTGATCCTTCTGTTCTCCACATATGATTTGTACTATTTAATATCTCTATATGTCTATCCCCTATTGTAAAGCCCTGCAGAATAAGTTGGCACTATATAAATAAAGATTATTATTATTAAACATTTACCATGCATGTGGGCGTTTATATATTACAAGCCCGTCACCAACCCGTCACACTACTGCATACTTTAACCCTTTGAACCCCCAAGAGGCATGCAACGCATTGCTTTGCAATGTATTGCATAGCCCTGTGACACTCAAGGGGTTAAACTATGTATTAGTGTACTGGATATGTATGCTTGTGACTTATACTTGTTTGTTTGTTTTTTACAGCAAGAAGACAGAAGATAGAAGAGAAGAAAGAAGAACAGAAGATAACCAGGAAGCTGAGGACTCCGCTGGACATCACGATTACTAGTAAGTGTTACTTGTAAGGTGATGTTTTTTACTTAGTCGGGTTAACCCTATGAATGCCGGCGGGGTAATTATACTCATAGGGTTAATTCTACTAACATCTGACACATACTTTGGATGTATTTGAATAGCTTACTGTGCTGTAAAAAATGCTGTCGGCAGAAAAAACAGCCATCTCCAACGTTTGGATCAAGCCCATAATCCTTCAGTATAAAGTCCTACTATAATTAGGTTCAAATTATTGGAATAGCAGTCTATGAGAACTTAAAATGTGCCCACATGTAAACACAAATGTATATGTCATTTTCATTGCATCAAGCATTTTATTCATTTATTTATTTATATTGCTGATTCTGTTTCTTGCTCTGCTAGTTCTGCACTTAATGTTCAACTGTAAATTTAATCAACTTCTTTCATCAGCAAAAAATAAATATAAGAAAAATAAAAATAAAAAGTGTATTGCTTGATTTGATGTTTGATGCTCCTCCTGATATAACTTCTTCTTCTTCTTCATTTTCTTCAATTATCTCATCGATCCATTTGATAAAGCGCTGGGTGGGGGTGTATACTCCTGGTCTCCGTTTTTGTCCACAGCCATATCCCCAGCTGGTCATTCCTACTACATAGAAGTTCTTGTCTGTAAGTCTTTTGCACATTAGTGGTCCACCACTGTCACCCTATGTGGAAACAAGAGGAGGCAACAGTTAGCAGAATGTTAGCAAATCTATAAATACTTATAAAGGAAGGGACAAGTAAGCAACATTTTATCAGGAAACATAAAAGAAAAGCTAAATGCATTAAAAGCAGCAAGAGTGCAAAACAAAAAAGCTACACCAGGCCCAGAAACAAGCCCTTGTTCTTTGTACACAGAGCCTTCAAACCACAGAAGGATAAAATTACCTTGCAGCTGTCGATACCCCCTTTCTCATAGCCTGCACACATGTTGGACTCATGTATGATACCATTGTACCAGCTAGTGCTGTTGCAGAGTGGAGTAAAGATCTGTTCCACCTTGGCCTCCTGCAGGATGTCTGCTTGTTCCTTGTCTAAAATAGAAGAGAAAAAAGTAACTTAGTAGAACCTTCAAGCAAAACCAATGAGCACAGTTTGTGTATCCTATGGGAAAATACAGTACTTTATCAGCATTTCAGAGGATTTTTTCTTTAAAGCAAATATTTCCTTTGTTTTCAAATATCCTACAATCCCTGTATTAAGGGCAGGGTTTATCAGTTAATGAGAAGAAACAATCATCAAATCCTTAGGTATTCACTGGAACAGTTACAGGCAAAAATCTTCATCCCAAGGGCCACACATGTGGTCCACAAGATCCTATAAGGACGCACATTATGTTTTAAAACTTTAAACACGGGTTGAAAAAAGTAAATTAAGCTTGGTAATGAGCTTGGAAAGGAATATGTCTCTACAGTGCAACCAAGACTAACTGGGGGGCAGACAATGCTATATGATCTTAACAAATGAAAATTTAAAATTATGCTTTCAGAAAGTAGAAATGAGTTTGTCACATTGAAACTAAACCCCTGGAGGCTACAGATCTCTCCAAAGCATTGCAAATCAACAGTCAGATGACAATGTAATGGGATCATGTTCTGCGAATTCTTGTTAGAAAAATATGTAGTAAAACAGAAGTGGCAATTGTACAAATCATGGTATTCTTGCAAGGGTTGGCAACAGCTTTATGACAATGTGCCAATCATTAGAAAGACCACACATATAATATAGTTTAAGGCACCATTTAAATAAAATAATAGACCAAGAGGGTGCAGTAGAAATAGCTTATCTAGATTTCAGTAAAGCATTTGACACTGTTCCTCATAGAAGACTCATTCATAAATTGCAGTGTTTGGGTCTGGATGTAAAAATAGTTAAATTGATAAGGCAATGGCTGAGTGACCAGTGGTAGTCAATGGAGAATATTCGGATGAAGGCAGTGTTACTAGTGGGGTACCTCAGGGATGCGTACCGGGGCCCATTCTTTTAGATATTTTTATTAGTGATATTGCAAAAGGTCTTCAAGGTAAGGTATGCCTTTTTGCAGATGATAAAAATATGATACAAAGATCTGCAACAGGGTAGACATTCCTGGGGGAATAAGCCAAATGACAAATGTACAAGAGTTTGGCAACTGCACTGCAGTTTAATGTTAATAAATGTCAAATAATGCACTTGTGAAGGAAAAATATAGTATTAAGGGTACTGTGCTGTCAGAAACAACAGAGGAAAGGGATTTGGGAGTAATTATTTCTAATGATTTAAGGTTAGGCAGGCAATGTATCAAAGCGATGGGGAATGCAAGCAGGGTGCTGGGTTGTATAGCTAGGGGCATTAGTAACAGAAAAAAGGGAAGTGGTCATGGCACTCTACAGATCTCTGGTTAGGCCTCACCTAGAGTATTATTTACAGTACTTGAGACCCCATCTCCAGAAGGATATAGATACTCTAGAGAAAATTCAGAAAATGGCTACTAAAATCGTGACTGGTTTACAGGAAAATAAATATCAGGATAGACTAAAGGATCTAAACATTTATAGTTTGGAGGAATTCAACAAAGTACAGCAGGGAAGTAAATTTCAAAGGATTAACAATGTTAGCTCAAGAGGCCATAGTCTAAAATTAGAGGGACACAGGTTTTGATGTCATGTAAGAAATGTTTACTTCACTGAGAGGGTAGTAGGTAAGTGGAATAGCCTACCAGCAGAAATGGTATAAGTTAATACAGTGACAGAATTTAAACATGCATAGGATAGGCATAAGGCTGTCCTGAACATAAGACAAGACCAAGGACCAAATAAGGTTTGAGATTTTTACAGTAGGGAAATGGGCAGACTAGATGGGCCAAATGGTTCTAATCTGCTGTCAAATTCTATGTTTATGTAAATGAAAAGGCTATAAGAAGGGATATTGAATAATGAAGTGGATGATGATGAACAAAGCTGCAGACTAGATCTATACAAGAAAATAGTCTTAAAAAGTGATGTTGTATAAGAGAACATTAATCCCATGGCCTGGGAAAATATCTAAAGAACATCACTAAAGATTGGAGCGGTATTTGTCATCAGTAATGGGTGGGACAAAGGTCTCATTGTGTTTCCACAAAAAAATCAGAGAAAACTAGTGGTTGTCCGCAGGAAAATCCAATTTGGATAAAGCGATTAAAATCTTCACTGTTTTCATCCATTGCCAAACTTTTTTCGCTATTTTTTCAATGGCTAGAAAGTTTTCACCCCTATTGTTTTCACCTTTTCTCTATACAAGCAGCTACAGTGAGAAAGAGGTCCTAGGCTGTTTTTCTGTGTGTTTATAGCAAAATTGAGGCAGGAGAGGCTCATAGCGACTGCTGTCACTAGGAGGAAGTTTAATAATAAAGGGAGGAGCAAGTAGAACTGTTATGCGTACAGAGAGTCTGAGGAGGAGGAAGTGACCACTACCAACATAAAAGGGTCTGGATGCCCTGGTTTCCCAGACCCAATGATGGCCAGTCCCTCTGCATCACCCTAGGGATCTTGGGGAAATTTGTCTCATGGGAGGAAGATGAGGGTAATAGTAGTGTGAGCAGGACAAGGAGTAGATGATGCTTGGGGCCCAAGTCACACTTGCCAGCCCCAAGCAGTCCCACCACTAGTAATACTACTAAGATGGTCCAGCAGCTTGTACAGAATGTTAGGAGTGAGGGAGGAGGTGGTCATATTACTAGTGAGGAGGAAGACTCAGGGGCTGAAATTGATGTGGTTGGTGTTAATAATTGTAGTACTGATGATGAAGCAGCTGGTGGGGCTAGTGGTAGGGACAGCAATGCAGAACGGCCAAACTAGCAGTCAAGGGAGCCCACAATATTCCCCTGACCCTGGGAGTCCCCTTCCCCCCAAAGGCATTGTTCAGGTGGAACATGATTTTGAAGAAAGCAGAATTGTTGCCTACAAGCAATAATACCAACATCAGGAGCACAGATCAGCTGACTGTGCCTGATTCTAGTGCTGCCAGTCTGCCTTCTTCAGGTCAAAAAGAGATGGCAAGTTTGACATTAAGGGAACCTCTGTCACATTTCTCATCACCTCCTCCAACAGGTGAGATATCTGTAATAGAGTACCAACAGCAAGGAAAGACTGGTGGTGGTGATGATGATGGTGTAGAAGCTATGGCGGAAGAGACATTAATGGCCTTTTAGCCCAAACTGAGAAGGAATGGGAGATGGGGATGGGCATCACCTCTACCACCAGCAGCGAGCTTTTGGAATTTGCAGAGTTTGCTACTTCTCTAATTCCTGCTGCTGCTGAGTTGCAAGGGCAGCAGGATGTTGAGGAGCAGGCCTCTGTGCCATAGACCACCGTGGACACAGTGGGAATGGGGTCCAGTGATGCAGGACTAGGACAGGTTCCACTTGCCTCAACCAGTGAAGGGTAATGTGGAGGTGAAGAAGAAAGAGACCATTCTTCTCCCCCCCCCCTCGAGGTCCTGGGTGTGGGACTATTTTTCTCTTGGGGCAGACATGCACCTTGGCACAACCACCCTGATGACACACATGAAAAACAGACACCATGACATTTATGTGAAACATGTTGAAGTCTGAAAGTTCAATGTCGAAAGAAACACCTGGCTCACCATTACGTTCTTGCTCTAGGGTAACCACATGTTTTGTCAATCCACCTCGTTCATCTTTCCTGTCCACGCATTGCACACTTTGTGGTGCACTGACCACACATGGCAGTGTGGTTGAGGATATTCGGAAACAGGACATAAAGCGGCATCTGAGGAAATTCCATCCCACAGAATGTGCTAAGCTGGTGGCAGGGAGGGTTCATCATTATTATTAAACTGTCTACAAGTTGTCACCTGTCCTTAGCGGGAAGTGGACAAGGAGCATAGTGACAGTAGCAGTACTTTGTTTCTGGTGGGATGATTTCACATTGCGGACCCTAAGCATCATGGTGTTAGGTTACAGTTATGCCAGATGTTTCATGTGAGTGTACATGTACCCTAGTTCTTCACTTATTATCAAACACACTGTGCACATTGCAGTTGCTGATGAGAGGTACAGTTCCTGCTCTCAAGGAAAAAATGTATATTCTAACAATTCCCTCATGATTTTGGAGAAGGGGCAGGTGGAGAAGCATTATTGGCCAACTTCTTCTTTTCTCCACATATACCTGAAGTTTTGGGGGATAGTTATGGTGCTGCTCCTGTCTGTGGTACATCAATGGAGCTAATCATGGCAGGTGGAACCTTTATCATCCATCACCAATGTTACTGTTATTGTTGATCCCATTCCCTTTGAGCGGTCTAATCATCCTGCTGTTTAAACAACTAAGCAGCAAGAACAGCAGTCACAAATTCCCCAAGGACACCGGGGCATTTGACATTGGTCAGTAGCTTCTGGCCACCACAACATGGCCTTCTAGTACAAGGCCAGTAAGGCATTTTTTTCTCAGATCTTGTTCTTTACAAAAAAAATAAACCAGAGGCTTACAAAAATTAAAAAAATTGAGGGGGCTTGTTTCTAACAAGCCTAAGTCATACATATCTATATTTCCTTAGGGCTTGTGGCAAAAAAGTCTAAGTCTTACAAGTCAATGTTTCCTCAGGGCTTGGGCCTCTAACAACAAGTCCTACAAATCATCCTTTACAAAATACTCTATCCCGTCAAGTATCAGTCTGCTCCAGCCATAGCTTACATTAGGGGGTCTCTGTCTCCATCACTTTATGTACCAATTTCTTATTTTATTTAGTTTTTTACTTTTTTTATTAACTGTCCCCCAAATACCAGTCAACAACCCCCCCCCCAAAAAAAATTCCCTGTTCAACTGATTCTTTCCCAAGACTCCACCCACACAGGCACCTTCATACCCTTTTTATACTATGCCTTTGGGAAACAGAATAGCATTTGCTATGAGTTGTGTGTAAATTCAATATTCCCATTGATTTCAATCCAATAAGCTAGGCAAAAAAAGTGGAAAAATTGCACTTTTCACCGGAAATTTTCAGCCAAGTGGGAAGTGCCATTATTCACCGATTTTGCTTTGAGACTAAAATTTTCGTCCATCCCTAGTCATCAGGACACACCAACAGTTCACATTTCTTGATATCTGCATAGTTAGAGTTGAGAAATCAGTGGCTCAGCCATTGTAATTTAGCTGCTACTGCTTAATTAAGGATATCCTGAAAACCTGTCCTGTTGATGAGCCCTGAGGACTAGAGCTGAGAATCACTGGATTAGAGGAAAGAAGGCTTGAGCTTTGGCAGAGGAAGTGTTGTTTACAGTAAGTCTGAAATTAGCTATTAATCCTTTAAGTGCCAGGATTTTAAGCAGTTTGTTCTCTAAGGATGCCAGATATGTATTTAACATTTTATCATCTATTTTAGATATAAGTTGTGTGTATAACTTTATACATCAATAAAGGAAATGATGTATTTTTTCCAGGGCAAGGTCAGCTTTCATTGACATCTAACAAAGTAAATGTTGCATAATGGAAAATGTTATAATGTCATAAAAGTGGAAACAAAATAACGGTGTATATTTTCCTAATGTCATACACTATGTATATAACTTTAGTTTTGCAGCTCTTGTTACAATTATTTTTAAAATTCCTACTTCCCTTGATTACAGTTTTTCAAAATATGCAGAGTTTTACATACATTCATGGTTTGCATAGACTCCAACAGGTGTGAAAAGGGGTATTTTGGACTCTATCAGCTCAAAATGCACTTATGATGTGTTGTAAGGGAAAATGACCTAAAAATGCCCCAAGTAACCTTATACGTGTATAGTTCTCTTATGTCCTATATGGAACACAGGAACCACGGGGTAAAATATCCTTTGGCCAGGAGTGTAGAGAGCTTGACTAAAAAAGGCTCTCAGAGTAAAGACTCCCTCCCTGTTCTACTTTACTCCCACTAGCCATGTGGACATTTTAAAAATTACCACCATAGGAGTGGAAACAGGGAAAAGATTCTCTATTACCCACCGCAACATGTTTTCTTAATGGAAACTACAGTCTCTGTAAGCCTGTTTTTCCCAGGCTTTAGAGCAGGAGAAGAGGTGGTCTACTCTGTCAACCTTCCTTTTTGGATTCTATCTTGTATGCAGAGGCTGGTCTCTCCTTTTTTGCTTTCCACCTTAACCCTATGCTGTAAGATAAGTACTTTCAATGTCATATAAGTACTTTTATCTTACTTTTATTCTACTTTTATCATTGTTCTTCATACTTTAAGGGGTATCTTGGCTATGTCTGAGCCTAAGGGAGACATGAGCAAGACTAAGGTTTCTGATGTCCCCTTATCCTCTTTAACCTATTGTTCCTCATGCCTAGGGAGATTTCTGGTACTCTATGTTCCTCTTATTCTGTGGACCCCTCATAACCTAAAGGGTCCTCCTCTACTGAACAGGAGCCTGCATTTTGTCAGTTCCTTGATTAAATGGATCTTAGACTCTTGGTCATCCTTGCCCAAAGGTGTTTTACCACATTACACTGCAACTGAGTTTAGGACAGATTACATAGGGGAAAGATGGGAAGCCATCAAGGCAGCTGGTAGTATATTGCAAATGTTTAACCCCTTAATGACCTCCCAATCTGGCACAGGGAGGCTGTTAAGGAGCACAGCACTTTTTTTCCCTGCATAATATTCCGGGATGGCAGAGCGGCATGCAAACGCGCTGCCATCGCAGAATTCCATGACATGCCAGGACCCTCGTGCTGGACCAGCTTGACAATCCTGACATGTCGTGTGTCCTTAAGGGGTTAAGCGGATAGAATGAATGAGAATTTTACTGATGAAAGGAAAATTAGACTCACCTCCTTCTTTCTTACGCCCCCATCCAGCTATGTAGCAATCAATCAGACTGCTTATTGGCGAGTACTGATGAGGGAGACAAGCTGGCTGTGTAAAGTTGTCAAATAGTATTGGCTTATCAACTTTTACTAGTGAAATATCATTTTTTGGGTTATTGGGGTCAAACTTCTCATACCAGAATATTACTGATATATTTCGAATCTGGGTATGTGGTTCCAGATGCGATAACTGGGTTGTGCCAATGACAATTCTCCATTCTTCCAATCTGAAAAAGAGATGTTGTAATGTAAGTAAATAAGAGAAATTGAACCTTCATAATACAAGCTAAAACTGCTGTAAATCCATGGTGCTGTAGATGTGGACATAAGCTATGAAAAGCCCATATTTTTAGAATCATTAGTAAAAACTGAACTTTAATTCCATGGATGCAAAATATATCACAATATATTATATATTTAATAATAAATTACTTTTTAATTTACCATTTTGGAAACAAAATGTTTCGCTATGCCTGCCAAGTATTACCATGCGTCATCTACTGCTAGTAGGTCAAGCATATTAAATAATCTGAATAAAATAAACAATAGACTCTTTGTTTTATTTCAGGGCTAATTTTCAATACCTTGAGCAACCTTCTGGTCCTTAATGGGTTAAAGCCACGACTGAAAGATGCAAATTAAAAACAGAGTACATGTCAATAAGGCTAAGTGATTTTCTCCACCAGCTTTTCTACCATATATATACCAATGAGCTGCAGCTTCTTTGTAAAATCTTAAAGGGGAACTATCAGTTCCTAATAATTATCCCACCACATATTAAGTTGGCTTGAACATTCTAACGGACCCTATGAATTCTGTCTTTGTGCTTTTGCTAAAGAGATTAACTCAATCCTTGATGTCATGTCCATGGATGCTGATATGACATCTTCTGGCAGTTTTCACACAGAAGCATGCAGAGTGCATGAACCTATTTAACCTTATAAGGACCAGTGGGGTGCACAATGCATTGCAAAGCAATGAGTTATACAACCATCTGATCTTTGAAGACTTAAGATTATTATGTGACTGAGCAAAATGTGTGGTCCTGCAATCAGCTGTCATGTCTACCTCCATGGTCATGACATTCAGGACTGACTGATGATATTATCACATCATAATGGTAAATATCATAGAGGCCATTGCATCTTTCTGGTCATACTAAAGAAACTGGGGGTTATAATTAGGAGGTTTTAGTTTTCCACTATGTATCTGAAATACTGTCCTGGGTAGGAGAGGGTGAAAGGTATTGTCAAAATCTGTGAAAAGAACATGGTTGTCCACTTTTTCATGGGAAAATCCGCTTTAAACAAAGCAATTAAAATCTTTGCCATTTTCACCCATTGGCAAACATTCTTTGCTATTTTTTCAATGGCTAGAATGTTTTTGCCCCTTTATTAATGTGATTTTCACCTTTTTGCTATAAAAATGTGACATTTTCCAGGAAGTAAAACATAATACAAGCATCTATAGAACAAGAGAGAGGCACTAGGCTGTTGTGCTGTGATATTTATAGCAAAATTGATGCAGGAGAGGTTCATAATAACTGCTATCACTATGAGCAGATTTACTAACAATAAAAAAAGGAGCTGAAAGGAGCCTTATGTGTCCAGTGAGTCTGAGGAGGAGGAGGAAGTGACCACTACCAGCATTGAAGGGTCTGCATGCCCCTATTCTCCAAACCCAATGTTAGCCAATCCCCCTATATCACCCCTATGGATCTTGGGGACATTGAAGCAGGTAGCAGAGTTGAGCAGGACAGGACAGCTGCCTGTATCTGCTGCCAGTCCTGCATCTGCTGCCATTGCTGAACCTGCTGCCACCAGTGCTGCTGCCAGTGGTAAACTTGCTACCAGTGCTGAACCTGCTGCCAGTGTGTCTTGTAATTCTCAGGAGAGTGAAGAGAAAATGATGCCAAGTGTGACAGCAGGGGACCCTAAGTTACACTTGCTATCCCCAAGCTGTCCCACCACTTGTTCTACTACTAGTAAGGTGCAGCAGCTTGTACAGAGTGTTAGGAGTGAGGGGCGGGGTGACCATCATATTACTAGTGCGCACCCAGGTCAGGGCCTGAAATTGATGTAGTTGGTGTTAGTAGTAGTAACAGTGATGGTCAAGCAGCTGGTGGGACTTTCGTTATGGGAGTGGTAGGGGAAGCAAATCAGAGAATCCAGACTAACAGTCAAGGGAGCCCACACCATTCACCTGCCATCGGGGTCCCATTCCCCCCATGGCACTGTCCAGGTGGAACATGAGCCTGAAGAAGGCAGAACTGTTGCCTAGCAGCAATAATACCACCACCACCAGGAGCACAGATCAGCTGCCTGTGCCTGCTGCTAGTGCTGCCAGTCTGCCTGCTTCAGATCACCAAGAAATGGTTAGTTTCTCATAATCTCCTTCAACCATTGAGATGTCTTTAATAGAGCAGCAGCAGCAGCAGCACTGAGGGACTGATGGTGGTGGTGGTGAAGCTGGGATGGAAGAGTCATTAATGGCCTTTTTAGCTGAAGCTGAGAATGAATGGGAGACAGGGATGGGCATCACCACCACCAGTGAGCGTTTGGAATTTGCAGAGTTTGCAACTGCTCTAATTCCTGCTGCTACTGAGTTGCAAGGACAGAAGAATGCTGAGGAGCAGGCTTCTGTGCCACAGACACGGTGCAGTCATCAGCAATGGCACTGTGCACAATTTGTGACAAGTCAGTGAAAAGGGGAAAGGAGGGAACACACATTGGCACAACTGCCCTGAAAACACACATGAAGCACAGACACCATGACATTTATGTGAAACATGTTAAAGCCAAACACCCACCGCAGAAATTGGGCACCGCTGTTGCTGTATCCCTTGACTCTCCCCAAAGGCAACACGAGGTGAGGCAGAGATCAAAGAGGAGGAAAAATAGAGAAACTGAGCAAGAGGCTGGAAGTTCAATGACGAGCGAAACGCCTGGCTCGCCATCACCTTCTTGCTGTAGGGAAACTACATCTTCTGCCAATCCACCTCATTCATCATTACCTCCCTGCCAAGTGATAGCCTTTTTGTAGATGTCTGGATGTGGCAGTTTGTGTCCACCCATTGCACACTGTCTGGTGCACTGACCACATATAGAAGTGTGGTGGAGGAGAATCGCTAGCAGGGTATAAAGCAGCATCTGAGAACATTCCATCCCACAGAATATGCTAAGCTCAGCTGGTGGCAGGGAGGGTTCAACATTACTATTAAACTGTCTGCAGGTTGTCATGTGTCCTTAGTGGGGTGTGGACATGGTGCATAGTGACAGCAGCAATACTTGGTTTCTGGTCAGGGGATTTCACATTGGGGACCCTAAGTGTCATGGTATTTGGATAGAGTTTTGCCAGGTGTTTCATGTGATTGCAGATATACCCATTGTTCCCAGTCCTTCCTTTATTTACCACAAACAATGTGCACATTGAAGTTGCTGATGTGAGAGACTCGGTGCCTGCTCTCAAGGGAAAAAGTCTATTCTAGTAACAACACACCCATGATTTTGAAGGAGGGGCAGGTGGAAAAGTATTATTGGCTAACTTCTTCTTTTCTCCACATATACCTGAAGTGGTGGAGGCTAGTTATGCTACTGCCTCATGTGCATCACTGGAGCTAGTTGTGGCAAGTGGAACCTTTAGCATCCATCACCCATATTAATGCTGTTCTTGATCCCATTCCCTTTCAGCTGCCTAATCATCCTGCTGCTTAAACAACTCAGTAGCAGCAGCACGAATAGCAATATCACGGTGCCCGTGATACGTGCTGTTCAGTGTCTGTCACTTGCTGAGTAATCATGATTGGCTGTCTGTGATTAGCCCTCCTCACACAGCCTTTTTAAACCTAGGCTGAGCACTTCCAGGTTGCCCTTTCGTGGTGTTTCTGACTTCACTCTGTCTGACCTGCTTGTCAGGCTTCTGGGCCTGTTCCTGCTGTACTTGCTGATCCTGTGTTCCAGTGTTCCTGTATGCTAGCGTTCCGGTGTTCCAGTGTTCCTGTATGCTAGTGTGCCGGTGTTCCAGTGTTCCTGTGTGCCTGTATTCCAGTGTTCCTGTGTTCCAGTACCTCGCGGGTTAATCTTACTGAGTTCCTGAATCTCCTGCTCCAGCCGTCGCTCCGGCGACATTGTTCTTCTCGCTGCTGATCATACATTGTTGGTTCCAGCGTGCGGACACTGGTTTACTCCACTAAAACCTGGTTGCGATATACATTGTTGGTTCCAGCGTGCGGACGCTGGTTTAGTCCACTAAACCTGGTTGCGATATACATTGTTGGTTCCAGCGTGCGGACGCTGGTTTACTCCACTAAAACCTGGCTGCGATATACATTGTTGGTTCCAGCGTGCGGACGCTGGTTTACTCCACTAAACCTGGTTGCGATATACATTGCTGGTTCCAGCGTGCGGACGCTGGTTTGCTCCATTAAACCTGGTTGCGAAATACACTGATGGTTCCAGCGTGCGGACGCTGGTTTACTTCATTAAACTTGGTGGCGACATTTACTGTTGGTTCCAGCATGTGGACGCTGATTTACTCCATTAAACCTGGTGGCGACATCTATTATTGGTTCCTGCGTGCGGATGCTGGTTTACTCCATTAACCTAGTGGCGTTATTTACTGTTGGTCCCAAAGTGCGGACGTTGGTTTGCTCCTGTATGATCCAGTACTTTGGCCAGGTCACTGTCCACTCCTATGCAGTCATCTGATTATCCCTGGCAATAGACTTCTCCTGAGTAAGACCATAATTACTATTTCTCTTTGCTGTCTTAGTCATCTGACAGCTGGTCTACTCGCTCAGGCTGCCCTACCCGGTATTGGTAAGGCCGGTAGAACCTTGTACGTTACCATCCTTAAGGTTGCCTTACCCGGTATTGGCAGGGCCGGTAGAGCCTACTACAGTACTCCTTTGGGCTGCCTTGCCCGGTATTGGTAAGGCCGGTAGAACCTTGTACATCACCATCTTGAAGGTTGCCTTACCCGGTATTGGCAGGGCCGGTAGAGCCTACTTTCAGTACTACATTGGGCTGCCTTGCCGGTATTGGTAAGGCCGATAGAACCGGTATATGTCATCTTACGGTTGTCTTACCCGGTATAGGCAAGGCCGGTAGAGCCTGTTATTGATACTGTCACTTGGGTTGCCTTGTCCGGTATTTTAGGCAAGGACGGTAGAACCTATGGTATGCACTATTATTGTTGTATTGTTATGTATGTTTACCCTACGGGGACTGCCTTTAACTTTTCAATAAAGTTACGTTTTTACCAAACCTTAAGTCTGAGAGTCTTCAAAAACCGTGACAGTACGAAAGGGCCATGACCTCAGACAGTAACAGTGACGGTAACGCACAGAATATCCATTGGAGGATGGATACACTCGAGTAACGTTTGGATCAGCTAGCGGTTGCTATCCAAACTATTCTTGAACGCAGTATGGTACTTACTGATAAGTCCGGTTCTAGCCCGGTGGTCTCGCCAATTCAGACACCGGAGAATGAGTCTAGGTCCCCAGGGACCACAGTCAAAGGGTTAACGGCTTCTGCACCCTTTCCGCTGAGATATGACGGTGACCCTCAACTATGCAGAGGGTTTATCAATCAACTTGAATATTTATGGAATTGACGGCACACGCATTTCCTAGTGGGGTTGGGTTCATGATATCCCTGCTGACTGGCAGAGCATTGGCTTGGGCTAACCCAATTTGGGAAAAAGCTAAACCTTGCACAAAGAATTTCTGTGATTTTGTGCAATCCTTTCGAAGAGTATTTGAGCCTCCTGGTAGAACTACCTCTGCTGCTAAACGTCTCAAGGACATACAACAGGGCAGGGCACGGTTGGTGATTATGCCACTGAATTCCGCACCTTGGCAGCAGAGGTAGTATGGAATAACGAGGCCCTGTTGGCAGCCTTTGCTCAAGGATTGAGTAACCAGATTAAAGATGAGATCGCAGCAAAAGATTTACCTACTGACCTAGATAATTATATCGAATACGTGATTCTAATTGACTCCAGAATACGTGAAAGATTAACCGCCAGAGAGCGACGAGTACGGTTAAAAGATAATGGGTCCAGTAGTATATTTTGCCCACCCAACCCTCCCTCTGCATCCAAACCTAGTGAACCCATACAGGAACCAAGTGAACATATGCAGGTGGGTTTCACTAGGTTAACTAAGGAGCAGAGAAGGTATCGCAAGACACAAGGATTATGTCTGTATTGCGGTAAAAATGGTCACCTGTTAAGATCTTGTCCGGTATGTCCGGGAAACGAACACACCTAGGGTACCTTGGGGGACAGGCCCTAGGTGGTGTCCAATCGTCCCCATTGTTGGGCACACTTAAACCCACCATACAGGTGGTATTGTCATGGGCACAACGCTCAGTTGAGGTTTTGGCCTTGGTTGATTCTGGTGCAGCTGGGTATTTTATGGACAATACCTTTGCCGAATTGCATGGGGTACCACGGATTCAGAGAGAAACCCCTCTTGCTATTGAAGCAATTGATGGCAGACCTTTGGAACCCGCCCAAGTTACTTTTCAAACGATGCCCTTGTCCATGACAAGGAAGAGCAGCAGTTCCAGTTGATTAATTCTCCTCACCATGCCGTGATTTTGGGCTTTCCTTGGTTACAGTTGCACAACCCACAATTTGATTGGCAGAAATGTGAGATTGCTGCTTGGTCTCAGTTCTGTATGAATAATTGCGTTACCCACCCTGTTAAGCTCTTGTGCACCTCCCCTTCACTACCGGATGTCTACCGGCAGTTTAGCGACATTTTCAGTAAGGGAGAGGCTGGCGCCCTACCTCAGCACAGACCATACGATTGTCGCATAGAACTGAGTCCTGGAGCAGTACCACCGAGGGGACGCACGTATCCATTGTCTTGTGAGGAGAACCAAGCTATGGAGGAATACATAGCAGATGCCCTCAGTAGAGGGATCATAAGGAAATCTACTTCTCCGGCCAGCGCCGGGTTCTTTTTTGTTAAGAAAAAAAGTGGTGAACTGCGACCATGCATAGACTATCGTGGGCTGAATAAGCTGATGGCAAAGAATGCCTACCCAATACCACTCATCACCGAGCTGTTTGATAGACTTAAGGGGTCCTCAATTTTCACCAAATTGGATCTAAGGGGAGCCTACAATTTCATTCGTATCAGAGCCGGTGTTGAGTGGAAGACTGCCTTCAATACGAGATCTGGGCATTATGAATACCTAGTCATGCCATTTGGTTTATGTAATGCTCCTGCAGTATTTCAAGAACTGATCAATGACGTTCTTAGAGATATGTTACAATCTTGTGTTGTAGTCTATCATGACGACATACTTATCCACTCCAAAGACCTGTCACAACACATCAAGGATGTGTCTGAAGTCTTGCTGCGCTTATGAAAAAATAAATTATTCTGTAAACTGGAGAAATGCGAGTTCCACAAAACCAGTGTACCGTTTCTGGGGTTTATAATTGGCAAAGACGGCATTGCCATGGATAAAGAGAAATTGACGGCAGTCTTACAATGGCCTAAACCCAAGAGCCTCAAAGCCATCCAACGATTTCTGGGCTTCGCCAATTATTACAGGAAGTTTATTAAAAACTTCTCCTCTATCGTGAAACCTCTGTCTGACCTCACGCATAAGGGCGCTAACCCATCCCTCTGGCCGGTGGCTGCTGAAGAGGCCTTTGAGAAGTTGAAGGTAGCCTTTGCTGAAGCGCCTGTGTTGTCCCACCCTAATCCACTACTTCCCTTTACCTTAGAGGTTGATGCTTCAGATATTGGGGTCGGGGCGGTGCTCTCTCAGCGACAGGTTAAAGGCGGTACACTTAGACCCTGTGGATTCTTCTCAAAAAAATTGACTAGTGCTCAAAGTCATTACGAGATTGGTGATCGAGAATTACTGGACATTATCCTCGCTCTCAAAGAATGGCGTCATTTACTTGAAGGCACAAAAAACCCCGTTTTGATTCTAACTGATCACAAGAATCTGACGTATCTTTCTGAGGCCAAGAGACTGTCTTCTCGCCAGGCCAGATGGGCACTGTTTCTATCCCGATTCAATTTCGTTGTATCATACTTGCCGGGATCAAAGAATGTTAGGGCTGATGCTCTGTCTAGACAATTTGAAGCGGAGGTTGACAGAGAAGAGGTACCAGCACCTATCATTCAACCTGATCGAATATTGGCTACCATACGTACTAGTATTACTTCACCACTAGGGGAGGAGATTTTGGCATCCCAGGCCTCTGCTCCTCATGAGACTCCAGTGAGCAAATGTTTTGTCCCTGAGTCATTCCGTACTCAATTACTTGAAACCTACCACTCCTCTAAGGCTGCGGGACATATTGGTAGAGATCAATTGTTCTGGTCTCTCTCTCAGCTATTTTGGTGGCCTTCTATGAGAGCAGATTGTGCCAATTTTACAAATGCCTGTGCCACCTGTGCCTGTGCCAAAACCCCTAGACATCTCCCTGTGGGCTTGCTTCAGCCGGTGCCTAATGGTGAACGCCCTTGGTCTCACGTCTCTATCGACTTTATGGGAGAATTGCCCAGGTCTAGAGGGTACTCCTTCATATTGATGGTGGTAGACAGGTTTTCTAAAATGGCACACTTCGTACCCCTCCGTGGCCTTCCTTCGGCCAAAGAACTGGCAATGGTATTCGCTTGAGAAGTGTTTCGGTTACATGGAGTACCCAGGGTGCTGGTGTCTGACAGGGGGAGCCAGTTTGTGTCCAGATTCTGGAGGGCATTTTGCAAACAGATGGGCATACAGCTATCATTTTCCTCTGCATATCATCCCCAGACTAACGGGGCCACTGAGAGGGCCAATCAAGGATTGGAACAGTTTCTGCAATGTTTTGTGACTGACCATCATGATAATTGGGCCGACTTGTTGCCTTGGGCAGAGTTCGCCAGGAACTGCGCAGTTAATTCTTCCTCCGGGAGCTCTCCATTTCTGATCAATTATGGGTTCCAACCATGTCTGCTCCCGGATTCCTTTCAGACACAGCAGATTCCAGCTCTGGATGAGCATATAGAGCAACTCCATTCCACATGGGCACAAGTTCAGAGGGCATTGGGCCAGTCTTTTTAACGACATCAGCTTCATGCCAATCGCAGAAGGCTTCCAGCGGTTTCCTTCCAAGTCGGGGATAGAGTATGGCTGTCCTCCAAGAATCTAAAGCTCAAGGTCCCATCTAATAAGCTGGCACCTCGGTTCATTGGTCCGTACAAGATCATTCGCAAAATTAACCCTGTTTCTTATGCCTTGGAATTACCTGCTTCTATGCGCATTCATAATGTATTCCATGTGTCTCTCCTTAAACCTCTGGTTTGTAACCGTTATACTACCACACCTGTGAGGCCAGGTCCTGTTGAAGTCGAGGGGCAGGAGGAGTATGAAGTACAAAATATTATTGATTCCCGTAGACGTAGAGGAGGGGTACAGTATCTGGTGCATTGGAAAGGTTATGGTCCTGAGGATCGTTCCTGGGTAGCCAGTAAGGACCTTCATGCACCCAAGTTACTACGAATATTTCATGCCAAATACCCTCAGAAGCCTAGACCCTACTCTAGGAGAGGGGGTCTTTGAAAGGGGGTACTATCACGGTGCCCGTGATTCGTGCTGTTCAGTGTCTGTCACTTGCTGAGTAATCATGATTGGCTGTCTGTGATTAGCCCTCCTCACACAGCCTTTTTAAACATAGGCTGAGCACTTCCAGGTTGCCCTTTCATGGTGTTTCTGACTTCACTCTGCCTGACCTGCTTGTCAGGCTTCTGGACCTGTTCCTGCTGTACTTGCTGATCTTGTGTTGCAGTGTTCCTGTATGCTAGCGTTCCGGTGTTCCAGTGTTCCTGTATGCTAGTGTTCCAGTGTTCCTGTGTGCCTGTATTCCAGTGTTCCTGTGTTCCAGCACCTCGCGGGTTAATCTTACTGAGTTCCTGAATCTCCTGCTCCAGCCGACGCTGGTTTACTCCATTAAACTTGGTGGCGACATTTACTGTTGGTTCCAGCGTGCGGACGCTGGTTTACTCCATTAAACCTGGTGGCGACATCTATTATTGGTTCCAGCGTGCGGATGCTGGTTTACTCCATTAACCTGGTGGCGTTATTTACTGTTGGTCCCAACATGCGGACGTTGGTTTGCTCCTGTATGATCCAGTACTTTGACCAGGTCACTGTCCACTCCTATGCAGTCGTCTGATTATCCCTGGCAATAGACTTCTGCTGAGTAAGACCATAATTACTATTTCTCTTTGCTGTCTTAGTCATCTGACAGCTGGTCTACTCGCTCAGGCTGCCCTGCCCGGTATTGGTAAGGCCGGTAGAACCTTGTACGTTACCATCCTTAAGTTTGCCTTACTCGGTATTGGCAGGGCCGGTACAGCCTACTACCGCACTCCTTTGGGCTGCCTTGCCCGGTATTGGTAAGGCCGGTAGAACCTTGTACATCACCATCTTGAAGGTTGCCTTACCCGGTATTGGCAAAACCGGTAGAGCCTACTTTCAGTACTACATTGGGCTGCCTTGCCGGTATTGGTAAGGCCGGTAGAACCGGTATATGTCATCTCACGGTTGCCTTACCCGGTATAGGCAAGGCCGGTAGAGCCTGTTATTGATACTGTCACTTGGGTTGCCTTGTCCGGTATTTTAGGCAAGGACGGTAGAACCTATGGTATGCACTATTATTGTTGTATTGTTATGTATGTTTACCCTACGGGGACTGCCTTTAACTTTTCAATAAAGTTACGTTTTTACCACACCTTAAGTCTGAGACTCTTCAAAAACCGTGACAAGCAGTCACAAATTCCGCATCTACATTAGGGCATGTGGCAATGGCCAGTAGCCAATGGCCAACACGACATTACCTGCTGGCACTAGGCCAGTAGGGCATTTAATTTTCACAGGGCTTGGTCTTTAAAAAAAACAAAACATAGACACACAAAAAAAAAAAAAATTTTTCGGGGCTTGTTTCTAACAAGCCTAAGTAATACAAATCAATGTTTCCTTAGAGCTTGTGCCAAACAAGCCTAAATCCTACTAATCAATTTTTCATCAGGGATTGGGCCTAACACAAGTCTTATTTCCTACAACAAATCAATGTTTCCTTAGGGCTTGTGCCTCTAACAACAAATCTTGCAAATCATCTTCTACAAAATACTCTATCACATCAAGTATCAGTTAACCAAGTCACAAATTCCCTGTTCAACTGATTTTTTTCCCCAGACTCCACCCATCAACACAGGCACCCTCTTCAGAACCCTTTCATACCATGCTTATGGGGTATTTTTAATTGTATTTGGTTTTTATTTATTTTTTATTAACTGTCCCCCAATCCCAGTAAACAACCCCCCCGTGCAACTGATTGTTTCCTCACACTCCACCAACACAGGCACTCTCATACCCCTTTTATACTTTGCTTTTGGGAAATAAAATGACATTTGCTATGTGTTGTATGTAAATACAATGTTTCTATTGATTTCAATGCAATGAGCCAGGTGAAAAAGAGGGAAACTGCACCTTTTGCAGGAAATTATTCGCCAAGCGGGAAGTCCCATTATTCACAGATTTTGGTTTGAGGTGAAAATTTTCACCCATCCTTAGTTCTGGGATAGCTAGCTGTCTCTTCAAAGCTGTATTATCTAGACAAATTCTCCCAGAGTTCCTTTACCTCTCCCAATGGTAGAAACAGATATCACTTACTTGTTGTCCATCTTGAAGCAACTAGCAGCAGAAATCACCCAGGTGTTATTAATGATGGTGCCGACACACCTGTGGTTGAAAGTAGATCCATCGCTCTGCTGTATGCTGACTACCCATGGCCAGTTTCCTGGTGGGGCATCTACCCCTCCAACTATGCGAGAGGTACGTGGATACTCATCAACCAGAGGCCGGTTCCCACATTCTAGAGGAAACAAGAGGTCTAGATTTGTACCACAGTTCAGAGTGAATTATAGAACAGAGATAAAAACTTTCCAGAATATTCACTTTTATTAACTTTGTAAATGATAGAGTGCTAGGCTCTTAAGACAATGCAAAAATTCCAAAACTGTAATGTCTTTGTGGGCTCTGATATCCATTCTGCTATAATATTTGCTTTATAATTTAGTTTAAGCAAGCAGATATGGAGCACATCCTCACAGAAACATCTACACTGTATTATATGCAATATAATATAGATGCTTCTAGCATTTAACCCTTTGAGTGCCAGAGGGATACGGAATGCATTGCTTTGTAATGCGTTCTGTACCCCTCTGGGACTCAATGGGTTAAGAGTTTAAACATGCTGAAGCATCCTGAACTATCAATTACAAAGGCTAGTGCACACATAAATGTACAACACATATATGGCATTTTATATGTACTAGATGTACATAAGTACTATTAATGTGACCAGTCGCACCTTAACCTATAAGTAGGGATGGCAAAAGATCCAATTGTGTTCCTGTGAGAAATTCCATGAAAACCACATGGTTGTTTGCCCTCATCTACACCCAAATTTGTTTCACTATTTATTTCAGTGGTTACAAATTTCTAGCTTGACTACGTGTACTTTGCATTTTCATGCTGAAAATGTGTCATTACTAGGAAGACAAACAGGTAAATAAGCAGCTAGAGAGATAGAGAGGTTGAAGGTGATTTCCTGGCATTTAATTTAGCGAAATAATGCAAAAATGTTAACGCTGCAGAACTTTGTGAATGTGTGAGCAGATGACCATGTTGCTGCCTTGCAGTACCATGAAGTACTGATGGACCTAATGGAATGATCTGTGATTCTGAAAGGAACTGGAACAGATTTACATCTGTAAGCTTGTCTTACAGACTGTTTAAGCCATGCTGCAATGGTTGTCTAAAATGCTGGTCTGCCCTTCTTAGGGCCATCTGGAATGACAAATAATGCATCATATTTCCTAATGGATCGTGTAGCTTGGAACCCTTGAAGAGTTCTTAAAACAACTTTATCTTGATGGAGGATAAGATGCGGATATGCTGTTCACACCCTGAAAGAATGTTTGAATTTCTGTAATAGTGGCAATTTTTTGGGGGAATAAAAATGATATAGCTGAAACTTGAACTTTCAGTGAGTTAACCATTAGACCCTTTACAAAGCCTTTGTGTAAGAATTCTGGGAAGGAAGGCAAAAATGTAGTGGTTCTTTCCCTTTGTGACCACAGAAAGAAACATATATCTTCCTAATATAGTGATATATTTTAGTTGATACAAATTTGAGAGCTCTTACCACCGTTTGAATGACTCAATTACTCAATCCCTTTTTTATAATATTTGGGTTTGAAGTACCATGCCATCAAAACTAAATTGTCTATTTAATTGTTATTCAGCCCTTGTTGGGTGGCAATAAAAAAAATAAATAACCCTCTGTGTGCCAAAGGGGATCGAAAGCACTGGACACCCCTGTTCAGGCAAATGAATTTTTTTTTCATTATTATTGTATTTAGACCTCATTGGGGTGGCATCAGGAGGGATCCTGATGCCCCCCAACATGATTTAAATTAAAAAATATTGAACCACTCCCCAAAAAAACCTGTGTGCACCACAGGGGGTCCAACTAAGTGGTCTTGAATGAAACTGAGCAAAAGGTACTGCTTCTATTGTAGATACAATTTTTCCTACAATCTTCATGCAATGCCTGACTGAGATTTCTGCCTGTCTGAGAAACATTTGTGTAAACCAGGCTGGGGTAAGAAAGCAAGTGACTCCTCATTAGGTGCAGCAGGTTAGCTTCTTCCCATAATTATATGGCTTCTCTACCTTTCCTGCATATCTATAATGGTTATGACCATTTTCGTGCGGGCAGAGAATTTCAAAAGCAAAAGTGTCAGGTTTAGGTAAGTGTTCCTAGCACCCCCTTATTGTATGTTATCCCACACAAATGGTGTACCCTTTTTCTCATGTTGGTAACAGGTACTGAATACAGTAGGGTATTTTATGGTTTTCAAAGATTTTAACATGTTCAAAGTGGTGGAAATATTAAAAACAATTATTCCTATAGTGCCACTTTTGGAAATATTTGTATACTGTAGCCCAGGGGTAGAAACACAAGTGACCCCTCAGTGATGTGGGTGAATGTCTACTTTCCAAAATGGTATACTTCTTATACCTTTCCTTCATGTCTTTTACAAGGATTCCTAGGTCTTTCTCTATCAAGGAGTCCCCTAAAATGATTCAATTTAGTTTGTAATTAGCTATGGGATTTTTTTCTTCCCAAATGCATGACTTTACACTTTCCCATATTTGCCCAATCTACAATTTTATGTAAATACTCCTGTAGAGAGAAAATATCCTGTTCTGAATTTATTACCCTGCATAATTTAGTGTCATCTGCATATATTGATACTTTTCTTTCTATAGCTATTTCCAGGTCATTTATAAACGTTAAAAAGCAGTGGACCCTGAGGTACTCCACTGTCAACTTTAACTCTGTTGGAGACTTGTCCATTTACAACCAAAAACTGTTCTCTATCCTTCAACCCGTTTTCTATCCAAGTGCAAAGGTTATTCCCCAAAACTTAGTTCAGTCTTGTACTTCTAGCACCCTCTAATGTAAGTCGGCTCATACTAATGGGGTGTCAGTTTTCTCCTAAGAGCACTAGCTGATGGATAGAGATGGAAATTTCATGGTTTTCACAGATTTCAGTACATTTGAAGGGGTGGAAATGTAAGAAAAATATATATATTTTTTCCCTATAGTGTAACTTTCTGCAAACATTTGCGCACACCAGGCTTGGGGTAAGAAGGCAAGTGACCCCTCATTTGATGCGGTATGATATCTGCTTTCCAGAAATGTATCATTTTATATAGCTATTCTTCTGTTTATGGCATACCTCACAAGTGTCCCTCTTTAGGAGGGACAGTCCCTCTTTTAGATCCAAATCCCCCTGTCCCTCTTTCCCGCTCTGAAGTCCCTCTTTTTAGGAGATCAGACTGTGTGGTGTGTATATAAATGTATCATATTGCTCTACAGCAATAAAACTCATATTATTGTTTGTTTAAATGTCAGTATATGTGTTTATAAATTAGTCTGTGTAAATAAAATACTTTGGTCTTGTTATAAGTCATTTTTTAGGTTACACAAGGAGGTATCAATAGGTCATGAAATAGCCTAAAAATTATTGGTAATGCCCCACCCACCAGTCACCCCCCCCACACCCCCCACCCCTAAAACACAAGTGTCCTTCTTTGTCAATTTGAAATGTTGGGAGGCATGGTTTAGGGTAGTTTTACCACAAAAACCTAGAATGCTCAGATTAGTTCATAAAGCTGAAAATACCAGTTTACGCTCCTGGTAATGAGGGTTCTGCGCTAGCCATGAACATAGGTAAAGCTATATACATTTGGAATTTTTGTACTTGGGGGACTCAGGGCATTTTTCAGATAACTGAAACTTTCACAATCAAGGTAAATCTTTTTAATATATATTATGTGATTTTAGCAAGATAAGTAATGTTTCATTTTGTTTTTTGTAATTATGGCATCATATATCTTTGGACGATGCCCAATTAATTTCATGTAAAGCACCATGAAAGAGCTCAATTTGTTCTGAAACCCCCCCCCCAAAAAAAACATATATATATATATATATATATATATATATATATATATATATATATATATATATAGATTTCCATGTGTAGCTAGAAATTTCCCAGCAGAAATCAAGTCTAAACAGAAGGATAGCAAAAATGCTGAAAATGTGTCTGGCCTGCAGGGTAAAGGAAATGGCCCAAGCCCCTTGCACTGAGGGGTTAAACATTTGCCCATTCATTAATTGCTGGGTTGTGTTTGGCCATCGCTTATTCTAAATGACCCTATTAGTCAAATTTTCCTGCTTCTCCAAGGTAATAGGATTGTTGATGAATATCTGAAGGCATCTATTAATGATAACAGTGAAGTGCTGGTGAAGAGCAGCATATTTCATTTGCTGGCTTTTCCCACACTTTGATGAATTCAGCCTAATTGTTTTAATAGAGAACTATAGTATGGCTCCCCAGATTATAGGTCCCATAGAGAATGTAGGCTCTTTGTGTGGTCCTGAGAGAGGAGAAATCCTAAGGCAGGGGTGAGCAATCTATATCTCTTTTGTCCCAGGGCTGCAAGGGGTGGAGATCGGCCGCATGCAGAGAATCAGAGGTGTGATTTTCACAGGGCTGAAAATTGCTGCAGTGAGACTCACTGCTGCAGTGCTCTACCAGGTTCTTAACATGCATGGTGTGCCCAATCGAAAAGCAACACTCATTTGCTAGTTATCAACAAAAGTGGAAGAGAGTAAGGTAAGGTAAAATTCAAACTGAGCCCTGCCTATGTGGAACAGATACTTTAGAACATCAGATAACAGAAACATCTTAGAGTTTAAGGCCCTCTCCCTGGAAGGCATACTTACTAGTAGTGTGGTTGCTCTTAGCAATTGGTTTGGTTTCACACAAAGAAAGCAGAAGAAAGATGCAGTGTAAAAGTAACTGTAGCTTCATGGCGACTCTAGTCTTCACTGATTAACTGTATGTCTGTATCCAACAAACTGAGATAGCTTTTGTATGTACAAGAACAGTGGTAGCATGATGACATCATAGAACATTCCAAGAGAGTTCTAAACAGTCAGGTTGTTTCATGTCAGATTGAAAGACTAGAGCTGCAGCCAACCCAGTCAATAAGAACATGGACAGATAGTAACATTATTATGTCACAGTGAGTATGTGTTAAAAAAAAAAATGTGAAGGAATTCTGGGGCAAACAATTTGCACTGTAGGGGAGAGCTACGATTCTGATTGATTTAAATAGGGAATTTAACCACTTGAATGCTGAAAAGATCTCCAATGCAGAGACTGTTCTAGCATTCAAGGGGTTAAAATCCCATTTTAAATCAATGGGAATTTTTGTAATCTTTAGTTCTACCCTGTAGGGTGAATGGTTTGCCCCAGAACGCCTCCATTTTTCTTTTGAAGTTATGGCCCAATGACACCTATTTTCTGATGTGTATCAGTTAGAGCCCAAACAAAAGTATCTGTTTATTCAGCTTATTGTTTAACACTTTCAGCAAAGAAAAATGACTGTGGTCAGACCAAGACACCTTATATGTTGATATTTGGCGCAATCGTCCTATAAGAGACAACTTTTTAAAAATAAATCATTAATTTAATATTAACTCTTGTGTATTGCTGCAGACTTATATTACTACTAGCTGGGGTAATACTGCAGAAAACACAGTCTGGTTTGCCACTGTTACAAACACAAAGGTCCCCCTACTTTAGTGGTAGGTGTTGAAGGTCATTATTTATATGCAGAGGCATAACAAGAAACCATCAGGCTCTGCTGCAAAAATTGCCCTGGGGCCCCACAACCACACTCCCCCCATTGTCCACCTCCACAATGCCCCTATTGACCACCTCCAAAATGCCCCCATTGGCCACCTCCACATTAGCCTCCATTCGCCACCCCCACAATAGCCTCTATTGGCCACCATTTCCACATTAGCTCCCATTGCCACCTCCACATTAGCTCCCATTGGTCACTTCCAACATTGCCCCCATTGTACACCTCCACATTGGCCCCCACTGTCCACCTCCAAATTAGTGTGACCTCTACATTGCCTCCCCATTGTCCATCCATCTTCACATTAGTGATTAGCCACCTCCACATACCCCCATTGTCCACTTCCATATTGCCCCCATTGTATCCACCTCCACTCCACAATGCCCCACATTGTCCACTTCCACATTGGCCACCCACCTCCACATGTTATGCTCCATAATATTTCAATTCCTACCTCAGTCGCAGTCAGCTCAGCAGCCAGCCAGGAATCCAAATTCTATACTGTACTTTGTGTTCTTCTTCCTGAGCATGTGCAGCACTATCTTCCCAGCCTGAACTCAACCTGGCTGTGCACTTGTGGCTTGCACAGCCAGTTGAACAGAACTGCTGAACAGAGGCAGAGCAGGGTGCAAGGATGTGGTCTCAGGGTGGTTGGGCCCCTTTGAGTGACAGGCCTGGTCTCTGTAACCCCTGCAACCATGGTAATTATGACACTGTTTATATGGGAAAGTTACCCCTAATTATTGTAGCCTCATTATGATTTAGGAAGTTTAGCATTAGCATTCTATATGCACTGTCGCCTTTGATTTGCCTTAGTGCAGGGTTAGGCAGCTGTTGAAAATTACAACCAGCCTTTAGATGTCTGGGGATGATGTGAAATCTTTACTTTGGATTTACAGTTCAGGTCTTCATAGTACAAAGTTGCTTTATTTTAGCATAGATGGCAGTTTACAGCTTAGAAATAGTTATTGACGTTACAACAGCTTAGATGTTATAGCTAATATGACATTTCTTTCCAGATTCATGTTGCCCAAAGCTGGATTATACACAATAGCATACCTCCCAAGTGTCCCTTTTTAAGAGGGACAGTCTCTCTTTCAGACCCAGATCCCTCTGTCCCTCTTTCCTACCCTGGTGTCCCTCTTTTTAGAAGATCAGACTGTGTGGTGCTGCTCCACAGCAATAAAACTCACATTAATGTTTGTTTAAACTTCAGTATATGTGTTTATAAATTAGTCTGTGTAAATGAAATACTTTGGTCTTGTTGTAAATAATTTATGTCAAAGGTCTTGAAATAACCTAAAAAGTATTGTGATTGTCCAGCTCACCAGCCATGACCCAGCAACACGACCTAAAACAAAAGTGTCCCTCTTTACAAATTTGAAATGTTGGGAGGTATGCAGTAGATTTGTGAATAAACATAACATTCAGAAAATGTAAACTATATATATATAATCTAAAAAGATTCCCCTATATAAAGGCTCAAAGGTAAAATGATATCAAACTCACCTAGGAGCATGGCTGGGTATACATAGATGTAGATGAATCAGGTGATCTATGATCCTGTTCACCTATACCTAATTCATTCATTCAGAGAGGGGAATAATGCTCTTCCCCTTGCCCTGCCTGAACCCAGAGCTGTATTCAGACTCCACAGGACCCTAGACAGGATCCCACATTGGGACCCCACCACTGCTGCAAACGTTTGTCAGTTTGACCATTGTTCTTTTGGGTAGAGGTACTAGTACCAACTTAGTAAAATACAATAGGAACAATGTAACCCCTTGTATACCCCTTGAAAATGAATTGCAGAGCTTATAACTGAAATGGTGCTACACATGTATACTACATAGCTTACAAAAGAATTGGAACTACACAAGTGATACGAGCTTACATTTGTTATATAGCTATATTAGTGATACTACTGAGCGTAGAAATGAAATGGAGCTATTGCTTTTTCAAATGTTATAACAGTTCAAACTATGAAGACCATTAACCAGAACACCACTTCCCCCAAGGAATGCAATATAACGACTGTCTGGACACCAGAATGTAAAATAAACCCGAAAAGATGAAACTGTTATAACTTTGGAACAAGCTTCTCAGCAGATAAAACCGTACAATATATGTTTTTTCCCAACATAAAGGTTCACAACTTATTTAATACTGCAGTTTTACAGCAGAAAACATTATCCACACCTAAATAACACTTATATAAACAGTATTAACATATGAGGAAGCTGATAACCTATTCAATTTAAAACTAGGGACAACAACAGGGTAAGCAGGACACAGGGAAAGAATGCTAAAACCAGGGACTGTCCTTGGAAAGTGGGACAATTGGCAGGCATGACTGAAGGTGCTGAAATGAATCCAGCATATCATTACAAAACCATTGCATTTAAAAGGAACATGGTGACCCACCTGGCTGACCTATCATCCTGCGTCATCTCCTACTGTGACTTCCTTCAAACTATATATTTCCTCCCACCCTGACACATATACACAACTACCGTTAAAAACCCACAATTACACACCTTTTGCAGTACATTGCAATAAGCATCAGCAGCTTCTCCTCCATAGCAAGAATTTGTTTTTTGCTCTCATGTCCTGCTATTGCTGCTATGCAGTAATAGGAAGGCATCATTGATGGGCAACATCTACAGCTTTAGTGCCATTGCTGGTGGTGAGCCAGTGATGGAAAGCTCTTTCTCTCTCTGTAGATTACTTCTCAGATTGTACCCTGCAGCAAATAAGATTGCTAAGCTCCTCTTGCACATTGGGTGACTTTAAAATATCTGTAAAGTGCAGGAAGGTATGCTTTTACCTGACTGTATATTGACAGTGGTGATGCATAACCACCACAGTTAGCAAAACTTGATAATGGAAAGCAATTACTCACTAGCAAAATATAGGAAGAACCCATCTGTATGAAGCTGGTAACACTTGCCATCTCTGTCTCTCACACAGCAGCTCTTATTGGGTGCACGTATTGAGCCATAGCTGTTACTGCTGGAGCTGCATGTTCAGGTCAGTGTAAAAAGTGTGGGAGTGTTTGGGTTTGATCTGTGTTGGCTTCCTTTGAACTGGTGGAGGACAGTAAATGACCCATTCATTCATTAGCATGAGAACAATAGTTGTGAAAAGCCTAATGGAGAACAATTGGGATGAATATACTATGTTAATGTTGTCTACAGCATCAGCGAAACTATATGGTAGTCAGTTTGTAAGGCCCATGATGCTGACGTGTGTGTGTGTGTGTGTGTGTGTGTGTGTGTGTGTGTGTGTGTACACTGCCACTCCAACACCCTCTGTTTCATAGGACTTGGTTTACATACTAATAATGTGTTGCTTCAATGTCACAGTCACACATACATATGTCTGCTTGTCATCTCCTTGTTCCTAACCTTATGGGTTCCCCCAGGGTAAACAACCCACCCTATCCTTCCATAATGCAAATAGTTAATGGGCTAATAATGCTTCATCCTTTGCATGACAGACAGATGGTACAGTTTCAAATCCTGTCATCCCTTTACATAGGCATCCATGGCATGACCCATCATGGAACAGAGAAATGTCCAAATGATCCTGGTGAAACATTTACTGCACATCCATGAAGCTCAGCACCTGATGTTCTCTAGTCCTGGGGTTTAGTCATTGGGAAACCTGACTTTGTTCTTAACCCCTGAAAAACCTTTTACTATTACAAAACATGATAATGTATATGTGTATGAGTTTCCTCAGATCTAAGGGGAAAACGTGTACAGCAATACTGCTCCTCTTCAGTGTTCAAAATCCTCTGGGAGAAAGTATGAGCAGCTCATATTTATGTGAAACGTACCCCTTGTTTGCTTCGAGAAGTCTTCAATGCATATTGGTACAATACAAACATGTTTATGCTCTAATATATTGCTAAATATAATAAAGGAAGCCTACTGCCATCAGTGATATGTCTGTTGATTTTGATGTTGGATTAGCCATCTCTCCAGATAGCAAAATGGTTATAATGTGTGATGTATCCATTATACTGACGAAGGCATGTCCCTAAACATGAGAGGAGATTGAAATGGATTGATGCAAGGAGATGATGGGGGAGATTCACTAAGGTGTGATGAAGAGTAGGGGTGGGCAAAAAGTGAGACAAGTTTCCTGCATGACTCTTTGTATGATTTTTCTCTTTTTTCACAACAGTTTTCTCCAATACAATATTTTCCTCCTTTTTGCCTATTCCAGCAATTTTTTCGCCTATTGTAACACATTTTTCTCCTATTCAACACATTTTTGGCCTATTCCAGCACATTTTTCTTCTATGTGTCCTATGGTGCAACATTTCCCAGAACAATATTACTTCTTATGAGGGCTGTAGTTGAGAAATAAGTAGCTGAAAATCAAAGTTGTGAGTCCTACAGCAACATATACCTTGAAAAATATGTGGGAAAATGGAACTTTCCGCAGGAAATTTTTTACCAAGTGGAAAGTGCCATTTTTCGCCAATTTTGGTTTGAAGCTAAAGTTTTCATCCATCCCTAGCCATGAGATATATGTTTCATTTCTGGGCTAATTTGAAATACCTTGAACAACCTTCTGGTTCTCAGTGGGTTAAAGTCCTGCCTAAGACGTGCAAATGAAACATAGGGTGCAGTTCATTAAAGCAACGAGATTTATTTTGATTGGCGATGTTCAGCTCCTAACAAAACATCTGATACCATTTACCAATGAGCTGCAGCTGCTTATTAAAGACTTTCACTCTTCCCCTTTAAGGGCTAGGCCTCAAGCCTGTCCTAGCTTGAATGCACCCTGTCTGTTTGCAATCATTAATTCCTCACATGACCTGTGGGGGTTGATAACAAGGTTCATTTATTGAGAGGACTGTTGGAGCCACAGCCCTCTCATACTTTCACTATGCAGACCCATTGGGACATTGGGACCCACAAGCATTGCAAAGCTTATATTAAAAGGTCCCCCTCCAACACGTTTCCTATAACATCTCCTCAGGGAATTTTAAATTTAGGTAGGGTTTTTAGATGTGCTAGAGTAGAACTTGCCTCAAGTGAGATACCTTGGTGTGGTGGCAAGCTTACCCACAACTAAAACCTAATTTATTTACTAAGAAATATTATATATGCACATTACAGGGTACACATTTAATTTTTATATAGAGGAGCACAGGTTGGTTTTTCTGTCTGTTTAAAGAAGAAATAAAAACGCCTAATAATTATCCCCCACTTATTTTATTTGGCCAGAAAATTCTAATGGATTCATAAATTCTGTCCTTGTGCATTTGCTAAAGAGATTAAATCAATCCTTGATGTCATGTCCATGGACGCAGACATGACAGTTTCTGGCAGTTTTCACACAGAAGCAGTTAGAATGCATGAACCTATTTAACACTTTATGGACCATTAGGGTGCACAGTGCATTGCAAAGCAATGAGTTACACACCCATCTGATCTTTGAAGACTTAAGACTAACATGTGACTGATCAGAGTGTGTTGTCCTCTGGTCCTGCAATCAGCTGTCATGTCTGCCTCCATGGTCATGACATCCAGGACTGATTGATGACCAGTGGCGTAACTATAGGGGTCACAGGGGTCGCACCCGCGACCGGGCCCGTTGCTCAAGGGGGCCCGGCCGCCCCCTGTGACCCCTCTGTCTGGCGCCCGCGATCTCCGTCTGTCACTGTAGTAATGCCGAGCGCTGGGAGATGACAACATCTCCCAGTGCTCTGCATTACTGAAGAGGACCGAGAGGGAGATCAACACACCTCTCCGGGCTCCTGCCACTCCAGGGAGGTAGGAGATGGGGGCATGTTGGAGAGGGCCAATGTAGTTGAGGGGGGCGAATGTGGTCCGGGGGGGGGCCATGGCGCTTCTTGCACCAGGGCCCGGAGGCTTCTAGTTACGCCTCTGTTGATGACATTAACACATCATAATGGTAAATATCATAGGGACCATTACAACTTTCTGGTCATACTAAAGAAAGTTGGGGTTATAATTAGGAGGTGTTAGTTTTCTTTTAAGCAGCTGAAATAGTCTCCTGGAACAGCTGTCTCTTCAAAGCTGTATTATGTAGACAAATTAATCACAAATTCTCCCAGAGTTGTCCATTCTATTACCTTTCCCAATAATAGAGACAGATGTTAGGTGTTACTTACTTGTTCTGTATCTTGAAGCAATGAGCGTCAGTCATCACCCAGGTGTTATTAATGATGGTGCCACCACACCTGTGGTAGAAAGTAGACCCATGCCTCTTCTGCAGACTGACTAGCCATGGCCAGATTCCTGGCAGGACCTCTACCCTTTTCCAAATATTAAACAGTTAAGGGGATCCTCAGCAAACAGAGGCCAGTCCCACATTCTACAGGAAAGAGTAGACTTGTGCATGACAAAAAATTTCTGTAAAATTAGAATTCAGACAAATTTTTTTCCCATTGGTCAACTCCGCATTTCAGATCAGACCCGTTTGGCTTGGACGAAAGTCAACGACATTCTGAAATATTCTCCGAATTTAAAATGCTTTAAAAAAATACAATAAAAAATAAAATTAAATAAATAAAAATAAATGGAACCATTTCCAGTGGAACAGGGTAAGGTGGAGCTTTAGCATTATGGTACTATGGATGAAGTAAATGAAGTATGGATGTAGCTAAATTCGAAGGAAGAAGGAAAACTGAGGATGACTGGTGAGGTATCCTTTTAAAACATTGCAAAAAAATATTGCGCAGCTAGAAGCCTCATTAACCATGTCACAGTGTTTAAAATAAAGTCATGAAAACCTTGCGCTGCATAAAAGTGCTTGGTTGTCATGTCGCATCTTTAATCATCGCTATTTACTGGCTGGTCACAACTCCCAGCATCCTTACCTTGCTTTGCCCAGCTCTCTTTAATGCTACGACATTTCAAAACGATACCAAGGACAACTACAGAATAGTCCCTGTTTCTATAACATGTGGTGTTATAGCGGATTTTAAACCCTTGGATGTGGACTAGCACTGCAATGCAAATCACTCTAGGAATAAAAGACACCTTTAAATGCAGTGGCAGTTTGTTAATGTCCCTGTGGTTTGCCGCAGAGTCCCTCCAGTCCCTCTTAGAACATCAGCCTCACAGTTATCTCAGTTGTGCCTCTCTCTCTCTGGCTCTTTCCTGGCAAGGCAGGGATTGCATTTCCCCATGGATATTGCATTTGGCCCATTGTCATGACAAGGCCTCCATTCCTGTCACAGTGTGCTGAGTACAGCTCCCACATATTACAAGATCCACTGCCTGCATGTCGCAATTCCCTGTAATCTATAATAGTACTAAATCCACTGCCCGCATGTCAGTCTTCCCTATATATATCATATATTTGTACAAGATCCAGTGCCTGCATGTCACAACTCTCTGCATTTATGTCTAGTATTGCATTATATAATAGTACAAGATCCACTGCAGTATCCCAATCTTCCCTATATTATATAATAGTATAGTATATGATCCACTGAGGCATGCTGTTCTTCCCTATTAACCACAAGGTAAGGATGCTGTGGCTTCATAGCTACATTTAAAGATGCAACATGACAAACTAGCTCTTTTAAGCAGCACAAGGTTCTCATGTCACCATTTTAAACACTGCAGCATGGTTAATGCGGCTTCTAGCTGTGCGATATTTTCTTTGCGACGTTTCAAAAGTGAACCAACTGGTGCGGGGTGGACTCAGGATGACAGCAACACTGGAGATGTAGCCAGCAGCAAACCACAGAACACTGGAGCAGGCAGTACTCAGTCAGTAGATGGATAGCGCAATTGAGGATAACTGGTGCAAAGTAGACTTAGGATGACAGCAACACTGGAGATGTAGCCAGGAGCAAACCACAGAACACTGTAGCAGGCAGGACTCAGTCAGTAGATGGATACTGCAACTGAGGTTGACTGATGTGAGGCAGACTCAGATGACAGCAACACTGGAGATGTAGCCAGCAGCAAACTGCAGAACACTGGAGCAGGCAGGACTCAGTCAGTAAATGGATACAGCAACTGAGGATGACTGGTGCGAGGCAGACTCAGGATAACAGTAACACTGGAGATGTAGCCAGCAGCAAACTGCAGAACACTGGAGCAGGCAGGACTCAGTAGATAGATACAGCATGGTTCTAGAGCTGGGTAAGCTGGCTCAGTGTATTATGGTACTACGGATGATTGTCGATGTCTGAACTCCTTTTTGTTTTTCTAATCTGCATTGAACCGGAAAGCAGGGTAACCCAGTTTTATCAAGCTGACTTTTAAAAAAGTAATTTGCTCCATGAGTTGGGGGGCCAATTGAGAGCCTGGGGGCTAAGTATATTTCCTTTTACGGAAAATACCCGTTCACTCTGGACAGTGGTTGGGTGGCAAGAAAGCAACTCCTGGGCTATCAGGGACAATGTAGGCCACACAGCCCTCTTGTTATCCAAGAAAGTCAACGGATCTGTACTTGGGGCCAAAGAAGGTTCCGCAAGGTAAGCCTTAACCTCAAACTCAGCACTTTTTCTATTGATGGGGAGCTGTTTCCTTTGTCTGAAGCATAATCTGTCCATTGCCTCAGCATAAAAAGCAGCAACTGCTCCACCGGAACAAGATGAAGTGCTACTGGCACTCCTACTAATAGGTCCCAGAAGACCACCACACTCCTCCAGGTCATCTGCGGAATCTTCTTCTGCCTCCTGTGACTGCATCCTGTTTTTTCTGTGCCTCTCACTCACTCTCGCTATCAATTGTTTCCTCCAGGCAGTGAGGGAATTGGAACTAAGTGCCATCTTGCATTTGATTCAAGGATCACAAATTGTGGCAAGCATTAACTTGGGTCAGTTGTCCATGTGCTCTTCCATGCACCGAGTCAGTTCCTTTTTGAGCCTCGTTAGAAGGGCAGCAATATTGGGAAGTATAATATCCTTAGCACCAGGCAAGCATTCCCTATGGGCAAGGAAATCGTCCATTTTTAAGGAGAGGTACGTGAAGAGGAGAATGACTTCTGCCAGGCTAGCATTCTCTTTGCTCAAAAGTTCCGTCAAAGCACAGAAAGGAGTGAGGACTGTCATGACCTGTTCCATCAGGGCCCAGTCAGCCCTGCCTAGTGTTCTGTTACTGCCAATGAAATGGTGACATGACATTGTGTGAATTGCCTTTTTCTGCTCCAGGATACAGTCTAGCATATCTAAAGTGGAGTTCTGAGAGGTCTGCCTTTTTCTGTTCCCCGTGAGGAGCTGGCTATCTTTGACGCTCCGATGGAAGTGGCCAGCGATTTGCCGGCAGGACTCCAGAAGTGCTGACAACCTTCCAGAGTTACTGCCATCCTCGAGAGCAGCCTTCACTACTAGATGCAGGACATGCGCTGAGCAGCGCACACCCACAAATCTGCCATCTCAGAGAGCCTTCATCATGTTAGCTGCACCATCAGTAACCACAAACCCCATTTTCACCTGTGTGCCTGCCTGCTCCCCTAGCCACTGCGCCACCTTGTGCTTCAGTGCTTTGCGAATGTTATCTGAGGTGTGCTGCTGATCCATTACCTCAGCATGGAGGTGGAAATTGCGGTGCCCTGCCTGCTTGGCTACTGCACCAAAACTTCTTGTTGCTATCGGTGTGTCTTGCAACACATTGGGCTGCCACCAATGAGGTGTCAACAACAGGAAACCATGCTGGCAACTCGGAGCACTCCATAAGTAAGTGGTAAAGTGCACTGACTGGCCACCAGCCTTTCCTAGCAGGTCCTTCAGAAGCCCAATGCATGACTGGTACAGTAAGGGTACTATAGTTTTACTAAATGTGGTGCGGGATGAAATTTTATATTGTGGTGAGACAGCTTCCATAAGTTGATGGAAGGGCTCCCCGTCCACCAAATTAAAAGTAGCACCCCCAACGGCTATGAGCTGTGCAATGAGGCGTGTAATATTCCTGTACTGCTGTCTGCACATCCCCTTGGAATGAAACCCATCAAAATCTTCCAGTGTGGCCTGTACTGATTTTGGGATGGGCTGTGACTGCTGCTCCTACTGGGACCAGATGTGGCATGATCCCCCTGTCCTTTCTCCTACCTACTGGTGGTGAGTGTGACACTGGTATATGTAGTAGTGCTGCCACATTCTGCACTCATCAACACTGACTTGTGGTAGTGGTTCAGGTGTTGGTTCATCCCGGAGGTGGTTAGATGTCCCAACCCCTCCCACGGCTGACTTCCTTGGCACACAATTTACATCTAGCTAGCCGGTGATCTCCAACTGTCACAAAATGGTCCCACACTTTGGAGTGATGGATGACTCTGGAAGGTGGTGGAGAAGAAGAAACTGAGATGACACTTTCTTCATCTTCACATGCTGGAGAAACCACACTATGCTTGTTTTTTCTAAGTACCTTTACAGGGGTACTAGTAGACCCAAAGATGGCAGCAGGGATGTTGGGACTGGGATTGGAGAAGGATGGAGTAACACTGGTGGCAGAGACACTAGCAGTTTCTACCTGCCTGGGAGACTCATTTGGAACTGGAGAGGCAGGTGGTGAGTTTTCAATAAAAGATAAAATTGTAGCACTAGCTGGAGACAAGGAGGAGTACTATGGGCAGCAGTGGAAAAATCAAGGTCATAGGAATAATTAAGCTCAGTGGAAAAATCAAGCTCAGTAGAAAAATCAAGCTTAGCAGGCCTGGGTCCCTCATATTCTTCTTCTACCTCTTGTAGATTATGGGGAGACATGCTGAATTCCCTCTTCTGCCTGGTGGCTACCGGCAAATGGTAAACTATCTCCCTCAATAACCTCAGTGTCAATGACAGTGGTGGCAGGAGAAATTTTCTCAAAATATTTCAATAATTCCCGTTTGGGCTGCTTACATGGACGTTCGCTATAAAAATCCCACGTTGATACTACCTGCTTCAATTCGGATCTTTTTTGATGAACGACCCTTGCGTTTCGGATGGCCCGAAAGTCTGACCTAAATTCAACACTAAACTTACCCTAACCCACTTACCCTCTAAACCTACTTATCCCCACTAAAATTACCTAACTAAACTATTAAACTACCTAAAAATTAATAAAAATAATAATAAATTTTTATTAAAAAAAAAAAAAAAAAAAAAAAAAAGGGATTTCAATTGGGGTGGGCAAAAAAATACCACAGATCAGCAGAAGCTGATCTGCAGCACTTGATCACTAAAATGAGTGATCGAGGGGGGGGGGGACAATTGATCACTGTATTACAGTGATCAAATGAAAAAAAAGCTTTTTTTCTTTTTTTTAAACAAAGGTGCAACTCTGCAACTGTAGCTGGACACACTGCAACGATCTCTCTGTCTCTCTTCTCCTCAAGGAGGAGGAGAGTGACAGGGAGATGTGACAGAAGCAGTGTTTTGAGAACACTGCTTCTGTCATATGCATTCTATACATGTGATTCACTATTTTAGCGAATCACATGTGTGAACAATGCGTGCATTAACTGAAACTAGATGCGCCAATATCGGAGCACCTAGTAACAGCATGCCTGCGTCTTTCCCATCACGCACAGCGGTGGCGATGGGAAAGTTAACCCTTGACGTGCCAGGACCGTCACTGATCCTTAAGTGCAGGACCAGCGTGACGGTCCAGGTACGTCATCGGACACGAAGGGGTTAAGTAACCAGCAACAATACAGGTTATCAACATTTACAGTCTTATATATGTTGAGTGATTCTGCTGCTTTTGGACGTGCAGCATCTTTGACACTTACTAGTACTAGAATCAGGGATGGATTTTCCAATAGGCTGAGTAGGCAAGTGACTCAAACTCTAAATTTTTGAGGGGTGCCTCAGCTGTGCTTGGCACACCCACATTCTAAATTGTCTGTGTTGCCAGCACAATCTCAAAGTCCCTGCACCAGTTTTATACCTCTTTACAAGCTATTATTTAACCCCTTGGATGCTAGAGTTGTCTCCAATGCATTGCAAATTAGCAATTAAGAGGTTAAATATTTTGCTTTATTTTTTTTTTTACTCTCGTGTTATAGGCCAAGAGTATTTTCTATGCCAGAAAACAGTGGATGGTACTGGGGATGGGGTCATAAGAGGAGAGGGGGTGTGGCCATGGGTGGAGCTAGGGGCACCTAGAGTGCCTTCCCTAGGGGCACATGGGATGTAGTAGTAGTAGTAGCAGCCCCTCAGGAACCTCTCAGTCCATGAAGTCTGAAGTATACTACAACCATGATCCAAAAGCTAAACATTTTGCTATCTGTTGTCTGTGTAAAAAACATGAATAGGAAGAAAACAGCACATCCTTATTGAGATCCTGACTGAAGCACAATTACAGGCCTGACTGAGAGACAAACCAGGAGCTGCAAGTGAGATGTGCAACATCTAATAACTATAAGCACTGATAAAAGTTCCTGGTGCTCAGGGGGACTTAATACTAGTGCTCTTTATGTTTTAGAGAGTACACCAATATTTCTATCATTTGCACTAACACTTATGGCTCCTGCTGCTGTTATTCAAATGCAAAACACAGAAGAATATGACTCTGAGATTGGTGGAAGAGATAGAGTCACTGATTGCCCAAATATGCCACCACACCTACCACTTCCACTGCCACAAGTCATGCTGTGAAAGCAATAAAGTTAAACAGTTTTTCTGCCATGTACTGCAAAGCCACACTTACTGATTTCTTGGGAAGGATTAAAATACTTTAAAAACTATGTAGTAAAGTATGCCCGTGGAATGGCAAAATTGCCAAAATTGGCAGCTGACACTTGCCTGACTCCTTTGTAGAAAATAGAGTTTTAAAGAACTGATGTCATGTGTTGCACTTCGATGGCATATCCCACAGGAATGGTCCCAGATGAGAGGAAAATTGGCAGTTCAGTGCCAGTACACAAAAAGAGCAATATGGAGGAGTCTGGTAATTATAATCTCACGAGTCTGACAATTGTATTTGGGAAATTAATGGAAATGCTATTGAATGGAAACATTTTTCATATCTAACGACATGAAGGATCCATGTCAGCATGGCTTTACAGTAGGAAGATCTTGCCAAACAAATCTGGTTGATTTTTTTTCAATTATGTTACTCAAGTGATAGAAAAGGGTGCAGTAAGTGTAGCATATTTGGATTTTAATAAATATTTTGATACTGTACCACAGCTGAATCATAGTTTGGCACTGGACTCAAAGGTAGTTGATTGGATAAGTGATTGAAGGACAGGAAACAGTGGGTCATAATCAATGGCATTTATTCATAGGAAAGATGGATAACTAGAGGAGTGACACAGGTGCCAGTGCTAGTCCTATTTTCTTCAATATCTTCGTTACTGACATTGTTGGTATTCAAGATAAGGTATGCTTTCTTGCAGATGATACGTAAATCTGCAACAGGGTTGATTCTTCAGAAGGGATGAAACAAATGTATGAGGATATAGGAAAACTGGAGGAATGGACAAAGGTATGGGTTCTTCAATGCTGAAAAGTTCTGGGCCGTCATATGCGCCTCTCTGGATTAATATTCCTGCTTTCTCTCACCCTTAGGGAGAGCAGAGGAAGGGGTCCCAGGCACGGGGATCATTCACTTGTATCATATTTACTTTAAATTCATCTATAATTGCCTGTTCCTCTGCCTCCCACCCTCTTTCTGCATTTTGTCTCTCAATGACCTCAATAGTAATTTTTAATTGTCCCCTGTGGTGCAATTGGTTTACTCCAGAATTAATCCAGTTCTTCTGTTTACATTAGCCTTAGTGAATCAGACATATATTTCTTCAATGAGAGTGCTTTAAAAAATATTCAGCTATTCACAAATGAATGTATTTCATTAGCAAGTGTATACTAGTCATTGAAACATGCAGTTAATTCAGCATACTGTAAAACCTCACGTATAACACTCACAGTGTTGTCCTTTTTTACCTTATGTGAAGTGAGGGGTGTGTATTATACACAAGAGAAAAAAAAAAAAAATATATATATATATCCTCGTGCCTGCTCCCCTCCTTCCTCCCACCTCAATATGCACCCACCTTCCCCTCCCTCTACTCGCCCCCTCCAGAAGTATCTGGAATATCTGCACAGTGGACAGCATGCATGCATTTACTGCTTGCTTCCCTCATCCCCCATGAGGACCTGAAGGCCCTCGTAGGGAACTATTGTAGTTTCAGTGCACAGAGGATCTACCTTTATCTTGAATTAACACAGGTCCTCACAGGGATGTGCAGGAACCGAGCATCAAATGCAAGCATGCCGCCAATTGTGCAAATATTCCAGCTGCCTCAGGAGGAGGTGAGTAGAGGGAGGCGAAGATGGTAGCATATTGAAATGGGTGGAGGGAAGGAAACAGACAAGAAACTCACTTTTTGTTGGTGGGTAGAGGGAGGGGGAACAAGGGTGCATATTATACATAAGCACTTTTGTTTTCCCCTAAAATCTTGGTTGTAATTTACACCTGCGTATTATACACAGGTGGTTATTATACCTGAGACGTATTGTACCTGAGATTTTCCAGTAATACATTTTTTCATACTTGTGTGCACTTACGACTGTGGAACCTAATATGAGTGTCTGGATGTGACTATTAATATTAACAACTGGAAGCTGTCATTTCATCTCTACCATCTTATCAATATTAACTCATCTCCATTATACCATTGTATTGTATTTATCACTTTATCCAGCTATTGATTTATTATTTGGTTCTTATTAGACAAGATTTACATTTTATGTTCAGTGAAGTGGTATTGCATTCCATTCTATTTATATTTATTCTGATTTAGATTGAAAGAAAATAGGAATAATATTTGCCATTTTACAACTAGATTTGGTGACCTTTCTATATCATGTTACTCATTACAGTCACTCTTGAGACTACAGACAATTACCTATATATATCACAAATGCTGTCTTTCTATAAAGATTGTATCAATATTAGTGTTTTTGTTTTTATTTTATTTTCTAACACTATTTCAATGGTGTTATATTATATCGTAGGAGATTATTACATTTATTTATTATCTACTGGTGGTGGTGGTGACTCAGTAACAGAGAGTCCAGTTTGTCTGAGGGTACTGTTAGTCCCACAGGTCTAGTCAATTTTTATATGTATGTATATATATATATATATATATATATATATATATATATATATATATATATTAGCTCTAAGAATTTTATTGCCATTTGTATTTATTTTGTATTTGTTCTTCCTTCTGCTCTCTAGCTGTTTACCACTATCGGGTTAGCGCTTCTTTGTGTACATTACTTTTAGTGTTATACTTATGACTGCGCCAGTATAACATATGCCATTCAAACGTTGACTAACAGAAACTGAGTTGTTCTGTGGCATTTTCTTGTACTTATTAATTGATACATGAACCAGTACAATTAATCATTCACACTCATATAGATCTGGGAATAGCCACTACACAAGGTAGTTGTCAGGCCCGCAGGGAGGAAGCCGCTCACCCCCCCATGTAGTCAGTCGCGTCGCGCTGTCCTCGGTCCTCTGGTTGCCAAGGGTGATGTGGCTGCTCGACTAAGCTTCCCCTAGCAACCAGTGTATGTGCAGCCGCACACTAGGAAGCTGTGCACTCACTACCTGACCACGTCATCGGCAGCCAACCCAGAACTAACGACTGCTGTGCACTGGCATTCTCGATACCCACACTTGAGTACAGCTGAGTGTTGGGCGATCCTTTCTCTTTGGGGCACAGGATAGGCCTCTGTATAATCCCTGGGTGCCCCTTACTCAGGGCTCAGTTGTTTTGTTGCTATTGCCTTGTGCAGAAGTGTCTTACTTGAGCTCCTGTATTCTGATCTCTGGCATTCCTGACCTCTGTTTGGCTACCTGACTATCCTGATCTCTGGCATCCTTGACCTCTGCTTGGCTACCTGACTATCCTGATCTCTGGCATCCCTGACCTCTGCTTGGCTACCTGACTATGCTGATCTTTGGCATCCCTGACCTCTACTTGGCTACCCGACCATCCCTGACCTCTGGCTTTCCAAATCACATTCTGGCTACCTTACTAATTACCTCTGGCTACCCAAGACTCCGGAACCTGCTCCTGATACCATTAGCTGATCTCCTTCCTCTCCAGTCCTTAGCTTGCCTGCTGCTCTTCCTTGATCATCAGTAGCCCCTGTGTTGTGGCCCACACTCCAGCAGGTCTGTCCCTCCAGCCTCCTGATTAATGGTGCACATACACAGGTGTGCACATCCCTGCACCTGGTAGTACATGTACGTCCTTGCCAATTTAGTATTCTCTTCTTGATAACAAGACCAAAATGGGGGTTAACTCACTGAGTCCCAGTGTGGTTACCAATGCATTGCAAAGTAGAGCATTAGATAAACTTCTGACCCTCAGTGGGTCAAGGCAGGGACATTGCTGAGAAGTGTATAAGGGGGGCCAAAGCCCTAGGTCTCAAGCAAAAAACTCTTGATCTTCTGGCATGTAATGCTGCCTATCTATAATAATGGTGACATTGGGTTGCACAGTTCACTAATATTACATTAAGCAGGACCCATCCCTGGGTCTTTTGGAGAAAGCCCTATGTTTTTTTAGAAACTGACATCTCCCTTGGATTCATTGGGTGCCAATTATTAAGCTCTACTGATATACACAAGGGGATGGGTGCATGTGGAGCAGTGAAGAGGTTAACAGAAGATGGAGGTTTGAACTCATGACTGAGGTTAATGGTGCAGTGCAGCCTCCCTAGGGAGTGACTGTCAGTATGGAGTGGAAGGGATAGCAAGACAATCACTGAATTAATTAACAATTACTGACATCTGTGTGCCAAGCAACACAGGGGAAATGTATCCAGATGACACAGCAGAATTGCTGAGGATGAGCAATCTGATGGCAAGCTGTGCCCTACTAGGAGACTGAGCTCCCTGCACATGAGTCTGTAGCGAGAGACGTGGACCAAGATCTCTACTGTATGTTATCCAGCCTGTCACGGTTTTATTGAACACTCAGACAATTTGGTTAAGATAAAACAATGAAGCTTTATTAAACAACTTCATAGAGAACAGAGATGCCCTTCTCGGGTCCAGACTTCAAACTGAACAAAAACATTGTATGAAACGTTTAGGAATTGCAACCATTGTCATATACAATTGTGAAAAAACGGTTAATGAATATTAAGCAGTCCTGCAATTCTACAAAGAATAGCAGACAGATAAAATACCCAGTGTCTGGCAAATAAATGGTTCAAATAAATTCATAAATGCACAATAAGAATAATGATCCTAGAGGAGACTAGTACAAAAATCACAAAAATAATGTTCATAAGTCATTGAATGGATAATAATACTAACTGTGGAGTAAATATAAGTTAAATTTTCATGGAAAATAATATGAAATATTACCAGTTGAATCCTCTCAAGGGAGAAGTAAGAAAATATGAGGATGGAATGAAAGTCCAAAATGGAGATGAAATGGGGATGAAAGATGAAAATTATAATAAAATAATTATGAAAAAGGTGGCTTATCTCTAGTGATGCAGCAGGCCAGAGTTGATACAGTGGCCTTGTCCACTTGTGAAGAGCTGTGTACCTGTAGCAACTCAATTACAGCGCAAAACAGAAGAAATGAAAAGCCAATCTAAGTGTAATAGTTTTATTGTACAAACAATGAGATAAAAAGTAAGATATTGCACTCACATTTGCCTTTCTTGGGCTTTATGCACATCACAGGGTCTCCCCCTCCCTCGTTAGCCAGCATTCTGTGTTCTCCTGGTCTCCTACCCGAGCCTCCTGGTCTTCCTTGGTTCTGGGAATTGATCTTGAGCTTCTACTGATAGAGCTGTAAGCACAAACTAATCCTGTCCCAATGTAATAAATTCACCTCAGTTGAATGGAGGGATACAGGTAAAATGTACCGAGTTCCAAGCACTTAGAATTAAAAGTCTTGTGAAAGGATCCCCTAAGGACGCCAAGTGCCTCCAAGCACCTCAAAATCGATGGATACTTGGGGGGTGGAGCGGAGAAAACCCACCGTGCGGTATGGACAGAGACCCGTTGCAGAATCCTTACTGTTCCTCAGAGTCATACACAGTCCCCTTATTTCAGGGGCTCAAGTGTAATTGGATAAATTAACACAATAATAAATAAAATGTTCATTTTTAATACTTTGTCAAGAATCCTTTGCAGGCAATGACTGTTTGAAGTCTGGAACGCATGGACATCACCAAACGCTGGGTCCTTTGTGATGCTTTGCCAGGCCTTTACTGCAGCTGTCTTCAGTTGTTTTTTTGTAGGTCTTTCTACCTCAAGTTTTATCTTCAGCAAGTGAAATGCTTGCTTGATCGGGTTGAGATCAGGTGATTGACTCAGCCATTGCGGAATATTCCACTTCTTTGCCTTAAAAAACCCCTGGGTTGCTTTCACAGTATGTTTTGGGTCATTGTCCATCTGTAAAGTGAAGTGCCATCCAATCAACTTCTCTGAATTTGGCTGAATCTGAGCAGACAATATATCCCTATACATTTCAGATTTCATCCAGCTGCTTCTGTCTTCTGTCACATCATCAATAAACACTAGTGACCCAGTGCCATTGGAAGCCATGCATGCCCATGCCATCACACTGCCTCCACCGTGTTTTACAAATGATGTGCTATGCTTCGGATCATGAGCCGTTCCTAGCCTTAATATTTTTTTCTTCCCGCCATTCTGGTTCAGTTTGATCTTAGTTTCATCTGTCCAAAGAATGCTGTTCCAGAACTGGGCTGGGTTTTTTAGATGTTTTTTGGCAAAGTCCAATCTGACCTTTTTATCCTTGAGGCTTATGAATGGATTGCACCTTGTGGTGAACCCTCTGCATTTGCTCTTGTGAAGTCTTCTCTTTATGGTATACTTGGATAATAATATACCTACCACCTGGAGAATGTTCTTCACTTGGCTGGATGTTGTGAAGGGGTTTTTCTTTACCATGGAAAGGATCCTATGATCATCCACCACTGTTGTATTCTGTGGACGTCAAGGTCTTTTTGTGTTGCAGACCTCCTCAGTGCTTTCTTTTTTTCTCAGAATGTACCATACTGTTGATTTGGCCACTACTAATGTTCCTGCTATCTCTATGATTATTATTTTTTTTTTCAGCCTAAGGATGGCCAGTTTCACATGTTGTGGGTTCACAGCAACAGCTTCCAAATGCGAATGCCACACCTGGAATCAACTTCAAACCTTTTAACTGCTTAATTGATGAAGACATAACGAAGGAATAGCCCACACCTGTCCATGAAACAGCTTTTGAGTCGATTGTCCCTTGAAAAAGAGGGGGCTACATATTAACCCCTTAAGGACCCATGACGGTCTAGGACCATCATGGCTTGTTTTCCGTTAAGGACCCATGACGGTCCTGGACCGTCATGGAATTCCGGGCTACCCGCACAGCTGCACGCCGTTCGGGGAGTCCAGAATCGGATTCAAGAGAAAAGAAAATGGTCCGTGTGTAACTGTTTTATTTGACACTCAGATACAGTAGGTTAGGTAAAACACTGTTTTATTGGATAAACGCCAAATAACAATAACCCTCACGGGTCCAGTAATATATATACACAATATAGTATTGACACAGGACAGGTTACAGTAATAGATACCCACATGGGTCCAGTATATGTACAACTCAGCAACAATAATATACTGATACAGGTCAGGTAAAGTTCGTGTGATACTCAAACGAGGCAGCAGTGAATGGGTTACTATTAGGCCAGGAAGACTGACAGGTCCTAATAGCGCGAGGCCCTTAAGACTCACACTCTGCAGAGAGTGAATAAATGGCGAGTAATGCCACAGGAGTAAACGGAGGCCCAGGACAAGCTTGTGGACTGCCGTAGCAGTAACGGAGGACTGCGACTGTATGCCCGGAGGAGCACCCAACGGAAACTGCAATGACTGAAATCCGGTGGAAGTTGGTACCTTCCCCGAAGGGGTTAACGAACACTCAGACCAATGTCGACTGCCTGATAGAGAGAACAGCCTGAGGTGCCCTGCGTAAGACCAACATCAGCTTGTGGCAGGAAAAAGGGTCAAGCGTACCATAGTGCACAGATGAATGAATCACACCGGAATGTCGCCTGCGCGACACAGACAGATTATCAAGACTAGATTGCAGGAATCATAATGCAGCAACAGTGACTCTGTCCAGAGACACAGAGGAACCCGGATGACAACCCCAAACCGAGGACCGGATGGGGCAGCAGGCAGGCCCTGATACACGGACTATGGAGCCCAACCGGGCCAGTACACAGAGCAGGAACATCAGCCAGGCCGGGTCGGTACACACAGCAGGAACGTCAGCCAATCCAAGTCGGTACACAGAGCAGGAACGTCAGTCAATCCGAATTGGTACACAGAGCAGGAACGTCAGCCAATCCGAATTGGTACACAGAGCAGGAACGTCAGCCAAGCCGTGTCGGTACACAGAGCAGGAACGTCAGCCAAATCGAGTCGGTACACAGAGCAGGAACGTCAGTCAGGCCGGGTCGGTACACAGAGCAGGAACATCAACCAATCCGAGTCGGTACACAAAGCAAGAATGTCAGCCGGGCTGGGTCGGCACACAGAGCAGGAACGAGATAGCAGAGTAGTCAGGCAGTCCAGGTTGGTACACAAAGCAGGAATGGATACAGCAGTCAGGCAGTCCGGGTCGGTACACAAAGATCAGACGAGAACTGGAACAAGCTCTGGTAACGGAAACACCACGAAAGGGCACCGGAGAAGTGACAAGACCCAGTATTTAAGGACAAATACTGGGTGGGACAAAGCCACTTTAACCAATAAGAGTCAGCAGGAAGCAAAACTGACAGAATGTCGCCAGCATAGCACGGGCACCGTGATACCGTGGTCCTTAAGTGACAGCCGCATGCATGTGCGGCCGGTCCTTAAGGGGTTCAAGAGCTGTAATTCCTAAATCCTCAAATTAAAGCTGAGAGACTGCACTTTAAGCCCATATTCATTATTTAATTGTAACTTGAAATTATTTATGGTAAACATTTCAAAATAACAAAACTTGTGTCATGACCTAACTATATATTTGTACTCTTTTGTTCTAAATAACTACGAACACTGTGGCACATTACTAGTGTTTTGAACTACCATGATTATGTGGGGAGCTGGTATATCCCAGCAATTTGATATTTGGGTTATCAGGATTTTAGACTAGCTGAGATACAGTGGCAAGCTGGAATTCTACTGCCCGGCTTCGCAGCGTTTAAGGTACATATATATCAGCACTAACGCTTTTCTAGTCATTAACCCTTACAATACCCTTAAGGGATATAGAGATATGTATTTTCTACTCTAAATAAGCACAAACACTGTGGAACATTAGAAGTGTTTGAATTACCACGATTATGTAGTGAGCCGGTATGTCCCAGCAATTTGATATTCGGGTTATCAGGAGTTAAGATCAGCCGAGATACAGTGGCAAGTAGAAATTGTAGTGCCCTGACAACATAGTATTTAGGGTACAGAATATACCAGATATGCCCATTACAAAGGCAGTGTATGTATACATCACTACATCCCTTAAGAGTATGTAGCAATATATATACTCTGCCTTTGTAATAGTGTGGTATTGTATTGCAACCTTGCTATTGTATGCACATCATATAGAAAGCGTATATCCTATATAATTCGCTAAATTGTGTGTAATGCCGCAACATGCGCGGTAGACACTGCTGCGCGTGCTGCAGTCATGAGCAGTAGAGACTGCCCGCGCCGCGGCTGGTACAGAGCTGAGCGCTCCGAAGGAGCGTCCAGCTCTGTATCAGCCTTGGCGTGGGCAGTCTCTACTGCGCGTGACTGCCCCGCGACCGGGTGGCAGTGGTATGTGGCCCGTGTAACGGGCTGTTCAACTAGTACATAATAAACTGCTAGTTGCTTAATATGACCCTATACATGTCTGTATATAATCACAGTTTTTAAGATTTATTATCATACTTTTATTTAGGGCCATTTTTAGTTGGCATATAATAAATGTTAAGTTTTATTCTCCCATTTTTTTATTATTGGATTGGAAGGTGATAGGAGGTGATAGACAGACTGAGCGCTAAGTTCTGGAGGGGTTCTTTCAGATCTCACATCCTATATAATAATTGGCTAAATGTGTGTTTGTCAGAAGCCGTCATGCGCAGTACAGACGGCTGTGCGCGCTGCAGTTAAGCGCACTACAGACTGCTCGCGCTGCAGCTGATACAGAGCGGGGCGCTCCCAATTCAGACCGTAGTCCTCTCTGTGCCCCAAAGGAGCGCAGAGAGGACTACAGTCTGAATTTGGAGCGCCCCGCTTCATGTCAGCCACAGTCTCTACTGTGCATGATTGCACCCCATTGCTTGGTGGCACTGTGGCCCGTGTACACGGGCTCTTCAACTAGTAGTTTATAATATTTATTTACCCTGTGAGCACTTTTCATTCGACATATTAGTTTCCGTTTTGCCTGGGTTAAAGTATGCACAGGGTAATTTTCTTTCTCAAACACTCAATTTGTTCTGAAAAAAATGGTTCTCCATACATAACTAGAAAGTTACCTACAGGAATCATATTTAAATACATAGCAAAAATTCTGAAAATGTTTCTGGTCTACAGGGTACTGGGAATGGCCCAAGCCCATGGCACTGAATTGGCTAAAAAGTCTGCCAAAGCTACCATGTTTTCCTCCATATACATGGTGTCCAGGACTGACTGAGGATGTTATCTCATGAATAAAGTCTCCAGAAAATATTATTAGCTATAAATACATAGTGCATGTCAGGTACTAGCTATCAAACTTAGTGTATGCTGATACTGCCTCTGTTATCCAGTTACAAGGATACAATTCTTGATGTCCATTATAGGTGGCAGGGCAGACACAGGCATGCACCCTTTCAAAGTCAGAAAATCACGTGAATTCTATATATTACAATCTCTGTTTAGCTCCACAAGTGTACGCAGCACTTTACAATTTAAGTGTTTAGACAATAGTTACAAGTGCTTTGTAAAGTGAAACACTGGAAGTAAGGTCTCTGCTCAAAAGCTTACAATCTGAACTAGTAATGGGAGACATACAGAGTACATAAAGGTCAAGTGCTGAATACAGTGCTAGAGTTCTGGTCAGTATAGGGAACACATAAATAAAATAAATAATTTATAAGATCCTTAGTTGTACAAATCAGTGCCTTCATGTTTAAGTTTTGTTAAGGAGGTGTTGTTTTAAGTGTGACCTGAAGACCATAAGAGAGGTACAGTGGCACAGGGTGGGAGGTAGAGCATTCCACAGATAAGGATCAATGAGAAAAAAAGGTTTGATACGTGAGAGGGCTGTAGCCACAAAAAGGAACTTGGCTGATCAGAAGTGGCTGGTTGGGGTATAGCGGGACATCAGAGTGGAAATGCAGGGAGTGGTAGGGGAGAGAAGGGTTTTAATTGAGAGAAGCAATATTTTGTAAGATATCCGGAAATTAATAGGCAGCCATTGGAGAGATTTAAGGAGGAGTGGGGGAGGAACAAATCTAGGTGACAAAAATATAATTTATGCTGCAGGATTCTGTATGGATTGAAGTGGATGGAGTTGGGAGGCAAGAATGCCAAAGAGAAGAAGGTTGCAGTAGCCCATGCAGGAAAGAATAAGTGCTTGTGTAAGAATTTTAGCTGTGGAGGAACAGAGAAAGGGATGGGTTTTAGTTATGTTATGCAAGAGAAAATGGCAGGATTTAGCAATGGCATTAATATGAGGAGAGAATGAGAGAGGTATATCAATTATCATCCATGGACACCATCTTTCTTCTATTTGAGTTATGGTAGTGCAATTTACAGTCACTTGGAAGGGTATTACTGGGCCAGGCTTAGGTGGGATGAAGATTAGCTCTGTTTTAGACATATTGAGTTTGAGGTGTCTATGAACCATCCAGTCTGAGATAGCCGACAGGCAATCTGTGAGTTTAGATTGAATCTCCAAAATGAGTTGAGGTGCTGATAAATAAAGTTGGGTGTCATCTGCATAGAGGTGATATTTGAGTCCGAACTAGTTAATAAGATCACCAAGTGTTATTGTGTAAAGAGAGAACAGAAGAGGTCCTAGAACAGAACCTTGAGGAACACCAACAGAGAGGCGTATGGTAGAGGATGAAGTGGTGGCAGTGGAGACACTGAAGGATTGGTTAGTTAGATAAGAGGATAGCCAGTCCAGTGCTAAGTTAAGGATTTCTAAGGAGTGAAGAATGGGGGGGGGCATGATGAACAGTGTCAAAAGCAGCTGAGAGATCAAGCAGGATAAGTATTGAATAGTGACCTTGCGATTTTGGCATTGTGAAGATCATTGACCACTCTTGTGAGAGCAGTTTCAGTGGAGTGAGCAGTGCTAAATCCAGATTGTAAAGGGTCAAGCAGGTTGTGCATGTTAAGGAAGTCAAGCAGGTGAAAGTAGGCTAAGCATTCCAAGAGCTTAGAGGCAAAAGGCAGGAGAGAAACCTGTCAATAGGTAGAGGGTGTGTTACTGTCAGAGGAATTGTTCTTGAGGATGGGTGTTACTATGACTTGTTTGAAGTCATCAGGAAAGGTAGCAGTGGCAAAGGAGGAGTTAAAAATATGTAACAGGATAGGGGTTAGCATGGAGCAGAGGGAATAGGCAAAGTTAGAGTGGAGCGAACCAAGTGCACATGTAGTGTGTGGGGGGAAGATAGCAGGTTACTCAATTCTTCCTCTGTGACTAGTGAAAAACAGTCCAGAATGGCAGGAAGGGAATGAGGGGAGGATAGGAGGAGATTTACAAGATGGGATATTATGCCGGATGGAGTCTACCTTGGCTATGAAGAAGTCTGCAAAGTCTTGTGGCTGTAAAGAGTTTGCTAGGGAGGGAGATGGAGGACATATGAGGGAGTCAAAGGTAGAGAAAAGGCAACAGGGGCTGGATTTATGAATGTTAATTAGTTGTGAAAAGTATTGTTTTAGCTGGGGCCAGAGAACAATTAAAGCAAGAAAGGAGGAAACTGTAGTGGAGAAAGTCTGCCAGAGAGCACAACAACATTCAGCTGAATGGGTACAGGAGAGGAGGAAGCTGGTGTCTTTATTAAGCCATGGTCATGTATTAGACTGGTGAGTTGGACAGAGAGAGGAGAATGTAGGTTGAAAGATGAAGATTGGACTGAGTTGTAGGTTTTGGCAAGGCTGTTAGTCTAAGTATTAGTGGAATGGATAAAAGACCAGCAGCCAGAGATGACTGGAGAGCAGTGAGATTGAGTGATTTGTTGTTACTCGTGAAGCGAGGAGAAGAAGCAGGTATTGCAGTAGGTGTATAAGCAGTGCTGAATGTTAGAAGATGGTCGATAGTGGAAGAGTGGAGATATTAAAATCAGAAAGTGCACAGCGTCTAGTGAACGCAGGGTCTAGATAATGACCATCATTGTGAATACTAGCATCTTTCCACTGGTGTAGCCCAAATACAGATGTTAGAGAAAGAAAGCAGGATGGCCAGGAGATAGAGGGATCATTCACATGGCAGTTTAAGTCCCCCAGAAGAAGGGAAGGTGTGTCTGATGACAGGAAGAAGGAAAGCTGTGATTCAAAGTCAGACAGGAAATGTGAAGGTGCATATGTGGCGATAGGTGGCTGATAGATAACCGCATCTTGTAGAGAGATGGGAGGAAAAGAAGAGTGAGGTGGGTGGAGAAAATGGTTTGTAATTTCAGTGTTTAGAAAGCAGCAGTCCCACACCTCCCCCACGTTCAGTTGGGTGGGCAGTGTGCGAGAAGGAGAGACCACAATAGGAAATTGCTGCCTCTAAAGCTTAGTCAAATTGAGAGAACCAGGTGTCAATTAGAGCAAGTAAATTTAAGGAGTGGGAGAAAAAGATATTATGCTTTGGTTATATTTGTTAATAATGGAGTGAGCATTCCATAGTGCACAGGCAAAGGAAAGAAACTGAGGTTAATGCAGGGAATGGTGATTAGTTTTGAACTGTTCCTATACTGACTGGAGGTAAAGCATTTATGAATGGAGATGGGGCCAGGGTTTGCAGGATAGCTCCAGCTGCCATTAACAGAAGAAAAGAGAGAGACAGGAGATGAGATAGAATTTGGTGTGCTGGTTTGTGTGGTGTGGGGGAGTACAGGAGCCGAGTTGGTGTGAAATGGTGAGTGTGAATGAGAGAAGTGTAGGAAAAATGTAAACAGAGAAGGGAGGAGAGGGTGGAGGGTAGAAGGAGCCATACATTTTAGTGAGGACTGCAGCCATAGAATTAAGGAAGAGGAGATATTTAAGTATTGTTAGTAGAGGGAGAAAAGTTGAAACAAAAATCAGAGTCGACCAGGAGCAGCTTTTCATGATGGTAATTTGTTTTGTAAACAGAATCCACTTTAGCTTTGTCCATCGTCCAGAAGCTGTTGCTAAACAGAGAATCTTAAAGCTTAGGAGAATTGCAGTGGTTTCAGGCCAGGTGTTTGCGTCAAGTCCTTCCTTATAGAATTTATTGGGGGGGGGGGTTGTTGCTCCAGCAGATCCTGTTTTCTGTCTTCTGCTACAGTCCTGTTCAAGTCACCCCTTCACTTGGGATGGCTCACTTTGGATGGTGAACTCCCTCAAGTGTGTCACCCTAGACTGAGGGCTTTATATAGTAATCTTAAACACATGAGGCTCATTAACCTTGGCTAGTTAACTAATCAAATGCTGACCAAATGTCTGATCAAAGCTGAAAAGCAAGTTACTTCACACCCATTTGTAAAAGATTTACCTATGCAGACCACAGTCAAGATACAGCATAAATTGAAAAGTTGTTAACCATTTGAGTTCCAGAGGGGTACGCAATGCATTGCAGAGCAATGTGTTGTGTACCCCTCTTGCCCTCAAAGGGTTAAACAGGAGCGGATATATTAACAAGGGGTGCAGATAGACAAATGAGGCAGGATGTTAAGGGTTAAAAACATACCCAATAAACAGGAGTGGAGATATTAACAAGGGGTGCAGACAGACAGATGAGGCAGAATGTTAAGGGTTAAAACATACCTGGGAAGAGTGGAATCGAGATAATTAGAACTGCGAACACAGCATATTCAGCATACTCCTGTTTAACTGAAAGATGAGAAGGAAGACAGTGCACAAGAGATCTTAGTGCAATATGTATTAAAAAGCTCAATTTATATGATGTTCAGAATTAAGGCAATATAAAACAAAACAAAATGTATGGATCAAGTATTAAAACTATGTATCCATAGTATGCATTGTTGTTCTTAAAACAATATTAAAATGACATGATAGGCCCATTAAAGTTGTCACAGTATCCTGTATAATAATTAGCTAAATCATGTGTAACACCGCAACATGCGCAGTACACACTGCTGCGCATGCTGCACTCATGCGCAGTAGAGACTGCCCGCGCCATGGCTGATACAGAGCTGGGCGCTCCGAAGGAGAGTACAGCTCTGTATCAGCCGTGGCGTGGGCAGTCTCAACTGCGCGTGACTGCCCCGCGACTGGGTGGCAGTGGCACTGTGGCCCATGTAACGGGCTGTTCAACTAGTAAAGAAATAAAAACAATGAAGGTAATTCTCCAAAGTGGCTAAGGCTGCCCACAAGGAGACGGGATAACTGATATAGATGTGTTAGACACACGGAGCCTGTGAGTGACAGGGTAAGAATATATTACCAATATTGGCATAGGTCTAGCATTTATGTCGTAGAATAGTCGGATGACAGAGTATAGTAAAACTGCTTACAGAGTATATTCTTTGACAGATATCACTAAACAGTTGTTAACCTTTGAGTGCCAGAGGGGTACGCAACGCATTGCAAAGCAATGCATTCCGTACCCCTCTGGCACTCAAAGGGTTAATACATGTTGTTTCATTAGAGGTCTGGAATTTCAGAATAAAGATAAAGAAATATCCACAAAGGTAGTGGAAAGACAACTATAACTACAGTTTATTAAAGATACATTACAAAAACAGAACATAAAAGATACTTAGTTACTGCCGGAGTTTACATCAATATGGGAGAGCCCTCCATACGACTCTGCAGCAACAATCTTTTACACACACAGGCTTGAGATGAGGTACACGCTCTATCTCACAGACTTGAGACCAGGTACACTCTCCCTGGTCTCCAATGGCTCTAAATTAGAATCATGTTGATGATGGGATAAATACAGACTACACCCTTAAAGGTATGCAGGGTATGTCTAACACTATGCATGCGTATTTATTCGGTTATATAACACTGCATGTTGGCACTACCTGCCTCTCATAAATACTACGTAACTGAGGATGGCACTACTTTCTGTTTAGCCTGCTACATGACTGCAGAGCATTAACCCCAACTAACCATGAGGAGATCACCAAAAAAACATCCCTTACACTCCACCCTTGGTCTCCTCATGTCATATAGGTAAGTTGTGCACCTCTGCAGACGTAGAACAACAACGAGAAAGCAGGCACCCAATATATTTCCATACGATATACACAATAAGAGCTATGATAAACACATGCAACAGGGTCTGAAGGATGCCTGCAAACCAACCCCCCACACCTTTGAACCAGTTGGCAGGATTCAGAACCAATCCAGCCAGCCTGGCATTTCAGTGTGGTGCTTAGCTGCAAAATGTTCCTTCAACTGTTCCACCTGTTGAATGTGAGCCTCAATTGCATTGGATACATATTAACATAATGACAACAGGATGGGCCTACAATAGTACACATGCCCCCTTGACTAGCAGTAAGATAATCTAGTACAAAAGTCATTTGCGCTAACTGTGTATGGATCATTCTCAAATCTTCTGCAATTAAGTGAAAACCATCATCATACAGTTCAGTGATATCCTCGATTAACTGAACTAGATCTTGGATGTATATGCAGTTCATAGTCCCGTGACATCCACTTCCCTTCTGTACTGAGTATCTGACTGTCTGTCTTCTGTGTCTTCCTGGATGTCCTCCTGTCAACTCAAACTTAACCTTGGCAAAACTGAACTAATCCTCTTCCCTCCCTCTACAACCAGCCTTATCCCAGATATTACCCTCACCGTTAACAACACTACCATCACACCAACCCCTACAGCACGCTGCCTGGGGGCCACATTTGACTCTGCCCTATCCTTCATTCCTCACATCCAGTCAATCTCCAACTCATGCCGCCTCAACCTCCGCAACATCTCTAGGATCCGACCCTTTCTCACCCAAGACACTACAAAAACTCTAATCCAAACACACATCATGTCCCGTCTTGACTACTGTAACTCATTACTAAGTGATGACCCCACTACAGTCCATTATGAACTGTGTGGCAAGTCTAATCTACCTCACTCATCGCTTCTCCAACACCAATCCCCTCTGCCTAGCATACAGATTTAAATTAAAAATTCTGGTGCTAACTTATAGAGCCCTCACTAACACCGCACCCCCTATATTTCATCTCTCATTTTCAAATATACTCCCACTCGCCATCTTCGCTCTGCACATGACCTTCTGCTCTCCACAGCTCTTATCACATCCTCCCACTCCCGCCTATAGGACTTCTCCCATGCTACACCTCAGCTCTGGAGTTCCCGCCCCCACCCCATCAGACTCTCCCCCAGCCTTCAGATCTTCAATCGCTCCCTGTAAACTCACCTCTTCAGGGAAGCCTATCAACTACCTCCATAAACATTATCACCTAGATTCACCCCTTCCCTGGACCACTGCACTCAACAGCACTTCTCTCTCCCACTCACTGACTGGCAGTTCATGTGACAGGAGGCACTTACACCCAACAGCACTTACTCCTTCTGTATCCAACCTTCCTTCCACTAGACTGTAAGCGCTAACTAACAGGGCGCTCTAACCCTTATACTCTCCAAATTTGATTTGTACTATTTAATATCTCTGTATGTCGATTCCCCGTTGTACAGCACTGTGGAATTTGTTGGCGCTATATAAATAAAGAATAATAATAATAATAAGCAGATATGCTAAAGAGGTCCTGTGCCTGTAGCCTAAAAGAAGGATTATTATTGGCTATTGTAGGAGGTGGTTTACAAATAGGGAACCTGTTGGTTAGATCACCCTCATATAAATTAAATCATTTCAGAAGGAGGAACTCAGCCCAATTTATTCCTTAGCTGTATTTTAAAAATGTTTTATTATTATTATGACCAAAGGTCATTGCATTAATTCAGGAGTGATTGAATATGTGCACAGGTTTAGGGACTCAGGATTACGTTGATGGTACTTGTATGGGGGATTGCTCTTGAGTATAGATAATGCAATTGCCTGATTCTAAGTGAAGCTTGGTAAATGAGTATGTCCTTTTCCTAGAATTGGTACATTCTTCAAAAGATATATATTTCTTTTACTAGAGACGTGGTTCACAGACACCATAAATCAAGCTCCTTGCTCATACCTTCGGGCTCAAGTCTGTGTAATTTAAAGATCCAGAAGCTCTCTCCTCTGGCAAATGTTTGAAACCTGTTGCTTCTGTTTATCGTTGGTGCTATATATTCGATGCCCATGACTGTTAAATGCTCAATATTCCTATTTATATTATATCTATATCTGTACTGTGTCAATTGCATTGTTCTGAGTAAATGTGATTTAGTGATACCACTCATATATGTGAATCTTTAATTCACTAACCATTAACAGACACCCACCTAATAGGTATAGCTTGTATTGTGATCCGGTAAGAGCATCGAAAAATCTTTTATACTCCTGTTTAACTCCTCCTTCACTTGGAATGGTTCACTTTGGATGTTGAACCCGCTCAACTGTAAGCTCTATGGGTAATTTCTACAGACAAAGCTATGAGGGTCAGTTACACAGCAAACACTCCAATTAATGCACGTTTTAAAGTCTGGTGTCAGCCATATCGATAATAGTAGTATTTTCACTATGTCACTGAAGTTACTGTGAGAAATAGGAGACATTTAGGGCCTTATTCATCAAGCTGCAATTCTGGAGGAATCTGACAATACCATAGAGCAGATATTAAAATTCCCATTGATTTACATGTAGCTTTTAACCCACTTTGTGCTAGAGATGTCTCCACTGCATTGCACTGTTAAATTTTATGTCTCTCGTATGGTATAAATTATTTGCTCCAGAATTGCGCCTATTTAGCTTGATGAATTAGCAGATAGGTTGTTTATCCAGGGAACTATCTGACTGCCATTTGGAGTTGGGAAGGAATTTTTATATCCACTTGGGGCTTAATTGGAAAAGGCTTCAATGTTTTTTTTTTTGTTTGTTTTTTTGCCATCCTCTGGATCAACATGGGTAATTTGGCATGGGCCGAACGTGATGGGCGCATGTCTTTTTTTCATCCTCGTCAGCTATGTTACAATGTTACTATGTTACTCGCAAATGCTAGAGAGGACCCAAAATCATGGCAGGGTAGTCCACTGGAGACCTTTGTTTCATTCTAGTGTTAGATATATGTACATATACAATATACATAGGAGAGTGATTTTTATAACGCCAAAATCTGGTTACGTTTACTCTGTGGTACAGTTAGTTTGCCTCAGAATTCCTCTAGTTTTCTTGTGAACATAATGCCTGCCCTGGATTGCAACTTGTTTGGTAAGATGGATGTTAGACTATATAAATGTAGTCCTCCTACATACTCCAGCTCTTATATAAAGAGACAGTAAAACATCATCTGTAAAAAATATGTATTGTATTTTATTAAAACGTTATCCAGCCCACACTTGAAGGTTTTATGTGCAGTATCTCAATAGCCTGAAATGTTACAGTGATGCTGTTGCTAATAAAACATTCAAGTTTGAACTGCAATCACATTTGAATAAAACACCTCTCAGCAGAGGGTGGTCCCTTGTTGTACTCAGAGGATAAACACTACAATAAATATATTTTTTACATATTAAATGTTACTGTCCCTTTAATGTTTTGAATGCTAAAGATGTTTCCAAAGTATTGTAAAGCACTCCACTGGAAATATCTCTCATTCAAAGGTCTGAAATGTTTTAACCCTTAAGGGCCAGAGGGGTACACAATGCATTGTGGAGCAATGAGTTGTGCACCCTCTGGTCCATAGGGTTACATTGTGAAATATGGTAAGATATGGGAGACAAATCAGATAATTTCCAACTAACTAAATACGCTTACAGCTTTAATTAGAGAGTGAAAGATTTACCTGATATGCTAGCCTTTCTGTCATGTTCGCTCTTTGATAAATGGTCTCCTATTATTCTGCTGTGTTACTGGGATGTTACACAACTAGGTGTCTATTAATATTTAATTTGTCTTCATAACAGGAAGTTGTATGTTCTCTCATAACAGGTGGTGGCTTAAATAATGTTACAGCTAAACCATTTCTTCCTGTAGCGAGTGATTCAAATAAAGAATACTGTTTAATTAAGGAAAGAAATTAAATTTCACAGACGATTTGTAGCATATTCCTGTGAGTAGCCTTTTGGTGATCTCTGCCTATTAATAAAGAAGTTTCACTTCATCACCCAAACTTCAAAAACATCTGTGTCTTTCTACTACCACAGAACTTCTGTGAACACCCACTTGATTTAACTTCACTCAGGGCTATTTGTCAGTACTACATAAATGTATTTTTTTTTTTTAAGAAAAGTACCATATAGTATAATGTATTTTTATTACCCTGGAAAAGGTGCCTTGAGTACACCCTGAAGGAGGTCCCAATTTCATGTAAAGGGGCAATACACCTTATTACGAACATGCATGTGTAGAGATAGACAGATAGATAGATAGATAGATAGATAGATAGATAGATAGATAGATAGATAGATAGACAGACAGACAGACAGACAGATAGATAAAACGAGGGCATCACCAGTGGGTTTTCCTTGTGAAAATCAATAAGGCTTTAATGTGAAGAAATACAGAATACATCTCTGTATTTCCTCACATTAAAACATTATTGATTTTCACAAAAATACCCACTGGTGCTGTCTTCTTTTTTGTATCTTGTATTATCACTTACTAGGACTGTGCACCTTGGCATTTTTTTATGAAGAAGTGAGTGCTTCCACAAACCTGTGCTTCTTCATACAAGTTACCATGTAAACCATGTATAAAGTATATATTATATGAATATATTGATAAATTAAACATCTTTTTCTTTAAGGAATAGATGCTTTAGAGAAAGAACAAATTATTTTATTTACACAGGATTACTTATAAACACATATACTAAAGTTTAAATAAAAGCTATTATACGTTTTATTGCAGTGGAGCAATGTGATGAATTTATAGACACATCCCACAGACTCATCTCCTAAAAAGAGGGACATCAGACTGGGAAAAAGGGATAGAGGGATTTGGGTCTCAAACAGGAGTGTCCCTCCTAAAGAGGGACATTTCGAAGATATGACATTGGAATTAAAAGAACCTAGTTAAAAACTTGAAAAGATTAAAAAAAGATAGAACATTAAATACACTGAAAGTCTAAATTTGTACATTTGGTATTATTTTAATACCCTTTTTTGTCTCTTTGTAATAAAGGTAATACGTAGCTTGTAGTGGTAGGTGTGAGAGACCTATAAAGTGGACTGATGGAGCTCTGGCCTACTTGGGTCTCTCCCTACTCACTGCAAGCTCATTATCTCTGGAAAAGAAAGAAGATAGAAAAGCCATGGGTGATATCCCACACAGGAAAAGACCAGTTCAATACTGTATCAGAATTATGTCACTATTATAGAAAACACATTGATGATGCCATAAAAAAGAATATTTATTAATTACTTTGTATAATAAAAGAAAAAGATTAAAACATACCAGATACTGGCCAGCCATGTAAGGCGGGCCAGTATCTGGTATGTTTTAATCTTTTATTATTCAAAGTAATTAATAAATATTCTTTTTTATGGCATCATCAATGTGTTTTCTATAGTAGTGACATAATTCTGATACAGTATTGAACTGGTCTTTTCCTGTGTGGGATATCACCCATGGCTTTTCTATCTTCTTTCTTTTACTGAGATAATATGTTTAATTGATGACCTGCAATACGTTATATCAAACAATTTTCCTGGCTTGCTTTAATCACTGCAAGCTTACCCTGTTTGAATGCAGGTTTGCCTGTTCATATTAGATATTTTTATATTTTCATGTTTTTAACTAAAGAAAAACTAAAATGAGGGAGAATATTATAGTGTAGTAAATCTGACGTGTAAAGATGAACACACAGTTGAAAAATAATGTCGCTCACATTCTAAGCATTCTACTCAGAAAAATGGTAGCAAGTGAAGCATGTGAGGAATATTGACACTGCCCCCACACAGATCTCTGCTTGAGCAATCCAAACCAGGTTATCCTAAAATGGATCGCTAGGGACAACACAGACAGACAACCCACTGTATGCTGGATCACAAAAGAAGCCTTTCGATGAAACCTGATTCTAAGAACACATGAACATATATCATAGATATAAACTGATAACTGTGTAAGCATAAACAGAAAAACTAAAATTGAAAATAGCAATGAAATCTGGTCAGCTCACTGGCATGGAGTGTAGTTACTAGACTGTTGCTTTCTTCCTGTTGCTATTATGTACATGTATTTAATTTGTATGTAGTTTTTTTCTCATTTGTTTCTTTTGACACGTCATTTTAGCGCCCGAATTAGTATAATGCTATTTTATATTTTAGTGATTTTGTTTATGAACGACTCGCTTATCAGCAGGAATAGGATGTTCTGATTAATTTATTGGCTTATTTCACTCCATATCGGTGAGCCAACTGGATATAATTGCTATTTTTATTTTTTCTGTTTATGTTTGTACAGATATCAGTTTCTGTGATGTGTTCATGTATTCTTAGATCCAGATTTCATCAAAATATTTATTTGATACAGTACAGGACTAGTTAATGTTAATATATGAGCATCAACTTTATGTATGAGTGATTTTGTTTTTGCCCAACTCACTCATCAGTGGGAGTAAGATGATGTGATTGAGTTATTGGTTTCATTCCATGTTGTTAGAGCAATCCAAGTTGTTAGAGCAAGGCACGCCTAAAATGTAATGAAAAACAACTGCCTTGGTGCTTCAAAAAGAGGAGTAAATACAACATTTGCAAACGGGGACAATCCCCAAATAAAGAGTACTCATAAGGACTTTTTAAAAAAAGGAAAGTGTGTTTAATGTAGACGTTTCGGCTCGGCTGGGAGCCTTCCTCAGGACAAACCTATACCAGCAGAACCCCTTTTTCTAATCATTGGGTTTATTTATTGTTAATTTTATACAGAATACCCCCGGATCACTTGATTGTTAAAGGGTTAATTGTCCATAGGTTATTTAAATGGTCTTTTGTTTGGCAGTTTTACACACACACACACACACACACACACACACACACACATATATATATATATATATATATATATATATATATATATATCTGATATAGTGGTCAGTGATCTGCCAAACATTCTTTTCTTTTTGTGGATTATCCTGTGCACATGTGTTTGCTCCTGTTGCGAGGAGGGCCGGTACTTATATCCCCCACTGGCTCATATACCGGCTGAATCATATTGAAGCCAGTTATACACAAATGATATGAGTATGGTTCTATGACTACATCTGTCTGATACACCATTTAAAGTGCCTTCTGGTGGGGCTCTCATTCTGGTTGATGTCTTTCTATGTTTCTATCTGAGTGCTTTTAATTCCAATGCATTTCCTCACAAGAATTCCTCAGGGGCAATTTTACACTTGTGTAAGGATAGCAATATGTATCAGATAGCTGGCAATATGAATTAGATAGGACTCACCTGTAAAAAGGTATCTTGGAAAGATAAGTGAGCTTAAACTTACTTTAGCGAAACTATGCAACAAAAACCTCATTATTTTGACATTTTTTCAACTAATTGGTATAATATATGCTTTATACAGGGTTCACATTTGGGTAATTTGTATGGAGAAGCACAGGTTTGTTTTTCTGTTTTAGCTTTTGCTTTAGGCTGTTGCCTAGTTTTATGCCTTACTGCTCTCCATTTCTTATTCATTTGGATTATTATTTTTAATTATATATTATATGACTGTGTTATGGTGTGCTATTGCTGTGAGTTTCTTTCTTCTTATAAAATGGAAATGTACAGGGTAATCAACATGACGTAGGCTGGGTTTATAGATTGTGAAGAAGGGCTTGGCATGACCTGGCTATCACAGTACATATTAGTATCAGTGACAAAGTCAGTGGGAGATGATAGTCAGTTAAGAATGATTTTGGGGATCTAGAGCTGGGCAAAAAGCAAGAGTTCATCCATTAAGTCTTGGGAATAGGTGCTTTCTAATAAGACAAAATCAGGGATTTTTCACAGTAAGGGCAGTAAGGTTGCGGAATTCTGTAGATGTTTTCACAAACATATTGGATACCATTCTAGGGGCTTGATTTAAAAAAAAAAAAAAATCGGTAAAACTGCTGGTAAGGCAATAATCATTACCAAATATTAGCCATGTCTGAGCACCACAGCTATGAAATAAGCCATCTACCAGAATGACCAAAGAGCATAGGCCTAAAAGAGACACGTTGCCTCAAAACATGCATCACACCTTTTTTGACCTCACCATGCATTAATTTCAGTCACTAAATAACTCCAGATACGTCAGTTTCAAAGGAAACAAGATAGCAGTTGAAGTTGTCTAGCGACGTTAAATGTTTCTGAGACGGATTCAAAATCACAGGCAATCACAACACGCCAAAGTAACAAGTATGTACATTCAAATACACCTATAAACACCCCAAAATAACTGGCACGCTTTCCTGTGTTTGGAGGTTCTCAGATCTTGAACACAGGGCCCAGGAGCTTAGCAAAGAGATAGAGATAGATAAAGAGAGAGAGAGAGAGAGAAAGTAGTCACTAGAGAGGTATAAGGAATGGAGAGCAGAGAGCATTGCATTTAAATATACACATAATACACTTTGCAACATATTGCACACATTCATACACACACAAACACACACATATTTTATTTTTTTTACAGTGTGAGTTTGTTAGTGCAAATAATTGACAGAGAGTGATTATGACCAAGCGCCTGTGGGAGTGAGCTGCTGTGTGTGTGGCTGTGTGAAGGAGATAGATGGGAAAGTGATAGGAAGATAGCAGGGAGATGAGTGAAGGCTGGAGGAGTGGTGAGAGGTGTAGGAAAGGAGGAAAGACAGCAGGGGATTATCAGTGAGAGGAGGGGGAGAGGGAGAGTAGCTGGGTGGAGGGGTACCCAACTACACTCAGGTACACAGCTGATATTATTATTATTATTATTATTCTTTATTTATATAGCGCCAACTAATTCCGCAGCGCTGTACAATTGGGGAATAGACATACAGAGGTATTAAATAGTACAATCAGATGTGTAGAACAGGAGGATCAGAGGGCCCTGCTCGTGAGAGCTTACAGTCTAGAGGATATGGACCAACATATCAGTGGGAATCAGAGGGAATGTGCTGCAGGGCTACACACAGCCAGGGACTGAGCAGGCAGGTTCTAAACCCCAAACCGCCTCTCAATGTTCTGACAAATTCCAGGCTGGTGAGGAGGAAGACAGATTGCAGGCCATCATGTACTCCCACAAGGAGAATATGGCCCTCGTGCAGAGCATCATCAAAAGGGAGCACATCTTGTTCTCCACGGAGAGGCCCAGTGGCATTGTTGCGCGGAAGAAGCTCTCCTGTTGAAAGGTCCTCAATGCAGTGAATGTGGTGTCAAGGTATAAGTGAACCACCGACCCTACAACGAAAAGATGGAGAGACTGCAAGATGGGAGACCTTGCCATGCACACAAGAGGCACCCCCCCCCATTTTCTTTGCCTATTACTTTACATGGTAGCCATGGTTCATAGCAAAGAACATGGCATTGGTATTGGTTGCTGTTATTCCTCATGTGCCACATTGTGGTAAAAGCATCTTTATTTCAAAAAGGAGATCAGTTGAAGGGGCAAGTGCTGGATAGAATAAAATATGGTCTTTGCTCAAAGTAGTGATGGAAGAAAGAATTCCTTGGGAGAACTCCAAATACACAAGGTTCTCCAAGTTTGGCAGGCTGGTACAGTTGTGGGTGCAGAAGAGTTTGTGTCGAGGAGGTATGGAAGATAAATGTCTATAACAAAGGCAGTTGAGATGACACCAGTGGACTCTGTGTAGGATTCCAGCCATCTGTGGTGCCAGCTGTGCAGAGACTTTCCTTCACCCAATGTGAGTGGGTTGAACATTCCAGAGCTGCTCTGTAAGCTAGACAAACTGACAGGGACAGTGTTTAAGACCATTTGATTACATGCTGAATTGCATTTGTCACTGTTTCACCTAATGGATGCACTTTTTCTTCCCAACCTGTGGCTTGTACTAACAACCTGGACATTCTTCTTTGGTTTTCTCTATTGTTTTTTGGGTTTCATCATAATATTTATTTTGCTTCTTAGTTAGATTGCTCCACTCTAAGCCTGATAATGTACTGACACTGATGATGACATTGTTGATTCCAGGACTGGCTTTGACAGGCAGCGTTTGAACCAGGATATAAAAATATTCATTAAATGTTTCACTTGGTTAATGTTATTATCGTGGCTGAAGGAAGCAATGTGATATGGCAGCTCTGTGTTGGTCTAGTCTACCTAACACTTCACATATCCATGGGATAATGGGTATTACATTTATATAATTTCACTGGAGTGGATAGTTTTGGGAAGGGTGACTCAGTTATTAGTTTTAACCTTATTTTCTGCAAAAAAAAAAAATCAATATTTATGACTTGATAGAATTGTACTGTGAGACTAAAATCTATTTTGTAGAGTTAAAGCTATTCTTAATAACCATATATTAAGTCACAAATAGCACAAAATGACAGACATTCACATAGATAGACTGGACTGATGTATGAAGGATGCTAACCTATGTAAACTATGTCCATATGTATAGATCCCTTTAACCCCTTAAGGACCAGCGTGGTCGGCACTTAAGGACCACAGAGCTTTTTTTTTGTGCGATCCTGTTCAGGGCTCCCCGAATGCAGTACAGCCACATGGGGAGCCCCGAAATCCTTGATATGCCAGGACCATCATGGATCCTTATAGTAAGTTTGCATAACGGTCCTGGCAGGTTATGGGTCCTTATGAAGTTAACTAACATGTTGAGGATTTTCAGTATGGCTTCTTTTCAGAGTTAAACATTCTGTATGCACAGATTAGACCATTGCTAGAGTCATCATATCAACAAACTGCAGTATTTGCCAACACATTGAAATCGGTCCTCTCAAACCTGACCATTTAGTGTGCATTAACTCTTTCAGTGCCAGAGGGGTACGTAACGCATTGAAAAGTACCCCTCTAGCACTGAAAGGGTTAAACATTTGTCTTTGCCCATCTGTTATGAAAAATGTCTTTGCCACAAGTTACGACAAAGGTAATGGTGATGAAATGCTTTGTTCTTTGACCTCCTAGATAACTTTGAGACAATAATGTGCATATTTATTCTACAATAAATGCATGACAGCAAAACGGATAATGAACAATCAAGGTTATTTCCCATGGATATCTGGTATAAAAACAGGATAAATCATATTAGGTTCAGTATGTAGTAGGCAATTTAGTTAATACTAATAATGAGAAACCTGAATCTTACTGGCAAATGGAAGATGCTCTATAGTGTTTTAAATGGAATGACTGCAAGTGAGAAGTGGAAGTCAGAAAGATTAGGAAGGCTGGGAGTGTATTTTAACTCTGAGTACTAGATGGGGGTTCAAAACATTGCAAATAAATGCTTTTGGATATTACTCTGGCACTCAGAGTGTTAATCAGGTTAACACCTGTCATGAAATTCAGAAAGTCATCTTCCATTAATCATCTCTACGGCACTCACATCTTTTATACTATTAAGATTGGGTCTGACTGCAAATGTTGATTAAATGCCAATTACAAATATGTCTAAGGGCTCTTTCACACAGGTGACAGAAATATAGCAGCCCCCTGCTACATTTCCATCACCCACATTCTACCTCATTGCCATGGAGATCCTGTCATGGAGGAAGGTGGACTAATGGTGACAGCAGAAACCTTGCAAGCATCAACCAAATATTATTGGCTGACGCTCACATGGGTTGGCCATTCGTTGGAGGTTGTGATGAGCATTGCAACCTCCAATGTAACTTGTTTGAAAGATATGTCAGTGACACCTACAGGATTCCATGCAGATCTACCCTGATGCAGCTACTTGAGTGAAGTAAAGACACAGTATGTTGGACTTTGGAACATTACTGTGTACCAATACTCCCCTGTGGGAATTATTGTATTAATATAAATTAATGTCTTTTATCTGTTGCCTTTATTTAATTTTGTGCACTGATTCAGTTCTCCTTATCTTCCAGTTTCACTAATGTGAGCTCCTTCTTCCTGCAGCCTGTAAAATATTTATGGGGGGGGTATGCACTAAGGAGTGATAAAGTGAAGTTGACTTTTCCAGTTATTTCACTTTTTTGATAGAGCCAATGTACTAAGATTTCTCCCACTTTGAAGATCTGCATAGGCTCTATATAATAACATAGGGACTAGAGAAGTGATGTCACTGGAGGAGTCATCTCAACTTTATCACCTCAGTGTATAACCCCCCAAGACTCATCTGTATTTGCAAAGCATTACAAGAACACAGAGGCCTACATACTAAGAAAAAAATGGAGCAGGGGGCATTAATTTAAATGTAGCTTTATAATGCGACGAGGACCCTTCTAGCATTCATGGGGCTAAAAGCTCAACTTACATCAATGGGAATTTTTATTTTCCCCCTGTGGTGCTGTTGGTTTGATCCAGAATTTCTCTTAGTACATCTGTTTTACTGGGGTGAATGTAATAATTCCTCAGTGCAGGTCCACCGCTGCAGGCCTCTAATGCTAGTGGTTACACTTAGGGTATGCACTATAGCACGTAGTACATACCAGTGGACAGTTTCCACCACTATTAGAATTTTAATACATGAAATCCCCATACACCAGCCCCATAGTATGTGCAGGGAAATGGTATACATTCATGCCATTTCTTATATTCCTTGTTTAGTGCATAGCCATAAAGGAATGCCCCAAAATGTCCACAGCCTGCCCCATTGCTGTCCTCTTGGCACAAGAAGCATTAAGGGGAAACAAGTCTAGTAAATTCACAATAGGCAGGATTAGATCTAAAGATATATTACATCTCCTGACATAGCTTGGAATCTTTCTAATATATCCACCCCGGTGTACTCTGTATGTGTCCTACTCTCTGTTCCTGTTGGGTGATGCGAATACACAATGGGCTTTAACATTATGTTTAATCCTTTGAATGCCAGGAGGGTGTTCAATGCATTGCTTTTAAATGTCATGGGTCCTCTTCTGGCACTCGGTGGGTTAAATACAAAATAGATCAGTCCTGGAGCAAACAATCTGCACTGTTATGGGTAAATAAATATTGCCATTGATTTATATGGACTTTTAAAGCCTTGAATTCTATAGAGGTCTACAGTGCATTCCGACATTGGTAGAGGCTCTATTTAAGTAACTGGACATTTGGTGACTTTTTTATGTTTCCCCTGTGGCTCAGTTTACTGGTCCCAGAATTGGTCCACTTTGCTTTTACATGCAAGAGCCCACAAGCAGACAGAGCAGGCCTAATCAGACACCCAGTGACTCTGACGCAGAAAGATGTGCACCACAGAAAGCAATTGCACCACAGAGTACAAATAAATATCCCCATGTATTTAAATTGGGCATTTAAATCCTTGACTTTAGATTAGTCTTCCATGTTTTGCAAACAAATTGCAGCTGATGACCCGTGGACTGACTCCTATCAAATTTTGCAAACCCATATTCATGGTAGATTTACAAGACGTAACATCTAACTTACTTCAGGAAGTTAATATTCCCATAACCCCACATACCCACAAGAGCAAGGTGTCATCTCAGCTATATAAGGTTACTTTTATAAAGGTTCTCTGGATCTGCATTGGATAATGGGAATCTGTTTTATCAGAGACACTGACTATGAAGGAATGGCAAGACCTCTTCTCTGACATCAACAGGAATTCACTAGTATTAGTCTGAGTGAATAAGCATTCAAGACCCTTCACAATACCTACATGGTGCCTGAAAGATTTCAAATGACTAACCCAAACAATACAGATCTCTGCTTCAGACTCTGTAGTGACAAGGGGACCTTATTGCATGTAGAGTGGACATGTCGAAATGTGGTGCTCATCTGAAGGCATGTAGAGCAAAGGGAGGTCCTTAGTGTGCCAAGGTTTATTATTGGAATGGGTGTAAAGTTCCATTTTGTGGTGGCCATTTTCACAAGAAATACACAATTCACTGTTTATGTGGAAATTCCTACACAGAAAATATATGAAATGTATGCATTTTCATTAAAACCAATGAATTTCTTATAACTATTTTGTTTTCTGTCTATGCTTTCTAGGGCCATTCAATTGACACTATGTAGTACTAATGATGTATATCTGACACTAGGAAAGAATTATTAAAATATGTCATTAAAATATTAACTACTAAGTGGCATTAATGCTAAAATGTTTCATTCTGAAATTAATATTAAGGTATAAAAAGGTACTGATATCCCATCACCATATCACTCAAGGAAGGAAGGGTGATTCCTTTCAGAAACATTGCCTATATGTACGGCACATAATAAAAGTTATAATATCCCTATAACCTTTAGTGTGATCTTCAATCATACTTTTAAAATCAATGTGAAAGAAAATCAGTTATGCACGTATAAAGGAGCTATACACCCCTTAGAAAGCTCTTTCAACAAATAAATGAGTAATATAAAATTGTAGGAAGGAACTATATCACACTGCAAATAAAATGCTATATTCACTTTTCAATTAAGCCAATTATTGGTCCCTTGGATCCTGGAATGGAATAGGATTTAGGCTGACACTGTCAACTTGAGCTATTGAAGAAGGTGGGAAAGAAAATAGGGGAAAAACTGAATACATAGGGTTGAAACTCCCAGGGGAGGAAGCAAACATGATTACCTAGCAAAAAATATATATACTATCTAAAAAGTGTTTTTGGTTCGCTGTCAGAGGGTAGGCCATACAACTCTGAATGGCTGAGGAGGAAGCAGGGGCCAATCACCACTGCTCACCGATGTTGATTAGGAGGAGGCAACCACCACTTATGAAAACTCCACTTTGTGCATCCTCCTCAGCCAAATCCATTACCTCATCATCTTCCCTTCTCCTCCTCAACTTTCACTTTTGCCACATTAAAGGGGAGAGGCCATACATTTCACCATGCCGAAGGGTAGGTACCACCCTGTTCCTTGTGGAGAAGGGAAGGGGCCACCATGTACTTTTCCAATGTCTATACAGACACAGTCCAATGGGGACATGATGGACCCTACCCTTCGCCATGGCGAACAGGGTGGTCCATCCCCTTCGCAATGGTGAACATCCAGTTCATCAACTCCTCTTAGATTACCCCCTCCGATTTCATGACTCCTGTTCATCTGCCCTCCTTTCAATACCTATCTCTTCTTCAAGTCCTCTTCAATGTCCTTCCCATTCATCGAATCCCTCCAATTCACAAACTAGTCTTCACCTGCCTCCTCCCATTTGACCTCTATTCTTCTCCTGACCTCCTTCCCACTACCCAGCTCCTCTTTTCTTGCCCTCTCCCATGATGCGGAGAAGGGGAGGGGTCACCATCTCTCATTCTTCTCATCGGTGTTCATCGCCTACCCCACTGCACTTCGCCCATCCACTTCCCATGTACCTCAACACAGGTCTCTGATGATGATGATGACATTACCATGCTAACACTGGAAAAATTAAACATTAAAACAACATAACCTCTAACAAGGTAAAGTGGAACAGTCCCTTTGTACCACACAGGTAATTTTGAAAGAGTTTTGAAAGTGCATACATTTATGTTAGCAATTTTTTTTAATTTCAAACAATTATTTGAAATATTTAAATTTGTTTAGTTGTCAGTTTATGCAAATTACATGAGGTAATACTTCATGGTCTGAAATGCCAGTTGAAATGGACAAATAAATAAAGCTAAATATATATATATGTCATAAATTATTGTTTTAAATAAAAAGTGACCATCATAAGTATAGGGGATTTTTGTAAACTCTTTTAAAATCCTCTTTTTGTTTCACAGTGACATTTCCACTTTATCACAAACATTTTAACCTGAGTGATTACCTGTTACATCAAAGTGCATAGTACAAATCAGCAATTTCCCAAACATGTAGGTTTGAAAAGTTAACCCCTTGGGTGTTAGAGAGGTCTCCCATGTATTGCATTGCATAAAAGGGGTTAACAGGCATTTTGCAGTGTTGTACATTTTTTTACAAAGTGCCTGCCATGCAAAGGGCTTCAGATTCTGCCTGATTAATTCAGCAAGGTCTCTGTGGTGCCTAATGACAAATACTATCTGTCACAATTTGATGTAATGCCATGATTCAACAAGGAAAAGCTTTAGACAGATGCTCGGTGGTACCTTCCCTCTGTGGGCATGACTTTTCCTTGACTCGGTAGCTCTTTGTAGAAAGCAAAAGAAAGCAATTCTGGGGCAAACCAACTGCACAATTGATGACAAATAAACATTTCCATTCATTAATTTAGTACATGTAACCCATTTGTGTTGAAGATGAATCTAGCATTCAGATGCACTAAGGTGTAATGAAGTGGAGATAACTTCTCCAGTGATATCACTTCTCCAGTTCCTATGTTATTTTATGGAGCCCATGCACTATGATCCCTAATGTTTGAGAGATCTTATACATAGGCCCCGTAGAATAACATAGTAACTGGAGAAGTTGGGGGAGAATCACTAATGGTGATAAAGAGATGATGAAGTGGAGATGACTCCTCCAATGTTGTCACTTCATCATTTCCTATGTTATTATATAGAGACTGTTCACTAAGGTCTCCAAAGCTGAAGAAATCTTAGTGCATAGGGTCCATAGTAAAACATAGGAATTGGAGAAGTGATAAGCTTCTGTTATCTCTGCTTTATTTCTGCTTTATTACAGTGCATAATCTCCAGTGGATTAAAAGCCCACTTTACATCCATGGGAAGGTTAATAGTTTGTGTGCCCTATGGTGCAGTTGGTTTGAGCCACACTTTACTTATACACAAAAGGCCCAGTTTATGTAGTTGCAGTTTTGTTTTCAAAGCCCTATGGAGAATTGCCAGGAACTGGACAAACACAAGATATGATGGAACTGATATTATCACGGTGCCCGTGATTTGCTGCAGTTCCTTGTCTGTCACCACTAGGGGGCTGCTATTGGCTGTCTGCAGATAGCCCGCCTCTTATTGCCTATTTAAACCTGGATTGGGCACCCTTTGAGTGCCCTTTCGTGTTGTTTCTGACCTTCTTGCTATCACTATGCTAGTGATAGCTGGGCCCCTGTTCCAGTGTTCCTGAGTTCCTGATCTCCTGTGTTCCTGAGGTCCTGATCTCTACTGTTCCAGTGTTTCCTGGATGCTGAGTTACTCCAGTCCTGGTTCCGGCCTAGTCTCTGGTGTTGCAGTTACTGCTGAACTTCTTCTCTGCTGTTTGCTGACCTGACTGAGGGTTGCTGGTTCCTGTCATCTCATCACCTGTCTTCAGTATCCTGGCGACCTTCTGCCTGGTCGCGTTGGTGACATTGCTCAATTCCGTGTTGGTCCCAGCGTGCGGACGCTGGTTTGCTCCTAAGCCTTGCGGCTATACAAGCTCGCTTGTTATACCAGTGTGCGGTCACTGGTTGGCTCCAAAGCCTATCAGCTATACTAATCTGTGTTGGTCCCAGCGTGCGGACGCTGGTTTGCTCCTAAGCCTTGTGGCTATACAAGCTCGCTTGTTATACCAGTGTGCGGTCACTGGTTTGCTCCAAAGCCTATCAGCTATACAAATCTGTGTTGGTCCCAGCGTGCGGACGCTGGTTTGCTCCTAAGCCTTGCGGCTATACAAACTCGCTTGTTACACCAGTGTGCGGTCACTGGTTTGCTCCAAAGCCTGTCAGCTATACAATTCTGTGTTGGTCCCAGCGTGCGGACGCTGGTTTGCTCCTAAGCCTTGCGGCTATACAAACTCACTTGTTACACCAGTGTGCGGTCACTGGTTTGCTCCAAAGCCTATCAGCTCTACAAATCTGTGTTGGACCCAGCGTGTGGACGCTGGTTTGCTCCTAAGCCTTGCGGCTTTACAAACTCACTTGTTACACCAGTGTGCGGTCACTGGTTTGCTCCAAAGCCTATCGGCTATACAATTCTGTGTTGGTCCCAGCGTGCGGACGCTGGTTTGCTCCTAAGCCTTGCGGCTATACTACTCGCTTGTTACTCCAGTGTGCGGTCACTGGTTTGCTCGCTAAGCCTAACGGCTATACTATTCGGTGTTGGTCCCAGCGTGCGGACGCTGGTTTGCTCCTAAGCCTTGCTGCTTAACGATTCTGCTATTTGCCAGTTTCATCTGACTGCTGCTATTATCTCTGGGCTGCCCTGCCCGGTATTGGTAAGGCCGGTAGAACCTTTTGCCACATTCCATCTGAGGTTGCCTTACCCGGTATTGGCAGGGCCGGTAGAGCCTACATTGTGTATCTATTGAGGCTGCCTTGCCCGGTAATTTGGTAAGGCCGGTAAAACCGTTATGCTATTCCATCTGCAGGTTGCCTTACCCGGTATTGGCAAGGCCGGTAGAGCCTAAAGACTGTCCTGTCCGGTATATTGACAGGACCGGTAGAGTCTGCCTTCTGTCTGTGCTATATTCTGTATATATATATATATGTATGTTATTGCCATCCTAAGTTATCAATTTATTATTTCAATAAAAATTGATTTTTTTTACCTAAAACTTGTGTCTGAGAGTCATAATAAACCGTGACAGATATGCATCTAAAAATGAATGAGATACCTGGACCGGATGGGTACAATATGAACAAAACATCCATTTCGATAGGATTACACTTAGGCTTATAGACAAACAAACATAAGTAAAGTTGTTTCAGATTAGATTAGGAGGCTCACATAAAGAAACAGTAACACGTACTATGTTAAAAAATTTTTTATATATATATATATATATATATATATATATATATATATATATCCTATATAATAATTCGCTAGAAAGTTAGTAATGGCACAGTTATGCGCAGTACAGACTGCTGCGCGTGCTTAAGTCATGCGCAGTAGAGACTGCCCATGACAAGACTGATACAGTGCAGGGATCAGCCACAGCGCGGGCAGTCTCTACTGAGCATGACTGCACCGTGACCGGCTGGCACTGTATCAGTCGTGGAGTGGTCAGTCTCTACTGTGCATGACTGCCCCGCGACTGGCTGGCAGTGGCACTGTGGCCTGTGTAACGGGCTCTTCATCTTGCATATATATAAAAGAAGACTTCTGTGTGCCTGGCAAACACACCCAGGGGCGGCAGTAAGGAGGAGTTACTGCTCTCATTGGGGGATTCAATGGGGGGGGTGATTTTCATAGGAGTTACAGTAGCTGAAAATCATGCAGGGACTTGGCCTGCCCCCACTATCCAGCCTGACCACCACTATCCAACTGAGAAAAAAAAATTGCTGCCATTTGCTCCTACACCACAGACACACACACACCAGCCCTGCTACCTGTATCCCACCTGTTTTCAGCCACCTATCTGCCTGCTTTAGACGCTACATGTCCCTCACTCACACACTGACTTACAACCAAGCACAAACCATGAGGATGCAGTTGGCCTACCGTCGAAGAGGAGACAGGTCTGCACATCGCCACTACATGTCTACTATGGTGTCAGCGCCATTTTTTTTTTTATTCTCACCACGGGCGGGCTGGGCCGGGAACTGGCCTGCCTTCATGCGCTCACTCAGGTGCCCGAGCACCATTGATTGCCAGGTACTGAGCAGTTCTTAGCACAGGAGGGAAGCAAGACGGCATCTACAGGTAATGCCTATGTAGCGAGACTCCCATGCATGGAAGTGCAGGGAATTACATGGCACACACGGTCATCTCTACACGCACACACACAGTGGAAAACAGCTGTGTATCCAAAGCTAAATAAACTCTGGCCTCAATATAGATTTTATAGCCTTGCAACACTATGTGTGTCAAGTGTACAACATTAATGTGCAAACAAATGTTACTGTGGTTTAAATAGTCAGAGTCGGGTAGTGGCGACAGAGACAACACAAAACACGTAGTATACTTGATAACCAAGTGTAAGACTACATCAAATGAGCACAAAAATAAAGCGCAGGCTTCACATACACCACAGCATGGAAATATAAACATGTATGACTTTCACATTTATATATGCTACGTTTCAGATATCATACTTGAATTGCATATGTTTAACTACTGAAAACAGCCGATAACTCTTCACCATTTACAACGCTACACATATTAGCGTGCCCTCAAGAAGCATGGCTGCGGGTACTTCAGGTGTCACTCACATGCTTCCCTGAGCACTAATGGATGCATTTTCATGCTCTTCCTCCTGCATACCTCCTGACATTAAACTGTTAACCCTTTGAATGTCAGAGGAGTACGCAACACATTGCTTTGCAATGCGTTGCGCACCCCTCTGGCACTCAAAAGTGCCATCAAGCCAGTCGATCGAGTAACAGCGCATTCCGTGTCTGATGACCTCTCACTCCTGTGAACACATGGCCGGGCACTGCTGTTCCCTTTACCTTGGCTGCCTACAACTACATAAATATGCCTAACTGAAAACACGTCTGTCCGGTGAGAAGACTAGCCCCGTTAGTGGTGAGATGTCTGCAAAGCTGTTACTGTAGCAGGACAAGAAAGAGAGGGAAAAACTACTGTGGGGTATGTATTTCAACAGATTAACCCCTTACATGATACATACCCCCACTTTAAAACATTGTATGGTAGCATCATGCCGCACTATTTATTTCTGTACTCTTAACCCCTTTGAGTGCCTTCTAATACATTTACTACCTCTTTGGCACTCAAACTCTTACGACACTTGCTTTAACTCCTGCAGGGTACAATACTGACAGTGACAGACACAAACAGACTGTGTCTATATGCTTGTGCCTTCCCTTCTCCCTCTGCTTTCTTATATTAACTGTTTGCATGCCAGAAGGGTAGCCAACGCATTGCAGTGCTTTGTCTATCCTTCTGGCACTTAAAGGGTTAACATGTTCACTCTTTCAGGCCCAAAGGAGTTAGCGATACATTGCTGTTTCTATATGTCAGTGCATGTGTGTGCTTCTCTGTGCCTGCTGTTTCTATATGTCAGTGCATGTGTGTGCTTCTCTGTGCCTGCATGTGTGTCTCTCACTCTGTGTGTGTGTTGCAGGTGTCTTTGTATATCACTGTGTGTGTGTGTGCATGTCCGTTGCATGTGTGTCTCTGACTTTGTGTGTGTTTGTGTGCATATCTGTAGCATCTGTGTCTCTCACTGTGTGTATGTGTGTGTGCCTGTGTGTTACATATATGTCTGTGCAGTGTGTGTGCATTTGTCACACCTATGCCAGATACTCTAATACTCATTTTAAACACCTTCTACATTCTCTACATAACATGACGGGCAACACTGTCCCACGATGCTAGTATATATATATATATATATATATATATAAATATATATAGATAAACATAAAGAATCAGCACACTCAGGATTTTTTAAAGTGAAAAACCAAATGTATTGTCAACGTTTCATTGTGGACCCTGATGAAAATGTGTTATCCACATTGAAACATTGACAAAACACTTGGTTTTTCACTTTAAAAAATCCTGAGTGTGCCGATTCTTTATGTTTATTTATGTATGTTTATCCTACCTGATTCGGCACCCAGGAAATAGTTCTGTTAGAGTGCTTCCCATTTGCACTATATATAAATATACATATATATGAAACTTGATGCAATCTTACAATGGCTCTGCTGTTACACCATCCTATGTGCAGCTCTTTTGAGTTGACCATATATCTCCAGAGGAAGGTTTATCAAGAGCACCACTATACATTTTCAGACTTTTGAGATACTGCAACTAGTAAGCACAAAAAAGGAGGAGGGCAGCACCAGTGGGACTTAATAAATAGGAAGCTGGAAGTTGTGATGCGGAGAGGATGTTCTCAGGCTTCACGGTTGTCTACTCCTGGCAATGTGTAAGGGAGGGCACTCTGCTGGAGATTTGTACTCATTGCCAGGAGTATGCCATCCCTCCATCATTTTGATTGTTTGAGGGCTGTTACTGCATAGGATGCGACAGGGTGATCCCAACATCCTTCCAGTCCACAGAAGGATATGTATCTGGGATGTCTAAGTCTACATTTTCAGTGGTATTGGATCAGGTGTTGACAGTTCTGAAGTGGAAGGCCTGGAGGTACATTCACATCCCTTCCAACTAGATGGAGTGGGCACGTGTCAAGAAGGAGTTCTACACAAGGGAAGACATACTCAGAGTCATGGGGGCACTTAAGAGCTCCTCCACATGAGGGACATTCCTACATCAATCTAAAGCATTTCCACTCCATCATAGGCCACATGGTGTGTGATGACAACATGAGGATCACCTATGTATGTTTTTCCTGTCCTGGCAGTTGTCATGGCTCCTACATCCTCAGGCACTAATCTGCTTACCGGGACTTTGAGAATGGAATCTATAAAGGATGATGACTTTAGGGTGCGTGACCAATCTACACATCAAACCACATCCACAGGGACATACATACGATTAATGAAAACTCAGCTTAACATTGTCCACCATATGGTTCATGTGTCACAATGTTGCTTTTCTTCCATAGCTCACACCTGTACCAAATTCACAAAACACCTGCACAGGACCATTTCAGTAAGGCTCACCTCAGGACCAGGAATGCTATAGAATGCACCTTTAGCCTCCTTAAAACAAGATTTGAGGCCTGGATAACTCAGGGGGAGCTCTTCAATATGCACCAGGGAAAGTCTGCAATATCATACTAGCATGCGCCTTACTCCACAATATCACAGTCAACACATGTGTAGTGGAGGATCTGGATCCAGAACTATTGTGGAGGTGCCTGTGCCCCACCCGGAGGATGAGGAGACCCTTGAGGGACGGAGACATGATATAGGCTTATCAGCGACATCTGTACTTGTGAGTATGACCATGATTAGCCATGGGGAATGTGTACAAACACACTCACGCAATACATAATGATATGTTTTACTCCACAGGATGACTGAGATTCACATGAGCGTCCATTCTTAAAATTGCATTATTAAACATTGCAATGAATAGCTGTCTCCCTAATGAAAACATGCAGCTACAATGCAATGTATGGGTGTAATTGAAGCTGCGAATTCAGCTGAAATCTGGATTTCCGTTAGGGCATGATGACATTGACACTTGGCGGATATCATCTATCACCCTGAGAACACCGGTACACCCAATTGCCTATGCCCATCATTTTAATGAAGTATTACTAACAGAAAATAATCAGATTTAGAACTGAACATATTAATATCCAGCATATAACCCTTTGAGAGGTAGAGAGGTATCCATTGCATTGAAATGCAATGTATTGGGTACCCCTCTGGCAGTTCATGTGTTAAAGGGGTGTTAGAGGTATTAGAAAAACAATAGGTCTGCGATGTCTTATCCAGCTGAATAGGAATGGAGTTTCTGTGTAAGAGTGTTGGCTACTGCATAGTAGTAACTAACTGAGAGGTAGGACTTGATAAGGACACATCTGTTACTGCACAATGGAACAAAGGAGAGACATGACCAACACCTAATTAGCCATTTATATGTGCTTGCCCTGACACAAAGTTGATGTATCAGAGGTTATCCACATCATGAAAAGCAAGGTGTTGAGGGCCCACACAACATCCGTATGCTTTACCAAACTCCTCCTTGGTTTGTGTCTGTCCCTTGGCCAGTGGTTCCCTCATGATCTGAGTGTGTCTCTGATGTAGCTGCAGGTGAGGCACATGTAGAAACAGACATGGGGGGCCAGCATGTGATGCATTTGACCATGATCGTTCTGCCCCCACCACATCTATGGCCTCCTCACTGACTGCAGATTCTTGTTCCCCTGGTTTAGTCTGTAATGGTGGTGTGTATTTGGTGAGTGGTTCAGGTCTCTGTGGCTCACCTATGAGTTCAATATAGGGGTAGTCGTGTGCAATGCATGGGATACCATCCTCGCACTAACTGATTGATCAGCTTGACAAGGTACAATACATTGATGGAAGCAACCTATTGTAGCTGAGCTTTCTTTATCATATTTATCCAGAACAGAGAGGGTGGCAACGAGTGATGCATGCATGTTGGGTACATATTATGTGACATAGAAGATACATCTGTATGAATCCAGGGTGATCAACTGTAGCTAAACAGATATTGTGAGCACCATTCCCATTATCCGCAATCATGGATCATGTGCTTGTTAAGTAGTGTGTGTTGTGCTTTCATAACGGAATGGTTTTGGGTACCTTATTGAAATGTCACCCTCTATTTGGCGATCAATGAAACACTGCATTGAAAAGGGTAACATCAGAATGTCACCCGCATCAAAAGGGTGATGTTCTGATGTTGCAGGCTTCAGTGTTGGGTAGCCTCCATCTGTGCATTGTCGCAGGCTTCGAGTAGGTGTCGAGTAGCCTTCATCTGTGCAGGCTTCGAGTAGGTGTCGAGAAGCCTCCATCTGTGCATTAAGTCTCAGGCTTCAGTGTCGAGTAGCCTCCATCTGTTTATTAACCCACCGCTTAACCCAATGCCGTGAAGGCTGTGGATCATACTTACATATACATTTTTTGCCTTTGTAAGCCAAACACTGCACATCTATCTCTCAATCATCGTACTAACCAAAAAGATGGCAACATTGAACCTTTGAGTGCGGGGGGTACAGAACACATTGTAAAGCAATGTGTTCTGTACCCCTGTGGCACTCAAAGGGTTAATATTCAGCATATGTGCCACCAGGCACTTTAGTTCTCATACCTCTGTTCTGGTATGAGATCTAGGGTGAGATGTTCAGAAAGTCATCATTATGAAAATGTTGTCAGATCATTAATTGATTGCCGATTGCCACTGGCAATTGAGAAGAGTTCAGACAACTGACCATTTGTTTTAATCCTGGCATAAGGATTTGTGCATAGAATAGGCTCTTGGTTTGGAGTAAAACCTGCTTGATCCAAATGTATCAGGTTGTGATGAATAACCTTTAGTCTATTAGGCAGAATTCCTTTCTTCAGAAAGGACAGAAAAAGATTTAGTGAGCATGGGAGTTAGGATATCAGAGAATTGTTCGTAATAGGCTTGTGAGAAACCATCTGGTCCTGGCCATTTCCCCATCAGGAGAGATTTAATCACTTCCAACACTTCTTTATCAGAGATAGGAGAGTCTGCAGTAGCTCTATCTATATGAGGCAAGCATGCATCATGATGGTATGATTCAATCTCCACTGTATGTGCAGAAAAGGACTGGTTGTTGTGTCTAATGTAAAGGCATTAGTGATATCTGAAGTGGTATGAAGGATCCTGTTAGAGGGTGACTTGATAGAGGGAATATAATGAGATTGATGTTTTGCCCTTAGCTGTCTAGATAAGAGGGTACCCGGCTTATTTCCATGTTCAAATCGATCTTGTTTGAGATGTAAAAAGGATTTGGAGTAAGAACTTTTTTATTCTGCTTACAGACAATTTCAGTTACCACCACTCTCTGAACATCTCGCCCCTAGTGGTTACAGCAGCAGTGATCAGTAGGAGTTTTTCAGGAATATCAAAAGTAAAAAAAGGGAACTTGCACTACCCAGAAAGCTACATTATGTGTTCAAATATTGTTTCCTTGCAGTGATAATGTCTCAAAGGAAATCGATTTCAAATTATGCAATTCTCCAGAAGTCAATTCAAATATATACAACACAGTGACAAAAGTTTTGCAAATTAAATACAAAATGATTCTACATTGATAATTCCAGATGATTAACCCTTTGAGGGTCACTGGGATGTCCAGTATGTTGCATCATCTATCTGGCACCCAAAATTCCCAATGTGGAGATGCAGGTAACATAGGTAGCATTAAATTTCAGTTGATAAATGTTAGACAATATTAGGTGCATATTTTAAATGCAATTCTCTCCGTTCCCCACTCCAAGTCTATCTATCTCAAAACTATGCTCCTCTCTGTCACCATGTCTGTCCTCTGACCCTGGGCCTTGTGCTGTAATTCTGAAAACCTTCAAACACAGGCAGTGTGTGTTAGTTATTTTGGGGTATATATACATGTATTTGAATGGGCTTTTTACTTTGGTGTGTTGTGATTGGCTGTGATTTTGAACTTGTTTTTACAGTGTTTAGCATCGCTAGATAATGTTGAACGTCTGTTTGCTTTGAAGTTGACATATCTGCCGTTGTTTAGTGACTGAAATGAAAGTATGGTGAGATAAAAAAAAAAGGTACGACGCACGTTATGAGACTGCGTGTGTTTGTGCGGCCTATGCCCAATTTCCATTCTGGTAGATGGCTTATTGCATAGCTGCGCTACACAAACGTGGCTTAAGTTCAGTAATGCTTTTTGCCTTACTGACTGTTTTACCGTGCCTTATTGGAACGAGCCCCTAGAGATCTGATAAACTACTGTTATTGTAGAATGTGTGCAGTAGAAGCTATAATATGGAAAGATGGAAGTGTACATTCTTATAGAGGATTACATTGAGAGGAGTGCTGACTTACATCTCATACAGTCCTTATCCATTGCATTCTAATTGCTCTTAGCCTCTCTCAGAGATTTCACTGTAAGTCTCAACATAAAAGGATCTCATCCTTATACTACCTTGTTATTAGCACAAACATTTTGAAACGATTTTTGAAAAGATCATACATCTAACTTGGTTTTGCAGTTATTAAAAAGAACCAGCAATCATTGAATCATTCTATGATTTATCTGTCACCTACAATTGCTTATGCAAATAGAGAGCTCCCTTAACTCCTTGGATGCTAGAGGTCTCCAGCTATTTGCTTTGCAATGCACCGGAAACCTTTCTAGCATCCAAACAGTAAAATAATTACATTACTACACTTATTTTACTCCAATGTTAAGTGAGTTCTCAAACTTCTAATAACAAAATGTTTAGTTTACTTTAAATCATCTACATAGATCGCTGTGTGTTCAGATCAAGGTTTAAAAAACAAAGATTGTGGTGAAGCATACTGAGGGTGAAAAAAATTAAGTGTTCTGCTGCACAAGTCAGGACCAGATTTACATCTCAGGCTCCCTTAGTCAAGGCAATCTAGGTGCCCTTAGCTCTGCCCATTGTCACACTCTACACTCTTCACCTGACCCTGCCTCTGGTTCCATCCACTGTTTCCTGGCATAGAAAATATCCTTGGCCTGTATCAAGCAAGAACCATAAAAAAAAAGCTTTAATCCCTTGTTTGCTAGAGAGATCTCCAATGCATTGCTCTGCAATGCACTGGAGATCTCTCTAGCTCCCAGGGGGATAAATAATATTCTATAAAGACTTATAAACCGGTGCAGGGACACTGAGATTACTCTGGCCACACCCACACTCAGAATGTGGGTGTGGCCAACACAGCTGAGGTGCCTCTCAAAATTTGAAGCTCTAAGTAGTTGCCTACTCTGATTATGGATAAATGTGGCCCTGCCCATGTGCCATTACAGACAGGAAATTTCCATAACATATCAGACTTGTCCTGCCCACAGACAGTCAAGCTTCGATATGTCAGGTAAATCCTTTCTGCACAAGAGAAACAGCACAACTCCTGATGTACGTTCGTCTTATGTAGGCCTCATCACTGAGGTGCATCAGATTTCCTCTAGGTGCAAGGAGAGCAAGGGTCCATGTCTGGGATACCTTTCCACTTGGGGTGACTTGAAAGCAAAGACTGTAACAAATGCACAACGAAAACAAACAAAATTAGAGGTAGCCTCTCAGATTCTGCTCAAGTCATGTTTATTGCTCCCATATGCAGAGAAGAAATTTACATATCTATATCAGACTGGCCTTCCCACAGACATTCCAGTTCCTGAATGCTTAAATTAGCCTATGGAACTTACTGACACTGATAATAGCTGTTGGTAGATTGTTGTAACAGTGCCACTGTGACCTTATCAGGATTTACCAGTCCCTTAGGGGGTTATTGGCTCCTTAATGTCACTGCTGCTGTCCTTCTTCTACAGCTGGATGGAGGCTTGCTTCTTTCTGGTGGTCTGAAGGTTCTGAATTCTCTTATTAATTCTAGCTCTTTTACAGTATGGAGGGAGTCCTTCACCAGAATAGGACTACTCTGTGGTACTTGTCCTGGATACTCAAGGACGTGGGAAAAAATGGCTGTGGATCTCTGGTAGACTGGTAGAGTTAGTGAATTTAGCTGCAGAACCATGAGTGGGGTCTGCAGGGGCCATAAGCCAGTAGACCAGTGAGGCAAGTAAATTTGCTCTTACAGTGGTTGGGGTGAGAATCCCCAAGCCAAATCCCCTTGAGAAATACAGCCTGCACTTGTACTAAGTAGAGTAGAACATAACATGATGTAACACACTGCTTCTCTACACTTTCAGGTACTCTAAACATACCACATCCACAGGGAAACACAGAAAAATACACCAAACTGTAATACAAGGGATACATAACACAGGGTACATTGTAAAAGAGACAGGGCAGCAGGGAGCAGAATGCTGGACTTAGCCTTTATTTACTGGGCACTCTGATTCCCTGCTTACAACACAGTAAACATGCTTAGGTTACATTATTACCATATATCTGGATTTCGAATGCTGTATAAGCAAATGTAGTGGCAGCACACCAGATAAAATTGCCAGGGTACCAGTAAAATATTGCAATATATTCATTATACAATTCTACCCTTTTAATGTAGGGCATGTGACTGTGTACATATATCTTAATTTCCCTTTCACTATAATTCCACTTCAATATTGTAAAAAGATTTTAGTGTACGTTCCATGTGGAACACAGGAACAATGGGATAAAGTGTCTTCCAGTCAGAGGGCAGGAGGACACAAAAGGCTTTCTGGAGGTGGAGACTCCATCTCTGCTCCACTGATCCCAAACTAGCTCAGTTTTAATGAATTGCAAAGATCAAAAACTGAAGTGAAGTAGGAAAGTGGTCACGTAAACCAGAGAACCCAAAAGGACACCCTTGCCCAGAACTCAACTTTTTTTTATTACTTTTGAGGGAAATCCTGTGTTCCACATGAACTAAGAGAAAATTATTTATTGTTAAGTACATAAAAATCATAATTTCTCTTTTGTGCAATGTGGAACACAGGAAACATCGTGCACCAAAGCTATCTACCAAGATTCCAGGGAGGAAGAGAAAATCCCTCAAAACATAGACCAGTTTCAACAAATACAAAATGAACAAATATGAATCTCAGGTGTCAAGTGGCACCAAAACTACTAAGGAACACCTTATGTGCTAAGGAACATAAGAAGGACACCTACACTCAATGGCCTCTGTGACCTTCTGACACAAAATGACTTCAGCTGAAGCCAGAACATTGACATGGAAGACATGTGAAGGGATGACCACGTTGCATTCTTTCATGGCTGCTCCACAGAAGTCCAGGAGGCACCCACTTTTCTGGTGAATAGAACTATGACCCTAAAGAGCACTGGTTTCTTCCTGAGAACATAAGCCTGGTGAATGGTCTCATAATCCAGGAAGTCACTGTCACCTTAAATGCAGTGTGGCCCACAAGAAGGCCCTCAGGAATCACAAACAGTGAGCATGATTTACAGAAAGGCTGTGTGTAATGAACATAGTGCTTCGAGTACCTAGTCGTGTCCAAGAGATGAAGCTTCTGTTCCTGCCCATTAGATTGAGCCAGACAAAGAAAAGGAAGGAAGAAGACTGGTTAAATTGAAACTCAGAAACAACCTTAGGGAGAAGCCTTATAGGAGTTCTCAAAACTGCCCGATCAAAATGAAACATCAGAAAGGGTGATTTACAGGACAAGACCTGGAGTTTGTCAACTCACCAAAAAGACACAATCATCATTAGGGCAGCTCTCTTAAAATTTTGAAGGGCAATGGAAAACAGAAGATCAAAGGGAACCCTTTGAAGCAGTCCCAGGAATGAGTTTAAGTCTCATGGCGGGGCGAGATTCCAATACACCGGCTAGGCATGAGCTACCCCCTCCACAATGTCTACCTATCCAGTAGTAAAGTGGTAGACCAGTGAAATGAACAGATAGAGCAGAACTCTGGACTTTAATAGAGCTAAGACTGAGCCCTTTCTGAAAGCCATACTAAAGAAAGGCTAAGATAACCAGAAAACAAAAAGGATGTGGCCATGACCACTGGTCTTCACACCACTTGTAAAACAAGAACCATGCCCTATGGTTCACATTGCATGACACCAGATTGCAAGATTTCATAATAGTTGCAATGGGAGAATCAGAGAAAACGTTCTTCCTCATGATGTTGGCTTCAAGAGCCAAGCTTTCAAAGCCAACTTCTCTACCACTGGGTGCCAATGAAGACCCTGAGTCAAGAGGTTCAAAAGGAGTGGAAGCTGAAGTGGCTCTGCTACAGAAATACTGGCAAGATAAGAATGGGGTGAAAAGAATGACATGAACCCTCTCCATCCTGACTTTCCTCAACACCCTGGGAATCAGAGGAAATGAAGGAAACCCATATGCCAGGAGAAACTTCCACAGAATGACCATCCAATCCGAAGCAAGATTGATAAGATCCCAGGAGGTTTTTGTTCATAGTTGAGTCACATGGCCTTGTTTCCATGTCTGAGGTATTACTTTTTGTCCGCAAGTCTTTCATGGAGGCCACTTCTGACCAGACTTCTCCAGACAGTAGACGGGTGTAATACTGTTCTCTGCCAATTCTGAGCTCATGAAAGTGCTGGGCATCTTCTGATTGCGAATGGAAGAAACCATGATGTGTCTTTCTTATGCTGCACTAAGTTTCCTAGATCGACCACTGCGTCTGCAGTCCTCAACGTAACCCATTGCATAGCACTTACTGAAACTCCTGTCTGCCTTGACATTTCTGCCTGGGAGAGACCTTGCTGATGCAGTATAACTACCTTGTGTCTTTATGTTGTGCTCAGTTTTGCCATGATGTATGACTTTTGACATTAAACTGTCTTCAGCAACCTCACCTTGTTAGCTGAGCCAGTTTTATTGTTCCCACACACCTGTTTCTGTTTCAGTTAATGATTGTGTTTCAACCTGCATATTAAATTGATGATGATTAGCACCTCTTTGGTATAATTGTTTAATCATACACCTGACTATATGCCTTCAAAATCCCTGACTGTGTAAGTGTACCTAGAAGAAGTGATTTGAAAACAAAGGGTAGTCGCACCAAATATTGATTTGACTTAGATGTTTCTTCTGTTGACTCACTATCATGTCTATTTTTTTGAAAGCATCCTTACTTTATAGCATTTTTTCACACCTGCCTAAAACTTTTTCACATTACTGATGAAAATGCCATAATATGCATTGAAATGTTGACAATACCTGATTAAACACAACTCAACTTGAATTTGTCTGTGAGTGCTGGTTGATTCTACTATTTAATAAATAAATAAATAAATAAATATATATATATATATATATATATATATATATATATATATATATATATATATATATTCAGACCAAGCAGATAAAAGCCCTAGAAAGGAGGCCAGGGATATGAACCCAGCTAATGACGGATTACACAGGCTTATAAAAGATAAGAGAATAAAAAGGCGGCTAACTAAGGGAATCAGTGTCCTGATGCACATCCTTTGAGGTTACTTTTAAAACTGAGCTTGTCTGGTGGGTTTAAGTGGAGTAGAGAGGGAATCTCAGCCTCCAGGGAACTTTTTTTGGCAAGTGCCCTGCCCTCGTGGCCAGAGGATACTTTACGCCATGGTTCCTGTCTTCCCCATTGGAAAAAAAGAAAAATACATGACAATAACTTTTGACTAAAATATCAGTGGAAATGTTCTTATTTTACTCTAGCAAGCATTACTATCCCTTTAATTTTGCCTTTGAAGCATACCCTGTTAAATGTACAATGTTGCTGATATTCCATAATCAGGATGAGGTTGTATACTATCTAAAGCAGTAATATGACTCTAGATATTTGTAAGTTGTGTCCAACTCTATGTAAATGAAATATTGTCCATCCAAGATTGCCACTGCAAGCAGCCATATATATTAAAGTGAATCAATCACAAAAAGTGAAATAGAGCTTATATACATTGGTAGTGGGAGAGAAAAAGATATGGTGACTGAGAACACATCATTCTCTGCGATCTTGCCAAATTAAATAAATGTATCATTGTGTATGTCAATTCTAGGCTATAAAAAAGAAAAAATTAAACTTATCAAAAATTACCAACCAAAATGTTTTCACTCTTACTATACTCCAGTGGCAAAATGATTAAGAATATAGTATAAAGGCTCCATGTCTCTGTGAACGCTCACTGGCCTGTATTTGAAAGGAATGAAGTATTTTTTATGGAGCAAACCAGCTGCATTATTGGGTCAAATACATATTTACATGGGTTTAAATGGGGCTTTTAAACCCTTGAATGCATTGAGACCTCTTTAACATTCATTGGGTTAAAAGTGTCATTTAAAGGAACTCAGCCACCTAAAAACAACATTGGTGGTTTTGAAACAGCTTTCAAAATCCCCCTATATGTTGAATTTGCCATTTTTGTTTTGAAACTATTTTTATTATTATTTATATTTATAGATTTTGTTAATTAAGGTATGGCGTAAGACATTTCCCATCTTATCCCCACATTACCTCCCACATTTACTGGCCCTTAATATTTTCATTGCCAGGGAAGATAGGCATTGCATTGCTGAGCAGTGCAGAGGAAATGTAGTACTGAGACAGGAAGTGCCTGCATGGCGTGCTTTAATTTTCATAACCTAACTCTAAAACGAAGTTAAAACTGTCTAACACAACATACATGTGATTTTAAATGTTCTCTTAAAATAATCAAAGCTGTTTTTAGGTAAAAGTGTCACTTTAAATCAATTGTTATTTGATGAACTTTTTTTTGGTCCCTGTGGTTGAGTTATTTAGACCCAGAATTATTCCTGTTTACAACTGATCATAGGACTCTCAGTGTTGGACAGTTTTCTGTTCCATTACTGAGCTTTCTCCTTTATAAATATTCTCACTTGTGGTATTTAAAGTGTGCACAGTGACAGATTTCTCATTAGTGTAGGCAACTTCCTAGAAACCAAAGTTTTGAGGGGCACCTCAGATAGCACAGACACACCAAAATTCTGATTGTGGATGTGGCTTCAGCCATCTCAGTGTCTCTATGTGCAATAGAAAAGTGGATACATTATAGGGCAAATCAACTGCACCATAAGGAAAAAATTAGCATTCCAAAAATTACCATTGTTTTAAATTGGGATATTAACACATTGAATAATAGAGAATTTGCCACCAAAATGCTTCTCAATGCCCTGGAGGCCTCTCTAACATTCAAGGAGTTAAAATTTAAATCAATAAGAATTTTGATTTCTCCTACAGTGCAGTTGGTTTGACACAGAATTCCTGCACATTTCTTTTGTATGTACGGCCCCAAGGATGATTTGCCTAAGGGCCCAGAGGTTGAAGCAGTAGGGACAACATGAAAGCCTGCTCTCACTACTGAAACAGTATCTAATGAGACATGTCTAGGAAGTTATAAAGTAAAAAAAAAAAGCAATAAAGGTCCTGTTTTTATTAACTGTATCCAGTAGTATATTTAAGCCCTAATTTTTTTGGTGGGGGATAGCTTTCCTTTAACCCTTTACTGCCAGAGATGTGCAAAATTGTGAATGAGGACAGAGGGCTGAATGAGTATACTACATGCATGTAATACACCCCATTCATGGCTCTTGCACAATGTAACAGAGTTACATGAAACAACTTCCACAAAGCAGTGCTTTTTGTAGTGTACGTAAAGTGAAAATAACTCATTCATTCCCTTTGGTAGAACTCAGAGAGGCAGATGCACTAAGTAGAAATGGAGCAATTGTAGAGCAAACCAACTGTACCACATGAGATGAATAAAGAAATATTTCATTTTCCATTGATTTAAATCGGAATTTTAACCCCTAGACTGACAGAAACGTATTCAGCTTCACCTAGCATTCTTATGGATAAAAGTACCATTTATATAAATGTGAATTTGTATTATTCTCCTATGGAGCAGTCAGTTTTCTGCTTAGTACATCAACCTCTCTGAATGTGCATCATTATGAATGGAGAGTGAGGGAATTTAGTACAGATGAACTGTCCAAGAGCCATGAATGATTTCTTTTCACAGCTCATGCAAAATAATTTAAGCACACTTCAAAAAGCACTTATTTGTGGAGCTGGTGTCATATAACTGTTGCACTGTGCAAGAGCAATGAATGGGCATGTTACACACATGTACTATACTCATTCATTCCTCAGATCTCATTTATAATTTTTCATATCATCACCAGCAGTAAAAGATTAAAGGAAAACAATCCCCCTCCAAAAAGGTTAGGTTTTTTCAGTGTATTGTTTGCTAGAAATACCCCATATGATAATGATGTAGTGATGAGTGTATATATCCAAGTTGTCCCCATTGCTCCTCCCTCTAAATATCAGGTCTGTTGTATTCTATGTTCTGCTGTGAGTGAATGAGAATTTGCTCCCTACATTTCACAATGGCGGAGGAAAAACGTTTGCTTTCCAGCTCGGACTACAAATCCCACCATTCTCAGCTAGCCAAAGGGCAAAGCTGTAGTTCATTAGCTGAACAGCAACAGTCCCCCCTCTTAGTCCACAAGCACACACCTTTATTTATGATATTAACGTATTATTAACCCTTTGAGTGCCAAAGGGATGTACAGTGGCACTCAATGTTTTAATATTTAACTCTTCCCACCAACAACCTACAAAGAACCACCCCACATTTTCCACACACAAGTTTGCATCTGAATCCTAGAAAAAAGTTGTAACATGTGCTCATACTGGAACAATCTGCAAAACATCTATTATCCAAACACATAAATAGTTCTAATAATAAAACATTAATATAGCTACAGAGGAAATGAAAGCTAGCAAGTGTCATTGCTTCATCTTCTCACTATATTTTATAGATCCTCCAGCCATACATTTTAGTTTTCCATTCCATTCAAAGCTGATGAGATGAAATGTTGTTATTAAAGGGAGCAAGACAAGTAAAAACTGCAAGACAAGCCATCTTAGGTCATAATTCAAAAAAGGACTGTGAAGCATTATTAAAGAGAATCAATTCAACACGATTAAGTTACCCAGATGAAATGACTTGCATAAAGCTTTTGGTGCTGCCGTCAGAGAGAAATCCAATTTAGAATTCTTGACATCCTGATTGAAGGCCGATGCCTCACTCTGAATGCTTGAGTATTTGTCAGAGCTCAAAAGCGAGACACCATCTCATAGTTGTACAGTAAGCTGGCTAACTGAGATTAAACAGTGTAAACTGGAAAATGAGAAATAAGGGGAAGTGGGGGGGATGGAATATTTCTGGTATACCAGTACACTGACTTAGTGAGTGGATAAAGAACAGAGAGAGAGCAAGAGCCTAACGCTGAGCTTCTCTGAACTGTACATAAAATAGATTCAAATGAAACAAAAGGAAACAAACTATAAGTAACAAAAATGGGCAAAGAGCCCAGGGAGGGAGTGCACTAAGGAGAGATAACGTGGTGATAAAGAGGAGATAACTTTGTGATTTACCCTTTGAATATTTCCATGTGATGATCACTGCAAATGCCATTGGTTGTTTGTTTATTTACTTTTTGATTAGTAATGCTACTCTATTGTACTGAACATACCAGATGATGTAAAGCTCTCTCTATTGCCAGATGTATCATTTACTTCAATGTATTTGCTACTTTTTTTCTTCAATAAAGCTATTTTGAACGGAAAAAAAAAAGGAGATAACTACCAGGCAGATCATTTCTCTAGTTCCTATGTTATTCTGTGGAGCCTATGCAATATATTTCTCAGGTGGCTCAAAAGAATAACATGGGAACTGGAGAAGTGATATTATTGAAGAAGTTATTTCCTCTTTATCATCTTATCACACCTTAGTGCATACCCTCTCTTGAATATGTTTAGTTTTATTGCCCCCATTTCTGCCTCCTCACTCTATTCTCCTTATGTCTGTGTCTGTACCGCTTGATCATTTATAAGCTGTACTCAGTAAGCTAAAGATGAGCCTTTCCAGAGCAAACCAACTGAATTATTGGCAAAAAATGCAAATTCCTAAATAGGCCTAGGAATGGTAGTGAGGATTGTAACACATTGCTTCACAAAGTGCTGGATTAGGGGAATGTTTATGTGTACTTTATTATGCAGTTGGTTTACCCTGGATTTGCACCTTTTAGTTTGTTGAATAGTGCATAAAACAATAAGTAAAAGGAGTATTTATGGAGCAAACCAACTACACCCCTTTGACTTAACTGGGTATTTTAACTCCTCAACCCATGTATAGACCAGTGCAAAGCAATGAATTACACAGCCCTCTGATCCTTAAGGGGGTAAATGCTAAAATTGCCTCCAATGCATTCTGAATAAATGTGCTGTAGACCTGGCTGGCATTCTAGGGTTTAAACTTCCTAAAAAAACAATAGGATCCATGCAATTCAATTACATTATATTCTAATGTCTCTGAATGCCAAAAGGGTGTGAAGTATACCAAGAACAAAAGAAAAAAGAGAAAGCAGTGCTCCTAAGTACAGTAAGAGACCAGTAACAAACAAGAAAAAATAATAAATAAGTAGTGTCCAAAATGTACTTGATAAATTCAGCTTCAATAGGGTGCTGCTCCGCCTCTGGTGTCCACAGCAACACCTTACACTTGACTAGGTAAAAAGTAAAAAGAAGAGAAAGAGACAAGCGCAACCTCCAAGTGTAGTTTCTGGACAAATAAACCTCAATCACTCGTAATGTGAATGTACCCACAAGACCAATTCCTGTATGTTATGCCCGTAGAAAGGAGATCATACTCCGGTCATTTGGAGTCGCCAATGAGTTGACCTCAGATGTATCAACAATGGTGTCACAATGTATCCAAATAGTCATCGAGGGATTCCAGTAATCCTTTAGGGAAGCAGAAAGTCCTCTCTAAGTGTAACACTGTAGCAGAGATGAACTATAAAACTGCCCCCGCTGGATACTACTCAACGGCTGTTCTATGGATAACACATCACCGTCCAAGTATAGCTTGTAGAGAAAACGGTACAGACAAGCAGTGTTGAACTTGAACAATTTATTTCTAAATAAATATCCCTATGTGTTTCAAAAGACCACTTTACTACGTCGATTCCCTGACGAAGTAATGTGGTCTTTATGAAACATGTAGGGATATTTATTTAGAAATAAATTGTTGAAGTATACCAAGGACAACCTTCTTGCAAAATTTAATGAACCTGTGGCTAAAATTTACGGAACAAATAAGCAATTACACTGAATGCTTAATATATTTATTCATTTAACGTCAGCTGTTTGCATTAATGCATCCAAAAATAGGATTTTAGTCTTACCTTGTTAAATCATTTCTCTTAGTCCATATGGAATAGAGATACAATGGGAACTGATCTTCTTTTTGAAGGCAGGACACATCAAAAGACAAGGTCTTGTTGGTGGAGCCTTCCCTCCCCTTCTGCAGGGCAACCTAGCCCAGCCTCCAGCTTTTCATTTGAGACAAACTCACCAGTTAAGGACAGCGAGACAAGAAGATGTAAGCCCCTGCAAGAAAGACCCTAGAAGGACTCCCACGTCCAGACAGACAAGACCAAGAGACATCTCTTTCTCTGGGTGGGAGACCTGTATTCCATATGGACTAAGAGAAAAGGATTTAAAAAAGTAAGACTAAAATCAAATTTTCTCTGTCATCCAATATGGAATACAGGTACCATGGGGATATACCAACAGTAGGTTCCCAGAGGAGAGAAGAAGGAGAATGGACCGCTAGCCTGTCCGCATGATTCCAGAGCTCCCTAGTACTATCCAAAACTGGGAACAGCCCAAACTTAAACTAAGTGTCAATGGACACTGAAAACATTGCACAGCACACAAAAAACAAGAGCCAACCGGACTCAAACAGCTGAACGATAGTAAGGTGCAAGGAAGATTAGGTCCATAGACAGGCAGAACCACATGCAGGACCTTCCTGCCAAACCTGGCTTCAGATTAAACCAGAAGATCCACACAATAGTGCTTTTCAAAGGTGTGCACAGAGGACCAAGTCACAGCTTTACACAATTGCTCAACCGAGGTCCCAACAGATCTGGTGAAATGTGCTGTAAAACGGAAGGGAACAGGTTTCTTCCTGAGTTTGTACACCTTACGAATGGTAGACTTGATCCAAGAGGCAATAGTGACCTTGGAAGAAGCCTGACCAGCCCTAGGACCCTCACAAATGACAAATAAGGCATCAGTCTTACGAAAAGACTTTGTACGGTGCACACAGAACCTGAAACAGTGCATCACGTCCAACAGGTGGAGATCCTTCTCCTTGTCAGACTTAGGGTCAAGACAAAATGGAGGCACAATCTCCTGATTGATGTGGAACTCAGAAACCACCTTAGGAAGTAACTCCTGAGAGGTTAGAAGAACAGCTTTGTCCTTGTGAAAAATCAGGAAAGGTGGCTTGCAACACAAATCTGCAACTCAGCAACCAAGCGGACTGAGACCACAGCTAGAAGAAAAGCCATCTTCCACGTCAAAAAGTGCAAGGGAATAGTAACAAGGGACTCAAAGGGAGTCCTCTGCAAAACTCCCAGTATCAGATTATGGTATCACAGAAGTGTGAGAGCCTTAAAGGCAGGAAAAGCATGAGTGACTCCCTGAATGAATACCTTGACATCTGGCAGGATGGCAATACGCATCTAGAAGAACACAGTGCAGAATTCCGTAACTTCAAGTGACTCAAGATGAGTCCTTTGTTCATACCACCTGGAGAAAGGAAAGGACCACCTGGAGGTCAAAGTCCTGTGAAGACAGGTCCCTGTCCACACACAAAGAATAGAAAATGGATCAAATCCTATAGTAGGCCTTGGAGGAGACAGGCTTCCTAGACTGGATCATAGTAGAAATAGCCGCAGGAGAGAAACCATTTCTCCTCAAGATGCAAAGACTCACCAGTTCGGCAAACTACACCCTCTTGATCCAATAAGGAGCGACCAGGATCACAGTTGCCACGTCCATCATTATCTCCCAGAGTACCCAGGAATGAGGAAAGACATAAGCGATTTGGGAGAGCCATGGAATTTCTATCACCCAGGTGGGTGTCAAACCTCATGCAGAGGAACACCAGCTCCTGGGATGACACTGAAGAAGACTTTGACATATTCAGAATCCACCCATGGTGGACTAGTATTAGATCACATTATTAGACCTGCTGAGCCAGCAGTTCCTTCAAAGGAGCCTTGATCAAAAGATTGTCCAGGTAAGGGGTCATATGAATGCCCCAGGTGTGAGTGGATGTCGACAAGACCCCCATGACCCTGGTAAACACTCGAGGAGCTGATGCCAGACCTGATGGCAGAGCAGTGAACTGATAATGCTTTGAGTCAAAGACAAAATGCGGATAGCATTGACTGGGTGGATTGGGATGTGGAGGAACGTGTCCTGAAGGTCTAGAGATGCCAGATACTCCCCTGGGTGCATTGCAGCGATGACAGAGTGCAAGGACTCCGTCTTGAAGTGAGCAGTCTCCACATACAGGTTGAGAGTCTTGAGGTCCAGGATGGGATGGCAGCTTCATCCTTCTTCAGAACCACAAAAAGGTTGAAATAGAAATGTGAATCTTGCTTCCGGGGAGGTACTGGAATCAGAACCTGCTTGTCCAGTAGGGATTGCACCACTTCCCAGAACATCTGCAGCTTGGCCAGAGCTGGGAGTACGATGAAATGGAAAAAATGGAAATGAGGAAGGGCACATGGAACCAATCTGGTGCCCTTCTGAACTCACACGCAAAACTCCCTGGTCTGCAATAGAGTTTTCTCAGGCATTTCGAAACAGACGAAGTCTCCCACGTACTGGAACCGGTGAACCAGGATTCTGTGAGTCATGTGGAAGAAGGATTGAGAGACTTAGGTCTTGAAGCTGCTTGATTGGGCTGCCAGTGCTGAGGAATGTGTTGGAAGCCTGTGAAGTTTGCGGCCTTTGTGCATCCATTTGGCGGGGATGAAAGACAAAATCTCCCACATACTGGAACCTGTGAACAAGGATTCTGCGAGTCATGTGGAAGAAGGATTGACAGACTTAGGCCTTGAAGCTGCTTGCTTGGGCTGCCAGTGCTATCTGGGCTTGCCGGGAGGAACGGGTTGGAGGCCTGAGAAGTTTGTGGCCTTTGTGTCTCCATTTGGCAGGGATGAAAAAGAAGCATTTTCCTCGCCATAGTAGGGAGCTTAGTGGACATCTGAAGTAACAGGGTGATTTTACCCCCAGTCTCATCACTGATGATCTTCTTCAGTTCAGGTCCAAACAGAGATTTGCCCTGAAAAGTTAAGTAAACTAGTGATTTCTTAGAAGATTGGTCTGCAGACTAAATCTTAAGCCACAAGGTGCATTGCACAGTAACAGAGAAAGCCGAGGCTTTGGCAGACAGCCTGACCCCCTCAAAAAGGGCATCTGAAACATAAGTGTTAGCATCCATCATGTTGGCCAGAAAAGCCAACAAGACCACCTTGGGGGCAGCTGCACAGACAACCTCCATCATCTGTTCACTCCACACTGCAACATCTCTGTTGACCCAGGCAGAGGCAAATGTAGGCTTCAATGCTGCCCCAGTGGCCTGAGGATAGAGTCGAGTTTCTTATCCTTCACATCTTAGAGTCCCTCAGCATCTGCCAACAGCAGAGCAGTGGACTTGGCTAGCCTGGAAATAGGGGGGATCCACAGAAGGAAGAGAAGTCCACTGCAGCAAAGCTGCCCCAGAAAAGGGATTCAGCTTAGAAAACCTCTTAGAAATGGAGAACCTCTTATCTGGTGTCTTCCACTCATCCATAAGGATCTGATCAAGAATGGCAATAGGGGTAAACACAGTAGAGGTTCAGCACTGGAGAGATGGGACAGGTACAGAAATGGAGAGATGGGACATGTGCAGTACTCGAGAGATGGGGGCAGGTACAGCACTGAGAGATGGGGCAGGTACAATACTGGAGAGATGGAGCAGGTACATTACTGGAGAGATGGGGGCAGGTACAGTACTGGAGAGATGGGACAGGTAAAGTACTAGAGAGATGGGGGCAGGTACAGTACTGGTGAAATGGGGCAGGTACAGTACCGGAGAGATGGGGCAGGCACAGTACTGGAGAGATGGGACAGGTAAAGTACTAGAGAGATGGGGCAGGTACAGTACTGGTGAAATGGGGCAGGTACAGTACTGGAGAGATTGGGGCAGGTACAGTACGTGAGTGCTGGAGCAGGCAAATACATAAGTGAATGTAAGAATACAACTCAATGCAAAAACAGGTTATGAAATAGATTTTCTGGCTCTACCCTTAACTAAGGCCAATTTATTAAGCTACTTATTCCAAACATTCCCACCATGATGCCTCCTGGACAAAGAAGATAGAGCAGGGTGTTCTATGGACATTTCATAAATAATCTTTTCCTCTATGCCTTGCTTAACACCCTGTATTAACCCTCTGAGTGCTAGAGGGATACACAATGCATTGCTCTGTGATGCATTGCATGCCACTCTGGCACTCAAAGGGTTATGGGTCAGGGGTGTGTAATACTTCAAAATGCATTGCCTACCCTTCTGGTCAGAGACATAACTACAGGGGTGTCATGAGTGCATATGGACCAGGACCCAACATCAAAGGTTCTAGTTATGCTTCTGTGAAAATAGTTTTGTGATGAAGAGCCAGATATGAGTAGCAGAGAGAGCATAATTTTCCATTAACCCTTCCAGTTCCCGAGAGGTATCCAACGCATTGCAATGCAAACCCCCTCTTGTACTCTTTTATACCTATCGAATCAAAGAGAGGAAAAAAAAACTTTTTGCTGATGCAATGTATGTATTTGTCAGGGCAACCTCCTGCTGCCATTGAACATATCATCCTTATTGGAATTGTAGTCCAAAAATAGTTGAAGGAAAGCCACATGTTGACCACTTCTGGACTATGCTCAGGAAGCCATAAAGTCTTTAGCTTTTGGGTGCAAAATCACACAAAAATATATGTAAATATTGTTATTGAATACTTATGTTATATTATGGAAACCCCTTTCTTCAAACCCTGGTTATGCCCCTGCCAACTAGGGTTCCTAAATCTGAGGGAAGTCTCAGCTATACACTGTACTATACCATGCTATACTGAATGGTGGGAGTGACCAGGGCATTTGCAATGCCCTGTACCAGACCTATATTGGCTGGTGACCTGCTGTTCCAGCTACACCCACTATGTTTAGTGTGTGGGAGAGGAGACAGTGCAATCATAATGCCCCTGCACCAGACCACTTCTGCTGTACTAGCCACACACACTATGCTGAGTGGTGGTAGTGACCAGTAGATGCACCTTAAAGGAGCAGTAAACTTTTTTTTTTAACAGAACTTATATATTTTAGGGCTTTTCCTGTTGAGTAAAACAAGGGATCTCCCAATGCTTTCGGTTGTTTTATTCAAATGGTATAACAGATCAAACTGTCAGGGTGTGGATTACAGTGGGATTACTACCTGAACATTCTCTAACATTTAAGAGGTTAAAGGCCCCTCAATGGGGATCTTTATTTGTTCCCTGTGGTGCAGTTGGTTGCCACAAAATTGCACCACCTTTTGGCTTTATATATATGCCCTTACTTTGTTTAACGCAAGTGGGGGAGATGCACTAGATGTGGATGCTGTGGCGACGTGTATCTGGAAATGTATAGTGAACACATTGCCTTGATAATAGAGATACATATCACAGTATGCACTAAGAATTGGTGATGAAAGGAGTAGAGGGGGAATCTTCTTATTAGTGTGGAGGGTTGTCAAACTGCTAGAGGTGCAGAAGGGCTCCCCTCCCTTTCACCACCAGTAACCCTGAAGTCTGAGTGCAATATCTCTGCTCCCCCACAAACAGCACTGCAAACTATTTCAGTGCCATAGGGATGTGCATTGCATACCACTGTGGCACTGAGAGCAATGCAAAGTCATTTACTATGAGAGACATAGTATGACCTAAATAGTTATGCCATGTATAAATAATTCAATTACTTTATTAGGTTGGTCATAGTTGAGATTCAAAAAGATAAACATACTAGATAAGGTTTTGGGAAAGTGCAATACAACCCAAAATGAATGATGAGGGGAGACACTTAGAGGATATGGCATGAGGCAAAGAGATTAAATAAATCATATGGCAAAGTTATTAAATGTGGCATCAATTTTATATGAACTATCCATCCATTTTTGAGCTGCATTAAACACTGAGCTATTTTTTTTTTATCATATGGCTAGCCAGCAAATATATGGCCTTACAGGACATATTGTTTTTGTTTTGTTACTTAATATTTACGAAATCATGTATTTTGTGCATTTTAGAAGATGTCTTGCCAAGCTGCTAACTTCCACTCATATAAACACACCCACATGAATACAACAATGGTTCATTAACCTGCATTTCCATATGGAAATGAGCCTCTGTCATTGTGTTATGTGCAAAATCATAAACCTGTTGATAGCATGGTGGATTCATGGTGATGATGACAGATTGGGGGTAGATTGACGGAGATGTGATATATATATATATATATATATATATATATATATATATATATGTATATGTTGTAGGGTTTATCCTCCTGTGTAAAACAAAGGTACCCCTATTGCTGAAAGGTGTTTTATTCAAAAGTTATTACAGCTCAAACTTGAACTTTTTAGGTGCAGTATCACAGTGGCTTGAAATTGTACAGTGGCGCTGTTGTTACACCATCCTATGGACAACTCTGGTCAGTTGAATCTCCATAGGATGGTGTAGCAACAGTGCCAATGTACAATTTCAGGTCACTGTCATACTACATGTTTGAGTTGTAATAACTTTTGAATAAAACACCTTTCAGCAGTGGGAGTACCCTTGTTTTACTCAGGGGGATAAACACTACAAACTATTTTTTTTTTTTTTTACATTTTAAGTATTGCTATCCCTTTAATGTATGTCATCCAAGGAGGTACCACGTTAAGTTGTCCTTTATAACCAACTAGTTGAACAGCCCGTTACACGGGCCACAGTGCCTCTGGCAACCGGTCGTGGGGCAGTCACGCGCAGCAGAGACTGCCCGCGCCACTGCTGATACAGAGCTGGACGCTCTGTATCAGCCGCGGCGCGGGCAGTCTGTACTGCGCATGACTGCCGCACGCGCAGCTGTGTCTACTGTGCATGTCGGGCGTTACACACAACTTAGCGAATTATTATATAGGAGATATTATGTCTCGGTATTGGGAATAGAATTAGGCGAATGAACAATGATCCTACAGGTCTTCATTTTTCTCCCCTTAATGCATCTTCCACCAAGAGGGGGACAGCGGGGAGGTGTTAGGCATGTAGCACTTTCATTTCCTCTATGTCTGTTTTAACATAATGTATTAATCAAGGCATAGAGGAAATAACATGAATGTAAGCCATTTCCCTGTTCATGCAATGGGGCTGGCGTACAAAGCTTGCTGGCATTTCAAATTTTCAATTTTTTTTTATGAAAAGCTACAGCACATTTACTTTCAGCATGATTCAGCAGTTTCTATCATATTATATGCAGAACTGTTGTTGTCAACTCACCTCTTATAGATAATGGAAAAGAATAACTAATTGAAATCTGACCACTAGGGGGCATTGTTGTAAAAAAAAAATAAAATAGCACAAAAAACATGGGTTTAAAGTGTAATAACTCTGAAAACATCTATTTCTCAGCAGTGAGAGTACCCTTATTTTAGTCAGCAGGAAATGACATATAATATACTGTATATTTTTTTAATAACAAAGATTTGCTGCTCCTTTAATGATGGCAGAAATTGACCGCAGGAATATGCTACAGCAGCCACAGGCTGTAGTGCATAATCTGATGAGTAATTACTGGTGTTGGATGCTAATGCCAGTAAGGCAGCACCGGCAAATTCACACATTCGCCTCAATGGACTTAGGCACCTCAGAAAGACAGACTCAATAAAAAGTAATATGTTGTATATAGACTCATTCTGACTGACAGAAACAATATTTTCTTGCTTGGATAAAATGAATTGACTGAACTCATGGTTGTCCCCAGTAAAATCAGAGACAGAGGTTGTGTCTTGTGTGAAAATAAGAGAATGTCTTGTGTGAAACAGAACACATGGCTTCTTGGGTATCAGCTGCTGTCGCCTTCTGGACAGATGATGATTAATTTGTTGCAATGTATTTTCTTCTAGGCATAGCATTCCACAGTTTCACTGTAGGCTGTAATGGAGGTGTGGGCAAAGAATGCAGAATATACTGGCATTGCAATAAGCGAACTCTGCGCAGCAGATTCAAATACCTGCCTCATTGTGGTTAGACTTCATTATTTAACCCCTTGGATGCTAAAGAGGTCTCTAAAGCACTGTGAAGCAATGCTCTGGAGAACTCTCTAGGATCTAAAGTAGGGGAATCATTAAGCAAACCAACTGCACTACAGGGTAGAAATAAAAAACCCTTTTAATGCAGTGATGTCTCCAAAGCATTGTAAACTAATGAGTTGGGGAGGGGTGGATTGTGCTGCAATTCCAGGGGGGGGGGGGTTATTTAACTGGCCCACTAGCTGGTATTCGAGTGCCGGGGGGAGGGGGGTACACAGTACATTGCTCAGCAATGCGTTGTGCACCACTCTGGCACTCAGAGTGTTAAATACAAATGTAGAAACTTCCCCACTCTGTCCTCCTGCCCCAGCCTATTACTCCCCACACACACACACACACACCACCCCTTTTCTACCTACAGCCCACTTAGCAATGCAGGAGATGGCAAAGCTTCTGGGTCCTAAGTAACAGTTTAAACATGCATTAACTTCACTGTATTATAAGCTCTTATTAACCTAACCCACTGTATGCATTGCTAAAGAGGCATAAATGATTATCTATTAACCCCTTAACCTATTGTATGCAATAAATGATCAGTTATTAACCCCTTGCATGCCAGAGTAGTGTAGAGTAATGTGTTCTGCAATTAAGTCATTGATTGTCCCGTAGGTGCATAACACATTGCACAGGAATGTGTACCTCAATGAATAACCCCTTGTGTGCTAAAGTGGCATAACTCATCAGTAATTAACATCTTTATTCTCCTTTCTGGTATATAAGGAGTCAGTTACTCATGAATTATGTCTCTCTAGCATACAAGGGGTTAAACAGTGAGGTAATGCACCTACGAGGAATTCAATGAGTTAATAGCGGAATAAAACATTGCTGTAATCCTCTCTGGCATGCGAAAGGTTAATAACTGTTGAGTTATACCTCTCTAAAGCATACAGGCATTAAAGGGTTAACCCTTTGAGTGCCAGAGTGGTACGCAACGCATTGCAAAGCAATGCGTTGCGTACCACTCTGGCACTCAAAGGGTTAACAGATGATAAATTATGCCTCTCTAGCAACAGTACAGTTAGATAAGAAAAAATAAATAATGCCATTTGAAACTGCAACCCAGAAGCTCTGCCTGCTAATCACTCACTGCACCAGGACACACTGCAGGCAGAGCAGGGCCGGCTAAATCAGCCTTGGGGGCAGGACAGATACAGAGGACAGGACGTGGTTTTCACTGCTGCATGGCTCTGGTGAGTTGTGCCTCACATCCACAGAGTTGTGGACTGGAGATGTGAGATCATATGATCCCCCTACCGGCCCATAATTGGGCAGCCCACCAGGGGATGCTCAATCCCTCGATAGGACAATCCGCCCCTAGGTTGGAGATTTATCTAGTATTCAAGGGGTTAAACTCCCCATTAGATCAATGGGGATTTTTCGAATGTTTATCTGTCCCCTACAGTGCTGTGACCACTATGGGAGTCTGACTGTTCCAAGACCTGAGATGTCAGTTTCAGACTCTCGTTTGGCGAGCCGGTACATGTGATCAGTCATGTGTCCTGACTCGCCTAATGTAATCTATGACATCCTTAAGGTAAATTCAATCCCGAGATCACTGGATGGTAAGGGGTTAGAGAGAACCTGTCAACTTACCAATCCCCTCAGTGGGAAAGAATTAAAAGAGGTCATCTCAAGTGGTAAAAATGTTCTCTTGAATGAACATTTTTAAGAGGGTGTTAACCCCGTGAATGCTAGAGTGCTGTCCGATGCATTGTTTTTCAGTGTGTTGGAGACTCTCTTCCATTCACTGTGTTCAAAGTTTCGTTTAAACTAATGGAAAGTATTCCTTCCCCAATGGTGCAGTTGCTTTTCCCCAAAATTACTCCAGTTTGCTTTAACACATAAGGCCCATAGGCTCATATTTGTAAAATCAAAGTAGAGTTATTCTGGAGAAAGCAGAGAATATACAGGCTGTGGGGATAGCAACAGGAGAATTAACATTGCCCCTGTACAGGTTACTCTAATAAACTTCTGGGCTATGATGTGCCCTGGAACATCAGCGACAATCAACTCAATGTACTCACTGTTTTGATCACTGGAAAGAACACAAAGCACAAGCCAGTGGAATCAGTGCCAAGAGAAATAATCTTGCCCCTGAGCAGGCCACTGGGATCTTCACATGGGAGTTGTGCCAAAAAAGAACATAAAATAAATGTAAGAAATTTATTTAAAGGGGAACTTTCACACGTAAAAAACCTTTAGCCAGGTGCTTAAGTTATTAAAACTATATTAGGATTCGGGTTTTTTTTGTTTGTTTTTTTTACTTACATACTAACCCCGACTTACCTGGTAAGTCCAGGAAGTCATTCACTATAATGGAAAAAACAAAATCTGTCATTAAGGGGTTAAGATATGCAGACTTCATACTGGGCATACTGTATCTTTGGCACAGTGGCGTAGGACTTCCCACCTCCCTCCCAGCTGTCCCAGGGAGCGCGTTCATGCTTCCCTTCATAGTGGTGTTTATCTGGTCTATCGTTACAGCAAGCACCATTTACCATTATACTGCCCTCTCTTGGCACAACTGGAGTTAACATGAGAATTTTCATCATAATAGTTTAGTAATTTGTTATTAGACAGAAGTAGAGCTGCAAAATTGTTTCCAGCTCCTGCTTTTGCACAGAATCTTATCTGTACATCTCCCTAATACGTCTGAACTTCATCTGAATTTATTTCTACATCTGAATTTACTTCTACATAGGCTGACTCTGTCGTCTAATTAGTCTATCTTTTAAAAATGCGAACTCTGTTTGTGCCCCATCAAATGACTGGAGGCTTTTCCTCAATCTTCCCCTGAGTACGGAAGCACAGCTTGTGCTTCTTTAGCTGATGTCACTGGTGGGTGCTGCTTATTTACTGACTATCCACCAGTGGGTCCTGGTGGGTATCCTATTGAAATGTCTCCCTCTATATGTAGGGTGTCCCTTAAGCATGTGACATCAGAATCTTGCCCTTTTAATGTGGGTGACATTCTGATCTCGCCCTTTGGATGGTCACCAAATAGTAAGCCTCTGCGTGATGTTAGAACGCAATCTAATGGCTACAGTAGGGAAATGCGACCTATGAATCTTTGTTGGACTACAATGCCCATCATCCGCAGTCAACTAATGGCTTAATGGGAGTTTCAGACCAAGAACAGCAGAAGAGCCACAGTCTGGCCCCTGCTGGAACAGAGCATGGACCAATCAAACTTAAGAAACTGTGTTTTTATTTTCAGTTCACTTTTTTTTTAATGTATTTTAACCTTTTGGATATTAGTGATGTTTCCAATGCAGAGGCATTTCTAGAATCTAAAAGTTTACAAAAGTTCTGCACATGGTACACTTGATGGATGCAACAGGGAAATGCTAGCTTGGTCTACAAGGTTCCCTGTCCATGGTGCTGTAAGTAATAAAACAGCAGTTGAGTGCCAGTAGATGGCAGTGTAATGCATTAAAGTGCTAGGTTTTAGAAAAAGTGGAGCAATTCTGGAGCAAACTAACTGCATCTTAGGGAACAAATAACAATTAGATAAAAGTCAAAAGGAGATTTTAACCCCTTAAGGACCGGTCATGCACGCCGCGGTCACTTAAGGACCACGGGGCATTTTTTTTTTTTAGGATCTGATTCCGGACTCCCTGAGCGGCGTGCAGCCGCGCAGGGAGGCCGGAATTCCATGACGTAATGTACATCCTTGGTCCTTTAGGGACCGCAACCTCATGACGTACATGTACGTCATGGGTCATTAAGGGGTTAACACCATGAATCCTACAAAAGTCATCAAGACATTGCTATGCAATGCTTTGCAGACCTCTATAGTATTCAAGGGGTTAAAAGCTGCATTGTGTCCCGTGCTTCAGATGGTTTGCCCCATCTCCACTTTTAGCCTTGTACAAATGGCCCTTTGTGTTTTTAATGGATTCTATTCACTCTGATGCCATTTGTTTATTTAAAGCTAATTAATTTCTTTTTAAGATGCTGCCTATTTGTTCCATCACAATGTACCAAATTAAAGAAATAGTAACTTTTTATTTTGACTTTACATATTCTGCAAGTGAGTAATATGTAAAATCAAATTGCTTATACTTTTTAATCTTTTTTTTTTTTTCTTTATTTCTATGACAGTGAGCTCCCTGGATTTGTTTCCAGAGAACTTTCTGTCAGAAAACATTCAGTACTACAGGGAGAATGCAGCCTTGTGTTACATTCTGCTTTGATGATCTTTCCACCAAAAACTCTCTGGAAACAGAAGTCCAGTGAGCTCACTTTCAAGGACATAAAAGTCAAAATAAAGAATTACTATTCCTTTAAATACGCCTGAGCGTTGAAAGCTCAGGGTAAATAGATAACAGCACTAGATACACAACTGGCTTATACATTTTGCACCAGCAGCATTTTTTGTTAACCCTTTGAGTGCCAGAGGGGTACTGAACACATTGCGAAGCAATGCCATCTGTACCCCTTTGGCACTCAAAGGGTTAATTCACACAAACTGCATTGTTTCTTAAAAAAAAAAAAAAAAGCATTACATCCAAAAATGTGCACATAGCAAGCTTTAGATCGGGATGGGCACTGTGAGGCTCTCCAGCTAATTCACATCAAGCCCACTAGCAAACGGCTGGCAGGGGATGATGGGCGTTGTAGTCCAGTTTTGAGATGTTAACATCCATTTCACATAGGCAATACAGAAAGTGGGCCTAACTCGTACTGGACTGCATGTAGGGCATGGATGGGCAATGTGAGGTCCTGAAGCTACTGCCAGACTCAAATACCCAAAATTTCTCTCCAACAAATGATTGGAGTTGTAGTCTGGCAGTAGCTGGAAAGCTTCATGTTGTCCACCACTAGGGCGAAGAAAAAATGGAGCAATTCTGGAAGCAAACCAAACGCACCATATGAAACAAATAACAATTCCTCAAATTCCCATTAATTTAACTGGAATTGTTAACCTGTTGAATGCAATGCACTGGAGTCCTAATTCAAGGGGTTAAACTCTCGATTTAAATCAATAGGCTTTTTATTAGTCTCCTGCAATGCAGTTGGTTTGTCCAAAATTTGCTCCATGTTTTGTGCATACTGCCCCCAGTGTCCTTTCTCTCACACTGGGATAGGCAGTGTAAGATTCTCCAACTGCTGCCACACTACAACACATATTATTCCCTGCCAGCCATTGACTGGCGAGGAAAGATGGGAAGTATAGTCTGGCAGCAGCTGGGGGGCCTCCCATTGCCCACCCATGTGTTAGTCTATTACATAAGCTGTGGTCTCTAGTATGTCTGTTTCACCCAGTGATATCCACAGAGTCTGAAACCAACCAATGGTAGACTCAGTTTTCATGTCAATGTCAGACTCCTCCAACCAGCACCTCCTAACATGTGCTACAGCAAGGGAGAACACTACATGAGTTCTTAGCACATCATTTTCTACTCATTAGATAGAGACACAAGAGAGCTATATACCAGACACAAGAGAGCTACATACCAGACAAAGGAGAGCTACAAACTAGTAAAGGGCAGATGGGGGCACAGAGATAGGGTGTCTTTTTTTTGCTTGGGGATGTGGGGGCTGAGTCAGTTGGGGGTACCCTTTGGGTTAGTATTGCTATGGAGAGGGGTTGACTGTTACATACAACCTATGCACATATATGTACTGGTTGGCCAACCTGAGGCCCATTGGCTGGCTGGGAATAGTGCGAATTGTAGTTCAGAATAGCTGGAGTGCCTCAGGTAACCAAGCCCTGCTATAGAGTAAATATATGTGTATATGGTACATGTAACAGCCAACCCGTCACCCTAGCAACCATTACCCAAGGAGCATCCACAACCCCAACCAATCCTAGTAAATAACCTTACCTTAGCAACACTAAGAAACATATCATAAATATCCCGATCCCTCATCCTAGCAACCCTGACATAAACAGTTCCAAGAGCCCAATTCTTGTACTAGCAAACCTAACCTGCAGAGCTCCCACAATCCCAACATCATCCACCCTCACCCTAGTAATCCTATCAATCATACCGACAGACTGAAGGGTGGTCATCATGGAGTGGAGGGGGAATCACAGAGATCGGCGTCATGGATGGGGAGGGAGTGTTCACAAATTACTTTTTTTCAAACTGAGCATCCATTTTTAATCACCTTAAGGACCCTTGGTGAGCCATAAGGACACATGACGTGCCAGGACCGTGATGGATTTCAGGGCTCCCTGCAAGGCTGCATGCCGATCAGGAAGCCCAGAACTGGGATCTCAAATAAAAAAAGGTCTGTGGTCCTTAAGTGATGGCCACTTGCACGCGTGTCCGGCCCTTCAGGGGTTAAGTGGGTGGTCTTTAACCCTTTAAGGACCCTTGATGGTCCTGGCACATCATGGATTGGCAAGCCATAAGGACCCATGACAAGCCAAGACCGTCATGGACTCAGGGCTCCCAGTACGGCTGCACGCCATTTGGAAAGCCCTGAAACAGATTTGCAAAAAAAAAAAATGGTGGTCCTTAAGTGCCATATGCATGCTTAACCCCTTAAGGACCGGCTGTGTACGAACGCAGCCAGCACTTAAGGACCACAGACCATTTTTTTTTACATTTTGCAGTCCGATTCAGGGCTCCCCTAATGGCGTGCAGCAGCGTGGGGAGACCTGAATTCCATGACGTACATGTACGTCCTTGCAAAACAAAAAACAAAACAGGAGGCGCCAGATAGTGCCCTATCAACACTTATATAATCTCAATGAATATGAAATGGTAATACACTCACATGTGTAAATCGCTATGTAAACAATACACAGCAATAAGGAATACAGGGGAATCTTACCGTCCCTGTTCGGTATCTCCAGGATCTCTCCAATAATCTGGATAATTCCAAAGTGATGAGGATAAATCCAGCGTAATAAGGATTCAAAGACTCTCGTCCGTCTCCAAAGTTTTGGTATATGTATATGTTCTATTTTTCATTTTTTATTTTTTTATTTTATTTTATTTTCATTTCTATTTTTGTTTTGAGGTGACTGTTGTTGGTTGGTTCTAGTGGTCCGGGGCTCCCATGTAATGGGTTAATTATCCTGTTGCTATGTGGGCGTTTTTGGATAACAGTGGTAACCAATTGGGTCCATTTCAGAACTTTTAAATGAGTGCTCAGTTTAGTCTGTGAGAATTGTTTGTTAAACCTGCTATTACTGATGAAGCAGCGCAAAGCGCAGCGAAACGTTTATTAGCAGGATTATTGGTTTTATTAACATTTTTTCTACCGGACAAGTATTTTGGAGCTCATTAGTCTTATTTTTTGTTTTTTTAGTATTTTTTATTATTATTTTTTATTTTTTGCTTGGATGTACTATTGAGGTCTTGGAGAAGGATGAGAGTCTTTGAATCCTTATTACTGTGGATTTATCCTCCTCACTTTGGAATTATCCAGTTTATTGGAGAGACCTTGGAGATACCGAACAAGGACGGTAAGATTTCCCTATATGCCTTATTGCTGTGTATTGTTTACATAGCGATTTATACATGTGAGTGTATTACCATTTCATATTCATTGAGATTTTAGAAGTGTTGATAGGGCACTATCTGGCACCTCCTGTTTTGTTTTTTGTTTTGCATGTTTGGCCCTTCATGAGTGGAGGATTGTTTGGGGAGCAGCCGAAGATTGTGCCATCTAGCTGTGTGAGGGACAGCTTTATCAATCCCTAGGCTGATTTTGCTGGTTTGCACATAAGTGTTTCTCCAGCATAGCCGTATATGTGAGTATCACTTTAAAGGTGGTGGTGAGGTGCAGTCATCTTTCTATAGACAATATCACACGAGGAAGCGCTTCTTTGTTTCTTCTTTTTTCCTGTACATGTATGTAGAAAAGCCTTACTCTACAGCATACAGGGCACTGTGCTGCAAGGATAGTGTTACGTTCCATCACTTGATGGTCAGCTGATCATAAAACTATCTGGAAACAGTGATTCCATGAAAAAACAAACACAAATAAATAATAATACATTGAACATCGGTTAGGGTATTTAGTTCCAAAAAGGGTTTGATTAAAAAAAAAAAAAAAACTAGGATTACAATATGGGTGCTTTGACTTTTTTCACAATAATCAGTCAAATAAAGTGTTGCTATTGCTTTAAAGGGAAACGTTCATCAAAAAACAAGTTTTATTTATTTTAACAAACACATATAAATAACTATACTAGTGTTGTTATTTTTTATCAGTGTTTTGTACTTTAGTGTAAGAGCCCATGATCTGTAGGACTTATGCAAATTCATTTTTGTCTTCAACTCCAAACCCAAACACATTCCTCTCCCTGTCACTCAGTACCCTTCCAGGCTGCCTTTATGTTAATACCACATATATTATGCAGTTTCCCAGAAAATGACGCTTCTACACAAGAAAAATTAGAAGGAGAGCGCTCACAATATTGGAAGATTGCCAATGAATACAATACAATCTCATGACAGAACATAAAATAGTTTGACCCGCATGTGAATCCAAACAACAGGTCTAAAGCACACAGGGAATTATGGAACTGATCATCCAGGTGAAAATACCCAACAGAAAGGCACAACCAAGGCCAGAAATGATGTATAAAAATCTGCTGTTTATTAAAAATAACAAATAATAACAACTAAAACTGCACTAGTTTTTTCATCAATGCAAATGGGAGGGGAAGGGCAGGATTTACATCCCAGGCATCCATTAGGCAAGGCACTCTGGGTGCTCTTAGCTCTACCATTGGCCACACCCCCATTCTTCTCATGACACAGCCCACAGTCCCATCCACTGTTTCCAGGCACAGAAAATTATCTTGGCCTATAACAAGCAAACAAAATAGCTTTAAGCCCTTGGTTTCTAGAGAGATCTCCAATGCATTGTTCTCTTGTATCCAGTGGGTTAAATAATAGCTTGTACAGGAGTAGAAAACGGGTGCAGGGCATCCAGATTGCTTGGGCCACACCTACAATTCCAAATGTAGGTGTGGCCAGCACAGCTGAGGTGCCGCTCAAAATCTAGAGCTCTATGCAGTTGCCTACTCTGCCTATTAGGAAATCCAGTCCTGGGGAGGGGGATTGTACAAATAAAACTGAATTAAAAGATAGGAATCAGTAACAAAGTAAGCCAACTAGGTTGATTTCTGATATTGTACAGTGTTGTATTGGAGTTCATAAAAACATTTGTTTCCTAATGAAGTTTCCTCTACCCTGTGAGTGTCTGAGGTATCCAGTGTATTGCAATGCATTGAATACCACTCTGGAACTCAAAGTGTTAAACAAATTAGAGGTCACCTACTGCATTAGGTATAGTTGCTCTATAACAGGGGGGTGTGCTTTTCAACTTCTATCCCTCTGGTACTCAAAGGTTTAATTAAAGTCTAGAGATTTAGAAACAGAGCCATTTCTGAGACCTTGTGCCCATCCATGCCTAGCCTCCGAATAATGATTCAGTGAAGTGATTCTAGCCAAAGGCAGACACCACTCCATGTGCAGCAGGAACATATCACCTTTCCTTCTATCTCTCACTGGGCACCTTGCCTAATGCTTCAGCCTCTCCCTTCACCCAGACAGTTTATTAAAGGGATAGTAATGTTTCAAAATAAAAGCAGGTCCAATTAATCTTCATAGTATTTGGGCCATGGAGAGTGTTATTTCAATACTGTCAGAGTTGTAATTCAAGGGTAATTAAATGATAATGTAGCCCCCTCCTTTTATTGCTGTGGAGCAATGTGATACACTTATATATGCATCCCACAGTATGATCTCCTAAAAAGAGGGACACCAGTTAAGAAGCAAGGACAGAGATATTTGGGTCTCAAAGAGCGACTGCCCCTCCTTAAAAGGGTCACATGGGAGGTATGAAATCCCATATATTTCATGTCAGTTTATAGTTAGAACTATAGTTTACAAAATACTTAGCTTTATTTATTTGTCATTGAATGCTAATTAAAGCGTACTGACTACAGGAAGTAGCAGTTGGAAGGGAGAGTGGAATGTTAGCACGTGGCACACAGCTGTACCAGAGAGTAAAGGAAGTTGTTCCCCAAACCTACTGAAAAACAACACATGTAAAAAACGACATCACAGTTTGAGTGTTTTTACATGCAGTGAGGGTCATGCGAATAATTAGGGTGAATTGCATAGTATGTTTCCATATTATAGCATGAAAAACAAGCACACGTAACTCTACAGTCTGCACTCGTTCCAGTTCATAGATGCACAACAGTACACAACTCTTCCTACTTACACTAACTAGGCACATAATCCATATATGCCACCCCAAACAGGATTCTCTGCATCCTTAGGGTCTTAAGTACAAATGAAAAGATGAGCAATTCAGCAGCGAACCAACTGCATCATGGCAACAAATGCATCTTTCCACTGATTTAAATGGAGTTTGTGGAATTTTTATTTTTTCCCCTATGGTGGAGTTTATTTTTTTCAGTATTGCTGACCCTGACTTTTGAACATAAGGAAGGACCAGTTTGTACATTGCTTGTATCTGTGCGCAAAGGAGCAGCACACCCATATATGCCCAGACACCCCACATTGCCTACCCTGTGGCCATTTTAGTACAAATAGAACTTTATAGATAGACACTAAGAGAGTGTAGGATGTGCATAGTGCCATGGAAACAGCTGTTTTTTATGGAAATAGCCATACTCTGCTCCTAAGTGTATAACTGTAAATGTATGTCACACTGTTATGTGCCATTCAAGGTATAAAGAGCATTCACTGGGCATGCTGCACTTGTTCCATTGTATAACTGATGCAGAGTGAATGAGCTACGAGCAGGCTTGTGCATGTTGGAAAGATGGAGAAAGCTTACTTCGAACCCTGAAACTTTCCATGAATGTTTATTTAGTCTGAGTTGTATTTTTGTGTTTATTGGAGGAAGAAGCCAATTGTCAGGGACAGCTTCTTCTCTTACTGCAGGGAACATTATATATTTGAGCCCAGCAGTAAAAAGGTTAAATCCCTCTAAACGTGATATTGTGACAGTGAGGTATACTTCTGTGCATACAACAAACTGAAGGTGGGGTAGACTCTTCTCATCAGCCTGCATCACTCATGTAAATAAAATATAACATTATTCAAAATGCATGTAATAATAATAATAATAATAATAAATAGACATTTATACAATGTTATTGTACCTTGTACTTTTAAAACCATAATTGGCAAAATATATAGAGAAATCAAAATACTGGGTATTTCAATTAAATAGGACTATCAGCTGAATTTATTTTGGAGTATTCTGAAATAATACCATCAACTATATATATATATACAATAAGGGGCAGAATCTGTAATGGGCGGCTTAGGTAAATAAAACACATGTACAGATGAATTTAACCAGTTTATTTAAAATAAATATACAAGAGCAAAGCACCTTCTCAACCTTGATAGGAACAGGCGTGAGGACAGTGCTCAGTCCACAATCCAGGAACTGATACTGAACTGTAACCGGATCACTGATAGCCAAGGTAATGCGGAATATAGAACCAGACTTGATTCTAACAAGCAGAGTGAGTGGAAACCTGGAGCGTCAGGAGTCCAGGCCCAATGGCGTAACTGGGTACACCGGTAGGAGAAACTTCAGACTAGTACAAGCCTGGGAGGGCTTGGAGCAAGAGTACCAGGCAGTCCCTGAAGAGGGACAACTACAATGCTGCTTAGCCTCAGGCAGCTTGGCAACAATACCAAGAAGGTAAATGTCGCGCTAGGCTGTATGGAATGAGAAGTTTCGGAAGCAGATATTAACAGAATCAGATAATACCGAGGTAAGCACGGAGCGGAGGCAGCAGAGCGGAAGGCAACGTGTAATAATACCAGGGAGGTAACTGTCGCTCTAGGCTGAAGGAGCGAGGCCTGGGAGGGCAATATTGAAAAGTGGTAGTCAGACAGGAACGGGAGTAAGCACAGAGCGTAAGTCAGACAAGCCACAGTCAGATACCGGATCGGGTAGTCAGCCACGGCCAAAGTCAGGTAGTCAGACAAGCCAGGGTCATACACAAATCAGATAGTCAGACAGAGCTACTGGTCAGATACCGGAGTGGACAGTCAGACGAAGCAAGTGATCGAGCCAGAGAATACATGGAAGCCAAGCTAGGGTCAAACGAGAGCAACACAAGAGTAACGCACTGATACACCACGAAAGGGCAACTAAGCCCAGTTCACAGGCAGACTATAAGGCCGCAACAGGAGGTGGGGCTCAATTGGCCAGTTAGTGACCAATTATCACGGTGCCCATGTTATCACTGGTGACATTGTGACTCTGTGCTACTTCCTGATTCCTTTTTATTGGCTATTGTGGTTTTGCTCCGCCCAGTGCTAGCCCTTAAATACTGAGCCCTGTCACTACTGCAGTGCCCTTTCGTGGTGTTCCTGTCGCTAGTGCTTGTTCCAGACTTTTGTGTGAATCTCGTGTATGACCCGGACTGCCTGACTACTCTGTCTGATCACGTTCCTGCTCTGTGTACCGACTCGGATTGGCTGACATTCCTGCTCTGTGTACCGACCCGGCCTGGCTGACGTTCCTGCTCTGTGTACCTACTCAGATTGGCTGACGTTCCTGCTCTGTGTACTGAACCGGCTTGGCTGACGTTCCTGCTCTGTGTACCGACCCGGATTGGCTGACGTTCCTGCTCTGTGTACCGGCCTATCCCCAGCTCCTTCCAGTGGTCCGGTTGGAGTCGTGCCTCCTGTGTTTGCACTGTCTTCTGACATTCCTCTGTTGCCTCGTTTAGCCTGCTCTGACAGTCCCGCTTATTGTGACCCAGTCTTGCATATTCTGCTCCGGCAGTCCTGCTTACTGTGACCCAGTCTCCAGTTATTGTGCCTCGTGATCCGTTCACTCCTGTGGGTGTAATCAATCAGGTTGCACCATGGTACGCTTGATCTGCTACTTGCTTTACCCGAGGTTGGTTTATTCCCTGGGTGCCTCGGTTGTACCCACGGTCTTGCAGTCATATTCAGATCTGAGCATTTCGTTTAACCCCTAGGGGTTGGTGCAGTTGCATGTTGGGTCACAGTGTACAGCAGGTTACATTGGTATTACTCAATACTATACCGTATCTGTCACCCTTGACTGTTCTGGCAGTCTGTCATTTCCAGGGCCTTCGTATACCTCCGTGTGGCCTTTGTCATTTTGTGTCACTCTCTGCGGAGAGAGTGTCCTGTGGGCCTCAATCCTTATAGGGCCTGGCCATACATCCTGGCCTGATATTACCAGTCTCTCCACTATCTCTTCGAGGATTCACAAGAACTGTAACCTGACCTGTGGCAGTGTTGTACCTTTGTGTTCCACTGGACCCGTGTGGGTTACTAAGTCTACCTGTAACCTGACCTGTGTCAGTATTATTTCTGTCTGTATATACTGGACCCATGAGGGTTACTCTAATTACTGTATTTTCAATAAAACTGTGTTTTTACCCAAACCTACTGTGTCTGAGTGTCCTAAAAAACCATTACACCAATGCTACAAAATAGAGAGCGTGATGTCAAAGACTCGAGCCCATAGCATAGAGACCAGCAGAAGGTGGCAACAGCAATGGCTGCAACATCAGCCATTGGAAACAGGACTGGAACCAACAGGCAGGCAAAAATCACAGTCACCCACCCCTCAGAAGAGGACCAGGCTTAGAGGGGAATTGAGCATGGAACCTGCGGAGCAAGGCTGGAGCATGAATATTGCCACTGGATACCCAGGAACAATCTTCTGGACCATAACCCTTCCAGAGCACAAAATATTGCAGGTGGCCTCTGATTCTGCGAGAGTCTAATATGTTTTGCACCTCATTCTCCTCATGGCTATCGACTTGTACAGGACCAGGCTGGACTGGCACAGAAGTTTAGCCGTTACAGATCAATGGTGTGAGCAAGGATACATGGAATACATTGTGAATGTGCATACCAGCAGGAAGTTCCAGGGCATACGAGACAGGGTTAATTTTGAGAAGAACCTGGTATGAACCTACGAAATAAGGGGCCAGTTTCTTGCAAGGCACCAGGAGGTTCAGATAACAGGAGGATAGCCATACCCTCTCCCCGACCTGAAAAACTGGGGTCGGCCGTCGTCTACCGTGTGCGTGTCTCTTATAGTGCTGTTTGGACCTCTGTAGAGATCTCTGAACTCATACCCAAGTGGAGCGGAGTTGTCTATGATGCTCATCCAGAGCCGGAATATCCTTGCCTCAAATGACTCGGGAAGCAGTGATGGTTGGAAACCATAATTGATCGGAAACAGGGAGAGTTCTGAGAGGAAGAGTTTATGGCACAATTCCTGGCAAACTCTGACCATGGTAACAAGTTTGCCCAGTTATCGTGATGGTCCAAAATGAAACAGAGTAGGAACTGTTCCAACCTTTGGTTGGATCTCTCAGCAGCACCGTTCGACTGGGGATGGTAGGCAGAGGAGAATGGTAGTTGGATAACCATCTGGCCACAGAAGGACCTCCAGAAATGGGACACAAATTGACTCCCTCGATCCAAGACCAGTACCTTGGGCACCCCATGGAGCCAAAACACCTCCCTGGTGAAGATCTCAGCCAACTCCCTGAAGGAAGGAAGACCATTGAGAGGCACAAAGTGAGCCATCTTGGAAAATCGATCAACAATCATAAGGATGACCTTGTGTCCCTTAAATGCCGGTAACTCGACCATAAAGTCGATGGACAGGTGTGACCAAGGACACTCGCCATTTGGGACAGGTTGGAGCAGTCCCACCGGAAGATTTCTAGGGGTCTTGTTACGAGCACATATGGCACATGCTGCTATGAATGCTGAGCAGTCTGCTCTTAGACTAGGCCACCAGAAAAATAGAGAGATGGACCATATCAATTGGTCACGACCGATATGCCCAGCGGCCTTCGAGGAGTAATACGTCTCCAGCAATCTAGTACGGAGAGGCTTGGGGACAAAGCATCTACTGCTGGGCTTATCTATCTGAGCAGTAGCTTGGGAGGACAAAATCTCCTCAACCAAGGAAGAGGTAATACTAGTACGGATGGTAGCTAGAATATGGGCGGAAGGAATGATAGGCATCCACCTCCGGATCCGAACCGAATTGCCGAGAGAGAGCGTCCGCTCTGACATTCTTCACACCAGGAAGATCCGAGACCACATAATTGAACCTGGAAAGGAACAGCGACCATCTGGCCTGTCGTGGAGGACAACCTTTTGGCCTCTGACAGATACGTCAGGTTCTTGTGGTCTGTGAGGATCAGGATTGGGGAACTAGTCCCCTCCAGGAGGTAACGCCATTCTCAAAGTGTGAAAATAATAGCCAGGAGTTCCCGATCACCAATATCATACAGCCTCTGTGCCCTAGATAATTTCTTAGAAAAATACCAACATGGGAATAAGGGTTTGCCAGGAGCCGAGCGCTGGGACAGGAGGGAGCCTACTCCTGACTCAGACGCATCAACCTCCAGAGTAAAGGGCAGGGCGGGGTTGGGATGAGACAGGATAGGAGCCTTGGCAAAGGCAGCCTTCAAATCATCAAATGCTTGGAAAGCACATGTGTCATGTCAGTAAGTGGCTTTACCACCGAAGAAAAGTTCCTTATGAATTTTCTATAATAAAAAATGAAACCCAGAAATCTCTGTATGGCCTTCATTCCCACTGGACGGGGCCATTGCAGGACTGCCAATAACTTTAGTGGGTCCATGGCCAGGGAGGCCAATATTGACAAGTTTTCGTCAGACAGGAACAGGAGTAAGCACGGAGCGTAAGTCAGACAAGCCATAGTCAGATACCGGATTGGGTAGTCAGCCACAGCCAAAGTCAGATTGGGTAGTCAGACAAGCCAGGGTCATACACAAATCAGATAGTCAGACAGAGCCAATGGTCAGATACCGGAGTGGATAGTCAGAGGAAGAGCAATATGCAAAACTGAAATACGCCAAACAAAGAACACAATATGCAAAACACCAAATGCAAAAGGCAATTTGCCAAAAGTTATATGGAACAAACACAGTAGGCCATCTGCACAGAGCAATAAGCCAAACGATATACTTAAAATATTATACATAAAATGTTATACGCTATACACCAAACGCTATACTCACACAAGAGCTCACACATGATCACACACACACATGCAAACACACAGTTGCATAACACAGTGCATTGCAAAGTGTTGCACACCTTTTTGGAGCTGAAAGGGCTAAGAACTGAAAATTCAACAAGCCATAGATAGATAGATTGGAAAGGTACAAGATGCAATAAAACAAGGAAACCTCATTAGACAAACATATTGAAAGAAACATGAAATTTGGAACTGTTTTAATGTATAAAAGAGCCCTGGCCGCGGTCACTTGCAATACTAGTTTAGAGAATTTGAGGCCATATCAGGAAGCTAAAGTCGAGAAATTCTGGAGCAAACCAACTACACCATAGTAGACAAATAAAAATTTCCGGTGATTTAAGTGGGATTTGCAAGCCCTTGAATTCTAGAGTGGTATACAACACATTGTGAAGCAACACATTGGAGAGCTCTCTAGCATTCAAGGGGTTAAAAGCAATGTGAATTTGAGGGATGACTATTTCTCCTTATAGTGCAGTTGGTTGCTCTGAAGTACTGTATCTTCCTGAATACAGCCTTGGGTATATGGGAACATTGGGTCTAAGTCCTGTAACATCTTCATAATAGAGAAAAGGAACATTCACTCCTTGTTCCGCTTGGGTGCACATCTGTCTGTGAGAGGAAATGAGAAGCTGTTAATTAGTTGTGAGCATTGCTATAAAGAACAAATTCTGCTCATCCTTAACTTTAAATTACAGATGAGAAATGACCTACTGTTAGATTTTGTGTTGCAGGACATTAGAGGACTTACAATGCTTTATCCTAATGGTTCCTATTTTAGTACTATATAATAAGACATTATACATGCCAGCAGTGAATAGGGAGGGGCAAAATGATTTGCAACAAGAACAAAACATGTGAAAAATAGCACTTCCTGCCATGCAGGAAATGATTCATAAAAAGTGTCATTCTTCCATTTTCCACCTTTGTCATTGCATTGAAAGCAGTGACATGAATTAATACATGAATTAATTTACCTTGTATTCCCTCCATGATAGTATAATAGTTTGAGATTAGTAGAGTAAAAATGATACCTTTATTGGCTGGGTGAGTATAAAAGTCGTGTCAGATTCTTGTCATCTTGTGCTTATGGGATGGAGAAAGCAGCAACATTTGAAGCTAGTGAAGATATGCAAAAAGAGTGGAGCTGAAGTTTATATTTGGAGTCTTGGTGGCATCCAAGTTGATCTCTGTGTGTTGGAAGTCTGGGGACTCTGGAGAGTGTGAAGAGAGAAACAGTTACAAAAAAATGTTTTTGACTGATAAATGAGTATCAGTCAGAAGTATCATTTGGTAAGTATCAGTTGATAAGTATCAGTCAGAAGTGAGTATCAGATAGGCAGGTGATCCAAGTTCCTACATGAGGTGGCTGAGTATCTACTGTGATTGACTGAGACAAGTGCTTAACACTTACTCTTACAAGTGCACAAAGGGGAAAAGCATATGGTGAGGTGTGATGGTGCTGCATGCCTTTAGCAACTGCTATGCATGATATTTATCCTGTATTGCAAACATCAGGGGAGAGAGAAAACTGCTGGTGAAATTTTGACAGTAGCTCCATGTAAAGGCAGAGAGACAGGCAAAGAGGGAAAGAAGGAGTCGATTGCAGCTGCAGGGAGTTTACATGTCATTTCTTTGCAGACTGACTAGGCAGTGATGTTTGACTGACAGATGAACGAGACAGGCAGGAATCTTGACCTTGACTGAGACTGACAGTGACAAATGCTAGAAACAGAGCCATACATGAACAGCATTTTTAAAGGGGTAAAAAGACATCGCTCCACACTCAAACAGTTCTTTTGTATACTTTACAGTAAATGTAAACTGTACTTTGATTATGTCCAGCAAACATACTATGAGCAGTGTAAGGGGAAAGGAGTAGACCGTGGCCATGATTGCTGCAGTGTGTGCAATAAATTATAATGGCCCTCCTCCTCCTGAGTGGGCTGTTTGTAAAACTGACATGAAAAGTTACACCACCAACTGTAGTAGTAGTAATAACCCATTATTAATGTGTTGTGTAACTCTCTGCCATTCAAAGTGTTAAGAACACTGAATATGACAAAGAATCATATTCTAGTGTTGTTGGGCATAGCGGTGGATGGTGTAGCAGTTAAATAAACTGATGCTTCTGACAGAGAGAGTAAAAACTTCTGTGAAAGTAGTGGGGAGGAAGCAGCAGGCAATGCTGATGACGATCTATTTGTTGATGATGATGTTGATCTAGAATATATCCTTCCACCTTATTTTCCTTCTTCTGATGCAGACGAACTAGAGAGTGAGAGTGATGATGACTTGGACATAAAATTAGTTTAAAAGAAAAGGATCAATCTTCCACCCTCAAAATGGAGCACTATGCCTGTGTACAAACTTGTTCGGAGATCAACTGGAAAGTCTAACTCTGAAAAATACATAATCATCCTGTCATTCATAATCATACTCATTGCTTCCAGGTCTCACCCCCACACAGTCATACACACTATTGTTGAGTAAGCAGCTACACAGGTCATCATCAATATCTACAACCCTAGCTATGATGAGTGTTTCTGCTGTTGTCGAAAGTGCAGTACCAAACGCTAAACATGATGCTATATGTCTTTTGTGTAAAATACATCTAAGCTTCAGATACCACTTAAAGCACAACCACAGGACTAAGTGGGACACAAACCAGTCCGTGGGTTCAGGGGCACATAATAGTAGTGCTGTAGATGTGTCAGAGATTGGGCCACCATTTCCTACATTTCAAAAACACCTATGGCTACTGCTGCTGTTCTGCAAATGCAAAACACAGAGGAGGATGACTCTGAGTTTGTTGGCCACAAGTCATGTTATTAAAGGAATAGTAATACTTCGTTTTAACTTTATTTTATTTTGTAGGCATTAAAAAACATGAAGAACGATATAAGTCTTATCTCTCAAACCTTTATGGTTTAAGAGATATTCACAAGCAAAGTTTCCCCTCCCCTCCCCTTTTACCTAGTGTAAGCCATCTCTTCTCAGATGTGAATATGGTTGTAAGACCAGACAGATAACAGCAGGGGACAATCTTCTTTATATGAAAACAATGAAAGCCCTGCACCTCACTTGACAAGCTTTTCAGGTTTTTCCCTTATCTTAATTGAAGATTGTCCCTCTGTGCAATCTACCTGGGCACCTCCCTTCTGCTTTGGCTGAGCAGTGTTACATCAGTAAAAGGGGCGGGAGGAGGACACTTTGTCATTGAATTACTCCTGAACTACAACTCTGACAGAACTGAAATAACACTCTCCAAAGTCCAAATACTATGATGATTAATCAGAGCTGCTTTTATTATGAAACATTACTATCCCTTTAAAGCAGTAAAGTCACGCATTTCTTCTTCTATGTACTGCCAATCCTCATTTATTGAGTTCTTAGGAAGGATTCAAAAATTTCACAACAATAATCCCAAAGTATGCCTGTGGAATGGCGAAGCTGGCAAAATTTTGGTGGTTGATACGCTGCCTATTCATTTGTAGAAAACAGCCATTTTAAAGAACTGATGCCATGTGGGTGGTACCCAGGTGGCATATTCCAAGCCACAGTTATTTTTCAAGAGTTATACAAACAGAAGATTATTATATTGAACAAAGGGTTTGAAAAATTATACGGCAAGAAATTTCACCAGACAGATGTCTGGAGAAGTGATCACAATACAGACTATATGACTGTCACTGGGTACATTTCCCATCAATGGGCAGCATCAACATGCAACTTCAGGTTACCACTAACATTTCCACTTGCTCTGGCAGCAGGGTAGACCATACCATCAGCATGGCACTTTGTGCATGGAGGGCTTTGAGAGGCAATCCCACAAACGTGCAGATGTTTTAAACAGTAGGTGATAGATGCATGGCTTACACACCAAACCTTGAAAGCTGGCTTTGTGTCTGCTGATAATGGTTCCAACATTATAAATGTATTGAGATTAGATGGTGAATGTACCCTGCTTTGCCTATGTCCTAAATTTAGTTGTTACTTAATTGCTCTAAGAAACTGAAACCCTGAGAGACACTCATACTCAAACCTCAGAGACTTACACATACTCACCACTCCTACAGTGCTTGCAATGCATTTGTAATGGGGTCAAGGGAACACAGTAACTTCAAATTAAAAGCTAGCAAGGAATGTATTGAGATCAATGCTTGTGAGTGGAGTACCCATCAGGAGAGTTTTTGCTGCAGTTCAAGGCTGAGGTTAAAGACCAGATATGCCTATCACAGTTGAGCTGGAGCCAGATCAGGATAAACACTCCCTATGGACAGCAGCGGCTTGGAAGGTACTGGTTAGTTGGATCCATTCATGGACCGGGGGTTTTAAAGGATGCTGTCCCTTTAAGAGTTGCACTGAGCACAGCTGACCAGTAGATACTGACAGTGAGACAAAACACTGCTGACTGAAGAGAAAATACACCGAGATAGCAAGCACAGATGCCAACTTAAGGGAAAGCTGACTCAAGCTAGAAAACTGGCATATGAGAAGTAGAATGCTAAACAGCCAACTGATGAACACAGACAGCAGACATGGATAACACCTGACTGCAGAGAACTGAAGCTGTAACGGACAGATAAATAAGAAACACACTGAGACAGCAGACAGATGAACTACACTCAATGATAAAAATGCTAGAAAGCAGACAAATGAACTAAGACGCTGTAGAAGCAGATCAATGAATTACAGAGGCACAGATCTTTAGTGATTGAAGCACTTCTATTGCTGGACAGTAGACCGATGAATTGAATTTTTGAGAGCAAAGTCAGAACAAGCCACAAGTCAAACTGGGAGTCAATCAAATAACATAAGTGAGGGACAATGAGGCCAGTGATACTTTTTTAAAAGAACAGAACAGAGGGCTATGTAGATTAGTATTGAGATTAATATTTATTTATTGATAGTTGATCCAAGGAGAATTTTCCCCTAAATGAAATCAGAATTTGAAATTGCTGAATAAAGGTTTTTTGCCTTCTTTTGGATCAACAGCGATAAACAAAAATAGGAAAAGAGTTGAACTTGATGGACACAAGTCTTTTTTCAACCTAAACTACTATGTAGCTATATAACAATAAAAAAGAACTAGAGCCAGGAGTCATTAACACAGAGAACTGAGGATAGTCAGGCGTGGTAAAAGAGGAATAAGTAAGCAGAGACAGAGTTGTCAATCAGAAAATGGGTCAAACACCTTGCAGTGGATCAAAAGAGATGGCTGGGAACACAACACAGAATGTATAAAATGAGCATAGCAGTACAAATGGAGCAATAATTTAAAACACCGGCAGACAATAGTAACAAAGTCCTTTAAGGACCAATGACGGTCCTGGCACGTCATTGGTAGAACGATTGTAGTGCCTCAGGGTGCGCTATGATCATTCTAGTGAGACTGTAACTGACTGTTCCAGGACCAAAGCAGTCAGTTTCAGCCTTTCCTCAGTGGCTCTGACAACTGCTACAGTGGAGCCAATAACAAAGGCAATGTAATGTATACATTCCCTTTACCAGTGCTCCCAGTGCTTTAAATGGCTAAAATGATGCTCTTTTTTAGGTACTGGGAGCAGGACTGGGGGGACTTAAATAAATATCTAGCTAGCTAGCTATATGATAGTTTACCCCCTCTTTGTATTAATAGATAAATGATTTAGAGCAGTCCAAAGTATTTTATCTACACAGACAAGTGTATAAATACATATACTGAAGTTTAAACAAAGACAAATGTGAGTTTTATTACTGTGGAGCGATGTGAAACACATATATAAACAGCATAGACTGATCACCTAGAAGGGGGACACCAGGGAGGGAAAGAGGGACATAAATATTTTTGCCTCAGAGGGATAGTACCCCCTAAAAAGAGACACTTGGGGGGGTTATCGGGGGGGTTTTATTGAGTCCCTATTAAAAATGAACCAATTGAGCACACATTCTGACACGAAAACTCACACAAATTATGCTTGTTTTTTTTCTTCCTTTTTCTTCTCAAATTAAATGGTGAGTTATACATATAAATGTGGTGTCAAAAGAAAACCCTACTTATGTTTACAAATGGTATATAGTTTTTGTGGATGAACTAAATGAATTAGAGGAATAATATGCTTGAATAAAGGCATACTAAAAATGTCAAAATTGCTTAGGTCCTCTAGTGTAAAAAAGGCCTGTTCCTTAAAAGGTAAAATCAGGGGGGTGTGGCTGACCGTCGGAGAAGATGGCTGCTTAACTTCAGAGCTCCGCTGCCTTCCCTAGTTAACTAAGCTACCTAACTGGTGTTTTGCGATATGGGCCGAACCAAACGTGGCACCTTGGGTTCTTCAACCCCCAGCAGTAGGGATAAACCTGCTGCGGCTTCCCTGAGGGACTTTTTCCACTCGCAGGCCTCGGTCGACTCCCAAATGCGCGACGACCTCAGGACTGGATCCCCATCTTGCTCGCACTCCTCTGGAGAGGAGGTTCCTGACCTGCAGCTTGGTGACGCACCCTTACCGGGACAATCTATCCCTAACTCTACCAACAACATCTTCTCCTCCGATCCGTGGAAATCGGACTTTAACAAACTCCTCTCGGAGCTGAAGCATACGGTACAGGACGAGGTGGCCAAGCTACGCACTGACCTGAAGGGCCTTGAGAGCAGGGTGGCGAAGCAAGAAGACGTGTCCTTGCAACATACGCGCAAACTCACCCATCTTGCCCAAACATCTACACAACACTCTTTGTACCTGGCGGAATTTAGGAGGAGGCTTGAAGACTTAGATAATCGTGGCCGACGCCATAATATCAGGGTGCGCGGTGTTCCTGAACCGGCCAACTCGGCCGAGGAAGATGTGGTTTCCCTTTTGACCAGTATTTTCAATGCGATTCTCGGTCGCCCTCCGGATGCTACCATACGTATGGAAAGGGCACATAGGGCGCTGCGACCGAGAAGCATTGATGGGGGTCCCCCCAGGGTCATTATCTGCTGCCTAGTGGACTTTCAATTAAAAGAGGAGATCATGCGACGAGCTCGCGTCCTGGGAACCTGGCGCCACGAGGATTCCGAGATTACTTTTTTCCAAGACCTTTCCGATTTAACTCTTCAGGCCCGTCGGACCTTGAGGCCCCTCACTACCGTACTACAGCAGCGGAATATCCGATATGCTTGGAACTTTCCTTTTGGCCTGAAGGTCTTCTTACCTGACTCTACGCCTATCTTGCACTATTTTCATGACCTTCCAGCCTTCTTGGACCAGCTGGGGGTCCCTGACTTGCGGATTAGGGACTGGTCTCTCCCGGAGCAACGCTATCTGGCCCGTGCCCGTGTTCGACGGGCTACAAGGACCTCTGCCCCTCCAGGGGATACCCAATCCATAGTTGAACCGAACTTTCGAAGTGGGATGGAAATTGAGGAGTGACTGTGGAGACACTTTTGCATTGCCACTTAACCTGATGTCCCTTCTCACAGCAGGGACGCCTTAAGTGCCATGATGTCCCTTTACTTGCACTTTTAGCTCACTCCTGCTGTTTTGTCCCTCAGATCTACAGCTCTGAGAATTTGTTCACTACACTTTACATTACGCTTTGTATTTATTATTGCTGGAGGGATGTTTTGGGTGCTATGTTCCTTCTATATTTTCGTTGCTTTGATCCCTAATCTATGTCCCGCTTTGCGCTTGCGCCCTCCCTTTCCCAGTAGTGCTCTGTTTCCGCCACGCTCTGTACCCGGGAAGTTTCCTTACTCTATTTGGGGTGTCCCTTCTGTGTTTGTTTCCCTGACCTCCCCTCCCTTTGTCTCTTTACCCCCTTTCTTCTTTTGTCCCTTTGTTTCCCTGCCCCGCTATTGAAGTTGCGCTTGTGTTCCCTCTTTCTCCCTGCTTTCTTGGGCCCTCACCTCCCGGGTGTTCTCGCCTCTTTTAAGGTTGCTAGTTACCCAGTTATGGGGTTTTGGCTGTTGGGTGGGAGGTTTTTGGGGGGGGTTTGTTTTTATTTTGGGAGCGCCCTCTTGCCTGGTGGGGGGTGGTGATGCTGGCCTGGAGGGGGGTCCCTTGTATGGGGGTTCTTGCTCTGGGGCGGGTTGCCATGATCCCTCACCATGGGAAAGTGCTGGGTTTTGTTTTATTTAATGTTTTACTGCATTATTCCCACACAGGGACATGGTGTGTGATGCGAGGCTGTGCCTTGGGCGGGTCTGGGCCGGGGGCTTTTCTTCTCCCCTCTTTGTGCGCTCCTTTGGGGGATTGTTTGGTCCTCTGACGGAGTGTGTGAATATGGTGGAGTCGGGAAGCTTGTAGACTTGTTCTCTTGACTGTGCCCCCGGCCTGGACTTACCCTATTGCCTATCCTCTATTTTATGTGTCGCTATGTGATGTCTTCCTTTGCCCGGTTGCACATGGGGGGCTGGTGGTTGGCGGAGGTATAGGCCTGGTGATAGGGTTGCCTTTCCGGCGATCCCTGTCCCCTGGTTGTGGGTGAGAGGGGGGTGACATGTGCAGTGCCCTTGCTGACCGGGCGGGCTACTATGTGGGCAGTGTCGTGGGTCTCTCGCTTGGACCCTGGGCGGTTGGTCTGCTGCGTCTTTGCGGGGGCCGTCCGCCCTTGGTTGGAGCTTGAGATCTACCAAGTGACTGTTTGGTTTCTTTGTTGCTATACTCTACCCAGTTGTATTGGTTTAAGCATTATTGTATGTCATTATTGTTGGGAAGGCAGCGGACCTCACTTTTTTTGGTGTGGTCCTCTGTACTCCTTTGGCTCCTATTTGGAGTCTTTGTTCTTCTCCCTCGGTTGACATTTCCCTTTATACCGAGGCCATTTCTCTATTGGTGTGAACGTGGCCCTGCCCTTATTATTGGGTTTAGGACTGCCTTCAGTGTCCAATTGGACCTCAGAGTATAAGATAACTGTATTTTTCTTGTTGTGTCTTTTCCCTCTTTTGTTGTTTCCCCTTGTTTCCTCCGCTTTTCTCCCCTCCCCTTTTTTTTTTTTTTTTTTTTTTTTTCCCTCTGCCCATAGTTTGCATTTGATGATGTCTGCGGATGCCTCCTATGTTCCAGCTGACCTCCGGGTCCTGACTCTTAATGTCAAGGGTCTCAATACCCCTGAAAAGAGGTTGCTCCTTACCCGTGATCTGAAGAAACAACGTGTTTCAGTGGCTTTTGTCCAGGAAACTCATTTTCGGAGTTCCTCTCCTCCCAGCTTGGTCTCCCGCGATTTTCCTCTCTGTTTTCTCAGCTCGGACTCTCACTCTAAATCCAAAGGTACAGCGATTCTCATTTCTAAATTAGTTCCTTTTGTTGTACTAGCGTCTCTTTCTGACCCTGACGGCCGTTACGTTTTTGTTAAAGGCACTATTGCGGATCGGGTTTATACTTTTTCATCCATTTATCTCCCTAATTCTCGCCAACATAAATGTTTTGCGGGGCTTTTGACCTCCTTGCATAATTTTCGGGAGGGCTTCCTGGTCCTGGGTGGGGACTTTAACCTTCCTTTGGACCCTTCACTTGATACTTCGGCGGGCGTTAGCAGTGTCCCGACCCACGTCTTACTGAAAATTAGGCGATTGCTTCATGATGATCAACTGGTAGATTGCTGGAGAGCTCTACACCCTGATGATAGGGACTATAGTTTTTATTCTATGCCCCATGCTAGATACTCACATATTGACTATTTTTTTGTTTCCCACTACCATTTGCCGCTCCTGCAGACGGCCTGTTATGGTCCGATATCTTGGTCAGACCATGCTCCTTTGACAGTGTGCCTTTCTTCTCCGCTGATCCGACCGACACAGTCTTCCTGGAGACTTAATGTCTCTCTGCTCTCAGATCAGACTGTCCTTTCTTCTACTAAATCGCTCTTGCGTGACTATTTCATCATTAACGATACCCCTGATGTTACAGCGCCCACTGTGTGGGAGGCTCATAAATGCGTAATACGGGGTCATTTTCTTAAACTTGCTTCCGCCGCGAAGAGGACATGCTCAAAGAAGCTTGGTGAACTCTACTCGCAAATTGCCCTACTGGAGCGTCAACATAAAGATAGTCTGGGGGCTGCTGATCTACAGCGCCTTTTGGTCTTGCGTCGGGAACTCTCTTCCCTTTTGCATCAACAAGCTCAGAAACACATTTTTAAATATCGCGCCGTGTTCTATGAACACGGGGATAAACCCGGGAAATATTTGGCAAGGGCCCTACATAAGCGCAAACAACTTGCCTACATCCCTAAAATCCGCTCTCCGGGGGGCTCTGTTAAGCGGCTTCCCTCTGATATCGCTAAGGAGTTTGTTTCCTTTTACTCAACCTTGTATAATCACTCGCCGACCTCCTCTGATCCTTCTCACAGAGATCAATTTCGACTCAGGATTTCTTCCTATCTACATCGACATCTGAAGCGGAAGTTATCCCCTGCCGACTCGTAACTATTGGACCGTCCGATTTCTGACTTGGAACTCTCTCTCGCATTAAAGACTGCCAAACCGGGGAAGTGCCCGGGTCCGGATGGCCTACCTGTTTCATACTACAAAGCATGCCGCGAGGTTCTTGTTCCTCCTTTGCTGAAGACCTTTAATGCTGTCCTGGAGGGCCACCCCTTGCGTCCTCATACTCTCTCAGCCACAATATCCCTTATTCCGAAGGAGGGGAAAGATCCAGAGCATTGTGGCAGTTACAGACCGATATCACTTCTCAATGTAGACTTGAAACTTTTCTCCAAAATCCTGGCCAACCGTATAGGCCCATTCATGACATCTTTAATCCACTCTGATCAGGCTGGGTTTGTTCCGGGTCGGGAATCTAGGGATTGTACGATCCGGGCGATCAACCTGATTCACCGCGCCCGAACCACTTCTACCCCCGCTATTTTACTGTCTACGGACGCCGAGAAGGCCTTCGACCGCCTGGATTGGTCCTTTTTATTCGAGGTTCTGACCCAGGTGGGCTTTGGCCCACACATGTTAGCATGGATCTCTTCTTTGTACTCTTGTCCTTCTGCCAGGATTCGGATTAATGGAGTCCTTTCGGAATCCTTTGGGATTTCTAATGGTACGAGACAGGGCTGCCCCCTATCCCCCTTGTTGTTTATTCTTTCTCTTGAACCTTTCATGGAGGCGATTCGACAAAACCCAGATGTGGGGGGATTGTCGGTCCTTGGTGTTCAGCACAAAGTTTTGGGGTTTGCTGACGATCTGTTATTTGTCCTCACTAAACCTAGACTGTCCCTGCCGGTCCTTATGAAAGAATTTGAGCTTTATGGATCACTCGCGAATCTTAAAATCAATTTTTCCAAATCCGAAATTCTAAACATCAACCTACCATCTTCAGAAGTGATGCATCTATCCTCGTCATTCCCTTTCAAATGGTGCAGGGATGGTCTTCGGTACTTGGGGATATGGGTAACGGATGACCCTGGCCGCCTCTATCTCCGTAACTTCCCCCCTTTTCTTGACTTTTTCGTCGGGACTTTGCAACTTGGTCTCCCTTGCATATTTCATGGACTGGTAGAGTTAACGCTCTGAAAATGAATGTTCTTCCCAGATTGCTATACTTGTTCCAGACGCTGCCCATTAAATTGCCGATGGCTTTCTTCTCTTCTCTTAAAACACTATTTCTGGGGTTTGTCTGGGCTCGGAAGAGTCCTAGGCTACGCTATGAGCTTTTGACACGTTCTAAACTGCGGGGAGGCTTGGCCTTGCCCTGTCCCAAACTCTATTATCGTGCTTGCCATTTGCTTCGCCTTCTGGAATGGACCTTTCAGCCCCCACATAAGTCTTGGATTGATGTGGAGGCCTCTGGTATTGTGCCCCATTACGGGTGCTTCCCTGGTTGAAGCCACATCATGCCAAACACCTTTCTTCTGATCACCCTCTGACGTGGGCTACACTCTCTGTGTTTTTTTCTACCTCTAAACATCTCCGGTTGTCCTCCTATCCTTCGCCCTTGGCGCCCTTGCGATATAATCCGGACTTCACTCCGGGCACTGACCCAGGTGACTTTCTGACCTCTTCCTTAGATAACCCAGTCACTATTGCAGACTTTTTGACCCCGGAGGCTAAAGTTAAACCTCTCTCAGAGCTGCTACCCCATCGACCTCCTACGCCGCTTGATTATTTTCATCATACTCAATTAAGTTATTTCGTGAGATCTTTACAGAGTAGACAAGACCTGCTGCGCCCGACCACTCCATTTGAGGAGTTATGCCAAGTAGGGTCGTTGCCCTCATGGGGCATTTCTTTTTTATGCAACTTGCTTCGCTCTCAGGAAGATTTCTCCCTGCCGCCTTTCGTGAGGAAATGGGAATCAGCTCTGCGGATCTCCCTAAGTGCCTCCCAGTGGGAGAAGATATTCCTTTTAACCCATAAATGCTCTCTGAGTGCTACGACTCAGGAAATGTCTTATAAACTACTTACCCATTGGTACCGAACGCCTGATTTGATTCACCGCTTTTCCCCGGATGTATCTGATTTATGTTGGAGATGTCAGTCTGCGCCCGGTACTTTTCTGCACATTTGGTGGGACTGCTCGGCTCTTGCTCCGTTCTGGTCGCGTGTTCACTCGATTGTGTGCAAGTTCTCGGACGCCCCTCCCCCGTTTCTACCGGCGTCTCTACTTCTGCATCACACTTCTGTTCCTTTTTCTAGCTATAAGAGATCGCTAGTTAAACACTTACTGAATGAAGCCAAGGCCCTCATTCCCCTTCACTGGGGAGAATCTACGCCCCCTACTATTCGTGAGTGGGTCCAGCGGGTGGAGAGGACTCGAGCATTGGAGGAAATTGTTTACCGTGCGGATTTGCAGGGTGATAGGTATCTTGGCACCTGGTTTTCTGGCTGCAATTTCTGGAGGACCCACAGACGCAGTCTCTTTTGGACTGAGTCAGCTCTTAAGGGGGTTTTCCCCCTCTTCCCCCCCCTTCCCCCCCCTCTTTATTATAATATTATTATTTTTTTTTTTCCCTTCCCCCCCCTGTTTGCGTGTTTCTTTTGTCCTATGTTTCCGTCTGTCCTTTTTTTGTCTAGTGCCTTTTATCTTACCCTTTATCTTGAACTTTATGCTCCTTGGCTGTGCTACTTTATGTTTTACTTTTTGTATGATTTATATTAACTATGCACACTCATGTTAGATCACTATTGTGAACTTATTTATGCTATGTATTCCCTTTTATCTTGCATTTTTGGCTATCTAGTTTTCTGTTTTGTTCTGTGTTTAACTTTCTGATAAAACCTCAATAAAACTTGAATTTAAAAAAAAAAAAAAGGTAAAATCAATAGGCGTTTGGGAATTTGTATTTCCTTCAGAAAATAAAAAGTTGTAATTGTGAAGCACTGCAGTGGAGACCTCTCTAGTATTCAGGGGTTTGAAATCCCCATTTATATCAGTGGGATTTTTTCCTTTATCCTCTATAGTGCAGGTGGTATAGTCCTCCAGAATTGATCATCTCTTGTTTCTGCATAAAACCTTTACTGCCTTACCACCGAAAGCTAAATACATCTCCATAAGCTGCTTGGCTCCCAATTAAACAATGCATCAATAAAATGACCAGGCCAGAGGCTTATATCCCTGTGTATCTAGTCAGATAAGTACCATTTGTGGAGTATTGAGTGGTCAGTGATTTTGATAAAAAAGGCACCAATTCTTTTGTAAGGATTTAATTGCATTAATTATTCATTAAGTATTTAATAACACAGTTTAATAAATAATGCCGTTTTCAAGATCAATAGTACAGACAGAAATGAGTGTAAAGCAATCAAAGTGATATTGATCTTCTTAAAGCTTTTATTGCAGATTATTAATCATCATGACATTGTCAACATAGTATCATCTCTGAGACCTTTATAGCATTTAAGAGGTTAAATTCTCCACTTAAAAATGAAAGGTTTTCACTAAAACTAGAATACACCCACTGCTGGAAGGTATTTCATTCAAAGGTTTATACAGGATACTCCCCAATGCTGGAGAGTTCCTTATTCAAAGGTTTCCACTAAAACCAAAATAAGCCCACTGCTAGACGGTAGGTCATTCAAAAGTCTTCACTAAAACCAGGATAGGCCCACTACTAGAAGGTAGGTCATTCAAAGGTTTTCACTAAAACCAGGTTAAGCTCACTGTCAGAAGGTAGGTCATTCAAACGTTTTTACTAAAATCAGGATAGGCCCACTGCCTGAAAGTAGGTCATTCAATAGTTTGCACTAAAACCAGGATAAGCACACTGCTAAAAGGTAAGTCATTCAAAAGTTTTTACTAAAACCAGGATATGCCCACTAATAGAAGGTAGGTCATTCAAAAGTTTTTACTAAAACCAGGATAATCCCACTAATAGAAAGTAGGTCATTCAAAAGTGTTTACTAAAACCAGGATAAGCCCACTGCTAGAAGGTAGGTCATTTAACCCCTTCGCAACAATGGACGTACATGTACGTCCTCTGTGGCTGTCACTTAGTGACAGAGGACGTACATGTACGTCCAGGAAATCCGGATCCCCGCGCGGCTGCACGCCGTTCGGGGACTCCGGATGCTATTGAAAAAAAAAAAAAAAAGTTAGACGGGCGTTAAGTGACGGCCGCGTCTGCACGCGGCCGTCACTAAGGGGTTAAAGGATTTCAATAAAACCAGGATAAACCCACTGCTGGAAGGTAGGTCATTCAAAGGTTTTCACTAAAACCAGGATAAGCTCACTGCCAGAATGTAGGTCATTCAAAGGTTTTTACTAAAACCAGAATAAGCCCACTGCCTGAAGATAGGTCATTCAAACGTTTTCACTGAAACCAGGATAAGCACACTGCTAGAAGGTAGGTCATTCAAAAGTTTTTACTAAAACCAGGATAAGCCCACTGCTAGAAGGCAGGCCATTCAAAAGTTTTTACTAAAGCCAGGATAAGCCCACTGCTAGAAGGTAGGTCATTCAAAGGATTTCAATAAAACCAGGATAAGCCCACTGCTGGAAGGTACGTGATTCAAACATTTTCACTAAAGCCAGAATAAGCCCACTGCTGGAAGGTATGTTATTCAAAAGTTTTCACTAAAACCAGAATAAGCGCACTGCTGGAACGTACTTCATTCAAAGATTTTCAATAAAACCAGGATATGCCCACTGCTGGAATGTACATCATTCAAAAGTTTTCTCTAAAATCAAGATAAGCCCACTGATGGAAGTATGTAATTCAAAGGTTTAAACAGGGATACTCCCAATGCTGGGAGATATATCATTCAAAGATTTTCTCTAAAACCAGGATAAGCCCACTGCTGGATGGTATATCATTCAAAGGTTTTCACAAAAACCAGGATACACCCACCATATCAAAAGTTTTCACTAAAACTAAGATATGCCAGCTGCTGGAAGGTAAGTAGTTCAAAGGTTTCCATTAAAAGCAGGATACGCCCACTGTGGAAAGGTATGTCATTCAAAAGTTTTCACTGTAACAAGGACACTCCCACTGCTGGAAGGTATTCCATTCAAACGTTTTCAATAAAGGGATACACTCACCGCTGGAAGGAATGTCAATAAAAGGTTTTCACTAAAACCAGGATACGCCATTGTGTGGTTCATTCACACAAGTAATTGCATCGCTTGCCTCAACAATGCAATCAAGGAAGGTCCAGATGGCCATCACTCTATCACCCTGTCATGATTGGTTGATGATGCCCTTCCCATCAAGCACAAAACCCCCCTCCCCAGTGACTGCATTGCAAAGGGCACATATACTCCTAAAAAGTAACCTGGAATACATATATATATATATATATATATATATATATATACATAGTAATATGCAAACATTCTAGGCAGGTGTGAAAAATGCTGTAAAGTAAGAATGCTTTTAAAAAATAGACATGTTAATCATTTATATTTACCAATTAACAAAATGCATAGTAAGTGAACAGAAAAAAAATCTAAATCAAATCAATATTTAGTGTGACAGCCCTTTGCCTTCAAAACACCATCAGTTCTTCTAGGTACTCTTTCACTTGTTAAGGAACTCGGCAGGTAGGTTGTTCCAAACATCTTGGAGAACTAATGACAGTTCTTCTTTGGACTTAGGCAGCCTCAATTGCTTCTCTCTTCATGTAATCCCAGACAGACTCAATGATGTTGGGATCAGGGTTCTGTGGGGGCCATACCATTACTTCCAGAACTCCTTGTTCTTCTTTACACTGAAGATAGTTCTTAATGACTTTGGTTGTGTTTGGTGTCATTGTCATGCTGCAGGATACATTTGGGTCCAATCAGATGCCTCCTTGATGATATTGCATGATGGATAAGTATCTGCCTGTACTTCTCAGCATTGAGGAGACCATTAATATTGAATTCCAAATCCCCAACTCCATTTGCAGAAATGCAGCCCCAAACTTGCAAGAAACTTCCACCATTGTTCACTGTTGCCTGCAGACACGCATTCTTGTTCTGCTCTCTAGCCCTTCAGCAAATAAACTGCCTTCTGCTACAACCAAATATTTAAAATTTTGACTCATCAATCCAGAGCACCTGTGTTGCATCTTTAGATGAAGACTGAGCAAGAAATTGGTACAAGGGTTTTCACAATAACTGCTTTGTTAAATAAGGAAAAATATGCAAAAAAAATGTTGCTTAAAGGGATACTAATACTTTATTATTACTATCCCCCATATTGTACATATTTGCAAAATAATTTAATAGCCCCCAGGTTCATCTCTCAAACCTTTATGGTTTGAGAGATAACAGAAGGCAAAGTTTCCCCTCCCTCCCCCTTCCCTGAAGTCAGCGTTGTACTGATTGCAGGGATATCCGGTCTGACTTTCATCATGCGGCTCTGCAGCAGAGCCACAATCACGTTAGTGAAAAATAATTATTTCACTGAAATGGTCTTCTACATGTGTTTCCAAACCAAGCACATGTAGAAGACCGTTTCAGTGAAATAATTCTTTTTCACTAACGGGATCTCGGCTCAGCTGCAGAGACGCAAGCCTGCCATACGACAGACCTCCCCTGCAGTCAGTGCAACGCTGACTTCAGGGAAGGTGGAGTGAGGGGGGAACTTTGCCTGTGGTTATATCTCAAACCATAAAGGTTTGAGAGATGAACCTGGGGGCTATTCAATTATTTTACATATATTTACAATATGGGGGATAGTAATAATAAAGTATTACTATCCCTTTAAACATAAATGTGAGTGAGAGTAAGAGATAAAACTGTAAACTTATAAGTAAAAGGCAAGCTGTGTTAAAGTTCACTGACCAAGTGCTTGCTTCAAAATGGAGTCACTGACCATGTGTTCCAAAATGGAGTTCAGTCACCATGTGTTTAAAAACAGATATAAACACTCCTGAAACTCAAATGCACTAATAAAAGGATGCAGGCTATGTAACTTAAATCATGTGCACTTACGCAAAGCAGTAAACATAAGCTGTATAACTAACTCAAAACCACTTGCAAGAGAGTTGGTGAGGAAACCTACACAAATGATGCAAGCGGCATTGCTTGCAGTATTACACTAACAAACACTCGCCACAGAGGCAAAAGACACAAGCAGAGTTACTGTAACCCAAATGCACTTACATGTCACCAAAAAGCAAACAGATTTGTTTTGGTGCAACTATCTATGAGCTCTGCACCAAGATGGTGTTTGAGCAGCTAATTACAGATGTACATGGTATTTTGGAAGATATTATATCCTAACAACCAATACACAAATTGACAATCAACAATTGGGTTCTAGCAAAGATAATAATGTTTTAATAAAATGTTATCACAGGAAAAAATAATAACAGACTATGCATACATATTCTAACTAAACACTCGCTAAATAATTATCCTTGCCTTGCCACAAAGCACATGTGCAATGGTTAATAGAAACAATAAACAATGGCTACCCAAATGGATAAAGACAACAAATGCATTTTAAATGTCAAAAAATTATACAAATTATACTTTTCAGTCCCCAGAGCTATCTTATTATGGTGATAAATGAAGAAAATTAACACAGATGAGTAAAACTGACAGCATGGCAATATGCTCTCCTCTGCATCTATGTGGTGGATGATTAGGTTCCTCCATGATGGTTTCATCTAACTAGCTTGGAACACTGGATATATAGCCTAGCCCCCTGCTTATATCCTGGGAAATCCTGTTTTCCCCTGCTACTATGTCTGGGAGACCCTGTTGCCCATGCTTCTATCTTGGAAATTCCCCATTTTGCTGGGGAAGATCTGCTAAATGGTGAATTGGGAATTCTTATCTCATGAGTTATGGTCATAGGAACACAAAAATAGATGTAAAATGTTCATCTTTTATCAGTGTCCATAACACCCTGCTGCCATTTTTCTGCAGCCCAGTTCCTGTGTTCTCGTGTATAGTTGAGTAGATTGGCCTTGTTTGCACGTCGGAGGTATGGCTTTGTGGCTGCAAGTCTTCCATGATACCACTTCTGACCAGACTACTCCAGGGAGTAGATGGTTGTATCAGGGTCCCAATATTTTTTCCAATTCTGAGTTGATGGCACTGCTGGACATCTTCCATTTGTAAAGGGAAGTAAGTGTGATGTGTCTTTCATCTGCTGCACTAAGTTTTCTTGGCTGATCACTGCATCTATGGTCATCAACATTGTCCGTTTCATTGTGCTTCTTCAAAAGAGCTTGGACAGCACATCTGGAAATCCCTGTCTGTCTAGAAATTTCTACCTGGAAAATACCTTGCTGATGCTGTATAACTGTGCTGTGCTCAGTCTTTCCATGGTGTATGACTTTTGACAATAAACTGTCTTCATCAACATCAACTTGATATCTGAGTTTGGCTGTTCCTCAGCCAGTTTTATTCCTCCTACACAGCTGTTTCTGTTTATGATTGCGTTTTAACCTGCTTGTGAAACTGATGATCATTAGCACCTGTTTGGTATAACTGTTTGATCATACACCTGACTAAAAGCCTACAAAATCCCTGACTTTGTGCAAATGTACCTAGAAGAATTGATGCTGTTTTGAAGGCAAAGGGTGGTCATACCACATATTGATGTGATTTAGATTTTTCTTCTTTTTTCTCACTATGTATTTTGTTAATTGGTGTATATAAACTATTAACATGTCTATTTTCCACACCTGCCTAAAACTTTTGCACATTACTGTGTATTTGTTAATTAGATTAAGATATGCTAGCAACTGTAAAGAAAAGCTTCTCTTTTTGTCTTCTAAGGCCTTAAAGTAATCATTCCTCCCTTTCCCAGGACTCCAAGTACAACAGCAATCCTGATAGGTGTCTCTGAAGGGATTATACAGTATTTTCTGTAAATGAGATAACAGCCTTTCTGAATAATAAATCAATGGGTATTAAGCATAATATATCAACTGACTTTTGCTCTTATTACATGGACCACAAACAAAATTAAATAAATGTGCCCTGAAAAAGACTATGTAAAATATGTCAAAATGCAAGTTTAGGGTTATATTACGGGGATCTAACATATGGCTTATTAAATTTTACATACACTATATGCATACAATTTTTAAAGTTATATCAACCTATTTCATTTTTATTATTAGTGTTCCTTTAAAGGGATAGTAATGTTTCATAATAAAAGCAGCTCTAATTAATCATCATAGTATTTGGACTTTGGAGAGTTGTAGTTCAAGAGTAATTCAATGACAAAGTATACCCCTCCTGCCCCTTTTACTGATGTAACACTGTTCAGCCAGATCAGAAGGGAGGTGCCCAGGTAGACTGCAGAGAGGGACAATCTTCAATTAAGATAAGGGAAAAGCCTGAACAACTTGTCAAGGGGGGCAGGGCTTTCATTGTTCTCATAGGAAGAAGATTGTCCCCTTCTGTTATCTGTCTGGTCTATGGACTGGATTCCAGATCTGAGAAGAAATGGCTTACACTAGGTAAAAGGGGCGGGAGGGGAAACTTTGCTTGTGAATATCTCTCAAACCATAAAGGTTTGAGAGATAAGACTTATATCATTCTTCATGTAATGCCTACAAAATAAAATAAAGATAAAAAGAAGTATTATTATCCCTTTAAAGAGTGTAGTCGGACTATAAGAAATATCAAAGCCCTCAAAGGATTTGAGCCCATCTTGACCCAGATCGAATTACCTCACTTCTATTTACACTTTGATTTCTCTCTGTTATGAATGCCTTTTATAGAACAATGTAATAAAACAAATTGTTGCTTTACAAAACACTACTGTTAATGAGATAACCTAATTTCCCCTGAGATAAAAAGGAATCAATCAATTAAAATTAACTCGCAGAGTGCAACAGAGGCCTGGTTCCTATTTAGCAAACAGCAACCTGGAAAGGCTTCCTCCTGTGCAGGCAATAACTTGAGTCTTACCCCTGCAGGCCTGGGACACAACTACTTCTAAAATGTAATGGGATTACATATATTTAATTACTATGTACTCAAAGCTGGCATTTGTAAGTACTCTCAATTTGGGGTCTAAAATCAAGCCTTAAATATGCTCTTTGAAGATATCTATTTCTGCTCTGAGCATGAGCCAACATCCTATTAGCACAGCAATACAGATAGGTTCCTGGCAGTGATCATACAGTTATGTTTGGAACTGTAATAGACATGATAATAACCTTCATGACTAGAAGAGGGGTGAAAACTAATCTCAATACATGTCATTAAGCTCAATAAATGAATTGCCTTATAATATTCATTATAAACGTGCACAAACAAGAGTAGTCGAGCAGGGATTGCAAGGAACAGCAATCCGGCTGTCAAAACATGCCTTAGAAAAGTAAGTTTAGGATTATATGTTAGGGATCTAGGATTTGAATGAACACTAATACCTAAAAATAAATAAAAAACCATGTACTTCATATTAGTATCTGCATAAACGTTCTATTTGTTTTATGAGGCTGAAAATCTAGTCGTACAAATGTTGTGAGGTAGCAGATATTCCTGCCTTTTCTGGGGCTCTGGATCTAGGATTATAACAGAATGGGATGAGAAAGGATTACAATGTTCTGAATGTAATAGCAGTGGGCGCTAATCACAATCCATCAACTGACACTTCTGATATCTCTCAGTACAAACAAAATTAAAGAAATGCTGTCTGAACAGGGAAATTCACACATGCATTAAGGAACAAGTTTAGGGATGAAACATCAATAATTACGTATTCTAGGTGTATGTACATGATATTTTAATGTTGATGTTCCTTTAAACAAGATTTTTTTTTTTTTTTTTTTTTTTAAGATGCTATCTTGGAGTACATGATAGTTAAAGAGATGGTAATGTCAGGATATAAAGTTAAAATTGATTATTCATTATACTTTTTTAGAATGAGCAGTATCTTTGTAAATGTAAATATCATTGTATTCTTCTTGTAATTTTATTTTAAAGTTTCCCCCTCTACCCCTTTTCCTTACATCATGCAGAGTCTAGTTAGATCTGAAAACCGGTCGTTTGACAGGACAGATTGCAGCAAGGGACATTATTCTGTGTGTCAGTGTTAGGAAAACCCTGCCCCCTCTTGACAAAGGGGGCAGGGTTTTCCTTATGCTCATACCTGGGAACTTTTTCTTGTGGACTTCCCTGAGGGAAGTCCTGTGGTGCCGTTTGGGGTAGAAAAATGATGCCGTCCGCATCCAAAAAGGGTGGGGCTTAATCGTGAGTGGGGGCATGGCTTAAAATACATGGCCAGAGAAGGAGGAATAGGCTGGAAAGGAGGAGAAGTGGGCGGGGAGTCAGAGGAACAGACTGGGATGATGCAGAAGTAGGCAGAGTTTGATTAAAAACTTCCCACATCCGGAGAATCGGCCTCTGTCTTGGAGACCCTGTAATTAGCAGCAAAAACCAGAGCCTCTGGGGCAAATGTGGAGAGTTCCCAGTTGTGCTTATGCTGACACAATGTTGTCCCTAGTTGTGATCTGCCCAGACTGGCTATCAGATCTGAGGAGACTGCATGACGTAGGGAAAAGGGGAGGGAGGGGGAAACTTTAAAATAAAACTACAAGAAGAATACAACAGTATGGGCATTTACACAGAACACAAGTCTATACATTTGTGCATTATGTACTTTTTAATTTTATCCCCTGAAAAAGTGGGTAAAAGCTCAAGAATATGTATTGGGAAATAAAGCTCATTAGAAGTTATTCCATCTTTGGATTTTATATGATTGATAAGCTTGTTTCTCTTTTCACTCCGGTGAGTGGGTTTTTGTTGGGGCCTACTGAATACTTGGAGTATCATGGTTTTACTCTTAGAGGACCCTGGTCTTTTTTCTTATCTAAGGTTTACAATAAGAAGACAGCAGGTAGAGGCAATTGGAACATAATACGAAGTGGTCCAGATTGTGCTTACCTCTCAGAAGGGTCTACAGATTGGCTGTCTTTATTTATGTCCATACTGATTTAGGGTATTCTTGCAAGAATCTTTCTTGTAAGTGTAACCCTGGTATTGAAATACCTCCAGTTACCATAGAGCTAGATTGTAGACCATAGAGGTGTCTGTGTATGACTCGTTGTCCCAGCATTCCTTCAGCCATTGAGAATCCTGCTGAGTTCCTAGGAAGAGGAAGGAATGATATAGGTGGAGCTGAAGGAGTTCCAGTTCTGCCTGAACAGGGTGAGTGAGCAGAACTCCTTGCTGCCCAGAATAAGAGAATTTTGAGTATAGGATGTGTATAATTCCCTTCTAGGAGTTGTACACTAAAGAGAAAGATCCCAGAATTCTCCTAGTGTGGCAACTTGTAAGGTTCTAGTAATAAAGCTTGCTTGGTACGCTGAGCTATATGCTACTTCTGAAAAAGGAACCGACACACCAGTAAACATCCAGATGCCTACCAGAGGAACTACTGTCAGATGACCTTCCTGCCAATCATGTGTTGCTGATCAAAGGCTCAAATGCAAAGCTGTCAGAGAGTACAAAGCCTGCAAATGGCAGATAACTGAGGAAAGCACAGATCACGGAAAAACAGGGAGAATGCATGCAAGCTGAAAAAAGGTACTCTGTGTCACACTAAAGAGGTAGCGCTACCTCCAACAAGGGCCCCAACACGGTGCACTGCCAAGAATTCCTTTATTGTTCTCTTAGCAGGGATTAATATATACCATTATATACCTAGCTAAGTGGAGGCACTGACAAAATTTCATTATTTCCCATTCTCCCAGATCTGCGGAGACTCAGCATCATCCTGTAGCACTAAAGTCAGAGGTAATCATTGATAAGATTGGTAGTTGGTCACCGTCCAGTCCAGAAGTTGTTACATAAGTACATTTCGATATAGCAGACTGTCTTTCTATTATGGAGGTTGCTCTCATATTTTTGCACTCTTCTGTTTCCCCCTCTCTCTGTATTAGTTTTGGGAATCACTTAGGTAAAGGAACACTGACATCCCCTAATAATAAACCACCTCTTACCTTAATATGGCCAAAAATTCTAATGGCCCTTATGAATTTTGTCTTCAATCAATCAGTCTTTAATCAGTCCTGGATGTCATGTCCATGGAGGTGGACATGACAGTTGCTGGAATTTTTTTTTCAAACTGAAGCAGCAGAGTGCATGAGCCTACTTAACCCTTTAAGGACCAGATGTTTAAAGGAATAGTAACTCTTAATATGTAAAAAAAAGAAGTTTTGCTGGGTTTTTCATGCCCACAGTTTACAAATGTTTTAATCACAAGTTATTGCAGATCAAATTGCAGTACCTCAATGGCCTGCAATTATAAAATGTAGTTGTTGCAACAACATCCTATGGACATTTATTTTCCACTGGTGATAGCTCTCCATAGACTGCTGTAGCAGCAGCGCAACCATATATTGACAGACTGCATAAGTACTGCATCCAAACAATGAAAGACTGAACTGCAATAACTTTTGTATAAAACATCTCTCAGCAATGGGCAAACCCATTTTTATTCAGCAGAATAAACACTGCAACATGTGTTTTCCTATATTTAGCATTAGTATCCCTGTAAGATTACCATTTCCCCACTCCAACCCTGATGTAGTCTTCATGCTGTAATTTAACCCATTGTGTATACAACCACTTATCCGGAAAGCTACCTGACTCTCTGAGAAGTATGCTTAAATCCAGCTCTCCTTATTAACTATAACCTCCACTCTGCTGCTAACAAGTCACTGCATGTTCCACAAGAAGTCAGTCAATCTGCCTTCTTCTTCAGAGCTCCAAATGTCTGGAATAACCTGCCTGAAAAAAACAGATTTTCTCCCAGTCTAAAATCCTCTTTATATCTAAAAACAATATGTGTTTATAATATTTTTTATATACTGTCTGTGATATATTTTTTAGTATGTATGTATGTATGTATGTAAGTATCTATGTTGATGTGTGTATGTATATATATATATATATATATATATATATATATATATATATATATATATATATATATATCCTATTGTGCAAATATGTGAGCTTTTACTATAAACTCTCCAGAACATATATGAAAATGAGAGAAATCTCAATATATTCTTCCTGGTAAAAGAGGATTTTAGTTTTACCTGTTAAATCCTTTTCTCTTAGTCCTAACTTTGGGTAGGTGATCCACCCCTTTAAGTAGGCAGGAACAATTCTAGAAGTGAATGCTGGGTGGAGCCTACCTCCTATCCTTAGCTGCATCTAGCCACTTCCTCTCCAGAAAGATTTGAGACACAAACTAGTGCTTAGGTAGTAAGAGGGAAAAAAAAGAAGACTCCTGTGAGTATGAACTAGAAAGGACTCCCATGTTCAGTCACAGGAGAGTCAAGCATGGTCCTTGACAGGGTGGGAGGACCAGTAACCTATATGAACTAAGAGAAAAGGATTAAACAAGTGACTAAAATCTTCTTTTCTCTGTCATCCAATATAGGTTACTGGTAGCTTTGGGATGTCCAACCATTGAATTTCCCAGAGGTGGGAAGTAAGGCAAGGATCAGTCGCAGGGCCCCCAAAGTCACCAGAGCATATGTGAACCATCAGATCATAGACAGCCCAAAAATAACAACAAAGTGTCAACTGACACAAAAACAGAACTAGAGTCAACTGGGCTGAAATGTGAAGGAGTACTGTAGAGACGAAGGAGATCCTAGACAGGCAAAGCTGCCTCTAGGTCCTTCCTCCCAAAACTAGCATCAGCCAATGCCAGCACATCAACACGGTAGTCTTTAGAGAAGGTGTACACAGACGACCAGGTGGTGACCTTACACACCTGATCGGCTGAGGCCTGATTCTTGTAAGCCCAAGATGCTCCAATAGGTCTTGTGGAATGAGCCATGACCCAAAAAGGGACAGGCTTCTTCCTCAGTTCGCAAGCCTTATGAATGGTAGACTGACTCCAAGAAGCAATGGTCACCTTGGATGCGGGTCTCCATGCCCAGGGACCCTCAGGAATAACAAAAATAGCATAAGACAGTCTATTAGACTCAGTGTGGTGCACACAGAACTTAAGGCAGCACACCACATCTAACAAGTGAAGATCACTTTCCTCGTCAGATTTAGGGTCAGGGCAGGAAGAAGGCACCACAATCTCCTTATTAATGTGGAATGCAGAGACTGCCTTCAGGAGAAACTCCTGAGAAGTCCGAAGCGCAGTCTTGTCTTTGCAAAATACCAAAAAGGGTGGTTTACAAGATAAGGCATGCAACCCAGCAAACAGACACGATCACCAGGAGAAAGGCCATTTTCCAAGTGGCCAAGAACTCAAATGGAGGGTGCTGAAGGACGCCCAAAACCAAGTTAAGATCCCACGGAAGAGCAGGATTCTTAAATACAGGACAAGTATGAGCATCGCCCTGGAAGAAAACCTTGACATTAGGAAGAATAGCGATGCGTCTCTGAAAGAATACAGACATAGCAGAAGTCTGAACCTTAAAGGGATAGTAATGTTTCATAATAAAAGCAGCTCTAATTAATCATCATAGTATTTGGACTTTGGAGAGTGTTATTTCAATACTGTCAGAGTCATAGTTCAAGAGTAATTCAATAATAAAGTATCCCCCTCCCGCCCCTTTTACTAATGTAACACCGCTCAGCCAGAGCAGAAGGGAGGTGCCCAGGTAGACTGCAGAGAGGGACAATCTTCAATTAAGATAAGGGAAAAAGTTGAAAAGCTTGTCCAGGGGGGCAGGCTTTCATTGTTCTGATAGGAAGAATATTGTCCCTCGCTGTTATCTGTCTGATCTATGGACTGCATTCCACATCTGAGAAGAGATTGCTTACACTAGGTAAAAGGGGCGGGAGGGGGAAACTTTGCTTATGAATATCTCTCAAACCATAAAGGTTTGAGAGATAAGACATATCGTTCTTCATGTTTTTTTAATGCCTATAAAATAAAGATAAAACGTAGTATCACTATCCCATTAAGGGAACTCAAGTTGAGGCCCTTATCCATTCCGTTCTGCAGGAAGGACAGGACCGTTGGAAGATCAAATTCCCAGAAAACAAGAAAAAAACAGAGGCACTTCCTGGTGTAATAACTTCAATAATGTATGGACACCTCGCCACCACAGTAAGAATGGTACTCACAAGTAAACAAGCTGGAAATACACTTATGTGTTACCCAGTGATATGGTTTTAGGGATTTTTCAAGCTGTCCCTTAACCAGCTCTCGCCACTTCAGGATCTGGCTGCTAAACACTTCATAGATTTGTTGAGTGATATAATATGGGAGGAGGATTTTTATTGGATCACTTTAGATGTGGTAGCACTTTACTCTAATATTCCCTATAAAGGGGGATTAGAGGCATGTAGATCATTCCTGATGAAGGACCTCTTGATGCCACAGAAACAGATAGAGTTCATTATTGATTCTATTAATTTTGTTCTTCCCCATAATTGCTTTGAGTATGAAGGTGACATCTTTTTGCAGGTGAAGGGGAACGCTATGGGCACCAGATTTGCACCCAGCTACGTGAACCTTTTTATGGGGTATTTGGAGAATGCCTTGGTATATGGTTCAGAGTGGCTGGGTGTGGGTCTGGTGTTCTACCATCGCTTTATAGATGATGTCCTGATGATCTGGAGGGGGAGAAGAACTCGATTTACCCTTTGTTGATCATCTGAATTCAACTGAGTGGGGTTTGAGGTTTACGTGTACCATTGAAAAAGAAACCATTCCGTTTTTATATCTAAAGTTGTGTGGTATTCCTGGTAGGAATATCAAGACTAAAACATATTTCAAGCAAGTAGATACTAATAGTTACTTAAGTTTTAAAAGTTGTCACCATCGCAAATGGTTATAGACCATGCCCTAGGGACAGTTCTACAGAATAGCAAGAAACTGCAGTGAAATAGCTGATTATGATTCACTCCTCATTCCACTCGTTCCAGAGACCAAAGCAAAAGGCACCACATATATGATATCCTAATCATTTGGACAGCCAGCAAAGATGAACTTTTGTAATTTCAAGAAATTGCAATGCTTTCCATGCCACTGTGAAAATCTCCGTACTGCGTACCAATAGACAGGACTAATTATCTCAGAAATTACCTTAATTGTTTTTAACCAGGCCTTAAGATATAATAGCATATGCTCTGAGACCTTTGACCGTGATAAACATCCTACAAATCTCAAGAGAGATTTTATCAGTCATAGATATAATGCCAGTATCACAAATATCCAAATTCAAAGAGCCATCTGTGTGCCAAGAAGCAATTTCCTGGAATACAAACAACCCCAGGAAGAGAACCGAGTGCCATTAGTAGTCATGTACAACCTCCAGCTTGGATTACTGTGCAAATTCTCAAATAAGCTCAAAATAATACTACATACTGATCACAGATTAAAAAGAATATCCCCAAAACCTCTGTTTTTTTCCTATAAACAGCCCACCACCAACAGTTGTTGGTACTCGTCCCTGTCTACGAAAGAGATGTGGAACCTGTGTACACATATGTAGCACAGATGCCCATACCACGTTGCCCATGCCACGTTCCTGCAGATCATCTAGTGTTGTCTACCTCATATATGTAGGTTAGACAGGACAAACTCTAAGACATGGTTGAATTCCATAGCTCATAGGTCCAGTGTAGACCTCAGTGGGTCAACATTTTTCAAAACTGGTCACAGCATTAAAGATCTTAGAGTGTCTGTACTGATAGGACATTTTCAGATACAGAAAGAGCTGCGAGTATAAATTGATAACCAAATTTAATACTCTGTACTGTGGCCTGAACCATAAGAAGGAATTGATATCCTATTATTCCACACAATAAACATATTTTGGGCCCTTTGAGTGTCAGAGGTATGCACAATGCAATGCAAATCAATGCATTTCACACTCCTCTGGTGCTTGGAGGGTTAACCCATACATTCCATATACATAGTCGTGTTTGGCTGCAGTCACAAACTCTCTACACACTAAATTTACTAGCGCTATCAATACATCAAAAGGGAAATAAATCATGTACCACTTGCCCAGCTACAAAGAGATGCAATTACTGGGGTCTAAATAATTTACATAGACAATGGGGATAAGAGTTTCACCTCCAACAGAATTTCAGTTTAAAAAGAATTTGTATGAATGTATAACCTGTCATGCATTCAGCTTTAATTCTAACATGTCTGAAGAATAAACCTATTTTGTCTTGAAAGCTTGCATCCTAAAGCTACTCAGCCAATAAAGGTATCACTTTTACTCTACCAGTCCCCTGATTTTTCTACTGCTAACACAATACCACCTTTAACCTATACTTAGAAATGGGATACTTCAAAAAGGAGTTCCAGCAAACTTAAGCTTCAGCTAAAGAATCCAATGCCTGAGGATGATTTTAAAGAAAATGGGACAGATTTATAGTTAAAAAGACTGAGCGAGTGTAATTACAAATTGTTTCGCATATTTCAATGGAAATCTTGTGTTGCTGCAACATCTTGTACAAAGTTGTTGCAACAAAGTCACCGGTGGGAACTAGGCTTTAGATTGGTACGTGGTGCAGGGTCATAGATGCATTAATAAAGAATAAATATGAGAAAGGCTTAAACTGGAAATGGAGACTGAAGCAGAGACTTAGGTGGAGCAGTGATGAGCACATAGAAGGAAGGGTTAAATTGAAATTTTATTCTGAAGCAGGTCTTAGGTACAGCAGCATTGAGCATATACTGTTGGGGGTTATATTGAAAATGGGTCTTATGTACAGCAGCAGTGAGCACCTACTATAGAGAGTTATATTGAAAATGGAGTCTGAGGCATAGTCAGTGAGCACATTTCAGAAAGGGCCACAATGAAAATAGTCAGAAGCAGATGTACAGCAGCAGTGGGTACATACCAGAAAGAGTTAACTTAAAAATGTAATCTGAAGCAAAGACTTAGTTACAGCAGCAGCAGTGAGTACATACTTTAAAGGGTTACAATTAAGTCTGGAACATAGTCTTATGTACAGAAGCTAGAATGAGATTTCAATGAGTTCAAAAGGTCTTCTTCCAAGTGGAGCTACATTACACGCTCAGGGTACTTGCATTCTGATTCATCTATCTTTCTGCAGTACTAGTGAATATTCATGACCAGAACAAGAGGACCTTCTCAGCCCTCAAGTGCAAATGAAAAGAAAAATAGGGGCTTTCAACAGTCACTCAACATTTTAGCTTCTCTTCCTAGGTCAGAACCTCTCAGCGTCATAGATGCGTCAATCCTTAAAAGTTCAGAACAGACTGTCAGGTCCATTTATGCCGTCTTTTGGGACTGGTCATATTTATTTACATCTGATATGGACAACATGTACTAATAAAGTTCACCATAGAGGTATATTTCACAGTTCTCCATAGCTGTTCTTGTGAAACTGCACATAATACTGAAAAGGAACAGTTTAACACTGGATTGCAATTGAGCGGTGTCAAGTACACTGTTTCGGAAAACTTTGAAATACACTACTGTGGAGTCATTTCAAATTCACTGCTATGGATATATGTGAAATATGGAGAACATTACAACACGGAGAACTTTGAACTACACTGCAACTGAGATGTTTTTAGCCAAAACGCAACCTTTTGAGGACCAGATAGTAGTGGATGTATTGCAAAGCCTTGCTTCACACACCTCTCTGGTGCTCAAACATTTAACCTCACTGCAGTCTTATATACCTACAATTACAATTATGACATGTTGGAAACATTTACAATATAATATGCTAATAACCAATGTGTTTGCCTCTCCAAAAGAATACATCACTTGGTAATGTGGGAAACGTCATGGAGAGATATATTTTTCTCCATATTTCAGAGATTTCATCTCCATACTGAACCTTAGTGAATCTCTCCCCAGGAGGGAGATGCACTAACATGTGATAAAGAGGAGAGGACTTCTCCAGTGTGATTAATTTTCCTCTTATGTATTACATAGGACCAATGCACTGAGTGATTTTAGTGCATAGTGCCCATAGACTAACAAAGGACTTGGAGAATTAATAACAATGGAGAAGTCATCTCTTTATAACACCTTGATGCATAACCCCCCCAGATGGTCAACCAACAGCATGTGGTAAGAAGTCTAATCAATCTGAGTTCTCTGCAGACAAAAAAAGAGGTTATCCAAAATTATATAAAGTATTAAAAATAAAAGCTGGCACATCTTAACAAAAAAAAAGTTAAGGTAAATTTTTATTGTTAATTAGTATGCGCACATGATTAAGTGACATATCCAATTTAATTTTTTAAGTGACAAAAAGCTGTGGTTTACTATGGAAATTTTGAGTACGTTTCACAATAGCACATTAGTAATGTCATTACAGCTCTACCGTTATAAGTGAGTGTTGTTACAAAGTCATAGGTGTAAAGTGCATCGATAAGGCAAAGTTTTAAGGTGTTACATAATTATAGCGATACTGTTATAGGCACGCTTCATTATTGCACATCCATAGGTGTGAAGCTTGTTTATCATTACAGTGGTATTTTACAAGCACACATGAATAAGCAGCAGAGGAGCACAGGACATCTAGACTATGGCTTTGGAATTTAATAAAAGCAACAAAGCAGCTGATTTAATGGTGGTGGATGGCTGTACCTTCAAACAAGAGTAGGTTAGCAATGGAAAATATATCTGGACTTGCACAGGATACACAAAAGGACATAGAACTTCATGGTTCCATACTAAAGATGGCATAATTTGAAGAGGTCCTGGAGAGCACACTCCAGAGAGAGCAGCATTAGAGGCAAAATGAGTAATAAGAGAAATGAAAGAAAGGGCTGTGATGACACAGCATTGCACCAAAGAACTCGTGGCTACAAGACTGGAAATAGCCACACCAGCTGTTGCTGTGGAAAGCCATTCAATTACAGTAACAACCTAAAGCACACAATAACAAAAATAACTTATCTCCTCTGGCAATTCTGACCAATTTACAGGACCTATGTTTCAGTGACAAATATAAGAAAACTATAAAAGGAGAAAATTATTATCCCCCATGACATTGACCTGGTATTAATAAGGTTTATGATAAGGTGAATTTACACATTTTGGCTAAGAGTGAGCACTGGTACACGGACGGAACTTTTAAATCAAGTTCTCTATTACTTTAACACTTCTATACTATCCATGCATTGAAATATGGCAGTGATACCATTAGTATTTGTTTTAAGAGGGCAATGAAAATATATTTGTGTGTGCTGACTGAATTGAAGAAACTGTGCCCTGCACTAAATCAATCTTCAGTCATGATGTACTTTGAAAATGCAAGCCTTGTAGCTTTTAAAGGGATAGTAATACTTGCAAATTACTACTCCCCATATTGTAGCTTTGTTAAAAAGAAACTTATTGCCTCCAGTGTCATCTCTCAGACCCTTATGGTTTCAGAGATGATAGCGCTCAAAGTTCCCCCCTCCCTCCACCTTCCCTTACTGAACTCTGACTGCAGGGGAAGCTGTCAAACAACAGTCTTATATGCATCAGGCGGCTCTGCAGCTGAGCCGAGATTGCGTTTATAAAAAAGAATTCTTTCACTGAAACGGTCTTCTACGTGTGCTTGGTTTGCAAGCACACATAGAAGACCGTTTTAGTGAAAGATTTCTTTTTTATAAATGTGATCTCGGCAATGCTGCAGAGATGCCTGATGCAAGTAATACCGGATATCCCTGCAGTCAGCGTTCAGCGTTCAGTCAGGGAAGGGGGAGGGAGGGGGGAACTTTGAGTGCTATCATCTCTCAAACCATAAGCATTTGAGAGATGACACTGGGGGCAATATGTTTCTTTTTAGCAAAGCTACAATATGGGGATTAGGAATTTGCAAGTATTACTATCCCTTTAAACACAGTTTGCAGCAGTGCTGTCTTTTTCATCACAGCCAATGAATATGGAGTAAATTTCACTAACTCCCAAATGTGGCAAAGTGCTACACAGATGATGGAGAATATGAATTAAATCTGCAGTACCTCCTGGCACAAAAGCAAGTGAAAGTAGGTACAGCAGATTTAATGCATTGGGGAGATTCACTGATCAGTGATAAAGAGGTGATAAAGTGGAGTTGACTTCTCCAGTTTAGCACTTCTTCAATTCCTATGTTATTCTATGGAGCCTATGCACTAAGTTTTCTTCAACTTTGGCAAACTTAGTGCATAGGATCTATAGAATAACATATAAATTGTAGAAGTGATAAACTGGAGAAGTCATCTTCACACTATCTCCACTTTATCACCTATTTATCACCACTTAGTGAATCCCTCCCATAGTCTGCTGTGCTTTAGAGATGAATGGATGCAAATGTTGTCGAGAATATGGAGGAATTAGCGATTTTGCTTAATTATTTTGAGGATACATTGGGGGATATTCACTAAGCAGTGATAAATAGGCGATAATGTGGAGATGACTTCTTCAGTTTATCACTTCTCCAGTTCCTATGTTATTATATAGAGCCTAATCACTAAGATCTCAAGAGTTGAAGAAATCTTAGTGCATAGGCTCCATAGAATAACATAAGTATTGGAGAAGTGATAAACTGGAGATGTCATCTCCACTTTATCACCTCTTTATCACCGCTTAGGGAATCTCCCCCATTGATAGGAAGAGCAAGCCGAAGAGGTGCATAGAGTGAAGTCCTCTTCTTAATGTGCACCTCTGGAAATGTTATGACTCAGAATTGCATGATCTTACAAAAACCAACAATGCAGTGCAGTGGAAAGTTGGCACAGACAATTCAGTCAACTACTTTGAGCTACCAAACAATTTGGAAGTTTATACATGGATTAAAAAAGAAACAATGCTTGAAAGAACTAAAGCTTGAGCAATTCCTTTCTGGGCAACAGCCACAGCCAATAGGAAAAAGCTACCGAGACACTGCAAAAAACTAAAACTTATGGCTGAGGACTATGTCATTATACTCTTATTGGAGTACCTCTGATCTGTGTCTTACAATTTACATTGTAATATCAGTTTACATTCTGTACATAATGAGAGGTGGTAGGTATTGTGATCTCAGCCTCAAATGCATGTTTCCATAAGATTTTGGTGATGGAAGGTGCAAATCATCTGGGTTGGCAACAGTAAAATAGTGATTGAAGGTGCAGATTGCCCCTGTGCTCATTTAAGATGGAAGCCCTGCCTTCTTCCCTCTCTCCTGGGCAGAGGGTGGTCCTCCCCCACACCCTTTTTTATGAGGGGGTACAAGAGGAGGGACTTGGTGAAAAGGAATGTGCAAATAGTTTGATTACTTACCTTTTTTTTCTTTTGCAGGTCTGCCAGCAAGGATGACAGAAACATACCACTAGGAATCCTGTAGTACTTCATCATTACAGGGGGAAAGAATTGTCAGAGCCAAGGCCTCTTTGCCACTTCTGATCAAGCAGCAGGACCTGTACTACAATGAAAGGATCATCTGGTTATTCTAAGACTCAAGGACCCCAACCTTCCCTTCATCTCCATATCATTGCACACATACACACACACACACACACACACACACACACACATATACATACACACAGACACACACACTTGTCTGCCTCTTTTTGTAGTGAGTAGCCCCCTCCCCAACTTCTCTCTGGCCTACAACCCCTCCCAGCCAACCTAAACCCCATTTTTCCCAGTAGCCAATTCCTTTATGTCCCGGCCAGGCTCACCCTCTGCCTCAATGCCCACTTGCTTCACATGTTTCTAAGAAGAAGCAGCAGGGTCCTCTACATCCTGCCATGTCCTTAGTTAGAAGAGGGACAACTGCTTGCTTGGAGCTCAACTACACAAGTACAGCCCACTAATAATCTGTCAATGCCTGCTGTGTTGTCTCTTTCCAGGCAAGCTCATTCGTAAGACGCAGCTACGGCTCATCTTCCGCATCCACATCAAAGGCAGGACACAACATATCATCCATACAAATATGAACAACTGCCCATTGTCACAGTCTTGTAGAAACTTTTCAGAAAATAATTGAACATAGCTCCTTGTAAATATGTGTAAATGTTGTTCAGAAGGGGGTACTCAGAGATGGAATGTTATAATATGTCTTCAACCTAGGAAGCTGGAAGGAAATCCATGACTGCTGAGGGGTTTGTTCTAGAGGGACAGTGAGTTAATTTTTACCTCAAAAACAGACTGTTACTCCCACTTGGTTTTCTTGCCTTAGGGGAAGGTACTTGGAAACCAGGCAATATAGGATAAGTAAAAGTGGAGAAAAGAGGCACTAGTAACATCCTGTACATGATGAGATGTGGCGGGTATTGTGATGTCAAAGTGTTTCCTTGGTGTAATGGAGATGAAGGGATTGGATTGTACTTTGGATTTGTGAATTGCTGGTAATCTTCTACATAAATTTGTTAAAGTAGATGGACAATGATTTTGTGTTTATGCACATAACTGTATAACATAACTAGGGGCATTAGTAACAGAAAGAGGGAAGTGATCATGCCTCTCTACAGATTTATGGATAGACCTCGCCTAGAGTATTGTGTACAGAAGGATATAGATATTCTGGAGAAAATTCAGAGAATTTCTTCTAAACTGTGAATGGTTTAAAGGATAAGAAATATCAGGATAGACTAAAGAATCTAAACATGTATAGACTGGAGGAGAGAAGAGTGAAAGTGGAGATAATAGAAACATTCAAATACATGAAGGGATTCAATAAAGTAGAGGAGGGAAGTACATTTCAAATGAGTAGAAATGTTAGGACTAGAGATCATAGTCTAAAATTATACGGACATTGGCTTAGATGTAACATATGAATTAATTAATTAATTAATATATTTTATTTATATAGTGCCACAAGTGTTCACAGCACTTAACAATTTAAGGGTTTGGACTATACAGGGTGACAAGTGCTTAACAAAGTTAAACACCGGAAGCGGGGTCCCTTCTTGAAAGCCTACAATCTAAAGTGGTAAAGGAAGACATACAGAGAATATAAGGGTTATGTGTGGAATACAGTGCTCAATTTCTGGCCAGGACAGGGGAACATACAAAAGTAAATTATAAGAGCCTTGGATGTATGAAGTAATTGCCTTCAAGCTTGTTGAAAACTTGTTGGGAGGTATAATTTTATGTGAGGCTTGAAGATGGCAAGAGAGGTGCAGGTTGGGAGGTAGAGCATTCCACAGATAAGGAGCAACAAGGGAAAAGGGACTGATACAAAACAGAGCTGTAGAGAGAAGAATATAGTTGGCTGATTTCAAGTGGTGGGATAGGGAATAGCAGGACATCAGAGAGGAAATGAAGGAAGGGGTAGAGGAGAAAAGGGTCTTGAATGAGAGAAGCAGTATTTTATAATATATCCAGTGTTTGATGGGCAACCATTGGAGTGACTGAAAGATGAAGGGAAGAGGGACAAACCTAGGTGATAGTAAGGTAACTTATGCTGTAGCATTCTGTATTGATTGAAGTGTATGGAGTTGGGAGGCAGGAACACCAGAAACAAGAAGGGTACAGTAGTCCATGCAGGATAGGATGAGTGCATGTGCAAGAATTTTAGCTATAGATTAACAGATGAAGGGACAGATTTTTGCTCTGTTACACAAAAGAAAGGTGGATGGGAAAAGACAAAGAAATTACAATACAGACACTGAAGGATCAATTAGATAGATAAGAAGACAGCCCGTTCAGAGCTGAGTTATGGATGCTTAACCCTTTGAGTGCCAGAGGGGTACGCAACGCATTGCTTTGATGATGGAATTTACGCATGAATGGGATTGACATAAGGTTATCCTGAAGATATGACAAGACCAAGGACTGAATAAGGTTTGATGCTTTTACAGTAGGAAAAATGGGCAGACTCAGTGGGCCAAATGGTTCTTATGTGCCATCAAATTCTATTACTAAGGAGCATTAATTGCACTTATATAGCGACAGAACTTTAGATACCACAGAGTTGCCCATACCTGGACTAGGCATATTGAATGAATAATGCATTTGGTACCCTTCTGGCACTGAAAGGGTGTAATATGTCCATGGCAGTGAAAGAGTTAGAGCTTGGACTGCAAAAGGGATATCCAATATATTTCAATGTGGTACTCAAATTAAGAAATTAGGACAAAAAACTATTTGTGAAACAACAAATGTATTTTTAAAAAATATTTTTATTAACCGCCTTCACTTGGTGCAGTTTCCTGTTGAGTTCCTCCATTTTGGGGAGGACAGGGGAAAGCAGAATTGGGATGAGGGTAAGCAGAATCAGGAGGGAGCATCACCACTTCTTCTCCAAGGCAAAGGTCGGTGGGGCAGGATAGCGAGCGTTCTGTCTCGTTATTCCCTGACTCACTCTTTTACTTGGTCCCTGGCCGCATATTAACTTTTTCAGCATCACAGGATTGAGCAATGCAGTGCTCCGCAAGACACTCTTATGTTTTTACCACTAAAATTGTTAAACATCTGATCTGTCTTGCACTCTCTTCCAATGTGTCTGAGGCATTGGAAGACATGAGAATAAATTGTGCAGAGTTGTTCTTGTACCCTCCCCTGCTGCTGAAGTCCCAGTTTGCCAGATACTGACAGACAAGTGCATTTGGCAGAAGTGGGGGGAAAGCAAAAAAACAGCCCTGGATAATTTATGAGCACTGGCCAGCAATGCCTCACATACTGGGATAGAATTTGTCCCTTTTTTGCCTACACCCCAATCCCTCATGAAAAACGTGTAATTCCCTACTCTAAAGCCTACTCACTAATCCAACAGCATAAAGATGGAAAAGTATAGCACACAACAGAAACTGAAGAAAAAAAAAACATACTAAAGAGGAGAGGCTGCAGGAGGAGGTGGCAGGGAAGGCATCCTCCTTACAGTTGTGCAGGATGGTCTGTGCTATAAATAAACTGATATAAAGGTTATCACATACCCATTGTCCATAATCTCTAACCCATAATCTGTGTCCAGTATGCAATTCTTTTGTCCCTACACCCCAATCCCTAACTGAAAAATTAAAATTCCCTAAAGCCTACTCACTAACCCAAAAAGGATAAAAATGAAAAAGTATAGTACCCAAAAAAAAAACATGAGGAGAGGCTGCAGGAGGAGACTGTACTGGAGGACCAGGTAAACAACCGCAAGCCTAAATTGCCTTGGATCTGGAGATGATAAAACTCATAAGCTTTTTTCCTCATTTAACCAGACACTGACTCAATCTAATCTTTCCCTGTTCTTCAAATTTCACATTAACATAAATTGTAATTTATATGTGCACAGCAAGGGCTCTCTTCACATCTACAAGCAGGGAGCAAAGTACTAGTTTTTTTTTTTTTTACAAACCAGGGAAACTAAACAGTCCATGAAAATGAAGCAAATCTCATATTTATGTAACTCTTTTGTTTTTTTTGCCAAACTATATTGCATATCATTTTTAATATTATATATGTTTGCCTAGTGTATGATAAAGGAGTGTAGGCTCTGAAACACGTCATACTGATAGCAAAAATGTGTATATGTTTAAAAAAAATAAATAAAAAAAAATATATATATATATATATATCCTATATAATAATTCACTAAGGATGTTTGTCAGAAGCCGTCATGCACAGTAGAGACGGCTGTGTGCGCTACAGTCATGCGCAGTAGAGATTGCCGGCACCACGGCTGATACGGTGCAGGGTTCTCCGAATTCAGACAGGAGTCCTCTCTGCGCACCATCCTGGGACCAAGCCCAGGAAGGTGCGCAGAGAACACCCCAGTCTGAATTCGGAGCACCCCGCTCCATATCAGCCATGGTGTGGGCAGTCTCTACTGCACATGACTGCATCAGTGGCATTGTGGCCCATGTAGACAGGCTTTTCAACTAGTACATATCTATATATATATATATATAATTTTGTATATATTAATAAAAATATATATTTTTTACTTGTGGATCCAATTTTTAATTTTAGGAGAAGTGGACGAATCTGGCCGGTTTGTGATACCCCATTGGAATATGCTGGTTCTACCCACAACTTGCGTTGTAAGTATTGAGTTTTAATATTCATCATCAGATCCAACAGGATCATTTATTGGTGGTTTGTGCTCTTCCTGTGTTCTGTTTTCTGCGTTCCAAGGATTTTGATGAGTCCTGTGGGTCAACTGGAGAAGCAGCATCCACTTATCAACTTTGGATAGACTGAGTGGGGGCAGTCAGAGCCCCCATCCATCCAGCTGATCACTTTTAGTGATCTTAATTATTGTGAATACCGTGGAATACTGGTGGAAAATAAGCTGAACAGTTGCCATTACTTTATTGTACAAACTTTCTTATGGATATCTTGTTATTTGTTGATGTATACACTTTCAGGACACACTCTATATTTTGCACATTACTTATGATTGTGTGTATGTGTATATATTTGGAAGTGATGTCATCCTACGAAGCGTATCATGAATATGACAATTGATACCAAATTCCTGATTATGTTTGTTGTATGTATATACTTTTTTCTTTTGTTCTTTTGACCTTTTTGTTGAAATTGTACCTATTCACATATGTATATACTACACTGAGACTTTTTGTATATACATTATAGTACTCTTGCACATTGTGGAAGAGGAGACACATGATTATGTCACTTATGACATTGGACTGATGAACTTGGTGGGTCGTATTGAACTTCTTAGTATATATAGGAGGGGGATGGGGTCACTTGGCTATCCTGATGAAAATATGATATTCACATTGAAACATTGACACTTTTTTCAGTAAATTTTTCAGTTTTGATTAAAGATGTGTGTGTATTATATATATATATATACAGCAAACATGGACAGTGGCACTCATCACAAAATGAGAAAAACAGAGGTTTAAAGAGGCAAAACTTCACAATGCCAAATGTTTTCTGTCTACTACTGCACTGAAAAAACACGCAAATAAATACCATAAGCTTCCCAATAGTACCACCCCCAGCGTTCAAGTAGCCCACCAGGTCGCAATCCTCATGAACCAAACTCACCAGACACTGGTGCGTGATGTCACTCAAAAGTGGGACCAACATGTTGACCCAACTCTACATCACCTGGATATATACAAAAATAATATGAGATCCCTATGGAGCATCTACATCACTGTCCGTGATATGTTTTAAGCCTAATACTTTTTGCTATTAAATGTCCTTCATGGTGCATCAGAACTCACTGAGTATTACTGTCTTACTGTGATTGATAGTAATTACTATGCTGCCTTCAGCTGGCAACATATATGACTTTCTGACTGAAGGTGCATCAAAACGCACTTGCGTAGTATAGGTGCACCGTATGATTTTAATATATTGTATTTGTGGATTGTTCCCCATTGAATACAATAATAATACGAGATCTGGATGGAGCATCTATATCATTGTCTATGATATGAATTAAGCTTAATATCTGTTGCCACTAAATACTCTTCATGGTGGATCGGAACACACTGAGTATTACTATGTTACAGTGATTGATACTAATTAAAATGTCTTCAGTTGGCAAAATGTTTGATTTTCTGAATGAAGATGCATTGCAACACGCTTGCATATTATAGGTGCACCATATGATTTAACACCACTCGTGTACATTAACTGTATTGTCTCTTTGCTACAGTTTTTACTTCAATTTATATGTATATTTCTTTCTTTTGTTGTCTGTTTTTGTTTTATTTTGTCTTCTTTTGCATTGTATTGTTTCTGTGGATTATTGTAGTTACTAGTTTTAAAGCCCATGTACACAGGCCAGCACTGGTGCCGCTGCAGTCATGTGCAGAACTGACTGCCTGCGCCACGGCTGATACGGAGCAGAGCACTCCGAATTCAGACCATAGTCCTCTCTGCCCACCTGTCCCAGGAAGGTTAGCAGAGAGACTAATCCAGTGTGAATTTGGAGCGTCCCGCTAAGTATCAGTTTCGGCGCGGACAGTCTGTACTGTGAATGCCTGCAGCACACACAGCCAATTCTACTGAGCATAACGGCTTCTGACAAACATCCTTAGCGAATTATAATATAGGATGGGTATATGCTATACTTGTAGCTATGGTGGTGGTCCTCCAGAGATACTTTTTGGTTTGTCCCATATTGTAACATCAGGCATCAGTACCCAGTTAGTGTGATCCATGTGGATTCTGACCTGGTGGGCTCCTTGCATGCTGGAGGTGGTACTGCTTGGACACTTAAGGTATTTATTTGTGTGTTTTTTCATTTCACTGGTTGCCTGGTGAAGGTCCACTAGTGGACCGAAAATGTTTGGGAAGGTATACACCCAAGGATACTTAAGGAACTTAGGGGTAGATGTATAAAACTGGTGTTACAAAGAAAGTGTCTGTAAAAGTTTCTCAAAGCGACATAACTTTATGTATAAACATCTAATGACATTTTGCTAAGTGCTAACTCTGGTTAGTTGACTTTTTTGAAAAGTGGGGTAGAAATGGTCTTAGCCAAATAAAAATTGTGTCCCAGTGTATTTATAAAAAAATTTGCTAATTGCGCCAAAAATAAAGGCAGTTTTAGGGATTAAATCATAACGCCAGGTATAACCTGTTCTTATTGGAAGCATATAATACCGCTATGTGCACGAATATATATTCGTGGGTGCGAATATTTGCAGAATATTCTCAGAATATTCTCAGGTAAACATATTTATAATCGTGACTTTATTTCTTTATAAATATGACCAAGGGTTGTGAATTTTAGTGACAATTCTTAAGAATACACTAAGAAGGCTTTTTATACATCCCCCCTTTAGTTCAGTAATTGCAAGACCGTTAAACTTATTTATTGATTCACTTTCATCAGACAAGGTGCTCTGTGATTGGAGCTGATGTAGTTCCATTGTTCATAAAGGAGGCAAGATCCAAACCAGGAAATTATAGACATGTGAGCTTGACTTCCATATCGGGTAAGATACTAGAAGGATTACTGACAGTATTCAAACAAACAATATTATTAGTAGAAGTCAGCATGGTTTTATGAAGAATAGATCATGTCAGACTAATTTACTTGCATTTTACGAAAGATTAAGTAGTAATTTGGACAAGGGAATTGATGTTGATATAGTATACTTGGATTTTGAAAAAGCCTTTGATACAGTGCCTCACAACAGGTTACTGCATAAATTAAAAGGCTTTAGATTGGCCGGTGTTATCAGTATTGAGAACCGGTTAAATGATAGATGGCAGAGTGTTGTTGTAAATGGAACCTTTTCATCTTGGTCTAAAGTTGTAAGTGGGGTGCCACAGGGTTCTGTCCTGGGTCCAATGCTTTTTAATATGTTTAGTAATGATCTAGAAGTGGGAATTGAGAGTAGCATCTCAATCTTTGCTGATGATACTAAGCTATGTAAGGAAATACATACAGAGCTGAATGCTTCTTCCCTGCAGAGGGATTTAGATAAAATGAGGGAAATGGCAGAAAAGTGACAGATCACATTTAGTGTAGATAAATGTAAGGTTATGCATTTGGGCTGTAGAAACAAACATGCTACATATACACTAAAAGGGAAACAGCTTGGGAAATCCTCATTAGAGAAAGATTTAGGAGTATAGACAGACGACAGACTTCACAGCAGCAGTGTGCAGAGTCACTCAGCTGCTCAAAGAGCAAATAGGATACTAGTCTGCATAAAAAGAGATATAGATGCAAGTGATGCTAATATTATCCTACCTCTATATAAATCTTTGGTTAGGCCTTTTCTAGAATATGGAGTACAATTTTGGGCACCAGTTCTTTATAAAAAAAAAAAAAAAAAAAAAAAAAAAAAAAAAAAAAAAAAGACATTGTTGAACTCAAAAAAGTGCAGGGAAGTGCATCAAAACTGATAAAGGTATTGGAGGATCTGAGTTAAAAAGATAGACTAGCCAAAATGGGTTTGTTTACATTAGAGAAGATATGTCTAAGGGGTGATAGGATTACCATGTACAAATACATTCAAAGTCAATACAAAAAACTATCCAATTAATTATTTACGCAAAGAGATGAGCTAAGAACGAGAGGTCAAACATTAAGACTAGAGGAAAGGTGCTTTCAACTAAAACAAAGACAGGGATTTTTTTACAGTAAGGGCAGAAAGCCTTGGAATTCTTGGCCTCAAGATGTTGTACTTGCAGATAATGTAACCATTTTCAAAAAAGCAATCAATGCCTATCTAGCACAAAACAATATTGAAAATTATGACAGATGGTTTCAATGCAGATAGGTTATTGATCCAGGGAAATATCTGACTGCCATTTGAAGTCGGGAAGGATTTTTTACCCACTTGAGGCTAAATTGGAAATGTCTTCAGGGTTTTTTTTTTGCCTTTCTCTGGATCAACAGCAGTGTTTTGGCATGGGCTGTACTTGATGGATGCATGTCTTTTTTCAGCCTCATCAACTATGTTACTATGTTTTGAAGCTTTGCCTCATTAAACCTTCTTCTTATTCTTCTGTATCCTGCCATTTGCTGTTTCGCTAAGGATTCCCAGGCTGATTTTATATATATATATATATATATATATATATATATATATATATATATATATATATATATATATACACATATATTTGCATGCAGTGTCTTTTGTAGTTTAATGATAGGTGTTTCAGGTTACTATCTGATAAAGACAACTGGCCCAAATAAGCCATTCATGTCTATTGGAACCCATTGTTTGCTATGAATTGGCATGAATTTAAGACATCATAGACTTGAGATTATTATCTTTGAGCAAGTAAGACAAAGAATATATAAATGAATACTGTATACCTGAATGCTGTATGTATGTTAACTACTTTTATTAAACAAAGTTGGTATTTTCACTTAAATATAAGATTAATGGTTTCCAGCCTATCATTGGCTGGGATTTGTTCTTACATACCTCCCAGTCAATCAGCTTCAAGGGGGGGGATGACGAAACCCGCTAGAAGCTGATTGGTTGGGATGTGAATAAGCACACACCCCAGCCAATAACAGGCTGGAAAAAATTTTGCACAGAGACTGGCCATATAAAAGCTAGTCTCTTTAAATTTCCCACAGACTAAGTCGGCATTGGCCTAAAAGGTAACCCGGGGAGGGGGGATTTTTGCCATGCAACCCTGCTGCCACCACCGACGACACCAGCGGGGGTGGCAGCATTGTTTATACTTCAATTGCCTGAGGAATGTTTGGGATATGGAGACACATATATTGCCTATGGGGTCTATTATATATATCTGGGCAACATGGATTATGACATTTATCTTGCATTGTACAATATATATTTTAAGTATTGGAATGTCAGAACTATTTAAATCCTTTGAGCACCAGAGAGGTACACAACACATTGTTCTGCAATGCGTTGCAACCTTTCCAGCACTCAAAGGGTTAACAAAGTCATCACTTGGACAGATATTTTTTAATAAAGATTTTAATGTTGACTTTAGTTTTTTTTACAGGTACATCTTTTACAACAGATGAAGATCAGAAGACAAGATCAGAAGATATGACAGAACGTGAAGAAAAAGAGGACGAAGAAGAAGGAAGATTGAAGAAGATGGATAAGAATAACAGGAAATTGTTACACAGCTCTGGGTATTAGGCTAGAGTTAGGGGTATTTTTGTTCTCTGTTAGGGATAGTGTAGGGTTAGTGTTTTGGAGGGTAACTGTGTGTTGAACTCACACATAGTGCTGGACAGTGTGTCACGCACTGATCGTTAGCCCTTTTTCATTGATGTTTCCATTACTCACATTACTTAGTGTGGGTTTTGGGAACTGAAAACATGCAGAGTATGTTTGGCCATAAGTCCATTTCTGTGGCCCAACGTTCGTTGTGGTTTCAGTTTGTAGGACAATTGAATATTGACTTAGACAATTTGTGTGTACAGTCGGTAGCCAATTATGCCCTAAAGGCTGTTTTTGCAAAATAAATTGAATTGAAGCAATTGTCTGGTTTCTATCACAATACATTGCAGAGTGAATTAGCATAAAGTGCCAGATAGTGCCATCAACATATAAAGCATAATGTCTCAAAAGTTATTTACTTAAAGGGATAGTAATGTTTCAAAATAAAAGCAGCTCCAATTAATTTTCATATTATTTGGGCCATGGAGATTGTTATTTCAGTACTGTCAGAGTTGTAGTTCAAGAGTAATTGAATGATAAAGTATCCCCCTCCCTCCCCTTTTACAGATGTAACACAGTTACATCAAACAGAAAGGTGGTGTCCAAGTGGATTGCAGAGAGGGACAATCTTCATTAACATAAGGGAAGAACCTGAAAAACTTGTCAAGGGGGGAAGGGATTTCATTGTTCTCCAAGTAAGAAGATTGTTCCTTGCTGTGAGCTGTCTGGTCTTAAGACCAGATTCCACAGCTGAGGGGAGGTGGCTTACACTAGGTAAAATGGGCAGGAGAGTGATACTTTATCATTCAAATACTCTTGAACTACAACTCTGACAGTATTGAAATAACACTCTCCATGGCTAAAAATACTATGAAGATTAATTGGAGCTGCTTTTATTTTGAAACATTACTTTCCCTTTAACAGAAAAATGGCTAGTACAACAGAGGCAAATTTTCAATTAGACACTTACTCCTAAAGTCAGAGTAGGAAACTTTTGATTCTCCAGCAGTTGGAGACTACAACTGTCATCATCCCCAAGCAACCATTGGCTGTGTGGAGATGATGAGAGTTGAAAGCTCCAAAAGCTAGAGAGCTACAGGTTACCTAACCTTGCCCTTGCGTATAGATTATCTTTAAATGTCAGCCTAAATATAAAGATCATAACTCTGGTATTATTATTTGCTAGAGTTGTATTCTAATTAATTTGCCTAGATTGGTCAACTATCTTACAACTAATAAATCTTTATTTGCTTCCTGCAACAAGTATCACTTCTGTTATGTTCCCATGACCCAATTTTCCTTATTAGGTAATACACATTAAGTCCAATTCCAATTATTACTCATTACTACCCACTGCAAGATGACTTGGTCATTCTGAATGCTGTAATAAGTCATTTTGCTGGTAGACAAGTCATTAAATATGTTAAAAGCTTTTCATAAAATTTCCAAAAAAATAATTAGATATCTGTCCATGGCAGGTTTATTATCAAGACTTTGCAGCTGAAATAATTAAAAAAGACAAATTAACCCCTTAAATGTTAGAGATGAATCCAAAGCTTTGAGAAGCAATACTTTAGAAATCATTTAGCATCTGTAGGGTTAAAAAGTGGCAAACATGTTCAAAGGTAGAGGGACTGTCGATATGTAAATAAGTTAAAATAAAAATAAATCACTCCTAACCTCCAGAAGGCCAAAGGAGTGTGCAATGCATTGTGTCATTCCTCTGGAACTCAAGAGTTAAAAAAGCTAAAATCTGCATTTAAGAAATGAAACATTATCTTGAAGTCTGGTAGTACCGAGCATTTCAAATCAAGTTCTGATAATTAAATATGAAAAAGGAAAGACTTTTTAGAGCAGAATTTGTATAAATCTGGTCTGAAATTAATCAAGCAGATGCTTAATAATGTAACAATTTGTGAGTGAGGCCTGCAGAATAAGGGAGCTTGAATGGCCCAAAATACATTACTCTGTAAAAAGGTTTCAGGTGTACCTGCTGTTAGACTGATTAAATAATTCATACTAATGGCTTATTCACAAAGAAAGTAAAAATAGATTATCAGCTCCAATGTGCTGTATGAAGGTCACTAAATATCTAGGTGTGATGGTGGCAGCATCCCAACACAGGTTCCTGGTGGACAACCTAGACCCACTCATAGTCAAACTACAAGAGAAAATGATGACCTGGATTAGTCTTCCTATTAACCTTACTGGGAGAACCAGTCTAATTAAAATTATTTTTTTACCTAAGTTTCTCTACATATTCTAAAACATTCTGATCTATGTACCTAAGGTATTTCAGAAAAATTGACAAGACACTGGGCAAATTTCTGTGGGCAGGGAGCAGAGCCAGGATTAAAATCTCAATTCTGAAAAGGTCACCAGAAGAATGAGGGATTTCTGTGGTTATTAAAACCATAAGATTGAAGAATCCCTCCTCCATCAGGGTTATAAGCTAACTCATTTGCTAACAATGGGCCCAGAAGTATGTGTAGATCCGGCTACTGCAACACAAGTTTTATATAAAATATGATTCAGGCTTCAGACCACTGTGGGTTACGCTGCAACTGATCCTGAGACATAACTCTGGGGTAAAACGTGTATAAAACATTTAAGGGTCTTGATTTTGGCTCTGCATGGCAGACTTTTGAGCAGTTGCATGAGGAATTTCACTTTCCTAATACCTTATTTTACTCCTATGTGTGCCTCAGGCATGTCCTACAGGCCCAATGGAACCCACAAACAATGAGCAATACAATTATCAGGTATTGGGTTAACTCAAGAAGATGTCATGGGTAGACTGAACAAAATTAAGACTGACAAAGCACCGGGTCCTGATGGTATACATCCAAGGGTTCTTAAGGAACTTAGTGCAATGCTAGCAAAACCCTTATATTTACTCTTTAAAGATTCTTTCACCACAGGATCAGTGCCACAAGATTGGTGAAGAGCCAATGTAGTGCCTCTATTTAAGAAGGGAACTAAAACAGAACCTGGAAATTATAGACCTGTGAGTTTGACCTCTGTAGTGGGAAAACTGCTAGAAGGGATAATAAGGGACTATATTCAGTATTACAACACAAAAAATAAGATAATTAGCAGGAATCAACATGGATTTATGAAGAATAGACCATGCCAAACTAACCTTTTCAGATTCTATGAGGAAGGAAGCAGCAACCTTGATAATGGTATGACAGTTGATGTAGTATATCTAGACTTTGCAAAGGCATTTGATAAAGTGCCACACAGAAAGCTGGGGTATAAAATAAGGAAATTGGGGCTAGGAGATGAGCTTTGCAATTGGATACAAAACTGGTTGAAGGATAGGGAACAGTGTTCTATTTTTAGCGTTGGTAATAGATTCGAGCCCTAAGTCAGCAGAACTGCATGGAAAGTAGACAAAGTAGATGGGCATCGCATGTAATATAATGGAACTCTCAGCAGGAGAAACTCAGTCCCCATCAGAGTTGCTAACATCCTAAAATGTTTTCTTCTGTAAATACTGGAAACAAATTAAGGAAACTGCTTTCTGGGATATTAAAGCAGTTTCCTGATTTTTCTCTTATTTAGTCAACAATATTTGAAAAAAAAAAAAAAAAGTTGCCTGAAAAATTTCCAGTAGAAAAATATAATATTTTCACATGTAAATAAAAATGAATATGAAAATGAGTAAACACATAAACATTTCTCACAGGCTTACTTCTCATTTTCTACCATTTTACACAGTAATATACAGTCTCTTTGCCAGGAACCAAGAAGAAAGTTGTTTGGATGATAAAAGCGCCCATACACCTTGTGTTTCAGACTGAGCATTCCTTTAATTAATTCTCAGCAAACCGAAGGATTTCCCAAGCAGAACATCTGCAGAGGGTAGCCATGGTCCATCACAAATTGGACAGTCCTCATGGTGGATAGACTCAAGCTTGGATGTGGAACAATGCTTCAAGAGACATCTTTTCAGGGCCTTTGGTCCCATTCAGAAAACACACCCTACTTCAACCACTGCAGCTTCAAGTTGTATGGAGAGTGTTGAAAGAACCAGATTCCCTGATCAAAGACCATGCTATCAGTATCAGTTTGGGCAATTCAATGGTAGTAGCTTACTTCATGTCAGCATTTCTGCCTTTTCTTCTCTTGGCCAATGGTGTCAGTGTTGTTTGCCGACTATTATGTACTTTCCTTCTAGCATCTGTCTTGCCTTTATATAAACTTCTCTCCTTCCTCCTTCCAGTGCATAATCTAAGCATCCTTGTAGTGTTTTTTCACCTAGCGCATGCCTACCAATATCTTAATCTTGTCTGTACCATTGCAGACCTGACTACTCTATGCCTGCCAATTAGGATTTGATGCTTTCCATCTGATGCTGAATCTCTTTCTGTACTGATTACACATCAACCTGCTTACTTGGATTCAATTCTGCCCATATTTTGCCAACCCTCCTGCTGGGCTTTGTTGGTTTATAGTAAGCTAACACTCAGCTGCCACCTGCTAACATATATCTTCCTGGAGAGTTACCCTGTGGGTAAAGTCATACCCTGCACATCTCTTCCTTTGGGGTTCTCTATACTTGGTGGTTTGTTCCTGTATGGCCAGGGCCATGGTTTGACCTTATCAGTAGGGATTGGGTGAAAGTTTTCACCTCAACACAGAAATAGGTGAAAAATAGCACTTGCCGCCTAGTGGGAAATTTCCTGAGAAAAGTGCAGTGTTCCTGCTTTTTTCACCTCACTGCATTGAGATCAATGGGAAGACTGAATTTCTTCCCACCACATGGCAATATTGTCTTATGTTCCAACAGTCATATAAAAGGGTGTCAGGCTCTCACTGCATGCCATTATGTGTTTGAGAGAAGAGAGCAGCTAATTTTTGAGCTAGAAAAGATAGGCAAATAGAGTGCAATTGAAGCTTAGTATAGGGAGTCTTTTATATAGCACATTTCTTCTCTCTATTAGGGGAGTCTGGGGGGCACTCTAGAGGAGAAGAAGGGAGAAAGGAGGTTGACCCCAAAATCTGTATGACTGACTGGCAAGACAAAAGCAGCTGTGATCTAAGCTTCCTACTGATCTTTCTGTTATTATCTCTGGGCTGGGAGCAACATTCTGTCTGACTGATTTGATATGAAAGGCACATGCAGCTGCTGTCCAGTTTCCTTGCTGATCTTGCTGTTATTAGTTCTGTGTTGGACCTGTCTGGGGGTGTGAGAAGGGAGCAAAGGAGGTTGACCCCAAATACCGCAACATTGTGTCTGATAGATTTGAAAGACACAGGCAGCTGTGGTCCAAGCAATTTCCTTGCTGATCTTGCTTTTATTATCTCTGTGTTGGACGTGTCTGAGGGTGTGAGAAGGGAGCAAAGGAGATTGACTCCAAATAACCCCACATTTTGACTGATTTCATTTGAAAGACAGAGGCAATTGTAGTACAATCAACTTCCTTTCTGTTATTATCTCTGCATTGGATGTGTCTAGGGGTGTGACAAGGGAGCAAAGGAGGTTGACCCCAAATACCACAACATTCTGTCTGACTGATTTCATTTCAAGTACACAGGTAGCTGTAGTCCAATTACCTTGCTGATCTTGCTGTTATTATCTCTATGTTGGACATGTCCGGGGTTGCAAGAAGAGGGCAAAGAGGGTTGATCCCAAATACCCCAACATTCTGTCTGCCTGATTTGATTTGAAAGACACAGGCAGCTGCCCTCAAATTTCCATGCTGATCTTGCTTTTATTATCTCTGTGTTGGATGTGTCTGGGGATGTGAGAAGGTGGTTGACTCAAAATAACCCAACATTCTGTCTGACTGATTTGATTTGAATGACACATGCAGCTGTGAGCCAATTTCCTTGTTGATCTTGCTATTATTAACTCTGTACTGGGGAAGTCTGAGGTAAGAAGTTGTTGAATTTTTTTTTTTTTAATTACAATTTTTTTATGAACGGTGATAAGTTAGGGTGGACAACTGTTAAATAAATAAATAATAAAATATTAGGTGACAGACAGTTGACTGGGACCCTGACATGCACTGTGTGACTGAGGCAGACTTGATAGATAGCAGATGAGATTGAGCACTTTGTTGAGGGAAAGGCAAGACATCACACTCCATCAGTTCTGTTGTATATTTTAGAATAAAAACACACACACAGTACTTGAGTAACTCACAAGGGGCAGGGGGAGGGGGATAGGATGAGCAGTGCAGGGACGTGGGAGCAAAGTGGTAGTTCAAGACTACTGACTGCAGTCATGGTTGTTGTCACATGTGCAATAAGTGATGATGATGATCCTGACAGCATGCAGTTTGTAAAGCTCCCACCAAAAGTTCCACCACCACTAGCACCAGTACAATAAAAAAAAAACATAGACATAAAACACTGATGATGACAATGAGTTGCATTCTAGTGTTGGTGATGTCAAAATGGAGGAAGGTGTAGCAGCAACAAACAAGCAACAAAACATCTGTCCTCAACGTCATAGTTAACTTTGTGAAAATAAAAAGAAATTGTTTCACATCTAAAAGCATAAAGAATGACTTAATGATTATGGAGGATGATGATGTAGATCTAGAATATATCCCTCCAGTATGCTCCTCTTCTTCAGATACAGATGAAGTTGAGAATGAGGGAGATGATGATATGGCCAGAAAGTTAGCTGAAAGGCAAAGGCTCAATCTTTCATTACTGAAAAGGAGCACTGAAATACACAGTTGATATCAGCATCGTCACCGCTTCCAAGTCCAAGCCCCACTCAGCCACCCACTTGTTTTGTGTAAACAGCAGCAGTAGCAACAACAACAACCGCCAGGAGTAACCCTACGTCCTTGTGGGGGACAGTGAAGGCTAGGGTCCAGTACTAGTGTGCTTCACTAGAGCGCAACAACACCCCTGGTAAGCAGGGGTGGGCAAAAAGTCAGAAACATTTGGTTGGTTGGTTGCTTTGTTTGCAAGCACACAAGACCGTTCCAGTGAAGGATTTCTTCTTCAGTAATGCAATCTTGGCTCTACTGAAGAGCTTCCACTTGCCCAGGACTGGATTCCCCTGCAGTCAGCTAGAGCGCTGACATCAAGGAAAGGGGAGGGAGGGGGGAACTTTGGTCCCGAATATCTCTCAAACCATAAAGGTTTGAGAGATGGGACTGGGGGCATTAAGTTTTATTTTTTAATGCCTACAAAATTAATGTTTATCAATGCATGGCAATACTATCCCTTTGACCAGGTTTCTGGATGCTTGGAGGAAGTGTGTTTGTGGTACCCAGACATTGACACAGACATGGACAGTTTAAAATAAAACCTTTGACTGACAGTTGGCAGAAAGTGGTAGCAGATTCTATTCCTACAAATAACCAAAGTCTGAGAGTGACAGTGAAAGACAGAGACATATATGATATATTTTGAGACATAAAAATCACTCCTAACATTCACAGCTTTTACAACAAAAATTAACAATACCATCGTGTACAACACACACAGAAGGACAGACAGGATAGATAGGATAGATATACCATATATTCACCCTGCCACTCCAAATGTAGATTTTAAGTTTGTTCTGGAATTGTGGTAGCACCAGTATACTCAAAGGATGAGACTGGAGATGTTGTACTTTCTGCCACAAGCCTGGTGACTCATGCCAAGCCAAGAAACTAATTCCACCTGTTCTATGCAACCATAAAATGTATACAGCCAGCTGAGCTATGAAGCCCTCGCTTTATCTTGGCACTAAGTATTAATAATGTAACTAGCTGCAGATGGGCCTTGAGTTTGTTTTACAGAGGTAGAGTTCCAGATATGGATAAATTAATAATATCTAACCTCTTCCCTGCAAGGCAAAGCAGGAGACTGGAAAAGGTGATACCTTTACTGTCTAAGTGGCTCTAGGATGCAAGCTTTCAAGATACTTTGGGTCTCTTCTAAAATTACTTGAGTTTCAATGTATTTTTAACCCTTTACATGCTAGATAGGTCTCCAGTGTATAGCAAAGCAATCAATTGAGATCTCTCTAGATTCTGAGGTGTTAAGTGTTGCTTACTCTTTCATTTAACTATTGTTACAGCTATTTAGGGAGGTTGAGGACTGACTCTTGAGGGGGTCTGAATTAACATAGGTTATGGGCTGCTGGTCCAGGGGACATATTGTGGCTCTGGAAACTCTGGAAAAGTTACTTCTGACCACAATGGAGCTTTAGTGACAAGGATTTATGTCTCAAAAGTCTAGAGATGTACAGGGTAATTAGAACACATTTTAGCAGAACAAAGGTGTAATAAATAGTTACAGCAACTATGCATTCACATTCTAACAACTTTAGCCATGTTTTATTTAAAAATAATAGGTTATGAGTTATTTAGCTTTGTTTATGTATCAGTGTATGCAAGTTAGACATTACTGGCCACCACAGCTGTGTGCCAAATACTAACATTCCGCACTGCCCTCCCTCATTTTCTTCCTTCTACTTCCCTATTTACTTTAGTAACCAAACAAATGGGCTTGTATGACACCTCAAAATGTGGAGCTCTAGGCCATTGCCTCCTGTGTCTACTGGGAAATCCTTGTCTATGGGAATTTTGTGTCAGTCCTTTCCTCTACGCCTTGCAAGCAAGGCATATAAATGGCATTATTGAACACCATCTCCCTGCACATGTTATGGGACTGGCATTCAAGACTTGCTGGCATTAAAGTCTTATGCTGGTAGACTGTGTGTGTGCTGATATGCACTACAGCCTTCATACGCTGTAGTGCATACCTTAAAGTGGTTCATTTTTAAAATATCTCATTATTAAAATTGCACAGCTAGAAAGGTCACCATGTTGAATATTACAAGAAACACACTTTATTAACCCTTTCTGTACCAAAATAGTTAATATGCATTTTTTTTATCAGGCAGCTTTAGCTTTAAAGGGGATCTCTCACCTAATTACACTTAATGCTCTTTAGTTAGAGCATTTATCTAGAACACTGAAAATAGTGTTCATTAGATCTAAAAAGTAGTTACATGCGCAAAATGTAAACTTTAAAAAGTGTCCGGCAGCCTACTTCCGGCTTGCCGAACAGAGACAGCTCCGTCCCACTACCCATCATCCTCGCATGATGGAGGCTGTCTGTCATTAAAGTGGAGCGATCGCATTGGCAGAGATCGATATCTAGCCAATGCGATCGCTCCACTTTAGTGACAGACAGCCTCCGTCATGCGAGGATGATGGGTAGTGGGACGGAGCTGTCTCTGGTCGGCAAAGTTCGGCAAGCCGGAAGTAGGCTGCCGGACACTTTTTAAAGTTTACATTTTGCGCATGTAACTACTTTTTAAATCTCATGAACACTATTTTCAGTGTTCTAGATAAATGCTCTAACTAATGAGCATTAAGTGTAATTAGGTGAGAGATCCCCTTTAATTAATGACACACACAGAAGAACACTTCTATACTTCTGCATGCTGCCAATAACATGGATACTGCAGGGTTGGGTTGAACGCCTGTGGGGTTAAGTTGAAGGCCTGCGGTGTTAGGTTGAAGTACTGTTTCAAGAAGCAACATGAGAATCTCACGCTTATATGCAGGGTGAGATTCTCAAGTCACCCTTTTCAAGACGGCGGCCTGCTTAATGTGGCTTCTAGCCATGCAATGTTAATAATGCAATATTTTAAAAGGATACCCCCTGAAGTGCAGTCACTGCTTCTAGATGCAAAGGTCAGTGTAACTGCACTGGCAGTTCATAAATTCACCTAAGTGTGTGCTAATATTGTCACAGCAGAGCAATAAATAAGCATAAAATGCCAGACTGTGTCAACAATAAAGTTTAACCCCTTAACCACCCATGATGTGCCAGGACCATCATGGACAAACTTCCCATAAGGACCCATGATGGTCTTGGCACGTCATGGGTTAAATTATAGCAGCGTGCCTCAGTGCACGCTGCTATCATGCTTTACAGCCTGAAAGTGAGCAATCTAGTACCGCAGTGCTCTGTCTCAGAGCTTCTCCTTTCTGCCAGTACACGTGATAGCCATACCTGGGAACTTTTCACTTGAGGCTTCCCAGAGGACAACCCTCTAGTGCAGATGAGGGTAGATAAATGACGCAATTCGTGTCATTAAAAAGGGGTGGTGCTTAATCGTGAGGGGCGGGCTACTAAACTTAAAAAAAAAAAAAAATATAGACTACACTAGGGGAGAGCTAGAAGAGGGCACAGAGTGGGAGGAACAGGGTGGGATTGAGCAGAAGTTGGCAGGGTTTCCTCACATCTGGAGAATCCGGCTTTGCCCTGGAGACCCGGTAATTCATTGTCAAACCTGGAGTCTCCGGGGCAAAACCGGAGAGTTCCCAGGTATGGTGATAGCTACAGGAACGATCACATGTACCTCCATTTTCATTCACAAAGGCAATGTGTTTACACATTGCCTTTGTGACTGTTCTCTGCCTCTCTCTTCCTTACTAGGAAACTAAGAGAGAAAGAAAAAGAGAACAGACAAGCAAAGGATAAATAAAAGGCTAGAGATGGGGGTATAACCCCTTCAGTGCTGGAGCTGTGAGCATCATTTTTATGACCTGCTAACAGCAACTTGTTGAGTTTTTTAAATAAATGTGACCAAGGCAGACGTTTTACTTTGCACCAAACTTCTAATGAAGTTTAAGCACAAATGAATAGTTTTACAGTTGTGGAGCAATGTATACACTTATATACACTACACAATAATATCTCCAAAATTCTGAAAAATAGTGAGTGAAAAAGGAACATGGGGATTTTTACCCCAGAGGGAGAGTGCCCATTTAAAACTGCCCATTTTGTAGGTATACCTTTCATGCAGTCTCCATAAAAGTGTAACCCATTGCGCCCAAATGATCACAAGAGCATAAATAAAAATGGTGTTTTTTTACATTTTATTAACAATTTTCTTTAATTTTAGTAAAGTAAGTGGTGGGTTATCCACTTAAATGTGGTATCAAAAGAAAGCCCTATTTGTGCGTAAAAAATGGTATATAATGTATGTTGCTTGTATAAAAGACTTACAAGGAACACACTGTTGAACAAAGACATAGTCAAAAAGGCCAGATTGCAGCGGTCCTTAAGTGAAATCCACTTCAGATTTTCCCGGTCCTTAAGGGGTTAAGGTTAATTAAACATTTATGTCTCAAAAACTATTTATATTACAAACATATGGGTAGCACAACTACAGACCATTTTCAATTAGCTATAAAAACAATTAACACCTTAAAAAGGTGTAACGACGCAGACTCCTCATTGATAATATGATAATTGGGTTTTATTTAATCCCATGGTGCATCAAAACAAGTCCAATGAATTTTTTCACAGTGAGTTGGAGACATCTCTTCCATCCAAGAGTTCATACTTACCAAGCATCCAGTATATTAACCCTTTGAGTGCCAGAATGGTAGGCAACACATTGCAGAGCTCTGCAGTGCATTGCATACCCCTCTGGCATTTAAATAATTATATTCCATGCTCTAAGAGTCCAGAGCTTGTGTTTGAACAGAATATATGTGAAGGGATAATTGTGCCATTAATAATGATCAGATCTACAAACATTTAAAAAATCTAAATACATCTTCAAAAAACACAGGTCTTGACTGCCACCTAGTGGTATGAGTTTCAAAGGATCAGTTAACTGCAGCTGATGTACTGAAGGAAACTGATGCAATTCTGGAGCAAATCAGCTGCCTCGTGGGGTGCAAATACATTTTCACCACATTATCACTAATTTAAAAGGAACTTTTAACTACTGGAATGCTAGAGAAGTCTCCATGCATTGCTGAGCAATGAGCATACCTAGGAACTCTCCGGTTTTGGCACTGCTTTACCGGGTCTCCGGGGCAGAGGCTGAGTCCTCCGGATGTGGGGAGTTTCTATTGAAACTCTACCCACTTCCACTTTCTGCCTGTGTTGCTCCTTCCCCCCAGCCTTCTTTTAAGCCCTCCACCCGGCACTCGTGTTAAGCCCCGACCCCTTTTTGACGCGATACGCGTCATTCTTCACACCACCCATGGCAGCAGAGGACTCCCCTCCAGAGAGACAACAATAAAAAGTTGCCAAGTATGGCAATGATTTGGAGACCTCTCCATCCTTCAAGGAGTTAAAAGCCCCATCTAAATCCATGTCCGTTATGGTACAGGTGATTTTCTCCAGAATTATACTTTTTTAGCCATCAGCCTCAATAATAAAATGTAAACTGCTTTTATAAGAAAGAACATGTTGTAATAGTGACATATACACGTAAATGCTTTCATAATTATGTAGAACTTAAGGTTTTTTAAAATTGCTTGTGCAGTTTTTCAGCCAGCTAGGGAAGCAGTTTTAACTGAACACTCCCCACTTCCTGGTACTATACGGTATCAAACACAAGATGATTCTTTTTATTGGCTTTGGGCAAACTGGAAATGGTTTCATTTTTTTTTTCTCTTGCAACGATTAAACTTGATGGCATCATGCATTGATAAATAGCACTTACACTATATCTGTAGGCAACTCTCTCGCATCTGAAGAGCTAAGCCCTTATCCCCTTAACGACCAGCGGTCGCGCGCTGTGTGGTCCTTTAAGGACCTGATGGGGAATTTCGGCGTGCCGCCCCACGTGACTGATCACGTGGGGCGGCACGCCGAACTGAGGGACTGAAAGAGATCGCACCGGTCTTGGAGCGATCAAATTCGGTCCCTGGTATTACTCACCGCGCTCCTGCAGGATGTACCAGGACCGCCACTGGTCCTTAACTGCTGGACCAGTGTGACTGTCCGGGTACGTCACTGGACGCGAAGGGGTTAAAGACAGGGAAAATCAAGGGTGGTTTGTGTGGATATAGCACTATAGACAATGAGGCAGTACTGTCAATGCAGCTATGAAGGGATTGTGGGGTGTTGAAGTGAAGCTGATCTCACTGGGGCCGTATGGAGGTTTTTTAAAACAGGGCAATATTATTTAATCAAGTTAAGTTAGGAGTAGATATAAGGTATTCCATGCAGAATCTGGATGTATCATGTATTATCAGAAATCTTCAGACTTATTGAATTCACTTTGAGGTAATTAAATTCCCTAAAGCAGGTTAAAATATTGTTCTCAAGACTAACAGATACTGGTTAATTTAACAGATACTAGTTAATTGGGTTATTGCTCCCTTTTTTTTTTTTTTTTTTTAGCTTTCCCAAGGCAGAATCCCTTTTCATCTATTGTAAATTCCCCAAAACAGTTCCCTTTCATCTTAAAGTATTGTTCTCAATACTAACAGATACTAGCTTAAATTCCCCAAGGCAGGATCCCTTTTCATCTACCTTAGAAATAGGGTCTACACAAATAGATACTTATTGTCCTTTCTATTTACTGTACATTCTACATCACAACTAATTGTTCTGTCATTTTCACCTTGTGTACAATCCCCTATAAGACTGCTCTGTTCCCCTCACAATGTGTTACATGATGTTTGGATCCTGATGTCAGTAACCCTATGAATACAGGCATGCTGTTTCACTGAAATAAAACCATCTTCAGCTATTGAGAAAGGAAATTCATTTGCGTCATCCACACACCCAGGTATAGAAAGTCTTAACCCCTAAACAGAGCTGAAAGGTGTGTCGGCACCTGGAAACCCCTTATTTCCCCCACAAAAACAGATACCCAATTCCGACAGTTTGCACTTAAAGAACAGAGCAATTTTGACCTTTTTGAGTATGTCTTTGTTCAACAGCATTTTCCATCTAAGACCTCAATTCAATTAGATCTGACGGCAAAAAAAAACACCCACTGGCATTTTTTCAAGCTAGGTAAGCAATTCAATTACCAGAGCTTTGAAGAAATACCGGCAGAAAAAAAACACACTTCGGGTTCTAAAGTTAGTCTCCACTTGAACCCATTAAAACCCATTTACACTACGTCCATTTTCCTATTCAATCCTTTTTGTTAGGTGTTAACATGCATTAAGGGACCCACCCTAACAGGTGAAAATCCATTTCTGTGCCCAATGTTCGTTGTGGTGGAGCAATTGAATAGCTCATGTAACACAGTGTGTGCAGCGATCAATAACTATTTTTGCTCTACTGTCTGTTTTACCAGCCAGAATTTTTTATTTTTTTTTTATTTAGAAAATGTTTTACCAGGAAGAATACATTGAGATTTCTCTCGTTTTCAATCGAGGCCTAAGTCTTTTTTAAGCACAAGTAAGACTTTCTTTTGATACCACATTTATATGGATAACCCACCATTTATTTTATGAATAATAAATACAATTATATATATATATATATATATATATATATATATATATATATATATATATATAAATAAAACACAATTTTATAGGTTCTTCTGTGATAATTTGTGCCCAATTGGTTATTTTTTTTATAAATACTGGTAAAAAGGTATGAAAGGTCATTCATGTCTCCATATTGTCCAGTTTTAGGGGGCACTGTCCCTCTGGGGCAAAAATCCCCATATCCCTCTTTCCCTTGTTGGTGTCCCACTTCTTTTGGAGATTAGACTTTATGGTGTGTATAAGTGTATTACATTACTCCACAACAATAAAAGTCCCATTAATGTTTGTTTACATTTTAGCATATGTATAAATTGGTATAAAAATAGGTCACTTTAAATAAAATACTTCAGGACTGCTTTAAACTATTTTTAATTAAAAGAGAGATGTCAGTAGGTTATAATCCTGCCCCCAGCAACAGTAATTTAAGGGATAATGCCTCTATCTGGGGCCAGTTTTGTTTTATGTTGACTCTATTATCTTCCTCTCTCTTCCTTACTATCACAGTAAGGAAGAGAGAGGCAGAGAAAAGTGAAAAAAGCAATGTACAGAAAACATTGCCTTTGTCATTGACTAAGCTGGTACATGTGATCTCTGTAGCAGTGATTACATGTACTGGCAAAACGGGGAATCCTGAACCTGACTGCGCAGGTCAGCTCCCCAACATGAACACATCACGCCCTGTGGTGTACTGCTTTCATTTAACTCATGATGTGCCAGGACTGTCAACGGACCTTAAGACACAAACACCAGTGACGGTTCTGACATGTCACTGGTCGTTAAGGAGTTAAGTAACAGCTAGTAAAAGGATATGTAAACTGGTAAATAAACCAGCCATCATAAAAAAGGAGCTAGCTCTTGGTGATTGCTCTGACCATACCCATTATTCAAAGTGTGGGTGTGGTCAGCACTGCTGATGCAACCCCTCAAAATTTGGAGCTCTGGAAAGCTATCTAGTCTTTCTACTGGTAAATCTAGCCCTGATGGCAGATATTTGGGCCTATGCTTAACTTCCATGCTGAAATGCAGTGATAAACACTATCTTCCAACAGGTCAAGGGAAGATACAAACGTGTATACTCCCGAAGTTGTTTGAACGATAAATATTTGAACAGAACTCTGTAGTGTTTTAGTACAACTGAACTGAGCATGACTTGTTCAGTTCAGGTTTTGGTCAGAGATACCTGGCTAGTGCCAATTTTCCTTGGCCATAATCTGTATTATGCTATTTGGGGCTTTAGTGAAAACAGATATGAGAAGAAATTAACCTTATTTATCAAGTTGTAACTCTGTAGCAAACCAACTGCTTCTCTGGGATTAAACTCCCTTTTATTTATATGTAGTTGAATGCTAAACAGGTCTCCAGTGCTTTGCTTTACAATGTGTTGGAGCCCTCTGTAACATTCAATTGGTTAAAATCCCCATTTACATAAATGGGAAATTGGAGTATGTTTATTTCTCCTCTATGGTGCTGTTGGTTTGCTCCAGAATTATAGCAGTTTAGGTAGTTGAATTAGGATCAGTGATTCCAAAATATTTTTAATAGTGACATATCTGTTTCCATATTGTGGCATAACTGATAAAATAACATTTCCTGGTCTTGGCCATCAGCCTTCACCAAATGGTTAACTCCAGCTTCTCTCAAAGTAATAAGTTCTGCTTCTTTCATCTCAAACTGTCTGTGGGGCAGCAGCTGCCTCTGTGGGAAAGTTTTATTTAATGGGTAGGGTTGCCACCTTTTCCTAAAAAAAATACCGGCCATAGTTGTGGGATGGTGAGGGCGGAGCCACAAAAGGGGCAGAACCACTCAGTGGCAAGACCACTCAGACTAAGCACACACACACACTCTCTCTCTCTCTCTCTCTCTCTGACGAAGCACACTCTCTCTCTCTCTTTCTCAGATGAAGCACACACACTCTCTCAGACTAAGCACACACAATCTCTCAGATTAAGCACACACTCTCTCTCAGACTAAACACACACTCTCTCTCTCTCAGACTAAACACAAACACTCTCTCTCTCTCTCAGACTAAGCAATCTCTCTCTTAGACTGAGCACTCTCTCTCTCAGACTGAGCACTCTCTCTTAGACTAAGCACTCTCTCTTAGACTAAGCACTCTCTCTCTCTCTCTCTCTCTCTCTCTCTCTCTCTCTCTCTCAGACTAAACACTCTCTCTCAGACTAAGCACAGTCTAAGATATAAATGAGGGTTTCTCAGGCTCTGTCCTCATGTACTCCTAACAGAAAAGGTTTTTTTTGTGGTCCCCCTGCCAATACACAGACAAACAAGTCAGCCTGAAAAAAGGATTTAATGAATGTGTGGCAGAAGGTGACCCAAGCAGGAAACAGCCATATCACATTGGTTGATTCCCACATGGATCAGCCATCCTTTGGATAAGCATTGTTCCAAATGGTTAGTGTGAACAGATCTGCACCAAAGGTAGCTGAACAGGTCAACTCTGGTAAACTTTATGCTTTAAAATAAATGATGCAGTAAAGTTGCGACAAGCTGCATTACCTTGCGTCGTGCAACACAATTTGCTCCAATATAAGCATTCACACCAGGGCAAAATATGAGTTTAGTGCAGAATTTCAAATTCGCACACACAACAGTACATGCACACACACGCAACAGTACGCACACACGCAACAGTACGCTCGCACACACACACAACAGACATTTAAATTTAATTTTAAAACCAGGGATAAAACCAGAGACAGCAGGGTAGAAAGGCAGTGAGCCAAAACCATGGACAATTAAATTGGGGAAAGTAAGCAGGTGTAAATCCTAATATATGTAAGTATGCCTAAGTTATAAAAGTTCTACATAACCATCATTTCTGAAAGAAAAAAAGGTGCTTTCTGAAGAAACTGAAAGAAAAAATTTCCCACATGGTCTAATGCTTTTGCATATATCTATGTTTGTAAGGAAACATGATGGTAAATCCCCAAAGTCTCTGCTTCTATTAAACCAGAAATTCTGCATTCTCTTGTTTGTACCATGATCAAAGGTCTCAGATGCATCTGCTATTTAACAAAGTAAATGGATTAAATTTATGGACAAACCAATTGCACAATAGAGGACAAATAAAAATGTGTAAAATTCTCACTACTTCAAATGGAGCCTTTAAGCCCGATTGCTAGGTATGTCTCCCACATACTCAAGTTTTCAGTTCTTGCTCAAGGATTTGCAAATCTCTCCAGAACACCACCTCACTGAGATCCACAACAGACCACTATATCTGCAAGTGTGTAAAAGTTATGCAAGCTCTACATAACTGTTATTTCCGTCAAAAATCAAGTTTCTTTTGAAGGAACTAGAAAATGTATGTCCCACGGGCTCATGTTTTGTACATATCTTAATTCCTATATACTACTAACAATTTGTTCACAATACTGTACACACTTTTTCAGGAACAGTGGGTCCCTGCCCCATGAAGCTAACAGTCTAATTTATGGTACTGGGAGATAGTGACTTGCTTAATTCACAGGGACCAGTCTATATACCTGCAATATCCAAGTGGAACATATAAAGAGCAGTACAACTCCAAATAATTTTATTTTATATAAAAAAAGAATGTCCCCATCCTCTCGTTTGTACAAGGATCACAATTCTTTGATGCATCTATTATATATTGTACAACTCCCATAATAATTTGCTCTGAATTAGGACTACAACTTCCATGGTCCTTGCACTAAGTCAGGACAAGACTACACTTCCCATAACAACTTGCTTTGCTGGCAGTTCTATCACCCACGCCATCTGACCTCTGTCACGTCATACCTGTGTTTATTTCCAAGTTCTGCCGGGGAGCGGGAGAGACCAAGGATGAGCTGAACCGTAGTAGGACGCAGACATGGAGTGGTCCAGTGGATTCCGACCAGACTGCCTCCTGTGCACAGTGCACCACAGTCTCTGAGCACTGACACTTTCACAGCGCCTGCGTACTGCCACCGTCCCTGACTCACCGTTGTCATTCACAAGACTCACACTCATACACCAGGTGAGCGTGACACGCTGACACACCAGCCAGCCAATGAGGACCATTGATGTCCAAATACTCTCCACTCATTGGCTGGTGATGGTGCATGGACGCTGATGACTTTGAGCGAGCCACCTAAGCAGCTGGCAGATAGGGCTGAGTGGAGGAGTGTGACTCTGGACGCGTCACAAACAAATACCGGCTTTTCAATTGCCGGTATAGTAGATATACCGGCACTGACTCTGAGGTCTTAATTACCGGATGTGCTGGTAAAATACCGGCCGGGTGGCAACCCTATTAATGGGCCACTTTGGTCTTTTGCTGCCACCACATCCTGGGGTAAAACTCCTCATTAACACCTACCATTGGAGAGAGCCCTACAGCAGTTTGGGACTGGCCGTGGCTTGATGACATTTAACCTGCCAGCACACCTAGGTTTGCCACCTTTTCTTAAAAAAAATACAGGCCATGGCATTCCCTCTATAGACTTAACATTGGACAGAAGCCAATTTTTTACCGGCCTGCACACCATGATGATAATGCAACATCTGATGACTTAATTGAGGGGGAGGCTATGTGATTTTGCAGTGGGACATATAAGCCCTTGTTTGGCTGCTGGTTCTTCCTGGGAGGTGATATGTGGGAAGAGGAGAAGTTATTTAGCTCTTCTCCAGTCTATCGATCAGGATCATTCTGCCTTTCTGTGGCTGATACGTGGTCTGAGAAATCAAAAAGCCTGAGTGCTCTCCTATGCTTTTGCCGTTTTGCTGGGTTGTGTGAACCAGCGTGTGTGTGTCTTTCTTCTGCTGCTTGGGGCTCCTCAGTATCCTGTTCTGGTGAGCTATGTTTAAGCTTCTTCTCTCCCTTTCCCTTTTTCTGATTCCTGCTACATTTCTTTTTGCAGTCATATGGAGTATTATGGATCCTGACCTAGCTGCTAACCTATCTCAATGTAATGCTAATTAGCAAGGTTTTTTAGTCAGGTAACTTTTTCCCTAATTTTTTAACTTAAAAAGAGTGATAGGTTGGCTGATAGGACAAGTATGTGTTTTTCTAGCCCCACAGTGACGAGAATTCTGCTGGCTCACCCAGATATCCACCAGCTTCAAGACCATGCTTCACCAGCATCAGTTGAGCCATAGAGTGTAAGAAGATGTGCAGATCCTGCTGGTTAGACCTGGGGACTGAAAGTTCATCTACCACATCAACTGATATGTCTTTCTTAATTTTCTAAGCCATTTGCCAAGGTTTACATGAAGACCTAGTTCTTCAGAACAGGAAGCTCTTCAACCAAAATCTTCAGAGGAAACCTTTCCAGAGTTTAGGCTATATGGGAATCCTTTGGGAGATGCAGAGTCTAAAGATTTATCAGGGGTTTGATACCGCCCTAGTAGATCCCTTGATGAGACTGTGCAACGTACTCTATATCTTCCTGACTCATCAGAGCCATAGAAAAAAGGTCCAACCTTCCCACTGCACAAGGTGATCTGAGATGTCATCTGGAAGTGAATATATTGGAAAGCTATGCCTTCTTCTCATATTTCAAATATATGTAACTTTGCAGATGAAGACTGCTTGGGACTCTGCCCTGAAAGATGCTTTAGTAGTATGTGTGGCTAGAAGGACCACTTTGCTTTTAGATTATGCTGCCCCCTTCAGAAATCCATTGGATAGAAAAATATTTACCATATATTTAGTTCCATATATTGTAAAACTGAGGGAGCAAGGTATCCATATCTATATCCATATCTATCACTAACCGGATGAAATATTAATCTTATATTATCATCAGCTCCTTCTTCATTAGCATCAATCTATGCATCTTCCAAACCAGTTGGAATGACATCTCCAAAAGCAGCCTTACTCCCTCAAGACAAATGGTTTATCTGGGAGCCCATTTCAACACTCTACAGGGTAAGGTCTCCCATCCTGTGTAGAAAAGACTATGCTTGGCAAACTCTGTTCAGTAATTCAGAATAAGCCAACAGTAGTCAGTAAGGTATTGTATAAGAATATTGAGGCTTGTGCACCCACTGTTACTCTGGCAAAATAGGCCAGGTAGAACATAAAGCTTCTTCAGCAGGCGTTCCTAAGTCAGTGGAACAGTTGATTCTGTCCTCTGGATACTCCAATTCTGGTTCCCAATAAGTCCTTCAGACAATTGGTGGGCAAAGGAAGAACATCTGGCCAAAAGATGAAATTTAATCAATCCATCCTAAAATAGCTTCACCACAGATGCCAGGAGAACTGGTTCAGGAGCCATGTGTCAAGACAAACCAGCTCAGGGATTGTGAGCCTGTGAATATTTTAGCTAAAGGCTGCCTTCATGGTTCTAATGTACTTTTCACTCTCTCTGAAAGGGAACACAGTAAAATCCCTACTGCACAATGTATCAGCAGTTGTTTACAGGTGGAGTAATAAGCCAGACACCTCCTAAAGGAGGTATTACCTATCTTGCAATGGATCTCAATGTACATCTCGGATTTCATGTCAGTGTATATCCAGGGGAGGTTAAATACACAAGAGAACTTTCTGAGATGCTCTTTTCTGGATCCTGTACCTTGAGCTGGATGACCTTTGGGAAGATAGTCCTTCTTATTCTGTGGGTTTGCCATGATGTTGATGGAAGGCATTCCCAATTTCTCAATTTTCTTCCCAGGAGCTGCTGAAATGGATGACTTGAAATAGTTATGGATTGGAAATGTGTTTGTTTTTCTTCCCCTTCCCATTATTCAGGAGGTCCTTCAGAAGATTTTGAAGGACAGAATCAAGGATATTGCAATTATTTCCTTTTGGCCTTGGACAGTCAATAGTGAAGTCCATAATCAGCAGATGGATTGTCATTGTTGTCTGCTTTTTCACAGGAAAATTGGCTTTAAAACCAATGATTAAAATATGCGCATTTTTCACCCAATGGCAAAAATTCTTCACCATGTTTACATCTTTTCGCTATAAAATCATGACTCATTCCAGGAAGTGAAACACAATAGAAGCAGCTACAGAGCGAGGTAGACATGTGTTGTTCTGTTGTGATCTTTTTGCAGGAGGCAGGAGAGGCTCCTAGTGACTGGTATAACTATGAGAAAGTTTAAAACTAATAAAAAGAGGGACTAGAAGGACCCTTATGTGGCTACTGGGTCTGAGTCTGAGGAGGAAGTCAGCACTTCAGAACCAATGCTGGCCAGTCCCCCTAAATCACCCCTAGGATCTTAGGGAAATTAATGTCAAGGGAGAAAGAAGAAGGTAGTAGTGAGTGCAGGACAGGTCAGCTGCCTGTGCCTGCTGTCAGATGTGCTGCCCCTGCTGCCACCAGTATTGTGCCTGCTCCCAGTGCTGAACCTGCTCCCACCAGTACTGTGCCTGCTGTCAGACATGCTGCCCCTGCTGCCACCAGTGCTGTGCGCCTGCTGCCAGTGCTGAATCTGCTGCCAATGTGTCATGTAATACTCAGGAGGGGGGAAGGAGAGAATGATGCCAAGTGTGACAGCAGGGGACCCCAAGTCACACTTGCCATCCCAAAGCAGTCCCGCCAGTGCTAGTACTACTACTAAGGTCCAGCAGCTTGTTAGTGTTAGGAGTGAAGGAGGGAGTAATCATCATATTACTAGTGACTGTGAGGAGGAAGACTCAGGGACTGAAATTGATGTGGTTGGTGTTAGTAGTAGTACTAGTGACAGCGATGGTGAAGCAGCTGGTGGTACTAGTGTTAAGGGAGTGGTAGGAGAAGCAACTGAGAGCATCCAGACTACCGGTCAAGGGAACCCACACCATTCTCCTGACCCTGGAAGTCTCCTGCCCCCACGGTATTGTCCATGTGGAACATGATCCTGAAGAAGGAATAACTGTTATCACTGCAATAATATCACCACCACCAGGAGCACAGATCAGCTGCATGTGCCTGCTGCTAGTGCTGCAAGCCTGCCTTCTTCAGGTCACCAAGAAATGGCAAGTGTGACTTTAGGGGACCCTCTGTCACATTTCTCATCACCTCCTCCAACCAGCAGTGAGATGTCTGTAATAGAGAAGCAGCACAAAGGGACTGGTGGTGGTGGTGATGATGATGATGGTGGTGGTGGTGGTGGAGAAGCTGGGGAGGAAGAGACATTGATGGCCTTTTTAGCTCAAACTGAGAAGGAATGGGAGATGGGGATGGGGATGGGCATCACCACCACCACCAGCAGCAGTGAGCTTTTGGAATTTGTGAAACTTGCAAATGTTCTAATTCCTGCTGCTGCTGAGTTGCAAGGGCAGCATAATGCTGAGGAGCAAGTTAGTCTGCCACAGAACGCTGTTGACACAGTGGGAATTAAGTCAACAAGTGATGTGGAACTATTAGGACAGATTGACTTGCCAGCAGCGGCAATACTCCTGGTCCTAGTTGCAGTGCTGATTCTGAGGCAGTAGCAGGAATGTCATCCTCTGTCCCAGACAGAGAAGGAGAATGTGGAGGAGAAGAAGAAAGAGGCCATTATTCTGTACCTTTTCCCTCCCCCCTGGAGTCATGGGTGTGGCACTATTTTTCTCCTTTGGGGCAGGAACAGTGCAGTCATCAACAATGGCAAAGTGCACAATTTGTGAGAAGTCAGTGAGAAGGGTAAAAGAGGGAAAGTGCCTTTGCACAAGCTCCCTGATAACATACATGAAACACAGACACCATGACATTTATGTCAAACATGTTAAAGCCAAACACCCACCACAGAAATTAGGCACAGCTGTTGCTGTACCCCTGACTCTCCCAAAAGGCAACAAGAGGCGAGGCGGAGATCAAAGAGGAGGAAGAATAGAGAAACCCAGGCAGAGGCTGCAAGTTCGATGACGAGCGAAACAACTAGCTCGCCATCATCTTCTTGCTCTAGGGTAACTACATCTTCTGCCAATCTACCTCGTTCATTGTTACCTCCCCCACCAAATGATAGGCACCCTGTAAATGTTAGGATATGGCAGTTTGTGTCCACCCATTGAACACTGTGTGGTGCACTGACCACACATGGTAGTGTGGTGGAGGAGAATAACAAGAAAGGCATCAAGTGGTATCAGAGGTGATTCCATCCTGCAGAATATGCTACGCTGGTGGCAGGGAGGGTTCATCATTACTGTTAAACTGTCAGCAAGTTGTCGTGTGCCCATAGTCAGGTGTGGACAAGGGGCATAGTGACAACAGCAGTACTTGGTTTCTGGTGTCATCGTGTTTGAATAGAGTTGTGCCAGGTGTTATTTACCACACACTGTGCACATTGCAGTTGCTGATGAGAGGCACAGCTCCTGCTCTCAAGGGAACAATTTATATTCTGGTAACAACACATCCATTATTTTGGAGGAGGGGCAGGTGGAGAAGAATTATTGGCCAACTACTTATTTTCTCCACATATACCTGAAGTGGTGGGGCTAGTTATGGTGCTGCTACTGCTTCAGGCACTTTGCTAGAGTTAGTGGTGGCAAGTGGAACCTTCACCGTCCATCACCCATGTTACTGCTGTTGCTGATCAAATTCCCTTTGAGCTGCCTAATCATCCTGCTGCTTAAACAACTCAGCAGCAGCAGCAAGAATGGTAGTTGCAAATTCCGCATCTACATTAGGGCATTTGACAATGCCCAATGACCAACATGACATGACCTGCTGGCACTAGGCCAGTAGGGCATTTTTTTTTTTAATATAAATATAAAAACATAGTCCTACAAAAAAGACAATTTTTGGATGTTTGCTTCTAACAAGCCTAAGTCCTACAAATCAATGTTTCCTTAGGACTTCGGTCAAGCAAGTCTAAGTCCTACAAATCACTGTTTCCTCAAGGCTTGGGCCTCTAATAAGTCTAAGTCCTACAAATATATGTTTCTCAGGGCTTGAGCCTCTAACAACAAATCTTACAAATCGTCCTCTACAAAATACTCTGTCAAGTATCAGTCTACCCCAGTGGCAGCTTACATCGGGGGTCCCTGTCTCTATCATGTTACATACAAATTTCTTATATGTATTATATATATACTAGTTGAACAACCCGTTACACGGGCCACAGTGCCTCTGGCAGCCGGTCGCAGGGCAGTCACGCGCAGTAGATACTGCCCGCGCCACTGCTGATACAGAGCTCTGTATCAGCCGCGGTGCGGGCAGTCTGTACTGCGCATGACTGCCGCACGCGCAGCAGTGTCTACTGCGCATGTCAGGCGTTACACACAACTTAGCGAATTATTATATAGGATATATATATATTTTTTTTTTTTTTTACTAACTGTTCCCCCAGTACCAGTCAAAAACTCCCCCCCCAAAACAAATTCCCTGTTCAGCTGATTCTTTCCTCACACTCCACCCACCAACACTGGCACATTCCTCAGACCGCTTTTATACCATGTCTTATGGGGTATTTTTAATTGTACTTAGGATTTATTTTTTATTAACTGCCCCCCAATCCCAGTAAACAACCCCCCGACAAAAAAAATTCCCTGTTCAACTGATTCTTTCCCCACACTCCACCAACAAAAGCACCCTCATGCCCCTTTTATACTATGCCTTTTGGAAATAAAATAATATTTGCCATTTGTTTTCAATTAAATGAGCTAGGCGAAAAAAGTGCACTTTTCGCAGGAAATTATTCGGCAAGCAGGAAGTGCCATTATTTTCCAGTTTCAGATTGAGGCAAAACTTTTTGCCCATCATTACTCCTATGTCCCTTCCTGTGGAACTAGAGAGGAACTACCCTTTGGAGTAGCTGACGGCCATAACTAGGAAAGTGGAAATTATATAAACTTACCATTATTTTTCTTTCCTGATCAGGTGATGTTAGCCTTCACCAGGCTACTACCTGTTATTTTTGTGACTAAGCTATAAACAAGACAGGTTGAGATGAGGGAGGGGCAGAATTTATTGCTCTGGGATAGTTGCTGTCCAATTGACTGAGGTAGGAGTTAACTTTTTGGGGAAGGCTGGCATCACCTATCCAGGGGGGAGGGAAATAATGGTAAGGTGATATAATCAGATTCCCATTGATTTAAATAGAGGTTTTAATCCCTTCAACCCCTTGAATGCTAGAGAGGTCACCAAAAATTGTGAAGCAATTAGTTTATAAGCCGCATTTATCTCAATCAGATGTTTTATTTGTCCCCTCAGGTGCAGTTGGTTTGCTTCACAATATCTCTTAGTAAATCAGCTTATCTACATAGTTTGAACAATATGTTTCTGTCCCCAGGCTACACAAATAGAACAGAAGGTTCAAGTGTTTGTTGGAGTTCCATACACTGATAAATGCAATTTAACTTGTCTAGTGACTGAAGAGATATTTTTAATGCACTCTGTAATGAATTACTTTAACAATGGAATATATCACCTGGGGACAAGTGGTTTAAAATAAATTTATGTTCTAAGACATCCTGAAACGAAAACAGCAGTGCTTTATGCCACAATAAGTATACATATAGCAACCAACTAAACCTAGAGCACTAGGAGTAGGTGAGAAGGATGGGTCCATATCTCTCCTCCCCTAATTTACTTGCCTTTTTATGAAAAGGGTAAGTAGTAATTTGGAGAATGGAATTGCTGTTGATGTAGTATACTTGGATTTTGCAAAAGCCTTTGATACATTGCCTCACGACAGGTTACTGCATAAACTAAAAGGCTTCAGTTTGGGAGGTGATATCTGTACACGAACAGAGAACTGGTTAAATAATAGATGGAAGAGAGTTGTTGTAAATTAAACCTTTTCAAGTTGGTCTAAAGTTGTTAGTGGTATGGCATATGGTTCAGTCCTGGGCCTAATGCTTTTTATACTTTTATTAACTTTTTTTATTAATGATGTAGAAATGGGAATTTGCTTATGAAACTAAGCTGAGTAAGGAAATACATATAGAACAGGATGTTTTTTCTCTGCAAAAGGATTTATATAAATTGAGTGAATGGGCAGAAAAGTGTCAGATGAGGTTTAACCCTTTGAGTGCCAGAGAGGTACGGAACGCATTGCAGAGCAATGCGTTCCGTACCCCTCTGGCACTCAAAGGGTTAATGTAGATAAATGTAAGGTTATGCATCTGGCCTGTAGAAACAAACATCCCACATCTATATTTATAAAAGAAGACTTCTGTGTGCCTGGCAGTAAGGAGGAGTTACTGCTCCCATTGGGTGATTCAATGGGGGAGTGGTGGGGGAGCGACAGTAAGGGGGAGTTACTGCTCCCATTGGGTGATTCAATGGGGGAGCGGTTTTCACAGGAGTTGCAGGGGCCTTCAGCTCCTGCTACTCCTGTGAAAATCACTGCAGGGAGTTGGCCCACCTGCACTATCCAGTCCGCCCACCACTATCCAACTGAGGAAAAAAAAATGGCTGCCACTGGCTCCTACACAACAGACACACACGCAGCCCCCCCACACACACACACACACGCAGCCCCCCCCACACACACACACACACACACACACACACACACACACACACACACACACACACACACACACACACACACACACACACAAACACCACCTGTTTGCTAACATCTCACCTTGCATCACCGCTATCCTCCTTCAAAAGCGCAGCTGAGCCAAGCATCTCATACTGGCACACAAGACCCAGAGTGGCCTGGACAGACCCTTCACCCTTGTACCTGTCTGTCATGATGGCAAGTTTATCAGCCCTCACTACAAGGGCTGCAAGTACCAGTGAGTGGCACGAAGCCCAACCCTGCAGCCGGAGGAAGGGTGTTCTTCCACACCCCATTAGGGTCCCCGTGAACCCGACATGACTCCCCATAGGCGGGGGTAGCTGCGGCTTAGCATAAGCACCAGCAGCTAAGATAAGAAAGAGCTGAGGAAGCAGCTGGTGCTGGAAGAGTGGATCGTGGAGCAGCTAAGCGACCTATATGGCAATATAACCAAGTAGGTGTTGCCGCTGGCCCACGTGTAAGCACCCACTACCTCAAACCTATCTGATCAGGAGTCCCAGTACTCCCCCTGTCCCTGGGTGTTCAGTTTCTGTTTTTGTACATATCGCTGCCCGAATAGACTCTTTGCCCACAGAGACTAACAGCCAAGGAACCAGATCAGCTGCCACATCCCAGAATGCAGCACATTACAAATATTTATGATCCCTTTTGACTGCCAGCGTCCTATGCAGTGCATAGCTCTGCAATGCCACATGTGTCACAAGGTCCTGCACTGTTATGTCTCTCTGCCAACCTTCGCTAACTGTCTTTGTGTGCCTCTCTCTCCCTATCAGTCAGTCTCTTTCTCTGCTTGGCCCTGTCACTCTACTGTCTCCCCTTCTTTCAATAACAATATAGCCCATGCCCGTCTATTTTATTTTCATGTTGGTGAGCACTGCACTGGCCTCTCTACACTTTGCTGCATGCTTCGTATGTCCCTCCCACATACCACGGAGAAGATAATGCAACACTCTGAGAACGACAACAATCGCTATCCCAGACACCTGCTGCCTGGAGGGAGTGGCCCCAGAGTGATGGTGGTAGTGAGTAGGCCATGCTGAATGTAAGTACCAGCAAACTGCTCCCAGCTGTTACCAGGTACCGCTGATTGTGGAGCAGCAGGGTCATTCTCAACTGACCATGGTTGTGAAGTGAGGCATTGGGGTATAGCTTAACCCTTTCAGTGCCGGAGGGGTACGCAACTCATTATACCTCAATGCATTGCATACCCCTCTGACAGTCAAAGGCTTAACATTGTGTTGCGTACCCCTCTGGCACTCAAAGGGTTAAAAAATGTTTATAATGTGATGTTTCTCACATCTTTTATTATTTGATAACTATGATGTAATAATACTTATATCACTTTCCTATATCTAAATAAAATACTTATTTCTTTTCTCTGGTTTGGATGTGGTTATTCAGTAAGAGCTAACATATATCGCTCATTGTTTTCCATCCCCCCTTTCCAGTGGTTTATTTAGGTTTTGTGCTGCCCGAGGCCTGACTAAACATGCCTACCGATGTCCTATACCGTACCCTCTCCCAGTGCAGTGCCACATCCCTCCTGTGCCCTGTCTCACCTCCATGCCACCTCCCTCCTATGCCCTCTTACATTTTACCTACTTTGTGCCCTCCAACATATCTATTCAATCTCATTCCCCTCTCCCCTGGTAGTGCCACCTCTACTACTCACATGCCTTCTTACACTTTACCTGTGTGATACCTGCTCTGTGATTACCCTGTCACTCCTACCTCACTCATACAGTCCATTGTTACCCTGCAGAGCTACCTTTTTTCTGTGCCGTCTCTCAGCTCTGTGCTTCCTCCTGCCCGTGCACTCACATCCTACCCTTAATACCTGCCCTGTTGTCATGCTGCCACTCCTCCGTCACCCCTCTACAATTCTCTCTCACTCACCCTGTAGTGCCATATTTCTCCTTTGCCTTCTCCTGCTCTCTCACAAGTCACTTGATCCCAGCCCACAGTCACACTCCTCGCTCTCGCCCACTCACCAGTGATGGCTTGTAAGTCTGCCTAGCAAATAGGGACTACTTACATTGTTTAAATCCAAAGCAGATAAATCAATTCACTCTATCGTCTTAATACCAGTCATCTTTATTCTACAATTTAAAAAGTCATACCTGCTTTTCCAAAAAAATACAGCTTAACTTATAGAGTGGATAGACAGCAAGTTGTTAACGGTGATGACAATCAATGGATTTCGCGCTTTTACAGCGCTTACTCGTGATTAAACACATCATGCTACAGACTATTAAAGGTATTGCTGTTAGCCAATTCATTAGGCTTAGAAGAAGCTGTTCTACAGAAGAAAGATTTGAATATCAATCTAAAGATTTGAAAGATAGGTTTCTAAATAGAGGATATCCTAATTGGATGATCAAAAGAGTAAAGAACGTTCAGAACTTCTTCAATATAAAAAGGATTCTAGACAAGAAAAGAAAAAATTTGATACAGAGAGTGAAAATGCTTTCTCTACCCCCTATAGTCAAGAGTATAACCAAATAGCTAAAATCATTAAAAGACATATATCAGTACTATATGGGAATGAGAAATTACATGATGTGATTTCAAATGTATTTAAATTTATCTCAAAAAGGGCACGCAGTATAGCTAACCAGGTTTCACCTAGTATCACCTAAAATGTATTCTAGAAAAGAAGAACAAAAGAGAGATTGGCTTACAACTAAAGGTTCATTTAGATGTGACAGTCAACGATGTGGCTGCTGTAAATTTATAGATTCTTCAAAAGAATATAATTCATTTAATACTAATAAAGTATATAAAATGCAAAGTTACATAAATTGTGCAACTAAGGGAATCATATACATGATTAGCTGCACTGAATGTAGACTACAATACATGTGTAAAGCCTTAAAGGGATAGCAATGTTTCATAATTAAAGCAGCTGTAATTAATCTTCATAGTATTTGGGCCTTGGAGAGTGTTATTTCAGTTCTGTCAGAGATGTAGTTCAAGAGTAATTCAATGATAAAGTATCCCCCTCCCACCACTTTTACTGATATAACACTGCTCAGCTAGAGCAGAAGGGAGGTGCCCAGGTAGACTGCAGAGACTGCTGTATGTTACTTAGGGTCATAATAATAGGAGGTGGTGTTTTTCTTGTGCACTGTGGAGTTGTGGTGTTTGTCATTATGGTATGAGGTATGTTGGTGTGACGTGCGCCGTGGCTCTGTGGTGCATGAGGGGAAGACTGTTTTTGACATGGCTCGATGTAATAATTTTTAATTCTTTTTTTTTTTACTGCAATACTGTTGATGTGAAATATTATATCATGAGTATGGAAATGTTATTCCTCCATTAATCAAAGATTAACTTCTTAGTCCTTCATTTTTTGATGTCTCAGAGTATTGAGCACTGTGATCAACGAGGAGGCTTGTTTTAAACACAGTTCAGCTATGTTTTTATGTGGCAAGGCAGATCGCTAAAATAAATAAGCGATATAATATTACATACGCGATTTGCCTTGGCACAAATGCTTAAGCTGACTCTGTGATATTTCACATTTATTCCATTTGTTCCGACATGAAGTGATTGATCATAAGATCACTGTTGTTGAATTACATTTAATAATGATCTACCCCAGCATGAAAGGTATCATGGAAATTGTGAAGTCATTGCCTTTAATTGACCTGTGAGAATGCTATGATGTAATGTGAATGTACTTTAATAGCAACAGTTGCATTCAATTAATGGTTTTGAAGATTGAGATGCTGATTGGAGGAAGAAAATGTAAATAGTAACGAGTCAGACAGTCTGTAGCATGATGTGTTTAATCATGAGTAAGCGCTGCACAAGCATGAAACGCATTGATTGTCATCACAGTTAACAACTTGCGGTCTATCCACTCCGCAAGTTAAGCTGTATTTTTTTGGAGACATCTGGAAAAGCAGGTATGACTTTTTAAATTGTTGAATAAAGATGACTGGTTTTAAGAAGAGAGAGTTAATTGATTTATCTGCCTTGGGTTTAAACATCGTAAGTGGTGCGTTTACAGGTTTATATTGGATGTGTCGGGAGGCAAAGGGAAGCCTTTATATTTGCACAATTTTCTGATGAATTTGATGATCTCCGTTGTCTGGTGTATATATGTGAAGATAGAAAGTCCTTAATATAGATCGTTTATAGCGAACGGAGCTGCTGAATTTGTGTTTCAGTGTGGTGCTAGCAAATAGGGACTGCCACATCTTCATAGCTGGCACCCAGTTCGGGGCAGGGCTCTCAGAATGGCCACACAGAGTTCTTCAGCCTCCAGTTCAAGCCAGTCTGTCGCTCTCGGTTAGAAACAGAAAATCTTCCTGATTTGGGTTTACCATTTCATGCTTGAGTGCGCATAAGAAGTGACACGCATGAGAACTAAATTAGGAGGCTTAGCGCAACGCGGCTGAGATGCAAGGCATGCGCACTAAATTAGGCGACTCAGTGCAACACGGCATGCTGCCAGAGCGGATTAGTTCAGAGTGGTGCACAGGATGCAAATATAATTCTACCTCTATATAAATCTTTAGTAAGGCCTCATCTAGAATGTGGAGTACAGTTTTGGGCACCAGTTCTTAAAAAATACATTATTTAACTGGGAAACTGCAGAGACATGCAACAAAACTGAAAAGGGATTGGAGGATCTGCATTTTAAAGAGATACTAGTCAAACTGGGTTTGTTTACATTACAGAAGAGACATGTAAGGGGTGATATGATTACAATTTACAAATATATTGAAGATCAATATAAAGAACTATCCAATTAACTATTTACTTAAAGAGCTGAGCTAAGAACATTAGGTCATCCATTAACGCTAGGGGAAAGGCTCTTTTGAGTAAAACAAAGGCATGGAATTTTTTTCAGTAAGGGCAGTTATGGAATTCTCTGCATTCAAAAAAGTAATAGATATCTTTCTAGCGCAGAACAATATTGAGAGTTATGACAGTTGGCTTTAAAGTAGAGAAGATATTGATCCTGGGAAATATCTGACTGCCATTTGGAGATAGGTAGGAATTTTTTGTACCCACTTGGGACTTAATTGGAAATGGCTTAAATGTTTTTTTTTTTCTTTTTTTTGCCTTCCTCTGAATCAATAGGGGTGATTTGGTATGGGCTAGACTTGATGGATGCATTTATTCAACCTCATCAAGCATGTTACTATGATGCAGTTGCAGTGTGAGTGAGCACAGCCTGTGTTCTCACATTGTATACAAATCCCCCTGCTATATTCCTGCTTGTGTTGTGTCTTCTGTTTGAAAATACCATGATCAGAGCCCAGCAGGGAGATGCTATGAGATAAAAATGAGACTTTTCTAGCATTCAAAAGGTTAAAAGCCCAATTTCATTAAATTGTGTTTTTATGGTTAATTTGTTCCCTGTTTTCTTTATGGTTTGCTCTTACACATTGTGACATACTGCACTACTAATTTAGAGCATCTTGAGGGCATAATAAACATTGTTAAAAACATTGGTCTGGTGATACTTCCACTTAAAACAGAAATGTGAGATACAATATACTAACAAAACTCTATACAAAGTAAATTAAAACTGTCAGGGTACAGAACACTTACAGGCACCTGAGCCTTCCGTTTCTAGCCTTCGGACAGATTCACATTGTTTAGAACTCTGTAGACAGAAATTCTTTGAGACAATGACAGATTGTTTCTGCATCAGGAAGAGATCAAGCAGTAATTTGTAACCAAACAAATACATTCCTGAAAAGGACTTTACAAATACAAACAGAGTCACCTTACTTGTCATTCTTCCCAATTTCCTTTTTAGTAAAACCCAGAAAAGTACATCCTTGGCTGCATTATTACAATGAGAGGTATTTTCTGTCCTACTAATTTTGACCTTCTGCCAACTGCCAAATCTAAAAGGAAAAAAATGTACATCTGATATATATCTCAGGGTAAGATATGTAACTGTAAAAAAAATTAAGTTTTTACCCCTTAGTACCATGTGGAGAAGGCGTGGAAAGATGTCGTTCAGCTTGACTCTACAGTACAAGGGAGAAAGTACAAACCAGCAAGCTCAGCTTATTTCCTGTACTTCCATGTTGGCATAAAATCATGTGCACTCTACAGTATGTACAAGCACATATCTCTTTAGTGCAGTGGTGGCAATTGGAGGCTCTGGGATCTCAGACAGGCCTCATAGATTTCTCCTGCAACCCTTAGTGTGTGTTTTTTTTTTTTTTTTTTTTTTTTTTTCGGTACAGTAAAAAGGAGATAATTTCTTTCTAGCATATAAAATACCATATTTTCACCCCATAAAGCAAAAAAAGTTTCACCTCAAAGCATACTTATCTTTACCCATCCACTGTTTCATATTAACACTTTGGGTGCTAGCAATGTCAGTAATACACTGTGAAGCAACGTGTTGGAGAGCATACAAGGGGATAATTTACTGTTCTTAACCCACTATACAGACTTTATAATTATAATGTGCAGCCTTTTTGGTGAATCTGGTTGCTCATGACTGCTTTAGTGTATACCTACCCATAGCCTCTTATACTTAAGGACAGTTCTAAAATATTTTCAAGCACTTTTTCCCTGGGCAGTGACTTAAGAGAGAATCACTAGTGGCCCATAGTACAGATTTTAAATGCATGTATATAACATACCAGACATTGCCCACACCTAAATACTCTCTGAAGCCATATAAAGAAGCAGTATTAACATGTTGGGAAGCTCATAACCTATATTTAATGAAAAGCAGATAGAACATTGGTGTCAGGACCTGGTAGCCAGAATAAACATAAATTCACGCACCAGTAGCTTGAGATTGATGCTGGGGATCGTGGCTCTGGATCGTTGTCGGTTACAGGACTTTCCGTGCTGCGGCTGAAGATATATAAAGATGCTGGCAGCAAATCCAGATGTCCAACCCCAGTTGAGTCAGGGCCCATACTAGGAAGAGAACGGGACAATTGACTGCTAAAATGCAGAAATAGGTGAGAAAAAAGAAGTCCGCCAAAGGTACAAAAATGGGTAAGGGAAAAGGATGTGCCTAGAACCAATGGAGGACCACCAGGCATGGTGAAGCCGTAGATGGAAAGGTGGCAGAGTCGCTGGAGATGAGTAGCCTGCCTTAGTGAAAGGAGAGAGGCACAGGGATACAACAGATAGAATGAATATCTGAGGAACTCACCAAAGATCTAGGCTCAGAACCCAAGGAGGAACCAGCCCACGCGGCAACCCAAAACCCCAACAGGTGAGAAGCAGAGGAAGGGGTAACGAGGCATTGGAAGGAACCAGTATCCCCAGAAGGAGTAGAACCAAGGTGCAGGGGAAGACTGCAACAGGGGTTCAGCTTAAGAGGTAGGGACCAAGAGACTATAGGTACCAGGGAGTGAAGTGAGACCAGGTTTCACCAGAAAAAGGTAAGTCAGAGCCTAGAGGAAACCGCCACCAAAAGAGCAAGGCACAGGAGGAAGGAAACAGAAGGGAGGCAGGACCACATCCAAGGGGAACCGGGAGAATCCTCCCCAGATGAGCCATGGAGCAACTGGCAGAGTAGGACTGCCCCACTAAGGGCTGGATGAACAAAGGAGAGGCAGCTAGGAGGGAAAGAGAAAGCAGCAAGCCACAAAACAGAAAAGTGGCAAGACCGCTGAAAAAATGGGTAAGCTGCAAGGCTACAACCAGTCTCAAAAAATAAGCAAACACACAACCCCCCCCCTAAAAAATGCAAACTGGAAGCCATTGAAACCAGCGACAAAAGGGGAGGGGAAAAAAGGAATACAGGATTGGTAGCAGCCATAAATAAGGGCCAGAGGAGGGCATTTCATAAAAACTAATCGGCCAGGCCTCAGGATTGCTAAGGTGACGAGGCCGCTAGGAGAGTAAGTGGCCGAGCTGCAGAGCAAAAGCAGAGAAGCCGCTGGGAATCTAAGCAGCGAGGCCACAGGACAAAACCAAATGGCAAGGCTGTGGGAGAGAGAAGCAGCTGGCAGCCTAAAGACAAAGAGGTGAGGACACAGGTAGGAAGCATATGAGCTGCAGCTGAAAACAAGCGGCTAGGCTGCAGGGGAAATCAGGCCTCAAGGCTGCTGGAAGAAATAATAAGAGGGACGGCCGTGGGTAGTCCAAAGCAGCTGACAGATGGAAAGTAACAGAGGTGAGGCCACCAGGAGGAAGTGGCAGAGCCGCTGCAGCAGACAAGCTTACCAGTAGCAGAAGCACCTCCGGATGAGGGAGTACTAGGGCACGCCAGGAACTAGACTAAACAGACAGGATGCCAGCAGGAAACCATCAGGAGCTCAAAAAAATAAATCGAGCAAGGTGTGCCAGATGGCCAGGCTAGATAAGGCAGCTCCAGGCAATGGCCAAGAGGGGCGTGACAACGGCTCAGTTTTACTAAAATACATCTTCTCTTTTGTTCATTGTGGAAAACAGGAGCCATGGGTGTTACGGTTTTTAAGACACTCAGACCAGCCGGGTCATACACAAACAGGAACACTGGAGCGTAGTCAGGACAAGCCAAGTTGGTACACAGGAATCCGGAACACAGCAACAGCATTACTGGCTCAGAAACACCACGAAAGGGCATCTGACAGGTGTCTGGGCCAGGCATAAGAAGGTCACCAGGGGCGGGCCAAACTGGCTCAGCAAATCAGAGCGAACCACAAGTAAGAGTGACAGAGACTCACAGGCACTGTGATAATGGGGTAAAGATCACTTTAAAAAAAGGTTAGGCCATGAGACAGAGACTCTCATTTTACCTTCACTTTACCCCGCATCCTATTCCCAGTTTCAAATGTCCATCATAAGAAGAGGGTGTTACATAGTAACAGTAAATTAGGTTGATTAAAGACACACTTCCATCAAGTTCAACCTTTGCCTCATACCCTAGTGACATGAGAATTGTATAGCTATCCTGCTACCAAATAAGTTAGTTATTTATCAGACCTTCCTCATCTGCCCGCTAATATTCTGTATAACCCTATGTGTTCCCTTTTGAAATAAATATATCTATTCTTCTATTAACCCCTTTGCGACAAAGGACGTACATGTACGTCCTCTGTGGCTGTCACTTAGTGACAGAGGACGTACATGTACGTCCAGGAAATCCGGATCCCCGCGCGGCTGCACGCCGTTCGGGGACTCCGGATTCTAATGGGAAAAAAAAAAAAAAAGTTAGACGGGCGTTAAGTGACGGCCGCGTCTGCACGCGGCCGTCACTAAGGGGTTAAATGTATCCATTGTATCTGCCATAACCACCTCCTTGGGCAAGGATTTCCACAATTTAACAAATCTTTCCTCTGCAGAAGTCTAAACCTCCTTTCCTCTAATCTCAAGGGGTGTCTCCATGGCACCTAATCAGGCATTGGAATGAATAGCTCACCACAGAGATTCTTGTATTGAACCCTCATATACTCGTACAATGAGATAAACCAAGTTTGTCTAGTCATTCCTCATACATCAAGTCCTCCATTCCCTTAAAGCGGAACTACCACCCCACCTAAAGTTGCCCCAAAGAATTACCCGTCTGGTGACTAGCTGCTCAATAGCACTAGTCACCAAAACTATTACCTCATTATAGAGAATGCCTACTGCTCCCGGGACTGACAGCCAAGAAACAGAGCAGACATCTTTGCATAGTGACGTCTGCAAGCCTGCGCTGTCAGTCCCTGACGGTACCTTCCGGTACCTAGCAAAGCCTCCTAGAGCAGAATGGGACTGACAGCTCAGGTGCGCAGACATCACTATGCAAAAATGTCTGTGCTGTTTCCTGGCTGCCAGTCCCAGGAGCAGTAGGAATTCTCTATAAAGAGGTAATAATTCTGATGACTAGTACTATTGAACAGCTAGTCACCAGATAGGTAAGTCTTTGGGGGTAACTTTAGGCGGAGTGGTAGTTCCACTTTAATTAATTTTGTTGCTCTTAACTGTACCCTCTCCACTTCTAGTATACCTTTTTTCAGAACTGGTGCCCAACACTGCACTGCATATTCAAGGTGAGGCCTTACCACCGATTTGTACAATGGCAAAATGATCTTATCCACTCTTGCTTCAATACTCCTTTTTATGCAAGACAGGGTTTTGTTTGCTTTTGCTACTGCTGTTTGACACTGGTCACTGTTTATAAGTTTGTAGTTTACAAGGATACACATGACTTTCTCTAGCAACGAGTCTCCTAAAATGATTCCATTAAGTTCATAAATAGTCTTTGTTTTATTTTATTCCTAGTCCTGTCGGGCTGTATAATCCCCCATTGGGTGTGCTCCCATTAACTGGATTCCTTGTTTATGGATTGCCAGGCTCACAGGTTTATTTTTAGGATCTTTACCTGTGGAGGTTCACTTTTTCTCTAAGTCTATACTACACTGTTGAGTTTCTCTGAAGCTCTTCATTTTACACCATGGGAGTCTGAAGACTGAAGCTGGGTGAGTTAAAGGGTTTGTAATGTTTCATAACAGCAGCTACGACTGTTCTTTATAGTTAATACTATTGATCTCCAATGTTGCACCTGTTCATATATCTCTAGTTACTCTAAAATTAGATTTTGAGCTTTACCGCTCCTGCTGCTTTTACCGAAGTCAGTAATTTTTGCCTCAGAGCTGAAAGTGGATCGCGACGAGGGACACTCTTCAGTCAGTATCAGGAAAAACCTGCCCTCCTTCGTCAAGGAGGGCAGGGTTTTCCTTATACTAACAGAATGAAGATTGTCCCTCCTGATCTGTCCAGTTCGATGACCAGATTTCATAATCTAATTTCGGCATAACTAGAGAAATATAAACAGTGGCAATTCTGATTCCAATGCATACGAAGAATTTGACCCTTCTCTGTTCGGGTATAGCATCAGTAGAGGATCCGATTGGAACAGGTGGAGGCTTCAGGATATTATCAAATTCTATTTTATTAAAATTAAAATATACACTCTGGCTTAACACATATGCACTTTGAGGCTGTAGATGCAGCTTTATCAAAGCTTAGAAGCCGTAACTGACAACCTTGTTAATAAAATAGAATTTGGCAATATCCTGAAGCCTCTGCCTGTTCCAATCGGATCCTCTACTCATGTTATACCTCAACAGAGACAGGTCAAATTCTCTGTATGCATGGGAGTCCGAATTTTTGATATCAAGATTCTGACAAGTAGACAATGCGAGTATGCTACATTGTAATTACTCAAATTGATGTGTAAGAATTACACTACTTGGCACTCCTTGTTTCTTGTCTTTTTAGAGCCCCTAGCAAGGCACTCTATGCGCCCTTAGCTCTGCCCATGACCACACCCCCATTCCTCAAATGACCCCACCCCAAGTCCCATCAACTTTTTTTCCAGCACAGTAAAAAATAAATATTTAACCCCTTGGTTGCTACAGAGATCTCTGACGCATTGCTTTGCAACCTGTTGAAGATCTCTGAAGCATCCCTAGGGTTAAATAATATCCTTTAACCCCTTCAGGACCCATGACATGCCAGGACCATCATGGATTTCAGGGCTCCTAACATGACTGCACTCTATTCGGGAAGACCTGAGTCGGATAGGACAAAAAAAAGTGCTCCTTGGTTCTTAAGTGCTGGCCACGAGCTTGCGCGGCAGGTCGTTAAGGGGTTAAAGGGGTAAATAATCTGGCACAGAGACATTGAGATTGCTTTAGCCACACCCACAATTCAGAATGTGGGTGTGGCTAGAGCAGCAGAGGCATCCCTTAAAATTTTGTTATCCTTTTGAAAAGTCGCATGAAAAATATTGTGTGGCTAGAAGCCGCATTAACCGTGTTGCCCTGTTTAAAATGGCGACATTAGAATCTTGCTCTGCATAAAAGTGCGAGGTTGTCATGTCGCCTCTTTAAACGTTGTTATTTACTGTTTTTACAGTAGAGAAAAAAATGTTCCTGACATAAAGAAATATCGGGCACAATGAGCGTATTACAGCACAACTCCCAGCATCCTTACCTTGCAGAGCGCTATCGGTCTCTCTCTCTCTCACAGTGATTAACCTCATACTTGGAATGATCCTTGCTTTTGGCTTGCTCGCAGCCTCCTAGCGCTTCTATTTGGTTCCTACACAAGACACTGGCTGGTTGGTGGACATACGGTAATTCAGGTTGCTGGGAGGGTCTAGCACAGTGGTTCTCAAGAGATTTTTTCGGGTGACCACCACTGCGGCCACAGCCATGTCGTGGTGGTCACACTATGACATTACATGCACAAATGGTATAAACTAAAGCATGATGCATCCCATCACTGGTTCATTTGTATTCCTGTTTTAATCAGCTTCAGATATGCCAGCACCAGAGCAATACAGAGTTATATGTCACCACCAGTGCAATACACATTTACATGCCACCATTAGAGCACTACAGTTAGATGCCACCACTAGAGTATTACAGAGTTATGTCATCACTAGAGCAATACAGTTATATGTCACCAAAGCAATACACCACCTCCAGAGCACTACAGTTAGATGCCACCACCAGAGCAATAAAGTTATGTCACCAGCACAGCAAAATGCCACCACTAGAGCAATAAAGAGTTATGTGAACACCAAAGCAATACACCACCACCAGAGAACTACAGTTGGATGCCACCACGAGAGCAATACAGATTTATATGCCATCAGAGCAATAGTTATATGCCACCAGCACAGCAAAATGCCAGCACTAGATGTCTCTTACCTCCAGGAGGTTCATATAAAAAAGTGTAATTTTGCACTGTAACTCTATCCAATAGGATTCCATACTGAACAAGTTGAAGGCATTTGCAACATTCAATGAGTTAAAGAAACAACAGCTAAACATGAATATGAGGTCATACACACTTAACCCCTTGAGTGCCAGAGGGGTAAGCAATGCACTGAGAAGCATTGTGTTGCTCAATCCTCTGCCACTCAAACCTGAACCCTTTTGAGTGCCAGAGTACTTGCCCAACACATTGCTTTTCAATGTGCTGGACACTCCTGTGAAACTCAAAAGGTTAAACAGCTCCATGCTAAACTCAGTTTCTTTTCTGAGACCTAAAATTCAGTCATACACATGGGACCAGGGCCGGACTTGTAATAACAACCAGCCCTGGATACCAGTCCCACATTTCATCAAGTGGCCCATTTCTACAATTACTCTGGCCCACTGTCCCAGCCCAACCCATTTTGTTGAAATAAGAAGGGGAGGAAGAGAGACAAGAAGGGGGAGAAAGAGGCATGTGGGGTGGGACAAAGAGGAAAAAGGGATAAAGAGGGAGATAAAGAGAAAATGTAAAGGGGAGAGAAAGAGCAAGAGGGGGAATAAAGAAGAAAGAATGAACAAAAGAGAAGCAAAGTGGGGAGAAAGATAAAGGGGTAAGAGCAGGGTCGGATTTACATCTCAGGAGCCTGTAGGCACAGAAATCTGAAGTGTCCCCCCTTCCCACTGGCCATCTCCACATCTCCATATTGCCCTCACATTGCCTCCATCATCTCCACATTGCCCCCATCACCTCCACATTGCCCTCGCATTGCCCCCCATAAGCTCCACATTGCCCCCATCAGCTCCACATTGCCCTCATATTGCCCCATCAGCTCCACATTGCGCTCACATTGCCCCCCATCATCTCCACATTGCCCTCATATTGCCCCATCATCTCAACATTGCCCCATCAGCTCCACATTGCGCTCACATTGCCCCCCATCATCTCCACATTGCCCTCAGATTGCCCCATCATCTCAACATTACCCCCATCAGCTCCACATTGCCCCCATCAGCTCCATATTGCCCTCATATAGCCCTATCATCTCAACATTGCCCCCATCAGCTCCATATTGCCCTCATATTGCCCCATTATCTCAACATTGCCCCCATCAGCTCCATCAGCTCCACATTGCCCCCATCAGCTCCACATTGCTTGCCCCCCACCATCCCCATATTGCCCCCATCATCTCCATATTAAGCCTCACATTCTCATCTTCCCATCCGTTTCCTACCTCCCTGGTGGTCCAGCGGCAGGAGAGACTTGTAGCTGCTGGAGCTCCCGCGTGGTCCTTTCTTTAGTAATGCAGAGTGATGGGAGATGATGTCATCTCCCAGCGCTCTGCATTACTACAGAGCCAGGGGAGCTCAACAGCTACAGGTCTGTGCCGAAGAAGGCACAGATCTTACCATGTGGTGGGCGGCACAGCGCAGCACGGCACACCACGCTACTTAAAAAAATATATATCGATTGCAATGGCAGGCGCCCCTCTGTAAGGTGCGCCTGTAGGCAGATGCCTACTCTGCCTTATGGAAAATCCGGCCCTGGGTAAGAGGGAGAAAGAGTTAAATATGGAATAAAGAAAAAAAGGCAAGGGGGAGAAAGTCTTTCTCCACTCTTCCATCTTTCTTCCAGTCTTGTCTTATTCTCCCCCTCTTGAATCCATCTCCCCCTTTTGTCTCTTGATTCCTACTTTTGCCTCCCCCTTTTGACTCTCTCTCCCTTCTTACATCCCCTTTTGCCTCTTGATCTCCCCTCCTGCCTCTTTTTCACTCCTCTTGTCCCCCCATGCCTTCTTTTTACTCCTCTTGTCCCCCATGCACCGTTTTTACTCCTCTTGTCCCCCCATGCCTTCTTTTTACTCCTCTTGTCCCCCATGCACCGTTTTTACTCCTCTTGTCCCCCCATGCCTTCTTTTTACTCCTCTTGTCCCCCATGCACCGTTTTTACTCCTCTTGTCCCCCCATGCCTTCTTTTTACTCCTCTTGTCCCCCATGCCCCGTTTTTACTCCTCTTGTCCCCCATTCCCCTTTTCCCTCCACTTGCCCCCATGCATCTTTTTCACTCCTCTTGTCCCCTCGTGCCCTGTTTTTCACTCCTATTGCCCCCATGTATTCTTTTTCACTCCACTTGTCCCTCCATGCTGTCTTTTTCACTCCTCTTGCTCCCCATGCCTCTTTTTTACTCCTCTTGCTCCCTCATGCCTTTCTCTCAACCTTGTCCAGATTATAGGCTGTGGACTCCATAATGCCTGCAGGATCTTTCTATCGCGAGGTGAATGCTGTGGCTTTCTTCCTCACTCTGGGCACCAGAGTTAAACTTGCTCTTGCCCCCCCAGCGACTCCACTGATATTTGTGTAAAATAACATTACCCAGGTCATGGATTTCCCTGTTACACCTCCCACTCAAAGGATTAAACAGAAGAGAGAATGCCTGACACCCTGCAATCTCCGGTGGCTCACTTATGTGGAAGCAGACTGCCGGAGGAAAGGGGGGTGAGCGGTTGTTGAGAGACATTTCAATACTGCAACATGTTTAACTCGCCCATTTGAACACGGCGACATTACACAGACACCCCCAGCCCTGCTGCTGTACTCACCCTGCCCTGGCCGGAGTGCACCGCCTATGAAACGATCTGCCAGATGGGCCGGATCTCAGCTGCTGCAACCCCCTGGCTTCACTTCAGCAGGCTCTGTGGGTTTTATTCAGGCCTCCTTCATCCCTGCTCCTCCAGTTCGCTCCCTACGCTAGTCGCTCACTGAGTGACTCCTCCGGCTGCTGCTGCCAACTTCTTGCATGGTCACTCAACCCCACATCACAAGCACATCTCAGGCAGCCAATGAGAGAGAAGTATCCTGTCAAAGCCCTCCTCTCTCATTAGCTGCAGTGTGACTGTGCAAGCAACTGCGGAGCCCATCTAATGTAGTCCGTATTCACCGTCAGTCTCTGCAGCCGCCCTGGTGGTCTGCCTCTGCAACTGCACCCTCAGTAAATGTGGCAGCCAATTTAACCACTTGTCTGTGCTGGTGGCTGCACACGGCCACAATTTCTGCATTTTTCATGATTGCCGCAGGAAATCACTCAGGTGCCTGCATGCAGCCACTGTGGCTGCATTTGAGAACCCCTGGTCTACACTGTATTTCTGATCCATTTGATGTTATTTTAATGAACAACATTTGCTTTTCTTTCAAAAACAAGGACATTTCTAAGTGACTGTATGTTTAGTAAATTTGAAAGAAAATTAAAACTGTGTATATGTTGTACTAGCCATGTGTTTGTAATACAAACAATGTTTGAGTAATGTAATTTATTTATTAAGGGCACAGTCTGGCTCTATTATTTGAACCAGTGTGTGTGTCAAGCCAGTATTACCCTGCACTATGATATGAATGAATCTAGGTACAGCCCACAAGCTGGGGAATTTATAATAGCACTGCAAGGGATAAGTTTAACCTTGAATATAACCAAGTAGAATACAGTGCAGGGAATTAACATAACGTGCTGCATTGCGCACCAAAACATAAAAGTTAATTTCTCAAAAAAATATTGATTTCACAGAAAAATGGCTAGTTCGACATAAAGGTAGATTTGTATAATATGTAAAACAAACTAAACCTGTTTTAATGTGAGAGGGACAGACGTACAAAAAATGTTAGAGTAATTCTGTAGTGAGCCGGATGCATTACAGGGGAAAAATCCCCAAATCTCATAGCTTTAACCCATTGTGGACCAGGGGGTGTGCAATGCATTGCTTTGCATAACTGTGTGATCTTCAAGGGGTTTAACGGGGCTAGAGAAAAGCAATGTGTTGGAGACCTCTATACAGGAGACTAATACAGTAAAAATGATACCTTTATTGGATAGATGAGTGGATCTAAGATGCAAGCTATCAAGGCAAATAGGTCTCTTCTTTGGGCATAATAAGAATGAAGGCTGAATGCACAAAATGTGACTTTAGAACTCATGCATCATTTTAACATCTAACTCCCGAATGCCAAAGAGGCATCCACCACCCTGCAATACAATGCACTGGATCCCTCTGTGGCACTCAAAGAGTCAAATTCAGCACTATCAGTGTGGGCCATAAATTCTAATACTCTAGGCTCTGTTATAGCTATTGAAGTAGACGAGAGAATACAAAGAAGATTCATGCTCCAGTGAAATTTACCAGAGATGGACATACCTGGGGACTCTCTGGATTTGCTCTGGAGACTCCGGTTTTGACAGTGCATTACCGGGTCTCCGGGGACAATGGCTGATATTCAGGATGTGGGGAGTTTTTGCTCTTTCCCACTCTGTTCCTCCAACTTCCCCACCCAGTTCCTCCAACTTTTGATCCATCCCCACCCAGTTCCTCAGACTTTTTGATGTACTCATTAAGCCCTTCCCCCACTCACAAATAAGCCCTGCCCCTTTTTACACGATTCATGTCATTTATATCTTCCAACGGTACCAGAGATCCCTCTGGGCACAGCAGAAGAGAAAATTTCCCGATATGGAGATGGCTAGGTTTAAAGAATGTGTTTCTTACCCCTCCAAACACCCTAAGTTATAACCGCATATGCTCTGTGACTTTTGATCGAGATGAACATTTTAAAAACCTCAGGAGAGAATTTATCAGTCATGGACATAATGCCAAGATCACAGACTTCCAAATTCAGAGCCACAAGTGTACCCAGAAGAAATCTCATGGGATACAGACAATTTCAGGAAGAGAACAAAGTTCCATTAGTAGTCACCTACAACTTGAAGTACTGTGTAAAATATAAAAAGAGCTTCAAGCAATAATACATACTGATGACTGATTAAAAAGAATATTCCCAAGACCTCTGCTCCTCTCCTGTAAACAGCCCCCCCCCCAATCTGAAGCAATTGATGGCAAAGAGCTCACTTATGAATGCAACAGAAAATGGTACTTCTCCCTGTCTACAGTACAAAGGACGTGTGGAACCTGTGCACACACATATATACCACAGATAGGTTTCCCACACCACATTCCCACAGAAACCACAATATCAAGGGCAAATTCTCCACCATGGTTTGAACCATGACAAGGAATTTATGTCACATTATCCCACAAAATAATAATATATTTGGTCCCGTTGGATGCCAGGGGGCTACACATCTCATTGTAAGTGATGGGTTGTGCAATCGTCTGGCATTTGGAGGGCTAACAAATACAAATATTCTTTTAGCATAGACATCTCTGGACAGTTTTGCTGGAACATGAAAAAAAAGGTAATTAATCTTGTGTTCACTCCATAGACTACTGCAAATTGCTGTAATAAAGCCTAGCATATGAGAATTTATGGCCCATACTGATAGTGAGGAATTTGACCCCTTCGGTTCCACAGAAGTATCCAGTATATTGTGTGCGTTGCCTCTTTGGCAGTCAAGGGGTTAGATGATAAAATAATGTACACGAGTTTTAAAGTCATTTATTGTAGATTCAGCCTTCATTCTTATTATGCCTGAATAAGAGACCTAGGGCTGGATTCTATTGCAGGTGATAATTTTATCTCTGCTTTTATCTCCAGGTTTACCCACAGACTTCAATGGGAACATTTTTGATAAAACTGGTGATAACATTTATCTCCTGTAACAGAATCCAGCCCCTAGTTGTCTTGAAGGCTTGCATCTTAGATCCACTCAGTTAAACAATAAAGGTATCACTTTTACTCTACTAATTTCCTGTATTTTTTATGGGTAACACAGTATCACTCTTTAGCCATTTTACAATAGGAGACCTCTATGGCATTCAATGGGTTAAAATCCATAATATAGGTCATTCTTATTTGTCCCCTATGGTTCAGCTGGCGTGCTCCAGAATTCCTCCACTTTTGTTGAGAAATGAGATGGTGACACTATTTGGAATAGAATTTTGTTGAAAAATCAGAATTCCACAGAGGTTTAAGTTAAATACACAATGTGCAGAAATAGCATTGGTCAGTATGGACTCATACATTATTCATAGTGGAACTGCTGAAGAAAAAAATGTTTGAATTCACACAGAAATGATTTTCAGGTCAGGACACAAACGTCTAGAAACAGAGAATGGATGGTGAGGGGCAGGAGAATCTGACCTTCAAGTTGCCCATATAAAAATTACATATTTGATGGTGAAAGCAAAGTATCCAGATTAGTGATAAGGGGTTAAATTTGAAAACCAAACCCTCTATTATTAACATTTGAGTTGTTGGAAAACATGCATAGATATTCTGGTAAAGGACAATAATATTGTTAAAGGGATAGAATTGTTTCTCAATAAAAGCAGCACCACTTAATCTTCATAATATTTGGGCCATGGAGAGTGTTATTTCAATACTGTCAGAGTTGTGGTTGAAGAGTAATTGAATTATAAAGTATCCCCCTCCCTCCCCTTTTACTGATGTAACACTGCTCACCTCAGAGCAGCAAGACTGTCCAGATGGATTGCAGAGAGGGATAATCTTCAGTGAGCATAAGGAAAAACCTGTCAAGGGGGGGCATGGGTTTCCTTATGCTCACAGCATTGCTCATTACAAATGTCAGTTTATCATTTTTTGTATACTCTGGGTCAAAGTCCTAAATATTATAAGCTATACAAACAGAAAACAAATATACACTATGCTATACAGATTGCTTAACCCCCTAAGGTCCCTTGACAGTCCTGGCACGTCATGGGTGGATCTGAGTTAAGGACCCATGACTTGCCGGACCGTCATGGAATTCCGGGCTCCCCGTGAAGCTGCATGCCTTTCGGGAGTCCTGAATCAGATGCAAAAGAGAAAAAAAAAAAGCTCTGTTGTCATTAAGTGACGGCCGAGCACGCCCGGTCCTTAAGGGGTTAAATGTGAACTTTTAAAGCTTCTATTACTGTCAGTAACACACGTTTGTTAACTCACTTGCTACAAGTTAAGTTGTGGTTGCATAATTTGGCCAAAATATGTAAACTCTAGCCTGCCACACCAATGTACATCAGTTTATTCCGATCCTAATTAATTTTACCATATCATATAGCTTACAAAATATTTCATATTAGATGATCTATCTATGGCTTTATAAGCAAATATTAGTATGTCTTGTTTTTACCATTAACTATCTATGGATCTGGGTTATTTTACACATTCTAAGAGATCAAGAAATGGTACCGTATAATAACTGGTTTGTTGCGCTGCATGTTAAATGTTAATCTATATCAAACCAATTAGAAAAAAAGAGAAATGCTGTGACTACACAATGTGTAACGGGAAAAGCTAGTCCTGCCGATGTTAATCACAACTATTAACCATTTTTTTAACCAGTTCAGTGTTCTTTAGTTGCCTGTTTCCATGTTCAGCTACAAGGAATACAATTTAACCTTTTATATTCAACCATAGGTGATAAGGCTGAAAAAAAGACATGTGCCAAAAACACCCATGTTGATCCAGAGGAAAGCAAAAAAAAAAAAAAGCCCTCTGGAGCAATTTATAATTTAGCCCCAAGTGGGTCAACCCAAGGTTGAATTCTCTCTAATGTGTACTAAGGGTCAAATACAGGGTGAAGTCATCTGTGGCCTTTCCATCTGTTGTGTCATACAACTTCCACCATTCCATAACAGTCAATGGCTAGCAGAGAGTCACAGCACCAGCAGAGGAAGAGCCCATAGTTGAATTCACCCAGACGAAGGAATTAGCCATATGTACTAAGGGTCTAATACAGAGTATATTTAGCAGTGAGATGTTCAGCTGTTAGGGCCTATGACTTTCAACATCTCTAACCACACAGTCATTAGTTAGGGATACTGGGAGTCATGGGTCCCAACAGATGAAGAGCATGTAGCAGAATACACCCTGTACTGAACCCTTAGTGCATACGTCATATTCCCAAGTCAGGCAAGAATCAGACTTGGTCTTAACAAGCTGATGGAGTCTATATAGCAATGCATGCCGTATTAGCCAGTGACTTGCTGGAAGTTGTATGTTACAACAGATGGAAAGCCCAACTGTGGGCTCTACATCTGTTGGTGCCACAACTCACAGCTAGCAACTGACTACTAGTGATTGCTGGAAGTTAATTCCTTAGTTGCTGGATAGCCAGCAGCTGCTATACCTTGTACATATCTTTGAACCACATGAATATCATAAAGGTGTACAATCTATTGCATTGTTATGCACTGTACACCTCTTTCTTATAAGGGGTTATGTTACATTTACAGTAGTGAGTAATTTTCTTGGATGACTATTGTGACTGAGATTTCTAATTAGTCCATTTTTGGTGCATATGTAAGATGCTCATTTGCATTAGTTACTTTAAGTGCTGTTCATTATTCTAAAGTATGAATAGATGTTAAAAGTAATTCAATGTATGTTGTTGCTAGCGTAATTATTTTACTCCAGCTTCTACCTTGGTTTCAATGTGTCCTTAAAGGGATAGTAATACTTCGTTTTAACTTTATTTTATTTTGTAGGCATTAAAAAAACATGAAGAATGATATAAGTCTTATCTCTCAAACCTTTATGGTTTATGAGATATTCACAAGCAAAGTTCCCCTCCCCGCCCCTTTTTCCCAGTGTAAGCCATCTCTTCTCAAATGTGAGTCTGGTTGTATGACAGTACAGATAACAGAAGGGGACAATTTTCTTTGTATGAAAACAATGAAAGCCCTTCCCCCCTTGACAAGTTTTTCAGCTTTTTCCATTATCTTAATTGAAGATTGTCCCTCTCTGCAGTCTACCTGGGCATCTCCCTTCTGATCTGGTTGAACAGGGAAGGGATACTTTGTTTGTGAATATCTCTTAAACCATAAAGGTTTCAGAGATAAGACTTATATCATTCTTCATGTTTTTTTAATGCCTACAAAATAAAATAAAGTTAAAACGAAGTATTACTATCCCTTTAAACCCCTTGAATGCAGGAGATGTCTATAGGACAGTGATTCTCAACCAGGGTGCCGTGGTACTTTGGTGTGCCACGGACATTAACTTAGGGTGCCCCATGTTTTCTATGAAGACTAACAAAAATGCATTTTTAAATAAAGATTTATAGAAATTGTTATGCACAATATTATTAGTTTTGTTATTATGATCAAAAGACCTAATAATAACAACAGTATATTTATGCAATGTACCCCTCTTATGCCCTTGATAAAGTACATCAAATATGTCAGGGGTGCCCTGAATGTTCTAGATTACTTGTTAGGGGTGCCCCAAACAAAAAAAGATTGAGAACCACTGCTATAGGACATTGCAGAGCAATGAGAGGTCTTTAGCATTGAATATGTGAAAAACTCCATTGGAATCAAAGGGAAGCTGGTGTTTGCATGTAGCTTGCATTGTCTCCCATAGGTGTATTGGTCGTCATCAAAAAAGACACTTCAAGTGAAAAATCTGGCCTGATGTAATGTGATAGCGGATGAGTAGCATTCTGCTGAAAGTCCCAGGCATCTGCTTTAAAGTAAATGGCATTTTTATCAGGCTTTAGAATTTCTCCAGGATTTGTTAAATGCAATCACATGAGAAAGCAATGAGATAGAAATATTGCGAAAAATGTGGTCAAAACAGCTTTCAAGAATCCCTAAGCTAACTAGCTTTAACTCTTTGAGTGCAGAGGGCACAATGCATTGCATACCATTCTGGCACTCAAAGGGTTAATGGAATCCAAATGTGTGAGGGTTTATTGTAACAAGGGGTGAGTGTTCCTATAAAGAGCACATCAGATTTCAAGTTTCACGTTATGTGTTTGTTAAAATAAGGGCCTTATGTGTAAATAAGTGGAGTAATAATGGAGCAAACCAACTCCATATTGTGAAGTACTGTAAAATCTCATGAATAATACTCACAATTTTGCCCCTTTTCACCTTATGCGAAGTGAGGGGATGTATTATACACAAGAAAAAAAAAAAAAAAAAAAAAAAAAATATATATATATATATATATATATATATATATATATATATATATATATATATATATGTATAGCTTCTTGTATGCTTCCTCCCCCTTCACTTCAATATGCTCCTACCTTCCCCTCCCTCTACTCACCCCTCTGGAGGCATCTGGGACATCTGCGCGGTGGGTGGCATGCTTGCATCTCCTGCTTCCTGCATTCCCCTGTGAAGACCTGTACTAATTCAAGATAATGGTAGTACCCTTTGAGGATTTGAAGGTCCTTGTAGCGCACTACTGTTGTTCTATCCTTTGGATCTATGATAGTGCCCTGTGAGGCCCTTCAGGTCCTCAAAGGGCACTAGCATTATCATGAATTAACTCAGGGTTCTCACAGAGGGGTGCAGGGAGCAGGCGGAAAATGCAAGAATACCACCCATGGAGCAGATATCCCTGGTCAGTAGAGGGAGGGAAAGATGGGAGCATATTGAGGTGGGTGGAGGGAGGGAAGCAGACAAGAAACAACATTTTTTTGGTGGGAAGAGGGAGGGGAAAAAGTGTGTGTATTATACATAGACACTTTTGTTTTCCACTAAAATATTGGGTATAATATACAACTGCGTATTATACCTGAGATTTTATGGTAATACAAATCCGCATTGATTTAAACCAACTTGTATGACAGAGATGTCCCCAGCTTATTGCTTCACATTCAAGGAGTTAAAAGCCCAATATATATCAATGCGAATTTCAAAAATGTTTACTTGTGCCCTATGGTGCAGGTAGCTTGACTCACATTTATGTTTTGTATTGTTTAGGGCTTTATGTTAAAAATGGAGTAAATCTGGGGCAAAAACATATTCCTGGGAAGGAACAAAGCTCTGTTTCAGCACCAAACGTCCCATTGCTTTGCAACATTCATAACCATAGTGGTGATAAGCGATCTCAGTCTGATGTTTTGGAAAGGTTGATTGAAACAAAGTGGTCTGTCCTGTTTGTACTGTTGAAATATTTACATTTCTTAGGGAGCTTATGTATATATCATAACACAATGACTCCCAGCAAACATGTTGTGACACATTTATGTGTTAAGACATGTAGGTGTATCACATCTCAAATAAATCCATTATCCTATGTGTATGTCCCTACAAACATGTCACAGAAACATACATTTTACAGTAATACATAATATGTAAAATAAAGGTACTCCCGCTGCCATGAGGTGTTTATTCAAAAGTTACTGAAGTGAAAACTTACATTTTTTAAGGGCAATATCTCAATGGTCTGAAATATTACAGTGGTCCTGTAGCTATCCCATCCTGTGGAGGTTTATGGTCAACTGACTAAAGGTGTCCATAGGATGGTGTAGCAACATCGCCACTGTAATATTTCAGGCCATTGAGATATTGCACCTAAAAAATTAAAGTTTCTTCTTCAATAGCTTTTGAATAAAACACCTCTCAGCAGTGGAAGTATCCATGTTTACTCTGAAGGATAAATACTACAATACTTATTTTTCTACATATTAACTGTTACTTTCTCTTCAAGTTAGTGAGCCCATTTTAACAGGCCTATTGTATCACAGTAACAAAACAGAGACGAGAGAAGCAGAGACTTCCATGAGTTAGAGTTAAAGTGATAGTAAAGGTGTTTACTGGTGAGTAAAATGAGGGTACATCCATTGTGGGGATGTGTGTTTGAGTTATTTTATTTAATACAAATTCAGTTTAAGAAAAATAATACCTATAAATTTGTGATGTTATATATTTTATTTTTCTTTTTTCCTATAAAACAACTTATTTGTTGCTTTATTTTTTATCGTATTTGTTTACTCAATTTATTTTATGAACAAATTATTTTTTGTCTTTAACCCGTTAAAGATGAGTGATGGGCATTGCATCGCACACCCCTCTCATCTTTAAAGGGTTAAACAACAATGTTCAAAGAAATATAAATACCATACTTACATGTGTATAACTTCTACATTTTCCAAGAATGTTTCTTTCAGTCATTTTTCAGCAAAACTGTGCCTGTTCTGACTGTTTTCAAAATGGTTGTTACTCTTTCTGAACATTTCTGATTAAAAAAAAAAAAAAAAAAAAAAAAAAAGACACTAAAACTGACTTTTAGAGCAGTTTACAGCCTTTTTTTAATGTTAGGGTCTAGAGTTAATGCATTGCCACTAAAAGGAAAAGTGGGTTTAACCCTTTGAGTGCCAGAGGGGGTATGCAACACATTGCATATCATTTTGGCACTGAAAAGCGTAAACCACTCTATATACACATGGCAGGGAAAGGGTCAAAAATATAATGGTACCCAGTTGTTATAAATGCAGTCAGCTGTTAATTATGAATAGAGGTCACGGGTGAATGCTTAGTTTTCAGTTATAATGTACTCATTCACCCATGGCCTCTATTCATAATTAACTGCTGGCAGAAAAAGTGCACAGCCTACTGTTAATGTATGAATGGAAGACCTTGGGTGAGTCCTTTAAAGGAGAAATTACACCTACTAATAATAACATCACTTACCTTACTCTGACCTGATGAATCTTAACTATTTGAGTGTCAGAGCGATAGTATCCAATGCACTACGAAGGATAGGGATAATGGATCCTATGATTTTTGCCCTTGCTCCTTGGTTCAAGAGATGTTATGTCTTAATCCTTTGTTTGCCAGAGTGGTACTCAACGAGTTGCATACCACTCTGGCACTCAAAGGTTTAATCAGTCCTGTATGTCTTGTCCATGGAACCACAGAACTCATCTATGTTCTGTACTTAAGGTAATCTTAACCCTTTAGGGATCAGGTGGGAAGGTGTGATGCATTGCTTTGAAATGTGTTGCTCACTCCTCCAATCCTTAACCCTATAAGGACTGCAAGGTCCAGGGGTGGAGCACACTGGAGGACCAAGGAGATTTTTTTTTTTTTTAAAGAGTTATGGACGGGATGAGCTGGTACGTGGGAGTGTTCATACATCTTGGCTCTCCATGCAAAAGACTGAAACTGACTTCTGTGATCTTGGAGCAGGCTCTCCCAGTGATCACAGAGTGACTTGTGGGCACACTGTGATCAAAAAAAGTAATGACGTGCTAGGGCTGTCAACGCGCTTTAATGCAGGGACCATTGTGATGCTCCTGACACATTGCCAGTCACTGAAGAGTTAAACAGGCTCATACATAGCTGATGAGGCTGAAAAAGGACATGAGTATATCAAGTTCAGCCAATGCTATATCACCCTTCTTTATCCAGAGGAAGGCAAAAAATCCCTATTAAAGTCATTTCCAAGTGGGTAATCCCTTCCTGACTCCACGGTAGTCAGATCAACATCCTATCTGCTTTGAAAACAGAGTATCCTGAGGCAAGAATTCATAATGTTACTGACCTTACTACAAAAAAACCTTGCCTTTGTTTTAGCCAAAAGCGCCTTTCCTCTAGTCTTAATGGATGATCTCTTGTTTTTTGTCAACACAGAGTAAATAGCTCTTTAGAGAGTTCTTTGTATTGATCTTGAATATATTTATAAGTGGTACTCATATTACCACTTCGACACCTCTTCGTCATTTTGGAACTGGACCGCCCTTTTGGGCGGGATTAGTCTAATATGTATGTGGAAATTTCTCCTCTGTAATGGCACTAGAGAGCTAAAACGTGATACTTCTGGGCGGTGACTAGCCATAGAACAGGCCATTGTGCTGTTGTTCATTCCCAGAAGCCTCTCACATTCTGTATCTTTAATTTTCTTAACCAAACTTAACTTACCAAACCCTCCACAGACAGCACTTGCTGACCTCCGCAAGAGCTGCGCCCGCCCAGCTCATCAAGAGCCGACTCAGATAGCATTTGCAAACCCAAACTGAATATATCCAGACCCACGTCTGATAAATGGATACCGTCCCTTCTGTACAGGCCACTACCACCACCCTCTAGATCACAATGCCTATATGTAACTCCCCCAATTAACTGAAAAACCTTCATCAACATTTTGTTTACTTTTCTTCTAGTCTTTTCCAAAGGCTTCAGCTCCTTATCACCTAGCCAACACAGTCGAGGAACTATTTCTGAGAAAGCTAAAGTTACCTTTGGAAAAAAGCTTAAAATTCTGTACAAAGGTGCTTTTATCTGAAAAAATAACTCCAATATCATTCCCTCCTGCATGTATAACAATTATATCTGGAGCAGGGAATTTCTGATAACATAACATTAGCTCCCATTCAATTGGACCCCATTCATCCCTCTTTTACCATGCCACCATAATCTGCATTATGTGTCATCTCACCAAATGAAATAAATGAAAACCCAAAGGAGAAGAGTCACAGATCAGAGATTCCCTCAAACAAGATTCACCCACACTGTTTACATTTTCTTTCCTAATTAACCCTTTTTCCACTCCTTTACAGTGTATTGCATTATTTGTCACTTTTAACCTAGAACTGTCTTCAACATCCCATACACTGGCTACTTCCTTATTTTTAAATTCCTTCAGAAACACTGAAAGGGAGCATAAAACATCCCCCCAAAGCAACATTTACATTAGATCTTGACTCATCAGACTTCTCCACATCCTGGTGTGATGTTCTTGGCTGTACTTCTTGGCTTGTTTCTTACCTGGTGACTGATATGTCTGCTTCTGGTGCTGCTGCTCCTGTTGTTGACCTCCTTGAATCTGATGCTGCAGATGGGGCTGCTGTAGAAATTTTTGCTGAGAAGGGCGTCTTTGTTCTTCATTTTTGCTGCCCAGTGATCTTCTGGAGAGAACCCTCTTCTGGGAGTTCTTTTCCTGGTCTGTTTAGCCGGGCTGGAATGCACAGTCCTTCATACGTTCCAGTGACGTCATCACGTTCAGTGTCGCTTGATGCCTCTGAAAGAAGAACCACCCGTCAGCAGACTTGCTCCTGGCGCCACCTCTCTCCCTGACGTTTTCTGCCATGGCTGTTGCCGATGCGAGGAAATCAGTCAGCCAGGCGCTGTCACCACATTCAAGCGCCTTCAACTGGAGCTCGCCAGCCTTCTAATCTCAGCAGTGATCTTGCCGCCACTCATACACTCTTTTGCAAGGCGAGCTGAGAGACCTGCTGCTACAGAAAGCTGGCTCAAAGGTGGGAAAATTTAAAACTTGGGTGTGTGTGTGTGTGTATATATATATATATATATATATATATATATATATATATATATATATATATATATATATATATATATATATATATATGCGCACATTTTTGCACCCAAAGCAGCTTACCTAGCATGAGGCAAATATACCTGCCCAATCAAACTGCTGGGGGTGGGAAAAGGCAAAGAAAACTAGAATTTTCTACCACTCAAATTATGTATAGAACATAATCTTAAAGGGGCACTAACTCTATAATACCATATACCTAACAGGGACGTCCAACAGCTCCATGTGTGTCCCTACATCAGGGGCGGGCTGGCCCGGGGGGCAGGGGGGAAATTGCCCCCTGGGCCGGTCATAAATATGGGCTGGTGGGCCGCAGCCTCCCTTTGTCACTTCCTGCTCCGGTCAGAAGCTGTGCGTGAAACTGGCTGCTGGGCTGGCCCAGCAGTTTATGCTGTACCTGTTTCATCAGCCCAGAGCAGGCAACTCAGGACTGCTATCAATCAACGCAGGACACTTGTCATGTGCCCAAAGCAGAATGAAGAGGAAAGTTGGAGGTGGAGTGGAGACGATCGGTTGCCTAGCAACCAACACGTTTTTTTACAGGCCAGTTGGGAAAGGGAAGTGACAGAAGACAGACGTGTGGTGCGTGTGTGCAACGCAGGGGAAGTGACTGGCACCAGGAGAGTCATGCAAAGCAGGTTATGGGGCTTTTGCTGACAGAGTTGCTTGCTTCAAATAATGGGCTCAGCACCCAGCTAAAAGTAAGAGTGTATTTTCAGTGTCTATTTATGGATCACTATGTGACTGTATTTGAGGTTGTAAAGTGTTATACTTGTGTGCTAGTGTATGCATAAGTGTTCTGGGGTATGAATGTGCTAGTGTATGCATAAGTGTTCTGGGGTGTGAATGTGCTAGTGTATGCATTAGTGTTCTGGGGTGTTAATATGCTAGTGTATGCATTAGTGTTCTGGGGTGTGAATGTGCTAGTGTATGCATTACTGTTCTGGGGAATTAAGGTGTATGCATGTGTGTGTTAATGTATGTATGTGTGTTGCCAGGGTGTGAATGTTTGTGCACCAGGGTGTGAATGTGTGCTCTAGTGTATTCACTAACTTACACATGCATACACTAGCACACACATGCATTCAAGAGTGTGCCAGTGTATTCATGTGTGTGAATTTGTGCTGGCGTATGCATGCATGTCTGTGCCATGGTGTGAATGTGTGTGCTAGTGTATGTGCGCATGTGCCAGACTGTGAGTGTGTGCGCTAGTGTATGCTCCAGGGTGAAAATGTGTGTGCTAGTGTATGTGTATGACAGGGTGCAAATGTGTGCACTAGTGTATGTGCCAGGGTGTGAGTGTGTGTGCTAGTGTATGCGTGTATGTGCCAGAGTATGAGTGTGTGAGTGTATGTGTGCATGCGCCAGGGTGCATCTGTGAATAAAGAATACAAAGTAAATAAAATAATAATAATATATATGTGTGTGTGTGTGTGTGTGTGTGTGTGTGTGTGTGTGTGTGTGTGTGTGTGTGTGTGTGTGTGTGTGTGTGTGTGTGTGTGTGTGTGTGTGTGTGTGTGTGCGAAGTGACCCTGGGGTGTTTGTAGCATACACATGATTCTAGGGAGAGCAGGGGTGGGCAACCTGAGGCTCAACTGTTAACAAACGTCACCTCTAATTATCCTGAGCCAGCTATTTGAGGATGATGGGAGTTGTAATTTAACAAAATATTAGTATTATCCACTGCAGCAGCACCACCACCCGTCCATCGTGCCACACTCTCTCTGCCATGTTTTTTTCTCTTTATTCCCAAATCCCTTGTCTTATTATTCCCACTACTACCTAAAGTTCCCTGTTCCACTGCCTATTTCCTTCCTGTTTCCCGCTGTTGTCCTGCTGTTATTATAAAAAACATCATAGGATATGTAGACATGCCAACTTGTATTATGCCTGGTTTGTAGAATAACAGCAGGGAGACTGTGGGAAATGGGAAGGAAAGCGGTGAAAGATTGTGGCAGGAAGGATAGGGAAGAAGAATATTGCATACCTCCCAAGTGTCCCTCTTTAGGAGGGACAGTCCCTCTTTTAGACCCAAATCCCTCTGTCCCTCTTTCCCAACCTGATGTCCCTCTTTTTAGGGGATCAGACTAGTGAGGTGTATATATAAGTGTATCATACTGCTCTACAGCAATAAAATTTACATTATTGTTTGTTTAAACATCAGTAGATGTGTTTATAAATTAGTCTGTGTTAATAAAATACTTTGGTCTCGTTATAAGTAATTTATTAGGTCACACAAGAAGGTGTCAATAGGTCATAATATAGCCTAAAAATTCTTGGTAGTGCCCCACCTACCAGCCAAGCCCCCAGCAACACCCCGTAAAACACAAGTGTCCCTCTTTGGCAATTTGAAATGTTGGGAGGTGTGATATTGGTATGGGGATGGCAAAAAGGGATGAGGGAAGATATCTCTGATGGCTATAAAACAGAGGAGTGGTGGTGGTGTCTTAAGCTTCACTGCCCAAAGAAGGAGTTGGTGAATGACTGTTGACTCCATGATGGTAAATCAGTAGATAATATTAGGATGACTAACAGAGAAGTACATCCCATCTCACTGAAGTATGGTCACTTCTGCTCTAGAGAATGCAAACTCTGATACAGTTCATTTGTAGATTGTAATCTCTAGGCATTATATATGAGCATCAGAGACAATTGTCAACAAAGAAAAAAGCCAAGGTATCACTAGCATAGTACCATTTCAGATGTAGGCTCTGTGGTATCACTAGTGTGCCAGCATTTAATTTCTGATGTCGGTGTTATCCCTAGTATAGCTCCATTTCAATTGTAAGCTTTGTGGTATCACTAGTTTAGGTCCATTTCATTCATATGCTTCATGGTATTACTTGCTTTTAATTCACAACATTGATGTCAATTATACAATTTAAGAAAATTGGCTAGACTGGGCTGGAAAGGTGGGCTGGAGAGTGTAGAAATGGGCCACTTGATTGTACTTGCCCCCCAGGCCAAAAGTTGCCAGCCCTCCCCTGCCCTACATGACAACCTTTGTCTAACCACCTGTCTAACTGGCCCTGATGTGTACATCCATGTCTGAGACAGTAACATCCTGTTAGAACAACATTTACTGGCGGTTATATTGAAATAGCAAATGTAGCAATCATTCTATCATGAATTTATGTTATTTTTCTGTATTTTAAGTTTATTAGCCAAGCTAAAGCATTAACCCATTCATGTCACATTACCCATGGCCTACCAGCCTGAACCAACAAATGGATATATCCTTTCACTTCATTAACCATTTCGGTCCCTTTCATGATTGAAGCAAGCAAGGCCTTAGAGCTCTCCACCTCAAACTTGGATGCCAGCCAAGACGCTATTCATTTGCTGCTAGAGTAAGGAAGGGAAGGGGGGTGGGATCATATGGATATCAAGGGAGTTCAACCAGCTACCACTTATTGCCAGATAAGAATTATATAAAAGATTGTACTGATGCAATGTCATTCATAACCAAAACATTAGAAGGACTCCTACAGAAAACATACAATATTAAAATTAGGCATATATACACAATGTTTTAATAGAACAATGCAGGTCAGACATGTTCTTAACAACCCCTATTTTTCTAATGGTTACTTACTGTACAAAGCATGGAGGGACACACAGTGCCTCCAGGGGCACACAAAGTATAAGATTTCCAAGGTGTCCTGGGAAAAGGCTGTGTGACAGAAATAACTGGGGTGGAAGAAAGTAAAGCACAGTCCCATGTAAGAGGGGGACCAGAGGTGCAGACCTGGCTGACTCAGGGTGCCCAACATGTGAATCTATGATTCCAATAAGATGCATAAATAAATATTTAGATAAATCTCCAGTGAGAGGTTGTGCTGTTCCCACTCATAATGCAATACAAAAAAGAAACAGTAGAGGGTGCCAAATAGTGTCTAATAATTCACAAACATATGAGAGGAAAAAAAAATGGTTAATATACATTCTCATTTAGGGATGGCCTATGAGGACACTTAAAAACTGAACTATGGTGTGGGGTGAAGGGTTAAGTTGGACTGAGGAAGGAGAGAAGTTTCTTCTAGTTTTAGAAGTTAACTGTTAACCCTTTGAGTGCCAGAGGGGTACACGCAATGCATTGTGCTGCAAGTGGTTAAGTGCCCTACTTGTCTGAGCCACTCGATAGGTTATGAGTCACCTGCACATTTTCCCTCTGCCTGGATGAGAAATAAAGTGTTTAGTTAACCCTTTGAATTCTCGGGGGTGGGGAGTGTGTGAAACACATCGTTTTGCAATGTGTTGCACATCCTGCTGGTACTCAAAGAGTTACATGTAGAATAGCATTGAGGCTGATGTATCAAGATTAACAGGAGCAATTCTGGGGCAATTCAGCAATTCATAGGGGAGAAATAAATGTTCTCTTTAACTGCTTGAATTCTAGAGAGGTCCCCACAAGTTAGACTGCTGATAGGGAGCTGGAAAAGTATTTACTGTGGGAAGAGATTCCAATGAAAACAGGGCCTTCCACCCTTTCACCACCCTAGGGATAGGGTGACCACATTTCCGTTCTGCCATTCCGGGACGTGGTCACCCTACCATAAAGCCTCTTCATCGCCACATTGCCCCTTGATGCCCTACCTTGAGTCCCTGGTGGTCTAGCGGCGTGGAAAGTGCTCTGTGCCTCCTCCGGCACAGAGCTGAAGGTCCTGCGCGCTGTGCTCAGTAATGCAGAGCGCTGGGAGATGATGTCATCTCCCAGCGCTCTGTATTACTAGAGCACTTGCCTCCAGGAGATCAGGCTCAGCTGCATTGCCGCCCTGGATGTCAGCCTGCAAGCAGTGTGTCATATCATGGACGCCGCGAGGGAGCGCTGATTTATGCTACCAAGCGCTCCCTCGCGGCGTCCATGATGTGACACACCGCTTGCAGGCTGACATCCAGGGCGGCTTGGCTTCATTCCGGGACACTTCATTGTCCCGGTTGGAGATGACCCGGGACGCGGGACATAGCCCTGAAATAAGGGACAGTCCCGGACATTCCGGGACCCGTGGTCATCCTACCTAGGGAATTCAATAAAAAGAGAAATCCCCTTTTATTGAAATCTTCAATGTGATGGAAGTCATTATGTATACGTGTGTGTTTGTGATAAAGTATGTGTGCGTGATATGTACGTGAGAAAAGTGGCATGGGAATGGTGGAAGAGAAGATTTGCACATTAAAATCAAAATGGGTAACTTTTCACAGGTCGTTCCTTCTGTTTTATCCTCCACACGCAAATTTCTGCGGAAAGGAGAAAGATTGCAGGTATTCCCACAGGAAGAGTCTTTGGCAAATCGCTAGCCAGTGGTAACAATAAAAAACAGGATTGCTATGCTTCTAGAATTAAAAGAGATAAAACTCAATGAACAGGTATTTCTCACTTATGTTAAGTTTGCCCCAGAATTGCACCTGCTTTTATTTCTGCAGATGGATGTAAAATGTGATCGTAACTGGGAACATTGGTGAATAAAAAGCGATTATCACATTGTACTATATCTGCTCCAATAGGAGCAAGCTTAGTAAAGAAAGTACAGGCCTGCTGTTCTATCATCTATTCGTGGGGTGGGGGGCAGGCTCTACAGACCTGCTGTGTATGGCTTTCAAGCCCAATAGAAATGGTCTGTGGGGATTCCATAGAAAGTGTTTTACCATGAAGAATGCATTGAGATTTCTCTCATTTTCAAGTATGTGCTGTGTGGCACAGCAGAGATACACCAGGAGAGCATCGAGGGTCTCCTTCCACACCCTCTTACCCTCCCCTGCTGGTGCACCAGGGATCATAATGCAGAGCTAGCTTAATCTGCAAATTCATATAGCAGCCATCTCTTGATAGTTGTCCTTTAACTCCTTAACGACTGCATGCCGTGCTATGACCATCACAGGTTTTTTGCTTTAAGGACCGGTGACGGTCATAGCATGTCACTTACATTTTACTTACAGCGCTCCTCCGGGAGCGCTGTAAGTAAAGATGGGGAGTGAAATTGACTGCTCCAAGACTGGAGAGGTGTCTCTCAGTCCCCAGCGCTGCGTACCGGTGCGCATCACGTGTACCAGCACGTCGGAATCTTCAAAGCGGTCCTTAAGGGAAGGTTACTTCCCAGGACCGTGGTCATGAAGGGGTTAAAGGAGAGCTAACACTCTGTGTTCCATTTTACCTTTATTCAAGAACATTATCAATCAGCTCTGTGTCGTGTTCATGGAGGGTGACATGACAGTTGCTAACAGGACCCCGAATTCTGCTCACTGCACTTAGAAATCTTAAAGGGATAGTAATGTTTCATAATAAAAGCAGCTCTAATTAATTAACATAGTATTTGGACTTTGGAGAGTGTTATTTCAATTCTGTCAGAGTTGTAGTTCCAGAGTAATTCAATGACAAAGTGTCCCCCTCCCCTCCCCTCCCCTTTTACTGATGTCACACTGTTCAGCTTGAGCAGAAGGGAGGTGCCCAGGTAGAGTGCAGAGAGGGACACTCTTCAATTAAGATAAGGGAAAAACCTGAAAAGCTAGTCAAGGGGGGCAGGATTTCATTGTTTTCATAGGAATAAGAGTGTCCCCTTCTGTTATCTGTCTGGTCTATAGACTGCATTCCACATCTGAGAAGAGATTGCTTACACTAGGTAAAAGGGGCGGGAGGGGGAAACTTTGCTTGTGAATATCTCATAAACCATAAAAGTTTGAGAGATAAGACTTATATCATTCTTCATGTTTTTTTAATGCCTACAAAATAAAATAAAGTTAAAATGAAGCATTACTATCCCTTTAAGAAGACTGATGGACTTTGCATGCTTCTGCTTTAAAAACTACCAGCAACTGTCATTTCTGCCTACATTGGCATGATATCTGTTGAACAAAGGCACAAGGGAGCAATTCAAAAGGGTCATTAGGATCTCCTGACCATAGTAAGGTCAGCGGGACTTATCATTAGAAGGTGCTGGTTCTCTTTTCAGTACAACCAGAGTCCAACACATACATGTTGGTGGGCAATTTAATTGCAGGAATATGTGTCATTCAGGGGCAATGATTTAAGTGTAATTTGTAGAGAACAGAAGGATAGCAGAAAGAGGCTTTCATTCCCGAATATTTCACCCTTTAAGGACCAGAGGGGTGTGCAACACATTGCTTTCCAATGCATTGCGCACCTCTCTGGTCTATAAATTACAAACTTTAGATTTTTTCTATATTTTCTTTTGAACCGTGATATTTTGGAAGATTTCCAGTGTCAGCTGGGGGTAGTCGCCAATATATTTATACATTTAACAATGGTGCACTGCTGGAAATATTTTTGTAGAATAGTTGGCAAAATATCCACATTTTAATAAGTTTAATTGAAAAAATATATATATTAACAAATCCAAACAGAAGGTGTAAAATACCAATGTTTAAAAAAATTGTGTATCAGTTGCTCAATGTCCAGCATTGCATCAATACTGAAATATTGATGTGATCACAAGTTAACCGCATTTGCTGATGAACATCACACTATATACAATTTATAGGAATGGATCAGCCTAATGGGAACTCTTCAAATGGTAGTAGCACAAATTGCCCAGGGAACGTCTAAATAAGATTGAATGTGAGGCACCAAAAGAGCAATTCTGGGGCAAATTAAATGTAACGTAGGGGAGAAACCAAAATGATGCCAAATACAAACCGGGGCTTTTAACCCCTTGAATCCTTGAGAGGTCTCAAATGCATTTTTTTGACCTCTTTAGCATTCAAAGGGCCCAATTTAAAGCAATTGCTATTTTTTATTTCTCCCCCATGGTGGACTTGCTTTGTCATAGAATAGCTTGTATTTTTTGAGGGGAGGGGTCAATGTAGTTTTCCATGTTGTGTGTGGTATATGCTATGCACAGTATTAGACTTGCCATAATAAAAGACATGTCATAATAAAGCAAACTATATTCTGCAGGACTGCTCGGTAATAATTGTTCTACATTTAAAGGGATGTCTGCTGCCCTTAGGCTTGCAAAAGTAATTTAGCTAAAGCTGCTTGATGTTTTCAGACATAATTGCAGTAATCAAATATGATTAACTGGAAGCCTTGGTAATTCTGAGGTTTATGCAAATTGGCACACCTTGGTTTACCTGCTAGGGATTTAAAACCCTTCCATTTCCCTATCTTCCCAATGTTTTCTGGAGTAACAATATCATGACAGTTAGTAAAGGGATTGTGGTCTTAATATCCACTCGTGATCCATGGTACCTAGACTAAGCATGAATGGCAATAAGTTCCATTCATTACAGCATGTCATACTTGACTGAGGCACCACAGTGAGGAATTTGTTCTCTGTATGGACTCAATAGGGATGGGAAAAAATACAAATTACTTTCCATGAAGATTTTCACTGAATGGAAGACATATTTCTCCTTTCCATGTAAGTTCCCATGGGAAGTAAGAGGCTGCAAAAATCCCAGAAGCTTATGCCAGAAGGTATACCCAGTGATTTTAATGGGCTTAATCTTCCAGTATGCACACACCATCATGCACTCATGCACATACACTCAACCACTCATGCTGAACATACTGAGTCACTCAAACATTTTTCTGGAAAGACAGGGGCAGAAACAGCCATTTTCCACATATTTCCATCTGTGGCTAAATATTCACCTATCTCTAGACACCAGGACTAAGCCTCCAATTCAGACATTGTTTAATGGTTTTCCCCTGAAGATCATAATAGGGGATTGTTAAACCACATGGTATTACATTGACATGACACACTGGGGATCCAGGGGGCACGTCTCTATCGGAACTTCATTGGAACCAGCACAAAGCAGGGGTTACACATCTAAATCTAAACCTCCAATCCACATATAACTTGCCAGTTTACTATTTAAATGTCGCCCTCTGTTTGGCGCCCCTTAAAGGGATAGTAATACTTCGTTTTAACTTTATTTTATTTTGTAGGCATTAAAAAAACATGAAGAATGATATAAGTCTTATCTCTCAAACCTTTATAGTTTATGAGATATTCACAAGCAAAGTTTCCCCTCCCGCCCCTTTTACCTAGTGTAAGCCATCTCTTCTCAGATGTGAGTCTGGTTGTATGACAGGACAGATAACAGCAGGGGACAATTTTCTTTGTATGAAAACAATGAAAGCCCTTCCCCCCTTGACAAGTTTTTCAGCTTTTTCCCTTATCTTAATTGAAGATTGTCCCTCTCTGCAGTCTACCTGGGCATCTCCCTTCTGATCTGGTTGAACAGGGGGGGGGGATACTTTGTTTGTGAATATCTCTTAAACCATAAAGGTTTCAGAGATAAGACTTATATCATTCTTCATGTTTTTTTAATGCCTACAAAATAAAATAAAGTTAAAATGAAGTATTACTATCCCTTTCACATGGGGCGGCATGGCTGATTGGTGGCTGTGTGACGGAAATTAGGAATGCTGCCATCCACTAGTAAATGTAAAATTGGAGGTTTTATGCAAATTGCAACTTCCACTAACTGCTGACCCACGTGGGTGTCACTGTCAGGTAATAGTAACATATATTTAAGTGATCCCCCCCCAGGCATCCCCACAGTGACAACCACCACCTGTGTCGGCAGTTAGTGAAGGTTGCACTTTGCATCAAAACCTCCAATTTTACTTGTGTAGATGGCATTCCTATCCTAATCACTCCATATTTCCACTTATGTATACTATGAATCCGATTCAGGACGATATGTGCTGTAGGCTACTCCATGGGACTGGTTGTATCTTTCAGTGTTCACTGTATTTTAGCTTGATTTTCGTATGTAGAATTAAGTATTTTATGCACACATTTCCCAATGCCTCCCACTGGGGTTTCATGCTACCCGTATCCACCGGGTCCTCATTATAAATAACCTCTGGAAAATTTGCAGAGAACTGTGGAATATTTAAAAAAAAAATGGGTTTGGCCACAAAAGGGTGTGGTTAGTGGACGGTTGTGGCTACATAATGGGTGTGGTTAGGGGTGGGGCAAAGACAGGGCTAGGGGCGACGGAATGTGTTGTGCCTGGGGGCACCTGAGATGTAAATCCAGCCCTGATGTTATGTTACAGGTGTAATATTTTTTAAAATGGTTTCCAAGCTATTAACATTTCTCTTTTTGTGCTATGCAGTCCCCTAATGACACACCCAGCTCACCTGACCTGCCCCTGTATGGTCCTCTCCCTCCCATTTTCAATCCAAGAGCAATGTCAATATGTTCCATGTTTGTGTGCAATTCATTTCACATCTCTATTTCACTCAGAGTTAAATGCATTTAGCAATTGACCCAAGGGGAGACCGTTTCCCCAAAGCCTCCTCTACCTATATCTAGATGTGGCTCTGCTGCTGATCGGTTTGGTGGGGGTAGGGGCAGGCGTGTAGCTACAGGGGATAGAATTGCACCAGAGCCTAGCATCCAAGGCAGAGCCAGATTAAGACTCTATAGGGCCCTAGGCAGGATCTCAAATTGGGCCCCCCATTGCCCTTTTTCCCCTTTGCCAAAAACCTTTCTTGATTTGCACATTGTTCTTGTAGGTAGAGCTACTAGTACCAACTTAATAAAACACAAAACAGATGATTCAACACCTTGGATGCCACAGTGATCACCACGTATTTGCAAAGCAATGCATTAGGTACCTCTCTGGGACCCAAGGGGTTACAGATATAAAAAAAGCACACAATAGAGCTTAAAATTGAAGTGGGCTACATTAGTGACACCACAGAGCTTTAATGGGGATCTATCACCTTAGTTCAAATGTTTGTTAAATGATAGATTACCTATCCATTAGGTGAAAGTCTTAATTTTTTTTTGTAATTGTCTGTTGCCGAAAATTAACATTTAAAGACTGCGTTTCCGTACAGACTGTGGGTACAGCACTGTAAGGCAGTCTGTAACTCTACCTCTGCTCCCCTCCCTCTAGCCAGCCTCCTCTGATGACGGAGGCTTCTGTCTGTAAGCTGGAGTGGTCTCATTGGCAGAGATCGATATCTAGTCAGTGAGACCTCTCCAGCTTACAGACAAAAGCCTCCGTCATTGGAGGAGACTGACTAGAGGGAGGGGAGCGGAGGTATAGTTACAGACTGTGGGTATAGAGCTGTACCCGCAGTCTGAATGGAAGAGCAGTCTTTAAACGTTAATTTTCGGCAACAGTTTCAGCAACAATTAAACCATTAAAAAAAATATATATATATATATATATATATATTAAAGAATTCCACCTAATGGATAGGTAATCTGTCGTTTAACAAACATTTGTACTGGAGTGATAGATCCCCTTTAAATTGAAATGGTGCTAAACTACTGACACCACAGAGCTTAGAACTGAAATGGGGCTACTCTAGTGACACCACAGAGCTAACAATTGAAATAAAGCTACACACATGATTCCACAGAGACTGCAATTCTATGACTGTCGATGGGTAGTCATAGAATTGTAAGATCGGTGGTATCACTTGTGTAGCTCTGTTTCAATTGTTAGGTCTTTGACATCACAGGGAAGTGAGACAGAGTACAAGGGAGAGTGTGAAAGATAGAGAGAGAAGGGGAAAGAGAGAGAAGAGGAGGGAGAAAGAAGGGGAGGGCGAGAGAAGGGAAGGGAGAGCGTCACGGGGGAGAGTGTGTGAGACAAAGGGAGAAGAGTCGAATGTAAGGGGAGAAGAATGAGGAAGGAGAGAGCGACTGAAGTATGGCTCACCAATATAGGGCCTGTTGGATGGATGTTCTGGTGCTCCCAGTGCTCTGTTTAACCCTTTGAATGCCAGATGGGTGCCAAACATATTGCCACTCTGGCACTCAAAGGCTCAAATCTCTTAATTTTTGAGGCCCCTCCACACTGCATAGAGATTAGTGTACAAAGAACCAACACATTTGTTCCTCCAGAAATTAACTTCGTTTTTATTTTACGTTCATATGAACATGTACCAGCTCTGTAAACTTAGAATTAGAGCTTTATACATTGCAGAGTCTATATAATATACATATTCACATACATACTGTATGTATGTATATATATGAATGTGTATTATATAGACCCTGCAAGTATGTATGTGAAAATGTATATTATATAGAATAATGCTCTAATTCTAAGTATACAGAGCTGGTCACTTGTCCCTATGAACTTAAAATAAAAACAAAGCACATTTCTGGAGGAACACATGTGCTGGCTCTTTGTACAGTACCTCTGGGCAGCTTGCTCTGAAACCAGTCGGCTGTCTCTGGATCAGCTCATTTAGAAATTTCAAAGGTATGGGTATGTGCCTTCTTCTGCACCGCTCCTTTGCGGTCCTCTGACTTGTCTGTAATGCAGAGCGCCGAGAGATGATGTAATATCCCGGCGCTCTGCATTATCATAGAACACTGACATGAGGGAGTTGTATGGATCTTGCCGGTAGAAAGATCTGTCTGATTCCACCAGGAAGCTGTTTTGCTTCATGTAGGGCTGGAGCAGCGAGCCCCCAACATGGCCAGGCCCTAGACAGGCACCTTGTGCTCCTTGCCTATGATCCGGCTCTGATCCAAGGTAGCCATACTGACCCAGGGTCCAACAGGCTCTAGTTATGCCTCTGTGAAAATATTTTGTGATAGGGAGCCCAAAAAAATATTTGGACCAGTACCCTTCATTGATTAGTCATGCCACTGGGTGTCCCCCTATGCCATCACCTCCAAAGGGCTCACACACACACATACACGTTTCTGTTTAAGCTGCTGACTGCCAGAGTGTGCAGTAGACTTTTCTGTTTGCTCTGGCATGCAAATTAGACCTCATCTTTAACCAGGGACCTATGAGAAATGTATGAATTTCAGGGCTGCTCTTAATTCAGGGCAGTCCTACAGTAAGCATTTTCCATGCATCTCTGTTTAACAGTAAGGTCTGGTCAACCTACTTAAAGGGGAACTGTCAACCCAAATAAAGTTTCCCACCAACAATTACCCATCTAACCATTAGCTTAACAATAGTAGTAGCTGCCACCGTAATCACCACCTTACTGAGAAATCCTATTTGCACCGAGACTGACAGTAAGGCAATAGTGCAGACATATTTTGCTTACAGACATCTGCACACCTGCGCTGTCAGTCCCGGTCTCCTCTAGAAGTAGTTGCATGGTACCTTTAGGTACCAGAAGGGACTGATGGAGCAGGCGCGCAGATTCCTCTAAAGCGCTGTTGTCTGACCGTCAGTCTTGGCAGAATCAGAATTTCTCAGTAATGTGGTAATTATGTTGGCGAATACTACTATTGTTATGCTAATCGCTAGATTTTAATTGTTGGGGGGGGTGCTTTATTTGGTGTGATGCCTCCCCTTTAAAGGGTTAAATAGAATTTGAAGATGGAACATGTTTTTATTTGCATATGTGATGATCACGCTTACTATGTTATGAATTTCCCCATTTCGCATAGATATTGCAACACATTTCAAACACAAACTTGCAAACACTGTATTTTTTTTACAAGAAAACTAAAATCCTTATCAGTAGTATGTTATAAATTCCTGCCATGAGAAGGTATAATACACAAGAAAGAACGAAGTGCTGACTCGTGGGAGAGAACAGCGAATGCAATCACTGATTTAACCCCTGGCTGCCAAGCAGGCTACACATCCATTTGCAGTAAAAGGAGAATTATATTTCAATACAGGAGTAGAGTAAGTGTTAACAAAAGGGTAGATAAAATTAAAAAATAAATAATTATCTAAAAATATATATAACACAGTTGGAACTATGTTTGTACTATTCATGTTTTATATTGTTACATATATCAAGTGTTAAATCCTTTGACATTAAGGCCGGGATTCATCAAGGTATAAATGGCTTCATGCTCAAGAAAATCAGAGGATTTCTTTGCACATTAACCATTCACCCATTCAGCAATTTACAGATCGTATCTGGTTATCACTTATTCTTCAATAAGCGATGGCCAGGTAGATACACAAATTTGATGACACTGGTTGGGAGAGCTTCACGGACCAGCAGAAATCCAAACAGCCAGCACAACTGCAGCGCTTCCATTAAAAAAGACTTTTATTGTACAAAAAACAAAAGCAACTCTGTTGCAAAAAGACAGCTCCTACAAGACATGCAATTAGTGCACAAACTGCCTAATGCATTTCATGCCTTGGATTTCTGCTTGCTGTTTGGATTTCTGCTGGTCCGTGAGGCTCTCCCAACCTCTGTCGTCAAGTCTGTCGGAGCCCTTGGCCAGGGCTGTCGGGAGTAGCTCCAGATCGGCAAAGTGGCTTCAAGCCTGGTGAGTCTTTCATTCTACAAAATAAGCAATGTTTTGAATATTATGCATACCAGCTATATTTGAGAGCGTCAGGCAACCGGAAGCGAACTGATATTTGTGTTGTAGAGCCACAAATTTGATCCACTAGCTTCAAGCTGGTGGCGACTAGCTGCTTAGTAGCGCTGGTCGCCAGAATTATTACCTGATTTAAAAGATATATGTTTTATTCCCCAGCTGTCTGTAGCACAGAGTGAGGACATCTTGCCAGAATGACGTCCTCGCGCCCGCACTGTCAGTCACAGCCGGGTCTAGGAGGTATTGCTAGGAGCATTTTGTGTCATGGTAGTTCCGCTTTAACTCTTTGAGTGTCAGATAAGTGTGCAAAAAAAGTTGCTTACCTCTTTGGCAGCTAAGTTGCTTTAGCTATACTGGCATTGTCTGCAGACACAACTTGATAATGAGTAGAAGGGAGACTGTTTAATAGTTAAGGCAGATGTCTCCTATGCTAAACAGCAATATGGCAGATTCCTTGCTCAAATATAAACAGATATATATATATATATATATTATATATATATATATTTTTTTTTTTAATGGTGTATAACTGGAAATGTGGGGTTGTTTTCCAAAGATATATTAAAATTGCTACAATTCTTTTAAAAGGATAGTAATGTTTAATCTTAAGTTTTTTTTAATGCCTACAATCCTATATAATAATTTGCTAATGTATGTTTGTCAGAAGCTGTCATGCGCAGTACAGACAGCTGTGCGCGCTGCAGTCACGCGCAATACAGACTGCCCACGCCACGGCTGATAACGGAGCAGGGAGCTCTGAATCCAGACTATAGTTAGTGCGCAGAATGGACTATGGTCTGAATTCGAATCGCCCTACTCCGTTATCAGCCGCGGGTCAGGCAGTCCCTACTGTGCATGACTGCACCGCGGTCGTTGCTGCCTGGCACTGTGGCCCGTTTACACGGGCTGTTCAACTAGTATTAAATAAAGAATTACATTGATGTAAGTCTTATCTCTCAAACCTTTATGGTTAGAGAGATATAACTGGCTAAGTCCCTCCCCCTCCAGGCTGTTTCAGACAAGTCTGCCATCTAGCTGACAGAAGGAGATTCCGGGACTGGCAAGCAGCTCTTCACCAGAGCCAAAATCGAACTTAGGAATAAATACTTCATTGGAACGGTCTACAAAGTGTGCTTACAAACTAGGCACACTTTGAAGTGTGCATTAGACACATACTTGTTGAGGCGTTTTATGTCCAGAATGGGCCAGCAGCCCAAACAGGTTGGAATAGAAACCTGATGAGCGCTTGGGGGCTGGGACTGGCACCAATACCTGTTTTTCCAGCAGGGATTCCACAGCCTCCTGGAACAGCCTTGCTGTATCTGGATCTTTCTGAACATTTGACAAAAAGAACTGGTATGAAGGAAGGGATATGAAATCTATACGGTACTCTTCTGCAATAACCCACAAAACACACTGGTCTGTTACCGAGGATGCTCAGACATCTCAAAAAAGGACTCCACAAGTCATGCAGTAATGGGTTTGTCAGACTTACCCTTTGAAACTGAGCTCTTGGCCTGCCAGGCTTGTATGGGTTTTGCCGTGGGGCACAATTAAAAGGTTCACAAGCTCTGGGCCCTCTGCCACCCGTTTGGCAGCGGCGGGGGGTGTTAGAAAAATATGCTCCTTCCTCGCCAGAAAGGAATGCTTGGTGAAGATATGATGCAACAAAGTGCTCTTACCACCAGCAGCGTCACTGATTATCTTGTTTCAGTTCAGGTCCAAAAAAAGCCTTGCCCTGAAATAGCAAGAAGATTGGTCCGCAGACCAAATCTAGTACGGCATGCAGCAACAGAAAAGGCGGAAGAATTAGCAGAAAATCTGGAGGTGTAAAAATTTGTTTCAAACATATGCATTGGACTCCTTGATGTTGGCCATAAGAACCAATAAATCTTCCTTGGCCACATCAGCAGGTAAGGCGTTAGAAACTTGCTCACCCCAAATGGCAAATGCTCTGTGAACCCAGGCAGAAGCAAATATAGGTCTCAAAGCTGTCCCGATGGCAGCAAAGGAGGCCTTGAGAAGGGAATCCAAGCTCTTATCCACCTGCTTCTTGAGTCCGCTGCATCCACTAGTGGGAGGTTGGTGGTCTTTGTCAGCCATGAGACCTGAGGGGTCTCCAAGACTGCCCTGATGAGCAGCTTAACAGAGGGAAGTGGATCAGCCTCATAGGAGTCAGAAGAATCAAAGTCCTCATACTCCCCATCATCTTCATTTGTGGGTAATTCTTCCTCAGAGGAAACCCCAATAACCTGCAAATGACCAATATGGGAGCAATGTGCTTAAAGGTAGGTATAGGCTTCCATGAATGTAGTACACCTTGGATAGATGAAAGGATTTTGCCATGGAATACAGTAATGTCTTGACCCATGTTGGCTCTTGATCGATGCTAGATTGGCCCAGTGGAGTAATAGGGGCTACTGCACATGAGGGACGTAGAGACCCCATGCTCTCTATGCAAGCCCATGTGGCAAGAGGAATAATGTTTAAAAAAGATGCAAGTAGTAGGAGGATGAAAATAAACCCCCCAGAGGCGCTCAGAGTAAAGGGAAAGAGAAAGGGTTAATCCCATGGAATAAAGCAGCCATCCTCAGGCCAAAGAGAAAATAGGATTTTAATCTTACCTGTTAAATCCTTTTCACTTAGTCCATACAGGTTACTGGTAACACTGGGAGGCGTCAGTCCCCTTTAAGTAGGCAGGAACATTCTCTAAATGTATGCAGGGGGGTGGAGCCTCCCTTTCCCTCTCAGGCTGCTGTTCACTTAGCCTGCTCAGAATTGTTTGAGAACTAACCAGACTAGATAGTATAAAGAAAGAAGACTCCTGTAAGCATGCCCCGAAGGACTCCCATGTATTGCTACAAGAGAGCCAAGCCTGGCCCCTTGACAGGGTGGGAGACCAGTAACCTGTATGGAATAAGTGAAAAGGATTTAACAGGTAAGACTAAAATCCTATTTTCACTGTCGTCCAATACAGGTTACTGGTAACACTGGTATGTCCAAACATTGAGTTTCCCAGAGGTGGGAAGAAGGCAAGGACCAGGTGTAAGGCCCCTAGTGTCACCAGGACCCCTATTACCAACCGGTCAGAGATCCCAACAAAACAGAAGTGTCAACGGACACCAACTAGGGGTAAAACAGACCCCAAGAACTAAACACAGCACACTGAACCAGAGCCAACGGGTTTCAACAGTAAGGAAGCACTGAGAACCTCAGAAGAAGAAGACCCTAGACAGGCAAAACTGCCTCCATGACCTTCCTCCCAAAGCTGGCATCAGCCGAGGCCAGCACATCCACACGGTAGTGCTTCGAAAATGCGTGCATAGGGGACCGCGTGGCCGCCCGGCACAGCTGATCAGCAGACGCTTGATTCTTAGAGGCCCAAGGGACCCCAATTGATCTGGTAGAATGAGCAGTAACCCAAAGGGAACATGCTTATTCCTCAATTCATAAACCTTACAAATAGTAGACTGAATCCAAGATGCAATGGTTACCCTGGATGCCTTTCTCCCTGCCCTAGGACCCTCAGGAATGACGAACAGAGCGTCAGACTTCCTAATGGACTCAGTGCGATGAACATAAAACTTGAGACAACGCACAACATTCAACAAGTGGAGATTACTCTCCGTGTCAGAGGAAGGATTAGAGCAAAAAGAGGGCACCACAATCTCCTGATTGATGTGGAACTCGGAGACCACCTTAGGCAAGAACGCCATAGAAATACGAAGCACGCCCTTATCCTTGTGGAACATTAGATAAGGCGGTTTACAAGACAGAGCTTGTAATTCCGCCACTCGGAGAACTGAAACAATAGCCAAAAGGAAGGCCATCTTCCAAGACAAAGGAGCAAAGGAATAGCAGCCAAGGACTCAAAGGGGGGGCGCTGAAGAACCCCCAAAACCAGATTAAGGTCCCACTGAGGAGCCGGACTCCTAAAAGCAGGACAAACATGAGCCACACCTTGGAAGAAAATCCTGACATCAGGAAGAACAGCAAAACGCTCCTGGAAAAAGACAGAGAGCGCCGAAGTCTGGACCTTCAGAGAACTCAGACTGAGCCCCTTACCGACACCGTCCTGCAAAAAAACGCCAGGACAGTAGGAAGATGAAAGGCATGAGACAGATCCCTGTCAGCACACCACGACACAAAGGTCGACCAGACTCAGTGATAGATCTTGGAAGAAACAGGCTTACGAGCGAGTAGCATAGTAGACACCACAGCAGAAGAAAACCCTTTCTTCCTTAAAATCGAGGATTCAACATAAAGGCCAAAAAATTGAGTCGAAAAACAGTCTTCCACAGATAACCCTGTAGAAGAGCTGGACGAAAGGAGAGCCAAGATGACTCCACCACAGATAGGGTCAAAACCCCAGAGACCATGGTTGACAATGTCAATCCAGAACAGTCAAAATTACCCGACGACATACCAATTACAATTTCCGTAACGCCCATATTAACATAGGGAGAGGAGAAAAAATGGCCAGAGAGGATGTCCAGGGACGGACATTGCATCAGGATCAGAGTTAAAGTGTCTCTCCACAGAGAGCAAGACGGCGGAACCTTCCTGTTGTGTCCCATTGCCATCAGATCCACTGAGGGATTCCCCATCTCAAACTAGGAGTTGAAACACGTCCTGATGTAGTTCCCAAGTTCCAAGTCGACTGCGTGACTACTGAGGAAGTCTGCCATAACGTCGTCTACGCCTGGAATGATCACTGCGGAAATGACAGGAACAGGAACCTCTGCCCAGGACAGAATGGCCTTGACCTCTAACCAAGCGGCGAGACTTCGTGTCCTGCCCTGACTGATAAAGTAAGCCACTGCCATGGCATTGTCGGACTCGTCTACCAGGTGAGACCCCCGAAGATGGGAAGAAGAGACTCCTCCATGAATCACTTCCCCATAGCACTAAAGCGACCTAAAACAGCTCCCCAGCACAGGAGGCTGGCATCCGATGTGACCTCGGTCCAGTAGGGAATCAGGAAGGATCTTCCCAGAGGAGATTGGAAAGGCCCAACCACCACTCCAAGCTCAACTCAACATGAAGAGGGAGAGAGAGATCGATAGCTTCTGAAGATCTGGTCGGTCCCTGCATGTCCATATCACAAACCTCGAAGTTCCCTGGCATGAACCATGGCAAATGGAACCGCCTCAATCGTGGAGATGGACTACCCCACGGAACAAGGTCTGACTGGACCTATTTCACAATCCAACCGTGAAGAGAAGGAATTGAATACAGGTCTGGACCTGCTGAAGAAGAAGGTCCGCAGCTGATGCTTGCATAAGGCAAGTGGTCCGCGACGAAGAACTCTGATGCCGTCTCAATGGAGGACGGATATCAAGGCCCCCAGCCCCGATGAAGACCTGGGGCTGTTGACAGACCAATGGAAGGCTGAAACTGAAAATGACCTCTGGTGCAGGCAAACCCAAATACTGCCTGCTCTCTAGAAGGACTGGGAAGAGCAATACGCATCCTAAGGTCCAGAGAAGCAAGAAACTCCCCTGCAGCGAATACTGTGAGCAGATACTCCTGACAATAGTGAAACTGCACTACAAAGGAATTAAGATCTTTCAGATCCAAAATAGGGCGGCACCCGATAACCCTTTTATTTATTTATTTAATTTTTTTGTTGGTCATCACAAAGAGGCTTGAATAGAATTTCGAACCCCTGACCGCAGGGGTGATCTGTTCCAGGACATCCTTGTCCAGAAGAACCTGAAAAGCGTCTTAGAACAGACGGCTTCTCACGACTTTCTGAGGAGAACGAAAAAGATAAAGACGAAAAAGGTGGGAGGGAAAGGGATCTAGTATCCCTCAAACACCACCAGAAAAACTCACAAGTCCGACACTGAATCATCCCACGGTGTCGAGAGTCATTCCAAAGCAGTCACAAAGTCTTGGGCTTGTATGCGGCCTAGGGCCGCAATTGCTGCATGGTCCAGGAGGAACGCGGAACAGAAGGAACCACCTCGTTCATTGTACGTGACTGAGAGAAAAGGAACGAAAAGACCGGTTACGCGTAAACAGCAACCCTTTTATTTATTAATTATTTTGAAACCAAGGGTAGAAGACTCTAACCCCTGAGGCCCCTCTAATCAGTTCCTTAAGTTCGGATCCAAACAAGGAAGTACCCTCAAAAGGCAAAGAAAGGAAAACTTTCCTGGAAGCAGAGAGAGCAGACCAATCTAAAGTCAAAGCGCCCACCAAGCTGCCACAGAAGTAGTGGAGGCCCTTGCCACCATGCGGGTGGCATCAAGGGCAGCAGCAAAAACATAGCGTTGATCTACAGAGAGAATAGCAAGGAGACACAATGTCTCCGAAATAGGCGCATTCTGACAGACCACCAGTGGGTTGCACAGTCCAGACTGCAACAGCCTGGTTAGCCCATGCAACAGCAAAGGCTGGACGCATAGCAGAACCAAAAGAAGCGAAAATGGACTTGAGGGGAACCTCAAGTTACTTGTCAGTCCAATCTTGCGGCGTCAGAAACATGTAGACAGTAAGTTGAGACGGTCTAGCTATGGGTGCGTCCACCTTAGTGGGATGAACCCATGTAGTCATTTCTGTTTGAGAAAGGGAAAAGGTTTAGCAAACTTTCTAGACACTGAAGAGGACTTGTCTGGAGTAGACCATGGTCAAGAGTTGGGTTAGGAGGAAAATGAGTAAGGGGCTTTACAGGCACCTGAAAAACATCAGGGGGAACAGAGTGAACCTCCTGAACCGATAGAATGTTGAGAGTGGGCAATACAGCCCTGATTAGGCCCTCAGTAGAGGTTTCAGGATCAGCTACAAATGGGTCCCTTAAGAGACCTGGAAGATTCCAAAAGAGCACCAACCTCAACATTCCAAACTAGCAACAATTCTTCCTCAGAAGAATCTAACACATCAGGTGCTCCCTGAGGTTGAGGCAGGGAGGATCTGATAATAGAGGGGGGTCTGCCATAACTGAAGTGCCCCCTGTATCTGGGATGCAAACAGCTGTAAAGATCTCCAGTTGCAGCCTTAAACTCTTGCACCCAGGCTGGCTCAATAGCATGGCTAGAAGGCCCTGGGTTGCTGCCAGGAACCTCAGAACCTGCTGGGCAGAAATGACCAGAGAACACTCTAGGTAGCCCTGTGTGACAGGAAGAGCAGTGCGCAATGGGGGATACTGAACCCCAGCATCCTTAGTCTTAGGTCTAGTCCCTAGCTCCAGCGGTATAGACATTCATACATTGTCAAAATAACCAACTGTACAATGAATCATCCAATTGTAGTGTGTAAGATTGATATTTCACCCCAGAAACGCCAAATAGACTGTTCCGGCAGGCAAAGGGTCAATCTGCAGAGGAGAAAAGAATAGTCCAAGCCCTGTGTGGGATACACATTGAGAAAAGTGCCCAAAATGGCCGCCGCGACGGGAGCCAATCAGAAATTAGGCACGTATCAAGCTCTCATGGGAAATGTAGTTTTTCCCAAAAAGTACCCCAAAACAGTGCCTGAAGCCCCCCAACACACTTGAACTATAAACCGGATGATAGAGCAAGGGTAGACAAGAAAAATGAGCCCACTCTGAAGTTGCTGTGTGAAGCGGTTCCAGAGATACGTCCCAAACAGTGTCAGCCCATTGAAAGTAAAGGAGCAATGGCGTCCGTGCGCTAAAGCGCGCCTTAAAGGCACAGTACAGAATTTTTAATAAAATTAACCCCCAAAGGGAAAAGGTTAAGAATACATAGTAAACACATGTACAACATAAGAAAGCACTACCCTATAAAGGAAGTGTCCCAAAACCCCATTAAACTAGTCAAACCAGCAGAGAAAGGGTTAATATGCCATATAAACTGCTCCAAAACCACAGACATACACTTATATATACTATATATATATATACATAAACACCCAATGAGTGCTGGAGTGCGCAATGAGAACTCCCAAATACAAGCCCAGTTAAGGGACACTGTGGGACAAGTGGACCTGCAGCACTCAAAGGGTGGCTTACCTTTCTGCAGATCTTCTGTCTTCGGGTCACCAGGGAAAGAGGAGTACCTCAGAGAGGAATCCCCAGGGAATCACTTGAAATCAAGATTATTCCCTCTTCAGAGCTTAAGGTCCACCAAACTGCTTTGGCCACTGAAACTAGCCACTTTGGAGAGGGCATTGTCAGTCCTGGTAACCCGCCTAATGGTGGTATTCCATATTTGACAGAAAATAGCAAACAACTAAAACTGAAGAGAGATGTTCTCCACCTGTGTGTCTTACACAGGAACAAACAATTCTGAGCAGGCTAAATGAACAGCAGCCTGAGAGGGAAAGGGAGGCTCCACCCCCCTGCATACATTTAGAGAATGTTCCTGCCTACTTAAAGGGGACTGACGCCTCCCAGTGTTACCAGTAACCTGTATTGGACGACAGTGAAATACAGATAAGAAAGCTACCTATAATGTGTGTCAGAGACTACCAAGGCTCACATCAGCCCCTGTATGACCACAGTTTAGGAGATAAAGTGGACCAAGGCACTCAAAGGGTTACTCACCAGTCTGTCTTCAGGCTACCATCTCAGAAAATGTCTCAAAACACCCTGTCATGAGGGAAAACTTGGCAGAAAGATTCCATCCACAGAGTTGAATGGGTCCACAATGCACCTGTGAACTTCTCAGTCTACTCCATTGAAGCCCAGTGATTATAACCCACCTAATGGGTGGATTATACAGCCCCAAATGTAACAGGAAAATAATAATAATAATAATTAAAAAAAAAAAAAAACAAACCCTAAAGAAGACTAAGAGGATGGCCATGCCTATCTCCATGAATTCAGGTAGTTACTGGGCAGGGGTGGGGTTGAGCTGGAGCCCCTAAAGCCCCTGTCTTTTGTAATGTGCCCCCTACTCTCCAGAAGGAGGGAATCAAGCCCATTTTACCGGTGTTCCATAATTGAAATAAGAGAAACATCATTCTGAACTAAAATCTTGCTGTGGTGGTACACTTTTGTAAATAAACACTTAACATTGTTTCTAAATATATATATTCTTACATGAAACAAAAATGATAAATCATGCTACTGTCTGAAGAGAGATTTAACAACATGTAAGTATATATCTATTTATTAAAGAAATTGTTTATATAGTCTTCACATTTTGTTGAGAAGGACCACAACAAACCGACTGGAAAGAACATTCAGTACATATTGATTCTCAGCATTGTGGTAGTCACAGAATCTGTGATGGGATTTTAAGTCAGTATGTCCCGAACATCATATTGGCAATAAAGGCACTTAGGTTTAAAGTTAATACTGGTTTTTGATCTTTTCCTTGAGTTGAGCAGTTCCAGCAAAAACCCGTTATTGGAGTGGATTCTGTTTCAATCTGATACTATATCCACAACTGGGGGAAAAATAGAGAGGATGAAAGGAGAGACTTCATAAAAAAGACTAGATAATTTATTTAAAGGGGAAGTACCACACTAATTTTAACCATTTGAGTGCCAGAGGGGTACACAACACCTTGCAAAACAATGTGTTGTGTAGCCCTCTGGCACTCAAAGGATTAACCCCCACTTACCATTAAAACCCAATGGCCTCTGGATGTCACGTCCATGAGTACAGAATGACCAAGCTAGGACAACCACAGGACACAAACTCAGCTCACTCCTCACTCTATAAGTAATATTAAACCTTTAAGTAACAGAGGGGTGGTGCAATGTATTGCTTTGCAATGTGTTGAGTACCTCTCTTGTCTTTAAATGGATAGTAATGTTTCATAAAAACAGCAGCTCCAGCTAATCTTCATAGTATTTGGGCCATGGATAGTGTTATTTCAATACTGTCAGAGCTGTAGTTGTAGATTAATTAAATGATCAAGTTTCCCTCTCTCTCCTTTTACCTAGTGTAAGCCACCTCCCCTGAGATGTGGAACCTGGTTCTCAGACCAGAAAGCTCACAGCAAGGGACAATCTTCTTACTGTTAGAACAATGAAAAGCCTTCCCCCATTGACAGGTTTTTCCCTTATGCTAACTGAAGATTGTCCCTCTCTGTGATCCACTTGAACACCGCCCTGCTGCTCTGAGGTGAGCAGCGTTACATCAGTAAAAGGGGCAGGAGAGGGGTACTTTATTATTCAATTACTCTTGAACTATAACTCTGACAGTACTGAAATAACACTCTCCATGGCCCAAATACTATGAAGATTAATTGGAGCTGCTTTTATTATGAAACATTACTATCCCTTTAAAGGGGTATGTAGGCTCATGCACTTGCCTACTTCAGTTTGGAAACATCTGGCAGTATCTGAGATGTCTGCCTCTGTGGGCATGACATCCAGGATTGATTGGAGAAGTCGTCTTTTGAACAAAAAGCACATGGGCAACATTCGAAAGTCTGGTTAGGATTTCCTGGCTATAGTAAGGTAATGGGGGTTATTAGGCAATATTACTTCCCATTTAAGTTTCTAGATTGTTGAAAAAAATCATAAGAAATGATAATCCAAATCAATACAGAACAGAGGTGACTCTGCAAGTAAAAAAAACCCTGCAATTTCTAAAGTCTAAATTCTGAAAATCTTTAGGTCTGTAGAAACAAGTCCACGCAGAGATAACCCCATCCATGCTATCAAAGTGGAAAACGAAAAAAAATGTGCCTGTTTGTATAGTAAGGGCAACTTTTAACAAATGCAAATCTAATGTCTGCAGAGTAAAATCCACTTATTAAAACGAGACACAAATTGCACTTTTGGAAGTAGATCGATGATGGATTTTTCTCTGCAATTTCATTCAAGGTGGTATGAAAGATGGGAACACACTGTAAAAAGGACAGCACCACTGCACTGTTGGATTTTCCATCCAATGACTGAGGAATGGTGGGTAACAACCTTGTGTTTGACCTCTGATAGGATCAAGGATGCCTTGAACAGCTGTGCACTTCCTCAGCATGCATAAAGTCCTTAGTGGTTGGTGTACAGGGTGGGAGGTGAGGTGTCACCTGTAACAAATAAGTTCAAATGGCACAAGAAACCGAAGAGAATGCCACACACATTACAGCAGGCCATGCCAGCAACACTGTATTCGATCTTTGGTTTTCAGTTTTAGATTAGAGAAAGACAGATGAGGGAAAAAAAAAAAAAAAAAAAAGAATGATATATAGTAACATAAGAGCTGTCTGTTAGGCATGTTGCTGAATTCCTTGAGCCCCTGCTCCACATATTACAGAGAGGACTTTCTGGAAAGTAGGGCACAAGTGGTTGTAGGATGCCTAGTCTCACGTGTGAAGCGTGAAACCTTTCTCTGAGCCAATGTCCACTGTGATATTGGTATAAAGTGGAAGCTGCTCCTTAGACAGAAGCTGATATTGTAGGGCATTCATACCATCCTGTCTCCATGTCCTCCGTGTCTTGGCCAAAAGGTTAAACCTAAAAGGAAGAAAATCACAAGTTAAGAATGAGTTTGTAACCAAGAGCCATATGTTCAAATAAAAAAAGTGAAGCAATCCTGAGAACCCCCATAAAACAAACAAAGAACCAAGCAACTGCAGCACAGAGTATATTAAATGTTCCAAAAATTTTTCACCAATTAAAAAAGGGCTATCAACCATGAGGTCTCCAAGGCATGGAGAATCAATTCACTGGAGAACTGTAGTATTTAACAGATCAAAAAGTCCAGTTTGTAGGAGTTGGATACTATATATATATATATATATATATATATATATATATATATATATATATATATATATATATATATATAGAACCAAAACATTATAGGAGATGCTTTATTCAAAAGGTATTAAAGTTCCATCTATTTGTTACACTGCTTGGCTATAGTGTTAGCCCGGGTCCAGATCGTTATCCTACTGCAGTTTATGGTGATTAACTGGAACAGGTAATACTTCTCCATATAATGTGACAGGAACTGTTCCACCACTTTTTAGCAGTTTAACACGTTAAAACACTATAGTAAAGCAACACGCAGCAGTGAGAGCATCACTCTTGTACTCAGCAAGAAAAGTCGATGACACAGTTTTTCATAAAACTATACCGCTATTTTAACTCAATGTGGGTTTTTAGGTTTTCCTATTAAGCACTTGGATTGCCTCTTCCTTTGATTTGTGACTATGGTTGCTACTAGAAAGGACAAAATTGAAATTCACATATACCAGGGGAATTAAAGCCTGCAGATGTTTTAACTCCTGCTTGACAGTAAACTCACACCATTAAACATGTTTGAGTAGCATGTAGGTTCAGTGTGTTTTGAAGGAACAGTAAACTGATATAAGCTTAAAACAAAAAATTAGGTGTAAGATTACGCAGCACTTTACAATTTAAGTGTTTGGACAATAGAGTGTGTCCCTACTCAAAAAGCTTAAAATCTAAAGTGGTAAACGGAGACATACAGAGAACATGAGGGTTATGTGCGGAATACAGTGCTCAATTTCTGTCAGGATGGTGGAAACCAGGTACACGTTGTAGACCGTTGCAATTAAGTATTTATTTTTAGGTATCGTTATATCTGCGCTGCTGAAGAGCCGCCATCTGATCCAGGAACCAGAATCTGCTTCTGACAGCTTTTACAGCTCGTCAAGCAGAAAAGGGAGGGAGCGGAAAACTATTTTCCTATATCTCTCAAACCATACGAATAAGTGCAAGTACTCTCTTTTAAGTGTATCTACCATATAGTTAATACTTTTTTTCTGACATTACTATCCATTTAAATTACCAATTTTTAATTATTTATGTGAGATATATAATAGTAATTGGATCTTCTGTTAACCCTTTCCTGTATATCCTTGACAATATGATTATATTTGGGTAGAATGTAAGGGTTAACCAGGTGCCGACACACCTTCGAACTCTGCTAAAGAGGAATACTGCAGATAATATACCCCTAGACAGAGCTGTACAGGTGTGTCCGCACCTGGTTAACCCTTATATTCCCCTAAATATAATCAAATTAATTCTGACAGGAATGTCAGCATGTGGGGAAGGTAATGTACTATTAAGACAGGAAGTGCCTGTGTGGCAGACCTTAATTAGTTACTAATGTCTAATACAATACATATTCCAAATGACATGAAGAACGATATAAGATGTCTCTCAAACCTTTATGGTTTGGGAGGTATTCACAAGCAAAGTTTCCCCTCCTGCCCTTTTTATCTAGTGTAAGCCATCTCTTCTCAGATGTGGAATGCAGTCTATAGACCAGACATATAACAGCAGGGGACAATCTTCTTCCTATGAGAACAATGAAAACTCTGCCCTCCTTGACAAGTTTTTCAGGTTTTTTCCTTATCTTAATTGAAGATTATGTTGCTTACATTTTCCTGTCAGGATTTGCACACCATTAGTTCATTACAAAAAAATAAATATATTCATTTCCTTCTACTGAATATAAGAGTATCCCATATGCCTAGTATTTCAATCCCTTTCTCACATTTACAAGGTAAATGTTACAAGATGGACGCCATTATTTCCAACCTGTAATTTTTCAACAATTGGCATGTGAGCATCATAGCTTAGTTGACGGTGCCAGAAGCAAAAATGTCCCACAAAGGTATATGTTTCTGAAAACTAGACAGCATATGGTAAATAATCAGGAGAATTTTGGAGTTTTTTATGCAGCTATTTTTCCAGAAATATTTTTCAAATTTGTGGTAATATTTTGATTTTTGGCAGTTTTCACGCTTACTTTTCAATATTACTGTTGATATCAAGCACGGGATATTTGAAAATTTAAAAAAATTCATTCATTAGTGTTCAGCTCCTTCTTCTGAGTACGGCACTATCCCATATGCATAGGTTTCTCAAGGTTTGTGGAAGCTATGGGGCCCAAATTGGAACATGTGCGTTTCCAGTTTCGCACTTTGAATTTTCACAGCTTGCGTCACTGGTGCCATGTCTCATTTGAGGCTGTGTACCAGTTCTCAACTTTAAGATTTCCCCCCAAAATTGTATATTTTTGGAAATTAGACACCCCAGGCTTTAATTTTTTGTATGTTTTCACGTTTTTTACGAAGCCAGTTTACCACCAATCCCTCTTAAACTTGACGTAATATAAAATCAGCGTTTTTCACACTTTGACTTCAATGTTGATGTGAATTTCAAGCACATGGTAGGTGAAGATTTTTAAAAATGCATTGTTTAGTGTTCAGCTCCTTCTTCTGAGTACGGCAATACCCTATATGCATAGGTTTCTCAAGGTTTGGGGGAGCTCAGGCCCAAATTGGAACATGCGCTTTTCCAGTTTCACACTTTGAATTTTCACAGCTTGCATCGCTAATGCCATGTCTCATTTGGGGCTGTACTCCACTTTAAGATTTCCCCCCAAAAGTGTAAATTTTTGGAAAGTAGACACCCAAGCTTTCATTTTATGTATGATTTCAATTTTTTTACGTAGCTATTTTACCAGCAATCCCTCATACAACTTGACGCAAGTAAAAAATTCAGCGGTTTTCACACTTCTGTTTCAATGTTGATGTGGATTTCAAGCACAGGATAGGGGAAGATTTGCCCCTTCTCACAGGGGTTTTTCTCATTTGGAGTTCCTATTGCAAACTCCAGCACTCACTGGGTCTGTCTGTACGTCTGCTGGGTGTTTGGAGCAGGTTTATGTGGTATTTAATCCTTTAGCTGCTGGTTTGGCATTCATTTTGGGGGGGGGGGGTTCTGACACTTTTCCTACTGGTTCAGTGTTTTTTTGGGGCATCCTAACATGTTTTAATGATGTTTCATGTCTTTTAATATTATACCTTCAATTTTGTAAAAATTGAGTTAAAGGCGCGCTTTACCACATAGGCGCCATTGCTCCATTCTCTCCTATGGGGCTGTACTGTTTGGGACATATCTCTGCAACCATTTAACCTAGCGACTTCAGAGATGGCTCATTTTACTTGTCTGCCCTTGCTCTATCATCCGGTTCATGTTTCTAGTATGTTGAGGGGCTCAGGGGGCTTCGGGCACTGTTTGGGGTACTTTTCTGTGAAAACTACATTTCCGATGAGCGCTTGTTTTGCGCACTCGTTTCTGATTGGCTCCTGCTGCGGCAACCATTTTGTGATCTTTCCAGATCGAGTATCTTACACAGGGCTTGGACTCTTCTTCTCTCCTTTGATTAACCCTTCTCCTGCCAGATAAGTCTATTTTAGCGATTTCTGTGGTGAAACTTTAATCATACACTCTATAATTGGGTGAATTCTTATACAATAAGGTTATTGACACTGTGAGAATGTCTATACCATTGGAGCTTGGGTCCAGACCCAAGACTAAGTATGCTGGGGTCTCTGTATCCCCCATTGAGCATTGCTCTTCCTGTCATTCAGGGTTACCTAGAGAATTCTCAGGTCATTTATGTCCAGCATGTTCTGATGTCCCTGAGAGTCTCCCAGGGACCTCCAGCCATGCATTAGAGCCAGTTTGGGTGCAAGAGTTCAAGGCTGCTACTAGGGAACTCAGGTCCACTTTGCAACTCTTTCCATCCCAGTTACAGGGGGTCTTCCATTCTTAGCAGACCCCCTCCGCCGTCAAATCTTCCCTGCCCAAACCTCAGGGAGTATCTGACGTGTCAGATTCCTCTGAAGAGGAACTCCTGGTGGATTCAGATGTTGAGGAATGGTCTGCTCTGGGCTCCCCTCAGTTTTTTGGGGATCCTTTTGAGGCTGATCCTGAGCCCTCCGCTGAGGGCCTTATCAGGGCTTTCTTGAATACTCTTAACATTCCCTTAGTTCAGGAGATTCCTTCTGACTCCTCTGATGTGTTTCAGGAGCCTAAAAAGCCCCTTACTTGCTTTCCACCTAACCCCACTCTTGAGCGCCTGTTGTCTGAAGAGTGGAAGTCTCCGGACAGAAAGCCTTCTGTCTCCAAGAATTTTACCAAGCTTTATCCCTTTTCTGAGGCAACGCTTGCTCCCCCCCAAAGTGGATGCTCCTATCTCCAGGTTATCCAAGTCTACTGCCTTGCTAGTGTCTGATGCATCTGCTCTAAAGGACTGGACTGACAAGAAACTTGAGGTCTCCCTCAAGTTAATCTTTGCCACTGCTGGTTCTGCCATGCGTGGGTGAACCGTGCCATTGAGGTCCGGACTGAACAGCTCACTCTTGCAGTCCGTCAGGGTGCTCCTACTTTGGATAAGTTGCGCCTCCTTACCAACATTTCTGAGGAACAGAGCTATGTTTTTGGTGCCCTATTTGATGCCATCCGTTTGGTGGCTAGGGTTTCCACTATGTCTGCGGTTGCCAGACAGGCTCTTTGGCTCAAGATCTGGTCTGCTGATACTGCTTCTAAGAAAGCATTGCTCTCCTTGCCTTTTCAAGGCACTTCTTTGTTTTGACAGATCTCAAGGATCTGATCGGTGAGGCTACAGGGGTAAGAGTACACTTCTACCCTTAGTTCCTAGGAAAAAAACACTGCTTAAAGGGATAGTAATGTTTCATAATAAAAGCAGCTCTAATTAATCATCATAGTATTTGGACTTTGGAGAGTGTTATTTCAATTCTGTCAGAGTTGTAGTTCCAGAGTAATTCAATGAAAAAGTGTCCCCCTCCCACCCCTTTTACTGATGTCATACTGTTCAGCCAGAGCAGAAGGGAGGTGCCCAGGTAGACTGCAGAGAGGGACAATCTTCAATTAAGATAAGGGAAAAACCTGAAAAGCTTGTCAAGGGAGGCAGGGATTTCATTGTTTTCATAGGAATAAGAGTGTCCCCTTCTGTTACCTGTCTGGTCTATAGACTGCATTCCACATTTGAGAAAGACTGCTTACACTAGGTAAAAGGGGCGGGAGGGGGAAACTTTGCTTGTGAATATCTCATACACCATAAAGGTTTGAGAGATAAGACTTATATCATTCTTCATGGTTTTTTAATGCCTACAAAATAAAATAAAGTTAAGACGAAGTATTACTATCCCTTTAAGCGTAACAGGTATTTTCCTTCCTTTCAGAATGAGACACGTCCGGCAAACCACACGGTTCCCACAGCTCCGCTTACCTCCTCCAAGCCCAAACAGCAATGGAAGCCCAAGGTCACCTCCAAGCCCAAAGCTTCCAAGCCTTCTTCGGCATGACTCACTGAACCTGGGTTCGCACTCTGCTGTGGGTGGTCGTCTGCGCCACTATCACAGCATTTGGGAGAAATCAGTGTCAGACCCGTGAGTTTTGCAGGTGGTGACGGAAGGGTACAGGACCCCTTTCGTCTCTGTTCCACACTTTCTCTTTCATCCTACTCATACGCCTCAGGGCTCAGAGAAACACCGCCTGTTCGGCGCTGTTCAAGCTCTTCTGGACAAGGACGTTCTACAGCTGGCTCCAGTTCAGGACAGAGGTTTGGGTTTCTACGCAATCATCTTTGTGGTCTCTAAGAAGGATGGCGGTTGTCATCCCATTTTGGACTTGAAGGATCTCAATTACTTTGTGACCCTGACTCGTTAACACCAGGAGTCTCTATGGACGGTGATTGCTGCCACGTTCCCACGTTCCTGAACAGAAAACGGGTTGATGCTAATTTCAATAAATTAAAGAGGAACTTTCAGATCTTACTAAGTTGCCATGCATTCATTACACACATGAGGACTAGCTTGGAAATAGATGTCTTACCTTTAAAAAGCAGCAGAGTGTAAAGAAATCCTTCCCGTTTTGGGACTGATGGGAAGGTTAGTGTGGTCTGCACGCCTGCGTAGTCAGTCCCTTCCAGTAACCATATGGTGCACTGAAGTGCTACTCAATGGAGACTGGGACTGTCAGCGCAGGCACGCAGACAAGATGTCTGCGCTGTAGCCTGGGCTCCAAACGGGAAGGATTCCTTTACACTCTGCCATGCATTTAATGAATGCATGGTGACTTGGTAAGATCTGAAAGTTCCGCTTTAAAGGAACATCAACAACTAAAAATTAAATGGGTATTTATACACACAGATTTAAATACCATGTACTCCATGTTAGCGTCTGTGAAAATTATTTAATTTTAGATCCCAAACATATAAGCCTATACTTGCTGTTCTAGTGTATATGTAGACAGATCTCTGCAAATACCAATTGTTTAATTTTGTTTATGTGACTTGTAGTGAGAGACAAGACTATTTTGATGTGTCTCCACACCACTTCTATTCAGAAAATCTTTGCTAGCCTCAGGCAATTTACAGTGAATACTGCACTTTCACTTCTGAGACTCCTATTGTTAGGCATTTGAGAACTCTAGATTTCATGCGATAAAAAGTCTGATATGAATGATTGTGAAGGTTTATGTGTTCCCTGAGGGGTAGCTGGTTTGAACCAAAATTGATCCCCTTTCCTTTAAGCATATGCCTTAATGTGACATATTTTAGGAAAAGGGATTCAGCTTCAAATAATCTGAGAGAGAGAGACAGACACAGACAGAGAGAGAGAGACACAGACAGAGAGAGAGAGACACAGAGAGAGAGAGACAGACAGACAGAGTGCCTTTTGATACAGAAAAAAATATTTTAACCCGTTGAATGCTAAAGGTCTCAAACACGAAGTTCAGCAATGCATTGGAAAGCTATCTAGCAACCAATTAACAGTAAAGCAGGTATTACAACATTTTTTCAAATAATAAAGGCCAGTGTTAAACAAAGATATAAGCCAAGTAATTTAAAGGTAAATATTTATAATATTTCATACTGCCAGAACCTTGATTAAACAGCTTATGCTGGCAGATTTCTAGATATTAATCCTTCAGTGTTTTAGTGTTAAGAACAGAAATGGCAGACATACTGAATTAAAGGTATAGTGTCACCTCCAAAAGACTAGCCACAGCTCTGGCACTAAAAGGGTTTAAACACTTGTTATGTCCCAAGATGCCCTGCAACAACACTGCAGCATGTCACTGTAAGTGCATTGCTTAGATGGCCAGTACACCAATGGCCATGATTTGCTTGAAAAAGTTAGTAAGAAGGGCTGAATCTGCTCCTCCCCTCATATGACTGATGCAGTGTGAATGAGCAGACACCTGCAGCTGATCTCAAACCTGTGTTGCAGTCCTACACTCCCTTGTACTGAAACAATTTTAATATGAGTGGAGGAACAAAGTGGTGAATGCAAGAAACTTGTGCAATAGCTACAATTACAGTAAAGTGATTAGTACCAAAATGTTACTGAATTGCAATTTTTTTTTTAATTAGCAAACGTTTGCACTTTTGTTTTGTTGATGAGTTTCAAAAAGTGGGCATGGCTACAATGTGCACAATTTTGGGAGAGGATTAGAAATTGCACCTAATTTAGCAAAGCAATTAGCACCCATTTTCATATATCTGGCTAACTTTGAAGTTAATTTAGGTGCATATGCTAATCAGTATCAAGGTATTCATATGTTTCTTGCATCAAAATGTGAGCAATCATAAATATTGCAAAAAACGTATGGCTTCCAAAAAAATAGCAAATGTTCCACTTTCTTGCTTTCTGCTCTTAAATGATTAGAAATGTTTCAACATGAATGAAGCTCCAATTACTCTTCATAGACTTTGGACCTTGTAGAGCATTACTACCATTCTGTATGATGAGTAATTCAAGAGTAACTGAATTTTAAAGTGTCCCACTCCGGCCCCTTTTCCCAATGTAACTTCTTTCATCAAAGCACCAAGACTGCCTGGGAAGGATCGCAATTTTCTGTGCGCATAAGGGAAAAACCTGCCCTCCTCCTTCAAAGGGCAGACAAAAAGGTGAGAGGCTCTGAGGATAAACATAATGCACAATAGCTTCTTCTTTGGCTAATCACCTCTCAGCAACATCACATTTTAGCTCTCTAGTACAATTACAGAGCAGAAATGTCCACATACAGTTGGATTCCCTATGCACTGAGAGTAAGGGGTCCAACACCTGGATTACCCTTCACTCTTCAGGAGACCCTTAAGAGTATTCAAAATACAGACAAAAATTGAGTGGCTCTGAGGATGTACATAAAGCACAATGGCTTGTCCTACGGCTCATCACCACTTTGTGTACCCCTCTGCCACTAACACAGAAAACCAGAGTTCCTAAGTATACCTATACCTATGTTTTGTTACATTTAACAGGACATCCGATATGTTGCTTTCCATAGCTACTGAACTGAATATTTAATAAATAACGCTTTACCATCATTCTGGTATTCATGATCAAGTGGATGTGAACTACGCTAAGAAGCAAGCTTGAAAGGAAGTAACACCTAATAATAACTGCCCACTGACCTTACCATGGCCAGAAAATCCTAATGGCCTCTGAGTTCCTCTCTTGTACCTTTGTTCAAGCGATGGCATCTTCTTGCAATACCCCTCTGGCACTCAAAGAGTTATATAAAGCCTAAAATTAGTGGTGTAACTATTCACTGGAAGGACCCAGTGCAAACACTTTTTGAGGCCCCAAACGTAAAAATATTTTTACAGATGTAATACTAGTACCTTTTAGACCATGGTGAAGACGGGTCACCCTTCAATGTTACTTCCCAGCACAACTGCACCCTCTGAACGCCCTGTAGTTATGTTTAACCCTTTGAGTGCCAGAGGGTTATAGAACACATTGCTTTGCTATGGTTCTGTACCCCTCTGGCACTCAAAGGGTTAAGAGGACTACACAGCCAACAGTCCTTGCAACATGCAAAATTGTAAATTCCCAAAAGTTTTGATTATGTTCCAAAATACATGCATCTTATCCCATCTCTTTCACCCTGCTTTAATTCATTTATTTTTGCCAATGTAATCAATATTAATAATTGAGCTTGTTCCTTCTTGATAGTGGCTACTAACTGTAACCTGACAATGTTTCATGGACTCCAGGAGCATGATCTCTCATTGAACCAATTCTGACCTTTCAGTAAAGGAAGATGCGATAATCAGTTGAAGGGTAATGGATCATGGCTCATGGCTCATGTCATAACAATGGAAACATGATTAAAGTCTCCCCTTTATTGAAATGTTACAATTTTATTTTAATTGTGATTCAAACAGTTTTGTTATTTAAATCTTGATTTAAGTCAAGTTCATTTAAATTTAACACTCTGGTTCAAAATAATAAATGGAAAGGTTTGTCTCCATTGATGAAGTTAGTTTGTCCCAGGACATATCCACTTTTGTCTTTTTCTGAGTGGCCTTTTTTGTGATAGTTGCCAATCAAGGGAGAAGCTACTTTAATTACTATAATCAATACAATGCCTGGATCTGTAGCAGAGATGCTCAGCAGGTTCCCCTTAGAGATATCTATACCCTGTAGGGAAGAATATGTAAACAAGTCACATGATTTCCTCCACAGAAACACAAAAACAGAATGCAACTATGGAGAAAATAAACACAATGCTATTTTATTCTAGACTGCAGAAAAATCTAAAATCATTATGGGTCACTTTGAAGAAGCGGAGCTCATCCTTTACAATGATTGCCAGTCTGCTTGCCTAAGTCAGAGGCAAACAAACTGGCACTCATTATAAAGGATGGAGCACATGAAAGCGCTCCGCCTATGCATACACACTGACCTGAATGTGCTTATGCACGAGAACGTGCCAGGTCATATGCAGTTCTTTGTCATTGGAGGAGGAGAAGAGCCACTACAAGAGTAGGGCAAAAGAACAAGATTGACAGGCTGCAGGCCAGAGCTGGACATCTAGCCTGAGAACAGCTGACATCGCGAGGACAACTTTGAAAGCTTTTATAACAGCAACTACATGGTTAAAAATGAAAAAAACAAAAACAAAGGAATACTGCTTCAACAACGCTAAGCTACAAGAGGAAATCGATTTTGAACAAGTACATGATATGGGGACAAATGAAAAAGTTGCGTTTTGACATCCTGAATGGTACTTCCTGCCTTTTTAAGTAGAATTCAAAATATCTTGTTGGGTTTCAGTGACAAATACAAATCGACTTCAGATACAGATTACTCAGTTCTCCAATGTTTTGCAAAACAAAGTTGGGTATTTCTCTAGCATACAGAGGGTTAATATTTTAAAGCAAAAAGTTAAAGCTCATTTTTCTTCCCTTAAAGGGACAGTAAACTCCGCTCCCTCCTACTTTTCATGCATCTGCTTCCAGGACCAGACGGCGGCTCTTCAGGAGCGCGGTCATCGAGATATTGAACTATAATTACTTCATCGGTATGGTCTACAACATGTGGCTGGCTTGCAAGCACACGTTGTAGACCATTCCGATGAACATACCTGGGAACTTTTGAAACAGGGTTACCCGGTGGGTAACCCTGTCAATGCTGACCTAGGAGGAAAATGACGCAAATCGCGTCATAAAGGGGGCGGGGCTTAGCCACAGAGGGGGGCGGGACAAAAGAAAAACCAAAAAAACCCCCTGCAAAATATATCTATGAGGGCGGGGAGTGGGAGGAACCGGGCGGGACAGAGCACAAGTGGGCAGAGTTTCTATTTAAACTCTGCCCACCCGGCGATCCACACATTGCACCGGAGACCCGGTAATTCAGTCTGAAATCCGGAGTCTCCGGGGCAAAACCGGAGAGTTCCCAGGTATGCCGATGAAGTTAGATATCCCGAGTCAGCACTCCTGAAGATCTGCCTAAAGTCGGACGTCCGGATTCTGCCTCTGACAGCTTTACAGCTCGTCAGGCAGAAAGGGGAGGGAATGGAGACCTTTATTTTATATCTCTCAAACCATAACGGTTTGAGAGATTGGGAATGAGGGCAGTAAGTATTTTTTAATTGTACCTATCAATTCGCCTATACTTTTTTCTCAAGTTTACTATCCCTTTAACATTAGTTAAAACCCAACAATGAGAGTAGCAGAATTACAAATATACAGCCCTATCCACCCCAAGCTTCTTGTCCCACTTCCAGATAACTATTATGGTGTCAGTGGCATCCTCTGTCTTAAAGGGATAGTAATGGTCAATTTTAAGTTGATTTAATATTGTAGACATTACAAAATGGTTAGCATTGATGTAAGTCTTATCTCTCAAACCTTTATGGTTTGAGTGCTATAACTTGCTAAAGTTACCTTTTCCTGACTGTTTCACTCAAGTCTGCCATCTAGCTGGCAGCTGCAGATTCAGGTCATTTGACCAGACACAGGCTCTTCAGCAGAGCTGAAATCACACTATTTAGAAATAAATACTTCCTTGTAATGGTCCACAAAGTGTGCTTGAAAACCAGGCACACTTTGTAGACTGTTCCAATGAAGTATTTATCTTTAGATATCATTATATCGGCGCTGCTGAAGAGCCGCATCTGGTCAAGAGACCAGAATCTGCTTCTGACAGCTTTACAGCTCGTCAAGCAGAAAGGGGAGGGAGCTGAGAACTTTATTTTCCTAGATCTCTCAAACCATAACAGTTTGAGAGATACAAATAAGTGCAAGTACTCTCTTTTAATTGTATCTAACCATATAGTTGATGCTTTTTTTCTGACATTATTATCCCTTTAATGGCTAATTAGATGGGTGTTACATCACTGCACCCAAGAGAAATCATTACAGCTGCCTAGAAGAGGAGAATTTGGAACGAGGAACCTCTATATTTATACAGTCGTTTTAGTATTCTGCTTTCCAAGAGGAAGAAAGTTGAAGTAGTTTAACACCAATAACACATTTAGTTTTATTTCCTGATGACAATTGCCCTTTAATAGGAAATCTGATCCAATTCAGTAACCTATTCACCCCAATCCTTAAAATAAATTATTTGATGTATGCCTAGTTGAATACAATTATCCCTTAGCGTTTTTCTTTGAAAAACCCCTTAATTATTGTACAATGTTGCTTACAGTGAATGTATTAAAACATAACTTTTATTGAAATCAACAAAAAAATAAAAATAAAACATTTAGCATCAGTGGTGCAGTAGAGAGACCATATTTAAACTAAACGGAATATATTTAATCTCTGTCCCGTCAGGTGTCATGACAGAACAGACAGCCGCTTAAGACTGTATGCGCACCTATTTGTTCAATAACAGACACTGTTATGATTTAACATATTGGCTAGAAGCCACGCATATAAACTCCAAATTCACAACGTAGCCTAGTTTGAGTTCAACTACAGTGTCTAAACTAATAACCGATCAAGGACTCCATTGTAAGGTATGGATACAAATAGGCCAAATCGTATCTTCCTAAGTTTATTACCACATTCAATAATGTGTAGCAGGAAAGTGTGTTCCTAAATGTTAGCTAATTTTTACCCCAAAATCAAAGGGTCGATATACAGCTACAACTTCTAGTTGTAGTTGCAATTAGAAATTGTAGCTGTATATCAACCCTTTGATTTTATATTTACATTTTATTTAAATCCATGATTTTTACTTGAAATGCTAGTTTAAGATGCGTAGTTTTGTTAGTTTATGAAAATTAGAGAGTACTGGAAGGTGTGCTAGCCCGAAACTAACTTTCCTACACTCCCCCCCCCCCCCCATCAGACCTGCCACTGCCTACCAGCCATTGCTAACTCATGTGCATAAATGCCAAATAATGTTAAATGTGTCAAATTATTGCTTTACATAAAAAATGGTAAACCTAAATATAACCAGTTTTGAAAGCTATTTTAAAATAAACTATTTATTACAAAGTGGCACTCCCATTTAAAGATTAAGGGCACTTTGTAGACCATTCCAATGAAGTAGTTCTTTTTAAAGATTGCGATCTCGGCTCTGCTGAAGAGCCGCCGGCTGGTCTGCGGACCAGAATCCAAGTCTGTCAGCTAGAGCTATGACGTCACGGAGGGGGGAACTTTAGTTGTGAATATCTCTCAAACCATAAAGGTTTGAGAGATAAGCCTTTCATAGTTCTTAATATTTTTAATGCCTACAATACCCTTTAAGGGGTTCAGTCTATGCTGCTACCTTACAGAGAAAAAAAACATGAGCAGCTGGAGAGATCTAGAATTGTGTGTGACCGAATCAGGGGCAGGTCTCAGTAGAAACCAAAAGTGAATAAAAGTGCATATAAATTTTATGTATGGATGTTTATGTGTGTGTGTGTCTATTATATAAATCTATTGTTTCTCTATTTGTTTAAATATATAACTTTTTATTGTAAAAGCACTCCAAGACATACTTGTACTTTAACTGGTAAAACATTTTCTAAATAAAAAATAAAGACACGAAAGGCAACAGCTATTAGCCATGTTTTTGAAAATGAAGAAGCAGCTGGGAAATGCACACCAGTGAAGTATTATTCAGAACTAGCAGTGTGGGACAGCGTTGCCAGTCTGTTTGTGATTTATTATTGTATTTCGTTTTCTAAAGTGCACGTCACAATGTTCTCTTTTAGGCCTCCCCTTCTTCCAAATACCCCCCAAGACAAATTGAAGTCCCATACAGACACATAGCTCCCCATGCAATCCTCATAGTGAGAGAGACACATCCATATACATCCCATACTGAGAGAGAAACACACACACACACACAGACATCACACAATAAGACACGCACAGACATCACACAATGAGACACGCACAGACATCACACAGTGAGGCACACACACACGCACAGACATCACACAGTGAGGCGCACAGACATCACACAGTGAGGCAGGCACACACACACACACACACACACACACACACACACACACACACACACACACACACACACACACACACACATCACACAGTGAGACTGAGACATACACACAGACATCACACAGTGAGACAAATCATCATAGTATTTGGACTTTGGAGAGTGTTATTTCAATTCTGTCAGAGTTGTAGTTCAAGAGTAATTAAATGATAAAGTATCCCCCTCCTGCCCCTTTTACTGATATAACACTGCTCAGCTTAGAGCAGCAGGGAGTGTCCAGGGAGATGGCAGAGAGGGACTATCTTCAATTAAGATAAGGGAAAAGGCTGAAAAAACTGTCAAGGGGGGCAGGACTTTCATTGTTCTCACAGTAGTAAGATTGACCCTTGATGTGAGCGGTCTGGTCTATGGACTGGATTCCACATCTGCGGAGTGGGGGCTTACACTAGGTAAAAGGGGCAGGAGGGGGAAACTATCTTTCAATTAGTCTTGAACTACAACTCTTACAGTAATTAAATAACATTGTTTTTTATTTGGCTCAGTTTGGAAGTTTTAACTTGGAACACAGCTAGTGTGGTGATGACACTGAAGCAGTGTCATTTTATTTAACTTTGCTCTATTACTTATTTCTGGTATTGGCACAGAGTTAACACTTTCAGTGCCAGAGGGGGACGGAACACAGTGCTTTGCAATGCATACTGTACCCCTCTGGCATTGAAAGGGTTAAACAGGATCAAGGGAAATCTACTGGGACATCCTGAGTGAGGAGCAGAAAATGAAAACCTGTGCTATAAGTTCCACAGGATAAGTCATAATCATAGTTGGGAACTTTTAAAAAACCCTCACCCAGAGATCTGAAGCCCAGAGGGGGTAAAAAAAAGGTAGATTGCATTAACCCTTTGAGTGCCAGAGGGGTCGCAACCGCAAAGCATTGCATACTCTTTTTGCACTCAAGGGGTTAAATGAAAAGTTTGAATGCACTTATCCACTCGTCTCCCTGTCCTCTCGTGAAGCTGGTAGGTAAGCAAGCAATCTTATCTTCCTACTGACATCTGCCCCGCATATTAATTGGCTGGCTGAGGTCACTTGCCCCGGATGCAAGCATCAGCCTTCTGACATGAGCTATTCTGTTTTTTTGTTTTTAATTGCACAGATGCTTGCTTTACCCAGAGAACTTGCCGTTTCTTCCAGAGAGAGTGCCGTAAAATCCGACCAGGTATGGTCATAATACTACAGAGGTGTCCAACATACTGGACATGTGAAGTGTATTATTAAAAAGAAATGGTAATGTTTGTATTAGCTATATTGCATTTATAGTGGGGATGGCAGCACATCTCATTGCACCCAATGTGCAAATGCAGCAGCATTGTGTAGAGAGGGAGGGAGGCAGCATGGAGGCACCCAAGGGAAAATAACTCCGTCGTAGCGAAGACCCCATAAAGCAAAGCACAGGAACAGTTCCTATAAGGAGTAGGCACAATAGCAGAGGAAGCTGGTGTCAGTGAAAGAATGTGTGTGGAGGATAGATGGTGGTGGTTTAACCCTTTGAGTGCCAGAGAGGTACGTAAAGCGATGAGTTGCGTACCCCACTGGCACTCAGAGGGTTAAAGTAACCCAGCACACAGCCTTACAGACAGGCCAGTAATGAGTGCCATAGTTAGAGGGCAGACTGCAGGCCCAGGCTGGGGACTGTTTCTCACCTCCATCCCTTGTTCTCGCTCTCACGTTAGGACACTTCTGCCTTGTCAGAGGCATAATTAGAATTTTCTTGGTACAGCTTAAATCATGGGGATCCCAAAGGCCTCTCTTGTAGTTGTGTTAGGAGCAATTCTACAAACCAAGTGCATTACTGCAGAATACTAATTGGCCATATCTTACGGACGTAAATTGGGAATGTATATTCTTAACCCTTTGAGTGCCAGAAGGTTGGCCAGTGACCACTGTGGCACTCAGAGTATTAAATGTGATGTCCACTACATTGCAGTTTGCCCCATAACGGTTATGCTTTTGTTATGGCGTGTAATGTTCTCATGTGCTCACGGTCTCATTTTTGTTTGTGCTATTTTGGAGGGACAGAACACTGCAAAAAGGCCCTGATCCCAAGGAAACGGCTTGTTTAATTATGTGTCTATAATGGCTGATAAAATGAATATCAAGTTACATATATATAAGTGGCAGTGTTGCATGAAGTAAATGTGATAAGAGCATAGATGGCGAAGATACATTTGTAAGTGTGTGTCAATTAGTTTTAGAGGGCATACATGTTAAATTTGGCAAAGTATTGGGGCATGATGTGAGGGAACTGACAGAAGAGCTGAGAGGTGAATTGTGTGTCCCTGAGTTTGTTGTATAGATATTTTGTATGATGTTCTGAGCAAAGTGTTTGGGCAGTTAGTGGGTAGGAGCTGAGGAGGGCAGTGAATTGCTGTTACACCGACGTAGCAGTGCTTAGATGGCGCTCCTATTGTCTTGTGGTAGAGCCTCGTGTCGTAACCCTTTGAAAGCCAGATGATACTGAAAGCATTGGATACATTTGTGGCACTCAAATAGTTCATTCTCAGTGTAGTCCGATGGTGCACGCTGGACTCCGCTCCCTCTTAGGTCCCCATCTTGCCAGGGAACATAAGAGGGAACAGAGTTAAAGGGACAGTAATTCCCCCCCGCCATAAAAATATCCAGTTTTGTAGATTTTCAAATATTAATCAATACGCTCCAAACCCTCTCTCTCAAACCGTTATGACAGCAGGAGAATCGAGTCGTACGACTTGAGGAGGCTCTGCAGCAGAGCCGAAATCGCGTTATTGCTAAAGAATGCATTCATTTGAAAGGTCTAAAAAGTGTGCCTGGTTTGCAAGCACACTTTGTAGACCTTTCCAACGAATGCATTCTGTTTAAGTAAAGTGATTTCAGCTCTGCTGCAGAGCCACCTGCTGGTCCCCGGAGGAAGGGGGGAACTTTGAATCCCTATATCTCTCAAACCATAGCGGTTTGGGAGATAGGGATAATATTTTAAACTCTACATAACTGGAAAAAAAGTTTTTTGGACATTTCTGTCCCTTTAAGCAAACGGCATTGGAGTATAGGGGGAAGTAACCATTTGAGTGCCACCAATGTATCCGATGCACTGGATAGCCATCTGGCACTAAAAGGCTTAACACACATAAGAGGAGCTAGCAGAGAAGAAGAGGAGCGCCGTCTAAGAACTGCTACGAAGTTGTGAGTTGGGTGAAGCCTTGGATGTAGCATATGTGTCATGGATGGAGCAGGAGAATGGAGCGCTCGAGTGGACACTGCTTCAGGTGTAATAAAGGAGTCTGTAGAGACATGTTGAGGAGCACCCAGGTCTGTGAAGGGCCAGTGGTGGAGGGCTTATACAGAGTTGAGGTGTTTTGTTAGGCAGTGTGTGGGTTGGTCCATGTTTGTCTCAACCTAAAAAGTGTTCATTGTTGTCTGCATGTAGCCTTCCTTCTACACGTTTCTCTCACTTCCCTTCATGACCCCAGTTCCCATTTTTGCTTCTCTGTACCCCTCCTCTTTACTTCTGTTGTGTGCGTTAACCCCTTCACTGCCACAGGGGTATGCAACGCGTACAACAGAGGTGTGTGTGTGTGTGTGTGTGTGTGTGTGTGTGTGTGTGTGTGTGTGTGTGTGTGTGTGTGTGTGTGTGTGTGTGTGTGTGTGTGTGTATGTATGTGTGGTGGTGGTGTGTGAAGCCCTGACAGCATAAATAAAACCTCTTCAGCAAGAATATGGAGACACTCCCAGGCATCGTTAACCGATCTGAGTGGCAGAGGAGGAGCTAAACCATTGCTAAGTAATGCAATGGATACCCCTTTGGCTGTCCAAGGGTTAATAAGACTTCATTGTTTTACTCCTAAAGTTTTCAAGATTTGGCTGGAAAGGACAATTGCAGGACAGAGGACCATGAAGCGGGGAAACCGTCCTCCACGCAGCGAGACGGTACACTTGCATATCATCTCCACTGTCACACCGTACAGTTCCATATGCTGGGCAGACAAGACAGTGCAGCACTGGTGGGACAATCCTACAGCACTCACACAGTCTTGTCTGCCCAACAGATGGAGCTGTACGGTGTGACAGTGGAGAAGATATGCAAGTGTACAGTCTCACCGTGTGGAGGACGCTTCTCCCGCTTCATGCTCCTCTGTCCTGCAGCAGACAGGAAAATGTGCAATAATTATGGCCTTACTTAACTCCTTGTGTGCCAGAGGGTTGCGCAACACATTCCTGAGCAAAGCGTTGCGTAACCCTCTGGCATTCAGTGGGTAAACGGTGTACCACATGCGCATGCTGCCTCTCCTCTGTGTTGCGGTCTAAATATTGCAAGCTATGAAAGAATTGGGTTTAGTTAACACCTTGTGTAAATGAGTGTGTGTGGTGTGTGTGTGTATGTGCACATGTATGTATGTCAGAGTGCATGTGTGTCAGTCATGTTTTCTTACAGCAAGATGCTGCAGAGATTTTGACAGGAGTGGCCCCTGTCCACTCCTTTCAAAATTACACCTCCCCGTATCTGTAAGACTGGAAGTATGGATGAGATTTCAATATCCACTTCTGGGTGCGTGTAGACACAGGGTTTCTCTTTTATTTATACAGAAAGGGTTCTCGCTGGGTAATGTCACGTTCTGCAGAACTATACCTGGGAACTTTGTCTTCTAGAGTTCCCGTATAAGACTCACGTGGTGCCGGAGGGAGCATATAAATTATGAGAATTGTGACACAAAGGGGTGGGGGCTAAATCACAGATGGGGGCAGGGCTTAGTGGGCTGTACAATAAAGATGATGGGAAGAAGTGGATGGGAAGTGGGAGATACAGGCGGGGAAGGAGCAGCAGTGGGCAGAGTTTCATAAGAAACTCATCAACTGACAGTCAGCCACTGTCCCCACAGACCTGGTAATTCAGTAAAAAATCTAGAGTCTCATAACCCAGCTGAGACAAGAAATATGTGAAATGTTGAGATAGTTTGTAAGAGCAGGATATGTGAGTGAGGCTGATGAAATTAGAGGAACAGGAGCAAATCTAGGCCAAACCATGAGCACTATAGGGGACAAATAACACATTGATTTAAATTGTATTTTTAACCCCTTTAATGCTAGCACGGTCTCCAATGCATTGAGAAGCAAAGTGCTAGATAACTCTTTAGCATTCAAGGGATTAAGCATCCCATTTAAAAATCAGTGATGATTTGGGTATATTTTAGTTTTTTTGGGGCGCGGATGGTTTGCTTTAGAACTGCCCCAGTTCTGCACAGTACATCAACCTTAGTGATGTACACAATGTCAGATATTACATTTCAAGAGCCCATGATCCAGTACAGTGGTTTCCAAAGTTAGTCCTCTGTGCTCACATCAGGTTATGTTTTCAGGGTATCTATACTTGACCACAGGTAGGTTATTAGTGGATAGACATTGTGATTACAGGGATAGTAATACCTTATTTAAACTTTAGTTCCGAGTATTATTTACGACTTTTTTTTTTTTTTTTTTTAACATGTTGCTCTATATAATTACTTACAGATTTGTAGTTCTAACACTGTTAAAGCTGAAATGATCCCCCTCCCTTCCCTTCTGGCTGCCTCCCCTTAGATTTGGAATCTGGTCGTGGGACTGGACGGATGCAGTGAGGGACAATCTTCATACAGTAAGTATAAGGAAAACCCTGCCCCCTTGATGAAGGAGGGCAGGATTTTCCTTTTGCTTACTGAAGATTGTCCCTCGCTGCTCTCCATCCACACCAGACAGAAAGGATCAGTGACAAGGGGAAAGGGGAGGGAGGGGGATGCTTTTGGCTTCAATAGCATTTGAACTACAAATCTGTAAGTACCTATATATAGCTCAACATATTAAAAAAATTGTAAATAATACTCGGAGCTAAAGATTAAATGAAGTATTACTATCCCTTTAAATACCTCTTGCTAAAGGTTCAGTAACGTTTTAGTTTGAATTAAAAACAAAACCATATTTAGGAGGTTTCCTACTATAATAACTTTGAAACCAAGAGTCTCACAAGAGTTCTACCCTTATTTTACTCAACAGAGAAAGCTCTACAATATGGGTTTACTATTCCTTTATGTAGTGAAATCCTTAAAACCTGATTTGTTGATGTGCCCTGAGGAATCGCTGTTCCAGTGATATCTCCATCTCTGACGTATAAATAATGGAATAATCTGGTCTACATGTGTTTTTCTTACCTCTTGGGGTTTTGTTCATTGCCTTTGTCGTGCCCATGTTTAATCATTTTATATCGTCCATGTTTGATGGAGGGCCGCGTTATCAACATGCCACTGAGTGCAACTCTGTAGGAAAGGAGACACTGTTAGGATCACTGGGCAGTCTAAAAATTGCCTGAATATGTCAAATGCATGACAGCATCCAAGCTGCACCATGCTGCTTCACGCAAGGTAAGAATCACCCGAGAAAATCAGGGGCAATAGGTTTTACACTGGTGAACTTACAGCAGTGGGAATAACTCTATGCTAAAATTGCACCAATGAACAGGGCCTACATTTACTGAGAGAGATCTAATATTTAGAGAGATAAGAAAGTCACCTTAAAATCCTATCATGAGATTCTCACCTAACTGCAATGTCATCGTCTTCACCCCCCCATCCCCAGTAGTTGTTGGGAAATCCATTCATCTTCATGTATTGCTCTGGAGTAAGGGCAGAAACCCCTCCAAAATAGGACTTGTAAGGCAACCTGCAACAAGAATAGAAGGGATTATATGTATTTAAAGAGCCAGCCACGGAGGACTAAAGGTCACACTACTATTTAACCCACTGAGTGCCACATGGGTGTCCAGAGGACTTGCGAAGCAATGCGCAGTACCCCTCTGGTACTAAAAGGATTAAAGTACAGGTTGACAACCTGCACTCCTTATTGGTCTACAATTTCAGTCATCATTGGTCTACCACTGGTAAGCTGAGAATTATGTAGTCCAACAACAGCTAGAAGGCTGTAAAAATTACCCAATCCTAATTTAAAGGGATACTTAACATTATAAATCCTATATAATAATTCACCAAATGTGTGTTTGTCAGAAGCCGTCATGCTCAGTAGAGACGGATGAGCGCGCTGCAGTCATACGCACTACAGACTGCCCACACCGCGGCTGATAACAGAGCGGGGCTTTCGGTGAGCAGAGAGGACTATGGTCTGAATTCGGAGCGCCCCCGCTCCAGACCAGCCGCGGCGTGGGCAGTCTCTACTCCGCAGGAATGCACCGTGGCCGTTGCTGGGTGCCACTGTGGCCCGTGTACACGGGGTTTTCAACTAGTAAAAAATAATAGAATACATTTATGCAAGAACCCTCCATCTTAGTATAATAAAGGTACCCCAACAGCTTCTTAACAAACATTATTACTGTCCAAACTAGCATTTTTGTTTGTGACATTTTAAATGTAGCATTTTCACTGTGGCATTTTCATTTTAAAGGGACAGTAATGTTTCACAAAAACAGCAGATCCAATTCATAGTATTTGAGCCATAGAGACTGATATTTCAATTCTGTCAGAGTTGTAGTTCAAGAGTAAATTAATTATAAAGTACCCCCTCCTGTCCCCTTTTACCTAGTGTAAGCCCCTTTCCCTCAGATGGGGAATCTGGTCCACAGACCAGACAGCTCACAGCAAGGAACAACATTCTTACTGTGAGAACAATGAAAACCCTGCCCCCCTTGACAGGTTTTTCGTCCCTCACTGCAATCTACCTGGACACACCCTGCTGCTCTGAGCTGAGCAGATTTGGCTGGAAGATCAGCAGCTGACAGACATCAGGGCTCCTAATGCCCCATCGTGAGGTCTGATTTTTTGTTTTGTAAGCAGTTGGTTGAGGAGCAAATTTCAACTTGAACATCCTTAGATCACAAGGAACATTGACTCCAGTCAAAGGTGGTAGGGTCATAGCCCTGGTGGCATACCCTTCCCGCTGCTTCTGAATAGGATAGCTACACTACCAAGGATTGGTAGACTGCAAGACTGAAATGGCCCGTCTCATATACTGTGACCAACAACTAGAGAGAAGTGCGATGTGAATCATACTACATAAGTAGTCATTTGTTGGACCTCCAGCTGTTGTTGACTACAGCTCCAATGGGAGTTGTAGTCTGCAACAGCTGAAGGGCCAAAGATTGACTACCCCTTCATTATATAAATACAAGGGTCACAGTGCCGGCCGGTCGCGGTTCAGTCATGTGCAGTAAAGAATGCCAGCACCGCGGATGATACGGAGCGGGCAGTCTCTACTGCGCATGACTGCACAGCGTGCAGTCATCTCTATTGCGCTTAATGGCTTCTGACAAACTTTAGCAAATTATTATATAGGATATTGCAATGCAATATACCTCGATTTATTGTAACAGGAAGCACTGTGTACAATATGATAATGAAAGCCTGAATGGCTGTCACATTTTTCCAACCAGACAAACTGTAGTTTACATAAGACACTGCTGATATGCGTGTTGAAATGTTGAACTGCTAAGGAAAACAAGCTTTCTTGCAACATTTGTGTGTGCAGGATTTAAGAAAATAATGAAAACTTGAAAAAGTTAATCTGTATTTGATATGAACAAAGTAAATATGTTTGCAGTTAAAGAAACACCATCACCAACCTGAAACCATGTCCCTATTAGCTCTTTACAGTAGGTGAACCATTATGGAGCCTGTTCTGAGAGGCTCTGCACTCCAGTGAGACTCCACGGCAAATAGACATCAGCAGGCATCTCTTGTCTGATGGGCTCTCAGGCTCACCGCCAGTGCAATGACCCATGGTAGGCTTGAGCATCATGTATTCATCCCTGTGGCTGAGCTACTGTAAATAGTTGTATGTAGGGGAGCATTCTTTTTCTATTAAATTATCTTATTTATTTATTTACTTACAGTAAAGAAAGACCCAATCAATCTTTTGAAAGGCACAGAGAGCACTTTAGGAGGCTCAATGATGGTTTAATACTGTAAAGTAGTGATAGGGACATGGGTTTAATGTTGGTATTAGTGTACCTTTAACGTCACATGTTCAAGAATGATTTAGGGTCCTATGCACAAACACAGAGATACAATTCTATAGCAAACTAGCTGCACAACAAGGGAAAAATACAATTTCTACTGATTAAAATAGGATTTTTAACTGTTTGAATGATAGAGAGGTCTCCAATTAATTGCGCTGCAATCAGATGAGGGCCTCTCTAGAATAAAAGTGGTTAAATATCTTGCAGTGGTTTTGGGGATTAGTTTGTTATTCTGAATTTATACACTTATTCCACATAAATTCTCTCGACAGGTAACTGTTCAGTCTCCAACCATCAATATATTGTCTTTTCATGATCACACTTGCTTCTAATGGGCTCTCTCACCCAGCTGTCATGTTCTGTCAGTGCCATCCTAGCCTGGATTGTCAGGTTTCAGTGCTAGGTCTCTTGGGGTGTCACTTGATGTCACAAATGAAAGAGACTGCACCAGAACAGCGTGAAGTACAAACAAGTGAATTATTCTCACACTAGCAAAGTGGTGACAGCATTGCAAGGACTGTTGTAATGAAGTACATTTGTATATACCTATAAAATGAATAAAGAATGCAAAGAACTACCAATGCATTTCAGTATAACTTCAGATTCAATGCATTTACATGCAAAAAGAACAAAATAATAGGAAGAGCACCAAAAGAAATAAGTATAATTTTGATTATGGCCAAAACAATTGTCCTATGCCCTAAATACTTGTCCTACACTCTTAATATAAATAGTAAGTGAATGGAGCAATGACAATATTATATTGATTTATACATGATTGTGATGAACGTGTCAAAAGCTAGAGAGGTCTCTAACACATTCATCACAGACCTCTAACATCCATGGTGTTTAAAGAGGTGATCGCTCTCCCTACAGTGGTGGTGAAAGTGGGGAGTAATCTCTTATAAGGTTCAGACCACTCAGTCCCTATAGTTGGTGCACACGGTGGAAAGAAGTGGTAGATCAAAGTACTCTCTGCCACCACAGCAGGCAATCTCACTGTATACTCCCTGCAGAAGAGAACAGTACTGGTGGCTCACTCTGTACATCCCTGGCACTCTGCCCGAATGAGACAGAGAAGAGCTGTAGCCAAAGCAGAGAAGAGAAGAAAAGCTAAGCAAGAAACAGACAGGTGCCAACTTTCCCAGATATGTTCTGTAGCAACCATTTTGACTGGATTCTGTGAGCGGGGATAGAGTGAAGGAGGGACAGTGTGAACAGGGAGGGATGGGAGGAGGGACAGTGTGAATAGGGAGGGTATGAGGGACAGTGTGAAAGGGAAGGCTGTAGGGGATGTGGGACAGTGTGAATGGGGAGGGAACACAGTGTGAACATGTATATTTATAGCAAGGGGTGCCCACTCTTTTTCAAGTTTGATGTGATGGGTGAGCACTGTTGCAAGTGTTATAGGTATGTATAGGATGGAGGAATTGGTGAACTGAATAGTGCTGTTAGTGCTTCCTGGAAATTTGCAGTGGTGTGTCTGTGCACGCGTGTCTATGTGCGCGCGTGTCTCTGGTGCGTGCGTCTGTGCCTGTGCGTGCGTGTCTGTGTGCACGTGCCTGTGTGCGCGTGTCTCTGATGCGTGTCTGTGTGTGCCTGTCTGCGTGCGTGTCTGCCTGCGTGCGTGTGCGTGTCTCTGGTGTGTGCCTGTGTGTACGTGTACCAGGCAGATAGGGTTGCCACCTTTATTTACAAAAAATATCGGCCATGGCATTCCCTCCATAGACTTAACATTGGACAGAAGCCAATTTTTTACCGGCCTGCCGGTAAAATACCGGCTGGGTGGCAACCCTACAGGCAGGCAGAATGTTGACCCTATATAACAACAAGGTTGTAGAAGCAGAATTTACACAGGGAAAAGACATCATACTGATGCATTTAGCAGTGAGACTGCTATTGAAAGTGACTGGTTCCAGGTGAAGAGTTAGAAGGAATCTGGTGACTATCATTTCAAAGGATTTATTGCATTTAAGGTTGGTTACTTACCATATAGTGAGCATTAGAGGATAATATAAAGCTATTTGAATTGTAAAACCAAGCATGAGTGATAGCAGGTTAGCCAATCTCACGCAGTGCACATCTTGTCACATGTTTAAACACTTGGAGCAATCGTTCCAGGGGTCATACCGCTGTGCCAAGTGTGAGCATATTTTCTCTTTAGAGTCTAAGATATTGGATTTGGAGAGAAATATTGCAACATTGCGAGACATTGGAAACCTGGAAAGGAGTTTAGAACTCACAGAGCAGGTAGTATGTGGGGTTAGTGGTGAAGAGGGTGGAGTTGTAGATGAGGAGCGACAGGTAGGCAGCTGGGTAACAGTAAGGAGGGGAGGTAGTGGGCAGAGGAAGAGGAAGGCCAGTTCTGAGTTGACTCAGTCCAACAGATTTGCAAGATTGTTTGAAGATGTTGATGAGAATTGCTCAGAATTGGCAACACTGGAGAGGGCTGATTCCTCTAGCAGCCAGGGGAACAGTCCTCCTTCCAGGCTAGATGGGATGCAGAGCAGGCAGAAACCAAGGCAGGTGGTGGTAATAGGGGACTCTATTATTAAGAGGGTAGATAGGGTAATCTGCCGCCAGGAACGTGAATGCCGAACAGTATGCTGTCTCCTGGGTGCTCGGGTTCGGCATATTGCGGACAGGGCTGACAGATTATTGGGAGGGGCTGGAAGTGATCCAGCTGTCTTGGTACATATTGGAACCAATGACAAAACAGGAGGAAGATGGAGGTCCCTAAAGAATGATTTCAGGGATTTAGGGTGCAAGCTTAAGGCAAGGACCTCATTTTCTGAAATACTACCTGTGCCATGCGCCAGTGCAGGTAGGCAGAGGGAGCTCAGGGAGCTTAATGCATGGCTCAAGCAATGGAGTAGGAAGGAGGGTTTGGGGTTTTTAGAACACTGGGCAGACTTTGCTCTTGGGTACAATCTATATGGAAGAGATGGATTGCACCTAAATGGTAGAGGAGCCTCTGTGTTAAGGGAGAGAATGCTAGGAAGCTTGGAGGAGCTTTTAAACTAGGAAAGGGGGGGGGGGTATAGATAGCAAAAATGGGGTAGATAGAGCAGATAGGAACTGGGTCCAAGTAAATGACCAGGGGGGTGGAGAAAGGGTGGGGAGAAATTTAGTCAGTAGGGAGGAACTCCTAGTAAATGAAGGTGAAGAAAAAAGGCATGTAGGGATTGATATATGTAAAGACTTCAAAATCAATTGTATGCTAGCAAATGCAAGAAGTATGGTAGATAAAATAGGAGAACTAGAATTGCTGGCGGTTAATGAGCAATTGGACATAATTGGAATAACAGAAACATGGTGGAACGATGCACATGACTGGACTGTAAATATAGAGGGCTATTCCCTGTTTAGAAGAGACAGAATTAATAGAAAAGGTGGAGGTGTGTGCTTATATTTGAAAACAGAGCTAAATCCAGTTTTGCGAGGTGATATTAGTGAGGAAACTGGCCAAACTGTGGAGTCCATGTGGGTAGAAATCGAGACTAAATGTGGTGTGAAAGGTAAAAAGAAGTTGTTGGTGGGCATATGCTACAAACCACCAAATATCGATGACAATGATGAGGCCCAACTGCTATTGCAAATGAGGAAAGCTGCCCAGTTTGGGCATACTATAATTATGGGAGATTTTAATTATCCAGATATCAACTGGAAAAATGAGACCTGTCAGAGTGCTAAGGGTAGCAGGTTTTTGAACACGCTTCGTGAAAGCTACATGTCACAAATGGTGGAAGCGCCGACAAGAAATAACAATGTATTGGACCTAGTGATCACTAATAACACAGAAATGGTATCCAATATTAAGGTAAGAGAACATTTGGGAAACAGTGATCACAACATGGTTACATTTGAGATCTGTCTAGCAAAGCAAAAATGTATAGGTTCAACCAAAACTCTTAATTTTAAAAAAGCGAACTTCAAATTGTTAAGGGCCTCAATGCAACACATAGACTGGGATATTTTATTTAAAGGCAAAAATACTGAGGAAAAATGGTCAGAATTCAAATTTAGGTTGCAGAAATGTACCCAACAGTATATACCAATGGGGAACAAGTGCAAAAGAAGTAAGTCACAGCCAATGTGGTTAACTGCACATGTAAAGAAGGAAATGGCAAGGAAAAAAAAAGCATTCAAATTATTGAAGTCAGAAGGAACTGAACAATCTTTCTTAAAATACAGGGAGTGCAACAAAGATTGCAAAAAGGCAATTAGGGTAGCAAAAATAGATAATGAAACTCGAATTGCAAGGGAAAGCAAGACTAATCCAAAAAAGTTTTTTAAATATATAAATAGCAAAAAACTTAAGAGGGAGTGCATTGGACCATTCAAAAATGAGATGGGCGAGTTGGTTAGTGAGGATAAGGAAAAGGCCGATGTTTTAAACACTTTCTTTGCATCAGTATATACAAGGGAGCAAGGAATGGTAGAAGAGCCTCCGCAAGTAACAAATAAAACAATACAATTAATAGATATTGGCTTAACTCAAGGAGATGTCATGGGAAGACTGAACAAAATTAAGACCGACAAAGCACCGCGTCCTGATGGTATACATTCAAGGGTTCTTCAGGAACTCAGTGCAGTGTTAGCAAAACCCCTATATTTACTCTTTAAAGATTCTATTACCACAGGCTCAGTGCCACAGGATTGGCAAAGAGCTAACATAGTGCCTCTATTTAAGAAGGGAACTAAAACAGAACCTGGGAATTATAGACCAGTGAGTTTGACCTCTGTAGTGGGAAAACTATTAGAAGGCATAATAAGGGACTATATTCAGGATTACAACACAAAAAAATAAGATCATTAGCACGAATCAACATGGTTTTATGAAGAATAGATCATGCCAAACTAATCTTTTCAGCTTCTATGAGGAGGTAAGCAGCAACCTTGACAATGGCAAGGCAGTAGATGTAGTATATCTAGACTTTGCAAAGGCATCTGATACAGTACCACACAGAAGGCTGGTGTATAAAATAAGGAAATTGGGGCTAGGAGATAACCTTTGCAATTGGATACAAAACTGGCTGAAGGATAGGGAACAGTGTATGGTTGTAAATGGAAAATTCTCCAGTACAGTTAAAGTGGAGAGTGGAGTACCTCAGGGTTCAGTATTGCGTCCGCTGCTTTTTAACATGTTTATAAATGACCTGGAAATAGATATAGAAAGCAAATATCAATATTTGCAGATGATACTAAATTATGCAAAGTCATTAATTCAGAACAGGATATTTTCTCTCTACAGAGGGACTTACATACAATGTCAGATTGGGCAAACATGTGGAATATGAAGTTTAATGTGGGGAAGTGTAAAGTCATGCATTTGGGAGGAAACAATCCCAAGGCTACTTATAAACTTAATGGAATAATTTTAGGTGACTCGTTGCTAGAAAAAGACCTGGGTATCCTTGTCAACTACAAACTTGGAAACAGTGACCAGTGTCAAACAGCAGTAGCAAAGGCAAACAAAGTCCTGTCTTGCATAAAAAGAGGTATTGAAGCAAGAGTGGATAACATTATTTTGCCATTATACAAATCATTGGTAAGACCTCACCTTGAGTATGCAGTGCAATTTTGGGCACTGGTTCTGAAAAAGGATATACTAGAACTAGAGAGGGTACAGCGGAGAGCAACAAAATTAATTAAGGGAATGGAGGACTTGACATATGAGGAACGACTAAACAAACTTGGTTTATTTACTCTAGAGAAAAGACGACTAAGAGGAGACCTTATCACATTGTACAAGTATATGAGAGGTCAATACAAGGATCTCTGCGGAGAGCTATTTATTCCAAGGCCTGATCAGGTGACCAGGGGACACCCCTTGAGATTAGAGGAAAGGAGGTTTAAACTTCAGCAGAGGAAGGGTTTTTTTACGGTAAGGTCTGTCAAATTGTGGAATTCATTGCCCAGGGAGGTAGTTATGGCAGATACAATGGATACATTTAAGAGAAGATTAGATACATTTCTTTCAAAAGGGAACATACAGAGTTATACTGTTTATCAGTAGGCTGATCAGGAAGGTCTGATAAAGACTAATTTAATTGGTAGCAGGAAAGCTATAAAATTCTCAGTTACTGAGGTATGAGGCGAAGGTTGAACTTGATGGACTTGTGTCTTTTTTCAACCTAATTTACTATGTTACTATGTTACCTTCAGGCCAGTGCTCCAGAGTGAGATACGCAAATGGCTTGTTAAAAAGGATACTTTCTTCAATAAAAATCAGATCGGACTAGTTTTCCACCATCCAATGCCAATTAAAAAAAGTGATTCCCTTTCTAGCCTGATTAACACTATAGTGCTTTCTAATCAATGAAAATAATTCTTGTTAAACACCTTTATATATTTTATTAGAGATATAAACAATCTGCAACTTTTTTACTTGAATAAGGAAAAAACAACAGTACTAAGCACTCTATATTCCAAGTGGTATCTGTCTAAATATGAATCAGTTATTCAACACCAAAACATCTCAGAGAAATTAAAGGGGATCACTCATCTTCTTCAACCTTGACTTCATCTTCTAGTTTAAGTTTGTAGAAGCTGTAATCCTTTGGTTTTGTTGTTTTTAGTTGCTGAAATAAAAGCGTTTAAAGTTGTCGTCATGACATCAGCTGCTCCCAGTCTACGGGTACAGCTCCAGCCCGTCAATCTTGTTCTTTTGCCCTCCCCTAATCGTGGTTCTTCTCCTCCTCCGATGACGGAAGAGGACTAAATATGACCTGGCGCGCTCTCGTGCATAAGCGTATTCAGGTCAGTGTATATGAATAAATGGACACATCCTTTATAATGAGTGCCAGTCCACTTGCCTAAATCAGAGGCAAGCGGACTGGCACTCATAAAGGATGCTCTCCGTCTATGCACACACATTGACCTGGACACGCTTATGTACGAGGATGCACCAGATCATATGCAGTCCTCTTCTGTCATCGGAGGAGGAGAAGAGCCACTACAAGGGGAGGGCATAAGAAGATTGACAGGCTGCGGGTTGGAGCTATACCTGCAGCTGAGAGAGGACAACTTTAAACACTTTCATATCAGCAACTACTTGCTTAAACACAACAAAATATAAGGATTACAGTTTGTACAAACGTAAACTACAAAAGGAAGTCAATGTTGAAGGTGGTTAGAGATCCCCTTTAAGTAAAACTCCAGACAAAACTATAAGGTAAAAGTAGAAAGGGGTGGGCGATTAAAAATAAATAAATAAATAAAAAAAAAAAAAAAAGAGGATGGAGGAAAGTGTAACCAGTAGGGGATATGGTAAAATATGAGTGGGAGGAAACAAACAACATTGTATGTCTCCCCTAGTATGCCCTACATTTCCTCACTGAGTAAACTCCTAAAGTGATGTTATGAAAGAATATATGGCCTGTTTGTACTTCACTCCACTTATGCACAGTCTGATACAGCTGTGATCATTGGCTATTTCTTCTCTTTGGTACAGTTTGTTCCAGAATTGCTCCTCTTCTTTTGTCTATAAGGCACGTAAGGGCATATTCAAGAAGATGAAGAGGAGAAATTCTGGAGCAACTGCACCACAGGGCACAAATGAGAATCCCCAATGACTAAAATGACATTTTTTTACCAACCATTGAGTTACCAGGGTGGGAAGAAAGGAAAGGACCAGGCGCAGGCCCCCAAAGTCACCAGAGCACCAATGAACCTACAGATCATGAATATCTTAACAATAACCACAAAGTGTCAACAGACACTAAACAGGGGTAAAAACAAACCACAGGAACTGTTACACAGCACACTGAACTAGAGCCAACAGAGCCCAAAAGTGAAAGAGTATTGAGAGACAAATGAGATCCTAGACAGGCAAGGCTGCCTCCAGGATCTTCCTACCAAAACTGCATCGGCCGATGCCGGCACATCCACACGATAGTGTTTAGAAAAGGTATGGACAGATGACCAAGTGGCAGCCTTGCACAACTGATCAGCTGAGGCCTGATTCTTGTAGGACCAAGAAGCTCCCAACAGACCTTGAAGAATAGCCGTGACCCTGAAGGGAACAGGCTTCTTCCGAACTTCGTAAGCCTTACGAATCGTGGACTTGATCCAAGAAGCAATGGTTACCTTGGAAGAAGGCTTGCCCGCCCTAGGACCCTCAGGAATGACAAAAAGAGTGTCAGACTGCCTCAAGGACTCAGTGCGATGCACACAGAACTTGAGACAACGAACAACATCCAACAAATGAAGATCCTTCTCTTTATCAGAAGTAGGGTTAGGGCAGAACGAAGGAACCACAATCTCCTGATTAATGTGGAACTCAGACACCCCTTTAGGGAGAAACTCCTGAGATGTGCGAAGCACCGCCTTGCCTTTGTGAAAAACCAAAGGGCATGCAGCTCCGCAACTCAGCAAACAGAAACTATTGCCAGGAGAAAGGCCATCTTCCATGTCAGCATATGTAGATGAATGGTAGTCAAGGACTCAAAAGGAGGACGCTGAAGTGCTCCCAAAACCAAGTTGAGGTCCCCCTGAGGAGCAGGGGACCTAAACACCGGAGCAACACCCTGGAAGAAAACCTTGACATCAGGAATTATAGCAAGACGCTTCTGAAAGAAGACAGAGAGCGCAGAAGTCTGAACCTTAAGGGAACTCAGACTAAGATCCTTATTCACACCATGCTGGAGGAAGGAAAGCACTGTAGGAAGGTCAAAATCCTGAGATAGGTCTTTGTCAGCACACCAAGATAGAAAGGTAGACCAAACTCTATGGTAGGCCTTAGAGGAAACCGCCGTATGTGCATTAAGCATAGTAGCCACAACCCCAGAAGAAAATCCCTTCTTCTCCAAAACTGAGGATTCAATCTCCATGCCGTGAAAACCAGACGATGAACATCCTCCTTCCACAGGTAACCCTGTAGAAGAAGATCCGGATGGGAGGGAAGCTGAAGAGATTCCGTCACTGAGAAATCCAGAAGCTCAAGAAACCAAATCTGAGAGGCCAGTACGGAGCTATCAGAATGACTGGGCAGTGATCTAGTCGCAGTTTCCGTGTAACCGTGTGCAACAGGGGAATGGGAGGAAAGATGTATGCCAGAGGGAAATTCCACAGGATCAACAAGGCATCCACTGCTAGAGCCAGGGGATCTGCCCAGCGAGAGCAGAACATTGGAATCTTCCTGTTGTGTCTTGTTGCCATCAGGTCGATGCACGGAAGATCCCACAACTGGACAATGAGGCCGAACACCTCTTGATGCAGTTCCCACTCTCAGCTGTCCACTGTGTGTCGACTGAGGAAGTCTGCCCCAGAACATTGTCTATTCCAGGAATATGACCTGAGGAAATGGCAGGGACATGCTGCTCTGCCCATGATAAAATAGCCTTGACCTCTAGCCAAGCTGTGAGACTTCTTGTGCTGCTTTGCTTGTTGATGTAGGCTACCGCTGTGGCGTTGTCCGACTGTACCCTAACCGGGCAATCCTCCAGTTGCAGTGTCCAGTGATGGACAGCATGAAATATCGCCCGAAGCTCCAAGACATTGATGGGAAGAAGAGACTCCTACTGGGACCACCGGCCTTGAACACTCAAGTGCCCCAATACCACTCCCCATCCGGAGAGGCTGGCATCCGTCGTGACTGTCGTCCAGAAGGGCACCAGGAAGGGTCTGCCTTTCAGGAGATTATCCAGGTTGAGCCACCACGAAAGGCTCTGCTCCACATGAAGAGGGAGAGATAGTGATCATTCCAGGAGATCCAGCTGACCCCTGCATGCCAGGATTAGAAACCTCTAGAGTTCTTTTGTATGAGCCACGGAGAACGGTACCACCTCTGTGGTGGAAATTACCTTCCCCACCAAGGGTGACAACTTCTTGGCTGGAACTGGATCCTGAGACAGGACAGCCTGGACCTTCAGTGCTATCTGATGAACTACTTCGTCCGTGAGCAACACCATCCCCCTCTGATTATCGAAGAGGATGTCCAGAAAGACCATCCTCTGGGAAGGGGCAAGGTCTGACTTGTCCAGATTGATGATCCAGCCGTGATGGGAGACAGCATGAATGCAGTCCTGCACCAGCTGATGAAGGAGGTCTGGAGAAAAGGCCTTCAGAAGGAGGTCGTCCATGTATGGAGTAACTCTGATGCTGTTCCAATGTAGGACGGAGATCAATGCCCCCAGGACTCTGTTGAAGACTTGGGGAGCCATGGTCAGGCCAAAGGGGAGGGCAGAAAACTGGAAATGCCCTCAGTCACAGGCAAAGCCAAGAAACTGCTGACTCTCTGGATGAATGGTGATGTGCAGATAGGCATCTTGAAGATCCAGAGAGGCCAGAAATTCCCCAGGAGACATGGCTGCTATCACTGTGCGCAGTGACTCCTGGTGGTATTGGAACCGGAACACAAAGGAGTTGAGGTCTTTCAGATCCAAAATGGATGACATCCGCCGTCCTTTTTTGGAAACCATAAAAAGGTTGGAATAGAATCCCAAGCTCCTCTCCTGAAGAGGAACTGGTTCCAGGATTGCCTTGTCCAGAAGGGCCTGAATGCCCTCCTCGAAAAGGCGGTGCTTTTCCGCTCACAAGGGAGAACAAGAAGAGAAGGTCCTGGAAGGAGGAAGGGAGGTGAAGGGAATCCTGTGGCCCACCAGCCACCACCTGTAAAACCCACGGGTCCTCTACAGAGGCCTCCCAAGCCGAAAGGTAGTGGTGCAAGCGGACGCTTACCTGCGGGTGGGGACCCGGGTTCGGCGAGTCATGCAGAAGGATTTTTAGAAGCCTTGGGATTCGTGGATGAATTGGGCCTCCATTTCTGCTTAGGCTTGGATGAGGAGCTCGGAGTCTGAGGGACCATCTGGGTCGCCTGGAGTGAGTCTGCCTGAAAAGGACGAAAAAGCGGATTCCTTTTAAAGGGATAGTAATGTTTCATAATAAAAGCAGCTCTAATTAATCATCATAGTATTTGGACTTTGGAGAGTGTTATTGGACCCATTGCGTAAGGGCCATTTCAGAGAACGGGTAAAGTTTATCAAACTTCCTAGAGACGCTTTCCTGTCTGGAAACTTCCACTCCACTGACACCAACCGGTCAAGGGTGGGGTTAGGTGGAAAACAGGTATGGGGCCCAACAGGCTCCTGGAACACATCAGAGGGGTCAAAAGAAGCCTCCTGCAACAAGGGAGTGTCCGGGGTGGTCAACAAAGCCCTGATCAGGCCCTCAGCTGAGAGAATGGGATCAGCTTCAAAGGGGTCCCCAAAAAACAGAAATGAAGGAACAGTTGAACAGTCATCATCAAAGTCCACCAATAATTCCTCCTCAGAGGAATCAGACACATCAGGTACACCCGGAGGTATGGCAGGGAAGATCTGATAGGGGCAGGGGTCTGCCACTAGTGGAAGACCCAATGAAGAGTGGATGTAAGGAGTTGTAACCTTAAACTCTTGCATCCAAACTGTCTCTAGTGCATGGCTGGAGGTCCCTGCAGGGGATTCAGGGGAAGCAGCGCATGCTGGGCAAACATGACCTGAGTATTCTCTAGGTAACCCTAAGTGACATGAGGAGCAATGAGCAATGGGGGACACAAACACCCCAGTGTCCTTAGTCTTAGGTTTAGCCCCAAGGTCTAATGGAGTAGACATTCTCACAGAGACAAAGTATCAAAACACCAACAAAACAGTGTGTATGCAGGGCCGGATTTAGAACTAGGCAGAGTAGGCATCTGCCTATAGGCGCACCCCAACAGAGGGGCGCCTGACACTGGGATCATGTGTGTGGTGTGCCCGGCGCCATGAAGACATGTCTGTGCCTCCTTCTTCGGCACAGACCTGTAGCTGCTGCGCTTCCTCGTCGGGTTTTTAGTAATACAGAGCGCTGGGAGATGACATCATCTCCCAGTGCTCTGCATTACTGAAGACCGCGCAGGAGCTCCAGCAGCTACAGCCCTGTGCAGAAGGAGGAGGCACAGACCTGTCTTGCCGCTGGACCACCAGGAAAGAGGTAGGAAACGGACACTGGGGCAATGTCAGGGTAATAATGAGCTGATGTGGGGCAATGTGAGGACAATATGGAGCTGATGGAGGCAATGTGGAAAAGATGGGGGCATTGTGAGGGCAATATAGAGCTGATGGGGGAAATATGGAGCTGATGGAGGCAATGTGGAGCTGATGGGGGCAATGTTGAGCTGATGGGGGCAATGTGGAGCTGATGGGGGGGCAATGTGAAGGCAATATGGTATATGGAGATGATGGGGGCAGTATGGAGCTGATTGGGGCAATGTGAGTGCAATATAGTATATGGAGATGACGGGGGCAATGTGAGAGCAATATGGAGATGATGGTGGCAAGTTGGAGCTAATGGGGGGCAACGTGGAGATTAGGAGCATTGTGGAGGTGTCCAGTGCAGATGGCCCACAGGGGGCACTTCAGATTTCGTGCCTACAGGCTCCTGAGGTGTAAATCCGACCCTGTGTGTATGATAATAAAAGTCACCCCAGAAATGCTAATTTAGACTTATCTGGTAGGCGAAGGGTTAAACTGCTGAGGAGAGAAGGAGCCGCTGCGGGAGCCAATCAGAAGCGAGAGCACAAAGCGAGAGCTCATGGAAAAATCGTAGTTTCGATGAACGAGTACCCCCCCAACAGTGCCCGAAGTCCCCTAAGGTCCCCAACATGCCCAGAACGTTGACCGGATAACAGAGTAAGGGTAAACTAACAAAATGAGCCGTCTCTGACCTCGCTATGTGCAGCGACTGCAGAGTCATGTCCCAACTGTAAAGTCTCATAGAAATGAAGGAGCACAAAGTTAACAAGGTGAATACCAAAAAGTAAAACCACAGAAAAGCCCACTAGAAGAAGTCAGTAGACCCAATAAACACTAGTCCCAGTAGGGAAAGTGCCCACAACTCCCATAAAGGATGCTAACCAGCAGCAAAGGGGTTACATTTCTACAGAAACTTGCTCCAAACACCTCACAGACATACAGATAAACCCAATGAGTGCACGAGTATGTAATAAGAACTCAAACTGAGACTCATGTGCGGAGGGGAAGCATGGGACGTGGACCTCAGCACTCAAAGGGTGCTCACCTTTTTCAGCAGATCTTCTGTCTTCAGATTACCATAGATTAAGAAGAAGCCTCAGTGGGCAACTCCTGGGGAGAGAACTTGCAGCCAAGATCCCCCCCCAGGGCTTAGGTCCACAAAAGCACCTGGTAAACTGTGCTATCCACATTTGGGTGATGGGAATTGTCAGTGATGGTAATCCACCTAATGGTGGTATCCCATATCTAACAGAAAAATAATAAAAAAGCTAAAACTATAGCAGAGCTGTTCTCTTGTTTGTGTCTTGACCAAGGAACAAATCTTACTGGTTGTGGATTGGCTAGATGCAACCTAAGGAGAGGAAGTAGGCTCCACCCATTCACTTCTCAGAATTGTTACTGCCTATTTAAAGGGGCTGATCGCCTACCCAAAGTTACCAGTAACCTGTATTGGATGACAGAGAAAAATAGCAGCTCATGTGAAGCTACTTGTATGTTTGTGCTATTATTGTAGAACAGGGTAGGGCAACTGATGAGTTTCCAGCTGTTGTCAGACTACAACTCCCATCATCCATAGTCAGCTGTTGACTGACTGAAGATGATGAGAATTGTAATTTGACAACTGCAGGAAAGCCACAGGTTGTGTGCCTTTATTGTAGAATAGGCCTCCCCTTTTACTGATGTATCAAACTGAGTTTATTAATTAATCTCCTCTAAACTCATTTCATCACATTTTAAAGTAATTAGCAGGAATGCTAGTCTTTCTGCAAAGTCTGCGGTGGGGGGGGGGGGATAAAGAGCATACTTGTATCCAAACTTGTCCATGGCGATTGAGGCATGTTTAGGGTACTTGTCACACGTGTACATGTTGCGATCATCTTCTGGAATAAGATCCACGTCATGGAAAAACATGCAGTCCCAGTCTTCATCCTTCATGGCTTCTTTGAAGCCTACATTCAGCAACTTAGCACGGTTGAAAGTAAAATTCCCGGCCTAAAAAAAAAAAAAAAAAAAAACACAAAAAAGAAAACAAATGGAACTGTGAATACTATTATAATAAAAATCTCAGTTGATTAAGGGAACATTAACACAAAAATAATAAGGGGTTATATACAATTAAAGGGATAATAATGTCAAAAAGAAATCTACACAAGATAATTCAATTTTATTTTTTTTATAAAGCATATTACCTTTTGAAAATCCTTTCCCTTCATACTGTTCTTGAAAATCGATTTAAAGGTCCCCCCCACCGCGCCGCTTTCCATCACGTCATGCAGAGTTCCCTCAGATCCGAAAGCTTGTCCGGATGGATCGCAATGAGGGTCAACATTAGCATTTAGAAAACCCTGCCCCCTTTGTCGGGGGGGGGGGGGGGGGCAGGGTTTTCCTCATATTGACATACTGTCCCTCGTTGCAATGTGCCCGGCTTCTGGATCTGAGGGAACTCTGCATGATGTGAGAGAGAGGGGCGGGAAGGGGAAACTTTTAAATTTATTTTAAAGAGAATATGAAGGCAAAGGATTTTCAAAAGGTACTATGCATTATATATATATATTAAAAAAAAATAATAATACATTGAACCACCATGTGTAGATTTTTTTGACATTACTAGCTGTTTAAATATCCAGTACTTCATGCTAGCTTCTGTAAAAATGCTGTTCTTAGGTCTAAAACTAGTTTTACATATGCTGTGTAGGACCAGCCATTTCCTGAACTCCCAGACTCTCATGACAGCTACGCCATTATCACAGATGTATTATCTGCAAATGACTTGCAATAAGGTCACAGCGCTTCTGAATAAGAGTGCTAATCTAAATAAACAAAACTACAAACACCACAAGCAAAACTAAACAGATGGTGCCTGCATAGGGCAATCTACAGATGCATTAAGGCTTTGTTGACACAGCTGATTCCAAAGAGGTGATGACACCACTGCACAGGTACCAAACATGTCCCAAGAAGTTGTCCATTTATATTAAAGTGTCAATCTATTAACTATAGATTTGGAAAGAAACATTTTTCATAATTTTGCCAACTGATACATAAAACGTATAATTTATGTCATCAAATATCCATGTGACAAGTTTTGTGTGGACAAACAAGTAGAAAACAATTCAGAGAACATGTGGCTAATATCAGGAGAGTAGACCTTTTGAGCAATAAAAATTTACAAGTATAACTAGACACATTATCTAAGTGCATAAGGGCAGAAAAGAGGGCTTACAGGCTTAATGGTTGTAAAAAAAAAAATACCTCAGGAATAAGAGGAAGAGACATAAAGAACTAATTCGACAAGGGAAAAAATTTTTTTTTTTTTTTTTGCGGAGCTTATCTCGACATGGCGTCAATGAGGGTATGAAACTATCCGCATATATCTAATTATGTGAGGTATGACTGTATTTGGTGCCAGGATTTGAGATATATATATTATAGAATAATTTGATTTATGTTTTCATATTATACTGGGATACCAAATAAACTCTATGAAACTTTGTTATATAGCAAAATATATTAGAGTGTTCCTCTGCTAAACCGCTTATTTAATAAGGTAATCCAATCTGAGAATATGCGCTACTGTTGCCTCATATAAAATTATTTCCAATGAGATTACAATTCTGCTGCTTGTTCAGACTATCAACAAATCTGATCGCCGATTACAACTCTTGAATTAGAATGGTTTAATTGTGTATATATAGATCAGAGTATTCATTAAAAAAACAAACAAACAAAAAAAACAAGTATCCAATCAAAGGGTCTCTGATTGTTTCTCTACCCTACAGGAAGGGCGAATGGTATATAACCAGTCAAACTGAGGCGGCCGGCATTCTTTGATAAAGCAGTATGTGAAACGTAGGTTAGGATAACCATACAGAGACTGGTTAATTTTTTGAGTCCCCCGAACGCTGCATCTCAAATATGGGAATCCCATACTGGATTATTATTTAATATTGGTCTAAGTCCTGCTACCTAATGATTTTTGACAGCAGATGAGAATGATGTTGAGGTCTTATTTTTATCTCCTCTTTTGTAATTCCTGTGTCAGGCACCATGTGCATCATGGCAGAATGACATCAATAAGGATATATATTAGCTATCTTTCCTATCCCTTTAGAACAGTAATTCCCTATCCTTAATATTATTTGCAAGAGTTAGTGTTCAGTGCCATGTGCATCCTGGAGTATAATAAGGCTAGCAAAATATTATCTTTCCTATCCCTTAAAAATAATAGCCCTCTATCCCTCATAGTAACTGTAAAATGGTCTGCGCTCCAAGATATTGAGGAGCACAGTAACCGTGTTTGTAATGAGGAGAAATGTGAGGCTCCAAGATACTGTGGAGCAACTTAAATGCACTATAATGTAATGTGGAATATACGAATACCCCTTCCTATGTATGCAATATTGGCTTGGTAACACTAATATTTCTCTAATAAGCTTGAGAGCACTGACAATGTACCATGCACATAGAGAGGGGAGGGGTTCCGAGACAGTTCAGAGCACTTGAGCTGTTCCCTACACTACCAACATAACTATAGGAAGACCCCCTAACATTTGGTGTGAGTCATAGCTGTCTAACATACTGTTCTCATAAGCTTGACATCTCACGCTATTAGCCATTTGCCTAGCAGAAACATCTATCCAGTATGGAGTGTATGAACAATATGGCTAGTGCCATAGAAACACATAAGGGAAAACTTAAATTAGCCGATTATTTTTAATTGTAAAGAATTTTTAATTATATATACTAGTTTAAAAGCCCGTGTACCAGGCCAGCATTCTGTGCATTTGGGCAGTCTCTACTGAGCATGACTGCATCAGATAAACATACATCTGGCCTTTAATTATATAGAAGATATATAAATTATATATAGATATATACACAATCATAGTTATGTTTTACTTATATTTTTGATGCACCATATCTCATTAGTAGTGTACTAACCCAGGTATATTGAGAAGGGAGGGTTTGGTGCTGTTATAGTGGTAGTCTCTTTTCCTTTTTAGTCTAGTATTTTAATACCCTAGCACATTCCCACTGTTATCAGATATAACACCCTTGAAGCTAGAACTTAGCGGTGCAACAGTTTTCTCTTTAACATCAAACTTGGAATGACCATTGGCTCTCCTACAGAGGGATGGGACAACTGAAGCCACAAAAGAAAATCTGAATTTGTCTGGCTGGAGACATGACATTTACTCAAACAGCTAAGCTAAGAACGAAAGGTCATCCATTAAGACTAAAGGAAAAGTACTTTCAGGTTAAAACAAAAGCAGTGATATATATAATTTTTTTTTTTTTTTTTTTACAGTAAGGGCGGTAAAGCTATGGAATTCTTTGCCTAGGGATGCTGTGCTTCCACATACTTTAACTGCTTTCAGAAAGTAATGGATACCTATGTAGCATAGAACACTGAGAATTATGCCAGTTGGCATCAAAGCAGATAGGTTGTTGATCCAGGAAACGGACTGCCATTTGGAGTCAGGAAGGAATGTTTTTTTACCCATTTGGGGCCTAATTGGAAATAGTTTCAATGTTTTGCTTTTTTGCTTTCCTCTGGATCAACAGGGGTGATTTGGCATGGGCTGGACCAATTTCTGAGAATTTCCAACGCCGGTTTCCTATTGTGGAATTGGGCAAAAGTGACAGCCTCCAAAGAGCAGACCAGATACCCCAGCACCTTCATGTACTCCCGTTCCCTTGATGATGGATGAAGTAAGGGCCCCAACAGACCTGGTGGAGTGAGCTGTAATTCAAAAGGGAACCGATTTCCCTCTCAGCTCATAAGCCTTGCGGATGGTAGACTTAATCCAAGATGCAATAGTCACCATGGACGCAGCCAAACCAGACCTGGGATCCTCAGACATGTCAAACAAAGCATCAGTCTTGCGGATGGATTCAGTATGGTGCACATAAAACTTGAGGCAACACTACATCTAACAAGTGGAGATCCCTCTCATTGTCAGATTTAGGGTCAGGATAAAAGGATGGCACAATAATCTCCTGACTGATGTGGAACTCAGATACCACCTTAGGAAGAAATTCCTGGGAGGTTCGAAAAACAGCCTTATCCTTGTGGAACACCAGGAAAGGCGGTTTTGCAGGACAAAGCCTGCAACTCAGCAATTCCGGGAACAAAGACGACAGCCATAAGAAACACCATCTTCCACGTCAAAAGAAGTAAAGGAATGGTAGCCAAAGACTCAAACGGAGGCTGCTGCAAACCTCCCAAGGCAAGATTAAGGTCCCACTGAAGAGTGAGAGCCTTGTAAGCAGGGAAAGCATGAGCATGTCAAAGAAGACTTTGACATCCGGCATCATGGCAATGCCTCTATAAAAGACCGAAAGAGCAGAGGTCTGAACCTTCAAGGAACTAAGACCCTTGTTCACACCATCCTGCAAAAAGGATAAAAAGATGGAAAGTCAAACTCCTGGGAGGACAGATACCTGTCCACACACAAAGAATGAAAGATAGACCAAACCCTGTGGTAAAGCCTTAGAGGACACAGGTTTCCTGGCCTGGATCATGGCGGAGACTACCTCAGGAGAAAAGCCTTTCCTCCTCAAGATGGAGGCTTCAACATCCATGCCATCAAATGTAGAATGTCCATGTCCTCCTTCCAGAGGTAACCCAGGAGATCTGGTCTGTGTGGCAGAGGAAATGGATCCTGAGCAGCCAGTGCCAGCAGTTCTGGAAACCAAGTTTATCTGGTCCAATATGGTGTGATCAGAACGACTGACGCACCATCCATCCAAATCTTCCTCAGCACCTGGGGAGGAGAGGAAGTGGAGGAAAAATGTAGGCCAGATGGAAGTGCCAATAAATTGACAGAGCATCCACCGCGAATGCCAGAGGTTCCCTCCAGCATGAGAAAAAGATCTGGAGCTCCCCGGTGGTCCCTGTTGGCTATCAGGTCTATCGAGGGAAGACCCCACTTCTGCACCAACAGTTCAAAAACCTTTGGATGGAGTACCCACTCCCTGGGACCCACAGTTAGGAGATTGAGAAATTCTGCCAAAATGTTTTCAATGCCTGGAATGTGTACGGCAGAGATGGCAGGTACATGCACCTCTTCCCAGGCTAAAATAGCCTGTACCTCCAGTCAAGCAGGTGCGCTTCTGATGCCTCCTTGCTTGTTGACGTAAGAGACAGCTGTCTTATTGTCTGACTGAATGTGGAATGAGCAATCTCTCAGATGAGACGTCCAATGCCTCAGAGCATGGAGAATCACCCTGAGCTCCAAAATGTTGATGGGAAGGAGGGTTTCCTCCGATGACCAACAACCCTGAACACCCAGATGTCCCAAAACAGCTCCCCAGCCGAATAGGCTGGCATTGGTCGCAAGTATGGTCCAATAAGGAATCACAAATGGTCTCCCTTTCCTCAGGTTGGAGCTGTCCAACCATCAGCGGAGAGCTTGTCTCACTTTGTGAGGCGGAGAGACAAGGTGATTCAGTAGGGCCAGGTGCCCCCAGCACACATGGATTACAAATCTCTGAAGCGAGCTATGGAGTACGGTACCGCCTCCATAGTAGATATCATCTTGCTCACCAGAGACAAGAACTTCCTCGCAGGAGTAGAAAGAAGTCCACTTCAGAGCATGAGACACCTACATCGTGATCTGCTGTGAGGAACACCATGCCCTGATGAGTGTCGAATCAGAGACCGTGGAAGACCAGGTTCTGAGAAGGAACAGGAGCAGACTTGTCCATGTTCAGGATCCACCCGTGTTGGAGGGGAACCTGAGGACATTCCTGGACCTGACGGTCCAGGAGATCCCTGGAAGGAGCCTTCAGCAGAAGGTTGTCCATGTATTGAGTCACCTGAATTTCTTTGGTGTGTAGGAAGGCAATCAATGCCCCTAAGATCATGGTGAACACCTGAGGAGCCGTGGTGAGCCCAATGGGTAGAGCGGTGAACTGGAAGTGCCCTAGACTACAAGAGAACCTGAGGTACTTCTGACTGTCTGGATGAACTGGAATGTACAGGTATGCATCCTGCAGATCCAAAGCCAGATATTCCCTTGGACACATCGCTGCAAGGACAGAGCACAAAGACTACATCTTGAAGTAAATACTGACCACAAATGAATTGAGATCCAGGATAGGACGACAGCCGCCATCCTTCTTGGGAACAACAAAACGATTGTAATAGAAACCTGAACCTATCTCTGGCTGAGGTTCCCGGAGCTAGGACTCCCTTGTCCAAGAAAGTCTGAACCGCCCCATTGAAAAGACAGAACTTTTCCTGTCCCAGAGGGGAGCGAGAAGGGATGAATCTGAAGGGAGGTAGGGATGTAAAGGGAATCCTATAACCTCCTGAGACCACCTGTAATACCCACTGATCCGCAACAAAGCCTATGTGTTCAGAGCCTGAAAAAGTGTTGCATGCGAACACCCACAGGTGTATGTGGACCAGAGTTCGGTGAGTCATGCCAAAGTAGGTTTGTTGGAGGTGTGTTTCAACCTCCACTGCTGCCTGGACTTGGGGGTGGAATGTGGGTTGTTGCCCTGAGGCAACACCGGGTTTGGCCTTTGCGTCTTGCTATTGTGAGAACAAAAGGAACGTTGTTTCCTCACTTGAGGACTGTGTTTACGACCCTGAGGTAACAAAGTACTCTTACCCCCAGTGGCTTCACTGAAGTTCTTCAAGTGATAGTAATACTTAAATATTACAAATCCCTATATTTTAGCCTTTATGGTTTGAGAGATAACCGCATGCAAAGTTCCCCCCTCCCTCCCCCTTCCCTAAAGTCAGTGTTGTAGCTGACTGCAGGGATATTCGGTCTTATTTGCATCGTCGGCTCTGCAGCAGAGCCGATATCGTGTTAGTAAAAAATAATTATTTCACTGAAACGGTCTTCTACGTATGCTTGCAAACCAAGCACACATAGAAGACCGTTTCAGTGAAATAATTCTTTTTTACTAACGCAATCTTGGCTTTGCTGCAGAGCCGCAAGCCTGTCGTACAACAGACTTACCCTGCAGTCAGTACAACGCTGACTTCAGGGAAGGGGGAGGGGGAGCTTTGCATGTGGTTATCCAGTTATCTCTCAAACCATAAAGGTTTGAGAGATGACACTGGGGACAATTCAATTCTTTTTAACATTGCTACAATATAGGGGATTAGTAATATTTAAGTATTACTATCCCTTTCAATTCAGGGCCAAAAAGGGATGCACCCTGAAAGGGAAGAAAGACCAGTGATTTTTAGAAATCAAGTCAGCATACCAAATCTTAAGCCACAGCATGTGTCTGGCAGCTACAGAGAAGGCAGAGGTCTTAGCCTCAAGCCTAATGGCATCAAACAAAGCATCAGTGATATAATGCGGATCCTCATATCTATTTGCCAAAGTGGGCATAAGGACTTCCTTAGGGGCACCTTTGTGGAGAGCGTCAGTCAGCTGTTCAGTCCAAACAGTAATGGCCCTATTAAACCATGTGGATGCCAAGGAAGGTCTCAAGGATGCACCTGTGGCAACAAAGATAGCTTTAAGGATAGCCTCCAGCTTCCTATCTGTCAAATCTTTGAGTGCCGAAGCACCTGCAACAGGCAAAGCAGTAGACTTAGACAGCCTAGAAACAGGGGAATCAACCTGAGGCGGTGTAGCCTACTGAGCAAATGCTGAAAATCTCTTGGAAAGAGTGAGACGCTTGTCAGGGATCTTCCACTCATCCAGGATGATTTGATCCAGAGTGGGATTAAGTGGAAAAACAGTGTTGCAAATTGAAAAGACATCAGAAGTAGACAGTGGTTCTACAGGGTTAACAGTTAAGGGTAGACAAAACTGCCTTAATGAGACCCTCAATAGAGGGTTCAATGTCAGTCTCAAAGGGGTCTCCATAAAACTGGGAAAAGGCCCCTTCTGAACACACACCATCCTCAAACTCAAGTGATTCCTCCTCAGAGGAATCAGATAAATCAGGAATGTTAGGGGTCTTATGGGCCAAAACCTGAAAGAAGTGGGGGGTTTCCAGGATTGGAGGACCCCTTGAAGAGAAAGAGGAAACTCTGCCATAGAGGGATTTAAGTCTTTGACCCAATGTGGCTCTTGTTTATGGCTGGAGGGCCCTGGCAGAGAAGCAGCATGAGGGGCGTAAGTGATCAGAGTATTCTCTGGGAAGCCATTGCATGAGGAACAATGAGCAAGGGGGGTTAATGATTCCCCTGCATCCTTAGCCTTAGGTCTAGCCCCATGGCTCTTATTATCCAACACCCTAACAGAAGAAAAATGTCTACAGTAGTGAAGAACCCAAATACTTCCACCCAGATCAAAAGGTTCACCCCATAAAGCCTAAAAGGTACTAATCTGGCAAGCGAAGAGTTAACCTGTGGAGGAGAGTAGAGGAAATCAAACCCTGATTAGGATACTCATGTAGAGAGAGAAATAAAATGCCAACCGATTTAAAGCCAATCAGGAAACAGCCCGCAAAATGGGCGTCTATGGGAAATGTAGTTTTCCCCTATAGAGTATCAAATGCAGAATTCAGACCCCTCTGGAACCCCAAAGACAAGGAGGATGGTAGGGCAGACAAAAAGAATGAGCCATCTCTCAACTCGTTACATGGAGCAGTTGCAGAGATATGTCCCCAAGCAGCATGTCGCATCAAATTAACATGGCAAGGAAGGGGTTAAATATTACCACATAGCTCAAAATGCTCCAAAGACCCCATGGGCAGAGTAATGAAGTACCCAACATGAGTGCAGGAGTTAGGAATAACTCCAAGAAGAACCCTTGGGCGGAGGGGAGCAGTGGGACAAGTGGACCATGGCACTCAAAGGGTTGCTCTCGTTTTTTGCAGGTCTTCTTTTATTCAGATTACCATGAAAAGGAAGGATCCTCAGAGAGACTCCTTCTGGAGAGAGAGACATGGGTTGCATGGTTCTCTCCCAGGACTGCAAGGGTCCACAGACAAGTGCCTGTTAACTGGGCAATCCTTCAGGGGAAGTCAGTAATGGTAACAGGCCCTGTGGGGGAATTTTGACACCCCATATCTAAAAGAAAATAATAAAATAACTAAACACTAAGCAGAACTGTTCTCAGCCTTCCTTCTAGGTGATGGAACAAATGTTATCTGGAGGAGGGAGGTGGCTAGGTAGCCTGCTAGGAGGAAGGGGAGGCTCCACCCTGCACTTCTTGAAGAATTGTTCCAGCCTACTAGGAGGAGCTGTTGTCTCCCCATGGTACCTGTAAGCTATATTGGATGACATAGAAAACATGTTTCTTTACATTTTAAGTATTATCCCTTTAATTGCCACTGTATACACAAGCTCCAATTCTATAAGCTTAGAAAGGTGAGAAATCTACTGTTTGGGGGATAAGAGAGCAAACTGTCTGGGAATAAAAAGTTTCTTATCAGATGACTTCCATTCCTCCAGGACTACGTGTTCTAAAGTACAATGGGGGAAGAAAAATGGCACCCTTCCTTTTGCTCCTCTTAAATACGTCTGGGGATGAAGAGCTAGAGTCAGGCGCCTCAGATCCTTTCATGGTCTCAACTGCCCTAATGAGACCCTTAGCATGGGACCCAGGGTCTCCCTTGAACAAATCCCCAGGTGTAAAGGATAACTAAAAATCATTCTTAGCAGTTTCCTTTTCTCAAAACAAGAATCCTTTTCCAGGGGAAAGCACCTGCCCATAAAATTACTGTTTTATCTTCCCCCCACACCAAAGATTCCCTGACTAAAGGAAGGAATATTATTCACAAAATAACTAAAAGATCAAACCCATCCAAGGCTCCTGTTCGGGAGAATAGGGGCCTGGCAGCGGTTGTGCAGGGGCCACAGAAGAAGAGTGACATAAAGTAAAGTGCTTGGAAAGACTAATCTGACATGAGGAGCAAAGTGTTAATAGGAAGACCCCCCTGGAGCCCTGGTGTTTTTTTTGTTTGTGTTTTTTTTCTACTTGCCCATGTCTCTCTTGTGCTCAAATAAAAGTAATACAGGAAATAACTATAACGTAAAATACTTTTGTCTGAGGTTTAAAGACGGGGCAAGGAATGAGACTCCAGTCTCATGGATCACATATTGCAGACACAAGACCTCCCTTTCCTCTTCCCAGAGGCTCAGGAAAAGCCGGGCCTCATGAAAAATTAAAGAGGCCACTTCCAATTAGAGGGGAAAGGAGAATGTGGCGGACAGAAGAAAAGAACGAAGTATACAACTAGCAATTTCACAGAAGACATTAGAATGTGGCTGGAAGACAGACAGACAGAGATTAGGGGCATACTCATGGGACCTGTGCTCTCAAAGTGTAATAAATCCAGGTTTCAGTCTCTTATATGCAGTTCGTAAGAGGAAATGTCTAAGAGTGAGCCATCATCTACCAGACCCAGGTCCCTTAACTCCTTAATGATGAGTGACAGAGTAGGTCCCTCCACACCTTTCCATCCTTTAAGGACGAGTGACTGTAATGGCCATCTGATCACATCACGTCTAAGGGCATGCGATGTTCATGCTGGGGAGGCTGTAACTGACTTCTCCAGGACTGGTGGTTTGGTATATGTGATTGATGTTAGAGATTACATGTGCTGGTTGAGCCAATTACAAAGGCAATTCATCACAGTAATCATGAGAAAAAGAAGTAGAGAATATATACACCCCCAGGAGGAGGAAATGGCAACAATGGGGGGGAGGGCACTTTTCATTAAATTTTATGTGCTGGGGGCAGAATTAGAGGTAGATCAGGTTTGGTCATTTGATGACCTACTGGCACCTCTTTGTGTCACTCAATAAATGATTTATAGCAAGCCCAAAGTATTTTATTTCCACAAAATTACTTAAAAAAAAAAAAAAAGCACATACTGAAGTTTCAACAGACAAACACACATTATGTGAGTTTTATTACTGTGTTGCAAAGTGTAACACTTATACACACTCAACACATAGTCTGAACACCTAACAGAGGGCCACCAGGAAGGGAACGATGGACACTGGGATTTTCACTTCAAAAGGACAGTACCCGCTAAAAAGGGACATTTGGGAGGGATGAATAATCATGGTCTGTATCTATGAAGGAGGCACAGGGAAGGAGCCTGCTTAATGGGAATATTGAACAGCCCCATCTACCTTAAGAAAACAAAACAGCTACCTAAGGGAATGTTTGCTCTGGTGTCCTTTGAGGACACTTTTAAAATGGAGTATGTCTGGTAGGGGGTAAAGTGGAGTAGGGAGGGAGTCTCTGCATCAAAAGAGCTCTTTTAGCTAAGTGCCCTGCCCTCCTGGCCAGAGGATACTACAACCCATGGTTTCTGTGTTCTATCCACATTGGACAAAAGAGAAAGTTACATAATTTTTCTCATAACAATGGTTTACTGTGTAGCACACATTTTTTCCATTCACGTAGATAAGCATAGATAGGCAACAAATGATCCTCATTACGAATGATAAGTGCTGTAAATAGCTGGTGTTTGGTGTCAAGATAACAGGCAGACACAGTAGATTAAGCGTCACTGAAAGATTATTTGAGACCCAGATAACAGCGTAACATTGAGTTCCAGCTGTCACCAGGAAAAGAAGTAATAGGATGGGGAAAGTCCATACAACACTTGATTAAGGTCAGAAAAACGGTTGTTATTTTTCTATTCATACACTGGGTTTTTTTTCTTTTTATCTGTCAGACTAGTTGGCATTTCTGTCATTTTACAGTCGATAATGGGTATAGCTAAAGGGACAGTAAACCTTTATTATTAAATTATGTATAATATAAGGACTCTTTTCTGCTGAGTAAAGAGGAAGCTTCCCTTGTAAGGAGGAACATATCAGAAAACAAGGTCTTGAGGGTGGAGCCTTCCCTCTCCTTCTGCAGGCCAGTTTTTGATAGGAGACAAACTCACCAGTATAGGACAGCAAGAGAAGAAGTAGTAAGCTCCTGTAAGAAAGACCCTAAAAGGACACCCACATTCAAACAGGCGAGACCAAGGGATGTCCCTCTCTCTAGGTGGGAGACCTGTATTCTACTAGAGATCTGTATTCCATATGGACATAAGAGAAAAGGATTTAACGAGTTAAGACTAAAATCCTATTTTCTTTTTCATCCAATACTGAATACAGGTACCATGGAGATACACCAACATTAGACTGCCAGAGGTGGGAAGTAAGAGAAAGGACCAAACGCCTGTCCCCATAATACCGGAGTTCCCTAAGACTATCCAGAACTAGGAACAGCCCAAACCAGATTAAGTGTCAACTGACACTGAAAAATAAGCACAGCACACAAGAACAAGAAGCCAACCAGGCTCAAACAGTTGAACAAAAGTAAGGCAGAGGAAAAATTAGGTCCTTAGACAGGCAGAACAACCTGAAGGACCTTCCTGCCAAAGTCAGAACATTCACACGTTTGTACTTAGCAAAAGTGTGCATTGAGGACCAAGTTGCAGCCCTACACAACTGCTCAGCCGAGGCCTGATACTTGTAGGTCCAAAAAGCTCAGAATTATGGATGGTCCATCTGTATCTTCCTGAGCATCCTACGAATGAAGGGAATCAAAGGAAAGCTATAAGCTTTGCCATTGTGTCCGTGGCAAAAGCCAGAGGGTCCCCCCAATGTATGCACAACCCTGGACCTTCCTGTTGTTCCTTGTGGCTATCAGGTCTACCTGAGGCAGATCCCACTTGCCTGATCAGGGTGAACACTTCCAGATGGAGTTCCCACTCCCTGGGATCTACATCTTGCCGACTTAAGAAGTCCTCCAGGATGGTTTCTACCCCTGGAATGTGAAAGGCGGAGATGGCCACAACATGGGCTTCTGCCCAGCCTAGAATGTACTTCACCTACAGGCGGTGGCACTTCGAGTGCCCCCGAGAGCTGATGTAAGCCATGGCCATAGCATTGTCTGACTGGACTCTCACAGGATGACCCTTTAACTGAGAGATCCAGTACACCAGAGCTAGGAGGATCGCTCTGAGCTCCAGAGCATTGATGGACTGAAGAGATTCCTTCACAGTCCACCTGCCCTGGATCCACAGGTGACCCAGTACCACACCCCTGCCTCTCAGACTCGCATCCATCGTGACCATGGTCCATTCTGAAATCATGAATCACTTACCCTGGTCCTGATTGAGTCACTGCAACCACCACTGCAAATCCCGTCTGGCTTCCAGAGAGAGGGAGAGCTGCCGATTCAGGAGATTTGGATTCCCATGCCACATCTGGATGACAAGGCTCTGAAGTTCCCTAATGTGCACCTGAGAGTAGGGCACCACTTTTAGGGCAGACACTAGATGTCCCAGAACCCTCATGGACTTCCTGACAGGGGCAGATGGCCACTCCAGAGCTTGGGACACATCCTGCATGATCTGTAGGATCTTGTCATCTGGCATGAAAACCTTTCCCAGGCTGGTGTTGGACATCATTCCCAGGAATATCAGCTCCTATGAAGGCACTGGGGAGAGATTTAACATGTTTAGGATTCACCCATGGTGGACCAGAAGTTGAGCACATTCCTGGACCTGCTGAGCCAAGAGTTCCAATGAAGGAGCCTTGAGTAAAATATCATCCAGATAAATGGTCATATGAATACCCCGGAAGTGAATTAAGGCCGACAGAGCCCCTATGATTCTAGTAAATACCAGAGGAGCAGACTGTCCTGATGTATCGGGATGTGTAGGTATGCATCCCGAAGGTCCAGGGACACCAGGTACTCCCCTGCGATGACAGAGTGAAAGGACTCCATTTTGAAGCTAACAGTCTCCACATTCAAGTTGACATGCTTGAGATCCAGGACAGGATGACATTCCACCATTCTTTTCCAGAACTATAAACAGGTTGGAATAGAAACCTGAAACTCACTCTTGAGGAGGTACTGGAACCGAACACTCTTGTTCAGAACCAGAACCCTGTTGTCCAGAAATTACTGCATCACCTCCCTGAACATCTGCAATTTTTTCCAGTGCCATGAGGACCCTGGACAGGAAAAAATGAAAAGGAGGAAGGGATTTGAACCGTATTCTGTACCCTTCCATGATTACCCATAGAACCCACTGGTCAGCAATAGAATCTTCCCATGTATCCCTGAAAAGGTGAAAATATCAGCCTACAGGAGCATGCGGAGCAGTATTCCACTAGACATGCGGTAGCTGGCGTGCCAGACTTAGGCCACACCCCATTAGGGAGAAAGCCCGCAAAACGGGCATTCTGGGTAATGTAGTCTTCTCTGTTTCCTAGAAATGCCTACAACTCTGATCACAGGGCCCCCCGGGGCCGTCAAGACACTCAGTACATGAAACGGATGAAAGGGCATGAGGAGACAAGAAGAATGAGCTCATTCTAAACACTGTGTGACATACGGTTGCAGAGATGTGTCCCAGAGAAGTTCTCCCTTAGAAGTCAATGGAGCAAAGACGGCTATGGCATAGGAAGCGCATCTTAAAGGTGCCATATGTACCTAAAAAAAAACTGATTAAAAGTAGCCCAAAACACCAGACATCCATACTGCACAACCCAGGTTAAGAACATACCCAACATGACTGCAAGAGCCCAAAGGCTCAGAAATAACCTCTGTATGGAGGGGCACAAGTAGGGACAAAGTGGACCAAGGCACTCAAAGGGTTTCTCACCAATATTTAGATTTTGTCTTCAGGTTACCATTGTAAACAAACAAAATTTCAGACAGATGCTGTTGGGAGTGAAAACTTGGACTTCAAGATTCTCTCCACAGGGCTGCAAAGGGTCACAATGCACCTGCACACTGGGCAATCATCCAGGGGAAGCCAGTAACAGTATCCAGCCTAATGGGTGAATTCTGACAGCCCCACATCTAAAGAAAAATAAAGAATATAGATAAAACTAAGCAGCAATGTTCCAAGCCATGTCCAGTTCAGTCAGGAACATATCAAAAACTGGAGGTGGGGCTAGGTTGGCCTGCAGAAGGGGAGGGAAGGCTCCACCCTCAAGACCCTGTCTTCTGATATGTTCTGCCTTCCAGAAGATCAATCCCCATGGTTCCTGTATTCCATAATGGACAAAAGAGAATGTCTACTACTGGGTGATGCTTCCGGCAAAGTTATTTTACAGCAAACTTGACTTTTTATATAGTTTAGTTCAAGGTCAATCTATCTATTTTTTTTTTCTGCAATCAGGAGGAGCAGTTGCTATTACCGCTTGGGAAAATTTGAATGCCAAAGACAAAGGCTTCTCAGAGAAGGATGTAGCAACAGTGCCAGCTGGCAGCAAAATATCTTGCACTTAACAATCTGAGTGCTGAGTGAAAGAGAGGTGACCAACTTATTGACACTAGCAAAGGGTTTATATCTTCTTTTAGGTGCTGGTGTGGAAGAGCAGAGCACACAGGGTAAACAATAAAGAAAAGCCTCTCCCGCAATGTTTTTACTCTTCCTGCTACTTTCTCCCCCTCTCAAGCCTGCCTCAAACCCTCGCACCCAATGCTCTCGACCTCATCTTTTACCAATCACCCTTATAACAAGAAATATGAGCTGCATGCACATCAGTCCTGGTGCAAACAAGCTGCATTATAGAAACAAATTCCAATTAATTTAAAGGTGGCTATTAACCAATTGGTTTCTATTATGGGGGCAGCTTGTCCGTATTGTATGTAAGAAGTGCCCATCAAGCCAATCCAAACTGTGGGAGGTGTTTCAGGAAGCATGGGGTGAACTCACTTCAAACTGACAGCCAGAATGACAAAGGTCTGCAAAGCTGTAACTGCTGCAGATGGAGAATTCTTTGACAAAAGCAAAGTTTGAAGAACACAATGCTTGCATTTACCACCCACTCCCCACAATATCCTGTGAGAACCTTTTAATTTAAGCTAATGGTAATGTCGTTTGAGGACCTCAAGCCCCTTGCAGGGCACTACCGTAGATCCAATGCACAGAGATCTATGAATTGGATCTACGGTAGTGCCCTTTGAGGGCCTTAAGATTAACTGCGAAGATAGCTCTTTGTGTGTATGAAGGTGAAGCCACTGTGCATACTTCCCAAGCTCGGGAGCTCTATTGTTTGGTCTATTTATCACTTTGTGTGTCACCGGAATAGGGAGTTCTTTACGATCATACAGTTTTAAAAAGAGCAACATGTGGACAGACAGGCAAGACTCAGGAGCCTTGGAAATATACATAGCAGCCTCCTCTTTATATGCACTGACAGTGCCCGCACACCAAACCATTTCAGTGGCAGAAGGGTGAGCAACACAGTGAGGACAAATGCCATGCTCATCCCTCTCCTACTAAAGGATTAATCGCTATGTCCAGAATCCAGGTCAGTGTGATGAGTGGGCCGAATGTGTGAGTGAACAGCAAGCAAGAGGAATGTGTGAAGGGAGACAGGATCTAATGCAGTGGAACAGTCACCTCCCTCACCCAATCACATCCAAATCACCTCACCTGGTGGATGATGTATATCCCGTAGTTTAGCTGCTGTCGCTGTAAGAAGGGATGCAGGTAGTACAGCAAGTATTTAAGGTGTTGCTCTCTGTTACGGTGTGGAATTATCACAGCTGTTTTATGGTTTGATACGCAGTCAGGAGGTTTGTAACGGCCCCCTTTAGTCACATAAGGATTTTTCTTCACAATTTCCTCCAGGGACAATGTTTCTGGTAATGTGACCCTTATTGGTCCACCTAAATAGAGAAATACAAAAGAATAAAGTGTCAGCAAACCAAAACGCAACCACAAAGACAAAAAACAAAACAAATAAAAAAAAAAAATCCCATTATCTATTTTATGGATGGGGAGTGACTGTGCATTTCCTTAAAAGAATAAAAACTTACTTCTTTGTTCTATTTCCTTTTTGTTCCAAAATTAAACACCAAAGACCAATAAAAGTAAAAAAAAAAAGCCTTATAAAGGAGAATTATACCTATAGCTATAAGTGGCTCCCACTTTGTTTCATTTAACAACTTTCCTAGGTGTGTGTGTCCTTCATACAGCAGCATACCTGGGAACTTGCTGGGTTTCACCCGGAGACTCCGGATTTACGGCACTGTCTCCGGATGAAACGGCAAGTTCTCCGGGTAAAGCAAGCATCTGTACAATTAAAAAAAAAAAACAAAAAAAAAAACAGAATAGCTCATATCGGAAGGCTGATGCTTGCGTCCGGGGCAAGTGACCTCAGCCAGCCAATTAATACACGGGGCAAATGTCAGTAGGAAGATAAGATTGCTTGCTTACCTACCTCACGAGAGGACGGGGATGAGTGGATAAGTGTATTCAAACTTTTCATTAAACCCCTTGAGTGAAAAGCAGGTACGCAATGCTTTGCGGTTGTGACCCCTCTGGCACTCAAAGGGTTAATGCAATCTACTCTCCCCCACCCCCCCGGGCTTCAGATCTCTGGGTTTTTAAAAGTTCCCAGCTATGTACAGCAGTCAGATGTTATGTTCTTTTTTACACTGGAATCCTGTCATTTACAACTGGACACTTTCAATGCAAAATCTGATGAAACCAAGATAAGCTCCATAAGACTGTGTGATTCTAATGGATTTCTCAATCAGACTGCTAACACCTATTGCCTAAAACTGACATCAGTAAATGAAGGACACCCAAACTAGTTAATGGAACAGAAAATGCTATATAAATAGTCATTCTCAGCTCAAGGCCTCAGGAAACACCAACAGATCAGATTCAAAGGCTATAATTGATCAAGACAAAATAAAGTGGAGCTCTCTCTTTAAACTTTAAAACGTACATGTACATACTTAGGGCAGCATTCGAGTGGTAATTTTTTATATAGCGTTTACTCTTCCTTTAAACAAATAAATAGCTATGTATTCCTACAGGTACAGACTGACTTTAAAGGGATAGTAATACTTCATTTTAACTTTATTTTATTTTGTAGGCATTAAAAAAACATTAAGAATGATATAAGTCTTATCTCTCAAACCTTTATGGTTTAAGAGATATTCACAAGCAAAGTGTCCCCCTCCCGCCCCTTTTACTGATGTAACACTTCTCAGCAAGGGCAGAAGGGAGGTGCCCAGGTAGATTGCAGAGAGGGACAATCTTCAATTAAGATAAGGGAAAAAGCTGAAAAGCTTGTCAAGGGAGGCAGGGCTTTCATTGTTTTCACTATAAGAAGATTGTCCCCTGCTGTTATCTGTCTGGTCTTACAACCAGATCCCCATCTGAGAAGAGATGGCTTACACTAGGAAAAAGGGGCGGGAGGGGGAAACTTTGCTTGTGAATATCTCATAAACCATAAAGGTTTGAGATATAAGACTTATATCATTCTTCATGTTTTTTTTAATGCCTACAAAATAAAATAAAGTTAAAATGAAGTATTACTATCCCTTTAAGAAGGAATCCTAGATTATTGTTTTTATAAAATGAAGGTAAATAATTTACAATGCTGCATGTGCTGCTTTTTTCAGCAGAGTGGGTGAGGGATTTCCCTTTGCACACACCACACATAGGGGCTATACTGTGCTGTTGTGTAGAGCAAAGAAAATGGTTTCATATATATATATATATATATATATATTATATATATATATATATATATATATATATATATATATATATATATATGTTTATATATAATGCCAGAATAATGAGAGAGAGAGAATTTTTAAGGCATTTTTATTACTTTCTGCAAAGTCAAAAGTTTACATCCAAGTCATACAGTTTAAGGGCAATGCTACAAAATACTAATGAAATGTGTCAAACGTTTTGGATATCCTTCCACAAGCTTCTCACAATAGTTTGTAGGAATTTTGGCCCATTCCTCCTGACAAAACTGGTGTAACTGAGCCATGTTTGTAGGTCGCCTTGCTCGCACCTGCCTTTTCAGCTTTGCCCATACATTTTCAATAGGATTGAGATCAGAGCTTTGTGATGGCCACTCCAAAACATTGACTTTGTTATCCTTAAGCCACTTTGTAACCAGTCTGGTAGTATGCTTCGGGTCATTTTCCATTTGGAAGACCCATTTCCGCCCAAGCTTTAACTTCCTGGCTGATGTCTTGAGATGTTGCTTCAGTATTGCCACATAATCTTCTTTTCTCATGATGCCATCTATTTTGTGAAGTGCACCAGTCCCTCCTGCAGCAAAACAACCCCACAACATGATGCTGCCACCCCCGTGTTTCACAGTTGGGATGGTGTTCTTAGGCTTCCAAGCTTCTCCCTTTTTCCTCCAAACGTAACGATGGTCATTATGGCCAAACAGTTACATTTTAGTTTCATCAGACCACAGGACATGTCTCCAAAAATGTAGGTCTTTGTTCCTGTGTGCATTTGCAAACATTAATCTGGCTTTTATATGTTTCTTTTGGAATAATGGCTTCTTCCTGGCAGAGTGGCCTTTAAGCCCATGTTGATACAGTACTCATTTCACTGTGGATAATGACACAATCTTACCAGTTTCCGCCAGCATCTTCACAAGGTCTTTTGTTCTTGGGTTGATATGCACATGTCGGACCAAAGCACGTTCATCTCTGAGACACAGAACCCGTCTCCTTCCTGAGTGATATTATGGCTGGACATTCCCATCTTGTTTGTACTTGGGTGTAACTGTTTAACAGATGAACGAGGCACCTGCAGGTATCTGGAAATTGCACCCAAGGATGATCCAGACTTGTGCAAGTCCACAATTCTCTTCCTGATATCTTGGCTGATTTCTTTAGACTTTCCCATGATGTTACACACAGAATCAGTGTGCATTAAAATACATCCACAGGTGTGTCTCTAATTAACTCAGATGTTGCCAATAAACCTATCAGAAGCTTCCAAAGACATGACATCATCATATGGGCTGTCCCAAATTGTTTAAAGGCATAGTAATCCTAGTGTATGTAAACTTTCGACTTTGCAGAAAGTAATAAAAATGCCTTAAATTCTCTCTCTCTCATTATTCTGGCATTTGGCAAATATAAATAATTTTGGTAATCCTAATTGACCTAAAACGGGTAAGGTTTATTCTGATTTCATGTCAGAAAGTGAGAAAAACGTGCATATGTGCCTTTTTATATAGTGTATGTAAACTTCTGGTTTCAACTGTACATAATGATTTGGGGGTAACTTTAATTTGTGTGATAGTTCTGCTTTAAACCACACCCACTTTTCAGACTGCTTTTTCCGTTGGAAGGAGATGGTGGAATTGGATGCAAAAAATGATGGCAATATGTCAGAGATCTGACAGACCATGGCGAAATAACTTTATAGACATTACAGACAACTTCAACTGCCGTAAATTAATTAATTTATTTTTAACATCTCACCCTAGTAATCTCTCTATTCTTTCTTTCAGTACCTTTTTGATGCAATTTTGGACTTTACTTTTGGCTGTGTCTGGGGAGGCATTTGCAACTGTATCCAATACTTACCAGAAGTTTTATATTAGGTCATCACTGGCCCAGTTTTCATTTGGCTGCTCTGAAATATTTGGATTATTAACAAGAGTCATCCTTTCTTAAAGTACCCACAGGGGTGTCCAACACTTTGCTTGCCAATGCACTAGACACACCACTGGCAAGTAAACAATTATATATTAATTATAGATTATAATTTATGATGGCAGACTATGTCATGTCTATATAATTATAACCACTCTACTCACATCTTTCTACTTCAGGGACTGAACTGATTTAACTCTTCAAGTGCCAGTGGGGTACCCTGTGGCATTCAAAGGGTTAAAGGGGAAATTTCATATGATATAAACTTGTGCCCATCTTCTTTATTTCATAAAACTAGATTAGCGTATTTTTTTATTTTTTTTTTTAAGCGTTACTTAGTACTGAAGACAGTACTGACACAGGACTTCCCACCTCCCTCCCAGCTGCCCCAGGGAGCGCATTCACGTTTCACTTCGAGTGGCATTAATGTGAGCTATCGTTACAACATGCTCTGTTTACCATGCTAGGTTAGTAATGCTTAAAACAAACAAAAAAAACAAACAAACAAAAAAAAAAAACAACGCTAATCTAGTTTTACGAAATAAAGACAATGGGCACAAGTTTATATGATGTGAACGTTCCCCTTTAAAGGAGGTAGTTATTCTAACGGGAATCAGCTCCCCCATGGAATGGTTTACTTGCTTGGTTTACACAATAGCAAATTCCTTACAAAACATTTATGATTTTTCCCTTACGTGACAACTGCCCTTTAGCATACACTATTTTGCATACTTATTTGTGTTATAAAGCTACTTAGGTGCAGTTTAGCGTTTCCTCAGTTTATGCAGCTATGAACAAAATAGGGCAAAAGCCCCTTCCCCTCCAAATTCTTAAATACTGCAAAGGAGGAAATTAATGAGGTCACTTAACCTGGTTATTGACCGTAAAAGGGCTTTTGACCTTTTCATAAAAAGAGCACAACCTTTCTGTCACAGTGAAATGACTGAATGGTCCACATCCACGGACATAAAAACAAGTACGTACATTTATTCCTCCAGAGTGTCAGGTTAGGTGTGTAACTTAGGTGTCAGCACTCAAAAAGTTAATGTAAAAACAATCAGGAACAAATTAAGCTATATGCCCGAGCACCCATAAGGGTTAAAAATGAATATATATTTTTTTTTATTGAATTAATGCTGTGCATAACTTTATATATATTTTCCTTTGTCAAATATGCTATCTGTGAAATGGTTTTGACTATCCTTTCTTAACCACCCATGAATAGAACCCGTATAACACAGTTTCAGTGATCCGTATTTATACAAGGATAACTTGCTCGTTACTCACAATGTTATTACAATACCTCACGAGAGGTTTAAAAAAGCAAGACAGGAAGCTCTGTGTCCTGTGGGGCATTTCATACAGGCATCATGCTCCAAGATTGTCTCAGACACATGAAGCATGCTAATTTTTCCTCTAACAACAAACATTCTAAGTGACATTTAGAGTGCAGCAGGTTTTTTTTTTTTTTTTTTTTTTTTTTTTTTAATTGCCTACCTCACAGCATAATTGGAAATAGCTTCAACTTTTATTTGCCTTCCCCTGATGATAGGGCACTACTGCTAGGAAAATACTCCCTTTGGGGCAAATCTGATGTTGAAATCAGGGATGCATTGTGAGCCCAGGTGGACAACAGTGGTCTGAAAAGAAACCACCCTGGACCAAATTGTACCGCATTAAGAGACTGAACTGCAAGACTGACACCTCAAAGTGTAAGCTTGTCGTGAACTACACAGTCCCTACTAACTGTGCCTGGCTTGAAAGCCTGACGCACACAGGACCTATGAGAACTGCACACACTAAAAGGCACATACTGTAAGGTTACACTTTGTACCCTGGCCACCAAAAAGAAAAAAGGCGGATCGGTACCACTTTAGAGCTGCACAGTGTAATCCTGGGGTTCTCAAAGTGTCCTTGCAGACTTTGGAAAACATAAAATATAATTGCTGTTTAACAAAGGAGACCTATTAAAGGTTGACCTTGATGTACTTGCGTCTTTTTTTCAGCCTCACTAACTTTGCATTAGATTTAGCCCTTTAAACTCCAGAAGGGTGTGTCCTGCATTGCTGGGCAAAGTTTTGCACAGCTCTCTGATACTCAAAGGGCTGAATCCAGCAACCCTGCCTGGTTATAGCTGCCAGTTGGCTCCTTATCAAACAAGGATGGGAAATAAAAAAGGCAGAATTGGACCAGGAAAAGCAATTTTTATATAAGAAACATTATACAATTGTCACCTTCCCATTCTGAATAGACTACAAGTCAACAGGAGGCTTCAACTGGCACACTAACAGTGTATCTTGTACAATGGATATAAAAAGTCTACACACCCCCTATTAAAAAGCCAGGTTCTTGTGATTTTTAAGAATGAGACAAAGATAAATCATGTCAGAACTTTTTCCACCTTTAACGTGACCTATAACGTGAACAATTCAATTGCAAAACAAACTGAAATCGTTGAGGGGGAAAAATAAAAAATCAGCACTGTGTTCTGTCTTTGGAAATTACACAAAAATGTATGCAATTTCTTTTAGTGCTAAGATCCCCTTACAGGTAAAATCCAGCAAGCACTAAAAATCTCTAAATATATCCAGACACTGCCAACCAGCTTGACACAAGCGAGGGCTATAGGCATACCTGGGAACTTTCAAGATGAGCTGACCCTGAGATCTTTGAAATATTAACCCTTAAAACTTCCCATAATGTAGATTTTATGCAATATGTGCCTGCTTGCTCTAACACAGCGGTGCTCCGGTCCGTGTGCGAGGGACCTTTAACATGCTACAGTTTGGATAACTCACTGCCTGAACACAAACAAGACAAGCAGGCCATCTCCCACTGTCTTTCTGGTACTAATGGCACCGGTTTAGAGGCTAAGGAAACATTTAATTGGGGAAATTCATATAGTAGGTGACACAGACCTCTCTCACCCTGAGAATTTGGCCCTTCACCCTGAGACCCTGAGATTTGGGTCAAAATCCTGAGTCTCAGGGTCAAACCCTGAGAGTTCCCAGGTATGGCTATAGGTCCTGCTGAGCCAGTGGGGAGAGTGTGGGAGTGAAAGGGTTAACAATACCAGACCCCTGGTTCCCTGTTACTGTTCCTAGCAAACACCAAATTAACCCCTGAAATCCCTCCTGAACTATCACCCAAGTACTACAATTTGCTGCCACCACCAAGACTTTATTTCTGTATGTCTTTTATTTCTGTGCACTGTGAAGCCTTTTTTCAGATTAAATGTTCAATTAATCAGCTCTTGTCTCTATTCTCCAATATGAAGGAAGCTCAGTTAGAACACATTAGTAAAGGGTTAATTTTATATGTCTGATTATTATTAAGGTGATTTTATACTGTAATTCTGTTGTGTTTGGGGTAACCTAAGACACCCAGATATAAAGTCTTGGTGGTGGCAGTACATTGTTGTACTGGGGAGATAGTGCAGGAGGGATTTCAGGGGTTAATTTGGTGGTTGCTAGGAATAGTAACAGGTAACCAGGGGTCTGGCATTGTTAACCCTTTTACTCCCACACTCTCCCCACTGGCTCAGCAGGGCCTATAGCCCTCTCTTGTGACACACTGCACCCCCACAGTTGCGTACTGTTTTGGTTTGACTTAGCTGATATTATATTTTTATGGCATCATCATTTTTGCCTTCATGCACTCTGCTAAATGGACAAAAAAAGGCTAATAGCACTCCTCCATCCAGCAGCAATAGACATGGGCAGGCCGGTCTCAAATAGTCTACATGTCCCATCAGTGCAGGCACCCAATCAGCAGTCTGCACTTTTGTTTTCAAATGAACACATTACTATTCATTGGATCACAACAAGAAAGTGCATGTATGTGCTGCTAGTAGCAAGTGCAAAGCAAAGAAAGCAGGATGCTTCCTCTTCTACAGATCAGAACCAAATTAATTTCCAGGCTTCTATTTACAGACTTAAAACTCCTTTCATATGGGCCACATCTTTGTAGTGATATTGCTTTGGATCTGTTGCCCGTGGTGAAAGGCACTGTGCTGGAATATGATTCCATTCACATAGGTGATAATCACCTGTGTGAAAGCACCAAACAGCAGAACACAGCATATTTACTGCATTCCTGAGGGAGTTGCATAATGGATGGTCTGCACAAAAGTCTATGGGGCTGCTGGCAGACTTCACGCACTAGTAGCATTGGAGGTTGTGATCCTCATTGCAACCTTTAATGGATATCTGCTGCACATGGGCTCCGCCCCAGTAATACTGATTGGCGCTCATGTGGACTGGCCATTAGTCGAGCCTCTTCAGCATTAAAACTGGTACTGCCAGGAGAGTGAAGATGCAAGGGTGACAACTGTTGCCATGGCTGTGACAGTTCCTAAGTGAATACTGTCACTAGCAGTCAGAGTAATCAGATTTAAATAGATAGGGACACTCTCCTGTGTAAACCCCAGATTGAGGTGACAAACTATTGATGGCAAACTGCACCCCTCCACTTAAATAAAGTGTAAAATAAATTAAAGTAAGAGTACTAAAAAAATAAAATTGGAAGTTTAGAAATGATACTGTTCACCATGTTCTTTTAAAGCAGAACTATCATGCATATTAAGATGTCCTCCAATAAAGTTTTACCATAGCGCTAAGCATATCAATACTTTTATTATCCTTAGTAAGTCTGGAATAGTTTAGCAATCTAACTTTAGGAAATTCACCGGCAGGCATCTTGCCATAGAGGCATCTGCACTCTCCGCCCCTGTCTGTACCTTAAAGCAGAACTACCACCCCACAAAATCTTTAGCATAACTAAGTCCCCATCTGTCGACTAGCTGCTTAGTAGTGCTAGTCGCCAGAATTATTACCTTATTTAATAGATTTATGCTTTCTTCCATAGCTGACAGCAGGATGGAGCGCGGACATCTTGCCATTGTGACGTCCACGCGCCTGAGCTGTCAGTCCCAGCCAGAGCCGGCCGGCTCCTAGCAACGCCTCCTAGACCCGGCTGGGACTGACAGCGCAGCCACGCGGACGTCACAATTGCAAGATGTCCGCACTCCGTGCTACTGTCAGCAATAGAAGAGAACATAAATCTATTAAATAAGGTAATAATTCTGGCGACTATTGCTACTACGCAGCTAGTCGCCAGATGGGGTCCTCTTTAAGGTACAATGCAACTTCCCCTTGCCAATCATTGAGGAGACAGGGACGGACAGCGCAGACGCTCAGATGCCTCTTCAGCAAGATATCTGGTAAATATGAATTGGGTGACACATTAATATGCTTGATAGTTAAACTTTAACCCCCATAATTCACAAAACATATGGAAAACTTACATATATAGGGTATTTCCATGAAGAGCAGAACTAGCTGATGTTATCTGGGGATATGTATCAGCATTTATTATTATTCTTTATTTATATAGCGCCAACTAATTCCACAGCGTTGTACAATCACACTAACTGCATGCAATACACACACATATACATATATATATATCTCTATATATGTATATATGTATATATCATTTGTTTGAATAGACTTGTCCTGGGTCACTGCTGGGGAGGGATTACTGAAATTGGGGTTGGTGATTTTGAAAGGGGTGGCCAGGAGAATTCCTCCCCCTGGCACTACTGCTACAAATCACCACAGAAAATGCTGTCCTTAACATCTCTCAACCCCTCTTTTCCCACTTCACCTCCCAATTTCTTCCACCCATCACTTTTCCTGTCCTCCCTTTCACTAATTTGTCTCTTCATCCCCTCCTGTTGCCACTTTCACGGTTCTGTCACTTTAACTCTTCCTCCCTTCTACCCCTTTGCCTCTTCTTCAATCCCACCTTCCATTGTCCATGGACAGATACCACGGTAAATAAGGGGATGGGTGTGTGTGTTACTGTACGGGCAATGTAGTGCTACTATTTGCTAGTTTATATTATATTTAGATGTAAAATAACAAACAAAATAAGTATCTTGTAATACCTTTTTTTATTGGACTAACAGAATTTTGGATTGACCAGCTTTCGGGAGAACCTCCCTTTCTCAAGTCTAAAGCATTTCTGACTAAAAGGACACAGAATTCACAGTGACACATAAAATTCAAAGTTTGGCTGTGTGTAGGGTTAAGAAAACATAACAGCAGATAAGGCCAGAGGATCTACACTCTACTTGTAAAAGGTCATAAATACCTTTTGTAAGGATTGGGGTGGGAGAAGAGGGAAAAAAATGCAGGAGATGCAACATGCGCCCATATGTGTACATACATACACACACACACACACACACACACACACACACACACACACACACATATACCCATATACACACATACACATACATACATACACACACACATACATACATAAACATGCATACACATATACATATATACACATATATACATACATATATACATACATACACAAACATGTATACACATACACATGTACACATATACATATATACACACATATACAAATACATATGCACACACACATATACAAATACATATGCACACACACATATACAAATACATATGCACACACACATATACACATATACATACATACCCACATACACATGATACACACATACACACACATATACATACACACACATATGCACATACATACACACATATACATGCAACAGACAACAAAGCCACCCACAACAACAAAACCTACAGCATTAAAGGATCATACTCCTGCACATCTAGCAATGTGGTATATATGATACACTGCACCAAATGCCACCTAGGGTGCTACATTGGGGAAACCACACAGCAATTAAATGGCAGAATGAACATGCACAGACACTCCATCAAACATCACAAAGAAGGATCCTACTGCACCCCTGTGGGACACCATTTTACCCAGCCAGACCACTCAGTTAAGGACCTAAAAATCAAATTACTCAAAGGAAACTTTAGAAACACCCAAGAAAGAAAAACTTTTGAAGCCAGAATAATCATATTTTTTAACAGCAAGAACAGAGGACTAAATGTTGATTTGGGTTTCCTGTCCCACTATCAAAGTTTCACATGACCCCTCTATCAGTATCTTACTCCTCATATATATATCCACATGTCATAATGAATTCTAATTATAGGTTCTGTATTATTACTAGTATATCAGATGGCGTACAGACAGATGCTTCCCCATACTTCAATACATGTAGGTATATATGTGGGTGTGCTATTCTATATGTGTATATGGGTTTATGTGCATATATGTACATGTAGGTATACATGTATGTATGTGTTTGTGTATATGTACTAGTATATATAGGCGCTTGTGTTTGGACGTACGTTTTAGTATGTATTTCTACATATTTGGGTGTATGCATTTCTGTATATGTGTGTGCTCATATGTATGTGTTTATGTACATATGTATATGCACTTTATGCATATATATTTGTGGGTGGGTATATAGACACATTGTATGTATAGATGAATGTATGTATGTATGTATGTGTGTGTGTATATGTATGTATGTGTATGTATATATATATATATATATATATATATATATATATATATATATATATATATGTGTGTGTACGTGTGTGTGTGTGTGTATATGTATGTATATATTTATGTATGTGTATTTGTATTTATGTATATGTGTGTGTGTGTATGTATATTTGCATGTATGTGTATGTATGTATGTATATGTATGTGCATATGTGTGTGAGTGTGTGTATGTATGTATATTTGCGTGTATGTATGTATATATGTATGTGCATGTGTGTGTGTATATGTGTGTATATGTATGCATGTTTGTGTGTATGTATGTATATATGTGTGTGTATATATATGCATGTTTGTTTGTATGTATATATATATATATATATATATATATATATATATATATATATGTGTGTGTGTGTGTGTGTGTATGGGTATGTATGTACATATGTATATGTGTATATGTGTGTGTATATATATGTATGTGTGTATATGTGTACATGTGTATATGTATATGTGTGTATGTGTATGTGTATGCATGTTTATGTATGTGTGTGTGTATGTATGTATGTATGTATGTATGTGTATGCATGTTATATATATATATATATATATATATACATATATATATATGTATGTGTGTGTATATATGTATGTGTATATATATATATATATATATATATATATTTGTACATGTGTGTGTGTGTATATGTATATATATTTGTATGTATATGTATGTGTGTGTATATATATTTGTATGTGTGTGTATGTATGTATGTATGTGTGTGTATGTATGTATGTATGCGTGTGTATATGTATGTGTATGTATGTATATGGGTGTATGTTTGTATATGTGTGTGTGTGTGTGTGTGTGTGTGTGTGTGTGTGTGTGTGTGTGTGTGTGTGTGTGTGTGTGTGTGTGTGTGTGTGTGTGTGTGTGTGTGTGTGTGTGTGTGTGTGTGTGTGTGTGTGTGTATGTATGTATGTATGTATGTACACATATGGGCGCATGTTGTATATAGGCCTGCATGCACATGCTGGATTGTTGGATGGCAATTCTAATTTCTAGCACTCTTAACATGTGCAAACTTTTTTATTTCTCCCCACTCCATTATCATCTCCTGCATTTTTTTTTCACTCTCCCCCCACCCCAATCCTTACAAAAGGTATTTACGACCTTCTACAAGTAGAGTGTAGATCCTCTGGCCTTATCTGCTGTTATGTTTTCTTAACCCTACACACAGCCAAACTTTGAATTTTATGTATCACTGTGAATTCTGTGTCCTTTTAGTCAGAAATGCTTTACACTTGAGAAAGGGAGGTTCTCTCGAAAGCTGGTCAATCCAAAATTCTGTTAGTCCAATAAAAAAGGTATTACAAGATACTTATTTTGTTTGTTATTTCACATCTGCATCAGTGGACTAATACGGCTCCAATCTCCGCTCTATTATATATATATATATATATATATATATATATATATATATATATATATATATATATATATATATATATAAGAATAAGCCTCATTGCATAATTTATGGTACCTCACACACAGAACATAATTTATGTCTCCTCAGAAAACAAACACACATTGAACAGAATGCCTCATTACATATTTTATGTCTCATTATGAGACACAACTCCTATTGGGTGATTCAATGGGAACTTTACTGCTCCCATTGGGTGATTCAATGGGGGCATGTTTATCATACAGGGAGTTGGCCCGAACCCTCCAGCCTGCCCACCACTATCCAACTGACAAAAAAATATATAGCTGCCACTGGCTCCTGAAGTAGGGGATATCAGTAACTTCTCCTGGTCCACACACACACTCTCACTCAGGATCATGACCCCACAAACACTCTGTTTCACCTCCCACGGATAATTGTAACCCTCCATACACTCTGTTTCAGTACGAGGGTGTAATGTTTCCATAAAATACAAACTCAGGGATAGGCTTAATAGCAACTCTTTTAATCTCTTCAGTCACCTCACTAACTGTCTGTTTTCAACTGTCACTCCTCCACTTCCTGCTTCTTGATTCCTGCCCTTTCTCCTTAAAGGGAGAGAGATGCTTTGCTGTATGTTACCGAGGGCAAGCCTCAAACACCACTTTTTATTTGTTCCCTCAGCATACTGCTACATTGCCTCAACTGAAGAGCCACCGTGTGTTATATTGCTATGTTACCATAACTTAAGGAGGAGTTACTGCTCCCATTGGGTGATTCAATGGGGGAGTGATTTAAATCATGCAGGGAGTTGGCCTGCCCCCACTATCCAGCCTGCCCACCACTATCCAAGTGACTGAAAAAACAAAACTTGCTCCTACACCACAGACACAAACACATCAGACAAAAAACACACACACTCACACCCTCACTCTCACTCAATCATACACACTCACAATAATTCACACACTCGAACTCTCTCACTCACACTCTCTCACACATTCAGACTCAATCACACAAACTCAAACACACTCTCAATCTCACTCACTCATACACTCACTCACTCACACCCTGGGAGCCAGCACGATCCACCTTCCACCATAGTCTCACTCACACTCATTCACACCCCGGGAGCCAGCACGATCCACCTTCTACCATAGTATGTGCGATTACCACATGCATTTCAACTACATGAATGAATGTCACTCACTCACACACACTCACACACACACACACCCCGGGAGCCAGCACGATCCACCTTCCACCATAGTATGTGCAATTACCACATGCATTTCAACTATATGAATAAATGCCATAGTGGAGGCATAAGTACAAACACAAACTCCTTACAATGACACATAAGTCACCCCCTTATGACTCACTTCTGTGTGTGTGTGTGTGTGTGTCTCTGTGTGTGCCTGTGTGTTCCTCACTGTGTGTGTAACATGTCTGTAGCACACTCTATGTGTCTGCATGTTGTGCATTGCATGTATGTGTGTATGACTGTGTCGCTCTTTATGCATCTCAGTGCATGAGCGGGCATTTGCGTGTGTGCCTGTGTGTGTGTTTGTTTTGCATCCGTGTGTGTGCATTAATTCCCTATATATCCTGATGGGCAGCGCCGTCCCACATTGCTAGCAATATATAAACAACGTACACATATTTACAAGTTACTAAAAGGAAGGATCCAGTTCAACAAACTTAGCCAGCAATATGAAATTGTACTTGGTACGTGAACTCCAAATGTAGTCCAGTTACTTAAAGGGTTATGTAGTGACTGACTGACAATGAAGAATGACCAATATTCTATTTCAGAAACTAGTGACGGTATAGTAGGATCGGATTTGAAATTTAATACAGAGAAATTAAATGTGATAAGACTTCTGAATGCATGTAGATCACATCCTCCCCAATCACCATTCCCCACCCCCCACTGCAGATTATGTTCCTGTGATTTTCCAAAGAACAGAATGGGATTATTTTTACCAAATGTTCCTGTAGAATCTAAGAACAAAATGCATCTTATTACAATAGAGATCAAGTACAAGATAGAACCATTTATTTCAATAAGAAAAGAAAAATGGAAAAATGAATGAACAAAGCAGTCTACTATAACTATTGTCTTCTATGAAAAGCTTTGCAGTCATCAGGTATTAGGTAACCTGTGTGCAGTTTAGGGCAAAATACGAACTCTTGCTATACAAGCAATTACCTCCAGCGCTCCACCCATCCAAATCAAACAATTTGTCATTGTACAGTGCATTGGTTGTCTTTGCTTTTTTTATTCACCAAACAATGGATCAGTATCAGCATGGGAAATAAAATCTTTACATCACCTTGGGAAGCAAAACACACCCCTCTGACACTGAAAGGGCTATGAGAGCAATTCTGTGCAGGAATATATTTTTGGTGTAATCTTAACCCTTTAGATACTAGGGATATCAAAATATGTCTTTAGTATTGAAGGAGTTAAAGGAAGAGACTCGCTTTAAATTCAGTATCAAATTATTCACCCCTATCTTAGGAAGTCAGGCTTAACAGGCTAGAAGCAGACTGACGTTCAGTCAGTTATAAGGGAACAGGGGCATGCAATGGTGTAGTTTAAAGGGATAGTAATACTTAAAATGTAAAAAAATATATACTGTAGGGTTTTATCCCCCTGAGTAAAACAAGGGTACTCCCACTGCTGAGTGATATTTTATTAAAAAATGATAACAGCTCAAACTTGAATTTTTTAGGTGCAATATCACAGTGGCCTGAAAATTTACAGTTGCGCTGCTGCTACACCATCCTATGTACTGCTCTGGTCTATAGACCATAAATCTCCATAGGATGGTGTAGCAACAGCGCCACTATAAATTTTCAGGCCACTGTGATATTGCACCTAAAAAAATTCAAGTTTGAGCTATTATAATTTTTTAATAAAATATCTCTCAGCACATCCCCCTTTGTTTTACTCGGGGGATATACCCTACAAAATATTTTTTTACATTTTAAGTATTACTATCTCTTTAAGTCCCTGCTGGACATGGTCACTTACAGGCTGAGGATGGGTGTGACAGTAACCAAGACATCTGCTCTATCAGCTTTACAGATACGAATGACTACCTGCTTACAATGAGACTGAAGGAATAATCAATGCATATGATGCCTGATTGCCTACTCTGAGGCAGAATTTTTCAGACCTTTCAGTTACAAGTACCCACTTCAGTTCAAGTACATGCCCTAAGAACCCACACACAATTTATTTTGATTCAGTAGTTAAAAACCAATAAAACCTGTCAAAGGAGTGGATAAACTAAGAAACAGATATAACACACACACACCATTAATTCCTTTTCTCTTAGACCATATAAAAACATAAGAAATATGGGGGAAGTTCTCTCATCCAAAAGGGTAGAACACTTCAGAAAATAGGCACGGCTTTTAAGGTGGAGACTCCCTTCTTCCCTTCCAGCTGTACCTCCACCCCTAAGTTCCAAGTGTAGCAAAGTAGCAAAAATAAGCAAGAGCAAAAGAAAGAAATCCCCTGAACAAAGACCCCAAGAGGACCCTTCTGCCCTAGGACTTACATCACTTATTTTTCTCTGTGTCCCAAGAGAAAATGATTTAATCGTATGTTCACTAAAATCCTCTTTTCTCTTAAAGTGATAGTAATACTTTATTATTACTATTCCCTATATTGTAGATATTTGCAAAATAATGTAATAGCCCCCAGGTTCATCTCTCAAACCTTTATGGTTTGAGAGATAACCAAAGGCAAACTTACCCCCTCCCTCCCCCTTCCCTGAAGTCAGATTTGTACTGACTGCAGGGATATCCGGTCTGACTTTCATCAGGCGGCTCTGCAGCTGAGCCACAATCGCATTCGTGAAAAATAATTATTTCACTGAAACAGTCTTCTAAGTGTGCAAACCAAGCACACGTAGAAGACCGTTTCAGTGAAATAATTATTTTTCACCAAAGCGATCGCGGCTCAGCTGCAGAGCCGCAAGCCTGTCATATGACAGACTTCCCCTGCAGTTCCTTCTCTTGCTTAGTAGAAGGATCATGGCAAAAAGAATGAAGGGAAATTTCCTGGTTGATGTGAAAATCTTAGATGACCTTGAGCAAAAAAACCTCTGGGTAGTCAAAGAAACACCTTGTTCTGGTGGAAAACAAAATTCCCATGTGAAAGAGCCCTTTGTGTGTGTTACTCTCTGCAATTACTAACTTTTCGTGCTAGCATCAAAATAAAGTTATACTGGTACACAAGGATCTAAAAAAAAATAACACCTCAGTGTAAATCTCCTGCACTGGTTCCTTGAGCGCCACTCCAGGCTAGTGACAACTTTCAATCGCTCAGATAGGTGAAAAAGTTTTTATTGTTGTTCCTAGTTTATGCCACATAAAAGTGAACCAATATGCGGACTATGCTTGGAACTTTTTATAAATAATAAGATAAAAAAGATATATAGTGGACATATAGCCCCTTACATTTGTTGTGAGTATGAGGGTACTAATAACCAATATATATCAAAAGCACTTGAAATAAAACTCCAGCAGGAATACCTCAGGTGCCCATAAAGACACCATACAAGACACCAATATAGATAATCTGTGTGGAAATGGGATCAGGAGCTAGTAGTAATACCAGCCATAAAGTATACAATAGGATACAAAAAGCAAAATCAATATGCAGATAGTAAAAACTGAAAAACATCAAAAAAAGAAAAAAATATGAAAATAAGTAATAAATAAAAAACATACAATATCAATAATGTATTCAATATTGCCCTGGATTGGGCTGGAATCTCTCTATGTGTTTTGTGACTCGTGATGCCATTTCTTCAGGAGAAAACCTTATCTCCCAAGATAGCCACGTCTTCATCTCTAAGAAGAGAGGATATGTTGGATACACAATAGAACAGTTATAGGTCTATGCTGGCCCAGGGTTTCTTTGGTATTTTTCCTTAGAAAATAATTGGTTAGAAAGGCATTTCAACCCTATCATTAACCCTCAGAGCACTAGTGGGGTGTGCAACACATTGCTTTGCAATGCTTTGCGTCGGTCTTCGGCAGTCAGGTGAAGCACATTGAAGCCAATGAACTGGAACAAACCAATTACATGATACAAGACAAATACAATTCCCAATGTTTTGAATTGGGACTTTTACCCTTTGACTGCTAGAGAGGTACCTAAGTGCATTGCTTTGGATACCTCTCTGGCACTCAAAGTGTTAAGCCTTTGAATGCTAAAAAAGTATCCAATGGTTTGTAACTCAAACAATGAAGACATCAAGCATTTGAGGGGCTAAAAATCCCATGTAAAATAATGTAATTTGAAACGATCGGCCCATGTGGTTCAGTTAAGCCTGCCCCAGTTCTTATCAGCACATCCACCTCAGTGTGCTTAGTGGACGTTGTACCCTAAAATCTCTTCCAAGGCTGTTTATTTCTTTCAATTAAATACCAGAGGCCCTTGGGCCAACACAGATCAGTAATCATTCTGTTGTGTATCCAGTGTCTCCCCTCTCCTCACGGATATGGACTTGCCAGGGTTATAAATAAATCCTTGATAGTTTAATAGAGTCCGATAAGACAATCACAACATTCAGATAAAGAGCTATCAGAAGTAACTCGTGCTGAGGAAAACCAAGTCATTTCAGCAATGGATAGAAGGTGTGATTTTCAACTATTTCAGTTATGTGACTCGAACTGGCAACTGACGCAAAATAGCTGTAAAAGGATTAGGTCTTAACCACTGAGGTGAGAAACGTGTGGCTCTTTAGCTATTGCAGAACTACAACTTCCGCCATACTTAGCTAAACGCATGATTTGGCTGACCAAGGAAGTTCAATTAACGAATGAGCTGGAGAACCATCTTTTAACTGCCCTTGATTTACTCTGTTAACCCTTTGAGCGACAGAGGGGTAGGCAATGCATTGCTTTGCAATGCGTTGCATATCCCTCTGGCACTCAAAGGGTTAAAATGAAACTTTTCTCTTGGATTAACTCTTTCAGTGCCAGAGGGGTACGCAACATACTCCTCTGGCACTGAAAGGTTTAAGTAGCTCAATCTGTTCAATATAGATTTATGTAGGCAGGTGTCATCCATACAGCAGCAAGTTTTATATTTTTATGTTTATTTTATTTTTTTTTCTTAGGGATATTTAAAAGGATAGTAATACTTAAATATTACTAATCCCCATATTGTAGTAATGTTAAAAATAATGTAATTGTCCCCAGTGAAATATCTCAAACCTTTATGGTTTGAGAGATAACCGCCCGCAAAATTCCCCTCTCCCCTTTCCCTGAAGTCAGCGTTGTAGCTGACTGCAGGGATATCCGGTCTTAAGTGCATCAGGTGGGCTCTGCAGCAGAGCCAAGATTGCGTTGGTAAAAAATAATTATTTCACTGACACTTGCAACCCAAGCACACATAGAAGACCGTTTCAGTGAAATAATTTTTATTTTTACCAACACATTCTTGGCTCTGATGCAGAGCCGCCTGACGGTCGTATGACAAGCTTCCCCTGCAGTCAGTACAACGCTGACTTCAGGGAAGGGGGGGAGGGGGGAACTTTGCGGGCGGTTATCTCTCAATCCATAAAGGGTTGAAAGATGACACTGTGGACAATTAAATTCTTTTTAACATTACTACAATATGGGGATTAGTAATATTTAAGTATTACTATCCTGTTAAACTTTACCATAGTGTATAAACTGCATTGGGACATTTTACCACCTTGAGAATAGTTACATGGTCATTCATGGAAATCATGGGTGCGGTATTCTTCCTATGCTGTAACCCAGTAGTGTCCAAGTTCAGTCCTTGAACTCTACCAACAGTCCAGGATTTAAAAGGATAGTAATGTTTCATAATAAAAGGTAGACCGCAGAGAGGGACAATCTTCAATTAAGATAAGGAAAAAAGCTGAAAAGCTTGTCAAGGGGGGCAGGGCTTTCATTGTTCTGATAGGAAGAAGATTGTCCCTTGCTGTTATCTGTCTGATCTATGAACTGCATTCCACATCTGAGAAGAGATGGCTTACACTAGGTAAAAGGGGTGGGAGGGGGAAACATTGCTTGTGAATATCTCCATAAAGGTTTGAGAGATAAAACTTATATCGTTCTTCATTTTTTTTAATGCATACAAAATAAAATAAAGATAAAACAAAGTATTACTGTCCCTTTAAGAATGTCCCTGTGTTTGAGCACAAGTGGGCCAATCAAAATGAATTAGTCACTTATTAACACACCTGTGCTTAATTAGGGAGGTCCTTAAATCCTGGCCTGATATGACCCTTGAGGATAGAACTTTGACACTCCTGCTCTAGAAAGAAAACCCAGCAAATAATTGCAAAGGGCCAAAGGTGGAAGATTTCACCATGCTGTTACAGACTAAAGCAGCGTTTAATTCAGCCCCAAACCTTTCAAAAGTAGATTTGTTTTGTTTCCTTTCAAACATATGAGGGTGTGTTGGCTCTCCAGCCATTGCGTTACTCACTTAGGGGGAGGTTCCCAAAGGCATCCCTTAACTGTAGTAAGGGAAGGTAGAAGAATAATCCCCTTCTTGCCAATGGGAATCCAGCAGAAATCTTAACTTTACAGACAGTGCCCCTTGTAATATGGCAGCCAGGAGCAGAGTTTCATAAAAGCACCACTTGCACATAACAAAGATGGACTCAGATTTTAATGTGATGAGGAGACTGGCAGAAAAGAAGAGCAGAGTGAAGCTCCTAATCCAGATAAGGCATCTATACATAATTTGTGGGCGGACCTCACAAGTACCCGAACGGGGGGCTGAAGTGTGCTCCTAGCAGCCGTAAACCAGGCCTGTTGAGAGGGCCTAGAAGAGAGAGAGGAAGAGAGGAAGAGAGAGAGAGAGAGAGAGAGAGAGAGAGAGAGAGAGAGAGAGAAAAAAAAAAAAAGGGGGGACCTCATGAGGGATGGGACTCGGCGCCCAAAGAAGCGACAATACCCTGCTTCTGGATGCCGTTAAAGCGACTCCCGGTCCACCCACAATTCCAGGCTAACCAATAGCCTTAAGATTTGTGCTCAAACATAGCCTGTATCCATCAAGGAGACAGAAGCCCACCTATTGAGGGATTACATAGCCCCAGGTAAATTAAGCATGGGGGAAAAAAAAAAAAAAAAAGCCAACTAAGAATCGTTACCCTGATGTGGCTCTTTTGAGGGCACTTTTAAAACCGAGCATGCCTAGTGGGGGTAAAGTGGAGTAGCGATGGAGTCTATGAAAGGGGCGGGAGGGGGGAACTTCAGATGCTTCGATCTCTCAAACTATAAAGGTTTGAGAGACAGAAGGTACGTTACTGTATTTCTATTTTTAATATCTACAATATTAGCATTTGTTAAAACCAACTATTATGCCAGTCCCAACAATCCAAGGGGGGCAGGGATTTCATTGTTTTCATAGGAATAAGAGTGTCCCCTTCTGTTATCTGTCTGGTATATGGACTGCATTCAACATCTGAGAAGAGATGGCTTACCCTAGGTAAAAGGGGCAGGAGGGGGAAACTTTGCTTGTGAATATCTCATAAACCATAAAGGTTTGAGAGATAAGACTTGTATCATTCTTCATGTTTTTTTAATACCTACAAAATAAAATAAAGTTAAAAAGAAGTATTACTATCCCTTTACTAGGATTTAAATTGGGATTTTAACCCACTGAATGGTAGTGGTCTCCAACACATTGCTTCACAATGCATTGGATACCACTCTAGCATTCATGTATGTTAATTCCCATTTAAATCAATGAGGATTTTTGGAATGTTTCCCCTATGGTGCAGTTGTTTGTCACAGAATTCATCCACTTCTTTCAAACATATGGCACTAAAAGCTGTGTAAGTAAAAGGCCTAATTTAAATATTTAGGAGCTGCTTAGGTTAAGGGTACAGTTCCCCTTTAAATCATGAACCATTAAGAAGGGAGAAATAGGTGTTTCCAGTATATCTTGATAAGCTGTCTGCTTAGGGCAATAATACAGTGCTTTCCAATATGCCTTTTGTTTATCCACCTTTGAAAGAAAATTGAAGGACATTTTTACGGTATGAGAGTGAATACATTACAACACGTACTGTTTTTTCAAAGAGGAGCTAGCTGTCTTTGTTATACAAGCACACTTACCAGGAGAACATTTTCTGTTCATGTAATGGAAGAATTACTTCTAGTTTGTCCTAGTAACTCGATAATAGCCTACAATCTCAGGATATTAGTAATACCTCTGTAGGTTTACAAAAAAAATATATAAAATGCTCTCTTTATTAAAGAACTGCCTTAGTCATTATACAGTTACCACTCTGCAGTATATAGATTAGGGGCTGTGAAGTCATTGTTGAACAACATTGTGTTTAAAAGAACACCAACACTTAAAAATAACCTCTGGTTATATACACTTAAATACTCTGTACTCCAAGCAAGAATGTATAAAATTCACTCAGTTGTTCGAGACAGAACATTTAGCCATACATACTGCAAACAGCCACTCCTGCTTCACAATACGCTGCAGACCACTCTAGCACTCAACACAGTAACACAGTAAATTAGGTTGAAAAAAGACAAGTCCATCAAGTCCAACCTTTGCCTCAAAACCCAGAAGTTAAAAACCCTATTTCACCCTTTAAGTGCCAGAGAGGTGCGCAACACATTGCACTGCACACCCCTCTGGCACTCAAACAGTTAAATCACTGGACATTTGGGGAATGTTTAGGTCTCCCTCATGGTGCAGATGGTTTATGACCCAGGATTGCTGTAGTTTGCCTTTATACATAAAGCCCAGAGAGGCTGATGTGCTAAGCTGCATACCTGGGAACTTTGTCTTTTAGAGTCCCCATAAGGGACTTATGTAGTGCAACTGGGAGAAATAAATTATGAGTTTCACATCACAAAGGGCAAGGCTTAATCATTGCTAGGGAGGGGCTTACTGAACGGAGTCATAAAGTGAGCGGAAAATGGGAGGAACAGGCTGGGAAGGAGCAGAAGTGGGCAGAGTTTCATATTCAGACTCTGTCCATGGAGCCCGGTAATTCACTGTAAAAAATGGAGTCTTCAGGGCAAATCCAGAAAGTTCTCTGGTATGATTCTGGAGTAACTAAAATTCCACAAATTCCCGTTTATTTAAATAGGGCTTTTAACACTTTAAATATGAGAGACTTCTAGCATTTTCAGGGTTTAAAGGGATAGTATTGTTTCAAAATGAATGCAGCTACGATTATTCTTTAACCCCTTAATGACAATGGACATACATGTACGTCCAAGGTGGATGGCCCTTAATGACAAAGGACATGCATGTACTCCCTGGAAATCCGGGTCCCAGCGCAGCTGCACAACATTCAAGAGTCTCCGGAGTCTCTGGGTGAAACCCGGCAAGTTCCCAGGTATGCTAATAATGTGCTTGTAAAGTAAATACCAGATCATCATGTGTATGGTAAAGGTAATAGTGGAACAATTACGTGGTAAGGCAGTGGGTATGTTTATTTGTTTCATATAGTTCAATGTGTATACCAGGGAACTCTCCGAATTTGCCCCAGAGACTCCATTTTTCACACTACCAGGTCTCTGGGGCAGAGGCAGATTCCTCCGGATGTGGGGGATGCCCACTTCTGTACTTTTACCCTTGTGTTCCTCCTTCCCCAGGCTTCTTTTATTACCTGTGTCACACTTTTAAGCCCTGCCCCACAACTTGCATCAAGCCCTGCCCCTTTTTGATGCAATTCGCATAATTTTTCTCACCCCTTCCCCCCCCACACCGTGCCAGAGGACTCCTCTCTCCTGGGGAGACAATAATTGAAAGTTCCCAGCTATGCCAATGTGGTTGCCCCAGAATTGCGCCACTGTTTTCTAAGTACTCCTTGTGGCACATTTTAGGGCTCTAAACAGGATATTCTGTCACCAGCCTCTTTAGCACAGCAACAGCTGAATTACACAATGCTACAAAATTAATGAATCACCTAATGCTTCAAATTTATTATTAACATTTCACTGCACAAAGGGCAGCAAAAACAAACACAGAAGTTATCAAGTTATTTCAAAGCAGAGGGGAAGAGGAAATGGATTTTTGTTTAATAATTTCAGTGAATTCAATTTTAGAATTAGATGGATTTCCTATTTTTTGCCTTTAGTTGATGTACCTTTAACATGCCTTAATTCTGCTTTACGGTTTGTTTATTGGGGGTTATTGTTTGTTTACACACGTGATAGTTTTACGATACGAGTCAGACACCACATTTAAGAAACATAAGGAATGCCCAGTATTGTTAGACTAAAACATAGATCATGCCTGGTGTTGAAGGGACATTATCACAAAAAAGGGTTCAAATCCATGAAAATATTTACTCCTATTCCGCAAATTATTTTTTTTTTATCTTCTTTGGTCATAAAGTTCTAAAATCTTTTCTACCCTTTGAGTGTCAGAGGGGTACACAACGCATTGCAATGCGTTGCTTACCCCTCTGACACTCAAAGCGTTAAATATGTATCAGGCCTGTTAAAAAAAAAAAAAAAAAAAAAAACTATTGCAGTTTATATTATTGAAATTAAAACACTCCCAGTTCAGTCCACTCAAATGCTTATCTTGCATTTGTTTACCTAAATCATGCCTTGCGTTGTCTATCAATTGCACAAACAAAGAAGGTCCAATGGTCACCCACAGAGGCCTCCAGTTGAATAGGAAAAACATGTTTATAGTGTATTTATACACCTTCAAAAGTATTTTGTGAAATTCTGGCTAAGAGTATGTGATAATGGTCCATTTAAAGGAAAATGGAAACATACTAGTAATAGTGCCCACACATACATTACTATCATGTCCATCTCCATGGGCATGATATCTATTGATTGACTAGGTTCTCTACTGAATAAAAGAAGAAGTGAAAAAACATAGGAGCTATTTGGATTTTCTGGCCATAGGAAGGTAAGGATGTGTATGAGCAAATATGTAATAAAAAAAGAAAAACAAAATAAAGCACCTACTTATGACACTCAACCTAGTCAAGGAAACAGTGACTACAGTATAGTAAATTTTTAAAATGCATTATGTAGATAAAACAGAAAAAGTAAACAGCATAAATTACAACAGCAAAATGCGACATAGGAGAAACCTGTATAACACAAAACAACACATAAAAGGAAGTATAAATTAAACAAAAACCTTGACAAAAATAATAAATTCCCCAAATGCTTAAAATAAAAGCTACCACCAGCACCAGTGAAAAATATGGGAAGACCATGGGTATGGTCTAAATACACAAAAGATGTAATATTGATTATGTGGTACAATCAAAAATAGGTAAATGATGTTAGGTGATGATGATGAAACCAGTTCATTCATACAAGGAAATTATGTCACATTTAACAGCAAAATCCACAAATTACATCATGCTGTATTTCCAGTGATAGCAAATGTCACAACCATACAGTGATGCAGCAAATTGATGGACAGTAGAAAATAGTTTCACACAGAGTCATGGAGGCGAGTGATATATTCAAATGCAAGCAGCGGACACTGGTCAGTATATGTCAAAGCGGGATGTTGATGGTCAAACATATATTACATCCTTACCTTCCTGTCTTCCACCATACAGGTTCACGGGTACATACCTGTACCCATGTATCAGAATAACCGCCACTCACAAGTTGCTATATAAATGCTACCTCATAGACGATGAGGGTAAGTTTTTGGTTACTATGACAACTTAAGTATGATGCCGGTGGAGGAGCTCAAAAGGATTAACCCCGAGGCAATCTGTTTGCTTGAGAAAGCCCCATTTGTTGCGGGTAAAAGGGACGTGCCAGCATTCTTCACTTATTTATGATTCACATAATTGTCAGATATGAACGCATATGAGGTGGAGACATTTGCAGGAATATGTTAATGGGATCCTTCGGCACAGTAGTTACTGTAAATAGGAGGGAGCGTTTATATGGCAACTTGTGACACATGGGTACAGGTATGTACTCTTGAACCTGTACAGATGAAGATAGGTAAGGATGTAATTTATGTTTGACCACCAATATCCCACTTTATGACGTATTCCGACCAGGCTCCGTTGATTGGAGTCTGAATATATCACTCACCACCATGACTTGGTGTGAACCGATTTTCCACTGTCCATCTATTTGTTGCATTATTGTATGTATTTGACATTTGTTATCATTGGAAGTACAGTATGATGTCATTGTGGATTCTACTACTAAATGTGCCATCATTTCCTCGTATGAATGAGCTGATTTCATCATCACCACCTATTTTTGATTGTACCACCTCACCAATATTACATAATTTATGTCTTTAGACTTTAAATGGATTATTGCTTTCTCTTCATAATTTTCACTGGTATCAGTGCCACTGTTGTAGCTTTTCTTTTAAGCTATTGGGAATGTATTATTCTTGTCAATGTGTTTGTGTTATTTATACATGGTCTGTGACTTTATATGTGTTGCTTTGTGGTAGGTAGGTTTCGCCTATGTAATATTTCCCTGTGGTATTTTTGCTATTTACTTTTTCTGTTTTGTTTATAAATTTTCTGTATAGTAGTCACTGTTTTTAACTAGGTTGAGTGCCATATGTAGGTACTTTCTTTTTTATTATGTACTAGCTGAAGAGCCCGTGTACACAGGCCACAGTGCCAGTCAGCAACGGTCACGGTGCAGTCATGCACAGAAGAGACTGCCCGCGTCACGGCTGATAATGGTGCACAGAGAGAACTACTGTTATCAGTCACGGCAAGGGCAGTCTGTACTGCGCATGACAGCTTCTGACAAACATACATTAGCGAATTATTATATAGAATTTGGTTGCATTTAGGATCGTGGCACCACATATATGATATATATGGATGTACCTAAGTTAGGATATAGGAGTTGTGCTCTTTTTATACACTACATAGATTATAAGGATATGCAAGAGTTATTATTATTAAAATTTCTCAAGACTTGTGTGCCCCTTCCCCAGCCAATGGTACTCAAAGGATTAAGCCAGGATCTCTGGAGACTTAAGCAACAAAATCTGCATTTCATTGCACTTGCAAATGTAGAAGCTCTTAACCCGTTGAGTGCCAGAGAGTTATATATATTGCACTGGATTTCTTTCTGCAACTCAGTGGGTTAAGCCCTCTAGGACACAAGAGCTTCACAAGTCACTCCAAATCATTATGGCACTCAAGGGGTTAATTAAAAAAAATATAACAAATCCCCCAAACAAATAAATAAAATAACAGTAAAAATAATAAGTGGCAGGGGATGAGATAAGATGAGCAGATTTGTGCACTGTTCATATGTTCTGTCACATTTACAATGCTATTCTGAATTTCATATGTTAAAGGTCATGTACCCCTAAAATCTCAGGTGTAATACTCGCCTGTGTATAATACGCAGGTGTAAATTTAACCCAAGATTTAAGGAGAAAACAACAGTGCCTATGTATAATACACACCCTTGATTTCCCTCCCTCTACCCACTAAAAAAAACATTAGTAGATCCAATACATAGACCTCTACACACTGAAACTACAGTAATGCCCTGTGAGGACCTTCAGGTAATCATAGGGCACTTCAATTATCACAGGTCTTCACAGGGGGATAGAGGAAGAGTGATGCAATGCAACCATGCCACCCACTGCACAGGAATCCCAGACACCTCTGGAGGTGGTGAGTAGAGGGAGGGGATGGTGGCAGCATATTGAGGTGGGTGGATATTTATGATATACATATTTTATATATATATATATATATATATATATATATATATATATATATATATATATATATAATACAGGTTTTTCTTATGTATAATACACACCCCTCCCACTTCACATAAAGTGAAAAGGGGCATAACTGTGAACATCATACGTGAGATTTTACAGTAAGTAGTGATCAGCAGAAAATCTAATTTCCTCATATTCCCCCAAGTAGGAAAAGACGCTATGTTCTTCCTTTCTGTTGAAATTCCTGCAGGGAGGAAATGTAGTAAAACTCATCTCTGGAAGGAGCAAACCTTTCTGTTTAGATATTTCCAGGTTTGAATTCCTGCTCTAGTTTCAATGCTTCTGTGAATCATTTCCCTCTTTCCAACCATGACATCACAAGATGCATTATTTCGTGCAGATTCACACACCATGATGCAGAAGGGAGAGGTTGGTGAAAAGGTGCCTCCCTTTTGGAGCTCCTGCTAATGCCCCAACTCTCATCAGAGTTTTTCCCACTACGGAATATTCCACATATCCCTACCTATAATAGTTTGACCCCTAGAATGCTAGAGAGGTTCCCAATGCATTGGTTTCTCAGTGCCTCAGAAAACACTCTAGCATTCAGGGAGTTAAGAGTGCCATGGAAATTCCAGCTTATGTGTAGGAATGACTTGAGCTAAAAAGAAAAACACAGTAGAGAAACTGACAGATGCAACATAGCACTTGGTCTTGCGTTGCCATTCCGGATTCTGTGTGTGTGCCTGCGTGAAAAGGGAGTGTTTTGGGAAGGAATTTATGCTAAAATAACAAAATGCACTTTTGGTAGGTTGCGATACCCTTATTGGTGCTTTACATCATACTGCATTGAAATCATATTGCAGAATCCTATATAATAATTTGTTAATTCATGTGTAACGCCGTGACATGCGCAGTAGACACTGCTGCGCGTGCTGCAGTCATTCGCAGTGTGGACTGCCCGCGCCGCGGCTGATACAGAGCTGGGCGCTCCAAAGGAGCGTCTAGCTCTGTATCAGCCGTGGCGCGGGCAGTCTCTACTGCGCATGACTGCCCCGCGACCGGGTGGCAGTGGCACTGTGGCCCATGTAACGGCTGTTCAACTAGTAATTGTATAAAAGAACGGGAGATTTGCAATTTTTGGATTGTTGTTCCCCCCCCCCACCAAAAAAAAAAAATGTTATAAAAAATTTTTTTTTATTAAAAAACAAAACAATATGTCAGTTACCAAAAGTGGAAGTGTGATTGTTGTGGAGCCATGCAATACATTTATATACCCCGCTAAATTTAATCAATAATAAAAGTGGGAAAATAGGGTTGGAAAAAGGGACATGGGGATTTTCACCCAAGGGAACAGTGCCCACTTAAAACTTTCCATTTTGTAGGTATGACTGACCGGTCATACCTTTCATGCAGTCTCCATAAAAATTTAACCCATTGTTCCCAAATGATCCCAAGAGAGAGAAGGAAAAAAAAAAAAAGGCTTTTTTTTACCGTTTTCTTTAATATTACTAAAATAAATGGTGGGCTATCCATATAAGCGTGGTATCAAAAGAAAGCCCTATTTGTGCGTAAAAAATGGTATACAATTTTCATGGGTAAAATAAAGTACTTAGAGGGAAGACACTGTTGAACAAAGGTCAGACTTGCTTCGATCCTTAAAGGGATAGTAATACTTCGTTTTAGCTTTATTTTATTTTGTAGGCATTAAAAAAACATGAAGAACGATATAAGTCTTATCTCTCAAACCTTTATGATTTAAGAGATATTCACAAGCAAAGTTTCTCCTCCCGCCCCTTTTACCTAGTGTAAGCGATCTCTTCTCAGATGTGAATCTGGTTATAAGACCAGACAGATAACAGCAGGGGACAATCTTCTTTATATGAAAACAATGAAAGTCCTGCCCCCCTTGACAAGCTTTTCAGGTTTTTCCCTCATCTTAACTGAAGATTGTCCCTCTGTGCAATCTACCTGGGCACCTCCCTTCTGCTTTGGGTGAGAAGTGTTACATCAGTAAAAGGGGCGGGAGGGGGACACTTTGTCATTGAATTACTCTGGAACTACAACTCTGACAGAATTGAAATAACACTCTCCAAAGTCCAAATACTATGATGATTAATTAGAGCTGTTTTGTATTATGAAACATTACTATCCCTTTAAGTGAAATACGATCCTTAAGGGGTTAAACAGGAAGCATAAAAAAATGTATTTATTTATGACAACACTACACAGACTTATAAAATCGGGCGCAACTAGAACTTCCTGCATTAGGCACATTCGCTATTCTACTCAAAGAGATGTTAATCTTGATGACGCCCACAAAAAATATAAGCAGCTGTTCGCTAATCTTGATTTTTCATGCACAATTCAACGTAATGCGCTAATGCATTCACTAGTGATGTGCATGTTTCTTGCATCCCACCATAAATTGTGTGACTTCAAGTCTCTATGACAAGACACGCAAGGTAGTACTGGAGGTCTCTTTTTAAAGAGATAGTAATGTTTCATAATAAAAGCAGCTCTAATTAATCATCATAGTGTTTGGGCCTTGGAGAGTGTTATTTCAGTTCTGTCAGAGTTGTAGTTCAAGAGCAATTGAATGATAAAGTATCCCCCTCCAGCCGCTTTTACTGGTGTAACACTGCTCAGCTTAGAGCAGCAGGGAGTGTCCAGGTAAATTGCAGAGAGGGACAATCTTCAATTAAGATTAGGGGAAAAAGCTGAAAAACCTGTGAAGGGGCAGGGTTTTCATTGTTCTCACAGTAGTAAGATTGACCCTTGATGTGAGCTGTCTGGTCTATGGACTGGATTCCACATCTGAGGAGTGGGAGCTTACACTAGGTAAAAGGGGCAGGAGGGGGAAACTTTATCATTCAATTACTCTTGAACTACAACTCTCACAGTATTGAAATAATACTCTATATGGCTCAAATACTATGAAGATTAATTGAAGCTGCTGTTTTTATGAAATATTACTATCACTTTAAGACCACTGTTCATGTTCAGCTCCACAGATAAATCACTTGGGCTCACAAAGCAGAATGGGCTTCATTAACAGGACTGTTCCCGCAGATCTGCCAATAGGGCACTATCCAGTTGATAATCATTTGATTTTGACTAATCTCATTTTGTCATCAGAGAGAGATACAAACCGTACCCCAACCGCCCCACACAGGGATGGAAACTTCCACTAGTCTTTGACTAGGAAAAAATATAATCCAGTAGATGAGTAAGAAATGATGTTGTCTTTTATGCTTAATACTAGTTGAAGAGCCAGATACGGAGCGGGTCGCAGACATCTCTACTGCGCATGACGGCTTGTGACAAACTTTAGTGAATTATTATATAGGATTAGTTGAACTAGTAACATCATATCCTGACTGGTAACTTTTTTGTTCTGACTAGTGAACATTAGTGTTATATTTCCCGCCCCGGCCACCACTTTTTTGGTCGTTGCTTTCCTCCATAGACTTATATGCTGAGGAAGAGAGCTGGTCTGTGGCAGGTTTTTTTAAAATATCACATGCAAAATAGTGTGCGACCACTGGGTGCATTCAGCATGTCGCCATGATTAAAGGGTGACATGAGAATCTCGCATTGCAGGACAGAGAGCGATTCCCAAATCACACCTTCAATCGTCGCATTCACTTTCTACCTGTCAGTCAGTAATGTCTGTCAGTCATTAATGGACTCTACTTCACTCTTACTGGTATAAGCTGATTACACTTTCTATGGCCTCTCTCTCCCCTTCTCTGTGTTCAGAATAACAGGGCGTAGCTGAGCACACAGAGAAGGGGGAGAGAGAGGCCGGAACAGCTTAATTCAGTACCTGATGCATCTACAGCGATCAATATGTGTTTCTGGAGGTAACGACTTACATATTTATTTGGGAATTTACAAATATAGATGCTCTTAGTATATAAAAATCACTTTCCTCACTTGGATTGCCTTACTATATTGTATTGTATTGTATTTTATTGTATGGCTAAGGATGATTGGACCTGAAGGCGATGTTTGGAATGACTTGAGAATCTCGCTCTGTCCTGCAATTCATGATTCCCATGTCGTCCTTTTAATCATGGTGACATGTTGATTGTGCCCTGTAGTCACAAACTATTTTACATGTGACATTTTAAAAGGATACCCTGCAGCAGGATCTGATACCAACATGTTATAGAGCCAATCATAGCACTCTATCTGCCAGAAAGTTACAGTAACTACACAAGAACAGGACGTCTAGAGACGACACTGGGAGCCATATAACATGGAACTTGAAAAGTAAAGACACCGGTTTCTTTTTTACTACTACACTAGAGATAATCTGTTTACACAGCTGTGTACTACTGAAGGTATATAAAACATTTATAGTAGGACTTAACAAGGTAGGTGTCCTTCAAGTGGCAGTCAGGTGTAGAATACAGTATATTTTTCCACTGCAGTTTTATGTATTTACATTCCTCCATATAGTTGTGTATTTAATTTATACCTACTCACAATACGTTCTTTAGTTGGGAAGCTTAAAGGGATAGTAATACTTTAAAATTACTAATCCTAATATTGTAGGAGTAAAAACTAGCACACGTAGAAGACCTTTTAAGTGAATGATTTCTTTTTTATTAACACGATCGCGGTTCCGCTGCAGAGCCGCCAGATGATCGTAGGACAGACTTCACCTGCAGTTGGCTACAACGCTGACTTCAGGGAAAGGGGAGGGAAGGGGAGAACTTTGCATGTGAATCTCTCGCAAACGATAGAGGGGGCAAATAATTTCTTATTTTACTCCTACAATATTGGGATTAGTAATGTTAAAGCATCACTATCCCTTTAACCCTTTCAGTGTCAGATGGGTACACAACACATTGCGCACCCCTCTGGCACTCAAAGGCTTAAGAGGTACAGAGTACTGGGGCAAACATTCTATGCAAAAGGGGAGAAATCCAATTTTTTCCAAATATTTCCTCAATTGAAATGGATCTTAACTTTTTGAATGGAAGAGTTCATTAACCAACTGCAAAGCAACGAGCTGGACACCTCTCTAGCATTGAAGGGGTTAAACTCAGAATTTAAAAACAAAGGTGAATTTATTTTTTTTTTTTTACTCCTATGGTACAAATGGATTATTTCAGAATTACTTCTTTGAAGTGATAGTAATGTTTCACTAAAAAGCAGCTTTCATAGTATTTGGTCCATGGCGAGTGTTATTTTAGTACTATTAGAGTTGTATTTCAAGAGTAATTGAATGATAAAGTAACCCCTCCCGCCCCTTTTACCTAATGTAAGCCTCCTCCTCTCAGATGTGGAATCTGGTCTCTTGACCAGACAGGTCACAGCAAGGGATAATCTTCTTACTGTGAGCATAAGGAAAACCCTGCCCCCCCTTGACATGTTTTGCAGGTTCTTCCTTGCTCACTGAAGACTATCCCTTGCTGCTGTCCATCCTGATAGTCTTTCTGCTCTGAGGTGAGCAGTGTTACATCAGTAAACGAGGCGGGAGGGGGATACTGTATCATTTAATTACTCTTGAACTGCAACTCAGACAGTATGGAAATAACGCTCTCCACGGCCCAAATACTATGAAGAATAATCGGAGCTGCGAAACATTACTATCCCTTTAACTTCCTGCATAAGGCTAAACAGTCTGTATGAGAAAGGCTATTGAAAAGCCCCAGTCATGACTCTTTACAACACTAATAATGTAGTGCCACTGTATGAAGGACACCTGCTAAATAAAGTCTGTTTTAGCTACAAATTCCACCCACTGACTTCAATAAGAATCTGTGAGGGGTGGAACCCAAAAACAGTGATATAAAGTTAGCACCTACAATGGAATCCTGGACTAAATCTGACACAGACTAACTCCTGGACTGCAGCTCATTAACAGTCTTTCACTGCAATGCCGTCTTTATCCCTTACACAGCTCCTAAATGCAAATTCCACAGATTGTGGTTTTTTGCATGACCTGAAATTCACTATCTTTTATAAGTAAGAATTCCCCTCTGGGTTTACAAATAGGGTGATTTTTCCCCAGAAGGGGGGAACATTTTATAAGACCCACATGACCATAACTGGGAACTTTTTATTCTCGACTCCCCGGAGAGGGAGTGTCCTGTGGTGTTGTTGGGTACGATAAATGATGCTATTTTATGTCAAAAGTGGGTGGAGTCTAATCGTGTGGGGGAAGTGGGCAGCACATGGAAGCATGCCATCTGCAGGTAAGCTTTACATAGTTTGTATTTTGCCTTCTCTTCTCTGGAAAATATGGGGATTTCAGTGGGGACATAAATTGAACAAAGTCAGTCTTATTTTGAGAGTGGATTGTGCTGAGGGAGGGAGGGAGGGAAAGTATCCACCAGCCTTAAACTTTTTTTTTTTTAATAAGAGGGAAAACAAGGGTGCATATTATAAATAGGCAGTCTTGTTTCCCCTACAATCTTGGGTATAATATGCACCTGCGTATTATACCTGAGATTTTACTGTAAGAATGATTTAAAAAAAAAAAATAGACATGGTAATAGTTTACTTTTATCAATTAACATAATGCATAGTGAGTGAACAAGAAAAATCTAAATAAAATCAATATTTGGTGTGACCACCCTCTGCCTTCAAAACAGCATCATTCTTCTAGGTACACTTGCGCAAAGTCAGGGATTTTGTAGCCATACAGTCAGGTGTATGATTAAACAATTATACCAAACAGGTGCTAATGATCATCAGTTTAATACGTAGGTTGAAACACCATCATTAACTGAAACAGAAACAGCTGTGTAGGAGGACTAAAACGGCTGAAGAACTGTCAAACTCAGCTAACAAGGTGAGGTTGCTGAAGTCAGTTTTTACGTTAAATGTCCTACATCATGACAAGACTGAGCACAGCAAAAAGACACAAGGTAGGTATACTGCATCAGCAAGGCCTCTCCCAGGCAGAAATTTCAAGGCAGACAGAGGTTTCCAGATGTGCGGCCCAAGCACTTTTGAAGCAGCACAAAGAAACAGGCATAGATGAGGATCATAGATGCAGTGGTCAGCCAAGGAAACTTAGGGCGAGATGTTCAAAATGTCGTCATAATGAAAAACTTGTCGGATCATGACTTGGTGGTAAAAGGAGGACAATATTTTCAGAAGTAAATCTGTCACGTTTAAAAATTCATCTAAAGAATTAAAACTGACGGTAAGAAGATCTCACTGAATATTGCTGTTAAACATTCTGATCTTAAAAATCGTCTCATCTTGTCTTTGAAAGAACATTTTCAAAGAAACAAAGACTTTTTTTTGTCTTTGTAACGAATTTGTCTTCTCCAAGTTTAGACCATTTTTATTATGTCAGGAAAAAATGACGTCAATCAGACAAAAAAAAAAAAAAATGAAGTTCAAATGAATATTTTTTTCTGTAAATACCTTACAGTATGACGGAAGATTAAACCACACCCACTTTTAAGACGCCTTTTTCCCTTTGACGGAGATGGTGGAATTGGATACAAGAAATGACAGGAACATGTCTGAGAATTGACGGATCATGGCGTAAGAACTTTTCTATTCCGTTTACAGACAATTTCAGTTACCACCACTTTCTGAACATCTCGTCCTTAGTGTAGCAGATAAAAGACACATCATGCTTACTTCCCTTCACAATCAGAAGATGTCCAGCAGTGCCATCAGCTCAGAATTGACAGAAAACAGTGGGATCCTGATACTCCCATCTACTGTCTGGAGTAGTCTGGTAAGAGGTGATCTTCATGGAAGACTTATGGCCAAAAAAGCCATAACTCAAATGTGGAATCAAGGGCAAGCAACTCAACTATGCATGAAAACACAGGAACTGGGGTACATGAAAATGGCAGCAGGTGCTCTGGACTGACTATTCAAAATTTGAAATATTTGGCTGTGGCAGAAAGCAGTTTTCTGAAAGGCTGGTGAGCTTTACAATATTTTTTTTTTATTTAGAAAATGTTTTACCAGGAAGAATACATTGAGATTTCTCTTGTTTTCAAGTATGTCCTGGATAGTTTTCATTAAAGGGTTGCGTATTTACACAAATTGAGGAACACTATATTGAGTGCCTGCAGGCAAAAGTAAAGCATGGTGAAGGTTCCTTGCAAGTTTGGGGCTACGTTTCTGCAAATGGAGTTGGATTTGGTCAGAATTAATTGTATCCTCAATGCTGAGAAGTACAGGCAGATACTTATCCATCATGCAGTACCATAAGGGAGGCATCCGTTTGGCCCCAAATTTATTCTGTAGCATTACAACAACATACAGCCAAAGACATTAAGAACTATCTCAGGCGTAAAGAAAAACAAGTAGTCCTGGAAGTGATGGTATGGCCCCCCACAGAGCCCTGATCTCAACATCATCAAGTCTCTCTGGGACTACATGAAGAGTGAGAAGCAACTGAGGCTGCCTAAAAAATGTGGTTAGTGCTCCAAGATGTCTGGAACAGCCTATCTGCAGAGTTCCTTAAAAAACTGTGTGCAAGTGTACCTAGAAGAATTGAAACTGTTTTGAAGGCAAAGGGTGGTCACACCAAATATTAATTTAGAGCTCTCTTCTGTTCACTCACTATCATTTTATTAATTAATAACAAACTATTAACAAGTATTTTTGAAAGCATCCTTACTTTACAGCATTTTTTTTCACACCCACATAAGTCTCTTGCACATTATATGTATATATTTTTTTTTAGAATTTATTCCTCTGAGTAAAACAAGGGTACTCTCACTGCTGAAAGGTGTTCTATGAAAAAGTTAGTACAGCTCAAACGTAATTTTTTTTTTTTTTATGTACAGTATCACAGTGGCCTGAAATTGTACAGTGGCACTGTTGCTATACCATCCTATTGAGATGTACTGTCAACTGACCAGAGTTATCCCTAGGATGGTGTAGCAACAGCCCCAATGTACAATGTCAGGACACTGTGAATCTGCACCTAAATAGAAATAAATAATAATAATAAAAAAACAATATATATTTATACACTACACACACATATATATATATATATATATATATATATATATATATATATATATATATATATACACACACACACACACACACACACACATATATTTATATATATATATATATATATATATATATATATATATATATATATATATATATAAATCAGGTTTGAGCTGTAATAAATTTTGAATAAAACACCTTTCAGTCGTGGGAATACTATTATTTTTCTCACATGTATTGCAAAACAAAGCTAGAGACCTATGTTGCATTCAAGGGGTTAAAATAACTATTTAAAGCAATAGAAATGTTTGTTCTCCACCCCACATGGTGCAGCTGGTCTGCCCCAGAATTTGCTCATTTTTGTATTCTGCACAAGGCCTGACATTTGTAAACTTTTAACCCAGAATGAGAATGACTGCTGTATTATTATTAGCATGAATAGAATGTACACTGTACACCTGTCCTCTTTTTCTTTCAAATGGGCGTGTGTATCAAGGCAACATATTAGAAATCCAGAGAAACCAAACGGACAAATAAATCCTGAAGGTCTCACTGATTTAAATGGGGCTTTTAAAGGGATAGTAATGTTTCATAATAAAAGCAGCTCTAATTAATCTTCATAGTATTTGGGCCATGGAGAGTGTTATTTCAACACTGTCAGAGCTGTAGTTCAAGAGTAATTGAATGATAAAGTATCCCCCTCCCACCCCTTTTACTGATGTAACACTGCTCAGCTCTGAGCAGCAGGGAGTGTCCAGGTAGACTGCAGAGAGGGACAATCTTCAATTAAGATAAGGGAAAAGCTGAAAAACCTATCAAGGGGGGCAGGGCTTTCATTGTTCTCACAGTAAGAATATTGACCCTTGATATGAGCTGTCTGGTCTATGGACTGGATTCCACATCTGAGGAGTGGGGGCTTACACTAGGTAAAAGTGTATGGCCCAAATACTACAAAGATTAATTGGAGCTGCTGTGTTTGTGAAACATTACTATCACTTTAACTCCTTGAATGCTAGAGAATTCTCCAAAGCATTGTGAATGCACTGGAGACCTCTCCAGTACTCAAAGGGTTTTAAAAAAAACCCCATAAAATGCAATGCAAATGTTTATTTTCCCAGATATGATGCACTTGGTTCGTTTCAGAACTGCTAATATTTTGCCTGCATAGAGCATAGTGGCTGCTGGCTAAAAGAGTTCATAGTGAGAGGACCCAGGTCCTGTCCGCTCGGGACATGTAATGACACATCTGGGCTGCACAGAGCACAAATAATGTATAGGATTGGTCCGAATTCCAAGTCTCTTGGGATTTTAGAAAGTCCTTTGCTTAAAAAATATTCCCCACAGTGTTTAGGTCGCAATTGCTATTGATGATTGTTTGTATGGTCTCTTAGTAATTTAATGCCTTGTCAGCCTAATGTAGAGGTCTGCAGAATCTATTTCTTCACTAAAGATGATGGTAACTAAGGGTGTAATGCAAGAAAGTGGAGCATTCAACATTTTATAAAAGCCATAAATGTATGTGCTATTTGCGTTTGCTCGTGTTTTGATGCAAGAAACCTATTAACACCTTGATACTGAATAGCACATGCCCTTAAATTAACGGTAAAGTTAGCAAGACATATGAAAATGTGTTAATTGCTTTGCCAAATTAGGCGCAATTGGTTATCCTCTCAAAAAAAGGTAGACATTTTGGTCAAGCCCACTTTTTGTAACTCATTCATTAAAAAAATGATCAACTTTTTGCCAACTTAGAAAAAAACATATGCAATTCAATAACATTTTGACTCTAATCAATTTGCCATCAAAAGTATACTGTAAATAACTACTGCACACGTTCCATGCATTCCTCCCTAAATGCCTGTGCGTTGCACAACTATCATAGGATGCCTGTGCACCACATGACTAGCAAAGAATAATAAAGAAATACTAACACCTAAAACTAGACTGGAGTTACATAGAGTTAAATACCCTGCACTTCATACTACCACCTGGAAAAATTATCTGTTTTCTAAGACCTAAAATCTTCTTTTTCATATGCTCTTATGAAGCAGACATTTCTGCCTTTTCCCGAGTTCCTAATGATTTTCTGAGATTATCTGTGAATGTTCCAAGATAAGATAATAGCCCTTCTGAATACAACAGCAGTGGACATTCATCACAATCTATTAACTGACTAGTCTAAAAGCCCGTGTACATGGGCCAAGGTCTGTGTAATGTTAACCCTTTGAGTGTGTTAAGAGGTCGCTACCTCACTGCTCCAAGATAAGATAATAGCCCTTCTGAATACAACAGCAGTGGTCATTCATCACAATCTATTAACTGACTAGTCTAAAAGCCCGTGTACAAGAGCCAAGGTCTGTGTAATGTTAACCCTTTGAGTGCGTTGAGGTCGCTACCTCACTGCTCCACTCGATGCAGTCTTGCGTTGTCTCTCTCACGCGATGCAATCATGCTCTGTAGAGACTGCATCGTGACAAACATCCTAGAGAATTATTATATAGGATGTTCGTTCTTATCCGTCAATACAAATAGCACAAACAAATTAAATAAATGTCCTATGAATATGTTAAAAAGCAACTTTACAATTCTAGTTTAGCTATGTAACATGAATAAATAATTTTTACATATACTAGCTGTAAGTATGTGGTGTTTTTTGGTGTTCCTTTATAGAAAAAGTTCTAAATACAAAACACCACAGTCCATTAGTTTTCAGTGAAGACAAATTCAGTTGTTCACTCTGTGAGAAGAAATTATCCATTAACAAAAAATGGGCTTGGTAACTAGAAAATTATGCTCTAAACAAACTTTAAGCAATGAGTCACCTCGCACCAATTGGATAGATGTATTCCAGCTAAATTATTACACAACTGTTTTTCTTTTCCATGACAGTCACATGTATTCATCCATTATTAACTTTATAAAGCACATGAGGGGTTTACAACACTTTGTAAAGCAATGTGTTACACACCACTCTGGCCTATAAAGGTATACAAATACTCCTAAATCCACCATGGGTGCCCAAGTTCAGTCCTCAAGGGCCACCAACAGGCCAGAATGTAAGGATTTCCCTGATTAATCAGTTACTTCTTCATTTTGACTGACTCACCTGTGCTTAATCATGGAAATCCTTACATCCTGGCCTGTGGGTGGCCCTTGAGGACTGAACTTGGATAGCTCTGTTCTAGACTGTAAATTATTTGGAGGTATAAGCAAATAAGATAATTGTAGACAAATTCTTTAGGGCACCTCATAATATCACTAGTATCCAGGATGAAGACTGAACTATAAACACTGGATACCGTACCAGTTCAGAATTACAGCACTGCATCCAAGGCAAAGCTATATATTTTAAAATCAAAGAGCCATTGCTGAAAACTTAGGAGCCAGAAATTTTCTACTGAAAATCAATTGTGGTACATGCAACACAGATAAAAACAGAGAGGGCGATTTATAAAACTGGAGTTAAAGGGATAGTAATGTTTCATAATAAAAGCAGCTCTAATTAATCATCATAGTATTTGGGCTTTGGAGAGTGTTATTTCAATACTGTCAGAGGTGTAGTTCAAGAGTAATATGAATGATAAGGTATCCTCCTCCTGCCCCTTTTACTGATATAACACTGTTCACCTCAGAGCAGCAGGGAGTGTCCAGGTAGACTGCAGAGAGGGACAATCTTCAATTAAGATAAGGGAAAAAGGTGAAAAAATTTGAGAGATAATATTTGCGCCACTTAACTTATTTTTGAAACCTCTACAAAACAAGTATAATTTTTTATGGGACATTACTGAAATAGGACCACGCCGTTAAGGAAGGGACTCATGGTGCTGGGGAGAGCCTCCCCCCTTTTTTGCAGTTTAATTAAAAAAAATATATATCTTAGCGAGATAGATTTAGGTTAGGGCCCCTTTAAATTATTTCAAGTGCTGGGAAGAAAATTCCAGAAGTTATCCCGTTTTCCCGCCTGGAATAGTGATTGGCTAAGAGGTAAGTTGCCTCGTGGTAGGTAGCTGTTTCAGGCGGGAAGAAGGAGTATATAAGAGACGGGATCCCCCCTTTTACAATTCACTTGCTGGCCAGCGTTGAGACCTGCTGACTCCTGTTTCACCGATCCCCCACCACCACCACCACCACCCTTTGTTGTGATTCATTTTGTTTAAGCTATTTATATATAAAAGAGGTTGTCACAGCATGGAGGGTTTTTAATTCAAGTTAAATAAAAGAATGGATATTAGTGATAGCTCCTGGCTGGTAGGGAAGAGCTATGGGTTTTTGAATATGGTAAACTTATCAGGCTAGGATGGCTAGTATGAGTTTTTATGGTTCTAAAATGTGTTAAAATTATTTATTTAATAAATGCTGCGGCCTTACCACCATTTTTTAGTTGTATGTGTATTTAAGGTTTATTTAAGAGGGGTGGCGATCTTACAGCATCCATGTCCCTTTAATTACTTTGGCTGTATGTTTGGGGTTGTTGTCATGCTACAGAATACATTTGGGGCCAATCAGATGCCTCCCTGATGATATACCATTAATTCTGACCAAATTCCCAAATCCACTTTCAGAAATGCAGACCCAAACTTGCAAGGACTCAAATAAACAAGACAAAAAAAAAAGATAGCACTTAACTAGGCACTCAACCTACCTTTATACAAAAATAAATAGAATTAAGAAAATACAAAATATTTATTGAAAATTTTCCATAAAAGTCAATATTAATACAGAATAAAGCATAATAACATCACAGAACCCCATGGATGCTGCTTTGTAGTCCACACACTACAGACAAAACCCAGAATAGGCCTACCCATACACCCCATAAAACAATAAAACACTGGCGCCAGTATATGGGAATAGAAAAAAGGATGAACAGCTGTTAAAGGAATAGTAATACTTAAAATTTAAAAAAATATATATTGTAGGGTTTATCCCCGTGAGTAAAACAAGAGTACTCCCACTGCTGAAAGGTGTTTCATTCAAAAGTTATTAATTTTCAAAGTTGTATTTTTTAGGTGCAATATCACAGTGGCCTGAAATTGTACAGTGGCGCTGTTGCTACACGATCCTATGGACAGCTCTGATCCCGGGACCATAAATCTCAATAGGATGGTGTAGCAACAGCACCACTGTACAATTTCAGGCCACTGTGATATTGCACCTAAAAAATTCAACTTTGAAAATTAATAACTTTTGAATGAAACACCATTCAGCAGTGGGAGTACTCTTGATTTACTCAGGGGGATAAACCCTACAACATATTATTTTACACATTTTAAGTATTACTATCCCTTTAATGAAAAAATATATAGATGAGGTGGATCTATGTACTTTGGCAATTTATATCCATATAGGTGATGCCATAGATAAGTATCATGTTAAGACCTATTAGTAGCTATTCAAATGGTCAGGCTTCAGTAGAACATGAACATAGTCAGTATTATATCTAGTGCAAATTCCATCTGATGTCAACAAAAAGAGATGAAGATGACAATGAAATGAGGATGACAGACACACATAGATGGTAAGTTTTGCAACAGAGTCTAGTGTGATATCACTATGGTATAGACAGATGACCATAAGTGCATTTTATCTTCTTATCACACATCTGTTTCGCTCACTGATCTCAAAAATGTCAAATACATTCCAGCTATGGTTTGAGAGATATAGGGATTCAAAGTTCCCCTCTCCCTCCCCTTCTCCTGATGTCAGGGTCTAGCTGACAGCAGGAGATGCCGGTCCGGGGACCAGCATGCGGCGCTGCAGTAGAGCCGAAATTGCGGTACTTCAAAATAATTCATTCATTGGAAAGATCTACAAAGTGTGCTTGCAAACCAGGCACACTTTTTATATCTTTCCAATGAATGAATGCGATTTCGGCTCTGCTGCTTTACAGCTGACATCAGGAGAAGGGGAGGGAGGTGGAAACTTTGAATCCCTATATCTCTCAAACCATAGCAGTCTGAGAGATAGTGTTTGGAACAATTTGATTAATATTTTAAACTCTACATACTGTAAAAAATTTGGGGGACATTACTGTCCCTTTAATTGATAAAAATAAACTACTGCATGTCTATTTTTGAAAGAATTCTTACTTTACAGCATTTTTTCACACCTGCCTAAAACTTTTGTATATTACTATATTATATATATATATTATACATTTAAATTGCTATATGTAATACGCAAAACGCTGTACACAAAACGCAAAATGCTATATGCAAAACGCTATACGTACACACACTCGTGCTCACGTGCACGCACGGTCCTGCTCCATGATGGTTATGCTTTTTAATGTGTTTTACACCTTTTGTTGGAGCTGAAAGGGCTAAGCATTGAAAAGTCAACACGCCAGTGCACGTTCCATAGAAAGTGTACAAGCATTCTCAACCTGAGTCAGCACTCATCAAGCTGAAAGTTTTCGGAGCACCAAAACACCTTCCCAGGGCAATGAAGACTCAGTAATACTGGGCATACATAAAGGTATATGATTACAAACTTACCCAAATCACAGAATCAAGAAAACCTGCCAAAGTCGGCATTCTCCTTGAAGCTTCACAACTCTGTGCATGACTTCATCCAGCCATGCAGTACGACACTAAGCAACCCTCACCTTCACACCTCCCTATGGCCTCTTCCCCTTAGTGCACTTTCCTGCACATCTCCCTAGCGCCAGACTCCTTCACCCCTTCCCAGTTCCTCTCTTCCCAGTGCATCTAATTTGCTTCTCCCCAGTGACTCTCTCCTTCATCCCTTCCCAGTTCCTCTCTTCCCAGTGCATCTACTTTGCCGCTCCCCACTGACTCTCTCCTTCAACCCTTTCCCAGTTCCTCTCTCCCCAGTGCATCTACTTTGCCGCTCCCCACTGACTCTCTCCTTCATCCCTTTCCCAGTTCCTCTCTCCCCAGTGTATCTACTTTGCTTTCTTCCCCTCTCACTACATTTTCTCCTCTCCATTCACCCATCAATTTTTTCCCTACCTCCATCATCACCACCCCCATCCTTTCATCTTCTTCCCCCCTCCACTTGTTTTCTCTTGTCATCCTTACCTCCATTTAGGATTGGACTAGTAAATTTTCTTCCCTGACTAAAAGCCTTCAGAGATATTTCTCCAGTTTAAGAGGTGCAGTATATACACACAATTTTTTTTTTTTTTTTTTTAATCTGTACAGTTTTTATACATATATACACACTCGTGCAAGCAAACCATATACGGTACCTTTTTATTGATGTAGACACACATGGCTTGAAAAATATCAGAAAGGTTTACTAGCCACAGATAGAAAGTTACAAGTAACGAGGTATAAAGCTACCAATCTGCTCAATGTTAAACACAGATTTTTTTTCTCATGTGTGTGGTCACCACAGCCTTGCTCCACTTGTACTGAGAGGTGCTTGTTGTCAACCACTTGAATTTGTACACCCATCTGCTTCTAAAGGGATATGTGAAGGTCCAGTACTGCCCAGTAATGCACAAGATGGTGATGTGTGCTTGAGGTTAAAGGAGCAGTAAACTTTTTTTTATGAAAACACATATTTTACAGAGCATTTCCTGCTGAATAAAACAAGGTCACTCCCATCGCTGCCAGTTGTTTTATTAAAAATTTATAGCAGTTTAAATAATCATGAAGTGAATTTACTGTGTTTACTTCCTGGAAGTTCTGACAGGCAGTTTCTATCACATTCTATGGAGAACTGTATATCAATGACTTTTCTGACTTTCCTTTCCATTACAATCTAACAGGAAATCTAATTAGAATTTGACCACTAGAGGGCACTGCTAATGTAAAAAAAAAAACATGGGTTTAAACTGTAATAACTCTGGAAATATAGATCTCTTGGCAGTGGGAGTGCCCTTATTTTCCTCAATAGGAAAATCCCTACAATATATATTTTTTCATAAAAAAAAGTTTACTGTTCCTTTAATACCTGAACACTCTGGCATGAAGCTTCAGCTGTGGAGTAACAAGCAGGTAGAGCAGCTGTCAGAGTACAGATATGAGCATGTTACAACTCAATGCCAGAGACTTCATGTATTAACCCTATGAGGGGAAGTGTGTGCCAAAGCCCCACATACCAACTCCTTCAGGAGAAGAGGGTGTGTGTGACACATTGCACACAGCTGTGCTGTTCAAGGGCTTAGCACCAATTGCCCTTCAGCATTGACTACCAGTAGACAGTGGAACAAAGCTGGGATGTAACTAGGTGTGGTTTCAAAACTACCAGTTGATAGTGGAAAAAGGCTGGAGTATCAGGAAATTTATATATGGCTCTGTGACTACCAGTGGAACAATGCTGAGGTTTCAATGTGTGCTTCTGTGACTACCAGTGGGACTGGGGCATCACACAGTGCATGGATGACTGTGTGTAAATCAATGTGACAGTCTGTGAGACGATGTGTGACAGATGTACTAAAAAAAATTGTGCAATTCTGGGGCAAACCAAAGGCACCTTAGGCAACAAATAAAAAGTGGTTTAGATTTAAAGAGGGCTTTTAATGCCTTCAGCGCTAAAGGGGTGGCTTTCAATGTTTTTGATACTTCTGTAACAATCAAGGTATAACAATCCCCATTAAAATCAGTTTGCGTGGTTTTTTTTTTTAAATCCCATCCGTATGGTCTGATTGGTTTGTACCAAAATTGCACCACTTTTTTTTTTAACCCTTTGAGTGCCAGAGGGGTACGGAACGCATTGCTTTGCAATGCATTCTGTACCCCTCTGGCACTCAAAGGGATAAAGTATATCAGCCTCACAGTGTTTATAACTAGTAAAAAAAAAAAAAAAAAAAATCTAGCAGGCGAGTAAGAAATCAGGCTCATTGTGTGGACTAGTAACAGTTCTCCCTGACTCTTGAACATGACAAATGTTTTTTCCATTTCAAAAGACAACCAGTACATTTTGGGAATCGGACAAACTATTTATTTGGGTTTGAGTTTTTTTTTCCAGATTTATTAGTTTGATTATGACAGAGTTTCTTTAACCTTTGAGTGCTAATGCAAGGCACACCCATTGAGTATATGTGTTAACTCTAAGTGTGACAGAAGTCACTCCAGGGTGAGATATCCCTTTGCACTTAATCCGTGGTTCTTAAACATCCCCTCAAGGCTCAATAATGGGCTCGGATTTGAGGATTTCTCTTCCTGACCATGGAGGAGTTAGCCAAAATGACTGAACCTCTGACTCCATTAGCTTGTTAGTGGCCCCTGAGAACAATTTTGAGAATTAGGTCTAAAATGTCTTAGACCTGTACAGGGTTTATTTATCTCCTCAGATGCTAACAGGGTCTTCACAATGTGTTGGAAACCTCTCAATTATCTGAGGGCTTAACCCTTTGACCACAGCACTGCAAACCCTTCTAGCACTCAAATGGTTAAGGGTAACTGCACCCGAGTACAGTATGATTCATCTGTGTTCAGATATGGGCCACAGGTGCATATGTATAAAATCAATGTGCGTCAATTTTGAAGCAAATCAGATGTAGCATAGGAAACAACAATTATGTGCAGCAAATGCCATCTTTCAAACATTTAATGTTTGAGAGATATTCTCCACTGAAGATCCCTCTCTCCTGACTACAAACCAGGCACATTTTGCAGACCATTCCAACGAAGTAATTATTTTTAAAGATCGCCATTTCGGCTCTGCTGAAGAGCCACTGGCTGCTCCAAGGACCAGGATCTCCTGCTGTCAGCAGAGCGCTGACGTCAGGGAAAGGGGAGGGAGGGGGAACTTTAGCACCGAATATCTCTCAGACCATAAAGGTTTGAGAGATGGGATTTGCTCACGTAATTTCTTTTTTTTAAATCTACAATAAAACAAAGTTATCTTTGGGCATTACTAACCCTTTAAAATACCCATAAAAATTCATATCAATGGTAATCTTTGTTCCCAAAGGTACAACTGAATGCCCCAGAATTGCTCCACTCTGTGTCATATATGGAAAGTCAAAGACTGGAATTCCAACTTTACAAATCAGTCTGTACATTTTTGTGCTAAGCCAAAGCTTTACGGGAGAGAGGAGAAAAAACCAACAAAAAAAACATCCTTCTACTTCTGTAAAATTGTAAAAAAACAAATGTTGGAAGTACACATTACCTATGAATGGAGAGGTCTCCGGACAGTATGGAAGCTCATCTTCCCGCACAGCTGCCTTGGATATCAAACTCAGGTTGGCATACACATCTCCAGTCTGTGACACATTTTGTGGGTTCACCAGCACCATAGAGACAGGTCCCGCTTTGTAAAAAATACCAATGAAATAAGCCATTCGCTTTCTGTAGCCTTCTCTATACAGCAGAGCCATCACAACCAATTGAACACACAGAAAAAGAAGCAAGTAGCGGCCCTTGGAGATTGCCATTTTGAGTCCACTGTTGTGATAAAAGAATTCCAAAAGATACAAAAAGAAAAAAAAAAAAAATATATATATATATATATATATAAATGGTTGAATCTGCAGTAATATTAGCACACAATTCCTTTCTTGATCAGGCAGATGATATACAATGTATTCATACCACTGCATAAATTCCCCAAAATGTGTTCGATATGGCAAAAGGTTTGTTTTTGAAAACTGAAATGAAAAATAGCCAAGGAACTTCCAAAAATGTTACGTTATAGCTTTCCAGAAAAGAGGCATTGCTGAGTAAGGCACATTGGAAGATGGTCTGTGTTGGTCACCGGCTTGGAAAAGGCATTTCTGCCAAATGACAAAGAAAAGTTTGGTTGCAGTGGTGGTTTCTCTTAGTGGAGCCAGAAGTCTCAATCATGCCAGTTATCCTAGCCTGCAACAGACAAAAGTAGACAGATTTCAGAGAGTAAGCCTTTAAGTATATATAGCTACACCTATCCCAGTTACACACAAAATGGGCTAGTACAGTCCACTATATGTTCTCTGCTGTGAGAAGCAAGTAAATAGTGAGCGGTAATTGTATGTGCTTGACTCCTCCAATGCCAAACAAACTGCAGCACTTATCTTCCAGAGAGTCTAGTCACCTCCTGCTGATTAAGCCTGCAGCGTTCACTGGAAATAGATTAAAAAGGAGGAGTTTGCATATGTTAAGCAATACAGAAACAACTTCTGCTGGATACAGCCATGAGAATGATATCTTCAGTACGAGCAGTACTGTTATAAAGCCTTCTGGGCAGATTCCTAAACTGAGATTCAAGCCAAAGGTTTTTTTTTTTTTTTTGTTGGATTGTTTTTTAACCACTTGAATGCTAGTAGAGCTTGGGAAACTAAGCCTAAGGGGAAAGCTAGAGCAATTCTGAGGCACCACAAATGCACCACAGAAGACAAAAAAAAAAAGTCCTACTGATTTAACTCTCTAAATGCCAGAGGGGTACAAAACATATTGTTAAACACTGAAGGGATTAAACCAGGCTTTTAGCTCTTGGAAGGTCTTCAATGTATTGAGAAACCATGGGGGAGATTCACTAAGCAGTGATAAAGTGGAGATGACTTCTCCAGTTCCTATGTTATTCTATGGAGCCTAGTCACTAAGATCTCCAAAGCTGAAGAAAGCTTAGTGCATAGGCTTCATAGAATAACATAGGTGAAGTGATAAACTGGAGAAGTCATCTCCACTTTATCACCGCTTAGTGACTCTCCCCATGTGTTGTAGGCTTCTCTGCATTCAGGTAGATACAAAACTCCATTAACCCCTTAATGACCAGCATCGCAGTCACAATAACCACGGAGCATTTTTTTTCTTCTTAATTTCCGGCTCTGCACTCCCCGAGCGGCGTGCAGCCTGGAATTCCATGACGGTCGTAGTACGCCATGGGTCATTAACTCAGATCGACCCATGACGTACTATCATACCTGGGAACTTCCAGTTGAGGGCTACCCGGAGGGTAGTCCTCTTTTCAGCAGGGGGTGACAAACATGACGCTAATTGCGTCAAAAAGGGGCGGGGCTTGCCGCGAGTGGGGGGGACTTAACCCTTTGAGTGCCAGAGTGGTACGGAATGCATTGCAAAGCAATGCATTCCTTACCACTCTGGCACTCAGAGGGTTAAAGGTGTCACACAGAAGGCTGGGGAAGGAGGACCAGCGGGAGAAAAAGCAGATGTGGCAGAGTTTCAATAGAAACTCTCCACATCTGGAGGAATCAGCCTCTGCCCCGGAGACCCGGTAAAGCTCTGTCAGAACCGGAGTCTCCGGGGCAAATCCGGAGAGTTCCCAGGTATGCGTACTATGACCGTCAAGGGTCGTTGAGGGGTTAAAAACCCATTTAAAGTGGATCTATCACATATAGATATCTAATGCTCATTGGATAGAGCATGTAGCAAGAAACTTTAACGTTAGTCATTTCTGAAAAAAAAAAAAAAAAAAAAAGTTATCTGCGCAAAAATTCAAGTTTAAAACGTCCCAGCAGCCTACTTCCTGCTTGCAGCACTGCCTCTACTCCCGTCCCACTACCCAGTATCCTCCGAAGACAGAGGCTTTCTTTCTCTAAGCTGGAGCGATCTCATTGGCAGAGATCAATATCTAGCCAATGAGATCACTCCAGTTTAGAGACAGACATCCTCTGTCATCAGAGGATGCTGGGTAGTGGGACAGGAGCAGCCTCTGTGCGGTAAGCGCAAGTAGGCTGCTGGGAACCTTTTAAACTTGAATTTTTAGCGTAGATAGCCATTTTTTGAAAAAAAAAAAACTTAACATATTAAACTTTTTTGCTAAATGTTCTATCCAATGAGCATTAGCTATCTATATGTGATAGATCCACTTTAAAGCAAAGGATTTATGGACTTTTTCATATAGGGTGCAATTGATTTAAAAAAAAATATTTGCACTGTTCACTTGCAAGCATGGACCAAATGACAAATTCCCATTAATATAACTCTTTAAGTGCCAGAGGGGTATCCAATGCAAATCACTAGATAACTCTGGCACTAAAAAGGTTAAATGTCGCTTTAACCCTTGGACTGCTACAGTGGCCTCCAACACATTGTTTCACATGTGTTGGAGACCTCTCTAGCATTCAAGTTAACCCTTTGAATGCCAGAGTGGTGTGGAATGCTCTGAGAAGCAATGCATTCCGTACTACTCTGGCACTCAAAGGGTTAAAAGCCCTATAATCAATAGGCATTTTATTGGCCCTATGGGGCAGATGGTTTGCACTGGAATTGCTACAATTTTGCCTTTTAAAGTGTTAGTAATGTCCACAGTTATTTTGTAGTGCTAAACAAGTTGAGCTAAATGCAAAAAAAACCTCTCTCTCAAACTACTATGGTTTGAGAGATATACACTGTGCAAGTTTGCAAGCTGTAAAGCCGACAGCAGGAAATCCGTGTTGGCCGAACGAGGAGGCTCTTCAGCAGAGCCGCAATAGAGTGATTTAAAACTACTTACTTCATTGGAATGGTCTACAAAGTGTGCTTGCAAACCAGGGACACTTTGTAGATCTTTCCAATGAAGTCAATAGTTTTAAATAACGCGATTGCGGCTCTGCTGCAGAGCCGCCAGTTGGCCCCCGGACAGGATTCCCCTGCAGTCAACACAGCGCTGACGTCAGGGAAAGGGGAGGGGGGGGACTTTGAATTGGAACATCTCTCAAACTATAGAGGTTTTGAGAAAGGGTTTTTTTTGCATTTAGCTCAACAAGATGATAAATATTTATTTGGGGACATTACTAACACTTTACCCCTTTGAGTGCTAGAGGGGTATCCAACGCATTGCAAAGCAATGCTTTGCAATGCATTGCGTACCCCTCTGGAACTCAAAGGGTTAAGTTGAGGTAACATAGCAATATAACACATGGTGGCTCTTCAGTTGAGGCAGCGTAGCAATTTGCTTTGTAACATACAGCAAAGCATCTCTCTCCCTTTAAGGAGAAAGGGTGAGAATCAGGAAGTGGAGGAGTGACAGTTAAAAACAGACAGTGAGGTGACTGAAGAGATGAAAAGAGTTAAATAAAAGAGTTGCTATTAAGTTTATCCCTGAGTGTGTGTATTTTATGGAAAAATTACACCCTCGTACTGAAACAGAGTGTATGGAGGGTTACAATTATCTGTGGGAGGTGAAACAGTGTGTTTGTGGGGTCATGATCCTGAGTGAGAGTGTGAGTGGACCAGGAGAAGTTATCGATATCCCCTACTTCAGGAGAGAGTGGCAGCTATATTTTTTTTGTCAGTTGGATAGTGATGGGCTGGCTGGAAGGGGCGGGCCAACTCCCTGTAAGATAAACATGCCCCCATTGAATCACCCAATGGGAGCAGTAACATCCCAATTGAATCACCCAATGGGAGTTGTGTCTCCTAATGAGACAAATTATGTAATGAGGCATTCTGTTCAATGTGTGTGTGTTTTCTGAGGAGACATAAATTATGTTCTGTGTGTGAGGTACCATAAATTATGCAATGAGGCTTATTCTTTTATTTATATATATATATATATATATATATATATATATATATATATATATATATATATTATATATATACATATACATAAACAAAATATACAGGTTCCTGGCAAGCTCAAAATAGCCTTATTTAGTAGTGTTCAATTAGTTACATATGTGTATAGTCAAGAGAGCAGCATTGCATGAAGGAGTCACAACAGCACTCCAAACCATACAATGGCAACTTGATAAAACAGAAGCTTTTATTGTAAAGCATTAAAAACATGAAAAATATGACACAATGGTAGGATAAAAACACAACAAGACCTCCACTTAGGTCTTACACACGTCTCGCTGTATCTAGAGCTTAATTATGGACATAAAATCCACAAACTACAAACAGAAAATATTAATAAAATATAATTAGAAACATCTGTTGCAATGCTTGATAGGAATGAGTGGCCAGTCATATTTTATGACCATCATGTATCACGTTAAAGCTGGTCACCACAGATTCAAAACTTTCAAGGAGTCTTAACAATGTTCACTTTTTGGGTGAACTATGTGTGCCACTATTGAACTACACTAATAAATAGAATATGGAAATTGTCTGTATTAGAATAATTAAAGTTGAAAGGAGGCCAAACAAAACTCCAAAACAAAAAGAGTAAAAAAAAAAAAAAAAACCTGACATATCCATAATGTTCCAATTTATGGCACACACGTGCTCCACTCATAACGGAGCATTTTAATCAAAATACCCAAACATACCATTGATTTAAAGCGATTCCAAAAACATGGTGATAATCAAGGCTTGCCCAGTAAGAAGGGTAGTCAAATTGCCTATACTTTTATTTACGGCTTTACATTTTCATGTCCCTGACAGAGAACACTCTGAATTTGTTTTCAGAAAGTAGTCTGCCTGGGACTGTGAGAGAGAGACACAGTACAACAAGACAAAAGAAGACAATGTAGAAAAGCTAGCATTACCACTTACAGAGCATGTAAGAGTTGCATGGAGACTGCAAAAAGTGTAAGAACTGAAGATTAAAAAAGAAAAATAATAATAATACAAAGTGCAGACAATTTGGCTTCACATATTGTACACTCACAGAATGTGTAAAGTAAAAAAGGAGGTGGACTGTCTCTCAAGATCCCCATTTAACCCCTTAAGGACCGGCGTGCACGCGCGGCCGGCACTTGCGGACCACAGGGCATTTTTTTATTTTTATTAATGCTTCCAGTTCATGAATTCCGGAGCGGCATGCAGCCGTTATTGGTCCTTAAGTGCAGGACCGCCGTGACGGTCCTGGCATGGCAATGGTCCTTAAGGGGGTAATCTAAAATAGGATTTTAGTCTTACTTGTTAAATCCTTTTATCTTTCCATACAGGATATTGGTAACTTTGAGTAGGCAATCAGCCCCTTTAAATAGGCAGGAACAATTCTGAGAAGTGACTGCTGGGTGGAGCCTACCTCCTCTCCCTAGCCTGCAGCTAGCCAATCCCCAAGCAGTAAGATTTGCAGACTAACTATTGACTAGGTAGTAAGAAGGTAAGGGAAGACTCCTTTGAGCATGAACCCGAAAGGAACCCCACGTTCTGCCAAAGGAGAGCCAAGCATGGTCCTTTGACAGGGTGGGAGACCAGTAACCTGTATGGAGAAAAGAGGATTTTAGTTTTACCTGTTAAATCCTTTTCTCTTAGTCCATACAGGTTACTGGTAACTCTGGGAGGCGATCCGCCCCTTTATGTAGGCAGGAACATTTCTCTAAATGTATGCAGGGGGTTGAGCCTCCCTTCCCTCCTAGGCTGCAGCTTAGCCAGCTATCTCCAGAATGATTTGACACACTAACTACTGACTAGGAAACAAAAGGGAAGAAGACTCCTGTCAGCATGCCCCGAAGGACTCCCACACACACACAGGAGAGCCAAGCCTAGTCCCTTGACAGGGTGGGAGACCAGTAACCTGTATGGACTAAGAGAAAAGGATTTAACAGGTAAGACTAAAATCCTCTTTTTTGTGGTGTCCAATACATGTTACTGGTAACTCTGGGATGTTCAACCACTGAGTTCCCCAGAGGCGGGAAGAAGGCAAGGACCAGGCGCAAGGCCCCCAAAGTCCCCAGGACCTCTATGAACAACTGATCAGAGAAGCCCAACAAAACTGAAGTGTCAACAGACACCAAACAGGGGTAAAAACACCCCAGGAACTGTTACAAAGTACACTGAACTAGAGACAACAGGGATCAACAGTAAAGGAAGCACCAAGAACCTAAGGAGAAGATCCTAGACAGTCAAGACTGCCTTCAGGACCTTCCTCCCAAAGCTGGCATTAGACAAAGCCAGCACATCAACACGGTAGTGCTTCGAAAAGGTGTGCACAGAGGACCAAGTGGCCGCCCTGCACAACTGATCGGCAGAAGCCCGATTCTTATAGGCACAAGAGGCCCCAATGGACCTGGTGGAATGAGCTGTGACCTGAAAGGGTACATGCTTATTCCTCAACTCGTAGGCTCTACGAATAGTGGACTTGATCCAGGACACAATAGTCACTTTGGATCCAGGTCTTCCTGCCCTAGGACCCTCTGGAATGACGAACAGAGCGTCAGACTTCCTGACAGATTCAGCGCTACGGACATAAGATTTGAAACAAGCACCACATCCAACAAGTGGATATCTCTCTCTCCTTGTCGGAGGAGGGATTAGGGCAGACAGAGGGCACCACAATCTCCTGACTGATGTGAAACTCGGAGACCACCTTAGGTAAGAACTCCATGAGGTGGTGCGAAGCACCGCCTCATCCCTATGAAACACCAGATAAGGTGTTTTACAGGATAGAGCTTTCAGCTCCGCAACCCGGCGAACAGTTACAAAAGGGAACATACAAGGTTATACTGTTTATTAGTAGGCAGATCAGGAAGGTCTGAAAAAGACTAACTTATTTGGTAGCATGATAGCTATACAGTTCTCCTGTCACTAGGGTATGAGGCAAAGGTTGAACTTGATGACTTGTGTCTTATTTACTATGTTACTATGATCACCTACCCAAAGTTACCAGTAACCTGTATTGGACAACAGAGAATGGAATTTTTTCTCACTTTTTACTTAAAGTTCAGCTGGTTTGCCCCAGAATTGCTCCACTTTGTCTGTATACACAAGGTACTTATATCTGAGACTTCTGCATAAAATCTAAATCTGGGAAAAACCATCTTCTCTATGGGGAACATCGTTCCCCATTTATTTAGAAGGAGCTTTTAATCCCTTGAACGCTAGGTCTCCAGTGCATTGCAGGGCAATGTATTGGAGGCTTCTCTAGCATTCAAAGAGTACAAAGCTCAGTTTAAATCAATGGAAATGTAGGGATTTGTTTTAGATTATTAATTTTATATTACCCCCAGAACTGTTCCATTTTGCTTTTATACAGAATGCCAATTGCTCTTTAAAGAAAAGAGGATTTTAGTCTTACCTGTTAAATCCTTTTCTCTTAGTCCATACAGGTTACTGGTAACTGGTAGGCGATCAGCCCCTTTAAGTAGGCAGGAACAATTCTGAGAAGTGAATGCAGGAGATGGAGACTACCTTCCCTCCTTGGCTGCTGCTAGCCAATCAGCTCCAGTAAGATTTGAGACACTAACTATTGACTAGGTAGTGAGGAGGAAAGGAAGACTCCTGTGAGCATGAACCCTTAAAAACCCCTACGTTCTGCCACAGAAGAGCCAAACATGGTTCCTTGACAGGGTGGGAGACAAGTAACCTGGTAACTTTGGGATGTCCAAACATTGAGTTTCCCTGAGGCGGGAAGTAAGGCAAGGACCAGGTGCCAGGCCCCCAAAGTCATCAACAAAAGCAAATTAAGTGTCAACTGACACTGAACAGTGATAACAAAACCCCAGGAACCATCACACAACACACTGAACTAGAGGCAACAGGGCTCAAAAGTGAAGGAAGCACCAAAGAACCAAAGAAGATCTTAGACAGGCAAGACAGCCTCCAGGGACTTCCTCACAAAGCTGACATCAGCCGATGCCAGCACATCAACACGGTACTGCTTCGAAAAGGTGCGCACAGACGACCAAGAGGCAGCCTTGCACAACTAACTAATCAGCGGAGGCCTGATTCTTGTAAGCCCAAGAAGCCCCAATAGATCTAGTAGAATGAGCTGTGATCCAAAAGGGAACAGGCTTCTTCCTTACCTTGTAAGCCTAACGAATAGTGGACTTGATCCAAGACACAAAAGTCACTTTGGGTGCAGGTCTCCCTGCTCTGGGACCCTCAGGAATGACAAGCAGCGCATCAGATTGTTTAAAGGACTCGGTGCGATGCACATAAAACTTGATACAATGCACCACATCTAACAATTGGAGATCCTTCTCCTTGTCAGAGGAAGGGTCAGGGCAGAAAGAAGGAGCTACAATCTCCTGATTAATGAGGAACTCAGAAACCACCATTGGGAGAAACTCCTGTGAAGTGCGAACCACCTCCATGCCTTAGTGAAACATCAAAAAGGGTGGTTTACAAGACAGAGAATGCAACTCCGCGGCACTGTGAACAGACACGATCGCCAGGAGAAAGGCCAATGTACCACGTCAGCAGATGTAGAGGAATAGTAGCCAAAGACTGAAAGGGAGGGCGCTGAAGGACCCCGAAAACCAAGTTAAGATCCCACTGAGGAGCGGGAGTCTGAAATACAGGAGTATGAGCAATGCCCTGGAAGAAACCCTAGACATCAGGAAGAATAGCAATGTACCTCTGAATGAAAAACAGAGAGCCAATGCCTGAACCGTAAAGGAACTCAACTGAGGCCCTTGTCCACGCCTTCCTGTAGGAAGGCCAGGACCGTAGAAAAATCAAAATCTGGAGATAGGTCCTTATCAGCACACCAACAGAAAGGAAGCACAGACTCGATGGTAAGCCATAGAGGAAACAGGCTTGCATGGACCAAGCATAATCGCCACCACACCAGAAGAAAAGCCTTTCTACCACAGTGGTGAGAATTCAATTTCCAAGCTGTCAAAGCTAGACGATGAACATCCTCCTTCCACAGGTAACCCTGTAGAAGATGATCCGGATGGCAAGGAAGCCAGAAAGGCTCCGTCACCGATAGATCCAGAAGCTCCGGAAACCAAGCCTGGCGAGGCCAGAAAGGACCAATCAGAAAGACTGGACAGCACTCCAGTCTCAGTTCCCTTATCACCTTGTGCAACATGAGAATGGGAGGAACGATGGAAGCCAGAGAAAATAACCAAGGAATGGACATGGGTTCCACTGCTAAATAGGATCCCTCCAGCAAGACCCCACCTCTGAACAATGAGGTAGAACACCTCAGGATGCAGTTTCCACTCTCCGCTGTCCACTGTGTGTTGACTGAGGAAGTCTGCCAGGACTTTGTCTACGCCGGAAATGTGAACTGCAAATATGGAAGGAACATATTCCTCTGCCCAGGACAAAATAGTCTTGACCTCTAACCAAGCTGCGAGATTTCTTGTTCCGCCTTGCTTCTTGATGTAAGCCACTGTTGTGGCGTTGTTAGATTGAACATGGACCGGGCAGTCCTCCAGCCAACGCGTCCAGTGGGGAAGGGCATGTAATATCACCCGAAGCTCCAAGACCTTGATGGGAAGGAGAAATTCCTCCAGAGACCACCGCCCTTCAGCATTAAGGTGATTCAGCATTAAGGTGACCCAAGACCGCTCCCCAGCCGGATAGGCTGGCATCAGTCATCACTGTGGTCCAGAAGGACATCAGGAAAGGCTTGCCCTTCAGCAGATTGGAGAGGTTGAGCCACCACGACAGACTCCGTTCCGCATGACAAGGAAGGGGCAATGACATCTTCAGGAGGTATGGCTGACCCCTGCACACCTGGATCACAAACCTCTGGAGTTGCCTTGTGTGAGCCTTGGCAAACGGGACTGCTGCTATGTTGGAAATGAACTTCCCCATTAGAGAGGACAACTTCTTAGCTTGAACTGGATCATGAGCCAGAACAGCGGAAACCCTGTGGGCGATCTGGTGAGCCACCTTGTCCGTGAGAAAATAGGATTTTAGTCTTACCTGTTAAATCCTTTTCACTTAGTCCATACAGGTCACTGGTACCATGGGATGTGTAGTCCCCTTTAATAGGCAGGAACAATTATGCAAATAATTTGCAAGGGGCGGAGCCTCCCCTCTTACTTAAGCCACCTGCTGGCCAGAGCCACCCATATTGATTTGAGACCCTAAACTGACCCCAGGTAAGCAAAAAGAAAGACTCCTGTGAGCATGCCCGAACGGTCTCCCACTGAATGCCACAGGAGAGCCAAGACTGGTCCCTTGACAGGGTGGGAGACCAGTGACCTGTATGGACTAAGTGAAAAGGATTTAACAGGTAAGACTAAAATCCTATTTTCACTGTCGTCCAATACAGGTCACTGGTACCATGGGATGTACAAACATTGAGCTGATCCAGAGGCGGGAAGTAAGGCAAGGACCAGGCGCAAGGCCCAAGTCACTAGAACCGTTAACCAGTTGATAACATAGCCCAAACTGTAAGTGTCAACGGACACCAACCAAGGGAACAATCCCTGAACTTAACACAGCACACGGAACACGAGCCAACCGGGCTCAACAGTAAGGAAGCACTAAGGATCACAGAGCGGAAGACCTACACAGGCAAGACTGCCTCCAGGACCTTCCTTCCAAAGCTGGCATCAGCCGATGCCAGTACATCAACTCGGTAGTGCTTTGAAAAAGTGTGCACAGAGGACCAAGTGGCCGCTCTGCACAGTTGATCAGCAGAAGCTTGATTCTTGTAGGCCCAGGAGGCCCCAATAGATCTGGTGGAATGGGCAGTCACCCTGAAGGGAACATGCTTATTCCTCAACTTATAGGCTTCACGGACGGTAGCCTTAATCCAAGAGGCAATGGTAACTTTGGAAGCCGGTCTTCCTGCCCTAGGCCCCTCAGGAATGACGAATAGAGCGTCAGACTTCCTGATAGATTCGGTGCGGTGAACATAAAACTTGAGGCAACGCACCACATCCAACAAATGGAGATCTCTTTCCTTGTCAGATGAAGGATTAGGGCAGAAAGAGGGAACCACAATCTCCTGATTGATGTGAAACTCAGACACAACCTTGGGTAAGAATTCCTTGGTAGTGCGAAGCACAGCCTTATCCTTGTGGAACACCAGGTAAGGAGGTTTACAAGACAAGGCCTGTAACTCTGCCACCCGGCGTACTGACACAATAGCCAAAAGGAAGGCCATCTTCCAAGTCACAAGACGTAATGGAATGGAAGCCAAGGATTCAAACGGTGGTCGCTGAAGAACTCCCAGCACCAAATTGAGATCCCACTGGGGAGCAGGACTCTTGAAGGCAGGTCGAACATGAGTCACACCCTGGAAGAAGACTTTCACATCAGGAAGGATGGCAATCCGTTCCTGGAAAAACACAGACAAGGCAGAGGTCTGAACTTTGAGGGAACTCAGACTGAGCCCCTTGTCCACACCGTCCTGCAAGAAGGCCAGGACAGTGGGAAGATGGAAGTCAAGAGACAACTGCTTGTCAGAGCACCATGTCACGAAAGTTGACCAAATGCGATGATAGATCTTGGAAGACACAGGCTTACGAGCACTGAGCATCGTCGACACCACAGAAGGAGAAAAGCCTTTCTTAGCTAGAATCGAGGATTCAACCGCCATGCCATCAAACGGAGAGAGTGAACATCCTCTTTCCACAGATACCCCTGAAGAAGCAGGTCCGGACGGGCTGGAAGTGGGATTGGATCCTTCACTGACATGGCCATCAATTCCGGAAACCAGGACTGGCGAGGCCAGTTTGGAGCAATCAGGATGACAGGACAACGTTCTCTCTTCAACTTCTGAATAACTCTGATCAATAGAGGAAGAGGGGGGAAGATGTAAGCCAGGGAGAAGTCCCAAGGGATCGACAAGGCATCCACTGCTAGAGCAAGGGAGTCCCTCAGTCGGGAGCAAAACACCGGAACCTTCCTGTTGTGTCTGGTAGCCATCAGATCCACCACTGGCATCCCCCACCGTTGAGTGAGCATGTGAAACACCTCTGGGTGAAGAGCCCATTCTCCGCTGTCGACGGTGTGACGACTGAGGAAGTCCGCCATGACGTTGTCCACGCCTGGAATATGAACTGCAGATATGACAGGCACGTGATCTTCTGCCCAAGACAGAATATCCTTGACCTCCCACCAGGCGGAACCGCTTCTTGTGCCGCCTTGCCTGTTGATGTAAGCCACCGCCGTGGCGTTGTCGGACTCTACTCTGACTGGAAGACCGGTCAATTGAGACTCCCAGTACCTCAGGGCTAGCCGGACAGCTCGAAGTTCCAGAACATTGATGGAGAGCATGGATTCCTCCAGACCCCATTTCCCCTGAGCACTGAAGCGACCCCAGACTGCACCCCAGCCCCGAAGGCTGGCATCCGTTGTGACTGTGGTCCAAAGAGGAGCTAGAAAGGATTTCCCTTTCAAGAGATGAGAGAGATCTAACCACCAGTGCAGACTCGACTCGACATGAGGAGGAAGAGAAACAGACAGATGTTGATGATCTGGATGATTCCTGCACGTCTGGATCACAAATCTCTGAAGATCCCTGGAGTGGGCCATGGCAAATGGTACTGCTTCGATCGTGGAAATGAACTTCCCCACTAAGGACGACAACTTCGGAACTGGAATTTCGTCCACGTCCAGAATCCCAGCCACTCTGATGGCTATCTGGTGAGCCACGTCCTCTGGAAGAAACACCATGCATTGGCGAGTGTCGAACAGGAGACCCAGGAACAGAAGCCTCTGAGAAGGAATCAAGTCCGACTTGTCCAGATTCAGGATCCAGCCGTGACGGTTCAGGGTGTGCATGCACCTCTGCAACTGCTGGTGGAGAAGCTCCGCTGAGGAGGCCTTCAGTAGGAGATCGTCCATGTAGGGTGTCACTCTGATCCCATCCTGATGGAGCACCGCTATCAAGGAGCCCAGCACCCGCTGGAAGACTTGAGGAGCTGTAGTCAGTCCAAAGGGGAGCGCTGTAAATTGAAAGTGTCCCCTGTGGCAGGCAATCCTGAGATACTTCCTGCTCTCTGGATGAATAGGGATGTGAAGATAAGCATCCTGAAGATCCAGGGAGGCAAGAAACTCCCCTGGAGACATTGCTGCAATCACAGAGCGCAGGGACTCCTGGCGGAAGTGGGAAGTCACCACATAGGCATTGAGATCTTTGAGATCCAAGATGGGACGGGCTCCTCCGTCCTTTTTGGCTACCACAAACAGGTTGGAATAAAATCCTGAACCTGTGTCCCCCTGCGGAACCGCCTCCAGGACCTCTTTGTCCAAGAGATCCTGAATAGCGTCGTCGAACAGACGCCTTTTTGAGGGTTCCTGAGAAGGACGAGTAAAATGGAACCGAAAAGGAGGAAGGGAAGAGAAAGGGATCCTGTATCCCTCTGACACCACCTGAAGAACCCATGGGTCCGCCACTGACTCCTCCCAAGTCCGGCGAAAGATGCGGAGACGACCGCCTACAGCCGGATGCGGACCCGGGTTCGGCGAGTCATGCCGAAGCAGTCTTGGAGGTCTTGGCCTTGGAGGCAACTTTGGGCCTCCAGGACTGTTTGGGCTTGGAGGAGGAGCGCGTAGTGGGAGGACCCGTTTGGGCCGAGGAGCGTGTCTCAGTCTGAAAGGAACGAAAGGACCGATTGCGTTTGGCTGGAAACTTTTTCTTAAAGACTGAGGGTAGAAGAGTACTTTTACCGCCAGTAGCCTCACTGATCATTTCTTTGAGCTCAGAGCCAAAGAGCAAATTCCCCTGAAAGGGCAAGGAAAGCAAGGCTTTCTTAGAGGCTGTATCAGCAGACCAAATTTTCAGCCAAAGAGCGCGTCTAGCCACCACAGAAGAAGTGGAGGCCCTCGCCATCATGCGCACAGCATCAAAAGCAGCATCAGCAACATAGTTCTGAGCTTCAGTGATATTAGCAAGAAGCTGCAACTGTTCAGATACAGGCGCATCCTGGCGAACCGCTTCAGTCAGTCGTTCAGTCCAGGCTGCAATAGCCCTATTAACCCATGCCACAGCAAAGGTGGGGCGCATGGCAGTGCCAATAGAGGCAAAATTAGATTTAAGAGAGAGCTCTAATTTCTTATCCGTCCAGTCCTGCAAGGCAGAGGCATCTGAGACAGCCAAGGCAGTAGATTTGGATAGTCTAGACACAGGAGCATCCACCTTGGGGGGATGAACCCATTTTGCCAGCTCCGCCTCGGGAAAAGGGTAAAGTTTGGCAAACTTTTTGGAGACAGAGGAAGATCTATCAGGATTCTTCCATGCCTCAGAAACCAGACGGGCAAGAGTAGGGTTGGTTGGAAAACAAACAACAGGTTTAGATGGCTTTTTCTGAAAAACATCAGTAGGATCATAAGTGGATTCCTGAGTCAGAGGAAGGTTGAGCGTATTCAGAACCGCTCTGATCAGACCCTCAGCCGAAACTTCAGGGTCACACTCATAGGGGTCCCCAATGGACCTGTTAGATTCGATAACTGTACGTTCCTCAGCATCAGAATCCTGTAAAAGTTCTTCTTCAGAAGAATCAGTGATATCAGGAGCTCCCTGTGGCTTAGGCAGGGAGGTCCTGATAGTAGAGGGGGTCTGCCAGACCTGGAGAGCCCCCTGTACCTGAGAGGGAAAGAGTTGAAGCGTGGATCTGAGATCCCTAGTGGCAGCTTTAAACTCCCTCACCCAAGATGGCTCAATAGCGTGGCTGGGAAGCCCAGGGTTGCTATCTTTATCAGTACAATTAGGGCATAGATCCCCCACATTATCGCAATCCAGCCCAATGTGGCAAGAGGAGCAAAACGCCATGGGGGTAGAAGACCCCCCAGCCTCCTTAGTCTTGGGTCTAGCCCCTAGCTCCAGTGAAGTAGACATGCTCACAGCGTCAATATACCCCACAACCAACACTATCACCCAGAAAAGTGTTAAAGATTAAAGTTTCACCCCAGAAAAGGTCTAAAAACGGACTTATCTGGCCAGCGAAGGGTTAATCTGGTGAGGAGAGAGAAGGCTCGGTCCCTGCGTAGTGTACTCGCCTTGGAAAAGTACCACAAAATGGCGGCCGTCATGACAGCCAATCAGAAACAAGCGCGCGCTAGCGCTCATGGGAAATGTAGTTTTCCCTATGCAAGTACCCCAAACAGTGCCCGAAGCCCCCCTGAACCCCCTACAGTAATAAAACACCAACCGGATGATAGAGCAGGAGCCTAGCATTAAAATGAGCCCACTCTGAAGTTGCTGTGACAAGCGGTTTCAGAGATATGTCCCAAACTGTGAATTCCCATAGAGAGTAAAGGAGCTCTGCCGCTGAGCGGGAAAACGCCGCGCTTAAAGGCGCGGAACACCATTTTTAATAAAGTTTAGTAAAACATTAAAAAGTGCCCAAACAAGCATAAAATACATGAGAAACACAAATAAATGAATACCCAATGCTCCAAAACTCAGAGAATAACACAGAAATTGCATAAATAGAGATAATGCAATAAAAACACCCTATGAGTGCTGGAGTGTATTAAGACTCCCAAATACAAGCCCATCAAAGGGACACTGTGGGGACAAGTGGACCTTCAGCACTCAATGGGTGACTCACCTTTCTCGCAGACTTCTGTCTTCAGGTGACCATGATAGGGAGGGAAAGAACCAGAGGTAATTTCCTCAACAGGGGAGCTGCTTAACACAAGCTGTCCCCTCTTCAGGTATAGGTCCACAGAAATCCCTGGAAGCTGCACCAGCCACTTCGGGTGAGGGCATTCACAGCCATGGTCACCCTCCTAATGGTGGTATTCCATATTTGAATAAAATAATAAAACTCTAAGAAGCATAGCTGTTCTCTGCCTGGTGTGCAAGCACACCAGGAACAAATCAATATGGGTGGCTCTGGCCAGCAGGTGGCTTAAGTAAGAGGGGAGGCTCCGCCCCTTGCAAATTATTTGCATAATTGTTCCTGCCTATTAAAGGGGACTACACATCCCATGGTACCAGTGACCTGTATTGGACGACAGTGAAACACCATTTCCTGCTGAGTGCCGAAGAGAAGGCCCAGCAAGACAGGTCAATGAGATGGGACAAGATCCGACTCGTCCATGCTGAGGATCCACCCATGATGGGCGAGTGCATGAATGCAGTCCTGAACCTGCCGCTGAAGGAGTTTCGAGAAGAGGATTTCAGAATCAGGTCGCCTGTGTATGGAGTGACTCTGATGCCGTTCCGATGAAGGATGAACACTAAGGCTCCCAAGACATAATTGAAGACTTGAGGAGCTGTAGCGAAACCAAAGGGAAGAGCAGAAAACTGAAAATGCCTGTGGTCACACGCAAATCTGAGGTACTGCCGGCTCTCTGTATGAATGGCGATGTGCAAATATGCGTCCTGAAGATCCAGAGAAGCAAGGAATTCCCCAGGGGACATGGCAGCAATCACCATCCTTAGGGACTCCTGGTGATGAGTATTGACCACAAAGGAATTGAGATCCTTCAGGTCCAAAATTGGACGACAGCCGCCATCCTTCTTGGAAACAGTTTAACAGAGTAAAAAAAACCAAAACCCCTGTTCTGAACAGGAAACGGATCCAGAACCGCCTTGTCCAGAAGGCTTGGGTGGTGCCGTTGAACAGACGGCATTTCTCTACACCCTGAGGAGTGCAAGTTAAAAACCTGAAGGAAGGAAGAGAGGTGAAAGGGATCCTGTACCCCTCTGCCACTACCTGTATAACCCAAGGGTCCACCACAGAGTCCTCGCAGACGCTGCGGCAGTGGCGCTGATGACCACCCACAGCAGAGAGGGGATCTGGGTTTGGCGAGTCATGCCAAAGAAAGTGTGGAAGCCTTGGACTTGGTGGAGATTTTAGGCTTCCATTGTGGTTTGGGCTTGGAGGAGGAACGCGGAGCTGGTGGAATTGCCTGGTTCACTTGGCGTGTCTCAGTCCGGAAGCAGGAAAAAGCCGATTACGTTTGATAAGCGTCTGCTTCCTGGAAACCATAGGCAGGAGGGTACACCCTGTGACCTCACTAATCAGATCCTTAAGCTCTGGCCCAAACAGAGAAGTGCCCCGATAGGAGAAGGAGAGCAATGCTTTCTTATAAGCAGTGTCAGCAGACCAGATCTTGAGCCAAAGAGCTTGTCTGGCAACCACAGACATGGTGGAAACCTTTGCCACCGACATATGTAATCAACAAGGCAGCAGAGACCTAATGCTGGGCTTCAGAATGTTGGCAAGAAGTCTCAACATGGCAGAAGCAGGAGCTCCCTAACGAACTGCAAGCATGAGCTGTTCAGTCCAAACAGTAACGGTCCTATTTACCCAGGCCACAGCAAATGCTGGACGTACAGAAGTACCAGCAGAGGCAAAAATGAACTTGAGGAAGGCCCCAAGTTTCTCGTCAGACCAGTATTTAAGAGCAGAGGCTACAGCAACTGGCCAAACAGTGGACTTAGAAAACCTAGAAAACAGGGGCATCCACCTTGGGGGGGATGAACCCACTGAGCTAGCGCCACACCAGAAAAGGGTAAGGCTTAGCAAACTCCTTGGAGACAGAAGGCTTACTGTCAGGAGACTACCATTCATCAGACACTAACCAGTCAAGAGTGGGGTTAGGTGGAAAACAAGTATGGGGCCATTTGGGCTCCAGAAGTACATCAGAGGGGTCTGAAAAAACCTCTTGAATCTTGGGAATATTTAGAGTGTTTAATACGGCTCTGATCAGGCCCTCAGCAAAGGGATAAGGGTCAGCCTCAAAGGGGAGGGTCTCCAATGGACTGAGATGAGACCACTGCAAAACATTCCTCAGACTCAGAATCCAACAACAGTTCCTCATCAGAGGAATCTGATACGTCAGGTACTCCCTGTGGTTTCAGTAGGGAAGATCTGACAGAAGTAGGAGTCTGCCAGGAGCGGAAGACACCCTGTAACTGGGATGGAAGGGTTGTGTATACTGGAAGTCTCTAGTAGCAGTCTAAACTCTTGCACCCAAACTGGCTCAAATGCAAGACTGGAGGTCCCTGGGGGAACTCAAGGACAACAGAACATGCTGGGCATAAATGAACTGAGCATTCTCTAGGCAAGTCTGATTGACATGAGGATCAATGTGCAAAGGGGGACACAGAGACCCTAACGTCTTGGTCCTAGCCCCAAGCTCCAAAGGAATAGACATTCCCACAGTGTCAAAACGTTCAAGTACAAGGAAATACCCAAATACAGTGTGTATGATTAAAATTTCACCCCAGAAACTGCTTAAGTACACTTATCTGGCAGGTGAAGGGTTAATCTGCTGAGGAGAGAAGAAGGGTCCAAGCCCTGCATAGGATACTCTTTCTGGGAAGGCACAAAATGGCTGCTGCAACGGGAGCTAATCAGGAATGAGCGCGAGATGCAAGCGCTCATGGGAAATGTAGTTTTCCCAGAAAAAGTACCCCAACAGTGCTCGAAGCTCCCTGAGCCCCCAACACACACTAAACGTTGATCAGATAGTAGAGCAAGGACAATTAAAATGAGCCATCTCTAAAGTTGCTATGTTGAGCTGTTGCAGACAAATGTCCCAAACTGTACAGTCCCATAGAAGTGAATGGAGCAATGGTGTCTATGTGGTAAAAGCGTGCCTTTAACACAATTTTTGTAAAGTAGTAACTGTGAAGAAATTTGACCAAACATCACTAAAACATGTCACTAACCCCAATAAACACTGAACCCAGTAGGGAAAGTGCTCAACTCCCGCCCTCCCCCGAAGATGCTAAACCAGCAACCAAAGGGTTAAGTTACAATAGAAACTTGCTCCAAAACACCCAACAGACATACAGATAAACCCAATGACTGCAGAAGTATGCAATAGGAACTCCAAAGGAGACCCCTGTGCAGAGGGGCAACATGGAACATGTGGACCTCAGCAATCAAAGGGTTGCTCACCTTTCCTGCAGATCTGTCTTCAGATTACCATGTATCAAGAAGCAGCCTCAGTGGGCAACGCCTGACGAAAGAACCTACAACCATGATTTTCCCCCAGGGCTTAAGGTCCACAAAAGCACCTGATAAATTGAGCTATCCATATTTGGGTGATGGGAGCCTTCAGTGATGGTAATCCGCCTAAACATGGTATCCCATAGCTAACAGAAAATAATAAAAAGCTAAAACTATAGCAGAACTGTTCTCTTGCCTTGTGTCTTCACCAAGGAACAAATCTTACTGGAGCTGATTGGCTAGCAGTAGCCAAGGGGGGAAGGTAGGCTCCACCCCCTGCATTCCCTTCTCAGAATTGTTCCTGCCTACTTAAAGGGGCTGATTGCCTGCCCAAAGTTACCAGTAACCTGTATTGGACGACAGAGAAATAGTAATACTTAATATGTAAAAACACACACACACACACACACACACACATATATTATAACGACCCATGGTGTACATGTACATCACGAGGTGGATGTCCCCTTAAGGAACAAGGACTTATATGTACGTAATGGAATTCCGGGTCCCTGCGCGGCTGCATGCCATTCGGGGAGTCCAGAAGTGGATGAGAAGGAAAAAAAAAATGCTCTGTGGTACTTAAGCAACAGCAGCGTGTGTGAACGGCCAGTCCTTAGGGCTTAAAGGCACGCAAAAACTAAAAATGAAATAGGGGTAATTCATACTTAAGTCTGTAAAACATTTATTTTTGTTTCTGGAGCCCTAAAATCTATTCTCATATACAAGTTTTAAGAGAGTAGCCAATCATACCTCTTTGAGGACTACCATTTATTGTCCAGGATTATATTACAATCAATTAACTGATGTTCACATTAATCTCTCAATAAAAACAGCACAGGCAAGCTTAAAGGGATAGTAATGTTTGATAAAAAAGCAGCTCCAATTAATCTTCATAGTATTTGGGCCATGGAGAGTGTTATTTCGATTCTGTCAGAGTTGTAACATAGTAACATAGTAAATTAGGTTGAAAAAAGACACAAGTCCATCAAGTTCAACCTTCGCTTCATACCTCAGTAACTGAGAATTTTATGGCTTTCCTGCTACCAATTAAATTAGTCTTTATCAGACCTTCCTGATCAGCCTACTGATAAACAGTATAACTCTGTATGTTCCCTTTTGAAAGAAATGTATCTAATCTTCTCTTAAATGTATCCATTGTATCTGCCATAACTACCTCCCTGGGCAATGAATTCCACAATTTGACAGACCTTACTGTAAAAAAACCCTTCCTCTGCTGAAGTTTAAACCTCCTTTCCTCTAATCTCAAGGGGTGTCCCCTGGTCACCTGAGTATATCCTTTTTCAGAACCGGTGCCCAAAATTGCACTGCATACTCAAGGTGAGGTCTTACCAATGATTTGTATAATGGCAAAATAATGTTATCCACTCTTGCTTCAATACCTCTTTTTATGCAAGACAGGACTTTGTTTGCCTTTGCTACTGCTGTTTGACACTGGTCACTGTTTCCAAGTTTGTAGTTGACAAGGATACCCAGGTCTTTTTCTAGCAACGAGTCACCTAAAATTATTCCATTAAGTTTATAAGTAGCCTTGGGATTGTTTCCTCCCAAATGCATGACTTTACACTTCCCCACATTAAACTTCATATTCCACATGTTTGCCCAATCTGACATTGTATGTAAGTCCCTCTGTAGAGAGAAAATATCCTGTTCTGAATTAATGACTTTGCATAATTTAGTATCATCTGCAAATATTGATATTTTGCTTTCTATATCTATTTCCAGGTAATTTATAAACATGTTAAAAAGCAGCGGACCCAATACTGAACCCTGAGGTACTCCACTCTCCACTTTAACTATACTGGAGAATTTTCCATTTACAACCACACACTGTTCCCTATCCTTCAACCAGTTTTGTATCCAATTGCAAAGGTTATCTCCTAGCCCCAATTTCCTTATTTTATACACCAGCCTTCTGTGTGGTACTGTATCAAATGCCTTTGCAAAGTCTAGATATACTACATCTACTGCCTTGCCATTGTCAAGGTTGCTGCTTACCTCCTCATAGAAGCTGAAAAGATTAGTTTGGCATGACCTATTCTTCATAAAACCATGTTGATTCGTGCTAATGATCTTATTTTTTGTGTTGTAATCCTGAATGTAGTTCAAGAGTAATTGAATGATGAAGTATCCCCCTCCCTCCCCTTTTACTACTGTCACACTGCTCACCTCAGAGCAGCAAGACTGTCCGGATGGATCGGAGAGGGACAATCTTCAATTAGCATAAGGAAAAACCTAAAACACCTGTCAAGGGGGTCAGGGTTTTCTTTATGCTGACAGTAAGAAGGTTGTCCCTTGCTGAGATTTGTCTGGTCAAGGGACCAGATTCCACATCTGAGAGGAGGTGGCTTACACTAGGTAAAAGGGGTAGGAGAGGGATACATCATCATTCAATTACTCTTGAACTGCAACTTTGACAGTACTGAAATAACACTCTCCATGGCCCAAATACTATGAAGATTAATGGGAGATGCTTTTTTTTTTTTTTTTTTTTACTATCACTTTAAATAAATGTTCTCGGAGAAGGACAATCTAAACCGGTGTTGAAAAACAAATTGAGGATATTTAGGGCTGTATCATATGGAAAATTCATTTTGACATAAGCTTGCTGTAAATACAAGATATTTAACATAACCCATTTCTCTATGTGGTTTTTGGTTTCCTTTATTGAAGTTATTACTTTGAATCTCACACACCTCTGGGCTCTTACACAATACACTGATGTTATGCTAGGTTGTATAATCTACCCCTACTACAGCAAACAGCACACAAGGGCATGTCAGTGAACACAGCAAACAAAAGACCAATTGTCGTCATTAAACTCCAGTTATCTGGCCTGAATCAGAAAGATATAGCAATCACTTGTTTCATGTATAAATACCCAAGTTTATTTCAGTTTTCTTGAAGATATTCTTACCATTTTAAAGTGGACCAGTCAAAATAAGGTGTTTGGTTGCTTTTACGGATAATTAAAATCTATATATATATGTGTACTAGACATTTTCCTTTAAAATTAAAAGGTTTTGAGAAGTTGCCATTTATATTTTGGTGACACAATGTTACACTTAACGCTAACTCACTGCACAGAATACAGATTAGTTATGTTCAAAGCAAACCTTACCACTTGCTGTGCTAGCAGACATACCCCCAGTGTGTTGGCTCTGTATACACACATTAACAACAGTGATGGTAATATTGACCCAGCACAGAATTGAATTAGCATAACGTGTCACACTGTGCCACCAACAAATATAGGAGAATTTCTAAAACATTACAAACTGCTAGCACAATATATAGGCAGTTGTTAATTATCTTAAAAAGAAAAAAAATCTTGTTTTAAGGTGACAGGGACTGTTTAAGTCCCAGAGAGAAGGGTTAACAGCACTGCCTGTCAATTTACTTTCACCCAACTGTCTAAAGCAGGGCTGTCCAAATTTCAGTCCCCAAGGGCCAACAACAGGCCAGGATGTAAGGATTTCACAGATTAAGCACAGGTGGGTTAATCAGTGGCTCGTTCATTTTGACTAACTCACCTGTGCTTCATCAGGGAAATCCTTACATCCTGGCCTGTTGGTGGCCCTTGAGGACTGAACTTTGACAGCCGTGGTCTAATGCATCTCCATTAAAATACTCTAAATCGGGGGGTGGCAAATTGCAGCTCTTCAGTTGTTGTTGAACTACAATACTCATTAACCCCAACCAGCTAAACGATTTCATCAAACATTCAGATTTACCTGGATATCCGTACAAAAGATCTATACTATAAAAGAAGAAGTGGTTACGTGACCACAAATTCTGTTCACATGCCCTGGGACGGCAGCTAAGAGGAAATATGCAGATCTCCTCCACACTGCCTGAGCCCAACATACACACCCCAGGGTGAAGCTAGAAGGAGATTAGCATATCTCCTACACACTGCCTGAGCCCAGTGTACACAGTGGTGACTTTGCCCCTCCCATCTATCACCTTTTTGAAGGAATAAACATGGCCGACTTACTCCAACACCAATTTTCTCCAACCAACTATCTCTTCTTGCCTTAACCCTTTGAGTGCCAGAGTGGTCTGGAATGCATTGCAAAGCAATGTATTCTGTAACCCTCTGGCACTCAGTGGGTTAATTTTACTCTGCATGCTGGGTCACTACAGTAGCGATGAGTGGAACAGAACCAGTGCAGGTTCAGCAAACGCCATAATCTCCAGCACAACCCGGACCTTCCACTCCAAGAAAACTCAGCCCAGCTAACATCCCCAAACCTGAACCTACTGCGGGGAGCAGAGGTGGACTTCCAGGGAGGGACACGGGAGCACAGAGCCACAATCTCGGTCTCTTTTTCAGCTGCTGCACCATGTAACGGATCACTCTCCAATGTAGTATACTTGCTCTCCAGTGTAGCTAATGGAGATGTGAAGCCTCTAATATTTTGATGGAGCTGAAATACTACACACCAAACATTCCACATGTGGTTACTGGATTTAACCATTTGAGTGCCAGACTGGTACACAAAGCATTATTTTGCAAACCCCCTGGTACTCAAAGCGTGAAGGCCTCCGATCTGTGAATTATCCATCTCATTAACTTGTCACTTCAGAATTTCAGCTCCGATATTGTGAATTATGGAGGATCTGGGGGACACACTATTTTTAACCCTTTAAGTTGCGGAACACACCTTTTCTCCAGACAAACACCTTTCAACATCTCAACAGAGGTAATCATCAGCATCGGGGGGGGGGGGAGACCTCCCAAGGGTGACACAGTACAGTTGCATATCTTGCACAAACAACACCGTGCAGCACCAGGGGGACAATCCTAGAAGCACTCACAGCATAGGCTTGCATAACGTGGACACACAATAAACAAGCCTATATGCTGTGAGCTCTTATACCATTGTCCCCCTGGTGCTGCATTGTGTTGTGTGCAAGATATGCAGGTCTGAGAAGCATTGCTTGCCTTTCTGCATCTCAGGCTGTTATGTATAGGGCAGTTTCACACATGTGGTGTACCGACAATGACTATGAGGCCAATAGTAGAAACAATAGCAGTAGAAGGAGAAGCAGCAGCCCTCTCTGGTGGACATCTCTAGCATGGGGCCACACAGTGCAGCTGCAGCACAGACCATGTTGCATTTTGTTTTGTTAATGCTACTCTTGCTACAGCTGGGGTGCCATTCACACCTAAACTTGGAAGTTTGTGTGTATGTTTAATGCCCCTTTCAGTACAAAAAGAGTACGCAATGCATTGCAAAGCCATGCGTTGCCTACACCTCTGGCACTTAAAAGGTTAATGTGCCGCCCGCTTTAGGTTTACGATCAAGTCCCTCCATTGCCCTTCCTTCATGTGCGATTGATTCTGCAGCAATGGAGGAAGTGGCCACAAAGGTAGGGATCTCCACGCTGCCTCCTTAAGGGCTGAATGGGTCACCAGTATGGAGCAGAGGGATATGATATATATTTGGCCCATGCTCCTCCTGTTGCCCTCTTTGGTGCTATGTTCATATATGGATGGTGCACATACAGCACACCACTTCTCTGGACATTTATCCTCTCCGGTCCACACTGTTGAGCTTTGAACATTTCCATTCCTCGTGTACACTAAAATGAGGAGCAACACTCACTACTGCAGCGTGATGTTGCTCTGTCAGTATCACCCGAAGATTGGGGAGCTATACAACCGTGCTGTCCATGGTTACAGGTGGTTAATATATGGGTACACAGCTGCTCTTGCTTCCTCCAACACTGCTGAGCCCGGGAACACCATACTTAACCCTTTCAGAGTGTACCAACCACAATGTAATGGTACTTCCGAGGGAGGGAGGAGGAGGAAGGGCCTGATTACAGCTCTACAGTTCTCGTTCAGTGCCACAAAGGTGTACACCACATTGCTTTCCAATGCGTTGAGTACCTCTCTTACACTCAAAGTTTTAAAGGGATAGTAACACTTCGTTTTAACTTTATTTTATTTTGTAGGCATTAAAAAAACATGAAGAATGATATAAGTCTTATCTCTCAAACCTTTATGGTTTATGAGATATTCACAAGCAAAGTTCCCCTCCCCGCCCCTTTTACCTACTGTAAACAATCTCTTCTCAGATGTGAGTCTGGTTGTATGACAGTACAGATAACAGAAGGGGACAATTTTCTTTGTATGAAAACAATGAAAGCCCTTCCCCCCTTGACAAGTTTTTCAGCTTTTTTCATTATCTTAATTGAAGATTGTCCCTCTCTGCAGTCTACCTGGGCATCTCCCTTCTTATCTGGTTGAACAGGGGGGGGATACTTTGTTTGTGAATATCTCTTAAACCATAAAGGTTTCAGAGATAAGACTTATATCATTCTTCATGTTTTTTTAATGCCTACAAAATAAAATAAAGTTAAAACGAAGTATTACTATCCCTTTAAGTGTTTCACTTCTCACATAGTAAGATTTTTTTTTTTTTTGTTTACTTTAAAATGGCCTTTCAAATGGACCAAGGTACTCGTAGGATTACTCACCAGTCTTCTTTCTTCAGGGACTCAGTCATGAGGGAAAAGTTGGAAGCAAGATTCCCTCCACAGGACAGAAAAGGTCTACAAGGCAATCCAACTCCAGGGAAGCATAGTGATGATAACTTGCCTAATGGCAGGGGGGGGGGGCATATTGAATAGAAAAAAAATGAAAACATAAACACTAAAAGGATGGTCTTGTCTGTCTAGCTGGCTTGAAGGACACACGAATTATGGGAGTTTGTAGGCAGGGGTGTTGAGCTGGAAGAGGGAGTCTCCACCCAAAAACCCTGTCTTTTGTGATGTGCCCTGCCCTCCAAAAGGAGGGACTCAACCCCCTCTCAACACCTCTGTTCTATATTGGACGTAAGATAAATCACTTTAATTTTACAGAAAAACAGCTAGTACCACATACATTCATATTTCAGTTCTCTGGAAATAAACTAAAGCTGTTTAAGGGTGAGGACCATTTTAATTCTCTGTATAATAAAATAATGATTTAAAAGTTATTAGTGGATGCAAACTCCCTTTGGACGGGGAACATAACATGCCAAGATGCCAGAGCTCCCTTGCAGAGAGCGCCCAGACGCAAAGGAGTCAAGGTACAAGGGGTGCCACACACACCTCAGCAATAGGAGTACCCTTGTTTTCTCAGGGGGATAAACCCCCACAACATATATTTTTTTTTACAACTTAAGTATTACTATCCCTTTGAACTCCAAATGTGCTTTGCTGAATGATTCAGCTATCCATTGGGTTCTAATTTAATTAATAGAAGTTCTTTTCTGTTTTTTTAGCAGGGTGTAAAATCCTTCATTTTAATGGTCCAGTGCTCCTTTGGCACCTGCAGGGTTAAGCTCTGTATGCTTTTCTGAACAATACATCCATCAATTGGGTTTTAATCTACTTTGAGTTTTTTTGGCCTTTTAGTTTCCCGTTGATAAGTGCTTCTTTCTGTATAGCAGACCATTATGTGTGATTGTATTTGCTTGCTGAGTTTATGCTCTATCTGTATTGCCAATCTTTTGTTTAGTTTGTTTTAACAATCCATTTTTATCATTCAGTACTTAAACTAGCAATTATGTGACTGCTCTTGTTTGATCTTTGTCTTTGTGAAAGCAGAGGTGTAGCCCTGCGAAACACATTAGACTTATTTAAAACCATATATATGGAATTATTGTATTTTTATCAATTGATTTTTCTCTTATTAAGTAGTATACTTAGATCCAGAGCGCCTATCCTTTTTTTTTATTATTATTTATTTATTTATTTTAATTTGGTTATGTACTTTTATTGCCACGTGTGAGGTAAACTAGTTTCTTGTGGAGAATCAAGAAGGTGTTCTGGACGCAGTATCCATCTGCCTGCTATGACCAATTAATATCGGACCACCACATTTGTAAGTACCACTTATTTATCATATATGGGATTTTAATTACAGATTTACACTATTGGGCTTCCTGTGTTTTTGATTCTGCTTGCTAGAGCTGTGCTGTGTCCGAGGCCAGAGTAAAGACGCTAATCACAAGACAAGTTTAGTGCCAACAGGAGGAGCTGGCCTGCACATAGGATAAGTTATACCTACTGAAGATGTTGTATACAAAGTTACAACAGCAACAGAGTGATTTACTTTGAATGAAAAGACAGTAGAGTCACTGAAGTACAGGATCTGTAGATGGACTGGAGTTTGAAAAATCTAACACCAACTGAGCACACACTGATAGTAGAACTCTGACTGTGCTGACACTGGAAATTGAACCCTGACTGAGCCGGGACAATGATTCAACTGATGGTCGAAGCAGTCTAACTCCGGCTGAGAAGGAACAATGAATTCGGATGGTCGGACTAGCAGGGTTGGCAACAGAGGAGCAAGAGAAGTACAGATTTGGCAGGCTAATGAGTAGTCAGAAAGGAGGTCAGAAAGGGGTCAACAATGGGCAAGCAAAGTAGAAGTACAGAATTGGCAGGCTGAAGGATAGTCTTTAGATAAGATTGGGTCAGCAACGAGGAATCACAACAGAGGGGATAGGAAACGTGAACATAGGGACCGTGGACTGAGACTGAACTGGTACACCCACTGGAACACTAACTTCGTCCACCAGTACTGAGCATCTGGTGCTTAGTACAGGAACAGAAACGAAGAAAGACCTGGCAACACCAAAGGAACAGCATACATCTAGATATGGAGTGGGCAAAAGACACCGGTCAGCAAGTACAGATTGTGACAGTCACTTGCTGTCAACTTTACAAACATATAAACAAGTCAAACATAGCGATCTACCCCACAGGGGACTTTCAACATAACAGGATCACTGCTACACATCCAAGAATGTAGTATATATGAATTAATGCAATAAGTGTCTCCAAGGATGCAACACTGGGTGAACATGCCAAAAAAGACAAACCTACATGAACAAAGACAGTCACACAATGACACATGATAATAAAGGAAAATTACTATACTACAGCAGGATAACATTTGACTCAACCAGATTACTCCATGAAAAATCTTGCTGTCAGGATCCTTATAGATAATTTTAAAAACATCCAAGAAAGACATTTCAACTAAAGATGATAGTTCCCTTTAAAACTCATGAAAAAGGACACAGTAAAGATCTGGGATTCTTATCTCATTATTAGAAATTTCCATAACCAGTGCCTCCTCTATAGACCCCAACATTATTGCAGTTTTACATCATAGCCAACCCTTGCAGCAATTGATTGTTGTCCTAATGACTGGAAGTAAATGCAGTGTGAATAATCCCTCCTCCCTGCACACCTTCCTGGGATCAAGCAGTCCCAGGAAGGTGTGCAGAGAGGACTCTGGTCCGAATTCGGAGCGTTCCACTCCGTATCAGCCACGGCACTTTCGGGCACTCTGTACTACACATGACTGCAGTGCGCGCAGTCTCTACTGCGCATGACTGCAGTGCATGCAGTCTCTACTGCGCATGACGGCTTCTGACAAACATCCTAGCGAATTATTATATAGGATTTTTGTACCCAGCACTGAAAAACCTTTTTTCAGATTAAATGGTCAAATAATCAGCTCTTGTCTCTGTTCTCTAAAATGAGCTCACTACTCTGAAGGAAGATCAGGTATCACACGTGATAAAGAAGAAATGACTTCTCCAGTGATATCACTTCTCCAGTTCTTATGTTATTCTATAAAGCCTATGCACCAAGTTCTACAAAGCTGAAGAAATCTTAGTGCATAGACTCCAAATAATAACATACGGCTTGGAGTAGTTATATCACTGCAGTAGTAGTCTCCACTTTATCACCTCTATATCACGCTTTAGTACATCTCCCTCATTGAGTTATTAACCACACAGGCAAAGTTGCGCCAATATTTCTAGTTGAATTATATATCTCAGTTGGCAGCTTAAATACTTGGAGTCTCTCTCTCGTCTCATTGAAACCATCCGGTGACATTGTAGAAAGCCTAAAAATCCAGAAGGATTTGAGGTTATTATGCTTTGTGTTCTATTGTACTTGCAACTGTAGTAGTGTTAACTGCAGCACATTTCTCAGTTGGGTATCTACGCCTGATCGCCTTATTCACAAGCATCTCTCTCATCAGTCATTATAGCGACTTATAGTTTTGTCACACTGAACGGAAGATCAGTGTCAGTGGAGAGTTCCTTGCTTATTAATTGCTGTTTGAGGTTTCTAGTTTGCTGGAATGCAAGGACTTGCAGTTTGGGGAACATTTATTTTAATGCTGCATTATGAGTCAATCATACCTGGGAACTTTCAAAATGAGCTGACCCTGAGATTGTTTAAATATTAACCCTTATCCATAATATAGATTATAAGCAATATATCCTTGATCGCTGTAATCAAGAGTCACTCCAATCAGATTCAAGGAGCCATTAATACACAACAACTTAGAGATATCACTGCATAAACACACACAAATCAAGCAAGACTTCTCCCTCTGCCTTCGTGATACAAGTGGTACCAATTTAGAGACTAAAGAAGCAGTTAACTGGAGCAGAATATATAACAGGTAGCACTGAACTCTCTCAGCCTGAGATTTTGGCTCTTCACCCTGAGACCCTGAGATTTGGGCCAAAACCCTGAGTCTCAGGGTCAACCCCTCAGAGTTCCCAGGTATGGTCATAATGTTTCCAGCACACCAAAGAACTAAGCAGCCAGGGACTGGCTTACAATAATGAACTGCAACTTGAGAGGTTTGTCGTCTCTGAAGTAAGAGACTACTTGACCTATTTTGCAGCAGCAAACAAACAAAAGGACAGTGACTAGGGTACTGTCTTCACACAAAGGACCCAGCAACAAGAATAGTGGAAAGCCCAACATCCCTTGAATCAGGCAGCAACTGTCAACATCCGAGAGGAGCCCTTATGGGCATACCTGGGAACTCTCCAGTTTTGCCCCGTAGACTCCGGATTTCAGACTGAATTACCGGGTCTCCGGGGCAATGTTTGGATCACCGGGTGGGCAGAGTTTAAATAGAAACTCTGCCCACTTGCGCTCCGTCCCGCCCAGTTCCTCCCACTCCCTAGCCTCAGATACATTTTGTAGGGTTTTTTTTGTTTTTTTTTGTCCTGCCCCCCCACGCGACTAAGCCCTGCCCCTTTTATGACGCGAATTGCGTCATTTTCCTCCCCCTGGGCACTGACAGGGTTACCCTCCGGGTAGCCCTGTTTCAAAAGTTCCCAGGTATGCTTATGGGGCACCCACTTTATAAAACATTGAGGTGAGCCCTCAGGCACTTAAAAAGATTAAAATATTTGATCTCCCATTTGATGAAATTAGTTTGACATATTTCTAGCATCCAAGGGGCTAAAATAATCTCTTATTTGGGGTGTAGGTAGTATATGGTCAATCACCCCCCTATTCTTTGTTAAGCAGATGTCTAAACAGTCAATGTTGTTCAATTATTTTTTCCCAGTCAGTCACGAGATCTATAGCCCACATAAGGTCCCATTCACACAGAGTGATGGTGCCCTGGTTAAAGGGATAGTAATACCTAAAATGTAAAAAAAAAAAATGTTTTAGGGTTTATCCCCCTGAGTAAAACAAGAGTACTCCCACTGCTGAAAGATGTTTCATTCAAAAGTTATTAATTTTCAAAGTTGAATTTTTTAGGTGCAATATCACAGTGGCCTGAAATTTTACAGTGGCGCTGTTGCTACACCATCCTATGGAGATTTATGGTCCTGAGACCAGAGCTGTCCATAGGATCGTGTAGCAACAGCGCCACTGTACAATTTCAGGCCACTGTGATATTGCACCTAAAAAATTCAACTTTGAAAAGTAATAACTTTTGAATAAAACATCTTTCAGCAGTGGGAGTACTCTTGTTTTACTCAGGGGGATAAACCCTACAACATATTTTTTTTTTACATTTTAGGTATTACTATCCCTTTAAGTAAGCTGCTGAACTATGGTGCCTCTCTCACAGAAGACCTTGCATGAAAGCACTAAAGTCTAGAAAGCTGCATTTTACTTCAGTAAAATTACAGAAGGGCGTATGTGCTTATGGGGCCACTGGTGGATCTGTCACACAAGCAATGTTCCTCAAAACCACCTAAGAATGGCAAACCTACTTTTAGGCATAAGCCAATAATATTCAGCTGGCATTCAGATGGAACTGCTGTCAGCCACACTCCCCTTTGACAAGATCAGTGAGGAAAAACAGGAGGCTTCAGAGCACAAATGACTGAACTGTAGTAGGGGGCTACTAAAGTTATTTTGCCTGTGTGAGAAAGCCCTTAGGGGTTATTGAGACAAGACCTCATCATTAACATAATTGTATTCTATGTCAATTGAGTTATCTCAGTCACACCCATAAAAACAGTATAGGTTGGCAGTTATTTAAATGTTATTATACCCACTCCCTCTGTTTAACACCATATCACTACTTCTCTTTTGAAGGGGCTTATCTGGAACACTGATTGATTGAGTTGCCATGGCAGCTCTACCAGGCAAGCATCCAACGTTAGGCTTGTTTACAAAACTTGCATAAATGGATGTTTCTCTATCAGAAGATTGCTGCCATGGCAATCCCAGCTCCGGTGGCCATTTGTCAGCCAGGCCCCTTTAAAAGGGCAAACTATATATTTCATGCCAGGTCATGAATTAGGATTATTACACTTTTGCCGCAAGTCTCAAAAATTATACAAAAAAAGAGAAAACATAGTTGCAATGGAGAATAAACTATCTGGATCCTTATTGCCCTTACTATTTAAGAGACCAGTTCGGAAATAGCGTCACTCGCCAGTGCCAGCTAAAATTACATTATATTAGTGCATATTGTTAAAAAGAAAAACCCTCATTAAAAACAAATACAGACTCCATTGATTTGCTATGGCAGCCAAATGTTTCTGAGATGCAACCATTATATACTTTGCATCAATTTCTGTGATACATTTACATTCTTAGTATAGTAAAACAAAGTTATTACTTAACAGCCCAGCTGTGTAATTTGTGCTATGTAGGCACGGACCTTAGGTCAGCAATACTGACTGAAGATCCATGTCTACATAGCACAAATTACACAGCAATCATCATTGATTGGGTTGTTGAGAGAAGGATTGCCTTTAGGTTGAGCTCCAGTTTATTTTTCTTCAATGGATTTTGAGAGTTAATATTTTTTTCTATAGAAGCAGAAACTATTTCAGGAGGAGTCTTTTTTTTTTTTTTTTAAATAATGATTTAACATAATTCACATATTCACAAAACACAGATTAGCAATTTTTTTGGGGGGGTTGTTTAGTAACTCTGGGCTGAGTCAACATAAGGAATACAGAAAAATGCCTAAAATTCCCGCCTCCCGGGAGGGAGGAGGAACCCAATGTCCAAGCGTGTACATGGTGCAGTCAAATCAGATCAGACTGTTCTGATCCTACAACCCCAATGCACAGATTGTTATGGCTGAGTCTGCTGTATTCTGTCCTCTATCCTCCAGATCTGTTCCACGGAACATAAGCATACACAGCTTGGCATTAATAGTTATCACTGTATGATCAGAATGCATGTTTTCTAGAAATCGGGTTGTGAATACATACCTTAAGGCATTTAGATCAAGGAAATTGGCAAACAGCCCTCTTCAGAAAGGTTTCTCTCTCTAAACAGTTTACAGACCGTACTATTACTTTAAGTCATCAAGCTTATGTACACAGATGAAAGTCCTAGGGACAAATTACCACTTGCTTCGTAATGAATGAATCTAGACAGAGCCCATACACTGGGTTAATTTCTAATAGTGCAACAAATGAGAAGTTTTTCTTTGAACAGAGCTAATTAGCACAGAGTGTCACACTGTGCCACCAAACCTAAAACTTTATTTCTCTAAAACTAGCTCATACAGGGAGTACAAAGCAAATGTATATTTTGAAATTACACTATGGTTTGCAAGGTTTCTAAGCCACCTGAAACAGCCCTAACATGTACTTGTTTAAAGTAGCTCCTAAAAATTACTTTCCTTAATAAATACATTGGGAACTTTATCCCAAACACCATAACAGGTTCTACAAAGCTAAAAATTGTACAGGTAAAATTAGAGGTTTTCAGTCTACTTTGAATATTTATGGGTGCAATATATTCAACTGGTCCACTCCTCCTATTGCCCGTTTCCTCCATTAAACCGTAAACTGATGACATCATATGCAAGCCCACTGAAGGAAATATAAAAGAGCAGCAGGAATGGAGAGAGATGCAGCAGCTGCCAGTATCAAAGGTGGAACTCAGAGCAAGGACTCTTCCAGTTGCTAGAGCAATAAGTAGCTTAGTAAGAAAGACTGAAGGATGAAAATAAATACACACAATTATATATACACAATTATATTATATACATACATATATACACATATATATATATATATATATATATATATATATATATATATATATATATATATATATATTACACACACACACACACACACACACACACACACACCAGTTTTAAAGTCAATCCTTAACTTAGGCTGCTTATCTCAGTGTTGTGGGGGGCACTGCCCTGTAAATGTAGTAATTGATAATCATGGTTTGGAAACACTTTACTGTGCATTAGGGTACAGACGACAATATTTCAGCTTATTCTTAAACATTCATTCTTTTTAGAATACATGACATGACCTTGAAGATTCTGGCTTGCACTCACACTAAGATACAGCTGAAATATCTGAAACAAACTGAAAAACAATGTCCCTTATCATCAAAAGAAAACTGTACAAAATCCTGGAGCACAAACTGCATCATGGGGTAGAAATAAAAATTCCAATTGATCTACATGGTGGTTTTAAACCCTTGAATGATAGCACTGATTCACAAATGTACTGGATACCTCTCTTCTACTGAAAAGTTGCCATGATTATAGTGAGCTACAAGTGAAGCTACTTCCTTTGTCACTCTTCGTCATTGACTTGTCCCATAGGAGTCAAGTGAGCACTTCTATTTCTTTGTCGTCCAATACAGGTTACTGGTAACTCTGGGTAGGAGATCCGCCCCTTGAAGTAGGCAGGAACAATTCTACAATTGTATGCAGGGGGTGGGAGCCTACCTTTCCTACTTGGCTGCAGCTAGCCAACTAGCGCCTGAAAGATTTGTTCCTTGGTGAAGATAACACACAGGCAAGAGAACAGTTCTGCTATAGTTTTAGAAACTTTTTTTATTTTTCTGTTAGGAATGGAATACCACTATTAGGTGGATTACCATAACTGACAATGCCCTTAGATGTGGCTAGCTCAGTATCCATGTGCTTTTTGTGGACCTTAAAGGGATAGTAATACTTCGTTTTAACTTTATTTTGTAGGCATTAAAAAAACATGAAGAACGATATAAGTCTTATCTCTCAAACCTTTATGGTTTAAGAGATATTCACAAGCAAAGTTTCCCCCTCCCGCCCCTTTTTCCTAGTGTAAGCCATCTCTTCTCAGATGGGGATCTGGTTGTAAGACCAGACAGATAACAGAAGGGGACAATCTTCTTTGTATAAAAACAATGAAAGCCCTTTCCCCCTTGACAAGTTTTTCAGCTTTTTCCCTTATCTTAATTGAAGATTGTCCCTCTCTGCAGTCTACCTGGGCACCTCCCTTCTGATCTGGTTGAACGGGGGTGGGGGAATACTTTGCTTGTGAATATCTCTTAAACCATAAAGGTTTGAGAGATAAGACTTATATTGTTCTTTATTTTATTTTGTAGGCATTAAAAAAACATGAAGTTAAAATGAAGTATTACTATCCCTTTAAGCCCTGAGGGGGAAAATCTTGATTCCAAGTGCTTCCCCAGGAGTTACCCACCGAGGTTATTTCTTACTACATGGTAATCTGAAGACAGAGGATCTGCAGGAAAGGTAAGCAACCCTTTGAGTGCTGCAGGTCCACCTGTCCCACAGTGCCCCTCCGCACAGCGGTGTCTTCATTGGAGTTCCTACTGCACACTCCTGCACTCGTATGTCTGTTGGGTGTTTTGGAGCAGGTTTATGTGGTAACTTAATCCTTTAGATGCTGGATTGGCACTTTTTTTGGGGGGGGGGGGGTTCTAACACTTTTCCTACTGGTTTAGTGTTTTTTGGGTGTCCTCACATGTTCTAATACTGTTTTACACTTTTTAGTATTACACTCTTAATTTTGTAAAATTTGAGTTTGGTGCACTTTACCGCATAGACGCCACTGCTCCATTCACTTACATGGGATTGTACTGTTTGCGACATAATCTCTGCAACCGTTTAACCTAGTGACTTCAGAGATGGCTCATTTTACTTGTCTGCCCTTGCTCTATCATATGGTTCATGTTTCTAGTGTGTTGGGGGGCTCAGGGGGCTTCAGGCACTGTTTGGGGTACTTTTCTGGGGAAAACTACATTTCCCATGAGTGCCTGCTTCGTGTGGTCATTTCTGATTGGCTCCCGACGTGGCAGCCATTTTATTATCTTTCCTGGGCGAGTATCCTAACGCAGGGCTTGGACACTCCTAATCTCCTCTGCTGATTAACCCTTTGCCTACCATATAAGTTTATTTTAGCGATTTCTGGGGTGAATCTTTAATCCTGCACTCTAAAATTGGGTGATTTCGTATACAGTAAGTTTATTTGACACTGTGAGAATGTCTATACCGCTGGAGCTTGGGGCCAGACCTAAGACTAAGGAGGTTGGGGTCTCTGTATCCTCCATTGCGCATTGCCCTTCCTGTCACTCAGGGCTACCTAGAGAATACTCAGGTAATTTATGTCCAGCATGTTCTGATGTCCCTGACAGCATTCCAGGGACCTCCAGCCATGCATTAGAGCCAGCTTGGGTGCAAGAGTTCAAGGCTGCTACTAGGGACCTTAGGTCCACATTGCAACTCTTTCCATCCCAGTTACAGGGGGCCTTTCAGTCTTGGCAGGCCCCCTCCTCAGTCAAGTCTTCCCTGCACAAACCTCAGGGAGTACCTGACATGTCAGATTGCTCTGAGGAGAAATTGCTGGTGGACTCAGATGTTGAGGAATGTTCCGTGTTCGGCTCCTCAGTTTTTTGGGGACCCTTTTGAGGCTGATCCTGAACCCTCCGCTGATGGTCTGATCAGGGCCGTTTTAACTACTCTTACCATTTCCTTAGTTTAGGAGGTTCCTTCTCACTCCTCTGATGTGTTCCAGGAGCCTAAAAAGCCCCTTACTTACTTTCCACCTAACCCTACTCTTGACCTCCTTGTGTCAGAGGAGTGGAAATCCCCGGACAAGAAACCCTCTGTGTCCAAGAATTTTGCCAAGCTTTATCCCTTTTCTGAAGCTGCGCTTACTCAATGGGTTCATCCTCCAACAGTGGATGCTCCTGTTTCCAGGCTAACTAAGTCTACTGCCTTACCAGTCTCTGATGCCTCTGCTCTGAAGGACTGGACGGACAAGAAACTTGAGGTTTCCCTCAAGTCCATTTTTGCCACTGCTGGCTCTACTCTGCGTCCAGTGTTCGCAGCAGCATGGGTGAACCGGGCCATTGCGGTCTGGACTGAACAGCTTACCCGAGCTGTCCGTCGAGACGTGCCTACTTCAGATAAGTTACACCTTCTTGCCAACATTTCTGAGGCACAGCACTATGTTTCTGCTGCCTTATTTGATGCCATCCGTTTGGTGGCTAGGGCTTCCCCCATGTCTGTGGTGGCCAGACAAGCTCTTTGTCTCAAGATCTGGTCTGCCAACACTGCTTCTAAGAAAGCATTACTCTCCCTTCCCTTCCAGGGTACCTCTTAGTTTGGGCCAGATCTTAAGGATCTGATCAGTGAGGCCACAGGGGGTAAGAGTACTCTTCTACCCTTGGTTCCCAGGAAGAAATTGACGCTGAAATGTAACCAGTATTTTCTTTCCTTTCAGAACGAGACACATCCGGCGAACCAGATGGTTCCCTCAGCTACGCGTACCTCCTCCAAGCCCAAACAACAATGGAAGCCCAAGGTCTCCTCCAAGTCCAAGGCTTCCAAGCCTTCATCAGCATGACTCTCTGAACCCGGGTCCACACTCTGCTGTGGGTGGTTGTCTGCGACACTATCACAGCAGTTGGAAGGGTTCAGTGGCGGACCCATGGGTTTTACAGGGGGTGATGGAAGGGTATAGGATACCTTTCATCTCTCTTCCTCCCTTTCGCTTTCGTCCTTCTCACACGCCTCAGGGTGCAGAGAAACATCATCTGTTTAACAGAGCTGCTCAGGCTCTTCTGGACAAGGATGTTCTAGAGCCTGTGCCAGTTCAGGACAGGGGTATGGGTTTTTACTCAAACCTCTTTGTGGTCTCCAAGAAGGATGGCGGTTGTTGTCCCATTTTGGACTTGAAGGATCTCAATTCCTTTGTGACCCTGACTCATCACCAGGAGTCTCTATGGACGCTGATTGCTGCCATGTCCCTGGGGGAATTCCTTGCTTCTATGGATCTTCAGGACGTGTACTTACACATTGCCATTCACCCAGAGAGGCGGCAGTACCTCCGATTTGCCTGCGGCAGGGGACATTTTCAGTTCTCAGCTCTTCCATTTGGTCTGACGACAGCTCCTCAGGTCTTCAACCATGTCCTGGGAGCCTTGGTATCTGTCCTCCGCCGGAATGGTGTCAGTGTTACTCCATTCATGAACGACTTGCTTCTGAAAGCCCAGTCTGCGGAACTTCATAAGCAGGTTCAGCAATGCATTCATACTCTCACCCATCACGGATGGATCATCAACTTGGACAAATCAGATCTTATCCCATCTCAGCGAATGGTCTTCCTGGGCCTTCTCTTCGACACTTAGAAGAGCATGGTGTTCCTCCCGGATGAGATGGCTCGCCAGATCGCCCACAGGGTTTCTGCGGTTCTGGCTCAGGATACAGTTCCAGTCCAGAAGTTATCCTCTCTAGTGGGAAATTTCATCTCCACCATGGAAGCGGTCCCGTTTGCTATGGTGCACACCAGGGAGCTCCAGAGGTTCATGATCCAGGTTTGCAAGGGTCAACCGAACCTTCTGAAGAGGTCAGTTTCTCTTCCTCTTCATGTGGTACTGAGTTTGTCATGGTGGCTCGACCTTTCAAACCTGCTAACCTTCTGGACCAAGGTGACGATGGATGGAGCGGTCCTGGGTCGCTTGAGCGCTCAGGGTCGGTGGCCTCTGGAGGAATCCCTCCTTCTGATCAACATATTGGAGCTTTGGGCGATATTTCATGCCCTTCGACATTGGACATCTCAGTTGGAAGACTGTCCAGTCCAAGTAGAGTCCGACAACGCCACGGCCATGGCTTATATCAACAAGCAACGTGGACCAAGAAGTCCCGCTGCTTGGTTAGAGGTCAAGGCTATTTTGTCCTGGGCAGAAGAAAACGTTCCTGCTATATCCGCAGTGCACATTCCTGGTGTAAACAACGTCATGACGGACTTCCTCAGTCGACACACAGTGGACAGCGGAGAGTGGGAACTACACCCAGAGGTTTTCAACCACATTGTTCAGAAATGGGGTCCTCCTTACATCGACCTGATGGAGCGAGACACAACAGAAAGGTACCGAGGTTCTGGCAGTAGATGCGATGTCCATTCCTTGGTTATTCCCTCTGGCCTACATCTTACCTCCCCTCTCAATGTTGCACAGGGTGTTACGGAAATTGCGACTGGAGCGGTGTCCAGTCATTTTGATTGCTCCGTACTGGCCTTGTCAGTCTTGGTTTCCGGAGCTTCAGGATCTGACAGTGGCGGAGTCATTCCGGCTCCCTTACCGTCTGGACCTTCTTCTACAGGGTTACCTGTGGAAGGAGGCTGTTAATCAGCTAGATTTGACGGCTTGTAAATTGAATCCTCAATATTGAAGAAGAAAGGGTTCTCTTCTGGTGTGGTGGCTACTATGCTCAGTGCCTGCAAACCTGTTACTTCCAAGATCTACCATCGTGTCTGGTCGATCTTTCTGTCTTAGTGTGCTGACAAGGACCTGTCTTGGGATTTTGATCACGGTCCTGGCCTTTTTGCAGGACGGTGTGGATAAGGGCCTCAGTTTGAGATCCCTTAAGGTCCAGACTTCTGCGCTTTCTGTTTTCTTTCAGAAGCGCATTGCCATCCTTTCTGATGTCAGTGTTTTCTTCCAGGGCGTTGCTCCTGCTCCTCAGTGGGATTTTTAACTTGGTTCTGGGTGTCCTTCCATGCCCCCCATTTGAGTCTTTGGCTACTACTCCTCTACACCTCTTGACGTGGAAAATGGTTTCTCTCCTGGCGATTGTGTCTGTCCGCCATGTCGCGGAGTTACATGCTCAGTCCTGTAAACCACCCTATTTGGTGTTTCATGAGGACAAGTCAGTGCTTCACACTTCTCAGGAGTTTCTCCCGAAGGTGGTCTCTGAGTTCCACATCAATCAGGAGATTGTGGTGCCCTCTTTCTGCCCGGACCCCACCTCTGACAAGGAGAGGGATATCCACTTGTTAGACGTGGTGCGTTCTCTCAAGTTTTATGTACATCGCACTGAGTCTATCAGGAAATCAGACGCGCTGTTCGTCATTCCTGAGGGTCCTAGGGCAGGAAGACCTGCATCCAAAGTGACTATTGCTTCTTGGATCAAGTTCACTACTCGTAAGGCTTACGAACTGAGGAAGAAGCCCGTCCCTTTCAAGGTCGCGGCTCATTCTACACGATCTATTGGGGCCTCTTGGGCTTAAAAGAATCAGGCCTCTGCTGATCAGTTGTGCAAGGCGGCCACTTGGTCGACTGTGCACACCTTTTTGAAGCACTACCGTGTTGATGTGCTGGCATCGGCTAACACTAGCTTTGGGAGGAAAATCCTGGAGGCAGGACTGATTAGGCCAATTCGGAGCGATTAGAATAACTGGACAACGCTCCATCTTCAGCTTCTGGATGACTCTGATCAACAGTGGAAGAGGAGGGAAGATGTAGGCTAGGGAGAATTCCCAAGGGATTGACAAGGCATCCACTGCCAGGGCCAGTGGATCTCTCCACCGAGAGCAGAACACTGAAACCTTCCTGTTGTGTCTGGTTGCCATCAGATCCACTACGGGAACCCCCCAGTGAAACACCTCTGGATGAAGAGCCCACTCTCCGCTGTCGACTGTGTGACGACTGAGAAAGTCTGCCATGACGTTGTCTACGCCTGGAATGTGTACCACTGAAATGACGGGAACATGAGCTTCCGCCTAAGACAAAATGGCCTTGACCTCTAACCAGGCAGCGAGACTTCTTGTTCCGCCTTGCTTGTTGATGTAAGCCACTGCAGTGGCGTTGTCGGACTCTACTCTGACTGGACAACCCTCCAGCTGAGATTCCCAATGTCTCAGGGCAAGGAAGATCGCACGTAGTTCCAGGATGTTGATGGAGAGGAGAGATTCCTCCAATTCCCCCTTTCTTTGGGCACTGAAGCGACCCAACACCGCCCCCCCCCATCCCAGGAGGCTGGCATCAGTCGTGACCGTGGTCCAATAAGGGATCTGGAAGGATCTCCCTTTCAGGAGATGAGAAAGCTCCAACCACCATTCCAAGCTCAACTCGACATGAGGAGGTAGAGAGACGGATAGCTGCAGATGGTCTGGACGATTCCTGCACGTCTGGATCACGAATCTCTGAAGTTCCCTGGTGTGTGCCATAGCAAACGGCACCACCTCTATAGTGGAAATGAATTTCCCCACCAGAGAAGTCAATTTCGGGACTGGAATCCGCTCGAGAGCCAGAATCTTTGATACCCGGAGAGCAATCTGATGAGCCACCTTCTCCGGCAGAAACACCATGCACCGCTGGGTATCGAACAGGAGACCCAGGAAGATTATCTGCTGAGATGGAACCAAGTCTGACTTGTCCAGATTCACAATCCATCCATGGCGAGTGAGTATCTGAATGCAAGCCTCTGATGAAGCTTTCAAGAGTAAATCTCCATGTAGGGAGTCACTCTGATGCCATCCCGATGGATTACTGCTATCAAAGCTCCCAAGACTCGCTGAAAAACCTGTGGAGCTGTCGTCAGTCCAAAGGGAAGAGCCGAAAACTGAAAATGACCTCTGGCAGGCAAACCGGAGATACCGCCTGCTCTCTAGATGGATAGGGATGTGCAGATATGCATCCTGAAGATCTAGGGAGGCAAGGAATTCCCCCGGAGACATAGCAGCTATCACAGTGCACAGAGATTCCTGTCGATAGTGGGTACTCACAACAAAAGAGTTGAGATCTTTGAGGTCCAAAATAGGACGAGCTCCATCCTTTTTGGCCACAACGAACAGGTTGGAATAAAATCCTGAACCTGTGTCCTCTTGAGAAACTGGTTCCAGGACTTCTTTGTCCAAAAGATCCTGAATAGCGTCGTCGAATAGACGCCTTTTTGTGGGGTCCTGAGAAGGACGAGTAAAATGGAAGCGAAAGGGAGGAAGGGAAAAGAAAGGGATCCTGTATACCTCTGACACCACCTGAAGAACCCAAGGGTCCGCCAATGAATCCTCACAAACCCGGCGAAAGAGGTGAAGCTGCCCACCTACAGCCGGATGCGGACCCGGGTTCGGCGAGTCATGCCGAAGCAGTCTTGGAAGCCTTGGCCTTGGGGGCAACTTTGGGCTTCCAGGACTGTTTGGGCGTGGAGGAGGCACGTGGAGCAGGCGGAACCGCCTGGGACGTGGGGCGTCTCTCAGTTTGGAAGTAACGAAAGGACCGATAGCGCTTAGCTGGGAATTTCTTCTTAAAGACCGAGGGTAGAAGAGTACTTTTACCTCCAGTAGCCTCGCTAATCAATTCCTTTAGCTCAGATCCAAACAGGGAAGTCCCTTGGAAGGGCAAAGAAAGCAAAACTTTCTTGGAAGCGGTGTCAGCAGACCGAATTTTTAGCCAAAGAGCACGTCTAGCCACCACAGAAGAAGTGGAGGCCCTCGCCATCATGCGAACTGAGTCAAAAGCAGCGTCAGAAACATAATTATGAGCTTCAGAAATATTAGCAAGTAGTTGCAACTGCTCTGACACTGGCGCATCTTGGCAGACCGCCACAGTAAGCTGTTCAGTCTAGACCGCAAAGGCCCGGTTAACCCACGCCACAGCAAAGGCTGGACACATGGCAGACTTAAGACAAGTCTCTAACTTTTTGTCAGTCCAATCCTGTAAAGCAGAAGCATCGGATACAGCCAAAGCAGTAGATTTGGACAACCTAGAAACTGGAGCATCCACCTTAGGAGGATGGACCCATTTAGCCAATTCAGTCTCAGGAAAAGGATAAAGTTTGGCAAACTTTTTTGAGACTGAAGAGGACTTATCAGGATTTTTCCACGCATCAGAAACTAAGCGTTCAAGAGTAGGATTAGTAGGAAAATAGGTAACAGCCTTTGAAGGTTTCTGGAACACGTCCGTTGGGTCAAGAGCAGATTCCTGACACAAGGGAAGATTGAGGGTGGTCAGCACAGCCCTGATCAAACCCTCAGCAGAGAGTTCAGGATCACATTCAAAAGGGTCCCCAACCGATCTGGTAGACTCAATAACTTTACCATCCTCAACATCAGAATCCTGCAACAATTCTTCCTCAGAAGAATCAGAGATGTCAGGAGCTCCCTGTGGCTTAGGCAGGGAGGTCCTGACAGTGGAAGGGGTCTGCCATACTTGAAGAGCCCCCTGAACCTGAGAGGGAAAGAGCTGAAGAGTGGATCTGAGATCCCTAGTTGCAGCCTTGAACTCTTTCACCCATGTTGGCTCAATAGTTTGACTGGAAGGCCCTGGGTTGCTGCCATGACCTTCCGCACAAGTTGGGCATAAAAGACCAGAAAATTCTCTAGGTAGCCCTGAGTGACAGGAGGAGCAAAACGCAATGGGGGAAACAGATACCCCAGCCTCCTTTGTCTTAGGTCTAGTCCCAGGCTCAAGTGGAGTACACATGCTCACAGCGTCAGATATACCCCACAGATAGGAATCACCCAATTAAAGTGTGAAAGATTAAATATTCACCCCAGAAACGTTTAAAACTAAACTTATCTGGCAAAGGGTTAATCAGCAGAGGACAGAGAGAAGGTCCGGTCCCTGCGTAGTATACTCGATGAGAAGAACTCACAAAATGGCTGCCACAACAGGAGCCAATCAGAAAAAGGGCGCGAACCGAGCACTCATGGGAAGCGTAGTTTTTCTCACCAAGTACCCCAAAACAGTGCCCGAAGCCCCCCCGAGTCCTCCAGCACACTCAAACGTACAACTGGATGATAGAGCAAGGGAAGACAAATAAAATGAGCCCTCTCTGAAGTCGCTATGAGAAGCGGTTCCAGAGATACGTCCCACACAGTGTAAGCCCATAGAGAGTAAAGGAGCAATGGCGTCTATGCGGGAAAAGCGCGCTTAAAGGCGCGGAACATTATTTCTAATAACATTAGCTTTTAAAGTAAAAGTGCCCTAACACATAGCAAACACATGTTCTATGTAAACAAACATTACCCAGCGAAGGCAAAAGTTGAAAATGCCCATAAAATTGAAAAACCCAGCAGAGAAAGGGTTAAATCCCACATAAACTGCTCCAAACCTCATACACTGTATTAGCAAGATATAGAAAAAAAACACCCAATGAGTGCTGGAGTGCACAATGAGAACTCCCAAGTACAAGCACAATGAAGGGACACTGAGGGACAAGTTGACCTTCGGCACTCAAAGGGTGGCTCACCTTTCTGCAGGACTTCTGTCTTCAGGTTACCAATATAAGAAAAGGATTACCACAGAGGATAATCCCCAGGGAAGCACTTGAAATCAAGTTGTTCCCTCATCAGGGCAAAAGGTCCACCAGAAGTGCCCTGGAAGCTGTGCTATCCACTTTAAAGAGGGCATTTGGCAGCCTTGGTAACCCGCCTAATGGTGGTATTCCATATTTGTAAAAATAACAAAGAAACTAAAACTTGAAGAGAGCTGTTCTCTGCCTGGTGTGAACACACCGAGGAACAAATCATTCTGTCTTGTGCTGACTGAGGTGCAGCCTAAGAGGGAGGGGAGGCTCTACCCCCTGCATACATTTAGAGAATGTTCCTGCCTACTTAAAGGGGCAGATCGCCTCCCAGTGTACCAGTAACCTGTATTGGACGACAGTGAAAAGAGGATTTTAGTCTTACCTGTTAAATCCTTTTCTCTTAGTCCATACAGGTTACTGGTCTCCCACCCTGTCAAGAGACCATGCTTGGCTCTCCTGTGGCAGACCGTGGGGGTCCTTCGGGGTCATGCTCACAGGAGTCTTCTTTCCCTTCTACTATCTAGTCAATAGTGTCTCAAATCTTTCTGGAGCTGGTTGGCTAGCTGCAGCCAAGAAGGGAAGGTAGGCTCCACCCCCTGCATTCAATTCTAGAATTGTTCCTGCCTACTTAAAGGGGCAGATCACCTACCCAGAGTTACCAGTAACCTAGAGTTACCAGTAACCTGTATGGACTAAGATAAAAGGATTTAACAGGTAAGACTAAAAAAACCTCTTTTTCTGTAGTTCTTCTGAGTGGTACAGTGTGTGAGCAGGGACAGACAGTCTTACTGCTCAAAATGCTACAGTTGATGTGTGCATACATGGGGATATGTGTCTGAGAATGCACCTACCAACTGCAAGGTTTTTGTATAGAAGAAAGTTAGGTGATATACAAAAAGCAAAGTGGAGCAATTTGTGGACAAACTAACAGCACCACAGTAAAGAAATAAAAATTAGCATTGTTTTAAATGTGAATGTCAATACTTAGAATGCTAGGCCTCCACCGAATCACAAACACCGGTAGGGAGACCTCTGTATCATTTAATGATTAAACACCTTAGAGATCAATGATGTGCCAGTACCTTCATCGGTGGGTGTATGTTAAGGACCAGTGACTGTCCTGACACGTCATGGTATTCTGGGATGGTAGTGCGACTGCTTGACAATCTCCCATTCCAGAATGCCTCCGTCAAAAAAAAAATGCTGTGGTGCATTAGGGCCGTCCTGCCCTGGACTGGATGGTTGCTGAGGGGTTAAAAATCCCCAATTAACCCTGAATGCCTTGCAAAGCAATGCGCTGCGTACTCCTCTGGCACTCAAAGGGTTATAGTAATTTTAATATTTGCTTCCCAAAGGTTCATTTGCTTTGTATATGACACTTACTATCCTTTGGTAGATAGCTAATTAGATGGAATTGTTGGGCAAGCCAACCACATCATAGGGGTCAAAGGAAATATTCCTAAATCCCCACTAATTACATTATTTTTTTAACCCGTTGACTGCTAAAGAGGACTTCATTGCATATTTCCACACTGTGTTGGTGAACCCTCTAGCATTCAAGGTCTTAAAAGCCCCATTTACAACCCTTTTAAAACTATAGGCAGTATATTTACATCTATGGGAACAGAGGGGGAGATTTATAAAAGGGGAGTTAATGGAAGAGAGGACTTACAATGGCTGTAAGATTGTCGCTGGTACTTATAAGAGGATTTTAGTCTTACCTGTTAAATCCTTTTCTCTTAGTCCATATAGGTTACTGGTAACTTTGGGTAGGCGATCCGCCCCTTTAAGTAGACAGGAAGAATTCTAGAAGTGAATGCTGGGTGGAGCCTACCTTCTCTCATTAGCTGAAGCTAGCCAATCAGCTCCAGCACGATTTGAGACACTAACTAGTGACTAAGTAGAAAGAAGACTTCTGTGAGCATGAACTGCGAAAGGACTCCCATGTTCTGCCACAGCAAAGCCAAGTATCGTCCCTTGACAGGGTGAGAGACCATTAACCTATATGGACTAAAAGAAAAGGATTTAACAGGTAAGACTAAAATCCTCTTTTCTCTGTCATTCAATACAGGTTACTGGTAACTTTGGGATGTCCAACCATTTAGTTTTCCAGAGGTGGGAAGTAAGGCAAGGACCAGGTGCAGGCCTCCAAAGTCATCAGAGCATATATGAACAACAATAACAAAGTGTGAACTGACAGAAAACTGGGGAAACAACCCAGGAACTAATACACAGCACACTGAACTAGAGTCAACTGGGTTAAAGAGTACCAAAGAGATGAAGGAAATCCTAGACAGGCAAAGCTGCCTCCAGGATCTTCCATCCAAAGCTGGTATCAGCCGATACCAGCACATCAACACGGTAGTGTTTATAGAAGGTGTGCACAGATGACCAAGTAGCAGCCTTGCACAACTGATAAGCCAAGGCCTGATACTTGTAAGCCCAAGATGCCCCAATGGATCTTGTGGAATGAGCTGTGACCCAAAAGGGAACAGGTTTCTTCTTCAGATCGTAAGCTTTACGAATGGTAGACTTAAACCAAGATGCAATGGTCACTTTGGATGTGGGTTTCCCCGTCCTGGGACCCTCAGTAATGATGCACAAGGCATCAGACTGGCGAACAGACTCAGCGCGGTGCACATAGAACTTAAGGCAGCATACCACATCTAACAAGCGAAGATCCCTTTCCTTGTCAGATTTAGGATCAGGACAGAAAGAAGGTCCCACAATCTCCTGATTAATGTGGAATTCAGAGACCACCTTCGGTAGAAGCTCCTGGGAAGTGCAAAGCACAGTCTTGTGTTTGTGAAACACCAAAAAAGGTGGTTTACAAGATAGAGCATGCAACTCTGCGACACAGAGAACAGACATGATCGCCAGAAGAAAAGCCATTTTCCAAGTCAACAGGCGTAGAGGAATAGATTAGCCAAGAACTCAAATGGAGGGTGCTGAAGAACGCCCAAAACCAAGTTAAGATCCCACTGAGGAGTAGGATTCTTAAACACAGGACAAGTATGAGCAACACCCTGGAAGAAACCCTTGACATCAGGAAGAATAGCGATGCGTTTCTGAAAGAAGACAGAGAGAGCAGAAGTCTGAACCTTAAGGGAACTCAGACTGAGGCTCTTATTCACTCAGTCCTGCAGAAAGGACAGGACCATTGGAAGATCAAATTCCTGGGAAAGGCCCTTATCAGCACAACAAGAGAGAAAAGTAGACCAGACTATGGTAGGCCTTAGAGGAAACAGGTTTGCGAGCACCAAGCATAGTAGCCACCACACCAGAAGAGAAACTCTTCTTCTTCAGTATTGATGATTCAATTTCCATGCCGTTAAACCCAGACAATGGACATCCTCCTTCCACAGGTATCCCTGTAGAAGGAGATCTGGATGGTAGGGAAACCGAAGGGGCTCCGCCACTGAGAGATCCAGACGCTACGGAAACCAAGCTTGCCGAGGCCAGTACAAAACGATCAGAATGACTGGACACTGCTCCAGTCGCAGTTTCGGAAGCACCCTGTGTAACTCGGGAATGGGAGGAAAGATGTACGCCAGAGGAAAGTGCCAAGGTATTGACATTGCTTCCACTGCTAGGGCTAGAGGATCCCTCCAGCAAGAGCAGAACGTCGGGACCTTCCAGTTGTGTCTTGTCACCATGAGGTCAATGCACGGAAGTCCCCACCTCTGTACAACAAGGTTGAACACCTCTTGATGCAGTTCCCACTCTCTGCTGTCCACTGTGTGTCGACTGAGGAAATCCGCTACAACATGGTCTATGAATATGAACTGCGGATATGACAGGAACATATTCTTCTGCCCAGGACAAAATAACTTTGATCTCTAACCAAGCTGCAGGACTTCTTGTTCCACCTTGCTTGTTGATGTAAGCCACTGCTGTGGCATTGTCGGACTGGAGTCTGACTGGTGAACCTACCAGCTGGAGCATCTAGTGGCAAAGGGCATGAAATATCACCCAAACCTCCAACACATTGATGGGAAGGAGAGATTCCTCCTGAGACCACCATCCCTGAGCATTCATGTGGCCCAGAACCGCTCTCCAGCCAGACAGGCTGGCATCCGTCGTCACTCTTGTCCAGAAGGACACCAGGAAGGACTTGCCCTTCAGCAGACTGGAGAAGTCGATCCACCACAACAGACTCAGTTCCACATGCAGAGGGAGAGACACAGACTTCTTCAGGAGGTCCGGCTGTCCTCTGCACACCTGGATCAAAAACCTGGTGTGAGCCATGGCAAACGGGACTGCTTCTATGGTGGAGGTGAACTTCCCAGCCAGAAAGGTCAACTTCTTGGCCTGAACTGGATCGTGAACCAGAACAGCAGACACTGCGGGCAATTGGGTGAGCTACTTCATCCATGAGAAACACCAAGCTCTGCTGGGTGTCGAAGAGAAGTCCGAGGAATACCAGCCTCTGAGATGGTACAAGATCTGATCCATGTTGAGGATCCACCCATGATGGGTGAGTGCATGAATGCAGACCTTGACATGCTGATGAAGAAGGTCCAGAAAGGGTGCCTTCAGAAGTAAGTTGTCCATATATGGAGTGACTCTGAGGATGTCCTGATGGAGGACAGACACTAAAACTCCCAGGACTCAAGTGAAGACTTGGGGAGTTGTAGTTTGACCAAAGGGAAGAGCAGAGAAGTGAAAATGCCCTTGGTCACAAGCAAACCTAAGGTACTGCCGGCTCTCTGGATGAATAGCGATATGCAGGTATGTGTCCTGAAGATCCAGAGAAGCAAGGAATTCCCCAGGAGACATGGCCTCTATCACTGACCATAGGGACTCCTGGTGGTAGGGAGTCTTTACCACAAAGGAATTGATATCCTTTAGGTCCAAAATTGGACAACAGCCACCGTCCTTCTTGGAAACCACAAACAGGTTTATGTAAAATCCAAAACCCATGTCCTGTACCGGGACCGGTTCCACAACCTCCTTGTCCAAAAGGGTCTGTATGGCACCGTTGAACAGACGGCGTTTTTCTACACCTTCAGGAGTGTGAGAAGGAAAAAACCTGAAAGGAAGGAGAGGTGAAAGGGATCCTGTACCCCTCTGACACTACCTGCAAAACCCACGGATCCAACACAGTGTCTGTCCAGACACTGAGGAAGTGGCTCAAAAGACCACCCACTGGGGCATGGGGACTGGGTTTCGACGAGTCATGCCAAAGGAGGTTTGGAAGCCTTGAGCTTGGCGGAGGACTTGGGCCTCCATTGTTGTTTGGGCTTGGAGGAGGAACATGGAACATGATTCACCAGGTGCTTCTCAGCCTGGAAGGGACAAAAAAAAAAAAAAAAAAAAGACGATTACGCTTGCCCCCCAATGGCTTTACTAATGAGGTCCTTAAAGGGATAGTAATACTTCGTTTTATCTTTATTTTATTTTGTAGGCATTAAAAAAACGAAGAACAATATAAGTCTTATTTCTCCAACCTTTATGGTTTGAGAGATATTCACAAGCAAAGTTTCCCCTCCCGCCCCTTTTACCTAGTGTAAGCCATCTCTTCTCAGATGTGGAATCCAGTCCATAGACCAGACAGATAACAGCAGGGGATAATCTTCTTCTCATGAGAACAATGAAAGCTCTGCCCCCCTTGACAAGTTTTTCAGGTTTTTCCCTTATCTTAACTGAAGATTGTCCCTCTCTGTAATCTACCTGGGCACCTCCCTAAAGCTCTGGCTGAGCAGTGTTACATCAGTAAAAGGGGCAGGAGTGGGATACTTTGTCATTGAATTACAACTCTGACAGAATTGAAATAACACTCTCCAAAGTCCAAATACTATGATGATTAATTAGAGCTGCTTTTATTATGAAACATTACTATCCCTTTAAGCTCTGGCCCAAACAGAGATGTGCCTTGAAAAGGAAACGAGAGTAAGGCTTTCTTAGAAGCAGTGTCTGCACACCAGATCTTGAGCCAAAGAGCCCGTCTAGCAACCACAGACATAGTGGAGACCCTGCCTACCAAACAGATGGCATCAAACATAGCAGAAGAAACATAGTGCTGAGTCTCAGAGATGTTAGCAAGGAGCCCTAACATCTCAGCAGTAGGAGCCCCCTGACAGACAGCCACAGTTAGCTGTTCAGTATAGACAACAATGGCCCTGTTCACCCAAGCAGAGGCAAATGCAGGGCGTAGGGAGGTACCAGTAGTAGCAAAGATGGTCTTGAGGCAAGTCTCAAGCTTCTTGTCCAATCTTTAAGGGCAGAAGAGTCAGCTACAGGCAAAGCAGTGGACTTAAGAGAGTCTAGAAACCGGGGCATCCACCTTAGGTGGATGAACCCACTGAGCTAACGCAGCTTCAGAGAAGGGATATAGCATAGCAAACTTCTTAGCAACAGAAGGCTTTTTGTCAGGATACTTCCACTCATCAGACACTAGACGGTCAATAGTGGGGGGGGTGGAAAACAAGTATACGGCCTCTTAGGCTCCTGAAACACATCAGAGGGGTCTGAAGGAACCTCTTGCACCAAGGGGATGTTAAGGGTATTAAACACAGCCCTGATCAGGCCCTGAGCTGAGAGATATGGATCAACATCAAATGGGTCCCCAAAAAATTGTGAGGAGACCACCACAGAACATTCCCCTTCATCAGAATCCACCAACAGTTCCTCCTTAGAGGAATCTGATACTTCAGGTACTCCCTGCAGTTTTGGCAGGTAAGATCTGATAGGAGTAGGGGACTGCCAAGACTGGAAGACCCCCTGTAATTGGGATGGAAGGAGTTGTAAGGTAGACCTAAGCTCTCTGGTAGTAGACTTAAACTCCTGCATCCATATTGTCTCTAGTGCATGGCTGGAGGTCCCTGGGGGAGACGCAGGGGCAACAGAGCATACTGGGCATAAATGACCTAAGTATTCGCTAGGTAACCCTGACTGACATGAGAAGCAGTGCGCAATGGGGGACACATACATCCCAGTATCCTTAATCTTAGGTCTAGACCCAAGCTCCAACGTAGTAGACATTCCGACAGTGTCAAAACGTTTAAAGTATAAGAAATCACGAAAAATACAGTGTGAATGCACTCATCTGGCAGGCAAAGGGTTAATCTGCTGAGGAGAGGAGAGTCCAAGCCGTGTGTAGGATACTCATGAACGGAAGGCACAAAATGGTTGCCGGGATGGGAGCCAATCAGGAACAAGCGGTGAAGCAAGCGCTCATGGGAAAATAGGATTTTAGTCTTACCTGTTAAATCCTTTTCACTTAGTCCATACAGGTCACTGGTACCATGGGATGTGTAGTCCCCTTTAATAGGCAGGAACAATTATGCAAATAATTTGCAAGGGGCGGAGCCTCCCCTCTTACTTAAGCCACCTTCTGGCCAGAGCCACCCATATTGATTTGAGACCCTAAACTGACCCCAGGTAAGCAAAAAGAAAGACTCCTGTGAGCATGCCCGAACGGTCTCCCACTGAATGCCACAGGAGAGCCAAGACTGGTCCCTTGACAGGGTGGGAGACCAGTGACCTGTATGGACTAAGTGAAAAGGATTTAACAGGTAAGACTAAAATCCTATTTTCACTGTCGTCCAATACAGGTCACTGGTACCATGGGATGTACAAACATTGAGCTGATCCAGAGGCGGGAAGTAAGGCAAGGACCAGGCGCAAGGCCCAAGTCACTAGAACTGTTAACCAGTTGATAACATAGCCCAAACTGTAAGTGTCAACGGACACCAACCAAGGGAACAATCCCTGAACTTAACACAGCACACGGAACACGAGCCAACCGGGCTCAACAGTAAGGAAGCACTAAGGATCACAGAGCGGAAGACCTACACAGGCAAGACTGCCTCCAGGACCTTCCTTCCAAAGCTGGCATCAGCCGATGCCAGTACATCAACTCGGTAGTGCTTTGAAAAAGTGTGCACAGAGGACCAAGTGGCCGCTCTGCACAGTTGATCAGCAGAAGCTTGATTCTTGTAGGCCCAGGAGGCCCCAATAGATCTGGTGGAATGGGCAGTCACCCTGAAGGGAACATGCTTATTCCTCAACTTATAGGCTTCACGGATGGTAGCCTTAATCCAAGAGGCAATGGTAACTGTGGAAGCCGGTCTTCCTGCCCTAGGCCCCTCAGGAATGACGAATAGAGCGTCAGACTTCCTGATAGATTCGGTGCGGTGAACATAAAACTTGAGGCAACGCACCACATCCAACAAATGGAGATCTCTTTCCTTGTCAGATGAAGGATTAGGGCAGAAAGAGGGAACCACAATCTCCTGATTGATGTGCAACTCAGACACAACCTTGGGTAAGAATTCCTTGGTAGTGCGAAGCACAGCCTTATCCTTGTGGAACACCAGGTAAGGAGGTTTACAAGACAAGGCCTGTAACTCTGCCACCCGGCGTACTGACACAATAGCCAAAAGGAAGGCCATCTTCCAAGTCACAAGACGTAATGGAATGGAAGCCAAGGATTCAAACGGTGGTCGCTGAAGAACTCCCAGCACCAAATTGAGATCCCACTGGGGAGCAGGACTCTTGAAGGCAGGTCGAACATGAGTCACACCTTGGAAGAAGACTTTCACATCAGGAAGGATGGCAATCCGTTCCTGGAAAAACACAGACAAGGCAGAGGTCTGAACTTTGAGGGAACTCAGACTGAGCCCCTTGTCCACACCGTCCTGCAAGAAGGCCAGGACAGTGGGAAGATGGAAGTCAAGAGACAACTTCTTGTCAGAGCACCATGTCACGAAAGTTGACCAAATGCGATGATAGATCTTGGAAGACACAGGCTTACGAGCACTGAGCATCGTCGACACCACAGAAGGAGAAAAGCCTTTCTTAGCTAGAATCGAGGATTCAACCGCCATGCCATCAAACGGAGAGAGTGAACATCCTCTTTCCACAGATACCCCTGAAGGAGCAGGTCCGGACGGGCTGGAAGTGGGATTGGATCCTTCACTGACATGGCCATCAATTCCGGAAACCAGGACTGGCGAGGCCAGTTTGGAGCAATCAGGATGACAGGACAACGTTCTCTCTTCAACTTCTGAATAACTCTGATCAATAGAGGAAGAGGGGGGAAGATGTAAGCCAGGGAGAAGTCCCAAGGGATCGACAAGGCATCCACTGCTAGAGCAAGGGAGTCCCTCAGTCGGGAGCAAAACACCGGAACCTTCCTGTTGTGTCTGGTAGCCATCAGATCCACCACTGGCATCCCCCACCGTTGAGTGAGCATGTGAAACACCTCTGGGAGAAGAGCCCATTCTCCGCTGTCGACGGTGTGACGACTGAGGAAGTCTGCCATGACGTTGTCCACGCCTGGAATATGAACTGCAGAGATGACAGGCACGTGATCTTCTGCCCAAGACAAAATATCCTTGACCTCCCACCAGGCGGAACCGCTTCTTGTGCCGCCTTGTCTGTTGATGTAAGCCACCGCCGTGGCGTTGTCGGACTCTACTCTGACTGGAAGACCGGTCAATTGAGACTCCCAGTGCCTCAGGGCCAGCCGGACAGCTCGAAGTTCCAGAACATTGATGGAGAGCATGGATTCCTCCAGACCCCATTTCCCCTGAGCACTGAAGCGACCCCAGACTGCACCCCAGCCCCGAAGGCTGGCATCCGTTGTGACTGTGGTCCAATGAGGAACTAGAAAGGATTTCCCTTTCAAGAGATGAGAGAGATCTAACCACCAGTGCAGACTCGACTCGACATGAGGAGGAAGAGAAACAGACAGATGTTGATGATCTGGATGATTCCTGCACGTCTGGATCACAAATCTCTGAAGATCCCTGGAGTGGGCCATGGCAAATGGTACTGCTTCGATTGTGGAAATGAACTTCCCCACTAAGGACGACAACTTCGGAACTGGGACCGCGTCCAGGTCCAGAATCCCAGCCACTCTGACAGCTATCTGGTGAGCCACGTCCTCTGGAAGAAACACCATGCATTGGCGAGTGTCGAACAGGAGACCCAGGAACAGAAGTCTCTGAGAAGGAATCAAGTCCGACTTGTCCAGATTCAGGATCCAGCCGTGACGGTTCAGGGTGTGCATGCACCTCTGCAACTGCTGGTGGAGAAGCTCCGCTGAGGAGGCCTTCAGTAGGAGATCGTCCATGTAGGGTGTCACTCTGATCCCATCCTGATGGAGCACCGCTATCAAGGAGCCCAGCACCCGCTGGAAGACTTGAGGAGCTGTAGTCAGTCCAAAGGGGAGCGCTGTAAATTGAAAGTGTCCCCTGTGGCAGGCAATCCTGAGATACTTCCTGCTCTCTGGATGAATAGGGATGTGAAGATAAGCATCCTGAAGGTCCAGGGAGGCAAGAAACTCCCCTGGAGACATTGCTGCAATCACAGAGCGCAGGGACTCCTGGCGGAAGTGGGAAGTCACCACATAGGCATTGAGATCTTTGAGATCCAAGATGGGACGGGCTCCTCCGTCCTTTTTGGCTACCACAAACAGGTTGGAATAAAATCCTGAACCTGTGTCCCCCTGCGGAACCGCCTCCAGGACCTCTTTGTCCAAGAGATCCTGAATAGCGTCGTCGAACAGACGCCTTTTTGAGGGTTCCTGAGAAGGACGAGTAAAATGGAACCGAAAAGGAGGAAGGGAAGAGAAAGGGATCCTGTATCCCTCTGACACCACCTGAAGAACCCATGGGTCCGCCACTGACTCCTCCCAAGTCCGGCGAAAGATGCGGAGACGACCGCCTACAGCCGGATGCGGACCCGGGTTCGGCGAGTCATGCCGAAGCAGTCTTGGAGGTCTTGGCCTTGGAGGCAACTTTGGGCCTCCAGGACTGTTTGGGCTTGGAGGAGGAGCGCGTAGTGGGAGGACCCGTTTGGGCCGAGGAGCGTGTCTCAGTCTGAAAGGAACGAAAGGACCGATTGCGTTTGGCTGGAAACTTTTTCTTAAAGACTGAGGGTAGAAGAGTACTTTTACCGCCAGTAGCCTCACTGATCATTTCTTTGAGCTCAGAGCCAAAGAGCAAATTCCCCTGAAAGGGCAAGGAAAGCAAGGCTTTCTTAGAGGCTGTATCAGCAGACCAAATTTTCAGCCAAAGAGCGCGTCTAGCCACCACAGAAGAAGTGGAGGCCCTCGCCATCATGCGCACAGCATCAAAAGCAGCATCAGCAACATAGTTCTGAGCTTCAGTGATATTAGCAAGAAGCTGCAACTGTTCAGATACAGGCGCATCCTGGCGAACCGCTTCAGTCAGTCGTTCAGTCCAGGCTGCAATAGCCCTATTAACCCATGCCACAGCAAAGGTGGGGCGCATGGCAGTGCCAATAGAGGCAAAAATAGATTTAAGAGAGAGCTCTAATTTCTTATCCGTCCAGTCCTGCAAGGCAGAGGCATCTGAGACAGCCAAAGCCGTAGATTTGGATAGTCTAGACACAGGAGCATCCACCTTGGGAGGATGAACCCATTTTGCCAGCTCCGCTTCGGGAAAAGGGTAAAGTTTGGCAAACTTTTTGGAGACAGAGGAAGATCTATCAGGATTCTTCCATGCCTCAGAAACCAGACGGGCAAGAGTAGGGTTAGTTGGAAAACAAACAACAGGTTTAGATGGCTTTTTCTGAAAAACATCAGTAGGATCATAAGTGGATTCCTGAGTCAGAGGAAGGTTGAGCGTATTCAGAACCGCTCTGATCAGACCCTCAGCCGAAACTTCAGGGTCACACTCATAGGGGTCCCCAATGGACCTGTTAGATTCAATAACAGTACGTTCCTCAGCATCAGAATCCTGTAAAAGTTCTTCTTCAGAAGAATCAGTGATATCAGGAGCTCCCTGTGGCTTAGGCAGGGAGGTCCTGATAGTAGAGGGGGTCTGCCAGACCTGGAGAGCCCCCTGTACCTGAGAGGGAAAGAGTTGAAGCGTGGATCTGAGATCCCTAGTGGCCGCTTTAAACTCCCTCACCCAAGATGGCTCAATAGCGTGGCTGGGAAGCCCAGGGTTGCTATCTTTATCAGTACAATTAGGGCATAGATCCCCCACATTATCGCAATCCAGCCCAATGTGGCAAGAGGAGCAAAACGCCATGGGGGTAGAAGACCCCCCAGCCTCCTTAGTCTTGGGTCTAGCCCCTAGCTCCAGTGAAGTAGACATGCTCACAGCGTCAATATACCCCACAAAAAACACTATCACCCAGAAAAGTGTTAAAGATTAAAGTTTCACCCCAGAAAAGGTCTAAAAACGGACTTATCTGGCCAGCGAAGGGTTAATCTGGTGAGGAGAGAGAAGGCTCGGTCCCTGCGTAGTGTACTCGCCTTGGAAAAGTACCACAATATGGCGGCCGTCATGACAGCCAATCAGAAACAAGCGCGAGCTAAGCGCTCATGGGAAATGTAGTTTTCCCTATGCAAGTACCCCAAACAGTGCCCGAAGCCCCCCTGAACCCCCTACATTAATAAAACACCAACCGGATGACAGAGCAGGAGCCTAGCATTAAAATGAGCCCACTCTGAAGTTGCTGTGACAAGCGGTTTCAGAGATATGTCCCAAACTGTGAATTCCCATAGAGAGTAAAGGAGCTCTGCTGCTGAGCGGGAAAAAGCCGCGCTTAAAGGCGCGGAACACCATTTTTAATAAAGTTTAGTAAAACATTAAAAAGTGCCCAAACAAGCATGAAATACATGAGAAACATAAATAAATGAGTACCCAATGCTCCAAAACTCAGAGAATAACACAGAAATTGCATAAATAGTGATAATGCAATAAAAACACCCTATGAGTGCTGGAGTGTATTAAAACTCCCAAATACAAGCCCATCAAAGGGACACTGTGGGGACAAGTGGACCTTCAGCACTCAATGGGTGACTCACCTTTCTCGCAGACTTCTGTCTTCAGGTGACCATGATAGGGAGGGAAAGAACCAGAGGTAATTTCCCCAACAGGGGAGCTGCTTAACACAAGCTGTCCCCTCTTCAGGTATAGGTCCACAGAAATCCCTGGAAGCTGCACCAGCCACTTTGAAGAGGGCAATTCACAGCCATGGTCACCCTCCTAATGGTGGTATTCCATATTTGAATAAAAAATAATAAAACTCTAAGAAGCATAGCTGTTCTCTGCCTGGTGTGCAAGCACACCAGGAACAAATCAATATGGGTGGCTCTGGCCAGAAGGTGGCTTAAGTAAGAGGGGAGGCTCCGCCCCTTGCAAATTATTTGCATAATTGTTCCTGCCTATTAAAGGGGACTACACATCCCATGGTACCAGTGACCTGTATTGGACGACAGTGAAATGTAGTTTTCCTTGTAAAAGTACCCCAACAGTGCCCGAAGCCCCCTGAGCCCCCCAACACACACAAAATATTGAACGGATAGTAGAGCAAGGGCAGACAAACAAAGTGAGCCGTCTATGAAGTTGCTATGCTGAGCGGTTACAGAGATATGTTGCAAACTGTAAAGTCCCATAGTGATGAATGGAGCATGGTGTCTATGCGGTAAAGTGCGCCTTAAAGGCGCGGAACTCAAAATTTGCACATCATCACATATACATCATAAAAACACTAATACATGTCACCAGACCCAGTAAACACTGAATCCAGTAGGGAAAAGTGCCAACAACCCCCCAAAAGATGCTAAACCAGTAACCAAAGGATTAAGTTACCACAGAAACTTGCTCCAAAACACCCAACAGACATTCAGATAAACCCAGTGAGTGCAGGAGTATGTGTTAGAAAACCCAAAGGAGACCCCTGTGTGGAGGGGAAGCGTGGGACATGTGGACCTCAGCACTCAAAGGGTTGCTCTCCTTTTCAGCAGGATTTCTGACTTCAGATTACTATGTATAAAGCAGCAGCCTCAGTGGGCAACTCTTGAGGAAAGAACTCGTAATCCAAGATTTCCCCCCCCAGGACTCAAGGTCCACCAAAGCACCAGGAAACTGAGCTATCCACTAGGGAATTGTCAGTAATGGTAATCCGTCTGATGGTGGTATTCCATATCTAACAGAAAACAAAATAGAAGCTAAACTATAGCAAAACTGTTCTCTTGCCTGTATTTTCATCAAGGAACAAATCTTACTGGAGGGGATTCACTAGCTGCAGCTCCACCCAGGATTCACTTCTAGAATTGTTCCTGCCTACTTAAAGGGGCAGATCGCCTACCCAAAATTACCAGTACACTATATTGGACGACAGAGAAAAAAGTATTAATGACAGTTTAGGAGGACATAACGCCGTGTAGTACTTTTTTCTTATAAAATAGAGTAAGGAAGTTTGTAAAAAGCGTTGCCACGTATTTATAAGGAAATGTCGATATTTGCTGCAATTTACCAACAGAATTTTCCCCAAATATTTAAGAACACCTCTGACTTGTTATTATTCTTTACGGTCACCAAATTTATCAGTTTGCCCTGTGGGAGGTGGGTTCACTAAGGAGTGATTAAGAGGAGATAAAGCAGAGATAACTTCTCTAGTGATATCACCTCTCCAGTTCCTGTTATTCTATAGAGCCTACGCAGATCTCCAAAGTTAGAGAAATATTAGTTCACTGGCTCCATAGAATAACATAAGACTTGGAAAAGTGATATCACTGGAGAAGACATCTCTACTTTATCACGACTTGATCATCTCCCCCAGATCTCCACAATCTGCTAGGCTGGGTGACATCTGCATCTCATTAGGCACTTATGGGAGATTTCTCTTTCCTCTCTTTCTCCTTCATAGAAATCCACTGTTGGCAGATTCACCGATACGGGAGAGGAAACAAAAACAATAAAAAATAAAAAAAAAATTAAAAAAATTAAAATATGGGCAGTCTTCACAGCTATGAGAAAGGAATTCCCATAGTTTAAAATTCATCTGTGCCCACTGTTATACCTGGAGATCTCTCTGATCAGCAGGGCTGAGTGACATACGCTGCTAACGCTTATTATGGGAGAGGAAGCAACATTTGTACTGAACCATTTCTGCCTCTAAGTCAATGAGAATTTTTATTCGTTCACCGTATGATATAGTTGGTTTGCTCCAGATTTACACCTCTATCTTTATGAGCATGGCCCTTACAGCTATTTGCATAAAAAGTGAAGCAATTTTGGAGCTATTTAACTGCTCCACGGACTCCCAAAATCCCAATACATTTCAATGGTATTTTAATCCTTTAACTGCTTGTGTGGTCTCCAATATACTGAGAAGCAATGCCCCATTTAAATCAATAAGAATACCCTATAGTTCAGTTGGCTTGCCCAGTACTTTATTCATCAAGCTAAAGAGGAACAACCTGGTTCAAACCAACCGCACCATGAAGTTGTTGGGGGGGGGGATATCACTGATTATAGTGGGGCTTTTAACCCCTTCAGTGCTAAAAGGGTCTTCAGTGCACTGCTCCTCAATGAAGTGGAGACATCTTTAGCATTCAAAGGGTTGAAATCACCATTCAAATACCTGCAGTTTTGTAGAACTTTTCATTCCCCCCTTATGGTGCAGCTGATTTGTAAAAGATTTCTACCTCTTTAGATGGATGAATACGGCCTTTGGTCTCGTCTCTGACCTCACAAAACTGAAGGCATGCAGTGGCCTGAAGGCTGGGCCATGCTTTGCACACTCCTTTTGCACCCAAAGGGTTAAAACCCTTTGAGCGCTAGAGGAGTATGAAATGGATTAGAGGAATGACTTTCACCTCTCTGACATTCAAAGGGTTAAACGTTTTCAGGTCCGTGTAATCAGTAGCAGGCTACAGCAATCAAAACTTAAGAGTCACTGTGACCGTTCTAGGAAAAGCAGTTCAAAGACCCAACATGCGTGGCAATGCTATTGAAATAGAGTTTGTAGTCTGTTTAATCTGAACTTTTTTAATAAGTAATAAACAAATATGGTTTTCTGCCCAGAAAGGAAACACTAAATCATTTTCTAGCACATAAAAGATAGCAATTAATGACAAACAAATTAAGACAGCGGACATGGCCAAGTTCACTTGGACAAATGATGTACAAATATTGACCAACCAGTAACCCATGTAATTTGGTCTCATTAATGACAGCTAGAACGTGCTAACACGTCTAATGAAGTTCACTTCCTTATTATCAAAGACTTTAATGAGGTTTGATCATGAGATTCAAAGAACCTTCATCCCCCAGGGCAAAGAGAAAGCATGAAAAATCTATTAACAGGGCAGCTATCACGTGGATAAAGCCCTACCAGCAGCAGATGTGTTCTCCTGGGAGTAAGACATGCTGATGACACAGACTGCACTGCTGGCCCCGGAAAACCAACGGGATCTGAAAAGGGCTCTCACTGGTCCCACAAGTACAGACTGAACTGTACAACTGAAATCTTGCAGTTAAGTCTTGCTGACCTGCATGATGCTGTCCCTTTAAAACCTCTGTTGTCTGGTTTCTGGTTTGCATTTCAGCCAATAGTTTATATTTTCTGCACCTCCCTTAAGGAGAAGGCCTCTGTCCCCTGTCAGTGAAGCAGAAGATGCACTGCAAGCCCCAAGAGACAGGAAAATAGAATGGGGTATGAAAAGTGGCCCTAGGACTCTCCAATTGATCCTGCAATAATTCCAAGCCCCACTGCTCAGTTATGTGGCATTCAATTGGCAGTCCATTTTAACGGTCAGAGGTGGGCTACCTAACCTGCTTATACCAGCCTAAATGGGGTGGTGAACCAAACACTGCAAATTTCTGGGTTTCTTCCAGCACGTCAGCCAAGTTCTCTATGAGTGGACATTTTGGGGTTGCACATTTCAGCCCAATGTTCAAAGAAAAAATTGAGCAATTCTGGGGCAAACCAACCAGGACAATGCCAGGACAAATGCACATCCCCACTGATTAAAATGGGGCCTTTAAAGGTGATAACCCCAAATAAACAATTAGCCATCTAGCGATAAGACTAACAATAGTGCTATTAGCCAACAAAATTACTGTGCTACTCAGAAATTCCACTTCTGCAGAGACTGACGGCAAGGTAACAGTGCTTTAGAGGAATTTGTGCATCTGTGCCGTCAGTCCCTTCTGGTACCTAAAGGTACCATAAAACTCCTCCAAGAGGAGACGGGACTGACAGCGCAGACACGCAAACGTCTGTAAGCAAAGATGTCTGCGCTGCTGTCTGGCTGTCAGTCTCGCAACAAGTAGGATTTCTCCATAACGTGGTAATTTTGCTGGCAAATAGTACTATTGTTAAGCTTATCGCTAGATGGCTAATTGCTGGGGGGAGCCTTTATTTGGAGTGATAGTTCCCCTTTAAACTCATGAATGTATTGGAGAAATCTCCAGCATTCAAAGGGTTAAGAGCTCAATATCAAAATAAATGGGGATTTCAATTTGTCCCCTATGAGGAAGTTAGTTTGCTACAGAATTACATCACATTTCTTTTGAACACTGGTCTCTTAACCCTTTGAGTGCCAGAGGTATACAACGCATTGCATACCTCTCTGGTAATCACTGGGTTAAAAAGCTTGGTGCTGTGCTGTTAATTCTCCTTTCAGTGGAACTGAAGGCGATTTATAACAAATGTTTAGAAGATATTTAGCTTTATCTGTTAGCTTATGCAAATTAGACAGTACTGACAGCGAGTTGTCCAAATACTAACATTTCAGATTGTTCTCGCTCCCATCTGGCAGTCCCTGAAGACCAGTACTGTCTGATTTGCATAAAGTTATATATAAATCAAGTCAAAGATCCCAAAACTATTGCTTGAAATAAAACTTGGCTAATCAGTACAAAAATGGATTAATACCCACTTAACCCTATGAGTGCCAGAGGGGCATGCAACACAATGCGTTGCGTACCCCTCTGGTGCTCAAAGGCTTAACCCTTTCAGTGCCGGAGGCTCGGGCCATTTCCTGTACCCTGCAGGCCAGACACATTTTCAGCATTTTTGCTATCCTTCTGTTTACGCTTGATTTCCTCTTGGGAGTTTTAGTTAAATATGGAAAACTATATATTGTTTTTTTCAGAACGAATTGAGCTTTCTCATGGTACCTTACATGAACAGAATTTTGCATCGTGCAAAAATCTATGATGTCATAATGACAAAAAAAAGTGAAAATTTACTAATTTTGCTAAAATCACATACTATGTATCAAAAACATTTACCTTGATTGAAAAAGTTTCAATTATTTGAAAAAGCCCTGAGTCCCCCGAGTAAAAAAATACCAAATTTGTATAGTTTTACCTACGTCCATGGCTAGCGTAGAGCCCTAATCACCAGCAGCGCAAAATTACATTTTCAACTTTATAAACTAAAATGCGCATTCTAGGGTTTTTGTGGTAAAACTGCCCTAAAACAGTGGAATAACTATATAAAACTATATATTTCTGAAAAGTAGACAACCTGCCGCATCTAATGAGGGGTAACTTACCTTCTTGCCCCAAGCCTGTTGTGCACAAATGCTTCCAGAAGGTGGCACTATAGGAAAAAAATGGCATTTTCTTACGTTTCTGCCCCTTCATCTGTATGGAAATCTGTGAAAACCATGGAATTTCCAACTGTATTCATTAGCTAGTGCTCTTAGGAGAAAAATGACACCTCATTGGTATGAGTTCCCCTACCTTAGTGGGCGCTACAAGTACCAAACTACACCTATTGCAACCACTAATTTTTCTAACATTTTCTCAAACATTACTTGTCTGTACAAAAATGGTTATAACAACTAGAGAAGTGAAGAAAGGTTACACAAACCATACCATTTTGGAAAGAAGACAACCTGCCGCATCTAATGAGGGGTGAATTGCCTTCTTACCCCAAGCCTGTTGTGCCCAAATGCTTCCAGAAGGTGGCACTTTAGGAAAAAAATGGCATTTTCTTACATTTCTGCCCCTTCAAATGTACTGAAATCTGTAAAAACCATGGAATTTCCAGCAGTATCCATTAGCTAGTGCTCTTAGGAAAAAAATGACACCCCATTGGCATGAGTTGACCTACCTCAGGGGGCGCTAGAAGTGCAAAACGACATCTACTACAACTTCTAAGTTTTCTAACATTTTCTCAAACATTACTTGTCTATACAAAAATGGTTATAACAACTACAGAAGTGAAGAAAGGGTACACAAATCATACCATTTTGGAAAGAAGACAACCTACCGCATCTAATGAGGGGTGACTTGCCTTCTTACCCCAAGTCTGGTGTGCACAAATGCCTCCAGAAGGTGGCGCTAATGAAAAAAAAAGGCATTTTCTTACATTTCTGCCCCTTCAAATGTACTGAAATCTGTAAAAACCATGGAATTTCCAGCAGTATCCATTAGCTAGTGCTCTTAGGAGAAAAATGACACCCCATTGGCATGAGTTGACCTACCTCAGGGGGTGCTATAAGTGCAAAACGACACCTACTACAACTTCTAATTTTTCTAACATTTTCTCAAACATTACTTGTCTATACAAAAATGGTTATAACAACTACAGAAGTGAAGAAAGGGTACACAAACCATACAATTTTGGAAAGAAGACAACCTACCGCATCTAATGAGGGGTGACTTGCCTTCTTACCCCAAGTCTGGTGTGCACAAATGCCTCCAGAAGGGGGCACTAATGAAAAAAAAAGGCATTTTCTTACATTTTTGCCCCTTCAAATGTACTGAAATCTGTGAAAACCATTGATTTTTCAAATGTATTCTTTAGCTATGGCTCTTAGGAGAAAAGTGACACCTCATTCGTATGAGTACACATACCTTAGGGGGCGCTACAAGTACAAAACTACACCAACCTCTAATTTTTCTAACATTTTCTCAAACATTACTTCTCTATACAAAAATGGTTATAAGAACTAGAGAAGTGAAGAAAGGGTACACAAACGATACCATTTTGGAAAGAAGACAACCTGCCGCATCTAGTGAGGGGTGACTTGCCTTCTTACCCCAAGCCTGGAGTGCACAAATGCCTCCAGAAGGTGGTGCTAATGAAAAAAAAGGCATTTTCTTACATTTCTGCCCCTTCAAATGTATTGAAATCTGTAAAAACCATGGAATTTACAACTATATCCATTAGCTATTGCTCTTAGGAGAAAAATGACACCCCATTGGTATGAACTGACCTACCTTAGGGGGCACTACAAGTACAAAACTACTACTGCTACAACCTCCTGATTTCTCTAACATTTTCTCAAACATTCTTGCGTGTATGAAAATGGTTATAACAGCTATAGAAGTGAAGAAAATGTAGCGAAACCATACCATTTTGGAAAGAAGATAACCTGCCGCATCTAATGAGGGGTCACTTGCCTTTCTACCCCTAAGTTAGTGTGCACAACTATTTCCAGAATGTGGTGCTACAGAAAAAAAAAAAAAACTTTTTTTTTTTTTTTTTTTTTACAAATCAGTCACTTCAAAGATACGAAAATGGTTCAACACCATGGGATTTCCTAGGAGGACCTCCTGCCAGCCTACGATAAATGGTACCCCACTGCTGTGGGATGACATACCATATTGGGTGCCAGGAGTGTAGCTACCAGTTGAACAAGGATGGGGAAGCAAACAGCGTATGTATGATTCTATGGCTATCAGTGGTCAGTCAGTGTACGTGAGGACCTGTGACTGCCAGTGAAACCAGGTGGGGGGAGGGACGAGGGGTCAGGCAGTGTATGTGGGTATATCTACCACTGGGCAGAGCGCAAGTATGGCAGTGGTGGTGGGGGAGGTAAGGTAGTACATATGGGGGATCTGTGACTACCACTGTGCACTGTAAGTCCCCCACATACACTGTTTGATTTCCAGCCTGAATCCAGTGCGTATTGGCACTTGGGTCTACCAGTAGGCAGTGGAACCAGGCTGGGGGGGTCAAACTGTGGGAATGGGACTGCCAGTAGGCTGTGTAACTGGGCTGGTGGGTAGGGTACGGGGGGGGATTGAGTCATTTTGTGTGCATGCCACAGGGATGTCCGATGCATTGCAATGCAATGCAATTGACCCCCTGTCGCACACAGAGGGTTCTTTTAAAAAAAAAAAAAAATTCTTCTTTATTCATAGCTTGTTGGGTGGCCTTAGGGCCCCCCAACAAGCTTTGAATGTAAAGCAATAGTAAAAAAAAAAAAGTCCTGTGTGTGCCACAGGAGGGGGTCTAAAATGAACCCCCTCCCCTGTGGCACACAGAGGGTTAATTTTTTTTGTCTGTTTTTTATAGACCTCATTGGGGGGCTTCAGGACCCTTCCTTATGTCCCCCAATGAGGTCTTAGTAAAAAGAAATATGGGCTAAAAGAATTGACCCTGTGAGTGTCACAGGGTTCTCCAGCACATTGCAAAGCAATGTTCTGGGGACCACTGCGGCACTCACAGAGTTAATTTTTTTTAATTTTTTTTTAATTATTATCAGACATTGTGGGGGGACATCAGGAATTCTCCTGATGTCCCCCCAACAATCTCTGATTATAAAATACTAAAAAATATTCCTATGTCTGCCACAGGAGGGGGGCTCTGCAATGAACCCCCTCCCCTGTGGCACACACAGGGTTAATTTTTTTTTTTTTCTATTTTTTATAGACCTCATTGGGGGGCTTCAGGACCCTTCCCTTATGTCCCCCAATGAGGTCTTAGTAAAAAAAAATATGGGCTAAGAGAATTGACCCTGTGAGTGTCACAGGGTTCTCCAGCACATTGCAAAGCAATGTGCTGGGGACCACTGTGGCACTCACAGTTAATTTTTTAAAATTTTTTTTTAATTATTATCAGACATTGTGGGGGGACATCAGGAATTCTCCTGATGTCCCCCCAACAATCTCTGATTATAAAATACTAAAAAATATTCCTATGTCTGCCACAGGAGGGGGGCTCTGCAATGAACCCCCTCCCCTGTGGCACACACAGGGTTAATTTTTTTTTTTTCTATTTTTTATAGACCTCATTGGGGGGCTTCAGGACCCTTCCTGAAGCCCCCCAATGAGGTCTCTGCAAAAAAAATACGGGCTGCAACAATTGACCCTGTGAGTGCCACAGGGATCCCCAGTGCATTGCAAAGCAATGCACTTGGGAACCCTGCAGCACTCACAGGGTTAATTTTTTTATTTTTTTTATTTTTTTTTTTATTTTTATTTTCAGACCTCGCTGGGGCACATCAGGACCCCTCCTGATGTGCACCCAGTTATTGATCTCCCAGCCGATTGGGCTGGGAGCTCAATATGGCGACAGAAGGAGAGCAAAGGCTCTCCTTCTGTTCACTCCTACCTCCGGTAGGAGTGATCTCCATCGGGGAAAGCCTTGTAACGTCATCGGTGACTATGTCACCGATGACGTTGGGAGGCTTCCCCCGGTCCCGCCCACTCCTACCCGGAAGTTCGGGTAGGAGAGACGGAAGAGGAGAAGCTGCGCTTCTGCTGCGCTTCTCCTCTTCCTTTATTGATCTCCCAGCGCGATCGGCTGGGAGATCAATAACAGGGGAGACATGAGGAGTGATCCTCATGTCCCCCCACGATTGCCCACCTTTTTTTTTTTTTTAAATGCGGTCACTGCATGCCGGTTATACCGGCTCATGCAGTGACCGCATTTTAGTGGGTACATTGTACGAGCTTGGCACAGCGGGTACAACAGCTGTCCAAACTCGTACAATGTACCCACTTGGCACTCAAAGGGTTAAGACGTATTTCCAGCCAAACTTTTTTTTTCTCTTTCTTCGTTTTTCTTCATCTTGTGCAAACAGCCCTGAAACCCATCATAAATGAAATGTGTAGAAAGCTTAAAGGGATAGTAATGTTTCATAATAAAAGCAGCTCTAATTAATCATTATACTATTTGGACTTTGGAGAGTGTTATTTCAGTTCTGTCAGAGTTGTAGTTCAAGAGTAATTCAATGACAAAGTATCCCCCTCCTGCCCTTTTTACTGATGTAACACTGCTCAGCCAGAGCTGAAGGGAGGTGCCCAGGTAGATTGCAGAGAGGGACAAGCTTCAATTAAGATAAGGGAAAAACCTGACAAACTTGTCAAGGGGGGCAGGGTTTTCATTGTTCTCATAGGAAGAAGATTGTCCCCTTCTGTTATCTGTTTGGTCTATGGACTGGATTCCACATCTGAGAAGAGATGGCTTACACTAGGTAAAAGGGGCGGGAGGGGAAACTTTGCTTGTGAATATCTCTCAAACCATAAAGGTTTGAGAGATAAGACTTACTGTAAAATCTTGGGTATAATATGCACAATTTTACCCCACTTCAGCTTATGTGAAGTGGGGGGTGCGTATTATACACAAGAGTTTTTTTTATTGAAAAAAAAAATATTGTAGGCAGGTATATCCCCCCCCCCCCCCCCCGACGCAATCCGCTCTCTAAATCACACTTACTATGTTCAAAAAGTCCCCACTGAAGTCTCCATTGAAGATAAGGCAAACGACCAAGTCAAACTCCCGGTATATGAAGCTTCCCTGCGGGCAGCATGCTTCCATTCGCCGCCCGCTTCACTCCATGCGAGGTCGGGCATTACCATTGGCTGGAGGTGGAAGGTCCTGACAGCACATGGAGTGAAGCGGGCGGCGAATGGAAGCATGCCACCCACAGGGAAGCTTCACATACCGGGAGTTTGACTTGGTAGTTTGCCTTATCTTCAATGGAGACTTCAGTGGGAACTTTTTGAACACAGTAAGTGTGATTTAGAGAGCGGATTGCGCCAGACAGCAAAAGATTAGTAAAGAGGAAAACAAGGGTACGTATTATACACAGGCACTCTTGTTTTCCCCTAAATCTTGGGTATAATATACACCTGCGTATTATACACAGGTGAGTATTATACCTGAGATTTTATGGTATATCGTTCTTCATGTTTTTTTAATGCCTACAAAAAAAAATAAAGATAAAATGAAGTATTACTATCACTTTACAAGGCCAATGGCTATACCTTTGTAACCATGTTAAAAACACTGATCAAGCCAAAAATAGATAATTGCATTGAGTTAATGAGCACTACTTTTTGGTTCACACACGTAGGTTAGGGTTAGGTTTGTTTTACCTGTTTGTTTATTACGTCACTGCACTTATTATAAAGCAGCACTTCAGTAAAACATTCTTGTTATAAATGTGTGCAACCATTTACAAGTGAACCATACATTTGTTTCAAATACTGTTTAAATGAGCATTAAATCAGAGCCTTAACCAATGGGATTATTAAGAATGTTTACTTGTCTCACACTGAGCAACTGAAGTTTTGATTTCTGCATAAGAACCTAACTGCACTAAAATGTAAAGCACAAGCTTAGATCCCAGTCACCTACAGCAATCCTCAAAAAATATGTGCAATGAATTATGTCAGCACATCAATAAATAGAACACAACCAGGTTAATTATAGTTCAGATTTTTACAATTTTAAATTTATTTAAATATCCTAATCATCAGTGAACAACAATGGTGAACAACGTTGGGATTTGGGGCAATTTAACCTTCTTTCCATTTTCTTACCAGTAGTGCCATACTTCAAAGGAAATACTAACAAGTGAAAATCAAATAAATCAGTATAACTTTAAACATTATGTATTTACTTTTAGTTAGCATATGTAAAAATTAATAATTCATATGCAAGGGGTGTTATAGCTGTATAAAAAAAAATAAAAATAAAAAAAAAATACTAGTTGGAGCTCGATAGAACATGTGTAGGTTTTTAGTTTCTTTTTCTAGATGTTGCAACCTAATTCGGGAGTTTGCCTTCAGGGCTTTACTGGGTTCTGGGATAAAGACATCATCATGTTGGGTGGGATGGTGACAGGGAAGGGGGAGGAGCTTAGTTTTGGGATTCAGGGTAAGGGTCTTAGATTTGGTCCATTTTTGAAAATGGAGACAAGGCTGAAAAGCTTATGGCTCAATTAATTAAGAATAACAAAGGGTTGACTAACATATCTGTGTTAGTCTTGGATCAATTAACTTTGATCATTAATCCTAATGCGATTAACAGGAGATTTGCCGATTACTTTCTTGATCTATGTGTAAGTATGGCAACTTTGCCAACTGGACAAATAGCAGACTTTCTGTCCTCTTGCAATTTGCCTACACTGTCATTAGATGATAGAGCTATGCTAGATGCACCAATTCTGCTTGGGGAAATTACTGCGGATATCAAACAACTCGTTAAGGCTCCGGGCAGGGACGGTTTACCTGCAGAATGGTACTCTACTTATTCTGATATATACCGGCCCCACACTTACTTAATATATTTTATGCTGCACTGGAGGAGTGATTTCTCCCTGAATCCCTTACAACCGCATCTGTTGTGGTTATTCCTAAACCAAGTAAAGACCGTAGACATTGTGACTCCTATCGCCCAGTCTCTCTACTGACCCTAACATATTGGCGAAAGTACTGGCTGAGAGACTGAAAGCTGTTATTACGACTGATACATCCGGATCAGGTGGGATTCATTCCTGGCAAAGTTCACCTCTCACAATCTGTGACACCTCTATAAGCATCTACAAATCGCACATGACAATGTGGGCTACAGCATGATAACCTCTCCAGACCCCTCCTTCAAAGGCGTGTGACTGCTGAATAGCAGTACCTGTGGGGGGTTATGAGAAGATTTGGCTTTGGGCAGACATTCATTAGGTGGGTACAGATACTGCACATGGTCCCTAAAGCTATGGTGATCACGGGGGGGGGGGATGATTGTTTCGGATGAATTTACTTTGTTCAGAGACACCAGACTGGTATGTCCCCTGTCTCCGGGTCTCTGTCCTGGCAATCAAGCTGAGAGCGGCTGAGAGCGTCCGGTAACATTCGTGGCTTTAAATTAGGGGACAGAGATGAAAAAATTGCTCTCTATGCCAATGATGTTCTGCTCTTCCTAGGTGACACGGATAAATCCCTGTCTGGGGCCCTGAGTTTGGTCGATTCTCTTGGACTGCTCACAGGCTTAAAAATCAGTTGGTCTAAATCCTCGATCGTCCCTGTTGACCAGATATCCCCAGACACTAAACTAGCAAATACCCCCATGCGGTTTTCAGATGAATGCACCTACTTGGGGATACGGATACCAGTGGCCCCCTCCAGGTTCCTGGAATGTAATCCACTACCGATTCTAAGTTTCAGGAAAAATTTACATTATGGCAAAATCTTCCACTAAATGTTATAGGCAGATCTAAATTTCTTTGGAGAGGGGGTCAGGCCAGCATAAAGCTTTCTACACTGATGCGTCATAACTCTGAGGGCGGCATCTCCCTCCCTAATTTCTATAGCTACTACTTAGCCACTCAAACCCTGCATAGGATACTCGTTCTAGAAAAGGCACAAAATGGCTGTCGCAGCTGGAACCAATCAAACGAGCTTGTGAAGCAAGCGCTCGCGGGAAATGTAGTTTTCCCAGAATAAGTACCCCAACAGTGCCCAAAGCCCCCTGAGCCCCCCAACATGCTTGCAATGGTAACCGGATGATACAGCAAGGTCAGACAATTAAAATGAGCCCTCTCTGAAGTCGCTACGTTGAGCTGTTGCAGAGATATGTCCCAAACTGTACAGTCCCATAGGAGTGACTGGAGCAATGGCGTCTATGCGGTAAAGCGCGCCAAACTCACATTTTGTCAAAGTTAAAAATGTAAAATAAAAGTATATGAGACATCACTAGAACAAGTTAGAAGACCCAAATAACACTGAACCCAGTAGGGAAAGTGACAATAACCCTCCAAAAGATGCAAACCAGCAGCTAAAGGGTTAAGTTACCACATAAACCTGCTCCAAAACACCCAACAGACATACAGATAGACCCAATGAGTGCAGGAGTGTGCAATAAGAACTCCCAAGGAAAAAAAAAAAAACGCTGTGCGGGGGGCCCTGTGGGATATGTGGACCTGCAGCACTCAAAGGCTTGCTCACCTTTCCTGCAGATCTTCTGTCTTCATATTACCATATATCAAGAAGAAGCCTCGGTGGGCAACTCCTGAGGAAAGAACTTGTACCCAAGATTTTCCCCCCAGGGCTTAAGGTCCACAAAAAGCACCTGGTCACTGAGCTAGCCATATCTAAGGGCATTGTCAGTTATGGCAATCTGCCTAATGGTGGTATTCCATTTCTAACAAAAATAAAAAAATCTTTAAAACTATAGCAGGACTGTTCTCTTGCCTGTGTCTTCACCATGGAACAAATCTTTCTGGAGCTGGTTGGCTAGCTGCAGCCAAGGAGGAAAGGTAGGCTCCACCCAATACAATCAATTCTAGAATTGCTCCTGCCTACTTAAAGGGACAGATCGCCTACCCAAAGTTACCAGTAACCTGTATTGGACGACAGAGAAAGATAATTTTATACAGTACATGTTTCTATCATACGTAAACTATGTACTTGGAATATGGGGTGACTTGCACATCTGTGCTTTACACTTGGCTGCCTGGGGGGTGGGGGGAGTCCTGCGCACGCTTATAGATGGGGAAAGGGTGGGGGAGTTAATAATGGGGGTGTTATGTTCAAATTAGTAATGCAACCTATTAAAAAGCCCAATCGTATACGGCTGATATATATGTTACAGATCACATCCTTGAACATTTTTGTACATTTATATGACATGTTCTGTATTGGTTTCAAATGCTCACAGCAGTCTTACTCTGTACAACCCTCTTGATTGTCAATAAACACATGTAAAAGAAAAAAAAAAATCATTCATATGCAAGGTTATCAGCTATCCCTTTAACCCCTCTGGCACCGAAAGGGTTAAATGCAGGATGGGCATGAAAAGTTAAATCTGCAAGATTGCGGAATCAGAGCTACAATGTAGTGCATTTTTCAACAGTGTCCAGCATTTAACCCTTTGAGTGCCAGAGAGGTATCAATGCTTCTGATACCTTTCTGATACTTGAAGGGTTAAAGGGAAGTCTGGTTATTTATTCATAGTTTACATCCCTAAAAAGATATCTTTATCTTTAACTTGACTTTTAACGCATATGAAACAGTCCTATTCAGAAACAATGAGTGCCAGTAGCATTGCCCTCTGGCACTCAAAGGGTTAAAATGTAACTATAAATGTAGATTCCTGCGGGGCAGATATGCCATTGAAGCCAGGGCTGCACTGTGGCCCCAGCAGACAAACGGGGGAGCAGAACAATGGTCTGAACAAGAGACGCCCAATGCATTGATGCTGCTTCGTGCAGCACAGTTTCCTGGCATGATGCAAGTCCCAACAGATCCCCTGTACTGTTCTTGAAAGCCCAACGCAGAGCCTACTGGGACTGTGCATGGAAACCAGGCATTCATGGCTGATAGCCACACATTCCAATTAAGAGAGTCAGCTTTCTTAAAACACAGTAAATCATGATAACTGCCCTTTAATTTTCTAAGGAGGCATGTTGGTTAATTTATTGCAATTAGCACAAACTGCTTGTATTCAGAAAGGCTGTTCTCTGCCCAATACTGAGACAATTTAAACAATCCTGGACATTTACCTCAAGACTGTTGTGGTACTTGCCCTGGAGAAGGCAGGAATGGGGCTGCTTTCTCAGACCATATGTAAGACTAGATTTTATGCCTTAGGAAAGATGAGAGGGTTTACAGATTCTAGCATGAAGTACAGGGTATCTAACCCTTTAAGTGCCAGAAGCATTCAACATATTATTTACAGCATATTGAGGCCTATCTTTGAGGGAAGCCGGACTAATTCTACAGTAACTGCACAACAGGACAGAAACAATGCTCCTTTATTCAAGTGGGGCTTTTAAACCCTTGAATGACAGAGACCTTCAACACACTGAATCACTGAAGGGGTTAAAAGTAACATTTATAGCAATATGATTTTTTGTAATTTGTATTTGTCCTCTATGGTGCACTTGATTTATTCCAGTTCTTAGTACATCAGGAACAGTATCGTGAACAGTAGGAAACTGTCATAATAAAATGCAATCTGACAAACATGCAATCTGTACTAAGTGACAAGTACAGAGCTCGGCACATACAAGACTGAAATTCTAGGCTAATTAGCACTGATAATTACCACAATGAAAAACAAGTCCTCATTTGGGAGCAGCCGTTGAAGAGGAGGGAGAATAAGAAGGAAAAAAAAAAAAAAAAAGTATGCAAGTGTAAGTATGAGCGGGTCGCGTAACACATTGTTTTGCTATGCACTTCACATCACTCTAGCAAGCAAAGGGTTAGAATTACCATCAACTGGTCATAGTCTGAATTGCTAATGTCACTATACAAAAACCATTTGATTTGCATCACCAATCCCACCAGCTCCTTGGGGTAAGATTTGTCAACCACCAATTAGGTCACAACTATATGTAAAATTATCTAATTTAACCCTTTGAGTGTCAGAGGGATACTGAATGCATTGCAAAGCAAAAAAAAAAAAAAAAAAAAAAGGAGGTGGGTAAGCTGAAGCCCTTCAGGTGTTGAGGACTACAACTCCCTTCGTCTCCAGCCAGATGAAAGCTGGGCATGACAGGAATTTTAGTAATCAGGAGTTGAACGGTGTCAGATTGCCCATCACTGCTCTGAAGACTAGAAGTGTGGCATCAGAGTGGGCAGGAAAGATAAGCCGTATATATATATATATTTATGGCCTACTACACTGGGTCTCACAGGAGTTTTTGTTTTTTCTGGTGGATGTCAAAAGACAGCCACAGCCATGTCTTGGTGACCACCACTGCACCCACAGCCATGTTCAGGGGGTCACAGTAACAAAATTGCATGCACAAATGGTACAAAGTGATTAGAGCACGAACAAATTGTACATAAATGTGTAACAACAATAAATCTAAATTATATTAAAATTTAAACATCCGTAATCTACCTTCCTTTCTACGAGCCAAACTTCCCCTTCTCCAGCCATAATGCCCTTGGTATAAACAGAATTCCACTTGCCAGGATAAAACTCCCCTGAGGGGAAACAGAATCCTTTGCAAAATACAATCCTCCTTTTCCAACCACAACAACTCTGTCCCAGTACAACCCACTTTTCCTGTCAGAACGCCCCCTTATATAATACTTTCCTGCTAGATTTAAATCATAGCCACATTTCCCAGCATAATTAAATTTATATTACAAACCAGTATAATCACAATTGCCCTGCAAGAACCTCACTTCTGAATGGATATTGTGACATTTTCTGTGTGTCACATATAATGTAGTTGGTTTTCCCCAGTATTATTCCACTTTTCTATCTATAAAAGAAGAAGGGCACCGAAAAGGAGATTCTCTGTCCATGCAGGCCACACTCTAGGGCAGCAGTAAGTTGGAGATATTATAATCTATTCCACACTGGATCTACAACCCTACAGTGGAAAAAGGGCATTGAGGGGGGAAAAGAGAGACTGGGGGTAATGTGGTGAGAAAGGAGGCAAGGGGGTGTAACATAGTGGTATGGAGTGTGAGGAAATGTGCATGATTAGGTATAGAAGAGGCTTTGTGATTATATCAGACCTACCTTAGACTGATACACCATTTCACCTGCTCTGCAGAACCATTGCTTTTTTGCCCCCTCCAGCCTGCACACAGCACAACTTGAGTTGCCTGTGGCTGTGCACATCACAAGCACACACAAGAACTATAATTCCACTGCCTTGTATTGTTGTAATTCACTAAGGGACTCCCATTGGTGTAGGATGTTACTCCTTTACGTAAAATAATCGGCCATTTTCTAAGACCTGCCTCTTTTCCCAACCTCACGTCACATCACTGACATGCACTGTTACTTCCTCCCACAATACTACATTATTCTCACATGACATAACTAGGCCCTGTACACCTTTGATGGCAGCCCTATGTTGCCACATTGGTTGTGGTGACCTACCCTGAAAAGTTGGCCTAGTACACAAGAAACTGCTGCAGCAACTTTGATGCAGCAAGAGTCCGTTACATTTTATATTTTTACTAGTTGAACAACCCGTTACACGGGCCACAGTGCCTCTGGCAGCCGGTCGCGGGGCAGTCACGCGCAGTAGAGACTGCCCGCGCCACTGCTGATACAGAGGTAGACGCTCCTTCGGAGCGCCCAGCTCTGTATCAGCCGCTGTGCGGGCAGTCTGTACTGGGCATGACTGCCACATGCGCAGCAGTGTCTATTGCGCATGTCGGGCGTTACACACAACTTAGCGAATTATTATATAGGATGTGGGGAATATTGTTAACTTAATCCTACTATGGTTTTCGAAGGTAACCATATGTTGATACAACACCTTGCAACTAAGTTGATACAAGAAAGTCACCCTTGTGACCAAGGTCTATTATGATCCCTCACATTTCCAGAAGCTCTATTAGTCAGTTGTACATAAGCAACAATGACTTGAGTTATCCTATTGTAAAACTGCTTTCCAGTTTCAATGGGAGTTAACAGTTCAGGGCACACTTCTGCATTTCTGATACACAAAAAAGTTTATACTGAGTGGAAGGAACAGATTTATCACTGAGGAAGCACGCGTGAGAACAAAACTGTAAAAGAGGTCTGTGTGAAAACAAGAATCGAATCTTAGATTTGTCCATACATATCTAAAATGTCAGGAAAAAAAAACACGTAATTCTTGAACAAATCGACAAAGGAGATATATATTATAAAAAAAAAAAATCCCCAAATCTATATTAAAGGGGGCTATGAAAATTGTGATTTATCAATATTTTGGTTTTAGCTTCAGCCTTTATTGAGGCTTATCTTGAAAATGGCCAAAGATAGGGCCAAAACATTACTATGCATAATAAATCATCACCACCTTTTCATTAAAAATCCTGAGTGCCTACTGTCTCACTGTGTGGAACATTTTGCACGTAAATCTACTCTTAACATGTTCACCCAATTCCTATTACTGGCATTGATGATCTGGTGTTATTAACCCTTTGAGTGCCAGAGGGGCACGCAACGCATTGCTTTGCAAGGTGTTGCGTACCTCTCTGGCACTCAAAGGGTTAATGCCAGATCACAGTCTTCAGTGTATATAAGAACACACTTGCAGATCTTGACTTAAAAATACTAAGAAGTTTTATTTTGTGTTAATCAACAATTCAGTTCCTCCACACATCATCAGTTTATCCCGCCTTCGGCAACATTTTTTCTTTATCAGCAACTGATCAGCAATCATGTCAACCATATCACCAAGAATATATATTTTCAGTGGCAAGCTAGAATAAAGCCCCATTTACATATTAGAGGATCCAGACAAACATTTTCATAACTTTATAATAAAGAATGTTTTACCCCACTCATAGAAGGGTATCCCACTTTTGGGAGTTAAAAAAATCCTACCACAGGGCTGCTGTGAATCCAGGTAGAGTGCTACTTCAGCAGGAATCTGTTTAGTTTTTTTTGCATCACTAATTACTGTAATTACACTGCAGACACCAGTTTGGATCTACAGCAGAATCTGTTTCGCAAAAAGCATGGTTAAGAGTGAGCATTGAGCCTATTTTTTCTTTAAATGAACACAAACAAATTCCCACAAAAGCATTTTTTCAAGTCAAGACCTGTGAGTTTTCCTATGCCATTGGTGGACAAGAGGCTGCTCTGTGTGCAGCTTCTCCTGTGGCCTTCAGTCTGTTAGGAGTGAATTTCCCTCTGTTTTTACCCGAAAAAGCACACATCCACTCTTCCTGTACCTCACAGCATACCTCCATTTACAATTAGGTTAGGTTCACACAGGCGATTTGACAGTGCAATGATGTCGCACCAAACAAACTGCCTGTGTTAGTATACTTCTGATGTCCCCAGTGCCTTGGCATTCCAGACACTGGGAGAAGGGTGCATTCCATAGGTGGCTGACGGTTGCTCATGGGGTGTCAGTCAAACAATATTGGCTGACACCCATGTCGGAGGCATTAACTGGATCATTGCTTTAATCCACAAAGTGAAATTAATCGTATATCTGGACTATATGCACAGTGGTCCCATCAGCTGCCATGCAGATACTCCTCCGAATTATTAGTGCCCTGAGGAAAATTTCATGATACCAGGCAATACAGTCTGTAAACAGCCCAATTCACAGAAATGAATTACAATTTGAATCAATTAGAGCAGTGTAGAGCCACAGAGCTCATGTGAACTAAGCTCCTCCACCTTAAGCCCTTGGTGGTAGGGACCTCTCTAGTATCCAAAGTTGTTGTTTTTTTTTTTTTTGAGGCCATTTGAAATAGTCAAGGGCCACATCTGCAGCTGTTGGGGTAAAGTTGGTTGCCTGCTATTACTTTATAAAATAAACACTTGCGCAAAACAAATATATATAGTGCATGCTAGAAAAACAAGTGACAGTATAAAAGTCCTATATAATGTGTCATTAATCTTCTTGAAGCTATCAGATAAGTACAAGGTGGAATTAAAAAGCAAACAGAAGGTGAGAGATGTTAAATGTACCAGAAAAAGGAGTGGGAAATATTGACTATGTGAGCAAGCACAGCTGACCTTTTCATCTGACGTATGCAAAATAATAGGTCAGTTGGAGGAACAACAGTGAATTTAACATCTTCATGACAGAAGGGGAACAATACAAAGGAATAGGTGGCTTATAAAAGGCAACTATCACATGGATAATGCCCTACTGTCTTATCTGTTTGCCTGGTGATGGACATGCTAATAAAGCCGGGTCTGCACTGTGAGCCCTGGTGGACCAAGTGGGTACAGAACGGGGATTTGAAGCGAGAACCCGGGGGCTCATTTGGTCACGCTAGACTGAAGTGTTGCATTTCAGTCTCATTGGGCTAAGCATGCAGTTCCCATAGATCAGGGATAGCAAACTTTGATCCTCAAGAGCTACCAACAGTGAATGTTTTCAGGATATCCCTGAATAAAGTAGAGGCAGTCCAATTAAAGTGCCTGAGCCACTAATTAGTGCACCTATTCCAGCTGACATATCCTGAACACATGCACGTGGTACGCTCTTGAAGACCAGGATAGCCTACCCCTGGCATAGAATCCTTGCGTTGAACATGAAATTTCAACAAACAAGGTCTATAAAGAATGTGTACAACCAGCAAAAGGTTTTAGGCGAGCTACATACTTCCAGGTTTGTCCAAGCCAGTTGCTGGGTATCCTTTTGAATGGCTAACCATTTAACTCTTTCAGCAGGTCGCATGGCTAAACAGCGCAACGTGACAATCTCGCAGTGCATGAGAGCACAAGATTGTCACGTCACATAGCCAATGGGTGCATGCTGCAGTTAAGTGTATTGTTTTATTTTTTGGCTGTCTTCACATCTCTGAATTGTTTGTGTCCGTCCCCTGGTTCTGAACCCATTTGTTAAGCACACAGAGGCAGCTGGAGCGCCTCCGTGTGCTGCAGATAATACTCCGTCCAGCAGAAGGCACAGGCTAGCAGGAAGAGGACGGATTATTACCTGCAGCACATGAAGGTACTCCAGCTGCCTCTGTATGCTTAACAAACAGGTTCGGAACCTAGGGAAGGACACAAACAATTCAGAGATGTGAAGACAGCCAAAAAATAAAACAATACACTTATTTGCAGCATGCGCCCATTGGCTATGCAACGTGACAATCTTGCGATGTCATGTACTGCAAGATTGTCACGTTGCCCTGTTTAGCCATGTGACCTGCTGAAAGAGTTGAATGGTCGCACGCTCTTCTGTGTGCGACCATTTAAAAGTGAAACAATTGATAGCCGGGGATGAGGTATCTGTTTTCTGAATCAACAAACTGCTAATGGGAGCCATTTTGATTTTGGGGCTGCAGATTACATCCTCTGTCTTTTTACCATGGCCCTCCAATAGGTGCAGACTTACTAAAACAATATAATTATTTTTTAAGGGTATATTTAGTAAGCTAAAATGGTGCAAATCAACTTTACCCAACAAGACAAATAAAAAATATCTTTGATTTTTAAAAGGTTTTCAATGCTGCACAATGAGATAGGGACCCTCTAGCATTAAAGGAATTAAAAATCCAGTTTAAAGGGGATCTATCACCCCTATGCAAGTTTGTCTATAAAAAAAAAAAAAAAAAAAAAAAAAAGGTTTATATAGCAACTAGCTGGAATAATATATTCATTTTGTTTTTTATTTCTTTGTCCGGCTGAAATTAAGCGTGTAAATATGATTCTGTGCCCTTACCTCTGGACAGACTGCGATTACAGCTCTGTACTGCAGTCTGTCACTCTTCCTCTGCTCCCCTCCCTCGATCCAGCCTCCTCAGAGGACGGAGGATTTCTGCATGTAAAGCTGGAGCACTCACAGGCCAATGAGATCATTTATGTAGATCAGATCATATTAAATTCTCCCAAACCACTAGGAGAAAGAAATGCAGAGTATCCACCAAAAACGTAAGAGACCTGTTGAGTTGGCAAATCACCCAACTGCTGGTCTGTAATGGTTCCCACGTAACCAAGCAATATGCATTTTTCATTTATTAAAGGGGTGGTCTGGCAACCATATTAATGCAGCATGGAAATATAACTTCACATACTTTATTTTTTTGCACTATACATACCTGGTATATAGCTGTAGATTATCATTTGTATCTGTACTTAGAACAAGTTTAATTAAGTTAAAGTAGTACAATTCTGCACACTGTTGGAGGCACTTATTGACTGGAGGTGCCTACCCATGCATGCAGAACTCTACTTTTATGACGCAAACAAGAGTAGCAGAAACTGCATTTTCATGCAAGTCAAGGCTGTGACTAAGTCATTAGCAGCTATTCTTTGGATTATTTGGTCACTAAGGATATGTAGATTGTGTAAAATGTTGCACAACTCTTTAGTAATTAATGGGCTGAAGTGAGTCAATCTCCATTTTTATTTTGCATATAATAGCACTCTGAATCTGTTTTCAGAAAGCTTTCTCTGTGGGACTGTGAAAGCAGAGAGTAAACCAAGTGAAACAATGTAGAAAAGCCAGACACTACAGCACACAGCTCATTACAGCAGCAAAAAGACTTCAATACTGTATTAATAGCTTTGCTTCCACAATTCCAGACAAAAGCGTTTTGAAACACAAAGAGGGTTATGCACTAAGGAGTGATAAAGAGGTGATGACTTCTCCACAGTGATGGCACTTCTCCAGTTCCTATGTTATTCTATACAGCCTATGCATCAAGATTTCCACAGTTTGTAAAATCTTAGTGCATAGGCTCCATAGAATAACATAGGAGCTAGAGAAGTAATATTATGGGAGAAGTCCTCTACATTTTATCACCTCTTTATCTCGCCTTAGTACATAACCCCCAAAGTAAAAAAGATGGTTACCTTCTCTTTAAAGTGACACACCTTGGTTTTCCAAGTAATCAATTTAGGGGAACGTCTATTTTAAAAGATACATAGGATTTGTGTCAACTGTATTGAGTGTGAAATGTCAGTAGACCCCCAACTATATTGTTAAATATAGTTAAAGATACAATTCCCCCTTATTTTGACTTTACATATTCATCAAATGCATATTATGTAAAATCAAATTGCTTACATTTATTTATTGATTTTATACTTGCATGTCCTTGACAGTGAGCTAAATGCGTTTCTTTTTCCAGAGAGCATGCAAGTCAAGATGCACTAACCTGTGAAGAAGAGGTAATAAAAAGAGGAGAGGACTTTTCCAAGTCCTAAGTTATTCTATGGAGCCAATGCACTAAGATTTCACCAACTTTGGAGATCTTAGTACATAGGATCTATAGAATAACATAGCAACTGGAGAAGTGATATCACTGGAGTAGTCATCTCCGCTTTATCACCTCTTTATCACTCCTTAGTGCATAACCCATAAGGACTCTGAAAGCAGAGATTTATATAATGTTGCCATCTGTCTGCAGCTCAGAAATCTGTATTTTGCAGGGTCCCTGCTTTCACATTGAAAGCTCACTAAAAATGGATTAGTACTCCGTCAGGGACTAAATGTAAAAAAATAAAAACATAACTACATTTAATATGGTGGCATTTATAAAGATGACACTGTCCCTTTAATATTATATAAGACTTGCAAATAAAAGGTGTGGCCCCCTTTGATGTTAAACATGTCTCCAATACATTGCATTCAGAGGAGACAGTTCCAGCATTTAACACAATAATTTACTAATTATTATGATTAAATAGGATTAAAATCTAGATGGCAAGATGCTAAACCACAAAAATGTTTGTCATCAACCCTTTTAGTGCTGAGCGCCCTTTTAAAATCTAAAACAGTTGTATTAAAAGCATAGGACAATTATTATTTTTTTATATATTTCCAAAATATATCTTACAGAAGGTGTAGGCAATGTGAGGCCCTCCAGGCTTTAAGAACTACAATTCTCATCCTGTACAGCTGGCTGGGCATGACGTAAATTGTAGTTCTTAACAGCAAGAGGGCCTCAGGTTGGATATCCAAGTCTTACAAGCCTTATATGCATAGGGGCAAAAAAAAAAACAAAAAAAAAACACAGAAGCAGTTCTGGGGCAAACGAACTGCATCATAAGGAACATGTACACATTCCAACTGACAAAGGGACCTTATCACCTAGATCAGTGGTTCTCAATCTTCTTTTGCTCGCGGCACCCCTAACACGTAACCTTGAACATTCGGGGCACCCCTAACATATTTAATGTATTTATCAAGGGCATAATGAAGGGTACAATACATAAATATACAGTTATTATTAGGTCTTATAATCATAATAACAAAACTAAACATATTGTGCATAACAATTTCTATAAATCTTTATTTAAAAATCAATTTTTGTTAGTCTTCATAGAAAACACAAGGCACCCTAAGTTGATGTCCGTGGCACACCAAAGTGCCATGGCACCCTGGTTGAGAATCACTGACCTAGATTTTGAAACATTGAAATTCACCTATATATTGTACTAACCACATTTTAAAAGTTTGAGTTATTGTAGATTTATATATTATGCTAATTAAGGCATGCTATGCAGGCACTTCCTGTCTTAACCCCAGATTACCCCTCTACCCTCCCTTCCGATTGACATTTACCTAATACATTAACCCCTTAAGGACCAGTGGTCCTGGGGTGTGTGGTCCTTTAAGGACCAGATAGGAAACTTTGACGTGCCATCACACGTGACTGATCACTTGGGGCGGCACGCCGAACAGGGGACTGAAAGAGATCGCTCCGGCCTTGGAGCGATCAACTTCAGTCCCCTGTATTACTCACCACACTCCTACAGGAGTGCGGCGAGTAAAAGTACGTGATGTACCAGGACCATCACTGGTCCTTAAGTGCCGGACCAGCGTGACAGTCCTGCCACATCAATAGCCTTAAGGGGTTAATACTTTCAGTGCTAGTAGAAGTGGTTAACCTTTTAAGTGCCAGAGAGGTATGCAATACATTGTTTTGAGTGCCAGAGGGGTACGCAACACATTGCTTTGTAATGCATTGCATACCTCTGTTGCACTCAAAGGGTTAAGTATCAGAGAGTGGGGGAGGTATATATGAGAGTTAGTCAAAAAGTATCAGCAGATAATTTATTTTCATATTATACAGTTTAAATGAATATATACTACAGCAGCATTTTTCTATCCCCTACTTGTCAGAACACTTAATCCATCAGTTGATACGCTTGTGTATAACTTCAGGAAAAGTATTTTGGTTGAGTGACATGCCACACCTGGATCTCTTCTTTCACTTCTTGGTCATTCCTTCACAGATGATTTAAAGTGGACCTCGATTCAAGTCTGTATACCTGAAAACTTCATTAACCCATAAAGGACTTGGTGTTGTGTGGTGGGGCGCTTTGATGGCCAAGGCTTTTTTTTTTTTTTTTTTTTTTTGGACTGACATTCCCAGTGATCACAAAATTCCACAACATGCCAGGACTGTCACTGGTCCTTAATGGCTGGACAGCTGTGACTGCTCTGGCACCTCATGTAATGTTAAGGGGATAAAGACTGCCTGTGTCTCATGTTAGCCAAAAGATAACCAAGTGCCTAGTCTAGGAGATAGTCATACTTTGGACTGTGTGCCAATAAATGCCAACGATGTTTCCTTTGCAGTTTCTTTTGCGAATTAAGCTTTTCATCAACATTTTATATGCTAATTAAGCTATGTATTTTCCACACTATCACCTAAACATCTGCTGGACTTTCAGCAGACACGAAACATAGGTGTTGAGTGAAGTTTTCAAATATGCAAGAAAATTCAAGGTGACAGGTTCAGTTTAATAAGCAGAAGCCTGACTGATATTTATAGAATGTTTGACTTCAAGAGTCACCTGTTGATTATTCAGAATCATGGCACAGACTCCTTCAATGTTTTCTTCTTTACTAGAAGTGGATGGGAATCTGGAGCATTCTTCATTAACAATACTTCTGGGACCATTTTTTATTTAACATTATTATACATTCATACAGACTGTGGTAAGCCACTGTTTCCATGTTATATTGAAAAATCTGTGATATATTTAGGCCCCAGTACACCTTCAGTTCACAAAAATCACATTACTCTTTGCTGCTCTCTTTTTGAATAAACTCTGGTACAGTGACTCTACAACTGGCTAGTAGAGGCCCAAACCATTTCACAGTCACATAAAGTGTTTGCACTTCTACCCATGAGCAAGCTAAGCAGTGCAGCCTACACACCTTTTAAAATAAATGACTGTAGCAGAAATCTGTGATAGGTAGTCCAAAGCTTTTTTTTTTTTTATGTCCTGATATGACTGTAGGGATTCATTTGATATAATCTTATTCAAGGAGGAAATACCAGCTGTTTACCAAGAATTGAAGTTAGAGTGGGGTATTATAAATTCCAGAGTTCGCAGGGGGGTAGAACGCACTATAAACGACTCCTAACTCATTGTCTCAACCAACTCCACTTCTACACAAAATAATAAAAGCCTGTGAGCAGCCGTTGAAGACCACCAAAACATTAAAAAAAAAAAATAAAAAAAAATTGTTAAAAATACGTTCTAAAGAAACATAGTGACCCATCCCAATATCCTCCTTCCCCCTCCCCCCTCCCTTATTCTTTTTTCTTACATTCCTTTTCTTACATTTTTTTTTTTACACTCCTTTCTCTTTCCCCCTTTCATGTTATGAGTACCCATCCCAATTAAATTATTTTTTTTTCCAAGTTTTTATTGTTATTGAACAACGTTATAGAATATTGTATTTGTTATTTTATTGAGACATAGCACAAATATGTAAATGCAATGCACTTTAATTGTATGTATATGTTTTCCTGTAACATTATGCTTCAACAATGTACCTCCCTGTTTGTACTCATAATGTTTTCTATACGATGACAAACCCTTCTCAATAAAAACAATATTATAATATAATAAAATAAATGACTGCAGAAACTTTCTGACTCACCCTCCTATTTTTCTTCTTCAGATACCTAGGACTAGGTTCACAGTGGTGATTATTTGATTTATTTTGCAGTAACTATTTTGGGAAATTTGTCACAAATAAAAATTACATGGGTTATTTTTCTGCAACAGCAGCAAAGAAACAATATCCTATATAATAATTCACTAGAATGTTTGTCAGAAGCCATCATGTACAGTAGAGACTGCCTGAACGCACAGAATGCTGGGAGTTCTGTGCTGGGAGCATTCTGTGCATTCAGGCAGTCGCTACAGCACATGACTGAATCTTGTGCACTGCCAGCGAGCCGGCGGAAGTACGCAGAGAAGGACCGGCCTCTTAACATTTCCCAGACCTTGGGTCGTGTACACGGGCTTTTATACTGGTTAACAATAATAAAAACATCATGCCAGGTTGCATTTGCACACTGCTACTATGTATTACATGTAAATGCAGATACATTCATAATATTAATGTGCTTCCATTGATTTCAGTGGTTTTTCCTTTGGGTGCAATAAAAAAATCAATACACCAAAGGGAGAGCATGTGTTCTCCTGTGTCATGCAATAATACAATTTATCATGTAAATACCTCCACAGGAAACAATTATTCAAAAACGCCTGTACATTTACAGCAATATTGTTGCCTGCGCGAAGGTAACACTTAAAGGGATAGTAATGTTTCACAAAAACAGCAGCTCCAATTAATCTTCATAGTATTTGAGCCATAGAAAGTGTTATTTCAATACTGTCAGTTGTAGTTCAAGAGTAATTGAATGACAACATATCCCCCTTCCGCCCCTTTTACCTAGTGTAAGCACCTCCCCTCAGATGTGGAATCTGGCCCAAAGACCAGACAGCTCACAGCAAGGGACAATCTTCTTACTGTGATAACAATGAAAGTCCTGCCCCCATTGACAGGTTTTCCCCTTATGCCAATTGAAGATTGCCCCTCTTTTAACCTACTTGCACACCACCCTGCTGCTCTGAGCTGAGCAGTGGTACATCAGTAAAAGGGGCAGGAGGGGAATACTGTATCATTCAATTACTCTTGAACTAAAACTCTGACAGTACAGAAATAACACTCTCCAAGGCCCAAATACTATGAAGATTAATTGGAGCTGCTTTTATTATGAAACATTACTATCCCATATCATAGAGTACTGATGATATTTAAAGGAGCAGTAAACTTTTTTTTTATGAAAACACATTTTAGAGAGAATTTCCTGCTGAATAAAACTAAGTCACTCCCACCACTGTCAGGTGTTTTATTCAAAATGTATAGCAGTTCAAATAATCAGGAAGTGAATTTACTGTGTTTACTTCCTGATAGTTCTAACTGACAAGAAGTGGCAGGCAGTTTCTATCACATTCTATGGAGAACTGTATGTCTCTGACTTTTCTGACTTTCCTCTCCTTTAGAATCTCACAGGAAATCCAATTAGAATTTGACCACTAGAGGGCACTGCTAATGTAAAAAAACATGGGTTTAAACTGTAATAACTCTGGAAATATAAATCTCTCAGCAGTGGGAGTACCCTTATTTTACTCAATAGGAAAATCCCTACAGTATATATATGTTCATAAAAAAAGTTTACTGCTCCTTTAAGTCTAAGTGCTAGAAGTGAGACCACCACATTTAAGAGACATGGTTTTCACATCCCTCTGAAAAACAGTTCTGTAAATTTTCATGTGGAATTCAACAGGAGGGATGATCAACCTGTGGCTCTGCAAATGTTGCTGAGCTACGACTGCTATAATTTACAGCTGTTAGTAGTAAGCTGAGAATGGTGGGAAGAGTGAATAAATAAACCAGAACAAGTTACAGAGAGCAGAAATATACAAAACAAAGTCCAGCAGTGACATTGCAGGAGCCCTGGCTCCCATGTTTCCAGGATTTTTAATACCCCTGAAAATTATATAGTGTGTAATTATAATTACATAACATCACTGGATATCTAGGGACCATTTATCTTTTTACTGCAGTAGAATAAAAAAAAAATCATAGACAAACCAAACTCACCATAGAGGAGGGAGAACAGAATAGAAAAAACAAAATTATAAAAATGAGGCTTTTAACCTATTGAATATTATGGTGCAGTTGGTTTGCTCCATCCATGCTGCACACCTTTAGCGTTTTGATTTGTACCTAGAAAACAAATTAATAAAAGTGTCCCATACGGTGAATCTGGCTTGCTTCCAGAACTGCACGACTTTACCTTACTCAATTGCACCTATGAGGTGTAACACAGACATTCCCAAACTGGAGAGAAGCTTGGAAAAGGCTGGTATGAAGAACAGTTGTGAATAGTACACTCTGGCATGGTTGTGATTTGTGTACATTTGCCAGACTAGGACTAAACCCTCATATTTATTTTTATATTTATTAATGACTAGTGTAACAAGGTCCGGGTGATGTTAATTCTTTGATTGCCAGAGGGGTGGGGTACGCAACGCATTGTGTACCCCTCTGGCACTCAAAGGGTTAAGAGGCCGGTCCTGCTCTGAGTCCTGCCGCCGATGCAGTCATGCACTGTAGAGACTGCCCAAAAGCACACAATGCTCCCAGCACAGAACTCCCAGCATTCTGTGCATTTGGGTAGTGTCTACTGCGCATGACGGCTTCTGACAAACATCCTAGCACATTATTATATAGGAATTATAATATAAGCCTAAACTAGGGCACATATTTCCATACTAATATAGAGAGCAGGACTGATCTTTTTCTTTGCACTTTGAGTTTCGGCCTGATGTTTTGGGGGTTATGGAGAACCCACTTTTTCTTTCCTTGCTGCCATTTATATGTCAACTAATTTTTATCCCTCTTGATTTTTACTACTAGTTGAACAGCCCGTTACACGGGCCACAATGCCACTGCCACCCAGTCGCGGGCCAGTCACGCGCAGTAGAGATTGCCCGCGCCACGAATGATACAGAACTGGACGCTCCTTTGGACTGCATGACTGCAGCATGCGCAGCGGTGTCTACTGCACATGTCGCGGCGTTACACACGATTTAGCAAATTATTATATAGGATATGTATTTACTGTAGTTAGTTTAGCTCTGTGAGCTCTTTTTCTATTTTTTGCTATTGCTTCTACAAAATCTCCTCTTGCTTATTCTATCTGCTTTATTTTTATTCCACTAGGTTATCTAAACATTATTGCACTTTTCTTAAAGATTCTTAAAGGGGTGGTTCTTGGCCTACTTGTGTTTGCATACACTTTGCATGGTAACTAGTGTTGTTCCTCTGGTGGCCTGTGGGGGTGATATTTTATGGCTTATAAGAGGTTCTGAAAAGTTTGCAGTCCTCTTGTGCCAGTATGCACTCGCTGCAAGCCAGGGAGGTTTCTAAGACAAGTCTCCCTCTTATACCTTTATAATACAGTTCTGTTTTGGTTTTTAATAGCTAAAATACTGGGACCTACAAAGTAGTATTCATGGTATATTTAAAGGCCCCACTGCACTTTTCCAAAAAGGACTCCTTCCTTTCTCAAGATATAAAAGCTTTTTAAAGTTAGATAGGTGTTTTTAATTGCATACACACGGGGACCAATTAGAGTTTAGTATTCATCTCATCTTAACCCCTTTGCATCCGGTGACGTACCCGGACCGTCACGCTGGTCCGGCACTTAAGGACCAGTGACGGTCCTGGTACGTCACATACTTTTACTCACCGTGCTCCTGCAGGACAGCGGTGAGTAGTACCGGGGACTGAAACGGATCGCTCCAAGACCAGAGTGATCTCTTTCAGTCCTTCGTTCGACGTGCTGGAACATGTGATCAGTTACGGGGGATGGCAAATCAAACTCGCCTATCTGGTCCTTAAAGGACCAGACACCCCGGGACCGCTGGTCCTTAAGGGGTTAAAGGGGTCCCTCTCCAATCTACATGTTTCCAAAACTGTCTCAAGATATTGTTTTTAATTTAGACAGACTTGTATGGGCATGTTAGAGTAGGTACTTGCCAAACTATGAGGTACCATGGCGTGGTGGCAAGCTTATACCATTTTGGCCAAAATGGGGACTAAATCCTCATTTATTTTTATATTTATTAGAACAGCCCGTTACACGGGCCACAGTCACCCGGTCACGGGGCAGTCACACGCAGTATAGACTGCCTGCGCCACGGCTGATACAGAGCTGGACAGCTCTGTATCAGCCACGGCGCGGGCAGCCTCTACTGCGAATGACTGCAGCACGTGCAGCAGTGTGTACTGCGCATGTTGCGGCATTACACACGATTTAGCGAATTATTATATAGGATGATTATTATATATGCCTAAGCTAGGGCACATTCACATATTGATGTAGAGAGCAGGACTTATCTTTTTCTTTAGTTTGTAAAAATGTCTGTGGCAAACAAAAACTGGTTTCTTCAAAATAGTTTAAACACCTTAAAGGGGGTGTATCACCCCTATACAAGTTAGCCTGAATAGTTAGGTTATATAGAGAATATGAGTAAAAGTGTATTCGTTTTTTTTTTTTTTTTTTTTTTTTTTGTTTTTTTTTTAAAGCTCTATTTGGTTGAAAATCCAGTGGAGGCTTTCTGCCTGTAAGCTGGAGTGGTCTTACTGGCTAGATATCGATTTCTGCCAACGAGACAACTCCAGCTTACAGACAGAAGCCTCCGTCATTGGAGGAGGCTAGATAGAGAGAGGGGAGCAGAGGCACAGTGACAGACTGCAGTTACAGAGCATGTAACCGCAGTCTATGCAGAAGTAGATGCAGGGCAGCGTTTATAACTGTAATTTCAACCAAACAAAGATTTAAAAAAGTAATAATAATAAATAAATAAATACTTACTCATGTTCACTATATAACCTAACTATTCAGGCTAACTTGTATAGGGGTGATACATCCCCTTTAAGGTCGAGGCAAATCAGGGGTGGTTTGCACTTAATCCTGTCAGTGCCAGACGGTACACAACGCATTGCTTTGTAGTGCATTGCGTACCCCTCTGGCACTGAAAGTGTTAAGGATCAGAGCCATTTTTGAGTATGTCTTTGTACACCCACACAAATTATTTATTTGGAGAGTGGAATCCAGGTCAGGCAGCAAGATGGGGGACGGTTTTCCGTACTTTTCCATTTTTTGTGCCACTATAAGAAAATCATTACCGTTTTTTTTTTAAAGCAGAAGTAGGGCTTTCTTTTGATACCATAGCTGTAAGGATACTTGATCTTTTAATTTGATTAAAAGAGAAAAAAAGAAAGAAAAAAAAAACATTTTGAATACATTTTCTGTCGGGATATGTACACTATTAGTTCCTTTGAAAAAAAATACCCCCAGATTATTCAGTTGCTTCTCTTGAATATGGGTACCCCATACGCCTACTATTTTAATCCGTTTTTAACATTTACAGCATAATATTACAAGATGAACACCATTATTTCCAGGCTGTACTTTTTCAGTATTATGCATGTGAGGATTATAGCTTAGTTGACAGTGTCCGACCCAAAATTGCTCCATAAAAGTATAGGTTTCTGAAAAGTAGACAACAGAGGGTAATTCATCAGTACAATTTTGGAGTTTTTACTGAAGCTATTTTTTCAGAAATCTGTACTAAAATCTTCGTAATATTTTTTTTAAGTAGTTTTCACATCTACACACACACATATATATATATATATATATATATATATATATATATATATATATATATATAATAAAAAAAAGGATTAGTGTTCAGCTCCTTCTTCTAAGTACGGCAATACCCCATATGCACAGGTTTCTCTGGGTTTGTGGGAGCTACGGGGCCCAAACTGGAACATGCGCATTTCCAGTTTCAAACATGGAATTTTCACAGCTTGCGTCATGGTGCCATGTCTCATTTGGGGCTGTGTACCAGTGCTCCACTTTAAAATGTCCCTGAAAAGTGTATATTTTTGAAAAGCAGACACCCTAGGCTTTCATTGCATTGATATGATAGCCCCTGAGGAAGTGTGATGCGAAACACGTTGGGCTATTGTAAGGGGTAGTGAGAGTGGATGCTCCCTGTGATAACAAACCAAGGAATAAGCATAGTGTACTTCCAACACCGACTGGGAATCGGTAGTGGATTGCACAGTGACTAGACTACGTTAGAGCAGGTCGCTAAGTAGAGCCTGAAGGATCCTTTGTGTTTGCGGCCGGAGTGAGCACTATTCAAAAGTGGTATTTTTATTGTTTTATTGTTTTTCAATAAAGAGAATACACATCCAATCCAACTTGAGAACCTGTGTTTGACGTAAGCTGCCCGTGTCAGTTGAACACGGAGAGGACATCTAAGAGAAGTTTGGGATCGAGAAATTGAATACATTGGATACTGGTATATCGGAGAGAGACCAACAGACGACCCACGTGGACATAAGAGCATTATACACGTAAGTGGATATTTGCACTTTATGAATAAGATTGTGAAGCCACATTTTATTTGTCCTTGGGAGAGCGTAAACTGTGGAGTAAAGAGCGCAAGGGAGAGGAATATAGAAATATCTTCCGGCATGTGCAAGAATTAATGGTAACTTTGATGACCACGTGGATATATTACATATGAAAAAAGACCATTTGCTGTGGAGTCAGAAGTGAGTGCGAGAGAGATACAAAGATACTTTTGACATTGTGCAACAGTAACTGTTTAATCGTAAGTGGACTATAGTATTATTGAGTGACTCGATTTATCTATTTCGGATGGAACTTTTTACATCTACCTCATTTGTAATCTGTTAGTTGAGGTATACATATTACTAAGAAGTGAGATTCCCTCTGAAAACGCTATTCTGTATTTATACAGTTGGGAACTGTGGGATCACCTGGGTATTTATTTATATGTTTTATCTACCTATTTGGGTAAAATAGGAATTTGGGCTGAACCCTGTGAGTTCCCTATAGGATATACCTGTTGGGTGAAAGATACGCAGCGCTGAAAAAAATCATCTTTTTTCTTTCATTGCATTGTGAATGGTCACATTTTTCATGCAGCCATTTTACCCCCAAATCCCTCATAAAAAACTTGATGTAAGAAAAAGATTCTGCGTTTTTCACACTTAGATTTCATTGAATGTTGCTGTAGATTTCAAGCACAGAATAGTTGCAGATATAAACTAAAAGGACTGATTAGTGTTCGGCTACTTCTTTTATGGCAACACCCCATATGAATAGGTTTCTCAAGGTTTGGGGGAGCTACAGGGCCAATTCGTGAACAGACATGGAATTTTCACAGCTTGTTTCACTGGTGCACAACTCATTTGGGTGTTTACCAGTGCTGCATTTTAAATTTTTGCCCCAAAAGTGTATATTTTAGAAAAAAGTTGACAACCCTGGGCTTTATTCTAGATATAGTTTCTTATTTTTATCAAGGCCACTTTATCACCACCTTGCACAACCTGCAAAGTAATGCGTTTTTCACAAATATTATATGTTACTGTGGATTTCAAGCACAGGATATATGGAGATATGTAAAAATGCATTGTCTAGTGTTCAGCTACATCTTCTGAGTATGGCATTGCCCCATATGCATAGGTTTATCAGAGTTTGTGGGATCTACTGGGCCCAGTTGGGAACATGCGCATTTACATTTTCAGACATGACATTTTTATGGCTTGCTTAACTGGTGCCTTTGTCTCATATGGGGTGTTTAGCAATGCTGCAATTAAAAATTTACCCCCAAAAGTATATATATTTTTCTTTTTAGAAAGGTAGGCAAACCCTGGTTTCAGTCTAGGTACATTTTGACAATTTTTCACAGTCATTTTACCACTTATCCCTCCCAAAACCTGCAGTAAGAAAGAAAAAGCAAAAAAAAAAAAATATTGACACCTATATTTCAGTGTTGCTGTGGATTTCAAGCACATGATATCTGGAGATTTTTAAAAATGCAATGTATAGTGTTCAGCTACATAGGTTTCTCAGTGTTTGAGGGATCTAATGGGTCCAGTTGGGAACATGCACATTTCCATTTTCAGACATGGAAAAAACTTGGGGCACGTTGCTTCCCATTAACTTTTCATAATGTTAGAGCTAAGGAAGGATATGTTTTGAAAAATAGAAAACAGGGTATTTCATGAGGAAAGTGGCCAAATAATAAAATAATTCTACGAAGTACTACTTTAAGCCATCACCAATGCAGAGCCCTGGTGTTGTAGGGCAATCAGGACAGCAGAAGGTGGTATCTGTCCGTTTGCCATTTCCATAGCACACACTGCAGCCTCTCTGTGGGTTTTTCTTTTGGATGGTTAGAGGGATTTTAAATGGATAGTGTCCTACACCAGGTCTCTGTGACATAACGTCTGCTGCCCCTTGAAACATAAAAACTAGAAATGACATGCAGTTGGAACTGCAAAAATCTGACTTTTTGAGTGGTGTTTGCCAATTTTTTTTGTTTGTTTTATTTAAATTAAATAAGAATTATATAGGGCAGTATGCATCAGGTAAATGGCAACCTTTTTATACCAGGTCCTACGTTTTCTCATGGTGAGGTAAGGCTGCATAAATTGATCACATAGATCCTGATGCATACTGGCTTTCTGAGGACCGCACTTTTGCCACGGACAGACTGGCACAGTTCTCTCGTCTTGCATAGTGGTCAGCATGTAAAAGCCCTTTTTGTCTCTAAACTTGACTGCCAGCAGCTCCTGTTGGCACAAAGAGGATGATGTTCCTTTTTTAGCTTGGAATGTAATAGTTCCTTTGGCATTGCTTTACAAGTGTGCCTTACAGAGCCACCGGCCACTGTGTCAAAACCAAAAAGTAAGGGGTAAATGAGATCCCAAACAATTTTCCCATTAGTTCACAGATATCCAGGAGGATCAAGTTGGCTGCCCATGGCCTTATAAATCTAAAAGCCTGGGTATATAACGTGTGTGCGTGTGTGCGTGCGTGCGTGCGTGTGTGTGTGTGTGTGTTCCCCTGGGGCCAAGGAAAGGAAGGACTCAATTTTAAATGCTGGTCCCCCAGCAATGACAAGGCCTTAACATTATGTGATGGTATGCACCCTGTTGACCCAAAGTTGTCAGAAAAGCCTGAGGAGGTACGGCACTGATTACTGAAGAAATGGTTTACATTTAAAGGGACAGTAATACTTAAATATTACTAATCCCCAAACTGTAGCCATTTTAAAACGAATTTAATTGTTCCCAGTGTCATCTATCAAACCTTTATGGTCTGAGAGATAACCATACGCAAAGGTTCCCCCTCCCTCCCACTTTCCTGAAGTCTGCATTGTACCTGAAAACGCTGACTTCAGGGAAGGGGGAGAGAGGGGGGAACTTTGTTTTCGGCTCTCTCTCAAACCATAAAGGTTTGAGAGATTAACCTGGGGACAAATCAAATCTTTTTACCATAGCTACAATATGGGGATTAGTAATATTTAAGTATTACTATCCCTTTAAATAGTCCTGAAACGGACTGAAGCCATGGCAACAATGATCAAGATTCAGTAGATAACCACATCCCTCTGTTACAAATGAACTGGCTCTGCTGTCCTCTTTAGGCGAGGTTGAAAACTGCTTCTCTTAATGGAATTCATGATCTTCTGAACATATTTTCTCTTGGGGCCTCTCTGAACTCCAGCTTATACACCCGTCTCCACAACATGGGGTACCCAATTGTCTTGGCTGGATTCTGTATTCTAGTTCAAGATGACATGTTCCAGCTAGCTCCCCAACTGAAATCCCAATCTCCTCATGCGATTTTAAATTGGGGTTTAAATGGGAAGTATGTCCTGAAACTGAGAGAGGATTCTGGTCTCCACTGGTCACAACTTCTGACCTGGGACCTTTTGCCTTGAATCCAAAAAAGTGCCCTGGGATGGGAGAATGTTGTTCTTCTATCCTGTGGTAAGAAGGAACTCTACCCACTGGACATCAGTTTAATAATTCTTCCTGGTGTTCAGCACAGATTCAGAAAGTGGCAAAGCAACCAACTTACTTTAAGAAGAAATATTCGCTAACCAGAATAGCAGCCACAGAGCTCTCGTTGCTGCCAAAATAATGTGGATGAGTCTTCAATTAGCTTTATCCTGTCAAGAGAAGTGCCACATGAAAAGCTGGCAGCTTCCTTAATGGTTGCCCTTTTCCTTGACTAGGACCGGAAATCCCACAACTCAGTAGGCGTATCCTGGCCAGCAGTTTTCTTTAGGCAATCGTCCCATAGATTGGCTGAATCTGAGAAGGGCAATGTCTTATCATAAGCCACACATGATTTCAGTTTCTGCTATGTTCTATCTTCTTTGAATCCCATAGGCACTATGTCATTCTTGCACTTAAAGGGATAGTAATACTTCAGTATTACAAATCCCTATATTAAAGCCCTTGTAAAAAGAAACGTTTTGCCCCCAGTGTCATCTCTCAAACCTTTATGGTTTGAGAGATGAACGCTTCTAAAGTTGCCCTCTCCCTCCCCTTCCCCGTAGTCAGCATTTTAGCTGACTCAGGGAAATCCGGTCAGAGATCATCAGGCGGCTCTGCAGCAGAGCCGCAATCTCGTTAACTAAAAACAAAAACTTTCACTAAAACGGTCTTCTACGTGTGGTTGCAAGCCAAGCACACGTAGAAGACCATTTCAGTGAAAGTTTTTTTTTTTTAGTTAACGCGACCAGGCTGTGTTGGAGAGCCACCTGAAAGTCGTACGACTCTCTTCCCTGCAGTCAGCTACAATGCTGACTACGGGGAAGGGGGAGGGAGAGGGCAACTTTAGAAGTAAGTGTTCATCTCTCAAACCATAAAGGTTTGAGAGATGACACTGAGGGCAAAAAGTTTCTTTTTACAAGGGCTTTAATATAGGGATTTGTAATACTGAAGTATTACTATCCCTTTAAAGGGATAGTAATACTTAAAATGTAAAAAAAAAAAAAAAAAAATTATATATATATATATATATATATATATATATATATATATATATATATATATATATATACTAGTTGAACAGCCCGTTACACGGGCCACAGTGCCTCTGGCAGCCGGACGCTCTATCAGCCACGGCGCGGAGAGTCTGTACTGCGCATGACTGCCACACTCACAGCAGTGTCTACTGCGCATGTCGGGCGTTACACACAACTTACCGAATTATTATATAGGATATATATATATATATATATATATATATATATATATATATATATATATATATATATATATATATATATATATATATATATATATATATATATTGTAGGGTTTATCCCCCTGAGTAAAACTGGGTACTCCCACTGCTAAAATGTGTTTTATTCAAAAGTTATTACAGCTCAAAGTTGAATTTTTAGGTGCAATATCACAATGGCCTGAAATTGTACAGTGGCGCTGTTGCTACACCATCCTATGGAGATGTATGGTCCCGGGACCAGAGCTGTCCATAGGCTGGTGTAGCAACAACGCCACTGTACAATTTCAGGCCACTGTGATATTGCACCTACAAAATTCAACTTTGCGCTATAATAACTTGAATAAAACACCTTTCAGCAGTGGGAGTACCCTTGTTTTATTCAGGGGGATAAACCCTACAACATATTTTAACTATCCCTTTAACTTGAAGGCTAAGGAGTAGTAGATATCCTTAAAGTGTTAGTAACGTCCCTGAAAAAATCTTTATAACTTTTTTGTGCATGCCTTTGCTCATAAACCCCTTGGATGTTAAAGACATCTTCAATGCATTGCAAAGCAATGTGCTTGAGATCTAGCATCTAAAGGGTTAATTGTGACACATATATGAATATAGTCAGTGCATGCTAGTGTCACTGCAAAAATGTATTCATCATCTTCCCTAACACAGCTACCAAATACTTTTATATAAGAAAAATATAATTCAAGCCTGACACCACACAGATAACTTGCGTCTGCTATCTCAAGCTCTCAGGAAGCTCGAGCAATCAGTTAATGTCAGTTTTTTTTATGAGAATGGATTATACTAAGCATTAGAGGCCACTGTATCTTGTGCTGAAGAACACGCAGGATATTGGTTGATATAGTGCATTGCAATTAGTAATTTGATAACATCCTTACACAAAGCAGCAATCTGCAGTTTCTCATGTCCCATAAAAAACCAGGTCATACCAAGCAGCAAATAATCCAAATCAATTAAAAATGAATAAATGTACGGACATTAGGAGATGCAAGCCATCCTCTGACAACTTCCCTCTGGAGACCAACTTCACTAATGGAGGCCAAATGGTTTGTTTACAAGTAGCCTCAGAAAGCTGGTTTACTATTACAAACAATGACTTAACTCCAAGCATTCTACTGGGGAAGAAGAGGTAAAGAAACTAGATCATAAGTTTACCCAAAGCATGAATGATAAACATGCAGCCTATGGGCTGCATGCGGCCCCTGGCTTGTCAAACTTGAAGCGGAAAGTTCACCTAAAAAAAGTTTTTGAGCATGGGCTTTAACCCCTTTAGGACCGGCAGCATGCACGTGTGGCCGGCACTTAAGGACCAAGGACTATTTTTTTTTAATTCTTTTATCCGGTTCCAGGCTCCTCGAACAGCGTGCAGCAGCGCGAGGAGCCTGGAATTCTATGACGGTCCTGGCACGTCATAGGTCATTAACGCAAAACAACCCATGACGTGCCATGACAGTCAAGGGTTGTTGAGGGGTTAATGTAAAAACAAGATTAGCGCTTTTTTTTTCTGGTAGTGGAGATATTTAGATTTCAAATTGGGCACTTCCGCGTTCTGCAGGACCCTGTATGGTACGCACAATGCCGCAGAACTTCCCAGCTACCCCAGGGAGCGCGATCACGCTCACCTTCATAGCTGTATTTCTGTGGGCAAACGTTACAGCAAACTCCGTTTACAATGCTACTGAGGTTGCAACCTCAGTAGCATTGTAAACGGAGCCTGCTGTCCATGCTCAAAATTTTTTTTAAGTGAACATTCTGTTTAAGCCTTCTACTGCCTCTTTTTCATACTGTAATACAGACTGGCACCAGAGCTTTGTGAGTAGGCCATTACATAGTAAACTGTGTTGCCATCATGCTGGTGATCAGTGACAGAGGATCCGACGCACTCACTGACAGAGCTGTTGCGTCGACACACGTTGTTCTGTCTGCACTGAGCCAACCAAAGCCTCTGCTGAAGTAGTTCAGTGTGAGCAGAAGAAAACATGGATCCACTCTACCACACTTTAACAAATGAGTGTGGCAAATCCTATGTCATGGAGGACCTGCATGATGGTAATTCTAGACCTTGGGTCTTTGTGCATGTGGAGGAAAGGACCTAAGAGTGTCTAGATAATTTTAACCCTTGGAGTGTCAGAGTATGCAATGCGATTCCTTCTATTGATCCAGCTCACTGTCCCAGACCACTCCCTTTTGATAGAATCACTGGCTTTAATGTTGTGACATAAGGCAAGTAGCAGTCAGTAATTTGATACCAGCAGGAGTAATGTACATTTTCGTGTAGCCCACCACAGGCATCGCATTCGGTCACAGCAGTTAATGGGCAGATCTCCCTCTAGTGTTTAGAACTCTGTGGTGTGCCGGAGCAGCCGGCTACACAATAATGTCCAGTGATATACACTGACCCCCTTCCGCATAGCTGCACTAGCAGAGAACAAGTGCCCTGCTGCTCTCATTTCTGCATTGTCCCCGAATGTCAGAATGGAAAGGTGGTCACCCTAATGTGGTCTTCACCCCTTAGCGCCTACAAACCTAGCAGAAAAAGGGTTAATTTGACCACACGCTAAGAGGGTGAGCAGAATGGGTAGAGCACTCAGTAAAATACACAGTATATGAACTGCCCCTTCACCTGGGGTTTCTGTCTTGCAGCTATATTGAAGGCTACAGTATTATTTACTCCTACAGAGCTAGGCAGGGGAGAGGGACATATTAACACTATAATCAGCTGGGCTCTGCTAGGGCCTTTGCTTGTAGTGCATAGTGACCCAACTAAACCCTGCACTTATATGGCCAGAGGAAAGCTTTATGGGGATGGAGAAACATATTCATCCTCCTCCTCTTTAAAACTCCACTCAATTAGGCTTTTAACCACTTGAATGTTAGAGATGTCTCCAACACACTGCAAAGCAATGATTATCAGAGCCCTCTAGCATTAAAGGGGTTAAAATCATGGGAATTTGACTCCAAATATGCAGTTTTTTTCTCCAGAATTCCTCCTCCTTTTTGTGAAAAACACAAAATGTGCTTTATGTATAACCGAAACAAGCAATTCTGGGGCAAATCAATAAAGGACACATAAAATATCTACAGGATTAAATTGGGCTTTTGACCCCCTGGATGCTAGAAAGATCTCCAGTGAATTGCTCTGCAATGTGTTGGGGGGGGTGGGGGGTGAAGCCATCCTATTGCTGCCATAGCAACAACTCCACTGTAGAATTTCAGACCACTGAGATACTGCATCTAAAACGGTTCAACTTGAAGCTGGAATAACTTTTAAATAAAACACCTCTAAGTCTTGGGAGTACCCTTGTGTTTACGGTGGATGACAGACGCTTCAATATTATATATTTATTTTACATTGGCAAGAGAGAACTCCAACTCACATCCTGGATTGCTCCATCAGAGGAGGAGGAGGTAAAAGGAAACAACTGGGGAGGGGAAGAGACGAAGATTAACAGGCTGAAGTACAGAGCTGCATCCCAGCCTGTCCTGGACTGACATCATAGGACAGAATTAAAATGCCCAAATCTCTGAAAATACTTCATAAAAAAAAAAATTAAAAAAAATCCCGGATTCAAAACGTATTAGCATGGAAGATTTATTTAAGAAGCGGTTTACTAAAGGTGAGTTCCCCTTTAAATCAGTGGATATTTCAGGAATTTTTATTTCGCCCCTATTAGTCTGACCAAGAATGGCTTGGTCCCTGTTATACATAAAGCACGTTGTTTTTACCTTTTGTGCCTCACACAATAAAAGGAGACATTATGGAGCAAAAAAACGTCATCATGGGCATTGCTGCAAAATGTCATGCCAATTGGACACTGCACCCCCAAACAAAACAAAAGTTTGAGCTGCAATACATTTTGAATAAATTACCTCAGCAGTGGGGGATAAACCACACAATGTGTATGTTTACATATTAAGTGTTACCATCCCTTTAACACATTGGCCCATATTCCTAAAAGCAAACTGGAGTTATTCTGGAGTAGACCAGCTGCACCATACGGGACAAACAACAATTCCTGTTAAATTTAATTGGGTTTTAATGCCTTGAGATGTCTCCAGTATTCAAAGGGTTAAAAGGTTCTATTCAAGTGCATGAGGATTTAGGAATTGGTATTTCTCCTTTGTGGTGCAGTTGGTTACCAAATCCTTTTATTTGGTTTCATTAGTACAATCCCCACCCCCATCACCTGATGCAAAGTCTATTGCAGAAGGAGTAAGTTTCTGGAAATCAATACATGTGGGATTAACTTACAGACACAGACTGGAAGGAAATGAGCGGCAGGGAAGGGAATGTATTGAAAGTCCATGTGTGTGCGTGCCACAAAGTAATTTACATTAAAGCGGAACTATCGTGTACGTATAATTCACTCCCAATTAATTGTCAGTATACCGGTAATCATGGAAATAGTGTCATAACGTTTGTTAAGTGTCAGCATTATTTGCAATCACAGCTTCGTATTGGACTTACATCAACAAGACAGCGCAGACATCTAGGCGGAGTGGGATCTGTGCACCTGTACGGTCCATCCCTGTCTGGTCACTCACAGGTTATTTGCCAAAGGGGGAGTTGCACTGATAGCCTCCCACTCCCCTTCACCTGATCGCCTCCCATTCGCCTGATCGCTTACCCTCCTCTTCGCCTCATCACCTCCCCCTCCATTTCGTTCCTTCCCCCACATTCTTAGGTCCTCAGTCTTAGTAAAGACCAGTTTCTTACATACCTTATATGCCTTTCTAGTGCCGTGACCCTTTGATAAAATTTCCCAAGTTGTGGGGACTCCAACAGTAAAATTATTTTCGTTGCTCCTTCATCGCTGTAATTTTTCTACTTTCATGTTACAAAAACATTTTCTGATGCTTTTTGGCAGGGGTCAAGTCCTAAGAAAAGAAGTGTGGGAACTCACCCAAAATTTCCCCCCGCCCAAAATAAATTTGTATGGCTCACGTCAAGATTGTCTTTCTCGTGCGTGTATCATTACATGTATGAGTGTGTCTATCTCACTCTATGTATGTCAGTGCATGTGTGTGGGAATTTCTGTGTCTATATGTGTGTATGTCTGTTGCATGTGTCTTTGTCTCTATTACTGTTGCATGCATGCACACACATTGCCCCATCAGCTTCATCTTGCCCCCTCATCTCCATATTGCCCTCACATTGCTCCCATCAGCTCCAACTTGCCCCCATCACCTCCAAATTGCCCTCCATCATTTCCACATTGCCCCATCAACTCCATATTACCCTCACATTGCACCCATCAACTCCAACTTGCCCTCACATTGCCACCATCAGCTCCACATTGCCCTCACATTGCCCCCATCAGCTCCACATTGCTCCCATCATCAGCTCAACATTGCCCCCATCATCAGCTCCGCATTGCCCCCATCATCAGCTCCACATTGCCCTCGCATTACCCCCATAAGCTCCACGTTGCCCCCCCATCAGCTCCACATTGCCACCATCATCTCACAAACATACTTCTGGTTTGACATATCTCAGGAGCTAATGGAACGGCTCCAATGTATTATAAATGTGAATTGGAGGCATCACATCACTACTCTGGTGCACTCGGTCCGGGCCTCCGATTATCCACTCAATTAAAAGTATAAGGGCAATATACCCAAGCGGCTGGGGGAATCTACATTAAACCCCTGCTAGTGGAGCCCTGGTTTTAGGTGACCCCTGGCAAATGTCATTCGACCCCTGACAGGGTCGTGACCCACAAGTTGAGAACCGCTGGCCTATCTGCATGCCCCTCCCTCACTTACACCAGCTGTAACACTGACATGCCCATCCTCCCTTTCCACATTTCAGACCTTTGCTTACGTATAATTTACACATTGGGACCTGTAAGGATGTGCCGAAATACATCACACCTAACTCCAGCTCACATCACCACTGCATGTGCATGTTGGCGGTTCCTGTGGTGGTATGTATAAAAACACCTCCATCCCCACACTTCTTTCCACTCTACTCACAGGATTCAAATACTACTATTAAATATTGTACATTCATTTCCTATTGCCGGGATGCTTACCCAAATAAAATATGCTTACCTCCAGACTACCATTTCCTTTATGAACACACTTTGCATCACACAAGTCTAACCCTGACAGGACACCTTTAGTCTTATATTTACTTCATATGTTCATTGCATAACCTCACATTCAGTCCTGTCTGACAAAATGAATACTAAGACTCACTAAGACTAAGACTCACAAAGGCAGTGTTTTATAGCACCAGTAACCCTTTTAACCCCTTCAGTGCCAGAGAGGTAACCAAGTCATTGCTTTGCAATGAGTTGAATACTCAGAGGCCACTAAAATGTATCACAACAAACAACCTATTCTTCCCTCACTCCTTCCCTTGCACAGAAAATTATGTGCCAGCATTGCCAGTAAATGATAAACCTGAAAACAATGATCAGTAACAAACTACAGTGGCAAAATAAAGCAAAGTCCTGTCTTGCATTAAAGGGATAGTAATACTTTACTTTTACTAATCCCCATTTTATACAACTTAAAAAAAATATTTAACTTCAACGGTCTTCTACGTGTGCTTTAGAAGAAAGGAGGTTTGAACTTTAGCAGATAAACAGGTTTTTTATAATAAGGTCTGTTATAGTGTGGAATTCTTTGCCCAAGGATGTGGTAATGTCACATACAATGGATACATTTAAGCAGAGATTAGATGCGTTCCCACCTAAAGTAAACATACCATATCATATTGTGTAGTAGCAGGTAAAAAGGAGATTCTGGAAAATAGACTAATACCCATTTTGGAGTGGGGAAGGTTTATAGAATTCTAACTTTCTGAGATATAATGAGTCAAAGATTGTACTTGGAATTACCTACACAACTATGGAGAGAAAAAAAAAATCATGCCAGAGTACCAAGTAAAATATTCAACTAATTTAACTAAATTTGAAATATCAAGGAACACTCCACTAACTGAAACAACTCTATTTTGTACAGTCACTGGCAAACACAGGTGCTTACAGTATGTATCAAAGTCACATAAGGAAACATATATTGGCAAGAAACAGAGACAGAGTCTAACACACTGACAGAAGACAAAGGTGACTGAGAAGCAAAAACCCAGTGATTGACAGAAACTCAATGACAAACTCAGTCAAATAATAATAATACAGGCAGCTAGATAATAAATTTATTTTGAAGTGTAGGTTGAATCTGGGATTTATGAAGCAGTAATACAGCTAATGTCATCTAACTGATCTGTTCATATAGGATTCCCTGCTACTGAAATTGAAGGAGACAGAGTAGGCAGAGTGGCCAAGCAGTTCTCAGAGTTAGAGCTTGGGTGTGAAATGTAATCCTATTGGGAGGTGTATTCTGCAGCTTACCAACCACTTTGAGAGCATTGTGCACACCAACACATGGATTAACCCGTTGAATGCCAGAGTGGTATGCAACACATTGCTTTGCAATGCATTGCGTACCACTCTGGCACTCAAAGGGTTAAAGACTGCATCATCTTCCTACTGCTTCACCTCTGCTGTTCACATCATGCACAGCAGTGTTTTCTGGTGGGAATTACTATTTCTTTTTACCAAGCATATGATTAGCTAGTCTTATCATTGTTCACTGAATTAGTGGACATTTTGACACTGAAGATGCAACCTAGAGATAAAAGCATATGTAAATGCTCCAACACTAAAAATAAATATAAAAAACAAAAGTTAGAAAATGAACTATGTGCACAGGGATAAATACGAGATAAATTAACAGACCAGATTGCTCACGAGTTCTCCAAAGCAAAGTGAAGTGATGCCTTAGGGACCTCAAAAGGAAAAATGGTGTAGTAAAGGATCTGGTGAAGGGGCTTGTACATGTGTAGAAAGTTACCTAAAAAGTTATGGGAATTATATTCCCATAGTTTAAAACCAATACGCTCTTCATCATTCCTGCTGGTCTGGGTAATGGCAATGTTTCTGGGAGAGGTAAAGAGAATGCTATTCTCTCCACTGATGCACCATGTGAGTGACTCAAATATTTGGACAATGGTCTTTACAGCAAATTAGAGAAAACTCCCAGAGGAGCTCAGAGAAGCATGCATATTACCCAGCCCTGCAGATCATCAAGATCTGCTGACTGGATCGGGAGAAGATTACAGTCATAAGCTACAGGAACTCTATTACCATAGCTTTCAGGGGTGGGAAAAAAAATGCCAAAGAAGCTAGCTAAGAGTTTAGGGAGGAGGTGAATAAAATAATATAACAGTTTATAAAATACCAGATACCTGATTTTAGGAAACTTCCTACAGTTTCAAAGCAAGTTTCCTTTATCCCCTTTCAGTGCCAGGGGCTTTGGTAATTTATTTATTTTTACCCATTTTCCAGTAATTTTATCATCCCTCTTTTTAGTTTTGAACCCTTTAGGTATCTTTCTATTATTAACCCCTTAAGGACCGGGAAAATCAGAGGTGGATTTGACTTAAGGACCGGAGCAATTCTGACCTTTTTGACTATGTCTTTGTTCAACAGTGTTTTCCCTCTTAGGTTTTTATTCCACCCCCATAAATTATATACTGTTTTTTTACAAACAAATAGGGCTTTCCTTTGATACCCCACTTATATGGATAAACCACCATTTACTTTATTAAAATTAAAGAAAAAGGTAAAAAAAATGTAAAAAAAACATCATTTTTGTTTTTTCTCTTGGGATCAATTGGGCGCAAAGGGTTAAATATTTATGGAGACTGCATGAAAGGTATGACTAGTCAGTCATACCTACAAAATGTGCAGTTTAAAGTGGCCACTGTCCCCCCTGGGTGAAAATCCCCATGTCCCTTTTTCCCACCCTATTTTCCCACTTTTTTGTTAATTACATTTGGTGGTGTGTGTAAGTGTATTACATGACTCCACAACAGTCACACTTCCAATTTTGTTTCTTGAGATTTTTTTTTTTTTCTTTTTAATAAAATATTTTATTTGTAAAAAAAAAAAAAAAAAAAAAAAGTGTGGTGTTTTTATTTAAAAAAAAAAAAAAAAAAGTGTATTTAGCAGGTCAGAAATTGACCTGCATTTAGCCATCCTCCTGTACCAGCAGTGAAGGGGTTAACACCCCCAGCTGCTGTATTTTTTATTTCCACTAGGTGTCTCCTCTCTGCTTTTGTGTCCCTTACTTTGATGTAAGGGACGCATTAGCAGAGAGGAGACACTAGAGGCAGTGAGTAGCACTGCCTCATTCACAGACTTAGAATGCCGGTACATGTGATCGTTGACTCAGCGATCACATGACCCGGCACTACCGACAGAGGCTGAGACTGAACGGTCCGGTACTGGACCGTTCAGTCTCAGCCTGGATTGAATGGTAGCAGCGTGCACGGCGGCGCGCTGCTACCATTTAACTCTTGACGTACCAGGACCATCACTGGTCCTTAAAGCAAATTTACCCTTGACGGTCCTGGTACGTCAAGGGTCGTTAAGGGGTTAAAAGCAACATTTTGTCTGAAGATTCGTTATACACAATTGGTGTAACAAGGAACATTTTGAGATTTAAAAAGAGGATTTTAGTCTTACCAGTTAAATCCTTTTCTCTTAGGCCATACAGGTTACTGATAACTCTGGGTAGGAGATCCGCCCCTTTAAGTAGGCAGGAACAATTCTAGAATTGTATGCAGGGGGTGGAGCCTACCTTCCCACCTTGGCTGCAGGTAGCCAACCAGCTCCAGAAAGATCTGAGACATTACCTATTGACTAGACAGTAGAAGGGAAAGAAGACTCTGTGAGAATGACCCCAAAGGACCCCTACAGTCTGCCACAGGAGAGCTAAGAATGGTCCCTTGACAGGGTGGGAGACCAGTAACCTGTATGGACTAAGAGAAAGGGATTTAACAGGAAAGACTAAAATCCTCTTTTCTTTTTCATCCAATACAGGTTAGTGGTAACTCTGGGATGTCCAACCACTGAGTTTCTCAGAGGCGGGAAGTAAGGCAAGGAACAGGCGCAAGGCCCCCAAAGCCACAAGAGCAGATATGAACCATCAGATCAGAGATAGCCCAACAAAACAAATGAAGTGTTAGTGGACACTGAACAGGGGTAACACCAGCCCAGCTATCATCCAGCACACTGAACTAGAGCCAACGGGGCTCAAAAGTGAAGGAAGCACAAAGAACCGAAGAAGATCCTAGACAGGCAAGACTGCATCCAGGATCTTCCTCCCAAAGCTGGCATCAGCCAATGCCAGCACATCAACACGGTAGTGCTTCAAAAGGTGTGCACCGACAAGTGGCAGCCTTGCACAACTGATCAGTGGAGGCCTGATTCTTGTAAGCCCGAGAAGCCCAAACAGATCTTGTAGAATGAGCTGTGACCCTAAAGGGGTCAGGCTTCTTTCTCAGCTCGTAAGCCTTACGAATAGTGGACTTGATCCAAGAAGCAATAGTCACCTTGGATGCAGGTCTTCCTGCCCAAGGACCCTCAGGAATGACGAACGCTGCGTCAGATTGCCTGACAGACTCAGTGTGATGTACATAAAACTTGAGACAACGCACCACGTCTAACAAGTGGAAATTCCTGTCCTTGTCAGAGGTGGGGTTAGGGCAGAAAGAGGGCACCACAATCTCCTGAGTGATGTGGAACTCCGAAACCACCTTCGGGAGAAACTCTCGAGAGGTGTGAAGCACAACCTTGTCCTTGTGAAACACCAAATAGGGTCGTTTACAGGACATAGCATGTAACTCTGCAACATGACGGATAGACACAATCGCCAGGAGAAAAAATATTTTCCACGTCAACAGGCATAGAGGAATAGTAGCCAAAGAGTCAAATGGAGGGCGCTGAAGAACGTCCAAAACCAAGTTAAGATCCCACGGAGGAATGGGATTCTTGAAGGCTGGACGAGTATGAGCAATGCCCTGGAAGAAAACCTTGACATCAGTAAGGATGGCAATGCGCCTCTGAAAGAAAACAGAGAGCAGACGTCTGAACTTTAAGGGAACTCAAACTGAGGCCCTTATCCATACCGTCCTGCAAAAAGGCCAGGACCATAGGCAGATCAAATTCCTGAGACAGGTCCTTATCGGCACACCAAGATAGGAAGGTCGACCAGACACGATGGCAGATCTTGGAAGAAACAGGTTTGTGGGCACTTAGCATAGTGGCCACCACACCAGAAGAAAACCCTTTCTTCCTCAATATTGAGGATTCAATTTCCAAACCGTCAAGGCTAGACGATGAATATCCTCCTTCCACAGGTAACCCTGTAAAAGAAGATCCAGATGGCAAGGGAGCCGGAATGGCTCCGCCACTGACTGGTGAGGCCAGTACAGAGCAATCAGAACGACTGAACAACGCTCCAGTCATAAATTTCCGTAACACCCAGTACAACATAGGGAGGGGAGGAAAAATGTAGGCCAGAGGGAATAACCAAGCAATGAACATTATTTCCACCGCCAGAGCTAGAGGGTCCCTCTATCGAGAGCAGAACCTCGGAACCTTCCTGTTGTGTCTTGTCGCCATCAGGTTGCTGTAAGGAAGACCCCATTTCTGAACAATGAGAGTGAACACCTCTGGGTGCAGCTCCCACTCTCTGCTGTCCACTGTGTGTCAACTGAGGAAGTCCGCCATGACGTTGTCTATGCCAGGAATGTGTACTGCGGACATGGCAGGAATGTGTTCTTCTGCCCGGGACAAAATAGCTTTGACCTCTAACAAAACAGTGAGACTTCTTGTTCCGCCCTGCTTGTTGATGTAAGCCACTGCCATGGCTTTGCCAGACTCCACCCGGATTGTACAGTCTTCCAGCTGAGATGTCCAATGATGAAATACATGAAATATCACCTGAAGCTCCAATACGTTGATGGGAAGGAGAGATTCTTCCGGAGACCACCGACCCTGTGCACTCAGGCGACCCAGGACCGATACCCTTCCGGAGAGGCTGGCATCTGCCGTGGTCCAGAAGGAAACTAGAAAGGACTTGCCCTTCAGGACAAACTCAGTTCCACATGAAGAGGAAGTGACATCAACATCTTCAGAAGGTCCGGCCGAGCCCTGCACACCTGGATCACAAACCGCTGTAGTTCCCTGGTGTGTGCCATGGCAAACGGTACCACCTCTATGGTGGAAATGAATTTCCCCACGAGAGATGACAGCTTCTTGGCTGGAACTGGATCTTAAGCCAGTATCGCAAAAACCCTGTGGGCGATCTGGCGAGCCACCTTGCCCGTGAGAAACACCATGTTCTTCTGGGTATTGAAGAGGAGGCCCAGGAAAACCAGACGCTAGGATGGGACAAGATCTGATTTGTCCAAGTTGATGATCCACCCGTGATGGGTGAGCATGAATGCATTGCTGAACCTGCTGATGAAGAAGTTCCACAGATGAGGGTTTCAGAAGCATGTCGTCCATGTATGCAGTAACTCTGACGCTGTCTCGGTGGAGGCCTGTCATGGTTTGTTTTGACACTCAGACACAGAGTTAAGATAAAAACACAACTTTATTGAAAGTTTAAAGAAAACCCTCACGGGTTTGACATACACATATATCTCAACACGTAATTAGCACAATGCAATGGTGAACAGTGGTACGGTGAATAATAATAGAGGCTCTACCGGCCTTGCCAATACCGGGTAAGGCAGCCTGAAGAATAGTACAATGACAGAGAAGGCTCTACCGGGCAGGGCAGCCTGGAGACTGATGCAACAAGAGAGACGGCTCTACTGGCCCTGCCAATATACCGGGCAAGGCAGCCAGGAGGCTGGTACAACTAGAGAGAAGGCTCTACCGGCCCTGCTAATATACCGGGCAAGGAAGCCAGGAGGCTGGTACAACTAGAGAGAAGGCTCTACCGGCCCTGTCAATATACCGGGCAAGGTAGCCTTGGGCCCAGAGGCGACAAGTACTGGTACAAGAGTGTAAGTGGCCTCAGCGACTGACAAGTGGTGGAGCAAACCAGTCGCACATACTGGACTACACAGACGTCTACCGGTGCTATATAGGTGTCAGCGAGCAGCCAGTGAATTAGGAGCAAACCAGTACCCGCGTACTGGACGACACAATGAGACTACCGGTGCCGTATGGAACGCAGCAGGCAACCAGTGATATATAGAGCGAACCAGTACCCACGCACTGGAGTACACAATAGCACTACCGGTGTAGTATGGGAAGCTGCAAGCAACCGGTGATAGATGGAGTGAACCAGTACCTGCGTACTGGAGTACACAGACACTCAGGGATGAAAATGTCACCCAGGCGACATGAGGACGGAGAACTCTGCACACAATCCAGAAGCAGGAACAGACAACCAGGCCAGGACAGGAAGCTGGAACAGTAATGGCAGACGGCCGGATCAGGAACGGAAGCAGGAATATCAGCCCAAACCGGATCAGGAACAGAGGCAGGAACCACTTCAGCAGAGGAAGCTGTCAGGCAGGTAAGCAGACGGAATCTGGAAGGTAATGTATGCAGCAAAGGCCCAGGGAACTCGGGAAAAGGATGCAGGTGGCTATAGACATAGAGACACCACGAAAGGGCAACCAAAGGGTGCCAGAACCCAGTCTATATAGGCAATACTGGGAGGATTCAAGACAGGCAGCCAATGGAGAGCCTTCACAGATAACTGACAGGAGAAGGCAGCAATCACGGGCACCGTGATAAGGACAGACACTAAGGCTCCCAGGACACGGTTGAAGACCTGAGGAGCTGTCGTCAAACCAAATGTAAGAGCTGAGAACTGAAAATGTCCCCAGTCACAGGCAAACCGGAGGTACTGCCTGCTCTCTGGATGAATAGCAAATGTGTAATTACGCGTCCTGAATATCCAGAGATGCAAGGAATTAACCCGGGGACATGGCAGCAATCACCATCCGTACAGACTCCTGGTGATAATGAGTCCGGGTCATAAAGGAATTGAGATCCTTAAAGTCCAAAATGGGATGACATCCTTCATGGAGACCACAAAGAGGTTTGAGTAAAAACCCATACCTCTGCCCTGAACATCCTTGTCCAGAAGAGCGTTTCTCTGTGCCCTGACGCGTATGAGAAGGAAGAAAGCGAAAGGGAGGAAGAGAGATGAAAGGGATCCTGTACCCTTCCGTCACTACCTGCAAAACCCAAGAGTACGTCACTGAATCCTCCCAAGTGCTGTGATAGTGAAGTGCTGTGAAGTGAAGGGAGCTCAGGCACCCGAGGGCTCAGGATCAGCCTCAAAAGGGTCCCCAAAAAAACTGAGAGGCCCACCGCAGAACATTCCTCAACATCTGAATCCACCAGCAGTTCCTCCTCAGAAGAATCTGACACGTCAGGTACACCCTGAGGCTTTGGCAGGGAAGACCTGACAAAGGAGGGGGTCTGCCAAGAATGAAAGACCCCCTTGTAACTGGGATAGAAAGAATTGCAAAGTGGATCCAAGGTCCCTAGTAGCTGCCTTGAACGCTTGCACTCAGACTGGCTCTAATGCATGGCTGGAGGTCCCTGGGAGACTCTCAAGCACAATAGAGGCTACAGAGACCCCAGCATCCTTATAGTCTTAGGTCTGGCCCCAAGCTCCAACGGTATAGACATTCTCACAGTGTCAATAACCTTACTGTATAAGAAATCACCCAATTACAGTATGTATGATTAAAATTTCACCCCAGAAATCTCTAAAATACTTATCTGGCAGGTGAAGGGTTAATCAGCAGAGAAGAGAAGGAGAGTCCAAGCCCTGCATAGGATACTCATTCTGGAATGATCACAAAATGGCTGCCACGGCGGAAACCAATCAGAAACGAGTGTGCAAAGCAAGCAATCACGAAAAAAGTACCCAAACAGTGCCCGAAGCCCCCCAACACAATGGAAACATGAATCAGATGATAGAGCAAGGGCAGACAAGAAAAATGAGCCATCTCTGAAGTCGCTAGGTTAAACGGTTGCAGAGATATGTCCCAAACTGTACAGTCCCATAGGACTGTGCTCAAATTTTACAAAATTGAAGGTGCAATATTAAAAGACACGAAACATCACTAGAACATGTTAGGATACCCAAAAACACTGAACCAGTAGGAAAAGTGTCAGAAACCCCCCCAAATGAAAGCCAAATTAGCAGATAAAGGGTTAACCATCACATAAACAAACCTGCTCCAAACACCCAACTGACATACAGATAGACCCAATGAGTGCAGGAGTGTGCAATAGGAACTTCAAATGAAAAACCCAGTGCGGAGGGGCACTGTGGGACAAGTGGACCTGCAGCACTAAAAGGGTTGCTCACCTTTCCTGCAGATCTTCTGTCTTCAGATTACCATGTTTTAAGAAGAAGCCTCAGTGGGCAACTCCTGAGGAAAGAACTTGTACCCAAGATTTTCCCCCCCAGGGCTTAAGGTACACAAAAAGCACCTGGTCACTGAGCTAGCCACATCTAAGGGCATTGTCAGTTATGGTAATCAGCCTAATGGTGGTATTGCGTTTCTAACAGAAAAATAAAAAATTTCTAAAGCTAAAGCAGAACTGTTCTCTTGCCTGTGTTATCTTCACCAAGGAACAAATCTTCCTGGAGCTGGTTGGCTAGCTGCAGACAAGAAGGGAAGGTAGGCTCCACCTCCTACATACAATTCTAGAATTGTTCCTGCGTACAATTAAAGGGGCGGATTGCCTACCCAGAGTTACGAGTAACCTGTATTGAATGACAGAGAATTATTATTATTATTCTTTATATAGCACCAACTAATTCCGCAGCGAATAGTGTACATGACAATTATTTCCAGCGTAAACGGACCCCCAATAAGTATAGGTGCACAAATGTATGTCATTCCCTAGACCACCCCAAACAGTTAACAGCATAAAATCAGTTGATATTTTCTTGGAGACAATCAAAATGCAGTAAGCATAGATTGAAGTCTTAATTACCCCATATCATAATATAGATCCCAATGTATCAAATGAGGGTTCTCTTGCACATCTATCCCTAGCCAGTGTGTACAAATGCTTCTAGTAGGTGGAACTAAATAAGAAAATAGGCTATTTTTTTATTATTATGATTATTATTATTATTATTTTTTAGCCACACATTTCCACTTATTAATATGTACAGAATATTTTTGAAAATTAGGGAATTTCCCACTACTGTATTTGGCAAATGGAAGGGAGGGGGGATGAAGCTGCAAATGGAAGGGGAGGGGAGGCGAAGAAGCAAATGGAAGTGGAGGGGATAATTGTAAAAAGGAGGGGAACAGAACATGGCAAAAGTGAGGGAGGGAGAAGCTATGAGAAAGTGGGTAAGCAGTGGGTGGTTGAGGAATCAGGGGGCCTTAAAGCAGAACTACCACCGCTAAAAAAAAAACTTGATCTCCAATAATTCCCCATCTGGCAACTAGCTGCTCAGTAGCGCTAGTCGCCAGAATTATTACCTTGTTAAATGGAATTATCCATTCTTCCTGGGCTGACAGGCAGGACAGAGTGCAGACATCGTCCCACAGGGATGTCTGCATGTCTGCGCGGTCAGTCCCTTTTGGAGCCGAACGGCTCCTAGCAACGCCTTCTAGAGCCGGCTGGGACTGACAGTGCAGGCGTCACTATGGGAAGATGTCTGTGCTCCGTCCTGCCTGTCAGCCCGGGAAGAATGGAGAATTCTATTTAAAGGGATAATAATGTTTCATAATAAAAACAGCTCTAATTAATCATCATAGTATTTGGACTTTGGAGAGTGTTATTTCAATTCTGTCAGAGTTGTAGTTCAGGAGTAATTCAGTGACAAAGTATCCCCCTCCTGCCCCTTTTACTGATGTAACACTGCTCAGCCAGATCAGAAGGGAGGTGCCCAGGTAGACTGCAGAGAGGGACAATCTTCAATTAAGACAAGGGAAAAACCTGAAAAACTTGTCAAGGGGGGGAAGGACTTTCATTGTTCTCATAGGAAGAAGATTGTCCCCTGCTGTTATCTGTCTGGTCTTACAACCAGATTCACATCTGAGAAGAGATAGCTTACACTAGGTAAAAGGGGCGGGAGGGGAAACTTTGCTTGTGAATATCTCTTAAGCCATAAAGGTTTGAGAGAGAAGACTTATATCATTCTTTATTTTTTTTTAATGCCTACAAAATAAAATAAAAGATAAAACGAAGTATTACTATCCCTTTAACAAGGTAATAATTCTGGCGACTAGTGCTACTGAGCAGTTAGTCACCAGATGGGGAATTATTGGAGACCAAGTTTTTTAGCGGTGGTAGTTCCGCTTTAATGAAAGTGGGTACATGCTGGTTGGTTGAGGAGGCAAGGGGCTTCATTCACTGCCTCCTTTTAAGAAAAGTGTCTGAGGCTGTGGCCACTCCCCTTTGCCATGGCAATGAGATTGCAGCCACTCCCCTTCCTTGTAGTGAAAAAGCTGGTTGGTAGGATGGGAGGGGGGAAAGAGAGACAGAGAAAGACAGAGAGATGCATGTTTTTGGTCCATTAGAAATTACAGGAGCACATTGTGATACATATGGTGAAAGGAATTAAACTTGAAGAAAATTTTGTACTGACCTAACAACCAAAGTTCACAGCAGCCAACTAAACATAACAACATGTACTAGCGCACTGCTTCTTTGTCTTCTTCTAGAGCCGCTCATACCGTTCTACTTTAATTTAAGGGTACACCTATATTGTCCTTCATAAGACTTTGCTGTTGACATACAGACAGTCCCCTTACTTTATATGCTGAATTTCAGCACAGTGAAAGTAAGGGCACATCTACACTACTACTATTATTTACCACTGTGGAATTAGCTCACTCATATTCAGCCTGCTTTTTAATACTAGTTGGTCTTGCCTACAGGATATTTCTATTACTACTACACAAACATTGAGGTTACATTTGAGCCAGATAGTTTACAAACTCAGTCCCGTTATCCATAATAGTGCATCTCACATGTAGGACATTTGTAATCATGCTTTTCTTTGAACACCACTTATTTTTATTATCATTTTGTTTAATATTTTTTATTTGAGTTATTGGTGAATAAATTGTAATATCCTTTTTTCTGTCTTATTGATCAACATATACCGGTGGTTCTCAATCTTTTTTTGTTCGGGGCACCCCTAACACTTAATATAGAACATTCGGGGTACCCCTAACATATTTAATGTAATTTATCAAGGGCATAATGAAGGGTACAATACATAAATATACAGTATTATTAGGTCTTAAAATCAGAATACCATAACTAAACATATTGTGCGTAACAATTACTATAATTTTTTATTTAAAAGTCCATTTTTGTTAGTCGTCATAGAAAACATGGGGCACCCTAAGTTGACGTCTGTGCCACTGCACCCTGGTTGAGAATCACTGACATATACTAAAAACGTAAAGCATTTCATCTGTTCTCCTTCCAACTCCCCTGATCTGTCTTCCCCTCATTTTGTTTTGCATTTTTCAATAATATTTGCCTGTATTACAATGGTTATAACTGCAAAATAACAAAGACAAGTTAGAAAAGTCAAACCATTTTGGAAACTAGACAAGCAGCTACATCTAATGAAGGGTCACTTGAGTTTCAACCTCTAGACTAATGGGCAAAACTATTTCCAGTATATAACAAATATTATAATACAATTCGGCGCTATGGAATCAACAGTTCTATACTAAAAAAATTACTCAATAGTACCGGACAGCATTTTTATCAAAATATAAGTAGATTACTAAAAGAATCTTCTTTATTGGAAAAACATACGTGTCGCCTGTATCCCCAGGTGCACGTAACTCTTAAACACCAATGATGTAAACAATCATAGTAATACACTCCACATTATAACAAAAACCAAACAATGTATAATAATATAAAATAATATAGAAAAAACTGATCCAAACACATTACCTTTAAGTCCACCAGTCTGGACCAAAGGTATAGATCAACCAACAATATAGACCAATGAAAAATTATGGGAAAAAAACAAATCCAAACACATTACCTTTAAATCCACCAATCTAAATCAAAGGTATCAGTGTAATCCCAAACAATTTTAAAATTATCAAGTTAATTGCCACACATAGAATATAGCTGTCTCTAAAATATATCTTTCAATACATCACAATTGCCCTCTGTTGCGCTGTATCATCAAACGGAGAGAAACGGATACATCTCCCGCCTATAAGATCAGCACATCCAGGGAAGCAATAGAGACAATAACTATATTCAACTAAAGTAAATTTTCCCCCATCTATACTTAACAATAAAAATATACAAAAACACATAAAATAAAAATGAGCTCAAAGAAAAATAAAATAAGATCGATCATAAAAAATAGACTCGAACAAAAAAAACACATGTGCATACGGTGGTCTCTGGGGATAGAGTTCTTTCAATCCACCAAACGTGATTTAAAACATATATTCCATAACTTGAATCATAAGTGGTAACGCTTTCTATTGTCTATCTTGTTCACGGGAAAACTAATATCGTACAATTCACACAATGCCTATGGGGGTATGCTGATTAGCAAATATATGCTATGTATCGATTATGGAATAATAACTGAACAGTCTCACCGGTCATATCTCTTTTTCGTCCACCTTATAGTGATCGTTCCCACCGGTACAGGTTAGATCTGTTCTTTATCCCTCTCGTTTTCTTGCCGAGTTGCTACATGGAATTTTAAGCAACTTTAAATTTCTCCCCTTCTCAGACAACAGACGTCTCTGATGTTTAGCGTCTCCGCTTGTATTCGGCGCCATATGCATATATGCGGTCACTCGATGGCGCTTCAGCTATACATCAGATAACGATCTACATATTCCCGAGATAGTTTCAATATTCAAGGCACATTTAGTTATCCTGGAATATCCCCTAATCAACCCCGTTCCTCAAACACGTTTCAAAGTCCACCCGACTTCTTCCCCAGGGAGCAAGGATTTCTTATTCTGGCAGCTGGACAACAAGTTAGTTCTCAATCGACATTTTTGTGCAACCTATTATTTTTATTTCCAGTATATGGTGCTACTTGAAAAACCACTTACACTTCAAAGTCACAAAAACCTTTTAACACCATGGAATTTTCTACCGTATTCAGAACCTAGTGCCAGCATGAGAAAATTGTTCCCTACGGATTTGGTTTCACATATTGTAGGAGGTGCCAGAAGCAATAAAAATAAGTTAATCAAATAAATAAAAAAATGCAGCTACCTATTTTCTATTATGAATAGAACCAGAGATCAGAAGGAAAGATACACAAGACATTTGCCTGCATCAAGTGATGGGCCACTTGCATTTTATTACCCATAGGCTGGTGAGCACAAAGGCATTATAGAAAATGGAGATAATTTTCCCTACAGTATTTATTAGCTACTGTTTTTAGGTAAAAAAAAAAAAAAAAAAAACGGCACCACATTTCTATGAAAGGATGTACTGTAGTGGGTTCCAGGAGCACAAAACTATGCCAAGTACAATCTTTCATGTTAATACAGTTTTTCAAATATGACCTGCCTGTTCTAAAATGGTTTTAACAACTACAGAAATTAAGAAAATGTACATGACGTATACACAAAGCAAACTATATTGGAAAGTAGACAACCAACTTCATCAAATCAGGGGCTACTGCCTTTGTACCGATAGCCAAGTGGTTCCAGTGTTATTTTTCTGCACATTTTACATCACTAAATTCCTTACTGTATTTAGCACCTAATGACAGCCCAATCAAAATGGCAACCCACTGGTACTGGTTGACATGCCACAGTGTGTGCCATAAGAATGGCTACCAGTGAAACATAGCTGGCAAAGCAGACTGCGTATGTGTGGTTCTGTGACTGACAGAGGACATTAGAAAAAGTAAGAGAGGGAGAGACAATGTGTGTGTGTGTGTGTGTGTGTGTGTGTGTGTGTGTGTGTGTGTGTGTGTGTGTGTGTGTTTCTAAGACCACCAGAGTGGATAATGGTCCAAGGCTGTGATGTCAAACAATGTATGTGTGAAATGTGGCTACAAGAGAACAGTGGGACAAGGCAGGTGAATCAAATAAAGAATTCCTGTGCAAGTACCAGAGGGGTGTCCAAAACATTGCCAAATCAATATGCCGAACACCTCTCTGGAACAGGTCTCGCTAAATAATGTTATTTTGCTTTTGCCCAGAAGAATCTAGATTGCAAGTTAGGGGGTGCCCAAAGAATGAAAAGACTGAGAACTACAGGAATAGACAAATCAATAGCAGGAGGGCATCAGGAGGTACCCAATGCAACTCTCCAATTAGGTCTGATAAATGTTTTAAAACAAAGGTTAGGAAGGAGGGAGAACATGAATTGGCAGTACATCCTTGGCCTGGTGCGTATAGCCTACGTCCTTGGCACTCAAAGGGTTGAATTATTTTTTCCTTCAGTCATATTCTCTTTTCCTCTCAATATTAAAATATGCAATAATCATAAAACTAAAAAGCACTCAAGGGATAAAGGGATCCTACTGGCTATGCAGATTATCCTTTTAGTTTCCTATCAGCTTCATGAGTCATACTGAAACATAGCTGGATACATCTGTGCAACAATTTCCTGCACATACACACACACTTCTCTGCAAAAGCTTTACAAAGCACAGAAATGTAGTACTATAAAAAGGCAGTGGCATACAGGCTAACCACTTGAAAGAAAGAAAGAAAGAAAGAAAGAAAGAAAGAAAGAAAGAAAGAAAGAAAGAAACTAACTGTGCTAACTGTATATAAAAGAACTGAACTGATATTTGGACATCTGAGAAGTTTGTAGTACTCTATTTGCTCCTGCAGCAGCTTAGTAATGCTGCACACTGCTGTGAAGTTTGTTTCATAGCCAATTAACATCCACTCGTATGTTGTACTAGGGTATTTTTCTGTAAAACATATGTATTTGAGAAATTAATCTTTGGGGGGGGGGGGGGGGCATTGGTGTTACTGTGTGTCAAGTTCTGCTAATTACCTACCCAGTATTCTAATTAGTTCTGTTCCAGGACAACTCTTCACTCTCTGTACTATTTGAAATTAGTCTGGCTATCACAACATACAGTTTTTTATTATTTTTAACCCCTTAAGGACCGGGAAAATCTGATGTCGTTTTCCCTTAAGGACCGGAGCAATTTTGACTTTTTTGACTATGTCTTTTTTCAACCATATTTTCTCTTTAATTCCTTTTGTGCACCCACACAAATTATATACTGTTTTTTTAAACACAAGTAGGGCTTTCTTTTGATACCACAATTATATGAATACCTCATTGTTTAATTTGATTAAAATAGAAAAAAAGAGGAAAAAAATTAAAAAAAAACAACATTTTGCTTACATTTTTCTGTCAGGATTTGCATACTATTACTTAATGACAAAAAAATACCCCTAAATATATTCATTTTCTTCTCCTGAATATAACAATACCCCATATGCCTAGTATTTCAATCCCTTCCTCACATTTACAAGGTAAATATTACAAGATGGATGCCATTATTTCCAACTTGTAATTTCTCAACAATTGACATGTGAGCATCATAGCTTAGCTGATGGTGCCAGTACCAAAAATGTCCCACAAAGGTATATCTTTCTGAAAACTAGACAACATAAGGTAAATAATCAGGAGAATTTTGAAGTTTTTTATGCAGCTATTTTTCCAGAAAAAAATTTCAAAATTGTAGAAAAATTTTGTTTTTTTGCAGCTTTCACACTTACATTTCACTATTACTGTTGATTTCAAGCACGAGATAGTTGAAAATTTAAAAATATCCATTGTTTAGTGTTCAGCTCCTTCTTCTGAGTACAGCAATACCCCATATTCATAGGTTTCTCAAGATTTGGGGGAGCTACGGGGCCCAAATTGGAACATGCGCGTTTCCAGTTTCACACTTTGAATTTTCACAGCTTGCATCACTGGTGCCATGTCTCATTTGGGGCTGTGTAACAGTGCTCCACTCTAAGATTTGCCCCCAAAAGTATATATTTTTGGAAAGTAGACACCCCAGGCTTTCATTTTATGTATGTTTTCAATTTTTTTACGCAGCCATTTTACCACCAATCGCTCGTAAATCTTGACGTAAGTTAAAAAAACACCGTTTTTCACACTTGCACTTCAATGTTGATGTGAATTTCAAGCACAGGATAGGTGAAGATTTTTTTAAATGCATTGTTTAGTGTTCAGCTCCTTCTTCTGAGTACGGCAATACCCCATATGCATAGGTTTCTCAAGGTTTGGGAGAGCTACGGGGCCCAAATTTGAACATGCGCGTTTCCAGTTTCACACTTTGAATTTTCACAGCTTGCATCACTGGTGCCATGTCTCATTTGGGGCTGTGTAACAGTGCTCCACTCTAAGATTTCCCCCCAAAAGTATATATTTTTGGAAAGTAGACACCCCAGGCTTTCATTTTATGTATGTTTTCAATTTTTTTACGCAGCCATTTTACCACCAATCGCTCGTAAATCTTGACGTAAGTTAAAAAAACACCGTTTTTCACACTTGCACTTCAATGTTGATGTGAATTTCAAGCACAGGATAGGTGAAGATTTTTTAAAATGCATTGTTTAGTGTTCAGCTCCTTCTTCTGAGTACGGCAATACCCCATATGCATAGGTTTCTCAAGGTTTGGGAGAGCTACGGGGCCCAAATTGGAACATGTGCGTTTCCAGTTTCACACTTTGAATTTTCACAGTTTGCATCACTGGTGCCATGTCTCATTTGGGGCTGTGTAACAGTGCTCCACTCTAAGATTTCCCCCCAAAAGTATATATTTTTGGAAAGTAGACACCCCAGGCTTTCATTTTATGTATGTTTTCAATTTTTTTACGCAGCCATTTTACCACCAATCGCTCGTAAATCTTGACGTAAGTTAAAAAAACACCGTTTTTCACACTTGCACTTCAATGTTGATGTGAATTTCAAGCACAGGATAGATGAAGATTTTTAAAAATGCATTGTTTAGTGTTCAGCTCCTTCTTCTGAGTACGGCAATACCCCATATGCATAGGTTTCTCAAGGTTTGGGAGAGCTACGGGGCCCAAATTGGAACATGCGCGTTTCCAGTTTCACACTTTGAATTTTCACAGCTTGCATCACTGGTGCCATGTCTCATTTGGGGCTGTGTAACAGTGCTCCACTCTAAGATTTCCCCCCAAAAGTATATATTTTTGGAAAGTAGACACCCCAGGCTTTCATTTTATGTATGTTTTCAATTTTTTTACGCAGCCATTTTACCACCAATCGCTCGTAAATCTTGACGTAAGTTAAAAAAACACCGTTTTTCACACTTGCACTTCAATGTTGATGTGAATTTCAAGCACAGGATAGATGAAGATTTTTAAAAATGCATTGTTTAGTGTTCAGCTCCTTCTTCTGAGTACGGCAATACCCCATATGCATAGGTTTCTCAAGGTTTGGGAGAGCTACGGGGCCCAAATTGGAACATGCGCGTTTCCAGTTTCACACTTTGAATTTTCACAGCTTGCATCACTGGTGCCATGTCTCATTTGGGGCTGTGTAACAGTGCTCCACTCTAAGATTTCCCCCCAAAAGTATATATTTTTGGAAAGTAGACACCCCAGGCTTTCATTTTATGTATGTTTTCAATTTTTTTACGCAGCCATTTTACCACCAATCGCTCGTAAATCTTGACGTAAGTTAAAAAAATAGCGTTTTTCACACTTTGACTTCGATGTTGATGTGAATTTCAAGCACATGATAGGTGAAGATTTTTAAAACTGCATTGTTTAGTGTTCAGCTTCTTCTTCTGAGTATGACAATACCCCATATGCATAGGTTTCTCAAGGTTTAGGGGAGATACGGGACCCAAATTGGAACAAATATTGAATTTTCATATCTTTCTTATCTGGTGCCATTTCTCATTTGGGGCTATGTTCCAGTGCTCCACTTTACGATTTTCCCCCAAAAGTGTATATTTTTGGAAAGTAGACACCCCAGGCTTTCACTGTATGTATGTTTTCAAATTTTTTACGCAGCCATTTTACCACCAATCCCTCGTAAATCCTGACGCAAGTTAAAAAAATTGCGTTTTTCACACTTGCACTTCGATGTTGATGTGAATTTCAAGCACATGATAGGTGAAGATTTTTAAAACTGCATTGTTTAGTGTTCAGCTTCTTCTTCTGAGTACGGCAATACCCCATATGCATAGGTTTCTCATGGTTTAGGGGAGATACGGGACCCAAATTGGAACAAATATTGAATTTTCATATCTTTCTTATCTGGTGCCATTTCTCATTTGGGGCTATGTTCCAGTGCTCCACTTTAAGATTTCCCCCCAAAAGTGTATATTGTTGAAAAGTAGATACCCCCAGCTTTCATTTTAGGTGTGTTTTCAATTTTTTTACACGACCATTTTACCACCACTCTCTTGTAAATGTGACGTGAGTAAAAAAATCAGCGTTTTTCACACTTAGACTTCAATGTTGATGTGAATTTCAATTACAGAATAGGTGAAGATTTTTAAAACTGCATTGTTTACGTTCGGCTTCTTCTTCTGAGTACGGAAATATCCCATATGCAACGGTTTCTCAAGGTTTGGGGGAGATACGGGACCCAAATTGGAACATGTGTATTTCCAGGTTCACACTTTGAATTTTCACAGCTTGTGTTACTGGTGCCATGTCTCATTTGTCCTGTGTAACAGTGCTCCACTCTAAGATTTCCCCCCAAAAGTGTATATTTTTGGAAAGTAGATACCCCAAGCTTTCGTTTCAGGTGTGATTTCAAATTTTGTACACAGCCATTTTACCACTAATCCTGTGAAAACTTGACGTAAGTAAAAAAAAAAAATCAGCGTTTTTCACACTTACACTTCAATGTTGATGTGAATTTAAATTACAGAATAAGTGAAGATTTTATAAACTGGATTGATTAGTGTTCGGCTCCTTCTTCTGAGTACAGCAATGCCCCATATGCAACGGTTTGTCAGGGTTTGGGGGAGATACTGGGCCCAGTTAGAACATGTGAGTTTCCTTTTACAGACATGCCATTTTTACAGCTGGTGCCTTGTCTCATTTTGGACTGTTTGGCAATATTGCAATGAATTTTACCCCCAAAAGTATATGTTGTACAAGAGTAGACAACCCTGGCTTTCAATCTATTTGCATTCTTTCAATTTTTTCGCTGCCACTGTATCAGCAATCCCTCCCAAAACCTGCAGTAAGGCAGAGAAACACCATTTTTTCACACTTATATTTTAGTGTTGCTCTGGATTTCAATCAGATGATATTTGCAGATTTTTTAAGTGCTTTACATTAGTGGTGAGTTACATCGTCTGAGTACGTCAATGCCCCATATGCATAGGTTTGTCAGGGTTTGGAGGAACTACTGGACCCAGTAGGGAACATGTGTGTTTCCATTATCAGAGATGGAAGTGCTTTGCTTCCCATTATATTTTGATAGTGTTAGATCTAAGGAGGGATGTGTTTTGAAAAATAAAAAAACAGGATATTTCAGGGGGGAAAAAGTGGCCAAATAATAAAATAAACTTCACAGCACTACTGCATTGTGCCTTCATGGTATTGCTTGAAGCAGTCGCCCATGCAGAGGCCAGGTTTAGAAGGGCAGTCAGGACAGTAAGTGGAGGTTTCTCTCCGTACTCCCTTGCTGTAGCAAACCCTGCAGCGCTTTTGTGGATTTTTCTTTTGGGGGGTTGGGGGGATTTTATAAATAAAATGTACTACTCCAGGTTTTGGGGGAATTATTTCTGTTGCCCCTTGAAGCAAAAATTGGGAGATAAGATGGAGCTGATACTGCAGAAAAGTAAGTTTTAGGGTGGGGTTTGCCAATTTAAAAATCAAAAATGAATTGTAAGCTGCAGTCTGCATCATGTAAATGGCAACCTTTTTGTACCATGCCCTACACTTTCGCATGGTGAGGTACGGCTGCATGAGTTGATCACACAGATCAACTCCCCCCATGTTCTTGTTGTAGTCTTTGATGCAGACTGGCTTTCTTAGTACCCCCCTCCTGCCACGAACAGACACTGCCACAGTTTTGTCCTCATGCATGGTGGACAGCATGTACACATCTTTTCTGTCCTTGAATTTAACTGCCAGCAGCTCTTGTTGGCATAAAGCTGAGGACATCCCGGTTTTAAGTTTTTTTTCTATCAGTTCTTTGGGCATCTCCCTGCAATTGCGCCTGACAGTGCCACAGGCCACGGTGTCAAAATAAAAAAGTGACTTAAATAAAAGGGGGCTGGTGTAATAATTGTCAACATATAAATGATATCCTTTATTTAACAAGGGGTAAATCAGATCCCAAACTATCTTCCCATTTATTCCCAGAAATGCGGGGCACCCAGGAGGATCAAGTTGGCTGTCCTTGCCCTCATAAATTCTAAAAGCCTGGGTGTAGCCTGTGGCACTTTCACACAATTTATAAAATTTTACACCAAATTTGGAACGCTTTGAGGGGATGTACTGTTTGAACCCTAACCTGCCTTTGTATTTCATTAGGGATTCATCTACACTAATTTCTTTTTGGGGAATATACACTTGGGCAAATGTTTTCTGTAAATGGGTTATTAGGGGCCGGATTTTGAACAGTCTGTCATACTGGGGGTGTTCTTTTGGGAGGCACAGGGTATTATCACTAAAGTGCATAAATCGCAAAATCATCTCGTATCTAGTCCTGGTCATTGTTTTGGCGAATATAGGGGTATCATATATGGGGTTTTTACTCCAGTATGATCTAATACTTGGTTTTTTAACTATTCCCATTGTCATTGTAAGGGCCCAGAATTTCTTAAATTCTAAAATGTCAGTGGGATGCCATATTTCTTGCTTGGAAATGAATGCTGATGGGTTGGCGGCAATATATTGGTCTGCGTATAAATTTGTTTGCGACACAATTTCCCCCAAAATTTCTTCCCCCAAAAATAACTCAAAAAACTGAACATGGGTAAATCCTGCCACATCCACTTGAATTCCTGGGTTGCCTGTGAATTCAGGAATTTGTGGGCATAAATTGGCTGGTGATACCCATTCATCAGCAGGAGTGGCAGTACTTGTGGCAGGTCTTCGGGCAGTACTTGTGGCAGGTCTTGTAGCAGGTCTTGGGGCAGCTCTTGGGGCATTACTTAGGGCAGCTCTTGGGGCTTTTCTTAGGGTAGCTCTTGGTGCAGTTGCTGGGGCAGTTGCTGGGGCAGCTGTTGGGGCAGCTGTTGGGGCAGTGCGTCTTTTTTTCACAGAAGGCCCTGCGTTATCACTGCTAGAGCTCTCACTCTCAGAAAACTGAGTGACGTCAAAGTCTGACGCTGTGTCTGTGGCTTCAGAGTCAGACGCCAAATAGGAATACGCCTCTTCTAACGTATATCTCCTCTGCATCTTATACACCTACTCTAAACTAACTTCTATAACTAACTATACCTAAACTTAAATCTATCCCTAAGCCTTACCCTAACACGCGTAGTCCCTGAACCTACCCAACCCAACTACCTATCTAAACTAGCTTATAATATAGAATAAAGTTTTTAATAAAAGTTTTTTTTTTTTTTTTTTTTTCCCTACACTACTCCTAAACTTAAATCTATCCCTAAGCCTTACCCTAACACACGTAGTCCCTGAAACTAGCTAACCCAAGATAACTACCTATCTAAACTATATATTTTTTTTTTGTTGTTGTTTTTTTGGTTTTTTTGGGGGTTTTTTTTTTGCTTTTTTTTCCCTAAACCTAAATCTAACCCTAAACCTTTCCCTAACACACGCCTACACTAAACCTACCCACCTACCCACCTACCTACCTAAACTATAGCTCTAAATCAATTTTTATTAAAAAAAAATAAAAATAAATTGAAAAAAAATTGAAAAAAAATTCAAAAAAATTTCAAAAAATACAAGGGGGATGGGGGGTGTCCCACAGATCAGCAAACGCTGATCTGCAGCAAATTGATCACTCCAAGAGTGATCAGATGGGGGGGAACGTATTGATCACTGCAAACCAGTGATCAAATGGTTAATTTTATCTTTTTTTTTTTAACTTTTTGACACAGGAACGATCTTGCTCACTGGAACACGATCTGGCACTATGTCTCTCTGTCTCTCTCCACCTCAGCAGTGTGCAAGATGGAGGGAGGCAGAGATATATGACAGGGACAGTATTTACAAATACTGTCCCTGTCATTCAGCATTTGCAACATGGGATTCGCTCATCAAGTGAATCGCATGTTGCAACAAACTTTCTATTGGTTGTTACTAAGTGTCCCGGTATCGGGACACTTAGTAACAAGCAGCCCGCGCTCTCCCATCGCTCCGTGCGGCTGCGATGGGAGAGTTTAACCCATGACGGTGCAGGACCGTCATGGGTCCTTAACGGGTTTGCAACCCATGACGGTCCTGCACCGTCATGGGTCCTTAAGGTGTTAAAATTAACTAAATAACTCTTAACATAGTAAAATTTGATTAGTTCAGCCCAGGCAATATCACCCCCGTTGATCCAGAGGAAGAAAAAACACATCAAGCCATTTCCAATTAAGCCAAAAGTGGGTAAAAAAAAAAAAAAAAAAAAAAAAATCCCTTCCCAACTCAAAACGACAGTCTGGATATTGATCCAGGGAAATAACCATCTGCTTTGAAGCCAACTGTCATAATAATAATAAAAAAAAAAAAAAAAAAAAAGGTTCAGTGATAGGTACATTTTAAAGGGATAGTATTACTTTAAAATTACTATCCCTCATATTGTAGCCCTTAATAAACTGAGTTAAATGACACCAGCTGTATCTCTCAAACCTTTATAGTTTAAGAGATAGCCACTTTCAAAGTTTCCTATCCCCTGCTGTCAGCGTTCTGCTGCCAGCAGGAGAATCCGGTTCCGGGACAGGCGGAGGCTCTTAAACAGAGCCGATATCTCGTTATGGAAGGAAAAAGGATTAATTGAAACAGTCTTCTACGTGTGTTTGGTTACCAAGCACACGTAGAAGACTGTTTCAATGAATCATTTTTCCTTCCATAACGAGATATTGGCTCTGCTGAAGAGCCTCCGCTTGATTCAGAGACCGGATTCTCCTGCTGGCAGCAGAAGGCTGACAGCAGGGGAGAGGAAACTTTGAAAGTGGCTATGTCTTAAACCATAAAGGTTTGAGAGATGCCGCTGGTGTCATTTAACTCAGATTATTAAGGGCTACAATATGAGGGATAGTAATTTTGAAGTAATACTATCCCTTTAAAGAAGCTACCGTATCTGCAAGCACAGCATCCTGAATTCCATAACTTTACTACCCTTACTGTAAAAACACATGCCTTTGTTTTAGTCAAAAGTGACTTTCTTCTATTTCTAACGGATAACCTCTTGTTCTTTGCCCAGCTCTTTGAGGGAATAGTTTATTGGAGAGTTATTTGTACTGACCTTGAATGTATTTGTAAATGGTAATCCTATCACCCCTTAGACGTCTCTTCTCAAATGTAAACAAACCCAGTTTGGCTAGTCTCGCTTTATAACTCAGATCCTATAATCCCTTTATCAGTTTTGTTGCACGTCTCTGCACTTTTTCCAGTTCGATAATGTCTTTTTTAAGAATTGGTGCCTAAAACTGTACTCCATATTCTAGATGAGGCCTTATCAAATATTTATATTCCCATCCCATGCATCTATACCCCTTTTTATGCAGAACAGTACTCTATTTGCTCTTGCAGAAGCTTAGTAATTCTTCTGTGAAGTCTATTGTCTATTAGTACGCCTAAATCTTTCTCTAACTAGGATTCCCCAAGTAGTTTTCCATTTAGTGTATACTAGCAGTTTGGGACGGCGTTGCCTGTCATGTTATGCAGGAAATGTTTCTTTTTTTTTAAATAAATGTTATGATAGTGAATTATAGCGTAGGGTGTACGTGTCAGAAAGGTACACACAGTGATAGACAGAGACACATGCAACACACACATATACACACACATGCACTGACAACACAAACAGTGACACACAGCTGCAAATCAGAACATAAATACATACAGTGTGAGCAGTGTAAGTAACATACCTCCCAACATTTCATATGGCCAAAGAGGGACACTTGTGTTTTCGGTGGTGTTACTGGGGGCGTGGCTGGTGGTGTATTTTAGAGAATTTTTAACCCTTTGAGTGCCAGGGGGTAAGCAATGCATTGCATCCCCTCTGGCATTGAAATGGTTAAGTTACTCTTTCTGTAAGTGAATGATTTAGAAGAAGATGAAAGTATTTTTTTTACACAGACTAATTTAACAGATATATACAGAAGTTTATTCCCACATTACTGTGGGTTTTATTGATGTGGAGCAATCTGATACACTGGTATATACACCACACAATGTGATCTCCTAAATAGAGGAGCAGAGGGATTTGGGTGTCAAACAGGGACTGTCCCTCCTATACTGTATAGTGACAGTCCTTATACACAGACACATGCAGACTGTATACTATACAGCAGAGATTCTCAGCCCATGCCCTCAGTGGCCACTAACAGGCCAGGACTTAGGAATTTCACTGCTAGAACACAAGTGTGTTGATCAGAGGCTCAGTCATATTGATTAACTCACCTGTGCTCTTAAAAGGAAATTCTAAAATCCTGGCCTGTTAATAGCCACTGAGGGCACAGATTGAGAACCACTGCTATACAGTGCCAGACCATTGTAGAGAATTTTTAACCCTTTGAGTGACAGGGGGTAAGCAATGCATTGCATCTCCTCTGGCACTGAAATGGTTAAGTTACTCTTTCTGTAAGTGAATAATTTAGAAGAAGATGAAAGTATTTTTTACACAGACTAATTTAACAAATATATACAGAAGTTTATACCCACATTACCGTGGGTTTTACTGATGTGAAGCAATCTGATACACTTGTACATTAGGCTGACCAGACCTCACCTTTAACCAGTGACACATATGAAAAATGCATACTGCAGGGCTGCTTTGATTTTGGTGCACTCCTGAAATATGCTTATTTCCTATGTGTCCCCGGTTAAAGGTGAGGTCTGGTCAGCCTACTGTATATACACCACACCGTGTGATCTAAATAGAGGAGCAGAGGGATTTGGGTGTCAAACAGGGACTGTCCCTCCTATACTGTATAGTGCCAGTCCTTATACAAAGACTGTATACTATACAATGCCAGACCATATATAAATAGTTTGTCATACATGCTATACAGTGAGCTATGTACAGCATGGATATGATTGCAGGAACTGGCACCTCTACTTACAGACAGACTGACAAACAACCTGCTCTCTTTCTCTCTCTTTGTGCAATATATAAATACAGTCACATCCATGTCTCTGCCATTTACCAGCTCAGCTGAAGCCTTGCTCTGCACTGCCTGATCACCTCTCTGCCGTTGTTTCCACTTTCTCAGCAAGCCAGTATCCTCCTGCTGATTGTTTAGAAATCAGCTCACTTGTAGTAATTAGCAGAGCTGTGTAGGCTCAAAGACAGGGAATGAAGAAGCTGCATAATACAGATTGGACCATGGCCTTCCAGCTGTAGCTTGAACATTGTTCCCATCATCCTCAGCGTGCGTGTGTGTATATGTGTGTATGTGTCTGCTAGTGTGTGTGTGTGGGAGGGCATGTGCATGTGTCTGTGGTGTAGGAGTGTGTGGCAGCCATTTTTTTTTTCAGCCTTAGATAGTGGTGGGCGGGCTGGATAGTGGGGGCAGGCCAAAAATCACACTCCCACAGAATCACCCAATGGCAGCAGTAATCCTTTTTACTGCCGCCCCTGGGTGTGTTTTGGCAGGCACAAAGTCTTCTTTTATATATATAGATGTAGCATGTTTGTTTCTACAGCCCAAATGCATAGGCTTACATTTATTCATGTTAAAACTCATGCACCATTTTTTTGCCCATTCACTCAGTTTATCCAAATCTTTCTGCAGAGAAAAAAATATCCTCCTCTGTATGTATTTCCTCACACAGCTTAGTGTCATCAGCATAGATTGAGACATTACTTACAATACCCTCTTCTAGCTCATTAATAAACAAATTAAAAAGCACTGGACCCAGGACTGAACCCTGTGGCACCTCACTTACAACTTTAGATCAACTTGAAAAAGGTTCCATTTACAACTACTCTCTTCCATCATTTAAAGGGATAGTAGTGTTTCTCTTCAAAACATGCTAGATCCAATGAAATAATATGCTGAAGTTGATCCCTCCCGCCCCTTTCCCCGATAGCAAGCCAACTCCACATGCATATGAAAATTGGTCCAAGGACCTGACAGATCACAACGATGGACAATCTTCCCTCTTTCAGAATAAGGAAAAACCCTGCCCTGCTTGACAAAGGAGGGTAGGTTTTTCCCAATACTGTGTGAAGATTGTACCTCACTGTGCTCTGCTGTTGGATCTGGGACAAAAATGCTTATGTCGGGGATAGGGGCAGGAGGGATTAACTTCAATATATTATTAGTGTAACTAGCAAGTTTTGAAGCTTAGTTGCATCACACAGCAGTACTGTTACATATGATCAACGTTCTGTGCTACATGTCATTTGAAACATTACTCTCCCTTTAACCTGTTCTCTATCCTTATATCATTCTTCATGTTTTTTTAATGCCTACAAAATAAAATAAAGTTAAAACGAAGTATTACTATCCCTTTAACTGTCATTATCAATGAAGACAACTCAAAAAGACAGATACAAAAAAGATAGGCGAGAGCTCAAAGGATCTCAACAAGGCGAGTTGAACCAGTTCAAAACATCAGTTTTTCTGTAAACCTCAGTCTGAGCTTGCCCAATAAGTCCGAGCCGCCTACCACTCACCAGCTCCCTGGTTCAATATCTCTCAGCTGACCTCTTATCCGGATGAGAGGTGTGCGGAGAAAGACCAAGCCAGGAAGCAAGAGGGTGGTAAGCGGTTCAGAGGAAGGTTAATGGAAAACTGAGGTCTGAAAGAAGTATAAGCCGGCGTAACCTTTCTATCTAGGTCTAGCTAGTCACTGGGACTTTTTTGCCATAACAAGGATGCCAGTGTAACCTTAACCTTAGGGATACCTGACAATCCAGGTCTTGGATGTTTGATATTTGCAGAAATGAACAGTATATCTTCCAGGACTGCCTGAATATTTGTAAATCTGTAACTTCAGAAGGAAAGGTTTTTTTTTCGTCTACGTTTATTATTTTTTTGTGTTTCCCATTCTTTTTGCCTGCAAGAATCTGAGACACAAATTTGCCACAGAGTTGGGTCCTATTGTGGGGACTAATTCCCCATGAGCCTCCAACTAGTTGCAGAGAACAACTAGCGGTCTTAACACGATATATGAGGATCTATCTGTCACTGTATAGTGTACATTTGAGTCACCTTGAAGATAGTCTGTTCTGTTTTCTTTGAATCTATCTTGAGGAATGTTATTTGTTCCTTCTGGTGAAAATGATTTGTCCCAGAATGACTCCACTTTTTTTTTTCCTTGTTCAAACATATTAAATAAATATAAATGTGTATGACGCATTACATTTATTTTGATAAAGGAGGGAGGGCATCAAGGTTTGGTGAAAAAGGAAGGTGTTGAGTCAAAACGTTTGGGGACCAGTGCTTTAAAGGGATCTATCACCCAAGCATAAATGCATGTTACACGTTAGATTAGCTTGCGATGAGGTGGAATTCATGATTATTTTTTTTAATCCTACATTGTCGAAAATTAAAGTTTCTAGACTGCACTTCTGTATAGACGGCAGGTACAGCTCTAAACCCGCAGTCTGTAAGCTCTGCCTAAGCTCCCCTCCCTCTAGCCAGGCTTCTGTCTGTAAGCTGGAGCCGTCTCGTTGGCTAGATATCGAAAACTGCCAATGAGAACGCTCCAGCCTACAGACAGAAGCTTCCGTCATCAGAAAAGGCTGGATAGAGGGAGGGGAGGTAGCGTTACAGACTGCGGGTATAGAGCTGTACCCGCAGTCTATCCGGAATTGCAGTCTAGAAGTGTTAATTTTTGCCAATTTAGGATTAAAGAAAAATACATAATCATGAATTCCACCTCATCGTTAGCTAATCTAACGTTAAACACACATTTGTACTGAGGGGATAGATCCCCTTTAAAACAATACTCAGTCAGCAAGACTTTACATCAGACCAATAATTCTCATTGTTACATTTCTTAAATCAGACCAATAATACGCTCATAACCAAGCATAAAAAGCTTGCCGTGACAGCTCCCTCCTTGTGGTGGTTGGGGGGGGGGGGGTGCTAGGGCTGCATAAAGATCACAATGATGAGGAATTCAGTGATCAGAAAAAATACAAAGACAAAAGCGGGTTAATTCTGGGGCAATCTAACTGAACCATACATTTTTTAAAGTTCAATTAAGAGCTGCCTATGTGTTGTGCCAGCAATTTAACTAAAATATAGTTTTTGAGATAATAACATTATATTTTGTTGGTATTTATACCAAACATTTCTTTACCAGGCCAATCATTGCTGTCTGTGCCTGTTAGAAATGCTCCCAGTGTGTGTGGACACTAAATTCATTCAAAGCACAGTCTATGGCAAGATTGGCTCAGCACTGAAACAAACATAAAGTGCCATACAGTCACCAAGAAATACATTTTAGTTTCTAAAAAACAATTTTACAGTGCATCATAGTAATTTGTTTATACTTCTACTGGGGTGATTGGTCCAATAGATAGATAGATAGGGGAAATTTAACTCCTTGAATGCTGGAGAGGTCTCCAAAGCCCTGCAAAGCAATGCACTAAGAACCTTCTGGCAACAGTTGCGTTAAAGTAACCGTGTAAAATGAACTGGAATTTGGGCAAATTTTGTTCCTTCCACAACACCCCAAGCTAGACTGTAAGCTGCCACAAGCAAGGTCTTCACTGCACTTATGTCATTCTGTATTAGTAGGTCACATTGTTTAGTTTAACCTTTTGAATGCCAGAGGGGTATGCAATGCTTGCATACCATTCTGGAACTCAAAGGGTTAAGCTCCAGTTTTTTTTTGTTTGTTTGTTTGTTTTTTCCCCATAAAGCATATGTTGAAACGTTATAATAGGATTTTAGTCTTACCTGTTAAATTCTTTTCACTTAGTCCATACAGGTCACTGGTACTTCTGGGAGGCGATTCGCCCCTTTAATAGGCAGGAACAATTATGCAAATGATTGCAGGGGGCGGAGCCTCCCCTCCTACTTAAGCCACCTTCAGGCCAGAGCCACTAGATTGATTTGAGACCCTAAAACTGACCCCAGGTAAGCAAGAAGAAAGACTCCTGTGAGCATGCCCCAAAGGTCTCCCACTGAATGCCACAGGAGAGCCAGGTCTGGTCCCTTGACAGGGTGGGAGACCAGTGACCTGTATGGACTAAGTGAAAAGGATTTAACAGGTAAGACTAAAATCCTATTTTCACTGTCGTCCAATACAGGTCACTGGTACTTCTGGGATGTACAAACATTGAGCTGATCCAGAGGTGGGAAATAAGGCAAGGACCAGAACAAGGCCCAAGCCAGAAAAACTGCTATGAACCAGTTAATAACATAGCCCAAACTGTAAGTGTCAACGGACACCAAGCAAGGGAACAATCCCTGAACTAACACAGCACACGGAACTAGAGCCAACAGGGCTCAACAGTAAGGAAGCACTAAGGATCACATAGCGGAAGACCTACACAGGCAAAACTGCCTCCAGGACCTTCCTACCAAAACTGGCATCAGCCGAAGCCAGTACATCAACTCGATAGTGCTTAGAAAAAGTGTGCACAGAGGACCAAGTGGCCGCTCTGCACAGCTGATCAGCAGATGCCTGATTTTTGTAGGCCCAAGAGGCCCCAATAGATCTGGTGGAATGGGCAGTCACCCGGAAGGGAACATGCTTATTCCGCAACTTATAGGCTTCACGGATAGTAGCCTTAATCCAAGAGGCAATGGTAACTTTGGAAGCCGGTCTCCCTGCCCTAGGCCCCTCAGGAATGACGAATAGAGCGTCAGACTTCCTGATAGACTCGGTGCGATGAACATAAAACTTGAGGCAATGCACCACATCCAACAAATGGAGATCTCGTTCCTAGTCAGATGAAGGATTAGGGCAGAAAGAGGGAACCACAATCTCCTGATTGATGTGAAACTCGGACACAACCTTGGGTAAGAATTCCTTGGTAGTGCGAAGCACAGCCTTATCCTTGTGGAACACCATGTAAGGAGGTTTACAAGACAAAGCCTGTAACTCTGCTACCCGGCGAACTGAGACAATAGCCAAAAGGAAGGCCATCTTCCAAGTCAAGAGACGTAATGGAATGGAAGCCAAGGATTCAAATGGTGGCCGCTGGAGAACTCCCAGCACCAAATTGAGGTCCCACTGGGGAGCAGGACTCTTGAAGGCAGGCCGAACATGAGTCACACCTTGGAAGAAAACTTTCACATCAGGAAGGATAGCAATCCTTTCCTGGAAAAACACAGACAAGGCAGAAGTCTGAACTTTGAGGGAACTCAGACTGAGCCCCTTATCAACACCGTCCTGCAAGAAGGCCAGGACAGTGGGAAGATGAAAATCAAGGGATAATTTCTCATCAGAGCACCATGCCACAAAGGTTGACCATATGCGATGATAGATCTTGGATGACACAGGCTTACGAGCACCGAGCATAGTCGACACCACAGAAGGAGAAAATCCTTTCTTTGCTAGAATCGAGGATTCAACCGCCATGCCATCAAATGGAGAGAGTGAACATCCTCCTTCCACAGATATCCCTGAAGAAGTAGGTCCGGACGGGCAGGAAGTGGGAACGGATCCGCCACTGACATGGCCTTCAACTCCGGATACCAGGACTGGCGAGGCCAGTTTGGAGCGATCAGGATAACAGGACAACGCTCCCGCTTCAGTTTCTGGATGACTCTGATCAATAGAGGAAGAGGAGGAAAGATGTAAGCCAGAGAAAAATCCCAAGGGATCGACAAGGCATCCACTGCTAGAGCAAGGGAGTCCCTCCGCCGGGAGCAAAACACCGGAACCTTCCTGTTGTGTCTGGAGGCCATCAGGTCCACCTCCGGCATCCCCCACCTCTGGGTGAGCAAGTGAAACACCTCTGGATGAAGAGCCCATTCTCCGCTGTCGACTGTATGATGACTTAGGAAGTCTGCCATGACGTTGTCCACGCCTGGAATGTGAACTGCAGAGATGACAGGCACGTGATCTTCTGCCCAAGACAAAATATCCTTGACCTCCAACCAGGCGGTGCCGCTTCTTGTGCCGCCTTGCCTGTTGATGTAAGCCACCGCAGTGGCGTTGTCGGATTCCACTCGGATCGGAAGACCGGTCAGTTGAGATTCCCAGTGTCTCAGGGCAAGCCGGATGGCACTTAGTTCCAGAACACTGATGGAGAGAAGAGATTCCTCCAGACCCCATTTCCCCTGAGCACTGAAGCGACCCAACACAGCACCCCAGCCCAGAAGGCTGGCATCCGTTGTGATCGTGGTCCAACAAGGAACTTGAAAGGATCTCCCTTTCAGGAGATGGGAGAGATCCAACCACCAGTGCAGACTCGATTCCACATGAGGAGGTAGAGAGACTGACAGATGCTGATGATCTGGATGATTCTTGCACATCTGGATCACAAATCTCTGAAGTTCCCTGGAGTGGGCCATGGCAAAAGGAACCGCTTCGATCGTGGAAATGAACTTCCCCACCAGGGACGACAACTTCGGTACCGGCACTAAGTCCAGTTCCAGAATCCCCGCCACTCTGATAGCTATCTGATGAGCCACATCCTCCGGCAAGAACACCATGCATTGGCGAGTGTCGAATAGGAGACCCAGGAACAGAAGCCTCTGAGATGGGACCAAGTCCGACTTGTCCAGATTCAGGATCCAGCCATGGCGGTTCAGAGTGTGGATACACTTCTGCAATTGCTGGTGAAGAAGCTCCGCCGAAGAAGCTTTGATGAGGAGATCGTCCATGTAGGGAGTCACCCTGAACCCGTCTTGATGAAGCACCGCTATCAGGGAGCCCAACACTCTCTGGAAGACCTGAGGAGCTGAAGTCAGCCCAAAGGGAAGAGCAGAAAACTGAAAGTGTTCCCTGTGACAGGCAATCCTGAGGTACCGCCTGCTCTCTGGATGAATAGGGATGTGAAGGTAAGCATCCTGAAGGTCCAGGGAGGCAAGAAACTCCCCTGGAGACATTGCTAAAATCACAGAGCGCAGGGACTCCTGGCGGAAGTGGGAAGTCACCACATAGGCATTGAGATCTTTGAGATCCAAAAAAGGACGAGCCCCTCCATCCTTTTTGGCCACCACAAACAGGTTGGAATAAAATCCTGAACCTGTGTCCTCCTGAGGAACCACTTCCAGAACCTCTTTGTCCAAGAGATCCTGAATAGCGTCGTCGAACAGACGTCTTTTTGTGGGTTCCTGAGAAGGACGAGTAAAATGGAACCGAAAAGCAGGAAGGGAGGAGAAAGGGATCCTGTATCCCTCTGACACCACCTGAAGAACCCATGGGTCCGCCACTGACTCCTCCCAAGTCCGGCGAAAGATACGGAGACGTCCACCTACAGCCGGATGCGGACCAGGGTTCGGCGAGTCATGCCGAAGCAGTCTTGGAGGTCTTGGCCTTGGGGGCCACTTTGGGCTTCCAGGACTGTTTGGGCTTGGAGGAGGAGCTCGTAGCGGGAGGACCCGTCTGGGCCGAGGAGCGTGTCTCAGTCTGAAAGGAACGAAAGGACCGATTGCGTTTGGCTGGAAACTTTTTCTTAAAGACTGAGGGTAGAAGAGTACTTTTACCACCAGTAGCCTCACTGATCATTTCTTTGAGGTCAGATCCAAATAGCAAATTCCCCTGAAAGGGCAAGGAAAGCAAGGCTTTCTTAGAGGCTGTATCAGCAGACCAAATTTTCAGCCAAAGGGCACGTCTAGCCACCACAGAAGCAGTGGAGGCCCTCGCCATCATGCGCACAGCATCAAAGGCAGCATCAGCAACATAGTTCTGAGCTTCAGTGATATTAGCAAGAAGCTGCAACTGTTCAGATACTGGTGCATCCTGGCGAACTGCTTCAGTCAGTCGTTCAGTCCAGGCCGCAATGGCTCTATTAACCCATGCCACTGCAAAGGTTGGACGCATGGCAGTGCCAATGGAGGCAAAAACAGACTTAAGAGAAAGCTCTAGCTTTTTATCCGTCCAATCCTGCAGGGCAGAGGTATCAGAGACAGCCAAGGCTGTAGACTTGGATAGTCTGGAAACAGGAGCATCCACCTTGGGGGGATGAACCCATTTTGCCAGCTCAGCCTCAGGAAAAGGGTACAGTTTAGCAAACTTTTTAGAGACAGAGGAGGATCTATCAGGATTCTTCCATGCCTCAGAGACTAGACGGGCAAGAGTAGGGTTAGTTGGAAAACAAACAACAGGCTTAGATGGTTTCTTTTGAAAAACATCAGTAGGATCATAAGTGGATTCCTGAGTCAGAGGAAGGTTGAGCGTATTCAGTACAGCTCTAATCAGGCCCTCAGCCGAAACTTCAGGGTCACATTCATAAGGGTCCCCAATGGACCTGTTAGACTCAATAACAGTGCGTTCCTCAGCATCAGAATCCTGCAAGAGTTCTTCCTCAGAAGAATCAGAAGCACCCTGTGGCTTAGGCAGGGAGGTCCTGATTGTAGCGGGGGTCTGCCAGACCTGGAGAGCCCCCTGTACCTGAGAGGGAAAGAGTTGAAGAGTGGATCTGAGATCCCTAGTGGCAGCTTTAAACTCCCTCACCCAAGATGGCTCAATAGCATGGCTGGGAAGCCCAGGGTTGCTATCTTGACCAGTGCAGTTAGGGCATAGATCCCCCACATTATCACTAGATAGCCCAGTGTGACAAGAGGAGCAAAACGCCATGGGGGGAGCAGACCCCCCCCATCCTCCTTAGACTTGGGTCTAGCCCCTAGCTCCAGTGAAGTAGACATGCTCACAGCGTCAATATACCCCACTTTAAACTCTATCACCCAGTAAGAGTGTGGAAGATTAAAGTTTCACCCCAGAAATGCCTAATATTGGACTTATCTGGCCAGCGAAGGGTTAATCTGTTGAGGGGAGAGAAGGCTCGGTCCCTGCGTAGTGTACTCGCTGAGGAAGAGCTCCACAAAATGGCGGCTGTCAGGATAGCCAATCAGAAACGAGCGCGAACCGGGCGCTCATGGGAAATGTAGTTTTCCCCATACAAGTACCCCAAACAGTGCCCGAAGCCCCCCTGAACACCCCACACTAATAAAACACACACCGGATGATAGAGCAGGAGCTTAGCATTAAAATGAGCCCTCTCTGGAGTTGCTGTGACAAGCGGTTCCAGAGATATGTCCCAGACTGTGAAATCTCATAGAGAGTAAAGGAGCCATAGCGTCTAAGCGGGAAAAGCCGCGCTTAAAGGCGCGGAACACCATTTTTAATAAAGTTTAAGAAAACATTAAAAAGTGCCCAAACATACATAAAACACATAAAGAAATACTATTCAAGGCTCCAAACCCAGAGAATACCACAGAAACTGCATTAAATACATTAAATGCAAATAAAAACACCCTATGAGTGCTGGAGTGCAAAGCAAACTCCCAAATACAAGCCCAGAAAAGGGACACTGTGGGGACAAGTGGACCTTCAGCACTCAATGGGTGGCTCACCTTTCCTGCAAGGACTTCTGTCTTCAGGTGACCATGATGAAGTGGGAATGAACCAGAGGTAAATTCCCCAGTAGGGAAGCTGCTTAACCCAAGCTGTTCCCTCTTCAGGGCATAAGGTCCACAGAAAATCCCTGGAAGCTGCACCAGCCACTTTAAAGAGGGCAATTCACAGCCATGGTCACCCTCCTAATGGTGGTATTCCATATTTGAATAAAAAAATAACAAAATACTAAGTTGAATGCATAGATGTTCTCTACCTGGTGTGCACAGCACCCAGGAACAAATCAATCTAGTGGCTCTGGCCTGAAGGTGGCTTAAGTAGGAGGGGAGGCTCCGCCCCCTGCAATCATTTGCATAATTGTTCCTGCCTATTAAAGGGGCGAATCGCCTCCCAGAAGTACCAGTGACCTGTATTGGACGACAGTGAAAAATAAAATACTAAAAATAAAATGTTGCAATTTGTTCTATGTTTTTTGTGCATTAGGAAGTCTCAGAGTCCAGGTTCAGGGACTGCAGCGACATAGCCTAGGTTGGGACCTTTGAACATTGCAAACAAGCCTACACATAGGTGTTCCCCCTTAGTGGTATGGAATGGTAAATTCTGGATAACCCTTAGGAGTACCAGTGAATAAGCTGCACACACGCTCTTACATTTAACAGGTTAAATAGAGTATACAAAAGCATGCATGCCTCCTATAAGGATTTATCTTTTCAAATACCATTGATGCATCAGACACAATCAAAGAGACAGAAATGTTCCATACTTAAGTGGAAATTTAATAGGATATCATGTGTAAAATAAAACTGTCATGGTTTAAGGCCCTACAGCTTTTGGAGACAACAACTCCCATGATTCCCTTTCTGGTCTTCAATATCTGGAAGAACTCAACTTGCCCATCCCTGGTCTATGTAGTAAGCAGCTTCTATTGGTGTGAACAATAGTAGAGAAGATCACTACATTCAAGTGTCTTAAATACAGAATATAGCTTATTTATCTACCAACACAGCACAACGTTTTAAAGAGATTCATCAGATGCTTACAGATCATTAACACTGTACTGCTCACAATATACATATTCATGACACAGAGTTGGTGCCAAAATAAAAGCGGTCTCAGATTGACACAAAGTAAACCCATAACCAAGAGAACAAACCAACAAAAAGTAACATGCACAGATTATATACAATTAAAACTCAAAATACAAGGTCTTATTCACAAAGCTACAGAGGTGCAATTGTAATGCAAACCAACTGCACCATAAGGAAGAAATGAAGTCTGCAAATGCCAACTGATTTAAAACCTTGAGTGCCAGAGTGGTGCCCAATGTAATGTGAAGAAATGTGCCAGACATTGTTGGCATACAAAGGGTCTATATATGCACCTTCCATCTCTTTGAATACTAACAAGCTTACACGCATTTCGCTTTCATTCGTCACCTACAATGCAGCTGGTTTAAATCTAGGGGCTAAAAGTCCCATTTAGGGATTTAATATTCTGTAGTTTGTTAATGGGCACAAACAAAATTTGCATTTGTTTAAATGAGACTTTTAACCCCTTTGAATGCTAAAGAGGTCTCAAACTCATTGCTTAGAAAGGTCTTGAACTCTCCAGCGTTCATGGGGTTAAAGTAAAATTTTAATGGCTATGGTGCAGTTGTTTTACGCAAGAACTGCACCTCTTTAACTTGATAAATAAGGCTCCCAATCCCTCATATAAAAGGGCAAGAAGTTAGCAATTTCATTATAGACTATATATCATGTTCCATACCTGACCACGACTGGTCCAAGTCCATATAATAACAGATGGAGAAAACCATATATTTATTCAAGAGAATCCATCTGAAATGAAGTGATAAAAAAGTGATTGTTAGAAAAGGCAAGAAATAATAATCCTAAAATAAAGATCAATACAAACGCTAGAGATTTCTAGCATTTTCTTAGAAATACCGCTAAAGCTTTTGCAAAATGCGTTGGACCTTAGCTGTTATTCAACTGTGGTTTCTACATGTTTTTAACTTCTGTTCCACTGACAGATCTACACGACAACACTAAAAATTAACATTAGATGGCTGACAAAACGTACTCTAAAATGTTTTATGTAGTATGGATAGCGTTCAGTAGAGTTTGTTGCACGGACCAGAAAATTCAAATTGTGGCTACGACTTTTGCCCTTGCATCTTTGTTCAGTTCAGTCCTGAATGTCATGTCTAAGTTGCTTGAAGGACTACTGAATCACAGAATGTGCCCACTATTCAATGTAATCTTCTTTAGCTCAGACACATTGCCTCCTTCAGGTTGGGTGAAAAAAAAGGAGATGCAGAGGGAGAAATAGGGTCCAGAATTCCTGCAATTAACTCATGTCTCTGGAGACATGGCAACCAGGGCTGAAAGACTAGGTTATCTTTTGAAACAAATAGCAAGAGCAAAATTCAGAGAATGCTGGCATTTTCTGGCCATAGTAACATAAGTGAGGTTATTAGGAGGTGTTAAGTGTTCCTTTAAAGAGGAACTACCATCCTTCAAAAACATTGTTCCAAATAATTCCCCATCTGGCAACTAGCTGCTCAACAGCGCTAGTCCCCAGATTTCTTACCGCGTTCATGAGAATGAGCCACTAATCCGGGACCGAGAGGCAGGACGGAGCGCAGACATCTTTCCAAAGTGACATCTGCTCATCTGCGCTGTCATTCCCAGCTGGCTCTAGGAGGCGTTGCTAGGAGCCGTTCGGCTCCAAAAGGGACTGACAGGGCAGGCGCGCGGACGTCACTATTGAAAGATGTCTGCGCTCTGTTCTGCCTCTCAGTCCCAGAATTTGGCTCATTCTCATGAACACGGTAAGAAATCTGGTGACTAGTGCTACTAAGTAGCTAGTCGCCAGATGGGGAATTATTTGGGACAACGTTTTTGGAGGATGGTAGTTCTGCTTTAATGAGAAGGGATGGCAAAGCATTGCGTTGAACGACCCATTAGTTCTTAAAGGATTAAATCTACAGTACGCAGAATGGATTTGGGTAGAAGTTTGTCCTTGATTAGGTGTCTGAGTGGCTGTTTGCAAGAAGTGTATGGGGAGTGGGAAAAATATTGTAGGAGGTTAAACTCAGAATAAGTAAACTTTTTGTGAACTTTCACTTGTCAGTCATCTAAGGTGATTTAGTAAGTTTTTATCATATGTACCAACCCATAATATGTTTGCACAATAGGTTGGACATACGGATACCTGTCTTGTTTGTAAATAGCAACAACCTTCCTTCTACACAGACTGACTTACAAATGTCTCAAAGCCACATTTTTTCAGACTTACTTGGCAACAGTATCAAAGACGCTTAGGGCTGTATATTCAAAAGAAAAGTGGAGGAGTTCCGCGGAAAAACAATTACATTCTAGGGAAGACATGTTAACCTTGATTTAAAATCCCATGAAAGCTAAAGAAGTTTCCATCGCAGAGATCTCTCTAGTATTCAAGGGGTAAAAAACATGCATTTAAACTAATGGGAATGTTTTGTTTTCCCCTATAAAGCAAATGGTTTGCTCCAAACCTCCTCTACTTTTCTTTTGACTATACGGCCCATAGAAATTTCTCGGAATCGGAGTTTTAATCAAAGCATTAATATTTCTTATTTTAATCAGAATAAAACTGACAAAATGGAAATGGTTACAAACCACTCAAAAAATGCACACATAATTTTTGTAATTATTTACTGCCCATTTAACTCTTTAACCCCTTAAGGACCGGAGGTTATGGGACATTTCCGTCCCATAACGTCCACATAGGGGCACTTTGACGAGCCGGTACACGTGACCTGTCACGTGTATCGGCGCGTCACTATGGGGCTTGAAACAGATCGCTCCGATCTTGGAGTGGTCTATTTCATGCCCTATTTTTACTTACAGCGCTCCCGGTAGAGCGCTGTAAGTAAAAAGTACGTGACGTACCAGGACCGTCAAGGGTCTTTCGAGCAAATTTACCCTTGACGGTCCTGGTACGTCAAGGGTCCCTAAGGGGTTAAAGGGTAGAGGGTTATTCAGCTTATTGCACTGCAATGGACAATCCCTAGGCACTTAAAATATTTCATAATAAATACACATATAGATAAAAATGTGTCTTATGTGTAAAAATAAGATCAATCTTGGGACAAACCAACTCTACAAGAGAAAATACAAAATCCCTAAAACTCTGACTAATATGGGGCTTTTAAACACATAAATACAATGGAAACATTTCTAACATTCAAGGGGTTAGAAGCAAATTTCAAGTCAATGGGACTTTTTATTTCTCTCCTCTATCGCAGTTGGTCTGCCCCAGAATTGCTCTAGTTAGCTAGCCCATAAATATATATAAAAGCAAACAGAGTTATTCTGAAGTAAAATAACTGCATATATTTAATACTTGGTTTTTGGTTTCACCAAAGATAGAAAAAATATTATTTATTCATGGATTCTACCTATACCCTATCAGAATAGAGACCTGTTCAGTCCTTTTACATTATATTCCTCACAAGTAAAAACAACTTTTATTGATAAAAATTGCTGTTTTATTTATCACTTGCATGTGTATCAATTAACCTCTTAAAGGGACAGAAATGTCCCATAAAAAAATTATTCTTGTTTTGTAGACATATAAAATGTGAGAGGCTGCTGAGAACGAACAACAGCACATTGACCTGTCCTACGGCTAGTCACTGCCCAGAAGCATCACGTTTTAGCTCTCTAGTGCAATTACAGAGAACAGGCCATTGTGGTGTTGTTCATTCCCAGAAGCCTCTCACATTCTGTATGTTTGTTTTATAGAAGTTTAAAAAAATAAATTATTTGGCACCAATCCTATCTCTCAAATCTTAAGTGATATTAGCTGCTAAAGTTACCTCTCTCCTGCTGTCAGCTGCAAAGTTGACAGCAGGAGATTCGAGTAGTGTGACTTGAGGAGGCTCTTCAGAAGAGCCAAAAATCGTGTTACTTAAAAAGAACTACTTCATAGGAATGGTCTACAATGGCCTGTAATGGCACTAGAGAGCTAAAACGTGATGCTTCTGGGCAGTGACTAGCCGTAGGACAGGTCAATGTGCTGTTGTTCGTTCTCAGCAGCCTCTCACATTTTATATGTCTACAAAACACGAATAATTTTTTTATGGGACATTACTGTCCCTTTAAGACGCACATGTAAGTCATGGAATTCAGGGGTCACCACGTGGCTGCATGCCGTTTGAGGACTTCTGTGGTCCTTAAGTGCCGGCCGTGTACCCGTATGCCTTGTCCTTAAGGGGTTAAAACCACCACTTAGTTCTTTAAGTTTTTACAGAGAAACATGTGTATTTAAAAATCATGAATGTCATGACAATTAAGGGATACAGCTCCAAGTTTATAATTTATTTCTCGTATATTAAGCGTCTAAATATACAGACTGTGTGATAAACTCCATATGACAACAACACTTTGCAAAATGGTGTTAAGTGTGCTACATTCATTACATTTGATACATTTAAGTCAGTAAACCTATGGTGGGATTACATTTGTACTGGTTGCAGCACTGATTGCAAACCAACTGCATCCATAGGGGGAAAAATAACAAAGTGAGCTTTTAACCCCTTGAATGCTAGAGAGATCTCAAATGCATTGTGAAGCAATAAACTGGAGACCTCTCTAGCATTCAAGGGGTTAAAAAAAGCGCCATTTCAAAGGCATGGGAATTAAAGCAATTTTATTTGTCTCCTAAGGTGCAGTTCGTTTACTCCTGAATACCTCTAGTTTGAGTTTAGTCATATGTTGCAGGGTATGGTTTGTGGACTCTGGCAATCCTAAGCTAATTTTGTCTGCTAAACTATTATTTTATTTGCTGTAGTTCTGAAGTTAATGCTTATGAAAGAGTTTTGCCAATATGTTTCCCCATGGACACTGTGCTCCTGCTTTACTGTTCCCCGGAGACAGACTGAGGCAAGTATCATGTTGGCACTAGAAGCAATGTGCATATGCAACAATGGCTACATCTCCAGCCAATCACAAGTGCATAGCAATGTGTTCCGTACTCCTCTGGCACTCAAAGGGTTAAACCAACATGATATGTATTCATAAAACTACTAATGATATTTAATGGACAAATACAAAAAGCAAAACAAAAAACATGACAGTTCTAGTTAAAATGCCAGGTTTTAAGGATATCCCTGGTTAAGCACAGGCAGACCAGTCACTATGATTAACCACTGATTACATGCGTTACCAGTCTGCACTGATAGAGCGCTCTGAGGACTAACATTGAGAAATAGTGCCATAGACAGAAACTGTCAAGTCTCAAAAATCTCAATTACTGCCTAGGGGTGTGGAGGTCTGGCTCTGAACCTGAACTGCAAGATTTCTACATTCACAAATAAAATTACACAATGCAACCAGATCCATATCTCCAGGTTTTCTCCAGCAGAAGCAGACATGATGAAGTACAATTATCACATGATGGCTCCCAAGAGGTTAAACATCAGACCTCTCCAAGGTGATACTAAAGGAACATTTCAAGAACTCACTTCACGGAATGTCCAGGGAACTCAAATATATTTCATTGTAAAAATGAATTAAACATTTGCGAGTTTTGTGCACATATAGTCATCATCCATTTATTTATTTATTGGGGGGGGGGGGTCATTTTATTTGGTTTTCTTCAGATGGTCAGTGTAGTGAGTGGCAATTAGCCTCTTTTTTTTTTTTTTTACTTTACGTGACATTCACTTGCAGAATACGTAACTTTAAAAATGTCTAATATTTTAACCCTTTGAGAACCAGAGGGTTATCTCCAGATCAGATCTGGATAACCCTCTGTTATTCAAAGGGTTAATACTCATTTATGTCCCTGACATTAAGATCCCTGAACTTCTGTTTCCAGAGAGTTTTCTGTCCGGTAATGTAAAAGAGATAATCATAGAATGTGGCACTATCCCTGCGGCACTCCCTATGATGTAGTAAAGGAATGTTTTTCAGAGGCAGGGATAGGTTTACACAAAGATCCAGGGAGCTCACTGTCAGTGACAAGTATAAAAAAAAATAGGCAATTTGACTGTACATATTATACAAGTTCAAATATAAAGTCAAAAAAGGAGGTTGACTAACTTTAAACAATCATACTTTTATTTATTTTTACATATTTTCACCCATTTCTTTAACACTTATTTCTCGTAGTCGATGAGGAAGATAGGAACCATGGGATAAATTGGCTACCTCCAGGAGCTTATCCACCTGGTCCTTAAAGGGATAGTAATGTCAGAAAAAAAAGTATTAACTATATGGTAGATACAATTAAAAGACAGTACTTGCACTTATTTGTATCTCTCAAACTGTTATGGTTTGAGAGATATAGGAAAATAAAGTAATCCACTCCCTCCCCTTTCTGCTTGACAAGCTGTAAAGCTGTCAGAAGCAGATTCTGGTTCCTAGATCAGATGATGGCTCTTCAGCTGCGCTGACATAGCAATACCTAAACATAAATACTTCATCTGAACGGTCTACAACGTGTGCCTTTTTTTAAATTTATTTATCTTTAGATACTGTTATATAGGTTCTGCTGAAGAGCCACATCTGGTCAAGACAGAACTTTATTTTCCTATATCTCTCAAACCATAACGGATTGAGAGATATGAATAAGAGCAAGTACTCTCTTTTAATTGAACCTACCATATAGTGAGTACTTTTTTTCTGACATTACTATCCCTTTAAGCGCCTCTTCATCTGTAAGCAGAAAAGCCATAAACTTAGAAAGGAAATAGATTGAAGGGTCTACTGCTGGGGGTGGGGGGTAGCCCACTGAATCAGCAGAAAGAGGCTACATGAGGGATAAATCTAGTAAGACCCTCTTAAAAAAATCTTCCCTTCCTCAAGGAGAACTTGGTCTAAGGAACAGTTAGAAGAAAAAAATGGCAGACCATCAGGGTCTCCAGGACAGCATTGATAAGACCCTTTGATGGAGAAACAGGGTATTCACCAAAAGAATTCCCAACGTCTATAGGGGGGAAATTACCCTCAGCTAAATGGCTGTGGCTCTTTTTTTTCGGGGGGAGGGGGGTGGAAGGACAGACCTGAAACAAAGTTTCAAGAAACCCCACAATAAAGGAAGGAATAGCACTCACAGAAGAAATAAAGCTCCTGTCCAGCTGAAAAGGGCCACGGAAGCTGTGATGAACAGAAAAAGGAATACGTAGGAAGAACAACCTGGCATAAGAAGCAAAGGGTTAAGGGGGGGGTCCGTGAAACCATAGTGTGACCTTGGATTTGTGCTCAGACAAACAGAAGACTACTTAATAAACGATACAGGTCAGAAAAAGGGGCTAAAGTACTTATCTCCCTGAAAGGGTTTTAAAATCAGGATTCAAGGAGGGAGAAACCAGCCTTGTGTACTGCACGTTGCAAGCAGATGACAAGAGTAGAACATCCCCTTCATATTACCTAAAGCTGAAAATTGGGCTTGAAAAGAAATGTAGTTTCCCCACTAACCATAAAAAAAAACAAAAAAACAAAAAAAAACAGCACTGCGGCTCTCCAACAGCCGAGCAATAACACCACCCAGATATTGGAGCGGTCATCCAAGTAAATGTGAGTCCTCAATATGTCCTCCACTGAGCAGTGCAGCTTTTCCCTTGATGACTGCCGGTACAAAAGCCCTCAAAGAACATGTACAAAAACACAAAAAAGGAAGAATGCACACAATCTAAGTGTAGACTGTATTTAACTTTCCTCTTTGGAAACCTTCACCGTGTGGTTTTATTAGTATTTACCTCCTTCACTGTGAGGATCACCAGTAGGCACAAGGTAGATGTTACGCTCACCTTTAAATGAGGCGGTCCAACCTCAAGGTGTAATCGCCTTCACTGGGGGTTATGCGGCTTTGTCAGGGGCTTAGTAACCAGCAAACCGAAATTGGCCATTTTTATAGTTGTGGTTCAGGGAGTACTAGAACGTCATCCACCGTTGCCATAGTTACTAATGTAAACATCGGACATGGTAGTATCTACCTACTTTTAATAAAATGTTATATTGCAGATATTAAAAAAAAAATAAATTAACTGGTGCAAGTCCAGTCTCTCAAACACATATAGGTTGAGAGATATACAGTGATAAAGTTCCCCCTCCCTCCCCTTTCACAGAGGTCAGCGCTTTGGCGGGCAGAAGGAGATTCTGATCCTGGGACCGGCTGAGGACTCTTCAGCAGAGCCAAAATAGCACTATCCAAAAATAAATACTTCATTGGAACGGTCTACAACGTGTGCTTGCAAACCAGGCACACTTTGTAGACTGTTCCAGTGAAGTATTTCTTTTTAGATAGAGCTATTTCGGCTCTCACAACCAGAATCTCCTTCTGTCAGCTAGCAGTTGCCGTTGTGAAAGGGGAACTTTAGCAGCATATATCTCTCACACTACACGTTTTAGACGGGACCTGCAGACGTGATTAGCCTTATCTATTCATTGTTACAAAGACAGGACGGAGCTCACTATCCAATGAGTTAAAGGGTTAGTAATGTCTGATTTTGATTTATTTATTTTAATATCTACAATATAAAATGTTATCAAAATCAGACATTACTAACCCTTTAACTCATTGGATAGTGAGCTCCGTCCTGTCTCTGTAACAATGAATAGATAAGGCTAATTAGGTCTGCAAGCTGTTCTGGTTTCTAGCCACGTATAGTAGAGAGGAGGAGGTTGAAAACTGTATGCTCACATGGGAACCCTTTAACCGGTCCCTTCCCAGGGATGCTCAAAATCAGTTTTATGACAGTTTCCAATAGGCTTCCTGGATGGAAGCTGCCAACCTCTGCAATGATTAGGAAATAGGGCGATCGTTATGTCTAACCATAGATATCAGATTTTACCATAAAGGAGTTTAGATGTTAGTCTTGGTGGGGGTGGGAGGATGAGAGAGTAATGCAGGGGTCCAAGGTGTCATGAGGGATTTTCATTGGATTTTTTTTATTGGTTTCTATTAGATAGAGCTTATGGAGGGTTTCCTGTGTCCTAGTTTCTGTTATTTTGTTGTTTTCATGTATATGTACATTTTTAATAAAAAGTTTGTTATTAAAATAAACAACCCATCTCACAGTTCACAATGCAGCAAAAAAAAAAAAAAAAAAAAAAAAAAATATATAGACAGAAGTAAGTAAAGTTGAAAGCAGCAAGTCTCTCCTGTACAAATCAAAATGTATTGGCTATGCAGTTTCACAGGGCTTGAGGATCCTAGACTTAAAGGGATAGTAATACTTCGTTTTAACTTCATTTTGAAGGCATTAAAAAACATGAAGAATTATATAAGTCTTATCTCTCAAACCTTCATGGTTTATGAGATATTCACAAGCAAAGTTTCCCCCTCCCACCCTTTTACCTAGTGTAAGCAATCTCTTCTCAGATGTGGAATGCAGTCCATAGACCAGACAGATAACAGCAGGGGACATATTCTTCCTATGAAAACAATGAAATCCCTGCCCCCCTTGACAAGCTTTTCAGGTTTTTCCCTTATCTTAATTGAAGGTTGTCCCTCTCTGCAGTCTACCTGGGCACCTCCCTTCTGCTCTGGATGAACAGTGTGACATCAGTAAAAGGGGCGGGAGGGGGACACTGTCATTGAATTACTCTGGAACTACAACTCTGACAGAATTGAAATAACACTCTCCAAAGCCCAAATACTATGATGATTAATTAGAGCTGTTTTTATTATGAAACATTACTATCCCTTTACATTTACTCTGTACTTTGATACTTTCATAAGTGTTTACATTAACATGTTACACTTTATGATGGGTTTTATTTAATACTCATTTAAGGGTCATTAGTAGCAAATGGTGTTTTGCACATTGCACATTCAGGATCACCAAAGAGCAACCTTCTGATGGAGCTTTATTTGTCTTTTGTTGGATATTTTTGTTTATGGAACCAGCGTTTGTATTCACAGTTATATTTGAATTCATTTTTACTGGTTCAATATTATTAATTCAGGATTCTGCAATGTCTTCCTGTTAATGTTCAGTGTGTTTTTTTTATTACTTGTATTGTCAGTGGGTACTAGGAATTTAACCTTACCAGATAGCAGAAGTAAGGTAAAAATGCTGTCACATTTCTAGAAAGTTAATACAATTTAAGAAACAGCGTCATTGCAATATGTGAAGTGTTATGGGTGTCTAGTACTATAAATAATGTGTGACCTTTCACGTGAAAGCGACTTGCTTTAAAGTGGGATTAACACCTTATAATGACTTCAGTGATTTTGAATATTTCAAAACCATTTATATTCCTGTTAGCCATGCCTTAGTTAAATCTATAGTTTGAGGTATTTAGGTTTAGCAGTTTAGGGGGTCTGAAAGCTCTTTTCAATATCTCACAAGTCATAAAGTGTTAGACCACTTTGAGAAACATAAAAGAAAAATTGCATTACATCACTGCCATGATACTGCAGACCCATCAAGATGATGTGTCCTGGGAATTGTAAAAGCATGTGTAATGAGCTCATTAGCAGCACAAGCAAAAAGACAATAAAGGTATTAAAAGCAAAAAAGAAACAAGTCCACTATGATGTATTAACATTACCTACTGTAGTAATGTGAAAGATACGATTTCAGTGATCTCAGGGACATTGAGGGTAAATAAACTTTCACTGCATTACAATGCATACAAATCGCCAGTGTGAACAAGTTGTGGCATTGGAGATGAGAGAGATGGCGGTCTGAGTTGCCATGAGTAAGGAGGCTGGGAGAATCATTGGGGCGTCAAACAAATTTGCAGAGGTAAGCCCTGCAGCGGAGAGCCAACAGGCACAGAAATCGGCCGTCCAACTAAGATTTTATTGACCATACATGGGGTGGTGGATTGTACTCTCAAAGAGAACACTCTGATTCACTCTTCAAACGAAGGACAGTACACAAGCTTTCATGGTCCCTGAGGATAGGTGTGAGAAACCCTGCCATATGATACAAATGAAATGTCTGCTTGATCTAAGAAGGGTGTTTAACCCCTTGAATACTAGAAAAGTCTCTAACCCATACATGCTTCTACCTGATCACAAGGGTTTGGCACTACAAAAGTGCACAATCTGCATTAATGTGGTTCCTCCGCTAAAATCATTCTGTACGCACTGAACTTTCTCTAGAAGTGCTCTGCATGCCTACCCAGTAACTGTACCATATTTCCTAGAACATACTCTGCTTTAATGTGGAGCTGTTGTTATTTTTAAACAAATATGTTATTTTTAATAGAGTTTTCAAAACATCTAAATTAGGCTTGCCTTTTTTTTCTTCAAACAATAGCTTGAGATATTTAGGATTGAATATTCGGTTTCTGCAAATTAGCTAATACTGTTTGAAAGAGTGTCAGGTTGGGACATAGTGAGTATCAAGCAGACATACCTGTCAGCACTGCCTAATTTACATAAAAGCAAAAATAAAACTAAAATTGCAAACAATTGTTTAAAAAAAGCTTTTGAAAACTTTCCCAATCTTTGTTACAAAGTAAAAGTTCAAGTTTATGTCCCTGTCCAAGCTGCTGCTGTAATAGGCTTTACACTAGGATTAAAATTAAAGGGATAGTAATACTTCGTTTTATCTTTATTTTATTTTGTAGGCATTAAAAAAACATGAAGAACAATATAAGTCTTATCTCTAAAATCTTTATGGTTTGAGAGATATTCACAAGCAAAGTTTCCCCTCCTGCCCTTTTTACCTAGTGTAAGCCATTTCTTCTCAGATGTGGAATGCAGTCCATAGACCAGACAGATAACAGAAGGGGACAATCTTCTTCCTATGAGAACAATGAAAGCCCTGCCCCCCTTCACAAGTTTTTCAGTTTTTTCCTTATCTTAATTGAAGATTGTCCCTCTCTGCAATCTACCTGGGCACCTCCCTGTTAATCTGGCTGAGCAGTGTTACATCAGTAAAAGGGTCGGGAGGGGGACACAATGTATGGAGACATCTATAAAAAGTGAAATTTACTAACCGATATTTGTATTTCCTCTGTGTCCTTCCACGGCACTGTGGGCTTTGGCTCCGCCTTCCAGCTGGGTAGGACCAATCTTTAAATTTCTTTTGCTACCTCTCCTCTGCAGTTATACATTTTGACCAAGCTGAAAGATACAAGAGGTTAGAGATAGCCATTCCACAATATACATATATATATAGATATATATCTAGTATATAGTATAAATCTTGTCACAATAGGAACTGATACTCATACCACAATACCCTGGGTGGGTTGCCGTGGAAGGACACAGAGGAAATACAAATATCGGTTAGTAAATTTCACTTTTCCTCTGTGTCCAATCCACGGCACTGTGGGACTTACCAGAGCAGTACCCCACATAGGGATGGGGCAGAATTGAATATTTAGTGGAGTATAGCTGCTTCAAGCACCTTTCGCCCAAACTTGGCGTCAGCAGATGCTTGTAAGTCCAATTTATAATGTTTGATGAACGTAGAAATAGAAGCCCAGGTTGCTGCCTTACAAATCTCTTCTGGGGTAGCAGCCGCTTTGAGGGCCCAAGAGGTTGACATGGCCCTAGTTGAGTGGGCTTTTAGTCCTGTTGGCGGATCTAGTTCCGCTGTTTCGTAAGAGAGGGCAATACAGTCCCGTATCCACCTAGCGATAGAAGCCTTAGAGGCTGCTGATCCTTTATATTGACCCCCAAAGTGTACTAGAAGAGAATCAGATTTTCGGAACTCCTCAGTTCTGGACAGATAGATCTGCAGACATCTGACTAAATCTAGGTTATGCAGACGTTTTTCAAGCTCATGCTCTGGATGAGGACAGAAGGATGGTAACACTATCTCCTGATTCAGGTGAAAGTGGGAGATAACCTTGGAACGAAAGGTCGGTTTCGGTCGCAGCACTACTTTATCCTGATGAAATGTGATAAAGGGTGATACCGCCATCAAGGCTTGTAATTCACTGACTCTTCTAGCTGAAGTAACAGCTATTAGAAAAGCTGTTTTCAAGGAGAGGTGTTTAATGGACACCTCTTGAAGGGGCTCAAAATATGGATGAGAGGCCAATTGCTGTAACACCAGATTAAGGTCCCAAGGGGGAACAGTTTCTCTTATAGTAGGTTTAATTTTAGAGATAGATGTTAAATAGCGTCTAATAAGGTAGTTATCCGCAAGTGGAGATGCCAATATAGCTGACAATGCTGACAGTTGTACTTTTAATGATGCGGGTTTTAATCCTTTTTGGAATCCTTCCTGTAAAAAATCTAAGATCTTAGTAGGAGATATGGTAGATCTGTCCACATGATGGGTCACGCACCATTTGTAGAAAATGGACCATACTCTGTAATAAATTTTTGTAGATGATGTTTTCCTCCCTTTGAGCATGGTTTCAATCACTGCTTCGGAAGTGCCCTGTAACCTTAAGGACTGCCGCTCAGCCTCCAAGCCTGAAGCTGGAAGAAGGCTGGGTTGGGATGTTGTATAGGTCCCTGAAGAAGCAGGTCTGAGTTGACTGGAAGAGGCAGAGGGACTCTGCAAGACATCCTGAGCAAGTCTGGAAACCAAGGTTTCCTTGGCCAGTATGGAGCAATCAGAATTACTTCTGCCTTGTCCTTTCTGATTTTCCTGATGACCTCGTGTATTAGAGGTAGAGGAGGAAATAGGTATGCCAATTTGAATTTCCAGGGGATCCTTAGGGCGTCCTGTCCTAATGCCCGAGGCTCCTGCCACCTGGACAGGTAACGCTCGCATTTTTTGTTTTGATTTGTGGCCATGAGATCCACTTCTGGGAGACCCAGATTGGCCACCACTAGTTGAAATATTTTTGGGTTCAACTCCCATTCGCCTGGATCGAGTTGATGTCTGCTGAGATAATCTGCTTGTGTATTCAGATGACCTGATAGGAAAGAGGCTGTGAGGGCATGCAGATTGTGTTCTGCCCAAAGTAGGATCCTGATTGCTAGACAGTTCAATTGGTAGCTGCGAGTTCCTCCTTGATTTAGGATGTATTGGACTGCTGTGGAGTTGTCTGATCTTATCAGAACTGACTGTTGATGAAGGTGTTGTCTGAAGTGCCTCAGAGCGTTCCAGACTGCCTTGAGTTCCAGGACATTGATATGCAATGTCTTTTCCCTGGCAGACCATGTGCCCTGAATTGTTCTGTTGTTCCAAATTCCTCCCCATCCTAGTTTGCTGGCATCCGTGTGAAGAATTTGCCATTCTGGATCGGTCAAAGCTCTGCCCTTTGCTAGATTCGGAGGATGAGTCCACCATTCCAATTCCCGTCTGGTTAGCTTTGAGACTGGAATCAGTTGGTGGAAATTCTTGGGCTGTCTTTTGAAGTACGCCAAGTAATGCATTTGGGTCATGCGGGCATGTGTCCTGGCCCAGGGAATAACCTGATTGGTTGATGCCAGGTGTCCCAGGAGTCTGGAAAAGGCTTTTGCCGATCGTTGTGTCTGTTGAAGAAACTTGCCTACATGACTGAGTATTCTTAGTTGCCGGTCTGATGATAGGAATGCCAGACCCTGTTGGGTGTTGAATCTTATCCCCAGGAATATCAGGTCCTGAGAGGGTACCATAGAGCTCTTGCTGAAATTTATTAGCCATCCTAGCTGCTGCATCTGGTTTATGCATATTCTGGTGCTGTTCAGAGCATTCTGTAAGGAAGATTCTATTATCAAAATGTCGTCCAGGTAAGGAATGACTTTGAGAAGATATTGTTTTCTGAGAAATGCCATCACATTGGACATGATCTTCGTGAAGATCCGGGGAGCCGATGCTAGGCCGAATGGCAGGGCCCGGTATTGGTAGTGCCTGCCGAAGATGTGGAACCTGAGAAATCTTCGATGTTGTTGCCGGATCAGCACATGGTAATATGCGTCGCGGAGATCTATTCGCGTCAAGTATGCGCCCTGTTGTATCAGCTTCATTGTGGATGATATTGTTTCCATCTTGAAGTGATGTACATAAAGATGAGAGTTGAGATCCTTGAGATCCAAGATGATACGTAATTCCCCTGTAGGCTTTATAGTATAGAAAAGAGTTGAATAGAAGCCCCTGAATTTCTGCTGAGCCGGGACTTCCTCTATAACATTGTTGTTCAACAGGAACTGAAGAGCTTGTCTCATCTTTGGAATCATAGGACTTTTCCTTACCTTGGAGCAGCGGAATTGATGAGGAGGGGGGGCAGATTTGAATTCCAGAGAGTACCCCTTCTGGACAATTTCCCATACCCACTTGTCTGGATGAATCTGCGACCAGGCCAAATGGTATGCCTCCAGTCTGCCCCCTACTGGAGGAGAAGGGGGGAGACTGGCTTCATTGAGGGAACTGTCCACGACGCTGGAAATCTCTGCGATTTCCAGGTCTCTGGGAGATCTGTGAACCACGTTTCTTCTGATCGTAGCCTCTTCCTGGTTTGTAACTTCGGGCCTCACGAAAGGACTGCTTCCTGTACTGCCCCGACCGTGGGGGAGATCTTCTCATTTTCTTGTCTTGTGGTAGGAACTGACTCTTACCTCCTGAAGATCGTTTTATTATCTCTTCAAGTTGATCTCCAAATAACTTCGCACCTGAAAAGGGCAGCGAGACCAGTTTATTTTTGGAAGATGGGTCTGCTTCCCAAGCCTTGATCCACATAGCGCGTCTGGCTGTAACTGAGAGTGATGAAGCCCTTGCTAGTAGCCGTATGTTGTCCAGGGAGGCATCACATGAGTAGTTGATGGCGTCTTTAATGGAGGCTAATTCTTTAATAAGGCGTGCTCTGGATACAGATGATTCTATCTTTTCTTCAAGTTCGGTAATCCAGATCCTTAATGTTCTAAAGGTAGATGCCATGGCCGTGGCTGTTTTAAGGTTCTGGCCTATGGTAGCGAATTGCTTCTTTAACACGCTATCTGCTTTCTTCTCCATGGGATCCTTCAGTGTGGTGCCGTCCTCCAGGAGAATAGTAGTTCGCCTTGAGGTCTGGGAAATTGCAGCGTCAACTTTTGGAGGATTGTACCAGTTAGAAGTTTCTTCTTCTGGAAAGGGATACATCCGATGGAACCTTTTTGAGATGGCTCCTCTTTTTTCGGTCTGTTTCCATTCAGAATTGATAATGTCCTGAATAGAGCTATGCACTGGAAACTGGGGAACTGCCTTCTTATAACCCACGAATGCTGCATCCATGACATTTAAATCTTTTTGGGTTTCTGACAATCCCAGAGTTTTTCTCATAGTCTTGATAAGATGATCCATCTTATCCATGCTGAAACTGCCGGCTTCTTCTACCAGCTCGCCTTCCTCTGCTGATGAGGCCGCTGATTCTAAATCAATGTAAGTATCATCATAGTCGTCCTGTGTACCTGATGGACCCTCCTCTGGGTCTGAAGTCCTAGGACGCTTCTTTGCTGCCTCTTGCATTGAAGTAAAGGTATCCTGCATAGAGGTTTTCATCCAGGACAAGAAGTCCTGGAACTGAACTGGCACATTTCCACCTGCCGCTAGTTGCAGGCATGAAGAACATAGCTTAGCCTGATCTGTAGCAGGTAAGGTTTTATTGCATCCTGCACAGGGTTTTTCCTTTGGTCCTGCTTTGTCTTCTTTAGCAGGTTCAGAGGTCTTAATTTTATCAGCCTTAGTATCCTTGGAGGTTGACATGGCTGACAATACAGGCTTAGCAGAAGGGAAGGTAAATGCAATGCACAAAACCCCATACAGACATAAACTTAGAATAGTTATAATAAATAGCGGACACTTACCTGTGGTCCGTTCAGAATCCTCCATTTATGCCTGTTTGTGTCGACCGGAAGTTACTGTGGCGCGTGCGTTCCACCGTGGAACGCTTCATGATGCGCTTCCTGCTTCCGGTCCCATGTTGTCAACCATAGGCTGTGAGCGGGCGCGTGCGCGCGCTAATCAGCCCTGAGCTCCTGACAGAGAGGCCGCATGGAGGGAAGTGGTATGGCGTTTTGCGATCCAGTTTCCCGTTCGGCCAGGGATGCAATCCAACGGACATCACACCGGTAGGCTCGCCCGTTCTGTCTGCCGATTTTGGCAATCTTTGGAGTAATCCTCTGTAGTAGAGAGCGTTGAGAGCGGGAGGCATAGCCTCCGTCCTCCAGCTGGGTAGGACCAAAATAACTGCAGAGGAGAGGTAGCAAAAGAAATTTAAAGATTGGTCCTACCCAGCTGGAAGGCGGAGCCAAAGCCCACAGTGCCGTGGATTGGACACAGAGGAAATTATTATATATATATATATATATATATATATATATATATATATATATATACACACACGCTTCAGCAGTTTGCAAGAAAACCGTCACTGCTCATAATACATTTTACAAAAATCAAGAAGAGTGTGCAAAATATTGCCCTGTAATGCATTACTTACCAGTCTGGCACACAAGGAATGAATAATATCCACACATAAGTCAACCCACAACACAAGACTGGGCCATCAGATCAACATCCCACTCCCACAAAATGCAGCACAAACAAACAATCACGTCTAAGACATTATCAACTACATGGAACAAATGGCTGGCTTCCCTAAGGATTAACTAAGAATCCACAGCTCAATAGAAAAATCAATCAGCTCTATATCGGCTATTGTAAGCAACAGCATTTTGACAAGGCTACATGGAGGGATGAGATACAAAACCAACACAGTGTGCAACAAAACCATTTAATCTTATGCCACCATATACATTTCTGCCAATGTCTGGATGGAAATTTACAGGAATGAACACATACATTTTCATTTGAAGTTAGATGTATGGCTGTGCAAAGGCCAGGGAATAATGAATCCTAATATTACTACTTGATGCTAAACATTTGATGTAGTTAACCTTTTGAATGCCAGAGGGGTATACAATGCATTACAAAGCTCAGGCTTCATGGGGGGGGGATACTCCAATTGCTCCATAGGGGACACTAAGAATTCCAACTGAATGGGCTGAAAAGAAAGTAAAATAATGTGATATATATACTTGCAAGATTAACTCTTGAAACTTATGAAAAAAGTATGCTGCACTGCTTATGAAATCACTACAGACTGGTAATAATCAATGTAGCTTAGCAGCCTGCATTTTTCAGACATATCAAAGGGATGACCTGGAGACCCTAACCTAATGTTAATAAATAAGAGCCCCACCATTTCTTTACTAGTCACAGAGTAGGGGGAATTTCTTGTAGTGTCAACTGATCTAAATGGGTTTCGGGGTGTTAACCCCTTGAGAGTTTAAGGGGTCTCTAACACATTGCTTCACAACACAGTGAAGACCTAGCAATCAAAAAGGGGTTAAACATTTCCTCTAAATTAAAATGAATACCATTTAGCTGCCTGAATATGGTCCCTAGAATTCAGAGTGCGTTATTCTGCATCCAAAATCCAGTCCAATGCCCGGTGTAAAGACCAGGACTGGGCAACCTGGTGACCTCCAGCTGTTGAGTACTACAATTCCCATCACCCCCAGCCAGCTGTTGGACTTTCTGGGGATGATGGGTATTGCAGTCCTCAACAGCTGGAGGGACTCAGGCTGGGGGGTATGCAGCCGGCTATCGTCAGACTACAACCCATCATCCTAGGTCTGCCCAACCACTCCTGGCATATCGATATATATATATATATATATATATATATATATATATATATATATATATATATATATATATATAGCAGAAAACATTTCTTATTACTGGCTTGATAGTTTTAATCTCTAATCTGACTGGATCAAAGGAGAAGGCTGTGGGCAACTTTAAAAATGTCACGGTTTACTTTTTTTTTTTTTTAAACCCAAAATCAGATACATTGTGTTGGATGGCTCATTTTTTCATATATTAATAAGATAACCTCAGTAGAACAAAACATATTTTATGGATCTGTACTCAAATAAGTGTAGGATCACTCAATTAACTGCAAAAAGTCCCTCCATTCAGAGGCCAACACCCCTCCCACGTATTTAGAACACAGTGAATACAGCCAAATATTTGCTATGGGTTTGATTAGTGAATTCTGTTAGATTCTGGCTACGTGGCAATGCACTTTTAAAGGACAAGTATATATTTTTTTACACCAGCTCTATGCAGCACCCACATGGCTCATATTAGCCAAGAGATGTCAAAAAACTCTCTCAGCTGATAGTAAACCCTAATATACGTAGAGCTCGGGTATACATTTTGCAGATTACAGGTGCTTTCTCCATTGACCCTCTGTGCCAAGCTTCCAAGCCCAAAACAGGTCTATTGGAACTGCACTGTCAGCTTATCGTGATCTGCTGGGCTCATAATGCAGCCTCAGCTTCAGCAGCAGGAAAGAGACCTGCTAAAAGGGAACTATCCAAGTGATAGGTTACTCACTTAATCTGGAAGTTCAGCTATGTCCCTCCAACTATTGACTATCTAAGGATGATGGGAGTTCTAGCCCAACAGTTGGAGGGCTGCAGGTTACCCAGCTCTGTTCTAGATAGAACATGTATGTTTTTTGGGAACCGGTGCTGGGCAAATAACCAATATCAGCCAACCCTGCCTGGTTCTTGAGACCTATTGACAGGGCAGGTTTTCAAGATATACTTGAGTACAGGAGAACTAGTCTGTGTCTGTCACTAATTGACTTACCTGTGCTCAAGCAGATATATCCTAAAGTCATGCACTGTTGGTAGCTCAAGGACCAGACTTACAATCCTGACCGATACAGTTCCAAAAGCAGTATTTGTCTAAAAACCTATGTTTACATGCAGTGTTTGCTTCCTGCAAATTCTAACAACAAAACAAAATACAGAAAACAAATACATTTGTGTTTTTGAGAAGGTGTTCTATTTGGGAGTAGCTGAAGCATTTCCCACCCATGTTACCACTGTTTAATATATGAACAGAAGCTTCATTTCACAGATACAGGACAGAAAAAATAGAAGTGTGAATTGTATAAGAACAAGCAGTCTCCTGGACATTATGTACTACAGCTTTTCTGCATATAGAATGGGAAAACTGAGAAACAGGCAGACTTGAGTCCAAGAGAGAACTGGATTCATCCGGGATAACAGCAAACACAACACAGGGGACAAAAACAAGTTCTAGTTACATTTAAATGGTACTTTTAACCACATGATTGCTACAGAAGTCTCCAATGCATTACAAATCAATGCGCTGGATTCCTCTCTAGCATTCAAGAAGTTAAAAGCTCCATTCAAATCAACAGCATTTTTATGGATCTGTATTTATCACATATGGTAAAATGTGGATTTCCCCAGAATTTCTTTGGAACACAGAGAGCTTGCAGGTCCTTGTGAATAGTGGCAAAGTACAGCAATTCTGGGGCAAACAATAGAGCAATGTAAGGGGGGATCCACAAAAGATTTAATGCTCCAAATGCCAGAGGAGAAAATAATGCGATGGACACAGCCTGGTACTCAAGGGGTTAAAGGGACACTAATGTCCCATTAAAACATTCTTCTTGTTTTGTAGGGTTTAAAAAAAAATGATGTGGCGCAAATCCTATCTCTCAAACCTTTACGGTTTAAGAGATATTCACATCTAAAGTTCCCCCCTCCCTCCCCTTCTCCTGACGTCAGTGCTATGCTGACAGCAGGAGATCCCAGTCCGGGGACCAGCCGGCGGCTCTGCAGCAGAGTCGAAATCGCATTATTTAAGAAGAATTACTTAATTGGAAAAGTCTACAAAGTATGCCTGGTTTGCAAACACAATTTGTAGACTGTTCCAATTAAGTAGTTCTTTTTAAGTAACACAATTTTGGCTCTGCTGAAGAGCCTCCTCGAGTCAGCCGACTTGAATCTCCTGCTGTCAGCTTTACAGCTGACATCAGGAAAAGGGAAACTTTAAATGCAAATATCTCTCAAACCATAAGAGAGATAGGATTTGTGTCCCATATTTTTTTTTTTACTCTACAAAAACAAGAAGAATTTTTTAATGGGACATTACTGTCCTTTTAAATGGGTATTTTTTTATTCTAGATATTTCTCCAAAGCATCGCAATATGTGAGACCTCCAGCATTCAAGGCATTTCAAGCTCCCTTAAAACACATGGGTATTTTTATGACACGGATAGTGCAGCTGGACTGATGCCACTTGCCTTTATATATGAAGCAAATAGAATTGTAAAGGGACCCATCACCTACAAACATCAGCTATTTTGAAAGAGAATTCAAAATCCGCTATATATTACCATTATATAGCACACCCCACAGAAGATTGCCTGATCCGTATCTCCAACTCTTGATTGTCAGCATCCTCAAAGCATTTATCTTGCCCTATTGATACTAGCTGCAATTCAGAGATTCCAAAAATCTTCTTAGCACATGATACTGTGCTTCTCTCCAAAGTGTGACAAACTGTGATAACTTCTCTTTCAACCCTTTTGGGTTAGGGCAAAAGAAAAGAAGAATGAGGTCTTTATTCAAATGGAAGTATGACACTTAGATCTAAAATTTGACTTTGTCCTGAGCACCACTATATCTTGATGCATCACCAAGTAAAGTGATTTGGAGGAAAGACTGCAACTTATTCATTCTTCTGGCAGAAGTAATGGCCATTAGAAAACTATTTTTCCTCTGTGTCTTTACCACAGCAGGGACAATGAGTAGCTCTGCCTCCCAACTGGAAGGACCAATCACCAAAAGTCTTAAAAGGGCAATGAGAGAAAGCATTCAGTTTTTCTGTTTGTCCTACCAAGCTGATGGATGGAGGTTCGAGCCCTCCTATGTTTTAAAAAGTTTGTTATTTTTATTACTGATGCACTTTGCCAGCCACTGCAAGGTGCATGTTTGGGGGCAATGCGGTCCAGATACCCTATAAACAGGGTCGCGAGGGTCTGGATTTGAGTTGCACAATGTTACAAGATTCTTTTGATTTGATTACATTGATTTAGCCAGTTCTCTCAAAGGACACTCCAGAAATTTGGGACATCCTTTATGGCCTCAGGAAGTTCAAATCATTCTTTCCACCAGTGGAACGTATACAGAGATGGTATCAGGAATGCGGCAGAAGAATAGTTGGGCAGGCCAGGGTCGGAACCAATCAAGCAAAGCAGCACACAATCAGCAGGCAGAAGAGAAGTTGAATAAACAAGCCAAGGTGAAAAACCAACACAGGATAGCAAAGCCAAATAAGGATACAAAAGACGAAGTCGAGGAAAGTCAGGTAAAAACTGGAACAAACAAAAACTTGAGACACTAGATCACAACAGGAATATTTTTTCGCACACTGGATCAAACAAAAACTCAAGACACTAGATCACAACAAAAATATAAAAAAATAATAAACACAGAACAAGCCCCATCAGGCTTCTATTGTTATCTACATATTAGTGAATAATTGGTATTCACACTCTCTAGGCATATGGTCCGGGTGCTGCAGAGTGTACAAAGCTGCGTACTGACAATACTTTCACTTGTTCACAGTTGTAACAGGAAGATTTTAGTCCTCAGTTGGGACCCTGTCAAGCCTGGCTTGACTAAAGTGCCAACTAAGTTCTAAAAAGTTGCAAGTACAACAGTGGCAAAGTTAAAGGGACAGTAATTGATTCAAATAAACAGCACTCTGATTAATCTGCATAGTTTGTAGTCCATGTAGAGCAGTATTTCAATACTAGCCAGTTTGTAGTTAACCCTGTGAGTGCCAGAGGGGTATGGAATGCATTGCCTTGCATTTTAAGCTGTCTCCCCTCAAATGTGGGATCCGGTCATCTTGCAGCGAGGGACAAGCTTTATGAAGTGATTATAAGGAAAACTCTTCCCCCTTGATGAAGGAGGCCAGGATTTTCCCTCGCTGCTCTCCAGACGGACTGGCATGAGGCAGAGTTATGTCAGTAAAAGGGACAGAGGGGTATACTTTATAATTAAATTACTCATGAACTATAAAATTGTGCATCAACGTGCCACTAAACCCTTAGAAACATTGTATTAGTAGCATATGTTTTAACCCCTTAACAACCAGACGTGGCGGAGGGCAGTTAAGGACCACGGGACATTTTTTGTCCCTTTTTCTAATGGATTCCAGGCTTCCCAAGCGGCATGCAGCCACATAGATACCCTGGAATTCTGACATGCCAGGACCGTCAACAGCCCTTAAGTGCTGGAACAGTTGTGAAGGTTCCCCCTCCCTCCTCTTCTCTAGATGTCAGCTGTAAAGCTGACGGCAGGAGAATTGAGTCGTACGACTCGAGGAGGCTCTGCAGCAGAGCCGAAATTGCGTTATTGCTAAAGAATTCATTCATTGGAAAGGTCTACAAAGTGTGCTTGCAAACTAGGCACACCTTTTAGACCTTTTCAATGAATGAATTCTTTAGCAATAACATGATTTTGGCTCTGCTGCAGAGCCGCCTGCTGGTCCCCGGACCGGGATCTCCTGCGGTTAGCTAGACGCTGACGTCAGGAGAAGGGGAGGGAGGGGGAACTTTGAATTCCTATATCTCTAAAACCATAGCGGTTTGAGAGATAAGGTTTGGAGCATATTGATTAATATTTTAACCTCTACAAAACTGGACTTTTTTTTGGGGGGTGCATTACTGTCCATTAAGCAACTGTAAAAAAATCTTGCAACATTACAGTATATGCGTTGTTGGAGATATTATAGTGATTAATAATGGTTTCCAAGCCATCTCCTTTTTTCCCTATGTAGTCCCCTCCCTTAGCTAATCTGAGCCACCCTCTGTGTGGTTCTCTCTGTCCTATCTCCAACCCAAGTGCAATATTAACCATTTGCATTCTGTATACAATGCATCTGACATCTCTTTAGCGCTGAAAGAGTTACATGCATTTAGCACTCAATCCAGAGGTACAGGGTTCGCCAAAGTCTCATATCCCTATGTCCACATTCACTTCTGTCACTGATCCTTCGGTATGGGAAGCCCCCAAACACCCTCTCCCCAAGAGCTCAAGAACTTTTGATTGCTGCACAGTGAAACCTTTCACACCCTCCTGGCACACAAAAGGTATTCTGACTAGACCTCTCCTTTAAAAGCAGACATATACAAAATATGCATATTTCAAGGCTTCAACAAAATCAAAACAGCCCTGCAGTATGGATTTTTCATGTGAATGAATGAATGTTTTATTTATATTCTTCTTTATTTATAGCGCCACAAGTGTACACACACCAGTTACAACTGCTGTGCAAGTCAAGTGTGGAATACAGTGCTAGAGTTTGGGTCAGGGTAGGGGACACATAAATAAAGTAAATTATAAGAGCCATGGATGTGCAAAGCCAATGCCTTCTAGCTGGTTTAACTTCTGTTGAGGTAGTGAAAGTTTAAACAAGATGTAAAGGGATAGTAATACATAAGAAAAAATATATGTTGTAGGGTTTATCCCCCTGAGTAAAACAAAATTACCTCTCAGCATTGGGAGTACCCTTGTTTTACTCGGGGGGATAAACCCTACAAACTATATTTTATTTTATATTTTAAGTATTACTATTCCTTTAAAGGCAGCAAGAGACATGGAGTAGCACAGGCTGGGAGTTAGAACATTTCACAGATAAGGAGCAGTGAGAGAAAAAGTTTTGATATGGGAAAGTGCTGTAGACATTAAAGGAGCTGAGAGAAGAATGTCATTGGCTGATCGTAAGTGGCGGGATGGGGTATAGCAGGAGATCAGAGTGGAAATGTAGCAATTGGTAGAGGAGAGAAGGGTCTTGAACTACAGATGCAGCATTTTGTAAAATACTTGACGTCTGATAGGCAGCCATTGGACAGATTGGAGTAGCAGCGGGCAGGAACACAACTAGATGTTCTGCAGCATTCTGTATGGGTTGAAACATATTTAGTTGGGAGGCAGGAAGGCCTGAGGATGAGCGCTTGTGTAAGAATTTCAGTTGGGGAGGAACAGAAATATTTTTGCTATGTTAAACAAGAGAAAGACGCAGGATTTGGCGATGGTTTTAACACTTTGAGTGCCAGCAGTGTCAATTATCACCCATAGCCACCGTGCTTCCGATAATGGATTTATGGTAGTATCATTTACCGACACCTGAAAGGGCACTACTGGGCCAGGGCTTGGTGGAATGAGGATTAGCTCCATTTTAGACAGGTTGAGCTTGAGGTGCCTATGACCATACCTGGGAACTTTTCCATGTGGACTACCCAAAGGGCAGTTCTCTGGGGCAGCTGTATGATGCGATTTGCATCAGAAAAGGGGTGGGGCTTACTCACGAGTGGGGGACAGGGCTTCAAAAACCACAAAAAAAAACCCTGAAAAATAGCCTGGGAAGGAGGGCAATTTGGCTGGAGTGCAAGGAGCATACATAGAAATGGGTAGAGTTTTATTTAAAACTCCCCACACCCAGAGAATCATCCTCTGCCCCGGAGACCCGGTAATTAGAAGACAAAAACGGTGTCTCCGGGGTAAACCCGGAGAGTTCCCAGCTATGCCTATGACCCATCGAGCCAGAGATCACAGAGATACAACATGTGACTTTAGAAGAAATGTCAGAAGTCAGTTGAGGTTTAGATAAATAAAGCTGGAGAAACAAAAATGCTTATCAGTAGTTTGTTATAAAAAGTCATGCAGCGTGAAGGTATACGATACAAGAAATACCAAAGTGAACTGCCACTGGCTCGTAGGAAACAGTCAGTGCAATCAAGTAGCTGCCAAACAGGATACAGCAATCAATCATCTTTCAGTATGAGAGTAGAAAAAAATAAATAAAATTTAAAAAAGGTATGTACGGGTTCTTAGTGGTACTACTAGAATGTATGTCCTATTTATGTTTTATAATAAGTCAGATTCATCAAGGGTTAAATATAGGTGTCCAAACACCCGTGGCATCCAAACCATGAGTAAACTGGGTAAAAACACGTTTAACCTTTAAGCATCATATTCAATGTGCAAAGAAAGCTGCACACCTCTTTAGCAACCACAGTGTTAATGGGATAGTAATGTCTATATTAAAGTGCAGCTCAGAGTCTTCTATATGGGGTTTTTTTATAACATGTAGCGCTATGTTTAAAGGGATAGTAATACTTCATTTTATCTTTATTTTATTTTGTAGGCATGAAAAAAAAATGAAGAACGATATAAGTCTTATCTCTCAAACCTTTATGGAGATATTCACAAGCAAAGTTTCCCCTCCCGCCCCTTTTTCCTAGTGTAAGCCATCTCTTCTCAGATGTGATCTGGTTGTAAGACTAGACAGATAACAGAAGGGGACAATCTTCTTTGTATGAAAACAATGAAAGCCCTTCCCCCCTTGACAAGTTTTTCAGCTTTTCCCCTTATCTTAATTGAAGATTGTCCCTGTCTGCAGTCTACCTGGGCACCTCCCTTCTGATCTGGCTGAACGGGGGGGGGGGGGGGAAGAGATATTCACAAACAAAGTATCTCTTAAACCATAAAGGTTTGAGAGATAATACTTATATCGTTCTTCATGTTTTTTTTAATGCCTACAAAATAAAATAAAACGAAGTATTACTATCCCTTTAATTACTTACAGTTCTGTAGTTCAAAAGATATTCAAGCTGAAAAGATCCCCCTTCTGCCCCTTTCTGGCTGCCTCCCCTTAAAGCTGCAATACGGGCATGGGACCAGATGGATACGGCAAGACACAATCTTCACACAGTAAGTATAAGGAAAATCCTGTCTCCATGGACGAAGGAGGACAGGATTTTCCTTCTTCTTACTGAATAATGTCTCTTGCCGCTCTCCATCCAAACCAGACAGAGGCAGCGTGAAACAAGAAAGGGTTGGGAGGGGGATCCTTTCAGCTTAAATATATTTTCAACTACAGAACTGTAAGTAATACACAGCGCTACAGGTTGTAAAAAAAACATATAGATGACTCGGATATCACTTTAATATATAAATTACTATCCCTTTAACTACAATGGGATGATCTTCAGAGACTTTAATAATGAGTGAGAGGGAGACAGTGTTTCTCTAACAATAAGGGCAAGTATCTCCTATGTTAAACAGCATTATGGTAGTTTCCTTGCTCATATATAAACAGGAACTTGTTATTACTTTGTGTATAGTTTTAATGGTGTACAGGTAGACACATACACAAATGGTTTTAAAATTGCCAAGTGGTTTTAAATGTGACAGTTCCACTTAAAATATGGCTTCTAGCCCACTGGATGCTAGTGAGGTCTCCAACTCATTGCTGGAGATTTGTATGGGGTTAAATAACAGATCTTAAACCAATAGGAATTTGGGGAAATTTTATATTTGTCCTCTGTGCAAGTGGTTTGAGCTGGAATTGCTTCACTTTAATTAGTAAAATCAACCTCAGTTCATGCTTGTGTGCAAGACGGTGAGGCTGGCTGGAGCGCAAGACGGTGAGGCTGGCTGGAGCGCAAGGCGGTGAGGCTGGCTGGAGCGCAAGACGGTGAGGCTGGCTGGAGCGCAAAATTGATGATGCAATTTTGGGATAAAATCAACTGGACCATAGGGGGGCAAACAAAATCCCATTTATTTAAATGGCGCTTAAAGAGAAAATATAACTTTTAAAAACATGTCACTGCAATCCACTGGATACATATGTGGCATTCAAAAGGTTAAAAATTAAAATACAACATTATGGATTTATTTTTTCTAATATACATATATATATTTTTTTTTTGGGTGTTAGAAGTTGAACTTAGATTATATTTTTCATTGTTGCCTTAAGTAGACCATATACAGGACCACAACTAGGTTTTTTCAAGCAGTGCTGCAAGGAGTTCAATACAAGTCTATAGCAATCATTCCATCCCTACAGAATGCATTCTTACGTGTTTGTTTTCAAAGGGATGATGTGGCAGCCTTATCTATTCCTGGGATACATTATTCAAACATCAGAGCGCCTTTACACCCTTTGACGCTCAAAGGCTTAAAAGGCTAATTAAGCCTATGTTGTCAGCAAGCTAAACTTAATCCTGGTCCAGTGAGAACCAGGATAGAGAATAGCATGCATATGACATATAGGCTCATTCCTACAATGGACACCAGCATGGGTTAAATACTGTCCTCTTCCAGAGCTCCAGCATTACGAGAGCTGTGACTAGCCGATACTGTGTATTGAGTCATGTAGCACAATAAAAAGCTCCTAGCCAACATCCTCACACCTCCTCCCTCAGTGTGGCAACCATTCCACTAGAGGTAAAACTAAATAGATGTCTGAACAACTTGGACAGAATCTGCAAAGTCCAGAAGGACAAGATCAATCAAAGTACAAATAATACTAAAAACCAACAAACAATACAGTCCTGAGTGTTTTGTGGGATTACAGGTCCCCAAGTGCTATATTGTATATTATTAAGGGGGTTACTATTCTGCTGTCCTACCAGTGCCACTATGTAGGATAAGGAGCGTGAGTGTCGGATAGGAACTGGATCATTTTCATTATGCTGTATGACTCACTACACAATGCGAGTAGCTGCTTGACAATGCATTTTTATTCAATAAAGATAAGGCACAGGATTGTAAGTTTTATGCAAATTTTCACTACACTCTGACATGTAAATGGGTGTGTGTGTGTGTGAGAGCGAGAGAGCACGCTCTGTTGTCTCTTTATTGAAACACTCAACAATATTTCTAAGCATGCTTGACTTCAGACAACAATGAAAATGGTCACCCAAGTAATGTTTTACATTTTTACTTACTAAGCAAAAGTATTTTAAAGTGAAATATTCGCCTTAAATGTGCATTTTGTTATTCTTGACGAAGGCTCCCAGGGGGCTGAAAGCTATGTTCACTAGTCCTAGTTGATATGGACAATACTGATGCAGCAACAACATGTTTCAGAGAAGAGATTTTGTTTTCTATGTGGTAATTCACCTATGAGGCTTCTGCTCCAGTCCTCAGTCTGTTCTCTGATACAGTGCTTCAGAGCTCTTCCTCTCAAACTCATGTTGTTCTCTTTATCCCCTCTGGTACTGAGAGGTCTTGCAAATATCCAAAAGGTTAAATATTTTCTTCAAGTCCTATTAAGAATTTACAATCAAAATGCGGCCCTTTGGTGGACTCATATAAGGCCCCTGGAGCATAAATTGTTAAATATCCCTTTTCTACAGCTTTCCATGTGAGGGTTAAGTTTTGTTTTACTGACGACTGAGGCCCAACCCAGAGACAAATCAGATAGAGGCCAGTGGTGACATCCTATGTACTAAACACAAGTAGAATATGAACTTTACCCCATGATGCACAAGGTGACATCTGTGCCAAGCAGAGTTAAATTGGACTTTATAGAGCATTTAGTGCATTCTGTAACTAATGCATTACAGTGACACTAAAATGTTTGCTTTGGGGGGAGTGTTAATGTATTAATTGCCTCTAGAAAGAATAGGTAATAAAGATAAAGGTTTGTTGACAGGAATGTGTTACATGAAGGGACTTGTGAATAATGGATAAGCTGCAACTAGAAAAATTATATATCATTAAAATTCTTTACTACTTCAGGCCACATTTAGAAACATAGATACGTGTAATGATTGGGCAAATCTACTGCACCACACAGGAAAAATATGAAACAAACGAGTAAACTTTTTTATTAAAGCGGAACTTTCAGTTACTAATAAGTCGCCCTTCAATTATTAAACATATGGCGACTAGCATCCTAATACATGTATTACCTCTGTAATGTGGCACATTCTAAAGAAATATTTAATCTTAGGAGATTGACAGGCAGGTTAGTGCAGTCTGTACGCCTGCGCCATCATCATTCTCGTTAACATGTGGTACGTTGCATTGCTTCTTACAGGAGACCGGAACTGACAGCGTAGGCGTGCAGACAAGATGTCTGCACTGATGCCTGGATTCCGGTCTCCTAAGATGAAAGATAATGAAGGCTTTTCCTGTTGAATAAAACATGGGAGCAATGCGTTGTACACTCCTCTGGCAGAGAAAAGGTTTGCGTTCCGTACCCCTCTGGCACTCAAAGGGTTAATGAAAACAAATCCAGTTTTAACTGTAACAACTATGGAAGGATGCATCTCCCAGCAGTGAGGGGTGTTACAGTTAAAACTGGATTTTTATTAACCTTTTCTGTGCCATAGGAGTGTGCAACGCATTGCTCTGCAAAGGATTAACGGTGGCTTCTTTTAGCAACAAAGTTTACCTACAGTCCACCTGATGTTCAGACAGCTATTCTGTTTCCTTCTATGGGAGATATTTATCACTGACAGTTCTCCAAAGAATGTGACAGGCTGAAATATAAGTGCTGAATAAAACAGAACTGACAGTAGTGGGAGTAGCTTTGTTTTACTCTGTGAGAAAAACTATTATAGTCTTTCAAATGATAAATCATGAGGCTTGTAACTCCTTGACTACTAGAGGTCCCTTATGTATTGGAGACCCCCCCCTCTCTTTCCATCTAGCATTCGAAGGGTTAAAATCACCATCTGAAATCAGTGGGGATTTTGTTTCTCCCCTATAGTGCAGTTGGCTTGCTCCACAGTTAATCCACTTTTTGTTCATATGGCCCTTAACCCTATGAGTGCCATACAGGTATCCCACCTCTGGCACTCAAATGATTAATTTCCTTACCTCTGCATTTTCCAATGGAGTGGGCTATAAGATACATAACACCTCTTGTCAGGAGTAGACAAAATGGTATCAAATGTGAGGCCAGATAAGATCACTAGCATTCAAGGGGTTAAAATCACCATTTAAAATTCCCTACTGTGCACTTGATATGCTCCAATTCCCTTTTGTGCAGAAGGCCTTTCAGGCTGTGTTCACCAAGCTAAAGAAATACAATCCAAAATATCCATAGGAGACAAGTGAAAATTCCACAAATCCATATTCATTTAAATGGTCATGTTAACCGTGGAATGGTAGAAAGCACTACAGTGCATTGAAGCACCCAGTCTCAGACACGTATCTAGCACTGTTTAAACCAACTGGAAGTTCTATTTACTAACATGGCATTCTCTAGAACTGGTGTTCTACTTTGTGCATAATGGGTTTAGTGAAGTTACTCAGTACAAAGTAATTACTAAAGCTCAGTGACGTGTTTCAAATGACTTGTCAATAATGTTTATGATAAGAAGTGGATATCTCAGAACATAAATCAATACACATTCTGTGTATTAAATTGACCAGTCACAAAAAAAGGAGTCACGGTTAGGGTCATCAAACATGATAAGAGAACAAGGCAACCTCCTTAATTGCCAGTTGTGTCTTCCACTTTTTAAAGTAATAGTAATGTTTCACAAAAACAGTAGCTCCAAGTAACCTTCATAGTATTTCTTTGGGCCATGAAGTTTTTTTTCAATACTGTCAGAGCTGTAGTTCAAGAGTAATTGAATGATAAAGTATCCCTCTCCCCCCTTTTACCTAGCCGCCTTCCTTCAGATGTGGAATCTGGTCCCAGGACCAGATAGCTCAAATCAAGGGAAAGTCTTCTCACTGTGAACATAAGGAAAACCCTGCCCCATTAACAGGTTTTTCAGGTTTTTCCTTATGCTCACTGAAGATTGTCCCTCTCTGAGATCCAGCTGGAAAGTCTTGCTGCTCTGAGTTGAGCAGTGCTACATTAGTAAAAGGGGTGGGAGGGGGATAATTTATTATTTTATTTATATATTACTCTTGAACTACAACTCTGACAGTATTGAAATACTCTCCATGGCCCAAATACTAAGAAGATTAACTGGAGCTGCTTTTATTTTGAAACATTACTATCCCTTTAAAATATAGCTGTATTCCATCCCCCAAGGCAATGGGTACTCACTTTTCAAAGAGGCTTCTCTCCTGCCTCCTGGATTCACTCCTTGACTGGATACCCAATTATACGATTGCGAGAGCCGTTGGATTAAAAGGGTTTTATTATATGACTATTACACCTGTGTGCCATTTTTCAACAAAAATATTATAGTTGAGGTGTTCTCCCAATTTTATTATTAGCTCTCCTTGCTTTAGTCACTTTTCTTTTGTTATTCTTCCCATATTGGAGACAGCATCCATTAAGATTTATAGGTTGTACATGTAGAAGCAATATAAGGAGAAAGAAAGCTGAATTGTTTCAGGGTGACCCAAACTGGAAGTCAAATCCAGTCAAAAAGCTCCAGGAAAAGCTTCTTTGAAATGTGAGTACCCACTGATTTGGAGATGGGATACAGCAATACTCAAAAATTGGAAAAAAACAAATTAAAAGTTGTGCTGTTTTGTTTTGTGTTTTTTCACGTTGGGAAGTCTGACCAGCTTCTTGAAAGAAGAGGCTACAGAACCTGGCCAAAGTGGTAGACAGACACAGACACAGACACACACACACACTTGCTTGTATGGACACTTCTATAATTTGGGAGACAAAGAATTGTGAGGAGCACACACCAAGCACGAACAAGGTAAAGTGTCTTGTTTTAGGCATGGTAGCCTCTCAATGGTGCTACAACTCAGTTTTTCACTCCCATGTGCCATTGTAGAGAGGAAATCTTCATATCCATGTCAGACTGGTCCCGCCCACAGACAGACTATCCAGCTGTGAAATGTCAGGCAAATCCTCTCCACACGAGTGAAACAGTCAAAGAATTGCGAGGAGCACCCATCAAGTGCTCCTCACACTTCTATAATTTGGGCAGGCTTAAAATGTGAAGTCCTTTGCTACTAGCCAGACCTGAAAAGTTACTCACCACTGCAAGCCATAACATACCCACCAGGGCTGAATTTTAACTCGCCATTGGCTAGTGGAAATTTTGAGCCCTGATTTGGGAGTCATTTTTTTCATTTATAACAACTGAAGAAAAGATGCTTTTTGTTACTTGAAGTTGTAATACAATCTGCATTACAATAAAGTTCATATGTCACTCCAATTTCACAGCTGGCAAGCGCTGTAAAATGCATGTTTATTAAAAGTAAAAAATAATACAAGCCATCTTGGATGTCATACATCTACAATACAGTCTGTAGCATACAAAAGTCTTTATTCTTTTCGTAAATAATCTTTTGGTAGATCAAACATTATTTTTTAGGCACAGTATCTCAATGGCCTGAAATTTTACAGCGGAGCTGTTTCTACACCATCCTATGGACAGGCTAGCCAGTTGACCATAAACCAACATAGAATGATATAGCAACAGCGCCACTGTAACATTTCAGGTCACTGAGACACTGCACGCAAAAAAAAAAAAAAAAAAAAAAAACACAAGCATGTTTGAGCTGCAATAACTTTTGAATAAAACACCTCAGCAGTGTGAGCTCCTTTGCTTTACTTAAGAGGACAAATTCTACAACATATATTGTTTTACATATTAAGTGTTAATATCCCTTTATTGTCTCAGGCTTTACTTTTGGAACTGTGAGTGCAAGTCATGAACACTAAATACAGGGCCTCAATGAGAAACATGGTAAAGAAGCCACGAGGACAGCCAATGTATTTCCAACATGTCAGCAGACAATGAGGAAGATTTAGGGCCTGGTGATTTGTGAATAAAGGTCAATGGTAACAAATCCTTTTTTAATCAGGGTGCTTTTTTTTTTTTTTTTTTTTTTGTTTTTTGTTTTTTTTTTTGTTTTGTTTTTTAAAGGTAATCTAATCCATCACTGTATTATTCCTATTTAACTTTGAACAGACTCTTAAAAAGAACCAGTGAACTTTATCTATTAAGGAGTACAAATAAAGGGTAATACTAATGCAGGAACACAATTCAAGATGGTGCTGTTCTATCACCTACTCCATCAAGCCATAGTCTGTGACTAACGTTCTCCAGTAGAATGCATTCAAGAATATCACCACTGAGTTGTAGCTCACAGATTACACTTGTAGTCTATAGTGACATCTTGAAAGATACTAGTTATCACATTCAATGGACTCAAACATATTTGTAAACATTGGTATATGCAATGAAGGACCATGAAAATGTCAGAGCCTATGTAACTGAATAATAGATAGAAAATCCAAGGAATCCAGGCTCCTAAAGGTTTACTCCTGGCACCCACTGCTGATGCCTAAAACTCTTAGTTAACCCTTTGAATACCCGAGGGGTACACAACATATTGCAAACTCCTCTGGCAATCAAAGGGTTAATTGCGTGCGCGTGGGTGTGTGGGTGTGTGTGTGTGTCTCCCAATCTGCATGGTGACCAAATTACCTGATGTGCACGCATATACTACAACATTCCGCAACTTTTCCATTCACTGGAAAGTAGCAACAGGAATTGCCCCACAGGGGGGTAACATGTAGATATTAAATATGTGGTATCCAGTACATAAAACAGACTTCTTTATCAGAAAAACAAAACGTGCAATGAATAAAGCTGGTATAGGGTGACACCGGATGAAGAAAAAGATAAAGAAAAAAAAAAAAAAAAAAAAAAAAAAAAAGTACTCACACCTGCGGTTTCATGCCTTTGCATAACAGTCATGGCAGAGTGAGACTTCAATCTTTTTTTTTTTTTTTTTTTTTATTATAAACTATAGAAAGATACAGAAAAAGCTTTATACAACCACAAATAAAATGTATTGTATTTACAGCAGTGCTGTTTATGAATATGTTGCAACCGTCAAAAAAAAAATAGTGATGCAAGTATAAAAACAAAAGTGGAGTAATTCTAGGGCAAACTAACTGTGCCATATGGAGAAGGAAAAAAGGGCTTTTAACTAGCATGCCAAGGTGGTATTCTGTACAGATTGACCCTCTATGCCAAGCACAAACATCATAATGTCTCAATGTTGCCAACATAAGCGGTTACTCCCTGTATGCAGCAGATAAAAAGTAAAAGAATAATTAGCCCCCATGTTCCAAACCCCTCTTTCTTCTGCTCCTCTTCTACGGGCATTAGGAGCCCTCCTGGTGTCCGCCCACCTTCTGATCCCCCGAGCTGGGAGATCATAGGCAACTGTAGGAGTAATGTGCCACCCCTGCTTCCAACCTATCCAAATGTAATAAAGGCAGAGGAGTAGGTTGGATCGAAGAAAACAGTTTTCCCTGATCCCACCACTCTTACCCAAAAACACAGATAGGATGGAAACAGGGAGAACAGCTGCTTTCCTCAGTCACCTCTCTATTTCCCAGCGCTATCAGCTGGGAGATCAATAGGTGGTGGTGGTGGGGGGGACATCAGGCGGGGACCTGATGCTCCCCAATAAGGTCTCAGTAACAACATTAAACACGATTTCAACCAGAGGGGTGTCCATCGCATTATTTTGCAATGAGTTTGACACCCACCCCTGTAACTCACACAATATACTCTTCTTCTCCAGCCTCCTGATCTCTACCCAGTGATGGTCATAGACCACCACTTAGAAATGAAGCCCCCAGCCATGTCTCACTGCCATCTAGTAGATGCATATCCACACATACAGAATCTGCCCCCCACCAGCCTAGTTACACTAACCACCATTACAAATCCCCTCAAATACTCTGGAGCCTCCACCACCCCAACCATGTCCCACTGCTAGTCATGGATTGCACACATACTGCCTTCTCATCCAGCCTAATTCCACTGGTAGACACGATCCTAGCAGCCACTATAGTATGTGAAACCAAATCAGTGGGTTACCATTTTTTCCCAGGCTGGGATTAAATTCAGAATACACTAAGAAATTTTATGGTACTGAAAGATTTTAAAACATTTGAAGTGACAGAAGTGTAAAAAATAATGTGTTTTCCACTATAGCACCATTATCTGGAAATAGTTGTGCACATTAGCCTAGGTGTAAAAGGACAAGTGACCCCTCGCTGGGTGCAGATGAAGATAGATCTTCCAAACTGGCATGTCTTACTCAACATTTCTTCATAACTATAAAGGTAATGAAGATTTTCATGCAGGTAGATAATTTCACACAAAATAAACAAATAAAGAATATTTTTTCCTTTTAGCTCCTTCTGGGAACATTTGTGGGGTAGAAAGGCATATTCACCTTCATTTAATGCAGAGGAAGATCTACATTCAGCAAACATACTTTGATATAATTATTGAGCTTTAAGTGTTGCAGTGTATACAATGGAAAGTGATTTTTAGCTCCAAAAGTTGAAAAAACCCTGTTTGTATGCCTCTTAATTAGGGGGTCTGTGCAGGCCATGCATGTACATACTTGGTACTTTTGTATTCAGGGAATTCAATGCTTTTAAAAATAACTGAAATTGTCACAAGCAACATGTTTTTGATATACAGTTTATGATATCGAAAAGATTTGCTGTTTTTTTTTTTTTTTTGGTGGGGTTATTGTGTGTTTTTTACATCAGTTTCTCATGATTCAAAATTTAATTTTTGCACGGTGCCATGAAAAAGCTCTTTTTGTTTCTGAGAAAATTATTTATGTATATTAGATTTCCACATATATATATATATATATATATATATATATATAGAACGTTTCCAACCGGAATCATACCTAAAACAGGCAGATAGCAAAAATGCTTCCAGAACAAAAGGGCACAAAATTGCCCAAGTATTACCACCACCACCACCATAATTGCAAGGGAGGTCTCAATCACACTGCAAACCAATGCACTGGAGATCTTTCAAGCATCCAATTGGTTAAACCTTTGAAAGCTAAAAATGACTCCTATAAAAGCTTTGTTAAAATTGTTTTTTTTCCTCCCTCCTTCGTCTCGTCCTTCTTTACTCTCCTTATTGTACAGGTACAGGTTTCAGAGAACAGGCACAAAGTATTCTCTTAGGTTTAAAATGTGTTTTATTTACATATTTATTTGCTGTGGATAATATCTATCCAGTATGCTGCATTGTATGCTATATGAAGACAGTCTCCTAAAAATTTTCTCATCTTCCTTACAGGTATGTGTTTCCCATCCAGTCTGCTTGAAGTCTTGTGCTGTAACCCAACTATTTATTAACTATACAGTCTCCTGTCTGCTTGAAGTCTTGTATATCTTTATCTAAGTACTGAGAGTTAGGCAAGAGAGTTGGACAAGAGAGAGACAGCTGCTGCAACCACCTAAAGACAAGAGGCAAGTAAACAGGCTGAATTCAGGGTGAAGAAACCAGGATTTCCAGGTCTGATTTTACAAACTACTTAATTAACCACTAAACCACTGGGGAAAACCAAATCTGACTTTGATTTCTTCTCCAACCACCATTAACCATTACAACATCTACCTCTCCTGATCATCAGTGGACCACTTCATTTAACCCTGCATTGATTCCTACCCTCACCAAGTACTCTGCAGTTCTGCTACTGACTCTCCTCACCATCCCTGGTACCTATACCCTCTGCTCCGTGGATTGACCCTTGATTGCCAAGTGATCTGTTCTCTCCTGGATTACTGACTGTTGCAAATCTCTACTTCCCCATTCATTAACCCCACTATGGGCAAATTAGCTCCTTGCTTTGTCATCGCCATTCTCACCTGCATAAGACTCTCCTCCTCCTGTGTCCACATTAAGTATCACGCCGTTCACATTGCACCCTCAATTCTTCCCTCACCACTCTTCTGCTCCCATGAACTTTTTTCATTCCTCCGCACAACCTCCTTAGGCTTATCACAGTGGACCAGCTCTCCCACACACAGTGATGATCACTCCCTCGACTTGGTCTTCACTAACCTCTGCTCGGTCTCCAACTTCTCTAATGTCCCCTTTCCCCTCTCTGACCAACACCTCTTCCCCGGTAACCTCATCATACCATGCAAACCCATCACCCCCGCCACAATCAAGCGCATGCGTAGAAATCTGCATACTCTTGATCTGCAACAATTTTCCACCTCCCTGCAGCCTCTTCTCAACCCCATCCTCACACTTACTTGCCCAGACAAAACTACTGCTGTCTACAACAGCACTCTCACTTCAGCCCTGGACATCACTGCACCTGCAGCTCCACGCCACCCATGCACAACCCCACTACAATCCTGGCACACAAGACTAACGCGATACCTCCAAAGGTGCTCGCGCACTGCTGAAAGGCACTGGAGGAAATCGTGCTCCACAGCTGACTTCACACACTACAAATTCATTCTCCGTTCATATAGCTCTACCCTCTCCCTGGCCAAACAGTCATACTTCTCTCTAATTTCTAATCTTTCCTCCAACCCGAAACGCCTTTTCTCAACCTTCACATCTCTTCTACACCCACCAACACCTTCCACTAACTTCTCTGCCCAAGATCTCGCCAACCAATTCAAGAACAAGACTGAATCTATCAGACATGACATTTCATCAGTACCACCCCCACCCAGCCAGCCCAGCCCTGTCGCCTCTCCCACATACACACTAAGCTCCTTCCCACCTGTCACCGAGGATGAAGTCTCCATTCTCCTCACTCACTCAAACCTAACCACATGCCCTCTCGACCCAATCCCATCTCAGCTCACTCAAGAACTCTCCCCTCTACTAACTCCAATCCTTACTCACTTATTCATCCTCTCTTTGTCAACCGGCACCTTCACATCCTCTTTCAAACATGCACTAATCACTCCCATCCTAAAAAAAAACCTCCATGGACCCAAACTCACTGTCAAATTACCAGCCAATTTCCCTATTCCCGTTTGCCTCCAAGCTCCTCGAGAGCCTTGCATTTAACCGGCTCACTAAATTCCTCTGCTCCCATTCACTGCTAGATCCCTTGCAATCCGGATTCCGCCCTCATCACTCCACTGAGACTGCCCTCACTAAAGTGGCCAATGACTTGCTCTCAGCCAAGTCAAAAGGCCACTACTCCCTACTCATTCTCTTGGACCTGTCAGCCGCCTTTGACACAGCTGATCACCCACTCCTCCTCCAAGCCTTCCACTCCCTAGGTCTCTGCGACACTGCACTCTCCTGGTTTTCATCTTATCTCTGCAATCGCTCCTTCAGTGTTTCCTACTCTGGCTCCACTTCCCCACCCCTCCCACTGTCTGTTGGAGTGCCTCAAGGATCAGTACTGGGACCCTTGCTCTTCTCAATCTACACTGCTTCCCTTGAAAACGAATAAACTCCTTTGGGTTTCACCATCATCTCTATGCTGATGACACCCAAATATATCTTTCCTCCCCAGACCTCTCCCCTTCCTTCCTGTCCCGAGTGTCTGACTGTCTGTCTGCTGTGTCTTCCTGGATGTCCTCCCGTCAACTCAAACTTAACCTTGGCAAAACTGAACTAATTCTCTTCCTTCCATCTACAACCAGCCTTATCCCAAATATTACCCTCACCGTTAACAACACTTCCATCACACCAACCCCTACAGCACGCTGCCTGGGGGTCACATTTGACTCTGCCCTATCCTTCATACCTCACATCCAGTCAATCTCCAACTCATGCCGCCTCCACCTCCGCAACATCTGTAGAATCCAACCCTTTCTCACAGAAGACACTATCAAAATTCTAATCCAAACACTCATCATGTCCCGTCTTGACTACTATAACTATTTACTAATTGTCCTTCCTCTCACCCAACTAACCCCGCTACAGTCCATAATGAACTCTGCTGCAAGACTAACCTACCTAATTCGTCACTTCTCTAACACCACACCCCTCTGTCAGTCCCTACACTGGCTCCCATTAGTATACAGAGTAAAATTCAAAATTCTGGTGCTAACTTATAGAGCCCTCACTAACACTGCATACCCCTATATTTCATCTCTCATTTCCAAATATACTCCCGCCCGCCAACTCCGCTCTGCACACGACCTTCTCCTCTCCACAGCTCTTATCACATCCTCCCACTCCCGCCTACAGGGCTTCTCCCGTGCTGCACCCGAGCTGTGGAATTCCCTCCCCCACCCTTCTAATCTTCAGACGCTCCCTGAAGACTCACCTCTTCAGGGAAGCCTATCAACTGCCTCCATAAACATCATCACCAGGATTCACCCCTTGCACGGACTACTGCACTCAACGGCACTTCTCACTCCCACCCACTGACTGGCAGTTCATGTGGTAGGAGGCACTTAAACACAATAGCACTTACTCCTTCTGTGTCAAACCTACCTTCCTCTAGACTGTAAGCTCTCACGAGCAGGGCCCTCTGATCCTCCTGTTCTCCACATCTGATTGTATTATTTAATACCTCTGTATGTCTATTCCCAATTGTACAGCGCTGCGGAATTAGTTGGTGCTATATAAATAAAGAATAATAATAATAATATTATTATACTATCCCCTGAGCCAACGTTGTTCCAGAACTGCTCCAAAATTTTTTGTATATTTGCCTAAGAAAACCCACTTACTGACATGAATCTCAGTTATCAACAATTAACAAATATTGGCATGAAGAAAGAAAAAATGCACAACTTCCTCCTAATTTGAACACCTCTGTAAACACAATGCAATTCCCTCTGATTACATTGAGGCCAACACCATACCTCCCAAGTGTCCCTCTTTAGGAGGGACAGACCCTCTTTCGAACCCAAATCCCTCTGTCCCTATTTCCCAGCCTGATGTCCCTATTTTTAGGAGATCAGACTGTGTGGTGTGTAAATATGTATATCACATTTCTCCACAGTAATAAAAGTCACATTAATGTTTGTATAAACTTCAGTATATGTGTTTATAAATTAGACTGTGTAAGTAAATTAATTTGGTCTTCCTCCAAATCAGTTAGTCAGTTAAACAAAGAGGTGTCAATAGGTCATAAAATAACCTAAAAATTCTCTAATTCCCCACCCACGCCCCCAAAAACAAGAGTGTCCCTCCTTGGTCGTTTGAAACGTTGGGAGTATGCAACACCCTGATAAAATGTGCAGTTCTAAGGCAAAACCAAAACAGGACACCACAGGAAACACCAATTCTAACGGATTTCATTTATGTTTTAAACACATCGATTACAATGTATTATAAGCAATGCAAGATAGAGACCTCAAAGATTCATGGAGATTAAATCCCCATTTACATTAAGGGGAAAGTGGGGACTTTTTTTTTTTTTTAGTTATTCCACATGGAGCACTACTATGCACCATAAATGCACAATTTCGCATCAGTTCCGTTGTTTTTCGGCCTAATATTTTAGAGCACTGTATCATATGCCATATACATAGACGACATGTTAAAGTTTTCTTAAATCCCGTCTTGTTTATTTAAAATAAGTTATCATTGTTTTTATTACGCAGCAATGTAACAGTACAATAAATGAGAGGCAGCAGTTATAAATCAAAACACAAGACTGTTCCAAAGAGCTTGCAATCCACAAGCAGTACAGGGAATATAAAATAATACATCACATACACTGAGACAGCCACATAGCTGTCTAAATGGGAAGTGAGAGGTACGGAGGAGTTAAACATTGACTCACAGAAACAAAATAAAAGACAGAAGTTAACGGCGGTCCCACAGATAAAAAAAAAGACAGCAGACTATGTTCTCACATTCAGAAAAAGGGACATCGAGAGTCACACAAAGAGATATGTTATTAGCGCACACACACATATACTCGGTCTCTCTAAAGCCCGTTCTCTGGTTATACCCAACCCGTTATACGGGCGGAGTCCCCATCCAGCAGTCCCGTTACCTGCACTAAATGCAGATCTCCGAGAGGCTCCGGTCAGTCCCAGTCCGATCTCCCTTACGGGGCTGCGGGAGGGGAGGATGGGGGCCTATAGTCACGTGTGAGAGTTCAGTTGTTTCCACTGGGCGGGGTAAGAGGGGGTCCCGGTGACGTAGTAGAGGCGGAGAGTGATTGGTCTTACTCCCACTGTATCACCTGACATCTCGCGAATGTTAAGTAAGGGAAGCCGAATTCGTAGTGTAGTCCCCTTAGTTTAGTTGGTGGTCAAGGGTTCTGTGCATGTGCAGTTGAATTTAGCTTGTTTTGGATGTCATGGAAACGGTTCGTCATCCCTCTTTGTGTAGGTCACTCACATTGCCTCAAACCCATCTGAAATTCAGCGGTCAGGAGTTGATCCCTTGTGGTTCTTAATCGTTTTACATCTACAACTCCTATCGCCTTTTGCAGGCCTGGGTGGCTGTAGATGATGGGAGTTGTAGTCCAACAACAGCTGAAAAACCGCAGGTTTCGCATACCACCTAGTCTAATTTAACACTAAACAACTGCGCCATTTTAGCGGGTACAGTACCGTTGTTTTTGTGATTTTGTAGCTTAGAAAATAGCATTAGCTTTTTGTACCCTTTTCAGCATGCAGTGAAGGTTTTTTTGTTGTTGGGTTTATTCTGCAGGTAGCAGAAAACAAGGCACGGTGGTATAGTGTACATACGTCATACTTGCTTTAGAAGAGATACAGAAAAGCCTTGTATCATGGAATCCATGTCAATGGACTTATGAAAGTACTAGTTTTAAAGTCAATGTACACAGGCCAACACTGGCGGCGCTGCATTCATGCGCAGTACTGACTGCACAAACGCGCCACGGCTGATACACTCCGAATTCAGACCGTAGTCCTCTCTGCGCACCTTCCCAGGATCAAGTGGTCCCAGGAAGATGCGCAGAGAGGACTCCGGTCTGAATTTGGAGCACCCTGCGCCATATCAGCCGCAGCGTGGGCTGTCTGTACTGCTCATGACTGCAGCACTTACAGCTGTCTCTACTGCGCATGACGGCTTCTGACAAACACCCTTAGCGAATTATAATATAGGATGGTTACCTTACTCCCCAACCATGTCCCAGATTACCCAGGACATTCCTGAATTTTAAATGGACCAGGAGTAGGTTGACCACATGTACCAGATTGCCCAGGATAGTTCTTAAATGAAAGTCCCATGTCCTGGGCAGCACCCTTCTGGGACAATACAAAGTCCTGGAAGACACCAGTTCTAAACATTAGGAGAACTACCCATTGCCTACTATGGCACAAAGTGATGCCTTCATCCTTATATCAAACAGGAGCTGCAGTGCAACTTTGTTGTAGTGTAAGGCTTGTCTAAGGTGTTGGGTGTGATGTATGTTTTCTTGTAGCCCACCACAGCCATTGCTTTCTGTCACAGAGAAGATACAACTGTATACACTGTCCCTGACGAAGGCGCATGTGCAATGCCATAGAAACAGGGTTTAAACATAACCCTTATGCCAAATGAGCGTGTGTGTTCTTATGTTAATAACAGCAAATTAATGTGGATTTATATCGCGAGGTCAAGGATCATACAAGTGTAACTGCTCCATTCATCGAACTCTTATAGACTGCTATAGCTAGTATAGAATGTGGTTTTACACAGAGAGGGCTCACAGAAAGATTTATATTGAGCGCTGTTGCTACATTTGTTGAGTGAACATGACCTGATTGACAACAATATCTAGCAAAGAATGTGGTTTGGGACCAAAAGGGCTTAGCACCAGTACAATACTAAAAGACCTTGGCCTGGATGAGATCGCTAGTACATTCAATCATAGTTTGTCAATTAACAATTCTGAGGGTGGATTGTAAGTGAGAGCTGAACACAATATAAGATCTGAAATTGTTGTGGCCACTAACTGTTACAAGCAGATACTGTACACAATCACCGTATAAATGATGCAAAAAACAAGACAACACAGCACAGAAGGTCTCCTGTAAGCATAAAATTACTCAATAATTCCTCACCTTCACCACATGCTCATATGAAAAGGTACTCACTTGTATGAGAGGTTATGAACTGCCTCTCAGTATAAACAGCACTCCTGGTATAAACCCCCAGATGGTTAACACCTCTCAGCTATCCAGGGCACCTCCACGGATATCCCCCTTCTGGTGAGTCTTCTGGAAGGTCAATCTCTCCTCTCTCAGGATACAGACTCCTCTACTAGATTTGTAGATTCTGCCACTATGGTAGCTAGGTATATATATATATATTTTTTTTTTTAGTGTAAAGTTACCTTCTTATACAGAAAGTGTATAGTAATAGAGCAGAGGCCCAAGGTTGATATAAATATTTATTTGAAAATATAGATATATTGAAATATTTAGTAAAATAAAATCACAAGTACTGATTATTGTTTATATATTAACTAGTTTTAAAGCCCGTGTACACGAGCCAACACTGGCGGCGCTGCAGTCATGCGCAGTACTGACTGCCCAAATGCGTCGCGGGTGATACGGCCCCAGGAAGGTGCGCAGAGAGGACTCCAGTCTGAATTCGGAGCACCCTCCGCATCAGCCACAGCGAGGTCAGTCTGGACTGCTCATGACAGCAACGCGCACAGCCATCTCTGCTGCGCATGATGGCTTCTGAGAAACATCCTTAGCAAATTATAATATAGGATAAGAGAAATTCACTTTTGCGCTCCCTTTAATATCCCAGGGTTGACATTTGAAGTAGCGCCACGTGGGGGGATATAATTTTTATACTTGCATTACCATATAAATTGTGACTTTTTAGTCCTGCTGGAATAACCTAAATTGGTTATGTGATCTAACAGTGGGATTGTAAGGATAAGATTATGAGAAAGAGGTCCTAATACAGGCCCCTTTTGTCTGGTTAGTTAATCTTTGGAGACCAAACTAGAATGCTACATAGAGATTGTAAATGTAGCATTATAAAGTTATTACAATACTTAAGCACTGAACTGGTCTCCTAAACAGAAGGGATAAGGAATTAGGTAGTTTGTCCTACATTGAGTCCTCCCTAATCAACTAGTTCGGATCTGTACACTCTTTTGTTCGTTTCTGTCACAGAGGTTTGTGGGCACTTCACCCTCTAATGTTTAGAAATCTGTGGTGTTCTCTCATCTCTGCAGTATCACTGAATGGCAGAATTAAAATATGGTTTTAGATGTTCCCATGACCCCCCAAGTAAGGCACTAACATCCCGAGCTGTACAGATCTCCGTGATCCACACAGCCAACTGAGAGAGAACCAGTGAGTTATTAGCTATTGGCACTCTTTCCATAGTTCTGGAACGGATCGGCCTAGGGTTAAAAAATTATTTTTTACTTCCTGATGTGACAAACCTCACTTCCTGACCACATGGGAAAGAGAATTGAACATATCCCTTGATATGTTTGACTGGTCCTCAATCTTTCAGGCTACTACAACAACTCCAAAGATACTAAAACCAGGGAGATGAACTATAAATTAATAACCCACTGATATCACACTCTTTTCTACCTCTTCCAACAAGTGTTGGAGATGCCTTACTCACCCAGGATCAATGCTACATATTTAGTGGTCCTGCCCAAACATCTTACCTTATTAGACTGCAATTTTGAGCTACATCAACTTCACACTTAAACTAAAAGTTCCCTTCGACCCTCTGTTCTGCCTGTTCTTCTTTAAAAGAACAGAGCTTCCTTTCCTCCAATCAACAAAATTGAACATGTATCCTGCACCTTCTTAATGCCGCTAAGGCAGGGATCCCTATTTTTTTGGGAAAACCAAAAGTCCGCCTTTAGTACTGTGGCTTTCCAAAGTTTAGAGGATCATTTCTATGAAAGAACATCATGCAGGACCGACAGACACCATAGCCCTCTTCCATTCTATATGGCACAACTGGATAAACCGGTGATTACACTACTTTTTACTACCCCTTAGCCTTGCACTTTCAGGATTGGCTTCTATGTTTCTCATCCAACCTCATCACTGCCTGTGTTTTGCGGTTCTTTGAGCTAGAGCACAGGGCCCCAGGAGCAGAGAATAGTGTTAGAGAGAGAGAGGAGCAGTCACTGGAGAGAGGTAGAGGCAGAGTGGGTTGAGGAGCAATTTTGCACAATAAAATAACACATATTACACCTTTGAACATATCGCGCACATTGCATCCACAATCACAAACACACTTTGTTTTTATTAATACTACACACATTTAACTTTTTTTCCTACAGTGTGACTGAGTGAGTAAGTTAAAAACTAAAATAGGTGACAGAGACAGGGAACATGGAGTGAGTTGTGACTGAGGCAGCCTAAATCTAGATGAAATAGAGTATTTTTTAGATGGCCAGGGCAGGAAGATATGGTGATCCATCTCTTTCCAGGGAGGAGGCAGTTTGTCAAAGTGCCAACAAAAGTTCCATAACCACCAGCACCGGTGCTATTAATAAACCATCTAAAAACACTGAAGATAACGGATCATATTCTAGTGTTGATGGCATAGTGGAAGAAGTTGTAGCAGCTCCACCAACTGCTGCATCTGATAGTGAGACAAACAAGCACAAAAACAGTCTTCATGAAAGTAGTAGCAAACGTTGTGAAAATCCATCAAAGTGGTAAAGTAGAAAGAAAAGCCTAGAGAAATATAAAAGTAGCGGGCAAGAAGAGGTGAGCTATGCTGAGGGTGACCTAAAATTACTGATGATGATGTAGATCTGGAATACATCCCTACTGCATCCTCCTCTTCTTCAGATACAGATATGAGGACATGGCCAGAAAGCTAGCTGAAAGGCAAAGGCTCAATCTACCACCACTGAAAAGGAGCACTGTGCTTGACTATAAATTGTTTGAGAAAACAACTAGAAAGTCTGACCCTGGACAAGCAAAGATGGCAAAAAATACAAAGTCATCTTGTCAGTCATCAGCATCATCACCACTTCCAGGTCCAAGTCCCACTCAGCCACAAAGACTAGTAGTTTTGAGTAACCAACAACAATACAGCTTATCAACATCCACAACCTTAGCTATGACGAGTGCGTCTGCTGCTATTGGAAGTGCAGCACCTGTAAAATCTAGTAATAGCACAATTGCAACAACATCTAGCCACAGTAGTACTAGAAGCCCCTCAGGAACCCCGCAGTCTATGACACCCATAGGATTAAGATACTTCACTCATGATCCAAAATGTAAGCATGTTGCTGTCTGTTGTCTGTGTAAAAAGCATGTGAGCAGGCTCGCACATTGACATCTCCTCAATGAGATTCCATCTGAAGCACAGCCATCAACATGTCAGAGGTGCCAAATATAGCAGCAGCAGAAGCACTGCTAAAAGTTCCAGAGGTTCTTAAGCACCTATAGAAGTGATGCTGTTATATCAGAGTATTCCAAGATTTTGTTCATTAGAAAAGTCACCTATGGCTCCTGCTGTAGAGGAGTATGACTCTGAGTTTGCTGTAGGAGATGACAAGAGTCATAGACTGCCCACGCATGCTGCCTCCACCTCCACCACCTGCTTTTAGTCATGTTGTTAAAGCAATCCATTCCTCTGCCATGTACTGTTAAACCACACTTACTGAGTTCTTGGGAAGGAGTAAAAATACTTCAGAAAAATAATCCCAAAGTGCGCATGTGGAATGGCAAGGTTTCCAAGATGTTGGCCGCGGACATGCTTTTGGTGAAAACCAACAATTTAGAGTACTGATTTCATGTGTAGCACCTTGCTGACATATCCCAAGCTGCAGCTATTTTTCCAGAATGGTTATGCCAGAGTTATACAAGCAGGTGATTGGTATGGTGGCCCAAGGGTTGGAAAGCTCATACAGCAAGAAAATTCACCTAACAACAGATATATGGACAAGTGGGCAGAGCACTGCCCACTGGGTTTCCCTCCTACCACCAGTGGGTAACACTAGTTTACAGCATCAGTTGACAGCCAGTAATCTTGCCTCTGGTCCTGGCAGTATGATTAAAAGGCAGAAGCAGGATAGCCCATGCCATCAGCACACCTCCTTGTGCATGCAGAATTTTGAGAGACAATCCCACAAAGCTAGAGATGTATGAAGAAAACTAGGGCAGATGATAGAGGAATGGCTTGTGCTCCACTCCTTGAAAGCCGGTTTTGCATCTGCTAATAATGACTCCAACATAACAGCTTTGCTGAGAATAGGGTATATGGAGCATGTACCCTGTTTTGCCCATACAATAAATTTAGTTGTGACCGATTCTTGGCAGAATCTGAAACTCTCACAGAGATGCTGAATATCACCCATAAATTCTGTGCCCATTTTAGCCACTTCTACAGTGTATGCAATGCATTATATTCCATAAAAAAGCAAAACTACCTGCCCCATCCCCAGCTCAAAACTACCTGTCCCATCCCCAGAAGTAATTCCACTTGTACATGCGTAAATGTTTGTAGAAGCAGGGCATTGGCAAGTACACAATGCAAAACTGGAACACTTTCTCACCTGGACAGTAGCAACTAATGTGCGATGTATGTGAACTGCTGAAATCATTTGAGGATGCAACCATGCTGGCTAGTCACATAGGGGAAGGAATTAATTAAATTCTTCCACTCATATATTTATTACAGAAAAAAAGGAGCACGACTGAGAAAATTTTACCATGACAACACAGACATGCACCAGCTGGTCAAGGACATGCTTTGAGCAACATCCTCGCATAATGTTCATTGAAAGCAATGAGGAATATATTCCTGCCATTTTGCTGGACCCCCACTTTAAACACAAAATTTCTGCATTTCTGCCAAAGCATGATCAGTTTGCCATAACAAGCAGTCATGATTAGCAGCATCTCTCTGAGGAATCAGATTCTGTCAAGGAATATGAACATATGCTTATAGGTTGAGTGGAGGGTTGCATTGTGGAGAAGGGGAGGGAGAAAGTTAGTGAAAAGGAAGGCAGTAAAGGGTTTAACTTAAAGTGATTTAATGTGTCTCAGGGGTGGCAGTTAAACATTTGTTTTGGTGGTGGTGGCCCTGGTGGCAGCACATCTCTGTGTGACTTGTTCCCTGAGTATTGGTTGGTAACGAATACACAGGAACACTGTGTATCTCATACGAGTGATCCCACTGCATGTGAGATGGTTTCAGCATACTTGTAGGATAGCTACATTCTGGGCAGAGACAATGACCCCATGAATTACTGGCAAATAAAATAATGTGTGTGTGTGGCCAGCCCTGGCACAAACATATCACAGCAAGCCAACCACCACCATACACACAGACATCTGCCACATTCATTGTAGGATGTGCCCTTTTTTTAGTCTCTTTTAAAATTATGGTTAACTAGTATAGCAGCAGGCTTACAAAAAGAAAAGCCCAATACATGTTTGTGTGTGCAGGACTTTGACTAGCCAAACAAAAGCCCTGAGAAAATATTTTTTATGGGACTCAGCTTGTCAAAAACAAGTCCTGAGTAAATAATTTTTGTGGGACACAGACTTGCCAAAAACAAGCCATGAATAAATACTTTTTTGCAGGACTCAGGCTTTCCAAAAACAAGCCCTGAGTGAATAATTGTGTGCAGGACTCAGGCTTGCAAAATACAGGCCGTGAGGAAAAAATATTTTTGCCCTACTGGCCTAGTGCCAGCTGTGCATGATGGTATGCTTGACATTATGCCACTTGTGGCATTTGCTACTGCTGTAACTGCTACTTCTGCTGCATCGACTAAGCAGCAGGAGGAATAGGCTGCTCCATGGGACTGGGATCATTCAACAGCACTGAAACGAGACAGTGTAAGGGCTGATTTGTGTCACGGTTTATTATGACTCTCAGACACAAGTTTTAGGTAAAAAAATCAATTTTATTGAAATAATAAATGATAACTTAGGATGGCAATAACATACATATATATATATACAGAATATAGCACAGACAGAAGGCAGACTCTATCGGTCCTGTCAATATACCGGACAGGACAGTCTTTAGGCTCTACCGGCCTTGCCAATACCGGGTAAGGCAACCTGCAGATGGAATAGCATAACGGTTTTACCGGCCTTACCAAATTACCGGGCAAGGCAGCCTCAATAGATACACAATGTAGGCTATACCGGCCCTGCCAATACCGGGTAAGGCAACCTCAGATGGAATGTGGTAAAAGGTTCTACCGGCCTTACCAATACCGGGCAGGGCAGCCCAGAGATAATAGCAGCAGTCAGATGGAACTGGCAAATTAGCAGAATCGTTAAGCAGCAAGGCTTTGGAGCAAACCAGCGTCCGCACGCTGGGAACAACACTGAATAGTATAGCCGTTAGGCTTAGCGAGCAAACCAGTGACCGCACACTGGAGTAACAAGCGAGTAGTATAGCCGCAAGGCTTAGGAGCAAACCAGCGTCCGCAAGCTGGGACCAACACAGATTAGTATAGCTGATAGGCTTTGGAGCAAACCAGTGACCGCACACTGGTGTAACAAGCGAGATTGTATAGCCGCAAGGCTTAGGAGCAAACCAGCGTCCGCACGCTGGGACCAACACAGATTTGTATAGCTGAAAGGCTTTGGAGCAAACCAGTGACCGCACACTGGTGTAACAAGTGAGTTTGTATAGCCGCAAGGCTTAGGAGCAAACCAGCGTCCGCACGCTGGGACCAACACAGATTTGTATAGCTGATAGGCTTTGGAGCAAACCAGTGACCGCACACTGGTGTAACAAGTGAGTTTGTATAGCCGCAAGGCTTAGGAGCAAACCAGCGTCCGCACGCTGGGACCAACACAGATTTGTATAGCTGATAGGCTTTGGAGCAAACCAGTGACCGCACACTGGTGTAACAAGTGAGTTTGTATAGCCGCAAGGCTTAGGAGCAAACCAGCGTCCGCACGCTGGGACCAACACAGATTTGTATAGCTGATAGGCTTTGGAGCAAACCAGTGACCGCACACTGGTGTAACAAGTGAGTTTGTATAGCCGCAAGGCTTAGGAGCAAACCAGCGTCCGCACGCTGGGACCAACACAGATTTGTATAGCTGATAGGCTTTGGAGCAAACCAGTGACCGCACACTGGTGTAACAAGCGAGTTAGTATAGCCGCAAGGCTTGGGAGCAAACCAGCGTCCGCACGCTGGGACCAACACGGAATTGTATAGCTGCGACGCCCTATTAAACCTTTCCCTACTATTGTGAGAACAGCATTTTTGCTTTATACTGTAAGTACTCTACAGGTTGAGCGCACCAAAGGAGGTGTTTCGTTTGGATATTCAATTTGGAGGTACAGTGGTGCTGCTCCCTAACAGGTACATCTTATATATTTTTGGAATATTACTTCTGAGATACAATGAGCTGTGAATCCATCAATAAAAGAAGGGAAAGGAAAAGTAAACTCGAACATTATTTTCAAGGAGAAGTGGTCAATAGAAATTCAAATGAATCGGAAATGAAGAAACTGTTTAATCAACTGGAGAAATTGTTGTGTTCGGAACTTAAACATTGGTGGGACTGTTTATCTCTTAAACAATATCTGGATAAAAATATAATTCCAAGAGGTTTGAGAGTAATGAAAAATTCTCCATTCCCAGATCAGAATTTTGTAAAAACGTGGAATAACATTTTGGACACATGTTCCTTCAATCTGATCAGACATATTATTCAATATAGGGAGGGAGTTTTGTGTCAGATTGAAGGTGAAATAGAAGGTATAAATGCGGCTCTACAGCAATATACCTCCTTATCATCATTTAAAGAGTGGGATACAAAAGTGCAGAAAGCGGTAGACAAAGTAGAACTGGAGCTAAAGGATAGGAAAGTGAAGAAAATGGATAGAGATCAATTAGATTATCGCACAGACAAAGTGAGAAACTGGCGAGGGACCCGATATAATCAGCAACAGAACACACAAGGTCATAGCATACGGATTAATTATGATAGGCATAGTAGAAATAACAGTGACACTAATACAACGAATCATTCCAACAAAGAGGGGGCTGATAAAAAGATGGTTAGTAACCAGAGAAATAATAGCTGTAGTGATAGATCAGTGGGAAACCTAAAAGATAAAAAAGATAATGAACCCGAAAAGACCAATATTCAATACAATAATATTCCAACGGGTGCTGTTGGAACAGAGAGGGAAGCTATAGAATCCCACATTGAATTACAATCCATAGCTGTGTCTAATAGATTTAATATACTGAAACATATTGATGCACAAGAAAATAATGGTGACCCATTGAGAGATAGGGAAGGAGCAAGTGGGGATCATACAGTGCCTTTTTTAGGGAAGGATGCCACCAGCAAAGAAAAGGAAAAAGAGGAGGTATGTACGGGCCGCAGAAAAAGGGAAGGAAGCGGAGAAGAGGGTGTAGAGGAGGAAGTCAAAAGAATAAGGAATTGAATATACCTAAAGGTGAAAATAAGGAAGGTATTTATAACCTGTCTGATGGTACCATAACAGCTAAACAAGTATCCCTTTTGATAAAAGGCATGAAATTTGCCCCTACAGCATACCCGAATGATTTTCAGTTTTTCATAGATATGAATAGGTTTGTTAGAAAGGCTACCTTATGTAGATATTATAAAGATAAGCAAGACAAAGCTGAGAGCGGTGACTACGGGGACCTAGACAATGAATTAAAATTGGAAACAGATCAAGAACTCTTAAACATGCTTATTGAGTTAAAGGAAGAATCCACTGAAAATACTGTCTCCTTTTTTGATTCTGTTCAAATTGGTACCCCAAATATCATCCACTCTCACTTCAAACCTAAGTCATTATTCTATCCAGCACAGTGTAAGGGCCCTTATTTGGAGATGTTTTACAATAATGTAATGGAGGAATATGATAGAGTGATTAAAAATAAAAGGATAAAAAGATTTAATATAGACAAAGGAGAAAAGGAAGCATTAGATAGTCTATCTAAAAATAAGTTAATAACTATCAGAGAAGCTGACAAGGGAGGGGCAATTGTAGTGATGAATACGGCTGATTATCTAGCGGAGGGACATAGATTGCTTAGCGACACCAAAACTTATCGAAAATTGGGGTTTAATCCCAATAGAGTGTTTAATGAAGTTCTTCTTAAAGTTTTGGTGGAAGCTAAAAAGAGAGATATCATCACAGATAAAGAAATGAAATTCATCTATAATACCACACCAGATGTGCCCATGTTTTACCACATCCCCAAACTCCACAAAAGTATAATTAATCCACCTGGGAGGCCTATCATTGCAGGGATGAACTCTATCACAGCTAATTTATCTATGTATATAGATCACTATCTTCAACAGTATGTTATCCAGTTACAGTCTCACATCAGAGACTCTCAACATGTGCTAGAGAGATTGGGGAATGTTATATGGCAAGAGAATTATATATGGGCCACGATGGACGTGGTTTCTTTATATACATGTATAGAACACAGCTTAGGTTTAAATGCGATTAATTATTTTCTGGATAAAGACCCTCATATGGCACCAGTTCAAAAGGAGTTTTTGCTTAGATGTATCCATTACACACTTAATCATAATTTCTTTTGCTACCAAGATCAATATTATCTGCAGACACTTGGAACAGCCATGGGTACTAGGTTTGCTCCCTCATATGCTAATTTGTTTATGGGTCAATGGGAGGAGGAGAATGTGTGGAAAGATCAGCAGTGGGGAGCAAGCCTAGTATTCTTCGGTAGATTTATAGATGACATACTGATAGTGTGGCAGGGAGAGAGATCTGAATTGGAAGAGGTGATGGAGAAGTGGGGAGATAACGACTTTGGAATTAAATTTACTCATAATATCAATAGTAATACTATCAGCTTTTTGGATTTGCAATTAAGTGCAATCCCCCATAAGAATATAAGTAGTACCATCTATAGAAAAGAAGTTAGTGCTAATCCTTATTTAAGAGCTGAGAGTTGTCATCATAAAAAATGGCTACAGAATATTCCATATGGACAATACCATCGTTTGCGTCGTAATTGCAGTGATATGGAAGAATTCTGGAAACAGGGAGATTTTTTAAAGCAACAACTAGTAGAGAGAGGTTATAAAGAAGAAGTAGTTAATCAGGCAGCTTTAAGAGCTAGCGAACTTGATAGAACAACCTTATTAAAATCAAAAAATTCCACACATAAAAGCTTATTATATAAAATGAGCAACAATGAAAACATGTCTAAAGAAAATAGAGATCTACCTATCATTACACAATATAATGCCCTTTCATATGACATCCAAAAAATCTTTAGAAAACATTGGGGGATATTGTTACAAGACCCCCTATTAAAGGAAGATTTAGGGAAATTACCACGAGTGATTTATAAAAAGAATAAAAATCTAAGAAACCATGTGGCGCCTAGCAAACCAAAAAACTTAAAATCTACAAAAGGTATTTTTAATAAACTAATGCCGACTGGAAATTTTAGGTGTAATCATAGTAGATGTTATAGTTGTAAATATATGCTGCACAGGGCCACTGAATTCTCCAGTATGGATAACTCTAAATCATTTCCCATTACGCAGTTTATTAACTGTGAGACTCAGTATGTGGTCTATTTAATTACATGTGGCTGTGGTAAGAAGTATGTAGGCAGGACCATCAGAATGTTAAGAGATAGACTTGGCGAACATAGGAGAGGTATTGTTAATAAGAAGTTGGATCATGGAGTTCCGAGGCACTTCAATCAGTGCCCACAAGGAGGATTGGAGGGTTTCAAAACTATGGGTATTGAAAAAATAGATCCAGGCAGTACCAATCGCATGGGTCAACTCCGAATGCGTGAGTCTTTCTGGATCTACAAATTGGGCACTATGTCCCCAAGAGGTCTCAATGAGGACATAGATGTGCAGTGTCTAATATAAATTCTCTATGAGTAACATGCATGCTATTGTATGTAAATTGTTCGGGATGACTCCTATTTGATTTCTATATAATTTTTTTTTTTTACCTTAAGGGGCAATTCATGTGATGTCTATTTAGTTTACTAGTAATGTTTTAATTTAATTGAGCTTTTAGTATAAGCACATCGTGTTGATGTGCGCGTTTATCAAGCACTAAAACACGATAGGGTTAAATTGCTGTTTTTTATTATAAAAAAAAAAAAAAAAAAAAAAAATTAATATTTTTTTTTTTAGCTGTTAGATTTTATTAACTCTGTCCACTATAATGGATGAATGTGGATATGTGTAGTATTATTATTATTTTTATTGTTGTTTTAAAAAAGAAACGATGATTTTGTGAAACAGAGGCTTGGTACTCTGATCCTTACATTCACAGCCTCGGTACCGAATATGATAGGGAGAGAGATGCAAGATCGAGGTGTGAATGTGAGTGGCAACATATGTATCCAATCGGAAAGAACAAAGTGCCGGAAATGTAACAATGTATCAACCATAGGCACGAGTGATAGAAGGTATAAAACTATGGTTTTTGGTCAAAGAAGGGTTTGACCCCTGAGGAAGTGAAGTGTATTCACGAAACGCACAGCGTAGGGTCTGCTTATTTGTATGGGTCTCTTTTGTTATTTTATTTTATGTCAATAAAATTCTGGTATTTTTAACCTTTTGGAAGTCAGCTTGATTGCTGCCGATGTCTTAACAAGAACACAGCTCCAGTGATTAGTAATGCTGTTCTGGGGCATATACCAGTAAATGTGAATAATCTTTGGAGGCAAGAAATAGCCTCAAGATCCTGTAAGTACAATCAGTGAGACAGGGCTATTGTTCATTTCACTCTAATACTACACTTAGAGGCGTACTGCGCTATTCTGTCTGTTTTTTTGTTGCTGTATTAGGAATCGAGTTGAAGGAAGTACCACCTTCATAACGGAAAAAGCTGCGACGCCCTATTAAACCTTTCCCTACTATTGTGAGAACAGCATTTTTGCTTTATACTGTAAGTACTCTACAGGTTGAGCGCACCAAAGGAGGTGTTTCGTTTGGACCAACACGGAATTGTAGCAATGTCACCAACGCGACCAGGCAGAAGGTCGCCAGGATACTGAAGACAGGTGATGAGATGACAGGAACCAGCAACGATCAGTCAGGTCAGAAAACAGCAGAGAAGTTCAGCAGGAACTGCAACACCAGAGACTAGGCCGGAACCAGGACTGGAAGTACTTCAGCATGCAGGAAACACTGGAACAGTAGAGATCAGGAACTCAGGAACACTGGAACAGAGGCCCAGCTATCACTAGCATAGTGATAGCAAGAAGGTCAGAAACAACACGAAAGGGCACTCAAAGGGTGCCCAATCCAGGTTTAAATAGTCAATAAGAGGCGGGCTATCTGCAGACAGCCAATAGAAGCCCCCTACTGGTGACAGACAAGTAACTGCAGTAAATCACGGGCACCGTGATAGTACCCCCCTTTCAAAGACCCCCTCTCCTAGAATAGGGTTTAGGTTTCTGCGGGTAATTGGCATGAAAGGCCCTAGTTAACCTAGGTGCATGAAGGTCCGTACTATCCACCCATGACCGATCCTCAGGACCATACCCTTTCCAATGTACCAGGTACTGTACCCTTCCTCTAAGCCTACGGGAATCAATAATGCTCTGAACCTCGTACTCCTCCTGGCCCTCGACCTCAACAGGTCCTGGCACCACAGGTGTGGTAGTATAGCGATTGCAAACCAGAGGCTTAAGAAGGGACACATGGAACACATTATGGATACGCATGGATGCAGGTAGGTCTAGTGCATAGGAGACAGGGTTAATTTTGCGAATAACTCTGTATGGACCAATAAACCGAGGAGCCAACTTATTAGACGGAACCTGCAGCTTGAGATTTCTGGAGGAAAGCCATACTCTATCCCCAACCTGAAAGGAAACCGCTGGAAGCCTTCTGCGATTAGCATGGCGCTGATGACGCTGAAATGACTGACCAAGTGCCCTCTGAACTTGTGCCCATGTGGAACGGAGTTGCTCGATATGCTCATCCAGAGCTGGAATCTGTTGCGTCTGAAATGAGTCTGGAAGCAAACAGGGCTGGAACCCATAATTAATCAGAAACGGAGAGCTCCCAGATGAAGAATTGACCGCACAGTTCCTGGCGAACTCTGCCCAAGGCAACAAGTCGGACCAATTATCATGATGGTCAGTAACGAAACAACGGAGAAATTGTTCCAAGCCCTGATTAGCTCGTTCAGCGGCTCCATTGGTCTGGGGATGGTAGACAGAGGAGAAGGACAGCTGTATGCCCATCTGTTGGCAAAATGCCCTCCAAAATCTAGACACAAACTGGCTCCCCCTGTCAGACACCAGTACCCTAGGCACTCCATGCAACCGGAATACTTCTCTGGCGAACACCATTGCCAATTCCTTCGCTGAAGGAAGACCACGGAGGGGCACGAAATGAGCCATTTTAGAAAACCTGTCCACCACCATGAATATAAAGGAGTACCCCTTCGACATAGGCAACTCTCCCATAAAATCAATGGAAACATGAGACCAGGGGCGTTCGCCATTAGGCACCGGTTGAAGCAAGCCCACAGGGAGATGTCTCGGGGTCTTAGCGCGGGCGCAGGTGGCACAGGCATTCGTAAATTCGGCACAATCGTTTCTCATGGAAGGCCACCAAAATAACTGAGAAAGGGACCATAACAATTGGTCTCTACCAATATGTCCCGCAGCCTTAGAGGAATGGTAGGTTTCGAGCAGCCTAGTACGAAATGATTCAGCGACAAAACATTTGCCCACTGGGGTTTCATGGGGAGCGGACCCCTGAGAGGCCAGGATCTCCTCCCCTAGAGGAGAAGTGATACTCGTGCGTATAGTAGCCAGTATTCTATCAGGTTGGATGATAGGAGCTGGTGCTTCCACTCTGTCACTGTCGGCCTCAAATTGTCTTGACAGTGCCTCAGCCCTGATATTTTTTGACCCTGGCAAATATGATACAATGAAATTAAATCGAGACAGGAACAGTGCCCACCTGGCCTGACGAGAGGACAATCTCTTGGCCTCCGAGAGATAGGTCAGATTCTTATGATCTGTTAGGATTAAGACAGGATTCTTAGTACCTTCAAGCAAATGACGCCATTCCTTAAGAGCAAGGATAATGGCCAATAATTCTCTGTCACCTATCTCATAGTGGCTTTGAGTGACAGTCAACTTTTTAGAGAAAAACCCACAAGGTCTGAGAGTTCCACCTTTCTCGTGTCGCTGCGAAAGTACTGCCCCGACCCCAATATCTGAGGCATCAACCTCTAACGTAAATGGAAGTAAAGGATTGGGGTGGGATAACACAGGAGCCGCAGCAAATGCCAGCTTCAAATTCTCAAAGGCTTTCTCAGCAGATACCGGCCAACAAGAAGGATTAGCACCCTTGTGCGTAAGATCGGACAGAGGTTTGACAATGGAAGAAAAGTTCTTAATAAACCTCCTATAATAATTAGCGAAACCCAGGAAACGCTGTATGGCTTTAAGACCCTTGGGTTTTGGCCATTGTAGGACAGCTGACAACTTTTCTTTGTCCATGGCAATGCCATCATTGCCAATTATGAACCCCAAGAATGGCACACTGGTTCTATGAAACTCACATTTTTCCATTTTACAAAATAATTTGTTCTCACGGAGTCGTAGCAATACTGCGGATACATCTTTGATGTGCTGTGCCATGTTTTGGGAGTAAATCAGTATATCATCGAGGTACACCACAACACATGTCTGTAACATATCTCTCAGAACATCATTTATCAGTTCCTGGAAAACTGCGGGTGCATTACACAGCCCAAAAGGCATTACTAGATACTCGTAGTGCCCAGCTCGAGTATTAAAGGCAGTTTTCCACTCATCACCTGCTCGAATGCGAACCAGATTGTAAGCGGCCCGTAGGTCCAACTTGGTAAATATCGAAGCGCCCTTAAGCCTGTCAAAAAGCTCGGTGATGAGTGGTATTGGGTATGCGTTTTTTGCCATTAGTTTATTCAAGCCCCGGTAGTCAATGCATGGTCTTAATTCGCCATTTTTCTTTTTTACAAAAAAGAACCCAGCCCCAGCTGGAGAGGTAGATTTACGTATGATCCCTCTAGCAAGGGCATCAGAAATGTAATCCTCCATAGCCTTATTTTCATCACAAGATAATGGATAAGTGCGTCCTTTCGGAGGTACTGCACCAGGCTGCAATTCAATGCAACAATCATAAGGTCTATGCTGGGGTAGCATACTAGCCTCTCCTTTGCTAAAAACATCGCCAAACTGTTGGTACACATCCGGCATAGCAGAGGAGGTGCACATGACCTTAATAGGCTGGATGACGCACTTGTCCATACAAAACTGGGACCAAGCAGCAATTTCACACTTTTTCCAATCGAATTGTGGGTTATGTAACTGTAACCACGGAAATCCCAATATCACCGCATGGTGCGGGGAATTAATCAGTTGAAACTGCTGCTCTTCTCTGTGAAGTGCCCCAATAGTCATAGACAATGGCATAGTTTCAAATATAACCTGAGGCGGTTCTAAGGGTCTACCATCAATCGCTTCAATAGTCAAGGGGTTTTCTCTTTCAATGCGTGGAACTCCGTGCAATTCAGCAAAGGTATTATCCATAAAATACCCTGCTGCACCGGAGTCAACCAAGGCCAAAACCTCCACAGAGCGTTGTGCCCAAGACAATACCACCTGTATGGTGGGTTTCATTATGCCCGACACTGGGGACGATTGTACACCACCTAGGGCCTGTCCCCCAAGATACCCTAGGTGTGTGCGTTTCCCGGACGTACCGGACAGGAATTTAGCAAGTGCCCTTTTTTACCGCAGTATAAACATAACCCTTGTTTTTTGCGATATAGTCTCTCTGCCTTGGATAGTCTAGTGAAGCCTATTTCCATAGGTTCACTTGTTTCCCGTACTGGTTCACTAGACTTCAATGCCAAGGGAGGGATGGGTGGGCAAAACATGCTACTAGGCTCATTATTTTTTGACCGTAACTTACGATCTCTGGCAATTGATCTCTCACGTATTCTGGAGTCAATTATCATAACATACTCAATGTAATCATCTAGATCAATAGGTAGATCTTTAGCAGCGATTTCGTCTTTAATGTGGTCATTCAGGCCTTGAGAGAAGGCTGCCAATAATGCCTCGTTATTCCAACCTACCTCTGCTGCCAATGTGCGGAATTCGATGGCATAGTCGCCCACTGTACGCCTGCCCTGTTGTATCTCCATAAGGCGTTTGGCAGCAGAGGTGGTTCTACCAGGAGGCTCAAACACTCTTCGAAAGGAACGCACAAATTCACTAAAGTTCTTAGTACAAGGTTTAGCATTCTCCCACAAGGGGTTAGCCCAGGCCAATGCTCTGCCAGTGAGCAGTGATATCGTGAACCCCACTTTACTACGATCATTGGGAAATGCGTGTGCCGTCAATTCCATAAAGATTTCGAGTTGATTGATGAACCCTCTGCAGAGACTAGGGTCACCATCATATCTTAGCGGCAAGGGTGCAGAAGCCGTTAACCCTTTAACAGTACCCCCTAGGGGTCTGGTATCACTTTCCGGTGTCTGACTTGGCGAGACCACCGGGCTAGAGCTAGATTGGTCAGCAGGTACCGTGCGTTCAAGGATCGTTTGAATTGCAACTGCCAACTGATCCAAACGTTGCTCGAGCACATCCATCCTCCAATGGATATTCTGTGCGTTACCTTGACCCTTGCTGTCTGAGGTCATGGCCCTTTCGTACTGTCACGGTTTATTATGACTCTCAGACACAAGTTTTAGGTAAAAAAATCAATTTTATTGAAATAATAAATGATAACTTAGGATGGCAATAACATACATATATATATATACAGAATATAGCACAGACAGAAGGCAGACTCTACCGGTCCTGTCAATATACCGGACAGGACAGTCTTTAGGCTCTACCGGCCTTGCCAATACCGGGTAAGGCAACCTGCAGATGGAATAGCATAACGGTTTTACCGGCCTTACCAAATTACCGGGCAAGGCAGCCTCAATAGATACACAATGTAGGCTATACCGGCCCTGCCAATACCGGGTAAGGCAACCTCAGATGGAATGTGGTAAAAGGTTCTACCGGCCTTACCAATACCGGGCAGGGCAGCCCAGAGATAATAGCAGCAGTCAGATGGAACTGGCAAATTAGCAGAATCGTTAAGCAGCAAGGCTTTGGAGCAAACCAGCGTCCGCACGCTGGGAACAACACTGAATAGTATAGCCGTTAGGCTTAGCGAGCAAACCAGTGACCGCACACTGGAGTAACAAGCGAGTAGTATAGCCGCAAGGCTTAGGAGCAAACCAGCGTCCGCAAGCTGGGACCAACACAGATTAGTATAGCTGATAGGCTTTGGAGCAAACCAGTGACCGCACACTGGTGTAACAAGCGAGATTGTATAGCCGCAAGGCTTAGGAGCAAACCAGCGTCCGCACGCTGGGACCAACACAGATTTGTATAGCTGAAAGGCTTTGGAGCAAACCAGTGACCGCACACTGGTGTAACAAGTGAGTTTGTATAGCCGCAAGGCTTAGGAGCAAACCAGCGTCCGCACGCTGGGACCAACACAGATTTGTATAGCTGATAGGCTTTGGAGCAAACCAGTGACCGCACACTGGTGTAACAAGTGAGTTTGTATAGCCGCAAGGCTTAGGAGCAAACCAGCGTCCGCACGCTGGGACCAACACAGATTTGTATAGCTGATAGGCTTTGGAGCAAACCAGTGACCGCACACTGGTGTAACAAGTGAGTTTGTATAGCCGCAAGGCTTAGGAGCAAACCAGCGTCCGCACGCTGGGACCAACACAGATTTGTATAGCTGATAGGCTTTGGAGCAAACCAGTGACCGCACACTGGTGTAACAAGTGAGTTTGTATAGCCGCAAGGCTTAGGAGCAAACCAGCGTCCGCACGCTGGGACCAACACAGATTTGTATAGCTGATAGGCTTTGGAGCAAACCAGTGACTGCACACTGGTGTAACAAGCGAGTTAGTATAGCCGCAAGGCTTGGGAGCAAACCAGCGTCCGCACGCTGGGACCAACACGGAATTGTAGCAATGTCACCAACGCGACCAGGCAGAAGGTCGCCAGGATACTGAAGACAGGTGATGAGATGACAGGAACCAGCAACGATCAGTCAGGTCAGAAAACAGCAGAGAAGTTCAGCAGGAACTGCAACACCAGAGACTAGGCCGGAACCAGGACTGGAAGTACTTCAGCATGCAGGAAACACTGGAACAGTAGAGATCAGGAACTCAGGAACACTGGAACAGAGGCCCAGCTATCACTAGCATAGTGATAGCAAGAAGGTCAGAAACAACACGAAAGGGCACTCAAAGGGTGCCCAATCCAGGTTTAAATAGTCAATAAGAGGCGGGCTATCTGCAGACAGCCAATAGAAGCCCCCTACTGGTGACAGACAAGTAACTGCAGCAAATCACGGGCACCGTGATAATTTGGCTTTGGCATGCTTATGTACCTGTTACATTTTTATGTCTTTTTATTCCACCTCCTCCTCTCTCTCCTGATTGGAGCATTTACAGTTATCTACTAGTCAGCCCTAGGGTCTATGCTCAATTTTTCGTGCTGTTTCTAGTTTGTTAGCATTCTCAGTCTGATATGTGTTCCGGTTCCGATCCCTGGCATTGTTTGACATTAATTCCAGTCTTCCAATTTTGTTCCTGACACTCCCAGTACTTCTGACCTGTCTTGACCATTCTTCGATCTCCCTTGGATGTCCCAGACGTTCCCGGTATGACTTTGGCTTTGTTTTGACTATTCTCTTCCTTGCCTCTATTATATCAGTTTGCTCCCGGTGCCTTGGCTCGTTTTGACCTTCCTGGTTCTTCTGTGCCTCGCTTATGCGCTCAGCACTATTGTGCCAGTCTCCCTACCCTTGTCATCCGTAATCTCCCAGAGAGGATCCCCCTTCTGCGGTACTCACCTCGCTTTGTCTCTCCGGTCTCCGACTTGGCCAGTGAGGGATTGTATTCTGCCTTTCGGCCTTCCAGCTGGCTTGCATTCCTCCTCTTGCTGCTCTGGGGTGCATTAGATTCCGTTGCGGCCTGTTCGTTTAGTACCCTTGTGGACAGGTTCCACGGCAGGGCTAGTCCCCTAGCAGTTTGGTCTGAGCCTGTCAGCCGGAGGGATTCGTCTCTAGTGTCGGATCTCTCTTGTGCTGGGACCAGTCCTTGTGGTGCTCATTGGGCTAGGATTGGCCTTCTGGTTGCCGTTACGTGTCTGCGGCCGAATCTCCCCCTACCTCTCAGTATATGTTGCTAGTGAGTAGGGACCTCTTATTCTTTTGGGGCAAGTGGATTTTTGGGTGTTCTGGTGCTGCGCTCCTCCTAGTCTTCCATTGGTGCTTGGGCTTTCCTTTGGTGGGCCTCTAGAGTCTCGGGGGGGTCTTAGCTTTAGGGTACCATTCAGCTACCTCCTCTTTTTCTAGTTAGGACACTGGTTCTTTGGTAAGACTAGTCATTCTTCCTGTCTTCTGGGTTGGGAACTAGCCCTTGGGTCTAGCTTTCTCATCTGATTTTCCAGTTCAGGGTATCGCAGCTGCGCCCTGTGGTCTAGTAGCGGTCGTCCACCGCAGGCCTTTCCTCAGTTGCTTAAGTGCCAGTCTCCACCTAGGAGGACTCTGCCGGTCCTCCCTATGCGATATTCCAGAGTGTTAATGATATCTCCTTGGATTCTGGGTTTTGTCTCTTCATCTGGATCTAGTATTGAGGCGGAAGTTCAGAGGTACAGTGTGCCCTTACCCCCATCCTGGTCAGGGTCCCGGCTCAACTGGGATCGGACATCTGGCTTCCCGGCCAGCACCTTTCATTACGGCTGTGGCTGCAGCAAGGGGGTGTTACGGTTTTCTGACACTCAGACCAGGGTATGAAGTAAAAACACAGTTTTGTTGAATCAGGATAATAGAACAGTGCCCCTAGGGGCCAGCACAGGAATAAACAGTATTGGCAAATACAGACAAAGTAAGTGCAATACAAGCTAGGAATATATGTACAAATATAGACTGGGAATAACCCCACAGGGTTAACAGGAGCAACTGGAGTAACTCAGTCTTAGATTGGCCAACGCCCAGGATATGATAACAGTCTCTGAATGTAGAGAAAGGAGTAAAGTGTCTACACTGAATCACTCTCAAGGTAGAGAAAGGGAGCACCTCTATTGCACTGAGCTGAGCCAATACCACCACCGTGGGCTAGGAGGAATGCTGCTGCCAGAGCTGAAGTAACCAGAACTGGAATTGCCCTTAACGTGAATTGGTAGTAACCCTGCTTGTGCCAACTGGATTGTGCCAAGACACCCTTAGGATGCCAAGATAGATGGTTGCTGCACAAGCTACTATGAGCCGAAGCACTGGGAAGTGCAGGAGATAACGTACACCCTGAGCATATGTGAGCCAGAGCCAGGACACCCTTCCAGTATCGCACAGAATCCTTACTGCAAGAGAGGACAGACTACCGGCGCCAGCCGGCGCGGTCAATCACGGAGCAGGATCAGAAGAGGAGTCAGACAAGCCGGGTCGGTACACAGGAGACACTGGAACTCAGCAATGAGGCGCAGGATCAGGAACACCACGAAAGGGCAACTGACAAGTGCCCAAGAGCCAGTATAAAAAGGAACATCCTGGGCGGGCCAATCAGCCTCCTCCAATGCAAAGGTAACACAGTCACAGATTGACAGGGAATCACGGGGACCGTGATAGGGGATAAGTGCAACTGTCATCGCTCCCTAGCATTGCACCCCAGATTCGCACCCTAACTTCTTGCTGAACTTCCCTGCATACCCGTGACAGACAGGCAGTGGTACAATGATATTTCTACTTGCCAAGCTGCTATTACAAGAAGACTTAATAACAATAATGAATCCTCCTTGACAGCAGCTTTGCATATGCAGTGTGATGGCATGTCTGCAGATGCTCCCTGATACCCTGCATCTGATTACTCTCCGCCGCATTGCCATATGTGGCCAGTGCACCACACAGTGTACAGTGAATGTACATGAAGTGCCAGATCCTAACATGTGCAGACTTGCTATCAGATGGTGTGGGAGGTGGTATAGCAGAGGAAGTGGTAGAAGACCCTTAAGGGCAGGTACAGTTCGTACGTCTTCCGGCATGCAGACTCTAGTACAGGAGGATGATGATTATGCAAGTGTTAGGCTCGACTTCGAACATCCAAGCGTAGGCTGTTTTCTTTTCTAGTCTTCCTCTGGGATTTTCATTTGTGCCCTTGGGGAGGAATAGGGTGCAAAGCAACAGAGGCTCTTCTTGATATTTTTATAAGGCGTTTGCCTTTCACATGTAAACATAAGTGTTAAGGTGTTTATGTTTCATGTGTTTAATCAGAGCTGTTGTGCCATGGTGTGTCCCCTCTTTTCCAGTTTTTACAACATTGTCACAAATAGGGCACATTACATTTGCTGATGACTGCACTGTGCCTACCCATAGGGAAAAGTGGATAAGAATGGCCTTCTTTTTCTTTTCTACAATCACCTTCACTGGTTGGGGCAGGTGATGCTGCTGTCTCCATATCATCAGTGTAGCTAGGAGCAGGATTATTGGATATCAAGTAGAGTAGGCCCTGGTCCCATATTGCTGTTTGAAGGAGCCAGTCTCATGGTGGCCTCGGTGGTCAGACTGTGGCACGCTAGCCCTCTCATCATCATCCTGCTGTTGAGACAGATGAAAGTCTTCAGTAAACTCCACAGTGTCACTGCTGGTGGTAGTAGTGATGCCCTTCTTTCTCCAATTCCTTTTTTCTATACACCAAAAACACTGTCATACTCTCCTCCAAACCAGCTGCTCCACCACCACCACCACCCTCGAGTTCACCAAGACCCCGACCAGTGTCTAGCTGCTCTTTGGGGATGACAAGTGTGGCTGAGGGTCCCTGCTCTGGCCTCTTTAGGAGAAGAAGAAGAAGGCCGCTGGTAGCAGTAGCAACATGCACAGGCAGCTAACCTGTGCTACTCACACAGCTACCCAGATTCCAAGGGACAATGTTGGGTGACTCAGCATCATTGGGTCTGGGGAATATGGGCTCCCAGTCTCTTTAGCACTTGTGGTGCCACTGCAAGTATTAGTAACTTCCTCCTCAGAGTAACTAACCCCAGGGTCCATCCAGCTACTCTTTTTTTCAGCTGTTGTGGTGATCATAGTGTCAACCAGCACTATGAACCTCTAAGTAACCACTATATTTTTTAATATTTTATATAAATGTTGTTTTTTTTCTATCTCTTTGTGCCTCTGTCTCCTTCCACCCTGCTTTTCTCTTATAATACACCACATTACAGTGCTGGAAATTATGGTTTTAGTTAGTATATGGGTGGGAAGTTTTGCCCCATTGCATAACATAGGCAGGAAATGGTCTGGAACTATTTTTGTGAGATTTTCTGTGCTCTTAGTGAAAAGGCAGAAAAATCTATGGGTTTCTCTAGGAGCAAAATTTCACATGGGAAAAGCAGAAAACCATGTGATTTTATTGAATTGTCCTGCAGGAATAAACCAGGAATCTCAACACTGGGACACTTACTCAGAAAGACACTATACAGGTGCACTGAAGTGCCTGTAAGGCTCCTTGATATAAGCATCAGTAGGTGTGTCCTGAAAACAGACTGGAAGACAGGCAATAGCTGTTTGGAGTGAGTTTAGCAGTTGTACCCAGGTAAACAGGTAGAGCTGCAGATAACAGCAGAGCAGAACTTTCTGTACTGGATTCTTACAAATACAAGGCTTCAATCAATATTAATGATGTTTACTTGTATATTCCCATGTTACCAGGACATTACAGTTTACTCCAGAGTGCATTCCACATCCAACACTACCAGTTTGTATCTCTTTCCTTCGGTCTGGTCACGGCACCAAGGGTCTCCACAAAGGCTATGATCCGCCTGGTAGCCTTTCATCAGTCTCAGGTAGTGAATATAGCTCCTTCTTTGGATGACCTGTTACTGAAGGCTCCTTTACTTAACAGCTACTTTTCACATTGCAGACTCTGCAACAACATGGCTACATTAGGAATCTTTACAAGTCTCAAATGACAACAACACAACTACTATTTTTTCTGGCATTACTAGATTCATCATAACTATCCAGAGGATATTCTTGCTGTCAGACAAGAAAGCAGCATTGAAAGAGAAGGTAAGACAGGTGCTGGAGCAGACAAGACTGTCAATACTTTGTACAATTCCATCTGTGGCCACTACAGCTGACTCTACAGAGGTCACAGAACAAAAATCCAGATCATCTTCACCAGTGATATTGCCCAGGTCCATCAGACAGTCTCTCTAGTGGTGGCTGACAAGCCAGGCCCTTTCAGTGGGGCGTCCATTCTCTGTTACAGACTGAAAAGTGGTGACAACAGATGCCAGACTGTTCAGCTGGGGAGCAGTATGTTTCCATAATTTAATTCAATTGGTTCACCAAGGCTTTTCTTTCAATGAGCATATTGGAACTATGAACAATAATCAATTCCCTTTCCAACTGGACAGTGCTCTTGAAGCATCTTCCCATTGGGATTCGGTCCAACAATGCCACAGCAGTGGCTTACGACAGTCATCAAGGAGGCATCAAGAGGTAAAAATATTTTTCTTTGGGAGAAACCTCATGTTCCAGCTCTGTCAGCTGTTTACATCCTGGGAGTAGAAAACTGGGAGGTGGACTAACTCAGCAGTGAGACCATCCATCCAGGAGAATGAGAATTGAAACATAGCAAACTACCATCATTTTGTTCAATAAGATATCCAAAGGCAGTAGCAGTGGATGCCTTTACAGTTCCCTGAAACTACAATACAGTGTAAAATCTTCCTTGTTTAGCAATGATTCTCAAGGTTATCTCAAAGTTAGAAAGAGAAAGAGTTTATTTGACCCAGTGAGAGACTGCTACCTCTCACTGATCTGTCATTTTTTGCTTCTGCATGGTTATCTGAGCCCTATGACTCTATTGTATATATCATCCCGGACAGGGAGCTGTGTGCCCCTGTGCTCCTGCCCGAGTAGAGTCTCTACTCTGTTGCTTCATTCTTTTCTTCTTCTTCTCTAACTCTCCCATCTGCACTTCCTCCTTTCCTCTAAACCTTTCTCTCTCTCCCAGAACAAAAAGTTACCAATTGCCACTTTTAAGTTGCCTTTTTGAGTTCTTCTTCCTTGAAATGTAATGGGGTGGGCATATTGTTTCACAAATGCCTGTCCTTTTCCTCTCAACCAGTATGTAAGGACAAGGAAGGAAGGTTCCTGTTTGTCAAAGGCATGATTGATAAGCAAATGTACACCTTCGTGAATATCTACGCCCCCTCAGATTCCCAACCAACGTTCTTTCGGCGGACTCTGGTGGTGCTCATCGCTTTCAAGGATGGCATTTTGGTTGTGGGGGGTGACTTCAACACCCACTTAGACCCCTCCCTCGACTGCTCGTCTGGTAAGTCTTCCTGCCCCTATTCCTCTATCAGACGGCTACACTCCATGTTCAACGATTCGTGTCTTTTGGACTCTTGGCGTCTTCTACATCCTGAGTCTAAGGACTACACCTTCTACTCCCACCCCCACAACTCCTACTCTAGGATAGATAATGTTTTTCTGGATCACTCCCATCTTCATCTTCTTCATTCTGCATCCATCGGTTCGATCATGTGGTCTGACCATGCTCCTGTATCCCTTAACCTACTTCGTGAGTCCGGCACCGCAGCCCCCAGGATTTGGCACGTGGACGAATACCTATTGGGCTTGGATGAAGTCAAAACTTCTTTACAGCAAAAGATTCGTGATTATATCACCGATAACTAGTCATTGGTAACCTCCCCACTGATGCTTTGGGACGCCCACAAGTGTGTTGCTTAAATGGGCATCCCGTAGGTCTAAGGATCACAACAAACGTATTGAAACACTGCTGGGGAATATTTGGGACTTGGAACGCCAACACAAACTTTCTAGATTGGTCGTAGCCCTTCCACGTTTGACTGCACTCAGAAAGCAGCTCACTGCCCTGCTTCACGAAAAGGTGGAAAAACTTTCTCTGAGGGCAAACCATACCAACTTCAAACTGGGAAATAAACCTGGACACCTGCTTGTGCTCCAACTGAAGCAGCAGACGTCTTTCACATATATCCCGTCGATTAAGGCTTCTTCGGGTCAGCTATGTTATTCAGATGCCAACATCTCTGCTGCCTTTCGTGACTTCTACAAATCCTCATACAATCTTCACGGGACAGAGGAACCGGACATTGGTCTGGAACGTTGCATTTCTGAGTATCTTGAGTCTGCTTCATTACCCCGCCTCAGTGATCAGGACAGAGAGGACTTAGATGCATCAATCTCCGTGGAAGAAGTTACAAGAGATGGGTCCTGACGGTTTCTCCCAGGGTTATTATAAAGCCTTTCATTCTCTGCTTGCCCCTCTTCTGGCTGATTCCTTCAACTCCCTACCTGATCTTATCACTTCCCATCCGGACACCTTATCCGCACACATAATGGTCTTACCTAAGCCAGGGAAAGATAAGATATCTTGCGCCAGCTACTGGCCAATCTCGTTGATAAATGTGGATCTAAAGCTGTATGCCAGAATTCTAGCAGATTGGTTAAAGACCCGGCTGCACAAGCTAGTGCACCTTGACCAAACAGACTTTATTACCCTCAGGGAGGCAAGGGATAATACCAGGAAACTACTGAGTCTGCTCAATGTATCATCTGTCACGAAGACTCCGACTGTTTTTCTGTCTACTGATGCTGAAAAGGCATTCAACAGAGTTGACTGGTCCTTCCTAGAAAAAACCTTTCACACGTTGTCACAGTTTGTTATGGTTTGTAAAAGAACACTCCGACAGTTTGGTAAGGTTAAAAGCTTTATTAAAAATAATGTACAATAGCCCCACTCAGGTCCAGATAAGGTCCGTACCGAGTACTTTCCAGATCTGACGCAGGTCAGGGAGAAACAACACACACTGTAGTAGTCAGCAAACACAAATAATGATTTTGGACTTGTAGGCAGATTCTCAGCAAGGTTCAGGAACAATAATATCCTCAACAGCCCCACACCGCAATAGGTGACACAGGCGATGGGTGACTGAAGGGCAATCCCTAGTGGACTAGGGTTAACGAAGGCAGCCCAGATAGTTTACAGGTGGACACTAGGTCCTAGACCTCTAAGGTTAGCGGAGGCAACACTGGCAACACACTGTCAGAGGACTGACCCTAGGAGAGTAGCATAGACAGAGGCAACATGGGCAGGACTCTGGCAGTAACAGGACCCTAGAACGCTAGGGTTAACTGATGCAACACAGGCAGTACTCTGGCAACGGCTGAACCCTAGAACACTAGGTTTAACGGAGGCAAGACAGAATGGACTCAGGCTGCGACTAGGCCCTAGCATGCTAGGGTTAACAGAGGCAACACGGCTGTGGCACTTGTAGTGACTGAACCCTAGAACACTAAGGTAAGAGGAGGCAACACGGACCGGACTCGGGCAGTGATGGGACCCTAGCACTCTAGGGTTAACTGAGGCATCAGGCACCAGATGCTGGCGATATAATGGCCCTAGGTCACTAGGGTAAACTGAGGCAACACGGGCAACAGTGTGGTATTGGCTTGACCCAGGTATTATAGGGTTACCGGAGGCAACAAAGACACTGGTGAGTGCAGGGACTCCCACAGGCTCCAGGAGACAGTAGGAGTGGCAAGCAAGTGGGAGATAGGCACGTAACGTAACCAGTCCTGGACTGGTGTCTCCCTGTATGGTATTAGGAGGTAATAGGCTAGTCCAGTAAGAGACGGAACTAGCAGCACAACCAGGTCGGCACACACGGACTTCACAGCCAGTCAGGAGGACCATCAACACTAGCCCAGCCAGATCGGTGTAAACGGATAGTCAGCCAGTCCTAGTTAGTAACGGAATCAGATACTCAGCTACGCTGGTTCGGTACACAAGGAGTTAGTCAGCCAGTCCAGTCAGTAACAAAATCAGATACTCAGCCAAGCCAGTTCGGTACACAAGGAGTTAGTCAGCCAGTCCTAGTCAGTAACGGAATCAGATACTCAGCCACGCCAGTTCTGTACACAAGGAGTTAGTCAGCCAGTCCAAGGTCAGCAACGGTATCGGATCACAAGAGCGTCAGGCACAAAGCATAGTCAGGCGAGCCGGGTCATACACGGAAACAGGAAACAAGAACAACTAGTCGCTAAATATGGGTACACCACGAAAGGGCACCGGTATAGTGACAGGAGAGCGTATTTAAAGGCAAGCCCTGGGAGGAGCAATAACCCAGAGCCAATAAGAACGCAGCCAGTGTAAACCCGGAAGTAACAATGTCGCTCAGGGATCACGGTGCCGTGATAGTACCCCCCTCTCAACGACATCCCCCCCGTCTTGAGGGAGGTCTGGGCTTAGCTGGGAACTTAGCATGGAATCTGCGCAACAATAGTGGAGCATGGATGTCAGAGTAGTTTATCCATGAGCATTCCTCTGGGCCATATCCCTTCCAGTGTACCAGGTATTGGATCTGTCCATGGAATCTACTTGAGTCTAAAATGCTCTGCACTTCATATTCATCGTGATCCTCAATACGCACTGGAGCTGGAACTGCCTGAGTGGTGGTATAGCGGTTACACACCAGGGGTTTGAGAAGGAATACATGGAATACGTTATGAATTCTCATAGAGGCAGGCAACTCTAAGGCATAGGCAACAGGGTTAATTTTACGGAGCACCCAGAAAGGACCCACAAAACGAGGAGCCAACTTGCCACGTGGAACTTGCAACTTCAAATTCTTGGAGGACAACCACACCCGGTCTCCCACTTGGAACATGGGAGCATGCTGCTGAACTCATTAAAGTTTGTAGTGATAGGTTTGCCCTTTTCCCATATAGGGTTCGCCCAGGCTAGTGCTCGACCAGTCAACAACGATATCATGAATCCCACCTTACTTATTTCACTTGGAAAAGCCTGGGGTACTAGTTCCAAAACAATCTGTAGCTGATTTAGAAAACCCCGGCATAAGGTGGGATCCCCATCATATCTCAATGGGAGGGGAGCAGTGGCAGACAACCCTCTATTAGGCCTGGGGGTCAAGGTTTGTGACATTGGTGCCAAAACTGGGGTGGCCACCGATGCCTGCACAGGTTTGTCTAGGTGTGCGGTACACTCCAGAATAGTTTGCACAGCCAGCGACGACTGATCGAAACGTTGCTTATGCGCATCCATTCTCCAGTGGATGTTCTGAGAGCTACCCTCACCAGAATTGTCTGAGGTCATTGGCCCTTTCGTACTGTCACGGTTTGTTACTGTTTGTAAAAGAACATTCAGACAGTTTGGTGAGGTTAAAAGCTTTATTGAAAATGATGTACAATAGCCCCACTCAGGTCCAGATAAGGTCCGTAACGAGTACTTTCCAGATCTGACGCAGGTCAGGGCGAAACTACACACACTGTAGGCAGATTCTCAGCAAGGTTCAGGAACAATAATATCCTCGACAGCCCCACACCGCAATAGGTGACACAGGCGATGGGTGACTGAAGGGCAATCCCTAGTGGACTAGGGTTAATGAAGGCGGCCCAGATAGTGTACAGGTGGACACTAGGTCCTAGACCTCTAGGGTTAGCGGAGGCAACACTGGAAACACACTGGCAGAGGACTGACCCTAGGAGAGTAGGGTAGACAGAGGCAACATGGGCAGGACTCTGGCAGTAATGGGACCTGACAACGCTAGGGTTAACTAAGGCAACACAGGCAGTACTCTGGCAATGGCTGAACCCTAGAACACTAGGGTTAACGGAGGCAAGACAGAATGGACTCAGGCAGCGACTAGGCCCTAGCACGCTAGGGTTAATGCAGGCAACACGGCTGTGGCATTTGTAGTGACTGAACCCTAGAACACTCAGCCAAGCCAGTTCGGCACACAAGGAGTTAGTCAGCCAGTCCTAGTTGGTAACGGAATCAGATACTCAGCCAGGCCAGTTCGGTACACAAGGAGTTAGTCAGCCAGTCCAAGGTCAGCAACGGGATCGGATCAAAAGAGCGTCAGGCACAAAGTGTAGTCAGGCGGGCTGGGTCATAGACGGAAACAGAAAACAAGAACAACTAGTCGCTAGATACGGGTACCCCACAAAAGGGCACCGGTATAGTGACAGGAGGGCGTATTTAAAGGCAAGCCCTGGAAGGAGCAATAACCCAGAGCTAATAAGAATGCAGCCAGTGTAAACCCGGAAGTAACAATGTCGCTCAGGGATCATGGGCACTGTGATACACGTATGGATTGGCCGGACGTTTGTAAGAAATTTAATGGCTCTTTACTCATGTCCTTCGGCCAAAGTTAAGACGAATGGTCACCTCTCGTCACATTTAACATTTTAAATGGGACCCGACAGGGATGTCCTCTTTCACCCCTCCTGTTTGTTCTGACTATGGAGTCCCTATCATCTGGCTGAACGCAGGGCCGGATTTACATCTCAGGAGCCTGTAGGCACAGAACTGTGAAGCGCCCCCCCCCCCCCCCCAATTTGCCAACTACACTAGACACCTCCACAATGCTCATCAGCTCCATATTGTCCCCCATCAGCTCCAACTTGCCACATCATCTCCATATTGCTCCTCACATTGCCCCCATCAGCTCCAACTTGCCCCCCTCATTGGAACAGTTGGTTTGCCCCTTGCATATGGCCCTTATTGTTCCACCTAGGGCAGTGCAGCTTTCAGGATATCCCTAATTAACCCTTTGAGTGCCAGAGGGGTATGCAACACATTGCTTTGCAATGCGTTTTGTACCCCTCTGGCACTCAAAGGGTTAAGCAAAGGCAACTAAATAGCAACGGCTGTACCACTGCTCACCCACCTGTTACTAAGCAGGGATATCTTGAAAAGCTAACCTGTTTGTGTGCTCTGAGTACTGCAGCTGAGAATCACTGCATAGCTAGACTAATAAGGGTCATGTGCAACTCTTGGGAAAATAAACTGCTACAAGGAGAGCAAATAAAAAGCCCCAGTGAGACACACTGACCTATGACGATCACATTTCCTTTCTGCCATTCAGGAACATTATTGCCAAGATGACAGCAACAGAGTGCTTCTTGTCTCTATGCTGCTTCACGGGAGAGGGTTATGTAATATCACACGGCGAAACAACTTAACTTCCCAGTCAGGATCCCCCCCCCCATTTGTCTCTTTTTTCCCACTCTTGACCCCCCTCTGCCTCTTTCACCCGGTCTTGATTCCCCCTCTTGTCAAGTTGCCTCTCTTTACCCCTCTTGATTTTTCTTTTGCCATTCTCCTCCTCTTGATCCCCCTCTTTGCCTCTTTCCCCCCTCTTGCCTTAATCCAGCCTTGACTCTTGTCTTCATCCCCCTTTTGCCTCTCTCTCTCCCACTTGCCTCTCTCTTCCCCTTTCCTGATGCCCCCCTTTTGCCTCTTTATCCCCCTCTTGACCCTCCTCCTTTTACCTTTTTCTCCCCTCCCCCCACTTTCCTCTCTTGATCTCCCCTTTGCCTCTTTCTCCCCCTCATTAACTCTTGATCCCCCTTTTGCCTCTCTCTCTCCCCTTCCTGACTCTTGATCTCAACCTTTTGCCACTTTCTCCCCCTCCTGATCCCCCCTCCTTTTGCCTTTTTTTTTTCTCCCTCTTGACCCCTCTCTGCCTCTTTTACCCGCTATTGGTCCCCCTTTTGCCTTTTTCCCCCTCTTACCTCTATATAAATTCTCTTGATTCCCCCCATGCCCCTTGCCTGTGATCGTGTCTGGCGTCTGACTCTGTCTCTGCTCCCAGCATCCCGCTCTGTCACACCGCCAGCCTACCCGGCTTCTTAAATAAAAGTGCTACATTTGCCACGCTTGCAGGCCATCACTCAGTAAACGCGACCGGCGGTTGTTCACATCTCGCGGCCGCGAGATGTGAACAACCACCGGTCGCGTCTACTTAGTGATGGCCTGCAAGCGTGGCAAATGTAGCACTTTTATTTACGACGCTCCGGACGGCCCCCAGGGAAGCCCAGTGCTGGCAGCGCCAACGAGGTGCCTACTTTTTTTTTTTTTATTAAAAAAAAAAGATTAAAAAAAAAAAATCACAGTGGCAGGCGCCCCTAGGTGGCGTGCGCCTGTAGGCAGGTGCCTACTTTGCCTAATGGCAAATCCGGCCCTGGCTGAACGGGAATATTGAGGGCGTGACTCTTGGTGACAAGGAATTCAAGCTCTCGATGTACGCAGACGACATTCTGGTGTCTATCGCATGTCTTCTGTCGTCTGTGCCGGTTTTGATGCTGGAGTTTCAGAGATTCTCCTCCCTTTCTGATTTCAAGATCAACTTCTCCAAATCAGAAGCAATGCCGATTGGTGTCCCCTCAGACATCCTTTCAACATTGCGATCGTTCTCATTTAAATGGGCTAGTTCTTCCATTAAATACTTAGGGATCCAGTTGACTGCCTCAATTGAAGGAATTTATGCAGCTAATTTCTCACTGTTGTTATCCTTTGTTCAACAGGAGCTTAAAAAATGGGATCCTCTCTTTTTGTCCTGGATGGGATGCATTGGAGTTGTGAAGATGAATATCCTTCCCTGCCACCTTTATTACTTTCAGACCTTTCCCCTATGCTTGCCCTCAGGATTCTTTGCAGCTCCGGACAGCACCATTTCTTTGTTTATTTGGCATTAACATTGCCCGCGCATAAAGAGCAAGACTCTCCGTCACTCTAAACTCAAGGTTGAGTCTGGGAGTCCCCGACATGAAACTATACCACTCTGCAGCTCTGCTATCTTCCATACCGGACTGGTTCAGGAACGCAACCTTCAAGAGTTGGGTGCAGCTTGAATGTTCGCTCCCCGGGGATGGAGACATTGCAACGGAAGTCTTTCTCCCTTCTTCTGATTGGCATGCTTCGCTCAAGACACATCCTCTTTTCTCAGTTGTGCTTCAAGCATGGCGGTGGTGGGAGCGCACGCATAACTTGGTTACTTTATCTTCCCTGTTATCCAGAGTTTTTACTCACAGGACACTTCGCTTACACTCCCTGCTGAATCCTTCCCCCTGTGGTCGGGATCCTACCTCCGACTAAGAGATTTCTTTGACACTACTTTCATCCGCGACTTTCCTTTCTTCCACCGTAAGCTGAATCTACCCCCTAAGGAAATCAGGCATTTTCTTAGACTTAAGCACTTTGTCTCCATTTGAACTACTTTGTATGGATAAATCATCGAATCATGGTTTCTTTGGGAGGATGTATTTCATTCTTTTGGATACTCTATTGATCTCTCATCCTCCCTATTCTCAAGCTTGGGACCACGAATTAGGGGTTCCTCTCACTTCTGACGAATGGAAGGATATTTAGAAGGCCCACGCTTCATCATCTTCTTCCGCACGCATTTTAGAAGTCAGTTATAAGTTGCTTTATCGCTGGTGGTCTTGTCCTCTCTTGACTTCTTTCTGGGGTGGGTGTGTTTCCACCATCAATGATTTCCTCCAGGTGAACATCAATGTAAATCTTTGATCCCCACCCACTGGAGGGATGTACATCCCCCCACTTGGAGAGAATGGCACTCTAAATTTGGCAAACTTCTACTATATCATCAGATGACTTTAGTCCGAAGGGGTCTGGACCCTGCATCCAACTCGCTGATTGCCTCCGACTGGTATTCGGTCACTGTTCATGACGGAACCACAGTCCCGACGTGCTAACCTTTTGTGTGCTCAGGCCTTGTTTGCATTCAGAGCGCTCGGTCCTCACCCCCCCCCCAAACTCCTAGCTCACCTCTCTTTTCCCTTATCTCACCTTTTTCCTCTCCATTGTTTTCTTTTCTTTCCCCCCTGTCCTCTCTTGGCTGTCTCTCCTTCCCTCTTTTTCTCTTTTCCTCACCCTGTTCCTCGCTCTCTCTCCCTTTCCTACATCCTTTCCCCTTCCGTTTTCTCTTCTTCCTACTTCTTCTCGTTCTGCTCTTCTTCCTCCCTATCTTTCTGGTACTCTTTATGTTACGTTCAGTATATTTTGAAATACCGAAGCATTTGCGGTATCGATTGTTTTGCCCATGACTTTGTACGGATTTATGCATTTTGTAATAGTTCCTCCTTTCCATTTGTGATGCATAACGGTTACATTTGTTACATTTTTACGCTGGTTTTTAGTCTGTAACGATATTGCTCTTGCTTCATAAAAATTGAATTACAAAAAGAAAGAGAAAGAGTTCAGACTCTACTCATAGCTCCGTTCTGGCCAAAAAAAGTTCTTAGTTTGACCATCTACATATCAATAATAGATCATTGGAGTCTTCCTTTTGTACCATCCTGCTGACATAGGACTGTATATACAATGCATATGATATATACACACACACACTGTACACACATGACTGTGACGAAGGAGCGTCCAGCTCTGTATCAGCCGCAGCGCGGGCAGTCTCTACTGTGCATGACTACAGCACGTGCAGCAGTGTCTACTGCGCATGTCGCGGCATTACCCACAATTTAGTGAATTATTATATAGGATGTTTCTAGAAGTTGACAATATGGGTTCACTGTCACGGGGCTGTGGCTGGAAAATAGTGACTGGTTGAGGAGACAACCAACTACCTCTGTCACTCTGTTAAAAAAAAAAAACAGCAACAAAAAAAAACATTACCCACTGGCTTAGGAGGAGGCAGGGAGAGAAGCCAACTGCTTACAAAAAAGTCAGACCCCATGGTGGGGCATCAGGACCCCTCCTGATGTACCCCAGCTACTGATCTCCCAGCCAATTCAGCTGGATTATCAATAAAGGTAATGCAGGAGAACAAGAGGACTGCCCTGCTTCCATCCTACCCTTACTACCTGGTATGAGTGGGTGGGATTGAGAAACCCCTTCACATCAATGAGGGAAAGCCTCCTACATTGATGTGAAAGCGTTTCCTGAATGGAAGCAAGGGAGCCCTTTTGCGCCCCTGCATCACCTCCGTTGATCGCCCAGCTGAATTATCTGGGAGACCAGTAGCTGGTGCTGATGCCCCACCATGAGGTCTGACATTTTAATACAATTTTACACTTTCAGTGCCAAAGAGGTATTCAATGCATTATATATATATATATATATATACCAAATAATAAATTAAAGCAGCACTCTCAGGACTTGTAAATAAATTAAATCAATTTATTGTCAACGTTTCGGCCACCTTACATGGCCTTTCTCAAGACAAGTGATACAGGTGAACCATTCAATCTTAAATACCTTAAGTGTTCTAAAAAATGCACCAAAACCGGCGAGATAATGCTGACAGTGACGTCATCCCATGGGGGAGTGATTAACACTTGTCAGAAGGTGAATCCAAAATGTAAGAAAACATGAAATAAAACAGAGAAGAATAATCTACAATCATAGTAACAACCTCAAAAATAGATACCCAAGCATATATTAAAAATAAAAGTTCATCTTTTGAGAGAAACTGAATGGAACTACACTATGCAGTGTGGTGTTTCAAACCGGAGGAGAGACTCATGGGAATTGTGTGCTCTAAACTGAACATAGTTCTCCAAGAGTGGTACACACACATCGCTATGGTGCATTAAAAGGCAGGGAGTCAAATATATCCTCTGTAAGTGCAACGTATGAACCATCAGCCCTGAGTGTCAGACAGCCTACACGCAAATGTATGGCTGCTGTGCTATTGGGCGCTGTGATGTGACGGTGTGTCAGAAGTTGGCACAAATAAGGCTAATGTATATACTCATGGCCATGTAGGTAATCACTGAACACAACAACCAATCTTATAATATTGTTATCAGTACATGGTAACAATGTGTGTAATAGGTATGGTGGAAGCAAGTTATCTCCCCCAAAATAAATCAGGCATATGGACTGTATCAAAGTCTGGACTGCACAATAGATCAAAGTTAATGATCTAGCCACTTAGTTATATTCATACTTCGTCAAAACAGTTTACAATGTTTAGACTGTTAGATAAACAGTCTGTTACGGAGTTGCTGCATACAATGATGAAAGTAGCAATCCATGCAAGCGGAGTAAGTCTGAAACAAGTGTTTCAAAGTGTTTAGATTACATGATATGTTCCAGGTTACGATAATGGCAGAAACTAGATAGCCATATAATAGTATCCAGGATCTTGCTCCGATCCTGGGGTAAAGGGTCAAAATGAGGTATAAAGAGTTTCACTGAAGAAAGTATAGGTAACCCATAGTTATAGAAAGCTTCAATCTTCTATAGTCAAGCATCATGGTTTTGCTATGAGAGACACCCTGAAATGCAAAAATAAGAGCAACTGACATTGTATAGATTGTCACACAGGTTCATCTAAGTAGCTATATGAGATCTCCATGTGGGTCCCTAGTGGTGGTTCAACCATTGACCTATATTCAAGAGAAGCCGGACTCACTCATCTGAGTGTATACTCATGCAGATTATAACTGCACTGGGCGTCTATTTGGCCAGTGGTCACAGTTGTGTATGACAGTATAAACTTGTAGGTAATAAGAGCGTGGGTAGAGGCATGGAATCCCGCACTGGCCAACTGCCCATAATGTGTATACCCACACCAGTACAAGCCACCCATCTGCTCATCCCTCTTATGGAAACGATGTGTAGGCTGGAACCCCATTAGTAAAAACATCCAAAGTTAATTTGTTCATTAAGGCCTAGTGCTCCTTTAATTTACTATTTGGTATACAATTTGGCGCTATTGACTGCACCCAGGCACTTTGCTCTTCAACTGTGAGTGCTTCCTTTCCATTTTGATATATATATTATATATGCTACTGTGATATAACTTTGACACAATAATATGCATGGGGGCATTTATAATTTAACAACCCGGCACACTACTGCATAATTTAACCCTTTGAGCCCCAGAGAGGTACGCAACGCATTGCTTTGCAATGCGCTGCATACCCCTCTGGCACTCAAGGGGTTAAACTATGTATTAGTGTGATGCATATGTATGCTTTTGACTTATATTTGTTTTTTGTGCTTTACAGCAAGAAGACAGAAGATACAAGAGAAGAAAGAATGGAGATAGAAGGAGACAGACAGTAGATGACAGGAAAGTGTAACACAGATTAGGTAATGATCGGTGCTTGACACTATGTCAGGCATTGATTGTTTTTTTTCCATTGAAGTTCCCAAAACTGCCGGTGTTTAGCGACGTTTTGGGAACTTAACGCAGAAAACAGACTTTTGGGCACAAAACCATTTTTTTTGGCTTAACGTCCGTTGAGTTTAATGCCGGTAGGACATTTGAATACTGACCAAGACATTTTATTTTGTTGGTTGGTATCCATTTTGCCCTACTGGCATTTTTCACTCCAACATTTGGATCGAGCCCATAGTCAGGTGTATGATTAAACAATTATACCAAACAGGTGCTAATGATCATGAATTTAATACGTAGGTTGAAACACAATCATTAACTGAAATAGAAACAGCTGTGTAGGAGGAATAAACTGGGTGAGGAACAGCCAAACTCAGCTAACAAGTTGAAGTTGCTGAAAACAGTTAATGTGTGCCTAGTCTGAGGCAGGCACACTTTGTAAGAAGATTCTCTTTGTATGCCAATTTTTTTCGGAGCAGTCCAGTCCCGAGACCAGGATCTAAGTTTGTCAGCTAGAGCATTGACGTGGGTAAAAGGGGTGAGAGGGTGGAACTTTAGAACAATATTACACGGAAACTATACAAGTTATGGTAATAAGACTAAAATCATTTGCTTTATTTATTTAAGAAGTACAATATTAAAGCTTGTTAAAATTAAGTATTGCTATCCCTTTAAAAAAATGTAAAAAACAAAGAAATCTCCATCTAAGATTATCCTCAAGGGCTTACACAGCAAAGTAGTGATATTCCTATGGGAAAAACATTTTTTAATTCTTTATCACTTACATACACAGACTATTACTCACTCTACTCCCATTCTCCTGACCCTAAAGAATTTGCTAACTAAAAACGCACTTTCTATTGTGTATACATAACTTTTCCTGTAACTGAAAAGGCCTTAGACTCCTATCCCAAAGTATCTTAACCCTTTGTGTGCCTAAATTAATTTCCCATCTCACCCCATCAGGCACCTGAGATCCCAGCTTCCACAGTCTTCCTTTTATGCGCTTAATCAACTCTTAATCCTCGAGTGCAACCCACTTTATACCTGGACCATTAACCTTTGTGGGCAGAACAATGCAATGGATGTCATTCTGGCAATCAGTGGGTTAAGGCAAAGAAATAGCCACAAAGCTCATATTGTTCATTCAATTCATAGGTCCATGTGGCTGTATCTAAAAACAAGAAACTCAGCATTTTCAGGCTCCAGACATGTGGAGCTGGTTTCCCTCCCTGGGAAAAGACAAGGAGGGAAAGAGGGAACAGTAGAGGTAGAACATCTGGATTCAAGACCTCAGAAAATGGAGAAAACAAGATAGATTAGTAACCATATCACAAAAGCAGCTAAAGTCTAAAAGGTATCTTAGTCCAAAAGCTACCTAACTAACGTCCAATTCTCCCAACTATCATTTAGAGTTCAAACTCGCCTTCATGTGTTGTATAGCTACAAAAACATAATGAGTTTACAAATCCCTCACTTTTTTACTAACAATGTGTCTAAAGCAAGCCTATTTTGGAGGACCATGGAATGTAAAGCCTGAACAGCTCTATATATAGATCTCTCTCTCTCTCTCTCTCTCTCTCTCTCTCTCTCTCTCTCGCTATATATATATATATATATATATATATATATATATATATATATATTGTAATATTCAAAAGTTTTAGTCAGGTGTGAAAAAATGCTGTGAAGTCATTTATTTTTAATTTATTTTTCTCAACTAACAAAATGCATAGTTAGTGAACAGAAGAAAAATCTAACTCAAACCACCCTTTGCCTTCAAAACAGCATCAATTCTTCTAGGTACACATGACACCATTTGTTAAGGAGCTCAGCAGGTAGGTTGTTCCAAACATCTAGGAGAGCTAACCACAGTTCTTCTGTGGATTTAGGCAGCCTCAGTTGCTTCTGTCTCTTCATGTAATCCCAGACAGACTCAATGATGTTGAGATCAGGGCTCTGTGGGGGCCATAACATTACTTCCAGGACTCCTTGTTCTTCTTTACACTAAAGATAGTTCTTAATGAATTTGGCTGTATGTTTGGGGTTGTTGTCATGCTGAGGAATACATTTGGGGCCAGTCAGATGCCTTCCTGATGGTATTGCATGATGGATAAGTATCTGCCTGTACTTCTTAGCATTGAGAAGATCATTGATTCTGACCAAATCCCCAATTCCTTTTGCAGAAATGCAGCCTAAAACTTACAAGGAACATCTGCTATGATTGATTGTTGCCCACGGACACTTTCTTGTACCACTCTCCGACCCTTCAGAAACAAACTGCCTTCTGCTACACCCAAATATTTAAAATCTTGACTCATCAGTCCAGAGCACCTGCTGCCATTTTTCTGCACCCCAGTTACTGTGTTTTTATCATAGTTAAGTCACTTGGCCTTGTATCCATGTTGAAGGTATGGCTTTTTGGCTGCAAATTTTCCATGAAGACCACTTGTGATCAGACGTCTCCAGACAGTAGATGGGTGTACCAGGGTCCCACTGTTTTCTGCCAATTCTGAGCTGGTGACACTGCTGGACATCTTTCAGTTGTGAAGGGAAGTAAGCATGATGTGTCTTTCATCTGCTGGACTAAGTTTCCCTGGCCAACCACAGTGTCTATGGTCTTCAGTGTTACTGCTTCTTCAACAGAGCTTGGACAGCACATCTGGAAACTCCTGTTCTCCTTGAAATTAATGCCTGGGAGAGACTTTGTGTCACTGTAATCAGGCAACAGACACAGTAATAAAATATAACCACCTTTATTGGAATATACAGTGATAATAATATATGAAATATATCAATGATAATATCCCACACAACCCCAGACCATCGGATGATAGGGCCCAAGCTTTTACCCGAAGCTGCACACTGTGCTACGCACTGCACTACTGAAAGGTACCGGAGACCAAAGGCAACAGGGAACGAGAGTCGGACAGAGCCACGGGACACAGAGGCTAATGGTCAGGCAGGCTAGGAATGTACGGAGCAAGTAGTTAGCCAGAGCCACAGGTCAGACAAGCCAGACATACTCTGAGTGAGATAGGAGCCAGAGCCGGAGGACAGACAAACCGGGGACTACACGGAGTGAGTGAGTTAGCCAGAGCCACAGGTCAGAACCAATGTGGGTAGTCAGACAAGCTGGGATTAACAAGGAGCGAGTTAGTCAGCCAGAGCCACAGGTCAGAACCGATGTGGGTAGTCAGACAACCTGGGGTCATACACAGAGCATGTAAGTCAGCCAGAGCCAAAGGTCAAAACCGATGTGGGTAGTCAGACACGCTGGGGTCATACACAGAGCGGATTCTCAGATAAGCACAGGTCACAACGGAGCACAAGAGTAGCTAACAGGAACACCACATAAGGGCAATGAGTCCCAGGCCCAGGGAGGTTTATAAAGGAGCAGAAGGAGGTGGGACCCACTTAGGTCACCCAGAATAGGCCCTTAAACAGGTGTCTGTGCTAGTGCCTGTTACCTGATGTAGCAATGAGGAAGTTGCCAGAGGACATGCCGGCCGACGGCCATACAGAGGTAAGGAAGCACAGGATAGCCCAAGGGAGACTGTGATACATTGGTGGTACAGTATAACTGCCTTGTGTTGTGTTGCTGTGCTCAGTCTTACCATGGTGTATGATCTTTGACATTAAACTGTCTTTACCTTGTTACCTGAGTTTGGCTGCTCCTCACCCAGTTTTATTTCTCCTACACAGTTTCTGTTTCAGTTAATGATTGTGTTTCAGCCTACGTATTAAATTGATGATGATTAGCACCTGTTTGGTATACTTGTTTAATCATACACCTGACTATATGCCTACAAAATCCCTGACTTTGTGCAAGTATACCTAGAAGAACTGATGCTGTTTTGAAGGCAAAGGATGGACACACCAAACATTCATTTAATTTAGATTGTATTTTCCGTTCACTCACTATGCATTTTGTTAATTGCTAAAAATAAACTATTAACATTTCTATTTTTGAAAGCATTCTTACTTTACAGCATTTTTTCACACCTGCCTAAGACTTTTGCACAGTACTGTATATGGAATCTCACTTGGGGAGACACTTATGACTTTATGTACACAGACTAAGTAGAGCCTTTCTGGGGCAAATCAACTACACTGTAGGTGACAAATACAAATGATCTAACTTGCCATTGAATTGTAGCAATTTTTTTGAGGTCTCACACGATTAAAGACCCGATTTAAATCAATGAGAATATTTGTCTCCTATTGTGCAGTTGGTTTATTGCTCCACTTTTTCTTTATACATAATTTACTCTCCTTATGTTGTCTAAAATTAGTCTCATCAGAAGGACAGAGCAGCTGCAGGATGGGCAAAGAATAATGAAGGTTTGGGAAGGCTGATTGCTCACTTCACTTTTTATTCACAGTGATTTTCTGTTTAGACTTCCCTACTAGCTTCCCCAAAATATCACTAGCATTAGTGGAAGACATCAATGGTGTACACTAATGCCAGGGTGGTCTCTTCTTTCCTCCCTGTGCTTACATTGATCCACCTCCCTGATGTTCTGTGGAGCTGCAGATCAGTCAATGGGTACTCATCAGATGGCTCTGTACAGTCACACTAATCTACCCCTCTGGAAAGTAATGTGATTTATATTCTGTGGAAGTCAGTTGAGACCTCCCTGGCATCTGGACACAGTGCAAGTTTCATTAGGGGGACACCAAATGTATCAACATGAGGATTCATGGGCATGTGGGGTTGTATATCGAAAGTGGGGGTTGCCCCCCATGATATATCAAGTGGTACATGTTTCCTTTTGTATATCAAAGAGAGAGTCTCAATTTACAACTTTACTTTACAAAAGTGCAAAGAGTAGAGTAAATATGACTGGAACTATAGTCCTTTAAATCCACAGGAGGTCTTGTGTCTGAGAAACCAGTTCATTTATGCTAGTGGCTGCCAGTAACTAGAGCTAGCAGCCTATACCAGAGTCATCTATATGGATCAATATTAACCGTTTGGGTGCCTTTTGAGTCCCAGAAGAGTGCCCATTATACTGCAAAACAATGCTTTAGACACTCCTCTGGCACTCAAAGGATTAATAGCAGGGTAGGTAATTTGTATTCCCTCTAGCACCCATGTCATAAATTGCATACTAATAAAAATGGAAAGTACGTTATCCCCCTCACCTCATTCAAGCATAAGAAAAGTGACATATATAACGAGATGAAAATGTACTAGTCAGACTTGTGAAAAGTTTCAGGTATGTTTATTTCTCATACAAAACCAGGTAGGTGCCATAAGAGAAACAGCACAACACAGGACCACACTACTAAAATGTAAGTTTTCTTTGAGTGTCTCTTATTAAAAGAGTGATATGACTCGTCTGTTATGAACATTCCAAAGTCTAATGTGTCCTGTTAGCCTCATCAATGATAAAATTCACTCTCCTCCCATGACATGCAGGTTGGCTATAACCATAGCCTGTAGACCAATTAGGATACTGGATGAGTCACAGACTCCCAAAATAGTATTTTTGTGAAGGAATGTGAAAAGTAGCAAGGGAAGAAGGGATTCTCCAAATCCCCAAACTGGGAAAAACCCAGAACAAGAACAAAAGGAAAAGCATCCCTGCATTAATCCATACAGATTATCCAAAAATTATAAACCCTGTGTATGTATAATACATACCTATGTGTGTATTCAATTCAAACAAATAAGGGTTTCACTGCAGAATTTGGCCAAAAAATCTATAAGCTCTCTTACCACACCAATGTACCTCAATTTCAATACATAATAAATCATGATAAAAAAATAAAGACAATTAAAATTAGGGTTGAAAAAGAAGCTTTTGTGGAAATATGTATATGTTGATGTACCGAAATTAAAACCTGATGAAAAACTAATTAAAAATCACCCATCCTACCACTCATAAATCTAATACTTTCTTGAAAAGATTAGCTTTCGTTCAAACAGGAAAAGTTTGCAGTAGGTAGGTGAAGACCCAGAGACGATTGAACATCACACCAACCCCGTTTTATAAGTCTGATCCACCCACTACTGCAAAACACATGATGCCTGTATATATCATTAAAAGGTTACCCCAGCAGTTAAGCTGTTGAGCAAATGGCCACATACCATGTTTTTTTTAATAAACACCCCTCTAAGAAATTATGCATGTTTGAAATATGTGTGTTGTTAAATGTGTGTTCTATTACTACAAGATTAACTGAAGAAAAGTTGAACTAAGATTAGATATGGTAAAAAAGCAGCTTTAATGAGTGAAAATAATTTGTGTGCCAGTTTCTGTTAAAAATGATTGCTCCAATTGACTGGGATGTGTGCTACCGTACCTCCCAGCCTATCAGCTTCTAGCAGTGGCATGACAAAAACCACAAGAAGCTGATTGGTTGGGATGTGGTAAGCACAAGTCCCAGCCAATTGGAGGCTGTCAATCGTTTTGGGCAGAGGCTGGCATATAAAAGCCAGCCTCTGTTCAAAACCCCTTCATTGGAATTCAGGCAATGGCCCAGTAGGTATTCAGTGGGGGGTCTGTGGCCATAAGCATACCTGCTGCCACCAGCGGATTTGGATCCTTTTTTTCGCAATAAAAAAATACTTTTTTCACCCCTCCGGCACTCAAAGGGTTACCTGTGGCATCTCTTGGGGGCATTATACTATTACAATAAGAACTTTCATTGGATGATTTTTTTTTTTACAACAGATTTTAATGAAGAAAGAAGAGAAGAAGAAGGGAAGAAAGAAGAGAGAAGATTGAAGAAGACAGTGGATGACAGATAAGTGTTACATTTCTGGGTGTTAGGCTAGTGTTAGGGGTAGTATTATTTAAGTGTTCATGTTAGCTATAGTGTAGGTTTAGTGTATGGGAGGTTGGGGGGAGACTGATACTGTGTCAAACAAAAAGAGCTGGCTTTTTACCTTTGATGTTCATGCAATTCATGCTATTTAGCGTGAGTTAAGGGAACTAAAATGAACAAAGAGCGTTTGACCACAACATGGGAGTTGGCCACCAACACTTGTTGGACCATGTACTGGGCCACCTATAGAATAGCTGCGGTACAAAAGGGGGTTTCTTGAACTATGTTTTCTTTTTGCATTTGCATTATCAGCTGTTTTATCGGTAGGCATAGTATCGAGGCCTCGAGGTGCAGCCTGCCCTATGTTTATGAATCGGATGCAAGAGAAGCAGTAGAACTTCTACTCCCTTGAACCTGGATCAGTCAGGGTTAACAAGGAAGGCAGTGACTCCTGCACAAACATATTTCCTGAGTTAACCCATCCATTGCTAGATTTGATTGGAATCAGTTTGTTCCAGTGATACCAGAACTGAGGAGTTAAGGCAAGATAAAAATATTACATTATCACTTGCTAAACTATCCTAACCTGACTACATGTTAACCCCTATGTTGCTAAATCAGAATGTTTTAGCCAAACTGGCAATGAAGGGGTTAATGGTAAAAAAAAATATAAAAAGGACCGGGAAAATCTGAGGTGGATTGCACTTAAGGAGCAGAGCAATTCTGACCTTTTTGACTATGTCTTTGTTCAACAGTATTTTCCCTCTAAGTCTTTTATTCCATCCACATCCTATATATTAATTTGCTAAATGTGTTTGTCAGAAGCTGTCATGCAGAGTAGAGATGGCTGTGCGTGATGCAGTCATGCGCAGTACAGACTGCCCGCGCCATGGATGATAATTGAGCGGGGCTCTGAATTCAGACCGTAGTCCTCTCTATGCACGGTATCAGCCACTGTGCGGGCAGTCTCTACTGCGCATGACTGCACTGCGGCCGTTGCTGGGTGGCACTGTGGCCCATATACATGGGCTGTTCAACTAGTAAATTATATACAAGTAGGGCTTTCTTTTGATACCACACTTATATGGATATCCCACCATTTACTTTATTAAAATGAAAGAAAACAGGTTAAAAAAAATGTAAAAAAACCACCATTTCTATTTTTTCTCTTGTGATCATTTGGGAGCAATGGGTTACATTTTTATGGAGACTACATTAAAGGTATGACCGTTCAGTCATACCTACACAATGGGCAGTTTTAAGTGGGCACTCTCCCTCTGGGGTTAAAATCCCCATGTCCCTCTTTCCCTCACAGAATTTCCATTTTTTTATACATTATTGTTTGGTGTGTATATAAATGTATTACTGTGCTCCACATAAATAAAACTTACATTAAACTTTAATTTTACTTAATGATTTGTTTTTTAAAATAAAATGTTGTAAATGGAATGATCTGATCTTTCTCCAAATAACTTTTAACCCTTTCAGTGCCAGAGGGGTACACAATGCATTGCAAAGCAATGCATTGCGTACCCCTCTGGTACTCAATGGGTTAAATATTCAGAGTGTCAGTGGGTCATAAAGAGACCTACATTTAGCCTGCCCCCAGCACCAGCATTGAAGGGATTAATACCCCCAAACTTTGGCCTCTTTGTGTTTGATTTTATGTCTGCTCTCTGATTCTCTCTTCCTTACTCTCACAGTAAGGAAGAGGGAGGCAGAGAGCAGTCACAAAGGCAATGGGGGAAACACATTGGCTTTGTGAATGAAAATGCTGGTGTTTGGGGAGATAAGAAACCTAGAATTCATAAAAGTCAGAGATATGAAACCTAGAATTTGTAAAAGTCAGATGATGAAAAGTACTAAGAAAGGGGGACTAACTATGCCTAATTTGGTTAAATATTATGAAGCCAGTAATTTATCACACATAAATAAGCGGCAAGACTTCTCAGGGAAAACGGAACCTTGGTATATTATTGAGTCAAAAATGTTAGGAATTAAAGTGTTAGTAATGTCTAGAAAAAACTTTTTTGCATTTAGAAGAGCTTAAAAAGCTGATCTACATGCAAAAAAAGTATCTCTCAAGCCGCTATGGTTTAAGAGATACGGGCGTTTAAAGTTTGATTTCTCCTACTGACAGCTGTAAAGCTGTCAGCAGGAGATCCGTGTCGGTCGACACGGTGGCGCTGGAGAAGTGCCGAGATCTCGTTACTTACACGGAATCCCTTCATTGGAATGGTCTAAAACGTGTGCCTGAACACTAGGCACACGTTTTAGACCATTCCAATGAAGGGATTCCGTGTAAGTAACGAGATCTCGGCACTTCTCCAGCTCCACCGTGTCGACCGACACAGATCTCCTGCTGACAGCTTTACAGCTGTCAGTAGGAGAAATCAAACTTTAAACGCCCGTATCTCTTAAACCATAGCGGCTTGAGAGATACGTTTTTTTGCATTTAGATCAGCTTTTTAAGCTCTTCTAAATGCAAAAAAGTTTTTTCTAGACATTACTAACACTTTAAGGATTTGGCCATGATATTATGGTATAACCAGGAAAGGAGTGATGCTTTTCTTGCTAAAATAAATGTATCTCATGTTAGTGATCTGTTTAAAGCATGGTTACATTTTAAGAAAAGAAATAGGATCATGGAGAAAGTTTCTAGGAAGTGTCCTATTAAAATCTTGGAAAGTAACATAGAAAATATTAGTTTAAGGAAATGGGATAAAACTGAAATTGCTATATTTGATGATTTGAGAGGGTAGAAAAGTTCAGTCTTTCCCATTGATGCAGACAGAACATCTACTTACATCAAAGGAAGTCTTTTCATAGCTAAGGGTTAAGAAACATGTAACTCATCATGTCCTATTGGAAAATATGGAAGGAATACATAAGTACATTTTCAAGATATTTGACACTCAAATTAAACCTAAAATGCTTTTAAAATGTTATGAGTTAGTTTGTTATAATACAAATTATTTTAAATCAAAGGCTTGGCTGAGTTGGGAAAGAGATATTAGTAGGGATTTTGGGTAGGTAAATGGTACAGATATATCGATGAAGTAAATAAATCTCTCATTGTCTAAACATAGTGGAACTTCATCTAAAAATTTTATATAGGTGGTACCTGGTACCCAAGGTATTGTATAGGATGAACACAGTCAACATCTTTGTTGGTGATATAATAGGTTTGAAGGTAGTTTCTTGCATATTTGGTGGGATTACTCTAAAATTAAGGGCTCGACCCAAATGTTGGTGTCAACAGAAAAAACTGGCAACGGTGGTTTTGTAAGTCAAGTATGCAATGCAAATGTTCCCACAATTAAGAAATAACGGCATTTTTGAAAACATGACGCTCGTTGCCAAAATATGAAAATATCGCCCATTGAGGACAATGTAAAAGATAACCCCAGAGCCATTCATATGTTGGAGTTAGGGATAACGTGAGTTAAATTGCAACATTTACAGACAGAAATCTAACACCTACTTTTTTAGGCGCACAGCACACAACTCAGAGTAGAAAACCACCATAGAGGAAAACAAAACAGAGAAACAGGTAATTCAAGGACATAACCCAAGCATACAGAGGTCAGATATTAACCCCTGCAATGCCTAGCAAATACTACAACAAGGCCTAGACCAGTGGTTCACAACCCCTCCATCTAACACACCCCTAACATGCAATCTTGATGTTCCTGGGCACCCCTTGAAGGCACAAGGAAATTCCCAAACAGAAAATAACATATACCTAACATCAGGTCTCACTGTGTCAGTGGCAATGAGGAGAATATAGTGCATCATATGTCCCATACACACATCTCCCCAAAAATGTGTAAAATGAATAATACAAATTACTAATGCAGAATATAGCAACATGGGAAAAGTGACACACCCTGAGCTGGTGCACATGGCACACCAACATCACATGACACCCTGGTTGTGAACCACTGGCCTACACCATACAAAGAAGTCATAGAGAAACAAGAATCCAGCAAGTGCACAAGGACAGGGGGGACACAAAGCAGCACGACATAAGCCAGCACAACACACCCTGGAGCAACAGAGTTTAACACACAACACAACATGCACACCTGGCACACAAAAAAAAACAAATCAAGCTCACCCATGTAACCTCAGCAGCCAATGGAGCTAAAACACACAACTGACAGGTACATACCAATTACAACACATCACACCACCAACCATGGACACACCAGCAAACAATTACCTGTATAACACACACACCTTACCATTGGTCTATTGACTGCTCATGGACAACACCTTACCTGCTGTTGAAACCTGACATTCCACCCTTCTCAGATGTAGTGTGTGAGAGAGAGAGACTGGCATGTGCCCTATTACATAACACTGATGTGGACATACATCTCGTGGAGGATGTTGAGCCACAATAGCCCATGGAGGTCCCTGTTCCCATTGATGGAGAGGAGGTTCTGTTGAGCGGGACACAAATGTGAACCAGGATCATCAGGGACTACTTCACCTGTGAGTAACATGCATGTGTGAGCATGGTTGTGCTTGTGGAATGCATGCAAACACATGCACACCAAAAATACCCATCTGTTCCACTCCACAGGATGACCCATCAACACAGCCCTAGCATGTCAAGGACATCATCCCACAGCCTTGGATCAAAAGTAAACCAGATTGGCCATGTACATCACATACTATGTTGTACTGATGGAAAACTCCATCTTCCATTTGGAACATAGTCATGACACTGATAAAACCCTTTGAGCCACAGAGGGATATCCAATGCAATGACATGCAATGCATTGGATACAACTGTGGAATTACATGTGTTAACCCTTTGATTGCCAGAGGTGTACAGAAAACATTGCAAGTCAGTCAGTTGTGTACCCCTTTGGCACTCAAAGGGTTTGGGGGATAATGGACTCACCTTGCATGTGAGCAATGGTTGGGCAATGGCCAGTGGAGCAGAATGGGGATGTTATGGTTGTGTTGTTGGCTGCGGTATCAGAGTAACGATCTGTGAGTCAGGTTGCAAGGCCCACCATGCTGACCTGTTTGTGTGTGTGTGTAGCATAGTGAATATGCCACACCATTGCTTGTCAATGTGTTGTGTAGGCGTCATGACCACATGATGTTCCGATCAAGTGAATTGCAAGCAGACATTTGTATGTGTGTCACGTGGACCCAGAGCACACACCCTATCAGTAAGGAAATTGAGATCCATTAAATACATCCACTGATTCCTGGGTCTTGGTTCACACACTGATGTGGTTGGCCAGTCACACATACACATGTCTGCTTGCCATCCCCTTCATCCAAAAGTCATATGGTCATGACGCCTACACAACACATTGACAAGAAATGGATTGTCTACTCCATGTCAAATGACAAAAGGTTAAGCCGTGGAGGAAGCTCTTCAAAGCATTGCTGAGCAATGTGTTGTGTACACCACTGGCTCTCAAGGGTATGATGATGGTTCAGCAATAGCATGACTGTTGTTGTCACAGTGCAGTTTACAATCTTGTTTTCACTTCCTGCAGGCATCCATGGCATGAACCTTCATGGGTCAGATGTTTGTCCCTGTCACACGTTGAATCCATGTCCATGAGGATCACCTGTTATTGTCGATTGTCTTGTGTCACTGATTACCTCTCCCTCGTTAGGGTATTGAAGAGATAGTAATACTTATAAGGTTTTAAAAATATATGTAGTAGGGTTTATCCTCCTTAGTAAAACAAGGGAACACCCACTGCTGAAAGGTGTTTATTTAAATATTATTACAGCTCCAAGTCTAATTTTCAGATGCAATATCTCAGTGACCTGGAATTGTACAGTGGCACAGTTGCTACACCATCCTATGGACAGTTCTGGTCCCAGCACCATAAATCTCCATAGGATGGTATAGCAACAGCACCACTTGACAATTTCATGCCACTGTGATATTTCATCTACTAAATTCAAATCTGAGCTGAAATTACTTTCAGCAGTGGGAGTTCCCTTGTGGAGACGAACCCTACTACATATTTGATTAAACATGTTAAGTATTACCATCCCCTTAATTGTGTTCATGTTGTTGATCCGTTGATCTGTCTAATGTATTCATGTTGTTCAAGTTCAAGTCACATCATGGAACAACACCCTGATGTTGTTTGGCTTCGATATGTCTGTTAGTTGAACTTGTACAAACATTTCTGTATGTGATGTGTATGTTCACCCCTGCTGTAAAAGCTTGTGATGCCATTCATCGTGCACTGCATAGCTTTGCAATGCATTGGAGACAACTCACTACACCACATTCATGTTAGATGTGCATGAGTTGTGTTCACTGCATAGCTTTGCAACGCATTGGAGACAACTCTGCCAAACCAACAAACAACATCTTGAATAGGAAACATACATGGACACAGATGTTATGAAGAAGTGCAAATATTTATTAAGGGGCCTGGAGAAGGTTGGCCTTACTTCTTCTTTTTTGCAGGAGGGGCTGGGGGGGCAGCAGGGGTGGATTTCCTCTGACTGCACCGGGTTACCCGAGGGGGTCTGGTGGCTGGGGGTGGATCACTGCTGGCTGGGGGTGAATTACTGGACCCCTCTTGTGATGCCTGGGCCATGTTCTTGCGCTGATTTTCCTGGCGGTTTGTGTTTCGCATCTCCACCAGCATGTGGCCGAGGATCTCCATCATACCCGTGTGAAATTGGAGCTGCTGTGTTTTGGAGATGACCTGTTGTGCCTCAATGTACCTGAGACACTCCATGATCCGCCCTGTGTTCAGCTCCATACGCCTCAGGGTTTGGGCACACCTCCGGATCACTGTGAGCTGCTCACCTTGGACGGCCACACATGCCACATCGAGGACTGCTGTGGGCATGGGTGTCAACAGCATGGTGGGCATAGAGGCTGGCATCTGTTCCCCGGACCCCTCACTCCCCTTGGATTCCCTGGCCTCATAGTGGCACACTTGTGTTTCTGGGGGTGATGGCGTTGGTGGTGGCGGTGGGGTGAAGTTGGTGCGGCCATGTGGCTGCTTTGGCTTCCCAATGAGCCCAAGGTGATGGTAGTCCAGGAGCCACGCATCAGATGCCTCCTGGCTTCCTGATGTCCATGGTGGTGGCTGAAGCCTGACCCACATGCGGTACTCTGCCTGGCCTGGCATTGTAACTGTCAGTGTCATCCTGTGCCTTGCCATATGCTCTGGTGGTGGAGGAACCTGGAGGCCAGGATCAGGCTGTGATTGCTGCTGCTGTGGACCCTGGGGGCCATAGTGGGGCCACTGCTGCTGTGGCTGTTGACTCTGGTGGGGCCACTGCTGCTGTGGCTGTTGACCGTGGTGGGGCTTAGACTTTTTGTCTCTAGCTGGATATCAATAATCATAAAAGTCACCTAGGTATTTTTCATTCCCATACAGGTAAATAAAGGCCTCTTTTGTCCAGAAGAATGAGCTGATTTAAACACATTTTAAACACAGATGTTTAGAGAATTTGGTTTAAAAGTAAAATTAACCATTTCCACCCCATCATGGCAATGTCTCTGTCAATGACTATTCCACTTGGACTAACTACCTACATGTACAACGCCTAGCCCTGACATGAAGTAATAATACTCCAGAACACACGTAATTTCTGCACCCTGCTATCTTCCATAACCCTTTGATTGCCAGAGGACTAGCCAATCTATTGTCAAACAATGCATTGCTTATCCCTGTGGCACTCAAGGGGTTATGTGCTGATCTCTTTGTCACTCTATGTATGACATTGTGATATACATAACAGTTATTTCTTTGACTGACACATGGCAGTGTGCATTGTTTTTGTGCTGTGCATGATGTTGTTGTAGGCAGCATGAGGGGGGTTCAACAGGGACTTAACTATTACCATTCAGACTGGGCTTGTCAAGTATTCTGTCCTTGTTTGACATCCCTCCAAGCTGTGTTGCTGAATTGTGGTGTGCAATACTGTCCATGTGTTCAGGTGTCACTATGTTGGCCTCTGTCTGGTGGTGTCAAGATTTGTGTGATGTGTGTGTAGGCCTTGATGCACTTACCAGTGGACTGGAGGCGCCTTTCATCCCCGGTGTCACTCCACCCTGGGATTCCCTGCACTGCCATTGTGGACAGGGTCCTCCGCACTGCCTCCTCCCAATCCGTGTAGTGCATGCGCAGGGGCGGACCTCCCCCTGTGCTGGCAGCATGCATAGCCTCTTGGCCCATCTCTTTCTTAACCCTGGCCTTGCAGTCGGCCCACCTCTTCTGGACACTGCACTGACTGCAGCCAGGACCTCCCTCCATGCAGCCTTTCATTTGGCCCCCCAGCTGACAATCTTCCCCCTGGGGAACAGGATCCGATGTCTGGAGATGACTGCCTCCACCAGGGCAAGGTACTCCTCCTCAGTAAATTTGGGTTCCCTTACCCTGTCCTCCTCCTCCTCACCCCCAGAAGTTCTATGACAGCCCTGACTGTGGCTCTCCAGCCCTGATTGCAATGGCCCTGGCTGTGTTGGGTGCTCCCCCTGATGTACCCCTCGTCCCACTGCCATCTCAAGCCCTGCACTAGGTGTGCCTCTTCTGATGGTACTCCCCCTCCTCCCCAGGGCTCTCCCTCCCCTACCCTGACTGGGGATGCCCACCTGCTCCTCTTCCTCCTACTCTCTCCACCCCTCTCTCCTGTCCTCCTCTCCTTTCCATTCCTCTCACCCACTCATACCCAGGCACTCAGTCAGGTCCTCACACACTCACTCACTCTCTGTCACTCACTTGCACTCACAGACTCACACTGTCAAAAAAAAGATAAAAGCGTATGTGTTTTACTACCAAAAAAAAATATGGGCTATGTGTGTGTGTATGTGTGTTTGAATGCCTGTATTTGGTATGTACAAAAGTGTATTATGTGTATTAGGGTGTACCAATTCCTCCAACTACTTCTAACTATTGTATGTAAGCTCCTAACTACCTGTCTCTCTTTTACTAGCCTCCGCTCCTGGGTCCTGTGCTCTATCTTGAAAGAACGAGATACACAGACAAAGGTACAAAGGTTATTCGGGGTCTATATATAGTTTATTCGACTAAACTTGATACTTTGGGGTGCTGTGATTGGCTGGGGCACTAGGTAACATAGGACGTTCGCTTGTTTCTTTTATTAGGATGTTCCTCACAATATTTAGCATGTTTTGCGACGGCGATAAGGTCAGATTTTGGGCGACTCCAGTTTTGTAGTTTTCGTGTGTTTTGTAGGCCGTCGCACGTTAACCTTTCTGGTAAAGAAGATTTGAATCTCACGTTACCCGGTCTTGGTTAACTCGCGAAGGCCTTTTTTTTCTTCTCTTTGGTTTTAACTCCAACATTTGCATCTAGCCCTAAATCCTTGTGGAATAGAGTGTATCATAAATGAATGGTAGTTTTAACTGCTCTCATTAATAAATCTCCAGAGGTCACTTTTCTCTATTTTGATATTCAGGAACTATTAGTAAACAATGGATATTTGATTATTCAAATCTTTTTAGCAGTAAAGGTCATGTGGAAGCAATTTCTGAAGCAAGTAAGTACAGTACCAATATCAAATGGAGAGAGAGGGGTAGCTTTCCAGGTGATCAATCCTACCAAATTTGAAGAACGTTGGTCTCCCTGGTTGCAAATAATATAAGGGGAGTAGGGAGTTCCTGAGTGTTAATATAATTATTCAGAATATTGCTGGTTCCTCCAGGATCCCGAATGTATAAGTGGTAGTAAGATACTAACCAGCCTTTTAATTGTTTATGTGTAGTGTTTTATGTAGATCACAGTTATTTTTCTTCTCTATGTATCTCAAAATGTAAAAAACATATATTTGTTTGGAAAATGTAATAGATTTATTAGAAGATGGAAGAAAGAAGACAGACCACAAGAAGAGAGAAGAAAGAAGATGAGAAAAAAAGAAGAAGGAAGATAAAAAAGGGACAGTGGATGACAGGTTAGTGGACTAAGATCCATTGTGCGTTCAACTGATAGGGCTGATTGTCACAGTTTTCAGGCAAAGAAGGACAGACACAAATATTAAATATAAATCCACCTTTATTTAATAAGTACAGTAATAATAGTCTAGCCTACACAACCCCAGAACACAGGATGACCAAGGCTCCTACCCAGAGCTGCACACTGTGCTGCGCACTGCACTACTGCAAGATACTGGAAACTAGGACCGTGGTGCAGGTGGAACACCAGAGGGAATGGTACCTGAGGCACAAGTCTTCACCCTGGGTCACACGACCAAAGGCAGCAGGGAGAGGGAGCAGACCTGAACCATGAAACACTGAGACTGATGGTCAGGCAAGTTCGGAGAGTATAGATCCAGTAGTCAGCCAGAGCCACAGGTCAGACAAGCCGGGGATGAGACGGAGCGATAGACAGCAAGAGCCAGAGGTCAGACAAACCGGGTACTACATGGAGTAAGTAAGTTAGCCAGAGCCACAGGTCAGTACCGATGTGGGTAGTCAGACAAGCTGGGGTCATACACGGAGCAGATTCTCAGGACAGCACAGGTCACAACAGAGCACAAGAGACAATACACGTAAGGGAAATGACTCCTAGGCCCAGGGAGGTTTATAAAGGAGCAGGAGAAGGCGGGACCCAATTAGGCCACACAGAATAGGCCCATAAACAGTCATCTTAGCCAGTGCCTGTTTCATGATGTCAGCAATGCGGAGGTGGCCGCAACCATGTCGGCCGACACACCACACAGGAAGGAAGCACAGGATAATTAGGCCTCTAAGGTAGACTGTGATACTGATTTACGTCAGACAATTGAATCAAGACCATAGACAGATAGGTAGATAGATAGATAGATAGATAGATAGATAGATAGATAGATAGATAGATAGATAGATCTAATCAATAAAGGCTTTCATAGAATGTATAAAATTCTCACTCTCACTACTCTTCTCTCATGATTGCTGTAAACATATATCTTCCAGAAAATGCACATGTCAGGTCCTCCTTCCCGTCGCTTGCGTGGCGGGTTCAGCCGTCTTCCGGGTTTCTTCGCTCGTCACCACGTTAGCTCTTCCGGGTCTAGGTCCTTTATAGCCGCGCGCCGCACAGAACCATTCCCAAGTGCAGTCTAGCAGCTCTGTGCCTTGTCCAGTCCGCTCCTGTTCTGTGGTATCCTGGGTCTGCCTGCTCTTGCCGTGGCTCCCTTCCTCTCCTGGCCTGGTGGTCCAGCTTGCCTTCCAGCATCTACAGTTCAGCTTGCCTCTCTTCATTCTTGTCCAGCCTCCCTTTTCTTTTGTCCAGCTAGCCATCCAGCATTTCTTGGCTGGATAGCCTTCCTGCCATCTGCTGCTCTTTGCTACTCTAGCCTTCACTCTACCAGCCCTTGTTGGAGGAATTGCTGTATCCGTGATCACTCCTCTTAGGTAGAGCTTAGTCCCAGGGGATCCTGACAGCACAATATGCTGTTGGGATTTTTTATGCATGATTAAGATTAAGTAAAGGATCTTTTCTTAGAGAAAGGGCACTGAAGATCTGGATTCCATTGCCTAAGCAGACTTTGTTTTCTGATAATGCTTAAAAAAAGGAACGTGATTACTTTTATTAAGGAACAACATAAGAGTTTATGTCAATTAGTTTCAATACATACAGGATATTGATCCCATTGTTGTTTTTGGAGTGTGGAAGGAGATAATTTGTTCTGTGATACAAAATTGTAAATTACATCTGGCAAAAGATGAACATAAAAATGCATATGCTTTTGATCCCCAGCAACCATGTAAAAAGAGCCATGTAACTTTGTCTGGATGCTATACCTCACCCTACATAGTTTTTTTTGTGCTCTTTCTACAGTCACTTTTCCTCCTGAGGTTTCATAACTCCAGGAAATGGCACAGGGAACTGCCTCCATCTTCTAAAGAACACTACATATAGTTAGACTGGACATTTCCACTCTTCATTGTATCAGAAACTCAGTGCCCACAACCTAGCCCCCACTGTTCACATAATCTCACTTCTGGCCTCTCCCTCTGTTGCCAGGCACAAAACCCTTGGACTGCGATGCAAAATCACCAAGAATCTCTGGGTTTCTAGAAGGGGCTCCACTGCATTGCACTGAACACTTCCCTCTAATCCATGGGTTTAAATAATGGTTTGTAAATGGGCATAAAAACTGTCAAACTGGACACCTTAAACCTGGCATGTTTTTTTTGTGTAGATCAGGGGTAGGCAACCTGAAGCCATCCATCTGCAGAGAACTAGAACTCCTACCATCCCCCCACCTAGTCTATGGATCATGGGAATTGTAGGTGTTCACAGCTGGAGGTCCTCAGGTTGATCATTCCTGTTGTCAGTTTAGGCGATAGGATTGCTCTGGTCACACAAACAACTCAGAATATTGGAGTGGAGAGCGCAGCTGATGTTTCCCTCAAAATGTAGATGTTTACATTGCTTACCATTAACCTGACTCCAGCACAGACTACTGGGGATATATAGCTACAGATTTCTACTGTCCCTGTAATGTGGGGACATTTACCTACGTTACTATCTTATAAGAAATATCAATGCATACCCATATAACTATAAACCACAATTAAACAAACAAACAAGCAAACAAACAAAATAAATGAAATAATTTATTATAGGCATACCTGAGAACTCTCTGGATTTGACCTGGAGATTCCAGTTTTGAGACTGCATTATCGGGTCTCCAAGAGCAGAGGCTGATTCTCTGGATGTGGGGATTTTTCTTTAAAACTCTGCCCACTTCTGCTCCTTCCCATCCTTTTCCTCCCACTTTTCCTCCTTCCCCATCCAGTTCCAGTCCCTCCCACTTCCCTCCCACTTGTGTAATGTCCTGGAAAGCCCTAGTTACTTCAATTATTCAATTATACTCCCCAGTGGCATCAGAGGAGTCCCGACTTCACAAATGAATGTTCCCAGGTATGATTATAGGACCAGTACTCCCTCTAGTTCAAAGTTTGCTTGTCAGTTAACATAGGTGGAGAGAATACATATTATGGAGTTCTAAAAGGGAGCAATAAAACCCCTTTTGGACTGGAGAGGGGTGCAACCAATTTGTTTCCAATGCATTGCACCCTCCTCTGGTCCTTAAAGAGTTAAAGGAGCAATGCAAGGCCTCACTTCGAGCCCTTATAGTTCTGTGGACTACATCTCCAGAAGGACAATAGTACTTTGAAGTCAGGTCAAAGAAGAGCCAGGGTCCTCATGACTCAGGGTACCATGATAGACTCAAAGAACATAACACGTACAGCCTGGAAGAAAGGTGGGAGAGGGGTGATATGATAGAAACCTTAAAATATGTTAAAGTATCCCCTATATATAACACCTATATGTAACTTGGGCTAAATAGTTATGTTATATAGCTCATCTCACTAAAGGTGTGTTCATTTTTTTAAAAGCTTTATTTTGTCAAAATTTAAGTTATAAAGTCTGGTCTGCAGCTACTTATTGACAGACTGGGGTTACCTACTCTGTAACCGCAGTCCGTCACTCTGCCTCTGCTCCCCTTCCTCTATCCAGCCTCCTCCAATGATGAAGGCTTTCTGGCTGTAAGCTGGAGCAATCTCATATCGATCTCTGCCAATGAGACCGCTCTAGCTTACACGTATATATATACAATTAGATAGAGCGCTCACCAATATATCAGAGATAGAGGTAATGTGACAAGTACAGACCAGAGATAGAAAAATAAACAATGATGGATGTACACACAATAAGATAACTAGATCACATTAATCTAAAATGTGAAAAAGTTATTTGTGATCTATAGGTCTAAAATTGTCAAAAGGGGATAGGGAGAAAAAAAAAACAACCCCCCCCCCAAAAAAAAAAGCAATGGGTCATAAAACCTAAACGATTATAAATCTGCTAGCATCAATATATAGATACAGTTCACCATGTATGAGTCTCTGGATGATGATGAAAATTAGTTCTTAAACGAATGGAAGATGGCTGATGGATGATTAGAAGTGTTAGTGATAATGATATAATGAGATGTTGATGGATGAAAACGGATCAGACAACGATGAAGATTCCAAATATTTCCATACACTGTTCGATATCACTCAGTTCCACTGTGCAGCTTGTCCTAAGCTCGGAGTCCACTCGAGCCAATATATATGGAAAAGAGAACAAAAACAAGAGACAGCGCACCAGTGGCCTAAGTGTAGTGTGTTAGTGAATAGATAAGTAAAAAATTGATATATACATGAACTGAGATTGCAAAAAAAAGGTAATACACTGCCATTGCCCTAGGGGCTACGGTAACATAATTCCCAGAGCTCATAACTCACCTACTGTCTGACTACTGTGCAGATCTCTGATATCTGCACAGCTGGGTGATGTCATCTCATGTGACCTTTCAACTAAGTCCCTTCGAATCCCCATGTCAGTGAATCCACCTGCAATGGGATTCTGTGGAGACAGGGAAAAGTACCCATGAACACAGGGTAAGGGCTAATGATACCCACCTGTGCAGATATTAGAGATCTGCACAGCACATCAGTAGACAACGAGTGACTTGCCAGTGTGGTTCCAGGGCTGCTTGAGCCATGCTTTCCTCCACCCCATTAATTATATCAGTATACTCCTTGTCACTGCTGCTTGTTAATTTTCCTGGTTCCAGTATACAGAGAGACTTACTGTCTGCCTGTGAGTTTTCACGTGAACCTGAAGACCTATCAGCTTCCATTACCGGCTTCCAGTTCTGGTCGTGAGAGAGGAGAGATTACTGTTGTGCCACTCCATGGTGTATTTATGACATGTTAGGAGAGTCTAAGCTGGCTCTATATACATTGAAAATAGAAAATGAGTGAGGCAGTAATAAAGAGCATAATGATGTAAGTCTTAAACACAAAGCAATGCATTTCAGAACTATCTGGCACTCAAAGCATTAACAGGTAGAAAAGAGGTGCACTGTGATCTTTAACATTTTTGAGTGCTGGAAAAGTGCCCTTCACATTGGACACTTATATGTTATTGTATTTGTCTTCTCTCACGTTTCTCTCATCAGTGCCCCTCTCTCTCTGTCTACCACTTCCTTTTCCTGCCTCCCCTGCCTCTCTTCTCCTCCTTGATTTTGATCCTCCCATTCCTTGCCTCTCCTGACTCTCTTTGCTCCTCATCCCCTTAACCCCAAATTCAGGGCCGGATTTACATTCCAGGCTCCCCAAGGCAAGGCACTCTGGTCAATCTTAGCTCCGCCCATGGACACACCCCACTCCTCACATGACCACACCACCAGTCTCATCCACTGTTTCTTGGCACAGAATACACCTTTTGCCTACAACAAGCAAGGATATAAAAGCTTTAACCCCTTGCTTGATAGAGAGATCTCCAACGCATTGCAGAGATCTCACAAGCATCCAAGGAGTTAAATAATTGCCTGTAAATGGGTGTATAAAGCTACTGCATGGATACAGAGATTGCTCTGGCCCCACCTACAATTCAGAATGTGGGTGTGGCCAGCATAGCTGAGGCGCCCCTCAACATTTGTAGCGCTATGCAGGTGCCTATTCTGCCTATTGAGAAATCCAGCACTGCCTAAATTTCTATTTTTTATATGAAGTTTGAACTACTTGAATGCTGGCTGTATCTAAGCTTTGAAAAGCAAAGTGTTGGAGACCTCTCAGGCATTCAATGTTTTAAAAGCCTGATTTAAGTCATTGGGAATTTGTATTGCCTTAATTGGCCATATAACTGTTTGCCATATAACTGCTCCACTTTTAGTTTGTGCATATGTTTCTTGGTGTTTAAAAAAACTATTTTCCATCTGAGTGCACCACTCTGAGTGACAGACTAATTACATAAAACTTGAATGTTGGAGGGTATGGGCAGAGCATTAAAAAGATCTTGGCCTAGATGCACTAAAGGTCGATGTGGTGTCGATATGATATTGCCGATGTGTTCAAATCACTCCGACAATTTGATCTGCACACACATCGACATATTCACAAAAATTGTTGGATGGAAAGGGAAGGTTGGAGGAGGTCCCTTTTAGCATACAGGTGTGGTGCTGTCGGTGTGGATGGGATCTCCTCCCCTCACACTACGACAATCCTGAACAGCATTCTCTGTGCTTCCCTACCTAGCCAGTAGGGGAATATAGAGAAGGCTTTCAGCACCATGGACAGCACTGAATGCCATAGGGATGTGCATTGCTCACCCCTGTGGCATTCAAGGGGTTACAATAAACAAATCTAGTACACCAAGCACTACACAATCCCCCCCCCCTTTGACATCCCCCCCTTAGTATGTTGACATATATTGAATATTTTCGACATACTAATTCCATCCGACATGCACCTTATTGACTCACATACAGTAGTCGAACCTGTCTTTTATTCGAAAATTAACCCTTTGAGTACCAGAGAGGAAGGAAAGCATTGCTTAACCAAAGGGTTAATGGGCAAGGGATGGACTACATACCTTACTTGTGTATATGTGTGTGTGTTACATTTATGTTTTATTAAAAACTGTTTAAAATTAGACACATAGACATTAGACCTCAAGGGGGGTGTCATGACCCCTCATGACACCCCCTAACATGAGGCTGACATTTGCACTGTAATAAGATGAAGCGCATATAAGCTATGTTCCATATAGCTCATATGCGCTTCTTTGCCGATATATTACAATCAGACCTCATGACACCCCCCTTGAGGTCTAATATCTATATGTCTAATATATGCAATATATGTCGACATACTAAAGGGGGGGATGTCGAAGTGGGGGACATTGGTTAGTGCTTGGTGTACTAGTTCTGTTTATTGTAACCCTTTGAATGCCACAGGGCTGAGCAATGCACATCCCTATGGCATTCAGTGCTGTCCATGGTGCTGAAAGCCTTCTCTGTGTTCCCCTACTGCCTAGGTAGGGAAGCACAGAGAATGCTGTTCAGACCTGTCATAGCTGTCTCTGCTTTTACTCCATAGGAAAGTACAGGGAAGATCCCAGCTACGATAGCCTGAGGCAGGAGAAGTGGAGGCTGTGAACTCTGACAGCAGAGGCTGCTATCAGAGTTTACTGAATGAGTCGAAGTGTCACATTATAATCAACGCACCCTCTTGCATACGAATGTATCTGATTATGCTTCATTTCCATATGGAAATGAGCAATTGTCGATTAGAATACGAATTCGTAGACGTGGTGAAGGCATGTCAGATTGATGTCGATGTGGGTATTTTTTTGTCGGAGTTCTGGTGAAGTGATGTAGACGCTTTGTGAATACTGAGGATGTGCCTACGACACTGCTCTGACAGAACATCGACATTCATAGCCCTCTTCAACCTTTAGTGCATCTAGGCCCTTGTATTGACCCTATACTGCCCCTTTATAATGGACCATCACTTTGAATTTGTTTGCATACTTGAAAGCCTCATTCAAAACACCATATGTATTATGTTATTTAAAAGTCCATTAGATGTATAGTTTAGGTCAGACATCACAAACCCAAATAAAATTTAGGGATGCATACTCAATTGAGAGTACAGCCCGGCTCCCATCTTCTCTAGCCAAGTTACAATTGGAGAGCCAAAGGTTGCCTACTCCTAATCTAGAAGCAGATCTATAATGGAATATATATTAAATATATATATATTAAAACAAAGGAAAAAGCATTGGATACTCTCTCTGACAGGTCCACTTTATAAAACATAAACTTAAATGTGCTTTTGTAATGAATAAGTAGACTGTCCTAATCAGACACTTTTTTGTTAATGCAATTTGTTATGAGAGATAAGAAGTAAGGCAGTACAATTATTGAGATCAATACTAATTGCTCTTTTAGTCTAACAAGTTATCTCAGGCTGTTGATAGACAACAAAATACTATCAGTTGTCAGACACCTGTCAAGATTTTCATGTTAACCCTTTGAGTGTCAGAGGGATGCGCAATGTATTGATTTGCAATACGTTGAGTACCCCCTCTGGCACTCAAAGGGTTAATGAATTCATGGTGCCTTGCTTAAGGCAACAATGGAGCAAATACAGTACTGTATAACACTAGATTTTAGGCTCAGAAAATATAGGGGGGAATTCACTAAGCGGTGATAAAGAAGTAATAAAATGGAGGTGACTGCTCCAGTTTATCACTTCTCCAATTCCTATGTTATTTTATGGAGCCAATACACTAAGATTTCTTCAGCTTTGGAGTTCTTGGTGCATCTCCACTGTATCACCTCTTTACCACAGCTTAGTGAATCTCCCCCAAAGGGTTAATGAAGTTTTCAGATACGCAAACCTGAATGCAAGGTAACAGGTCCACTTTAACTCCCTTGCAATTTGCAATACACAGGAGATATCAGTAACACACAAAGATGTAATAAGAACTGAGCTGAAATGTAATAAGGTGTGATAAAGAGGAGATAACTACATCAGTGTGATAAACTTTCCAATTCCCATCTCCCTTTTTACCACTACTTTATAACAACTTAGAGCATCTCGCTTCTGAGTTTACTCTGGAGCAAACCAAGAGTACCAAATTGAATGCCCATTTATGAAAATAGGGCATTTATCTGATTGAATTCTAGACAAATCTTCAAACCATGTGGCGTATAACATTTGGTGTAGTGTTTGGTGTATAGAATTTGTCATATTACGTTTGGTGTATAGCGTATTTCCTTTTGTGTAGAGCATGTTGAGTACAGTGTTTGGCATATGGTGTTTGGCGTATAGCGATATGTATATAATGTTTTGAGTATAGTGTGTGCCAAATTTCATTTTGCTTATAGTGTTTTGTGTATAGCGTATTGCATGCAGCTTTTGTGTATTGTATATAGCGTTTTTGTGTATTGCGTATAAAGTTTTGTGTATGTATCATTTAGCAAATTGCGTTTGGTGTATAGCATTTGATGTACAGTGCATTATCTATAGCTTTTTGCCTATTGTGTATTGCCTAAAACATTTTGAGTATTGCGTTTGGCATATAGCATATTGCATTTGGGCATATTGTGTTTGGCATATAGCATTTTGCATATACTGTTTTGTGTTTGGCATACTGAATTTGGTGTATAGTGTTTGGCGTATTGTATATAGTGTTTTGCATATAGGGTTTTGCTTGTTGTATTGTAAAAAAACCCAAAAAAAAACGTGGGTTAGGCCCCCTGGCCACTCCTGTCAAAAGCATGACCCAATGCTTACACCAATGGGATAGACAGTATAGAGGAGATTAGCATAACTCCTCCTTACTGCCATCCCTGGGTGTGTTTGTCCTCAGACAGACATACATTAAGTCACATGATGCTTCCTTTTATATATATACTAGTTGAAGAGCCCGTTACACGGGCCACAGTGCCACTGCCAGCCAGTCTTGGGGCAGTCATGTGCAGTGGAGACTGCCCGCGCCGCGGCTGATACAGAGCTGGACGCTCCTTCAGAGCATCCAACTCTGTATCAGCTGCTGCATGGGCAGTCTCCACTGCGCATGACTGCAGCACGCGCAGCAGTCTCTACTGTGCATAACTGCGGCGTTACACACTTTTTAGCGAATTATTATATAGGATATATATATATATATATATATATATATATATATTAGTTAACCAACATATAGCAATATAAACAATGATAAAGTGGAGAAGATGTCTCCAGTGAAATCACTTCTCCAGTTTCTATGTTATTCTATGGAACCAATGCACTCATTTTTCCACATCTTTGGAGATCTTAGTTTATGGGCTCTATAGAATAACATAGGAACTGGAGAAGTGCTATCACTGGAGACATCTTCTCCACTTTACCACTGCTTTATCACTCCTTAGTGCATAAACAAACTTGGAGATATGGATTGTTATTTGACCCTCAATATTGATTTAGCCTTACTCATTTCAATGAACTTGTATCACCATCCTGAAACAAAACAGATTTAGATTAAAGAAATGTTCCATTGTAAACAATTTAACACTTCAAACGCATCTAAGTTACTTACAGGAGCAAAGCTTAGACCTTTACTTAATACCCTAATTTTGACAAGTGTCGGGTTTTGGTCCTGGTCTATAATGGTTCAGGTGTAACAGTCACAATGTTTTTTCATGGTTCCTTGCTTTCTTCTTTGTGTAACCCCTGAAAAAGGTCTCTCAGTAGAAGAATCACCAGAGCCATCTGATGAGGCGTATCCCATCTGGTCACCTTCATCCCTTTGCTGTTGATTCCTCTGTGTCTTTGGAACACCTTGTTTTTGATGGAACCATGTGTTTCTGAACCCCTTAAGCCAAGGGTAAACAATATTGTCCTTATAGTCCTGTAATATTCTTTTAACTGGATAATTTTTAAAGGAAAAGAGATCTTCCTTAAATTGCACAAGTTTGGTGCTGCTACTGTCAATTATGTGACTCAAGGGCATGCCTCTGTGATTTAGGGGTCTCCTCTAGTGTGAGTGATATTTACATTGCTTACCTCAGCCAGATACAGGCTTGCATAAGAAGAATCTAATCCCACATGATGAATTATCAGTGGCTAGCATTCAGAGGGCATTAGCATATTGCTGGGGCACCAGTCATGTCTTGTAGTGCTCTGTGGTTGCAATGGGTGGCCGACATGCTAGTAAATGAAGGTAGTGAAGGATTCACGGTTATAGATACCTGCTGCCTGGCTGCCTTGGGAGACTGGATAGTTAATATTTCATTTTAAATAATGATGAGAACAACTAAGTCAAATATTTTTTTGATTTGTTGTTCTTTGTATTCATTGGCAGGAAGGGGTCACATCATGCTTGCAAAGTTGACATACAGCTATTCCAGCATCAGAGTTATGTCATGATGTCACACAAAGCAGAGGGTCACACTAGGGTGGACAATTGTAGATATTTTTGTAGAAACTATATAAACTCACGATGTTCATTGTTACACTGCCCTTATGAAGCTTCTACTGCTGGAGAATGAAAAGTTGGTTGTGACTTTGATTTATCACTAAAGATCCATTCAATAAACTAATATGTGTGTGCTTGTGCCTTCTTAAAGTGGAACTACCAACCCAAGTAAAGGTAATCCCCAAAAATCACCCATCTGGAGACTAGCTGAACAATAGTACTAGTCGCCAGAATAATTACCTCCTTACATAGAAATTCTACTGCTCCCGGGACTGACAGCCAGGAAACAGCTCAGACATCTTTGCATAGTGACGTCTGCGCGCCTGCGCTGTCAGTCCCAGTCTGCTGTAGGAGGCGTTGCTAGGTACTGTATGATACCTGAAGTGACTGACGGCACAGGCGCGCAGATTCTTTTAAAGTGCTGTTGCCTGGCTGTCAGTCTGGGGAGCAGTAGAATTTAGCTATAAGGGGGTAATTCTGGCGACTAGTACTATTGTTCATCTAGTCGCCAGATGGGTAATTTTTGGGGTTTGACTTTACTTGGGTTGGTAGTTCCATTTTAACTTAATTTGTCTTGACCTAGTTGATGGTCCAACAGAGCATGGTAAACCACCTTTGTATAGTATATAATTTGTATTTTTAAAGTGTGGGGGAACTTAACCTTTTTGGATATTCTTCAGCAGAACTGTTGTCGCACGCTTTACACTGTGATTTTTAATACACAAGAGTTTTTGACCTCTCTTTGAATTACCAATCCTCTTTTTTGACTAGCCAATCATTCTGCTTTTTTTTTTCAAAATAACTTTTTCATGAATATACATTTTTTCATCCAATTTTGATGTTTTTAGCAATATTTTGCCCATTTTCTATCCAATTTGGATGTTTTTAGCACTATTTTTGCCTACATGGTTTACCCTTCTTTTGATTATTGTCTAATTTTTATATTACATGGAGGAGTTAAGATCTGCATCAAAAAAGATTAGCAACAAAACAGAGACTTTTAAGAATTTGGATAATGATATATTGTTTGAATTTAGTCATGATTTAGTCTTTGGTCAGCACAGACTTTATGATTGATAAAAGATTTGGAAACGTTTAAGAAAGAAGAGCTAGAACTGCAATAGCATGGTTTAACATTAACTGAATACTACAAGGAAAAATGATTGCCATGGGGTTTTCATATTAAAACCAACCAACCATAGGAGGTTCAAATGAGATCTGCAAATAATGGTGCATATTTCTAAATAAATCTCATTAGATGCTGTGGGAGCATACTTAGAAAAAAACCCCAACTTGTGCTATATAGACACAAAATAGTTCATGTCGTCCGTTCTAACTTCCTTCCAAAGCATTAGGATGGAATGTAGCCCAGAAGTTTGTGGCTCACAGCCACAAACCTTGCATATTGCATAAATCCTCCATAGCAATTAAATTATGTCTATTCAGATTTTTCAGTCTCTCTTGCAGGTCCAATGAGAGACCACTGGATGTCCATTTTCAGACCCCACTCTGCTTCTCAGATGGTCTGTGTGGGTTCACAATGCAGTCCCAGCTTTAGCAGCAGATCTGCACCCAGGGTTATAGACCAGCTGATAGGGCACTATAAATATAATAGTTTACCTTTAACACTCCCATTCCTATGTTATTCTATGGAGCATATTCACTTCTTCAGCTTCATATGGCTTACTGCATGGGATCCATAGAATAACAAGGAAATGGAAAGTGTATTTCCCTGGAGAGTTTATCTCATATTTATCACAGCTTTATCATATCAAACTATTTTTTTTTGCTGAAGGCACCGTTAACATGCAGTCTGTGATTTTAGGGTTACCCCAAACATTTTTATAATTAATTTGTCATGGAGCAATGTTGATTACAAAAGACTATTATTTTAGGTCTTACAACCAGAATAATAAAAACAAAACAATTTCCATAAATATTTATTTGAAAATTCAAATTTTAGTCAGAGTCTTTATAGAAAAGGAGGGGCACTGTAAGTGTATGTCTGTGGCACATCAAAGTGCCACGCCACCCTGGTTGAGAAAAACATCTTTATCGCAATTCACCCTTGGACCAATTGGTTTGCCTGTATAGAGGCATGGCCATACCTGGGAACTCTCCAGATTTGCCCCGGAGACTCCGGTTTTGACACTGCTTTACCGGGTCCTCCAGATGTGGGGAGTTTCTATTGAAACTCTACCCACTCCTGCTGTTTCCCCCGTTGTAACTCCTTCCTCAGCCTTCTTTTGAGCTCTGTCTCACACCTTTAAGCCCTCCCACCCGCGCGTCAAGCCCCGCCTCTTTTTGACTCAATTCACGTCATTATTCTCATCCCTTGCTGCACCAGAGGACTCCCCTCCGGGAGGACATCAATGGAAAGTTCCCAGGTATGGGCATGGCCATAACAGGGCATGGTGAAGAAGCACATAATAGGCCAGTTAGGGTCAGTAGAGTTCAAGTAGTTCATCATTTAGGGGAATGGTGTAAAGAGGGCATAGACAGGTCAAGAAACTAAAAAAACATCAGAGGGCCTGCTCTGCGCCTGAAGCCAACATAAGGGACCATGCCTAGCATTTCCTCTTCCCCTCTGCTTTGGGGAGGGTGAGTCCACCAAGGTGAGAACAATGGGAGGTGGGCTCTCCCTCTTCCTGGAAGTGGGAAAGAGAGAATGGATGATAGGCAAGAAGGGTAGGGACTTTAAAGGTGGCTATTGGGGGCTAGTTGTGTGTATTGTACCTTTGTTTTTTCTCACCCTTCTAGTTTAGATCTGCAGCAGAAGTAGCATCTGCTACAGAAGAGGAGACATTCAGGCCTAGTTCTTCTCGGGCAGTTAGAGTTCTTGTAGGGCCTTCATGTGGCACTCCCGGGCCCAGCCAGTGTGGCTAGGCAATTGTTGTTTCCGGTACGGGGACTCTGGCTCAGTGGTCAGGTCTCTTAGGGAGGGCTATTGCCAGTATGCACTGAGGTGAAGGGGAAGCATGGGCGGGTAAGCTGTGGCTGGTCAGCTTACCCTATACATCTCATTGGTTGTGTTTTGAGGTAACCACCACCGGGGGCTCATGGGCATGGAGTGGCCCTGCACCTGAAATAATTATCATACTCATCCCTAGGAGGATGCAGCAGAGAAGCAAATGCTGGGTCATGCTGCAACTATGGGTCCGAGGCACCACATGTGAGGGATTTGGGTTGGTCTCCCAGGGTTCCCTTAAATAGATCAAATCCCTTTAATAAAAGTTGTGACCACTTTAATATGCAATCTTCATCTGTGTCAGTGTCATTATTTAGTGTGTGTGAGTTATTTCAGTTAAGGTTAAAGTATTTTTTCTTACAGGGGAAAGGGGGTGGGTTATGTGGGAAGGAAGGTGTCACAGGCATTGGCTCCTTATTGCAGCAAGCTATGCAGCCAAGCTATGGCTAGGCCTTAACACTTCCCCTCATGCTGTATGTAAAAAGTAGGAAGCAATGGTGCTGTTTAGGGGAATTATCACATATTAAAATGCATAGGTGTGATAGTCCTGGGTAATAAATTAGTGTGTCAATTTAAAGGAATACTACATATGAAATCAATAAAAATGTTTATTTGTTCTCTATGAAGCAGCTGGTTTGCTTAAGAACTGCTCCAAGTGTTTGTTACATGAATTAGGATACACTAATATGTAGTCACTGGAAACAAGCACATTTTCATTTGAAATTGACTCTTCTTTATGCTTTAGCGAAGTTGTGAAAGCTTTAGTGCTGGTGACAAGCGTTTTGTTCATGCAGCTAACTTGAATGAGGCTGCTGAGCATGCTTTAAATAATCCATGATTTATTCTGAATTTCACATAAGCCTGGACAAGCAATGGCATAATTTTCCCCCTCTACTGACATGAAGAATTTAGTGGACAAAGCAGTTACCTCATTTGCAAAGATTAAATGGATTCTCTCAGCTATGCAGCTATCACAACTTCCCAGCCACAAATTAAAGAAGAACTATCACGCATATTTAAATTTGAGCTGCAATATCTTTTGAATAAAAGACATTTCAGCAGTGAGAATACTCTTGGTTTACTAAGGGGGATAAACCATACAACATATATTTTTATATTTTAAGTATTACTGTTCCTTTAAAAGGTTAACTTCTGTTGACTTAATCAGTGTCTCAGTAATCCTATGTGATCCATCCATGCTTAATTGAAGATTATGCTAGCTTTAGTGTACTTATAATCTTAATTTTAGTAATGACAGGAGGCAAGTATTTGCTTTACTCTCTTTACTGAACTCTCACAGCAGCAATAATATTATCAACCAATCACAGAAAAGAATAATGTTCCATAAAACGTAGCTGCACCAAACTCCTCCCTCTTTCTTTGCGAATACCACACGACAGCAACCGGTCACATAACATAAAACGCTAACACCTGGATCGTCCGGAACGCCATGCCCCTCAAGATCCCGCACCCCTGGATCCGATTATACTGAAAGAGAACAAAGAGAGAGAACGTGACAGGTATCTCAAATGAACCTTCAAAAGGCATCTTATCAAATAATAGTGTCAACAATGTCCGTTGTAATAAGAATTAACAACCCAACCGTCATACAACAATCATACCCCCCCAACAAACCGATACTACCAATAGACATACCAGAAGGGAGGGAAGGGTTGGGAAATACTTGCCTCCTGTCATTACTAAAATTAAGATTATAAGTACACTAAAGCTAGCATAATCTTCAATTTTACCACATGACAGGAGGCTACGTATTTGCTGTTTTAACGCTCCGAAAATAAAACAGACGAGGCATGCGATACTGGACGGAAATAAAAAGTGCGAAAAGTAGTCTCCCTAGACCAATCCGCCGCTCGCAAAATATCAGGTAATGAAGCCCCAGAAAGAAAGGCCGTAGAGGCCGCCGCCCCTCTAACAGAATGAGCGCCAAAAACATCCTCAATCCCAACCGAGGACAACAACCAACAGATCCATCGAGCCAATGTAGTGGCGGAAACTGCCTTATGCGGCTTAACATAGGACACCAGAAGTTGACCAGAGGAGGAGAACCGTAGTGTTCTAGTACGCCCCACGTAGGAACGAAGGATAGACGCCACACACAATTTGGGATGAGACTCAAAAAACGGATAAAAGACTGAAACCGAATCCGTCTTAGTACGGCGGGACACTGCAAAAGTAACCCCCTCAGGCGAAAAAGTATAAGCATCTATGACGAATGCCCGAACATCCGAAACCCTACGGAAAGAAACCAAACATAATAATAAAGTCAACTTAGCTGATAATTGTTTCAATGACAAATCAGCGTCTGATGGCCAATCCTGTAAGAAAATAAGAACACGCCGAACATCCCAAAGACAAGAATACTTGGGAACCGGAGGTCGGGACAACCTCATACCGCGTAACAACCTACACACCAACAGGTGTTGACCCACCGGGACCCCTTCAAACGGTACATGCGCAGCCGAAATGGCAGAGCGCATGACATTAAGAGAACGAAACGAACCCCCAGAAGTAAATCGTGAAGATAAAAAAATTCAAAATGTAACTCACAGGTGCCGTAAAGGGATCGACGTCCCGTTCCAAACACCAGCCACTCCACTGATTCCAGGCTGAAATGTAACATCGTCTGGTGCCTGGCGCCCAGGAATCCCAGAGTAAATCTCTAGCCTCCTGCGATAACCCTTGGATATCCCAACGTCCCCTGAAACCGTCCAAGCCACCAATTGCAGGCGACCCTGTTCCACAAGCGGATGAGGAGAACCTTGAGGATCGCGAAGAAGAAGACGGAAGTCCGGGAGCAGGATCGGCTCCCGATGGGATAATTCCAGAAGATCCGGAAACCACGCCTGGCTCGACCAAAACGGTGTGATGAGAAGAATCGACACCAACTGCCGTCTGATCAGATGAAGGACCCTGGCTATCATGGCAAAAGGAGGGAATGCGTAAGCACCCCGAGGGGGCCAAGCCTGAAGGAACGCATCCACCGCTTCGCAAGCCGGATCCGGAAGCCAGCTGTAAAACTTCGGAAGCTGGTGATTCGCCCGAGAGGCGAACAGATCCACCAACAGCGGACCCCGTAGGTCCCTCAATCGATGGAATACTATCTCGTCCAACTTCCAGTCGCTGGCATCCCTCCAATGACGAGAAAACCAATCGGCCGTCAGATTGGTCACCCCCGGAAGATACTCTGCCGAAAGGGATATGTTTCTCTGAAAACAAAAACGGTAGATTTCTTTCGTGACGTCCGTCAACATGCGTGACCTCGTGCCTCCAAGACGATTGATGTACTGCACCGCCGAGATGTTGTCCATCCGGAGCAGAATACAACAATCTGAAAGATTCTTGGCAAAACTGCGAACAGCAAAGGATCCCGCGATCAATTCCAGGCAATTGATGTGTAGACCCTCTTCCATGGGCGACCAGGGACCTCCGGTAGCAGTTCCAGCGCAAGTCGCCCCCCATCCCAGGAGGCTTGCGTCGGATTCCAGAACAAAATCCGGAGATCTGCCAAAAATCGCCCTGCCGTTCCAGGCTTGCATATGACGTATCCACCACCTGATCTCTGCCTTGGCCTCGGAGGATAGGGAAATCACTTGGTCGTACGATGGGCGATCCCGTAGGAATGAAGCTTTCAGACGCTGCAGTGCCCTGTAGTGCAACGGACCCGGGAAGATGGCCTGAATCGAAGATGACAGCAGGCCCACCACACGTGCCAAATGACGAAGAGGAATGGAATCCAGACGGAGAAATCTCCGAAGTTCCTTCCGTATCGCCTTGATCTTCTGAAGTGGCAGCCGAAGAACACAAGTCCTGGAGTCGATCTCGAACCCCAGAAACTGAACCAGTTGCGATGGAGAGAGTTCCGACTTCTTGACATTGACCAAGAACCCCAGCGATTCCAGCAATTGAATCGCAAATTGCGTCTGTGAGCGCAAGAGTGATGGATCGTCGGAGAACAGAAGAATGTCGTCCAAATAGATCAGACAACGAAATCCTTTGGATCGTAGATGAGCCATGACCGGTTTCAGCAGCTTGGTGAAACACCAGGGAGCCGAGCTGAGTCCGAACGGAAGGCACGAGAATTGGCAAACGCTGTCCTTCCAGCGAAACCGGAGAAATCGCCGACTCTCTGCCGCCATGGATATCGACAGGTAGGCGTCTGTCAGATCCAATCTGGTGAACCAATCGCCCTGTCGCATCAGATCCCTGAGAAGATGAATCCCTTCCATCTTGAAGTGACGATAACGAACATAAGCATTCAGTTGCCTCAGATTGATGACCGGACGAAATCCCCCCGTCTTCTTGGGCACCAGAAAAATATTGCTGAAGAACCCCCCCGGATCCGTGGCCAATTCGACTGCACCTTTGCTGAAAAGCGACTCGATTTCGGAATCGACCAAAGCAACCTGATCTGGGACCATAGGCAATGGTGGAGGGGACACTTCTTGAACCGGCGGGGAACTGAAATCTATCACATACCCTTGAACCGTTTGGAGAATCCATGCGTCTGACGTCAGCCGAGACCAAGCCTGCAAAGACAGAGCAACACGACCTGCAGTTACAATACAAGGCATTGCAGACAGATGGGCACTCACCTCGTCTAGAAGGGGTTCTGCCTCTGCCCCGGAAACTGGCATTGCGACCTGGACCTCTGGACTGGAATCCATAGCGGTTGGAGGATGCCGGGAAGAAGGGAAGATTCCCCGTGCGGGGGCCTGAAGGCCAGAAGCGGCTGGCGGCACGGCCCCTCTGCCGTCCAGCCCTGCCAAAAATCCCACGGGAAACCGATGGACTGAAGACCTTCCGCAGGGAGAGTTGCGCTTTATTGAGGGTCGTGAAGAGGTTAACGTGTTTCTGGAGTTCCTTCAGAAAAGACTCTCCGAACAGTAAGCCATCCGCCAATGGCCCCAACTCTTTGGCCGCCAAATCCGCCAACTTGCCATCAATCCGCAGTAACGCTGCCTTCCTGCGTTCAGATGAAAGTGCAGTATTCGCGTTCCCCAACAGGCAGAAGGAACGTAAAGCCCATTCTCTAATGGCGGAGGGATCCAACACCGACCCGCAAGCCATGGCGTCATCCGCCAGATGAAGAATTTGGGCTAAAGGGCCAGCGAGATCCAGCAACTTGTCTTGGGTTAAACGCAAGCCCTTCTCCATGCCTTTCCTCGGATCTCTACCTGAGCGAGACATAAAGACCACCATGGTGTTGTCAAAAATGGGGGTCATGGCCACTTTGTCTGGTACCAAAGGCCTGGGACATTAGGCCCGGAGTCTGTTCCGCACTTCCCGGTCCAAAGGTCTGCGGAGCCAATAATGGATGTAATTTGCTAGGTGGTCGGGCAACTGCCACTCGGACGACCTTGGATGTCTGATATGGCGGGGGTCAAAGAGGGGCAAACCTGAAGAATCCAAAGGGACAACTGCAGGCTCCATCGAAGAGGAAGGAGGGTTAGAGGAGCACCGGGGATCCATGACAGACTCCTTGACGTAAGGCGAAGGCTCCTCGGAGTCAGCAGGCCAGCGATCCGGACCGCCATCAGACAGAGACACGTCATCAGCCTGCCATTCATCCAGCACCGCCAGAGGATCGTCATCTTCATCCGAAGAACGAGAAGGCCGAAATGAATGTCCACCAGGAGGAGTGGTCCGAACCTTCCTCAACGGGGCCTTCCCCTTTGATTTGGAGCTTGCAGACACAGCGGAGCTTTTTGCTTTCTTGGGAGGAGATACTGCTTCCTCATCAGAATCAAACTCCGGCCCTGAACAGGCATCAATATCAGGAGGACGCTGAGCCAACACTCTAGCCAACACTTTTTCAACAGAAGCGGAAACAGCCGCATTTATCATGGCCTGCATATCTGAAGACTGGTCTCGTGACGTATCCATGACCGTGGAGCCACTACAAGAGGAACACAATAAAAAGCCAATAAGTGGGATTTTTTCAGAAAACCCAGCGGAGAGACCGTGCTGCAACGAGGGCCCCCAAAGAAATACACGTAAGTGTAACCAGGGAAGTGGCAATACCGTCCAAAGAGCGGTAACATGGGCACCCAACCTTTGCCAGGGGGTGCAAGCAAGGAAGTTGGGAGACAATTATATAAAAATTTTTTTTTTTTTTTTTTTTTATATAGAAGAGCTCCACCAGTTACTTCCAAAGAGGGGGCTCACCCCGTAACAGCAGGGACTCAGCCCAGGCAATAAAACAAGACTAGACACCAAACTTGGCACAGAGCCAAAACAGCCAGACATATCGAGGGTTCACCCTGACACCGGCAAACTTAGTGTCCAGTACAACAAACCCTAAGGTTTATGAAACTTAGTGGCCCTCTGATTTAATGTAAAAAGGCACCGTGCATACAGTAGGGAAACAGGAGCTGACTAAGCACCAGGCGGGCCGGATGAGAAGGGGAACCCGTGCCGCCAGCCCGCGCCAGGGTATGCTACCTGGTGCAACACGGTGTGGCGTACGTAGACTTCTGCACAGTAGTGTAGAAAGTAACGAGAAACCCCCGGCCCAGAACAAGAAGGACGCGGCCACCCTGGACGCAGTCCAGAAGAGCCGCAGAAGCGACAGGCCGACGGCAATAAAAGCAGGGGCTCACCCTGCACCAAGGACACCGGGACTCAGTCCCACGAGCGCGGGCATAGAGGTCCCCGCACACCCTTCCACAGGCAAGCGAGACCCTCCAGGCCCAGCCCACGCGCCCCGGCCGCACTAGCGGAAAAGGTTATAATTGGAGTGGGTATGGTTGGGAGGTGATATAGAACCGGGTATGGTGTCAGAGCGAAGCACCCCGGTGTGGGAGGAAGCGGATGCCTGCGGCAGGACATCGGAGACGATCTGCCTAGTCCAACACCAGGCAGCCGAACGAACCAGACACAAGAAGCCAAGCAAATACCCCCCCCCCCCAGGCGAACCCGGCAGGCGGTATGACTGGGCAGGCTACCAACTACAGCTACCAGCTACAGACCCAGTACACACCGCCGCAGGGGCACACCGATATCCTGAGGAAAGAGGGTAAAAGCAGCCATGGGTACACAGCACAGTAAGTGAAAGATACCAAACAATGGATAAATAACAGAAACATTAAGAGTAGACAACCAAAAAACTCTGACCTGATAGTACTGTGAGAGCAGCAAAGAAAGAGGGAGGAGTTTGGTGCAGCTACGTTTTATGGAACATTATTCTTTTCTGTGATTGGTTGATAATATTATTGCTGCTGTGAGAGTTCAGTAAAGAGAGTAAAGCAAATACGTAGCCTCCTGTCATGTGGTAAAAGTAGATATATCATTAACATTGTCTGATAAGCAATCTCAATCTCTTGCTGGATATCCCCTAGCTTAAAGATATCCTCTTATTTCTTGTTTTGTTCAATAAATACCATGTGATTACAGCATTATGTAAATACTATGAATCATTGTTCAAGGCTTTGACAATATAAATTAGAATTAATTGAGCGGAAAATACCAAAGTTCACCTATAAAGCAATAGGTGAAAAAACAAAAATACATTTGGACCATCATAATGATTCTTTACCAGTATACTTAGGAACTCTAACTATTGCACCTGCACTACAGAATATTCACTAGGGAGCATGAACACAACACCTGTGCACAGACACTGCTGTCATTAACTTTATATTCTCGAGTGGTATGCACTGCATTGTGAAGCAATGTCTTGTGCACCCCTCTTGCACTCATAAGGTTAAGACTTTAATGTGGGCAAGCCCATAACTCCTCCATAGCATACCATGGGAAATGGCATAAAGTTACTCTAATGTAGTCTGCTCCTTGTTATTACATAACAAGCACAGGAACACTGTCATACTCCCCTACTTCCTTCCCCTTAGTTCAAGTGGCATTAAGATGAGAACAGGACTGATTGGCCACATTTTTTAGTATATTCTATAGGTAGCATAGCAGAGCACTGGAGTGCACCTCTGCCCCTCTGCCCTATATTTCATATCATACTACATAGTGGATCAGTTCCATGGGCTCTGTCTTTACATAAACTTCCAGGCTGAATTACAAATGGGAAGGGTGGGGGGGCCTGGCTTTATGTTTGTAGTGGGCCCCAATATTTCTGATGACAGCCATGTGGGAGAATTTTCAGCATAAATAGTTTAATAAATTAGTTAAAGGCAGGCAGGCGTAGGACCAAGAAATCAGTTTCATTGCATGTTATAGTATGGAATCATATTAGTAGCCCCCCACACACCTCTTTGAATTCTGACCCAAATATCAGGGTCACTGAGTGACACTGTGACAGGTAAAATTCTCGGGGTCAGAAAGTCTATTGTTACCTGTTACATGAACTGCACAAATGAAGTGCACCTTTAGTCTCTACATGTGTGTCTTTTTGTACTATAAAATCAGAAGAAGAATACTTGCTTGCCTTGTGAATATTGAAACAGAGATATTTCTATGTCACAGCATGTCAATGGTTATTGTGGACTAACTGGGATTACCTACTAGTGTGGGTGCTTTTACATTATTTTGTATGTGTCTGGCTAATGTTTAACCCTTCCAAGACCAGAGGGGTGCTGCCATTAATCTTACATACACTACAACTGTACAGTTTTAGCAGACACTGTATGAGCATTTTGTACCATTTTATTTGACGTTTGGATCATTGAAGAATGCAGGGGAGTGCTGGCAACTCTTGACCTGGATGGCAAGTACCAACCCACCTCCTTTTGTTAATTTTATAATTGGCATTAAGGTTGTGAAGTCAAGCAAGTATCAATCAATAATTTAATGATGTTTAACATAATTTAAACAGATGCAGATGAGTAGTGATGCCTTGCGGTGTGCTTTTTCTCATATAGCTCCTCATGATAATATGGAAATCCAATTATTTTTAATGTTTAATGTAATTATTTTTATGATGCAGCTTAGCTTACAATTGAAATGCTCCTACACTAGTGATACCATATAACTATAAGACTTGTTAGGTGCCAACTTCCATGGGGTTTGAAGTGATTTGTAAAACAATGCATGATTTGGGCACATCTTGGCCTGGCAGTTCTAGGGTTAATAGTATGACATATGGCGTATTATTAACCTTAGGACTGCCAGAGAGGTGCCAAATGTCATCATGCCATGCCCCTTTTTTCTTAACGTGATGGTATGGTAGAGGCAACAGCAAGTAGTTCAACCTTAGTAGTTAAGTACCTAGGAGGACTGAGTGACTGGAGTCATATACAGCCTCACTCAGTCATTCAGGCAGCATCCAGCTCTGCAGAATACATTCCTCTCAGCTGTCTTCACTGTGTCCCACTCTGCCGCTGGTTGAGGCACCACGTAGTAAGTATCTGTCAGGAGACGAGTGTCTCTTCCTCCTGACCTTGCCGTGACCTAACATCACGCTCTCTTACTTAACCCGACTTTTGCAGTGTTTATAAAGAAACTATGTGCATTGTTGCACCCAGCTTTGGTCAGTCAACATAGTGGGAATTTGACAGCAGCCACAGGCTCTGTCTGGATTTGCTCTGGCTCATCCTCCCAACAAATGTCTGGCTGAGCTGAGCCGAGCCACATATTTAAAGCAATCCTTCATTGACTTCCCCAGTAATAGCACCCTGTCAGCCCAGCAATGACCGGCGCTGGGGGAAACTGCCCCCCTGCCCCCAGGGTCAGCCAGAACCCTGGCAGCATGAGACTTGTAGGTCTATTAGCAAGCAATGTTTTGCCCTCTCCCATGGCCATTGTACTTGCAGTCTACAACTCCTAGCATTAGGTGTGTGTGCTGCTGTATGTGGTTCCTGTTTTTTATTTGATCTATCTATCTATCTATCTATCTATCTATCTATCTATGTTTTGTCTCATATTTTGGTCATCTATATAGCTACAAATCTATCATCTGTCTATCTACGAATCTATCATCTATCAATCTATCTACTGTTCTGTCTAATATATATGTGTGTAGGGGGCATCAATGGCCATGAGATCTTATTAATATCAATTGAAGTGTTTCACTGTAGATCTGTAGTATAGTCAAAGCAAAAAGTATATGTATTCCCATGTTATGTTATGAATCTTTTGCATTTAAAAATAGTAAACTCTAACAGCATGAATGATATATCTCTTCCTTCTGCTTATATACATTTCCTGCGCAATCAGGTTCCACAATGCATAGCTACAATTTAAAATTCCAGTTTAGATTATATATGTTTGAATATGGGCTGATTTTAAGCTCATTGGTGCCAAATGATCAGCTTTGCATAAAGGGCAGCCAAATAAATCTGAGGTCAAAGGAGCTAGATACACAGTGATGAGTTTACGCGATTGGAAGGCTTTTTAGATACTCAAGTTTGTATTCAGAAGATAAAGAGGTGCAATTCTGGAGCAAACCCAGAACACCATAGGAGAGAAATGAAAAGTCCTAGTTATTTAAGTGTGCCTTTCAACCCTTTGAATATTAGAGAGGTCTTCACAATGTGATGGAGACTTTCTAACCTACAAGGGGATAAAAGCCACATTTAAATCAATAGCAGTTTGGGGAATTGTTTAATCTTTCCTATTTAACTTAGAATTGCTCCTCTTCAGCTTGCCGTTAGGGTATTATTTCAAAAGAAAATGAAGTAACTGGGGCAAAGAAACTGCACCACAGGGAAAACCACAACCCCCCATTAATGTAAATATGTAATACTAGAGAAGTCTATACTTTTAGCAGAATAATGCTTTTAAACCAGTCTAGTATTCAAGGGGGTAAAGCTCCATTTAAATCAATATGACTTTTGAGAAATTACATTTCTTCCATATAGTGCATGTGGTTTTCTCCAGGTTTTCTCTGCTTTCTTAACATAACATTAAATGCATGAATAGGAAACAGCCTTTGCCCTAGTGGCATAATAGCACACAAGAGGCTGACAGATTTTGAGCTTGACTCATCATGACTCAGTATGAGAACCAGGGTAGTGACTAGAAACAAAGCTGATTATGTCAACAATGGATGTTGGAACATAGGAATGGATTTAGTTTCACACATTATCTGCCTGAGGTTTTTAATCCACTGCACTGTTTATTTTACCTTCTTCTATGTCCACGTCCTTGTTTGCTCTACAGCTAGAATATTAAATGTTTGTACTTAATTACATGCTGTCAGTATTATTTATGATATTCAGCCAGTTAGTTATGTGTGATTACCTAGTGTGTCTGAGGTGTCTGCATCCTGCTCTGATCACCACAAACAGGTTTATGCCTATCTAGCACAGAACAAAATTGAAAATTATGACAGATGACTTCAATGCAGATAGGATGTTGATCCAGGGAACTATTTGACTGCTATTTGGAGTCAGGAAATAATTTTTTACCCACTTGGGGCTAAACTGGAAATGGCTTCAGAGGGCTTTATTTGCCTTCATCTTGATCAACAGGGGTGTTTTTGGCATGGGACAGGCTAAACCCATGGGATCCCTAATATGATATAGAGAAATTAAAAACAATACCTAAAAGAAACTGCTTTGAAGGATTCCTGAAAAATCAGGATTTATTGTGTGCAAAAATACATATAGGGAAGGATTGCATGGGTTGTTAACACTGTGAATGCTATAGAGGTGTCCAACATTTGTAAATGTAAAAACGATTGTAAAAAAGAACCTTCATAAATGAGCACAGACAGTGATTTTTCTCTGTGACCCCCTCCTTCAAGCACTTATTATTTATAGTGCAGTGAGTGGACTGGAGGCAAACTCAAAAAATCCCTTTAACTTACAGTGAGTTTATGGGCTATTCAGGTCCTAGAACACACCGATGGTAGTACTACTTTGTCCTCTTATGGCAGAAAGCATAAGGTTACATCCACAAATGGAGTATCATGCTGTGATCATCAGCTGATGCAGACAGGAGTGATACAAAGTGAGTTTGCATTGTGGGGAGTGGTGTTAGTGGGAGATATACAATCCTACCCTTCTCATGTCACCAGCCAATAAATTTGAATAGACCAAGCCCAGCACAGATGTTAGGTATCATCAGGGGTGGACTGACAGCACTCAGTGCCCCTGGGAAAATGGAGGCCGTGGGCCCCATTTACCCTGGCCCCAGTTGTGCCCCCCCAATTTATGTCCCACCCCAAGTTATCGCTCCAGCCTACCATCCCAGCCTGCCCCTTTTGCTAATTTTACAATTGGCATTAACATAGTGAAGAAAGGCACAGAGCTTACAGTTTAACTGGGGATACACTAGTGATACCACAGAGCTAACAACTGAACTGGCAAAACACTATTGATACCCCAGAGCTTACAACTCAAATGTAACCACACTATTGATACTAGAGAGCTTACCATTGAAATTATACTACAGTGGTGATACCACAGATCTAACAATTGAAATGGAGCAACAGAAGTAAAACCACAGAGCTTACAACTGAACTGGAGCAACACAAGTGATACCACAGAGCTTACGACTGAAATGGATCTACAGTACTAGTGCAGTTCCATTTCATTTGTAAGCTCTGTTGTATAACTTGTATTGTCCAGTTCAGTTGGAAACTCTGTGGTATCACTTTGTATTCCTTAATTTCTTTGTAAGCTCTCTTGTATCCCTCATATAGACCCATTAAAATGTTAAGATGTGGTATAATTTTGTTATATAAACACACTGGTCCTTCACCATTTGCATGTGCTAGCATTTTTTAGAAACTTTTTTTTTTTTTAGTAACTAGCAGAGACAGATGTAATCCTCAGTGATTAGACACAGCTAATCATTCAGATACATATTATGGCTGATGTACTGAGGTCCCTCTAGCATTCAATGGGTTAAAAGACCCATTGCATTCAAAGGGGATTCTAATTTGTCTCATATGGTGCATTGGTTTACTCCAGAATTACTCCATTTTCTTTGTGGATCAGCCCCACTACCCTTGCATATCTGTGTTGTAACCCTGTTGGTGACAGAAAATTCCATCTCTATCTAATCACAATTAACAGAAGGGGAAAAAAACGCAGTGAGATTAATGATATTTGTTAATTATTTGTGTTTTTTATTTTAATAAATATGGTAGAATAGTTTTGATTTATATATTTAATAAATGTAATCCTTTGAGAGCAACACATTGCGTTGTACACCTCTCATTCAAAGTGTTACCTTTTAGCACTAATAGGAAGAGAGGGCATGTAATAGGTACCTTGTACTTTAGCACTGGTACAAGATTGCTGCAAACTGCATCCTGCAACATTGCCTGCATCATGATTTTTGATAGTCAATGCAACCCTTTTAGGATCAGAGGAATGTGTACATTTCTCTTGAATTCGATGGCTTAATGTAGGGCAGTAGCAAACAATAAAAAGCAAGTAAAACTAACACCGTAAGGGGCATGGGGTGGGGGTAACATGGAAAATGTTGCTATATATTATGGATACGAACAGAAGGCTATTTAGGTGATGTACTAAGAAAATATATGCAATACTGGGACAAACCAACTGCATCATAGGGAACAAATGAACCCCATGGAATGTTAGAGATGTCTGGAGATGTCTCTAGTATTCAAGGGGATATAATCCACATTTGCGTGAATGGGAATTTTGGGAAGCAGTGTTATATTGTCCAAGCCATAGTTGGTTAAGGTTTCCTCTATCATTTCTCCACTTTTCTTTAATCAGATGTATGATTTATGAAAAATACAAAGCGTCACACAACACTTATTCCTCCCTCCCACCCCCTTTTATATTCCCCACCTCCAGAAAGGGAGGATTTGGTGCGTCTCAGGACTTGACAGGCACAATAGTACCAACAGTACAACCGCATGTCATGTCCAGTTATACAATTGCAATACAGGACCTTATAGGTCCTGTAAACCAATAGATCAGTTTGCTGCCCACTAGCTGCATCCATTTTTCTGGCTTCCCACTCCCCTCCTCCAATCACCCCCTGGACATGGCCAGGCCTGGGCCGAGGGTGACCATATTTCCTTTCTGCCATTCAGGGACACTGATGTGATGGGAGAGGCAAAGTAGTTCTTGACTCTAGTGATTCTAGGTCATCTGACATCATGTGACCCCACACCTACATCACTGGATATAATATCTGCACTTCCTCTGGACCACAGAGTTCTAAACACTGGAGGGATACTATACACTGTTATATACATAGTTACATAGTTACATAGTTACATAGTAATTTAGGTTGAAAAAAGACTTGCGTCCATCCAGTTCAACCCTTTTCCTATTCCTGTTTACCATCGCTGACCCAAAAGAAGGCATCCGACTCCAAATGGCAATCAGATTTCTCCCTGGATCAACAATCCCTAACTAAATATTAATCCCAATACTAACGTGCATAGCCCTCTATATTATGCTCTTTTAAATAAGTATCCAGGCCCCTTTTAAAAGCATCTAATGTATTTGATAGCACCACCTCCTCCGGAAGGGCATTCCATACCTTTATTGTCCTTACTGTAAAGAAACCCTTCCGCTGTTGTAGACTAAATCTCCTTTCCTCAAGTCTAAGCGGGTGGCCCCTTGTCCTGTGTACTGTTCTGTTAATGAACAGGTCTTTTGAAAGCCCTTTATATGGGCCTTGAACATATTTATATAGTGTTATCATATCCCCTCTAAGACGCCGTTTCTCTAGTGTGTACAAGTTTAACTTTTCTAGCCTTTCTTCATAACTAAAACATTCCATTCCCCTTACTAGTTTTGTAGCCCTCCTCTGCACTCTCTCTAGTTCCATAATGTCCTTCTTCAGAAAGGGCGCCCAGAATTGAACAGCATATTCTAGGTGGGGTCTTACCATGGACCTGTAAAGAGGCATAATTATATCTTCCTCCCTTGAGTCAATACCCCTTTTAATACATGTCAATATCTTATTGGCCTTTGCAGCTGCCAGCTGGCACTGCATGCTACTGCAAAGTCTATTGTCTACCATTACTCCTAAATCCTTTTCATTAGTAGATTTCCCCAGAGAAACACCATTTAAACTATATGTTGCATTTTTATTATTATACCCAAAATGCATAACTTTACACTTGTCTATATTGAATCTCATTTGCCATTTGCCTGCCCAGTTACTCAATTTGTCCAAGTCCTCTTGTAATGAAGACACATCCAGTTCAGACTTTATTGCCTTACTTAATTTTGTGTCATCGGCAAACACTGATACATGGCTTCCTATGCCCTCTGGGAGGTCATTAATAAACAAATTTAAAAAGAAGAGGACCCAGGACAGATCCCTGAGGCACTCCACTTATCACGTTTATCCAACTGGAGAACTTGCCATTTACTACCACTCTTTGCATTCTATCTTTCAGCCAATTTCCAATCCACTCACAAACATTTTGCCCTAGTCCTATTTCATTCAATTTGTACAGTAACCTCTTGTGTGGAACCGTATCAAATGCCTTGGCAAAGTCTAAATAGATCACGTCAACCGCCTCTCCCTCATCTATATTATTACTTACTTTTTCATAAAATGCGATCAAGTTCGTTTGACAAGACCTATCTTTCACAAAGCCATGTTGGCTATTGCTAATGATATTCCTGTTCCAGCAGAATTCTTGAATATATTCCCTTAGCAACCTTTCAAACAGCTTCCCTACCACAGATGTCAAGCTTACGGGTCTGTAGTTTCCTGGCTGGGACTTTGATCCCTTTTTAAATATGGGCACCACATCTGCTTTACGCCAATCCATGGGCACCATACCAGAAATAAAAGAATCCCTGAAAATCAGATATATCGGTCTGGCCAGGGTCTGGCCTAGCTCCCTAAGTACCCGTGGGTGTATACCATCTGGCCCCGGAGCCTTGTCTACCTTGACACCATTCAATTGTTTTAACACTTTTTCTTGTGTTAGCCAGTCCCATGCTTGCTGTGCCTGTTCTGTAAAAGTAGTTTGCAGATTCTTGTCCAATGGGTCTTCCTTGGTAAAAACAGAAGAAAAGAAATTATTTAAAATATCTGCCTTCTCTCTGTCACCTTTGACCATCTCACCCGTTTCAGCTAACAAGGACCCAACATTATCAGACTTTAATTTTTTGCCATTAATGTATTTAAAGAATTTTTTTGGGTTGCTTTTGCTCTCCTTAGCAATATTTTTTTCATTCTCCAGTCTAGCTAATTTAATAGCCTTTTTACAGGTTTTGTTGACATTTTTGTATTCTGCAAATGCCTCTGCTGATCCCTCAGCTTTGTAATGTTTAAATGCCGCTTTCTTGTTATTTATTTCATGAATTACTTTACTGGTTAGCCACATTGGTTTCAATTTGCTTCTTTTGTATTTGTTTCCAACAGGGATAAATTTATATGTGTATTTTTGCAATATTATTTTGAAGGCATTCCACTTACCTTCTGTGTTTTTTCCTGAAAATATTTTATCCCAGTCAACGAGACCAAGGGATGAATTAAACCTGCTAAAGTTGGCCTTTTTAAAATTCAGTGTTTTGGTGGAACTCGTATCAACTTGTTTTTTTGAATTAATCTCAAACGATACCATGTTATGGTCACTATTCCCCAAGTGCTCCCTTACTTGGATGTTAGAGATAAGTTCTTCATGGTCAGTTATTACCAAATCCAGACATGCATTCCCTCTGGTTGAGGTCTGCACTAGTTGTGACAAAAAATTGTCATTCAACAAGTTCAGAAACTTGCTGCTTTTAGCAGAGTTAGCTATTCCATTTTTCCAGTCTATTTCTGGATAATTAAAATCCCCCATAATTATAGTTCTCCCTATTTGGGAAGCCTTTTCTATTTGCATTAATAGCTGTGTTTCTTCAAGGTCACCAATGTTTGGTGGTTTATAACAAATACCCACTAATATTTTCTGGGCAGTTTTATCCCCAGTGACTATTTCAACCCACAGGGATTCCACATGTTCACTACTGTCCTCACATATATCTTCCCGCAATTGAGGCAATAATGCTGGTTTGATATACAGACAGACCCCACCACCTCTTTTGCTTGACCTATCTTTTCTAAATAACATGTAGCCCTCTAAATTGATTGACCAATCATGTGTGTCATCCCACCATGTTTCTGTTATGCCTATCAAGTCATAGTTTTCAATTTCAGCTACCAGCTCCAGTTCCCCTATTTTACCAGTTAAACTTCTGGCATTTGCAAGCATACAATTTATGCCACTGCTGTGTTCCATTTGTGATTTAATTTTGTTGTGGCTTATAGTCTTCTCCCTATCATCTGTACTAACCCCGCCCCCAGATCCTCCCACCTGGTTATTAACTACATCGCCTTCCCTTTCTATACTATCTATCCCAGTATTTATTGGCCCCTCCCCCCCCCTTCCTAGTTTAAAATCTCCTCCAACCGTCTGGTAATCCTCTCCCCAAGCACTTGAGACCCTCTTGCATTCAGGTGCAATCCATCCCTGCTATAGAGATTGTACCCCAAAGCAAAATCAGCCCAGTGCTCTAAAAACCCAAAGCCCTCCTTCTTACACCAAGACTTCAGCCATGCATTGAGCTCCCTAATCTCCCGCTGTCTCTCTGGCGTAGCGCATGGCACAGGTAGTATCTCTGAGAATACTACCTTGGAGGTCCTGTTCCTAATCTTACTGCCTAAATCCCTAAAATTACCTTTTAGGACTCTCCACCTTCCTCTAACTTTGTCATTGGTACCAATATGCACCAAGACAGCTGGATCCTCTCCAGCCCCTCCCAATAATCTGTCCACCCTGTCTGCAACATGCCGAACCCGGGCACCCGGGAGACAGCAAACCATTCGGTTGCTGCGATCAGAGCCACAGATTACCCTATCTGTTCTCCTAATAATAGAGTCCCCTACCACCACAACCTGCCTAGGCTTCACTTCCCTCTGGATCCCCTCTGTGCTAGAGGAGCTGTTCTCCCGGCTGTTAGGGAGAACAGTCCTCTCCAGCAATTCCACCTCTGGGTTTGCCTTCCCAACATCTTCACTTAAATGAGCAAATTTGTTTGGATGGAAAAACTCAGGACTGGCTGCCCTCTTCCTCTTCCCTCCCCCACTGCAACCACTTCTAACTGTCACCCAGCTATGTGCCTGGTTCCCTTCTAGCTGATCTCCTCCCTCTTTGCTAGGTGACCCAGCTAGACTCTGCTCCGTTAGCAAGAGACTCCTCTCAAGGTTGTCAATGTCTCTCAATGTTGCAATATGACCCTCTAGAGCTCCAATCTGAGCTTCTAGAAGGGCCACTTGCTCACATTTGCTACAGCGGTATGGACCCTGGAACTGCTGTTCCAAGCATGCATACATATGGCATGATGTGCACTGAGTGAGATCTCCAATCTTGCTCATCTTGTATGGTGCAAATGTGAGTTCCTAAAATGTAAGCAATTAATTTACCTGTGTTGCACTAACTGCTGTGTTTCACAAACTGTACACTTATTACAGAGCACTTAGGAAAGAGCACGCTCTATTTGTGAGCAAGCTCTGTGAGTCCTGTACCTAGATTTATACAGGCCTACACAGGGGATTGTTCACAAACCCCACCCTTAATTAATTAATTACACACACTCCCAGAGAAAAACACAACCTTTTAAACTTTAACCCTTTAACCTTCTTACTGCAGGTTAGAATGTCAACACAAAAAACACTTTTTCCAATGCTGGGATGTCCAACTGTTCAATTCAAATTACTCCAGAACACACTTGAGCTTGTGAGCAAGATCTGTGAGTCCTGTACCTAGATTTATACAGGCCTACACAGGGGATTGCTCACAAACCCCACCCTTAATTAATTAATTACACACACTCCCAGAGAAAAACACAACCTTTTAAACTTTAACCCTTTAACCTTCTTACTGCAGGTTAGAATGTCAACACAAAAAACACTTTTTCCAATGCTGGGATGTCCAACTGTTCAATTCAAATTACTCCAGAACACACTTGAGCTTGTGAGCAAGATCTGTGAGTCCTGTACCTAGATTTATACAGGCCTACACAGGGGATTGCTCACAAACCCCACCCTTAATTAATTAATTACACACACTCCCAGAGAAAAACACAACCTTTTAAACTTTAACCCTTTAACCTTCTTACTGCAGGTTAGAATGTCAACACAAAAAACACTTTTTCCAATGCTGGGATGTCCAACTGTTCAATTCAAATTACTCCAGAACACACTTGAGCTTGTGAGCAAGATCTGTGAGTCCTGTACCTAGATTTATACAGGCCTACACAGGGGATTGCTCACAAACCCCACCCTTAATTAATTAATTACACACACTCCCAGAGAAAAACACAACCTTTTAAACTTTAACCCTTTAACCTTCTTACTGCAGGTTAGAATGTCAACACAAAAAACACTTTTTCCAATGCTGGGATGTCCAACTGTTCAATTCAAATTACTCCAGAACACACTTGAGCTTGTGAGCAAGATCTGTGAGTCCTGTACCTAGATTTATACAGGCCTACACAGGGGATTGCTCACAAACCCCACCCTTAATTAATTAATTACACACACTCCCAGAGAAAAACACAACCTTTTAAACTTTAACCCTTTAACCTTCTTACTGCAGGTTAGAATGTCAACACAAAAAACACTTTTTCCAATGCTGGGATGTCCAACTGTTCAATTCAAATTACTCCAGAACACACTTGAGCTTGTGAGCAAGATCTGTGAGTCCTGTACCTAGATTTATACAGGCCTACACAGGGGATTGCTCACAAACCCCACCCTTAATTAATTAATTACACACACTCCCAGAGAAAAACACAACCTTTTAAACTTTAACCCTTTAACCTTCTTACTGCAGGTTAGAATGTCAACACAAAAAACACTTTTTCCAATGCTGGGATGTCCAACTGTTCAATTCAAATTACTCCAGAACACACTTGAGCTTGTGAGCAAGATCTGTGAGTCCTGTACCTAGATTTATACAGGCCTACACAGGGGATTGCTCACAAACCCCACCCTTAATTAATTAATTACACACACTCCCAGAGAAAAACACAACCTTTTAAACTTTAACCCTTTAACCTTCTTACTGCAGGTTAGAATGTCAACACAAAAAACACTTTTTCCAATGCTGGGATGTCCAACTGTTCAATTCAAATTACTCCAGAACACACTTGAGCTTGTGAGTATACTATACACGGGGGTTAGCAACATGACACCTTCCAGCTGCTGCCAGAATACATCTTCCATCATGTTCCACAAGAAGTTGGCTGATGGAGAATAGGGTTGCCACCTAGCCGGTATTTTACCGGCAGGCCGGTAAAAAATTGGCTTCTGTCCAATGTTAAGTCTATGGAGGGAATGCCATGGTCGGTATTTTTTTGCAGAAAAGGTGGCAACCCTAATGGAGAATGATGGGATTTTTAGTGTCGCAGTAGCTGAAGGACCTCATGTTAGCCATCACAATGTGATATATATACATCCACTGAGAAAGCTAGTACTTTTGGAGGCACACCCAATGCACAAAGGAAATCAATAAAAATTCCCATTAATTTAAATTTAGTATTAACTTCTTGAATACTAGAGAAGTCTTCAGTGTATTGCTCTAGAATTCAGTTAGAACTGTAGACACATTTTGCATACATATATGGAAACAGTGGTGCAATTATAGATCAAACTAACTGCATCATAGGAAAAAAATTCTCTTTGATCTAAATGAGGATTTTAACCTTTTATATGCCAGAGGGAGTGTCTAATACATTGTCACTCATTCTACCCCTCAAACGGTTAAAACATGCCTTGAATGTCTTTCTTACAATTCACTGGAGTCCTTTCCCACATTAAAGAGGTTAAAACTCTGTTTAAATCACTGGAAATTTGGATTTGAGAATTTGTTTAAAATCTCTCATTGAACAATTGAGAGAAATCCAGTGCTTTGCAAGCAGAGCAGAGTGTTCAAGATGTTAACTTTGGCATTCAAAACATTAAACATGCAAACATTTAAATGCAAAATAGAGTGAATGATTAATCTGGCAAAGAGTCATGGTGTATGGGAGGGCAACTGGTTCTGGTGGAAGGCCATGGTGGATAAGACCCTGCAGGGCACATCTCTCTGCTCAGTCCAGTCTCACCCTGCACTCCCTTTCTTGTCACTGCTTTGAGCTGATAGGTATATAGCATCTCCAGCCAGCCAATCAGAGAAAGAAGTATAACATGACAGTACTCCTTTCTCCCATTGGCTGGTTGGAGGTGTTATCTGATAAACATTCCCAACCCAGCCAGTCCATGGCTTGAACCATTGAAGTTCATCAATGAGGGACACATGCACAAATTAAGGGACAGTCCCAGATTGCCCGGGCCCTCAATTCCAGTGGGCACCCCAAGTCCGATGGGGCCCCCCTGCAACACTGGAGCTGCGGGGGCCTACACTATGCGTCTGCAGTTGAATTAGTCTTTTGCCAATTATACACACACACAAATTATCAGACCAAAAGCCATTTAAGATTATTCAAGTAAACTGCAAGATTATCTGTCATTGATTTCCTTTGTTTTGGTTATCCGTGAGATTCCTGATATGTATAGAATGTGTTCCTGTCAGGTTGCAAATATATGTGCTATTCGAACTGCTTCACTCTGTGCAGTGATACCTGATAGCTGTTGCTGGAGTCCAAGGGCAGGGCTGGGTGCCACACAACCCCTGCAAAACATCACCAGTGGAGTTTTGAAACAGAGCCCCTTGCTGTGAGTGTCTGCACAGGGGCAGGTCCAGGAGGAAAGATGTTGGAAGACGGGTGTCGCTGAACAGGTGCTGGAAGCCAGGAACTGGAAGGCCTAATGCTGGAGGCAAAAGGTTGGAAAGCCTGAAGCCAAATACTAGGAACTGAAGGACTGGATCAGGATTGTCTTGTCCTGGAGGCCAGAGAATGGAAAACCTGGTGCAATGTTCCTCAGAGTACGTCCCCAAATAACACATTGATATCTCAGAAACCCTAAGAGACTCATTGGTTTTAGCTAGATGTCTTATTATGTGAGAATAAGATTTGAGTTTTGTACAGTAGGAAAATAGGCAGACTAGATGGGCCGAATGGTTCTTATCTGCCATTAAGTTCTATGTTTAATGAAAGTCCTCAGTCCTTTTCTCTTGCACAGAGTGGTACACAGACACAGGAAGGCCAAAGGTGGGGGTAGATGGCTCCATGTTGGCAGCAGAACTAGGAACAGAAGTGGTATCATTGGTACCTGGGAGGCAGATGTGGCAGAAGGCAGAGTAGAAGCTAGGTATTCTAATGCACAAGTGTCAGCAGTAGCTGAATTAGAAACTGGAGTTGCTGGCACCACAAGAGACCCAGGAGCAGAGGATGCTGATTCCTGGGCGACAGTAGCAGCAGGAGGACTGAAGCTAGGCGATGACGGAGGAACTGGAGAAAAGCTGCAGGCATCATGGTGACAGTCTAGGGAGCAAAAAGAGAGTTCTGGACCTGTTAATTGCAAGCAACCCCAAAGGGTCCAAAACTGGGCAGTGGAATCCTTAATGGACAAGAGGACATAAAGTGTCCAGACCTGCCACAGTAAAAGCAGAGAGTCTTGGATTTCCTCCAGTTCCTCTCCTCCTGTGAAACTGAGGTCTTAGCAACACCAGTAGATGAGGGTTTAGGAACAGATTTCACATAAAGCACCTTCTGAGGAACCTGGGAGAAAGATGGGATGGAGTTCTTGGCAGAAGTCAGCAACCTGGAGCATAGCTCCCTTAGCCCCTCCTCTGTGAAAATCCCTGCTGCAGCACCCACACAGTCTGTGGCAGGAGTTTGTTCAATTAAGCTAACCCTGCAGACTCCATGGTATGACTTTGGTGTAATGTAATGGTTCCTGATAGCCAAGCTTGAGTAGTTGCTGGAGTCCAGGTGCAGGGTAGCAAACACCCATGCAAAACCACACCAGATGAGGGCCTGAGTTTGGAGACAGGACTGACAGCTGTGTTGTGTCTGCATAGGGGCAGATACAGGAGGACAGGTGCTGAGGAAGGGTGCTGCATAACCGGAGCTGGAGTACTGGTACTGGAGGCCAGACACTGGAAGGTCTGAAGCTGGATACCAGGAACTGGAGGACTTGAGCAGGAAACATGGTGTTGAAGACCAGAGACTGGAAAGCCTGAATCTGATACAAGGAACTGGAGGACTGGTGCAGGAGAGCCTGCTACTGGAGGTCAGAAATGCCACCAGGAGCATAAAATCATAACTCCCCTGAGGGCATAATTTTATCATAGAGTTTATTTTGTAGTTCAGCATAAAATTTTAAATTGATAATACATGCTTATTTGATACTGAGTGAGAGGCAATTAAATCCATCATTCTCTTCTGCCAGATTCCAGCTGGAGAATCCCAAAGACCCATAGGCAGACACACTTGTACATATATGCTGTATGTATATGTATCCCAGTAATAGAGGCATTTATTTTTTTCCCATAGTTCCCTGAATCACTTATACAAGGCAAAGAAATAATCAGATCATTGAGAAATACACATCTGTCAATGATTATGGCCAATGAGGCCGAAGTACTGAGAAGAACTTGATCATACTGAGGGCAAACTAACTGCACCATGGAGGACAAATGGAAACAACCAGTAATATAGTTGTAGTTTATAACCCCTTCAATCTGATGAGGTCTCTAAAGCATTTTCAGAAGGCCTTCATAAAGGAATTCAAATGCATACTGGTAATATTTGAATGTTGCAAGAGCTATTCGGGGAATATATAATGGTCTTTTCAGTGGCCCTTTATTCCTCTGTATTTGTATCACTGAGATAGTTCTGTGTGTACATTGCTCCCTGTGGGGCCTTATGCAGAAGGAAATGAAGAACATTTTGGAGCAATCCAACTGCGCTAAAGGGGACAAATAATTCCCACTGATTTAAATATGTTTTTTTTTAACAAATCTCGAATCCCAGAGAGGTATCCAGTTCATTGCATTGGAGATCTCTCAATTACTCAAGATTTACAAGCCCTTTGTATGCGTTGGAGATCTCTCCATTACTAAAGAGTTTAAAAGCCATTTTTAAATAATTGGGAATTTGGAAAATGTTATTTGTCCCATTATGGTACAGTTGGCTTGCTTCAGAATAGCTTCAGTTCTTCGTAGTACATCAACCTCAATAAATAGAGCACACTCAAATGAATCCCATTGTAATACAATTCACAGTTTGCATGATGGCTTTGACATTACCGATTTATCTTCTTTCCCAACATCTGCTTTCTCATTGACATTTCTAGCCTGCAGAGAAAACACTGTAAAATAATACAGGCATGCTACACAGATGAGGAGCAGTAAAAGAACAGAGGTAAAGAGATATAACTGGCCAAAGAGAGAAGAAAAACAGGAAACAGATGCCCAGCATACTTATGATTTAGGATATCAGTCTTGAGCGGACCAGATGACTACAAATAGAGTACATGTGAATCCAAATGTTTCAGGGCTGTTGTTTATTAAGGTCAGTGAAATGAAAGTTTCACTTTGCAGGTATACTTTCCTTATTATGCTGCAGTAACGTATTTAGTCCTAGGCCATGTAGACCTAGGCCTATGGTGGCACATTGGCAGGTATGTCAGATTTTGATCTGGGTGTTCAACGTTTTTAATATGCTACTGCATAAACCATGAGAGCCAGAATAAATGACTTTGCTGCTTTCACCCATTTTGCACTCCAACACTGGAGTGAGTATTTTTGAGCATCTGAGCAAGACCATCACTTCCTTTCCTCTCTGTCTGAATCACATGGTGGTGACTTTGTGATGTCACCACACCATTTACATGACCAAAGACTGGGAAAGGAGGGAAGGGGTCAGGTGCACACTGCAAGAAGGAGCTCAGATTGGGATAAGTATGTGGAACAGCCTCAGTGTCTGTTTGCATAAGTAATTGTTTGAGGACCACAGTGGCATGCAACACATTAAAAAGCAATGCTTTGCACACCCATCTGATTCTTAAGAGGTTAATGCTCATTTAGCTAACTGTCAAGTTTTCTCAGGGCTGTGCATTACTAACAACAATACCATTTTGTCTGAAGTCACCTAACTACTCTAGTGGTAGACAGTGGCAATTTCGTACTAGCCTCATGCGACTCAGTACCACTATGTCTGTGTAACTATCTCCATTCATTTAATTCATTAGACTGAACAGCAGAGTTAGGTAACCTGCAATCCTAAAGGCTCCAGCTGTTGTGTACAGTGGACTACAAGTTGTAGACCATAAGAGCAGAATCCTGCAGTGCCCAGGTTGCCCAACCATGCTGTTCATTTTAAAGAATAAAAATCCTATTAGCCCCTTCAAATTTTGCCATTGTGCCTTTGTTCAAGAGATAATATCTTTAATCAGCCCTGGATGTCATGTAAATGTAGGCAGACACATTAATTTTAACTTTCAAATATATATTTATGGAAACTGTTATGCACAAAATTTTTGTTTTTGTTATTCTGATTATGAGACCAAAAATAATAATCTTACTCCTTGACAAACGTCCTATAACATTTAGTTGTGCTTCAAACATCCTAGACTGCAGGTTAGGGGATCCGTAAGCAAAAAACATTAAGAACCACTGTCTCAACCCTTAACACATTGCTTTGCAATCTATTATACATCCTTCTGGTCATAAAAAGGATAAGTACTTTCAGCAAGTCTACCTGGTTTACTTTGAAAAAACTTATTAACAGTTTTGTCAATGGCTGTATAGAAATGATGGGCACTCTAAATAGATATCCGTGGCTTATCAAAGTGCCACAGCATCTTGGATGAGCCAACAGAATTTTGTTCTGCGGCACTGCTAACAACTGTCATGTCTGCCTTCACAGACATGACATCTAGGACTGCTTTAAGACATATTTCTTGAACAAATATACAAAGGCTAAATTCATTTTAATTTGTGTGTAAAATGTCCTTAATAGACATAATTGGGAATGCTGTTTTTGCAGTTTGAAATGAGAGATAAGAACTAATGCAGTTAATTTATAGCAAGTGGTACTCACTGCTCTCCAGTTCATAAAGGTTGCTACTAGTGGTGTAACTATTTTCACAAAACTATACTGCATGGGGCATACCTGTTGAGCCATGGGGCTGATATGGCCCATTGGATGAAAGACAATGGGCCAACTGCACCTCTTGCACCCCTGCAGATACACCTCTGACTGCAACCTTATCTCAGCTCATTTACATACAATATTGCACTTTTGCTTCCAAGACACCTATCATGACCGCTGCTGTGGTAGAGGTCAGGGATCTCTATAAATGCAGGAATGTCTGCCCCCACAGAGCACACATTAGACTGTATTTCTGAAAACAAACAGAAATTGTTTACATTTGCGGGTATGAATTACTGGGCAAGTAAAACAAGAATATGTAACCCTAGGTGTTAATGGTCCTTTAGTCACATAATGATAGAAGATACATTAGATACATTTTATGTCTCTATCCCATGGGAAGCACGGATGCAACGTTGGTGATGTCACGCATTGTGAAATATATAATGCTGGACTATGGCTCCTTACACAATTAATGCTATTAATAAATGTACCAAAGTGTATCTTTACTGCAGTCACACAGTAACACAGTGAAGGGGGCTACCAGCAGATATATCACACTAGGAACGTCGGGAATTGTGATTTTCATTACAGCCTCCAAACAATGCCCTAGCCATGTGAGTCCCAGCCAGCAATATTCCACTGGCTCAAACTCCCCTCCTTCTTTTGGAAAGGTAGTAGAATGCAGGGGAAAGGTGAGTTCACAACAAAGTGCTGGAGACCACTGCAGCACTGAAGGGGTTAAAAGTCCTGTTTAAAATACTAGAAATGTTCATTTGTCCCCTATAGTGTAGTTAGTTTGCTGCTTTTTTTTCTTCTTCAATATCTCCATTTATGTTACAGCTGGTAGTTGCCTTCCCCAGGTAGACAGGGCACCAACCTGGCATACTGCACTAGGTGCAAGGTAGGAGTCATGTCTCTCCTCCCCTTGTATCACATATGCAGAGAGAGGTAGCACTGAGTACACTGGTCTATTTTATCTCAAACCGTCTTTGCTTTCCAGCAGGGCTCTGCTTGTGATAATGGTAAACAGGAGGCAAAACAAAAGCAGGGTCAGGAGGAGGTTTGACATAAATTGCAAGAGTTGTTATTGGAATACAATAGCAATTATTCTTACATGGAATTGTAGATGAAAAAATAGTTGTGGATTCAGAAAGCATGACATAAACACAATGAAATCCTTTCCCAACATGCAGTCTGGCTGTGTTCACAACTTCATCTTAATTTAGGTCTATAGCTATTGACCATTGGAAACAAGTAGGGATAAGGAAGAACAACTTTAGTAGGGGAAGCATTCTGTCCTGGAGTCTGGCAGGCCCACCTCCATGTCCACTATATGTAGTACTAATTAAAGATTATTTTGGGGAACCCATTTTCTGCCTTGGTTATGGTATGAGGAGGTGTATTATTATTATTATTATTATTATTATTATTATGAGGTATGTATGTATGTATGTATTGGAGAGATACATTGTTAGTCCTACTTTATATACCACACAGCAGTTGCTGTACCCACTCTACAAGTACTGAACCCAAAGACAAAGGTTTAAGTTGCAATAACTTTTGAATATAACATTTCTCAGGAGTGACGGTTTTTTTTTTACTTTTCTCATATTCTCTCCCCACAATGCCTCTTCCTTCCCAGTAATGTCTATGAACCATGACTTCTTCCCACTTCTCCTCACCCCTTTTTGACTCCTGCCACCTTGTACATTATCCTCATTTCCCCATCCTGTGTATATGTGTCTGGCACTCATGTCATGTGTGAGCAAGTGAGCAGTTATGGTCTTGTGACTGTGCACTCCTTACATCTGGGGTAGTGTTGGATAGGTATTTTTTACTAACATTTTTACACAAGATAATCTTTTACAAATGGCCTTAAGGAGATCTAACATTCTAATAGCATCGCCTATTTATTTTACTATGGGCCAGAAAATTCTAATCCTAAAATTTATACATTTTTCCTGGTGAATGAAACAATTATAGTACGTCCATTGCAAAGAGATTTTTTTTCATTTATTCATGTGATTTAATGAATACACAATATATTTTTTCTTATTCAGACTGTTAGCAATAGCACCAACTGCTGTCTAAAAGTAATTTTAACCCTTTGAGTGCCAGAGGGATATGGAACACATTGCAAAGCATAGGTCTTCAATCCATCATATTCTGCAGGAGAGCTTGATTCCTAGACTTTGGTTCTCTATTGTAATTCATGTGTACAGCTACTATAAATAAATAGTTTAATTATCCCAGATGAAGGGTATATCAATACAGAAAATCAGTACCTGATATCCATTGTATCTGGAACTTGCATCTTGTGATTTTAAGGAGTGGATTCAATAGGGAATGCAAATTGTCCCTATTTTTAACCTTTTAAGTGCCAGATGGGTATGCAACGCATTGCTCTGCAATGTGTTCCATACCCTTCTGGCACTCAAAGGGTTAATTGTGGCTACTGTTACTATAGATTGTATATAACTCAGTGTAATATGTGTAACTAACCCCAAACAGGAAGCCGTGGATCCAAAACAGGTCAGATTTCTGCTTTAACTCTTTCAATGCATGACTGGTGTGCAATGCGTTGGGAACCTGTCTGGCACTCAAAGGCAACCTGTATGTTTTTTAATGAACAAGAATAAAGGAAATGTTTTATATTTAACTTTTCCCTGTGATGTGGTATTTACTACTTGTATCCCATAGGTATTGATAAGTATGTTACAGAAAGCAATGAGGAAATTAAACAGCTATTCAGAGCAGCGTGATAGAAATACTTGGAATGACAGAAGTGCCTGGACTCCAAATTTGAACACAATGGGGGGGGGGCAGAATGTATAAGAATAGCCAAAGAAATATGTTAAAAAGTCGGCTGGGAGTCAGTGTGACAAGGTGAATGTATTTTTGTACTGTTCCAAACTTTAGACCATGTTGCAATGGCATAGCATTTGGGATCCGTTTTGCTATAATGTATGATACAATTTGTCCCTTATTTTTTATTTGTGCCTACTTAAAGTTTCCTCTTGCTCATTTTTTTCAACTTTGTTGCAAACATCTCCAATATCTTCATTGCACTGCCTGCATTTCCACCATTTTATATGTTAACTTTGCCCTATTGCACCTTTTATACATCTCCCAAATGAATGTAAGATATTGATTTACTACTTTGATACATCTCTCACCTGGAACAGCTGAATGAATTCTTTATTGTAAACATCTATCTGTCTAAGGCGAGAGAGTGTTTATGATTTATAGTCACACCTATGACTACCTGAAACGTATCCTTTGAGGGTCAGAGAGCTATCCAACATATTGTAACACAATGCATTGTATACCTCACTGGCTCTTAAAGAGGGAACATTACCACCTAGTGATTACAATATAATACAGCAGTTTAATGTACATTACCACCTAGTGATTACAATATAATACAGCAGTTTAATGTAAAGAAAAAAGTTTGAACTGTTATAACTTTTGAGTGAAGATCAGCAGTGCAAGTACCATTATTTTACTAATGAAAAATTCCTATATAAAGTAGAAATATATTGCCTAACACAATATATTATTTATGCAAGGAAGATAAGAAAAACTAGATTGTGCCAGTAGTGCCTTATGAATAGGTAAATACAATGACTATTGTTTATAATAAACGATGTATAGTAATCTGGTTGAGCCGCGGGAGAGTTTCTGCTGTCAGAGCAAATACCCGAGCAGAGAGGGGTTGAATATCTGTCTGTGATTTATAGTTGTAAGATGGCATATGCTGATTTCAGCCACACAATAATAATAATAATAATTTGTGATTTTTATAGTGCTTTTCTCCCTGTGAGACTCAAAGCGCTTTACAAATATACAAACAGACATAAAAATTAAGAGTTCCTTATGGTCACATGAGTTGACTGAATGCCTGATAAAAGAGATGGGTCTTTAGCTTTTTTTAAAAAGTCTGTAATGATGGTGCCTCTCTGATTGAGAATAGTTAAATGTTCCAGAATGTGGGGGCAGCGTGGCTGAATGCCCGGGAACCTGAGGTTGTCTTTATTCTGGGTACTGACAGGAGGGATCTGTTGGCTGACTGCAGTGAGCGGGATTGAATATAGGGTGTCAGGAGCTCTTTCAGGTACTGTGGGCCTTGATTATTTAAGGCTTTGAAGGTCAGCAGGCCAATTTTAAAAAATGTTCGCCATTTAATTTGAAGCCAATGCAGTGAGTGGAGAACAGGTGCTATGTGACATGAGCGAGTTTGATTGGTCAGTAGTCTGACTGCTGCATTTTGTACTATCTGTAGGCGATGGAGTTCTTTTTCTGGAAGGCCCAAGTAAAGTACATTACAGTAATCTAGACGAGAAGACACAAATGCATGTAATAATGTTGGCATATTATCTGGTGGAATTAAGTGTTGTATCCTGGCTATGTTTCTCAGATGAAAGAAGGCAGATTTTGTTACGGAAGAAATCTGCTGTTTAAGTGACAGTTCAGAGTCAATAATCACTCCGAGATTTCGTACCTCTGTTGAACTAATGAGTTCAGAGCCTCCAAATTCCAGACCAGTTGGGCGATCATGAGATATTCTTGTTGCCCAGGATCCCCTCACCAAGAGTAACTCTGTTTTGTCAGAATTCACTTTTAGTCACTAGCATTCATCCACTTTATGAAGTGTACTAAGCAACTGCTCATGAGGCATGTTGGGTCTTTAGTATCTGAAGCAAAGGAGAAGTAGAGTTGTGTGTCATCTGCATAGCAGTGATATCTTAGGCCATCATGTAATGATGTCCCCCAGTGGTAGCAAGTAAATTGCAAATGGCATGGGAAACAAGATAGAACATTGTAGAACTCCGCAGGCTGATTTTGTTGGTGCAGATGAGCAAGATTCTGATGTTACTCTCAGTGATCTACCAGTGAGGAAAGATTTAAACCAGTTCATAACTGTGCCTCCTAGACCACAGATGTGCTGGAAGCGCTCTATTAAAATCCCATGGTCAGTGGTGTCAAATGTGGCTGAGAGATCCAGGAGGATTAGGATGGAGTAATCACCTTTGTCTCTCGCCATAAGGAGATCATTTAGCACTCGGAATAACGCTGTCTCCATGCTGTGGCGGCATCTGAAACCTGACTGGAAAGGATCAAAGATGTTATAGCTTGATAGATGAGCCTCCATTTTTGTGAGGGCTGGAGCGAGTCTTTCAGTGCATGTGGATATAAGACGAGTTGGGGCAGGGTCTAAGTCACATGCAGTGGGGCACAACTTTTGCATGGTTCCTTTAACTTCCTCTATATCCACATTTGTAAAAGTAGACCATAAACTGGGGGAATCTGGCATTCCACTGTAGTGGTTCTGGTGGGTAACTGGCTGGCCTGCAGTGATAGAGGCCCGGATGGAGGAAATCTTGTCTGTGAAGAAGGTCACAAATTCCTCACACTTATACTGAGAGAAGTTGGTGGGTATATGCATGCATGCCGTTCTACTGTGCGAAACAGTTGCCTGGGTCTGTTGCGGGAGAGTGTAATTTCACATGACAAAAATGAAGATTTTTTCGGAGTTATCTTAAATTGATAATCATTGAGGTGTTTGGTAAGAGCGGCTTTGTCCTCTGGGTCACGTGTCCTATGCCACCTTCTCTCGAGTTTACGGCCTGTCCTCTTCATTTCTCTGATGGTGCTATCAAACTAAGGTGCATTGTTGTGAGTTTTGATAGTGCGTATGCGTGTTGGTGCAATGGTTTCTAGGGTGTCTCTCATGGTTTTGTTGTACAGTTGGACTAAGGAGCTGAAGTTTTCACAAGTGCTCATCAGTTCACTTAGAGCCATATTTGATGTTACATCCAAAGGTGTCACCCCTTTTAATGAGCGGTGTTTGACCAGGTTCTGAGGCTTGGAGTCTGGCTGATTGTGATACAATGGAAAAGTGTATGGAGTGGTGGTCTGACCATACAACTGGATTTACAGTTACTGGTGACACTTCTAGTCCAGACTGGAACACTAGATCAAGTGTATGACCTTTTCTGTGGGTGGAAGTTGCAACGATTTGATTGAAGCCTAGCGTACTCATCAGGCTGAGGAGATCCTGCCCAAGCTGGGATAGTGTGTCATCAATCCAAGTGTTGAAGTCTCCCAATGTAAGCCATCTAGGGTGTTCAAAGATTAAACCAGTCAAAAGGTCTGAGAGTTCTTGAAGGAACCTCTTCCCATCTCCTGGGGTTCTGTATATTAAAAGTATCCGAAATCCTCTATCTATTGAGATGCTAGCAGCTACGCATTCAAAAGATTGGGGTGTGTGTGTGTACTGATATTGGCCTGGGGTTTAAGGATGATTTGGCACAAATCATTACTCCACTTCCCTTGCGCTCTTGTCTCGGACAATGAGACACCGTCTAATTGCCTGGAACAGCTGCTGCTAGGATAGGCAACCGCATTGTCATCTAGCCATGATTCTGTATTGCACACTAATTTGCATGTTTCAATAAGGTCAGCGATAATAGCTGTTTTGTTCTTTATTGATCTGGAAATGCACAGGATTGATCTGATAGGACAATTTTGGGGTTCTGAGGTCTTGCTCTGTACTTTGGAAATGGTGTGTTTTCTTATAGGGATCACACAAAGAGGTTTCCTTGATTTGATTGTGTGCTTTTTGTGGCTTCTGGGTTGAATGACTTCAGCTGGGTTTGCAGGTAAACAAAGTGGCGGAGTTGCCATGGGAGTATCAGGAGATTGAACTTTATGTTTTGATTTTCCACCACAGCAGCCCCTGTTAGTGCCTTTGAAGATGCCAAGCGATTTTAGGATAACCACTTGCGAGGGACTGAGTGAAGAGACTACTTTTTGGGGTTGTACGGAATACAGATTTGAGGCAGTATAGTTGATAATTCCTTCAGCAGTGAAGGGGTTAAATAGCCTTTGAGTTTTGCAGCTATGGGGGATGATCACATTGTCCTGTTCTATAGGATGCAGGTCAGTGTGAGGTGTGGAATTTTGCACTTTAAGATGCTTTGTAGATAACAGATAAAGCGTGCATGCAGGTCAGATTGCAGTATTCAAAACCAGTATGCTTCAGTCAAATATACAGTTCATTTTTTTCTGTTTGTTTTTTGTCATTAAGTTTTCTGATTAATCTCCAATTAACAACTGGAGATGAGTGTAGGTCGTCATTCCCACAGCACTGATAGGGATAACTTAGCCTCTAAATTTTGCAGGGATGTCAGCTGTGGGTGATAGTCACATTGTCTTGTTCTATATGATGCAGGCCAGTGTGAGGTGTGGCATTTTGCACTTCAGGCTGTAGATAACATAGTTAAGAAAACATGCCTGCAGGTCAGATTACAGGGATTCAAACCACTGTGCTTCTGTGAAATATATAAATCTATTTTTCATCAATAAGTTTTCTGAGTGTTTAGAAATGAAATATTAATATTGCTGAATGGATGATCAAATGCAAAACCCAAATAACAACTGGAGGTAAGTCAGTTTTATAATTTCAATGTACCTTGTTTGTGGTGTTCAGGTGAAGGTATCTCTTCTTAGCAGGGTCTAGGGGAAGTATATTTCAATCCGCTGTGTATCTCAGTGTAGTAATGCCATCCGTTGAATTTTGGTAAATCCAGGTATGTGGGATGTGCTGTCGAGATTGGTCCTTGGTGAATTTTGAAAGTAAGGAGGTTATAATGAAGGTAATTCCTGGAGAGGTCAGGAGCATGAGAAAAATGTGGCAACCAGCAGGGGCGCCTGATGATACTCAATGATGATACACAATTGAGTGCATTATAACACAACTAGTGTAAAAGCCAGGGTACACAGGCCATGTTCTGGGTAGTGTTGACCCTTTGCAATGCATTGTGTACCCCTCTGGCACTCAAAGGGTTATGAGGCAGCTACCTTGCTGCTCCACACGATGCAGCCTTGTGTCGCCTTACTCACACGATGCAATTGTGCAGTAGAGACTGTCCAACCGCGGGCAACCTCTGCTGAGCATGACTGCATCTGACAAACATCCTAGCAAATTATTATATGGGATTTAATTATATCCACTTATTGATAAGGCATTATTGGTAACCTCTATTTCTTCTTCTCTTTCCTGCATACATGTTACCATCGTTTGGATGTGACTTGAGGATAAGCCTCTGAAACGAACATACAGAGAGTGTATATTGGTGCTGAACGACATCCAATCCCTCCTGCACAATTTGACATATATGTACTATCTACAGCCATCATTTTTGTGATTATAAACCCCTGGAGGATTGTAATGAAGTTTTTATGATCCAATACATTATTTAGAATGTATTACACATGGAAAGCCTCCTGTTTTTTCTTTATATTCTCTTTTTTTCACAATATATAATCATACCTGGGAACTCTCCGGATTTGTCCCGGAGACTCCGGTTTTGACAGAGATTTACCGGGTCTCCGGGGCAAAGGCTGATTTCTCTGGATGTGGGGAGTTTTTATTGAAACTCTGCCCATATCTGCTCTTTCTCCCAGTGTTCCTCCTTCCCCAGCCTTCTGTGTGACACCTTTTAGCCCTGCCCCCCCAACTTGTGTCAAGCCCCGTCCCTTTTTGATGCGATTCGCACCATTATTGTCACCCCCTGCTGCACCAGAGGACTCCCCTCCAGGTAGACCTCAATTGGAAGTTCCCAGGTATGTATATAATTTGTTTCACAATAGTATTTTCTCTCCTTCATACTGTATAAATTGCTGAAACAGAAATGAAAGATTTTCCTGAGGTAAAGGTTGATATACCTTTAGATATCATGTACTTACACCTATCATCTCTACATTGGACCCATCACCACCTTAATGGGATAGTAATACTTTTATTAAAGTGCAGCTTTGAGTCTTCTTTCTTTATTTTTTTTAACATGGAGCGCTATATTTAATTGCTTAACATTTTTTAGTGCAAGTGCTCTTCAACCTGAAAGGATCCCCCTTTCCCTGCATCACGCTGCCTCTCATTCTGGTCTGGAGGGAGCCCGGTGAGGGACAGTCTTCAGAAAGCAAATGGAAAATCCTGCCCTTCTTCATCAAGATGGGCAGGGTTTTCCTTATACGTAATGAGTGAAGATTGTCCCTCTCTGCATCTGTCCGGTCCCATAACCAGATTCCAGATACGATGGGAGGTGGCCAGAAGGGGTGGGAGGGGGATCATTTTGGCTTGAATAGCACTTGAACTACAAAACTGTATGTAATGAAATATGGTAATACATGTTAACAAAATAAATAAAGAAGACTTGGAGCTTACTTTAATAGAAGTATTAGTATCCCTTTAAGATAAGTTGTGCTAGCTATTTGTTAGTAATATAAGTAGTTTGTGAGAAAGTAACCTTTATTTGTGGCATAATGTGGCACTTTTTGCTAAATAGCTTATTTGCTGGGCCAATATTACTACTCTACTATGGATGAATCTAGACAGAATCCTCAAAATGGGGGGCATTTCTAATAGTACAGCAAGGGGTTAATTTGGCTTAGAACAGAATTATTTAGCATGTGGTGCAGGAAATTAGCATACAGTTGCATACTTTGTCACCAAAACGTTAAGGTTAATTCTCAACAACCATTACATTTACAGTGAAAAAGCTAATGTAACTTATAGGCAGTGTTTACTTCTCTGTAAAACAAACTAAACTTGTTTTTAAGGTTACAGGTCCACTTTATATTTATTTTTTATAAACTTAAAGGGATAGTAATGCTTCATAATAAAAGCAGCTCCAATTAATCTTCATAGTATTTGGGCCTTGGATAGTGTTATTTCAATACTGTCAGAGATGTAGTTCAAGAGTAATTGAATAATAAAGTATCCCCCCAGCCCCTTTTACTGATGTAACACTGCTCAGCTCAGAGCAGCAGGGTGGTGTCCAGGTGACTTGCTGAGAGGGACAATCTTCAATTAACATAAGGGAAAACCTGAAAAACCTGTCAATGGGGGCATGACTTTCATTGTTCTCACAGTAAGAAGATTGTCCCTTGCTGTGAGCTGTCTGGTCTGTGGACCAGATTCCACATCTGAGGGGAGGTGGCTTACACTAGGTAAAAGGGACGAGATGGGGAAACTTTATCATTCAATTACTCTTGAACTACGGCTCTGACAGTATTGAAATAACACTCTCTATCGCTCAAATACTATGAAGGTTAATTGGAGCTGCTGTTTCTGTGAAACGTTACTATTCCTTTAAATGTGCTTTTGTAATGAATAAGTAGACTGTCCTAATCAGACACTTTGTTAATGCAAGTTGTAATGAGAGAACTAAGGCAGTACATTTATTAACAATATCACTTGTCAGACACCTGTCAAGATTTTCAGATTAACCCTTTGAATGACAGAGAGGTGCACAATGAGTACCCCCTCTGGCACTCAAAGGGTTAAGGGTAGTCAGTGAGCCTTGCAAAAGGCAACAATGGAGCATATACAGTACTGTATAACACTAAATTTTAGGCAGCAGAAAACATAGGCTATTTACAAATACTATCATGATATTTAAAGGGATAGTAATACTTTGTTTTATCTTTATTTTATTTTGTAGGCATTAAAAAAGCATGAAGAATGATATAAGTCTTATCTCTCAAACCTTTATGGTTTAAGAGATATCCCCCTTTTCCTAGTGTAAGCCATCTCTTCTCAGATGTGAATCTGGTTGTAAGACTAGACAAATAACAGCAGGGGACAATCTTTTTTGTATGAAAACAATGAAAGCCCTTCCCCCCTTGACAGGTTTTTCAGCTTTTTCCCTTATCTTAATTGAAGATTGTCCCTCTCTGCAGTCTACCTGGGCACCTCCCTTCTGATCTGGCTGAACAGTGTGACATCAGTAAAAGGGGAGGGAGGGGGATACTTTGTCATTGAATTACTCTTGAACTACAGCTCTGACAGTATTGAAATAACACTCTCTATCGCTCAAATACTATGAAGGTTAATTGGAGCTGCTGTTTCTGTGAAACGTTACTATTCCTTTAAATGTGCTTTTGTAATGAATAAGTAGACTGTCCTAATCAGACACTTTGTTAATGCAAGTTGTAATGAGAGAACTAAGGCAGTACATTTATTAAGATTAATACTAATTGCTCATTTAGTCAAAAGGCTGACAAGTTATCTCAGGCTGTTGATATACAACAAAACAATATCACTTGTCAGACACCTGTCAAGATTTTCAGATTAACCCTTTGAATGACAGAGAGGTGCACAATGAGTACCCCCTCTGGCACTCAAAGGGTTAAGGGTAGTCAGTGAGCCTTGCAAAATGCAACAATGGAGCATATACAGTACTGTATAACACTAGATTTTAGGCAGCAGAAAACATAGGCTATTTACAAATACTATCATGATATTTAAAGGGATAGTAATACTTTGTTTTATCTTTATTTTATTTTGTAGGCATTAAAAAAACATGAAGAATGATATAAGTCTTATCTCTCAAACCTTTATGGTTTAAGAGATATCCCCCTTTTCCTAGTGTAAGCCATCTCTTCTCAGATGTGAATCTGGTTGTAAGACTAGGGGCTCGATTTAAAGGCAGCTGTTAACCAAAAAAATCACTAACGGGTGCGTTAAGTGTCATGTTGCAATTCAAAGATCCGTCTAAACAACAGCTAACGGCAGTTGCACAATTCCTACGGCCGATACACTTACGTGCATTCAGACGCATGGAACAACATACCCCAGAGCTATTCAAAGGCTTGCGGTACTGATAACGGCTGAAAAAAAGACACACCTAACGGCTAAAAGTTAAGACCCACTTCTCACACACGTTAGACACTTAACGGCCAAAACTAAACACCCGTTACAGAGGAAAACACACAACAGGCTTACCGCACAACCATGTAAATGGGAAAATTAACCCGTGCAATGCCAAAACAACACAAAAACATGCACACACAACACAAATCACTACACACAAAACAACAACCAACACCACAGGAACAATGACACACAAAAAACAACAACACAACATGGCACGGAACAATGGGGGTCATCACACAAAGCGGACCCTGCAAATACAAGCTCACCTGGGAAACATCAACACGCGACCTGCACCCCACAACTGCACGCCCGCAAATGGCACACACAGAACAAGCACAACACACCACATCTTATAACACACACACACCTGCAAACACTTACCTGGACACAAACAACTCACCATTGGTCAGCACTCACCTCATCACCACACCTACACAACGCCCTAGCAAGTACTTAAAGGGACAACTCAACACACTCACTTGTGGCTTGTTTTCCACTCAGGGAGGGAGAGAGAGAGAGAGAGAGAGAGAGATAGAGAGAGAGAGAGAGAGAGAGACAGAGACAGAGAGAGAGACATATAGATACAGATAGATAGAGACAGATAGAGAGAGCAAACAGTATGTTGGGTTACATATTGTTGCGAAGACTGCGTAGAAGGCGTGCAAGGGAGAGAGCTAGGGAACATCAGCAAACCCCAAGCACGCCTCATCAACAGCCTTCACCTGTTGCAAGTGAGGAGGCTCTGGCTCACCAGCCACACAGGAGTCCATCCCCACCTGGAGGGCACAGGATGTATAGACCACCACCAAGGCCCAGGGTATACCGCCCAAGGGTCACACTCTTTGGAATGGCTGATGACGAGGTCATTGATCGCTACAGGTTGAGGCCTGACAGCATCATTGCCTTGTATGAGGTCATCAAGGAGCAGGTGGATCCCATCTACATCCACAACCATGCCCTAACTGGCCTGCAGAAACTACTCTGTGCCATACACTTCATGGCAAGCGGGGCCTTCCAGTCCACTGAGGGTTACTCATCTGGCATGTCACAGGCCACATTCTCCAGAGTGCTGGCCCAGGTCCTGCCAGCCCTCAAAAGCAAGGCCAGTACCCATATACATTTTCCCACCACCGACATGGACTGGATACACGTCAAGCAGGCCTTTTACGCAAAGGGAGGCATGCCCAGGGTCATGGGTGCTATAGATTGCACCCATGTCCGGATTAAGGCCCCAGCACGTGACGCACAGATATTCATCAACAGGAAGAACTTCCACTCCATCAACGTGCAGATGGTGTGTGACAGCAACATGATGATCATGAATGTCTGTGCAAAATATCCTGGCAGCACACATGATGCATACATTCTACAAAACTCCTCAGTCCACAGAGATTTTGAGAATGGAACCTTTACAGGGGGATGGCTACTGGGTGAGTTCACAAAACAAAATCACACCACATACACAGGCGTACACACCACTCAGCTCAGCATGCACCTGACCCACACCTACTACGTCCACCACACAAAACAGCATTCACACAACATGTCCTCCCTGTTTCACCATGTCACTCACATTACACAGGTGATGCTGGCTATGGATGCAAGTCCTGGCTACTGACCCCTCTGGCCAATCCCCAAACACATGCCCAGGAAAGCTACAACCAGGCTCATGCCAGAACCAGGAATGCTATTGAGCGGACATTTGGGCTCCTCAAGTCAAGATTCCGATGTCTGGACCACTCTGGGGGAGCACTGCAGTATGCACCGGCTAAGGTGTGTGACATCATTGTGGCGTGCGCAATACTGCACAATATCGCAGTGGACACCAGGCTGCTGGAGCACATCCCGGACCCCCCCATACAGGAAGTGGCCATGGACATCGGGCATGTGGAGGAGACCATGAGAGGGGCACAGATCAGAGACAGGCTCATCACGGAATACTTCACCTGTGAGTATAACACATGCATGCAAACAATCCATGCAAGTCCCCCAGCAGTCCTGTGACACTAACCACACTGCACATTTTGTTCTGTCTCACCCCACAGGAACAGTGACACAGCACTGCACTGGCAGTGGACATGGAAAATTGTGTGTGTGGACTCAACAACCATCCTCCATTCCACTCTCCACGTTGACATACAGACCCCAAGGATATCACGCACACCCCCAGGAGAAACAAGGTACAACATATTACCCATGTTCATCACCTTACACGGCTTGATTGACAGCAACTAACTGGATATGCCATGATTAGAGCCTGAACAACCATGCTAGCCCAGTAGTGAAAGAGTATTATCTAATGATTTGCATGAGAAGGGACATCAGACTCAATATGGGACCTGTACTGTGCTACAGCTGAGAAGAGCAGCACAGGGGTGGATGTACAGTGGTATGGGCACACAATGTAGAGGTCATGAGACGTAGATCAGATTACCACGGACTCCATGCAGACCTGTGAGTGTGCAGACGTATGTGCCCCTGACATGAATACACACATCAACAAATGTGTCCTAACAGTTCCATGGAACAAATGACATTGGGCTGCCACTGTCACTTTCACAGTGGCAGCACAATGTCATTACTTCCATGGAGCTCTCAGAACACTTGTTAATGTGTGTATACATGTCAGGGGCACATATCCCTAGGACTGATGCACATGTCCTTAGTTCCCCACAGAATTGGTTACAGATGAGTACACAACACATTGTCAAGCAATGGTTTGTGCACTCACCTGTAACTGTGAAAACTGAGGGGATGAAAAAGACTAAATTGTTGTTGCTTGATGATCAGTTCAGGTCTACTGCTCCAAATCCTGTCCTCTTGTCCCGCAGGCATCCGTAACATGATCCATCCTTGAACTGAAGATCTTCCATGTGACTGGATTGATGTCTTGACAACACCTTCATGAAGATCACCCCTTGCTGTTTATGGTGATGTTGTTGGTGATGCAAAGTTTGACCTGAGGTTCACACAAACCTCTACTGGAACATTCTCATAGAGACACAGAAAACACTAATTCTTGAGTGTTTTAACCTGTACAGTCAGGATGCTCAGCTACAGAGTTGTCAAACCTCATGGACAACACATGAGCAGGGCAGCAGTGTTACTGAAGTATTACAATTTAGTTTCAAAGTACATTTAGTGTTCTCATACAGGTGTTCAATGCATATAGGCAATACACACAGAAAACACATGTACATTCTAATGTACTTTGAGACACAATAAAGATGAACCATCACCATTCTATCTGTGTCTGTAGGAGGATATATTTGAGAACACATATGTCAATGTGTTACCACACCCAGGGTAGAGTATGCCCCATACATGGAAAGGCAACACCCACATCACAGGAGTCCACCACTTGTTTGCCAGTGACTGGACTCTGTGATGTATCCATGCAAACAGATGATGGTGGCAGTGATGCACCAATGTGTTGTGGGAGTGATGAAGAGGTGATACAGGGGACATACTTCCACAGTGAATACCTGTCCACAGTATCTGTATTGCTCAGTATAATCCATGTTCGGAGATTTTGTTCCACTTTGACATATCTCAGTACATGGGCTAACGAACAACCAGACTAAGTGGACATGTGTTATCACTGGTGAAGTCTGTTACACCCTTAGGGAAACAGCAACTCAACTTACAGGAGACCCCAATGCTCAGCCCAGTATATCAATGTGTGTGCTACACGTTGAAATCCTAGGTTAAAAACATTGGCTTCTCCAGTAAGTCAGTTGCACAATGAGTGTGTGAATCCAAGACAACATGGATACATGTCCCATTTATCTATCCTGCTTATAATGTCCCTGCTAAATCACAGAGCTGTTTGTCTGGTTATCCCATTAACCCACTGAGTGCAAGAGTGGTCCCCAACGCATTTCTTGACAATGCGTTGTCTACCACTCTGGCACTCAAAGGGTTAAACACAACATATGATGTAGACAAATGTTCAGTGTTGTACAATTTGTTGTGCTAAGGGGTATGTTTTGTTGTTCAAATTCAACACACAACACCGCCATATAACACAGGGGTGTAATATGGCTCCAGGGATGTATTACAAGTTGAATTTGTACAACGGTGTGTGTGTGAACCCATGTTGTAGCATCCCACTAACATTTCACATAGGCAGAGGTTGTGTTCACTGCATTGTATGGCAATGCATTGGAGACAACCCTGCCACCCAATCCATAACTGAAGACACAACAGATCAGACTGGAATTAAAAAAAAAATGTTTTCTTTATTGAGGGGAAACTTAACAGGTTGGGCCTTTCATTTTTTCTTCTTTGGGTGGGGGGCCTTAGCCTGGGTGCCAGAGGTGGATGCCCTTGTGGATCTCCTGGTAACCCTCTGCCCCCTAGGTGTTGCTTCAGGGGTAACACTAGAGGGGGTGGTGGTTGCAGTAGACCCCTCAGTGGAACGCAAGTTCTCCCTCTCCATCCTCTGGTTCTCCCTGCGGTTTATCTCCCTCAGCTCCACAAGGACCTGTGTTAACATGTCCATCACACCAGTCCTGAGCTGCTGGAGTAGTGTATTCCCCCTGGACACCTCCGACTCCAAACCTTGGATCCTGCTCTCCAATTGGCCAATGTTCCTCCTGGATTGCCTCCTGCTCCTGGTGATATTGCTGTCAGTACTCCTGCTCGACCGGAGTAGTCTCCTCTGAAGGGCCATACACTCCGCCTCCATCCCTGTGAGGCGTGCGGTGCTGGAGGTGGATGTGCCCGGTGTCCCTGGTGCTGCTGTTTCTTCCTCTGCTGCTGAGGGTGCTGTTTCTTCCTCTGCTGCTGAGGGTGCTGTTTCCTCCTCTGCTGCTGAGGGTGCTGTTTCCTCCTCTGCTGCTGGAGGTGCTGTTTCCTCCTCTGCTGGAGGTGCTGTTTCCTCTGCTGCTGGAGGTGCTGTTTCCTCTGCTGCTGGAGGTGCTGTTTCCTCTGCTGCTGCTGAGGGTGCTGTGGCTGCTGTTGGAGTGGCTGGTGCAGATGATGGGCATATGCCCACCACATCAAGTGATGCAGAGCTGCCCAGAGATGTGTGTGCTGGTGGAGGTGTGAATATGTCCCTGGGTAGGGGGCGCTGGGGCTCACCAATCAGGCCCAGGTGTGTGTAGTCCAGTGGCCAAGGGTCATATGGTGGCCACTGATAGGTGGTGGGACCCCACCTCGGATCATACCTTGGGGCATGCTGTGGAGCCATCCAGGAGGGTGGGTTGATCTGGGAGGCATATGGCCCATATTGGGTGTTGGCCACTGTCCCTGGCAGCCATTGCCTCCCTGGCGGTGGTGGTGCTGCTGATGGAGGGTAGTAGCTGGTGGAGGTGGATGGATGTGTCCACCTATCCTCCTGTGGCATCCAGCCACTGTACTGGGGAGGTGCAGCTGGAAAGGGTGGTGCAGCCTGTGGTGGTGCAGCTGGAAGGGGTGGTGCAGCCTGTGGTGGTGCAGCTGGAAGGGGTGGTGCAGCCTGAGGTGGTGCAGTAGGTGGTGATGCAGCCTGTGTTGGAGGGGATGGTGATGGTGGGTAAGGTGACCACCGGCTGGTCCCCTCCTCTGTGTCCTCCTCACTGGGGGGTGACATAGCCTCCTCCACTGTCTCCCGCTGGGCTTGACGGCCGTAAGCTGTGTGGAGGAAGAAGATGTTGTGATTAGTGACCTTAGCCATATGTTTGTGGAGACAATTCTACTTTGATATGTGGGGAAGAAAAATATATGTGTTTGTGTTAATCCCCCTGGGTAAACAAGGGTACTCCCACTGCTGAAAGGTGTTGTTTGAGTTATTACGGGTGAAGGTTTCATTTTGAGGTGCAATATCACAGTGTCCAGAAATAGTACAGTGGGGCTGTTGCTACACCCTCCCATGTAGATATCTGGTCCCTGTACCAGAGCTGTCCATATGATTGTGTAGTAACAGCACCACTGTACAATATCAGGCCACTGGGATATTGCCCCTGACATATCCATGTCTGAGCTGTGATACCTTTTGCATCAACACACCTTTCAGCAGTACGAATACCATTGTTTAACTCGGGGGGGGGGGGAATCCAACAACATATATTTGTCTTCACAACTTGTAGGGATGGCAATCCCTCCAGGGGGGTGGCAAAGGTTAAGTCCACCTTGATGTCAGATTGTAGACATTGTGGGAACAGATGTTCTCTGTTAGTCCTATCCCTCCTACCCTCATGGTTGTTCAGATAATGCTCTATGTGACGGATGTAGATTTCAGTCATTTGTCTACACGAGGGATTTTCAGCAGAGACAAAATCAACCCATTTAGAGAACAATACTTAATTGGAATGGTGTACAGGGTGTGCATGATTTACAAGCACACTCTGTGGACCATTCCAAAGAGGTATTTCTCTCGATATGTTGTGACTTTGGCTCTGCTGAAGAGCCTCCGTGTGGTCAAATGATGGATATATTCACCTGTCACATGGAGCAATATCTGTATAACCATGAGTGTTGGAGGGATGGGACTTAGATCAAGACACATCTGTTAACGATGGCAATGATATGACATCATGATGACATTACCCATTGCTATCCCATTACAGTGACACACAAGTAGAAATGGTGATATATGTATGTGGATATGTACCCTTCATATGGATGGAGTAATATCCTTCCAAGATGTGATGCCAGAGAGCATTTCATTAGGTATGATTGCCTTACTGGCTATATATGTGCACCCATCCAACAAGACATTGTTTTGATATGATGGATATGAACATACCTCGTATATCCCATCTACGTAGGGTGTGATATACTATGTATGTGTATTTGGATGGTAGCAATGTAGGTTGATATGTGATGGGTGCACATATCTGGCCAGTAAGGCAATCACATCCAGTGAAGTAATCTCTGTGTTCACATCATGTTGGAACATATTTAGTAACATTTGAATCCTAAGGGCAACAATCCAGCCAGTAGTGAGGGATATCTTTGATTGAGGCCTGTTTTTTTGTCTGTGTATGAGCCCATCCATCCTACTGTGTGAGGCAACCGTACTCAGTCCTAGATATCCATCAGTCATGGCCTGTTGGTGACCAAGGTACAATGTTTGCTATTTGTTTCCCATATGTATCCTGCATAGCGATGCTGGTGTACCATTGATCCATGGCATCAGCACCCCTGTGGATCCATGTGGGAATCAGATATGGGATATGTAATTTCAAGTCAGAGTAAATGATTGCAGCCACAACACCAATGCCTACTTTTTCCAGCTTGAATTCTGTAAAATAGTTTTCGGCCTGTGTGTTGCACCTACGAGCATTTATTCTGTGTGACACTGTGATGTGTGATCTGATGCCCCCTTTTGTGATTCAGTAAGCGGTGATGTTGAACTGATGAAATGAACATGATGGTGACTTCTCCAGTGATCTCCTTTCCCCATTTCCAGTGTTTTCCATGGAGTCTGTACAATGGGACCCTATGAACTTGATTCTTGTTTTGGCATATTCTCCATGGACTAACACTGGTACTGGTGAAGTGAGGGTGTGTGAGGGTTACTTTGTGTCCACCATCTGTTTGTCACCGCTTAGTGAATGTCCCCTGTGTGGCATGTGATCGTTGTCCTATTGACTTGTTTGTTGTCAGGTTAACCCCTTGAGTCCCAGAGGGGTTGCCAATGCATTGTTGATCGATGCATTGATGATCCCTCTAGCACTCAAGGGGTTAGGGTGGGGGTGGGGACATGGGTGACATTGTGTGTGAACAGTGATGATCTATGACAGTCGACAATTTGAAAATGAAGGTTTGTGTATTGTGTGTAATGAGCACAGCGACAGGAGGGTTGAAGTAGGACTTTGACAGGTTTGTCCCAAGTTGGACGTTGCCATTTGTCCAGGTGTTGTGTCCTTTTTTTAACCCTCATGGTGCTGTGTTGGTGCAGTTGTATGGCTGAGTGATGGCCATGTGTTGAGGTGTGAGTGTGTGTGCAGCTGGTGTTGGTTGCTGTAGTGTGTTGTTCTGTAGTGTTGCACTTACCGGTAGTGTGGAGGCTCCTCTCATCCCCAGTGTCAGTTCCTCCCACGACCCCCTCGATCATGGTCGGGGACATGTTCTGCCGCACCATCTCCTCCCAGCCGCAGAATGTGATGGGCACAGATGGGCCACCTCCGGTGCCTCGGGCTTGCTTGGCCATGTCAGACAGCTTGTTCTTGACCACCCTCCGGCAGTCGCCCCATCTCTTCTTCACAGACTCCACGTCCCGCCTGCATGTTGCCACCGCTTTCACCCGGCTGCAGATCTGATTCCAGGCTGCCTTCCTCCGCGCTGCCAGGCCAGGGACCTTTGCCGTCGGGTGGAGAACACTCTGCCTCTCCAGGACAGCTTCCACAAGAGCCGTGTTCTCCTCCTCACTATATCTGGGATCCCTGATCCTGCCCTCATCAGCTCCGGCATGGGAGGATTCAGAGCCGGAGTGCCCTGCCTGGTCTGACCCTGCCTGTGTGGGGTGCTCCCCAGGAACTACCCCTCGTCCCACTGCAGGTTCTGTCCCTGTCCTGCGTGTTCCTGCTCTTGTGGGCCTGGTCCCCCTCCGCCCTGCGGATCTCCCTCTCCCACCCCTGCTCTGCTGAGGGATCCCCTCCTGAGCTTCTTCCTCCTCCACTACTCTCCCCATCCATCTCTCCTGTCCTCCTCTCCTTGCCATCACTCACCCAGTCACACCCAGGCACTCCCACAGGCCCTCACAGACACACTCGATCCAGTCACTCTCTGTCACACACTTTCACTCCCAGATTCACACTGTCAAAATAAAAAGTAAAATGTGTAAGGTGTTATGAAATAAAAGGACTATGTGTATGTATGTGTATGTGTTTGTGTTTGTATGTGTGTATGTAATATGTGCAAAGGTGTGCTATGTGTCGTATTCTGTGCAATGCTCTCCTCTCTCCAAACTCCAAACCTCCTCTACCTCCAATGAACACTCCTGTCTCCCTCTCTCTAATCACTATCCTCCGCTCCTGGGTCCTGATATCTGGCTCTGAAGAACTCGATAACAGACAGTGTGTGGCGGTTATTTATTTTTGGGTATATATAGGTGTATTTGAAGTTATTTGATACATTGGGGCTTTGGGATTGGCTGTGTGTTTGAATTTGTTTTGGCATCAATCATGGTTGCTTGACAACGGCAGCCGTTATATTACATGTTGTTTGGAGCTCAGTTATCGTGTGATTTGGCCGCCCGTTGTGCATTAACATGAGCGACAACGGGTTTTGTGTTACGTGTTTTTTGTGTGCCTACGCTCGATAGCTATTCTTGTAGAGTAGCTATTGAATCTGCCGTAACTCCTGTATTATTTGCGAGCGATGTGCCTTTTTCAGTTAGCGGCTGGTTTAACGGTTGGCTTTAAATCGAGCCCCAGACTGATAACAGCAGGGGACAATCTTTTTTGTATGAAAACAATGAAAGCCCTTCCCCCCTTGACAGGTTTTTCAGCTTTTTCCCTTATCTTAATTGAAGATTGTCCCTCTCTGCAGTCTACCTGGGCACCTCCCTTCTGATCTGGCTGAACAGGGGGGGGGGGTACTTTGCTTGTCAATATCTCTTAAACCATAAAGGTTTGAGAGATAAGACTTATATCGTTCTTCATGTTTTTTTAATGCCTACAAAATAAAATAAAGTTAAAATGAAGTATTATTATCCCTTTAAGTGTATCTAACCCTAGTTTATTTTTTTAGTGGTAGTGTTCCTTTAAGGAGGGGACTGAACATTATATTTCCTCTCTACACTCACTCTGGTAGAACAGACAAAGGGAGGTATTTCAGATGTCCTTACAATAGAATGTCATCACTTTTGCGTGTACATTTCTACCTGTTTCACGTGTGCTAAACGGGAGTTTGTAGACAGAAGTAGTGGAGTTTATTCTCCTTCCCTGAAGAACACTGTAGAAAGTTTTGTCTATAAAATGCTAATTTCACAATGGAACATTCTGCTGTGTAACCCAAAAGAATCTGAACCTTTTCTCTGGTATTCATGAAAAAACAAGATTGAAAAAAATAAAGGTGGGAGATTTCATTTAGAGTGCTAACCGCTTCTTGAGGCTGATATACAAAGAAGAGCTGATTTTCTCAATTCTTCTTAGTACATTATCTTATTTATGTTTAAAGAGGCAGTACCAAGTCAATACAAGACCTTTTCAATGCTCTGGTCATGTCCTCATTATGGAAACAGATTTTCCATAGAATATAACTCACCTGTTGTCAGGCGGTGTGCTTTGCAGATCACAGCCCACTGCTACAGATTACAACCACTAATTCGCTACAGCGCTAAAATGGCAATATGACAAATAACAAATGTCCAACAATATATATATATATACCACCGGAGAATACTCCTAAAGGAATGGAGTCCTCAAACTTGAACACCGATTGCTGCTGCCAATTCTCTCCACGAACCTCTGGTATAGATTCCTCGTCAATAGACCAATACAAAAACAAAAAGAGAGAAGGCGCATACGCTCTAAGTGTAGACAGTTACTAAATAATAATCCACCTCCACCGTGCTGGTCAAAACATCCGTGCGTAACACCGTATTTAAACTCTTTTTCTGTGGGTAAATTTCCCACTCACCTTCTTATGAGGCTAAATCCCGCCTCTAGGTGTCTGCGCCTGCACTGGATTACCCCCAGTAGTGGTATACTTTGTCATGCACCTCCACTCCTTCCACTTGCACCTCCGTTGTCACGTCTCTGCCTCACAGAAGGAATCCCCCTCCCGGGGACTGCAGGACTCAAGCAAGGAACTTAGATGTCGACGAAGCAGCCTTGGTGCTGGGAAACGCGTTGGGTGGAAGGCCAAATATTGATATTTTGGAGTTTGTATGAGATTTTATATCTGTATAGCAAATTATTGCTTTTATAATCGATTTTATTGAAATAAATTGAATTGCCCCATATTGGTGGAATCGTGTACTGAATCCCTTCATAACATCTAAGTTCCTTGCTTGAGTCCTGCAGTCCCCGGGAGGGGGATTCCATCTGTGAGGCAGAGACGTGACAACGGAGGTGCAAGTGGAAGGAGTGGAGGTGCACGACAAAGTATACCACTACTGGGGGTAATCCAGTGCAGGCGCAGACACCTAGAGGCGGGATTTAGCCTCATAAGAAGGTGAGTGGGAAATTTACCCACAGAAAAAGAGTTTAAATACGGTGTTACGCACGGATGTTTTGACCAGCACGGTGGAGGTGGATTATTATTTAGTAACTGTCTACACTTAGAGCGTATGCGCCTTCTCTCTTTTTGTTTTTGCACTGCTACAGATTCACTGAGAAGGGGCTTCTTTGGAGACTTTAAAAAGACATCATGACATGAGTAGGGATGGGCATATTTTTCACCTCAAAAGTGAAACCGGCAAAAAATGGCTCTTCTCGCAGAGTGGAAATGTTTTTGTGATAAACTGCCAATTTTCTGTTTTTGAAAAACAGCACAGTTTTTTTTTCTAGTTAGGCTAGGCAAAGAAAGTGAAGCTGGAGTTTAGTTTAGGAAGTCTTGTAAGCAGGAATTTGTTCTGACTGTAGATTTGCAGTTTAAACAGGGGAGACATATCATTGTTTTTTATTCTTTAGATTAAATGGAGCAAACAAGCCATATTCATTTTTTTAGTTATTTCATTTTATAGAATAAGATCCAAGTACAAAATTTGCCAATGCTTATTACAGATGTCTCTAATTTGCTTGTACCCAGAATGAAAGCAATATTTTCATCTTGTTTCTTCTTACCCTGGTTATTTTGTTATTCTAATAAAGACTGGCTTTTAAACATGCTCCAGATTATGGCAAATACAAGTTCTGCTAAAGGATTAGACTGAATATGGTACCATTGTATATCAGTACAATCACGTCCAATCTTGCAGAATGGCTGAACAGAACATTCTTCATCCAGCTATGGTAGAGATTACTAGTGAAGTCCAAAAAGCTGTTGGAATTTACTGACTTAAAAAGTCCTAAATACACTTTCCATAGACTCTGTCAGAAAACCCCCCCACAACATCCAGAAATTTCCATAAATCTGGTCCCTTAATTATTTGGATTCAAAAATTTGACAAAATAAAGTGCTGATGTAGAATCATCCTACAACACATTAATGATGTTATTTAGTAAAGCACTTACAGAGGACCAGGTGTGTGCCAATAGGTTTATGTTACCAAATATACCAATGGTTGAAATAACCAATAAAAAACCTGCATAGATTTAGTTTGTAAACAAAAACAATCTTGAAAAGTAAAGACATTTTGTGAAAAGATGAACTTTTTTGTATAAACAAAACATTTGATTGTATAAGTATTAGTCTGTGTCTTTTGCAGCTTACTAGACTGACTGAACATTAGTCCGGTACTTCCTATCAGAACTGAAATCTTCTCTGAATATCTACATTAAAAGTTTTACACAGTTTTATTATGTGACTTTGCATATTTAGGGTTTTTACATGCCAGGGTACTATTTTCATTGTAAAATACAGAAAATAAGGTAATGCATATCAAAAGCCTTTGGTCTAGAGAACTCTGTGTTAAAATATATATATAGACTTGATACACAAAACTTGTTAGCACATTTTAAATAATTGTAGGCAACTTTGATCATTAGTCTTGTCATTATATGTTAGTTGAAGGTCCATTTTAATTAATATTCTAGCGAGGCCTTGTGTTGTTGCTCTCTCCCCCATGTGTGACTGTCATTGGTTGAGAATGATTCACTGGCCAAACACTTCTAAAGCTATGATTGGAGGAGTGAGGGGCAAGACAGATATAACATGAGCTGTGAGAAATCTGTCTTCACTATTCTCCTGATTCCCTGATGAAAAGGTCCATGTGACTTAGAAATGCACTGGTTTCATCAGAAACATTTGTTTTATTAGTTATTTCAGCTGCTATTTTGTTTTTAATTTAATATTATTTTTCATTAAACTGGACCATCTCTTGAAATTTGTTTACCTGAGGCACCCAAACAGGACAGGTTTTTCACCTTGAAGCTTTACTAGCCCATATCTACTGTGTACTTAGTGACCATCTAGATAAGTGGGTTTGATTGTATCATATTTCTGTCATCATTTGAATATAGCACCCCTTCTTCTTGCCTTATGGTTTTTATTTAAATCAATGGGACATTTGGAATTTATATTTCTCCCTAGTGGTGCACGGTAAGTATAATTATCCCCTGTGTGGCATGGTGAATATGCATTTCTCTTTTATCAAGGTCTCTTCTATGTTGCGACCTGAGGTCCTGTATTCCAAGTGTTACTGGAAATTTGAGGTAAAAAATACATATCTCGGGAAAAGTTAATTTAAGCCCTTGCAGAAAAGACCAAGGGATAACTTTTTTGTTGGGAAGCCCATGATGATTTACAAGCAACATTTTATAGCAGGGGTGGGCTGCATGACTCCATGAGGTTTATACACTAGTGTGGTAAAAGTGTGACAAATGGGAGATAATCCCTCCAGTGAGAAAAACCCTCCAAATTCCTTTATTATTCTATGAACCCTATGCACTAAGATCTCTTCAGCATGTAAGATGTTAGTGCATAGGCTGCATAGACTAAAACAAAGACAGGGATTTTTTTACAGTAAGGGTGGTAAAGCCATGGAATTCTTTGCCTTGGGATGCTGTGCTTGCAATACTGTAACTGCTTTCAAAAAGCAATGGATACCAGTCTAGCACAGAACAGAATTATTAGAATTATGACAGATGGCTTCAGTGCAGATGTTGTTGATCCAGGGAACTGACAGCAAGGAATTTTTTACACACTTGGGACTTCATTGTAAATGGCTTCCTTGTGTTTTTTCTCCTTCCTTTGGATCAACAGGGATGGGCTGGACTTGTTGGACACATGCCTTTTTTTAGCCTCGTCAACTATTATACTATGTTACTATGTTAGAATAAGATATGAATAGTACAGTTTATCACAAATGAGAATATACCTCTTTATCACATCTTAATGCACCTCCCAAGCTATTGTTTGCCCATGGCTGGTTCAGCATGACTGTAATTGTACTTGGAGACTGCATGTTTCACATGTTTGTATTATAATGAACATATGGTCATAAAGATGGTGGTGGAGTCATTACCCTGGTGGCCTATACCTTTCTGCTGACATTGCAGCATATGAATAAAGGCAAAAGAGGAGCTATTTTGAGGCATGACAACTGCACCACAGAGGACAAACAATACTTACCATTGATTTAAGGGTCAATTAGGGAACAGGCTTAGTAAAAATCTCAGGGCTAAAGTTTGAAGCCCCAAAATTACTCCTGTCAGTGTTTTTTTTCAGGGCAGCAAACTGGAACTTCACCCAGTGAGACTGAAATACATGACTTCAGTTCCCTCTTTCTGGACCAAGAAGGAAGTCCTAGGGTCCCATTTCAGACCCCTATCCTGCTCCCCAGTTGATCTCCAGGGGGGTTCTGTCATGGTACCAACAAGGAAACACAGGACGAGTACTTAAGGTAACACCAACTTTATTCAGGCAACAAGTATACAGAGATATCACAAGACAGTAAAACAATATGCAAGATATAAGAGAAGCATACAACGGTGCAAGAGACGACTATCAGGGATAGAAGCCTGCTACCATGTGATTCTCTAGATACCGTGTCCCAACAAAGGAACAGGAGAGTCTGCAGTTCCTCAGGTCCGCCCCTGGGAGGAGATAAGGGTACCCACGGACCTGAGAAAACCAGCAACATAGGGAGGCAATAGGAAGGAGTCTACAAGAGCCCCAAGCCTGCACCAGGTTGGTTATCCACTAAATGGAAGGCCACAAGCAAGGTAGTAGATAACGCCAACAGTCAGCACTAGATAGGGTGGTCAGACAAGCCAGAGATCATGCACAGAGGGGGTCATCAGCCAGAGCCACAGGTTTGCACCAGGAAGGATGTCCACTGAAATGTTGGCATGCTGCTGGATGGGTGATCCATGGTAGGGGGCTATCAGGAGGCATCTTGGTGTCCCCCTCGAGGTCTGAATTACATGTTGTGTATCCCTCTGGCATTCAAGGGGTTAAACTATGCACATATGTCTGAGTTATGTTTGGGGAACACATTTGAAATTTATCTTTTTCTTTCTTTTACAGGAATGAGAGAAGGAACAGAAGAAGAACAGAAGAAAGAAATTGGATAGAAAGCAGAAAGAAGATGGAAGAAGAAGAACAGTGGATGATAGGTAAGTGTTACACATATCTGGGTGTTAGGCTAGTGTTAAGGGTAGTTTTGTGGTACTTTACTGTTAGGGGTAGGGAAGAATTAGTGTTTGGGAGGGTGACTGTATTTGAGCTATCGGTCAGTGCTTGACAGTGTGTCAGGCACCAATCTTTACCTTTTTTCCTTTGACATTCTCATTATTGCCTCCATTTAGCTGTGTTTTGGGAACTTAATACAAAAAATGGACATTTGGCCACAAGTCCTGTTCTGTGGCCCAACGTCCATAGTGATTTCAGCTGGTAGGGCAATTGAATAGCTCTGCTAGCACTTTTTGCTAACGGACCATTATCCAGTTTGGTCCTACTGACTATTTTAGCGAGGACATTAAAACATAGGCCATAAACAGCAGCTAATTGGTGCACATCATATAGTAAGTAACATTGGACTCTTTCATCTAAAAATGTAATCCTTTACCCTCAGATTAGAGTCAAAACTCTGAGTCTCATGGTCATCTACTGAGAGTTCCTAGTTATACCACTATTGTATAGCTTGCTTGCTCCAATACATGCACAGCAGGTGATACATAGTTTCACTGGTTTAGCTGAAACATTCCTTCTGAAGTCTATTGGGAAATGTGGAGAGAAAAGCAGTGATAAGGATATCAAATGCAATAGAATCCATGCCTAACTTAACCTCAGACCAATGGACTAGGAAGAGAAATTCAGAAGCAAATCAATTGCAATATAGGGGACATGAGAAATTCACACAGTACTCATTGCCTTAAACAGGGATTTTAGCTTATTGAATGCTAATTAGGTCACTAGCACAATACTTTTGCAATGTTTTGGAAACAGCTTTAACACACTGAGTGAGCTGGTTAAGGGGTTAAATTCTCACTTTAATCCTAAGGAATGTTTAGATGTCGCCTATGGTGCAGTTGGTTTGCTTCAGAATTACCTCACTAATCTGTTAGTCTCTATTTCTTCTCTGTAAACTGAGGTCACATGCTAGATTGGAATGCATGATACTTAAAGGAAAACAAACCCCTCACTTAGTTTTCAAGGATAAGAAAATCTTAATGGCCTCTATGAATTTTTGCCTTTGCTCAATAAGTAACATCTCCAACCTGGTTCAAATCCATGAGCCAGTGACTGCCCTTCAGGATATGTATTACCAAGAATGTTGCTGTTGCCAAACATTTAAAGCCAGTAAGCCCTTTATACCCCCTCATGTACCATGTGCAGGAAAATTGAGTTCCACTGTTTACTCAATGTCTTGTTTAACCCTTTAAAGACCAGAGGTGTGTGCTTACAGGGTTAATACATTGCTTTAAACAAGGCTTAGGGGAAACACAAACACTTCCCCACTGCCTGCCACTTGGCACAAGTGGCATTAAGAGGGGACAATTAGGTGTAATAAGCTTAGGAGATTTACATTAGGAAAGAGTAGGGTCTGAAAATCAGTTCCAATACCTACTCGATAGGTGATATGTATAAAGACTAAAGTGGAATAATTCTAGGACAAGACAACTGTACTATGGACGACAACTAGAAATTCCATTAATTTAAATGGAACCAATAACACAATGGGTGAGATTCACTAAGCGGTGATAAAGAGGTGATAAAGTGGAGATAACGTCTCCAGTTTATCACTTCTCCGATTTCTGTGTTATTCTATGAAGCCTAAGCACTAAGATTTCTTCAACTTTGGAGAACTTAGTGAATAGGCTCCATAGAATAACATAGGAACTGAAGAAATCATCTCCACTTTATCACCTCTTTATCACTGCTTACTGAATTTACCAATATACTGGAGACCTCTTTTTCATTGAAGAGGCTAAAAGCCTCACTGAAACCCTTTTCCATTCCAGTTCTCCCTGGTACATCAGCCTCTTTTAATAACTGTGAGGTGGTGGGTTCCTCTGTATATATTATGTCCAATATTAACCTTTTAATGACCAGAAGGGGGGCACAGCATATTGCAAAGCAACGTATTGTACATTCCTCTTATCCTTAAAGGGATGAACGCACATCAGAATTCTGTGCCCCATAATCTTCTGTAGTTCACACCATTGCATAATAATGTTATTTACTTTATTAGGCGGCATAAAACCTCAATAAATATATATACACCTTCTACATCCTCATTCAACATAGTCCACATAATATTTATGGATGATTAAACAGAAAAAATACATTTTAATAAATGACACATTATGTAAACATTGAGCTTTATCTGTTTAGTTGAAATATAGAGGCAATCGACCTCTGTTATTTTTACTGCTTGTAGCTAGAACAGTTAAAAACATGCTACGTGTCCCATGATGTAATCCTCTTTGAAAAATGTAAAAAAATCTTATATGAAAACCCTGTGTATACTGGAGAGTTCATCAACATACTGACATAGATTATTGTGTACAGTACTGGAGACCCCATCTCTAGAAGGATATAGATACTCTAGAGAGAATTCCAGGAAGGGCTACTAAAATGGTTTATGGTTTACAGGAAAAGAAATATCAGGATTGACTAAAGGATCAAAACATGTATAGACTGGAGGAGAGGAGAGAGGGGGGTATGATAGAAACATTCAAATACATGAATGTATGTAACATAGTAGAGGAGGGAATTGTATTTTAAAGGAGTAGCAGTGTTAGGACAAGAGGTCATAGTGTAAAACTAGAGGGACAGAGATTTAGCTGTAATGTAAGAAACTTTTACCTCACTGAGAAGGTAGTAGATACGTGGTAGGGGTTAATAAAGTGATAGAATTTAAGCATGCATGGGATAGCCAGGTCCTGATTGTAAGACCAGACGAAGGACCAAATAAGGTTTGAGATTTTTACAGTAGGAAAAATGGGCAGAACATATGGGCCGAATGGTTCTTATCTGCCATCAATTTCTATGTTTGTTTATCACACACCTTATCCACTCCCAACAACCAACAGAATACTTTAATATTTGCTGACAAATATGGACACAACTTGTCATGTTGGTCCATCTACACTGTAATTTGTCTCCCTGGTTCTTGCAGACATGACAGTCGCTGGTAATTTCTTCAAACTGAAGCAGGCATCCCAAAGTGGTGCAAAGCAATGTGTTGCACTTCCCAATGGTCATTATAGGGTTAAGATTACCATGTGTAGTGAGCAGAGTCTGTGGTCCCGCTGTCATGCAAGTGACTAACATGCCTACCTCCATGAATGTGAGGTTCAGGACTGAAAATATTATATCTTGAACAAAGGCACAAAGGAAAATGTCATAAGTGTCATTACAATTTTCTGGCCATAGTAAGATAAGTTTGGGTAAGGGACATTATTAGGAGGTGTTAGTTCTTTAAGTAAAACAATAAAGTAAAATAAACATGTATTTTGGGGGGAGATGCACTAAGCAACAACAATGTGTGTCTGACAATGTGTGCTGAACACATCGTCTTGTAGATGGAGACACACACTGCCATATGCAATAAGAATTAGGTATGCTGGGGGGGATAATTACTCATTAGCATGAATTTTTGTCAGACTACTGCCAGTGGTAAGGGATGCCCTCCCTTACACATCAATCATCAGTTCAACAACCCTGAAGTCTGAGCACATTCTCTCTGATCCCCCACATGCCCACTGGGGAGCAGAGAGGATTTGTTTATACTTAAAGGTTAACTTTCCCCAGCATGACACGGCAAAAGATAATTACATTAGCGATATGCATACACTTAGTTTTATTTTCAAGTATAATTGCTTCATTAATGAAAAATATAACTTTTTATGCAGGCAGGCAGCAGAGAACAGTGCAGACATCTTGCAGAGCCGGAATCTCTGCGTCTGCTCTGTCCGTCCCCTTCAACTCCACGATTGGTGAGTTGAATTCCTTTGTGCCAAAAGGCACCGGAAGGGACTGACGGCACAGGTGCAGAGAGAGCCTACTGCAAGATCCCAGCCAGTGCCTGCCCGCACAGAAGGTTATATTCTTCATTAATGCAGCAATTATACTTGAAAATAAAACGAAGTGTTTGCGTATCGCTAATGTAATTATCATTTGCCGCGCTATATCATGCTGGTGAAAGTTCCACTTTGAGCAACACAAACAGCATTGCTCCCTTAACTTGTTCAGTGTCATAGGGATATTGATTGCTCACCCCTGTGGCACTGAAGGGGTTATGACATTAACAGATATTGCCAGCATTAATTTATCATTGAGAGAATGACAGAGCACCTATAACATATCACAACTTCTCTGTCATTCTTTAAATGATAAATTAATGCTGGAAAGTCTGCTAGTATTATAACCCTTTTAGTGCCACAGGGGTGTGCAATGAACATCCCTATGATGCTGAAAGCATTAAAGAATGGCAGTTGCTGTCACTTTTCTCTGGTAGGGACAGCAAGCACCTGGCTCTTTACAGAGCTATATAGAGATCCCACTTCCCAACATCTCAAGCTGATATCAGAGCTTAGTGCATGGGGCGATGTTCTACAGTAACATATAAACACTCCCACATGAATATGAAAATGGCTCATTAACCTGCAAATGAGCCATTGTCAAACAAAATCATAAACCTGTTGAAGGAATGGTGATGTCAGTGGATTGTGTCAGACTGGTGGTGGATTCACAGGGACAGGATGGTGAACACCCCTTAGTGGATGCTGTTGATATGCCACCAACACCACTTTGCCACCATTTCGCCCCCCTGGCCCATTATGGTCTCTTAGTGCATCTCTCCCCTATCTTTAAGCTTCCTTTCTCTTAGAGTAAACTGGTACTCCATGATTCTTCTTGCAATGTGTCCTTAAGAACCAAATGAAGACCTGAAATGATACAAATTGTTATAATACATACTGTCTGGGGCAGTCAGCTTTTGGGAATAAGTACTCAGTAAATCCTAACATGAAACCTGCACATCTATTAACCAGAAAAACAGCAAGCAATAGCATGAAACTGTAAGTATATTGGTAATACTACACAGTTTCTATACCTCAGGCAGTCTAATAGATCTGTGAGTCTGCCTCCCATTATAATGGATATCAATGCACTGGAGATCTCTAATATTCAATGAGTAAAAAGCCCTTCACACTTTTGGGACTTTGTATCTGTCTCTACATTGCTGTTGGGTTTCCTCAGAATTAGTCCACTTTTAAATTTGCATAGGGCTCTAGGTATGTGCCATTTAGTGAACTTGCAGTCATACTAAAAGAGCACAGCAATCAAATGGACCTCGATTAATGTCTGTGATCCTAAGCTATGCCTCACTCCTCTTATAATAATAAATCTTTGCAGTATTTATACAGCCAGGATCTAGCAGGTTACCTTTATTCGTTGGTTCACACCTCAGGCTCAATTCAATAGATCCTGTTAAACCTGCTGGAAGGGCAAAACTGAACACAGAACTGTGCACACACAGGAACCCCGATGAGGGTTGGGACACAGACCCTCACTTGTGGCTCAGTGTTCATCATTTGTTTTTTGTTCCCAAGACTAGGGATGGTTGAAAAATTTCACCTCAAACTGAAATCGGCACTTCCCGCTTGGCGAATAATTTCCCGTGAAAAGTACCGATTTTCTGCGTTTTTTCTCCTAGCTCATTCCATTGAAATCAATGGGAACAATGAATTTCTATACAACACATAGCAAATATTTTTTTATTTTCTATAAGCTGCCACTGGGGTGGACTGATACTTGACTTGATAGAGTATTTTGTAGAGGATGATTTGTTAGATTTGTTGTTAGAACTCCAAGCACTGAGGAAACATTGATTTGTAGAATCATTTGTAGGACTTAGACTTGTTAGAAACAAACCCCCCAAAATTGTTTTTTTTGTAGGACTATGTTTTTTTATTTTATTTATTTATTTAAAGCACAAGCCCTGAGAAAAAAACTGCCCTACTGGCCTAGTGCCAGCAGGTGATGTCTTATTGGCCACTGGCCATTGTCAAATGCCCTGATATAGATGCGGACTTTGCAACTGCTGTTCTTGCTGCTGCTGAGTTGTTTAAGTAGCAGGATCATAAGGCAGCTGAAAAGGAATGGGATCAACAACAGCAGTAACATGGTTGATGGATGATGAAGATTCCACTTGCCGGCCCACGACTAGCTCCAGTGATATGTTTGAGGAAGAAGCAGCACAATAAGTAGCCCCCAGTATATGTGGAGAAAAGAAGAAGTTGGCCAGTAATTCTTCTCCACATGCCCCTCCTCCACAATCATGGGTGTGTTATTAGAATATACATTTTTCACTTGAGAGCAGGAACTGTGGCTCTTATCAGCAACTGCAATGAGCACATTATGTTTGGTAAATAACATCTGGGGGCACAACTGTATACACCACACAGTGTGCAATGGGAGGACACAAACTGCCACATCCTAACATTAACAGAGTGGCTATCATTTGGCAGGAGAGGTAATGATGAATAAGGTGGATCGTCAGAAGATGTAGTTACCCTAGAGGAAGAAGGTAATGGTGAGCTAGTTGTTTTGCTTGTCATGGAACTTCCATGCTCTGTCTGGGTTTCTCTATTCTTCCTCCTCTTTGATCTCCGCCTCAACTCTTGTTGCCTTTCTGGAGAGATTGTGGGGCAGCAGTGCTTGATTTCTGTGGTGGGTGTTTGTATTTAACGTGTTTGACATATATGTCATGGTGTGTATTTTTCATGCGTGATATCAGGGTGGTTGTGCCAAGGTGTGTTCCCTTCTTTCCCCATCTCACTGACTTTTCACAAATTGTGCACAGTGCAGTTGTTGCTGACTGCACTGTACCTGCCCCAAGAGAAAAATAGTCCTAAACCCATGACTTCAGTTCCCTTCACTGTCTGTGCTGGCAGCGGATATTGTTGCTGCTGTTGCTACTACTGCCTCAGAATCAGCATTGAAATTAGGACCAGGAGTACTGCTACTACTGGCAAGTGGAACCTGTCCTAGTCACGCATCACTTGTTGACCCCATTCCCACTGTGTCCACTGTGGTCTGTGGTACTCTAGCTTACTCCTCAGCATCCTGCTGCCCTTGCAACTCTGCAGCAGCAAGAATTAGAGCAGTTGCAAATTCCAAAAGCTCACTGCTAGTGGTGGTGATGCTCATCCTCATCCCTGTCTCCCATTCCTTCCTAGTTTCTGCTAAAAAGGCCATCAATGTCTCTTCCACCCCAGATTCTCCATCATCATCATCATCATCATCACCACCACTAGTCCCACTCCCTATGTGCTGCTGCTCTATTACAGACATCTCACTACTGCTTGAAGGAGGTGACGAACAATGTGACAGAGTACCCCCTAATGTCACACTTGGCATTTCTTTTGACCTGAAGAAGGCAGACTGGCAGCAGTAGCAGCAGGCACAGGCACCTGCTCTACCCCAACATCAGTTCTGCCCTCTTCAGGATCATGTTCCACATGGACACTGTAGTGAAGGGAAGGGGAGGAGGACTCCCAGAGCCAGAGGAATGGTGTGGGCTCCCTTGACCGCTAGTCTGGATGGTCTTAAATGCTTCACCTACCACTTCCCTAACACTAGTCCCACCGGCTGCTTCACCATTACTGCTACTACTAACACAAACCACATCAAGTTCAGCCACAGAGTCTTCCTCCTCACAGTCACTAGTAATATGATGAATCTGATTACCTCCTCCTCCTTCACTCCTAACAGTAACAAGTTGCTGGACCTTCTTAATAGTAGTACTAGCACTGGCAGGACTTCTTGGGGATGGCAAGTGTGATTTAGAGTCCCCTGTTGTCACACTTGGCATCATCTTCTCCCTCCCCCCCTCCTGAGTATTACAAGACACACTAGCAGCTCAGCACTGGTAGCAGCAGCTTCAGCACTGGCAGCAGGCACAGCACTGGCAGCACTGGCAACAGGGGCAGCACGTCTGACAGCAGGCACAGTATTGGTGGCAGCAGGCTCAGCACTGGCAGCAGGCACAGCACTGGTTGCAAAAGGGGCAGCACGTCAGACAGCAGGCACAGTATTGGTGGTAGCAGGTTCAGTACTGGCAGCAGGCACAGCACTGGTTGCAACAGGGTCAGCACATGTGACAGCAGGCACAGCACTAGTGGCAGCAGGGGCAGCATGTCTAGCAGCAGGTGCAGGCAGCTGACCTGTCCTGCTCTCACTAGTATTACTCTTTTCTCCCTTCCTTCCTTATCCACTTCCAACACTCAACAGAATACTTTAATATTAAAGCCACTCTGTTCAAATTTGCCTCAATATGGCTCAAACAATGGCCCTAGAGGTATATGGTGATGTGGGGGATTTTTCATCTGCTTTTTGCCACCACCTCTGCGTACATTAATTGGACAAATACATGATATTAACTTATTTTTATTTTTTCAGTGAGGCATTATATTTCTGAGTAATAATAATTAGAAGAAGAAAGAAGATCAAGATGAAGAGGACAGAAGGTAGAAGAAGACTTAGAGAGGATGATAGGTGTTACAGCTAAGGGGTATGGGTAATAGAATAGTGTTAGGGCTAGTATTGTTTCACTTTATTGTTAATGTATGGGTAGTGTAGGGTTAGTGTTTGGGAGTGACTGTGTTTTTGAGCTCACGCTTGGTCAAACACAGACCATGAGCTGTTAACCTTTGATGTTGCCATTTCTAACACTATTTAACGTGTCAAAAAACACATGACGAACGTTGGGTCACAAGTGAGGTTCTGTGTCCCAACACTCATCGTGGTTCCTGTTGATAGGGCAATTGAAATCTGATGGTATCACTATGTGTGTTCAGTTTTGCTATATCGACATCAGGGTCTATTGAATCAAGCCATAGGTGTGAACCAGGGAATAAAGGTAACCTGCTAGCGTACATTTATGGGACAAATAAATTGAGGGGCATAAATGATTATAACTTATTTTTATTTTTTCAGTGAGGCTCGATATTCTTGAATAATAATAATAAGAAAGATAAGAAGAAAGAATATCACAGATGAAGAGGACAGAAGATAGAAGATTACAGAAGAAGTCCCTGCTGGCATCAGATTTACAGGTAAGTGTTTATTTTCATGGAATGGTGTTAGCTTTAGGGGACAGGGCGGGCTGGCCCGGGGGGCAGGGAGGCAATTGCTCCCCGGACCAGCCATGAGTCTGGGCTGGCAGGCCTCTGCCAAGCAGCAGAAGATATGCCTGTGAGGGGCTGGACCAGCACTTCCGCATATTATTTAGGACCAATCGGAAGTCTCCTCTCTACTGTGTAACTCACATGATGAGTGATCCTGATGCAGTGGGCGTACATGCTGATAGGAGGAAGCACTGGTATTGGGGGTAGGCACTTGTGCAGAGGGTGCTTACTGGACTGAGCTCAGCCTGCAGAGGCACTTGTGTGCCGTGCTGGAGGGACAGAGCAGAGCTTCACCGAATTGGACTTCTCCTCCTTTACTCCTAACAGTAACAAGTTGCTGGACCTTCTTAATAGTAGTACTAGCACTGGCAGGACTTCTTGGGGATGGCAAGTGTGACTTAGAGTCCCCTGTTGTCACACTTGGCATCATCTTCTCCCTCCCCCCTCCTGAGTATTACAAGACACACTAGCAGCTCAGCACTGGAAGCAGCAGCAGCTTCAGCACTGGTGGCAGCAGCTTCAGTACTGGCAGCAGGCACAGCACTGGCAGCACTGGCAACAGGGGCAGCACATCTGACAACAGGCACAGTATTGGTGGCAGCAGGCTCAGCACTGGCAGCAGGCACAACACTGGTTGCAAAAGGGGCAGCACATCAGACAGCAGGCACAGTATTGGTGGTAGCAGGTTCAGTACTGGCAGCAGGCACAGAACTGTTTTCAACAGGGTCAACACATCTGACAGCAGGCACAGCACTAGTGGCAGCAGGAGCAGCAATGATGGCAGCAGGGGCAGCATGTCTAGCAGCAGGTGCAGGCAGTTGACCTGTCCTGCTCTCACTAGTATTACTCTTTTCTCCCTCCCTTCCCATTTCCTTTTCTCCCTCCCTTCCCATTAAATTCCCCAAGATCCCTTTGGTTGATTTAGGGGGACCGGACAGAATTGGTTCAGTAGTGCTTACTTCCTCCTCCTCGGACTCAGTGGACACATTAGGGTCCTTCCAGTTCCTCCTTTTAATATTTTTAAACCTGCTCATGGTGATAGCAGTCACTATGAGCCTCTACTGCCTCAATTTTTCCTAGAGATCACAGCAGATAGCACAGCACGTCTATCCTGCTCTGTAGTTGCTTCTATTGTTGTGACTTCCGCAAATACGTCACGTTTTTAATAGCGAAAAGGTGAAAACATCGTAAATCAATGGGAGAAAACTTTCTAGCCATTGAAAAAATGGTGAAAAATGTTGGCCAATGGACGAAAAATGCAAACATTTTAATCAGTAGTTTAAAAGCGGATTATTCTGAGAAAAAAACGTGGTTTTCACGGAATTTCTCTTGGGAACACAGCAAGAGATTTTGCCCACCCCTACCCATGACTCATGTTAAATAGCTTGAGAAATGGGAATATCAAAGGCTAAAAGCCTAATTGAAACCCTTGGGAATTTAGGTCATTTTTATGTATTCACTATGATGCCATTGGTTTGTTCCATTCCAAAAATACCTAGTACAGCCTCCTTTAATCACTGTGACGTGGTGAGTTTTTTTGTATATATTATGTCTAATATTAACCTTTTAAGTACAAGAATGGGGGACACAACACATTGCAAAGCAACTTATCGCACAATTCTCTAATCCTTAAAGGGATTAATGTACATCAGAGTTCTGTGGCCCACATTCTTCTGTAGTTTACACCATTGTAAGCATCTTACACAATAGGAAAAAAGGTTATTTACTTTATGAGGAAGCAGAAAACCTCAATAAATACGTATACACCTTCTAGATCCTCATCCAACATATTCATGTAATATTTGTGAATGATTAAACAGAAAAAATACATTTTAATAATTTACACATTATGTGAACATTGAGCTTTATCTTTTTAGATGAAATACAGAGGATTTGACCTCTGAGATACCGCTCTGTAGCTAAAACAGTTATAAATATGCTACGTGATCCAGGAGGTAATCCTCTTTTCAAAATATAATTAAATCTTATTTGATAACCCCGTGTATGCTGGAGAGTTCATCAACATACTAACATAGTTGTGTATTGTGCAAAGTACTGGAGACCCCATCTCCAGAAGTATTTAGATACTCTAGAGAGAAATTAGAGGACAGCTACTAAAACTGTTTATGGTTTACAGGATAAGAAATACCAGGATAGACTAAAGGATCTAAATGCATATAGACAAGGAGTGAGGAGAGAGAGGGGATATGCTATACATTCAAATACATGAAGGGATTCAACAAAGTAGAGCAGGGAAGTGTATTTCAAAGGAATAGAAGTGTTAGGACAAGAAGTCATAGTGTAAAACTAGAGGTACAGAGGTTTAGCTGTAATGTAAGAAAGTTTTACTTCACTCACAGGGTGGTAGATAAGTGGTAGAGGTTAATAAAGTGACAGAATTGAAGCATTCATGTGATAGCGATAAGGCTATCCTGACCATAAGACAAGACTAAGGACCAAATAAGGCTTCGGGAAAAATGGGCAGACTAGATGGGCTGAATGGTTCTTATCGCCCATAAATTTCTCTGTTTCTATGTTTGTTTATTATACACCTTATCCACTTCCAACACTTAACAGAATACTTTAATATTAAACCCACTCTGTTCAGATTTGCCTCAATATGGCTCAAACAATGGCCCTAGAGGTATATGGTGGGGTGGGGGATTTTTCATCTGCTTTTTGCCACTACCTCTGCGTACATTCATTGGACAAATACATGATATTAACTTATTTTTATTTTTTCAGTGAGACATTATATTTTTGAATAATAATAATTAGAACAAGAAAGAAGATCAAGATGAAGAGGACAGAAGATAGAAGAAGAATTAGAGAGGATGTTAGGTGTTACAGCTAAGGGGTATGGGTAAAAGAATAGTGTTAGGGCTAGTATTGTTTCACTTTATTGTTAATGTATGGGTAGTGTAGGGTTAGTGTTTGGGAGTGACTGTGTTTTTGAGCTCACGCTTGGTCAAACACAGACCATGAGCTGTTAACCTTTGATGTTGCCATTTCTAACACTATTTAACGTGTCAAAAAACACATGACGAACGTTGGGTCACAAGTGAGGTTCTGTGTCCCAACACTCATCGTGGTTCCTGTTGATAGGGCAATTGAAATCTGATGGTATCACTATGTGTGTTCAGTTTTGCTATATCGACATCAGGGTCTATTGAATCAAGCCATAGGTGTGAACCAGGGAATAAAGGTAACCTGCTAGCGTACATTTATGGGACAAATAAATTGAGGGGCATAAATGATTATAACTTATTTTTATTTTTTCAGTGAGGCTCGATATTCTTGAATAATAATAATAAGAAAGATAAGAAGAAAGAATATCACAGATGAAGAGGACAGAAGATAGAAGATTACAGAAGAAGTCCCTGCTGGCATCAGATTTACAGGTAAGTGTTTATTTTCATGGAATGGTGTTAGCTTTAGGGGACAGGGCGGGCTGGCCCGGGGGGCAGGGAGGCAATTGCTCCCCGGACCAGCCATGAGTCTGGGCTGGCAGGCCTCTGCCAAGCAGCAGAAGATATGCCTGTGAGGGGCTGGACCAGCACTTCCGCATATTATTTAGGACCAATCGGAAGTCTCCTCTCTACTGTGTAACTCACATGATGAGTGATCCTGATGCAGTGGGCGTACATGCTGATAGGAGGAAGCACTGGTATTGGGGGTAGGCACTTGTGCAGAGGGTGCTTACTGGACTGAGCTCAGCCTGCAGAGGCACTTGTGTGCCGTGCTGGAGGGACAGAGCAGAGCTTCACCGAATTGGACTTCTCCTCCTTTACTCCTAACAGTAACAAGTTGCTGGACCTTCTTAATAGTAGTACTAGCACTGGCAGGACTTCTTGGGGATGGCAAGTGTGACTTAGAGTCCCCTGTTGTCACACTTGGCATCATCTTCTCCCTCCCCCCTCCTGAGTATTACAAGACACACTAGCAGCTCAGCACTGGAAGCAGCAGCAGCTTCAGCACTGGTGGCAGCAGCTTCAGTACTGGCAGCAGGCACAGCACTGGCAGCACTGGCAACAGGGGCAGCACATCTGACAACAGGCACAGTATTGGTGGCAGCAGGCTCAGCACTGGCAGCAGGCACAACACTGGTTGCAAAAGGGGCAGCACATCAGACAGCAGGCACAGTATTGGTGGTAGCAGGTTCAGTACTGGCAGCAGGCACAGAACTGTTTTCAACAGGGTCAACACATCTGACAGCAGGCACAGCACTAGTGGCAGCAGGAGCAGCAATGATGGCAGCAGGGGCAGCATGTCTAGCAGCAGGTGCAGGCAGTTGACCTGTCCTGCTCTCACTAGTATTACTCTTTTCTCCCTCCCTTCCCATTTCCTTTTCTCCCTCCCTTCCCATTAAATTCCCCAAGATCCCTTTGGTTGATTTAGGGGGACCGGACAGAATTGGTTCAGTAGTGCTTACTTCCTCCTCCTCGGACTCAGTGGACACATTAGGGTCCTTCCAGTTCCTCCTTTTAATATTTTTAAACCTGCTCATGGTGATAGCAGTCACTATGAGCCTCTACTGCCTCAATTTTTCCTAGAGATCACAGCAGATAGCACAGCACGTCTATCCTGCTCTGTAGTTGCTTCTATTGTTGTGACTTCCGCAAATACGTCACGTTTTTAATAGCGAAAAGGTGAAAACATCGTAAATCAATGGGAGAAAACTTTCTAGCCATTGAAAAAATGGTGAAAAATGTTGGCCAATGGACGAAAAATGCAAACATTTTAATCAGTAGTTTAAAAGCGGATTTTTCTGAGAAAAAAACGTGGTTTTCACGGAATTTCTCTTGGGAACACAGCAAGAGATTTTGCCCACCCCTACCCATGACTCATGTTAAATAGCTTGAGAAATGGGAATATCAAAGGCTAAAAGCCTAATTGAAACCCTTGGGAATTTAGGTCATTTTTATGTATTCACTATGATGCCATTGGTTTGTTCCATTCCAAAAATACCTAGTACAGCCTCCTTTAATCACTGTGACGTGGTGAGTTTTTTTGTATATATTATGTCTAATATTAACCTTTTAAGTACAAGAATGGGGGACACAACACATTGCAAAGCAACTTATCGCACAATTCTCTAATCCTTAAAGGGATTAATGTACATCAGAGTTCTGTGGCCCACATTCTTCTGTAGTTTACACCATTGTAAGCATCTTACACAATAGGAAAAAAGGTTATTTACTTTATGAGGAAGCAGAAAACCTCAATAAATACGTATACACCTTCTAGATCCTCATCCAACATATTCATGTAATATTTGTGAATGATTAAACAGAAAAAATACATTTTAATAATTTACACATTATGTGAACATTGAGCTTTATCTTTTTAGATGAAATACAGAGGATTTGACCTCTGAGATACCGCTCTGTAGCTAAAACAGTTATAAATATGCTACGTGATCCAGGAGGTAATCCTCTTTTCAAAATATAATTAAATCTTATTTGATAACCCCGTGTATGCTGGAGAGTTCATCAACATACTAACATAGTTGTGTATTGTGCAAAGTACTGGAGACCCCATCTCCAGAAGTATTTAGATACTCTAGAGAGAAATTAGAGGACAGCTACTAAAACTGTTTATGGTTTACAGGATAAGAAATACCAGGATAGACTAAAGGATCTAAATGCATATAGACAAGGAGTGAGGAGAGAGAGGGGATATGCTATACATTCAAATACATGAAGGGATTCAACAAAGTAGAGCAGGGAAGTGTATTTCAAAGGAATAGAAGTGTTAGGACAAGAAGTCATAGTGTAAAACTAGAGGTACAGAGGTTTAGCTGTAATGTAAGAAAGTTTTACTTCACTCACAGGGTGGTAGATAAGTGGTAGAGGTTAATAAAGTGACAGAATTGAAGCATTCATGTGATAGCGATAAGGCTATCCTGACCATAAGACAAGACTAAGGACCAAATAAGGCTTCGGGAAAAATGGGCAGACTAGATGGGCTGAATGGTTCTTATCGCCCATAAATTTCTCTGTTTCTATGTTTGTTTATTATACACCTTATCCACTTCCAACACTTAACAGAATACTTTAATATTAAACCCACTCTGTTCAGATTTGCCTCAATATGGCTCAAACAATGGCCCTAGAGGTATATGGTGGGGTGGGGGATTTTTCATCTGCTTTTTGCCACTACCTCTGCGTACATTCATTGGACAAATACATGATATTAACTTATTTTTATTTTTTCAGTGAGACATTATATTTTTGAATAATAATAATTAGAACAAGAAAGAAGATCAAGATGAAGAGGACAGAAGATAGAAGAAGAATTAGAGAGGATGTTAGGTGTTACAGCTAAGGGGTATGGGTAAAAGAATAGTGTTAGGGCTAGTATTGTTTCACTTTATTGTTAATGTATGGGTAGTGTAGGGTTAGTGTTTGGGAGTGACTGTGTTTTTGAGCTCACGCTTGGTCAAACACAGACCATGAGCTGTTAACCTTTGATGTTGCCATTTCTAACACTATTTAACGTGTCAAAAAACACATGACGAACGTTGGGTCACAAGTGAGGTTCTGTGTCCCAACACTCATCGTGGTTCCTGTTGATAGGGCAATTGAAATCTGATGGTATCACTATGTGTGTTCAGTTTTGCTATATCGACATCAGGGTCTATTGAATCAAGCCATAGGTGTGAACCAGGGAATAAAGGTAACCTGCTAGCGTACATTTATGGGACAAATAAATTGAGGGGCATAAATGATTATAACTTATTTTTATTTTTTCAGTGAGGCTCGATATTCTTGAATAATAATAATAAGAAAGATAAGAAGAAAGAATATCACAGATGAAGAGGACAGAAGATAGAAGATTACAGAAGAAGTCCCTGCTGGCATCAGATTTACAGGTAAGTGTTTATTTTCATGGAATGGTGTTAGCTTTAGGGGACAGGGCGGGCTGGCCCGGGGGGCAGGGAGGCAATTGCTCCCCGGACCAGCCATGAGTCTGGGCTGGCAGGCCTCTGCCAAGCAGCAGAAGATATGCCTGTGAGGGGCTGGACCAGCACTTCCGCATATTATTTAGGACCAATCGGAAGTCTCCTCTCTACTGTGTAACTCACATGATGAGTGATCCTGATGCAGTGGGCGTACATGCTGATAGGAGGAAGCACTGGTATTGGGGGTAGGCACTTGTGCAGAGGGTGCTTACTGGACTGAGCTCAGCCTGCAGAGGCACTTGTGTGCCGTGCTGGAGGGACAGAGCAGAGCTTCACCGAATTGGACTTCTCCTCCTTTACTCCTAACAGTAACAAGTTGCTGGACCTTCTTAATAGTAGTACTAGCACTGGCAGGACTTCTTGGGGATGGCAAGTGTGACTTAGAGTCCCCTGTTGTCACACTTGGCATCATCTTCTCCCTCCCCCCTCCTGAGTATTACAAGACACACTAGCAGCTCAGCACTGGAAGCAGCAGCAGCTTCAGCACTGGTGGCAGCAGCTTCAGTACTGGCAGCAGGCACAGCACTGGCAGCACTGGCAACAGGGGCAGCACATCTGACAACAGGCACAGTATTGGTGGCAGCAGGCTCAGCACTGGCAGCAGGCACAACACTGGTTGCAAAAGGGGCAGCACATCAGACAGCAGGCACAGTATTGGTGGTAGCAGGTTCAGTACTGGCAGCAGGCACAGAACTGTTTTCAACAGGGTCAACACATCTGACAGCAGGCACAGCACTAGTGGCAGCAGGAGCAGCAATGATGGCAGCAGGGGCAGCATGTCTAGCAGCAGGTGCAGGCAGTTGACCTGTCCTGCTCTCACTAGTATTACTCTTTTCTCCCTCCCTTCCCATTTCCTTTTCTCCCTCCCTTCCCATTAAATTCCCCAAGATCCCTTTGGTTGATTTAGGGGGACCGGACAGAATTGGTTCAGTAGTGCTTACTTCCTCCTCCTCGGACTCAGTGGACACATTAGGGTCCTTCCAGTTCCTCCTTTTAATATTTTTAAACCTGCTCATGGTGATAGCAGTCACTATGAGCCTCTACTGCCTCAATTTTTCCTAGAGATCACAGCAGATAGCACAGCACGTCTATCCTGCTCTGTAGTTGCTTCTATTGTTGTGACTTCCGCAAATACGTCACGTTTTTAATAGCGAAAAGGTGAAAACATCGTAAATCAATGGGAGAAAACTTTCTAGCCATTGAAAAAATGGTGAAAAATGTTGGCCAATGGACGAAAAATGCAAACATTTTAATCAGTAGTTTAAAAGCGGATTTTTCTGAGAAAAAAACGTGGTTTTCACGGAATTTCTCTTGGGAACACAGCAAGAGATTTTGCCCACCCCTACCCATGACTCATGTTAAATAGCTTGAGAAATGGGAATATCAAAGGCTAAAAGCCTAATTGAAACCCTTGGGAATTTAGGTCATTTTTATGTATTCACTATGATGCCATTGGTTTGTTCCATTCCAAAAATACCTAGTACAGCCTCCTTTAATCACTGTGACGTGGTGAGTTTTTTTGTATATATTATGTCTAATATTAACCTTTTAAGTACAAGAATGGGGGACACAACACATTGCAAAGCAACTTATCGCACAATTCTCTAATCCTTAAAGGGATTAATGTACATCAGAGTTCTGTGGCCCACATTCTTCTGTAGTTTACACCATTGTAAGCATCTTACACAATAGGAAAAAAGGTTATTTACTTTATGAGGAAGCAGAAAACCTCAATAAATACGTATACACCTTCTAGATCCTCATCCAACATATTCATGTAATATTTGTGAATGATTAAACAGAAAAAATACATTTTAATAATTTACACATTATGTGAACATTGAGCTTTATCTTTTTAGATGAAATACAGAGGATTTGACCTCTGAGATACCGCTCTGTAGCTAAAACAGTTATAAATATGCTACGTGATCCAGGAGGTAATCCTCTTTTCAAAATATAATTAAATCTTATTTGATAACCCCGTGTATGCTGGAGAGTTCATCAACATACTAACATAGTTGTGTATTGTGCAAAGTACTGGAGACCCCATCTCCAGAAGTATTTAGATACTCTAGAGAGAAATTAGAGGACAGCTACTAAAACTGTTTATGGTTTACAGGATAAGAAATACCAGGATAGACTAAAGGATCTAAATGCATATAGACAAGGAGTGAGGAGAGAGAGGGGATATGCTATACATTCAAATACATGAAGGGATTCAACAAAGTAGAGCAGGGAAGTGTATTTCAAAGGAATAGAAGTGTTAGGACAAGAAGTCATAGTGTAAAACTAGAGGTACAGAGGTTTAGCTGTAATGTAAGAAAGTTTTACTTCACTCACAGGGTGGTAGATAAGTGGTAGAGGTTAATAAAGTGACAGAATTGAAGCATTCATGTGATAGCGATAAGGCTATCCTGACCATAAGACAAGACTAAGGACCAAATAAGGCTTCGGGAAAAATGGGCAGACTAGATGGGCTGAATGGTTCTTATCGCCCATAAATTTCTCTGTTTCTATGTTTGTTTATTATACACCTTATCCACTTCCAACACTTAACAGAATACTTTAATATTAAACCCACTCTGTTCAGATTTGCCTCAATATGGCTCAAACAATGGCCCTAGAGGTATATGGTGGGGTGGGGGATTTTTCATCTGCTTTTTGCCACTACCTCTGCGTACATTCATTGGACAAATACATGATATTAACTTATTTTTATTTTTTCAGTGAGACATTATATTTTTGAATAATAATAATTAGAACAAGAAAGAAGATCAAGATGAAGAGGACAGAAGATAGAAGAAGAATTAGAGAGGATGTTAGGTGTTACAGCTAAGGGGTATGGGTAAAAGAATAGTGTTAGGGCTAGTATTGTTTCACTTTATTGTTAATGTATGGGTAGTGTAGGGTTAGTGTTTGGGAGTGACTGTGTTTTTGAGCTCACGCTTGGTCAAACACAGACCATGAGCTGTTAACCTTTGATGTTGCCATTTCTAACACTATTTAACGTGTCAAAAAACACATGACGAACGTTGGGTCACAAGTGAGGTTCTGTGTCCCAACACTCATCGTGGTTCCTGTTGATAGGGCAATTGAAATCTGATGGTATCACTATGTGTGTTCAGTTTTGCTATATCGACATCAGGGTCTATTGAATCAAGCCATAGGTGTGAACCAGGGAATAAAGGTAACCTGCTAGCGTACATTTATGGGACAAATAAATTGAGGGGCATAAATGATTATAACTTATTTTTATTTTTTCAGTGAGGCTCGATATTCTTGAATAATAATAATAAGAAAGATAAGAAGAAAGAATATCACAGATGAAGAGGACAGAAGATAGAAGATTACAGAAGAAGTCCCTGCTGGCATCAGATTTACAGGTAAGTGTTTATTTTCATGGAATGGTGTTAGCTTTAGGGGACAGGGCGGGCTGGCCCGGGGGGCAGGGAGGCAATTGCTCCCCGGACCAGCCATGAGTCTGGGCTGGCAGGCCTCTGCCAAGCAGCAGAAGATATGCCTGTGAGGGGCTGGACCAGCACTTCCGCATATTATTTAGGACCAATCGGAAGTCTCCTCTCTACTGTGTAACTCACATGATGAGTGATCCTGATGCAGTGGGCGTACATGCTGATAGGAGGAAGCACTGGTATTGGGGGTAGGCACTTGTGCAGAGGGTGCTTACTGGACTGAGCTCAGCCTGCAGAGGCACTTGTGTGCCGTGCTGGAGGGACAGAGCAGAGCTTCACCGAATTGGACTTCTCCTCCTTTACTCCTAACAGTAACAAGTTGCTGGACCTTCTTAATAGTAGTACTAGCACTGGCAGGACTTCTTGGGGATGGCAAGTGTGACTTAGAGTCCCCTGTTGTCACACTTGGCATCATCTTCTCCCTCCCCCCTCCTGAGTATTACAAGACACACTAGCAGCTCAGCACTGGAAGCAGCAGCAGCTTCAGCACTGGTGGCAGCAGCTTCAGTACTGGCAGCAGGCACAGCACTGGCAGCACTGGCAACAGGGGCAGCACATCTGACAACAGGCACAGTATTGGTGGCAGCAGGCTCAGCACTGGCAGCAGGCACAACACTGGTTGCAAAAGGGGCAGCACATCAGACAGCAGGCACAGTATTGGTGGTAGCAGGTTCAGTACTGGCAGCAGGCACAGAACTGTTTTCAACAGGGTCAACACATCTGACAGCAGGCACAGCACTAGTGGCAGCAGGAGCAGCAATGATGGCAGCAGGGGCAGCATGTCTAGCAGCAGGTGCAGGCAGTTGACCTGTCCTGCTCTCACTAGTATTACTCTTTTCTCCCTCCCTTCCCATTTCCTTTTCTCCCTCCCTTCCCATTAAATTCCCCAAGATCCCTTTGGTTGATTTAGGGGGACCGGACAGAATTGGTTCAGTAGTGCTTACTTCCTCCTCCTCGGACTCAGTGGACACATTAGGGTCCTTCCAGTTCCTCCTTTTAATATTTTTAAACCTGCTCATGGTGATAGCAGTCACTATGAGCCTCTACTGCCTCAATTTTTCCTAGAGATCACAGCAGATAGCACAGCACGTCTATCCTGCTCTGTAGTTGCTTCTATTGTTGTGACTTCCGCAAATACGTCACGTTTTTAATAGCGAAAAGGTGAAAACATCGTAAATCAATGGGAGAAAACTTTCTAGCCATTGAAAAAATGGTGAAAAATGTTGGCCAATGGACGAAAAATGCAAACATTTTAATCAGTAGTTTAAAAGCGGATTTTTCTGAGAAAAAAACGTGGTTTTCACGGAATTTCTCTTGGGAACACAGCAAGAGATTTTGCCCACCCCTACCCATGACTCATGTTAAATAGCTTGAGAAATGGGAATATCAAAGGCTAAAAGCCTAATTGAAACCCTTGGGAATTTAGGTCATTTTTATGTATTCACTATGATGCCATTGGTTTGTTCCATTCCAAAAATACCTAGTACAGCCTCCTTTAATCACTGTGACGTGGTGAGTTTTTTTGTATATATTATGTCTAATATTAACCTTTTAAGTACAAGAATGGGGGACACAACACATTGCAAAGCAACTTATCGCACAATTCTCTAATCCTTAAAGGGATTAATGTACATCAGAGTTCTGTGGCCCACATTCTTCTGTAGTTTACACCATTGTAAGCATCTTACACAATAGGAAAAAAGGTTATTTACTTTATGAGGAAGCAGAAAACCTCAATAAATACGTATACACCTTCTAGATCCTCATCCAACATATTCATGTAATATTTGTGAATGATTAAACAGAAAAAATACATTTTAATAATTTACACATTATGTGAACATTGAGCTTTATCTTTTTAGATGAAATACAGAGGATTTGACCTCTGAGATACCGCTCTGTAGCTAAAACAGTTATAAATATGCTACGTGATCCAGGAGGTAATCCTCTTTTCAAAATATAATTAAATCTTATTTGATAACCCCGTGTATGCTGGAGAGTTCATCAACATACTAACATAGTTGTGTATTGTGCAAAGTACTGGAGACCCCATCTCCAGAAGTATTTAGATACTCTAGAGAGAAATTAGAGGACAGCTACTAAAACTGTTTATGGTTTACAGGATAAGAAATACCAGGATAGACTAAAGGATCTAAATGCATATAGACAAGGAGTGAGGAGAGAGAGGGGATATGCTATACATTCAAATACATGAAGGGATTCAACAAAGTAGAGCAGGGAAGTGTATTTCAAAGGAATAGAAGTGTTAGGACAAGAAGTCATAGTGTAAAACTAGAGGTACAGAGGTTTAGCTGTAATGTAAGAAAGTTTTACTTCACTCACAGGGTGGTAGATAAGTGGTAGAGGTTAATAAAGTGACAGAATTGAAGCATTCATGTGATAGCGATAAGGCTATCCTGACCATAAGACAAGACTAAGGACCAAATAAGGCTTCGGGAAAAATGGGCAGACTAGATGGGCTGAATGGTTCTTATCGCCCATAAATTTCTCTGTTTCTATGTTTGTTTATTATACACCTTATCCACTTCCAACACTTAACAGAATACTTTAATATTAAACCCACTCTGTTCAGATTTGCCTCAATATGGCTCAAACAATGGCCCTAGAGGTATATGGTGGGGTGGGGGATTTTTCATCTGCTTTTTGCCACTACCTCTGCGTACATTCATTGGACAAATACATGATATTAACTTATTTTTATTTTTTCAGTGAGACATTATATTTTTGAATAATAATAATTAGAACAAGAAAGAAGATCAAGATGAAGAGGACAGAAGATAGAAGAAGAATTAGAGAGGATGTTAGGTGTTACAGCTAAGGGGTATGGGTAAAAGAATAGTGTTAGGGCTAGTATTGTTTCACTTTATTGTTAATGTATGGGTAGTGTAGGGTTAGAGTTTGGGAGTGACTGTGTTTTTGAGCTCACGCTTGGTCAAACACAGACCATGAGCTGTTAACCTTTGATGTTGCCATTTCTAACACTATTTAACGTGTCAAAAAACACATGACGAACGTTGGGTCACAAGTGAGGTTCTGTGTCCCAACACTCATCGTGGTTCCTGTTGATAGGGCAATTGAAATCTGATGGTATCACTATGTGTGTTCAGTTTTGCTATATCGACATCAGGGTCTATTGAATCAAGCCATAGGTGTGAACCAGGGAATAAAGGTAACCTGCTAGCGTACATTTATGGGACAAATAAATTGAGGGGCATAAATGATTATAACTTATTTTTATTTTTTCAGTGAGGCTCGATATTCTTGAATAATAATAATAAGAAAGATAAGAAGAAAGAATATCACAGATGAAGAGGACAGAAGATAGAAGATTACAGAAGAAGTCCCTGCTGGCATCAGATTTACAGGTAAGTGTTTATTTTCATGGAATGGTGTTAGCTTTAGGGGACAGGGCGGGCTGGCCCGGGGGGCAGGGAGGCAATTGCTCCCCGGACCAGCCATGAGTCTGGGCTGGCAGGCCTCTGCCAAGCAGCAGAAGATATGCCTGTGAGGGGCTGGACCAGCACTTCCGCATATTATTTAGGACCAATCGGAAGTCTCCTCTCTACTGTGTAACTCACATGATGAGTGATCCTGATGCAGTGGGCGTACATGCTGATAGGAGGAAGCACTGGTATTGGGGGTAGGCACTTGTGCAGAGGGTGCTTACTGGACTGAGCTCAGCCTGCAGAGGCACTTGTGTGCCGTGCTGGAGGGACAGAGCAGAGCTTCACCGAATTGGACTTCTCCTCCTTTACTCCTAACAGTAACAAGTTGCTGGACCTTCTTAATAGTAGTACTAGCACTGGCAGGACTTCTTGGGGATGGCAAGTGTGACTTAGAGTCCCCTGTTGTCACACTTGGCATCATCTTCTCCCTCCCCCCTCCTGAGTATTACAAGACACACTAGCAGCTCAGCACTGGAAGCAGCAGCAGCTTCAGCACTGGTGGCAGCAGCTTCAGTACTGGCAGCAGGCACAGCACTGGCAGCACTGGCAACAGGGGCAGCACATCTGACAACAGGCACAGTATTGGTGGCAGCAGGCTCAGCACTGGCAGCAGGCACAACACTGGTTGCAAAAGGGGCAGCACATCAGACAGCAGGCACAGTATTGGTGGTAGCAGGTTCAGTACTGGCAGCAGGCACAGAACTGTTTTCAACAGGGTCAACACATCTGACAGCAGGCACAGCACTAGTGGCAGCAGGAGCAGCAATGATGGCAGCAGGGGCAGCATGTCTAGCAGCAGGTGCAGGCAGTTGACCTGTCCTGCTCTCACTAGTATTACTCTTTTCTCCCTCCCTTCCCATTTCCTTTTCTCCCTCCCTTCCCATTAAATTCCCCAAGATCCCTTTGGTTGATTTAGGGGGACCGGACAGAATTGGTTCAGTAGTGCTTACTTCCTCCTCCTCGGACTCAGTGGACACATTAGGGTCCTTCCAGTTCCTCCTTTTAATATTTTTAAACCTGCTCATGGTGATAGCAGTCACTATGAGCCTCTACTGCCTCAATTTTTCCTAGAGATCACAGCAGATAGCACAGCACGTCTATCCTGCTCTGTAGTTGCTTCTATTGTTGTGACTTCCGCAAATACGTCACGTTTTTAATAGCGAAAAGGTGAAAACATCGTAAATCAATGGGAGAAAACTTTCTAGCCATTGAAAAAATGGTGAAAAATGTTGGCCAATGGACGAAAAATGCAAACATTTTAATCAGTAGTTTAAAAGCGGATTTTTCTGAGAAAAAAACGTGGTTTTCACGGAATTTCTCTTGGGAACACAGCAAGAGATTTTGCCCACCCCTACCCATGACTCATGTTAAATAGCTTGAGAAATGGGAATATCAAAGGCTAAAAGCCTAATTGAAACCCTTGGGAATTTAGGTCATTTTTATGTATTCACTATGATGCCATTGGTTTGTTCCATTCCAAAAATACCTAGTACAGCCTCCTTTAATCACTGTGACGTGGTGAGTTTTTTTGTATATATTATGTCTAATATTAACCTTTTAAGTACAAGAATGGGGGACACAACACATTGCAAAGCAACTTATCGCACAATTCTCTAATCCTTAAAGGGATTAATGTACATCAGAGTTCTGTGGCCCACATTCTTCTGTAGTTTACACCATTGTAAGCATCTTACACAATAGGAAAAAAGGTTATTTACTTTATGAGGAAGCAGAAAACCTCAATAAATACGTATACACCTTCTAGATCCTCATCCAACATATTCATGTAATATTTGTGAATGATTAAACAGAAAAAATACATTTTAATAATTTACACATTATGTGAACATTGAGCTTTATCTTTTTAGATGAAATACAGAGGATTTGACCTCTGAGATACCGCTCTGTAGCTAAAACAGTTATAAATATGCTACGTGATCCAGGAGGTAATCCTCTTTTCAAAATATAATTAAATCTTATTTGATAACCCCGTGTATGCTGGAGAGTTCATCAACATACTAACATAGTTGTGTATTGTGCAAAGTACTGGAGACCCCATCTCCAGAAGTATTTAGATACTCTAGAGAGAAATTAGAGGACAGCTACTAAAACTGTTTATGGTTTACAGGATAAGAAATACCAGGATAGACTAAAGGATCTAAATGCATATAGACAAGGAGTGAGGAGAGAGAGGGGATATGCTATACATTCAAATACATGAAGGGATTCAACAAAGTAGAGCAGGGAAGTGTATTTCAAAGGAATAGAAGTGTTAGGACAAGAAGTCATAGTGTAAAACTAGAGGTACAGAGGTTTAGCTGTAATGTAAGAAAGTTTTACTTCACTCACAGGGTGGTAGATAAGTGGTAGAGGTTAATAAAGTGACAGAATTGAAGCATTCATGTGATAGCGATAAGGCTATCCTGACCATAAGACAAGACTAAGGACCAAATAAGGCTTCGGGAAAAATGGGCAGACTAGATGGGCTGAATGGTTCTTATCGCCCATAAATTTCTCTGTTTCTATGTTTGTTTATTATACACCTTATCCACTTCCAACACTTAACAGAATACTTTAATATTAAACCCACTCTGTTCAGATTTGCCTCAATATGGCTCAAACAATGGCCCTAGAGGTATATGGTGGGGTGGGGGATTTTTCATCTGCTTTTTGCCACTACCTCTGCGTACATTCATTGGACAAATACATGATATTAACTTATTTTTATTTTTTCAGTGAGACATTATATTTTTGAATAATAATAATTAGAACAAGAAAGAAGATCAAGATGAAGAGGACAGAAGATAGAAGAAGAATTAGAGAGGATGTTAGGTGTTACAGCTAAGGGGTATGGGTAAAAGAATAGTGTTAGGGCTAGTATTGTTTCACTTTATTGTTAATGTATGGGTAGTGTAGGGTTAGTGTTTGGGAGTGACTGTGTTTTTGAGCTCACGCTTGGTCAAACACAGACCATGAGCTGTTAACCTTTGATGTTGCCATTTCTAACACTATTTAACGTGTCAAAAAACACATGACGAACGTTGGGTCACAAGTGAGGTTCTGTGTCCCAACACTCATCGTGGTTCCTGTTGATAGGGCAATTGAAATCTGATGGTATCACTATGTGTGTTCAGTTTTGCTATATCGACATCAGGGTCTATTGAATCAAGCCATAGGTGTGAACCAGGGAATAAAGGTAACCTGCTAGCGTACATTTATGGGACAAATAAATTGAGGGGCATAAATGATTATAACTTATTTTTATTTTTTCAGTGAGGCTCGATATTCTTGAATAATAATAATAAGAAAGATAAGAAGAAAGAATATCACAGATGAAGAGGACAGAAGATAGAAGATTACAGAAGAAGTCCCTGCTGGCATCAGATTTACAGGTAAGTGTTTATTTTCATGGAATGGTGTTAGCTTTAGGGGACAGGGCGGGCTGGCCCGGGGGGCAGGGAGGCAATTGCTCCCCGGACCAGCCATGAGTCTGGGCTGGCAGGCCTCTGCCAAGCAGCAGAAGATATGCCTGTGAGGGGCTGGACCAGCACTTCCGCATATTATTTAGGACCAATCGGAAGTCTCCTCTCTACTGTGTAACTCACATGATGAGTGATCCTGATGCAGTGGGCGTACATGCTGATAGGAGGAAGCACTGGTATTGGGGGTAGGCACTTGTGCAGAGGGTGCTTACTGGACTGAGCTCAGCCTGCAGAGGCACTTGTGTGCCGTGCTGGAGGGACAGAGCAGAGCTTCACCGAATTGGACTTCTCCTCCTTTACTCCTAACAGTAACAAGTTGCTGGACCTTCTTAATAGTAGTACTAGCACTGGCAGGACTTCTTGGGGATGGCAAGTGTGACTTAGAGTCCCCTGTTGTCACACTTGGCATCATCTTCTCCCTCCCCCCTCCTGAGTATTACAAGACACACTAGCAGCTCAGCACTGGAAGCAGCAGCAGCTTCAGCACTGGTGGCAGCAGCTTCAGTACTGGCAGCAGGCACAGCACTGGCAGCACTGGCAACAGGGGCAGCACATCTGACAACAGGCACAGTATTGGTGGCAGCAGGCTCAGCACTGGCAGCAGGCACAACACTGGTTGCAAAAGGGGCAGCACATCAGACAGCAGGCACAGTATTGGTGGTAGCAGGTTCAGTACTGGCAGCAGGCACAGAACTGTTTTCAACAGGGTCAACACATCTGACAGCAGGCACAGCACTAGTGGCAGCAGGAGCAGCAATGATGGCAGCAGGGGCAGCATGTCTAGCAGCAGGTGCAGGCAGTTGACCTGTCCTGCTCTCACTAGTATTACTCTTTTCTCCCTCCCTTCCCATTTCCTTTTCTCCCTCCCTTCCCATTAAATTCCCCAAGATCCCTTTGGTTGATTTAGGGGGACCGGACAGAATTGGTTCAGTAGTGCTTACTTCCTCCTCCTCGGACTCAGTGGACACATTAGGGTCCTTCCAGTTCCTCCTTTTAATATTTTTAAACCTGCTCATGGTGATAGCAGTCACTATGAGCCTCTACTGCCTCAATTTTTCCTAGAGATCACAGCAGATAGCACAGCACGTCTATCCTGCTCTGTAGTTGCTTCTATTGTTGTGACTTCCGCAAATACGTCACGTTTTTAATAGCGAAAAGGTGAAAACATCGTAAATCAATGGGAGAAAACTTTCTAGCCATTGAAAAAATGGTGAAAAATGTTGGCCAATGGACGAAAAATGCAAACATTTTAATCAGTAGTTTAAAAGCGGATTTTTCTGAGAAAAAAACGTGGTTTTCACGGAATTTCTCTTGGGAACACAGCAAGAGATTTTGCCCACCCCTACCCATGACTCATGTTAAATAGCTTGAGAAATGGGAATATCAAAGGCTAAAAGCCTAATTGAAACCCTTGGGAATTTAGGTCATTTTTATGTATTCACTATGATGCCATTGGTTTGTTCCATTCCAAAAATACCTAGTACAGCCTCCTTTAATCACTGTGACGTGGTGAGTTTTTTTGTATATATTATGTCTAATATTAACCTTTTAAGTACAAGAATGGGGGACACAACACATTGCAAAGCAACTTATCGCACAATTCTCTAATCCTTAAAGGGATTAATGTACATCAGAGTTCTGTGGCCCACATTCTTCTGTAGTTTACACCATTGTAAGCATCTTACACAATAGGAAAAAAGGTTATTTACTTTATGAGGAAGCAGAAAACCTCAATAAATACGTATACACCTTCTAGATCCTCATCCAACATATTCATGTAATATTTGTGAATGATTAAACAGAAAAAATACATTTTAATAATTTACACATTATGTGAACATTGAGCTTTATCTTTTTAGATGAAATACAGAGGATTTGACCTCTGAGATACCGCTCTGTAGCTAAAACAGTTATAAATATGCTACGTGATCCAGGAGGTAATCCTCTTTTCAAAATATAATTAAATCTTATTTGATAACCCCGTGTATGCTGGAGAGTTCATCAACATACTAACATAGTTGTGTATTGTGCAAAGTACTGGAGACCCCATCTCCAGAAGTATTTAGATACTCTAGAGAGAAATTAGAGGACAGCTACTAAAACTGTTTATGGTTTACAGGATAAGAAATACCAGGATAGACTAAAGGATCTAAATGCATATAGACAAGGAGTGAGGAGAGAGAGGGGATATGCTATACATTCAAATACATGAAGGGATTCAACAAAGTAGAGCAGGGAAGTGTATTTCAAAGGAATAGAAGTGTTAGGACAAGAAGTCATAGTGTAAAACTAGAGGTACAGAGGTTTAGCTGTAATGTAAGAAAGTTTTACTTCACTCACAGGGTGGTAGATAAGTGGTAGAGGTTAATAAAGTGACAGAATTGAAGCATTCATGTGATAGCGATAAGGCTATCCTGACCATAAGACAAGACTAAGGACCAAATAAGGCTTCGGGAAAAATGGGCAGACTAGATGGGCTGAATGGTTCTTATCGCCCATAAATTTCTCTGTTTCTATGTTTGTTTATTATACACCTTATCCACTTCCAACACTTAACAGAATACTTTAATATTAAACCCACTCTGTTCAGATTTGCCTCAATATGGCTCAAACAATGGCCCTAGAGGTATATGGTGGGGTGGGGGATTTTTCATCTGCTTTTTGCCACTACCTCTGCGTACATTCATTGGACAAATACATGATATTAACTTATTTTTATTTTTTCAGTGAGACATTATATTTTTGAATAATAATAATTAGAACAAGAAAGAAGATCAAGATGAAGAGGACAGAAGATAGAAGAAGAATTAGAGAGGATGTTAGGTGTTACAGCTAAGGGGTATGGGTAAAAGAATAGTGTTAGGGCTAGTATTGTTTCACTTTATTGTTAATGTATGGGTAGTGTAGGGTTAGTGTTTGGGAGTGACTGTGTTTTTGAGCTCACGCTTGGTCAAACACAGACCATGAGCTGTTAACCTTTGATGTTGCCATTTCTAACACTATTTAACGTGTCAAAAAACACATGACGAACGTTGGGTCACAAGTGAGGTTCTGTGTCCCAACACTCATCGTGGTTCCTGTTGATAGGGCAATTGAAATCTGATGGTATCACTATGTGTGTTCAGTTTTGCTATATCGACATCAGGGTCTATTGAATCAAGCCATAGGTGTGAACCAGGGAATAAAGGTAACCTGCTAGCGTACATTTATGGGACAAATAAATTGAGGGGCATAAATGATTATAACTTATTTTTATTTTTTCAGTGAGGCTCGATATTCTTGAATAATAATAATAATAAGAAAGATAAGAAGAAAGAATATCACAGATGAAGAGGACAGAAGATAGAAGATTACAGAAGAAGTCCCTGCTGGCATCAGATTTACAGGTAAGTGTTTATTTTCATGGAATGGTGTTAGCTTTAGGGGACAGGGCGGGCTGGCCCGGGGGGCAGGGAGGCAATTGCTCCCCGGACCAGCCATGAGTCTGGGCTGGCAGGCCTCTGCCAAGCAGCAGAAGATATGCCTGTGAGGGGCTGGACCAGCACTTCCGCATATTATTTAGGACCAATCGGAAGTCTCCTCTCTACTGTGTAACTCACATGATGAGTGATCCTGATGCAGTGGGCGTACATGCTGATAGGAGGAAGCACTGGTATTGGGGGTAGGCACTTGTGCAGAGGGTGCTTACTGGACTGAGCTCAGCCTGCAGAGGCACTTGTGTGCCGTGCTGGAGGGACAGAGCAGAGCTTCACCGAATTGGACTTCTCCTCCTTTACTCCTAACAGTAACAAGTTGCTGGACCTTCTTAATAGTAGTACTAGCACTGGCAGGACTTCTTGGGGATGGCAAGTGTGACTTAGAGTCCCCTGTTGTCACACTTGGCATCATCTTCTCCCTCCCCCCTCCTGAGTATTACAAGACACACTAGCAGCTCAGCACTGGAAGCAGCAGCAGCTTCAGCACTGGTGGCAGCAGCTTCAGTACTGGCAGCAGGCACAGCACTGGCAGCACTGGCAACAGGGGCAGCACATCTGACAACAGGCACAGTATTGGTGGCAGCAGGCTCAGCACTGGCAGCAGGCACAACACTGGTTGCAAAAGGGGCAGCACATCAGACAGCAGGCACAGTATTGGTGGTAGCAGGTTCAGTACTGGCAGCAGGCACAGAACTGTTTTCAACAGGGTCAACACATCTGACAGCAGGCACAGCACTAGTGGCAGCAGGAGCAGCAATGATGGCAGCAGGGGCAGCATGTCTAGCAGCAGGTGCAGGCAGTTGACCTGTCCTGCTCTCACTAGTATTACTCTTTTCTCCCTCCCTTCCCATTTCCTTTTCTCCCTCCCTTCCCATTAAATTCCCCAAGATCCCTTTGGTTGATTTAGGGGGACCGGACAGAATTGGTTCAGTAGTGCTTACTTCCTCCTCCTCGGACTCAGTGGACACATTAGGGTCCTTCCAGTTCCTCCTTTTAATATTTTTAAACCTGCTCATGGTGATAGCAGTCACTATGAGCCTCTACTGCCTCAATTTTTCCTAGAGATCACAGCAGATAGCACAGCACGTCTATCCTGCTCTGTAGTTGCTTCTATTGTTGTGACTTCCGCAAATACGTCACGTTTTTAATAGCGAAAAGGTGAAAACATCGTAAATCAATGGGAGAAAACTTTCTAGCCATTGAAAAAATGGTGAAAAATGTTGGCCAATGGACGAAAAATGCAAACATTTTAATCAGTAGTTTAAAAGCGGATTATTCTGAGAAAAAAACGTGGTTTTCACGGAATTTCTCTTGGGAACACAGCAAGAGATTTTGCCCACCCCTACCCATGACTCATGTTAAATAGCTTGAGAAATGGGAATATCAAAGGCTAAAAGCCTAATTGAAACCCTTGGGAATTTAGGTCATTTTTATGTATTCACTATGATGCCATTGGTTTGTTCCATTCCAAAAATACCTAGTACAGCCTCCTTTAATCACTGTGACGTGGTGAGTTTTTTTGTATATATTATGTCTAATATTAACCTTTTAAGTACAAGAATGGGGGACACAACACATTGCAAAGCAACTTATCGCACAATTCTCTAATCCTTAAAGGGATTAATGTACATCAGAGTTCTGTGGCCCACATTCTTCTGTAGTTTACACCATTGTAAGCATCTTACACAATAGGAAAAAAGGTTATTTACTTTATGAGGAAGCAGAAAACCTCAATAAATACGTATACACCTTCTAGATCCTCATCCAACATATTCATGTAATATTTGTGAATGATTAAACAGAAAAAATACATTTTAATAATTTACACATTATGTGAACATTGAGCTTTATCTTTTTAGATGAAATACAGAGGATTTGACCTCTGAGATACCGCTCTGTAGCTAAAACAGTTATAAATATGCTACGTGATCCAGGAGGTAATCCTCTTTTCAAAATATAATTAAATCTTATTTGATAACCCCGTGTATGCTGGAGAGTTCATCAACATACTAACATAGTTGTGTATTGTGCAAAGTACTGGAGACCCCATCTCCAGAAGTATTTAGATACTCTAGAGAGAAATTAGAGGACAGCTACTAAAACTGTTTATGGTTTACAGGATAAGAAATACCAGGATAGACTAAAGGATCTAAATGCATATAGACAAGGAGTGAGGAGAGAGAGGGGATATGCTATACATTCAAATACATGAAGGGATTCAACAAAGTAGAGCAGGGAAGTGTATTTCAAAGGAATAGAAGTGTTAGGACAAGAAGTCATAGTGTAAAACTAGAGGTACAGAGGTTTAGCTGTAATGTAAGAAAGTTTTACTTCACTCACAGGGTGGTAGATAAGTGGTAGAGGTTAATAAAGTGACAGAATTGAAGCATTCATGTGATAGCGATAAGGCTATCCTGACCATAAGACAAGACTAAGGACCAAATAAGGCTTCGGGAAAAATGGGCAGACTAGATGGGCTGAATGGTTCTTATCGCCCATAAATTTCTCTGTTTCTATGTTTGTTTATTATACACCTTATCCACTTCCAACACTTAACAGAATACTTTAATATTAAACCCACTCTGTTCAGATTTGCCTCAATATGGCTCAAACAATGGCCCTAGAGGTATATGGTGGGGTGGGGGATTTTTCATCTGCTTTTTGCCACTACCTCTGCGTACATTCATTGGACAAATACATGATATTAACTTATTTTTATTTTTTCAGTGAGACATTATATTTTTGAATAATAATAATTAGAACAAGAAAGAAGATCAAGATGAAGAGGACAGAAGATAGAAGAAGAATTAGAGAGGATGTTAGGTGTTACAGCTAAGGGGTATGGGTAAAAGAATAGTGTTAGGGCTAGTATTGTTTCACTTTATTGTTAATGTATGGGTAGTGTAGGGTTAGTGTTTGGGAGTGACTGTGTTTTTGAGCTCACGCTTGGTCAAACACAGACCATGAGCTGTTAACCTTTGATGTTGCCATTTCTAACACTATTTAACGTGTCAAAAAACACATGACGAACGTTGGGTCACAAGTGAGGTTCTGTGTCCCAACACTCATCGTGGTTCCTGTTGATAGGGCAATTGAAATCTGATGGTATCACTATGTGTGTTCAGTTTTGCTATATCGACATCAGGGTCTATTGAATCAAGCCATAGGTGTGAACCAGGGAATAAAGGTAACCTGCTAGCGTACATTTATGGGACAAATAAATTGAGGGGCATAAATGATTATAACTTATTTTTATTTTTTCAGTGAGGCTCGATATTCTTGAATAATAATAATAATAAGAAAGATAAGAAGAAAGAATATCACAGATGAAGAGGACAGAAGATAGAAGATTACAGAAGAAGTCCCTGCTGGCATCAGATTTACAGGTAAGTGTTTATTTTCATGGAATGGTGTTAGCTTTAGGGGACAGGGCGGGCTGGCCCGGGGGGCAGGGAGGCAATTGCTCCCCGGACCAGCCATGAGTCTGGGCTGGCAGGCCTCTGCCAAGCAGCAGAAGATATGCCTGTGAGGGGCTGGACCAGCACTTCCGCATATTATTTAGGACCAATCGGAAGTCTCCTCTCTACTGTGTAACTCACATGATGAGTGATCCTGATGCAGTGGGCGTACATGCTGATAGGAGGAAGCACTGGTATTGGGGGTAGGCACTTGTGCAGAGGGTGCTTACTGGACTGAGCTCAGCCTGCAGAGGCACTTGTGTGCCGTGCTGGAGGGACAGAGCAGAGCTTCACCGAATTGGACTTCTCCTCCTTTACTCCTAACAGTAACAAGTTGCTGGACCTTCTTAATAGTAGTACTAGCACTGGCAGGACTTCTTGGGGATGGCAAGTGTGACTTAGAGTCCCCTGTTGTCACACTTGGCATCATCTTCTCCCTCCCCCCTCCTGAGTATTACAAGACACACTAGCAGCTCAGCACTGGAAGCAGCAGCAGCTTCAGCACTGGTGGCAGCAGCTTCAGTACTGGCAGCAGGCACAGCACTGGCAGCACTGGCAACAGGGGCAGCACATCTGACAACAGGCACAGTATTGGTGGCAGCAGGCTCAGCACTGGCAGCAGGCACAACACTGGTTGCAAAAGGGGCAGCACATCAGACAGCAGGCACAGTATTGGTGGTAGCAGGTTCAGTACTGGCAGCAGGCACAGAACTGTTTTCAACAGGGTCAACACATCTGACAGCAGGCACAGCACTAGTGGCAGCAGGAGCAGCAATGATGGCAGCAGGGGCAGCATGTCTAGCAGCAGGTGCAGGCAGTTGACCTGTCCTGCTCTCACTAGTATTACTCTTTTCTCCCTCCCTTCCCATTTCCTTTTCTCCCTCCCTTCCCATTAAATTCCCCAAGATCCCTTTGGTTGATTTAGGGGGACCGGACAGAATTGGTTCAGTAGTGCTTACTTCCTCCTCCTCGGACTCAGTGGACACATTAGGGTCCTTCCAGTTCCTCCTTTTAATATTTTTAAACCTGCTCATGGTGATAGCAGTCACTATGAGCCTCTACTGCCTCAATTTTTCCTAGAGATCACAGCAGATAGCACAGCACGTCTATCCTGCTCTGTAGTTGCTTCTATTGTTGTGACTTCCGCAAATACGTCACGTTTTTAATAGCGAAAAGGTGAAAACATCGTAAATCAATGGGAGAAAACTTTCTAGCCATTGAAAAAATGGTGAAAAATGTTGGCCAATGGACGAAAAATGCAAACATTTTAATCAGTAGTTTAAAAGCGGATTTTTCTGAGAAAAAAACGTGGTTTTCACGGAATTTCTCTTGGGAACACAGCAAGAGATTTTGCCCACCCCTACCCATGACTCATGTTAAATAGCTTGAGAAATGGGAATATCAAAGGCTAAAAGCCTAATTGAAACCCTTGGGAATTTAGGTCATTTTTATGTATTCACTATGATGCCATTGGTTTGTTCCATTCCAAAAATACCTAGTACAGCCTCCTTTAATCACTGTGACGTGGTGAGTTTTTTTGTATATATTATGTCTAATATTAACCTTTTAAGTACAAGAATGGGGGACACAACACATTGCAAAGCAACTTATCGCACAATTCTCTAATCCTTAAAGGGATTAATGTACATCAGAGTTCTGTGGCCCACATTCTTCTGTAGTTTACACCATTGTAAGCATCTTACACAATAGGAAAAAAGGTTATTTACTTTATGAGGAAGCAGAAAACCTCAATAAATACGTATACACCTTCTAGATCCTCATCCAACATATTCATGTAATATTTGTGAATGATTAAACAGAAAAAATACATTTTAATAATTTACACATTATGTGAACATTGAGCTTTATCTTTTTAGATGAAATACAGAGGATTTGACCTCTGAGATACCGCTCTGTAGCTAAAACAGTTATAAATATGCTACGTGATCCAGGAGGTAATCCTCTTTTCAAAATATAATTAAATCTTATTTGATAACCCCGTGTATGCTGGAGAGTTCATCAACATACTAACATAGTTGTGTATTGTGCAAAGTACTGGAGACCCCATCTCCAGAAGTATTTAGATACTCTAGAGAGAAATTAGAGGACAGCTACTAAAACTGTTTATGGTTTACAGGATAAGAAATACCAGGATAGACTAAAGGATCTAAATGCATATAGACAAGGAGTGAGGAGAGAGAGGGGATATGCTATACATTCAAATACATGAAGGGATTCAACAAAGTAGAGCAGGGAAGTGTATTTCAAAGGAACAGAAGTGTTAGGACAAGAAGTCATAGTGTAAAACTAGAGGTACAGAGGTTTAGCTGTAATGTAAGAAAGTTTTACTTCACTCACAGGGTGGTAGATAAGTGGTAGAGGTTAATAAAGTGACAGAATTGAAGCATTCATGTGATAGCGATAAGGCTATCCTGACCATAAGACAAGACTAAGGACCAAATAAGGCTTCGGGAAAAATGGGCAGACTAGATGGGCTGAATGGTTCTTATCGCCCATAAATTTCTCTGTTTCTATGTTTGTTTATTATACACCTTATCCACTTCCAACACTTAACAGAATACTTTAATATTAAACCCACTCTGTTCAGATTTGCCTCAATATGGCTCAAACAATGGCCCTAGAGGTATATGGTGGGGTGGGGGATTTTTCATCTGCTTTTTGCCACTACCTCTGCGTACATTCATTGGACAAATACATGATATTAACTTATTTTTATTTTTTCAGTGAGACATTATATTTTTGAATAATAATAATTAGAACAAGAAAGAAGATCAAGATGAAGAGGACAGAAGATAGAAGAAGAATTAGAGAGGATGTTAGGTGTTACAGCTAAGGGGTATGGGTAAAAGAATAGTGTTAGGGCTAGTATTGTTTCACTTTATTGTTAATGTATGGGTAGTGTAGGGTTAGTGTTTGGGAGTGACTGTGTTTTTGAGCTCACGCTTGGTCAAACACAGACCATGAGCTGTTAACCTTTGATGTTGCCATTTCTAACACTATTTAACGTGTCAAAAAACACATGACGAACGTTGGGTCACAAGTGAGGTTCTGTGTCCCAACACTCATCGTGGTTCCTGTTGATAGGGCAATTGAAATCTGATGGTATCACTATGTGTGTTCAGTTTTGCTATATCGACATCAGGGTCTATTGAATCAAGCCATAGGTGTGAACCAGGGAATAAAGGTAACCTGCTAGCGTACATTTATGGGACAAATAAATTGAGGGGCATAAATGATTATAACTTATTTTTATTTTTTCAGTGAGGCTCGATATTCTTGAATAATAATAATAAGAAAGATAAGAAGAAAGAATATCACAGATGAAGAGGACAGAAGATAGAAGATTACAGAAGAAGTCCCTGCTGGCATCAGATTTACAGGTAAGTGTTTATTTTCATGGAATGGTGTTAGCTTTAGGGGACAGGGCGGGCTGGCCCGGGGGGCAGGGAGGCAATTGCTCCCCGGACCAGCCATGAGTCTGGGCTGGCAGGCCTCTGCCAAGCAGCAGAAGATATGCCTGTGAGGGGCTGGACCAGCACTTCCGCATATTATTTAGGACCAATCGGAAGTCTCCTCTCTACTGTGTAACTCACATGATGAGTGATCCTGATGCAGTGGGCGTACATGCTGATAGGAGGAAGCACTGGTATTGGGGGTAGGCACTTGTGCAGAGGGTGCTTACTGGACTGAGCTCAGCCTGCAGAGGCACTTGTGTGCCGTGCTGGAGGGACAGAGCAGAGCTTCACCGAATTGGACTTCTCCTCCTTTACTCCTAACAGTAACAAGTTGCTGGACCTTCTTAATAGTAGTACTAGCACTGGCAGGACTTCTTGGGGATGGCAAGTGTGACTTAGAGTCCCCTGTTGTCACACTTGGCATCATCTTCTCCCTCCCCCCTCCTGAGTATTACAAGACACACTAGCAGCTCAGCACTGGAAGCAGCAGCAGCTTCAGCACTGGTGGCAGCAGCTTCAGTACTGGCAGCAGGCACAGCACTGGCAGCACTGGCAACAGGGGCAGCACATCTGACAACAGGCACAGTATTGGTGGCAGCAGGCTCAGCACTGGCAGCAGGCACAACACTGGTTGCAAAAGGGGCAGCACATCAGACAGCAGGCACAGTATTGGTGGTAGCAGGTTCAGTACTGGCAGCAGGCACAGAACTGTTTTCAACAGGGTCAACACATCTGACAGCAGGCACAGCACTAGTGGCAGCAGGAGCAGCAATGATGGCAGCAGGGGCAGCATGTCTAGCAGCAGGTGCAGGCAGTTGACCTGTCCTGCTCTCACTAGTATTACTCTTTTCTCCCTCCCTTCCCATTTCCTTTTCTCCCTCCCTTCCCATTAAATTCCCCAAGATCCCTTTGGTTGATTTAGGGGGACCGGACAGAATTGGTTCAGTAGTGCTTACTTCCTCCTCCTCGGACTCAGTGGACACATTAGGGTCCTTCCAGTTCCTCCTTTTAATATTTTTAAACCTGCTCATGGTGATAGCAGTCACTATGAGCCTCTACTGCCTCAATTTTTCCTAGAGATCACAGCAGATAGCACAGCACGTCTATCCTGCTCTGTAGTTGCTTCTATTGTTGTGACTTCCGCAAATACGTCACGTTTTTAATAGCGAAAAGGTGAAAACATCGTAAATCAATGGGAGAAAACTTTCTAGCCATTGAAAAAATGGTGAAAAATGTTGGCCAATGGACGAAAAATGCAAACATTTTAATCAGTAGTTTAAAAGCGGATTTTTCTGAGAAAAAAACGTGGTTTTCACGGAATTTCTCTTGGGAACACAGCAAGAGATTTTGCCCACCCCTACCCATGACTCATGTTAAATAGCTTGAGAAATGGGAATATCAAAGGCTAAAAGCCTAATTGAAACCCTTGGGAATTTAGGTCATTTTTATGTATTCACTATGATGCCATTGGTTTGTTCCATTCCAAAAATACCTAGTACAGCCTCCTTTAATCACTGTGACGTGGTGAGTTTTTTTGTATATATTATGTCTAATATTAACCTTTTAAGTACAAGAATGGGGGACACAACACATTGCAAAGCAACTTATCGCACAATTCTCTAATCCTTAAAGGGATTAATGTACATCAGAGTTCTGTGGCCCACATTCTTCTGTAGTTTACACCATTGTAAGCATCTTACACAATAGGAAAAAAGGTTATTTACTTTATGAGGAAGCAGAAAACCTCAATAAATACGTATACACCTTCTAGATCCTCATCCAACATATTCATGTAATATTTGTGAATGATTAAACAGAAAAAATACATTTTAATAATTTACACATTATGTGAACATTGAGCTTTATCTTTTTAGATGAAATACAGAGGATTTGACCTCTGAGATACCGCTCTGTAGCTAAAACAGTTATAAATATGCTACGTGATCCAGGAGGTAATCCTCTTTTCAAAATATAATTAAATCTTATTTGATAACCCCGTGTATGCTGGAGAGTTCATCAACATACTAACATAGTTGTGTATTGTGCAAAGTACTGGAGACCCCATCTCCAGAAGTATTTAGATACTCTAGAGAGAAATTAGAGGACAGCTACTAAAACTGTTTATGGTTTACAGGATAAGAAATACCAGGATAGACTAAAGGATCTAAATGCATATAGACAAGGAGTGAGGAGAGAGAGGGGATATGCTATACATTCAAATACATGAAGGGATTCAACAAAGTAGAGCAGGGAAGTGTATTTCAAAGGAATAGAAGTGTTAGGACAAGAAGTCATAGTGTAAAACTAGAGGTACAGAGGTTTAGCTGTAATGTAAGAAAGTTTTACTTCACTCACAGGGTGGTAGATAAGTGGTAGAGGTTAATAAAGTGACAGAATTGAAGCATTCATGTGATAGCGATAAGGCTATCCTGACCATAAGACAAGACTAAGGACCAAATAAGGCTTCGGGAAAAATGGGCAGACTAGATGGGCTGAATGGTTCTTATCGCCCATAAATTTCTCTGTTTCTATGTTTGTTTATTATACACCTTATCCACTTCCAACACTTAACAGAATACTTTAATATTAAACCCACTCTGTTCAGATTTGCCTCAATATGGCTCAAACAATGGCCCTAGAGGTATATGGTGGGGTGGGGGATTTTTCATCTGCTTTTTGCCACTACCTCTGCGTACATTCATTGGACAAATACATGATATTAACTTATTTTTATTTTTTCAGTGAGACATTATATTTTTGAATAATAATAATTAGAACAAGAAAGAAGATCAAGATGAAGAGGACAGAAGATAGAAGAAGAATTAGAGAGGATGTTAGGTGTTACAGCTAAGGGGTATGGGTAAAAGAATAGTGTTAGGGCTAGTATTGTTTCACTTTATTGTTAATGTATGGGTAGTGTAGGGTTAGTGTTTGGGAGTGACTGTGTTTTTGAGCTCACGCTTGGTCAAACACAGACCATGAGCTGTTAACCTTTGATGTTGCCATTTCTAACACTATTTAACGTGTCAAAAAACACATGACGAACGTTGGGTCACAAGTGAGGTTCTGTGTCCCAACACTCATCGTGGTTCCTGTTGATAGGGCAATTGAAATCTGATGGTATCACTATGTGTGTTCAGTTTTGCTATATCGACATCAGGGTCTATTGAATCAAGCCATAGGTGTGAACCAGGGAATAAAGGTAACCTGCTAGCGTACATTTATGGGACAAATAAATTGAGGGGCATAAATGATTATAACTTATTTTTATTTTTTCAGTGAGGCTCGATATTCTTGAATAATAATAATAAGAAAGATAAGAAGAAAGAATATCACAGATGAAGAGGACAGAAGATAGAAGATTACAGAAGAAGTCCCTGCTGGCATCAGATTTACAGGTAAGTGTTTATTTTCATGGAATGGTGTTAGCTTTAGGGGACAGGGCGGGCTGGCCCGGGGGGCAGGGAGGCAATTGCTCCCCGGACCAGCCATGAGTCTGGGCTGGCAGGCCTCTGCCAAGCAGCAGAAGATATGCCTGTGAGGGGCTGGACCAGCACTTCCGCATATTATTTAGGACCAATCGGAAGTCTCCTCTCTACTGTGTAACTCACATGATGAGTGATCCTGATGCAGTGGGCGTACATGCTGATAGGAGGAAGCACTGGTATTGGGGGTAGGCACTTGTGCAGAGGGTGCTTACTGGACTGAGCTCAGCCTGCAGAGGCACTTGTGTGCCGTGCTGGAGGGACAGAGCAGAGCTTCACCGAATTGGACTTCTCCTCCTTTACTCCTAACAGTAACAAGTTGCTGGACCTTCTTAATAGTAGTACTAGCACTGGCAGGACTTCTTGGGGATGGCAAGTGTGACTTAGAGTCCCCTGTTGTCACACTTGGCATCATCTTCTCCCTCCCCCCTCCTGAGTATTACAAGACACACTAGCAGCTCAGCACTGGAAGCAGCAGCAGCTTCAGCACTGGTGGCAGCAGCTTCAGTACTGGCAGCAGGCACAGCACTGGCAGCACTGGCAACAGGGGCAGCACATCTGACAACAGGCACAGTATTGGTGGCAGCAGGCTCAGCACTGGCAGCAGGCACAACACTGGTTGCAAAAGGGGCAGCACATCAGACAGCAGGCACAGTATTGGTGGTAGCAGGTTCAGTACTGGCAGCAGGCACAGAACTGTTTTCAACAGGGTCAACACATCTGACAGCAGGCACAGCACTAGTGGCAGCAGGAGCAGCAATGATGGCAGCAGGGGCAGCATGTCTAGCAGCAGGTGCAGGCAGTTGACCTGTCCTGCTCTCACTAGTATTACTCTTTTCTCCCTCCCTTCCCATTTCCTTTTCTCCCTCCCTTCCCATTAAATTCCCCAAGATCCCTTTGGTTGATTTAGGGGGACCGGACAGAATTGGTTCAGTAGTGCTTACTTCCTCCTCCTCGGACTCAGTGGACACATTAGGGTCCTTCCAGTTCCTCCTTTTAATATTTTTAAACCTGCTCATGGTGATAGCAGTCACTATGAGCCTCTACTGCCTCAATTTTTCCTAGAGATCACAGCAGATAGCACAGCACGTCTATCCTGCTCTGTAGTTGCTTCTATTGTTGTGACTTCCGCAAATACGTCACGTTTTTAATAGCGAAAAGGTGAAAACATCGTAAATCAATGGGAGAAAACTTTCTAGCCATTGAAAAAATGGTGAAAAATGTTGGCCAATGGACGAAAAATGCAAACATTTTAATCAGTAGTTTAAAAGCGGATTATTCTGAGAAAAAAACGTGGTTTTCACGGAATTTCTCTTGGGAACACAGCAAGAGATTTTGCCCACCCCTACCCATGACTCATGTTAAATAGCTTGAGAAATGGGAATATCAAAGGCTAAAAGCCTAATTGAAACCCTTGGGAATTTAGGTCATTTTTATGTATTCACTATGATGCCATTGGTTTGTTCCATTCCAAAAATACCTAGTACAGCCTCCTTTAATCACTGTGACGTGGTGAGTTTTTTTGTATATATTATGTCTAATATTAACCTTTTAAGTACAAGAATGGGGGACACAACACATTGCAAAGCAACTTATCGCACAATTCTCTAATCCTTAAAGGGATTAATGTACATCAGAGTTCTGTGGCCCACATTCTTCTGTAGTTTACACCATTGTAAGCATCTTACACAATAGGAAAAAAGGTTATTTACTTTATGAGGAAGCAGAAAACCTCAATAAATACGTATACACCTTCTAGATCCTCATCCAACATATTCATGTAATATTTGTGAATGATTAAACAGAAAAAATACATTTTAATAATTTACACATTATGTGAACATTGAGCTTTATCTTTTTAGATGAAATACAGAGGATTTGACCTCTGAGATACCGCTCTGTAGCTAAAACAGTTATAAATATGCTACGTGATCCAGGAGGTAATCCTCTTTTCAAAATATAATTAAATCTTATTTGATAACCCCGTGTATGCTGGAGAGTTCATCAACATACTAACATAGTTGTGTATTGTGCAAAGTACTGGAGACCCCATCTCCAGAAGTATTTAGATACTCTAGAGAGAAATTAGAGGACAGCTACTAAAACTGTTTATGGTTTACAGGATAAGAAATACCAGGATAGACTAAAGGATCTAAATGCATATAGACAAGGAGTGAGGAGAGAGAGGGGATATGCTATACATTCAAATACATGAAGGGATTCAACAAAGTAGAGCAGGGAAGTGTATTTCAAAGGAATAGAAGTGTTAGGACAAGAAGTCATAGTGTAAAACTAGAGGTACAGAGGTTTAGCTGTAATGTAAGAAAGTTTTACTTCACTCACAGGGTGGTAGATAAGTGGTAGAGGTTAATAAAGTGACAGAATTGAAGCATTCATGTGATAGCGATAAGGCTATCCTGACCATAAGACAAGACTAAGGACCAAATAAGGCTTCGGGAAAAATGGGCAGACTAGATGGGCTGAATGGTTCTTATCGCCCATAAATTTCTCTGTTTCTATGTTTGTTTATTATACACCTTATCCACTTCCAACACTTAACAGAATACTTTAATATTAAACCCACTCTGTTCAGATTTGCCTCAATATGGCTCAAACAATGGCCCTAGAGGTATATGGTGGGGTGGGGGATTTTTCATCTGCTTTTTGCCACTACCTCTGCGTACATTCATTGGACAAATACATGATATTAACTTATTTTTATTTTTTCAGTGAGACATTATATTTTTGAATAATAATAATTAGAACAAGAAAGAAGATCAAGATGAAGAGGACAGAAGATAGAAGAAGAATTAGAGAGGATGTTAGGTGTTACAGCTAAGGGGTATGGGTAAAAGAATAGTGTTAGGGCTAGTATTGTTTCACTTTATTGTTAATGTATGGGTAGTGTAGGGTTAGTGTTTGGGAGTGACTGTGTTTTTGAGCTCACGCTTGGTCAAACACAGACCATGAGCTGTTAACCTTTGATGTTGCCATTTCTAACACTATTTAACGTGTCAAAAAACACATGACGAACGTTGGGTCACAAGTGAGGTTCTGTGTCCCAACACTCATCGTGGTTCCTGTTGATAGGGCAATTGAAATCTGATGGTATCACTATGTGTGTTCAGTTTTGCTATATCGACATCAGGGTCTATTGAATCAAGCCATAGGTGTGAACCAGGGAATAAAGGTAACCTGCTAGCGTACATTTATGGGACAAATAAATTGAGGGGCATAAATGATTATAACTTATTTTTATTTTTTCAGTGAGGCTCGATATTCTTGAATAATAATAATAAGAAAGATAAGAAGAAAGAATATCACAGATGAAGAGGACAGAAGATAGAAGATTACAGAAGAAGTCCCTGCTGGCATCAGATTTACAGGTAAGTGTTTATTTTCATGGAATGGTGTTAGCTTTAGGGGACAGGGCGGGCTGGCCCGGGGGGCAGGGAGGCAATTGCTCCCCGGACCAGCCATGAGTCTGGGCTGGCAGGCCTCTGCCAAGCAGCAGAAGATATGCCTGTGAGGGGCTGGACCAGCACTTCCGCATATTATTTAGGACCAATCGGAAGTCTCCTCTCTACTGTGTAACTCACATGATGAGTGATCCTGATGCAGTGGGCGTACATGCTGATAGGAGGAAGCACTGGTATTGGGGGTAGGCACTTGTGCAGAGGGTGCTTACTGGACTGAGCTCAGCCTGCAGAGGCACTTGTGTGCCGTGCTGGAGGGACAGAGCAGAGCTTCACCGAATTGGACTTCTCCTCCTTTACTCCTAACAGTAACAAGTTGCTGGACCTTCTTAATAGTAGTACTAGCACTGGCAGGACTTCTTGGGGATGGCAAGTGTGACTTAGAGTCCCCTGTTGTCACACTTGGCATCATCTTCTCCCTCCCCCCTCCTGAGTATTACAAGACACACTAGCAGCTCAGCACTGGAAGCAGCAGCAGCTTCAGCACTGGTGGCAGCAGCTTCAGTACTGGCAGCAGGCACAGCACTGGCAGCACTGGCAACAGGGGCAGCACATCTGACAACAGGCACAGTATTGGTGGCAGCAGGCTCAGCACTGGCAGCAGGCACAACACTGGTTGCAAAAGGGGCAGCACATCAGACAGCAGGCACAGTATTGGTGGTAGCAGGTTCAGTACTGGCAGCAGGCACAGAACTGTTTTCAACAGGGTCAACACATCTGACAGCAGGCACAGCACTAGTGGCAGCAGGAGCAGCAATGATGGCAGCAGGGGCAGCATGTCTAGCAGCAGGTGCAGGCAGTTGACCTGTCCTGCTCTCACTAGTATTACTCTTTTCTCCCTCCCTTCCCATTTCCTTTTCTCCCTCCCTTCCCATTAAATTCCCCAAGATCCCTTTGGTTGATTTAGGGGGACCGGACAGAATTGGTTCAGTAGTGCTTACTTCCTCCTCCTCGGACTCAGTGGACACATTAGGGTCCTTCCAGTTCCTCCTTTTAATATTTTTAAACCTGCTCATGGTGATAGCAGTCACTATGAGCCTCTACTGCCTCAATTTTTCCTAGAGATCACAGCAGATAGCACAGCACGTCTATCCTGCTCTGTAGTTGCTTCTATTGTTGTGACTTCCGCAAATACGTCACGTTTTTAATAGCGAAAAGGTGAAAACATCGTAAATCAATGGGAGAAAACTTTCTAGCCATTGAAAAAATGGTGAAAAATGTTGGCCAATGGACGAAAAATGCAAACATTTTAATCAGTAGTTTAAAAGCGGATTTTTCTGAGAAAAAAACGTGGTTTTCACGGAATTTCTCTTGGGAACACAGCAAGAGATTTTGCCCACCCCTACCCATGACTCATGTTAAATAGCTTGAGAAATGGGAATATCAAAGGCTAAAAGCCTAATTGAAACCCTTGGGAATTTAGGTCATTTTTATGTATTCACTATGATGCCATTGGTTTGTTCCATTCCAAAAATACCTAGTACAGCCTCCTTTAATCACTGTGACGTGGTGAGTTTTTTTGTATATATTATGTCTAATATTAACCTTTTAAGTACAAGAATGGGGGACACAACACATTGCAAAGCAACTTATCGCACAATTCTCTAATCCTTAAAGGGATTAATGTACATCAGAGTTCTGTGGCCCACATTCTTCTGTAGTTTACACCATTGTAAGCATCTTACACAATAGGAAAAAAGGTTATTTACTTTATGAGGAAGCAGAAAACCTCAATAAATACGTATACACCTTCTAGATCCTCATCCAACATATTCATGTAATATTTGTGAATGATTAAACAGAAAAAATACATTTTAATAATTTACACATTATGTGAACATTGAGCTTTATCTTTTTAGATGAAATACAGAGGATTTGACCTCTGAGATACCGCTCTGTAGCTAAAACAGTTATAAATATGCTACGTGATCCAGGAGGTAATCCTCTTTTCAAAATATAATTAAATCTTATTTGATAACCCCGTGTATGCTGGAGAGTTCATCAACATACTAACATAGTTGTGTATTGTGCAAAGTACTGGAGACCCCATCTCCAGAAGTATTTAGATACTCTAGAGAGAAATTAGAGGACAGCTACTAAAACTGTTTATGGTTTACAGGATAAGAAATACCAGGATAGACTAAAGGATCTAAATGCATATAGACAAGGAGTGAGGAGAGAGAGGGGATATGCTATACATTCAAATACATGAAGGGATTCAACAAAGTAGAGCAGGGAAGTGTATTTCAAAGGAATAGAAGTGTTAGGACAAGAAGTCATAGTGTAAAACTAGAGGTACAGAGGTTTAGCTGTAATGTAAGAAAGTTTTACTTCACTCACAGGGTGGTAGATAAGTGGTAGAGGTTAATAAAGTGACAGAATTGAAGCATTCATGTGATAGCGATAAGGCTATCCTGACCATAAGACAAGACTAAGGACCAAATAAGGCTTCGGGAAAAATGGGCAGACTAGATGGGCTGAATGGTTCTTATCGCCCATAAATTTCTCTGTTTCTATGTTTGTTTATTATACACCTTATCCACTTCCAACACTTAACAGAATACTTTAATATTAAACCCACTCTGTTCAGATTTGCCTCAATATGGCTCAAACAATGGCCCTAGAGGTATATGGTGGGGTGGGGGATTTTTCATCTGCTTTTTGCCACTACCTCTGCGTACATTCATTGGACAAATACATGATATTAACTTATTTTTATTTTTTCAGTGAGACATTATATTTTTGAATAATAATAATTAGAACAAGAAAGAAGATCAAGATGAAGAGGACAGAAGATAGAAGAAGAATTAGAGAGGATGTTAGGTGTTACAGCTAAGGGGTATGGGTAAAAGAATAGTGTTAGGGCTAGTATTGTTTCACTTTATTGTTAATGTATGGGTAGTGTAGGGTTAGTGTTTGGGAGTGACTGTGTTTTTGAGCTCACGCTTGGTCAAACACAGACCATGAGCTGTTAACCTTTGATGTTGCCATTTCTAACACTATTTAACGTGTCAAAAAACACATGACGAACGTTGGGTCACAAGTGAGGTTCTGTGTCCCAACACTCATCGTGGTTCCTGTTGATAGGGCAATTGAAATCTGATGGTATCACTATGTGTGTTCAGTTTTGCTATATCGACATCAGGGTCTATTGAATCAAGCCATAGGTGTGAACCAGGGAATAAAGGTAACCTGCTAGCGTACATTTATGGGACAAATAAATTGAGGGGCATAAATGATTATAACTTATTTTTATTTTTTCAGTGAGGCTCGATATTCTTGAATAATAATAATAAGAAAGATAAGAAGAAAGAATATCACAGATGAAGAGGACAGAAGATAGAAGATTACAGAAGAAGTCCCTGCTGGCATCAGATTTACAGGTAAGTGTTTATTTTCATGGAATGGTGTTAGCTTTAGGGGACAGGGCGGGCTGGCCCGGGGGGCAGGGAGGCAATTGCTCCCCGGACCAGCCATGAGTCTGGGCTGGCAGGCCTCTGCCAAGCAGCAGAAGATATGCCTGTGAGGGGCTGGACCAGCACTTCCGCATATTATTTAGGACCAATCGGAAGTCTCCTCTCTACTGTGTAACTCACATGATGAGTGATCCTGATGCAGTGGGCGTACATGCTGATAGGAGGAAGCACTGGTATTGGGGGTAGGCACTTGTGCAGAGGGTGCTTACTGGACTGAGCTCAGCCTGCAGAGGCACTTGTGTGCCGTGCTGGAGGGACAGAGCAGAGCTTCACCGAATTGGACTTCTCCTCCTTTACTCCTAACAGTAACAAGTTGCTGGACCTTCTTAATAGTAGTACTAGCACTGGCAGGACTTCTTGGGGATGGCAAGTGTGACTTAGAGTCCCCTGTTGTCACACTTGGCATCATCTTCTCCCTCCCCCCTCCTGAGTATTACAAGACACACTAGCAGCTCAGCACTGGAAGCAGCAGCAGCTTCAGCACTGGTGGCAGCAGCTTCAGTACTGGCAGCAGGCACAGCACTGGCAGCACTGGCAACAGGGGCAGCACATCTGACAACAGGCACAGTATTGGTGGCAGCAGGCTCAGCACTGGCAGCAGGCACAACACTGGTTGCAAAAGGGGCAGCACATCAGACAGCAGGCACAGTATTGGTGGTAGCAGGTTCAGTACTGGCAGCAGGCACAGAACTGTTTTCAACAGGGTCAACACATCTGACAGCAGGCACAGCACTAGTGGCAGCAGGAGCAGCAATGATGGCAGCAGGGGCAGCATGTCTAGCAGCAGGTGCAGGCAGTTGACCTGTCCTGCTCTCACTAGTATTACTCTTTTCTCCCTCCCTTCCCATTTCCTTTTCTCCCTCCCTTCCCATTAAATTCCCCAAGATCCCTTTGGTTGATTTAGGGGGACCGGACAGAATTGGTTCAGTAGTGCTTACTTCCTCCTCCTCGGACTCAGTGGACACATTAGGGTCCTTCCAGTTCCTCCTTTTAATATTTTTAAACCTGCTCATGGTGATAGCAGTCACTATGAGCCTCTACTGCCTCAATTTTTCCTAGAGATCACAGCAGATAGCACAGCACGTCTATCCTGCTCTGTAGTTGCTTCTATTGTTGTGACTTCCGCAAATACGTCACGTTTTTAATAGCGAAAAGGTGAAAACATCGTAAATCAATGGGAGAAAACTTTCTAGCCATTGAAAAAATGGTGAAAAATGTTGGCCAATGGACGAAAAATGCAAACATTTTAATCAGTAGTTTAAAAGCGGATTTTTCTGAGAAAAAAACGTGGTTTTCACGGAATTTCTCTTGGGAACACAGCAAGAGATTTTGCCCACCCCTACCCATGACTCATGTTAAATAGCTTGAGAAATGGGAATATCAAAGGCTAAAAGCCTAATTGAAACCCTTGGGAATTTAGGTCATTTTTATGTATTCACTATGATGCCATTGGTTTGTTCCATTCCAAAAATACCTAGTACAGCCTCCTTTAATCACTGTGACGTGGTGAGTTTTTTTGTATATATTATGTCTAATATTAACCTTTTAAGTACAAGAATGGGGGACACAACACATTGCAAAGCAACTTATCGCACAATTCTCTAATCCTTAAAGGGATTAATGTACATCAGAGTTCTGTGGCCCACATTCTTCTGTAGTTTACACCATTGTAAGCATCTTACACAATAGGAAAAAAGGTTATTTACTTTATGAGGAAGCAGAAAACCTCAATAAATACGTATACACCTTCTAGATCCTCATCCAACATATTCATGTAATATTTGTGAATGATTAAACAGAAAAAATACATTTTAATAATTTACACATTATGTGAACATTGAGCTTTATCTTTTTAGATGAAATACAGAGGATTTGACCTCTGAGATACCGCTCTGTAGCTAAAACAGTTATAAATATGCTACGTGATCCAGGAGGTAATCCTCTTTTCAAAATATAATTAAATCTTATTTGATAACCCCGTGTATGCTGGAGAGTTCATCAACATACTAACATAGTTGTGTATTGTGCAAAGTACTGGAGACCCCATCTCCAGAAGTATTTAGATACTCTAGAGAGAAATTAGAGGACAGCTACTAAAACTGTTTATGGTTTACAGGATAAGAAATACCAGGATAGACTAAAGGATCTAAATGCATATAGACAAGGAGTGAGGAGAGAGAGGGGATATGCTATACATTCAAATACATGAAGGGATTCAACAAAGTAGAGCAGGGAAGTGTATTTCAAAGGAATAGAAGTGTTAGGACAAGAAGTCATAGTGTAAAACTAGAGGTACAGAGGTTTAGCTGTAATGTAAGAAAGTTTTACTTCACTCACAGGGTGGTAGATAAGTGGTAGAGGTTAATAAAGTGACAGAATTGAAGCATTCATGTGATAGCGATAAGGCTATCCTGACCATAAGACAAGACTAAGGACCAAATAAGGCTTCGGGAAAAATGGGCAGACTAGATGGGCTGAATGGTTCTTATCGCCCATAAATTTCTCTGTTTCTATGTTTGTTTATTATACACCTTATCCACTTCCAACACTTAACAGAATACTTTAATATTAAACCCACTCTGTTCAGATTTGCCTCAATATGGCTCAAACAATGGCCCTAGAGGTATATGGTGGGGTGGGGGATTTTTCATCTGCTTTTTGCCACTACCTCTGCGTACATTCATTGGACAAATACATGATATTAACTTATTTTTATTTTTTCAGTGAGACATTATATTTTTGAATAATAATAATTAGAACAAGAAAGAAGATCAAGATGAAGAGGACAGAAGATAGAAGAAGAATTAGAGAGGATGTTAGGTGTTACAGCTAAGGGGTATGGGTAATAGAATAGTGTTAGGGCTAGTATTGTTTCACTTTATTGTTAATGTATGGGTAGTGTAGGGTTAGTGTTTGGGAGTGACTGTGTTTTTGAGCTCACGCTTGGTCAAACACAGACCATGAGCTGTTAACCTTTGATGTTGCCATTTCTAACACTATTTAACGTGAGTCAAAAAACACATGACGAACGAGTCACAAGTGAGGTTCTGTGTCCCAACACTCATCGTGGTTCCTGTTGATAGGGCAATTGAAATCTGATGGTATCACTACGTGTATTCAGTTTTGCTATATCGACAACAGGGTCTATTGAATCAAGCCATAGGTGTGAACCAGGGAATAAAGGTAACCTGCTAGCATACATTTATGGGACAAATAAATTGAGGGGCATAAATGATTATAACTTATTTCACTGTCGTCCAATACAGGTCACTGGTACACTGGGAGGCGATCCGCCCCTTTAATAGGCAGGAACATTCATTCAAATGTATGCAGGGGGTGGAGCCTCCCCTCCTACTTAAGCAGCCTTCAAGCCAGAGCCAAGCCAGATTAAAAGAGCACAGCAATCAAATGGACCTCGATTAATGTCTGTGATCCTAAGCTATGCCTCACTCCTCTTATTATAACAAATCTTTGCAGTAGTTATACAGCCAGGATCTAGCAGGTTACCTTTATTCATTGGTTCACACCTCAGGCTCAATTCAATAGATCCTGTTAAACCTGCTGGAAGGGCAAAACTGAACACAGAACTGTGCACACACAGGAACCCCGATGAGGGTTGGGACACAGACCCTCACTTGTGGCTCAGTGTTCATCATTTGTTTTTTGTTCCCAAGACTAAGGATGGTTGAAAAATTTCACCTCAAACTGAAATCGGCACTTCCCGCTTGGTGAATAATTTCCCGTGAAAAGTACCGATTTTCTGCGTTTTTTTCTCCTAGCTCATTCCATTGAAATCAATGGGAACAATGAATTTCTATACAACACATAGCAAATATTTTTTTATTTTCTATAAGCTGCCACTGGGGTGGACTGATACTTGACTTGATAGAGTATTTTGTAGAGGATGATTTGTTAGATTTGTTGTTAGAACTCCAAGCACTGAGGAAACATTGATTTGTAGAATCATTTGTAGGACTTAGACTTGTTAGAAACAAACCCCCCAAAATTGTTTTTTTTGTAGGACTATGTTTTTTTATTTTATTTATTTATTTAAAGCACAAGCCCTGAGAAAAAAACTGCCCTACTGGCCTAGTGCCAGCAGGTGATGTCTTATTGGCCACTGGCCATTGTCAAATGCCCTGATATAGATGCGGACTTTGCAACTGCTGTTCTTGCTGCTGCTGAGTTGTTTAAGTAGCAGGATCATAAGGCAGCTGAAAAGGAATGGGATCAACAACAGCAGTAACATGGTTGATGGATGATGAAGATTCCACTTGCCGGCCCACGACTAGCTCCAGTGATATGTTTGAGGCAGAAGCAGCACAATAAGTAGCCCCCAGTATATGTGGAGAAAAGAAGAAGTTGGCCAGTAATTCTTCTCCACCTGCCCCTCCTCCACAATCATGGGTGTGTTGTTATTAGAATATACATTTTTCACTTGAGAGCAGGAACTGTGGCTCTTATCAGCAACTGCAATGAGCACATTATGTTTGGTAAATAACATCTGGGGGCACAACTGTATCCAAACACCATAACACCAGAAACCAAGTACTGCTGCTGTCACTATACCCCTTGTCCAGAACCCGCTAAGGACACATGACAACTTGCTGACAGTTTAATAGTAATGATGAACCCTCCCTGCCAGCATCTTAGCATATTCTGCAGGATGGAATCTCCTCAGATGCTGCTTGCTGCCCTGCTTGAGATCCTCCTCCACCACACTGGCATGTGTGGTCAGTACACCACACAGTGTGCAATGGGAGGACACAAACTGCCACATCCTAACATTAACAGAGTGGCTATCATTTGGCAGGAGAGGTAATGATGAATAAGGTGGATCGCCAGAAGATGTAGTTACCCTAGAGGAAGAAGGTAATGGTGAGCTAGTTGTTTTGCTTGTCATGGAACTTCCATCCTCTGTCTGGGTTTCTCTATTCTTCCTCCTCTTTGATCTCCGCCTCACCTCTTGTTGCCTTTCTGGAGAGATTGTGGGGCAGCAGTGCTTGATTTCTGTGGTGGGTGTTTGTATTTAACGTGTTTGACATATATGTCATGGTGTGTATTTTTCATGCGTGATATCAGGGTGGTTGTGCCAAGGTGTGTTCCCTTCTTTCCCCATCTCACTGACTTTTCACAAATTGTGCACAGTGCAGTTGTTGCTGACTGCACTGTACCTGCCCCAAGAGAAAAATAGTCCTAAACCCATGACTTCAGTTCCCTTCACTGTCTGTGCTGGCAGCGGATATTGTTGCTGCTGTTGCTACTACTGCCTCAGAATCAGCATTGAAATTAGGACCAGGAGTACTGCTACTACTGGCAAGTGGAACCTGTCCTAGTCACGCATCACTTGTTGACCCCATTCCCACTGTGTCCACTGTGGTCTGTGGCACTCTAGCTTACTCCTCAGCATCCTGCTGCCCTTGCAACTCTGCAGCAGCAAGAATTAGAGCAGTTGCAAATTCCAAAAGCTCACTGCTAGTGGTGGTGATGCACATCCTCATCCCTGTCTCCCATTCCTTCTCAGTTTCTGCTAAAAAGGCCATCAATGTCTCTTCCACCCCAGATTCTCCATCATCATCATCATCATCATCATCACCACCACTAGTCCCACTCCCTATGTGCTGCTGCTCTATTACAGACATCTCACTACTGCTTGAAGGAGGTGACGAACAGTGTGACAGAGTACCCCCTAATGTCACACTTGGCATTTCTTTTGACCTGAAGAAGGCAGACTGGCAGTAGTAGCAGCAGGCACAGGCACCTGCTCTACCCCAACATCAGTTCTGCCCTCTTCAGGATCATGTTCCACATGGACACTGTAGTGAAGGGAAGGGGAGGAGGACTCCCAGAGCCAGAGGAATGGTGTGGGCTCCCTTGACCGCTAGTCTGGATGGTCTTAAATGCTTCCCCTACCACTTCCCTAACACTAGTCCCACCGGCTGCTTCACCATTACTGCTACTACTAACACAAACCACATCAAGTTCAGCCACAGAGTCTTCCTCCTCACAGTCACTAGTAATATGATGAATCTGATTACCTCCTCCTCCTTCACTCCTAACAGTAACAAGTTGCTGGACCTTCTTAATAGTAGTACTAGCACTGGCAGGACTTCTTGGGGATGGCAAGTGTGACTTAGAGTCCCCTGTTGTCACACTTGGCATCATCTTCTCCCTCCCCCACTCCTGAGTATTACAAGACACACTAGCAGCTCAGCACTGGTAGCAGCAGCTTCAGCACTGGGGCCAGCAGCTTCAACACTGGCAGCAGGCACAGCACTGGCAGCACTGGCAACAGGGGCAGCACGTCTGACAGCAGGCACAGTATTGGTGGCAGCAGGCTCAGCACTGGCAGCAAGCACAGCACTGGTTGCAAAAGGGGCAGCACGTCAGACAGCAGGCACAGTATTGGTGGTAGCAGGTTCAGTACTGGCAGTAGGCACAGCACTGCTTGCAACAGGGTCAGCACATGTGACAGCAGGCACAGCACTAGTGGCAGCAGGGGTAGCAATGATGGCAGCAGGGGCAGCATGTCTAGCAGCAGGTGCAGGCAGCTGACCTGTCCTGCTCTCACTAGTATTACTCTTTTCTCCCTTCCTTCCTTATCCACTTCCAACACTCAACAGAATACTTTAATATTAAAGCCACTCTGTTCAAATTTGCCTCAATATGGCTCAAACAATGGCCCTAGAGGTATATGGTGATGTGGGGGATTTTTCATCTGCTTTTTGCCACCACCTCTGCGTACATTAATTGGACAAATACATGATATTAACTTATTTTTATTTTTTCAGTGAGGCATTATATTTCTGAGTAATAATAATTAGAAGAAGAAAGAAGATCAAGATGAAGAGGACAGAAGGTAGAAGAAGACTTAGAGAGGATGATAGGTGTTACAGCTAAGGGGTATGGGTAATAGAATAGTGTTAGGGCTAGTATTGTTTCACTTTATTGTTAATGTATGGGTAGTGTAGGGTTAGTGTTTGGGAGTGACTGTGTTTTTGAGCTCACGCTTGGTCAAACACAGACCATGAGCTGTTAACCTTTGATGTTGCCATTTCTAACACTATTTAACGTGTCAAAAAACACATGACGAACGTTGGGTCACAAGTGAGGTTCTGTGTCCCAACACTCATCGTGGTTCCTGTTGATAGGGCAATTGAAATCTGATGGTATCACTACGTGTGTTCAGTTTTGCTATATCGACATCAGGGTCTATTGAATCAAGCCATAGGTGTGAACCAGGGAATAAAGGTAACCTGCTAGCGTACATTTATGGGACAAATAAATTGAGGGGCATAAATGATTATAACTTATTTTTATTTATTCAGTGAGGCTCGATATTCTTGAATAATAATAAGAAGAAAGATAAGAAGAAAGAATATCACAGATGAAGAGGACAGAAGATAGAAGATTACAGAAGAAGTCCCTGCTGGCATCAGATTTACAGGTAAGTGTTTATTTTCATGGAATGGTGTTAGCTTTAGGGGACAGGGCGGGCTGGCCCGGGGGGCAGGGAGGCAATTGCTCCCCGGACCAGCCATGAGTCTGGGCTGGCAGGCCTCTGCCAAGCAGCAGAAGATATACCTGTGAGGGGCTGGACCAGCACTTCCGCATATTATTTAGGACCAATCGGAAGTCTCCTCTCTACTGTGTAACTCACATGATGAGTGATCCTGATGCAGTGGGCTTGCATGCTGATAGGAGGAAGCACTGGTATTGAGGGTAGGCACTTGTGCAGAGGGTGCTTACTGGACTGAGCTCAGCCTGCAGAGGCACTTGTGTGCCGAGCCGGAGGGACAGAGCAGAGCTTCACCGAATTGGACTCCTCCTCCTTTACTCCTAACAGTAACAAGTTGCTGGACCTTCTTAATAGTAGTACTAGCACTGGCAGGACTTCTTGGGGATGGCAAGTGTGACTTAGAGTCCCCTGTTGTCACACTTGGCATCATCTTCTCCCTCCCCCCTCCTGAGTATTACAAGACACACTAGCAGCTCAGCACTGGAAGCAGCAGCAGCTTCAGCACTGGTGGCAGCAGCTTCAGTACTGGCAGCAGGCACAGCACTGGCAGCACTGGCAACAGGGGCAGCACATCTGACAACAGGCACAGTATTGGTGGCAGCAGGCTCAGCACTGGCAGCAGGCACAGCACTGGTTGCAAAAGGGGCAGCACATCAGACAGCAGGCACAGTATTGGTGGTAGCAGGTTCAGTACTGGCAGCAGGCACAGCACTGTTTTCAACAGGGTCAACACATCTGACAGCAGGCACAGCACTAGTGGCAGCAGGAGCAGCAATGATGGCAGCAGGGGCAGCATGTCTAGCAGCAGGTGCAGGCAGTTGACCTGTCCTGCTCTCACTAGTATTACTCTTTTCTCCCTCCCTTCCCATTTCCTTTTCTCCCTCCCTTCCCATTAAATTCCCCAAGATCCCTTTGGTTGATTTAGGGGGACCAGACAGAATTGGTTCAGTAGTGCTTACTTCCTCCTCCTCGGACTCAGTGGACACATTAGGGTCCTTCCAGTTCCTCCTTTTAATATTTTTAAACCTGCTCATGGTGATAGCAGTCACTATGAGCCTCTACTGCCTCAGTTTTTCCTAGAGATCACAGCAGATAGCACAGCACGTCTATCCTGCTCTGTAGTTGCTTCTATTGTTGTGACTTCCGCAAATACGTCACGTTTTTAGTAGCGAAAAGGCGAAAACATTGTAAATCAATGGGAGAAAACTTTCTAGCCATTGAAAAAATGGTGAAAAATGTTAGCCAATGTACGAAAAATGCAAACATTTTAATCAGTATTTTAAAAGCGGATTTTTCTGAGAAAAAAACGTGGTTTTCACGGAATTTCTCTTGGGAACACAGCAAGAGATTTTGCCCACCCCTACCCATGACTCATGTTAAATAGCTTGAGAAATGGGAACATCAAAGGCTAAAAGCCTAATTGAAACCCTTGGGAATTTAGGTCATTTTTATGTATTCACTATGATGCCATTGGTTTGTTCCATTCCAAAAATACCTAGTACAGCCTCCTTTAATCACTGTGACGTGGTGAGTTTTTTTGTATATATTATGTCTAATATTAACCTTTTAAGTACAAGAATGGGGGACACAACACATTGCAAAGCAACTTATCGCACAATTCTCTGATCCTTAAAGGGATTAATGTACATCAGAGTTCTGTGGCCCACATTCTTCTGTAGTTTACACCATTGCAAGCATCTTACACAATAGGAAAAAAGGTTATTTACTTTATGAGGAAGCAGAAAACCTCAATAAATACGTATACACCTTCTAGATCCTCATCCAACATATTCATGTAATATTTGTGAATGATTAAACAGAAAAAATACATTTTAATAATTTACACATTATGTGAACATTGAGCTTTATCTTTTTAGATGAAATACAGAGGATTTGACCTCTGAGATACCGCTCTGTAGCTAAAACAGTTATAAATATGCTACGTGATCCAGGAGGTAATCCTCTTTTCAAAATATAATTAAATCTTATTTGATAACCCTGTGTATGCTGGAGAGTTCATCAACATACTAACATAGTTGTGTATTGTGCAAAGTACTGGAGACCCCATCTCCAGAAGTATTTAGATACTCTAGAGAGAAATTAGAGGACAGCTACTAAAATTGTTTATGGTTTACAGGATAAGAAATACCAGGATAGACTAAAGGATCTAAATGCATATAGACAAGGAGTGAGGAGAGAGAGGGGATATGCTATACATTCAAATACATGAAGGGATTCAACAAAGTAGAGCAGGGAAGTGTATTTCAAAGGAATAGAAGTGTTAGGACAAGAGGTCATAGTGTAAAACTAGAGGTACAGAGGTTTAGCTGTAATGTAAGAAAGTTTTACTTCACTCACAGGGTGGTAGATAAGTGGTAGAGGTTAATAAAGTGACAGAATTGAAGCATTTATGTGATAGCGATAAGGCTATCCTGACCATAAGACAAGACTAAGGACCAAATAAGGCTTCGGGAAAAATGGGCAGACTAGATGGGCTGAATGGTTCTTATCGCCCATAAATTTCTCTGTTTCTATGTTTGTTTATTACACACCTTATCCACTTCCAACACTTAACAGAATACTTTAATATTAAACCCACTCTGTTCAGATTTGCCTCAATATGGCTCAAACAATGGCCCTAGAGGTATATGGTGGGGTGGGGGATTTTTCATCTGCTTTTTGCCACTACCTCTGCGTACATTCATTGGACAAATACATGATATTAACTTATTTTTATTTTTTCAGTGAGACATTATATTTTTGAATAATAATAATTAGAACAAGAAAGAAGATCAAGATGAAGAGGACAGAAGATAGAAGAAGAATTAGAGAGGATGTTAGGTGTTACAGCTAAGGGGTATGGGTAATAGAATAGTGTTAGGGCTAGTATTGTTTCACTTTATTGTTAATGTATGGGTAGTGTAGGGTTAGTGTTTGGGAGTGACTGTGTTTTTGAGCTCACGCTTGGTCAAACACAGACCATGAGCTGTTAACCTTTGATGTTGCCATTTCTAACACTATTTAACGTGAGTCAAAAAACACATGACGAACGAGTCACAAGTGAGGTTCTGTGTCCCAACACTCATCGTGGTTCCTGTTGATAGGGCAATTGAAATCTGATGGTATCACTACGTGTGTTCAGTTTTGCTATATCGACAACAGGGTCTATTGAATCAAGCCATAGGTGTGAACCAGGGAATAAAGGTAACCTGCTAGCATACATTTATGGGACAAATAAATTGAGGGGCATAAATGATTATAACTTATTTCACTGTCGTCCAATACAGGTCACTGGTACACTGGGAGGCGATCCGCCCCTTTAATAGGCAGGAACATTCATTCAAATGTATGCAGGGGGTGGAGCCTCCCCTCCTACTTAAGCTGCCTTCAAGCCAGAGCCAAGCCAGATTGATTTGTTCCTGTGTGCTGTGCACACCAGGTGGGGAACATCTCTCATTCAACTTTAGTTTTTTATTGTTTTCTTTAAAATATGGAATACCACCATTAGGCGGGTGACCATGGCTGTGAATTGCCCTCTCCAATGTGGCTAGTGCAGCTTCCAGGGATTTTCTGGTGGACCTTATGCCCTGAAGAGGGAACAGCTTGAGTCAAGCAGCTTCCCTGCTGGGGGGATTTTCCTCTGGTTAATCTCCTTTTAACATGGTTACCTGAAGACAGAAGTCCTGCAGAAAGGTGAGCCACCCTTTGAGTGCTGAAGGTCCACTTGTCCCCACAGTGTCCCTTCTCTGGGCTTGTATTTGGGAGTTTGCTTTCTGCACTCCAGCACTCATAGGGTGTTTTTATTCATATTGCTTGTAATTATGCAATGTTTGTGGTATTCCCTGGGTTTTGGAGCATTGGGTCCTTATTCTCTCATGTTTTCCATTGTCAAAAGTGTGTTTGGTGTACTTTTTACTTTTAGTATACTTTATTAAGATTTAGTGTTTCGCGCCTTTAAGCGCGCTTTTTCCCGCATAGACGCCATTGCTCCTTTACTCTCTATAGGATTTCACAGTGTGGGACGTTTCTCTGGAACCGCTTGTCACAGCAACTTCAGAGAGGGCTCATTTTGTTGGTCTTCCCCTGCTCTATCATCCGGTGACTAGATTCAGTGTGTTGGGGGTTTGGGGGGGCTTCGGGCACTGTTTAGGGGTACTTCTGAGGAAAACTAAGTTTCCCATGAGCGCCCGTTTCACGCTCGTTTTCTGATTGGCTCCCATCGCGGCAGCCATTTTGTGGTGTTTTTCTCAGCGAGTATACTACGCAGGGACCGAGCCTTCTCTCCTCTCAGCAGATTAACCCTTCGCTGGCCAGATAAGTCCGATTTTAGGCATTTCTGGGGTGAAACTTTAATCTTTAACACTTTTACTGGGTGGTTGTATTAGGTGGTGTATATCTGACGCTGTGAGCATGTCTACTCCACTGGAGTCAGGGGCTAGACCCAAGACCAAGGAGGCTGGGGTGACCATTTCCCCCATTGCGTTTTGCTCCTCTTGTCACTCTGGGCTGCCTAGAGAATTTTCAGGTCATTTATGCCCAAAATGTGCAGAAAGTCAGGATAGCAACCCTGGGCTTCCCAGCCATGCTATTGAGCCAACTTGGGTAAAAGAGTTTAAAGCTGCCACTAGGGATCTCAGGTCCACTCTTCAACTCTTTCCCTCTCAGGTTCAGGGGGCTCTGCAGATCTGGCAGACCCCCTCCTCAATCAGGACCTCCCTGCCTAAGCCACAGGGGGCTCCTGATGTATCTGATTCTTCTGAAGAAGAACTTTTGCAAGATTCTGATGCTGAGGAAGGCACTGTTATTGAATCTAATAGGTCCATTGGTGACCCTTATGAATGTGACCCTGAAGTTTCGGCTGAGGGTTTGATCAGAGCTGTACTTACTACGCTCAACCTTCCTTTGACTCAGGAATCTACTCATGATCCAACTGATGTTTTCCAAAAACCATCAAAGGCTGTGGTTTGTTTTCCTACTAACCCTACCCTTGCCCGTTTAGTCTCAGACGCATGGAAGAATCCTGAAAAATCCTCTTCTGTGTCCAAGAAGTTTGCTAAACTTTATCCTTTTCCTGAGACTGAACTGGCAAAATGGGTTCATCCTCCTAAAGTGGATGCTCCTATTTCTAGGTTATCCAAATCTACTGCCTTAGCTGTGTCTGATGCTTCGGCCCTGCAAGATTGGACGGACAAAAAGTTAGAGATTTGCCTTAAATCCATTTTTGCCTCTGTTGGCACTGCCATGCGTCCAACTTTTGCAGTGGCGTGGGTTAATAGGGCCATTGCGGCCTGGACTGAGCAATTGGCTGAGGCGGTTCGCCAGGATGCTCCGGTGTCTGAGCAGTTGCAGCTTCTAGCTAATATGTTAGAAGCTCAAAATGATGTTGCTGATGCTGCTTTTGATGCTGTCCGCATGATGGCGAGGGCCTCTACCTCATCCATAGTAGCTAGACGTGCTCTTTGGTTGAAGATTTGGTCTGCTGACACTGCATCTAAGAAAGCCTTGCTTTCTTTGCCCTTTCAGGGGTCCTTACTGTTTGGATCTGAACTTAAGGAGATGATTAGTGAGGCCACTGGTGGCAAAAGTACTCTTCTGCCATCTGTGTTCAAGAAGAAGTTTCCAGCCAAACGCAATCGGTCCTTTCGTTCTTTACAAACTGAGACACGCTCCACGCCCCAAACAGGTCCGTCTTCCACGCGCTCCTCCTCCAAGCCCAAACAGTCCTGGAAGCCCAAAGTTGCCCCTAAGGCCAAGACCTCCAAGACTGCTTCGGCATGACTCGCCGAACCCGGGTCCGCATCCGGCTGTAGGTGGACGTCTCCACATCTTTCGCCGGGTTTGGGAGGAGTCTGTGGCGGACCCTTGGGTTGTTCAGGTGGTATCAGAGGGATACAGGATCCCTTTCTCTTCCCTTCCTCCTTTTCGGTTCCATTTTACTCGTCCTTCTCAGGAGCCTACAAAACGACGTCTGTTCAACGACGATATTCAGGATCTTTTGGACAAAGAGGTCCTGGAATTGGTTCCACCAGAAGACACAGGTTCAGGATTCTATTCCAACCTGTTCGTTGTGGCCAAAAAGAACGGAGGTGCTCGTCCTATATTGCATCTCAAGGATCTCAATTCCTTTGTTGTGAGTTCCCACTTTCGTCAGGAATCTCTGCGTTCAGTGATAGCAGCAATGTCTCCAGGGGAGTTCCTTGCCTCCCTGGACCTTCAGGATGCATACCTTCACATCCCTATTCATCCAGAGAGCAGACGGTATCTCAGATTTGCCTGTCACAAAGGCCACTTTCAGTTTTCAGCTCTTCCCTTTGGTCTGACTTCAGCTCCTCAGGTCTTTCAGAGGGTATTGGGAGCTTTGATTGCTGTGCTTCATCGAGATGGAGTCAGGGTGACTCCTTACATGGACGATCTGCTCCTGAAAGCCTCATCTGCGGAGATCCTTCACCAGCAGCTGCAGTTGTGCATACAGACACTCAATCGCCACGGCTGGATTGTGAATCTGGACAAGTCAGACTTGGTCCCATCTCAACGGCTCCTCTTCCTGGGTCTCCTGTTCGACACTCAGCAGTGCATGGTGTTTTTGCCGGAGGAAGTGGCTCATCAGATTGCTGTCCGGGTGGCCAGGATCCTGGAAATGGACAGGGTTCCAGTACCAAGGTTGTCTTCTCTGGTGGGGAAGTTCATTTCCACGATAGAGGCGGTGCCTTTTGCCATGGCACACACCAGGGAACTTCAGAGGTTTGTGATTCAGACTTGCAGATCTCATCCAGATCACCAGCATCTCTCTGTATCGTTGCCCCCTCATGTAGAGCTGAGCCTGGAGTGGTGGTTGGACCTGTCTCATCTCCTGAAAGGGAGATCCTTTCGGGTTCCCTATTGGACCACAGTCATGACGGATGCCAGCCTCCGGGGTTGGGGGGCAGTGTTGGGTCGTTTCAGTGCTCAGGGGAAATGGGGTCTGGAAGAATCTCTTCTCTCCATCAATGTTCTGGAACTTTGTGCCATTCTTCTTGCCCTGAGGCACTGGGAATCTCAGCTGGAAGGTTGTCCAGTCAGAGTGGAGTCCGACAACGCCACAGCAGTGGCCTACATCAACAGACAAGGCGGCATGAAAAGCCTCACCGCCTGGTTAGAGGTCAAGGCCATTTTGTCTTGGGCAGAAGATCATGTGCCCGTCATCTCAGCGGTTCACATTCCAGGTGTAGACAACGTCATGGCAGACTTTCTCAGTCGTCATACTGTCGACAGCGGAGAATGGGCGCTTCATCCAGAAGTGTTTCACCTTCTCACCCAGATGTGGGGGGTGCCAGTAGTGGATCTGATGGCAACCAGACACAACAGGAAGGTGCCAGTGTTTTGCTCCCGGTGGAGGGACCCTCTTGCTCTGGCAGTGGATGCCTTGTCAATCCCTTGGACGTTTCCTCTGGCTTACATCTTCCCTCCTCTTCCTCTGTTGATCCGAGTCATCCAGAAGGTGGAGCATTGTCCTGTCATCCTGATCACTCCAAATTGGCCTCATCAGTCCTGGTATCCGGAACTGCTAGCCATGTCTGTGACGGATCCTGTCCCGCTTCCTGCACATCCAGATCTACTTCTTCAGGGATATCTGTGGACGGAGGATGTCCAGCATCTCCATTTGATGGCTTGGAGGTTGAATCCTCAATTCTAAAGAAGAAAGGGTTTTCCTCTTCAGTGGTGTCTACGATGCTTAGAGCTCCTGCTCCCCAGTGGGACCTCAATTTGGTGCTGGGGGTTCTCCAGAGACCCCCGTTTGAATCCTTGGCTTCTATTCCTTTGCGTCTCTTGACCTGGAAAATGGCCTTTCTTTTGGCTATTGTCTCAGTTCGCCGGGTAGCAGAGTTACAAGCTCTGTCTTGTAAACCTCCTTACTTGGTGTTTCACAAAGATAAGGCAGTGCTTCGCACTTCCAAGGAGTTTTTACCCAAGGTTGTATCCGAATTTCACATCAATCAGGAGATTGTGGTTCCCTCTTTCTGCCCTAACCCTTCCTCTAACAAGGAAAGAGATCTCCATTTGTTGGATGTTGTTCATCGCACTGTGTCTATCAGGAAGTCTGACGCCTTGTTCGTCATTCCTGAGGGGCCTAGGGCAGGGAGACCGGCATCCAAGGTAACTATTGCCTCTTGGATTAAATCTACCATCCGTGAAGCCTACAAATTGCGGAATAACCATGTTCCCTTCAGGGTTACTGCTTATTCCACCAGATCAATTGGGGCCTCTTGGGCCTATAAGAATCAGGCATCTGCTGATCAGCTGTGCAAAGCGGCCACTTGGTCCTCTGTGCACACCTTCTCGAAGCACTACCGTGTTGATGTACTGGCCTCGGCTGATGCCAGCTTTGGGAGGAAGGTCCTGGAGGCAGTTTTGCCTGTTTAGGACTTCTACTCTGTGATTCCTAGTGCTTCCTTACTGTTGAGCCCGGTTGGCTCTAGTTCAGTGTGCTGTGTTAGTTCGGGGGTTTATATATTTCCCCCCTGGTTGGTATCCGTTGACACTTCTGTTACTGGGCTATATGATTAACTGGTTCATAGCAGTTCTAGTGACTTGGGCCTTACGCCTGGTCCTTGCCTTACTTCCCGCCTCTGGGACAGCTCAATGTTTGTACATCCCAGTGTAGCAGTGACCTGTATTGGACGACAGTGAAAATAGGATTTTAGTCTTACCTGTTAAATCCTTTTCACTTAGTCCATACAGGTCACTGGTCTCCCACCCTGTCCAGGGACCATGCTTGGCTCTCCTGTGGCATTCAGTGGGAGACCTTCGGGGCATGCTCACAGGAGTCTTCCTTTTCCTTCTTACCTCTGGTCAGTTTAAGTGTCTCAAATCAATCTAGCTTGGCTCTGGCCTGAAGGCAGCTTAAGTAGGAGGGGAGGCTCCACCCCCTGCATACATTTGAATGAATGTTCCTGCCTATTAAAGGGGCGGATCGCCTCCCAGTGTACCAGTGAAAAGGATTTAACAGGTAAGACTAAAATCCTATTTTTTATTTTTTCAGTGAGGCTCGATATTCTTGAATAATAATAATAAGAAAGATAAGAAGAAAGAATATCACAGATGAAGAGGACAGAAGATAGAAGATTACAGAAGAAGTCCCTGCTGGCATCAGATTTATAGGTAAGTGTTTATTTTTTTTCATGGAATGGTGTTAGCTTTAGGGGACAGGGCGGGCTGGCCCGGGGGGCAGGGAGGCAACTGCTCCCCGGGCCGGCCATGAGTCTGGGCTGGCAGGAAGCTATGCCTGTGAGGGGCTGGACCAGCACTTCCGCATATTATTTAGGACCAATCGTCAGTCTCCTCTCTACTGTGTAACTCACATGATGAGTGATCCTGATGCAGTGGGCTTGCATGCTGATAGGAGGAAGCACTGGTATTGAGGGTAGGCACTTGTGCAGAGGGTGCTTACTGGACTGAGCTCAGCCTGCAGAGGCACATGTGTGCCGAGCCGGAGGGGCAGAGCAGAGCTTCACCGAATTGGGTGAAGAATCTGATAAGGGGATTTTGCTTGGCTCCGGGTTGCATTATTCCTTTTAACCCTTTGAGTGCCAGTGGTACTCAGTGCATTGCTTCTCAATATGTTGCATGCCTCTCTGGCACTCAAAGCGTTAAGGCTAGAGGGGCTCCACAAAGGTACACTAGATCTGCACTACATTTTAACACCAAGATGTTCTAAAAAAAGACTTAGAGCTGCATTACACATTTCTGTCTGTCTCTCTCTCTCTCTCTCTCTCTCTCTCTCTCTCTCTATAATAGCAGTTTGCAGATCCCTCTAGTGTTGCACATCCCTCTGTGGTTTATACAATAGATGCTATAAGCTGGAATGGTATAAAGAAATACTCAATGCATACCTCCCAATGTTTTAAATGGCCAAAAGATAGACACTTTTTTTTAGGTTGTGTTGCCGGGTATGTAAAGGATTAACTGATTTAGAACAGGAAAAAGTATTTCTTTTACACAGACTAAGTTATAAACACATATACTGAGGTTTAAACAAACAAACAAACATTAATGTGAGTTTTATTGATGTGGATCAATGTGATACACTTATATACATACAATACAGTCTGATCTCCTGAAAAAAAGAGTGACATCAAGGTGAGAAAGAGTTGCAGAAGGATTTGGATCAAATAGACAGACTGTCCCTCCTAAAGAGGTGCACTTGGGAAGTAAGAACCCCTAATATATCCTAAAGATGTACACTTGGGAAGTATGGACCACTACTGTCTTCTAAAGAGGGATACTTGGTAGGTAAGGACCCCTAATATCTCCTAAAGAGGGACACGTGGGAGGTAAGGACCCCTAGTATCTCCTAAAGAGGGACACGTGAGAGGTATAGACCGAGGGACACTTGGGAGGTATAGACGCACCCACAGGCTGCTGACACTGATATGCAATTTGGTTTATAATTTTAACACAACCAAATAATATGTAGGTGTGTCACGGTATACAGGCAAAGAAGGACAGACACAAAGATAATATAAAACCATCTTTATTAAATCTATACAACAATAATGGTATTGACCCACATTTAACCCCAGACACAGGCTGATAGGACCCAACATAGGCTGATAGGACCCAAGGTCCCTCCAGAGCTGCACACTGTGCTGTGCACTGCACTACTGCGAGAAACCGAGACTAGGGGAGCGGATCGAGTGGGACAACAGTCTGAATGGTATAATATGCGTAAGTCACCACTTCGGTCTGCGATCGGAGGCAACAGGGAGCGAGGGCAGACTAAAGCCATGAGGCTCAGAGACTACAGGTTAGGCAGGCCAGTAGTGTAGGGAGCAAATAGACAGCCAGTGCCACAGGTCAGACAAACCAGGAATACACGGAGCGAGTAATAGCCAGAGCCACTGGTCAGGCAAACCGGGGACTACACTGAGTGAGTAGTAGCCAGGGCCACTGGTCATGAAAGCCGGGGTCAAAACGGAGTGAGTTAGTCAGCCAGAGCCACAGGTCAGAACCAATGTGGGTAGTCAGAAAAGCCAGGGTCATACACAGAGCAAGTTAGTCAGCCAGAGCCACAGATCAGAACCGATGTGGGTAGTCAGACAAGCCGGGGTCATACACAGAGCAAGTTAGTCAGCCAGAGCCACAGATCAGAACCGATGTGGGTAGTCAGACAAGCTGGGGTCATACACAGAGTGAGTTCTCAGACAGACACAGGTCACAACAGAGTGCAAAGAGTACTGAGCAGAAACACCACGTAAGGGCAATGACTCCTAGCCCCAAGGAGGATTATAAAGGAGCAGAAGGAGGCTGGACCCAATTAGGCCACCCAGAATAGGCCCATAAACAGCCGTCCATGCTAGTGCCTGTTACCTGATGTCAGAATGAGGAAGTGGCCGGAGGCCATGACGGCCGGCGGCCATACAGAGGTAGGAAGCACAGGAGTCCTAGGCTGCCTAGGGATACTGTGATAAGGGGTTGATCTTATTACCGTTTTGAATCAATGTACGTAGCTGGTGTAAATTAACACCTGTGGATACTCTTTAGTGTTGAAGCATTTGTAACATTTTAATTGAACAATGATGTATGTGCATTGTATTACACACATTCTTAAAGGGATAGTAATACTTCGTTTTAACTTTATTTTATTTTGTAGGCATTAAAAAAACATGAAGAATGATATAAGTCTTATCTCTCAAACCTTTATGGTTTATGAGATATTCACAAGCAAAGTTTCCCCTCCTGCCCCTTTTTCCTAGTGTAAGCCATCTCTTCTCAGATGTGAATCTGGTTGTATGACAGGACAGATAACAGAAGGGGACAATTTTCTTTGTATGAAAACAATGAAAGCCCTTCCCCCCTTGACAAGCTTTTCAGCTTTTTCACTTATCTTAATTAAAGATTGTCCCTCTCTGCAGTCTACCTGGGCACTTCCCTTCTGATCTGGTTGAACAGGGGGGGGATACTTTGTTTGTGAATATCTCTTAAACCATAAAGGTTTGAGAGATAAGACTTATATCATTCTTCATGTTTTTTTAATGCCTACAAAATAAAATAAAGTTAAAACGAAGTATTACTATCCCTTTAACCATTCCAATCATAATGAGCTTTAACTAAAATACTAAAGTTGTAACTCTTCACACTGGAGTAGCAATCGTAATTTCCTTGAATTCACTTGTTTTTAATTATCTATTTTACCACAGTGAATAAAACTTATGCTTCATCATACCCCAAAGCCCTTTTTGATTATCCCAGTGGGTTGTGCTTTGTTTGCCTATAGGGGTGGGATTGGTGCTTATAAATATTTGGGGGGTTATGCACTAAGGTGTGATAAAGAAGTGATATCATTTCTTCAGTTCCTTTGGTACAGACTCAATAGGAAGATCTCCAAAGTTAGAGAAATCTTGTCAATGCTGCATAGAATAATATAGGAATTGGAGAAGTGATATTACTGGAGAAGTCATCTCCGCTTTATCACCTCTTTATCACTCCATAGTGCATCTCCCACCAGGTCTATTTCTTTGTTTTCAATAAATCCCCAGCCCCACACCTGACAGATGAATTGCTGCATTAGGGACTAAAAATCCTTGCAATTATGTACAAGTGAGAACTCACTGAGCGCTTTCTTGTACAACAGACAGTAAGTACCCAGCCTGGCTCATCTCGGTGAGCTCCTCTCACAGCTAACTTACTGTTCCATATGTAAGAGCTGCTAAAGCAATGGAGGATTGCTTTAACACACAAGGACATTGGGGAGTGACAAGAAATGTAATATGGATAGGAGATGGGAGACAGAGGGAAGGTGGGTGCATGTGACTTCTTACTCTTTACCCCATCCAAAAAAAAAAAAAATCCCAGCCACCCCTAGCCTTCTTACAGCATTCATTCTATTCCACCCTACCAATGACTCAACATTTAACCTATCGCTGCATATTTCACCTTATTCCTACCTCTCTGTCATATACAAACATTAACATCTCCCATCTTTCTTTCTCTCTCTCTCTCTCTCATTTGCAGCTCATCCCTGCCTCTGATTCAACCTGATCCTCTCTCTCCCTCAATCTTCACCATATTCCTGCATCTTCCTCATCCTAACTCTGTTTCTGTCTCACCTTTCTGCCCATCCTTGCCTCTTTCACACCCTATACTTGACTCCATTCCTTACCTTTCAGTCTACCAGTGCCTCTGTCACACATGGTCCCCTGGCGCCTACTCTCATCACCCCATCCGCTGCCTCCCTTTCCAATAACCTTATCCCATATCCTTTTATACATAAGGTCCCTAATACTGTCCTGTAAGACATAAGTAGAGGTTATGCATAAGTATCCTATAGGTTCTGAATTCTTATTGTATGTAATTCACAGGCATTCATTACCTGTATGATAAATGTATACGTTCTGTTGGTTGTAATACATACCGCAATATATAGAAAGGTGTTATATAGGTAATGGATGTCTAGTGTATGTAATACACAGTCATTTATTATCTATATATCTATATATTATCTACTGTATGCATTACTCCTATTCAATTATAAGCTCTGCAGTATAATTAATGTGTTGCTCCATTTCAGTTGTAAGCTTTGTGGCACCACTGGTGTAAATTCATTTCAATTTCAAGTTCTATAATATCACTAGTGTAGCTCAGTTTCAATTATAAGCTCTCTGGTATCACTAGTGGACCTATAATTCAATTGAAAGAGCTGTGGCATCAGTAATTTAACTATATATCAATAGTAACCTATTTGGTATAACTTGTTTAGCCCCATTTGATTTGTAAGCTCTGTGATAGTACTAGTGTAGATCTATTTCAGATATAAAATCTGTGCTACCTCTATAGCTCCATTTCATTTGAAAGCTGTGTATCACTAGTGTAGCTCCATTTCAGTTGTAAGCTCTGTGGTACCACTAGCATAGCACCATTTCAGTTTTAAACTTTGTTTATAAATTGTACTCTCCGTGGTATAATTAGAGCAACTGTATATCAGTTGTAAGCTTGGTGTTACCACTACTGGAGCTCCAGTTCAACTGTAAACTCTGTGGTATCATCACTATAACTCATGTTGGAGTGTAAGCTCTGTGGCATCACTAGTGTAGCTTTATTTCAATATTTAAGCTCTTTGGTATTACTAGTATAGCTCCATTTCAATTGTAAGCTCTGTGCCATCACTAGTGTAGCTTAATTTCAATTGTAAGCTCTGTGGTAATTCAACAATAATTAGGATAAAAATAATCCAGAGTTTATAATTGTACTGACATATTACCACTGAAGAAGGTGCTACATGATAAAAAGCATGTATATCTGCTGGTTCTTGTTTTACTTCACCACATTAACGGTAATTATAAAGGGGTTGGACTTTGACAGTGGGCTGGAGCGACAGTAGAAATGGGCCACGTGATTGTACTTGCCCCCCAGGCCAAAAGTTGCCAGCCCTCCCCTGTTAGGGGATTAACTCTGTGAGTGCCAGTGGAGTATGCAATTAATTTTCGTTTCTTTTCACTCATGCCTTTAGATCCTTCGGTGTATTGATATGGGGCATAGGGCGCCATATCAATACAGCTACTGGTCATTAGTGTAGGGATTACTAGTTGCGCATGCATATATGTGTTAGAATCCATTGTTAAAGTACACGTAGGTCATTTTTAACACACGTTAGTGACAGAATGCCTAGGTTTGCTATGTGTTAATTTTATACAATAATAGAGAGTCCCTTAACATGTGTTTGTCAAAAAAATTGCCAAACAAGCTTAAACCTGATTGGGGGGGGCACACAGCACAGGGGACCAACAGCCAGGCTCTTTAATTGGGGTTTAGCAGGTATACACAGCCAAGAATTTCCCCTGCAGCAATATTAGGTGAGTACAGCTGGGGGTCTGCTTGGCCAGGGTCTGGAAATCTTGGGGGCACCATGGGAGCAAGGATAAGGAAAGAAAATGACCCAGGTCACAAGTCAAGTGGTTCAAGGGTTTCCTCGTATATGCCAGTCTATATATAGATACAGGGCCAGAACATGGTCAGGGGCTAGTTTGGTTAATTACATTCATCTCATGGTGTAATGGGTTGTACCTTTCTTCCATACAAAGACTCAGGAGGCAGTTATTCCCTACATTTGATAAAAGTTCACCTTTCCCCTGATATTATGTATGTATAATACAGTGAGTACAATATAAAGCAAGGGGCAAGCCCCCCAAAAAATCGATAGCCACTGTCACTGTGCCTCTTGTCCTGCCCCAAGGGAACTAAGAATGGGAAATAAAATCCCAGAGGAAGACAAGAGAAACCAATTCTGAAAGTTCAAGGATGAGCGTAACAATAACACCCGTGTTGTCATCCTCTTCTTCTGCTAGGATCAGGGTGCAGGAATATGTATTCATTATTCCCAACATGCTGCATGGTCCTCTTTCTCCTCCTCTGGCTTACCCCCTTTTCCTCTGTTACTTCACCTACCAGCTGATAGTGAGTTCATGGATGTGAATATCTGGCAGTTCATGTCACCTTTTGCAGATTGCGTGGTGCACTGGCCACACGTGGCAATATTGTGGAGGTAATCAAATACAGAGTATCAAGGTGCTATCATAGTCTACCTTAGAGGCCTAGTTATCCTGTGCTTTCTTCCTCTGTGGTGTGTCAGCCGGCATAGTTGTGGCCGCCTCCGCATTGCTGACATCATAAAACAGGCACTGGCTAGGATGCCTGTTTATAGGCCTGTTCTGTGTGGCCTAATTGGGTCCTGCCTTCTCCTGCTCCTTTATAAACCTCCCTGGGCCTGGAAGTCATTGCCCTTATGTGGTGTTTCTGATATTGTCTCTTGTGCTGCGTTGTTACCTGTGCTTTCCTGAGAATCCTTTCTGTGTATGACCCCGGCTTGTCTGACTACCCACATCGGTTCTGACCTGTGGCTCTGGCTGACTAACTCGCTCCATGTATGACCCCGGCTTGTCTGACTACGCACATCGGTTCTGACCTGTGGCTCTGGCTGACTTACTCACTCCGTGTAGTCCCCTGTTTGTCTGACCTCTGGCTCTTGCTGCCTATTGCTCCATCTAGTCCCCAGCTTGTCTGACCTGTGGCTCTGTCTGACTACTGGCTCTATATTCTCCGAAACTTGCCTGACCATCAGTCTCAGTGTTTCATGGTTCAGGTCTGCTCTCGCTCCCCGTTGCCTCTGGTCGAGTGACCTAGGGTGGAGATTTGTTCCTTGGTTACCATTCCCTCTGGTGTTCCATCCGCACCATGGTCCTAGTCTCTGTGTCTCACAGTAGTGCAGTGCGCAGCAGTGTGCAGCTCCGGGTAGGAGCCTTGGTCCTATCACCCCGTGTTCTGGGGTTGTGTGGGCTATACTATTATTACTGTACTTATTAATAAAGGTGGATTTATATTTTATATTCGTGTCTGTCCTTATTTGCCTGATTACCGTGACAGGAGCATGTGCAGACATTTTATCCAATTGAATATGCTAAACTGGTGGCTGGGAGGATTCATTATTTTATTGTCATCTTGACATCACATGTCCTTAGCGGAGCTGACAAAGGCCATAGTGATAGCAGTACTTGATTTCTTTTGGGATGGTTTCACATTGCTGACTGAAGCATGAAGGTGTTTGGCTGCAGTTGTGCCAGTTACTTAATATGAGAGCAGATGTGTCAACTTTTGTGATACTTCTCAGTCCTCAACAAGCTGAGGTAGTAGCTGCATTTCATGAAAGTGGTGCTGGTACTTTCATCTCACTCATCTCCCAGCAGCAGGCAGCTGGACACTGTTCATGCTCCAAGCTATGGGTCCAGGCACCTCATTGAGGGTTGGGAGGGTCTTCCAAGGGGTCCAACACTTTAATAAATAATAATACACTTTAATAAAAGCTGTGATCTCTTTAATTTGCCACCCACATCATTGTCTGTGTCTTTATTTCACAATGTTCTGTATGTTACTTTGGTATGTGTTGGGGTGTATGGTATGTTCAGAAGGGAAATGTCCACTATGACTCAGACAGCAGTCATCCCTTTTTAAAGAGGGAAATCTACAATGATGGGCCCAATGTAGAGCTGGCACAGGAAGTGGCTGAAAAAGGTCCACTGGTTTAGCTTGAGGTATCTTGGTTGAGGCTCAAACAGCGCAGGGTGCCACAAAGGCTGCTATGTCAGTTTAAAGCTTGGGCAGCCAAAATGCTGCAAACAAGGTCAAAGTTATGTTTGACTCAGGGATGCCCAGACACTACAGAGTTATGATCCCAGTGCAGGATCTTGGGTGGTAGGGAAGAAAACACAAACATCTTTCCTGGGTGTCATGTTCTATCCCTGTTTCCCTTTGCTTTGTATTACCTGTTTTTCTGTTTTGTCTTTCCTGGTTTGGGCTTATTCCCATCCTTGCTGTAATGAGCTTCCTGAGCCTTTATCTAGAACCAGCACTTTTGTGTCAACTCACGATCAAAATGTTCATATCGTGATCTGAGTTCTTGTGTTGTTTCAGTGATTACTGTATTTTGACCAGGCTTCCCTCTTGAATCTTCTTCTATCATCTCATAATTTGGCTCCATGTACGAAATATCCTGTTACTGACCTTGTCTGCTCCCAGTGTACTGCATCTGCTGACTGGTTGTTGAGTTTGGCTTCATCTGACTATCCTTTGCCTGATGTTTGGTACGGCACCACCAGTCTGACCCATCCCGTCCGACTTTCCATGTGTCTTGTTCTAGGTGTTCTGTCTCTTGAGCCTGTGATCAAACATCGACTTTCTCGACCTCTGGTCAAGTATCGACCAACTCCCAGTCAAACTCCAACTACTTCAACCATCAGGCGAACATCGATTCCACGACTACTAGTTGTACCCCGACTACTGAGACCACCTGTCATTCCTCAGCTTCTTGTCTGTTGGTCGTTCATCCACCACTTTGTTGCAGACCTTCCTGTTCCAACTTCAATTGCAACTCTTACTGCAGGTAGATTCCTGTCTTGTCCTCGTCTCCTGTTCTCAGTGAGTACCTGCTGTTTCATTGGTTGTCAACTGGAGTGCAAATCAGCTCCTCCAGTCGGCACTAATCTGTCCTTGCAGCCAGCATCTTTTAAGGGAGGGGGATACTTTATAATTCAATTACTCTTGAACTACTACTCTGATAGTATTAAAATAACACTCTCCATGGCCCAAATACTAAGATTATTTGGAGCTGCTTTTATTTTGAAACATTACTAATCCTTTAATGTGGCCTGAGCCACAGGAAGGCAACCCAAGAGTACTACCGCCTGCCAGCTATGCTCTCTATCTAGTTCTCTCAAACATCTAGCTCACAAGACTACCTAACAGTATTCTCTGTATTGCCAATTGTTGATACCACTGTTTGTATAGCATTAGCAGTCTGTCACCACTTTTTGAAGCTCTCACTTTACAAATCTATACTCAGGCAGCTTACATTGGGCACGTACCTAGTCTGTCAGATCATCACATTTTGATCACGCAATGACAATTGATCCTGCTGTGGTCTCTTGAGTTCTAGTCCAACAAGGGGTTAGGCTTGAACAGCACTTTGCGCAGATCAAATTAATTCCAATCTGAACTCTATTGCTACTATGCTGCAGCATATGCAATAATGTTTTGAGGCATCTGTACCACCTCAGAGTGGTTCTGCAGGGCTACCAGCAGCTGTGTCTTCTGCCATATGTCATTTGCACTCCAGGTTACCTGTGCCGGGCCACTTTGATGCTATCTGCATTTTTGGAGCAGGCTTGAATTACTTTTATTATATCCTTGTTATGTGGTTCTGCCTTGCCTTGGGTCTCACCACATTTGGATTGCCAGTATCCTATTTTGGCTGATTTTGATACTTTTATCTCGGCCTTTTGTTCCATGTTAGATACACCTGGATGAAGGGCTATGTATGAGTCTGCTGTACTGGATTGCCAGCAAAATTCTAGAACACTTATTCAGTAAGCAATAGACTTTCAAACTTGGGCGTATGATACCGATTGGGGAGACAATGCCTTGAAAGCAGCATTCAGAAGGGCTTTGTCTGAGAGTCTCAAGGATGAATTAACTACTCAACCTATTCATGATACCTTAGAAGAATTCATTGTCTTGTGTGCTACTTTGGAACATCATATTCAGGAGCGATGGGTTGAGCATAACAGGGATCAGAATGGACGACTGCCAGCTACGCCTTCTGCATGTCTTGGCCCGAAATGCCAGACTCCAGTTTTCTACTCCTGATACCGCTGGGGAACTGATGAAGCTAGGACAGGTTCTCTGTTTATCAGAAGAAGAGAAGGTTAGAAGGCGTTCATTGGGGGGACCCACCCCAAGTCTGTCATCTATTCACCCCAAGTCTGTCTTCTGTTCCCTCAAAAGAAGACAATAAGCTTGTTATTATTGTTTCATTGACCTGTGATCATAAGATCATTTCTGTGCCTGCTTTAGTTGATTTTGGGGTTGCAGGTTTTTTTCATGGACGCTGTGTTTGCTGCCCAACATGGGATCTGTTCTATGACTGAAGAAGGGCCTATTCATATTGTCACCATTGATGGTTCTCTGTTAGGGGCCAGTCTTATTACGCACTCCACCGTTCCCATTACTTGCTTGCTTGTGGGCTCTTCCCATGCCGAAATATTGTCTTTTGATTTGATATCTTGTCCTGTTAATTCTGAGATCTTGTGTTACCCTTGGCTCCAGAGGAACAACCCTGCCATTGATTGGCCACAGGTAACCTTACCTTTACCTGGATCTCCATGCATTCTCTGGAGGTCTTCTTATCAGCACTGGATATTCTGGATTCAGATTCGCCTTCTGTTCCTGAACTCTACCAGGCCTTTGTGTATGTTTTTAGTAAGGTCAAGGCAGAAACCTTACCACCCGATGGGCCATATGACTGCCCCATAGAACTACCGTTAAGTACTACAACATCTATGGGTTGAGTTTACCCTTTATCCAATCCTGAAACCAAGTCTCTTGAAGAATACATTCAGGACAGTATTCCCAGAGGGTTTATACATCCTTCCACCTTTCCTGCTGGTGTTGGTATATTCTTTGTTAAGAAGAAGGATGGAGGTCTTCATCTCTGTGTGAACTTAAGGGGCTTGAATGAGATCAAGAGGAGAAATTACTAACCATTGTCTTTTATTCTCGAGTTGTTGGACAGACTCTGGGGAGCTCAGTTTTTCACCAAGCTCAATCTGAGAGTTACTACCACAAGTTCATCATAGCTATGAACCAAAAATGGGCTAATCTGCATCACTGGAGACCTAAGACCTCGTAGCCTCAGTACTTGTTGGAGGGAGTCACCTCATGTTGTCACAATTCTTACTGACCATCAAAATCTCCAGTACCTAACTTCTGTTAAGCATCTATATGCTACTTAGGCTCGGTGGTTGCCATTGAACTCGACTGTTGCCATTGCCCAAGTTTTCTTACAGCTCCCTTCTTCAGTTGGGTACAACCTGTTGAGTATATCCAGAAAAGGGTTAAACAGGAGACCCAATTAGGTTGTATATCTTCACATAAATGGATAAAATAATATTAAATTAATTTGAGAACTTTACACAATACCAGGTATTGACATGCTACTTCACAGTAAAGAATTGACTGAAATAATCAATTGCGCATATTTGTGCAACAATATATATAATTTATTTAAGTAAAATATACTATAAATAAAATGTAATCAGAAATAAATAAAATATAATATAAATGATGCGAACACCAACTGAAATAGACACACAGTAACTCAAGAACCAATATCACAAAACAGTATTACCCAGCATGAACAGGATTAAACATTGCATAGGTGTATTCAGATGTATTTGGTAGCAATAACTGAATAAAAAAGCAGCAAAGAAAGGGTTAATTGATCCTTACAATTAATCATAATACATTTGGCAGCAGTGTATATGGATACCTGCCCCAGAAACTGTATACACTATGCTAATTAAGGCCTGAGGAATGTTGTATTGTGAGTTGCTTTTAATAAAATAAAACAGTTCTTACAACAAATTCCTTGTACCATATAAAAATATATAATTTAGAAAACTTATCTGGAATAAAATCCCAGAGTTAGATAAACAGAATTTAACTATTTATCTACTGTTTTCACTATTGCATACCTTCTGGATAAAACATATAAATTGCATTTATTATATTATCAGCTAGTTGAAGAGCCCGTGTACACGGGCCACAGTGCCACCCAGCAAAGGCCGTGGTGCAGTCACACACAGTAAAGGCTGCCCGCGCTGTGGCTGATACGGAACAGGGCGCTCTGAATTCAGACCGTAGTCCTGTCTGCGCACCAGTCTGAATTAGAAGCCCCGGTCTGTTTCCAGCCACGGCACGTGCAGTCTGTAATGCTCATGACTGCAGCGCGCGCACCAGTCTCTCACTGCACATGATGGATTCTGACAAACACACATTTAGCGAATTATTATATAGGATGATAGATTATACCAAGAAATATTCAGAAATACTCCTTTTTTAATTGGATGATTAGCCATATCATTATAATATGATGTCAGACTACATTATCTGGACTATCTGATTGGTCAATCTTTAAGTTCCATTCTTTTGATATTTTGAAATTATTGTAGCAGTATTTCTATTATTCCTGAAGATGGTGCAGCAACACCATATTAAAAACTGCACACATGAAGGCATTGCCAGGTGTGAAATTTCAATTATATTGATAGGCATGGCATCTGTGGAATCTGTTCTCCCAGTCTTTCACAAAAGTTATTAACCAAAATCCCAGATGTTTTATCTTCCCCCATAGCTATTAGACCATGGTTGTCTGGAACGCAGCCTATAATTTCCCATAAATGTCATTCATATATTTCCACCCTCCGTTTCAAGCAAAGGCCTATTGTTTCTTGAAATTAGCAAATTTAACAAATAAGGAAAGTTAGAAAACTCATCCTGGTTTTCTAAAAAATTTAACCATGTACTCCCTGCCATGGTAGAGTCTCTGACAAATCCTCCAGCTATTACCCTCTTTGTCTGAGGTTCCCTCTGCCAAGACACACACCCGTTATCTGGCAGACCATTGGTGAGCTATCTGCTGCACTCTTCTATCATCCCAGATGCGGCAGAAAATTTCTGCTTATCATCAACGTTCCTTAGCACCTTTGTTACTTGGTTTTCAGGGGATCTGGTTTAAGATCTGCCACCCTTCTGACAAATTGGGCTCTCAATATTTATGACCATTCAAGGTCGAGACCTGCCTCTCTCTGGTCCCCTACCATTTGACTCTTCCCAGGAAGTTGAAGATTAATCAGGTTTTTCGCATGTTCTTGCTCAAGCCTTTTGTGAGTACTTCTCACCCCTCCTCATCTCCTCCTTCAACAGTTTCTGTAGATGACTCTGAAGAATACATCATTGATACTATCCTGGAATGCCATCTCTTCAGTGGTATCTTACAATACCTTGTTAATTGGAAGGGCTATGGACTGGAAGAGTGTTCCTGGGTCATAGCTTCAGCAGTCCATGCCCCTTGGTTCATCGATTCCATCGGTCCTTACCGGCAAAACTTTCTTTGGACTCCTGGAGGTAGTCCCTTGTGGGAGTGGTGTCATGTTCTGTCCCCAGTTCCCTTTGTTTTGTGTTCCCTGCCTGGTTTTCTGTATTTCCTGGTTTGGGGCTTATTCCCCTCTTATGGGCTTATTCCTGTCTTTTCCTAGTCTCCTGCCCTCAATGAGTTCCTGCTGTTTCTTGGGTTGGAAACTGGGGTGCAGGATTATTCCTCTGGTCTGCAATAATCTGGCCTAGAAGCCAGCATCTTTAACCCAGCCTAGGCTGCAGCAAGGCAACCTAAGAGCAGCCACAGTCTGCTAGCTATGTTCTCCATCCAATGCTCTTAAGCATCTAGCTCACTAAAGCCTACCTAGCAGTATTCTCTGTACTGCCAATTTTTCTTACCACAATTTTTATATCAATAGCAGTCTATCACCACTTTGTGAAGTTCTCACTTTACAAAGTTATACTCAGGCAGCTTACACTGGACACTTACCTAATCTGTCAATTCATCACACTGGGGGAATACTTTCCTGGACAGCTGAGAGCTTTTGAAGAGAGAAGAATATATAGAGGTAATTATTTGTGAGGAAGGTATGATGGGTTCAACCAGCCTTATATCATCAGAAGTTACTTCAAACTGCCTGGAAAATTCTTGGAACCCAGCATGTATGAAATAGTAAATTTGAACCAGCTAAAGAACAAAATCCAATGAGCTTGATGTGCATTTAATATTTTGGTTTTTCTGAGATATTCAAGGTTATGGTTAAAGGTTTTATGAGTGTAACAGCACCCTTTAGCAGGTAGCAACATTACTCCAAAGCCACAATGACTGCAGGAATTTCTTGGTTACCCACATCATAATATCTCTCAGCTGAAGAGAACTTTAGTGCAAAAAGGGCACAAGGGTGGTATCTGCTGGTGTTGGGATACCTCTGGTGGAGGACACTTTCGCCTACTATTTCTGAAACATCCACTTCTATGACAAAGGCAAATTGGGGATATGGATACAGAAGGATAGGTGCCAAGGCTTCTGTGGACCATTGTTAGTGGACCACACCTTTACAGGTGATTTTGGTTATAGGAGACATCTTGGAAAAGTTCCTTAAGAATCTCCTGTAGTAATTTGAAAAGACAATTAATCTTTGGATGGTTTTAAGACCTTGAGGAATGGGACACTTCATGACTTTATTAACCTTCACATGATGTGATTCAAGACCATCAGCTGAGATAATGTAGCCCAAGAAAGACTTCTCATATTCATATTTTTCCAGCTTAGTGTACAGGCCATGAGTATGTGAGCATTCCAGGATCAAGGCTACATGGGTATGATGTTCTTGCAGTGTGTTAGAAAATATCAGAAGATTGTCCAGGTACAATACAACATCAGACTGAAGCATGTCATGGCATCACCAGGTATTCATGGTGTCTTGAACGAATATTGAAGGATATCTTCCACTTATCCACCTCTTGAAAATGGATCAAATTGTAAGACCCATGAAGGTTTAGCTTAGTAATTACTTTAGATCAGGGTTGTTTTCAGATAACAAGTTCCAGTGAACACAATTTTTTTCTGAAATATGAACATGAAACAAGACCTGCTTTTAACTTTTGTATTGCCTGTTGCAGGTATGTACCAGGTACATTTGAACTGCTATGAACTTCCTGCTGTTGGATTACAGGAAAACCCAAATGCCAGCTTTTGACTATGTCGTAACATCATGATCAAATACCTCATGTGCTTTAAGTCATTCTACATTTCCATAGTATTTGGACAAGTAAGCTTATATTTGAAAAGGGTTCAACAATGTGTAAAGGTTTTACTAAATATGCAATCTGTATTCTTAAATTCTTCTTTTGTTCTCTGTAAAACTATTCTTGGAATGATCTTGATGTACCTGTGTCCGATTATTAATTTTAAAGTAAATTGCTTGAAATATATGGTAATGTTTATCCATTTGCTTTTCTCCACTTTAGTGCTAGAGTTATTATTATTAGTTATTTAATTAGATTTAGACATTCTTTAAGGTGAATCTGTATTAAATTATATGTATTTTACTCCTTGAGACCCGGGGGTGGAGGGATGCTCAACATATTGTCTTGGCTCTAACAAATATGTGGATATGAGAGGATGAACTAGTTCATACATTTAATTATTAGTAGAAGTATTTTGGACATGGAAACTGCTGGTTTAAATTATTACTTTTTATTTCTGAAAACTGTTTTTCATTGAAGGCAAATAAATCTGTTGTCCATATGAGAAGCAGAACTGGCAGGCAGGATTGAAATGAGGATAAAGTTTAAAGGAGACGCTATACCCCTGAAAAATGTGGCTCATAATTTGTTTACTTGAGCATTTCATAAGGTCAGAGTTTTTTCCCTATAAAGCATAGAGTTTTTGCATTTGAACTCTGCTGTAGTCTAGAACTGAACAATGACATACTAATAAGTCGATAATTTTCTCACATTCAATTATAACCATAGGGGGGAACTCTGGTAGTAATTTGACAAAACAATAATGACCGCACCACCCAAATAACATCAAGACACCAAGCAGTGTTATAGTCAACCATATGGAACCTTCATTTCTTCAGTTAATAACAAATCTTCCATATGCGTTTTGCTTATGGAAAGCTTAATCATGATCCTATCAAAAGATCATGATTAAGAGTTCCATACATGAAACGCATTGATCGAATCAATGACACTGCCTTCTAATCTGGACACCCTGGGAGATTTGTTATTAACTGAAGAAATAAAGGTACCATATGGTTGATTTAACACTGATTGGAGTCTTCATGTTATATGGGTGGTGCGGTCATTATTCTTTTGTCAAGTTGCTATGTCAATGAGATTGGAAAGTCCCAGACCAGCACATATGTACATACCTTCACCAGCAGTTATTTTAGCATGAAATGATTGTATTATTAAAAGACAAAAGTCTATGAATTACTGAATGGATATAACAGTTGTCTACTTGATACTGGAGACGCTATTTTGTTGTTTGTTGCACTCTTGTAGTACTCAGGGCTATGTGATGACTAGCAATATTATTAGTAGGAGTCAGCATGTCTATATTAAGAATAGTTCATGTCAATCTAATTTGCACAAGGGAATTGCTATTGATATAGAATACTTGGATTTTGAAAAATCCTTTGATACCGTTCCTCACAACAGGTTACTGATTAAATTAAAAGGCTTCATTTTAGGAGGTGATATCTGTGTATGGATAGAGAACTGGCTAAATGATAGATGACAGAGAGTTTTTGTAAATGGCACCTTTTCAAGTTGCTCTAAATTTTTATGTGGCCCAGTGCTTTTTAAGTTGATTATTAATGATCTACAAGTGGGTATTGAAAGTAAAAACTCAATCTTTGCTGATTACATTAAGCTGTGTAAGGAAATACATACTGAGCAGAAACATTTGAATAAGCTAAGTGGATGGGCAGAAAAGCGGCAGATGAGGTTTCATATAGGTAAATGTATGGTTATGCATTTGGGCTGTATAAACAAACATGCTACCTATACACTAAATGGGAAATTACTTGGCAAATCCTCATTAGAAAAATATTTAGGAGTACTGATAAATAATAGACTTCACAGCAGTGTGCATCCAGAAGAGCAAATAGGGTATTATCCTGCATAATAAGGGGTATAGATGTTTGGGATGGGAATACAATTCTGCCTCTACATAAATCCTTGGTAAGACATCATCTGGAATACGCAGTACAGTTTTGAGCACCGTTTCTTAACTAAGACACTGTTTGAACTGCAGAGATGTGCAACTAAACTGATAAAGGAACTGGAGGAACTGAGTTATAATGACAGACTTGCCAAACTGGGCTTGTTTATATTAGAGAAGAGACCTCAAAGGGGTGATATGATTACCATTTTCAAATATATTCAAGGCTAACCCCTTAAGGACCAATGGTCCCGGGATGTGTGGTCCACTAAGGACTAGATAGGAAAGTCTGACGTGCCGGCATAAGTGACTGATCGCGTTTGCAGGCACGCTGAACGGGGGACTGAAAGAGATCGCTCCGATCAAGTTCAGTCCCCGCTCCTGTAGGAGCGCTGTAAGTAAAACGTACGTGACATGCCAGGACCGTCACTGGTCCTTAAGTGCCGGACAGCCGTGACGTGTCCTGGCACATCAGTGTACGAGAAGGAGTTAATACAAATAATTCTCCAAGGAACTATATTTACTTAAAGAGCTGAGAAAAAAAGAGGTCATCCACAATGACTAGGAGAAAGAAGCTTTCAAATACAAACAAAGGCAGGGATTTTCTTCAGTAAGGGCAATAAAGCTATGGAATTTTTTGCTTGCAGATACTATAACTGCTTTCAAAACGTAATGGATACATATCTAGCACTGAACGGTATTGAGAATGATGACAGTTGGCTTCAAAGCAGATAGGATGTTGATCCAGGGAAATATTGTACTGCCATTTTGGGTCAGGAAGGGATTTTTTTACCCACTTGGGGCTTCATTGAAAATAGCTTCAGTGTTTTTTTTTTTTTGTTTGCCTTGCTCTGGATCAAGAGGGATGATAAGGCAACTGCTGAACTTGATGGCCACATGTCTTTTTTTTCAGCCTCCTCATCTATATTTACTATATTTCTGTGTTACATTCTATGGCTAATCTCAATCAGACTGATAAAGGCTATTGTTTATTGTGTGGAAGTTAAGACCGAAAATGGTGCACGTCAACTACAGACTACTCCATATACCATGTAAAAATATATAAACAGATAAACCTGATTGCTGTAAAGACACCTACCTATGTAACTGATTCTGTTGGGGGATGATTCTCCTTTACAGATCTGTTGTGAATTAGAGAGTATAAATGCTTTAGTGATTTAGTGCATACTGATGAACAAATATACAATGCAAGTAACAGAGTAAATTGGTTTTAGGGAGGTGTGTCACAAAAAAAATAAGTTCCTGCTTCTAATTTAGTATACTCCCCCCTCCTTAAGAGACACTTATTTATATAGGTATATAATGAGTAAAACACCTCCAACTGGGAGATGCTTCTTTCCAAAGCTCCGACCTGTTGAGCAGAACACAAAAAATTAAATCTACCATATTTGCTCAAATGTAATGTGAATGTGTTTTTACCATATTTGCTCAAATGTAATGTGAATGTTTTTTTCAATAATTTTAGCCTGAAAAAATTGACTTTGCAATATATTTATAGTCATCTTTCAAGTCAAGCTGTCAGTCGGGTCCAACAGGCAAACTGACAGAACAACCATGTTTAAATTTGCTTCATGCGTCCTTCCAAGTCCTGTTCTTCAATGCTCAGATGCACATGGTATGAAGAAGCTTGATTTTTTTCCTCACTGATGCCCTGATACACCATGTGAGTCTGAGCTTTGAGAAACAGGAACTGGCAGAACCCGAAGAGCAAACAATGAAGCAGGAGGCATTTAGATATGCTGTCCATCAGATTAATGTTTTATTGGGCTGCCTCTGATGCATCTTCTACCTGGCTGCTTCCAGGCTGAGGGAAGGAAAAACAGAATCACCTTATATTCAGGGCTTTTTTTCTTTATTTTAAAATATTTTTCAGGGGGGAGTCATCTTACATTTCAAGTCATTCAATATTCATGCAAGTATGGTATATCTGCATGCTTTGAAGACCTCTCTGACAGTCAAAATTGAATTAGCTAGTGAAACTATTTAAGCATTACTATCCCTCTAAAGCAGTGGTGGGTAAAATAAACCCCACCGATCAACCCAATCAAGCCTTCAATGGGGGTTCCCCCATACCCAATCATCTTTACAATTCTCTAGTACCATCTCCAAACTTATGCTGAATCAGCATAACTTAATGATGTCACCACATTGTGCCAACTCTGTCAACGTTACAGTGGTGAACCGAGAAGTTGGGTATGAATAAGGGGGACCCAACGGGCTTTGATTTACAATATAAATAATTTACCTTTTTTGTGTTCTTTACCAGGTAGGGCATGTAAGTGTGTGTGTGTGTGTGTATACGCACACATTTCTGTGACTTTGTGTGTAAAAAAGTATATGTTTGTCTATTAGTGTGAGGGAGTATGTACAGGGGAGGGCTGGCAACTTTTTAATGAAAGGTCCATTGTTACTATTGCTCCAGCCCACCATCCCAGCACGCTAAAAGCAGATCCTGAAAGAAATTGAAAATGATGTAGAATATCGTCATGGAGGCGGGCAGCAAATTAAATGTGTTGCCAGCCGCTTCACACTTATACAAGATTATCACTTGAAACCATATATGATAAGGTAGAGGGAAAGAAACAGACATATGCACCAGGCTGCCGGCTAGATTGCATCTTTTACTATTCTGACAGGCATACAGGACAACCTTGAATATAAGGTGAGGTCATATTTTCATGCTAAAATCCATGAAAAAAACTTACCTTATATTCGTTCAAATATAGTATTTACCCTAGAGAACAGAAACCTAAGAGGGGGATCTGGTTACAGTGCATAAGTACATGAAAGATCAATACAAGGATCTAGTGAGCCTTTTATTTCAAGGTCGGATCAAATAACTAGGGCTGGGGTTCACTCTTTGCAATTAGAAGAAAGCAGGTTTCAATCTCAGAAGAGGAAGGGTTTTTTTATAGTAAGGTCTGTGAAACTGTGCAGTTCTTTCCTCAAAGATGTGGTAATGGCAGATACAATGGATACATTTAAGAGAAGATTAGACTAATTTCTTTCAAGAGGGAACATACAGGATTCTACTGTGTATTAGTAGGTAAAACAGGAGGTTCCAGTAAAAAAACTAATACTCACTTTAGAGCAGGAAGGCTTTTATAATTCCCATTTTCCTGGGTTATAAAGAGGCAAAGGCTGAACTTGATAGACTTGTGTCTTTTTTCAACCTAATTTATTATGTTGCTATGTTACTAATGAGTTAATCTTCTAACATCTCCCAAACTCAAGCACCCTCATAGGCTGCAGAACCCTGTCATAGCACGGGATGGCAAGAATCCATAACCAATATCACCACTTCAAGGCACATCGGCTCTAGAACAAGAGATTAACACCCCCAACCTGCAGCTATGCCACACACAGGCTGAACTTGGAATCTACTGCAGCCATCCAGAGGGTGCATGTAACCTGAGATCAAAGCAAGGTAGCACACCCATCCCCCCAAGATGAGCTCAGCTTTTCCAACACCCTACTCAAAGAGTTATTAAATGAGTAACAGGAATAGAGACCAGAATGTGTGTATTCTGATTTGGGTGCAATGCATGCTGGTCCTTTATTTTATCAGCCAATGTCTGATAAAATAAAGGACCAATGTACATAGTGCACAAATAAGAATACACACATTCTGGCCCCTAGTTTCTGTTAATTAGTTATTGAAAGTAGGTGACATGGATTAAAGGGATAGTAATACTTAAATTTAACTATAATGAATCTTGTAACACTTAAAAAAAAAATGCCCCCATTGTCATCTGTCAAACCTTTATGGTTTGAGAGATATCCTCTTTCAAAGTTCCCCCCTCCCTGATGTCAGCGTTCTATTTGACTGCAAGGGAATCCGGTCCTGGGACCAGCTGGTGGCTCTACAGCAGAGGCCAGATTGCGTTAATGAAAAAGAAATCCTTAACTGAAACGGTCTTCTACGTGTGCTTGCAAACTGAGCACATGTAGAAGACCGTTCCAGTGAAGGATTTCATTTTCCATAACGCGATCTCGGTTTTGCTAAAGAGCCTCCGCCTGTCCCGGGGCCGGATTCCTTTGCAGTCAGCTAGAGTGCTGACGTCAGGGAGGGGGGAACTTTTAAAGCAGATATCTCTCAAACCATAAAGGTTTGAAAGATGGCAATGGGGGTATTGAATTTGTTTTTTTAAGGGCTACAAGATGTATTATAGTTAAATTTAAGTATTACTATCCCTTTAACAGAGCAGCTATTACAGACAGTCCTCTGGGCATCATTAAATGTAAACAGCAAACTGGGAACACAGGGGCATGTGCTTGACATGCATGATTTACACTATATCATAAATACACTTTTTCATACATCACATAAGCTGCTCACTGGCTCTTCTGCACCAATGAATCTAAGTGGGCCCGCGGCCCGCATGAGCATTGTTTGCTGGAAATCCCTTCACACTTCTCCTCCCTTCCCCTCCATATAAGTTATAATAATAAAGATTGGCCTCCAGCTAATTGCTAGGCCAGGTCTGATCACAAGGGGAAGATGAGAGTGAAGCAGTGGCTCATCGTCCTAAACATTTGACTGACCCCGGGGTAATTGCCTCCTGCCTCCATATTCAGTTGACCCCTGAGTATATGCTTGAGTATGTGAGAGTGTCTATGTGAGTGTGTATCTCAGTATGTGTATATATGTGAGAGAGTATGCATGTAAGTCAGAATATGTGTTTGTGCCTGTGAGAGAATTTGTGTGCATGTGTGTGAATGAGTATGTGTGAGAGTGGGTGTTTGTGTGACAGTGTGTGTGTATGACACACTAAATAACTGTTCTGGTCACTACACGAATTCTAACTCTAAATGAGAGAAAATTTTGCCATCCCCTGTTTTAAAGGAACAGTAAGGTTGATTTACTAAGAAAAATAGAATATTATAGAACAAACTACCTGTACCATATGGGACAAATGCAAATTTTCTTTGATTTAAATTGGGATTTTAACCCCTTGAAAGCTAGACAGGTCACCAATGGATTACTTTGCAACTCTTTGGAAGCCTCTCTACCACTCAATAAGTTAAGAGCCCCATTTAAATAAATGAGAATGTTGTGAATTTTTATTTGTCCCCTAAGTAAATAGTTTGCTCTAGAATTACTGCTTCTTAGTACATAAGCCTAAAAGGATATGATACAAAGGGTAACGCTGGGCAATTTTCTGGTCCCCTGGCATTATGTAAAATTTGCTTCATCCTACCTTGATCTACTCTCAACATAATATCCTTGGGGCTCATTCCTGTGCGTTATCTTCTTTGCTTCTTTGTGGCTTGGACAAGAATCCTGGTATAAGGTTCTACCAATAGGAGTTCCACACCACCAAATCTGTCCTGCTTCATCTTTCAGCATTCCTGTGTGAATTCTGTAAAGTAGAAGCATGCTGAACTTTGGTGTGTTCATGTGAAGAGATATATTCCAGTATGAAGGGTACCATACTTACCGTATGAGGGTGACATAACCAAAGCACCATTGTTGAGTTGGAGGAGCCCATGTGAAAGTGGCCTAAGAGCACACGGGCCCCATTATTGCAACAATAAGTTTCACAATATGGCTATCCCTGCTTTCTATGGGGTATTTCATATGGGTGACTTATAGTTGTTTTCAATGACAATACTTGTGTAGTTGCAACAAAATTAAATATTTTTATTGACTAATATAGGGCTTTTTAACTCAACAAAGGTAAGGTGCCCCCCCCATGCATTTCAAATCAATGGGTTTATGGTCTCTCTAGCATATAAGAGGTTAAAAGCACTAATTCTAAATTAGAATTATAAGAATGCTTATCTGTCCCCTATGGTACAGCTAGTTTGCTTCATAATCACAGAAGTTTTTCTTGTTTTTCAGTGATAATGTGAGTCCCCTATCGGATCTTAATGGCTAAAGCATGCAATTGAATTGCATCTTGAGGAGTTTTTTATTTTTAATGGGCGGAAATACCTCCAACTTTAGCAGCCGGCAGGTTTTTTTTCTCGTCATTTTTTTCATAGCACAGGTAATTGAATCACTTAGAATAGTAGAAAAAAATGCCGTTGGTTGTTTTTGTTTTGGTGATGGAGTTTATTGAATTGAGCCCTAACAGAGGAGGGCAGTAAACTATCCAGCAGTCATGTCTGCCCACTAACTACTGATTAAGTTCTCCTATCGTATTCAGATAGGAGACAAAACAGTTTTTCTTCTCGGACATCATGTGACTGTTTTTCTTGCAACCTGATTGGTTAAAACAGGAAAAAAGAAAGAAATGGAACAACTGTTTTGCAAAACGTGCTTCAGGTCATGAGAAATTGCATATTTTGTATAAATTCTTTTTGTGAAGCAGGCTATGTGCATTATAGGAGAGAAATAAAAAGTCACACTTTCATAACTAGCGCTTTTAACCCTTTGCGTGTCAGAGGGGTACGCAACGCATTGCTTTAATTTGGAGACAACTTCTGCAGCATTATCACGTCTCCAAATCCTATTTAATATATGGAGCCAGTGCACTAAGAATTTTATAAACTGAGAGATCTTATTGCATTGACTCCATAGAATAACATAGGAATCGGATAAGTGTAATATTTAAACATTACTATCTCTTTAAATGCCAGTATGTATCAGGGCAGAATTAAATCTCATGTGCCTCTAGGCAAGAGAACATTTGGTGCCTTTGGCCCCCCTCATCATATGACCATACCCTCAGCTCAATAACTTTTACCTGGCACAAAAAATAGATTCAGCCATACTAAATGAAAAATTATATAGCCATGATTGTTGGTTAAAAAGAATGCTTGTTAAACATCAAGGCATTTACCCAATACCCAGTAAAAAAAAACTAAACTGGTATATAAGTTGGCTACCATAAATCAGGAGCTAGTGTCTGTTATAGGGGCACTGGCAATGCACTGGTGCTGTAGACATTACTCTATGTTACCTAATCTAAATCTGCTCATTAAAATCATCCAGGAAGCTCCTCCTATGTGTCTCAGACATGTGCCTGGAATGGACACACAGTGAAAAGCTGATAAGAGAATCTACAGGATCATCTATGCCATGAGATGCTGCTCATCACACACCTATATGTCTTCCAGAACATAGTAAAAAAGGAGGTTTTAGCAATAATTTGTAAATAAATACCCTTCTCCTCCTCATATCCCATGTATTTCCCTCCTCCTCCATCTTTTTCATTTACCTTCAATGACTGTTACAGTCTCCCTCACTACTCTTTCACATTTCCTTCACTCTCCACTGCAGGTCTATTTTTCTTCATTTTCCACACCTCCCCATTCATTTTTCCCAAACCTCTCCCAGTCCAATTCCAATTCTTTCTGCTTCTGTCCTTTCCTGCACAGTGATATTTTCATAAGTAGGAGGTCTGGTCATTTGAAAATGCCCCTTCTTATTAGATTGATAATGTGATGGGGGAGTGGAATGTGCATATCCACCAATGCAGCTCATTTGCTGCACTTTTATATTAGCCTCCAAATCATGTGCCTGCACTTCTTGCAGTCTTTTTCACCAATTTTAGTAAATGTTACTGTAGTGTAAATTAAGTTAATTAAATGTATGTTAAATATACACAACAGCTGCTTAGTGCAGCAGATGTTTAATGTGCAGAACTTGAATTAATTTAATGAGCTTACCCTGGACATATTAGCCTGTAATCAGTCCAAATCATGTGAGTAAATAGAAATGAAAAACTCAATAAACATTGGGAAGTTGCTTTATTAAGGCTTTTATGCAATAAATAGGAATGGGTGAGGCAATCTTTAACAATTGTGGATTATGTTCCAAAAACGTGCACGTATGCCAGGTTTTACAGCTACCCGCCCATTCACTGCAGGTGTTTCCCTCATGGAAGGTCATTTAAAAACTACAAAGATGTAGTTAGAGATTCAAATATAGAGAGTTTGTAACCATTTGACACAGTAAAGTTTTTTAATTACCATTTTCTTAAATTGTGTTGCCTAGGAATGGCAGATAAGCTTGAACATATTTTGCCAAATTTATGCAACCACAATCTCAGCATGGGAAATGAGTAAACTTGTGGATGTTATAAGAAGTAATATATAACATACACAAGTCTGAGTATGTCTTTTTTCAGGGCCTATTTGAAACTTGCAGGCAAGCTGAGCAGCCACCACTGACAAATTAAGGCCTAGATTTAAAAGACTCCATTAGGCCAAAAAAAAAAAAAGTCCGCAGTTTTTGAAGCACGGTAAGCAATGCAAATACCTGTGCTATGCAGAAATGTCAACAGAAAAATATGCACCTCACTGCTAAAGTTGGGGACCATTTGCGTCCAAAGAAACATACTAGAAACTGTGTAATTTTCAATTCAATTTAATGCGTTAGGCGATACGTTATGGGACCCACTTCAACGTGGGAAAATCTACACCTAATTTTTTTGGACGCAGATGCATCAATTGAATGTCCTGTATCAATACATTCAAAGTACACACAAACTGTGTCCAATGTTAGTAGAACTAACCCTATGAGTGCCAGAGGGGTATGCTTCCCTTACTGGCACTCACAGGGTTAATCCAACTAAGTTAAAAAAGATCACATGAAAAGAAAAACTTACCAGTAATCCTGATGTCCAGCGAAGCCTTCAGCCCTCTGGTCAGCTACTGTTCATCTTCTTCCATGTTTCTTCTATCTTCTTCCATCTTCTTTCTTCTTCTGTTCCATCTTCTCTTCACATACCTGTAAAATAAAGAGAGATATTATTAATGTACCATATAAAGAACCCGCACATATGTGTCAGAATTGTATGTAACACATTGCAGAGCAATGTGTTGCTTACCTCTCTGGCATTCAAAGTTCAAAATGTACAGTACTTTACAAAAGTCTTAGGCAGGTGTGAAAAATGCTGTAAAGTAAGAATGCTTTAAAATAGACATGTTAATAGTTTATATTTATCAATTAACAAAATGATAGTGAACAGAAGAAAAATCCAAATCAAATCAATATTTGGTTTAACCACCCTTTGCATTAAAAATAGCATAAATTCTTCTAGGTACACTTGCACAAAGCCAGGGATTTTGTACGCATATAGTCAGGAGTATGAGTAAACAGTTATACCAAACAGATGCTAACGATCATCAATGTAATATGTGGGTTGAAACACAATCATTAACTGAAACAGAAACAGCTGCCTAGGAGGAATAAAACAGGGTGAGGAACAGCCAAACTCAGCTAACAAGGTGAGGTTGCTGAAAACAGTTTAATGTTAAAAGTCTTATACCACGGAAAGACTAAGAATAGCAACAAGACACAGCGTAGTTAGACTGCATCAGTAAGATCTCTCCCAGACAGAAATTTCAAAGCAGACAGAGGTTTTCAGATATGCTATCAAAGCTCTTTTGAAAAAGCACAAAGAAACAGGAAAAGTTGAGGACCATAGACACAGTAGTACTCCAAGGAAACTAAGTGCAGCAGGTGAAAGACATATCATGCTTACTTTCCTTCACAATCAGAAGATATCCAGCAGTGCCATCAGCTAAGAATAGGCAGAAAACAGTGGTATCCTGGTATACCCTTCTACTGTCTGGAGGAGACTGGTCAGATTTGGTGGTCTTCATTGAAGACTTTCAGCCAAAAAGCCATACCTCTGACATGGAAACAAGGCCAAGCAACTCAACTATGCATGAAAACACTGGAACTGGGGTACAGAAAAATGGTAGCAGGTGCTCTGGACTGATGAATCAAAATAATATAATAATAATGAATTATTTGGCTGTAGCAGATGGCAGTTTTTTCATCGAAGGGCTGGAGAGCTGTACAAGAGTGTCTGCAAGCAACATTGAAGCATTGTGGAGGTTCCTTGCAAATTTGGGACTGCATTTCTGTAAATGGAGTTGGGGATTTGGCCAGAATGAATGTTCTTCTTAATGCTGAGAAGTACAGGCAGATATTTATCCATCATGCAATACCATCAGGAAGACATTCTGACTGGCCTAAAATTTATTCTGCAGCATGATAATTACCCCAAACATACAGCCCTGATCTCAACATCATTGAGTCTGCTTGGGATTACATGAAGAAGGAGAAGAAACCGAGGCTGCCTAAATCCACAGAAGAACTGTGGTTAGTTCTTGTCACGGTTTGTTAAGACTCTCAGATGCAGAGTTAGGTAAAAACACAACTTTATTGAAAAGTTAATGCAGCCCGTAGTGTAATATACACATACACACATATATCTTTATTAGACAGGAATACAATACAAATAAGAGCAATATTGGCTCTACCGGCCCTGCCAATATACCGGGCAAGGCAGCCAGAGGATTGGAACTCGTGAGGTGAGGCTCTACTGACCTTGCCAAGATACCGGGCAAGGCAGCCCCTGGATAGGAGGTTAAGACTGGCTCTACCGGCCTTGCCAATACCGGGTAAGGCAACCCAAAGAAACAGGACAGGTTCTACCGGCCTTACCATATACCGGGCAAGGCAGCCAATTGACAGGAGACAACACAGGCTCTACCGGCCTTGCCAATACCGGGTAAGGCAACCCAAGGAAACAGGGCAGGTTCTACCGGCTTTACCATACACCTGGCAAGGCAGCCCGTAGACAGGAGGTACAGGCTATGAAACGTTAACAAATGGGAGACATGGACAGGTAAGAACGAGTGATAAGAGAGCAAGTTTGATGCATAGGTCTCTGCCACCCATATTTGTACTGTTCATACTGCAGGTCCTTCCATGGGGTCCCTTATCCTCCAGTGCCTTTCAAGGAGGGATGGGTAGGAGAGGGGATGCCAGGGAGGAGGAAAGCCAATTATTAACATAAAGAGTAGAAGTGAGCGATTCATTACTGGATGGCAGTTAAACCAACATCCATCAATTTCTGTATCGTCTGGACGATAACAGGGTTCTTTAAATGTTTGCTTAGTGCTTGTGGGTCCTTCTGCATCTGCTCCAGGATAAGCCTCATGGCTGGATCTCTCATGATCTGCTGTACATCTGTATCTGCCATAGCCCTGCGCTTCACATCCTCAGGACTGTCATTACGGTGGTACTGTGACATCATGCATCTCTGATAGCCATCTGTCGCTTCTTTTCAAGCAGAGTCCTGATCCAGTGCTTTCTGATAGGCATCCATAGCTTTACTGCAATCTTTCATGGCTTCCAATGCCACTGTCTTATGGGTGTAACCTTTGATGAATGCAGGTTCCAGTCGTATACAATCCTCACAGTCCTTGAGTGCCAGCTGGAATTTCAATAACTTAGTGTAGCATGCTGCTCTGTTACTGTACAGTTTAGCATCTTTTGGATTCCTTTCATGGCCTCTTCCAGAGCCAGGTCTGGGTTTATGTATGCAAGGCGTTCTTGCTCCTTAAGAATGTTCTCTGCCTGCTGGCATTTCTTTAGAACCTCAGGCGTCCTGTGCTCTTCCAGTGACTTGTTGTAGAACTGAATTGCCTCTTTGTTCTTCTCTTCCTTGAAGTATGAGTTTCCGATGCGAGCATAAGCTTTGGCAATCTGCCGGTAATCCTCTCTGTTCTCTCCTCCCACTTGAATGGCCACCTCACACAGCTCTCTGCATTTCTTGTAATCTCCCTGCTCAAAGTATACAGCTGCCTGGTTAGTAATATGTTATGCGGGTTGGGTCTAATTCACGAGCTTGCCTATAATGCTTCAGTGCTGTATCAAAGTCTGTCTTCTTGTAAGCTTCATTGCCCAGTTCTTTTTCTTTCTGGGCCTGCTTCTTGTTTTCAGGCAGGTCTTCTTCCATTGGCTCAGGCTTAGCCTCCTTCTTGGGTTATGGAGGAGGTCGGGCAGGTGCCTCTTCTTCCTCATCGTCAGCACTTCCCAGGTCAACCCCCAATAGTACACTTAGAGTTGTCATTAACCAAGGGTCCTGCAGCTTTGTGCCGAAGTCAGAGGACTTGTTTCTCAGCTGTTCAATTAGTTCTCTGTAGCTGGGGTTGCTGAGAAGAGCTTGTGTGCGAGGGTCTGACTCAAGACTTCATAAGTCTTCTTTGCTTCCTCAAAGCGGTTTAGGAATTCTAATGCTGCTGCTTTCCTCGAGTAACCCTTGCCCCAGTCTGACTTGAGCTCCATGGTTTTGAAGCCATCTTCCAAAGCTTTTGTGTATTCCCTCTTTTTGGCATATGCTGCCAAGTGGTTACTATACAGTACATGCTTTTTGGGGTCTAGTTTGATGGCTTCTGTATAGCATCTGACTGCTTCATCCAGATCCCCACTTGACAGAGCCTTGTTTCCTTTCTCTTTCAGTGTGTTAGCCATCTACAATGCCGCTTTTTGATTCCGGCCTCTCCACTCTTCTTCTCGAACCTACTAAAAGATGATAGTTGCCTGGATACTTTTTTAAAAAAACAGAACATAGAGGGCTATGTATGTTAGTACTGGGATTAATATTTATTTAGTGTTTGTTGATCCAAGGAGAAATCTGATTCCCATTTTGAATCAAGAAGGATTTTTTTCCCTCCATTCAAAGCAGAATTTGAAATTGCTGTATTGAGGGTTTTTTTTGCCTTCTTTTTGATCAACGACGGTAAACAGGAATAGGAAAAGGGTTGAACTTGATGGACGCAAGTCTTTTTTGAAACCTAAACTACTATGTAACTATGTATTGTAAGCTGCCTAGGTTATACTTTGCAGAGAAGAATCTCCACAAAGAGAATACAAGATGCTATTAGTATGATAAAACAGAGACAACAGAAAACAATCCTAGAATACTGCCAAGTAGGCCTCAGTGAACAAAATGCTATAGAACGCTGGCTGGGGAGTGTTGCTGGAGGTGGCTGCTCTTGGGAAGCCTTGCTGCAGCCTAGGTCGGACTAAAGGTGCACAGGACACAGGAAGAGAACCACAGGAGCCAGAGGTAAGAATAGTCGACATGTTAAATCAGCAACAGATGGACAAGGCCGTACCAGGAGAGAGAAAAAGAGAAGTCAAACAAGCCGGGGTCACAATCCAGCCTGATAAAGGCAGTACGCAAGGAGCAGGCAGAAGGAGAGTTGAGGAATTGGAGTCAAGGACAAATACTGGTAAGCACGAATACAGCGTAAAATCAGGTAACATAAGAGAAGTTGAAGGAAAGATGGGTCAATACAAAGAAATCACTAAAACAAGGCTTGAACCCAGGTCAAAACAGAAACAGTTTGATCAGGTGTTGAAACAAATGCCATTGCTTGATAAAGGCAGGAAAACAAATCCGAAGTACAACAGATGACCAGGCAAAGAATTCCATTGTCACGGAGTGACTAGGAATAATACACTGACAAGTACAACTAAACTTAAAGTAAAACTTGATTAAAAAATGAAAAGGCAGGATGTAAGGCAACAGGCAAGTAAATGACACAGTAGTAAGACACTGAAGTAAGTGGCAGTCGACAGTGGCACACCTTCACGAGACCAGAGAGGAACAGTGTAGGCAGTTTCCTCGCCCTTCACAGGACAGGTGGATAACAGCAGAATGGCCCTTGACTACACAGTTAGGAAGGTATAGTGCAGAGCACTCTGTACCCTGATAGGATGGCACACCTTCACGAGACCAGAGAGGAACAGTGTAGGCACTTTCCTCACCCTTCACAGGACAGGTGGATAACAGTGGAATGGCCCTTGACTACACAGTAAGTGTGAGGCAGTGCAGAGCACTCCCAAGCACTGAGTCAGCAAATAAATGGAGCAGACCAGTATCCCCACAGGGGATACACAATACAGTAGCCGATGGAGATAGGATAGGCAACACGGACTGGTACGGCCACTGGAGGTCAGACACACAGAGTGACCGACAAGCGCAGCTTCTAACGGAAGCAAGTGCAAAGCAGAAGGCACAGGCAGAACAACAACCAACCCATAAAAAAGGGAAGGTAACGGAGCGCAACGTAAGGGTAAACCAGGAGACAGCCAAGGATCACACCGGATCGGGTAGTCAGAAGTCGCCAATGGTCGTAACCGGAACAGGTAGTCAGTGAAGCCAGAGGTCAGGACCGGAACGTGTAGTCAGATGAGCCAGGAGTCAGAACCGGTAGTCAGACGAGCCAGGAGTCAGAACCGGAACAGGTAGTCAGATGAGCCAGGAGTCAGAACCGGAATGGGTAGTCAGATGAGCCAGGAGTCAGGACTGGAATGGGTAGTCAGACGAGCCAGGTAATACACAGGAATGGAAAGCACCACACAGAACTAAGCTCAGGTACACCATGAAAGGGCAATAGGAGTGACACAGAGAGAGGTTTAAAAACCCTGATGAGTAGGTGGGGCAATGACCTCATCAGCGTGGTGCCCTATAAGAATAGTGACTCAGCAAGAGCGACAGTAGCATGTAAACAATGTCGCTCCAGGGCAAATGTCAGTCACAGGCAATCACGGGCACCATGATAGCCATAAAGCCTGGAAAAATGGAAGAAAATTACACTACCCCCCCAAAGGGACTACCTCAGGTAGTCCACAGATGATTTGGCTGGAAAAGACTGGGGGACCCGTGAACCAACGAAGGAGCGTGGAAGTCCGTGGCCACCAACTAAGAATGCTCCTCTGGGCCATAGCCCTTCCAGTTGACAAGGTACTGTAAGGTACCACGGGAGTGACGGGAGTCTACTACGGCATCAAAGATGAACTCTTCAGACTAATCCACAGAAACAGAAGGATGAGGAGAATGGGGGGGGGGTGAGACACATAGGCCTTGGAACACCAGATGGATCTTAAGTTTCTCTGGAATGGTCAACCTGTAAGAGACAGGAGAGAGACAGGTCTCGACCTTGAATAACCCTAGATATTGGGGGCCCAATTTATCCAACGAATGGCAGAGCTTAATGTTTTTGGCAGAGAGCAAATCCAGATCCCCAGAAGCAAACCTGGCTGCCAAGGACCAATATTGGTCAGCCACATCCTTTGGCCACGTATGAGAGGTGAGAAGAGTGTTGCGAATAGCTTGTCAATGATTAACCAGATTACGGGTGTGTGTGTCTCAGCAGAGGGAACCACATGAGGACAGAAATCAATAGATGGAGGACTGTACACACAAAAAGTGGTGAACATTTCAAGGATGTCTGTAGAAGGGAGTTATATGAGAACTCAGCCAATGGCAGCAGTCGAGTCCAATCATCCTGCTGATGGGAACAATAGCAGTGGAGGAAGTGTTCCAAGTTTTGGTTCAACCTCTCAGTCTGCCCATTCATCTGTGGTTGGTATGCAGATGGATACTGTAAAATGATACCAAGTCTAGAGCAGAATTCCCTCCAAAAATAGGACACAAATTGGGAACCATGATCATTAGTGATGTGTTGTGGTATCCCATGCAGACAGTAGATGTCACAGATAAACAGTTTGGGTAGTGTAACAAAATGTCCCTGCTTGAATAAATATATCCACTATGACCCAAATCATTGTGTTATCAGAGGAGGAGAGCAGACCTACCACAAGATCCCTGGATATCTGAATCCACGGAATAGCTGGCACAGGGAGAGGCTGTAGAACATCCACAGGTCAAGATCTAGGTATCTTCATACAGTCACATACAGGACAGGAAGACACAGAGGAAGAAACATAATTCTTTAGGTCAGGACACCAAAAATACCTATAAATAAGGTCTTGAGTATGTAAAAGTACAAGATGACAGGCAGTAACAGAACAATGCCCCCAACATGGAATATCTGACCGGTACTGTACAGGTACGAAAACACGTTGGAGGGCAAGGAGACTCCAGAAGGGCAAGAAGACTGGAGAAGTGAGAAGAGTAATAGACAAGGATGAGGCAATCTGAGCAGGAGGAACTATAGGTTTCAAATGATAAAGAAGAGAACTAGGTGTCTCATGCTGGCGGGACAGGACATCAGCTTTGAAGTTCTTTGGCCCTGGAATGTAAGAAATGGCAAAGAATAGGGAAAAGAACAAGGCTCTGTGGGCCTGACGAACATTCAGATTATTCGCAGATGCCAAGTACTGGAGTTTTTGATGGTTGGTGAGAATAGTGACCACATGAGATGACCCCTCCAATAAGTAGCTCCACTTGTCCAAAGCCAGTTTTACCACAAGTAGTTCCCTATTCCCAGTGTCATAGTTCATTTCCACAGAAGAGAACCACCTGGAGAAAAGGTAATTGGACTGAAGTACAATGGAATCAGAGTATCGCTGGGAGAGGACTGCTCCAACTGCAACCGCAAATGCTTCCACCTAAAGTATAAACTGAGCAAGGGGGTCTGGATGCCTGAGAATAGGAGCCTCAGATAAATTTTCTGTAGTAGTTGGCAATGCCAATGAATCGCTGAACAACTTTTAAGGCAAGACGTAAGGGCCACTTGGTCACAGCAGACAACTTCCCTGGATCATTAGTGAGACCTTGAGTTCATATAATACAGCACAAAAAGGTCAAAGATGTCTTTTCAAACTCACACTTCTGTATTTTATAATAGAGATGGTTGTTTCGGAGGTGGTGTTAAAACTTGTTGGACATGGAGGCGATGTTCTTCTAGGGTCCAGGAGAATATCACAATATCATCCATGTAAACAATGACAAAGGACAATAAGAGATCCCTGAAGACATTGTTCACTAGGCATTGGAAGACTGCAGGGGCATTGTGAAGGCCAAAGGGCATGACCAGGTACTTGCAATGCCCAAACTTGGAATTGAATGCAGTCTTCAACTCCTCTCCCTCCTTTATCCTAGCCAAGTTGTAGGCACACCTAAGGTAAAAAAAAAAAAAAAAAAGCCGCTTTGAGTCTGTCCAGCAACTCTGGAATAAGGGGCAACGGGCAGCAGTTCTTTGTGTGATCTCATTCAGAACCCCTATAGTCCACACAGTGAGCAAGATGCTAGAAAACACTGGCTAGGGAGCGTTGCTGGCTGGTGGCAGCTGATCTTGGGAAGCCTTCCTATTGCCTAGGCTGGACTAAAGGCACTGGCTGCAAGACCAGATCAGTGCCAACTGGAGGAGCCGGCCCATACCATGTATGACAACCCAAGAATCGGCAACTACTCACTGAGAAGAGGGACAGGTAGAACTGAACCAGAAACAGCTAAGTCAGACTGAACTAGGAGTAGAAGGAATAAGGTTCGACCAGAGGTAGAGGGGTACTGAACTTGACTGGTGGTTGAGGAAGTAGAATTTGACTGGTGGTCCAGGAAGTCAAACTCAGCTGAAGGGCGCAGGAACAGAACTACCGGAGATGGAGGTAAGAATAGTCGACAGGCCAAATAAGAAACAGGTGGACAACGCAGTCCCAGGGGAGAGATAAAGAGAAGTCGAAGAAGCTGGGGTATCAATTAAGGGTGGGCGAAAAGTGAGAAAAATTTAATGCATGACTTTTCGTGAAAAACTAACAATTTTTGTCTTTTTTCACGAGTTTTCTCCTGTTCTCCAGTGCAAAATTTTCCTCCTAGTCCAGCAATTTTTTTTGCCTGTTGTAACACATTTTTTGCCTATTCCAACATAATATTCTCCTATTCTAACACATTTTTTGCCTATTCAACACATTTTCTCCAATTCCAACACATTTTTCTCCAATTCTAATACATTTTTATAGTATGTTTAATACGGTGCAATATTTGCCAGCACAGTATTACTTCTTTTGAGGGCTGTACTGGAGAAATAAGTAGCTGGAAGTCAAAGCTGTGAGTCCTACAGCAACATATACCTTGAAAAATGTGTTAGCATGCAGAGTGCATTTGTCCTTTGCCCACAACACTTACTTCCTGCTTAAGTGACACTGGCATTAATTCATGATGATGTCAAGTGATTAAAAAAAATAAAGTACAACCTAGAATGTGAAAGATGTGTATGGTAGTGGTGGTAGGGGACTGGTGTGGTGTGATTGGTGGACCTTGACAAACTGCATCCACCCCGGGAGGAGATGGATCATCATAATTTATTGCACAAGCTGCAGCAACCATTGCTGTACTGCCACTTTACTCCCATGTCCCTGCACTGCTCCACATTTCTCCATCCTGCTTGTGCATTTGCTAGACATTACTCAACTACTGTGTGTGTTTTTACTCTCTACAGTACACAACTGATGGAGTGTGATGTCTTGCCTTGGCCCTCAACAAAATTCTCAATCTCATCTGTTGTCTATCAAGCATGCCTCGATATATTTATTTGTTTACTTATTTATGTATTTTTTTTTTATTTTAGTTGTCCACTCTAACTTATCACAGTTAGTCCAAAAAAATAACTAAAAAACAAAATCAACTTCTTTTCCCAGACTTCCTCAACACAGAAACAATGAAGGTAAAATCAGCAAGCAACTAGGACCCAAGCTGCCTGTGTCTTGCCAGTCAGTCACACCAAATTTTGGGGTATTTTGGGTCAACTTCCTTCCTCCCTTCTTCTCCCCCATTGTGCCTCCAGACTCCGCTACTACAGAGAACAAATGTTGTATCTAAATGACTCCCTAAACTAAGCTTCAATTCCCCTTTATTTGCCTATCTTCTCTAGCTCAAAAACATGCTGCTTTCTCCTCTCACAAACACAGAATGGCATGCTGTGAGAGCCTGACAACCCTTTTATATGGCTGTAGAAAACATTCTTGTGGTGGAGAAATATTTTTCTACCCATTGATTTCAATGCAATGAGCAAGTTGAAAAACTGCACTTTTTGTGGGAAATTTTTTGTCAAGCAGAAAGGTGCTATTTTTCGCCAATTTCAGTTCGAAGCATACAGTTTAGACCATCCCTAGTCACAATCCATTCGGGCAAAGGCAGTATACATGGAGCAGGTAGAAGGAGAGACGAGGAAATGGAGCCAAGGTCAAATACCAGTAAACACGAACATAGAGCCAAATCAGGTAACGTAAGGGAAGTCGAAGGAAGCTGGCGGAATACACAGGAATCACTAGAACAAGGTCTGATCTCAGGTCATGACAGGAAAGCTTTGACCTCTGTCTGACACAAAGTGCCAGCGATTGATAAAGTCTCAGCAAGAGAGACACACAACAAGGCAGGGAAAAGAAATCAGACGTAAAACAGAAGACCAGGCAAGGAATGCCAAAAGCCTGTAAAACAGGGAAGAATGAGACACACTGGCAGATGCTTTGGTGACTTTGAGGCATTTGTGACTAGGTGTGGGCGAAAGCTCTCACCGTGTTCCCATGAGAAATCCCACGAAAACCACATTGTTGTCTGTTTTATGCAGGAATATCTGCTTTAAAACCAGCAATTAAAATCTGTGCATTTTTCGCCCATTGGCCAAAATTCTTCGCCATTTTTTCAATGGCTAGAAAGATTCCGCCCATTCATTTACATGTTTTTCATCTTTTCGCTATAAAAACATAACATATTCCAGGAAGTTAAAGACAAAAGAAGCAGCTACAGAGTGAGGTTGACGTCCTGTGTTGTTCTGCTGTGTATTTATAGCACACTTGAGGCAGGAGAGGCTTATAGTAACTGCTATCACTATGAGCAGTAACAGTAAAGAGCCACAATACTACCCCTAACACTATCCTAACTCCCAGATCTGTATTAATTTTACCTGTCATCCACTGTCCGTCTTCTTCTATCTTCCTTCTTTTTTCTGTAATCTTCTTCTTCTATCTTCCTCCTCTCCATCTTCCATCTTCTTTTCACATATCTGAAAAATAATAAGATATATTATTCAGGGGATTAGAGGAACCTGCTCAAAGCTGATTGCCAGAAGGTGCGTAAGCACTAGGAGTGGGTGAAAGCTCTCACCGTGTTCCCACAAAAAATCCCAGGAAAACCACATTGTTGTCCTTATTTTCTTGGGAAAATCCAATTTAAAACCAGTGATTAAAATCTTTGCATTTTTCGCCCATTGGCCAAAATTCTTCGCCATTTTTTCAATGGCTAGAAAGTTTTCACCCATTGATTTATGTGTTTTTCGCCTTTTCGCTATAAAAACTAAAAGTGAGGTAGACGTGCTGTGCTGTTCTGCTGTGATCTTTTCACAAAATTGAGGCAAGAGAGGCTCATAGTGACTGCTATCACTAGGAGAAAGTTTAAAAATAGTAAAAGGAGAAACTGGAAGGACCGTTTTGTCTCCACTGAGTCTGAGGAGGTGAGCACTACAGAACCAATGCTGTCCAGCCCCCCTAAATCACCCCTAGGGATCTTGGGGAATTTAATAGGAAGGGAGGAAGAAAAGGGTAGTAGTGAGAGCAGGACAGGTCAGCTGCCTGTGCCTACTGCCAGATATGCTGCCCCTGCTTCCACTAGTGCTGTGCCTACTGCCAGACATGCTGCCCCTGCTTCCACTAGTGCTGTGCCTACTGTCAGACGTGCTGCCCCTGATACTGTTACCACCATTGCTGTGCCTGATGTCAGACATGATGCCCCTCTGCCACTAGTGCTGTACCTGCTGTCAAGTGTGACATTAGAGGACCCTCTGTCACTTTGCTCATCACCTCCTCCAAGCAACAAGGAGATGTCTGTAACAGAGCAGCAGCAGCACGTAGGGACTAGTGGTGATGATGATGGTGGTGGTGGCGAAGCTGGGTGGAAGAGACATTGATGGCCTTTTTAACAGAAATTGAGAAGGAATGGAAGACAAGGATGAGGATGGGCATGACCACCACCACCAGCAGTGAGCTTTTGGAATTTGCAACTGCTCTAATTCCTGCTGCTGCTGAGTTGAAAGGGCAGCAGGATGCTGAGGAGCAAGCTAGTGTGCCACAGGCCACCATGGACACAGTGGGAATGGGGTCAACAAGTGATGCGGGACAAGAACAGGTTCCAGCAACAGCAATACTCCTGGTTCTAGTTGCAGTGCTGATTCTGAGTCAGTAGAAGCAACAGCAGCAACATCATCTGCTGTCACAGACAGTGAAGGGGAATGTGGAAGACAAGAAGAAAGAGGCCATTCTTCTCCACTTGTTCCCTATCCCCTGAAGTCATGGGTGTGGGACTATTTTTGTCTTGGGGCAGGCACAGCGTAGTCATCACCAATGGCACTGTGCACAATTTGTGACAAGTCAGTGAGAATAGGAAAGAAGGGAACACAACTTGGCACAGCTGCCCTGATAACACACATGAAACACAGACACCATGACATTTATGTCAAACATGTTAAAGCCAAACACCCAACACAGAAATCAAGCACTGATGTTGCTGTACCCCCTGACTCTCCAGAAGGGCAACAAGAGGTGAGGAGGAGATCAAAGAGGAGGTAGAATAGAGAAACCCAGGCACAGACTGGAAGTTCCATGAAGCGTGAAACAAATGAAAAGCAAAAATCAGAGCAGAAAATAACTTCTAAGCATAGTAGGTTGTTATGCCGTTGCCAACACCATCAGCCGGTGCTCACAGAATGTTACTCACATTTAGCAGAGGCTTAGATAGATCACCTCTAGATTGTAATGGCTCTCCTGGTATAAACCTCACGTAGGTTATTCCCACATATCTCTCCTCCAGAACTTCCTTGGGGACTGGAACAATGCTGTTATAGGGCCAGTCTGGCTAGCGCTATGGGTATATGGCCAAGCGAATATCCTTATGCCCAATGTTCCTAACTGGAGTATGTTAAGGGGGTATACTAATAATACAATAGCACTCAGGCTTATATGGCAAATGTTAGTCATAATTTATTCTTACAAAATATAAGAGCAATATAAAATCTCTTTTAAAAAGAATTTAACGAGTAGAACCACTCTACGTGTTTTAAGACTGTATGTTTCTTCCTCGGGAGCTAGAGGAAATGACAATATCTACATCTATTTATACCTAATTCCAATATAACATACAATATTCCAAAATAGCTGTGGATTTACTTGCCGCCAAACCGCCCTTTACTTCTGGAGTGTCTTTCTTATCTCGCTGATTGATTAAGTTATCTGATTCTCTGGCGATCCTCATTCCTCATAACGCAATTCCCGTTCTGTATGCCCCACTTCCGTAAAACTATCTTCAATGTGCATGACTACATACATTTTAACTATATGGATGTTATTGGAAATGAGTTAATTATATGAAGAATATGTCTGGAGTACCAGTAGACTTGGCCCCAAGTATACCACTTAACAAATGTTGAATGCATATAACACTTCTACATATGCAAAGGTTTTACACTTATAATACGACATTATGGGGACTGGGTTTAAACTTCTTATAAGGATATATTCACTAGTTTTGATATTTCACCAATATCTACTTCATATACTAATGTATTTACTTATCTAAAGAGTACTCAATTTAATTAATCCATCACTTATCTAAAAGTGTTTAATTATTTAACATACATGATATTTATAAATTGTGCTATTTCTCTATATAACTACATATTGGTATAATGATTATAATTATAATATTTTTACATTTTTAATATTTGTATCTATATTTTTACCCCTGTGTATCAAGGCATTACCATTGGCTTGAGGCGGAAGGTCCTGAAAAGCCAACTGAAGGAAGCGAGCAGGGAATATATGCACAGAAGTAGTTTTGCCTGCTCTTCAGGGACTTCACTTGGGCAAAGTAAGGGTTCTTGTCAGAGCAGTTAGCCCCAGGGGAGGGAGGGAGGGAAGAAGTCTGCAAACACTATTTTTTTTTGTAGTAAGGGGGAAAACAAGATGTGTATTATACATAGGCACTCTTGTTTTCCCCTAAAATCTTAGGCATAATATACACCTGCGTTTTATACACAGGTGCATATTATACCTGAGATTTTACTGTATATTTTCTTTTTTATGAATTATTATTATTGGAATTTTTTGGTGAATTTATATTTATTAGGGTTATTTATATTTATATATGATGAGTGAAACAACTAGCTCACCATCACCTTCTTCTTCCAGGGTAACTACATCTTCTAATCTACCTCGTTCATCATTACCTCCCCTGCCAGATAGCCACTCTGTTGATGGTAGGATGTGACAGTTCGCATCCACCCATTGCACACTGTGTGGTGCACTGACCACACATGGCAGTGTAGTGGAGGAGAATTGCAAGCAGGGCATCAAATGGCACCTGAGGAGATTCCATCCCGCAGAATATGCTAAGATGGTGGCAGGGAGGGCTCATCATTACTATTTCACTGTCAGCAAGTTGTCATGTGTCCTTAGCAGGGTCTGGATAAGGGATATAGTGACACCAGCAGTACTTGGATTCAGGTGTTGTGGTGTCTGGATACATCTGTGCCCCCAGATGTTATTTACCACACACACCATGCACACTGCAGTTGCTGATGAGAGACACAGTGTCTGCTCTCAAGGGAAACATATTTTAATAACAACATACCCATGATTTTAGAGGAGGGGCAGGTGGAGAAGAATTATTGGCCAACTTCTTCTTTTCTCTTTTTCTACTGGGGGCTACTTATTTTGCTGCTACTGCCTTAGGCACATCACTGGAGCTAGTTGTGGCAAGTGGAACCTTTATCATCCATCAACCTGCTGCTTAAACAACTCAGCAGCAAAAACAGCAGTTGCAAATTCATCAATTATGGACTCAGGACATTTGACAATGGCCAGTGGCCACTGGCCAACATGACCTGCAGACACTAGGCCAGTAGGGGATTTTTTTTCTCAGGGCTTGTTCTCTAAAGAAAATAAAAAAATAAGAAAAAAAACATAGACCTACTAAAAAAACAACAACATTTTTTGGGGGTTTGTTTCTAATAAGCCTAAGTCCTACAAATCAATGTTTCTTAGGGGTTGTGCCTTTAATAAGTCTAAGTCCTACAAATCAATGTTCACTCAAGGCTTGTGTCTCTAATAAAAAATCATCCTCTACAAAATACTCTATCAAGTCAAGTAGCAGTCCACCCCAGTGGCAACTTATGTCAGGGGGTTCCTGTCTCTATCACTTTACATACAAATTTCTTAGTGTACATATTTTTTTTTTATTAACTGTACCCCCAATACCAGTCAAGAAACCCCCCCCCCATACAAATTCCCTGTTCAACTGATTCATTTCCCAGACTCCGCCCACCAACACAGGCACCCTCCACAGACCCCATTTATACCATGTCATATGGGTTTTTTTAATTGTATTTAGGATTTTTCTATTAACTGCCCCCAATACCAGTAAACAACCCCCCCAAAAAACATTCTCTTTTCAACTAATTCTTTCTCCACACCCCACCAACACATGCACTCTCATGCCCCTTTTATACTATGTCTTTGGGATATAATATAATATTCATTATGTGTTGTGTGTAAATTCAATGTCGCCATTGATTTCAATGGAATGAGCTAGGCGAAAAAAAAGCAGAAAAACTGCACTTTTCACGGGAAATTATTCACCAAGCAGGAAGTGCCATTATTAGCCGATTTCAGTTTGAGGCAAAAAATTTTGCCCATCCCTATTTGTGACTACTCTTCCGTTTGCTGCTACAGAGTTGTCTAAGCAGCAGCAAGGGAATGAGATCAACAGCAGTGATATGAGGCAGGTTATGATGGTTCTACATGCCACTAGCTCTAGTACACACATCAAATAATTAGCACAACTGAAAGCAAACACCTTGACGTTTAGGTCCACAATGTCAAATCAATCATCGCCCCCAGATACCAAGTACTGCTGCTGTCACTAGCTCCTTGTCTGCTATAAGGACATGTGACAACTAGCAGAATAATAATGATGAATCCTCCCTACCGCTAGCTTAGCAAATTCTTTTGGATGGAATCTCCTCAGATGTTGCTTGATTCCATGCTTGTGACTGTACTCCATCAAATTAGTATGTGTGGTCAGCAAACCACACAATGTGCAATAGGTGGACACAAACTGCCACGTCCTCACATCTACAGAATTGCTATCAACTGGTGGTGGTGGTTCACCAAAAGGCGTTGCAACATCACCACCAGTCTCTTGCTGCTTCTGCTCTGTGAGAGTTGAACTGGTTGGCAATGATGACAAGTGAGACAGAGGTTCCCCTAATGTCACACTTCTCATCTCTACCAGTGAACAATGCAGACCGGCAACATTAGCAGCAGGCACATACAGATTATGTGTGCTGATGCTAATACTGCTAGCCAGTTCTACCTTCTTCATCATCATGTCCCAGAGGGACAATGCCAGGGGGAATGGGAATCGCAAGGTCAGGTGGATGTTGTTGGTCCCTTGTCCGCTAATCAGGCTGCACATCATTTCCCCTTCCACCTCAGCATTAGGAGCATCAACACTCAAGCTAGTGCCAGCAGCTGTTTCGCACTCACCATCACCACCATCCTCTCCCCAACCACTCTCTAATTGCTGTGTGGTAGTAGAGGGACTGCTTGTAGATGACAAGTGTGATGTAGGGTGCCCTGCTGTCAAACTTGCCATCATCTCCTCCTGAGTATTCAAAGATTAACTGATAGGAGCAGCAGCAGGCACAGGCCTGCTCACACTGCTATCCACTTCTTCCTGTGCCTTTGCTGAAGATGGCACTATCTTACCCCAGATCCCAAGACACGAAGTAGGGAGACTGGGCATCATTGGGTCAGGTAAATCAGGGCTCTGGGAAATGCTGGTAGTGGTCACTTCCTCTTCCTCCTATGACTCACTGGAAGCATCGCTGTTGTTCCAGCTCCTCTTTCTCTTCCATACAGGTGCTCATAGTGTTAGCCAACTCTGTCAGCCCTTGTTATCCTTTTTTCACTAAAACTAGCTTTGAAATCACCTTCTGCCTTCCATAGGTCTCTAGCTGCTTATTTTCTCCTGTTCACGTCCTGGTATCATCACGTTTTTGGAGCATAGCTAAACATTTTTGGTGTAGGCGAAAAGGAAACATTTTTAAGGGATTTGTTGTGGGCATAATTTCTAGTGAAAAAGCAGACAACCACCTGTTTTTCATGGCATCTCTCTCAGGAACACAATGGAACCTTTCGCCCATCCCTACTATATACCATACAAATGTCTGCTTAGACCAGCTAAGCAGAAGCAGGGACGAGTGGGCTGATAATGCAAACCATCCTTAAGGATGTACTCTTGTTCAGACCAACAGTGGATGAGATAAGGCCCTGCGTAATTGGGGATAACACAGCCCCACACCTACAGGAACAACAAAAGCAAACAAAAATGCTAACTAAGAGAACATGTCATGATGAGGCCACTTTAAAACTAAATTAGACTGGATTAGACTGTCTGGAGCCAAGTAAACAGGGAAGACATCTCCACCTCAGATTTTTAACGCACGTGCCCTGCCCTCTCCTGTGTTAACTTAGGATGTAAGAGAAATAATGTTTTTCACTACTCAAATGCTAGAGTGATCTGCAAAGAATTGGTATACATTGTGTTGAAGACCTTTAATTTGTCCCTTATGGTTTAGTTTGTTTGCCTCCAAAATCCTCCACTTTAACTTTGTGCATACGGCCCTTTATGTTATTAATCCAACTGAAGAAGTACTTTCCTGTATTATATACCAAGTTGTTTGCATTGAGCATTTAGATGCATAATACAGTAGTTTTAAGTATGAGTGGATAGAATTCCTGCATGGAAATAACAGCTATAATCCAGCATATTTTGTACATAAATCAGTAATCTCAATGTCTCTAAATTGGGTTAGTTGTTCTTGCATGAGTTTTGTCTAGTTATGTTATAGTTATACCACAGAAAAATAGGTGTGCAAGCCTGTGGACAATAGATTGGTTCTATCTAGTGGTGTTTGCAGACCCCTCCTGTTCGGTGCATAGGATATTAATCCAAATATGGAATGTACAAATATGATTCCATGCAAATAAAGGCAATATGCCTGCCTAAAGTAAATTTAATAAGCTACTTACTCTGAAAAGTCTTGCAACAAGCCAGCCTATCACTGTTTCATGGTGTTCCCTTCCTCTCTGGTGTATTTAATTGTATGTATTAAAGAAGATACAGAAGAAATGGTGTAACATTCTCCAGCTCATGCCATGTAGTAGATGTAAGGAACTTGTTGACATTAAAGTATTACTGACAGAGTTTGTCTGCCATTATGCATTACAATGTTTATGTGCTCTAGTGCAGTGGAACAACAAAAGGTCCTCTAACTGATACTGGACTTCATCTCTCATCATCTTCTGCAATCTGTTGGCTGAAGGAGGATGATAGGAGTTATATCCACCAATAGTTGGAGGGCCTCCTATTGGCCAAACTTGCACCATGAAGTACAGCCACTGGTGCTGAAAGCTAACACCAGCTGGACTGTTCTAGAGGATTCAAACATTCAGTTCAGTTCCTTTTATTTTAGCTTTAAGAATTACACAATTAGAAAACAATAGAACATTACAACAGAGCTTTAATCAGTACTTTTAAAACATTAGAGTTTTACACCATTATGTAAAACCTGCAGGATATTGCAACATTACAAGGGAGACTGACTAAGGAAAGAAAAATATGTAAATAATGACAGACATTGGAACAAGGCTGGGATGTCAGACTGTGGCTTTGTAATTACTAGTGGACAATTGAACGAGATGGAAGTGTCAGACAGTGTATGCGGTGTTCTGTAAGTATGGACAGTGGAATAAAGCTGGGATGTCAGTGCATGTGTGGTTTTGGGACTACCAGTAGACAGTGGAACAATGATAGACTAGTAGACAGTGTATGCGTGGTAGAACAAGGCTGGGGAAGCAGACAATATTAATGCGGATCTATGACTGCCAGTAAAATAATGGAACAAGGCTGAGGTGTCAAGCAGTTTATATTTGGTTCTGTGACTACTAGTGGACACTGGAACAAAACTGAGGCATCAGACTGTCAAAACTAAAAATGGACAGGTGGGAGCATCTTATAGTGTAGTATACTGACAACTGAGCAACCTGTATAATAAACAGTAAAATTGATGCTCGCAATATAAATATGCTACCTAATCGGTCCTGGTATTAAAGTTTGCACATTGAGTATACTTTTTCTGCCTCCACACAGGTGACATATCACAGAGTTTTTCAGTCCTTCTCTCAAAGCACCTCCAAATAGGAAGGCGGCTCCACAGATATATAAAAATCCACAGGACAGCACTTGCATACAATGATACAGTGCAATCCCACAATGCCAAGAAAAGTCAGTGCTCACATAGACCGATTTGACCAGAGATGGTCAGGAGCTCACAGGAAATAATGGTGTTGGTCCTCCCTGAGGTGGGACTGAATTTGATATCTAATATATTGCCAGATCCTAGATATCTTGATAAATGAGCATGAAATTGAAGTATAAAATAAATAACTAATTTATTGACAAAAATAAAATGCATACGAGAGCATATCCCTAACAAAATCTCTCAACACTTTTCGTGATCAACCAATCATTTTCTCAGGAGGCTATCAAACAGACTGCCTGTTCATGGTTCATTTAAATATCCAATTAAAAACAATCCTATATAATAATTTGCTAAATCGTGTGTAATGCCGCGACATGCGCAGTAGACACTGCTGCGCGTGCTGCAGTCATGCGCAGTAGAGACTGCTGCGCGTGCTGCAGTCATGCGCAGTAGAGACTGCCCGCGCCGCGGCTGATACAGAGCTGGGCGCTCCGAAGCAGCGTCTAGCTCTGTATCAGCAGTGGCGCGGACAGTCTCTACTGCGCGTGACTGCCCCACGACCAGGTGGCAGTGGCACTGTGGCCCGTGTAACTGGCTGTTCAACTACTTAACTATAAATTATTTGATACCTTTTCTCTCTGGGTGTTAGGTTTGAGTGGCCTATTAACCACTCACCAAAGGTTATCCTTTGTTTCTGATTCTGAGTTCACCCTATCACTATATAACTTAGAATAATTGATGATCACATAATTAACTTTTTAAATAGCCCTTTCAATTAATAATTATTCATTACAAATAATTTGCCTTACAAGAAATATAAATTGCATATAAGTGAAAAATAATGGAACACAAGTGATATATGTTACAACCCATCAATATGAGGTGTAATTCACTTGTACTGGTAATGCTAGTGAATGTGGTATAGATGTAGCTGGTACACCTAGTGTTACACTCAGAAGAGCAGACTCAGGGTCACATTGAGGCAGCTGCATCTCTATTATGCTTCTGCTGCTCACTACAAGGGAAAAAATGATTCCCCTCTTCAAAATCAAAAGTGGGGATGTGGTATCGGGGTTGAGAATGCATTACAATCTGCTGAAGGTAGTACTGGGCTTTGAAACTCAGTTTTGCTTGTTCTACTGCTAGAAGATTTCTCCTGCACATCTGCACTGGAAGTCCTCCACCTAATTTTTCTCATTTTTGGACAGTGTGCCTCAGTGTGCACACACACTGCACAATGCAGCTGGAAATGTTAGCATCACAAGCTACAGATATTGCAAACAATTTTTAAACTATAGATCTCCTCTATCATTGATCAGTCAAAACTGCTTTTAGGAAAGTAAAATACAAATACAGTAGCAGTAGTAGTAGGTGGTAGAAACATAGAAACATAGAATTTGACGGCAGATAAGAACCATTCGGCCCATCTAGTCTGCCCAATTTCCTACTGTGTAAAAAAAAAAAAAAAAAAAAAACACACACAACCTCAAACCTTTTTTGGTCCTTGGTCTTTTCTTATGTTAAGGACCGCCTTATGCCTATCCCATGCATGCTTAAATTCTGTCACTGTATTGACATCTATCACTTCTGCTGGTAGGCTATTCCACTTGTCTACTACCCTCTCAGTGAAGTAAAACTTTCTTACATTACATCTAAACCTGTGTCCCTCTGGTAATGCTAGTGAATGTGGTATAGATGTAGCTGGTACACCTAGTGTTACACTCAGAAGAGCAGACTCAGGGTCACATTGAGGCAGCTGCATCTCTATTATGCTTCTGCTGCTCACTACAAGGGAAAAAATGATTCCCCTCTTCAAAATCAAAAGTGGGGATGTGGTATCGGGGTTGAGAATGCATTACAATCTGCTGAAGGTAGTACTGGGCTTTGAAACTCAGTTTTGCTTGTTCTACTGCTAGAAGATTTCTCCTCCACATCTGCACTGGAAGTCCTCCACCTAATTTTTCTCATTTTTGGACAGTGTGCCTCAGTGTGCACACACACTGCACAATGCAGCTGGAAATGTTAGCATCACAAGCTACAGATATTGCAAACAATTTTTAAACTATAGATCTCCTCTATCATTGATCAGTCAAAACTGCTTTTAGGAAAGTAAAATACAAATACAGTAGCAGTAGTAGTAGGTGGTAGAAACATAGAAACATAGAATTTGACGGCAGATAAGAACCATTCGGCCCATCTAGTCTGCCCAATTTCCTACTGTGTAAAAAAAAAAAAAAAAAAAAAACACACACAACCTCAAACCTTTTTTGGTCCTTGGTCTTTTCTTATGTTAAGGACCGCCTTATGCCTATCCCATGCATGCTTAAATTCTGTCACTGTATTGACATCTATCACTTCTGCTGGTAGGCTATTCCACTTGTCTACTACCCTCTCAGTGAAGTAAAACTTTCTTACATTACATCTAAACCTGTGTCCCTCTAGTTTTAGACTATGGCCTCTTGTCCTAACGTTTTTACTCTTTTGAAATGGTAACCTTTGACCCTCTGACTGCTCTTGTAATACAACTCACTTTACTTCATCAGGCCTATAACTTCTAAATGACAAACTGCATTCCCTTTGTATAGCAACAAGAAGAAAACAAAGGAATTGCAATAATCTGATATTTGTCTAATTTTATAGTTCCCTCTAGTGTCCAAAAGCAGAAATGTAGCTCCAACGACAGCCACCACTTAATTTTGCCTCAGTGCAAAATATATATGCAGCTAGATGTTACAAACATGTGTATAACACAGATTTCGACAGCACAGAGTGCTTCAAACCAACTGTGGGACACCTTTCTGCTTTTATCCACTATATATGAACCACTCACAGTGACATAAGTTATTTGAATTTGTTTCGTAGCACATTCTAAGAAATGATAATTCATATTTGAACACCTTTAATAAAGTATATGTATGGTAGTTATTTTTATTTGACCAGGCTTTTGTCATTATTCCCTCATTCAAACTACAAACCCCTTTCCCATTGTACGTTATCATTTTTCTAACAGCTTTACTATATCGAGAACTCTTCCCTCCTAACTGTAAGCTTATTTGTCAGGCATTGACCCATAGACATGCATTTCAGATTTGAACTAGCACAATTTTCAAGTGTCAAAATGTATGTCCCACTGTTAAGTGAGATGGCAGTGAAGAGCAGGAAGGGCAGATTGTACAGAGTCATAATACAGAGAATAGCAACTTACAATTGAAGACATAAAAATTGGATCTATTATACTTGTTTTTAGCTACCCAATATATTATAAATGACAGTTCAGATACAGAGTTATCACAGAAAAGAATAGGATTATCTATTCACAGGTTCCCTCTAAATACATTATATTGGCATCTATAAATGAACTAAATACATATGGCCATGGCCAGATTAACCCTTTGTATACCAGTGGTGTCTGTAATGCATTGGGTTAAATGCCATATTCATAAAAAAGTGGAGCATTTTTGGAGAAAAAAAACTGCTCCACAGGGGTAATTGAGATTATTTTGATTTCAATTGGACATTTAACCCCTTTAATGCTAGTTCATTGGACACGTCTCTAGCATTCAAGGAGTTAAAAGCCCCATTCTAGTCAAGCACAATTTTGGGAGTGTTTATTTTCGTCTATGGTTTGTTAAAATGTATGATCTCTCTTACATGTAACCTTTACCATCAACCCGCTGTAATATCATGCTGAAGAGTTTCTATCTTAGGTGGGGGAGCTTCACTGTCTTCAGTTCAGTTGAGGAATGGCAAACTTTAATATGCATCTTCTGTACTGCAGCTGAACAGTCAGGAATTAGTGCTAACATGCTGTACTGCAGCTGAGCAATGACTAATTTTGCTGCACATGCTATACTGCGCTCATGTGCATACCAGGGAACTCTTAGGGTTTGACCCTGAGACTCAGGTCTAGGGGTTTCAGGGTGAAAAGCCAAAGTCTCAGGATGATACAGTCCAGTTCTACTTATTATCTAATCTGCTCTGATTAACTGCTTCAAAAGAATACAGGCAGGCGCCCCTGCTGGCTGCCACTCTTTTCTCATGCTCCTGACCTCTCCAGGAATTACCTTCATTATAACCTCCTCACTTTCAAAATTCACCAAAAATATTCCAAGGACCAATCTCGACTCCACATTTCACATACATGGATTTACGAAAATTCAACGGATGGCATTGTTACACAGATACACAGCGGATTGAAGTATACTTCCCCTGGACCCTCTTACTACTAAGAAGATATACCTTCACATGAACACTACAAACAAGGTACTTTGAAACTATAAAACTGACTCACCTCCAGTTGTTATTTGGGTTTTGGATTTGATCACCCATTCAACAATGCTCCGATTTCATTTCTAAACACTCAAAAATCTTATTGATGAAATATATATATATTTCACTGAAGACCACTGGTTTTGAACTCCTGTAATCTGACCTGCATGCATGCTTTCTTATCTGTGTTATCTACAAAGCAGCCTGAAGTGCAAAATTCCACACCTTACATTGGCCTGCATTCTATAGAATAGGACAATGTGACCATCACCCACAGTTGATATCTTGGCAAAACTTAGAGGTTATTTTATTCCCATCAATGCTGAGGGAATGATCACCTATACTCACCTCCAGTTGTTAATTGGGTTTTGAATTTGATCATCCATTCAGCAATACTCATATTTCATTGCTACACACTCAGAAAACTTATTGATGAAAAAACAAAAAATCAAGTATATATTTCACTGCAACACATTGGTTTTGAAATACTGCAATCTGACCTGCATGCATGCTTTCTTATCTGTTATCTACAAAGCACCCTGAAGTGCAAAATTCCACACCTCACACTGACCTGCATCCTATAGAACAGGACAATGTGATCATCCCCCACAGCTGACATCCCTGCAAAACTCAGAGTCTATTTAACTCATTCACTGCTGAGGCAATGATCACCTATACTGCCTCATATCTGTATTCCCTACAACCCCAAATGTGGTCTCTCCACTCAGTCCTCCCTAGCAAGTGGTTACACTAAAATCTCTTGCCATCTTCAAAGGCACTCACATCTTTTCATTTTTTCTACTGGTGTTCATGCAAGGTTTGGACTTAATGGACTAACTTTTCATATTATCATCATATATCTCATTTCATATCTAATACTATAACCACTGTTTTTTTGTTTTGTTTTTTCCATACGTTGTATCTTCATTGTATGTTGCATTTCTTATACATTCAGATGTTTAGAGGTTGTATCTTATAACCATTGTGTGTACACAATTGTTTACGAACTAACCAATAGAGGTCGTTGATTAGGTTGAACAAATCTGTTTTTCAACTGTACTTACATGTCTATTATGTTATAAGATATGCTAAGATTCTACAGATTTATTATTAATTGCATGATCTCATATGATACATATTTTCAATCTGTTTAGGTATATTTCCTATAGTTTCTTTCTTTTTTATACACCTTTCAATAGAGGCTCAGTTTTAACCAAACTGTTATCCATCCCTTATCCCAAGGAGAGCGCTCCAAATCTGTACATTCTCTTTTTTTGCATCAATATCAGGTAGGAGCAGGACATCTTTCATCACTGTGTCTGCATTAGCTTGTACTAAAGGGCAAATATTAAAAGAGGGTGTGAATGCAGATTTCTTTTCCTGGGTAATTTGTATTGAGTACCTTCACTCTCATGAAGGAATTCCAAAAATTAATTGAAGTCTTCCGTATCCTCAGGTTCAGTTTATAATGTATCTGTATACTATGAATTATTGAAGATAAAGAACTTGTGAAGAAGAAGCATATGATTAAATTGAAATAGATCTATTAAAATATCAAATGTATTTAGCTTTTATGGTGTGTGATAATATATGTTCTGATGAATTAATTATATTTAGATAATCATCATTATCTCTTATTCAATTGATTCCATCCCCTCTGTCTGTAACCCTATCTGTGTTGGTATCTTAACTACCTTGTATTCTCTACAGGTAGGTCTCTTAGATTTCTGTTTGACCTGCTGTATCTGCCTCTAGGACTCATAAAAGACTATGTTCGTGCACTATTGAAATAAGTTGTATCTTTATCAGATTGTTCTGATTCTGAGACTGAAGACTTACTTAGGTCAAATTTTGGACACTTAGCAAAGTTTTCTTAGACCACAAGTAAACTGAACCTTTTTTGTAATCTTCAAGATCATGGTTAAAGGATAAAATTTCTTACCGTTATTTCCTTTTCCTCTGTGTTCCCACCATGGCTAGATAGTGTGTATAGACCGTTTCCCTTTAGCTGATATAGGGCCAATTGAAAAAATCTTTGATAAAGGAGCCTCCCCCTTGTTCCAGTAGTTTTCTTTTGTCAAAGCTTTTAAAAAAACAGAACACAAAGAGGTTAAAGGGTAGGGAACGCCATGGTGGTAACACAGAGGAAAAGGAAATAATGGTAAGAAATGTAATCCTTTCCTCTGTGTTCCCCCTCACGGCTAGAAAGTGAGAGATATACCGGAGCAACAAGAGATAAGGTGGGTAGAAATAAAAAATAGTACCAATCTTCTCAGGATAAGTTAAACAGATTATGAGCCAGATATAATGATAAATATTATCCAATACTTGGGCCAAAGACCCCCTTACCACTCCCTGGTTGGTTGCTGCTTGGAGAACTTTCCTCCCGAACTTTGCCTCTGCTGATGAATACACATCTAGTTGGTAATGCTTTATAAATGTGGATATGGATGACCAGGTAGCTGCTCGACAGATGTCTTCGGCAGAGGCTGAGGCTGTTGATGCCCATGAAGTTGACACTGCCCTGGTTGAGTGGGCTTGCAGAAGTTTTGGAGGGTTCAATCCAGCCTCCAGGTAAGCTATCTTTATACAGTCTGTGATCCATCTAGCGATGGTAGACTTTGAGGGAGCTGCTGCCTTATTCTTCTCTTGGAAACAAATAAAAAGGGTGTCTGTTTTCCTAATTTCCTTGGTTCTTTCTAAATATGCTGAGATGCATCTGACCACATCTAGATTGTGCAACATTCTTTCTTCGTCTGTACTTGGGTTTTGGTAAAAGGAGGGAAGAATTATGTCCTGATTCAAGTGAAATTCTGAGAATACTTTTGATCTGAATTCATAAATTGATCTGAATTCGTGCATGACCAAGTAGGGTGATCTGGAAGATAGTACTTGTATTTCGCATACCCTCCTGGCAGAGGTTATGGCCGTTAAGAAAACTGTCTTTAGAGTAATGTACTTTAAGGGAATCTTCTCTAGAGGTTCGAATTTACTTGATTTTGCCAGTAATTTTAAGACTATGTTCAGGTCCCAGGGAGGAAGAACTTTCTTAATTCTTGGTCTTGCCTTAGAAACTGCCAGGAGATATTTCTTGATGAGTATGTCCTCCGCAAATTGTTGTGCTAAAATGGCTGGCAGGGCTGATACCTGAACTCTTAGTGAGGCAGGATTAAGTCCAAGCTCAAACCCAGCCTGAAGAAAATCTAGAATTTCTGGCGTGGAAATTGGCTTATTCAAAATGTTTTTGTTTAGACCCCATTTTCTGAAAGTCTTCCAGATCCTGCAATAGATATTGTAAGTAGAAGTCTTTCTTCCCTTTATGATTGTTTGGATCACTGGGTCTGATAATCCCTTCTTTCTCAGTGACCACCTTTCAATTTTCAGGCTGTCAGATTGAAGATAGATGGATCTGGGTGGAGAACCTGACCCTGATGTAGCAGGTCCTGCCTGTTGGGTACGGTCCATGGAGCCTCTGTTGATAGTTTCACTAGCTCTGGAAACCAAATCCTTCTGGGCCAGTAATGAGCAATCAATATTGCATTTACCCCTTCCGCTCTTATTTTCCCTAGCACCAGAGGAATTAATGGGATCGGTGGAAAGATGTACACCAATTTGAAATCCCATTTGAAGCTCATGGCATCCTGTCCCAGAGCCACTGGCTGATGGTATCTTGAGAAGAACCTCTGGCACTTCGAATTGTTTTGTGATGCCATCAGGTCCACTGATGGCCTTCCCCATTTGCTGCATAATTTCAGGAAGATCTGATTGTTTAGTGACCACTCACTTGATCCACTGTATTTCTGCTCAGGAAGTCTGCACAAATATTCTCCTTCCCTGGAATGTGCTTCACTGATAATTCCTCCAGATTCTTTTCTGCCCAAGTGAAGATTCTGTGGGTTTCTTTGCTGAGAGATTCGCTCCTTGTGCCCCCTTGATTCTTTATGTACATAGCTGCAGCTATGTTGTCGGTGAGGATTATCACCCTTTTCCCTTCTAGATGATCTCTTAGGTGTATCAGGCACTGTCTGATTGCCCTGAGTTCTAGCAGATTTATATGGAGCCTTCTTTTCTTGCCTTGTCCATTTCCCTTGTACTGACAGACTTTTCCAATGTCCTCCCCATCCGAAAAAGGCTGGCGTCTGTGGTTATTGATTCCCACTGAAGATCCTGGAGTGATCTGCCTTTCTCCAGATTCCGTGGGTTTAACCACCACCTCAGATCTTTCTTTAGCCTTTGAGGAAGTGGTATCCTTTGTGAGGTATTGTGGGAGTCCTGGTTTCACTTTTTTTAGAAAGTATCTCTGAATGGGTCTCATGTGGGCTCTGGCCCATGGGACTATTTGTGTTGACAATGTCATGCTTCCCAGAAGTTTCATGAAATCCTGAGCTGTGTGAGAAGAGGTTTTTAGAAATAATTTTACTCCCTTCCTTAGACCTTCCCTTCTTGGAAAAGACAGTGTCGCTACTGAATTTCTGGTGCTGAAATGTATTCCTATGAAGACTGCCTCTTGTGATGGTGTCACCTGGCTCTTTTCCACATTTATAATCCAACCTAGTTGTTGAAGAAAAGTGATCACTCTCTGTGTTTCCCTTTCCGACTGTATCCTGGATTCCGCTATCAGTAGTAAGTCGTCCAGGTAAGGGACTACACATATTCCTTCTATCCTCAATGCTTGAAGGGCCACGGCCAATGTCTTTGTAAAAATTCTAGGCGCCGATGACAGACCAAAAGGAAGCACTCTGAATTGCCAGTGTTTTTCCGCTATTGCACATCTGAGGAATTTCCTGTGAGTTTCCTTCACCGGAATGTGATAATATGCCTCCTTCAAGTCTATTGTAGTTAAGAAGTTCCCTGGGATGACTGTTCTGAGAATTGAGGAGTTGTTTCCATCTTGAACCTTTGGGGTTTTATGAAGGTATTTACTCTCTTTAAATCCAAGATTGTTCTGTAGGATCCATTTGGCTTTGGGACAAGAAATATCACTGAATATACTCCCTTCTTTTTGAAGTCTCATGGGACTGATTCTATGATTCTCTCTGTTGCTAATTCCTGAATCAGTTTGAAGAAAGTGTCCCTCTTGCTTGGATTTGTTGGGATCTTTGAGGGAATGAAAAAATTATTGATCATGCTGCCTTGGAGGTCTAAAGGATACCCAGCTTCCAAATTTCCTCAACACCCATCTGTCTGTTTTTTTCAAGGTTTTCCAGATGTGAGCAAATAACTCCAGTCTCCCCCCTACTGGAGCTAGAAGCTGGGCTGTGTGACCTTCAGGGGAGGTCTCCTCTGAAACTCTTACGGTTGATGTCTTTCCTATAGCCTCCTCTTGAGCCCTGCTGCACAGACTGCTTTCTCTGTTCATATGGTCTGTATGAAAAAAATGTTTATTGTCCCAAAAGGATTGTCTACGGTTCTTGTAGGAAGATCTCTATGGGGATGATTTTGCTCTTCTATCTTGAGGGAGAAATGAACTCCTTCCTCCTGTCATCTTGGAAATTATATCAGTCAGGTGATCTCCAAATAATAGGTTGCTTGCAAATGGTAAGGAAACCTACTTTGCTTTTGATGAAGGGTCTGCTCCCCATGATTTTAAGCAAAGTGCTCTTCTGGTGGTGACTGACAGGGAAGAGGCTCTAGCTGACAATCTTATGGTGTCCACTGAGGCATCACAAGCGAACCCCACTGCTTCTTTAATATTAGCCACTTCCTTCATCAATTTAGATCTGGATACCGAAGATTCAATGCGGTCTTCCAAATTAGTCAGCCATATTCTGACAGCCCTGGAGACACAAGCCATGGCTGTTTCTACTTTCAGGTTTTGTCCCAGGAAGGAAATTTGCTTTTTAAGTGTTGCTTCCATCTTCCTATCCATACTGTCTTTGAGTGAAGATCCATCCTCCATTGGGATTGTTGTTCTCTTGGCAATCTGAGCAATTGCCGCATCAACCTTAGGGGGGGCTATACCAGCTCTTAGTTTCCTTCTCTTCAAAAGGATACATCCTCTGAAATCTTTTGGAGAATGATATTCTTTTATTTGCTTTACCCCATTCTGAATTTACAATATCGGTAACTACTTTATGTACAGGGAATACAGGGATTTGCTTCTTTTTGCCTAGGATTGCCGTATCCATGATGTTAAGCTCCTTCTGTTCTTCTACCAGGCCAAGAGATTTTCTGATCTGTTTCAAGAAGACCTCCATTTTTTTCTGAATTAAAACAGCCATCTTCATCCACTATTTCCCCTTCTTCCTCAGAGGAGTAGGCTGATATCTCTGGTCTGCTGTCTTCAAAGCAAAGTCCTCCAGCAGATGTATCTTCGCCAGGGTCTTCAACTCTTTGGCGTTTCCTAGGAGCAGCCTGCATAGCATCAAATGTATCCTGCATGGAGGATTTCATTCATGTAAGGAAGTCAGGCATTTGTCCTTGCATTCCTTGACCTGAAATGCTCTTAAGACATTCCAGACATATTTTGTTGGGGTCTGATACAGACAACTGTTTAGGGCAATTTAAGCAGGATTTTAAATTCTGGCTTCCTTTGTCCTCCTTAGGTTCAGGAGGAGCCTTTTCCTTGGATGCTGCTTGCTTAGACATTCTAAAACTTAGCTTTTAATAAATATAATGATAAAAAAGAAAATAATTGGGAGACAACAGTCAGAGGCCACAGAACCAGAGTTAAATAGTGCACATAAAACCAGGCCCTCTGGTGTGCGGTTCAAGCTGAAGCGCATAAACCCGCAGATTAACATATGACTAGTTGATAAAAAACCCGGGCATTGCCCCTTACCTGCCCTTTTTGCGCTGCAGTGTGCGTGACCGGCAGGTGCCTTCCCCTTCATTCTTTCATGTCTTCCTGATCTCTCCAGAGTCTCCTGATCTCTGAACCCGGTGTATCCAGCGTTCCTCAGCATGACGTCACATCTGCATCCGCTTGGGCCGATGACCGCGAGGGAGAGAAGGGAAGACTTCCTGACTGTGAGGTCAGGTCCTCAGGGAGAGTAAGCTTGGCGTCCCCCTGGCCTGTGCAGCAATGCATGCGGCCATAAAGAGCAAAATATCACCGGGATAATACCAGGCTGAAACTACCCTTCCCTACTGCAGCTGTAGGGCAAAAAAGACTACTGGAACAAGGGGGGAGGCTCCTTTATCAAAGATTTTTTTCATTTGGCCCTACATCAGCTAATGGGAAACAGACTATACACACTATCTAGCCGTGAGGGGAAACACAGAGGAAATTTATTTTTCTTTTTAGAAATGATATATTCAAAGTGGTCTAAATATTTATGAAGTTTCTCCAAATGTGCCTTAATTACTTTGGTATTATGAAAGTCCTAGGTTTTATCTTCCAAGTCTTTGACTGTGCTTTCTAGGTTCGTTATGCTATGAGTTTTATAGTCTATTAATATTTTCATATAACCTAAAAGCAGGAATCAGATATTTCTTCCCACCTTTATTGAATGCTGGACCTGGGAAATTAAAAGTTGGGAGAACACTGATTCCTCTTAGTTTTTTTTTTATCATGTATATATTTTTTGATAAGTCGCACTGCTCCACCAGCTTTAGGTGTTCTTAAATTAATTTTCCTTTAATTCTTTAAGATTATACTATTTGTTACTTCCCTCCATAGTTGTATTACTGGTTGTTAAAACCAAAAGCCTCTTTTGACTTTATCTGTCAACTTGCTTTGTCTCAAATAATGGGTAGGTAATGCATCCATGACTGAAAAGGGGTGCAGCTAAGTAGAAAAAGATGACTTGATATTGTGTTTATGAAGGGAAACTGCAGTACAGTAAACAAACCTAGGGCATGCTCCTTTAATATTCAAAATATAAATTCCACTTATAGTAAATCAACAAAAAAAGACAGTGCTAAAGGGGTACAAATTAGTTAAGGAGAAAGAAAGGATAATCCTGCTGAAATAGCACTTACACAGAGCTGAAATTAAAACATATGATACAAAGGTAGGCTGCATGACCGGGTAAAACATAACTTTTATTTAATGAAACAATACAAAAATATTAATGGTTTATGTAAGAAAAAGCTAATTTTTTAATATTGTACTAACAGGGAAACAAATAAACTAGCTTACCAACAACAGGGGAAAAAGAAAATGCAAAAAAAGAAAAACGATTCCCCAAAATAGAAACACAATGGGTAGATTCACTAAGAGGTGATAATATGGAGATGACTTCTCCAGTGAGATCACTTCTCCAGTTCCTACATTTTTCTGTACAGCCAATGCACTAAGATCTCCAAAGTTGAAGAAATCCATAGAATAACATAGGAATTGGAGAAGTGGTATCACTGGAGAAGTCATCTCCACTTTATCATCTCTTTATCACTGCTTAGTGAATCTACCACCATATCATATAAAAAATGGTTATATAATAGTGGAATTAAGTAATCCTATTTCGAGGCAAAAAGACTGAAATTCTATTGACTGCCACATAGAAATAATGAAGATCTCTAGAAATGTAAAACAAATTATTTCGTTGTGTCCTTCATTTCCTCTCAAGCTCATCAAAAAGCAACTCCACAAAATTACCGATCATTACCAGTCCTAAAAAGGACCTTTGTAAGTCACCAATATTGTCAGTGAGAGCAAAGAGAAAGATAAAAATGATTTTGAAATGGAAACCACAGATATGATTCAATTAATAAAAAGGTGTCTTAATGAAGAATAAATTGACTGCCACATAGGATTATAAAAAATAATCTGGCAGATATAATAAAGGTCTCTAGAAATGTAAAACAGATTGCTAAATTCTGTTGTCATTAAGGATCCTTACCAATCCTAAAAAGGACCTTTGTAAGTTGCCAATAATGTTCCTTTTTTCAGAGTCATGTTGTAGCTTCAAATAGCCACTAATAATTTTCATAGGAGTGAGTTAATTCATATGTTATACTGGAACTTTAGGATGACATCTAAATCTTTCTACTAGTAGTAACACATTTCTTTTGTTTAATTTTGATAGAAGATCATATGATCTTTCTATATTGCTACTTTCTTACCCTAATAAATAGTAGAAAACTTTCCCTACTTTTCACTTTGGGGTAATAGATTTTGTACATATTATTTGTCTAATGATGTAATATAAATATCTGGCACAATATGTAAAATTAAGAAGCGGTAACCTCTGATGATCTGTCAAAACGGGGTGTGTAAAATCTGGTTTCAATCAATAACTTGTGAATGGCTTTCAAAAGATCGCTCACTATCTGTCATAATAATATAAACACACCCTTTCAAAGATGGGTAGTCAGAGCTTCCAAATAACTGGATAACAGCATTCTTTTCCCTTTCAATTTAATAGACTACTTTCAACTAACCGTTCTCCCTGTGGGTGGGCATTTGTGTCTTAAAATAGAGCTTTTTTGAAGGGGAAGAGCATTTGCCTTTTGAAGAAGCATACTATGACAAGAAAACCCTAATGGTCCCTATGAATTTTACCCGTGTCTTTTTTTAAAGACACAAAATTTGCAATCAATGCTCAATGTCATGTCCATGGATGTAGCTATGACAGCTGCTGGAAGTTTTTTTTTATTGAAACAGGTACATGGGTCATGGGTCTAAGTAACCCTTTAAGGGCCGTGGGGGTGTAACTCATTCCATGCAATGTGTTGCATACCTTTCAGGTGCTTAATGGCTTATGATTACTGTGTGGAGTTTGTGGCCTGTGGTCCTGTTTGCAACTGTCATGTGCACCACCATGGACACGATATCCAAGACTGATTGAGGACAATAATTAATGGAGGTTATTAGGTTTGTCTGGCTACATAAGATAAGTGGGGGGTTATTATTTTTACTTCACCTTTCACAAGTAGTGTTCTGTATATATTGTTTTTTTCTGTATATATTGTTTTTTTCTTAACCATATTTCCCAGCATAGATTCAGAAAAAATTCAGTAAGGCCGAAAAAATAATTTCTGAATGGAATCCAATAATTATCATTAGAGAAATAAAACCTGTTTCAAAGATAAATCCTTTCCATTTGCAAAGAAACATGTTTCCATAGTCGCATATAAACTGATGCAGACAATTTAAGAGGTAACCGATTGGAAATGAATACATAAAGACAAGATAGGATAAGAAAGGTTCAGCCCCTCAGATGGTAGGAAAATCTCCATCATATTGCAAGATAATGTGTGGGAGTGCCCCTATCATCCAAGGAGTTAATGGGCAATGAGTTTACTTTAATCGAGCGAGCTGGAAACAAGAGTGGGATTGTGATGAAGGATTTTGCATACATTATGGTTCAAAGGCTTTAATGTGAATCATAATACATATGTCTGTTTATAGAAATGTCCTAGTGGAAAAGTGCTCTGATCTAACATAATTCAGATAATATCCAGAACTAAAATGCATAATTATTAAAAGGAAATGATCATTCAAACATTCTTTAATTTTTATTTAAGGTGCAGATGTTGTGTTTTAAAACTGTTACACTGAGGTTACACTCAGAAGATTTGATTTTATATTGTATAGCTTTAACATTATAAAAAAATCATCCAAACTGTGGAAAAGACAGTGGGGGTTATGCACCAAGGTGTGATAAAGAGGTGTTAAAGGGATAGTAATACTTTAATATTACTAATCCCCATATTGTAGCTATTTGAAAAAGAATTGAATTGTCCCCAGGTTCATCTCTCAAACATTTATGGTTTGTGAGAAAACCGAACGCAAAGTTCCCCCCTTCCCTGAAAACAGCGTTGTACTGACTGCAGGGGAAGTCTATCGTACTACAGGCTTGCGTCTCTGCAGCTGAGCCGAGATCGCGTTAGTAAAAAAGAATTATTTCACTGAAACAGTCTTCTACATGTTGGGGGCTATGCTTTACCCATCGCATTCAGAGCTCAACCCAGTGTTCTATAAACTAAAAAGAGTAGGAGGACTTTCAAGACCCACATGACAACAGTGGGTCTTGAAGGTCCTTCTATTCAGCCCAGTCATTCATACAAAACCGGCTGCGCTCTGCATGTGGCAGGGAAGATAAAGGAAGTCGGTGCTTACCTTCCTGGTCACTGCAATGATCGCCTGTCCTATCGGATAGGCAATCAGCACCAGAAGGGGTGCAACAGGTGGCGTCCTGATGCCCCCTCATGAGGTCTGATCAAATTTTTTAAAAATAAATACATAATAAATAATCATAAAAATATAAAAAAATAAATAATAAAAAGAAATAGAACAAAATGGAAATAAGCACTGCCCCACATAACCCACATCCATCCCCAGTATTGTTCCCCTGCCCACTGGTAGCCACCGATATCTCTCATACACTTTATAGCTACCAGTAGGCAGGGGAGCAAGACTTGCGGTCATGTCTGACCCCCCCAGCCTTGTTCCCTTGCCCACAGGTAGCCACTAATTACCCACATTCACTGTCTGCCTCCCCCCACCCAGGTTTGTTCCCTTACCAACAGGTACCTACAGATTCCCCACATCCACTGTCTGCCCCCCCAGACAACATACCTCCCTGCTCATTGGTAGCGACCGATTCCTTACATCGGTATCCTTTTAAAACATCGCACGTAAAACAGCGTGTGACTACTGAGCTCACTGAGCATGTCACCCACATTAAAATGTATAATATGAGAATCTTGCACTGCAAGACAATGTCGGGTAGAGAAAGGTTGCATCCAAGTCGAACTGTCAAAACAAAAGATTTAACCCCTTGAGTTCCTCTTTGTCACTCAAAGGGTTAATATCAGCTCTCCAATGTTTTATGCAGGGAAGGAAATTATATGAATGCCAATAAATACAAGGCACTTCAAAATGAATTAAAAAAGTAATTGGATGAAGGTAATCCCTACCCTGCTGCTACATCCCACCATCGTTCTCTTCTCCCCTCTGCTCCACAATTTCAACGAAACTATACACAGCGTGCCCTGGTATATTGCTCCGTGCCACACAGCCTGTGCCCCACAGCCAGAAGCAAGATCTTGCCTTGTACTCCCGCATAATCTCACCTACTGCCAGGCTCCCATGTTAGAGGAAACATGTCCGCTGTGCAACCCCCGATCCAAACAGCCTCACATGACATGCCCTGCAGCCCATCCTCACTGAAGACTCACAGACTCCACATACTTGTTGTATCATGGAAGCTGGCTGTGGCCTGGGTGGTGCAGGAGGACATGGAGGCAGATATCGCTGTCAGGTACGTTCAGAATACCAAGGCACTCAGTAAGTAAACGACTTGAGAGACTATAACAGAAAACTTATGTTTGCTACAGTAAAATTAATTGATGGCGACCCAAGCCACTCAGTAATTGCACTACAAATAAACGACTTGAGAGACTATAACAGAAAACGTATGCGTGGTACAGTAAAACTGATATTAACCCTTTGAGTGCAAATAGGCACCCAATGCAATGTGTTGGGTACTTCTCTGGCAGTCAAAGGGTTAAATCTTTTATTTTGACAGTTTAAGACCGGGATGCGACCTTTCTCTATCCGACATGAGAATCTTCTGCTGTCCTGCAGTGCGAGATTCTCATGTTATCATTTTTATTATGGCGACATGGTGAATGTGTTATGTGGTTGCACGCTCTTTCGCGTGTGACCTTTTAAAAGTAAAACCCTTACATCCACTGTCTGCCCCCAGCCTTGTTACCCTACCCACTATTAACCACCGATTCCTCACATCCACTGTCTGCCCCCCACCTTGTTCTCCTGCCCACTGGTAGCCACCAATTCCCCACATTCACTGTCTACATCTGCTCCCCTGCCTTGTTCCCCTGCCCACTGCTATCCACAGATACCCCGCTTCCAACGTCTGCCCATCTGACTTGTTCATCTGCTCACTGGTAGCCACAGTTTACACAAATACCCTTTGTGACCCCACAAACTTGTTCCCTTGCCCAGTGGTAGCCACAGATGCACCATATCCACTGTCTGAACCCCAGCCTGGTAGTTGCAGAATCCCACATACACAGTCTAATCACCCAGCCTGGTTTTTATGGTAGTTGCAAAATTCTACATACACTATGATCCCCATGTCTGCTTCCACTGGCAGTTACAGAGCCCCTGCCCCCAGCCTGGGTTCCATTGCCCTCTGGTAGCTACAGATAACCTATATTCACTGTTTGACACCCCAGTCTTGTTTCACTGGGTCACAGTGCTTCTCAAACAATGTATAACCCCCAAGCCTGGTATGACTGCTAGTCGTAGAGCCACACATACACTGTCTGACCCCCTAGGCTGGCTCAACTGCCCCTGGTAGCCACAGATCCCCATATACAGTCATGTTTCACTGGGTTACAGGGTTTCACATACAATGTATAACCCCCAGCCTGATTCCACTGGTAGCTACAGAGCCAGACATTACTCTGCCTGATACTCCAAGCCTTGTTCCATTGATAGCCAAAGATTATATATATATATATATATATATATATATATATATATATATATATATATATATATATATATATACACACACACACACACACACACACACACACACACACACACACACAGAATTTCCATGGTGTTCACAAAGATTTTAGCATCATTCACGTGACTGAAATTTAAAAATGCAAGTTTTTTCTCCTATAGGAACATGTTGTAGAAATAACTTTTCACACTAGCCTAGGGGTAAAAAAGGCAATTTACCCCTCATTTGATGCAGGTGAATGTCTACTTTACAAAATAGTATGCCTTGCTTACCTTTTCTTCAAATATCTAATGGTGTTGTCCATTTTAGTGCAGGCAGGTAATATCAATAAAGAAAAGTGATAGGTTAGTGCTCCTGCCACCCCATACAGTATGTCAACCCATACAAATTCCCTTTTTGAAGGTTTTATTTTAATATTTAAAGCAGTATCCTGTTGTATATATTCTTTGTCCCATTTTTGGAGACAATGGCAATTTATTTTCCATTATGTACCAATTTTACATTTATTATTTAATTTTTAGGGTGTATATGTCTTTAACCTTTTGAGTGCCGGAAAGGCGTCCAATGCATTGCGCTGCAATGCACTAGATACCTCTCTGGCACTCAAAAGGTTAAGGGATTTGGTTTGTATTACTCATCTATTGTTGTGGTTTGTACGAATTAATTGATGAAAAGGGTTTTACGATAACCGCTGCGTTAAAGCAAAATCTAAATGTGAGTGTGAAAAGAACTGCAAACCCATATACCATGTGCTGGATCCAAAATGGAGTCTGTGAACAAAAGACACAGGATGTGTGGCTTAGCACAAGCAGAGTAGCTTACAGTATTGCTCACACTTAGGTAAAAGAGACACACAGTTATTGGAACCAAATGCAATTGCATAATACCCCATAAGCCAACCAATAAATACATATGTGAAAGTCTGCTCGGTTGCAGCCCAAAACGGTGCTTGCGTGGCACGTGGCTGATGCACCAAGTTATACAAGAAGAAAAACAGGAGGGGTGATCCTAATGTAATATGGCTTGAGATTCAACACCTTCGCCAATTCACCACCCTGCTTACAATATATTCGACCACTATAAATGGTCAACTGGACAGATGTGGGATTCTACACTACCCCCACTCAGTCTCTCCACAATTGGACATAGACTGAAGCTCTCCAACGATAAAAAAAGACCTTTCCAAAGATCCTTGAACAAAACGAAAAACAACAAGGGGAGCAATCTATACTGTAAAAGACAAAGTGATCATGTGACCACAAATGTCCTCACACTGCCTGAGCCCAGTATTACACACTAAATTATAATGCACACACCTTGGGGTGGCAGCTAAGAGGAGATTTGCAAATCTCCTACATACTGCCTCAGCCAGTCATACGAGGGAAAAAATTATTTGATCCCATGCTGATTTTGTACGTTTGCCCAGTGACAAAGAAATGATCAGTCCATAATTTTAATGGTAGGTTTATTTGAACAGTAAGAGACAGAATAACAACAAAAAAAATCCTGAAAAACGCATTTCAAATGCAAATCAATTTTTTACTTTTTTTAAATTAGTTTTTCTGGATTTTTTTGTTGTTATTCTGTCTCTCACTGTTCAAATAAAACTACCATTAAAATTATAGACTGATCATTTCTTTGTCAGTGGGCAAATGTACAAAATCAGCATGGGATCAAATATTTTTTTTCCCTAACTGTACACATGCACTTGATTTTCCATACCTCTCACTATCCCTTTAGCAAAACAAAAAACATGGCTGACTCTCACCTATGGACGTCTGAAATGGAAGCCACCAGCACATTCTGCTTTTGCTGCAAACAGCGCTATTTTCTCTACAACACCCGACGCAATGTCATGGAGTGCATTAAGCACAGCCCAGCAGTCACCTTCACACTTCTACCTGCTATGACTGTGAGAGGTGCTGTATAGCACACAAATCAATGCGATGCAATGCCTGACTGCACTTTCCTGTGTCACACTAATGGAGACCGTTAACATGCATTGTGTGTCTTAACTCTTTGACTGGCAAAAAGGTCCACAACGCATTACTTTGTAATGAGTTGCAGAGCCATCTTCCATTCAAAGGGTTAACATGCCCTCTTCCACTCACAAGCCCTAATGAAGTTGTGTGTATACATATTTTCGTCATACTGTTCAAACTATTACTTATGCCATCTTTCATTATGCTTACAATTTTTTTTATGACTATACATCTGTGTTTTAACACTTTCAGTGCAAAGAGGTCTGCAACACATTGCTCTCTGCCACCAAAAGGGTTAGCATCGCCTGTTCCACTCAGAAGCCCTTTTGAAGCATTATGCTTCAATCTTTTTTTTTTCCGAAGCACTTTTTAACCCCTTGACAAACACAAGTAAAATCATCACATTCACTGATGCCACCTCTATTGCCTGCTGCTTCTGGGGATGTGGTCTTCACAACTGCCAGTATATATTAGGACAACCGCTTCATTCATTCAGTGCCAAAGGAGTAAACAACACATTGCTCTGCAATGCCTTGCCTACCCCTCTGCCACTGAAAGGGTTAAAGGAGTTATTCATCCATTGCCTTTCTCTCCAGCACTCGTGTTCTCAACCAGAATATGCCTCTATTCCGCTATTAGCAACTAGCTAAACATTGCCCCGGCATACGTGCCTCTCATTTAACTGCTTGATACATTGTCACTCAATTGATACATGTAGTGTAGTGGCGCCATGTGTCATTTCTGTACAAAAGGGGTGGTGCAGGGGTTGTAATGATGGAAGAGGATGGTCTGCTCAATGGCATCTGTCACACAGCACGTCCACTGCATACTCGCAGACACACACACCCGTCAAATCGCATCAGCCTATTTGTTATAAAGATGGTAATAATTGCATGCAGAGATTAACTATCTGCAAAGTCTTTGAACAAATTTCTTGTACATGTAGCCAAACTGCTCCTGACTAAAAAGCAGTGGGCTTTGAAACGAGTTGAACATTTTGGCTGTTATTCTTACATTGTACATCTTTTAACTCTGGCAATAAATTTTCATTTTTATACAAGTGAACTCATTAGATTCTTGTCACTGGAGGTGGAACTCCGAGCAGGGCAGATAGTTAATCCCTGCATGCGATTATTACCGGCTCTATTACAAATAGGCCGGTGGGATTTGAATTGTGAGTATTATTTCACATTTTATTCTGCATTTAATTGTGGATTGCTCCCCTTCTTGCTGTTGTTTTTCATTTTGCACCAAGGTATACCCAGATAAGTTTGTTCCAATGACCAATACCACAATTAACGCCCCAGTACTAGCTATGAGCAATAATATTTAATAAAAACAAAACAATACACTGTATATTATCAAATATATTCTAGCTAAACACCAAATAATACTAACTAGACAATTACTTACTGCAGTGAAAATAAAACACAATATGCAACAATTATGGCAGAAACACTATACGTTGGTTACTGGGGTGTTTTCATAGAAATATAGTATAAAAAGAAAGCCGAAAGCGATACAGTTTTATCCTTAGCTATCCTGGGACAATCTTACAAGGACTGTACAGCAGGAAAGGATGCAGATGAAAACTGGTTGCATGGGGTGATGAACTCGGCTGAGTCAACTGGAGGTCAGGCATCCAAAAATATTACTCTCAAGCTTTGGCTTCAAGAACAGTTCTCCCCCAGCCCTCCCTAGCTGCCTATTTTATTGTTGCAAGTGCCAACCCTCAGCAGCCCACTTTACCTGCTCTGAACAGCCCCTTATCCCTGTCCCCTAGCAGCAAAAGAAAGGGAACTGGTCTGTTCTGATCTTCTCTTTGTCTTTTTCCCACCAAAACAAAGAAACCAGGGAAAGGGTCTGTAAAATAGTTACCTGGTAGTCTGCAAACTAGTGTGTTTTAGGACATAGGAACACAAAAATAGGTGCAAATGTAGTTGCAAACTTTTCCCAGCGTTACACCTTGTTATGGACGAAGTTTTGTTGCAAAATTGCTGCAACTTCATCTGTGTTCATAACACCTGTATATTTAAACCATTACCTTTCCTGCCCGCTTTGCCTATGAGTAAGGACCAGTGAGGTCCAAAACAAGCAAGAAAGTCATTCTGGGGTGATTTTTGTCTGAGTGTCTGGATAATTTTAATATTTCAGTAAAGCTTCATGAATTTTTATACCATTTGAAGTGAACGATTGTGTAATTTTTTGGTTTGCTTATATTTTTCCAGTACCATTCTCATAGATGATGGGTGTTTGCCATACCCTGGAATTTCTAGTAGGGAGAAGCATCTGCATGACAGTTTTGAATATTTACATTTTGGTTACCACCTTCGTGTCACTTTTGGCCCATGGCTACTTATGTTACTCACCTGAGCAGTCCAATTTGTTTTAGCTCGCAGCAAAGGACAATTGGGGATATGTATAAAAAGCATTGTAGCTAAAGTTCATAACGTCGGGTCATTTTTAAAGAAGTCAAGTTTATATATATGACTATCTGAGAATATTCTGAGAAAATTCACGAGAATATTTTTTCGCACACGTATCAATCACTATATACTTTCATTAAGAACAGGTTATACCTGGCATTAAGATTTTATCACTAAAACTGCCTTTATTTTTGGCATATTTCTTTATAAGTATATTGCACAACAATTCTTATTTGGACAAGACCATTTCTAATACACTTTTCGAAAAACGTTGACTAACTGGAGTTAGCACTTCTCTAAATATTTATACATATTCTTATTTCACTTTCAGACAATTTTAAAGGGATTTAATTCAATGTTCCAATGAAGTAATTAATTCTACATAGCGCTACCTTAGCTCTGCTGAAGAGCCACTGGCCGGTCAAATGACCAGGATCTGCTTCTGTCCCATAGAGCGCTGACGTTTATGAAAGGGGCAGGAAGTGGGAACTTTAGATGCTTCGATCTCTCAAACTATAAAGGTTTGAGAGACGTGAGGTACATTATTATATTTCTATTTTTAATTTATTGGCATTTGTTAAAACAATTATTATCCCTTTAAAGACACTTTCTTTATTATTCCAGTTTTATAAATCTCTCACAATCTTCTTACTGTGAGCAGGTTTTTCCCTTATGCTCAATGCAAATTGTCCATTGCTGCAATCCATCCGGACAGTCTTGCTGCTCTGAGGTGAGCTGTGTTACATCAGTAAACGGAGAAGGAGGATACTTTATCATTCAATTACTCTTGATGTACAATTCTGACAGTATTCAAATAACACTCTCCATGGCCCAAATACTAGGAAGATTATTTGGAGCGGTGTTTATTGTGAAACATTACTGTCCCTGTAAATAACATTATTTATTCCTCTACATCAGGTTTTCTCAATCAAGGTGCCTTGGCACTTTGGTGTGCCAAGGACATCCACTTAGGGTGCCCCATTTTATCTATAAGGCTTTGACAAAAATGTGATTGTAGACTAACAACTGTATATTTAAGGATATTACTATGCACAAGTTTATTTTACTTGTGACGTCCAACAATAACTCTATATTTATGTATTTCTAACCTTCATTACACCCTTGACAAATAATATAAAATAATAGATGTGCCCAGAAAATGCCATACGGTGTGTTAGGTGTGCCTTGAGCAAAAAAAGGTTGAGAACCACTGCTCTACATTATATTTTGTACCACTACCAAAGGAAGGAAAAAAATGAGGTTGGTGTCCTGTAACATTTTAACCTCTGAGTGCCAGAGAGACATCCAATTTAATACCTCTCTGGCACTCAAATGGTTAATTTATAGTGGTGAAGATTGTAAGTCTTAACTGTTGAGGTGCCAGAAAGGTACCCAATGCATTACAATGCATTGGATGCCTCGCTGGCACTCAGTATCAACCATGGTAACCTATGAGCCCTAACCCTTTGACTGCCAGAGAGGCATTGTATACCTCTCTGGCACTCAAAGGGTTATTGTGTAGTGGTGAAGATAGTAACTTAAGCCTTAACCCTTTAAGTGCCCTAGAGGTATCAAATGCATGGCAACCTCTCTGGCACCCAGGTTAAAACGTAGTGTTAAAAATGGTAACCTGTAAGCTATAACACTTTTGTAGTGTCCAAGATTGTAACCTGTACGCCTTAACCCTTTTAGTGCCAGAGAGGTGTGCAAAGCGTCGCTTTGCACCAGTGTAAGACTGCCTACTCGCGCACTCTGATCACACCAAGCGGGCAGAGCATGACACGCCTAGCGGGCTGAAATCTGTGAGTTTCGGCGTCCTGGGCGTGACGGATAACAAATCGGACAGAACACCATCCTTCACACTGAACCGGATCTGTTTTCTATTTCTTGGTGTGAGCCACCTCCCTACCTCACATCCTTCAGAGCTCTTTGGCGCCCATGCAGCGAAACCATGGAGCCAGAGAGCTAATAAAGAGGAGCGTGTTCTCCTGTCCTCTGACTAAATATAACAACAGCGTGCTCCGGGCACCACAGTCTCATTGCTTTTTGAAAAGGAAGAAGGGCAGGGCAAGATCGGGCCTTGCGTTCCATGGTGAAACGCAAGACGACGAGACCCCTCTCTGACTGAGAGAATCCAGCCACCATCAGTCCAGCTCCTACAGCAAAGCTTAAAAGTACATACGTAAGAGCTTGTCTTTAAGTATTGAGTCAGTTTCCGGGGAAGACATCTGCGTTCCACGTTGGAGCGCAGGTGGGAAAGGTTGGGTGCGTGGTTTTAACGCTCATATCAAGCTCCAGCACACAATTTTTATTTTCTTGTTTAAGTAAAGAGGCAACAGGTATTGTTTGGCTAATCCTGATTGTTAGTACAGAATACTGGGCTGTAAGATTCATAATATTGTTTGCACTATTGGGATTTGTGGTAGTTGACTCCTTTCTTTCGTACATTTACTGAGACCTCCTAAAGCTTGACAGACCGTCTCCCCCCATGATCTGGCCGTAGACTGTCCTGTAGGTTTAGAGATTAAATTGCCCAATATAATTAATTTGATTGCTTGACATGTGCGTTTCTCACAACTAGAGACTTCATGTTCTTTTCCCATCTCCAGCTGACATATTCCTATATGTGTATCTTGTTTTAGTTGATAAAGTGCTGCTCCAAGAGACATCTGAGGCTTATATAGGCTTGATCTCATGCTCTGAACATAGGTCCATGTATCTTACCATGAAAGGGGAACATTCACAGCGGAAAAACTTTTGAGCACTTGTTTAATCAGCTAAGAAGCATTAGGAAACATGCTCTCTTTTTTTTTTTTTTTTTTTAAAGATAATCAACTTTAAAGTTATCCACTTCTGAGTACTGCGACCATAGAAGATTGACATAGAAACATAGAAGATTGACGGCAGACCATGGGCGTCCGGATGGGGGGGCAAGGGGGGCACTTGCCCCCCCTACAATTACCCCCCTCCATATAAATAAATGGGCTGGCCTGGGGGTCATATTATGGCTTTGCTCCTCCCTGGAAAAAGTCTGCAGACACCACTGACTGCGGCACGATGTAGCTGCAGCACGGCTCTCATGACCTCCCAGCAATCTGTCATTCTCCTCCCTCACATCTGCCCCCGGGAGCTCGTTCACGCTTCAGTTTGGTGTGGTGTGTACGGCTCCTAGTGTTACAGGAATCAGTGATTAGCATTATGCTGAGGTTGCACACTTCCCTGTCTTATCATTGTTCTCTGTGGAGACTCTGAGTCATTCCCAAAATCCCCTCAATTGGCTTCTGTCATCATCTCTGAAGTACAACACTGCTTTGAAGCTTATAAACCTCAAGACACATCTTGTAGTACTAGATGGTTTGCTCACAAGGCCACTATACGTGGCCATATTATACAGATGGGCAGGGAGCTGCATACGTGTAAAAACCAACGCTTAGAGGGCTTATGAGGATGACTGACACAGGGTGAACTCTCTAACAATGACTTTCCCCTAAGCAGACAGCACTGGTCTCAAAGCTTAGAGATAAACCTAATGAGCTCCATCTAGAGCATAATGAGTTTGCTTTTTCGAGATTGAAGCACCTATATTTCTTACATGCGAATAGGCCAGACGCTCATCCTATATAATAATTCTCTAGAATGTCTGTCACGATGCACTCATGAGCAGTAGAAACTACCCACGTTCTTGTACTATGGTCACACCTACCTGCAATATGGTGGTGTTTACAACTTCTGACTTGATTATTGTGGTTGGACATGAACACTTTATAATGGTCCCTATGAGGTAAACAATTGCATTGAACACGAAAGCCCAGTTGTTGTATCCACAAGGTGTGGGTGGAAAAGAGGGAAAAAAAAGGATAGTTATGCAATGGTTATCTGCTGTGTTATAGAGTTAGCCGCGGTAAAAGCCTGCACGTGAAAAATGTTTCTTCATCCCCTTTGAGAGAAATGTTTGTATTTAATAGCTCCGTCTTGTTTCTTGTTGGAGTGGTTGGCCCGATCTCCATCGCTAGATAGAATATGATCATTAGCCACCAAGAAGTGGATACAGTGGCCAATTACTGCTCCAATGGGAAGGGAGATGGCTTTATGAACTACAGACACTTGCTTCAAAGGGGCTGAATGAACAGTTTTTATATGCATGCTTTTACCACTGACTACCTTTGTAACATGGCAGTTTGCCATTACAAACTTAAACTAAAAGACGTGGTGCCCTCATTATATGAATTCTAATCTGTTTGTTTAAAATGAAGTATGGTGCTAAGTTGTTCACCTGTTCTTTCACTGAATCTTTCAGGGTCAGCTGAAGGTTCTCTCATTTCAGTTTGTTCGGCACCTACTAATACTGGATCTGAGAAGGGACAATCTTCTCATCTGCACAGACCTTATATTATTACTGTGCATGAGCAACAGTCAAATACAAACGGGTTTAAGTAAATTCTGTAATATAGAATGTGAGCAGGGAGAATATTTTAGCCCTTCTAAAATCCTGTATTATAGCCAAAGAACCAAATGCACACTGTCCGCCAACCCAGCCTTGTTCATTTGTCTGTCATTACTTTAATTTCCTGTAACTGTTTTTACTACTTCAGAGAACACTGGGGTTCCATGAAATACAGTTTTGAATCACTGCTAAAGAGCATACATTTTATGCAAAAACTTTGTTATGAAAAAAAAAAAAAAATTCCTACCAAATGTTCTGCATATTTTGTGGCAACACCATTATCTGTCTAACAAACCAGTAACATTTTGAGATGTGTTTTTCAGACTTGGAGCCATGCCTGTTAGTTGCAGTACCTGTGAAGAACGGAGGGCAGTCCTACGGAGACCAAAGACTGGCCACTCTTTGTGTAAGGAGTGCTTTTTCCGAGCTTTTGAGGAGGAAATTCACCACACTATTATATCCGCCAAGTTATTCCAACCAGGAGAGAAGGTTGGTATTGGAGCTTCAGGAGGGAAGGACTCCACAGTACTGGCCCATGTTCTAAAGGTGCTAAATGAACGTTATTCCTATGGCTTGGACCTCATCCTGGTGTCTGTGGATGAAGGTATCTCAGGCTATCGTGATGACTCCCTTGAGACAGTGAAGAGGAACCAGCAGCAGTATGAGCTACCGTTGAAGATTGTGTCCTATCAAGAGTTGTATGGCTGGACAATGGATCAGATAGTGAAGCAAGTTGGCTTGAAGAACAATTGCACCTTCTGTGGTGTGTTCCGACGACAGGCATTGGACCGGGGTGCTATGATGCTGGGAGTCAACAAAATATGTACAGGTCACTGTTTTTTTTTTTTAATTTTAAATAATATTTTCTTATAGTAATGATGTGATAGGAATTATTTTTCAATACTACTACACATATCTGTTAAACCTTTCAGATACTAGATGTCTTTGACACATTGCAAAGCAGTGCTTTGGAGACATACATACCAGGGAAATTTACAGACTAGGAGAGTCTGGTAAAAACTGTTATTTTTGGGTGGCAAGTGGAAATACAAGGTGGTCATGTATTAACTCTTGCACTGTTAGAGCTGTATTAGGAAAATGTTAAGGTCCTTCAGGCTGTTGTGCCTGCTTAAGGATTATTTTCCTTTTTCCCAACAGGTTCAGTCATTTTTGAGCCCTGTTGGTTCTTGTTTGGTTGTTTGCTGTGCTAGTTTGGTGTCAGTTGACCTGTGAGGTTTACATAATTCCAGTTTAGTCCTATGGAATACTGGTCTTCCATGGAAAGATTTTTTTTCCACTTCTCCTTTCCAGGAATCTTTATGGTTGCCTTTTCATATCCCTGTGGTTTGTGTGTTCCATATAAGACATGTTTCCTTCCCCTGACAGAGGAGTCCCCTTGGGGGTCTTTGTTCAGTGGGATTTCTTCTTTTCTTACTGCTGCTTGTTTTTTTGCTTTATGAAAATCTGGAGGTGGGGGGATCTCCGCCCCAAAGGCCCTGCCTTTTGAAGTACCCTTTCCTCTGGAGAAGGGAAACTTTACCCCATGGTTCTTATGTTCCATATGGGCTAAGAGAAAATGATTTAACAGTTCACTAAAATACTATTTTATTTTAAAAATATTAAAAGTGGCAGAGATGGATGCCTCTGGTGTTGGTACCAAGCGATTGCTTGCCACAATGAAGCAGATGTGCAATAAGTAGGGCGAGATGTAGCCAATTAATATTATGTTTTTTCAGCCATTTTAACGGTTTTAAAAGACATTTTCAAATCTAATTTTAAGAGAAACGTAGTTTCCTTCTAGCCAGTGTAAGGGATTGTATTACCACTTACCCAAATGTAAAGGCCTAATATACCCTTTAATTCATTATAAGTACCCTGCAATTAGTTCATGTGGTCTGGGGCAGAGAAACTACCAACTATTCTGTTATTAGGTGAATGGAAGAGTGGTTATTGAAAGAGAGGAGAAAAAGGGGAGATAGGATTATACCCACACTGGGGGTGATTCAGTGTCTGCTTTTTTTTTTTATATTATATATACCAAGAGTCTGGGTATGCCCCTACAGAATGCCAGTAACCATCCTGCTGTTCTTGATTTTGCTTCTCATTTCTGCATGAATGTGGGAGGTCCCTGCTGATGAGTCCAAAGACCTGACTGCAGCAATGAGAATAAAAAAGCGATGCACCGCAATTGTTTGGACTGCTTCAGGACTTCTAAATCCAGTATAATACCAATGTAAGGTGTAAGAAGTTATTGTCAAGGCTCTATATATGTAGAGCATAGTGAAGGGGAATCTTATTTTCTGTTTACAGATTGTGCCAAACACACAGAGAATAAGTGAGATAACCACAAAGCAGCCTAGAATCAAAATAGCAACATAGTAATTTAGGTTGAACAAAGACATAAGTCCATTAAGTTCAACCTTTCCCTCATAACCCAGAGACATGAGGATTATATAGCTTTCCTGCTGCCAGATAATGCTAATACACAATATAGCCCTGTATTATTTTAATTATTTTATTTTAAAACAAAACATTTGCCATCATTATGGCTAGTGCAAGTTTAATGCATCTGTCATCCCCTTGGATGGTTACAGATTTCTCCAAAGCAATGTTTTGCAATACATTTACACATTTCTAGCATGTAGAGGGATAATGCAAATTTAAAATGTGTTTGGAATTGACTGAATCCCTTTAAAGCACTGTTGTAAAGATACTGCAGCTTTGGAACGCCATTTCAGTAGGAGTAAATGCCGAGTTTAGATTCTTAAAACGTTCCAGGTAGCTATTCCTGCCTTTCTTGAATCAAATGTGGGTTAGAAAAATCTGCTGATATTATCACCCTCTTTTATTGGAGCACTCTTTAATGGTTGCATGCACACAATACTTGTAATTTCAGTAGTTAGTTTAGCAATGACTGGACCCAGATTCATTTGTTTTAGGAAACATTGAGTATCTGGCATGCTATATAGGAGATTTGTTTTGAGCATTTCTTAACCCTTTGCGTGCCAGAGTGGTATTCAGTGCATTGCTTTGCCATGTGTTGCACACCCCTCTGGTCATTAAAGGGTTAAACAACTCATCCCACCCACTGCAGTATTTTTTTGAGCACAGGTGTTCACTAAATAAGAAAAAAAAGTGCAAAATGCACTGAGAAAAAATGGCAATGTCACGCAAACTGTACAGAAATGCAGGCTTACAACCTTACTTTCATTTTATTTTAGTGTTATTCAGAGGCACAAAAATCCCAGGTGCCTTAGGGTCCAAGCTCCTGAACTTTCAAAAATATCTATAAATATCATACATATAAAAACAATGCTCACAAAAGTATTGATAAATGCTGTGTTATCAAACTGATATTTTTTGCCTCCGTCAAATTTGTTTTAAAAATATAAATGAACATGAAATGTTATGCGGATAGATGCAAGATTGGCTTCACTTGTGTGCTCTGTGAAACAAAAACCAGAAATATTAAATGGCCACAAGATGTCACTAGTTGCTCATAGATGGTTGCAAATGCTAAAAAATAAAAAAAAAAAGTCCTCTCTGTAACAAGGCATGTAGGATTCACGTTCTATCCCAGAGCAACCACAAAAGAAAATGAGATGTATGAAAACTTTCCCAGTGCCACAATATATATATATTTTTAAAGAACTGTTAATATAAAATGAACATAGTACAGTTGATGAGGTAAATTAATAGTTTAGAAAATTATCACACTTTTATTTGTGGGGAAATGTGAGTCTTCTTGTACAGCAAGCACATGAAACATCACTGAAAACATTCATTAACATATAAAATGACACTGATGTGCTTAATTAGAATATGAACTGTCACTGGCCCTGCATGGGTATGGCAATTTGCATACTGTGCCAAGTATGAATATTTCCTTAGCTGCTGGTATAATGGCTAACGTGACATACAGGCAGTTTTTAATAAAGTTTTCAAATATGCAAAATTGAAAAAAGGTCACAGGTCCACTTACACAAACAAATCTTTCCTAACTCCAAAAGCCAGTTGGATATCTCTCTGGTTCTGCATTCTGTCAGCATTGAAACTTTCATATCTGCCCACCTTTATCTTTTTTTTTTTTTTTTTTTTTCTCTCCACGGTCTCCTGCCTTTTTCTGTGGTATTATTTGGTCTCATTTAGGCTGCAACTTTTCTTGGCTATTGCCTGTGGCCACAGCAAGGTTGCACCAGCCTCTGTACTGCTTGTTACCAACTAATTCTAGCTTTGCACTCCACTTGGTAGCATTGGGGTCCACTGGTTATCATATGGTTAAATGCCCTTCTTCATAACAGAAACAGACTTTCATATTTATGTATACCATTCTAGGTTAAGAGCCATCCAGTACTTTTTTGTCTCAAAGCAAATAATTCCATATCCTTTTTGTAAAGAATCCCTGCCTTTGTTTTAGTCATAAGCACCTTTTTTCTAGTGTTGATGGATGCCTTACTATTGCATTTGAGATGGGCTGATAATATTATATATTCCCACAAACCTCTTCTCTGACTACTGCGAAATCCATCTACTCCTAGCTTCTATGTTTTTTCATTTGCCATTGTTCTAGTGTAAACCAATGCTGGTTGATGTGCACCCCACCATTGGTTATTTGACTTCAGTTTCCATCGTTGTTAGCCAGCCATTGGCTGGCTGAGGATGATTGGAGTTGAAGTCCTGCAACAGAACTGATCTAAACATTATTACTACTTCAGATTTAATACCACTCCCAGTCCATTTCAAACAATATGGAACATAACATACAGGAGTCTACACACCCTTACTTTTTGACTAATGATCCTCTCTACTTTTACAGGTCACAATGCAGATGATATTGCAGAGACCGTACTAATGAATTTCCTGCGTGGAGACATAGCGCGGTTAAGGCGCTGCACAGCCATCACCACAGGAAGTGAGGGTGCTATCCCACGCTGTAAGCCTTTGAAGTATGCCTATGAGAAGGAGATTGTTCTGTATGCGTACTTTAAGAAGCTGGATTACTTCTCCACAGAATGTATTTACTCTCCTAATGCCTACAGAGGCCATGCCCGTGCCTTCCTAAAGGACTTGGAGGCCCTGCGACCCAGCTCCATCATAGACATCATTCACTCAGGGGAGAACTTGTCCATCAAGGAGGATGTCCGGATGCCAGTACAAGGGACTTGTACTCGCTGTGGCTATATCTCCAGCCAGAGCCTGTGCAAGGCATGTGTGTTGCTAGAGGGTCTGAATCGAGGCCTGCCCAAGCTAGGCATTGGGAAACACCATAAATTACACCACAAGCTCCTGGCACAGGAACCTCTAAGTGAGCAGGAAGAAAGGAAGCTGAAGTCAGTGGACTTCTGATGGACATCGCTAGGAGAAGACATTGAACTCATGTATAAAGGCACAGTTCAGTAGTTATGGGCAAATAACTGCACTGTATGGGACAAACAAAAGTTCCCTCTCTTCCTGTTGATTTAAATGGAGCATTTAAGCCATGGAATGCTCAATATTTCTCCAAGGCATTGCTTTTTAAACCGTTCTCCATAGAATGTAATAGATACCACTGAGTCTTTCCTGTCAGTTTGAGGAATTAATGATACTTTTACTAATTTCCTGAGAATGTGAACTTTTATAACTTTTGCATAACACAGCAATTGGAGTGCCCTTCTTTTAGACAGCATGAAAAGCCCTATATAAAAAAAAAAAAAAAAACTTTACTGGTCCTTTAATTGTTCCATATGGTGCAGGTGATCTGCACAGTGATTGGTCACTCCATAGTGTTAGCCAGAATAGGAGCACAGAATGCAGTGTGCTTCTAGTTAGGATTGGAGCATGTGCCAGAACAAGCACCAATTTCCTTCTTTCATGATTCATTATGTTTTTTCTTTTTCTAGGTTGTGAAGGATCTCAGAAATAAGATTTAATAAGCTTTATAGAGGTATTCTGTTGCAAACCAAGTGTTCTATAGGGAACACATAAAATGTTCATTGATTTAGTGCATTGGCAACATCTCTAGCATTCAAGGGGTTAAAAGTACCCTTTAGATCAATGGGAATTTGGGAACTAGTTGTTGTTCCCTGTATTGCAGTTTGTTTGCTCCAGTATTTCTCCACTCTGCTTTTATACATAAAGTCCAATACCTCTTCATATCTACTAAATTATATAAACTCTCTCCAACTTGAAAAAAGGCTCCACAGGAACTGGGAAGATTCCACTTGTTGGAGAGACATCCTCTTCCTGTTCAGGATATATATTCTCCTTGCTAAATGGACAAGTGTCTGCAGCTCAACCTCTGCATATGTGGTGATAAACCATTGATTTATGATGTGATGCAGCCAGTTTATTTACCACTGGAAAAATGACAGCTTACACATTTTGAACATTAAAGCAAACTTGAGCTATTCTGGGGCAAAACAACTGCAGCATAGGAGTCCAGTCAATAATTCCCATTGTTGTGAAGCAATGCATTGTAGACCTCACTAGCTTTGAATGGGTTAAAAGCATATATGTTTTGTGTATGCTCTGGTTGGCTTCAGTCCTTGTTGGCTTTCAGATTTGTTTTTTAGCTTTGATAAAGCAGCTTTGCCACTGTGAAACACGTTATTGTTTTAGTTTATACATTGTTTTATTATTGTGTTTTATCACAAGTATTTTATTGATTAAATGTGGCTTCTTGGATCCAGCCATTTGTCCGGAGCAGTCTGTGTTTTTTTGCAGCTGATCGCCAGCCCTCCGAGTGGAGACGGAAGTAATTTCTTCACAGGCGAGTTTGTCAGATTGACTGATATCAGCTCTCTGACCACAGTTACATGTGAGTGCAATCTTTGAATCTTTTATATTTATAGATTTATCAGTCACGTATCACACTACTGGGCACTTTCTTGTGTTTGTGTTTATGTGCTATACCTACAAAACATATATCAATGCATTTGATACTTCTCTAGCACTCAGAGGGTTAATTTCCTTGACCGGTTACAATTTTGGTGCCTCTTCTTTGAACTTCCTCCAATGTATTACTGCCTTTCTGGAGATTTGATCTCCAGTACTGTAAACAGTACTCCAGGTGAGATTTTACGTGTAATCTACAGAGTGGCATTAGTACATCTGTCTCATTCTCCTGCCAATGTCTCTTCCTATACAACCAAGAACCTAATTTGCTTGTCCCACTAGTTTACTGCATTGCTGTGTCATCTGAAATAAAAACTCCCAAACTCCTTTCCACTGATGGTTTTTGTAAGCATAGTACCATTAAGACTGTAGTTGGGTTACTGCATTGTAAATGCATTACCGTGTACCTTTTCATCTTTACACTTTAGATCCCATACTCCTGCCTATTCCACTAGATTCCCTAAACGTTTGTCTTCCTCTGAATCTGTATATACTTCCTGTGGGAACACTTTTTATACTTTACAATCCCTGCCACCTCTTGAGAGAGACAGATTTATTTTCTTTTACATTTTTTTAAATGGCTGATGCAGAATTCTGTTGCAGACAATATTGCATATTTTTGTTGTTCCCACTGTTCCTGCACGCCTTGAAGGCATCTCCTCCCTGTAAGGAATTACTTTTGTGTTCACCCATAAGATAAAAACATCTGCCTTTCTAAATTCTAAGACTTTGTTTTAGAGTGGTTACTCAGACTTTACTAGTAATTAAACTACACTAGTGTTATACAGGGTGAAATTTGACTTGCATGTTCATCTGACACCAATCACAAGGACAGTCCAGTCTCAGAATTCCAGGTATAGGTCTCCTTTTGATGAGAAAACTATCAATCCTCAGACTAAGGTTTTGGTTTTTGGTTGGTATAATAAGTGAGGTGCAGCTGAATCTCTCTAGGCACAAGGAGAGCAATGGCTCATATCTGGTATTGTGAATGAGCATAATGTTTTTGTATACCATAGAAATCTGAAACACTCTTATGCAAGATCCAAAAGTGGTTTCGGGAAATCGGTTGTTAGTTTTGTTTTAAACAATCAAAGTTAAAAAAAGTTTGCAGAATGTTCCTGGCCAGGCCGCCGGTTTGAACATGGCAGGAGAAATGATGTAACACTGTACAAGTTGACAAGCAGGCCTGTTGGATTAATCCTGCTTTCTCTATTCCCTCATGCTTTCACCCCCCCCCTTCTCTTTTGCTCCTAGCCACACACTCTTTTGCTGTCCTTCCCTCCTCCTGCTCCTTCAGCTTATATTATTTCTTCCCCCTCTCCTTTTGCAGTTCATTGTGAATCTGTTTGGATAGATCCACAATTTCCCCCAGGTCCTCCGAACGGATCACATAAAAGATTCACGGCTGTTCCTTTCATCCCTTACACTTTCAGAGGAAAATATGATTGAAAGCACCTGCGAGGGTATTATGCTCAAACGATCGGCTACATTGTTAATTCCCTGTGTGCTTGTCTTATCTGTTGTTTTTCTCTCTCTTGGTGGAAGAGTACCCCAGGCCTGGGCACTTGCCCACTTTGTGCAGTTTATTAAAGGCTGAAATAAAATAAATAAATATAAAATGTCCTTTTGTAGGTGAGGTTATTATCACTGAACAATATTTATTTGGTACAATAGGTGATAAACCATAGACACGGTAGTAACAAATATTAAAGGGGATGAAAACAAGAGGGTATTAAGAACTTAAAATTGAATTCCTTCAGTATGTATTTGTAAATGTATCCTCTAACAGTAAAAATGAGTGAAAAGTTGCTAGTGAGTAGCATATAAGGGGTGTTATTTGCAAGAGCACAATATTGTTTTGCTTGTTCTCATGGTCTACTTGATACCTGTTAACTCCTAAAACTGTAATGGTACACTAGACAAGAGCCCTTGCTCATTTAGTACCTAGAGATATTTGACTATTTCTCACTAACAAGACGCACTAAAGCCCAAAATATACATCTGTATAGTGTTCCTATGCTGTGGAAATTTGGCCTAGCGTTTTGGTGCTGAAATGTCCCTGTGGGCAGGGGGTACCTGCCAATAGCTTTATTTTATAAAGATTTATTAATATTCTCACATCCATACTGCCAAAGTTCCAGCTATGAATCCGGACCTTCAGCAGATGAAAGGCACAGGGGAAGTGAGGGTGGGTGCAGAGTGTTAAGGATCAGGTAAAAAGGCCTGAGGCTCTAGAATTGTAGCAGCAGAGTTGGCTGACATTTTTATTTAAAAAAAAAAAAAAAAAAAAAAAACCATGAAACTGTGAAAAAAAGTTTTTTTGTTAAAGACCTGTATGTTTAAATGAGAAATGGAAAATTTGTGGTAAAAAACATCCCCTTAAAGGGACAATAACGTAATCAATTTAGCTCTGAGTCGTCTCTATTGCTTTTATAACATGCAGAGCTAAGTTTACTAAATTACTATTCTGTAGTTCAAGAGATATTCAAGCTGAAATGATCCCCCTCCCACCCCTTCTGGCCGCCTCCCCTTAGAGCTGCAATCCGGTTGTGGACTGGACTGATGCAGCGAAGGACATTCTTCAGTCAGTAAGTATAAGGAAAACCCTGCCCACCTTGAAGAAGGAGGGCATGATTTTCCTTTTTCTTACTAAATGATGTCACTCACCGTGCTCCATCCGGGCCACGCTTACAGGCAGCTTGCCGTGGACAGAAGGGACAGGAGGGGGATCCTTTTACCTAGAATATCTTTTGAATTTCAGAACAGTAAGTTATTAAACTCTGAAGACTCCGAGCTAAACTTTATTATAGACAGTACTATCCCTTTAAGTTAGTTCTCAGTATGCTCTTGTCTCCCAAAAATGGAATGGTATGCCAGGCATAGAAGCTAGCTCTCTTTGTGCCTAGATAGATTCCACTGCACCTCAGTGACGAAACCCAGTACAGGCCAAAATGTTCCTTAGGTTTCTTTGTTTTCTCATACAGAGGAGACTTCCCTAGCATTTTGGTATTGGATTTTCCTTATTGTTGGGATCAATCTAATGAATATGGACTTCACTGTATTTGAAAAAGTGAAATAATGTGAATGAGAGGCACCTAAGACAGTATTATGCCCAAGAAGTCATTTTTCATGTATGCTTCTTTTCAGGTTGTGCTTGTCATACCTTTATTTTTTTCAGTTTCCTAAACCTGGCATTGTTTGAAGCATCTCCGTGATGAAGCCCACTAAAGGTTGAGAAGTAAATATGAGGTTCTCTGATTTTCTTGAACAGAGGAAATTTGATTAGTATTTGGTACCTTACTGCGGAAATCCCTCTTTCTTTGTCTCTGTGAAAATGGAGAGGGCGTTAGAACTAGGGATGTGTAGAATTTTTCAGATTAGGAAGAAATCCGTGAAAAGCAGGACATTCCACTTCCACTTGAAGGCCCCTTCCAATGACAGCTTCTGCTCTCTGAGATAGTGTGAGTGAATGTTTGTGTGCTAATGAACACAAGTTCATTCCTTCCTACAGTAAGTTTTCCAGGTATTTCTTTGTCATGGGAGTTTACACACAAAGGACGAATATCTTCCTCTTCAGAAATACCTTCAAGGAGAAAAATAAACAAGTGTGTGTGATCTTGTTAATCTCCTCTCTCCAATGGCTCAAAAATGGTGTAAGGAGAGAGAGGTAGGAGTAGGAAATGGGCATACCTGAATGGAATGTCTTCTAGAATTAGTCGGGTAGAATTAATACGACACAAACAAAACTTAAACCTAAGTCATTTTACTGAATTTTTTTTTTTTTTTTTTTTAAGTTGTTTCATTTTTGGAAGTTGACAGTTCAAATTTATCATAGTCTAAATATGGTAGATATCCTGTTGTAAGTGGATTCTTGTTTTTCTTTTGCTTTGTATTTTAAATTGCCCTCTGTACAAACAAAAGCTCTTCAGGGGCTCAATTCTATTAATTTTCTCCTTAAACTGAAATCTGCAAAAAATGGCACTTTCTGCTTGGCAAAAAAATTCCCGCAAAAAGTGCCATTTTTTCCCTCTTTCCCTCTTTTTTTTTTTTTTGCCTAGCTCATTGCATTGATGTCAATGGGTAGAAAATTTTTCTTCTCCTTGCAAAAGTTTTCTACAGCCATATAAAATGCTGTCAGGCTGTCACAGCAGCCATTCTTTGTGAGAAGAGAGAGCAGCATGTTTTTGAGCTAGAGAAGATAGGCAAATAAAGGGGAATTGAAGCTTAGTTTAGGGAGTCATTTAGATAGGACATTTGTTTTCTGTAGTAGGGGAGTCTGGGGGCACAATGGAGAGAAGAAGGGAGGAAGGAGGTTGACTCAAAATTTGGTGTGACTGACTGGCAAGACACAGGCAGCTGGGGTCCAAATTGCTTGCTGATTTTACTTTATTGTCTCTGTGCTGGGTAAGTCTGGGGAAAGAAGTTTTTTTTTGTTTGTTTTGTTTTGTTTTTTAGTTATATTTTTTTGGGGGGGACTGTGATAAGATATGGTGGACAACTTAAAAATAAATAAATAAGAAACAACATAAATAATTAAATAAACATATTAGACTGCTGAGTGGGAGCTCTGTGACTGAGGCAAACTTGATAGACAGCAGAGGACATTTGTTGAGGGCCAATGCAAGACATCACACTCAATCAATTTTGAGTAAAAACACACACACTAGTTGAGTAATGTCTAGCAAATGCACAAGCGGGAGGGGGAAATGTAGAGCAGTGCAGGGACATGGGAGTAAACCTGACTGCAGCAATCGTTTCTGCAGCTTGTGCAATAAATTATGATGATCCCTCTCCTCCTGGGGTGGATGCAGTTTGTCAAGGTCCCAGCAATCACACCACGCCAGTCTCCCACCACCACTACCATACACATCTGCCACATTGTAGATTGTACTTTATTTTTTTTTAATCACTTGACATCATCATGAATATGTGCCAGTGTCACTTAAGCAGGAAGTTAGTGTTGTGGGCAAAAGACAAATGCACTCTGCATGCTAACGAGGGTTGCCTCCTTTTATTCAAAAAAATACCGGCCATGGCATTCCCTCCATAGACTTAACATTGGACAGAAGCCAATTTTTTACCGGCCTGCCGGTAAAATACCATCTGGGTGGCAACGCTAATGCTAACACATTTTTCAAGGTATATGTTGCTGTAGGACTCGTAGCTTTGACTTCCAGCTACTTATTTCTCCACTACAGACCTTAGAAGTAATATTGTGCTGGGAAATATTGCACCATATTAAACATAGGAGAAAAATGTGTTGGAATAGGAAAAAATGTGTTAGAATTGGAAAACAATGTGTTAGAATGTGAGAATACTGTGTTGGATTAGGAGACAAATGTGTTTGTGTTTGAATAGGATAAAAATGTGTTGGAATAGGACAAAATGTGTTAGAATTGGAAAACAATGTGTTAGAATAGGAGAATACTGTGTTGGAGTAGGAGACAAATGTGTTGAATAGGATAATAGTGTGCTGGAATAGGCGAAAAGGAGGAAAATTTAGCAATGGAGAAAAAGAGAAAACTATTGCGAAAAAAGCGAAGATTGGCCTTTTTTTGCGAAAAGTCATGTGAAAAATTTTTCACACTTTTTGCCCACCCCAAATAATAACTAAAGATAATATAAAGATCTTTGACCTGAGTAACAATAGTTAGTTCTTCAATGCTTTGCATACCCCTCTGGCACTTAGTGTTAAACTTAACACATAGATATAAATAAATGTAGGTGCAAATTACAATTATAAATGTTTTTTTAAATGGCAAAGGACACAAGCTACTCCGTACAGGCATGCAAATTATAAAGTTAAATCCACTTTTAACCCACTAAATAGTTCAAGCCATTTTATGGGTAGCTTTAACCCCTTAAGAATCAGAGGAGCAAGTTGTACATTTTTTTGGTCTTTAACCCTTTGAGTGCGAGAGAGCTATTCAACACATTGGGGGATCTGCACTAAGTCATTGATGAATTGTAGAAGACCCCCAGTGCTATCACTTCTCCAGTTCCTATGTTATTACGTGTAGCCAATGCACGAAGATTTCTTCAACACTGGAGATCTTTATGTTTATTCTGTGGAGCCAATGCACTAAGATCTCCAGTGTTGAAGAAATCTTGCATTGGCTCCATAGAATAACATAGGAACTGGAGAAGTGATATCACTGGAGAAGTCCTCTCCGCTTTATCACCTCTTTATCATGCCTTAGTGCTAGGGCCAGCCCAAGACATTGTGCTGCCTGGGTCCAATAATGAAATGCTGGCCTCCTCCAACCAAAACATGCCCACATAAATTGTTTTATATATATATATATATATATATATATATATATATATATATATATATATATATATATATAAGCCCCATTTAACCCTTTGCATGCCATAGAGGTTCACAAGGCATTGCATCCCCCATGGTATTCAAAGGGTTAAATCAATTGGAAATTCTGATTTGTCCCCCATAAAGCAGGTGGTTTACTCTTTTTGGCTTTTTGAATTGCCCTTTTTGTAGCTCTCTTACACATAAAAAAGCTGAAGTACTAAGCTGGTGTAATTCTGGAATAAACCAAGTGCACCTTAGGGGACATATTACAAATGTCCATATTTCCCAGATGAAGATTAAGATTTTATTGTGCCATTCATGAGCAAGAGTTTGGCCTCTTACAAATCTTGTGTGCCTCTCAATTTAATATGCTGTTTATGACAGGAATAATTGATTTAACTAGCAAGCAGCCAATATATGGCTCAGTGGATGAACAATTATGTTGAGAAGTATGGGACACAATAGCATGTGGATGCTAAAGACGTCCAATGCATTTCTTCCCCCCGGCACTATATGTTTTTTAGGAGTTAGGACTGCATGATAATATTCAAAATGAAGATTTGGCACCCTTATAAATGCTTACTTTGAAAGAGCGAAAAGGACAAAATGAATTGTTCGGCATAACAGCATTCATATTCATGCTTTGATTATCTGATGGCATACACCCTTAGATCATGAAAGTTGTTTAACATCCTACAAACAGGTAATTTTCTTCAGAGAGTGCCCGTTACTTTTCATTTTGTCCTTTTCATGTCCTTGCCATGAGAAAACTGAATGTGGCTTCCTATGCTCATAACATGCATTCTTCTGTAAAGTATGGAAATTATGGCACATTTTCATTACAGGTATATTTGATGGTTAATATTTCATATAACACAAGATATATAAAAACATGACACAATTGGATGAACTTGTCACATTGCGTTGTGACAAATTCATCCAAAAAGACACTGAGGCAAATATTATGCATAACTCTCTCTACTGCCACCCTCCGCAGCAAAGGGAAACTTTATTTGTAAAACATATTGAGTAAGAAAACTTGGTAGTACCCATAACGCCTCCCCTCATCCAATCAGCAGTCTCTATCTTGTATAACTGGTCTGCAGCCACCTAGAACTCCATCTTTCTTTCTGCACCCGAAGGAGCTGGAACTGATCATCCTCGTCAACGTCCACACCGTGACAACTGGAGAACAAGCCAAACTGATCAACAAAGAACTGTCCTGTGAATTCCAGGACTCTACAAATGAGGACATTCCAGGCTATTTCACCCTGAAAAGAAACAGAAACCAATGATGGGGGGAACAGGGAGGGATAATATTCGCCTCTGTGTCTTTAATAAAATTCTGACTTTCCATCACAGATGTTAGGAAAATCTATGAATTATATGACAGCATGGAGGCTTCATATTATGCAAGTTTAAAGCTAAACAAAATCAATAACCTATTTAAAACCCTTAAAGCTGATTTGTCACTTGTGAAGACACATGATCAATAGGTTTGCAGTAAAAATCTCTAAAGGTAGATTCCCTGGACCAATTTCCGGCTCGTAAGATATCCTCCAAGTGATCACCCAAATGTAAGGCCAGTTGTCTCATCGGAGCGAGATGGGATTTCTTCCATTTGACTAGAAATCCAGGATCTGTCAACAAATGAAGGGTCCACTCCGCATGGCTGGTGAGCAAACACGGATCCTGCAACATAATCAGGATGTCGTCTAGGTAAATGATCAAACGAACACCCCGACTCCGCAGGAAGGCTACCACCGGTTTCAGCAGGTTGGTGAAGCACCAAGGAGCTGATGATAAACTAAAGGGCAGGCATGTGAACTGCCAAATCTGATCCCACCACAGGAATTAGAGAAACCCCTGGGAGGATGGAGCTATAGGGACCATCAGGTAGGCGTCCTTTAGGTCTATCTTGACAGTCCAATCCGATGGAAGCAAAAGGTCCATTAGAAGATGGATGCCGAAATGTCTGTACAGCACAAACAAGTAGCAGAGATTGATAACTGGCCTGAGACCAGAGTACTACTTCTTGACCAGAAAGATATTGCTCACGAACCCAGGTTCGTACTTGGGGGGCCAATCTTATCACCCCTTTCTTGAGTAAATCGCCAATTTCTGCGTTTACTAGTGAGGTGTCTACCTCTGAGAACATAAAAGGACGGGAGCGGCGTAAAATTCTATTTGATAGCCCTGAAGCGTCTGCAATACCCGTTGATCGGATGCAGCCTGTGCCACTCATGGAAAAAAATGGGAGAGTCTGCCCCCCACTTTTCCCTGGAAAGAAAGGACTGGTAGAGGGATTCTTACCTGCATATGATCGAGAACGAAACTGTCCCCTAGCTGGTCTCGCCCTCCATGGCCTGCCTCTCTGAGGGAAGAATGGTCCAGTTCTTTGGTCCCGAGGTGGCTGTCCCCTAAAGGTAGGGAAAGTGGGGCCCTGATATCGTTGTTGTGACTGGCAAGGCCGGTCGGGAGAGCGGCCCCTACCTCTCCCGGCCTGTCCAAAAACTCTAGGGTTAAAAACGTGTTTTAGGGAGGACTGCGCCTTATCAAGTGCTGTAAAGGATGTCACAAACTTCCCTATCTCCTTAATGAAGGACTCCCCAAATAACTGCCCTTTGGCTGCAGGGCCTGGTTCCGTATTAGCCATCTCGGCCAATTTAGGATCAATCTTCAAAAGAATTTCCCTGCATCTTTCAGAGGCAATGGCGGTATTGGCATTGCCAAGCATACAAATGGTGCGCTGCACCCAACTTCGGAGCACTTGGGTATCTATATGGGAACCTGATTTCAACGCCTCTTCTGTCATCTCAAAAATCTTAGTTACAGGCCCTAAGGCATCCAGTAACTTGTCCTGGCATGCTTTCAAAGAACAGTCAATTCCCTTCCCAGGGACTTTCCCTGATTTACCTATAAATCTCACCATTTTGGTGTCGAGTTCCAGGGTATCGCATACTTTATTACCCATGGAAGGTCTGGGACACTCAGCCCGTAGTTTATTTATAGCGGACCGCTCCAGAGGGTTACGGACCCATGCTTCAAGATAGTCAGCGACATGTGGTATTGGGGACCACTCTGAAGAGCGAGGATGCTTTATCTCGTCAGGATTTATGCTGGGTTCCCCTCTTACATCCAGAACATGAAGCTTAGAAGCGTCAGTTGCAGTAGCAACAGCTACAGGGCTCTTAGATCTTTTACCCCTAGGAGTACATGAATCTGACTCATCGCCTTCAGATGAAGGTTGCACCAAGTCATCATCAGAAGTGTCACTAACTGAAGAGCAGTATGAATTAAGCTTTTAACGTTTACAACCGTTATTAGATTTGTGCCTCAATAAAACTTCCTCATGAGGTGAGGGTCTTTTTGGTGACCCAGAGCCACACGGGTCAACACTGCCGATAGAAGGCAGATTCACAGGAGATTTACCTCGAGTCATAATATCCAATGCCAGCGGGGCCATGCGATCAGATGTTATGTGTTTTTGTTTGAGAACATTTACCCCTTTTTTGAGCAGGTGTAGAACTAGGAGCAGGAACAGCCCTAGGATTAGCAATAGGATCACTATTAATCAATGATGTACCAGTAGGCACCATATTAGGCATCATAACAGAACTTCCCAAAGGGGTCTGGGTTGTCATAGCATTAGCGAAGGGTTCTGCCATGGAATTGGATAACTGCTGCATAGCAGATTGCATAGAGGCGGTCATAAATTGCTGTAATTGGGCAGAGGCCACAGCCATGAAGGGGTTAATGTTCCCATCTTGCAGGTCCTGTGGACCCTGATCAATGGAAACAGCATTCTTTTGGCCTTGGTTAAGTAGGTCATCCCCTGAGAGGCTTGGACAGTCACTGTCCTCACCATGATGAGACATGGTAAAATAAAGGTATAGGGCAATAAAGGGGTCAATACAGCCAGATATCAAATAAAGCCTAGTAATTTACCCTGAGGCAAAGAAAAATGATATATACCCCCAAAAAACACTGAATGAAGAGGCCCACAAAGAGGAAGAACTAGCAATCACAACAAGAATAATATTACCGGGACACTCCAAAGGCACCGCCGCACCGATCATACAGTTAGAAAATGGCGCCGGTTGAAAGGAAGATGAGCGCATTGAAGAAAAGCACGCATGCACAAAAGGCACAAGATGGCCGACGGGAGGACCAATAGGAAGGAACGCTGTCCTGGAGAAGAATACAGGCCTGCGGAGGACTAAATCAAATGAACTGACAAAACAAGTACTGCGGCCAGAGCCTATAGCAGGCCGCGTCGCCCAACACAACAGCCCGGCCAAGGAAAGTCAGGGAACCTACATATACAGCTGCTGCAACGGCGGGAATGGCTTAAGGCGTGTACAAGGCAGCAGTGAGAAGGCAGTCAGACACAAGAAAGCCAATTTAATAGTGCTGATAAATGGACACAGAGGTCAAGAAAATAGAAAAGATAAACCAGGTGAACACTTCTATAGTAGTAGAGGTGTAAACAAACAGAAGATACAATTTTATATTACAGTAATACCATATAATGAAGAATCCACAGAATAGGTACTTAAATAAGGGTCAAACAGCAAAGAAAGAGGGGAGTTCTAGGTGGCTGCAGACCAGTTATACAAGATAGAGACTGTTGATTGGATGAGGGGAGGAGTTATGGGTCCCAGAAAGTTTTCTTACTCTATATGTTTTACAAATAAAGTTTCCCTTTGCTGCTGAGGGTGGCAGTAGAGAGAGCTATGCATAATATGAAGCCTCTGTGCTGCTATAAAATGTATAAAAGAAATACTAATATAAAAAACATATTATTACCTAGTTTTATTAATTCAGCAAAAATGTCTGCTTTTTAAAGAAGATTTAAATGGCTATTATAAAATATATACCAGAAAAATAAAAATTGGGTTTCAGAATATGTTTGCATACACAGTTTAAAAGATCCCACAAAACTTTAAATCATAACAATAGACAACACAGAACAATACTGGAGAGGAAGGGATCCATTCAGTAAATCAAGGAAAGTGACAGAGCTGATTTACACATTAAAATAATTAACCCTTCTTGTTTTATATTTATCTGTAGATTTCAACTGTATTTATTGTGTTTGATTTAAGTATAAACATAATACTTTTTAAAGATATGAATGGATGAGTTTTTAATTGATTAGGGTGCTATTTAAATTGTATCTAATAAGAAATGGGATAGCATTATCCAATTAATTGTGAGGTTAATGTAGATGCATAGCTATGTGTACCAGGATAAGAATAATATACTGATATTCCTGAGGAAGTGTACTGGTCACACAAAATGTGCTGGGATAACAAAATTATCCTTGTGTTTAAATATACAAACAGCATCATAACCCTTTGGCAAAATTGGCCTAATCATTTATTCCCCATTGACAACTATTTGGAGGGGTTGTGTTGTTAACAACAAAACATATTGAGTATTCTGAGCTATTTTTTTTTTATATATTTTAAAACAAACATTTAATAAATATACTACAAGTTTTCTAATATTTTGGACTCAACTACCCTGACTGAGTGGCATTGAACTGTGAACAACTTGATCCTGCAGTATAAGGAGTACGTGCGGGTTATGTGTGGGGTGAAGTAATCCATCTGTATTTGACGCACACACCTCTATCTTCCATGGTTTCCATGCTGAAGAGAGAGATCTGTTGAAAAAAACGGTCAGTTCAGGTGTAACTGAACATAGAAGAGAAGCTGCAGATCTGTTGCTGCACATCACTTTAAAGTGGATCTATCACATATAGATATCTAATGCTCATTGGATAGAGCATTTAGCGAAAAAGGTTAATATATTAGTCATTTTTTAAAAAACCCATTATGTATGCAAAAACTCAAGTTTAAAAGGTGCCCAGCAGCCTACTTCCGCTTGCCGCTGCGGCAAGCTGCTTGCCGCACAGAGGCTGCTCCCGTCCCACTACCCAGCATCCTCCGATGATGGAGGATGTCTGTCTCTAAGCTGTAGCGATCTCATTGGCTAGATATCGATCTCTGCTAATGAGATCGTCCAGCTTAGAGAAAGAAAGCCTCCGTCATTGGAGGATGCTGGGTAGTGGGACGGGAGCAGAGGCAGTGCTGCAAGCATGAAGTGGGCTGCTGGGCACGGTTTAAACTTGAATTTTTGTACAGATAACTTTTTTTTTTTTTTTTTAAATGACTAACGTATTAAATTTTTTCTCTAAATGCTCTATCTAATGAACATTAGATATGTACATATGATAGATCCACTTTAAATGTGTGAGTAGATATGTATATTGTTATCAGTGTCAACTAATTATATCACAATAATTTTATCACTGGATGGTGTAAGACCCTAACAAGGAGGATTTGAGAATGAATTAAGTGTTGGATAGATGAGAAAAGGATTTATTATAATCTGAGAAGATAATTACTGGTATTTTCTAACTTAATTGAAGTTAAGTTTTAAAATATGCATTTGAACAAAGTTTGAATTCCTATTAACAGTGAAATAACCAATATGTTGATACTGAAGTGCTGAGTTTTTATATACATCTTAACATTGTTGAAAAAGTATTTTCATTTGTTTAACATACAAAATTGCTTAGGTTTCTTTTGTTATAAGGTTTGTATGGAAAATAAGTAAATTTAAAATTAACTGAGATCATTTAAGGCTACAAATCAAAGTGATCAGAGGCAAAATTTCATTTATTTTCCAGATTTTGGCTATAGAAGGTTTAAAATGCAAAAGAACTGTGCATACTCTAGTTTTTCTTACCTTGGCCAGAGATGGCTAGCCATTAATGACAGTGACTGGCCTTTAACAGGGCTATGGACTGTGTGGTCCTTTTGCCACAATATATGCTCACACACAGAGATGCAGATTTAATACTGTGTGTCATGCTGTGCACAGCAGAAGGTTGGAAAATGTGTTTTTATTCAGTGGGAAATGTGCAGCTTGGAATTGTGTCAACCATTTGCATGCTCCATAAAGCGTATTACAGCCACCTGATATGCTCTGCAGCATTTTAAACATAGGACAGATAAAGCATCAATCAGAAGCTTGTAGGATGCCCCCAACTTGGCCCCAGATCTGGGTTGTATGTTCAGAATTCAGTGAGCAGAAAATGACTCATGCAAGAACAAACAGCACACTGGAAATATGAGTAGAGGAGAAACACTGAAGCAGAAACTTACAGACAACCATTGCAGAGCATCTACAAATGTAACCGTTAAGTAGTTATCACAATACTGGTAAACTAAATATATGTTTTCATTTACATGAACAATATTGTTGTAGCAATGCAATAAAATAGACCTGAATTAGATATGATTGGCTCAAATATAAAAGAGCAAAGAGGAGCAATTCTGGGTTTTAGAGAGGTACAAATACATTTTCCTAATTTAAATTGGACATTAACCCTGGGAATGCTGGAGATGTGTTCAACACGTTACTAGGCATTGCACTGGAGTTCTCACTAGCATTCGAGGGGTTGATCCATTGAGTGCCAGAGGTGTGACCAACACATTGATTTGCAGTACATAGGGCACCCATTTGGCACTCAAATGGTTAAAACCCAATTGAAATTCTGAATGCCCCAGAACTGCTCCCCTGTGCTGTTATACATAAGACACTTTGAGGTATATGTATAGAGATGTCATTTAATAAAATGCAATTGTGACTGATTTGTGCCTAGCTATTTAACAAAACAGTGACTGATCTTACCTATTCCTGAAATGGATTGAAAGTGAGCTCACAGAAAATACAGTATTGACTCTTACATACATAGGGGCAACACTGAAGATTTAGGCCTTGATTCAGTTATTTCTGCTATTTCTAGAAAAAAATGGCTACCAACTGTAGAAAAAATATGTCTCATTCAGTATCCAATTGCCTTACCAACTGAAACTACAATGAACATTGGGCCACAAAAATGGACTTGTGGCCAAACGTCCATCATGCTAAATAGAGTAATGGGAGTATCACAGCAAAACAGCTAATGCTCGGTACCTGACACACTGTCAAACACTGAGCGTGAGCTCAACACACAGTCACCCTGCCAAACACTAACCCTACATTACACCTAACAGTAATGTGCAACAATACCAACCCTAAGACTAGCCTAACACCCAGATCTGTTTAACACTCTCCTGTTATCCACTGTCTTCTGTCATCTTTCTTTCTCTTCATCTTCTTTCTTATTCTCTTCTGTCTTCTTCTGTTGTTAAAGTAGTACCAGTAAAAATAAATAAATTCCATATTAAACATGTCATACAGTAATGCATTTGTTAATCCTTTACATGCCAGAGGGGTACACATTGCAATGCTTTACATACCTGTCTGGGACACAGTGCCAGCATTACAATTCCAAAAAATAATCTGAAGACCGATGCAGAAAAAGAGGTGGCAAATCCGTGTGTAATAGCAATAAACCACCCCCAATGAATATTGCAGGGATCTGTCCAAGTATTAAATATTTTTATCAAATATTAAATGGTAAAGATGCTGTCGCCAACGGTGGTGGCAGGATTGCATGGCAAATATAAACCCCCCTGATACCTGTCGGGCCAATGCCCAAGCCACTCTGTGGGAAATTTTAATAGAGACTGGCTTTAATATGGCCAGTCTCTGTTCAAAGTGGACTCCAGCTTACGTATGTCCCAGCCAATCAGCTTCTAAGGGGGGGGGGGGATAATGAAACCTGTTAGAAGCTGAAGGTGTGTAAGCAAACCTCCCAGCCAACAGTAGGCTAAAATCCATTTTGAACAGAGACTGGCTATATAAAAGCCAGTCTCTGTTCCATTTTCCCACAGACTGGCTCAGGCATCAGCCGAGTTAACAAATACATTACTGTATGACATACATGGACTTCATTTCTTTTTACAGGTACTTCTTCAACAACAGAAGATAAGAAGACAGGCGATGGAGAGAATGAAGAAGAAGGAAGATAGAAGATTGACGAAGATGGACAGTAGCTGACCTGGGAGCTGATCCTGCTAGGCATCAGGATTACAGGTGTTTTTTTTGCAGGGGATGTTTTTAAACTTAGTTGGATTAACCCTGTGTGTGCCAGTGATGTATGCATACCCCACTGGCACTTATAGGGTTACTTCTACTAACATTTTACTATTTTTTTTTAATATTTTTGATGTATTGATATGGGGCTTAGGGCCCCATATCAATACATCTACTGGTGATATAAGTTTTCTTGGGCCTTTTATTCCTCTTCAATTCCTGCATCAGCAGGAGTAAACATACGTTAAGGGACTCTGTGTCCAAAAACTGGGTCCAAATTTTGACCCGTTAGAGTGGGTTCCTGTCACGGTTTATTATGACTCTCAGACACAAGTTTTAGGTAAAAAAAATAAATTTTATTGAAATAATAAATGATAACTTAGGATGGCAATAACATACATATATATATATACAGAATATAGCACAGACAGAAGGCAGACTCTACCGGTCCTGTCAATATACCGGACAGGACAGTCTTTAGGCTCTACCGGCCTTGCCAATACCGGGTAAGGCAACCTGCAGATGGAATAGCATAACGGTTTTACCGGCCTTACCAAATTACCGGGCAAGGCAGCCTCAATAGATACACAATGTAGGCTCTACCGACCCTGCCAATACCGGGTAAGGCAACCTCAGATGGAATGTGGCAAAAGGTTCTACCGGCCTTACCAATACCGGGCAGGGCAGCCCAGAGATAATAGCAGCAGTCAGATGGAACTGGCAAATTAGCAGAATCGTTAAGCAGCAAGGCTTTGGAGCAAACCAGCGTCCGCACGCTGGAAACAACACTGAATAGTATAGCCGTTAGGCTTAGCGAGCAAACCAGTGACCGCACACTGGAGTAACAAGCGAGTAGTATAGCCGCAAGGCTTAGGAGCAAACCAGCGTCCGCACGCTGGGACCAACACAAAATTGTATAGCCGATAGGCTTTGGAGCAAACCAGTGACCGCACACTGGTGTAACAAGTGAGTTTGTATAGCCGCAAGGCTTAGGAGCAAACCAGCGTCCGCACGCTGGGGCCAACACAGATTTGTAGAGCTGATAGGCTTTGGAGCAAACCAGTGACCGCACACTGGTGTAACAAGTGAGTTTGTATAGCCGCAAGGCTTAGGAGCAAACCAGCGTCCGCACGCTGGGACCAACACAGATTTGTATAGCTGATAGGCTTTGGAGCAAACCAGTGACCGCACACTGGTGTAACAAGCGAGTTTGTATAGCCGCAAGGCTTAGGAGCAAACCAGCGTCCGCACGCTGGGACCAACACAGATTTGTATAGCTGAAAGGCTTTGGAGCAAACCAGTGACCGCACACTGGTGTAACAAGTGAGTTTGTATAGCCGCAAGGCTTAGGAGCAAACCAGCGTCCGCACGCTGGGACCAACACAGAATTGTATAGCTGATAGGCTTAGGAGCAAACCAGTGACCGCACACTGGTGTAACAAGCGAGTTTGTATAGCCGCAAGGCTTAGGAGCAAACCAGCGTCCGCACGCTGGGACCAACACGGAATTGTAGCAATGTCACCAACGCGACCAGGCAGAAGGTCGCCAGGATACTGAAGACAGGTGATGAGATGACAGGAACCAGCAACGATCAGTCAGGTCAGAAAACAGCAGAGAAGTTCAGCAGGAACTGCAACACCAGAGACTAGGCCGGAACCAGGACTGGAAGTACTTCAGCATGCAGGAAACACTAGAACAGTAGAGATCAGGAACTCAGGAACACATGAGATCAGGAACTCAGGAACACTGGAACAGAGGCCCAGCTATCACTAGCATAGTGATAGCAAGAAGGTCAGAAACAACACGAAAGGGCACTCAAAGGGTGCCCAATCCAGGTTTAAATAGTCAATAAGAGGCGGGCTATCTGCAGACAGCCAATAGAAGCCCCCTACTGGTGACAGACAAGTAACTGCAGCAAATCACGGGCACCGTGATAGTTCCTTAACGTATGGTAAGGCCTAATGAATGGAATTGACTGCGAAAATAGCCATAATTTAAATGCGTTTTAATGGGATCAAATGAGCACTACAAGTGAGATAATGTATATTGGGGATAAGTGGATATATGAAACAATTGGAACGAACTATAAGTAACCAGTATAGACGGACGAAAGTTTTCACATCAAAAGCAAAACAGGAGAAAAATGGCGCTTTTTGCCAAGCGGCAAATTGTTTGCAAAAAGTGTTGTCTTCTTGCTTTTTTTGCCTAGCTCATTGCACTGAAATCAATGGCAAGGCTTACTTTCTACCAACCACGTGGTAATTTTCCCTTATTTTCCTGCAGGCATAGTATAAAATGGGTGTCATGTTCCCACAGCATGCCATTTTGAGAGGAAGAGAGAGAGCAGCTAATTTTTGAGCTAGAGAAAACAGGCTAAATTAGGCTGAAGCCCAGTTTAGGCAGGACATTTGTTTTCTGTATTAGGGGAGTCGGGCGGGGCAGAAAGAGAGAAATGAGATTGACCCCAAATACCCCAACATTCTGTCTTACTGATTTGAAAGATACAGGTAGCTGTAGTCCAGGTTCCTTGCTGATCGTGCTGTTATTATATCTGTTACACATGTCTGGTGGTGAGAGAATGGAGCAAAGGAGCTTGACTTCAAACACCCCAACATTCTGTCTGACCTATTTGAAAGACACAGACAGATGCGGTCCAAGTTTGTTATACTTGTCTGGGGTGTATGAGAAGAGAGCAAAGGAGGTTGAACTCAAGTACCCCAACATTCTGTCTGACTGATTTCATTTGAAAGATGCTGGCAGCTGCGGTCCAAGTTCCTTGCTGATCTTACTGATATTATCTCTGTGCTGGGGCTGTCTGGGGAAAGAAGTTGTTGAACAATTTTTTTTCAGTGATAGGGATAGAGGGGACAGCCAGTTACAAAAAATATATAATAAATAAAAAAGTAGATGACAGCTGACAGGGACCTAGGCGTGAGCAGTGTGACTAAGGCAGACTTGATTGAGATGAGACTGAGTATTTTGTTGAGAGCCAAGACAAGATATCACATTCCATCAGTTCTATTGTGTACTTTGAAGTAAAAACACACATACACAGTCATTAAGTAATGTCCAGCAAATGCACAGAATCAAGTAGGCGAAGTTCAGGGACGTGTGAGTAAACTGGTAGTCTAAAAACTGACTGCAGCCATGGGTGTTGCAGAGTGTGCAATAAATAATGGTGAGCCCTCTCCTTCTAAGGAGGATACAGTTTCTCAAAGTCCCACCAAAATCTCCAACATCATGAGTCAGTACTATTAAAAAAAAAATGTAAGAACACTGAAGATGGCAATGAGTTGCGTTCTAGTGTTGATGATGGCATAATGGAAGAAAGTGTAGTAGCTCAACCAACTGCTGCATCTGACAGTGAGACAAACAAGCACCAAAACAACTGACCTCAAAGTCGTACCATACTTTGTGAAAGTAAAAGTAAAAAAGATTTTTTGAGACCTCAAAAAAGCTTAGAGAAATGTAAAGGTAGTGGGTGATGCTGAGGAGGACCTAATGATGATTGGTAATAATTATGATGATATAGATCTACAATATATCCCTCCAGCATCTTCTTTTTCAATTAGAGATGAAGTTGAGAGGGAGAGAGATGATAATATAGCTAGAAAGTTAGATCAAAGGTAGAGTCTGATTTACTAGCAAGGAAATCTTCAAGTCCTGGCCTGCCAGTGAGCCCTGAGAGCAGAGGTCAAAAACCAACACTAACACTATAACACTGAATTTCCATGTTTTTGTATGCTTGAGTGAGAATGACAACGTAAGATTTAAAGCTAGGGTCTTATCCTAAAGGGTTGAATCAATGCAATTGTTATGGGATATCCCTGATTTTTACAATCATTATCTCAGTTCTTTTGACTGTAACAACTGTACAAAAGCAGCAATATCCCACAAATGTTTCCATTGTTTCTACCTTTTAGAAATGCAATTTGGAACCCATGCTTTAACATATATTTTATAAACTTTAAATTTCCACCTTTTTATGAAGTTATCATACATACATTGTGCCCTAGATAACAAAATGTGTTTGATTTGAAAAAAAAAAAATCTGTTATTTAGTTTTTTTTTTGTTTAGTCAGTAGAGCTTCAGGAACTTGACCATGTTTTTTTTTATTTTTTTGGAAGTCTGTTTTTGTTCAGGTGGCCCTGGTTGGATTTATATCTTATTGTTAGAAATGGAAGTGATTATTATAACAAATGGATCCAGAGGATCTGGAAAAATATTCAGATCAGTTTGAGTAGGGGGAAGGAGATAAAGGGTGAGGGAGGACAGGCTTGAGAGGGGAAACAGCACAGGGCAGCAGGGAACTGGAGAGAGAAGGCATTGAGGTGGTATGAGAAGGCAAGGGGCATAAGGAAAGAACATGGGCAGAAAAAATAAAATGGTCAGTGAGAGAAATAAATATTTACTTGGAATGGATCATAAAAGGTGATTATAGTCTGTGCTAGGCAATGCTGATGAGCTAAACAATTATTGCCTGCCTACCTTTAAGTCATCAGAAATAACTGCTCCCAAATCCCTGTTCTCTGTGACAGCACAGTACCCTTAATACTATAAGCTGCCTTTGGATTTTTACATCCCAAGTGCATTATTATATAATTCTCAACATTAAACTGGAGCTGCCACACTCTTGTGCATTCTTCTAATTTACCTAAATCTTTTGTCATTTGGATTATTCTCCCAGGAATGTCTACCCTGTTGCAGATCTTTGTATAATCTGCATACAGGCATACCTTGCCTTGACGACCTTTTGCAATATCACTAATAAAAATATTAGAAAGAATGGGCCCCAGTACAGATCCTTGAGGTACCCCACTAGTAACATGACCTTCATCTGAATATTCTCCATTGATTACAACCCTATCTCTCCTGAGCCATTGCCTTATTCATTCAACTATTTTTACATCTAGACCTAAACACTGCAATTTATTAATGAGTCTTCTATGAGGGACAGTGTCAGATGCTTTACTGAAATCTAGATAAGCTATATCTACTGTTCCCCCTGGTCTATTATTTTAGTTACCCAGTCAAAACAACTCTGACAAGATCTCCCTGCTGTAAACCTGTGCTGTTTGGGATCTGAGACATTTAATTTCAGATATTTAAATATTCTTTCCTTTAACATGGTTTCCCACTTCTGATGTAAAATTTACCGGTCTGTAGTTGCCAAGTCTTCTCTGCTATGTTTTTTGTGAAGCAGTACTACATTTGCTACCTTCCAATCTTCTGGAACTACTCCTGCTGATAGTGACTGATTGAATAATTCTGTTAACCCCTTAAGGACCAGGTAAATCTGAGGTGGATTGCACTTAAGGACCGGAGCAATTCTGACCTTTTTGACTATGTCTTTGTTCAACAGCGTTTTCCCTCTAAGTTTTTTATTCAATTAACATAATTTATATACTGTTTTTTTATGCACAAATAGGGCTTTCCTTTGATATCACACTTATATGGATAACCCATCATTTACTTTACTAAAATTAAAGAAACAGTAAAAAAAGGTAAAAAAAAAAAAAAAGGTTAAAAAAAAAAAAAAAGTTTTCTCTTGGGATCAATTGGGTGCAATGGGTTACATTTTTATGGAGACTGCATGAAAGGTATGACCGGTCAGTCATACCTACAAAATGGGCAGTTTTAAGTGGGTACTGTCCCCCCTGGTGCAAATCCCCATGTCCCTCTTTCCTACCCTATTTATCCCACTTTTTTTATTGAGGAGATCTGGCGGTGTGTATAAATGTATGACATGTCTCCACAACGATCACACTCCCCTTATTTATTTTATAAAGCACATTTATAAATATAATATATATATTTTTTTTAATATATAAAAAAAAAAAAGAAAAAAAAAGCAAGTTGCTTTTAGCAGGTCAGAAATGGACCTGCATCCAGCCAGCACTAAAGGGGTTAATACCACCAGCTACTGCATTTTGTTTTTTTTACTATGTGTCTGCTCTCTGCTTCTCTTTCCCTTACTTTGTTAGTAAGGAAGAGGGAGGCACAAAGCAGGTATAAAGGCAGTATGTAAAGCACACTGCCTTTTTCAATCTAAATGCCGGTACATGTGATCGCTCTTGGTGCAATCACGTGAACCCGCAGACTAGACAGGGACTGTAGCTGAGTGCCCTGGTCCCGGAGCGCTCAGTCTCAGCCTGAAATGAATGATAGTAGTGTGCACGGAGATGCTTTCCTATCATTTAACCCATGACGTGCCAGGACTGTCATGGGCCCTTAAGGGAAGTTTACCCATGATGGTACTGGCATGTTATGGGTCGCTAAGGGGTGAAAGGTTTTGCCAGAACATTCTTAAGTTTTTTTAATAACTTTGGTTGTATCCCATCTGTTCCCATCAATGTATCTTTTTTATCTTAGAAAGTGGAAGTAGAACTTCTTCCTCTGTAAACATGCATGCGTCCCATGTCTTGTTATTTCTTTTTTCTAACAGAGGTCTCTTTTCCTTTCACCTTCCTCTGTAAAACTGAACAGAAATATTCATAGAGGCACTCAGCTAGCCCTTTAGTCTCATTTATATAACTTCCATTTTTTATTTCAGTTTAACTATTCCTTGTTTCAGTTTCCTCCTTTCACATATCTAAAAAATGTTTTATCATCTTTTTTTGGCTGTGCAATTTTTTTCCCCTGTGTGTGTGTACTTTGGCACATCTAATAATGCATTTAGTCTTCTTCAGCCTAGTCTTGTACCAAAACCAAATTTCCTCCTTCTGCATGTACTTATATTTGCTAAATGCTTCCTTTTTCTCCTTTACTATATTTGAAATTTTTGCTGAGTTCCACAGCAGTTTTGTTTAACCCTTACGTCCAATGCAGTGTTCTGTTGCATTTAGGGCTGCAACAACTAATCAATGAAATCGATAAAAATCGATAATGAGAATCGTCGCCAACTATTCTCATTATCGATTAGTTGTGCAGGGGGAGCTTGGAAGAAGTGTGGGGACTTGGCTACGTTTGCTTTTATAACAATTTAAGACTATCCAGACAGCAGAGCCAATTCTCTGCATCCTGCTACTAGGGGCTGTTATCCCCGCGACCCAAGCTACAAGGGCATACCATTATTGCCGGAATTGGTGCTCCCACTCCGGATTTCGCACAGATGGAGGGCTGCACAGAGCGTGCTGGCGCCCCCGGCTGTGGTGTGGATGGACCGTGAGGGTGGCAAGTGCCTCACTGATGCTGCTTTGCAGGGGGAAGCTATTACCCACGTCGGACGCCTCAGGCATTGGAGGCGGAGAGCTCCGCAGTAGACACATCAGAATATGGACCTGAGGCCTGTGGTAGCTCTGCTGGTGCCTCAAGAGAATCGCGGTCACGGAGGTGCCTGTGGATCAGTTGGGAAGATAGTGGGGCCTCCTCCCACCTGGTTGGTGCATACACACACTAGACACTACAGGTGCCACAGACTTAACACTTCAAGGGATTATTTGCTTAACCCTTTGAGTGCCAGAGTGGTACGCAATGCGTTGAGTACCACTCTGGCACTCAAAGGGTTAAAGGTACTCATACTTCTAAACTGTGATCTGTCCTGCTTTGACCCTTGGAGCGTTTTGCTGCTGCCCCCCCCTCTGCTTTGCCCACACTATGGGCTGGGTTTACTGAATGGCCTGGGGGGTTTATTGTATGGGCTTGGGGTACTGAATGGCCTGGAGGGGTTATTGTATGGGCTGGGGGTACTGAATGGCCTGGGGGGGTTATTGTATGGGCTGGGTTTACTGAATGGCCTGGGGGGTTTATTGTATGGGCTGGGGGTACTGAATGGCCTGGAGGGGTTATTGTATGGGCTGGGGGTACTGAATGGCCTGGGGGGGTTATTGTATGGGCTGGGGGTACTGAATGGCCTGGAGGGGTTATTGTATGGGCTGGGGGTACTGAATGGCCTGGGGGGGTTATTGTATGGGCTGGGGGTACTGAATGGCATGGGGGGGTTATTGTATGGGCTGGGGGTACTGAATGGCCTAGGGGGTTATTGTATGGGCTGGGGGTACTGAATGGCCTGGGGGGGTTATTGTATGGGCTGGGGGTACTGAATGGCCTGGGGGGGTTATTGTATGGGCTGGGGGTACTGAATGGCATGGGGGGGTTATTGTATGGGCTGGGGGTACTGAATGGCCTAGGGGGTTATTGTATGGGCTGGGGGTACTGTATGGGCTGGGGGTACTGAATGGCCTGGGGGGGTTATTGTATGGGCTGGGGGTACTGTATGGGCTGAGGGTACTGAATGGCATGGGGGGTTATTGTATGGGCTGGGGGTACTGAATGGTCTAGGGGGTTATTGTATGGGCTGGGGGTACTGTATGGGCTGGGGGTACTGAATGGCCTGGGGGGTTATTGTATGGGCTGGGGGTACTGAATGGCCTAGGGGGTTATTGTATGGGCTGGGGGTACTGAATGGTCTAGGGGGTTATTGGATGGCTGGGGGTACTGGATGGGCTGGGGGGTTATTGGATGGGCTGGGGGTACTGGATGGGCTGGGGGTACTGGATGGGCTGGGGGTTACTGGATGGGCTGGGGGTACTGGATGGCTGGGGGTAATGGATGGGCTGGGGGTACTGGATGGTCTAGGGGGTTATTGCATGGCTGGGGGTACTGGATGGGCTGGGGGGGGTTATTGTATGGGCTGGGGGTACTGGATGGGCTGGGGGTACTGGATGGGCTGGGGGTTACTGGATGGGCTGGGGGTACTGGATGGGCTGGGGGTACTGGATGGCTGGGGGTACTGGATGGGCTGGGGGTAATGGATGGGCTGGGGGTACTGGATGGCTGGGGGGTACTGGATGGCTGGGGGGTACTGGATGGCCTTGTGGGACAAAATGTTCATCTCACCTCATCTCATCTAGACCCCATAGTACAATAAGAACAATGACACATGTTAATGTAAATTTTAAGTTTTTTATTCTGCTGTTTGTTTTTAACACTCAGTTTGTTCATTAAATAATTTTAAATAATGAAAAATTAGCATATTGGTTTTTTATCCGATAAATCGATTAATCGAACAAATAATAGACCAACTAATCGATTATCAAAATAATCGTTAGTTACAACCCTAGTTGCATTTAATAAAGCACATTTCAGATAAACCCATTTCTACTGAATTTCAGCTAAATATATCCAAGCTGTTAAAGAAAAATCAGCCTTTCTAAAATCTAGAACCTTTGGTTTAGTGTGGTGCAACTCCAACTCTTTTTTTTATATTAAACCACAGAGATTGATGATCACTGGAGCCCAAATACTCTCCCACAGCTGCATCTGATACCAAGTCTCCATTTGTAAATGAAAAATCTAGTACGGCTTCCTTCCTAGTTGGTCTTTTACTAATTGACTAAGAGATAACCTTTGTAAAGAAATTAAGATATCTCTACTCCTAGCTGAACCTGCTACTTGTTTTTTCCAGTTCACAATACAAAGATTAAAGTCCCCTTAATAATAACCTCACATTTCACTGTCATCTTAGTTACTTCCTTGACCAGCAGTTGATCTAACGCTTCTGCTTGTCCAGGGGGGTCTATAGATCACACCCATATGAGTGGCCATCTTATTCCGCTATTCTAACATTATCCAAACAGTCTCTGTGTTCTATTCCATAATATGTATATATATATATATATATATATATATATATATATATATATATATATGTAAAAAGAATAAGCCTCATTGCATAATTTATGGTACCTCACACACAGAACATAATTTATGTCTCCTCAGAAAACAAACACACATTGAACAGAATGCCTCATTACATAATTTATGTCTCATTAGGAGACACAACTCCAATTGGGTGATTCAATGGGGACATTACTGCTCCCACTGGGTGATTCACTGGGGCATGTTTATCATACAGGGAGTTGGCCCGCCCCCTCCAGCCCGCCCACCATTATCCAACTGACAAAAAAAAATATAGCTGCCACTCGCTCCTGAAGTAGGGGATATCAGTAACTTCTCCCAGTCCACTCACACTCTCACTCAGGATCATGACCCCACAAACACAATGTTTCACCTCCCACAGATAATTGTAACCCTCCATACACAATGTTTCAGTACGAGGGTGTAATGTTTCCATAAAATACAAACACTCAGGGATAAACTTAATAGCAACTCTTTTATTTAACTCTTTTCATCTCTTCAGTCAACCTCACTAACTGTCTGTTTTCAACTGTCACTCCTCCATTTCCTGCTTCCCGATTCCCGCCCTTTCTCCTTAAAGGGAGAGAGATGCTTTGCTTTATGTTACAGAGGGCAAGCCTCAAACACCACTTTCTATTTGTTCCCTCAGCATATTGCTACGCTGCCTCAAATGAAGAGCCACCGTGTGTTATATTGCTATGTTACCTCAACTTAACCCTTTGAGTGCCAGAGGGGTACGCGACGCATTGCAAAGCAATGCGTTGCGTACCCCTCTGGCACTCAGAGGGTTAAGTAAGGTGGTGTTACTGCTCCCATTGGGTGATTCAATGGGGGAGTGATTTAAATTGTGCAGGGAGTTGGCCTGCCCCCACTATCCAGCCCGCCCACCACTACCCAAGTAAAAAACAAAATGGCTTCCACTCGCTACTACACCACAGTCACAAACACATCAGACAAAAAAACACACACTCAATCACACACACTCTCACTCAATCATACCCATTCAATCATACACACAATAATTCATACACTCACACTCAATCACACACACACTCTCACACACACTCAATATCTCACTCTCACACTCTCACTCACACACTCTCAATCACACACACACTCACTCACACTCTCTCACTCTCACTTGCTCTCATACACTCTCAATCACACACACTCATGCAATCACTCACATGCAATCACTCACACACAATCACTCACTCTCGCACTCACACACACTCACTCACACCCTGGGAGCCAGCACGATCCACCTTCCACCATAGTTTCACTCATACTCACTCACACCCTGGGAGCCAGCACGATCCACCTTCTACCATAGTATGTGCAATTACCACATGCATTTAAACTATATGAATGAATGCCACAGTGGAGTCATAAGTACAAACACAAACTCATTACAATGACACATAAGTCACCCCCTTATGACTCACTTCTGTGCGTGTATGTGTCTCTGTGTGTGCCTGTGTGTTCCTCACTGTGTATGTTGCATGACACCCTATGTGTCTGCATCTTGAGCATTGCATGTATGTGTGTATGACTGTGTCGCTCTTTATGCATCTCAGTGCAAGCGTGTGTGTCTCTGTGTGTGTTTGTCTTGCATCCATGTGTGTGCATTAATTCCCTATATATCCTGATGGGCAGCACCGTCCCACATTGCTAGTATATATATATATATATATATATATATATATATACACATATGCACATACACCTAGGGGAGAGGCAGTAAGGAGGAGATGTTCAAATCTCCTCTATCATGTCTGTCCAGGACATGCAGGGAGGCTGATTTTCTCAGCAAGGAGTTGGCCTTCCCCCACTATCTCCTCTTCCAAAAAAAATGTGCCCTTTCCACCCCCTGCCACTCATGTGATAATCTCTGTAAGGAATTGAAGGGGCCTGCAATACACACACAACAACAACACATACAACATACACACACACACATGCAATACACAAACACACCACAATACATAAACACATGCAATGTATATGTATGACACACAGATAACATACACATGCACAATACACACACACGCATCACACACATGCACCACACACATTACATACATGCAATACACATGCAAAACACAGACAATTCACACATATTCATACAAAACACACACAGTAAATACACAAAAACCACAACTCTCACAACACACACACGCAACACACATGTTCACAATACACACACACACACACACGCAATACACACACAAAAACACAAAAGCAATACAGACATGCACAAAAAACACACACAACACACACATGCAGTACACACTTAAACACACTAGCAAAACACACACAACACAAACAATATACACATGCACAATACATACAACACAAACACACAATACATACGGACACGCACAACACACACACTCAATACACATACAATACACACATGCAATACATATGCACAACACAAACCGACAACACACACAGACATTACACACATACACAAAACACACATACACAATACATACAGGCAATACACATGCACAACACAGTACACACAACACACACACTCCTAAAACACACCACACGACACACAACACGCACAAATAATACACACACACACAACACACATGCCCGCAATACACAACACACACAAGCAAAACACACACATGCACAAAACACACACACAATACACACATGGACAAAAACATACAAACACATGAACATTGCACAACACACACAAAATACACTACAACACACAAGAGCAAAACATACACATGCCCAATACACAGTCACAGGCAATGCACACACACATATATTGCAATGCACACACGCACAAAAAACACATGCAATACACACACCATATACACGCACAATACACCACTACACACATAATACACACACAAAACATAGACGTGTACAACACACATGCACAAAACACACATGCAAATTCAACAATCCAGTCATTAAGAACATTGTCTCCTTTCTGGATTCACCTGGATGTCAGGGGAAAATAGTCTTACATGTAAATCCACTTAATTTTTTTACCCTATTACTGCCAGACACGTATCACATTCTATGCTTATTTAATTATGCATACAGCTGCATGGAACTTTTTATTTTTTGGGGGGTGGTATTTATTTTATTAACCTCACAGGCAAAGCCGTGCCAATATTGCTTGTACCCTATATAAGATTAACCTTTAAGCTATGTTTGACATAAATGGCAACCCCTCCTCCTTTTCTGCCTTTCCTGTCTTTTCTAAATAGAGAGTACCCTAGTATTACTACATCCTAATAATTTTTTTCATTGTGCCAGGTCTAGGTAATCCCTACTAAGTCCTTCCATATTTATTATTGCAATACCTCCAGGGATCTTATTTACTAAACTGCAGGCATTTGTACACATAGCTCCACGTCTACTGGATTTTGACCTGTGTGTCGCAGACATATCTTTTCCAAATTCATCTGTGCAATGCTAAGGGGGACACGTGGATTTTATTCTGTATCATTCCATTCAACAATGTATTGTGATGCAGTAGGTTAAAAGACAAGAAAACAAAGATATTTCCTTTTTCTGCAATAGTACCTTATCTTACTTTATGCTAAGATTTACAGAAGCAGATAAAACCTCTGTTTCCATATATTATTTCTAAGTAACTATTATGGTGTCCTGGAAAAAGGATTGGGCTTCATCGCAAGTAAAGTCTATGGCTTAAATCACAGACATTAATAAGCTGTATACCCTAATTATGTTGTAGGGCTTGTCCAACAAATGGAATTTGGTATTTTACTAATAGCTTGAGTTCAAGGTGTTTTGCAGCCAGGTGGATTTCCATAGATGAACGTAGGATCTGATACAAAACATCTTTAACTCAAACTATCAGAAAAAGGTTGTTACTTGTTTACTAACTTTTTAAAGAAATCTTTCTAAGTGTGGGAAGTACTCTTGCTTTACTCTAGATGATAAAAAGCCCTAAACTTTTTTTTTTTTTTTTCATAATTTGATTATACTTCCCCTTTAACTTGTTGTAAACCTGTTCCCATTTGAAGCAACTTTGACATCTGCACATTCAGCCTCTGAACCTGAGTCAAGACTTCCAAGTTTCAGAGTTAAGGTCCACCTCAGGCTTTACTCAGACAGCTATGTTGTCGGATTCTGACCCCTAAATAATCTATCATGGGGATCAGAAGGATTGCAGAATTCAGCCTTGGCTAGACTGACACATCCGCTCCCACACAAAAAGACCTGCCTGAAGGTGACTGTCAAGGTGCTTATTTTCTTTTAACTCCTTGAAAGATAAAGATGTTTTAATTTGGTACTACAAGCCCTCCTTAAAAAGGCACGTTCAGGAAATCATTATAAAGGCTCATTGAACAACATCAGGGGTCTAACAATACTATTTCAAATAGCTCGAATTTAATTTGAAACATTTAGGTAAATAGACCTATTTAACCATAGAGAGCAAAGCACAAAAACAATCCATCCTCTCCAAAAAAAAGAATGGTTCCACCAGTAAATAGTTTCAAGATTGCTTTTATAGAGTTGAATATTTGTTATGGTATTATAAAATAATTATTTGTGTTTTTGGGATCAACTTTATATTGCAGAAAGCATTTTCTAAGTAAAGACCTTGGGTTTATTTTCATGGTCCAGTTGAGCACCTCAGAACCATAATAACATTTCTCCCAATCCTTTCTCTGAAAAACGACTGTTATTAATGACAAAACAAACATATCTATGTTTAAAGGTATCTCTAAAGCTTATAGATGTCATTTAGTATGAGAATCTGCAATCTGTAAGTAACTAAATGGGCTTAAACCAGCAGTTCAGTAAATCAGAATAATACATTTAATGAGTTTAACCTTTGTAAATCTCTTTGGTAAACACACATCATGGATTAACTGAACAGACGAGTGATTACTTCTCATTATTACTTCTTATCTGGTCACATTACCCTCACACTATCATGTATTTAGTGCCAGTATTGAGGATTAGTGAAAAATAATGGCTACATCATAATTTTTCTTATGTCAATTGCCGACACAATGAGGCAGATATAACAACTAGTGTAATTCTGGGCAAACCATCTGCACCATATGGAACAAATAAAAATTACCAAAATCCCTATTTATTTGATTGAGGATTTTAACCCCATGAACTCTACCACTGTCTAAAAAGCATTGTTTTGCAATGTGATAGGTACCTCTAGCTTTCACAGACTTTAAAACCCATTTAAATCAGTGGGAATTTTTATTTTTCCCCTGTGGTGCTATTGGCTTGCTCCAGAAAATAAAATGAATAAAGTAATTGGAATCAGTGATAACCTGCAGAATATATGGCAGGGGATGGGCCCCATGGGGAAAAACTTTCATGTTCAGTCTAAATTGCACTTGTCCATCAGTGAAGCACTGCAGATAGGGAGTGGTTTGGTCTAGAATATTAGAGCAGGCTAGACTAATGTTATAAGAGTAGAAGTGTAGTCTTAAAGGGGAACTTTACAATAGAAAAAGTTTATATATATATATATATGTATATATATATATATATATATATATATATATATATTTCTCTGTCGTCCAATACAAGTTACTGGTAACTTTGGGTAGGCGATCCGCCCCTTTAATTAGACAGGAACAATTCTAGAATTGAATGCAGGGGGTGGAGCCTACCTTCCCTCCTTGGCTGCAGCTAGCCATCCAGTTCCAGTAAGATTTGTTCCTTGGTGAGGACACAGGCAAGAGAACAGTTCTGCTATAGTTTTAGCTAATTTTTTTATTTTTCTGTTAGAAATGGAATACCACCATTAGGCGGATTACCATAACTGACAATGCCCTTAGATGTGCCTAGCTCAGTAACCAGGTGCTTTTTGTGGACCTTAAGCCCTGGGGGGGAAATCTTGGGTTCAAGTTCTTTCCTCAGGAGTTGCCCACTGAGGCTTCTTCTTAACCCTTTGAGTGCCAGAGTGGTACTCAACGCATTGCAAATCAATGAGTTGCATACCACTCTGACACTCAAAGGGTTAATACATGGTAGTCTGAAGACAGAAGATCTGCAGGAAAGGTGAGCAACCCTTTCAGTGCTGCAGGTCCACATGTCCCACAGTGCCCCTCTGCACAGGGGTTTTCCTTTGCAGTTCCTATTGCACACTCCTGCACTCATTAGGTTTATCTGTATGTCTGTTGGGTGTTTTGGAGCAAGTTTATGTGGTAACGTAACCCTTTAGCTGCTGGTTTTGCATCTTTTGGGGGTTATTGCCACTTTCCCTACTGGGTTCAGTGTTTTTTGGGTCTTCTAACATGTTTTAGTGATGTTTCATGTACTTTTAATTCACCTTTAAGGCGCGATTTACCGCATAGACACCATTGCTCCATTCATTTCTATGGGACTATGCAGTTTGGGACATATCACTGCAACAGCTCAATATAGCGACTTCAGGGATAGCTCATTTTAATTGTCTGCCCTTGCTCTGTCATCCGGTTAATGTTTTAAGTGTGTTGGGGGGCTCAGGGGGCTTTGGGCACTATTATAGAGATGGGGTGAAATTTTTATTTTACACACTGTATTTGGGTGATTCCTTATACTTTAAACATTTTTGACACTGTGAGAATGTCTAATCCATTGGAGCTTGGGGCCAGGCCTAAGACTAAGGACGCTGGGGTCTCTGTGTCCTCTATTGCGCATTGTTCCTCATGTCATTCAGGGCTACCTAGAGAATTCTCAGGTCATTTATGCCCATCATGTTCTGATGTCCCTGAGTCTCTTCCAGGGACCTCCAACCATGCATTAGAGCCAGTTTGGGTGCAAGAGTTCAAGGCTGCTACTAGAGACCTTTGGTTTATATTGCAACTCTTTCCATCCCAGTTACAGGGGGTCTTCCACTCATGGCAGATCCCTTCTTCCATCAAATCTTCCCTGTTGAAACATAGTAACATAACATAGTAACATAGTAATTTAGGTTGAAAAAAGACTTGCGTCCATCTAGTTTAACCCTTTTCCTATTCCTGTTTATCATTGTTGATCCAAAAGTAGGCAAAAAAACCCCCTCAATAAAGCAATTTCAAATTCTGCCTTGAATGGAGGGAAAAATTCCTTCTTGATTCCAAATGACAATCAGATTTCTCCTTGGATCAACAATCCCTAACTAAATATTAATCCCAATACTAACGTACATAGCTCTCTATGTTATGCTCTTTTAAATAAGTATCCAGGCCCTTTTTAAAGGCATCTAATGTATTCGATAGCACCACCTCCTCAGGCAGTGAATTACATACCTTTATTGTCCTTACTGTAAAGAAACCCTTCCGCTGTTGTAGATTAAATCTCCTTTCCATAAGCCTAAGCGGGTGGCCCCTTGTCCTTATACTGTTCTGTTAATGAACAGGTCTTTGGAGAGCCTTTTATATGGGCCCTGAATATATTTATGCAGTGTTATCATATCCCCTCTAAGATGCCGTTTCTCTGCTGTGTACCAGTTTAACTTTTCTAGCCTTTCTTCATAACTAAAGCTTTCCATTCCCCTTACTAGTTTTGTAGCCCTCCTCTGCACTCTCTCTAGTTCCATAATGTCCTTTTTCAGAAAAGGTGCCCAGAATTGAACAGCATGTTCTAGGTGGGGTCTTACCATGGACCTGTAAAGAGGCATAATAATATCTTCCTCCCTTGAGTCAATACCCCTTTTAATACATGCCAATATTATTGGCCTTTGCAGCTGGCACTGCATGCTACTGCTAAGTCTATTGTCTACCATTACTCCCAAATCTGCAGGGAGTACCTGATGTATCAGATTCCTCTGAGGAGGATCTCTTGGTGGATTCAGATGTTGACAAATGTTCTGCTGTGGGCTCCTCTCAGTTTTTTTGGGACCCCTTTGAGGCTGATCCTGAGCCCTCGGCTGAGGGCCTGATCAGGGCTGTCTTAACCACTCTAAACATTCCCTTAGTCCAAGAGGTTTCTTTGGATCCCTCTGATGTTTTTCAGGAGCCTAAGAAGCCCCTTACTTGTTTTCCACCTAATCCCACTCTTGACCTCCTTGTGTCTGATGAGTGGAAATCTCTGGACAGGAAACCTTCTGTTTCCAAGAAATTTTCCAAGCTTTACCCCTTCTCTAAGCCGGCGCTTACTTAGTGGGTTCATCCCCCCAAAGTGGATGCTCTTATCTCCAGGCTTTCTAAGTCTACTGCCTTGCCAGTTTCTGATGCGTCCTCTCTGAAAGACTGGACAGACAAGAAACTTGAGGTTTCCATCAAGTCCATTTTTGCCACTGCTGGTACTGCCATGTGCCCAACATTCTCTGTGGCATGGGTTAACCGGGCAATTGCGATCTGGACTAAACAGCTCACTCTGGCTGTCCATCAGGATGCTCCTACTTCGGATATGTTGGGGCTTCTTGGCAACATTTCTGAGGCCCAGCACTATATTTCTGCTGCCTTATTTGATTCCATCCATCTGGTGGCAAGGGTTTTCCACCATGTCTGTGGTTGCCAGACGAGCTCTTTGGCTCAAGATCTGGTCTGCTGACACTGCTTCCAAGAAAACCTTGCTCTCCATGCCTTTTAAGGCACATCATTCTTTGGGCCAGATCTTAAGGATCTGATTAGTGAGGCCACAGGGGGCAAAAGTACCCTTCTGCCTTTGGTTCCCAGGAATAAAATGCCTCTCAAGCATAATCGTTTTTTTAGTTCCTTCCAGACTGAGACACGTCCAGTGAACCAGGTGGTTCCCTCAGCTCTGCATGCCTCCTCCAAGCCCAAACAGCAATGGAAGCCCAAGGTCTCCTCCAAGCCTAAGGCTTCCAAGCATTCTTAGACATGACTCGCTGAACCCAGGTCCCCACTCAGCTGTGGGTGGCCGTCTGCGTCACTACCACAGCATTTGGGAGGACTCAGTGGCTGACCTGTGGGTTTTACAGGTGGTGGCGGAAGGGTACAGGATTGTTACAGCTTACCTTGGTTTCAGCATCATCTACAGGTGCGAGGCTTCAAGCATGCAGCAGACCTCTGTTTTATGTGTTTGCTTCCTGTAGTCTTCTCCTACCTACTTCCTCCCTCTGAGCTGCTTCTCCTACCTACTTCCTGTGGAGGGGTTTAAAAGGCAGACTGAGTCCTGACTCAGCTGCCCTTGCATTGTTCATAGCAGTTCTATTACCTTGGGCACTGTGAATGACCTGGCTAGTCTTCCATCCAACCTGGTGCTTACCTGTGGCTCTGTCTGACTATTCTTTTGCTTATCCCTATAGTGGACACCCAACCTGGTGCAGACCTCTGTGGCTCTGGCTGACTACCTGAACTGTGTATGACCTGACTTGTCTGACTACCCCCTCTAGTGCTGAAATGTGGCTCTGTCTGGCTACTCTTATAGTTGTTCCTTGTACCTAGCAGACACCCAACCAAGTGCAGACATGGGGCTCTGGTAGACCAGCTCTGATACTGACTGCAGGCGAGTCAGCTATCTATTCCATTCTGACTGTAGGCGTGAGTCAGAGTTGGCTCAGAGTTTGCTCCATTCTGACTGCAGACTTGAGTTGGAGTTCGCTCCATTCTGACTGCAGGTTTGAGTCAGAGGTCGCTCCCTACTGACTGCAGACCTGAGTCGGTACGCCCACTACGTCGGATCAAGATCCTGTGTTCCTGTTCCTGGTTCTTGCTGAGACTACCAGTGGCTAAGGCCTAGTCTCTAGAACTGCGGTTTAGCCTTGCATCCTAGTATTTCTAATAGCAGGGTTGCTGGCTTAACACTTTGTCTGTTCCTTTGTATGTATATACTTTCTTTGTTCATTTTGTCAATAAAATTGCATTAACTATACCGTACTGACTCCTGATCTTTTCTGGGTATCTGTGACAAGTATCCCTTTTGTCTCTCTTCCTCCCTTTCGCTTTTTTCCCTCTCATACGCCCCAAGATGCAGAGAAATGCAATCTGTTCCATGGCGCTATCCAGGTCCTTCTGGACAAGTACGTTCTGGAGCCTGTTCCAGTTCAGTACAGAGGTATGGGTTTTTACTCAATGGTTTTTGAAAGATCTCAATTCCTTTGTGATCAGGACTCATTATCACCAGGAGTCCCTAAGGATGGTGATTTCTTCTATGTCCCCGGGGGAATTCCTTGCCTCTCTGGATCTTCAGGACGCGTATCTACACATCGCCATTCTTCCAGAGAGCAAGTATCTCAGATTTGCCTGCGACCAAGGGTAATTTCAGTTTTCAGCTCTTCCCTGTCCTGGGAGTTTTAGTATCCATCCTCCATCGGGACAGCATCAGAGTTACTCCATACATGGACGACCTGCTTCTGAAAGCCCCCTCTGCAGAACGTCTTCATCAGCAGGTTCAGGACTGAATTCATGCTGTCACCCATCATGGGTGAATCATCAACATGGACAAGTCAGATCTTGTCCCATCCCAGTGTCTGGTCTTCCTTGGCCTTTTCTTCGACACTCGGCAGAGCATGATGTTTCTCACGGATGAGGTGGCTGACCAGATCACCCAAAGAGTATCTGCTGTTCTGGCTTTCGATCCAGTTCCAGCCAAGAAGCTGTCCTCTCTAGTGGGGAAATTCATCTTCACCATAGAAGGGGTCCCATTTGCCATAGCTCACACCAGGCAACTCCAGAGGTTTGTGATCCAGGTGTGCAGGGGTCAGCTGAACCTTCTGAAGACATCTGAGTCACTTCCTCTTCATGTGGAACTAAGTTTGTCCTGGTGGCTCGACCTCTCTAATCTGCCGAAGGGCAAGTCCTTCCTAGTATCCTTCTGCACCACGGTGATGACGGATGCCAGCCTTTCCAGATGGGGAGCGGTCCTGGGTCGCCTATCACGGTGCCCGTGATTCCAGTGACTGAGCGATATTGTTACTTCCGGGTTTACCTTTGCCTCATTCTTATTGGCTCTGTGAGGGTGACTCCTCCCAGGGTTTGCCTTTATATACTCCCTCCTGTCATTCTAATGGTGCCCTTTCGTGGTGTACCCGTACCTAGCGTTTATGACTACTTGTTCCTATTTCCGTATATGACCCGGCTCGCCTGACTACGCTTATATTCCTGATGCTCCTGTGATCCAGTTCCGTTGCTGACTTTGGACTGGCTGACTAACTCCGTGTGTACAGACCTGGCTTGGCTGAGTATCCGATTCCATTACCGACTAAGGACTGGCTGACTCACTTCCGTGTGTACCGACCTTGCTTGGCAGAGTATCCGATTCCGTTACCGACTAAGGACTGGCTGACTAACTTTGTGTGTACCGAACTGGCTTGGCTGAGTATCCGATTCCGTTACCGACTAAGGACTGGCTGACTACTCTGTGTGTACCGACCTGGCTGGGCTGTCTGGTTGTACTATCTAGGATTGGCTGACTATTCCAACCTGGCTGAGCATCTGGTTCCGTTGCCAATGGGACTGGCCGACTATCTCCATGTGTACCGATTAAGGCAACGCTGGCTACTGATCAGTCAAATTACGCACACTGCTCACTCCCACTCGCTATACTGCACTGTGCCTGTTAGGCCTATCTGCTCCAGTAGTCTCCCGGGGCTTGTGGGAGCCTGGTCTCTCGCCAGTGTCTGTGTTGCCACCGGTAACCCTAGTGTACTAGGGTCCAGTCTGTGCCAGACTCCTGCCCGTGTTGCCTACGTTAACCCTAGTGTTCTAGGGTCAGATTACTGCCAGTGTCTGGTCTATGTTGCCTCCGTTAACCCTAGCGTGCTAGGGCTGAGTCATTGCCATAGTCCTGTCCATGTTGCCTGCGTTAACCCTAGCATTCTAGGGTCAGTCCACTGTCAGAATCCTGTCTGTGTTGCCTCCGTTAACCCTAGCATGCTAGAGCCAAGTCATTGACATAGTCCTGTCTGTGTTGCCTCCGTTAACTCTAGCGTTCTAGGGTCAGACCACTGCCAGAGTCCTGTCTGTGTTGCTGCCGTTAACCCTAGTGTACTAGGGTCAGATCGCTGTCAGTGTCCAGTCTTTGTTGCCTCCGTTAACCCTAGCGTTCTAGGGTCAGTCCGTTGCCAGAGTCTTGCCTGTGTTGCCTCCATTAACCCTAGAATTCTAGGGGCAGGTATCTACCTGAACACTGTCTGTGTTGCCTCCGCTATCCCTAGTGTGCTAGGGAATTGCCCTGCAGTTACCCATCACCTTGTGTCACCTATTGGCAGTGTAGGGTTGTTGAGGTTATTCTTGTTCCTGAACCTGTCCACGGATCAAGCCTACAAAGTCTTAGATCTACATATATATATTATTGCTACTGTGATATTCTTCATCCTGACCCGAGTCAGATCTGGGAAGTACTTGGTATGAACCTCATCTGGACCTGAGTGGGTTGACTGTTCTATTTATTTTCAATAAAGATTTTTAACCTTACCTAACTGAGTGTTCTTACGAAACTGTCATCTGAGTGCACAAGGTCCATGGTCTCCAAAGGAATCTCTCCTGCCCATGTTGGAGCTTCGGGCGATATTCCATGCCCTTCGTCATTGAGCTCCCCAGCTGAAAGAATGCCCAGTCCAGGTACAGTTCAACAGCGCCACGGCCATGGCCTACATCAACAAGCAGGGTGGAACAAGAAGTCTCGCTGCTAGGTTAGAGGTCAAGGCTATTTTGTCCTGGGCAGAAGAACACGTTCTTGCCATATCCCCAGTATACATTCCTGGTGTAGATAACATCATGGCGGACTTCCTCAGTCGACACACGGTGTCATTGTTCAGAAGTGGGGTCTTCCTTGCATCGACCTGATGGCGACAAGACACAACTGGAAGATCCCGAGGTTCTGCTCTCGCTGGAGGGATCCTGTAGCTCTAGCGGTGGATTCCATGTCCATTCCTTGGTTATTTCCTCTGGCTTACATCTTTCCTCCCCTTCCCATATTGCAGGGTGTTACGGAAATTGAGACTGGAGCTATCATGGTGCCCATGATTGCTGCCTTTCTTTGTCAGTTACCTGAAGGGGGCTCTCCATTGGCTGTCTGCCTTCAACCCGCCCTGCATTGCCTATTTTGACTGAGCTTGGGCACCCTTTGGTTGCCCTTTCATGTTGTCTCTATGCTGCTTGCACTTGCATTGAGTTCCTGAGCTTCCTGGGCCATTTCTCTGTTCCTGCTCATCTGTGATCGCCAGAGTTCCTGCCTACCAGTTCCATGGTTCCTGCATCTGTTCCTGATTCGGTTGAGGTTGCTGTTCCTGCTGCTGTTTCCTGCCACCGTTCCTGATCTGGTTGACTGCCCGTAGACCTGTATCCTGTCCATCCTCGGCTGGGTTCCTGCTCCTGGATCGCCTGCAGTGTGCTGGTCTCCTTCAGTCACCCTGGCGACATTTCATCCTGGTTCGCTCCACATACAACCGTCTGCCGTTGCACCGGTAGAGATCTTGGTTATTCCAGTACGCGGGTACTGGTTCGCTCCACATACAACCGGCTGCCGTTGCACCGGTAGAGGTCTTGGTTATTCCAGTACGCGGGTACTGGTTCGCTCCACATACAACTGGCTGCCGTTGCACCAGTAGAGATATCGGTTATTCCAGTACGCGGGTACTGGTTCGCTCCACTGCCAACCGGCTGTTGTTGCACCGGTAGTGATCTTGGTTATTCCAGTACGTGGGTACTGGTTCGCTCCCCATACAACCGTCTGCTGTGCACCGATAGAGATCTTGGTTTCTCCAGTACGCGGGTACTGGTTTGCTCCCCGTACCGGGTGCTGTCTCACCGGTAGAGATTTGGGTTACCCTGGTACGCGGGTACTGGTTCGCTTCACGTATACACCGGTTGCTCATTGTCATCTATAGCACCGGTGCTGGTTGTGTTACTCCAGTACGCGGGTACTGGTTTGCTCCGTGTTTACCGGCTGCTGTTCAGTCCTAGACAGCTCCGGAGAGCCTCCTGTCACTCCAGTACGCGGGTACTGGTTCGCTCCATGTAACCGGTTGCTGTTCAGTCCTAGACAGCACCAATAGATTGGTTATTTTCCCCAGTGCGCGGGTACTGGTTCGCTCCTTGTATTTACCGGTTGTTTGTTGCAATATCTATCTGCACCGGTCGAGACTGTGTCTCCGCTGCAAGTATACTGGTTTGCTTCAGCACTACTGACTATCCTGTGGGCCTCAGTCGATCATCCTATGTGACTGGTCTATCCATCTAGCCAGTGACCGAGGCCATAGCTGCTGCCATCCTGTCCCGCAGTCCAGGCTGCCTTGTCCGGTGTATTGGTAAGGCCGGTAGAACTTATTCCTCTTGTTTCCAACGTTTGGTTGCCTTACCTGGTATTGGCAAGGCCGGTAAAGCCTCTGTCCTTGCTGTCTCAGTCTCAAGGCTGCCTTGCCCGGTATATTGGCAGGGCCGGTAGAGCCTACACTATTCATTGTACCAGTCTCCATGCTGCCTTGCCCGGTATATTGGCAAGGCCAGTAGAGCCTATACTATTGCTGTACCAGTCTCCAGGCTGCCTTGCCCTGTATATTGGCAAGGCCGGTAGAGCCTACACCATTCATTGTCCTAGCCTCCTGGCTGCCTTGCCCGGTATATTGGTAAGGCCGGTAGAACCTTTTCCATCTTGTGCCACCTAAGGTTGCCTTACCCGGTATTGGCAAGGCCGGTAGAGCCTGTTTCTCATTCATTGTATTACTACTAATGCTACTTTGTAAATCGCTATGCTATATGTGTATGCTACTCAATAGGGTTATCTTAAACTTTTCAATAAAGTTGTGTTTTTACCTAACTCTGTGCCTGAGAGTCTTAACAAACCGTGACAGGATCGTAGATCGAGATCCGCGAGCGAGTTGGCTACTAGGGCTAATTTCCCACCCTTGCCTCCCTCTCCTTCCATACCTCCGGGTCCTGCTACGGGGAGTATAGAACCTATGCAAGTGGGTTTCACACGGTTGTCCAAGGATGAACGCTCCTTCCGCCGCAAACAGGGCCTATGTATGTATTGTGGCAGGGAGGGTCACCTGTTAAAGACTTGTCCTGTGCGGCTGGGAAACGCTCGCACCTAGGCTCAAGTGGGGGACAGATCCTAGGTGGAGTAAACCAGTCCCCAGCAGGCACGTTAAACAAACCGGTACTCAATATTGTTGTCTCTTGGGCTTCTGAGTCTGTGAATACTCCTGCTTTGATTGATTCCGGCGAGGCCGGTTAGTTTATGGACAGGGACTTTGCTATTTTGCATAATATTCCTTTGTTGAACAGAGACTCTCCGCTTGATATTGAGGCTATTGATGGGAGGCCTCTGGTACCACCACAAGTCATGCAGGAGACATGCCTGTTATCTGTTTGCATTGGAGCACTTCACAAAGAGACCTTACAGATCCAGATAATCCAGTATCCCCATTTTGAAGTCATTTTGGGGTTTCCATGGTTGCATAAGCATAATCCCAGACTGGACTGGAAGACATGTGAGATATTGTCTTGGTCCAAACACTGTAACACTCATTGTCTAAGACATCCTACTAAAATCTTGTGTACCTCTCCCTCCCTACCGCTTGAATACCAATCATTCAGCGATGTATTCAGTAAGGGAGAGGCTAGCACTTTGCCTATACATCGCCCATACAATTGTGCTATTGATATTGTGCCAGGCGCTATGCCCCCTAGGGGTAGGACTTACCCGTTGTCCTGTGACGAGAACCGGGCCATGGAGGAGTATATCAGTGACGCCCTGGCTCGGGGCATTATTCGTAAATCTTCCTTGCCCTCGGGGGCTGGATTCTTTTTTGTTAAAAAGAAGGACGGGGAGCTCTGACCTTGTATTGATTATAGGGTTCTCAACAAAATAATGATAAAGAACGCTTATCCCTTTCCACTCATCACCGAATTGTTTGATCGGTTAAAAGGCGCATCCATCTTTACCAAACTAGACCTGAGACGGCATAAAATTTAGTTCGGATTAAGGAAGGTGATGAGTGGAAAACAGCCTTCAATACTCGTACGGGGCACTATGAGTACTTGGTCATGCCATTTGGTCTGTGCAATGCCCCGGCGGTATTTCAAGAATTTATAAATGATGTGTTAAGGGACTTATTACAATCCTGTGTAGTCATGTACCTAGACGACATTTTGATATATTCTCCTGACCTGGAGACTCACCGCAGGCATGTCTTGGCGGTCTTGCAGTGGTTGAGAGAGAACAAGCTATATTGCAAACTCGAGAAGTGCGATTTCCATAGGTCTAGTGTGGCTTTTCTAGGTTATGTGATCTCTTAGGAGGGCTTCGCTAAAGGACAAGCTTTCAGCAGTGCTGCAGTGGCCGCGCCCCATGGGCCTCAAACCCTTGCAGCGATTTTTAGGGTTTGCAAATTACTATAGGAAATTTATTCGCAATTATTCCAGAATTGTTATGCCACTCATGGACATGACCCACAAGGGAGCCAACGCCTCAGAATGGTCCCCAGAGGCGATTAGGGCATTCGAAACTCTGAAGTCTGCATTTTCCACTGCCCCAGTTTTGTCGCATCCTACTCCTGGGTTGCCATTTACTTTGGAGGTGGATGCTTCTGAGACTGGAGTAGGGGCAGTATTGGGCCAAAGACCAGGTCCTGATAAGACATTGAGACCATGCAGATTATAGATAACTGTCTCTATCTTCTGTATACTCTGTTTGCCTTTACTCCCTGGGGACCTTGGACTCCCACACTGTTCCTCTGAGATATCCTAAGTCTCAGGCCTGGGGATAAGAAACGAATACACGCAGACACGAATCTTGTGCTATAACTTCTTATCCAATTTATTAAGCGAAATTCACCAGTTTATATAATGCAAAATCAGTGGGTGGTAGGCATGTTAATTAGGGGGAGAGATTTCCCCTCCCATGATACATGAACAGATATGGACATTGTCGGTCATTTAACCAATGGGAAGACAGAGGGAGATCACTAGTTAAAGGCTTCGGACACATTACACCTGCAAATTGGCAGAATGCCCCTTACCGCAGCAAGGACAAAACAAGTTATGAAAAGATTTGTTCTGGACATGTTGTTCAACTAATTTCAGTGTCACAAGGTTGATATCATTTTCTTAATTAGCTCTTATCAAACTATAACTGTTAGAGCAAACCATAGCTAGAAATATTGTATTTTAGCAGAGTATAGCCAATGCGCATCTGTAGGCCTTGCAGAAGCAAATATTTTCCCTTTCAGTCCCCTCTTTTGTTCTTATTAAAAGAACAATAAATCAACCCTTAATTGTTACACAAAGGCCCCCCCCAGGTTGTTTGGTAATTATTCTGTCAATCATCTTAGTAGGAGGGGGGTACTGGTAATGGTGGAAGGGGGCGTGCCTTTTCATAGACATCACTCAGTACTAGTGCTTGGAAAGGAACATCATAAGTGGGGTCTAACTTTTTGATGGGAATGTCTTCACAGCTACACTCTTTGCTTGACCGGTGTTTGGTAACGTGAACAAAAGGGAAACTGACTTTACCAACTGAGGGCATAGTGAAGCGGGCACAACTAATAAGGAATGGGCAGCACTGGGCGAAACAGCAGGCCATGAGAAGGATGGAAACACAAAGGAGAAAACCTATCACCAGTGTCTTGAGCCAGGCCAAATTATGAAGCCATGACCACAACCAATCCCACCACTCATCTCCTATTGTACTCGGTTTAATATTGTTAACTATGTCATGCAATCCCTGGATATGATCCTGTATTGACTTAGAATGGTCAGATAGATTGAAGCAACACATTCCCTCAAATTCCTCGCACCCATGATTATGCTTCAATAACAGATAGTCAATGGCGGCCCTGTTTTGGAGTGTCATGCCCCTAAAGCTCTTAACATCAGCCAGGAGTTCTTCCATAGCAATAGAGGTGTGGTTAATAGCCTTGACCATAGCACAGGCGAGTTTTCTAATGGTCTTTGCAGTGCCTACTGCCAAACCAGGGACCCCAATGACTGAAATGCCTAGAGATAGAATTTGTGCATCACTCATTAGCCTGATACTGGAATCACAATCTTCTGGCAATTGTAAGGCCTGCCGTTTGACCTGCCCTATATCTGGGATGGGTGTTCTTGTTGGTGGGTCAGATCTAGAGGGTAATGATATGGCAATCCTACTAATAGCACATAGTCCACCTATGGTGTTCCCTGGAATATAGGAGTAGGAAGTATTCCCACATGAAAGAAACCATCCTTTGGATAGCTTGACAGAGTAATAGGCAGTTTGGGTGATAACTGTAAAATTACAGGTCATTCTATTACGGGGCATCAAGCCCCCTACCAGTTATCTGTCCTCCTGGACTGAAAAAAAAAACTAGGGAATCCGGGAAAATACACACAATATTCTGCTGGGGCAATATATATGGTACGTATGGATGTCATATTTGGCCACAAACTGTTAGCAGGGATAAAGCTGATCCAAATCTGACAAAAATTGGGGGTCTGCATTATGTCTAAAGCCATATATGACCATACATTTGGAGTCTCTATTTCCCCAAAATGTCTGCGGGCCCTAAGGAGGATGGATCTAGTCTCATTACGAATCAGCATAGTTTCAGAATGATGCACATAGTAAAGCATGGTAATCATAGTAATGAGCATTACAACACTCAGAATTATCATATAAACACGTTCAAAGTTTCGATATGGTGGATCTGGGGTACGTAATCCAAATCGGATGTAGCTCCTTCCACCAACAGAGTCATTGTCAGAGTGTTCTTGGGGAGATTGTTCTTGATGGGTTAGTGGCAGATAGAGAGTAAGGAATTCATCAACGAACTGTTCATCAAGAGACAGTGTTATTTCATCACGGGAGCCTTCTTGACGCTACATGTGTGTATCCATGTTGGGCTATTCTCAGTCAATACAGCTGTTTGGGTTCCTGCGAGGATGGTAGTTCGTTCACCAAATGGGGGGTCCAAAGTCTTGTTTCAGACGAGTTATTTGACTAATACGGAGTCGCCTGGTTGGAATGGGTGCACTGGCTTGCCTGTAGGTAAGGGAAGAAAAAAGACTAACATCACCATAGATGCCATTCAATTTATCAATAGATTGTGATACATAGTCATATTTAATACATTCCAAGTCACCTAAAGACTTGGGGCACTTATGTGACTTTGCCTAGTACCTTTCCTCAATTTATCCTTAATTAAACTATTGTCCTATTGATCATCAGATGGCATCCAAATCCAGGAATTATTTCTGTACATAGTACTTTTGCAATGGTTTTGGTGTTTTCCCTGGCCACAGGAAAAGGCTTTGACCCATTTGAAAATCTAATCACATATAACCAACAGGTATTGGATGCTTCCTGATTTGGGCATGTGTGTAAAATCTATTTGTAACTGTTGCATTGGTCCCTCAGGCGGTGGCAACTGGTCATGAACACTATGCATTATTTTATTTATTTTTTTATTTATTTTTTTTTTTGTAAATTATTTATTATGTATATGAGACATCTATATATTTAATTCTCTACTAGTTCTATTTTTGTAAATTATTTATTATGTATATGAGACATCTGTATATTTAACTCTCTACTAGTTCTATCAAATTCATAATTACAAACCTAGTCTGTATGGAGTTATACGTCTGTTTCTTATCAGGTCTTTTAAGGTATCCCCATTCTACCCTCCTTGTCTGACCATAGACCATTATGGTCTAGTGTCAGACCCTCCTTTTATCAAAACTGTAGGTCATTCTTAGAGATTAATACTCGCAATGAGTATATATTGGGGATGGAAATGGAGTTATCATTACCATGTGGAACTGAATGTCTGTGGTAGTATTATAAACTGGGTAGGGTGGACCATGTAAGGCTGCGTCTTTTGAAATGTCATTTACAAACGCATTCACACTAGCGTCATTATTGTCAACTGTACTGTGGCCCTTGCATGTGAGTACTGCTATGGTTTATGGCAATAATATAAAATCCAACAGATCATTAACCACTTGATGATGTAAAAAATAATTTCTGTCAGCTGTCACAAATCCTCTATTTTTCTATATAATTCCAAAACTATGCACCACACCAAAAGCATACCTGAAATCTGTCACTATAGGCACATCTCTGTTTACTAATAATGAGCATGCTTGTGTTACAGCTGTTAGTTAGCAGCTTGGACAGATAGAAAAGGGAAAGGGTTAGCCATTAATACCGTATCTGGTAATTGCACTACAGAAAATACTGTCAGGTATATGCACCCTATCAGCTGGTTTTGCGCATGACCCATCCACATATATTGTCTCACTGCATTCAAAGGGAACAGACTACAGGTCAGGTCATAATGAGGTATCCATTATTATTACTCTTTATATATATATATATATATATATATATATATATATATATATATATATACACACATATATATAGCGCCAACTAATTCCTCAGTGCTTGTACAATAGGGAATGAATGATCTATAATTAATCATGTGCCTCAACCTCTGATATGTCAGAGGGAGAATATAAAAGTAATGTATGTAAGATCACAAAGAGTACTGAGTGTGAAAGGTAATATAGAATGTATAAATAGTGTCATAACCAAATCCTTTCTGTGCACTCATGTGTCTGAACCGCTCCTACCATCAGACTGCTACTGCTCCTAAGCATTCAGACGGGCCCTGAACCACTGATGATATTGCTTTAAATAATAAACCACCAACCTACAGTGTAGTCATTTATTTTCCTTTGTAAGGACATCCTGAAACAGTGGGACCTCCCTCCTTACAGTGCAGATGAACTGGAGAGAGTAGTTGGGCAGTCCCAGAACAGAAACAAAACATAAAGCTGTAGACTTTTGGCACTTTATATGCCATGTCCATAATCCATTGTATTACATCATGAGCATCTCTCAATGTATCCTGTCTCAGTGTGTAGTTGTGGTAAGAACAGTCTGAAATCCATTGTCTACAGTAAATACCATGCCTAGGAAAAATAACATTGCAGACTTTAGTCTTTGGCAGCAAGATAATGACTTTTACTCATTCAGGAGCCAGCAGCCACTGTCCATGTGACAGTACGAATCCTAGGTAGTTCACAGTCTCTTGACAATACTGTAGTTTAGCAGGTGATACCTTATGACCAGATGTTACAACAAAGAAGATGTATCTTTCACACAGGACTCTTCATCTGGGCTACACATCAACCACAAATCATCCACATACGGAAACAATGTGGAGCCACAATCAGGTGACCAAGACGCTAGGATTTTCCTGACTACAGCAAAATAGACAGTGGGGGAATCGATCACACAATCTATTTCACGTATACTGATTCCCTTTATACGTGAAAGCAAATAGTGGTTGCATGTCAGGGCACCCTGGAATGCTAAAAACAGTGCTGCACAAAGAAAAACAAGTGGCAAATGATGGTACTGCAAACAAAATATAGTTTGTATCAGGCACTAGGAGTGCAGAGTGCTGAATGAACTCATTTCACTGCCCTTGTATGTAGAACTTTCAACCAGCAAATAATTGGGAAGTGTGTGCAATGTGTCAGGTAAAATGTGTTATAGATACCATAGTGTAAATTGAGTCTAAGGATATGAACACTGATGCCTGAACCAGATTTTCCCCACAGATCCATAGAAATATTCCAGCATTTGCAACAATGGGACAATGAGTAGGGGTCAACCATATACCTTAAATTAAAACATTATTCCATACAATGCTGATACAATGCATATACACTGAGATCTAAAACAAACCACTAACCCTAGCGGTGAGGGCACATTACAAGAAAATATTCTCATCAATAATATGTTAACATCCAAGTTAAATTATAAAGAACATACAGGTATTATAGGGTTAGTCATTTACGTAGTTATGTGTTGATAAGCAGCAGGTTAACTGGACAAGTGTGATTAATTTAGAAAAAATTACAGTCTGTAACACAGTCTAAAACTATAAGCATGATTCATTTGAAGTCCAAAAACAAAACAATTTTACTACATTTACATCCCTTGGCATCTGTGCCTATCTACATATCCCTCAACCACATCCAGTCATCTTTCATCCAATTTCCCAGTTCACAAAACAATAAATATTTAACACAGCAAAAGCAGCTGCTTGATCTTGAAACTAGTACACTATGAAGAAAGAGATAGGGAAAGGAGTGAGGGAGGGGTAGCAGCTGCGGACACAGAAAAACTAACTTCTCATAGAACTAAAATTTTACAAGTATGGCGTCCTTAACCTCTTTTCTGCCATCATCATGTGAATAAAGCATATCAATATCACTGGAAACCTATTTTTGGTTCTCTAGCACCCTGATTCCATCTACCTCTGCATTTCCCTCTGCCTCACACTGAAATTATATTTCCACATTCTCTGTATCTTTCTTAAAACAACCCGTCACACCCATTATTCTTATTGCCATTTCCAAGGCTTCACTTTCTCAGCTATGCAAATTATCAATACACATTCTGACTACTTGAGCCACTTCATAACAAAGTGGTCCCAAATCGTCTACCTTAATAAGTCCACGTGCATTTTCCCAACCATTACCAAAGCTTTTCCACAAACATTCACTTTCCAGTTCCTTCTATCTAAATGCTGTCTCTCTCTTTTTTTTTTCGTAATATATATCACCTCCTACGTCAGTCAAAAAGGGAAATCATCTTTCTCACTCAAATTATCACAATTAACAGGTCATCTAGCACCCATGTGTTTTGTAATTATACTAACAAAAATCTGTAATCAGAAGTAGTCAATTGCTGTCTCTTAATATATATATTTTGTAATCAATATTGTGATCTTAGGGGATTTAAATGGGATTAAGACAATATTTAGTCCATACAGTCATTACTAACATATCTGGGGCCTTATTAACAACCTGGTCTCCCACAGTCATGAGCGGCATTTCTAGGACCAGGTCAAAAACATTTTTTTTTTTTTTTTCTCAGTCTTAACTTCTGTCTCAAATTCAACAATTTCTCTTCTATCTCCTTTTAAAAGTAAACCTATTTCTTACTCACTTAACTATTTGAACTCTAGTAATGTTATATACATATTATGTTGCACGCAGTATTTAACTCTTTATTGTCTTACCAGTATTACACTTCTTAATGGTTATTATAGAATTTCTAGGCTTAGATTGATTAATTCCCATAGTAATAATATCAAAGTCTCAGTCCAAAATAAACAATGTCTGTCAGGTCAGTATAGAGTGATATACAAATACACACATACATATACATACACATACATATTCACATGAACAACACAATTATAATTTAAGTTTAAAAGGTATCAGTGAGACCACTTACCAAGGTAAACAGAGCAATAAAAATAATATCATGCAACTGTTAGTTGTAACAGACAAAAATACAAGGACAGACAACAGAACAATATCACATATTCAGGCATTATAAGTCCCTTGTTTGGGTGTTTGCGTTTTTTCTTTTAGATTAACTCATTTTCCTTCCGGTCAATAGGGTGCTCATGTACGCTGCCCCTAAAAAATCACGAGGTAAAATATTCAATTCTTGTCTCCATAGGGCAGATTATCTACTCATGCCCATGTATATAAATCTCTCAGGGATAGACCTGGACAGATTATCTACTCTGACCCGTACATATATCAGGGGGACAAATTTGAGTGAACTATGTGGTCTAACCCCGTAAATCATCTAGAGACAAAGTATTGTTATTATTATTTTTGTGAAACAAACAATTTACTTTTGGACATAGTATTAGGTACGTTCTGTACATAAGAATTATTGGTGAATAACAATTATTATAACGTCATAGTATCCAGACATTATTACTTAAACACATGCATTCAAGTTACATTAATAAGTGTTATATGAAAATGCAGGGAAATGTAATGCCATATACATAACATGAAAAATGGTTAGTATCAGTCATATAACAAACAAGAACTAAAATACATATAATTCTGTTAGTTTAACAATATGACTTATTCAATCCCGAGGAAGGGTGTGTGTCCATACTTTACAGGAGCCTGGTTACCCTGTAATCAATATTTCACTATACTGAGGCCAGGACTCGAACCTGCCTCCCAACCAGGTGCATAAATAACCTATCACCCACACATAATAATTAAAATTATGCGTGTCACCTGGTTATGTTGGACCTGGTTACCCAACTCCAATATTTCACTATACTGAGGCCAGGACTCGAACCTGCCTCCCAACCAGGTGCATACGTGTCACCTGGTTATGTTGGGCCTGGTTACCCAACTCCAATACAGACCAATCAGGTGCCTATAACTACCATATTAACCCACACATGACACTTTAAAACACTAAAAAAAATATCATGTTTGTCACCTGATTAAGTTGGGCCTGGTTACCCAACTTCAATACAGACCAGTCATCCACAAATAATAATATCCTCAGAGACAAGTGAGCAGACCATACGTATAACAGCATATATATGAAAACACATATATATATATATATATATATATATATATATATATATATATAAAATATAGTCAACTCACCGTCTGTGAAGATTCTGCCGACTACAGCCAAAATTGTAGATAACTGTCTCTGTCTTCTGTATACTCTGTTTGCCTTTACTCTCCGGGGACCTTGGGCTCCCACACTGTTCCTCCGAGATATCCTAAGTCGCAGGTCTGGGGATAAGAAATGAATACACGCAGACACGAATCTTGTGCTATAACTTCTTATCCAATTTATTAAGCGAAATTCACCAGTTTATATAATGCAAAATCAGTGGGTGGTAGGCATGTTAATTAGGGGGAGAGATTTCCCCTCCCAGGATACATGAACAGATATGGACATTGTCGGTCATTTAACCAATGGGAAGACAGAGGGAGACCACTAGTTAAAAGGCTTCGGACACATTACACCTGCAAATTACTTCATCATTTGGCAGAATGCCCCTTACCGCAGCAAGGACAAAACAAGTTATAAAAAGATTTGTTCTGGACATGTTGTTCAACTAATTTCAGTGTCACAAGGTTGATATCATTTTCTTAATTAGCTCTTATCAAACTATAACTGTTAGAGCAAACCATAGCTAGAAATATTGTATTTTAGCAGAGTATAGCCAATGCGCATCTTTAGGCCTTGCAGAAGCAAATATTTTCCCTTTCACTGATTTAAAAAAAAAAAAAAAAAAAATAACCAAAGCTCAGAATCTGTATGACATTGGGGACTGGGAACTCTTGGCTATTATCCTGGCTTTACGTGAATGACGTCATCTGTTGGAGTGCACTAGGATGCCGATACTTATTCTGACTGATCATAAAAACTTCATGTACCTCTCTGAGGCTAAAAGGCTATACCCAAGACAAGCAAGATGGGCACTGTTTTTGTCTCGTTTCAATTTCATTGTCTCCTACTTACCTGGTACTAAGAATGTACGGGCTGATGCCTTGCCCAGACAATTTGGTTCGGATCCTGAAGCTGACTCTGTACCAGTGCCTATTATCCCTCCGGACCGTATACTCGCCACATTGCGGACCAGCATCACTTCACCATTAGGGGAGGAGATTTTGGCTTCCCAGGCCAATGCTTCCCCAGAAAAGCCTTTGGGCAAGTGCTTTGTGGCACTCCTGTCACTATGCCGGTGCCCTTTCGTGGTGTTCCTGACCTGATGCTTGTTGCTGTGTTCCTGTTCTGTGTATGATCCGGTTTTGTCTGACCTTGCTCCTGTCTCCGTCGCCCGTATTGTTGGACCTGGCTTGCCTGACTACGACCCGTTACCGATTTGGCTGACTCCACTCTCTGTTTACCGATCCAGGCTTTAGCTGACTACCGCTCACTGTGTACTGATCCAGGCTTTGACTGACTACCTCCCTCTGTGTACCGATCCAGGCTTTGGCTGACTACCGCTCTCTGTGTATCGAACCAGGCTTTGGCTGACTACCACTCTCTGTGTACTGACCCAGGCTTGGCTGACTACCGCTCTCTGTGTACCGATCCAGGCTTTGGCTGACTACGCTTTCCGTATACCGATTCCGGCTTTGGCTGACTTCCTCTCTCTGTGTACCGTTCCAGGCTTTGGCTACTTGCCTAGTGTCTGCTTGTCACTAGTGCTTCTGTTGTCCCTGTCTTGTGCCCATTGCCTTTGCCTTAACGGTCTCTTGCCAGTCGGTGCTTATCAGTTGTCTCTGGTTGTGTTACCTGTCAGCCGTGCCTCATTGCAGCCTCCGTTACATGCTATACAGCCTGTGCCCTCTGTTCACTAGCGATGCTACCACTTGTCAGTCTGCTCTTACCAGCTGCCTCCGGTTGTGCTACCTCTCATCCTGTGCCTCCTTGCAGCCTCCGTTTGCATACTATACAGCCTGTGCTCTCCGGTCACTAGCGGTGCTACCACCTGTCAGTCCGCAATTACCCGCTACCTCCGGTTACGCTATTTAGAGCAGTCTGCCTATATCTACACCTGTTGCGCCCCGTGCAAACAGTGCCTACTCTGCGTGCCTCCGGGCACTTCCTCAATATACTCGTTGGTACTATTTCTTGGGCTGCCTTACCTGCTTATAGGTAAGGCTGGTAGAGCCTCCTCAATATACTTGTTGGTACCATTTCTTGGGCTGCCTTACCCGGTTGTAGGTAAGTCCGGTAGAGCCTATTTGCTTCCCTATATTGGGGTGTCTGCCTTGCAGTATAGTTCCCTCTTAAGGCCTCTCCGGACCTGTACTGCTGAGGTTTTGTTCCTGTCTCTTTTCCAGTCATTATTGCATATTTTGTTAACTGTTTGTACCCTGACCTGTGTCAGATTCAATATTATTATCCACTGTTTGAAGTCTGGACCCATGAAGGGCATCTCTGTTCTTTATTGAGTTGCTTAATAAAGCTTCATTGTTTTATCTTACCAAATTGTCTGAGTGTTCAATAAAACCGTGACAAGTTGTGGTAACAGGGAACTCTTTGTCCCATTCCCAATAGGGTTGGGTGAAAGTTGTTACCGTGTTCTTGCGAGAAATACGGCGAAAACCACGTTGTCCGCTTTTTCACAGGAAAATCCACTTTTAAATCAGCGATTAAATCTTTGCATTTTCCGCCCATTGGCCAAAATTCGTCACCATTTTTTATGTAGTTTTCGGCCTTTTCGCTATAAAAGTGTGACGTATTTGAGGAAGTGAAACACAATAGAAGCAGCTACAGAGTGAGGTAGATGTGCTGTGCTGTTCTGCTGTGATCTTGAGGCAAAAGTGAGGCAGGAGAGGCTCATAGCAACTGCTATCACTATAAGAAAGTTTAAAAATAATAAATGTAGGAACTGGAAGGACCCTTATGTGTCTACTGAGTCTGAGGAGGAGGAGTAAGTGAGCACTATTGAACCAATGATGTCCAGTCCCCCTAAATCAACCCTAGGGATCTTGAGGAATTTAATGGGAAGGGAGGAAGAAAAGGGTAGTACTAGTGAGAGCAGGACAGGTCAGCTGCCTGTGCCTGCTGCCAGATGTACTGCCCCTGCTGCCACCATTGATGTACTTGCTGCCAGATGCGCTGCCCCTGCTGCCACTAGTCCTGTGCCTGCTGCCAGTGCTGATCCTACTGCTGCCAGTGCTGAACCTGCTGCCAACAGTACTGTGCATGCTGTCAGAAATGCTGCCCCTGCTGCCCGTGCTGAACCTGCTAGTGTGTCACAGACCACCGTGGACACAGTGGGAATGAGGTCAACAAATGATGCGGGACTAGGACAGGTTCCACTTTCCAGAGGCAACAATACTCCTGGCCCTAGTTGCAGTGCTGATTCTGAGGCCGTAGCGGCAACATTATCCGCTGCCACAGTGAAGGGGAATGTGATGGTCAAGAAGAAGAGGCCATTCTTCTCCACCTGTTCCCTATCCCTCCCCCCTGAAGTCATGGGTGTGGGATTATTTTTGTCTTGGGGCAGGCACAGTGCAGTCATCACCAGTGGCATTGTGCACAATTTGTGACAAGTCAGTGAGAAGAGGAAAGGAGGGAACACACCTACTAAGTGCTGGAGGAGGGGCAGGTGGAAAGAATTATTGGCCAACTTCTTCTTTTCTCCACATATACTGGGGGCTACTTATTGTGCTGCTACTGCCTCAGGTACATCAATGGAGCTAGTTGTGGCATGTGGAACCTTCATCATCGATCACCCATGTTACTGCTATTGTTAATCCCATTCCCTTTCAGCTGACTAATCACCCTGCTGCTTAAACAACTCAGCAGCAGCAAGAACAGAAGTCTCAAATGTGCAATATGGACTCAGGAAGACATTTGACAATGGCAGCTATCCACTGGCCAACCTATCCAAGAAAGGTTTGGGCGGCACTCCAGAAAGCATTCAGGCGTGGATGGATAAAAACAGCAAAATTTATTGAAAAAGATAAAATAAAAGAGGCATGGAGAAAGACCCAAACAGCGAGACAAAGGAACGTGCAGGAAAAACCTACACCAACTAATGCGTTTCGCGCTTAGAACAACGCTTACTCATAAAGCATTTTTTTTCATCAGGGCTTGTGATTTAAACAAAATAAAAACATCTTCATACAAAAAAAATAAACAATTTTTGGGGGTTTGTTTATAACAAGCCTAAGTCCTAGAAATCAAGGTTTCCTCAGGGCTTGGGCCTCTAAGAACAAATCTAACAAATCATCCTGTACAAAATACTCTATCAAGTCAAGTATCAGTTCACCACAGTGGCAGCTTAGGACAGGGTTTCCTGTCTCTATCACTTTACATACAAATTTCTTTTTCTATTTTATTGATTTACTAGTTGAACAGCCCGTTACACGGGCCACAGTGCCTCTGGCAGCCGGTCGCGGGGCAGTCACGAGCGGTAGAGACTGCCCGCGCCGCTGCTGATACAGAGGTGGACGCTCCTTCGGAGCGCCCAGCTCTGTATCAGCTGTGGCGCGGGCAGTCTCTACTGCGCATGACTGCCACACGAGCAGCAGTGTCTACTGCGCATGTCGGGTGTTACACACGATTTAGCGAATTATTATATAGGATATTTTTATTAACTTCCCCCCAATACCAGTCAAGAACCCCCCAAAACAAATTCCCTGTTCAACTGATTCATTTCCCAGACTCCACCCGCCAACACAGGCACCCTACTAAGACTGTTTTTATACCATGTCTTATGTTTTTTTTAAATAGGATTTATTTTTTTATTAACTTCCCCCAATCCCAGTAAACAAACCCCCAGTAAAAAAGCATTCCTTGTTCAAATGATTATTTCTCCACACCCCACCCAACACAGGCACCCTCATGCCCTTTTTACACTATGCCTTTGAGAAATAAAATAATGTTTGCTGTGTGTTGTGTTTAAATTCAATGTTCCCATTTGATTTCAATGGAATGAGCTGTCGAGAAAAGCAGAAAATCGACACCATTACTTGCTGATTTCAGTTTGAGGCAAACATTTTGGCCCATCCCTAATTCCCAACAAGTCCCAAAGAGCAGCAATAGACTCTCTGTTGGTGATAAGACTGAGGGCATTGGTGGACCAGCAGGTGTGGAGGAGAGAATGAGAGAATTTTTGGTGGAAAGGAAAAAGGAATGGGAGAAAGATGTAAATGCCACCACCAGCAGTAACATTGTGGAATTTTCCGCTGCTATAATTCCTTCTGCTGAGTTATTAGAGGCAGAGGTTCTTCTGTCTCAGCAGCATGATGATGATGAGAGGGCTAGAGTGCCATAGATCACTGTGGCCACCATGGGAATGGCTTCTTTAAGCAGTGATATAGGACCAGGACTGCTCCATTTTCCAGCAATACTCCTGGTCCAAGCTCTAGTGATGATGTTGAGGCAGCAGAAGCAGCACCTGCCCCAGCCAATTAAGGTGATCAAGAAGAAGGCCATTCTTCTCCACCTGCCCCCTCACTGAAATCATGGGTGTGGGAATATTTTCTCTTGTAGCAGGCACAGTTCAGTCATTATAGATAATACCAGTGGTAGGCTCTTACCTCACCATTGTATTGTTTCCTCTGCTCCATATCCTCAAGAATGCTTGTACATGTGCGGATGCACTCCCTCAATGTGCATGCATGCTCCATAGTTAAGCTCACAATAATCTGGTCTTTTTTGATTTGCCCACTTCAACGCTTCACGATGACACCACGAGTATGGGCCTTTCTAATCTTTGAGCACTGACTCCTCAGTTCTCAGTTATACTTGTGTTTATAGCGTTCCATTGTATGATCTGTTCAAGTTCTGACCTTTTGGCATGTACCACAGTTCCTGAACTTTTGCTGCCTGCCTTGACCTTTTGGCCTGTATCTTTTTTTTTTTTTTTTAAACATTAAGATTTTTATTTAGAAATTAAAAAGACAAAAAAAAACAAAGAACATGTTCGAAGAGAAACAAAGTAACGAGAGTAATACAATAATATAAATATAAATTACTCAATTTAAAGCAATACAACGACATAAAGAGAGGAATTATTAATAGTGAGAACAGCAACTAAGCTTTTAAAAAGACGTTCCTGAACGTTTGCTGCCTGCCTTGACCTTTTGGCCTGCAAAAATAAAAGAGACTGCCAGTGAGAGCTTGGGAGGCATTTTGGAATGGAGGAGTGGAGTGATTGATGTGAAGGAAGATTTAGGCTGGCTGCCTGAGGTCCAAAATCCAGCCAGGCTGCCATGTGGTGTGTAGGCCCAGGACATCTTTTCTTAAACATCAAGCACCAATTTGGTCCACCAAGGGAGAACTGTTCCAGAAACCAGAGTGGATGCCAGACCTCCAGTGGAAGCAGCCAAGTGCTCATTGCCTGCTTCCTTTTCCTGCTGCACTGTCCTCATAAGATTTCCCAGGATAGCTAAGTATAAAACTGTATCACTCTCTCTCTCGCTGCTTTATTGTTTATTTTATACTATATTTCTAGGAATAACACCCTAAGTAACCAAAGTATAGTGTTTCTACTATAATTGTTGCATATTGTGTTTTATTTGCACTGCAGTAAGTAATTGTCTAGTTAGTATTATTAGGTGTTTAGCTAGAATATATTTGATAATATACAGTGTATTGTTCTTGTTATAATATTATTGTTTGTTATTAAATATTAATGCTTATTGCTAGTACTGGGGTGTTATTGTATTAATTGTGGTATTGGTCATTAGAACAAACTTCTCTGAGTATATCTAGGGGCATCAGTCATGTGTTGTGCAAGCACCGTTTAAGGCTGCGACCACGTAAACTTACGCACATATATTAATTGGTTGGCTTATGGGGTATTATGCAATTGCATTTGTTTCCAATATCTGTGTTAGTGTTTGTTAGTGTGAGCATTCCGTAAGCTACTCTGCTTGTACTAGGCTACAGTCTGTGTCTTTGTTCGTAGACTCTATTTTTGATTTCAGTACATGTACGTTGACTCAATTTGAAATCTCAAACCATATGGTTAAAGACTCCATTTTGGATTTCAGAACATGTACATTGACTCCATCTTGAAGCAAACACATGATCTGACTCCATCTTGGAAATCTCAAGCCACATGGTTAATGACTCCATATTGTATTTCACTACATATACATTAATTCCATCCTGGAGCAAACACATGGTTTGACGCCAGCTTGGAAATCTCAAGTCACATGGTTAAAGACTCCATTTTGTAATTAAGCACATGGCATATGGGTTTGCAGTTCTTTGCACTCACATTTTTAACGCAGCTGTTATTGTGAAACCCTTTGCACCAATTAATGCACCCAAAGCCATGAATAGCAACAACAACATTGTCTATGGCCGCGGCAACATCTCACTATCTCTGCACCAGATGTTACTTCATCTGGCTAACCCCATATGTTATGCAGCTTTTAAGGATGTCTTTTATAAGAAAGGGGCTGACAAACTACCTCCTCATCAGCCATATGACTGTCCTATAGATCTGCTTCCAGCGGCACCTCCCTTATGGACACATCTTCATGTTATCTGGACCAGATCTAGTACATCTTCAAGAATACATCTCTGGTAACTTACAAACAGAATTCATATGGCCTTCCACATCTCTGGCAGGTTCTAGTATCTTTTTTTGTGGATACGAAAGATGGGGACTTTAGCCCTGAGTGGATTACTGTGACCTAAACAAGAAAACAATAAAGAATAGATATTCTTTGCCTGAGAGCAAGAAGCACATTTGGTTTACCCTTCACTCTTAGGGAGACCCCCCTAAGAGTATTCAAAATATTCATACAAAATGTGAAAGGCTTCTGAGGACAAATAAACAGCACAATGGCCTGTTCTACAGCTAGGCACGGCTCAGAAGCATCACATGAGTGAGTGAGAGTGAAAGGTAATCCAGATATGGACCCCTTGCTCTCGCTGCCTAAGGAATCCAGCTGCATCTAACTGATGAGGCCCAGCAAGGCCAAAACATAAATCAAGGGTTAGCTGGTATTCCTGTGCAGTGGGATCTTGCCCATGATTTTGGAATGGGATTACCTTTTTGAGTGGGATTAGTCTAAAATGTATGTGGAAATTTCTCCTCTGTAATGGTACTAGAAAGCTAAAACATGATGCTTCTGAGCAGTCACTAGCAGTAGAACAGGCCATTGTGCTGTTTGTCTGTTCACAGAAGTTCCTCACATTTTGTACGTATATATTTTGAAAACTCTTGGGAGGTCTCCCTAAGAGGGTAGGGTAGTCCAGATGTGAACCCCTTGCTCTCAGTGTATAGGGAACACAGCTGCACCTCACTGGCAAGGCTCAACAAGGCTGAAACGTACGTCTGGGATTAGCTGGTGGTCCTGTGCAGTGGGGACTTGCCCATCATTTTGGAACTGGACCTCCCTTTTGGGCAGGATTAGTCTAATCTGTATGTGTAATGGCACTAGAGAGCTAAAATGTGATGCTTCTGAGAGGTCACTAGCCCTAGAACAGGTCATTGTGCTTTTTGTTTGTCCTCAGAAGCCTCTCACATTTTGTATGTATACTGGTTCAATTTCAGATACGTTGGTTCCTGACACTGTTGACAGGATCCATCATCTCCAATCCTGTCATAAGAACTTACAGCAGATTCTTGAGCAAACTCAAGCAAAGTATAAAACATACAAAGACAAACATCATACATCTCCTCATCCTTATCAAGTGAGAAACAAGGTTTGGCTCTCAAATGCTCATCTCTGTCTACCATGCCCAACCAAGAAATTAAGCCCATGATTCATAGGCCCTTCCCTATCATTTGAATCATTTGCCCATGTCCTAACTAGATTTCTCTGAGAATCTGAAACCCCCCAGAGAGATGTTGTAAATCACATGCAAAAACTATGCCAATTTTATCGTTCCTATTGTACCCATAATGCAATATATTCCATACAAGAGTGTAACATCTTACTGCATCACCAGCTGAAAAAGGAGGGCCCTACCATGTGGAATTCTACACTATACACGCTAGAATGTATGAGCAGAATAAGGCCATTAAAGAATATATGAAGCAAAACTGGTAGGTTTTATCACCTGAGCAATCTATCACAGTGCCTGCGATTGCCCTCCGGGATCGATGTTGCTATTTGCAGGAGACATTGTACTATCACTTCCTGAGTGTGGCGCTTATGCGCGTTCGCTGTTCTTATAGGCCTTTGGTAATTGCCAGAGTTAGTCTCCACCAACTTACTAGGCCTTATAGGCCTCATTCTGCCAGTACTCCTTTGCCCTTTTGAGGTATACCTGTGCTCTAGCTCTTGTGATTATTTCCTATGCTCTGATCCATGTATGACCTCTGACTACATTTGACTCTGGCTACGTTCGATCCCTGACTTGTTGCCTTCTGCTCCGATCTGACCCGCTATGTGATAACCCCGGCTTTGACTGACTATCCGATACGGTACTGACCTTGGCTTGTCTGACTAACTGCTCTGTGCTGACTCTGGCTCCGGCTGACTATCCGATACTTTTCCGACTCTTGGCCTGACTGACTCCGCTTCTACACTAGACAATGCTCTAGCTGATCTCTCTGGTACAAGCTGTGCTCAGTATCCCCCTTCTGCCCCGGACTTTGTCTCTGACTATCCTATATTGCTTGATACCGATGGTTAGTGCCTTTGGGTGCACCCTAGCGTACTAGGGATTTGCGTCACCGTTGCCTATAGCTACCCTAGCATTCTGGAGAATTCTAGTAGCTATTGTCTGTAGGTTTACCCTAGCATTCTAGGGTATCCGAGTCTATTACTTTGGTGTACCCTAGCATTTTAAGAGAGCATTTCTCATTTTGTTTGGACGATTACGCTTTACCTGCACAAGTAGCTACTGCTATACTTGCTACCTTCCCATTCCGTAGTCAGATTGGGATCAGTTCCTGTTCCGTCAGTGGATCGTGTGTTGTCTCCACATCTGGTCCTGTGAGGTTTGGGGAAGTGCTTTCCATATTTATTGTTTTATCTTATTTTAATAAAGATATTGATTTTACTGTATCTGTACTTGTCAGTGTCATTATTCCATATTAACGCCATGACCTCTTAAAGTACAGATACTGACTAGTAGCCTACAGTTGCCTAATATCCTTTCTAGAATGGATATTCAGGAACAGCATATCGACCATTTGTCTATGACGATGCAGACGCTCCTTAACCGTACAGCGCATCTCGATAAGCCTGCGCAACTACCAGTGGTCCCCCCTGTTTCGGAATCAGTAGTAACCACTCATGTGGAAAACATGATTTAAAGAGGGTTGTCCGGAGCCACTCCACTCCCTCTAAGATACAACGGGGAACTCACGTTGTGTCGTGGATTTATAAATCCGCTCTGAATTTTTTTGGAACTGGTACCTAATGCATTCCATAGTGAAAGAAGTAAAGTGGGCTTTATGATTTCTTTGTTGTACGGCAATGCATTGGTGTGAGCCAACCTGTTATGGGAGACAGCCAAACCCATAACGTCTAACTTCATGGAATTTGTGGATGCCTTTCATAAAGTATTTGATGTTCCAGGCCTAGCAACCTTTGCTGAAAAAAAAAGAAATGATGACCATTTGCCAAGGTGCCTGTACACTTGCAGAATATGCAATTGAATTTCGTACCTTAGCGGCAGAGATAGGCTGGAACAACAAGACTCTGGTGGTGGACTTCTTACAAGGGCTTAATTATACAATCAAGCATGAGATGGCAGCCTGTGAGCTGCCTGAGGATCTGTTTATTTCCTTTGCTGTACTGATTGAGACCCGCATCAGGGAAAGATCCCCTTTTAAAGACCATAAGCCAAGGTTTGTGTCTCAACTGGCACCAAACTTGGAGCTCCCACCCATGCCTCCCTCGCCTCCCATGCCTCCTAGTGCTGAGGTCAGTAGGGCTGAGCACATGCAAGTCTGTTTTTCACACCTGTCCAGGGAGGAGCGGTTCTTCCATCCGAGAGAGGGTCTATTCCGATACTGTGGTAAGGCTGGACATATGTTATGAGCTTGTCCTGTACTTCCAGGAAATGCACGCACCTAGGGTCTCTGAGGGGACAGATCCTAGGTGGCGTAAATCAGTCCCCAGACCAAGAGCAAAACAAGTCCATTTTACAGGTGGCAATTACTAGAGTTAGTCTCCGCCTACTTTGCTAGGCCTTATAGGCCTCATTGTGCCAGTACTCCTTTGCCCTTTCATGGCATACCTGTGCACTAGCTCTTGTGATTATTTCCTATGCTCTGATCCATGTATAACCTCTGGCTACGTTTGACTCCGGCTACATTCGATCCCTGACTTGGTGACTTCCGCTCCAGTCTGACCCTTGGCTCCGTCTGACTACCTGCTCTGTGCTGACCCCGGATCCAGCTGACTATCCGATACGGTACTGACCTTGGCTTGTCTGACTAACTGCTCTGTGCTGACTCTGGCTCCGGCTGACTATCTGATACGTTTCTGACCCTTGGCCTGACTGACTCCGCTTCTACACTAGACCGTGCTCTAGCTATGACCAAAGCAGCTGTGATCTAAGTTCTTTCCTGATCTGTGTGTTATCTATGTTCTGCTTGAGTCTAGGGGTGTGAAAAAGGAGCAAATGAGGTTTACCCAAATACCCCCACATTTTTTGTAATCGAGTAGACACAAGCAGCTGTGATCCAAATTCCTTCCTGATCTAGGTGTTATCTCTGTGTCAGGGAAGTCTGGGAGCAAAGGAGAATTACCCCAAGGTGTGACTGGGAACACAGAGGCAGAGGTGACCCAAGTTTCTTCCTGATGTGGTTGTTATCTCTGTGCTAGGGAAACATAAGGGTGTGAGAAAGGAGCAAAGGTGTTCTACTCCAAAAACCCAAAACACGTAGCTGTGAACCAAGTTCCTTTTCAATCTTGCTGCTATCTATTTGTCAGGGGAGTCTGGGGATGTGAGAAGAGAGCAAAGGAAAATTACCCCAAATGCCCCAACATTCTGTGTGACTGAATGGGAACACACTGGCAAAGGTGATCCAAGTTTTTCCTGTCCTGGCTCTTATATCTGTCATAGGGGAGTTTGCGGGTATGAGAAAGGAGCAAAGGAGGTTTACCCCAAATACCCCAAAGTTGTGTGTGACCAATAAAGACAGGCAGCTGTGATCCAAGTTCCTTCCTTGAGAATGCTATAGGCAAAATCGATTGAGTGCGTGCTGGGGAGCCAATACGCTGTCTTTCTTTTGTTTTTTAAGTTATGTTTATTTAGGAAATTTTACTTTAAGCACTGGGTAATAAGTGGGAATCGGATATCATGCTCTGTAGTTGGTTTGTGCAGTTCAGAAGCAATAGTCCTAATTTGAATTACCAGCAATAACTTTATTTAAGAAATCAATGATTCAAGTATAAATAGCGGATATTAGAGATAACCACAATATGAGTTAGTAAGTTTACTGTCAGGATAAGCAGGTGGCGTTATAACAGTTTTAGAAATAGATGTTTTGTCCTCAAGATCTGAAAAGTTGATTTTGCTATTAACCCCTTAACGACCCTTGACGTACCAGGACCATCAAGGGTAAATTTGCTTTAAGGACCAGTAACGGTCCTGGTACGTCAAGAGTTAAATGGTAGCAGCGCGCCGCCGTGCACGCTGCTACCATTCAATCCAGGCTGAGACTGAGCGGTCCAGTACCGGACCGTTCAGTCTCAGCCTCTGTCGGTAGTGCCGGGTCATGTGATCGCTGCGTCAGCGATCACATGTACCGGCATTCTAAATCTGTGAATGAGGCAGTGCTACTCACTGCCTCTAGTGTCTCCTCTCTGCTAATGCATCCCTTACATCAAAGTAAGGGACACAGAAGCAGAGAGGAGACACCTAGTGGAAATACAAAATACAGCAGCTGGGGGTGTTAACCCCTTCACTGCTGGTACAGGAGGATGGCTAAATGCAGGTCAATTTCTGACCTGCTAAATACACTTTTTTTTTTTTTTTAAATAAAAACAACACACCTTTTTTTTTACAAATAAAATATTTTATTTAAAAAAAAAAAGAACATCTCAAGAAACAAAATTGGAAGTGTGACTGTTGTGGAGTCATGTAAAACACTTACACACACCGCCAAATGTAATGAACAAAAAAGTGGGAAAATAGGGTGGGAAAAAGGGACATGGGGATTTTCACCCAGGGGGGACAGTGGCCACTTTAAACTGCACATTTTGTAGGTATGACTGACTAGTCATACCTTTCATGCAGTCTCCATAAATATTTAACCCTTTGCACCCAATTGATCCCAAGAGAAAAAACAAAAATGATGGTTTTTTTTACATTTTTTTTACCTTTTTCTTTAATTTTAATAAAGTAAATGGTGGGTTATCCATATAAGTGGGGTATCAAAGGAAAGCCCTATTTGTTTGTAAAAAAACAGTATATAATTTATGGGGGTGGAATAAAAGCCTAAGAGGGAAAACACTGTTGAACAAAGACATAGTCAAAAAGGTCAGAATTGCTCCGGTCCTTAAGTCAAATCCACCTCTGATTTTCCCGGTCCTTAAGGGGTTAAGCACAGATAACAGAGAGATTGTGTAATATATCCTGTGTGTGGGCCCTTTAAAATGATACTACTATAATGCTAGCAAAATATTGAATTGAAATAATTCAAGGTTAACATCTGAACACTTTAGACTCAATGTGTGGTTGATTGATCACTCAACAATATGTGCATTTTATGAATTTATTAGTGTTGAGCGAGCATGCTCAGCCGATGCTCGGATCGGCTCGAGCATCGCTCTGCTCGGCACATGGCGGTACTCGTACGAGTACCGCATGTGCTCGCCCGCCATGTTCGGGTCTCCTCCCCGCACGTTTTGCGGCTGCTGCGCAGCCAATAAACGTGCAGGGAGGCTCTGACATCGGTGTAATGCCAGCAGCCATGTTGGCTGCTGGCATTACACTGATTGGCTGGCCAGAACCCGTGGTCGGGTGCTGTATAGCACCTGACCATCGAGTTCGGCTCAGTCTGAGCCAGGGAGAGCTGAGGATAGGAAGGGAAAGGCAGTGTAGGGAGGAAAAAAAAAAAATTGTGAAAAAAAAGAACCAAAAGTCCTTTTTAGGACTACTGTGTGTGGGGGCAGCAGGTTATTTTGTGTGGGGGGAAAAAAAAAAAAAAAAAAAAAAAAAATATTCTGTTTAGTGTGAAAAGTTGCAGATTAGAGCACATTCTGTTTAGTGTGCACAGTTGCAGATTAGAGCACATTCTGTTTAGTGTGCAAAGTTGCAGATTAGAGCACATTCTGTTTAGTGTGCAAAGTTGCAGATTAGAGCACATTCTGTTTAGTGTGCAAAGTTGCAGATTAGAGCACATTCTGTTAAGTCTTCAAACTAAAATATCAAAGTCACATATTCCATTCAGTGTGCGTCGCCGCAGTTTAGCAGCACATTCTGTGTACTGTGCAGAGTTGCAGAATAGGAAGAAATACTGTTAAGTCTTCAAACTAAAATATCAAAGTCACATATTCCATTCAGTGTGCTTCGCCGCAGTTTAGCAGCACATTCTGTGTACTGTGCAGAGTTGCAGAATAGGAAGAAATACTGTTAAGTTTTCAAACTCAAATATTAAAGTCACATATTCCATTCAGTGTGCTTCGCCGCAGTTTAGCAGCACATTCTGTGTACTGTGCAGAGTTGCAGAATAGGAAGAAATACTGTTAAGTTTTCAAACTCAAATATTAAAGTCACATATTCCATTCAGTGTGCTTCGCCGCAGTTTAGCAGCACATTCTGTGTACTCTGCAGAGTTGCAGAATAGGAAGAAATACTGTTAAGTTTTCAAACTCAAATATCAAAGTCACATATTCCATTCAGTGTGTATCACCGCCGTTTAGCAGCCTATTCTGTGTACTGTGCAGAGTTGCAGAATAGTAAGAAATACTGTTAAGTTTTCAAACTCAAATATTAAAGTCACATATTCCATTCAGTGTGTTTCACCGCCGTTTAGCAGCCTATTCTGTGTACTCTGCACAGTTGCAGAATAATAAGAAATACTGTTAAGTTTTCAAACTCAAATATTAAAGTCACATATTCCATTCAGTGTGTATCACCGCCGTTTAGCAGCCTATTCTGTGTACTCTGCAGAGTTGCAGAATAGTAAGAAATAGTGTTAAGTTTTCAAACTCAAATATCAAAGTCACATATTCCATTCAGTGTGTATCACCGCCGTTTAGCAGCCTATTCTGTGTACTCTGAACAGTTGCAGAATAGTAAGAAATACTGTTAAGTTTTCAAACTCAAATATTAAAGTCACATATTCCATTCAGTGTGTATCACCGCCGTTTAGCAGCCTATTCTGTGTACTCTGCAGAGTTGCAGAATAGTAAGAAATACTGTTAAGTTTTCAAACTCAAATATTAAAGTCACATATTCCATTCAGTGTGTATCACCGCCGTTTAGCAGCCTATTCTGTGTACTCTGCAGAGTTGCAGAATAGTAAGAAATACTGTTAAGTTTTCAAACTCAAATATTAAAGTCACATATTCCATTCAGTGTGTTTCACCGCCGTTTAGCAGCCTATTCTGTGTACTCTGAACAGTTGCAGAATAGTAAGAAATACTGTTAAGTTTTCAAACTCAAATATTAAAGTCACTTATTCCATTCAGTGTGTGTCACCGCAGTTTAGCAGCCTATTCTGTGTACTCTGCAGAGTTGCAGAATAGTAAGAAATACTGTTAAGTTTTCAAACTCAAATATTAAAGTCACATATTCCATTCAGTGTGTATCACCGCCGTTTAGCAGCCTATTCTGTGTACTCTGCAGAGTTGCAGAATAGTAAGAAATACTGTTAAGTTTTCAAACTCAAATATTAAAGTCACATATTCCATTCAGTGTGTTTCACCGCCGTTTAGCAGCCTATTCTGTGTACTCTGCACAGTTGCAGAATAATAAGAAATACTGTTAAGTTTTCAAACTCAAATATTAAAGTCACATATTCCATTCAGTGTGTATCACCGCCGTTTAGCAGCCTATTCTGTGTACTCTGAACAGTTGCAGAATAGTAAGAAATACTGTTAAGTTTTCAAACTCAAATATTAAAGTCACATATTCCATTCAGTGTGTGTCACCGCAGTTTAGCAGCCTATTCTGTGTACTCTGCAGAGTTGCAGAATAGTAAGAAATACTGTTAAGTTTTCAAACTCAAATATTAAAGTCACATATTCCATTCAGTGTGTATCACCGCCGTTTAGCAGCCTATTCTGTGTACTCTGCAGAGTTGCAGAATAGTAAGAAATACTGTTAAGTTTTCAAACTCAAATATTAAAGTCACATATTCCATTCAGTGTGTTTCACCGCCGTTTAGCAGCCTATTCTGTGTACTCTGAACAGTTGCAGAATAGTAAGAAATACTGTTAAGTTTTCAAACTCAAATATTAAAGTCACTTATTCCATTCAGTGTGTGTCACCGCAGTTTAGCAGCCTATTCTGTGTACTCTGCAGAGTTGCAGAATAGTAAGAAATACTGTTAAGTTTTCAAACTCAAATATTAAAGTCACATATTCCATTCAGTGTGTATCACCGCCGTTTAGCAGCCTATTCTGTGTACTCTGCAGAGTTGCAGAATAGTAAGAAATACTGTTAAGTTTTCAAACTCAAATATTAAAGTCACATATTCCATTCAGTGTGTATCACCGCCGTTTAGCAGCCTATTCTGTGTACTCTGCAGAGTTGCAGAATAGTAAGAAATACTGTTAAGTTTTCAAACTCAAATATTAAAGTCACATATTCCATTCAGTGTGTTTCACCGCCGTTTAGCAGCCTATTCTGTGTACTCTGAACAGTTGCAGAATAGTAAGAAATACTGTTAAGTTTTCAAACTCAAATATTAAAGTCACTTATTCCATTCAGTGTGTGTCACCGCAGTTTAGCAGCCTATTCTGTGTACTCTGCAGAGTTGCAGAATAGTAAGAAATACTGTTAAGTTTTCAAACTCAAATATTAAAGTCACATATTCCATTCAGTGTGTATCACCGCCGTTTAGCAGCCTATTCTGTGTACTCTGCAGAGTTGCAGAATAGTAAGAAATACTGTTAAGTTTTCAAACTCAAATATTAAAGTCACATATTCCATTCAGTGTGTTTCACCGCCGTTTAGCAGCCTATTCTGTGTACTCTGCACAGTTGCAGAATAATAAGAAATACTGTTAAGTTTTCAAACTCAAATATTAAAGTCACATATTCCATTCAGTGTGTATCACCGCCGTTTAGCAGCCTATTCTGTGTACTCTGAACAGTTGCAGAATAGTAAGAAATACTGTTAAGTTTTCAAACTCAAATATTAAAGTCACATATTCCATTCAGTGTGTGTCACCGCAGTTTAGCAGCCTATTCTGTGTACTCTGCAGAGTTGCAGAATAGTAAGAAATACTGTTAAGTTTTCAAACTCAAATATTAAAGTCACATATTCCATTCAGTGTGTATCACCGCCGTTTAGCAGCCTATTCTGTGTACTCTGCAGAGTTGCAGAATAGTAAGAAATACTGTTAAGTTTTCAAACTCAAATATTAAAGTCACATATTCCATTCAATGTGTTTCACCGCCGTTTAGCAGCCTATTCTGTGTACTCTGAACAGTTGCAGAATAGTAAGAAATACTGTTAAGTTTTCAAACTCAAATATTAAAGTCACTTATTCCATTCAGTGTGTGTCACCGCAGTTTAGCAGCCTATTCTGTGTACTCTGCAGAGTTGCAGAATAGTAAGAAATACTGTTAAGTTTTCAAACTCAAATATTAAAGTCACATATTCCATTCAGTGTGTATCACCGCCGTTTAGCAGCCTATTCTGTGTACTCTGCAGAGTTGCAGAATAGTAAGAAATACTGTTAAGTTTTCAAACTCAAATATTAAAGTCACATATTCCATTCAGTGTGTTTCACCGCCGTTTAGCAGCCTATTCTGTGTACTCTGCACAGTTGCAGAATAATAAGAAATACTGTTAAGTTTTCAAACTCAAATATTAAAGTCACATATTCCATTCAGTGTGTATCACCGCCGTTTAGCAGCCTATTCTGTGTACTCTGAACAGTTGCAGAATAGTAAGAAATACTGTTAAGTTTTCAAACTCAAATATTAAAGTCACATATTCCATTCAGTGTGTATCACCGCCGTTTAGCAGCCTATTCTGTGTACTCTGCAGAGTTGCAGAATAGTAAGAAATACTGTTAAGTTTTCAAACTCAAATATTAAAGTCACATATTCCATTCAGTGTGTATCACCGCCGTTTAGCAGCCTATTCTGTGTACTCTGCAGAGTTGCAGAATAGTAAGAAATACTGTTAAGTTTTCAAACTCAAATATTAAAGTCACATATTCTGTGTAAGATGAAGAAGGCGGGTAAAAAGGGACGGGGAAGTGGACGTGATCCTGAAAGTTCAGGGCGCGGGTCAGGACGCGGAGAAACTGTGCCTGGTGCCAGAGCACAAGAAAGAAAGACATCCACCATACCTAGCTTCATGTCTGATTTTACAGGGCGTCGCAGGACATCACTCTCGAGGTCCGACCACTGCGAACAGGTGGTCGGTTGGATGACAGCTGATACTGCTTCCAGCCGGTTAAGCACCACCCTGTCTTCCACCAAGTCCACTCTCAGTAGCCAAGAGTCTGGTCAACATAATCCTCACTCTGATCATCCTTCCTCCCACCATACACGGTCTGGTCAAAGAAGTGATCCCACACTGGGATATAGTGAGGAGCTCGTCTCATCACCAATCCTTCATTTGACCCTCTCTCCAAGCACGCTTGCAGAGGAACATGACATCTTGTGCCCTGATTCACAACCTCTAGAGGCTACCCAATCACAAGAAGATGACAGATGTGAACGGCATTTAAGGTCAAAGGAAGTAGTGGATGATGATGATGATGATGAGACACAGTTGCCATTAAATCAACCACTATTTCCGTCTCAAGACCTTGTTTAGGAGAATGTTATACAGTTGTCAATGACTGAGTATGTGGTGGGATCAAGACTTGAGGAGGATGATCAGAGTGAGGAAGTGGAGGAGGACTTGGTGGACGATGAGGTGACTGACCCCACCTGTGAAGGTGTAGAGCCGAGCGATGTCAGCAGTCCTGAGGGTGAGCCATCTGCAGCACCGCAACAGGCTGGAAGAGGCAGTGGTGTGGCTACAGAAAGAAGGCGGACCGCACCAAACCGGCCCGCAAATGTTCCACGGAGCACCCCCTTGCGTAAATCTACCTTGCCAAGGGGTAGGTGTTCCGCGGTATGGCGTTTTTTTAAGGAAAGTGCGGACGACAAAAGAATTGTAGTTTGCAACCTGTGCCACACCAGAATGAGCCGAGGCATGAACACTAGAAACCTCACCACCACCAGCATGATCCGACACATGGCATCCAAGCACCGTAGTAAGTGGGAGGAACGCCTGGATCGCCCATCTGTGTCTGCAGGCCACACCACTGCCTCCTCTTCCCCTGTTTTCGGTGCCGGCCAATCGCCTGTCGAAGGCGCAGGCCCGCATACCTCCCGCCCTGCACCTGTACCATCTGAAGCACCATCAGCGACCACATCCACTTCCCTGTCCCAGCACAGCGTCCAAATGTCGTTACCCCAGGCATTTGAGCGCAAGAGAAAGTACCCAGCCACCCACCCACAGGCCATAGCACTAACCTCACACCTTTCCAAATTACTGGCCATCGAAATGCTGCCATTTAGGCTTGTGGACACTGAGTCCTTCCGCAGCCTGATGGCAGCAGCTGTCCCTCGGTACGCGGTCCCCAGCCGCCACTACTTTTCCCTGTGTGCCATCCCCGCATTACACCACCATGTGTCCCGTAACATCACCCGTGCCCTGACCAACGCAGTTACTGGGAAGGTCCACTTAACGACTGACACATGGACAAGTGCTTGTGGCCAGGGACGCTACATTTCCCTGACGGCACACTGGGTGAATGTCGTGGAGGCTGGGAGCGACTCGGACCCTGGGATGGCACGGGTGCTACCCACGCCGAGGATTGCGGGCCCTACCTCCATCAGGGTTTCCACCAGCACCTACGTTATTGGCTCCTCCTCCTCCGTTTCCACCTCCGAATTCTCTACACGCAGCGCCACTCCCCCATCAGCCAGTAGCTGGAAGCAGTGTAGCACTGCAGTGGGGAAGCGTCAACAGGCCGTGCTGAAGCTGATCTGCCTTGGGGACAAACAGCACACGGCCTCAGAGCTGTTGCAGGGGATTAGTCACCAGACCGAGCAGTGGCTCTCGCCACTCAACCTGCAACCAGGCATGGTTGTGTGTGATAATGGGCGTAACTTGGTGGCGGCTTTGGAGCTCGGCAAGCTCACACACGTACCATGCCTAGCGCATGTATTTAATTTAGTGGTGCAGCGATTTCTAAAAACCTACCCCAATGTGCATGATCTCTTGACCAAGGTGCGCCGCGTGTGTGCACATTTCCGTAAGTCATCTACAGCTTCGGCCGGCCTGTTGAAGCTGCAGCAGCGCTTACAATTGCCAGCTCACCGGCTGCTGTGTGACGTGAGCACGCGCTGGAACTCCACCTTCCACATGTTGGCCCGGCTTTGTGAGCAGCAGAGGGCAGTAGTGGAGTACCAGCTGTTACACGGTCGTCGCCTCTCCGTTCAACTTCCTGTAATCAGAAGTGAGGAGTGGGAATGGATGTCAGACCTCTGCGAGGTTTTACGCAATTTTGAGGAATCGACACAGATGGTGAGCGGCGATAACGCTATTATCAGTGTAACCATCCCACTTCTGTGTCTACTGAAACGCTCGCTGCTCACAATTAAAACCGACGCTTTGCATGTGGAAGAGGTGGAAATGGGGGAGGAAGAGCTTACACAAGGTGATAGCCAGAGCACCCTCACTTCGTCTTCTCAGCGACAATTGGAGGAGGCGGAGGAGGAGGAGGAGGAGGAGGAGGAGGAGGAAGACACGGTTGCCTCCGCTACAGAGGGTAGCCATGGAACTTTAGTTCCATCTCTTCAGCGTGGGTGGGCAGAAGAGGAGGAAGAGGATGAGGAGATTGAGAGTCATCCTCCTGGTGAGGACAGCGAAATCTTGACTGTTGGTACTCTGGCACACATGGCTGACTTTATGTTAGGCTGCCTTTCCCGTGACCCACGCGTTATACGCATTTTAAACAACACGGATTACTGGGTGTTCACCCTTCTGGACCCCCGCTACAAAGAGAATTTCTCATCTCTCATTCCTCCGGTGGAGAGGATAAGCAAAATGGTGCAATACCAGAAGGTTCTTGTTGAAAAATTGCTCCAAAATTTTCCATCTGACAACGCTGGCGGCAGAGTACGTGCTACCTTGGCCAACCGAGAAGGGGAGAAAAGGGGAGCACACAGCAGTTCCGACAAAGGCAGGGCAACACTCTCCAAGGCGTGGGACACCTTCATGACACCCCGCCAGCACCCTCACCCTGATGCGCAGCCTAGTGTCACAAGGAGGGAAAAGTTTTGGAAGATGGTGAAGGAGTACGTAGCAGACCGTGTCAGCGTCCTGAATGATCCCTCTGTGCCTTACAACTACTGGGTGTCCAAGCTGGACACGTGGTATGAACTGGCACTCTACGCCTTGGAGGTGCTGGCCTGCCCTGCCGCCAGCGTTCTGTCTGAGCGGGTATTTAGTGCTGCTGGTGGCATCATAACAGATAAGCGTATCCGCCTTTCCACCGACAATGCTGATAGGTTGACACTTATAAAAATGAACAAGGCCTGGATTTCCCCTGACTTCTCCACTCCACTGGAGGAAAGCCCCGGGGGAACATAAACTCACTTTATATATGTTATTTACAATGATGGGAATACTCTGTATTCCCGTTCACCCCTTCCACCCAAAAAACGGGTATATGGTTGACTCTTAATCTTCTCATCCTCCTCCTCCTCTTCCATATGCCCTGGGATATAATTTTTATATAGGGCCAGCTCACCAGCGGGCCCTGTGATATAATTTTTATATAGGGCCAGCTCACCAGCGGGCCCTGTGATATAATTTTTATATAGGGCCAGCTCACCAGCGGGCCCTGTTTGACAATTTTTATATAGGTCAGCTCACCAGCGGGCCTTCTCATATAATGTTTTATTGGGTCAGCTCTCTAGCGGGCCCTCTCATATAATGTTTTATAGCGTCAGCTCACTAGCGGGCCTTCGCATATAATGTTTAGGATGGTCAGCTCTGCAGCAGACCCTCACCCATAATGTTTTAGATGGTCAGCTCAGCGCACGTTTCCCTCTTAATCATGGCCTCAGTTCTGAAAATCAAGGAAATTTTTGGGAGAATTTGCAGATGATATACAAGTAAATATACAGCAAATACTGTTTGGTAACAATTTTTCGCCTAAAGTCGTTTTTATTTTCCTTTTTGTGTGTTTTACGGTCAGTCTGTAAAAATGGCGTACTACGGGCGAAAGATCGTTCCCAGCAGCGATGTTGGAGTCCAAGATGCATCCAGACATCCTCCCTATGCTGTCCCTGAACCATTTCTGTGGTGTTTCCATCATTTTCTTCCCTTTTCCTATGGACCAGGCACCCTCCCCTCATCAGAGCAGGGGGTGCCTGGTGTAATGCTCGAGTCCTCCCATTGACTTCAATGGGGCTCGGGTGCTCGGCCGAGCACTCGAGCCTCAGGGGGTGCTCGGTCAGAGCACCCGAACACCCGAGCATTGGGGTGCTCGCTCATCACTAGAATTTATCCATCCAAGAAATTTTCGGCTGAATAACATTCTGTGAATACCAAATAATAGACACATCCACACACACAAGGGTTAATAGACGCTTGGACAATACCAGCCATAACTAAACCTAAGTAAATGTGAAGCTTATTCATCAAGCAACTCGCTGCTAATGATTCTGTGTTCCTGCATGCGTAATATTAGATAACTAGTTTAAAAGCCCTTGTACACGGGCCACAGTGCCACCCAGCAGCCTCGGCTGGTGCCCGGAGCCTCTCTGTTCACTGCCCGCGCTGCAGTCATGTGCAGTACAGAGTGCCCAAACACGCTGCAACTGATACGGAGCGGGGCACTCTGAATTCGGACCATAGTCCTTTCTGCACACCTTCCTGGGAAGATACGCAGCCACAGTGCGTTCAGGCAGTCTGTACTGCGCATGACTGCAGCGAGAGCAGTCTCTATTGAGCATAAAGGCTTCTGACAAACATCCTAGAGAATTATTATATAGGGCTGGTGGCGTGCGGTAGACACAGATATATATTAAAGGGTTAATAACGCTTGGTCCACACGTAGAAATGAATACCAATTGATTTTTCTCCCCTCTGTGAGATTATAAAGGTGACTCTGCTGAGAAGTAATAATCGGTACCAATTAAACTAAACACAACGCTCAATGTAAGGCCGGAATAGTTAACCTCTTACACACAGAGAAGTGTCTCTGACTGTGTGTTCACTTGTGGATATTGAATAATGGAAACATCCTCACACTAAAGGGGTTAATGAATGTTTGGGCTGTAGGTATAAATAAATACTAACCTACCCCGCTCTGCTCCCTATATAACAGATATATTGGACGATTAGCCCGATTGAGTAAAACTGCACGAGTCATATTTGAACTCAAGCAAATGTGGAGGTAGTTCAACTGCGAACGGTTATGTGTTCTTGAATGTTACTGGTTACTTGTGGTAAATGTCACTGGTTACTTATGATAAATTGCCAATATGGAGTACTAGACAAAACGATGTTATGCAGCAGACACACAAATGTATTAATGGGTTAAAAAATGCTCAGTCTTCACGTGGAATCGAACACCGATTGATCTTGCTTCCCTTTGTGATACAAGGAATTTGAGATAATTATTTTATTGAGAAGCAAAAATTGGTATTAATCAAATTAAAACCAAAAGCCTAATATGATGTTGGAGCAGGGAATTAACCACTTGCAAACAGAGAAATGATTCTGACTGTGTGTTCACCGAGGCTATTTACTTTAACCAGCCAATAGAGTAAAGTGGATGAATCATAAAAGCACACATATTTGAACTTCGTTAATAAGAACAAGGATACAGTGTCTATAGAATCCCATATATGAGAGGGGATTAAATGCAATTCACAAATATAAATTCAACTGACAGAATATAGTGGAATTTCCCTTCTCTAACATTTTGCTGAACACCCATTATCACCAGCACATTGAGTATTCTTTCTTTTCCCTTTTTGTACTTTACTTTTCCCTTCCCTTTCCCCTAGCTTATCTTTCTTTGTAATATATTTTAATTAATCATAATAAAATTGAAGAGCCCGTGTACATGGGCCACACTGCCACACAGCAATGGCCGCGGTACAGTCATGCGCACTACAGACTGCCCTCACTGCAGATGATATGGAGCAGGGCGCTCCAAATTCACACTGTAGTCCTCTCTGTGCACCTTTGGTGCGCATAGAGGACTACGGTCTGAATTCAGAGCCCTGCTCTGTTATCAGCCTTGGTGCGGGTAGTCTGTAGTGTGCATGACTGCAGCGCCCACACCCGTCTCTACTGCTCATGATGGATTCTGACAAACACACATTTAGCGAATTATTATATAGGATGAGTGCCACTATTACGTGTTTCTTCTTTGGGAGTCTCTTTTCTTCCCATATTTACATAATAGAAAAGGGGTCCGTGGGTGCCTGTGATGGTGGTGTTTAGGGAAAGAATCAGTTGATCAGGGAATTTTTTGGGGGGAGGGTTTGTTGACTGGGATAGGGGGGACAGTTAATAATTATAAATAAAAAAATAATAAGACATAGTACAAAAGGGGTCTGAGGAGGGTGTCTGTGTTGGTGGAGTGTCTGGGGAAATAATCAGTTGAACAGGGAAAGTTTTTTTGGGGGGGTTGTTGACCGGGATTCAGGGCTGTTAATAAAAAAAAATATATATATTTGTATGCAACGTGATAGAGACAGGGACCCCATAACATAAGCTGTGACTGGGGCAGACTGATACTTGACGGGTATCACGGTCCCCGTGATTCCTTGTCACTCTTTCTGGTGGTGCTCTTCCATTGGCAGAGCTTGATTGGCCCGCCCAGGGTGTCCCTTTATATACTGGCCTATGGCACCTGTCAGGTGCCCTTTCGTGGTGTTCCTGTTCCTGCGCCTTTGTTGCTGTGTTCCTGCGTTCCTGTGTACCAACTCGGCTTGTCTGACTACTCTGCTGTTCCTGCTCCGTGATTGACCCGGTTCTGGCTGACGTTCCTTCTCCGTGATTGACCTGGCTCTGGCTGACTTCCTGCTCTGTAATTTGACCCGGTTCTGGCTGACATTCCTGCTCAGTGATTGACCCGGCTTTAGCTGACTTCCTGCTACGTGATTGACCCGGCTCTGGCTGACGTTCCTGCTCCGTGATTGACCCGGTTCTGGCTGATGTTCCTGCTCTGTGATTGACCCGGTTCTGGCTGACGTTCCTGCTCCGTGATTCAGCCGGTCCTGACCGACGTTACTGACTGGCGACATTCTGAACCTGCTCGCAGCTTGCACTGACTGATCACGCCTCCTGTGTTACCGTGGCTTCCGATACTGAGCCTGTTTGTTGCCTCCTTTACCGAGCCAGTCCGAGAGTACTTGCTGTGCTGGTTGCCTCCGTTACCGAGCCTGTTTGTATACACTTGCGAAGCCTTGTTGCCTCCCATCCTGAGCCGTTTAACACTTGTTGAGGTGTTGCCTCCATCACCGAGCCTATCCGTTACCACTGCAGAGCAGTACCTTTCTTTAGGTGCTAGTTCCCTAGGAGTTATCGCACCGCGTGGTGCTATTGGGCATTCCAGTACTCTGTCAGTGTGTTGCTCCGTTCCGGCACCGGAAGGGTGCCGTGGTTCTGGTCTCCTCTCGCTCACAGTGTTGTTCCAACAGATCGCACCTGGAAGTACATTTGGCTCACGGTATATTGGCTTGTGCAGTGTCTCCTCCGTTACCGCACCTAAGGGGTGCTCTTGGCTCCGGTCCCATTTGCATATGCAGTGTTTCCTAAGGGTGCTCTTGTCTCTGGCTCCATTGGCTCTGGCAGTGTCTCTCCTCCGTTACTACACCCTAGTAGGGGTATTGGATCTAACTCCAATTGGTCCTTCCTATACTATTGGGCATTACGATACTGCTATCTGGTTGTGATTCAGTTCAGTCGCACTGCTTGAGCTTGCTTGCTGCACTACTACTACTGGGACTGTTTATAGCACCAGGTGTTGGCTAATCACCACCACAGAGACTGTATACCTGTTTTGAGCATTAACCCTTTTCTGTGTTACTGCTATATTCTACCTATTGGGCCTGTATATTATCCATTACTTACCTCACTGCAATACCGATTCTGGCCCCCAGGGGCACTGTTCCTTATTTTATCTCAATAAAACTGTGTTTCATTTCTAACCTTGGTCTGAGTGTCAGAAAACTGTAACAATGGGATAGAGTATTTTGTAGAGGATGATTTGTAGGACTTGTTGTTAGAGGCCCAAGCCCTGAGGAAACATTGATTTGTAGTACTTAGACTTGTGTTTGGCACAAGCCCTAAGGAAACATTGATGTGTAAATCTTAGACTTGTTGTTAGAGGCCCAAGCCCCAAGGAAACAATGATGTGTATGATTTAAACTTTTTAGAGGCCCAAGCCCTGAGGAAACATTGATTTTTAGGACTTAGACGTGTTAGGCACAAGCCCTGAGGAAACAATGATGTGTAGTTTGCTAGCTTCACAAGCATTGAGAAATCACATCAGAGATAATTTTTATCACTCGGGCTTGTTAGCATCACAAACCCACAAAAAAGCACATAATTGCCCCAAAATTGTTTTTGTAGACCTCTGGTTTAAAGAAAAAGATCTGATTAAAAAAAGCCCAAAATGCCCTGCTGGCCTATTTAACCCCCACCACTTCAGGTATATGTAGAAAAAAGAAGTTGGCCAATAATGCTTCTCCTCCTGCCCCTCCTCCAAAATCATGAGTGTGTTGTTGGAATAGAAAGTTTTCCCTTGAAAGCAGGTACTGTACCTCTCATCAGCAACTTGAATGTGCACAGTGTGCCTAGGAAATAGGTGAAAGACTGGGAGCAATGGGCATATATGCAAACACATCAAGCAATTGGCACAACTGTAAGCAAACACCATGATGCCTAGGTCCGCAATGTGAAATCATCCCACCAGAAACCCGCTAAGGACACACGAAAACTTGCAGTCTTAATAATAATAATGATGAACCCTCTCTGCAACCAGCTTAACGTATTCTGCGGAATAGAATCTCCTCATATTCCGCTTGATACCCTGGTTGCGATTATCCTCCACCACACAGCAATGTGTGATTACAAAATGCCACATCCTGACATCTTCAGATTCAGCTGGTGGGGCAGATAATGATGAACGAGATTGATTGCCAGAAGATGTTGCTACTTTATTCAATACCTGGACCCTAGAGCAAGAAGGTGATGGCGAGCCAGGTGTTTTGCTCGCCACCAGACTTTCAGGCTCTGGCTATGTTTCTTTATTCTCTCTCCTCTTTGATTTCCACATTGCCTCTTGTTGTCTTTCGGAAGAGACAGGTGGTGATTTCTGTAGTGGGGGTTTAGATTTAACATGCTTTACAAAATGTCATGGTGTCTGTATTTCATATGTGTTATGACAACAGTTGTGCCGAGGCGTGTTCCCTCCTTTCCTTTTTTCACTGACTTATCACAAATTGTGCACAGTTCTGTTGCTGATGACAGCACTGTGCCTAACCCGAGGGAAAAATAGTCCCACAACCAGGACCTGAGGGATGACGGGAAGAGTGGAGAAGAATGACCACTTTCTTCTTCTCCTCCACATTCTCCTTCACTGGCTGAGGCAGAGGATGATTTTGCTGCTGTTGCTGTCTCAGAATTAGCGCTACAACTAGAACCAGGAAGATTATTGCTGTTGGCAAGTGGAACCTGTCATAGTCCCACATCATTACTGCTGGACCCCATTCCCACTGTGTTCACGGTGGTCTGTGACACACAAGCCTGTTCATCATCACCCAGCAGCACCAGGAATTACAGCAGCAGCAAATGTGGCAATGTCATCACTGCTGCTAGTGGTGGGGATGATGCCCATCCCCATTTGTATCTCAGTCTCCCATTCCTTCTCGCATTGAGGTAAAAAGGCCATTAATCTCTCTTCCACCTCAGCTGCTCTTCATCATCACCCCCACCAGTCCCTCCTTGCTGCTGCTCTATTACAGTCTCTCTGGTTGGAGGTGTTGTCTAGTGATGAGCGAGCATGCTCGGCCGAAGCTCGGTTCGGCTCGAGCATCGCTCTGCTCGGCACATGACGGTACTCGTACGAGTACCGCATGTGCTCGCCCGCCATGTTCAGGTCTCCTCCCCGCACGTTTCGCGGCTGCTGCGCAGCCAATAAACGTGCGGGGAGGCTCTGACATCAGTGTAATGCCAGCAGCCATGTTGGCTGCTGGCATTACACTGATTGGCTGGCCAGAACCCATGATCGGGTGCTGTATTGCACCTGACCAGCGAGTTCGGCTCAGTCTTAGCCAGGGAGAGATGAGGATACGAAGGGAAAGTCAGTGTAGGCAGAAAAAAAGCGCGTTTGAACAACAAAAAGACCCAAAAGTCCTTTTTAGGACTACTGTGTGTGGGGGCAGCAGATATATTTTGTTTTGGGGGGCAGAGTTTAAAAAAAAAACGTCACATATTCCGTTCACTGTGCCTAGCCGCAGATTAGCAGCACATTCTGTTTAGTGTGCAAAGTTTCAGATTAGCAGCACATTCTGTTCAGTGTGCAAAGTTGGAGATTAGCAGCACATTCTTTTTAGTGTGCAAAGTTGCAGATTAGCAGCACATTCTGTTTAGTGTGCAAAGTTGCAGATTAGCAGCACATTCTGTTCAGTGTGCAAAGTTGCAGATTAGCAGCACATTCTTTTTAGTGTGCAAAGTTGCAGATTAGCAGCACATTCTGTTCAGTGTGCAAAGTTGCAGATTAGCAGCACATTCTTTTTAGTGTGCAAAGTTGCAGATTAGCAGCACATTCTGTTTAGTGTGCAAAGTGTAAAAAATAAAAGTCACTTATTCCGTTCACTGTGCCTAGCCGCAGATAAGCAGCACATTCTGTTTAGTGTGCAAAGTTGCAGATTAGCAGCACATTCTGTTTAGTGTGCAAAGTGTAAAAAATAAAAGTCACATATTCCGTTCACTGTGCCTAGCCGCAGATAAGCAGCACATTCTGTTTAGTGTGCAAAGTTGCAGATTTGCAGCACATTCTGTTTAGTGTGCAAAGTGTAAAAAATAAAAGTCACATATTCCGTTCACTGTGCCTAGCCGCAGATAAGCAGCACATTCTGTTTAGTGTGCAAAGTTGCAGATTATCAGCACATTCTGTTTAGTGTGCAAAGTGTAAAAAATAAAAGTCACTTATTCCGTTCACTGTGCCTAGCCGCAGATAAGCAGCACATTCTGTTTAGTGTGCAAAGTTGCAGATTAGCAGAACATTCTGTTTAGTGTGCAAAGTGTAAAAAATAAAAGTCACATATTCCATTCACTGTGCCTAGCCGCAGATAAGCAGCATATTCTGTTTAGTGTGCAAAGTTGCAGATTATCAGCACATTTTGTTTAGTGTGCAAAGTGTAAAAAATAAAAGTCACTTATTCCGTTCACTGTGCCTAGCCGCAGATAAGCAGCACATTCTGTTCAGTGTGCAAAGTTGCAGATTAGCAGCACATTCTGTTTAGTGTGCAAAGTGTAAAAAATAAAAGTCACATATTCCGTTCACTGTGCCTAGCCGCAGATAAGCAGCACATTCTGTTTAGTGTGCAAAGTTGCAGATTTGCAGCACATTCTGTTTAGTGTGCAAAGTGTAAAAAATAAAAGTCACATATTCCGTTCACTGTGCCTAGCCGCAGATAAGCAGCACATTCTGTTTAGTGTGCAAAGTTGCAGACTATCACCACATTCTGTTTAGTGTGCAAAGTGTAAAAAATAAAAGTCACTTATTCCGTTCACTGTGCCTAGCCGCAGATAAGCAGCACATTCTGTTTAGTGTGCAAAGTTGCAGATTAGCAGAACATTCTGTTTAGTGTGCAAAGTGTAAAAAATAAAAGTCACATATTCCATTCACTGTGCCTAGCCGCAGATAAGCAGCATATTCTGTTTAGTGTGCAAAGTTGCAGATTATCAGCACATTCTGTTTAGTGTGCAAAGTGTAAAAAATAAAAGTTACTTATTCCGTTCACTGTGCCTAGCCGCAGATAAGCAGCACATTCTGTTTAGTGTGCAAAGTTGCAGATTTGCAGCACATTCTGTTTAGTGTGCAAAGTTGCAGATTTGCAGCACATATTCCGTGTAATATGAAGAAGGCGGGTAAAAAGGGACGGGGAAGTGGACGTGATCCTGATAGTTCAGTGCGCGGGTCAGGACGCGTAGAAACTGTGCCTGGTGCCAGAGCACAAGAAAGAAAGACATCCACCATACCTAGCTTCATGTCTCAGTTTACAGGGCGTCGCAGGACATCACTCTCGAGGTCAGACCACTGCGAACAGGTGGTCGGTTGGATTTCAGCTGATACTGCTTCCAGTCGGTTAAGCACCACCCTGTCTTCCACCAAGTCCACTCTCACTAGCCAAGAGTCTGGTCAACATAATCCTCACCCTGATCATCCTTCCTCCCACCATAGAGGGTCTGGTCAAAGAAGTGATCCCACACTGGGATATAGTGAGGAGCTCGTCTCATCATCAATCCTTCATTTGAACCTCTCTCCAAGCACGCTTGCAGAGGAACATGAAATCTTGTGCCCTGATTCACAACCTCTAGAGGGTACCCAATCACAAGAAGATGACAGAGGGGAACGGCATTTAAGGTCAAAGGAAGTGGATGATGATGATGAGACACAGTTGCCATCAAATCAACCACTATTACTGTCTCAAGACCTTGATGAGGAGGATGATATACAGTTGTCAATGACTGAGTATGTTGTGGGATCAAGAAATGAGGAGGATGATCAGAGTGAGGAAGTGGAGGAGGACTTGGTGGACGATGAGGTGACTGACCCCACCTGGGAAGGTGGAGAGCCGAGCGATGACAGCAGTCCTGAGGGTGAGCCATCTGCAGCACCGCAACAGGCTGGAAGAGGCAGTGGTGTGGCTACAGAAAGAAGGCGGACCGCACCAAACCGGCCCGCAAATGTTCCACGGAGCACCCCCTTGCGTAAATCTCCCTTGCCAAGGGCTAGATGTTCCGCGGTATGGCGTTTTTTTAAGGAAAGTGCGGACGACAAAAAAATTGTAGTTTGCAACCTGTGCCACACCAGAATGAGCCGAGGCATGAACACTAGAAACCTCACCACCACCAGCATGATCCGACACATGGCATCCAAGCACCGTAATAAGTGGGAGGAACGCCCGGATCGCCAATCTGTGTCTGCAGGCCACACCACTGCCTCCTCTTCCCCTGTTTTCGGTGCCGGCCAATCGCCTGTCGAAGGCGCAGGCCCGCATACCTCCCGCCCTGCACCTGTACCATCTGAAGCATCATCAGCGACCACATCCACTTCCCTGTCCCAGCGCAGCGTCCAAATGTCGTTACCCCAGGCATTTGAGCGCAAGCGAAAATACCCAGCCACCCACCCACAGGCCATAGCACTAACCTCACACCTTTCCAAATTACTGGCCATCGAAATGCTGCCATTTAGGCTTGTGGAGACTGAGTCCTTCCGCAGCCTGATGGCAGCAGCTGTCCCTCGGTACGCAGTCCCCAGCCGCCACTACTTTTCCCGGTGTGCCGTCCCCGCCTTACACCACCATGTTTCCCGTAACATCACCCGTGCCCTGACCAACGCAGTTACTGGGAAGGTCCACTTAACGACTGACACATGGACAAGTGCTTGTGGCCAGGGACGCTACATTTCCCTGACGGCACACTGGGTGAATGTCGTGGAGGCTGGGAGCGACTCGGACCCTGGGATGGCACAGGTGCTACCCACGCCGAGGATTGCGGGCCCTACCTCCATCAGGGTTTCCGCCAGCACCTACGTTATTGGCTCCTCCTCCTCCGTTTCCACCTCCGAATTCTCTGCGCGCAGCGCCACTCACCCATCAGCCGGTAGCTGGAAGCAGTGTAGCACTGCAGTGGGGAAGCGTCAACAGGCCGTGCTGAAGCTGATCTGCCTTGGGGACAAACAGCACACGGCCTCAGAGCTGTTGCAGGGGATTAGTCACCAGACCGAGCAGTGGCTCTCGCCACTCAACCTGCAACCAGGCATGGTTGTGTGTGATAATGGGCGTAACTTGGTGGCGGCTTTGGAGCTCGGCAAGCTCACACACGTACCATGCCTAGCGCATGTATTTAATTTAGTGGTTCAGCGATTTCTAAAAACCTACCCCAATTTGCATGATCTCTTGACCAAGGTGCGCCGCGTGTGTGCACATTTCCGTAAGTCATCAACAGCTTCAGCCGGCCTGTTGAAGCTGCAGCAGCGCTTACAATTGCCAGCTCACCGGCTGCTGTGTGACGTGAGCACGCGCTGGAACTCCACCTTCCACATGTTGGCCCGGCTTTGTGAGCAGCAGAGGGCAGTAGTGGAGTACCAGCTGTTACACGGTCGTCGCCTCTCCGTTCAACTTCCTGTAATCAGAAGTGAGGAGTGGGAATGGATGTCAGACCTCTGTGAGGTTTTACGCAATTTTGAGGAATCGACACAGATGGTGAGCGGCGATAACGCTATTATCAGTGTAACCATCCCACTTCTGTGTCTACTGAAACGCTCGCTGCTCACAATTAAAACCGACGCTTTGCATGTGGAAGAGGTGGAAATGCGGGAGGAAGAGCTTACACAAGGTGATAGCCAGAGCACCCTCACTTCGTCTTCTCAGCGACAATTGGAGGAGGCGGAGGAGGAGGAGGAGGAAGACACGGTTGCCTCCGCTACAGAGGGTAGCCATGGAACTTTAGTTCCATCTCTACAGCGTGGGTGGGCAGAAGAGGAGGAAGAGGATGAGGAGATTGAGAGTCATCCTCCTGGTGAGGACAGCGAAATCTTGCCTGTTGGTACTCTGGCACACATGGCTGACTTTATGTTAGGCTGCCTTTCCTGTGACCCACGCGTTATACGCATTTTAGACAACACGGATTACTGGGTGTTCACCCTTCTGGACCCCCGCTACAAAGAGAATTTCTCATCTCTCATTCCTCCGGTGGAGAGGACAAGCAAAATGGTGCAATACCAGAAGGTTCTTGTTGAAAAATTGCTCCAAAATTTTCCATCTGACAACGCTGGCGGCAGAGTACGTGCTACCTTGGCCAACCGAGAAGGGGAGAAAAGGGGAGCACACAGCAGTTCCGACAAAGGCAGGGCAACACTCTCCAAGGCGTGGGACACCTTCATGACACCCCGCCAGCACCCTCACCCTGATGCGCAGCCTAGTGTCACAAGGAGGGAAAAGTTTTGGAAGATGGTGAAGGAGTACGTAGCAGACCGTGTCAGCGTCCTCAATGATCCCTCTGTGCCTTACAACTACTGGGTGTCCAAGCTGGACACGTGGTATGAACTGGCACTCTACGCCTTGGAGGTGCTGGCCTGCCCTGCCGCCAGCGTTCTGTCTGAGCGGGTATTTAGTGCTGCTGGTGGCATCATAACAGATAAGCGTATCCGCCTTTCCACCGAAAATGCTGATAGGTTGACACTTATAAAAATGAACAAGGCCTGGATTTCCCCTGACTTCTCCACTCCACTGGAGGAAAGCCCCGGGGGAACATAAAGTCACTTTAGATATGTTATTTACAATGATGGGAATACTCTGTATTCCCATTCACCCCTTCCACCCAAAAAATGGGTATATGGTTGACTCTCTTCCATATACCCTGGGATATAATTTTTATATAGGACCAGCTCACCAGCGGGCCCTGTGATATAATTTTTATATAGGGCCAGCTCACCAGCGGGCGCTGTTTGACAATTTTTGTATAGGTCAGCTCACCAGCGGGCCTTCTCATATAATGTTTTATTGGGTCAGCTCTCTAGCGGGCCCTCTCATATAATGTTTTATAGCGTCAGCTCACTAGCGGGCCTTCGCATATAATGTTTAGGATGGTCAGCTCCGCAGCAGACCCTCACCCATAATGTTTTAGATGGTCGGCTCAGCGCACGTTTCCCTCTTAATCATGGCCCCAGTTCAGAAAAATCGAGGAAATTTTTGGGAGAATTTGCCTCTGCGCACGTTTCCCTCTTAATCATGGCCCCAGTTCAGAAAAATCGAGGAAATTTTTTGCAGAATTTGCCTCTGCGCATGTTTCCCTCTTAATCATGGCCCCAGTTCAGAAAAATCGAGGAAATTTTTTGCAGAATTTGCCTCTGCGCACGTTTCCCTCTTAATCATGGCCCCAGTTCCGAAAAATCGATGAAATTTTTTGCAGAATTTGCAGATGATATACAAGTAAATATACAGCAAATACTGTTTGGTAACAATTTTTCGCCTAAAGTCGTTTTTATCTTCCTTTTTGTGTGTTTTACGGTCAGTCTGTAAAAATGGCGTACTACGGGCGAAACATCGTTCCCAGCAGCGATGTTGGAGTCCAAGATGCATCCAGACATCCTCCCTATGCTGTCCCTGAACCATTTCTGTGGTGTTTCCATCATTTTCTGCCCTTTTCCTATGGACCAGGCACCCTCCCCTCATCAGAGCAGGGGGTGCCTGGTGTAATGCTCGAGTCCTCCCATTGACTTCAATGGGGCTCGGGTGCTCGGCCGAGCACTCGAGCCTCCGGGGGCGCTCGGTCAGAGCACCCGAACACCCGAGCATTGGGGTGCTCGATCATCACTAGTGTTGTCATGTGTGACAGAGGGTCCCCTGCTGTCACACTTGTAATCTCTTGACGTTAAGAAGGCAGGCTAGCAGCACTAGCAGCAGGCACAGGCAGCTGATCTCATGGTAGTATTATTGCTGGTAGCCACCCATTCTGCCTTACTCTGGTGCCATGTCCCAGAGGCACAATGCTGGGGGCAAGGGGAACCACAGGGTCAGGGGGATGTTGTGGGCTCCCTTGACCGCTAGTCTGGCTGTGCCACATCACTTCCACCTCAGCGTCAGCAGATGGATCAACAACAGCCTTGCTAGTACGACCAGCTGCTTCTCTATCTGTAACAACATCAATTTCAGAATCTTCATCACCATCACCCCCTCTCTCATTCCCAACATTCTGAGTCTCTAGCTGCTGCATCATACTAGTAGTGGGACTGCTTTGGGATGGCAAGTGTGACTTAGGGTCCCTAGCCATCACACTTGCCATAATTCCCCCCCTTTAGTATCACAACAAGTCACACTAGTAGCAGTAGCAGCAAGTATAGGTAGCTGACCTGTACTCCTCACACTGCTATCCACTTTTTCCTGGGTTTCCAGGGAGAGGGCAACTTTAGAAGCGTTCATCTCTCAAACCATAAAGGTTTGAGAGATGATACTGGGGGCAATACGTTTTTTAAAGTTGTACTTTGCTACAGGGATTAGTAATATTTAAGTATTACTATCCCTTTAACACCAATCATGTGGCGCTGATCCTATGAAGAGAGAGTCTTTAACTATTAAAAAGAGTGGTCTTGGTAAAACTGTGCTGAGAACCCTTTGATGTGCTTTTTCAGTCTTAATTTTATACAGTCTTCCCTTGACCTCATCTTGGGTTAACCGTTTATCTGGTAATGGTATGGCTAATCAGTTCACCCAAATCATTTCTGAAAGGTCCAATGCTGTCTCATTTTTTTTATTTTTACATTTTTGGATTAGTCTTTCTCTCCCTTACAATTCTTGTTTCATTTTCTATTTTTTCTAGCCTATTTGCCTTTTTGCAATCTTTGTAACACTCTTTATTTTAGGAAATATTTTACTGTTCCTTCAGACTTAAATAGTTTAAATGCTATATACTGGTTTAATATATTTCTGCAATGTAGCTTTAAATTTTGACCATTTTCCCTCAGTACTTTTCCTTTTAAAAATGAATCCAAGTTTTGGTTATACCTATACATTTTCAAGCTGATCCCAAATGAAACCATGCTGTGATCACTTTACCATATCCTCATATCTATTGTTATTTCATGTCGGCACTTCCACCATTTTTGTCATGTAGCTATCCCTAAGCATGCTCACTAACATGCAGTGAGAGAGAGAGAGAGAGAGAGAAAGGGGGGGTGTTATACACTGTTGTGATGTGATTTTATTAGCAAAATTGGGGTAGGAGAGGTTCATAATATGTGCTATCACTATGGGCACCTGGAATATGAGTAAAAGGAGGAGCTTGAAGAGGAGGAAGTGATCACTGCTAGCATTGAAGGGTCTGGATGCCCTGATTGCCCAGATCAGTATTGGCCAGTCCCTCTACATCACCCCTAGGGGTCTTGGGGAAAATAGTGTCACATGCAGAGGAAGAAATGGGTAGTAGTGTGAGCAGGACAGGTAAGCTACCTGTGCCTGCTCTCAGTGCTGAGCCTTCCAGTGTGTCTTGTGATTTTAATGGGGGGGGGGGGTAGGAGGAAATGGTGGCAAGTGTGACAGCAGGGCACCCTAAATCACACATCCCCAAGCAGTCCCACTACTACTACTACTACTAAGATCCAGCAACTAGAAACTGAAACTGATGTAGTTATTGTTAGTAAAGCAGCTAGTGGGACTAGAGTGACGGCAGAGTAAGAGCGAAGTGCGTAGATTACCATCACTGCTTGTAACTTGCCATTCACCCACTCTGTAAGTCTTGCTGCTTGGATTTTGTGATATCTTTACAGCAGGTATGAATTTTATGTATTATAATAAAGATTGATGTTTTTAAGAAGACTGACTACGAAAACATTCCTGCTATTTGATATTACATCGGAAGTGGTGCATCAATGGCTGTATGGTGAAGTGATGTGGAGTGGCCAGACTAGCGGTCAAGGGAGCCCAGATCATCCCCCTGACCCTGTGATTCCCCTTCCCCTTGCATTGTCCCTATGGCACATGATACGGATGAAGGCAGAACTGGCAGCTAGCAGCAGTACTACCACCATGAGCACAGATAAGCTGCCTGTGCCTGCTGCTAGTGCTGCCAGTCTACCTTCTTCATTTCAAGAGATGGCAAGTGTGACAGTAGAGGATCCTCTGTCACATTTGTCATCACCTCCAACCGGCGAGAATGTAATAGAACAGCAAGGAGGAACTGGTGGTGGTGAAGATGATGAAGGTGATGTGGATCATATGGGACAGAAGAGATATTAATGTCCTTTTTAGCCCAAACCAAGAAGAAGTGGGAGACAGATATGGAAATGGAATGGGTATCGCCACCACCACTGAAATTGCAGAATTTGTGGAGTTTATTGCTGCTGTAATTCCTGCTGCTGCTGCTGAGTAGCAAGGGCAGCAAATGATGAGGAGCAGGCTAGTGTGGCACAGGCCACCATCGATACAGTGAGAATTGGGTACAGCAGTAGTGTTGTGGGACTAGGACAGGTTTCACTTGCAAACAGCAATACTCGTGGTCCTAGTTGTAATGCTGATTCTGAGGCAGCAGTAGCAACAGCAGCAACATCAATTTGTGATAAATAAGTGAAAAGGGGAAAGAAAGGAACACATCTTGGCACAAGCTCCCTCATAATACACATGAAGCACAGACACCATGATAATTATGTGAAGCATGTTAAAGCAAAACCCCCACCAAAAAAATTGGGCACAGCTGTTGTTGTACCCCCTGACTTTCTACAAAGGCAACAAGAGGTGAGGCATGAATCAAAGATGAGGAAGAATAGAGAAACCCAGCCAGAGCCTAAACGTTCGATGGTGAGCCAAACATGTGGGTCACCATCACCTTCTTGCTCAGAAAGATGTAACTACATGTTCTTTCGATCCACCGCTTTCATCGTTACCTCCCCCAACCAGCTGATAGCCATTCTGTAGATGTTAAGATGTGGCAGTTCATGTCCACCCATTGCACATTGTGTGTTGAAGGATAATCATAACCAGGGCATGAACTGGCAACTGAGGAGACTCTATCTTGCAGAATCCACTAAGCTAGTGGCAAGGAGGGTTCATCATTACTATTAAAACTGCAAGTTGTCAAATGTCCTTAGCAGGAAGTGGAAAAGGGACAAAGTGACAGCAGCAGTACTTGGTTTCTGTATCCTTTTGAAAGGTCGCACGCAAAAGAGCGTGCAACCATTTAACACTTTAACCGTGTTGCCTGGATAAAAATAGTGACATGACAATTTCGCAGTGAATGACAGCACGAGACTGTCATGTCACCTAGTCAAAGGTCTTGTTCAATGCTTATAAAGCCAGTGATTCTCTTCATTCACCTTCCGTTTGAGCCTTAACAGGTTTTTTGTTGTTACCTTTCTGCTGGGGCAGCCTCCTTCTGCAGCTTTAGGAACAGGCTATTATACTAAAACTCCTACACAAATACGTATGTGAGCCGATCCTGCCTCTCTCTCCCCTTCTCACGCAGAATTAAATTATTCTTTTTTTCAATAATCTTACTTGACATCTCCAATACATCGCTTCAATAGAACTGAAAAACTGGAATATTTGTAATGGACTGCAAAACAGAACAAAAAAAATCAATTAAAACAGTGTATAGATGGCTGCTGTTTGAAGGATACCTACCTAGGCAATTCCATCTGTTAAGCAAATTATACTTCACCTTTAAAAAGATGGACAGACAAAATGTTACTGTGATCAAGCTGTTAGCGAAACGCTCGTTAGTTTTGAGGGACTTGGCGTGCATAGCCAGCACTTATGTTTGCTTGTAGATTTTCTGTTCCTGAAGATATATGGATATGAAACAATATAATACAAGGCCTTGCTGAGAACTAATACAAAATTATTTTATGAGATATATATATCTTCTCTAAGTATTGTATACTCGGAAGGCAGTTTTAGTGTTCTTTGATCCAGGCTCGATTTTCATGAAGCCTGAGGCAGTATATAGGCTCTACATAGATTTTATGGCAATCCGGATAATGCCCCGGTAACACGATAACCAGAGTACAGACTACTAGTTACATCTCCACAAATTATACACTCAGTCGTTCGATATTATGGAATCTAGAAGCATCTAATGCTGATTAAAGCATAGTTAGATTACTTTCAAGATAAGAACAAAGATAGAAACAGTTTTGATGATATTAAACGTCCATTTCGTTTTGTGTGATAATATTGATCGTTACAGCTACAAATTTGGGAGATGTGCAGGTCCGTGAGAGTCAACTTATAGACTGTATTGAACGTACTAATATTAAATACAAAATAAATGGTTGTGCCTCAGACAATACTGAGCTTTCTGCCTTCAGAGTTAGATTTTATGGAAATGATTAAGGATCATTTTTTAATTTTAATAATAATTGTCAAGTTTTAGGTTTGCCGTTTATTGTGGTTACACCCTGCTTACTGACACTGTGAATACTAGATAGAGTGCTTAATAATGCAGGGTTCTTTCTTTCTACAATTATCTGACAGAATACTCACTAATACAGTATTAAAATATAGGGTATTAGTGTGCATAGGGGTCAAATTCTGTTACCTTTAAAAAGTGTAATGTGGTTTTCAGTTTCATCAGTTTTGAACATGTTTTAGACTTCTTGCTTTATTTCACCAACTCTGTTAAATAAATCACTAAGGGGGCGATGCACTAAAGCGGGATAAAGAGGAAATTACTTCTCCAGTAATATCTCTTCGATAAGTTCTATGTTATTCTATGGAGCAAGTGCACTAAGATTTATCAGACTTTGGAGATCTTAGTGTATAAGCTCTATAGAATAACATAGGAACTGGAGAAGTGATATCACCTCAATGTTACCACACTCCAGTGCATAATCTAGGTGCCTCTAGCATTCAAGTGATTTAAATACCCTATGTAATCAATGGAGATATTGGTAATTATTATCTCCCCTATGGTGCAGTTGGTGTACACTAGAGTTACTCCACTTTTCTTTTGGAGGTAATTTGTGGCGTTTATGCTGTAGTTAATAGTGCCATTTTTTAATATCTCATTTGTTTTGATGTTCTTGACCAGGTCTATTTTTAACCCTTTGATGGCCAGAGGTTTAAGGGTTAAGACCATTTCTCTAAAATTGTTTTTGATGGCATAAATCAGCAAAAAAATGCTTTTATCTCTTTGAAAATGTGCCATTTAAAGAAAAAAAACAAAATACTGATACAACAGGAACACCAACACTTAAAAATGAACTTGGAATATATCCATTTAAGTACTCTGCACTTCATGCTAGCCTCTGTAGAAATCCTCTGTTTCTCATGCCTCATTTCTAGTCACATTTTCTCTGATGGAGCATGATTTCATGCCTTTTACATTGCTTCTGGTGATTGCCCAGGATTATCTTTAAAGGGACATTATCACAAAACAGAATAAGCTTCACACCCTTTTAAATATTGTAACAGGAACCAGACAATGCAATCAATCCCTGACCGTCATTGCTGGGCTTCTCTGTCCAAGATGCGGCTACAAGGAGGGTAGCTGGGCTGGTCCTGCTGTTACATTCAATGAGTCAAAGGGGATTCTTAAGACCATTCCTTGAATAACACACAGCAGACAGGATGAACAGTGATACAACAACTTTATTCGGGAAAGCAAGGATCATATATAGGGCTGGAATTCACAATTATTCTTGCTGTGCTGATCTCCAGCCAATGGGGATCGGAATGGCAAGGGACGCAACAGAGGTGGCCAGTCAAAAGGCTGCCTACACTTTGAACCTGGGTAGCGGGAGGGTTGGAGGGAACACTAAGAAGAGTTTATTCTTGCTGTGCTGATCTCCAGCCAATGGGGTTTGGAATGACAAGAGTTGCTCAGGCAGCTACCAGTCAGTGCGCCTCCAACATTTTCATACTGGAGGCTGGGGGACTGAAGAGGTGGGGACTCTGGGGACGACGGAGGGCATGTGAGACATTGCAGAATACATGCATGGGAAGGTTATACACTTATAACACTGTGACAGCACACATATGTACACAGTGAACCTTTACATAATACTTGGTGTTCACATGCACAGATAGCTGACGGAACGCTGGCCTATTTACTTCAAGCAATCTCAGGCAGCCAAGGGAAAAGGACCAACAAATAGCTACCAATGAGCAGGCAGCCTTCTTGTTGACCAGACAAGTGGCGACCATTCAGCAGGCCATCTACTTGTCGAGCAAACTGCTGCAGAAAGAATGAGAAAGACTGACAAGTAGCGACCAATCAGCAGGCCACCTACTTGTTGAACAGACCAGGGTGACCAATCAGGAGGCTTCCCACATTTTGAACTGGAAACATGATAAAATGCAGTTAACACCTATACAGGCTGATGGACATTGGATATAATATGTGCCTCGCATGCAGAAAGGTGAGCACACAGTAAACATAAGTCCATAATGGACCAGAGGGGTCCGTTACAAATATCATCTACTCTTAGACAGAATTCGTAAAAATTATTTCTACGTGCATAAACATAGTTTAGTACAGTAGTTATAAACATGTTTTTCTATTCATCTGGAGATAGCTATGCATAACCGTTTGATTCCTTTGTTTGTACAAGTGATGTACAAGTGATGTACAAGTGATGAAGGCAATGTATAGCATGATTTAGGTAAACAAATAAATAAGAATTAAAAGTTACCATGAACTGAACAGAGTGGATTCTAATCTCAAAACAATTACCATTGACCTTTTATGTTGAAAGATTATAGCAAAAAAATGCTGTCTAGGAGTACATAATATTTTAATGCATTTGAGCCCTTTTCATGTTTTGGTGATAATGTTCCTTTAATAATATAACATAACCTTTCTAACAGTTAACTATTTAGTCATAACTCAATACAAACAGCACAAACAACACTAAGTAAATGAACAAGCATGAAAAAGCAAGTTTAAGATTCTTTTTTAGGCATTTAACATATAGTTAGTTAATGTCTACTTGACTAATTTATTTTTGGTGCTAGTGTTCCTTTAATAATGCATTTTAACCCTTTGAGTGCCAAAGGGGTATGCAACCCATTGCATACCCCTCTGGCACTCAAAGGGTTTAAGACTACCTTTTCTTTTGAACATCACTCCCTAAATTCTTAACCCCTTACCGACCCTTAACGGTCCTGGCACATCATGGGTAGATTTGCGTTAAGGACCCATGATGTGCCAGGACCATCATTGAATTCAGGGCTCCCTGCGTGGCTGCATGCCATTTTGGTAGCCCTGAACCGGATGCCAAAATAGAAAAAAAAAGGTCTGTGGTCCTTAAGTGACGGCTGCATGCGTGATCGGCCGTCCTTAAGGGGTTAATCTACTATGCTGATGTAAACAATAGAATATCTACTGTGTATTGCTCCTGTAGACATCTATTGACTGTGCGGAAAAATGTAAATTGTTCTAAAACATTATCAAATTGCTGATTATTTTTTAATTAAGAGGAACCAAACATAAGACACCTAACTACCTAAAATAACATAACAAAATAATAACTAAAGTATATTTGTACAACAAAAAACAAACTTACTATTAACCCTTTAAGAACCAGAGGAGTGTGCGATGCATTGAGAAGCAATTTGTTGTACATTAAGCTGACCAAATATATCTTTACATCATGGGCACTTATACAAATGTCATAACTTTCATTCTGCAGTACAGCACCGGAATCTTTGGAACACAACAGTGTGTGTGTGTGTGTGTGTTTTATGAGTACCAAAGGGAAACAGGAAAGAGGCTGTATCTAAAGCTAGACAAAAGAAAAAGGGTGCTTCCTAGTGCAATAAATCTTGCTAATTGTAGACCTCCACCAGTACACCATGGTACTCACAATTGAATAGCTCATTAATAGTGTTCAGCGAAAACGGATGAGGGACTCTGTCTGCCCCTACTGAGTCTCTCCAAGATTGGTAAGTGAATGCTACTTCTCCAAAAACCCCGACATGGCTCCTTGAGACCCTTGGATTATAGTAGACACAGTCAATGATATAGCCCAATACTCACAATTCCTGTAATAGAGCGCTGGTTGTGAGTACAACCAGCATATTCAAACGAGGTAACACCAACCGTTGTGTTCCGTTCACTTCTCCCAGGACAAAAAACTGGAATCAACCAATAAAAATAATAATGTATTTATTTATATATAAAAGGTAAATATATTGCCAGAGTAGTATAACAGAAACATCAGAGCATACAATCAGTATTATGCCCGGTATACGACGAGTTTCAGAGAATACACTCCTGTTTCAAATCTTATAAAGGCATATATATTGTTAAAACCAATGAAATACTTGAATATGGCAAAAAAGGAAGTCATCCTGGGGGAGATTTATAAAAACTGCGTTACCTTGTAAATTGTCTTTAATGTGGAGTTATAATGCATTTTGTTATTTATAAACTGTGTAACATCAGATTTGTTGCATGTAATAGCAACTAATGGAGGTTGAGGAAAATTGGCGTTAGGGAGAAGGAAAATATTGGCACAGTGAATTTATAAAGAATTGTCACGGTTTGCGATAGATTTGCGACAATATCGTCACTAGAATTTTAAAACCACGTGTAGGTTGTTCTTAAGCATTTCAGGCATTAAAATATTCATAGTAAAGCTGTATTTATAAAAACTTGTTTAAAACATTTATAAATCAGACCTGGCGTTATCTTTACTTGCCATGCTTTGAGGACAGTTTTTGAACGTTTTTTATAAATCTCCCTCCCTGGATCTAAAGAAGCTCGCCAAGTGATGATAAGCAATACACAAAGTACAGAACAGACATCCCTGCAGTATAAGCTCTCATTAGACACAGCTACTGTATTAAAAAAACAAAGCAAAAAAAGGGGACAGATTATTAAAAATGTGCTGCTATGTAAAGGAGATGTAACAATAACAAATCTCATTTTTTCTCGATCAAAATTAAAATGGCAAGATCAAATTTATATAATTTGCTCATATGTTACACATAAGCCCAGTACCAGTCCTTACAAGAACGTTTTTGTAATGATTTAAATAAGGGTTAGTTAACCATTATAAAATTGAAAATATATCATTAAGAACAGGGTTCAAGAAATCTAATTAATATCTAGTATTCACTGTTGATTAACACAAAAATAAATTAAAATAATGCTGGAGAAAGAATCCCAGGGTCTTCTGACACTTTTCACCCCTGCTTGGGCACACATCTCTATTAGTAAGGCTATTGGCAAGCAGGTTATATGCCCTGGCAACACCAAGATAGGTTGCAGATGATATAGCACACATTTTTAACAACGTGTCCCTTCGTTTTTTGTTTTAATTATTTTTACAATAAAAGTTGGGTTTTATTTATTCCCATAATTTGTCAATAATAGTTTTTTTTGAGATACACAGGAGCTGTGTATGACAAATGCTTATACTGCAGAGATATTGGTTCTCTACCTTGTGTTTTCTGTGTCCCTCAATTAAATGGACATGTGGTTAATTTAAAAGGTTAGAAAAAAGATTAGGGACACAAACACCATTTTGTTTTCCTTGCATTTTGCCTTAAATTTTGGATAGTAGTATCAAAAGGGTTAAAAATTATGCACTTCTTCAAACAAATTGTTCTCTAATACTAGTTGTGAACATACTTTAAATAATAGTACTCAGGGGTATTGCTAGGAACTGGTTGAATGGGTTATACTCCATATCTTATGCTTAAAGCCCACAGGTATTGTTGCCAGCTTGGGACATGCAATGTTCTTAATATTAGTGGTGCCTTCGAGCTCTTATAATGCATTCAGTTGGCTCAAGACCTGGGTCTTTTGGAAACCACAGGACTCCACTGCTGATATATTCAGTAAGGGATGATACATGTTTCCCGCTAAAGTTAAGTCAGTCTACAGTGTAAATGTTTTCTTACAACCGGACCTCTTCACAGATATTACTAAAAGCAAAACTGAACTCTTAGTCACCCATAAAATACACTGAGCTGGATTCTAATGCAGGTGATAAATGAATCATTTGTTTTATTTCCTAACCATAGACTGCAATAGATTTGCTTAGCTAAATTACAGCAACTTAATATAGACAGCCATATGATGTTAATAGTATGTAACTAATTGCACAATTCGGGTTATACATTTTTATTTGAGCAGAGCAGTGGTTCTCAATCTGGATTTCATGAAATCACAAGGCTCTCCAAAGAAGTACAGTGGGTTAGAGAGAACAAATGTAATTAAATGGTAACCATCACCAGGATAGTGCCTTGTCAGCTGATCTGCTGTCCTGGGAATAGACCTAGGGGGAAATGCGCTAAAGGTCGATGCTGTGGCGATATGATTTTGTAGTGTGTTCAAAGCACTTTGACTTTTTGATATAGACACATATCGCCATATGTATTAAAATTTAGGGATGCAAGGGGAGTAGAGGAGAAGGTACCCATTAGTGGGAGAACATATCTTCTACTTTTCCACTTGTTCAGTGGGGAGTGGAGAGGATACTTTCAGCACCACGAACAGCATCACTCCCTTAACCCATTGATTGCCATAGGGATGTGCATTGCTCACCCCTGTGGCACTCAAAGGTGATCGCCTGAAAAAAAAAAGGTGCATAGTGCAGGATTAGAGATGTGCATTCTTATATATATATATATATATATATATATATATATATATATATATATATATATAAACATTTTCCTGAATGGGAAAGCATTGTGGGGTGACATGTTGAATATGAACTGTGTGAAGCAGCATGTCAAAGATGAACTCTGTGTAGCAGCATGTTGAATATGAACTGTGTGAGGCAGAATGGGGAACATAAACATTGTGGGGCAGCATGGGGGGCATCACCATTGTGTGATAGCACCACATACATTGACTGACACTCCCCCAAACTGTTTTCTTTGCCCAGGCAGTGTCCATGGGGATTTGTGGCTACCAGTAGGCAAGGGAGCAAGGCTGGGGCTCAAACAGTGTACATGGGGATCTCTGTCTACCAGTGGGCAAAGGAACAAGTGGGGGGCCAAGTAGTGTACATGGGGTTCTATGTCTACCAGTGGGCAAGGTAACAAGGCTGGGGGGAAACTGGTAGCCACAAATCCCCATGAACACTGCCTGACCCCCAGTCTTGTTCCCTTGGGAGTGCACAACATGTCTGAGTATGAAAAATGATACAGAGCTGAGGGGATGATTGAGTACTGCTTGATGTACTTTTTAGCCCTCTGAATGCCACAGGGGTGCAAAATGCACATCCCTATGGCACTCAATGAGTTAAGGGAGTGATGTTGTTCGTGGTGCTGAAAGTATCCTCTCCATTCCCCTACTGAGAAAGTGGGGAAGACAAGACAATGTTCTCAGACTTCAGGGTTGTCTACTGCTGGTGATGTGTGACGGAGGGCATCCCTTGCACATTGCCAGCAGTTTGACAACCCTCCATGCTTATGATTGATTGAGGGCTGTTACTGCATAGGAAACTACAGGGAGATCCCAACTTCTCTACCCTTAGATAGGTGATGTTGAGACTGTGAACTCTGACAGCAGAAGGTGCTATCAGAGTTTAGTGTATGCGGTGAAGTGCCACATTAACATATAAACACCCCCCCATGAATACCATAATGGCTCATTATGCTGCATTTCCATATGGAAATAGGCCATTGCTGATGTGATAAGCTGGGGGGATGGCTCAGGTGGTTAATGCACTGTCTGTAGAATCTGTTCATACAGTTAGGTTGCAGGTTCTGGTCCATGCAAGGTCAGCTCAGCCTTTCACCACTCTGAGGTAAATAAAATTAGTCCAGGACATAATTGAAAATGAGAGACAGTCTCAATGTATTCTTCCTGGTAAAATACATCACAAAAAAACAAGAGTGAAACCTGTCAATGTGGACAGATTGTTGTTGAATTGATGTTGGTATGATGTTGAAGACACTTTAGTGCATACTGTCGAAGTGCCTTTGACACTTCTCGGAAAGGACATCAACATTATGAGCCCTATTCAACTTTAGTGCATCTGCTAAAGATAGAGCCATATTGTGAGCCCTGGTGAACTAATGGGGGAGCAGAACAAGGATCTCATAAAAGGCCCCCTGGCTAACTTATTGTTTGTACAAGACTAGAATGGATTGTGAAACATCAGTCATGCAGTTCAGTCTCATGCCCTGTGCAATACCGTCCACATAGATCCTCTGTATCGTGCCTGGAAACCCAACACAGAGGGACTATGCAGCCTATGAAATTTGTGACTAAGAGCCTCATACTCTCAGCCAAGCTCAGTTGTCTAACCTCCTGAATGGCTGATAGGGGCGGTTTTGGTGCTGTACAGTACAACCTTTGGCTTTGTACTAAGTCTGTTGTCATAAGAGCAGCTCAGTAAAATGTGACAGTTGCCTTGTAATAGTGGACTTGTCTCTTACAATAAGAACTATAACCAAGAATAATTATCAGTTAACCTTTATCTTGTAACTTATGTGATACATTGTAGCCTAATTTTTTAGTCATATGTCACTGATAACAATTAAAAATATTTTCATATGTATACTGTGTTAACCCTTTGGATGCTGGAGAGGTATTTTGCAATGAAGGCATATCTTGCACCCAGTGGCTTAAAATAAGGATGGGCCACCTGCAAGTCTCCAGTTGCTGTGGGACAACAACTTCTATCATCCTTAGCTAGCAGTTGGCCAGGTGAGATTGTTGAGATTAAAATATTTCACTGCAACAAGAGTTTGAGAATCCCCTGCTTAGAGTTGTGGCCAATGTTATAGGAATCACAGTCCAAACACAGTTAGAATGTTACAAAGGATCAATTGCTAGCATCCCAGGGGGGTTTCATTTTAAAACTAAAGAGTTCCACCACAGCAAAAATATGGAGAACCAAATGATTTAGGGTTATGGCCAATATATGTGCTGTGTGACATGAGAGCCAGCTTCCTAATTCAAAATTAAACAAAGACTCGTCCTCTGGGCTGCACCTATCATCAAGTGCCCACACTCCAATTATGTACCAAAATGTAACTGGTGAATCAAGCCTCTCCCCCTCCTAATCACTTATAAGATGTGATGTGGGAGCTGCCGTTGTGACAGAGAAACAGCGCAGGAGGGAGGAAGATCCTTGACAAGTATAACAAGGGTGAGCACATTTACAGCACCCAGTGGGTGTTCACAGCCAAATGAATAATGCTGGTACTCAATTGAGAATGATGTACTAAGAAAACCAGGAGCAATTCTGGGACAAAATTTTATCCTCCTTCATGCTAGAGGAACTCCAATGCATTGCAAAAAAACAACAACAAAAAAAACTGCATCATTGAAGCCAAACCTACTGAACAAAAGGGACAGATACAATTTCCTAAATGTTATTTGTTTTAAATGTGGCTTTTAACCCTTTGAGTGCTAGAGAGGTATCCTGGATACCTCTCTGGCACTCAAAGGGTTAAGCCCTTTATAATGCATTGGAGAGCCCCTGTTCTTAGTACATCATCCTCATTATCTATTGCTGTTATACAAGCTCTATCTTTATTATAGATACAGATGTAGACTGCATTAATGTGCCTTGAATTGTACTTTAGTGATGAATGCGTGCCACAGATAAACAATAAATAGCAGTGAATTTCCTGATGATGCATTATTCGTTTATACAGAGTGCAAATTCCATTGTGGGCGTGCATGGAAATGGCTAAATGTATCATACCACTTAACTTGTATGCAATGATATCACAACTGTAAGTCTCCAGTAGTTTGGCAGGTTGTGAGGAAAGTGGCCGGGCTGTGTAGAAATAGAAACATTAATGTGGCCAAATCTACATTTTAAGTCAGGTTACATAAATGACACTAGTTTCTGTGCATTTCTCCATATATACTTTTTTGTAAGAGTGCATTAATATAGAGATACAGTCAAAGGAGGGTGCCAGAGAAGAGTGTAATGCATTGCAAAGCAATGTAATAATCAACCCTTTATGACTCAAAGGGTTAAAAAAAGAACAAAGTGTGCCTGTGTTAATGTGTGTACCAGTTAGTTAAGGAATATTCTGACAACAATCACACATATTCTATCCTGGCTGGGCACAAAAAAAAAGACATGAAGTTGCCCAGGGCTAAATAGTTTGAAATCAATGTATACTTTTTTTTTCCTTTAATGTATGCCATTTGCATGCTTTTAACCCTTTGAGTTTCAGAGGGATGTGCAATGCTTTAAAGGGATAGTAATGTTTCATAATAAAAGCAGCTCTAATTAATCATCATAGTATTTGGACTTTGGAGAGTATTATTTCAATTCTGTCAGAGTTGTAGTTCAAGAGTAATTCAATGACAAAGTATCCCCTTCCCGCCCCTTTTACTGATGTAACACTATTCAGCCAGAGCAGAAGGGAGGTGCCTAGGTAGATTGCACAGAGGGACAATCTTCAATTAAGATAAGGGAAAAACCTGAAAAACTTGTCAAGGGGGACTGGGCTTTCATTGTTCTCATAGGAAGAAGATTTTCCCCTTCTGTTATCTGTCTGGTCTTACAACAAGATTCCACATCTGAGAAGAGATGGCTTACACTAGGTAAAAGGGGCGGGAGGGGAAACTTTGCTTGTGAATATCTCTCAAACCGTAAAGGTTTGAGAGATAAGACTTATATCGTTCTTCATGTTTTTTTAATGCCTACAAAATAAAATAAAGATAAAGCGAAGTATTACTATCCCTTTAAAAGCTGTATTTCTTTAATTCTCTCTATATAGCTAACCCTCTACTGCAGATTTCTAATATTTAGTTCTAATGAAAAGAAAAAAGGCAGCATTCTCAAAAAATAGGTCATATGCCTGGGTGCCCACGTAAGCAAAAATGAATAATAATTGAAAAAGCAACACTGACAGCACTTTTTGAAAAAACAAAAAAACTTTATTTTATGATCGACGTTTCAATTACCCTCTGGAATCTTTATCGAGATAAACACTACGTGTAAACAACCTTATTATATAGCCCATGATGATGAGTGATGCCCCACATAAACTGCCGAAAACCACCAAAAAGGAGATAATCAAAACTAAAATAAAATAACCATTTCCTGGGGGGGTAATGGTTATTTTATATTAGTTTTTATTATCTCCTTTTTGGTGGTTTTTGCAGTTTGTGTGGGTCATTACTCATCATGGGCTATATAGTAAGGTTGTTTTCACATGGGGAGAGATTCACTAAGCGGAGATAAAGAGTTGATAAAGTTGAGATGACTTCTCCAGTTTATCATTACTCCAGTTCCTATGTTATTTTATGGAGCCTATTCACTAATATTTCTTCAGCTTTGGAGATCTTAGTGAATAGGCTCCACAGAATAACATAGGAACTGGAGAAGTGATAAACTGGAGAAGTCATATCCTCTCTTTCACCTCTTTATCACTACTTAGTGAATCTCCCCAGTGGTGTTTGTCTTGATAAAGATCCCAGACGGGGTTTGAAACGTTGATCATAAAATAAAGCTTTTTTTATTTTTTCAAGAAGCCCTGTGAGTGCTGGTTTTTCAATTATTATTAATATTTAGGTTTAGGTAGTTAAAGCGGAACTACCACCCCTTATAAACTTGCCCCCAAGTAATTACCCATGGGTAATTATTTGGGGCCAAGTTTAGAAGGGGTGGTAGTTCCGCTTTAATATGGATGAAGTTTCATCAACTGATGGATACAATAGTTTCAATACTGTTCATGCTCTGATTCCTTTATAAAAAGTGGCAGTCTGCCTGCCTCTGCACTTCTGGATGAGCTCAGTCTGTGCCTGTACAATGACCTGGATGTGCATTTGCAAGAGAGCGTGCCAGGTCATATGCCCGAATACGCCACCATCTGAGGAGGTGGGAATGAGGCACTACTTGGGGAGGCTACGGGACAGAGATGTCTCGCCGTCTGTATAAAACTTACCTCTCCAGCATAACTTTAAAGGCAATATCTTGGGAAATGAAGAATTATATTGAAAAAGAGGATAACAACTTCAGTACAAGTGAACTTAAAGGGATAGTAATACTTGAAAATAAGTTTATTTTATATTGTAGCCCTTAAAAAAACATGAAAAATGATATAAGTCTTATCTCCCAAACCTTTATGGTGGCTCTCCAGAAGCATCTGTTTCATTTTCACTGTAAGGTCGAGTTTTCTGTATATATTTCTATACCGATCTGTAGCTTTATAAGAATTCATAAGTTTGTAATTTTTATTTTATTGTATAATAAAGTTTTCCCCTCTCCTGCCCCCTTTACTTGCCTGAAGCCGCGTCCCATCAGATCTAGAATCTGATCATCAGACTGGACAGATCGCAGTGAGGGACAATCTTCTTTCCTTCATCATGAGGAAAACCCTGCCCCCTTGAGAGAGGGCAAGTTTTTCCTTTTGCTGAAAGAAGATTGCCCCTCGTCGTGGTCTGCGTGAATGGCTTGCTGTGGCTGCTTCATGTAAGTAAAAGGGGTGGGAGGGGTAAATTTTATTATACAATAAATGTAAAATGGCAAACGTATGCATTCTTATAAAGCTACAGATCTGTACAGAAATATATATGGAAGACTTGATTGTACTGTAAAAAAAGGTGACATTAGAATCCCTTTAAGTGTTACTATCCCTTTAAGCACACAATAATGAGAGAATTGCTTCACAATGTGACTGCTATAAATAGGCAGTAAACTCTAGTTATGAAAACATATACCGTATGATGTGGGTGTTTTCCTCCTAGTAAAACAAGGTTTACAAGGATTCAAATGTTGGCGTCGCCAGAAAAATCTGGCGACGCTGCTTTTAACGTCAACTGAGCAATGCAAATGTTCGACTAGTAAGAAGCGACGCCAGTTCTGAAACACACATCGCCCGTTGCCAGAACAGCAAGATCTCACCCATAGAGGATAATGTACAAGCGACGCCAAAAGCTATTCAAATGTTGGAGTTAGGGCTAACGTGAGGTAAATTGCAACATTTCTCTCCAGAAATCTAATGCCTATTTTTTTTGGAGAACAGCACAGTAGGCAGAGTAAAAAATCCACGTCGACAGTTCTGAACAGCATTCTCTGTGCTTTTCCCTACCCAGCCACTAGGGGAACTCAGAAATGGCTTTCAGCACCATGGACAGCTTTGAATGCCATAGGGATGTGCACTGCTCACCCCTGTGGCATTCAAAGGCTTACAATCAATAAAACTAGTACACCAAGCACTGCACAATGCCCCCTTCCACATCCACCCCCTTAGTATGTCACATATATTGCATATATGCGACATACTAACCCCATCCACATCCACCTCATGGACTTCCATGTAGTGGACAAATCTGTCTTTTATTCCACAATTAACCCTTTGAGTACCAGAGGGGTAGGAAACATGCTAAGCAATTCTTTCCTACCTCTCTGGTACTCAAAGGGTTAATTGTGGAATAAAAGACAGATTTGTCCACTACATGGAAGTCTATGAGGTGGATGTGGATGGGGTTTGTATGTCATATATATGCAATATATGTGACATACTAAGGGGGGGTGATGAAGGGGGGCATTGCGTAGTGCTTGTTGTACTAGTTTTATTGATTGTAACCCTTTGAATGCCACAGGGGTGAGCAGTGCACATCCCTATGGCATTCAAAGCTGTCCATGGTGCTGAAAGCCATCTCTGTGTTCCCCTAGTGGCTGGGTAGGGAAGCACAGAGAAAGCTGTTCAGAACTGTCAACGTGGATTTTGGATTTTCTGACTGAACTTGATACTTTGGAGTGCTGTGATTGGCTGTGGTGCTAGGTAACATTTTTATTGTGTGTTTTTAGGTAAGATTTTATATGCGACGCAGGTTTAAGGTTAACGTGTATTTTGTTGGTTATCACTCGTTAGCCTTTCTGGGTAAGGAAGATTTGAATCTCACGTTACCTGGTCTTGCTTAACGCGCGAAGGCAGTTTTTTTCTTCACGTTGGTTTTAACGCCAACATTTGAATCGAGCCCTTAGTCCCAGTACAGAAAAACATTTATTTCGAAAGGTAACATTGCATTTTTTGATAACTTGAGTTCAAGATGTTTTGCTGCTAGGTGGCGCTGCTCCTACATACATTTATATATAGTCTGTGTATGTGATACTCAGCTTTTCAAAGTCAGTAATAGCAACACTGCCACCTAACTGCAAAATATCATTATTTCAACTCTCAAATAATATGTACGTTTTGCCTGTAATATCTCTTAAAAATTACATGTTCCGGCATTAGGTGTACCCTTGTTTTACCTACAACATATATAGTTTCAAAATTAGAGTTTAGTACCCCTTTAAGTAGCTGTTCAGATGAACTGCAGCCAATACACTAAGTAAAATGGATAGATTCTGGGGCAACTCAACTGCACAATAGGCGGCAAATAAAAAAAACGCCACATCCCCACAGATTTCCATGTATCCTGCAATGCTAGAGAGGGTAACAATTTATTGTGAAGCATTTTAAATCAAAATAAATATTTAGTTGTACCCTATGGTGAAATGACTTTGTCTCAGAATTGCTTCATTTCATCTTAGTACACAAGTGTCACTGAGGATTATAGTACAAGGGCAGGCAGTCTTTGGCTCTCTAGCTGGTGGGGACTACAACTCTGCTAGTTGGGGATGATTTAAGATGTAGTCCCCAACAGCTGGAGAACCAAATGGTATATATGCCTGTTCTAGATTAATCTGGATTGTAAGTTAAATGTTCCATTAAACCCTATTGTGATCTACAGTGGCTGGTAAAGCTGTGAAGAGCAAAATATTATCCACCATTCTGGCACTCCTATGGTTAAAATCAAGGCACTAAGTGAATATTTTTTGCTGTTACACATAGACATAGCTGGAAACTCTCCGGATTTGCCCAGAGACTCTGGTTTTGACTCTGCATTACCGGGTCTCTGGGGCTGAGTCTGATTCTCCTGGGTGTGGGCAGTTGCTTAAGAAACTCTGCCCATTGGTGCTCCTTCCCTGTCAGTTCCACCCACACCCTGCCCACTTTTCCTCCTTCTCCAGCCTATTGCCTATAGTGTTAACTATGCGTTGCGTACCCCTTTGGCACTCAAAGGATTAACAAGGAATGCGAAGTCTGGCACAGAGAGTGCCTGTGCCGGTGGCAACACAGACCTCTCCTTCAAAATATCGTGGGACAGTGAGGTGAGATCCTCTGATCTCCCCCACCGGCCATGATCTAGAGGCCCACCGGGGGGTGCCCGAATCCCTGATAGGACAATCCGCCCATGTTCTACCCTATTTCTGATATACAGTTTTGCTCTATTTCTCATTGCATTTTCATCATGGCAACTGTTTTTCAGTAGGTGCAAGGACATGGGCAGCGTCTTCAATAGTCTAAATAACGTTTTCATTGTGGGTTAAAATGTCTATGCCTGGAATGTTTTGCAGCACAATGAAGCTATTAGACATTGCTAACTCAAAATTCTTACCAGCTGGATAGTGTCAGTCTTCACTTTTGTTGACTTGATCATTTTCTTTCTTTCTTGCTGTCAAAGTTAAAATGAATTAAGCTTGAACAGTCAGTGAATATCGTTTTATTATTTGCAAGTATGAAGTCGATTTCACTTGCATGACCATTTGGGCTTTCACATGATAAATATATTTTGTTCTTCTGCAAATTTGATCAACTGTTTGCCTCTGTTCTCTCTTTTTCCAGTTCCATGTGGTCCAATCAATTTTTCACCATTTTGGATATTTCCAATTCTCGCATTGAAATCTCCCATTATAAATTTGTAGATGCAATTGTCCTGTTTGTAGAGATGTAATAAATCATCATAAAATTCTTCAACTTCATCACCACTGTGTCTACTTTTAGGGCATAAACTTAGATTAGAAGAACATAGCGACTGTTTAGTTTGATAGCACACAAGGCAATTCTTGAAGAAATACTTTCTGCTTTTATGACTGAGTCTGTCAGTATATATATATATATATATATATATATATATATATATATATAGTTCATTGGTTGTTAGATATCACAGGCTCCTTTTGCTGATAAAGCAAAAAATGTGTTTTATTCAATCAACATTTCGCCTAGCACTTTTGGCCTTTATCTTGATGTGTGTGTGTGTGTATACAACAATAGCAACACCATAAACCCACTCAACGTTATAACAGAGTAAATCTTTTTTTCCAGAGATTATGTATAACATGTTATTGCCATTGCATTTCTCTGCAATGTGTGAAGATTCTGTGTAATAACTTTAGAATGAGGCATCTCACAGTGAGTGTGCTGTTTTTCCCAGTGGTAAAAACCTTTAAATATACAGTATAAAGATTGTTTCAGTTATAAATTTACTACTTCTTTATGTAATAACTAGTTGAACAGTCCGTGTACACAGGCCAAAGTGCCAGGCAGCAACGGCCGCGGTGCAGTCATGCACAGTAGAGACTGTCTGCACCGTGGCTGGTAACAGAGCGGGGCGCTCCGAATTCAGGCCATAGTTCTCTCTGCGACTACGGTCTGAATTTGGAGCTCCCTGCTCTGTTATCAGCTGGGGCGAGGGCAGTCTGTACTGCGCATGACTGCAGCACGCGCAGCCGTCTGTACTGCACGTGACAGCTTCTGACAAACATACATTAGCAAATTATCATATAGGATATTTCAGATTGAAATATATCAGTCTACATGTGAAAAAAGCAAAGTGTGGCAATTCTGGGTCAGAGCAACTGCACCATAGGGGACAAATAAGCCAACCCATTGATTCATTGTGGTTGAATTTTAGAGAGAGGTCTCCAATGAATTGTATAACTCTGTAGCATTCAGGGGTTAGACACTCCATTTACATTAATGGGTTATTTAGATAAGTTTTATGTGTCCCCTATGATGCAGTTGATTTGCCTCAAACTGTCTCCACTGTTTTATATGTAAAGCCCATAGGCCCATATTTATAAATGCAAACTAGAGTTATTCTGGAGTAAACCAACAGCGCCATAGGGGACACATACAATCTAATGTTAAATTAAACTGTCTTTTAACCCCTTGAATGCTAGAAAGTTCTCCAATGCATTGCAAAGCAGCTTGCTTTTATAAATATGGGCCATAGGGCCTCATACTGAAAAGAAATGAGGAGCATGTCTGGAGCAAACCAGTGGCACCATAGAGGAGCAATAAATATCCCCAATATTCCCACTGATTTCATAGGAGTGTCCAACTCATTATAAAGCAATGCGTTGGATGCCACTCTGTCACTCAAAGGGTTCAATCTGTGAATGCTATAATGGTCTCCAACACAAAACAATGCATATTATTTATCCCCTGAAAGGGTATGCAATGGAATTAGCAGCTCATCCTTTGTTTTGTGCTGATGTCCAGTAAATGGCAACTATATTACAATAACAATATGCCTTTTCATTCCAGGTCTGGAACTGACTAAGCAAATATGAGAACTTGGAACGGATTCATTCTCCTGCTCCTGGGTGTGTATAGAAAAACAGGATATCACTTACAACCGTTAGAAGATATATATGATGATTGGGTTTTAAATATATCAATGATATTGTTTGGTGCTGCGGGTTTTAAATTATATAATAAATCTTGAAAGAGTCAGATCCAGATGAGCGTCTGGTGCCTTATTTATCTCCTGGACTTCCAGTTATACAGTCATCATTGAAAGAAGACCAGTTCAGTACCTTCCTAATATGGCCTATTGAAATGTCACTAAAACCTAACTTTTAATCAGTTAGTTTAAAAATCACAGCATTTCAGTCGCTTATTAGCTTACATATAGATTAAATCATTAGATCTGTGTCACATCCTCAGATGGGCACCGATCTTTACTAAAAATGATATGGGCATGAAATCAATCTCAGCTGATCACCACGATCTCACATTGTGAATGAAGGTACTGAACTGGTCTTCTTTCAGTGATGAGTGTATAACTGGAAACCCAGGAGAGAAATAAAGCACCAGACGCTCATCTAGCTCTGGCTCTTTCAAGATTCATTAACCATTAGAAGATACAAGATTGACTACAGCTGCTTAGTAACAAGGGTATTCTAGTGCAGGGGGAGCAGTCAAAGGCACTGCAACCATTGGTGGACTTCCACTCCCATCATCCTCAGCCAATGGCTTGGGGCCCCTGACAAGCCAGTTGCTCTCGATGAAGTGCATATGGTGGGCCCTATCCAGTGTTACCAGGGAAATAATTTGTACCTGCACAGAGCACTTTGTAACTTTATAGGGAATAATAGGTAGAATAAGGTTCTTTGAGGCATGAGAGCCCCTTTCAAGTTACAAGACCTCATCCCCTAATGAAGTACTGGTATTTTAGTTGTTCATAATCTATTGTTATAAACACTTGAATGCTTTGTAGTTCATGCATCCACATTTCCTAAGTGTCCCTCTTTAGGAGGAACAGTCCCTCTTTGGGACTCAATTCCCTCTGTCCCTCTTTCCCATCCTGGTGTCTCTCTTTTTTAGGAGACCAGACTGTGTAGTGTCTATATAAGTGTATCTCACTGCTTAATAGCAATACAACTCACATTAGTGCTAGAGGGATCAGCAACACATTGCTTTGTAATGCGTTACTCAACTCTCTGGCACTCAAAGGGTTAAATTCCACCATATGTTTTTATAAATTAGTGCATGTAAATACAATACTTTGGTCTTGCTCTAAATAATTTATTCAGATACACAAGGAAGTGTCAATGAGTCCTGAACTAACCTAAACATTTTCAGTCATGCCCTACCTACCAGCCATGCCCCCAGCAACATTACCTAACACACAAGTGTCCCTGTTTGATCATTTGATGTTAACCCTTTGAGTGCCAGAGGGGTATGGAATGCATTGCAAAGCAATCCTTCCGTACCCCTCTGGCACTCAAATGGTTAAGGTATGCGCATCTGTAAGAATGATTTTTTCCTTGGCCTAAAATATTATCTTACACATGTGTTGTGTGGGACACAGAAATCTTGATCCTGTATCAGAAGCGATAGTGTTGTATTGTCAGCCAATTGTCAGCAAATGGGCTGAAATAAAGCAATAGCCTTCCTGGATACAAGAGAGGTGGGAACTACCCCTAAAAAAATTAACTGCCTTAACGCTTGCCTTTCACTAAAAATTACACAAACAAAATGAACCAAGTGGTTGTTATATAGGACAGACTACAAAGGGCACGTTTAGGACTGGATTTTATGGATCTAACGTAAAATAAATAATTTTTACAGGTGTAACCTGGAAATAAATTATATTTTAAGCACTCAAAGGGCTAATTCAGTTAAATTTTTAGGTGTTGGTTGGAGATGATAGGAGTTGTAGTCCCCATCAGCTGGAGATCCAGAGATTGACAACTCCTTCTTAAGTGGATTTACTTTTGTTAATGGGAAATTTGATAGGCACTACTTTCCTTCTGGAAAGCGACAGGCATGTAGCATCATTTGTAAAGAGAATTGCCATGCATTCCATAGCATTCAGAGGTTAACTCTGTGAGTACCAGAAGGGTGCACATCACACTCCTCTGGCATTCAGAGGGTTAAAATCCCAGGTAAAATCAAGTGGAAGCTGTATTTGATACATTTGGTGTAATTGTTATGCCTCAGAATTCTCATGCATTGCTCTTGTCTCTGGCACTCAAAATACTGATATATCCCTTTGTTGAGTTTGACTTAGTAGACATTTATTTGCTGACATGCTTTATGTGCCATGTCTGGAGAAACTTAATGTGAAGTATAACAACCACGTTAAAGCAATCAAAGTGTTTCCACACAGGTAAATTTGTTCCCTCTTATTTTTGCAGCTCTGCCATCAGCACTATGCAACGAGCATTCATCAGAAGGTACTTTACTTCCCTGGGAATTCAGCCATGTCATGTGCTTGTGTTATACATTTTAACCAATCTTTTTAATAACTCGAAACAAATTGAAATGCATCTACAGAATTTGATTACACTGACATAGTTATGAGGAAATAAAATTAAAATAAATATGCTCTTAAAGGAATGCTAACACTTCCTAATAACAAATTCCTAACTTACTTTAAAATAGAAAATGGTAATGGCCAGGATGACTCAATTCTGTGTGGAATAGTTCTCCTAAACATTTATAGACAGACATTATTCTTTTTTCAGAACTGAAGGGCCACACACTCCTAACACTGAAGTGGTCTTATGAATATTTCTGTGGGAGGAGTTTATAGTTCCTGAGTCCTGCAACAAAGAATCACGTTCACCTTCATGGACATGATATACAGTATTAAAGATTAATTTTGGAGAACCAGTCGACACAGAATTAACATAGTGGACATCTTGATTTTATGCCCAGGTTAAGATAAGTGTGAGCTTATTATTCCATTAAGGCTGTTACAATGGACATAGAAGAATCTACAGCTGTCTGCCTTGAGTTTTCTAAGATTAGGGGGCAATTCTAGATGGGAAACTATTCCTATAAGTGTCTTTTTTAATTTGTCTAGCAAAATAACTTGACTAGATATGTGTTCTTCACAGAGGAGTCTGGTAGAGCTCTGTCTTGCTCCTATGGGGACAGACCTAATGAAAAACATGGGGGGGCACATTATGCAGCATCAAAAAAGCTCGTCGGCTTTTGGGGACAGTTCAGTCACCATTGTGGGATCAACCAGAGAGTAGTGGGAGTCACTTTTTCTGCCCTCAGTTCTGCTCGTTCGCAGATCTGCAGGGTCTCACAAAGCAGCTTCAAATCCATCAGCAGGTCTTCTCCCAGAGTAACAGACCTCCCGAGAGGGCAACTATGACATGGTAGTTTAAATGCACTTCAAGGCTGTACGTTTATAACAATGCTTCTACAATTAAGTTATTGATCTAATCTTCCTAATGTATGGCAGAGATGATGATTAATACATATGAACAATTATTTCCACATGAAAAAATCTTGTATGTGTATCTATATTTCTCTTTCCTCCATTGTGGAACTGTGGAGTAAAGTAGCTTGCTTGAATAGCAAAGTTCTGTGGAGGTGGAGACTTCTTTCCAACTACACTTTACCTCTGCCTTGCAACTTCAGTTTCAAAGTGCTCTGCATAGGAAACATGGCACGGTAAAGATAAGACGGGCTTCTATTCCCAATCCTCTATGTTGGATGTGGAATAAGGGGAAGACTTTTCCATGACTGGGGTCAGCTTCGGGATGGCTATCAGCAATTTACTAGCCACTCTCCCTTTTGCATTACTAGGTGACTGAAGACTGAAGAGGCATCTGCAGTATCAGAGTGCACAGGTCCTCTGATTATTTCCTATCTGTTTGTCTGCCAGTCACAATGTGAGGTCTGAGGTATTTTTCACTTTTCCTTGCACACTGGCCCTTTAATTCAGCATTTACCTATGTTTTGCTACTTTCCCCTTGTCCCTTAGATGGGTCATATGTAGTTTACTGTTTGGGACACATTTTAACTTTATTTGGGGCATGAGGTCTTTAAGACGGCCAAAGTCTTGGTAGATGAGCTTTGGCTCTTTGTTGATGACTCCTGCGGTACTGGGTGGGCTCTGGACCATGGGAATGGGATGAAGCGGCAGAGAGTGTGTGTATGATGTTGGACATCCCCATGAGGGGATCCCTTCCCACTGTGATGCCATCTGGATGCAAATAGCTGGAGAGCCACAGTGGCATTTTGCTACATGGAGGTATTTCTTTTTATTTGTGGATTCATGAGGCCTGAAACCTTAGATTGCCCATTGATGACAGTGCAGGAATACATGAGGGTGTGGGGTATCTGGTGTCAAACCTGGAGGCAGTTCCAATCACCCAATTTCATACTCATGAGCTGTAGCTGGATATTCTCAGGAATTGGCCCAGACAGCAGTGTCTCCTCTCCCTTAGGCCAGACGATGGCAGGTCTTTGCTGGTGGTTTGAAGAATCTCACTTGACATTGGGCCAACCTTTGTTCATACTGGACTGGTCCATAATAACAGTGGATGTCAGCCTGAAAGGTTGCAGAGCCTTGTTGGCAGAGTCTTTGCTACAACAGTGAGAGTTTTCTTTCCAGAGCTTTGAACAATATGTCTGTCTCTTCAACACTGGTCCCAGTTACTTAAGGGACTGCTTATGTAGATTCAATCTGACAACGCTAATTTGGGGGCTTATGTCAACCATCTAGGAGGGACCAGAAGTATGATTCATTTGGTTGGAAGCTCATGTCCAGTCTTCCTCAGCCATTCACATTCTGGAAGTAGACAATGTGGTGTAAGACTTTCTCAGCTTTCAGCACTAGATTGGGAACTGAACCAGCTGATGTTCTACTCCATAGGTCTGGTATGGGTCTTCCGGTTGTGGATGTGATAGTGACTTTGTCAAACAGAAAGGTTCATCTGTTTTTCTTCAGGTCTTGTGACCCTCTCAGTCTCTCTGTGCACACGATGAACATTCCAGGGCAGTTTCCCCCGACATATGTGTTTCCTCCTTTTCCCACTGTTTCCCAGAGTATTAAGGAAGATCAGGATGGAGTGGGCATATGTAATCCTGATTGCTCCTTATTGACCTCATCAGGTGGAGTTCTCAAATCTAGTTAATCTATTCAATGCCAAGCCAAGAGCGTGCAGCTGCTGTGGCATTACATCACTGTGGTATGCTTCAGCTCCAGTGGCATCACATCACAGTGGTATGCGGCAGTGCAGGACCTGAATGAACTTCCCACTCCTCCTGTAGGTCAGTTTTAATGTTGAAGAGGTGTATATTAAGTGTAATAGTGGCCAGATTTATGTGTATTGAAGGGGTTATTAAGTGTAATAGTGGCCAGATTTATGCGTATTGAAGGGGTTAATTTGACGTTTACTGATTCAAGGATCTGGGGGTAGTTTGTGAGTGAATAGTGGGGTACATTGATAGCGTGTATTGTCAGTCACTAGCGTATTTAGTTGATAAGGGTAAGGTGCTAACACAATGTGTATTGAAGGGGTTAATGCAATGTTTTACCATGCACCATAAGAATCTAGCGCTTTTGATCGGGCGAGATTCTGATATGGAGCTTTTAAAGCCTGCGACCTAGTTAATGCGCCTTCATGTTGCACGCTCTTATGCGTGCGGCATTTCTAAAGGATACCCATCACAGCCGCATTCCTTTCATCTTTCAGCTATTTTGGCTTTTCTTTAGGACTGTCTTCATAAGGTACTTGATCTTAGTTCTATCAATGTCCGGATTTCAGCCTTATCTGGGGTTTTCTCAGAGGCATAACACCTTTCTGCCAGCTGTAAAGACTTTTGTGTTGTGCAAGGAATGGGTCATGCCTACCCTGTATTTTGGGGTTCCACATCTCCATGAGATTTAAACATGGTGTTTAGGTGCTTCAGAAGGATCTTTTTGAGCCTTTGTCTTCTGTATCTCTTCATTACTTGGCTCTCAAGACATTACTATGGTGTCTGGAGTGTAACAAAACTATAGGCATTATCTTGTAGAAGATCCTTTTCTACAAACTCCGTTTGAGTTTCATTACAAGGTGGTTTCTGACTTTCATATTAATCAGGAACTTGTTCTTCCTTCACTTTGCCTGGATCTGGCCAACAGACGAGAATAGGGGCTTCATTGCAATTAATCTTTCCATAAATCAGATATGCTTTTAGTTATCCCTAAGGGCCCACATACAGGCCAAGCAGCATTTAAGGTAAGGGTGGCTTCTTGGATCAAGGTGACCATTTGCCATGGCTATGTCCTTAAGAAAAAAAGCCTGTGCACTTTAGGGTCAATGCTCATCCCACCAGAGTGGTGGGTATTTCCAACCTGGGCCTACAAATACCAGTCTTCTGTGGAGAAGTTTTGAAAGGCAGCAATGTGGTTGCTTATTCACAAATTTGCTAAACATTACAGAGTCATTGTCTTGACCTTATCAGAAGCCAGTTTTGGAAGGAAGGTACTACAGGCAAAAGTGCTTGTGTAGGAGCCTTTCTTTCCTTTATTTGTAGTAACTTTTTTCTGTTTTTGATGTGTCAATGTCTGTTGACACCTGAGGTTCACACTTGTTTCTGGTTTGTCTCTGTTGAGACTAGCTTGGCTTTTGAGGATTTTCTCTCCCTCCCTGGAATCCTGGAATATTTCCATGGTTCCTGTGTTCCACAGAGGAATAAGAGAAACGGGAATGTTTATGTACTTATCGATAAATCTTTTTCTCTTAGTCTTTGTGGAACATAGAATCCCTCCTAGAGAAAAACATGTTGTTTCAGTTCTGGGCAGGGGTGAGCCTGCTCTCCAGAGAACTCTGTTATGCAAGTGCGCTGCCACCTAGATGAAGCTACTTTACCCCCAGGGAGAAAAGGATTTATTAGTAAGTACACAAGACTACCATTTTCCATGGCACGCATACTGTTGTGAGTGTATCCACTAATTTCTGTCTCTCTGGTTGATGACTGCAGACAGGGGTTTCCAGATGTGCTGCCCAAGCTCTTTTAAAGAAGCACAAAGAAACAGGCAATGTTGAGGACCATAGACACAGTGGTCAGCTAAGGAAACTTAGTACAGCAGTTGAAAGACACATCATGCTTACTTCCCTTTGTAATCGGAAGATGTCCAGCAGGGCCATCAGCTCAGAATTGGCAGAAAACAGTGGGATCCTGTACACCCATCTACTGTTCAGAGAAGTCTGGTCAGAAGTGGTCTTCATGGAAGACGTGCGGCCTACATGCCATACCTCCAACGTGGAAACAAGGCCAAGCGACTCAACTATGCATGAAAACACAAGAACCGGGGTGCAGAAAAATGGCAGCAGGTGCTTGGACTGATGAGTTAAACTTTTAAATATCTGGCTGTAGCAGAAGGCAGTTTGTTCACCAAAGGGCTGGGCAGAGGTACAAGAATGAGTGTCTGCAGGCAACAGTGAAGCATGGTGGGGGTTCCTTGCAGGTTTGGTGCTGCATTTCTGAAAATGGAGTTGGGGATTTGGTCAAAATTAATAGTCTCCTCTATGCTGAGAAGTACAGGCAGATATTTATCCATCATGCAATATCATCAGGGAGACATCTGATTGGCCCCAAATATATTCTGCAGCATAACAACGATCCCAAATATACATCCAAAGTCATTAAGACCTATCTTCAGTGTAAAGAAAAACAACGGTATAGCCCCCACAGAGCCCTGATCTCAACATCATTGAGTCTGTCTGGGATTAAATTAAGAGAGAGAAGCAGCTGATGCTTCCTAAATCCAAAGAAGAACTGTGCTTTGTTCTCCACGATGTTTGGAACAACCTACCTGCTGAGTTCCTTAACAAACTGTGTGCAAGTGTACCTAGAGCATTGATGTTGTGTTGAAGGCAAAGTGTGGTCACAATAAATATTGATTTTAGATTTTTCTTCTGTTCACTGACTATCATTTTGTTAATTGATAAAATAAACTATTAACATGTCTATTTTTGAAATCATTCTTACTTTACAACATTTTTTCACCTCTGCCTACGGATTTTGCATAGTACCGTATTTAGTGCAAAAAAAACGGAGTAGAATGGCTGATGAATTTTACAATAATGATAAAACAGACATGTACAGCTAATGATGCTTTAAACAACATCTTAACATAATGTCCATTAATAGCAATGATGAATACATTCTTGCTACTTTGCTGGGCCCCCACTATAAATATAAATCTGAATCAGTGATCAGTAGTCTTTTGCTGCTCTCTAGGGCTGGTTTGTGACAAATGTGACAGAGTGTATCATGCTGTCACATTTGCATCACCTCGGAATTGGATACACTGACAGCAGCATCAGGCACCGGTGCTGCTCTTACTGCTGCCCAGTCATCCTTCCTTTATTATACTTCCCCTGATCCCTAAGGACGTGATTGGGTACTGTGGAACATGTGGGCTGGTGCTGCTGGATTCCTCCATATCTGATCCAGCAGCAGTGTCACTCCAGCTTCTCCAGCTGCACATTGTGCTAGCCAGCACTGAAAACCAATTTATCTTTATATTTTTTAACCCTTTGAGTGCCAGAGGGGTACGCAAAGCATTGCTCTGCAATGCGTTGCGTACCCCTCTGGCACTCAAAGGGTTAAGTTCTCCCTCTCTCTCTCTCTCTCTCTCTCTCTGTGTCTGCTTCCACTCTCTTTCTCTGCTATTCTACAACACTTTGTATGACAGGAAGGTCACTGGAAAATGGAAGTGTTCTCTCTATAAAATCTGTGTTGTTGGCGAAAAAGTGGAAAATTACGTTTTTTGTCATGGAAATTCCAGCACTACTTTTGTCATTTAAAATGAAAGTTTGCATTGATTCTAAGATAAGTTAGCAATGCTGATGAAAAAACACATTTGTAAAAAGATATTAGCAGTGCTAATAAAAATTCTCATTGGTTCTAAGAAAAGTTAGAAATGCAAAGACAATGTTTCAAGGCTTATAATGCTGGATTTATTTATATGCCATGTGAATATTTGAACTCATTAACAAAACCACAGCTGGAGCTAAATGTATTAATAAATTAAGTGCCTTCCCTCTTTGCCCTGTAATTTTAAGGTGCAGTTTTATTAAGACCAATAATACACTGCAAGTTTTTGATAGCTTCACATCCTTTCCCCCGCCACTATTTTGATCACTGCATAGAGGTATAAAGATATATTGAAGCATTTCCGATGTAAGGATAATTTTCTAAATTTGCTAGTCTTGACCTACAGTAAATATCTCTTGAAATATAGATGCAGGACTGGCCCTGGCCTCACTACTAGACCACTGCTTCTGGTTGAAGCAGCTTGTTGTACTTAGCCATATTGTTTTCCAGATGAAGTACCTGTTGTACATTTTTAACCCTTTGAGTGCCAGAGCGGAATGGAATGTATTGCTTTGCAGTGCGTTCCGTACCCCTCTGGCACTCAAAGGGTTAACATTCTGTGTTCACTTGATAAATAACAATTTCAGTTCTCCAGCTGTTGTTTGACTACAATTTGTCATTCATTCATAGCTGGTTGGCTGACAGTGATGTTCATTGTTCCTCATACGGTTAACAACCAGCACTGAAAGAGCAATTGAACTGGGGTGGGCTGGACTGCATGTTTTATCCAGTATACCCCTTCATAAACAGTTGATTAACACTGTCACTGCTGGATTGCCTAGGAACAGGCATGTCATAGGTGGCCTGCTTCCTGCTAAATTGCTTACCCTTGCATTTGGGGCTCTTCGACTGTTTTTAGTTAGACTCTTTGGATGTCAGAGTAGTCTTCAATGCATCGCAAAGCAACTCATTGGATATGTTTCTGGCATGCAAAGGGTTAACGCAAAATATCTCCTTCACAAATCTCAGAAATATATTCACTGCTGCACTCCTTCAACACATGGTGCTGCCAACATCCACAGGCAGTGAGTCTCTCTCACACTTGCCTCATCTTGAACTGAGTCACTCCTGTTTCCCCACCAATCTCCTCACTGGAAGTTACTCAATTCAAGGTGCTGCAACTGTGAGAGAGACTCCATATCCTGTGGATGTTGGTAGCACATATGTAGAGGGTCACCAGTGCATTGGTGGCTAACTTTGAAGGATGTTTTCTACATTTACTTCTTGCATATAACTCCTGCTGTTCCACAGGAAGGCAAAAAAAAAAAAAGACAACATTGAAGCCATTTCCAATTAAGCCCCAAGCAAATTGGATATTTTCTTGGTTCTACTGTTTCTCTGGTAGTCAAAGAACCATACATACATTGTCTGACACCTAAGCCTTGGTCTACTGTCCACTGGTAGTCACAGAACCACACATACACTGTCTGACACCCAGTCTGTTGCATTGTCCATTAATAGTCCCAGAACCGTATATACACTGTCTGACACCCAAACCTTGTCATAGAACCATGCATTCACTGCTTCTGCAGCCTTGTTGCAATTGGAGAACCATATATACACTGGCTGGCAATCCATCCTTGTTCCACTGTCCTACTGGTAGCCACAGAACTACACACACATACATTGTCTTATGCTCCATTCTTTTTCCACTGTCCAATGGTAGTCACAGAACCACAAGTACTCTGTCTGATACAAATGTCATAGTGTATTCTAGTGCATACAAATGTTGACTTGAAATATGAACAGTTTATGCAGCACTCTGTAAGTTACATATTGATAATGTGGCCTTTGAGTTTATTTGAGTTACACGTGCCTGCCTTAAAAAAAACACTGGTGGTGGCATTTCTAGTCCAACAACAACTAGAGGTTGTCCACTGGTGGACCACATTGTGATAGATTCCACCAGCCTTAGGATGTTTATTTCAGTTTACTTTGAGCAAATATGTTTTTGTGATGATTCTCATTGTTAGATTAATGAAAAAGTTTTCATGCATGCTATACTTATGGTCTTTGTTTCTTTTGTAGATTCTTCAACATCACTTTCTGAAGAACATGGTATGTTATCAGCTATATATATATGCTAGTGCAGCAATATATAAAACAACACCACCCAAAAAAGTTTTATAAGTGAGCAAAAAGACAAATATATGCGCAGCAGATATATAAAATATAAGACAAATCAGACATCTCAAAACTTAGCTTCTCCTTTCAAGGATAAACTGCCATGCAAACTAAAAGTATTAGTTTGCTAAATACGCATTTTGGCTAGAGATCTCTATGCTAATTCTGTCACAGTACCTTGTAGCGCCTCCACTTATGGCGATGCTCACAATGATGCTCCGGCGTCATTTCCACAAACGGTTGGACGCATCAATGCTAGATGTATCACCTGCAGACGCGAGGCTTCAGCATGCTGCAGGCCTCTGTTTTATGTGTTTGAGGCCTGTAGTCTCCTCCTACCTACTTCCTGACTCAGTTACCCTTACGTACTGTTATAGTTGGCAAACAAGACAAGGAGCCAGACTGTATAGTTAGGATCACCTTTATTAGAAATATATAACAGTAATGCAAATAACAAATAACACAAAGAGGGTGATCAAAGAGGCAAGCACTGTATCAGAAATAGCAGTCTTCCAATAGATCCACCACACTGTCCGAGACTAGGCCTCAGCCTAATGTAGTTTCGTGGTAAAAGGTAAAGCCCAGAGGTAGCACTGACTCAGCCTAGGAGAGGAGTCTCAATATCGTATGCAACCACGGAGACTACTGACTCACGCCTGCAGTCAATAGCTAGGAGTCTGATAGAGCCCCAGGTCAGTACTAGGAAGGATGTCTGTGGAATGGGACCAACACACGGAGCGAACAGACAGAGCCCTCTAGTAAGCACCAGGTAGGATAGTCAGACAAGCCAGGTCATACATGGAGCAGGTAGTCAGCCAGAGCCACAGGTTTGCATCAGATAGGATATCCACTGAAGCGTTGGTATGCTGGATGCGCAGTGGACAGAGCCCCAGGTCAACACCAGCGTGGGTAGTCAGACAAGCCAGGTCATACACGGAGCGAGTAGTCAGCCAGAGCCACAGTTTTGCACCAGATAGGATATCCACTGAACCGTTGGTATGCTGAATGCGCAGTGGACAGAGCCCCAGGTCAACACCAGAGTGGGTAGTCAGACAAGCCAGGTCATACACTGAGCGGGTAGACAGCCAGAGCCACAGGTTTGCACCAGATAGGATATCCAATGAAGCGTTAATATGCTGGATGCGCAGTGGACAGAGCCCCAGGTCAACACCAGAGTGGGTAGTCAGACAAGCCAGGTCATACACAGAGCAGGTAGTCAGCCAGAGCCACAGGTTTGCACCAGAAAGGATGTCTAAGCCGAATCGGAACGCACAAGGAGAATGGTCAGACAGAGCCACAGGTCAACACCAGAATGGATGGACAGACAAGCCGGGTCATACACAGGAATCAGGAATACCAAATAAATGAACTGCTCAGAACAACAACTAATACCTTTGGTTTGCATGGCCATTGTCATTGAAAGGAGAAGATAATTTTTGAGCTAATTCTGTTTTTTCTTATGTTTTATGTATCTGTTGCACACATATTATATTTGTCCTTTGTACAGAGTGTATATATGACTTCTTGTAAAAAAAAAAAAATTAACCACTTTAGCATGCAAGACATCTATCTAATCAATAGCACTAAGCTATCTATCAACCTAACAAATACTTACTGAACTGTAGGGAAAAAACTATTAGAATTATTTAGAAAGACAACAATGCATGATTTCAGGGTAAACTCATTTAAACACAAGTGAATGTAGTTAACTCAGGATGATACTTCAAAATGGATGAACCACTGATTGATTCACTTGTGTTCTTGTGAGAGGATTCTGAGAACCTGCACTGTTTGGGAGCCTGAGAACAAGCGTCGGTATCCTAGCTCGAGAAAACTTCTATGGAGTCTATTAATCATTGTGTGAATTGCTAAATATACAGTAAAGTATGTATGTACAGCATTTCCTTTCTTCAGTCATATTTGACCTTAAAGGGATAGTAATACTTCCTTTTAACTTTATTTTATTTTTTAGGCATTATAAAACATGAAGAATGATATAAGTCTTATCTCTCAAACCTTTATGGTTTATGAGATATTCACAAGCAAAGTTTCCCCTCCCCGCCCCTTTTACCTAGTGTAAGCCATCTCTTCTCAGATGTGAATCTGGTTGTATGACCAGACAGATAACAGAAGGGGACAATTTTCTTTGTATGAAAACAATGAAAGCCCTTCCCCCCTTGACAAGTTTTTCAGCTTTTTCCCTTATCTTAATTGAAGATTGTCCCTCTCTGCAGTCTATCTGGGCATCTCCCTTCTGATCTGGTTGAACAGGGGGGGATACTTTGTTTGTGAATATCTCTTAAACCATAAAGGTTTGAAAGATAAGACTAAGATCATTCTTCATGTTTTTTAATGCCTACAAAATGAAATAAAGTTAAAACGAAGTATTACTATCGCTTTAACCTACAAACTACCATTTTATATTTAGTACATCAAAATCAAAATCTTAATTTACTTATTTCTGTTTTCTTTCATTAACCTGTAGGGCCTTTATTTAATTACTATAATTATAATTTGGATTGTGCTCTGCTGCATTTTAAATATCATTTATTGATGTTCTTTGTTTATAGGTTCAATCATCTATCCCTATGGATATGGCCAAAAAGACCTCACAACCACCATTGATGATGATGGCGGAACTGACAAAATTATCATCAAATATCCATTCAGATACTACGGGGAAGAATATGACTACCTTTATGTAAGCTGTAGGACTTGAGTCCTTTCCATCTGAGCACAGGGAGACATAAGGGAGATAATCAATTAGAAATCACCTACAGTCTAAACATGAAAAGATAATCTATCATCTTCTCTAACAACTTTGAGTTCAAAGCCATTCAATTCTGGTATTTCATCTTATCTCAACTTGGTGGAGACAGTAGCTTCTAGATTTTTTTTACCTTGTCTTGCCTCGATTTATTTATAACTTGTGAAAGCTACAGAGTACAGAGAAAACTGTATCTATTTTGTACCTGTGAGTTTACTAAACCAGGGTTTATCTTGATTATCATATAAGCCTTGTTTAGAAGTAAAAATAGTCAGTGACATCATTAGTGGCCTCTGCAATAGAGTACTCACTTGGATACGTAGTGACAAAATGGATGCCGTGAGCACTGCAACCTTTACTACTTCACCAAGTTATAAATAAAGCAAAGGCACTGTTTGGATAAATAGAAAAATATTTTCAGAGGGTTATATGTGTTCCATTAAACTGAATACAACATCCAAATGTGCTTCATAACTGTGAAGTCTAAATATATTATCTAATTTTATGGTAGAAAATATATCTCCAGAGTATTGCTTTCCAAAGCACTGGAGCCATTTCTTGCATCCCTGAGTAAAGAAACACAGATGATCTAGCAAATTTATGAATTAATCAACTTTCAGAGAAAAGAAAATGCAGAAATAAGAGGTCATGCTTTACAGCTAGCTACTGCAAGACTAAAGGGTAATAGAAGGGGTGGGCGAAAAGTTGGAAAAATTTCCCGCACGTGGCTGATTTTTCTCTTTTTTAGCAAAAGTTTTCTCCTTTTTGCCAATGCAATATTGTCCTCCTTTTTGCCTATTTTAATACATTTTTCGCCTATATTTTCTATGGCTACTACATTACCCACTCCAATATTACTTCTGAGGGCTGTAGTTTAGTGTCTGAAAGTCAAAGTTGTGAGTCCTACAGGAACATATGCCTTGAAAAATGTGTTAGCATGCAGAGTGCATTTGTCCTTTGTTCACAACACTTACTTCCTGCTTAAAGGGATAGTAATACTTAAAATGTAAAAAAATATAAATTGTAGTGTTTATCCCCCTGAGTAAAAAAAAGGGTACTCTTACTGCTGAAAGGTGTTTTATTCAAAAGTTATTACAGCTCAAAGTTGAATTTTTTAGGTGCAATATCACGGTGGCCTGAAATTGTACAGTGGTGCTGCTGCTACACCATCCTATGGTCAGCTCTGGTCCGTAGACAACAGCGCCATTGTACAATTTGAGGCCACTGTGATAGTGCACCTAAAAAATGTATCTTTGCGCTGCAATAACTTTTGAATAAGACATGTTTCAGCAGTGGGAGTTCCCTTGTTTTACTCAGGGAGATAAACCCTGCAACATATTTATTTTTACATTTTAAGTGTTACTAGTCCTTTAAAGGGATAGTAATACTTAGTTTTATCTTTATTTTATTTTGTAGGCATTAAAAAACATGAATAATGATATGTCTTATCTCTCAAACCTTTATGGTTTGAGAGATATTCACAAGCAAAGTTTCCCCTCCTGCCCCTTTTACCTAGTGTAAGCCATCTCTTCTCAGACGTGGAATGCAGTCCATAGACCAGACAGATAATAGCAGGGGACAATCTTCTTCCTATGAGAACAATGAAAGCCCTGCCCCCCCTTGACAAGTTTTTCAGGTTTTTCCCTTATCTTAATTGAAGATTGTCCCTTTCTGCAATCTACCTGGGCACTTCCCTTCTGATCTGGCTGAGCAGTGTTACATCAGTAAAAGAGGCGGGAGGGGGATACTTTGTCATTGAATTACTCTTGAACTACAACTCTGACAGAATTGAAATAACACTCTCCAACGTCCAAATACTATGAAGATTAATTAGAGCTGCTTTTATTATGAAACATTACTATCCCTTTAAGTGACACTTAATGATGATGTCAAGTAATAACAAAAATAAAGTGCAACCTACAATGTGACAAATGTGTATTGTAGTGGTGGTGGTGGGGCACTGGTTGGTATGGTGTGATTTGTATATATATATATATATATATATATATATATATATATATATATATATATATATATTTTACCATTGTCATGTTTGTGTCAAATCTCTATCCTCCTCAGATTATTGACACACATTACTTTTCGGTCATAGCAGTGGTCCCAAGTGGGGTTGATGGTGAGAGCCCTCCTCCTCCTCATCTGTGCTGCTGTTAATATATTTGTCCTGGCTTTCTCTTTCATGTGTGGTTTCTGCTACCTGATATTCAGATGGTATGAGATGTTGGTTCATTTTGAAGAATGTTAGTCTCCCAACATTGTTGCTTGATAGCCACGTTCTGCAGTAATTTACAGTGTAACCAGTTGCACTGAAAACCCTCTCAGACTCAACGCATGCTGGAGGACAGCTAAGGGTTTCCACTGCAGTACGTGTCAATGCTGGCCACACACACTGGTTTGTCTGCAATAGTCCATGAGGTCATCGCTTCTGCCTAGAATGTAGCTATCCTGCAAGTATGCAGAAACCATCTCACATGCAGTGGGCCCACTTCTAGGAGCTACATGGTGTTCCTGTTAGTCAGGTACCAACCCATACTCAAGTCCCAAAGATATGTGATGCCACCACCACTACCACCAATGTTGGGTTTTTGCCACCCCTGCTGAAACCCATGAATTCTCCTGTGTTCAGAATGGGATATTCTGGTTGATGATGTAGCTGTTTCTGCTGGTTGAAATGCTTTGCTGCCTTCCTTTTCACTATACTGTTTAGATGTTTGTTGCCCTCAGTTTCTCCCTCTCATCTTCCACTTGATTACTAAGCATATCTCACTATTCCTTGACAGAATCCAACTCCTCAGAGAGTTGCTGCTGATCGGCATGACTCCTTGTTGTGACAAACTGCTGATGACCATTTGGCAGAAATTCTGAAATTTTATGTTTGAAGTGGGGGTCCAGCAAAGTGGCAAGAATGTATTCCTCATAGCTTTTAGTAGACACTATGCAAGGATCTTGTTCAAAGCATGCTAATGTGTCATTTACCGGCTGGTGCACGTCTGTGTTATCATTATGGTAAGAATCATTAGCCATGCTCCTCATTTTTTTCTGCAATAAAAATATCAGTGGTCGAATTTCACTAATTCCTGCCCCAATGCGACTCACCAGCATGGTTGCCTCCTCAAAGGGTTTCAGCAGTGCACATACATTGCACATTAGTTGCCTTTGGCCAGGTGAAAAAAGAGGCTCACACAGAGTAATTCACTGATACAGCACGAAAGGGCAACTAAGCGCAGTTCACAGGCAGACTATAAGGCTGCAACAGGAGGTGGGGCTCAATCTGCCAATTAGTGCTGAATGCTACAAAATAGCGAGCACAACGTCAAAGGTGCGCTCCTGCAGCATAGCGACAAGCAGAAGTTGGCAACGGCAATGCTGCAACATCAGCCATGAGAAACAGGACTGGAACCAACAGGCAGGCAAATATCACAGGCACCGTGATACCCTCCAAAGTCTTCCAGCTTTGCATGGTGTACTCGCTAATGGCCTTATTCTGCTCATACAAATGCTCTAGCATGTACATCGTGGAATTCCACCTGGTAGGGACCTCCATTTTCATCTGGTGATGGGGCCGGTTGTTACACTCTTGTATGGAATTTAGAGTGTTGCATCCATATAGGAGTGACTAAAATGGGCACAGCTTTTGCAGGCAATAGTAGGCATTTATCTGATGGTTTCAAATTCTGCCAGGAATTTGGTCACAACTAAATTTAGTACATGGGCAAAGCAGGACACATGCACCATACCACCTATTCTCAAAGCAGCAATTATGTTGGAGCCGTTATCAGCAGATGCAAAACCAGCTTTTAAGGAGCGGGATACAATCCATTCCTGTATCACTTGCTCTAGCTTACTTAAAACATTTATAGCTTTGTGGGACTGTCTCACAAAACTCTGCATGCACAAAGTGGTGTGATGATGGTATGGACTATCCTGCTGCTGCTGCCGCCTTTTAACCACACTGCCAGAACCAAATTCATGATTACTGGCTGTTACCTGATGCTGTAAGCTAGTGTTGTCCACTTTTGGTGCTGGGAGGGAAACCCAGTGAGCAGTCACAGTCATACGCACTTTTCAGCCCTTTGCTCACCACACCAACCCCCTGCTTGTACAATTCAGGGACAGCCATCCTGTAAAAATAACTGCGGCTTGGGATATTCCAGTGTGGAGCTACACATGACATCAGTTCTCTGAAACCTCAGTTTTCTACAAAAGAATATGGCAGCATGTCCACTGCCAACATCTTGGCAACCTTGCCATTCCACAGGCGTACTTTGAATTGTTTATGTGAAGATTTTGACTCCTTCCCAGGAACTCAGTCAGTGTCGGCTGGCAGGACATGGCAGAAGAACCCTGGAACTTTATTGCTTTAACAACATGACAAGAGGAGGTGGTGGCAGAAGAGGCAGCATGTGTCGGCAGTCTATGACTCTTGCCATCTTCTACAGCAAAGCCAGAGTTATCATACTCCTCTGCAGCAGGAGCCATAGGTTTTATTTGGAGTGAACTAACGGTTGGCAGTAGCACATTCTCTGACACATAAATAACTTCCCTACTTCTTTTTTCTGCCCTAGAGCCCTGGTAAACTTTTAGAGTGCTTCTGCTGTTGCTAGTTGCGGCACCTTTGGCCTGCTGATAGTTTGTTTCACAGTCAGACCTGTGGTTATGCTTCAGGTCGGATCTCATAGAGGAGGTGCCTAAGTGTGAGCCTGCTTCCCCCTGCTCACATGGTTTTTGCATAGACAACAGATAGCAACACACTTAGCTTGAGGATCCTGAGTGAAGCATCTCCATACTGTGGACTTCATGGACTGAAGGGATCCAGAGGTGCTGCTGCTACTACTACTACTGGGGCTAGATGTTGATGCAGTTCTACTGCCATTACTACTAGCTGTCAAACGTGCAGCACTCCCAGCAGCAGAGGCACTCATCATATCTAATATTGTGGATGTTAATAACCTGTGTTGCTGTTGTTGATGCTGCTGTTGGGTACTCAACACAGGTGTGTGTGGCTGAGTGGGACTTGGACTTTGAAGAGGCGATGATGCTGATGATGACCGATAGTTTGACTGTGTACTTTTTGACCTCTTTGCTTGTCCTGGGTCTGACTTTCCAATGGTTTTCTCAAACAGTTTATAGACAGGCACAGTGCTCCTTTTCAGTGGTGGAAGATTCAGCCTTTTCTGCTAACTTCATTGCCATGTTATCATCCTCACTCTCAACTTCATCTATATCTGAACAAAAGAAGGATTCTGGAGGGATATAGTCTAGATCTGCATCATCATCTGTCATCATTAGGTGTCCTCAGCAGCATCGGCATCACCTACCAATTCTTACCCACTACCCTTATATTCCTCTAAGCTTTTAGAGGTCTCAAACAATTTATTTTTACTTTTACTGTAACAAAGTTCACTACTACTTTGAGGACAGGTGTTTTGGTGCTTGTTTGTCTCACTATCTGATGCAGCAGGCAGTTCAGCTGCTACACCTTCCTCTATTATGATATTGCCATCATCAACACTTGAAACTTCTCCTCTTCAGTGTTTTTCTTATATGTTGTATTATGTGGTTCTTTATTTGTACTGGCACTGATGGTGCTGGAGGTTTTGCTGGGACCTTGACAAATTGCATCTTCCCTTGGAGGAGAGGCATCATCATCATCATCATCATGTGTTGCACATGTTGCAGCAACCATTGCTGCAGTCAGTTTTTGAACTACTACTTTTATGTTCTTATGCTCCACCCTTCCCCCCACCACCTGCCACTTGTGTGTTTGCTAGACATTACTTAACTGCTCTATGTGTTTTTACTCTACAGTACACAACACAACCGATGGAGTATATTGTCTTGCCTTAGCCCAGACATCTGTCTGTCACCTAATATATTTAGTTCTTTGATTTTTTCTTTATTCTTTATTTATTTTTTTATTCTTTATTTTTTTTATTTTTTAAGTTGTCCACCCTAGCTTATCATAGTCTGTCCAAAAAAATTATAACTGAATAACAAAATCAGCAACTTCTTTCCCCATTCTTTCCCATGGCAGAGACAATAACAACAAGATCAGCAAGCAAATAGGTCCCCATCTGCCTGTGTATTTCCAGTAGTCACGTGGAATTTTGGGGTATTTTGGGACAACCTCCTTCCTCCCTTATTCTCCCCAGAGTGCTCACTGACTCTCCTAATACAGAGAACAAATGTCCTACCTAAATGATTCCCTAAACTAAACTTCAATTCCCCTATCTTCTTTACACAAACACAGAATGACTGCTGTGAGAGCCTGACACCCTTTTATATGGCTGTATAAAACTAGAGAAAACTTTTGTGTGGTGGAGAAAAATGTTTCTTCCCATTGATTTCAATGCACAATGAGCTAGGCGAAAAAGTGTGAAAAAGCAGAAAAATGGCACTTTTCGCTGGAAATTATTCGCCAAGCTGGAAGTGTCATTATTCGCCGATTTCAGTTTGAGGCAACTATTTTCGCCCATCCCTAGTAATAGAACGACAAATAAATGAAACCAGTAATGTCTCAGGAAGAATGGTAAAACTAAGACTGATAAGCAGAAGTAGACCAATCTTGGGGCAAACCAGTTGCACTGTAGGAAAAATGTATTCCTTTCACTAAAATTGGACATTTAACACCTTGGAGGTTATACTCTATTGCTTGATTGAGAGATGATAAAATGGTGATAACGTGGAGATGACTTTTCCAGTGATATCAGTTCTCCAGTTCCTATGTTATTCTATGGAGCCAATGCACTAAGAGTTCTCTAACTTTGGAGATCTCCGTGCACAGCCTCTACTGAATAACACTGGAACTGGAGAACTGATATCACAGTAGACGTTATTGCCACTTTATCACCTCTTTATCACATTTTTAGTGTATAACCCCCCTTGAATCCTAAAGAATGCACTGTTTTCAATGCATTAGATACCTCTGTGGTATTCAAGTTGTTAAAAGCCACATTTAAGCTAATGGGGATTTGGGGAATTTGTATTTGTCCTCTATGGTACTGTTGGTTTGTTCCTCTACTTTTACTTAGTACAACAACATCAGAAAGGATTTGGGGTACTAACCAGACATGGGTGAAAAATCTTTTTTTTTTTTCCCAAGGAAATTTTGGTTTAAAACTATCAATTTGCCATTTTTATCATGAAAATATCTGCTAACTGAAAAAGGCTTTTCACTAAATTTTATGCTGGATCTTTACCAGTTACCGCACTTAGGTAAGTTGCAGCTGTACACTCCTAGGGCTATCAGTGAAGCAAAACATGGATTGGAGTGGAGGTTAGTGTGGTTCTATGGCTACCATGTCTGGGACAATGTTAGGTGGGTCAGTATGTGTGGTTCAGTAGGGGGTGGCTTAGGAGGCAATGAGATTCTATTGTAATTGTTTAGCAAAGTTTGGGAGGCGATGTATGGTTCTTTGTTATTGTGGATAAGGCACAGTGATTGATTCTATGGTTTCTGTGAGGCAAGGCTGATGGACAGTGTGTGGGCAAGTCTGGGTGGATAATGTGAAGCTCCATGGTTATTGTGGAGTAAGGCTGCGGGCAGTGTGTGATTCTATGATTACTGTGAGGAGAGGATGGGGAGCAGTGTGGTTACTGTGGGGCACGGCCTGGGGGACAGTGTGTGTGGTTTTATGGTTAACATACATTGCAGAGAAAATTAAATGCAATTTTCACAGGAATTACCACTAAAGGTGAAAAGTGCCCTTTTTTGTGGCCACTTTTCTTCTGGGGCAAGATATTTCACCCATTCCTAATACTAGGACACGTGATTCTATTTGGAGGGTAAAATATGTATGAAATTTATATTTCTCATTCTTGCTATGAGGTACACAGGGACCATGGGGTTAACAACATCACTCCCTTTAGGAGGTAGGGCACTTTAAGAAAAGCCCTATGGAGTAGGCAGCCTTTCTCTCAGCTTCACATAACCTAAAACACCACTTCAGTTTTTAATGTGTCCTTCCTATGGAGAAAGAACAAAGCAATTTCCTTTTTATTTCATTTATTCAATGTTAATATTGGTGAAAGGTAGGCCCTGGGCAAGCTATGGCCTAAGCTCCTTATGCTACCTATCTAAGGAGAAGGCACTGGTTCCATTTGTTCCTAATCAATACGACCAGGATGGGAAAGGATGAAGGAGTAAATGGATGGCTAGCACACTCTGATTTTTGAATCAGAAACTCATAAACAGGAGCCCACTGTGAAGCACATGAGATGAGAGTAACCCCTCCCCCCAAAAAAAAATAAATAAAACTTAAGTTAGATAAAAATGAATTGGTTTATGTCTAGAAAGGGACTAATAGTATCAATAGCTCACTTTTCACTTTTTTTTACTAGTGATTCCACTTAAGGACACTAGATGGTGGAAGTGTACCTACTCTTTTCCTAAAGGTTATTTTCACTGTGTTAGCCATTACCTCTGACTTATGAATGGCATCACTCTCTGGAGTGGTATTGATTCAGCACAGAGGACAGAGATGAGTTCATGTATGGCGCTGGTATCCAAGTGAAATGTATTAGTGCAACTACACCACAGTATTCCTGTTGAGGTTTAGGGAGACCAGTGGAATTTTTCACTAAGGCGTGATGAAGAGATGATAAAGTGGAGATGACTTCTCTAGTGATATCACTTCTCCAGTTCCTATGTTATTGTATAGAACCTATGCACTAAGATTGCCAAAGCTGGAGAAATCTTAGTGCATTGACTCCCATAGAATAACACAGGAACTGGAGAAGTGATATCACTGCAGAAGTCATCTTCTCTTATCATCTCTTTATCACGCCTCTCCCCCCCAGTTGTATAATTGAATTACTTAAACTTCAAACATGGTGACCAGACTAAACGATAGTACACAATGTCCTTGAGGTATAGATTTTTTATTTATTTTTTTATCGGTTCCATGGCTGTGAGTATAGGTTGGCAGTTTTTTTTTAAACTGTGCTGCAACCTGTCTTTCCCATAAGATGCAAAGTGGGCATAATATGCATCTTACTGTAATAGTTGATTCAGCTGACTATAAGAAAAGCTGATGGGCTGGGAGAGATCCTTACCTCAGATATATAACATGATGGATCTTGCTTAGCTTCACAATAATCAGATCTGGTAAGTGCAACAGTACATTTATAATAATTAATTTCTGAATTTTGTTTATTCTGTTGTCTACTTTCTGTACTGTCTTATTGGTATAACCATGTCAGGGAAAGGCAACTGGTTTAACAAAATATTGATGGTCATAAAGGTTCTAGTGCTTCAGCTGACCTTGCAAGTGTGGATAAAAATTTGTGTGCTTTGTAGAGCCAAGGAGCCCAATAGGCATTCAGGCCCATCCTGCTCATAGAGCATGGAGAGACCTTCACATAGTATTTCAGAGGACCTTATGCCCCCTACACAGGGGGATTCTAGTGTGTTAGAACCACTTTAGTCAAAGGCCAACTTAATCATACAGTGTCACATGAGTAGAAACACCCAGATAGGAATGTGCTGCTGTACAAATGATTTTACATTTTGTATCAATTTCCACAAGTTTAGAATTGTGGGGGTCTACACCTGTGATATACCAACCAGTGTCTAGGCTGTCTAAGAAAATTGCTTTTCCTATTACAGACTCCTGAGCATTCAGAGATTCTGTGGACAAGAGATTTGATACATTATTAAATATGTTGTTTTTCTTCAGTTGGTGCAGCATGTCACCCTGCTTTCACTATTTCCTGGGTAGGAAGATTACTTGATGTCTGGTGTCAACAATTGATGATTATCGTTCCAAAATGAGTGGCAGAATTCTCTAGCAGAACTGGGAGTTCTTTGTATAATATCCATGGAATATAGAACAGGTTTTGTAGACTTACCCCATGTCAAATTTACATATTCTGTTTTTCACAGAAACCTAAAGCAGTATGGAACCTTCAGTCCCATATTGGATTTAAAGGTTCGTAAGAAAATGTTGTGGATTCCCAAGCTCATGATGGAATCCATTCGATAGGTCAATACTGAGATGCGCACAGATGAGTTTTTGTTATGCTTTGTTGTAAATGATGGTTATTTTACTATTCATTTGTGTGAAAACCATCAAACATTTCTCAGGTTTGTCACTAGCAACGTGCATTTTGCAATTTACACTTCCTGGACTTGTGACAGTGCAGAGAGTATTCACCAAGGTGATGCCATCACTGATGTGATATATCAGAACAAACAGCATTTCATTCACTCCTTATTTATACAATCTATCTATCAAGGGTCCTTAGTCTCAGAATTTTCTTCAGTACATTTATATGTGACTATAGATTCTGCAAGTTCATGGATGGGTACTGATCTTCAAAAATCCACTTGGTACTGTCCCAATTTACAGTATTTTTAGGATGGATGATTGATACAGTTCAGCAGAGGGTGTTCATACCAACAGACAAGGTAGTCAATAATGAATCCAAGATTTTGTATTTCATAGAGAGCAGATATCTATGAGGGATTGTATGGGAATTCAGGCGGTGATGGTGTCAGTCATGGAAGTAGTACCATATGCTCAGTTTCTTACCAGAACTTAAAACTGGAAATGTTTCAGGAAATTTTAATGAAAGACTACTCAGTTATGTCAGAGAATACAGAGAAGAGTCTGTTGTAGTTGAAAGGACTTGTGTAACCTTATAATAGGGAATCCATAACAGAATGGCTGGTGGTGATGACTGATGCAATCTGACTGGATGATATGCTGTATTCTGCCAACACAGTACATTGAATAATGGTCAAAGCAGGACTCCTGTTTACATATCAGAGTACTGATAAAATTCAGTAGTACATCTAACTGGGTAACATTGGACCAAGTTACTGAGACACCAGCCAATTCAAATTCAATCAGACACTGCGTCAACTATGGCTTACACAAATTGCCAGGGAGGCACCAGAAACAATGTGGCATGGGAAGAGTTTTGACAGATATTGAAATGGGCAGAGATATGTGTACCAGAGAGCTATACATCCTGGGTGTGAATAACACGGAACCAGAATGAGACCTCTAACAAACAGTGTTTGAACCACTAGTAAGGGGATAGGAAATGTCAGAAGTCAGCCTTATTGAAACTTGAGACAACAGAGTTTTGCCAATATTTTGTACACGAACAAAAGATTCCATAGAATTCATATGAGAAGTAATGGTGATAACACTGAAATTCAATATAGCAAACATATTTCCGTCAATTTCTCAGGTATCCAGAGCACCTTGGAATATTAAGATCAACAAGCATATATAATACTCATAGCACCATACTGACCAAGGCAATTATGGTTCATGAATGTACTAAATATGAGGTGGACATACTGTGGCATCTTACTTCCATTCCAGTCCTGCTTTCACAAGGCCTTTTACACCATCTGGACCTAGAAAAACTAGCATTGATGATCTGCTAATTGATTCCAACATTTTGTAATGGAAGGGGTTTTCTGAGGTGGCTATTACTACTACAGTATGTTAAGAGCATAAACCAAGGTCAGCAAGTGCTTATTATATGGTATGGTTTATTAAAGAAAAAAAAAACAAAGCAAAAGACAATCCTACACTGCTCTATATAAATTACCCAAATGAGAACCCTGTATAAAGCATATATTATACCTACAGTACAGAATGCTTAAAGGGATAGTAATGTTTCAAAATAAAGCAGCTTCAATTAATCTTCATAGTATTTGGGCCATAGAGAGTGTTGTTTCAATACTGTCAGATATGCAGTTCAAGAGTAATTGAATGAAACGGTGTCCCCCTCCTTCCCCTTTTACTGATGTAACACTGCTCACCTCAGAGCAGCAAGACTGTCCAGATGGATTGCAGAGAGGGACAATCTTTAGTTAGCATAAGGAAAAACCTGTCAAGGGGAGGCAGGGTTTTCCTTATTCTCACAGTAAGAAGATTGTCACTTGCTGTGACCTGTCTGGTCTCAGGGCCAGATTCCACATCTGAGGGGAGGTGGCTTACACTAGGTAAAAGGGGTGGGAGGGGGATACTTTATCTTTCAATTACTCTTGAACTACAACTCTGACATTACTGAAGTAACAGTCTCCAAATACTATGAAGATTAATTGGAGCTGCTGTTTTTGTGAAACATTACTATCCCTTTAAAATTAAAAACTCGTAATATTTAAAAAAATATCCCTGAGGAAATGCATAGGAATTAAACACAACTAATATTTAAAAATCCCCCCTGAGTAAATGTTTGTGTGTGATGTCATGCCCTGTACAAAATACTTTTATCATAAAAATCTCTGTCTCTAATATCTGTCACAGTTATCTTCAGTCAAAGCTCATATCAGGGTCCCTGTCACCTATCTGTAAAATATATTTTTTATTTTTTTTATTTCTATTTTTTATCATCTGTCCATATCTGTTCCATAGTCTTTTTCTATGGATTCATAGTGCTTTTTCTATTGATAACACGGTAACACTCTTTAACCTTATTACAAAAAAGACACCCCAGGCAAATGCAACTGCTTCAATAGGATTTCGGCAAAGTCTTTCTCTCTCTACCAATGCCACTGCAGTCTTAATGTTTCACAGTGAGAATGAGGATACATCTTAGTCAATATGCTGGTCCCTTTTTTTCTGGTTGTTGTAGGAGTTGGTGTCAGTTGTACTTGTCTGTCTCTTGGGTGTCAGTCTGTAAGGTATATCTGTCAGTCACATAGGCTCAGCCAACTCAGGAAGGAACTTAGATCACCTGCCAGTCTCTTCTCAGTCAAAAAGATTTTAGGGTATTTTTGGTAAACCTACTTTCTCCCACCACACTCCCCCAAAATGCCCTAACACAGAGAACAAATTGCCTGCCCATCGCAGACTCTCTAAATTAAACTCTAACTCATTAGCCTTTTCTAGCTCCAAAGTTGTTCTGCTTTCTCTTTCTCTAATAAACACAGAATGGCATACTGTGGGAACACACCTGACACCCTCTTTTGGTTGGAAAAGAAGAGAAACTTCCAAATGAGAGGGGATCCGTTCTCACAGTTGAGTTAAATACAATAATACAAAGAGCAGGGGGGGGGGAAGTAGGAAATCATCACTTTTCACGAACAACTTTGACAGCCTGGATTAAGTCCACCATGAGACATGCAGGGCTTAAAATTGGAAGTCCTTTGCTACTAGCCAGACCTGAAAAGTCACTCGCCACTGCAAGCCATAGCATACCCACCAGGGCTGAATTTCTACTAGCCAGGGCTAAATTTTCACTCGCCATTGGCTAGTGGGGAGTGGAAATTTTGAGCCCTGAGATATGCATATGTGATCAGTTTGAAATTGGTTCCTTTCTGGATCACTGCTGTTTAGTATGTCCTCGGCTTACAAAAGCTGGCAATTGTGCAAAAGAGGTACTTGGACATCTCTTCACACCTTTAATTACAAGGTGGATGTTTTTGATTTGGCTGAAGCAAATTTTGGGAAGAAGTATCTTCACTCTGTTATAAAATATGAAGGACTCAGTAATGACAAGATTTCCAAAGCTGAAATATAGTTTGTTGTCTAATAAATTTTTACTGTATATGTATAAGGTTTCTGTTAACACATATTGGCATGGTTGTACATTGTGTTTTCCCAGTGTGTCATTTGCGGTTACCTTACCATTATTAGAAAGTGTTCTTTCTTCCATTTAAAATTTTGGACAGCTTTAGGTTGTTCTGTTTTTACATGTGTTCCCCCATAGGGTAACTGAGGAAAAATACTTTTTGCGTTACTTACAGATAAATTATTTTTATAGGAGTCCATGGGGGGGGGGCACTACATCACTCCTGAAGATAACTTAGATTACTGGTTTCTCTGACACGAGCACCCTGTCTTACTGGGTTCTCTGGATTAGTGGTTTTTGTTTTATAGCCCCTTCCTTTGATTCTTCCAGCCTATAGCTTCCTGGGCATTGCTAAATGTAAACTGAGGCTGAGAAGTTAACTATTGGGTTATATGCAGTTGTTAACAAGGCTGCCTCCTCCAGATGCCTTTTCTTAAGGTGACCTACCTCCTAAAAGGAGTAATGTTATCCCAATGGACTCCCGTGAAAATAATTTATCAGTAACACAAAAATTGCCTTGTTATTGGTTTTGAAGTAGTTATAAAAGAAACAATTTTAAAGCAAAACTATAAGCTGAAATTCTTAAAGGGTTATTTATTACCCAATATTATACAGTCTTGGGAAGCAGGTTTCTCTTCAAGATAAATTACATATTCTTTATTTATCAGTTGGTGCATGCAGTGTTTTAGGCAGCCATTTAGTTGGTAGGAGGAATTTCAACAACTATCATTTACTGACATCACCAGAGGAGGAAGAGTTGATAGTAAAAAAGCACCATTGTTGCCATAGCAATACTGGAAACTTACTACTCATGTTATTTAAATGTAAGCACAAAACATAAGGAAAATGTATCGATATGCCAGCAGAGTTATTAGTTGAGCTTATATATACATTCTCTGATAGAGGACATACTCATGTGCTTATGTAGAAGCAGTGGGAAATACTGCATAAAACTAGGTCTAAGGACAGTCTATATGCTACTATCTCCACCACTGTTACAGGTATAATTAAAGTGTAACTTTCACAGTAATTCAAGTTTGCATATTTAAAAACTACATTAAAACCTGCCTGTATCGTGTTAGCCAAAAGACCAGAAAATGTCCAGGAGATATTCTTGCTTATTACCACATGTATGCTAATTACATTACCAGTGACATTTCAGTGATTTTTTATGCTAATTGAGACTTTTCAGTGACATATTATATGCTAATGAGGGTTTCAATTACTTTTCATATGCTAATGAGGTTTGTACAGTACCAGGACATTATCACTTTCACTTTGCCCAGAAATAAAAGTGTGAACATCTCCTAAACTATACATTGGCTGGAACTTTGGTTAACATGACATATAGGCAGTTTTCAATCCTCTGTGTAACAGAGATGTATCAAACGAATTGCATTGGATAACTCTCTGACACTCAAATTGTTAATGCAGTTTTCAAATATGAACACTGAATTAAGGTGAACATTCCACTTTAAAAGATCATTTTACTCTATAGTACAATGTATGAGAGAGGGTGCAGAAGAATGGCACACCCCTAAATAGCCAGACACTCCCACAATATCTGCCCTGGTACAAGTGACAGAAAAGCTCCTGATTTTCATGCAGGTAGCTTTTTAGGGAGGCACAATATACAAAATCAGTCCTTTATGCTTATTTAAGTGCAGGCATTTTCATATATTTTTCTTATTGGCTGTCACAAATAGGGCGTTACAACTATAATCATATAATTATATGCATATAGATAATAGTGGATTTTTAAATCTCAACTCCAGAATATATCCAAAAAGTAAATTAATATAATGCATTTGGAAAAATGTAAACATTTGTTAATTAACACAAAATATTTCTGACTCCAAAATACAAGATCCTTACTCCTTCACCCCTACTCCCACCAACACTATAATAAAACAACATTGTGATTAAAAAGAAGAAATCAGCCCATCCCCGCATACTGAATCTCCTGCTATGAATAACATAACCCTGTCTCTACATCATTAATTCGATTATGGATGATTTATGCTTCATTCATGAGCTTCATTAACCATTTGTGTGGACTTTGACATCATATCTCCAGTGTTTGTTTTCTTTAGCTGCATCTAGATGCACTGAGTTATTATCCATTACCAGGTTGTGTTGTTTATAGCAGGAGATTTAGGATGCAAATGTGGCTTTTCTTCTTTTTAATCAAAATGTTGTTTTTTTTTATTATAGTGTTGGTAGGAGGGAGGGGATTAAATAAGTGGGGATTTTGTATCATGGAGTAATGAATATTTTGTGTAGATTAATATATATATTTTTTTTATATTTTTTCATATGTATTATTTAATTTTCTGGGGATATTTTGGAGGAGCAGAGTGCTTTAAAAACCCCACCATTTTCTTTACATCTGTAACAAAATACTATTGTCATAAAAAAGGATCACTGCATCTCCCTTCTTACCATGTTTCTTTCATAAATCATAGAACCTCATGGGCAAACCCAGGATTTTAAAAGAGAGGATTAAAAAATAAATAAAATATATGTGCAATTACAATTCTTAGAACTTGTTTTGTGTGATTCTGTATACAAAAGTCATTGCAGCTGCTTTTAAATGACCAGAGCAAGGGAAGATATTGCTCATGCCCATTTATTTGTTGGACTACAATTCACATCTTCATCAGCCAGCTGTTTGCTGATTGAGGATCAGAGTTGTAGTTCAACAATCCAGAGGGCTGTATGGCCTCCCTACCTTGGCATAGAAAAACATCAGTAACACAGTATTATCATTGGGGTAGTAAACCTTTATATCACTTTATATGATAAAAGTAAAGAGATGCTAAGGGTGTTCTAGGCTACTGGAAACTCCTTCTTGTTTTGTCCTTAAGTTTCTCCAGTTGCTGTGATATAAATCAGTGATATTAAAAGGATAACAATCCTCAATATTGAAAAATGGAAGTACTGCACCCAATAACTCAAGTTTGAGCTGTAATAACTTTGAATATACCATTGTTTTATTTAGTAAGATAGACCCCACACAATCCCTCTCTTTATATATATATATATATATATAATGATAAAGGTCCTGCTAGGGACCACAACGTTGACCTGTTACTTTGCCTTGGTTTAGCCAGTAAAGCCTTAAAAATGTCCCACTGGTGCTGCCCATTTCTTGTGTATACTATCTCTATCCTTAAGAGATTGTGCACCTGGGCAACAACACCATTATGGAGTGAGTGATTTTTACACCTCATTTCTATCTATCTATCTATCTATCTATCTATCTATCTATCTATCTATCTATCTATCTATCTATCTATCTATCTATCTTTAATATTGCTATCCCATTAATCCTTTTTTTCTTGTGCTTACAGGTCAATAATAATGGAGGCATTTCCTTTAAAGATCCAGTTACACAGTATACCCCTGATCCTTTTCCTATTAAAGGGATTTATGTCGTGGCTCCGCTCTGGGCTGATGTGGACAATGAAATTGAAGGACTTATTTACTATCGACAAACTACAAAACATAAAATATTAAAAAAAATAACCAAGGATATACAACAATATTTCCCTGACCTTCATTTCAAAGCTGTGTGGTGTTTCATTGTAACCTGGCATAAAGTGGCCTATTATGGATCTGAGTCTAATAAGGTGATTATCTAGGTCAGGTCTGTTACTTTATTTACTTAGTTTATGTGACCATTAACACTTTGTGGTGGAGGTGTCCCTAATATCCAAGTGGTTAACAATAATATACTGTGTTTTATGTGCTTGTGAAAAAATATTTTGGAACGTTTAAGAATTCATATTTCAGAAATTATTTCAAGGTTTTTTTGTGTTACAGAAAAAAAAAACATAATTAGTCATTAGGAATAAGGTATATGTAATACACACACACACACACACATGCACACAGACCTAACTTATAGATAGAAGACAGACAGATAGATAGATAGATAGATAGATAGATAGATAGATAGATAGATAGATAGATAGAAAGGCAGATAGATAGATATCCATTTACTTCCTTAATTATACTTAAGACTTTCAGTGCCAGAGCAAAGCAATGCGTTGCATACCCCTCTGGCACTGAAAGGGTTAACCTTTAAAGAAATAACAATGCTTTATTAATATATATTATAAGACTTTTTTGATTAGTAAAACTAGGGTGCTCTCGCTGCTGAGAGATGTTTCATTGAAAATATATTATAGGTCATTTTTAAATAAGTAGGCTGTTCCTCAGTTGGTTCTATTGCTGCTGACAAGTATGGAGAGATTCCGTTTATGACCAAAGACTTTCCTTAGACAGCAATGGGAACATTCATCAAACCCCATCCTCCCATACATGTTAACTGAAAGATCTCATAGAAGTGGCAGTACTCAGGTTATACTACATTGTAGGGGAGGAATAAAATGATCATTGGTTTATATGTTGTTTTTAACCCTTTGAATCCTTCACAATGTGCTATGGAACTCTTTGGCATTCAAGGGGTTAAAACCCCATTTTTCAGGGGGGTTTATGTAATAAGGTATGATAAAGAGGTGATAAAGTGGAGATGACTTCTCCAGTGATATCTCTTCTCCAGTTCCTATGTTATTCTGTAGAACCAGTGCACTAAGATTTCACCAAATATGGAGATCTTAGTGCATAAGCTCTATAGAATAACATAGGAACTGGAGAAGTGATATCACTTGAGAAGTGATCTCCGCTTTATCACCTCTTTATCATGCCTTAGTGAATAACACCCCCCCCCCAGTTCTCCATCGGCCTTAATGAGGCTGATGTACCAATAAGATCTGAAGTAATTCTGGTGCAAACCAGTACTGCTATAAGGCACAAAAAAATTGCCATTGACTTAAGATGGATTTTTACCCATTTAAAGTCTGGTAAGGTTTCCAGTGTTTTGCTTCACAAGGGGTTAAACGTTTTATTTAAACAAAATAATTTTGTGAGTTTTCTTTCCTTATCACACTGTTATTTTGTTTGTTAAGTATGCCAGCTTCAAAGTTTCTTTGATTGCCTAAACTTGTAATTTAATAATGGATTCTCAATCATTCAATTATGTATGGTGTTAAAATGTCAGGGCGCTGATCTTACAAGGGTCTGTGTTTTACTCCTCCAGACAAACACCTTCCAAGCCATCCTCACAACAGATCTACACACCTCCATTGTCATGTTCAATTACGATGACATTCAGTGGACAACAGGAACAGCCAGTGGAGGAGATCCTCAAACAGGTCTTGGAGGAACCCCTGCTCAGGTAATATGACTTAATAAAGTAAAAGAAGCATATAGGTTCATATTTATAAAAGCAAACTGGAGTTATTCTAGAGTAGACCAACTGCACCATAGGGGAAAAATGAAAAATGCTCGAGAGGTCTCCAATGCATTGTGAAGCAATACATTGGAGACATCTCTGGTATTCAAGGGATTAAAAAGCTGTATTCAAGTGCATGGGAATTTAGAAATGTTTATTTGTCCTCATGGGATTCTATGGTCCCCTGGTCCCCCCGCCCCTTTTACCCAGTGTAAGCCACCTCCTCTCAGATGTGGAAACTGGTCCCTTGAATGGAGCAGATCACAGCAAGGGACAATCTTCTTACTGTAAACATAAGGAAAACCCTGCCCCCCTTGACAGGTTTTTCAGGTTTTTCCTTATGCTCACTGATGATTGTCCCTCTCTGTGATCCATTCTGACAGTCTTGATGCTCTTAGGTGAACAGTGTTATGTCAGTAAAAGGGGCGGGAGGGGGATACTTTATCATTCAATTACTATTGAACTACAACTCTGATAGTATTGAAATAACACTCTCCATGGCCCAAATACTATGAAGATTAATTGGAGCTGCTTTTATTGTGGAACATTACAATACCTTTAACCCCTTAAGGACCCATGACGCACCAGGACCGTCATGGCTTAAATGATAGCAGCGTGCCTCCGTGCACGCTGCTATAATTAATTCCAGGCTGAGCCTGAGAGCTCAGAGACTGGGGCGTTCAGTCTCTGCCCTTCTTGCTTGTGCCGGTTCATGTGATCGCCGTAGCAGTGATCACATGTTCCGGCATTGTGAGAGACAGAGGCAGTACAGAAAGCATGCTGTCTCTGCGTGTCTCTTCTACCTCTGTCTCCCTTGCTATCAAAGTAAGGGAGACAGAAGTAGAGAGGAGACACCTAGTGGCAAATGAAAATACAGCAGCTGGGGGTATTAACCCCTTCACTACTGGTGCCAGAGGCTTGCTAAATGCAGGTCAATTTCTGACCTGCAATGATACTTTTTTTTTTTTTTTTTTAAAAACACACTTTTTTTTTTTTTTTTTTTTTTTACAAAAAGATATTTTATTTAATAAAAAAATAATCTCATTAAATAATTTTGGAAGTGTGATTGTTGTAGAGCTATGTAATACACTTACACACACCGCCAAATGTCACGGATATAAAAGTGTCAAAACAGGGTGGGAAAAAGGGACATGGGGATTTTCACCCAAGGGGGGACAGTGGCCACTTTAAACTGCACATTTTGTAGGTATGACTGACCGGTCATACCTTTCATGCAGTCGCCATAAAAATTTAACCCTTTGTGCCCAATTGATCCCAAGAGAAAAAACAAAAAATGGTGTTTTTTTACGTGTTTCTTTTTACTTTTTTAAATTTTAATAAAGTAAACGGTGGGTTATCCATATGAGTTGGGTATCAAATGAAAGCCCTATTTGTGCTTAAAAAAACAGCATATAATTTATGGGGGTGGAATAAAAGACCTAGAGGGAAAACACTGTTGAACAAAGACATAGTCAAAAAGGTCAGAATTGCTCCGGTCCTTAAGGGAAAACGACCTCATTGCTCCGGTCCTTAAGGGAAAACGACCTCAGATTTTCCCAGTCCTTAAGGGGTTAAGTCACTGGGCATTTTTGTGGATATTTATGTGTGTCAGCTCTGTGTATATTAATTCTTAGTACAGCATATGAGTATACATGCTTGTCAGAGAAGCAGCAGTGCTTTAGATTCTGACTCCAGTGGCTACACTCAAGGGTATACACTACAGTATATGAACATTATAGTGCATCCCAGTGGACATTCTTTTTTTCAGCTTTTGACTCTAATACAAACAAGCCCCACACACCAGCCTCATAAGTTCACAGGGAGATGGTAATTTTCTTTATGTCTCACTTAGTATATTGATCTAAGCCAGACACAGAGGAAAAGATCACCCTGAATCACCCATAGACTACTGGACTCTTGTTCTCTTGTGGTGCATGGGGTGTAATGGGTGGGAAATCTGGTGTATGTAGTTTACTTCATTGACATTAGGAAAGTATAGGGATTCAAAATCAACTTCTGTGTTTGATTTAGAGAGAAATCAGTTTTGTGCATTCATTCAGTGTGGTAATAATGTTTTTGCATATAAACTAATTATCATAAAGTGTCACACTGGGCCAACAAATAAAAATGTCTCAAAAAATGTTTATTGCAAACAAATGGCTAGTACAACATACAGACCATACAATGATCTAAACTTATCTCAAGGTGACAGACCCACTATAAAACCACCCATTTAAAGCAATGGGAATTTTTATTTGTCACATATTTCACAGCTGGTTGTATCCAGTTTTTCACAGTACCTTATCCTCACTGTGCATATATATATATATATATATATATATACTGATAGGTGAATTTAGATTGTGAGCCCCAATGGGGACAGGAACCAATATGAGTGTAAAGCGCTGCGGAATCTGTGTGCGCTATATAAATAAAGGATTATTATTATTATAGAGGGACAGATAGATAGATAGATAGATAGATAGATAGATAGACAGACAGATAGACTATTGATCATCCCCCAAATAGGATTACAACTCTCTGCTCAGTCAGGAGCTGTGGAGCCCAGGGGAATGATAATTTTTCAAATGCATCATCTCACTTTTTCATCTGCACCAAGTAAAACTGGTTTGAATACAACATTCTGAAAAGGACAAAAACTGCAATGTGGAGGATTGTTGTGACTACTTCTGTGATACAAGTAAGAAGTCTGTTGGAATGTTCAAGGTTGGGAATATACATGGACTCATTTTAACATGTGCATTTTTTAGTTTTGTTTCTTCAAATAGTTGCTAGAAGTTGGCTTATTTGATTATGATTGTATATGTTGCATAAATGTAATTAGATAATACTGGTTTTCATGTAAATGTTTACTTAATCACCACACAGAATCCATATGGTATTTTTGTTTTTTGCTTTCACATAAAGTCCATAGCAATTAGAATGCGTAGGGGGGCATGGGGATGGGGAGAAACAGATAGAGAGACAGATCTATGTTAATTAGAAATAAATGGAAGGATCATATGAGGAGGATGGGTAAACATGAACTAAAACAAAATAAACAGAAGGAAATATTATGTAAAAATTTTGGAGGAATACCAAGTCTTTATTTAGTCCAATGTGTTTGGTGTTGAAAAAAAAGTATCATCTTAATTTCAAATGTATTTCACTCCTATGTATTTTTGAAGTTCCCTCTGAGTATTTTGATTTTAAGGTTATGGATGGAGTTGGTTTTCTGGGTGAAATGATGGCTGACTGGGGTGTGGTTCTGGCAATTCTTAATAGATTGTCTATGTGTATCATTATTAGATTAATAGTAGGCCTGTTTCATAAATGTAACATCCAGCCTCACATTCAGTGAATTGTATCATATATATAATTCACAATGTGCAGTATTGTTATCACAAATGTGATTTGCAGCAGGATTTGTTGCCTGGTCCTGTTATCAGTGTTTGTCCTTTCATTGGTAAGTTTTCTATTAACCAATTTTTGCAATGGTTTCCTGAATGCAAGAATATGAGGCTAAGGGAATATGTATTTTAACATTACATCCTCTGATAACAGAGGCCGTAGCTCTTTGATAATGTTGAGTATTTTTTCTAGTGCGGGGTTGTATGTGTTCATTCGTGTTATACGTGTTGTGCCTTCCCTCTCTTTGTATTGTATGTTATTTTCTTTGTTAATGCCTGTGTTTTGTAGCCTGTTTAAAAGATTTGTACAGTTTTTAGAAGATTATTGTAGTAAATGGTATCCAAGCTGGAGTTGTTAAGGTAACTGCACCTGTCTGTCAGTTTTCTGTATACAGATGTGTGTAGTTTGCCATTGCTTAAAGTTATGGTTGTGTCCAGGAAATGTAAGCTAAATCCATTCTAGGTTTAACAGATGGATGAAATGCACTGAAAATCTTTGAGTTCTTCTCCTTCTGTCCATATGATGAATATATCATTGATACAGCAGAAATATTTATAAGGTTTATAGCGGTATGTACCAAGAAATCTCTGTTCCAGGTTGGCCATAAAAAAGATTTGCATATTATGGTGCCATCTTTGTGCCCATGGCATTTTACATTGTCTGTAGGTAGAAGTCCTGGTTAAAAGTGAAAATAAATTGTACCAATTTAGTGAGCATGTGATGCCACTAACTGATAACAGGCATTAATTCCCTCCTTGTTTGGTATGTTGCTACTGAGTGATTCCATATCCATGGTACATAGGATTGTCTTATTAAGTAAATCTTTAAGTTTGTTGTGTCTTGTATAAAGCTACTAGTTGAAGAGTCCATGTACACGGGCCACAGTGCCACCCAGCAACGGCCACAGTGCAGTCATGGCAACTACAGACTGCCTGTACCACTGCTGATATGGAGCGGGGCGCTCCTAATTCAGACCGTAGTCCTCTCTGCGCACCTTTGGTGCTCAGAGAGGACTACGGTCTGAATTTGGTGCCCTGCTCCGTTATCAGCTACAGCGCGGACAGTCTGTACTGTGCATAACTGCAGCGCGTGCAGCCGTCTCTACTGTGCATGACGGCTGTTGACAAACATCCTTAGCGAATTATAATATAGGATTGGTGTTAATGACAAGAGGTTGTAATATGTTTACCACTAGGTCGGAGATCCATTCAGTCAGAGTTCCTACACCTGTTACTTTTGGCCTGCTTGAAGAGAGAGAGAGGGAAGGAGAGAGTGTATATATAGTAAATCAAACTGCACACTCATGGGCTTCTTTTTCCAAAATAGTTTATTGGCAAAGTATATAAAGTGCTTGTTACTTGCTTTGCAGGAAAGTGGTTTGAAAAATGAAGCCCATAAGCACATAGTTTGGTTCACTATATGTTATGTTCTGCTTTACCCGGCCGTGAGTTTTTAGCGAGCAAGAGTGCCAGTCCTTCACACAGTATATATGCACACTAAATGAGTGCCTATGTCTGTTTACAGACACAAAATAAATATTGGTACACAATGCCTGTAGTACACACTATCTAGATAGACAAGTGATTTACTTTACCCCTGAAGAAGGTGTTTAAAGAAAAAACAAAAAAACAAAATGTTGTGCTTGTTCCTCTGCCAGACAGTTCATACATAGCAATTGTAACACACTCCTTTAGACCCATCCCTTGGTGCAGACAGTATAAAGAGTCCAATTAGAAGAGCAGAAGGTGAAATGACTATAGAAATAACTCTTTGAATAAAGATTACCAAATTTGTAATTTCTCCAAAGCTTGTATAGTGCTAAGAAAGTACTGCATGCAGGCACTGTATTATACTTTATCACTGCTTAGTACTATGTTTTAGCACTGCACTATCCCTTATCATCTTTTTGTCCTGTGAATGAGTACTGCATTATACCCTATTAACACTACTGTATGTGTGTGTGAACACTGCATTATATCGTGTCAGCACTTAGTAGTGTGTATGTGTGTGTGTGTGTTTCTGTTTGAGAGAATACTGTATAATACCTTATCATCACTTAGCACTGTTTATATGAGCACTGTATTATATCTTATCAAACCTTAGTACTGCATGTGAGCACTGTACTATACCTTATCAAACCTTAGTACTGAATGTGAGCACTGTATTATTCCTTATCAAACCGTAGTATTGCATGTGAGCACTGTATTATACCTTATCACCACTTATTGCTGTGAGTGAGTACTGTATTGTACCTTACCACCTCTTAGTACTGTGTGTGAGCACTGTAATATACCTTACCACCTTTTAGTACTGTGTGTGAGTACTGCAATATACCTTATCATCACTTAGTACTGTGTGTGAGTACTGTATTGTACCTTTCCACCTCTTAGTACGGTGTGTGAGTACTGTAATATACCTTACCACCTCTTAGTACTGTGTGTGAGTACTGCAATATACCTTGTGAGCAAAAGGTATAATGTAGTCTTCACACACAGAACACACTAGGTGTTTCAGTTCAAAGGATTTAAAAGAAGGAGCAAACTTTTTAATGAAAAAAATATCCTATAGTTCTGTTCCTGTTGAGTAAAACAAGAGCACTCCCAGTGCTGGCATATATTTCATTTAAAAGTTATTACTGTTTGGACTTTTTTCATTAAATAACAACTTTCTATTGTGAAAACCAGGTGGTGCTGTTTCTTACTATGGAGAGTGACTCAGACCCTCCCACAGAGTGCATTATAAAGACACATTTGCCTTTTGGTCATCAATTGATGCTGTTAATGTGTCATTAAAACAAATATGTTGAAGCTGTGTGTTTTAAATGAAAAATCTCCCAGCAGTAACAGTGCACTTGTTTTACTCAGCTCAAGACACCCCTAATACGCAGTCTGGAATTTTCATTATTAACATTTTATAGATCATTTGTCAAGGATGTAATGAAGGATACAACAAATATATGGTCATATACTCATATTGTATTTAACAATTTGCATAAATATACAGTTGAAATTTAATTTCTACATTTATGTTTGAACAGAATAAAAGTGGGTGACCAAAGTGGAAGACCATAGTACACCAAAATGTTAATGCACACTGGTTGAGAACTACTGCAGTTTAGCATATTCTATGCATAAAAAGGCAACTTCAACATAATTGATGCAAATGTAGGCAACAACTCAAATGTAATCATAGATGTAGAGCAAAATAGGAACAGCAGCACCTGGTGACCACAGTGTAAATTTTAAGTTACCTTAAAAACAAAACAAAAAAGGTTTGAACAATTTTTGAATTGAAAATCTGTAAGCAGTAGGAGAAACTTTGTTGTATTCAGAAGGAAAATTATATATATATATATATATATATATATATATATATATATATGAAGAGAAAAAAGGAAAAAGCGCTCAATAGTACTATAATAATAACATTTATACACTGTGTAACTGGAACCTACAATAAGAAACAATACAATGCATATGATAATCAAGCTGGTAGCTGCTAAATATTCTGCTACTAAATAGTGGTTTATAATCAGTCACTATTTGGAGTATAAGATGAAAACTCTGGCAGACTGGAGAAAAGCTAAATCTCCCTCCAGGGGGGCGAAACAAAACATTGACAATAAACGCAACTCTGCAAGCAAGACCTGTGAGCGCTTATTTCCAACATGGACATTGCTCCATTTCTTGGTTTATATATATACTAGCTGAAGAGCCCGTGTACATGGGCCACAGTGCCAGCCGGTCGCGGGGCAGTCATGCACAGTAGAGACTGCCCGTGCGGCAGCTGATACAGTGCCAGCCAGTCGTGGGGGAATCATTCACAGTAGAGTCTGCCCACACTGTGGCTTATACTTAGGAGCACCCTGCTCCAAAGTATCAGCCGATTAACGGGCAGATTCTACTGTGCATGACTGCATCCTTACAAACATTTTAGAGAATTATTATATAGAATATATATATGTTTAGTATTTTTTTCTTCTCAATAAAATGTTTACTGCTCCTTTAATTCACCCAAAGATAATTAATAAGATATTAAATGGAACCTATAACTAAAACTGTAATATATAGAGATTCAAAAAGTGTAATAAGACTAATACTGAATATAGTGAAATATAATCTGTCCACTATGCTGTTCACTTCTCAGTGCATGCATTGGTATTGTTCTTTGTACTGATTTCAACACAGATTGGATGATGATTCGGGAATTCCTTGACTCATTTGGGATTTGAGGACCAGAAGGGTATTCAGTACTTTCCTTTGCACACCACTCTGATCCTTAAAGGGATAGTAATACCTAAAATGTAAAAAAAAAATATGTTGTAGGGTTTATCCCCCTGAGTAAAACAGGAGTACTCCCACTGCTGAGGGATGCTTCATTCAAAAGTTATTAATTTTCAAAGTTGAATTTTTTAGGTGCAATATCACAGTGGCCTGAAATTTTACAGTGGCGCTGTTGCTACACCATCCTATGGAGATTTATGGTCCTGAGACCAGAGCTTTCCATAGGATCGTGTAGCAACAGCGCCACTGTACAATTTCAGGCCACTGTGATATTGCACCTAAAAAATTCAACTTTGAAAATTAATAACTTTTGAATGAAACATCTTTCAGCAGTGGGAGTGCCCTTGTTTTACTCAGGGGGATAAACCCTACAACATATTTTTTTTTACATTTTAGGTATTACTATCCCTTTAAGGGGTAAACTTCCTATGAATCTTCATAAGAAACTTGACATGGACTCATATCTTTTTTTTTTATCCTATTCAAATAAGTAACAACTATGTAACAATGTTGCAAAATTAAATGTATCTAATTTTTATTGGAACAGGCTGGATTTAATACAGATGAAGAATACTTTAGTATTCCTGGCTCCAGAACTAGGGACATAGTAAACATTAAGGACACCAGCAATGTTGGCGTGCCTGGTCGTTGGGTCTTTCAAGTTGATAATTTCTCTGTGCCAGGAGGATGCAAATTTGAAGGTAGAACCAATCTATGATATTATTATTTGCTAAATTGTTGGTTGTTAAATGAAGTCACAGAAATCCCCTCAAATGTCAAGTAAAAATAAACAAAGTATTTTCTGTACACTTAAGAATTGACACTAAAATTCACAACGCCTAGTCACAGTTATAAAGATGTAAGGTCACGATTATAAATATCTCTATCTGAGAATATTCTGAGAACATTCGCACCTGCGAATATGATTTTGCACACATAGCTGTCACTATATACTTCCATTAAGAACAGGTTATACCTGGCATTAAGATTTAATCCCTAAAACTGCCTTTATTTTTGGCACAATTAGTGAATTTGTTTATAAATACGTTGGAACACCATTCTTATTTGACCACGACCATATCTACGTCAGTTTTCAAAAAAGTCAACTAACTGGATTTAGCACTTAGAGAAAATGTTGCTAAATGTTTATACATACACTTATGTAACTTTGAGACGCTTTTATAGGCACTTTCTTTATAATGCCAGTTTGATACATCTCCCCCATTGTGCCAAACAAACTGCAGCAAACATTTATAGGTATTAAAAAAATACCTATGAGATCAGAACTTCTGACATCACTCGCATCACCAGGGCTGGTATGAAATGGTTATATTACAAAAATTTAATTTGATAGCAAATACAAAACTATTGGAATGTCTAGCCTGAAGGGTTGGGTGAAAAGTACCTTTTTTTAATTTTCTGCTATACCATGCTCACTTTTTTAAGGCTTGCCTCTCAGTGGTAGTCAATGTTCTAAAAATCCCCTTAAAAGGATAGTAATACTTGAAAATACGTTTATTTTATATTGTAGCCCTTAAAAAAAAATGACGTAAGTCTTATCTCCCAAACCTTTATGGTTTTGGAGATATTCAGAAGTAAAGTTTCCCCTGGAGTGACGTAATTGTTCCACCCTTCAGATTTGGAATCCTGTTCCCGGATGACTGGCCGTGCCTCTCCAGACGTGCTGAGATCATGAACTTTAAAAAGAATTTCTTAATTGGAATGGTCTACAAAGTGTACTTTCAAGCCAGGCACACTTTGTACACAGTTCCAATTAAGTAGTTCTTTTCAAAGATCATGATCTCGGCACTGCTAAAGAGCTGCTGGTTGCTCTGTGGACCGAATTCCAAATCTGTCCACTAGATGGCAGACTTGGCTGAAACAGCCAGGAAAAGAGAACTTCACTATATTTTACATGTGAATATCTCACAAACCATAAAGGTTTGGGAGATAAGACTTATATCATTTTTCATGTTTTTTTTAAGGGCTACAATATAAAATAAAATTATTTTCAAGTATTACTATCCCTTTAAGCATAAACCTGAAAATAAATAGTATGAGGCTTCCAAAAGCCTAGATGATTTGAAAGAAGTTGGGGATTAAGTGGTGGGCTATTCTGAACACCTAATTATTGATGCTGATTAGTGATGATCGAGCACCCCGATGCTCGGGTGTTCGGGTGCTCTGGCCGAGCGCCCCCGGAGGCTCGAGTGCTCGGCCGAGCACCCGAGCCCCATTGAAGTCAATGGGAGGACTCGAGCATTACACCAGGCACCCCCTGCTCTGATGAGGGGAGGGTGCCTGGTTCATAGGAAAAGGTCAGAAAATGATGGAAACACCACAGAAATGGTTCAGGGACAGCATAGGGAGGATGTCTGGATGCATCTTGGACTCCAACGTCGCTGCTGGGAACGATGTTTCGCCCGTAGTACGCCATTTTTACAGAGTGACCGTAAAACACACAAAAAGGAAGATAAAAACGATTTTAGGCGAAAAATTGTTACCAAACAGTATTTGCTGTATATTTACTTGTATATCATCTGCAAATTCTGCAAAAAATTTCATCGATTTTTCGGAACTGGGGCCATGATTAAGAGGGAAACGTGCGCAGCGTAAAGCAGGTGTTCAACGTGGTTATGGCCCGGGTAAGGTACAGCATTCAGGAACGGAGGCCGCAGCTACCACAGGTTTTACAACATGTCCGTTTGCCCTTGTTAAGTCCAAAATTTATAGTCGGAACAGTGGGGTCTGATCCATTGAGTAAAAGTGACAAGTGACTTAGTGGATGAAGCCAAGAACTACCTTCTGCTCTGTCGAACACCCCAGCCCTATTTAATTCAATGGGAGGACCTGAGGCACTCCGATACAACCTGTATATCACAAAATGGAGGGCCTCATTCACATTGTGGTACAATAGTTCAGGTAGTGGTCCAACACTCATAAAGCCTATGCACTAAGTGAAAGGGCTGCCAAAAATTAGACTGAAATGTCACTCCAATACACCCTTTATTACACATAAAGGAGGGCATCATACACAGCCTTGAAAAATTAGGATTAATGGCCTGCTGGTGACCCTCTAAAACATTAGGGGCGAGGGCATGCCGCTAAGCTGACCATCTAAAACATTAGGAATGAGGGTCTGCTGCTGAGCCGACCATCTAAAACATTATGGGTGAGGGTCTGCTGCGGAGCTGACCATCCTAAACATTATATGCGAAGGCCCGCTAGTGAGCTGACGCTATAAAACATTATATGAGAGGGCCCGCTAGAGAGCTGACCCAATAAAACATTATATGAGAAGGCCCGCTGGTGAGCTGACCTATACAAAAATTGTCAAACAGGGCCCGCTGGTGAGCTGGCCCTATATAAAAATTATATCACAGGGCCCGCTGGTGAGCTGGCCCCATATAAAAATTATATCCCAGGGCATATGGAAGAGGAGGAGGAGGATGAGAAGATTAAGAGTCAACCATATACCCGTTTTTTGGGTGGAAGGGGTGAATGGGAATACAGAGTATTCCCATCATTGTAAATAACATATCTAAAGTGACTTTATGTTCACCCGGGGCTTTCCTCCAGTGGAGTGGAGAAGTCAGGGGAAATCCAGGCCTTGTTCATTTTTATAAGTGTCAACCTATCAGCATTTTCGGTGGAAAGGCGGATACGCTTATCTGTTATGATGCCACCAGCAGCACTAAATACCCGCTCAGACAGAACGCTGGCGGCAGGGCAGGCCAGCACCTCCAAGGCGTAGAGTGCCAGTTCATACCACGTGTCCAGCTTGGACACCCAGTAGTTGTAAGGCACAGAGGGATCAGTGAGGACGCTGACACGGTCTGCTACGTACTCCTTCACCATCTTCCAAAACTTTTCCCTCCTTGTGACACTAGGCCGCGCATCAGGGTGAGGGTGCTGGCGGGGTGTCATGAAGGTGTCCCACGCCTTGGAGAGTGTTGCCCTGCCTTTGTCGGAACTGCTGTGTGCTCCCCTTTTCTCCCCTTCTCGGTTGGCCAAGGTAGCACGTACTCTGCCGCCAGCGTTGTCAGATGGAAAATTTTGGAGCAATTTTTCGACAAGAACCTTCTGGTATTGCACCATTTTGCTTGTCCTCTCCACCGGAGGAATGAGAGATGAGAAATTCTCTTTGTAGCGGGGGTCCAGAAGGGTGAACACCCAGTAATCCGTGTTGTCTAAAATGCGTATAATGCGTGGGTCACGGGAAAGGCAGCCTAACATAAAGTCAGCCATGTGTGCCAGAGTACCAACAGGCTAGATTTCGCTGTCCTCACCAGGAGGATGACTCTCAATCTCCTCATCCTCTTCCTCCTCTTCTGCCCACCCACGCTGAAGAGATGGAAATAAAGTTCCATGGCTACCCTCTGTAGCGGAGGCAACCGTGTCTTCCTCCTCCTCCTCCGCCTCCTCCAATTGTCGCTGAGAAGATGAAGTGAGGGTGCTCTGGCTATCACCTTGTGTAAGCTCTTCCTCCCCCATTTCCACCTCTTCCACATGCAAAGCGTCGGTTTTAATTGTGAGCAGCGAGCATTTCAGTAGACACAGAAGTGGGATGGTTACACTGATAATAGCGTTATCGCCGCTCACCATCTGTGTCGATTCCTCAAAATTGCGTAAAACCTCACAGAGGTCTGACATCCATTCCCACTCCTCACTTCTGATTAGAGGAAGTTGAACGGAGAGGTGACGACCGTGTAACAGCTGGTACTCCACTACTGCCCTCTGCTGCTCACAAAGCCGGGCCAACATGTGGAAGGTGGAGTTCCAGCGCGTGCTCACGTCACACAGCAGCCGGTGAGCTGGCAATTGTAAGCGCTGCTGCAGCGTCAACAGGCCGGCTGAAGCTGTAGATGACTTACGGAAATGTGCACACACGCGGCGCACCTTGGTCAAGAGATCATGCACATTGGGGTAGGTTTTTATAAATCGCTGAACCACTAAATTAAATACATGCGCTAGGCATGGTACGTGTGTGAGCTTGCCGAGCTCCAAAGCCGCCACCAAGTTACGCCCATTATCACACACAACCATGCCTGGTTGCAGGTTGAGTGGCGAGAGCCACTGCTCGGTCTGGTGACTAATCCCCTGCAACAGCTCTGAGGCCGTGTGCTGTTTGTCCCCAAGGCAGATCAGCTTCAGCACGGCCTGTTGACGCTTCCCCACTGCAGTGCTACACTGCTTCCAGCTACCTGCTGATGGGTGAGTGGCGCTGCGCGCAGAGAATTCGGAGGTGGAAACGGAGGAGGAGGAGCCAATAACGTAGGTGCTGGCAGAAACCCTGATGGAGGTAGGGCCCGCAATCCTCGGCGTGGGTAGCACCTGTGCCATCCCAGGGTCCGAGTCGCTCCCAGCCTCCACGACATTCACCCAGTGTGCCGTCAGGGAAATGTAGCGTCCCTGGCCACAAGCACTTGTCCATGTGTCAGTCGTTAAGTGGACCTTACCAGTAACTGCATTGGTCAGGGCACGGGTGATGTTAAGGGACACATGGTGGTGTAAGGCGGGGACGGCACACCGGGAAAAGTAGTGGCGGCTGGGGACTGCGTACCGAGGGACAGCTGCTGCCATCAGGCTGCGGAAGGACTCAGTGTCCACAAGCCTAAATGGCAGCATTTCAATGGAAAGGTGTGAGGTTAGTGCTATGGCCTGTGGGTGGGTGGCTGGGTATTTTCGCTTGCGCTCAAATGCCTGGGGTAACGACATTTGGACGCTGCGCTGGGACAGGGAAGTGGATGTGGTCGCTGATGGTGCTTCAGATGGTACAGGTGCAGGGCGGGAGGTATGCGGGCCTGCGCCTTCGACAGGCGATTGGCCGGCGCCGAAAACAGGGGAAGAGGAGGCAGTGGTGTGGCCTGCAGACACAGATTGGCGATACGGGCGTTCCTCCCACTTATTACGGTGCTTGGATGCCATGTGTCGGATCATGCTGGTGGTGGTGAGGTTGCTAGTGTTCATGCCTCGGCTCATTCTGGTGTGGCACAGGTTGCAAACTACAATTCTTTTGTCGTCCGCACTTTCCTTAAAAAAACGCCATACCGCGGAACACCTAGCCTTTGGCAAGGGAGATTTACGCAACGGGGTGCTCCGTGGAACATTTGCGGGCCGGTTTGGTGCGGTCCGCCTTCTTTCTTTAGCCACACCACTGCCTCTTCCAGCCTGTTGCGGTGCTGCAGATGGCTCACCCTCAGGACTGCTGTCATCGCTCGGCTTTCCACCTTCCCAGGTGGGGTCAGTGACCTCATCGTCCACCAAGTCCTCCTCCACTTCCTCACTCTGATCATCCTCCTCATTTCTTGATCCCACCACATCCTCAGTCATTGACAACTGTGTATCATCCTCCTCATCAAGGTCTTGAGACAGTAATTGTGGTTGATTTGATGGCAACTGTGTCTCATCATCATCATCCACTTCCTTTGACCTTAAATGCCGTTCCCCTCTGTCATCTTCTTGTGATTGGGTACCCTCTAGAGGTTGTGAATCAGGGCACAAGATCTCATGTTCCTCTGCAAGCGTGCTTGGAGAGAGGTTCAAATCAAGGATTGGTGATGAGAAGAGCTCCTCACTATATCCCAGTGTGGGATCACTTCTTTGGCCAGACCCTCTATGGTGGGAGGAAGGATGATCAGGGTGAGGATTATGTTGACCAGACTCTTGGCTAGTGAGAGTAGACTTGGTGGAAGACAGGGTGGTGCTTAACCGACTGGAAGCAGTATCAGCTGAAATCCAACCGACCACCTGTTCGCAGTGGTCTGACCTCGAGAGTGATGTCCTGCGACGCCCTGTAAACTGAGACATGAAGCTAGGTATGGTGGATGTCTTTCTTTCTTGTGCTCTGGCACCAGGCACAGTTTCTACGCGTCCTGACCCGCGCCCTGAACTATCAGGATCACGTCCACTTCCCCGTCCCTTTTTACCCGCCTTCTTCATATTAAACGGAATATATGCCGGTAATCTGCGGCTAGGCACACGAAACAGAATGTGACGCTAATCTGCGGCTAGGCACACTAAACAATATGTGACGCTAATCTGCGGCTAGGCACACTAAACAATATGTGACGTTAATCTGCGGCTAGGCACACTAAACATTATGTGACGCTAATCTGCGGCTAGGCACACGAAACAGAATGTGACGCTAATCTGCGGCTAGGCACACGAAACAGAATGTGACGCTAATCTGCGGCTAGGCACAGTGAACGGAATATGTGACGTTAATTTGTGAATTTGCACACTAAACAGAATGTGACAATAATCTATGGTTAGGCACACGTTTAAAATGGCCCTTTTTGTCGCTGCGTTGTAAAATCATTGGCCCTGTGCACCTAACAGAATATGTCAGCTTGTCACTGCACTGTGAAATATTTGTCCCTGTGCACCTAGTACAATGTCACCTTAGAACATGTCCCCCCCCCACAAAAAAATGAAATTCTGCCACCCCCAAAAAAAATTAAATGCTGCCCCCACACACAACAGTCCTAAAAAGGACTTTTGGGTCTTGAAAGAGTTTCAACAATTTTATTCTCCCTACACTGACTTCCTGTGCATCTAGTATTATATGTCACCTTACAAGTATCCCCCCCACAAAAAAAGGAAATTGTGCCCCCCCAAACAAATATAAATGCTGCCCCCACACACAACAGTCCTAAAAAGGACTTTTGGGTCTTGAAAGAGTTTCAACAATTTTATTCTCCCTACACTGACTTCCTGTGCATCTAGTATTATATGTCACCTTACAAGTATCCCCCCACAAAAAAAGGAAATTGTGCCCCCCCAAACAAATATAAATGCTGCCCCCACACACAACAGTCCTAAAAAGGACTTTTGGGTCTTGAAAGAGTTTCAACAATTTTATTCTCCCTACACTGACTTTCCCTGCCTAAGCGCATCTCTCCCTGGCTAAGAATGAGCCGAACTCGCGCGTCGGGTGCTATACAGCACCCGATCACGGGTTCTGGCCAGCCAATCAGTGTAATGCCAGCAGCCAACATGGCTGCTGGCATTACACTGATGTCAGAGCCTCCCCGCACGTTTATTCGCTGCGCAGCAGCTGCGAAACGTGCGGGGAGGAGACCCGAACATGGCGGGCGAGCACATGCGGTACTCGTACGAGTACCGCCATGTGCCGAGCAGAGCGATGCTCGAGCCGAACCGAGCTTCGGCCGAGCATGCTCGCTCATCACTAATGCTGATATTGATCTAGAATATATTCCTCCAGTGTGGTCTCACTTTCTTTTGATACAGATGAAGTTTAAATGAGAGCAACAATGAGATAGCCATAATATTAGCTGAAAAGAAATGGCTGACTCTTCCACCACTGAAAATATTCCCTGTATACAAAGTATTTGAAAAGGCTGACTCTGGACAAGAAAAGAAGCCTAAAAATATACAATGATCCTGTCAGTCATCATCACTGTCACCACTTCCCGCAGCATCCCATGCAGTATTGTTGATTAAGTAGCAACACAGGTCATCATTAGGTATTGATGAAAGTTTTCATCGCAAGCCAAAATGGCTTTTCCTGCTTAGCAAATAAGTTCAAATGAAAAGTGCAGTTTTTTTCTGCTTTTTTGGAATAGCTCATTGCATTGAAGTCAATGGGAACATTGAATTTACACAAAACACATAGCAAGTGTTATTTTATTTCCCAAACGCGTAGTATAAAAAAAGTATGAGGGTTCCTGTGTTGGTGGAGTGTGGGAAATAATCAGTTGTACAGGCAATTTTTTTTTGGGGGGGGGGGTGGTTTGTTGTCTGGGATTGGGGTGACAATAAAAAAAAAAGACATGGTATAAAAGGGGTCCAAGGAGGGTGGTTGGTGGAGTCTATGGAAATAATAATTTGAACAGGGATTTTTTGAGGGGGTTTGTTGACTGGTATTGGGGGGGGACAGTTAATAAAAGAAAGAAATAAAGTTAAAAATGGAATACGAAATTGGTACGAAACGTGATAGAGACAGGGACCCCCTGACGTAAGCTGTGACTGGAGCAGATTGATACTTTACAGGATAGAGTCTTTTGTTGAGGATGATTTGTAGAACTTGCTGTTAGAGGCCCAAGCTCCGAGGAAACATTGATTTGTACAACTTAGGCCTATTACAGGCACAAGCCGTGAGGAAACATTGATTTGCAGGACTTAGACTTGTTTGGCACAAGCCCTGACAAAACACTGATTTGTAGGACTTAGACATTTTGGGGCCAAGCAGTTAGGAAACATTGATTTGTAGGACTTTGGCTTGTTAGCGTCACAAGCCCTGACAAATCAGAGATCATTTTTATCTATTTAGCTTGTTAGCATCACAAGCCCTTAGGAGTCAGGCATTTGCAGGACTTAGGCTTGTTAGAAATAAGCCCCCCCCTCCAATTATTTTTTTTGTAGGCCTCTGGTTTGTGAGGGAAAGAAAAAGCCCTAAGAAAAAAAAAATCTCTACTGGCCTAGTGCCATCAGATTATATTGTGGTCATTGTCAAATGCCCCGGTGGCATTGCGGAATCTGTGAATGCCATTTGTTGGCCCTACCCAAATATCTCCTCTTCTGAAAACAAATTTACTCTTTCCATCCCCTGCCACTCCTGTGATAATCTCTGTAAGGAATTGCAGGAGCCTTCAATACACACACACCACACAAACATCATAACACATACAACTCACACACAATACATACACATACACCATACACACACACCCCACAATGCACATACAATACACACACCACAGTACATACACATGCACAACACACATGTAATACATATGCACAACACCCACACACACAGACAACACACACATGCACAATACACAATATACACACACCACCCACACAATACACACATGCAAAACACAGACAATACACACACACATACAACACACAAATTAAACACACAAAAAGCACATGCACAACACATGCAACACACACACAATACACACACGCACAAAAAACACACATGCAATAAACACACGCATAACACACACACACAATACACATGCACATACAAGCAATGCACACAGATACACAATAGGTAACACACACAACACACACACAATACACATGTACAACACACATGCAAAACACACACCACACACAACACAAAAACAATACACACATGCAATACACATGCACAATTCACACAAAACGCAATACATACAATGCAAACACATACAATACACACTCAAAATACATATACATACAATACACATGCACAACACATTATACACACAACACATTACACACACAAAACACGTGCCCACAACACACACACACAATAAACACCCACACACAACACAAAATGCACAAAACAAACAGACAATATATACGTACACACACATGCACAACACATGCTCACAATACACAACGCACACACTTTACAAAAACACACACAATACACACATGCATAACTCACACAATACACATGCAATACAAACAAGCACAACACACACCATACACACACATATGCAAAATACACCACAACACACGTATAACACACATGCTGAAAACACACACATAATACACACACAGTACACACATGCATCACAGATACACACACATGCACAACACACACAATACAAACACACACGCACAACACACACACAGTAGACACAAGCGTGCAGAGCATATGCTCAACACACATTTACAATACACAAACACACATGAATAACTGAAAAAGTAATTGACAAAGCCTATTGGTGAATGGGGATTTTTAGCGCTCTTTCAAAAACTCTGAAGTTGCTTTTAGGTCATGGATTCCCTTTACTTACACAAGATTGCTGAAAAGCAGCACATGGAGTTTTAGGTATTTATAAGTGGAATTGTCACTTTCTAACAAATAGATTATGCCATTTTTTTAATTTAAAACAATAGTTTGAGATGTTTAGCTTTATTTCTTTATTTGTTGGTTTATAAAAATTTAGAGAGTTCTGGCATTCCGATCAAATTCTAACATTCCACACTTCTACCTGTCCCACCTGCCACTCCCTGTCAGTCAATACTAGCTCATTTCTTAAAGGGAGAGTAACACTAAATATATAGTAAAATATATATTGTATTGTTTATCCTTCTGAGTACAACAAGAGTACTCCCATTGCTGAGAGGGTTTTCATTCAAAAGTTATAGCACGTCAAACTTGAATGTTTAGGTGCAGTATCTCAGTGGCCTGAAATTTTAGAGTGGCACTGTTGGTACATAATCCTATGGAAAGTTCTGCTCAATTGACCATAAATCTACATAAGATGATGTAGCAACAGCACCACAATTTCAGGCCATTGAGATACTGCACCTAAAAAATTCAAGTTTGAGCTGCTATAACTTTTGAATAAAACACCTCTCAGCAGTGGCAGTACCCCTGTTGTACTTAGGAGAATGAAACCTACAATATAAATTTTACCATATAAGAAGTGTTACTGTCCCTTTAAACTGATAACGCCATATAACTCAAACTATCGTCTGACATACAAAAATGGCTTACAAATACATATGTTTTTTTCATCAAAATCCCATAATTGTAACAAAGAGACACTTCTATTTTAAGTTAAAGGGATAGTAATACTTTGTTTTATCTTTATTTTATTTTGTAGGCATTAAAAAAACATGAAGAACTATATAAGTCTTATCTCTCAAACCTTTATGGTTTGAGAGATATTCACAAGCAAAGTTTCCCCTCCCGCCCCTTTTACCTAGTGTAAGCCATCTCTTCTCAGATGTGGAATCTGGTTGTAAGACCAGACAGATAACAGAAGGGGACAATCTTCTTCCTATGAGAACAATGAAAACTCTGCACCCCTTGACAAGTTTTTCAGGTTTTTCCCTTATCTTAATTGAAGGTTGTCCCTCTCTGCAATCTACCTGGGCACCTCCCTTCTGATCTGGCTGAGCAGTGTTATATCAGTAAAAGGGGCGGGAGGGGGATACTTTGTCATTGAATTACTCTTGAACTACAACTCTGACAGAATTGATATAACACTCTCCATGGCCCAAATACTATGATGATTAATTAGAGCTGCTTTTATTATGAATCATTACTATCCCTTTAATTCAAAATAGTGACGACTTTACATTATCTGAAGATGTCACATGCTGATGCAAACAGATGGTTACTTTAGATTTGTCTTCTTTAAATGAGATGATGTTAATCTTATGAGTATCATAGTGGTGAGCAGTGCTTCACGATGCATAGTATCCCCTTGTGGTCCATAAGGAATTAATTGTCTCTCAATTTGTAAGACTTGTTCACAATATAATTATTATTTTCTCCTTCAGCCTCTTTTATGCAGTATGGACAGTCTCTCTGGAAGGATAAAGATTGTACCCAAAAATGTACCTGCAAGCACTCTGGCAAACTGGAATGTGAAGAAAAGGGCTGTGACAATAACCTGGTCTGCATGGAGGCAAATAAACACTTCATGTGTCAGATCGATGAAGAAAACTGCTAACTCCCAGCAGTGGAAAATGTGTTGCACAGATTCATACTCATTTCTCTTGCTTGCTTTTCTCCCCATCCAATTGGCTATCATGCTAACTTTATTCCAGCATTCTTTATTTTTTCCTATCTATATATTTTAAATTTCAAATCTTGTCCCTATTTGCCTAATTTGTTATCAATGGGCTCTAAAATAGAATGTGTCCTCTTCAGCAATCAGTCAAAACAGGAGGTGTGCCCAGCCGATGGGATGCAGGCTGAGGAAGGTCAATCCATGGCAAAATCGTTTTACATAGTGGTGCACTCATCAATAAAAATGCTAAATAAAATGCACCTTTTGTTTTGAATACTTGCCAAAGCAGCCTTAGCTCTGTTATAAATTCAAAGACTCTCTCCCATATTAAAAGGGTATGTGTGTTGTGTGTGTGTGTGGGTGAGTCTACAGACACCATAGATCAGTAAGATCCTGCCACCACATTGACCCCAAGGTGCAGATTGCTTTTCTGTGAGCATACTTGTTTTCAGGCAGGAGATCTGGATGTACAAATACCACAGGTCTTCCTATGTGGCATTGAAACGTTTAGAGGTACTCCATAAATTAATCAGCAATGTCAGAAATTACCCATCTAATATCAGTTACTTAAAAATGTACTACCATCAGTGACACCGGGGGACATATGCGCAAAGGCCTGATAAAGAAGTGATATAGCAGAGATAACTTCTCCATTGATATTACTTCTCCTGAGGTTATTCTATAGAACCTATGCACTAAGATCTCCAAAGTCTGAAGAATCTTAGTGCATTGGCTCCATAGAATAACATAGGAACTGGAGAAGTGATATCACTGGAGAAGTCATCTCCACTTTTTCACCTCTTTATCATGACTTAGTGCATAACCCCTCCCTCCCAGTTTAGCTGCAATTCATAAATATGTCTCTGCTGAACCTGAAGGTCAGAAATTACCACCGCGCAGTCAACAGCTTAATAATAAATGTACATCATAATGTATACAGAGAGGTTAGGAGGAAAGAGGGGAAGGAAGATATATCAGAAAGACAGAGTGGATAGGAACGTGAGGAATATAAAAGGAAGCATTAGAGAGAGGGAGAGAAAAATACAAGAGGGAAGAAGAGCGATGAGAAAAGAGGAGGACATTGTGTTATATAGTACAGATCTGGCTTGTAAATTAACCCTTTGGTGCAAGAGATGCCTTACAGACATTTCTGGCACCAAAGGGGTTAAGCCTTTCTCCTTTCAGCAATATGTGAGTTCTGCTAGCTTACCTTAATTCTTGTAAAAGCCTTGAAGTGTCATTATGCACATACATATTAGGTTTCCTTATATCCAGACAGCTTGGCATTAGCCTTTAGTAAACACTTGTTTTGCCTTCTGTGTAGAGCTATACACAAACAGGGAAACCAAAAACATGGTACAACAGATATATCAAGTGGAAACCAAACCATTATCTTCAGTTATATTTTTTTCCTCTGATATATATCATTTGTTTTTTACTGGAAAAAACCCTAATTTCACTGTTATAAACTGCTAATTGAATTCAGAGAGTTAGCCAAAGTTTAGCATAGGGGAGCAACATGTGGCTTTCCAGCTGCTGTTGGACTAAATCTCCAAGCATGATTGTAGTTCAAGTACAACTGCTCATTACTGATATAACTCGGGGGGACAATGTGAGGCCCTCCATCTTTTTGCTGGGCTAAAAATCTCATTATGCTTTGCTAGACATTAGCTGGAGGAAGTTGGTGGGAGTTATCATGTTGCCCACCTCTGATATACTCATGCATTATATCATCTCAGAATGATTGCCATATCCTGTTTTGAACTAACATTCATGAAATAAACTGTCCTGTATCAGCTGTACTCTTTGGGTATTTTTATGTTTCTAGATTTTTTTATAGTTTATTGAATTCTATAAAAGTGTATAAACCAATGACAAATGTAAAATTAAAAGGGAAAGCACGACTAAGAACCATAAATGAGTAATTTGCCTGTAAACAATAAGTAGTCTCCAAAAATAGATCATTTTTGAATGAAAAATTGTCTGTCTATTATTGGGGAAACTACAAACTTTACATTGCTAGGGGCTTCCATTTTGACACTGCAGATAACCCAGATCAGATATCCCCTGAACATAATATTAACCCTCTGAGTGCCAGAGGGGTACGCAACGCATTGCAAAGCAATGCGTTGCATACCCCTCTAGCACTCAAAGGGATAATTGTCTATTGTTACTTCCAAGTCTTTTTTGGGGTTACCCAATACTGGTACATTTTTTCCACATATTATCCTGTATGGTACTTTTCTCCAAAAATAATATATATATATATATATATATATATATATATATATATATATATATATATATATGGGCACCTTTTTTCCTTTTTCCTGTAGAAAAATAGCCCTGGTTATTTCCGATTCAGGTTTATACAATATTCTAGTTTAAGTGAGGCATCTGCAAAGACAAATGGATGCCCCCATAATGCAACTTTCACAAACATGTTCTACTGTAAGAAAAAAACAGCAAAAAATCTGGTTCAAAGGGTACTTCATTTAAGGTATTTATAAAATCATCAGGTAAACAGTTTCTTTAAATCTAAAGAGAGAAATTAATATTAGTGTTCTCTCAATTTGTGTCTCATCCTATGGCCTCAGACAGTAAGTTTCAAAGTTTTTTGGATTAAATGTGTTGCACATGGGTTAACTTAAATACATTACAAAAATGTGATTTGACCACTGTAACTATTACTTGTCAATAAAGCAAAATAGCTAATACAATGAAATGATATGAGTTCTTGTACTAGAACTCATTTATATGTCATCACCATAATATTACCTTGACAATGTCCTGATGAAAGTCTTGTTTCTAAAAAAAATTGCTAGCTTCCACTGTATTCAGCCAAGTAATAAAGTGATGGATACGTATGGTCTGAAATCAATGAGTCAATTAGGTAAGTTCTTGGTATTTACTAGTGTTGAGCGAGCATGCTCGGCCGATGCTCGGATCGGCTCGAGCATCGCTCTGCTCGGCACATGGCGGTACTCGTACGAGTACCGCATGTGCTCGCCCGCCATGTTCGGGTCTCCTCCCCGCACGTTTTGCGGCTGCTGCACAGCCAATAAACGTGCAGGGAGGCTCTGACATCGGTGTAATGCCAGCAGCCATGTTGGCTGCTGGCATTACACTGATTGGCTGGCCAGAACCCGTGGTCGGGTGCTGTATAGCACCTGACCATCGAGTTCGGCTCAGTCTTAGCCAGGGAGAGCTGAGGATAGGAAGGGAAAGGCAGTGTAGGGAGGAAAAAAACCAAAATTGTGAAAAAAAAGAACCAAAAGTCCTTTTTAGGACTACTGTGTGTGGGGGCAGCAGGTTATTTTGTGTGGGGGGAAAAAAAAAAAAAAAAAAAAAAAAAACATATTCTGTTTAGTGTGAAAAGTTGCAGATTAGAGCACATTCTGTTTAGTGTGCACAGTTGCAGATTAGAGCACATTCTGTTTAGTGTGCAAAGTTGTAGATTAGAGCACATTCTGTTTAGTGTGCAAAGTTGCAGATTAGAGCACATTCTGTTTAGTGTGCAAAGTTGCAGATTAGAGCACATTCTGTTAAGTCTTCAAACTAAAATATCAAAGTCACATATTCCATTCAGTGTGCGTCGCCGCAGTTTAGCAGCACATTCTGTGTACTGTGCAGAGTTGCAGAATAGGAAGAAATACTGTTAAGTCTTCAAACTAAAATATCAAAGTCACATATTCCATTCAGTGTGCTTCGCCGCAGTTTAGCAGCACATTCTGTGTACTGTGCAGAGTTGCAGAATAGGAAGAAATACTGTTAAGTCTTCAAACTAAAATATCAAAGTCACATATTCCATTCAGTGTGCTTCGCCGCAGTTTAGCAGCACATTCTGTGTAGTGTGCAGAGTTGCAGAATAGGAAGAAATACTGTTAAGTCTTCAAACTAAAATATCAAAGTCACATATTACATTCAGTGTGCTTCGCCGCAGTTTAGCAGCACATTCTGTGTACTGTGCAGAGTTGCAGAATAGGAAGAAATACTGTTAAGTCTTCAAACTAAAATATCAAAGTCACATATTCCATTCAGTGTGCTTCGCCGCAGTTTAGCAGCACATTCTGTGTAGTGTGCAGAGTTGCAGAATAGGAAGAAATACTGTTAAGTCTTCAAACTAAAATATTAAAGTCACATATTCCATTCAGTGTGTGTCACCGCCGTTTAGCAGCCTATTCTGTGTACTCTGCACAGTTGCAGACTAGGAAGAAATACTGTTAAGTTTTCAAACTCAAATATTAAAGTCACATATTCCATTCAGTGTGTGTCACCGCCGTTTAGCAGCCTATTCTGTGTACTCTGCACAGTTGCAGAATAGGAAGAAATACTGTTAAGTTTTCAAACTCAAATATTAAAGTCACATATTCCATTCAGTGTGTGTCACCGCCGTTTAGCAGCCTATTCTGTGTACTCTGCACAGTTGCAGACTAGGAAGAAATACTGTTAAGTTTTCAAACTCAAATATTAAAGTCACATTTTCCATTCAGTGTGTGTCACCGCCGTTTAGCAGCCTATTCTGTGTACTCTGCACAGTTGCAGACTAGGAAGAAATACTGTTAAGTTTTCAAACTCAAATATTAAAGTCACATTTTCCATTCAGTGTGTGTCACCGCCGTTTAGCAGCCTATTCTGTGTACTCTGCACAGTTGCAGAATAGGAAGAAATACTGTTAAGTTTTCAAACTCAAATATTAAAGTCACATATTCCATTCAGTGTGTGTCACCGCCGTTTAGCAGCCTATTCTGTGTACTCTGCACAGTTGCAGAATAGGAAGAAATACTGTTAAGTTTTCAAACTCAAATATTAAAGTCACATATTCCATTCAGTGTGTGTCACCGCCGTTTAGCAGCCTATTCTGTGTACTCTGCACAGTTGCAGAATAGGAAGAAATACTGTTAAGTTTTCAAACTCAAATATTAAAGTCACATATTCCGTGTAAGATGAAGAAGGCGGGTAAAAAGGGACGGGGAAGTGGACGTGATCCTGATAGTTCAGGGCGCGGGTCAGGACGCGGAGAAACTGTGCCTGGTGCCAGAGCACAAGAAAGAAAGACATCCACCATACCTAGCTTCATGTCTAATTTTACAGGGCGTCGCATGACATCACTCTCGAGGTCCGACCACTGCGAACAGGTGGTCGGTTGGGTGACAGCTGATACTGCTTCCAGTCGGTTAAGCACCACCCTGTCTTCCACCAAGTCCACTCTCAGTAGCCAAGAGTCTGGTCAACATAATCCTCACTCTGATCATCCTTCCTCCCACCATAGACGGTCTGGTCAAAGAAGTGATCCCACACTGGGATATAGTGAGGAGCTCGTCTCATCACCAATCCTTCATTTGACCCTCTCTCCAAGCACGCTTGCAGAGGAACATGACATCTTGTGCCCTGATTCACAACCTCTAGAGGCTACCCAATCACAAGAAGATGACAGATGTGAACGGCATTTAAGGTCAAAGGAAGTAGTGGATGATGATGATGAGACACAGTTGCCATTAAATCAACCACTATTTCCGTCTCAAGACCTTGTTGAGGAGAATGTTATACAGTTGTCAATGACTGAGTATGTGGTGGGATCAAGACTTGAGGAGGATGATCAGAGTGAGGAAGTGGAGGAGGACTTGGTGGACGATGAGGTGACTGACCCCACCTGGGAAGGTGTAGAGCCGAGCGATGACAGCAGTCCTGAGGGTGAGCCATCTGCAGCACCGCAACAGGCTGGAAGAAGCAGTGGTGTGGCTACAGAAAGAAGGCGGACCGCACCAAACCGGCCCGCAAATGTTCCACGGAGCACCCCCTTGCGTAAATCTACCTTGCCAAAGGGTAGGTGTTCCGCGGTATGGCGTTTTTTTAAGGAAAGTGCGGACGACAAAAGAATTGTAGTTTGCAACCTGTGCCACACCAGAATGAGCCGAGGCATGAACACTAGAAACCTCACCACCACCAGCATGATCCGACACATGGCATCCAAGCACCGTAGTAAGTGGGAGGAACGCCTGGATCGCCCATCTGTGTCTGTAGGCCACACCACTCTCTCCTCTTCCCCTGTTTTCGGTGCCGGCCAATCGCCTATCGAAGGCGCAGGCCCGCATACCTCCCGCCCTGCACCTGTACCATCTGAAGCACCATCAGCGACCACATCCACTTCCCTGTCCCAGCACAGCGTCCAAATGTCGTTACCCCAGACATTTGAGCGCAAGAGAAAGTACCCAGCCACCCACCCACAGGCCATAGCACTAACCTCACACCTTTCAAAATTACTGGCCATCGAAATGCTGCCATTTAGGCTTGTGGACACTGAGTCCTTCCGCAGCCTGATGGCAGCAGCTGTCCCTCGGTACGCGGTCCCCAGCCGCCACTACTTTTCCCGGTGTGCCATCCCCGCATTACACCACCATGTGTCCCGTAACATCACCCGTGCCCTGACCAACGCAGTTACTGGGAAGGTCCACTTAACGACTGACACATGGACAAGTGCTTGTGGCCAGGGACGCTACATTTCCCTGACGGCACACTGGGTGAATGTCGTGGAGGCTGGGAGCGACTCGGACCCTGGGATGGCACGGGTGCTACCCACGCCGAGGATTGCGGGCCCTATCTCCATCAGGGTTTCCACCAGCACCTACGTTATTGGCTCCTCCTCCTCCGTTTCCACCTCCGAATTCTCTACACGCAGCGCCACTCCCCCATCAGCCAGTAGCTGGAAGCAGTGTAGCACTGCAGTGGGGAAGCGTCAACAGGCCGTGCTGAAGCTGATCTGCCTTGGGGACAAACAGCACACGGCCTCAGAGCTGTTGCAGGGGATTAGTCACCAGACCGAGCAGTGGCTCTCGCCACTCAACCTGGAACCAGGCATGGTTGTGTGTGATAATGGGCGTAACTTGGTGGCGGCTTTGGAGCTCGGCAAGCTCACACACGTACCATGCCTAGCGCATGTATTTAATTTAGTGGTTCAGCGATTTCTAAAAACCTACCCCAATGTGCATGATCTCTTGACCAAGGTGCGCCGCGTGTGTGCACATTTCCGTAAGTCATCTACAGCTTCGGCCGGCCTGTTGAAGCTGCAGCAGCGCTTACAATTGCCAGCTCACCGGCTGCTGTGTGACGTGAGCACGCGCTGGAACTCCACCTTCCACATGTTGGCCCGGCTTTGTGAGCAGCAGAGGGCAGTAGTGGAGTACCAGCTGTTACACGGTCGTCGCCTCTCCGTTCAACTTCCTGTAATCAGAAGTGAGGAGTGGGAATGGATGTCAGACCTCTGCGAGGTTTTACGCAATTTTGAGGAATCGACACAGATGGTGAGCGGCGACAACGCTATTATCAGTGTAACCATCCCACTTCTGTGTCTACTGAAACGCTCGCTGCTCACAATTAAAACCGACGCTTTGCATGTGGAAGAGGTGGAAATGGGGGAGGAAGAGCTTACACAAGGTGATAGCCAGAGCACCCTCACTTCGTCTTCTCAGCGACAATTGGAGGAGGCGGAGGAGGAAGAGGAGGAGGAGGAGGAGGAAGACACGGTTGCCTCCGCTACAGAGGGTAGCCATGGAACTTTAGTTCCATCTCTTCAGCGTGGGTGGGCAGAAGAGGAGGAAGAGGATGAGGATATTGAGAGTCATCCTCCTGGTGAGGACAGCGAAATCTTGACTGTTGGTACTCTGGCACACATGGCTGACTTTATGTTAGGCTGCCTTTCCCGTGACCCACGCGTTATACGCATTTTAAACAACACGGATTACTGGGTGTTCACCCTTCTGGACCCCCGCTACAAAGAGAATTTCTCATCTCTCATTCCTCCGGTGGAGAGGACAAGCAAAATGGTGCAATACCAGAAGGTTCTTGTTGAAAAATTGCTCCAAAATTTTCCATCTGACAACGCTGGCGGCAGAGTACGTGCTACCTTGGCCAACAGAGAAGGGGAGAAAAGGGGAGCACACAGCAGTTCCGAGAAAGGCAGGGCAACACTCTCCAAGGCGTGGGACACCTTCATGACACCCCGCCAGCACCCTCACCCTGATGCGCAGCCTAGTGTCACAAGGAGGGAAAAGTTTTGGAAGATGGTGAAGGAGTACGTAGCAGACCGTGTCAGCATCCTCAATGATCCCTCTGTGCCTTACAACTACTGGGTGTCCAAGCTGGACACGTGGTATGAACTGGCACTCTACGCCTTGGAGGTGCTGGCCTGCCCTGCCGCCAGCGTTCTGTCTGAGCGGGTATTTAGTGCTGCTGGTGGCATCATAGCAGATAAGCGTATCCGCCTTTCCACCGACAATGCTGATAGGTTGACACTTATAAAAATGAACAAGGCCTGGATTTCCCCTGACTTCTCCACTCCACTGGAGGAAAGCCCCGGGGGAACATAAACTCACTTTATATATGTTATTTACAATGATGTGAATACTCTGTATTCCCATTCACCCCTTCCACCCAAAAAACGGGTATATGGTTGACTCTTAATCTTCTCATCCTCCTCCTCCTCTTCCATATGCCCTGGGATATAATTTTTATATAGGGCCAGCTCACCAGCGGGCCCTGTGATATAATTTTTATATAGGGCCAGCTCACCAGCGGGCCCTGTTTGACAATTTTTATATAGGTCAGCTCACCAGCGGGCCTTCTTATATAATGTTTTATTGGGTCAGCTCTCTAGCGGGCCCTCTCATATAATGTTTTATAGCGTCAGCTCACTAGCGGGCCTTCGCATATAATGTTTAGGATGGTCAGCTCTGCAGCAGACTCTCACCCATAATGTTTTAGATGGTCAGCTCAGCGCACGTTTCCCTCTTAATCATGGCCTCAGTTCAATAAAATCAAGGAAATTTTTGGGAGAATTTGCCTCTGCGCACGTTTCCCTCTTAATCATGGCCTCAATTCTGAAAATCAAGGAAATTTTTGGGAGAATTTGCCTCTGCGCACGTTTCCCTCTTAATCATGGCCTCAATTCTGAAAATCAAGGAAATTTTTGGGAGAATTTGCCTCTGCGCACGTTTCCCTCTTAATCATGGCCTCAGTTCTGAAAATCAAGGAAATTTTTGGGAGAATTTGCCTCTGCGTACGTTTCCCTCTTAATCATGGCCTCAGTTCTGAAAATCAAGGAAATTTTTGGGAGAATTTGCCTCTGCGCACGTTTCCCTCTTAATCATGGCCTCAGTTCTGAAAATCAAGGAAATTTTTGGGAGAATTTGCCTCTGTGCACGTTTCCCTCTTAATCATGGCCTCAGTTCAGAAAAATCGAGGACATTTTTGGGAGAATTTGCAGATGATATACAAGTAAATATACAGCAAATACGGTTTGGTAACAATTTTTCGCCTAAAGTCGTTTTTATTTTCCTTTTTGTGTGTTTTACGGTCAGTGTGTAAAAATGGCGTACTACGGGCGAAAGATCGTTCCCAGCAGCGATGTTGGAGTCCAAGATGCATCCAGACATCCTCCCTATGCTGTCCCTGAACCATTTCTGTGGTGTTTCCATCCTTTTCTGCCCTTTTCCTATGGACCAGGCACCCTCCCCTCATCAGAGCAGGGGGTGCCTGGTATAATGCTCGAGTCCTCCCATTGACTTCAATGGGGCTCGGGTGCTCGGCCGAGCACTCGAGCCTCAGGGGGTGCTCGGTCAGAGCAACCGAACACCCGAGTATTGGGGTGCTCGCTCATCACTAGTATTTACAGATCTTACCAATACTTATCAATGTTACTGAGACCTGGTTCTCCCAACATTATTCAGGTGTAGAAGCTGCATTTTCACATGGAGGACTGTATTTTTCACATACAGCACACCAATTTGGCAGAGGTGGTGGCAGAGGTGTACTGCTTGCTTCCTCATGCCACTTTCAGCAGATACCTATTACTCCATCCCTTTCCACTAACTCCTTTGAGATCCATGTCATCCAATTACTCCACCCTGTTTCACTGCATGTTGAGGTTATATACAGACCACTCACAATCACACCCTCTACTAGGGGTGAGCAAAAAGTGTGAAAAATTTCCAGTGAAAAAGTTTGCGAAAACGTGCTGATTTTTTGCTTTTCCCGCAAAAATTTTTGCCTTTCCGCCTATGCAAAAATGTCCTCCTTTTCGCATATTTTAACTAATTTTCCGCCTATGTTAACACATTTTCCACCTATTTTAACACAATTTTCACTTATATTTCCCACTGTAATATTACTTCTTCTGAGGGCTGAACTTTAGAAACAAGTGGCTGAAAGTCAAAGTTGTGAGTCCTAAAGCAAAATATGGCTTGAAAAATGTGTTAGCATGCAGAATGCATTTGTCCTTTGCCCACAACACTTTCTTGCTTAAGTGACACTGGCACATATTCAGGATGATATCAAGTAATAAAAAAAAAATAAAGTACAACCTACAATGTGGCAGATATGTATTGTAGCGGTGGTGGTGGGGGACTGGCATGGTGTGATTTGTGTATGTATTTTTACCATTGTCATAGTTTTTTCATTTTTTATTATTTTTTATTTTTTTTTTATTTTTATTTATTTTATTTTTTTAAGTTGTCCACATTGTTGTTTTATCTCAGTCTGTCCAAAAAAAAATTATAACTGACAAAGAAAATCAACAATGTCTTCCCCCAGACTTCCCCATCCAGCACAGGGACAATAACAGCAAGATCAGCAAGCAAATAGGTTGCCTGTGTCTTGCCTGTCAGTCACATGGAATTTTGGAGTATTTGGGGGACAATCTCCTTCCTCCCTTCTTATCCCCTAGAGTGCCCCCAGACTCCCCTAATACAGAGAACAAGTGACCTACCTAAATGTTTTCCTAAACTAAGTTTCTATTCCCCTTTATTTGCCTGTCTCATCTAGCTAAAAACATGCTGCTCTCTCCTCTCACAAACACAGAATGGCTGCTGTGAGAGCCTGACAGCCTTTTATATGGCTGTAGAAAACTTTTGTGTGGTGTAGAAATATTTCTTCCCATTAAATTTCAATGGGCGGAAAAAAGTGAAAAAACGGCACATTTCGCGGAAAATTTTTCGCCAAGCGAAAAGTGCCATTATTTGCCAATTTCAGTTTGAGGTGAAAATTTTCGCCCATTCTTACCCTCTACCTTCCTTTCAGGCTTTGTGTGCTGGCTTGCATTCTTTCTCTCCTCTGACACTCCTTCTCTCATACTTGAGGACTTGAGATTCCACACTGATAATCCTTCCCTTGGGCCTCACGTTTGCATCATTCTCCTTCAACGTTCAACAATGGATTGAATCTAGCACACGATAAGATTGTCACTCTCCTGACTTGTTAAACACAAAGAACTTTTCCCTCCTAGATTTCTCTGTATCTCCTTTTTCTTCTCTCACACCAACACCTCAAAACCTTGTCCACAAAGCTTTCCTACCTTGCCCCACCCACTAAGACCACACAATACATCTGCAACCTTCACTCTTTAAACATCTCTACCATAGGTTCTGTTTTGCACTCCAACCTCTCCAGCTTCAACACTCTTACTGAACCTGGCAACTTTGTTGAATCTTACAACAACCTTCTCTCCTCATCTGTATGCACCCCTCCATGCCTGTCACAAAAGCCCCTCAAACCTGTGCCCTTGGCGTAACTCTCAGATATGCTTTCTTCGCTCAATAATGAAGGCTTGTGATGGAAATATCACTCTCATGCAGACTTCATCCACTACAAATTCCTCCTGTCCTGCTTGAGCACAGCTCTATCCTCTTCAAACAACACTATTACTCCTCACTAATCAATACTCACAAATATAACCCACCCCACCTTTTTTCCATTTTCTATTCTCTCCTTTGCCCTTCTCCTTTCAGCCCTTTAGCCTTTGCAGAATTCCTCAAACAGAAGATTGACACAATACATAAAATAACCCCACCCTTTCATTCTCCAGAATTGTATCTTCCTGATCCTCCATCCTACTTATTTGAATCTTTTGCTTTGTTCACAGAAGCAGAGGTCTCTATTTTGCTCTCCACCTCAGCACTCACCATCTGCTCACTTGATCCTCTACCATCCCACCTCCTCAATCCTTTCATCCACCTTACTTCCCATGCTAACTCATGTCTTCATCTCCTCCATATCCTCTGGTATCTTTCTTGTCCTCCTCTTTCAAACATTCAATAGTAGCACCAATCTTCAGGAAAAGCTCAATAGACCCAACTTACCCATCTAATTACCACCCTGTATCTTGCCCTTTGCCTCAAAACTTCTCAACTTCCATAACACTCTGAACCCACTGCAGTCTGGTTTTCAGCCAGCTTTCTCTATGGAATCTGCCCTTATGAAAGTAACAAATGATCTATATACTAAAAAAAAAAACAAGGGGCATTTCTCTCTTCTTATCCTCCTTGACCCATCAGCCACATTAAACACAGTCAACCATACCCTCCTCTCCCAGGTTCTCCAATCTGTTGGCATCTGTGGCCTGACACATTCCTGGTTTCCACACTACCTCTCTCACCAATCTTTCTCTGTGTCATAAGCCAACACCTCCTTTCCCCCTCTCAGTAGGAATACCCTAAAGCTCTGTTCTCTCTGTATATACCCTTTCTCTGGGGCAACTGAAAAAGTCCTTCATCTACTACTACAATCTCTATGCAGATGATAGACAAATATATCTCTCTGCACCCTCACTATCAACTGAAATACAGCAGTGGGTTTCTGCTGTCTCTCGCTCATCGTCACTTAAAATTTCATATGTCTAAGACTGAGCTACTTATCTTCCCTCCTAAATCCTGCACAAAACCTCAGTTTTCCATAACTATCGAGGGCTCCACAATTTAACCTGTGGATGAAGCACACTGCCTTGGGGTAACTTTGGACTCTTCACTTTCCTTCACCACCCACATTAACCCCTTAATGACTGGCCTCTCTGTGCACGGCTGGCAGTTAAGGACCACAGAATTTTTTTTTTTCTTTTAGCAATTTGGATTCGGAGTCCCTGAGCAGCATGCAGCTGTGCAGGGACCCCTGAATTCCATGGCATGTCAGGAGCGTCACTGGTCCTTAAAGGGATAGCAATATTTCAAAATAAAAGCACCTCCAATTAATCTTCATAGTATTTGGGCCATGGATAGTGCTATTTCAATACTAGCAGAGATGTAGTTCAAGAGTAATTGAATGAAAAAGTATTCCCCCTGCCCCTTTTACTGATGTAACACTGCTCACCTCAGAGCAGCAAGACTGTCTAGATGGATCACAGAGAGGCACAATCTTCAGGGAGCATAAGGGAAAACCTGAAAAATCTTTCAGGGGGCAGGGTTTTCCTTATACTCACAGTAAGAAGATTGTCTCTTGCTGTGAGCTGTCTGGTCCCAGGATCAGGGGAGGTGGCTTACATTAGGTAAAAGGGCAAAAGTGGGATAATTTATCATTGAATTACTCTTGAACTACAACTCTGACAGTATTGAAATAATACTCTCCATAGCCCAAATACTATGAAGATTAATTGGAGCTGCTTTTGTTTTGAATCATTAGTATCCCTTTAAGTGCAGAGCTGCAGTGACGGTCCTAGCACGTCATGGGTCCTTAAGGAGTTAACGAATCAACGAATCAACAGTGTTGCTTCTTTCTTCAAAATATAACAAAAATCATTGCCTTTCTTTCTGTGCTCTACAATAGATACTCATGCACACTCTTATTCTTTCTCCCCTGGATTTCTGCAACTCTTTACATATTGCTTTGCCTGCTATCTATCTCTCCTCTCCAATTGATTCTTAACTCGGCCACCAGAATACTCTTCCTCTCCTCTAGAACAGTGCTTATCCCTACACTTTTAAAATCATTCTCATGGCAAAGTATTACATTCAAAATCCTCATCATTACATTCAAGGCTCTACAACACTCGTTCACATGTTATATTTGTCGATAGCCACCATATACCTCCACGTCCTCTAAGCACCACTCATGCTGGACGACTGTCTGCTACTTTAACCTCTATCAATATATCACAACTAAAGGCTTTTTCCCTTGCTGTTCCCTACCTCTGGAACTTTTCTGCTATTTGGGCTACTTTTTGTCCTATTCTGGGGGCTTTTCTGGACATGTCAGATCCCAAGGAAGACATGGGAATATCCAAAACCAAGGATTCTGGGGTCCCCTTAAACCTCCTGTGCACATTCTTCCTCATGTCAAACTGGACTTTAATGAGAGTAGTCAGATACCTTATGTTCATCTCTGGGGCCCTCTACCCAGTTTGGGTTAAGACTGATTTCAGTTGGCTCTATACCTTCCTCTATCCAAAGGGTCCTCCATTCCTGGAGACCCATACTCCCTTTCAGACACATTAGTCCTATCTTTGGGAGTCATTCATAAATGGTTGGTGATTCATCTGTGGAGGAAGGAGAGGTGGATTAGAATGACTTGGATTTTTTCTTGTCCTTTGGGGATGCCTATTAGGGGGACCTTTACCGTTTGGTTTACCACCCTGTATCTTGCCCTTTGCCTCAAAACTTCTCAACCTCCATAACACTCTGAACCCACTGCAGTCTGGTTTTCAGCCAGCTTTCTCTATGGAATCTGCCCTTATGAACGTAACAAATGATCTATATACTGAAAAAAAACAGGGGGCATTTCTCTCTTCTTATCCTCCTTCACCCATCAGCCACATTAAACACAGTCAACCATACCCTCCTCTCCCAGGTTCTCCAATCTGTTGGCATCTGTGGCCTGACACATTCCTGGTTTCCATACTACCTCTCTCACCAATCTTTCTCTGTGTCATATGCCAACACCTCCTTTCCCCCTCTCAGTAGGAATACCCTAAAGTTCTGTTCTCTCTGTATATACCCTTTCTCTGGGGCAACTGAAAAAGTCCTTCATCTACTACTACAATCTCTATGCAGATGATAGACAAATATATCTCTCTGCACCCTCACTATCAACTGAAATACAGCAGTGGGTCTCTGCTGTCTCTCGCTCATCGTCCTCTATCCAAAGGGTCTTCCATTCCTGGAGACCCGTACTCCCTTTCAGACACATTAGTCCTATCTTTGGGAGTCACTCATAAATGGTTGGTGATTCATCTGTGGAGGAAGGAGAGGTGGATTAGAATGACTTGGATTTTTTCTTGTCCTTTGGGGATGCCTGTTAGGGGGACCTTTACCGTTTGGCTGTGGGGCTCATCAGGCTGGTCCTGGAGACACTTCAGATCTTTGAGGTCTCTGACTCCAGATCCTCTTCTCCAGACATTATCCAGAGACAAAAAAGGAGGCGCTCATTTTTCCCTCCTATCACCCTTTGGACCAGGTTATCCGGGAAGAGTGGAAGATGCCTGATAGACTTCACTTCCTTAACAAGTGCATCTCCAATCTCTATCCTTTTTCTGTAGTGGCCTTTTTGCAGTGGGCCTCCCCACCTGCTGTTGATCCCCCAGTATCTCGCCTTGCTAAGAATATCATCTTGCTCTGGTAGATGCTGTGACTTTTAAAGATCAGGCAGATACCTGCTTAGATTCCATGCTGAAGGCATTTTTTGTGGCCACTGGCTGCTTTGTGACTCATTTATGTTGCTGCTTGGGTCACTAGAGCTATGGCTACATATTTCAGATGCTGTCTGGTAATGCTTGCCAAAATTCTTGAAGCAAAAGTACACCTTACAGAAGTTTCCTTTGATGCCGCTAGATTTTCTGGAAAAGCCTCAGCCTTCACTGTACCTGTACATTGTACTTTATGGCTGACCAATCTTCCAAAAAGTCCTTGGAGTCCCTTCCCTTTTTGGGGAAACAACTTTTGGCACTAACTTAGACAAGGTCATCAGTAACTCTGCTGGAGGTAAGAGCACCCTATTGCCTTTGATTCCTCAAAAGTGTGTTTTTCCAGAAGAATATGAGTGGTTTCCATTTCCCCCTCCAGTATGGGGTGCCTAGGGTTCAACCCCCTCAATCTTTTCAAGCCCACCTCAAACTAAAGTCCAAACAGGCTTGGCAAACAAGTGTCATGGAGTGACTTAGGAATAACAACACTGACAAGTACAGATATGGTAAGCAATGATCTTTATTAAGAATAGCACAATAATAAAATAAAAAGTACTTCCCCAACTGTCACAGAGCCAGATATGAAGACAGTGACTGGACACTTCCTCGTCCTTCACATGGCAGGTTAGGACAAGGACAGGATCACCTGACTGGAGGCAGATAGAGTACCACTCTGACTGCCGGTAAGCTCTAGTAGCAAGGAAGGTAGTAGCTACTAGTATAGGAGCAACTGTAAAGCCCCTGGAAACAGAGGGAATTTCCCTTAGAATGCTAGGGTTACTAGACAGGCAACAGAGGCAGACTCTCCCTAGAACGCTAGAGTGACTGGACAGGCAACAGAGGCAGAGTCTCCCTAGAATGCTAGGGTGACTGGACAGGCAACAGAGGCAGACTCTTCCTAGAACGCTAGGGTGACTGGACAGGCAACAGAGGCTGAATCTCCCTAGAACGCCAGGGTAACCAATGGCACAGTACAGGATGGTAGACAACGGGAAGGCCAGTATCACGGACTGACGCAACTATACACCGCTAGTAAGGAGGAATCACGAAGGCACCGAGAGTGCAAGCAGAGATAGTAGGCCAATGGTAAGGAGGATAGACTATCAGCCGTAGCCGGAAGGCAATCAGTCCAGCCAGGAGTAGAACTGAGCGCGTAGTCAGCCAGATCCAGGAATCAAACCGGAACAGGTAATCAGCCAGAGACAGGAGTCTGATCGAAGAGGGTAGTCAGCCAGAGCCAGGAATCACACTGGTACGGAGAGCAGTCAGGGATCAAGCAGAGCCGAAGTCAGACGAAACCAGGAGTCATACACAGGAACCAAGCATCGGAATCACAGGAGCTATAGCGCACAGGTACACCACGAAAGGGCAAGCTAGTAGTGGCAGACTGAGGCCTTTAAGGCCTAGCAATTAGGTGGAGACTCACTCTGGCAACAAGCAGTAGCCTATAAGAATAGCGAATGTGTTACAACGCAACAATCAGGAAGTAAAGAATGTCGCCTGCACACACAGACACTGGAGGCAATCATGGGCACCGTGATAACAAGATACCGGCTTATAAGCTTAAGGATGACAAGCCCATCTCCACATGACTTGCAGGGTCCTGGTGCTTGCCCATTGGAGATCACTTCCATCTCTTTTGAGATGCGTATACTTCAGTGACAGAACACTGACTTTTGAGGGGCATTTTAGAAGTGCGCCATACAGATGCCAAATCCCTTGCTCCTCTCCATTTCTTTCTGTCCAGAGTTCCTTGAGATCTGGTTAGTGGGTGTCTGTTCATGGATACAGTATCATCCCTGCTACAAAAGTAGGTGTTGGTTCCTGTTCCAGCCCAGGAATGCTTCACTAAATTCTACAACACTTTTTTTGTAGTTTCCACCTAGGATGATGGCTGCTGCTTTATTCTGCACTTGAAGGTCAACAACCATTTTGTGTTAACTCTGTGCTTCAAAATGGAGTTTCATGCTTTATTATTGTGGCCATGTGTTCAGGGAAATCCCTTGCCTCCCTAGGCCTTCAAGATGTTTACCTGCATGTTCTGATTCATCTGGACCATCAGTGTTTTCCTACACATCACCTTATAGGGCAGTCACTACCAGTTTACAATCCTTCTGTTTGGTCTGGTATCCTCTCCAAGGATCTTTATGAAGTTCACGTCCACCTTGGCAGCTTCCAAACACACTGAAGGAATCACCTTTACTCCCTATCTAGATTACCTTTTACTCAAGCCTCCTAAGGAGGGTATTCTACAGTCACACATTCAGAAGTGTGTTCACATCCTGGAGTGACATGACTAGTGGCTCAAATTCACAAAATCTTCTTTGGAACCTTCCCAAGTACTGCATTTCTTAGGTATGAGATTCGACACCCTCCAAGTTCAGGTCTTTCTGCCAGAGGAAATGATACTGTCTCTGTCATTTCAGATGACTCAAGCTCCTGTCCATTCACAATGGTACAGGAATACATGAGAGTGCTAGGCCACCTCTTTTCTGCTTTGAAACCAGTCCCCTTCACTCAGTTCCACATGATGGTGTTGCATTTGGACATGCACAAGGGCTGGCCAAGACAAAAAATTTACCCGTCTCTTGTTATGTCTCTGTTTCCATGGATTAAAGAGGATATTTGCTGGTGGCTCCAACATTCTTAGCTGACACTGGGATGCTCATTTGTAATCCCACCATGGATGCCAGACTGACAGGCTAGGGGTCTGCCCTGGGTCCCCTGACATCTCAGGGTTTCTGAACCAGAGAACAGAATATTCTTACCATCAGTATTCTAGAGATACTGGCTACTGGTTTAGAGCTTTGCCAATACCTGGATCCTGGAAATCCAGAACTTAACCAGAGCGGTTTTGACATGATTGTCCACTGCTGAGGATTGCAATCAGTGGATCTTATGGCTTCCTGTGAGAGCTGCAATGTCCCTCAGTTTTGCCAGATCAAAGAACCCTCTAGCTTTTGAGATGGATGCAAGTTTAATAAATGCACTCAAATCTTCTCACATTTCAATAAGAACAAGGGGGCACATCACAAATGGAAGATCTTAAATCCAACACAAATAACTCAATAACAGGACACATGATTGGAGAAATTTTGGGGCAAACTATTTGCACTATGGGGCAGAACAAATAATTCCAATTAATTTAAATGGGGAGTTTATCCCCTTAAATGCTTTGCAATGCATTGAAGACCTTTGTTAAAATCAATTGTATTTTTTAGTTCTCCCACTATAGTGCAAATAGTCTGCCCTAGAACACCCTGAATTTATGAACAACCCCAGCCTCCAGGTAACCACCCCCCAGTGCACCCTATGCATTTTAAAACTGTTTATCACTTCATTAAAATTCCTGCTGGTCCTTCCTGTTATCTGTGATACTTCTTGATGTACGCTGTGAGGTCTCCTTATTGTGACATGCCTTTGTTTATTGAAATATGAGTGCAACTCTAACTTATTAAACTTTTTATACAATGTGTTTCAATACCACCGTTATCAATTACATAGATGATGAGGTTAAAAAAGACACACATTCCTTGTTATCCCTGTGAGTGCCGGGGGGGGTGCAATGCATTGCTCTGCAATGCATTGTACACCCCTATGGCACTCAAAGGATTAAATGTTTCCCAGATCATCTGTTTTTGCAGATTAGTGATACTGTGCTCCAGTTCTCATGGCACATCAACAGGTCAGGTTTTTAGGCTATCCAGATCCACAGACTGTTCAAGCAGAATGACTGAGCTACCTGTGATTAAGCAGAGATCTCTTGGAAAGCTGAAGAGTTGGCATTAAGAAACAATGATGTAGAGAAAAACAAAGAAAGCCCTTGTTAAAAAAAGTCCTTCCTGGATCAACATACTACCTGTGTAGAAACTAAGGGACCTACACACATTGCTATAAGTAGAGCAATTCTGTGTCAAATCAGCTGAACAATAGACAAGAACTAACAATTCCAATAATTCTCATCATTTTCAGGCCCAGATTCAACTCACCCCGTCGGCAAAACATAAAACCCAGACGGCATTTTTTAAAGTACTGTAAGCAATTCAAATACCTGTGCTATGAAGAAATACTGGCAGAAAAAAATGCACCTCAGGCGCTAAAGTTAATATAGCCGATGCAGGAATTGTCATATGTTAGTAGAGTTAACCCTATGAGTGCAAGTGGGTTATGCATACCCCACTGGCACTCACAGGGTTAATCCAACCAAGTTAAAAAATATCCCTGGAAAATAAACACCAGTAATCCTGATGTCCAACTGGGTCTTAAGCGCCCTGGTCAGCTACTGTCCGTCTTCTTCTGTCATCTTCTATATTCCTTCTTCTTCTGTCTCTTCATCTTCTGTCTTCTCTTCTGTCTTCTTTCCTCTTCCTTGTAGCAAATATGTACCTTAAAAGAACAAAAATTTAAACATGTAATATTCTTCACAAACAGAAGTTGCAAATATGTGCATTGTTTAACGTAATGCATCTAGTCCTAGTCCAAAACTACAACATTCCCCCAAACTGAATAAAATGTTTACAAATCCATTTTGCTTTAAATAATTCTTTTCAGAGCCGGATCACAGGCAAGGCGCACAAGGCGCCTGCCTAGGGCCCGGCCAAATGAGGGGGGCCCGGAAACCTCATCCTGGACTCTGCTAAGTTATGCTCCCCTTTTCCCTCTAACCGAACTCTTTATGCCGCACTGACTCTTGGGCCCGGGCAAATGAGGCTGGGGGGGCCCGGCGGAAACCTCATTCCTGCTGGCTGCTCACTCTATTTTTTTTATCCATCTTGCGCTCAGTGATTCTTGATTACTGCGGTTAGGTACAAGAAGGGGTACACTGCCCTTTACTCTTCCAGATTGAGTGGTGGACTGGTGCCTCTTGCCTTGCACCGTTTTAGCCAACCTCTGTGTCATGTCTACACACTTCGCGTCTCTTGCTGCCACGGCCCACTGCAAGCCGGCGTTTACTCCCCAGTCGAAATGAGGAAGATGTGGCAGTAGCGTCATGTGATGTCGACGTTGTGAACGACCGCGACTGCGTCGGCTATCTAAGGGGGCGGGCTGGCGGCATTACCAGCTACGCACAAAGTTTGCAGTGTGCATAGCAGGGTATTGGCTGTGGCTGGGTCTGGCTGGACCGTCTCAGTCTCTCGCGGACAGTGATGCACGCGAGGGCAGCAACTGGGCAGCCAAGGAATTGGTCGGAGAAGGAGCCTGGAGGTCTGAGGAGGAGAAGTCAAGCAGGAGAGGCTTAGAGGCATGTGTATAATTATTATATATAAATATACCTATACCATATTGCACAGATACCATGGTGAGTAACATTGATAAGTATACCTGAATAAACAGGTTAGGGGAAGAGCACTATAATCAAACATGTAAACAATAAATGTAATAAATTTATATAGCCCATATAATGAATATATGAAAGAAGGTACCTTCTATTTATAATAAAACAATCTTAAAACCAGTAATAAAAAAACAGTGATATAAAGTGATTCTAATGGTAATGCTATAAATCTAAATTCAGGTTAATGCTGATTTAACCTGAATTTAGATAAATAGCATTACCATTGGAATAACTTTTTATCACGGTTTTTTATTATTGGTTTTAAGATTGTTTTTATTATAAATAGAAGGTACCTTTCATAAATATTCATTATATGGGCTAAATAAATTTATTACATTTATTGTTTATATGTTTGATTATTTCAGACTATAGTGCTCTTCCCCTAACCTGTTTATTCAGGTATACTTCAAGTACTGTGAAGAGTAACAAAAAAAAATAAAAATGGGTGTGAAAAACAAGAGGGTGTGGTTAATGGAGGGGTGTGTCTAAGTGAGGAGAGTGGTTAGGGTGGGGCAAAGGCAGGGCTAGGGGCGCCAGAGGGTGTTGTGCCTAGGGGCACCTGAGATGTAAATCTGGCCCTGCCTGCACACATGTCCACAGTCCCTGGATGTTTCCTGTGTGACAGACAGCATGCGAGGAGTCCTAGCATGCGGTCTGTCACACAGGAAGCATGCTTGTGTGCTCTCTCCGGCCCAAAGAAAAAAAAAAAAAAAAAAAAACTGCTCTAACCCTCTGGCGCACTGCTTGGCAGATGGAGCGGGAGCAGCAGAAGCAAGAACCAAACACTCTTGGTGAGTCTCAGTAGACTGGCCACACAGGAATGAGGATATTTGCAAGTCCAAATAAGGTGCTATATAATATAAATATATAAATGGAAATACACATATATACTATATATAAAAGAAGAAGAAATACAACTAGGGATACTATCATGATCCGATCGATTGGAGCAATCTGCTTTAATCCCTCACTGTATTAGAGACTCGTTCCCTGCCAGGAGGTTTGCAAGGACACTAAAATTAACATATTTATTAGTAATAGTTAAAAAGAAAAACCCTAAATTGAAAAACCTAACAAAGGGACCACTCAAATTGTAGATTACCTGTGTACAAATCGGTGCTCTACTACAGAACAAAGCACCCCGATTTCTATACTTTAGGGTTTTTCTTTTTAACTATTACTAATAAATAAAAGTTAATTTTAGTGTCCTTGCAAACCTCCTGGCACTGAATGAGTCTCTAATACAGTACGTAATTAACACAGATCGCTCCAATCGATTGGATAAAGATAGTATCCCTAGTTATACTGTAAGTCTTCTTCTTCTAATCTAGTGTATAATTTTGAGACTTGCAGTGCATTATTTTTCTAAGTGGAATTACTAGAGAGACCTTATTTAGATAGTGTATAAATAAAAGAAGCCAGTATAGTATTAGAATGGTCTGGGTTCCTGCCTAGGGCCCCATACAGTCTTAATCCGGCTCTGATTCTTTGTCCCCAATCAGGCCGATGCCTGAGCCAGTCTGTGGGAAATTTGAACAGAGACTGGCTTTTATATGGCCAGTCTCTGTTCAAAATGGCTCCCAGACATTCATTGGCTGGGATGTGTGCTTATGCACCTCTCAGACAATCAGCTCTTAGCAGGTTTCTCATCCCTCCACTAGGAGCTGATTGGCTGGGAGGTGCGTAAGCACACACACCGGCCAATGGATGTCTGGGAGTCATTTTAAACAGAGACTGGCTGAGCCGGCATATCATTTTAAGTATTACAATGCCTCACTATGTATATATTTCGTGGAAACATATATTTTTTGATAGGGAATGAAGAATTCTTCAAAGTGAAATGGATTTGTAAACATTTTATTCAGTTTGGGGGATGTTGATGTTTTTTGACTAGGGTTAGATGCATTGTTTTAACCCTTTGAGTGCCAAAGAGGTATGCAATGCATTGCTTATCCCTCTGGCACTCGAAGGGTTAACCAATGCATATATTTGTAAAAATAAAAAGCAGAACAGGGCGTAGAGCCATCTAAGAGTAATTCTGTATCCCCCTGTGGTAGTTAATACACTCACCAGATCTTTGAAGTGATCTAACCTTCAAGTAAAAAAAAGGAGAAATCCTGTCCCTTTGTTCTTTTCCAAATTCCTCTCCAGTCCCAGATTTTTAGCAATATCGGATCCGGATATATTTTCCAAAATTTATTATAATTTAACAAGTTTTTTACTAAATCAATTATAAGTCCTACTCGTTTCGTATCTTAATGCAGACACTTCCTCAAGGACTACATTCAATAATAAAAAAATAACTGTTAAAACATACCTTAAAAAGATTTGGAACTTAAATATTCTTCTGTTGTGTTTCTCTACTGGCGTTTTGTCTAACTTCACATACTGCACATGTGCCAATCTCATTTTGGCTCTATGATCTTGGAGGACCACTCTATTGTGCATTCCATGTTTCAAACGCACATCAACTCGATAGTGATAAAAAAATCACTGTTTAAACAGTAAAAGTAATGTTGTGGTCCTGAATAGTTTCTACTATAAGCGCTCTAAGAAATTTGAAATAGATGATACATTACTTAAAAAGATTTAGATGAAAAGCCAGAGAGTTGAATTATGTTTAAACATACAATAGAAAACTAACTGACTTATGAAATTGTTCTAACTAAAAGAATCACATACATAATTGAGTAGATCTATAGTGTAGATATTCCTAACAGGATCCAAACAATTAATATAGAAAACATATACTGTATAGATCATAAATATAAGAAATGTCCATACACATTAAAGGTTTTTTTGGATATGGGAAATGTCCATTCCTGCATACTACAAATGCATCCACACACATATATATACATGTGTAAGGTGGCACACGTTTATATTTAAAATCTAAATATTAAAAATTATATATTAAAAATTATATTAAATATATAAAAAATCTAAAATATATGTGTATATGTTCTCTATGCAGATGTATCTTCATCACACTCACGTGTGCCCATGAAGGTAGTTCATATAGGTGTATGCATAAATACACATATAAATGCATTTGATATGTGCAGGGTCTTCCATCTACTTATCCCATATCTTGATTAGGATCATTTCTTTACCCCTTACAATTATTGCACCATACAATAAAAAGTGCTAAAAAAATTGAATATTAAAAAACTTATAACCATCCACTATCTCAAATATCCCAAATCTGTTTCTTCATTTAAACCATGGGGGATTAGGGTTCCTAATTTAAAAATCCAAAAAGACTCCTGCTGACATAATTTCATGTATCTATCTGGATGTGGTCTAGATATCTGTTCAATTCCCATGAATCTAAAATTAGATACTCCTCCTTTTGGGCACTGATTAAAATGTCTAGGAACACTATGTTGTTTACATTTTCTAATAATATTTCTTCGATGTTCCCCTGCTCTCTCTCTCTAAGTGTTCTTGTAGTGCGTCCTATATACTGTAACCCACACCCGCAAGTAATCAAGTATATTATATAGGCTGACCCACAGTTAATAAACTGTTCTACATTATACCTCTTTTGCTTATCTTTGTCTTGAAAAGTATTTATCTTGTATCCCATATGTGCACAATTAGCATATTTGCTAATATTATATTTAAAGGAGCCTTTAACCGGATCTGAAGAGTTTATTGTAAGTTGTGTTGGGGTCTTTGTCATACTTTTTGGCTTGCTTTTAGCGATTATAGATCTTATATTTCTAGCTTTTAGAAATATAATTTTCTCTTTAGTTGGAATATCCTCTTTTAACAAAAGGTCATCCCATAAGATATTCCAGTTCTTCTTAATAATACTTGATATTTTTGATGCTGCTGAATTAAATTGGGTTATAAATGTCAAAGGGTAATGTTCTTTCTTCTTCTTTTTTGGACGCAATAAGACTGAGCCATCTCAGTGGCTCAGTGGTTAGCACTGTTGCCTTGCAGCGCTGGGGTCCTGGGTTCAAATCCCACCAAGAACAACATCTGCAATGAGTTTGTATGTTCTCACTGTGTTTGCATGGGTTTCCTTCGGGTACTCCGGTTTCCTCCCACACTCCAAAAATATACTGATAGGTGAATTTAGATTGTGAGCCCCAATGGGGACAGGAACCAATATGAGTGTAAAGCACTGCAGAATCTGTGTGCGCTATATAAATAAAGGATTATTATTCTCAAAGGCCTTGCTTTTTCCATAGCTCTGTCCAGCAGAACTTCATTATACCCTCTTTGTTTAAATTTTTCTTTCATTACCTCTCTCTGTCTCATAATCTTGTAAACTACTACAATTTTGTCTTAACCTATTAAACTGTCCATAAGGAATATTATCTTTCCTCTGTTTGTGGTGACAGCTATCTGCATGTAAATATGCATTATTTGTGTAGATTATACTTGAAATGAGATCTTCTTCATGGGAGAGAGTTAAATCTAAAAAAATTAATTGACTCTAGTTGGATGTCAGTAGTAAAATGTAGACACATTTTGTTGTTATTAAAATACTCCACCATTATTTTCAGATCTTCTACCTCTCCCTTCCAGATGATCAATATATCATCTATATATCTGCCATAGTATACCAGGTTTGCCCCCCATGTGTTGTTATTCCAGACCTGCTCCTCCTCCCATTGTCCCATGAATAAATTAGCATAACTGGGGGCAAATCTGGTAGCCATGGTAGTTCCTTTAATTTGTAAATAAAAATCATTCTGGAAGGTGAAATAATTATGGTGGAGTATAAAATATATCCCCGTTAAAAGAAATTATTTTGTGCTTCTGGCATATTTAGATCTTGGCTTAAACAATATGCTATAGCTTCCAAACCTAAATGACGAGCTATAGATGTATATAGGGCTGTGACATCTAAAATTATCCATATATTTTCTCCATTTTATATTTTGTAATTGCCACAAGACGTGTTGGGAGTCTCTAATATGGTGTAACGGATTACCTTGATGGGAGTCCGTAGTGCAGAGATGTTAGCTCACCCTTGCAGATAGACACAGCCCAAAGTGACCAGGTAAAAAGCCACCTGGGCTGTGAATCTGTGCACGGGGCTGGCAGGAACAGTAACTGGATGCGAAGAATCAGACAAGGGCAAATCCAGAAGAGTAACCAGAAACAGCAAGCTGGGGTCACAAGCCAAATCAGTCTGGTAATCTGGAAACAAACCACAGGAACAGAAATAAAAAAAAATGAACTGACCCAGTCCTCAGGGAGAGGCAGTGTTTTATACCCAGGTAATCAGCAGCTTAATTAACAAGCTGCCTCAGGTAGACTCTGAATGATAGGTGAAATCTGATAGCAGCAGTCCAGCCCCCGTGTGCTGCAGGCAAAGCAGATAATACAGGCTAGAATCACACTGATGAAACAGATTCAGCAATGGCTCAAAGGCAAGAAAGCAGAAACAGAGTACATGAGGACACCGGTTCAATTCCACCATGATCCGCCAGAGGGATGACCACGCCTGGCAGTCTGCCTAGACAGGGGCAGACTGTGACAGTACCCCCTCCTCAAAGACGCCCTCCGGACAGAACCAGACTTGTTAGATACTACATCGACCCTGGGATCAAAGTCGCTCTCATCCTCGGAGAAGTCAAAGATGCCGTCTGGCATGAAGGCAACTCTCCCCTTCTTCCCATTCTTTTTGGACTTAGATGCTTTCAAAGAACTCACAGGGGAAGTATTTGCAGCTTGCAATGCCTTTTCAAATATCTCAAGATCCTGCTTGCGGATGATAGTGCCATTTGAGGCATAAGTACAATCAGATGCCAGGACTTGTTCTGCAGGGCAGGAAGTGGTATAGGTGCTTACTAGTGATGATCGAGCACCCCAATGCTCGGGTGTTCGGGTGCTCTGGCCGAGCGCCCCCGGAGGCTCGAGTGCTCGGCCGAGCACCCGAGCCCCATTGAAGTCAATGGGAGGACTCGAGCATTACACCAGGCACCCCCTGCTCTGATGAGGGGAGGGTGCCTGGTTCATAGGAAAAGGTCAGAAAATGATGGAAACACCACAGAAATGGTTCAGGGACAGCATAGGGAGGATGTCTGGATGCATCTTGGACTCCAACGTCGCTGCTGGGAACGATGTTTCGCCCGTAGTACGCCGCTTTTACAGACTGACCGTAAAACACACAAAAAGGAAGATAAAAACGACTTTAGGCGAAAAATTGTTACCAAACAGTATTTGCTGTATATTTACTTGTATATCATCTGCAAATTCTGCAAAAAATTTCATCGATTTTTCGGAACTGGGGCCATGATTAAGAGGGAAACGTGCGCAGCGTAAAGCAGGTGTTCAACGTGGTTATGGCCCGGGTAAGGTACAGCATTCAGGAACGGAGGCCGCAGCTACCACAGGTTTTACAACATGTCCGTTTGCCCTTGTTAAGTCCAAAATTTATAGTCGTAACAGTGGGGTCTGATCCATTGAGTAAAAGTGACGAAGTGACTTAGTGGATGAAGCCAAGAACTACCTTCTGCTCTGTCGAACACCCCAGCCCTATTTAATTCAATTGGAGGACCTGAGGCACTCCGATACAACCTGTATATCACAAAATGGAGGGCCTCATTCACATTGTGGTACAATAGTTCAGGTAGTGGTCCAACACTCATAAAGCCTATGCACTAAGTGAAAGGGCTGCCAAAAATTAGACTGAAATGTCACTCCAATACACCCTTTATTACACATAAAGGAGGGCATCATACACAGCCTTGAAAAATTAGGATTAATGGCCTGCTGGTGACCCTCTAAAACATTAGGGGCGAGGGCATGCCGCTAAGCTGACCATCTAAAACATTAGGAATGAGGGTCTGCTGCTGAGCTGACCATCTAAAACATTATGGGTGAGGGTCTGCTGCGGAGCTGACCATCCTAAACATTATATGCGAAGGCCCGCTAGTGAGCTGACGCTATAAAACATTATATGAGAGGGCCCGCTAGAGAGCTGACCCAATAAAACATTATATGAGAAGGCCCGCTGGTGAGCTGACCTATACAAAAATTGTCAAACAGGGCCCGCTGGTGAGCTGGCCCTATATAAAAATTATATCACAGGGCCCGCTGGTGAGCTGGCCCTATATAAAAATTATATCACTGGGTATATGGAAGAGGAGGAGGAGGATGAGAAGATTAAGAGTCAACCATATACCCGTTTTTTGGGTGGAAGGGGTGAATGGGAATACAGAGTATTCCCATCATTGTAAATAACATATCTAAAGTGACTTTATGTTCATCCGGGGCTTTCCTCCAGTGGAGTGGAGAAGTCAGGGGAGATCCAGGCCTTGTTCATTTTTATAAGTGTCAACCTATCAGCATTTTCGGTGGAAAGGCGGATACGCTTATCTGTTATGATGCCACCAGCAGCACTAAATACCCGCTCAGACAGAACGCTGGCGGCAGGGCAGGCCAGCACCTCCAAGGCGTAGAGTGCCAGTTCATACCACGTGTCCAGCTTGGACACCCAGTAGTTGTAAGGCACAGAGGGATCATTGAGGACGCTGACACGGTCTGCTACGTACTCCTTCACCATCTTCCAAAACTTTTCCCTCCTTGTGACACTAGGCTGCGCATCAGGGTGAGGGTGCTGGCGGGGTGTCATGAAGGTGTCCCACGCCTTGGAGAGTGTTGCCCTGCCTTTGTCGGAACTGCTGTGTGCTCCCCTTTTCTCCCCTTCTCGGTTGGCCAAGGTAGCACGTACTCTGCCGCCAGCGTTGTCAGATGGAAAATTTTGGAGCAATTTTTCGACAAGAACCTTCTGGTATTGCACCATTTTGCTTGTCCTCTCCACCGGAGGAATGAGAGATGAGAAATTCTCTTTGTAGCGGGGGTCCAGAAGGGTGAACACCCAGTAATCTGTGTTGTCTAAAATGCGTATAACGCGTGGGTCACGGGAAAGGCAGCCTAACATAAAGTCAGCCATGTGTGCCAGAGTACCAACAGGCAAGATTTCGCTGTCCTCACCAGGAGGATGACTCTCAATCTCCTCATCCTCTTCCTCCTCTTCTGCCCACCCACGCTGAAGAGATGGAAATAAAGTTCCATGGCTACCCTCTATAGCGGAGGCAACCGTGTCTTCCTCCTCCGCCTCCTCCAATTGTCGCTGAGAAGACGAAGTGAGGGTGCTCTGGCTATCACCTTGTGTAAGCTCTTCCTCCCGCATTTCCACCTCTTCCACATGCAAAGCGTCGGTTTTAATTGTGAGCAGCGAGCGTTTCAGTAGACACAGAAGTGGGATGGTTACACTGATAATAGCGTTATCGCCACTCACCATCTGTGTCGATTCCTCAAAATTGCGTAAAACCTCACAGAGGTCTGACATCCATTCCCACTCCTCACTTCTGATTACAGGAAGTTGAACGGAGAGGCGACGACCGTGTAACAGCTGGTACTTCACTACTGCCCTCTGCTGCTCACAAAGCCGGGCCAACATGTGGAAGGTGGAGTTCCAGCACGTGCTCACGTCACACAGCAGCCGGTGAGCTGGCAATTGTAAGCGCTGCTGCAGCTTCAACAGGCCGGCTGAAGCTGTAGATGACTTACGGAAATGTGCACACACGCGGCACACCTTCGTCAAGAGATCATGCAAATTGGGGTAGGTTTTTAGAAATCGCTGAACCACTAAATTAAATACATGCGCCAGGCATGGTACGTGTGTGAGCTTGCCGAGCTCCAAAGCCGCCACCAAGTTACGCCCATTATCACACACAACCATGCCTGGTTGCAGGTTGAGTGGCGAGAGCCACTGCTCGGTCTGGTGACTAATCCCCTGCAACAGCTCTGAGGCCGTGTGCTGTTTGTCCCCAAGGCAGATCAGCTTCAGCACGGCCTGTTGACGCTTCCCCACTGCAGTGCTACACTGCTTCCAGCTACCGGCTGATGGGTGAGTGGCGCTGCGCGCAGAGAATTCGGAGGTGGAAACGGAGGAGGAGGAGCCAATAACGTAGGTGCTGGCGGAAACCCTGATGGAGGTAGGGCCCGCAATCCTCGGCTTGGGTAGCACCTGTGCCATCCCAGGGTCCGAGTCGCTCCCAGCCTCCACGACATTCACCCAGTGTGCCGTCAGGGAAATGTAGCGTCCCTGGCCACAAGCACTTGTCCATGTGTCAGTCGTTATGTGGACCTTCCCAGTAACTGCGTTGGTCAGGGCACGGGTGATGTTAAGGGACACATGGTGGTGTAAGGCGGGGACGGCACACCGGGAAAAGTAGTGGCGGCTGGGGACTGCGTACCGAGGGACAGCTGCTGCCATCAGGCTGCGGAAGGACTCAGTCTCCACAAGCCTACATGGCAGCATTTCGATGGCCAGTAATTTGGAAAGGTGTGAGGTTAGTGCTATGGCCTGTGGGTGGGTGGCTGGGTATTTTCGCTTGCGCTCAAATGCCTGGGGTAACGACATTTGGACGCTGCGCTGGGACAGGGAAGTGGATGTGGTCGCTGATGGTGCTTCAGATGGTACAGGTGCAGGGCGGGAGGTATGCGGGCCTGCGCCTTCGACAGGCGATTGGCCGGCACCGAAAACAGGGGAAGAGGAGGCAGTGGTGTGGCCTGCAGACACAGATTGGCGATCCGGGCGTTCCTCCCACTTATTACGGTGCTTGGATGCCATGTGTCGGATCATGCTGGTGAGGTTTCTAGTGTTCATGCCTCGGCTCATTCTGGTGTGGCACAGGTTGCAAACTACAAATTTTTTGTCGTCCGCACTTTCCTTAAAAAAAACGCCATACCGCGGAACACCTAGCCCTTGGCAAGGGAGATTTACGCAAGGGGGTGCTCCGTGGAACATTTGCGGGCCGGTTTGGTGCGGTCCGCCTTCTTTCTTTAGCCACACCACTGCCTCTTCCAGCCTGTTGCGGTGCTGCAGATGGCTCACCCTCAGGACTGCTGTCATCGCTCGGCTCTCCACCTTCCCAGGTGGGGTCAGTGACCTCATCGTCCACCAAGTCCTCCTCCACTTCCTCACTCTGATCATCCTCCTCATTTCTTGATCCCACCACATACTCAGTCATTGACAACTGTGTATCATCCTCCTCATCAAGGTCTTGAGACAGTAATTGTGGTTGATTTGATGGCAACTGTGTCTCATCATCATCATCATCCACTTCCTTTGACCTTAAATGCCGTTCCCCTCTGTCATCTTCTTGTGATTGGGTACCCTCTAGAGGTTGTGAATCAGGGCACAAGATCTCATGTTCCTCTGCAAGTGTGCTTGGAGAGAGGTTCAAATCAAGGATTGGTGATGAGACGAGCTCCTCACTATATCCCAGTGTGGGATCACTTCTTTGGCCAGACCCTCTATGGTGGGAGGAAGGATGATCAGGGTGAGGATTATGTTGACCAGACTCTTGGCTACTGAGAGTGGACTTGGTGGAAGACAGGGTGGTGCTTAACCGACTGGAAGCAGTATCAGCTGAAATCCAACCGACCACCTGTTCGCAGTGGTCTGACCTCGAGAGTGATGTCCTGTGACGCCCTGTAAACTGAGACATGAAGCTAGGTATGGTGGATGTCTTTCTTTCTTGTGCTCTGGCACCAGGCACAGTTTCTACGCGTCCTGACCCGCGCCCTGAACTATCAGGATCACGTCCACTTCCCCGTCCCTTTTTACCCGCCTTCTTCATATTACACGGAATATGTGCCGCTAATCTGCGGCTAGGCACAGTGAACGGAATATGTGACGTTAATTTGTGAATTTGCACACTAAACAGAATGTGCCGCTAATCTGCGGCTAGGCACACTAAACAGAATGTGACGCTAATCTGCGGCTAGGCACAGTGAACGGAATATGTGACGTTAATTTGTGAATTTGCACACTAAACAGAATGTGACGCTAATCTGCGGCTAGGCACACTAAACAGAATGTGACGCTAATCTGCGGCTAGGCACAGTGAACGGAATATGTGACGTAAATTTGTGAATTTGCACACTAAACAGAATGTGACAATAATCTATGGCTAGGCACACGTTTAAAATGGCCCTTTTTGTCGCTGCTTTGTACAATATTTGTCCCTGTGCACCTAGTACAATGTCACCTTACTAATATCCCACCTTAAAAAAAAAAAATGAAATTGTGCCCCCCCAAACAAAATATAAATGCTGCCCCCACACACAACAGTCCTAAAAAGGACTTTTGGGTCTTGAAATACTACCAACACTTTTATTCTCCCTACACTGACTTTCCCTGCCTGATCGCATCTCTCCCTGGCTGAGAATGAGCAGAACTCGCGAGTCGGGTGCTATACAGCACCCGATCATGGGTTCTGGCCAGCCAATCAGTGTAATGCCAGCAGCCAACATGGCTGCTGGCATTACACTGATGTCAGAGCCTCCCCGCACGTTTATTGGCTGCGCAGCAGCTGCGAAACGTGCGGGGAGGAGACCCGAACATGGCGGGCGAGCACATGCGGTACTCGTACGAGTACCGCCATGTGCCGAGTAGAGCGATGCTCGAGCCGAACCGAGCTTCGGCCGAGCATGCTCGCTCATCACTAGTGCTTACCACAGCAGATGTAGTGATGGTTTCTGGAACAGGCATATTGTCAGAAGGGATAGGAGAAGCCTCTGGATCAAGTGGAAGGGGAATCTCAGGGATCTCAGGTGCAGGTTAAGGCTGAGGTGCAGTGATGACAGGGTGGACTTGAGCAGTACCCAAACGAAGGGCCAATGGCTGAGCAGGCGTTCCGGAAACAGGTTCACATGGAATAGTAGAAGAAGATTCCTCAGCGACACAAGTACTGCTTTGAGGTGACAAACATGCTCCAGTGCAACAGCAACCTTGATGCCTGATAGAGTTGTCAACTGTCTTGACAGGGCAAACGTAGACTGTACCCACACGTGTAGTTTTAGACGGACGTGTAGGGCAGTGGGAAATGAAGTGCCCTCTCTCACCACAGTAAAAACAGAGGCCACAATTTCTCCTCCGCTCTCTTTCACCAGGAGACAATTGAGTCCGGACAAGCCCTATCTCCATAGGTTCTTCAGTGTCTAGGGAAGGAGCAGAGGATACCTCAGGAGTGTCTCTTGAAACCTGTCCATATGGCGGCAACATGGAGGTTTTGCTCAGGTACAGGGTCTCTCTATCATGGGGAAGCCGTGATCTGCGTGAACGTAAAACAGACATTTGAACAGTGGTTTTTCTAGAAATCGTGCACTGCGAGTCCATAGCAGTCATGAAGGCCCCCCAGCTATCGAGGACAGGACTCTTTACCAGCAACATCTGGTGTGCCCATGTCTTAATCCGTCCAGACAACAAATTGATAGCTGCACAGACCATGATATAGTCAGTGGCATATGTCCGAGGCTTTAAGGCAAACAACAGCTCACAATCCACCTTAAAGCACTGGAAGGAGGCACGGCTACCATCAAATCTCTCAGGCATTATAACAAATGGCTCATGATATACAGGTTCCGGGGTTGGGTGTACTATCCCTTTAAGAAAAAAAATATTTTGCTGCAGCTCCGAAACAGTCTGGGTCAAGTTGGACAATTGCTGGGTAAGGATGGTAAGCAACTTGCACATCTCTGAGGACTCCATAATGGTCAGTTCATTCTGTAACGGATTACCTTGATGGGAGTCCGTAGTGCAGAGATGTTAGCTCACCCTTGCAGATAGACACAGCCCAAAGTGACCAGGTAAAAAGCCACCTGGGCTGTGAATCTGTGCACGGGGCTGGCAGGAACAGTAACTGGATGCGAAGAATCAGACAAGGGCAAATCCAGAAAAGTAATCAGGAACAGCAAGCTGGGGTCACAAGCCAAATCAGTCTGGTAATCTGGAAACAAACCACAGGAACAGAAATACAACAATGAACTGACCCAGTCCTCAGGGAGAGGCAGTGTTTTATACCCAGGTAATCAGCAGCTTAATTAACAAGCTGCCTCAGGTGGACTCTGAATGATAGGTGAAATCTGATAGCAGCAGTCCAGCCCCCGTGTGCTGCAGGCAAAGCAGATAATACAGGCTAGAATCACGCTGATGAAACAGATTCAGCAATGGCTCAAAGGCAAGAAAGCAGGAACAGAGTACATGAGGACACCGGTTCAATTCCACCAAGATCCGCCAGAGGGATGACCACGCCTGGCAGTCTGCCTAGACAGGGGCAGACTGTGACATATGGGATCTCAAGTTAGTTACATAGCCCTGTAAGAAATGATCTAAAAAAGCTGAAAGGTTGGAAGTGAGACTATTAATACCAGAAATTATTGGACGTCCTGGTGGATTTTGGATATCTTTATGCAACTTTGGGATATGATAAAAAAAGGGTATATTGGGGAGAGGTATAATAATAAAATTATATTCCTCCTTACTGATTATGTCTCTTTTTAAAACTTCATACAATATGAGTCTAAAACTTTTTAGAAATATATTAGTAGGATTATATTCAAATTTTTTATAGGAATCCGTATTCCTCAAAAGTCTAAAACCTTCCTCCAAATAATCATTGGTGTTCTGTATAACCAGAGCCCCTCCCTTATCCGCTTCTCGTATGGGAAGCGGATAAAGGAGTGTTAGATTGTGTTAGATTGTGTTGTTTAATTTTAAAATCCTTGATACTCTCATTGTAATCTCTAATTACCATACGGTAAAAAGTTTCAGTGAAAGGGCCCTTAAAATTAGAAGGATAAAAGTTGGACTTTTTCTAAAAATTAGTACTTAAAAACTTTGGTTCATTTACTATAGTCTCCAGATCTGAGGCCTCCATTTTTACTTTGCCCTCCAATTGTAGGGTTCCAAATTTTCTAGAACTGAGTCTTGCATTTGTCCAGATTCTTATTTTTGTTTACAATTGTTTCAAAGTTAGTTTATGTATAACATTATTAAAATCTATAAAAAATTAAAATAATTTCTCAGGAGTGTGATCTCTCCATTAATTAAATTAATTGTCAGGTAACTGTATTATACCATTTTTGGATGTCCTTGGTCCAATTAGTTCACTTTCGCAGTGTTTTCTTTCCCCCTCTACATCCTCTGAATCTGGACCCTCCTCTCATTCGTCTTAACTGTCCCGGAGTTTCAGAGTTTTCCCACATCTTCTGAATTGAATTTTTCATCTTTGATGTTATTTTGGATTCCTTCTCCAAAAAATTATTTTGATTGGTTGTTCATGGGCCTATTTCTGTTGTGATAAAACTTCTTGAACTGGACGTCTCTATATTTTCTATCAATTGTTCTTGTGTTTGTGTTACGTTTAAATAGCATGTGTTATAGTTTGTTGTTCCTCTTTTTTTATCCTGATTATCTATTGATCTGTTGAATGTCTTGCTTTATTTCTCTCTCTTTTTGTTTGTTCTCCTTGTTTTCCATTAGGGTGTATATTTGTCCTTCTATTAATCTGTTTATTGTTTGTAATGTATCTATTATTACTATAATTTGTAATATGTTGTTGATGATGGGTCCTATTTGGATTACTTTGTTTTTGCTCATAATCCCACTGGTCCCTCTGAAATGCATTACATTTGTGTTCTTTAAGTTCCTTCTCTAACTTATTAACATTATTGTTAACCTCTTTATCCAGATCTATCAAAAATGGTGATCTTCTGCCATACTACCTATATTTTCATCAGGGGAGGGCTGGCAACTTGTGGCCTGGAGGGCAATTACAATCAAGTGGCCCAATTTTACTATCGTTCCAGCCCACTGTCCCAGCCCACCCCCTTTTGTTAATTTTAAAATTGCCATTAACCCTTTGAGTGCCAGAGGGGTATGCCACGCATTGGTTTGCAATGCATTGTATACTGCTCTGGCACTCAAAGGGTTAGTGTTGTGAAGTAAGGCAAGCAATACCACAAAACTTACAATTGAAATGGGGTTACACTGGTGCAACTACAGAGCTTACAATTTAAGTAAAGCTGCACTAGTGATACCATGGAACTTACAAGAGAAATGGAATATGCTACTAGTGTAGCTCCACTTGGATTGTAGCTCCATTTCAGTTGTAAACTCTGTGGTATCACAAGTGTAGCTACATTTGCAGCAACAAGCAGGAGTGGCCCCCCAGCCCATACATATGACTGGCCCAAGGGGCAATTGCCCCCTGCCCCCCAGGCCAGCCCTCCCCTGATTTTCATATAGTTATTTTATTTATCTTTCAAGTTTGGTCAAAGCTCCTTCTCTGTATTCTATAATATGTTTAATTAATGTAAATGAACAATTTTCTAAAATAGTATTCCACTTGTTGTTAAACTCTTTGTCTTGAAATGAGGATTGTTTTTGAATCCTTAGACCCCTCAGTATAATTCTTTGTAACTTCTGTTTGTGGAGCATATTTCATGTTTACTTTTTTGTTCTTTTCAGGTACATATTTGCTACAAGGAAAAAGAGAAGACGACAGAAGAGAAGAAGACAAAAGATGAAGAGAAAGAAGAAGACGGAAGAAAGAAGATGACAGAAGAAGATGGACAGTGGATGACAGGTAAGTGTTATACAGCTGTTGGCGTTAGGCTAGTGTTAGGGATAGTATTGTTGCACTTTATTGCTAGGGGTAGTGTAGGGTTAATGTTTGGGATTGTGACTGTGTATTGAGCTCACGCTCGGTGTTTGACAGTGTGTCAGGCACTTATCTTTAGCCCTTTTTCTTTGATGTTCCCATTACTCATGCTATTTAGCATGAGTTTTGGGAACTGAAAACACAAGACAGACATTTGGCCACGTCATATTCTGTGACCAAAAGTTTGTTGTGGTTTCTGTTGGTAGGGCAATTGAATACCGACAGTGAGTGGGTGTTTTAGCTAAGTATATTGAATTGAGGCCTAAATGTGGGCTTTTTCTTTTTAATTGATCTTGAGCTGGCCATAGAAAAGGCTAGTTACATCTCTACTGTAGCTAAATATACTGCCATGCTAGTATAAAAATAAATAAAACAAACAAGCTTAAATACCGTATTAGGGAACTTACCCCAACACTCACCTTGTCGCTATACAAACCTTAAAAATGCAGTTTGTTTTTAATATTTCCATAATTCTTTGGGCCCTGTAAAATCAGATGGTATTCTCTTTTTGACACTTTCTTCTGTCAAATTTCCCAGTGACGAACAAAGCTTAATAGGATGGTAGAATTTTGCCATGGCAGCACAAGAAGCTAATAAATTGATCTTTAATATCCGTATATAAATAAGAGATGAGGACAAAACTTAAAACAGATTTATTGTAGCCTTTAACATGTTATTTCACTTAATACAAATTTGTTCTAAGAAGCACATCCTGTTTAGTGGATGCACCTATGTTTTTGCTAAGTAATTTAAACAGTTCCTCAAATAATTATTTGAATGGGCCTGGAATATATTTTCCATTATATTCATATCCTCGGAAATGTTTTTCCAATGAAAGAAACCCTTATGAGGCCAGTGAAGGTCACCCATCAGGGATCAGGAAACTGATGGCTGGTCAGATCATTTTTTTTTTTCATGATTTTCATGTTGATTTTCATGTTGGCTATTTGAGTTCCAGAGGGGTGGGTATGGCTTTGCTTAAGAGCCCCATGTTACTGTTCTGTCAGCCATGATCTTTCACTAATCTTTTACTGAATACCATAGTAGATCCTGATACAGAAGGGGAGTGTCTGGTGACCAGCGTATGTGAGTGCCTACCAAAATTATTGGCTGGCTCTCACATGGATTAGTCATTCAATGGAGATTGTGATGAGAATAACAACCTCCAACAACTACTGTGTGAAAAGGTTGCAGGCGGTCCTATAGGATGCAGTGCAAACTATTTTTGCTGCGTCTTTTACTGTACTCCTGTGTGACTGCAGTAAAGATGCATTGTTCTGAGTGACTTTTGTGTGATTAAACAAGGTGATTGTCACCTGTGTGAAATGCACCATAACCTAGCTTAGTAGCTTTCACAATGGTCAGTATCACCAATGCAACAATACTGCACGTCACCTTTGTGAAAGGGGCCTAAATGTATCTGATTTGAAGCATCAGATGCCTGTGAAAATAAACAAAGCAGAACACTAATATATTTGTACAGCGTATTGTAAATTTACTAATAATTTCCTTAGCAGCCCGAGGGTTTTCTTCTTCTCACTGCCAAAGAGAACTGAAGACTTCACACATTAAATCACTCTATAAGCTGTACTAGTCATGAGTGGGGGCAAGCTCAATGTGTCACATGCAGATATTTCTTTGCTTAATATAAAAGTCTAGCAGATCTTTCATTTGTAAGACTGCTTAGGAATTGAAGAAGAGTGGGTGAGTCTCTTTATTCCTTATGACTGCATAGCAGTTAGAATACTAAACAAATACCAGTGCCTACTGGACATAGCAGATCCAGTGCAACCACAGCTTCAGCTTACAGGAACAGAGGACCGGAGCAATCTTTGGTCAGATTGTGACTTGGTAGTGTCCATGTAGTGCTCCCATCCTGCATCTTCCCAAAAAAGGAAATTAGGAATGACAAACATGCACAAGCTCATGTGATCATGTGCAGATGCATCTGTGATGCAAAGGAAAAGAAAATTATGGGAAATGATAGCACGCATGACAGAAAAAGCTATTGGTGCCTCTGTGTAAGTGCATTTAGATCACCAAACTTATCCTTGGAAGTCATTTTTTCTTCTTCTGTGCTTCCATTTTATATTTAAACTTTGTTACAATCATTTATATTTATTTTATGTACATTGGTTTCTGCACTCTGATCAGGTAAAATACTCCTTTGTTCCTGTGACTGTCTGGGCTGGAAGGACCTTCACTTACTATGCACTTGAAGAACTTGTGGTTGACATAAGGGGCATTTGCTGCCAATGCAACTCTTTCTACTACTATTTAATGGTAGCCATTTTTTCAGGACAACAAACTATGATAGACTCTAGGCACTAAAATATATCCCCCCAATATCACTGAATATAGGACCTAATGCTGCTCTAATCCCAATAGGTGTGACTAAACCTAGTATCGCTAAACCAAAAAACAAAGAAACAAAGGGAGAGAGCAAAGTAGAATAATATATTAAATAAGACCAGTACTAATATCAAATATGCACTGCCATCGGGGGACGGAAACCAGGGAACACCCCGGACACCCACACCCCCAACAGGCAACTGTGTATGTCCATCTGTGGGTATATTGTCTGGCTCCCGTATCTCAACCGAAATGCACACACATAAATATAAATATAAATAAAATATGTATGTAATCACACGGCAACCCAAGCAATACAGACAAAAATATACATACACTTAAATTTATTATTAATAAAAACAGCCCCTAAATGGGATATATATACAAAATATATATAACCTAACTACTACATATAATCCTAAGAGTCAGTGGTATAACACAGTGCCTGAAAGTACCTCCCCCAGCCAATGTTCCACACAGAGTAGTGTTGTATTGTAACAAACAAAATGAATCAATGTAGCTTCGGAGGTCTTATTACTTTCCTATCCTAGCAAACAGCCTCAGCTTGCATTCAGTTAACAAAGTCTGTTCTTCCATAGTCCTCCACTTTTACCTCCAGAATATTGCCGTGCAACTATGGGTGGGGAACCTATTAACCTTTTTCGGACTCAGGGGTGGTATATCTCCTTCCACCTGTACTTATCAAGCACTGAGTCTTTGAATGTACCGGTTTTGGTTCTTACCCACTTAAAGGGAGACTTCCGTGGTCCAAAACACCTTCACTCTCGTCATGTTACAGACAGTCATCAAATACAACTCAGTCCATACCGGCAGGGAAATAGTGGGACATTTGCAATGGCAATATGCGGTCAGCAGGTTAACTCTTTCCTCCGGAATTATACACAATGAACTCTGTAGCGTGGTTCAACACAGTCTGGGGTACACCAGACTATATGGTCACTCTGACGTGTTTCATGCTACCAGCACTTTCTCAAGGAGTATAACTACTAGAGTATAACTAGTTCTAGTTATACTCCTTGAGAAAGTGCTGGTAGCAAGAAACGCGTCAGAGTGACCATATAGTCTGGTGTACCCCAGAGGTGTGTTGAACCATGCTACAGAGTTCATTGTGTATAATTCCGGAGGAAAGAGTTGACCTGCTGACCTCATATTGCCATTGCAAGTGAAGGTGTTTTGGACACCAGAAGTCTGCCCTTAAGTGGGTAAGAACCGAAACCGGTACATTCAAAGACTCAGTGTTTGATAAGTATAGGTGTAAGGAGATATACCACCTCTGAGTCCAAAAAAGGTTAATAGGTTCCCCACCCATATTTGCATGGCAATATTCCGGAGAGAAAAGTGGAGGACTACGGAAGAATGGACACTGTTAACTGAATGTGAGCGGAGGCGGTTTGCTAGGACAGGAAAGTAACAAGACCTCCGAAGCTACATTGATTGATTAATTTTCTTTGTTACAATACAACACTACTCTGTGTGGAACATTGGCTGGGGGAGGTACTTTCAGGGACTGTGTTTTACCACTGACTCTTAGGATTATAAGTAGTAGTTAGGTTATATATATTTTGTATATATCCCATTTAGGGGCTGTTTTTATTAATAATACATTTTACAGTGTATGTATATTTTTTGTCTGTATTGCTTGGGTTGTCGTGTGATTACACACATATTTTATTTATACTTATATTCAGAGCAGGATCATCCATTATGGCAACCTAGGCTACTGCCTAGGGCCCACGGCATTATAAGGGGCCCTGGCTGCCAGTGGTGGGTCACAGACACAGGCCTCGCTGTTGCTGCTGCTATCATTTTGTGTCAGATGACCTTACTGTTGAAAGATCAGCATCATCCAGTTGCTCACACTTTCATTAAAGCCATAATGCCAGTACCTGCTCACAGGACTTTGGGTCAGAAGCACTGGATCAGGCTATGTGGGTCCCCAATCTGGTACCTTGCCTAGGGCCCAGTGGAGTCTTAATCTGTCTCTGTTTATATTTATGTGTGTGCATTTCGGTTGAGATACGGGAGCCAGACAATATACCCACGGGTGGACATACACAGTTGCCTGTTGGGGGTGTGGGTGTCCGAGTTGTTCCCTGGTTTCCGTTCCTCAACTGCAGTGCATATTTGATATTAGTACTGGTCTTATTTAATATATTTTTCTATTTTGCGCTCTCCCTTTGTTTCTTTGTTTCCATTTTTTCAGGAGCAACATCTTGTTCTTTGTTTCTTACCTAGTGTTATTTGTTTCTAACCTAATACAGTATGTGGGATTGGTTCTCCAACTATTTGAGCATCCAAAGGTTTAAATGCAGTCACCACTTATCAATAGTATAGGACAAGGGTTGGCAAACTTGTCCTTGAGGACCGCTAATAGGCCACGTCTTTAGAATTTATCTGTTGGAGTACAGATGAGTCAGAGGCTCAGCATTTTAATTAACTCAGCTGTGCTCAAGAATATAAATCTAAAATATGTCACCTGTTAATGGAACTTGGGGACAGATCTGAGTATCCCTGATGTAGGATTTAAAGGAGAAGTAACAACTCCTATTAATAAGCCTCCACGTTTCAAAGATCACAGAGTCAGTTCATTCTAAAAGTTCTCATATACACTTATTTAACAGTCATAATAAAACTCTGCACCACATGGACTGAATGTAAACTTGCTTTTCAGATGTGACAACAATCTGGAGAATCTATTCAATATGAAAAGTCTGCCACTGCTTCTTCTTGGTAAGTTTTCAGGGTCACTGCTGGATATATGGTTCATATTCGATAAGATAAAGAGGAGTAATCTGAGAGCAAGCCAACTGCACCTTAGGTAAGGTGAGCAGGGGTTATGCACTAAGGCATGATAAAGAAGTGATAGAGTGGAGATACATTCTCCAGTGATATCACTTCTCCATTTATTATATTATTATATAGAGCCTATGCACTAAGATCTCCAACGTTGGAGATATCTAATGTCATTGGTTCCACAGAATTACATAGGAACTGGAGAAGTGATATCACTGGAGAAGTCATCTCCATTTTCTCACCCCTTAGTACATCTCCCCTCAGATATCCTTTTTTACACAGGATGCTTAGGAAACACATCTTCATGGTTGTACTGAATCCTTTGCAGTCCTGCAGAAAGTATGTTTCATTATCACCCTGCATTTAAAGGGATATATGGCCAACTTAACTACAGGGAAAGTAAACTCCTGTTTATTTAATGGTTTTTTTAAGCCATTGAAAGCTAGTGGGGCTTCCAACTCTTTGTAATGCTTTGGAGGTCTCTTTCATTCAAGGGATTAATAGTCTCATTTAAATTATTGGGGATTTGTAGAAATATCATTTGGTCCCTGTGGTGTAGTTCGTTTGCTCGAGTATTGCACCTCTTTTAATACAGCAGTATGTTCCTTTCTGCCTCTAGGTTTTTGAGGGGGCTGAAATAGAGGATGCTGGTGACCCCACATTCCCTTTAAATCAGAGAAACATATTTGAACACACACAGACACACACTCAATGCAGAATTGCACTAATTATTTAGTAGCCCTGTAGAATCATAAGCATTTGTGATTTAAAGGGATATGTGGTCACCTGAGATGTAAGACAGATTAACGGAGGAAAGCACAAGGAAAACATAAAAGACAGAAATGGGATAAGGGTGAGTGGTTGCACTAGGGTAGAGTGATATATGAAAGAATAATGGTAAAGGAAAAGGACAAACCTCAACAATTAACCCAGATCATTTACAAGTCCATCAATTTATGCCACCCATGGTAAGGTGATAGCATCTTGTATGTCATCAGCTACAGCTGAACCACAACCTAGCTAGCTAATGATTGGCTAGGGAAGATGGAAGTTGCAGTTTAAGGGCAACTAGGGGGACAAATAATGTACACTTTTGCCCTTAGAGGAACAGTAACACCTCATTTATAAACCGCCCTAAAAATCTAAGCAGACTATAATAAGACCACTGTGAATCTTTCTGTATATCTTATCCACATATATGATCATGAATCTTTGTTAAAGGGCTCCAGTGCCAAAGTTCTCTTTAAGATGAAGGAACAGTTAAAAGTGCAGTTAAAACTGGGCTGGACTGTATGGGTCATGTGATAGTTCAACAATGACCTTTTTAAACAGTCCCCTTTAACCCTTTGAGTGCTAGAGGGGTACACCATGCATTGATTTGCAAAGTGTGGGGTAACCCTCTTGCACGCAAAGGGTTAACTTATGCAGTGCTAGGTTGCAGAAACTACTCACACTGACGTCTTCCTTCTTTCCTAAGAAAACATCAGTGTGAGGGCTTTAGGGTTCAGTAACAAAGAATCAAATTCATCTTCATGGATATAATATCCAGTATTAATAAAAACTAAAGCCTAACTTCCCTTGCAGCTAATGTCTTTATTATGGACACATTTGTCCATATATTTCAATGGGAATATATTTGCTAAAGCCAGAGATAACCACTTTTTAACTGCAATGTAATCTAGAAAATGGCAGTTTTAAGAACTTCTGAGTCCCCCAAATGTAGGTAAACATGTAGGATCCTGTTAAAGGAGAACTGACACTAAAACACCCTCCACTTTTCTTATTATGATCAGAAAAAAAACCCAGTGGCTCTTTATGTGCTTACTAGTGTAAAAGCCTGTGTACATGGGCCAAGGTTCGGGGGATGTTAACCCTTTGAGTGCCAGAGGGGTACACAACGCATTGCTTTGCAATGTGTTGCGTACCCCTCCTGCATTCAAAGGGTTAAGATGCCGGTCCTGCTCTGCGTCCTTCCGCCGACACAGTCATGCACTGTAGAAATGTGTGTGTTCAGGCAGTCTCTACTGCGCATGACAGCTTCAGACAAACATCCTAGCAAATTATTATATAGGATTCCTTCAATAATTTGAGAGGGGTACTCTGAGTAAGCTTCTGTTGCATATTCTAAAATAGGTAACTGAGGTACAGTGTTACCTGTAGAAAAAGCAGGAGAGTGGTAGAATAAAAGTGATACATTTATTGGCTGATTTGCTTTAGAATGCAAGTTTTCAAGACAAATTGGGTCTACTCTTCAGGCCTTTTTTAAAATGAAGGATTAATACAAAATGCATGAAAGGTTATACATTCATGCACATTCTTTTTAATTTCAAATTCCACAGGAGATGACCCTATTATCACTGTCTGTGTAACCTATACCTCAGACTCCAGTAGAGGCACTTCCTGACAGATGGGCAAGATTTAGCTTCCTTTTGATGTTTGAATAGCTCCAGTAATCGTAGTGTGTAGAAAGTTTATAACTGCAGCCAAAGATGGCTAACTATATTGAATGTATTGGTTAACCCCAAAAGATAATTTTTGTAGGTGAACTTTCTGGATACCACAATCAGTATTAGAAACAACTCCATCTGGACATCTCTGTACCGGCAGAATAAAAAAGAAAATTCCGAAAACATCTCATCATCTCCAATAAACAGAGCTCACTTAAAGGGATAGTAATACTTCGTTTTAACTTTATTTTATTTTGTAGGCATTAAAAAAACATGAAGAATGAAATAAGTCTTATCTCTCAAACCTTTGTGGTTTATGAGATATTCACAAGCAAAGTTTCCCCCTCCCGCCCCCTTTTACCTATTGTAAACAATCTCTTCTCAGATGTGGAATGCAGTCCATAGACTGGACACTCTTATTCCTATGAAAACAATGAAATCCCTGCCCCCCCTTGACAAGCTTTTCAGGTTTTTCCCTTATCTTAATTGAAGATTGTCCCTCTCTGCGGTCTACCTGGGCACCTCCCTTCTGCTCAGGCTGAACAGTGTGACATCAGTAAAAGGGGAGGGAGGGGGACACTTTGTCATTGAATTACTCTGGAACTACAACTCTGACAGAATTGAAATAACACTCTCTAAAGTACAAATACTATGATGATTAATTAGAGCTGTTTTTATTATGAAACATTACTATCCCTTTAAGATAATGGTACTTCTCCCTGTCTACAAAAGAGATGTGGAACCAGTGCATACATATGTACCACAGATAAGATGCCCATACCACATTTCCACCAAAACTATAACATTAAGGGCAAATTCTCCTGCACATCATCTAATGTTGCCTACCTCAATATATGTGTAGAAATATCCCTACACAGGATTATATGTAGGCGAGACAGAATAAACTCTAAACTGTAAACAAGAGACACCCCAGTGGTTCAACATTTTTGCAAAACTAGTCACAGAATTAAAGATCTCGGGGTGTCTGTTCTAATGGGAAATTTTCATACACAGAGAGACAAAAAGCTCTGGGAGTATAAATTAATGACCAAGTTCAACATTGATAAATACTTTATAAAGTGTTATCCCACACAATGAACATATTTTGGGACCTTTGGGTGCCAAAGGGGTGTGCAATGCATTACAAAGAGATGTGTTGCTCACCCGTCTGGTGCTTGGATACTTAACCCATACATTCCAAATACTTTGTCATCTTTGGATACAGTCACAAGCCCTCTACATACTAAATTTAGTGAAGCTATCCATACATCAGAGGGAAATAAATATGGTACTACTTGGCCAACTACAAAGCGATGCCTCTACTGGAGTCTAAGGAATAATTTACACTGACAATGGTAATAAGACATTTGCTTCCAGATTAATTGAAATTTAAAAATAATTTGCATGAAGGTATAGCCTGTCACTTATTTTGTATTCAGCCTTCATTCTAAACATACCTGAAGAACAGACCTAAATTGTCTGAAAGCTTGCATTCTAAAACTACTCAGTCGATTAAGATATCCCTTTCAATCTACCAGTCTCCTAATATTTCCTAAACTATCAATCTGCTGGACTTTTGGTCAACATGACACATAGCCTGTTTTGCATTAAGTTTTCAAAAATTTAAAAAAATGAAGATGTCAGGTCCACTTTAAGTGAGGTTGTAGCCTTTCTTTTCTTTCACTCCTATTTGTGTGGAAAGCAATGACATTAACATGTTCACACTACTTTTTGACCATCTGACACAGGATTAAATTGGAGAGGCTGCCATGTCCTATCTGTTACATCTCATCACATCATATGGCTTGCAAAATTGTCTTATATTAAAAGCTCAGGTAATGCCCTCAAGACTTAAGTGACCCATATTAGGGTACGCACAATCTTACTATTATTTTGAGGTGTCAGTGTTTTGATCTATATGGCCTTTCTCAAAATCCTGTCTTGTTCAGAATCACAGTAATTTGGACTTTTATCTAAATGTGTGAAGTTGAAAACATTAATGTAGTCAATGTAATTTGTGTTTTAATGCAGTTGTGACATCATGCCTTGGACAAGAGCCATCAGAATCAGGTACAGTCAAATAAATGTGAGAGTATGTATGCCAGTATGCAGTAAAATTATGTGATCAGGTAGCCACTTGTTAAAGGGGAAACTAATGTTGTATTGAAGTCTAATACAACACTGTAGAATATCAGTAATCAGCCTAGTCAGGATACTTTGTAAGTTTTGCTACTAATTCCTATCTTTGTATTCAGTTTTATCTGTACGCTTTCCAACTCTCTAATTTCCACTGCTGCAAAGCCTAGTGTTAAATGTGTAATTTTATTCACAATGTATGTGGGATTAACAAACAAACAGAGACTGCCTTGAAGTTAGTGAGTGGCAGGGCAGGGAAGGTGTTGAACAGCTGTTAGATTTTACAGCATCTGCACAGACAATGACTAGGTGTGTGTGTGTGTGTGTAGGGGTGGAGCAGGCAAATTGTAATTTGCATAAGAGCAAAAAAAAAACAAACCTACAAAACACAGAAAAAATATCACCAGTGCAGTCATTTCAGCATTTTCATTAAAATATATAAAATGTGCTGCTTGATGAGTGTCTCCTTTAACTGTGTGTGGGCTGCATTTGTTGATAGGGAACTGTGTGGGGTGCAGTATATGTTGAAATAGAACTGTGGGGCTGCATTTATCAATAGGTAATTGTGTGTGGGGGGGAGTATATGTTGAAATAGAACTGTGGGGCAGTATTTGTAGATAGGTAGCTGTTGGGGGGGGCAGTATATGTCCAGATAGAACTGTAGGCACAAAATACAAACAAAGAAAAATAAAAGACATCATACTGGTCCTGCTAAAACAGCAGTCCAGCCATGAAGTGCCAAGCAATTTCTCTATGAATAAGAGAAGCAGCCAACCCCAGACATATGTTTCTGCCTTGCCTTCTCTTGTTCAGAAATAAATTGCCTGGCACTTCATGACTGGACTGCTGTTTTGGCAGTACCAATATGATGTAATTCAGGATATTTCCTCTCTGTGAAAGGCATTAGTGGGCTAAAAGAGACTACACCCTTGGAATAAATATGATCCGGAGCTGAGGGGATAATTGTGTAGTGCTTGGCATGCTTTTTTTTAACCCTTTGAGTGCCACAAGATGATCAATGGATCCTTATGGCAAACAAAGTGATAAGGGAATGATGCTGCCCATGCTGCTGAAAGCATCCTCTCCACTCCACTACTGGCCAAGCTGGGAAGCATAGAGAATTCTCTCAAACTTCAGGATTGTCATACTGCTGGAAATGGCTGAGGGAGGGCATCCATTCCACGTCAACAACAGTTCGACAATCCTGTATGTTAATGTGGACCTTCTCCTCCGCTTACATTCCTAAATTTTAGTGCATATGGTGATGTGTGTCTACATTGAAATGTTGAAGTACTTTGAACACACTGACACAATTATATTGCCATAGCATTGATCTTTGGTGAATCTCCCCCTATGTGGAAGTTCTGGTAAACAGACAAGCAACCATCTTGGTGTCAGGAAGAATTATGTAGTTCTAATTATATGACATATATTGTGGCACAATTTGATGGACTTATGTCTGTTTTTCAACCTCATGTACTATGTAACTAGAAGTATTCAGTGTCATGTTACTTTCCTCCTCCTTTATGGGTCATTTGCAATTATATTTGATTAGTTTGGATTTCTTTCTTTATATTCCTGACAAAATGGATTTGTTAGAGAAAAAGGTGATTTAACTAACACTTCTTGGTGCATGTTACCCCACCCATTTACATCACAGGCTGGCAGATTGTGTATAGTTCATGCCCACAAAAATTTGTACAATGCAAAAGAGTGGAGCAGCATGGACACTTCCTCCTAATGTAGTATAACTAGTTGGAACTAGTTGGTTACCTGGATGTCTGGGAAAAGCTTATACAGTGGCACTCTCCATTAGTATCTTGAGGTACTTTAGAATATTCCAACTATTTTAACCTCTTGGATATTTGAGGTATATGTAATGCATTGTGAAGTGTATCCGTGGAAATGTCTCAAGCATCTAAAGGGTTAGCACCCATGTACACTTGTTTCACAGGGTTATATTTATTTTAAAGGGGCAGTACCACCTGTCTGAAAAAACATTGGATAGCCCATTCCTGACATTTGCCTCAAAAAACTTAAAAACCTATAGCTAGTTTTTGATATTTTCACCATTATATGAACTTCTCTAGTCCAGGCCTTCCATATTAAGCTGTTTCCCTTTTCTATCTTCCCAATGTTATCTTTCAAACTTCACATTAATGAGCAAGAGCCCAACATTACTGAAGGAAACTGATGAAGCAGCATGAGCTAAGGGTATCCTTTTAAAAAGTCATACGCGAAAGCACAGAAAGAGCGTGCGACCAAATGATACAGTTAACATGTCGCCTTAATAAAAATGGCGACATAAGAATGTTACACTGCATGTCGCTTTGTCAAAGGTCGCAGCCCATAACATCATGGTGTCCTGGTTAATGCTGCCCCGGTTGAGCACTTATCTGAGAGAAGGCTCCTGTGCCACAGAGCTGTCAGGAAAGCTAGGGGGAGGAGAAATCCAGCAACCTGTAAATATACCTATGAAGGAAGAGACAGGCGCAACAACTAAGCATATCCAGGACCTTTTAAAAATAAACCTGACCTAAGAAGGCTGGAGGGGTTTAGATTAGCAGAAAAAATGAGAGCAAAGACTACGATACGATAGCAACACAAGAAGTTTGTTAAACTTTTTAATATTTTATTGCAATAAAGGATGAGAACTAAAATAGACACAGATTGATTTATTTTTTCCTCTCAACATGATACCATACACGTCTCAATTTTATCCTGTGGCAAAACATTTGCACTATAGGAGAGAATGAAAAAAATCTCCAAGCTTCCACTGATTTAAAGGGATAGTAATACTTAAGTATTACTAATCCCTATAGTAAAGTACTATTAAAAATAAATGTATTGCCCCCAGTGTCATTTCTCAAACCTTTATGGTTTGAGAGATAATTTCTCCTAAAGTCCCCCCTCCCTCCCCCTTCCCCGTAGTCAGCGTTGTAGCTGACTGAAGGGAAATCCGGTCTTAGAGCATCAGGCGGCTCTGCAGCAGAGCCGAGATCGCATTAATTAAAAAAAAATCTTTCTCTAAAACTGTCTTCTACATGTGCTTGCAAACCAAGCACATGTAGAAGACCATTTCAGTGAAAGTTTTCTTTTTTATTAACACGATCGTGGCTGTGCTGGAGAGCCGCCTGAAAGTCGTACAACTTGCTTCCCTGCAGTCAGCTAGAATGCTGACTACGGGGAAGGGGGAGGGAGAGGGCAACTTTAGGAGCGATCATCTCTCAAACCATAAAGGTTTGAGAGATGGCACTGGGGGTAATACATGAATTTTTAAAAGGACTTTAATATAGGGATTAGTAATACTTAAGTGTTACTATCCCTTTAAATGGGATTTTAACCCCTTAAATGCTAGAAATGTCTCCAACGCATTGCTTCGCTATATGTTGGAGACCACTCCAGCATTATAGGGTTTAAAGTCCACATTTAAATCAATCCGAGTTTGTAGTTCTCCCCTATATTTTGTCCCAGAACTCCTCCACTTTTCTTTTGAACATACAACCCTAAGTTGGAAACCTTAAGAGCTCTGGTGGCAAGGGTAAAATGCTACAGTACATAGACTGAAAAATCTGGATGTTTTTGTATCTTGCACCAGAATTATTTTTTTTACTGAATCATATTTTAATAATTGATCTTATTTCTTTCAGTTCTGTATGACTATGGGCCATCTGTAGGGGACAAACAAACCCCCGTTGCAGATGATGGGGCATCTGGGAAAATCCCCATCTCTTCTACATTTACTTTCTTTGAACGGAAGCACAATTCTTTGTATGTAAGTTTTCTCCATTGCCCTTTATGTGAGCCTGGAACTTGTCACTGTCCTTTGCAGAATAATTCTGCTGATTCATCTGGGTGGGATTTTAATGAAAAAAGTCAAATTATTTAAAAGTAAAAAGTGTTCTCTTAACAGTGGTAGTGAACAACAGAGTGGACGTGAGTAATATTTAGATGCAAATCGGGGTATATGTGAAAGTGTCCTGTTTAGTCTTATTTTCTAAGGCAGTCATACTCTGTTTTCAAAATTCAACATTTGGTTGCAAATTGACTTTGAGGGAAACCCTAAAGGTAACTCCTTTATTGCCAGAATGGTAGCAATGCATTGGATACATATCTAGCAATCAATGGGTTAACATATTATCAATATAAGATGTATCTGCATGCTAGTTACCTGGTCAAATTTACTAGCAATCCCAGATCCACACATACAATATATGTACTGCAACCATAGCCTTGTTCCGCTATCCACTGTTACTTACATTTGTTCCCCTGAATTCCTTGTACCTCTTCAGGGAAATACATGGTTAAGAACAGCTTTGCTAAGAGGATCATGTTTGGGCTATGGGAGAATTACTTTTATGTTTGCTTGTGATCCAGGCACCCTTGGGTATTAGCACTTTATTCGATTAACTAAAAAATGCTCCTTCATTGTTTAAATGGAAATAGGCAGTGTGATATGGTATTTAGGTCTTGCTTTTGAATGAATGAATTAATTTGTTTATTAATATAGCACCACAAGTGTACAAAGAGCTTTACAATTTAAGGCTTTAGACAATACAGGGTTCCAAGCTCTTTGTAGAGTGAAATATTGGGTGTAAGGTCCCTGCCTGAAAGCTTACAATCTAAAATGGTAATGGGACACACACAGAGTACATAAGGGTCAAGTGCTGAATACAGTGCTAGAGTTCTGATGATGATGGGAGGGGACACAAGTAAAGCAAATCATTTATAAGAACATTCTGTGTACAACATCAGTGCCTTCTAGCATGCTGAGGTTTTATCCCGGAGGTGCATTTTCAAGCAAGACTTGAAGACCATCAAAGAGGTGCAGAGGGGCAGGATGGGAGGTAGAACATTCCATAGATACGGAGCAATGAGAGAAAAAGGTTTGATATGCGAGAGGGCTGTAGACACAAAAGGACCTGAGAGAAGACAGTTATTGGCTGAGCGTAAGTGGCAGGATGGGGTGTAGCGGGAAATCATAGTTGAAATGTAAGGAGTAGAGGAGAGAAGGGTCTTGATTGAGAGAAGTAAGATTTTGTAAGCTATCTGAAATTTGACAGGCAGCCATTGGAGAGATTTGAGGAGGAGTGGGGCAGGGACAAACCTAAGTGACAAAAGAGTAATTTGAGCTGCAACATTCTGTATGGATTGAAGTGGATGGAGATAGGAGGCAGGAATGCCAGACAGCAGAAGTTTTCAGTATAAGAATTTTAGTTGTGGAGGAACAGAGGGAGGGACAGATTTTAGCAATGTTACGCAAAAGAAAGTTACAGGATTTAGCGATTGCATTAACATGAGGGGAGAATGAGAGAGACTTGTCAATTATCACTCCTAGACACAGTGCTTCCGATACTGGATTTATGGTAGTGCAGCAAACCAGTAGATGTATCACAGTGGCATTCCACCGATCAACGCGTTTCGAGTTTACCATGCTTATTTGTGATCAGAGACTCTGATACACTATGATACATCTACTGGTTTGCTGCTTCATGATTGTAAGTCTTGCCTTACAGTGTTTGATGGCCAAGAATGGAGGTACTATGTGCCTTTTTATTTCATCCTCTACAATAAAGTTGTATTGTTTGTACTGATGGATATGGACTTGTATATGAAAGTGCGATTTTATTTTGTGTCGTATTTGTATTCTACTGGGAGTTTATAGAGAAACTCTCTTTTTGCACCTGGAGCACAATTCCATTCTTATATTAATAGAGATTATATGACATGTGGTAAGGACATTATATACAAGATTATAATTTGTGACTAGACCTCATTCAATTTATGCACAGCCCTATATTATTGGAAGTAGGAGCTGTTGAATTTGGTACTGCATGCAGAGATGTATAAAAGCCATTCTTAGTGTATGTTTAAGAGCAGTCTTAAACTTGCAACGACAGGTCATCTTTATAAAGAAGTTTATAAAAATATATATTTGAGAATATTCTGAGACAATTCTGAAAACATTCAGAATATTTTTTCCACATACATAGCTGTTAGTATATACTTCCATCAAGAACAGATTATGCCTAGGGTAAAGTTTTCCCTCTGTTTTGCTGTAATTAGCACATTGCTTTATAAATTCATTATGGGGGAGTTTTATAAAACTGGTGATAAAGTGTCACGGTTTTGAAGACTCTCAGACTTAAGGTTTTGGTAAAAACGAAACTTTATTAAAAAGTTAAGGCAATCCCCGTAGGGTATTCATACATAACAATACAACAACAATAGTAGTAGAATAAGTTCTACCGGCCTTGCCAATGATACCGGGCAAGGCAACCCAAGTGACAGGAATATTTACAATAGGCTCTACTGGCCTTGCCTATACCGGGTAAGGCAACCGTCAGATGACATGTACCGGTTCTACCGGCCTTACCAATACCAGGCAAGGCAGCCCAAGGGACAGTACAATAACAATAGGCTCTACCGGCCTTGCCAATACCGGGTAAGGCAACCGTGAGGTGAAATGTACTGGTTCTACCAGCCTTACCAATACCGGGCAAGGCAGCCCAAGGGACAGTACAATAACAATAGGCTCTACCGGCCTTGCCAATACCGGGTAAGGCAACCGTGAGGTGAAATGTACCGGTTCTACCGGCCTTACCAATACCGGGCAAGGCAGCCCAAGGGAGGCTGAGTGTAGGCTCTACTGGCCCTGCCAATACCGGGTAAGGCAACCCTCAAGATGGTAACGTGCAAAGGTTCTACCGGCCTTACCAATACCAGGCAGGGCAGCCCAAAGCGTAGGTCAGCTGTCAGATGACTATGACAGCAGATAGGAATAGAAACAATGGCCTAATCGCAGCAGAAGTCTATTGCCAGGAAGTATCAGACAACTGCATAGGAAGCGTACAGTGAACTGTCCTCAGAACTAGAGTTCAGGAGCAAGCCAACGTCCTAGCGTTGGACCAACGGTATAAGCGCAACCAGGCTTAATGGGGTAAACCAGCGTCCGCACGCTGGGACCAACAGTAATTCTCACAACCAGGTAATATGGAGTAAACCAGCGTCCGCACGCTGGGACCAACTGTAATTCTCTCAACCAGGTAATATGGAGTAAACCTGCGTCCGCATGCTGGGACTAACAGTAATTCTCGCAACCAGGTTAATATGGAGTAAACCAGCGTCTGCACACTAGGACAAACAGTAATTCTCGCAACCAGGTTAAAGTGGAGTAAACCAGCGTCCGCACGCTGGAACCAACAGTAATTCTCGCAACCAAGTAATATGGAGTAAACCAGTGTCCACACGCTGGGACCAACAGTGATTCTCGCAACCAGGTAATATGGAGTAAACCAGCGTCCACACGCTGGGACCAACAGTGATTTTCGTAACCAGGTTAATATGGAGTAAACCAGCGTCCGCACGCTGGGACCAACAGTGATTCTCGCAACCAGGTTAATATGGAGTAAACCAGCGTCCGCACGCTGGGACCAACAGTGATTCTCGCAACCAGGTTAATATGGAGTAAACCAGCGTTCGCACGCTGGGACCAACAGTAATTCTCGCAACCAGGTTAATGTGGAGTAAACCAGCATCCGCACGCTGGGACCAACAGTAATTCTCACAACCAAGTAATATGGAGTAAACCAGCGTCCGCACGATGGGACCAACAGTGATTCTCGCAACCAGGTAATATGGAGTAAACCAGCGTCCGCTTGCTGGAATCAGCCACTACAGCTGAAGCGGAAGGTAATAATGTCGCCGGAGCGACTAGGCAAGAGCGAGAGCCCTGACTCTAGCGGGAATCCACAGAAGCGAGACTGAAGCGGTGACAGGAGACCGGAACACAAGAATCGATGACAGAGAGCAACCGGCAGGAGCGACGGTAGGCTGGAGACTCAGGAACTCAGGAGGATTAACCCGCGAGGTGCTGGAACATGGGAACACCGGAACACTGGAACGATAGTGCACAGGAACACCGGAATACAGGATCACTGGAACGCTGGAACACCGGAACGCAGGAACGGCAGGCCCAGAAGCCTGACAGCTGGTCAGGACTGGTGAGGTCAGAAACATCACGAAAGTACAACCTGGGAGTGCCCAACCAGGGTTTAAAAAGGCAAAGTGAGGAGGGCTAATAGCAGACAACCAATGAGTAGTTCCCAGCAAGTGATAGACACCAGAAAGCACAATTCACGGGCACCGTGATATAAAGAAAGCGTATGTAAAACTGTTACAAAGCTACATAAGGGTATGTATAAACTTTTAGCAACATTTTCATTTGATGCTAACGCCAGTCAGTCGACTTTTTTGAAAAGGGGAGTAGTGATCTTGTTCAAATAAAAATTGTGTTTCAACATATTTATAAAGAAATTCCTTAATTTTCCAAAATAAAGGCAGTTTTAGTGATAAAATTATAATGACAGGTATAACATGTTCTTAATGGAAGACAACTATATGTGTGAAAAATATTTTTATTGGTAGATTTTTTGTGAATTTTCTCAGCATATTCTCAGATATACATATTTATAAGCCTGACGACACTAGAAGGGAGTGCTACAACAGATCCACAGTTTCTTCCACAGCCAAGCAATGCCCAGGATATGTATCCCATAAAAATCAATTTATTTAACTCTTTTAAAAGCATCTCCATGAGTACAGGTTCATGCTAAGAAACACAAAGGAAGACAGACTGAGGACATAAAAAAACACAAACCGCCCAACGCGTTTCGTGATGATTTTCACTCATTCATAGGCCTATGACTAAGGGAAAACGCTCACAAAACGTGTTCGGCATGAACCTGGAATTAGTACTTAGAGAAAATGTCACATCACATATAGCTTTATGACACTTCTTGACAATTTTGCAGGCACTTTCTTTTTTACTCCTTCTTTTTTATGCATCTCTCCCTATGGTCTAAAAGGGATAGTAATGTTGCATAATAAAAGCAGCTCTAATTAATCATCATAGTATTTGGACTTTGGAGAGTGTTATTTCAATTCTGTCAGAATTGTAGTTCCAGAGTAATTCAATGACAAAGTATCCCCCCTCCCGCCCCTTTTACTGATGTAACACTGCTCAGCCAAAGCAGAAGGGAGGTGCCCAGGTAGATTGCAGAGAGAGACAATCTTCAATTAAGATGACGGAAACTTGTCAAGGGGGAAGGGCTTTCATTGTTTTCATACAAAGAAGATTGTCCCCTGCTGTTATCTGTCTGGTCTTACAACCAGATTCACATCTGAGAAGAGATTGCTTACACTAGGTAAAAGGGGCGGGAGGGGCAAACTTTGCTTGTGAATATCTCTTAAACCATAAAGGTTTGAGAGATAAGACTTATATCGTTCTTCATGTTTTTTTTTTATAAATAAAATAAAGATAAAATGAAGTATTACTATCCCTTTAATTCAGCAAGCTAGAGATGCACAATTCTGGAGCAAACCAACTGCATAACAATGGAAAAAATACATTCCCATTGATTCAAATGGGCTTTTAACCTCTTCAGTGCTACAGAAGTTTCCAATGAGAAGCAAACCATTTGAGACTACTCAAGTACGCAAAGGGTTAAAAGACCATTTAAAACAAGGAGGATTTGGAGAATTTTAATTTGGCCCCTGTGGTCCAGCTGGTTTACCTCAGAACTGAGCCTTTTTAGCTTGCTGAAAAAGGCCCCATGTGGATAATATCTTGCTTATTTTATTATTATTACATGAAATTTGCAGTCCAAATGAGGCAACCATCTAATTTTGCAGCTTAGTAAACAGTCAAGCATATAACTTATGTCTCTGATGTCTGAAGGGTGTGGGGATATCTTTTACCATTGTACAAGGTGGACATACCTAGAGGCAATGTGGCCATTTAAATATGACTGCTAATGGGTGGGAAGCAGGCATGGCAACCATCAGTAAATTTACTGTTAAGAATAATTTCTTTAAATTACGTCTATAAAAAATGTAGTGTCACTAAAATTTAATAGGCAAAGAAAAGTGTCAGTAAAAATGTCTAGATGTATATAACTTTTGCTAGTAATAAAAAAAATGTACAGAGGTTGGTAAATCTGGTAAGGAGATAGCAGGTCTTCATCTTAGAGAAGCACAGGGCTAGGCAACCTTTGGAATTCTACTTGTTGGGGCGCTGTAGTCTCCAAAAGCTGGAGTGCCAAAGGTCGCCTACCTCAGTACCAAACCATGTATATCTGTAGTTTTGTGGGGTTTCATTTTTGCTTTATTTTTTTCAATGGAAGAATATAATCTATAAATGTTATTAAAAAAGAACCAGGAGTATCCTAATATTGTTTTCTTTTTTCATCACCTTCCTGCTTTGTGTCCCTAGGTTAACAATAATGGGGTAATTTCTTTTGGACTTGCTGTATCCAAGTACACCCCTGATGCATTCCCTCTGGCTGATGGTAGCCCCTTTGTTGCCCCTTTCTGGGGGGATGTGGACAATCGCATTGGAGGGAAAGTGTATTATCGTGAGAGCACAGACCCAAAGCTTCTGAAGCAGATATCTGATGACATGCTGAAGTATTATCCAAATGTTCATTATCAAGCAAAGTGGGCTTTTGTAGCCACTTGGGATAAAGTGAATTACTTTGGGTCATTATCCAAAAAGGTTTGTGTATTTTTAGTTTTTTCTTTTTCTGCTTAAAGGAGATGTATACCCTTGGGGGCAAACTAACTGCATCATAAGTGACAAAGACACACTCTCAATGCTTTACATTGGACTTTTAACACTTTGAATGATAGAGAGGTCTCCAAAGCATTGCTTCACTTTTCAATGCATTGAAGACCTCTCTTGCATTCAATGTATTTGAGATGTATCTAGAATTCATGAAGTTAAAAGCCATATTTAAATCACTGGGAATGTTTATTTTTCCCCTATTGTGCAGCTGGTTTGCTTCAGAATTACTCCAGTTTTCTTTTTGCATACAGCTCTTGTTATGTGCAGGGCCTGATTTACATCTTAGGAGCCCGTAGGCACAGAAATCTGAAGCACCTTCCCCCCACATTGGCCATCTCCACTGAACACCTACACAATGCTCCAAATCTCCACATTACCCCCCACATAACCATATTGCCCTCACATTGCCCCCCATCAGCTCCATATTGCCCCCATCAGCTCCATATTGCCCCCCATCAGCTCCATATTGCCCTCACATTGCACCCATCAGCTCCAACTTGCCCCATCAGCTCCAACTTGCCTCCACATTGCCCCCATCATCTCCAACTTGCCCCCATCATCTCCATTGCCCCCATCAGCTCCAACTTGCCCTCACATTGCCCCATCATCTCCAACTTGCCCCATCAGCTCCAACTTGCCCTCGCATTGCCCCCTCATCTCCAACTTGCCCCCATCAGCTCCAACTTGCCCTCACATTGCCCCCATCATCTCCACACTGCCCCCATCATCTTCACATTGCCCCCCCATATCCATTTCCTACCTCCCTGGTGGTCCAGCGGCAGGAAAAGTCTGTGCCTCCTTCTGCACAGACTGTATGCTTTTGCTCCCGCGCGGTCTTCTCTTCTATGATGCAGAGTGCTGGGAGATGAAGTCATCTACCAGCGCTCTGCATTACTAAAGAGCTGACGAGGAAGCAACAGCATACAGGTCTGTGCCGAAGAAGGCACAGATCTTACTATGCGGCTGGTTACTGCTGTCACTGTGCTCAATGCAAGCGCTGTGAATAAAAATATTTTTTTAAAAAAATTGATTTCAGTGACAGGCGCCCCTCTGTGGGGTGCACCTGTAGGCAGATGCTTACTCTGCCTTATGGCAAATCCAGCCCTGGTTATGTGTGGTTATTCATTTTATTAACCCTTTGAGTTCCATAGGTGTTTGCATGCCCCTCTGGCACTCAAAGGGTTAAGAGAAGCAGTTACCTAAGTAGGTGTCCATCATTCATCCATCTCTATTGTTTTTGTTTTTTCTTTTCTGAGAATGTTTCATTGATGTTAAAGGGCCAAGGGGGGGGGGGGGGTGTCTCTAGCAGTCATTTCACTAAGCCTGCTAAAATCTATTGCAATGTTAGGTAACTTTTGGGACTTCAGGAGGGTGATGCACTAAGGTGTGATAAAGAGTTGATAACGTGGAGAAGACTTCTCCTGTGAGATCACTTCTCCAGTTCCTATATTATTCTAAGAAGCCTATGCACTAAGAATTATCAAGTGTTAGAGACCTTGTGCAGTGGTTCTCAACCTTTTTTTTGTTCAAGGCACCCCTAACACTTTATAGGTCATTTATAAGCACGTAATGGATGATACAAATGCATAAAGATATAGAACTCAAAGGTCTTGCAATCAGAATAATTAAATTAACTTACAGTGCAGGCAAATTTCCAGAAGTAGACATTTGAAACTCAGTATTCACATTTTATCAAAGTCTTTATAGAAAAGATGGGGCACCCTGAGTGGATGCCCATGGAACACCAAAGTGCCAACGCATCCTGGTTGAGAACCATTGTCTTTGTGCAAAGCTTCCATAGAAAAACATAGGAATTGGAGAAGTGAAATTACTGGAGAGGTCTTCACCACTTTCTCCCCACTTTATCCTACTTTTGTATATCTCCCCCCCAGTTGTTGGAAACTACAACTCCCATCAACCCAGTGGTTGGCTGATTGGGGATAATGGATACATTCTCCTACAGCTGGAGTGCCAAAGGTTGAGTACTCCTGGATGATTCTTTATTTGAGGAGTTGTGAATGAAATACAGATCTAAAGTGGGCTTTAACAAATACAAGCAAATGCTATGAAAATATATATAAATAGATATACCGTATTTGACAAGTATAGGAAAGACTCCAACCTGAGTCATTATGTTAAAGGGGAACTTTAATCTCTAAAAAACATTTTGCCATATGATTAGCTATGAAAATAGTATTAGAATTTTTTTTCTTTTGCATTTACTTACTTTGTAAGATAAGCACACTTCAATCTTACTTTGTCAGATATGCAGACTTCAGTCTGTGCAAGCTCAGTATAATGATAAACGGAGCTTGCTGTAATGATAGACATGAGGCACACCACTACGAAGGGAAGCATGAACGCGCTCCCTGGGGCATCTGGGAGGGAAGTGGGAGGAGAATTATAGCACTGGAAAGTCCTGCAGAGCTGTGCCGAAGATTCAGCGTGCCACAGAATGTGGAAGTGCACAGACTGAAGACTAAATATTTTACAATGTACATAAATGCAGAAAAAAATAAACACGATTCCTAATACTATTTTCATAGCTAAGAACATGGCAAACATTTTTTTAGAGGTGAAGGTTCCCCATTAAATTAAGAACCATTTATTCTATAGCTTCATGCATTTCATAAGTATGTGAATTAACTGCAATTCATTTAACAGCACTTTGAATTCTGGATTCTTTACAATACTTCTGCCCCCGATGACATGCACTATGCACTCATACTTCAAAAGAAATCAACTGAGCATCTCTCTGGCACGCAAAGGGTTACAATAAAACTATCATGATGAAAAATATAGTTTTATCGGATCCTGAAATTGTTGTGTTGAATTACATTTAGAAGAGCAATACTGTAAAAATGTGTTTTATTGACTTTATTCATCAAGCTAAGGAGGTGCATCTATCTATCTATCCACACACACACATACACAAGCACAAAAGGAACAGTATTTTTCTTTAACACTTTGAGTGCTAGAGGGGTGTGTGAAACATTTCTCTGCAATACAGAGCCGGATCATCTATTATGGCAACCTAGGCTACTGCCTAGGCCCCACAGCAATATGAGGGGCTCTGGATGCAAGTGAAAGACCACAGAGGGGGCCCTGCTGCTAGCTACTTGTGTCAGATGCCCATTTTATTGAATGGCCAGCTTCATCCAGTTGTATCCACTTCTATTATATCCATATCAGTACCTGCTAGCAGCACTCTGTGTCAGAAGCAAGAGACGTGGGGCCCCAAACTGGTACCCTGCCTAGGGCCCCATGGAGCCTTAATCCATCTCTGCTGCAATATGTTACACACTCCTCTGGCACTCAGCATTAAAGAACAACTGACTCCTCTCAATAATAACACCCTTTTTTCCTTACTATGCCCAGAAAATCTTAATGGTCCCTATGAATTTTGCCTTTGTGCATTTATTTAAAATATCTTCAGCCCCAGATGTCCTGTCCATGGAGGTAGACTTAACAGTTTCTGTTTCTTCAAAATAAAGCAGGTTGGTGAGATGGCTCGGTTGGTTAAATCACTGGCTGTGGAATCTGTTCCAACCACAAGGTTGCAGGTTCTAGTACTACTGAAGTCAGCTCAGCCTTCCACACCTCTTAAGTGTCCCTCTGTAGGAGGGAGAGTCCCTCTTTCCCACCCCGATGTCCCTCTTTTTAGAAGACCAGACTATGTGGAGTGGGTATAAGTGTATCACATTGTTCCACAGCAATAACACTAACATTAATGCTTGTTTAAACTTCAGTATATATGTTTATAAATTAGTTTTTGTAAATAAAATACTTTGGTCTTGTTCTAACTAATTTATTCAATTCCAAAAAAGGTGTTAGTAGGTGGTGAAATAACCTGAAAATTATCTGTAATGCACTGCCCACCAGCCATGCCACCAACAACACCCCCTAAAACAGAAGTGTCCCTCTTTGGCCATTTGAAATGTTGGGAGGCATGCCCTTCTGAGGTAGATAAAATGAATTCCGGACATATTTGAAAACAAGAGATAATGTCAATGTATTCTTCCTGGTAAAATTAATTTGCAAAAAAACAAAAAAGTGCATGTTCTGACTAAGACCACAAGGGCTCTTTCACACAGGATACTTTGTAGCATGACTTTTTTAACTCTACAATGTAGCAAAGTTTTCCCAACATCCCATTCGCTGAATAGAAACAGAAAAAAATAAAAATGCAGGTAATACACAGCCACCTGCAACAGCTTTGCAAATTCCAATGCAATTCCATTAAAATTAACACTACAAATGTGTAGCTGCATCACTGCACTGCCTTAGGAAAGATGCAGCATGCTTCTGTACATCTCTCTGCAACAACTGCAGCTTATGCTATCTGTGCAAATTTACCCATAGGATACAATAGTCCATATTTATAAAAGTAAACTGGATTTATTTGGGGGTAAACCAACTGCCCTACAGGGTACAATAAAAACTCTGTTACATAAAATTTGTCTTTTAACCCCTTGAATTCTAGAGAGGTCTCTTCAAGTTCCTGGAAATTTAGAACGTTTCATTTGTCCCCTATTTCACAGCTGGTTTACCCCAGAATAACAAGGGTCAATGACTGTCAACTAATGCATTTTTTTTCTTTCACTATTTTCTGTCAGTGTAACAATGCCACCCATGTGTAAGAGGCGTTAAGGACCAGACGGGAGTACAGTGCATTAAAAAACAATGTATTCTTCACCCCTCTGGTTATTAATGGGGTAGTAATACTTGTTTTATAAAAACTTTAATATTGTAATTATTAAATAAATAAAACAAAGCATCAAAATCTATTTGCTATAACTTTCATAGCGTTAGTGTAATGCCGAAGCAAAGTTTACCCCTTCTGCCCCTTTTACCCACATCAGCTCTCTAGCTGACAAGCTTGGATTCTGGGCTGCAGACCAGGCGGCTCATCTGGAGAGCTGCAATAGTGGTGGATACAAAGAAAATCTTCTTGATAACAGTCTACTGCCTCAAACCAGGCACACTTTGTAGACCATGGTCATGAAGAATTTCTTTGTATGCACTGTTATTCTAGCTCTCCAGATGAGCCATCCAGTCTTCAGACCAGAATCCAAGTTTGTTAGCTAGAGCGCTGACGTAGCTAAAAGGGATGAGTAAACTTTACATCGAGATTACACTAAAACTATTACATTTATAGTAAAAAGACTTTGATGCATTGCTTTATTTATTTAATAACTACAATATTAAAGCTTTCATAAAACAAGTATTACAATCAGAGACGGATTAAGGTTCCAAAGGGCCCTAGGCAAGGTACCAGTTTGGGGCCCCACATCTCTTGATTCAGTGCTTCTTACACAACATGCTGCTAGCAGGTAGCAACTGCAGAGCCTCTGTTTGTGACCCATAGCTCACAGCCAGGGCCCCTCATTTTGCCTGGGCACTAGGCAGAAGCCTAGGTTGAAATAATGGATGATCCGGCTCTGATTACAATCCCTTTAACCCCTTAAGGACCGGACGTTATGGGACATTTCCATCCCATAACGACCGCATAGGGGCACTTTGAGGCGCCGGTACACGTGACCTGTCACGTGTATCGGCGCGTCACTATGGGGCTTGAAACAGATCGCTCCGATCTTGGAGCGGTCTATTTCATGCCCTATTTTTACTTACAGCGCTCCCGGTAGAGCGCTGTAAGTAAAAAGTACGTGACGTACCAGGACCGTCAAGGGTCTTTCAAGCAAGTTTACCCTTGACGGTCCTGGTACGTCAAGGGTCCCTAAGGGGTTAAAGGATAAGATTCCATGTGCAGTGAGCTGAATCTGAGGCCCTGTGACTCTGTCAGCAACTGAACATCAGGACTGATTGAAGACGTTCTCTCTTGAACAAAGGCACATGGTCAAAATTCACAGGACTGTTAGGATGTTCTAGCCATAGTAAGGTAAGTGGGGTTTTTTATTAGGTGTTAGTTCTCCTTTAACAAGTTTTTTCTGAGTGCCTAAATCCAGGTGAATGATAGATCAACACCTTGTGTCATGAAAACAAATAGGATATGCAACAGAAGCCGGATCAGAGTACCCCATTCTCTGCCAAACTATTTAAGGAGTAAGCACATGATAAGACATGTGAATCCAGAAATCAAATGAAATTTTTTCAAAACCACAAAAGTAATACATTAGCTGCCAAAGATAACTTGTGCACATCCCCTCCCAGGTTCATTTTGAGCTGACTGCATAGACCTGACGTGTCCAAGTTTTTTCATTCGTAAACACATAAGAAATCCATATGTGTTAGGGCCACATTAATATTTTATTGATAACAATGGGGAATTATAGCCTGTTTGCTATTAAAAACATTGTGCACAGTTATATGTCTAGTGCTGGTCACTGATCAATTTGTATCTAGTCATTGAAAATAATGGCATATAACAGCCTTAACTGTTCTTGAGAACTATAGGGTGTCAATTACACAATGGTAGTGGTGTGCAGAGAGTTAGACCTTACCGGTCTACTAGTACATGCATGGTAGCTAATTACATAAAAAAATATTTTGTTAAAAATCTCCAGGCCAGCTGTACCCTGAGGTAAGATGGGCCACATTTGGCCCATGGACTACATATTGGAAAATATACTCTAGTGGTGACTGATAACAAGATTCACTCCAAGGGCTTTATATATATATACTAGTTGAAGAGCCTGTTACACGGGCCACAGTGCCACTGGCAGCCGGTCGCGGGGCAGTCATGTGCAGTAGAGACTGCCCACAGCGAGGCTGATACAGAGCGGGAAGCTCCTTTGGAGTGCCCAGCTCTGTATCATCCGTGACAATGGCAGTCTCTACTGCGCATGACTGCGGCATTACACACATTTTAGCAAATTATTATATAGGATATGGACCTTGAGTCCAACAAAGGATCAAACATTATGGTTGAATATTCTAAATAGGGACTGACAAAAGTAGGCTAACCTCTTGGATGCTAGAGAGGTCTCCAACTCATTGTATCACAATACATTAGAGACCTCTCTAGCAACCAAGGGATTAACCCTTTGAGTGCCAGAGAGGTACGTAATGCATTGCTCTGCAATGCGTTGTGTACCTCTCTGGCACTCAAGGGGTTAAAGTAGAACAGTGCAACTTTACATATGGGCATGCACTGAGGCAAAATAAAGTGGATGCGTGCTGTCTGGGGTGAAATTAGGCTGTGTGTGGGAGAGGGAAATCATTTCCTCTTCCAGGTGTACCAGGGAATGGTTGGGGGGCACCGGAGAAGCCATTGAGAGGTACATGAAACTTCAGGTCCACCTGTTGTTTATCATTGTGCTATGTAGATTTATACTGTTAGGAGAATTAGGCTTATGTGTACTTATCAGCAGGGCTTTATTGTTGGAGTTCTCAGGTTTACTCAATGCTGGTATCGCCCCCCCAAAAAAAAAGTAAATATCATATTTAATATTTTACTCCAAAAATCTGATAATACATTATAGAGCACCAGCACCTTTTCCAGAAAAAAATCCCTATATATCAGTGACTACATATAAGGTCAAAGACAATTAGGCCTAGGTTATATTAACACTTTGAGTGCCATAGAGGTGCTGAGCGCATCGCTTCACAATGTGTTACGTACCCCTCTGACATCCAAAGGGGTTAACACTTTAAGGATTATAGGGATGTAGAATAAAATGCAGTGCAATCGGTTGTGCACCCCCTGTGGTCGTTAACTTTATAAATGCCAATGTGTTGGACACCCCTCTGGCACTTAAAGGATTAAAAGAAGGTCCTCCAAGCAAGCAAAAAATTAGATCATGTTGTAACACCTTGGCTGATAGTGGGTTATGCAGTATATTGCCTTTCAATGTACTGGAAATGTCTGTAGCATCCAAGGGGTTAAAATGTTTGTTTTTCTTTTATGTTACAAAACTGTAATGCTTGAATTGATGCATTACAAGTTTTAAGGATAGAAATACAAAAATATATTTCCCTTAACCCTTTGAGTGCCAGAGGAGCAAGCAAAGCATTGCACTCAAAAGGTTAATACAACCACTATTGGTTGGCCAATGCATGAACCGAACATCACTTTATGTAATATAATATAATCTTGAAATTGAATGCTATGATCCTTGGTTTCTTTGTAATCGAACGAAATGTAAATCTGTTATTAACATGGATTTTGTCAGTGAATGCTCATTAGTAGGGATACATGAAACAACAGAATTATCAGAGCTTTTTGCATTCCTTTCAGTGCATATTGATTGAATACTAAACTGAGCGTTTGCCCTAAAACATCCAGTACATGTTTTAATATCCTAGATCTATATGTAAAATTAATCCTGTATATCTTTTATTTAGAGAAACACTTTCCAGGCGGTTCTGACCACTGATGGCAAAAGATCTTTTGTTATACTGAACTATGGTAAAATCACCTGGACAACTGGTTCAGCCAGTGGTGGTGATCGACTAACAGGATCAGGAGGCACCTCAGCACAGGTAACAGATATGACCAGATTGTGTAGTTATGAGTAAATATATACATGGCTTGTACAAGGGTACCCTAGGTAATCCTATAGTTGGGAGTCATCAGAATTAATCCATGTTAAAACCCATCCCCTCTTAATGAGATTTAAGACACAGAGTGTGTTAGTATGATTAAATGGTCTACCATATTAATTATATTTATTTCATTTGAATAAAGAGAATGACCAAGAGCCATTGAGGCTGATGCACTAAGAATAACTGGGGCAATTCTGGAGAAAACAAACTGCATTGTAGAATGCACATAATAACCCTCCACATGACCATCGATGTAAATATGGTTTTTAACCCATGCTATATAAAGTGGTCTATAGCAATTTGGTGAAATCTTCTACTACATTCAAGTGACTAAAAACCCCTTAAAATCAATTGCCTCTGTTACTCTTAGTACATCAGTGTCTGGCATCCTATAGAAAAGTCTTTGCTGCCTCTGCCTTAATTCTGACTCCCTAGGCAGTTGTTAAATTTTCTAAGTGCTTGCACCATCCCTGAATATATAAAATAATACTTAGATGAAGAATACAAATGTGTAAATAGCAGACATATAGGAAAAGATAATTGAATGTCCTGGAATAATGCCCTTCACCAGTTTATCTTTGGACTGTATTCACTCACGCATCAATCAGTACATAGATCTTGTATGCCTGCTCCTCACTGAGCTGGCTTATCCCATTCATTTAGATGGGATGTCAAACCAATGCATAAGGCCTATATATCTGCATAGGCACATTCATGACTGTGAATAGTACTCAAACATGAGTAAGTCCTACTTATGCAGATTTCATATTCATTCCTTTCCTAGAATACACTTGTGTACACTAGAAGAATATATATATATATATATATATATATATATATAAATACACTGACATTTACTTAAAAATTACATTTCCTGCAGCTAGTGAATTGCAGCAGAAAGTATATGTTGGAGAATAAAGAAGAGTATAGCAGGGGGAACAAGGAACAGAGTGGTGAGGGGTAGGGAATACATTGGATGTAAGTTAGAAGGAAGATGACAAGGGAGAGAAGAAAAAGTGTAATAATGGGCGAAGTGAGAGAAGACATGAGACAAACAGTGACATAAAGGATTAGTTAAGTTGTATGATGCAAGTACCACATTCTCAACAGCCCAGTAGAGTGGTATAGCCAGTGATAAGTCAAATACCCCGACAGTTGTACACACACAGAGTCTTGCTCCTGCAGACCAATGTTGAAGACAGTAAAGGTCTTCTCCTCATTTTAGCGTAGACCTGCTTCCCAAAATAGATAACTGGTTACATTCTCAGTTAGTGATTTTCATGCTTCTTTTCAGTTTTGTACCCACTATCACCTCTCATCACATTAATGCCATAAGCATGGGTTTGTGACATGGTAAAATATTTATAGATGCTGCCAAGTACCTGGTAAAACATTCCAGGAAACTAAGTTCACCCATTCCCATCTGGAAGTCTAATAGATACACACCCCACACACACACCCCACACACACACCACACACACCACACTCTCTCTTACTGCCAGCAGTGAGACAGAATGTAATTACTATTATTTGCTATGAAATCCACATAAGTATGTTTTTCCATACTGATAGAGTCACAGACAAATAGTGCATAAAGTAACACACTATGGCCTCGATACTATGATCAACGCTAAAAAAAAGGCGTGTTTTCTAAAATCAGGTTTTACTATCCTATTACCCAAGTTTTGAAAACAAAATCAGCGGTAATTATATGCACCATCAGTCAAAAAGAAGCCCGTAGGAAACAACTAAAAACAACGAGCAAATAACATTCTATTACCTATGGTCAGTATTACCACGTTTTTTATGTTATATGGGCTTTCTTATTATAATTATTGTTATTTTTATTATAAATATATAGTTCAGACCAGAAGGATAGGTGATCCATGGGGCGACATTTTCCAGGCTTTTTTAACGTGTACCATAGGTTATATGCTCTTTTTCTAAATATACATTGATTTCAGATCTTGAGGGGAGCATCAGGAGGGGTCCTGATGTCCCCCTTGAGGCCTGAACTATATATTTATAATAAAAATATCAATAATTATAATAAGAAAGCCCATATAACATATGTTACACATATGTTATATGGGCTTTAGTGAAAATGCCGGCAATTGTCACTCGCATTGATTACCTATCCTATCAAAAAGTTCAGACCTCAAGGGAGGTACTGATGCCCTCCCCCTTGAGGTCTGAACTTTTTGTTTTACTACAATAAAAAATACAAAACAAAATAACATTTATTACACATATACAGGCAAGGTAGGCATCCACATATCTTGTCTATTAACCCTTTGAATACCAGAGGGGTAGCAAACACTTTGCAATGCGTTGCTACCTCTCTGGTACTCAAAGGGTTAATCATGCAGTACATAAGCAACAAGACATGTTGAAAAAAATTGGAGAAGAAACCACGTCGATTTAAAATGGAGAAAGAAAGTCATGGGAGCATTATAAGTTGAACTTCAAAGTGTGGGTTAATATGTTGAATGGGAGCAATATTTGTCGAATTAAAATGGAGAAAGAAAGCACTATAAGTCAAATTTCAAAGGGGGGGGGTTAATATGTTGAAGGGAGGCACTCTATGACGGAGTTCCATAATGTGGGGAACACATCTAATGCTAAACGTGATCTTTCTGTCATCAAACCTATGTCTATTTCCTTGGACTTTGACATTTAGTGTGTTTTTTAGGCGGTAGTTGAATAGAAGCAGACAGCGTAATTTTTGTCTGTGTGTCAAAATGTGCTGTCTACACAGGTTTTGTTTTACTGTGGTTCTGCAATAGAATACAGGTAAAACACTTTTGCAAAATACACATTGCTTGTTTTTAATGTAACGCCGGTTTTGGCTCAGGTAATAGTATTGAGCCCCAAATATTTTGCTTTGTGTGTTTTAACAAACGAGCTTTGAGAAAAACTGTCTCGTCATGAAACAGTTACTAACTTCTTTGCAGTGACCTCATTCTTGGATATGAAGCTAAAATATGTAGTCTAATCTGAACTGTCCATACCTGGATGTCAGGGAAGGGAAAAATGCTGATGGTAGTAACAACTGTGGAGTGAGAGAGAGAGAAGGACCAGTCCAAAATGTTCAAAAAGCTACTTCTTTTAGTAAATGGGGGCTCAATAACATATATTATCCCTTTTTTAATTTTTCTTTCTCAGGCGGGATTTAACAGTGGAGACAAGACTAATTACTTCAATGTCCCTGGCTCTAGGACTCCTGATATCATTAATATTAATAAAACATCCAATGTAAATACTCCTGGGCGCTGGGTCTTCCAAGTGGACAAGTTCAGGGTCCCTGGTGGCTGTGTATTTGAAGGTAACTTGTTTATGTGATTATTTATGACACTTATGTACTGAGAAGAACTGCACTAGATAAATAGAATTCTCCCAATACTTATTCATTTAAATTGATGGTAAACTTCCTTTTCTGCCTTTGCATTTTTTGCAACAACAAAATATGTGAAGCCAAATCCCCTTTATTTTTTATTTTCTTTTAAACGTTTTTTTATAACTTTTATGTCCCTAACATTGAGCTTTCTGTTGAGAACAGTGAAATCAGGGATAATGGTTCAATGTAGCACTATGTCTAAAGCAAAAATGATGGAGGGGGAGCTAGGGAACTCTCTTTCTCCAGTCTTTTTATATAAAGCATAGAGCAGTGGTTCTCAGTCTTTTTTTGCTGAAGGCACCCCTAACATGCAATCTGGAACTTTCAGGGCACCCCTAGCACATGTAATGTAATTTATCAAGGGCATAATGAAGTGTTCGATACATAAATATATAGTTATTATTAGGTCTCACAATCATGCTAACAATAATAAACATTTTTTGCAGAACAATTTCCACAAATAAACATTTAAAACTCAAAATTCACATTTTTGCGAAAGTCTTCATAGAAAACATGGGGAACCCTAAGCTGATGTCGGTGGCACACCAAAGTGCCACGGCACCCTGTTTGAGAACCACTGGTATAGAGAGCCCTCAGTGCTCTGTATATTGTATAACTTTTCTCACTTGTTTCCCAACATGTATTTTCTGATAATTTAGGGAACTACTCTCAGGTCTAACACTCAGCTTGACTTTCACTGGACCAAGTCACATATGTACAATCTTGTAAATGGATCTGGGGAACTGAGCAGAGCTCCACTCTGTTCCCCAGCTGCCTCAATTGGTCTGTCACTGGGGTGAATGCATGTAAGCAATTCCACATTGATATAAGTGCAGTAATACATTTCAGACCCTATGCCTGCCTAACACCAATTTACTAAGCTACCTACACCTTAATCCCTCCTTTTAGTACTGCTTAGATAGAGGGAAGGACAATGGGGCAGTTTATGGGCATCTCATGACATTCCTTTCCTCCGTGCCTTGTTTAATGTTATGTAGTAAACAAGATATAGAGGTAATGGTGTGAGTTTATGCTATGGGGCAGGTGTATAGGGGTTGCTAGCACTCCTAACTGTAGACCTAATGGTGACAGACTGTCCCTGATATGTACTACAGAGCTTATATGCGGCAGTGCATACCCTGAACTGTAACTGCATGCATTAGAGTTTAACACTAGTGGAACTGCACTGGTGAAGTCATACATTCGCCTGACTGAGTCTCTGTACATGTATGTATTCTTATTAATGGAGATAGGGAATCTGACTCTATTCATGATAATTCGTAAACACTGCCAGACCTGTATGTATTCTAATGAATAGGGCTGGGTCCCTCAGCTCCAATTTACTAAGTCACCTAAACCAAAATTCCTTCCTTTAATGCAGAGGCTGTTCCTATGTTCACCTTTGACAGCTGATAGGCAGTTTGCATGCTGCAGACCCACTACTGTGGTTATGAGACTGTGTATGTTCTAACCCTTTGAGTGCAATCGGGTGTGCACATCCCTCTAGCACTCAAAGGGTTAAAGGAAAGCTGCTGCTTTGATTAGTGCTGATGTCTTACAATGCATCCTCTCTGTCCCCCCAATTGCCCTCCTTAAACATTGTCATCAGTACTCATCATCATATCCTACAGGTCAAAATCTCATCCCATCCTCATGCATATCAAATTCTTAGTACATAAACATAATGTTTTGCACTTAGGATGTGTAAACAATACATTTTGGAGCTAATCAAATATGATCTGGAGATGATGGTGGTTATGGTGTTAGAGGCAGGAATTCATTGGAAAGATTATAATTTGTCCAAAGCATGGGAGGTGCTTGCAACTGATGTGTATGAGGACAAACACAGAAAGGCTCAGTTGCCTATGCCCATGATTCTGTTACATGCTAGAGAGGATTACATTGCTTTATATCACATTGGAGACCTCCATTGTCTCTAGGAGAAGAGTGGGCAGTATGAGATCCTGATCTGCTGTTGGACTATAATTCCATTATCATCTGCCAGCCTTGTCTGATGGGGAATGATGGGTGTTGTAGTCCTTCAACAGCTGGAAGACCTCACATTTCCCAGCCATTAAATAAGAGGTTAAGGTACTTGGCCCAGTCTTAGCATCATCTGCTCTTCTGGCAGTAACTAACATGACATTTATTAAACTGTTGGTCCCAATACTATATCTAACAACTTTAGCATTTCTGTCACAAAACAGCTTGAGTACCTATTCAAGTTGTACACTTTTTGTAGAATATATAACCCTTGGATATTAGATATGTCCTGAAAGCATTTCAGAACAATGCATTGGAGACATCTCTAGCATTCATGGGTGTAATGTACTGAGTTCCAGATTGGCACGCAACACATTAATCCAAAGTTGTTAGAATAATAATCAGTTCTGGAATCAGTACTGGAGAGGAATGAAGGAATCCAGTAAATGTGTAAGATAATCGTATAAATCATGTGTAACGCCGCGACATGTGCAGTAGACACTGCTGTGCGTGCTGCAGTCATGCGCAGTAGAGACTGCCCGCGCCGCAACTGATACAGAGCTGGCCGCTCCGAAGGAGCGTCCAGCTCTGTATCAGCCGTGGCGCGGGCAGTCTCTAATGCACATGACTGCCCTGCGACCGGGTGGCAGTGGCACTGTGGCCCGTGTAACGGGCTGTTCAACTAGTATCTCTATAAAACAGCAATCTGATAGAGATATCCCAATCATTGCAGAGGCCAAGGAACAACTTTTTGTTCTGCATGGGGGGCAAACAATTCCCTCTCCCTTCCTAGGGTTAGTATAAAAGGAAAATAAAAGGTATGCTTTCAGATTCAGTATGTTTACTACCAGAGTCAACCATTTTGACTCCACTGTGCCCTTCCTATAGTAAAGGAATTCCAATAGTCACATCTTCTAGTGCTTAACACTTGGGTGTCAAACTATGATCAGATGAGAGATGGCATATTTTAAGGATATTCCTAATTTTTCATTAATCATTGGCTCAGTTCTTTTAATTGTAAAGCCTGTACAAAAAAAGGAAAAATTAAGACACCCACCTCTAAAAACAAACAAAAAAAAGCAAACATGCACTTAACCTTAAGTGTGCCAGAGAGGTATCAAATGCACTGCAATGTAAAGCATTGGATACCACTCTGGCACTCAAAGAGTTAAAGGATGTACCATCTTAGGCCTTTGGGAACATAGTCTGAGAATAGTGGGTTAACAAATGTATGTATGTTCCATTGCTACTGATTGACCATATGGAATGCACACACTTCCATGTTACCTAGAAGTAGATGAGTATCACAGTGAGGCTGATGAACTAAGTAAGAGTAGAGCAATTTTAAACAAACCAACTAACCCACGGGGAACAAACACACAGTCTTACATTTCCAGTTGATTTAACTGGGGCTTTTAACTCATTCTGTGTTAGAAACGTCTCCAACACATTTGCATTGAAATCTGTATATAAATCAATGGGAATTTTTTGTCCCTTACAGTGCTATTAGTTTGCTCCAGAATTGTTTCACATTTCCATAGTGCACCACAATCAGCGAGACTGAGGAGAAATGGAGCAATTCTGGAGCAAACCAAGTGCCCCATAGGGAACAAATAAAAATGTCCCAAATTGCCATTGATTTTAAATGCGAATTTGAACCCCTTGAATGACACAGTAAACACCTCCTTTAATTAATTTGTGATTTTAATTTGACCCCTATGGAGAAGATGGTCTGCCCCAAAATTGCTCCATGTTTTCACTGTACACACTCAACCATTCCCCAAATTCCCACTGATTTAACTTTGTGAGTGCCAGAGGGGTACTCAAAGCATTGCATAGCAATGCATTGCATACCCCCTCTGCACTCAGAGGGTTAAATGTGGCTTTTAACCCCTTGAATGCTATAAAGTCTCCACTCATTTCTAAGCAATGTAATCAGACTTCCTCCATTATAACATCATTTTATGGTCCTCCAGTTCATCACTTTCCATGGCTAAACAACTTTTCTATATGTTTAATTCCCTACTCTGTCCATTAACCCCTACCTCTAGTATTGCCGTTATCTCGCAAGACCTTGATAACTATTTCCTAGAAAAAGCATCTTCTCTTGTCAGCCATTACACACCACATCTGACCATCTGATTCCTTGCCAGTTGCTTACGTTTAAGTCTACCCTCAGTTCTTTTGACCTTATAACTGAGGACAAGGTTGCTGGACTTCGCTCATCTACTCACCTCACTACCTGTCCACATGACCCATTCCCTGACAAATTCTATGTCCTCTGAATACTACTATAGCCTCAGCACAAGCCCACTTAGTTAATTATTATGTAAAAACTGACATATTCCAATGCTCTTTTAAACCAGTGCTAATCACACCCATCCTAAATAAACAACCCCTTGACTGCTCTACCCTAAACTGCTTCCACCCTTTCTAGCTATTTCCCTTTGCTTCCAAGCTACTTGAGTAACAAACCAAACCACTGCCCTCCATCATCCATATCTAGCTCAGGTACATGGGCCAAAGTTGGACAGTCTTTATTGTAACTAATTAAAAGCAGAAAGTTAAGCATAGTAAGCCTATTCTAATGTCAAATGACCTTAAACATTTCTTACTACATTGCACAATGTAGTACTAAATGACAGGACATTTTCTAATGGAAGATGGTTACTATGTTTAACTTTGTATCAACTTTCTGCTTTTAATCAGTTACAATAAAGAATGTCCAAGGTCTACAAACCTTCCTGAGCTTCATATGCATGGCTGTTCATTAGTGTATTTTTTGGTTTCTTGCTAGTGTCTCTAGAGGTATTTTGGAGAACCTCTCTTCACTGCTAGTACAGGATTGGGTCTATACCTTGGAATAACTTTGATATGGAGCAAGACTCGGTTTGCTTGTTGATCCCTGTGTATGCTATATTTGAATCTAAAGTGTATGTTTTGAAGGTGGATTCTTTACTTGAGTGACTTGTTTGCAATCGTCTTACCCAGGTCCTGTCCCCTGCATGAACCTCAACATGGTTGGCTTTTGCATTCATCATTCCCCTGAGACTGCTCATACAAAAGTAGCTAATGACCTACTCACACAGTCAAGTCAATGGGTCAATTTTCATATCTTATCCCTTGACCTATCAGCAGCCTTTGACCACGTACATCACCATCTACTCGTGCATATTTTCTGATGTCCTCAGTGGCATATTCCTGTCATGACTTTCCTCCTATATTACTAATCACTTCTTCAGAGTTTCATCACCACCACTCTTTATCACACAATTCTTTATCTTTCTTTCATTAATGATCTCCCTCAAAACCCACCTGTTCGAAGATGCTTACAACCAATACCTGTATCTATCACAAAAGTGCCACTAGGCAACAACACATTTCCAACCAACCGTGGGAAACCACTCTGCAGTTGGCCCAAACCTTTTCCTTCTCTGAATTTACCTTATATTTGGTTCTCCTTCTCCCCCTAGATTTGTATCCATTTGTTTAATGCCTTGAGTGCCAGAAGGTTTAAAAACTCATTGCGTCTCCATGTGTTGCGTACCCCTCTGGCTTTCAAAGGGTTAAGTGTGTCATGTGTTTTAGTAAGTTTCCTAATTGTACAGTGCTGCTGAATATGCTGGTGCTTTATAAATTACTGATATAACATTAATAATAGTAGACACCTAACTAGCATTCAAAGGTTTAAAATTCCCATTTAAATTTATTAGAATCTGTATGTATTCCCTGTGGAGAAGCTGGTTTGCCTGGAATTGCACCTTAGTACATCAGCCTCACTGAGAGCTAGCAGCCTATTATAGTGGACAGAGTGAGGTACTTATACGTAAATGCATCTTCTTTTCTCCTTTTTTCAGCCAACTTTGTCCGCTACAATGAAACCTTCTGGCAAGATGCTGCCTGTGAGACTAAATGCACATGCAAGCTTGATGGAGATGTGGATTGTGCCCAGGAGTGGTGCCCAGATGCACTGGTCTGCCAACCTTCCGCTTGGCATTTTATATGTCAAATCAGTTTTGGGGTCTGCTTCTGAAGCACTGTCTGAAGAACCATCTCCTGTGTCTGAGCCTACGTAGTACTGCAGTTCTTGATATTGTCTAAATGGGGAAGGATCAACCCACTTATTAACCCTATGAGTGCCAGAGTGATTTGTTATTCATTACAGCTGAATGAATTGTCCATTCCTCTGGTGCTCATAGGTTTAAGGAAACTGTTTCATTCCTAATTATTATCATGTTTTAACCCTTTGAGGTCCTTAACCTTTGAGAAACATTTGGGTGTACAATACATTGCACAGCCCTCTGACACTCAAAGGGTTGAAGGGTTTAGAAAAGGATGTCTGTTTAGATCATTAACTTTGTGGTGCAGGGATGTAATGTGTATCTCCTATTCTAGAGAAGCTTAGAACTGGAAGTATGAAATAAACATAATTCAATACAAAACTTCATGTATTCATTTTCTTTCTTTATGTGTCACAAAATAGTTAAAAAAGTGTCTCCTCCAAAATGCTCCACTCATTAGAATGAAAGGGGTACATCTATGACTGCAAAAGTATAGTAAATAAGACAAAAGCAATTGCACTAATGGACATTTTGCAGAAAGTAAAAGAGCAACATTTTTGAAACATACAACCTTACATGCTGTCCATAATTTTGCTCTCTTATCTGTAACTTTCGGTGTTTAGTAACATAGTAAAATAATAAATTAGGCTAAAAAAGATACAAGTCAATCAAGTTCAACCTTTGCGTCATAACCCATGGACATGAGGATAGTATATATTTACTGCTATCAAATGTTAGTCTTAATCAGACCTTCCTGTTTTGTCTACTAATACACAGTATAACCTTGTATGTTCCCTTTTGAAAGAAATGGATCTAATCTTCTCTTAAATGTATCCATTGTATCTGCCTCAACCTCATCCTTGGGCAAGGAATTCCATAATTTAACAGACCTCACTGTAAAAAACACTTTCCTCTGCTGAAGTTGAAACCTCCTTTCCTCTAATCTCAAAGGGTGACCCCTGGTAATTTGATTAGACCTTTGATCCTTGTATTGACTTGTCATATACCTTTTCTTTTCAAATAAAAATGATAACTCAGAAAGATGGTAGTTAAGGATGCCCACCCCTGTACCAAATGCACCAAAGGGGTGAAATGAAAATTCTGAAACTTCCCACTGATTTAAATTGGGCTTTTAACCTGTTGATTACTAGAGAGGTTCCATTGCATTGCTTTGCTTGCATTGGAGAACTCTCTAGTATTGAAGAGGTCAAAATCCACATTTACATAGTTAAAACAGTTGATGAGGTCGATAAAAGGCAAGTGTTCGTCATGTACAACTTTTTTCTTTGTCACTTTTGATTTTGTTGATCCAGTGGAAGACTGCATCCATAATACTTTTTTCAAAATATATACAGTATCTGCCAACATTGCATCTTGAAAAATAATTAGCTGCCTTTGTTTTTGAAAACATATTTCTATTAGTCTTAATGGATGTCCCTTGTCTTTATTTTTTTTGCTCAACTGTCTGAGCTCTTTAGACCAATGTGAATTTCTATTCATTGTACTGTTTCCACTAAAACAAAGGCATGGATTTTTTACAGTAAGGGCAGTGAAGTGATATAATTTTCCTTGGGATACCATGCTTGCAGATACCGTAGTTGCTTTCAAAATGTAATGGATCCATTTCTAGCTCAGATCAATATTGAGAATTATAACAGTTGGTTTCAAAGCAGATAGGATGTTGTTCAGGGAAACATCAGATTGCCATTTGGATTTTTTTTACACATTTGAAGCTTAATTGGAAATTGCTTCAAGTGGTTTTTTTTTGTTTTTGCCTTCCTCTGGATCAACAGGGGTGATATGACATGGGCTGAAATAGATGGACATATGGACAAAAAATTCATGCATTACCATCATAAACACAAAGAACTACAAATAAAAACATCTATCTTTATTAAAGCATTAAAATATACCTGTATCTTCAGACCTTATACAGAGACAAGGAGAGACTCTAATGAGGTATAGCATACACAGCTAGATATAAAGCAGCATGTTCAAATAGATCCACTAGTTTCGCATACAACACGCTTACTCGCAAAACTAGTGGATCTATTTGAACATGCTGCTTTATATCTAGCTGTGTATGCTATACCTCATTCGAGTCTCTCCTTGTCTCTGTATAAGGTCTGAAGATACAGGTATATTTTAATGCTTTTATAAAGATTGATGTTTTTATTTGTAGTTCTTTGTGTTTATGATGGTGATGCATGAATTTTTTGTCCATATGTTGTATTTTTGGGAGTTTGTAGGGACATTCCCTGATTGCACCCATCTAGCGTTGAACTCTTTCTTCTTGCCTTAAAATATCAACCGAACTATCAACATACATGCAGTGGTAACATGTGTGCACTATGTTTGGTATTAAACTAAATGTTACACTACAGTTTTTGGAATAATACTCTGAAAAAATACACCTGATCTATACTGGAGTCAGAGCCGCTAAATGTAAGATTTCAATCTGAAATAGATGGACCCATGTCTTTTGTCGACCTCACCAATTATGTTACTATGTTAGTATAGTGCTATTGGTGTACTCTACTCCAGAATTGCTATTCTATTGCTTTCTGCAAAAGGCCCTATGTATCAATAATAATAATAATAATAATAATAAAAAAATCCACTGATTGTAAGAAGATTCAAATAGCGCATTGATTCTAATCATGCAGTAGTCTTGCTCCTACTTTACTAATCTCTTGACTTGGTACATATGCACCAAAGTATTTATCTAACCTATCACCCCAAACTGCATTTAAGTGGAATAACACCTACAAGAATTAATTGTTCTAAGATTGTTTAATAGAATGAATTACCTATGTAGGTTTCCTTCATACAGCAGTCAGATGTATTTATTTGTGTATTTACTTATTTATTTTTTTTTGGTTTTGTATCTGAAGTTGTTTGCATAAAATGGTCTGTGTTGAATCAACCTTTAGTTCACACCTCCACTGAAATCAGTGGGGACTGTGTTTTTAACACATATAGTGCAGCTGTTTTGCTCTTCATTAACTAAGCATTTGTTTTGATAAATGAGGGAGAGAGCAGGGCACAGTGTCCTAATAGATGGCAATTTCCCATGCACACCCACTTATGGGATCCTAGGCAGTCATAGACTGTCTGGCATTCTTTCTTACTACTAAGAATCATTCATGGCACTCAGCAGTAAGGGTGTATATTTAAAGGGTCAGGGAACGCTCCAGTGCATGTATCAGACTGTGTTGTAAAAGGCTTGATTGAGGTATACCAGATTGCATGACCTGGCTGAAAATCAGATCCTAAGAAGAGGACAGTCAATATTTAATAACTTGTACAATTACTTATCTTATATTATAATTCGCTAAGGATGTTTGTCAAAAGCCGTCATGTGCAGTAGAGACGACTGCACGTGTTGCAGTCATGCACAGTACAGACTTCCCATAACACAGCTGATACGGAGCGGGACACTCTGAATTCAGATAGTAGTCCTCTCTGCGCACCTTCCTGGGACCAGGAAGGTGCGCAGAGATGATTACAGTCTGGTTTCAGAGTGTCCCATTCCGTATCAGCAGTGGTGTGGGCAGTCAGTACTGCGCATGACTGGAGTATTGTTAGTGTTGGCCTGTGTACACAGGCTTTAAAACTAATATAAATATATAGCACATTTTTTAGACTACAGCACAACCTACAACCTAAGATCATGCACCATACAAATATACAACGTAATTTAAGACGGTAGCTATCTACAGCCTTTTGTTCATTTTTTTTTTTAAATAATAGATGATAACTATCAGGCAACAGGGGGATGGGCTTACAGTGCTGGAGGACCAGAATCCCAGTAAAAGAGAATGAGGATTCAGCGATGAGGTGGTAACTACACATACTCTGGTGTTGAGTCTTAGAGTTGTGTTGTCACCAGTGGTCTGAGTTGAGAGTCTGAGATGAGGTACAAAATGGGCAAGATGAATCAAGGTCACATGAACTGAGGTCTAGGAAGAATTTTATGTTTAATTGACTGATCAGTCAGAAGGTCAAGGAAGACAGAATTCAAGCAAATCTGCAGTCCAAATTTGAGGTCAAATACCAGAAGAGTCAGTATCTGTAGAACAGTACCCAAGTTCAAAGTAAATGTAATAATCAGAAAAGGAACAGAAGGGTCAAGACAAAAATTGGAAAACCATATGAATCAGGAGCCAGTACAGAACAAAAGTGCCCATACATTTGTACTGGAACTAGTGGTGTTGGAAGTTTTGGTGGGACCTTGACAAACTGCAGCCTCCCTTGGAGGAGAAGGGTCATCATCATTATTGCACACTTTGCAGCAACCATTGTTGCAGTCAGTTTTTGAACTACTACTTTACTCTCATGTCCGTGCACTTCTCTTCTTTTCCACTCCCCCTGCCCCGTGTGCGTTTGCTGGACATTACTCAACTACTGTGTGTTTTTACTCTACAGTATACAACACAACTGTCTATCACCTAATATATATAGTTGTTTGTTTGTTTGTTTTATTTTTTTTTATTACTGTTATATATTTTTTTCAGTTGTCCAGCCTATCTTATCACAGTCTGTCCAAAACAAAATTATAACTGAAAGACAAAATCAACAACTTATTTCCCCAGGCTTCCCAGCACAGAGACAATACCAGCAAGATCAGCAAGCAAACTGGTCCCCGGCTGCCTGTGTCTTGTCAGTCAGTCACATGGAATTTTGTGGTATTTGGGGTCAGCCTCCTTCCCCCTCCCTTCTCCCCAGAGTCCCCCCAGTCTCTCCTAATACAGAGAACAAATGTCCTACCTTAAATACTCCCTAAACTAAACTTCAATTAACCTTTATTTGCCTATCTTCTCTCTAGCTCAAGAAACATGCTGCTTTCTCCTCTCACTAACACAGAATTGCATGCTGTGAAAGCGTGACACCCTTTTATATGGCAATAGAACAGTAGAGAAAATTTTCGTGTGGTGGGGAACAATTTTTCTTCCCATTGATTTCAATGTAATGAGCTAGGCAAAAAAAGCAGAAATTATTCACCAAGCAGGAAGTGCCATTATTCACAGATTTTGGCTTGAGGCGAAAGTTTTCACCCATCCCTTGTCAAATCTTCCAAGCCCTTAATTCATTTTTTTGGTCTTTGTTGTAATCTCTCCAGTTCTAGAATATGCTTTTCTGAACTGGTTTCCAAAACTGCAGTGCATATTCGAGGTGAGATCTTACCAATGATTTGTACATTGGCAAAATGATATTATCCACTCTTGCTTCATTACCCCCTTTTATGAAAGACAGGACTTTGCTTGATTTTGGTTACAAGGTTCCCAGGTCTTTTTCTAGCAACAAGTCCCTTAAAATTATTCAATTAAATTCATAAGTAGCTTTGGGATAATTTCTTCCCAAATGCATGACTTTACACTTTCCCACATTAAACTTCATATTCCATTTGTTTGCCCAATCTGTCACTTTATGTAAATCCCTCTGTAGAGAACAAACATCCTGTTCTGAATTTATTACCCTACTTACTTTAGTGTAATCTGCAAATACTAATATTTTGCTTTCTATAACTATTTCCAGGTAATTTATAATCATGTTAAAAGGCATTGGACCAGGCACTGAACGTTGAGGCGTTCCACTCTCAACCCTATCTGTATTTGAGGATTTTCCATTTACAACAACACACTGTTTCCTATCTTTCAACCAGTTTTCAATCCAATTGCAACGGTTCTCCCCTAGCGCCAATTTCCTTATTTTATACCCCAGCCTCCACTCTGTCAATGCCTTCGAATAATCTAGATAGTCTAACTATATCTGCTACTTTACCAATATCTAGGTTGCTACTAACTTCTTCATAGAAGCTCAAAAGATTAGTTTGGCAAGATTTATTCCTCATAAATCCATGTTGATTCCTGCTAACAATCTTATTCTCTACTTTGTAATTCTGAATATATCCTTTATTATCCCTTGCAAGTATAGTTTCATGATCTATTTTTGCTTACCTAATTGCCTAATTTCCTTTTTGCAACCTTTGTTGCACTCCCTTTATTTAAAGAAATAGTAATACTTCGTTTTATCTTTATTTTATTTTGTAGGCATTAAAAAAAATGAAGAACGATATAAGTCTTATCTCTCAAACCTTTATGGTTTGAGAGATATTCACAAGCAAAGTTTCCCCTCCTGCCCCTCTACCTAGTGTAAACCATCTCTTCTCAGATGTGGAATGCAGTCCATAGACCAGACAGATAACAGCAGGGGACAATCTTCTTCCTGTGAGAACAATGAAAGCCCTGCCCCCCTTGACAAGTTTTTCAGGTTTTTCCCTTATCTTAATTTAATATTGTCCCTCTCTGCAATCTACCTGGGCACCTCCCTTCTGCTCTGGCTAAACAGTGTTACATCAGTAAAAGGGTGTTACAGCTTACCTTGACTTCAACATCATCTGCAGACGCGAGGCTTCAAGCATGCTGCAGGCCTCTGTTTTATCTGTTTGCTTCCTGTATTCTCCTCCTACCGACTTCCTACTTCCTCCCTCTGAGCTGCTCCTTCTACTTCCTGTGGAGTGGTTTAAAGGGCAGACTGAGGCCTGACTCACTTGCCCTTACATTGTTGTTCATAGCAGTTCTGTTACCTTGGGCTCCGTGTATGACCTGGCTAGTCTTCCTTCCATTCTAGTGCTGACCTGTGGCTCTGTCTGACTATTCTTTTGCCTAACCCCTAATAGTGGACATCCAATCTGGTGCAGACTTATGGCTCTGGCTGACTACCTGAACTGTGTATGACCCGGCTTGTCTGACTATCCCCTCTGGTGCTGACTTGTGGCTCTGTCTGACTATTCTTTCGTCTTTTCCCCTGGTGATCAGACACCCAATATAGTGCGGGCCTGGGGCTCTGGTAGACTTGCATAGCTGACTGCAGGTGTGAGTCATTTTTCACCTTACTTCATCTGACTGCTGCGTGAGTCAGAGGGTTCAGTACCTGTGTCCTATAGCCTAGGAGTTCCCACCTGGGGGCAGGTGTGGTTCTGAGGGTTCTTACTGTCTGCAGGTGCGTACCTGAGACTCATTCTTACTACCACTACTAGTGGCTTCTCTTCGGTTCCTGAGCATCCTGGTTCCTGTTCATCGGATCAAGATTGCGATTCCAGCTGCTACTGTATCACTTGTCCTTGTATGTGAGACTACCAGTGGCTTTGGTCTAGTCTCCAGCAGGGTGGTCTAGGACCCAGCGTATTATTTCTGGTAATAGTGCTTGCAGACTAGTACCCCCTGCTTGCCTATTGCCTATTCATTTGTTTGTTGTTTTACGATAAACTCCATTAACTATACCATACAGACTCTTAGTATCTGTGACAAAGGGGCAGGAGGGGGATACTTTGTTATTGAATTACTCTTGAACTACAACTCTGACAGAATTGAAATAACACTCTCCATAGTCCAAATACTATGATGATTAATTAGAGCTGCTTTTATTATGAAATATTACTATCCCTTTAAAGAGTTTAAATGTCCTTTTCCTTGACATTTCTTTCTTTACATTTGCATTTAGCAAAATTGGCTGTGATCTACTTCTTTTGCATTTGTTCCCCGCTGGTATATACTGTGTGTTGAATGCATTTCTGAAACCTAAATTTAAATTCTGGCCATTTTTTCCTCAGTATTTTTGCCTTTAAACAATTTTTCCCAGTCTTTGTGTTGCATTAATGCTCTTCACATTTAGAAGTTTGGGCTAAACCAATACAGTTTTCCTTTGCCAAACTGATCTCAAATGTAACCATGTTGTGATCACTGTTTCCCAAATGTTCAACTACTTTAATATTTGACACCATGCCTACTTCATTTTTATCACTAGGTCCAATACGTTATTATTTCTTGTCACCACTGCATGCTCACAAACCTGTTTCCCAGATCTCATGTTTCCAGTTGACATCTGGATAGTTAAAGTCTTTCCCCATTTTCTTAACATTCTCATCAATATTTGGTGGTTTGTACCAAACAACAACATTTTGTTTACTTTTTATGTCGCAGTAGACTCTATATCTACCCACGAAGACTCCACATTGTGGCCAGTTTCCTCACAAATATCACCCCTTAAATTGGATTTAGATCTGGTTTCAAATATAAGCACAGACATCCCCCTTGTGGTAGGATCCTGGTTGCGAAATTTAAATGTCCCAACGGTGACTGGAGTTCTGTGATGTGGCAAGTATGTTTATTGGCAAATTGGTGTACCATGAGCCTGATTCTGTGGAGATTGTCATCTGGGAGCCTAGATTCCATTAATGTGGTATCTAGGGTAATTCCTAAAAATTCAATAACTAAGCCAGTGAGTCAGCGAAGCATTCAAAGATTTTAGGGCTGCTTTTGGACCCAAACACTAAGTGTTTGACAAAATAGTAATCTTCCCTCCATCAAATTCCATGCAAGTACCAAAGAGAATAGTCTTTAGGTAGAAGTTTAAAAGAGTATGAAATGTCTGTTTTGGATAACCAACTATCTTGGCCATATTGAAGAATATGAAGAATAGCATCATCTACTCTTGCGTATTCCGAGGACATTTCTTCCGATTGTATGAGGGAATTGATGCTTGATTGTGTAGAGCCGTGCGGGGCTGATAAATCTATTATGAGTCTATGTTTGTGTGGAGCAAAAGTACTAATAGAAATGGGACACAGGAGGTAGGGCATTATAAATGAATGAATCTAAGTCAATATACGTTTATTAATGGTATTTTAATAAAAAAATGTGTTAAAAACACACACACACACATATATACAGGCAAGGTATGTAGTCCATACCTTGCCTATTAACCCTTTGGGTACCAGAGGGCTAGGAAACATGCTAAGCAATGCTTTCCTACCTCTCTGGTACTCAAAGGGTTAATTGTGGAATAAAAGACAGACTTGTCCACTACATGGAAGTCCATGAGGTGGATGTGGATGTGCGTTAGTATGTTGCATATATGCAATATATGTGACAAACTAAGGGGGGATGTGGAAGGGGGAATTGTGTAGTGCTTGGTGTACTACTTTTCTTTATTGTAACCCTTTAAATGCCACAGGGGTGAGCAGTGCACATCCCTATGGCATTCAAAGCTGTCCATGGTACTGAAAGCCATCTCTGTGTTCCCCTACTGGCTGGGTAGGGAAGCACAGAGAATGCTGTTCAGAACTGGCGACGGTGGTTTTCTACTTGTGTGCTGTTCTCCAAAAAAAATAGGCGTTAGATTTCTGGAGTGAAATGTTGCAATTTAACTCACGTTAGCCCTAACTCCAACATTTGAATGGTTTTGGCGTCGCTTGTACATTATCCTCTATGGGTGAGATCTTGCTGTTCTGGCGATGGGCAATGTGTGTTTCAGAACTGCCGTTATTTTTACTAGTGGGAACATTTGCATTGCTTACTGGCGGTACAAAACCACCATCGCCAGTTTTTTCTGCTGACGCCAACATTTGAATTGAGCCCTAAATTACAGGAGCATCCTTCCATGAATGATAGGTCTGGTAAATGTATCTTTTTGTGTAGCTGGTTAATAATTTAATTTTTCTGTAGTATGACCCGTATTAACTCACCCTTATTTTTCATTCATTACTTTTGAAATAATACAGAAAGGTTGCACTGATTCCTGTGTTGGCTCACATAACTAAATTTATCTTTTTGTGCTGGTGGGTAATAATTAAGTTTTTTCTGTAGTATCTCAAATTTTCACATTGTGTCAGACTGACTATACAACAAAGTATTATCATCCTCATTTATGAAGCACATTACTTTTTATATCTTTATTTCTCACTCTGCAAGTGAAAATGGCTCTTGCAGATAACCACTTCAGACAGCATTGGTTTTCTTTGTAATGCCTCCAGCCCTTCTGTCTAAACAGTATTCTCTTCCTCCCTCCGTTCTCTCATACACACACACACACACACATCTGTCCCTGCTGCTTGAAATTAAACCCTCCTTTAAACATTGGAGGAACCAGTGGCTACAAGAGAGAAAGAGAAACTTGAGACCAACAGGACAGACCTGACAGTATCCCAAACACTTACCATGGTTCTCGTGATTTAAACACACAAGATTAACTAAAATTATAAATAAGATAGCTCAATGCCTGATAATGTTTCCATATCTCTTGTGCAATGGTGGTACCATGCTATCTTTATTTAAGCCTTTTTAAACTAAGTGAGGAGTATAATTTTTAATCTGTCGATATCTGTGAGACTTAAACCACTAGAATATATGAACTTTCTGTCTGATTGCTAGTTTCTGCAAAGATGACAAATTTCATAGAAAAATTTTCTTGGGTTTAGAGACTGAAAAATATTTTAAAAATATTGTTTTCATTGATATCTGACTTAGAAAATGAAAAACTAAACTTACCAACCAAAACTGATAATAATAATTTTATATCACTGAAAACTGTAGCAAAAGTACTTTAGAAATGAAGTTAAGACCATCTGAGTGATATGTAACTCCTAAACATTTTATTAGTTCATGCTATCATAAATAAAGAATAGACACACAAACTACACTAAAATCCAGGATACTTTTATAGTTACATATATATATATATATATATATATATATGTAACTATATATATATAAATATATCCTATATAATAATTCGCCAAGTTGTGTGTAACGCCCGACATGCACAGTAGACACTGCTGCGCGTGCAGCAGTCATGCGCAGTAGAGACTGCCCGCGCCACGGCTGATACAGAGCTGGGCGCTCCGAAGGAGCGTCCAGCTCTGTATCAGGCGAGGCGCGGGCAGTCTCCACTGCATGTGACTGCCCCGCGACCGGCTGCCAGAGGCTCTGTATCAGCCGTGGCGCTGGCAGTCTCCACTGCGTGTGACTGCCCCGCGACCGGCTGCCAGAGGCTCTGTATCAGCCGAGGCGCGGGCAGTCTCCACTGCGTGTGACTGCCCCGCGACCGGCTGCCAGAGGCACTGTGGCCCGTGTAACAGGCTGTTCAACTAGTATATATATATTCCAGAAAATACAAATATATATAGGAATAAAGGCGCCAATGACCCGTTAAAACTAGAGGGTTCTAAAATCAAAAACTCAAAGAAGTTTTGCTTCAGTCCCTAAAAATCTGATAGTGAACAGAAAGGATAAATGAAAATAAAAGATAAAAAGAAAAAATCGTAAAAATTAGGGAGAGTACTAATTCTTAGAGAAAATAGCAAATATAAATTTTATTGTAATGACAAAGTAGACAATATTGTATACAATAATATTATCAATACATGAAAAATATATGAAGTGCTGTAAAAATATGTGAATTCACATAAAAATAAAGTAAAAAGTAAATTATAAAATAAATCACCAATGTATAACTAGGTATACTTGCAGGTATAGAATGGTAAAAGCGGGCAGGTATATAAGAAAATGATTTCAGTGTGTGCTGCTCTCCCGTCTTGGATCTGTTGTTTGGCTGTATAACACTAACAAAAGTTCTTATCTTCAAATAGGTGATATAAAATTAAAAAAAGACAATCAGGATACTGTCCTTCTCTATACTACAGGACGGTTAGGTGATTGAAGTTCACTGTCAGCGTTAAAAGCCTTCTGTTTGACTCTGCCCGCATAAAAAGGATCCAAGTTATAAGCTGTTTGGAATATTACTTTGCTCCAACAAAGAGTGAGATGGGAGAGACAACGGATAAACAGATAAAGTTTCCGTATGTATATATAATCAAGATCTCTGGCTGATATTTTGGAGTCGGCAAAAATGTATACAGCCAAACAACAGATTCAAGCCTGGAGAGCAGCACAGGTTGAAACCATTTTCTTATACACCTGCCCGCTTTTACCATTCTATACCTGCAGGTATATCTAGCTATAAATTGGTGATATATTTTATCATTGACTTTTTACTTTATTTTTATGTGAATTCACATATTTTTACAGAGCTTCATATATTTTTTCATGTATTGATAATATTAATGTATACAATATTGTCTTCTTTGTCATTACAGTAACATTTATATTTGATATTTTCTCTAAGAAGTAGTGCTCTCCCTATAATATGAGATATATATATATATATAGATATATATATATATATATTTATATATAGATAGATAGATATACATATATTCTATTTATATTAAGGACAAACTTTCGGGGCATTATGCAGATCCTATACCATGAAGAATCAAGCTTTCTGGAAATGTGCACAGCAGCACTTCATCAGTTTTGCACAGTTCGGAACCTTTTTTTCTTGTACTTCGTGGTCTTCGTCAACTTCCTGGACTTTCTCATCCTCCTCATCTTCATCTTCATCTTCATCATCCTCATAATCCTTCTCTTCCTCATCCTTTTCCTCATCTTCATCATCCATATCTTCATTCTCCTCATCATCCTCATCCTTATCATTCTCCCCCTCTTCTGCCTCATTATCCTCATCTTCCTGATCTTTGTCCTCATCCCCATAATCATCCTCATCTTCACCATCCACATCCTTATCCCTCTCATCATCATCATCATCCTCACCCTCCTGACCATCCTTATCCTTCTTATCCTCATCTTCAAACTTGTTTTCTTGCACTTCCTGGTCTTCTTTAACGTTCTGTACTTTCTCATCCCCCTCATCTTCATTCTCCTCATCATCCTCATCCTCCTCCTTATCTTCTTCATCCTCACCATACACATCTTCATCCTCATCCTCCTGACTATCCTCATCATCCTCCTCATCCTCCTGACCATCCCCATAATCCTCATCTTCATCATCCTCATCACCATTCTCATCCTCACCCTTATCATCCTCCCCCTCTTCCTCATCTTTATCCTCATCCTCCTGATCTTCATCCTCATCCTCCTCATCTTCTTCATCCTCATAATCATCCCCATCTTCATCTTTCACATCTTTATCCTCCTCCTCATCATCCTCACCATCCTGACCATCCTCATCATCCTCATCTTCAAACTTTTTTTCTTGCACTTTCTGATCTTTCTCAGCTTCATGGACATTCTCATCCTCCTCATCTTCATTCTCCTCATCATCCTCAGCCTCATCATCCTCATCATCCATATCTTCATCCTCATCATCCTGACCACTCTCATCATCTTCCTCATCTTCATAATCCTCATCCTCTTCCTTCTCATCATCCTCCTCATCATCCTCATCCTCCTGATCTTCGTCCTCATCATCCTCCTCATCTTCATTCTCTTCATCATCCTCATCCTCAGCATCCTCCTGATCATCTTCATCCTCATCATTATCATCCTCCTCATTGTCATAAGCCTCCTCCTCATCTTCATCATCCATATCTTCATCCTCCTCCTGACCAGCCTCATCATCTGCCTCATCCTTATCTTCATAATCCTCATCCTCATCTTCCTGGCCTTCATCCTCATCATCAGCCTCGCCCTGCTGACCATCCTCATCATCCACATCTTCATCCTTATCCTCCTGAACATTCTCATCATTCTCCTGACCATCCTCATCATCTTCATAATCCTCATCATCATTCTCATCCTCATCATCATCTTCAACAACATCCTCGTCCTTATCATCCTCCATCTCTTCCTCTTCATCATCTGCCTCATCATTCTCATCCTCCTGATCTTCATCCTCATCATACTCCTCATCTTCATCATACTCCTCATCTTCATTCTCCTCATCATCCTCATCATCCTCTTGATCTTCTTCATCATCATCATCATCCTCATCCTCATCGTTATAATCCTCCTCCTCATCTTCATCATCCACATCTTCATCCTCCTGACCATCCTCATCATCTGCCTCATTCTCATCTTCATAATCCTCATCTTCCTGGTCTTCATCCTCATCATCATTCTCATCCTGCTGACGATCCTCATCATCCTCATCCTCCTCATTCTCATCATCCTGTACACCAACCTTCTTTTCACCCTCATCATCCTCATCATCCACATCTTCATCCTTATCCTCCTGAACATTCTCATCATTCTCCTGACCATCCTCATCATCTTCATAATCCTCATCATCTTTCTCATCCTCATCATCATCTTCAACAACATCCTCGTCCTTATCATCCTCCATCTCTTCCTCTTCATCATCCGCCTCATCATTCTCATCCTCCTGATCTTCATCCTCATCATACTCCTCATCTTCATTCTCCTCATCATCCTCTTGATCTTCTTCATCATCATCCTCATCCTCATCGTTATAATCCTCCTCCTCATCTTCATCATCCACATCTTCATCCTCCTGACCATCCTCATCATCTGCCTCATCCTCATCTTCATAATCCTCATCTTCCTGGTCTTCATCCTCATCATCATTCTCATCCTGCTGACCATTCTCGTCATCCTCATCCTTCTCATTCTCATCATCCTGTACACCAACCTTCTTTTCACCCTCATCATCCTCATCATCTTCATCCTCATCATCCTCCTTATCGCCCTCATCCTGATAATCCTCCTCCTCTTCAGCCTCCTCATCATCATACTTATCCTCCTCCTCTTTCTCATCCTGTCCATCTTCCTCTACATCCTTATCCTCATCATCCCCATCATCATAATCCTCCTCATCATCCTCAGCATCCTCATCTTCCTCTTCATCATCTTCATCCTCATCATCTTCCTTATCATCCTCATCCTGATAATCCTTCTCCTCATCAGCCTCCTCATCATCATCCTTATCTTCCTCCTCTTCCTCATCCTGCCCATTTTCTTCTACATCTTTATCCTCATCATCATCATAATCCTCCTCATCATCCTCATCCTCCTCAGCATCCTCGTCTTCCTCCTCATACTCATAATTTTCCTCATCATTCTCATCCTCATCCTCTTCATCATCCACATCCTTCTCATCCTCCTTATCATCATCCACATCATTCTCTTCAACCTCATCCTTCTCCTCATCTACTTCCTGCTCATCCTCAATATCATCATCATCTTCATCATTCTCATCCCCATATTCACCTTTATTCTCCTCCTCATTCCCCTCCTCATCATCCTCATAATTCTCTAACTGCTCATCATCATCATCTTCATCCTTATCATCCTCTTCATCTTCATCCTCTTCATCTTTCTCATCATTCTCATCCTCAGCTTCCTCTAATTGTTCATCTTGCTTATGCTTCTCAATGTCCTCATCATCCTCAGCTTCCTGAATCTCCAGAATATCCACAGTTCCCTGAACCTCCTGGGCATCCTGGACTTCTTGAACCTCCTGATACTGCTGAATTACCGTTTCTTGGCAGATGAAAAATGATCCTGATGGATGGCATTCAGCAGATGATGGGCACCCTTCATCTTGGCATGTGACATTTCCACTACTTTCACACTGGCACTTTGTGGAGCAAGTAGTATCCTTCCAGAACACCTCACCCTCTTTGGCAAAAGTTGCTGTATGGAAGACAGTGAAGAAAAATAATTAGTTGTTACTGTATTGCCCACACAACTGAAGCTGAAAGGGTTAATCTTCATCATTACCAGGAAGGAAATCCAAATAGCTATCTCTCATAGATTGTCTTAGCTAATATTCTAGAATTCCTGCTAAATATTATTTTATGATTTTACAGTGGATAGGCTGTACAAAAACTATCACAGGGCAGGCTGGAAGTCTCACAACAAACAATTAGCCTATGGTAGCCTTCTAATATAACATTATTTGGACTGCTCTCTTGCATTGACTTTTGAAATAAGTGCCTTTCTCCATATGCTAGCATCAAGCTGATTAAAACTTTCCAGTTTCAGCAGCCTTAAAGTAATAGTAATGTTTCACAAAAACAGCAGCTCCAATTAATCTTTAGTATTTGAGCCATAGAGAGTGTTATTTCATTACTGTGAGCGTTGTAGTTCAAGAGTAATTGAATGATAAGGTTTCCCCTCCCGCCCCTTTTACCTAGTGTAAGCCCCCACTCCTCAGATGTAGAATCCAGTCAATAGACCAGACAGCTCAAATCAAGGGTCTATATTCTAACTGTGAGAACAATGAAAACCCTGCCCCCCTTGACAGGTTTTTCAGCTTTTTTCCCTTATCTTAATTGAAGATTGTCCCGCTCCGCAATCTACCTGGACACTCCCTGCTGCTCTAAGCTGAGCAGTGTTACATCAGTAGAAGGGGTGGGAGGGGGATAATTTATCATTCAATTACCCTTGAACTACTACTCTGACAGAATTGAAATAACACTCTCCATGGGCCAAATATTATGAAGATTACATGCTTTTATTATGAAACATTACTATCCCTTTAAGGGAGAATGTGTCATCTAGAAAGAATTGATTTTGGAAATACTACAGGCTATATCATTAAGGTCAAAAGCAAAGAAAAAGGTTGAGAAAACCATCTGTAACATGGTAAACAAATACATTTTCTCTTTGATGCTTTTAAATGGATAGTAAATGCGAGAAAAAAGTATAGTCGAATTGATAGGTACAATTAAAAAATACTTACTGCCCTCATTCCCATCTCTCAAACTGTTATGGTTCGAGAGATATAATAATATAAAGGTCTCCGCTCCCTCCTACTTTTCATGCATCCGCTGTATAGTGGACATCATAAGTTCCTGCTTCCGGGACCAGACGGCGGCTCTTCAGGAGCGCTGTCATTGAGATATATAACTATAATTACTTCATTGGTATGGTCTACAATGTGTGCCTGACTTGCAAGCACACGTTGTAGACCATTCCGATGAAGTAATTATAATTAGATATCCCAAAGTCAGCACTCCTGAAGATCTGCCTAAAGTCGGACGACCGGATTCTGCCTCTGTCAGCTTTACAGCTCGTCAGGCAGAAAGGGGAGGGAACGGAGACCTTTATTTTATTATATCTCTAAACCATAATGGTTTGAGAGATGGGAATGAGGTCAGTAAGTATTTTTTAATTGTACCTATCAACTTGCCTATACTTTTTTCTCGAGTTTACTATCCCTTTAAATCCTTCAACCCATTGGAGACCTAGCATTTTGCCTTCCATGGTAGTTTCCAGTGAAAGGTGCCACTTTTCCAATTTTTTGAGCCATGCACATACTGAGCCTCTGCCTTGTCCCACTGCACCGGTAGCCATAGCACCACACACACTGATCCTCAGCCTTTCCCACAGTAGCCAAAGAAACACACATACTGGCCCCCTAGCCTTATCCTACAGTAGCAAAAGTATACACATGCCATCGTCCCAACAGGCATTGTCTAGGTGTAGCCATAGAACCATTCAAACTATCACCCCTCTCCCCGCCTTGTACCTCTGCACTATCAGCCATAGACTCAAACTTAATGACTCCTACCTCATCCTACAAAAACCACAGAAGAGCCACTATACTGGTAGTTATAAAACCGTACATACTACCCCCACCACCAGGCTTGTCCCACTGCATTGGTAGCCATAGAATCACACATTCTAAGTCTGACAATACCCCCTGAGTCTTGAGCATAGGCAGAAAGTAGCAAAGTTCTCATTGGAAAGTTCTTTGGGTTAGTGAAAAGACATACAATTTATGGGTTGTCTGTGCATGGAATTTCCTTGAAAAAAACAGCAAATTGTTGGTATTTGCCATTAAAATTCCTGCTGACAAAAATGGATCTTTGCTTATCCCTATTTATCATTCATTTTATCTTCAATATTCCCCAAATTCAATATGAATTTGTGAAATACATCCAGTGGTAACATTAATCACCTGCAGTGAAATCCAGCCCATTATTGCAAGTTGTGGTATAAAATGTATTATTAATAAAATGCATTATAAAAAAATAGAAATGTTTAACAATGAAAAAACTAGCAATATTGATTGTAATATTAGGCAATATTCCATTATCTGCTAAAAGGTTATCTCCATATTTCCCCATAGACTATGAAGGAGAAGTATTTGATAAAATCCACCAACAACTCTTTCAAAGGCAATATAAATCAACTGATTGTTTGATGTTTGTGTGGTTACAGAGTTAATACTGATAAGATGTTTTACTTAATGGGATAGTAATGTTTCACAAAAACAACAGCTCCAATTAATCTTCATAGTATTTGAGCCATAAAGAGTGTTATTTCAATACTGTCAGAATTGTAGTTCAAGAGTAATTGAATGAAAAAGTATCCCCCTCCCATCCCTTTTACCTATTGTAAGCCGCCTCCCCTCACATGTGGAATCTGGTGTTGAGACCAGACAGCTCACAGCAAGGGATAATCTTCTTACTGTGAGATCAATGAAAACCCTGCCACCTTGTCAGGTTTTTCAGGTTTTTCCCTTATGTTAATTGAAGATTGTCCCTCTCTGCTTTCCACCTGGACACCACCTTGCTGCTCTGAGGTGAGCAGTGTTACATCAGTAAAAGGGGCGGGAGGGGGATACTTTATAATTCAGTTACTCTTGAACTACAACTCTGACAGTATTGAAATAAAACTCTTCATGGCTCAAATATTATGAAGATTAATTGGAGCTGCTTTAATTGTAAAACATTACTATCCCTTAAAGCACAGAGGAAAACCTTTTCTTCATACAGAGATAAAGCATTTTAAAGTATGTTTTTTCTTTTGGGTCTTGGGTAATTTAAAGAGGCACTGTCACCATTCCAAATTTTCCCCTCAGTGGAAGCGTTCATATTAACAAAGTATGCATGATTGCTTCCCCTATTAATTTATTCCTCTGCTTTGGTGGAAGTCAATCTGCTCTGGCAGCCTCAGAAGTCAGAAGGCACAAGGCAATATTAACATAGGTAAGTAATTCATTACGTAGGCTGTGCCACAAATGCCAGATATCTCAGCTCATCTAAGGATAAAGAGTCACAAACAAATAAAACAAATCTCTAAAACCATTCCCCTAATTGAAACACAAAACGCACAAAATATAGGTACTGTAAACAGATACATTTAAAAGGAAACTGTTGCCTTAAAATATTTTCTAAAGGACCATTAAAGGGATAGTAATAATTAAATTTAACTATAATGCATCTTGTAGCCCTTAAATGCCCCCAGTGCCATCTCTCAAAACTTTATCATTTGAGAGATATCCTCTTTCAAAAACGTCAGCGCTCTAGCTGACTGCAGGGGAATCCGGTCCTGGGATCGGCGGAGGCTCTTCAGCAGTTATAGGAAAAGAAATCCTTCACTGGAACGGTCTTCTACGTGTCCTTGGTTTGAAAGCACCAGTAGAAGACCATTTCATTGATGGATTTCTTTTTCATTAACGGGATCTTGGCTCTGCTGAAGAGCCTCTGCTTGTTCAGGGACCGGATTCCCCTGCAGTCTGCTAGAGCACTGACTTCAGGGAGGGGGGAACTTTGAAAGCGGATATCTCTCAAACCATAAATGTTTGAGAGAATGCACGAGGGGGGGCATTTAATTAGTTTTTTTAAGGGCTTAAAGATGCATTATAGTTAAATTAAGTATTACTAACCCATTAATCAGGATATTCTATAAAGCTAGATAAATGAAAAATGTGTTTCATAAATTAAAATTGCTAATCCTGCAGCGCGTGCTGCAGTCATGCACAGTAGGGACTGCCTGCATCTGTATCAGCCGCGGCGCGGGCAATCTCTACTGCGCATGACTGCCCTGCGACTGGGTGGCAGTGGCACTGTGGCCCGTGTAATGGGCTCTTCAACTAGTATCACATATAAGTGATTTTCAAAACTCTTTCAGAATCACCAATATAATTTCCAGGTGATCTTGTCTCTTTAAAGATATTAAACACTGGTAGATGACAGATCTATTTTAGCCCACTGGATGCTTGTGTTGTCTCCAATGCATTGTAAGGAAAAGCATCAAAGACTTATCTGGCATCCAAGGTTATAATCAGCTCCCTAATGAAAAATGCTCTTTTAAATGATGGAAATTATATGTAACATTTTCCAATAGTCTTGCAACACTACCCAGATCTTGATAGAAGGTACAATGTATAGTAATGAATGTTCTAGTGGGTAGTGGAAACCAATTTTACACTGAACTCCTCACTTTCTGTGATGTCTTTTACAGCCTGCTAACCAAGAAGTGAAGGGTACACAGGGATATTGCTTACCCCAGACTGCTTAAAAGCTGCAAATGTAATTACATGTTGCATACGTTATAACAGAGAATATTACAACAGGGTCCTATCTTGTATTTTATAATAAATATTCCTTTAAGGATAATAATTTATTTATAACAAATATTTTATAGTATACCTTGAAACACACAACCTCCGGGCACCTGGAAATCATCCACACGGAAAATCCATCTTCCTGGGTAATTGACATTGGATGTAGATTTAATATTTAATATTTCATTGGTCCTTGAGTTTGGAATATTGAAGTAGTGAATACCATCTCCGCTATTAAATCCAGCCTTTGGGAGTCATACATTAAAACATATGTTAATTGAATTTTCTGCTGACAAACAAAATACTATATGTGTCACTTAAATAAAAATTATTAACTCAAATAAGGTAAAATTAGCCATCAATTTATTATAGGGATAGTAATACTTTATATTATTTGTCCCATGTAGAGCTGTATTTCAATACTATCATGCTTGTATTTCAACCACAATTTAATCAGAAAGGATCCCACTTCTGCCCCTTTCCCCTGTGTCACTCTGCCTCTCATGCTGATCCGGATGGAGAGTGGAGAGGGACAATTCTTTAGTAAACATCAGGAAAATTCTGCCCTCGTTTCTCAAGGGTGAGCAGGGTTTTCCTTATACTTACTGCCTGAAGATTGTCCCACTCTGTGTTCCGTCCGGTCCCAGGACCGTATTCCACATCTGATGGGAGGCGGCTAGAAGGGGCGGGAGAGGGATCATTTCTGATTCAATTGCTGTTGAACTACGTCTGATGGTATAGAAATGCACAAATTGTGGGACAAATTGTATGAAGAATACTCGGAGCTGCTCTTTGTTACAAGTATTACTATTCTTTTAAATGATTGCTGACCAGCAAATGTTATGAAGTCATGGTGGAAACCTAAGCTACCTATTCTAATCTGACTCTATACCCCAAGCAAGCAGCAAAGAATCACATGAAGACTGCTGCAAATATATTGTTTCTGTCTGTGACTTTCAACTTCCTTGCATTCCTATTGGCTGAAATTGTAAACAAACCCTATACAAGTAGTCTTGGTTTGGACATTTTTTTCAGCACAAAGGAACCAAAGAGATTTGCTAAGATTCCAGATCATAATAATTTGCACACTTCTAATTGTGAACAATAATGTTTGATAACTGTAATGCAGAAGAGGAATGTAACATATTTAAATATATATATATATATATATATATATATATATATATATATATATATATATATATATATATTCAAGTAATGATACATTCTAGTCTGTGTTCTTTATGGCAGAAGATGTCAGACTTATTCCTATTCCAGGGCAAAGTATAAAGCTTCCATAACCCCTTGAATGTTAGAGAGGACTCCAATGTTTCACATAGAAAGGGCTTGGAAATCTCACTATTATTCAAGAGGTTATATAACTGTTTTACTCCCCCCACTAAAGGTCAGTGCTTAAGCTTAGAATAGCTTCAGATGAACTTGACCTTACATTTAGCTACATAAATTATATGAAAGAGCCAAAGTGTTACAAACGGTGTAGTATAACATCCTACTGAATGTGGGTGACCCTTTCCAACGGTGGGACCTATGTAGCAGCCGTGTTGTTAAACTGGATGCCCTTAGTAGTTCATTATATGACAGACTAAAAGACGTTTTGAGTTTTTTTGTCATACTATGTTTTTTTGCTGTTTAGTGAGTTCTCATATCTCTAACATTTTTTGTCATTTTAGTATGTATTACCTGTGCTGGGAAACCACCTAATCCTGTTACAGCGTTGCCATCACTAGCAGTCCCTGTTGCCCACTGGATATCATCATAATTCAGAATGATAAAATATCTGAACCCATCAGTAGTGAGGACAGCTTGAAAGGTGTTGACCTAGATAGAAGGTGAATTAATAACATTAATATAGTTAGGCTGGAGACAAGTGAGTGATTCTTATTATATACAACAAAAGTAAGTATTGCTGCAACAATCTATCAGTGCACTAGACAGTTACTTAGTTCCCTCATGGGAAAGTGTTGCCAACAACCATGACCTATCTTAAACCCCTTTCTCATTAGCAACGATGTAGAAAGAAACATTGTAACTGACAGCTATACTTTTTTTGGATGTGCTACAGCTGTAGCTTTCCTGCACTGGTCTTCCTACTGGACAAGTATACTGCCAAATCATTGAGTGCTAGAGGCCTCATAACTAGAAAGCTGGAAGTTAATCTGTCCCATAATTAGCATGTAGTTATGTAGAAAGTTGGGAAGTGAGACTGAGAGTAAGGTATGAGGGGGAACGAAAGTAGTTCATCAAATTAATTGCTGCAATACACCCCCTTGAAATGGGCTTGTTATCACTGCAAAATATAATTTCTACTGCAAACACTTAAAGGGATAGTAATACTTCGTTTTATCTTTATTTTATTTTGTAGGCATTAAAAAAACATGAAGAACGATATATGTTTTATCTCTCAAACCTTTATGGTTTGAGAGATATTCACAAGCAAAGTTGTCCCTTTTACCTAGTGTAAGCCATCTCTTCTCAGATGTGGAATCTGGTTGTAAGACCAGACAGATAACAGAAGGGGACAATCTTCTTCCTATGAGAACAATGAAAACTCTGCCCCCCTTGACAAGTTTTTCAGGTTTTTCCCTTATCTTAATTGAGGATTGTCCCTCTCTGCAGTCTACCTGGGCACCTCCCTTTTGATCTGGCTGAACAGTGTTACATCAGTAAAAGGGGTGGGAGGGGGATACTTTGCCATTGAATTACTCTTGAACAACAACTCTGACAGAACTGAAATAACACTCTCCGAAGTACAAATACTATGATGATTAATTAGAGCTGCTTTTAATATGAAACATTACTATCCCTTTAAGAGTTATTACAGCACTCCAAAAAACAAGCAACTAAAAATATACACATACAGAGAGTACCCTTATTTTACTCAGCAGAAAAAGAATATACCATATAATTTTCCTAAAATAAGTTTACTGGTCCTTGAATCATGCTGGTTATATAAGATGTATTGCTTTCAGCAATGGCGGCTAATTAGTAGTATATACACCAGGAATAAAATACAAAATTAATCCTCTTCTGTAAACCAAATCATGTTGCCTAAAGCTAATAAAGCAGGAAACTAGAAAAAGTGATACATTTATTGGATACCAACAAAGGTATCACTTTCACTCTACTAGTCTCCACCTTTAGCCATGGCTAACACAATACTACCTTTTTACCTATAATCCAAATAAGTCATCCTTAATATGTGTTCCGTACCCCTCTGGCACTCAAAGGGTTAAGATGACCTTAGGGACCAATTACAAAAATGTAGTAATACAATATGTAAATGTAGTAATGCTCTACATAAAATAAGTGAGATACCTTAATTACTTTTTTCAAAGAATAATTTGGTATTGGGAAATATGTCTTTTGACAATGAGTATACTGACCAATACTGAATACTAAGCACAAAAACATGATCAAGACCAAAGCAATACATACAAGGGCCCCATACATAAAGACAAAATGTATATCTATAATGGGGAAAACAAATTGCTCCACATAGGGCAAATAAAAGTCTCTAAAGCTTCCATTCATTTAAATGGAACCTTTAACCCTTTACGTGCCAGAGGAGTATGCAAAGCATTGCTTTGCAATGAGTTGTGTGCCCCTCTGGCACTCAAAGGGTTAAGCCTTGGAATGCTAGAAATGTCTCTAACACCTTGCAAAATGTTTATTTGTTCCCAAGGTGCCATTGGTTTACCTCAGTATTGCTCTTCTTTTGACATTGTGAATATGGGCTTTAACACTTTCAGTCATTTTTTCCATAACCATATAGCATGGCCAAATTCTTACTTTAATGCATGTCTGTATTTGGTCCGCTGGAAGAGAATTTTGCCTAGCTTTTAACCATGTCTAACAACCAATCAGAATGCAGCTGTCAATTTCAATCAATATCAGAGACAGTAAAAATGTGGACGAGAACAAATTGCCTTTATTGGCCACCTCTAAAATGCAGGATTCATAGATTCATAAAAGGCAGAATAGACAAGCTTTGTTACTTATATAATTGTGTTATTTCATATAAGATATACTTTTCTTTAGTCATTTTAAGAAGCAATGGGGCCAATGCTCCTTTTTTAGTGTCAAAATTTATGAGTATTTTTAGAAACTATGGTAGAGATTTCATTCAAATTTTTAGCTTTGTTTTAAAGGGACCCTATCACATAAAATAAAATTGCCGATTTTGAAAAAGCTTTCAAAATAAACTCTGATGTTTTTTGGTTATAGGATCCCTTTAATTCTTACAAACCCCTTTTCTAAATGCGTACACGAGAGCTGCAAAAATGAAGTACCCATCATAAAGGACATGTTTTGACTCTTTATTGTTTCTTTTAAAATTAAGAAAATGATAATACTTTGAATAGGATTAGCCCTTCAAGTTTTAATATATTTTGTTTTAGTTTCTATTCTCTTTTTAATATTATGTAGGGATCCACAGATATTCTCTTATTTTGATGAAAGAAAAACCTGACCTTTTTTGATGCTGCTCCATAATAAGATACTTTTTCCCAAGTGGCAACGAAAGCCCATGTTGCAGTGAAATGTAGGTCTGGTAAATGCTTCTCCATATCACTTGTTATTGCCTGCAGCAACTTCTCATTTGTGCTCTCCCGATGGTATACAGTTCCTCCAAGTTCAATGTCTACATCTCCCCAGAAGGGTGTGACAAAGGTTTCACCATTTGTCAGTGGGAAAGCATCAGGAGTATATTGTTCTACAGCTGTTTTAAAGGAAATCACCCCATTGTTATTCACCTAGAAGCAGAAAGCAGGAATCATTCATTATCTTGGTGAGCCACATTTTACATAGCTGGCATTGCATTGCAAGCAAACAGTGCTTTTGAAGCTTTAATTCATTGGACAGCTTTCACTGAAATAGAAAAACACTGTATTTTATGGTTAGAAAAGAGTAAAAGAAGAATGTGGTATTATACTGTACTATTAATTTTACTCAGTGCTGTATATATCATTTTTCAGGCTCAGTGAGTCCATGATGAATAGAGCTTGCTATCTAATTTTTGTCACTTGAGGCACCAGGATATAAAATGACTTGTGTAAGATCACAACGGACTATCAGAGGAATCAACCAGGTTTCCCTGCTTTATAGCTGGAGAAACCAGTTGAACCATAGGAAACAAATGAAAAATCCAAGAATTAACATTGACTAAAATGGGTCTTTTAACCCCTTGAATGTGGACAGTTATCTAGTGTTCAATGGCTTAAAACCCCAATTTAAATCAGATACATTTTATTTTTCCCCTATAGCACAGTTTGTTTGCTCCAAAATTACTCCAGTTCTTCTTAAAACATCAGCTACTGTGTCTTTGATTTGTGAATGGGCACAGATTAATTAGCAGTAAGATTCACTGGTCTTTGCTGTGATCTTTTCCAGATACGTTCTGGTATTTATCAGTGACCTGTCGTATCCCTTGCCTGTAGCTGGCAAATTAGAATGAGGCTCTGCCTGGCACTCACTCATGAATAAGTGAGTGCTAGATACAATCTGGCCATTGATGAACTGACAAATGGAAAAAAACATATAGAAATTACAGTAATTCCTAGAGCATTTGTCCATCCACTGCTTCATGAATAAACCTCATAGACATAAAGGAGAAGTGTTACTGTGATACAGCGTACTATTTATTCGATTTACCTTGGAATAAAACAAGCTGTTTTTAAAAAATCTTGTCTTAATTAGGTGTCACTTTTAATCAACCCAGTTTTAAAACAGTATACAAGAACTGTGAAAAAGATCTGACACTGATACTTTTTCCTCTCCTACATATCACTACCTAATGATGTCTCTAAGTTAGCATTAATGTTAAGACCTTGTTAAACAAACAAACTATAGTGCTCAAGCCAAAACATTATAGATTGTAATTTAAACCATCCATAATTCAGTCATCTCCCTCTGCTTTATTATTTACACTAATTATGTCTGTTTGGAAATAAAGAACATAAAATCAAAAAAGGAAACCAAAAAGGGAATGGAAAGACCCAAGAGCAATATTTTACTATTCATTTCAGCAAATGAAAATGTTAGGGTGGTAATTTAGAGGGTCTTCAAACTGGAAAACTGTAACAAATACCTGTAGGTTGGAGAGGAATGGATAAATATTGAACATTGTGCCAACAGGAATCATATGTTTACATAATGAAGACAACAACCCTCTGTGGTTTAAATGAAGAAACAGGTATTGTTTTACTATATATTTTAATGAATGGTGGTTATATGTTTACTATTTTAGAATGTTTCTGGTGAATATTGATTTGTTAGCATGGGAAAAGGAGAATATGAAAATCTGGAAATATTTTAGGTTTTTTACTTTCATAATTATGTTGTACTGTATATTCTACTATGGAATGATGCAGTAAGCATTGAGCTTTATACTACATTTAAATCACCACCCTAATCAACTATTGCTACTATACTATATTTAGAATACAAATTCATTAAACATAATTGTACTCACCCCTTAACTGTAGGGGACAGTGGGTCTGGAGTTGCCCCGTAAATCGTAGCAAGCAATTTCCACAGACATGAGGACCACTGGACAGGAGCGCTCCCAGAATTACCTCAGCATGAAGTAACCACTCCAGTATAATGAAAACTTTGAATTTATTACTATCGTTTTAAAATCATCCATCAAATCGCCTATGATTAAGTGTGTATATTGTATTATCCTGCACGAAACGCGTTAGGCGTACGTGGCTGTCCCTCCAATTTATGTTTGTATGATTTGATGGATGATTTTAAAATGATAGTAATAAATTTAAAGTTTTAATTATACTGGAGTGGTTACTTCATGCTGAGGTGGTTCCATGAACGCTCCCGTCCAGTGGTCCTTTTATACTACATTTAAACAAAATCAATTTATCCCACAGGGCTTATTTGGAATATATATATTATATATTTGGGTATATAGTGTTTTTGGGAGAAGGCGATAATGATTTTGTAATTTATTAAATAAACATAATTTTTAGTAACTGGGTTTTTAGAATAAATTTTCACTGGGTTTTTAGACTATATATTCACATACTTATTATGTCTCTGTTGGCTTTATGGTTGTTTGGACAGCCATGTAATGAAGCTGAGCATGTAAGCTCAGTTACTCAGATCCCGAGCACCAATTATACTTGGAAATAACTAGTAAGGAGCAGAATGAAATCATGACTTGAAACGCAGGAACTGAAGGACTGCTTTGAGGCAATCGCTGGATGCCTGGATTCTTCCCTTGAAGTATTGGCTGCAAAGGGAGTAATTATGGACAGTCCCTATTTGGCCTTTCAGTAGCTTCCAGACCAGACAGACTGAAAAGATATCTTTAAAACGGTTTTAGTTTGTTTAAATAAATGCACTTAATTTATTATTTTCCCTTTTGTTATTATTTTTGCTTTAATATTTATACATTGACTCTGGATACATTGTTTTCTTATAGGACAGATTAATTAATTAGTGAGGATAAGGCTATGACTGACAAATTAAACACATTCTTTTTTCTGTGTATTTATATATATATATAGCAATGATGAGAGCGTTAGACAGTAGCTCTTAAATAATGAAACTACTGAGATGCCATAGGCCATTATTGGGACCGATTTTGTTGTTGTTTGTATATATATATATATATATATATATATATATATATATATATATATATATATATATATATATATATATATTAGAATTCCCTCCATTTCTTCATTGGAATGGTCTACAAAGTGTACTTCCAAGCCAGGCACACTTTATAGAGAGTTCTAATGAAGTAGTTTTTTTTAAAGATCGTGCTCTCCGCACGGCTAATCTGTGGAATGGATTCCAAATCTGTCCACTAGATGGCAGACTTGGCTAAAACAGCCAGGAAAAGGGAACTTTACATGCTAATATCTTCCAAACCATAAAGGTTTGGGAGATAAGACTTATATCATTTTTAATGTTTTTTTTAAGGGCTACAATATAAAATAAAATTATTTTCAAGTATTACTATCCTTTTACTAGCAAGACCCTTATACTTAATATTTATTGACTGTGAATCATCAGACATAATGTTCTGTGATTGGAGCAAAGCAGATGTAGTACAATTATTCAAAAAGGAGGCAAGATCTAATCCAGGAAATTATAGGCATGTTAGCTTTACTTTCAAAGTGGGTACAATTTTAGAAGCATTACTAACTGATTGTGTTCAGGACTATGTGATAATCAACAATAGTATTAGTAGGAGCCAGCATAGTTTTATGAAGAATAAATTATGTCACACTAATTTACATGCATTTTACAAATGGTTAATTGGTAATTAGGACATAAGTATTGCTGTTGATATAGTATATTTGGATTTTGCAAAAGCTTTTGATACTGTGCCACACAATAGGTTACTGCATAAATAAAAAGGTTTTGGTTTGGGAGGTAATATCTGTATATGGATAGAGAACTGGTTAAATGATAGATGGCAGAGACTTGTAAATTAAACTTTTTCAAGTTGGTCTAAAATTTTAAGTGGGGTGCCACAAGGTTCAGTCCTGGATCCAATGCTTTTTAAGTTTTTTTTTTTATTAATAATCTAGCAGTTGGTATTGACAGCAGTGTTTCAATTATTGCTGATGGCACTAAGCTGTGTAAGGACATATATAAAGAGCAGGATGTTTTTTTTCAATGCAGAACAACTTGGAAAAACTGTGAATCGGCAAAAAAGTGGCAGATGACAGATTATGGTTAATTTAGATAAATGTAAGATTATGCATTTGGGCTATAGAAACAAAATTGCTACATAAACACTAAATGGGAAACTACTTGAAGAATCCTGTTTAGAGAAAGATTTTGAATTACTGATAGACAATCGAATTTACAGCAGTGAGCCAATAGGGTACTATATTGTATAAAAAGAGGTAGAGATGCACAACATGGTAATATAATTCTTCTGCAATATAAATCCTAAGTAAGACCTCATCTACAATATTGACACACTTTCTTAAAAAGACAATTATTGAACTAGAAAAAGTGCAGAAACATATAACAAAACTGATAAAGGGATTGGTTAATACAAAGAACTACGGAACTTGTTGACCAAAAAACAAAAGTTAAATTATTAAGATTAGCGGAAAGGCACTTTTGACTAAATCAAAGGCAGGAATTTTTTTTATAGTAAGGGCAGTAAAATTATGTAATTCTTTGTATCAGGTTGTTCTGCAGATACTGCAATTGTTTTAAAAAAGTAATGGATAATTTTCTAGTTCAAAACAATAGTTAAAATGATGACAGTTGATCCAGGGCAATACCAAGCTTTCAATATAAATGGCTTCAAAAGTGTTTTTTTGCCTTCCTCTGAATCCAACAGGGGTGATATGGTGTGGGCTGAACATGTCTTATTTCAGCCTCATCAATTATGTACTTACTGTAAGTGAGTGGCATCATTCAAGACAGACGTTATTAAGAAGAACTGGAGAAATTCTGGAGCAAATGAAGGCTCGGTGAGTATTTTGTCGACAATACAAATCCTTCAATTTCCCATGTATTTAAATAGGACTTTAAATTGCTTGAATGCTATATAGTCTTCAACACATTGCAAACCAATGTGGTGGAGACCTGTGTCCTATCCAAGGGCTTTGAAGTCCTATTTGGGTCAATTAGAATTTAAATATTTTTTCTATGATGAAGTTAGTTTACACAGCATTAACCCAATAGTTGTAATAGTATTATTTATTGCCTAGTGCTGTTATCTTTGCCTACCCTGTTCATGACTAATCTTGCCCTGACCTCTAGTTGGTTTTCTGATGATGTAGCTTGTCTGCCTGTGTAGCCATCTGAATAAAGACTGCTTCCTTTCAATCAGCTGGATACAATATTAGACTTCTAATAACCTGTCCATCTGTAATCTAGCATTGGTCAAAAATTGCCATCAACCCAACCTATGTAACTTGTATAAATCTGCTTCACACATCTCACATGGTATTCTGCTACCTGTAGCTTGTAAAAGCTATTGAGCAGAATGCTCAGCTCACTTGTATCAGATTTGATTGTTGTCATTTTGTTTGAAATTATTATTTTTGCAGATGTAGACTATATTGGAATCCTATAAATATTGTTTCTTTAAACAATAGTGCATTTCAGTACTTCAGGACTGTATGGCAGAGAAAATGTGGACAAGCAAAACAACATGATCCACTCTGAACGGTAATTCACAAATGTATACATATCTGTGCTAAAGGTATTAAACTGGCTTTAAATTAAATTATGCAGTTGATAAAAATAATGAATATTGCATACATAAAGAGATCTATATGTTTCATTAAAAAACTTGAAGTCAACTGAGATGGGGACTTCACCGGATGTTCCATCATCTTCTGTTGGGTTGATTGTGTCACCTTGAGATGGTCCATATGAATAAAGAAGAGTTTCTAGAAAGTGGAATAAAAAGCAAACTATCAATATATTTGTAGATGTAAAATAACAAACAAAATCTTGTAATACCTCTTTTTATTGGACTAACAGAATTATGGATTGACAAGCTTTTGGGATAAACTCCCTTTCTCAAGTCTAAAGCATTTCTGAGCACAAGGACACAGAATTAACAGTTAAAACAGTTAATACGTTGAATTCAAAGCTGTGTTGTTTGCTGGGGTTAAGGGACTACTAATAAGACAGGGACCAAGAGAAAATCCACACTCTTCTTGCAGAGGGTCGTAAATACCCCGTGCAAGGCAGAGTGTGGAGGGGTGGAAGAGAAAGAGAAGAAAAATACAGGCGATCGTATGGGAAGGGAGAGAGTTAAAAAGAAAAATTGCACATAATAAGAATGTTACAATGCCAACAATCCAGTATGGGCATGCAGGCCTATATACAACTTGTGCCCATATAGGTAGATATATACATACACATACATACACATACATACACACATATATATATATATATATATATATATATATTTATACACTAGTATGAAAGCCCGTATACATGGGCTAAAGTGCACCCAGCTGCCCTGGTGCCGGGAGAAGAGACAGGACGTGAGCTGTCCAGAGCAGAGCAGCGCGTTCGGTGAGTCTCTTCTGCTCATGACTGCAGTCATGCGCAGTAGAGACTCGCCGAACGCTCTGATCCGTAGCGGGGAGCTCCAGACGGCTCACAGTGAAGCTCCCTGTGTGCGAAACCACACATGCACAGTAGAGACTCTCTACTGCGCATGTGCGGTTACGGCTCACAGCGAGCGATGCATTCTACCACTTTATGTAATAGGATATGCACATACATATATTTGTAGAAATATAAAAGAACAGTTGTTAGTATGTTTGAATGTATGCGTTATGGTCATCACACAATTATCATTATTATTCAGTTATCGGCTTGGATGCTAGTAATGCAAGAATGATTATTCTTTTGTTTACTGAGCCTATATATTACATTTGAGAAAAATGTAATGGGTCTTATGTAGAAAGTCAAATATTAGCAATTATGGGTCATGAGTGCTGCAGCAAAATGTCCTTTGATGCTTGAATGCTACAGAGGTCTTTGATGTATTATGAGGCCATGGGTTGTAGACCTCTAGCATTCAGGGGCTTAAAAACCACATTTAAATCTATGAGAATATTTATTTCTCCTATGCTAGAGTTGTTTTGCTTAATAATTGCACTTAATTTGCAGAAGATTCCAAATGCCCATCTAGTCTGGCCATTTCATAGAAGCTTTACACTCTAGACTTTTGACAGGATACCATCAGTATTTCTAATCCTACTTTCTATAAAATACCTGTATATAATATATAAGTTTGCAGAAAGCAGAAAATATCCACATATGAATAATCGTTCTGTTCCCAAAAATATACACCTAAGCCATTGCAAATTTGAGCTTTTATTCAAGTTTAGCAAAAAGTTAAAAAGAACTGTCAGTCTGCATATATCTTGTGTGGTAACACATTGTTAACTTTAATGATCTATCTATCTATCTATCTATCTATCTATCTATCTATCTATCTATCTCTCTATCGTTTCATGATTTTGATGTTTTTGACTTCTCTCAGTTTTCTCTGCCTCATCTCTAAACTATGCTACATCCTTCCACTCTTCAGTTCAAGAAGAATTGAGTACGTGCTATTCTTTCTTTCTTTCTTTCTTTCTTTCTTTTTTTTTTCTCTAATTTTAACTCTTCCTATTCACCACAAAAAGAGCCCTATATAAGTTAGTGTCATCTACATAAATTATCTCTTTCAATTAGCACTACAATAGTAAATAAAAAGTTTCCATTTTACCTGATTTTTTGCCAAGTGGGAAGCTCAGAGCTGTAGCTAAAAGGTAAGAAAAATATATTAAATAGGATTTGCAATGGTTCTGTTTGCATTAAAGGTTGAACTGCAAGATACCTACCAATTAGCACCAAAACAAAACTTTGTAAAACAAACTTCATGCTGCCTGGATCTCCTGGAACCCTGCAAGAAAATATTCAATCAAATTACCTGGAGGTCTTATACACTTTTGTCTCATTAAGTATACAGAATCTTCCAACACATGTGAGCCATATTATATTATAAATATTATAAATAATCCCCATCATTAATTAGGTAATCATCATCAGCATCTGCAGCACCATCAGCTTCCTCCCCACTACTTTCATATTATTATTGGTTTTTAATGTTATGGAACATTGACCACTAGTGTTCAGCTTGGTGTTACTGTCACTGCCTGACACAACAGCTGGTATCCCTATTAAATCACCCTCTGCTATGGCAATAACTCTAGAATGCAACTTGTCATCGTTAGTGTTTTTAAATGGTATAGTACTGCTATTAGTACTAATGGTGGTAAAATTTTCCACTTCAGTTTTACAAACTCAGGAGCAGGATCATCCTTGTTAACTGTATACTCAGACGAAACAAGCCACAGTCATTTTTTGTAGTATGGCCTTACTGCCTCCAACAAGTCCATACACTCTTCTTACTCCTTTTCCCTTATGCCTGCCTATGCCTAGTATATTTGGTTGACATAATGGTAGTAGTTTTGAATGTCACTGTGAAGTACATGGCAGAGCTATTTTTTTAACAAATACAAAAGATACATATATAGTATAGACATTAAAAAAAAAAAAAAGAAAATACAAAGCCTTTTCAGGACAACATTTTAGGTCGAAGGAAAGCCAAGGGAAAATATATTAATACAGTGGAATTCCAAGATCGCTACAGTATCACTGGATTAAAGCTTCCAGACAGTTCTATCAACTCTTCTTTACTGTATTCCAGACAACTAACTTTTGTTCCAACTTAAACTGATAAATACATTGTTGTTTACTATGAAGCCAAGATGGAACAATATCCGTCTTCCAATACTTTGCTACCTCCAATTTTGTAACTATAAGAATATGGACCACTATTACTCTCTTCACCTGACTCCTCTTTGGAAAGGATAAATGTAACAGAATTTGAGAAGGGGAAAAATCTAATACGACTTTACATATACCATTTATACGAGCTATAATTTACTTCCAAAGAGGCTTCATATATGGACATGTCCACCATATATGTACAAAATCTACAAAGGAAGCATCACATCTCCAGCACTGATGACGAACAGAGTGATATATTTTATTAAGTCTAGTGGGGACATAGTGCCACCTATTAACCACTTTATGGTGTGCCTCAACTAAATTAAGACAATGAATGGTGAAGCAGCTGGAGTGGTAGGGGAAACATTTGACAGCATCCAGACTAGCGGTCAAGAGAGCCCACACCATTTCTCTGGCTCTGGGAGTCCCCTTCCCTTCACTACAGTGTCCAAGTTGAACATGATCCTTAAGAGGCCAGAACTGGTGTTGGGGGAGAGCAGGCTCAGAATTAATACCATCATCACTAGCAGGGGCACAGATTAGCTGCCTGTGCCTGCTGCTACTGCTGCTAGTCTGCCTTCTTCTTCAGGTCAAAAGGAAATGGCAAGTGTGACATTAGGAGACACTCTGTCACATTGCTTGTCACCTCCTCCAAGCAGCAGTGAGATGTCTAGAATAGAGCACCAGCAACAACAGCATGTAGGGACTAGTGGTGGTGGTGGTGATGATGATGCTGGAGAAGATGGGGTGGAAGAGACATTGATGACCTTTTTAGCAAAAACTGAAAAGGAATAGGAGACAGGGATGAGGATGGGCATCACCACCACCACTAGCAATGACATTTTGGAATTAGAGGAATTTGCAACTGCTCTAATTCCTTCTGATACTGAGATGCAAGGGCAGCAGGATGCTGAGGAGCAGGCTAGTGTGCCACACACCACGGAATGGGGTCAACAAGTGATGCGGGACTAGGACAAGTTCCACTTGCTAGCAGTAGCAATAGTCCTGACCCTAGTTGCAGTGCTGAATCTGAGGCAGTAGCAGCAACAGCAGCAACATTATTCGCTGCCAAAGACAATGAAGGTGAATATGGAGGACAACAAGAAAGAGGCCATTCTTCTCCATCTGTTCCCTTGCCCCTGAAGACATCATGGGTGTGGGACTATTTTTCTCTTGGGGCAGGCACAGTGCACTCAGCAATGGCACTGTGCACAGAGGAAAGGAGGGACCAAACCTTGCCATAAGCGCCCTCATATCACACATGAAACACAGACACCGTGACATTACTCCAAACATGTTAAAGACAAACACCCACCACAGAAATCAAGCACCGCTTTTGCTGTCCCCGACTCTCCAGAAAGGCAACAAGAGGTGAGGCGGTGATCAAAGAGGAGGAGGAATAGAACAACCCAGGCAGAGACTGGAAGTTCCAGGACGAGTGAAACAACTAGCTTGCCATCATTCTAGGGTAACTACATCTTCTGCCAACCCACCTTGTTCATTACCTCCCCCTCCAAATGATAGCCACTCTGTTGATGTCAAGATATGACAGTTTGTCTCTACCCATTGCGCACTGTGTGGTGCACTGACCACACCTGACAGTGTGGTGGAGGAGAATAATAATCAGTTCATCAAGTGGCATCTGAGGAGATTCCATCCTGCAGAATATGCTAAGATGGTTGCAGGGAGAGTTCATCATTACTATTAAACTGTCAGCAAGTTGTCCCACAAGTTGTGCCCACACCTTTCACCACCACCTCCATTACCACAAATCATGCTGTTAAAGAAATAAGCTGACACAGTTCTCCCACTGTACTGCCACACACTTACTGAGTTCTTAGAAAGGAATTAAAAATAACACAAAAAGAATATGAAAGGATGCCTTTGGAATAGCTAAAATGTTTGCAATTGATGTTCATCCCTTGTCTTTTTCAGAAAATTAGGTTTTATAGAACTGGTGTCATGTGTGGCACCCTGCTGGCATATACCAAGCCACAGTTACAATCATCAGTAAAGTACATTTGTATTGTTATAATGCTTAGATATATTTGCACCAATATATACATAAGCAGACAAGTATGACAGAAATCACTATTTTCTGAATTTGCTGTCCAATCCTGAGAGATATTACCTCTTGAATGCTTCGACATTTCAATCATTTAAGGAGAAATAAGTCCTTATAAACCCCACATACCTTACTATGGGTAAAAAATCCTAATTCAACCTATGAATTTTGCCCTTGTGCCTGTGTATCAGAAATAACATGTTTAATCAGCCCAGGACTTGTGTCCATGAAGGTAGCCATGACAGATGCTGACATTTTATCAAACTGAAGCTAGCATAGTGCATGCCTACTTAAGGACCCGAGGAGTGCACAACACAATGCGTTATACACCTTTCTGGATCTTAGAGTGTTAAAAGTTGGAGGCCCTGTGGTTCTGTGGTCCTGCGAGCAACTTAAATGTTACCCTCCACTTGCATGACATTCAGGACTGATTGAAGATGTTGGGGGTTATGCACTAAAGCGTGATAAAGAGATAGAGATGTCTTCTCCAGTGGTATAATTTCTCCAGTTCCTATGTTATTCTATAGAGCCCATGCACTAAGAGAAATCTTAGTGCATGGACTCCATATAATAATATAGGAATTGGAGAAATGACATCACTGGAGAAGTCAACTCCACTTTATCATCTATTTTTGAACTTAATGCATAACTAAGCAAAGGAAATATATAGGTTCCATTAGGATTTTCTGGCCATAGTAAGATAAGTGTGAGAATTTAACAGCAGATAAGAACCATTTGGCCCATCTAGTCTGCCCACGTTCGGGCAGGTTATTATTAGGAGGTGTTATTTCTCCCTCCAGAGATTCTGAGTTTGTGGTTACAAAAATGAATGCCTAAAAACCATATTGCCTAGCTACAACAGAGACCTATCCTATTAACACCAGAATAAGCCACATTATGTGCCTAAATAATCAAATACATTCATTAGAACTGACAGCATAGAAAACAAATTCACTATTGATATAATTAATCAGCAATGAAACAACTTACTGGGAAATTATGACTTACAAAATAACTTGAGTTACTCTAGTTTCCATATGATTTTGGAGAAATTTTAACATCGGAGATAAAATAATGAGCAGTCCTTATATGAGATATAACTGAGTAGATAATGTGAAGGGTGCATTCCCGTATCAGAGTGCAATTTGTGCCTGTATATGACGTGTATATAAAGTATTTATGATAGATCAATATCAGCATATTGTATTTCAACTGTTGAAGTCAGTATATGATGTTTTGCCTGTGATGTCCATGCAATAAGAGATATGTCAGGATGACAACTAGATCTGTAAAATGAAGTCTTGGAGCACATAGAGAAAATAAGATGAGCATCCATTGATGCTTTAAAAGAGAAAAAAGGACAACAAGCATATTATATTTAACATCAGTCTCCAGTCATATTATCTTCTCCAATTATACCACTTCTCCAGTTCCTATTTTATTCTATAGAGACTATGCATTAATATCTTCAAAGCTGGAGAAATCTTATTGCATCAGCTCCATAGAATAGATCAGTCTTTAAAGGTGCGCCCTTAACGGTATAGATAAGTGATTCTGAATCAGGGTGCCGTGGCACTTTGGTGTGCCACAGACATCAAGGGTGCCCCCATGTTTTCTATGAAAACTGACAAAAATGTGAATATTGTCCTTTTAAATGTAGACATATGGAAATTGTAATGTACCATACTTTATTTTTATTACTATGATGGCAAGACCTAATAATATCTGTATATTTCTGAATTGTACCCTTTATTATGTCCTTGAAAAAATTACAGTAAACATGTAGGGGTGCTCCTGAAAGTTCCAGATTGCTTGTTATGGGTGACTTAAGGAAAATGAGGTTGAGAACACTAGTATAGATTATTGTTTCTACCCCTATTTACCAAGCCACACGTCTGATAAAGACCAAGTGAGGTCAAAACATTGCAAAATTAAAGGGACACACTGATTTTTTGTAGGGTGACTCACTTTAGTCAGTGACTGTCATAGTGTTTCTCAGTCTTGGGACTGAGTTTAATTTTGAACACATTGGTTGTTTCTATTTATTTTAGCATCAATAGCTCCTAAGTACATTTTTCATTTTTTCCTAGTATTTGAACCGTGGTTGAACTTTTATGAAGTAGTAATTGCCAGCTAATATCAGTGCATAGGTTGTGAACTAACTTTATTCCTGTATCTCTTTTTTCAACTGCTGTGTTGGCATTCTGTTTACATATTTTGACTGCCATCTTAGCCTCCTGAGTTTACCATTGGCAGTGACAAGGAATTGCGTGTAAGGACAAGCACTCTATATCATTGGAAAAAGCTCTTTCTTCATTTAGTCAGATAAGCAATGAAATGCACTGATTATCATTTTTTTGGGATTCAGCTGATTCCATGGCTCCATGCCAGAGTGCTATAATGATTGGATGCATAGTTTTCATTAACTCCCTTCGCTATAGATCTCTGTTTAAATCTGTACACCGAAGAGTGGATATTGCTTTAGTAACACAAATGCTATTGTTAATTTTAGAGTGCCATACAACATATTTACTTGTTTCTTGCATTTAACCATTTGAGTGTCATAGGGGTATCCAATACATTATGAAGCAATGCATTGGATGCCCATCTGGCACTAAAAAAGAGTTAAACAGCATTCATAAGTGTGCACCAATGATCAACACATTATTTTCTCTCTCTTCAGTTTCAGTACCTATGTTAGTGTTGTGGTAGCACCTGGAATACTAAATGTTTAGTATTCAGCTATACATATTTTGACCATTTAATTATTCCCAGATACTAAATGTAGGTAAATTGAAGCCATTTTGAAAAAACTAACTGCACCGTAGGGAAAAATAAATATTCCATACAATCACATTGTCTTAAATGGGGCTTTAAATTCTTAAAATACTAGAGAGGTCTCCAACATATTGAGAAGCAATGCATTGGAGACCTCTTTAGCATTCAAGGAGTTAAACGCCCTACTTAAATCAATAGGCAGTTGCATTTCCCCCAAACGTGGCTCAGAATTGCTCTACAATTCTTGTGCATATGGCCATTATGCTTCACTTGCAAAAGCTTCATGTGCATCCCAGAGGCAACAATGGGATCTATCAAGTGGTGGCAGTTGCTGCATAAAGGAACAGCAATTGGCTAAGTGAATTCTGGAACGTCTTCTTGGTCTTCAGTTGCCATTCCCAGATTAACTCTTTGAGTGCAAGAGGGGTACACAATACATTGCTTTGGGAATGTACAGAGCAGTACAGAGTCACAAACTCTGCTCCTTTAAGAAGAGCATTAACCCAGAGTATGCTAGAAGAATCAATAAGACACTGCAAAAATTTATTGTAGAAATCTCTAGTAACCACACAGTTAAGAGGAAGTTTCTGAAAAGGGATATTCATAGTTACAATTAATATAAATCTATGAGCCTTACTCTTCAAACTAAAAGGTGCAATTTTGAAACAAACCAAAGGAGCATTAGTGTGTGATAGGAAAATTCCCATTACTTTAAATGGGGCCTTTGCCACCTTGAAGGTCTCCAATGCATTGTGAAGCAATGGGCTGAGGTCCTTGTTAGCATGCAAGACGTTGAAAATCCCATGTAAACCAAATTTGCTGAATTTTTATTTCAAAACCATAATGCTATTGCTCCAGAAGTTCACCTCTTTACCTTGATGAAGGCCCTATATTTTATAACATTTTATTACAATCTGAACTCTTTAAAGACCTAAGGGGTGTGCAACAAATTGAAAATTAATCACATCTGTTTCTTAACCCTTTGAGTGCCAGATGGGTGTCCAATGCATTGCGAAGCCAGATTGATATCCAACTCATTGTATACTGAAAATCTATTTTTAAAAAATAAATGATCACGCTGACATTTCCTTCTATATTCCTTTAAACACATTTTTAAAATATGAGATGATAAAATATATTACTCTTGACTATAAGTATAATATTTCATGTAATCCGTTCCTTACCTACTTGCCTCCTGGTGCTGCACTGTCCCAAGCAAGTTGGCCTGATTCAGGTATTTGTATGTAAACGGGTGGTCAATAGGAGGATCCACTAGTGTTTATGCATAATTATACCATTGTTGTACTTTATTCTACAATAAAACTCAAGAAAGAGTGTATATTTGTATAGGACTTATTACAAATATTTATCTATGTCAATGAATATAAATATGTTGATATTTACTTATCACACCCACTTGTCCAGATTTTCCCTCTGACAATTAAATTAATTCCTTGATAATAAAGTAAAATTCACTCAACTTATTATACAAATGTTCACCTGTAAAGCTTATACTTATGTATTTCTTGAATTGACTTTTCCATCCTTTTTGTGTCATGATACATCTATGACACATAAAGCTGGGAAAATATCAAAGCTGTGACATATGTGGGCAGTAATAATTATGCAATACAATGGATAGATCTGGAAATCTGTGACACATTAAACTTGATACCTGCTGGGCACCACTGATATAAGAGCATTATTTCCTAAATGAGTAAGCAGATCTGCTAAAACTGTTCCATATTTAGCAAGGAGTAAGCAGAGCAATCCTAAAACAAAACAACTGTAGCATAATGGTTAAAGGGATAGTAATGTTTCAAAATAAAAGCAGCTCCAATTAATCTTCATAATATTTGAGCCATGGAGAGTGTTATTTCAGTACTGTCAGAGTTGTAGTTCAAGAGTAATTAAATGATAAAGTATCCTCCTACCGCCCCTTTTACCTAGTGTAAGCCACCTCCCCTCAGATGTGGAATCTGGTCTTAAAACCAGACAGCTCACAGCAAGGGACAATCTTCTTACTGTAAGAACAATGAAAACCCTGCCCCATTTGACAGATTTTTCAGGTTTTTCCCTTATGTTAATTGAAGATTTTCCCTCTCTGCAAGTCATCTGGACACCACCTTTCTGTTCTGAGATGAGCAGTGTTACATCAGTAAAAGGGGCGGGAGGGGGATACTGTATCATTCAAATACTCTTGAACTACAACTCTCTCAGCATTGAAATAACACTCTCCATGGCCCAAATACTATGAAGATTCATTGGAGCTGCTATTATTTTGAAACATTACTATTCCTTTAAAGAATTAACACCTATGTTCACATTGTGAAGTTTTCTTTGAGCATAATCTGCATTTATTTTGTCTAGAATAGCTCAATTTTTTACTTTAAAAATATGCCCCTTGTTTTTCCAGGGACCTGAGATGCTTTCGCTGATCAGCTCTCATGTGAAGCCAATGTTCCCACTGGCCAGACTTCCATGAATATGCTCAGGGGAGTAACCGCAAGGTGTCTGTATGTTTGTGACAAGGCCCAGAATCCAAGAGAAGTAATTAACTCTGCAGAATCTTAGCTGATTGCTGCCAACATTCTGATACATGGCCTTTGCAATCCAGTAATATAACTTATGTATATATCTTTATTTATGTAGTGCCATACATGTACACAGCGCTTTACAGAAATAGTAGTAGTGCAATATAAAAATATAGAACAAAGTTAAGAGCATCCGGCTAAAGTGCAATCATTGCATTATTAGTTGAGGGGGGGGAAGAAGTGCAGCAAAGGGAATCATACATTGGGAGGAGGACTCTGCCCCCAAAGAGCTTCCAATTTAGTTAGTAAACGTGACATCATATAGAAACAGTAGGAAAAGGATCAAAAGTGCAAGTACAATGCTTCAGCAAGGGAAGTAAAGAATGTTTTTGGTATGACTATCAGTTTGAGCAATGAAAATAGTGTTACTGAGATTCCACCTTGAGCAGACAGGTTTTAGGAGATGCATGAAGGTAATGAGTGTGGATGACTGGTGAATGGTGATATAGAGGGTATTCCAAAGTTGAGGAGCAGCCAGTGAAAATAATTGTAGCCGATAGATGGCTCAAGTTTTGTAATGAGAGGACAGAAAGAACCATTGAGATGAATGCTGGTGATGGTAATGGTTGTAGTGGGAGATAAAAGCATAAATGTAGAGGGTGCCAAAGTTGAAAGCAAATTAAAGGAGAAGGGAAGAATCTTGTAAAAAATACAAGACCTTATGGGTAGCCAAGAGAGGGTTTGCAGGAGCAGAAGAGAAGGAAGGTATATGGGAACAAGGGTAGATATTCTTTCAGCTGAATTGAGAACAGGCTAAAGAGAAGAAAGAAAGACAGGAAGACCAGAGCGTAGAATGCTGCAATACTCTTGCCTAGAGAAGACAAGGGCCCGAGGGAGAGTTTTGCGGTTCACATAGAGAAGAAAGGCCATATTTTGGCAATATTTTTCAGGAAGAAGTGGCAGGTTTTTGAGGCACAGATTGGTTATAGGGGGATGTCAAGGTAGAAACAAGTATCACACAAGTATAACACCAAAACAGCATTCTTTGGTTACTGAGTGGATGGTAGAATTGTCAGCTGTGACGGAGAAATAGCTGTGGGTTGAATTAGGTTGAAATATATCAAGTTCTGTCATATCCATATTGAGTTTAAAGGGATAGTAATACTTCATTTTAACTTTATTTTATTTTGTAGGCATTAAAAAAACATGAAGAATGATATAAGTCTTATCTCTGAAACCTTTATGGTTTAAGAGATATTCACAAACAAAGTATTCCCCCCCCTGTTCAACCAAATCAGAAGGGAGATGCCCAGGTAGACTGCAGAGAGGGACAATCTTCAATTAAGATAATGGAAAAAGCTGAAAAACTTATCAAGGGGGGAAGGGCTTTCATTGTTTTCATACAAAGAAGATTGTCCCCTGCTGTTATCTGTACTGTCATACAACCTGATCCACATCTGAGAAGAGATGGCTTACACTAGGAAAAAGGGGCGGGGAGGGGAACTTTGCTTGTGAATATCTCATAAACCATAAAGGTTTGAGCGATAAGACTTATATCATTCTTCATGTTTTTTTAATGCCTACAAAATAAAATAAAGTTAAAACGAAGTGTTACTATCCCTTTAAAATAGTGGTGGGACATCCATGATGAGATTGCAATGAGACACTGAGCGATTTGAGACTGTATGGCTATGGTTAGGGGAAGAGTTGTAGACTTGTGAACCATTCATGTACAGATTAAAGCAAAAAGATGAAATAAGGTTACCAAATGAGATTGTATAGAGGGAAATAGAAATGGTCCCAACATTGATCCCTGGAGTACACTAACTGATAGATCATGGGGAGAATAGAAGGCTTTAGCAAAGGAAAGTTCATAATATAGGGGGCAAATCACTCTGAAGCCGTGTCATGGATGTCAAGGGTGTGTGATGTGTCTAGTAGGCATACGTGATCAACAGTATCAATGGCAGCAGAGAGGTCTAGTAGAATTAGTATACTGTTTTGTCCTTTTTCTTTTGTTGTATGTACATACATTTTGTTAATCCTATTTCTGCAGAGTAGTTGGAATGGAAACCTGACTGTAATTGGTTAAGAAGAGAGTTGGAGTTGATCAAACAGATTAAAGCCTCAATTCAGTTGTCCCCATCGGCAAAAAAACCCCCACAGTCAATGATATTTTTTCAGGCACAGTAAGCCATTCAATTACGTGTGATGTGAAATAAAACAGGTGGAAAAAAGTACATTGGGTGCTACATTTTGAATCAAGTTGAACCCATTAAAAAGAGTCTGATTTTTCCATTCAATTCCAGAAGTTAGGCAGCAACAATCTTTAAGCGACCCACTTTAACGTCAGAAAAACTAGAGCTACTCTCTTCTGCAACAGAGTCCCCTAACACATGTTTTAACCTGCTGACACAGAAATTGAAGCCAGACTAGCAGTCAATGGAGCCCACAACATTCCTCTGACCCTGGAAGTCCCCTTTCCCCCACAGCATTGTCCAGATGGAACATGATCCTGAATAAGGCAGAGATGGTTGCTAGCAGCAATAATACCACCACCACCATGAAAACAGATCAGCTGCCTGTGCCAACTGTAGTGCTGCCAGTCTGCTGTCTTCAGCTCAGCAAGAGATGGCAAGTGTGACATTAGGAGACCCTCTGTCACATTTCTCATCCCCTCCAACTTGTGAGACATCTGTAATAGAGCATCATCAGCAAGGAGGGACTGGTGGTGGAGAAGCTGGGGTGGAAGAGACATTAATGACGTTTTTAGCCCAATCTGAGAAGGAATGGGAGACAGGGATGGGCATCACCACCAGGTGAGATTTTGGAATTTGAGGAGTTTGCTGCTGCTGTAATTCCAAGGGCAGCAAGATGCTGAGGAGCAGGCTAGTGTGCCACAGGCCACCAAGGAGACAGTGGCAGTGAGGTCCGTTGATGCGGGACCAGGACAGGTTGCACTTGCCAGTAGCAGTCCTCCTGGTCCTAGTTGCAGTGCTAACTCTGAGGCAGTAGCAACAACAGCATCAACATCATCCCCATCCTAGCCAGTAAAAGGAATGATGAGAAGAATAAAGAGCCCATTCTTATCCACCCTTGCCCTCCCCTGAAGTCCTGAGTGTGGGACTATTTTTCTCTTGGGGCAGGCACAGTGAAATCATCACCAATGGCACTGTGCACAGTTTGTGAAAAAGGGAAAGGAGGGAACCCACCTTGGCACAACCGTCCTAATAACACATATAAAACATGACATTTATGTGAAACATGTTAAAGCCAACCCCCATCAAAGAAATATGGCACCATTGTTGCTGTAACCACTGACTCTCCCCAAAGGCAACAAGAGGCAGAAGAATAGAGAAACCCAGCCAGAGCCTGAAAAACTACATCTTCTTGCTATCCAACTCATTCATCTTTACTTCCTCCACTAGCTGTTAGCCATTCTATAGATGTCGAGATGTGCCAGTTTGTGTCCATCCATTGCACACTGTGTGCTGCACTGTCCACACATCGTAATGTGTTGGAGGATAATCTCAAGCAGGGCATCAAATGGCCCTCTGAGGAGATTCCATCCCGCAGAATAAACTAAACTAAGATGGTGGCAGGGAGTTTTCATCATTATTATTAAACTACAAGTTGTCACGTGTCTTTAGCAGGGAGTGAATAAGGGACATAATGACAGCAGCAGTACTTGGTTTCTGGTGGGATGATTTTACTTTGGGGTCCAAAGCTTCATGTTTATTTGATTACAGTTGTGCTATGTTTTTGATGTGAGTGCAGATGTACCCATTATTCCCAATCCTTCCCTTATTTACCACACACACTGTGCACATTGCAGTTTCTGATGAGAGGCACAGTTCCTGTTCTCAAGGGAAAAAAATATATTCTAGTAACAACACATCCATGATTTTGGAGTAGGGGCAGATGGAGAAGCATTATTGGCCAACTTCTTTTCTCCACATGTACCTGAAGTGGTGGGGGTTAGTTGTGGTGCTGCTGCTGCTGCCTCAGATGCATCACTGGAGCTAGTAGTGATAGGTGGACGCATGATGATCTATCACCCATATCACTGATCTTGTTGATCCCATTCCCTTGGATCTGCCTAATCATTCTGCTGTTTAAACAACTCAGCAGCAACAAGAAAAGCAGTTGAAAATGCCACAATGACACCATGGCATTTGCCACTGGCCACTATAACATGACCTGCTGGCGCTAGGGTATATTTTTCTTCTCAGGACTTATTCTTTAAAAAAAAAAACAAAACAGAGTCCAAAAATAAAACACCCTATTTTTGGGGGCTTGTTTCTAACAAGCCTAAGTCCTACCAATCATGGATTCCTCAGGGCGTGTTATACTAACAAGCCAAATTGATAAAAAGTATCTGTGATTACTCAGGGCTTCTGACCCTAACAAGCCAAATTAATAAAATTTATATGTGATTCCTCAGGGCTTGTAACACTAACAAGCCAAAGTCCTACAAATCAATATTCCCTCAGTGCTTAGGCCTAAAAAGTCCTGCAAATCAATGTTTACTTTGGCTTGTGCCAAACAAGTCAAAGTCCTACAAATCAATGTTTCCTCAGGGCTAGTGCCTAACACAAGTGTAAGTCCTGCAAATCAATGTTTCCTCAGGGCTTGGGCCTCTAACAACAAGTCCTACAAATCAACCTCTACCAAATACTCTGTCTTCCTCAGTCATAGCATAGGTTAAGGGTCCCTGTCTCTGTCATGTTACATACCAATTTCTTATTTTATTTAATTTTTTATTAACTGTCCCGCCAATACCAGTCATCAAACACCCCCAAAAAGTTCCCTATTCAACTGATTCTTCCCCAGACTCTACCCACCCACACAGGCACCCTCCTCAGACACCTGTTATACCACATCTTATTTTTTTTATTTTATATTTTTTTTATTAACCCCCCAAATCCCTGTCAACCCCCCAAAAAATGCAGTGTTCAACTGATTGTTTCCCCAAACTCCACCAACACAGGCACCCTCATACCCCTTTTATACTATACCTTTTGGAAATAAAATTACATTTGCTATATATTGTGTGTAAATTCAATGTCCCCAATGATTTCAATGCAATGAGCTAGGCAAAGAATGTGTCACTTTTCAAGGGAAATTATTCACCAAGCGGGAAGTGCCATTTTTTGCCAATTTTGGCTTGCGGTGAAAATTTTGACCAATCCCTAGTCCCTAGGCAGACCGAAGGGGGCTTGCATGCTGCCATCTTACTTACTGCCCTCCTCCACCTCAGCTTGACCTAGTTTAGATTTGGAAAGAATTAACATGTGAGGAGAAACAATGACTTCATGACATGCTTATCACGGTGCCTGTGTTATGCTGGCGACATTCTGTCAGTCTTTGTTTACTGATGACGCTTATTGGCTGATGTGACTTTGTCCCGCCCAGTATTTGTCCTTAAATACTGGGCCTTGTCACTTCTCCGGTGCCCTTTCATAGTGTTTCCGTTACCAGCACTTGTTCCAGTTCTCGTGTGATCTCTGTGTACCGACCCGGCCTGCCTGACTACTCTGCTGTATCCGTTCCTGCCTGTGTACCAACCCAGACTGCCTGACTACTCTGCTGTATCCGTTCCTGTTCTGTGTACCGACCCGGTCCGGCTGACGTTCCTGCTCTGTGTACCGACTCGGATTGGCTGACGTTCCTTCTCTGTGTACCGACCCAGCCCGGCTGATGTTCCTGCTCTGTGTACCGACTTGGATTGGCTGACGTTCCTGCACTGTGTGCCGACCTGGCTTGGCTGACGTTCCTGCTCTGTGTATCGACTTGGATTGGCTGACGTTCCTGACTGTGTACCAGCCCGGTTGGGCTACTACTCCTGTGTATCTCTACTGCTTGTATTGTGGACAACCTGGACACCTGTTGCGTACCTGTCCTACACGGCTGGGAAATGGACGCACCTAGGATACCTTGGGGGACAGGCCGTAGGTGGCGTACAGCAGTCCCTAGATCAAGAAATTCAGAAACCCACTATTCAGGCTGTAATCTCTTGGGCAGAGGACTCTGTGGAGGTTCTGGACCTGGTTGATTCCGGTGCAGAAGGATATTTTATGGACTCATTTGCTGAGCTACACAAGATTCCGCTGGTTGAGAGGGAATCTCCTTTAGCCATTGAAGCCATCGATGGTAGATCCCTGGTACCAGCTCAGATCACTATGGAAACGATACCACTGTCTATGAGTTTTGGGGTGCTCCACATGGAGAAACAGCGGTTCCAGATCATCCAGTCCCCTCACCATGCGGTCATCCTGGGGTTCCCATGGTTACATTTACACAACCCTAAGTTTGACTGGCAGACGTGTGAGATAACGTCTTGGTCTGAATTTTGTATGAAGCATTGTGTCTCTCATCCGACTAAAATCATGTGTACCTCTCCCTCCTTGCCAGCTGAGTATCATCAATTCAGTGACGTTTTCAGTAAGGGAGAGGCTAGCGCCTTGCCTTAGCATCGTATTTACGATTGCACTATTGATCTGCCTCCTGGCGCCGTCCCTCCCCGGGGTCGCACGTACCCTTTGTCATGCGAGGAGAATCGGGCCATGGAGGAATATATCTCTGATGCCCTTGAGAGGGGTATTATTAGAAAGTCAACCTCGTCCGTGGGGACTGGTTTCTTTTTTGTAAAAAAGAAAAATGGCGAGTTAAGACCATGCATTAATTATTGTGGTCTGAATAAGCTTATGTTCAAAAACGCCTATCCGATTCCACTCATCACTGAGCTGTTTGACAGGTTGAAAGGCTCCTCGATTTTCACTAAGTTAGACCTACGGGCTGCTTATAACCTGATCAAAATAAGAGCTGGGGATGAGTGGAAAACAGTGTTCAATACCATATCTGGACATTACGAATACCTAGTGATGCTGTTTGGGCTATGTAACGCTCCTGCAGTGTTCCAGGAGTTTATTAAAGACATTCTCCGTGATATGCTACAGTCGTGCGTGGTGGTTTATCTTGACGATATACTCATACATTCATCTAGCTTATCGCAACACATCAAGGATGTGTCGGAAGTTCTGCTCAGATTACATAAGAACAAATTATTCTGCAAAATCGAGAAATGTGAATTCCACAAGTCCATGGTGCCTTTTCTGGGCTTTGTGATTTCTAAAGATGGCATTGCCATGGATAAGGAAAAGCTTGCAGCAGTGTTGCAATGGCCACGACCCAAGGGACTCAAGGCTATCCAGCGGTTTCTCGGTTTTGCCAATTATTATAGGAAATTTATCCAAGACTTCTCCACGATTGTTAAGCCACTGTCTGATCTTACGCATAAGGGCGCCAATCCATCCCAATGGTCTGAAACAGCTGAACGGGCCCTTGTGACACTTAAGTCCACTTTTGCATCTGCTCCTGTGTTATCCCTCCCTAACCCCTCCCTTCCATTCACCTTGGAAGTTGATGCCTCTGAGACTGGTATAGGGGCAGTGTTGTCACAGTGTCCAGTCCCTGGGAGTATACTGAGACCATGTGGGTTCTTCTCCAAAAAGTTGTCTAGTGCCCAGAGTAATTATGATATTGGGGACAGAGAACTCCTGGGAATTATTCTTGCTCTTAAAGAATGGCGCCACTTGCTGGAAGGTACTAGGACTCCGGTGTTGATCTTGACAGACCATAAAAACCTGACATACCTTTCAGAGGCGAAAAGGTTGTCCTCTCGACAGGCCAGATGGGCCTTGTTTCTGTCCCGCTTCAATTTTATTGTATCCTATTTGCCAGGTTCCAAGAATGTTAGGGCAGATGCCCTGTCCAGGCAATTTGGTCCAGAGATGGATAACGATGAGGTTCCCGTACTCATCATTCAGTCTGATCGTATTTTGGCTACCTTACGTACCAGCATCACTTCGCCCCTGTGAGAGGAGATTCTTGCTAACCAGGCCGCTGCACCCCCTGACACCCCAGTGGGCAAGTGTTTTGTAGCAGAGCCATTTCGTACCTGCCTACTTGAAACATATCATGCATCTCGAGCAGCTGGGCACATAGGGAGAGCTCAATTGATCTGGTCTCTTTCACAATTGTTTTGGGGCCTTCTATACGTGCTGACTGTACCGCATTCGTAGCAGCTTGTACCACATGTGCCTGTGCCAAGTCCCCTAGTCACCTCCCAGTTGGGTTACTTCAACCTGTGCCTAATGGCGAGCACCCTTGTTCCCACGTCTCTATTGATTTCCTGGGAGAACTGCCAGTGTCTAGGGGTTACACTTTCATCCTGATGGTAGTCGATAGATTCTCTAAGTTGGCACACTCTGTGCCCCTTCCTGGCCTTACCTCGGCCCAGCAGTTGGCTATTGTTTTTGTCAGAGAAGTGTTTCGGTTGCATGGGGTACCCAGGGTACTGATGTCAGACCGTGGAAGCCAATTCGTGTCCAGATTTTGGAGAGCTTTCTGTGACCAGATGGGCATACAGTTGTCCTTTTCGTCTGCCTACCATTCCCGGACCAATGGAGCCGCCGAGCGTGCCAATCAGGGATTGGAAAAATTCTTACGCTGTTTCAGGTCCGATCATCATAATAATTGGGCCGACCTGTTGCCATGGGCAGAGTTCGGCAGGAACTGTGCGGTTAATTCATCGCCCAGGAGCTCCCTGTTTCTCATTAACTACGGGTTCCAACCATGCTTGCTCCCGGACTAATTTCAGATAAAGCAGATTCCAGCTCTGGACGAGCATATCGAACAACTCCGCTCCACCTGGGAACAGGTACAAAGGATCCTCAGTAATTCGTTCCAGCGTTACCAGTGCCATGCTAATCGCAGACGGTTGCCGGCGGTCTCCTTCCAGGTTGGGGATAGGGTATGTTATCCTCCAGAAACCTCAATTTGCAAGTTCCTTGTAATAAGTTGGCTCCCCGATTCATTGGTCCTTTCAAAATTATCCGCAAAATTAACCCAGTCTTGTACGCCCTGGATCTCCCAGCATCCATGCGTATTCACAATGTGTTCCATGTATCCCTTCTGGAGCAGTTGATATGCAACCGTTACACTACCACTCCTGCGGTCCCTGGTCCTGTTCAAGTACAAGGTCAGGAGGAGTACGAAATTCAGAATATTATTGCTATGCTGGCGACATTCTGTCAGTCTTTGTTTACTGCTGATGCTTATTGGCTGAAGTGACTTTGTCCCGCCCAGTATTTGTACTTAAATACTGGGCCTTGTGACTTCTCCGGTGCCCTTTAGTGGTGTTTCCGTTACCAGAACTTGTTCCAGTTCTCGTGTCATCTCTGTGTACTGACCTGGCCTGCAGGACTACTGTTCTGTATCCATTCCGGCCTGTGTACCGACCCGGACTGCCTGACTACTCTGCTGTATCCTTTCCTGCTCTGTGTACTGACCCGGCCAGGCTGACATTCCTGCTCTGTGTACCGACTTGGACTGGCTGACGTTCCTGCTCTGTGTACCGACTTGGATTGGCTGACGTTCCTGCACTGTGTACCGACTCGGATTGGCTGATGTTCCTGCCTGTGTACCGGCCTGGTTGGGCTACTACTCCTGTATATCTCTACTGCCAGTGGTCCCATTCCGTTCCTCATTTTGGGGTTCTCCTCCGGGCTTCTGTCTCTGGACAGTACCATTGTGCCTTAGTGCCTCTCCTGCAGTCTAGTCTCGGTTCAGTCTTTGTTGCGAGGGCTACATTCCGGTGTCTAAATCCCATCTGTGAACCACGGTACGCTTGACCCTCCTTCCTGCCAATACGCTGAGGTTGGTCTTACATTGGGCGCCTCAGGCTGTGCTTACGATCGGGCAGTCGACATTGGTCTTAGCGTTCGTTAACCCCTTCGGGGAAGGTGCCATTATTCACTGGCTATTCTACCGTTCAGTCTCCGTTGGGTGCCATCCCGGGTATACTGTCTCAGTCCTCCATTACTGCTACGGCAGTCCTTAAGCTTATCCTGGGCCTCCGTTGTCTACTTGGCGTTTCTCGCTATTTAAGCACTCTCTGCAGAGTGAGAGTCTTAAGGGCCTCACACTATTAGGGCCTGTCAGCATTCCTGGCCTAATAGTAACCTGTTCATTGCTGCCTTGGTTGAGTTTCACACGAACTTTGCCTGACCTGTGTCAGTATATTGTTAACTCTGTATTGTACATATACTGGACCCGTGTGGGTATATATATTGCTGTAACCTGTCCTGTGTCAGTACTATATTGTGTATTTATATACTACTGGACCCATGAGGGTTATCATTTCTGAGTCTGTTCAATAAAACTGTGTTTTATCTCACCTACTGTGTCTGAGTGTCAAATAAAACTGTAACAATGCTCCAGTCATGTATAACATTCTGGATCACAAAAACTGCACCAAGATGGAATAACATAGTTAACCAAACTGTTTCTATTCAGGATTTACTCAACAATATGGAGGCAAATTTGGCCTACAGGAGTATGACAAACATTTGTAACATATGCTCCATATGTGTATTAGTGGGATATGTAACCCTAGGAGTGCCAGTGAGGCAAGTAATGCATGGCTAAGCTATGTGCTTCTCACCCCTGTGGCAATGAAAGAATATGAAAGAGGATATGGTAAAAGCAAGCAGGGGTTGCTAATACACATGCAAAACAGTTATGATGACTACAAACGTATTTACATGAGGGACATAAAAAGAGCAACTTACCAGCCTCCTCTGTCTCCACATTGACAGGAGCAAGGGCAGTGACCAGCTGCAGGGCCAAACTGACAATCTCTTACCCCTCCCTGCCATAGCTGTGTACTGTATCAGAGCCATCTGTAACAAGAAGTATGAAATCAAGCAACACTCCTTTAAAAGGGGTTATGCTGGTCAGCCACAGGTTCAACATTTTGGGATGGGGAGGGGTCCCACACATTGCTTTGCAATACACTATACACTTATATGCTCCATGCAATGCATTGCACTGAGTAGACAGGTGTAAACCACATTGGACATATATGGATATTGCATTATAAAGCACTACGTTGCAGTGAGCACATACATGGACAAAACACTGCATTGCATTGAGAACATACATGAACATTGCATTGCAAAGCATTGACCCACATGGAGTAGATAAGTGAGCTATGCAATGCTTTATCATACATTGCACACCTATCTGCTCAGGGGTGAGATGATTAACAATTTTACATGACCAAATGCATCATGATTCAGTTATTTACAGAGAAAGAGGCATGCGGATCTGACTCCTCAGGTGAGGGTTCTTCTGCCTCTGAAGTACCCAACAGGGTAAAGGTTCTCACTGCTCCTGGCAGAACTGCCAGTGGAAGAGTTGCTACCTTCTGCAGAAGGGGAATGGACCCTGGCATCAGCCCCAGAAAAAGGAGAGGGGGGAGACAGGTGATGGAGGGGCAGGAGAAGTTGCAGGAGCATGGTCATCCTCAGTATCTAAAGAATCCACTGATACTGCTATAGGTGTGATGGGAGTACAGCTTAGGATGGACCAGCAATATCTTCATCATCTCCTGCAGCAGGAGCAGCTTCATCCTCAGGCCCTGGAAAGACACCATCCATGATCTGTCCAAAGCTGTAAAACAGAACAGGTTTTTTTTTAGGTCAGAGATGACTGCACTTCCTGCATTATTGCCCTTTTCTTCAGCACTAGGGATGGGCAAAAGTTGTTGCCGTGTTCCCGCAAGAAATTCTGCAAAAATCATGTTGTTGTCTGCTTTTTCTCAAGAAATTCTGCTTTTCAAACAGCAAGTAAAATTTCTGCGTTCTTCGTCCATTGGCCAAAATTATTCGCCAATTGTTTAGTGGCTAGAAAGTTTCCGCCCATTGAGTTACGTTGTTTTTGCTTTTTCGCTATAAAAATGTGACGTATTTGCAGAAGCCAGACACAATAGAAGCTTTTCTGCTGTTATTTATTGTCAAAATTGAGGCAGAAGAGGCTCATAGTGACTGCTATCACTATGAGCAGAAAAAGGAGGAATTGGAAGGACTCTTGTTATGTGTCCACTGAGGATGAAGTGACTAGCAGTAGTGAACCAATGTTGTCCAGTCCCCCTAAATCACCCCAAGGGATCTTGGGGAATTTAATGGAAAGGGAGGGAGAAAAGGGAATGGGAAGGGAGGGAGAAAAGGGTAATATTAGCGATGAGCAGTACAGGTCAGTTGCCTGTGCTTGCTGCAAGATGTGCTGCCCCTGCTGCCAGTGCCACCATTCCTGTACCTGCAGTCACCATTACTGTACCTGCTGCCAGATGTGCTGCCACTAGTGCTGTACCTGCAACCACCATTGCTTTATCTGCTGCTAGATGTGCTGTCCCTGCTTCCACTAGTGCTGTACCTTCTGCTAGATGTGCTGCCCCGCTGCCACCATTACTGTGACTGCTGTCAGATGTGCTGTCTCTGCAGCCACCAGTGCTGAACCTGCTGCTAGTGTGTCTTGTAGTACTCAGGAGGGGGGAAGAAGAAAATGATACCAAGTGTGACAGCAAGGGACCCTAAGTCACACTTGCCATCCCCAAGCAGTCCTGCCAGTGCTAGTACTACTATTACTAAGGTCCAGAAGCTTGTTAGCATTAGGAGTGTAGGAGGGGGTAATTAACAACAATATCCGCATATTACTAGTGACTGCTAGACTGAGGAGTAAGACGCTGAGGCTGAACTTGAAGTGGATGGTGTTAGTAGTAGCAGTAATGGTGAAGCAGCCGGAGTGGCAGGGGAAACATTGGAGGGCACCCAGACTAGCGGTCAAGGGAGCCCACACCATTCCTCTGACCCTGGGAGTCCTCCCCTTTCCTTCTTCTAAAGTGTCCAAACGGAACAGGATCCTGAAGACTAAGAGGCCAGAACTATTGTTGGGGAGAGCATGCACACAATTAATATCACCAGTAGCTAAAGTTGCCACTGCCCATCTGCCTTCTTCACCAAGAAATTATAATTGTGACATTAGGGGACCCTCTGTTACATTGCTCATAGTCACCTCTTCCAAGCAGCAGTGAGATGTCTGTAATAGAGCAGCAGTGGCAACACGTAGGGGCTAGTGGTGGTGGTGGTGATGATGATGGTGGAGAAGCTGGGGTGGAAGAGATAATGATGGCCTTTTAAGCAGAAACTAAGAAGGAATGGGAGACAGGGATGTGGATGAGCATCACCACCCCCACTAGCAATGACATTTAGGAATTTGAGGAATTTGCAACTGCTCAAATTCCTTCTGATGCTGAGATGCAAGGGCAGCAGGATGATGAGGAGCAGGCTAGTGTGCCACTGGCCACTGTGGGTCACAGTGGGAATGGGGTCAACAAGTGATGCAGGACTAGGACAGGTTCCACTTGCCAGTGCCAGCAATACTCCTGGTCCTAGTCAGTGCTGAATCTGAGGCAGTAGCAGCAACAGCAGCAGCAACATTATCCGCTGCCACAGACGGTGAAGGGGAATGTGGAGGGCAAGAAGAAAGAGGCCATTCTTCTCCACCTGTTCTCTTCCCCCTGAAGACATTATGGGTGTGGGACTATTTTTCTGTTGGGGCAGGCACAGTTCAGTCATCAGCAATGTCACAATTTGTGACAAGTCAGTGAAAAAAGGAAATGAGGGAACACACCTTGGCACAAGCACCCTGATATCACACATGAAACACAGACTTCACCACCAGGTGAGATTTTGACATTTACAGAGTTTGCTGCTGCTATAATTTGAAGGGCATCAAGATGCCGAGGAGCAGGCTAGTGTGCCACAGGCCACCATGGAAACAGTGGGAGTGAGGTCTGGTGATGTGGGACTAGGACAGGTTGCACTTGCCAGTAACAGTACTCATGGTCCTAGTTGCAATGCTAATTCTGAGGCAGTAGCGACAGTATAATCAACATCATCCCCTATCCCAGCCAGTAAAGGGAATATTGAGGAGAAGAATAAAGAGCCCATTCTTATCCATCTTTCCCCTCCCCTGAAGTCCTGGGTGTGGGACTATTTTTTCTTGGGGCAGGCACAGTGCAGTCATCACCTTCAGCATTGTGCACAGTTTGTGAAAAAGTCAGTGAAAAAGGGAAAGGAGGGAACACACCTTGGCACAACCATCCTAATAACACATATAAAACACAGACACCATGACATTTATGTCAAACATGTTAAAGCCAAACACCCACCTCAGAAATCAAGAACAGCTTTTGCTGTACCCTCTGACTCTCCAGTATGGCAACAAGAGGTGAGGCGTAGATCAAAGAGGAGGAAGAATAGAGCAACCTAAAGACTGGAAGTTCCATGAAGAGTGAAACAACTAGCTCGCCATCACCTTCTAAGGTAACTACTTCTGCCAATTCACCTTGTTCATTGTTACCTCCCCCGCCAAATGATAGCCATTCTGTTGATGTTAGGATGTGGCAATTCATCTCTTCCAATTGCAAACTGTGTGGTACACTGACCACATATGCCAGTGTGGTGGAGGAGAATCGCAATCAGGCATCAAGCGGCATTTGAGGAGATTCCATCCCACAGAATATGTTAAGATGCTGGCATGGAGGGTTCATCATTACGATTAACCTGTCAGCAAGTTGTCATGTGTCCTTAGTGGGGTCTGGACAAGGGGTACAGTGACAGTGGCAGTACTTGGTTTCAGGTGTCATGGTTTTTGGATACAGCTGTGCCACCAGATGTTATTTACCACACACACACACACTGTGCACATTGCAGTTGCTGATGAGAGCCACAGTTCCTGCTCTCAAGGGAAAAAATTATATTGTAATAACAACACTCCCATGATTTTGGAGGAGGGGCAGGTGGAGAAGATTTAAGGGCCAACTTCTTCTTTTCTCCACATAGACTGGGGGCTGCTTACTGTGATGCTACTGCCTCAGGCGCATCACTGGAGTCAGTCATTGCAAGTGGAACCTTCATCATCCATCTTCCATGTTACTGCTATTGTTGATCCCATTCCCTTTCAGCTTCCTAATCATCCTGCTGCTTAAACAACTCAGCAGCAGCAGTAAGAACAATAGTTGCAAATTCCACAATTATGGACTCAGGAGGGCATTTGACAATGGTCAACATGACCTGCTGGCACTAGGCCACTATGGCATTTTTATATTTTTCTCAGGGCTTGTGCTTTGAAAAAAAATAATAATAACATTTAAAAAAAAACAAAAAAACATAGTCCTACAAAAAAATAAACAGTTTTTGGGGGGCTTGTTTCTAACAAGTCTAATTCCTACAAATCAATGTTTCCTTAGGGCTTGTGCCAAGCAAGCTTAAGTCCTACAAATCAATGTTTCTTCAAGGCTTGGGTATCTAATACGTCTAAGTCCTAGAAAGACCTCTAACAACAAATCAAACAAATCATCCTCTACAAAATACTCAAGTCAAGTATCAATCCACCCCAGTGGCAACTTATGTCAGGGGATTCCTGTCTCTCTCACTAGAGTTTTCTTAGAGTTTCTCATTTAATTTATTTATTTATTATTATTGTCCCCCCCCAAACCAGTCAGGAACCCCCCCAAAAACAATTTTTCTGTTTAACTGATTCATTCCCCAGACTCTACCCACCATCACAGGCATGCTCCTCAGATCCCTTGTATACCATGTCTTATGGGTTGTTTTTTAATTTTATTTAGGATTTATTTTTATTAACTGCCCCCCCATCCCAGTAAACAAGCCCCCCAAAAATCATTCCCTGTTCAACTGATTCTTTCCCTACACCCTGCCGACACAGGCACCCTTATGCCCCTTTTATACTATGCCTTTGGGAAATTAAATAATATTTGTTTTATATTGTGTGTAACTTCCAAATTGATTTTAATGGTATGAGCTAGGCGCAAAAAGCGGTAAAAAGTGAAAAAATCTGCACTTTTTGCAGGAAATTTTTTGTCATGCAGAAAGAGCCATTTTTTGCTGATTTCAGTGTGAGGAGGAAATTTTCACCTATCCCTATTCAGCACCTGCCTCATGATGTCGGACATCTGCTTCCTACACTTGTATGCTGTGTGTGGGGTCACTAACACCTCATTGGCAGCTGACCCCACAGCTGTCCCCAGATTTCCTCATTGTCAACTGCTGTGGTGCCATCTGCCAGTAGGCTAATGATCTTCTCATAGCACCCCTGAAATTACCTAACTAGAGCCTTATTCTTCTCCATGTTAAAGACTGTTTTTCTCCCTCTGACTATTGTGTCCTTATGAAAGCTGTCTGCTTTTCTTCTCAGGCTTTTTCTCTCCTGGAGGCTTGGGCAGTTATGAGTTATTTTTTAATTGTACAGGATTCATCTTGAACATTTTGTATTGTTACTAAGACAGCACCTCCGTTTAGTCAATCAGCGTTTCTGTGCGCATTCTTGTGTTGTCATTTTAACGTTTGCTTGACGTTCAATATCTCCTGGTTCTCGATCCTTGGCTTGTCTGACTATCTGATCCGGTATATGACCTTGGCTCCGTCTGACGAACCGATCCGGTTCCTGACTGTGGCTTGTCTGACCTACGCTCCGTGCTACTCTCGCTCCTGTCTGACTACCACTTTCTCCAGGTATAGCTGTAGGCACGCTTTACCTATTCAGTGCATCTGCTACCCTATTGGTAGCGTTGCTAGTTGCCTCTACATTGTGCCATCCTTTTGCCTCCAGGCACTACCTACCCATTACAACTCTCCTTGCTGGTAGCGTTGTTTCTTGCCACCGCACTGTGCAATCCCATTGCCCCAGGGCTTGTAGTGTTACCTATTTCGCTATACCAGTTGCCTCCTGGTACACTACCTTTGTGCACTCCCTGCTGTTTCTGCCTGTCTCACTCTGGGTTTGAGCTGTACTACTGCAATTACAGATTTGGCAGCCTCCTAGTGCACCTCTGCTGTGTGGCCTTTGTTCGGTACCTTGCTGTATGTTACTGTGCACTATCATCTACATCTCTCTCAGGAGGTTCTCCGGGTACTCTCCGTTACTATTCCTGGCATTCCATGTGAGAGCCAAGTCTGGCTCAGTACCCGTGTTATCTATTATCCGATTGTCGTTCAGTGTCAGCTTGAGTATTGGGCTACACTATCCTCACACCTGTCTCTCAAGGGTGAGGAGGTGTTCACTCTTATTATCATTCATATTATTTCTATTGCTACTCTTATTTTCTTCGATAAACTGGTTAAACTTACTTGTACTGTGTTGTGTGATTATTTGTCTGAATTACCGTGACACCAACCTTTGCAGGGGTAGGCGGTGACAGAAATAGGTTGCATGGGTTGGCCATGCTCCCCAACTTATGCATATCTCCCATCATTTCAAACAATGAAAATGAGGACATTTTGAGATAGTATTGCAGGGGGCCTGACTGGTAGGTTTGATATCCCAGAAACTTTGCAGTTTACTTCATAGCTTATTGACAATTCTTTGTGTGAGTAAATGATTTAGCGCAAACCCAATGTATTTTTCTTACACAGGGTAATTTAGACACACCAATGTTTAAACAATCATTTATACTGAAGTGTAAACAAACATTGATGTGAGTTTTATTACAGTGGAGCAGTATGATACACTAATATATACATACCACAGCCTGATGTAATATGAGGGATATCAGAGTGGGAAAGAGAGACAGAAGGACAGACCCTACTAAAGGAGGACACTTGGAAAGAATGCCTATGCTAGGTTAGGAGACCGGTAGGGTAAAATTAAGCCATAACCCATATGCTAGCATAGAATGTGACAGACATGAGTTGGTGAGGTATGCCAAACTATGCTGGGTAGAATGTGACAGGCATGGGTTGATAATGTCTGCAACATATGTTGGGGTAGGAGGTGACATATATGGGCTGGCGATGTTCGCCAACTTACGCTGAGTAGAATGTGACAGGTGTGGGTTGGCGATATTCGCCAAACTATGTTGAGGTAGGAAGTGACATACATGGGTTGGAGATGTTTGCTAGCTTATGCTAAGTTGAATGTGACAGGCATGGGTTGGTGATGTATGCCAACATATGCTCTAGTTGAATATGACAAGCATAGGGTAGAGGAGGCTATCACCAATGTATGCTGTGGTTGAATACAACAAGAATAAGTAGGAAATGTCCTCCATCCTTTGCTTTTGGAGAATATGACATGACTTCAACAAAGATCATGTTAATGAGAAAGAGTGACAAGGCAATCCGATATGAATTTGCAAAGTGGGTCATTCCCCCTAGTATATCACCAAGTTTAGTGCAAAAGGCAAGGTGTGTCTACCTCAACAAGATGAAATGCTTGATATACATCACCAGAAACAAATCACCACAGAATCGACCTTTAATGCATCTCGGCCAAAGTCTCCATTGCACAAGTGCACAAAGAGCCGTATCCACTGTTTATTGCACATACATGAACTAGTCATTTGAGAGGCCAGTATCATTGGAATGGGATCACCGATGAACAAAAGGTAAGAGAAAGTGAATAGTCCCCCACAAGGTTCAACATTTGGTGGGGTATCCATATTTAAAAAAAAATCTGTGTCTCTTTTTCTTACCAAATGGAGTTTGACCAAATTTGCAGTTTAATTTTTACATTTTAGGTTTATTTGTCAAATTGTCCAAATAGTTATTAGATTTTGAAAATCTGCATTTAACATCATGTATGCTTTCCATGCGTCACCTTATTGATTTTATAGTTAGTTAAGACTATAAAGCCCACTTTTAATTTTTATGACTAGCAATGCCTCCTTCTGCTAAGAATTATCTTCGAATGTTTATTATGAAAGAAGGCTTCCTGATAGATTTGTTACAGCAGTGGTTCTAAAACTGGACACTGACAGTTTTTAATATATTATTACATTATAGTATACTAGTTGAACTGCCCGTTACATGGGCCGCAGTGCCTCTGGCAGCCAGTCACGGGGCAGTCACGCGCAGTAGAGACTGCCCGCGCCACTGCTGATACAGAGCTGGATGCTCCTTCGGAGCGCCCAGATCTGTATCAGCCGCGGCGCGGGCAGTCTGTACTGCGCATGACTGCCGCAAGCGCAGCAGTGTCTACTGCGCATGTCGGGCGTTACACACAACTTAGCAAATTATTATATAGGATTAAGAAAAACATCAATAATGCATAAACAACAATTCTTAATTATATAAAATAAAATCATAGCACATTTGTAATTAATTATTTAGTTCCTTAGTTGGTCTAACCTGTTTACTTATGAAATCTACAAAAAATGACCATGGACTATGGTTCTGTAGGGACTGTGTGATCATCCCCAACATTGCACCTTTTTAGCTTTATCAAATGATAAAAAACAAATATCTATTTGGTGCAAAAAACATTTCTGAGACTACATAAATTGACATGTCAAAAACCAGTTTAAAATTTAAAGGGAAACTATCACCTCTATACAAGTTTGCCTTTGTATAATGTTCTTATAGCGATAACATGTAATCTGTGTTTTTTTTTTTCTTTTCTTATTTTTTTATATATATAATAATGCAGGCTATGGCGAAATTTACTGTTTTAAAAATGATTTGGGGCCTTACTTCAGGACAGTCTGTACCTCAGCCTGTCAATCTTTGTCTGTTCCCTCTCCACGTATTGCCTCTTTCCAACCTCCTCTGATGATGGAGTATTTCTTCATGTAAGCTGGAACTCTCTCATTGGTCAGAGGGAGCTCCAGCTTACATGGACAAATCCTCCGCCATCAGAGGAGGTTGGAATGAGACAATACTTGGGGAGGGAGCAGATAAAGATTTGCAGGCTGAGGTGCAAAACTGTACCCGCAGACTGTCCTGATATGACATCACTGGCTCATAACCTGCATTATATATAAAATGTATATAATAATAATAATAATAATATATATATATATATATACACAGAGGCCGAAATGTTGACGAAATAAACTAGCACAAATTTCACCTTAATCAAGTCCTGTGAGTGCTTTCTTTATTTTGAAATATCATTATTAATGTTTTATTGAATTGACACCCAGGCAGTTATATGAACTTTAAAGGGATAGTAATGTTTCATAATAAAAGCAGCTCTAATTAATCATCATAGTATTTGGACTAAGGAGAGTGTTATTTCAGTTCTGTCAGAGTTGTAGTTCAGGAGTAATTCAATGACAAAGTGTCCCCCTCCCGCCCCTTTTACTGATGTAACACTCCTCAGCCAAAGCAGAAGGGAGGTGCCCAGGTAGACTGCAGAGAGGGACAATCTTCAGTTAAGATAATGGAAAAAACTGAAAAGCTTGTCAAGGGGGGCAGGGCTTTCATAAACTAAACAGATTACATGTTATCACTAGAGGAACATTACACAGAGGCAAACTTGTATACAGGTGATAGTTCCCCTTTAAGGAAGATCTGGGGTTTTACACACTTAAATACACTGTACTCCATGATAACCTCTGTAAAAAAAAATCTCTATATATTTTCTGAGTCCTAGAATCTACTCTTACATATGCTGCCTGGGGGCACCCAGGCACCCATTTCTGCTTTTTCCAAGGTACCTTTTACAAATCTTTAAATTAGCTAAGAAAAGGTAAAAACCTTTCTTTACAGAAGAACAGTCGGTTCTAATTTCAATTCATTAACAGTATTATCTCTGCACAATAAAATCAGCAAAATATGTCAATATAGGAAAGTCTACACATGCATTAAAATACAAGTTTAGAATTAGATTTTATGACTCTAACAGAGAATAACTAAATGGACTGATGCTAGATGTAAATACATGATAATTAGAATTACATAATCCTCTATCAATTGAATGTGTTGGGGTCCTTTAACCTTTTGAGTGCCAGAGTGGTACGGAACGCATTGCTTTGTAATGAGTTCCATACCACTCTGGCACTCAAAGGGTTAAAGCATATTTTTACCCTTTATGGCTAAGTTCACATGGATGTAAGAATCACTGTCCTGTGATCCCTAAAATGTAACATATTGCTGTATATTGGACTGCTTTGATGGATGATTTCTCTAGTCGTGATGCATCCCAAATATAGCTTGACTAAACTTTCCTTCTGTGAAAGCAAAACAGAGGGAAGTTCCAGCAGGATTCTTCTTCTTCTTTATTTATATAGCACCAACTAATTCCGTAGCGCTGTACAATAGGGAATAGACATACAGAGATATTAAATACACGTAGTACAATCAAATGTGGAGAACAGAAGGATCAGAGGGCCCTTACAGTCTAGAGGGAGGTAGGTTTGACACAGAAGGACTAAGTGGTATTGGGTGAAGTGCCTCCTGTCACATGGACTGCCAGTCAGTGGATGGGAGTGAGAAGTGCTGTTGAGTGCAGTAGTCCGTGCAAGGGGTGAATCTTGGTGATAATGTTTATGGAGGCAGTTGACAGGCTTCCCTGAAGAGGTGAGTCTTCAGGGAGTGTCTGAAGATTTGAAGGATGGGGGAGAGTCTGATTTGGCGGGGATGGGAGTTCCAGAGTTGAGGTGCAGCACGGGACAAGTCCTGTAGGCGGGAGTGGGAAGATGTGATAAGAGTTGTGGAGAGCAGAAGGTTGTGTGCAGAGCAAAGATGGAGGGTGGGAGTATATTTGGAAATTAGAGATGAAATATAGGAGAGTGCTGTGTTATTGAGGGCTCTATAAGTTAGTACCAGGATTTTGAATTTAATTCTGTATGCTAATGGGAGCCAATATAGGGACTGACAGAGGTGGTTGGTGTTAGAGGAGCGATGAGTGAGGTAGATTAGTCTTGCAGCAGAGTTCATTATGGACTGTAGTGGGGTTAGTCGGGTAAGAGGAAGGCCAATTAGTAATGAGTTACAGTAGTCAAGAAGGGACATGATGAGTGTTTGAATTAGAATTTTGGTAGAGCCTTGTGAGAGAAAGGGTCTGATTCTAGAGATGTTGAGGAGGTGGATGTGGCATGAGTTGGAGATTGACTGGATGTGAAGCATGAAGGATAGGGCAGCATCAAATGTGACCCCCAGGTAGCATGCTGTAGAGGCTGGTGTTATGGTAGTGTTGTTAATGGTGAGGGTAATGTTTGGGATAAGGCTAGTTGTAGATGGAGGGAAGATAATTAGTTCAGTTTTGCCAAGGTTAAGTTTGAGTTGACGAAAGGACATCCAGGAAGACACAGCAGATAGATAGTCAGATACTTGGGACAGGAGGGAAAGGGAGAGATCTGGGGAGGAAAGATATATTTGAGTGTCATCAGCATAGAGATGATGGTGAAACCCAAACAAGTTTATTAGTTTTCCAAGGGACGCAGTGTAGATTGAGAAGAGCAAGGGTCCCAGTACTGACCCTTGAGGCACTCCAACAGACAGTGGCAGGGGTGGGGAAGTGGAGCCAGAATAGGAAACACTAAAGGAGAGGTTGCAGAGATAAGATGAAAACCAGGAGAGTGCAGTGTCACAGAGACCTAGAGAGTGGAGGGCTTGGAGGAGGAGTGGGTGATCTACTGTATCAAAGGCTGCAGGATTGTTTCTATGTGGCAGCCCTTGGGGCCACTGTATAGATGTTTTACATGGCAAATTGCATTATTGAAAGGCTCATCACATTAATCCAATCAATGGAGCTCTATATGGTCATCAGTAAATCATGTTTGGCTGATGAGATCTTGCTAATGAATCCACTCCCATCAAGCCCCCAATTATAGGATGGCTGGAGGAATGAAGGGACAATGCAAGTAAGTAGAACACTGGGACATCCCCAAAGCATTGGGAAGCTATGCATTTAAAACATCCTTAGCAATGAGGGGTTAATAATACAATTTATTTGCTTTCCTTCTTTGGGATGGTTCGAATTTGGTCAGATTAAGGTGACAAACTCCAAGCCTCGTAAGTACACAAGATCTTTACAGATAATCCATTCTAGATTTGTCAATGGCTTTTCTGTTACTGTTAAGGAATAGCTAGAGGTAAATATCTTTACTGAATAGTACATTTTATTATCAACTTTATATCCCAATTATACTGCATGAGAAAACAAGCAGACAGGAGTCTGACTCATGAATCTTAAAAGCTCTTGTTAAGTAAGTGTTTAAACGAACTCTAATGCAGAAATTTTTTTTAAAGAGCATGATATCATATTCCCAGTTCTACGTGTTGCAGTTTCCAAATTTCAGGGGCTGCTTTTTATCAAATAGAGGAAACAATTTTTCTTTGCACTCCTTATTTTCTGCTGTATTTTACACAAAGAGGTGCAATTCTGGTGTAAACCAAATACATAGGGAATAAAAGAAAAATCCAAAAATTTACATTGATTTAAATGGGTTGGAGACCTCTTTACTATTCATGGGTTAAAAGCCCAATTTATATCAATTTGTACTTTGTGGCGCACCATGATTGTACCAGAACTGTACCACTTTCTTTAGTTCATCAGTGTCAGTGAAGTACATCATTGTGGGCAAGCAAGAAAAATTGCTTCCCCAGCCTGCTGAACCACAGTACACAAAATTTTTTATATATCTTATGTTGTAATTAACAAGATGAATGTAAAAGGAAACATATTAAGGAAGCATTGCCATCAGAAATAATGTTTATTGGGGTATAAACATAAAAGCAGACATGTTAATGAGCCATAGTGCTTACAGAATTAATTCACTAACACATCAGTGACAGTTGTTTTGTGACCTAAAGGAGCTACTTCTCTGCCGCAATATTTTCCAACTTATCTTCTTACTTTGTATCCTGTGGATCAAGCAACGGGATGGTAGATGTCTATGAGGATCTGAAACAGGTTTAGTCTGGTGTTTGCAAATGGTTATCCTAACACTAAGATTACCAGTAGGGATGGGCAAAAAATTTCACCCCAAACTGAAATCAGCTAATAATGGCACTTCCCGCTTGGCGAATAATATCCTGCAAAAAGTGCAGATTTTCTGGTTTTTTCTACTACTCATTCCATTGAAATCAAAGGGCACTTTGAATTTACATGCAAAACATAATAAATATTATTTTACTTCCCAGAGGCATAGTATAAAAGGGGCATGAGGGTGCCTGTGTTGGTGGGGTGTCAGTTGAATAGGGAATGCTTTTTTTGTGGGGGGTTGTTTACTGGGATTGGGACAGTTAACAAAAAATAAATCCTAAATACAACTTTAAAAAACCCCCATAAGACATGGTATAAAAGGGGTCTGAGGAGGGTCCCTGTGTTGGCGGACGGAGTCTGGGGAAATAATCAAGTTGAACAGGGAATTTGTTTTGGGGGGGGGGGGTTCTTGACTGTTATTAGGGGGCAGTTAATAAAAAAAATACAATAAGAAATTTGTATGTAAAGTGATAGAGACAGGAACCTCCTGACATAAACTGCCACTGGGGTGGAATGATACTTGACTTGATAGAGTATTTTGTAGAGTATGATTTTGTTGTTAGAGGCCCAAGCCCTGGGGAAACTCTGATTTGTACGACTTAGACTTAATAGAGGCACAAGCCCTGAAGAAACATTGATTTGTAGGACTTAGGCTTATTAGAAACAAACCCCCAAAAATGGTTTATTTTTTTTGTAGGACTATGTTTTTATTTATTTATTTATTTTAAAGCACAAGCCCTGAGAAAAAAAAAATGCCCTACTGGCCTAATGCCGGCAGGTCATGTTGGCCAGTGGCCACTGGTCACTATCAAATGTCCTCCTGAGTCCATAATTGTGGAATTTGCAACTGTTGTTCTTACTGCTGCTGCTGAGTTGTTTAAGCAGCAGGATGATTAGGCAGCTGAAAGGGAATGGGATCAACAATAACAGTAACATGGAAAATGGATGATGATCAGCAACTGTAATGTGCACAGTGTGTGTGGGGGGTAAATAACATTTGGTGGCACAACTGTATCCAGACTGCACTATGCCTGCCCCAAAAGAAAAATAGTCCCACACCCATGACTTCAGGGGGGAGGGAACAGGTGGAGAAAAATTGCCTCTTTCTTCTTGTCCTCCACATTCGCCTTCACTGCCTGTGGCAGTAGATAATGTTCCTGCTGTTGCTGCTATTGCCTCAGATTCAGAACTGCAACTAGGACCTGGAGTATTGATGGTGCTGGCAAGTTGAACCTGTCCTAGTCCCACATCACTTGTTGACCCCATTCCCATTGTGTCCACTGTGGTCTGTGGCACACTAGCTTGCTTTTCAGCATCCTGCTGCCCTTGCATCTCAGCAGCAGCAGGAGTTAGATCAGTTGCAAATTCCTCAAATTCCAAAATCTCACTGCTAGTGGTGGTGGTGATGCCCATCCTCATCCTTGTCTCCCATTCCTTCTCAGTTTCTGCTAAAAAGACCATCAATATGTCTTCCACCCCAGCTTCTCCACCATCATCATCACCACCACCACCACTAGTCCCTATGTGCTGTTGCTGCTTTATTACAGACATCTCACTGCTGCTTGGAGGAGGTGACGAGCAATGTGACAGAGGGTCCCCTAATGTCACACTTGGCATTTCTTTTTGACCTGAAGAAGAAGGCAGACTAGCAGCAGTAGCAGCAGGCACAAGGCAGCTGATATGTGCTCATGCTGGTGGTGATGGTATTAATTCTGAGCCTGCTCTCCCCCAACACCAGTTCTAGCATCTTAGTCTTCAGGATATTGTTCCACTTGGACACTATAGTGAAGAGAAGGGGAGGACTCCCAGGGTCAGAGGAATGGTGTGGGCTCCCTTGACTGCTAGTCTGGACGCTCTCAAATGTTTCCCCTACCACTCCAGCTGCTTCACCTTTACTACTACTACTAACACCAACCACATTAAGTTCAGCCGCAGAGTCTTCATCCTCACAGTCACTAGTAATATGAGGATATTGTTGATTAACCCCTCCTTCATTCATAACACTAACAAGCTGCTGGACCTTAGTAGCAGTAGTACTAGCACTGGCAGGACTGCTTGGGGATGGCAAGTGTGATTTTGGGTCCCTTGCTGTCACACTTGGCATCATCTTCCCCCTCCCCCTCCTTGGTATTACAAGACACACTAGCAGCAGGTTCAGCACTGGTGGCAGCCGACACAGCAATGATGATATCAGTAGCATGGGCAGCACATATGACAGCAGGCACAGCATTAGTGGCAGCAGGGGGAGCATGTCTGGCAGCAGGTAAAGCACTAGTGACAGCAGGGGCAGCACGTCTAGCAGCAGGTAAAACACTAGTGGCAGCAGAGGCAGCAAATCTGGCAGCAGGTACAGTACTGTGACAGCAGAGGCACCACATCTGGCAGCAGGTACAGAACTAGTGGCAGCAGGGGAAGTACATCTGGCAGCAGGTACAGCAATGATGGCAGCAGGTAGAGCAATGGTGGCCGCAGGGGCATCACATCTTGCAGCAGGCACAGGCAGCTTACTTGTCCTACTCTCATTAGTACTACCCTTCTCTTCCTCCCTTGCCAATCATTTCCCACATATACCTAGGGGTGATGTAGGGGGACTGGACAGCATTGGTTCAGTTGTGCTCACTTTATCCTCCTCCTCCTCCTCAGACTCAGTGGACACATAAGGGTCCTTCCAGCTCCTCCTTTTACTGCACATAGTGATCGCAGTCACTATGAGCCTCTCTTGCCTCAGTTTAACAAACAATTCACAGTAGAACAGCACAGCACGTCTACCTCGCTCTGTAGCTGCTTCTATTGTGTTTGACATCCACAAATACATCACATTTTATAGCGAAAAAGTGAAAACAGCGTAAATCAATGGGCGGAAACTTTTTGGCCACTGAAAATTATGAGGGGAATTTTGGCCAATGGGAGAAAAATGCGGAAATTTTAATTGCTTTAAAAGAGGATTTTCTCATGAAAAAGCAGACAATAACGTTGTTTTCGTGGAATTTCTCGTGGGAACATGGCGACAACTTTCGTACACCCCTAATTACCAGTCCTCTATACCTCCCTGTGTAACACACAAGGTTTGTTCAGTGATGGATGAGTTAATTGTTTTATTATATCCTTTGAAGCTCTGGGTGAATATACGTCTTTTTTGTTTTGTCTACCTTATGTTCTTATTATGTAGAATGAAACACTGGTGTTTTCGGTACTTGGTTACTAGAGATGTCTACAGAATTGTTCTCCTCAATGCGATGGAAATTTCTCTAGCCTCTAAATGGTTAAAACACATTTTACTAGCTTTCTGGGACAAAAAGTTGTTGGAGTAAATATGTCACACAATATGGTCAATTCTTTTAAAAACGTATATTAAAAAATACAATTTTAACAATTTTCCTAACAGTTTCCTGCCAAAATAATACAAATACAATTATCTGGCACATTTTGACTGCTACTACTACTTCTGTGTCCCTTCCCCCTTACAATGCAGTGGGTTTTGTTTCCACTGTCCAGCTGGGTAGGACAAATGAAAACTTCAAAAGGTGTCCTGATGGTAATTGTTCTCAGTTTATTTGATCCTACCAGAGTTGGAGGACAATGTTCAGGTCCTTTTACCTCTTAGAAGTTTTGTTGTTTTTTTTTAACTAATTCATAGGCCAAATTGTCAGGGTTACTTGCTTCCCCAAAGTCCCTGCATCTGCGTCAGTCGATTGCTGGTTAATACGCTATGTTCATTAAACCCACGTTTTCGTCTTTCCATGATCCAGCTTTCATGGCAGTCTCCAGCCACATGCCATGTTCTTCTCAGCAAGCCAGGCCCTTGCATTCCAATGGTGGAAAGCACTTGCAGGTTTCCTTTTGACTAAAGTGGATATTAACCCCTTAGTGACCAATGACATTCTAGGACTGTCATCAGTAAATTGCACTAAAGGACTAATGATGGTCCTAGCATGTCATGTATTTTTTAATCACAATTCTCATGCGGGAGTGCTGTGCGCACTACAGGGGTCAGAACCCCGTTTGATGAATTCGTTCAAAGCAGTCCTTAAGGGGAATCCACTCCCCAGGATCGCTGGTCATTATTATTAAGGTGTTAAGCATCCAGTCTGCAAAGAAAGCACTATGCATTCTATTACTGGAACGTACCCTACTGGATTCCCTGTATTTAAGCAGAAGTCCTATGGTTATCTTATTGAAATGTCAGCATATATTGGGAGACATACAAAACAAGGAGTTTAAAATATCTCCTCATTCAATACAGCGATATCAAAATGTAGCCTGAATCACAGGAGCGAGATTCTGATATCTCATTGTTGAATTTTGAAATTTCAGTATGATTAGTGAGATTGATTTTATGAGAGCACTTTAAAGAAAGTGGGTATCTTATTTGCTCACTTTGGTCACACTTTCACTACAACTGTGCCTAGACCTCTAGCAAAACCTCCAACACATTGCAAATTTTTCTTGTGATGCCTCTTTAGACATAATTAATTTAATAGCAAAGTCATATGCTCTGTCCATATTGGCTAGGAGGGCTCTATGTCTCAAGTCTTGTGGGCTGATGCTTTCTCAAAGAACAAACTTTTAGCCCTGCCATTCACTGGGTCTATCTGGGCCTATGGTGAACAACTTGAAGAAATCATCCATAAAGTATCTTGCGGCAAGAGTTCCCTTCTTTCCCAATACAGAAGACATCATCTGTCTTCACCTAGAGCATCTTTAGTATTTAGGTCCAGGAAACAGTACTTCTGAGATCCAAGAAGATAGACTGGAAAAGAATTTGAACTGAGGTGGAGGAATGGCACTCGGGTATTCATACCTGGGTTCAGGAAGGACTTCCCTTCCAGAACCCAATATAAAAAGGAGTTCCAATGAGATACAGTGAGCCATTGCTCCAGTCCCAGTTGGGGTAGACTGGGACATTTTCTACATTCTTTGTTAGTCATTCCGAACCTGGACTCCTGGGTTCTTCAAATATTGCAGATGGGGTACCAGCTAGAATTTATTCATGTTCCACACCACAACATATTTTGATGATCAAAGACTCACTTGGATCAGAAGAAGGCAATGGCCATCAGAGAAGCAATACAGAATATTTCACATGTTCCAGGTCAATAAAACTAATCCCTTAGACAGAGAGGGTTTGGTCAGCTGTCTGCCACCTAATATATATATTTTTTATTTATTTATTTATCACAGTGTTTCCAAAAAAAATCATAACTGAAAAACAAAATCAACAACTTCTTTTCTCAGACTTCCCCACCCAGCACAGAGACAATAACAGCAGGATCAGTAAGCAAATTGGACCCCAGTTGCCTGTGTCTTGCCAGTCAGTGACACCAAATTTTGGGGTATTTGGGGTGAACCTCCTTCCTACCTTCTTTCCCCCCAAAGTGCCCCCAGACTCCCCTAATACAGAGAACAAATGTTCTACCTAAAAGACTCTCTAAACTAATCTTCTTTGCATTGCTCTGCAATGCGCTGTGTACCACTCAAAGGTTTAACTGTTCTCTTGTGCATCATGTATATCTCACTAACATCAGCACCGCAGTTTAAATCACGTCATACCTGACTATTCATTTCCTATTACCCAATTAGACTGTAGCTTCCTTGGAGTAAGGGTATGTTTCCTATTGTTTCTATGATTGTAGTACATAAAGTAACCCAGATTATTGTATTTATTGTAACATCTACTTTTTTTTATTGTATATTCTTGTCTAAGGCTCTGATATACCAAGAATAAGTGGTGTAATTCTCAGGCAAAATAACTGCATCATAGGGAATTAAAAAAAAAATCACTATGATTAAAATTGGCCTTTTTTTTAAGTTGTTTTAAAATTTTCATTACACAATATGACATTCGTGGACAAGTAAGGAAGTCCCGCAAGCAAGCAAGGAAAATGGAAAATACATACAGAGAGCACTCGTCCAAACTTCATCTTCCCCCTCTCAGGTGCCACCTCGCAGATCCCAACAGTGCAAGTGCCTCTGTTCTACACCCACCCAGGGACCCCAACAAAATCAGTCTGGACTCGAATGAGTGTAGGAGGACCACAGCAGCTGTGCAAAGCAAAAGTTTCAGGCCAGTGCTACTGTGCTCAGTAGAGAGACTGACGAAAAATTAGCCAGTCAGTGGCCACCCCGACCCTGCCCCCCACCCACGAAGAGCCAGTGCCAGTCGCCCGCCCCCTCCCCCCTCTGGGAGAAGGCAACCACTGCACCCCCACAAGTGAAGGTCCACCTCCCATTTACCTCCCTCATAAAAAGACCCACAGACCCAATTAAATGGGCCTTTTAAGTCCAGGAATGCTAGAGATTTCTCCAAGGTATTGCTTTGCAACAAGTTAAAAAAAAATGTTGTGGGTTGTGCTCCAGAATTGCACCACAGAGCCTTAGTACTGGGGTAGGCAACTTATATCAACCTCGCTATAGGGCACAATATAAAAAAAAGTTTTACCTACACACAAAGCATTGCAAAGCAATGCAGGGGGGATTTTCCTAACATCCAATGGGTTAATTAAGTATGTTAACCCTTTTAGTGCTAGATATGTGAGCACCATGTTGCTTTGCTATGCTTTACATTTCCTTTTCCACTTAATTAGAAGTGCTTATTTTTAAATACTCATTGCTTTGTGTTAGCTATCTGTCATACACTTCAACGATCTAATACCACTTAAAATCCATTAGGAAGTTAAATGTATTGTTAACTGTGCAAACATAAATATGAAGCAGAAACAAACACCCTATAGAGCCTTTAAATACCTTATTAAATAAATCATTTTTGGTTGACACCCTTTAAGTGGTTACAAGTAGGAACACTTTTTCAGAGCACGATGTATTAAATTGTTGTTTATGATAAATTTACATAACTAAAAAAGGGTTTATTTCTATTGAAATAAGGATCTATTTCTGGCTCTCACACATTCCTCTTGCTCTGTTTCTCCACACTGTAAACAAGGAAGGTGATACCTTAAGCTTTCTGGACCCACCCTGCTTTAGTTATATGAGCCAAAAATCACATTTAGTTATCTCACGTCTTTTACAGACCTGCCAATACATATTAAGTATTCTTTCTGGAATATAGACAAACACATACAGAACCAGAAAAAATAAATACAAATCGTTTTTGTGTTTCTCAGCAAAATAATCTGGTCTCATGCAACAATTTGATGCTCTGCTGGTATAATGATGAGATTGCTCTGTTAGTCTCATATAATACTGCGTTGGACTCATGTGGTACCATTGCTGGGTGGGAGAGCTAGCATTCCAAAGTGAGGATTAGTGGGGCATTATAGCTGTTGTATTAGAGAAACAAGGAGTAATTCTTTGTTAAACCAACTGTACGATATGGGATGGATGAAATTTCTCCAAATTTAGATGGGGCTTTTATTCTTTTGAATGTTTGAGAGACACCATTGTATTGTTTACCCCATTTAAATGAATGGAAATTTGTATCTGTGCCCTATAGTGCAATTGTTTTTATGCAGAATTATCCCAGATCTTCTTAGTATATAAACCTCCATATCTCAAGCACAATTGTGTTTACATGGGCGCATGTGTGTGTGTGTGTGGGGGGGCACTGTGGACGAATATGTGTGCTACTGTTATTCATTGTTTCTGGGGCCAATGTGCTTGAGTATATGTTAAACCAGTGCGATTGTGTCTCAGTCCACTGTGGTTGCTTGTGTCACCTGTATGTGCGGCCATTTTGTAAGGTGTCTGCGTGGGACCATTTTGTGGCTTAAAACAAAGACATTGAGGGATTTCATACCCCTCTGGCACTGAACGGGTTAAACATTTATGGCAACATAGGTCCTTAGGTCTTTTGAAAAAGCTTTCACAATTAATTATATTTATGTAACTCATTTTTTGTTTTAAAATAATAGTTTATGAGATATTCAGCTTTCTTTGTCAGGTAAAGTGCACTGTCTGCCAAATACTAGCAGTCAACTCTCCTCGGGCAATCTGATGCATGTCTGTGCCATTTAGTACTCTGAAATTTGAATAAACTGACAAATAAACAAAGCTAAATACTATATATAGTAAACTTTGCTTTAACTAAAAATGGCTAACATAAGTGATCTTGAAAGCTTCTCCAAATGAGCCTAAACTGTTAGTTCCACTTTACTGAGCAGTACAATTTTTTCATAAAAAAGACTTACAGGGTTTTTCTTGCAGATTAAAACAATGCTACAACCAATGCTGGGCAAATTTTCATTCAAAAGTTATTATAGCTTAAAATTATTTTTTAAATCAAATGGTTAGCAGCATCTCCAACTAATGTCTTAAAAGTAATTTGATTTTATAATGTACTGTATGGGGAAATTTGAGTAAATGGGGTCAATATTCAAATATGGTTTCTCATAAAAAACTGGTGATTGAAATGATCTTCTATCTGTGTCTGCCTAATGCCAATTTATTAAGTTACGCTGAAAGTTCTTCCCTTAATGCTTAGTGCTACATTAATGCTGCTTGCACCAATGGGAGGACAGTGTGGCATTCTATAGCTGATTCAGGCATCCTTCCTTATATGCTTGGTTTAGTGCCATGTATTAAAAAGGCAAGGAAGAGATAGTTTAACTTACCTGCACATTATAGGATTGATGTAAGGGACTGAGTGTGTCTGCCAGTATTCTCTAAAGCAATCATGCACTTTAGTAGCACATACCCTTAAGATCAGCCACTAGCATTGGTGGATATTATAATACCAGTGGAGTAAAACTGGCAAATCTGTACACTTCAGCCACTGATTATAACGAAACATGGTACGTTACATGAACAACTCCACCTGTTGACCAGATGAGAAAATGGTAGTTTAATTACAAAAAACATACAACAAAAACAGACAAGCAAAAAGATATTATTTTTGAGAAGTTTATCTTGATGTTTTGGCGGCACTTTATGCTAATTTCCTGCATAGTGTGCTAACTGGTTTATTTTTGAGGTCAAACATCTTTTTTTTTAATACTATCAAAAATATGAAGACCAAAAAGACAAGGGTACTCCTCACTGTTACATGACTCCACACTGATTTACCTCCATTTTAGGTTGATCAGGAACATCCAAATGTAATTTGTGAAGGAAATTGTCGCACAACTGCTCCCTGAAAACTGGGGATTCACCCCACTTATATATACAGCTACAAAGTATACTCCAAGGTGTGAAAGATATTAATGTCACACAACTGCTCCTTGAAAACTGGATTCACCCCACTTATATATACAGCTACAAAGTATACTCCAAGGAGTGTGATGACCTTCAGAAATGTTGTATTTATGCTTCATAACACCACAAATAAATTGGTGTATCCCCTTATTTTTCTGAGCTGCTGTGTGATCTTATTTTATTTTGAAAATGAGAAACCATCCCAGTGTGTAGGCTCTGTCTAGATTCATTTATAGCATACTAGTTGAAGAGCCAGTTACACGGGCCACAGTGCCACTGCCAGCCGGTTGCGGGGCAGTCATGTTCAGTAGAGCTGCCCGGGCGCGGCTGATACAGAGCTGGATGAAGGAGCATCCAGCTCTGTATCAGCCGCTGCGCGGGCAGTCTCTACTGCACATAACTGCAGCACGCGCAGTAGTCTCTACTGCACATGACTTTGTCATTACACACGTTTTAGCGAATTATTATATAGAATTGTGGGAATTTTGGCTCAGAAAATCAGATTAGCATACAGCACTACACTGTGCCACTAACAAACATAGGCTAATTTAACAAAGAATTATATTATGAACAGAGTGGTTAATACAACATAAAATGCGTTTTTAATTCACTTTAAAAACTAAACTTATCTTAAGGTGATAGGTCTACTTTAATGGAAATTAGTATTTTATAGGTGGTGATATGATTTATTGAGAATGATTAGTTACCTGTATGTAAAACTTAGCTGTCTTCATTGACTAATAACTTTGTATAAATAGCTGCGTATTTCATATCTCATTGTTTGCTTTTAAATTGCACGGAACAAACATATACAATCTCTTCTTAATACCTTTAAAGCCTGAGCCAAAGCTTTATCTGTCAAGCATGGAAAGTGTCACAGTTGTGCTAATATATTTATAATGCTGGGAAATGAGCAGGTGAATGAACTTGTGCATCTGTAGAACATGCATTTTCTACTCAATAACTGCTTCATACAAAACCTGCCAGTGCTGGTTACCTATAGGGTGGCATGATCCAAGCTAAAGAGCTGCAATTCTGTGAATATACCACCAAGGACAAATGAACCCTTTGAGTGCCAGAAGGCTATGCAACACATTGTCCCTTATGGAGCAGAAGGAATGCTCCAGGATAGCACCTCTTAAGCTTGATGAATAAGGCCCATGGGCCTATATGTATTAAGACACAATGGAGCAATTCTAAGGCAAACCAACTGTGCTGTGGGGGACAAATAAAAATGTATCATGCCTTCATTGGGGCTTTTAACCCCTTGCATGATAGAGAGGCCTCCAATGCAACATTCTGTAATGCTTTGGAGATCTCTCTAGCATTCAAGGGGTTAAAAGCTCCATTTAAATATTTTGGAATTTAGGGAATGTTTATTTGTCCCCTGCAGTGCATTTGGTTTGTCCCAGAATTGCTCCATTTTGTCTTGATCAACAATGACCATAGGCCCATATTTATAAAATCAAACTGGAGTTATTCTAGAGTAAACCAACTGCACCATATGGGGCAACTAAACATTTCTAAATTCCCATGCACTTGAACAGAGTTTTTTAACCCCTTAATAACTAACAAAAATGGCAAGAAATCAGCCATTAAGGACCATAGAGTGTTTTTTTTCTTCCAGTGGATTCCAGGGTTTCCGTGTGGTGTGCAGCCGCACAGTGGCCCCAGAATTCCAGAGGTCCTTAAGTGCAGGACCAGACTTCATGTCCTGGCACATCAAGGGTCCTTAAGGAGTTAACCTCTTGAAAGCCAGAGGGGTGTTTATTTGCTTTTATAAAGATTGGCTAGGGGTGTTATTTGTAAAAACAAAATGGAACAATTCTACTGCAAACCAATTAGATTATGGGTACAAATACAATGACTTCACTGTGGTTGGAGACATCTCTAGCTTCCAAGGGGTTAAAAGTCCCTTTGAAATCAGTTGGAATTTTGGGAATGTTTATTTGCCCCCTTCAGTATAGTTGGTTTGTCCCAGAATTGCTCCAGTTTGTCTTAATAAATAACACATATATATATTTATAAACGCAAACTGGAGTTATTCTGGAGAAGCAAGCTGCACCATAGGGGACAACTAAACCCTAAATCCCTATGCACTTGAGTAGAGATTTTTAACCCCCTGGATGCTAGAAAGGTCTCCAATACACTGTACATCAATCTATTTAGAATTCAATGTGTTTAAACCCAATTTACTTTAACATGAATTTGTATTTGTCCCCTATGAGGCAATTGGTTTAACCCAGAATAACTCCAGTTTGCTTTTATAAATATGGGACAAATATACAGTTTTATATTTTGAAGTTGAAAACATGTTGATTTTTTGCTATTGATACCTTTAGCCCCTCTAGAATATACAATAAAAATCATATAATTTCTCAGTTCTGAAACTTATCTTAAAATGTGAAAGTAACCTATAGGGATAGTAAACTCTAAAAAATATATATATATATATACCTGAGCAGTATGCTCACTCCAGCTCTCCATACTAAGTATAACCTCTGCTCCACTGCTAACATTTCACTGCATATACCACAATACAAGAAAGAAGCAGGATGAGCTGCCTTCTCCTTCAGAGCTCCAAAGGCCTGGAACAATCTGCCTGAAATAATCCGATCTGCTCTTAATCTATAATCCCTAAAAGTAAATGCTTCTTTATATTTTAAAACGGTATACAACAGTATATAATTTTAATATATAGTATGCAAGCATATTTATATGTGTATGTATATATAATAATATGTAATAAATAATGTTTCTCTTTGTGTAAATATGTAACCCTTTACTGAAAACTATCCAGGACATACTAGAAAATGAGAGAAATCTCAATGTATTCTTCTTGGTAAAACATTTTCTAAATAAATAAATATATATATATATAAATGATATATATACATACGCACACACATATAACTTTTACAACTTTTAATGTAATTGTGGATACTCTCAATGCTGGAAGATAATTCTAACTGTATAATCTCTCTCTGGCTATGTGACAGGTGAGGTAGAAAAGAAAATTAAAGCTCTTGCTGTCAGATAAACTTTTCATAGATAACTTTCACATGGATCAGTCCTCTTCTTCAAAAGCACTGTAAACCCAATAACACTGGGTCTCATTGGATACATTAAAGAAGTTCAATTCTGGGATAAACTCAATGCATTATAGGGAGAGACATGAACTGTCATCATGAATTTTAACCCTTTGAGTGCCAGAGAGACATCCAATGCATTGCTATGCAATGCATTGGAAACCCCTCTGGCACTCAAATGGTTAATGGGGCTTTTAACCCTTTGAAGGCTTGAGAGGTCAATTAAAATTTTATGAAAGTTCATTTGTTCCCTATGACACACTACGTTTGCTCCAGAATTGCACTTCTTTAGCTTATTGAAAATACTCTCTAGTGTCTGATGTACTAAGACAAACTCGAGTAATTCTGGGGCAAATCATCTGCACCACTGAGAGGAAAAAAACATTCCCCAAACTCTCATTGTTTTAAATGGCTGCGCACTCATACGGACGGCACTCATACGGACGGCACTTAAGGACCAGGGACCATTTTTTTTTTTTTTTGCGATCCCAAACGGTGTGCAGACACGTGGGGAGCCCTGAAATCCATGATGGTCCTGGCACGTCATGGGTCCTTATGGTTCGCCAACCTATGACGTGCCAGGACCGTCAAGGGTCCTTAAGGGATTAAGCACCTTGAATGCTAGAGAATGTTCACAATTGTATTGTGAAGCAGTATATTGGAGACTTGTAGCATTCAAGGGGTTTATCGAGCCATTTCAAAGGAATTTTGTATCCACTTACTGTGGTACAGTTAGTTTGCTTCAGAATTGCATATAGCCTGTTTTAGACTACTCTGAGAGGCAAGTAACAAAGCTTCTTTTCTACAAAAGAAAACAACTATGTATTTACATTAGGCATGGGGGAAATTACAGTGATTAATTTCTCAGATTGATCCAGAGGATCTAGAAGAAATTCCAGATCTGTGTAAATGTATTCAGAGAGTATGTCAGAGTGCAAGATGGAAGCGAGGGGAAGGGGATCAGGGGGGCACAGGGGAAGGAGTTATGGGCAGCAGTAAGTGGGAGCTACTTTGAGGAGTTTCTATTCTATCAAACAGGAGCGGCTTACAGTAACACCAGAATTATTTTAATTTAGTGAGTAGACTCTCTATATATGTTCACACACGTTAGCAGTGAACTTTCTACTCATTTTATTATTTTTTCATTTCATGTTTACATCTATTTTTTATTAGTATCAGCTAAGTGATGATTTCTATCTTGTTTTTGTTTATGTTTTGCAAAAATAAATAAATACTAGAATAGAGGAATGTGATCTTAAGGTATGCAGTGTAAGACACTGAGGTGATATGTATATGTGCTATAAGTGAAAAGGGTGTTAAATACAAGAAATAATATCCCACTGGTAGCTGATAATACTCTAAATGAATTAAATTTTGATTGAGATGTCCAGACTGGCACAACCAATCAGTTTTAGTTCTCTTCAAACTAGAATTTGGTAGGCAGTTTACACAGTAAGTATTAAATGTGCAAAGAAATGTAATACGCATTGTATAAATAGCTGAAAAAGTATTTTACAGATCAATATTTTATTCAACACTTTCACAGAGTGAAAATCCAAGGTTTATTTATTGTTTTCAACCTGTTAATAATTTACTTTGTTATCTAAAGTTGGATTAAAATATGACTCTATAAGAAATCTCACCGAACACAAGTCATTAGAGATGAGTCTTCTTTTTATAACAGTTCTGCTGGGATCAGCAGGTGAGAATGACAAATAAAATATGGAATGGACTGAGAAGAGAATTTCTTTATTAAAACTAGAGCAGATGATTAGAGAATTTTTTTTTACGTGAATATAAGTAAGATGAAACAGAAGAAGAATACACATTTGTTTGGAGCTTTGTTGGATTTGAATGAATATCCTGTACGTCATACTAGATTTACTTTTTCATAGTTAGCGAACTATGTGTTTCCATCACAGTACTACACTGATTGTAAAAAATATAACTAATGTGTTCAGATTTATTCAGAGAGAAGACTTCTTATTGATCAGTTTTGAACAGGACATAAAGAGTTACATTGTGATTACTTTCTGTAATTAGGAAGAATGTTTTCCTTTTATGATGCAGATTTGGAAATGGTTTCAGTTATTTTGCTTTTTGTTTTTTGGCATCTTCAGGATTAACAGAAAGTAGATCCGTTTTGGACTTACGTATGTTTTCATCATGAATAATTATGGAACAAAAATGTTTATTGGTCGATGTATACCAGTGTTTAATTAGTGCTTTTGAAAATTTTGTGCTTTCTTCATATAACAAGATTGTCCAATTTTTAATATATATTTATTAAATATATCTGTATTACTCTATAAGTGAACATACACATCACTTGTGCTAATCCATAGATTCTCCTGTGTCTGTTATGTTGAACTGTGAACATACGTGCCAAAAGCTGATGTTCTCTTTCACAATCATGGCTTTTCTAAATGTATGATCCTCTGAAAGCTTGTATTCATACAATTGTTACTAATTAAATTAATGTTATCTTGAAAAAGTATGCCAAGAATATAAACAATAAATTTAAGGGAAATATTATAATGCAAAACTGGTGATGGGAACTGGAGGTTGTTTGGTCCAGACAAACCAAAACAATGTCCCTTGGTCTCTGATTTTGGGATCCAAGTGCAATCATAACACAAGTGACTTTACATAGCAATCAAAACATAAGTGACTTCAGTAGAATAAAGTTAATTTGAGCTTTATATATCTTTATTTAATCCAATGATTGCTTTGTAATGGATTGGAATAGTCTCTAGCATCTAATGGGCTGGTAATAGAAACCTAGCAGAAAATAACATGTTCCATCTGTGTGATTAAATATTGAGCTAATGAGTCATGAGCTTTGTTATGTTTGATACTGACCATCAACTATGACCTTGTTTTATATGTTCTAGTAAAGACCCATACCTTTGACCGTATTATTGGGGGAGAGGATTGTGAGCCACACTCAAAGCCATGGCAGGTTGCACTGCATTATTTTAGTGACTTTCAATGTGGAGGTATCTTAATAGATGAATACTGGGTGCTGACAGCAGCTCACTGCAACTTGCCGTAAGTATGCCAGACAGAATGTAAGCCGCAAACTCAGACATTAAAAGAGGTAAGATTACCAAGCAGGGACGGCCCAAGACATTGTGCTGCCTGGGTCCAAGGCTGAAATGCTGCCCCCCCTTCACACACCAAAACCACACCCACCAAAACACGCTACATCCTTAAATATATTAACCCCTCTCCTGCCCCTAAAACCACATAGAACTGTAGTGTTTTTTTACACCCCTTGTACCTTTCTCCCCATTGCCTTTTTACACCCCTTGTACCTCGTTCTCCCCCTTGCCTTTTTACACCCCTCGTGCCTCTTTTTTCCCCCTCTTTTCACCCCTTGTGCCACTTTTTTCACCCCTTGTGCCTCTCTTTTCAAACCCCTGTGCCTCTCTTTCCCCTTCTTTTCACCCCTTGTGCCTCTTTTCCCCTCTTTTCACCCCTTGTGCCTCTCTTTTCCCCTCTATTCATCCCATGTGCCTCTGTTTCACCCCTTGTGCCTCATTTCCCCTCTTTTCATCCCTTGTGCCTCTTTTTTCCCCTCTTTTCACCCCTTGTGCCTCTCTTTTCACCTCTTGTGACTCTTTTTCCCCCTCCTTGCCTGTTTTTCTTCTCCTTCTGGCTCGCTTCCTCTCTTCTCTGCTTGTCTGGCTCTTCTCCTGCTTTTTACTCAGTCTCCCCACTGCCCGCACTGATGACAGCCGGGACCATGTCACATGTGGAAACGCAGCGTGGTGCATGTTGGAATTTGCTTTGTCAGTCTGGGCGCCAGTTTTAAACTTGCACTGGCCTCTGAACAGAGGAAGAAAACTCCTGCATGCTCCCCATGGCGTCTCCGCATGTGACACGGTCCCAGCCGTCATCAGTGCAGGCAGTGGGGAGATGCTGCACACTAAATAATATGCCTTGGGTCGGCAAATTGCCGCCCCTGTCAGAGCGCCGCCTGGTTCCATGGCCCCCCCAGGACCCGTAAGGGCCGGCCTTGTTACCAAGGAACAGATGTCTAACATGGTGAAGAGTGAAGCATATAAACAGACAGACCTTTTGGATTAGGTAGTTAAACAATAGAGGCTGATGTAGTAAGACAGACTGGGGCAATTCTAGAGCAAATCAATTGCACCACTGGGAACGAATAAAACGGAATGGGACTTTTACCCCTGTAAATGCTACAGAGGCCTCCAACACATTATGAAGCAATGCTTTGAAATCCTCTTTAGCTTTAATTAAAATCAGTCCTATCTAAAATTATTTCGTACAGCACCATAGGAAATATAACCGCTATTGATTGTAGATTTGATAAGAGAAGTAAGATATGCATATCTCTTTGGGAGATAAGGGCATCAAACTGATTTATACAAAATTGTTTACAAATTGCTGTTATTGTTTGTGAGCTTGCTCCGTTGGTGTACTAGCTGTAGAATCTTATCTAACCTCAGGGTTGCAGGTTCTTGTTCTGCCAAGGGCAACTCAGCCTTCCATCCTTCTCATGTAGATAAAATGAGTACCCAGAAAACAGGAGACAATCTCAATATATCCTTCTTGGTAAAACCATTTCATTATATAAAAAATAGGCCCCATTTAAATATTTTATAATTTGTATTTTTTCCTTATGGTACATGTGGTTTGTTCCAGTTTTATTATTACATCAGCCTGCTACTGATTGTATCTTTGCATGCATTAAGGCATCAGCTGGAATGTCCAGCATTTAGTAATAACTATGAATACTCATGCTTTCTTCCCAACTTGATGTTAGATAGCATTTGCTTGTAATTGCATCAAATATTTTTCTACTCAATCTATATACTGTTTATACATGGCATACATTTACTTTGTGATACATTATATATATTTACTGGTTTGTCTTCTTTGTCTATTAATATTCTTCTGGATGATGCTATGAATATTTTATTCATTATCATATATTTATACAGCATCAAAAGATTCCATGTAGTAGGGGGAAGATCCAATGTAAACATATTAGGCCAAAATTAAACAGACTATTCTGATATGGAGAAAAGCCCAGTAGAGCCCCATTTAATTCTATAGTCTTCCTCCATCATCTAACTGACCCAGAATTTTCTAGCAGGCACTCTAAAGAGTGATCCTATTCATTTAATGCTTCCTTTAGATAGAGGTCCAAATTTAGTGTCTTACTAATATAGGGCATGATTCTATTTAATTGATAACTTTATCAAGTATTTTATCTGCATTTCTACATGGAGTGCCATGGGAATCTGTCATATAAAACCAGAAGAAGCACTTATCAATTGTAATATAACCTAGACCATATTTTGTTACTGGTTATAGACATTAAAACTATGAACTGTTGATGCTACCCAGCATTTGAAGTGATATAACGTGCTCTGAGCATAACTACATCATTATATTGGTTTATGGACTTTTTTTCCTTATTAGGGGCTTTTTTCTCATTTTGTCTTCTCTTGATATTTGGTATTGTTGCGCTCATTGTAAAATATTGTCTGCAGTGTGCACTTGTGGCGAGATGCAAGAAACGTTCGCATCAGATAAAGGCATTTTTGTGCGCAGATAGATTTTGCGCATGTTCTAATCCAGGAAGCTAAATACCGAACGCTTCTTGAATTCCGCATGAAAAATTCCATTTTATGACAACAGTACACAGACGTATAAATTCATTCGCAATAGCATTTCTTGGATTAGGCACATTCGCTATTTCACTCACACAGATTAGTTAATCTTAACCATGCCCACAAAAAAAATATATGCAGCTGTTCGCTAATCTTGAATTTTCATGTGCAATTTAACAAAATCATGTGCAAACCTATTCCCTAGTGGTTTTCACACGGGAAATAGCGATAGCGCACATTTCCTGCATCGCGCCATTGGTCTCCATATTTAGTTCACTAAGTTTGAGAATTCAAGATATTTGTTTTCAGTGTCAGGTTTCTTTTAATTCAAGAGGCAGAACACATCCATATATTCAATTCTCCTGAAGGTAGCTGGAGTAATCTGTTCTGTGTGACTTATGATATAGCTATGTCATCAGGTTACTTGTAACTGTGAAAATTGTTTAACACATTAACATTTATTTTTTTTGTTTTCCTTTTGAAGTTCTGGGGCCAATTTCTGTTTTATGTACATGCTTTATTTATTTTTGCTTATTTTATGCAGGAACATTCAGATAACTATGGGAGGACATAACCTTCATGACCCTGAAGGAACAGAGCAGTACACATATGCAGAGAAAATGTGCTCTCATTCCTGCTTCAACATTACCACATATGACAATGATATCATGCTTCTCAAACTGGCCTCACCAGCTGTCCTAACAACTTTTGTGCAAACTCTCCCCTTAGCTGATCAGTATGTGGACGTGGGGACAAATTGTATTGCTTCAGGATGGGGAACCATCACAAGCCCTGAGGGTATAGTTATATCTGCATGTATCTATAGTATATATGTATGTATAAATATTTGTATGAATGTATGTACGTATATTTGTGTATGTATATATATGTATGTATAAATATATATATATATATATATATATATATATATATATATATATATATATATATAATGAATACGTTTCTCAGTATGTTAGGATACCTTTTTTAATGGACTAACATTCAACTATATAGACAAGCATTTCAAGAGCCATGCTCCCTTTTTCAAGTCAAAAGCATACTGGTTTTAAAAGAGAAACCATTGCCATTATAAGGAAAGCACCAACTGATAATAAATCACAAAGGAATGTGGGGAGGGGGGTTATGGGTATGATAAACCTTGGGAGAAAGAGAGAATGATACAGATCCATAACACATAGATTTAACCCTCTGAATGCCTGAAGGGCAAACACAACATTGCAATGTGTTGCGTACCCCTCTGGCACCCAAAGGGACAAATAGCAAAATAATGTAATACAAGAAATACGGTAACACGTAGTAAAATAAATCAATACAATTAGAAGGAAATATTATGTGAAGTTTTGGTAATGTGTGTGAGTGAGTCCCAAGTCTTTTGACTTGCAAAAATTATCATCTTAATCTCAAATGTAACATACATAGTAACATAATAACATAGTAAATTATGTTGAAAAAAGACTTGCGTCCATCCAGTCCAACCCTTTTCCTATTACTGTTTACCATCGTTGATCCAAAAGAAGGCAAAAAGACCCCTCAATACAGCAATTTCAAATTCTGCCTTGAATGGGGGGAAAAAATCCTTTAGATTCCAAATGGCAATCAGATGTCTGCTTGGATCAACAAGCACTAACTAAATATTAATCCCAATACTAACGTACTTTGCCCTCTATGTTCTGCTCTTTTAAATAAGTATCCTTTTTTAAAGGCATCTAATGTATTCAATAGCACTACCTCCTCAGGCAGTAAATTACATACCTTTAATGTCCTTACCGTAAAGAAACCCTTCTGCTGCTGTAGATGAAATCTCCCTTCCTCAAGTCTAAGCGGGTGGCCCCTTGTCCTTTGTACTGTTCTGTTAATGAACAGATCTTTGGAGAGCCTTTGTATGGGCCCTAATCATATTTATATAGTGTTATCATATCCCCTCTAACACGAAGTTTAACTTTTCAAGCCTTCATAGCTAAAACTTTCCATTCCCCTTACTAGTTTTGTAGCCCTCCTCTGCACTTTCTCTAGTTCCATAATGTCCTTTTTCAGAAAGGGCGCCTAGAATTGAACAGCATATTCTAGGTGGGGTCTTACCATTGACCTGTAAAGCGGCATAATAATATCTTCCTCCCTTGAGTCAATACCCCTTTTAATACCTGCCAATATCTTATTGGCCTTTGCAGCTGCCAGCTAGCACTGCACACTACTGCTAAGTCTATTGTCTATGATTACTTCCAAATCCTTTTCATTAGTAGATTTCCCTAGAGAAACACCATTTAAATTATATGTTGCATTTTTATTATTATAACCAAAATGCATAACTTCACACTTGTCTATACTGAATCTCATTTGCCATTTGCCTGCCCAGTTACTCAATTTGTCTAAATCCTTTTGTAATGAAGACACATCCAGTTCAGACATTATTACCTTACTTAATTTTATGTCATTGGCAAACACTGATACATGGCTCCCTATGCCCTCTGGGAGATCATTAATAAACAAATCAAAAAGAAGAGGACCCAGGACAGATCCCTGAGGTACTCCACTTATTACGTTTATCCAATTGGAGAACTTGCCATTTACTACCATTCTTTGCATTCTTTCTTTCAGCCAGTTTCCAATCCACGCACAAATGTTTTCCCCTAAGCCTATTTCATTCAATTTGTACAGTAAACTCTTGTGTGGAACCATATCAAATGCCTTGGCAAAGTCTAAATAGATCACATCAACCACCGCTCCCACATCAATGTTTTTACTCACTTTTTCATAAAATGCAATCAAGTTAGTTTGACAAGACCTGTCTTTCTATCACGGTACCCGTGCTCCTTTGTTGTTTTTCTGTCAGTCTAATCCTGTGCTCTGCTCCCATTGGCTACCGTGTGTTTGTCCCGCCCAGTATGACCTTTATATACTGGGCTATTGGCACCCCTCCGGTGCCCTTTCATGGTGTTCCTGTGCCAATGCTTGTTTCTGCTCAGTGATTCGCAGTGTACCGACTTGGCCTGCCTGACTACTCCTGCTCCTGTGTACTGACCCGGATTGCCTGACTATTCTTCTGCGCCTGGTCCTGTGTACCAACCCGGCTTGGCTGACATTCCTGCTCCTGTGTACCGATCCGGCTTGGCTGATGTTCCTCCGTGATCCGACCCGGCTTGACTGACGTTCCTGCTCCGTGATCCGACCCGGCTTGGCTGACATTCCTGCTCCGTGATTCGACCCGACTTGGTTGGCATTCCTGTGCTGTGTCGCCTTGGTGACATTCTGATTGTAAGGCAACTGTGTCACTATTTCCTCATGCTGAGTACCAGTGGCCAGTTCAGTACTGCTACTGCAGTTTGCCTTGGGCCTAGTCTCCGTTACTGCCTCTGCAGAGTGCAAGTGTCTGCCTCCATTACTGCTCCAGCAGTGAGCCACCGGTTTTGCCTCCGTTACTGCTTCTGCAGAGTGCAAGTGTCTGCCTCCGTTACTGCTCCAGCAGTGAGCCACCAGTTTGCCTCCGTTACTGCTTCTGCAGTGTGCAAGTGTCTGCCTCCATTACTGCTCCGGCAGTGAGCCACCGGTTTGCTTCCGTTAATGCTTCTGCAGAGTGCAAGTATCTGCCTCCATTACTGTTCCGGCAGTGAGCCACAGATTTGCCTCCATTACTGCTTCTGCAGAGTGCAAGTGTCCGCCTACGTTACGGCTACGGCAGTTTGCCTTGGGCCTAGTCTCTGTTACTGCCTCTGCAGAGTGCAAGTGTCTGCCTCCGTTACTGCTCCGGCAGTGAGCCTCCGGTTTGCCAACGTTACTGCTTCTGCAGAGTGCAAGTGTCTGATCTCCGTTACTGCTATGGTAGTACCTTATGTCACTCTGTCCCCATTATTACCTTGGCAGTTCACGCTAGTTCTACTAATCTGTTTCTGGGCGTACGAATCCTTCAGCTGTCTATATGCAGAGAGCCCCATCGCAGACCTCTCTGCACATGGGACTGTTCACACTCAAAGAAGACCATTAACCCATGCAGTACCTTGCTCCTGGGAATCCATTATATTCTGCCTGACCTGTGTCAGTATAGACTGTTGTGGACTTTATGTTTATGCTGGACCTGTGTAGGCATATGTATATGTAACCTGTTGTGTGTCTGTATTTTTCAGCTTATATACTACATGACCTGTGAGGGTTATTTTATTACTGTGATTTCAATAAAACTGTGTTTTATCCCAAACCACTGTGTCTGTGTGTCAAACAAACCGTTACACTTTCACAAAGCCATGTTGGTTCCTGCTAATGATATTCCTGTTCAAGCTGAATTCTTGAATATATTCCCTTAGCAACCCTTCAAACATTTTCCCTACCACAAATGTCAAGCTTACAGGTCTGTAATTTCCTGGCTGGGATTTTGATCCCTTTTTAAATATGGGCACCACATCTGCTTTACGCCAATCCGTGGGCACCATACCTGAAATAAAAGAATCCCTGAAAATCAAAAGCAAAGGTCTGGCAAGGACCAGGCTTAGCTCTTTAAGTACCCATGGGTGTATATGATCCGGCCCCGGGGCTTTGTCTACCTTAACACCATTCAATTGTTTTAACACTTTTTCTTATGTTAGCCAATCCCATGCTCGCTGTGACTGTTCTGGCTTGATGTGACTGTTCTGACTTGCTGTGACTGTGTCTTTCTGAAGTTCTCACTAAGTATTTTGATTTTAAGGTTCTTTGGGAAAAATGATGACTGACTGGTGTATAGTTCTTTATTTTATGCTATTTCTCAATAAATTGCTTTTGTGTATTCATCCTTAGATTTAGCAGTAGGCCCTTTTTACCAATAACATCCAGATATACATTCAGTGCACTGTATCTTCTATACAACATTTGCTGATTTACATGAATATAATCCTTTAATATTTTATATCATGTTGTGTTGTGCAGTATTGTTTCCACAAATATGTTGACATGATTTGCAGAGAGATTTGTTGTAAGGTTTGGTCTCATTATCAGTGTTTGTCCATTCATTGGTCAGCTTTCTATTGATCAATTTGTGTTTCAAATTTGTTGGTTGCCTGAATGCCAGAATAAGTGGTTGAGTGAATATGGAACAGATTCACTAAGCAGTGATAAAGAGGTAAAAAATTGGAGATGACTTCTCCAGTTCCTATGCTATTATATAGAGCCTATGCTTTAAGGTCTCCAGAGTTGAAGAAATCTTAGTGCATAGGCTATATAGAATATATAGGAATTGGAGAAGTGATAAATTGGAGGTCATCTCCACTTTATCACCACTTAGTGAATCTCCCCCATTGTCTTTTAACACCACATCATCTGTTAGCAAAGGTTGTAGCTCTTTGATGATGTTTCGTATTAATTCTAGTGCGGGGTTGTATGTAGTCACTAGTGGTATACGTGTAGCAAAAGGTGCTCACATGGTATTCTCAATGCCGATGAAAACACCATGTGTTCTTTGTGATTGTCCTTGTGTTATAGCTTTTCTGTTTGAATGACTCAGACAATGTTTTTATGATTTTTATGATTATTGCGGTCACACAATTATTTCACTTTTAACCAGGATTTCTACCTACAGATAATGGGATGTGCAGTGGGCACAAAGATGGCACCACAATATGCAAATCTTTTATGGCTAACCTGTAACAGAGATTTCTTGATGCATACCTCTTCAAACCTTATAAGTATTTCTGCTCTATCAATGATATAGTCATCATATGGATAGAAGGTAAAACAGTACTAAAATATTTTCTCAAATCTTTAATGTATTTCATCCATCCATTAAACCTGAAATGGATTTCTCTATGGAAAATGTGCATTTTCTGGGCACAACCATAACTCTCACAATAGCAAACTACTCTCATCTGTATACAGAAAACACACAGACAGGTGCAGTTATCTTCACAACTCCAGCTTTCACCCAACCCACACTAAATATGGCATAGTTCACAGCCAAGCTATCAGATACCACCTCATATGCTCTGACACTAAAAACCACAATAATCCTCTAAAAACATTGTCTGAGTCGTTCAAACAGAAAAGCTATAAAACAAGGACAATCACAAGAAAATACCTCTGCATTGAGAACATCATGTGAACTCCTGTTACAACACAAAGAGAAGGATGTCTCTACACATACACCACTAATGACTACAGACTATCCTGCACTAGAAGAAATGCGCAGCATCATAAAAGAGCTACAGCTTTTGCTAACAAATTATGTAGTGTTAAAAGACATATTCCCACAACCACCTATTCAAGCATTCAGGCAACCACGTTATATGAAACAAAAATTTATCAATAGAAAACTGACCAGTGAACACATTAACACTGATAATGGGACCAAATCTTGTAACAAATCGCTCTGCAAATCATTTAAACACATTTGTGAAAACAATACTGCACAACACAATGACAAGGTATACAACATTAAAGGATTATATTATGGTAGATCAACAATGCACTGAATTTTAATCTGGATGTTACATTGGTGAAACAGGACTACCATTTAATCTAATGATGAATACAAACAGGTCATCCATTGAGAAATGCCATAAAATAAAGAACCATTATCTCAGTCCATCTTCATTTTACCCAGTGAAACCTCTACATCCCTAAGCTTAAAATCAAAATACTCAGAGGGAACTTCAAAAATACACAGGATAGATAGACATTTGAGGTTAAATTGATAATTTTCTTTCAGCACTAAACACGCTGGCCATAATATGGACTTGGGATTCCTCACACACATTACCAAAAACTGCACATAATATTTCTTCTGATTTTATTGATTTATTTTAGTACATGTTTTACAGTATTTCTTGTATTATATTATTTTTCTATTTGTCCCTTTGGGTGCCAGAGGCGTAAGCAATCCATTGCAAAGCAAAGTGTTGTTTGCCCTTCTGGCATTCAGAGGGTTAAATGTACAGTATATGTACTATGGATCTATATCATTCTCTCTTTCTCCCAAGGTCTCTCAAACCCCCCCCCCAGCACATTCCTCGGTTGATAAATGGATGATTTTTTACTTATCAGCTGATGCTTCACTTAACATGACAATGTTTTTGCTTTTAAAAACAGTATGCTCTTGACTCGGAAAAGGGAACATGGCTCTTTAAAGCTTGTCTACATAACTGAATGTTAGTCCAATGAAAAATGGAAAAATGTATAATTACATACTGTGATCGATCTATCTATCTATCTATCTATCTATCTATCTATCTATCTATCTATCAGGGCTTAAAATTTGAAGTCCTTTGCTACTAGCCAGACCTGAAAAGTTATTGGTCACTGCAAGCCATAGCATACCCACCAGGGCTGAATTTCTACTCACCAGGGCTGAATTTTCACTCGCCATTGGCTATGGGCGAGCACCTCTTCATAATCTCAGACTCTGACAATACTTTATAAAGCAATCTAATCTAGAATACTTAATTTTCTTAAAAATTAGATTAATACCACTCACTGTGGGGTCTCAGTGCATTGCTTTGCAGTGTGATGTAAGGCCATCAGGCAATGTGTCCTGTGTGTGGACACATGCGTGATGCACTGAATACACCTATAATCAGTCCAATACTTATATAGTACTGAATGAACAAAAAAAAAACAAAAACAAAATAGCATTTCTGTTGTATTCTGTAACTCATACAAGGTTTTATCTATTGTGGCTATATGAGTATTGCTGTTGAGAAAAAGCACTACAAAATATATATAGTATATAGGGTCTTATTCATTATCAGCTACATCAAAGGAGGGAAATTAAAATCCCCATTGATTTAAATGGGGCATATATCCCCTTGAATGCTAGGGAGGTCTCCATTTCATTTTTTCACAAGGAGTCCTCTCTAACCTTTAAACGGTTAAGATTCACTTTTAAATCAACATGAGCTTGCTGATGTGATGAAGTTAGATTACTCCAGAATTGCAACTCTTTAGCTTGAAGGGTAAGGCAAATGTCATAGTGGAAAAAAGCATGACGAGAATCAAGTACATTTTTTCTGAAAGTCTTAGTATGTATCACCATAATTATTTGGGTTCTGTATCCATTAGAGACATATCCAGTTGTGTTGCAGTGTGTAAATGTTACCACAGTGTCTGCAACTCAATGTCAAACCTGCTACCCAGAAGATATCATAACAGAGAACATGCTATGTGCTGGGGAAATGGAAGGAGGGAAAGACACCTGTCAGGTGAGGTCTGCTCAAGATGCTTATTATTGATAATGTATTAACACAGAATTTATTATGGAAAATTCAAGTTATAAATATGTTGTTTAAATAATGTAGATTTAAGCTTCATCCAAAGCAAAATATACTGACTTCACAATATTATATTAAACAATTATAATACATTTCATCACTTTGGATAATAGAGAAGTCACTCTCCCCACTGCTTTGTAACTAGGTGAAGACACCTGTAGTATCCAATGGTTTAATTAACCACAATGGGAATTATTAGCTTTACATGTCTTTTCTTCTATGTAGGGAGACTCTGGGGGACCTTTGGTATGCAATTCAGAGTTACATGGAATCACATCCTGGGGAGAACCCATCTGTGGGTTACCTTGCAAACCAGGAGTATACACCAAAGTTGTCAATTACCTTGACTGGATCACAGATGTCATGGAGAATGAAACTGGCTGCGTGTCTATGTAAATCCATTGTAAATGAGCTTTCACCTTTAATAGCCACTAATATATTATTAAACCAGAATGATTTAAAAACAACTTTTCTCTGTTTGATATTTTGCTTTGGAGCTGCATGATTTATTGGTACAATTAATGTTTGGTCCTGGAGTATTTAACCACTTGACCACTGGAAGGTCCCCATATCATTGAATCTCTGTCAGGGAAGCCTTCAGAAATAATGGGACCCAGGATAAGTGCAACTGGCATATCCCCTCCATCTGTTAATAAGTTTGACTCTGCCCATTGTTTCCGTAAATGTTATTAAACTGCAAGTCTACACATTGAACTACATATTAATACATAACCTCTCTCACACATACAGAGTGTATATGTATGTACTTGAATGTGTGTATGAGATAGAATGAGTGTGTAAAATTGTATGTGATAGAGTATGTGTGTATGCAAGTGTGTGTGTGTGTGTGTGAATTAGTGGGTTTGTATGTGTATGTACATATGACAGTGTGTGTATGATATTGTATGAGTGTAAGATAGTGAACCTGTATTCTAAGCGAGATTCCATTGAGATCACAGTGAATCACATTACCTTACATGGACTGAGTAAGTCACTAAGTGAACAGTCTAGTAAGATACAATGGTTTATATATAAAAAATGCAAAGTGGAGATATTCTAGGGCAAACCTTCTGACTTATAGCGGAAAAATAAACTTTCTATAAATGGCCATTTTTAATGTGATTTTTTTTAACTCCTTGGATGTTTTTCAGTGTTTGAGACCACCATCATTCAAGGGGTTAAAAGCTCATTTAAATCAATGTACATTTGACCCTTATTGTGCAGAAAGTTTGCCCCAGAATAGATCCAGTTTGCTTTTATACATATGGGCCAATGAGATCATTTTATCACACTGAAAGTGAAGAAATTGTAGAGCACAACAACTGCAAGAATTTATCAAAGAAAAACCTCCATTTGCTTTTTTTTGATAAATACACAGAAATTGATCTGTTCCAGAATTGATCCACTTTCACTCTGATGAATACGAATGTTGTTAAACACATGGGTATATCATGTCTATAAAATGTTTCAATAAAATCGCCTGCATAAATGTACCCTTTCAAGAAGGAGGAATAGCATCTCTCATCATTATGTTATACTAGAAGAGTATTTATCCCACTACGTGGGAGCAGCAGTGAAATAGTTCATTACATGGAATATTCTATTATATAAGACAAGTAGTGCAAGAAATCACTTTATTGAGCTAACAGAACACTAACCATTTGAAGGCAAACAGGTGCCCAAATCATGGAAAATCAATGTGTTGAACATTCCTTTGACAATCAAAGGTTTATATCAGAGCAAAAAGAATCAGTTGCTGATGAGATGGCATGAGGGACATATGGAAGGTGACTAAAGCAGGCATATATAGGGTTAATTTGAGTTACATCAGATTCTCAGTAGCAGAGCTTCCTTTTGACCCCATAATGCAGCTCCCCAGAGATACTTTTTCTCATACTGAAACTCCCTGCCACATACCTTGCTGTAATCCACCTCTTCAGTGACTGCATCGACCACCTTGAGATTATGTCTGTGTGGAGACCATAATTGAAAACAGCACTGCATTTGCATACTGTGCACTGAAACAGACCAAATTTGAAGTCCCAGATTGCAGTTGACTTCTGAGTAGGATTACAGCAAGGTCTTTATGTGAGGAGGGGATCTGATATCCCACCAGAAAAGCACAATGAAGGGCCCATTATAGCTAGTTTAATATGACTGTCAGCTGCTTGATGTGAGGGTGTCAGCTCCCACCTTCCATGTTATTCTGATTGTAGGGGCAACTGTAAACTATGCAACCATGTTAGTTCCACTCTGGCTGTGGTTAAGCTGAGACCCATCTCATCTCTTTCACACATTTTTCCAACACAAGCAGTTCCTGTAATCCTTCAAAGTAGTTATTCCAAGGGGTTTATGGACTAAGGCATGATAAAGAGGTTATAACACAGAGATAACTTCTCCAGTGATATCACTTCTCCAGTTCCTGTGTTACTCTGTAGAGCCTATGCACTAAGATCTACAAAGATGGAGAAATCTTAGTGCATTGGCTCCATAGAATAACATAAGAAATGGAGAAGTGATATTACTACATTATCACCTCATTATCACACCTCAGTGCATAACCCACCAGGGGCATGTGATAAATCAGAGTTGACCTCTACAATGATATCACTTCTCCAGTTACTATGTTATTCCATGGATTCTATGTAATAAGGTCTCTAGAGTTGGATAAATCTTAGTGCATTGGATCCTAAAAATAACATAGGAGTTGGAGAAGTTATATCAATGGGGAAGCCATCTCAAATGTATCACCTTTTTATTATGCCTTATTGCATCTTCCCCCTGGAGTTTGGGACTGGTATATGAAGACCTTATCTGTTACCAGTAGGTAGCTTTCTAGTTATAAATGCAAAAGTATATTTTGCATTTTTCAGAACAAATGCAGCTTTTTCTTGGCACAATGTGAAGTAAATATTGCCTTGAGTGACAAATTATATCATAAATACAAAAAATATCATGTAAAATGTACTATTTTGATCATCATACATTATAAAACTTTTATATTGTTCATGAAAGTTAAAATTATTTTTAAACTATGTAAACTGCATGAGTACACAAATTCCAAATATGCATAGACACCTAAAATTCACATTTTAATGTTACTTGACAAACATACCCTAAGTCCTACCCTAAAACAGCAATATGGTTATATAAAAGTACATATTTCCTGAAAGAAGACTAAGTTATGAATCTAATAAAGTTTCTTCCTATCCAAAATGATGTAGCAAGGACATTTTCTTAAAACTAGAGTGGGAGATTCACTAAGGAATGAAAAAAAAGGTGATTAAAAAAGATGATAAAGAGGAGATAACTTTTCCAGCGATGTCGCTTCTCCAGTTCCTGTGCTATTCTATGGAGCCTATGCACCATCTCTATCACCACTTTCTCACACCTTAGTGCATAGTCCCCTAGGTTTTCTGTAATGTTTCTGAAATGTAAATGAATGTTACTGTACAACATCTCAAGCAAGCTTGGCGTAATAAGCAAAAATGTTTGAACTATGAATTCTCCTGAATACACTATTACCCAATATGTATAGTTTCACAACTGTATGTCCTTCTCTAGGGCCCAACATTTGTAAAGGCATGTAACATAATTGTGATTGACATTTTCATGGAAATATCCAAAATACACTAAGCATAGTTTGAAGGCTTAATTATCCCATAGAATCAAAATAAGACCTTAAAGCATACATTTCCTATCTACCCATATCCTGGTGTAAACAAATGTTACCAGAAGGTAGTCCTAATAGAAAAAAAGGCTTTGTTTAGATTTGTACCCATTCAAGGTACTGAAATATTAGAAAACTATGACATTTTCAAGTGCATTCATTAGCTGCTGCTCTTCCAAGAAAAATTACCCTTCTGGGATTTGAGTTGACAGAATGTAGGAAGTTCCAGAAGCACAACACTATACCAACTACAAGCTATTTTTTCAATTTTTTTTTTTTTTAATATGACTTGCATGTACTATGTGTTAAAATGATTGCTACTATTACAGAAATGAAGAAAAAGTAGACAGAACATACCATTTTTATAAAGAAGATAATTAAATACCTCAAATGAGGGGGAGTTCACTTGCATTTCTTTCCTTTCCCTAGCTTGCTTTACTCCAATGTTTCCAGAAAATTGCACTAAAGGAAAAAACAGGCTTTTTAACATTTCTACCCCTTCAAATATGCTAAAGTGTTTGAAAAATCTGACATGTTATACGGTATTTATTAGCTACTGATATTCAGAGGAAATGGCATGAAGTTGGTATGAATTTATGTACTGTGGTATGTACAAAAGCAGAAAACTTCACCAACTACTATTTTTCATTTTTATTACATTTTTCAAACAGGACTTGTTTGTACTAAAATGGCAGTAACGGCTACAGAAATAAAAAAAGGTAGACAAAGTATGCAATTTTTTAAAGCAGATAACCAGATGCATTACATGAGCATTTACACGAATTTCTACAGTTAGCCTGGTGTACACAAATGTTTCCAGGAAATATTTTTATCAACATGGAATTTCCTGCTTTATTTAGTAGCTAATTTTATCCTGAGAAAATGGTTCCCCATTAGTTTGGGTTGAAATACCATAGGGTAATCTTGGAGCATTGCTACCAGTGGAAAGAGGAAGAAGACAGTGTGTAGTGGTTATCAGTCAGTGAAGATAGTATATGTGGTGATCTGAGTTCCAGTGGGACAAGGCTAGGGAAGCAAGCATTGTATGTGTGGTTCTGTAGTTACCAGTAGATAATGAAACAAGGTTGAGGTGTTAGATAGTGTATATGTGATTCTGTCACAGTTAGTGAAAAAAAGCCGAGATATCAGACAGTGTAAGGCATGATAAAGAGATGATACAATGGAGATAACTTCTCCAGTGACATCCCTTCTCCAATTCTTATGTTATTCTATGGAGCCAATTAACTAAGATTTCTAGAAAATTGGAGATCTTAGTGTATAGGCTCCATAAAATTACATAGGAACTGGAGAAGTGATATTATCTCCGCTTTATCAAAGCTCTTTTCACTGACCATCTGTAACTATAAATTCTGTCCCTGTCCCTTCTAGTAATCAGAGTAGACCACTAGTGTATATATATGGAAATTATCCTGCAGGTACATTAAAGCAACAGAGCTACAACTTTATTCGATTTCACCATTCTTAGTTCTATCTGCTTATATAGTAATATATATATATATATATAAAAGGACAAGCACTCCCACTACAGGTATAGACTAAATACCTGGTGCACCAGAACAAAAAGATCCATATACAAAAAACTGGGCACTCACGGATTTTAACGAAAATAAAGTACTTTACTGGTACACAAACAAATGCAATGTTTCGATCCACACTTGGGACGTTTGTCAAACATTCACCCCCCCCCCAACTGATCTAACCTCAGTGCATCTTTTTGTGTTCTTCCCTTTCAATTTATCTTTAATATTTTGTTCCTGTACCGTGGAAAACCTCACAGTTGTGTTGATTTCAGATCATGAGAAACAAACAGGTGGCTTAGTAGTTAGTGCGTACTCTTCTGATTTCATAATCCACTGCTTTGCTGTAATTTCTAGCTATTAATCTTTTATTGGATATAGGTGCAGATGAATGTTGATGTTATTATTTTACCTTGGCACACCCACATATCTGCTTAAGGCACAGACAGGTGTAAGGCAAGCTCAGAGATGCCATTTGCTGTTGGATATCCTTTGTACAAGGCTACAAGGTGGGTGCAGATCAAGGCTTTGGAAAGCCACTGGAAAATCATTTAGTATATCATGTCCCCCCCCCCCGTTGTGCTTTGTGATAAATTTGTGATAAATTTATCATTTTTCCTTTGCAGAGGAAAAAGACAAAAGAAAAATTCACATTTGCAATATCTTTGCTGTATGCATACAGCCAGCCACACATAAGAGCCAGGGAAAATACCCATCTATGCATATAGGAAAAAAAGGTTATTGGTCAAATAAAGGTGTTTTTCAGCTAGCAGTTTATTTCTATTTTTTTGGCATTCTATCTACAGTTAAAGGGAATGTATCACCTATATAAAACTTAGGCTAAATAGTTAGGTTATATAGCTAATTTATTAATTTATAACTTACATTTTGTCAAAATGTAAGTTATAATGTCTGGGCTGCAGCTACTTCCAGACAGACTGAGGTCACCTGCCCTGTAACCAATGAGACCGTTACAGACAGAAGCCTCATCATTGGAGGAGGCGGGCTAGAGGGAGGGAAGAAGAGGCAAAGCGACGGACTGTGGTTACAAATCAGGTACCCGCAGTCTGTCCGGAAGTAGCTACAGCCCAGACTTTATAACTTACATTTTGACAAAATAAAGCTTTTTTTTTTTTTTAAAAAATGAACACAGTTTTAGTGAGATTAGCTATATAACCTATTTACCCTAAGTTTTATATAGGTGAACCATCCCCTTTAACTATTTTTACTTATTTCCATTTCAAGAGAGATAATTCACAGGTAAAGTCCCATCCTACATTTTCCAGGGTCCTGTAAATATTTGCAGATGTCTTTGTCCAGCTACAGTCTACAACACCGTTAAATAAGTTTAGATACCAGACTGCTGTATGAAGCACACATACCTATGTAATCCTTTCAATTAAGAGGACATCTAACTCTTATCTTAAAAAAATAAATACTGCAGGAATATCATGCTATCTCCTGCTAAATAAATTAAGAGTACTCTCACTGCTAGGAAATGCTTTATTCAAAAGTTTGTACAGTGCTCACTTAATTTTTCTGCTATATTTATGAAACATTTTTTTGACTTTTGCTATGGCTGCCTATAATGAGTCTCTGTCACTAGAGACTGCAATAACTACAGCACCACCTGGTAAATTGGTTTATTTGAGTGTGTCTATTGCGTATTCACACATATCATGTACATGAAATACTTTAAATAGATGATTTGGGACTTGATTCATTTGTGGCCATTAAAACAGCCAGTAGGGAAAAAAGACTAATGAATCGTACACAAACAGTTTCACTGGAGCTATTCAGTTGTCCGACCACCTGAAATCACAACGGACTTTGGGTCACAGAATCTGACTTGTGGCCAGACATCTATTGTGTGTTTTAAGTTCCCAAAACCCACACTAAATAGCGTGAGTAATGGGAACATCAAAGGAAAAGGGCTAATGGTCGGTGTGTGACACAGTGTCAAGCACTGACCATTTGTTCAACCCACAGTCACCCTCCCAAACACTAACCCTACACTACCCCTAACAGTGAAGTGCAACAATGCTACCCATAACACTAGCCTAACACCCACAGCTGTATAGCACATCTACTGTCCATCTTTTTCCTCTTCATCTTCTTGTCTTTTGTTCTTCATCATTGTCCCAATGATGTACCTGAAAAGAAGAAGAAAATAATTAAATATACTTTTGAAAAAAAAAATTGTTTCCAAGATATATATTCGTTAACCATTTGCGTGCTGGAGAGGATGTGCAACGCATTGCAGAATAATGAGTTGCTTAACTCTCTGACACTCAAAGGGTTAAATCTGTGCCGACATTCCAATAGGAAAAATACATTTTGCTCCAATGCAAAAAAAACATTATTTCTTTTAGCCATCTTTTAACCCATGCAATGCCTCATCTCATTATTTTTTGGGACACAATAAATTCAATACTCATTGTGGAATACAACATCAACTTTCGCAAAATGGATTAGAATTTTTTTTCGCATTTGGTGAAAAAAAAATTTCTATTGGAAAGCCAGCACAGATTTAATCCTTTGAGTGCCAGGGCACTCATATGGTTAACAAATGCATATCTTAGAAACATAATTTTTTTAAAAGCATTAAGACGATGATGAAGGACAGAGGATAAAAAGACAGAAGAGGAAGAAGACGGTAGATAGAAGATGACAGAAGAAGACCAACAGTAATTGACAAGGATGCTGAAGACTAGGGGTGGGCAATAAGTGAGAAAAATTTCCTGCATGACTTTTCAAAAAAACCTGAACATTTTTCTCTTTTTTCGTGAAAGTTTTCTCCTTTTCTCCAATGCAATTTTTTTTCCTTTTCGCCTATTCCATCAAATTTTTTGCCTATTCCGACACATTTTCCTTCTATTCTAACACATTTGTTAACACATTCTAACACATTCTAACACATTCAACACATTTTTTAGTATTCCAACACATTTTTCTTCAGTTCAATCACATTTGTCACCTATGCTTCCTAGGATGCAACATTTCCCAGCACAATATTACTTCTTCTGAGGGCTGTAATATAGAAATAAGTAGCTGAAAATCAAAATTGGGAGTCCTATATCAACATATAACTTGAAAAATGTGTTAGCACGCAGAGTGCATTTGTCCTTTGCCCACAACACTAACTTCCTGCTTAAGTGACCCTGGCACATATTCATGATGATGTCAAGTGATATATAATAAAGTACAACTTACAATGTGGCAGATGTGTATGGTAGTGGTGGTGTGGACTAGCGTGGTGTGATGGGTGGGACCTTGACAAACTGCATCCATCCCAGGAGGAGAGGGATCATCATCATTTATTGCACATTCCACAGCAACCATTTGCTGTAGTCAGTTTTTGTACTAACACTTTACTTCCACTCCCTGCACTGCTCCACCTTTCCCCCTCCCCCTTGTGTGTTTACTGGACATTACTCAACCACTGTGTGTTGGTTTACTCTCTGAGTACACAGCTGATGGTGTGTGATGTCTTGTCCCACAACAATATTCTCAATGTCATCTGGCGTCTATCAAGTCTACCTCAGTCATAGAGATCACATCAGGCTCCCAGTCAGTTGTCTGTCACCTAATATATTTATTATTAAAAGACAAATCAACAACTTCTTTCCCAAGAATTCCCCAGCACAGAGACAATGAAAGCAAAATAGGCAAGCAATGTGCCTGTGTTTTGCCAGTCAGTCACACCAAATTTTGGGGTATTTGGGGTCAACCTTCTTCCTCCCTCTTCTCCCCAAGAGTGCCACCAGACTCCCTTACTACAGAGAACAAATGTCCTACCTAAAAGACTCCTTAAACTATGCTTCAAATCCCCTTTTTTGCCTATCTTCTCTAGCTCAAAAACATGCTGCTCTCTTCTCTCACAAACACAGAATGGCTGCTGTGAGACCCTGACATCCTTGTATATGGATGTAGAAAAGTACGGAAAACTTCCATGTGGTGGAGAAAAAAATATATCCATTGATTTCAATGGAATGAGCTAGGTGAAAAAAGAAGAAAAACTGTACTTTTCGTGGGAAATTATTTGCCAAGTGGGAAGTGCCATTATTAATTGCCGATTTTGGTTTGAGGCAAAATTTTCCCCCATCCCTACTGAAAACACCACTGGACATTGGGGCATTGACCCTCTGAGTGCCAGTGGGTTATGCAACATGGTGCAATGCATTGCATATCCGACTGACACTCATATGGTTAATCCTACAATAGATGCATTTTTTGAGCAATTTGGATGTATTGATATGGGGCTTAGGACCCCATATCAATACATTGACTGGACAATTAAGGTTTTTGTTGGCGTTTTTGCCCCTCAGTTCCTGCATTGGCAGGTTTTAACATGTGTTAAGGGACTTTGCGCCCAAAAAAACTTGATGCAGACTTTCAACCGTTAGAGTGGGTCCCTTAACTTATCATAATGCCTAATGCATGGAATGGAATTGCATCTTCAGACTCTTTTGAATGTGTTTCAATGGGCACTATTAGGTGCTAAATGTAGCGCCCTACGTGCTTTTTTTTCCAACGGTATTTTTCCACAGTGCATGTAACTGAATAACTTACTGTGCTTGAAAAAATGCCATTGGGTATTTTTTTGGCATCAGGGCCAACTGAATTGAGCCCTTGGTGTCTAAAATAACCACACCCTGAAGGATGAAGCACGCTGACAAAAATGATCCAGCATGTTAACTAACCAATTTCATACTATAGAAGTCTCAAAGCCTTTGTTTTTGCAGTGCTGTGGAGAATTATCTATCATTCAAGGAGTCAAAAAAGCACAGCTTGTGTAAAATTGATATTAAACATGCCAGGGGCATCCAAGATATGGCTGTTAGTCCAGCCCAAGGTTCAGTTAGATTTTTAACTAAAACATATTTTACCTAACTAGCTAGACATAGTTCTCACAGATAATTCAGTCTGCTAAATATCATTGTTCTAAATTACTTTATCAAAACTGATCAACAACTAGCACTAGTATTTTATTAGTGACATTTTGTATGAATAAAGTTTATTAGACCTTTGTGTTCTGCTTTTGCATTACTGCATTATAAAATTCAGATTTCTGAAGAGCTAGCATTCTATAATTCAACATTGTTATCTATAAAAAAAAAATGCTGCCCTCGTTTCTATGCATTTCTGGTCATGTGCCTTATCACTGAAAAACTTGGATACCCCTGGGTATGCCAGTGTACTTGTAAATTCTTTAACATTCATGGATTTAAAAGACCCAACTTGGGTAATAAAAATTGCTGTTAAACCTGTGTATAAACATTTCTTTTCATACTGTATATAGTTATCTGCAATTACAGACTGTTAAAAAAACATAACTTTATACAATATACAAAAGTATTGCACCTCTTGTATGACTGCCCACAGTGTAGTAAAAAAAAGGCCAGTGATCTATTGGAGTTTTGCATGGAATTTTATTATTTTAGGTACTACAGCCCAAGGTTCATTGGCCTTTTTGATTTAATTGAATACTATACTGAAGCAAAGCATCCACTATTTCAATGCTGTGGAAATCTCTTCTACTTTTGGCCCCATGGAAGAGCTATCTCTAATTCATTTTGTTTTTGTCCTTCTTGTAATTGTCCTTCATACTAGTAAGTTGTACTACAGAGATGCTCAACTAGGCAGTATTAGTGTCCTACCAAGTGCACAGTGTCTTTTAGCTCATAAGTTCCTGGTCCTACCCATATGACAGTTTAACCAGCCATGTCTCCTTTGAACAAGAGAAGCAACCAATCCCAGACATACATTTTGGCCTTCTTAGGCCTTGTAAGTGAGGTGCAGCTGAACTGTCTAGGCACTTGTGAGCAAAACGCTCATGACTGGATTCCCCTATTGCTCTCAGGATGAAAAAGACCAAAAGTATTGACATGGTAACATAGTAACATAGTTGATGAGGCTGAAAAAGACATGCATCCATCAGGTTCAGAACAAGACATAACAACCCCACTGAAGTCACATAGTAGCATAATAATTTAGGTTGAAAAAAGACTTGCGTCCATCTAGTTCAACCCTTTTCCTATTCCTGTTTACCATCGTTGATCCAAAAGAAGGCAAAAAAAACCCCCCTCAATACAGCAATTTCAAATTCTGCCTTGAATGTGAGGAAAAAAATTCCTTCTTGATTCCAAATGGCAATCAGATTTCTCCTTGGATCAACAAGCACTAACTAAATATTAATCCCAATACTAGCGTGCATAGACCTCTATGTTCTGCTCTTTTAAATAAGTACCCAGGCCCTTTTTAAAGGCATCTAATGTATTCAATAGCGCCACCTCCTCAGGCAGTAAATTCCATACCTTCATTGTCCTTACTGTAAAGAAACCCTTCTGCTATTGTAGATGAAATCTCCTTTCCTGAAGTCTAAGCGAGTGGCCCCTTGTCCTTTGTACTGTTCTGTTAATGAACAGGTCTTCGGAGAGCCCTTTGAATGGGTCCTGAACATATTTATATAGTGTTATCATATCCCCTCTAAGACACCTTTTCTCTAGTGTGTACAAGTTTAACTTTTCTAGCCTTTCTTCATAACTAAAACTTTCCATTCCCCTTACTAGTTTTGTAGCGCTCCTCTGCACTTTCTCTAGTTCCATAATGTCCTTTTTCAGAAAGGATGCCCTTTTAATACCCCTTTTAATACATGCCAGCTGGCACTGCACACTACTGCTATGTCTATTGTCTACCATTACTCCCAAATCCTTTTCATTAGTAGATTTCCCCAGAGAAACACCATTTAAACTATATGTTGCATTCTTATTATTATACCCAAAATGCATAACTTTACACTTGTCTATATTGAATCTCATTTGCCATTTGCCTGCTCAGTTACTCAATTTGTCCAAATCCTCTTGTAATGAAGACACATCCAGTTCAGACTTTATTACTTATTTAATTTTGTGTCATTGACAAACACTGATACATGGCTCCCTATGCCCTCTGGGAGGTCATTAATAAACAAATTAAAAAGAAGAGGACCCAGGACAGATCCCTGAGGTACTCCACTTATTACGTTTATCCAATTGGAGAACTTGCCATTTACTACCATTCTTTGCATTCTTTCAGCCAATTTCCAATTCATGCCCAAACATTTTCCCCTAAGCCTATTCATTCAATTTCTACAGTAACATCTTGTCTTTTCCTTGGCAAAGTCTAAATAGATCACATAAACCGCCACTCCCAAATCTATATTTTTACTCACTTCTTCATAAAATGCAATCGTTAGTTTGACAAGACCTGTCTTTCACAAAGCCATGTTGGCTCCTGCTAATGATATTCCCGTTCAAGCTGAATTCTTGAATATATTCCCTTAGTAACCCTTCAAACAGCTTCCCTACCACACATGTCAAGCTTACAGGTTTGTAATTTCCTGGCTGGGATTTTGATCCCTTTTTAAATATGGGCACCACACCTGCTTTACGCCAATCCGTGGGCAACATACCTGAAATAAAAGAATCCCTGAAAATCAAAAATAACTGTCTGGCCAGGCCTGGCTTAGCTCTTTAAGTAACCGTGGGTGTATACGATCCGGCCCCGGGGCTTTGTTTACCTTAACATCATTCAGTTTTTTTAACACTTTTTTATTTTAGCCAATCCCATGCTTGCTGTGACTGTTCTGTAAAAGTAGTTTGCAGATTCTTGTCCATTCTGTCTTCCTTGGTAAAAACAGAATAAAATAAATTATTTAAACATGATTTACAATTAAGTCCTAAGTGGTTAAAAAAATTCTTTGTGACTCCAAATGGCAGTCAGATAGTTCCCTGGATCCAAAACCTATCTGCTTTCAATCCAGCTGTTATTATTTGACTATTGTTCTGTGTTAGGTATCCAATGTTTTTTATAAACAGTTACAGTATCTGTAAGCACAGCATTTTGAGGTAAAGAATTCCATAACTTTCATCTAGTCTTAATGGAAGACATTTTGTTCTTCTTTCAGCTCTTTGGGCAAATAGTTATTGGATAGTTCTTTATATGACCTCAAATATATTTGTAAATGGTAATCACTTCACCCATTAGACCCCTCTTTTCTAATGTAAACAAACCCAGTTTGGCCAGTCTGTCTTTATAACTCAAATCCTCCAATCCCTTTATTAGTTTTTTGCATGTCTCTGCACTTTTTCCAGCTGAAAAATGTATTTTGTAAGAAATGGTGCACAAAACTGTACACCATATTCTAGGTGAGGCCTTACCAAAGATTTATATAGAGGTAGAATTATATTTGTATCCTGTGCACCTATACAACTTTCAATGCAGGATAGTACCCTATTTCCTTTTGCAGCAGCTGAGTGACCCTGCACACTGCTGTGAAGTCTAACATCTCTCAGTACTTCTAAATCTTTATCTAATGACTATTCCCCAAGCAGTTTCCCATTTAGTATATATGAAGCATGTTTGTTTTTACAGCCCAAATGCATAAACTTGCATTTATCTACATTAAATGTCATCTGACACTTTTCTGCTGATTCACTCAGTTTATCTAAATCCTTCTGCAGGGAAAAGATGTCATGCTCTGTATGCATTTCCTTACACCGCTTAGTGTCATTACTTTCAATTCCCACTTCTAGGATCATTAATATACAAATTAAAAAGCACTGGGCCCAGGACTGAATCCTGGGGCACCCTGCTTACAACTTTAGACCAACTTGAAAATGTTCAATTTACAACAACTCTCTGCCATCTATCATTTAACTAGTTCTCTATACAAACACAGATATTATCTCCCAAACTGAAGCCTTTTAATAAATGCAGTAATGTGTTGTGAGGCACTGTATCAAAGGCTTTTGCAAAATCCAAGTAAAGTACATAACAGCAATTCCCTTGTCCAGATTACTACTTACCTTTTCGTAAAATGCAAGTAAATTAGTTTGACATGATTGATTTTTCATAAATGCTGTTTCCTACTAATGATATTATTTGCCTTCACACAGTTCTGAATACTCTCAGTTAGCAACCCCACTAATATCTTACCCAGTATGGAAGTAAAGCTCACAGGTCTATAATTTCCTGGTTTGGATCTTACCCCTTTTTGGACAAATTCAAAATGGCAGTAACAGATGTTTAATTAGGTAGGCCTGGTATCCTACCCAGGATGCAATCACTTTTCTCTTAAAAGTGCCCTACACAGAGAAGAAGTATACCAAAGCATATAATGCTGGTCCCAAACAGATGACAGGCCAGCCTCAAAATGCCATGCAATTCCTCTTTGAACTAGGGAAAAAGCAAACCTCAGAAGCATGTATTGGCCTTCTTGGGCCTCATCAGTGAGGACCAGCTGATCTCTCTTGGCACCTGTGAGAAAGGAGTTCACATATGTATTGTGTATACATATTTCTCTCACAAGTCTGCTGCTGACTGCAGCAGCAAACTTTAATTTCACAGTGCGAAATCTAGGATTCTATCTGTAGATGGATCCATACATTCAATAAAAACACAGTTATAACAGACTGTTTCATGGACTAAATAAGGAATTCATTCTATTAAACACATACCTCTAGTTTTCCTATAACATGGGAAAATCACACTGTACAAAACATAAGGGCATTGACACAAATGTACCTATCTGTAGGTGTGGTGAAACCACTTCTTTACATAGACACACAGAAGGCAATTAAAAGCACAACAAATTATGGCATAAACCACATTGCTGCTAATTAGTGTTATCACTGTGCTTAACAAACAGATTCCCATAAAACTCTTTGGAGAAATTTATAGACAAAATCTCAACTGCAATGTAATCCAGGCCTGAATTTCTTAATATTTTATTTAGGGATGAACCTTTTGCTAAATAGCTTCCTATATATTTTACTAATAATCTCGCAAATCATTGTCAAAGAAAGACAAATATTTTCATTAGTGTATCTAACATTTCTGTCCTTGTTCATATAATATTTTACTGATTTATTTGTTTGGTTTATAATGCTATAAATAGAGGGTACTTGCTTATGTGTTTATATCCTATATACCTCTAATGTTTGAGTTGTACTGATAAAGATGATTGCCTACATCTGGACCATACTGGGGTCCATTCCAGTGTCTGTGTGTGCAACAAGAGGCCATCTATGATCCTCAAATGAGTGAGAATCCACCTGAAGGGTCTGTATGGTGGAGGTATCCTATTTGTGTTCTGTGCTCCTACATTTAGTGTATGGATGCTTTTTTCTTTTTTTGACTATTTTGCTGGTCATATATAGAATATACATTGAGAACGAAGACATGTGGTACTTGTTATGTAAAGTGTAGATCAATCCCCTCCCATTTCTTCTTTCGTTACTATTACTGGGGAGTCTTTGCTGGTCCTATTAATAATTTACTCTCTAATCTTAATCATGAAAAGAAAAGCAAGGCTTAGTGATCCTTTGAGCCTCATTACAAACATGTATGTTCTGCTTGTAGCAGCACTGCTGGGACCAGCTGGTAAGTATAAATGTTTGTAGAGAAATGTAAATCAGGCATTTAAAAATATATGTATATGAAGGAGATTGTGGCTTCATGAACATTTAGTTACAGATTTCTCCAAGACATTTTGTATCACTGCTTTGGAGACCTCTCTAGCTTTCAAGAGTTTTTATTGAGATTGTAGATGAGCAGGCAATGGACCCACTCTGTGTAACTAATACCAAGCAATTCCACTCTGTGTTCAGATATACCATGTGACCAAAACTGGATGCATACACATTTTTGTGTCCATCCACTTTTTGTCACATTGTATATCTGAACACAGAGTAGAATTGCTTGGTACTAGCTGAAGCATCATAAGCCCTGCACAATTCGTTAGGCCTAAGACAAGATTCTGTACTCTGGCAGTGACAAGATTAGGCTATTTACTCCACAGAGATGTCTGATCTGCATCATTACACATTTCTCACTACATATCTTGATATAATGATCTGCTGCTTTTCATGTAATGGAGTCATAATATGCAAGTCTCATCTAATAGTATAATGCTGTTCTGGTCTAAAGAATGGTGATGATAAGAACTGAGATATGTGTATTCTGGATAATCTGGCATCCCATTTGCAATTAAGTTGTGCAATGTGCACAAATAATCCATTAAATGGGCCACAGCCCCAGTTTATTTGGGAACAAAACAAGTTCCTCTGGATAATTACATCTAGAGGTTTTATAGGCCACAGAGACATGGCACACAGATTGACTCAAGGAAATATAATGTCTGTTTTGATGGGTACCAGAAGTCAAGGAACACATATAATAACAGCTTCTTAGAAGGCACCTTTCTTTTACCTATCTTTAAGATAACGCATAAATAATCTCTTAAAGGCCAATAATACATAATACTTAAGCTTGAAAACTGGTAAGTTATTCAAAGCCAGTGGACCTCCAACTGGCAATCCTGTGTTCAAGCACAAATATGAAAGGTCTGTAGGAGATCCCTCATAAGGAATCATGTGAAACCATTTCCCTGTGCTTCTTGGGCTTTATTCATCAAACTTAGAAGATGCATTTCTGCAACAAACAACATCAGATGTAAATGTTGCTTTTAACCCTTAACTGCAAGAGAGGTATCCAACCCATTGCAGAGCAATGTGGTGATCTGTCTAAAAATCAAAGAGTTAAAAAAGCCCAGTGTAACTGGTCAGACACTTCTTTATCTTGATAAATAAAATCCATTTGGGTGGCTGCCACACAATACCCCCTACACTACAATATGGGCCTTATCTGAAAGAAAGATTTGAGCAAGTCTGGGGTATAAAAACATAATCAGAGGAAAATTTCCCAAAATTTCCAATAATGTAATGAGGATGGTAACTCCTTGAATGCTAGCAAGTTTTCCAGTGATTTTGTTTATAGTTCACAGGAAACCTTAGCATTCAATAGATTAAAGGTCCCATTTAAATCAAAGGGGATTTTTTATGCCCCCCCCCCAAAAAAAAACATTTCCTTTGTAAATGCTCATAATCTGCTTTCTGCATAATGACACATGCCTTATAAATACTGGGAAATCAGCAACTGGTATTTACACTTTGGGACTTTAAGTACAGTGTGTGTGTGTGTGTGTGGGGGGGGGGTGTACTAATACACCCAGTGTAAAAGCAGACAGTGGAATGTATTTCCAAGCCCAGTGTCTGCCTAACACCAAATTACAAATGGAGAACAATAGGATAGTATATGGAAATTTTCAATCATTCCTTTCCTCTATTCTTTGCATAACACAATCTATTAACCCTTTGACTGCCAAAGGGGCGTGCATTGCATTTCAAAGCAATTGTTAAACAAGGCACAGAGGAAATTGTGTGCTTTTATGCCATTTTGATGGTATGGTGTATGCATGAGTAGCTTGTTGGTATTAACCCCTTAAGGACCCATGATGGTCCTGGAATGTAATGGGTTTGGACGTGATGTGCTAAGAGTGTCAAGGATTTCAGGGCTCCCCACAGGGCTGCACATCGTTCAGGGAGCCCTGTGTTGGATAGTAAAAAAAAATGGTCAGTGTTCCTTAAGTGCTGTCCTCAAGGGGTTAAAGGAGCAGTAAACATTTCTAAATTAAAAGCTATATGGAAAAAGGCATTTCCTGAGTATAAGGGCACTAAGACTGTTCTCATTTGTTTTATTCATTAGTTATAACACTTCAGATTGTCAGGAAATGAGTTACAGTGTGAATAGTTCTCGAAGGCTCATACTGACAGCATGACTCAGAACTGTTTGTCAGTGATTCACCTCTCCCAGATAATACAACTTATTGGAATCTGACCACTAGAGGGCACTTATAAAGAAAACACTAAGATATTTAAATTGGAATAACATTGGAAATATGTATCTCTCAGCATTGTGAGTACCCCTGTTTTACTCAGCTGGAAATGGCCTACAATATATATTTTGTCATTTCAGTTCATACTCTGTGGTACAGCCACTGATGTTGTAATATTAGTATTTTCCTTCATAAAAAAGTCATTTGAATTTATAGAATCTGAAAATACAGATATATGTATTTTTTATTCAATCCACCCTGTCCCCAAATGCACCATTTGTACATATTTATTATCAAATGTGAGGGCAAATTTAAAGCAAATTAAAGGACTACTACACCCCAGACCCTAAAATGAATAAAAGATTAGCCATGTGTCCCTGACTACCACTAGCATGTTCTGATAGCTTGGGTGTGTGTGTGTGACTTGCCTTTAGGTATATCTGTTCTCTTAATAAAAAATAAGTCAACAGGACAGGCTTTCTTCAAAGGTGGAACATTGGTGAATGCTCTGGAATGAGCTCTTTTGGTAATAATCTTTGTTTGTTATGGAAATCTAAAAAAGCCCTGCGCAAGTTATTTGCAATGAACCACTAAATACTCCTTTAAATTACTATATATGTCCATGTAGGAGTATTAAACGTTTCTGTGCCAAAGACATTCCTAATACGACCTAAAGGACTGTAACCTAGCTCAAGTGGTGATTAAGGTTAGGGTGCACTACAATAAACTGGATTAGAGGTGAATACATTTCTAGCCAAATGTCTTTTTATAACTGTAGACATCAGCTAAAATATCAGTTTCTTCTTGCCATCTCTTCTAGTTAATGGACAGCATTATAACCGAATTATTGGGGGCAAAGAATGTGTTGCTAACTCCCAACCATGGCAGTGTTCCCTGCATTACTTTGATCAACATGTCTGTGGTGGAACACTGATAGATAAGAGCTGGGTACTGACAGCTGCACACTGCCAATTACCGTGAGTATATGTTAATAATTACCCTTGTTATAACTATAACACATTTCATATATACACTGGCAATTTAACCTCATGAATATAAGAAGCCTATATAGCAATGCATTGGAAACTTATCTAGTATTCAAGGTGTCAGAAGCCAAAAGGAATTGTATTTGTCCTCAGTGGTAAATTATCAGGCCCTATTTAATAATACAACAAACATAAAGTGGAGTAAATGTAGGGCAAACTAAATGCACCACAGAGGCAAAAACAAATTACCTATGTTTCCATTTATTAATATTGGGCTTTTAATATTAATCTTAGAGGGTCTCTAATTCCTTGCTCATTTTGCCAGTTGTATGTATTGTAGATAACATTTCCCTGATCTTTGCTGAGCTATCCCACCTTAGTCAATGGGAAAAAACATTCATGCATAAATTGAGTATGGGTGTAGTTTTTGTCAATGCTGTAAATACAACTTTATTGTTTTTAATCAATGACCATACTTAAGTGAAGCAGAGAGAGCAACATTTATGATACAACTATGCTTTCTCTCCTGCATAGCAACCTGACCACAAAATCACAATCTCTACACCAAATTTGAAGTTAACACATTTCTACTCAGTTTAAAAATATGCTTATGAAATCAGTATTCATTTAACATTCATTCGGAACACTAAACTCAAACCTAGAGGTACAATCTATGGCCAATTGAGGCCATGCCAAAGAAAACAAAACACCGAACGGCATTTCTTCAAGCACGGAAAGCAATTGGATTACCTGTGTTATGAAGAAATACTGTTGGAAAAAGTTGCAAAGTTTGTGCTCATTTGTGCCCATTAAAGCACATTGCAAAATGCAGACATATGCCATTGAATTCCATGCTTTGGCACTAAGATACGTTAAGGCACCCACTTTTAAGGGTGAAAATCTACACCCAGTTTTTCTGGGTACAGCATCCCTTAATGCATATCAAAATTGCTGATACAGGTATTGAACCTGAAAAAAGCATAAACCACCAGTGGATATATTGATATAGGCTCTACATACAAAGCAATCCCAAAATGTGTGAAATATTCTTAGCATTAAGCCTGTGAGTGCCAGTGGTATGCTTATTACCCCTCTGGAACTCATAGGGTTAATCTGACTAAGTTAAAAAAGAGCCCGTGACAAGAAATACTTACCATTAAACCTGATGTCCAGTGGAGTCTTCAGCACACTAGTCAGCTACTGTCCATCTTCAATCTTCTCTTGTGTAAGTTAAAAAAAATGTAAATTAAGGTTGTTTGTAAACCAAAAAATGGCCCCCAAAATATGCCTGACTTAACCATTTGAGTGCAGGAGGGGTACCCATCCGGCACTCTAAGGGTTAAATGCAGTCTGTCATATCAGGTATAAATAATATGCAGCTAATCATGTAAAAAAAAAGGAGAAAGGCATCTGTTTAGTCAAAAAATACAAGGCATCCCAAGGTTTAAGCTTTCTCTGCTGCTGTAGCCACGTTGCTGCCTCTGCTGGAGGTGGCAGGAATGCACATAAAACAGCCTTCCTTCTCATACCTTTCGGGATATTGCCCAAGTCAGAATGAGGAAATTTTGAACAGAGACTGGCTTTTTATATAGTCAGCCTCTGCTCAAAATGGATTCCAACCTACATTTGGCTGGGATGTGTACTTACGTACCTCCCAGCAAATCAGCTTCTAAGGGGTTTCATCATCTCCCCACTAGAAGCTGAATGTCTGGGAGGTGCTTAAGCATACATCCCAGCCAGTTGTTGGCTGGAATCCATTTTGAACTTAGACTGGCTATATTAAAAGCCAGTCTGTGTTCAAAATTCCCTCATTCTGACCCTGGCAATGGCCCGATAGGTATGAAGGGAGGGAGCAGCGTTACTGTGCATTCCTGTCACCACCAGCAGAGGCAGCAGAGAAAGCTTAATGCCTTGGAGTTTTTATTTTAAATGAATGCCATACTCCTTTTTTTTACATGGATGGCTGCATATTATTTATACCTGATATGCCAGACTGCATTTAACCCTTTAGAGTATGGGAGGGACACCCCTCCAGCACTCAAAGGGATAAGTTAACCATTAAGTCTTTGGGGCCTTTTTTTCTTTTTTACAAACAACTTTAATTTAGAATTTTTTTTAATTTACATTACAGATTTTTAACAAAGATTAGAAGAAAGAAGAGAAGGAAGATTACAGGGCTAGTATTGTTGAAGTGTCATGTTAGGGATAGTTCAGGTTTAGTGTGTGGGAAATGGGAGGAGGGTGACTGTTTTTGAGCTCACTCTTGTTGTTTGACACTGTGACAAACAATGAGTGTTGTCCTTATTATTTTGGGTTTTGGGAACTTAAAACACTTGATGGACTTTTGGCCACAAGTCAGTTTCTGTGGTGCAACATCCGTTGTGGCTTCAGTTGGAAGGGCAATTGGATACCAACTTAGACATTTTTTTGTGGGTCAGTAGCCAATTTTGCCCTACCAAAGTTGTACCATACTTCATTGGATCGAGGACTACATGCCTTACCCTAACTTATTTTACCCTTAAACGTAGAGGTGTTTACCTAAAACCCAAAATGTTAATTTCTGTTATTCAATAAACAAACTATCAGAAACAATAACCTGTATATGGCTGCAAAGATTTGCAGAACACACATTAATTTCTGACCCTGGGGGCAGGTTCTGGTAAATCTTTTGGCAGATGATGTTATAAACTTTTGTAATTTAAACTAGACAGATAAATGTAGGTGGTTATTTTTAAAACCTTCAAGACGAGAAGGGTGAACAGCACAATACAAATCAATGTGTGCCACACCTCTGGGGTTACCATGGGTATTACAAAATCCTTAAACCTATGGATGCAAATGATTTATCCAATAAATTTCCAAATAATGCACTGAATGCATCCGGAGCATTCCAGATTTAAATCTGAAATACAGCATTTAAGTTTAAAACTATACGATGCATTTCACCTTTCTATACGTCCCACTACTTAGTAAAAAATTGTCATAGATTAGTGTAGCTCTTTAATTAGCAATGTATTTGGGTGTTTATAAGCAACCAATAGTGGATGCACAAAGAGAGCAATGACAAATTCAACAAGTTTCTTGCACACATAGTATTGTATTTGAAATATGTATTATCTGTAGAATATAACATGTTTGACCATATTTGTAAGTTATGTTGGTAGACCTCTCTTCACCAATGTTTAAAAATTGGGTTGCTTTAACAAACATGTCATATAATGGTACAGAGATCCAATATTTGCTTTGACCATTCCAATGAGCCATTGTTATTAGAAATAAACTAAGGTAATGCACAACTTTTATTGCTACCAAATAATTCTTATTTTTTTGTTATCATTTATGTTTGCTTTTTTGCTTTGCCTTATTGTAGTCTATTCTGTCATACAGGAGTCTTCAGATTCGCCTTGGAGACCACAACCTGAATGTATATGAAGGAAAAGAGCAGTTCACTTATGCAGAGAAAATTTGTCCTCATAAGAGCTTTAATCCTCATACATATGACAATGATATAATGCTGCTCAAACTGCCTTCACCAGTCACACTTAATGCATATGTTCAAACAATACCCCTGGGCTGTCCAGCTGTTGCTGATGGAACCAACTGTCTTGTGTCAGGTTGGGGAACTACAACAAGTCCTGAAGGTAAAATGCTGTAGTTGGGGCACTTAGAACTATTTCTTTCTGTTAATTAAAAGTGTGTTCCACAAGAAGGTTTGCAATAGTAAAATAGAATTAGAGCTGTATGGGTCAAGTAAAAACACTGGAGCTGATGTACTAAGGAAAAGTGACAAAATTCTGGTGCAAAACCAAGAGAAATAGACATTTTCTATTGATTTAAATTAGAATTTTAGGGGCAGGAATTGAAACTAGAGCAGAAAGAATCACAGAAAGCACCCCCTAGTACAGACAATAAAACACAACTGAAAAGAGAAACCCCATGGCTGTCCAGATGACACTTACATCAACATAGATTAGGCTAGATCCACCAGGGGATATGACTGGCAGATAGCAAAGGTAGCCAGGAGGGGGGGCCACAACCTAACATCAGAAAACTGTTGAATAACTGAGAAAAAATGGTTGCCACAGGATAAGCACTTCTCTTTTTAGAAATCTATTTTTCATCCATGTTGAACTTCAAGAATGGTATAATGACAAGACATTAAACAACAAAGCCTTTGAGATGAAAGGATGCTGGTCACCGGTGGGAGGAAGATTGAGCCTTTTGATTCCTTCCCCAATGGAAAAAACATTACTTCAGATTCTTGGATATTCAAGGACATCCAAGATGACTACAAGATCCAGTTTTCATCTCTTTCGTCTCTCAGCTTTGTGACTATAAAAGTGACTCTATTTCACTTCAAAATGCCTGCCTTCCTTCAAAATGTACTAGATTATGTAGACTTCAGAGTGCTGATTCATGTTCCTACATACATGGCTGTTTTATGAGTCCTGAATGGTTTATGTCTTGTGTTAAGTATCACTTTTATCAATTTGTACTTGAAGCAAATCTTCATAATATAACACAGTACTCATACTCCATCAAGGCAACATTATGACACTAGACATACAGGAAGCACATTTTCATATCCGGATTCACGACTGCTCTCTGCAATATCTGCAATAGTTATCAAAGACATGCATATGTAATTTTCAGTTTGCAGCCCTTCCATTTGGTCTCTCAGAAACACAAAGGGTCTTTACAAAGTTTATGATCATTGTGGGGCATATCTTAAGAGACAAGGTCTGGTTGTAATACAGTATTTGGACAACTGGTCAGTGAAGGCTTCTTTTCAGTTTATAAGGAAGTCACAGTCAGCAAGTGATTATTCTTCTACAATCTCTTGGATGGGTTTTGACCCTGAACAAACTCAATTTTGTTTCAGGGAAGTGTACAAGTTATTGGGATTTATCCTAGATTCCAATTTAGGGAGAAAATGTTTCCATTGTAGAAGATAGACAGATAATTTTTTCATCAGATCGCATCCTCAAATCAGCCTGATGACAATATCCAATGAAGAAGTTTCTTTGGCACTGATGCAACAAGCCATTGTGGAGATATTTTACCAGATGGAACAGAACCAATGTATCTAAAGGTCCCTGGTTATTTCAGCAATGGACAATTATGACCATATATGCAATCAATTTCCTTTGGAGAGCAGTTATACAAGGGCAATCCTTCCACAGAGAAAGAGACCTGCAATTCAGTCACCTGGAACTTATGGAAGTATGGAGAGCAGTGGAAGCAGATATTTGTCTGGTCTGGGACTAGCATTAAAAATAAGTTCTGACAATGTTACTGTGCTGACTGGGGATGGGCAAAAGTTTTCGGCGAATAATGGCACTTCCCGCTTGGCTTATAATTTCCTGTGAAAAGTACTTTTTTTTACTATTTTTTGGCCTAGCTCAATGCATTGAAATCAATGGGAATATTGAATTTACACACCACATAACAAATGTTATTTTATTTCCCAAAGGCATGGTATAAAACACCTAGCACAACTCTATCTAACACCATGACACTTAGGGTTCCCAATGTGAAATCCCACCACCAGAAATCGAGTACTGCTGCTGTATCACTGTGCCCGTGATTGCTGCCTTTATCTGTCAGTTACCTGTAAGGGGCTCTCCATTGGCTGCTTGCAGTCAGCCCGCCCTGCATTGCCTATTTAGACTGAGCTTGGGCACCCTTTGGGTGCCCTTTCGTGTTGCCTCTATGCTGTTTGCACCTGCATTGAGTTCCTGAGCTTCCTGGGCCATTTCGCTGTTCCTGCTTGTCGGTAGTCATCTAGTTCCTGCTCGCTAGTCGTCTGGTTCCTGCATCCGTTCCTGATCCGGTTGGGGTTGCTGTTCCTGCTGCTGCTTCCTGCTGCCGTTCCTGATCCGGTTGACCGTCTGCAGAGCTGTTCCTCTCCATCCTCGGCTGGGTTCCTGCTTTGATTCATCTACAGGGTGCCTGTTTCCTCCTGTGGTCCTGGCGACACTTTCAATAACTTGCTGGTTATCCCAGTACGCGGGTACTGGTTCGCTCCACCATAACCGGCTGCTGTTGCACCAGTAGAGTCTTGGGTTATTCCAGTACGCGTGTGCTGGTTCGCTCCACTATAACCGGCTGCTGTTGCACCGGTAGAGTCTTAGGTTATTACAGTACTCGTGTACTGGTTCGCTCCACTATAACCGGCTTCTGTTGCACCAGTAGAGTCATTTGGTTATTCCAGTACGCGTGTACTGGTTCGCTCCACTATAACCGGCTACTGTTGCACCGGTAGAGTCATTTGGTTATTCCAGTACAGGTGTATTGGTTCGCTCCACAATAACCAGCTGCTGATACACCGGTAGGGTCATTTGGTTATTCCAGTACGTGTGTACTGGTTCGCTCCACTATAACCGGCTGCTGTGCACCGGTAGAGTCATTTGGTTATTCCAGTACGCGGGTACTGGTTTGCTCCACTAAAACCGGCTGCTGTGCACCGGTAGAGTCATTGGTTATTCCGGTACGCGTGTACGGGTTCGCTCCACTATAAACCGGCTTCTGATGCACCGGTAGAGTATTTGGTTTCTCCAGTACGCGGGTACTGGTTCGCTCTACTATACCGGCTGCTGTGCACCGGTAGAGACTTTGTTATTCCAGTACGCGGGTACTGGTATGCTCCACATTAACCGGAGGCTGCTCAGTCCTAGACAGCCCAGCAGATTGAAGGTTTCCTCCAGTACGTGGGTACTGGTTCGCTCCCTGTATTAAACCGGTCGCTTCTTGCAAGATCTGTCAGCACCGGTTGTGACTGAGTTTACGCTGCTCGTATCTGATCCGTTCATGTATGACTGGCAGTCTATTCCATTCTGTATATCCTATGGGCTTCGCTCTGTCATCTTAGGTGACTGGTCTCTCCACCTAGCCAGTCACCAAGGCCACCAGTGCTGCCATCCTACTCAGCAGTATAGGCTGCCTTGCCCGGTATATTGGTAAGGCCGGTAGAACTTAGTCCTCTCTTTTCCTCGTTGAGTTGCCTTACCCGGTATTGGCAAGGCCGGTAAAGCCTCATTACTTGCAGTCTCCTGGCTGCCTTGCCCGGTATATTGGCAAGGCCGGTAGAGCCTTCACTATTCGTGGTACCAGTCTCCAGCTGCCTTGCCCGGTATATTGGCAAGGCCAGTAGAGCCTTCACTATTCGTGGTACCAGTCTCCAGGCTGCCTTGCCCGGTATATTGGCAAGGCCGGTAGAGCCTTCTCTTCGTTGCACTAGTCTCCAGGCTGCCCTGCCCGGTATATTGGTAAGGCTGGTAGAACCTTTTTCCATCTTGTGCCACCCAAGGTTGCCTTACCCGGTATTGGCAGGGCTGGTAGAGCCTGTATCTCATTCCTTGTACCAGTACTATGCTACTATGTAAATTTGCTATATGTATTGTATGCATAATTTCCCTTGCTGTATATAATTATCTCATGAACTAACGTTATATATTTCTCAGTGTCCCTTCACTGATGCCCTCAATCATTGCTCTGAGTCCGGCTGAGGGAACTACACAAGATATCTAGCTACTATCCAGTATTAGTTTACGATTGCCTCTTATCTATTGTTGTTTCTCCCTCCATTTGTTACTTTTTTGTAACAAGACCTCAGCATGTTACAAAATATCTAAGTTAAGCACATGAGAGCCGCTACAGACTTCTGGCGTCTTGCCAGTTTCTATCGGAAGTTGCATTCGATGCGTCTAATAGTTTCTTGCGGTTCAAGCTAATCATAAACGTTTTCTTTGATTTTGTATTGATTTTACAAACTACATTCAATCCCACATAGTCTCCCTCCACTGTGTATTCGCCCTCTGCGTTTCGCCCTACGGCTTTGCCCCTGATGCTGAGAAATATAGGGTTAGTTCTTGAGATAATTATATACAGCAGAGGGAAATTAAATACTCTGTGTTCAGGGCTATATAGCTAAAGTGCAAGTGTTTAGACATAAGGAACACTGCATGCAACAGCAAGCAAACAAGTAACAGTCTGTCGTTATTAACACTATACCTCTCACGTTGCAAGTATACAAGTAGACCTTAGCTAATCACAATTTAAAAGTGTAATAAATAATTTAACGAACTACACATCCCATGTCCCTAAACTGAAGCCATGTTTTAGTGTGGAGCGAACCCACACTTTTAATAGTCCCAAGATCATAATAAAGCTTTCTGATTTAAAGGGACACACACATTTGTTTTTAAATGGAGAAATAATAAAATTTAACCTTTTAATCGGTTCTACAACCCAGTGGGCAGATATAAGAACCAAACTGATCTCTTTACTGCAATTAGGTGTTCAAAACACTAACTGAATACACTTTAATATGCAGTAACTTCTTGTTTTGTTGTTGCAGTCAGTTTTTGCACTAACACTTTACTCCCACGCCCCTGAACTTCCTCCACCTTTCCCCCTCCCACTTGTGCATTTGCTAGACATTACTCAACTACTCTGTACAGTACACAACTGATGTGGTGTGATATCTTGTCTTGGCCCTCAACAGAATTCTCAATGTCGTCTGCTGTCTATCAAGTCTGCCTCAGTCATGGAGCTCCCAGTCAGCTGTCTAATATACTTATTTGTTTAATTGTTTATGTTTTTTTTTAATATGTGTTTATTTTTTAAGTTGTCCACCATATCTAATCACAGTTAGCCCCCCAAAAATATTTATAACTAAAAAACAAGATCAACAACTTCTTTCCCCAGACTACCCCAGCACAGAGACAATAAAAATAAAATCAGCAAGCAATTTGGCCCCCAGCAGCCTGTGTCTTGCCAGTCAGTCATACCAAATATCGGGGTATTTTTGGCCAAGCTCCTTCTTCACTTCTTCTCCCCATTGTGTCCCCAGACTCTCCTACTACAGAGAACAAATGTCCTACCTAAATGATTCCCTAGATCTAAGCTTCAATTCCCCTTTATTTGCCTATCTTCTCTAGCTCAAAAACATGCTTCTCTCTCTCTCTTCTTACAAACACAGAATGACATGCTGTGAAAGCCTGACAGCCTTTTATATGGCTGTAGAAAACATTTGTGAGGTGGAGAAAAATTTTTCTACCCATTGATTTCAATGCAATGAGCTAGGTGAAAAAAGTAGGAAAAACATCACTTTTCGTGGGAAATTTTTCAGCAAGGTGAACATTTTCAACCATCCCTACAAAGGATAATCTTCTTACTGTGAGTATAATGAAGACCCTGCTTGCCATTCACATTTTTCCCTTATGCTAACTGATGATTGTCCCTCTCTGCAAGCCATCTGGATACCACCTTGCTGCTCTGAGGTGAGCAGTGTTGCATCAGTAAAAGGGGTGGGAATGGGATATTTTATCATTCAATTACTCTTGAACTACAACTCTGACAGTAGTTAAATAACACTCTCTATGGCCCAAATACTGTGAAGATTAATTGGAACTGCTTTTATTTTGAAACATTAACATTCCTTTAAGTAACACTGGCACATATTCATGATGATGTCAAGTAATAAAAAAAAATAAAGTACAACGTACAATGTAGCAGATGTGTACTGTAGTGGTGGTGGCATGGTGTAATTGATTTGTGTATTTATATACAGCAGTTTTTACCATTGTCATGTTTGTGACAAATTGATATCCTCTAGACTTGTGCACGGGCAAAATTTTCGGTAAAATTCGAATTCGGACAAATTTTTTTTTTTTCTAATTCGGATGATCCTAATTTCGGACCGGGCCTATTCGATTCGGACGAAATTCTGATCCATTCCGAATTATTCGGCCGAATTTAACATGGGTTAAATTATAGCAGTGCGCCTCCGTGCACGCTGCTATCATTATTTGCAGACAGGGTGTGCATTTAGAAAAAGATCCATTCCAAAAACGGACATTGTCGTACATTGAAAGTCTGTGCATGTCACCTCTACTCTAGCATGGGATGCCAGTCACAATGCAAACGTTGAGCATTGAAAACCGATGCCTGTCATTCAATTTAGCATGTTCGAACATCGAAACCCCATGCCTGTCCTTCAATATAGCATATGTTTGAACATCGAAACCTCATGCCTGTCGTTCAATTTAGCATATGCTCGACATCGAAAACCCATGCCTGTCACATCCTACTCAACATAAGTGGTCGACTCGAACATGGACAAACTACATGTCACATTCTATGTTAGTACATGGGTAAAGATTAAGGTTTCATTTTCTGGTACCAGCCTCCTACCCTACTGTCCCTCTTTAGTACCCAAATTCCTCTCTCTCGTTTTCCTATCCTGATTTCCCCTCATATCACATAACTCTATGTGTATATACATTGTAGAGTTTCATACTACTTCAAGAATAAACATCAATGATTGTAATGTGATAGATGTAATGTGTTAAAAAGAAAAATTGAGACATTCTGTTGTGAACAAACTGCAACACAGGAGAGAAATAAAAAAAAATGCTTGACATCTATACTGAAGAGGGGTCCACAGCATTGTCTTAGTATAGCAATATCACCGTTTTCCGTGAGTGTGCAATACAGGGCTCTACGGTAATTGCTGGGCATTTCCCAATGTCATAATCAGGGGATGATGGGAGTTGTATTCTAACTACTGTTAGGAAACACATAAGTGATGCACATTCATCTCCCACCTAGAAATTATTTACACACGAGGCAACTCCCCCAAGTAATACCTAGCCCCTTTCCAAGTGAAAGGACTTCCAGAAAGGCTTCAGATCTCTTAGTGACTCACCTGTTATTGCCAGTCAGCGGGACCCGGAGAGTAGGAGGGGGTGATGCTATGGCTGCACAACACGGTGCTCTTAGTTGGTCACTTGTCGCAATGTTGAAGCTCAGCCCGGCCAGCACCTTCTGGGTGGAGACACCTCACAGCAATCCTGTTCAGGACACGTCATGCACTGTTGTGCACTCATACTAGGGATCCCAAATGTTTAGACTCATTTTGTACAGGGGGCACCCTCCTGTATTTGTAAAACCTCTCTAGCAAATCTGGGATGGTAGACCTATTTACTCAAGTCTTGACTTTAGGTGGGCGATAAACAATACAAAATAGGCATAATGTTTTACTATCACATAATTCACGTCACTGAAGCAGCCAGCAGGCATCGCCACTGAGTGAGCATAGGGCTGCCCGGCTGCTGACAGTCACACTGATGGGACACCTTGCAACACCGAAATGGCGGAAGAGCACAAAATAAACATGCTATGGGACGGCAAATTGCCGCCCCTGTCAAAGTGCCGCCTGGGTCCATGGACCCACTGGGACCCATGTAAGTGCCGGCCTTGTATTCGAACAAATACCTAATATTTTTTTATATTTTGCACAGAAACAAATATTACTTGCTCTTGCAGTGGCAATAACTGGAACTAATGCTGGCTGCCTACCTATGCCTAGCCTAATGCTACCTGCCTGCCTACACAACAACTGTACACTCTCTAATCTCTTCTCTCTCTGAGCTCCAACATCCCAATGAGGAAATGCAGGCTGTCTGTCTGTGTGACGGTGTCATTAGTCCAACCCCCAGCATGAAACGAAGAAGGCTATTCGAATACAGACAAAAGAGGGAAGTAGTGCATGAAACGGAGAAAGGAATTGGACTAGAGACATGGAGGGAAAATTATGGAGGGAAAGTAATTGAGCGCGCACAGGAAGTACAAAAAAGTCCTGGTCAAAAGTAGTCTAAACTTTTGGAAATGTGTCGATTGCCGAAACTTTCGAAAGTTTTGACGAATTTCAGACCTGGGCTGTTCGGAGTCGGATCATTTTTTCCGAATGACCCTTGAGTTTTGGATTGGCCGAATGTCTCCGAATGACCCCATTTTCGACGAAATCCGAATGTCTCCAAATGAATTCGCACATGTCTAATATCCTCCTTCTCAGACTGACACACATTACTTATCGGTCATAGCAGTGGTTCCAAGTGGGGTAGATGGTGGCAACCCTTCTTCATATCACTCCTCCTCCTACTCCTCCTCATCTGTGCTGCTGTTAATATATTTGTCATGGCTTTCTCTGTCATGTGTGGTTTCTGCTACCTGATACTCAGATGGTATGAGATGTTTGTTCATTTTCAAGATTGTTAGTCTCCCAACATTGCTGCTTGATAGCTGCATTCTGCGGTCATTGACAGTGTAACCAGTTGCACTGAAAACCCTCTCAGACTCAACGCTTGGTAAAGGACAACTAAGGTTTTCCACTGTAGTACATGTCAATGCTGGCCACACACTGCTTTGTTTGCCAGTAGTCCATGGGGTCATTGTTTCTGCCTAGAACATAGCTATCCTGCATGTATGCAGAAACCGTCTCACATACAGCAGGACCACTTCTAGGAGCTACACGCTGTTCCTGTATGTCAGTTACCAACCCATACTCAGGAAGCAAGTCCCAAAGACATGTGCTGCCACCACCACCACCACCATCAATGTTGGGTTTTTGCTGCCCCTGCTGAGACCCTATGAATTACACTGTGTTCAGAATGGGATATTCTGGTTGATGATGTAGCTGCTTCTGCTGATTGTAATTCTTTGCTGCCTTAATTTTTCACTATACTGTTTAGATGTTTGTTGTGCCCTCACTTTCTCCCTCTCATACCCCACAATGCAACCCTCCACTTGATCAATAAGCATATCTGAAAATTCCTTGACAGAATCTGATTCCTCAGAGATTTGCTTCTGAGATTTGCTTCCTTGTTGTGACAAACTGCTGATGGTCTTTTGGCAGATATTCAGAAATTTTGTGTTTGAAGTGGGTGTCCAGCAAAGTGTCAAGAATGTATTCCTCATTGCTATTAATGAACACTATGTGAGGATCTTGTTCAAAGTATGCTTTTACCAGCTGGTGAATGTCTGTGGAAAGGTAAGATTCCTCAGCCATGTTCCTAATTTTTTTCTGCAATAAAAAATCAGTGGTAGAATTTCACTAATTTCTGCCCCAATGTGGCTCCCCAGCATGGTTGCCTCCTCAAATGGTTTCAGCAGCTCACATGCATCGCACACTAGTTGCCATTGGCCAGGTGACAAAGAGGGTCGCTCCAAATCCTTCCAGTTTTGCATGGTGTACTCGCTAATGGCCTTATTCTGCTTGTACAAATGCTCTAGCATGTACATTGTGGAATTCCACCTGGTAGGGACTAGGGATGGGCAAAAATTTCTGCCTCAAACTGAAATCGGTGAAAAATGGAACTTTCCACATGGCGAAAAATTTCCCGCGAATAGTGTAGGTTTTCCACTTTTTCCCGCTTGTTTTGCCTAGCTCATTCCATTCCAATCAATGGGAACATTGAAGTTACACACAACCTAAAACAAATATTGTGTAATTTCCCAAAGGCGTAGTATAAAAGGGGCATGAGGGTGCCTGTGTTGACAGGGTGTGGGGAAAGAATCAGTTGAACAGGGAATGATTTTTAGGGGGGTTGTTTACTGGGATTGGGGGGGGCAGTTATTAAAAAATAAATCCTAAATAAAATAAAAAAACAGCCCATAAGACATGGTATAAAAGGGGTCTGAGGAGGGTGCCTGTGTTGGTGGGTGGAGTCTGGGGAATGAATCAGTTGAACAGAGAATTTGTTTTGGGGGGTTTCTTGACTGGTATTGGATGGACAGTTAACAAAAAATAAATAAATAAAATAAGAAATGTGTATGGAAAGTGATAGAGACAGGAACCCCCTGACATAAATTGCCACTGGGGTGAACTGATACATCACTTGATAGAGTATTTGGTAGAGGATGATTTTTTAGATTTGTTGTTATAGGCCTTTGTAGGACTAAGACTTATTAGAAGCCCAAGCCCTAAGGAAACATTGGTTTGTAGGACTTAGGCTTGTTAGACACAACCCCCCCAAAAATTGTTTATTTTTTATAGGACTATGTTTTTTTTTTAATTATTTTTTATTTTTCAAAGCACAAGTCCCGAGAAAAGAATAAAAATGCCCTACTGGACTAGTACCAGCACGTCATGTTGGCTAGTGGACACTGGCCATTGTCAAATGTCCTCCTGAGTCTATAATTGTGAAATTTGCAACTGCTGCTGCTGAGTTGTTTAAGCAGCAGGATGATTAGGCAGCTGAAAGGGAAAGGCATCAACAATAGCAGTAACATGGATGGATGATGAAGGTTCCACTTGCCATGACTGTCTCCAGTGATGCATCTGAGGCAGTAGCAGCAGAATAAGTAGCCCCCAGTCTTCATCATCATTTACACTGGTAGATCAGGCTCAGCCAGATACTTCTCAAGCAGTGTCCTTCAGAATATCGCCAGCTCACATGTTTCCTCCCTTCTCTAAACGATTAGTGTCCAGCGTAATACCTAAGAACTACAGTCACTAATAGGTTTCCTCAGTTTTGTCATTATAGTTTTACCCCAAGGCCACTCATTCATTTCCCATCTCCTAGCCCTGCTCCCTTCAGCCCCCCAATCCAGTTCCATTATCAACTTAGATGTATCAGCCAGGTCAAAATTACAATTGTGGGCTAACTTTCTATCCTAGTGGAATGGCAGAACCATATTCCCTCCTACACCCTCTCCAACCAGCCCTGCAGCTACTGACACACGTTTTGCCACTTTCAGAGGCTCCCTATGGTTAGCAGAGCCATGGCCAATTGAAGTCATTACCACAGTAAAACACCTTTCCACGTCAGCTTTCCTAGAGATTTACACCATGGTGGCAGCAGCCGCTCTCTATAGGGTCACCAGTGGGTTGGGCAAGCGGTAATATTCCACTCAACTAACCCAGATATCATCAACCTCATCAAAAAACCAGTGCCCCATCCCCAGCCATCATGAAATTACTAAATAATCTCACCTGGTTGTCACTGATACACAAGTTCCTCATAAACCTATCATATATCTCTGATAACAAAGCCTCTAACACTCTCTCAAAATCTCAGTTTCAGGACTTCATCAACTCTCACCCAGCAGCAGCCAGCAATTCTTCCACCCCTCCAACAGTCAAAGATCTAACATCGCTATAATCACCTTGCTTACAGAAGCCTCAGCCGTCATACATCAGGCTTTTAGCCCCTAACACAATGAAATTATAGGACAGAGCTTGGCACACCTTTCAATCATTTTTGGCACATACTGAACCTTCTATCCCCTTCTCTCCTATTTCCTATTGTCACTCAGGCATCAAACATTCATCTCCTGCCATCAAAGTTTACTTAGCTGGCATACAGCTCCACCATGCTCTACTTCACCCTTTCACTCCGCCCTCCTTTCTATGTATAGTGTCAAGATGTTCCTCAGAGGCCTTGCCAATCATCACCGCGCCACACCTCGCACCAGACTGCCCATAACCAGTAATATTATTAGGAAGATGTACAATTTCATTACTATCAAACCTTTCACACACCAAACTAATATCGTCCTTCTAGCGACTATCTGTCTAGTTTTCTTTGGGTTCCTGAGGTCGGGCGAGTTGTCCTGTCGCTCGAGGACCAATGTCTTTGTGCGAAGGGACCAACTCGTTCGGTATAATGACCATGTAACTTTATTAATCTCTCACTTGAAAACGGACCAGGTGCACATAGGCTATCACATTCCTTACTATGCTACTCACGATTGTTGGTGTCCTTACAAAGCTCTATTCAATCTCACTTCCCTTCACCAACATCACTCAGATGACAGCCCTCTTCTCCCTCTTCACTCCGGTCCCCTCACTTCCTCCTAATTCACTTACTACATCCGCATCATACTGTCAGATGTAGGTCTGAAGTTATTTAGAATAGGTGTAGCATCTTCTGCCTCCATGAACAATGTGCCAGCACACATAATTCAGTGACTTGGCAGATGGAACTCAACATGCTTTTCATGGTAAATTCCAAATCCCTCTACCAAAATTTGCAAAGCTCTCTTGAACTTAGCTAAGTAATGTCATCTTTGCGCAAGTACTAATAAACTATTGAATCAAAAACTGTCTATTTTGCCTCTATTCAGGTCTACCACCTCGTTCAATACCTGAGCTACCTGCAAGCTCGGGGAAGCAGCACACTTCCTTTCAACCTCATTCGCTGGAAGCCCAGACCACAAATAAAAAGCTGGGCCTTCATTTGTGGGAGTGTTTCTGCTGCTGCTAGTTGCAGCACCTTTGGCCTACTGATAGAGTGTCTCCCAGTCAGACCTGTGGTTGTGCGTCAGGTGGGATCTCAAAGAGGAGCTGCCTAGGTGTGAGCCTGCTTTACCCCTGCTCACATACTTTTTGCACAGACAACAGATAGCAGCATGCTTATCTTTAAGATCCTGAGTGAAGTGTCTCCATACTGTCAACTTCATGGACTGAGGAGATCCTGAGGTGCTGCTACTACAAAAAAGCGAGAAAATTCTGAAAAACTGCATTTTTCTCAGGAAATTATTTGCCAATCAGGAAGTGCCATTTTCTCTGTCATCCAATAAAGCTAACAGGTAACTCTGGATAAGGCGACCACCCCTTTAAGTAGGCTGGAACAATTCTTGCAAAGAAGTGCAGGGTGGAGCCTTCCTTCCCTCCTTAGCTGGTCACCAGCCAATCCCCAACCAGTTAAAATTTGTTCCTTGAACAGGAAAGGCAAAAGAACAGTTCTGCTTAGTTTTTAGTTATATTTATTGTTTTCTGTTAGTGGAATACCCACCATTAGGCAGATTACCATTACTGACGTCGCAGTGGTGGAGGGCTCAATTACCAGGTGCTGTTGTGGACCTTCCAGCGCTGAGGGGAAAATCTTGTGTGACATGTTTTTTCCCTACGAGAAGCCCACTGAGGCTTCTTCTTTACCAATGATGGTCCACTTGTCCCACGCTTCCCCTCTACGCAGGGGTCTCCTTTGGAGTTCTTACTACATACTCCTGCACTCATTGGATTTACATTTTTGTTCGTTGGGTTTATGGAGCACTTGGTTTTCTGTGGTAAATTAACCCCTCGCTGGCCATATTGGGCTCTTTTGAGGTATTATTACACTTTTCCCCTTGGGCTTAGTGTTTTTTATTATCAATCTGGTGAATTTTATGTGTTTCCAACTTTTGGAATTATTTTTTTTTAAACTTGGTTATTTGAGTTCGCCTGCTATACCACATAGACGCCATGCTCCATTTTACTCTTTGGGATATATTTCTGCAACCACTCCACGTAGTGACTTCAGAGACGGCTCATTCTGTTTGTCTACCCTTGTCCTGTCATCCGGTTTACGTTCTCAGTGTTTTGGGGGGCTCAGGGGGCTTCGGACACTGTTTTTTTAGGGTACTAGAAGGGAAACTACATTTCCCATGAGCGCCTGCTTCACGGGCTATTTTCTGATTGGTTACTGAGTGGACACCATTTTCTAGCTTTCCCTTCACGTGCATCCTATGCAGGGCTTGAACCCTTCCTCTCTCCTCAGCAGATTAACCCTTTGCTTGCCAGTTAAGAGCATTCTCACTATTTCTGGGGTGAAAATGTAATCTTACATACAGTATTTGGGGTTTTTTCCTCATACTATCAGGCGTTTAATACCCTGTTAGGATGTCAGAGCCATTGGGACTTGGGACTAGACCTAAGACTAAGGATACTGGGATGTCTGTGATCCCCATTGCGTATTGCTCCTCATGTCATTCAGGGCTTCCTAGTAAAACACAGGTCATTTCTGCCCTTCATGCTCTGTGGTCCCTGCCTCTACGCCAGGACCCTCCAGCCATGTTGTAGAGCCACATTGGATGCAAGAGTTCAATACTACTTTGCAACTACTTCCATTGCAATTACAGGGGGTCATCCAAGCTTGGAAATTGTTAGTGGACTCAGATGAGGGTGGATGCTCTGTGAGTTTTGGCTTCCAGTTATTTGGGGACCCCTCTGAGGCTGACCCTGAACCCTCTGCTGAGGGTATCAGGGCAGTCCTCAATACCCTTAACATTTCCCCTGTTTCTAAAGAGCCTAAGGATTCTTCTGATGACTTTCAGAGACCTAAGAAGCAACGTACTGTTTTTCCACCTAATCTCACTCTTGCCCAGACTGTCTTAGACGAGTGGAAAACCCCTGACAAATGCCTGACTTTGCCTAAAAAGGTTTGCCAAGCTGTACCCCTGCTCAAAGGCAGTACTAGCTCAGTGGGCTTACCCCCTCCTCCAAGGTGGATGCCCCAGTGTCCAGACTTTCTAGAACCATGGCCCTCCCAGTAGCAAATACTCCAGTTTTCAAGAACTTGACTGATAGATATCTTGAGACCTTTCTGAAAGCTATTTTTGGTACTACTGGTGCATCTCTGTGACCCTCCTTTGCTGCTGCCTGGGTAAATAGGGCCATTGCTGTATGGACAGAATAACTTCCTGATGCTGTTCATCAAGGTGCTCCTACAGCTGATGTGCTGCAGCTATTGGCTAACATTTCAGATGCTCATCATTACTTTTCTGATGTTATCTTTGACGCTGTTAGATTCGATGCTAGGGTTTCCACTATATCAATTGCAGCCAGACATGCTCTCTGGCTTTAGATCTGGTCTGCGGACACTATTTCTAAGAAATCATTGTTTTCTCTGCCCTTCTTGGGCACTTCCTTATCTGGGCTAGAGCTGAAGAACCTCAACAGTGAGGCTACAGGGGGCAAGAGCACACTGTTGCTCTTGGTTCCTAAGAAGAAACCTCAAGTCCGACAGCACCGCTTCCAGACTGAGTCGCTTCCCTCGGCTCTACTTGTTCCCCAGGATCCGCGTTCCTCCTCCAAGCCCAAACAGCAGTGGAGGTCCAAACAGTCCTCCACCAAACCCAGGACCACCAAACCTTCTTCAGCGTGACTCACCGAACTTCACACCCCACGCTCCAGTGTGTGGCTGACTGCACCATTTTCTATGTGTCTGGACAAACACTGTGGTTGATCCATGGGCTTTACAGGTGATTTCAGAGGGGTGAAGGATTCCCTTCATCTCTCTTCCTCCTTTCAGGTTCTTCTCTTCTCACACTCCTCAAGAATTAGAGAAGGTTCTATCCAGACTTTACTGTACCAAGAGGTTCTGGAACCGGTTCCTGACCCAGGCATTGGATCCGGTTTCTATTCCAACCTGTTTGTGGACTCCAAGAAGGATGGTGTCTATTGTCCCATTATGGACCTCAGGGATCTCAATTCCTTCATAGTCAAGACTCATTATCACCAAGAGTCCTTATGATCTGTGATTGCGGCAATGTTCCCTGAGGAATTTCTGGATTCCCTGGACCTCCAGGATGCCTATTTGCAAATAGCCATCCATCCGGAAAGCTGTCAGTACCTCAGGTTCGCTTGCGGCAGAGGACACTTCCAGTTTTCTGCTCTTCCAAACAGTCCTCCACCAAACCCAGGACCAACAAACCTTCTTCGGTGTGACTTACCGAACCTCAGACTCCACGCTCCAGTGTGTGGCTGACTGCACCATTTTATAAATGTCTGGATAAACACCTTGGTTGATCCATGGGCTTTATAGGTGATTTCAGAGGGGTAAAGGATTCCCTTCACCTCTCTTCCTCCTTTCAGGTTCTTCTCTTCTCACACTCCTCAAGACTTGGAGAAGGTGCTATCCAGACTTTACTGTACCAAGAGGTTCTGGAACAGGTTTCTGACCTCCAGGATGCCTATTTGCACATAGCCATCCATCCATCCAGACAGCCGTCAGTACCTCAGTTTCGCTTGCGAAAGAGGACACTTCCAGTTTTTTGCTCTTCTCTTTGATCTGACTACGGCTCCTCAGGTATTTGGGTCCTCGGTGTGCTGATTTCCATATTGCACAATATGACATCGGAGTCAATCCATACAACGACGACTTGCTATTGCAGGCCCAGTGTCCAGGACTACTTCGGCAACAGATCAAGGACTGTATCAACACGCTCACCCATCACGGGTGGATCCTGAATATGGACAAGTCAGACTTGGTTCCATCTCAGTGCTGGTCTTCCTAGGTCTTCTGTTTGACTCCCTGAAAGGCACGATATTTCTTATGGACAAAGTGATTCAGCAGATCACCCACAAGGTGTCGTCTGTTTCTGGCTTAAGTTCCCATTCTGACCAAGTAATTAACCTCTCTAGTGGGGAAGTTGATATGCACCTTAGAGGCAGTACCGTTTGCAATGGCTCACGGCTCAACTTCAGAGGTTTGTGATCCAAGTTTGCAGAGGGAAACCAGATCTCTGGAAGCTAATGGTTTCTTTCCCTTTACATGTTGAGCTCAGTCTTTCCTGGTGGCAAGATCTCTCCAACCTGAGAATGGGCAGACCCTTCCTCGTACCATTCTGGACAAAGGTGACAATGGATTCCAGCCTATCCGGCTGGGGAGGATTCTGGGTTAACTGAACGCACAGGGCCGATGGTCTGCGGAGGACTGTCTCCTACCCATCAATGTCCTGGAACTTCGGGCAATCTTCCACACTCTCTCTGATCTGGTCCTATCATCTCAAAGGCTGTCCAGTTCGCGTCCAGTCCAACAATGCCATGGCCGTGGCATACATCAACAAGCAAGGTGGAACAAGAAGTCTTGCAGCTTGGTTGGAGGTCAAGGCTACCTTAACCTGGGCAGAAGAACGTGTCCCTGCCATCTCTGCTATTCATATCCCAAGAGTGGATAACGTCTTGGCTGACTTCTTAAGTCACTACAGGAAGACAGCGGAGAGTGGGAACACCATTGGGAGGTGTTAGGCATCATCATCCAGAAATGGGGACTCCCCTGATGGTGACCAGACACAACAGGAAGGTTCCATCGTTTTGTTCCCGCTGGAGGGATTCTCTGGCTCTGTCGGTGGATGCCATGTCACTTCTGTGGAAATTTCCTCTGGCTTATGTCTTTCCTCCCTCCCATTCTCCTGCTTCCCAGAGTATTGAGGAAATTGTGACTGGAACGAACCCCAGTCATTCTAATCTCTCTGTGCCTGCCCTGGCAACCCTGGTTTCCAGAGCTACTGGACCTATCTGTAGCGGAGCTGTTTTGGCTTCCTCGCGGACCGGATCTCCTTCTACAGGGATATCTATTGAAAGAGGATGTGGACTGTATGGGTTTGATGGCCTGGCAGTTCACTCCTCAATATTAAGCAAGAAAAGTTTTTCTTCAGTGGTCATAGCTACTATACTTTAAGCTAGGAAGTCTGTTTCCTCTAAGGCATACCACAGAATCTGGTCTAATTTCCACTCTTGGTGTGTGGATAGAGATCTATCCTCACAAGATTTCAACCTACTGTCCTATCTTTCTTACAGGACGGTGTGGACAAGGGCCTCAGCCTGAGTTCAAACTTCTGCGCTCTCTGTCTTTTTCCAAAAGTGCATTGCCATCCTTCCAGATGCAAGGTTTTCTTTCAGGGCATTGCTCATGCTCACCCTGCCTTTAAGAGTCCCGCTCCTCAGTGGGATCTTAATTTGATGCTGGGCATCTTACAATGCCCTCTTTTGAATCCTTGGCCACTATTCCTCTTCGTTTTCTGACTTGGAAAATGGCTTTCCTATTGACAATCGTCTCTGTTCGCAGGGTTGCCGAGCTGCAAGCTTTGTCCTGCAAACGGCCTTTCTTTGTGTTTCACAAGGACAAGGCGGTTCTTCTCACATCTATGGAATTTCTTCCTAAGGTGGTTTCTGAGTTCCACACCAATCAGGAGATTGTTATGCCTTAATTTTGTCCTGATCCTAAATCTGACAAAGAGAGGGATCTCCACTTGTTAGATGTGCTGCGCTGCCTTAAGTCCTAGGTGCAGCGCACTGAATACGTTCGTCAATCTGACATGCTATTCGTCATTCCTGAGGGTCCCAGGGTTGGTAAGCTGGCATTCAAGGTACTGTTGCCTCTTGGATCAAGTCTACCATTCGTAAGGCCTATGAACTCAGGAAGAACCCTGTTCCTTTTTGTATCACGGCTCATTTCACCAGGTCTATTGGGGCCTCATGGGCCTACAGAAATTCAGGCCTCTGCTGATCAGTTGTGTAAGGCTGCCACTTGGTCGTCTGTGCACACTTTCTATAAACACTGTTGTGTTGATGTGCTGGCTTCAACTGACGCCAGCCTTGGTAGGAAAGTCCTGGAGGCAATCTTGCCTGTCTAGGACTTTTCTCATTAGATCTCAGTAATCTTTGACTGTTGAGCCCGGTTGGCTCTAATTCAGTGTGCTGTGTTACAGTTACCGGTGTTTTATATTCCAGTACAGTGTCTGTTGACACTCTTTCTCATGTGGGGCTATCCTGATCTGATTAGTCCTTATGAGCTCTGGTGACTTTGGAGACCTGCACTTGGTCCTTGCTTTTTTTCTCACCTCTGGGAAACTCAGTGTTGGTACATCCCGGAGTTACCTGTAAGCTATATTGGTTGACAGAGAAATTAGGATTTTAATCTTATCTGTTAAATCCTTTTCTCTTAGTCCATATAGCTTACAAGTCTCCCCCCCTGTCAAGAGACTATGCTTGGTTCTCCTGTGACTGAACGTGGGAGTTCCTTTGGGTTCACGCTCACAGGAGTCTTCTTTTTCCTTCTTGCTACCTAGTAAAGAGTTAGCATCACATATCTAACTGGTTGGGGATTGGCTGGTGACCAGTTAAGGAGGGAAGGAAGGCTCCACCCTGTACTTCTTTACAAGAATTGTTCCAGCCTACTTAAAGGGGCGGTCGCCTTCCCCAGACTTACCTGTAAGCTATATGGACTAGGAGAAAAGAACTTAACAGGTAAGACTAAAATCCTCTTATTCGCCAATTTCAGTTTGAGGCGAATATTTTTGTCCGTCCCTAGCTGTGAGTGAGCAAACATAAGGGTGCACCAGAAGTACATATGAAGAGGGAGGACACAATGGAAGTGCACAATTTCCTGCAGATGAGTCTCTGTTTTGGTACCAAACTTCACCTATAGGCCCCAGCAACAATCAAACACTTCTTTTGTTGTCATGGCTCCTTCCTTGATGCTTGGTGTTATACTTCTATCCCGACCAGGCATTTTTCCTTGGACTCCACTTGACTGCTGCCTGCCCTGGCTACACTATTTGTTTGCCAATTCTGATCCTTAACCTAAGCTTCCTACCTTTACATCTTTGTATCTTACCTTGGACTTTCCTCTATGACCACTGGCAGCTGCATGACCACTGGGGCTCCACCCCAGCTGTTGCCACATCCCACTCAGCCCAGCTTCTAGAAACATCACTTGGGTGGAGTACTTTAGAGCTGAATCAGACATTGAGAACAAAAAATATCTTCAGAAGTGTTATACAGATTCATGTTATCACATTATGTTAGTTCTGAGACATCATGAACACACTTCCAGGCTGATCACCTCCCAACAAAATGACCACAGAATATCATTGAATTAAATAGGTTAAATGCAGCTGATTGGGATTTTAAATGTCACTCTGATTCCTGGTCAGAACATGTCTGCTTTAACAACTTTTGGCTATTGAAATACATAGATTTAACTGATATGGGGTCAAAATGTATTATTTTGTTGGCTCAACAATACTAGCCTGAACCAATCATGCATGCACAGAGGTCTCATTTACAAATGTAAGCAATGCCACAAAATGCATTAATCTAAATTTTAAATACCCTTTTGGTGGAATATTTTCCACTATATAATAAGGAGGCAATGCACTGATCATACAGCTCTCCAGATTGTTCAAGTTAAAACTCAGAAATATGCCATAATCACACCTGTGTTCTCATCAGTAGAATGGTCATCTATAATTATACATTAACTAGTTGAACAGCCCGTTACACGGGCCACAGTGCCTCAGGCAGCCGGTTGCGGGGCAGTCACACAGTGGAGACTGCCCGCGCCTCGGCTGATACAGAGCCTCTGGCAGCCGGTCGCGGGGCAGTCACACGCAGTGGAGACTGCCCGCGCCTCGGCTGATACAGAGCTGGACGCTCCTTCGGAGCGCCCAGCTCTGTATCAGCCGCGGCGCGAGCAGTCTCCACTGAGTGTGACTGCCGCACACGCAGCAGTATCTACTGCGCATGTCGGGCGTTACACACAACTTGGCGAATTATTATATAGGATTAGCTTCACCATTTGTTGATAGCAATTGCATATTTAACTTTTCATTTCCTTACACATGTGCACCTGAGCAATAACTACATGTGATCATTGAAACACAGGCATACAAAGAGTTCATCACACAATACATTACTGATTCATATTGGTGGACTGAAGTTTCCATGACATCTGTAGGATTTGAAATTTCAGGCCATTGATGGATATGACTGGAGAGTTTCAGAAAGAAAAGTAATCATATTCAGAAGTCAAACTTATGATATGCACGACAAAGAAATAGTTTGTTGTTACATTCAGAAGATCTCCCAAATCATTATTTCACTAGTTAAGAGCAAGTTTCAGCTCTGTTTAAGCTTTATTAGTTACAGCTACAATTTTAACATTAGAGGAAAATGAGTAGCTTATATTGTCTAGATCTCCCTCTCCCAGTTTACCTAGGGGCATAAAATACTCAGATTAAAATCTCAGTATGGGTGCTAAAACAAAGTCTTATCTGAAGCCTGGGTGAACTTTCCAGATATGTGTGCTTACACAACGTTCTATGAAGCTAAATGTAAGGCCAAAATTGAAGAAACAGGCAAAAAACAGATGTACTCCATGGATACTAAAGAGGTCTCCAACACATAAAGAAGCAATATTCTGTAAATGTCAGGGTTAATGCCTTTTTTCTTTGCCCAAAGCTACCACTAATTTTAATAGACCTGACTTTATACTGAATTTTGAACTATTTGTGGATAAATCTCTTTGCCACCACTAGAGTGTGCTGCACATTTAATTAACATACTATATTTGTTAAATGCACATATTAACCTAATTAAGCACACTAGAATGCATATTTTTGTTCTTAAAATTAATATTTATAAATCATTTTGTGCTTTATTTTCAGAGGAACTCTCCAAAGCAAGGTTAGATAAACTTTAAAATTCATCTTCTTTGGACTTTAGTTTCCTAAGTATTTATAAAGATTGTTGTCCATTGTTTCTTACTTTAGGAGTCCTAATCAATAAGTTGATTAAGAATTAGAGAAAGCTTTCTGTTGTTGTTTTTTGCCCAAAACAGTGCTTCATATAGTTTGGAAAGATTCCTGTAAAAAGTGCAGTTTTTCTTCTTTTCCCCCCTTTTCATTGCATTGAAATCAATTCTAATAATGTATCTTCCCATGTATTCACTCCACCTTTTTCACTAGTGTAAAAGGTGTTTTAGTTTCCTCATGTTGTTAGTCTGTGCTTTGGAAAGAGTGAGAAAGCAGCAGAATTTTGGTGCTAGAGGTAGACAGGCAAAGAGACAGAGCTGGAGTTGTTTGATAGGAGTCTAGGTAGTTGTCAGTTCTCTGGGTGTGAGATTGAAAGGAGAGGAAGGAGATTTAAAAAATGAAAACTAAAAAAAATCTTTTTGGCTGATAATTGATGGTGTCAGTCAAAAAGAGAAGGGAATCCAAGTTCCTACATGAGCTGGGTGATCTTCCTACTGAGACTGAGTGAGTGAAAGATATAATTACCAGACAGACTGAAATACACATTAGCTGAAACAGACAATAAGAAAAGTACAACTCACTTGACATTTCCTTACACAAACAGTTGTTCCTATATCCACAAGAAAGAATGGAGAAGCTATATTGAGCTTTATTGCAAACTATTGATTCTGAATCAGTCCTGTACTGTATTGTAAAAAATAACACTGCAGTCAAGTTAGTAGAGAAAGTATGGTATTAGCTACATGTAGAGGCAGACAGAAAGGAAAAGAGGTCCCATCCCCTTCCTCCATGTCTTCTAATACAGATGAAGTGGAGAATGAGAACAATGTTTTCATGGGTCAAAACATTAGCTGAAAGAAAAAGACTTTGTATTTCATTAATGAAAATTAACCCTATGGCTGTTCATAAACTGTTTAATAGTTCAGTTGGAAAGTCTGACTTTGTACAAGTAAACATGCCTAAAATACACAATCATCACCTTGGCTATCATCACTGTCACTGCTTCCAACCCCCACCCAATAAGACACATTATTGTTGACTAAACAGTAACACAGGTTATCAACATCCACAACACAAGTTATAAGTGCTTCTGCAGTGCCTCTGACACATATTGCTAGTACTATTGCAACATTTAGTCCCTGAAGTGGTAATAATCTCTCATGAAACCCGTAGTCTATAAAACCTACAGTATGAAGAAACCTCAATAATGATCCAAAAGCAAAACATGCTTATATATGTTACCTTTGTTTTAACTTGTGAACAGGGGGAACATTTTCATTGAGATCCCACCTGAAGCACAACCACAGGTCCAACTGGAAGACAAAACAGCAACATGTCAGATGTGCAACAATGAGAAGTAGTAGAAGCACTCCTAAAAGTGTATGGGAGCCAAGGGCCCATAACAGAAGTGTTGTAGATGTCTTAGAAAGTGGGAAAACATTTTCTTCACTTACAATAACATATTTGTCTACTATTGCTGTTGTACAAATGCAAAACATGGAGGAGTATGACTGAGTTAGTTAGAGGAGGTGACATCTACTGTCACTACCACCATTGTAATAACAGCAAGTTGTCTTGCTAAAGCAAATATCTTGTACAGCTCTTATTTGCCAATCCACACTTCATGAGCTCTTAGAAAAAAAGTAAAAAAAGTACAAAATAATCTAAATGGATGCTTCACAATGGCAAAATTGCCATAATGTTAGCAGCTAAAATACCATATACATCTGTTGAAATTATGTCATGTGTTACCACCAGCTGTCATATTGCAAGCTGCAATTATATTTCAAAAATGGCTGTACCAGAGTTGTATAAGAAGGTGATTATTGTGGTGAACAAAATGTTGGAAACATATATGATATGAAAGTGTTCACCTGACCACAGATATGTGGACAAAGTACCTTTCCATAAGTGGGAAGCAATATTCAGCAATAGCAGTGGCAGCAGCACCAATGTTATTTCAGGCATTAATAAAGCAGTGAAGGCCAGCTACAAAGAAGCCAAATGATTGGCAAAGCATTTTATGCATTCATAGTTTTTAGAGATAATCCCAAAAAGCTGTAAATGTGTTTAACCTCTTAAGGACCGGCCTCGCACGCACGGTGTGGTCACTTAAGGACCAGGGACCATTTTTTTTTTTCGGAATCCGATTCCAGACTCCATGAACGGTGTGCAGCCACGCGGGGAACGCGGAATTCCATGGTGGTCCAGGACCGTCATGGGTCCTTAAGGGTATAACAACCCATGATGGTCCAGGACCGTAATGGGTCCTTAAGGAGATAATAAACTGTGGCAAGTCATAGAAAAATTGTCTTTACCATGCTCCTTGAAAGTTATATTTCTGTCTGCTGATAATGGCTACAATATAATAGTTGCTTAAAGACAATGGATATGGTATATGTACCCTGCTTTACCCATATCCATAATCTAAATTTACTTGTTAGTCAATTCTTCTCAGTATCTGAAACCTTTAGAGCAATGCTAACTACTGCCTGCAAAATATTTGCAAATTTTAGCAGGTCCTATGCACACAATGCATTATATTTCATGCAAGAGCATAACCTCCTGCTGCATCTCCAGGTTAAAATGAAGGTCCCTGCATGATACAATTCCATATTGCTAGAGAATTTGTATGAGCAGAACAAGGCCATTTTCAAATACACAATACATAACTAAGAGACAGCTTTGAATGGGGCTTATTTGAAATCTGGTCAATGGCAGCTAATGTGTGACTTATGTGAGCTGATGAATAATGTTCTTCTGGAGTTGTGATCTCCAGAACTGTAAACAGTACTCCAGTTGGAGTCTTACACCAATCTATTAGTACCACTTCCTGCTGTTAATCCTCCAACCAAGAATCCAGTTTGTCTTTTTGCAATGGTTTACTGCATTGTTTGCCTTCTTTCAAGCCACCTCAAATAATGACACCCAAGTTCCTTTCATCTGATGTTTTTGTCAGCACAGTACCATTAAGTCTATATTCCAGCTGTGGGTTTCTATGACCTAAATGCATTATGTTGTTCTTTTCAGCATTAAATTAAATTTAGTCCCATACCTTGTCCATTCATCCAGGTATCCTGAATCCTTGTGCATTTGATTTATTCCACATGGAGAGTAAACACTGTAGCAGATGATTGTGTCATCTGCAAAAAGGCACACCTTACCATTTGATTTATTCCCCATGGTGAGTAAATACTGTAGCAGATTTTTGTGTCATCTGCAAAAAGGCAACCTTACCTTGAGTGCCACAAGTAATGTTACTAATATTGAAGACACCAGGCTTAGCCCTGGCCACTGAGACACTCCACTATTAATCCGTCCTTCCTCAGAATAAATACCATTGATTATGACATGTTTTTTTCCCATCCTCCAGCCAATTGTTACCACCACCTTGAGGTTTATGTTTACAATGTTAAACAGTCTTCCAAGAAATCAGGTGCTCTCGTTGTTGGCTTTGTCTGTTCCACAAAATACAAATCATTTTATGGGGTTGGTGGTTTACCAATACTAACACTACCAATGCATCATAACACTCAATTAAAAAATATTCTCCCTACTATGAGCGTGACATATTCTGCAGCGTTCAAAGTGCACAGATGCTCACTTAGTCCTTGAATTATATTGGTTTCCACAATATTGCCACATATGGTTATTGCACCACATAAAGTACAATGTTTGGAGGCCTACTGAGAAATCCTCTGCAGATTCACTGTCTGCTTGTGGTATTACTGATAACAGTGGCAGTGCCAAGGAGGACCATGAGTGGCACCAAGGGGACAGCAGGGATATTATTTCAGCCCTGGACCCTATCACAAGATGGCAACTGATTAACACAGGGTTGCACTTGCCTCACACACTTTTGTGTAGAATTTAGGCCATGTTTTCTTCATTGTTTGGGATGGATAAGGTTGACAGTAACAAAAACACCTCATTCCTTTCACTTGGTAGTGGGGGGGGGGGGCTTAGCATGAACGTCCATGATATTTGGTGTTCAGACAACTCAAAAGCAGGAAATAAAATGGCAAACACTATGGGTGAGATGTTCAAAAAGTTACAATGAAAAAATTGTTGGATCATGTGTTGGTGGTAAAAGAAGGACAATATTTTCAGAAGTAAATCTCTCATGTTTGAAAATGCGTCTAAAGAATTAAAATGATGGTAAGAAAATATTGATGAACATTGTCCTAAAAAATTCTGATGTTAAAAATTTGTCTTTGAAACGAAAATTTTCAAAGAAACAAATAAATTTTTTGTCTTTGAAACAAGAAATTGCTTCTCACTCCTTCTAACAGTACTTTTAATTTGTCTTCTCCAAGATTAGACCAGTTTTATTTTGTCTGGGGAAAAATAACGTTAATCAGACAAAAAAGTGACGTTGAAATGAATATTTTTTTTCTGAAAATACCTTACAACATGATGGTACATTGAACCACACCCACTTTTAAGACTGCTTTTTCTCTTTGACGGTGATGGCAAATTTGGATGCAAATAATGGCTGAAACATGTCTGAGAATTGACAGACCATAGCATAAGAACTTTTTTATTCTGATTACAGACAATTTCAGTTACTGCCAATTTCTGAACATTTCTCCCTATAATGTCACTGCCGGTTATGGTGATGCCCATTCACATCTGCAAATCTCTGTTCCACTCTTCACTAGTCTAAATAAAGAAAGATGTCATGCTACCTTCTTCCACCTTCTTCATCAGCACCACTAGCCTTTTTGGTGGGGAGAAGTATGACATTGGGATCTCTGGTTTCCACTCGTCATCATGACAAACATAACAGCAACAGGCCCAGGCACAAGAACCTGCACTATTCTGCAAATGTACACAGTCATAGCTAACATTACGCTGCTTAAAATATTACCCCAGGGATGTTGTGGAGGTGGACTAAGTGAACTCCTGCTACTTCTGATTAAGGATTTCTCCACATCAGCAGCATCGCTCCAACACTTCTTGCTACTTCTCTAGCAAACGAGTTGCAGCAGTACTCAATCTTTATTTTACACTCTCCCTCCCTCTCTCTCTCTCTCTCTGTCTTTATAACCTCTGCCTGTGTCTGCTACTAATATACAATCATGCAGCATGTTGGGAAGTACTGGGTTTTTATATTATGGCCCTGGCAGTTCCTACAGTCTTAGAAAAGGCAACACTCAAAAGAGTAACATTGATGTTATTGAAAAGGGCAATTGAATATTGACAATGACACAGTGTGTGTGTGTGTGTGTGTGTACTGGTTGGTATCTATTTTGTCCCTATCGGCACTTTTAACAGGGCATATTAAATCAAGGCCTAAATGTCATATTCACTAAGCTAACGAGGTACAGTAAATCGACTGCAACATAGTGCACAGATAAAAATTCCCCAAATACCTATTAATTTAAATATAAATTTAAACTGGTTAAATGCTGAAAAGGTCTCCGATACTTTGGATACCTATCTAGCATTCAAGTGGATAAAATGTCATTTAAATCATGGCAATTATAATGTTTCCCCTATGGTGCAGTTGATTTTCTCCAATATTGTGTCTATTTAGCATATTGAATACTACCTTAAATTCCATATGCATAAGAAAAGAGACACACTCTGGAGGATCGTTTCCAGATATAAAATCCTTTTTATTAAACTTCAAGCTGGTTAACAAACATCAGGGTTGCTGGAACTCATAGTCTGTCACGTTTTGCACTTCGCGTGCTTAATCCTAGACACTAAGGGCTTGATTCTATTACCAGCGCTAAAAATAAAACAGGTGGGTTTTTTTAAGTCAGTTTTTGGTATCCTATTACCCGACTTGTGTAAACAAAACCAGCGGTAATTATACTTACCACCAGTTAAAAAAAGCCCATAGGAAACAATTAAAAACAACATGCAATTAGTATCCTATTATCCACAGTCAGTATTACCGCCTGTTTTGTGGTTACATTTAATTCTGAAATTTTGCTCCTCAGAGGTTGAGGTGTAGAAGCCATAACGACAGTTTCAAAACCATCGTTGTTTAAACAGAAGCAGTGTATAATATAGTATACAGCATAGAAATCGACATAAAGTGCCCCCCTAGACATATTAACCCCCTTTTAAAACTCGAATTACAGTGCTTTCTTTCACCACATTAATCCAACAAATATTGTTCATAGTCGACAATTAACCCTTCCCTTCCAAATCCGACTTACAGTGCTTTCTTTCACCATAATAATTCAACGAATATTGTACATCTGACATTTTAAACCCCCCTTGAAAAGTCAACTACAGTGCTCCCATGACTTTCTTTCACCATTTTTATCCCACATTTTTCTCCTCCTATTATATTCGACATGTCCTCATATTTTGTTTGCTACCCCTCTGGTACTCATAGGGTTAATATGCAACCTGTATATGTATAAAAAGGTGTTTATTTTTATCATATATGTAATTTGTGTGAAAATGTAATTAAATATTTAATTTATATAGTTACATGGTTACATAGTTACATAGTAATTTAGGTTGAAAAAAGACTTGCGTCCATCCAGTTCAACCCTTTTCCTATTCCTGTTTACCATCGCTGACCCAAAAGAAGGCATCTGACTCCAAATGGCAATCAGATTTCTCCCTGGATCAACAAGCCCTAACTAAATATTAAACCCAATACTAACGTGCATAGCCCTCTATATTATGCTCTTTTAAATAAGTATCCAGGCCCCTTTTAAAGGCATCTAATGTATTTGATAGCACCACCTCCTCCGGAAGTGCATTCCATACCTTTATTGTCCTTACTGTAAAGAAACCCTTCCGCTGTTGTAGACTAAATCTCCTTTCCTCAAGTCTAAGCGGGTGGCCCCTTGTCCTGTGTACTGTTCTGTTAATGAACAGGTCTTTTGAAAGCCCTTTATATGGGCCTTGAACATATTTATATAGTGTTATCATATCCCCTCTAAGACGCCGTTTCTCTAGTGTGTACAAGTTTAACTTTTTTAGCCTCTCTTCATAACTAAAACATTCCATTCCCCTTACTAGTTTTGTAGCCCTCCTCTGCACTCTCTCTAGTTCCATAATGTCCTTCTTCAGAAAGGGCGCCCAGAATTGAACAGCATATTCTAGGTGGGGTCTTACCATGGACCTGTAAAGAGGCATAATTATATCTTCCTCCCTTGAGTCAATACCCCTTTTAATACATGCCAATATCTTATTGGCCTTTGCAGCTGCCAGCTGGCACTGCATGCTACTGCAAAGTCTATTGTCTACCATTACTCCTAAATCCTTTTCATTAGTAGATTTCCCCAGAGAAACACCATTTAAACTATATGTTGCATTTTTATTATTATACCCAAAATGCATAACTTTACACTTGTCTATATTGAATCTCATTTGCCATTTGCCTGCCCAGTTACTCAATTTGTCCAAGTCCTCTTGTAATGAAGACACATCCAGTTCAGACTTTATTACCTTACTTAATTTTGTGTCATCGGCAAACACTGATACATGGCTTCCTATGCCCTCTGGGAGGTCATTAATAAACAAATTAAAAAGAAGAGGACCCAGGACAGATCCCTGAGGCACTCCACTTATCACATTGATCCAACTGGAGAACTTGCCATTTACTACCACTCTTTGCATTCTATCTTTCAGCCAATTTCCAATCCACTCACAAACATTTTCCCCTAGTCCTATTTCATTCAATTTGTACAGTAACCTCTTGTGTGGAACTGTATCAAATGCCTTGGCAAAGTCTAAATAGATCACGTCAACCGCCGCTCCCTCTTCTATATTATTACTTACTTTTTCATAAAATGCGATCAAGTTCGTTTGACAAGACCTATCTTTCACAAAGCCATGTTGGCTATTGCTAATGATATTCCTGTTCCAGCAGAATTCTTGAATATATTCCCTTAGCAACCTTTCAAACAGCTTCCCTACCACAGATGTCAAGCTTACGGGTCTGTAATTTCCTGGCTGGGACTTTGATCCCTTTTTAAATATGGGCACCACATCTGCTTTACGCCAATCCACGGGCACCATACCAGAAATAAAAAAATCCCTGAAAATCAGATATATCGGTCTGGCCAGGGTCTGGCTTAGCTCTTTAAGTACCCGTGGGTGTATACCATCTGGCCCCGGAGCTTTGTCTACCTTGACACCATTCAATTGTTTTAACACTTTTTCTTGTGTTAGCCAGTCCCATGCTTGCTGTGACTGTTCTGTAAAAGTAGTTTGCAGATTCTTGTCCAATGGGTCTTCCTTGGTAAAAACAGAAGAAAAGAAATTATTTAAAATATCTGCCTTCTCTCTGTCACCTTTGACCATCTCACCCGTTTCAGCTAACAAGGACCCAACATTATCAGACTTTAATTTTTTGCCATTAATGTATTTAAATAATTTTTTTGGGTTGCTTTTGCTCTCCTTAGCAATATTTTTTTCATTCTCCAGTCTAGCTAATTTAATAGCCTTTTTACAGGTTTTGTTGACATTTTTGTATTCTGCAAATGCCTCTGCTGATTCCTCAGCTTTGTAATGTTTAAATGCCGCTTTCTTGTTATTTATTTCATGAATTACTTTACTGGTTAGCCACATTGGTTTCAATTTGCTTCTTTTGTATTTGTTATGTGTAACAATGATTTCCTTTTTTTTAATTAAAATGTAATTTGTATTAAAAAATACTTCAGACCTCAAGAGGGGTATCATGACCCCTCATGATACCCCCCTAGCATGGTGGTGACAGTTGCCCCCTTTATTAATTAAAGAGCATATAATCTATGTGAAACATAGGTTATATGCTCTTTCACATAGTTTATATGCTCTTTAATTAATAAAAGGGGCAATTGTCGCCACCATGTTAGGGGAATGTCATGAGGGGTCATGATACCCCTCTTGAGGTCTGAAGTACTTTTTTAATACAAATTACATATGTAATTAAAAAAAAGAAAACCATTGTTACACATAAATTAAATATTTAATTACATTTTCACACAAATTACATATATAATAAAAACAAACACCTTTTATATACATATATACAGGTTGCCTATTAACCCTATGAGATACCAGATGGGTAGCAAACACATTACAATACCTCTCTGCTACTCATAGGGTTAATCTTACAATACAAAATATGAGGGCATGTCGAATATAATAGGAGGAGAAAAATGTTGGATAAAAATGGTGAGAGAAAGTCATGGGAGCACTGTAGTCGATTTTTCAAGGGAGAGGGGGGTTTAAAATGTCGGATGTTCAATATTTGTCGAATTATTATGGTGAAAGAAAGCACTGTAAGTCGGATTTGGAAGGGGAAGGGTTAATTGTCGACTATGAACAATATTTGTCGGATTAATATGGTAAAAGAAAGCACTGCAAGTCGACTTTTAAAAGGGGGGTTAATATGACGAGGGGGGCACTCTGTCGGATTTTGTTATGCTGAGAACACATCTAACACTGAACTTGATCTTTCTGTCGTCAAATGTACGCCTATTTCCTTGGGCTTTGACATTTTAGGTGTTTTTTCTAGGTGGTAGTCGTAAAAAAGCAGACAGCTCCAGTTTTGTTACTACTCTGAAAAGTTCTGTCTACGCCATTTTTTTTTTTACCGTGTTTCTGCAATAGAGTACCGACGTAACACATGTTTGCAAAATTCACGCTACTTGTTTTTCTTGTAATGCTGGTTTTAGTGCAGGTAATAGAATCGAGCCCACAGTGTCTAAGATTAAGCACGCTAAGTGCGAAAAGCATGAGACTATGAGTTCCAGCAACCCTGATGTTAGTTAACAAGCTTGAAGTTCAATAAAAAGGATTTTATATTTGGAAATGATCCTCCAGAGTGCATCTCTTTTCTTATGGAAATTGTCTGTGTGGAGAAACCACCTCTTTGGATTGTACCGGAAGACTGGAGAGGCGTCTGGTGAGTTATCTGAGCTTTCTTTAGTCTGTGATATAGACTGAGCCACCATAGCAAAGTTGTATGTTTAAATGTCATATGCACATGGCAAAGTGGAGCAATTCTGGGATAAACCAGCTGCACCATATGAGAAATAACAAATCTCCATTTCATTAAATGGGGTTTTTTATAATGTATATTTTATTAAATAAATGGTAACAGACAAAATAATCAGTAAATAACAAGGAACAATTAACCCTTTGAGTGCCAGAGGGGTACGGAACGCATTGCATAGCAATGCGTTCCGTTCCCCTCTGGCACTCAAAGGGTTAACAGTAAACAAAGAACAGACAGCAGCCATAAACATTAAACCTTTGGGTGCCAGAGGGATATCCCAGTAGCACTCAAAGGGTTAAACTGAGATTTTAATCCAATAATTGTGAGAGAGGTCACCAATTATTTGTTTTGAAATGCTCCGGAGACTTCTCACTTTCATGTCTTTAAAAAATCCCATTCACCAAGTTGGGTAATGTATATTTATTCCATAAGGTGGAGTTCGTTTGCCCCAGAATTGAGCATATAGCCATAGTATGTTAGGCTCAAAGAATCAGGAAATAGTTACTGTAGGATTGTATATAATATCTAGGCTGGAATACACCTACGTGTGGGAAGAGCAATGTATTGAATACGGTGATCTTTATGGCAATCATGGAAAAATGTATTTGGGTATTTATCAAAGACTGATCATATTTGAGGCAGGGAAATATGATAATATAAACCATAAATGCCGTTATTCCTGCCATGCACTAATACAGTATGTGAATGTGTCTGCCCCATAAATTTCCAGCTTGAAACTGGCAAATGAGAAGCAGGAATTTACCTGGAACTCAGTCCAGATGAGTGAGCACCAGATACAGTATGAATGTATAAAAAAATGAATGCATGAATATGTTTATTTATTTAGTTCCACAAGTGTACATAGCACTTTACAGTTTAAGGATCTAGGAGTAGATTTAAAGGCACGCATTAAAATAGCCGGTAAGGCCAAAATGAATACCACCTGAAAAACTAACATGTCTAACACGGTATTCAGAGGCCCTACCAGCTAAAATCACAAAGGATATTAAGCCAGAGAAACGATCTTGTGGCTAATCATCTGTTTTGTGAGTTAAGTTCCCAAAATGCAGCTAACAGCATCGATATTGGGAACTTCACATTAAAAAAACAATTAACTATTGGTGCCTGACATACTGCCAAGCACCGATCATTAACTGATCCATGTTACACTTACCTGTCATCCACTGTCCTTCTGTCTTCTCTTCTTACTTCTATCTTCTGCCTTCTCTTCAGTCTTCTTTCTTCTCTTTCTTCTGTCTGTAAAAGAAAATAAAGGATTAAAGGGATAGTAAACCCCTCAAAAAAATGTAAGCCAAATGATAGGAATAATAAAAACATACTTAACGCCCTCATTCCCATCTCCCAAACAGTTATGGTTTGAGAGATGTAAGAAAATAAAGGTCTCCGCTCCCTCCCCCTTCTCATGCGTCTGCTGTATAGCAGACATCATGAGATCCTGCTTCCAGGACCAGGCAGTGGCTCTTCAGGAGCGCTGTCATCAAGATATCTAACAATAATTACTTCATCGGAATGGTCTACAACGTGTGCTTGCAAACCAGGCACACGTTGTAGACCATTCCGATGAAGTAATTATAGATATCCCGATGACAGCGCTCCTGAAGAGCCGCCTACATTCAGGTGACTGGATTCTGCCTCTGACAGCTTTACAACTCCTCAGGCAGAAGGGGGAGGGAGCGGAGGTCTTTATTTTCTTACATCTCCCAAACCATAACGGTTTGAGAGATGGGAATGAGGGAGTTAAGTATGTGTTTTATTATTCCTATCATTTGGCTTACAGTGTTTTGGGGGGTTTACTATCCCTTTAAATACCAAGCATGAACAAAGACATTGTTTAACCCTTTGCGTGGCAGAGGAGTACGCAACACATTGCAAAGCAATGTGTTGCATACCTCACTGGCACTCAAAGGGTTAAATAGTATTGCACCATGAATATTCCTCACAGTAAATGCCCCTACAAGATTGAAGGGGGATGTCTTGGTCATCTGTGTCTCTGCTGCCGCCGCCCTCGCGGCTGCTCCAAGCCGCTGAGACATGAAGAATTTAGCTAAGTACCTTTACTTAGCATTAATACATGACGTTCATTTCTGTGTCTACGGATACTATTTCTTCTTGGCATTATATAGAGGCAGATAATGTGGGTATATTCATGGTGCAATACTATTTAACCCTTTGAGTGCTAGTGAGGTACGCAACGCATTGCTTTGCAATGCGTTGTGCATCCCTCTGGCACTCAAAGGGTAAAACAATGTCTTTGTTCATGCTTGGTATTTAATCTTTTATTTTCTTTTACAGACAGAAGAAAGAGAAGAAAGAAGACTGAAGAGAAGGCAGATGAAAGAAGAGAAGAAAGAGGAGACTGAGGAGAAGGACAGAAGATGACCAGGAAGCTGTGGACTCCACTGGACATCAGGATTAATGGTAAGTGTTACTGCAATGTTGCTTTACTTAGTCGGGTTAACCCTATGAATCCCAGTGGGGTAATTATACCCCACTGACACTCATAGGGTTAATCCTACTAACTTTGGGCACAATTTAGGCACTTTGGATATACTGATGTGGGGCTTAGGTTCCCATATCAATACATCCACTGAGGACTTTGTTTTTTGCCAGTTAATAGCTGCGTTAGCTGGCAAAAGATCTGATAAGGGACTTTACGGCTAAACAAACTGGGTCTTAAGTTTTATGCGGTGAGTGAGTCCCTTATCGGATTTTTTCCGCTAATGTTGTCCATTAAATGGCAAATTGAAGCATTTTTTTTAATGAGCCAAAACACAGTTTTGTGTAGCGGCCGTATTACTTGCTGAACTGCCGTTAGCAGTTCATTACATGGCCTTTGAATGGCTTACTACATTCTGCCCAACGCATGCCTTTAAATTTACCCCCTAGTCAGTAGGGTTAAAAGTGCTTTGAAAAGTGAAACACTGGAAGCATGAACACTGTTTGGAAGCTTACAATCTAAAGTGGGGAAAGGAGACATACAGAGTATATAAGGGTTAAGTGCAGAATGCAGTTCTAGAGCTCTGTTCGGTATAGGAGAACATAAGTAAGCAATAAGAACGGATGTACGAAAGTCAATGCCTTCTAGGCTGCTGAAGCATTGTTGAGGAGGTGTAATATTAAGGAAGACTTGAAGACTGCAAGAGTAGTGCAGGATGGGAGGTTTAACATTCTGCAGAGAAGAAACAATGAGGGAAAAGGGTCTAATACAAGAGTCTGGCAATTGTTCTCCTGGTGCATTCAGCCATTTGTTTTATTTTCCAAAAATTCACAGGCTATAACAGTCTCAGAATCAGGCATTCAGTTCTTATACCCCAACTTTACTGACATGTCCAGTAGTCTGTTGTGTGGGAACACTTGTACTTCTTTAGGGAACCCTCAGTTTAACAGAGCCCATCTTGAAAACTTCCTTAACTTTGGAATCACAGCAGATACTTCTATACAAAGTTTTGTTAAAATAAACAGAATTGGTCATTTCCATCAGAGGATTCAAAGGCTGACCTTTACCCATTATAGTTTGGGACAAAAAAACTGAAATCAACCGCTTACATTTTTCTTTATTTACAGAAACCTTCCCAGAGGTATTGCAGTGTGTGGCGATATCTGCTGTTTCACAATCAGTTTGTCAGCAATCCTACGCAACTGATGACATAACTGACAATATGTTATGTGCTGGAGTCATGGAAGGAGGAAAAGATTCCTGCCAGGTGAGGCGTACCAGATCTGTCTTTATACAAGTGGCCATGTTCATTTAACCATTGATAGATGGATCATGGGTATGGAGCCAGGGTAAACCCAAGATAAGCGGGAACAGAAGGGTTGGCATGATATCAAACTAAAACTCTTCCCTGTGACTTACAGGGAAGCACAAAGACTTCATCCAGTTCATCCTTGAGGGCCTCGGAAAGTCCCATCCAGAACTTGTCAAACAAATTGGCCTCGTTCCACTGAGAGTCACATGATAATCTATGGAAATCAGTGACATAGCCCTCCACCGGCCTTTTTCCCTGACTAAGGGATCTTAATGCAGTTTGAGATGTAGAAACACAGAAAGGGTTATTATAAAGGGTCTCCATGGTCTGACGGAAATCAGCCCAAGTGGTCATTAAAGGGCTGTTGCTTTGGAGGAAATGGTGCCCCCAAGTTTGTGGTTCACCAGATAACAATGTGATGGCGGTGCAGACCTTAATGTAGTCCGTCGCATACGTGTGGGGGTTTATGTCAAACAATAACTCACAGGATGTGACAAAGGATCAATACTTGCTTTGATCACAGGTAAATCATTCCGGGAGAGGCACTCTGGGCTCTGAATGGTGGGAGAGCTCACCTGCTAAGGCAGGAGGTACTCCAGCCACAGCAGGAGTATCTGGGTGAAGAGCAGGAGGCTAAAGGTCAAGTAGTTGCTGCTGAAAATGGGCCTGGCTATCTGCAACTCCTGAACTGACAGGGTTAAGGCCGAAATGCGAGTCCCCAAGGAATTCAAGGCTTCCATAAGCCCAGCGGGTTCCATGTATAGAGTGATAAGGGTCTCTTGTGTACTGTTGACCACTTGAGCACTGGTCCTGTGTCTGCCTCTTGGACACTTACTCTGTGAAGAGGGAGCTTTACAGCCGTTAGCAAGTCGCAAGTAAAGTATAATATGCAAGGTGGAACAGACCAGCTGTCAAAAGATGAAAACCAAAGCAAATAAGCCAAAGAAGGAGAACCAACAGACGTAGTGAGGGGAAGGCTGAGGTCAGGGACTGGCAGAGTTCAAGCGGAGATGAGAGACTACCCGGGGTTAGAGGTTGGCAGAAAACTAGCATGGTCAAGGGTAATAATCCAAAATGGGAAAACTATAGTAACAAACTATCGGCTACAAGACTCGATGCAAGAGCGCTCGAGACTGGCTGACATGGTCTTAAGTACTGGAAGCATCTGACGTCACACGCAGTGATATCAGAGGCATCCAACACCCGGAAGTCAGAAGAAAAGGATACAATGTGCAGCCGTGATGGCCATATGAGGAAAAACCCGATGAGTTGAGAGGTAGGGAACCAGAGCACAAAACACTGCCATAGAACTACACATGCTAACCTCCCACCTCATCTCACTGCATTGGTATCCACAGAACCACATATACTGTCCCCCTAGCATTTTCTGACTGCTGGAAACCAAAGTACCACACATTATGACAGCTGAGCTCCAGCCTGATGTTTCACTGTGCTTGTAGCCATAGAACTACACATACTGAGTCTGAACCACAGTGGGATGTCTTGAGGATAGGTGGAAACTGTGGCAAGGTTTTTGCTGGACATTTTTTACAGAAAACAAAAAAGCTGAAATGTTTAGGGTTTCTATACTCAATAATTTTTTTAGGAAAAACTGAAAATTTATAGGGTTTCTATATTCAGGAATTTTTGGACAAAAAGAGGCAAATTGTGCATTTTCCACAAAAGTATTTACCTCATCCGGATTCTAAGCAATGCAGCAAAGTGTTGCAAATTGTACATATTAAAATTAAAAGTATATGTTGGAACATTTTATTACATCTTTAAAAATGTTTTTTTTTCCTTTGAACTTTTGAGTACCCAGTTGTGTGCAATACTCCTATAGCAATAAACCCTTAAATATCAATTTAAAGTCTTTAAATAGCTAATGGATTAAGCTAATGATGTAGTTCCAGCTGTATTTTAAAAATTTTTGGTTATAAATGCACTGGAAACTAAAATATGTTGTATTGATATTGATAGCCCTATACTATAGAATCTGTAAACAAGCCAAAGTGTTCAAAATACAATATTTCCTTCCAGGGCTGGAGTTACATACAACTCACCCCTAGACATGGTTCCCTAGGCTCTACTTGTACCACCCATGACCATACCTCATTCCTAACATGAATCTACCCCATCCACTATTGATACAAAAAACATACTATAGGGTCCAAAAGTCTGAGTCCACTAACACAATCTGCTTTTATTTCAGAATTTCTGAAAACCTAATTTCTTTGACAAAATATACCATATTTCTCAAACAAAAATACATAATGTTCACTAATAATAGTAAAAAAATGTTTGCTAGTACATACTGAAAATCTGTCTGCAATTGATTGTACAAGTTTGTGTATAATTTTACAATCCATATTATACCAGTAGTCCTTTAGAGCATCCCAGAGATTGTCCAGAAATGCCACAGTATGTTTCAACTTTTCCCTTTTCAAGTGTTCCCAAGGATGTTCAGTGGGGTTGAGTACCAGTGTTTGCGGTGGAAAAGCCATGCACATTAGCACTCCTTGCTCTTCCATGGACTTAAGCTACACTGTCAACAGCTTCAATGTGTGTTTAGGATTGTTGTCCTGCTGGAAAATGAATCCTCTTCCACACAAATTTAAGTAAGAAGGGATAGCATGCTTCTGCAGAATGCAGTGGTACTTCTCTTTGGTCAAATTGTAGTTGATCTTGTGCAAGTCACCAACTCCAGAATAGGCAACGCATCCCCACACATATACTGGTATTCTGATGGTATGATCACTTTAGGTCTGCCTGGTATTGCTTTGGATTTCAAAAATTCAGAAAATCTTTTCAGTGTGCTTTGTACTGCCCCTTAGAAATATTCATCTTAGCTGCAATTTGGCACTGGGAAATTTTTTCAGCACTGAAAAGAACAATCTCTCCTTAAACTAATTTCCCTTGGCATGATTACAAAGGTATTTCAACTGATGTCCTTCTTCAAAGGCCCTAACAGGAGTACTTTCAGTAGCACTAGTAGAGACACTAGCAGGACCATACTAAATTTCTAAGCAAGTGGTGTGTAAAGATGATATTCATATAAATTGCAATTCCACATAAAGATTTAACAAAGAGATTAAAAAATCATCTTAGTGTTCAATAATGTATTCCTGAATAATAAGTATCAGCTGATTTCAAAAATTGACTACTCTAAAGGTTTTCATTCAGGAAGGGGAGGAAGTAAATGACTACTTTTAATAATAAATTGCTACTTGCCTCACTATGGCCAGAAAATCCTATTGACAGCTGTACATTTTACTGAGTCCTGGATGTTATTTTCATGCTAGCAGGACTACTGCACCTAAAATTCTGCCCACTTCACCTGTAATATATTTCTGACTATTGTACTCTGTCCAGTTTGATAAAAGAATAAAACAACAGAAGTACCTGGGAGCAGAGTTTAAGGTCTAGCAGAAGAGTTTACAACCCCTGAAAATATTTTTACTGACAATACTGAAAGAAAAAATAGTCACAACCCCATTTTTACTGGCACTCTTCTATGAGCCACCATATTTCTCCATGCACAGTTCTACTCATACAACTCAGCCACTGACAAAGTGAATAAAAATGTAAGAGAGTCTGCAGAATTAATTTAAATAAATCACACTGTCTTCCACTGACTTATTAAATAGCACAATAAAATGGCAATTAATGCAAAATACATTAATGTTTTATTGGTACATTAATGTTTTATATGTATTTTTCTTGATATTTCATAATGTTTTTACTGCCACACATAATCTTAGCTGTTTTTTACTGTCACTCATCCCTTTCAGTAGTCCTGCTAGCAACAATCTTGTCCACCTTTGTGTTCTCAGCATCCAGGAGTGACTGAAGATGATAGCTCTTAAGATAGGTGCAAGGGCAAAATTCATCAGGGACATTAGGATTCTAGTTGTAGTAAGTGGGAGTTTATTAGGAGGTGTTATTGTTCCTTTAATTCCATCATACTTATGAGTTTTTCACGTTGTGTTTTGTTTCATCCAGGGGGACTCTGGTGGACCACTGGTGTGTGATTCTAAGCTTCATGGAATAACATCCTGGGGAAATATCCCATGTGCGGAGCAGAACAAACCAGGAATATATACAAAAGTCTGTAACTACATGAACTGGATCCAAGAAACTATTGTAAAAGGAGATTGTATTTGATAGTCACACTCCCTAGATAACTGTGTTTCAGGCAGATATCACCTAAGAACTGCTGCTAACTTTCCCATTGGATCTGAAACCTCTGACATTTCTTTTTTCGTTGTATTTCATGCTCAGGATAACACTAAGGGCCCTGTGTCCAAATTAAAGTAGAACAATTCTGTGACAAACCAACTAACCATAGGGGGAGGAACAGTCTACAAAAATTAAATTCATTTACATTGGGATTTTAACCCCTTTGACTACTAAAGAGGCCTCTGGAATTCAGGAGTTAAATCCCATTTAATTCCTTGAAGACTAGAGGAGTGGGCAACAAATTGCTTCACAATACATTGTGTGTCCATCTTGTCCTCAAAGAGTTAAATTAATGAAAATTTTGTTTTATCCTCTGTGATACAGTTGGTTGGCACTCTACTTTCCTATTGAACAAATGGTTTTAAGTATATTTCAATGCATCTGGATGACCTTCCACCTATGCTGCAATGTATTCACAACTCTTTCTACAAGTAAAATTTGCTCATATAACTAGTAAATATAAGACCATTGCCTTGTAAATGATATAACCAAGTGAAACATGAATCAAATATAACTTCATAAATCCTGCACCAATATACATTTTATTTGCAACAAAAGAATACTTTAATTCAGTGAATGGTAAAGACATCTTCAATGCACTGGATAGCAATGTATTGGAGATGTATCTAGAATATAGGATAAAATCATTTCTTTTTAATATTTATATGTATATTTAAATACATGCTACAAAAAATGTCATTTTCTGTAAATGCATGGAACCCAATGTCTTGACTACTGTATCTATCTTTACTTGCTTGCTCGCATTTACTATTATTATACTCTCTCTGCTAAGTAAGGCTTTAGCTTACTGCTTGAGGAAAAAATTGGATGCCAAGCTCTTCCACATACAGGTCAAAGGGACAGTGCCTCCTAGGACAACGATGAAAAAAGTGCAGTAACATTTATGTTATTCGCAAAAACGTTTTAAAAAAAAAAAAGCATAAAAAGTGTTCTGTGTTACTATGGCAATAAGGACAGTCTTTTCTCTCAATTTTTTTATTTTGATTAAATCAGCTGCTTAAATCGTAGTAGCTGTTTTAGTTCATTCTTCCTCATCAAAGGCTTGATTCTATTAGGACTGGTAGAAAAATACAAATGATGGTGGTAGTGTTAAGTCACAGTTTGGTATTTTGTTACCTGTGCTATGACCAATTACTGCTATTTAAAAATATGCAACTGTCACTAGATTAGCCCCAATAGAAGCCAATGGAACAGCACACACCATTTGCTATTTTATTGCATGGGGAGTTGTTAACAAGCATTAAGGGGATGCTCTTTCTGCTGGTAATTCTGTGCTTAGGCCCCTAACACCACTGCTCTAAGATAAAAATAACCTGTTGAGTACTAGAGTGGTATGCTGTGCTTTGAAAAGCAAAGGGTTAAGCCCCCCAGCCTAACACTATTCTCTGCCCCATGCCCCACCCCATGTTTAACAAGTAAATTGCTTACCTAGATTTTGGAGGTCCAGCTGTGTCCACGACACTTTGTTGCTTCTAATAGAAAAGACAAAAATATCTCCCCCCTTTGTCCTGCTCAGGCTTTTAGCCAATACCTGTTAAATTATTTTTCACACTCCCATTGGATGAGAGATGGGGTTATGCAGGGCACATAATGTGCCTTAGAGTAACCTCTCCTCCCAGCCAATCAGCATCTAGCTGGAGAAGTCACACATGAGTGTAACATCACCCTTCATCTATTCAATGGTTAAATGGAGAGGTTAAGTTTAGTTTTGATGAAGGTGCTGGTGGACCAGGGCATTGAGGACACTGCTGGACCTCTGATATGTAGTGCAGGAGTGCTTTTAAAGGAGCACTGTGCCTATCTATAAACTGTTTGAGAAAACAGTTGCAAAGTCTCACCTTGGACAAGCAAAGATGTCTTAAAAATATACTCAATCATTATCAGCATTGTCAGAAAAAATTTGGTTGCCGCAGCACTCCAACACAATGACTTCCAATCCCATTTAACAACTGGAGGCAAACCAATAATATAAAACACTTGGTTTATTAGAAATTGTGTAAATCAAGCAAGAATAGGCATGAGTAAACTGGGACAGACAAAATGTAAAGTAGTTACCGAAACATTTTACTCGTTTTATGCTTCACACGGCTTAATTATAGATTAAGACCTTTCAGTAACTTCTCTACATTTTGTCTGCCCCACATTAACAATGCCTGTCCTTACATTTTTTTTAGATGATTTCTAATAAACAAAGTGTTTTATCTTATTGGTTTGTCTCAAGTTGTTGGATGGGATTGGAAGTCATTGGGGTGTTATGCACTAAGGTGTGATAAAGAGGTGGTAAAATGGAGATAACTTCTTTTGTCATATCACTTCTCTGTGCAGTGGTGGGATATCATGGCGGTACAGCAAATGTACTCTCTCACTTTGTGTCATGATGAGTTACCTTCCATCATTCAAGTGTGTCCTTTATGAGGTTAAGGTGTTCCAGTGTAGTAGCAATACACTAGATATATACCTGTACAAGGCATATATCAATTGGTGCATGTCCAATAATATCCCATGTCCTCTACTACCTCTTCTAGTTGTGTTGTTAAAACAATCAAATTACAGGTTTCTTCTGCCATGTACTGCCAACCCACACTTACTGAGTTCTTGGGAAGGAGTCAAAAACTTCACAAAAATAATCCCAAAGTGCGCCTGTGGAATGGCAAGGTTGCCAATATGTTGTGTCATGCGTAGCTCCTCGTTGGCATATCCCAAGCTACAGTTATTTTTCCAGGACGGCTATGCTAGAATTGTGTAAGCAGATTGTCAGTGGGGTGGGCAAAGGGATTGACTTGCACATATGGCAAGAAAATTCAACTGGTGGCAGATATGTGGACAAGTGGGCAGAGCACAGACTATATGACTGTCACTGCTCACTGAGTCTCCCTCCCCACCACCATTGGTAAGCAACACTTCTAGCTTACAGCATCAGGTGACAGCAACTATTCTTGCCTCTGGTTCTGACAGTTTGATTAAAAGGCAGCAGCAGCAAGGTAGCTCTTACCATCATCATGCCACCTTGTACATGCAGAGTTTTGAGATACAGTCCCACAAAGCCACAGATGGATTAAGTAAACTAGAGCATGTGATAAAGTAAAGCCTTGTTTCACACTCCTTGAAACTGGTTTTGTTTCTGTTGATGATAGCTCTGACATAATATCTGCCTTGAGAATGGGTGATATGGTGCATGTACCCTGCTTTGCCCATGTATTAAATTTTAACCAGATTCTTGGCAGAATCTGAAACCTTCAGAGAGATACTGAATGTCACCCAGAAAATATGTGCCTGTTTTAGCTGCTGCTACAGTGCATGCAAACAATTTATTCTCCATACAAAAGAGTAGCAACCTGTAAAATCACCAGATGAAAATTGAGGTCCCTTTCAGGTGGAATTTTCCTTTCTAAAAGCTAGAGCATTTGTAAGAGAAGATTAAAACCATTAGTCAGTAAACAATGAAAAACGGGAGGGCTTTGCAGGGAGCATTTTTGTCACCTGGACAAAGGCAACTAATGTGCTATGTTTGTGAGATGCGGAAACCTTTTCTGCAGGCAACAATGCTAGTTAGTTGAGTAGGGGAAGGAATTAGCAAAATTCTTCCACTTGATATATTAATTGCAGAAAAAACTGGGATCATCTCAGAGGAATTTTACATAATGACAACTCAGACATGCAAAGACATGTTAGCATGCTTTGGGCAAGATCTGCTCATAATGTCCATTAAAAGCAATGAGGAATACATTACTGCCACTTTGCTAGACCCTCCTTTAAACACTAAAGAGAGGTTGCCATAGTATCAGCCAGCACTATGAACCACTAGGTAACCACTTTATTTCTCTTTTTATTTTTTTTTTCAATTTATGTTTTCTTCTCTCTCTCTCTTTCATTCTGAGAGAGATGGACTTAAACGGTGATAAAGTGGAAATTACTTCTACAGTTTCTATGTTATTCCATGGACCCAATGCACTAAGATCTCTCCTGCATGAGAAATATTTGTATATAGGCTGTATAGAATAACAGTGGAAAAGGAGAAGTGATATCACTGGAGAAGTTGGACGAGATTCACTAAAGGTCGAATATGGCTCAAAATGTCCATGTCCTGTCAGCAGTGTTGAAGGCATATCGACAGTATGCACTAAAGTGCATTCAACATCACATCCCCATCAGTCCAGCAAAAATCTGCCCATACCAACATCCATCCGACATGCCTTCATAAGGTTCAAAAATTTTCCCTCATCACATCGACAATGTCCTTTTCCATATGGAAATGAAGTATAATGACTAATTTTCATATGCAAATGCAGGATAATGAGTTATTATCATATTCAAGGTGGTGTGTTTATATGTTAATGTGGCACTTCACCAGATTCACTAAACTCTGCTGGCAGCCTCTGCTGTCAGAGTTAACAGTCTCAACTTTGCCTACCTGAGACTGGCAAAGTTGGGATCTCCCTGTACTTTCCTATATAGTAAAGGGAGGAAAGTCCTTCCACATCGACAGCACTTCAACAATCCTGTATGATTATAGGGACCTTCTCCACCCCTCCCCTTGCATCTGTATATAGTGAATATGTCAATATGTGTGTACATAGAAATGTCAATAAAATCTAGGCCCTTCTCTCCTGTGATTGGCTGAAAGGAGAGAGATTACTTTCAGGCATGTATAGTGCCTGTGTAACTCCCACCTTCCATTCATTCAGAGTGTGAGAAGTAATATAATCAGGGATTGGAATGAATATATACCAATCCTTGTTTTTTCTTTCTACAGTGTCCTGGGCATAAGTATGTACATGTGTAAAATTAAGTGTAAAAATTATCCTTGTCTTAAATACTCAGTAGAGCACCATTAGTAACCAAAATACAAACACATATACAAAGGATATACCATCTAAACACAAAAATGCATATTATATCAATGCAACCAAATCTATAATACTGAGACCTCTTGGGGACAAAGTTTGTAATCCATAAGTCCAGGCAATATCTTGCTGCCTAAGTATTTGCAACCCCCACTTTTCTTATCTATTTTTTAATTACTTGTATGGTAATGCCTGCAATTTATATTATGACACTTTGGCTATGACATATTGGCTAATACTGGATCCTCCAAACATACAGGCCAATGTTTTTTTTTTCTTTTAAAAAGCTTTATTGGAAAAATGCAGGATATACAGAGTATCACAATACATAAGAAAAGAAGTAACATTGAAATGAAACCATCCGATATTTGATACATATTGCATGACATTCAGTTTCGATAGAATCGACAATGTAACTAGGGAAGGTCAATATCAATGGCTTGTGAGAGTCATTGTGAATGACTGTAATATAAGTGAGAGGAGGAATAGAAGGGAAAATAAAACAATAAGTAGATAGTGAAGCAGTAAATCGTCACATTCGAAAAGAGGTAGGGAGAAGGTAAAGTAGAAAGGGAACAGATGAGGAAAGAATAACAAGAGGGGAAAAGGGAGAGTGGAGGCGGGGTAAGAAAGGAATGTAAATACAGAGAGATGAGGAATCAGGAAAGCCAACAAGAAATAGGGAAAAGAAGTATAGGACTCAATGTGTATCTAGACCCTCAAGTATCCATAGCTGATGTGGAGTCAGTGTCAAGGAGTGACTAGGAATTGAACACGCTGACAAGTACAAATGAACTTAATATAAAACTTTATTAAGTAATACGAAAGGCAGGACATAAGGTAACAGGCAAATGTCAATAAACTACACACAGTAGTATGAAAATGACAAAAGTGGCAGTGGATAGTGGCACACCTTCACGAGACCAGGTAGGAACAATGGAGGAGCTTCCTTGCCCTTCACAGGACAGGTGATCAGAAACGGAATGGCCCTGGGACTACACGGTAGATGTGAGGGCAGTGCAGAGCACTCCCATACACAGATGGAATGGCACACCTTTACGGGACCAGAAAGGAACAGTGCAGGTACTTTCCTCACCCTTCACAGGACAGGTGGTCAGAAACGGAATGGCCCTTGGACTACACGGTAGATGTGGGTACAGTGCAGAGCACTCCCGTGCCCGGATCAGATGGCACACCTTCACGAGACCAGAGAGGAACAGTGTAGGCACTTTCCTCACCCTTCACAGGACAGGTGGTCAGAACGGAATGGCCCTGGGACTACACGTCAAATGTGGGGGCAGTGCAGAGCACTCCCAAACACAAAGTCGGCAAATGAGTGGAGTAGACTAGTATCCCCACAGGGGATACACTAGGTGGTAGCCAGATGGAGATAGGCTAGGAAACACAGGCCGGTACGGCCATGGGAGGTCAGACACACGGAGTGACCAACAAGCACTGCTTAACGGAAGCGAGCGCAAAGCGGAAAACACAGGGCAGCACGGAAGCCAAACCGAAAAACGGAATGATCACGGAGCGCAACATAGAGGGTTAGCCAGGAGACAGCCAAAGGTCAAAGCCGGATCGGATAGTCAGACGTCGCCAATGGTCATTAGCGGAACGGGTAGTCAGTGAAGCCAGAGGTCAGAGCCGGAACGGGTAGTCAGACGAGCCAGGAGTCAGAACCGGAACGGGTAGTCAGATGAGCCAGGAGTCAGAACTGGAACGGGGAGTCAGAAAATACACAGGAACAGTAATGCACCAACACAGAAATAAGCTCAGGTACACCACGAAAGGGCACCGGGAGTGACACAGGCTGAGATTTAAAAACCCTGATGGGTAGGTGGAGCAATGGCGTCATCAGCGTGGTGCCCTATAAGAATAGCTACTCAGCAAGAGCGACAGTTAGATAGTAAACAATGTTGCTCCAGGGCAATGTCAGTCACAGGCAATCATGGGGCACCGTGATAGCCCGTCACAGAAGGGGGGTATAGGAAGTGTAATAGGATCTGCAGCGTCTAAAAAGAGAAGCCAGGAGCTAAAGCAGTCAGTAAACATAGACTTACAATGGAGAGAGTAATGGTATAAACGTTCCATGTCCAAGATGTGAGCCATCTCCTGCCTCCAGTCTGATAAAGTCTGGGGTGAGGGGTTTAACCAGCGACACAGAATACACACCCGAGCCGCGGAAAGCAAGAGGAACCATGAGGTTAAAGTGTGGGGAGGGACGGGGTTGGTTAGGACATAAGTCCTGTATAATAGAAAAGAGTACAAGTTGAGGAGATAAGGAAAGTGTTAACCCTGATATAGTGCATATGTGGCCATGTATCGACGTCCAAAATGAATTTATCGATGGGCAGAACCAACAGATATGGGCTAAAGAAGCTGCGTGTGAACCACATCACCAACACCTATCATGTGTACCTGATTTGAATTTGAAGAGTAATAAAGGAGATCTGTACCACCACAGGAGGAGTTTGTAGTTTGTTTCTCTGTAAGAAGTATTCCTGAGTTGGGACCACACGCGTTTAAAAATCCTGATCTGTGATAGAAATACCTAGTTCCGCTTCCCAAGCTGTCTTGCTATGTAGCAAAAAGGGTAGAGAGTTGTCCTCAGAAGACAATCCTAATAGTTTGTAAAGTAACGATATTCCTTTGGGTATAGATGAGCCCCAGAGCAGAAGTACTTCAAAGGCAGTATGGGGTCTAGCCAGGGATGTTTTGAGAGACGGGAAGAGTAGGAAGTATTTGACTTGTAAATAATGCCATTGTTCACTAGTAGGCATGTGAAAGTGGGAGATTAAGTATTGAAATGAGGGGAGATCACTGTCTGGGATCAAGTGATCAAGGTCGACTAAACCTGCATGGTTCCAAGCAATAAAAGAAGTCCAGGGGGAAGTCAGGATTGCCCAGCATGGAACAGAGGGGAGAAGGGGCTGGCGCCAAATTATAAGCCTAATTACTCCATCTCCAGGTCCGGAAGAGATGTGTTAGGATCGGGTGAGATCTAACTAGGAGTTGGAGAGTCTTAGATTTGGACCACAGTAATTGGCATAGATCACTAGTTGGGAGGAGTGATTTCAACAGTTTTTCCCAATCTTGGTTTGGTGGTTGTCGCAGTAAGTCCTGCAAGGTCAGAAGGGAAATGGCACGATGATAAGTTTCCAGATCAGGTAAGCCCAGGACCCCCATATATGGTGTACGGTATAGGATCTCCTGGTGAATTCTAGGCTGTTTATTGCCCCAAAGGAATGAATCAGTCGTTTGATGAGGCGCAAATAGGAAGAGGTAAGGAGATAGGTAGTGCTCTGAAAACAGGAAGTATCTTGGGAAGGAGGACCATTTTCACTAAATTTATTCTACCGATCCAAGACACAAATACATGTGCCCAGTCAGAGAAATAATCAATGTGTCTAGACTGTGTGTTATTAAGTTTGAGACATTGGGGGTTAGACGGATACCTAGCAATTTAAGAGAGGGTAAGACCCAGGGCAATGGGTAGGAAGCCTGTAGTTAAACTTGTAGAGGAGCAGGTATAGATAGAGGTAGTATCTCAGATTTGGAATGATTGATTTTCATACCTGCTAAGGATCCATAAAGAGTTAATAAGTTGGATAATGCCGCTAGGGTTGCCTCTGGAGAAATAAGATAAACCAGGACATCGTCCTCAAAACATGTGATTTTAACTTCAGAGGAGCCCAATAGAATCACATGAATATCTGGATGCGTCCTAGTCAAAACGAGAACAGGCTCTAAGGTAAGAACAAAAAGTAAAGGGGACAAAGGGCAGCTTTGGCAAGTACCATTAGAAATGTGAAAGGAGGATCAGAAAAGGCCATTGACGAGACTTGTGCTGTTGGGGAAATGTACAGGGGCAGAATAGCAGTCAGAAGGCGAGGGTCAAACCCAAGTCACTTAAGTACAGCCGCCATAAAATCCCAGCAAACTTGAACAAAGACTTTCTCTGCATCAAGGGACAGGAGAAGAGCATGGGTAGAGGAAAGCTGAGAAGAATGGATTAGGAAAATGATCTTAAGAACATTATCTCTGGCTTCTCTTCCCAGAACGAAGCCTGATTGATCTGATCCAACAAGAGAACGTAAAAGCATCTGAAGTCTGCAAGCTATAATCTTAGAAAAAAGCTTGAAATCCATATTCAGGAGCGAGATCAGCCTATAGCTGCTACATAGTGCATGGTCTTTACCTGGCTTAGGGATGACTGTAATATGTGCTTCTAGATAAGAAAGTTGCCAGGACATACCATTAAGAATGGAGTTGAAGGTCAGCTGTAGGTGGGGGAGCAGGGTGTAGGGAAAGCATTTGTAGTAGCGGATTGTCAGGCCATCCGGGCCTTGGCTTTTCCCAGTCGGTGTGGATTTGAGGGCATGACGAATTACTATAGGAGTAATAGAAGAGTCAGGAGAGGCAGCGTCTTTGGGTGACAAAGCCGGTAAATCAGACTTAGATAAGAATTCATCAGAGTGCAGAAGGTGTAGGATCTGCTGTTGTAGTGGAATGTGCATTGTATAGGGAGGAATAAAAATCCTGAAAGGCGTCAGATATCTGCTCATAGGAATGAATGAGCTGAGATGGTCCAAACTTAATAGAATGGACATGGGATAAGGCCCTGTCTCATCATCTCAGGTTAGCCAAAGTCTTCCTGCATTTATTGCTGGATAAAGACCTTTGGTATTTAAACCACATATGAGACTTCAGGGTTTGTGAATGGAGATGGGAAGAGAGGTCAGTCCATAAGAAGGTCAATTTACGAAGTATAGAGGGCCACATAGATTGTTTATGTAAGGCTTCCAGATGGTATATGGACTTCTGAAGTAGGTCTAATTCCCTCAGCTTTTGCTTTTTACGCCAATGACTCTCAGAGATAAGAGATCCTCTTATATAACATTTATGGGCCTCCCTTATGGCAGTCTGTGATACTTCTGGTGTAAGATTAGTTGAGAAAAACAAGTCTAGATCGGCAGTAAGTTTAGTAACTAAAGAAGCATCAAAAAGCAGAGCATCGTTAAGCCGCCAAGTTCAAGTGGAATGACAAGCAGGGAGAGCGATATGGTTAGAGATACAGGAATGTGGTCTGAAAGAGTGATGATCTCTACTTGAGCATCGCGAACCACAGATAGTTTCGCTTGACTTAGAAAGATATAATCAAGACTAGAGTAAGAAGAGTGGGGATGTGAAAAAAAAGAGTAGTCACGAGATATGGGATTGAGAGAGCACCAGAAGTCAATTGTCAAGAGATCACGAAGAAGTTGGGCAATTTTAGGGCCTACAGAGGAGGAGGAAGACATATTTTTGCTGGAAGAAGCAAGGGAAGGAGTCAAGCATACATTAAAATCGCCTCCAATGACTAGATACCCCTCAGCAAATTTGCTAAGACGAGATAAAGTGGACCGGAAGAAACGCAGTTGTGAAGTGTTGGCAGTGTATAAGTTTGCAGGGTGTACGTTTCATAAGCTATACGATCCTTAAGGAAGAAGTAGCATCATCAGAATCTGATAGCACTTCAAGAGAGGTCCAGGGGACTCTCCAGCCAATAAGGGAGGTGACTCCTCTTTTTCTCGGAGGAAGAAGCATACAAGGCATTAGGAAATTGTTTGGTGGTGAACTTTGGGTGGTTAGAGCGTGTGCAATGAGTTTCCTGCAGAAACACAACATCGGACTGGAGGTGGATAAGCTCCCTATGTATCAAGGAACATTTCTGGGGGCTATGGAAACCATTTACATTATATGAAGTAAATTTTTATAGCAGTAGACATCATATGTGACAGGTATAGTCTTCAGTGCAATGGAAATCGTAGGGGAAGTGGCTATAGAGATGAAAGCAAAGTGAGGGGAAGTTCGGGCCCGATGACCACGTAAGTAAACAGATCCCCTAAATAGTGTGAAATTGAACAGGTAGGGAAGTAATGAGTGACTTTTCACCGCAAGAGACCTTAGTGAGTAGTGAAATAAAAAAAGAGTATAGAAAGAATATATAAAAGAGATTAAGTATTAGAAGATAGACAAATTAGTGATCAAGGGAGACCAGAATATGGTCTGGGAATGCCGCTGCAAAAACTCCACACACTGCGATTGCTGTGGTATCGATGCACTAACAAGAGCAGTGGGGGGGGAAGTGAAATGAATGAAAGAAGATGAAGGAAAGAGAGAGAGAGTGAGTAAAAGACATGCTCACATGCACTCAACAGGAGGTAGGAAGTACGAGAGCGAGTTGAGCACCAACTATGTTTCTGAAATGAAAGTGAAAAACAACAGTGTACCTAGCATGTGGAGAGAATAAAAAAGCAGACAGAAGGAGAAAACGGATGGAATTCCATGTTGAAGGGTATATTGAACATGGGGAAGAGCAACGTGTTGGGTTACTAAACACAACATTATTCATAGTTATGTATGTAACAAAAATACCAATGAAGCATGAGGCGGAGGATAGGCACAGTAACACATATGTAACTAGCATGACTAGCTCAGCAAGCAAGAAGGTACTTCAGAGGCCATCAAAACGGACAACCACCAGCCACTTGACCTCTGGAGCCAGACACCAGACGGAATGCACTCTCCCGTATCCAAGTTCTCACCACCCGGATCCGCCAGTGAGGAGCGAACCAGGGCGGCGTGATTCGACACCCGAGAGAGACACCCCCAGTCCCGCGATGCCTGTCCATCCACCCTGGGTGGGGGAGGCAGAGAGGCATCCCAGGAACACCTAAGGCCCGCAAGAATTAACAGTATAATTCAAAATCAAATGTATTTCCCATGACTGGGAAGCGTGTGAGGAAGGGTAATCCCTCCAAAACATTAATAGATATTGCAAACATAATATTACAACAGGTTTGTGAGTTCTGACCATGTCATTCTCAATAGAGATAAAACCTCCCCTCGGAATGACATATCCAAAGTCTACCATACAACCAATAACATCAAGTAGAGACATGGTTATACCAGGGAAAACTGACTGGAGAAAAGAAAAAGGCATTCAGGGTGAAACTCGCTAGCACAGCAAGGGCCAAGGGTCCGTCTTATGCGTAACCCGGGAACCCAGGGAACATCATCTATACAATACTAAAGCCTTGAAGCAGAGTATTGATGAGCGGAGCCAATTTGCTGAAGTAACAAAATGAGTAGCTAAGCAAACGTGTATCTTGTTTTTAAAGATAACACCCATTAATAGCTATAATGAATCAACTCTAAGGTTAACATTCAAGGCTCGGAACATGCGTAAAGGAGAGCCATATACAATAATCAAAGATTCTTCATAGCGATATCTCTGTGTGACGAGAAATGGGAGAGGCATAGGGAGACATGGGATTAGGGGGAGATGTCTCTAGGAGTAATTCAGATAGCCTACTATCGAATAAGCCAGTAAATCAAATAAAGTAAATGCAGACATTTGAGAGTTGACTCAAAAATGTTAAACCTGGGAGTGTTCTGAGAGTAACCCTGGGCACCTTTGAGGCCAGATGACATCAAGCAGGATCTCACAAGAGGTGATGGGGACATACAAAGTCTTAGTCCCTGAAGGAGTCTTCAATTGGAAATGGCAAAGGGTGTCTGAGAACAAATGTCCCAAGTGTGACACCATGTCAGTTAAATGGGGGGGATCATGACTGAACTCGAGGTGTCTGGAAGGTCTCTCCTCTTCTTCCACTTTGGGAAAACCGCCACTAGGTGTCATCTCAGCTGCTGGTTTTTCTCAAGTGATGGAAACAGAGGCTTGTCAGGGGATGGAGCAGGTGTTGGAGGGAGATGGATGTTAAGTGAGGTGCAAAATTCCTGAATGCCCGTGACATCTCTCAGTGTAGCGGAGAGGTTGTTGTGATGAGCGTAGAGGCTGAAGGGAAACCCCATTTGTACATTATACCCAGAGATCGAAGGTGACCAGTAAGGGGTTTCAGCTGCCTCTGTAGATATAGGGTATGAGGCGAGATATCTTGGAATACCTGCACGCCCACTCCTGCGTAGTGGATGGAGGGTTGATTTCTGCAAGCTTGTATGATAGCATCCTTATCTCGATAATAGTGCAAGCGGCAGATTATGTCTCGTGGGGCAGCATTTGAGCCGTGGAGTTTGAGCTCCCTGTGTGCTCTGTCCAAGAGAATACTGGTTGGTTCAGATTTGTTGATGAACTGGGCAAAAAGGTCTGCAAGAATGCCTGTAAGTCCTTCTGCGGCACAAATTCTGGAACATTGTTGAGTCTTAAGCTGTTCATGCTGCCTCTATTGTCAAGATCATCCATGCGATATTGTAATGGTGTGATCAATTCTTGCTGCAATATCAGTGTTTGTTCAATGTTAGAATATGCTTCCGATAGTTCTGCATTTGCCTCTTCTACCGCATCTAGCCATATAGATACCGCTTGAAGATCCTGGCATAGATCAAAAACAGTGGCCTGTAGAGAGGATCTGATATTGATCGCCAGCGATTTGAGGTCGTCTTTAGTGGATAAAGTACCCAAGATTTCAGGAGAGATAGGTGGATGGGTCTCCATGTCCGTGTTAGGTAAGCCTGTCAATTGCTGCACAGTAGAGCTAGTAGCCAGTGAAGGCATACTAACAGATAGGATGTTATGGTAGTTCCGCGGCTGTAGAAAAGGAGCCAAAGTACCAGTTGATGACAGAGGCGAGACCCCAAATGTGAGGGTTTTTTTTCTCCGATTAGGCATGGGGAAGAACAGATGACTCCCAATGGAACCAAGCTGTAGGTTAAGGATAACCCGCTGTAAATGTATAGTTGGTGCAGGAGATCATCTCTTACGCATCCGACTCCATCGGCAGTTGGGAACGCCTCAGTACAGACCAATTTTATTTATTTTTGTGTTTCCTTTACTTATTATTTCTATTTATACATTTCAGTTTATCTCTTGTTCCTCTTACCTCGGCTCTTCCTGTCCTCCTTTTTTGTCTCTCTTTAGTACAGTTAATAAGATCTCCATATTATTTAGTGTTCAAATATTATAGAATGTGCATATATTCAAATATGCAGAATATACTAATCCATTTTTTTGCAGCTGCAAAATTTTACAAATATATTATAGATAAATTACAAGGGAGGACCAGGGTATCCTTGAGATGCTACGTGATTTGTACATTCATGTGAGTATGAAAAAAACATCACACTCATGCACACTTAAGCCTCTGTGCTTGTTAAATTTAATATGGGGCTCTGTACCTGTACCTCATAATAATACATTTTTACACTTTCCCTACAGCAAGAGGCACCGTGGTAGGGGTCTCCTTGGGCACTAGACCCCATATTAGTATTTTTATGTTTATTCCCCTTAGTGATGTTAGAGGGAAGGGCTTCCATACCTTTTCCTTGGGAACACATTCAGTGTCTAAAACACATAGTAATCTTTTTTTTATACCTTTCTCTTCCCTTTGGGAGAGTAGAAGATATGGACCCAATCCATTCAAAGGTCATTTTATTAATTACTACATGGGTCGCAGATCCCATATTAATTTTATTTTACACATTCTTTCAAAGATGGTGAGTAGAGGGGTCATTGTATAGAAAATGATAAAATAATATGGGGTGAATGGATCCTGTATTATTTTTTTAATACTCTCCATCCTGATCTCATATTCCTAGAGAAGAGATACTGTTATTCCACATATTTTTAAATCTATTTTTAAATTGATTAATCCCTTATTCTAGCTACACTGGCAATGAAGGGGTTGATAAAAGTTTATAATATTATATCAGGGGGATGAAATGATACTCTCTGAACCCCTCGTGCCTGGTTTCACTGGTAGCCACAAAACCACATTTTCCTCTGTCAGTCCAGCCAAAGAATATGAATCTATGTGAATAATATTCTATGGGTTTCAAAAATAAATATAATCAGGAAGTGTTAGCACAAACTGTGGATGACACTGCAATAGTGGAATTTAGTTCACATTGTATCTGGTTTGTTGCGGAAAAACTGAATTACCTAGCATTACCATTTCCTTTTGGAGCTTACTGTGCAGCTCTAAAATGGCTCTGATCAGATGTTAGGGGGTTCAGAAAACTGACCCCTTCAGATGGAGTGCAACCCTGGAAATCTGTCTCTCAGGCAGAAGTGCATAGGTTGTGCGTCTGGTCCCCATAGACCTGTTGTATCTGTTTTTCAAAGCCCAATATAAAGGATCTATGGGAAACTACATCACACAAGACAGAAACATCAAAGCAATGTATTTTCCCCCACTGGTCTGCCATGAATCACAATGCAGTTCCAGGTTAATCATCAGGTCTCCACCGAGGAGAGCAGATGTACAAATGGGTACTATGTACGTGACAGTTTAGAGTATAAACTGCCTGCTGGCATCCATTAAAAAATATTCCACTTGTTTGCAGTGGCTCCTCAGATTGTGAGCAACAGAACCACGGCAAGGTCCTTCCTTGATCTGTTGAAAAATGTTGGAGGAGCTGCGCTCCTTGTCCTATTCTAGGACAATTATAAATGCTAACATATGGTTAACTTACATACTGGAAAGATGCAAATAAATATGAGCAAATAGTGGTTATAAAAAAAATAAGGTACCTATTGTTTGAGTACTTACCGTAATTCTGCAAGAACCGAACAGCACAAAATTCTGCATAAAGTCAATCATTGATAAACATGGAACAAGTTAAGAGCACCAAACTATGTGTATGGCAAAATGATATGGATCTAACAGTGGTCATGAAACAAATGAAATAGCTGATATATATCGAGTACTTACAGATGATTTTCATGAAATCAGAATTATTTAGCACAGAGACAATGTCAAGTAATATTTAATCGCCAAGAGCAATGATAATTTTGTTTCCATTCTCAACAGGGAAACATTGGTTATTGATGGTGACTCAAACGATATCATGTAATACCAAACTCAATTAGTTTAGCATAACTGTTTAGATAAAGCATAAAACATTCAGTTAAAAGTCAAGTGCATATTCTGATTCTGTTTGTTATGTATGGTATACACACCACAGGCCTTATGCAGAATGCAAAAGGTGAGAAATTCTGGAGCAACCCAGTTGCACAGTAGGGAGAGAAATGCAAATTTCTGTTGATCTAAATGGGGATTTTAACCCCTTAAATGTTAGAGAGGTCTCCAATGCATTATGAAGTATGATTTAGTTTGTCCACTGTCATGCATTTGGATTGCCCCAGAATTATTAATAATTTTTCACTTTCTGCATAATGGTCTAAATATATTGTTTACTAAATAGAGATATATAAAAATCACTTTTTAACGCCTTGGATATATGATGGAGATGTGTAGCATCTGGTTGGTTAAAGCAACGTATGGAAAAATCTTAAGAAAAAAAATCACTGTTCCATGTGTACTTACCCAATATATTCTTGAATGCCTATTCTTTGAGTGCCAGAGAACATTGCAATGCATTGAATACCTCTCTGGCACCAAAGGGTTAAAGACAGAATACCTTTATTAAAATAGTAATTTTTCTATTTTGAATGTTTTTATAAATCAGTGTTTGCCCTAAGATGACCACAGCTGAGAAGCCCATCGCTGAAAGAGTTACAGAGGACTGCTTCTTCAAGAGCTGTACTGGAATAACATTTGTATCATGCAGTATTGTTTTCATTTTTTAACTCTTTCAGTACTGGGTCATTTAGTTTTGCTCACATTAGAAGGAATACTGACAGTGCATTTATATTTTGAAAATATGCCCTGCATCAAGCACAGGGGATAATGTTTTCTTCTTAGTATATTAGACTTACTAAGCACAGGAATGTTAAGTCAATGAGCAAAGTATTCCACAAAATTCGAAAGGTTACTTACCATCTGTGTTGTACTATCTGCAGAAAATATCTAGATAGCTTTAGGATTTAAAAACTAAATTGCAACATTTTAATTACTACTCCTAATCTTATTTTAACTTGTTCAAAATAATATTCAAAATACCGTATCAATATTTGAACCTATAGCATTAGAATATATTTATTAGGATGAGAAATTGTGGTTATTCCGGTTTATATTTTAATAGTTGGTTTGAACAGGTAATCGGCAAGAATTCATCTGAGTTATTATGAGCCCAGCCTAACAATATTACTAAACAAAAGCAGAAGTAATTAGATAGGAAAGATATAAGTATTTAGAAAAATGGTCTAGCAGACAGACTGGGAGGTATGAAAGTGAGATGGATGAAAGTTCGCTTCAAACCGAAATCACTTTTTTTCCACTTTATTCATGGAATTTAAATCAAATATATTAATGTAATTCACCCCCAGGTAAAGAGTTTTCCCTATATACTCCCACTGTGCAAACTTTCCAGTATAAAAAGTGGTGATTACTTGATGTTGGCAATTTATGCTTGGGAGAGAAAGAGAAAGATAGGTACTGATGTTTTGATGTTAGCTAGTGCAAAAGCATACAGTCATAGAGGGGGAGCTGGAATTGCTTGATTTAAGGAATATTGGTTCTAGTCAGATCTCTGGTTGCTAGTGGGGAGTGTAGGAATGATTTGTAGACAGTGACATGAACAGGTAGTATTGGCAACGTTCTTGCAGGAATTTCATTGGAAGTAGTGAAAAGGTACACATTTTTATAGATTTTCTTTCCAAAGACATTTCTATGAAAAATTTAAAAAAGTATTTTCATCATAGAAATTTGAGTGAAAAGAAAACTAGACTTTTCACGCATCCCTAGAAGGAAATTAAAAAGATCAACAATTCAGAAAAGTAAAGAGGCTGACGTACTAAGAAACTAGAGTACTCTGGGGGCAAACAAACTGCACCATAGGGGGCAAATAAAATGTCTCCCAAACTCCCATGTAGATAGGCCTTTTAAAGGGATAGTATTACTTCAAAATTACTATCCCTCATATTGTAGCTCTTAATAAACTGAGTTAAATGACACCAGCGGCATCTCTCAAACCTTTATGGTTTAAGAGATAGCCGCTTTCAAAGTTTCCTCTCCCCTGCTGTCAGCGTTCTGCTGCCAGCAGGGGAATCCGGTCCCGGGACAGGCGGAGGCTCTTAAACAGAGCCGATATCTCATTATGGAAAGAAAAATGATTAATTGAAACAGTCTTCTACGTGTGCTTGGTTACTAAGCACACGTAGAAGACTGTTTCAATGAATCATTTTTCCTTCCATAAAGAGATATCGGCTCTGCTGAAGAGCCTTCTCTTGATTCAGAGACTGGATTCTCCTGCTGGCAGCAGAACGCTGACAGCAGGGGAGAGGAAACTTTGAAAGCGGCTATCTCTTAAACCATAAAGGTTTGAGAGATGCCGCTGGTGTCATTTAACTCAGTTTATTAAGGTCTACAATATGAGGGATAGTAATTTTGAAGTAATACTATCCCTTTAACCTCTGGGATGTCACTCGCCAGCACATTGCCAAACCTTTCTAGTATTCAAGGGTTAAAAACCTTGGTCAGTGGGACTTTTTATTTGTCCACTATGATGAAGTTTGTCTGAGAATTACTCCATATCTACTCAGTACAGCCTCACTGAAACAAGAATAGAGCATATTGAAGGAAAAAGGGAACCTATGAAGGCAAACACAATGAGAGATATACAGAAGGAAAGAGAAATGAAGAAAAGAGATTTGTGAGAATGTCGAGATAAGAGGTACGAAGAAAAGTTAGCTAGAGAAGAACTAATTAACGCAGTGATTCTCAACTTTAGTCCTTGGGGCACACCAACAGTGCAGGTTTTCAAGAGATCCCTAATTAATTACAGGTGAATCAATCCCAATGACTGAACCGCTAATTACTTACCTGCGATTAAGCAGGAATAACCTGAAAACCTGCACTGTTGGTGTGCCCCAAGGACTAAAGTTGAGAATCACTGGATTAAGGAAACACAGTGAAGAACTAAGGGCTCGATTCAAATGTTGGAGTTAAAATCAGCGTGAAGTAAAAAAACTGGCTTTGCGAGTTAAACAAGACTGGGTAACGTGAGATTAAAATCTTCCTTACCCAGAAGAGTTAACACGCGATGGCCTACAAAACACACGAAGATTACAAAACTGGAGTCGCCAAATATTTGACCTCATCGTCGACGCCAAACACACGATAAACGCGAGAAACGTTTCCAAAAAAACAAACAAACACGCGAAACGTCCAACGTGACCCAGTCCCAGCCAATCACAGCACCCCAAAGTATCAAGTTGAGTCGAATAAACTATAAATAGACCCAAAATCACCTACACACCTTTGTCTGTTATCGAGTTCCCAAGAGCTAGATATCAGGACCCAAGGAGTGGAGGTTAGTTTTCAGAGAAAGGGAGTTTAGGCGGCACACACACAGACAGGTAGAGGGAGAGTTTGGCAGCACACAAAGCGACACAATACACTTTTGAACATACAAATACACGCATCCAAACACACATTACACGCATACACATAGCCCATATTTTTTTGTAAAACACACACACACACTTTTTATCTTTATTTTGACAGTGCGAGTCTGTGAGTGCAAGTGAGTGACAGAGAGTGAGTGAGTGAGTGTGTGAGGGCCTGAGTGAGTGCCTGGGTATGAGTGGGTGAGAGGGATGGAGAGGAGAGGAGAGGAGAGAGGGGTGGGGAGTGTAGGAGGAGAAGAGGAGGAGATTTAGGGGGGCAACACTGGTCAGGGTAGGAGAGGGAGATCTCTGGGGCGGAGGGGCAGCCACCACAGAGCAGGCACATCCAGTGCAGGGACAGAGAGCGCGGGATGAGGGGTAGTCCCCCTGCACCACACACAGCCAGGGCCAGTGCAGGCAGGGCTGGAGAGCCACAGCCAGGGCTCTCAACCAACCTCTGGGGGTGAGGAGGAGGAGAGGTCAAGAGATCCCAGATTCACAGAGGAGGAAAACCTGGTCCTCTGTAAGGCTGTGGTTGCCCACTACAGATACCTGTTCCCCAAGGGGCCTAGAGCTGGCCTGTCATCTAAGAGGAAGGCAGCCTGGAAGGAGGTTGTGGCAGCTGTGAATGCTGTGTCCAGCCGCAGCTGGTCAATGGAGTCTGTAAAGAAAAGGTGGACAGACTGCAAGGCTAAGAAAAGACAGTAACATAGTAACCCAGTAATCAATGTTGAGAAAAGACCTGTATACATCTAGTTCAACCCTTTCCCATTTTTGTCTACCATTATGAAGGTGAAGAAGAAGATGGGTGAGCAGGCCTTGCACGCTGCTGGAACAGGGGGTGGTCCTCCCCTGCGTGTGGAATACAGCCAGTGGGAGGAGGCTGTGCGTAGGACCATCTCCTCCATCATGGTGCGTGGTGTCCCTGGATGGAGTGACACCGGGGATGAAAGTAGCCTCCAGTCCACTGGTAAGTGCATCAAGGCCCACACACAGATCACACCAGTTCTGACACCCACCAGACAGAGGCCAACACAGTGACACCTGAACACATGGACAGCATTCCACACCACAATTCAGCCACAAAGCTTAGAGGGATGTCAAATAAGAACAGAATACATGACCAACCCAGCCTGAATGGTAATGGTCAAGTCCCTGTTGAACCCCCTTCATGCTGTCTGAATCAACATCATACACAGCACAAAAACAATGCACACTGTCATGTGTCAGTCACAGATCCAACTGTTATGTCTATCACAATGTCATACATAGAGTGACAAAGAGGTCAGCACACAACCCCTGGAGTGCCACAGGGATGAGTAATGCATTGGTCGACAATACATTAGCTAGTCCCTTGGCACCCAAAGGATTACCAGAGAATAGCAAGGAGGGGAATTGGTGAGTTTCCTATTGTATTGTTACTGCATGTCAGGGCTAGGCGTTGTACATGTAGGTAGTTAGTCCAAGCGGAATAGTCAAGGTTCAGCTTTCTGCATCATATGTAGCTTGAAGAGTGGGGATGGCCAGGGGGCATTCACTGCCATCCCCACCCTGCAGGACATATGTGATCCACAAGACTCAACCATGATGGGGGGGGGCATTCACTAGGGTGTCAGAAAGTGGTGACAATGTGTACATGACAACTGCAGTGTCATCACACCTGCAATCCCTGCGTTGTTCTGTGGAGCCAATGCACTGAGATCTAAACAACACATGACATACCAGTGCTTAGAAACATGTGAAAAGGTAGAAACAACCTCCAATAGTACATTCTAACAATGCACGTTTGCTGTGTGTTAGGATTTTAGCTGTCCTGGGGTGTGTTTGTGTGTCCTCCAGCTGTTTGGGTTGCTGGGTTCCACAGATCATTTTGGTTGGCGTGCTTGGTGTGGTTATTACTGCTGCCGACATCATTGAGTGATTGGCCTCTGTAGCCATAGGTCCTCACTGGTGCATTGCTGTGTTTTGAGGTCCTGGTGTGTTTGCTGTTGAGGCCTAGGTGTAGAACGTGCAGTGGGTTTGTGTCACTCAAGGTGTGATGGTTCAGTTTCGCACACCACATTGATCCTGATGAATGGGGATAGCAAGGAGGTATATGCCTTGCCATCCCCACTGCTCAGGATACACATGATGACCTAATCCACACCACTGTAGGTTAGTGTAATCAATGTATGTGATCACGTCAAACCTAGCAATGTGTGTTAGGATGGTAACCAATGCATTGCAAAGCAATGCAATGGATACCATCCTGCCACTCAATGGTTCACGTCTTAATGTAATAGTCTTGCAGCACTCCTGTCACAGCTCACATCACTTATTACATCATGTCATTTCCCCACACAGCACACCAGTAGGCAGGAGTGGAGGACACAGGAGGTTCCTCCTCTGAGGAAGCCACCACCTCCAGTGCGCTCCCACCACCACCAACACAGCAGCAGAGGCAGCAGCAGCAGTGGCCATCTCATGGCCCCCAGGGTCCACCACCCCACCAGCAACAGCAGCCGCAGCAGCAGCAGTGGCCATCTCATGGCCCCCAGGGCCCACCGCCACACCAGCAACAGCAGCCGCAGCAGCAGCAGTGGCCATCTCATGGCCCCCAGGGCCCACCGCTCCACCAGCAACAGCAGCCACAGCAGTGGCCATCTTATGGTCCCCAGGGCCCACCACCACAGCAGCAGCAGTGGCCATACCATGGCCCCCAGGCTTTGCCCCACCACCAGCAGCTGCAGCAGTGGCCCCAGCATGGCCCCCAGGGTCCACCTCCCACAGTCCAGCACCGGTACACTACTCTCCAGGATGTACCAACAGCCATGGGGAGGCACCGGATGCCCGACATCGTGGGGATGCCACAGCATGGGCCACTGCAGGCAGCCACCAGGCCACAGCCGTGGGACAGTAGCCAGTGGCCCATGGACTATGAACATTTTGACCTCATTGGCCAGCCACAACGGCCACAGGCCCTGGTGGTGGTCACCACACCATCACCGCCCCAACCCACAACACCCCCACCAACCATGTTAGCCACACATATGGCGGATGTGACATCCCCAGGGGGTCACTCATCTGGGGATGTAGTGATGGGGTCCCCATGCTCCCTCCACATCCGAACATATCAGTACACCCCATCTCCCCCACCACCTGTGGCGGAGCCACAGGACAGCCAGAGGGCATCCCCACCACTGTCCCGTTCCCCCTCCACACCACACACTCCTGGCAACACCATGGTGATGGATCAGGAGTGTCTGGTAATCCAAAGGAGGCAACTCAGGGTGTCCAGGAGGTGTGTGCGGTCCCTCAACAGGGTGGAGCAGCATATGGCACACCTCCTGGACAGCATGAGGGCACTGGAGGCCCATCAAGTTACTCTCAGCACCTACCTGGTCACCCACACCAACAGGATGACAGCTTCAATTGACCAGGTGGTTGCTGAGCTCCGTGAGAGTAACAGGCTGGAGATCATCCACCAGGCCCAGGCCTCCAGTTCCAGTGCCACAACTCCTGCCAGCACTCCACCAGTGGCACCCCCAGCCTCCAGAACCACTAGGGCCTCACGGCATCAAGTGCAGGAAGCCACCCCTGCAGCCCCGCCCAAAGCACCCCACAAGAAAAGGAAATAAATGTGCAGTTGTTGCTTCAGAACATGTCCATGTCTGTGTTTTATTCAGATGATACAGTTAGAGGGGCAGAGTTGTCTCCAATGCATTGCAAAGCTATGCAGTGAACACAACTCATACACATCTAACATGGGTGTCAAGTAATGAGTTGTCTCCAATGCATTGCAAAGCTATGCAGTGAACACAACTCATACACATCTAACATGGGTGTCAAGTAATGAGTTGTCTCCAATGCATTGCAAAGCTATGCAGTGAACACAACTCATACACATCTAACATGGATGTCAATTAATGAGTTGTCTCCAATGCACTGCAAAGCTATGTAGGGAACACAATTCATGCACGTTGAATGGCGTCACAAACTTTTACAGCAGGGGTGGACACACACAGCACACACAGACATGTTTGTCCAAGTTCAACTCACAGACATCTGAAAGCCAAACAACATCAGGGTGTTGTTCCATGATGTGACTTGAACTTAAACAACATGAACACATTAGATATCTCAACAGATCAACCACATGATCACAATTAAGGGGATAGTAATGCTTAGGATGTGTCAAGACATATGTAGTTGGGTTCACCCCCCTGATTGGAACAAGGGAACTCCCACTGCTGAAAGGTGTTTCATTCCAAGGTTATCCCAGCTCAAAGCTTGAAGTCATAGATCAAATATCACAGTGGCCTGAAGGTGTCAAATGGCACTGTGGCTACATCATCCTATGGGGATCCATGGTGCAGGGACCGGAGCTGTCCATAGGATGGTGTAGTAACAGCGCCATTTGACACTTTCAGGCCACTGTGATAATCAATCTATGAATGTAAACTTTGAGCTGGAACAACTTTGGAATCAAACACCTGTCAGCAGTGGGAGTTCACTTGTTTCACTCAGGGTGATAAACTCTACTGCATGGATTTTCAAACATTCAATGTATTACTATCATCTTTTCAAAAAACATGAAGAGGGAGAAGTAATCAATGATACAAGATAGATAGTCATATACGATCATATGTTTTATTGACATCAACACTAACAAACAGATGATCCTCATGAACGTGGAGCAAACATGTCACTGGAACAAACTTCTGGACCATGAGGAATCATGCCATGGATGCCTGCAGAGAGTGGAAACACGATTTGAAGGTGCAATATGAACACAACAGTCATGCTATTGCTTTACCATCATCATGCCCTTGATGTACACAACACATTGCTCAACAATGCTTTGGAGACCTTACTGGCACTCCACAGAGACAGCTTTGTTATGTGACAGAGTGAACAATCAGTTGCTTGTCAAGGTGTTGTCGAGCCATCATGACCTTATGGTTTTAGTATCTGCCAACCCTCTGCTGCTCCACAGGTCCCTGTGGCAGCTGGGGGGCGTCCTGTTGTTGCAGCTGGGGTGCTGCTAGAAGGTGCTGTCCTCCAGGTGGGGATGGCACTTCAGATGGAGCATGAACAGTTGCAGGAGGTGATGGCTGTTGGACAGAGGTGCTTGACAGAGGATGGTGAGCCCCAGGCCTCTCACGCCTTTGCCTCCTCTGTCGTCTCAAGTACAAGTATGTGTACATACTGCTGTTGGTCTGTTCTCTACCAGTCACACACACTCTCTCTCTCACACTACATCTGAGGAGGGTGGGCTGTCACTTTTGAACAGCAATGGGTTGTTGTCCATGAACAGTCATGTGGTCATGATGGACTAATGGTAAGGTGTGTGTGTGTGTGGTTAGTGGTGTGATGTGTTGTAATTGGTATGTACCTGTCAGATGTGTGTTTTGTCTCCATGGACTGCTGAGGTTACATAGGTGAGCTGGATTTGTTGTTGGAGTGACAGGTGTGCATGTGGTGTTGTGTGTTAACCCCTGTTGGTCAGAGGTGTTTTGGGATGGCTTATGTTGTGCTGCTTTGTGTTCCCCTTGTCCCTGTGGGGTTTCTTGATTCTTATTGTTTGTCTGTGTAGGCCAGTGGTTCCCAACCAGGGTGTCATGTGATGTTGGTGCCCCATGTGCACCAGCTCAGGGTGCATCACTTTTCCCATGTTGCTATGTTCTTCATTAGTGATTGGTAATATTGATTTTACACATTTTTGGGGAGATGTGTGTATGGGACATTTGAAATACTATTCCTCCTCATTGCCATTACACAGTGGGACCTGATGCTGGACATATGTTATGTTTATTTGGGTATTCCCTTGAGCCCTCAGGGGGTGCCCTGGAAGCAGGTGGAAGGCTTGTATTTGCTGCCCGCTTCCTCCAATACCTCTCCTCTCCTCACGCGTTGGCATTGTGCCCACGCGTCAGCGAATTGTAGAATGCGTGACGCCAGGCAGGGGACAATGCTGACGTGTGGGCACAATGCCAATGCGTGAAGAGAGGAGAGGTATTGAAGGAAGCGGGCAGCAAATACAAGTCTGCCACCCGCTTCCTCCTATGTCTCTCTCCCCTCCTCCCGCTTCCTCCAATGCCTCTCTTGTCCCCAGCCTTTTTTATGCTGCGGGCTTCACAGCCACCCGCAGCAATGGCACGTTAATGAATGAAGGGAAGCGCTGCAGTCAGAATGCAGCCTGCTCCCTCAATTGTATTTTAACCCTATGAGTGCCAGAGTGGTATGCAATGCATTGCTTTGCAATGCATTACGTACCACTCTGGCACTCAAAGTGTTAACTTAGATCACATCCATTTATAATGTTCTACCGTTTGACGGAGAGTGGAGCAAAAGTACTAATAGCAATGGGACACAGGAGGTAGGGCATTACAAATGAATGAGATCTAATTTAAACTATGTGTAATAATAGTCTTTTAATGAAAAAAAATTAAAAAAAAACACACACACACACACACAGATATATACAGGCAAGGTATGTAGTCCATACCTTGCCTATTAACCCTTTGGGTACCAGAGGGGTAGGAAACATGCTAAGCAATGCTTTCCTACCTCTCTGGTACTCAAAGGGTTAATTGTGGAATAAAAGACAGATTTGTCCACGACATGGAAGTCCATGCGGTGGATGTGGATGGGGTTAGTATGTCGCATATATGCAATATATGTGACATACTAAGGGGGTGGATGTGGAAGGGGGCATTGTGTAGTGCTTGGTGTATTTATTGATTGTAACCCTTTGAATGCCACAGAGGTGAGCAGTGCACATCCCTATGGCATTCAAAGCTGTCCATGCTGCTGAAAGCCATCTCTGTGTTCCCCTAGTGGCTGGGTAGGGAAAAGCACAGAGAATGCTGTTCAGAACTGGCGACGGTGGTTTTTTTACTCTGCCTCCTGTGCCATTCTCCAAAAAATGTAGGCGTTAGATTTCTGGAGAGAAATGTTGCAATTTAACACGCGTTAGCCCTAACTCAAACATTTGAATAGCTTTTGGCGTCGCTTGTACATTATCCTCTATGGGTGAGATCTTGCTGTTCTGGCGACGGGCGACGTGTGTTTCAGAACTGGCGTCGCTTGTTACTAGTGGAACATTTGCATTGCTCAGTTGATGTTAAAACCAGCATCGCCAGTTTTTTCTGGTGACGCCAACATTTGGATCAAGCCCTAAATCACACCATTTCCTCAACGCATTGCAAAGCAACATGTTATATAATATTCTGTACCTCAAAAGGTTAATACATAGCATTAAACAAGATGCAGATGAAAATACCCTCCCCCCCCCAAACAGCATTAAGGGGAGGATTGGTAACATAGGTAGCTTAGAAATTTAACATTAGACAGACATAGAAATGAAACATGCATTTGAGTATCAGATTTACTAAATTCACCATAGTACATTCACTCATTCACTCATGAGACTTATGTGCTAAGAAGAGAAGAGCACCAGCTACTCTATAGGGGGCATAAAAATACCCCCATTGTTTTCTTTTAACCCCTTAAATGCTACATGGATAGCAAATACTTTGCTATATGTTGGATGCCTTTCTAGCATTTTGTTTGTTAAAAGCCCCAGTTAAATAAAGGGCTGATTGTGATATAGGTAGAAAGGAAGGGTTTAGAATTAAAGGAATAGAAAAGGTTTTAGCTGCTGTCCCTAATAGGTATAGGATCTTATGTAAAAGAGAGTCCTTCTGAATCCATAAATTAGGGACTATGGCTCTGGAGGGACTTAATGAGGAAATGGAATTTGCCAGTTTCTTGTAGGCAATTGTACTGAGTATGAGGGAACTTGATCATTTTTTTTGGATTGATAAATAAAATAGAGGGGAATAACTTATGTGTGAGTGTATCCTTGTCTAAGATTAAAAATATTGTTGTTTTATGGAATATAAGTAGTGGAGTGTCTGGAGACAGTCATGTGGGCATTAATATATGTGCCCAGTTGTCCCTGGACGGAACATAAGCAATTGGTTAATGTCAGGATGTGGATGATGGGGAGGAGAGGGGGTGACGATTGCCCATTGTCCTCACCTGTATAGATAAATGATGTGTAATTTCTATATTGTGTTTGGTACTTAATATGAGTCTGTTTGTATGTACCGATGAACTTGGGCACAACAGGTTAACAGATAATGTGTGCGGGAAGCATCAATTGGGACGTGATGTGAGGCTCCATTGATGTCGTTACTAAGGGAGAATATGTTACGTATAGTGACTGGAACCCAGAACTGGTTTTGTGGAGGAATGTGTTCCACGCATGTGCGGGGGATGAGATGCCTGAGCATGTAAATGGAACCATTAAAAAAGGAAACCAGGGAGGGGAGCTGGAACACAGGCGCACTAGAGATCTAGTTAGATCAGTATCCTGGAAGTAAGGAGTCGGTGATACGCACGTGCGTTCCAGATTACTTCCTGAAACTTGTTTGTTTTGGACCAGGTTGGAGCCAAAGAGGAGTATCGGCGTGTTATAAATGGGCATTTGCGGAGAGGAAATATCATTTAATATTTAAGACCCCGATGAAGCATCGTGAGCTAAGAAACGCGTTGGGCTAATGGAATAGAAGAACTAGTTATATCTGTGCAGATATATTTTATTTGTTTTTTTATATTTTATAATAAATAAGTGATTACTAAATTCCGTCAAAGCCTTAGAATATTCTTTCCAGTTGGGCTTCTTAGACAGTACTCAGGTTGTGAAGTCCTAGATAGAGGACAAAAAGACAACTAAGAGTAGTTTGAGAGAGAATAGTCTAAGAAGAGGCCGGGAGAACTGGAAGCAGAAAGAAGGGAGTTGACGCAAAGGTACCGTCACTGGGGGTTATCCAGTGGAGGTGATTACACCAAGAGGCTGGATTGCCTCTAGCAAAGGTGAGTCAAACACCTCTTTTATGTAACGTGATATTCACGGTGGAGGAGGTGAAAATAGAACAAGTCCACTCGGTGAAGGGTCCAGAAGTAAATTAGGAAAATGATCTTTACAGTCTACACCCAGATTGTGTGCGCTTCTTTTTTCTTTTGCGTGGAACTACATACAAAGAGTAAAGGCCAAAACTGGAGGCCTTTTAAAGAATCTTAAGGACTCATAAGAAATATCCAGGTTTTTGCTTCATAATAAATTTGTTGATAATATTGCAATAATGTAATCTAATATATTTTGTATCTGTTGGAAGTAGCGCTAAGAATTTTTTGTGTGGAGATAAATAAAGGGGCATGCTTATTTATCCCTTTAGGTCCACATTGATTGCCCCGCAATTGCCCAAGTTCTCTGTACATCAGTCTCTTTATAATACAGCTATGAGAAAAAGCAGAAGAAGTAAAAAAAAACGTCAAGGACCATATTCAGGTAGCTAAAAACATGCAGTTCTGGCTAGGGCAGCACAATTGTTCCATAGATGACAAATAAAAACTCCTCAAAGGCCCACTGATTTAAATTGATCATATAATCCATTGAAGGCTAGAAAGGCCTCCAACTCATGGCCTCACAATGCAATGGGGACCTTCAAGGGGGTTAAAAGAAGATCAACTTACCTTGTTGGGGACTTTGATTTATACACTGTGTTGCAGCTGGTTTTCACCAGAATTGCATCTGCTTAGTTTCCTCATAATGTCCACACGTAATAAAAAAGTGACAGGGAGTGATATAGAGAGGGAGAGAGAGAGAAAGAGAGACAGAAAGAGAGAGAGAGAAAGAGAGAGAAAGGAAAACAAGAGGGGGAAGAGAGTGAGAGCGTGAACAAGAGAGAAGGGTGTCAGAGAAGTAGATGACAGAAGGAAAGAGACATCAAGTATGGAAAAAATAAGAAAAGAAACATACAGATGGCAGTAGAAGATAGATAACCTTAAAATAAAGTGAGAGAGAAAGAGCTGGTAGAACGAATACAGCAGAGAAAACATGCTATAAGAGGCTAAGATAGCAGTCACAGAAAGAGAAAATGTGGGCAGATTATATAGAGACTTATAGTGCTATAGGCAAAATAGAGCACTTGAATGGCAAACCAACTGCACTCTAGCTTTTACAAATTCCCACTGATATGAAAGGGGCATTAAACTTCTTGAATGTCTGAGATGTCTTTCATGGATTTGTTCACAATGCACTGAAGATCTGTCTAACATTTAAGGAGATAAAAGCCCATTTAAATGAACTGTGATTTTTATTTGTTCCCTATTGTGCAGTTGGTTTGACTCCAGAATTGCTATTATTTTGTCTTTGTGTATATGCTCTGTGACATTATATACAGCTTCATTAACCTATAATACAATGCATTACACAGCCTTCTAGTCCTAAATAGCTTAATAATCATCCATTGTTACTCTGTCCTTTATATTTCAAACACCAGCCAACAATAAACCTCAAGCCTTCAACATATATATATATCAAATTGAATGGAGTGGAAATCAGATGTCATCAGTCATGATGAAAAGTATATTGTACATATGTCCTGATATATTCTCTCTATAAAAGTGACATTAATATAATAATTTATTTTACTCAAAAAAGAGTTCATCTACCTATTATCCCATGGATATCTTCAGGGTTCAACTTGTCAACTTTGAAAACCCAGCGGCCAGGAACATTCACATTACTCGTTGATGTCACATTGATGATGGCCGAGGTCAGTGACCCATTAATAGCATAGTAACCTGTTTTTTCACCACTGTTTATTCCAGCCTATGGAACAAAAGATTAAAAGGATGTAGTCATCAGAGTTTGGAATCAATGGGACATATTCAATTAGCTAAAGAGGTGCAATTCTGGGGCAAACCAACTCCACCACAGGGGTCAATACAAATTTCCATTGCACTAAATGATGATTATAACCCCTTCACAATGCACTGGGTACCCCTCTAGTATTTAAAGGGGTTAAATATTCATTTTAAATAAATATAATTTTAATTTCCCCATAATGCAGTTGGTTTGATCCAGAATTGCACCTATTTAGCTTGATGGATAAGGTCCATTTTTTATATACTAAATTAAAGGTCTTATGCAAAAAGCAAATGATGGTCAATTATGTAGCATACCAGTTGCACTATGGGACTAGAAAAATAATTACAAACTTGTCAAATTTCCATTGATGTAAATGGTTGTTTTCACCCTATGAATCCTATAGAGGTTTCCAATGCACTGTGAAGCTTTTATAGCATTCAATGGTTTAAAATCTGCATAAGAGGAGTTAAATCATGATAAAGTACTTCCCATTATCATGCTAATCAAAACTATAAACATGAACATCTTTTGTTAGGGCAACTATACTGCTTAAAGTGTAGATTTATAGAGGGTAAAAAAAGAATCTCATTGCCACAAAACCCATCTCTCAAACCACTATGGTTTGAGAGATATTGGCAATCAAAGTTCCCCTTTCCCTCCCCTTCTCCTGAAGTTAGTGGTAAAGCTGACAGAAGGAGATCCGTGTTGGCCGACACGAAGAGGCTCCTCAGCAGTGCCAATATCCCATTATTAGAAAAGAACTACTTTGTGGGAATGGTCTGCAAAGTGTGCTTGCAAACTAGGCACACATTGTAGACCTTTCCAATGAAGTAATTATTTTCTAATAATGGGATTTCGGGTCTGCTGCAGAGCTGCCGGCTGGTCCCCGGACTGAGATCCTCTGCTGTCAGCTAGACGCTGATGTCAGGAGAAGTGGAGGGAAGGGAGAACTTTGATTGCGAAGATCTCTCAAACCATAGCGGTTTGAGAGATGGGGTTTGTGGCAATGAGATTCTTTTTTTACCCTTTACAAATCTATAAAAAAAGTTTATGGGACATTACTAGTGTTGAGCGAGCACCCCGATGCTCGGATGCTCGGGTGCTCTGACCGAGCACCCCCTGAGGCTCGAGTGCTCGGCCGAGCACCCGAGCCCCATTGAAATTAATGGGGCGACACGAGCATTACACCAGGCACCCCCTGCTCTGATGAGGGGAGGGTGCCTGGTCAATGCCCCCCTTCATCTCCGCTATGCCCCCTTCATCTCCGCAATGTCCCCCTTCATCTCCGCTATGCCCCCTTCATCTCCGCTATGCCCCCTTCATCTCCGCTATGCCCCTCTTCCACAATGTCCCCCTTCATCTCCGCTATGCCCCTCTTCCACAATGTCCCCCTTCATCTCCGCTATGCCCCTCTTCCACAATGTCCCCCTTCATCTCCTCTATGCCATAGAGGAGATGAAGGGGGACATTGTGGAAGAGGGGCATAGCGGAGATGAAGGGGGACATTGTGGAAGAGGGGCATAGAGGAGATGAAGGGGGACATTGTGGAAGAGGGGCATAGCGGAGATGAAGGGGGACATTGTGGAAGAGGGGCATAGAGTCTATGCCCCTCTTCCACAATGTCCCCCTTCATCTCCGCAATGCCCCCTTCATCTCCGCAATGCCCCCGTACCTCCAGTCCCTGGTGGTCCAGCGGAGCGTCTTCAGATCTGTGCCTCTTCCGGCACAGATCCCCGCCACCCGAACATGGCGGGCGAGCACATGGCGGTACTCGACGAGTACCGCCATGTGCCGAGCAGAGCGATGCTCGAGCCGATCCGAGCATCGGCCGAGCACGCTCGCTCAACACTAGACATTACTAACACTTTAAGAAACACATTTGGTATTCTACAGAAAGAAAAGACTGAGTATGAACGGTCATTCATCACTGAGTGTGAGTATGAAAATGGTAAGGACTCCCGCTCACTTTTCCCGATTATGTTTTCATATAAAACCTTCTGGTAGAATCAGAAGCAAAAGGAGCTGAACAAACAATTCATACTAATTTTAAAGGAAGGTCAAAATGTTATGTTTCAAAAGTTAAAACACCAAATGTCAAAACCTATCAACTAGACATGGAGAAATTTGGTTAATCTATAACTGGATCAAATAATGGAAAATGTAACCTCCTAGGAAGAAAATTAAACAATAAAAAGTTATCTACAAACAATGAAGTAAGTATTAGGAAAGCTGACAAAGGGGGTCCTTGGTTATTCAGAACACTCAAATATTTGGAAAAAGTGATAAATTGTTCAGTCGCATGACAACATATATAAAGGTTACTTCTAACCTTAAAACAAAGTTCAATGTTGCTATATAAATGAGAAAATATTCTATTAAAAGGCATAATTACAAATGATCAGTTTAAGTTTATATATGTAAGACATCAATTCACACTGCTTTTCTGCCAATTTGTACAAAAATATATTCTACCCACCTTGATGCGCATAATTGTTGGTAGTATCTGAATTTCCTCCAACTTGTCAGCCAATAGAGATCATTGTCAATAGAAATATGTCTGCCTTTTAACACAACAGATTCCCAGCAAGTCTTAGAACAAAAGACCAGCATTTTTATTGGTCATACTAGATGAAGTATCCCTTTACATATACATTGAACCTGCAGAAACAACTGAATATCTGCGCCAACCTAATAAGCAAATCATAGCTAAACTTCTTTAGTAATTAATGGGCTAAGTATCTACATCAATACAGACTCTACACAAACAAGAAGAAAGCATTCAAGAAAAATAATCTGTATTATGGTTCTGTCATCTAAAGGGGATAGTAATGCTTTATATGTAAAGCATATATAACGTAATGTTTATCCCCCTGAGTAAAACAAGGGTATGCCACTGCTGAAAAGTATTTTATTCAAACGTTACAGCTCAAACTTTAATTTTTAGGTATAGTATCAGAGTGGACTGATATTGTACAGTGGTGATGTTGCTACACCACCTATAGACACCTCTTGTCAGTTGACCATAATTCTCCATAGGATGGTGTAGCAACAGAGCCACTGTACAATTTCAGGCCACTGTGATACCACACTTAAAGAAGTTGGAGCTATAATAAATGTTGATTAAAACACCTTTCAGCAGTGGAAGTACTCTTGTTTTACTCAGGGGGATAGACTCTAAACATATTTTTTTTTACATTTTAAGTATTACTATCCCTTTAAAATAAGGACTTTTAGACATAACTTTAATTTATTAACTAGTAAATTGCAAAATACAAATGTAATTATTGTTATCAAAACTATTCAATATTCCTTTATTTATAGGAACAAATATAAAACAATGTGTTGAATTGCATATAGTTCTTTATCTGTTCCTTTATTTACAGGAACAGAACGCAGAAATGGTTTATGTAGAGAGAGATAATCAAGCTAAATAGCTTGCAGTACATGTAACACAAAAAACATGGGCAGCCATGATTATTTTGTTATTTACCTGCTATAAGCTCTAAAAGAGCTTATAATGTTCTAGAAATAATTAAACTTACCAGAGCTGGTGTACCGCCAAGTCCTGTTTCACTGTATCCCCCACTGGCAGTGCCTGTCGTCCACTTGATTTCCGCATAGTTGAACATAATAAAAGTGATATTTCCATCTGTGGTCAGGACAGCCTGAAATGTATTCAGCTAAAGGAAGAGAACAGGCTATGGGGTCACCTATTCCACAAGTACTGCTTATTACATTATCCAAATATATGCAATTGTAAAGCCATGTTTAGTTCCTTAAATGCTAAAGATGCACCTAAATGATTAGCAAAGATATATTATTTTCAACATATATATTCATCATTACATTAAAGATATCCCCCTACATATCATCATAAAAAAAAGTAGAAGAGATAGGGAAATGGGCAGGTTACATGAGACAGTCAGTTCATATCTGCCATATTCTGCAGACTGACATAAGTAGCTCAAAATTGTCAATCAGTCTCAGTCACTTTTTGTTTCTCATTGAGGCTGATGTAATAAGAAGAACTGGAGAATTTCTGAGATAAGTTACACTACAGATGACAAAGTTTCTCATTTATTTAAGTGTGTCTTTTAACCCAATGAATGCTATAGATAATTCTAGTGCATATACTTGTCCTTTAAGGTACAGTTGGTTTACTCCTACATCACACCATTTTTTTTTTAGCACATCAACCTCAATGTCTCATTCTCTCTCTCTCTCTAGGGCAGTTTCATTGCTTGTCTGTTTCTTTCTCTTTCTTACTTACTTAAAGGTTCATTTATGTGATTCTGCACTAAGAAAGTCATGTAACAAATGTTCCTCCATTTTTCAGTGAATGCTATGGCCATCAGGGTTTGCTTAATAAACTATTCATATCTCATTCATATGTGGTATAAGCAATCAACCTACCTCTTATCACAAGAGCCCACCAAAATCCTGTCTCTAGGGATGCAGCACTTACTGGCAGTCCCAGAGATGAACAATCCTCCATACACAAGGCATCTTTAGTCTTAAAGTATGGTAAGTTTCCAGATGTCCTACTGATGGACCAATCTCTACTGACAGGATTCTTGTAACACAATTGTGAAAATGTACCCTTACTTATAGATCACTATCCATAAATGCTGGGCTGATGAAGCACCTTTTTATTATTTTTATATGTGTTAAAGGCAGTATATTTCACTTTACTTAGCAGTTTTAAATCACATAGTATTAAGACCAGCTTATATATGCCTTCAACATTTAAGGAAGCTATATATATTAGACACCTTATACTCATGAAGAAGGGATTCACATATCACTCTGAGGAAGTGATTCATATAAAATGCATTTGAGCAGTTGTGTTGTAAGGACATTGTCAGTGGGGAAAGAGAATGCCCTCTATCTGCAGGGCATCTGGAGAACGTCTAGTTCCATAATCTTTGTACAAGGAGAATCTCATAACTGGAATATGACTAACAACATTTGCACTATGAAGCAGGTCAATTGTCTCTCACACATGTGAGTAGAATACTTGTTATTTTAGCATTTTATACTTATTTTATTGTGTTTAAATGTGCTGCACTGTATGGCTATGTGTTTCTTGTTCACATATGTACTCACAAAATGGAAGTAGCTTTATTTGTATACATAAGCATGGCACTCACACCCAAAGAAGGTCACATCCACAGCAGTGCTAGTCTGCTAAAGGAAGATATGTTCCATTAGCATGTTAATGTATTTATCCAGTGTGTGCAACATGATAACCAAAATGGAAGCATTTGTTATTGTATCCACTAATGTTTTATAATTGTATAACACTGTTTTTTAATAATTCATTTTTGGAACATTATTTAAATAAAAAACTATATTTTTACACAATTATGCTTAATTGAGTTTTAATCAAGGTATTTACTGTGAAGTAACATATTCAACCAGGTTACTAAATGATCTCAAAATTATTATTTTTAGGTGATATACAAGATAATAATTCATAGTGTATAGGTTATTATTTGGTCTCCTGTACTTTATTCTTATCTATATGGCTGATACAGTCAACAATACTGTTTCATTGTATATTCCTCAACAAAATGTTGCAGAAATAAGGAAGACCACATTTGTGAAGCAAGACCGATCAAGACAGAATACATAAAATTAAAGTTTATTCAAGCATAGCAGATATTAAACTTACATGTAGAACATGGCCTCATGTTTTTAATTAGTCTATGAGTTAGTGTACATAAATATATGAACCGCATGATACCTTTTTCCACATGAAAGTCTAGTGTCTGTTATGCTTGATTTTATGTATTCTATGTTTACTGGTCTTCCCTCTCAAGTGCAGCCTTCCATATTTCTGAATGAGATTCTGAAAGATGTTAGCTGTGGACAAGTGTACATGATGCTTACTATGCTATACAAATTTCTTTAGGTGATTTCATTTTATTTGGATAATTACATCTTCTTTTTCATGAGTGAGCATTCAGGCACAGTTTATTTGTAATCTTGCTACAGTGCAGTTTTGTGTGCTGCAGAATTGAACCTCTTTAGCTTGATGAATGAGGCTCATAAAGACTTTGATATGAATGCAAAGTGGAGCAATTTTTGGGAGGCAGTTCTAATATACCCTGAAGCCCCTAGCAGAATTGTGAATAGATGCTGCCAAAAGTAGGTACAAATTTAGGATTCTCTAAAGTCTGGTGGTAATCTTCCTTCTCATTCCTTCATATATGTTTGAAAATCAACCACTTTTATGTGTTGTGCACCCAGATTCAGTCCTCAGTGATATCTGGCCACAGGATTAAATGAGAGACATATTCCCTTGGTGCAAGCAGCATAATGATACAGGCTAAATGGTACTGTGCTAACTAAAACCTCAGTGAAAAGGGACTTGGGACTTATTATATGAGACGACTTCAAGATAGGCATGCAGTAAAGTAGTCAGATAAGCAAACTGAGTTATTGATTGTATAGGAAAAAGGCATTAGTAGCAGGAAGTGAGAGCTAGGAATGCCACTCTATAGATCAATGGTAAGACCAGATCTGGAGTACTATGTAAAGTTTGCAGACCATATCTCCAGAAGGACATGAATTGATTTTAAGCAGTTCAAAGAAGAGCCACCTAAATAGTGCAGGGTCTTTATGACACAGGGTACCAGAATAGACTCCAAAACCTTAATATATACAGCTTGAACGAAAGGAGGGAAAGGGGTAGTCTAATAGAATCTTTAAATATATTAGGAGGTTTAAAATAGTTCAGTAGGGAAGCTGTTTTCAGAAAAAGAGGAATCTTAGAACAAGAGATTATGATCTAAACTTGGAAGGTGGAAAATTCAATAGTAAATCGTAATGTGCATAAGTAGCATGGAGCAGCCTCCCAGTAGAGATGATAAGGACTACCTCTGTTAGAGAATTAAAAAATGTGTAATAAGCCAGTTCTGAAAAGTATGTAAGACTGCGTATTTTAATGTGGTATGAAATGTGTAGACTGGATTGGACAGATTTTTCTTTTCTGAATGAAATGTATAGCACAAATAGCACAGTACACAAACTTTTGGCAGACAACACAAAAAATCACTCACTACTACTATAGTTTTGCCTGATAATTGCTCAGTTTTGTAATATATTCCTAGATCACAAAGAAATTAATTGAATAATGTATTTAAATAATGTATGTTGTGTACATGTACTGGTGCGAGATGACATGGCCCATATACAGAAACGCAAAAGTGGAATCTGCATCATAAGGGACAAATTCCTATTGATTTAAATGAGGCTATCAACCCCTCAAATACTAGAGAGGTTTCCAAGCATTGTGAAATCAATGCTCTTGAGAACTATTTAAGGGGGTTAAAAGCCCCATTTAACCATTTGAGTGCCAGAGAGGTGTACAATGTAGTGCATTTCAATGCACCTGGATACTCAAAGGGCTAAATCAATTGAATCAGTCCTCTGTGGTGCAGTTTGTTTATGCCACAATTGCTCCATGACTAGATTATTTTAGTCAATATTTCCATGTGTACATACTAGTAGGTTTTATATGTGAGTGCATTTTAACATAATATTTGCTAAAACATGAGGGAAAGTAAGGGGAAACAATAAAAAGAATACCTTGTCAGAACCTTCTGGAGAACCAAAGTAGGTAACTTTGTGCCACGTTGCCACAAGTACCCACTGAGCTGTGAAGTTCAGATGGAAATAAGTTGTAATGTCAGACGTTGCTTGTGTAAGAAGTTCTGTATCTGTGTTGTTCTGTCGATAATAAAGGTCACCAACTTTTGCATTCTGCACATCAGCCCAAAATATGGCCAGGAAAGGGTATGAATTTGTCACAGGGAGAGGGCGCGGTGTGGAGTCTTTGATAATATTGTTTAAAGACAGCAAACCATTGTTATTCACCTAGATCAAAAATGCATCAAACTTAAATTCTTATGGTCATCTATAGTACATATTTTAAGGCAAAAAACTAAGGTCAAAACAGATGTTATAATTCCCACTCGAATGATGAAAAATATGGAAATGAGCATTATACTTTGAAGAATTTTAATTCCGCAGCATAATATCTAAAATAAAATCCACCAAATCAATTAAAAAGTGAAGATTGAAGTAAGCCAGCCTGTTATACTGAGCCTAAGAAGAGCTGGAGCAATTCTGGGGTAAATGAAAGACCCAAATAAAAAGTTCCTTTGATTTTAGTGGGGCTTTTAACAAATCAGATGGTAATAGGTTCGTCAGTGCATTATGAGGTAATGTGTTGAAGCCCACCCTAGCATTCAAAGGCTAAAAGGGCAATTTTATTTTCAACTATTCTGTAGTTGTTTTGCCACAGGTTTGCTCCAGTTTGCAATATTTACATAATTGGTCTGTAATTTTCACCTGACATACTCACATAGATAGATGAATAATTTTTCCCAAAAAGAGGAATCCTAGGAATAAGAAGTTGTACTTGTGTAGAACCATCATCTTCTTTTGGATTGGCACTATCAAGCCCAAGTCCATATGGGTAGAGTAGGTCTAAGAAGCAAGGAGACAATCACTTTCATTACAGCAGGAATTAATTTATATGTATTATCATCCTGTAGCTAAGCCACAGTAGGTGACCTTCGTTTCACCATTTGCAAAATCCCACTCTCCACATTAACATAAACCAATCCCTAGCTACTATTTGACATGAGAAAAATCCCTTTTCTCTCAAACACAAAAAACATTAGATCCTTTAGGATTTCAAATATATCCTTCCTATATAATAATTTGCTAGGATGTTTGCCAAAGCCGTCATGCACAGTACAGACTGAGCACATTCAGGCAGTCTCTACTGTGCATGATTGCATCGCATGAGTGGGGCAACGCAAGACTGCATCGCATGGAGCAGTGAGGTAGCGGCTGCTTAACCCTTTGAGTGCCAGAGGGGTATGCAATGCATTGCAAAGCAATGCTTTGCGTACCCCTCTGGCACTCAAAGGGTTACCATTACCCGGACCTTGGCCAGTGTACACGGACTTTTACACTAGTAAGCAAATACAATACAACAATTAAGTATTAGGAGTTTATTGGAACGAATCATTGTCCTTTTAAATAAATAAAATATGCTGTTACCAATGAAAAAACCCTTATTATCCATTTATGGACCAGAGGTGTTTGACACCTCTCTGGTCTTTAAAGGGTTACATGCAACAGGGCATTATTATTAGTCAAATACAATATCAAATAAAAATGTGTGCTTCTGATTATAGATTATTTTACAAGTCGTACATTTTAGCCCAAAAAAGAAAAGTGCAAGATTCGATGGAGGCACCATAGTCAAATACTGTGATATTTTAAACCAGCTATGTCAAATTTGAATAAAGTCAAAAGTAGGATGGGCAAAAAGTCTGGTCTTGCCACAATACTACCCAGAAATTCTCAGTGTTGAGAATTATAGTTTAGTAACTAGGGATTGGTAAGCAGAGAGAGTGAGAGAAAGAGAGAGAGAGAGAGAGAGAGAGAGAGAAGAAAACTACAGTTAAACATATAGTATGGAATAGTTGTATTATGTGTTTTATTCTGTGAGTGCAGCGTGTAAACTGTTAAGGGTGAGCAAAAACTCAGAAAAATTTCCTGCATAACTTTTGGTGAAAAACAAACAATTGTTCGCAAAAGTTTTTTTCCTTATAATCACTGCCAATAATTTTTCACCTATTTCCTTTGACTGAAACATTTCTCACCACAATATTCCTTTGTTTAAGGGATGAAGTGGAGAAATAAATAGCTGAAAGTCAAAGCTGTGAGTCCTACAGCAACATATTCCTTGAAAGGGCTGTTAGCAGGCTGAGTGCCTTTGTCCTTTGCCCACAACACTAGCTTCCTGCTTATGTAACATTAGCACAACCATCCTTGAAAAATAACCATGGCTTGGAATATTCCAGCAGGGTGCAACACACAACATCAGTTCTTTAAAGTCTCTGTTTTCAACAAAAGAAAAGGGCAGCATGTCAACTGACAACATTCTGCCAAGTTTACTATTACATAGGTGTTTGTGCACATTTTGACTTCTTTCCATGAACTAATTAAGTTCCACATGGATGGCTGTACATAGTAGAAGAACTGTAAATTTATATCCCGGTGCCCATGATTCTGGCACTTTTGCGGGCTTGTTTGCTTCTTTGCGATTGCTTGAAGGCAGCATGGCAGGTGACTACTTCCTGGTTACTCACGTGTCTTTCTGAGCACTCACTATTTTTATAGTTCCATCTTGATTGATCTATTTGAACTCCACGTCCTAGACAGCCCTTATATGCTGTGTCCTATTATTGCCTCAGTGCCCTTTCATGGTGTACCGGAGCTCTTTCTGAGTCTCCTTTTGTGACACATTCCTGGCTGCTGAATCTGTTTCGTGTATGACACTGGCTCAGTCTGACTACTGATTTGAACCTTTTGCCTGCTGACTGACTGCTCTGTGTCGACTTTGGCTTTATCTGACTACCCGCTCTATGTATGACCTTTGGCCTGGCTGACTAACCTCTCTGTGCTGACTTTGGCTTGTCCGACTACCCACTCCATCTATGACCTTTGGCCTGGCTGACTACCCACTCCATGCTAAGTACTGTGGCTTGCCTGACTTCCCTCTCTGTGCTAAGTACTTTGGCTTGACTGACTACCTGAATCATTTGACCATTGGCTGGTTTGTCCATGCCTTGCTCCTTGAGACCTGGGTCTCTCCTTACAGGTTCTCAGTCCTTGGTTGGGTAAGTCCTGTCCATAGTGTAGCAGCTCCTAGTCCTACTGGGGATTGTTGTGCCCCTTGCGTTCTAGGGTGCGTGTAGTTCTGTGACCCTAGCGTCCTAGGATATTGCGGTTGTCCTTAGCATTCTAGCTTGTGGCCCTCCAGCTTCCGCTCAGCTTGCAGCACGTTTACCACTATTGCTACCTTTGTGGTTCTGATCTCTACTGGTTCACTCCAAGCTTATTCATCAGTCTGGCTAGGTTCAGTGTCAGCTCCTGGTAGTGGACTGCGCACTGTCCCCACAACTGACCCCGGGAAGGTTGGGGAAGTGTCTACATTCAACTGTTCTTGTGATTTACTCTATATAAAGTGGAATTGATTTTATGTACCTGTCTGAGTCATTATTTGCAAGTCTCCTGTGACACTTTATTGCTTTATGACTCCTACAGCCAACCCAGAGTAATCATACTCCTCTGGAGCACGAGCCATAGGTGTTATTTGGAATGAACTGACTGTTTGCAGCAGCACACTCTCTGAATCATCAATAACTTCAGTACTTCTCTTATCTGCCCAAAAGCCCTGGGAACTTTTTGGAGTGCTTCTGAGTGAAGTATCCCCATGCTGTGGACTTTGTGGACTGTGGGGTTCCTGAGGTGCTGCTACTACTACTACTGGGGCTAGATGTTGATGCAATTCTTCTGCTGCTACTACTAGGTGTCTAAGGTGCAGCACTTCCAGCAGCAGTGGAGGCACTCATCATAGCTAAGGTGTGGATGTTAATAACCTGTATTGGTGTTGTTCTTGCTGGTTACTCAACACAAGTGTGTGTGTGTGGCTGAAGGGGGCTTGGATTTGGAAGCAGTGACAATGCTGACGATGACTGACAGGATGACTGTGTATTTTTAGGCATCTTTGCTTGTCCAGAATAAGACCTTCCAATTATTTTCTCAAACAATTTATAGAGAGGTACAGTGCTCCTTTTCAGTGGTAGAAAGATTGAGCCTTTGCCTTTCTGTTAACTTTCCAGCCATGTCATCATCTCTCTCATTCTCAACTTCCTGTATCTGAACAAGAGAAGGATGCTGGAGGGATATATTCTAGATCTACATCATCACCATCAGTCATCAATAGGTCATCCTCAGCACTGCCCGCTTCTTACCCACTTTCCTTATATTCCTTTAAGCTTTTAGAGGTGTCAATCTATTTATTTTTTACTTTTACATTCACAAAGTTCTCTATAACTACAGTTTCCTTCACTTTGAGGTCAGACATTTTGTTGCTTGTTTGTCTCACTGTCAGATGCAGCAGATGGTTCAGAGGATACAACTTCCTTCATTATGCCATTGCCATCATCAACATTAAAATGCGAGTTGTTGTGGTCCTCAGTGTTCTTCTTATATGTTTTTTTTTATAGTATTGGCACTGGTGATAGCTGGTTTATTGCACACACTGCAGCAACCATTGCTGCAGTCAGTTTTTGAACTATCACTTTACTCCCACATCCCTACACTGCTCCTCCTTTCCCCCTCTCCCTGCCCTTTGTGCATTTGCTGTACATTACTCAAATACTGTGTGTGTGTTTTTACTCAAGCACACAACAGAACTGATGGAGTGTGATGTCTTGCCCTGGCCCTCAACAAAATTCTCAGTCAAGTCTGCCTCAGTGACTTAGCTGTCTGACACCTAACATTTTTATTTTTTTACAGTTGTTCACCCTATCTTATCAGTGTCCAAAAAAAAATTTAAAACTAAAAACAAAATCAACAATTTCTTTCCCTAGACATCCCCAACACAGAGATAATAAAAGCAAGATCAGCAAGAAAATTGCTTGGACTACAGCTGTTTGTCTTTCAAATCAAATTAGTCAGACAGAATTTTGGAGTATTTTCTGTCAACCTCCTTTGTTCCCTTTTCACACCCCAAGACACGTTAAACACAGTGATAATAACAGCAATATAAGCAAGGAAATTGCTTGGACTGCAGCTGCCTATGTCTTTCAAATCAAATCAGTCAGACAGAAAGTTGGGGTGTTTGAGTTCAACCTCCTTTTCTCCCTTCTCACATCCCCAGACACGTCCAACACAGATATAATATTAGCAGCAAGATCAGTAAGCAAACTGGACCACCAGCTGCCTGTGTCTTGCCAGTCATTCACACTGTATTTTGGGGTATTTGGGGTCAACCTCCTTCCTCCCTTCTCCTTCCCCAGAGTGCCCCCAGACTCACCAAATACAGAGAAGAATAAGAGACTCCCTAAACTAAGGTTCAAATCCCCTTTACTTGCCTATCTTCTCTAGCTCAAAAATTTGCTTCTTTTTCCTCTCACAAACACAGAATTAGTGATGGGCAAAAATCTCCACCCAAAACCAAAATAGGTGAAAAATGGCACTTCCTGCCTGGGGAAAAATGTCCTGTGAGAGTGCAGTTTTCTGCTTTTTTCACTTAGCTCAGTGCTTTGAAATCAATGGGAAGACTGACTTTCTACAAACACATTGTAGTTTTCTTTTCTTTTTTTCTGGATGCATATAAAAGAGTGTCAGAGTCTAAAGGCATGCCAGTCTGTGTTTGTGAGAAGAGAAAGAAGGACATTTTTGAGCTAGAGAAGATAGGAAAATAAAGGAGAATTGAAGCTTAGTTTAGGGAATCTTTTAGGTAGGAACCTCCCACTAACAGCAAGGAAGCACCACTAGGGGACTGTAATTAACCCTTGTTAAGCAACTATTCTTAACTCTCCTGGAAAATTTATCATAATAAACTTTAAGGATGCCTCATTTGAGGCTGTATGTGTTCAGAAAGAATGCGATAACTTACAATCCGATTTATCAGATCGAGGAGGCAGACAGCAAAGGTATTGGTATCCCTGGGAGAGAGGTACCATTATAAGATACATGATCTGTTGTTGAGCCTGCCATAAGATTCAGAGACTTCAAGGGAGAGGAAATATTATCAAAATACTGATATGCTTGAATATGTTTTTTATCTTGTAAATGTATTTCATTTTAAGTAGGAAGGTCATATGAATAAACACTACTTTCTGATTTGCTTTTGTTTGCTTGTGCCCCTTTTTTCAGAGAACTTTTAGGTAGGACATTTGTTCTCTGTATTAGAGGTGTCTGGGTTCTCTCTGGGAAAGATGAAGGGAGGAAGGAGATTGACCCCAAATACCTGTGTGATTGACTGGAAAGACACAGGTAACTGGGATCCAATTTGCTTGCTGATCTCGCTGTTATTATGTGTTGGACATGTCTGGGTGTGTAAGAAGGGAGAAAAGGACAACCCCCCATATACCCCAACATTCTGTCTGACTGATATGATTTTAAAGACACAGGTAGATGTGGTCCAAGCAATTTCATTGCTAATCTTGCTGTTATTTTTACTGTGATGGACGTGTCTGGGGTGTGAGAAGGGAGCAGAGGAGGTTGGTTTTCCAACAGTGATAAGATAGGGTGGACAACTGTAAAAAATAATAATAAAAAAAAAATAATATTAAGTGACAGACAGCTGACTGGGACCCTGGCATAGGCTGACCATAACTCACCTTTAATAAGGGACACACATGAAAAATGCATACTACAGGGTTGCTTTGATTTTGGTGCACTCCTGAAATATGCCTATTTCCTATGCGTCCCTTTTTAAAGGTTAGGTATGGTCAGCCTACCCTGGCATGAGCTACGTGACTTTGGCTCAATAGATAGCACATGAGACTGCAAATTTTGTTGAGGACCAAGGTGAGACATTACACTCCATCAGTGCTGTTGTGTACTTAAGAGTAAAAACACAAACAGTAGTTGAGTAATGTCCATCAACACACAAGGGGCAGGGGGGGATGGGGAAAGAAAGAACAGTGCAGGGGTATGGGAGTAAAGTGGTAGTTCAAAAATTGATGGCAGCAATGGTTGCTGCAATGTGTGCAATAAATGATGATGAGCCCTCTCCTCCCAGGGAGGATGCAGTTTGTCATGGTCCCATCAAAAGTTTCACCACCACCACCACCACTACCACCAGTGCAAGTACTATAAAACATATAAGAAGAACACTGAAGATGACAACAAGTCACATTCTAATGTTGATGATGGCAATGGCATAATGGAGGAAGGTGTAACAGCTGAACCAGCTTCTGCATCTGACAGTGAGACAAACAAGCAGTAAAACACTTGTCCTCAAATTAGTAGAAAACTTTGTGTAAGTCAAAATAAATAAATAGAAGAAATTGTCTGACACCTCTAAAAGCTTAGAGGAATATAAGGGAATTGGGCAAGAAGCTGCAAGTGATGCAGAGGAGGACCTAATGATGACTGATGATGATCATGTAGATCTAGAATATATCCTTCCAGCATCCTCCTCTTCTTCAGATACAGATGAAACTGAGAGTGAGAGAGATGATATGGCTGAAAGGCAAATGCTCAGTCTATCATCAGTGAAAAGGATCACTGTGTTTGCATATAAACTGCTTGAGAAAACCTATACATATAAGTCAAAGGAGCACATATCTATATATATAAAAGAAGACTTTGTGCCTGGCAAAACACACCCAGGGGCGGCAGTAAAAAGGATTACTGCTGCCATTGGGTGATTCTGTGGGAGTGTGATTTTTGGCCTGCCCCCACTATCCAGCCCGCCCACCACTATCTAAGGCTGAAAAAAAAAATGGCTGCCACACACTCCTACACCACAGACACATGCACATGCCCTCCCACACACACACACTAGCAGACACATACACACATATACACACACGCACGCTGAGGATGATGGGAACAATGTTCAAGCTACAGCTGGAAGGCCATGGTCCAATCTGTATTATGCAGCTTCTTCATTCCCTGTCTTTGAGCCTACACAGCTCTGCTAATTACTACAAGTGAGCTGATTTCTAAACAATCAGCAGGAGGATACTGGCTTGCTGAGAAAGTGGAAACAACGGCAGAGAGGTGATCAGGCAGTGCAGAGCAAGGCTTCAGCTGAGCTGGTAAATGGCAGAGACATGGATGTGACTGTATTTATATATTGCACAAAGAGAGAGAAAGAGAGCAGGTTGTTTGTCAGTCTGTCTGTAAGTAGAGGTGCCAGTTCCTGCAATCATCTCCATGCTGTACATAGCTCACTGTATAGCATGTATGACAAACTATTTATATATGGTCTGGCATTGTATAGTATACAGTCTGTGTATAAGGACTGGCACTATACAGTATAGGAGGGACAGTCCCTGTTTGACACCCAAATCCCTCTGTTCCTCTATTTAGGAGATCACACAGTGTGGTGTATATACAGTAGGCTGACCAGACCTCACCTTTAACCGGGGACACATAGGAAATAAGCATATTTCAGGAGTGCACCAAAATCAAAGCAGCCCTGCAGTATGCATTTTTCATATGTGTCACTGGTTAAAGGTGAGGTCTGGTCAGCCTAATGTACAAGTGTATCAGATTGCTCCACATCAGTAAAACCCACGGTAATGTGGGTATAAACTTCTGTATATATCAGTTAAATTAGTCTGTGTAAAAAAATACTTTCATCTTCTTCTAAATCATTCACTTACAGAAAGAGTAACTTAACCATTTCAGTGCCAGAGGAGATGCAATGCATTGCTTACCCCCTGGCACTCAAAGGGTTAAAAATTCTCTACAATGGTCTGGCACTGTATAGCAGTGGTTCTCAATCTGTGCCCTCAGTGGCTATTAACAGGCCAGGATTTTAGAATTTCCTTTTAAGAGCACAGGTGAGTTAATCAATATGACTGAGCCTCTGATCAACACACTTGTGTTCTAGCAGTGAAATTCCTAAGTCCTGGCCTGTTAGTGGCCACTGAGGGCATGGGCTGAGAACCTCTGCTGTATAGTATACAGTCTGCATGTGTCTGTGTATAAGGACTGGCACTATACAGTATAGGAGGGACAGTCCCTGTTTGACACCCAAATCCCTCTGCTCCTCTATTTAGGAGATCACATTGTGTGGTGTATATACCAGTGTATCAGATTGCTCCACATCAATAAAACCCACAGTAATGTGGGAATAAACTTCTGTATATATCTGTTAAATTAGTCTGTGTAAAAAAAATACTTTCATCTTCTTCTAAATCATTCACTTACAGAAAGAGTAACTTAACCATTTCAATGCCAGAGGGGATGCAATGCATTGCTTACCCCCTGGCACTCAAAGGGTTAAAAATTCTCTAAAATACACCACCAGCCACGCCCCCAGTAACACCACCGAAAACACAAGTGTCCCTCTTTGGCCATATGAAATGTTGGGAGGTATGTTACTTACACTGCTCACACTGTATGTATTTATGTTCTGATTTGCAGCTGTGTGTCACTGTTTGTGTTGTCAGTGCATGTGTGTGTATATGTGTGTGTTGCATGTGTCTTTGTCGATCACTGTGTGTACCTTTCTGACACGTACACCCTACGCTATAATTCACTATCATAACATTTATTTAAAAAAAAAGAAACATTTCCTGCATAACATGACGGGCAACGCCGTCCCAAACTGCTAGTAAATAATAAGTACATAATTTGGTCATAACCATGTATAACACACATAGGGTGCCAAGGATCTCAAATATCATAATATCAAAAAATAGGAAAAGGAAAAAGAAAAGGGACAAGAAAAGTGGATCCTTTAACTGGCACTCAGACCCAAAATATATAGTATCTAACGAAGTAATAAAAATTCAAAATGTATCAAAATACAAGAAATACATTTATTATAGAAAATTCAACTCAACGTGGGACCACCACATCCCCCAATCCCCAATAGAACACCACATCCCAAATAAAAAGCAATGTTGCATACAAAACCACCCCTTTAAGACATAACCAACATCTCAATTGCTACCTTTGTGTGTGAGAAACCACAGCCGGGCGCGCCCTGTATACAACAATGTGCGTCCACAGTGATGTCCCACACACGCAGGTAGAGCCCCTGACCACCAATCCTAATAGCCCACCCAAAAATTGGTATCTATCTCATATAAACCTATTCAACATAAGTAATAAATGATGATATATGATCTATTGTAGTTTTCTAAATTAGACAGTACATGAACTACACATAGTATATTCAATATCCTCTCAATGTAGATGGAGTATTAATTGATGGTAACAACTCCACAACGCACGTGCGTTATCTTATATATGAAATAAGATGACAACCAATCCTCGGAAATAGTCCATCAAATTGATTCAAAGTTTGGCAGTCAGAGGGTTAATTCCTTATATCATACGAAGCAACAATAGTGGCATAATGGATAAGAGTAAGTAATTAGTGTGCACACATAGCATAATAGTAACAGCACAATAAGGGTAGCATAGGGTTAATGGATGGTTAATAGCATTGCTAGCGTTCACTTGGATAATAAAGCAACTGTGTATGGCATCTTATTATCTTCTCTGTATATAATACTTCATATCAGTCAGTAGATACATCTCACCAGTCCTAGTTTTCTGCATCAATACTTCATATTTCAATCATCGTGTTTCTGGAATCTTAGCCACTCACTAGTTGCAAGCATAGAAATCTTCAGACCATAATCAGATCAATCAAATCAGTCCATCCTCACAAGTACCTCCATCTTCAATCTTTATCCACTGATAGCCACAGATTGTCTCTTGTTGTCATTTCAGAGATGTCTGGTCTGTCACCATAACATCAACATGTTTCGCCCTTACTGAGAGGGCTTCATCAAGACAGTTACATATTCACTGCAGGTACATGTTTAAATAATCCTCCACAGGAAGTTACATCCCACATTTAATATAGCTGGAACAGGTGTGGTAAAACTAGCAACTTTGTAGCTATCAAATTAACCCCTCACGTAACTTACAATCTAAGCCATCAGCATTATATGCCGAATTTAACCCCTGGCTTGGGACGTGGTGTGCTATTAGGGATTGGGGGATGTGGTGGTCCCACGCTGAGTTTGCGTGACCATAATTTTCTATAATAAATTTATTTTTTCTATTTTGATAAATTCTGAATTTTTATTACAGCTTGAGAAAACCATTGGAAACTCTGATCTTGTACAAGCAAAGATGCCTATAAATACATAGTCATCTTGTGGGTCTTCATTAACATCGTCGTGGCTTCCAAGTACAAGCCCCACTAAGCCACACATACTTGTGTTGCATAACCAGCAGCAACAATAACATAGGTTACTAACATTCACAACCTTAGCTATGATGAGTGCCTCTGCTGCTGCTGGAAGTGCTGTACCTTTGACACCTAGTAGTAGTAGCAGTAGAATTGCATCAACATCTAGCCCCAGTAGTACTAGCCCCTCAGGAACCCCACCGTCCATGAAGTCCACAGTATGGAGATACTTCACTCAGAATCCAAAAGTTAAGATTGTTGCTATTTGTTGTCTGTGCAAAAAACACGTGAGTATGGGGAAAGCAGGCACCTCCTCAATGATATCAGCCCTGAAGCACAACTACAGGTCTGACTGGGAGACACACCATGAACATGCCACAGGTGCAACAACTAGCAGCAGCAGAAGCACCCCAAAAAGTTATCTTGGGCACATAAGAGAAGTAGGGATGTTATTGATGTGTCAGAGAGTGTGCCAATGCCAACAGTTAGTTCATTCCAAATAACAACTATGGCTCATGCTGCAGAGGAGTATGATGACTTTTTATCATGGTGCCCATGCTATACGGGTGACATTTTGACACATGTTACTTCCTGATACCTTTTATTGGCTACAATGTTTTGCTCCTCCCAGTGACAGCCTTTAAATACTCAGTGCTGTGACTTATGCGCTGCCCTTTCGTGGTGTTTCCGTTGCCTAGCACTTGTTCCGTTATTTTCGTATGATATCAGTGTATGACCCAGACTACCTGACTATTCTGCCTGATTACGTTCATGCTCTGTGTACCGACCCGGATTGGCTGTCGTTCCTGCTCTGTGTATCGACCCAGCTTGGCTGACATTCCTGCTCCGTGTACCGACCCGGCTTGACTGACGTTCCTGCTCTGTGTACCGACCCGGATTGGCTGACGTTCCTGCTCCGTGTACCGACCCGGCTTGGCTGAATTTCCTGTTCTGTGTACTGTTCCGCCTAGATGGAAGTCCTGCTCCTGCTGTGCGGCCAGAGTTACACACACACGCTCTCTTTTGGTCTATACCAGACCTCCGGTTGCCTCGGTTACTGTGCAGAGAGTCCTATCCATGACTGTTCTCTCCATAGTGCCTATTCACTCCCACTCTGGTAGAGTGTTCCGATTGCACCACGGTCGCTTGGTCTGTTTACTGCTGTCCCTGAGGTTGGGTTACTGTTGGGCACTTCAGGCTTTACAACTAGCAGTTGCCTCAGACTGGAGCGTTCGTTAACCCCTTGCGGGGTGATGCAGTGCACTTGGATCAATATCCATGGTAGTCTCAGTTTGGCGTTATGTTGCTCCTTACGTTGCTGTGCACTTGGGCCATTATCCATTGCTGTGTCAGTTTGGCGTTATGCTGCACCATCCAGTGCTGTGCACTTGGGTCACGAAACATTGCAGTCCCAGGCTGGCGTTCACAATACCGCTGGCTGCCGCCTTCCTCTGGTGCCCAGTTGCCAGTCGCATATCCTGGCTTCACCTGCTCCTCTGTGATTACAGTCGCTATTGTCACTCTCTGCGTAGAGAGTATTCTGTGGGCCTTCCATTATTAGGGCCTATCCGCTGTTCCTGGCCTAATAGTATCATTCTGCCATATTCACACTATATCATACGAACTGTACCTGACCTGTGTCAGTATTGTATATTGTTCTTACATACTGGACCTGTGTGGGTTAATCATATCTTTGTAGTCTGTCCTGTGTCAGTTTTATATTCATCTGTATGCTGGACCCACGTGGGTTACTGTTATTCTGCGTGTGCTAATAAAACTGTGTTTTACCAAAACCTTCCATCTCTGAGTGTAGGTAAAACCGTAACACTTTTGCTGTGTGTCAGGATTCTCTGACCTGTTTGATTTTTCCTTTTGCACCTATTTTGTTCTGCCTTGGTCAGCATTCTCCGGTTCACTCTTCTGGCCTGTGTATGTCTGTTTTTTCCATTTGCACCTATTTTTGTCTGTCTCTCCTTGCATCACTTCCTCCTTCTCATTGGATCCTATTGATCAGCTAAGATTTATCAACAGTATTGCTATTATGTTCCCCTCTACCCGGTAAACTTTCAGCAGTGCTTTTACTGCAGCTTAAAATTGTATTTTTGATATGTCTTCCAAGCATACCTGACATTTTGCTTCAGGTGGGATCTCAATGCTTACATCATGTTTTTTACAGAGACAACAGATAGCAAGATCATTCATGAGTATTATCACCATTGACCTTGAAGGAGGACTGCAACAATTATGGTTATAAGTATTTCAATTTTTCCGTGCACAAAATGTGGTGAACTATATATTATTAAACATAGTTATATTGCTTAGGTTTAGGTAAGATGGGGAGTCTGGCAAAGATTTGCCTTGGAGTAAATTTTATTTTTAGGGAGAGGGATGTGTAGTCAAAAAATAGCAGAATCAGGCTAGGCTGAAGCAGAATCAGGCTAGGACGAAAAGGATTACGGGGGTAGGTAATAGATCCTATTAAACAAAATCTAAGTGTAGATGACTCACATATCTCTAGCATTTAAGATAAAATTTCATCACAGCAGCGGATTGTGTCAGGGAGATGTGGAGTATGGTTTTAACAAGTGAGTCCCTTGTGTAGGAGCCGACTTTGTTTTAGTACTAGCAACTTACTGATAAAAAGCAACAAAGTTTTTTTAGAAATTAAAATAAGTTAAATTTTAGTCTGATGTGAGTATAGGATGAGATGAAACTTTAATATACTTCTTCACTGAACTATCCTCCTTTTAGAAGTAATAGGAGTGGAGACTTAGGAAAAAAAATTGCAGTCTTAACTCAGATATCACTTCATTTTTTCTTTGTTCTTTAGTTCCATTTAAAAGACAATAAATCTTGTACAATTACCTGGAAACTATAAACAGACAAATTTTAGCCTATTTTTGTGAAAGTATTTTACTGGTAAAGATACATAGGCTTTCCCTGGTACACATGTTATCTACCTCCGAAGGGCAAAAGTCTGAGTCGACCTAGCCAGGATTAGAACCTGTGACCATGAGGTTTCAACAGATTCTACAGCTGGTTCATTAACCAACTGAGTTATCTCACCAGTTATGTAGTATTATGTTGATTGTACCACTTAGCATTAATTTTCATGTTTTAATTCACTAGCAGCTAATGGGTTGAAGGGGTGGTTGCTAGGACTACATGCAAATTTAATTTGAATCTACAGGTTCCAGGAAAGCAAAATGTTTGAGAATCTGGATAGGCAGCTCTGGAACCAGCACCAGTAAAGAGACCCTAGGGTTCTAATACTGTTAATATTTAATCCCTTTTCATATTCAGATTGATGGAGTCAGCTACTTTACTAGCAAGGCTATGTATGAGAACATTGGAACTTGCTTCTGTAAGGGGGTCTGCAAGGTGCATGGGCATGGTTTACAACTGCACTCTTTCTGGAAATCAACTAGTTCCTGCCTAGTTTGCTTACCTTTCTTATTTGAGAAATGTTGTCCAACAGCTATATCTGATGTACTTGTCTTGTCTAGCTCCATAATGTAGTCACTCTTTTAAGCTTTTTTAAACGTTTGAAAGGCCAGGATATATTGGACTAACCATGAACAGAACCCTTTCTCTATAAAAATGCACTTTCTGGCCTGCCAGACATACCAAAACACTTGCTTTTACTTTACAGATGTTAATTTATACCTAGCCAGAACTATCATCTGTCCCAAGTGTGTCCTGAAATTGAAGTACTGTGGTCTCAGATGCCCATTTGCAGACTGAGAGGTCTTTGGAGTCCTGCAGTACTACTGATTGTGTAAGCACAGAAATTAATTGTCACAGTCTCTCCCCTGACACTAGAGAGGTGAAAAACTGTGAAATCCTTCTAATGACCATTAGATTGGGGATGATAGGAATGAGAGCAGATGGTCATTATACCATAACATTGCCCTAAGCACTTTAGTATTTGAACACAGATAGCCTTTTCGAACATACAGTTGTCCTCTATCTCTGAGTGAATAATGGAAAGGGTCAAACAGTTCTACTGAAATTTTGGTGGACATATTTTCTAATTACTGAAGAGTGACACACTGGAGCTCTCTCTGAGGTAAAGCTACTTACCCCCTCATTGACAGTTATGACAGTATCTACAATATATAGGGGTTTTGGATAAACTGCTGCTTAATACTGGGTTTTCCCCCTCGGGCCCAGTGAACTGTATCTCATGGACAATATTTTAGAGTTAGTATTAGTACTCTCTATGAGATATTATGTAGCTCACCAGTGTCTATCCAGTGATGGGGCATCCACCAACTTATATAGACATCTTCCTTTCAAGATAATCCTATCCTTACCAAGGGCTCTGTCTGTCCTACCCTCTGTTTGGGAGCATGTACTGTATGTACTGTTACACCTGCTGGGTCTCTCTAAATGCAAATAAAAACACAGATTCTAAAGACCTAGATTTTACATAAAGCTGTTAATTGTTTCTGACAGCATGTGATCCCATTTCCTATGATCCCATTGCTTACAACAATGAAGAAATTCTTACAGTATATAAAACATTCTTTGGGACAGAAAGGAGAAAATGTCTTTGTTGCATACAGTTACTGTATGTCTGTGAAATGCATTTACATGTAAAAAGAAAAATGCCCTTTTCTATTTAACGTTGTGTATCAGTTGACATACCACATTTGTATTACCTGCATTTCTATATCCAGATTTGTTGAATGCTATTTATTTGGCTACTAAAATCTTTCAATAAAAAAAAAAATAAAACTAAAAAAAAAGAATTAATGATAAAAATTAATTTGTTGATCTGTAGTTGCTAGAATATTTTCTTTAAGAATACAAGGAACACAACAAAAGAAAAAAACAAAAGGGGTGGAGATGCACAAGGTATGAGTGAATAAAATAGGTGCAAAATGATCTTACATGTGCAAGTCTCACCAGGGTGTGACCAAGCTCGAGAAATGTAGGATATATATATCTATATATATATATCTATATATATATATAGATATATATAGATATATATATTCTACATGTTAAACCTTTTGCGTGCTAGAGATGTATCCAATTTATTTCACTGAACAACAAATAACATAATAAAATAAAGATAAAAGGACAAATCCTAGTGTGATAACAGTGAAGGTGGTTCCTCCACAGAAAACAAAAACAAAGCACATCAAGTACGGTAGACACAAACCAAGTGATTGTGAACTATTGATTAACATACATTGTTAACTCCATGCTTAAACCCTTAAGGACCAGTGGCACGTGTAAAACATTGCAATATGTTGCACACCCCTCTGGTCCAAGTAAGAACTGTTAATGAAGTGTTTCTGAACTTTGTTGTGCCTCAGACACTCACTCAGGGTGCCCCTTTTATAGATTTTGAAAAAAAAAATAGTTTTTAAATATGTTTTATGTAGATTTTTATGCTCAGTGTGTGTTCTTTATTCTCATTCTAATTGTTGTCCCTAATAATAACCGTTTATATACATTGTACTTTTTAATAGCCCTTGACAAATTAAGTGCAAACTGTTAGAAATTCTTTGAACATTCCAGACTGTGTGTTAGGGGAGCCTTGAGCACTTAAAAAATAGAACAATTGCATAAATTACAGTGTGGTAAGTAGTCTTTCATGATGAGACCTTAACATACATGATTGTTTACTAACTGTAATTACAGAACAGGTTATGAGCAGATCTTAAGGAACAGAATACTTTTCTTGTTAAACTTGAAGGGCAACTATAATGGGACAGCTGCTGTATTGACAGATCTGCACCCTGGAGGCAGACATGCTGAAAAAGCTGCAGTGAGAACCTCAGCATTTCAATAGGGAATCAGAGTGGGGAATTGAAAAGTGTCCCCTTATGACCACAGACCCCTACACAAACGCACATTAATCTCTTCTCACAATGTTCAGAACAGCTCAATTTCCCACACTATGTAGGCCCTAGGAGACCCGGTGGATCAGGCTTGAATGCCCAACACAATAGAAGGTTAATCGGGGATGTGAAAGTGCTATATGGAAAAATCCCCATACCAATTAATCTATACCTATAAGATAAATGCATAAACTCAACCAGGAAGCCTACAATGTGCTACAGGGGAAAATGACATGGAACATGAAAAAGAAGAAAAGAGAAAAAAAACCCTGCAGTACTAGCACTTTATTCAGGATAATCCTACAAGTATATGAGCTCCTATCAGTCACAGAAATAAATCCCTAAAAACTAAAGTTTATTAATTATTGTAATTAAAACCAGAATTAATTCCTATGTGATGTGAGATAGTCCCAAATGACGTACAAGCAAAGTGTATAATACAGATCAGACTACTGTATATTAGACCAGCAAATGATATTATTCAAGTGTCAAATGTTTCACATAGCATGCAAGTCACTGAAAATGCTCTTAAATAAGCAGACAGCCTCAATATAAATGTCTTGAGATATTCTAAGATCTATGTAGGGTCAGCTTATGGAGTGGATCTTTGCAGCTAAAAGGTGATTAACCCTATAAGTGCCATAAAGGTAATATTATCAAGTGGCTTTCCAGGCACCAGACAAAGTAAAATCAAAGTTCTAAATGTCAGGGCATCATCTGACTTCCCTTTTAAAGCAAAGTTAACCCTTTGAGTGCCAGAGTGCTACAGAATGCATTGCAAAGCAATATATTCTGTACTACTCTGGCACTCAAAGGGTTAAGTATTATTAAGGCTATTATTTGTCAAAACAGACTACGACTCACCTCTCATTCAGTAAATCTTGCAACTCGATCTGTAATTGATTCCCTGAGTGCCGGGGCATAAACCAACTTGCCAAGATATCTTAATAATGAGAATTGCTGTATGAACTTATTCATTGCGGCACAATCCGACTTGCCAATAGGTGAATAGAAGAAAGGATCACCCTCTTCACATTAAATTGCTTACATCAGTATAGCTATTCCTGTGGAAGCCAGACCTACACGGTCGGTCATATCTAGTAGTTATAAAACCTAGAAACTGATATGCTGATCTAAATGCCAGGGTACATACCGGCTTGCCAGATTAGTTAAAAAACATCAAAGTTCCTCTCATCTTACTACTTCGCATGACATTGTGAACAAAGGCAGCGAGAGGCAAAATAAAAACATTTAAAACTTGATACATGAAATGATTCAATAGTGCTGACTCGCATTTTGTTATCACTTCATAACTGGCATTTATGCTTGGGGATGTGAACATAAACCTGTAGCCACATACTTCTGGTTTGCAATACTGCTGAGTTGGTCACTGTTCTGATTCTCCAAATGGTCAATAGGCCCTATTTTAGAGAGACACAGAACACCTCAATTGTTTTTTTTTTGTTTTTTTTTTAGTAAGTTTGATCCAATTGGAGCAGACTTAGTAAATGGGATAATTGTCCTTTACATGAACAGCCCTAGTAAAATTTGTTAATGGAACTGGAGCCTGAGAAAACAGAAGTTATCACTCACTTGAATAAATAAACAGCAAAAATAAGAAATTGCAAGGTTAATTGTCAGACATGTGGTAAAGTGCTGTGTATGGGATTATGTAGAGTAAATGTTTAGAATTTTCTATAAAATGCTATCTTTTCTCTTACACATTTTATTTTTTTCTTTTATATGCCTGTGGGACATGATCATCTATATAAAAAAGAAACATCCCTTGATATTTTCTTATGTACTGCCTCTTGCATGTAATATCCTTCAAGAATACTGCATATTACATAATCCTGGACTGAACTAGAAAATTGTGTTGGTATCTGAATACGCCATCATTTTTCACAAATATATTATTTCATTTAAAACATATAAGACCTCAATCATTATCTTCCTTTTACGCTCCAATTTTCAATAGGGTGGAGAGGAATATATATATACATTCTTAGTGCATAAATGAATTTGTCTTGTAACTGCAATTCCACCTGCTTGCCACTTTGTTACATAATCCCTATGGTTTGGGAAGATGGCCTGTCATTTTGCCCTTCAAATAAGTAGCAATTTTTTGTGTGTTTTTTTACTCACCCAGAAATACAAGTGAGATCAACAATGCCCTGACACTATATTTCTACTCATGAAACAAGTGGAGCATCTAAAAATAAAAGGTATGTTTCTACCTTCACAAAACAATTATTTCTATATATCTATACTGTCCCAGTGCTAAATTAAAAAGAGCTGTAATCTCTCATTAGCTGCAATTAAATGATTTTAATACTTTGGTTATTAGAACCATATGTTAGGGTTGGGTGAAAGGTCCCATCGTGCTCCCACGAAAAAATTTGTGAAAATGACGTGGCTGTCCAGCTTGATATACAGCTATTAAAATCTTCACCGTTTTCACCCTTTGGCAAAAATTCTTCACTGCTTTAATGGCTAGAAAGTTTCCATCCCTTTATTAATGTGTTTTTCACCTTTTCGCTATAAAAACAATCCGTTTCCAGGAAGTGAAACAAAATACAAGCAGTTACAGAGCAAGAGAGAGAGAGAGGTGCTAGGCTGTTGTGCCGTGAAATTAATCACAACATTGAGGCAGGAGAGGCTCATTGTGACTGCTAATACTATGAATAAGCTTAATAACAATAAAAGGAGGACCTGGAAGGACCATTATGCATCCAGTGAGTCTGTGGAGGAGGAGGAAATGACCACTCCCGCCAACATGAAAGGGTCTGGATGCCCTGGTTTCTCAGACCCAATGCTGGCCAGTCCTCCTACATCACCCCTAAGGATCTTGGGGAAATTTATCTCAAGGGAGGAAGAAGCGGGTAGTAGTGTGAGCAAGACAGGCCAGCTGCCTGTGCCTGCTGCCAATGCTATGCCTGCAGCCAGTGCCCCCTGCTGCCACCAGTGCTAAACCTGCTGCCAGCGCTGAATCTGCTGCCAATATGTCTTGTAATTCTCAGGAAGGGGGGAGGAGATGATGCCAAGTGTGACAGCAGGGGACCCTAAATTACACTTGCCATCCCCAAGCAGTCCCCTTCCCCCCACAACATTGTCAAGGTGGAACATTATACTGAAGAAGGCAGAATTCTTGCCTAGCAGCAACAATATCACCACCACCAGGAGCACAGATCAACTGCTTGTGCTTGCTGCTAGTGCTGCCAGTCTGCCTACTTCAGGTCAACAAGAAATGACAAGTGTGACATTAGGGGACCCACTGCCACATTTCTCATCACCTTCTCCAACCGGTGAGATGTCTGTAATAGAGCAGCAGCAGCACGGAGGGACTGATGGTGGTGGTAATGACAATGATGGTGCAGAAGCTGGGCTGGAAGATAAATTAATGGCCTTTTTAGCCCAAACTGAGAAGGAATGGGGAACAGTAATGGGGATGGGTATCACAATCACCACCAGCAGTAAGCTTTTGGAATTTGCAGAGTTTTCTACTGCTCTAATTCCTGTTGCTGCTGAGTTGCAAGGGCAGCAGGATGCTGAGTAGCAGGCTAGAGTGCCACAGACCACCATGGACACAGTGATAATGCGGTAAACAAGTGATGCGGGACTAGGACAGGTTCCATTTGCCAGCAGCAATACTGCTGGTCCTAATTATAGTGCTGATTCTGAGGCAGTTGCAGCAACAGCAACAACATCATCCTTTGCCCCAGCCAGTGAATCGGAATGTGGCGGTGTGGTGGAGGAAAATAACAACCAAGGCGTAAAGCGGCATCTGAGGAAATTCCATCCAACAGAGTATGTTAGGCTGGTGGCAAGAAGGGTTCATCATTACTATTAAACTGTCTGCAAGTTGTCATGTGTCCTTAACGGGACGTCTAAAAGGGGCATTGTGACAGCAGCAGTACTTGGTTTCTGGTGGGGAGATTTCACATTGGGGACCCTAAGTGTCATGGCGTTCTGATAGAGATAAGCCAGGTGTTTGATTTGAGTGCAGATGTACCCATTGTTCCCAGTCCATTCCTTACTTACCAAACTATCATGGTGCCCGTGCTTTCTGTCAGTGTGTGTCTGTGTGTTACGCTCCTATTGGCTGAGCTATGTTTGGCCTGCCCAGTATGGCCTATTTATACTGGGCTCTGGCACCTGTCTGGTGCCCTTTCCTGGTGTTCCTGTACCAGTGCTGACTTGAGTTGCTGTGTTCCCGTGTACCGACTTGGCCCGTCGGACTACTCTGCTTCTGGTTCCTGCTCCATGATCCAACCAGGCCTGGCTGACGTTCCTGCTCCGTGACCTGACCTGGCTTGTCTGACGTTCCTGCTCCGTGATTCGACCCGGCCTGGCTGACTTCCTGCTCCGTGACCTGACCCGGCTTGCTGACATTCCTGCTCTGTGATCCGGCCCGGCTCTCCAGTTCCTGCTTCATTGTGTCGCTTGGGCGACATTCTGATTCCGCTTGTCTGGGCCTACCAGACAGTGTGTCCATGCTGCCTCCGTTAACTCTTGCAGAGCTACTGCTGCCTCCGTTACTGCTCCGGCAGTGTACCTATCGATGAGCATCCCGTTAACTCTTGCAGAGCTACTGTTGCCTCCGTTACTGCTACTGCAGTGTATCTATTGCTGAGCCTTCAGTTAACTCTTGCAGAGCTACTGTTGCCTCCGTTACTGCTACGGCAGTGTACGGATTGCTGAGCCTTCTGTTAACTCTTGCAGAGCTTACTGTGGCCTCCGTTACTGTTGTGGTGGTGTGCCATTGGCTCTATTCTGTTCAGCTCGTGCAGAGTACTGTTGCCTCCGTTACTGCACCGGCAGGGTGCCCTTGTCTCTATTCCGTTCAGCTTGTGCAGAGTGCTGTTGCCTCCGTTACTGCACCGGCACGGTGCCCTTGGCTCTATTCCGTACAGCTCTTGCAGAGTATTGTGTGGCCTTCGTTTACTGCTACGGCAGGGGGTATAAGTCTCAGCTTTGTTCCAGCAGATCTATAGTGCTCTGTCTCCGTTCTAGCACTACAGTCTCCTTATCGCTGTTATTCCATCATACTGGGAGTTACTGAGAACTCACCACATCAGAGACTGATTATATCTATTGGGACTTTAACCCATGCTGTGCTGGGTATTCACCCTGCCATGCCTGACCTGTGACAGTATATGAACTCTCTCACTTACTATTATACTGGGCCTGTGTAGGCATAAGTCTAAGTCCTGTATTGCACCTGTCTATTCTGCTGAATTACGTTATAGCCCATCAAGGGTAATTCTCAATTTTAGGGGGCTTGTTTCTATCAAGCCTAAGTCCTACAACTCAATGTTTCCTTAGGGCTTGTGCCAAACAAGCCTAAGTCCTACAAATCAATGTTTCCACAGGGCTTGAGACTAACACAAGTCTTATTTCCTACAACAAACAATGTTTCTTTAGGACTTGGGCCTCTAATAAGTCTAAGTCCTACAAATCAATGTTTCCTCAGGGCTTGGGCTTAACACAAGCCTAATTTCCTACAACTGATCAATGTTTCCTCAGGGCTTGTGTCATTAGTAATAAGTCTAAGTCCTACAAATCAATGTTTCCTTGGGGTGTGGTCCTTACACAAGTCCAACAAATCTTCCTCTACAAAATACTCTATCCCGTCAAGTATCAGTCTAACCCAGTCACAGTTTATTTCAGGGGGCCACTGCCTCTGTCACCTTACATACCAATTTCTTTTTTTATTTATTTTTATTAACTGTCCCCCCAATACCAGTCAAGAGACACCCCAAAAAATTCCCTATTCAACTGATTCTTTCCCCAGACTCCACCCACCAACACAGACACCCTCCTCAGACCCCTTTTATACAATATCTTATGGGTTTTTTAAATTGTATTTTTTTATTAACTGTCCCCCCAATCCCAACAAACAACCACCCAAAAAAACATTCCTTGTTCAACTGATTCATTCCCCACACTCCACCAACACAGGCACCCTCATATTCCTTTTATACTATGACTTTGGGAAATAAAATAACATTTGCTATGTGTTGTGTGTAAATTCAATGTTTCCATTGATTTCAATGGAATGAGCTATTCGAAAAAAGGCGGAAAACAGCACTTTTTGTGGGAAAGAATTTGCCAAGTAGGAAGTTCTATTATTCGCCGATTTTGGTTTCAGGCAAAATTTTTCACCCATCCTTACCACATATATTCATTGCATTTCTTCCTTTTCACAAAATAGGATGAGGTCTAGGAGTAGACATCTATTTTATCCCCTTTATTTAATACAAATAACCCATACAGGTATTTTATTTAATTTCTCATCACCCTCTGTCAGGGGAGGAGTACAGAGGAGATGTTTTTTTTTTTGTTTTTTTTTATAAACTGTTTTTATTAACAAGCCATACCAAGCCAACCACACACAGAGTGAAACATATACATATTAGGTACATGAAGCCAGTGCAATAATACATACATGAGGATGTAGTACAATGAACATAGTGATATGATCAGCTCAGCATAGCCCATAACTTTTACCCCTTGTTTAAATACCCACCCCTCCCAAGGAAACCCACCCTCCATCTCCCCCCTTAACTATCCATCCCCTCCCTCCCTTAGCTCGTCCCCCCCCACACACACACACAGCCAGGCACCCCCCCACCCCCTGAGAGGGCAACAATTCCCATCCACCCCAACTGTGGCGTGGCAGCACAAAGGATACAATGTAAATGAATACGTATAGTAATATGTCTACCCAGGTAAGCCCCGCTACTTCTTCAGTCCCAACTCTGTGGAGCCCTCAAATGCCAACAACCCCAAATCTTATCATATTTTTTAGGAGTGCCCCTGTGCAAGTGGATCATTTTGTAGTGTGGTAGATTTTGTGTGACCAGTTCAACCTAGAATTTGCAAGTAGGAGCCCTGTCCACCATCCAATTCATGGCCACCATTTTCCTGGACATAACAAGGAGCTCTCTGAGAAGAGTCCTCACCGAACCCTCCTGTATCGCATCAGGGAAGATCGACATAACACAAAGTTTAGGCGTAAGTGGGATCGTTCTTTCCAGCACCCTCTCCACAGTTTGAATAACCGCCTTCAAGAAGTTATTCACCAGGGGGAAATCACAAATCATGTGTAGGAATGTACCCTCTACCCCATCACGCCTATGACAAAATCTGTTCCTAGTGCTAGCCATCGAGTGCAAACTCATTGGAGTATAATAAGTATGATGCAATATATTAAAGGGATAGTAATGTTTCATAATAAAAGCAGCTCTAATTAATCATCATAGTATTTGGACTTTGGAGAGTGTTATTTCAATTCTGTCAGAGCTGTAGTTCAAGAATAATTCAATGACAAAGTGTCCCCCTCCCGCCCCTTTTACTGATGTAACACTGCTCAGCCAGAGCAGAAGGGAGGTGCCCAGATAGACTGCAGAGAGGGACAATCTTCAATTAAGATAAGGGAAAAACCTGAAAAACTTGTCAAGGGGGGGTAAGGCTTTCATTGTTTTCATTGTAAGAAGATTGTCCCCTGCTGTTATCTGTCTAGTCTTACAACCAGATCCCCATCTGAGAAGAGATGGCTTACACTAGGTAAAAGGGGCGGGAGGGGAAACTTTGCTTGTGAATATCTCTTAAACCATAAAGGTTTGAGAGATAAGACTTATATCATTCTTCATATTTTTTTAATGCCTACAAAATAAAATAAAGTTAAAATGAAGTATTACTATCCCTTTAAGCTGTATCAGTTGATGCTCCGTGGAAATTGCTACCTGAGAAGGGGCTCTACATGCCTCATCCCATTCCCAGTCCTCAAGTAGTCCTACATCAGTTTCCCATCTAGTCTGTGTGTTTGAATCCATATCAACCAGCTTTGATTCCATCTGTTTGTGACACACTCTTTGTATATAAACAACATGGTATTTCATATTTTTTTATTAAATTTTGCCTGAAGCAGGGACCTTAGTGCACTGAAATCTTGTATTTTCTATGATCTCAGTAAGGCATTCAATGTATCAACTTTACACCATTCTTGCAAGTACTTTATTACAAAAGTACCTTTATTCCCATGTAAAAATATTAACATTAACCCTTCTATTGCCTTAGAGACCAAAATTATTGCTTTACAGTTCATTTTGGAAAACCGAGAGGTCAGTAAGTAGTATGGGAAAGGAAGTGGGGAAGAAAGAATGGATATTTAACTCCTAAAAAGTAGCTGTTTTGAGGTATCTTTGTTAGTGCATAAAAAAGCTGTGAAGTCATATGTGATTTGTGCTCCAAAAATGTGCCCAGTGACCTTGATACATACCGCTTACAGTGATGTTTGCAGTGCTTGCAGTGATGTCTACTGAAAGAGAAAATAATGACCATATTAGAGTTTATCCTGCTTTCACCAGCCCATTATGACATACCCTGCATCATATTAGCTCTTTAAGGACAAGAGGGAGGAGAAACATATTGCTTCATAATGTGCTGTGCCCCTCTTAACCCTTTTAATAACAGAGATGTATCCATCACATTGCATTTCAATGTCTTGGATACTCCCCTAGGATTCAAAGGGTCAAACCTTTTGAGCTCTAGTGGTATCTGCATTATGATGCAATCAAAGGCAGAGGTGCATTATACTCTTGCCATATAGAAGACATGTATTAACGTATGTTACTACCTGTGTTGATAAAAATATCAGTATTTATATTTGTATCTTATCACACGTTATTGTATTTTCATTTCATAATTAGTAAATCTTAGCAGTGAACACAGTGACAATTTTAGTTATTTCTAGCATATGGATGTAAGTAAATATGAAAAAAAGCAAAATGGAACAATTTTGGGGAAAGCCAACTTTTGGGAACAAAAATATATATATATTCCCATTTATTTACATAGGGCAATTTAATGCTAAACAGGATTGAAGACCCTTCAGCAATTTCAGGCAATAAAAGGTGTTCAATGCATCATTTAAACAAATTGTTCCCTATGATGAAAACAGTTTGTTCCAGACTTCCTCCTTGTACATACAGCCCTTTACCCTGACACACTGATACAAGCACACACATTTTCTTAGTCACGAAACAAGTGCTGGATTTATTGGCACTAGCTAAATATCTAGAGTCAATTTATATTGACACCTATCTACATTTCTCTCTCTCTCATTACTTTAGAAACTGCTATTTACTTGCCCTCAATATTATCACGTGACATACAACATCTGTTTCTCTCAAATGTTATGGTGGAGATATGCACTAAAATTAAATAAAAATGAGGGAATCGGTCCAGTTAGAAAAACTCTCCTGCTGCTATGGAAAAAGTCAATGTTGGTCCTCATGTAGCAATGACAGTGCATATTCTCTTGTTATATTTGCTTGGTTACAGGTAGATTAGTTAGTGGTTCAGTCACTGGAATTAATCCAGCTGTGATCAAACAGAGATGCCCTGAAGATATGTAATGCTAGTAGCACTTGATGGATAAAGTGGTGGTACTCTTTCTGTATTTAGCCTTCTTTTTAAGTTGAAGAGATGTTAGCTTGTTGAGAAACATAGGAATTGTAGTTTTTTCTCACTTCTGAGTTTTCTTACCCTTTGATGTATTGCCTGTCTGCTTTGCTGTATCATTGTATCATACATTTTCTAAATCCTCATTAACCTAACAATGCAGATTCTCCTCACTCCTCAAGCATAGTTGGTAGTATCATTTAACACAAGGGCACCATTACTAGGGATGAACAAAAACTCACTGGTTTATCTCAGGAATTTCCACAGAATATGAAAGATTTCCCCTTACCATTAAAATTCCCATGTGAAGTAATATGACCCTTATTCCTATGCTAGAAGGTGAAGGCCATTTATTTGAATGGGTGTCACCTTCCATAATGCACACACACATACATGCATACATCATCACCCATTTCATTATATATACATGTAAGCACGCAAACAATTACACTAAACCCCACAACACTTATTGTCTCATAGATCTTTTCCATGGGAACATGTAGGTGAGACTGGCTTTTCTGTGAGAATTCCCACTGAGATGGAACAGGCCATTTTTCACCTGTATCAGTGGTTCTCAACTCTAGTCCTCAGGACCCTCTAACAGTCCAGGACTTAGGGATTTGTCTGCTAGAGCACAGGTGTGGTGATCAGAGGTGCATTCACATTGATTAACTCACCTGTGTTCTAACAAGGAAATCATCACATTCTGGCCTGTTAGTGGGTCCTGAGCACAGGAGTTAAGAAACACTGACCTATATCTTCCTGAAACAAAATGTCAGTGGCTGTGTAAGGTGGATGTCTATAAAATAATCAATGAAGAGTTTAAATCTTTTGAGTTAAATGGTAATATTAACTAGTAATCCATAGTTATTGCTAAAGCACAATTATTAATGTCTGTGAATTATAACAAATATTGTCAACCTTTTTTGAAGATAACTGTAATAGCTGTAACTTCACTGGACACAGTTTCTTTTACTCACCGAGCAGAATAAGTATTGAAATAATAGACAGACCCATGTCTGGACCAGGACTTTTAGACATTCATCACAGGAAATTAAATTTGTGTTACCTATTGGGGGGAAATATGAAACAAAATGGTAAGTAAAACCCGTAAGCAAGTCTATAAATCTATCAATCATATCTTTAGAGCAACGGTACTCAATTTGAGTTCCTTGGAAGTTCACTGAAGTAGAAAGAGGGCTTCAACACAACACATTTTTGTAATAGGCTGCTATGGAACAAGGCTAGAGTATAAGAAAACATATATGTGGTTCTGTGATCTCCAGAGTATGTGTGTAATGTAATTCTTGATTAATGTTTTCTTGTCATCAGCATTATATCCTAGCAAAATTACTCTACTCTGGCTGGTGATCAAGTCATTTGCATAAAATTAATACTTAAGTGCATACATAAATACATTACTAAATAAGCAATATATTCTTAAGATCTCTCTAGCATCCAGTGGGTTAAAAGACTAATTTAACTGTTTCAGTGCCAGAGCTTTGCAGCCTGTGAACCCTTCTGGCATTTAAAGAGTGAAGTCATTGTCATCTTGTTCCCTATAGTGCACTTGGATTACTCCCGAATTGCTCTGCCTTTCTGTTGTTCATACAACATAGTAACATAGTAACATAGTAACATAGTAGATAAGGCTGAAAAAAGACATGCGTCCATCAAGTCCAGCCCATGCCAATAACACCCCTGTTGATCCAGAGGAAGGCAACAAAAAAGCCCTCTGGAGCAATTTCCAATGTAGGTGTGTGTGTGAGTGTGTCAAATAGTTCCCCGGCTCAATATCCTATTTGCTTTGAAGCCATCTGTCATAACTGTCAATATTGTTCTGTGCTAGATAGGCATCCATTGCTTTTTTGAATGCAGTTACATTATCTGCAAGCACAGCATCCCGAGGCAAAGAATTCCATAGCCTTACCGCCCTTACTGTAAAGAATCCCTGCCTGTGTTTTAGTCGAAAGCGCCTTTCCTCAAGTCTTAATGGATGACCTCTTGTTCTTAGCTCAGCTCTTTGCATAAATAATTCATTGGATAGTTCTTTGCATTGGCCTTGAATGTATTTGTAAATGGTAATCATATCACCCCTTAGACGTCTCTTTTCTAATGTAAACAAACCCAGTTTGGCTAGTCTCTCTTTGTAACTCAGATCCTCCAATCCCTTTATCAGTTTTGTTGCACGTCTCTGCACCTTTTCCAGTTCAGTAATGTCTTTTTTTAGAACAGGCGCCCAAAATTGTACTCCATATTCTAGATGAGGCCTAACCAAGGATTTATACAGAGGTAGGATAATGTTAGCATCCCTTGCTTCTACACCTCTTTTTATGCAGGCTAGTACTCTATTTGCTCTTGCAGCAGCTGAGTGACTCTGCACACTGCTGTGAAGACTATTGTCTATCAGTACACCTAAATCTTTCTCTAATGAGGATTTCCCAAGTTGTTTCCCATTTAGAGTATATGTAGCAAGTTTGTTTCTACAACCCAAATGCATAACCTTACATTTATCTACATTAAATGACATCTGCCACTTTTCTGCCCATTCACTTAGTTTATCTAAATCCTTCTGTAGGGAAAAAACATCGAGCTCTGTATGTATTTCCTTACATAGCTTAGTGTCATCAGCAAAGATTGAGATGCTACTTTCAATTCCCACTTCTAGATCATTAATAAACAAATTAAAAAGCATTGGGCCCAGGACTGAACCCTGCGGTACCCCACTTATAACCCTAGACCAATTTGAAAAAGTTCCATTTACAACAACTCTCTGCCATCTATCATTTAACCAGTTCTCAATCCATGTACAGATACCACCACCCAAACCGAAGCCTTTTAATTTATGCAGTAACCTGTTGTGAGGCACTGTGTCAAAGGCTTTTGCAAAATCCAAGTATACTACATCAACAGCAATTCCCCTGTCCAAATTACTACTCACTCTTTCATAAAATGCAAGTAAATTAGTCTGACATGATCTGTTCTTCATGAAACCATGCTGATTCCTACTAATGATATTGTTTGTCTTCACATAGTTCTGAATACTATCAGTTAATAACCCTTCTAGTATCTTACCCACTATGGAAGTCAAGCTCACAGGTCTATAATTTCCTGGTTTGGATCTTGCTCCCTTTTTAAACAATGGAACTACATCAGCTTTCCTCCAATCACAGGGCACTATGCCTGATGAAAGCGAATCAATAAATATTAAGTATAATGGTTTTGCTATTACTGAACTAAGTTCCTTAAGTACCCTTGGGTGTATACCGTCCGGTATATATACTGTATATATTCCCAGAGATGGGGGCTTATATAGTAGGAATAATTTAACTCTTCAAAAGGTTAAAGATATCTCCAATGCAATTTCCAGTATATATAAATAGTTTAGTAAGTTAGTGTTAGGCAGGATGTAAGGTTCTAAACCATATTTCTGTCCCTGGCTTAGCAAGGAATTACAGTATATTCATTATCAATTAGAATCCAGTGATGCACTTTAAGTGCACTTAATGGTATACCAGTGCTGATGTACTAAGGAAAGCGGAGTCATTCTGAGTCAGATCAATGACAATATATCATTTCTCAATATTTTTAAAGGGATTTAACTTGTTGAATGCATTCAAGGGGTCAAGAGCCCTGTTAAAATCAGTTGAGAAATTTTGTTCACACCAGAAATGCTCCATTCTCTTACAGCGTCAGTCTCAGTGATGGTTAAAGTGTAAAAAATATATTTTGTATGGTTTATTCTCCTGAGTAAAAGAAGGGTACCTCTAATACTGAGAGGTATTTTATTCAAAAGTTATTAAAGCTCAAAGATTAACTTTTTTGGTGTAGTATCTCAGTGGCCTGAAGTTGTGCAGTTGCGCTTTTGCTACACCATCTTAAGGACAGCTCTGGTTAGTTGGCCATAAAGCTCCATAGTATGGTGTAGCAGCAGCATCTGTACAGTTCCAGATACTGTACTTAAAAAGTTTGACTTTGAGCTGTAATAGCTTTTGAATAAAACACCTCTGAGTAGTAAGGGTACCCTTGTTTTTGTCAGAGGGAAAAACTCTACAAAATATATATTTTTTTACATATTAAGTATTACTATATCCTTTAAAACAACACATTTATCGCATTTGAGAATGTTGTAGCATTTGCTGGTATATCCCTTTCAGTGCGAGAGGGGTACACAATGCATTGCAAAGCAATGCGTTGCATACCCCTCTGGCACTGAAAGGAATATATGTATATACCTGGATAGAAAGTTGAGTTCAGAATGTTTTGCTTTGAGTGGCACTGTTGCTGCTATCATTTATGGAAAGTTTGTGTCCGCAGACCTCAACAGTGCCACCTGAATGCAAAAAATATTGGCCCATATTTGTAAAAGCAAACTGGGGTTATTCTGGATTAAACCAACTGCACCATAGGGGACAAATAAAAATGCCTACATTCCCATGCGCTTGACAAGAGCTTTTTAGCACCTTGAATGCTAGAGATATCTCCAGTGCATTGCTTCACAATGCATTGGATACATCTCTAACATTCAAGGGGTTAAAAGCCCAATTTAATTTAAAATGGCTTTCTATTTGTTCCCTATAGTGCAGCTGGTTAACTCCAGAATAATTCCGTTTTGCCTTCATAAATACAGGCCATTGAACTCAAACTCTCAAGCTTGCTCTGTAATACATTGTAATAGAAACTTCTCCCAGCCAGAAGGAAAAACCACATTTAAATCAATAGGAATTTTGAATTTGTTCTCTATGTTGCAGATGGTTTGACCCAGTATTTTCAAGTTCTTCTTAGTACATCAGCCTTGGTGTGTGTGGAGCACCTCACAAAGGGACATACGTATAAAGACTAAAAGTTAAAGATTCGGAGGGAAAACAAATGTGCATAGAGAACAATGAAAATTCCCAATGATTTAAATACAAATGCAACCCCTTAAATGATATAAAGGCCTGCAATAAATGGCTTTGCAATAGAATTCAATGAGTTAAAAGCACATTTAACAATCTGAGTTGTAGACTCTACAGTGTCTAGGGGGTCACCCGCTAAGACCTGAGGAAAAAAGATTTTGTCTACAACAGTGGAAGGGATTCTTTACCGTAAGGACAATAAAGGTATGGAATTCAGTGCCTGAAGTGGTGGTGCTGTCAAATAACTTAGATCCCTTTAAAAAGGGCCTGGATACTTTTTTAAAAGATCAGAACATAGAGGGCTATGTATATTAATATTGGGATTAATATTTAGTGCTTGTTGATCCATTTGGAGTCAGGAAGGAATTTTTTCCCCCATTCAAAGCAGAATATGACATTTAATGAAATAAGGATTTTTTTTCCCTTCTTTTGGATCAACAGTGCTAAATGAAAATAGGAAAAGGGTTGAAGTTGATGGATGCAAGTCTTTTTTTTCAACCTAAACTTCTATGTAACTAAGTAACATCTCTGTGACTTTTATACAATGCTCTTAATTCCTTTGAGGGCAAGAGAGGTATCCCAAGCACTGAAGCGCAATGCGCTGGATAGCTGTCTGGCACTCAAAGAGTTAATGGCTCACTATCAGACAAGAACATAATTAAAACAATTGTACAATTATCAGAAAACAAAGGTAGCAAAGTTTGAAGTTGATGGAGTCATAAGCACAGAGGGGAGCAAACTGACTGTATCGTAGAGAACAATTTTTTTTTTTTTAAATGTACATTTAACCCCTTGAATGCTAGTGAGGTATCCAGTTCATTGCTTCTCATTCAGATGGACAGTCCTCTCTTATTTTGAGTTTACGTATTATGCAAATGCAGTATATGTAAAGAGAAATTCCTTATACTATTTATTTATGGCCATCTTCCGTTATTTTTTTACACTATTATGTTCCTGATATCTGTGTTTTTAGAGAGCTTTCATTCTGGGACTGTAAAAGCAGAGCTATTTATACAATGCCTTTAGTGGCAGGCTTTTTTACATTGTTTCACTATCTTTTTTATATTTTTGCACACTCTGCTTACACAGTCCCACACACAAAAAGCTCCCCATAAACATATTTAGACATAAGGGCATAAAAGTGTAAAAAAAAATAAGCGCAGGTAAATAAAAACTATAGGCAGTATAACTTTACATATTATATACCTGCAGAATATGTAAAGGCAAAATTAGATGGAGCTGTAAAGCCTCACTGAAAAAAAATGGAATTTGAGTTTTTTTCCTCCTTTATTGTTCTTTTGCTCCAGAACTGCTCCTCTTTCTCTTTCTGAATATGACCTTTCATCTTCAAACCCCATAAACTATTTTAAATGTACCTGCATTTGTTGTAGTCTGTCCATAGAAAATGGTATTACCTTCCTTGCACCTGCTGCTTCAGAAAGTGACTAACCACACTAAAGAATCCCATACTCTCCATCCCTCTCCTTCATTCTTATTGGTCAGTTTTTTACTTCTTCGAGTTGCAAGATCAGGATCTGCAGGATCTTCAGGAATGTGTCCAGTTCTTCATATTTGTCTGACAGTGTTTTTTTTGCTTGAAGATAATCAGTTCATGCTCCGAGTTTGTGCTATGAAGCATGATTTGCTTTTAAATGTCACTGCACAAAATGCATGTAATGTGTGAGAAAATATCACATAGAAACATATGGGCTGTACATTCAAGACAAAAATTCTGAGGCAAATCAATTGGGGGAAAAAATAAACATTCCAAAAAGTCCCAGAACCAGTATAGAGCAAAACAGCTGTTCCAAATTTATCAAGGAAAATAGCAACTGAAAGAAATGTTATTTTCTTTTTGATAAATATGAAGCAATAGTTTACTCCAGAACTGCTGCAACTTTGACTTGATAAATATTACTCTTAAGGCCATACTCAGGACAATAGAAATGGCATGTACTAATATGATTCCTCACCAAAATAGGCAATCATATTGATTTCTTTGCTCTACTCCTGCCTAGCACTGATTTACTAAGCTAGTTACAATGAACATGGACCTCTGTATGCCTCTTGCACTGAAAGGAAAGCCAGGGCCAGAATTACATCACAGTCTCCGCAGACAAGATATCATATGCAACCTTAGCTGCACCCATGGCACACACCCATATCTCACATGGCCCTGCACCAGTGCAATCTAATATTTCCTGAGACAGAAAATACCTAGAGCCTATAACACGCAAGGATAAAAAAAAATAAGATTCAACCCTTCGGTTTCAGGAGACATCTTCAATGACTTGAAGATCACTTTAGCATCCAAGGGGTTTAATAATAGCCTGTAAAGGGGCATAAAACTGGTGCAGGGACATTGAGATTGCTCTGTCAGCACCCATAATTCAGAATGTGGGTGTGGCTAATACAACTGAGACTCCCCTAAAAATTTGAAGCTCTAAGCAGTTTCCTTCTCTGCCTATTGGGAAATTTGGCCCTGGAAAGTGCAGTAGGAGAAGAGAATGGGAATTTCTTTGTTTCCCTTTCCTCTGCACCTTGATTAATGCTATGTTCAAACAAATGAGAGTTGGTACCGTGTTACCCGTAGAAATACAGGAGGCGAATATAGTCTTTCATACCTTTATGGGCTAACTAAAAAGATTTAAGATGCAAACTTCCAAGACATCTCAGGTCCCTTCCTCAGGCATGTTATACAGATAAATATGAAAACATCTCTCTTAGATACAAGTACACATTGTATTGTTTAGAATGGAAATCAGTTAAGAAAGCTCAATACAGACTCTGGTTCTTTGCTCAGTCAATGGTAGAGGAGAGTGCTGTAATTTGCAGTCTCTGAGAGATCCAAGGTATTTATGATCCCAGGGGGGCTGTTGGAAAGTTTAATCCACAATGTGATAATGTGTTAGGAATTCTCTGTCTTTATTCAAACCATAATTCAAAGCTCCAAACTGGATCATTAATTTTACCTCCCATATTTTTCTCTCTCTCTCTGAGTGTGAAACAGCACCATCAGTACAGTCAGTTTAATGTCCCTGACACTGTGTCCATTTTGGCAAAAATGTTCTCCCACTGGTGTCTCTGTCTTTTAAATTTCTGTGGGAATTAAACCTTTTATTTAGTGGCTGTCCAGTTTCACTCACATAAAGAGCTGTGCGTTTTGCACACATGATGAGGTATATTACATTGGATGATTTACAGGTGAAGGTACCATTGATCCTATGGTGTAACTGGGTGTTAGGAATGGGTACCTTGTCAGTGGTGTAAATGTGTGCACAGGTTTTACACTCCTCTGTAGGCAAAGAGAGATGTGGGATTTTTTGTATTATTCAGGGCACTCCTTACTATAAATTGTTTTAAATTGGGAGGTTGTCTGAAGGAGATTTAGGGAGGCTGTGGGGATATGTGCTTAAGTCTTTCATCCATTTGTAATGTTGTTTGAAGTTCTCATTGATATTTTGCGTAGTACTTCAACCTGGGAATTATAAGTGACCATCAGTGACACCCTATTTCCCTTATCTTGTTCTTTGTAGCTCAACAGGGTTTTTCTTGCTATGTGGGTAGCCTTCTGTATCTGATTGTCAATAATCCTTGCACTGTAACCCTGTTTTATAAAGTCTCCTCTGAAGTTCTGAAGGTGCTTGACATTGTCCGCCATGCCAGAACAGATGCAGTTGTATCTGATGGCCTGGCTGTATATGGCGTAATTCTTTGTGTGTTTTGGGTGGAAGCTATTGTTTTTCAGGTAGGTTGGTCTGTCCGTTGGTTTGCAGTGCAGTGATTTGTGGATGGAGTTGTTCTTAATACTGATAGTTGTGTCTAGGAAGATGATGTTTGTGCGTGAGTGACTGAGTGTTAGGTTGATACTAGGATGGAATGCATTGTAGATTTCATGGAATTTGAGAAGTTCCTCTTCACTGGAGCTCCAGATGATAAGAATATCATCTATGTAGCAGAGATAGGCCAGGGGTTTTATCTGGCAGGTGGACAGGAAGTCCTCTTCTAATGTTGCCATAAATAGGTTGGCATATTGTGGTGCCATTCGGGTACCAATTGCAGTCCCCATCTTCTGAAGGTAGAGGTCCTGTCCAAACTTGAAGTAATTGTGGGTGAGTATAAACTGTATGAGTTGTGTTATCGGTTCCATGGGTATGTTATTTTTTTTTTCAGATATTGTTGGCATGCTGCTATTCCATCTATTTGTGGAATGTTAGTTTAAAGTGATTCTACATCCATAGTGGCCAGGATGGTGCTCTCTGGAATGGGGCCCAAGTCAGTTAGTTTGTTTAAGAGATCCGTGGTGTCCTGAAGGAAGATGAGTGTTTGTTTTACCAGGGGTTTCAGGACCTTTTCTACCCAGCTAGAGATATTCTCTGTGAGTGTGCCAATTCCTGAAATGATGGGTCTTCCCGGGTTTCCTTCTTTGTGTATTTTTGGTAGCATGTAGAAGGAGCCTATTTTTGTTCTAACAAGGCTCTGAAGATGAAGAGAGTGGTTTGTTTGCCTCTTAACAATAGGTGTGTGCTTTGCATGACCTAAAACATAGTAACATAAGAACATAGTAAATTAGGTTGAATGAAGACACAAGTCCATCAAATTCAACCTTCTCCTCATACCCCAGTAACTGAGAATTTTATAGCTTTCCTGATACCAATTAAATTAGTCTTTATCAGACCTTCCTGATCAGCCTACTGATAAACAGTATAACTCTGTATATTTCCTTTTGAAAGAAATGTATCTAATCTTCTCTTAAATGTATCCATTGTATCTGCCATAACCACCTCCCTGGGCACTTCCACAATTTAACAGACCTTACGTTAAAAAAACCCTTCCTCTGCTGAAGTTTAAGCCTCCTTTCCTCTAATCTCAAGGGGTGTCCCCTGGTCACCTGATCAGGCCTTGGAATAAATAGCTCACCGCAGAGATCCTTGTATTGACCTCTCATATACTTGTACAATGTGATAAGGTCTCCTCTTAGTCGTCTGTTCTCTAGATTAAATAAACCAAGTTTGTTTAGTCATTCCACATATGTCAAGGCCTCCATTCCCTTAATTAATTTGTACCCTCTCTAGTTCTAGTATATCCTTTTTCAGAACTGGTGCCTAAAATTGCACTGCATACTCAAGGTGAGGTCTTACCAATGATTTGTATAATGGCAAAATAATGTTATCCACTCTTGCTTCGATACCTCTTTTTAAGCAAGACAGGATTTTGTTTGCCTTTGCTACTGCTGTTTAACACTGGTCACTGTTTCCAAGTTTGTAGTTGACAAGGATACCCAGATCTTTCTCTAGCAATGAGTCCCCTAAAATGATTCCATTAAGTTCATAAGTAGCCTTGGGATTGTTTCCTCCCAAATGCCTGACTTTATACTTCCTCACATTAGACTTCATATTCCATATGTTTGCCCAATCTGACATTGTATGTAAGTCCCTCTGTAGAGAGAAAATATCCTGCTCTGAATTAATGACCTTGCATAATTTAGCATCATCTGCAAATATTGATATTTTGCTTTCTATATCTATTTCCAGGTCATTTATAAACATCTTAAAAAGCAGCGGACCTAATACTGAACCCTGAGGTACTCCACTTTCCACTTTAGATTATCTCCTAGCCCCAATTTCCTTATTTTATACACCAGCCTTCTGTGTGGCACTGTATCACATGCCTTTGCAAAGTCTAGATATACTACATCTACTGCCTTGCCATTGTCAAGGTTGTTGCTTACCTCCTCATAGAAGCTGAAAAGATTAGGTTGGCATGATCTATTCTTCATAAAACCATATTGACTCATGCTAATGATTTTATTTTTTGTGTTGTAATCCTGAATATAGTCCCTTATTATCCCTTCTAGCAGTTTTACCACTACAGAGGTCAATTCCCAGGTTCTGTTTTAGTTCCCTTCTTAAATAGAGGCACTATATTAGCTCTTCGCCAATCCTGTGGCACTGAGCCTGTGGTAATAGAATCTTTAAAGAGTAAATATAGGGGTTTTGCTAACTCTGCACTAAGTTTCTGAAGAACCCTTGGATGTATACCATCAGTACCCAGTGCTTTGTTGGTCTTAATTTTGTTCAGTCTACCCATGACATCTTCTTGAGTTAACACAATATCTGTTAATTGTATTGTTTTACTTGTTACTTGCGGAGGCTCTTCTACCATTCCTTGCTACCTTGTATATACTGATGCAAAGAAAGTGTTTAAAACATCGGCCTTTTCCTTATCCTCACTAACCAACTCACCCATCTAATTTTTGAATGGTCCAATGCACTCTTAAGTTTTTTGCTATTTATATATTTGAAAAACTTTTCTGGATTAGTTTTGCTTTACCTTGCAGTTCGAGTTTCATTATCTATTTTTGCCACCCTAATTGCATTTTTGCAATCTTTGTATTTTAAGAAAGATTGTTCATTTCCTTCAGACTTAAATAATTTGAATGCGTTTTTTTTCCTTTCCATTTCCTTCTTTACATGTGCAGTTAACCACATTGGCTGTGACTTACTTCTTTTGCATTTGTTCCCCATTGGTATATACTGTTGGATACATTTCCGCAACCTAAATTTGAATTCTGACCATTTTTCCTCAGTATTTTTGCCTTTAAATAAAATATCCCAGTCTATGTGTTGCATTGAAGCCCTTAACAATTTGAAGATAGCTTTTTTAAAATTAAGAGTTTTGGTTGAACCTATACAGTTTTGCTTTGCCAGACTGATCTCAAATGTAACCATGTTGTGATCACTGTTTCCCAAATGAAATGTTCTCTTACCTTAATATTGGATACCATTTCTGTGTTATTAGTTATCACTAGGTCCAATACATTGTTATTTCTTGTCGGCACTTCCACCATTTGTGACATGTAGCTTTTACTAAGTGTGTTCACAAACCTGCTACCCTTAGCACTCTGACAGGTCTCATTTTTCCAGTTGATATCTGGATAATTAAAATCTCCCATAATTACAGTATGCCCAAACTGGGCAGCTTTCCTCATTTGCAATAGCAGTTGGACCTCAACATTGTCATCGATATTTGGTGGTTTGTAGCATATGCCCACAAACACCTTTTTTTACCTTTTACACCACATTTAGTCTCGATTTCTACCCACATGGACTCCACAATTTGGCTAGTTTCCTCACTGATATCATCCCGCAAAACTGGATTTTGCTCTGTTTTCATATATAAGCACATATCTCCCCCTTTTCTATTAATTCTGTCTCTTCTAAACAGGGAATAGCCCTCTATATTTACAGTCCAGTCATGTGCATCATTCCACCATGTTTCTGTTATTCCAATTATGTCCAATTGCTCATTAACCGTCAGCAATTCTAGTTCTCCTATTTTATCTACCATACTTCTTGCATTTGCTAGCGTACAATTAATTTTGAAGTCTACATATATTAATCCCTACATGCCTTTTTTCTACACCTTCATTTACTAGGAGTTCCTCCCTATTGACTAAATTTATCCCCACCCTTTCTCCACTCCCCTGGTCATTTACTTGGGCCCTGTTCCTATCTGCTCTATCTACCCCATTTTTTCTATACCCCCACCTTCCTAGTTTAAAAGCTCCTCCAAGCTTTCTAGCATTCTCTCCCCTAGCACAGTGGCTCCCCTACCATTTAGGTGCAATCCATCTCTTCCATATAGATTGTACCCAAGAGCAAAGTCTGCCCAGTGTTGTAAAAACACAAAACCCTCCTTCCTACACCATTGCTTGAGCCATGCATTAAGCTCCCTGAGCTCCCTCTGCCTATCTGCACTGGCACATGGCACAGGTAGTATTTCAGAAAATACTACCTTAGAGGTCCTTGCCTTGAGCTTGCACCCTAAATCCCTGAAATCATTCTTTAGGGACCTCCATCTTCCTCCTACTTTGTCATTGGTTCCAATATGTACCAAGACAGCTGGAACACTTCCATCCCCTCCAAATAATCTGCAAGCCCTGTCCGCAACATGCCGAACCCGAGCACCCTGGAGACAGCATACTGTTCGGCATTCATGTTCCTGGTGGCAGATTACCCTATAATAGAGTCCCCTATTACCGCCACCTGCCTTGGTTTCTGCCTGCTCTGCATCCCATCTAGCCTGGAAGGAGGACTGCTCCCCTGGCTGCTAGAGGAATCAGCCCTCTCCAGTGTTGCCAATTCTGAGCAATTCTCATCAACATCTTCACACAATCTTGCAAATCTGTTTGACTGAGTCAACTCAGAACTTGCCTTCCTCTTCCTCTGCCCATTACCTCCCCTCCTTACTGTTACCCAGCTGCCTACCTGTCGCTCTTCATCTACAACTCCACCCTCTTCACCACTAACCCCACATACTACCTGCTCTGTGAGTTTTAAACTCCTTTCCAGGTTTCCAATGTCTCGCAATGTTGCAATATTTCTTTCTAAATCCAATATGTTAGACTCTAAAGAGAAAATATTCTCACACTTGGCACAGCGGTATGACCCCTGGAACGATTGCTCCAAGTGTTCAAACATGTGATAAGATGTGCACTGCGTACCTGCTATCACTCATGCTTGGTTTTACAATTCAAGTAGCTTTATATTATTCTCTAATGCTCACTCTAAGGTAAGTAACAAACTTGAAATGTGAATGCAATAAATCCTTTGAAATGATAGTCACCTCAGAGTTCTGCTGATTTCCAACTCCTGCTTCTATTCTAACTCCAGATTCCTTCTAACTCTTCACTTGAAAGCAGTCACTTGAAAAAGCAATCTCAAAGAGCCAGCTCCACAGAGCTTATGGGCTATATTTATAGTAACCTGCAGCCAGGTGAAATTCCTTAGCAATCACCCCTAATCACACAGAACAGATAAAAACCCAGTAAACAGTTTTTTAACTCTTGCAATACCCACACAAAATAAATATATATATATATATATATATATATATATATATATATATATATGTTTAAACCTTAATAAAATACCAATACAACACCAAACACACTCTCATGTACTTAACCAGGTTCCTTCTAACTCTTCACTTGAAAGCAGTCACTTGATAAAGCAGTCTCAAAGAACCAGCCCCACAGAGCTTATGGACTGTATTTATAGTAACCTGTAGCCAGGTGAAATCCCTTAGCAATCACCTCTAAGCACACAGGCCAGAGAAAAACCCAGTAAACAGTTTTTTTAAGTCTTGCAATACCCACACAAAATAAATCTTTTTTTATTTATTTTTTTTTTAAACCTTAATAAAATACCAATAAATCACCAAACACACTTTCATTTACTTAACCAGATTCCTTCTAACTCTTCACTTGAAAGCAGTCACTTGATAAAGCAGTCTCAAAGAGCCAGCCCCACAGAGCTTATGGACTGTATTTATAGTAACCTGTAGCCAGGTGAAATCCCTTAGCAATCACCCCTAATCACACAGACCAGAAAAAAACCCAGTAAACAGTTTTTTTAAGTCTTGCAATACCCACACAAAATAAATATTTTTATTTGTTTTTTTTAAACCTTATTAAAATACCAATAAAACACCAAACACACTCTCATATACTTAACCAGATTCCTTCTAACTCTTCACTTGAAAGCAGTCACTTGAAAAAGCAGTCTCAAAGAGTCACCTTCAAACATTATAGTGCATACTCCAAAGTGCAGGAACAGAAGAATGAAGCCAAAATCCCAGGACAGAAACTGGCCCGCACCGACAAATTTGTGCATTCTCCCCACAAATTTGTGTATAAATTGCCTAGATTGCATATTTTGCTGAAATTAAGTTTAACTTTTAGATACTACACAAATTATGTTTATTTTCAGGGTAAATTGGTAGACATATACCCCATATACTGATTATAATATTTGATCTACAACTAGTCACTACTTAGAGGCATCATATTTTAGTAGCATGTACATATCAGACTAATCCTGCCCAAAAGGTTTTTCTAGTTCAAAAATAACAGGTAATTGCCCTCTGTAGGAAAATACCAGCTAATCCCAGACACATGTTTTCCCCAAATTGGGCTTCATCAGTGAGGTTTCCCTAGGTACCGACAGGAAGGGGTCCACATCTGGATCTCCATTCATCCTTGCTACAGAATTGCTCCAATCCTCCTTTGTACATCAGCCTTTTTGTAGACCTATTTTCTTCACATGGACAATAAATTGCATTCACTTATGCAGGAGAGCTGCTAGTTTCCTAAAAGGGATTGTGCCAACCTAATGTAGTATTAATGCATAATACAGCCCAATTACATTATTGCTAGTAGGAAGTTCAGCATAATACCTGAGACTTTAGCGCAGAATGCAAGAAGCACAATTACTGTTGACAATGCCTGAATTTTGATGCAATAATAATTAACTCATGCATGTGTTTTATGAATTAGCAAATGATTGCACTGTTTTTATTCTGCCTTTTGTGAGAGTAATTGAGCCCAATTCAGCAAGCGGTTAGCACACATTTTCATACTGCCTGCTAATGTAGCCATTAATATAGGGGCACATGCTAACTGTACCATTAATACAGGGGCACGTGCTAACTGTACCATTAATATAGGGGCACGTGCTAACTGTACCATTAATTTAGGAGCATGTGCTATTCAGGATCACAGCATGAGTATTTTGTCTGCATTAAAACATATAGCAATCACAAATAGCACATAAATATTTTTCAGAAATAGTTAATACTATTTCTTGCAGTCCGATAAAACAGTGCCTAGCAATACTACTTTTACGTTGTAAAATATTCTACTTTATATACATAAATATAATATTATTAACTCTTTAATTCCTAAAGAGATCTCCAATTCATTGGCAAGCAATGCATCGGAAACCTAGCTTTCATTCCAGGATATAACCTTTTATTGAATAGAATGGGTGCATAACACAATACGTTGCATAGCTGTATGGTTCTTGAAGGATTTATAATAACAAATCCCTGTTATTTCATAATAAAAAGCAATTTGTTGGCGACATCACTGTCATCCAGCGAGTTAAGTTCCAGGCTGTTTCTGTTCTCAGTGTTATACTTAATTCTCAGGAATGTATAGTTTGTTTTTAAAGACAGTTAAAGTTATTTTAACTGGTGAAGCCATAAAGTAATGGAGAAGACAAGTGGAGGTTCTGGTTGTACAGCTTCAACTGGAATGCATCAGAATTTGCCTAAAGGAACAACATTTCATCCATTTTCTGCTTTCTAAATAATTTCTGACAACTGTACTTACCAGAACAAATAACATTATTGAGGAATAATGAAAATCTCCTGGAAATATGGGGCTATATAAGCAAAGCTGAAGGTGGTACAATTCTGGTGCAAACCAGCTATTCCAGGTGCAGGCAAATCCATTTGGCAAGTGATGCTAATAGTGCATGTTTTCAGGACATTTCTTAGTAACTTTAATTAATCCACTTACAATCAAGTAGGGATTAAGGATGAATGAAATGTCTTGCCTCAAAAGTGAAACAGGCCCAAAATGTCACTTTCCACTAAGAGGGAACATTTTCTCTAAAATTGACAATTCACACATTGGGGGAGATTCACTAAGTGGTGATAAAGAGGTGATAAAGTGGAGATGACTTCTCCGGTTTATAACTTCCTATGTTATACTATAGTGCCTATACACTAAGCTCTCCAAAGTTGAACAAATCATAGTGCATAGGCTCCGTAGAATAACATAGGAATTGGAGAAGTGATAAACTGGGAAGTCATGCATACTTTATCACCGTTTAGTGAATCTCCCCATTGAATTCAATGGCAAGACTGAATCAACCCCCTTCCCCATTTGGCAAGTTTCCCTTCTTTTCCCACGTTGATTGTATAAAAGGAGTGTCAGGTTAGGGTGTATTCTGGTCCACAGACCAGACGACTGTTCTGCAGAGCTGAAAAAGACATTGTATAGAAAGAGAATCTTCATGCGAACGGTCTACAAAGTGTGCCTGGTTTAAGGGAGGCACATTTTGTAGACTGCTCGCATGGTTTAATAAACCACATTCTAGTATTGACCAAATAGAAAACAGATACATAACCTCAGCTCTAATTAGAAATACAAACTTTATATTATCAAAGAAAATGAAACTTGACTCAGTCATGGATTAAGGCTGCCACTAGGGGGTGGACGGAAGGTCCCATTGTGTTCCTGCAAGAAATTCCACAAAAACCACATGGTTGTCCACTTTTTTGCTATATAATACACCCTCAACAAACCCCTTCTTCTCCTTTTCTGACTACCCCAAAACTATTTTTGCTGTATATTTAAAATTGCTACAAACTTCCCATCCTTGTGTATTTCACATTTTCTCTCAAAAAATGTGACGTTTCCAGGAAGTGAAACAGGAAAATAAGCAGTTAGAGAGGGTGTTAGGCGATACTGAAGCCATTTATTTAGCAAAATAAAAACAGCAGAGGCTCAGACTGTTGGCTAACAGTATGTAAACACATCTAACAAAGAAAACAATGAGCTGAAAGGACTGTGATGAGTCCAGTGAGTCAGAGAAGGAGGAAGAAGTGACCACCACCATCATGGAAGTGTCTTGGAGCCCTGATTACCCAGATCAAATTATGCCCCATCCCCCTACATCGTCCCTTGGGATCTGGGGGAAATGTCTGAGCAAGTCAGAACTGGGTAGCAGTGTGAGCAGCACAGGACAGCTGCCTGTGCCTGCTACTACTGTTGCCAGTGTGCCTTCTACTACTCAGGAGAAGGAGGAGATGATGGCAAGCGTGGCAGCAGGGGACCCTAAGTTACACTTGCCATCCAAAAGCAGAACCACTACTACCACGCAGCAGATAGAGAGTGTTGGGGATGATGGAGGGGTGGTGGTGAGGGTAATTGTGAAGAAGCAGCTGATAGTGGAACTAGTGTGACTGTTGAGCCTCCTGTTGATGTGGAAGGGATAAGTAATGATGCCGAGCAGCCAGAATAGTGGTCAAAAGGAGCAAACACCATGCCCCTTACCCAGTGACTCCCCTTAACCGGGCATTGTACCTCTGGGACATGATACTGAAGAAGGCAGAAATGGCTAGCAGTTGTAGCATCAGCACAGATCAGCTGCCTGTGCCTGCTGCTAGTGCTGCCAGTCTGCTGTCTTCACCTCAAGAGATGGCAAATGTGACAATAGGGGACCTTCTTTCACATTTGTCATCATTGCCAGTCAGTACAAATCTCATAGAACAGCAGCAGCAAGGAGGGACTGGAGATGGTGATGATGAGGGTGATGGTGGAGCAGCTGTAGTGGAAGAGAAAATAAGGGCTTTTTTAGCAGAAAACAAGAAGGAATGGGATACAGATATGCAAATGGTATTGGGCATCACCACCACTACCAGTAGTGACATTTCAGACTTTGCTGCTGCTGTTATTCTTGCTTCTGAGTTGCAAGGGCAGCAGGCTGATGATGAGCAAGCTAGTGTGCCACAGACAATCGTGGCCACAGTGGGATTAGAATCCAGTAGTTGTGATGCGCTTCTAAGACAGGTTCCTCTTGCCATCAATAATCCTGGTCCTAGTTCTAGTGTTGATTCTGAGGCAGCAGCAGCATCATTCTCTGCTGCAGCCAGTGAAGGGAATTGTGGAGAAGAAGAAAGAGGCCATTCTTCTCCACCTTTCCCCTACCCCCTGATGTCATGGGTGTAGGGCTATTTTCTCTTCGGGCAGGCACAGTGCTGTCATCAATAGTAACACTGTACATGATTTGTCAGTGAAAAGGAAAATGGAGGGAACATATCTTGACACAACTGCCCTGATAACACACATTAAATACAGACATCATGACATTTATGACAAGCATGTGAAAGCCAAATCCCTACAAAAGAAATCAGAATCCACCGTTGCTGTACCCCCTGTCTCTCCCTAAGGTGAAAATCTAAGAGGAAGAAAAACAGAGAAACCCAGCCTGAACTTGAAAGTTAAATTTCAAGCAAACACCTGGTTTGCCATTAGCTTCCTGAGCTAGAGTTCAGGCAAGGGAAGATCTGGTGATCCTCCTCTGTCATCATTACCTCTCCCACCAGCTGGTAGTGATTCTGTTGATGCAGGGATGTGGTTGTTTATGTCCACCCATTGCACATTGTGTGATGTGCTGACCACACGTGGCAATGTGGTGGAGTAAAATCGCAGGCATGGAATTAAGCAGCATCTGAGGAGATTCCATCCTGCACAATATGCTAAGCTAGTGACATAGAGCATTCATCATTATTATTATCTCATGTGGCCCTGCACCAGTGCAATCTAATATTTCCTGGGACAAAAAATACCTAGAGCCTATAACACACAAGGATTAAAAAAAAAGGAGACATCTTCAATGACTTGAAGATCACTTTAGCATCCAAGGGGTTAAATAATAGCCTGTAAAGGGGTATAAAACTGGTGCAGGGACATTGAGATTGCTCTGTCAGCACCCATAATTCAGAATGTGGGTGTGGCTAATACAGCTGAGACTCCCCTAAAAATTTGAAGCTCTAAGCAGTTTCCTTCTCTGCTTATTGGGAAATCTGGCCCTGGAAAGTGCAGTAGGAGAAGAGAATGGGAATTTCTTTGTTTCCCTTTCCTCTGCACCTTGATTAATGCTATGTTCAAACAAATGAGAGTTGGTACCGTGTTATCCGTAGAAATACAGGAGGCGATACAGCAACACAGCAATAAGCTCAGGTACACCATGAAAGGACACTGGAAATGACACAAGCTGAGGTTTATAAACCCTGACAGGTAGGTGGAGCAATGACGTTATCAATAAGGTGACCTATAACAATAGCGACTCAGTGAGAGTGACAGATAGGAAGTAAATAATGTCGCTCTATGGCAACATCTGCTAGAGGCAATCACAGAGCACCGTGATAGTACCCCCACCTCAATGATCTCCCCCCCATGGAGGAGACCATACCTTGTTGGGAAATTTCATGTGGAAACTGTGCAACAATCTAGGAGTGTGGATATCATTCTGATCCACCCATGAACGCTCCTCAGGACCTTAACCTTTCCAGTGGACAAAATATTGAATGCGCCCCCGAACCCTCCGGGAATCCAGGATGCTTTAGATTTCATATTCATCCTGATTCTGAATGCGTACTGGACCTGGGACTACCTGAGTAGAAGTGTAACGGTTGCAAATCAGTGGTTTCAGGAGAGATACACGAAACACGTTGTGGATACGCATATTCCTAGGGAGGTCTAAGGCATAAGACACAGGGTTAATTCTACGGAGTACCCGGAAGGGTCCTATGAACCGTGGAGGTGCAGGTTCTTGGTGGCCAACCAGACTGTATCCCCCACCTGAAAGACCGGAGCAGGACGCATCCTGCTATCTGCGTGTTTCTGAAATCGCTCTGAGGACCTTCGCAAAGTATTCTGAACCTGTTACCATGTGGGGCAGAGCTGCTCCATATGCTTATCCAGAGCCAGAATTTCCTGTTCCCGAAATGTATCCGGGAGCAGAGAAGGCTGAAACCCATAATTGTTCAGGAAAGGGGAGCTCCCGGACGAAGCATTTGTGGCACAATTCCTGGCAAACTCTGCCCACGGCAACAGGTCAACCAATTATCTTGATGGTCAGAAGCGAAGCAGCGCAAGAATTGTTCCAGTCCTTGGTTGGCTCTTTCCACAGCACCATTGGTCTGGGGGTGATAGGCGGATGAAAATAGCAGTTTGATGCCCCTCTGGTCACAAAAGGCCCTCCAAAACCTTGATACGAACTGGCTACCATGATTAGAAACCACAACTCGAGGTAATCTGTGGAGCCTGAATACCTCCCTAGCAAATACCACAGCCAATTCCTTAGAGGAGGGTAGTCCCGAGAGCGGAACAAAATGTGCCATCTTTGAGAATCTGTCCACGATTATTAGTATGACTGTGCAGCCCTTGGACCTAGGCAACTATACCATAAAGTCTAATGAAATGTGTGACCACGGGCATTCCCCATTAGGAACAGTCTGGAGTAATCCTAGAGGTAGATGCCTAGGAGTCTTGGCACGGGCAACATGGAAACCACACCGAGGCACGGAATGGTAAAGGAACGGAACAATGGAGAGAATACCAGGAGACAGCCAATGGTCAGAGCCGGATCAGGTAGTCAGACGTCACCAGTGGTCATAGCCAGAATGGGTAGTCAGACGGAGCCAAGGGTCAGAGCTGGAACGGGTACTCAGATGTAGCCAGGAGTCAGAACCGGAACGGATAGTCATACATAGCCAGGAGTCAGAACCGGAATGGGTAGTCAGACGTAGCCAGGTAATATACAGGAACAGTTATGGACCAACACAGCAATAAGCTCAGAAAAATGTGTTCTCTCTCAGCTTCTACAAAACCGCTGTGACATGTTTGCGGTGTGTCCTCTGGGGACTGGTATATGCTACCTAGGACCTGTCCCCCACTGGACCCTAGCTACGTTCATTTCCCGGCAGCACGGGACATGTCCATAACAAATGACCTGCCTTCCCACAGTACAGATACAGACCTTGTCTCCGTCGAAAGGACCGTTCCTCCTTAGATAAGCGTGTAAAGCCCAGTTGCATAGGTTCAGTACCCCTGCTTGCGGTACCAGGAAGTATGGGAGGAGAGGGAGGCAAGGGTGGGAAACCAGAGCTGGTCGATGACCCAGTCGTTGGTCTCTGCCTACGATCTTTGTAAATATTCCTCTCCCTTATACAGGAATATCACGGTGCCCGGGCTTTCGCTGGCATCATTGTTATGTCAAGCTACTTCCTGATTCTCTTTTATTGCCTAATGTGGGTTGTCTCTGCCCAGCTCTAGCCTTTTTATACAGAGCCCTGTCACTTCAGCGCCGCCTTTTCCTGTTGTTCCAGTTCCCAGTGCTTGTTCCTGTTATTTGTGTGAATCCTGTGCATGACCCGGACTGCCTGACTATTCTACCTGATTTACGATCCTGCTCAGTGTACCGATCCGGCTTGGCTGAAGTTCCTGCTCTGTGTACCGACTCGGCTTAGCTGACGTTCCTGCTCTGTGTACTAACCCGGATTGGCTGACGTCCCTGCTCTGTGTACCGACCCAGACTGGCTGATGTTCCTGCTCTGACATCCCTGGCGACACCTGCTGGAAGGTACAAGGGCACCGGTGTTAATCCTGACTGACCATAAGAATCTGATGTACCCTTCTGAGGCCAAGAGACTGTCCTCTCGACAGGCCAGATGGGCCTTATTCTTGTCTCGTTTTAATTTTATTGTATCTTACCTACCTGGGTCTAAGAATGTTAGGGCTGATGCCCTTTACAGGCAATTTGGTCCGGAGATTGAGAAGGATGACTTTCCTGCACCCATTATTCAGCCTGATGGTATTTTGGCTACCCTATGGACCAGCATCACCTCGCCACTGGTGGAGGAAATCCTGGCTACACAAACTGCTACATCCCCTAACACGCCAGTGGGGAAATGTTTTGTAGCAGAGCCTTATTGTACACGCTTACTAGAAACATACCACGCATCCCGGGAGGCTGGGCTTGTAGGTAGGGACCAATTGATTTGGTCTCTCTCACAGTTGTTCTGGTGGCCTTCCTTACGTTCTGACTGTACCACCTTCACGGCAGCCTGCCCTACTTGTGAGCGTGCCAAGTCCCCTAGACACCTCCCAGTTGGTTTGCTTCAACCAGTACCTAACAGTGAGAGTCCTTGGTCCCACGTTTTGATTGATTTCCTGGGAGAATTTCCAGTGTCTAAGGGGTATTCATTCATTATGATGGTGGTCGATAGATTTTCTAAGATGGCTCACTTTGTGCCTCTTCCTGGCTCTCCCTTTGCCCAGGAGTTGGCCATTATATTTGCCAAAGAGGTATTTCGGTTGCATGGTATACCCAGGCTACTGCTGTCGCATCATGGGAGCCAATTCGTATCTCAATTTTGGAGGGCATTTTGTGAACAGATGGGCATACAATTGTCCTTTAACTCTGCCTACCATCTCCAGACCAATGGGGTCGCAGAGCATGCAAACCAAGGATTGGAACAATTCCTGCGCTGTTTCGTGTTCGATCATCATGACAATTGGGCTGACCTGTTGCCATGGGCAGAGTTTTCCAGGAACTGTGCGGTTAATTCCTCATCTGGGAGCTCCCCGTTTCTCATCAACTACGGTTTCCAACCATGTTTGCTTCTGGACTCATTTCAGACACAGCAGATTCTGGCTCTAGATGAGCACATCAGACAGCTCCGCTCCACATGGGCACAGGTACAGAGGACCCTTAGTAATTCGTTACAGCGTAATCAGCGTCACGCTAATCGCAGAAGGTTGCCTGTGGTCTCCTTCCAGGTTGGGGATAGGGTATGGCTATCATCCAGGAACCTTAATTTGCAAGTCCCTTGTAATAAATTGGCTCCCCGGTTTGTCAGTCCCTTTAAAGTCCTCCGCAAGATTAACCCAGTTACCTATGCCCTGGATCTTCCAGCATCCATGCGGATCCATAATGTATTCCACGGATCCCTTTTAAAGCCGTTGGTATGAAACCATTATACAACCACTCCTGCAGTCCCCAGTCCTATTCAGGTGCAAGGCCAGGAATAGTACGAAGTTCAAAGTATCATTGATTCACATAAGATTAGAGGAAGGTTACAATATCTAGTTCATTGGAAGGGCTATGGCCCTGAGGAGCGCTCCTGGGTAAACCTGAATGACCTTCACGCTCCTGCTTTGCTGCACAGATTCCATGCTAAATACCCGCAGAAACCAGGTCCTTTTCCGTGAGGAAGGGGTCTTTGAGGGGGAGGTACTATCATGGTGCCTGTGCTTTCGCTGGTGACATTGTTATGTCAAGCTACTTCCTGATTTTCTTTCATTGGCTACTGTGGGTTGTCTCTTCCCAGCTCTAGCCTTTTTTTACTGAGCCCTGTCACTTCAGCGCTGCCCTTTCGTGGTGTTCCAGTTGCCAGTGCTTGTTCCTGTTATTCGTGTGAATCCTGTGTATGACCCGGACTGCCTGACTATTCTGCCTGATTTACGTTCCTGCTCCATGTACCGAACCAGCTTGTCTGGCGTTCCTACTCTGTGTACCGACCCGGCTTGGCTGACGTTCTTGCTCTGTGTACTGAACCGGCTTGGCTGACTTTCCTGCTCTGTGTACCGACCTGGACTGGCTGACATCCCTGCTCTGTGTATCGACCCGGATTGGCTGACGTCCCTGCTCTGTATACTGACCCGGATTGGCTGAAGTTCCTGCTCTGTGTACCGATCTGGCCTAGCTGACCTTCCTGGTCTGTGTACCTCCAAGTACTATTATATATCAGTTGCCTACCATTCGGAGGTCGTTCCTCCGTTAACGTTACTGTCTCTGACAGTCACTGTTTCCTCCATCTAGCACTACATGCAGCACTTTGCGCTTTTATCCTTCCACTACGGTGTTAGGTGTTGTGGTTGCACCCGGTATGCTTGACCTGTATGTTCTTAGCTCCCAAGGTTGGGTTGTCTCAGGGCGACTCGGTTAGCCTCTGGTACTAGGCAGTATTGTCCAGGTCTGAGCGTCCGTTCATCTTTACGGTTTGGTGCTACAGTGCTTCAGGGTCACAGCTCTGCTTTGTCGTCCGGGAGTTTCCCGTGATTCTCAGTCTGTCGGTACCGTTTGTCCTCACTACACGGCAGTCCGCCTTTGTTGCCTACAGTACCCTACAGTCTGTAGCCCTCATTAAGACTGGTAAGGTATTTGTCCGCTGGTCTCCTGTTCTGAGCCTACGTTTGTTCCGCTTGCCTAGTCTCTCTCTTACTGTCCTGTGGGATAGTAGTGGCCTCCTCTCAGTCACCTACTGGTGGCTTACCGATTGTGCTCACTGCCTGTGTAGGGAGTCTTCGTTATCCGTTGCACTACTAGGGCCTGCTGGCATTCCTGGCCTAGTAGTGTCATTGCTCATTTGCTTAACCAGAGTCACACGAACTGTGACCTGACCTGTGTTAGTATTGTACCTTTGGTACCTACTGGGCCTGAGTGGGTTACTGGTCTCCTTGTGACCTGACCTGTGTCAGTATTGTACCTTTGGTACCTGCTGGGCCTGAGTGGGTTACTGGCACTCTTGTGACCTGACCTGCGTCAGTATTATAGCATCTGTTTTTACTGGACCTGTGTGAGTTACTATTCATTTCTGTAGCCTGACCTATGGCAGTATTGTGTATCTGTATGTACTGGACCCTCGTGGGTCACATTATCCTTGTGCTATTAATAAAACTGTGTTTTACCAAACCTTCTGTGTCTGAGTGTCCATAAAATTGTTACAGGGAATCAGTCAGGGTAGCATAATCAATAATTTTATCCAGCTTCTCTGGTAAATCTCGAGCTGCAATCTCATCCTTTATTTTATCATCGAGGCCTTGTGTGAAGGCTGCCACAAGTGCTCAATCGTTCCAACGTACCTCTGCTGCAAGCGTATGGAATTCAATGGCATAGTCTGCAACCGTACGTGTGCCTTGTTGGATTCTCATTAAACGTTTAGCAACAGAGGTGGCACGCCTGGGAATCTCAAATACACTACAGAAGGCACTTACAAACTCGGCAAAGTTTGTAGTAATTGGTTTAGCCGTCTCCCAAATCGGATTTGCCCAGGCTAGAGCTCTGCCTGTCAACAAGGATATCATGAATCCCACCTTGCTTCTTTCACTCGGAAAAGCTTGTGGTACTAGTTCCAAAATAATTGCTAGTTGGTTCAAAAACCCACGGCATAAAGTGGGCTCCCCATTATATCTTAGTGGGAGTGGAGTGGTTGTGGACAACCCTCTACCGGAAAGACTCGGAGACGGAGCTTGTGCCATTGGTGCCTGGACTGGGGTGGCCACCGAAGGCTGTACAGGTTTTTCAAGGTATGCGGTCATGGCCCTTTCGTACTGTCACGGTTTGTAAGAAGACTCAGACAAGTTAGTATGGTAAAATCATCTTTATTAAGAATAATAAAGTGCAAAAGGTCACCCTTCACAGGTCCAGATCTGGACAGTACCGTAACATTTCCCAAATATGACACAGGTCAGGGTGCAGGAGAATAGCAAAACAAAACAGTAATATAGCAGGCAGGATCAGAATCCCTAGAAGGCTAGGAATAGAACGGCAGCAAGCCGGGACACTGGAGAGTGACCTGGCCTAGAAAACAAGGGGTAACAGAGGAATGGAAATGGTTACCACAAGTGCCCAAATCTCAGAGGACTGGATAGAAGGAGACTACAATACTGGACACAGAAAGTGACCAGATCCCTAGCAAGCTAGGGTAACCGGAGGCAACACTGATATGCACTGGCAAGGCACTAGTCCTAGGAGACTAGGGTAACCAGAGGCAACACTGACAGGCACTGGCAAGGCACTAGTCCCAGGAGACTAGGGTAACCGGAGGCAACACTGACAGGCACTGACAAGACAATCATCCCAGTAGACTAGAGTAACCGGAGGCAACACTGATATGCACTGGCAAGGCACTAGTCCTAGGAGACTAGGGTAACCAGAGGCAACACTGACAGACACTGGCAAGACACTAGTCCCAGGAGACTAGGGTAACCAGAGGCAACACTGACAGGCACTGGCAAGGCACTAGTCCCAGGAGACTAGGGTAACCGGAGGCAACACTGATAGGCACTGGCAAGGAACTAGTTCCAGGAGACTAGGGTAACCGGAGGAAACACTGACAGAAACTGACACAACAATAGTCCCAGGAGACTAGAGTAACCAGAGGCAACACTGACAGGCACTGGCAAGACACTAGTCAGCGACGGATCGGGTAGTAGCCACAGCCAGGATCAGTACACAGAGTGATAGTCAGCCAGTCCTAGTCAGCAATGGTTCGTATAGTCAGCCACAGCCAGGATCGGTACACAGAGCGGTAGTCAGCCAGTCCTTGTCAGCAACGGATCGGGTAGTCAGCCACAGCCAGGATCAGTACACAGAGTGGTAGTCAGCCAGTCCTAGTCAGCAACGGATGGGGTAGTCAGCCACAGCAAGGATCGGTACACAGAGTGGTAGTCAGCCAGTACTAGTCAACAACGAATGGGGTAGTCAGCCACAGCAAGGATCGGTACACAGAGTGGTAGTCAGCCAGTACTAGTCAACAACGAATCGTGTAGTCAGCCACAGCCAGGATCGGTACACAGTGTGGCAGTCAGACACAGCCAGAATCGGTACACAGAGCGGTAGTCAGCCAGTCCTAGTCAGCAACGGAATCATGGGGCAGTAGAGACAGGAGCAAGGTCAGGCAAAACCGGGTCATACAAGGAGCAGGAACCAACAGCAGTACAAACACCAGTTACAGGGACACCACGAAACGGGTGCCAAAGTAATGACAGGACTGAGGTTAAAAAGGCTAACACTGTATGGGGCAGAACCCAGTGGCCAATAAGAGCCCAGCAAGAATAGAACAGGAAGTAGCAATGTCACTGGCAAAGAAGATCATGGGCACCGTGATGCCCAGATCAAATTATGCCCCATCCCCCTACATCGTCCTTTGGGATCTGGGGGAAATGTCTGAGCAAGGCAGAACTAGGTAGCAGTGTGAGCAGCACAGGACAGCTGCCTGTGCCTGCTACTACTTTTGCCAGTGTGCCTTCTACTACTCAGGAGAAGGAGGAGATGATGGCAAGTGTGGCAGCAGGGGACCCTAAGTTACACTTGGCATCCAAAAGCAGTACCACTACTACCACCCAGCAGATAGAGAGTGTTGGGGATGATGGAGGGGTGGTGGTGAGGGTAATTGTGAAGAAGCAGATGATAGTGGAACTAGTGTGACTGTTGAGCCTCCTGTTGATGTGGAAGGGATAAGTGATGATGCCGAGCAGCCAGAATAGTGGTCAAAAGGAGCCCACAACATGCCCCTGACCCAGTGACTCCCCTTACCCTGGTATTGTACCTCTGGGACATGATACTGAAGAAATGGCTAGCAGTTGTAGCATCAGCACAGATCAGCTGCCTGTGCCTGCTGCTAGTGCTGCCAGTCTGCTGTCTTCACCTCAAGAGATGGCAAGTGTGACAATAGGGGACCTTCTGTCACATTTGTCATCATTGTCAATCAGTACAACTCTCATAGAACAGCAGCAGCAAGGAGGGACTGGAGATGGTGATGATGAGGGTGATGGTGGAGCAGCTGTAGTGGAAGAGAAAATAAGGGCTTTTTTAACAGAAAACAAGAAGGAATGGGATACAGATATGCAAATGGTATTGGGCATCACCACCACTACCAGTAGTGACATTTCAGACTTTGCTGCTGCTGTTATTCTTGCTTCTGAGTTGCAAGGGCAGCAGGCTGATGATGAGCAAGCTAGTGTGCCACAGACAATCGTGGCCACAGTGGGATTAGAATCCAGTAGTTGTGATGTGCTTCTAAGACAGGTTCCTCTTGCCATCAATAATCCTGGTCCTAGTTCTAGTGTTGATTCTGAGGCATCAGCAGCATAATTTTCTGCTGCAGCCAGTGAAGGGAATTGTGGAGAAGAAGAAAGAGGCCATTCTTCTCCACCTTTCCCCTACCCCCTGATGTCATGGACGTAGGACTATTTTCTGTTTGGGCAGGCACAGTGCTGTGATCAATGACAACACTGTACATGATTTGTCAGTGAAAAGGAAAATGGAGGGAACATATATTGACACAACCGCCCTGATAATACACATGAAATACAGACATCATGACATTTATGACAAGCATGTGAAAGCCAAACCCCTCAAAAGAAATCAGGATCCACCATTGCTGTACCCCCTGTCTCTCCCCAAAGGCATCAAGAATAGAGGTGGAAATCTAAGAGGACGATGAACAGAGAAACCCAGCCTGAGCCTGAAAGTTAGATATCAAGCAAACACCTGGTTTTTGAGCTAGGTTTTACGGCAAGGGAAGACATAGCAACACCTTCTGGTGATTGACCTCTGTCATCATTACCTCCCCCACCAGCTGGTAGTGATTCTGTTGATGCAGGGATGTGTTTGTTCATGTCCACCTATTGCACATTGTGTGGTGTGCTGACCAAATATGGCAATGTGGTGGGGTAAAATCGCAGGCATGGAATTAAGCATCATCTGAGGAGATTCCATCCTGCAGAATATGCTAAGCTAGTGACATAGAGCATTCATTATTATTATTATCTCACATGGCCCTGCACCAATGCAATCTAATATTTCCTGGGACAGAAAATACCTAGAGCCTATAACACGCAAAAAAAAAAAAAAAAAAGATTCAACCCTTCGGTTTCAGGAGACATCTTCAATGACTTGAAGATCACTTTAGCATCCAAGGGGTTAAATAATAGCCTGTAAAGGGGTATATTGAGATTGCTATATCAGCACCCATAATTCAGAATGTGGGTGTGGCTAATACAGCTGAGACTCCCCTAAAAATTTGAAGCTCTAAGCAGTTTCTTTCTCTGCCTATTGGGAAATCTAGCCCTGGAAAGTGCAGTAGGAGAAGAGAATGGGAATTTCTTTGTTTCCCTTTCCTCTGCACCTTGATTAACCCCTTAGGGACCCTTGACGTACCAGGACCGTCAAGGGTAAACTTGCTTGAAAGACCCTTGACGGTCCTGGTACGTCACGTACTTTTTACTTACAGCGCTCTACCGGGAGCGCTGTAAGTAAAAATGGGGCATGAAATAGACCGCTCCAAGATCGGAGCGATCTGTTTCAAGCCCCATAGTGACGCGCCGATACACGTGACAGGTCACGTGTACCGGCGCGTCCAAGTGCCCCTATGCGGACGTTATGGGACGGAAATGTCCCATAACGTCCGGTCGTTAAGGGGTTAATGTTCTAACAAATGAGAGTTGGTACCGTGTTATCCATAGAAATACAGGAGGCGAATATAGTCCTTGATAATTGCATTGGCTAACTAAAAATATTTAAGATTCAAGCTTTAACATGCAACTAGACAAAAGGTTTGTCTAGTTCAAAAATAACAGGCAAGTGCCCTCTTAACATACACTCGGTAGTAACCCTGCGTGTGCCAACGGGATAGCGCCCAAACACCCCTGGGGTGCCAAAATAGACAGACGCTGCACAAGCTATATGAGAGCCGGAGCACGGGGTAGTGCGGAGGATAACGTAATACCTTGAGCATTAGGAAACCTGAGCCAGGACACCCTTCCGGTGCCGCACGGAAACCCACACTGCAAGAGCGGACAGGCTACCAGCGCCAACCAGCGTGGCCACGGCACACCGAACACCCGAACGGACAGTGCTCTGCAAGTGTTAGGTAGGCTAGGTCTTACTGCAGAGGCTCAGGATGGTAAACGGCTCTAAGGGTAACAGGAGGCTTGGCAAGTGTAAAGGATAGGCACATAAACGGAGACTACAGGCACTGCACGGGTTAATATGGTTGGTATAGGAGAGGACAGCTCAGCAGTAAAAGAGGAAAGACTCTGCAACCTCAGGCAACAGCTCGGTAGAGAGAGGTGATCAGAGCGACACAAGACAGTTCAGAATGTCGCTGGGAGCGCCCGGAGCAACTCAGGAACACTGGAACAGCACACAGGACAGGAACGTCAACCGGAACCGGATCAATACATGAAGCAGGAACGTCAGCCAGAACCGGGTCAATCACGGAGCAGGGTCGTCAGCCAGAACCGGGTCAATCACGGAGCAGGATCAGTAGAGTAGTCAGACAAGCCGGATCGGTACACAGGATACTCAGGAACTCAGCAACGAGGCGCAGGAGCAGGAACACCACGAAAGGGCAACTGACAAGTGCCCAAACGCAGTATAAAAAGGAACATCCTGGGCGGGCCAATCAGCCACCTCCAATGCACAGGTAACACAGCAAGACTGACAGGGAATCACGGGGACCGTGATAGTATCCCTCTCTCAAAGACCCCCTCCCCTGGCAGAGGGTCTTGGTTTCTGAGGATATTTAGAGTGAAAGTTGCGCAGCAACCGTGGAGCATGGAGGTCCTTCTGGTCTACCCAAGAGCGTTCCTCAGGCCCGTAACCTTTCCAGTGGACCAAATATTGCAACTTGCCTCTAAATCTCCTGGAGTCAATAATACTCTGGACTTCGATTTCCTCTTGGCCTTGCACATCCACCGGCCCAGGAACCACCGGAGTGGTAGTATAGCGGTTGCAAACCAAGGGCTTCAATAATGACACATGGAACACATTGTGAATGCGCATAGTATTTGGAAGCTCCAATGCGTATGCCACGGGGTTAACCTTGTGAATAATTTTGAAAGGCCCAATGAACCGGGGAGCCAATGTGTTTGAGGGCACCTGCAGGTTGAGATTCCTGGAGGAAAGCCACACCCTGTCCCCAACCTGGAAGGAAACCGCTGGCAGCCATCTGCGATTGGCATGCCGCTGATGTCTCTGGAAGGACTGGCTGAGGGACCTTTGTACCTGTGCCCAAGTGGAACGGAGTTGCTCCATATGCTCATCCAGAGCCGGAATCTGTTGTGACTGGAATGAGTCTGGAAGCAGGCAGGGCTGGAACCCATAATTAACGAGAAATGGAGAGCTTCCAGGCGATGAATTAACCGGACAGTTCCTGGCAAACTCTGCCCACGGCAACAGGTCGGCCCAATTATCATGATGATCAGTCACAAAACAACGCAAGAACTGCTCCAGTCCTTGATTGGCACGTTCAGCGGCCCCGTTGGTCTGGGGATGGTAGGCAGAGGAGAATGATAGTTGTATGCCCATCTGGTCACAGAATGCCCTCCAGAATCTTGACACGAATTGACTCCCTTGGTCCGACACTATCACTCTGGGAACCCCATGCAAGCGGAATACTTCTCTGGCAAAAACTATTGCCAATTCCTGGGCCGAAGGAAGGCCAGAGAGGGGCATGAAATGAGCCATTTTAGAGAACCTATCTAGAGCCTTTTAGCCTCTGACAGGTAAATCGAGTTCTTATGATCCGTAAGAATTAATATCGGGGTTCTTGTGCCCTCCAAAAGATGTCGCCATTCCTTTAATGCCAAGATGATAGCCAACAATTCCCTATCACCGATTTCGTAATGGCTTTGGGCACTAGAAAGTTTTTTGGAAAAGAACCTACATGGTCTCAGGTTACCACCCTCCTTGGGGCGTTGGGAGAGAACTGCCCCTACCCCAACTTCAGAGGCATCAACCTCTAACGTAAATGGCAGGGTGCGATTAGGGTGGGATAGTATAGGAGCAGATGCAAGTGCCCTTTTGAGGGTTTCAAAGGCCTTCTCAGCTGCCTCAGACCATTGAGAGGGATTTGCGCCCTTGTGTGTAAGGTCAGAGAGAGGTTTTACAATGGTGGAAAAGTTTTTAATACATTTTCTGTAATAATTGGCAAAGCCCAAGAACCGTTGGATAGCTTTTAACCCCTTGGGTCGTGGCCATTGTAGGACTGCAGCCAACTTCTCTTGGTCCATAGCGATGCCATCCTTAGATATAACAAAACCCAAGAAGGGTACTTTGTAACAATGAAATTCACATTTTTCTAATTTACAGAACAATTTGTTCTTATGTAACCGAAGCAACACCTCAGAAACATCCTGGATGTGCTGGGTTAAATTAGCAGAGTGAATCAATATATCGTCAAGGTATACGACTACACAAGACTGTAACATATTGCGGAGGATATCATTGATGAACTCTTGAAATACTGCAGGTGCATTACATAATCCAAATGGCATTACTAGATATTCGTAGTGGCCCGACCTAGTATTGAACGCTGTTTTCCACTCATCTCCGGCCCTGATCCTTATTAGGTTGTAGGCAGCACGGAAATCGAGTTTCGTAAAAATAGACGAGCCTTTCAACCTGTCAAATAACTCTGTGATGAGTGGAATGGGGTACGCATTCTTGGACATGAGCTTATTAAGTCCACTGTAGTCAATACATGGTCGTAATTCGCCACTTTTCTTTTTCACAAAAAAGAACCCTGCACCTGCCGGGGAGGATGATTTATGAATGATTCCCCATTCGAGGGCATCCTCAATGTACTCCTCCATGGCCCTATTTTCATCACAGGACAATGGGTACGTCCTACCCCTCGGTGGCACCACCCCTGGGGGCAAATCAATAGCGCAATCATACAGCCTATGTTGCGGCAATGTGCTAGCCTCACCTTTACTGAATATGTTGCTGAACTTGCTGTATTCAGCTGGCACAGAAGGAGAGGTACACATAATCTTGACTGGATGAGATAGACAGTGACCAGTGCAGTACTCAGACCAAGACTTAATCTCACATCTTTGCCAGTCAAACTGGGGATTGTGCAGCAACAACCAAGGTAACCCCAGAATGACCGCATGATGGGGTGAGTGTATAATTTGGAAACATACCTCCTCTTTGTGGAGGACCCCAATAGACATAGTGATGAGAGTAGTTTCCATAGTGATGAGAGCTGGTTCTAGAGGTCTGCAATCAATAGCCTCAATGGCTAGCGGAGTATCTCTTTTAGACAGAGGAATATTGTATCTCTCAGCAAACGCCTGGTCCATGAAATAGCCTGCTGCACCAGACTCTACCAGAGCTAGTACCTCCACAGCTTGGTCACCTAGGAAAAAACTCACCGGTATGGTGGGTTTCTTGGAACAGGACTCTGGGGACAATTGTACACCACCTAGGGCCTGTCCCCCAAGGTACCCTAGGTGCGTGCGTTTCCCGGCCGTTCCGGACATGTACGTAGTAGGTGCCCATTTTTACCACAATATAGGCATAGCCCCTGTCTTTTGCGGTATGCCCGCTCCTCCTTAGACAGCCTAATGAACCCGATTTGCATAGGCTCACTCGTTTCAGGTACACAGTCAGGAGGAATGGGAGGCGAGGGTGGGTTTAAAGACCTATCGTGCCCATAGGTTCTGGAACTTGCCCTTTTTGCCAGACGCCTTTCGCACATGCGGGTATCGATGAGAATCACATAATCTATATACTTATCCAAATTGGTAGGTACTTCCCTGGCCGCAATCTCATCTTTAATGGGGTCCGATAACCCTTGGGCAAAGGTTGCCAGCAATGCCTCATTATTCCAAGCTACCTCTGCTGCCAGTATGAAAAATTCTATAGCGTAATCACCTACAGTACGATTGCCCATCTGTATTTCCATCAATCTTTTGGCAGCAGAGGTGGCTCTCCCAGGCGTCTCGAATAGTCTCCGAAACTGTCTGACAAATTCTTGGAATCTCAGTGTACATGGTTTTGCCTGCTCCCATAAAGGATTGGCCCATGCCAGGGCTTTACCAGTTAATAGAGATATCATGAATCCCACCTTGCTATGGTCTTTCGGAAAGGCATACGGTGTTAGTTCTAAGAATATCTCAAGTTGGTTAATGAAACCTCTCACAGTGTGGGTTCACCATCATATCTTAGCGGTAACGGCGCCGCCGCCATTAAACTTCTGGAGGGTGCCATCATTTGCCCAGTAGTGTTATCTGGTGTCATAACTGGGGGGACCACCGGATTTTGGTTAGGTTTATCAAGGTGTACCGTACGTTCTAGTAAGGTTTGCATGGCCAGTGCCAACTGGTCTAGACATTGCTCGTGAACATCCATCCTCCAGTGGAGGTTCTGTGTATTACCGTCACCTTTCAGTCTGAGGTCATGGCCCTTTCGTACTGTTACGGTTTTCTGACACTCAGACCATGGTAGAAAGTAAAAACACAGTTTTATTGAGAAAATAATAAATGAACAGTGCCCCTAGAGGCCAGTACAGGTATAATCAGTATAGGCAAAATACAGACCAAGTAAAGGTTATGCAACATATAGAGTGGTACACTGCCATACAGGGTTAACGAGGAGAAACTGAAGCAACTCAGTCCTTGATTAGCCAACACCCAGGATATGGTAACAGTCTCTTGAAGGTGAGAAGTGGAATATAGTGTCTGCACTGAATCACTCTCTAAGATAGTAAAATGGAGCGCACCAACAGACCAGAGCTGAGGCAATACCACTGCAGTGGGATTCGTGGTTGAACACTACTGCTAGAGCTGACAAGACCAGAACCTGAATCGCCCTTAACATACACTCGGTAGTAACCCTGCGTGTGCCAACGGGATAGTGCCCAAACACCCCTGGGGTGCCAAAATAGACAGACACTGCATAAGCTATATGAGAGCCAGAGCACTGGGTAGTGCGGAGTATAACGTAATACCTTGAGCATTAGGAAACCTGAGCCAGGACACCCTTCCGGTGCCGCACGGAAACCCACACTGCAAGAGCGGACAGGCTACCAGTGCCAACCAGCAGGGCCACGGTGCACACCGAACACCGGAACGGACAGTGCTCTGCAAGTGTTAGGTAGGCTAGGTCTTACTGCAGAGGCTCAGGATGGTAAACGGCTCTAAGGGTAACAGGAGGCTTGGCAAGTGTAAAGGATAGGCACATAAACGGAGACTACAGGCACTGCACGGGTTAATATGGTTGGTATAGGAGAGGACAGCTCAGCAGTAAACGTTGAAAGACTCTGCAACCTCAGGCAACAGCTCGGTAGAGAGAGGTGATCAGAGCGACACAAGACAGTTCAGAATGTCGCCGGGAGCGCCCAGAGCAACTCAGGAACACTGGAACATCACACAGGACAGGAACGTCAACCGGAACTGGATCAATACATGAAGCAAGAAGGTCAGCCAGAACCGGGTCAATCACGGAGCAGGGTCGTCAGCCAGAACCGGGTCAATCACGGAGCAGGGTCGTCAGCCAGAACCGGGTCAATCACGGAGCAGGATCAGTAGAGTCAGACAAGCCGGATTGGTACACAGGATACTCAGGAACTCAGCAACGAGGCGCAGGATCAGGAACACCACGAAAGGGCAACTGACAATTGCCCAAACACAGTATAAAAAGGAACATCCGGGGTGGGCCAATCAGCCTCCGCCAATGCACAGGTAACACAGCAAGACTGACAGGGAATCACGGGGACCGTGATAGTTTCTCTTCATTTCCCACGTTGATTGTATAAAAGGAGTGTCAGGTTAGAGTGTATTCTGGTCCACAGACAGGACGGCTGTTCTGCAGAGCTGAAAAAAACATTGTATAGAAAGAGAATCTTTATGCGAAAGGTCTTCAAAGTGTGCCTGGTTTAAGGCAGGCACACTTTGTAGACCATTCGCATGGTTTAATAAACCATGTAAAACACAAGTCACATTCTAGTACTGACCAAACATAAAACAGATACATACCCTCAGCTCTTATTAGAAATACAAACTCTATATTATCAAAGAAAATGACAGTTGACTCAGTCATGGATTAAGGCTGCCACTAGGGGGTGGGCTTAGGGTCCCTTTGTGTTCCTACAAGATATTCCACAAAAACAACATAGTTGTCCACTTTTTTGCTATGAAACGCACCCTCAACAAACCCCTTCTTCTCCTTTTTTGCCTACTCCAAAACTGTTTTCGCTATATATTTAAAATTGCTACAAACTTCCCCTCCTTGTGTACTTCACATTTTCTCTCCAAAAATGTGACATTTCCAGGAAGTGAAACAGGAAAATAGGCAGCTAGAGAGGGTGTTAGGCGATACTGAAGCCATTTATTTAGTAAAATAAAAACAGCAGAGGCTCCGACTGTTGGCTAACAGTATGTGCACCCATCTAACAAAGAAAACGAGGAGCTGGAAGGACTGTGATGAATCCAGTGAGTCAGAGGAGGAGGAAGAAGTGACCACCACCATCATGGAAGGGTCTGGGAGCCCTGATTACCCAGATCAAATGATGGCCAGTCCCCCTACATCATCCTTTGGGATCTGGGAGAAATATCTGAGCAAGGCAGAACTGGGTAGCAGTGTGAGCAGCACAGGTCGACTGCCTGTGCCCGCTACTACTGTTGCCAGTATGCCTTCTAGTACTCAGAAGGAGAAGGAGATGATGGCAAGTGTGGCAGCAGGGGACCCTAAGTTACACTTGCCGTCCAAAAGCAGTACCACTACTACCACGCAGCAGATAGAAAGCGTTGGGGATGATGGAGGGATGGTGGTGAGGGTAACTGTGATGAAGCAGCTGGTGGTGGAATTAGTGTGACTGTTGATTCTCCTGTTGATGTGGAAGGGGTAAGTGATGATGAAGAGCAGCCAGAATAGTGGTCAAAAGGAGCCCACAATAAGGCCCTGACCCAATGACTCCCTTTACATAGGCATTGTACCTCTGGGACATGATACTGAAGAAGGCAGAAATGGCTAGCAGTTATAGCATCAGCACAGATCAGCTGCCTGTGCCTGCTGCTAGTGCTGCCGGTCTGCTGCCTTCACCTCAAGAAATGGCAAGTGTGACAATGGGGGACCTTCTGTCACATTTGTCATCATTGCCAGTCCGTAAAACTCTCATAGAACAGCAGCAGCAGGGAGGGACTGAAGATGGTGGTGATGAGGGTGATGGTGAAGCAGCTGTGATGGAAGAGTCAATAAGATCCTTTTTAGCAGAAAACAAGAAGGAATGGGATACAGATATGCAAATGTGTTTGGGCATCACCTCCACTACCAGTAGTGACATTGCGGACTTTGCTGCTGCTGTAATTCTTGCTGCTGAGTTGCAAGGGCAGCAGGCTGATGATGAGTAAGCTAGTGTTCCACAGACAATTGTGGCCACAGTGGGATTGGAATTCAGTAGTTGTGATGTGGGTCTAGGACAGGTTTCACCTTCCATCAATAATCCTGGTCCTAGTTCTAGTGTTGATTCTGAGGCAGCAGCAGCATCATTCTCTTCTGCAGCCAGTGAAGGGAATTGTGGAGAAGAAGAAAGAGGCCATTCTTCTCCACCTTTCCCCTACCCCCTGATGTCATGGGTGTGAGACTATTTTCTCTTTGGACAGGCACAGTGCTCTCATCAATGACAGCACTTTGCATGATTTGTCAATGAAAAGGAAAATGGAGGGAACATATCTTGACACAACCGCCCTGATAACACAGATGAAATACAGACATCATGACATTTATGACAAGCATGTGAAAACCAAACCCCCACAAAAGGAATCAAGATCCACTGTTGCTGTACCCCCTGTCTCTCCCCAAGGGCATCATGAATATAGGTGGAAATCTAAGAGGAAGAAAAACAGAGAAACCCAGCCTGAGCCTGAAAGTTAGATATTGAACAAACACCTGATTCGCAATTAGCTTTTTGAGCTAGGGTTCAGGCAAGGGAACATGTAGCAACACCTTCTGGTGATCCACCTCTATCATCATTACCTCCCCCACCAGCTGGTAGTGATTCTGTAGATGCAGGGATGTGGTTGTTCACGTCCACCCATTGCACACTGTGTGGTGTGCTGACCACACATGGCAATGTGGTGGAGTAAAATTGCAGGCATGGAATTAAGCAGCATCTGAGGAGATTCCATCCTGCAGAATATGCTAAGCTGGTGACATAGAGCTTTCATCATCATTATTATTTAGTCTGCTAGTTGTCATGTGCCCTTAGCAGAATGGACATGGGGCATAGTGACAGCAGCAGTACTTGGTTACTGGGGAGATGATTTGACATTGTGGACCTAAGCATAAAGGTGTTTGCTATCAATTGTCCAGTATAATCTCATAAATGCACCACTTATGATGTTTAATACCAAAGCAGAGAATTCAATTCATTATATCTTCTTAAAATCAGTCATCTTTTTTGACAATTAAAAATCATACCTGCTTTCCAGATGTCTCCAAAACAAATACAGCTTAACTTACAGAGTGGGTAGACAACAAGTTGTTGACTGTAGTGTCAATCAAAGCGTTTTGCGCTTATACAGCACTTATTCATGATAAGATACATCATAATTGTCGAATAAAGATGACTGATTTTAAGAAGATATAATGAATTGCATTGTCTGCTTTGGTATTAAACATCATAAGTGGTGCAATTATGAGATTATACTGGATGTGTCATGAGACAAAGGGAAGCCTTTATAGTTGCACGCTTTTTTCAGTGTTATTGATGATCTCCGTTGTATGGTGTATATATAAGAAGTGATAAAGCCCTTAATACAGATCATTTATAGCATACAGAGCCACTGAGTTTGTGTTCAAGTGTGAAGTTTGCTATCAATTGTGCCAGTTGTTTGATGTGTTTACATGTGCCCATTGTTGCCATTCTGGACCCTATTTCCTACACATACTGTGCACATTGCTGTTGCTGATTCAAAGGCACAGTTCCTTCCAGTTCTCAAGGTAAAAAAGTAGTATTCCAACATACTTGGGATGGATGAAAATTTTAGCCTCAAACCAAAATTGGTAAATAATGTCAAGATGGTGATGGTGAGCCAGGTGTTTTGCGTGCCATCAAACTTTCAAAGCCAGCTTTCAAGAAATAGGGTAAAAACCAGTTGTCAATGAACTGCTGCAATTTCTTTAATATAGCTACAGCTTTGTGGGTTTATCTCTGCATGTATAAAGTGACGTGCCAATGGTAGGGACTACCCCGCAGCTAGCCTATGCTACTAGTACCAGGGTCAGAACAAACACAGGTAGTGACCTTATAATCCATACTGCTCCTGCTAACAAATGGGAAGGATAAAAATCATACAGTCTGTACTATGTACACATATCTATGGACAGCTAAACTTTCTTACCATATGATATTTCTAACCCTTTGCTGACCACACTAGCCACCTGCTTGAACTAATGTGGCACATACATCCTTGAAAAGTAACTGTGGCTTGTGATACACAATATAACATATAACTAGGGGTGGGCAAAAAGTCAGAAATATTTCCTGCATAACTTTTCATGAACAAAACACGCTATTTTGCTTTTTTTGGAAGGTTTTCTCAATTTTGCCACTGCCAATTTTTGCCAGTGTTTCCAATGGTTGCAACATTTCCCACCATAATATTACTTCTTCTGAGGGTAGCAGTGAAGAAATAAATAGCTGAAAGTCAAAGCTGTGAGTCCTATAGCAAAATATGTTGTGAAAAAATTGTTAGCAGGCACAGTGTCTTTGCCATTAGCTCACAACACTAAATTCCAAGTGATATTGGCAATATTTCAGCAGGGTGCAACACATGACGTCAGTAAATTAAATCCTACTGTAAAAACATCAAACCTTATTTCTATCATATCCCCTCTCTCTCTTCTCTCCTCCAAGCAATACATGTTCAGATCCTTTAGTCTATCCTGATATTTCTTTTTCTTGTAAACCAGTCACCATTTTAATAGCCCTTCTATAAATTTTCTGTAGAGTTTCTTCTGGAGATGGGGTCTCTACTAATACACAATACTCTAGATGAGGTCTAACTACAGATCTGTAGAGTGGCATGACCACTTCCCTTTTTGTGCTACTAAAGCCCCTAGAATTATCACTAATAAAAATATTAAAAAGAATGGGCTCCAGTATAGATCCCTGAGGTACACCACTAGTAACACTCCCTTCATCCGAATATTCTCCATTGACTACCACCCTCTGTCTCCTGTTTTTCAGTCATTGCCTTATCCATTTATCTATTTTCCATTTAACTATTCCTACAGCAGTTATTACAGTTATCATGTTTGTGACAAATGTAAGCTATCCTTCATCTCAGACTCTTAATACACATTACTTATTGCTCATAGCAGTGGCCCCAAGTGTGGTAGATGGTAGCAACCCTTCACATACCTCCTCCTCATCTGTGCTGCTGTTAATGTATTTGGCCTGGCTTTCCCTGTCATGTGTGGTTTCTGATACCTGATATTCCGATGGCATTATATGTTGGTTCATTATTAAAAATTATATTCTAATGTTATTATAATTATATAATGTTATTATGGAGATTTGCAGCTCCTACTGAGACCCATAAGTTGCCCTGTATTCAGAATGGGATGTTCTGGTTGATGATGTAGCTGCTCTTACTGCTGCTGCTGCTGTTGCTGGCCTAAACGATTTGCCTCCTTTGTTTTCACTATGCTGTCTAGACGTTTTTTGGTCCCTAACTTTCTCCCTCTCATCCAGCACAATGCAACCCTCCACCCGATCAATAAGCATATCTCTATATTCCTTGTCAGAATTTGATTCCTTAGAGAGATGCTGCTGATTGTTATGACTCCTTTTTGTGATAAACTTCTGTTGAAGATGCATTGGAATAAATTCTGAAATTTTGTGTTTAAAGTTGGAGTCTAGAGAAGTGGTAAGAATGTATACCTCAATGCTTTTAGTGGACACTATGCGAGGATCTTATTCAAAGCATGCTGACATATCATTAACCAGCTGGTGCATATCCGTTGTCATTATGGCAAGATTCTCTTTTTTTATGCAATAAATATTTATCATGGAAGAATTTCATTAAGTAATGCCCCTATGTGACTCACAAGCATGGTTGCCTCCTCAAAAGGTTTCAGCAGCTCACATACATGAAAGAATGAATGAATGAATATGTTTATTTATATAGCACCACACGTATACACAGCGCTTTACAATTTAAGGCTTTAGACAATACAGGGTTACAAGTGCATTGTAGAGTGAAACATTGAGTGTGAGGTCCCTGCCCAAAAGCTTACAATCTAAACTGGTAATGGGAGACATACAGAGTAACTAAGGGTCAAGTGCTGAATACATTGCTAGAGTTCTGATGATGATAGGGGACTCAAGTAAAGTAAGTAATTTATAAGAGTGTTCTTTGTACAACATCAGTGCCTTCTAGCATGTTGAGGTTTTATCCAGGAGTTGAATTTTCAAGTAAGACTTGAAGACCAGTGGTGCAGTGGTGCAGGGTGGGAGATAGGGTAAATGAGCAAATGAGAGAAAAAGGTTTGATATGTGAGAGGGCTGTAGACAGAAAAGAAACTGAGAGAAGACAGTCATTGGCTGAACTGAAGTGGAGGGATGGGGTATAGTGGGAGATCAAAGTGAAAATGAAAGAAGGAGTAGAGGAGAGAAGGGTCTTGAATGAGAGAACTAAGATTTTGTAAGATAGTCAGAGTTTGATAGGCAGCCATTGGAGAGATTTGAAGAGAAGCGGGGCAGGGACAAACCTAGGTGACAAAAGAGTAGTTTGTACTGCAGCATTCTGTATGGATTTACATGGATGGAGATGGGAGACAGGAATGCCAGACAGAAGAATGTTGCAGTAGTCCATGTGGGAGAGTGCTTATATAAGAAATTTAGATGTGACGGAACAGAGGAAGGGACGGATTTTAGCAACGCTACACAAAACAAAGCAACAGGATTTAGTGATGGCATTAATATAAGGGGAAATTGAGAGAGACGTGTCAAATATCACCCCTAGATACTGTGCTTCTGATACTGGATTTATTGTAGTGCCATTTATAGTCACCTGGAAGGGTGCTACAGTGCCAGGCCTAGGTGGGATGAGGAGTGGCTCTGTTTTAGGCATATTGAGTTTGAGGTGCCTATGAGCCATCCAGTCTGAGATAGTAGAAGAGGAGAGATATTAAAATCTGAGAGTGCACAACATCTAGAAAACACAAGGTCTAGGAAATTACCATATTTGTGAGTACTAGCATTTGTCCACTGGTTTAGTCCAAATACAGATGTTAGCGATAGAGAGAAATGGGATGCCCAGGAGACAGAGGCATCATCCACATGGCAGTTGAAGTCCTCCAGAAGAAGAGAAGGTGTTTTGGTGTGTGTGATGAGATGAAGAAGGAAAACCATAATTCAAAGTCAGACAGGAAATGTGAAGGTGTATATGTGGAAGTAGGTGGGAGATCGGTAACCGCATCTTGTAGAGAGACGGAGCAAAAATACAGACAGTATGCGACTAAAAAGAGGAGAAGCAGTGTGAGGTGGGGGAAAAATTGGTTTTTAACGGCAGTGTTTAGAGAGCAGCAATCTCACACTTCCCCCACATCCAGTTGAGCATGGAGTGTGTGAGAAGGAGAGACCACCGAAGGAAATTGCTGCCTCTAAAGCAGAGTCAGATTGAGAGAGCCAAGTTTCAGTTATAGCAAGTAAATTGAGGGAACGGGAGAAAAAGAGGTCATGCACAGTGTTATATTTCTTAGTAATGGAGCAAGCATTCCATAGAGCACAGGAAAAGGGAAGAAATTAAGGTTGAAGGCAAGGAATGGGGATTAAATTTGAACTGTTCCTATGTTGACTGGAGCTGGAGTGTTTGTGGATGGAGATGGGGCCAGGGTTTGGTGAGATACCTCCAGCTGCCAGTAGCAGAAGAAAAGAGAGAGGCAGGAGATGAGAAAGTGATTTGTGTGCATTTGTCTTTTGGTTTGTGTGGGGTGGGGGTGCAGGAGCAGAGAAAAGTGAGGAGCTGGTGTGTAGAGGTGTGTGTGGATGATAGGAGTGAAGGAGAAATGTAAACAGAGAAGGGAAGAGAGGGTGGAGGGTAGAAGGAAACAGACATTTTAGTGAGAAATGCAGCCATAGAAATAAAGAATAGTAGGTATTTAGGTGTACATTGCACATTAGTTTCCATAGCACAGATGACAAAAAGTATAGCAATTTTTATAAATTAAGAGAACAACTGCTCCTCCTTTCCCACCACTGTGTTTTTACTCTAAAGTACACAATAGAACTGATTGAGTGTGATGTGTTGCCTTGGCCCTTGACAAAGTACTCAATCTTGAAAACAATAAGATAAGAGAAGGTGTGTCCGATGCGAGGAAGAAGAAAAACCATAATTCAAAGTCAGACAGGAAATGTGAAGGTGTATATGTGGAAGTAGGTGGGAGATCGGTAACCTCAACTTGTAGAGAGACAGAGCAAAAATACTGACAGCATGTGACTAAAAAGAGGAGAAGCAGAATGAGGTGGGGGAGAAATTAGTTTGTAAAGGCAGTGTTTAGAGAGCAGTAATCTCACACTCCCCCCACATCCAGTGGAGTTGTAATGTGTGAGAAAGAGAGACCACCTAAGGAAATTGCTGCATCTGAAGCAGAGTCAGATTGAGGGAGCCAAGTTTCAGTTATAGCAAGTAAATTGAAGGAACGGGAGAAAAAGAGGTCATGCACAGTGTTATATTTGTTACTAATGGAGCGAGCATTCCATAGAGCACAGGAAAAGGGAAGAAATTGAGGTTGAAGGCAAGGAATGGGGACTAAATTTGAACTGTTCCTATGTTGACTGGAGTTGGAGTGTTTGTGAATGGAGATGGGGCCAGGGTTTGGTAAGATACCTCCAGCTGCCAGTAGCAGAAGCAAAGAGAGAGGCAGGAGATGAGAGAGTTATTTGTGTGCATTTGGCTTTTGGTTTGTGTGGGGTGGGGGGTGCAGGAGCAGAGAAAAGTGAGGAGTTGGTGTATAGAGGTGAGTGTAGATGATAGGAGTGAGGGAGAAATGTAAACAGAGAGGGGAGGAGAGGGTGGAGGGTAGAAGGAAACAGACATCTTATTGAGAAATGCAGCCATAGAAATAAAGAATAGTAGGTATTTAGGTATTCATTGCACATCAGTTTCCATTGCCAAGATGACAAAGAGTATAGCAATGTATATAAATTAATGAGAAGGCTCTAAAAATCTATATCAAAAAATGTATTAATATTAATAAAATTACATGCCATATATCACTGTAAAACACAGTAAAAATATATTTAACCTCAAAGTGAATAAGCTGCTTTGGAGGTATAAAGTTAAAATAGTAACAAAACCAAAATAAACTGAAATATTTTATGGTATAAAACATGCATTGAAACAAGCATGAATGCTACATAAAAACTAGCAGCTAAGTAGTGAAAAAATATTCAGTGTATAACATAACAAAGTTTCAAGGTGATGGCCCAAAGGAGTGCACAGATCAGAAGGCAAGGTTATCCTCCAGAGCATCAAGAACCCATTCGGAAAGCGCATCCGGGGAATCAGCTAGAGCCGGGCAAGAGTCTCAAAAAAGCAGGATGTCTTAGTAGAGGACAATAGGACAACCCAATCAATTAAATCTGCTTAACAGATGTCTTCTTTGGGTATTGCGTATCGGGTAGTGTTTTGCAGGGTCACCGAAGTGTTCTCTGTCCCTCTGTACTGAGAATCCCCTTGTTAGTTGACTCTTCCGATTTTGCTGTACAGTGAGGTGGAGACACGTTCTCTTGTGCAGGGCAGTTAATTCATACGCCTATTCCGCTTGTTTGGAACTCTGTGCTGGGCTTATTCCAACCTTGAAGTCACTAAGTCCAAAGTGTGTAAAGTTTGATCTGATCGAATGGAACTGGTGTTTTGAACTCTTTTCAAATTGGTATTATTCTACCGATTATCCATTCTTCAGTGTAACTATCCATTTAATTTTCATTTATTCTGCATTATTCACTGTCTGCCATCATGATACCATAACAGCATCTGTATGTAACTTGTGTCTCTAGATAATTTTCCTTATCGTACATATAGATTTTTGGGTACTTTCCATATTGATATGTCTATTTCATCGTATATTTATTGTGTCTGGTCTAGTGTGGGACAATATTGTATTTATTGTTTATACTTTATAAGGGATTTGACAAACACCTGATTTCGTATTGTGGGCATCTTTAATGTCTCAAGTGCCTCATTAACCCTCTCCCATCCCTATCTGGTTAGCACTTCCATTATTCTATATTCAGATGGTATGGGCTTATCTTGCTGCTGCATTTTAATCACATTGCCATTTAAAGAGGCACAACTACCCACTTTCACCTCATGCTGTAAGCTAGTAGTGTTGCCCACTGGTGGTGATATGAGGGAAACCCAATCTTTGCTCTGCCCACTTATCTGTTGTCAGGTAGATTGTCTTGCGGTACACACTTTCCAGCACTTTAACAAACACACTAACAACTTGTTTGTACAATTCTAGCGCAGCACTCCTGGAAAAATAACTGCGGCTTGGGATGTGCCACAGGCATACTTTGGGATTGTTTTTGTGACATTTTTGGCTCCTTCCCAGGAGCTCAGTAAGTGTGGGTTGGCAGTACCTGGTAGAAGAACCCTGTAACTTTATAAGTTTAACAACATGACTAGAGTAGGTGGTAGAGGTGAAGATAGCATGTGCGGGCAGTCTATGACTCTTTCCACCTGCTACACCAAACCCAGAGTCATCATACTCTTCTGCATCAGGAGCCAAATGTATTATTTGGAATTAACTGTTGATAGTGGCATACTCTCTGACACAACAATAAAATCACTACTTCACTTATCTGACCCAGAGCCCTGGGAACTTTTTGGAGTGCTTCTGCTGCTACTATTGTGGCACCACTGACCTGTTAAAATGTGTGTCTCTCAGTCAAACCTGTGGTTGTGGGATCTCATTGAGGAGGTGTGTAGGTTTGAACCTGCCTTCCCCCTGCTGAGGTGCTTTATGCACACACAACAAATAGTAACATGCTAAGTTTTGAATCCTGAGTGAAGTATCTCCATACTTGGTCTTCATGGATTGGGGGTTCCTAAGGGGCTGCTACTTCTACTGGGGATAGCTGTTGATACAATTCTACTGCTACTACTACTAGAAGTCAAAGTTGCAGCACTTCCAGAAGCAGCAGAGGCACTCATCATAACTAAGGTTGTCGATGTTACCTGTGTTGCTGTTGTTGTTGCTGCTGGTTAAACACAAGTGACTGAGAGGGGCTTGGACTTGAAAGCGATGGTGATGCTGATGATGAGCAACAGGATGACTGTGTACTTTTAAGCACCTTTGCTTGTACAGGATCAAACCTTCCAATTGTTTTCTCCAACAGTTTATCGATGACACAGTGCTCCTTTTCAGTAGTTGAAGATTGGGTCTTTTAGCTAACTTTCTGACCATGTCATCATCTGTCTAACTTTCAACTTCATCTATATCTGAAGAAGAGGTGGATGCTGGAGGGATATATTCTAGATCTACACCATTATCATCGTCATCGTCATCAGTCATCATTAGGTCATCCTCAGCATTGCATGCTGCTTCTTGCCTGCTACCTTTATATTCAATTAAGCTTTTAGAGGTCTCAAACAAAATCTGTTTTTTTTACTTTCACAAAGTTTGCTACTACTAGGTGTTTTGGTGCTTTTTTTGTCTCACTGTCAGATGCAGCAGTTGAATGAGCTGCCACACCTTCCTCCATCATGCCGTCATCAACACTAGAACGCAACTTATTGTCTTCTTCAGTGTTCTGCTTACATAGTTTTTTATAGTACTGGCACTGGTGTTGGAACTTGTGGTGGGAGCTTGACAAACTGCAAACTCCCCGGGAGGAGAGGGATTATCATCATTTACTGCACACTTTGCAGGAACCATTGCTTTTTTTTTTCTTTTGAACTACCACTACACTCCCATATCCCTTTACTGCTCCTCCTTTCCCACACTGTGTGTTCTTACGCTAAAGTACACAGTAAAACTGATGGAGTGTGATGTGTTGCCTTAGCCCTTGACAAAATATTCAGTCTTGAAAACAATAAGATTCACATTTCATTTTACTTCCCCCTGAGGAAGTGGGCAGAGACCCACAATACGCATTGGGAATTATAGCAATCTTTTAGTGCCGGTCCCTTAGCTTAGCCCCCTATGAGAAATTCTTGGATGCTTAGTGCAGGAAAAGGATTTTCCCATTTTTCTCAGCCTGGACTATATGCTACTTATGCGTACCGATACGTTGGACTATTAACATCAGCTCTAGGACTATCCGGACAGGCAGAGGAAGGAATCTATCTTGTGAGACATTACTGCAAGAGAGAGTGAATCAGAGAGGCACAGTATCATGGCTGGACAAATGGGGATTTTGAGATACATAAAGCCCAAGAGGAGGGCAACGTGAGTACATATGTTTTACTGTTTATTTTATTACTTTGTGAATTAAACTACTACACTTATTTGTGTTTCCCCTGTTTTGTTGCTCTTCTTATTATTGTTTTCAAGTTCCAATGTATTAATGGCATAAGACCATTGTTGAAGAAAGCAGCAAATACAAGATTGAGTGGAGGCACTTATACAATGGTGACTGAACTTGAATGCCCATATATTTCCATCATCATCTCATCCATCCATTTTGTATTGATGCATTAGTAACAGGTGACTATGGTGACTACTCACCCCATAGACTTATTGACAGAACACTTATGCAGTTTCCAGTAATACTGGAATTGTCTGTGTTATTATTATTGATTTTGTTACTTATTTGAATAGTTTACCAGACTGGATATCAGATACAGTCTGGAGTTTATATGATTTTTAATTCTCTGGTAATATTACTATTATTATTACATTCTATTACAATAACTATTAGTGGGGCTGCTCATACTTTTAGCACTCCTTTTTTGTCTATTAATAAAATACTCAATCTCATCTTCTATGTATCAAGGCTCACAAAAACAAAAATAAATAACAGGCTACATTACAGATGGCTCCATCAAATATAGTAGAGCCATAATTTACTGATGTCCAGAGATTCGCTCAGTTTCTGTATGCCCAATTAAGATATAATTGTGTCAAACAAAATATAAATATATTTTTTCACATACATCTCACATAGTGTGAGAAAACAGAATATGTTAAAATTGAGCACACTTGGTCAAAAGGACATGTACAGGGATCTAAGTAAGTAAAGATACTGTGACCATGCTAGAAGCTAATTAAATTATAGCAGCTGCTCTCTGACTGATGGCCAGCTTGTTAGCTAGAACTTGATATTTGTTTGAACATAAATAAAAATATCTGTATATATAAAGTACGTTATTTGGTTGTTGTATGGATAGCAAGCTACTCCATACAATCAACTATAGAGGTTCACAGTGCTGTGCCCCAGAACTAAGAGTCTCCCAAGGACCAATTCATCTCTAGCAATTGCAACAATCTTTACTCAACTAGGTAGACAATAATGCTCACACTAGGAGTCATTGGCTGTGCATTTAAACAGTAGCAGGAGCACGCATCATAGCTAGGGTTGTGGATGTTTAACTAAGTAGCTTCTTTGTAGTTAATAGTAGTGTGCATGAATGGATGGGGTTTGGACTTGGAAAAAGAAATGTTATTGATGATTAAGGGTGGGCATAAGGTCCCGTTGTGTTCCCACAAAAAAATCAATGAAAACCAGGTGGTTGTCTGCTTTTTTGTGGGAAAATCAATTCAAATCTTCATTGTTTTTGCCTATTGCCAAAAATGTTTACTATTTTTTCAAATGCTAAACTTTTTGCCCCTTTCCTTACATATTTTTTGCTATATAAATGTGACATTTCCAGGAAGTGAAACACAATACAAGCAGCTAGTGAGAGAGAGGGTGCTAGGATGTTGTGCTGTGCAAAATTTTGAAAAATTAAGGCAGCAGAGGTTCATACTGTGTGCTATCACTATGTGCCCCTGGCATACAAATAAAAGGAGAAGCTGGAAGGACCATTATGCATCTAGTGAGTCTGAGGAGGAGGAGGAAGTGACCACTAAAATATATTATAATTATATACATATTATATAACAGCAAAAATAAAAAAAAATGTGTATCCGTATTAATAAAAAACACAAAATTTATTAAAAACAAACAGGCTTGGTAGTAATGGATGGCGTTTCGCTGTTCAAGACTGCTTCATCAGCCAATAAACCCCGTACTGGGAATATAAAAGAAACAAACGGCTACAACCACAACTCTTTTAAAATCTGTGGACACATTCAATTGGCAGAAAAAAACACATCTAACTGATAGAAAGAGCCGTGAAGTGGGATGAAATTCGGAAATGATCAAAAAGTTAACCCCTTCCTGGGACAGCAAATAAAGTTTTCACATGGGAAATGCATAAAAAGAACCCTTTCTAGGACTACCTCTAATGATATAAAATATAAAAGGGTAATATGTTTACCCCATATGGGGCCAACAATCACATCCATAAAGCATATAATATGTGAACATTCATGTACTCATCTGGGATGGAAACCGCAGAGGCATTCGTATGATAGACAACATACACTTTAGCGTAACTGGCAACCTCTGCAATTCCAGAGGCAGTGCAAGGCTATACCATCAGGCCAAAACGCAATATCATCTCCAGTAAAGGCTCTATGGCTATCCTTAAAATGCTAAACACAAAGAATGCTACAACAGTACCATACTTGATATAATAATAAAAAAAACCACAATAAAATGTAATAGGATCCAACATGCCATGTGTGTCAATAAATCTAATGGGCAAGACACTCATTAACTATCATTTATAAACCATGTCTCCCAGAAGACCATTACACATCACACAGCACATAAACTTCCAAAAAAAATACATAGCGTGGTTCACAGACCATCACTAGTCCTCACGTGAGTGATCCCATAAAAATACGATCCCACAGATGGAGGCAATATGACCGCTCATGACCACACTAAAAATAAGATATAAAAAATAATCAGTAAAAAAAAAAAATATATATATATAAAAATATAATAAAATAAATAAAATAAAAAATAAATAATAATAGTAGAAAAAACACATAAAACAAATTAAACTAAACTTTGGTTCACAACATATGATATATCAAAACCAACTCAATTTTCATCTCCCATTTTTTTTTTTAGTGTGGTCATGAACGGTCATATGTTCTCCATCTGAGGGTCATATTTTTTGGGGATCACTCATGTTGGAACTAGTGATGATCTGTGTGAACCACACTATGTATTGTTTGTTGTTTTTTGGATGTTTATGTGTTGTGTGATGCGTGATGGTCTTCTGGGAGACATGGTTTATATATATATGTACTCTTTTGATTGTTTTGATTATTTTGCAGACTTTATATGCATATGATAGTTAATGAGTGTCTTGCCCATTAGACCTATTGACACACATGACATGTTGGATCATATTGTATATTATTGTGTTTTATATTATTTTTTTTTTATTATTTATTAAAACAAGTATGGGACCATTGTAGCATTCTTTGTGTTTAACACTTTACGGATAACCTTAGAGCCTTTATTGGAGATGATATTGCATTTTGGCCTGATGGTATAGCCTTGCACTGTCTTTGCATGGGTTGCCAGTTATGCTAAAGTGTATGTTGTCTATCATATGAATGCCTCTGTGGTTTCCATCTTGGATGTGTACATGTATGTTAACATATTATATGCATTTATGAATTTGATTGTTGTGATAGAGCTTTGGTGTGGGACATATTCTTTTACATTCAGTACGAGTAATGGGTTAATATCCAATATGTAATATGTGGCCCCATATGGGGTAAACATATTACCCTTTTATATTAAACTAGTTGAAGAGCCCATGTACACGGTCCACAGTGCCACCCAGCAACGGCCACAGTGTAGTCATGAACAGGAGAGCTCCAAATTCAGACCATAGTCCTCTCTATGCACCGAAGGTGCCTTTGGTGTGCAGAATGGACTATGATCAGTTATCAGCTGCGGCGCTGGCAGTCTGTACTGCGCATGACTGCAGCATGCGCAGCTGACTGTACTGTGCATGACAGCTTCTGACAAACATACATTTAGCAAATTATCATATAGAATACTAGCAGTTTGGGACGGCGTTGCCCGTCATGTTATGCAGGAAATGTTTCTTTTTTTTTTAAATAAATGTTATGATAGTGAATTATAGCGTAGGGTGTACGTGTCAGAAAGGTACACACAGTGATAGACAAAGACACATGCAACACACACATATACACACACATGCACTGACAACACAAACAGTGACACACAGCTGCAAATCAGAACATAAATACATACAGTGTGAGCAGTGTAAGTAACATACCTCCCAACATTTCATATGGCCAAAGAGGGACACTTGTGTTTTCAGTGGTGTTACTGGGGGCGTGGCTGGTGGTGTATTTTAGAGAATTTTTAACCCTTTGAGTGCCAGGGGGTAAGCAATGCATTGCATCCCCTCTGGCATTGAAATGGTTAAGTTACTCTTTCTGTAAGTGAATGATTTAGAAGAAGATGAAAGTATTTTTTTTACACAGACTAATTTAACAGATATATACAGAAGTTTATTCCCACATTACTGTGGGTTTTATTGATGTGGAGCAATCTGATACACTGGTATATACACCACACAATGTGATCTCCTAAATAGAGGAGCAGAGGGATTTGGGTGTCAAACAGGGACTGTCCCTCCTATACTGTATAGTGCCAGTCCTTATACACAGACACATGCAGACTGTATACTATACAGCAGAGGTTCTCAGCCCATGCCCTCAGTGGCCACTAACAGGCCAGGACTTAGGAATTTCACTGCTAGAACACAAGTGTGTTGATCAGAGGCTCAGTCATATTGATTAACTCACCTGTGCTCTTAAAAGGAAATTCTAAAATCCTGGCCTGTTAATAGCCACTGAGGGCACAGATTGAGAACCACTGCTATACAGTGCCAGACCATTGTAGAGAATTTTTAACCCTTTGAGTGCCAGGGGGTAAGCAATGCATTGCATCTCCTCTGGCACTGAAATGGTTAAGTTACTCTTTCTGTAAGTGAATGATTTAGAAGAAGATGAAAGTATTTTTTTACACAGACTAATTTAACTGATATATACAGAAGTTTATACCCACATTACCGTGGGTTTTACTGATGTGGAGCAATCTGATACACTTGTACATTAGGCTGACCAGACCTCACCTTTAACCAGTGACACATATGAAAAATGCATACTGCAGGGCTGCTTTGATTTTGGTGCACTCCTGAAATATGCTTATTTCCTATGTGTCCCCGGTTAAAGGTGAGGTCTGGTCAGCCTACTGTATATACACCACACTGTGTGATCTCCTAAATAGAGGAACAGAGGGATTTGGGTGTCAAACAGGGACTGTCCCTCCTATACTGTATAGTGCCAGTCCTTATACACAGACTGTATACTATACAATGCCAGACCATATATAAATAGTTTGTCATACATGCTATACAGTGAGCTATGTACAGCATGGAGATGATTGCAGGAACTGGCACCTCTACTTACAGACAGACTGACAAACAACCTGCTCTCTTTCTCTCTCTTTGTGCAATATATAAATACAGTCACATCCATGTCTCTGCCATTTACCAGCTCAGCTGAAGCCTTGCTCTGCACTGCCTGATCACCTCTCTGCCGTTGTTTCCACTTTCTCAGCAAGCCAGTATCCTCCTGCTGATTGTTTAGAAATCAGCTCACTTGTAGTAATTAGCAGAGCTGTGTAGGCTCAAAGACAGGGAATGAAGAAGCTGCATAATACAGATTGGACCATGGCCTTCCAGCTGTAGCTTGAACATTGTTCCCATCATCCTCAGCGTGCGTGTGTGTATATGTGTGTATGTGTCTGCTAGTGTGTGTGTGTGGGAGGGCATGTGCATGTGTCTGTGGTGTAGGAGTGTGTGGCAGCCATTTTTTTTTTCAGCCTTAGATAGTGGTGGGCGGGCTGGATAGTGGGGGCAGGCCAAAAAGCACACTCCCACAGAATCACCCAATGGCAGCAGTAATCCTTTTTACTGCCGCCCCTGGGTGTGTTTTGCCAGGCACAAAGTCTTCTTTTATATATATAGATTATTAAAGGGGTTATTTTATCCATTTCTTGTGTGAAAACTTTACTTGCGGTCCCAGGAAGGGGTTCACTTTTGGATCTTTTTTGAATTTCGTCCCACCTCATGGCTTTTTCTACCAATTAGATGTGTTTTTTTTCTGCCAGTAAAGGGTTGTGATTGTAGCCGTTTTATTGGCTGGTGAAACAGTCTTGAACTGTGAAAAGCATCCCATTACCATTAAGCCTGTTTATTTGTTGTTTTTTAATAAATTGTGTATTTTTTATTAAAACGGCTACACACATTTTTTATTTTTGCTGTTATATTATAAATATGTTTTTTGTCATATCAGGATTGCCTGCTAAGAACGGACAGAAGGACTCCAGAAAGCACTAAGGATCGGTATCCAAGCAGGGATGTGTAAAGTACCCTTCTGATTGCTAGCATATGTTTGACAGTCAGCAACATAATATTGTGAGTGTATCTCTATTATATGTTCATATTAGTTGATTGCACATTGGATAACTCACTATAGGAGCTTCTGCATTTTTCTGTTTTCTCCACACAATTGAAACTAGCACCTCAATGTTTATGTCAGCAATGTTAAACCATCTACCAAGAAGCCAGTTACAGTTGTCACAATGACCTATGTCTGCTCCATTAAGGACACGTACTGATGACAAAAGGAGTAAATAAAAATAATAAATCTGTCCTGCCATCTTGGCATATTCAGCAGGATGATATGACTACAGATGCTTTTGATATCCTGCATTCAGATGATTTCCACCACATTGCTGTGTGTGTTTAGTACATCTCTACAGATGTTCTGACAGCAGGTGGGGGAGGTAATGGACGGAATGGTGGTACTGCCAAAGAGGAAAAGGACCCTGAGGGATCTGGGGCAGGAAGAGCGACAAGTGGCACAATGATTACTTTTAATGGGTTTGGGTTTCACATGCTTAATATAAACTTACAATTTTTATGTTGTATGTGCTTAATGAAGGCGAATATGCCAAGGTGTGTCCCCTCCTTTGCCCTTTTCACAACCTTATCACACATAGTGCACAATGCTGTCACTAATGATTACATTGCACCTGCCCCAAGGGAAAAATTGTTCAACACCCATGATTTCAGTGAGGGGGGGAAGCTGGAGGAAAATGGGAATCTTCTCCAGAAGCACCTGCAATGGAATGAGCAGGTCCTGCTGCTACTGCCTCAGCATCCACACTAGAGCTAGGTCCAGGAGTAGTGGGGCAATCCACCTCTCCTAGACCCATAACATTGCTACTTCTACTCATTCCCATGGTGTTCACAGTGGTCTGTGGCACACTAACCTGGTCATCAGCCTGTTGCTATGGCAGATGAACATCTCTCTATCTGATAACTCAGCAGCATGAAGTACAGTAGCAGCAAAAGCCACAATGCCACTTCTAATTGTGGTGGTGCTACTTCCTATCACCTGAGAAGGCAGTACAATGAAAGCAGCAGCAGCTGACCTGCTGATACTGTCAGTGACCCCCTTCGATTGTACTTCCCCAGATTCCTAAGGAAGATGTTGTGATGTTGTGGGATTGGTATCATTTGGGTTGAGGGGAGTGGACTCCCTTCACTGCTGCTGTTGGATTACTCCATCTCTAATTCAGCAGCAGCAGTGCACCTCTGCTTCTGTGCTCATTGTGATAGAAAGAACTCCAAATAACTTTTTTTTCTTTATTCTCTCTCCTTCTCTGTCTGCTTCCTTTCTTTTACTTGGCTGATCTATGATATGTTGCAAAATGGGAAGTTTGGGTTAATATAGTATGGGGGCTGGAAGTTTCAGCAGCATTGAAAACATAGCTGGGAAAATGAATCATTATCAGAGGAAAATCTGTGGTGTGAGAAACAGAAGAAAATCTATGGGTTTCTCTATGGGCAGGAATTCCAACAGAAAAAGCAGAACATCATGCTTTTTTTAGTGAAAATTCCTTAAGGAACAAAATGTGGCTTTTTGCTTATCCCTATTGCCCACTCCTGGCCACCATTCCTGACGCAAAGTACACCAGCAGAGACTGGAATACATCAAAACAAAAGAAAGATGACAATAAATTTATCTGAGTGTAGTAGTTTAATAGATCACATGATAATTTTTACATAAAAGTATTACACTCACATTTTCCCTGTTTGGGCTTTGTGCCTCTTAAAGTGATAGTAATACTTAAAATTAATTTTATTTTATATTGTAGCATTGAAAAAAATATTAAAAATGATATAATTCTTATCGCTCAAACCTTTATGGTTTGAGAGATATTCACAAGCAAAGTTTCCCCCGAGCGACGTCAGTGTTCTAACTGACAGATTTGGAATCTGGTCCACAGACCGGCTGCAGCTCTTCAGCCCAGCCGAGATCGCAAGAAATAAAAATACTACTTCATTGGAATAGTCTACAAAGTGTGCCTGGTTTGCAAGCAGACTTTGTAGACCCTTCCAATGAAATAGTTATTTTTATGTCCTGCGATCTCGGCTCCGCTGAAGAGCCGCCGGCTGATCTGTGAGCTGGATTCCAAGTCTGTCAGCTAGATGGCAGACTTGGCTGAAACAGCCAGTGAGGGGAAACTTTACTTGCGAATATCTCTCAAACCATAAAGGTTTGAGAGATAAGACCTATATCATGTTTAATGTTTTCTTCATGGCTACAGTATAAAATAAAATTAATTTTAAGTATTACTAAGACTTTAAGGGTCCCTTCCCTTATAGCCATTCAATGTGTGTCTGTATGGTCCTCTGGTCCTGAGGTGCTGAGGCAATTCCTGTGGAGAATTTCCACAGAATAAAGTTGATGTAATGTACAGTTTCAGGATATTGGTGGATAAAATTGTCCAGATGTAACAAAGAGACATTATTTATCAAAGAAGGCTTGTAGCCTTGTGGAACACAAGAAATGCTGTCTGTGTGGAACAAGTGGGATGCTACGGACAAGTCAGGTAAAACCACATGTGACATGGAAGAAGCAGAGGTGAACTCTGTGAAAGCATGTTAGGGCTCAATGTATTGTTACTCTTTTAGGTAATGGGTCCCTTCCACTCCTCCTGTGGGTTTCCAGCACCCCTCATGTTTCACAAAGACAGTATCTCTGGCTCATCTTCTTTTGATTGATATTATCTCTTTGTTACATTTGGACAATTTTATACACCTGGTGGGAGATTCACTAAGAGGTGATAAAGAGGTGATAAGCTGGCGATGACTTTTCCAGTGATATCACTTCTCCAGTTCCAATGTTATTCTATGGAGCCTATTCACTAAGATCTCCAAAGCTGAAGAAGTCTTAGTGCATTGACACCATAGAATAACATATGGAATGTAGAAGTGATAAACTGGAGAAGTCATCTCCATTTTATCACCACTTTAGCACCAGTTTATCACCGTTTAGTTAATCTCCCACCAGTTATCCTAAAAGTATATATATCAACTTTTCCACCAAATGGAACTGATGCAGCAACATAGGACCACAGAGGACCCAAGTGCATCAGAAGGAGTATTCACAGACATAGATCAAATGGCTATAAGGGAAGGGACCTTTGAGAGGCACAAAGCCCAAGCAGGGCACATGTAAGTGCAATAGTTTTACGTTATGATTATTTTGGGATCTATTACACTACTATACTCAGATTTGTTTTTTGTCATCTATCTTAGTTATTTTAGTCTCTTTTGGTGAACTTTGCTTCTAAGTGGACAAGGTCACTTATATTTCAGATATTACTATACTAATCTGCAATCTGAGTTTCCCTGATTCCATCATGTTTACTATCAATCTTATTTTTTGATAATTTTTTGTTCCATGAACATTACCACCTTTCATCATCTCACCTTCTTGAATTTAATTTGGTAACTCTCTTCCATTTTATATCTTATTTTTGGGACCATTATTTATATGATTTTTGACCTATTGTTCATTTTTATTGCTTCTTATTCATGGTTATTACTGTATTATCCCTCATATTTATTGCTTGCACTTTCTGGTAATTTATTTCTATTTTCTCCCATATTTATGATCGCTGGAGCTCTGTTATATAAAGGGACATGCACAGACATTTTGGGGGGCATTGGCTCAAATGAAAAAAAGGGCACTTCTCATAATTATTTATTTATTTATTTATTTTTTGTTAAAAGGGCACGAGGCCTCTTTGGACAAAAGGGGCAGGTGCTCAAGTCCCCCTTGGTGTCTATGTGTGCACATGCCTGGTTATATACATTTTTTCTTTTCACTCCAGTTGCATGTTGGTTTAATATTGTAAGTTTATTTTTCAAACAAAACTTACCATATTGCAACATAAACACTTGTTATGAAAGTGGTATTACAAGTGGTAGCACAAACTATTATTTATCCATTCATGCTCATTATACAATACTGGCAGACGTGCCACACAAATATTAACATTTTACACGGTTCTCCCTCCCAACTGCCAGTTCCTGTTGACCAGTGCCAGCTAATTTGCATAATCCCCTATTTGTTACAAAGCCAGGTAGAGAAAGTACTTCAGTGCTTGCCTTTTGGGGTTGCATCTTGCATATTCAATTCTCTATCAATGAGATATTTTATACTAGTATCTATTAAATCATTTAACATTTGATTTAGTTTACCCATATTTGTATCATTTTTTTACAGAATATTCTTAAAGTAAGACAAACAAATTTGTGCGATAAAATTTGTGCTTTGATGTGCATGACTCTCTTCACACCAATGCATGTGTGTGTACTCAAATTGTAGTGCTATTATTTTGAACTGGCTCCTTATATATTGAGTTATTTGAGTCAACCCCATTGCCAGACACTGGATTTAGTCTTCTGTTTTACTATTTTTTGGAAGCGTTAGCACAGCCTGTGGATAACACTGCAACCAAAATATTCAGATCACCCGAAGCAGGTTAAAATGGCCTAAAGTAAAATATAATACATTTTATAATTAATGTAATTAATAACATGGCAAACCTGTGACTGCCCATTTCTACTTTGTACTGCCCTGGTTTTGCCCATTCCCAGCACTTACACTCTGTGCATGCTTGTGTGCTAGTCTGTGCCCATTTATTCAAAGTGTTTGCTTCTCTTTGTCTGCCAATTTCTAGGGTATGCTACTCCATGCTCTCCCATTTCAGTTGTACTGTCACTGCCAATTCCTGGTGTGTGCTGGTCTGTGTCTTCCATTTACTGGAGTGTGTTGCGCCTGCCTATTGCCAGTGTGTGTTGATCATTATCATTGCTCATTTACAGTGTGTACTGTTTATGCTGTTTTGTCTGCCAAATCCATGTGTGTGCTGTTCTTTGCCTGCCATTTCTTGATGTGTGCTGCTCTGTGTCTTCCAAATCTCAGTGTTTTCTTTGTTATCTCTGACAGTTCTAATTGTGTATTAGTCTGAATGCTGTGTCTGCCCATTCCCAGTGTATACTGCTCTGTGTCTGCCAATTTCTTCTGTATGTATGTGCCCTGTTCTTTGTTTGATAATTCCCTTTTTCTGTGTACTACTGTGCCTGATAACCTGTGTGTGTGTGTGCTGGTCTCTGTCTGCTGATTCTCAGACTGTGCTGTGCCTGCATATTTCCAGCATATGCTGTACATAATCTGTGCCTGCCCATTCTCAGTGTGTGATATGTTATGTCTGCCCATTTCCAGCCTGTGTTGTTCTGTGTCTGCACATTCCCAGAGTGTGTTTATCTGTGGCTACCTATTTCTAGAATGTACTAGCATGTCACACCATTCTCATTGTGTGTTTTGTCTAGCAATTCCCAATGTATGTCGTGCTGTCAGCCCATTCCAGCTGTGTGCTATACTGTGTCTACCCATTCCCACTGTGTGATGTGATGTGTATGTACTTGAGAGTATATGCTGCTTAGTCTACCCTTGTCCAGTGAATGTTAATGTTTGTCCATTCCAGATGTATAAAATATTTTTGCCTCTGTCTGACCATTTGCTTTATATGCATGTATGTGTCTACCCATTCTCCTTGAGTACAGCTTTGCCATTTGCCATTTGCTGTGTGCTCTCCTATGTGTCAGTTCATTTCTTGTTTATGCTGGACGGTGTATGACCACTCCCTGTGCATCTTGCAATGTGCCAGCATATCCTCTGTGTTTTCTGGTCTGTGTTGCCATTTTTTTGTGTGCGTGTTTGTATTGACTCATTCCCAGAGTGTCCTGCTCTTTGTCTGTCAATTCCCAGTGTGTTTTACTTGTCTGTGTTTTTCCACTCACATTGCATGCTGGTCTGTGTCTGCCCATTTACTGTGTGCTCTGGGTTGTGTCATCCCATTCCCTTTGTGTGTTGGTCTGCTTAAACTCTTACACACAGTATCCTGCTCTATGTCTGTGGGTTCTGCTCTGTGACGTCTGCCACAAATGGCTGAATATGCAAGGAGATTAAAGAATTTCTTTGAGCCTTACACATTCAAGGCTTCGTAAATTGCCACATCATATTTGGCCCTCATTTCTTTGATCAATAAGGAAGTGCCAGACAGATGAGTGAATACCAGATTAATCCTACAGCTTCAGGATGGCCAAAAAATTATATTGAGGTGGATATGATGTATGTCTGACAGTTTTTCAACATATTTCATGCCTTCTATATGTAAGGCAGGAAAATATGGCTCATCCTTTGCCAGTACCCATATATATCCACTAACAATTGCTTTGAAGAGCAGTGTATCTGATACACTTCTCTTACCACTGTTTGATGATTATTAGTTATAGAATATGCTTGAATTAATAACTATAGCACATCATTCAGTTTATAACTCTTGTGTTTGGTTCCAGTGACATCCACAGATTGTGAGCAACAGAACCACGTCAAGGTCCTTCCTCTGTCTGTTGAAAAAAATATGGTGGAGCTCAGCTCCTTGTCCTTTTCTAGGACAATCACAAATATCAAAAGAAGTCCTTCTTACCTCTTTCAGCTGTAGCCAAGCTTAAGCAGAGTAGTTTTTGATGGAGTATACCAAAAACATTTGGAGAATGTCCATAAATGGTAATTTCTTTCCAAGCTGTGCAGCTTTGACTAATAAAACAATCATTATCAAGTTATACTGAAATAACTTAATCACACCTGGTTGATAAACCATGCAAACATCAATCGAGAAAACATACCAAGGAGAGATTAGAATGTAAAGAGAAACTTTGGAAAAATTATCTCTATTACTTAACATTTAACCCAAAATATTGCTGCACGAGAATGATATTAATACTATCATGTTAAAGTATTAATAAAAATTACAAGCTCAAAAACGTTATATTGATAAATTACTTTCTTTTAAATTAATTTTAATTTCTTATATATTCACATTATTAATACTACAGATTTGTGCATGTTTCACATACCTTATCTACCAAAAAATGGTTCCTCCAATGGATTCAGAATGGATTTCCTTTTTCGTTTTTTCTTAAATTTTTTATGTCGTCCAGTAATGCAGCTGAAACCCTTGGATCTTATACACATCTTCATAGCAATATGCACTGGAGATGTCCCAGATGCTGAGCAGAAAACCTTTTTTTTTTTCTTCTGCATGGAAGCTGTCGAATTCTAGGATTCTAGAACTCTAGAGCTCTCACATGGTGTATATATATCAGGCTGGCATATATATATATATATATATATATATATATATATATATATATATATATATATATATATCACACCTGGGTGTGTTGTTAAAACTACAAATTGAAGTAGCAATAAAAATAATTGAAGGTTCGAAAAAGTTCCATAAAACTGAGGAATAAAGAAATCTGTCCCAAAGTAGCAGAAGAACAGAAAATGTCTCTAAATATTCTGCCTAAGTATAATGGTTAGTTATCAACCAAACTGTCCAATCTGTGATGTTGTATTTAATCCCTTAAGGACCAGAGAGGTGCTCAATGTTTTGCACATCCCCTATGTCCTTATAAAGGAACAGTTACTTACTTCAACAACTACTAAAAGCTACACATCCATTCTTTAATATAGCATATACCGGCTGAGAAACACAGATTTCTGTACCAGTACTCTCTAATTGATGAATAAGTGAGTACAGTTTAATCAATAACTAGATAAACTGCAAACACAATTAAACAGTAGACTTTTCCCCTGTCTATTTATCCATTTGTAAATGAAACATTGCCCTCTAACTTGTAATAATTTCTATTCACCACTTTCTCTTATTTTTTACTACTGCATTCTGTGAAAAAAATTCTCATGTGAATTTGCCGCACGCCATTTTTATAGAAAAATGAAATCATGGTTATTTCAGCATATATTTTTATCTTCTTAATCTTTCAAGTTCACTTTCATGATGTTGATTTTTTTTTTAGTGGATAGTTTCCTAAATACCTCATAGCAAACACCAGCCAACACAATGGCAAATGTGGCTATCCACATGTCCAGACATGCAAGTCATCTAATAATAATAATAAGTCATCTAATAATCAGTTATTTTCTGTCAAAAACAACAAAACTGTACAATGAATTTACAAGTGATACCTAATAAAATAATGGTTTTCACCTACCTATATTCCCATGGATATCTTCAGGGTGTAGTTTGTCTACTCTGAAAGCCCACCGTCCTGTAAAGTTTACATTGCTTGTGGATGACAAATTGAGGATAGATGAAGACAATGATCCAGGTATTTGGTAGTAGCCTGTGTTGTGTCCACTGTTTAAACCAGCCTGTGGAATAAAGACTCATTTTAACAGAGTACCCTATACCCAGAATAGAATGATTCATACATCCTACAGTACCTTTTTGCTTCTAAATGAAAGAAATTTCAAAGACAAAAGTAATATGTTACTAAATAAGAGAATATTGCCATAGTATGATGACATGCACTCTGAGTATCAATGGCACATTTTTCTGTTCTTTGTAGATTCTGTTTATACATAAAAGCAATAATACAAATGACTAAACCACAAATATTGTAGCACTGATATGGGACCCCAGGAAGGTATGCAGAGAGTACTACTGTCTGAATTTGCAGCACCCCGCTCCGTACCAGCCGCTGCGCTGGCAGTCTGTATTGCGCATGACTGCAGCAATGCCAGTGTTGGCCCATGTACACGGGCTTTAAAACTAGTTGTCTCAATATTAGAAGTTTGTGGAAAACTAATTCAAAGAACAATTGTGTACAACACAGACTGCCATGTTTGTAACTGTCTTACAAATAAGTTTGGCAAAGATTTAGATGGCATGTTTCTTAGCTGGCACCTTTTGTCAAATTATGCCTTTTTTCTAAATATATTAAAGTCAGACAACGGATTTCCATTTGTAGCTATTACCCCATATTCTTGATAAAGAAATATGTTGGCAATCTTCCTAACCATATTCATATTCATATTGTTCATTTACAAGTATGTCCTCACTATGCCTAAAATCTGGTTTTGTTTCCTTTTTTTTGATAACCCATTGTGGTGTCTAAAATCCTGTTTCACCCATAAGTTTTACTTTCCTTTATTAAATCGAGGCCCACAAGAGAAAACAGCTTGTAAGTGTCATGGTTCAAATAATTTTTAATGCTGATCTTAACCCCTTAGCGACATATGACATGCCAGGACCATCACGCTTGTCTGGATGTTAAGTACCGTGGTCCTCTAAAGCTACCCACCCCTGGATAGGGCCTTCATTAAGGGGTTAAGAACACAGTAATTAATGTAAGAAAAAAAATCTAAAACATGAAATAAGAATCATTCATATCTAGCAGGAAAATTGTGGGGTAATACTGCCCTTCTTGAATTATAATTGTATTGAATTATAATTGTTAAAATAAAAAATGAGAATTTAGAAGAATAAAATTTAATTTTATGTGAGCTGATATTGTGTTCTTAATTTGAGAACTAAAACTTATTCAAACCACTACATGTAGAGGCTGTTTTCTCCCTTGGGGTGCTGTTCCATATTTCCATTTCATATACTGTGTGCCTAAAATCCTGTTTCTTTCTCCATTTTCTGTGCTAACTAGTGTTGAGCGAGCATGCTCGGCCGATGCTCGGATCGGCTCGAGCATCGCTCTGCTCGGCACATGGCGGTACTCGTACGAGTACCGCATGTGCTCGCCCGCCATGTTCGGGTCTCCTCCCCGCACGTTTTGCGGCTGCTGCGCAGCCAATAAACGTGCAGGGAGGCTCTGACATCGGTGTAATGCCAGCAGCCATGTTGGCTGCTGGCATTACACTGATTGGCTGGCCAGAACCCATGGTCAGGTGCTGTATAGCACCTGACCATCGAGTTCGGCTCAGTCTGAGCCAGGGAGAGCTGAGGATAGGAAGGGAAAGGCAGTGTAGGGAGGAAAAAAACAAAAATTGTGAAAAAAAAAGAACCAAAAGTCCTTTTTAGGACTACTGTGTGTGGGGGCAGCAGGTTATTTGGTGTGGGGGGAAAAAAACAAAAAAAAAAAAAAAAAAATATATATATTCTGTTTAGTGTGCAAAGTTGCAGATTAGAGCACATTCTGTTTAGTGTGCACAGTTGCAGATTAGAGCACATTCTGTTTAGTGTGCAAAGTTGCAGATTAGAGCACATTCTGTTTAGTGTGCAAAGTTGCAGATTAGAGCACATTCTGTTTAGTGTGCAAAGTTGCAGATTAGAGCACATTCTGTTAAGTCTTCAAACTAAAATATCAAAGTCACGTATTCCATTCAGTGTGCGTCGCCGCAGTTTAGCAGCACATTCTGAGTACTGTGCAGAGTTGCAGAATAGGAAGAAATACTGTTAAGTCTTCAAACTAAAATATCAAAGTCACATATTCCATTCAGTGTGCTTCGCCGCAGTTTAGCAGCACATTCTGTGTACTGTGCAGAGTTGCAGAATAGGAAGAAATACTGTTAAGTCTTCAAACTCAAATATCAAAGTCACATATTCCATTCAGTGTGCTTCGCCGCAGTTTAGCAGCACATTCTGTGTACTGTGCAGAGTTGCAGAATAGGAAGAAATACTGTTAAGTCTTCAAACTAAAATATCAAAGTCACATATTCCATTCAGTGTGCTTCGCCGCAGTGTAGCAGCACATTCTGTGTACTGTGCAGAGTTGCAGAATAGGAAGAAATACTGTTAAGTCTTCAAACTAAAATATCAAAGTCACATATTCCATTCAGTGTGCTTCGCCGCAGTGTAGCAGCACATTCTGTGTACTGTGCAGAGTTGCAGAATAGGAAGAAATACTGTTAAGTCTTCAAACTAAAATATCAAAGTCACATATTCCATTCAGTGTGCTTCGCCGCAGTTTAGCAGCACATTCTGTGTACTGTGCAGAGTTGCAGAATAGGAAGAAATACTGTTAAGTCTTCAAACTAAAATATCAAAGTCACATATTCCATTCAGTGTGCTTCGCCGCAGTGTAGCAGCACATTCTGTGTACTGTGCAGAGTTGCAGAATAGGAAGAAATACTGTTAAGTCTTCAAACTAAAATATCAAAGTCACATATTCCATTCAGTGTGCTTCGCCGCAGTGTAGCAGCACATTCTGTGTACTGTGCAGAGTTGCAGAATAGGAAGAAATACTGTTAAGTCTTCAAACTAAAATATCAAAGTCACATATTCCATTCAGTGTGCTTCGCCGCAGTTTAGCAGCACATTCTGTGTACTGTGCAGAGTTGCAGAATAGGAAGAAATACTGTTAAGTCTTCAAACTAAAATATCAAAGTCACATATTCCATTCAGTGTGCTTCGCCGCAGTGTAGCAGCACATTCTGTGTACTGTGCAGAGTTGCAGAATAGGAAGAAATACTGTTAAGTCTTCAAACTAAAATATCAAAGTCACATATTCCATTCAGTGTCTTTCACCGCCGTTTAACAGCCTATTCTGTGTACTCTGCAGAGTTGCAGAATTATAAGAAATACTGTTAAGTTTTCAAACTCAAATATTAAAGTCACATATTCCATTCAGTGTCTTTCACCGCCGTTTAACAGCCTATTCTGTGTACTCTGTACAGTTGCAGAATTATAAGAAATACTGTTAAGTTTTCAAACTCAAATATTAAAGTCACATATTCCATTCAGTGTCTTTCACCGCCGTTTAACAGCCTATTCTGTGTACTCTGTACAGTTCCAGAATTATAAGAAATACTGTTAAGTTTTCAAACTCAAATATTAAAGTCACATATTCCATTCAGTGTCTTTCACCGCCGTTTAACAGCCTATTCTGTGTACTCTGTACAGTTCCAGAATTATAAGAAATACTGTTAATTTTTCAAACTCAAATATTAAAGTCACATATTCCATTCAGTGTCTTTCACCGCCGTTTAACAGCCTATTCTGTGTACTCTGTACAGTTCCAGAATTATAAGAAATACTGTTAAGTTTTCAAACTCAAATATTAAAGTCACATATTCCATTCAGTGTCTTTCACCGCCGTTTAACAGCCTATTCTGTGTACTCTGTACAGTTCCAGAATTATAAGAAATACTGTTAAGTTTTCAAACTCAAATATTAAAGTCACATATTCCATTCAGTGTGTTTCAACGCCGTTTAACAGCCTATTCTGTGTACTCTGCAGAGTTGCAGAATAGTAAGAAATACTGTTAAGTTTTCAAACTCAAATATTAAAGTCACATATTCCATTCAGTGTGTGTCACCGCAGTTTAGCAGCCTATTCTGTGTACTCTGCAGAGTTGCAGAATAGTAAGAAATACTGTTAATTTTTCAAACTCAAATATTAAAGTCACATATTCCATTCAGTGTCTTTCACCGCCGTTTAACAGCCTATTCTGTGTACTCTGTACAGTTCCAGAATTATAAGAAATACTGTTAAGTTTTCAAACTCAAATATTAAAGTCACATATTCCATTCAGTGTGTTTCAACGCCGTTTAACAGCCTATTCTGTGTACTCTGTACAGTTCCAGAATTATAAGAAATACTGTTAAGTTTTCAAACTCAAATATTAAAGTCACATATTCCATTCAGTGTGTTTCAACGCCGTTTAACAGCCTATTCTGTGTACTCTGCAGAGTTGCAGAATAGTAAGAAATACTGTTAAGTTTTCAAACTCATATATATTAAAGTCACATATTCCATTCAGTGTGCTTCGCCGCAGTGTAGCAGCACATTCTGTGTACTGTGCAGAGTTGCAGAATAGGAAGAAATACTGTTAAGTCTTCAAACTAAAATATCAAAGTCACATATTCCATTCAGTGTCTTTCACCGCCGTTTAACAGCCTATTCTGTGTACTCTGCAGAGTTGCAGAATTATAAGAAATACTGTTAAGTTTTCAAACTCAAATATTAAAGTCACATATTCCATTCAGTGTCTTTCACCGCCGTTTAACAGCCTATTCTGTGTACTCTGTACAGTTGCAGAATTATAAGAAATACTGTTAAGTTTTCAAACTCAAATATTAAAGTCACATATTCCATTCAGTGTCTTTCACCGCCGTTTAACAGCCTATTCTGTGTACTCTGTACAGTTCCAGAATTATAAGAAATACTGTTAAGTTTTCAAACTCAAATATTAAAGTCACATATTCCATTCAGTGTCTTTCACCGCCGTTTAACAGCCTATTCTGTGTACTCTGTACAGTTCCAGAATTATAAGAAATACTGTTAATTTTTCAAACTCAAATATTAAAGTCACATATTCCATTCAGTGTCTTTCACCGCCGTTTAACAGCCTATTCTGTGTACTCTGTACAGTTCCAGAATTATAAGAAATACTGTTAAGTTTTCAAACTCAAATATTAAAGTCACATATTCCATTCAGTGTCTTTCACCGCCGTTTAACAGCCTATTCTGTGTACTCTGTACAGTTCCAGAATTATAAGAAATACTGTTAAGTTTTCAAACTCAAATATTAAAGTCACATATTCCATTCAGTGTGTTTCAACGCCGTTTAACAGCCTATTCTGTGTACTCTGCAGAGTTGCAGAATAGTAAGAAATACTGTTAAGTTTTCAAACTCAAATATTAAAGTCACATATTCCATTCAGTGTGTGTCACCGCAGTTTAGCAGCCTATTCTGTGTACTCTGCAGAGTTGCAGAATAGTAAGAAATACTGTTAATTTTTCAAACTCAAATATTAAAGTCACATATTCCATTCAGTGTCTTTCACCGCCGTTTAACAGCCTATTCTGTGTACTCTGTACAGTTCCAGAATTATAAGAAATACTGTTAAGTTTTCAAACTCAAATATTAAAGTCACATATTCCATTCAGTGTGTTTCAACGCCGTTTAACAGCCTATTCTGTGTACTCTGTACAGTTCCAGAATTATAAGAAATACTGTTAAGTTTTCAAACTCAAATATTAAAGTCACATATTCCATTCAGTGTGTTTCAACGCCGTTTAACAGCCTATTCTGTGTACTCTGCAGAGTTGCAGAATAGTAAGAAATACTGTTAAGTTTTCAAACTCAAATATTAAAGTCACATATTCCATTCAGTGTGTGTCACCGCAGTTTAGCAGCCTATTCTGTGTACTCTGCAGAGTTGCAGAATAGTAAGAAATACTGTTAATTTTTCAAACTCAAATATTAAAGTCACTTATTCCATTCAGTGTGTGTCACCGCAGTTTAGCAGCCTATTCTGTGTACTCTGCAGAGTTGCAGAATAGTAAGAAATACTGTTAAGTTTTCAAACTCATATATATTAAAGTCATATATATCGTGTAAGATGAAGAAGGCGGGTAAAAAGGGACGGGGAAGTGGACGTGATCCTGAAAGTTCAGGGCGCGGGTCAGGACGCGGAGAAACTGTGCCTGGTGCCAGAGCACAAGAAAGAAAGACATCCACCATACCTAGCTTCATGTCTGATTTCACAGGGCGTCGCAGGACATCACTCTCGAGGTCCGACCAGTGCGAACAGGTGGTCGGTTGGATGACAGCTGATACTGCTTCCAGTCGGTTAAGCACCACCCTGTCTTCCACCAAGTCCACTCTCAGTAGCCAAGAGTCTGGTCAACATAATCCTCACTCTGATCATCCTTCCTCCCACCATACACGGTCTGGTCAAAGAAGTGATCCCACACTGGGATATAGTGATGAGCTCGTCTCATCACCAATCCTTCATTTGACCCTCTCTCCAAGCACGCTTGCAGAGGAACATGACATCTTGTGCCCTGATTCACAACCTCTAGAGGCTACCCAATCACAAGAAGATGACAGATGTGAACGGCATTTAAGGTCAAAGGAAGTAGTGGATGATGATGATGATGATGATGAGACACAGTTGCCATTAAATCAACCACTATTTCCGTCTCAAGACCTTGTTGAGGAGAATGTTATACAGTTGTCAATGACTGAGTATGTGGTGGGATCAAGACTTGAGGAGGATGATCAGAGTGAGGAAGTGGAGGAGGACTTGGTGGACGATGAGGTGACTGACCCCACCTGGGAAGGTGTAGAGCCGAGCGATGACAGCAGTCCTGAGGGTGAGCCATCTGCAGCACCGCAACAGGCTGGAAGAGGCAGTGGTGTGGCTACAGAAAGAAGGCGGACCGCACCAAACCGGCCCGCAAATGTTCCACGGAGCACCCCCTTGCGTAAATCTACCTTGCCAAGGGGTAGGTGTTCCGCGGTATGGCGTTTTTTTAAGGAAAGTGCGGACGACAAAAGAATTGTAGTTTGCAACCTGTGCCACACCAGAATGAGCCGAGGCATGAACACTAGAAACCTCACCACCACCAGCATGATCCGACACATGGCATCCAAGCACCGTAGTAAGTGGGAGGAACGCCTGGATCGCCCATCTGTGTCTGCAGGCCACACCACTGCCTCCTCTTCCCCTGTTTTCGGTGCCGGCCAATCGCCTGTCGAAGGCGCAGGCCCGCATACCTCCCGCCCTGCACCTGTACCATCTGAAGCACCATCAGCGACCACATCCACTTCCCTGTCCCAGCACAGCGTCCAAATGTCGTTACCCCAGGCATTTGAGCGCAAGAGAAAGTACCCAGCCACCCACCCACAGGCCATAGCACTAACCTCACACCTTTCAAAATTACTGGCCATCGAAATGCTGCCATTTAGGCTTGTGGACACTGAGTCCTTCCGCAGCCTGATGGCAGCAGCTGTCCCTCGGTACGCGGTCCCCAGCCGCCACTACTTTTCCCGGTGTGCCATCCCCGCATTACACCACCATGTGTCCCGTAACATCACCCGTGCCCTGACCAACGCAGTTACTGGGAAGGTCCACTTAACGACTGACACATGGACAAGTGCTTGTGGCCAGGGACGCTACATTTCCCTGACGGCACACTGGGTGAATGTCGTGGAGGCTGGGAGCGACTCGGACCCTGGGATGGCACGGGTGCTACCCACGCCGAGGATTGCGGGCCCTACCTCCATCAGGGTTTCCACCAGCACCTACGTTATTGGCTCCTCCTCCTCCGTTTCCACCTCCGAATTCTCTACACACACCGCCACTCCCCCATCAGCCAGTAGCTGGAAGCAGTGTAGCACTGCAGTGGGGAAGCGTCAACAGGCCGTGCTGAAGCTGATCTGCCTTGGGGACAAACAGCACACGGCCTCAGAGCTGTTGCAGGGGATTAGTCACCAGACCGAGCAGTGGCTCTCGCCACTCAACCTGCAACCAGGCATGGTTGTGTGTGATAATGGGCGTAACTTGGTGGCGGCTTTGGAGCTCGGCAAGCTCACACACGTACCATGCCTAGCGCATGTATTTAATTTAGTGGTGCAGCGATTTCTAAAAACCTACCCCAATGTGCATGATCTCTTGACCAAGGTGCGCCGCGTGTGTGCACATTTCCGTAAGTCATCTACAGCTTCGGCCGGCCTGTTGAAGCTGCAGCAGCGCTTACAATTGCCAGCTCACCGGCTGCTGTGTGACGTGAGCACGCGCTGGAACTCCACCTTCCACATGTTGGCCCGGCTTTGTGAGCAGCAGAGGGCAGTAGTGGAGTACCAGCTGTTACACGGTCGTCGCCTCTCCGTTCAACTTCCTGTAATCAGAAGTGAGGAGTGGGAATGGATGTCAGACCTCTGCGAGGTTTTACGCAATTTTGAGGAATCGACACAGATGGTAAGCGGCGATAACGCTATTATCAGTGTAACCATCCCACTTCTGTGTCTACTGAAACGCTCGCTGCTCACAATTAAAACCGACGCTTTGCATGTGGAAGAGGTGGAAATGGGGGAGGAAGAGCTTACACAAGGTGATAGCCAGAGCACCCTCACTTCGTCTTCTCAGCGACAATTGGAGGAGGCGGAGGAGGAGGAGGAGGAGGAGGAGGAAGACACGGTTGCCTCCGCTACAGAGGGTAGCCATGGAACTTTAGTTCCATCTCTTCAGCGTGGGTGGGCAGAAGAGGAGGAAGAGGATGAGGATATTGAGAGTCATCCTCCTGGTGAGGACAGCGAAATCTTGACTGTTGGTACTCTGGCACACATGGCTGACTTTATGTTAGGCTGCCTTTCCCGTGACCCACGCGTTATATGCATTTTAAACAACACGGATTACTGGGTGTTCACCCTTCTGGACCCCCGCTACAAAGAGAATTTCTCATCTCTCATTCCTCCGGTGGAGAGGACAAGCAAAATGGTGCAATACCAGAAGGTTCTTGTCGAAAAATTGCTCCAAAATTTTCCATCTGACAACGCTGGCGGCAGAGTACGTGCTACCTTGGCCAACAGAGAAGGGGAGAAAAGGGGAGCACACAGCAGTTCCGAGAAAGGCAGGGCAACACTCTCCAAGGCGTGGGACACCTTCATGACACCCCGCCAGCACCCTCACCTTGATGCGCAGCCTAGTGTCACAAGGAGGGAAAAGTTTTGGAAGATGGTGAAGGAGTACGTAGCAGACCGTGTCAGCGTCCTCAATGATCCCTCTGTGCCTTACAACTACTGGGTGTCCAAGCTGGACACGTGGTATGAACTGGCACTCTACGCCTTGGAGGTGCTGGCCTGCCCTGCCGCCAGCGTTCTGTCTGAGCGGGTATTTAGTGCTGCTGGTGGCATCATAACAGATAAGCGTATCCGCCTTTCCACCGACAATGCTGATAGGTTGACACTTATAAAAATGAACAAGGCCTGGATTTCCCCTGACTTCTCCACTCCACTGGAGGAAAGCCCCGGGGGAACATAAACTCACTTTATATATGTTATTTACAATGATGGGAATACTCTGTATTCCCATTCACCCCTTCCACCCAAAAAACGGGTATATGGTTGACTCTTAATCTTCTCATCCTCCTCCTCCTCTTCCATATGCCCTGTGCTATAATTTTTATATAGGGCCAGCTCACCAGCGGGCCCTGTGATATAATTTTTATATAGGGTCAGCTCACCAGCGGGCCCTGTTTGACAATTTTTATATAGGTCAGCTCACCAGCGGGCCTTCTCATATAATGTTTTATTGGGTCAGCTCTCTAGCGGGCCCTCTCATATAATGTTTTATAGCGTCAGCTCACTAGCGGGCCTTCGCATATAATGTTTAGGATGGTCAGCTCTGCAGCAGACCCTCACCCATAATGTTTTAGATGGTCAGCTCAGCGCACGTTTCCCTCTTAATCATGGCCTCAGTTCTGAAAATCAAGGAAATTTTTGGGAGAATTTGCCTCTGCGCACGTTTCCCTCTTAATCATGGCCTCAGTTCTGAAAATCAAGGAAATTTTTGGGAGAATTTGCCTCTGCGCACGTTTCCCTCTTAATCATGGCCTCAGTTCTGAAAATCAAGGAAATTTTTGGGAGAATTTGCCTCTGCGCACGTTTCCCTCTTAATCATGGCCTCAGTTCTGAAAATCAAGGAAATTTTTGGGAGAATTTGCCTCTGCGCACGTTTCCCTCTTAATCATGGCCTCAGTTCTGAAAATCAAGGAAATTTTTGGGAGAATTTGCCTCTGCGCACGTTTCCCTCTTAATCATGGCCTCAGTTCTGAAAATCAAGGAAATTTTTGGGATAATTTGCCTCTGCGCACGTTTCCCTCTTAATCATGGCCTCACTTCAGAAAATCGATGAAATTTTTGGGAGAATTTGCAGATGATATACAAGTAAATATACAGCAAATACTGTTTGGTAACAATTTTTCGCCTAAAGTCGTTTTTATTTTCCTTTTTGTGTGTTTTACGGTCAGTCTGTAAAAATGGCGTACTACGGGCGAAAGATCGTTCCCAGCAGCGATGTTGGAGTCCAAGGTGCATCCAGACATCCTCCCTATGCTGTCCCTGAACCATTTCTGTAGTGTTTCCATCTTTTTCTGCCCTTTTCCTATGGACCAGGCACCCTCCCCTCATCAGAGCAGGGGGTGCCTGGTGTAATGCTCGAGTCCTCCCATTGACTTCAATGGGGCTCGGGTGCTCGGCCGAGCACTCGAGCCTCAGGGGGTGCTCGGTCAGAGCACCCGAACATCCGAGCATTGGGGTGCTCGCTCATCACTAGTGCTAACCCTTTGTGGTGTGTACTCACTTTGTTTAAAATTCTGTTTAACCCTTAAGCTTTTGTGTTACCTCTTTGTGACATTTACTCACTGCAGTTTAAGAAGTACTGTGGCATTAATGATTTCAACTTGAAACACAATGTTCTATATAAACCAGCACCCTCTAGTGGCCAAAACTAAATATTTACATAGATGGATAATTGAATAACCCTTACTGTTGATGGGAAAAATAGTTATAAAATGAAATAAATCAGAATCATGTACGTAAATAGTTATAATATAAATATATTGTTAACGACCCCTACCTCCAAGGCATAAGTGGACTAACTAACTTCATAAAAATGTATTAACCATATGTAACCCCAGAATATGCTATTGACAATACACCATAAAAATAAACATCTTTACTTTGGCTCAGTCAAATAATCAATAAAACATTTCACATCTACAATGGAATTATATGAATGAGGATGAAGAATGAACTATGGAATGTGGAAAAGATGATTTCATGATACAATAAGAGATTATTGAATGTTAGCAATCAATGTGTCCTTTCAAAGTCTTTCTATCTTGCTGCAGTAGGCTGCTAGTTCTCTATGCTCTAGGATACCACGGAGAATTGAAGAAGAAATACTGTTGGAAACAAAAACACCTAGGGAGCTAAATTTGCACCCGTTTACACCACAAAACACAGAAATATGCCATTCAATTCCATGCATTAGCGCTAAGATACTTTAGACCCACTTTCAAAGGTGAAAATCTGCACCCAGTTTTTCTGGGAGTAGAGTCCCTTAACTCATGTCAAAAGTGCCAACGCAGGAATCGAACCTGAAAAAAAAGCATAAAAATCACCAAGACACCATAAGAATGATGGAATTTTGAACAGGGTCTGGCTTTTCATATGGCCAGTCTCTGTTCAAAATGGATTCCAGACTACAATTGGCTGGGATGTGTGCTTACACACCTCCCAGCCAATCAGCTTCTAGCAGGTTTTGAAGCTGATTGGCTGGGAGGTGTGTAAGCAGACCTCCCAGCCAATTGTAGACCTGAATTAATTTTGTACATAGACTGGCCATGTAAAAAGACAGTCTCTGTTCAAAATTCCCTCATTCTAACTCGGGCAACCGAGTGAAAGTATGGAGAGGGGACTGTTTTACTATGCATTTCTGCTGCTGCTTAACCATGGGACGTCCAATGATTTATTTGCAAAACAAATGCCTTACCCTTCCAGCACTCAAAGGGTTAAGTCAGGCATATCTTTGTTTCATTTTTTTGGTGTGGAGCATCTTGCATTTACATTGTTTTTCATTTTAAACTACAGATTAGAAAGAAGAGAGACAAAATAAAAGTGAAGAAAGAAGATGGAAGATTACAGAAACAAGAAGACAGAAGATTAAAGAAGAAGAGGGACAGCAGATGACAAGTAAATGTTGCACTTTACTGTCAGGGGCAGTATAGGGTAAGTGTTTAGGATTAGGGGTGGGTGAAAAGGACAATTTTTCTCTTTTTTTGCAAAAGTTTTCTCCTTTTCTCCAATGCAAAATTATTATCATTTTTTCCTATTCCAGCATATTTTTCACCAAATCCAACACATTTTTTCCCCTATTCTAACACATTTTTCTCCAATTCATGTACATTTCCTCTAATTCTGCCACATTTTTGTCCTATGTTTAATATGGTACAACATTTCCCACCACAATATTACTTCTTCTGAGGGCTGTATTGAAGAAATAACTACCTGGAAGTCAAAGCTGTGAGTCCTACAACAACATATAACTTGAAAATTGTATTAGCATGCAGAGTGCATTTGTCCTTTGCCCACAACACTTATTTCCTGCTTAAGTGACACTGTTACATATTCATGATGATGCCAAGTGATTAAAAAAAATAAAGAACAACCTACAATATGGTAGATGTGTATGCTAGTGGTGTTGGGGGACTGGCGTGGTGTGACTGGTGGGATATTGACAAACTGCATCCCCCTGGGAGGAGAGGGATCATTATCATTGCTGCAGTCAGTTTTTAATTACCACTTTACTCCCATGTCCCTGCACTGCAACACCTTTCCCCCTCCTGCTTATGCATTTGCTAGACGTTACTCAACTACTGTGTGTGTTTTTACTCTCTACAGTACACTGTACTCTCTACAGACAGTGATGTCTTGTCTTGGCCCTAAACAAAATGTTCAATGTTGTCTGCTATCAAGTCTGCTTCAGTCACAGAGCTCACATCAGGCTCCCATTCAGCTGTCTAATATATTTGTTAAATTATGTTTTTTATTTTATTTTTTTAAGTTGTCCACCCTTTCTTATCAGAGTTAGTTCAAAAACTATGTATATAACTAAAAAACAAAATCAACAACTTCTTTCCCCAGTCTTCCCCAGCACAGAGACAATAAAAGCAAAATCAGCAAGCTATTTGCACCCCAGGTGCCTGTGCCTTGCCAGTCAGTCACACCAAATTTTGGGGTATTTTTTGTGTCAACCTCCGTCCTCCTTTCTTCTCCCCCAGAGTGCCCCCAGACTCACCTAATACACAGAACAAATGTTCTACCTAAATGATTCCCTAAACGAAGCTTCAATTCCCCTTTATTTGCCTATCTTCTCTAGCTCAAAACCATGTTGCTCTCTCCTCTCACAAACATGGAATGGCTGCTGCGAGAGCCTGACACCCTTGCATATGTCTGTAGAAAAGTATAGAAAACTTTTGTGTGGTGGAGAAGATGTTTTCTTCCCATTGATTTCAATGCAATAAGCTAGGAAAGAAAAGTCGAAAAACAGCACTTTTCACTGGAAATTTTTCACTAAGAGGACAGTGCAATTTTTTGCCAATTTCAGTTTGAGGAGAAAATTTTCACCCATCTCTATTTATGAGGGTGACTGTGGGTTTGAGCTAACGGTCAATGTTTAACAGTGTGTCAGGCACCAATCAGTAGCTCTTTTCCTTTGATATTCCCTTTACTCACGATATTTGGCATGGGTTTTGGAAACTTAAAACACACAATGGCCGTTTTTCCACAAATCAGTTTCTGTGTCCCAACGTCAGTTGTGATTTCATTTGACAGAGCAATTAAATACCAACTTAGACTTTTTTTTGGGTTGGTCGGTAGCCAATTTTGCTTCCCTCAGGTTTTATTGTGCTTTATTAAAATGAGGCCCAAGAGAGATAACAGCTTTTAAGTGTCGTGGTTCAAATAATTTTTAATTCTCATTTTAACCCCTTAGAGGCACATGAAATGCCAGGACAATCTCGCTGGTCCGGACGGTAAGTACCGTGGTCATCTAGGGCCATCCATCCCGTCATTAAGGGGTCAAGAACACAGTAATTAATATAAGAAAAAAAATCTAAAACATGAAATAACAATTATTCATGACTCTGAAGAAAAATGTGGGGTAATACTGCTATTCTTGAATTATAAATATAATTGTTGTTAAAAGAAAAAATGAGAATATAGAAGAATAAAATTAAAGTTGATGTGAGTCGATACTGTGTTCTTAATTTGAGAACTAAAAATGATTTGAACCACTATATGTAGAGGCTGTTTCCTCCCTTGGGGCGCTGTACCATATTTCCATTTCATGTACTCAGTGTTCCTAAAATTCTGTTTATCCTGCCATTTTTAGTATTAACTCTTTGTGGTATGTACTCACTGAGGAAACAAATGTGTAACAAGCACTAACCAGAGAATATCCCAAGATAACTAGTTATGGCTGTTAATGAAAAAAGCAGTAAACCTATATAGATTAGTAGAAATGCAGATATCCAATAGCAATAAATATACTGTAATGATTACTGATATATAATAGAATAAAAATAATCATACAGAAAATCATCATCAATAGGGAATATAGTGTACAGCAAAAAGGGCCATAATTTCCCCAGTCCTCATTAATCTATACCATATATGTAAAAAATACTCAATTTATTTGCTTACTGTGATACCAGTAGGGATGGGCGAAAAGTTTTGCCTCAAACTGAAATCAGCAAAAAAATTTCCTGCAAAGAGTGCAGATTTTTCACTTTTTTTCTGCTTTTTTTGCCTAGCTCATTCCATTGAAATCAATAGGAAAAGAGAAATTACACACAACACATAACAAATATTATCTTATTTCCCAAAGGGGAAAGAGTATAAAAGGGGCATGAGGGTGCCTGTGATGGTGGGGTGTGGGGAAGCAATCAGTTGAACAGGGGATGATTTTTGGGGGGGGGGTTGTTTACTGGGATTGGGGGGCACTTAATAAAAAATAAATCCTAAATAAAATAAAATAAAATAGAAACCATAAGACATGGTATAAAGGGGTCTGAGGAGGGTGCCTGTGTTGCTGAATGAATGAATCATTTGAACAGGGAATTTGTTTTGGAGGGGTTTCTTTACTGCTATGGGGGGACACAATTAAAAATATAAATCAATAAAATAAAATAAGACATTTGTATGTAAAGTGATAGAGACAGGAACCCCCTGACATAAGCTGCCACTGGGGTGGACTGATACTTGACTTGACAGAGTATTTTGTAGAGGATGATTTGTTTGATTTGTTGTTAGATGCCTTTGTAGGACTTAGACTAATTAGAGGCCCACGCTCTGAAGAAACATTGATTTGTAGGACTTAAGCTTGTTTGGCACAAGCCCTAAGGAAACTGATTTGTAGGACTTAGGCTTGATAGAAACAACCCCCAAAACCCCCCAAATTGTTTATTTTTTTGTAGGACTAGTTTATTTTTTATTTATTTATTGTATTTTTTTCTCAAAACACAAGCAGGTCTAATGCCAGCAGGTCATGTTGGCCAGTGTCCACTGTCAAATGTCCTCTTGAGTTCCAACTGCTGTTCGCACTGCTGCTGCTTAGTTGTTTAAGCAGCAGGATGAGATTAGGCAGCTGAAAGGGAATGGGATCAACAATAGCAGTAACATGAAAGATAGATTATGAAGGTTCCACTTGCCACGACTTGTTCCAGTGATGTGCCTGAGGCAGTAGCAGCACAATAAGTAGCCCCCAGTCTATGTGAAGAAAAGAACAAGTTGGACATTAAATCTTCTCCAACTGCCCCTTCTCCAAAATCATGGGTGTGTTGTTATTAGAAAATATATTTTTCCCTTGAGAGCAGGAACTGTGGCATTCATCAGCAACTGCAATGTGAACAGTGTGTGTGTGGTAAATAACATCTGGGGGCACAACTGTATCCAAACACCATGACACCCAAAACCAAGTACTGCCTCTGTCAGTGTACCCCTTTTCCAGACCCGCTAAGGACACATGACAACTTACTTACAGTTTAATAGTAATGATGGATCCTCCACCATCTTAGCATATTCTGCTGGATGGAATCTCCCCAGATGCTGCTTGATGCACTGAGATTCTCTTCCACCACACTGGCATGTGTGGTCAGTGCACCACATAGTCTGCAATAGGTAGAGATTAACTGTCACATCCTAACATCAATAGAGTGGCTATAATTTGGTGGGGGAGGTAAAGAACTAGGTGGATTGGCAGAATATGTAGTTACCCTAGAAGGTGATGGCGAGATAGTTGTTTCACTTGTCCTGGAACTTCCAGAATCTGCCTGGTTTGTTCTATTCCTCCTCCTCTTTGATCTCCACCTCACCTCTTGTTGCCTTTCTGGAGAGTCAGGAACAACAAAAGCAGTGCTTGATTTCTGTGGTGGGTGTTTGTCTTTAACATGTTTGGAGTAAATGTCATGGTGTCTGTGTTTCATGTGTGATATCAGGGCGCTTGTACCAAGGTGTTTTCCCTCCTTTCCTCTTTTCACTGACTTGTCACAAATTGTGCACAGTGCCATTGCTGATGACTGCATTGTGCCTGCCCCAACAGAAAAATAGTCCCACATCTATGATGACTTCAGGGGGAAGGGAACAGATGGAGAAGAATGGCCTCTTAATTAAGTAATTAATGTAAGAAAAAAAATCTAAAACATGAAATAAGAATCATTCATATCTAGCAGGAAAATTGTGGGGTAATACTGCCCTTCTTGAATTATAATTGTTAAAATAAAAAATGAGAATTTAGAAGAATAAAATTTAATTTTATGTGAGCTGATATTGTGTTCTTAATTTGAGAACTAAAACTTATTCAAACCACTACATGTAGAGGCTGTTTTCTCCCTTGGGGTGCTGTTCCATATTTCCATTTCATATACTGTGTGCCTAAAATCCTGTTTCTTTCTCCATTTTCTGTGCTAACCCTTTGTGGTGTGTACTCACTTTGTTTAAAATTCTGTTTAACCCTTAAGCTTTTGTGTTACCTCTTTGTGACATTTACTCACTGCAGTTTAAGAAGTACTGTGGCATTAATGATTTCAACTTGAAACACAATGTTCTATATAAACCAGCACCCTCTAGTGGCCAAAACTAAATATTTACATAGATGGATAATTGAATAACCCTTACTGTTGATGGGAAAAATAGTTATAAAATGAAATAAATCAGAATCATGTACGTAAATAGTTATAATATAAATATATTGTTAACGACCCCTACCTCCAAGGCATAAGTGGACTAACTAACTTCATAAAAATGTATTAACCATATGTAACCCCAGAATATGCTATTGACAATACACCATAAAAATAAACATCTTTACTTTGGCTCAGTCAAATAATCAATAAAACATTTCACATCTACAATGGAATTATATGAATGAGGATGAAGAATGAACTATGGAATGTGGAAAAGATGATTTCATGATACAATAAGAGATTATTGAATGTTAGCAATCAATGTGTCCTTTCAAAGTCTTTCTATCTTGCTGCAGTAGGCTGCTAGTTCTCTATGCTCTAGGATACCATGGAGAATTGAAGAAGAAATACCGTTGGAAACAAAAACACCTAGGGAGCTAAATTTGCACCCGTTTACACCACAAAACACAGAAATATGCCATTCAATTCCATGCATTAGCGCTAAGATACTTTAGACCCACTTTCAAAGGTGAAAATCTGCACCCAGTTTTTCTGGGAGTAGAGTCCCTTAACTCATGTCAAAAGTGCCAACGCAGGAATCGAACCTGAAAAAAAAGCATAAAAATCACCAAGACACCATAAGAATGATGGAATTTTGAACAGGGTCTGGCTTTTCATATGGCCAGTCTCTGTTCAAAATGGATTCCAGACTACAATTGGCTGGGATGTGTGCTTACACACCTCCCAGCCAATCAGCTTCTAGCAGGTTTTGAAGCTGATTGGCTGGGAGGTGTGTAAGCAGACCTCCCAGCCAATTGTAGACCTGAATTAATTTTGTACATAGACTGGCCATGTAAAAAGACAGTCTCTGTTCAAAATTCCCTCATTCTAACTCGGGCAACCGAGTGAAAGTATGGAGAGGGGACTGTTTTACTATGCATTTCTGCTGCTGCTTAACCATGGGACGTCCAATGATTTATTTGCAAAACAAATGCCTTACCCTTCCAGCACTCAAAGGGTTAAGTCAGGCATATCTTTGTTTCATTTTTTTGGTGTGGAGCATCTTGCATTTACATTGTTTTTCATTTTAAACTACAGATTAGAAAGAAGAGAGACAAAATAAAAGTGAAGAAAGAAGATGGAAGATTACAGAAACAAGAAGACAGAAGATTAAAGAAGAAGAGGGACAGCAGATGACAAGTAAATGTTGCACTTTACTGTCAGGGGCAGTATAGGGTAAGTGTTTAGGATTAGGGGTGGGTGAAAAGGACAATTTTTCTCTTTTTTTGCAAAAGTTTTCTCCTTTTCTCCAATGCAAAATTATTATCATTTTTTCCTATTCCAGCATATTTTTCACCAAATCCAACACATTTTTTCCCCTATTCTAACACATTTTTCTCCAATTCATGTACATTTCCTCTAATTCTGCCACATTTTTGTCCTATGTTTAATATGGTACAACATTTCCCACCACAATATTACTTCTTCTGAGGGCTGTATTGAAGAAATAACTACCTGGAAGTCAAAGCTGTGAGTCCTACAACAACATATAACTTGAAAATTGTATTAGCATGCAGAGTGCATTTGTCCTTTGCCCACAACACTTATTTCCTGCTTAAGTGACACTGTTACATATTCATGATGATGCCAAGTGATTAAAAAAAATAAAGAACAACCTACAATATGGTAGATGTGTATGCTAGTGTGTGTTGGGGGACTGGCGTGGTGTGACTGGTGGGATATTGACAAACTGCATCCCCCTGGGAGGAAAGGGATCATTATCATTGCTGCAGTCAGTTTTTAATTACCACTTTACTCCCATGTCCCTGCACTGCAACACCTTTCCCCCTCCTGCTTATGCATTTGCTAGACGTTACTCAACTACTGTGTGTGTTTTTACTCTCTACAGTACACTGTACTCTCTACAGACAGTGATGTCTTGTCTTGGCCCTAAACAAAATGTTCAATGTTGTCTGCTATCAAGTCTGCTTCAGTCACAGAGCTCACATCAGGCTCCCATTCAGCTGTCTAATATATTTGTTAAATTATGTTTTTTATTTTATTTTTTTAAGTTGTCCACCCTTTCTTATCAGAGTTAGTTCAAAAACTATGTATATAACTAAAAAACAAAATCAACAACTTCTTTCCCCAGTCTTCCCCAGCACAGAGACAATAAAAGCAAAATCAGCAAGCTATTTGCACCCCAGGTGCCTGTGCCTTGCCAGTCAGTCACACCAAATTTTGGGGTATTTTTTGTGTCAACCTCCGTCCTCCTTTCTTCTCCCCCAGAGTGCCCCCAGACTCACCTAATACACAGAACAAATGTTCTACCTAAATGATTCCCTAAACGAAGCTTCAATTCCCCTTTATTTGCCTATCTTCTCTAGCTCAAAACCATGTTGCTCTCTCCTCTCACAAACATGGAATGGCTGCTGCGAGAGCCTGACACCCTTGCATATGTCTGTAGAAAAGTATAGAAAACTTTTGTGTGGTGGAGAAGATGTTTTCTTCCCATTGATTTCAATGCAATAAGCTAGGAAAGAAAAGTTGAAAAACAGCACTTTTCACTGGAAATTTTTCACTAAGAGGACAGTGCAATTTTTTGCCAATTTCAGTTTGAGGAGAAAATTTTCACCCATCTCTATTTATGAGGGTGACTGTGGGTTTGAGCTAACGGTCAATGTTTAACAGTGTGTCAGGCACCAATCAGTAGCTCTTTTCCTTTGATATTCCCATTACTCACGATATTTGGCATGGGTTTTGGAAACTTAAAACACACAATGGCCGTTTTTCCACAAATCAGTTTCTGTGTCCCAACGTCAGTTGTGATTTCATTTGACAGAGCAATTAAATACCAACTTAGACTTTTTTTTGGGTTGGTCGGTAGCCAATTTTGCTTCCCTCAGGTTTTATTGTGCTTTATTAAAATGAGGCCCAAGAGAGATAACAGCTTTTAAGTGTCGTGGTTCAAATAATTTTTAATTCTCATTTTAACCCCTTAGAGGCACATGAAATGCCAGGACAATCTCGCTGGTCCGGACGGTAAGTACCGTGGTCATCTAGGGCCATCCATCCCGTCATTAAGGGGTCAAGAACACAGTAATTAATATAAGAAAAAAAATCTAAAACATGAAATAACAATTATTCATGACTCTGAAGAAAAATGTGGGGTAATACTGCTATTCTTGAATTATAAATATAATTGTTGTTAAAAGAAAAAATGAGAATATAGAAGAATAAAATTAAAGTTGATGTGAGTCGATACTGTGTTCTTAATTTGAGAACTAAAAATGATTTGAACCACTATATGTAGAGGCTGTTTCCTCCCTTGGGGCGCTGTACCATATTTCCATTTCATGTACTCAGTGTTCCTAAAATTCTGTTTATCCTGCCATTTTTAGTATTAACTCTTTGTGGTATGTACTCACTGAGGAAACAAATGTGTAACAAGCACTAACCAGAGAATATCCCAAGATAACTAGTTATGGCTGTTAATGAAAAAAGCAGTAAACCTATATAGATTAGTAGAAATGCAGATATCCAATAGCAATAAATATACTGTAATGATTACTGATATATAATAGAATAAAAATAATCATACAGAAAATCATCATCAATAGGGAATATAGTGTACAGCAAAAAGGGCCATAATTTCCCCAGTCCTCATTAATCTATACCATATATGTAAAAAATACTCAATTTATTTGCTTACTGTGATACCAGTAGGGATGGGCGAAAAGTTTTGCCTCAAACTGAAATCAGCAAAAAAATTTCCTGCAAAGAGTGCAGATTTTTCACTTTTTTTCTGCTTTTTTTGCCTAGCTCATTCCATTGAAATCAATAGGAAAATAGAAATTACACACAACACATAACAAATATTATCTTATTTCCCAAAGGGGAAAGAGTATAAAAGGGGCATGAGGGTGCCTGTGATGGTGGGGTGTGGGGAAGCAATCAGTTGAACAGGGGATGATTTTTGGGGGGGGGGTTGTTTACTGGGATTGGGGGGCACTTAATAAAAAATAAATCCTAAATAAAATAAAATAAAATAGAAACCATAAGACATGGTATAAAGGGGTCTGAGGAGGGTGCCTGTGTTGCTGAATGAATGAATCATTTGAACAGGGAATTTGTTTTGGAGGGGTTTCTTTACTGCTATGGGGGGACACAATTAAAAATATAAATCAATAAAATAAAATAAGACATTTGTATGTAAAGTGATAGAGACAGGAACCCCCTGACATAAGCTGCCACTGGGGTGGACTGATACTTGACTTGACAGAGTATTTTGTAGAGGATGATTTGTTTGATTTGTTGTTAGATGCCTTTGTAGGACTTAGACTAATTAGAGGCCCACGCTCTGAAGAAACATTGATTTGTAGGACTTAAGCTTGTTTGGCACAAGCCCTAAGGAAACTGATTTGTAGGACTTAGGCTTGATAGAAACAACCCCCAAAACCCCCCAAATTGTTTATTTTTTTGTAGGACTAGTTTATTTTTTATTTATTTATTGTATTTTTTTCTCAAAACACAAGCAGGTCTAATGCCAGCAGGTCATGTTGGCCAGTGTCCACTGTCAAATGTCCTCTTGAGTTCCAACTGCTGTTCGCACTGCTGCTGCTTAGTTGTTTAAGCAGCAGGATGAGATTAGGCAGCTGAAAGGGAATGGGATCAACAATAGCAGTAACATGAAAGATAGATTATGAAGGTTCCACTTGCCACGACTTGTTCCAGTGATGTGCCTGAGGCAGTAGCAGCACAATAAGTAGCCCCCAGTATATGTGAAGAAAAGAACAAGTTGGACATTAAATCTTCTCCAACTGCCCCTTCTCCAAAATCATGGGTGTGTTGTTATTAGAAAATATATTTTTCCCTTGAGAGCAGGAACTGTGGCATTCATCAGCAACTGCAATGTGAACAGTGTGTGTGTGGTAAATAACATCTGGGGGCACAACTGTATCCAAACACCATGACACCCAAAACCAAGTACTGCCTCTGTCAGTGTACCCCTTTTCCAGACCCGCTAAGGACACATGACAACTTACTTACAGTTTAATAGTAATGATGGATCCTCCACCATCTTAGCATATTCTGCTGGATGGAATCTCCCCAGATGCTGCTTGATGCACTGAGATTCTCTTCCACCACACTGGCATGTGTGGTCAGTGCACCACATAGTCTGCAATAGGTAGAGATTAACTGTCACATCCTAACATCAATAGAGTGGCTATAATTTGGTGGGGGAGGTAAAGAACTAGGTGGATTGGCAGAATATGTAGTTACCCTAGAAGGTGATGGCGAGATAGTTGTTTCACTTGTCCTGGAACTTCCAGAATCTGCCTGGTTTGTTCTATTCCTCCTCCTCTTTGATCTCCACCTCACCTCTTGTTGCCTTTCTGGAGAGTCAGGAACAACAAAAGCAGTGCTTGATTTCTGTGGTGGGTGTTTGTCTTTAACATGTTTGGAGTAAATGTCATGGTGTCTGTGTTTCATGTGTGATATCAGGGCGCTTGTACCAAGGTGTTTTCCCTCCTTTCCTCTTTTCACTGACTTGTCACAAATTGTGCACAGTGCCATTGCTGATGACTGCATTGTGCCTGCCCCAACAGAAAAATAGTCCCACATCTATGATGACTTCAGGGGGAAGGGAACAGATGGAGAAGAATGGCCTCTTTCATCTTGTTCTACACATTCCCCTTCATTATCTGTCAGCATCAGAAGGAATTAGAGCAGTTGCAAATTCCTCTAATTGTTATTGCTAGTGGTGATGCCCATCCTCATCCCTGTCTCCCATTCCTTCTCAGTTTGTCCTAAAAAGGCCATCAATGTCTCTTCCACCGCAGCTTCTCCAGCATCATCATCACCACCACCACTAGTCCCTACATGCTGTTGTTGCTGCAGCTCTATTCTAGGCATCTCACTACTGCTTGGAGGAGGTGACGAGCAATGTGACAGAAGGTCTCCTAATGTCACACTTGCCATTTCCTTTTGACCTGAAGAAGAAGGCAGGCTAGCAGCAGTAGCAGCAGACACAGGCAGCTGATCTGTGTTCCTGCTGGTGGTGATGGTATTAATTCTGAGCCTGCTCTCCCCCAGCACCAGTTCAGGCCTCTTAAGGATCATGTTCAACTTGGACACTGTAGTGAACGGAAGGGGACTCTCAGAGCAAGAGGAATGGTGTGGGCTCCCTTGACCATTAGTCTGAATGCTCTCAAATATTTCCCCTACCACTCCGACTGCTTCACCATTACTGCTACTACTACTAACACCAACCACATCAAGTTCAGCCACAGAGTCTTCCTCCTCAGTCTCACAGTCACTAGTAATATGAGGATATTGTTGATTACCCCCGCCTTCACTCCTAACGTTAACAAGCTGCTGGACCTTAGTAGCAATAGTACAAGCACTGGCAGGACTGCTTGGGAATAGCAAGTGTGATTTAGGGTCCCTTGCTGTCACACTTGGTATCATTTTCTCCTCCCCCCTGAGTACTACAAGAAACACTAGCAGCTGGCAAAGTAGTGGTGGCAGCAGGTTCAGCACTGGCAGCAGGTTAAGCAGTGGCAGCAGGTTCAGCACTGGCAGCAGGTACAGCACTGGTGGCAGCATGGGCAGCACGTCAGGCAGCAGGTACAACACTAGTGGCTGCAGGTACAGCAATGGTGGCACTGGCTGCAGGGACAGCACGTCTGGCAGCAGGTACAATCCAAGTGGCTGCAGGTACAGCAATGTTGGCACTGTCACTAGGGACAATATGTATGGCGGCAGGTGCAACACTTGTGGCTGCAGGGACAGAAATGGTAGTAGTGGCTGCACGTCTTCAGCAGGCACAGGCAGCTGACCTGTCCTGCTATCACGGTGCCCATGCTTCTGTTGCTGAGCAGCGACATTGTTATTCTCTGCTGTCTTCTGATTGGCTAGTCTTAATTGCTAACATTGGGCTTGCCTTTATATACCCTGGGATGTCTATTCTACACTTTGCTGATTCGTGTATGACCTGGCCTGCCTGACTACGAGTTTGTTGCTGAAGTTCCTGTTGCTACGCTCCGTTGCTGACCTTCTCTGGCTGAGAACCCGCTCCGTTTCTGACCATATCTGGCTGAGAAGTGAATAGTCAGACAACCGGGGACAACAAGGAGCGAGTAGTCAGCCAGAGCCACAGGTCAGTACCGATGTGGATAGTCAGACAAGCTGGGGTCATACACAGATCAAGTAGTCAGCCAGAGCGACAGGTCAGTACTGATGTGGATAGTCAGACAAGCCGGGGTCATACACGGAGCGGAGTCAGCCAGAGCCAAAGGTAGTACCGATATGGATAGTCAGACAAGCCAGGGTCATACACGGAGAGAGATTAGTCGGAGCCACGGGTAGTACTGGTGTGGATAGTCAGACAAGCCGGGGCCATACATAGAGCGAGATCGAAGGCCAAGTGAGAGTCACAGTGAAGCAGATCAGACAGACGAGACTAACTGGAACACCACTTAAGGGCAACTGGTACTAGGTCCAGGGGCATTCAAATAGTACACACAAGGTGGGAACCAATCAGGCGAATAGGATCCATGAGTATAAACAAGCACACGTCACAGACACGCGTCTTGCACCAGTGATCATCAGACAGCAATGAGAAGTACAGGGCACAGGCAGCACAGCTGCCAAGCACACTGTGATACTACCACATGTTTAATATTCATGTATTATTTACTTTTTTTTCCCTTCATGGGATTGGGGTATCTCTTTGACGGGAACCATCCACTTAATGAATTCTATTCTATCCCCAAAAGAGAATTAACCCACATGGCGGCCCTAGGCTACTTACTCCCAAATGTCTCCACATCACTTCATTACACCTTGAAGTCCATGTTATAAACTGCACACCATCAGGTAGATAACCTACTAATCTCACACCTTGATTTACTTGTAAGATTTCTCCCTTCATCGGACCCACGTTTAATGACAACCATTCCCAACTGCTTTAAGGTGGAGGCTTCTCAGTGAATGTGGTGCTCAGCCACTGAATTACTCTGCTTTATCCAATATACCCGTTAATTGTTATGTCAAGATGTTCCAGGCATATGTAGTTTAGATGTTCCACATCACGTTGTGAATTCATGGAGAGAGGATCAATAGTAGATCCTTAAGACCTTTGCATTCAAGTAGCTTGTGTCAAAGGGTCCTCACCTTGACATGAGCCATACGCCTGCCATATCACATGTTTTTCCTGATAAAGTATAATTAACCCACAAGGTGGCACTGGAGGTTGCCCTCCTTAGGCCTTGATTCTAGAGATAGGAGAAATATTTCACCTCAAAAAGTTAAAAAGGAGAAAAATGGCTCTTTTCTCTTGGTGGCAATTTTTTCATGAAAAGTGAAGCTTTTCCACTTTTTTCACCTAGCTCATTGTGTAGAAATCAGTGGTAAGACTGAGTTTCTCACCACCACGTGGCAGGTTTCCCTTCTTTTCTTGCTGGCATAGTATAAAAGGGGTGTCATGTTCCCAGCATACCATTCTGTGTTTGTGAGAGGAAGAGAAAGCAGCACATTTTTGAGCTACAGAATTCAGAGTAATAAATAGTCAGAAATTTTCCCTCATAATTATCTGTGAAAAACAAAGATTTTTCACTTTTTTTTTTAGAAACTTTTCTCGTTTTTACCATTGCAAAAGTTTTCTCCTTTTCGCTTATGTTTCAAATGACTACTACATTTCCCACCACAATATTACTTCTTTTGAGATCTGAAGTGGAGAAATAAATAACTGAAAGTCAAAGTTTGAAATGTTTTGACTTCTTTCTAAGAACTTAGTAAGTATGGGATGGCAGTACACAGTAGAACTGTGTAACCTTATTTCTTTAACTCCATCAATTGTGGAGGTGGTGGGGGTCGTGACAGTATGTGTAGGCACTCTTTGACTCATCATCTCCTACAGCAAACCCAGAGTCGTCATACACTTCCACAGCAGAAGCCATAGGTGTTATTTGAAATTAACTAACTGTTGGCAGTGGCACACTATCTGATACATCAATAACATCACTACTTCTCTTATCTTCTAGGGGGCAGATGATGAAACCCCATAGAAACTGATTGACTGGGAGATGCGCAAGCACATATCCCAGACAATTGTAGGCTGGAATCCATTTTGAACAGAGACTGGCCATATAAACAGCCAGTCTCTGTTCAAAACTCCCTCATGCAGACTCAGGCAATGGCCTAAAAGGTATGGAGGGGGGTCTGTGGCACAATGCACTTCTGCCTCCACCAGCAGAGCAAGCAGAGACAGAGGCAGCAGAGATTTCTTTATCCATTGGAAGGGCTTATCTAACATAAACAAAGGGATAAATTATTCCTTTTTTTAAACATAATTGCTGCATATTTGTTTTGAAAGATATGTCAGATTGCATTTAAGTCTTTGAGCGTCAGAGGGGTACCCCCTCCAGCTCTCAAAGGGTTAACCTAGTCATGTCTTGGGGCATTTTTTAAAATCATATCTTTCATTGATTTTTTTTTTTTAATTTCAAAGGTTTATTGAAAAATTCCGAGGTACAACATAAAAGAATGGCAAGATAAAGGCACCCAAAGAGCATAATAAGTATGATAACAACAATTGCAATAGTCATAGATCCTTATTATCACAAGTCTTGCAAACAACCTATAATCAGATCAATAACAATGCTGGAAAGGGAAATAATGGGGAGAGGAAGGGAAGGGAAGAGAAAGAAAAAAAAAGCAAAAAATAGATTATTCTGGGGGGGAGGGACTACCCTCTAAAGCTGAGGAAACAGGATGTTTGACAATATCTAATGAACACTGGAGGAGTCAACATTCCCTTGAGGAGAGGATAAGGTTGAAGATTTATGGGTCGTCCACCACTGCCATCTCAATAGGAATGTGGGGAAAGTGTTAGATGAGATCGAATGGAGACTTTCCATTTTATAAAGTTCTTACATTTTCTGGAGCCACCTAGCAATAGGGGGAGGAGTAACTTCACACCAATACAGGGGTATAAGAAATTTGGCCAGGGCAAAAAGAGAATGAACTGTAGGCCAAAGCCCCCAAGGCAGAGAGAAAGAAATATGAGATCTATAAGAGAAGATACATGCTAAGGGGTCTAATGGTACACAAACCTGAAGTAGTTTGTGTATTTGGTCCACAACGGCTAACCAGAATGGTTGGATCAGAGAGAAAGCCCACCAAATATGTGGCATGGAACTGAAATCAGCTTGGCATCTCCAGCACTCTTTGGAAGTGGAATTATTTATGCGGTGAAGCCACAGACGTGTCATATAACAACAGGATATGACTTTATAATTCAGAAGACGCGTCTTGGAGTCCCTAGCCTGAATGTTGTACATTTGCTTAGAAAGTAAGGCTGAGTGCCACTTGAAAGATCTTTCAGAAGAGAATGACAGAATGAGAGGGTCCGGAAACGTTGAGAGGTTTTCTTGAGAACAGATTCGAACTTAGTAAGAGCCCTATCAGGATTCCCCCTGGTGGATTCAGTGAAGAACCAGTGTCGGACCTGAAGCAAAATCCACCATGGAGTCAGACCAGGACCCAATTTCTGTCTGAAAACATCAAATGGCAAAAATGAGCCATCGAGTGACAGAGATGCCAAGGTATCCAAGCCTGATTCTTTCCAACCTGCAAATGTGGAATTCGAGGTACCTGGGGGGAGGGAAGGAGAACCTATTAGTGAACAGAGTGGTGAGGGTGAAGGGGCAAGATGATGAGTATCATTTAGGGATCGCCATACAGTCAAAATATGTCCCAGAATGATATGGTCGAAACCAGATTTCAGAATAAATCTAGGTGGAGATCATAAGAGTTGAGTTAAAGAATATTTACACAGGCAAGTATGTAATGTTTTAGTCCACCTCTTAGGATAAGATGGTTTGAAATTGAAAACTTTTGCAAGAGAGGATGCTTGGTAATAGCGCAATATGTCTGTGAAGTTTAATCCCCCATTCTATGGGTCTCTGGATAGGAGGTCGTAAAGGATCCTAGGTCTTTTATTGGCCCAAATGAAGGACACAAAAAGGGAATGAAGTTGTTTCAGCCACTTAGCATGAATGTGTATTGGAAGAGCATTAAATATGTATAAAACTCTAGGTATGATGACCATTTTCAAGAGATTAGCTCTACCTAACCAAGATAGAAATAGGCCTCTCCACTGAGCTAGATCTAACTGAATAGCCCTGATCAAAGGAGACATATTGTCTTCAACTAGAGAATCTAAGCCCGATGAGAGAGACATGCTGAGATAAGGTATCCCGGAAGGAGACCAATAAAAGGGGAACTTTGCAAGGCTGTCACTGAGTCTCTGTCAAGGAGAATATTTAGGATCTCAGATTTAGAATAGTTAAATTTTGTTAGGTACAAATTAGAAAATGTTGACAAATGAAGGATGAGATGTGGTAGAGAGGACATGGGCTCAGTAAGGAAGAAAAGGGTGTCGTCTTCATATGCAGAAATTTTAAATTCATAGGAGCCAGAGTGTATTCCAGAGACCTCCAGGTCAGAACGAACTACCGAGAGAAGTGGTTCCAAGGAGAGAATGAAGGGAAAAGGTGACAGAGGGCACCCCTGCCTTGTTTCATTACATATAAAGAAAGAGGTAGAAAAGGTGCCATTTACCATGACCTTAGCGGTAGGGTTCGTGTATAGGGCCATTATACCATGCATCATTGTTGCGAGGTGGAGTGGTAAAGAAGAGAAATGGCTGTAGACGTATTGTGTCTAGCTTCCCTGCCAGGCACAAAGCCATTCTGGTCAGGGTATATGAGGGCAGGAACAAAGGGCCTGAGCAGATTTGCCAGAATCTTTGCAAAAAGCTTCAGATCATCATATAGCAGAGAAATAGGGCGATAACTGGAACAGTTAAGGATCTTTGTTAGGTTTAGATAGTACAACAATGTGTGCCTCTAATAATTGTTTGGGAAACGGTACCCCTTGCTTAACATCATTAAAGGAACTTAGCAAGAAAGGGGAAAGCGAAGATCTGAAGGATTTATAATATATAAGAGTGAATCCATCTGGACCTGGACTCTTCCCCGTAGCCATTGAGTTAATGGCTAAGTCCAGTTCTTCAGTGGAAATAGGAACATCTAGCTTTCTACTAGATTCTGGGGACAAGTGAGGAAGATTGGCCTGAGAAAGGAAAGCTTTAATGTTCTCAATATGGGAGGATGATTCAGGAAAAGGAGGAGGAGGCAAATTATAAAGTGTTTCATAATATGTTTTAAAGGCTTCAGCAATCTGAGGATAAGAGGAAACTACATGACCACCATGATTAGCAATGTTTCACCTCTATGAAGTTTTTTTTCATTTTTTTTACAAGACAGATTTGAAAGAAGGTAAGAAGATAGAAGACAGAAGATTACAGAAAAAAGAAAACAGAAGATTGAAGGATAAGAGGAACAGTGGATGACAGGTGTTACACAGATATGGGTTTTAGGCTAGTATTAGAGGTAGTATTGTTGCACTTTACTGTTAGGGGTAGTGTAGGGTTAGTGTTTGGGAGGGTGACTGTGTTTGAGCCAACAGTCGGCGTGTGATAGCGTGTTAGGCACCGATTGTTAGCTCTTTTCCTTTGATGTTCCCATTATTCGTGCTATTTAGTTGTGTTTTGGGAACTTAACACACAAAATGGATGTTTGGCCACAGGTCCATTTCTGTGGCCCAGTGTCCTTTGTAGTTTCAGTTGGTAAGACAACTGAATAGCGACTTAGAATTTTTTTTTTTTGTCGGTCAGTAGCCAGTTTTGTTCTACTGTATGTCTTACAGGACACAATTGAATTGAGCCCTTAGTATGAGAACAAATTAATGAATGCACAAATGGATCTGCAAATTAAAACTGAATGTGTTGTTTATTCTGAGACTTTATGAACCGTGATATTCAGTTATCATTTTAATATGACTCTCATGAACCATGTAATTTTCATTACCTTTTAAATTTGTTTCTAAATGAATACATTTGTCTAGACTCCTCTTATTGTATTGCCATACGTACCAGTGCTGGAGTGCCTCCGAGTCCTGTGTCGTTCACACCACCACTTTTTGTGCCTGTAGTCCACTGGATGTCTGCATAGTTGAACATAATGAAAGTGATATTCCCATCTGTGCTCAGGACAGCCTGAAATGTGTTCACCTGAATACAAGAACAAGTTAGAATTAATAGTGACATGCTATACTAATCCAATCCACAACCAGTCCAGATATCCAATGGCTGTGTTTTCAAAAGAAAACCGTAGTCATTATAGGGCAAACCAACAACATCAAAATGGACAATTAAAAACTCCTTAAATTCTCACTGAGTAAAAGAGGGCTTTTAACCCAATGAATGTTCGAAGGCTTCAATGTTGAAGACTTATAGTCAAGGGTTAATTTAGAGCAGAATTTCAAAAGATATGTGAAGTGCCACAAAAAACAGCTTTATGCCTATAGAGATGATCACACAGGTGACCATCACCTCTGCTTTGGTGCCCCACAGTGGCATGCTGACACTGCATCTTTTCTACATTCCTTATTGAAAGCTGAACGATGGTACAGAGCAGATGCCGATTGTTCAAAGAGGTGATTGTATCATAGCTCTTTTCACTGCAATCATCCAGCCAAAAAATTATCATCTGGATGTCGGCCCATCATGTTTGACTGATGGTGACATGTCCCACCCATCAGACACATTCCTGGAATGCCCTCCACTGTGACAAGATGGCTGAGAGGTTACAGGTCCATCAGAGGTGAGTTAGTAAGGGTGACGATCATCACTACAATGCAGCAATGTCAGGACACCTGTGTGAACCTAACCTAAGAGTTAACCCTTTCAATGTCAGGGGCTTGAGCCCTTTTGTTTACCCTGTAGGCCAGACACATTTTTAGCATATTTGCTAACCCTCTGTTTAGACTTAATTTTTGCTGGTAATTTCTAGTTACAGATGGGAAACGATATACCATTTTTTTCAGAACAGAATGAGATTTTGCATGGTGTCTTACATGAAGTAAATTTTGCATCATGCAAAAAGCTATGATGTCAGTATTACAAAAAAGTTAACCAAATATGTATAGTTTTACCTACATTCATGGTCAGCACAGAGCTCTAATTACCTAAAGTGCAAATATATATATTTTTTTTACATTTTTACCCCTTCAAATGTACTGCAATCTGCAAAAACTATGGAAAACTATGGAATTTCCAACTGTATTCATTAGCTAGTGCACCACGGAGACAAATGACACCCTACTGGTATGAAATGACATACTGAAGGGGGTGCTTACTTTTCCTCACACATGATTTGCTTGTACAAAAATAGTTATAACAGCTATAGAAGTGAAGAAAAGGTAGACAAATCATACTGTTTTGGAAAGCAGACAACCTACTGCATCAAATGAGGAGTCACTTTCATCCTACCCCTAGCCTGGTGTGCACAAATGTTTCCAGAATTTGGAGCTAAAGGAAAATGTATACATTTATTTACATTTTCACTCATTCAAATGTACAGTAATCTGTGAAAACTATGGAATTTCCAATTGTAATCATTAGTTAGTGCTCTTAGGAGAAAATGTAGAAGAAGAGAAGGGGAGAAAACACCTCAAGCGTCCATGTGTATATCATTCTCTCTCAAAGAATTAGCTAGAAAATAGCTTATGCTAGTTACAGCAGACAGCTGGGGAAATGGTAACTGCCCCCTGACGCAGTGTCACGATCCCAGTTGTAGGCAATAGATGGCTGCTCTCTAGTAACACGCTCTCCCAAGTGGGAATATACAAGCCAAACACCAACAAAATAAAAACATTACTAATAATTGTAAAACAGCAGTAAAATAAAGAAACGTATTCACATTTAAAGGGATAGTAATACTTAAAATGTAAAAAAAAATATGTTGTAGGGTTTATCCCCCTGAGTAAAACAAGGGTACTCCCACTGCTGAAAGGTGTTTCATTCAAAAGTTATTAATTTTCAAAGTTGAATTTTTTAGGTGCAATATCACAGTGGCCTGAAATTGTACAGTGGCGCTGTTGCTACACCATCCTATGGACAGCTCTGGTCAGTTGACCATAAATCTCCATAGGATGGTGTAGCAACAGCGCCACTGTAAAATTTCAGGCCACTGTGATATTGCACCTAAAAAATTCAACTTTGAAAATTAATAACTTTTGAATGAAACATCTTTCAGCAGTGGGAGTACTCTTGTTTTACTCAGGGGGATAAACTCTACAACATATTTTTTTTACATTTCAAGTATTACTATCCCTTTAAGTGTGGTCAGACAACTGATATCAGGTAGTCTGATATTAATGCATGTGGAGACCATAACCCTGTCTCCGCTCAGGTAACAGTCAGTCAAACTCCAATTAGGATTTAATAGGGTAGCGATATAATAAAATAATTAATAAAATAATGAATGTTGATGAAAGTTCTGCTTTAAAAAAGCATAATACCAATAAGTATACTGTGTCCAAACCATACTCTTAACCGCAGCCAACAAACTCAGGGTGAAAGAGCAACCTCCAGCTCAATAAACCTAACAATATGTTAATCAATACTTAATATACACAAATGCATATGAAAATAGTACAAATAGTGTTATATTAAAAGTACATGTATATTAAACACAATGTGAAGAATAAATGTATCATTGATCTCCTCTACTTGACCCATAGATGTGGGTACCAGAATAAAAAAGGCCCAACATAGAAGGACAATCATGCCCCACAGATTGTAGAATCATGGAAAGGAAATCCCTCAGACATAAAATCTAAAAGATAATGAAAAAAATATATAATAAACAATAAATAAAAATAATGAATTGTAAAGTGTAACATAACTTAACATAACCTCTACCTAACCACATTGATCATAACTACAGTGATAGTATGAATGCAATCAATATACTAATATATACTGGTGTAATAATAGATACCAAGTTACCAACCACAAAAATAAAAAATGAAAATTCTGAAATGAGTGCTATGCCTGGTTGTTTGACTTCCTGATACTGGGGGAGAGAGCTTGTTGCTGATTGAATTGGCCTGTGATGTGAATTGACTTAGATAATAATGATGTCCTTGTACTTCGGAGAATGGAATGAAAGCTGATATGCCATAGGATGAATGTGAGAGAAGACCTGTAAATTAAATGGGATATAGTGTCAGTGTCATAAAGATAACCACCTGGAATGTATGAGCTGGTGATGAAGGAATTATGATGCATTGCCAACCACTTGAGCTTCTGGGAGACAACATAATATATGGGGAAGGGAGCTACCCTATTTACAGCTGGGATGAAGCTATGTTGTCCGTATGGAATATGTCAACCTTTGACTTCATAATGTGGCTGCTAGGACAATGGGATATAGGTGAACAGCAGGGAGGCTGAAGAGAAATAGGTAGGTTCACATCTTCTGTGGCTCTGGTTCTGAGAACCACTCATCATTGTGAATGGCCGCAGCATCTGAATAAACTGCCAGGGATGTAGATGAAGGAGAAGGAGGGAACGTGAGATGGCAATTCCCATCCTGCAAAAAGCTAGATCAAGTATCTAGGTCCAGTTGGCTGATAGGTCAAGAAAAATGGAGAAATAGGAGCTAGATGACTTAGATAAGAGGGATAGGAGATGGAAAATAAAGGACCTTCTTAGTGGAATAATTTTAGTAGTAACCTTGGATGCACTAAGAGGGGCTGCAACTTGACCAGCTAGAGAGACGACATAGTGAATAGGGATGGCCGAAAATTTTCACCTCAAACTGAAATTGGTGAAAAATGGCACTTTCCGCTTAGTGAAAAATTTCCCACGAAAAATACAGTTTTTACTGCTTTTTCCCACTTTTTTCGCCTTGCTCAAAAAATTTTTCTCCACCACATGAAAATTTTGAAAGCACACATTGTAAACCATGCAAATGAAGTATTTCTTTCTACCTGAGATTTTGGCTCTGCTGAGGAGCCGCATGGCGGTCTATGGACCGGTATCTCCTTCTGTAAGATAGGAAGCTGACTTCAGTGCAAGGGGAGGGAAAGGGAAACTTTGTAAGCTTATATCTCTCAAACCATAAAGGTTTGAGCGATCGGACAGGGTGCAATTAATTTATTTTTTCACTAGGTACAGTATTAAATGTCATTAAATTGATTTTTTACTATCACTGTAAACAAAGGAGAAAATATGTTAGAATAGGAGGAAAATATGCTGAATAGGCGAAAAATGTTTTAGAATAGGAGAATAATGTTTTGGAATAGGCAAAAAAAATGTGTTAGAATAGGAGAATAATGTTTTGGAATAAGCAAAAAATTTGCTAGAAAAAGAGAAAAGGAGGAAAATTTTGCATTGGAGAAAAAATTTTCTAACTTTTCCCCCACCCCTAATACTCTGAATACTGTCCAAGCTTTTCTAACTACACCCCACACTTTTGTAAACTCTCCGATCACATGACTAGTGATGTCACAAACATCCTTTCTCCAAGTTGAAAGTAGCTACTGCAGTTCTGATACATAAGACAAGGGGTTCCCTGAAGAGAGTTAAGAGTCAGCGCCAACTTCGTTGTGTCTAAGCTGTTGAGTTCGGATTTGTGACAGGGATATTGGATTCCTGTAGGTGTTAAGGCTGCAAGACTAAGTATCTCTATTGGGACCATTAACTACTTACATTTCCACTTTACATTGGTTACTGAAGCACTTTCATCTATTTGTGACTCATAATTATACTAATGATTTAGTGATTAGGGAGAGAATGCAGAATGATTGTCTGAAAGAAATCTGGTTTCTGAGTCGATGATGATACCCTAAAAATTCTAAGACTGTTGTGGTGTAGTGTTGAGCGAGCATGCTCGGCCGATGCTCGGATCGGCTCGAGCATCGCTCTGCTCGGCACATGGCGGTACTCGTCGAGTACCGCCATGTGCTCGCCCGCCATGTTCGGGTGGCGGGGATCTGTGCCGAAGGAGGCACAGATCTGAAGACGCTCCGCTGGACCACCAGGGACTGGAGGTACGGGGGCATTGCGGAGATGAAGGGGGCATTGCGGAGATGAAGGGGGACAGTGTGGAGATGAAGGGGGACATTGTGGAAGGGGGACATTGCGGAGATGAAGGGGGCATTGCGGAGATGAAGGGGGACAGTGTGGAGATGAAGGGGGACATTGTGGAAGGGGGACATTGCGGAGATGAAGGGGGCATTGCGGAGATGAAAGGGGCATTGCGGAGATGAAGGGGGCATTGCGGAGATGAAGGGGGACAGTGTGGAGATGAAGGGGGACATTGTGGAAGGGGGACATTGCGGAGATGAAGGGGGCATTGCGGAGATGAAGGGGGACAGTGTGGAGATGAAGGGGGACATTGTGGAAGGGGGACATTGCGGAGATGAAGGGGGCATTGCGGAGATGAATGGGGACATTGCGGAGATGAAGGGGGACATTGTGGAGATGAAGGGGGCATTGACCAGGCACCCTCCCCTCATCAGAGCAGGGGGTGCCTGGTGTAATGCTCGTGTCGCCCCATTGAAGTCAATGGGGCTCGGGTGCTCGGCCGAGCACTCGAGCCTCCGGCGGTGCTCGGTCAGAGCACCCGAGCACCCGAGCATCGGGGTGCTCGCTCAACACTATTGTGGTGCAATGGTTAGTTGGGAGTGACTGGGATGTTTAGGTCTGGAAGAGTTTAAGGAGATTATTGAGACTTGCTGGAAGGGAGGATGGGGGTTCTACAACAAGAAATCATTCTGACAGTGTAATATGGCTGGACATAGACAATGGCCAGCATAATATATCTGTGAAGGTGTTAAAATTTCCTGCTTTGGTCTGAAATCGATATTAGTCTTCTATTGGAAACCCTGAAATTGCTATAGATTTTGTGGTCCTTTTCATAAACAGCATTTTTTTTTTAATTTTCAATGATTAGCTCTTCCATCTCCGAAAAAGATGTGCAACTCACTGCAAAATGCCACATCATGATACTCCCTATCAGCCAGTGCAAGCATATATGTGGGTGTGAGCAAGAGTGTGTGTGAACAAGAGCATGTAGTTATGTGTATAGTGTTGCATGTATTGCATTTGCATAAAGCATGGTGTATGCGTATAGTGTCGTGCATTTGGCATATATGACTTTGGCAAACTGTGTTTGCAAAAATAATTTGCATATTACATTTGGTATACAGCGTTTGAGATATTGCGAATATAATTTGCTCTTAGCATTTGACGCATGGAGCTGGCATTTTTTCTTTTTTAAAAAGGAGTGATGGGATCCTTCGGCCTTTGAGAAGAGGTAAGAAGTGGAGAGGAGTACATCAGCCTTTGATCCTGCCGCTGCGAAAGGTAAGAAGTCGCAGGGGTCGTTCGGCCTTTGTGACAAGTTAAGGAGTGGCGAGGGTCCTTCAGCCTCTGCAAAGAGATAAGGAGTGGCAGGGGTCCTTCGGCCTCTGTGAAGAGGTAAGGAGTGGCGGGGGTCCTTCAACCTCTGCAAAGAGGTAATGAGTGTGAGGGGTCCTTCTGACTCTAAGAGAAGGTAAGGAGTGACAGGAATTCTACAGCCTCTGTGGAGAGGTAAAGAGTGGTAGGGTCCTTCAGCCTCTGTGGAGATGTAAGCTGTGGCGGGAGAGGAGGGTCCCTCGGCCTCTTTGAAAAGACAGTGGGATTGAGGGGTCCCTTGTCCTCTGCACGGAGGTGAAAACTTATGCAGATCCTCTGGCCTGTACAGGACAAAGGGAATCCTACAGCCTCTACTAAAAGGTAAGGAGTGAGTGTGATCCTTGAGCTTCTGCGAAGAGGTTAGGAGGGATGGGGATCCTCCAGTAAGGAGTAGCATGGTTGGCTTCTAGGAAGATGTATGGGGCGGTGGGAAAGGTATGGATCTATGTAGAGGTAAGTAAGTAGTGAGGGTCCTGTTGGCCTCTGTGATGGGGTAAGGACTGCCTTGGAACCTTCTGTGAGGAGGTAGGTACTTATGCAAATCCCCAGGCCTCTGTGAAGAGGCAAGGGGTGGCTGGAACCAGTGGCTTCAGAGATACGGGAGCTCCAGTAAGGTGAAGCTTGAGGCTGCCTGCTTCGGAAGGAAGTGGGTTGAAGACAGGTGATGATGAAGGCATGTTTGTAAATATATAATATCTGATAATGCTGTTTGATGGATAGCTGCATGAGTGGAAATGCTGACAAGGGTAAGCAAGCATGATAATGAACGAATCAAAGAATTATGCCTGGTAAATAATTAGTCATGAAACTGATTTTATCTGTGAGCTAGACAAGTTGGAGTGGTGAAAGGACTGTATACTGAGGAAAATTGGTCCAGTTAGCTTTTTTATGGACCAAGTAAGGAGGGTAATGAGTAGGGGTGGGCGAAAACAATCGCCTCAAACTAAAATCCGCAAATAATGGCACTTCTCACTTGGCAAATAATTTCCTACTAAAAGTGCAGTTTTTCTGCTTTTTTCATTCCATTGAAATAAATGGGAACATTAAATTTACACACAACACATAGTAAATATTATATTATTCCCCAAAGGCATAATATAAAAGCAGCATGAAGGTGTCTGTGTTGGTGGTGTATGGATAAATAATCAGCTGAACAGGGAATGTTTTTTTTGTGGATTTTGTTTACTGGGTTTGGGGGCAGTTAATAAAAAATAAATTGTGAATACAATTAAATAACCCCATAAACATGGTATAAATGGGGTCTGAGGAGGGTGCCTGTGTTGGTGGTGGAGTCTGGGGAATGAATCAGTTGTACAGGGAATTTGTTTTGGGATGGTTTCTTGACTGATATTGGGGTGACAGTTACAGGGATAGTAATACTTAATATGTAAAAAAATAAATCTGCACAGGATGGTGTAGCAACAGCACCACTGTACAATTTCAGGCCACTGTGATATTGTACCTAAACAATTTCAGCTTTGAGCTGTAATAACTTGTGAATAAAACACCTTTCAGCAGTGGGAGCACTCTTGGTTTACTCAGGGGGATAAACCCTACAACATATTTTTTTTACATTTTAAGAATTACTATCCCTTTAATAAAAAAAAATAAGAAGAAATTTGTGTGTAAAGTGATAGAGACAGGAACCCCCTGATATAAACTATCACTGGGGTAGACTGATACTTGGTGTGATAGAGTATTTCTAGGACATAGGCTTGTTTGACACATGCTCTAAGGAAACACCAATTTGTAGGACTTAGACTTGATAGAAACAACCCCCCCACCACCATTTTTTTTTTATGACTATGGGGATTTAATTTTATTATTTTTCTTTATTATTATTTTTTTAAAGCACAATCCCTGAGGAAAAAAATGGCCTACTGGCCTAGTGTCAGCAGGTCCTGTTGTGTTAGCCAGTGGTTACTGGCCATTTCCAAATGTCCTGAGTCCATAATTGCAGAATTTTCAATTGCTATTCTTGCTACTGCTGCTGAGTTGTTTAAGCACCAGGATGATTAGGCAGCTGAAAGAGAATGAGATCAACAACAACAGCAACAACCATGGGTGATGATGAAGGTTCCACTTGCCACAACTAGCTCCAGTGATGAGACTGAAGCAGTAGCAGCACAATAAGTAGCCCCCAGTATATGTGGCGAAAAGAATAAGTTGGCCAATAATTCTTCTCCACCTGCCCCTTCTCCAAAATCATGGGTGTGTTGTTATTAGAAATGAAATGTTTACAGGAACTGTACCTCTCATCAGCAACTGCAATGTGCACAGTGTGCATGGTAAATAACACCTGGGGGCACAACTATATCCAAACACCATGACACCAGAAACCAAATACTGATGCTGTCACTATACCCCTTGTCCATACCCTGATAAGGACACATGCTGACAGTTTAATAGTAATGATGAACTCTCCCTGCCACCATCTAAGCATATTCTGGGGAATGGCATCTCCTCAGATGCCACTTGATGCCCTGCTTGCGATTCTTCTCCACCACACTGCCATGTGTGGTCAGTGATTCACACAGTGTGCAATGGGTGGACATGAACTGCCACATCCTAACAGCTACAAAGTGGCTATCATGTGGCAGGGGAGTTAACGATGAATGAGGTGGATTGGCAGAAGATGTAGTTACATTAAAGGAAAATGTTGTTTCAGTCGTCATGGAACTTCCAGTCTCTGCCTCGGTTTCTCTGTTCTTCCTCCTCTTTGATCTCTACCTCACCTCTTGCTGCCTTTCTGGAGAGTCAGGAGGTACAGAAACAGTGGTGCTTGATTTTTGTGGTGGGTGTTTAGCTTTAACATGTTTGACATTGTAACGGAAGTTGGGAAGGGACCGCGTCGCCTTCCGCCGTCGTTCCCGGGTCTGTCCTTCTCGACGCAGATAAGCGCCGTCGGATGCACCAGTTGAAGTATGAACAGTCAATGGAAACAGCCGCAGGATCGCTGGAAGCAGGGAAGCAGGGAAGAGTCCACGTCGCCGCCTGACAGTCCACGAAGTTAGGACGCAGGAAACTGGCAGCAGGCGGTCAGCGATTCAGGATACTTGGCGCAGATGGGTATCAGAGTGGATACTTTAGACCATAAGCAATACAAGACTCCAGGACTCCTTGTTCACTCCAAAACAGAACTCACTTTATTGTCACAAACCACAGATATTTATATACAGTACAGTACATTGGATCACATGGGGAAACCTGATACAATAGGGAACATGATTAAATCATAGCACATCAGACAAAAGCCAGCAACAGCTGGTCTTAACAGATACAATGACTCAGACAGGGTTACATTTCAGATACACAGGGGTTTGATTGAACAAAGACTTGAGGGCATGAACTAATTACCACATGGCAGGGGGTCAACATAGTGAATGGCTGGAGTTGCTATAATCCACATCTTAGGGACAGTGGCCCAAGGTTGGAGCCTTTGATTGACTATTTTGAATGCCCTGCCCCAACTTTGATCAATCACTGGTCTGCCTACCATTTCCCAGGTTAAGCTAAGGAAGATATTTGCATACCTGGTAGTTGGTGATTGCACAAACCTTCAAATTGGACAAGTACAATTAAACACATACAATATTTGAAAATACATAAAACCAAACTTAATACACAAACCAATGTTCATAACTATGAGTCTTTGTTCCTGGCAATAGCTGGCCAGTTCGTATGCCAGAGCCCACAGCTACATCCAAGCAGGGCAACAAGGTCCATAGTTTTTAAGTAAATAGTTTGTGGTCCAGACAAGGGCTCAGTAACGGGTAGGATCCGTTACATTGGTGGCATAGCGGTGGGATTTCTCCTTCTTTTATCGGGTGTACCAGTTAAGAGATGGCGGCGAAAGCGTGGCTACCGGAGGCCATAGGAGTGTACGACATGCAGTACCACTACATCGAATGTCAATGGGAGACCTTCCTAGGTGATTTAGCTGAGGAGTTTTACCGGGAGGTCACCACCTGCATCACAGAGGAGCTCCGAGTCCAGGACTTATACTGGGAAATTATCAAGTGCCTTCACAAGGAGTATACAGGAGTTATGGTCAACTTTTTCCCGTTCAACTTGAGCCTGAAACTCCAACAACTGGTATGGATGGCCTTTCAGGAGGATGCTACTTTCGGCCAGAGGAATTACAGCCGGTACTGGGAGATTTGGGAGAAAAGAAAGGCCATGTTTGGAAGCTACTTTCCTCCAGACTTGGAGGGGAACCTAGACCGTTTAGTCGAGCAGGAATGGAACTTGGAACTAATGTACATGGGCTGGATAGAGGAAGCCCAGGAGATACAAAGAGAGGAAAAAGACTGGGGGGGTTACTCATCTGAGGAGGACTTCAGTGGAGCTGAGGACTTAGATGGAGCTGCCCCTGTTCACCCCACACTGGTGAGTGGGAATGCGTTCCTCACCAGTGCCCCTGTTGCCCTGTCTGATACCCCTTTGCCCCTGGACTGTTTGTTGCCTGAGCTGAGGGGTGGGAATTCGTTCCCCCTCAGTGAAGAGAATGCCTCTGCATCAGGGGATGGGACGGATGTCTCCCCTGATAGGCATATTGCCCCTTCCCCTGTTTTCCCAGCTGCGGTGGACGAGACGCAGGTCCCCACCAGCAGCAATTGTGTGCCCCAACTGATGGGTGGGAGCGAGCCCATCAGTCCCCATGAGCCCCCTGCTGTAGTGGGTGTGAAAGAGCCCACCAGCAGCCCCAAGATGTTGCCCCCTGTGGGATTGGAAGATGCCCTGGGAGCGGAGCCGTACGTGCTCCCCAGGATCATAGGTAATGCCGCCTGGAGGGATGGGACTGCGGTCTCCCTCAAGGCAGAAGAAGGGCCTGTGTGTAATGGCCTACAGGAGGAGGACCCCAGTGGGCTGGGAGAAAGCAGTGCTGCTGGCCCTCCTGAAGATATGGACTGTGAACTGATGGGTGGGAGCGAGGTCCCCATCAGCCCTTGTGAATCCCCTGCTGTAGTGGGTGTGAAAGAGCCCACCAGCGGGCCTAAGATGTTGCCCCTGGTGGGGGTGGAAGATGTGCTGGGAGCAGAGCCGTGCATGCTCCCCAGGATTACAAGTAATGCCGCCTGGAGGGATGAGACTGCATTCTCCCTCCAGGCAGAAGAAAGGCCTGTGTGTGATGGCCTACAGGAGGAGGACCCCAGCGGACTGGAAGAGAATAGTGCTGCTGGACCTCCTGCGGATGTGTTGTATGACCTGATGGGTGGGGAAGAGTGCCCCATCAGTTTCCCTGAGACCCCTGGCCTAGTGAGTGGGGCCACGATCTTCATTAAGGAGCCTGTTATTACCCCTGCTGTGGTGAAGGAGACGCAGGTCCCCACCAGCAGCCCTAGTCTGCCCCCTGTTGTTAGTGCCCTGGAGAAAGGGAAGATGGTGTTCTCCAGGTGCCTGAATAAAATTGCTGGGAGGTTTGGGAGTGCCTCCCTGCTGAAGAAAAGAAGTGGCCCTGAGGAGGAGGCCCCGAACACCAAGGAGATCAGCCGATTGCCCCTTTGCAGCGCTGATTCCTTGGATATCCACCTATCTGTGACCCCTGGCTTGGTGGAGGGGAGCAAATCCACCGAGTCCTGTGAACCCTCTGTTGTGGTGTGTAGGAGTGAGCACACCACCCCTTGTTTTGCACTGACTCTGGTGAAGGGAAGTAAGCTCACCAGCAGCCCCACGTAGGTGACCCCCATGGAGATTGCCCTGGAACAAGAGTGTTTACGACTCAGGGACACAAATGTTCTTGGCAGGGGAAGTGGGATTACAAGCTTTCCCAGTGGTCAAGGGAACCCTGAGCTGGTGAGGGAGGAGACAGTCCTCACTAGGGATGTTGCTGGGGCCCCTGAATTTCCTGAGTTCTGCCTGGGAGGTGGGAATGTGTCCCAGAACGTTGCCCCAGCCCAGAAGAGTGGGACAAACATCCTCTCCTGTTCCTCTGGGGCAGTGGCCCAACTAAAAGGGGGAGATATGCCTCTCTCCCCACACTCTGATGCACAGAAGCCAGAGACACAATTGCCCCAGGAAGATCCCCCTTATAGACTGGCTTTGGACCCTGAGCCCCTGGCCCCAGACCCAGGAACATTGAACCCCAGCTCTGCATGGAGCCGGGCCCAGGGAAGGCCACCCCATTTGTTGACTGCCAGGACAAACAGGCATCAGTTCCCCTGGCCCAGCATTAAGGACAAAGGGGCTTGCATTTTCTTCCCTGGCCCAGGACAAGGGCCTTGTTCTCTACTGCCAGGCTCGGGCAAGGGGCTCATGTTTTCTCCTGGCCCAGGACAAGGGGCGCAGCTATTCTTTCCTGGCCCGGACAAGGGGCTCCCATTTTCTCCTGGCCCAGGACAAGGGGCTTGCTTGTTGTTTCCCCGGCCCAGGACAAGGGGCTCCACACTTGTGACTGGACTAGGACCAAGGCCGCTGGACTAACGAACTGTCCAGACAATCGGCACACAGCAGCAAGGCTCTTCTAGAGTCCCAAGCCAGCATTTACTACCGCAACCGCTGGCTTGGTACAAAAAAGGGGGAGAAATGTAACGGATCCTACCCGTTACTGAGCCCTTGTCTGGACCACAAACTATTTACTTAAAAACTATGGACCTTGTTGCCCTGCTTGGATGTAGCTGTGGGCTCTGGTATACGAACTGGCCAGCTATTGCCAGGAACAAAGACTCATAGTTATGAACATTGGTTTGTGTATTAAGTTTGGTTTTATGTATTTTCAAATATTGTATGTGTTTAATTGTACTTGTCCAATTTGAAGGTTTGTGCAATCACCAACTACCAGGTATGCAAATATCTTCCTTAGCTTAACCTGGGAAATGGTAGGCAGACCAGTGATTGATCAAAGTTGGGGCAGGGCATTCAAAATAGTCAATCAAAGGCTCCAACCTTGGGCCACTGTCCCTAAGATGTGGATTATAGCAACTCCAGCCATTCACTATGTTGACCCCCTGCCATGTGGTAATTAGTTCATGCCCTCAAGTCTTTGTTCAATCAAACCCCTGTGTATCTGAAATGTAACCCTGTCTGAGTCATTGTATCTGTTAAGACCAGCTGTTGCTGGCTTTTGTCTGATGTGCTATGATTTAATCATGTTCCCTATTGTATCAGGTTTCCCCGTGTGATCCAATGTACTGTACTGTATATAAATATCTGTGGTTTGTGACAATAAAGTGAGTTCTGTTTTGGAGTGAACAAGGAGTCCTGGAGTCTTGTATTGCTTATGGTCTAAAGTATCCACTCTGATACCCATCTGCGCCAAGTATCCTGAATCGCTGACCGCCTGCTGCCAGTTTCCTGCGTCCTAACTTCGTGGACTGTCAGGCGGCGACGTGGACTCTTCCCTGCTTCCCTGCTTCCAGCGATCCTGCGGCTGTTTCCATTGACTGTTCATACTTCAACTGGTGCATCCGACGGCGCTTATCTGCGTCGAGAAGGAGAGACCCGGGAACGACGGCGGAAGGTGACGCGGTCCCTTCCAAGCTTCCGTTACAGACATAAATGTCATGGTCTCTGTGTTTCATGTGTGTTATCAGGGCGGTTGTGCCAAGGTGTGTTCCCTCCTTTCCTCTTCTCATTGATTTGTCACAAATTATGCACAGTACCGTTGATGTTGACTGAACTGTGCATGCCCCAAAAGAAAAATAGTCCCACACCCATAACTTCAGGGGATAGGGACAGGGAACAGGTGGAGAAGAACTGCCTCTTTCTTATTGTCCTCCATAGTCCCCTTCACTGTCTGGGGCAGAGGTGTCTCAGAATCAGCACTGCAACTAGGACCAGGAGTATTGCTGCTGCTGGCAAGTGGAACCTGTCCTAGTCCTGCATCACTTGTTGACCCCATTCCCACTGTGTCCACTTTGGTCTGTGGTGCACTAGCTTGGTCCTCAGCATCCTGCTGCCCTTGCAACTCAGCAGCAGGAATTGGAACAGTTGCAAATTTCTCAAATTCTAAAAGCACACTGCTGGTGGGGTTAGTGATTTCCATCCTCATCCCTGTCTCCCATTCCTTCTCAGTTTGGGCTAAAAAGGCTATCAATGTTTATTCTACCACAGCTTCTCCAGCATCATCATCATCATTACCACCCATTCACACTTGCCATTTCTTGGTGACGAGAAGAAGGCAGACTGGCAGCAGTAGCAGCAGACACAGGCAGCTGATCTGTGCTCCTTATGGTGTTGGTATTATTGCTACTATCCACCACCAGTTCTGGCTCCTTCAGGATCATGTTCCACTCCCCTAACACTAGTCCCACCAGCTGCTTCACCATTACTGTTACTACTACTAACACCAACAACATCAGTTTCAGTCCCTGAGTTTTCCTCCTCACAATCACTAGTAAAATCATTACCCCTCCTTCACTCTTAACACTAACAAGCTGCTGGACCATCTTAGCAGTAGTAGTACTTGTACTGGCAGGACTTCTTGGGGATTGCAGGTGTGACTTAGGGTCCCCTTCTGTCACACATGGCATCAACTTCTCCTTCCCCCTTCCAACTGTTACAAAACACACTAGCAGCAGGTTAAGCACTGGTGGCAGTAGGGACAGCACATTTGACAACAGACACAGCACATCTGTCAGAAGGGCCAGCACTGTCAGCAGGCACAGTACTGGTGGCAGCAGGTTCAGCACTGGCAGCAGGCACAGCACTGGTTGCAGCAGGGGCAGCATGTCTGACTTCAGGCGCAGTACTGATAGCAGCAGGTTCAGCACTGGCAGCAAGCACAGCAGTGGTGGCAGCACTGGCAGCAGGCACAGCACTGGTGGAAGCAGGGACAGCACATCTGACAGCAGACACAGCACAAGTGGCAGCAGGGACAGCATGTCTGGCAGCAGGCACAGCAATAGTGGCAGCAGGGGCAGAATGTCTGGTAGCAGGTACAGCAATGTCGGTAGCAAGTGGAGCACGTCTGGCAGCAGGCCTGTTCTGCACTCACTACCACCCTTTTCCTCCTCCCTTGCATTCATTTCCCCAAGATCCCTAGGGGTGATTTAGGGGGACTGGACAGCATTGGTTCTGTAGTGCTCACTTCCTCCTCCTCCTCAGACTCAGTGGACACAGAATGGTTCTTCCAGTTCCTCCTTTTACTATTTTTACATTTTGTCATAGTAATAGCAGTCACTATGAGCCTCTCCTGCCTCAGTTTTTGCAAAAAGTTTACAACAGAACAGCACAGCACGTCTACCTCTCTCTGTAGCTGCTTCTATTGTGTTTCCTGGAATATGTCACATTTTTATAGCGAAAAGGCGAAAAACACATTAATCAATGGGTGGAAACTTTCTAGCCATTGAAAAAATGGTGAAGAATTTTGAACAATGGATGAAAACTGTGAATATTTTAATCACTCATTTTAAATCAGATTTTCCCATGAAAAAGGGAACAACAAAGTGTTTTTGTGGAATTTCTCATGGGAACATGGCAAGAGCTTTCACCCACCCCTAGTAGTGAGGTCAGAGATGGATGAGATGGGGGAGAAGGTGAGGGTGCCTGAGGATATGATGATAACAGGTGGTAATGAAGGCATGCTTATGAGAAAAGATATACAATACCTGCTAACACTATTTGATGGATAGCTGGACTACTGGAAGTGCTGTCAAGGGGAAGCAGACAGTACCATGAGGGAATGGATGAACAATAGCTTGGTGGAAGCTATGAGTAGGCTGAATATTTGTGAGCTAGATGAGCTGAAGTGGATGATAGAACAGGCTGGCGATGAAGGCTAGGGATAAAATAATAGCACGTAAAGGTGTATAAAACTGGTGCAGGGATATTGTGATTGCTCTAGCTACACCCATAATTCAGAATGTGGGCGTGGCCAGCACAGCTGAGGTGCCTCTCAAAATATGAAACTCTAGGCTGCCTACCCTGCTTTCTGGGAAACTTGGCCCTGACTGCATTATGGAGAATTTAACTCCTTGAATGCTAGGGAGGTCTTCATTGATGTTTGAAGCTCATAATATTGTATACCCCTCTAGCCTTCAGGAGGCTAAAAAGCCAAGTTTAAATGAAGGGAAATTTGTTTAATTTATATTTGCTTCCTACAATGCAGTTGTGTTGCCCTAAAATGTCTACACTTTTGGCATTCTTCAGGATGCAACAAATGACCAACCAGAAAAGAAGAGACATCAGCACAAATAATAAAGGTGAGATCATTTAAATGTAGAAAGAAAGCATGTCAGACTGGAACAGATTCTGAATGGTGCAAATTTTCACTCAGAATGGAGATAGACTTTGCATTAGATGGAAAAAGTAGCAACATTTATTTAAGCACTACACTCAAAATGGCTCATTACATAGGACATGTGGTACCACAAAGGCTAAAAGTCTGGCATGCCAGAGTACGTATTGAAGCAGTGTGTCTTCATATGTGGCTAGGCAGAACAGTTCTGTGTGTACTCACTCTCTCCTCCACCTCAGTGTAATCTAGACAATTACACCTTAGGAGGGAATAAACATTAATCTATCAATCTAGCCTTCAAGAGGTTAAAAGTGCCATATAAATCAAAGGGGATTTGGGGAAAATGTATTTGTCCCCCTATGGTGCAGTTGATATGCTGCAGATTTGCTCGTCTTTTGCTTTCTGCATACTGTACCTTGCATTTTTTAACTGGTATCATAAAGTGTTAAGAAGACAGAAGGCAAGAGAGGGATGGAAAGCAGACAGTTGTATAATACATGAGACAACAATATACATGAAGAAGGCTTAAGTAGAGTTCTAGTGATGCAACAAGGTGTTAACTAATTTAGACAGTTTCATATTATTGTACCTGGCGAAAGAGAGTTTTTTAAAATCCAGGGTTCCCAAATTCTGTGAAAAGACCTGAGCATCTCTTATATATGGGCAGATAGTTTATCCATTTCATAGAAGTTAAAAAACTATTTTATGACACTCAGAAGCCAAGGGATTAGGGTTTCTTTACAGTAAAGCTAAGGCTTTTGTAGCTGAAAAGCAGTTTGGGTCATAAGAAGAATGTTAGAGGATCTAAATTAATTGTCTAATTTGTTCCCAAAGTTGTCCAATTCAAAGGCATTTCCACCAATAGTGAAGCATTATACATGGAGATTACATACTTTCCAACAAAGATTAGCAAGACGTTTACCTATAATGTATAATTGAGAGGGTTAAGATACCAGCAAATGAGAGTTTTATAGGTTTTTACTTTTATGTATAAGCCATAAGAGGTGCATACAATTTAATAAAGCGTCCTCAAAGAGAAACATCAGATCAGAATGGGAACCTTCTTGCCCAGATGGGGTCAGTCTAAGAGAAGGAAAAATATGTATAGTATTTGCAGTCAAGTTTTTTATCTGTCTTAATATGATAGTAGAGAATCAGTAATACTTTGGTGTCAGTAAACCAATTTCTCTTTTTCTACTGCAGATTCAGAAGTTAAGTTTGTTTTAATGTTTATCATAAAAAGGCAAGCGTTTTCAAAAAACAGTATTGCAGTGTCTCACATAAAATACTTTTCAAGAAAGCCAGAAGCAAGGTAGGAAGAATTGTCCTTGTTCCCAGAGGAGATTCAATTTGAGAAATAGTAAAATATTCTAAATGTAATAGAATATTATTTATAACATAATCACTAAAAACTCTTTTGGATGGAATAATGAATTAAAGAGCAATGGTACCTTTTGAGATATGGAGCCATAGTATGCAACTTTGTGCCATGTTGCCACAAAGACCCACTGAGCAGAGAAGTTCAGATGATGGAAGTAAGTTGTAATATCAGATGTTGTTCGGGTAAGAAGCTCAGTATCTGTGCTCTGTCGGTAATAGATGTCACCTGCTACTTCATTATTCACATCAGCCCAAAACGGAGCCAAGAAAGGGTTTCCAGAAAACATGGGGAGTTCCTGGGGTGTGTATTGTCCAAATGGAAATAAGAATGACAGCAAACCATTGTTGTTTACCTGTTTGGTCAGGAAAAAGTACATAATTATTAAAATTCTAATTCTTGTTTAATGCTAATAATAATAATGTTGTATGGAGTCACAATAGAAAAGATTTAAGCTGGTCAGTAGGTATTTAGGAGTCAGCACATTCCTAAGACTACAGGTATAAGCTATATACAGATTGTTACCTTAATAATGCAGTTCTAACAACTGAATGGCGTTGCCAGAACTAAAGCCTGAGAACTGGAAGAATGTATATATGTATGTATGCATGCATGATTGTGAATTTTGTTTTAACGCTTTCAGTGCCAGAGATTTATCCAACATTAGATACATTTGTGGTAAGCAAAGGTGGGAAATTTTCCACCTTAAATACCATGTCAAATGTCACAGTGCACTCATGCAAATTATATATTGACTTTCAGGACAGAATAAGAGGTCATTTGGTATCATATTTAAATATATATTCCCTGTTCTTTTGATAGAAATATAGAAATATGCAAAATATAATAGCCTGTACCCGTCAATCTGGGACATGCTCTGAAGCTTGTCTTCGTCCCTTAAAATGAGAATCCAGTGCATGTAGAACAGAGTGAACATTGTGGTCAGCCTTTGACATTTTCTTACTATAGACAGCCATGAACGACTGTCTATAATAAGAAGAATCCCAGGATGTCTCAGACAGTGAGGAATCACACATATAGGCACACACATGACAGAAAACCCTGGACTGCAATGAGTTAAATCAAAACTGAAATTGATGAGAGACAATGGGATCATCCATCCTCACTTTCAGCAGAGTCCAACTGTAAAATGCTTTTAGGCCAGGAAATACTTTTGTAGAAGAAGAGTTGTTTCATTTCACTTTATGTACAACAGTTCAATTAAACACTGTAATGGAAACTGGGAATTATTTACATGACAAATCCATAATATGAGCAGTCTGTCTGGAATACAACTTTTTTCCCTGAGGAAATGTAAGCAGCCACTTATATATTGTCTTAAACATAAAGAGAAGCTGCAAGCATTGAAACTAAAGACAGTAGAGAATCAATACCTGACATACTTACATAAATTGATGAATAAGTATTTCCAAAAAGATTAATGCTGATAGAGAGTTCTATTAATGCTGATCCACCATCATCTACTTTTGGATTGACATTGTCAAGTTCACGTCCATATGGGTAGAGAAGAGCTGTTGAACAGAAGGAGATTATATTACTTGCAGCAATACCTACCAACCTTTTTAGTAGTTTATTGTGCTTCCTAGGCATTAACCCATTTAATGCTAGAGACATCTCACCACTTTACGTCCTCATTAGCATCCAAGGGATGAAAGCAGCGGTACTCAATCAGTGTGCAGTGGCACACTGGTGTGCCATGGGTACCGGTTTAGGTTGCCACTGTTTTCTCTGAAGACTTCAACAAAGTGTGAATAAGGTGTCTTAGTTTAAAATGTACATTCCAGATCTTTCCTTTAAAATAACATAGTGCATGTCAATAAGTAAGTTATTCCTAAATGGCCCAATTAATTTCTCTCATTAGAACTTTCCCTGTGCCCTCCCTGGTATTAATTGCCCTTCCAATAGGGGATCAATACTGCAACCCAAAGACATGTGTTGCCTCCCCTTATCTCCACACTCAACCCAGTGTGACTTGAATAGCTGGGTTGAGTTTGAGGACACTGAATCCCCACTTGCGTCATCATTCTAGGTCATCAAAGGTCTTCAAACTCAACATGAAAGTTTGGGAAATGATGGGTTCAGTTTTCAGGTAAAGGAAGGCAGTACATGTTGTCTGGGTCAGTATTACATTGTGTTGGGCACTCTCTGGCATACACATATAATAATGCCTGCTTCCTGTATAATGCCTGCTTCCCTCCCCAGCCTGTTTGCACTGCCCACTAGTATTCACTGATCTCCACATACACTGGGCCCAAAGCCTGGTTCTACTGCCAAATGGTAGTCACAGATCCCCACATACACCGGTTGATGTCCAGATGTCCAGTTTGATTCAACTATCCACTTGTAGTCACAGATCCCCCAAATACACTTCCCAGCATGGTTCCACTACTCATTGGTAGTTACAGATCCCAACATACGCTGTCTGACTCCCAAGCCTTGTTCTACTTTCCACTGGTAGTCACAGCTCCCTAAATAAACTGAATGAGAAACGTAGTCTGTTCCCACTGCTCATTGATAGTTACAGATCAACACATACATTCTCTGGCCTCACCCTCCAACCCGGTGTCACTGTCCACTTGTAGTCACATAATCCCACATGCACTGTCTGAACTCTAAGCCTTGTTTCATTGCCCACTGGTTCTCACAGATCCCCACATACACTGTCTGACCCCAACACCTTGTTCCACTGCCCACTATTAATCACAGATCCCCACAAACAGATGTAGCAGTACATATTGGTTATGATTTTTCTGTCTTATCTGTAACTTTCTATGTTAAGTAAACAAAAATCTCCATGCAAGTGAATCTCCATGAAGTGAAGTTGCTTAACCCTTTGAGTGTCAGAGGGGTACGCAACGCATTGCAAAGCAATGCGTTGTGTACCCTTCTGGCACTCAAAGGGTTAAAAGAGCAAGATGCCTTAACTCAGAAAGACGTTAAGGAATGCTGCATCTATATACTCTATGGCACCTCAGGCTTGTTTCAGTAATAGCCATGGCACTGCACATTACACTGTATGGCACCCCGGCCTTTTTCCATTGTTAGTCATAGAATCACACGCGTACACTGATTTTCTAGACTTGTTCAGTGGGTGGCCATAGGCCCTTATACTCACTACAGTTTGTCAACCCATAACATTTTTCTCAGACTGGCACAATGTATTGAATACAGTAGGAAATATCATGTTGTGGAAAGGTTTGTAGTATCTTTGAAGTGGCTGAAGTGTGAAAGGATGTGTCTTTTTCCTGTAGCACAACTTTCTGGAAATAATTGTGACGACGGGTCTAAGGGCAAAAAGGCAAGTGACCCTTCATTTGATGTGTTTAGTTGTCTACCTTTTCTTCAATTCTGCAGTAGTTATAATTATTTTAGTACAGGCAAGTTATATTTCAAATATGTATGAAAAAGGATAAATTCTAGTTGACATCATTTTGTGCTTCGGGTACCCCTACAGTACGTCAACTCATACTATAGTGGATGTATTTTTCATGGGAAAGGAGTAGCTAATGATTATATTAGGTCAGTTTATGTTATACAAAGCTTTATCTTTGAAGGAGTAAAAATCTAAATAGTTCTACTCTTTCCTAAAGTACCGCCTTCTAGAAACATTTGTGCACCCCTGTCTAGGGGTAAAAAGGTAATCAACACCTTATTTGATGTTGGGGGAATGTCTGCTTTGCAAACAGTATACCTTTCTTACATTTTTCATCATATTTTAACAGCTATGGCCATCTTAGTGCAGGCAGGTAATTTCAAAAAAAGAATAGCGGCATGTCTAGGTTATAGTTCCTGGCATCTCCATATGGAATGCCAACCCATACAAATAGGGTGCCATTTTCCTGGTCTGGCATAAGGTGCTGAAGACAGTATGATATTCCATGGTTCTCAAAGATTTTAGTATCTTAGAAGTGGTGGAAATGTAAAAAAGAAACCCAAATGTATTTTTTCTATAGTGCCACCTTATGGAAATATTCATACACACCAGACAAGGGGTAGAAAGGCAACCAAATATCTAACTTGATGTAGGTGAATGACTACTTTCCAATAGACTTGTGCACGGCAACAATTTTCAGTAAAATTCGATTTCGGATAAAAAAAATTTTCCCATTCGGGGGACACGAATTTTGGACCGGACCTATTCGACTTGGACGAAATTAGGCAATAGTCAGAATTATTCAGCCGAATTTTAAAAAAAAATGTAAAATATTCAATAAAAAAATGGTGCGCTTTGTGTATATTTTCTTAATTTTTATAATTCTTACAGGCAAGTAATGTTTTCAAAAATGCACAAAATTAGAGAATAAAATTGGTGTAGATTTGTGCTTCTGGCACCCCTACAGTATGTCAACACAAAGCAATTAGGTATCATTTTTCTCATAAGTGAAACATCTAATGAATACTGTAGGAAACATCAGGGTACATCAGTACCTGTGAATGTGGTGGAAATGTTAAAAAATAGCACCACCTTATGGATACATTTGTGTATCCCAGGTAAGGAAAAAAACATCTGACCCCTCATTTAATGTGGAGAGCTATAACATTTCAGGAAATGGTTATTTTGATTCTAGGAGGTAATTAAGCCTTCAATCAATGCTTATGCATTTTGGATATCTGCATGAAAATGTCAGTCAAAATTCTCTTATATACTGTTACCAATTTTGTGCCCCAGGAAAGGATACATGTTTGTACAGATATGCATATTGGTTATCAGTGTACTCAGAAGATAAGTAGAATTTAAATAGTCATTAACCCAGTTTGCATGAGATTTTGTACAGTAAATTGTCACTTGTCACTGAAAACCTATATTTTTAATGAAATGTCCTTTTGTGTAGAAATAAACTTCAACCATTATCTGATTCTTAAGTTAGTCTACTTTTAGGAAATATAGGCAATGATATAGCTATTGAGCTGTTTTTGGGTACTTTTACCATGATGGCAATGGAATGTGTATTTTTAAATTCATAAAGTTGAACTATCCCTTATACAGTCCTGTTAATTAGGGGTTTGTGCAGGCCATGAATCTATATACATCGATGCAAAGTCGGTAATTTTGTACTCAAAAGATTCTAGGGATTAAATTAAAATGCATCAAAACTTCTCAAGCATCATACATGTTTTTGATATATAGTGTATGATATTAGCATTTACATATTTTTTTGTATTTATACATAGTGGCTTGACACACAATTCCCAAATGTCTTCTTCACAATAGGCATGGTGAAAAAGCTGAATTTGTTAGTAGAAAAACAACATATAGTTTTCCATTTATAGGTAGAAAGTTACCTATGACAACCTAAACGGATATCAAAAATTATGAAAACATGTCTGGGGTAGAAAAAAAATCTCCTAAACCCTTGGTATTGAAAGGGTTAAGTGGGATAGGAAAAACTGAAGAATTGCATGGATGTTAGTCTAACAAAACATATAAGTTTCTTTTGATGTTATTTTATCTTTCCCGTTGCTGGATTTTTTATTTGTACATATCCAGTAATATTTGCAATGCTTGCAAGTGTATTTAATTTCTTGACAAAGCTAGTCACAAACTACCATTGTATTATTGAGTGCCGGAGAGGAATCCAGTGCATTGGGTTGCAATATGTTTGATACCTCTTGGGCACTAAACAGTTAAACAGGAACTATCATATCATTGATAAGTTCCTTTTGGCAGGTTTGCTAATATGGGAGCAAACCTGCCATGCCAGCGTAGGGCTAAATACAGTATTCACCTGCAATTGAATTCAGCCTTTAGCGGAGCTGTGTTTCTCAGCCACACAGATTTCCATGACAGCTGATTTGGAGACATTCACAAATAAAGTATAGCAATTCTAGTAAAAATCCACTACACATCCTATGGTTTTAACGTTTAACCCCTGAAATGTTCGAGGTTTATAATTCATTGTGAGGAACTGAATTAGTGAAGGTTCTAAAGGAAAATGGTGTAAGTCAGTGCCCAAACCAAAAAGAGAATTAAGGAAATGTTAATTGATTTAAATTTGGTCTCCAACACCACACGAAACAAAGCCATTTGGCCATTTAGAGAAATTAACATTTTGTTTGTTCCTATTGTGCAACTGGTTTGCATCAGAATGGCTTCAATTTTCCATAGTATGTAACCCTCACTGACCTCTGGACCATTCAAAGGATTAAAAATGCAATTTCTATCATACACAATTTTTATTTGTTCTTTATAGTGCAGTTGGTTTGTAGCAGAATTGCTCCACATTTGGATCTGTGCATTTAAAATAACCCAATATCAGAACACAGTCATGGTGATCATCAGGTATCCTGAAAGATGCTAACACAAATCTGAATTCAGACACATAAGAGTTTATGAGATCAAGTTTAGAAGTTTTGTGCACATTTGCCATAGAGAGCAATGGAGGCTATCAAGTCTCTGCAGTTCCTGCCTAAAGGTCAAAACTGGTTGAAGGATAGAGAACAGTGTGTGGTTGTAAATGGAAAATTCTCCAATACAGTTAAAGTGGAGAGTGGAGTGCCTCAGGGTTCAGTATTAGGTCAGCTGCTTTTTAACATGTTTATAAATGACCTGGAAATAGATTTACAAAGCAAAAGATCAATATTTGCAGATGATACTAAATTATGCAAAGGTCATTAATTCAGAACAGGATATTTTCTCTCTACAGAGGGACTTACATACAATGTCAGATTGGGCAAACAAATGGAATATGAAGTTTAATGCGGGGAAGTGTAAAGTCATGCATTTGGGAGGAAACAATCACACGGCTACTTGTGAACTTAATGGAATCATTTTAGGGGACTCATTGCTAGAGAAAGACCTGGGTATCCTTGTCAACTACAAACTTGGAAACAGTGACCACTGTCAAACAGCAGTAGCAAAGGCAAACAAAATCCTGTCTTGCTTAAAAAGAGGTATTGACGCAAGAGTGGATAACATTATTTTGCCATTATACAAATCATTGGTAAGACCTCACCTTGAGTATGTAGTGCAATTTTGGGCACCGGTTCTGGAAAAGGATATACTAGAAATAGAGAGGGTACAGCGAAGAGCAACAAAATTAATTAAGGGAATGGAGGACTTGACATATGAGGAACGACTAGACAAACTTGGTTTATTTACTCTACAGAAAAGATGACTAAGAGGAGACCTTATCACATTGTACAAGTATATGAGAGGTCAATACAAGGATCTCTGCGGCGAGCTATTTATTCCAAGGCCTGATCAGGTGACCAGGGGACACCCTTGAGATTAGAGGAAAGGAGGTTTAAACTTCAGCAGAGGAAGGTTTTTTTTACAGTAAGGTCTGTTAAATTGTGGAATTCATTGCCCAAGGAGATGGTTATGGCAGATACAATGGATACATTTAAGAGAAGATTAGATACATTTCTTTCAAAAGGGAACATACAGAGTTATACTGTTTATCAGTAGGCTGATCAGGAAGGTCTGATAAAGACTAATTTAATTGATAGCAGGTAAGCTATAAAATTCTCAGATACTGGGGTATGAGGAGAAGGTTGAACTTGATGGACTTGTGTCTTTATTCAACCTAATTTACTACTATAAATGTTATTTTAACAAGCGAAACAGGTGGCATAACTAAGTCAAAAACTTTACTTGATAAGCCCTGTGTACCTGCATGCCAGGGAGCAGAGGAAGAGTGAAAGACTGGTACAGAATAGGTAACCACAGTCTGTCTAGAAGTCTGTCTAGAACTGCACTCTTTAATTCTTAGCCAAATAGGGATAAAAAAGAATGAATATAGAAATCCACCTAGTCGCTATATAACCTAACATTTAACACACACTTGTATAGGGGTGATAGATCCCATTTAAAAGGTAAAATGTTGGGCTATACTGCATAACATTATAATGGAAAAAAACAGATTAAAGATTAACTGGGATAACACTTTAACCTCTTATGGACCGGCTGCGCTTGTGTCCAGCACTTATGGACCACGGAACAATTATTTTTCTCTAACCAATTCAGTGCAGCCGTGCGGGGATCCCTGAATTCCATGACATGGCAGGACCATCATGGGTCCTTATCAAACATTTTACTGGCACGTCATGGGTCATCCAGGGGTTAAGGTGATAAATATTTTAACAGAGGTGAGAGTGCCCCTTTAATACAGTGTTAGCTCTTAGAGGGTCTGCACCCTTTTTCTTCTTCTCTTTGTATGGAGGAGAGCAGGTTTACTTTTTGTTATATATATATATATATATATATATATATATATATATATATATATACACACATATAGTCTTATGGCTTGACTGGTGTGTCAAATTTTTGTTTAACATTGTATCTACCACCCACCATATTCAGGTGGAAGGGGTTTTCATTCACTTTTTTCCCCACCATAACCTTTTCAGTTTGTGCTCCACATGTGCACCAAGCCTCAATAGCAAGCCAGTAAAACCAACCTCATGCTGATGAGTTGCATTGACAACGAAATGGCCGTCCATGAGTGGTTCACTGGCTTTGCATCTCTTCCTGAGTTGTGTCTTAAAGCTGTTGCTCAGCATACACATACTCTAAGGAATCCATGTATAAAGTGGAATTTGAGGCAAAAAGGTGATTCCTTATTAAACTTATTTGCATATGCCTACCCAGAATCCCTTGCAGTAGTAACAACACTGCAAATGTGAGATTTCTGTGGGAAAAGTCTTATGGCTTGACTGGTGTGTCAAATTTTTGTTTAACATTGTATCTACCACCCTATATATATATCTATACTAGCAAAGTGGGATGGCGCTGCCCGTCAGGATATATAGGGAATTAATGCACACACACGGATGCAAGACAAACACACACAGAGACACACACGCAAATGCACACGCATGCACTGAGATGCATAAAGAGCGACGCAGTCATACACACACACATGCAATGCACAACATGCAGACACATAGAGTGTGATTCAGACATGCAACACACACAGTGAGGAACACACAGGCACACACAGAGACGCACACACTGATACACACACACACACAGAAGTGATTCATAAGGGGGTGACTTATGTGTAAGTGTAATAAGTTTGTGTTTGTACTTATGCCTCCACTGTGGCATTCATTCATATAGTTGAAATGCATGTGGTAATTGCACATACTATGGTGGAAGGTAGATTGTGCTGGCTCCAAGGGTGTGAGTGAGACTATGGTGGAAGGTGGATCGTCCTGGCTCCGGGGTGTGAGTGAGTGTGAGTGCACGTGAGTGCGAGAATGAGTGGTTGCGTGTGAGTGATTTCATGTGAGTGATTGCTTGAGTGTGTTAGCGAGTGTGTGTGAGTGTGTGTGATTGAGTGTGAGTGAGGGTGAGAGTGTGTGTGTGAGAGGGTTATGAGAGTGAGTGAGAGTGTGAGTGAGAGAGTATGTAATTGAGAGTGTGAGTGAGAGTGTGTGTGATTGAGTGTGAGTGAGTGTGTGAGTGTGAATGAGAGTGTGAATGAGAGTGTGAGTGAGAAAGTGTGAATGTGTGTGACTTGAGTGTGTGAGTGAGAGTGTGTGAGAGTGTATGTGTGATTGAGTGTGAGTGAGTGTGTGAGTGAGAGAGTGTGAGTGTGTGATTGAGTGTGTATGAGTGTGTGTGTGTTTTCTGTCTGATGTGTTTGTGTCTGTGGCGTAGGAGCGAGTGGCAGCCATTTTGTTTTTTCAGTTACTTGGATAGTGGTGGGCGGGATGGATAGTGGGGGCAGGCCAACTCCCTGCATGATTTAAATCCCTCCCCAATTGAATCACCCAATGGGAGCAGTAACTCCTCCTTACTTAACCCTTTAAGTGCCAGAGGGGTACACAACGTATTGTGTTGCGTACCCCTCTGGCACTCAAAGGGTTAAGTTGAGGTAACATAGCAATATAACACACGGTGGCTCTTCAGTTGAGGCAACGGCACTCAAAGGGTTAAGTTGAGGTAACATAGCAATATAACACACGGTGGCTCTTCAGTTGAGGCAACGTAGCAATATGCTGAGGGAACAAATAGAAAGTGGTGTTTGAGGCTTGCCCTCTGTAACATACAGCAAATCATCTCTCTCCCTTTAATCCCTTAAGGACCCATGACGGTCCTGCACCGTCATGGGTTGTTATACCCTTAATGACCCATGATGGTCCAGGACCGTCATGGCTTAAATGATAGCAGCGTGCCTCCGTGCACGCTGCTATCATTAAATCCAGGCTGAGACTGAGCGCTCCGAGACCGGGGCATTCAGTCTCAGCCATTCTTTCTTCTACCGGTTCATGCGATCGCACTTATACACTTATATACACCACCAAATGCCAGGGACAAAAAAGTGTCAAAATAGGGTGGGAAAAAGGGACATGGGGATTTTCACCCAGGGGGGACAGTGGCCACTTTAAACTGCGCATTTTGTAGGTATGACTGACCGGTCATACCTTTCATGCAGTCTCCATAAAAATTTAACCCTTTGTGGCCAATTGATCCTAAGAGAAAAATCAAAAATGGTGTTTTTTTTACATTTTTTTACCTTTTTTTTTTAATTTTAATAAAGTGAATGGTGGGTTATCCATATAAATAGGGAATCAAATGAAAGCCCTATTTATGCTTAAAAAAACAGGATATAATTTATGGGGGTGGAATAAAAGCCTAAGAGGGAAAACACTGTTGAACAAAGACATAGTCAAAAAGGTCAGAATTGCTCCGGTCCTTAAGGGAAAACGACCTCAGATTTTCCCGGTCCTTAAGGGTTAAGGAGAAAGGGCAGGAATCAGGAAGCAGGAAGTGGAGGAGTGACAGCTGAAAACAGACAGTTAGTGAGGTGACTGAAGAGATGAAATGAGTTAAATAAAAGAGTTGCTATTAAGTTTATCCCTGAGTTTGTATTTTATGGAAACATTACACCCTCGTACTGAAACAGAGTGCATGGAGAGTTACAGTAATCTGTGGGAGGTGACACAGTGTGCTTGTGGGGTCATGATTCTGAGTGGGAAGTTATTGATATCCCCTACTTCAGGAGCGAGTGGCAGCTATATTTTTTTTTGTCAGATAGTGGTGGGTGGGCTGGAAAGGGCAGGCCAACTCCCTGTATGATAAACATGCCCCCATTGAATCACCCAATGGGAGCAGTAAAGTCCCCATTGAATCACCCAATAGGAGTTGTATCTCCTAATGAGACAAATTATGTAATGAGGCATTCTGTTCAATGTGTGTGTGTTTTCTGAGGAGACATAAATTATGTTCTGTGTGTGAGGTACCATAAATTATGCAATGAGGCTTATTGTTTTATATATATAAATATAGTACTCATATACCCTATCACTTTACATACCTATATATCAGTAGCGGCAAGTGGTGCATGTCCCATATAAATAAGGTATATACAAATATACTCAGCCTGGGATGATCCAAAGACCAAGTGAGACAGCGCTCCAACAAAGTAAATGTGATGAATAGAGGTTTATTCAATCCATGCCAAATGTTTTTGGTCTTAAACAGCCCTATTTGAAAATGGATTTTTCTAATTCCTTGTATCTCAAGGTTTTCATAATTTTTGGTGTTCCTTTCTTGCTGCTTGGTCCTAAAACAGACCCCTCAGGAGCAATGTCAGAGCATGAGTAGGATCACTATCACTGAGGGAATCAACCCCGCTCCTGGTGGTCCTTTGTTTAAATCAGCTATTTGAATAAGGTCATATCTAAGAAATTCCAAGTAACCATGAATAAACTTACAATTCCTTATAAACATTTTGAACTTTTTGTAATATATCTCTTTTAACTTAAGCCTAACTATGGCATTTTTATCTATCAACTCCTTACAGGAATCTTTGTTCAACACTTCCTTATGCTTGCTTGCAGTAGGCAGGATTTCTAATTTGGTCTTTTCTATTTCCTTTGCCAATTGATCAGTGACAAGTAACATTAATTCCAGGAAACAACGATTCAAAATGTTACACCATTTCTGACAAAAATCAGGACTGTCTGGTTGATTTGTAATTCTAAAGCCCATTGGGATAATTTTTCTTTGTAGTGAGTAAAGGTAACTCCATGTAAATAATAATCACTTCTCTTTTCTTTAACCCCTTAATGTCATGTGATGGCATGTCATGGAATTCTGGGATGGCAGCTAGGCTGCACGCTGTTCTGTCATGCCAGAATTCATTGCCGGGAAAAAAAAAAAAAACTCTGTGGCCCTTAACGGCCACCCTTCTCTGGATTGGGTGGTCAATAAGGGTTTACTCTTAGTACATCATTATACATTTTTAAAGGGTTATCAGAGTCAAGAGCCAAATTAAGACCATCCTTAAACAAAGTGTGTTCTGTATCAGAAGTCACCAAGTAACTCAAAGTAGAATGATTTGTTGTTCCTTCTTGAGTAAGTTACATGCTAAGATCATCATTCAAATAAATACTGTTATATTTAGTAGACTTGTGCACGGGCAAAATTTTCGGTAAAATTCGAATTCGGACGAATTTTTTTTTTTTAATTTGGATGATCCTAATTTCGGACCGGGCCTATTCGATTCAGACGAAATTGTGATCCATTCCAAATTATTCGGCCGAATTTAACATGGGTTAAATTATAGCAGTGCGCCTCCGTGCACGCCGCTATCATTCTTTTCAGACAGGGTGTGCATTTAGAAAAAGATCCATCCCAAAAACGGACATTATCGTACATTGCCAGTCTGTGCATGTCACCTCTACTCCAGCATGGGATGCCAGTCACAATACAAAACGTCGAACATCGAGAACCCATGCCTGTCATTCAATTTAGCATATGTTCGAACATCGAAACCCCATGCCTGTCCTCCAGTATAGCATATGTTCGAACATCGAAACCCCATGTCTGTCCTTCAATATAGCATATGCTCGAACATCGAAAACCCATGCCTGTCACATCCTACTCAACATAAGTGGTCGACTTGAACATGGACAAACTACATGTCACATTCTATGTTAGTACATGGGTAAAGATTAAGGTTTCATTTTCTGGTACCAGCCTCCTACCCTACTGTCCCTCTTTAGTACCCAAATTCCTCTCTCTCGTTTTCCTATCCTGATTTCCCCTCATATCAGATAACTCTATTATATACATTGTAGTGTTTCATACTACATCAAGAATAAACATCAGTGATTGTAATGTGATAGATGTAATGTGTTAAAAAGAAAAACTGAGACATTCTGTTGTGAACAAACTGCAACACAGGAGAGAAATAAAAAAAATGCTTGACATCTATACTGAAGAAGGGTCCACAGCATTGTCTTAGTATAGCAATATCACCGTTTTCCGTGAGTGTGCAATACAGGGCTCTACGGTAATTGCTGGGCATTTCCCAATGTCATATTCAGGGGATGATGGGAGTTGTATTCTAACTACTGTTAGGAAACACATAAGTGATGCACATTCATCTCCCACCTAGAAATTATTTACACACGAGGCAACTCCCCCAAGTAATACCTAGCCCCTTTCCAAGTGAAAGGACTTCCAGAAAGGCTTCAGATCTCTTAGTGACTCACCTGTTATTGCCAGTCAGCGGGACCCGGAGAGTAGGAGGGGGTGATGCTATGGCTGCAGATTAAGTCTGGCACGGTGCTCTTAGTTGGTCACTCGTCACAATGTTGAAGCTCAGCCCGGCCAGCACCTTCTGGGTGGAGACACCTCACAGCAATCCTGTTCAGGACACATCATGCACTGTTGTGCACTCATACTAGGGATCCTAAATGTTTAGACTCATTTTGTACAGGGGGCACCCTCCTGTATTTGTAAAACCTCTCTAGCAAATCTGGGACGGTAGACCTATTTACTCAAGTCTTGACTTTAGGTGGGCGATAAACAATACAAAATAGGCAAAATGTTTCACTATCACATAATTCACGTCACTGAAGCAGCCAGCAGGCATCGCCACTGAGTGAGCATAGGGCTGCCCGGCTGCTGACAGTCATACTGATGGGACACCCTGCAACACAGAACTGGCGGAAGAGCACAAAATAAACATGCTATGGGACGGCAAATTGCCACCCCTGTCAAAGTGCCGCCTGGGTCCATGGACCCACTGGGACCCATGTAAGGGCCGGCCCTGTATTCGAACAAATACCTAATATTTTTTTATATTTTGCACAGGAACAAATATTACTTGCTCTTGCAGTGGCAATAACTGGAACTAATGCTGGCTGCCTACCTATGCCTAGCCTAATGCTACCTGCCTGCCTACACAACAACTGTACACTCTCTAATCTATTCTCTCTCTGAGCTCCAACAACCCAATGAGGAAATGCAGGCTGTCTGTTTGTGTGACTGTGTCATTAGTCCAACCCCCATCATGAAACGAAGAAGGCTATTCGAATACAGACAAAAGAGGGAAGTAGTGCATGAAACGGAGAATGGAATTGGACTAGAGACATGGAGGGAAAATTATGGAGGGAAAGTAATTGAGCGCGCACAGGAAGTACAAAAAAGTCCTGGTCAAAAGTAGTCTAAACTTTTGGAAATGTGTCGATTGCCGAAACTTCCGAAAGTTTCGACGAATTTTGGACCTGGGCTGTTCGGAGTCGGATCATTTTTTCTGAATGACCCTTGAGTTTCGGATTGGCCGAATGTCTCCGAATGACCCCATTTTTGACGAAATCCGAATGTCTCCGAATGAATTCGCACATGTCTAATATTTAGATTAAACATTTTTAATCAAAATTCCAAAAAAAGTGCTTATATGAATAGTGGTGCTCAACTGGCATAAAAAAATATTCAAAATTAGTAAGTATTGACAGTGGCATTCAAATGTCCTATTACTATGCAATACCATAAATCAGTAATGATAATTGGTGCACGTCCCATATAAATAAGGCATATACAAGTATACTCTGAGATGATCCAAAGACCGAGACAACATTCCAACAAAGTAAATGTGAAAAAAAGAGTTTTATTTAATCCATGACAAATGCATAGTGAGGAAAAATCTAAATGAAATAAATATTTAACGTGACCAACCTTTGCCTTTAAAACAGCATCAGTTCTTCTAGGTACACTTGCAAAAAGTCAGGGATTTTGTAGGTAGATAGTCAGATGTATGATTAAATGGTTATACCAGACAGGTGCTAATTATCATCAATTTAATATTTAGGTTGAAACAAATCATTAACTGAAACAGAAACAGCTGTGTAGGAGGAATCAAACTGGGTAAGGAAAAGCCAAGCTCAGCTAAAAAGGTGAGGTTGCTGAAGACAGTTTAATTTCAAAAGTCATACACCATGGCAATACTGAGTACAGCAACAAGACAAAAGCCAATTATAGTGCATCAGCAAGGTCTCTCCCAGGCAGAAATTTCAAGGCAGACAGGGGTTTCCAGATGTGCTACCTAAGCTCTTTTGAAGAAGCACAAAGAAACGGGCAGCTTTGAGGACTGTAGACGCAGTGGTCGGCCATGGAAACTTAGTGAGCATCATGCTTACTTCCCTTCAGAATCGGAAGATGTTCAGCAGTGCCATCAGCTCTGAATTGGCAGAAAACAGTGGGAATCACCCATCTACTGTCTGAAGAAGTCTGGTCAGAAGTTGTCTTCGTTGAAGACTTGCGTCAAAAAAAGCCATACCTCCGATGTGTAAACAAGGCCAAGCAGCTCAGCTATGCACAAAAACACATTAACTGGGGTGCAGAAAAATGGCAGCAGGCGCTCTGGACTGATGAGTCAAAATTTTAAATAGTTGGCTATAGCAAAAGGCAGTTTGTTCACTGAAGGCTGGAGAGAGGTACAAAAATGAGTGTCTGCAGGAAACAGTGAAGCATGATGAAGGTTCCTTGCAAGTTTGGGGCTGCATTTCTGCAAATGGATTTGGGGATTTGGTCAGAATGAATGGTCTCCTCAATGCTGAGAAGTACATTATGCAAAACCATCATGAGGCATCCGATTAACCCCAGATTTATTCTGCAGCATGACAATGACCCCAAACATACAGCCAAAGACATTAAGAACTATCTTCAGCGTAAAGAAGAACAAGGAATCCTGGAAGTGATGGTATGACCCCCCACAGAGCCCTGATCTCACCATCATCAAGTCTGCCTGGGATTACATGAAGAGAGAGAAGCAACTGAGGCTGTCTAAATCTAAAAAAGAGCTTTGATTAGTTCCCCAGGATGTTTGGAAAAACCTACCTGCTGAGTTCCTTAAAAAACTGTGTGTAAGTGTACCTAGAAGAACTGATGTTGTTTTGAAGGCAAAGGGTCACACCGAATATTGATTTGATTTAGATTTTTCTTCTGTTCACTCCCTATGCATTTTGTTATTTGATAAAAACACACTATTAACATGTATATTTTTAAAAGCATTCTTACCCTAAAGCATTTTTCACACACGCCTAGAATGATTGCACATAACTGTATATTATGATCAGTGTATAGCCAAATTTACTATACAGTTTTTAGAAGTAATACCTCTGACAAAAATTCACATGATAATCCGTAATCACCTTAACCTCTTGGATGCTAGAGAAGTATAAATACATTACATTGCAGATACTGTATTTCTACTATCCAGGAGATTAATGTGATTCCCACTAAATTCCACAAGTTCCATTTGTTTACCTATTTGCAGTGCTCCATGGAATAAACATAGCACAACATTGTAAACGAAAATGTCTCTTTTAGGGTACATACAATGTATGGAACAGTAATTCTGCTATACCTGTAAATGTTATACATTTATGACTTTACCTGAATATATAAAGGCAGTGCTAGGAAACTGTAGGCACCCCAGCTGTTGAAGATTTCAACTCCTATTATCCCCAACCAGCCCAACCAGGGAGACATGGGAATGGTATTCTCATACCCCTGCTTTAAAGTGACAGTCAAATTTTATAAGTGCATAATATGTAAAGGCACTTTTTTTTAACTTTTTTTTAATTCAGAGAGTTCCCTATCTGAGTGAGAATTCAGGGAGAGTAAAAAAAAACTTCTAAAAGACACAATGTAAAAATTACAGTGAAACAATGTTGAAAAACCTGCCACTATGTTACACAGATCAATCAGTGCTGCAAGAAGGCTGCATCATTACATATGTAGCTCCACTTTCACAGTCTGCAGCTAAAAGCTTTCTGGAATCAGATCCTGGGAAATCAATGCCAAAAACAAACAAAAAAAAGGAGTAGAAAAGTAGGTGAAGAAAAAACAATTTGACTTAACATATTATACATTTACAAAATATGTAAAACCAAAGCTGAGGATAACTCATTCATTAAGGTGAAATTGTAAGATACAAATATTTATTTACCTGTTCCAAATATTTCTGGAGTTGTTGATCCTGTTGTAAATTCCATGGTACTTTGTGATGTTGATGGCAGTGTCTCGATCATTAAATCTGTTGGGTCTGTACCCAGTCCTTCATAGTTGTGAAAAAATTGCCTGCTAGTGACATCTATCATGCTTGTTTGTTCCTCTGCTTTGGTGCTGTGTGAATCTGCTGTGCTTCCTCCAGCAATAGATTGACTTGTTTCAGATGACACATCAATTATACTGGTTACATCAGATGATTCTGATAAACCTGTTGTGGATGTTGGAAAATTGGAATATGAATATGTTGGTGAAAAAATAATATTAGTGGAAGCTGGACTCTCTTGGGTAGTGATCACTGGAGGTTTAAGCGTTGGATTTACAGTAGTGCTATCTGAAAAAAGAAATCAACAGGAAGTTAAACTATATTTTTATTCATGTTTAGTATTTTCTAACTAACATATAATTTATATAATGATTTCTTAGAATGATCAAGAATTAAGATACATGGCACCTCTCATTTCCTACATTTTCTCGTGTGTGGCTCATATCTACATCCCCCTATATGCAACTAAGGTTACATGGATGCATGGATGTTTTCAATAGTATTGTTCTGAAGTTTGCTCTGAAGCAATGAATGAACCATAACTTGACTATCGGAAAACTTGGTTAAACAGACTCAAGTAGAAGGTTTTTAAAGGGGTAATGAACAGTTGTAACAAGTATTTATACACATAGAGTTACTTTTTGTCTTCATAAACCTCCTAAACAGGAAGAGTTTAATATTTTTAGTAAAACATCCCAAAGTCCTCTAAATAATTAGAAAAATCGAGTTTCAAAACAATATTTACACATTCCACAAATCTTTGTTAAATGGAATAAAGTATCAATAATTAAAGAAATAATTTAACTTTGAATAGTAATATGTATTCACATTTCTGATAAAATATTATGTTAATAAATATATATAAAATGTAGAAATATATTGTTTTTTTGTGAGTTTTGAAGCTGCTTGTACCCACCATAAGTAAGTTCTATGTCAGCTATAATGGGACTCATAATCAGAAAGAAATATTAGTTTGTTTCAAAAACTGTTATAATCTGACTAAATATTGTACCAGCCACATTTCTGTAAAATATATATTTTTTTAGAAAATAACCTTTACATATTCAAAGTCTTATTGTTACACTTTATGACCATTATGTGCTCAGTATACTAATTAGTTCTGTTTAAAACCAAACTTCTCACTGGTTGTGCTATGAGACATGCCTCCAGTGTGATGGCTCTGAGTAGATTCATTCATAGCACTGTATGTAGAAATACTGGTACAGCTCATAAAAACATTAGCATAAAGTGACACCAAAAAAAATTCATTTCTCAAATTATTTATTTTACAAACAAATACTCTGGACAATATTTAGGCACTTTGTAATTATTTTTAAAATTAACTACATTTATCTTAAGGTGGTGGGTTGACTTTAAAGGATAATGATATAATTTTAATTGGCTTCCTACTATCAGAACAAGAAATTAAAGAAGTCAGGGACAATGCTGTGCAGCCTGTCAATGAGAACTGTACGTTGTGGCCCAAAATGACAACAGCAAAACTTAAAAATATAAAAGTTAACTTCCTCTTGACAGATAGCCAGAGCAAACTGGTCACTATTTTGACCCCTGTTTGACTTGCAATGCAACCCTAGCTTCCTAGGAAGGTCTGCTACCAGAGGTGCAATCTCATTCTATAAAGTATGACACATTGTAATGCTTGCAAAAGGTATTTAAAAGAATGTGTGGATCCTATTAAAAAAAAAAAAAAATAATGATTTACCAGCTTCAAATTGTGTTTGTGGACTTGTGAAATCCCCTGTTGTTGGTAAAGCCATTGTTGATGTTGAGATTTCCATAACAGATCCAGACAGAGTCTCTGTTGTTAAATGGTCTGTTGGATCTGTACCTGTAAAGTCATCATAGGCTGGGTCCACTTGTTTCGTAGTGAGAGTTGTCACAATCTGTTCCCTTGTTACATCTGATGTTTCTGTAACAGGCTGGCTTGCTTGAGAGTTTTGGGTTATAACAGTAGTCTGCATTGCATCTGTTGTTTCAGTCGTTGTTAACTGAGAAAATGGAAGTGTTGGCATTGAAGAAGCACTATTTTTAGTGAAAGCTGAACTTTCCTGATCATTTGTGGTGGGTACAAGACTTTCAGGTGTTCTATTTGCGGTTGAACCATCTAAAAAGGCAAAATAGAAGACATATGTAGAGATTTATAAAGTCTAAATTGTTTGCTGTTCTGATATGGCTGTTCTGATAATGAGCCTTAAAATAAACACATGCAATATGAAACCTTTTGCTTTGTAGCTGTTGGAAACAACAACATCAACCATTTCCAACCAGCAAACATCTGGAGAGCCAAATGTTTCATACCGCTGCTCTAGAATGTGACAGTAAATTAAACTGATCTAAATTAAAATTTGTACCTGAAGGGAGGCGCTGTAATTAAAATAAAAAAAACAAAACAAAACAAAACAAAAAAACAGTTTATTAGTTAGTTTGCAGCATGCAGCCCCAGGATTAGGGATTGGCGAAATTTTTGTCCTCAAGCCAAAATCGGCAAATAATGCCACTTTCTGCTTGGTGAATTAATTCCCAGAAAAATTGCCATTTTTCTGTTTCTTTCGCCTAGCTCATTCCATTTAAATCAATGAAGACATTGAAGTTGCACACAACACAGGGCAAATGATATTTTATTTCCCAAAAGGCATAGTATAAAAGGGGTATGAGGGTACCTGTGTTGGTGGAGTGTGGGGAAAGAATCAGTTGATAAGGGAATTTTTGGGGGGGTTGTTTACTGGAATTGGGGGGACAGTTACTAATAAAAAAATTAACACAATAAAAAAAAACAAAAAACCATAAGACATGGTTAAAATGGGTCTGAGGAGGGTGCCTGTGTTGGTGGGTGGAGTCTGGGGAAAGAATCAGCTGAACAGGGAATTTGTTTTGGGGGGTGTTTGTTAACTGGTATTGGGGGGGACAGTTGATAAAAAATAGATAAAATAAATAAGAAATTTGTATGTAACGTGACACAGACAGGGACCCCCTGACTTAAGCTGCAACTGGGGCAGACAGATACTTGATGGGATAAAGTATTTTGTAGGACGTATTTTGCTATGTTACCTCAACTTAACCCTTTAAGTGCCAGAGGGGTACACAACGTATTGCTTTACAGTGTGTTGCGTACACCTTTTGCACTCCGAGGGTTAAGTTGAGGTAACATAGCAATATAACACACGGTGGCTCTTCAGTAGAGGCAACGTAGCAATATGCTGAGGCAACAAATAGAAAGTGGTGTTTGAGGCTTGCCCTCTGTAACATACAGCAAAGTATCTCTCTCCCCCTTTAAGGAGAAAGGGCAGGAATCAGGAAGCAGGAAGTGGAGGAGTGACAGTTGAAAACAGACAGTTAGTGAGGTGACTGAATAGATTAAATGAATTAAATAAAAGAGTTGCTATTAAGTTTATCCCTGAGTTTGTATTTTATGGAAACATTACACCATCGTACTGAAACAGAGTGCATGGAGGGTTACAGTAATCTGTGGGAGGTGACACAGTGTGTTTGTGGGGTCATGATTCTGAGTGGGAAGTTATTGATATCCCCTACTTCAGGAGCGAGTGGCAGCTATATTTTTTTTTGTCAGTTAGATAGTAGTGGGTGGGCTGGAAAGGGCAGGCCAACTCCCTGTATGATAAACATGCCCCCATTGAATCACCCAATGGGAGCAGTAAAGTCCCCATTGAATCACCCAATAGGAGTTGTATCTCCTAATGAGACAAATTATGTAATGAGGCACTCTGCTCAATGTGTGTGTGTTTTCTGAGGAGACATAAATTATGTTCTGTGTGTGAGGTACCATAAATTATGCAATGAGGCTTATTCTTTTATATCTATAAATATAGTACTCATATACCCTATCACTTTGCAAGTGGTGCATGTCCCATATAAATAAGGTATATACAAATATACTCAGCCTCGGATGATCCAAAGACCAAGTGAGACAGCGCTCCAACAAAGTAAATGTGATGAATAGAGGTTTATTCAATCCATGCCAAATGTTTTTGGTCTTAAACAGCCCTATTTGAAAATGGATTTTTCTAATTCCTTGTATCTCAAGGTTTTCATAATTTTTGGTGTTCCTTTCTTGCTGCTTGATCCTAAAACAGACCCCTCAGGAGCAATGTCAGAGCATGAGTAGGATCACTATCACTGAGGAAATCAACCCCGCTCCTGGTGGTCCTTTGTTTAAATCAGCTATTTGAATAAGGTCATATCTAAGAAATTCCAAGTAACCATGAATAAACTTACAATTCCTTATAAACATTTTGAACTTTTTGTAATATATCTCTTTTAACTTAAGCCTAATATGGCATTTTTATCTATCAAATCCTTACAGGAATCTTTGTTCAACACTTCCTTATGCATGCTTGCAATAGGCAGGATTTCTAATTTGGTCTTTTCTATTTCCTTTGCCAATTGATCAGTGACAAGTAACATTAATTCCAGGAAACAACGATTCAAAATGTTACACCATTTCTGACAAAAATCAGGACTGTCTGGTTGATTTGTAATTCTAAAACCCCTTGGGATAATTTTTCTTTGTAGTGAATAAAGGTAACTCCATGTAAATAATAATCACTTCTCTTTTCTTTAACCCCTTAATGTCATGTGATGGCATGTCATGGAATTCTGGGATGGCAGCTAGGCTGCACGCTGTTCTGCCATGCCAGAATTCATTGTGGCAAAAAAAAAAAAAAAAAAAAAACCTCTGTGGCCCTTAACAGCCACCCTTCTCTGGATTGGGTGGTCAAAAAGGGTTTACTCTTAGTACATCATTATACATTTTTAAAGGGTTATCAGAGCCAAGAGCCAAATTAAGACCATCCTTAAACAAAGTGGGTTCTGTATCAGAAGTCACCAAGTAACTCAAAGTAGAATGATTTGTTGTTCCTTCTTGAGTAAGTTACATGCTAAGACCATCATTCAAATAAATACTGTTATATTTAGATTAAACATTTTTAATCAAAATTCCAAAAAAAGTGCTTATATGAATAGTGGTGCTCAACTGGCATAAAAAAATATTAAGTCAATAAGTATTGACAGTGGCATTCAAATTTCCTATTACTATGCAATCCCATAAATCAGTAATGATAATTGTTGCACGTCCCATATAAATAAGGAATATACAAGTATACTCTGAGATGATCCAAAGACCGAGACAACATTCCAACAAAGTAAATGTGAAAAAAAGAGTTATATTTAATCCATGCCAAATGCATAGTGAGAAAAATCTAAATGAAATAAATATTTAACGTGACCAACCTTTGCCTTTAAAACAGCATCAGTTCTTCTAGGTACACTTGCAAAAAGTCAGGGATTTTGTAGGTAGATAGTCAGATGTATGATTAAATGGTTATACCAGACAGGTGCTAATGATCATCAATTTAATATTTAGGTTGAAACAAATCATTAACTGAAACAGAAACAGCTGTGTAGGAGGAATCAAACTGGGTAAGGAAAAGCCAAGCTCAGCTAAAAAGGTGAGGTTGCTGAAGACAGTTTAATTTCAAAAGTCATACACCATGGCAATACTGAGTACAGCAACAAGACAAAAGCCAGTTATAGTGCATCAGCAAGGTCTCTCCCAGGCAGAAATTTCAAGGCAGACAGGGGTTTCCAGATGTGCTACCTAAGCTCTTTTGAAGAAGCACAAAGAAACGGGCAGCTTTGAGGAATGTAGACGCAGTGGTCGGCCATGGAAACTTAGTGAGCATCATGCTTACTTCCCTTCAGAATCGGAAGATGTTCAGCAGTGCCATCAGCTCTGAATTGGCAGAAAACAGTGGGAATCACCCATCTACTGTCTGAAGAAGTCTGGTCAGAAGTTGTCTTCGTTGAAGACTTGCGTCAAAAAAGCCATACCTCCGATGTGTAAACAAGGCCAAGCAGCTCAGCTATGCACAAAAACACATTAACTGGGGTGCAGAAAAATGGCAGCAGGCGCTCTGGACTGATGAGTCAAAATTTTAAATAGTTGGCTATAGCAAAAGGCAGTTTGTTCACTGAAGGCTGGAGAGAGGTACAAAAATGAGTGTCTCCAGGAAACAGTGAAGCATGATGAAGGTTCCTTGCAAGTTTGGGGCTGCATTTCTGCAAATGGATTTGGGGATTTGGTCAGAATGAATGGTCTCCTCAATGCTGAGAAGTACATCATGCAATACCATCATGAGGCATCCGATTAACCCCAGATTTATTCTGCAGCATGACAATGACCCCAAACATACAGCCAAAGACATTAAGAACTATCTTCAGCGTAAAGAAGAACAAGGAATCCTGGAAGTGATGGTATGGCCCCCCACAGAGCCCTGATCTCACCATCATCAAGTCTGCCTGGGATTACATGAAGGGAGAGAAGCAACCGAGGCTGTCTAAATCTAAAAAAGAGCTTTGATTAGTTCCCCAGGATGTTTGGAAAAACCTACCTGCTGAGTTCCTTAGAAAACTGTGTGTAAGTGTACCTAGAAGAATTGATGTTGTTTTGAAGGCAAAGGGTCACACCGAATATTGATTTGATTTAGATTTTTCTTCTGTTCACTCCCTATGCATTTTGTTATTTGATAAAAACACACTATTAACATGTCTATTTTTAAAAGCATTCTTACCCTAAAGCATTTTTCACACACGCCTAGAATGATTGCACATAACTGTATATTATGATCAGTGTATAGCCAAATTTACTATACAGTTTTTAGAAGTAATACCTCTGACAAAAATTCACATGATAATCCGTAATCACCTTAACCTCTTGGATGCTAGAGAAGTATAAATACATTACATTGGAGATACTGTATTTCTACTATCCAGGAGATTAATGTGATTCCCACTAAATTCCACAAGTTCCATTTGTTTACCTATTTGCAGTGCTCCATGGAACAAACATAGCACAACATTGTAAACGAAAATGTTTCTTTTAGGGTACATACAATGTATGGAACAGTAATTCTGCTATACCTGTAAATGTTATATATTTATGACTTTACCTGAATATATAAAGGCAGTGCTAGGAAACTGTAGGCACCCCAGCTGTTGAAGACTTCAACTCCTATTATCCCCAACCAGCCCAACCAGGGAGACATGGTAATGGTATTCTCATACCCCTGCTTTAAAGTGACAGTCAAATTTTATAAGTGCATAATATGTAAAGGCACTTTTTTTTTTTTAACTTTTTTTAATTCAGAGAGTTCCCTATCTGAGTGAGAATTCAGGGAGAGTAATATGTAAAACCAAAGCTGAGGATAACTCTTTCTTTAAGGTGAAATTGTAAGATACAAATATTTATTTACCTGTTCCAAATATTTCTGGAGTTGTTGTTCCTGTTTTAAATTCCATGGTACTTTGTGATGTTGTTGGCAGTGTCTCGATTATTAAATCTGTTGGGTCTATACCCAGTCCTTCAGAGTTGTGAAAAAATTGCCTGCTAGTGACATCTGTCATGCTTGTTTGTTCCTCTGCTTTGGTGCTGTGTGAATCTGCTGTGCTTCCTCCAGCAATAGATTGACTTGTTTCAGATGACACATCAGTTATACTGGTTACATCAGATGATTCTGATAAACCTGTTGTGGATGTTGGAAAATTGGAATATGAATATGTTGGTGAAAAAATAATATTAGTGGAAGCTGGACTCTCTTGGGTAGTGATCACTGGAGGTTTAGGCGTTGGATTTACAGTAGTGCTATCTGAAAAAAGAAAACAACAGGAAGTTAAACTATATTTTTATTCATTTTTAGTATTTTCTAACTAACATATAATTTATATAATGATTTCTTAGAATGATCAAGAATTAAGATACATGGCACCTCTCATTTCCTACATTTTCTCGTGTGTGGCTCATGTCTACATCCCCCTATATGCAACTAAGGTTACATGGATACATGGATGTTTTCAATAGTATTGTTCTAAAGTTTGCTCTGAAGCAATGAATGAACCATAACTTGACTATCTGAAAACTTGGCTAAACAGACTCAAGTAGAAGTTTTTTAAAGGGGTAATGAACAGTTGTAACAAGTATTTATACACATAGAGTTACTTTTTGTCTTCATAAACCTCCTAAACAGGAAGAGTTTAATATTTTTAGTAAAACATCCCAAAGTCCTCTAAATAATTAGAAAAATCGAGTTTCAAAACAATATTTACACATTCCACAAATCTTTGTTAAATGGAATAAAGTATCAATAATTAAAGAAATAATTTAACTTTAAATAGTAATATGTATTCACATTTCTGATAAAATATTATATTAAATATATATAAAATGTAGAAATATATTGTTTTTTTGTGAGTTTTGAAGCTGCTTGTACCCACCATAAGTAAGTTCTATGTCAGCTATAATGGGACTCATAATCAGAAAGAAATATTAGTTTGTTTCAAAAACTGTTATAATTTGACTAAATATTGTACCAGCCACATTTCTGTAAAATATATATTTTTTTTTAGAAAATAACCTTTACATATTCAAAGTCTTATTGTTACACTTTATGACCATTATGTGCTCAGTATACTAATTATTTCTATTCAAAACCAAACTTCTCACTGGTTGTGCTATGAGACATGCCTCCAGTGTTATGGCTCTGAGTAGATTCATTCATAGCACTGTATGTAGAAATACTGGTACAGCTCATAAAAACATTAGCATAAAGTGACACCAAAAAAAAATTCATTTATCAAATTATTTATTTTACAAACAAATACTCTGGACAATATTTAGGCACTTTGTAATTATTTTTAAAATTAACTACATTTATCTTAAGGTGGTGGGTTGACTTTAAAGGATAATGATGTAATTTTAATTGGCTTCCTACTATCAGAACAAGCAATTAAAGAAGTCAGGGACAATGCTGTGCAGCCTGTCAATGAGAACTGTACGTTGTGGCCCAAAATGACAACAGCAAAAATTAAAAATATAAAAGTTAACTTCCTCTTGACAGATAGCCAGAGCAAACTGGTCACTATTTTGACCCCTGTTTGACTTGCAATGCAACCCTAGCTTCCTAGGAAGGTCTGCTACCAGAGGTGCAATCTCATTCCATAAAGTATGACACATTGTAATGCTTGCAAAAGGTATTTAAAAGAATGTGTGGATCCTATAAAAAAAGAATAAAACATCATATGCAAGATAAAAAAATGACTTCTGTACTGGAATAGGTTCGACTTTAGATTTTGCTTTTGCTATTATTTCCATGGTTATTCAGACACAAGATATATGGTAAGATTAAAAAAAAATGATTTACCAGCTTCAAATTGTGTTTGTGGACTTGTGAAATCCCCTGTTGTTGGTAAAGCCATTGTTGATGTTGAGATTTCCATAACAGATCCAGACAGAGTCTCTGTTGTTAAATGGTCTGTTGGATCTGTACCTGTAAAGTCATCATAGGCTGGGTCCACTTGTTTCGTAGTGAGAGTTGTCACAATCTGTTCCCTTGTTACATCTGATGTTTCTGTAACAGACTGGCTTGCTTGAGAGTTTTGGATTATAACAGTAGTCTGCATTGCATCTGTTGTTTCAGTCGTTGTTAACTTAGAAAATGGAAGTGTTGGCATTGAAGAAGCACTATTTTTAGTGAAAGCTGAACTTTCCTGATCAATTGTGGTGGGTACAAGACTTTCAGTTGTTCTATTTGCAGTTGAACCATCTAAAAAAGGCAAAAGAGAAGACATATGTAGAGATTTATAAAGTCTAAATTGTTTGCTGTTCTGATATGGCTGTTCTGATAATGAGCCTTAAAGGGATAGTAATACTTAAAATGTAAAAAAACATATGTTGTAGGGTTTATCCCCCTGAGTAAAACAAGAGTACTCCCACTGCTGAAAGGTGTTTCATTCAAAAGTTATTAATTTTCAAAGTTGAATTTTTTAGGTGCAATATCACAGTGGCCTGAAAGTGTACAGTGGCGCTGTTGCTACACAATCCTATGGACAGCTCTGGTCCCGGGACCATGAATCTCCATAGGATGGTGTAGCAACAGCGCCACTGTACAATTTCAGGCCACTGTGATATTGCACCTAAAAAATTCAACTTTGAAAATTAATAACTTTTGAATGAAACACCTTTCAGCAGTGGGAGTACTCTTGTTTTACTCAGGGGGATAAACCCTACAACATATGTTTTTTTACATTTTAAGTATTACTATCCCTTTAAAATAAACACATGCAATATGAAACCTTTTGCTTTCTAGCTGTTGGAAACAACAACATCAACCATTTCCAACCAGCAAACATCTGGAGAGCCAAATGTTTCATACCACTGCTCTAGAATGTGACAGTAAATTAAACTGCTCTAAATTAAAATTTGTACCTGAAGGGAGGCACTGTAATTAAAAAACAAAAAAACAAAAAAAAAACCCAACAGTTTATTAGTTAGTGTGCAGCATGCAGCCCCAGGACTAGGGATTGGCAGAATTTTTGGCCTCAGCCAAAATCGACAAATAATGCCACTTTCCGCTTGGTGAATTAATTCCCACAAAAAGTGCAATTTTTCTGTTTTTTTCTCCTAGCTCATTCCATTTAAATCAATGAGTACATTGAAGTTGCACACTGTCAGATCCCTCGCCGTCCTTGCCAGTAGCTCTACTGGCTTCAGGACGGCTGGGCGCATGCGCGCGTCCTCGCGCATGCGCAGTAGCAAGGCCTGACGTCGGTCGTCGCACCGACGTCACTCCTTGGGCGCCCGGCGTTCTTCATTTAAACTGGCGGCAACCGGGACTCGGGGCTCAGTTGTCGCTTGAGTCCCGGGCGGTATACCTGCCGCAGTTTCGTGCTCCAGCTCTTCCTGCTTGCAGGCTCTGCATCCTTCAGCACAGTCTTTTCCTGCAGTCCTCCAGGCCAGCCAGCTTCTTCCTGGGGTCTTCAGTTCAGCCTTTTCCTGCAGTCCTCCAGGCCAGTCAGCTTCTTCCTGGGGTCTTCAGTTCAGCCTTTTCCTGCAGTCCTCCAGGCCAGTCAGCTTCTTCCTGGGGTCTTCAGCTCAGCCTTCTCCTGCAGTCCTCCAGGCCAGCCAGCTTTCTTCCAGCCAGCCTTTCTCCTGGGGTCTTCCAACCAACCTCCTCTGGCTTGTTACACTGGACTTGCATAATCTCAGGTACTGACCTCTGGCTTGCTACACTGGACTTGCTATATCTCAACCTGTACTGACCTCTGGCTTGCTACGCAGGACTTGTATAATCTCAGGTACTGACCTCTGGCTTGCTACACTGGACTTGCTATATCTCAACCTGTACTGACCTCTGGCTTGCTACGCTGGACTTGTATAATCTCAGGTACTGACCTCTGGCTTGTTACTCTGGACTTGCATCATCTCAGCCTGCCCTGACCTCTGGCTTGTTACACTGGACTTGCATCATCTCAGCCTGCCCTGACCTCTGGCTTGTTATACTGGACTTGCATCATCTCAGCCTGCCCTGACCTCTGGCTTGTTATACTGGACTTGCATCATCTCAGCCTGCCCTGACCTCTGGCTTGTTACACTGGACTTGCATCATCTCAGCCTGCCCTGACCTCTGGCTTGTTACACTGGACTTGCATCATCTCAGCCTGCCCTGACCTCTGGCTTGTTTCACTGGACTTGCATTATCTTAATAAAGCTACCCTTGGCCTATCTACTGATTCCCTGCATTCTGGGTTCCTTATTCGCTGTTCTTAAAGTATATAGCTTCCTGCTAATCTCTGGGTGGCTCCTCCCACCCAGAGATAGGCTTCAGTAAGCTTACACCCTTACAGTAACAACTGAGCCCCAAAATTGTTATGGAACCCGCGGGGTTGCTCGAAGCTTTAAATACCCTGGGTAGTCGGATAGCTGCTCTCACTGCTTCTGTACAGGAGTTACAGGCCAACCAAACACATCTCCAACAGCAACTACAGGACCTCCAACCAAGTTTAACCCAAGCAGCAGGTGGTTCTACACCACCTCTTCCTAGCCTTGAGATGAACTCTGCTCCAGAACCTCGTGTTCCCCTGCCTGAAAGATTTTATGGGGATAGAGCCCGGTACAGGTCCTTCATCACGGCTTGTGAGTTACTGTTCTCAATCAACCCACGTACCTATGCCTCTGACTTCACCAAAGTACGTACTACCATCACATTGTTAGGTGGAGAACCACAGGGCTGGTCCCATCACCTCTTACAGACCAACAGTCCTGTATTAACTACATGGCAGGCTTTCCGGCAGGCTATGGATTCATTATATGATGACCCTTTTAAAACGGCCTCAGCTCAAGTAGCATTAAGGTCCCTAACCCAAGGGAGACGCCCAGTTGAGGACTACGTTGCTGACTTCCGTCGTCTGTCAATTGATTCAAAGTGGAATGAAGCTGCGCTCATGGATCAATTTCGTCTGGGTCTATCTGAAAGCCTGAAGGACGAACTGGTTAGAGTACCTATACCAGTTACACTAGACGAGATCACTCATCTCTCCATACAAATTGACCGCCGCTTGAGAGAACGGCGGCGTGAACGCTCTGCTACTTCTTCTCCTCCCCATCGTACTCCAGCTTCATCTCAACCACCTGCTACCGTCACCACCACAGAGGAGCCTATGCTGCTGGGTGTTCTACGGGGACCTCTGTCTAAAGCTGAACGAGACCGTAGACGCCTTCTAAATCTTTGCCTCTATTGTGGAAAAGGGGGTCACCATCTCAGGACTTGTGATACCAGACCAAGGCCTTCCCAAGGTAGGCATTTTTTACCTGCAACATCATCCGCTTCTATTCTGTTGCCCACTTCTTCTTACATATCCCTCTCTGTTATTCTACAGTGGAACACACAGCAGAGTGAGGTGTCGGCCATCATAGATTCCGGAGCCAGTAGTTGTTTCCTGAGCCAGGAGACAGTGTTATCCTTGGGTATACCCATCAAACGCAAAACCCAACCGTTCACGCTTCAGATGGCGGATGCAAGCTACCTACAGTCAGGTCCCATTCTTTATGAAACTTTACCTCTGTATCTTCTCACTGCTGTAAATCATAGAGAAGAAATTAAATTTGAAGTTGTTCCATCTCTTTTGTTTCCTCTTATTTTGGGTCTTCCATGGCTACAAATTCACGACCCCCATATTAAGTGGTCTTCCAAGACTGTAACCTTTCTTTCCACCCACTGTAGAGAAAAATGTCTTATCAAAACAGAGCCTAAACTATTGACCTGTGTTACAACGTCAACCATACCCATGGTCTATCAGGACTTCTCAGATGTGTTTGATAAAAAAGGGGCTGACCTTCTTCCACCTCATAGACCATATGATTGTCCTATCGAACTTCTCTCTGGATCTACTATCCCCTATGGACATATCTATCCTCTATCCGGACCAGAACTGCAACATCTTAGAGAGTACATCTCTGAAAATCTGGAGAAAGGATTTATTCGACCTTCCACTTCTCCAGCTGGAGCTGGGATTTTCTTTGTACCCAAGAAAGACGGTGGTCTACGCCCCTGCGTGGACTATCGGGAACTCAATGCCATTACTATTAAAAATCGCTATCCGTTACCACTGATCCCAGAATTGTTTGAACGCATGTCAACTGCAAAGATCTTCTCAAAAATCGATCTACGAGGAGCATATAACCTGGTTCGCATCCGCAAGGGAGATGAATGGAAGACTGCCTTCCGAACCAGATATGGACACTTTGAATACACCGTGATGCCCTTCGGGTTATGTAACGCTCCTGCAACATTTCAGCATTTCGTAAATGATGTTTTTCGGGATCTTCTGGATCAGTTTGTTGTCATTTACTTAGATGACATTCTTGTCTTCTCACATTCACTACAAGAACATCGCAGTCATGTCAGGAGAGTGTTAACTAGGCTTCGTACACATGGTTTGTACGCTAAATTGGAGAAATGTTCCTTTGAAGTGTCTAAGATCGAATTCCTAGGTTTCCTTGTTTCCCCAGGGCAATTAGAGATGGATCCTCGTAAGATAACAGCTATACTGAAGTGGCCCATACCATCTGACAAGAAGGCAATTCAGAGGTTCATTGGTTTTGCCAACTTCTACCGACGCTTTATCCGGGATTTCTCAAAATGTATTTCACCACTCACATGTTTAACCAAGAAAGATGCCAGTTTTCAGTGGACTCCTGAAGCTCAACAAGCTTTTGACCGTTTAAAACTTCATTTTACGCAAGCACCTATTCTACAACAACCTGATGTCAATAAACCTTTCTTTTTAGAAGTTGATGCTTCTAATATCGCTACGGGGGCAGTACTGTCGCAACATATGGGCATTAAAGATCGTTTACATCCAGTAGCCTTCTACTCCAGGCGTCTCACACCTGCCGAACAAAATTATGATGTGGGAGACAAGGAATTGCTCGCTATTAAATGCGCCTTGGAGGAATGGAGACACTTATTAGAGGGTTCAGAGTATCCTATTACAATATATACAGATCACAGAAATCTAGAATATCTCCAATCAGCCCGCAGACTACGCCCTCGTCAAGCCCGATGGGCAATGTTCTTTGCACGGTTCCAACTACACATCACCTACAGGCCGGGCTCAAAAAATTTGAAAGCAGATGCATTGTCCAGGATGTATACGGTACCTTCCAATACTACTACACTTCCTGATACAATTTTGCAACCACGTCAATTCCTCCTTGTCACCACCAACTTACTGGAACATATCAAACGAGCCACCACTCCGTCTCCTCGTTTGATACAACTACACGCCTTAACCTTCACTGACGGCCTATTGTATAAGCAAAATACAGTTTTTGTCCCTGAATCTGTCCGTCAAGAGACTCTTCACCAGTTCCACGATCTTCCTGTTGCAGGCCACGGGGGGGTCCAAAAGACCGTAGAAGCCATTCAGCGGTATTTCTGGTGGCCAAACTTAAAGCAGGACGTCAATCACTACGTATCTTCTTGTGACACTTGTGCCAGAGCCAAAAGTCAACACACCAAACCATCCGGTTTGCTCCATCCTTTACCCATACCTTCTGGTCCTTGGAGAGATGTAACAATTGATTTCATTGTGGATTTACCAGGTTCAAACCAGCATAATACCATTATGGTCGTAGTAGACCGATTTACTAAAATGGCTCATTTTATCCCAAGCAAAGGTCTACCTTCAGCCAGTCGAACTGCTTCTTTGTATCTACAGGAAATCTTCCGTCTTCATGGAGTACCACAATCCATTACTTCAGACAGAGGTTCCCAATTCACATCAAAATTCTGGAAAGCATTTTGTGCCGGTCTTCAAATCTCCAGTAACCTATCTTCAGGATACCACCCACAAACAAATGGGCAGACAGAAAGGACCAATCAGACTTTGGAACAGTACTTACGGTGCTTCTCTTCTCACTTACAAGATAATTGGTACCACTTACTCCCCATGGCAGAATTTGCTTATAATAATCATTATCACAGTACCTTAAAAAACTCTCCTTTCTTGGCCAACTATGGATACCACCCGGCAGCTCTACCAGGACTCACCCCCATCACTCCAGTCCCAGAGGCTAATCAACGAATACAACAATTACAGCAGTCTCATCATGTGTTCAGTCAAATTCTGAGATCTGCACAGCAAGACTACAAACGTTATGCTGATAAACACCGACAGAAAGGACCTGAACTACAGATGGGGGATAAAGTATGGCTGTCCTCTTCACATGTTCGCCTTTCATGTCCCACCAAAAAATTGGGACCTCGCTTCTTGGGACCTTTTTCTATCACTCAGGTCATTAATCCAGTAGCATATCGTCTGGCACTACCTACCTCATACCGGATTCACCCAACGTTCCACATCTCTCAATTGAAGAAATGGATTCCCAGCACGTTTCCTGGTCGAGAACCTTCTAGACCCCCTCCTGTTTCCATTACAGATCCTGATGAGTTCGAGGTTCAGGAGATTCTAGACTCTCGTTTTCGTCGAGGCCGTTTGGAATACCTAGTACATTGGAAGGGGTACGGCCCAGAAGACCGCTCCTGGGAACCCGCAGGCAACTTCAACACCATGGCTTGTATTCGTAACTTTCATCGGAGTCATCCAGACCGACCTGCTGACCTGACCACCCGGAGGTTGGTCGTAAAGGGGGGGAACTGTCAGATCCCTCGCCGTCCTTGCCAGTAGCTCTACTGGCTTCAGGACGGCTGGGCGCATGCGCGCGTCCTCGCGCATGCGCAGTAGCAAGGCCTGACGTCGGTCGTCGCACCGACGTCACTCCTTGGGCGCCCGGCGTTCTTCATTTAAACTGGCGGCAACCGGGACTCGGGGCTCAGTTGTCGCTTGAGTCCCGGGCGGTATACCTGCCGCAGTTTCGTGCTCCAGCTCTTCCTGCTTGCAGGCTCTGCATCCTTCAGCACAGTCTTTTCCTGCAGTCCTCCAGGCCAGCCAGCTTCTTCCTGGGGTCTTCAGTTCAGCCTTTTCCTGCAGTCCTCCAGGCCAGTCAGCTTCTTCCTGGGGTCTTCAGTTCAGCCTTTTCCTGCAGTCCTCCAGGCCAGTCAGCTTCTTCCTGGGGTCTTCAGCTCAGCCTTCTCCTGCAGTCCTCCAGGCCAGCCAGCTTTCTTCCAGCCAGCCTTTCTCCTGGGGTCTTCCAACCAACCTCCTCTGGCTTGTTACACTGGACTTGCATAATCTCAGGTACTGACCTCTGGCTTGCTACACTGGACTTGCTGTATCTCAACCTGTACTGACCTCTGGCTTGCTACGCAGGACTTGTATAATCTCAGGTATTGACCTCTGGCTTGCTACACTGGACTTGCTATATCTCAACCTGTACTGACCTCTGGCTTGCTACGCTGGACTTGTATAATCTCAGGTACTGACCTCTGGCTTGTTACTCTGGACTTGCATCATCTCAGCCTGCCCTGACCTCTGGCTTGTTACACTGGACTTGCATCATCTCAGCCTGCCCTGACCTCTGGCTTGTTATACTGGACTTGCATCATCTCAGCCTGCCCTGACCTCTGGCTTGTTATACTGGACTTGCATCATCTCAGCCTGCCCTGACCTCTGGCTTGTTACACTGGACTTGCATCATCTCAGCCTGCCCTGACCTCTGGCTTGTTACACTGGACTTGCATCATCTCAGCCTGCCCTGACCTCTGGCTTGTTTCACTGGACTTGCATTATCTTAATAAAGCTACCCTTGGCCTATCTACTGATTCCCTGCATTCTGGGTTCCTTATTCGCTGTTCTTAAAGTATATAGCTTCCTGCTAATCTCTGGGTGGCTCCTCCCACCCAGAGATAGGCTTCAGTAAACTTACACCCTTACACACACAACACAGGGCAAATTATATTTTATTTCCCAAAAGGCATAGTATAAAAGGGGTATGATGGTACCTGTGTTGGTGCAGTGTGGGGAAAGAATCAGTTGATAAGGGAATTTTTTGGGGGGTTGTTTACTGGAATTGGGGGGACAGTTACTAATAAAAAAATTAACACAATAAACCCCCCCCATAAGACATGGTTAAAAATGGGTCTGAGGAGGATGCCTGTGTTGGTGGGTGGAGTCTGGGGAAAGAATCAGCTGAACAGGGAATTTGTTTTGGGGGGTGTTTGTTGACTGGTATTGGGGGGACAGTTGATAAAAAATAGATAAAATAAATAAGACATTTGTATGTAACGTGACAGAGACAGGGACCCCCTGACTTAAGCTGCAACTGGGGCAGACAGATACTTGATGGGATAAAGTATTTTGTAGGACGTAGACTTGTTGTTAGAGGCTCAAGCCCCGTGGAAACATTGATTTGTAGAACTTAGACTTATTAGAGGCACAAGCCCTGAGGAAACATTGATATTAATTGTAGGAAAACAGACTTATGTTAGGCCCATCCACTGAGGAAACATTGATTTGTAGGACTCAGACTTGATAAAACTACAAGCCCTGAGGAAACATTGATTAGTTGTGGGAAATTAGACTTGTGTTAGGCATATGCCCTAAGGAGATATTGATTTCTAGGACTTAGTCTTGTTTGGCATAAACCCTAATGAAATATTGCTTTGTAGGACTTAGGCTTGTGTGGCACAAGCCCTAAGGAAACATTGATTTGTAGGACTTAGGCTTGTTAGAAACAAGTCCCCAAAAATGTTTTATTTTTTGAAGGCCTATTTTTTTTTATTATTATTATTAAAGCACAAGCCCTGAGAAAAAAATGCTTTACTGGCCTAGTGCCAGCAGATCATGTTGTGTTGGCCAGTGGCCACTGGTCATTATCAAATGCACCTTTATGATGGCGGGATTTGTGACTGCTGTTCTTGCTGTTCTGCTGAGTTGTTTAGGCAGCTCAAAGGGAATGGGATCAAAAACAGCAGTAACATGGTGTCACAGTTACCCAGAGAAGTTCACGAGTCAGTACAATTTAGTTAATGCAGTTTATTAACAAATGACATACAGAGCATATATACAATATATACAATAAGAATAAGCACAGGGTAATAGCCAGCAAGCCTGCTATCAGAAATAATAGTTTGCAATGCTAAACCACTGTGCTGGAGACTAGGTCTTAGCCACTGGAAGTCACGGCTGGAACCAGGAACAGGAACTGGCACAGGAACCCAGGATCTTGATCCGAAGAGGAATAGGGTCTGACTCAGCCTGCAGTTAGATATGCGAGTCTACCAGAGCCCCAGGCCCGCACTATATTGGGTGTCTGATCACCAAGGGAAAAGACGAAAGAATAGTCAGAGCCACAAGTCAGCAACAGAGGGGGTAGTCAGACAAGCCGGGTCATACACGGTTCAGGTAGTCAGCCAGAGCCACAAGTCAGCACCAGATTGGATGCCCACTATTAGGGGTTAGGCAAAAGAATAGTCAGACAAAGCCACAGGTCAGCACTAGAATGGATGGAAGACTAGCCAGGTCTTACACGGAGCCCAATGCAACAGAACTGCTATGAACAGCAACGCAAGGGCATCTGAGTCAGGCCTCAGTCTGCCCTCAGAAAGAGGAAGTAGGAAGTTGGTAGGAGGAGACTACAGTAAGTAAACAGATAAAACAGAGGCCTGCAGCATGCTGAAAGCCTCTCGCCTGCAGATGATGCTGAAGTCAAGGTAAGCTGTAACACACGGGTGATGGCTAATGAAGGTTCCACTTGCCACAACTAGCTCCAGTGATGGCCTGAGGCAGTAGCAGCATGATTACTGGCCCCCACCACTTCAATTATATGTGAAGAAAAGGAAACGCTGGCCAATAATGCTTTTCCATCTGCCCCTCCTTCAAAATAATGGGTGTGTTGAGACTTTTTCCCTTGAGAGAAGGAACTGTGCCTCTCACATCAGCAACTGCAATGTTCTCAGTGTAAATAAGGGAACAATGGACATCTGCACTCACATGAAACACCTGGCACAACTCCATCCAAACACCATGAAAAAATCCCCATCCCAGAAACCAAGTACTGCTGCTGTCACTACACCACTTGTCCACACCTTGCTAAGGACACATGACACGTGCTGACAGTTTAATAGTAATGATGAACCCTCCCTGCCACCAACTTAGCATATTCTGAGGGATGACAGCTCCACAGATGCTGCTTGATGCCCTGCTTGCGATTCTCATCCACCACACTGCCATATATGGTCAGTGCAACACACAGTGTGCAATGGGTGGACACAAACTGCCACATCCTAACATCTACAGAGTGGCTATCACTTTGTGGGGAGGTAACGATGAATGAGGTGGATTGGCAGAAGCTGTAGTTACCCAAGAGCAAGAAGGTGATGGCAAGCTAGTTGTTTCGCTTGTCATCGAACTTTTAGCATCTGCCTGGGTTTCTCTATTTTTCCTCCTCTTTGGTCTCCGCCTTTCCTCTTTTTGCCTTTCTGGAGAGTCATGGGGTACAGCAACAGCGGTGCTAGATTTTTGTGGTGGGTTCTTGGCTTTCACATAAATGTCATGGTGTTTATGTTTCATGTGTGTTATAAGGGCAGTTGTGACAAGGTGTGTTCCCTCCTTTCCTCTTCACTTGTCACAAATTGTGTACAGTGCTCCCCCAAGAGAAAAATAGTCCCACACCCATGACTTCAGAGGAGAGGCAAAAGGTGGAGAAGAATTGCTTCTTTTCTTCTACTCCTCCACATTCCCTTTCACTGGCTGGGGCAGAGGATGATGTTTCTGCTGTTACTACTACTGCCTCAGAATCAGTATTGCAACTAGGACCAGGATTATTACCGCTGCTAACAAGTGAATCTGTCCTAGTCACACATCACTTGTTGACCCCATTCCCACTGTGTCCATGGTGGTCTGTGGAATACTAGCCTGCTCCTCTGCATCCTGCTGCCCTTGCAACTCAGCAGCAGCAGGAATTAGAGCAGTTGCAAATTCCACAAATTCCAACAGCTCACAGCTGGTGGTGGTGTTGATGCCAATCCCCATCCCTATCTACCATTCCTTCTCAGTTTGGGCTAAAAAGGCCATCAATGTCTCTTCCACCCCAGTTTCACTACTGGTTGGAGGAGGTACCAAAAAAGTGACAGAGGGTCCACTAATGTCATACTTGGCATTTATTTTTGATCTGAAGAAGGAAGACTGGCAGCAGTAGCAGCAGGCACAGGCAGCTGATCTGTGCTTCTGGTGGTAGTATTATTACTGCTCCCCTGAGACTTCCTCCTCACAGTCACTAGTAATATGATGATTACCCCTTCCTTCACTCCTAACACTAACAAGCTGATGGACCTTCTTAGTAGTAGTACTAGCACTGGCGGCACTGCTTGGGGATGGCAAGTGTAACTTAGGGTCCCCTGCTGTCAACTTGGCATCATCTTCTCATTCCCCCCCTCCTGAGAATTACAAGACACACTGGCAGCAGGTTCAGTACTGTTGGCAGTAGGGTCAGCACATCTGACAGCAGGCATAGCACCTGTGGCAGCAGGCACAGCACTGATGGCAGCAGGGGCAGCACTGGCAGCAGGCACAGCACTGGTGGCAGCAGGGACAGCACGTCTGACAGCAGGCACAGCACATCTGGCAGCAGGCGCAGCACATTTGGCAGCAGGCACAGGCAGCTGACCTATACTGCTCTCAATACTACACACTTCTTCCTGCCTTGATATTAATTTCCCCATGATCCCTAGGGGGGATTTAATAGGACTGGCCAGCATTGGGTCTGTACTGGTCACTTCCTCCTCCTCCTCAGATTCAGTGGACACATAAGGGTCCTTCCAGTTCCTCCTTTTATTAGTTTTAAACTTGTACATAGTGATAGCAGTCATTATAAGCCTCTCCTGCCTCCTTTCTCTATAAAGTCACAGCAGAACGGCACAGCACATCTACCTCGCTCTGTAGTTGTTTCTATTGTTTTACACTTCATGGAAAAAGGCACTTTTTAATGGTGAAAAACATTAATCAATGGCCAAAAACTTTCTAGCCATTGAAAAAATAGCTGAAATAACAGAAGTAAATGTTCTAACGCCTCATTTGTGCTGCGTCAATGGATGATATTGGACTCACCAATAAATTGAAGACAACTGGGGTGCATGACCATCACGGTCCTTCCACGAATGACATCACCCCAAATCACTGTATAACTGCTATGGTTGCACTCCCATATCAAAGACAAAAGTCCATATAGATAAACTTGTAAAATCACTTCCGTTTATTATAATCCAAAATAAAACCACATATGGACAATCAGAGGTGACACAATGTAGCAATAACATTCATAGAGGGATGCAGAGACCCCCTCACTCCATCTGACACGTTTGCGCTCACAGAGTTGCTAGAACTGCTATTTTTCAAAACTCGCTACATAAACTTGATTAGTTAAACATAATCACTAAATACAACATAACCACAAGGTCCTCCTACTCAATCCTCGTCATGTTCAAACACCGGATTTGTTTAACCCTTCCCCAGGCATTACTTATCCAGGCTTCAACAGATATATTTTTAGTAAGCCAGAGCATCAAAGGGCATCAATAAAAAACTCCCCTTTCTTATTTTGTAATCTCAGGTGCACGTACTTAAAGCTGTAACATATAAAAGCAGCCTTCAGAACCTCAGCTGTTGTTGGGCTACAACTCCCATCATGAGTACTCTTAATGTGATTTAGATTTGTCTGTGAGTTGCTGTTGCTGGAGAGTGCCTGGCAATGTAACTTTGGCTGCGTCATATACACACTGCAACCATGGCACTGTCCACACAAAGGGTTAAGTGGTGGTGATGGGGGGTTTCCATGTCTGTACAAAAACTACAGGGAGGTCCCAACTTTTCCAACCTTATGTTGACAATGCTGTAACTGTGAACTCCAACATTGAGATGTCTTTGCATTTGTGATGTATTTATGATGTATTCACAAGGATATGAAGGTGAAGACATCTCAGTGTGTAGTGTCAATATGCCATCAACATGATTTCACTACTACATAGTAACATAGTAATATAGTTGATGAGGCTGAAAAAATACATGCATCCATCAAGTCCAGTCCGTGCCAAAAACACCCCTGTTGATCCAGAGGAAGGCAAAAAAAAAGCCCTCTGGAGTCATTTCCAATCTAGCCCCAAGTGGAGAAAAAAAAATGTCTTCCTGACTCCAAATGGCAATCAGGTAGTTCCCCGGATCAACATCCTATCTGCTTTGAAGCCATCTGTCATAATTTTCAATATTGTTCTGTGCTAGATAGGCATCCATTGCTTTTTTGGAAGCAGTTGCATTATGTGCAAGCACAACATCCCGAGGCAAAGAATTCTATAGATTTATCGCCCTTACTGTAAAGAATCCCTGCCTTTGTTTTAGTTGAAAGCGCCTTTCCTGTAGTCTTAATGGATGAGCTCTTGTTCTTAGCTCAGCTCTTTGCGTAAATAATTCATTGTATAGTTATTTGTATTGACCTTGAATGTATTTGTAAATGGTAATCATATCACCCCTTAGACGTCTCTTCTCTAAAGTAAACAAACCCAGTTTGGCTAGTCTCTCTTTATAATTCAGATCCTCCAATCCCTTTATCAGTTTTGTCTCTGTATCTTTTCCAGTTCGAAAATGTCTTTTTTAGGAACTGTTGTCCAAAATTTTACTCCATATTCTAGATGAGGCCTAAACAAGGATTTATACAGAGGTAGAATAATATTAGCATCCCTTGCTTCTACACCTCTTTTTATGCAGGCTAGTACCCTATTTGTTCTTTCAGCAGCGGAGTGACTCTGCACACTGCTGTGAAGTCTATCATCTATCAGTACTCCTAAATCTCTCTCTAATGAGGATTCCCCAAGTTGTTTCCCATTAAGAGTACATGTAGCAAGTATGTTTCTACAGCCCAAATGCATAACCTTACATTTATCTACATTAAATAACATCTGCCAATTTTCTGTCCTGCACCCTTATTGCCCTTTAGTGCTTCTTCCCTCAGCTGTTGTCAGACTACAACTCCTATAATCATGGGAACTATAGTCCCACAACAACAGGATACAAATTCCTATATAATAAAAAATATTGACTTTGAGGGGTCATAATGTTGCTGGTTCATCACCCTAATGGAGGACCACTTTCCAGTAATAAATAGAAAATCAGACAAATGGACAGACATAAAGATAGATAGATAGATAGATAGATACTTAACCAAATGATCAATAAAATGAGGCAAATATGAATAATATATTAAACAAAACATTTGAAATCAGTATTTGAGATTACGGCTGTTCCAGTGGAGTTGGACAAGGCTAGATGTTGCTATTTGTGGTTCTGTGGATATTAAGGCAATGGGATAAGGCTGAGAGGTTAGTATATGTGTTTATATGGCTGCTGTGGGACAAGGATTGGGGGTAAGTATGTGTGATTCTGTGGCTATCGTGGAACAAAGCTGGGGGGGCACTATGTGGCTCTATGGCTTAAAATGCAGTGGAACAATTCTGGGGTTCAGGTTGTGTGGTTTTATGATTACACTGGGTAAAGGCTTGGGGGGAGTCAGTATGTGTGACTCTATGGCTGCTTGCCAGAGCAGTGGGTCAAAGATGTGAGTTCAGCTTTTGTGGTTCCATGGCTACTAGTGCAGTGGGACAAGGCTGGGATGTCAGCATGTGTGGTTCTATGGTTATTGTCAGACAAGGCTGGGGGACAATATGTGAGTTTTTTGACTATCAGTGAAATGGGAGGCAGGTAGTTAGTATGTGTAGTTATGTGGCTACTGTGGGAAAAGTATGGGGATTATTATGCGTGGATCTATGTCTACCAGTGCAGTGGGACAGGGTTGGGAGTCACTATGTGTGGTTATATGGCTACCAAGGCACCAGGCAGGGGGGTGGTTACCATGTGTGGTTCAGTGGCTACCATGGGACAAGGTCTGGATTAATATGTCTGATGATCAGTATGTGTGGTTTTGTGGCTACCATGAGACAAAGCTGAGGGCCAATATGTGTGGCTCTAGTGCAGATGAACAAGGCTGGGGGTCACTAAGGAAATAAACAGCACTTTACACAGGAATTCCACAAAAAGTGAAAAGCACTGGTTTTCTCACCTCTCTCTTTTTGGGCATCCATCCCTATACCTGAGATCACAGTGCAAGATATGAATAACAAACTTACCAGTTTCAAGTTGAGACTGTGGTATTGTTGTGAATTCCATTGTTGTTGGTACAACCTCTGTTGCTGTATCATCTACAGGCTGTAGATTTGTGACATTTGGATTGAACTGAATGTTTGTGGTAGCTGATTCACTTATTTTTCTTTCTGTCAGGGAGTCACCTATGTCTGTTGTGCTTTTCCTGGTAGTGTCCATTGACTGGGTCTGTTCAACATCTGATGAACTTGTTTCAAGAGCTACAGAAACTGCTGTGGTTGTGACCATTGTTGTCAACTGAGAAACTGAATACATTGGTGAAACATTATTTGGACTAAAACTTGGGCTTTCCTGGTTGTTTGTCGTGTGTTTGGTACTTGTGTATTCTTGGACAGCAGATGTTAAACTTGATGTTGAATTATCTGGAAAAAATAATAACAATAACAAAATTAAACCTCAACTCCCCCCACTCAGCTTTGCTAACCACAGCATAAATTGAATAATCAATTTTTTCATTGATAATATCATTTATGACATCATATCAAACACCCATGACATTTAGTTATTTAAATGGGGTCCTTAAGACACGCAAGACAAACAAAAATACCCCTTTGGAATCCTTTTAGAGCACTAAAAATACCTTAAAATGATCTCAAAATGAGGCTTTAGGGGCTTGATTCTATTACCCACATTAGAACCGGCGTTACATTAAAAACAAGCAACATGTATTTTGCAAACATGTGTTATGCCGGTATTCTATTGAAGAACCACGGTAAAACACAACTGGCATAGACAGCACATTTCTACAAACTAATAAAATTGGAGATGTCTGCTTTTATTCAACTACCACCTAAAAAAATGCTCAAAATGTCTACGGAAATAGGCGTCCGTTTGATGACAGAAAGATCAAGTTTAGTGATAGATGTGTTCCCAACATTATCAAAACCCGACATAGAGTGCCCCTCCTTTGAAATCTGAATTATAGTGCTTTCTTTCACCATTTTAATTCAACAAATATTGTTCACATTCAACCTTTTAACCCCCCTTAAAATATGACTTACAGTGCTCCCATGACTTTCTTTCTCCATTTAAATTCGACATTGTTCTACAATTTTTTTCTACATGCCCTTGTTGTATTTGTATTGCATGATTAACCCTATGAGTACCAGAGAGGTAGCAAAGCATTGAAATGCAAAGAGTGGTAGCAATGCATTGCAATGTGTTTGCTACCCCTCTGGTACTCATGGGGTTAATAGGCAAGGTATGCGGCTGCATACCTTGCCTGTATATGTATATTATCTTTTTTTTATTATCACATTTTAATTGTATTTCAAATTAATAGTGCAAACCTCAAGGAGGGTATCAGGACCCTTACTGACACCCCTCTAGCATTGATCACCTATCCAGAAGGATAGGTGATTAATGCAGCCGACAACTGCCCGCATTTTTAATAAAGCCCATTGTAACGGATCATAGTCCGTTACTGGAGCCCTTGTCTGGGCCTAAGACTGTTACACTAGAAACGCAAGAGACTGTGGACATTTTATCCTGTTTGGACACTCTTTTGGGCCTGGTCGTACGACCTTGCAAGCCCTTTGCCTGGATGAAAAGTCTTTGGAAATACCTTATGTGAATGGGCAGCTGAATTACATAGAGCTGCCCTGTGTTCATAGACTTTGTTTAATGTACTGTCGAGGTCAAGGGTTACACATTCGCTGACTATGAGTCATAAGTTCCTGGCTCGGTGGTCGAATCGTTGGACACAGAGTCGAACATGAGTAGTCAGTGAGGGCAGTGAGTCGACGTTGGATTGGTCGAATCCCTGAGCAGGAGGTTAAAAGGTCTTCCATAGACCTAACATGGAGAAAGTAGGCGGCTCGGGATTGGTTGACCAGCGGACTGTCACGGTTTGTGTAAGAACACTCAGACAGTTAGGTAAGGTTTAAAAGCTTTATTGATCTTTATTGATAATAAAAGGAACAATCACCCTACTCAGGTCCAGATGAGGTCCGTACCTAGTACTTCCCAAATCTGACTCAGGTCAGGGTGTATGGATATCACAGTGGTAATCAACAATAGACTCTGTAGGCTTGATCTGTGGAAAGGTACAGGAACAAGTAGAACCACAACAGCCCCACACTGCAGCTAGGAGAGATAGGGTGATGGGTGACTGCACAGCAACTCCCTAGGAGGCTAAGGATAGCGGAGGCAACACAAGCAGGATACTGGCAGTGGTCAATCCCTAGTACGCTAGGGTTAACGGAGGCAACACAGACAAGACACTGGCAGTGACCAGACCCTAGAATGCTAGGGTTAACGGAGGCAACACAGAAAGGACTCTGGCAGTGACCTGACCCTAGAACGCTAGGGTTAACTGAGCCAACACAGAAAGGACTCTGGCAGTGAATGGACCCTAGAACGCTAGGGTTAATGGAGGCAACACAGAAAGGACTCTGGCAGTGACTGGACCGTAGAACGCTAGGGTTAACAGAGGCAACACAGACAGGACTCTGGCAGTAACCTGACCCTAGAAACGGAGGCAACACAGACAGGACTCTGGCAGTGAATGGACCCTAGAACGCTAGGGTTAATGGAGGCAACACAGAAAGGACTCTGGCAGTGACTGGACCGTAGAACGCTAGGGTTAACAGAGGCAACACAGACAGGACTCTGGCAGTGACCAGACCCTAGAATGCTAGGGTTTACGGAGGCAACACTGGCAAGTGACCTGACTCCCACAGACCCCTAGTGACTACGGGGATGGACAGGCCAGCTAGGCACTGTATAGTATAGCAAGTGGGAGTAGATGGAATGGAATACAGGGTGCGCACCCTGACAGATCAGAAGCCAGTGTTGCCCCAGCCTGTACACACGGAGGTAATCAGCCAGTCCGGTCAGAAACGGAACCGGATACACAGCCAGGTCGGTACACACGGAGTTAGTCAGCCAGTCCTAGTTGATAATGGAATAGGATACTAAGCCAAGCCAGGTCGGTACACACGGAGTTAGTCAGCCAGTCCTAGTCGGTAATGGAATCGGATACTCAGCCAAGCCAAGTCAGTACACACGGAGTTAGTCAGCCAGTCCTAGTCGGTAACAAAATCAGATACTCAGCTAAGCCAGGTCGGTACACACGGAGTTAGTCAGTCAGTCCTAAGTCAGCAACAGAATCAGATCACAGGAGCGTCAGGAACCAGGAGCGTAGTCAGGCGAGCCGGATCATACACAGAACAGGAACAAGTAGTAAACAAACGCTAGGCATGAGTACACCACGAAAGGGCAGTGTAAAGATGACAGGAGTGGGTTTATAAAGGCAAGCCCAAATCCCAAAGCCAATAAGAGTAAGGCAATGGTAAGCCTGGAAGTACCAATGTCGCCCAGAAGCAGGAATCATGGGCACTCTGATACAGACTCACTGTATGACTTCATTGGCCAGGGTTGAAGCGGAATATTCAAACTAGTCGAGTACATGCTTCAACCCCTGGACATTGTCCCTCGAATGTGTATTCATGCACCTCAAGTCTTTGTGCCTATTGTCTGGATTTAACCAACCCTTTTGTACGAATAATATAATCATGTCTGGGCTAGTGTAATTGATTGGACCATTTGTTGTTGGTCCTTTGTCTTATATATTGTGATTGTATTATCCCTGTGAGTCACCTATTGTATCCTGCCTGCCCTTGTATTTCAATTGGTTCTTGTGGATAAATATGTGTGGTTTGCTTAATAAAGTGGAGTTATTCTGAATGAACAAGGAGTCCTGGAGTCTTGTATTGCTCATGGTCTAAAGTATCCCCTCTGATACCCATCTGCCTCTAGAATCCTGAACCGTCGACCTCCTGCTGCCAGCTACCTGTGATCCAACTTCGTATGCTGTCAGGCGGCGATGTGGACTCCGTCTTTGACCTTCCTTTGGTTCATGCCACACTTTTCCCAGCTATCCTTTGACTGGTAGTAGAGGCCTCATGCTCTATGGCCCATGGTACCAGTGTGCGACCCAACTCTGGCTGTGAGTCCCTTTGACTCTTTCCCTGCTCGCCTGGATTTCTTCCAACTCCGACGCCGCTACCACTTTCATTTGACTTTGACATGGAATGTGCAACACCTCGGAGCCTCGATTGAGCCAGTTATTGCTTGAATGGTAGGAACCAGACTGAGAAAACCACTGTCGAGAAGGAGAGACCTGGGAACGACGACTGAGGGTGATGTGGTCCCCTTGAGCTTCCGTTACACTGTGTAACGGTTTTCAGACACTCAGACAGAGGGTTAGAATAAAATACAATTTTATTAGAGCAAAAAAACAATAACAAGCTTGCCCCCTAGGGGCAGTACTGAGAATAGCAGAATATGGACTGTAATGCCAGGTTACAGAACAGGGAATATACCTCTAGTACAGATATGGAGCAGGCAAAACAGTGACTGAAGACAAATGGTCAATTACAAGGGTAATCAGTCTCAAATGCGGTGTTAGGCACGCCCTTGGTGAACAAGACTGCAGTAGGTGCTAGGTGATACAACACCTTAAGTCCATTCAATCTGTGATGCTGTAGAAACGAGCTGCGACTTGAGACTGAAGCTGCAGTGTAATTGTTTGGTAGCCCCCACGGGCGTAAACGGAGGCCAACAGTATTGGGATCGTTTGAGCCAATAGCCCCCACGGGCGTAACGGAGACCAACAGTATTGGAATTGCTTGAGCCAACAGCCCCCACGGGAGTAACGGGAACCAATAGTATCGTGATAGCTTGAGCCAATAGCCCCCACAGGCGTAACGGGAACCAATAGTATCGTGATAGCTTGAGTCAATAGCCCCCACGGCGTAATGGAGACCAACAGTACCGTGATAGCTTGAGTCAATAGCCCCCACGGGCGTATACCGGAGACCAACAGTAGTGGAATCGCTTGAGCCAATAGCAGCACGGGCGTAACGGAGACCACCGGTTGCTGCACTGCTTGCCAATAGCCCATGGGCGTAACGGGAACTACTGCTCTGCAGGTGTAAAGAGCCGCCAACTACCGAGGCCCACAACGCGGCCGGCTCGCAGAAGCAGAGTATCTGGCTAAGGCTTAGCAATGGTTAAAGCGGCAGTGAGGTAGATGGAAGCAACACAAGAGATCAAGGCTCACAGTAGTGACATGGCACAGCAGGTGTCAATAGACTAAGCTGTACATTACAATACAATGAAGATGGAAGGCTCAGCTCAGGAAACACGGCTCAGCAATGGTTAACCCAGGAAATACAGGAGGCTCAAATCACACACTGCAGCGATCAGAATGTTGCTGGGGCGGCAACAGGAACTGTAGACTGGAGTGGCAGAATCCGGAACAAGTCCAGGAGCAAGTAGTCGGCCAGGCCGGGTCAGGACACGTAGGAGATTCACAGACAAGCCGGATCAGCAAATGAGCAGGAACGTCAGCCAGGCCAGGTCAGATCACAGAGAAGATTCGCAGACAAGCCAGATCAGCAACAAGCAGGAAGTGAGCCAGGCCGGGTCAAATCATGGAGGAGATTCGCAGACAAGCCAGATCAGCAACAAGCAGGAAGTCAGCCAGGCTGGGTCGGATCACGGAACAGGAACACAGGAGCGTAGTCGGTACAGGCCAAGTCGGTACACAGGAGATCAGGAACACTGGAACACGGCAACAGCAATACTGGCTCAGAAACACCACGAAAGGGCACCTGACAGGTGCCAATGGCCAGAATAAAACAGGTCACCAGGGGCGGGCCAACACAGCTCAACCAATCAGGGAGCAGCACAGTTGAGAGTGACAGAAAAAGGATCACGGGACCGTGATACACTGGTGGCAGTAGTGGGATCTTCTCCTTCTTTCATTGGTTACATTGACAGAGACATGGCGGACAAAGCAGTGCTGCCGGAGGCTGTGGACCAATACAACATGCGGTACCGGTGGAAGACCAAGCTAGGTGATCTGGTTGACGAGTTCCACACAGAACTGACTTTGTGCATTAAAGAGGAGCTTCGAGTGCAAGATGAATACTGGGAGATGGTCATGGACCTTAACCGGGAGTATGCCGAGGTTCTGGTCAACTTTTTCCTAGGCAGCTTGCAACTGGACCTCCAAGGACATATGTGGGTGGCCTATCACGAGGATGCCAACTTTGACTGAATGGACGGCAGTCGATATTGGGAGATCCGTGATAAGAGGGAAGCAATGTTTGGGAAGTACTTTCCTCAAGAGCTCGAGGGAACCCTATACATCTTAGCAGAGGAAGAATGGTACCTAGAGTGCAAGTACTATGGATGGTTACAAGAGGAGCTAGAAATCCTAGGGGAAGAAGAAGACTAGGTGGGGGGCAACTCATCTGAGGAGGAATTCAGGGAAGCTGATGACCTGGATGGAGTTACCACTGTTCACCCTGCACTGCTGAGTAGGAATCAGATCCTCACCAGTGACCCTTTTGTTGGTCCTATGGACTGTGAACTGGTAGGTGGGAGCGAGCCCACCAGCCCCTATGTGACCCTTGACCTGGTAAGTGGGAGCGAGCTCACCAGGGCCTTGGAAACCCCTACTGTGGTGAGTGGGAGAGAGCTCACCAACCCATGTCCTATCCCAAAACTGGTGAGTGGAAGTGAGCTCACCAGCAGCCCCAAGATTATTGGCCCCTTGTCAATGGATACTGCCCTGGAGAATAAGAAATGTGTGTTCCCCAGGGCCATGGATGCTACTACCCTGAGGAGTGAGGCTGATATCTTCCCCAATGCAGAGAATGGCCAGGAAGTTTCTGGCCTTGAATAGGAGGGACCCAGCAGGCCGACGCAATCCAGTGCTGCTGGCCCTGTGGATCGTGAACTGGTGAGAGAGGAGGCATGCCTCAACAGCAACCCTGCAATTTTCCCTGTGACCCCTATCTGGCGAGTAGGAGGACAGTCCCCCTGTGACCCCTACACTGATGGGTGTGAGCGAGCCCACCAGCCCCTATGTGACCCCTGGCCTGGTGACTGGGAGCGAGCTTACCAGTGCCCATTTGCCTCCGGATATGGTGAGTGGGACCCAGATCCTCACCAGTATCCCTTTTGTTGGGCTTGCCTGCGATGGCCCCAGCAGGCTGCCTGGATACAGTACTGCTGCCTCTGGTAACCATGAACTGGTGGGTGGGAGTGAGCCCACCAGCCCCTATGTGTCCCCTGGCCTGGTGAGTGGGAGTGAGCTCACCATTGCCCATGGTCCTCCGGATATGGTGAGTGGGACCCAGGCCCTCACCAGTATCCTTTGTGTTGGGCCTGATGGCAATGGCCCCAGCAGGCTGACTGGATACAGTACTGCTGCCTCTGGTAACCTTGAACTGGTGGGTGGTATTGAGCCCACCAGCCCCTATGCGACTCCTGGCCTGGTGAGTGGGAACAAGCTCATCAGGTCCAGTGAAACCAACGCTGTGATGATTGGGACAACAGTCCTCATCAGCAGCCCCACGTTTGTTGCCCCTGGATCTTTTGACCCCAGCTTGGTGAGTGGGACATCAGTCCTCATCAAGCCAAGTGATGCCTATGTGGCAGGGAGTGAGACCACTGTCCTCCCTGATGGCTCTGTGATTTGCCCCTTGGGAAATGGGAGCAGTGTACTTCCCAATAACCCTGCTAACCTTGGACTGGCGAGTGGGAGTACGCTACTCACCAGTCATCCGGATGCTACTACCCTGAGAAGTAGGACAACCAGTTTTCCCAGCGGCCCTTTGAATATTGCCCCAACCCAGGAGAGTGGGATCAGCCTCCTCTCCTGTCACAGTGGGACACTTGCCCAAGTAAAAGGGGGAGATGTGTCCATCTCCCCACAGTCTGGTCCTCAGCTGCACCCCTTGAGAACACAGAGGGGCTGCCAGTTTCAGCCTCTTCCCAGCACAGTGACGGCAAGGGGGACCCCTGTGCCCCATGGAGATACGCCCCATAGACTGGCTCTGGATGCAAAACCACTGGCCCCAGACCTAGGAGGGTCTGACCCCAGCGTGCAAGAGCAGAGGCCACCCAACCTGGTGATAGCCAGGACCAAGAGTTACCGGTTTCCATGGCCCAGGACTCAGGGCCCCAGTTTTACTCCTGGCCCAGGACAAGGGGCTTCCTCGTTGATTCCAGGCCTGAAAAAGGGGCTATTGTTTTCTCATGGCCCGGACAAGGGGCTCAGGTCTTTCCCTGACTCAGGACAAGGGGTTGCAGACTTGCTTCTAGCCCAGAACAAGGGGCTCCAACCAGCAGGGCTCTACCACAGTCCCAAACCAGCATTTACTCAAGCAACCGCTAGCTTGGTACAAAAAAGGGGGAGAAATGTAATGGATCATAGTCCGTTACTGGAGCCCTTGTCTGGACCTGAGACTGATACACCAGAAACGCAAGAGACTGTGGAAATTTTACCCTGTTTTGACACTCCTTAGGGCCCGGTCATACGACCTTGCAAGTCCTTTGCATGGATGAAAAGTCTTTGGAAATACCTTATGTGAATGGGTAGCTGAATTACATAGAGCTGCCCTGTGTTCATAGACTGTGTTTAATGTACTGTCGAGGTTGAGGGTTACACATTCACCGACTATGAGTCATAAGTTCCTGGTTCGGTGGTCGAATCATCGACACCGAGTCGAACACACGTAGTCGAAGGCAGTGAGTCGACGTTGGATTGGTCGAATCCCTGAGCAGGAGGTTTAAAGGTCTTCCATAGACCTAACATGGAGAAAGTAGGCGGCTCAGGGATTGGTCGACCAGTGGACTCACTGTGCGACTTCATTGGCCAGGGTTGACGCAGAATATTCAAACTAGTCGAGTTCATGCTTCAACCCCTGGCCATTGTCCCTCGAATGTGTATTCATGCACCTCAAGTCTTTGTGTCCATTGTCTGGATTTAACCAACTCTTTTGTACGAATAATATAATCATGTCTGGGCTATTGTAATTGCTGGGACCATTTGTTATTGGTCCTTTTCTTGTATATTGTGATTATACTATCCCTGTGAGTCACCTATTGTATCCTGTCTGCCCTTGTATTTCAATATGGTTCTTGTGTATACATATGTGTGGTTTGCTTAATAAAGTGAAGTTATTCTGAGTGAACAAGGAGTCCTGGAGTCTTGTATTTTTCATGGTCTAAAGTATCCCCCCTGAAACCCATTGGCACCAAGTATCCTGAATCATCGGCTGCCTGCTGCCAGCTACCTGTGACCCGACTTCGTATGCTGTCAGGTGGCGATGTGGACTCTTCGACCTTCCTTTGGTTCATGCTACACTTTTACCAGCTATCCTTCGACTGGGAGTAGAGGCCTCATGCTCAATGGCCCATGGTACCAGTGTGCGACCCAACTCCAGCTGTGAGTCCCTTTTACTCTTTCCCTGCTCGCCTGGATTTCTTCCGACTCCGACACGAAGTCGACGCCACTACCACTTTCATTCGACTTCGACACGGAGTGCGCGACACCTCGAAGGTTCGATCGAGTCGGTTATCGCTCGACCAGTAGGAACCAGGCTGAGTAAACCACTATCGAGAAGGAGAGACCCGGGATCGACATCTCAGGGCAACGCAGTCCCCTTAAGCTTCCGTTACACCCATATAACATACGTGTCACATATGTTATATGGGCTTTCTTCTTCATTTCTTTGGTTAAATGTATATTTAATGTATTGTTCAGACCTCGAGGGGGCCAACGGGACCCCTGAATTCTTCCTGAATTGGTCCGTCCATCTTAACCTTTCATTCCTTAATATTTCTCTGTTTATATAGATAGATTGAAGCTGAAAAAAATGGAGTACTTCTGGGGAAAACCAACTGCACCATAAGGGGGAGATTATCATTTTCAAAATTCCTATTGATTTAGATAAGCTTTTAACACCTTTAATGCTAGATATGTCTCTAAAGTGTTAATTCACAGTGCATTTGAGCTCTCTCTAGCATTCAAGAGGCTAGGAGTCCATTTAAATAATCTGGAAATTGTATTTGTCCTCTATGGTGTCAACATATTTGTACTTTCTTCAAGTACCTTCCAGGGTCTCCGGTTCAACACTTGTCAGGGAATGGTCTGTCTGACAGAGGATTCTGTTCAGCAGATGATGAACAAAGTGTCCTTCGCTCTGGAGTGGACCTCAGTCCCAGTACGCAAGTTCTCATCCCTTGTGGGCAAGATGATATCTACCATGGAAGCGGTTCCGTACTCCATGACGCACACCAGGGAGTTCAGATGTTCACTATTAGGGCTTACCGGGGGGATATGGAACTTTTGGATTGTCTCGTCTCTCTTCCCCAGGAAGTGAGGCAGGACCTCCTCTGGTGGTTGGACTGCTCCTACCTGAGGAAAGGGAAAACCTTTCTTGTCCAGTATTGGACTCTGGAGATAACGGACACCAGCCTTTACAGCTGGTGAGCTGTCCTGGGTCACCTGGGAGTTCAGGGATGATGGAATGTCGAGGAGACCCTGCTACCCATCAACATTAGAGTGATTTGCCATGCTCTGGTGTATTGGCCCTCTCCCCTGAGGGACTATCCAGTCTGCATCCAGTCAGACAATGACATTGCTGTGGCTTACATCAAGTAAGGAGGCACAAGAAGCGATTCTGCTTGGTTAGAGGTCAAGGCAATTTTGGCCTGGGAAGAAGAACACATTCATGCCATCTCCGCCATGCACATCCCAGGCATAGAGAACGTTCTGGCGGACTTTCTCAGTCATCAGATAGTGGACCCCAGGGAGTGTGGCAGCACCTGGCTACCAGACAGTGAGGCAAGATTAGATGATCAGTATGTGTGGTTCTGCGGCTACCATGAGACAAAGCTGAGGGCCAATATGTGTGGCTCTAGTACAGATGAACAAGGCTGGGGGTCACTAAGGAAAAACAGCACTTTACACAGGAATTCCCACAAAAGGTGAAGAGCACTGGTTTTCTCACCTCTCTCTTTTTGGGCATCCATCCCTATACCTGAGATCACAGTGCAAGATATGAATAACAAACTTACCAGTTTCAAGTTGAGACTGTGGTATTGTTGTGAATTCCATTGTTGTTGGTACAACCTCTGTTGCTGTATCATCTAAAGGCTGTAGATTTGTGACATTTGGATTGAGCTGAATGTTTGTGGTAGCTGATTCACTTATTTTCCTTTCTGTCAGGGAGTCACCTAGGTCTGTTGTGCTTTTCTTGGTAGTGTCCATTGACTGGGTCTGTTCAACATCTGATGAACTTGTTTCAAGAGCTACAGAAACTGCTGTGGTTGTGACCATTGTTGTCAACTGAGAAACTGAATACACTGGTGAAACATTATTTGGACTAAAATTTGGGTTTTCCTGGTTGTCTGTGGTGTGTTTGGTACTTGTATATACTTGTACAGCAGATGTTAAATTTGATGTTGAATTATCTGGAACAAATAATAACAATAACAAAATTAAACCTCAATTCCACCCACTCAGCTTTGCTAACCACAGCATAAATTGGATCATCAATTGTTTCATTGATAGTATAATTTATGACATCATATCATACACCCATGACATTTAGTTATTTAAATGGGGTCCTTAAGACACGCAAGACAAACAAAAATGCCCCTTTGAAATCCTTTTAGAGCACTGAAAATACCCTAAAATGATCTCAAAATTAAGCTTTAGGGGCTTGATTCTATTACCCACACTAAAACCTGTGTTTCATCAAAAACAAGCGACATGTATTTTGCAAACATATGTTATGCTGGTATTCCATTGCAGAACCACGGTAAAACACAACTGGCATAGATAGCACATTTCTATGAACTATCAAAATTGGAGATGTCTGCTTCTATTCAACCACCGCTTAAAAAAGCACACTAAATGTCAAAGTCCAAGGAAATGGCATTCATTTGATGACAGAAAGATCAAGTTTATTGATAGATGTGTTCCCAACATTATCAAAACCCAACATAGAGTGCCCCCCTTTAAAATATTAACCCCTCCTTTGAAATTTGAATTATAGTGCTTTCTTTCACCATTTTAATTCAACAAGTATTGTTCACATTCAACATTTTAAAGCCCCCCTTTAAAATTTGACTTACAGTGCTCCCATGAATTTCTTTCTCCGTTTAAATTCGACATTGTTCCTCTACAATTATTTTCGACATGCCCTCGTTGTATTTGTATTGCATGATTAACCATATGAGTACCAGAGTGGTAGCAATGCATTGCAATGTGTTTGCTACCCCTCTGGTATTCATAGGGTTAATAGGCAAGGTATGCGGCTGCATATCTCACCTGTATATGTATATTATTTTTTTTTATTATTACATTTTAATTGTATTCCAAATAAATAGTGAAGATCTCCAGGGAGTATCAGGACCTTTCCTGACACCACCCTAGCATTGATCACCTATCCAGAAGGTTAGGTGATCAATGCAGGCGACAATTGCCAGCATTTTTAATAAAACCCATATCACATATGTGTCACATATGTGATATGGGCTTTCTTCTTCTTTTTTTTGGTTAAATGTATATTAAATGTGTTGTTCAGACCTCGAGGGGGGCACCTTCCTGAATTGGTCTGTTCATCTTAATCTTTCATTCCTTATAATTTCTATGTTTATATAGATAGATTGAAGCTGAAAAAAACTGGAGTACTTCTGTGGAAAAACAACTGCGCCATAGCATTTTCAAAATTCCTATTGATTTAGATGAGCTTTTAACACTTTTAATGCTAGAGATGTCTCTAAAGCATTAATTCACAGTGCGTTCAAGCTCTCTCTAGCATTCAAGAGGCTAGGAGTCCATTTAAATAATCTGGAAATTGTATTTGTCCTCTATGGTGTCAACATATTTGTACTTTATTCAAGTACTTTCGGGTTCACCACTGCTCCTCAGGTGTTTGAATGTGTTTTGGGTGCCATGATTGTCTCCCTGTACACCATGGGGATACAGGTGACCCCGTATAAGCACAGCCTTCTGCTGAAGACTCCTTCCAGGGCCCTCCTGGACCGCCAGGTCCAGGAATGTGCTCAGATTCTTCTCCAGCATAGATGGATTCTGAACATGGACATGTCTGCTCCAGTTCGTTTTCAAAATTTGGTTTTCATGGATCTCCGGTTCGACACTTGTCAGGGCACTGTCTATCTGACAGAGGATTCTGTTCAGCAGATGATGAACAAAGTGTCCTTCGCTCTGGAGTGGACCTCAGTCCCAGTACACAAGTTGTCATCCCTTGTGGGCAAGATGATATCTAACATGGAAGCAGTTCAGTATTCCATGGAGCACACCAGGGAGCTTCAGATGTTCACTATTAGGGCTTACCGGGGGAATCTGGAACTCTTGGATCATCTAGTCATCTAGTTAGGCAAGACCTCCTCTTGCGGTTGGACTGCTCCAACCTGGGTAAAGGGAAACGCTTTGTTTTCCAGTATTGGACTCTGGTTACGACGGACACCAGCCTTTATGGCTGGGGAGCTGTCCTGGGTCACCTGGGAGTTCAGGGATGATGGAATGTGGAGGAGACCCTCCTATCCATCAACATTAGAGTAATTCACCTTGTATTGGTCCTCTCCACTGAGGGACTGTCCAGTCCATGTCCAGTCAGATAATGACACTGCCATGGCTTACATCAACAAGTGTGGAGGCAAAAGAAGCAATTCTGCTTGGTTAGAGGTCAAGGCAATTTTGGCCTGGGCAGAAGAACACATCCCTGCCATCTTCGCTGTGCACATCCCAGGCATTGAGAACATTCTGGCGGACTTTCTCAGTTGTCAGATGATGGACTCTAGGGAGTGGGGCAGCACCTGGCTACCAGACAGTGAGGCAAGATTAGATGATCAGTATGTGTGGTTCTGCAGCTACTATGAGGCAAAGCTGAGGGCCACTATGTTTGGCTCTAGTGCAGATGAACAAGGCTGGGGGTCACTAAGGAAAAAACAGCACTTTACACAAGAATTCCCACAAAAGTTGAAAAGAACTTCACCTCTCTTTTTGGGCATTCATCCTTATACCTGAGATAACACTGCAAGGTAAGAATAACAAACTTACCAGTTTCAAGTTGAGACTGTGGTATTGTTGTGAATTCCCTTGTTGTTGGTACAACCTCTGTTTCTCTGTCATCTACAGGCTGTAGATTTGTGGCATCTGGATTGAACTGAATGTTTGTGGAAGCTGATTCACTTAGGTCTGTTGTGCTTTCCCTGGTAGTGTCCATTGACTGGGTCTGTTCAACATCTGATGAACCTGTTTCAAAAGCTACAGAAACTGCTGTGGTCGTGACCATTGTTGTCAATTGGGAAACTGAATACACTGGTGAAACATTATTTGTACTAAAACTTGGGCTTTCCTGGTTGTCTGTGGTGTGTTTGGTACTTGTGTATTCTTGGACAGCAGATGTTAAATTTGATGTTGAATTATCTGGAAAAAATAATAACAATATAAAAATTAAAGCTTAACTCCACCCACTCAGCTTTGCTAATCATAGCTTGAATAGGATCATCAATTGTTTCATCGATAGTATAATTTACAACATCATATCAAACTCCCTGTGACATTTAGTTATTAAAATGGAGTCCTTAAGACATGCACGACAAACAAAATGCCCCTTTGGAATCCTTTTAGTGCACTGAAAATGCCGTAAAATGATCTTAAAATGAGGCTTTAGATGTCTAAAGCAAGGTGTTTATTCCTTGTTAGCAATCAAGACTGGAAACCAGGGGGTCAATAGCCTACACTTTTCTATGTTTGAACCGTCAATGACCTGTACACCTTACTCACATTCCTGCGTCTCTCTTTTAACCCCTCTATTGGTGCTGACAAAAGAGGGGTTGCTCTCCATGTTAGGAAAAAAACAAGCTTCCACCACCCGCAATGCAAATTAGGGGGGAATAAGTTGAAAAAATAAATATCTAAAATAAAATTGAAAGTGAAAATGAATCCTGTAAAAATAGTAGCTTAAAACTATCCCCCAGCTCTCTATCCTGATTTTTTTAAAGTCAATAAAGGGAAAGAATAATAGAGGGTGTGGAGCCTCAATATTAATTTAAAAATATTGAAAGAAGGGGTCCTGGACTTTGGCTCAGTAAGAATTAGGCAATGGGTATATTTAATTTTTAGCAGTTAGATTAGTGGTGGGTGTGGTGGCATTTTGTTTTTTTTTTCTTATTTACTTTATGTATTTTTTCTAACAAATGCACACACATTTGCATAAGGGATGGAAGGAGTGCCAGGGACCCTTTCCTTTGGTCATTAGCATTTTTTGGCCATAGTAATGTAAGTGAGGGTTATTGTTAGGATGTGTAAGTTTTCCTTAAGTCCTGGTCTGTTAGTGACTTCAACTTCAACTTTTAATTCTACTAAAAGTAAAACTATTCTGGGAACAACAGTAAATTTATAAACAATAGAAAGCCTCTTTATTCACAGACCCTGCACCCATTCCTGTTTTGGCATGGTCTTTAGATTACACATTTTATTTTACACATTATTGCTTTCTTCAGTTTGATCCTATTTTCTGTCTAACATTTTTTCAAGAGATGGATGAAATTGATGAAATTTGCTGCTTTTCCTGTGAAACATCCTGCATCTTGATAAAACATAAAATATTTGCTTTTTCTACAACCCCTGAAATGTTATGTGGGAACTTTGTAGTCTATGGTTCTGTGGTTTCTGTGGGTTAAGGCTAAGGGGACAGTGTGAAGGTCTGTGTTACCGTGGGGAAAGAAATAGGGAACAGTGTGTTATTCTATGGTTACTGTGGGGCAAGACTGAGGGGACAGTGGGTGGTTCTGTGGTTACTGTGGTTCAGTGTGGGGTTCTGTGTATAATGTGGATGAAAACTGGGATGGGGACAGCGTGTGGTTCTATGTTTAATGTGGGTCACAGGAATTCCCACCAAAATTATTTCACTGTTCTCTCTTTTGAGGTGAAATATATTGCCCATCCTTACTTTGCTTTTTTCCTGAATTGGTCAGTTCATCTTAATCTTTCATTCCTTATAATTTCTCTGTTTATATAGATAGATTGAAGCTATGTTCGAGCTCTATCTACTATTCAAGGGGCGAAGAGTCCATTTAAATAATCAGGAAATTGAATTTGTCCTTTTTGGTATCTGTAAGTCAGGCTATATTTTACATCTCGTACCAGCCTGGATGGAACAATTGGAAATTTAATTTCTGACCTCTCTCTCGGTCTGTCTGTCTATGTATCACTCTGTCTGTTTATCTCTCTGTTTATAACTGTCTCTATAGTATAGCAAAAATGAGGCACTCACAGCATGCATAGTATTGGAATATGTGAATTTGAATGCCTGTAAGCATGGATGCTTTTCCCTTCAATTAACATTTGTACTTATTTTCAGTGGCAGAAAATAATTTGCTAAGCAATAGATAAAATTCTTACAGCCAAAGGCCAGGAAATCTAATGTTTAGGTAGCATTATTCTTATGATATCATACATGATATACTGTAATTCAGGTTAATGTTTTCTGATTATTTTTTTGTGTGAAATAAAAGGGAATAAATAGGGAAAAAATATGTTGTATTTACAGTTCATATAAAGGAACGTACTCCTTGGCTAAAAGGTTTGCATTGTATTTCTTTTCATTGCATTTCTCTTCCTGATGCGATAGAAGGAGTAATTAATCTGAAGAATTAAGAACCCCAGATTTACTGTTTTAACCATATGTGACTAGAAGCACATTCTAAAGCAATGCATTGTGCACATCAGGGAATGCAGGTTGTTATAAACCCCACCCCCATGGTATTGTATTGGACTCTTCTACAGTGCCTAATAAGATAAAAGATTGCCACCATATGAGATATTGAGATGTGTTTAAGTAATCATCCCTTTTCAGTAAGTCATTCAGTTGTGGAATGTCCTTAAATCAAGCCATTTGGAATCAAGAATTAATTTATCCCCCCATTCAAGGCAGAATTTGAAATTGCTGTATTGAAGGGTTTTTTTGCCTTCTTTTGGATCAACGATGGTAAACAGGAATAGGGTTGAAGTAGATGCACGCAAGTCTTTTTTCAACCTAAATTACTATGTAAATGGATAGAAAATGTATGTATAAACTTAAATACCAGTTCCAAATATTACTTGAGTAGTCACAGTCATTGGGCTTGTTTGTTGTGTCGTAGAATAAGCTGAAAACAAACACAAAAAAATAAAAAAATTAATTTCAATTTTTATGTTTTATCCAGCCCTTTACTATATGCATTTAATTTCAGACAGACATTTATAACAGACAATATATGGCAGTTAAAGATGAGCGAGCACCCCGATGCTCGGGTGCTCGGGTGCTCTGACCGAGCACCCCCTGATGCTCGAGTGCTCGGCCGAGCACCCGAGCCCCATTCAAATGAATGGGAGCACTCGAGCATTAAACCAGGCACCCCCTGCTCTGATGAGCGGAGGGTGCCTGGTCAATGTCCCCCTTCATCTCCGCTATGCCCCTCTTCCACAATGTCCCCCTTCATCTCCTATGCCATAGCGGAGATGAAGGGGGACATTGTGGAAGAGGGGCATAGCGGAGATGAAGGGGGACATTGTGGAAGAGGGGCATAGACTCTATGCCCCTCTTCCACAATGTCCCCCTTCATCTCCGCTATGCCCCTCTTCCACAATGTCCCCCTTCATCTCCTCTATGGCATAGGAGATGAAGGGGGACATTGTGGAAGAGGGGCATAGCGGAGATGAAGGGGCACATTGTGGAAGACGGGCATAGCGGAGATGAAGGGGGACATTGTGGAAGAGGGGCATAGAGTCTATGCCCCTCTTCCATAATGTCCCCCTTCATCTCCGCAATGCCCCCTTCATCTCCGCAATGCCCCCGTACCTCCATTCCCTGGTGGTCCAGCGGAGCGTCTTCGGATCTGTGCCTCTTCCGGCACAGATCCTCTTCACCCGAGCATGTCGGGCGAGCACATGGCGGTACTCGTACGAGTACCGCCATGTGCAGAGCAGAGCGATGCTCGAGCCGATCCGAGCATCGGCCGAGCACGCTCGCTCAACACTAATGGCAGTCTCACAAGACTATACAAATGTAACCACGATCACTACACTGCCATTCACACCCGAAATGCTAGTTCACATTACATCATTACATACTTTTTCATGTAGGTTCCATGTTGTGCTGCACATAGTTATGGGCTTGCAGACAAATATTAGCTATATGCAATCACACTGGGCAGGCATGGGAGGATTATCCACACAGACTACAATGGATATTTTTAATAAACCCAAATCTGAAAGAGCAACAAGGTTTCTTAATGCAGACAGCACGTGTACATAAATGTACAAGAAATGGGGAAATTCTTCAACAATCTAGCTATACCACTGTGGACAAATAAAATTCCCATTGATTTAAATAGGGCTCTCTTTAACCTTGGGAAAGTGTTCACAGTCAGTGATCCATGTAATTCAATAGAAATCTTGGTAATTTTTATATGTCCATCATGGCTTTATATTGATTCACAATTGCTCAAATTCTTCTTAGCTGAATTGGCATTCAGTGTGGCTTTCTGCAATGCAGAAGTCTTTCTTGAACAGAACATCAAGCTACAACATTGCCATCCAAATAAGAAGCTTCGTAACAAGCCTATTTTAAATGATAAAATGCTGCCATTGGAATTTCTGTAAAAGCATCAATAAATAAATACATTAATAAATCTCCCAACCATCCCCAAGTTTACATTGAGAGTTAGTAAATAATATGGGGTTCAGAGACCGAATATGATTTAATTTTGGTCAAGAGATGGAAAATTAAATTTCTCTGAATGAATTAAGCTAAATATTATAATAACGAGACCCAAATATAATTTTCTACTGCTCACAAACAAAATAAATGAATATGGGGTTTAGAGATCCCATATAAATTAATTAATGGCGGGATCATCTAACTCATCCATCTGCTCTCCCACCAAGTGAAGAAATAATAAAAAACAAATATGGAGTCTAGAGACCCCCTATTAATAAATATATTGTCCATGGAAGGGATTTTCCAACAGCTCCCACTATACTCATACTAGAAGAAGATAATGCGACATCATTTTTTTTTTGAACAAAAATGTTTTTTAAACCCAACATTATTTATGTTATTGGTTTCCTCTACTGGTGAGAGAGCAGAGGGAGGATAATCTTATCCTCCCTCTGCTCTCTCACCAGTAGAGGAAACCAATAACATAAATAATGTTGGGTTTAAAAAACATTTTTGTTCAAAAAAAAAAAAAATGTTGCAAAAATAAAACAACAAACTGCAAAAAATTGGTCCACGACAACTGAGATCTATTTTTAAAGTTATCCTTTTAAAATGTTGCACATAAAAGAGAGTGTAACATAAAGAAGCATTCACCATATCGCCGTGATGACAAGAGCGACATGAGAATCTCTCCTTGCATAAAAAGCGCATACCTTAGCAACATGTTTTATGCTCATAATTCTCGGCATCTTTACAAGATCTGGCATTTAGTATGTAGTACTCAGGTGATGGGGTTCCGTATTTGTCTTGTGACTATAAGTAATGGGGGCCAGAGCATTTTATTGGCACAAAGGGACTTTATTTCCAAGGGAAGTTATATTATTTAGCTGAATTTGCAATTCAGAAGTCTTTCCTGAACAGAACATCAAGCTACTACATTGACATGCAAATCAGAAGCTTCTGAATAATGGTGGGCAAAATCTCTCGCTGTGTTCCTGCTGGAAATTCCGCAAAAACCACATTGTTGTCCACTTTTTTTTGTGGGAAAATCCACTTTAAAACAGCAATTTAAAATGTTTGCATTTTTCGTCCTTTGTCCAAAATGTTTCTCCAAGTTTTTTGATGGTTAGAAAGTTTCCGCCCACTACGTGGTTTTCTCCTTTTCACTATAAAAATGTGAAGTATTTGCGGAAGTCAAACAAAATAGAAGCAGCTACAGAGCGAGGTAGACGTGCTGTGCTATTCTGCTGTGATTTTGAGGCAAAATTGAGACAGGAGAGGCTCATAGTGAATGCTATCACTATGAACAGGTTTAAAAATAATAAAAGGAGGAATTGGAAGGACCATTATGCATTCACTGAGTCAGAGGAGGAAGTGAGCACTACAGAAATAATGCTGACCAGTTCCACTAAATCAACCCTAAGCTTTTTGGGGAAATTGCTGTCAAGGGAGGAAAAAAGGGTAGTAGTAGTAGTAGTAGTAGTAGTAGTGAGAGCAGGATAGGTCAGCTGCTTGTGCCTGCTGCAAAACGTGCTATACCTGCTGCCAGACATGCTGCACCTGCTGTCAGATGTGCTGTGCCTGCTGTCAGATGTGCTGCCCCTGCTGCCAGTGCCACAACCAGTGCTGTGCCTGCTGCCAGTATTGCCCTTGCTGCCACCAGTGCTGTGCCTGCTACCAGTGCTAAACCTGTTGCCACCAGTGCTGAAGCTGCTGCTGGTGTGTCTTGTAATACTCAGGAGGGAGGGAAGGAGAAGATGATACCAAGTGTGACAGCAGGAGACCCTAAGTAACACTTGGCATACCCAAGCAGTACTGACAGTGCTAGTACTACTACTACTAATGTTCAGCAGCTTGTTAATGTTAGGAGCAAAGGAGCAGGTAATCAATATCCTCCTATCAATAGTGACTGTGAGGAGGAAGACTCAGGGGCTGAAACTGATGTGTTTGGTGTTAGTAGTAGTGACAGTGATGGTGAAGCAGCCGGTGGGACTAGTGTGTTAGGGACCAGGAATAAGACAGACACAAAAATGTAAAGTGCAAAATACCTTTATTAAAATAACAAAAGCAAACCAAGCAAAATCGTGATTCAGAAGCATAAACCAAAAGACAACAAGGGGTCAGGAACCAAGACAGATACTCAGCCAAGCCGGGGTCAGGAATACAGAGATCAATGATGTCAGGAATAATCCAGGAGTCAGGAGCCAGAAGGGATGTCAGAGGAAGCACAGATAATCAGCATCTCAGGATAATGTGCTTGCAGCCAGAATCAGACACAAGGGCAATCAGGAAGTGAGCCAAGCTGCTTTAAATACCCTAGGAGGGTTGGCTGATAACAGTCAGATGAGCAATACATAAGTCAGCTGATTCAGAATGATCCAGGAAAGGGAAGGCAGCAGTAATTGATAGCAGAGCACTAGATTAACTAAGACAGCAGAATCAAGCAGCAGAGTTAGAGCAGCTCAGCCATACCTTGACAGTACCCCCCTTCAACGACCCCTTCCTCGTGCAGGGCAGAACCAGGTTTATGGGGAAAGCATGCATGGAAAGCACAGAGGAGGGCGGGGGCATGCACGTCTGCAGCTGGAACCCATGAGTGTTTTTCTGGACCGTACCCATTCCAGTGGACCATATATTGAAGCCTCCCTCAGAACCTACAAGAGTCGATTATGGAGCAGACCTCGAACTCCCCATGGCCATCAACAGGCACCGAATGGGGTTGAGGACTGACTGTAGTGAAATGATTGCATACCAGGGGTTTCAGCAGTGAGACATGGAACACATTTATCACGGTGCTCGTGATTCTTCTGGCAACATTACTATGTCCAGTTTACTTCCTGCTTATCTTTATAGGCTGTTGGGTCCAATCTCTGCCCAGTTCTAGCCCTTAAATACTCAGCCCTGTCATTTCATGGGAGCCCTTTCGCGGTGTTCCAGTCGCTAGCGCTTGTTCCTGACTTCCAGTGTGAATTCTGTGTATGACACGGACTGACTCTGCCTATTTTGTTCCTGCTCCGTGTACTGACTTGGCCTGGCCGACATTCCTGCTCTGTGTAACGACCCAGATTGGCTGACGTTCCTGCTCTGTGTACCGACCCGGTATTGCTGACGGTTCCAGTCTGTGTCCCATCTGGAGGCCTCCCCTCCTGTGCCTGCTTACTGTCTGTCTAGGCAGTCCTCTGTTTGCCTCCGTACTCGCACTGCTACGGCAGCGCTGCTGTACTGTGACCCAGTCTCCGTTTCTGTGCGCTATCGTGATCCTTACATTTCGGTGTTTGAGATCTGTTGGGTTAGCACCCCGGTACGCTTGACCTGTCCACCACTTACCTCCGAGGTTGGTTTAGTCTCTGGGCGCCTCAGTTTGGCTCCACGGCCTTGCAGCCGATTCCAGGTCTGAGCATCTGTTTAACCCCTTGCGGGTTGGTGCTGTTGTGCTTCAGGGTCACAGTCATTAGTGGTCACTGGTTGGCAGTACACAGTGTTATTCTGCTGCTCAGTTAACCTCGGACTGTCCTGGCAGTCTGGGAATACCTTTCTTGATACTGCTTGGCAGTACTCTGTGCCTATAAGTTTGGGCAGACCCTCTGTCATTGCTATCAGAACCCTACAGTCCTGTGTCCCTGATTGGGTCCACCTGTTACTTGTCCAGGGCCTTCAATTGTCTCCACATTGCCTAGTCTGTCCTGACTACCCTAAGTATAGAGTGTAGTAGTGGCCTCCTACTTCACTACCTCATTTGTGGCTCGTTCTATCCTGGTGTTTCTCTCTGCGGAGAGAGTCTCCATTGACCTCTGTATTACTAGGGCCTGCTGGTATCCCTTGGCCTAGTAGTTTTCTCTGCTCCACTGTCTCGTCAAGGATTCACACGAACTGTTAACCTGACCCGTGTCAGTATTGTATCATTTATATCTACTGGACCCGTGTGGGTTACTGTATACTATTGTAACCAGACTTGTGACAGTATTGTATCATTTGTATCTACTGGACCCGTGTGGGTTACCTTATTTCTTGTATTATTAATAAACTGTGTTTTACCATAACCTCCCGAGTCTGTGTGTCAAAAAAAAGTTACAACATTGTGTATCTGCATATTGGGAGAGAGGTCTAGGGCATAGGCTACAGGGTTCACACATCCAAGGATACGGAAAGGCCCCACAAAGCGGGGATCCAGTTTCTGAGAGGGCACTAGGAGGTGGAGATTTCTGGAGGACAACAAGACCCTCTCCCTGACCTGGTAGGAGGGTGCAGGAAGGCATTTACGATTGGCCTGGGATTGTTGTGAGCGTCACATGACTCTTGGTCCTGCACCCATATCTAACAGATTCGCTGGAGATGCCGGTATCCCCTTGGGAGAGAATGAATCTGGAATCATGGAGGGTTGATACCCATAATTCATCATGAAGGTGGAGAGCCAGGTATAAGCCAAGACAGCACTGTTATGAGAAAACTCCGCCCAAGGTAGTAGGTCTGTGTTCTGATGGCCTGAGACGTAGCACTGCAGGAATTGCTTCAAGGCCTGATTAGCCCTTGCTGTTTCCCCATTCAATTGTGGGTGATATGCCGAGGAGAAGGAGAGTTGGATACCTAGTTGCACACAGAAGGCCCTCCAGAATCCCGATACAAACTGGCTACCCTGTTCGTAAACTTTAGGAAGCCAACAGACCTCTTTGACAAAGACTGCAGCCAATTCCAAGGCATGTTACTAGAGGTATTCCAGTTGGACAGCTTCTGTGGATTCGTAGAAACTGTTCAAATGATCAAGAATTTAAACTCCAAGCTGAATTGTTAACTCAACATTTTTTAGATCGAGGTTATCCCCATAGCATGATTTATAATGCTTATAAGAGGGCCCATGACACTGAGCAATCGTCCCTACTGTTGAACCAGAGATTTGAGGGAGATGGACCCGAAATTAATCCTAAACCTATATTCGTTACTGATTTCAGTAGAGAGTTTAATAACATTAAGAGTATTATTAATAAGTATTTACCCATTTTATTGGGGGATAGTAGGTTGAGATCAGTAATGGAAGGTGGCATCAAATATGTGGCTAGGAAGGCACCCACATTAGGTAGAAAATTGTCCCCTAGTTTTTTTCACTCTGTTCCCAAAACAACACCTACTTGGTTGAGTACTAGGGGTATGTTTAAATGTGGGGAGAGAAGGTGTATTTCGTGTATGTATGTGAAGATGGGTAGTGATTTTACCAATTTGGTTACTAAAAGGACATTTAGTATCAGACAATATATTAATTGTCGTACCACTAATGTGGTTTATCTCGTGACATGTGCAGAGTGTGGTTCTCAGTATGTGGTTAGGACTACCCGGACTTTAAAGGAACGGATGCGAGAACACATTCTGCACATAAATAATAAGGACATGAATAAACCGGTGGCACAACATTTTTTCACTTGTAATGGTGGAGATTTGACAAAGTTCTTTTTTCAGGGTATTGAGAGAGTGGTAGTCCCAGAACGAGGAGGGGACATTAGGATCTTACTTGACAGATGTGAGGTTAAGTGGATCTTATATCTTAAGACACGCTCACCAGGAGGAATGAATTCAGACCATGATGAAACCTTGTTTATACATCATCGTTAATCTATATTCTTTTGAATGACCTTTTATTGATATCATTACATTTGGTCTATATATTTGCTCCTCTTTTTTGTGAAGCTTTTTATTGAGATATATATGTTTTCTTTCTCTATATTTATACATGTGTTTCTTATATGTTTTTTATATGTATAATGATGTATAAGTATTGATGTGTCATGTCTTTTTTTATACTATTCATATGATTGCTTAGATGTCTATTACTTTACTTTTGGTGTTGTATCTGGCCGGATACATGGATTGAGTACTCTAGTACCGATAGTTTTGGACTTGAGTGCTTTGGATCAGGGAGGCAGGTCAAATATGACATATATGATTGGCTGATTTGAATTGTGAGACGGTATTTAAAAGCAATTTTTGTAATGGTATGTTATGCCTATGATTAAGTGCGCTATTGCATACGAAACACGTTAGGCGTTGTCCTTGTTCTGTCAAATGTTCTATGTTATTTCATCCATGATTTTATTGATTTTTCCAATAAACCGTACTTTTATGTGGATGTTTGGCTGGGTCTGATCCGTTTGACGGTTCTCGTGGAGCGCCTCCTTCCTGTGTCTTCCCGTCTGTAGAAATCTTTGCTGAGATTGATGGGGGCTGCTCCGGGACCACTGACCTTACAATAACGGGTGAGTTTGGCTTCAGCTGGTACATTGTGACTACCTACTGTTGATACTGTATCTATTTAGAGTAATAAGTAGCAACTGCATATTCCATCTGTTACAATTGCATACAGACTAGACAGACAGAGACAAAGGCAACAATATCTTTGTTAAGTTCTGGCGGGAAACATACCAGAGAAGCTGGTTCTTACCGGGATGCCCTGCTGACTTCGTATCATGGTTTGTTGAAAGTACGGTACGGATGTTACAGCACCCAGGAGCAGTCTCAGCAGGTGCATCTGTTACAGTTTTATTGACTCTCAGACACAGAAGGTGAGATAAAACACAGTTTTATTGAAGAAGCTCAGAAAAGATAACCCTTACGGGTCCAGCAGTAATTATATAAACAATACAGTACTGACACAGGACAGGTTATGGCAAGATAAATACCCACACTGGTCCAGTATATGTACAATACAGAATTTACAATATACTGACACAGGTCAGGCAACTTTTATGTGAAACTCAAACCGAGGCAGCTAGGAATAGGTTACTATTAGGCCAGGAATGCTGACAGACCCTAATAGTGCGAGGCCCTTAAGACTCCCACTCTGCAGGGAGTGCTTAAATAGCGAGAAACTCCCAGTAGACAACGGAGGCCCAGGATCAACTTTAGGACTGCCTTAGCAGTAACAGAGGATTGAGACAGTATGCCCGGGAGGGCACCCAATGGAGACTGCATGGTAGAATAACCAGTGAAATAGTGGCACCTTCCCCGAAGTGGTTAACGAATGCTAAGACCAATAACGACTTCCTGATGTAAGCACAGCCTGAGGCGCCCAAAGTAACACCCACCTCAGCTAAGTCAGGAAGGAGGGTCAAGCGTACCATGGTGCACTGATGGAATAGACACCAGAATGTCGCCCACACTACAATGACTGAACAGAGACTAGACTGCAGGAGTGGCACTGAGGCACAATGGAACTCTCCAGAGACAGAAGCCTAGAGGAGGACCCCAAACCGAGGACCGGAATGGGATCGCAGGCACTAGAGATACACAGGAGCAGCAGCCCTACCGGGCCAGTACACAGAGCAGGAAAGTCAGCCAATCCGAGATGGTGCACAGAGCAGGAACGTCAGCCGGGCCGGGTTGCCACACAGAGCAGGAACGTTAGCCAATACAAATCGGTACACAGAGCAGGAACGTCAGCCAGGCCGGGTTGGTACATAGAGCAGGAATGGATACAGCAGAGTAGTCAGGCAGTCCGAGTCGGTACACAGGCAGGAACACATGTAGCAGAGTAGTCAGGCAGTCCAGGTCGGTACACAGAGATCACACGAGAACTGGAACAAGCACTGCTAACGGAAACACCATGAAAGGGCACCGGATAAGTGACAAGGCCCAGTATTTAAGGATAAATACTGGACGGGACAAAGTCACTGCAACCAATAAGCATCAGCGGTAGACAGAGACCGACAGAATTTCGCCAGCATAGCACGGGCACCGTGATAGCATCTACTTGGATGACCCATATTCTCTCCCCTTGGGGATATGTTATGCTTGTACGTATGGTGGCCAGTACTGAGTCCGGAGGGATAATAGGACTAGGAGGGCTCTCTTCTTTAGTGCCCAAGAACTGTCTGGATAGGGCATCAGCCTGTACATTTTTGATGCTCGGCAGATACGAGACCACATAATTAAAACAGCACAAAAATAAGGCCCATCAGGCCTGTCTTGTAGTTAAGCGCTTAGCTTTGGACAGGTATGTGAGGTTTTTATGATCCGTGGGGATTAGGATTGGTACTGAAGTTCCCTCAAGCAAATGCCTCCATTCTTTGAGAGAGAGTATTATTACCAGCAACTCACAGTCACCAGTTTCATAGTTGCACTCCCAGGACTGCTTCGAGAAATACCCACATGGGTGCAATTGGCTCTCAGGAGTAGGATGTTGAGACAGGAGGGCTCCTACTCCTGTCTCAAGCCCATCGACCTCAAGTATTAATGGAAGCTCTGGTTTCAGGTGTGCCAAAATGGGTGCTGTGGCAAAGGCGACTTTTAATGTCTCAAATGCTTTTATGGCTTCCGGAGACCAGTTTGTGGAGTTACTGTCTTTTTTGGTCATTTCGGTAAGGGGTTTTACAATCGAGGAAATATTGTGGATAAATTTCCCGTAATAATTAGCGAACCCAATGAAACATTGAAGGGAGCGGAGACCTAAGGGTCGCAGCCACTCAAGAACAGACAAGAAGGGATCAGGAACCAAGACAAGTACTCAGCCAAGCCGGTTTCAGGAATATGGAGATCAATGATGTCAGGAACAATCCAGGAGTCAGGAGCCAGAAGGGACGTCTATCATGGTGCCCGTGCTTTTTGCAGCAGGCGGCAACATTCTGACTGCTAGTTTGCATCTCTGGTTACTGATTGGCTAGTACCTTTTGTCTCCTCCCAGTGATGGCCTTTATATACCCTGTCATTTCCAGGGTACGGTGCCCTTTCGTGGTGTATTTGTTCCTGCATTCTGTTCCGTTATTGCCTACTGTGTATGACCTGGCCTGCCTGACAGTGTTCCTGAGTTTGTTGTTCTTCAATTACACCATTGCTGACTGTATCTGGCTGAGGACCCGCTCCATTGCTGACTGTATCTGGCTGAGGACCCATTTCCATTACCGACTGTATCCAGCTGAGGACCCACTCCGTTGCTGACTGTATCTGGCTGAGGACCCGTTTCCGTTACCGACTGTATCCAGCTGAGATCCCGCTCCGTTGCCGACCTGACCTGGCTGAGAACCCGCTTTCATTACTGACTGTATCTGGCTGAGAAGCCGCTCTGTTGCTGACCTGGTCTGGCTGAGAACCCGAGTGTATCTGGCTGAGAACCAGTTTCCGTTTACTCTGTGCTGGGCTGAGTATCCATTCCATGTCTGACTTTCCTGGCTACCAGTTACTCTGTAGGCTGCCTTGTCTCAGAGTGCCATACGTTTCCAGCATACCACTTGTGGTCTCCGCTTTGCTCTCGCTTTTACCTGGTGGTTGCTGTTACTTTAGTCGGTTGCGCCATGTGGCGCTATATTTCTGTCGACTGTTAGCTAGGCATTCTTGCTATGGCTTCTCTCCATACCGCCGTTGGTGGAGTGCACAAGTGAAGTACCGGTACAGTGTTCTACCACTGACTGTGTTACTCTGATCTCTCCGTGTCTGCCTTTCATACCTCGCTGGTCTCACTCCCTTTGGGAGTTACAGTATATCTGGGCATTTCCTTGACCCTTTGCATACCTGGACATTCCAGGTAGAGTGTGGCTTATTCCCTCTGCAGGAGCCTCGACTCAAGAGCCAGCGTTGTGTTTACCATCCTTATTAGAGGGGACACTGGTTGTCTATATCTTTATACTTTCTGTGCTGCGATCCACCCCTAGCGTTTTCCTGGGAGAGTTTCCTCAGCCTGTTGCCATCTGGTGCCAGGGTCAGTTTTGCCTCGATCCTTGGGTTCTCTAACACCCAGGCGTCTGGGTTGTGCCAGTATTGTTGCCTCGCTCCTTGGGTTCTGTGCCTTCCAGGTGTCTAGGTTGTGCCAACAGCGTTACCTCGCTCCTCTGAGTTGCGCCAGTCAACGTCATCTGGACCCTCTACCATCTAGGTCCTGTGGTCAGTCTTCTGTCTACTTATCCTGCTGCCTGTCCTGGCCCTAGCCAGGATCCCCAGTGTCGGAGGTTGTCATTATTCTCACATATATCTCCATTACTGGCCTGATACTGTTGTATATACGTACCTGTATATTACTGTGTTGTGTGGGCCCATAGGCCTATCTATGTATTTGAACTTTGTTCTAATAAATTTATTTTAACCTTACCAAACTGTTCTGAGTGTTCATCAAAAACCATGACAACGTCAGAGGAAGCAGGTCATGCACAGATAATCAGCAACTCAGGATAACGCGCTTGCAGCCAGAATCTGGATTAGCTCAGATAGCAGCAGAGTTAGAGCAGATCAGCCAAACCTTGACATAGTGTTTGGAGAGTGGTAGCGGAAGCAAATGAGAGCATCCAGACTAGCATTCAAGGGAGCCCACACCATTCACCTGATCTTGGGAGTCCCCTACCCCCCACAGCATTGTCCATGTGGAACATGATCCTGAAGAAGGCAAAATTGCCACCACCACAATAATACCACCACCACCAGGAGGAGCACAGATCAGCTGCCTGTGCCTTCTGCTACTGCTGCCAGTCTGCCTTCTTCACATCATCAAGAAATGGCAAGTGTGACATTAGGGGACTCTCTGTCCCATTGCTCGTCAACTCCTCCAAGCAGCAGCAAGCTTTTGGAATTTGCAACTGCTCTAATTCCTGCTGCTGGGTTACAAGGGGTGCAGGATGCTGAGGAACAGGCTAGTGTGCCACAGACCAGCATGGATACAGTGAAAATGGGGTTGACAAGTAACACACGATTACTAGGACAGGTTCCACTTGCCAGAAGCAGCAACACATATACCAGAAGTGGTGTGGACTACTTATGGTGCTGCTACTTCCTCAGGCTCATCACTGGAGCTAGTCGTGGCACGTGGAACCTTCATGATGCATCACCCATGTTACTGCTGTTGTGATCCCATTCCCTTTCAGCTGCCTAATCATCTTGTTGCTTAAACAAATCAGTAGCAGAAAGAACAGCAGTTGCAAATTATGCATTTATGGACTCAGGAGGATATTTGACAATGGCCAGTGGCCACTGGTCAACATGATCTTCTGGCACTAGGCCAGTAGGGCATTTTATTTTTCCTAAGGGCTTGTGCTTTAAAAAACAAAACAAAACATAGTCCTACAAAAAAGATTGGGGGGTTTGTTTCTATTAAGCCTAAGTCCTACAAATCAATGTTTCCTTAGGGCTTGTGCCAAAACAAGCTTAAGTCCTACAAATCAATATTTCTTCAGGGCTTGTGCCTCTAGTAAGTCTAAGTCCTACAAATCAATGTTTCCTCAGGACTTGGGCTTGTAACAACAAATCTAACAAATCATCCTCTACAAAATACTCTATCAAGTCAAGTATCAGTCCACACCAGTGGCAGCTTATGTCAGGGGGCTCCTTTCTAGCACTTTATATACACATTTCTTATTTTATTTTATTGATTTGTTTTTTAATTAACTGTCCCCCCAATATCAGTCAAGAAACAAATTCCCTGTTCAACTGATTAATTCTCCAGACTCAACCCAACAACACAAGCACCCTCCTCAGACCTCTTTTATATCATGTCTTATGGGTTTTTTTTAGTTGTATTTTGGATTTATTTTTTTATTAACTGCCCCCCCAATACCAGTAAACAAACACCATAAAAAAAAATTCCCTGTCCCCACACCCCACCACCACAGGCATCCTCATGCCCTTTTTATACTATGCCTTTGGGAAACAAAATAATATTTGCTAAGTGTTATGTGTAAGTTCAATGTTCCCATTGATTTCAATGGAATGAGCTAGGCGAAAAAAGTAGAAAATCTGCACTTTTCGTGGGAAATTAGTCGCCATGCTGGAAGTGACATTATTCGCCATTTCAGTTTGAGGTAAAAATTTTTTTTACTTCTGAACAAGCATATTTTAAATGATAAAGTGATGCTACTGGAATTTCGGTATAAGCATCAAATAATAAAAACATTATTATTATTATAAATATAATAAATAAATAATTCCCCCAACCATCGCTGAGTTCAAATGCCTGAATGATATTATTTAAATTAACTTTAGTCTCAATTTTTCAGAGAGAAGAGGGAAAGATAAGAAGAGTAGGCAAGCATGGCTATTCTAAATTGAATATATAGAGAGTTTCCATCTGTTGACATTTCCTGTGCCATACAAAAACTTAAGGTTACTCAGAGAAGTATGGAGTGTAATATTAAGAATAAAACAAAAAGAGACCAAAAAATATGTGCATGGATTCAACAACAAAGGTTGATGACATAATTGAAAGAGTAAAGTACATTAAATGGAAATGGGCAGGCAAAATAGCAAGAAGACCTGATGGTAGATGGACCAAACACATTTTGGAATGGATTTGATACTAAACGCCCAAGAAGAAGACCAAAGACAAGATTGGTAGATAAAATTAGCAAATTTGTCGGTACACAGTGGCAACAAAAAGCATGGGACAAAAGTTGCTGAGGAGGCCTACGTTTTGCAGTGGATTGACAAGAGTTGAAGATTATATGTATATATACATATCATGAAGAAGAAGTTGGTCATGTGACCAACATTCCACCTGCCTGACACACACACACACACACACACACACACACACACACACACACACGGATGTCAGTAAGGAGTAGTTATTCATAGCTCCAGCCTTGAGAGCATAATTTTCCCATAAGGAACTCCTGTGAAAATCTCTACAAGGAGGTACATGAGGGCATTATTTTCAATGGAATGAGTAGGATGGCCATGCCCCCTGCCCACTTCTGTGAAAATCTCTGCAAGGAGTTACATGGGGAGTGATTTTCACTGGAATGGGTAGAGGGACTAAGTTGAATAAGGGCATGTAGTGTGAGTTCCACATACTACAACATCCAACCTCCTTGTTCATTGCTGTCCCCTGCCACTCATGTCTTCCTCATTTTTTCTCTGTCCCATCCCTCTCACCATACCCCTACCATTCTTTCATCACTTTTCATCACTCTCCCACCCCTTTTCTGCCTTGCATCACCCTTCCACTCCCATTTTTAATGCTTTTCATCACCTTATCTCCCTTGCATCACTTCTCATTACACTACCCTCACTCACTATTGATGCATCTCATCCCCCTCACTCTCTTTTTCCACTTTGGTTCTTCTTCCATAACATCCCTTTGGCCTTTTCAGCCCTACCCTTCTGCTTCACTGCACCCAAACACCACTATAACTCACATTACATGGAGACAATCAGATCAGATCCTTACACTGTTAATGAAAGTGCTGTGTCTTCAAACAAATACAATGTTGTTCAAACACTGGGAAGAGGAGAAATCTGGCTGCCGCTGGCAGGCTTACTGCATATTACATGACGCCACCAAATGCTTACTGCATAAGACCTGTATCAAGCATCTGTCCAACATGTGGGCCCTTTGGCAGTGGTTGCACAACTTCAAATGGGACACTGTGTGGGTATGTGTCACAGTGACAGTGTATATGTGCCACTGTGTATGGGTGAAGGTGTATTTGCCCACCTGTGATCTTATACAACCCTCTAAGCCATTTGCTAATAATTAATATATACACATCATCTTAATGTATTATGTTTGTTTAAATATAAGAAAATGGGTTCAGTGGAATTCATATTTTTTTATTTTCACAATTTGTTCAAGCAGTGAAATAATATTCCTTTTCATTGTCAAGAATAGTTAATATTCTTCATTTAGATGAAGATGGGGAAATGAGAAGATGATATCCTCCACAATGAATTTAAGGCCACTAAATTCAGATAATTTGCAATTTATTCACTTGAATAGCTATTTCCAGTGATATTCTGTATAATTTGGTTGGATACAAATGTCCCCTGAATGATCTCTCAAGGAACTACAGATACGCCATTTACTGTAATATGTCAAACAAAAGTCACTGACATTTTTTTCTGGTGCCTTAGAAAGAACGAAAAAAGTAGTGTAACTGTAAAATTATAAAGGGTGGTATAGGGAGAGGTACCATTTTCTCAACAAATTCCAGGCACCAGGTTTCCATTGTGACTAGGAATTACTTTCTGGCTCCTAGGGTTTTAACTTCACTATAAACATGCTGTTTGTTTGTTTTTTGTTTTTTTTTGCAATATAAAAATGAATCAGACCTCATTGGGGGGGCATCAGAATCTCTCCTGAGGCCCCAGCTTTTGATCTCCTAGCCAATAGCACTGGAAAATCATTGCAGGTGACTCTGAGGAGCAAGACCCTCCCTGTTTTCACTTCTAACCTAACTTCCAGGTAGGAGTAGGTGGAATCAGAGAAAGCATCCTCATATTAAATGGCTCCGGTGAAGTGGGTAGAATTCCATGATCCCACTCACAGAAGTTTGGGTAGGATGGAAGCAGGGGGGTGTTGCTCCTCAACATTGCCTACACATCTCCCAGCTCTATCAGCTGGGAAATCAATAGCTGGGGGGCCCTCAGGAGGGGTCTTGATCCCCCTCCCCCCAACAAGGTCTGATTAAATTTTAAATAATCAAACAAAAAACACACCCACACACATTTGGAGACATTGGACAGCCGGCTATAATTTATGTTCTTTATAAGGGGAGAGATGCATGAAAGAGGGGTCCATACTTTGCACTCATATTGAGACACGCATGAGATACCCCTCTCCCCATATGGGTGCATTAGTGTGTGTGTGTGTGTGCTCCATTTATGCCACCTATGGAGCAAACAGGATGTTTGCTCCAAAGCCTGGAAAGCGACACCCAAATGTTCTAAAAAATACAGAGTCCAAATCTTAGAACAAATTAGATGTTTCAGTGCAGTGGGTTTTGCCTGTGAATGCAAAGAGGTTGCAAGTCCAGAGAAAATCAGTGACATGATAGGCAAAACTATTCCTAACTATTTAAATGGGTCTGGATTGCTTTGCAATTCATTGGAGACCTCTCTAGCATTCAAGGGGTTAAAAGTCACACTTAAATCAATGAGAATAATTGACTTTCTCCTTTTCTTCATAATCATGGATACTCAAAGACACAAAATGTGAAGTAGGAGGGCAAGGAACAGCCAAGTTTCCCTGCCCAAGCCCAATGTGTATCACCATGCAACTGGCTATTTTAGGGGATCCTCCTACTTTGTACCTGGTGAAATAACTCTGTTTTAATATAAATTAAAAGCAGTGTCCTTACCAGAATGAGATGTGGTAGCGTGTTATATATAAAACTAGTTGAAGAGCCCGTTACACGGGCCACAGTGCCACTGCCATCAGGTCGCGGGGCAGTCAAGCGTAGTAGCTCTGTATCAGCCATGGCGCGGGCAGTCTCTACTGCGCATGATTGCAGCACACAGCAGCAGTGTCTACTGCTCATGTTGTGGCGTTACACATGATTTAGCAAATTATTATATAGGATGGAGAAGAAAAGTGTGTGTGTTTGACCAAGTGTGCCTGTTTGAAAATATGAAACATACTGTACAACCTGTGACTCTGTAGGTGATTTTGTATTACAACTACCACAATAATAAATATCATGGGAATTGGAGTCCCACAGCAGTTGGTGGAGGCACAGGTTGAACATCCCTGTATGCTTGGGGTTAAAGCAGCTGTGCAAGAATATAGACTCAAGAGAGCCCACTTGACCCAAGCAACAAATGTGTGCTATGAGTTGAGTGGTGGTTCTCTGCTGTGATGACGAGCTTGGCTCCTACATTCATTCCAAATTTGTCAAGCCCTGATTTATAATATATATAGGAAGAAGAAAAAGTGAAACTGTGTGGCTCTAATGGTGATGTACCAAACAATTTCTGAGTAATAGTACAATGAATAATAGAGAAAACTAAAGTAACTACTATCTAAATGGTCGTATAGCGTAAAGGCCCTATGGAAAACAAAACAAAAAAATCTGTGAGAGTGCCTTAGCATCTCAAAGAATACAAATATATATATATATATATATATATATATATATATATATATATATATAAATATTTAAAAAAAATGTTTTTATTGAGATGACAGTAATAGAACATTACAAATTGAATGAGATTGCACATAGTAGTCATATAAAAGAAACAATACATACAGTCAAGAAAATATTATAACATAGAGTTTCAGCTGTCCCGTTTTGATTTTTAAAGTTAAAAAACTAACCTAACCAAAACCAAAACTACCCACCACTATCTCCATCCCGAACCAAGAATCTAGAAAAACTCATCCCACTCACTCTCTCTCCCTCCCCGGGAGACGAGCACAACACCTCTTTCGTTAAGTATTTATAAACGTAGCAGATGACAGCATAGACAGCAATATGTAAAAAAAAAACATTTAAATAGAATAATATTAGGTAGCCATGTGTCACGGAGTGACTAGGAATAACACAACTGAACATAAAGTAAAACTTTATTAAGTAATGAAAAGGCAGGATGTAAGGCAACAGGCAAATAAATTACACAGTAGTAAGACACTGAAGTAAGTGGCAGTCAACAGTGGCACACCTTCACGAGACCAGAGAGGAACAGTGTAGGCACTTTCCTCACCCTTCACAGGACAGGGGGATAACAGCGGAATGGCCCTTGACTACGCAGTTAGGTGGGTATAGTGCAGAGCACTCTATACCCTGTTAGGATGGCATGCCTTCACGAGACCAGAGAGGAACAGTGTAGGCACTTTCCTCACCCTTCACAGGACAGGTGGATAACAGCGTAATGGCCCTTGACTACGCAGTTAGGTGGGTATAGTGCAGAGCACTCTATACCCTGATAGGATGGCACACCTTCATGAGACCAGAGAGGAACAGTGTAGGCACTTTCCTCACCCTTCACAGGACAGGTGGATAACAGCGTAATGGCCTTTGACTACGCAGTTAGGTGGGTATAGTGCAGAGCACTCTATACCCTGATAGGATGGCACACCTTCATGAGACCAGAGAGGAACAGTGTAGGCACATTCCTCACCCTTCACAGGACAGGTGGATAACAGTGGAATGGCCCTTGACTATGCAGTTAGGTGGGTATAGTGCAGAGCACTCTATACCCTGATAGGATAGCATGCCTTCACGAGACCAGAGAGGAACAGTGCAGGCACTTTCCTCACCCTTCACAGGACAGGTGGATAACAACGGAATGGCCCTTGACTACACAGTAAGCATGAGGCAGTGCAGAGCACTCCCAAGCACTGAGTCGGCAAATAAATGGAGCAGACCAGTATCCCCACAGGGGATACACAATACAGTAGCCGATGGAGATAGGCTAGGCAACACGGACTGGCACGGCCACGGGAGGTCAGACACACGGAGTGACTGACAAGCGCAGCTTCTAACAGAAGCAAGTGCAAAGCAGAAGGCACAGGCAGAACAACAACCAACCCGTACAACGGGAAGGTAACAGAGAGCAACGTAAGGGTAAACCAGGAGCCAGCCAAGGGTCACACCGGATCGGGTAGTCAGACATCTCCAATGGTCATAACCGGAACAGGTAGTCAGTGAAGCCAGAGGTCAGAACCGGAACGGGTAGTCAGACGAGCCAGGAGTCAGAACAGGAATGGGTAGTCAGACGAGCCAGGTAATACACAGGAATAGTAAGCACCACACAGAACTAAGCTCAGGTACACTAAGAAAGGGTAATAGGAGTGACACAGAGAGAGGTTTAAAAACTCTGATGGGTAGGTAGAGCAATGACCTCATCAGTGTAGTGCCCTATAAGAATAGCGACTCAGCAAGAGTGACAGTAGCATGTAAACAATGTCACTGCAGGGCAAATGTCAGTCACAGGCAATCACGGGCACCGTGATACCATGGTCTCCAGGAACATCACCAATGGAGCACAAGGCAACAGTTATATATCACATAGCACTCATTGGTAGAGAATTCTAGAATTACAGTAAGAGGTCCATAGACCCCATATCTGATAACATTTGTTCGGTGTTCCCCTATGCAGGTAAAGTCCCTTGTAATGAGGAAGATGATGGTTCACTAAGTTTATCCATTGGACATGTCTGGGAGGATTTTCCGACATCCATGATTGCGCCACAAAATTCGTGCCACAGCCAACAGTTCTCTAATCAACACAGTATGAAAATTTAAGTGAAGTTGATCAGGAAGAATAGAAAATACACATGTCTTCAGGGAAAGTGACGCTTCCCACTGCACTACAGCTGATACAGTAAGAAACACTTACACCCAAAATCTACGGACCGGAGGTCATTCCCACAAAAGGTGCAAGAAAGCAACGCCTGCCTCCCCACACCTCCTGCAACAATCACTATCCACCCTACCCATTCGAAAGCGTTGCACAGGAGTGTAATAGGATCTATACAAAATCTTGAGCAGAATCAGTTGATGTCAGAGCCATGCCCCATTCACAGTCCTCAAAGGCACCCACATCAGCTTCCCATTTAAGCCTAAGTTCATCCTCTGCCCCAACAGAAACCCTAGCAAGCCATGTATAAATCAACGATACAGGTTTAAGGGGTTGTCTCCAAGAATACAAATATTTAATCACATATAAAATACACAATATCACTATGGGGTAAACATAATAAAAAAGTATATATAAATTATGGTACCATAATGATAATGTTATATCAAAATGTAAAAAAAGAATTGATTATAAAATTGGATTAAATAGCTCATGATAATTTACCCCTATATGAAGCTACATGGTTGCCCTGGTTTATATATGTAACGTGGTCAAGTGATTGGAAGATACCATGGTTTGTCCCCAATGGGCTAGTGCAATAACTGTTTGTACCTGTTGGTTTGTCATGGCCAGTGCTCCAGTGACACTGAAGTTTGTCTACGTGAAGTGGGTTGAATGTGTGTGAGAGCATGAAGGAATGTTTGGTATTTCAGGGTAGAAAATGTATAGTGGTGATATGTGCTAACGTGCTAATTCATTAACATTGTCTACTTATTTTTTATATATGTTTTGAAGCATTAAATTTTGTCCTGTTTTAAATGTATGTTTACTGAAAAAGAGAAATAAAGAATACTAAAAAAGTTCCCGAAACATGGAAAAATGCAGAAGTCGACTGGATAAAAAAGGTGATAAGGCAGATCTAAAAAAACTACAGGTCAATATGCCTTTTGCCAATGGTTTTCACGGTTTGCACAAAAGTATTATCAAGAAGAATGGACATAATACTTAGCACAGCACAACCTAAAGAGCAAGCAGGTTTCAGGAGTGGTTTCAGTACAATAGACCATATCCAGACAGTGCAACAAGTTATGGAGAGACATAATGAATACAAACTTCCATTATGCATAGCCTTCATTGATTACAAAAAGACCTTTGACTCAGTGAAAATGCAAGCAATAATCAATTCCCTGATCAACCAATGAATAGATAGTGCTTACATTGATATCCTTTAATCAATATATGAAAAGGCAACTGCATCAATACATGTCAACAATGATAAAGTCTAATCAACATAGAAAAAGGAGTCTGACAAGAAAACACGATCTCTCCAAAACTGTTTTCTGCTTGTTTAGACAAAAAAGAATTTAAGATCAAAGGAGACTTCCTACATCATCTACTTTTTGCAGATGATATATTCTTTGCAAGCAGTCCTGATTCGGAAGAACTACAAGAAAGCATTTGAAAAGTTACAACAGGGAAGCAAAAATTTTGGTCTGAAGATGAATATCAACAAAAAACAAGTCATGTTTAACTAATTTACCATACCAAAATCACAGTAGATTGACAAGAACAAAAAGAAATATGGGTGGTATTGTATTGGAGAAAGCAGAGATCTAACAATTCCTCAGCTGTCGGACTTGATCCCACACTCCAAAAGTTCCAATACTCAAAAAGAAAATCCCATATAGTCTGGAGCTCGAGTGAATGGTGGAGAGAAAACTATACACAGATAACAGAGACAACAGATCAATGACACCTCAATGATAATAAAACCTTTAATGTAACCATAGAACATGCATCCATGTCCACAGTATATTTTCAAATGTTTAAAGTAAAAATAATGTAAAAAGGATATGGGTGTCACATCCACTAATCAAGAAAAGACACCAACTGCACCATACATTCAATGTGGTATAAAAAATGCTGGGATGTCTTTATGCAGCACCAATTCACCCACAAGAAATGGATTCTATGTATATATCTCTTTTTTATTTCAAACAATGTTGAAAGAATGTATAAAAAATACTGGGATGTCCTTATGAAGCGATATTATAACTATACTCTCATCATAAAAGATAGATAAAAAACTCTGTAAAATAATAAAACCTATTTCCTAAAACATAAACCATAGCCCTTAAAAAGGGAAATATGATTTCTCTACTAAATACTCTGTCCCTATCTATATATACCGATATATATATAAAAATATAATAAAATGTATATATACATATACAATTATAATGAACAAAAGAGAAGAGCTTCTCTATTTAAATGGCTATGGTATATCTTTCCAAAGAGAAAATCAATATAGTGCACCCATATTTGATCCAACAGACAGTCCACCGAAATATGACCTCTTAAAGGTAATGTTAAAAAAATAAAATATGCTTTTAAGGTGAATATTGGATTGTCCAAAAGTTATATTTTCAAATATATGATGGTCAATGCACATAAATCATTCCATATATATATGGACTAGCTTGTAAGGACCATTTGATCTCTTTATTTAAAGGCAAATATTTGAGTCTAAACCACCTTGAATCACTTTTCTTTAAGGTAAACATTTAAGTTTGGACCATTTTCACAGAGCACATTTGGTTATTTTGGAGTTGGTATTTGAACTACAATGTGGCAATACACCGCAACATATATCTGGAAGCTGATACAAAACTAGCAACTCAAGATTGCACATCCACACTCCATTTATCTTATGCCTTACTTGTTTGTCCGTTTTGTCAAACTTCTCTTTTCCCCACTTGTCTGCCTCTTTCCTTAATTGAACGGCGTTCTCAAACTCAAATCTGTGGTTTGCTTTCAATGTCTCCAATGTCACCTCGGCGGCATCTTAGATCTCTTTCTCTCTCTCTCTCTCTCTGTCTCTCTCTAGCAGAAGATGAATGTACTTGTGATTTCATGGATTTGGAAAACTTAGTAGTACACTCTTTAAGACAAATTTACCACTCTGCCTCAAGCAGAAGGTTTTTGACCAATGTGTCCTCCCAGTCCTTACGTATGACTGTGAAACATGGACACTGAATGCCTACACCATACAAAAACTTAAGGTTACACAGAGAAATCTGGAGCTGCAAATTCTAAACATAAAAAAAGAGACCAAAAAAGTGTGCACAGATTTGTCAGATAACAAAAGTCTATGATATAATTGAAAGAGTAAAGTGCCTGAAATGGAAATAGGCAGGCTACATGGCAAGAAGACCTGACGGTAGATGGACCAAACACATTTTGGAATAGATTCTACTTGATACCAATTGTCCAAGAAGAAGAACAAAGACAAGATGGGTAGATGAAATTACCAAATTTGTTGGTACACAGTTACAACAAAAGGCACAGAACTGAGTTGTTGGAGGCTTTCTGAGTAGGCCTTCATCCTGCAGTGGATCAATCAACAATGGCTGAAGAAGATTATGATGTTGATATATATATATATATATATATATATATATATATATATACAGGGCTTATAATTTTAAGTCCTTTGCTACTAGCCAGACCTGAAAAATTACTTGCCACTGCAAGCCAAAACATACCCACCAGGGCTGAATTTCTACTCGCCAGGGCTAAATTTTCACTCGCCATTGGCTAGTGGCGAGTGGAAATTTTGAGCCCTGTACATATATATATATATATACATACACAAACACACACCACAGATATAGTGTCTATACAGTATTCCCACCAAACTACAACATCAAGGGCACATTTTGCTGTAGATCTAATGCTGCCAGCCTCATCGTGTGTGGGAAATGTGCCAACATAGGATTATATGTAGTTGAGAGAAGGCACATTTTAAGTAGATGGAAGAGTCTTCATAGGTTCTTTATTAAACAGAAAAAATATACACTCGTGGGGAAACTTTTTAGTGAAAATGGACAGAATATTAGTTATCTTAGGGTCATTGTACTGATAGGAAACTTGCAGACACAGAGATATATAAATATTTGGAAGTACAAACTGATGATCGAATTTCATAGTCTAAAAGGGATAGTATGGCTGGAAATAAATGCAGGTCCAATTAACCCTCATATGTAGTGGGCCATTTAGAGTTGCATTTCAATATTCTCTGATTTAGAGTTCAACAGTAATTCAATTAAAAATGATACCCCTCTGCCCTTTTTACCTCATGTATGCTTCCTCTCCTCAGATGTGGAATACAATAATGTGACCGGACAGCTCACAATGATGGACAATCTTAAGGAAAACTTGTGTTACGGTTTTATTTGACACTCAGACACAGTTGGTGAGATAAAACACAGTTTTATTGAACAGACTCAGAAATGATAACCCTCACGGGTCCAGTAATATATATATATATACAATATAGTACTGACACAGGACAGGTTACAGCAATATATATGTCCACACGGGTCCAGTATATGTACAATACAGAAATTACAATATACTGACACAGGTCAGGCAAAGTTTGTGTGAAACTCAACTGAGGCAGCAATTAAGGGGTTACTATTAGGCCAGTAATGCTGGCAGGCCCTAATAGTGCAAGGCCCTTAAGACTCTCACTCTGCAGAGAGTGCTTAAATAGTGAGAAACACCCAGAAGACATCGGAGGCCCAGGGTAAGCTTATAGACTGCTGTAGCAGTAATGGAGGACTGAGACAGTATGCCCGGGATGGCACCCAACGGAAACTATACAGTAGAATAGCCTGTGAATAATGGCACCTTCCCCGAAGGGGTTAACGAACGCAAAGACCAATGTCGACTGCCCGTTCGTACACACAGCCTGAGGCACCCAACCTCAGCGATTTGGCAGGAAGGAGGGTCAAGCATACCGTGGTGCACAGATGGGAATAGCCACTGGAATGTCGCCCTCACAATACAGACTGGACCGAGACTAGGCTGCAGGAGTGGCACTGAGGCACAATGGTACTGTCCAGAGACAGAAGCCCAGAGGAGAACCCCAAACCGAGGACCGGAATGGGACCGCAGGCAGTAGAGATACACAGGAGATGTAGCCCTAACGGGCCGGTACACAGGCAGGAACATCAGCCAATCAGAGTCGGTACACAGCGCAGGAACGTCAGCCAGGCCGGGACGGTACACAGTGCAGGAATGTCAGCCAATCTGAGTCGGTACACAGAGCAGGAACATCAGCTGGGCTGGGTCAGTACACAGAGAAGGAATGGATACAGCAGAGTAGTCAGGCAGTCCGGGTCGGTACACAGGCATGAACGGATACAGCAGAGTAGTCAGGCAGTCCAGGTCGGTACACAGAAATCACACAAGAACTGGAACAAGCGCTGTTAACAGAAACACCATGAAAGGGCACCGGAGAAGTGACAAGGCACAGTATTTAAGGACAAATACTGGGCAGGACAAAGCCAATAAACGTCAGCAGAAAACAAAGACTGACAGAATGTCACCAGCATAGCATGGGCACCGTGATAACTTTGCCCCCTTGACAAAGGAGGGCAAGATTTTTCTTATGCTTACTGAAGATTGTCCCTCGTAATGAGGTAAAAGGGTCAAGTTATTCCACACAAACTGCAAACTCACAAAAACCCACTGACAGTGACCAGCATTTAATCTATTAACACTTCAAAAGGGAGAGACTGTATGAAATATCACATTTCTTATTTGGAGATGGATTTTATTGCAGACTACATAGATTTCCATACTGGAGTATAAGGAGTAATTTAAGAGAGCTTGGTGATAAGATTGTCATATGCAATACAATTCAATTCAATCAAAAATTATTTCCCACTGGAATTAATGTATGATCATTATCTGCAGTATGTTCTGTGGTATGTATTGACATTTCTGTTTATATTTTTGAGGTTTTCAGTTCTCATTCTGTAATATACCTGGCAAAGAAATAATAAGCCAGCATGTGGATGCTCCTTAAGGGTAATCAGGAGATATTTGTAGAGGATAATTCTTTTTACACTGATGTAACCATAACCGATTGTCATTGTACTTATACAAAAAATTCAAAATTTTCAAGGATGTGGATATCCTGCAGCTATTGTCCTCACAGAGATCTGACCACCTCTTCATTGATGGAAATATATATAAATAAATAGGAACAGCATTGACACCTCTTCTGTACAAACTTGGCCCCTTTGAATCTGACATTGCTAATATCAAAACCAAACTGTCTCTAATTTACATATCATTTTGACTTGATAGTGAAAACCAAAGCATGCACATCTTTACTGAAAACATTTTCTCTGTCTGGAAAAATAACTATTTAGGGAGTGAACATTAAGAATTTGCAGTAAAGATGTACATGGTGTGGTTTTCACTCAAGTTAAAATTATCCTTGAATTAGAAACAATTCAGTTTTGGATCATACATAATCAGTGTTGTATTAATTAAAAGAGGCTAAATTTGTACAGAAGTGGTGTCAGTGCTAGCTCTGTTTATTTATATTTAATAGATGAAAAAGAGACCTAAGTGGTCTTGAAAGCTTGCACTCTAAAACTACTCAGATGATGAAGGTATAACATCACGTACCTGCTTAATTGCACAAGGAACTGCCACAAGAAAATATTCCAGCTTAAAGGGATAGTATTACTTCAAAATTACTATCCCTCATATTGTAGCCCTTAATAAACGGAGTTAAATGACACCAGCGGCATCTCTCAGACCTTTATGGTGTAAGAGATAGCCGCTTTCAAAGTTTCCTCTCCCCTGCTGTCAGCGTTCTGCTGCCAACAGGGGAATCCGGTCCCAGGACAGGTGGAGGCTCTTAAACAGAGCCGATATCTCGTTATGGAAGGAAAAATGATTCATCGAAACAGTTTCAATTAATCATTTTTCCTTCCATAACAAGATATCGGCTCTGCTGAAGAGCCTCCTCTTGATTCAGAGACCGGATTCTCCTGCTGGCAGCAGAACGCTGACAGCAGGGGAGAAGAAACTTTGAAAGCGGCTATCTCTTAAACCATAAAGGTTTGAGAGATGCCGCTGGTGTCATTTAACTCAGTTTATTAAGGGCTACAATAAGAGGGATAGTAATTTTGAAGTAATACTATCCCTTTAAGGCTAAGATATTATATACACATGCGATCTTCCACGTGGTAAAACTTGATAAAAAGCCTATAACTAAGTTTTCATATTCCCTGTAATTTCAATGACTTACCAAGCAGAAGAAGCATGAACGTGATACAGAGGTTCATTGTCCTTTCACTCTGGAGCGACTCCAACCCATCAATTGAATTGTTTCACCTAGTGAGGAGAAAACATTAAAATTATATATAAAAACTGCATTTATAAAATGCACATACATTTCTATTAACCTGATATACTGGCTGCTACAGAATTATATCACATTTTATTTATTTATTGTATACATTATTTGTCTGAATATTGCAAAATTTGCATTCCCAGTACATCACACTGAATTTTGGAGTATTTGGGTCTTTTCTCCCTTCCTGCCCAGAAAAGTCCCCAGAACAGATTTCCTGCCTATAAGATTTGCAGTGATTCCACTGATTTCGATGCAATGAGCCGGGAGAGAAAATAAAAAATTGGCACTTTACGTGAAAAAATTTCCCACTGCAAAAAGTGTGATTTTTCTCCTGTTTCTCTTTTGAGACAAAAAATTTTGCCTACTAGAAAGTCAGAGTTGGCTCTTTCTTCTCCTCTGACCATGCTCAATCACGTGATCAGGAGTCCGATTACCCAGTGATTCTCTGTGCTCCAGGGCTGGAGAGCTACTCATTGATTGGGTAAAGCAATGGAGAAAAAAACTACATTGCCCAGAATTATCTTTTTCCTGGTCTTACTTCTGATTGGTTAAGTGCCTTTTCTGGCTGTCATCTTACTTTTCCATATCTTATACAGTGCAGCTGTTGACTGTCACTCGCTCTCTCTCCAGTTTAACCATTTGCATACCAGATAAGTTATTTCTGGGTCTTACTGAGGGCTTTGCTTTAGGATGATGTTACTTTTAGCTAGTTTCTGTAGACATGTCTGGCCCTAAATGTCATATGGAAAAAAACAATCTTAAGGTTTCTTTTACCCCCAACTCACTGTTCCTCATGCCATGGTTAGCTTCCAAGGAAAATTCTGGGTCTATATGTCCCCCCTGTACTGTAGCCCTACTACTCCCCTGAGACCATCTAGCACTGATCGAGATCCATCTTGGGTTAAAATGCTGATATCCTTTGTGTCATCCATCTTCTCTTCTATTCAGGGGGTCCTCCATTCTTGGAGACCCATGCCCACCACCAGTCTGGTTGATCCTGTTTCTAGTAGACATACCCAGGTAATTGGGACATCATCTGATGAGGAAGTGGATTCATGGGAAGATATAGAATCTTCCTTGTCCTCCAGGCTGATCCTGTTCCTTCTGTGAAGTGGCTTATCAGAGCAGTGTTGCAGACCCTTAAGGTCTCTAAAAGCTCTAATGGGGGGTCTGCTTCTCTGTATATTTTACAGAGATGCAAGAAAGACTCTTTAGTCTTCCCTCCTAACATCCTTTATCAGATTCTCCTAGAGGAGTGGAAAACTCCAGACAAAAGGCTTTTTCTAAACTCTATCCTTTTTACAGTTGAGGCGTGAGCACAGTGGGCTTCTCCCCAGCAATTTACCCTCATCTATCACGCTTATACAAAAACACAGCTCTTCCACTGGCAGATGTAACTGGCCTTAATGATCAGTCTTGAGTCCCTTCCAAAGTGTCATTTTACAGTTACTGGGGTAGCTTTGTGTTCCATCTTTGCTTCAGTGTGGTTTAATAGCGCTATAGCTGTATGGGTGAACAGCTCTCTGACACACTGTGCTCCGCGACTTCTTTTAATTATGCTTGCTAACATATTGAAAGCCATTGTGTATATTACTGAAGCCCTTTTTGATGAGGGAAGGATCTCCAGTTAGGCCTCTGCCTTTTCTGTTGCTGTGCTCTGCACCTTGCAAGTAAAGATCTGGTCCATGAAGGAAGGAGAGAAGGGGGTAAGGGAAGAGAGGAGGGGAAGAGAGGAAGAGAAAGGGGAAAAAAAGGGAAAAAACCCGCTGCCCCACACTGAAACCAATAATGGTAATTATCAAATTTGAGATTTATAAACTCTTAATCAGTGGATGGGAATGGGGAGAGACTGTGCTTGGTGGTGCCTGCGCTTTATCACTACCACTACCACTATGTTAATACTATGGGTAAGTTTGCTTCTAGGCTTCTCATTGGCCACATAGGGTCACTCCTTATGTCTTTATATCTAGCTATATATTTCTGTTCCTTGGCATGCTTACACTTCCCAACACATTGATGTTTTCACTCTTTGGTGCTCAGCTCCAGGGTTGGGGGAGGGTTGCCTTGTCTACATGAGTCCTGGATGTGGGTTAGTTTTTTTTTTCCATGAATTTTTCCCTCCATGTTGTTGATTTTGGATCTTCTCTCACCTTCCTACAAGAAATACTAGGAGAAACTTAAAAAATTGGACAGCGAAACATCCCTGTTATTTTACATTTTGTTGTATATGTGCTTGATATACTTCTGTAGAAGATTAATCTCTTGTATTTGTCATACGACTATGTAGTACACTCTATCTTCAATAAAAATGAGAAAAAAAAAGATCTGGTCCACAGAACAATCTTCCAAGAAATTACTGGCTTCCTTTTCTTTTGAAGGTAAAACTCTATTTGGTCAGATCTAAAACAGATCATTAGTGAGGCCACTGATGGTAAGATTACCTCTTGCCACAGATTTGTTCTAAACATTCCTTTCTGGTGAGGAAGGTGCATAGATTTTGACCACCCCCTTGCCATTCAGGGTGCAGAGGGTTAAAACCTCTCTTAGTCTCCCCCCACAGCAAAGTCCGGACAGACTTGGCAGAATAAGAAATCCGTTTCAAAATCTAAGTCTGACAAGCCAAAATCTGAAAAGTCCTGGCCTGTCATTATCTGTAGGGGTCTTGTCCACCACTTTAAAGGCACCAGGGCATCCTCTGTGATGGACCAATGGGGTTTGCTTCTTTTTCTCAAAAGTTCTCAGGACCCAGAGTGAGCAGGTCTCTTTATAGACACATCTCCTATCTGCTGGACAAGCAGGTACTGACACCATTCCCAGCTCAAGAGCACTTTACAGACTTTTATTCCAACCTTTTTGTAGTTCAGAAAAAGGACAATGGATGCTACCATAATTTGGAGTAGAAATGTCTCAGCCATTACATGGTTGCTCTCCACTTCAATATGGAATATTTACCCTCTGTTATTTCAGAGATGTGTCCAGAAGAGTTCCTGGCCTCCCTGGATCTTCAGGACACTTAACTAGTAGACACAGGAAGTTCCTTTCTGATCTGGCTGTTATCTCTGTGTCAGTGGAGTCTGGATGTATGTGATAAGGGAGCAAAGGAGATTAACCCCAAATACCCCACATTTCTGTGTGACTGGCTGGGAAGACACGGACAGCTGTGATCCAAGTTTTTTCCTGACCTGGCTATTATCTCTGTCTTAGGGGAGTCTGGGGGGTGTGAGAAGGGAGCAAAGGAGGTTTACCTCAAATACCACAACATTTTGTGTGGCTGAATAGACATTGGCAGCTGTGATCCAAGTTCCTTCCTGATCTGGCTTTTATCTCTGTCCTAGAGGAATCTAGGGGTGTGAGAAGGGAACAAATACCACAAAATGTTGTGTGACCAAGTAGGCACAACAGGCAGATGTAATCTAAGTTCCTTTTCTCTGTTTTCTCTATGGCACTGGAGTCTGGGGTGTGTCAAGGAAACAAAGGAGAATTACCCCAAAGAGCTCAAAAGTCTATGTGACTGACTGGGAAGACACACCAAGTTTCTTCCTGATCTGGCTGTTATCTCTGTCCTAGGGGAGTCTGGGGAAAGAAGCAGGAAAGAAGAGTGTGTTTTTGTTGTTTTTTATTGACAGTGATAGGGTTAAAGGGGACAGTTAAAATAAATAAATAAATACAATTTTAAAAAATTGATAGGTGATAGAGACCCTGACATAAGCTGTGACTGGGGCAGAGAAACTAGACAAGATAGAGTATTTTGTAGAGATCCAAGGCAAGACATCACAGTAAATCAGTTCTACTGTATGCTTTACAATAAAAACACAAAAAGTAGTTGAGTAATGTCCAGAAAACTACTCAGCCACTCTGCAAGACTGATTCCCTTGCCCATCACAATTGTTGGATACAAAATAGTGGGACATTGTATGTGAGGGGTAAATAAATAAATGAGTCTGAAGAGTAATCAATATATGTTTTCACATTATTAATGAAACATAGCAGGCATAAATTACATACATTAGAAATATAGGCTTGAAGATAAAACTATATAATTTTAATTACACACTCTCTTTTATTATTGTATTGTCTATAATCATCTTCAGTTGTATTAATGTATTGAGTGATCGATGGTGCTGTGAGATAGCTCAGTTTATGTCACAGCTGTAGAATCTGTTCAAACCTCCAAGTCGCAAGTTCTAGTTGTGGCAAAATCAACTCAGCCTTCATCCTTCTGAGGTAGATTAAATGAGCAACCAAAAAAAATTAGATGCTTTAACCCTTTGAGTACCAGAAACATATCCAACACGTGTTGAATACATCCCTAGGTCTCAGAAGGTTAACTTATTTTTTTTTTATAAACCCTTGAATACTTGCGAGCACTCAACTTCATTGCATCCACTGTATTGGAGGCCTTGTGAGCAACCAAGCGCTTCATATTGGAATTGTTCAGATGTTTAAAAAATATAGACTAGAAATGTAATTTCAACAATTCTTAAAATGTTATCCTAACAGCATGGTCTAGCAATTTAAAAAATGAATATTCCAAACTTTTCAAGTATCAAAATAAACTAGATCACTATGAGGTTGGTGCAATAAGAAGAAGTTGATTTATTCTGAGGGAACACAATCCTATATAATAATTCTCTAGGATGTTTGTCAGAAGCCGTCATGCACAGTAGAGACTGCTTGCACTGCAGTCATGCTCAGTAGAGACTGCCCGTACTGCAGTCATGCGCAGTACAGACTGCCCGAACGCACCATGGCTGATACGGAGCAGGGCACTCTGAATTCGGACCGGAGTCCTCTCTGCGCACCTTCCTGGGACCGCTTGGTCCCAGGAAGGTGCACAGAGAGGACTACGGTCTGAATTCAGAGCGCCCCACTCTGTATCAGCTGCTGCGCATTTGGGCAGTCTGTACTGAGCATGACTGCAGTACGGGCAGTCTGTACTGAGCATGACTGCAGCGTGGGCAGTGAGCAGAGAGGCTTCGGGCACCAGCCAAGGCTGCTGGGTGGCACTGTGGCCCATGTACATGGGCTTTTAAACTAGTAATACCATAAAAAAACAAATAAAAGCTCCACGGATTTCCATTGATTTAAATGGTGTTTTAATCCCTTTACAATGCAATGATTTGGAGACCTCACTACTATGCAGTCAATAGGTTAATGACGGATTTTTATTTTTCCCTTATGGTACAGATGGTTTACCCCAGAATCACAATTCACAATGTGCTGCACATGCACACCCCTTTGTTACTTAAGGGGTTAATATTTTCTTGGTTTCAAGCATCCAGTGCAATAAACAATATTGGTGTACATTTCTGTCTAGTTTTATACACAGAGTCTGAAAATGTGGAGAGCATGACTTCTTGTCCCATTTGGAAAACTACTAAAAATGTGAACAAAATTAACATACGGAAGGAAAAAAAAAAAAATCCTGCATAACTTTTATATATGATTTTATATTTTCAATAGTTATGTTTTCACATACTTTAAATGATAAAACTATCTGTATTATTATTTATACCTATCATTTGTATTCAGGGAAATAAAAAATACATGATTAAAAACATAAGGAAAATTGAGAGAAAGGATTTGAGGATACTTGCACAACACTGGCGGCGCTGCAGTCATGTGCAGTACTGACTGCCCAAACGTTCTGCTGCTGATACGGAGTGGGGTGCTCCGAATTCAGACTGTAGACTTCTCTGCACACCTTCCTGGGAATGCTGGTCCCAGGAAGGTGTGCAGAGAGGACTCCAGTCAGAATTCAGAGCTCCCCGCTTTGCCTCAGCTGCGGCGCAGGCAGTTGGCTTCTGACAAACATCCCTAGCGAATTATAATATAGGATATTAGTGCTTAGTGAGAAGGAGAAATTTACTATGAGGTGTGTAAAAAATCGTATTGATGGAAAAGTTAATTAATGTTGAAACATTGAGCAGCATTTTTAACCACATTTTTGATCTGTAAAAAATGGAGAAGGGCAACAAATGGTGTTGAAGGATTTATATGTGAAAAATCTAGATCGTGACTAGATAAAATTTTTCAATGCAGGACATTTCACTTTGCTGGACTATGTATGAACCAGTGCAACCCTGTAGTGTGTGTTTTTCACAAGTACCCTGGAAATCTGGTCACATTAGACATACAGTCGTGCTCAAACGTTTGCATACCCTTGAAGAATTGGTAATAAAAGTACCATTTTTAAAGAAAACATGAGTGAGCAGGCAAAACACATTTCTTTCATTTCTTAGGGGATTCATATTCAGCTGTAGGTTATAACAGAATGGCACAATCATAAAACAAAACATGGCAACAAATAAAAAAATAAAATGACCCCTGTTCAAAAGTCTGCATCCCCTAGTTCTTAACACTGTGTATTGCCCTCTTTAGCATCAATGACAGTGTGCAGTCTTTTGTAATAGTTGTCTATGAGGCCCCAAATTCTTGGAGGTGTCATAGCTGCCCATTCGTCTTTGCAAAATGCCTCGAGGTCATGGAAAGTCTTTGATCGTCTTGCATGAACCGCATGTTTAAGATCTTCCCAGAGTGGCTTGATGATATTAAGGTCAGGAGACTGTGATGGCCACTCCAGAACCTTCACCTTTTTCTGCTGTAACCACTGGAGGGTCAGTTTGGCCTTGTGCTTAGGTTCTTTTTTGTGCTGGAAAATCCAAGAGCGTCCCATGCACAGTTTTCATGCAGAAGAATGCAAATTGTCTGCCAGTATTTTCTGATAACATGCTGCATTCATCTTGCCATCAATTTTCACAAGATTCCCCGTGCCTTTAGAGCTCACACACACCCAAAACATCAATGAGCCACGACCATGCTTCATGGTGGGGATGGTATTCTTAGAGTAAAAAAGAATGCAAATGCTAATGTTAATGAAAAGACCTTGGGTAGATGCACTAAGGCATGATATAGAGTTGATAAAGCAGAGATGTCTTCTCCAGTGATAACACTTTGGCAATCTTAGTGCATACGCTCCATATAATAACATAGGAACTGATGAAATGTTCTGACTGGAGAAGTCATCTCTGCTTTTTCACCTCTATATCATGCCTTAGTGCATAACCTCCTTATCAGGTTCCAATGAAAAGTTTCCTTCAGAGATACTGTATTTGGCAATGGCAACCTTGACTCTCAGCCTTCTGATGACATTAATCATTGTCCCTTTGTACATATCTTTGTCATCTCTAAAACCTTGTCTACTCCTGCTGAGCTAATATTTAAACATTCATATGCCCATAAGAATAAAAGTCTTACCCCTCTCCTTCTGCTTTATTCCCTGTCCCCTCCCCCCTCTTTTCATAGTACTCCCCCACAGAATTATTTTGAGTTTCTTCTTTATTGGGTTTACATGTATGATTTACTAAAAATGATCTTGCAGACTTTGATTAATTTTATTAACTGAAATGTGTTCTTGTATTTTTAATTTGTATGATTGCTTTCTGTAAAACATATATAATGTATTTGCTTTTCTTTAATGAAACACAATAAAAATGTATTCATTAAAAAAATATTTTTTTATTTGTCCTGTTTAGTGAAGTTTATTTGCTCTACTTTGTCATTATATATAAAACCCAATGTGCTTTCTTTTGTCCATTTTTTTTTTTTTTAATTTTTGGTTAGTATTCAGGAACTCTCAGTTCTCTGAACTCTATAAATTGTGAAATGTAATGGATTTTTTTGACACAAGTTCCTAATATTGCATAAAGGAGAATTTACAGTAATAATAAACATTGAAAACTGGTTGTAAAATCCAACTCACTGTGTTCTCCGTACTATATTAAGAAGTCCTGCAGCTTTTATAAGTAGAAAGGTAATGAAAAAGATAAGTTAATGAAATATCTATCTGTCTATCTATCTATCTATCTATCTATCTATCTATCTATCTATCTATCTGTCTATCATGTTTATAACAGCAACAAGAAGAAAAAGAAAATAGTACAGTATAATACTTTTAAAATCTTACCTGTTTTTGTTCTCCTGTTCATTTAGAGAAATAGATGCACAATCTCTTATAAGTCACACGCCATTTCAGAAAGAGAATGACTAGAGAAATGAATCTCTTTTCAGCATTCCTGCAGGTCATTCTTATAGAAGTATTTCCTGGTAGATCACAGGTAATATATAACACTAGTAATTGTTCAGAAAACAAGAAAAACAGGTTAGGTTGTTTTTATAGAAATTTTAAAATGACAGTTCTTGCATCGCAAGTTCATAGATTGACCCTCACCAGCTGCTAAATAGTGATTGCCCAAGAGGCACAGAATATGTTAGTACCTGCTAAATCCCCATTTAGCTCCAATGACCTTCTGATTTTTTGGCAGCATTGCAATTTAAATATGTTTTATTTTAATCACTGTAGATGTTCTGTTTCATATGGGCCTTAAGTGTAAAGGCAAAATGGAGCAATTCTGAGGCAAAATAACTGCACTGCTGGTGAAAAATAAAAATTCTCAATATCATTACTTCATTAGGGCCATAGGTATCTGCAAGTAATCACTAAATGCACAGTGGAACCATTGTTTGCTTGGCAATGTCTAGTCTTTTCTACAGAATAAGTAACACTTTTTTTGTTCACAAAGGCTAATAAGGTCCACCATTACTGGTTGCTTTCAGAACCATATTGTCTAATGGCTACTAGTCTTATGGACCATGGTGAATAAACATATAGTGTGTACAAATTGTGTACAAGGTGGCAGGAATTTACAGGTGATAGCTTTCTGTGCCATAACTGCACATAATGCACCCCCAGCAAGCAGCAGATTTATAAAATGGGAAGAGCACACATCTGGACACAAGCTTACTTCTTTTGGCCTGGAAGCATGTAAAACATGTGCTTCATGGTGCATTCTACTGGATCTGTCAATATGTTTACTAATTAATTATGTTTTATTGTTAAAATGATACCCTTCATTTATAGCCCACAGAAAACATACCAACATCATTGGCAATAATAAATACTGTATAACAAACAGCTTGCAATCTATTTAGACTAACATTGCAACCTATAGATACCTGACATATAGACCCTGTATTCTATACAGTTTACTGGGTGTTAAATCCACAGAAACTGACCCTCTTAGTCTGTCAATCACAGAGCTATAAGAACAGAAAACAGTGAGGTATTTATTATACTCACTTTATTACTTGTATATGTATGTTTCCTCTGACCCAGATTACAGAAGCTATTATTGTATTCTCCTACATACACCACTATAGTTACTTTTGATTTGGGCCTCCACATCTGCATAGGTGGCCCCTGGTCGACTCAGCTTGACAGTGTGTTTCCACTGAGAAGAGCAAGTCAAAACCAGGTGTGCCGCATCTCTCAACGGTCCCATGTCTTAGAGTTCAGGGGCGTTCTACTAAAGTTGTGGTCCTGGTCTAGGTGTCAGAGGTAGCTGGGGTGAGCATATTTACCTTGATTTTGTTGCCCTATATTCCTTTGGGTACTTGTGGTGCAGCCGTTGTACTAGTATTAAACGATCACTTGGTGATGATAGTGTGCCACTTTACTCTACCTCTGGGGTTATTAGAGTTTTGTCGATTCTAGTCGTATTTAGTTCAAAACGTGGTTGGATGTCCTTCACACTTGTCATTGCTGTCCTACTCCTTCTCCTTCACCACTGTATGGTTAGAGATATTCCTAATGTGCTTTTGGTGAACTTTAAGCAGTCCTAGCCTGCTACATTAAAGGGCTAGTCCTTATTGCCGTACTGGAGAACCTTAAGCAGTCTCAGCCTGCTATCTTGGGCAGATCCTTTTTGGTTGAGTGTGAGCTTAGAGGGTCTGCATCTAGGGTCCTCACTGGGCCCTTTGTCTGAGACCAACACCAGTATACATCTGCTCCCATCCTGGTCAGGGTCCCAGCTCAACCGTGATTGGACATCTGGCTTCATGGCCAGTACCTTCATATGCCTTTGACCTCAACAAGGGATTGGTGCCACCATCAACATTCCTGAACTACTCTCCCCAGCCCCGCTCTCCAGCTACATTAGGGTCTGGACATTTGGACACCCAGATACTTATCTTTGACAGGTAGTACTCCATTACTTAGGACAAGCAGAATATATCTTAATTACATGAGAACAACAGAGCATTACATCAACACATAAAATACAGCAGATCATTTCACAATTATATCAGAAACAATAGGAGGAACTTGGAAAGTAAGGCATAGTTGTAGTTGTTAATATAACTATTTACAGGCTTGGAAATATATCTGATTTTAAATAATAAGAAATTAAAACACTAATGTGCAATTAGTGCAATATGTTGATTCACTGCCTATAACCAGTGGAAGAAAGTAACTTCTCCATCTTGAAGAGACATTTGAATCTCTGAAAAATGAGAAAGTACTCTCCTTACCAATGTGTTAACCTGGCGTGATCATAAATAATGAATTGATCTAGGATTCATTTTAAAATATATCAAGGGAAGCTATAAATAATGACAGAATAATACCATACATTTATTAACAATCCAAAATATATAAAATGACTCTGGACAAGGAAATCTTACTGCCCAATCCCCACCCTTCACTAAAATCCAATTTAAAATAACACTGTTGTTGTTGAAAGAAAACCACAGACCTCAACAATATCTCCTGATATAAGTAGCAAAACCCTGTGATATATAAGTAGCTCAAAACCGTGCACTTTACATAATAAAATGAAACCAACAGGTATAATACCTAGAGATATATGGCCATGATCTAAGATTGAAAAGAATGAATTAAGATGAAACAGTCACAATGAATGGGTTGGTGTAATGACCAAAGCATGAGTAAGTTATAATAAGTTGTTAGTCAGTAAGATATCAGCATTATAGAAATTCATTCAGCCATTAATGGAATAGATATGGTTAAAATCAAACCAGAAAGTAATTCATCTCCACATAAAGACAGGAACATAGATGGTCAATTCACCTCAGATACTTAGATTGTGCTGGTCATAGAACAATAAGGGCCATACTTTCAAAAGGATAACGACAAAAAAATGTTGTATGAACGAAAAAAATAAGTAATTGTGTGCATGAACGACATATTTTCTATAGAGTATACTGCAAAAAACTAGTAATGTCAGTTGTGTACGACACAACTCCAGAATTACCGGGCAAAGGGGTGGTGAAAGGGCATGACAAGGGCGTGGCTAAACTATTGTCCAGTGTTGTATAGAGGAAAAGAAATTTTGTTGTAACTAACGACAAAAAAATGTCTTACAAAAGACAAAATTTGTACGTTAAGAATGTGAGAATTTTTGTCTTTAGTTAAGATATTTTTGTCTTTGAAAAGTCAACGACAAAAAATATTTTGCTACTTCTTTGAACAAATGGCCCTAAGTGTTGTGAGTTATTATATGTTGTTATATCCCGACAGTTTTGCTCATCTCTACTGCTAAACCACATTTTTTTGCCTTCTGCACTTAATTAGTACAAAGGAAAGAAGAAGCATACTAGGAGAAATCTTGGAGCAAACCAGTTGCACCATAGGGAACAAATAAAAAGATCTGCAAATTCCCAACAATTCAAATGGGGCTTTAGTTTTAATTTCTTGAATTCCAGATTCACAATTTGAGCATTAAAGCGGTTAAACAACCCAGTTATATCAACGAGAAGTTTTATTTGTCTCCTATGGTGAGGTTAGATTGCCCCATAATTGTTCCCAATTCTTCTTAGTACAGTATATCTAAATCTGAGGGAGATACTATTATACTACTGAGGGGCAGCCCTGTAATGGTGAATAAAGGCAGGACAGCACCATATACATCCCAAAGCTGGACTATGCCCTTGAGAGGACTATGTAGGAGGCTGGCACCTTTTCCAAACAGGTAAAGGAAATAGGGTGCAAAATAGGCTCAATTATGGGAAGAATGGGTGTGCACCATACAGAGTTGACCTTTTATCCCTTTTTTCCTCCTCCTTTTTATGTTATAGTTTGGATGGAATAATGAAGGTTTCATATGAGAACTTAAGGTGTGGCCATATGAGACACCGAGAGTGCCTAGGGTGACTTGTCTATTCAAATATGTAAAGTATATCAAAAGTAAAGTAAATATTCCACCTTACAAAACACAGTAGGGGAAAACAGCTTTCACATTTGAAATATTTGAGGAATTTAGGAACAGTTTTTAAAAAGAGGCAATTATGTCTTCTTTTTCCGCTATTGTTATTTTCAGTAGGAGAAATGTATATACTCTGTAATTTGTTTACACATAATACCAATCCGTTTCTTGTGCTTTAAGAGTGTATTATTTTATGTATGTTGAACAATTGTGACATATTAGAACAGAGTAGTTCTGCAAGGAATTTGTGTTGGTGCATTTAAAGGTTTTGTCCTTGATCTATATTATCTGGAAACATCAGTGGTGCCAAGTATTTATATTCAAATACTGTGGTATGGTTCACATGGCCTGACTATCAGCAGTCATATTGAAGGGTGTGTATGTTTGCAAGAGAATGCATGCAAGTATGTATTTGTGAAAGTGTATTTGTGTATGTATGTGAGCCTGTGTGTATTGGTAGAGTGCATGAGTGTGTGCAAACTTGTTCCTAGACATTATGTAGACTGAAATTGTGCTTCCCTCATAATTCTAGGGCTTACTATGGATGCAAAAACTGACTGGTACAGCTTGAATATAATATTGAAGTTAACCAACAGAGCCTTCAATGTGTTAGGGACTTTTTTTAGCATCCAAGGGTTAAAAAGCCCCATTTAAAAAGACACACAGACACTATCTGAAACCCTAGCTTTATTCCACTGTCCACTGGTGGTCACGGAACCACACATACCCTGCTGACATCCCCAGCCTTATTCTATTGTTCACTGGTAGTCACAGAACCACACACACATTGACAATTTCCCACCACTGTCATAAAACCACATATATTGTATCCTGAACATTTCTCACTGCACTGGTAGCCACATAACCACATATACTGGTTTCCAGCCTTGTCCTACTTCAGTAGTATCAGCGTATATTGTTTGTCTAAAACCGCTGCACACGCCTTGCTGTATATTTGAGGTGCTCAAGGTCCAAATGTCATATCTCAGCAATCCATAGGAATAAGCCAAGCACCCTCTTTATTAAAATAATTCTTTATTCAGCTCATTAAAAACATAAAATGCTGGTTTTGTTTCATGGACAAAACAGGCATTTTATGTTTTTAATGAGCTGAATAAAGTATTGTTGTAATCAAGAGTATGCTTGGCTTATTTCTATGGACCACTTCAGTAGTAGCCGTAGAATCTTGGACATACTGAGTTTGTGATTAGTAAAAATGTGGGAATTTGGGGGGGTTTCTAAGTGTGGGAATGTCAGTTGAAAAAATGGCCAATTGCCTCATGAAAAAAAATTTACTTTTTGTCTGTCCCTAAGTTCTTGATACCTCAGCTTTGTTCTACTGTCTACTGGTGGTCAGAGAACCATAAATACACTGCCTAATACCCCTTGATATTTTCCATGGTCCCTCTGGTGTTACTATATATAACCACATATACACACATAACCACACTACAACCTTGTTTGATTGACCACTGGTAGTCAGAGAACCACAAATGCACAGTCTGATACCCCTTTCTTTTCCATGGCCCCACTGATAGTGATAGAACAACATATACACTGTCTGCCACCTTAGCCTTTTCCCACTGTCCCTCTGAAAGCCACAGAACTACAGATACTGATCTCCAACTGTGTCCCACTGCACCAGTAGCTATAGAATCACACACATATACTGATTCTGGGGCTTGGCAAAAAAGGTAGGAATTTTGTGAGTTTTCTAAGTCAGAAGTGTATATAAAATAAAATTGGTAAACTTCCTAACGGATATATGTGTATGAGTGCGTTTGTGTGTGGGTGTGTATAAAATGTTTTAAGGGACCTTTGCCTGATCATAATGTGCTCTCAGGGAACATAGATAAAATGTGCAGTTAAAACCCTGAGAGTGTTTTCATCTTTGATACTGCTATAAATTTGTAGCATAGACGCACACATACTCTTGGCCAGACTCTGCATTAAACACGTTGTAGGCACAATTCCAAGCCCCTTGCCCCAGACACCACCTTTTGGTATATAGTGGACAATTTATTTACCCATGTTATATTATTGAAATATCCAGATTATATTCTAATGTTACCTATTTTAACCTGTTCTATAACAAATACTTGCCCCCATCTCTTTTCTCTTCTCTTTTTTAATTATAGCTTACATGGAATGAGGAAGGTATCATATGAGACATAAGGTGTGGCTGTATGAGACAATAAGAGTGCCTAGGGTGACTTGTCTATTCAAATGTTGAAAGTAAATATTGAAAGGTAACAATTATATTCCACCTTGTCAAGACACAGTAGGGGAAACATATATTTTATATTTCAAATATTCAAGGAATTGAGGAACACTTATATCAAGAGTTAATTATGTCTTCTTTTTTCAGCTGTTGTTATTTTCAGTAGGAGGAATTTATATTAGCTGTAATTTTTTACACATAATGCCATTTTGTTTTGTGAGCTTTATGGTTGCATTATTTTATCTGTGTTTAAGAGTTGTGACATTTAGTAGTTCTGTAAGGAATTTGTGTTGGTGCATTTAAAGGTTTGTCCTTGCTCTATGTTGTCTGGGAACAGCAGTAATTGATGGTATAGTGTTACGGTTTTCTGACACTCAGACACAGGTTAAAAAGTAAAAACACAGTTTTATTGAAATAAAGTTAAAGAACAGCACCCCTGGGGGCCAGGACAGGTATAAACGGTAATGACAGTGTACAGGCCCAGATATGTAGTAATAAAAAATATACTGATCAGGATAAACGTATATACAGGGGTTAATGTAGAGTAACTGAACAGTCTCAGTGAAGTTAATTAGCCAATGCCCAGCAGGTAATATCAGCCTCTTGATGGTGCAGAGGAAGGTGTAGTAGGCGACTGAACTGAATCACTCTCAGATAGCTGTATAATAGAATGCCCCAAATGAACAGCAAAGATTGACCAGAGCTGAGCCAATACCACCTTAGTGGGATATTAAGGAGGAAAGCCACTGCAGGAGCTAATGGGACCAGAACCTGAAACGCCCTCAACACTCTCAAGGAAGAAACCCTGCATGTGCCAACGGGACCAGAGCCTTAAACACCCTTTGGGTGCCAGAACGGAGCAACACTGCACAAGCGATCAGTGAGCCAAAGCACTGGTAGTGCGATAGATAGCGTAACACATTGAGCACTTGGAGACCAGAGCCGAGACACCCTTCCGGTGCTGTCACGGAGCACACACTGCAAGAGCAAACAGGAGGTACTAGCGCCGGGCTGCGCAACCACGGTGCTGTCCGAGTACCGGAACTGACAACTGCTCTGCTAGTGTGAATGGATAGGCTAGGTCTGTAAGGCACAGGCTCAGTAAGTGTTAAATGACTCGGATGGAACACACAGGCTTGGCAAGTGTACGGATACAGGCTCAATAACGGAGGCAACCAGCACAGCAAGGGTTAGTACAGGTTCGGTAACTGAGACTACAGCTCAGCAGCGCTATGAGGACTGGCTCGGTAATGGAAGCAACAGCTCAGTTTTATAGAGAAGTGATTAGCCAGAGCGACACAAACAGCACAGTTCAGAACATCGCCGGAAGGCGACCGAGATCACACATGAACACAGGATACGATCACGGAGCAGGAACGTCAGCCAGAACCGGGTCAATACAGGAATTAGAAAAATACTTCCGCTGATATATTTACTGCAGAAATAAACTGTGGAGCATGGCTGAGCAATCTTTCCAAAAAGACAGGCAGGCACCAGGTAATGAATGATATGTTAGCATTCTTTCAGCAGAGTTCTCATATTGTGTCCATTAAAGGCAATGAGGAATACATTCTTGCCACTTTGATGGACCCCCGATTTAAACATAAAATTTATGAATATCTGTCAAAGTGTAATCAGGTTGCCACAACAAGGTACCATGATCAGCAACATCTCACTGAGGAATTGGATTATGTCAAAGAATATAAAGAAATGCTTATAGATCGAGTGGAGAGTTGCATTGTGGAGAATGAGAGAGAGAAAGTTAGGGCAAAAACTGGTAAAAAGCAAATGGAAAAGGATTAAACAGTTTATTTAAAAAAAGGAGAATATGTATTGAAAAAACACTCAAAACACTCAAACAAGCTTCCTAATAATAAAAAAAAGAATAATAATGTTTGAAAAAAATACTACAATAAAAGAGATGGTGGAGCAGAAAGGCTAAGCTACTATCCTAAATAGACTGCAGTGTGTACCAGACCTATAAAAAATATGACCCCACACCTATACAAATAGAGAGGACCTATCTGATAAATATGGACATATATATTTAATGGGTAAAATAAATGAAAACACTACAAGAAATAAAATGTCAATGAACAAAAATACAATTGTATACCACTTCTAAAAGTGCAATCAACATGAGTGGACCCTTTATAAATTCTCTCTAAAAACACATAAATGTGTGAAAATCAGTAGTGCCTTAAAAATCTTACAGATCTCTCATGATATAGATAAAAAATGCCACTGTGAAGAGAATATAGTCACTATTATGTATGATGTGTATGCCAATATATTCACCCCAAAATGTTCTTACCAGTAAATGTATATCAAACAATCCTTTCCCAACTTTGGGATAAATCCCTTGCTGTCTTTCAGAAGTAGATACTCAGATGATGCATTACAGGCAAAGAGAATAAAATATATGATGACCCACTCCCGACTCAGGGAATATGACCCCTGGTGTCTCCTCCCTGAGTAGTAGTTATCAGATGTAGAGGAGAATAGGTGGTAACATTGTGTCTATTGCAGTAATAGGGATGAACTAGTAACTCTGATGTCTGGTGCCGGTAATTAGGAAATGACCACTGACTGAAAGAGAGCTATTACCACTTCAAGCTCTCATATCAGTGATATCTCTCTTCCAGTCTGTGAACTTTTCCCAATTACAGGCAAAAACAATTGCATGCTCTACTGAACTAGTGGTAGATACTCTAGATGGTGTGGTGGCAAATTCCACTTGCGACATTCTGGCATTTGGTACTGCTATAATTGCAGCCACTGAGTCATCTAAGCATCAGGAGGATTAGGCTGCTGCATGGGACTGGGATCTTCAGCATCACTGATATATGACAGGCAGTGGTATGATGATATTTCTATTGGCCACTATCCATAGTATTGCTGTGGCAGCAGCCACATCACAACAAGCCCTCACACTACCTCAGATGCATATAGAGAGGAGGAGTTGACCAGTTATGCTTCTCCTCTTGCACCACCTCTAAAATCATTGGCTATGGTGGAATGCTAGTTTTTGCCTTGAGAGCATCTTGGAATAAACTGTGCCTTTTTTCAACAACTAAAATGTGCACATTGTGTATAAGGAAACACTGTGACATGGGGAAGAACTGGGTGAGAAGTATAACAACACAACACAGCTGTATTCATATTAAGCACCAGGAACAACACAACACACTTTGACTCTTAGGTCAGCAATGTAAAACCAACTCCCAATAAACCAAATGCTGCTGTCACTGTGGCTACTGTCCACTTCACTAAGGACACTTGATGTAAACATAGAAGAAGACGTAATAAAAATAATGAATCCTCTCTGCCACCAGCTCAGTGTATTCAGTGGGATAGAATGTCAGTTATCTGCAGATGCCCCCCATCTCAGACTATCAGCTGGTGGGTAAATAACAGAGGCAACGGTGGTACACCAGAGGAAGAGGCAGCCTACATCTGGGCTTCTTGCCCCTGTGCTTTGTGCCCTTTCTGAGGAACAAGGTAGACAGTGACAGCAGCTCTTGCTTTCTTTTTTCAGGTGATTTCACATGCTTAACATAAATGTTGGGGTGCCTATGTTGCATCAACTTGAATGTACTTTGTGAGGGAAGATGTGCCAAGGTATGCCTGTTCCAAGGGAAAATATATTCACAACAATGATTTCAGTGAGGAGAGAGGTGGAAAAGACCCACCTTCACTGGCTAAAGCATGTGCTGATGCTGCCTCATCATCACTGGAGCTTGGGCCAGGAGTATTGGTGGCAAGTGGATCAGATTCTGGTCCTATATCACTGCTTGAAGATGCCAGTCCCATGGTAGCCACAATGGTCTGTTGCATACTAGCCCTCTCATTATCATCTGCTGCTGAGACAGATGAAATTCTACCTCTGATGACTCAGCAGCAGGAATTACAGCAGCAGCAGCATACTCCACAATGTCAGTGCTGTTTTTCGTGCTGATGTCCATTCACATCTCTTTCTCCCATTACTCATTGCTTTCTGCCAAAAACTCTCTCATATTCTTCACTACACCAGCTTTTCCACCATCACTCTCAGTCTCATCACCACCAGTCTCTTGCTACTCTTCAGGACTGGTTGGAGATGACAAGTGTGACAGAGGATCCCTTGTTTCCACACTTGCCATCTCTTCAGAAGAAGAAGCTGCACTGGCAGCAGTTGTAGAAGGAATAGGCAGTTGATGTGTGCTACTACTCATGCTGTTAGCCAGTTGTATCTTCTTTAGTATTCTTTTCCAAATGAACAATGTCAGACAGGGACTGGGAATCATTGATTCAGGTGTATGTGGGCTTCCTTAATTGCTGCTGACTTTCTCCTCCACATCTGTATCAGCAGCAGCATGGTACATCCAGCTTCTCTTGCTTGTCCTAGAGCTAGCCAGTACTTGAAGCACATTTTGTTTTAACTTTAACTTTTAATTTAAATGTTCCTCCCTTCCTCTCTCTTCCATTTCTATTATCTTTGTCTCCTAAACTATAACACACTGGATTGCAGGAAATTCAGGGTTTCTATACTATTGAGAGCAGCGATTTTTGCCACCATTGGAAAACATAGGGGGCAAATGGAACTATTCTTGAGGATATTTCAGTGGTGTTAGTGAAATCGCACAGAATTTATGAGTCTCTCTATTGGTGGGAATTCCCATGGGAATTGCAGAAAAAACATGCTTTTTGTGAAACATCCCATGGGAACAAAACTGGACTTTTTGTCTCTCTCTGTTAGACAAAGAGAAAGCAGCACAATCTTGCAGCTAGATAAGATAGACATTTAGAGTGAAATTGGAGTGTAGTTTAGGGAGTCTTGAAAGGCAAGACATTTGTTCTATGTGTTTGTAGAGTCTTGAGGATGGTGGAGGGAGAGAGGAGGTTGACCCAAACATCTTGATTATCTGAGACAGGCAGCTGTGATGCAATTTTCTTCTTCATCTGGCTGTTATCGCTCTGCTAGGGGAAAGGAAGACTGTGGGATGTGAGAAGGAAGCAAAGGAGATTTATCCCACATACCCCAAAAGTCTGTATGACTGGCAGCAAAGACACAGGCAGTTGTAATTCAAGTTCCTTCCTTGTCTGGATGTCACCACTATTATGGGAGTCGGTGTGTGAGTGAAAAGAGCAAAGAAGGTTTACCCCAAATAACCCAACATGTTGTGTGACTGACTGGGAGGATACAGGCTGCCATGATCCAAGTTCTTTAGATGGCTGTTATCTCTGTTTTTAGGGGAGTCTGGAGATGCTTAAAAGGAGCAAAAGGAGATTTCCCCTAATACCCCAAAATTTTATGTGACTGACTGGAAAGACACAGGCAGCTGTGATCCAAGTTTCATCTGATCTGACTGTTATCTTTGTGTTAGGGTAGGTACACAGGGAGTGTGTTTTTTCATGGATGTTGATAGTGATCAGCTAGTGTTAGTTAAATAAATAAATAAATAAATACCAAAAATATTTGATATAGTTGATATAGTTGACAGGGACCCTGATGTGAGCTGTGAGACAGACATACTAGAAGAGATAATATTTTGTAAAGAGCAAGACATTACATACACAATCAGTTCTGCTGTGTATTTCACTGTTAAATAAAGTCCAGGTGTAGTAGTAACAGTGTAGGAATGTGTTAGTAAAGCGTTCAAAAACTGACTGCAGCCATGGTTGCTGCAGTGTGTGCAAGCCCGGAGAAAATATTTATTTATAGGATTTAGTCTTGTTAAGCACAAGGCCTGAGGAAACATTGGTTTGTAGGACTTTGGCTTGTTAGAGGCACAAGCCCTAAAGAATCAGTTACGATTGGTTGGACTCAGGAATGTTAGAGGAACAAGCCCTGAGGAATCAGTGATGATTTTTTTAACTCAGGATTGTTAGGGGCACAAGCCCTGAGGAATCAGTGATTTTTTTGGACTCAAGTTTGTTAGCCTTGAGGAATCAGTGATTTTTAGACTTAGGATTGTTAGAGGCACAAGACCTGAGCAAAACAATGATTTGTAAGACTTAGGCTTGTTAGAAACAAGGCCCCAAAAATAGTTTTTTATAGTTCTCTGTGATAAATTGAAAGAAGCCCAGAGAAAAAAAATATTTATATACCCTACAGGTCTAGTGCCAGCAGGTCATTTTATGGTGGCCAGTGGCCATTGGAAAATGCCACTTTGTCATTCACTGCTGCATTTGCAACTGCTGTTCTTGCTGCTGCTGAGTTGTTTAAGCAGCAGGATGCTTAGGCAGCTCCAAGGGAATGGGATCAACAACAGCAGTGATATGGGTGATGATGATGATCATGGTTCCACTTTCCACTAGCTCCAGTGATGCACCTGAGGCACTAGCAGCACCACAACGTACCACCCATCCTCCCCGTCACTTCAGATGTATCTGAAGAAAAAAGTTTGCCTATAATTTTTCTCCTCCTACACCTCCTCCAAATCATGGGTGTGTTGGAATACTACTTTTTCCCTTGAGAGCAGGAAGAAACTGTGCCTGTCATCAGCAACTGCATTGTACACAATATGTGTAGGAAAAAGTGGAAGGACTGGAAACAGTGGACACATCTGCACTCAAATCAAACAAATGGCACAACTGAAAGCAAACACATTAATGCTTAGGTCTGCAATATCAAATCATCCCTTCCCAGAATCCAAGGACTGCTGCTGTCACTATGCCCTTTGTCTGCTCTGCTAAGGACAGGTGACAACTAGCAAATGTAATAATAATGATGAATACTCCCTGCCACCAGCTTAGCGTATTCTGCAGGATGAAATCTCCTCAGATGCTCCTTGATGCCATTCCTGCGATTATACTCCACCACATTGCATATGTAGTCAATGCACCAGACAATGTGCAATCGGTGGACATGAGCTTCCATATCCTTGTATCTACAGAATTGAGGATTTTTTCACAGGTATAAAAACGGGACCTTTCGCTCACCCCTTGTAATATGGCATGGGCTGAACTTGATGGACGCATGTCTTTTTATAGCCTCATTAGTCATCAACTATGTTGCAATGTTACTATGTTTTATGTTTATTATTTTGTTCCAGTAGTGTTTTTTTCTGATTACAGTTGATATTTACTTAACAATGTAGTCTGTATATGCATTCTTTGCAAATCAGTGGGTATACATTTGCCATTTGTAAACAATGGTTTTATTTGTCTCTTCATGTTTTTTTAATTTTCATTAAGGGTGTCTTTTTCTACATCAGAAAATTATTTGCTTATATTATTTCATGCCTCATATAATTGGAGAGCACTTCAAACATATTGATATGTTCATGTTTTATATTTCTTTTGCTGATACGAAGAGGTGGGAACAAGAAAGTGGAGTGTTTTGTTGCTTTATACATATGATACTTGTGACCGTGATTTGTACACTGTATTGTTTTCTTGCTCGACTCACAGTAGCCGAAAATTGCCCAGATTAAATTAGGGATAAAAATGCATGTTATCTATATAATATCCTACACAAAGGTAAACCAAGAAACATTATTTGGAGGTGGGAAACTTAAAATAAATGTATAAAGTAAATATAAAAATACGACAGCATAGATGCAGCTGTTTTCACATAAATTATTAAAAAAGAAAAAAAGGAACAAATAAAAACTTAATAAAAATAATTCACCATCCTGGCTAGCAGGCACTCATATTCTGCAGGATGCATGGTTCTTAGGTGTTTGTTCTCTTATACCCTGCACCACATTGCCTTGTGTAGTCATTGTACCAAATTGGGTGTAATATGTGGATACAAATTGCCAAATTCATGCCGGCACAGAATTGCTGCCTGGAGGAATAGTGTGGGAACACTTTGGAGTGGTGTGGAAGTTGGGTGGGGAGGAACCACTGGTGGTTGTACCTGCAAAGGCAGATGGGTGTAAGCGTTCACTTACCTTGGAGCTGGCCGCCAGACCCAGTGGGCGTCTGGTCTCGGTGTCCTCGAGGGTTAGCCGCGTCTGTTGGGAGTACCGGTGAGCCCTGGTGTTCGTCCAGGCGACTGGCCTCCTGGCTGCTCCCCCTGGCGGCTCCAGCCGCATCTAGCTTGGGCATGCGTCACAGGGATTCCCTGATGACGTCGTGGCCCGGTTCTTTAAAGGGACATTACATTATTTGCTCCACCTCTTGGGGGTGAAGCAATTAGTAGATAAACTGCTTGGAGACCACTTCAGATGCCTTTTCGTGGTGTTTCAGTGCAGTTGTGTTTCACTGTGTTCTGTGTATTACCTGGTTTGTCTGACTACCCGATCTGGTGTTGACCTGTGGTTCTGTCTGACTATCCACTCCGTGTATGACCCTTGGCTTGTCCGACATCCAATCTGGTGAAAACCTGCAGCTCTGGCTGACTAACCTCTCTGTGTATGATCAGGCTTGTCTGACCATCCTATCTGGTGCTGTCCTGTGGTTCTGTCCGGCTTGTCTCAGTATTGCCTCCCACCTGCAGACATCCATCTGGCGCAGACCTGTGGCCCTGGTAGACTCTCTTCTATACTGACTGCAGGCGTGAGTCCGGTATTAGACCTCAGTGGTCCTGACTGCAGGAGTGAGTCTGCGATCAGCTCCTAGCTAAAGTTGACTGCAGGCGTGAGTCAGCTTTCTTCCCAGCTAGACTGACAGCAGTGTTTTCCTTTGTCACTGGTTGGAGTCTCCTGTCCTAGTTCCAGTCCATGTTCCAGTAGAAGAGCTTCTGTGGTGGATCCGGTTCCTGTTTCAGTTCGAGATCCAGTGGTAGAAGATCTGAGGGGTTACTGTTACTGCTCCAGCCTTAGTTCCTGTAGAGATTTCCAGTGGCTTCGGCCTAGTCTCAGCAGTTTGGTCCAGTCTAGGCGGCCTACTATTCCTGATAGTAGTGTGTGCTTATCTTCAGACCTTCTGCCTGTTCCTATTGTCTCAGTCTTTACTTTGTTCTGTACCTTAGTAAAGGTGATTTTATATTTACGTTCTGACTCCTGAGTCCTCTGGGTATCCATGACAATGGGACATTGCTGCTGTCTGATGGAGGAGTCTCTGCCACCAATTTGGTCTTCTTACTAGAGGAGGTTTTTGAAAGTCCACTTTTTGAAGAGGGATATTAGAAGTGCTAGCAGTGTCAGCATCAGCAGCTGTGGCATGGGAGTTGGAGTTTTTTTTTTGGCATACACATTAGCATGCCTATGCTGCTTATGTTTAGCAATGTAGATGTGTAAAGGTGGGATCCCTGCTTTTCCCTCTTTACTGTTTAATCAGACAGGTGTCAAGGTTTGACTGAGCTGCTATAACTCTGCTGCTTGATTCTGCTGTCTGAGCTAATCTTGTTCTCTGCTATCCATTACTGCTGACTTCCTTTCCTGGATCTGGCTGAATCAGGTGAACTCTCTGTGTTTGCTCACCGGACTGTTATCAGCCCAAACTCCCAGGGTATTTAAAGCAGCTTGGCTCACATCCTGGTTGCCCTTGTGTCTGATTCTGGCTGCAAGCGCATTATCCTGAGTTGCTGGCATGAACTGGCTTCCTCTGACATCCCTTCTGGCTCCTGACTCCTGTATTGTTCCTGACATCGTTGATCTCAGTATTCCTGACCCCTGCTTAGCTGAGTACCTGTCTTGGTTCCTGACCACGGCTTGTCTTTTGGTTTACGCTTCTGGATCACAATTTTGCTTTGTTTGCTCTTGTTATTTTTATAAAGGTGTTTTGCACTTTATATTTTTGTGTCTGTCTGGTTCCTGGTCCCTAACAGAACACAAGGGCCATGAACTCAGAAGGCGCAGGCAATCCACAGAATGTTTTTTTCAGTCTGGACCAGGTAGACCAGCATATGCACCAGTTTGCTTTAGCCCTCCAGACTTTGTTGCTCCGTACTGCACATCTGGCTCCACCACCTCATATCACGGTGCCCGTGATTCGTGATATCCTGTGTCTATCACTTGCTGGAGGCTCCTCATTGACTGTCTGCTGTCAGCCTGCCTCACATTGCCTTTTTAAACTCAGTCCGGGCACCCTCTGGTTGCCCTTTCGTGGTGTCTCTGACAGCATCATTTCTGTCCTGCCTGTCATGCTGATTGGGCCTGAGTTCCTGAGTTCCAGAGTACCAGAGTTCCAGTGTTCCAGTGTTCCAGTGATTCAGAGTTCCTGAGTTCCTGAGTCTACCTGTTCCTGTGTACCTGCCTGCTTGTCGTTCCAGTCGGTTCCGGTTGTTCTCCGTGGTTGCTGATGTTCCGGTCGCCTGTCAGTTCAGCGGTGCTCGTTCCGATTGATCCTCTGCCTGGTCTCAGTGGTTCCCTTCCTGCAGTCACTGAGGCGACATTGCTCTCATTTCACTCCGGCGATATTCCTACTGTTGGCTCCAACGTGCGGACGCTGGTTTACTCCACTAAACCTGGTGATGCATACTACTGTTGGTTCCAGCGTGCGGACGCTGGTTTACTCCATTAAACCTGGTGGCTTATACTACTGTTGGTTCCAGCGTGCAGACGCTGGTTTACTCCATTCAACCTGGTTGCTCATACTACTGTTGGTTCCAGCGTGCGGACGCTGGTTTACTCCATTTAACCTTGTGCCATTACTACTGTTGGTTTACTCCAGTACGCCTTACGGTTCACATTCCCGTCAGTTGGTCCCAGCGTGCGGACGCTGGTTTACTCCCTGACTGTAGTCAGGTACTGGGAGGTCCGAGTTGCTGTCCAGTCCCTATGCAGTTGTCTTGTAGTTCTCTGGCATGAGACTTCTGCTGGAGCGAGACCGCTTATCCTAGTTGCTACCTCATCCATCCTACTGTCATTGTCACCTGACAGTCAGTTGTTTCCAGGAAGGTCTCCTCTCTTGGTCTGCCCTGCCCGGTATTGGTAAGGCCGGTAGAACCTATTCATGTTGCCATCCTTAAGGTTGCCTTACCCGGTATTGGCAGGGCCGGCAGAGCCTACTCACAGTATTCCCTCAGGCTGCCTTGCCCAGTATTGGTAAGGCCGGTAGAACCGGTACGTTACCATCTCACGGTTGCCTTACCCGGTATTGGCAATGCCGGTAGAGCCTGCTCCTGCTATTTCGTCTGAGTCGCCTGGGTTGCCTTGCCCGGTATTATTGGCAAGGCCGGTAGAACCTATTCATATGGTCAATTGCTTATTTGTATTGTTTATATGTGTATGATAGCCCTATGGGATTGCCTTAACTTTTCAATAAAGTTATGTTTTTACCTAAACCTTAAGTCTGAGAGTCTTAACTAACCGTGACACCTCAGCAATTCCCAGCGCAGGCTACACCTATAGCTGCTGCCACTCCGGCTGCCAGTGGTGATTCCAATGTTGCTAGAGGCATGACTGGGTCTGCCCCGCTTCCCCACCGTTATGCGGGTGACCCTAACCAGCGCAGAGGTTTCCTGAACCAGGTCGGTATATATCTGGAGATGGTGCCACAGTCATTTCCATCTGATAGGGTCTTGCCTGCCCTTTGGGAGATGCAGAAACCTATAGTATACAATTACCCTGAGTTTGTGGCATCCTTTAAAAGGGTATTTGATGTACCTAGTCACTCCACCTCGGCTGCCAAGCAACTAATGTCCATCCAGCAGGGTACAAGGACGGTTTTGGTTATGCCATAGAGTTTTGTACCCTGGCAGCCGAGGTTGGTTGGAATAATGAGGTTCTAGTGGCTGCTTTTCTAATGGGATTTCTGATACACTTAATGATGAGATTGCAGCCCGGGACCTCCCCAGAGATTTGGAGGAACTGGTCTCATTGCATCTTGATTGACTTCCGTATCCTTCCTATAGGGGACAGACCTACTGTGGAGTCTCAGCATCCCCGAATACCCAAAATGATAAACTTTTAGGCACTTATTGACTCCGGTTCAGCGGGCCTCCTTATCAACAGTGTCTTCACCCAGAAGCACTCCATTCCATTGCTGCTCCGTACTAGTCCACTTGCCATTGAGGCAATTGATGGCAGACCCCCACAGCCACCGCAGGTCACCCACAAAACCACTCCTTTGTCTATGGCTGTAGGGGCTATCCATCATGAAACTTTACAATTCCAGGTGATCTACTCTCCTCACTATCCTCTAGCCCTGGGTTATCCTTGGTTGCACAGACACAATCCCACGTTCGATTGGGTAAGGGCCGAAGTCATGGCATGATCACCCAACTGTTCCAAAACATGCAAAAGTGGTGAAGGTGCTAACCACATCCCCGGTCTCTTCTCTGCCTGAAGAGTTCCAAGAGTTCCAGGATGTATTTGATAAGGGCCAGGCTGGTGAGCTCCCACCTCACCACCCATACAACTGTACCATTAAGTTGCAGCTGGGTGCCATACCTCTTCGAGGTCGAGTCTACTCTCTTTCTGTCACAAAGAATAAGGCCATGGAGGAGTATGTTGCGGATGTACAGTCCTAGGGGTTCATCCACAAGTCCTCCTCTCCCGCTGGGTCTGGATTCTTCTTCGTGAAGAAAAAGAGTGGAGGACTGAGAACCTGTTTCGATTACAGGGGGCTTAACCGTATCACGGTCAAAAACGCTTACCCAATTCAACTTACTACCGAGCTATTTGATTGATTAAAAGGGTCCAAGGTGTTCACTAAGCTTGACCTGCGAGGGGCATACAATTTTGTACGAGTGAAGGAGGGCCACGAATGGAAAACCGCGTTTAACACCAGAAGCGGGCATTACAAATACCTCGTAATGCCCTTCTGTCTCTGCAGTGCTCCCGCGGTTTTCCAGGGATTCTTAAATGACCTTCTTGGGGTACGTAATTTCAGAGGTCGGTTTCACTATGGACCGTGAGAAACTCTTGGCTGTTATCGAGTGGCCGCAACCCGTAGGTCTCCGCTTCCTTCAAATTTTCTAGGTTTCTCTAATTACTACAGGAAATTTATCCACAATTTTTCCTTGATTGTACAACCCCTTACCGACATGACCAAAAAAGACTCTAACTACACACACTGGTCTCCAGAGGCCATCAAAGCACTTGAGGCATTAAAAGTCGCCTTTGCCACAGCACCCATTTTGGCACACCCGAAACTCGAGCTTCCATTCATGCTTGAGGTTGATGTGTCTGAGACAGGTGTAGGCACCCTCCTGTCTCAACGTCCTACTCCTGAGAGCCAGTTGCACCCGTGTGGGTATTTATCGAAGAAACTAAGTCCTGTGGAGTGCAACTATTAAATTGTTGACCGTGAGCTGCTGGCAATAATGCTCACTCTCAAAGAATGGAGGCATTTGCTCGAGGGTACTTCAGTGCCAATCCTAACCCTCACGGATCATAAAAACCTCACATACCTGTCCAAAGCTAAGTGCTTGACTCCAAGACAGGCCCGATTGGCCTTATTTTTGTCCCATTTTAATTATATGCACCAAAAAATTATATGCCTTCCTAGTATCTATGGATTGAATACTGGCCACCATACGTACAAGTATAACATCTCCACTCGGGAAGAGAATGTGGGCTGCCCAAGTAGATGCACCTGCTGAGACTCTTTCTTGGTACTGTTTCATACCTATTAACCTCCGTACCAAGGTACTTTCAACATAACATAATACAAAGTCAGCAGGGCATCCCGGTAAGAACCAGCTTCTCTGGTCAGTTTCCCGTCTTTTCTGGTGGACAGAACTTAACAAAGATATTGCTGCCTTTGTTGCTGCCTATCCAGTCTGTGTGCAGACCAAATCACCCAGTCACCTGCCAGTGGGCCTTCTCCAACCCATACCAAAAGGGGAGAAGCCATGGTCACACCTTGCCATGGACTTCATAGTCAACCTCCCTTTGTCTAACGGTAACACAGACGACCTCATTGCCATTGGCCGATTTTCTAAGATGATTCACTGCATACCTTTCAAAAAACTCCCATCTGAGAAACGCTTTACAACTATTGATTCGGGGGTCACTTCCTTGACTCTATTTTGGCATTATATACTGATCTAACTGCAAAGATAAAAGGTTTAGGTTTTGTGTCAAAAGAATTTAGGATTAGGAATGGAACCAGACAGGGATGTCCTCTGTTGCCATTGTTGTATATTTTGACTATTGAACCCCTGGCTGCTGCCATAAGAAATAACCATAGCATAAAAGGAATTAGTACGAAACGAGGGAGCGTTAAAATAAATCTTTACAAGGATGATATACTTCTTAAAGTAGAGGAGCCAGATAGATCGTTAGGAGAAATCATTAATGAAATAAAGTCATATAGTGATGTATCTAATTATAGTTTGAACATTGAGCACATATCTGATATTGGATATATAAATAATTGACCCATACCAAAATACCAATTTTTGATTGATTAGCATACAAGGGGTTAATGGACTACTAGCCATATTGGATAATCCCTTAAAATTCTATAATTTATTAAGAAGGATTTAACTATTACAATTATGTTCTGGGTAATTATTGGATCCTCAAGGTAGTATTTGAATTTGATGATTGATTGTGAAGAATATAAAGTACCCATTATTTTGGGTTTGAGTAACATAGTATCCATCTAAACATCGCCACTAAAGAGATAAGGGGTTACTTTTTTCCTTCAATTAATTTAATTGATAAGGAATCATGGGTGTAAAGCCGATGCTTGGAGGGCGGTCGGCACCCTTTGACAAAGCATTGTTAGCGAAACGTACATTAGGGACAGTTATGTAGAAATCCGGAGCCTTTATAATCATGGTTCTCTATTATAGATAGCTGTAGTACGGATAATAGGTATTGGAGCATTAAGGTGTTGCCTTACAATATATTTAGCTAAACTTGTATGTGAACCGCTTTAGGCAGCTGCTTATTTATTGAGATACATGTTGCAATTGGAGACCAACATACTCCATTAAACTGGATTAGTTGTTCTTCATTCCGTATGTGTATAGAGGTAGACTCCACTCTTGATAGAGAGCTAATTACCCCATAATTATTGAGACCGAGTGTTTTGGTCTCGACTGTGTTTTGGGTGGAGAAGCCGTTTAGATCTCCTCACACGGATACGCTCATCATTGTATGGAGGGATCCGACTGAGGTTTAACGGAGAAGTTATTTCTTACTCTCCTTACACATATGGTGGCACTGGCAAACCAATGTTAGACTTATTGGCTATTGTAATTTGTATTGAGGGATCCAATTAAAGTGACTTTGATCTCTCTAATGCAGATGGTGGAGGCTTATGATTATAGTCTGCGCTGTTGTATCATATAATAGCGCATGCCTTCTATCTGGGTTTAAGATCATAGCCTGCGCTGTTGTACTATATATTAGCGTTTGGCTTTCATGTAGGTTAATTAAACTGTACAGCGGTTCATGTCAGTGTGTTATGCGACGATACAAATAATGAGCGTGTATTGCTCAGATTCATGTGGCTGCACTTGTGTGTGCGCGTGTTGCAGCTGCTACTGTGTATATATTAGAGCTCCTTCTTTACTAACGGAGCTAAATAAACTAAACAGCTATCGAAATCACTATACCTTGTGATAAGAGTTGGACACACACATTGGCTGGATTGCTAAATGTCCAACTATATCGAGTACATACCTTTGTTATAGCAAACATCGTTTTTAGATAATTTTTGTCAATTCACTCATAATGATAAATATGGCAAGGATAATTTTATTTTATTGTTTTTAATTTCGCTGCTTTTTTAGAACTTATTAATAAATGTTAAATTTTATCTACCATCCTTCCCCTGTTATATCTGTATAATCCAGCTCCTGGGATTTGGGGGTAGGTTTGGTGCTATATTGTTGTTCATTTTTTCTTTTTCTTAAAAGAATTAGATATATCTGCTTCAAGAATAGAGTGGAATGGAACTCTTGTGCAAACATACAAGTATCTAAATTGTCTTAATCTGAGGGAGATCCAATATAAAATAAATAATCAGTGCTATTTAGTTCTGAGTGTTTTGGTGAAAATGTTTCCCTCTTGTACAAATCTTTGTTGGCGATGTGGACAAGAGCAGGGGGATTTAATCCAAATTTTTTAGAAGTGTGAACTTGTTAAGGTTTTTTTGGATACAGATTGGGAGGTTAATAAATAAAGTATGTAATGCTGGTGTTGTCCTGCAGCCAGAGACCATATTGCTACATATGGGTATGAATTACATTAAGGCAGAATATAGAGTTATAGTTATACACATTTTATTACCGGCTAAGCTGGAAAAAACTAGAAACTGGGGATCAACTAGTATTACAGTATGGCAAAAAGTAAAGAACCAGATTGTCTTTCAGTGTAGGAAATATGGGACCAAGAAGATAGGGATAGGTGGGATGATTGGATTGATCAAGTTGCAAATTTCTGTTGGTGAAATATGTAATCTAACTGGGCATTATAGACTTAGATTTATGTATGAGTGGGCCTGACTGGCCCAATTTTTGGAGTTTGTCTCTCTCTTTTATTCTTACCCATCTCTCTGAGGATTTATGATCAGGGAGGGGTGGAGGTGTAGATGGGTTGGATATGAGTGGTGGTGAGTGTACCTACTCCAGGGAAGGTGAGAAGGGAATATCAGGGAGTTTAGGTATGAGATGTATAGAGGCAAGGGTGTGGTGTGGTAAATCTCAATGTAATAATTGATGTATGTATTTTGTAATGTATGTATATGTTTATTTGAAAACAATAAAAATTAAAAAAAAACCTCTCATCCGCTAAAGAGTTGGCTACGGTCTTTGTTAAAGAGGTCTATTGGCTACACGTGGTTCCCAAAGTCATAGTTTCCGACTGAGGTAGCCATTTTGTCTCGAGATTCTGGAGGGCCTTCTGTGCGCAACTAGGTATCCAACTCTCCTTCTCCTCGGCCTATCATCCGCAATCAAATGGGGCAGTGGAAAGGGCTAATCAGGCCTTGGAGCAATTACTGCAGTGCTACATCTCAGACCATCACAATAATTGGTCAGACCTGCTACCTTGGGCGGAGTTTGCTCATAACAGTGCTGTCTCGGCTTCTTCCCAGCTCTCCCCCTTCATGGTGAATTACGGGTATCAACACTCCATGATTCCAGATTCGTTCTCTCCCCAGGGGATTCCACAATTGGAGGATCACCTAAAGCAAATCCGTTTCACATGGGTGCAGGTCCAAGAGTCAGTGTGACGCTCATAACAATCCCAGGAGCTCCAGGCCAATCGTAAATGCCTACCTGCACCCTCCTACCAGGCTGGGGAGAGGGTCTGGCTGTCCTCCAGAAATCTCCACCTCCGAGTGCCCTCTCAGAACCTGGCTCCCCGCTTTGTGAGGCCTTTCCGTATCTTCTGACGTGTGAACCCTGTGGCCTATGCCCTAGACCTCCCTCCCAATATGCTGATACACAATGTGTTCCATATCTCGCTGCTGAAAGCCCTGGTATGCAATAGTTTCACTACGGTCGCTCCTTGAACACAATCAGTGCCCGTTGACGGTCATGAGGAGTTCCACTCCATAGTTGACTCTCGTAGGTTCAGAGGAAGGCTTCCATATTTGGTCCATTGGAAAGGGTACGGGCCAGAAGAGCGCTCATGGATTCCAGCCACAGATGTCCATACCCCCGCCCTCCTCCATGCTTTCCATGCACGCTTTCACCATAAACCTGGTCCTGCCCCATGGCGGGGGGGGGTCGTTGAGGGGGGGTGCTGTCAAGGTTTGTCTGAGCTGCCCTACCTCTGCTGCTTGATTCTGCTGTCTGAGCTAATCTAGTGCTCTACTATACATTACTGCTGCTTTCCCTTTCCTGGATCTGGCTCAATCAGCTGACCTCTCTGTGTATGCTCACCTGACGGTTATCATCCAACCCTCCCAGGCTATTTAAAGCAGCTTGGCTCACTTCCTGGTTACCCTTGTGTCTGATTTGGGCTGCAAACACGTTATCCTGAGTTGCTGATTATCTGTGCATGAACTGGCTTCCTCTGACATCCCTTCTGGCTCCTGACTCCTGGATTATTCCTGACATCGTTGATCTCCATATTCCTGGCCCTGGCTTGGCTGAGTACCTGTCTTGGTTACTGACCCCGGCTTGTCTTTTGGTTTATGCTTCTGGATCATGATTTTGCTTTGTTTGCTCTTGTTATTTTAAGATAAGTGTTTTGCACTTTACATTTTTGATTCTGTCAGGTTCCTGGTCCCTTATAACTACAGGGTGCATAAAGCATTTGCAGTTTCCTGCACTGTTCCAGACCCCAGGGATAAATATTCCCACACTTAGGACTTCAGTGCAAGAGGAGAAGGAGATGATGTTGCTGCAGGGTCTGAGCCTGATCCAGCATATGATGAACATTGGCTTCTACCTTTCGGATTCTCCTACTCAATTGCTGTCATCTGTCCCTCCACCACATCTTCAGGCACGCTCACAGGAGTCCGCCCCTCTTCCTTCTCACTCACAGAAACATTTCCTCTTTATACCCACTCACAGCAAGAAACTGCCCATCTTCCTCCTGACCACTCACAGCATTCTGCCCACCTTTTTGCATGCTCATAGCAAGAATCTGACTACTCACATGAACCTGCACCTATTCTTCATGCTCACAAGATCTTCCACTATATCCTCCTGATGCCCACTCATAAGAGTATCTCTCTCACCTACTACAACTACTTCCATTTGTAGTCTGTCTTCTTCATCATAAGCCCATTTTATTCCCTCCCTGTGTCAGTATATGCTCATTGGCTAAGAAAGCTTTGGAGTGTACTGAAAGACTCTGAGGAATCATTGTCACTATCAATGTTGTTGGTGATAAGGATGGCACACCTGGATTCACCGCCATTGTTGGTGAATGTGGCTGGGGCTCCACTGCAGTGTTGCTGGTGGTGACAGTAGCATGGTATATGCTCCCCTGATGAGGAAGTTTCTCCAATTCATCCTATCCGCTCCAAGTCTTTTTGTTAGACATTGAGCATGTCTCTTATTATAAACAAAAAAAATGTATAAAGAAAAATAAGTATTATACAAAATTATTATAAAAAATGTAAAAATGAAAAATATGATTAAAAAAATGAAATGAAAACCATGTCACTCACATTACACACTTCACTGACTCTTACTGCCCTAACATTAACTGACAGTTTTAAAGACCCTCACTACCCTAACACTATAGCCAATGTTTGCACTGACTTGGGTGACTTCTAGATTCAGGGATCTAATGCAGCATTTTCATAACTAAGGGTACCTACATAAGTTATCAAACATATGAATTGAATCAGGAACATGATCAAATATTTTGTCGGGTAAAAAGATAATACAGGATGACAGGGGAATGTTTGTTACCCCATTTGGGGAAAAGTGAGAAACTCTGCAGCGAATTATATTAAAAGATTGGCATTGCCTTACTCAAAATGACAAGCTTATATCTACTTACATTATGCCTTGGTGGTATGGCCTGCTCAAGGTTTTGGGACAAGTTGGCTAAGAGTAGGGATGGGCAAAAGTTTTTGCCTCAAAAGAGAGACAGAGAAAAATAGCACTTTTTACCTAGGGGAACATTTTTGGCAAAAAGTGCAGTTCTTTTTGCTTTTTTTCATCTAGCTCATTGCTTTGAAATCAATGGGAAGACTGACTTTCTCCCCACCACATGGCAAGTTTCTCTTCTTTTCCCACATGCACAGTATAAAAGGAGTGTCAGATCCCCACATTATGTAATTCCATGTTTGTGAGAGGAAGAGAAAGCAGCACATTTTTTGAGCCAGAGAAGACAGGTTAATAAAGTAGAGTTAAAGTTTAATTTAGCGAGTTTTTTAGGCAGGAAACCTGTTCTCTGTGTTAGGGGAATCTGGAGGAATCTGGGGGATAGCAATGGAAAAAGGAGATTAACCCTAGGGATGGGCGAAAGTTGTCGCCATGTTCCCACGACAACCACGTTATTGTCAGGTTTTTTGCAGGAAAATCCGCCTTTAAAACAGCGATTAAAATCTTGGCGTTTTTCACCCATTGGCCAAAATTCCCCGCCAATTTTTCAGTGGCTAAAAGTTTCCACCCATTGATTTATGTGGTTTTCACCTTTTCGTGACATATTTGCAGAAGTGAAACACAATAGAAGCAGCTACCGAGTGAGATAGACATGCGGTGCTATTCTGCTGTTATTGTGCTATCACTATGAGCAGGTTTGAAAATAATAAAAGGAGGAACTGGAAGGACCGTTATGTGTCCACTGAGTCTGAGGAGGAGGAGGAAGTGAGCACTACAGAACCAATTCAGTCCAGTCCCCCGAAATCACCCCTAGGGATCTTGGGGAAATTAATGGGAAGAGAAGAAGAAAAGGGTAGTAGTGAGAGCAGGACACGTCAGCTGCCTGTGCCTGCTGCAAGACCTGCTGCCCCTCCTGCCACCAGAGCTGTTCCTACTGACACCATTTCTGTACCTACTGCCAGACATGCTGCCCCTGCTGCTGTGCCTGCTGTCAGATATGCTGCCCTTGCTGCGACCAGTGCTGTGCCTGTGTCACAGCATTACTCATAGGCCTCTGAGGAGATACCTCATCCTCTCCTCTTCGGGGTTTCGGCCCGTCCTTCCGCATGAGCGTACTCGCATCACAGGCTCTTCTTATGATGTGTGCTCATGCTTGTCTCATTGGTGCTTCAGCAATGAGGCTTCTGCTTCTGCCCACCGGCCAGGGCTTTATATGCCTCTCGGCTCCGTTGCTCAGTCGCCCTTTTGTGGTGCTCCTGAGCAGACGTAGGCCTTGCTCTGCTTACTCTTGTGCTCCTTGTGTTCCTGGTTACAATATTGGCTTGGCTTGACTACCCTCTCAGGCTCTTGACCATTGGCTTGACTGACTACCCTCTCAGTCTTTTGATCATTGGCTTGGCTGACTACCACAGGCTCTTGACCATTGGCTTGGCTGACTACCCTCACAGGCTCTTTTCCATTGGCTTGGCTGACTACTCCTATTTGTTATACTCCTGACCGTTGACTTGGTCAACTCCTCCTTTAGCAATAGACCATTGGTTACTCTGGTCTCCTTGGTGCTAGTGACCATTAGCTTCGCTATCTACACTTTGACTCCTGACCATTGGCTTGGCTGACTACCCTCATAGTCTTCTGGCCCTTGGATTTTTCTTCACAGTACCCTGTGGCTTGGTCGACTACCTCATAGTCCTCTGACCTTTGCGGGTCTATCTCTTGGTCTGTTCTTCTGTTATTGTTGCCTGCCTTATTACTATACTATTAATAAAGCTTTATTGATCCTATTCCTGTGTCTGATCATCATTCCCAGTGGCTTCCGTGACATTAGGAAAGGGCCATGAACCCCAAGGGCACTGGGAATCCTCGGGTCCAAAACATCATCTGCAGGATGGATCAGCAAGATCAAAGAATATATCAATTGGCTTTAGCATTTCAGACATTCTTAAAAGAATGGCCCACTTGGACCACCCCCCAGGACAGCCAGTGGCCACAGCGGCACCTGTACCAGCACCGGTTGTGGGGGCAGATTCCGAGCTGGTTCTTTCACGTGTCTTGTCTGGTTCTGAACCATTGCCACAACGATATGGGGGACTTATGCAGTGGTAAAACCCTAGAACACTAGGGTTAATGAGGCAACACTGACAGTACTTAGGCAGCGGTAAAACCCTAGAACATTAGGGTTAATGAGGCAACACCGACAGGACTTAGGCAGCGACTGGACCCTAGCACGCTAGGGGATACTGAGCCAACACGGAGGCAACACTGGCAGTGGCTTGACCCTAGAACACTAGGGTTAATGGAGGCAACACAGATGGGATCCGGCAGCGACTTGGCCCTAGCACGCTAGGGTTAATGGAGGCAACAGAAACCAGACTCTGGCAGTATATGGACCCTAGACCACTAGGGAAAGTATGGGCAACTCGGGCAGAAGTTTGGCTTAGACTGGACCTTACAGCACAGGATCACCGGAGGCAACACAGACACTGGTGAGTGATTGGCCCACGCAAGCTCCAGATGGCTATAGGAGCAATAGGCCTGACCGGCGCTATGCGTTAAGCGAGCACTTAACCTAGCCGGTCAGTAATCGGTATCGCCCAATTGAAACAAGGAGACTAACAGCCCGTTCCAATAGCGACAAGAACAGCAACTCAACCAGGTTGGCACACGCGGAGGATACAGCCAGTCTACATGGACGGCCAGAACTAGCCCAGCCAGGTCGGAATACACAGAGTAGTCAGCCAGTCCTAGTTGGTAACTGAATCAGATAGTCAGCCAAGCCAGTTCGGTACACAAGGAGTTAGTCAGCCAGTCCTTAGTCGGTAACGGAATCGGATACTCAGCCAAGCCGGTTCGGCACACAAGGGGTTAGTCAGCCAGTCCTAGGTCAGCAACGGAATTGGGATCGGTAGCGTCAAGAACAAAACGTAGGCAGACGAGCCAGGTCATACACGGAAACAGGAACAAGAGCTTCAAAAACGCTAGATACTGGTACACCACGAAAGGGCATCAGTATAGTGACAGGTGGGTGTATTTAAAGGCAAGCCCTGGGAGGAGCAACAACCCAGAGCCAATAAGAATGCAGCCAGTGTAAACCAGGAAGTAAGAATGTTGCTCAAGGATCACGGGCACCGTGATAGAAAGAGAGCACCACAATAGTGTGATAATGTTTGAAATATTGGAGCCAATAAAGATATTAAAATTCTGCTCACATTTAGTAATGGTCAGATAGCTGATACCAACTCATCTGACAGAAGCGCATACATTGACGTTCACCATCTCCGTTTGGTTTGATCTGATGGACTCCTCTGGATAGGACAGGCAGAGGCTTATATTCAATGTAAAAGTAAAAATTTAATACAATAAAAAACAGGCTATAAACGATTACGCGTTTTGCGGCTAGATTGCCGCTTTAGCAAAGCTAAAAAGCCCACAACATGAAACAAACAAACAAACAATAACAGAAGCTGCCACCAAACCCTACCAAATGGCACTAGATTGGTCGTAGTAAACTGTCACTCATCATCCACTACAACCAATGACAAATTGGTTCTAAGTTGTGGGCTTTTTGGTTTTGATAAAGCGGCAATCTAGCCGCAAAACGCATAAGCGTTTATAGCCTGTTTTTTATTGTATTAAAGTTTTTACTTTTGCATTGAATATAAGCTTCTGCCTGTCCTTTCCAGAGGAGTCCCTTGGAACAGACCGAATGGATACAGTGAATTTCTCTGTATACACTTCTGTCAGAGGAGTAGGTATCAGCTATCAGACCATTTCTAAGTGTGAGTAGAATTTTACTGTCTATATTGACTCCAATATTTAAATTATTTTTACACTATTGTGGTGTTCTCTTTCTTTCTATATGGTTTGACCATTATCACAGAAAATGAGCTGTGACTGCAGATTTGCAGATTTTTCCATATGTATGAGTCATTAATGTGTCAGTCTGGTTTATCTATCTCTATTTTTTCATTATACCTGCAATTTCCTGTATAAAGTGATCTCAGTCAAATACTGCTCTACGTCACACCTCCTCATAACACATAATAAACTTCAATAGACCTGGATGATTCAATAGGATCACTAGCCTTTACAATACTGTAAACTAAAATAATTAGCACTACACTATAAGAATGATCAAATGCAATTAAAAACAGTAAATATAAATGTCTTGTTTAAACAAAACCTACCTATTATTATTATTATTCTTTATTTATATAGTGCCAACTAATTCCGCAGCGCTGTACAATTGGGGAATAGACATACAGAGGTATTAAATAGTACAATCAGATGTGTAGAACAGGAGGATCAGAGGGCCCTGCTCGTGAGAGCTTACAGTCTAGAGGAAGGTAGGTTTGATACAGAAGGAGTAAGTGCTATTGTGTTTAAGTGCCTCCTGCCACATGAACTGCCAGTCAGTGGGTGGGAGTGAGAAGTGCCATTGAGTGCAGTAGTCCGTGCAAGGGGTGAATCTTGGTGATGATGTTTATGGAGGCAGTTGATAAGCCTCCCTGAAGAGGTGAGTCTTCAGGGAGCGTCTGAAGATTTGAAGGCTGGGGGAGAGTCTGATGGGGCGGGGGAGGGAATTCCACAGCTCAGGTGCAGCACGGGAGAAGTCCTGTAGGCGGGAGTGGGAGGATGTGATAAGAGCTGTGGAGAGCAGAAGGTCATGTGCAGAGCGAAGATGGCGGGCGGGAGTATATTTGGAAATGAGAGATGAAATATAGGGGGGTGCAGTGTTAGTGAGGGCTCTATAAGTTAGCACCAGAGTTTTGAATTTTACTCTGTATACTAATGGGAGCCAGTGTAGGGACTGACAGAGGGGTGTGGTGTTAGAGAAGTGACGAATTAGGTAGGTTAGTCTTGCAGCAGAGTTCATTATGGACTGTAGCGGGGTTAGTCGGGTGAGAGGCAGGCCAATTAGTAAAGAGTTACAGTAGTCAAGACGGGACATGATGAGTGTTTGGATTAGAATTTTGGTAGTGTCTTCTGTGAGAAAGGGTCGGATTCTAGAGATGTTGCGGAGGTGGAGGCGGCATGAGTTGGAGATTGACTGGATGTGAGGAATGAAGGATAGGGCAGAGTCAAATGTGACCCCCAGGCAGCGTGCTGTAGGGGTTGGTGTGATAGAAGTGTTGTTAACGGTGAGGGTAATGTTTGGGAGAAGGCTGGTTGTAGATGGAGGGAAGAGAATTAGTTCAGTTTTGCTAAGGTTAAGTTTGAGTTGATGGGAGGACATCCAGGAAGACACAGCAGACAGACAGTCAGACACTCGGGACAGGAGGGAAGGAGAGAGGTCTGGGGAGGAAAGATATATTTGGGTGTCATCAGCATAGAGATGATGGTGAAACCCAAAGGAGTTTATTAGTTTTCCAAGGGAAGCAGTGTAGATTGAGAAGAGCAAGGGTCCCAGTACTGATCCTTGAGGCACACCAACAGACAGTGGGAGGGGTGGGGAAGTGGAGCCGGAGTAGGAAACACTGAAGGAGCGGTTGCAGAGATAAGATGAAAACCAGGAGAGTGCAGTGTCGCAGAGACCTAGGGAGTGGAGGGCTTGGAGGAGGAGTGGGTGATCGACTGTGTCAAAGGCGGCTGACAGGTCCAAAAGAATGAGTAGGGAGTAGTGGCCTTTAGACTTGGCTGAGAGCAAGTCATTGGCCACTTTAGTGAGGGCAGTCTCAGTGGAGTGATGAGGGCGGAATCCAGATTGCAAGGGATCTAGCAGGGAATGGGAGCAGAGGAATTTAGTGAGCCGGTTATATGCAAGGCGCTCGAGAAGCTTGGAGGCGAACGGGAGTAGGGAAATTGGCCGGTAATTTGACAATGAGTTTGGGTCCAGGGAGGGTTTTTTTAGGATGGGAGTGATTAGTGCATGTTTGAAAGAGGATGGGAAGGTACCGGTTGACAAAGAGAGGTTGAATAAGTGAGTAAGGATTGGAGTTAGTAGAGGGGAGAGTTCTTAGGTGAGCTGAGATGGGATTGGGTCGAGAGGGCATGTGGTTAGGTTTGAGCGAGTGAGGAGAAGGGAGACTTCATCCTCAGTGACAGGTGGGAAGGAGCTTAGTGTGTATGTGGGAGAGGCGACAGGGCTGGGCTGGCTGGGTGGGGGTGGTAGTGATGAAATGTCATGTCTGATAGATTCAATCTTGTTCTTGAAGTGGTTGGCGAGATCTTGGGCAGATAAGTTAGTGGAAGGTGTTTGTGTTGGTGGGTTTAGAAGAGATGTGAAGGTTGAGAAAAGGCGTTTGGGGTTGGAGGAAAGATTAGAAATTAGAGAGGAGAAGAATGACTGTTTAGCCAGGGAGAGGGCAGAGCTATACGAACGGAGAATGAATTTGTAGTGTGTGAAGTCGGCTGTGGAGCGCGATTTCCTCCAGTGCCTTTCAGCAGTGCGTGAGCACCTTTGGAGGTATCGCGTTAGTCTTGTGTGCCAGGGTTGTAGTGGGGTTGTGCGTGGGTGGCGTGGAGTTGCAGGTGCAGCGATGTCAAGGGCTGAAGTGAGAGTGCTGTTGTAGAGAGCAGTAGTTTTGTCTGGGCAAGTAAGTGTGAGGATGGGGTTGAGGATAGGCTGCAGGGAGGTGGAAAATTGTTGCTTATCAAGAGCATGTAGATTTCTCCGCATGCGCTTGATTGTGGCGGGGGTGATGGGTTTGCGTGGTATGATGAGGTTACCGGTGAGGAGGTGGTGGTCAGAGAGGGGAAAGGGGACATTAGAGAAGTTGGAGACCGAGCAGAGGTTAGTGAAGATCAAGTCGAGGGAGTGACCATCACTGTGTGTGGGAGAGCTGGTCCACTGCGATAAGCCTAAGGAGGTTGTTAAGGAGAGGAGTTTGAGGGCGGGGGGGTGGTGTGATTATCTATAGGGATGTTGAAGTCACCCATGATGAGAGTAGGGACATCAGAGGACATGAAGTGAGGGAGCCAGGAGGTGAAGTGATCAAGGAATTGTGCAGTGGGACCAGGTGGCCTGTATATGACAGCGACACGCAGGGGGAAGGGAGAGAAGAGGCGAAGTGTGTGAGCTTCAAATGTAGGGAAGGAAAGAGAGGGAACAGTGGGGAGTACCTGAAATATATGGTTAGGGGGCAGCAAGATGCCTACTCCCCCTCCCTGCCTGTTGCCAGGCCTCGGTGTGTGTGTGAATTGAAGGCCTCCATATGAGAGTGCGGCAGTGGAGGCAGTGTCTGATGATGTGAGCCAAGTTTCAGTGATGGCAAGGAGGTTTAGGGAGTGAGAAATGAACAGATCATGAACAGCTGTTAGTTTGTTACACACAGAGCGGGCGTTCCAGAGACCAAAACAAAAGGGGGGGGTGGAGGTTAGGTGACGGGGTACGGTTATTAGGTTGTGAGTGTTGCGCGTGTGAGTGGGTTCTGTGGTCCAAGAGAGAATGGAAGGGGGGCCTGGGTTAGGTGAGATGTCACCTGCAGCAAGTAGGAGGAGAAGGGACAGGGACATAAGGTGAGAGTGAGATTTGAAGCAGTGGGGCTTTTTTGCAGGGGTAGAAGGAGATGGTGGTGATAGGGAGCGGAGGAATGAAAAAAGTTCATGGGAGCAGAGAAGTGGTGAGTGAAGAATTGAGGGTGCAATGTGAATGGCGTGACAAGTAGTGTGGACACAGGAGGAGGAGAGTCTTATACAGGTGAGAATGGCGATGACAAAACAAGGAGTTAATATGCCCATAGTTGGGTTAATGAATGGGGCAGTAGAGATGTGCAACAGTCAGTAACCCAGGAGAGTACAGATGACTTGGTAGTCAGGGTCAATCCACGGAGCAGAGGGTATAGGTGCCAGGGATGGTGAGGAGAGTCAGTAGCAGAACTGCAAAGTACTTGGTGAGGGTAGGAATCAGTGCAGGGTTAAATGAAGTAGTCCACTGATGATCAGGAGAGGTAGATGTTGTAATGGTTAATGGTGGTTGGAGAAGAAATCAAAGTCAGATTTGGTTGTCCCCAGTGGTTTAGTGGTAAATAGGCAGTTTGTAAAATCAGACCTGGAAATCCTGGTTTCTTGCATCAGGTGGTCAGTAGTTTCAGTAGAGGAAGCAAATGTCAGTGCTTGGTGGAAATGACTGTTTCTTCACTCTGAATTCAGCTTGTTTACTTGCCTCTTGTCTTTAGGTGGCTGCAGCAGTTGTCTCTCTTGTCCAACTCTCTTGCCTAACTCTCAGTACTTAGATAAAGATGTACTTTGAGAAAGGTGCCAACTACTACCCCTGGCAAATGCCACCCCAGGCAAATGCCACCCCTAACTGGGCCTGAATATATAGTAACTGGAGTCCCTAAGAACACTGAATGACTGACTGAGGGATTTCCAAATTACAAATTGTTTTGGGATGGAAGAGCTCTGAGTGCGTTCAGGTGTGACACCATTAAATCTCAGGAAACTGTATAGTTAATAAACAATTGGGGTACAGCACAGAACTTGAAGCAGACTGGATAGGAAACACATACCAGGAAACTGTATAGTTAATAAACAATTGGGGTACAGCACAGAACTTGAAGCAGACTGGATAGGAAACACATACCAGGAAACTGTATAGTTAATAAACAATTGGGGTACAGCACAGAACTTGAAGCAGACTGGATAGGAAACACATACCAGGAAACTGTATAGTTAATAAACAATTGGGGTACAGCACAGAACTTGAAGCAGACTGGATAGGAAACACATACCTGTAAGGAAGATGAGAAAGTTGTTAGGAGACTGTCTTCATATAGCATACAATGCAACATACTGGATAGATATTAACATATTATCTCTCTTGCCTAACTCTCAGTACTTAGATAAAGATGTACTTTGAGAAAGGTGCCAACTACTACCCCTGGCAAATGCCACCCCAGGCAAATGCCACCCCATAACTGGGCCTGAATATATAGTAACTGGAGTCCCTAAGAACACTTACCTAGGTAAGTCCTATTTTTAATCAAATTACTTTTCTTCTTATGGTAGACTTCACCTGTACAACTAGAAACAAATGATCATCTACTATAACTATGGCAACATTAGATGCCCTTCCTTCTTTTAGTGTTTGTTATGGATCGACTAAACAGAATATCTTGATAGACTGTAGTGTAAAGTATAAGTGCATAGGCACACACTTTTTGAATTACAGTGTTTATGGTCCATTATTATGCATTACATGCTATTGTCTTTATAAGTAAATCCCACTGAATTTGAGGGAGGTCTCTAATGTATTGAATGATATGCTTCTATAGCATTTCCATTGCACCTTATGCGTCAAGGGAATAGACAATCTTCCATTTCTGTGTATTACAAGATATTGTCTTCAAAGCAGTGCACCCAAACTGTAATTTTAGAAGGTAGAGACAGTGTAGGGGTTTGAGTTAAAGGGATAGTAATACTTAATAATTACTAACCCCTGTATTGAAGTCATATTAAAAAGAAATGTATTGCCTCCAGTGTCATCTCTCAAACCTTTATGGTTTGAGAGATAATCGCTCCTAAAGCTGCCCTCTCCCTCCCCCTTCCCCGAAGTCAGTGTTCTAGCTGACTGCAGGAAAGCCTGTCGTACAACCATCAGGCGGCTCTGCAGCACAGCAAAGATCCTGTTAATAGAAAAGAAATCTTTCACTGAAATGGTCTTCAACGTGTGCTTGGTTTGCAAGCACACATAGAAGACTGTTTTAGTGAAAGATTTTTTTTTTATTAAAGCTCTGCTGCACATCCGCCTGATGATCGTAAGACCGGATTTCCCTTCAGTCAGCTACAGCGCTGACTTCGGGGAAGGGGGAGGGGGAACTTTAGGAGAAATTATCTCTCAAACCATAAAGGTTTGAGAGATGACACTGGGGGGCAATACATTTCTTTTTAATATGACTTTAATATAGGGATTAGTAATTATTAAGTATTACTATCCCTTTAACCCTGATCTTGCATAAGTGTAAATAATTTGCTCAGATGTTTTGGGTCCAGCACCAGTGCTCCTCAGAGCTGCAGCGAAGGAAAGGCTTTTTCTACTGCCTGTAGTAGGAGTACACTTTTACTCAACAGGGAAATCTCTGAAATATTTGATTTTTCATAATGTAACTTTACTGGGCCATTAATAGAATATCCATTGAATGCTAGGGAATGTTCTTATACATTGTTTTTCAATGTGTTGGAGATCTCTGTAACATCCAAATCTTTATATAATATCCTAAAGCTCTTAAATGCATGCAACATTATAAGAAACAAATATACTGGTCAACTAAATGTTACCACAACCAACTTGTATTTGTAAATTTCCAAAGGGAAAATGCTAAAATGAAGCATATGGGTATATAGGACAGAAAGTGATAATTATACTTCCAGAGACAGATGTACAAGGGAAAAGAGGAGCACTTCTGTCACAAGCCAACTGCACCATAGGTAACAGAGGAAATTTCTAATTGATTTAAATGTGGCTTTAAACCCCTTGAATGCTAAAGAGGTCTCCATTCCTACAAACACTATGGATATGATCCGGACACTGCAGTTTTTATGCTTATTTACATGTTCTCTGGGGACAGAGGTTGGTAGTCAAGGGTTAGTACTTTCCCTTGTAACTCCACCCAGTTTACTTCCAGTTCTGGTCACTCTGTTCTTCCCACTCTCTGCCCATTTAAAGGGCAACCCCCTGCCTCTCCTCCTACCATTCCTACCACCATCATGTCCCACCCAGTTTATGATGCATCATATTGTTTGGACAGTCCCAGACCTTAGTGGACCTCCTGAGGCTTAGGACAAAAAAGCTCCCATGTATGGACTGCAAAAATCTAAGGAACAGATTGCAAAAATCTATGGAATTTTGCGAGGTTTGGCCCCACACCCCACCCTGTGGTGTAGTTGGCTTGCCCTAGAATTGCTGTACAATTGTTAGTGAATATGGTCCACAGTGGTGAACAAAAGGAAGAATCCATATGTGAGATAAATAATACTAGGACAACCGTAAAGAAATTTAGATATTGTTCATGAGTGACAACATTTTGGGTAAAATACATGAGTTTTGTAACATATGTAGAAAGTGGAGCTATTCTGGGGCAATCTAACTGCACTCGGAGATTTTTTATTTATTTGTCCCCCAGAGTTTTTATTGATTTAAATGGGGCTTTAATTCCTTGAATACTTGAGAGTTCTCCATTAGATTGTTTCACAATACATTGGAGACCTCTTGAGCATTCAAGGAGTTGAAAACCCTATTTGAATCAATTATACTTATTGTCACCTGTATTACAATTGGTTTGCTCCAGAAGAACTCTACTTTTACTTTACACATAGGGTCTGTTGTGTTTTTGAGGTTGTTTGCATGGTCATGTGAAATGTCAATGCAACTTGGTACAACTTTGCTCTAACAGTGCATTTTAACTAGATTTTCAGTGCACTTTTATATAGCTGTTTACACTGAGAATCAGAAAACCTAGGAGTAAAAGAAATCCATTTTACAAATAACATACATCTGTAAAAGTAGTGAAGACAATGAAAAAACACACCCACAAACATGTATTTTTTTCTAATCAGTACAATTGCTCATGTTAGAATAGCCTTATTTAAACAACAATACAAAATAACTTGCATGTACAGCGAGGGAAAAAATTATTTAATCCCCTGCTGATTCTGTATGTTTGCCCACTGTCAAAGAAATGATCAGTCTATAATTTTAATGTTAGGTTTATTTGAACAGTGAGAGACAGAATAACAACAGCAAAAAAAATCCTGAAAAACTAATTTTTATATTATAAATTGATTTGCATTTTACTGAGTGAAACAAGTATTTAACCCCCTATCAATCAGCAAGATTTCTGGCCCCCAGGTGTCTTTTATACAGGTAACAAGCTGAGATTAGGATCACTCTCTTAAAAGGAGTGCTTCTAATCTCAGCTTGTTACCTGTATAAAAGACACCTGTCCACAGAAGCAATCAATCAGATTCCAAAATCTCCACCATGGCCAAGACCAAAGACCTGTCCAAGAATGTCAGGGACAAGATTGTAGACCTACAACAAGGCTGGAGTGGGCTACAAGCAGCTTGGTGAGAGGGTGATAACAGTTGATACGATTATTCGCAAAATGAAGAAACACAAAATAACTGTCAGTCTCCCTCGGTCTGGGGCTCCATGCAATATCTCACCTCTTGGAGTTTCAATGATCATGAGAACTGTGAGGAATCAGTCCAGAATGGGATGATCTTGCCTGAGACATACTTTGATTGCCAGCAAGGATTTTGCCACCAAGTACTAAGTCATGTTTTGCAGAAGGGTCAAATACTTATTTACCTCAGTAAAATGCAAATCAATTTATAACTTTTTTGAAATATGTTTTTCATGATTTTTTTCTTCTTATTCTGTCTCTCACTGTTCAAATAAACCTACCATTAAAATTATAGACTGATCATTTCTTTGTCAGTGGGCAAACGTACAAAATCAGCAGGGGCAAATATACAAAATCAAATAATTTTTTCCCTCACTGTATAAAGTATGCTCCTGCTCACTACCAAAAGCAGGTTCTAGTATTTGCTTAAAAAGGGTACGTTAACTTTCATTCTCCTTTGTGGTGTTTTGGACTGCTTCCTCTTCAGGAATATAAGGAGTATTATTAGCAAGATCAGTAGTGAGCTTCCCAGCAGCAGAGTATACAAGATCACTGGTTGTGGTTGACGTGCTTCTGAACTAGAAAAGCCTACACAAAAAAACAAATTGAACAAATGAAAACAAAACTTGTGTAGGATATACCTCAATCTGCAATGGTAGAGAGATCACAAAGAAAACTGTGAAAGGTGTAAGCTTTTTTTTTTTTTTTTTTTTTTTTTTTTTTACATATTTAGGCCTAAATTCAGAGGTAGACCAACCTCCCCCCAAAAAAAAAAAATAAAACCCCTATCAGTGATTTTGGACTGATTTGGTACAGAGGATGACAAATCATGGATGTATTGGAAGTAATCACAAGAATCACGTCTCTCATAGATACAAGCAAATCACCACTAAAGCTTAATAAAGAGAGAAAAAGGAGAAAGGAGAAGAAAGGAAATCATAAATCAGGGAGATGGCTAATGAGTGCTTAGGGAAGGTAGAAGAAGGAGTAGAAGAGGTCTGGGAGAAAAGTAACGGCTGGGTATATGAATGAAGCTCAAAGAAATCTTTGCAGGGAAAGCAGGTGTGTTTTAGGACATAAATGATAAGATATAAGACATGAGGCAACAGGGGAGAATGTCCAAGCATGTCAAGAGGAAATTGGGGTTGGAACGTTAGAGCCTCCCCCCATGTCCAGGCACACACAAGGTTTTGATATCAGATATCAATAGGAGTGATGAGTATGTCTCAGGCTAGTGAGCCCTGGAATGGTATCAGGGTGGTAGAAAGGATGAGACCACTGGGGAATACAGCTGACTCAGGCCAGAGGAGCAATAGCTGACCACGAGGCTAGATTTCCAACCCCGGCGGAGCTGGTTGCTGACAGCACAGGGTACCTAAGCAAGCTGAAGAAGGATCTGGGGTGTAATTGGTTTAATTCAGGTTCAGGGTTGGAGCAATAGGGAGAAACAGAGTTCAAGGTATTCAATGATCTGGACCTGGTTAGAGGTCAAAGTCTAGGCTAGAAACCCTCTGGAGGTGATACTTCAATTTAAGAGAGTTGATTACCAAGCTGGAAGAGATGGTCAGAGGACTTCCCGGTGGTCGAGTAGCAGTCTGATCCAAAATCACAAGGTCAACGTAATACTACCAACACCCTCGACTTCTTGGAATTCCAGAGGCGGTTAGTCGTAGGTTATTATCAACAATGCCCTCGACAAGTCAGTAGGCTAGTGGTGGGTAGTCATAGGCGATCAACAATCGTGCCTTCGACAAGTCAGAACTCCTGAGGTGGTTAGTCTTGGTTACTAACCAACAATGCCCTCTACAAGTCAGAATGTCTAAGGGCAATTGCTGGAAGATTCAGGAAGTAAAGGTTTCAACAAGCAGATAAGCCCAAGGCACTGACCTGTAGTGACTTCCAACCTCTAGAGGGGCTGAGGAAAAGTCATAGATGCAGGGAGTTGGAAGAGTGGTCAGGAACAAGCAGAGGTCTGTACTGGTCATGCAGCATAGAATCAAAGGGAGAGACAGAATTGTAGTTGGAGAGGAAGCCGAGAAGAAGACAAGAATCAGCAGATGGGCAGCAAGGCTAGGAGTCAGGTCAAGGTCAGAACACGGGAATCAGAATCAGGTAAAACAGGTTTTGAGGTAAGAATGAGTCTCAGGTAATAGGCCCGAACATTGAGCGGGGATCTGAGTGCTAGGCCAGTAGTTAAAGTGGAGATGACCAATGGGAGGCTGATGGAGGTGGAACCGCAGGTAAGGAGGAGTAACAATAGTGGCATTGGAGTCAGTAGATCTCCACAGTGACAGAAATGGTGTGTGGGAGCCAGGATCCACACCATGTCACAGTTTTGTTAGCCTGATAAGTACTAACTGATCACCTACCCTCTCAGCCCACTCCATGAAAGTATGGAGGGGTCTGGTCCTTCCAATCTAGTGAGATAAGCACTTTGGCAACATTGAGCATCATTAGTCGTATGGATTGTTGATCTGAGGAAGTAAAGGTAGGTTTTTGTAGAACAATATGGGTACGCGGTTTTTGGGAAGGGAAATATCCAAGGAGCACTCCATATTAGAAAGGCATGGGGACCAGAATGGTTTGGATCACACGACAAGACCATCATAAGTGGCTGTAAGTTCCCTTGTGGATGTGGCATCTCCAACACTGAGAACTTAATGATTGAGAGATATTGTGCATTCTGGCGGGAGTGTAATACCACTAGTAAAGGAATGTATGATTGGATTCCAGAGTCTGGGAAGAAACTGAGGAAGAGACAGTGGTTTTCCAGATCTCCAACCAGTCCATGCAACCAAGCTCGACTCCCAGTTCTCTCCCCCAGGCTGGAGAATAGCTATGAAGTCCAGTCGAGAAGAACAAAGTAGTACAGCATGTATTTTACCCAGAAAGCATTGTGGGATGCCCACATAGGAGCATAAAATGTTGAACTGGGATAGCAGATGAGATGCTCAATTGCTGATCTCAGGTTGGTTGAAGAAATGCTTTATCCTGAGGTCTCGCCATATTTCATTTGGAGGAAGTGAAAACTGATTCTGGAATTGTAAAAATTAAAAGTAAGAGGATTGAAAAAAGTCTCTCAGGTGGAGATAGGCTCTGATGACCACAGAGTGAAAGAGGAGGATGAAAAAGTAACTGCATAATTGTTGTTGGAAAACTAAGTGTTTCCTCTGTAAGTAGTGAGCACCAGTGCTTGCCAGAACTCAGGTGGATCATCATTTCAGGCTAGAACATACTGTAGTTATTCTACTGTACACTGTAACCATCTCATATGCATTGCTGCCAATCCTTGGATCTAGACATGTTCACGTGCATGAGTTACCAATCCATATTCTGCAAGTATGTCCCTAGAGATGTGCTGCTACCACCACCACTGCCACAAATGTTAGATTGCTGCCCCTGAAACTCATTGAGGTATTGATCCTGTGTTAATGTAATGATGGCAGAGTCCTGCTGCTGCAAATGTCTTTGCACAAATTCTGACATTTTATTTCTGAAGCAGGGGTCCATCAATGTAGCAAGAATGTATTCCTATTAATTTTAATGGAGACTAGGAGAGGATACTGCTCAAAACATGTTAACATCATTCATCAGCTGGTACAATCAAAGAGTTTATAAACAAGCACATTGCTCATCCCCAGTGGTGGGAGATTGAAACTTTTTTTTTGTTAAATTTTGGGCCAAATCATCATTACACTCATTCTTTAGCAAATGAAGTAGAGAAAAGTGGAGGTATGTATTTTAAATAAACATCATCATTAATAATAATTGGGTCAACAGCAGCAGCATCCACTTCCACCCCATCACTACCACTTTCACATTCATGAAGATTTTATAGAGTCTGAAACACTTTATTTTCACTTCTTCACTTAGGGGATTGAATGAAAATTAACCACTAGATTGTGGTAAGGTGTTATTGTCACTGCCTAATAAATTATCCTCCACTATGGAAGCAAAGTTAGGATGTGACTCATCATCTTTAGGTTTAGTACAGGTGGTGGGAATTTCCATATCAATTTTACAAACGATCAAGAAGTGGGAGAATCATCATCACTTACAGCACAAGCAGTAACCATGGCCACAGTCAGTTTCTGTTGTACAACTTTACTATCACCAACATGTCCATGCAATCATTCTACTCCTTTCCTCTTACCCTTGTGTCTCTATCAAAATTGGTGGACATAATAATAGTACTATTGATTTTTACTGTAAAGTATAACACACAACGCTGTTGGATCATGGAATGTTTGAAAATAATGTATGATCCATGTTTCTATCTTTCACTATCTGTCTATCAATCACAGATCTGGGGAATAATCCCCTGTTAATCTTTCTGTCACATATAAGTCATAACGTGTTTATTGTTATCATATCTGTTTATCACTGTCAGTGTCACTGTCAATGTCGCTGTCTACAAATCACACAAGTATCTCCACCTCTCCTTTTTTTTGCTTTTCTGCCTCTATTTTACTTAGCAAGTGTCAACATTATTTTTTTCTCCCAGGGACTGCAGTGTTATTTTTTACAGTATAGGACAGACCTTTGTTAGCTTCAGAATCACCACCAACTTGCAATAAAAGAATAAAGTGCATAGCAGCTGGTGCAGCATCCATCACATCAAAGTGTATGCTTGTCCCTCTTGCTCTTGTGGGTATTAGAGAGTATGTATGTAAGTAAAACAAAAAAACAACATTGTCTTTTCTTCAATTTATGTTGTATTATTTGTCTGTCTAGTATCTGTCACTCAATGTCGGTAGAGACTCATTTAGGCTTAGCCAGCTCAGAGTTGAGCCTTCCTGGCTGTCACTTATCAGTCAAAAATGTTTCTTTTTTTAACTGTGTCTTTAAAACCACATCCAGAGAACAACTGGCAGTGGCTACCACTCCTGTAAACCATCTCTAGCTAACACTATTGTCGTGTCTGCTTATACTAGTACCCAGCAACCAACATTCTTCTGCTTTATTTCTCTCTGTCCAAGTTCAGACTGGGAACGTTGACACCTCTTTTATAATAGTATTGTGGGATTACATGGGGATACATTTTTATCATGATTGTTTCAATGCTATGATAAAGGTGGGAAAAAACAGAAACATGCCACATTCCTCTGAATTTTCTACTTTTCTTTTTTTCTTCTTTTTTAAGGCAAAACATTTTTCCCATCTCTACTAAAAAGGTCTGCTGCCATTGCCTACAGCAAATTTTGCCTTAGACTGAGTTAAGACAGTTCACCAAATTTTCCCACAAACCTTTGGGGTTGTAGGATAAGAGTCCTGCAGTTTTATCCCTAATGAGTATCTTTACATGACTAGTGTTGATGAGATCCTGAAACAACACCCTACTTTTGCTCTTCTGTGTTCAGTGCTTTACTTTGTACTTCATTAGACATATATCTTGCATCAGATAAGTTAAGTAAGTTCTTGTTTCTTGCAACAAAAGTCATAAGTGGACCATAGATGGGGGGGGAAACACTGAGGGTTGTTAGCCAAATCAAAATAATATATATAAAATATAATGTTTGTAAAGTGCACCATGCTTGTTATTACTGTTTAATCCCTTTAGTTCTCTATTTCATATATATTGAAATAATAATTAAAGTAAAATGAAAAGTAGAATTATACTTACATAATTATTGAGGTAGAAAAGAAGAAAATAAGACATAAGTAAATCAAGTTCAATAATTTTATTCTTATAACCCTTAAAATGAGTCCAGTGCTTTCTTGAATTTTTGCTATTAAACCTGCTAAAGATTGGTGAAAGTTTTGCCTCAAAAGTGAAACAGAAGAAAAATGCACTTTTTCACAAAAAGTGGTTTTCCACTTTTTCACCTATCTAATTGCATTGATATCAATGTGAAAATGAATTTATACCCACCACATGGAAAGTTTCCCTTATTTTCCTTTATAATATAAAATGGGTATCACGTTCCCACAGTATGTCATTTTGTGTTTGTGAGAGGAAGAGAGAACAGCACATTTTGAGCTACAGAAGACAGGCTAATAAAAAGGATTTGAAGCTTAGTTTAATTAGTCTTGTAGGAAGGTAATTTGTTCTCTATATTAGGGTAGTACGGGGACACTCTACCGGAAAGGAAGCGAGAAAGGAGGTTGACCCCAAATACCTCACAATTCTGTCTGACTTACTGGGAAGACAGAGGCAGCTATGATCCAAGTTCCTTCCTGATCTAAATGTTATTATCTCTATGCTGGGGGTGTATGGGGATGTACGAAGAGAGCAAAGGAGATTTACCCCAAATACCCAAACATTCTGTGTGGCTGATTTCAAAGACACCGGCACCTATGATACAAGTTCCTTCCTATTCTGTCTGTTATTATCCCTGTGCTGGGGAGACTGGGGAAAGAAGTAGTTGAATTTTTTGTAATAATTTTTTGTTGTTGTTGACAGTGATAGGGATAGAGGGAAGTAGTAAAAAAACAAGATAGGTGACAGAGACCCTGATGTGAGCTGGGTAACACCACTCTACTTGGGTTCCATTGTGTAGTTTACAGTAAAAGCACACACACACAGTAGTTGAATAATGTCCAGGAACACACAAGGAGCAGGGGGATGGGGAAAGGAATAGGAGCAGTGCAGGGAAGTGAGAGTAAAGTGGTAATCCAAAAACTGATTGTAGCCATGGTTGTGTAATAAATGATGATGATGATCCCAAAATTTTTGGTTGTACTCTATGGTACTCTCAGTTTGCTCAATACTTGATCCAGTTCTCCTTAGTACATTACATGTTATATTGAGATATTCACTTGTAATTACCTCTGCAAGGAACTTGCATGCTGTGATTATTAATGATGTATCCAGACTGATGTTGGAGCAGGCAAGTAAATGTAACATTTTCTGTGTTACATTGTTCCCATTGGACTTTCACATGTTTGCTGATCCAGTATGGGCCACCGGCATTCTGTAATAGCTCACTGTGTTCATTACCCAGTAGCTGCACTTCACCTCCAGACTTCCAAATTAAGCTGGTGTTTTTCATATTTTCAACTTGAGTCTTACATAGAATATCTGTGTCATTGAATTCCATTTGCATTGGTCCTTATGCAGAGAAGAAAACATTAGACATTTTGAATATCAGTATTTAAAATAATCCTGACAACCAGATATTTCAGATAGGTAGAGCAGGGGAAATTATTTAAACATTTGGTAGCCAGGTGGCCTACACATACACACACAAATACTCTGTCTCTCAGATATTATTTAGTGGATAAGTCAATATGGGAGTAACATAGCTACACAATGAAGCAATGCAGCTATGGACAGGGCGAGTAGGGAGCACAATGAAATACCTTGCTTTGGGGTGCCAAATCTGTAAATCTGAGCATGCTCACTGTTAAATATGTTGGTAATTGTAATGTGCATGTTACTTACGATATCCCACTTTACATATCATGTACAGCTAATCTGCCAGATCCACAATTCATAGCCTGTATTTCGGGGTACACTATGGTCACCTCCATGCAACCTAAAACTACTAGACAAAGTAGTGTGGAGCTGGTGTATCAACTCTAAACTGTAAGGCTGATATACTAAGAGGAGATGGAGCAATTCTGGATAAAACATACAATAATAGAGGACCAAAAAAATCCCTCTATAAATGGTAATTTTTAATCACCAGTTGCTGGAGAAGTCTGCAACACATTTATTTAAGCTATGTTTGAGACTTCACCATGATACTGTGGGTCTGGAGGCCTTTATAAGCTCTTCAGTCCATGCCCTAACACATCAGTGAACTCACCTGTGCCAGCTGGAAACAGTGAAATGCCCAGGCTCGGCACTACTGCTTCTTCCCCCTTTTTCTAACACTGCTCTACAGAACAACTTCTTCATATTAGTATTTAGCCATACCCTTTGCAGTGATATACTGTGGCTCTTGAGCCTTAGGCATCCCCCCCTCCCACCACCATTTCAACTTCTTATCTGACTATCCCTCTGCTAAGTCATTCCCCATAGCCCATGGCTGCTTCTTTTGCCTTTTGCCACTTTCTCCCCTCTTTCCCCTTTCAGTCAGCCTATTTCCTACTCACACCTTCCACATGTACGTTATGCTGCTTAAGTATTCCCCTAAGACTGTGTTACTTTCACATTATTATGGTTAACTAGTAATTCTCCATTTATCACTCTTCTGAGGAACAGAAAAAGACTGCAGTGCATTCTGACATTTCCAGCACACAAAGGCTTATGTAGAGTGCTGTTATGCCTCTGCTCTTTGCTTGCTTCCTTGTTACCAGTTGATAAAGTCCTTCACATTAAGACACCCAGTAGCCCATGGACCTCCCATTTCTCCTTTTCAATCTCTCTGCTATACTTTCCCTCTCCTTCCCACTTCCACACTCTCTCCCCAGCACCTTCTCATTCCACAGGTCCTCTGCTCCATTCAGCCTAGGACCCTACTTCTCTTCTTTCCTCGCTCAGAGTCTGAGGACTCCCACAAGTGCCTCGATTTTGGCTTCATTCACATTCAACCTTCCCTTCGCCTAATGCCGCTTTTTCTCTCCCTAGAGATGGCTTCTCTGTCCTGATGTCTGATGCTGGGATCCAGCACTGTTCCCAGTCTTAGCCATCAGAGACTGTCCATTCCTCATTTCTTCCTTCTGTCCTCTTTATCACCATCCTTCTTCAAGTAGTCCTACATCATTATTGTTTCTCAAATATTTTATTTATGCATTTAATTTTAAACTATTTTCTGTAATTTAGAAACTGGCTTTACAGTCAGCCTGTTACTTTAGATGTCAAGCAGTACATAATTTTCAAGGAATTTCCTTCTCTTTCCCATGCCATTTTAATCCCTTGCCTCCCCCAGACCTCTGCCAATCCTGCCTCTTAATGTCACAGGATTGACAAGACTCAAGTACCTTATCTAAGCTTCTCATCACCCCACCTTCTCCTATTGTTCTTTAACCCATTCCTCCTTCTATACATTTTTTTACCTTTTACTTCCTATACTAGGTACTCAATCCATCTACCCACTCCAGCCTCTCTATAAAGCAGGACTGGCTAAGCAAAGATGCTACCTTTTCTGTGTTTTTTCTACCTCTCCAAACTCTATTATCTTTCACTTTTCTCTTGTGCCAGTCCTACCTTGTTATGTCTAGTCTCTTTACCCATGTCTGCTTCTCAGATGCAGGACTGGAAATATTCAATTCTCCCCCCTAACCCCTTCTATTCCATTCCCTCCGCCTAACAAAATATAGCTTTATCTCTTTGGTAGAGGCTAAAGGATTTGCTCCCATTCCTGACCATTTCAAAATGAGTGAAGGCATTCTGTTGCTGCATCGTCCTTTTCTTTTAAGGCAGGTGGATTCTAGCTCCTACTCATTACCAATTTCATAGGGCCTTAGATCCTTTCCTTACCTCTTTTGCTATGGCCGAAGGTCTACTTTTATGTTCCTTATCTCCTTATCTCTTCCACAGAGACCAAAGATTATCTTCACTTATGTTCTCACCAAAACAGGCTGAAGGTACTACCCTACTCACCACTCTTTACCTCTTGAAGAGACAGAAGGACTAGCTCCCAGTGCCACTTCTTACCTTTTTCTCAGAGACAAAGAACTAGCTCTTTCTACTTAATTCTTCTGAGGAGACCAAAGGACTATCTCCATCTCCTTACCTCTTTTGCAGAGGCCAAAGGACAAACACTTACCACTACCTTCTAACTTGCCCTTTAATCATATGCCTTCCCCTACTGACCTTATGCTTACTCCTATCTCATTTACAAGTAATTATCAAGATCCTGACAGAATCCATTATATACCATACCAGTTCCTGTAATATCATCCCTAGCACCTCCTTCTACTCCAGGAACTCTGACAAAACCAATCAACAATCCACCCCAAATTCAAGATTGGACCATCTCAAAGGTGCCTCAAAAATAATCTTAGAGGAAATCAGAGCTGTTCTGCATCAATTTTCTCCCTCTCTACATCTCTATTACCTACCAAAGCAACCTCAACTTTCCCAAATTTGCCAACTTCTTCCTAACCCCACCTCTGCTGTCTCTGATATTCAGTCCCATCTGAGCAAACTGGGAAACTAAACACCTCCATTTATTATAGCCACTCCAGTTTCCTTACCACTAGCGATCCCAGATATACTACAGGTTGCACAACTCTGTGTCACTTCGGGCCTGTCTAGTCCCTAACTGTATTCACAGGGACTTCATAGAGGTAAAGGATGTTAACCTTATTTCCCTTATCTTAGCCTCCAAAGACATCACCGACAACAAAGCAGTTTCTTGCACTGACATCTCAGTCATCATAAAGCACCATAAAGCAAGAGGAATTTGTCTTAAACTTTAGTATAGAAAGGTACATGTGCTTCTACACACCAGCACCAAAGGCAGGATCTGTTCAAGTACCTTTCCTGATAGTCAGCTTAGGATAAAGATATGGGGGTATAATCTTTTCTGATTACTATCATTCTTTCTCATAATAGCAGTAGCAGGCCTTTCCCAATTAAATTTTATTATGGAATTTTTATTATGGATTGGAGCATTCTTGATAACAAATTTTCTCTAAGCACTTCAATGGTCTCTAGACTGGTTTGGCAACCAGTCACCCTTTCATTCCTTATACCATTGCGCTTTCACTCTCATGACTTCCTGCAGTCATTTCTCAGTCCCATTTTTCCTTCTGCCTCATTACCACCCTCCTTGGAAAGATTAGGTAGACCGATCCATTTCCTTGACAAATCACCATCTGCTAAGGCTTCAAAACAAAAAAGTTGTTTCTACAGAACTTGTTGCCTTGTACACATGTTTCCCTCTGCAAGAAAGCCCAGTCTACATCAATTTGCCCCAGGAACTTTACAAATTAACCACTACCACTATTTCATTCTTTCCCGTCTCTTGTTTTTGCTCAAATTTCACCCCAAAACTCACCAGCAGGTTTCTCAGAAGGTTTCCACATAAGTCTTGTCAACTGTCCCACAGCCACTTTCAACTCTCCCAACCTCTGTTCCACTGTTCAGCTCCTAGCCAGTGAGTTAGATTGGGGTTCATCCTTGATCTCTTCTTCAACTCCCCTTTTCCTATCTGGAGAGTTGGCTCCTTTGGGATCACTACTAATAATTATCAATTTTCTTCATCCCAGTTTTTGCCCACTCCCATCACCAACTTGCTTATGCGCTCTGAAGAATTCTCCATGCTATACCAGCATAGACTATGTCATTCAATGCATCCTCGGCTTCAGCCAATGTGCATGGCTCTCCAGTATTGAAATTGCCAGTCTTTCAAGCTATTGTCAATCCACCTATCCATCTGTATGGCATCGAATGAAGGAACTCAATATTTTGCAGTTATCAGCTATCCATTACTAAGGTTTGATGAATAGTGGAAACAATTCCCTGCATGCCTTTTTGTGAAAACTGGCCAGTTTTGTACTTTTTTTTGCAAAAGTTTTCTCCATTTTGCCAATGCAAAATTTTCCTCCTTTTCGCCTGTTTTGACAAAATTTCTGCCAATATTTCCTATGAGTACTACAATTCCCACTGCAATATTATTTCTTCTGAGGGCTGTAGTTTAGAAATAAGTGTCTGAAAGTCAAAGTTGTGAGTCCTACAGCAACATATGCTTTGAAAAATGTGTTAGCATGCAGAATGCATTTGTCCTTTGCCCACAACACTAACTTCCTGCTTAAGTGACACTGGCACATATACATGTTGATGTCAAGTAATCAAAAAAATAAAGTACAACCTACAATGTGGCACATGTGTATTGTATTGGTGGTGGAGGACTGGCATTGTGTGATTTGTGTATGTATATAGCTTTTACTATTGTCATGTTTGTGTCAAATCACTATCCTCTTTCTCAGATTATTGTCACACATTAGTTATCGGTCATAACAGTGGTTCCAAGTGGGGTAGATGGTGGCAACCCTTCTTCACATACCTCATCCTCCTCCTCATCTGTGCTGCTGTTAATATATTTGTCCTGGCTTTCTCTGTCATGGTGGTTTCTGCTATCTGATACTCAGATGGTACAAGATGTTGGTTCATTTTTAAGAATGTTAGTCTCATAACATTGCTGCTTGATAGCCACGTCCTGTGGACATTGACAATGTAACCAGCTGAACTGAAAACCCTCTCAGACTCATTGCTTTTTGGAGGACAACTATGGGTTTCCACTGCAGTACATGTCAATGCTGGCAACGCACACTGCTTTGACTGCCAGTAGACTATGGGGTTATAGTTTCTGCCTAGAATGTAGCTATCCTGAAAGTATGCAGAAACCATCTCACATGCAGTGTGACCACTTCTAGGAGCTACACTGTGTTCCTGTGTGTCAGTTACTAACCCATACTCAGGAAGCAAGTCCCAAAGAGATGTGCCATCACCACCACCAACGTTGTGTTTCTGCTGACTCTCCTGAGACCCATAAATTGCCCTGTGTTCAGAAAGGGATATTCTGGTTGATGATGTAGCTGCTTCTGCTGGTTGAAATGCTTTGCTGCCTTCCTTTTCACTATACTTTCTAGATGTTTGATGTGCCCTCACTTTCTCCCTCTAATCATCCACAATACAACCCTCCACTCGATCAATAAGCATATCTCTATATTCCTTGACAGAATCTGATTCCTCAGAGAGTTGCTGCTGATCGTCATGACTCCTTGTTGTGACAAACTGCCTGATGGCAGAAATTCTGAAATTTTGTGTTTGAAGTGGGGATCCAACAAAGTGGCAAGAATGTATTCCTCATTGCTTTTAATGGACACTATGCAAGGATCTTCTTCAAAGCATGCTAACATGTCCTTTACCAGCTGGTGCATGTCTGTGTTACCCTGCTCCTCATTTTTTTCTGCAAAAAATATCAGTGGTAGAATTGTACTAATTCCTGTCCCAATGTGACTCACCAGCATGGTTACCTCCTCAAAGGGTCTAAGCAGCTCACATAAATCACACATTAGTTGCCATTGGCCAGGTGACAAAGAGGGTCCCTCCAAAACCTTCATGTTTAGCATGGTGTACTCACTAGCGGCCTTATTCTGCTCGTACAAATGCTCTAACATGTACATTGTAGAATTCCACCTGATCGGGACCTCCATTTTCAGCTGGTGATGGGGCAGGTTGTAACAGTTTTGTACGGAGTATATAGCATTGAGTGCACTGTAGGAGCGACTAAAATGGGTACAGATTTTGTGTGAAATAGTAATCATTTCTCTGAGGGTTTCGGATTCTGCCATGAATCTGGTCATAACAATTTAGCACATGGGAAAAGCAGGGCACATGCACCACATCACCTATTCTCAAAGCAGCGATTATGTTGGAGCCATTATCAGCAGACACAAAAGCAGCTTTTAAGGAGCGGGATAAAAGCCATTCCTCTCTCACCTGCTCTAGCATACTTAAAACATCTACGGCTTTATGGGACTGTCTCTCAAAACTCTACATGAACAAGGTGGTCTGACGATGGTATGGGCTATCCAGCTGCTGCTGCAACCTTTTAATCACACTACCAGAAGCAGGATTACTGGCTGTCACCTGATGCTGTAAGCTAGTGTTGTCCACTGTTGGTACTGGAAGGGAAACGCAGTGAGCAGCCACAGTCATATAGTCTCTGCTCTGCCCAATTGTCCACATATCTGTTGTCAGGTGGATTTTCTTGCCATACGCACTTTTCAGTCCTTTGCCCACCACAGTAACCACCTGCTTGTACAATTCAGGCACAGCTGTCCTAGAAAAATAACTATGGTTTGGGATATGCCCGCTTGGAGCTACACATGGCATTAGTTATCTCAAAACTCAGTTTTATACAAAAGTATACGGCAGCATGTCCACTGCCAACATCTTGGCAACCTTGCCATTCCACAGGCGTACTTTGGGATTGTTTTTGTGAGGTTTTTTTTACTTCTTCCCAGGAACTCAGTCAGTGTTGTTTGGCAGAACATGGCTGAAGAACCATGGAACTTTATTGCTTTAACCACATAATTAGAGGAGGTGGTGGAGGTAGAGGCAGCATGTGTGGGCAGTCCATGACTCTTTCCATGTCCTACAGCAAAGCCAGTCATCATATTCCTCTGCAGCAGGAGCCATATGTGTTATTTGGAGTGAACTAACTATTGGCAGTAGCACACTCTCTGAGACATAAATAACTTCACTACTTTTTTTCTACCCTAAAGCCATGGGAGCCTTTAGAGTACTTCTGCTGCTGATAGTTGTGGCACCTTTGACCTGCTGATAGTGTGTCTTCCAGTCAGACCTGTGGTTGTGCTTCAGGTGGGATCTCATAGAGGAGTTGCCTAGGTGTGAGTCTGCTTTCCCCCTGCTCATGTACTTTTTGCACTGATTGAAGTATCTCCATACTGTGAACTTCATGGACTGAGGGGTTCCTGAAGTGCTGCTACTGTTACTACTACTACTACTACAACTAGGGCTAGATGTTGATGCAATTCTACTGCTATTATTACTAGGTTTCAAAGGTGCAGCACTTCCAGCAGCAGCAGAGGCACTCGCCATATCTAACATGTGGATGTCAATAAACTGTGTTGCTGTTGTTGTTTCTGCTGCTGGGTACTCAACACAGGTGTGTGTGGCTGAGTGGGACTTGGACTTTGAAGAGGCGATGATGCTGATGATGACTGATAGGGTGAATGTGTAATTTTTGCTTGTCCAGAGTCAGACTTTCCAATGGTTTTCTCAATCAGTTTCTAGACAGGCACAGTGTTCCTTTTAAGTGATGGAAGATTCAGCCTTTGCCTTTCTGCTATCTTTATTGCTATGCCATCATTCTCACTCTCAACTTCATCTGTATCTAAACAAGAGAAATATGCTGGAGTGATATATTCTAGATCTGCATCATCATCATCAGTCATCTTTAGGTCATCCTCAGCAGCATCAGCATCACCTGCCAATTCTTGCCCACTACCCTTATATTCTTCTAAGCTTTTAAAGGTCTCAAACAATTTCTTTTTACTTTTACTGTAACAAAGTTTGCTACTACTTTGAGGACAGGTGTTTTGGTGCTTGTTTATATCACTATCTGATGCAGCAGGCGGTTTAGCTGCTACACCTTCCTCTATTATGCTATTGCCATCATCAACACTTGAATGTGACTTGCGACTTGTTGTTGTCTTCAGTGTTCTTCTTATATGTCTTCTTATATGGTTCTTTATTTGTACTGACACTGGTGGTGCAGGAGGTTTTGCTGGGACCTTGACAAACTACATCCTCCCTTGTAGGAGAGGCATCATCATCATCATCATCATCATTTATTGCACACATTGCAGCAGACATTGTTGTAGTCAGTTTTTGAACTACTACTTTATTCTCATTTCCCTGCACTGCTCCACCCTTCCCTCTCCCCAGCCCCTTTGACTCTACAGTACACAACACAACTAATTGTGTGTGATGTTTTGCCTTAGTCCAGCCAGATGTCTGTCACCTAATATATTTAATTGTTTGTTTATTTCTTTTTTTAGTTGTCCACCCTGTCTTATCACAGTCTGTCCAAAAAAAAAAATAACTGAAAAACAAAATCAACAAGTTCTTTCCCCAGACTTCCCCAGCACAGACACAATGACAGCAGGATCAGAAAGCAAATAGGTCCCCAGCTGTCTGTGTCTTGCTAGTCAGTCACATGGAATCTATTGTCTCTAGCTCAAAAAAATGTTGCTTTCTCCTAACACAAACACAGAATTGCATGCTGTGAGAGCCTGACACCCTTCTATATGGCTGTAGAAAATTAGAGAGAACTTTGGTTTGGTAGGGAAAAAATGTATGGGAAAAAAGCAGAAAAACAGCACTTTTCACAGGAAATTATTCGTCCATTTGCCATTATTCGTCGATTTCAGTTTGAGGTGAATATTTTCACTCATACTTATCCATTACCTTGATGACTTTTTCTTCTTGTATCCACTCCTTCCCTTTTCCCCCTGCCTCCCAAAATTCTAGTCACTCTTCACAGATCTCAACATTTTAATAGTTCACAAAATGAAGCAGTCCATCCTCCCACTTACAATTTGTTGGCAATCATCTCAACTTCATTACTATGGAAAAAAGCTTACCCCAAGAGAAACTCACCCAGAACCTCACTGATCTCTTTTCTACAAAACAGTTCTGTACCAAACTAATGCTGCAATCCCTTCTTAGCTACATAAGCTTTTCTATGAATATCATTCCACAAGACAGATCTGTCATCTACTATCTCTTTCTGCTAAACAAATGCTCTGTCCTAGGTTTATTCAAGGTCATCCATCTAGATCTATTTGCATGATGAACAGACAACAATACAATTATACTGCTTAGTAGTCCTCAGTGGGCCAGATGCTAGAGTGTGCTGGTTGGGGATAGCTGACGGGGGCTGCACTAGGGAAGCCTTTCTGCAACCTAGGCCATGTTACAGGTGCTGGCCACAAAGCCAGATAGAAGGATGACAACCCTAGACACAGACAACTATCTACTGAGAAAGGAATCAGAATTGTCTCTGTTTAACTACTTGAACAGGAAGAACCAGGAACAGCCAGTGGCAAACTCGGGGGGTTTTAAAGGTCGAACCTGACAAGAGGTAGATTAGTCAAACTCAACAAAAACTGGTCGACAAAGTCAAACTCAACAAGGTGGTCACCAAAGTTGAATTCCATAAGGTGTTCGACAAAGTCAGATTCAACAAGGTGGGTGCAGGAGAACCTCCAGAGTCGAAGGTAGAATAGTCGACAACCCGGGTTAGTAACAAGCAAGCAGACATGGTACCAGGGATGAGACAGGAGAATAGTCATGCAAGCCAAGGTCAAACCAGTTCAGCAAAGCAGTATACAATCAGCAGGCAGAAGATGAGTCATTGAAACAAGCCGAGGTCAAAGCAGTAAAGGAAACAGCCAAATCAGAAGAGGTAAACGGAGTCGAAGGACAGCTGGGTCAAACACTGGAATCAAAGGAAATACAGGAACACTACAGAACTCAGTCATGACAGGGATGATTTGATTGATCGTCGACACAAGGTACCTGCATATGAGAAAGGCTCATCAAGAGCAAAACCGGTGTGGAAAATTAATAGAGGAATAAATGGTATATCTGGCAAGAAATGCCAGGAAAACCCGGAAAGACAGGGAAGGACATGATAGTCTTCTAGATCTGACAAACATTGAGAAGTTTCATCAAACACCATTTTGGCTAAATCAATTTCCCACCACATCCTTCCCTCAAGTCTTCTAGACTTCTCGTCCTCTCTTTGTTTTATTGCCATTTGGGGGGATGAATGATTCACAGAACCTTGGTCCAAAGAAACATTGGATATTCAGCTTCCAGTATATCCACATCTTCTAATTGATTATAACCTTTTTTGTAACTATCAGACCTGTTGCTCTCCAACTCTAACCGCAACTTAGTAGCAGGCATTGGTATGTCCACCTTTCAGTTTCTCAGACCTTGCAAATTTTCTGTCTCCCCAACCACAGCCTATATATAAATAAATAAATAAATAATAGTCACAGTAAATGATGCACAGTTACCATGCTGAGCTGCTTGTACTCATATCTGTCCAACAAAACTGACTCTCACCCCCTTTTGCCCTCAGAGCACTTCCACGTTATCAAATGCAATAATATCCTTTTCTCACATTTGTACCTTGAATTATATTAAGGCTACTCATTTAGAATAGGAACAGCATCCTTAGTTTCTAGAAAGCATTCCCTACTCACATGTTTCAGAAACTGCCTGGATAACAATTCTCCTGTTTTGCCAGGTTAATGTCTAATGCCACTCTGCTATATAAAAGGAAAGAAATGGGCAGCACCCATGGGACTTTTTGATAGAAAAATATGCTGTTTATTGTGGTCAATTTTCTATCCTGTAAGGCCTAGGGATGAGCAAAAGTTTCCTGCTCAACACAGAAATAGTTGAAAAATGCCACTTTCTTACTAGTGGGAAACTTCCCAAGAAACATTCAATTTTTTGGCATTTCTTGCATAACTCATTGCATTGAAATCAATAGGAAGACTGATTTTACACCTAACACATAGCACATTTTAGTTCATTTCTCAAAGCCTTAGTATAAAAGGGGTCTGAGGGTTCCTGTGTTGGTGGAGTTTGGGGAAAGAATCAGTTGAACAGGGTTTTTTTATTTTTATTTTTGTTGACTGGGATAGGGCAGACAGTTAGTTAATAAAAAAAAAATTAATAAATAAAACAAAAAACTAAAATAAAAAGTTTATACCGTTGACCACGTTAATGATGGCTGCACGATACCTGCACTGGGCTTTTCGGAGAGGCATGTTAACGGTTAGTACAATGACAATACTCAGCTGAATGCTGGGAAAAAAGAGAAAGGGTACAAATGGCTCACAGCAAATACAACTTCAGACTATCTGCCCATCAGTCGCAGAGATGGTGAAGGCCACAATCCCCCCCTTAAGCCTTTATGTGGGTCTGCACCATTCCGTCCGACTCTCTCAAGCTTCAGACTACTTACTGGAGTGGTGCACTGCTGCATCTGATTTCTCAGGGTCTGTGGACCATGACAAGGAAAACTTCCCAGATATGGACCCATCACCATTACACCTCACCAAAGATGATATGTGCACCTTTATGGTGGAAACAAAATACAAACTCAAGCAAACAGTTAAGACTGAACTTTCTGATCTGCAGAGATTTGGGGCAACTGGGCCAAAAAATAAACATGTTGAAAAAGGATAGAGAGGCCTCCTGGACTCAAGTGGAACAGGTCCTGACCCAGCAAGAGGAAGCCATCAATTTCCTGATGTCTAGGCTAGAGGACTTGAACAACAGAGGGAGAAGTTGTAACATTAGGATTAAGCATATGCTAGAGACGGTCCCTGCCAAAGATCTACATCCCTCCAACACCTCTTTTCTGAACTCTTGGCTATAACTGATAACCACCTGATCAAGACTGATTGATCCCACAGAGCCCTGTGGCCCAGGGCCCCCCCAAGCTCCATACCACTCAACATAATTTGTTGCTTACATAACTACACTGATAAAGAATGTATTATGGCAAGACATAGGGAGTTTTTGGAGGTTAAATTTGCTGGCTGCACTATACATCTCTTCAACAACCTGTCACCTCACACTTTACACAAACGCTGGGCATTAAAACCAGCTACGGATCATCTGAGGACTATGGGAGTCATATTACTGCGGCTTCCCCTTCCAACTCTCCGCATTACACAATGGCCTGTTGGCCTCCCACCGTGAACATTTGAAGATTCCTGGATTTTGCAAGGCCCCTAGTCTGGATTCCACAGCTATTATCTCCACTACATATTTGACAGTGTATGGTGCAGGCACTCTTCCCAGAGAACAGAGAGGTAATTGGATTAAGGTTCAGGGCCTAAACACCAAGAGGTGTCAGTGTTCCTCCTCACCTGCTCCTTGAGATTGGAACTTATAGCTGGCCTGATAGACACGAGCTCCAACAACATTTCAGACTTTAAGGCTATCAGGTCTGTGTACCATTCTGCCCTACTGACCTAGTGCAACAGGTTATGTTGTGTTGGCCAAAGTCCAATGCTTATCCCCCCACCCCTCCACAAAATCATGGGTGTGTTGATACTAGAATATAATTTTGTCCCTTAAGAACAGGAATTGTGCCTCTTATCAGTAACTGCAATGTGCACAGTGTGTGTGGTAAATAAGGGAAGGACTGGGACAACGATGTCCAAAGACCATGATGCTTAGCGTCCCAGTGTGAAATCATCCCACCAGAAACCAAGTACTACTACAGTCACTATGCCCCTTGTCCACTCCCCACTAAAGACACATGACAACTTACAGACAGTTTAATAATAATGATGAAGCCTCCCTGCCACCAGCTTAGCATATTCTGCATGATGGAAACTCCTCAGATGCCACTTTATGACCTGGTTGCGATCATCCTCCACCACATTGCCATGTGTGGTCAGTGCACCACACGGTGTTCATTGGGTGGACACAAACTGCCACATCCTGACATTTTACTGAATGGCTATCAACCGGTGGGGGAGATAAAGATGAATGAGGTGGATTGCCAGAAGATGTAGTCACCATAGAGCAAGAAAGTGATGGCAAACCAGGGAATACAGCAACAGCTGTGCCCGATTTCTTGGTTGGTGTTTGTCTTCAACATGTTTCACATAAATGTCATGGTTTCTATGTTTAATGAGTGTTATCAATGGGGTTGTGCCAAGGTGCATTCCCTCCTTTCCCCTTTTCACTGACTTATGAAAATTGTGCACAGTACCATTGCTGATGTCTGCACTGTGCCTAACCTACACCCAGGACCTCAGGGGGAAAGGGGAAAGTTGGAGAAGAATGGCCTCTTTCTTCATTCTGCCACATTCCCCTTCACTGGCTGGGGAATAGGAGGATGTTGCTGTTATTGCTGTCACTGCCTCAGAATCAGCACTGCAACGAAGGAATATTGCTGCTGGGAAGGGGACTCTGTCCTAGTCCCGCATCACTTGTTGACCCCATTCCCACTGTGTCCACAGTGGTCTGTGGCACACTAGATTGCTCCTCAGCATCCTGCTGCCTTGCAATGCAACTCAGCAGCAGTAGGAATTAGAGAAATAGCAAACTCCACAAGTTCCAAAAGCTCACTGCTGGTGGTGGTGGTGATCCCCATCCCCATCAGTTTGGGCTAAAAATGCCATTAATGTCTCTTCACTCACAGCTTCTCCACCATCATCATCACCATCGCCACCAGTCTCTCCTTGCTGCTGCCGCTCTATTAGACATCTCACCGGTTGGAGCAGGTGATGAGAAATGTGACAGAGGGTCCCATAATGTCTCAAACCAAAATTGGCTAAAAATGCCACTTTCTGCTTGGTAAAAAAATTTCAGAGAAAATTTTCCTGCTTTTGTCGCCTAGCTCATTGCATTGAAATCAATGGGAAGATACATTTTTACCCATGAGAGTTTTCTCTACTTTTCTACAGCCGTATAAAAGGAAGTCAGACTCTCACAGCATTCCATTCTGTGTTTGTGAGGGAGAAAGCAGCATGTTTTTGAGCTAGAGAAATAAATAAAGGGGAATTGAAGTTTAATTTAGAGAGTCTTTTAGGTAGGAAATTTGTTCTCTGTGGGTAATCTAGGGGAGAAGAAGGGAGGAATGAGGTTGTCCCTAAATACCCCAAAATTTGGTGTGACCAACTGGCAAGACACAGGAAGCTGGGGTCCAAATTGCTTGCTGTCTCTGTGGTGGGGAATTCTGGGGAAATAAGTTGTTGATTTTGTTTTTTAGTTATATATTTTTTGGCAGCTGACTGTGACAAGATATGGTGGACAACTTAAAATAAATAAATAAATAAATAAAATGAAAAAAAAAAATTAATACATAAATAATTAAACAGATAAATGTAGTAGGTGACAGACAGCTGACTGGGAGCCTGATGTGAGCTCGGTGACTGAGGCAGATTTTATAGGCAGCAGACATTATTGAAAATTTTGTTGAGGGCTAAGGCAAGACATCACATTCCATCCACTGCATACTTAGAGACTAAAAACACACACAGTAGTTGAATAATGTCTGGCAAATGCACAAGGGGGACGGGGAAATGTGCAACAGTGCATGGTCATGGGAGTAAAGTGGTTGTTCAAAAACTGACTGCAAGCAATGGATGCTGTAGTGTGTGCAATAAATGATGATGATCACTCTCCTCTCGCTGTGGATGCAGTTTGTCAAGGTCCCACCAATCACATCCCACCTGTCCCCCACCACTTTGTAGGTGTACTTTATTTTTTTTAGCACTTGACATCATCATGAATATGTTCCAGTGTCACTTAATCAGGAAGTTAGTGTTTCGAGCAAAGGACAAATGCACTCTGCATGCTAACACATTTTTCAAGGTACATGTTGATGTAGGACTCCCAACTTTTATTTTCAGCTACTTATTTCTCGATTACTGCCATCGTCAGAATAAGTAATTGTGCTGGGAAATGTTGCTTCATAGGAAACATAGGCGAAAAATGTGTTGGAATAGGAGAAAAATGTGTTGGAATAGGAGAAAAATATGTTAGAATAGGAGAAAAATGTGTTGGAATAGGCAAACAATGTGCTGGAATAGGCAAAAAGGAGGAACATTTTTCATTGGAGAAGAGGAGAAAAGTTTTGAAAAATCATCCTTTTTTTATGAAAAGTCATGGAGGAAATTTTTCCCACTTTTTACCTACCCCTAGGTAGGAGTCCCTGGTTCTGTTGAATCCCTGCACTCACGACTACTGTGATTGTAATGCTGTTTGTCCAACCATTATCTACTTGCACATGCCCCCATAAAGTTCCTGGTAGGCCCTGTGATGGCTTTTGCTTGTCCCCTTAGGAACCTTGATTATTCCCCTCAGATGTTCAGGTTGGATTGGTTCTGCTGCATATTGCCAAAGATGTAACAGTCTCCTGGATGTGGCTCTGGAGGTATGTGGTGCTTCTTTATATACTTGCCCCCAATCTTGTTTGTTGCAGTCTCACTTATCCTGTTCACACTATTGCTGGAATTTTACTTTGTTTAGGTGAAATACAGCATCCTTCCTAGTATCTCATGTGCTTTGCACTTATCTCTTTTGCCCCCTTCTTTTAAGATATGCTTGTTAATATATTCCCAGGTAACCGTAATCAGCAGACAGACCACTGCCTTTAGTCTTTAGGTAGTATGTGTTCACAAACCATTTCCCAACATGGGACCCATCATGGCTTTGGCTACTACTAGGATGCCTGTTACTCCCAGTGTAAGTTTACATGTCTTGGTTTACTGTTATAGTATTCTCCTCATTTCTCTTTCTCCCTGTATTCTCTTCTTCCCTCCTACCCTTCTTTCCCCTTTTCCAACTCTTGGACTATGTGACGGGCCACCCTCGAATTATAGCCCCTTGATACTCTCTCATGGGGGGATTCCTGGTTTTTATAAATATTTCCTTTCATGGAACACAACACCACTTACTCTACTTGGCTACAGTGACTTTATCATTCACTTCCCTTACTACTAGGGGCCTGAATGCCCCTCAAAAAAAGATCTAACTTTCTTCCTCAAAACTAATGTTCTAACTTTCAGTCATCACACCACCAAGACTGGGGTAACTGATTGACACCCACACTTGATCAGGTCCTTCCCCATGCTTTCCTCATTCAGTCTGAGACCGGATTTGCCAAAGGTAACGTTGCTACTGTGATCATCGACGCACAGTTGGAAGACACCAAGGGATTTTTTACCTCGTGGTCTGGAGGCACAGAGAAGTGAAGAGAAGGAGACGGTTCACAGCTATTTGGGTACAGGGACCCCAAGATGCTTTCTTATTAAGAATATTTAAAGTGAGTGTGCAGTGTGCATTTGTCTTGTATATTGCTACACTGTTAATAAATTTTACTACACTTAGATACTTTCAATATCTCCACTCTCTCCTTTTTGAGCGCTGACAACAATATTGGTTCCTACTATTCTGTTGGTCTACGAGCCCAGCAATTGTGAGCAGCATGAAGGATAGATCATTATTCTATCAATATTGGGGATTTGGTGACCGTGACTTTTATCCCTACTTTTATCATCCTTTCATCTATTCATTTATTTCATCAAACTTCATTGTTTTCATATCATTGATCTCTTTGGATCATTTAATCAGATCATAAGGTACTCTATATCATACCCTAACTAATATCTGACATTCATCAGACTTTCACCAACATTTCATTTGGATCACTATTTATAATTCATAATAGATATGGACTGGATCATTCATTAATTATTAATGCTATACCTCACTGCAATTTTTCTTCATTGGGCATATTATTAATTTCATCTCATTCATTCATTGCATTTCATCAGTTTATTTTTTGGACTTTTATGTTGTTTTGACTACTTCATATCACCATTGTTTATTTATCTGGTATTATATATATGCATATATATATATATATATATATATATATATATATATATATATATATAATTTCTATTATGTTTTTATTATTTTCACTATTTCTTTTTTCTTTTTCTTTCTTTTCTTTTCTTAAGCTCTCCTTTTCTTCTTTTTTCATGGTACCATCATCCTCATAAGACTTTGCTACAATTTCTAGCCTTATTTTGGGTGCATTTTCTCGTCCCTAGTGGGAGATTGATGCACAGTTGTCTAGTATTAGTTCAGAACTGGAGTGGTTAGTCAGACAAGCTGACATACACAGAGTGAGAGACAACTAGAAGCACTGGTCAGAACCGGTGTGGATGGTCAGACAGGCAGGGTCATACACAGATCGAGAAGGGAAGTCAAATCAGAGTCACAACGAGGAGCAAACGTAACTAGGCAATTGAAGAAACATCACGTAAGGGCAACTGGCCTTAGACCCGGGGAAGTAAATATAGGCCCACACAGAGTCAGGAATCAATTAGTCAAATGAAAATATGCATATAAACAAGCAACACATTTAGAGACATGCTCCCATGACCACCAGACAGAACAGCGAAATAGTACAAGGGTAACTGCTAGCACGGATGCCAAGGACTAGGGATGGGTGAAAATTTTTGCCTCAAAAGGAAGTTGTCTCCCAAATATTTCAAAATTCCATGTGACTGACAGGCAAGACACAGGCAACCTATTTGCTTGCTGTTATTATCCCTGTGCTGGGTGGGGAAGTCTGGGGAAAAACATTGTTGATTTTCTTTTTCAGTTATAATTTTTTTTGACAGACTGTGATTAGACAACAGGGTGGACAACTTAAAAAAATAAAATAAATACAAACAAAAATAAAAAAAATAATAAAAAATTAAATATCTTAGGTGACAGACAGCTGACTGGGCTTAGGCAAGGCATCATACAACTCCATCAGTTGTGTTGTGCACTGTACAGTAAAAAAACACAGTGTAGTTGCAGAATGTCCAGCAAATGCACAAGGGGAAGGGGGAGAGGTGGAGCAGTGTAGGGACGTGAGATTAAAGTAGTAATCCAAAAACCTACTGCAGCAATTGTTATTGAAGAGTGTGCAATCAATGATGATGATCTCTTTATTCCAAGGGAGGATGCAGTTTGTCAAGGTCCCAGCAAAACTAGGTCCAGCACCATCAGTGCCAGTAGAAATATAGAACCATATAAGAAAAACACTGAAGACGACATTAAGTCCCATTCAAGTGCTGATGATGCTGGCAAAACAGAATAGAGGAAGGTGTAGCAGCTGAACCGCCTGCTGCATCAGACAGTGAGACACCAAAACACCTGTGCTCAAAGTAGTAGTGAATTTTGTTATAGTAAAAGTAAAAAGAAATTGTTTGAGACCTCCAAAAGCTTAGACGAATATAAGGGTAGTAGTGGGCAAGAACTGTCAGGTGATGCTGATGCTGCTGAGGATGACCTAATTATGACTGATGATGATGCAGATCTAGAATATATCCCTCAAGCATCCTTCTCTTGTTCAGATACAGATGATGTTGAGAGTGAGGCTAATGACAGGGCTATAAGGTTAGCAGAAAGTCAAAGGCTGTATCTTCTGCTACTTTTAAGGCACACTGTACCTGTCTATACACTGTTTGAAAAAGCCATTGCAAAAGTCTGACCCTGGACAAGCACTGATGTCAAAAAACACACAGTCACCCTATCAGCCATCCTCAGCATTGTTGCCTCTTCAAAGTCCAAGTCCCACTCAGCCACACACACCTGTTTTGAGTAACCAGCAACACAGGTTGTGTTAGATATGACGAGTACCTCTGGTGCTGCTTCTCTAAGTGCTGCACCTTTGACACCTAGTGGTAGTGGCAGTAGAATTACATCAACATCCAGCTCCAGTAGTTGTAGTAGTAGTAGCAGAAACCACACATGACAGACCAAGTCAGGACAAATATATTAACAGCAGCACAGATGAGGAGGTGGAGGATGGATGTGGAGAAGGGTTGCCACTATCTACTCCACTTGGGACCACTGCTATGACCGATAAGTAATATGTGTCAATAATCTGAGAAGGAGGTTAGAGTATGACAATGGTAAAAATACATACACAAATCAACCCATGCCACCCCCCCACACCACCACTACAATACATATTTGCCACATTGTAGGTTGTACTTTAGTTTTTTTTATTACTTGATATCATCCTGAATATGTGCCATTGCCTCTTAAGCAAGAAAGTGTTGTGGGCTAACACATTTTTCAAGCCATATTTTGCTGTAGGACTCACAACTTTGACTTTCAGCCACTTATTTCTAAACTTCAGCCCTCAGAAGAAGTAATATTACAGTGGGAAATGTAGTACCTATAGGAAATATAGGAGAAAAATGTGTTAAAATAGGCAGAAAATGTGTTAACATAAGTGGAAAATTTGTTAAAATAGGTAAAAAGGAGGAAATGTTTGCATAGGCGGAAAGGCATCGGCACATTTTCGCAAAATTTTTTATGGGAAATTTTTTACACTTTTCACCCACCCCGATCAAGGACACCATGATAGTAATCTCATTTTGATGGTATATCAGAGTAAATTTAACTGAATGGTCCATCTCATTCAATGATGATACAAATGAGATGAGAGATGCTTTACTTCCTTTCCACAAAATAAGCACTTTGTCAATAAAGCGCCGGTACAAGATTAATTGTTGATCATATTTAGTGAGTATGTACCTCCTTTCAAAAATATACATAAATGCATTTGCATAAGCCGGGGCCATGCTGGACTCCATTGAAGTACCAGATTTTTGCATATAAAATGTTCCTTCAAATTGAAAAAAGGTTTTCTTCAAGCATATTTCTAACAAAGCTAGCATATACTCTATGGGGGGGGCCCGTTGTATATTGATGATTCCACTAGTACCTCACGTACTGCATTAGTTCTCACACTATGGGGTATAATCGTATACAGGCTTTTTACATCTAAAAATGCTAGCCAAATTTCACTGTTATCCAATGTAATGGTTTGCAGAAGCTTAATAAGGGACAGAGTATCACTGAGATATGTTGGTAGCTCCTGAATCACTGGCTGAATGTGATAATCAATGAATTTGTCTTAAGGTTTTAAAATACTTTCTCTTGCTGAGACAATAGGTCTCATTGGAGGATCTTCCAATGATTTGTGAATCTTAGGTAATCCATATAAATCGGGCATATTGGATGTTGTTGGTATAGGTACTAGCCGGTTTCCTCGAAGATCCTATTAGATTTAACACCCAGTTTGATCAAAGATGACACTTCATGTTGAATAAAAATAGTAGGGTCTTTTTTTAATTTACAATATGTTTCGGCGTCTTTCAGTTGAAGGTGTAGTGTTTTACTGTAATCTAAATAGTCCTGGATCACAATCGCACCCCCTTTATCCACTGGGCGGATGCATATGGAGGTGTCCTTTTGTAAACTCTTGATTGCTAAATGTTCCTCTTTATTTAAGTTGGGGTGTACTCGTACAGATGCTATCTTTAGTATCTGAGTCCAACAATTTATTGAAAGTGAGGATAGTAGGATCGTTTGTGTTGAACTTTTCACTCTTTAATTTAAACGGAGTAGTAGTTGGCTGAGTAGTAGGTTCTGACAAATTGGCAAATATTTCTTTGAGGCTCATGAGTCTGAGCATTTTATATTTATCGATGTTCCAATCAAACAATATGTTTCACTGTAGGGATAAATGAAATTCCTTTGTTAAACAACAATCTTTCCCCTGAAGTCAGGGTATGTTTTGATAAATTCTCCACCACTTGCTTCCCCTGCCAATTCTTCCACAGAGTCAACTGGACTAGTATGAATAGTTTGAAAATCTGGTTTACGAATTTTTGACCTTAAATTCTTCTTCCGCTGTAAGTAGCACGATCTTTGTGTATAGCCAGTGTGCTAGCCCTTTACTCTGCCCTCTTCACAATCATTAACACGTTAAAATTTAGCTTTTTTAAAATGGAGAGGTTCTGCTCGATGTTTGTTTATCTGTGTTTGTAATGCACCAAGACTTTCTTTATTGGTTTCATCCTTCAAAGGTGCAGTATGTTTGGTTTCAAACTCTGTAATATTTTTACAGACTTTAGCAAGCTCTTTTCTCACTTCATCAGTGACTAGTAACATCAGATTCATAGAGCAATGATCTAATACGGCTATCCACTTTTTATAAAATTCTTGATTCATCCGTCCTATTGTTGGTACGTTTTTAATCCAGAATCCTTGTGGAATACACTTTGCTATATAGTAATCGGATAGGAATAGGCTGTGCATGTCTAAATCTGTCTCCTTCTTTTTAAGACGTAACAGTTTAAAATTAAGATCTTTAATATTATCAGAACTTTGTTCGTCATTATATGAACTTTTTCAAAGAATACTGTCAGTTGGAAGTTTTAGAGTCTCAGTAAATGGGATAGCACCTGTTTGTGTATCAGATAATTCTGCTCTGCTTTCCATAGTTGCACCTTAGAAGTTGTCTTCTGTATCAAAGTTGTGGGTGCAATATCAACCCAATGTGTAAAATATAGAGAGAAATGTGGATATGCTCTGGTATTAATTTCAGTTCTATCTGGTTACCTCAACACACTCACTCTACTCTCTCTCTTGCTCAGCACTTACCTGTGCACTTGGCTGCTCTCTTTGACTTGCCTCCATTGCCTATATCAACTAGCAACACAAGCACTGCAGTGTCCAAGTAACATATTCATGCTGACTAACATTGCAAATGCTTGCATCCTGTTTTCCTTGTATGATCAATGCTTTGATCCACGACCATTTCATTGTCTCTATATGTCTACATTCTTGCCTTGCCTGGTAATGGACCTCCCCAATCCCCATATTAAATTACACTTGCCACTGTCTGCTTCCAACCCACTTCAGCCTGTTGAAAAAAACAATTACTGCCTGCACAATAACTCTATCCATCTGTAACACCAAGATAGTGCTGTATTCAATCACTTTCAGTTGCCCTGCTCCATCTCATTAACTGGAGTAGCCATGTTCTCCACTTACAAGCATCTGTAACAGTAATTGCTAACTCTGTCTACTCATGAACTCTTTATTCAAATTGTTAGTCATCTGCACCCCTTATTATCTACTCCCCCCCTCTATTGTATTTGACCAAATATATAAAGGTTGAATTTGCTTGCTAGCTATAACCCAGCTGTCCAGTCATAGAGTTATTAGATTTAATTTGCGGCCATACCAGCATCCTTTCTTGCTGGAAACTACTCCCTGTCCAATATCCAGTTCCAGTCTGCAGTCCTATCAGCTAGTAATCAGTGCCATAAGTCTCTATGTTCTCATTCAGTAATATTGCAAATAAGTCTTGCATCTTGGCTATTATTACTACACACAAACATCTCATTCAGACCCCAGTTACTTAGGTCAGTATTTTTATTCTATCCAGTGGATCTGTCTCCTAGTCCTGCCAGTCAGAGTGACAAAGATGAATGTTTTTACACATACATATGGTACTCTAAGGGTTAATTTATTACATCAAGCATGAAATAGCTCTTAACTCATTGGAAACAAAGAGGTCTCCAAATCAATGCAAAGCAATACATTGGACACTTCTCTCTCATTTAATGGGTTAAATTGACTGCTCAATAAAAAAGTATGTAAACTTATACATAAATACACCTGTCAGCAATATGAAAAACAATGGCCAAGGAATGTATATAAAAGAAATCAAGGTAGATGTATAATGCAGAGTTTTTGTGCTAGTGAGTCTCAAACTAAACATGCTGCATGTCTCCAGCACTTTACAATTAGGTGCCCCTTGGAGAAGGCCTACTTAGAATTATGGGAATTCCAGCCCTGACTTTACATTACATTTCTTCAAGTACTCTACACATTCTTACCATACACATGAAGCACTGTCCCCCTGCCTTCAATAAGTTTGTTGTTTGACCCAGGCAGCAGCAATGAAGCCTGACATTGATATAAACCAGTGTCACTCAGTTGGAGGTCGGACAAGGATATGGATAAGTCCTCCTGTGACTTGTTTTCAAACTGGACGCGATCTTTGTAGAGGGGTTCTCCTGTTGCAGGATATACATACATTTTATTTATAGAAGGTTTTTTTAACATCCAATAGGTGTGTACTCTCTCTACTTTCTCCATACCACTCTGTAATACGCATCTTAACTTAATGGTAGAGCCAATCAAACCAGAAGCATAAGGGGCCTGTTCCACTGTGATTTTACTGATTGTGTTACCTGGGGAATCAAAGAAATAAGGAGTTAAATTAAATTCCATAGGGTCATATTTTCATGTGGCTGCTAGCTTTTTACAATATTGTATATTTGTGGCTTAATTATGTTTGACTCCTCTTTAATAATAGAATCAAGTCATGATCAGCCTGTACCCAAAGGCCTAATGACCGACTGATTTATCAATGAATTGTGTAATGCAAGTCAAAATGAGGCAGCAATGGTATGTCCAAGAAACTGTAAATATGAAAAGTTGCAACAGCACGGCTGAGAATTGCCAGTGTCTGGAATGCAAGTTATATGTCTAACCATTTTCATCCTAAAAAGTTATAGTATCACATCAGAAGTATATCTTTGTCCAATATTAATCATGATAAGTACTACTGATCAAAGTCAAAATTAACTGAGGTTTCTAAGTTGACTTCTGTTTCCCATCTTCTTCTCAAATTGAAACCAGAGAAGGAGAAATCTGTTTCACATATTAAATGTGTTTTTAATTATAAATGAGCTGAAATGATCATTCTCAGTTAATTCCTGTTTTAGAGAAATCAATTTTTCTTTATTTGAAACCAAAGACAAGGGTGATTTTGCACAAGAACAGGCACTGGAATTGGTCTTCATTTTCTTCATGTGCTAAATGTCAGTTTATGAGGCTAAACAAGGCATAGAGCAAAGGGATGTCCCAAAATGCTCAGATACTGCCCTTTTAGGTCTAGCTTGGTTCCAGCAGCATTAGGAGGTATTGCATTGTACCTTAAGGTTACAGGAAGGGATTGCCGGTGCCATTGTGCAGATGCTTCTAAAGCAAGAAGCCTGACCGTCAGTGTCAGAAGAAGTAGGATTTCTTAATAATGCTGCACTTATGCTGGATAATGGTAGTATTTCTATTTTATCGATGTATGACTAATTATTGGAGGGCTGTTTTATTTGGGGTGATAGTTCAGTGCATGGAATGATCATAAATTCCAGTGCCTGTTCTTGTGCAAATTTGTTATTGTACATTCCTAAAAAATGTTATATGGATTTAACCTCCCTTTTTGGAAAGCAGAGAGAGGGGTTAGAAGACCCTTCCACTGGGAACTTCTACATCTACACTTCCTCACGCTAATATGATGATAAGGGAAGGGGTCAGGTCTTTATTGTGAACATAGCTTAAATGAAATCCCAAATGATCCCTAAAACACATATTGGTCAATGTTAATGGAGGCTAAATCTCTTAAAGGGGAACTACCACCCCGCAATAACTTAACCTGAAATCAGTCTTCATCTGGTGACTAGCTGCTTAGTAGCACTAGTCGCCAGAAATATTACCCGGTTCCAAAGATTTATGCGTTTTTCCGATGGTCACAGGAGCAGGAAGCACGGACATCTCGTCACAGTGACGTCCGTGTGCCTGCGCTGTCAGTCCCTTTTGGAGCCGGCACACAGAACATAATTTATGTCTCCTCAGAAAACACACACACATTGCACAGAATGCCTCATTACATAGTTTATGTCTCATTACGGGACACAACTCCCATTGGATGATTCAATGGGGACATTCCTGCTCCCACTGGGTGATTCAATGGGGGCATGTTTATCATAGAGACAGTTGGCCCGCCCCCTCCAGCCTGCCCACCACTATCCAACTGACAAAAAATATATATAACTGCCATTCTCTTCTGAAGTAGAAGATATCAATAACTTCTCACTCAAGATCATGACCCCCACAAACACACTGTTTCACCTCCCACAAATAATTGTAACCCTCCATACACTCTGTTTCAGTACGAGGGTGTAATGTTTCCATAAAATACAAACTCAGGGATAAACTTAATAGCAACTCTTTTATTTAACTCTTTTCATCTCTTCAGTCAACCTCATTAACTGTCTGTTTTCAACTGTCACTCCTCCACTTCCTGCTTCCTGATTCCCGCCATTTCTCCTTAAAGTGAGAGAGATGCTTTGCTGTATGTTACAGAGGGCAAGCCTCGAACACCACTTTCTATTTGTTCCCTCAGCATATTGCTACATTGCCTCAACTGAAGAGCCACCGTGTGTTATATTGCTATGTTACCTCAGCTTAAATAAGGAGGAGTTACTGCTCCCATTGGGTGATTCAATAGGGGATTGATTTAAATCATGCAGGGACTTGGCCTGCCCCCCACTATCCAGCCCGCCCACCACTATCCAAGTGACTGAAAAAACAAAATGGCTGCCACTCATTCCTATACCACAGACACAAACACATCATACACACTCACACGTACTCACTCTCACTCACACACACTCACACACACACACACACACACACACACTCATACACACACACACTCAATAACACACACTCTCACTCACTCTCACTCACACTCTCACTCAATCACACACTCACACTCAATCACACATACTCAATCACACTCACACACTCTCACACTCTCACTCACACACTCACGTAATCACTGACACGCAATTACTCACTCACAATCACTCACACGCACTCATTCACATGCACTCACTCACATGCACTCACACTCACAAACACTCACTACCGCACTCACACACTCACCCTCTCACTCACACGCACTCACACACTCACTCACTCACACTTACTCTCACTCACACCCCAGGAGCCAGCACGATCCACCTTCCACCATAGTCTCACTCACACCCCAGGAGCCAGCATGATCCACCTTCCACCATAGTATGTGCAATTACCACATGTATTTCAACTACATGAATGAATGCCACTCACTCACACACACTCACTCACACCCCGGAAGCCAGCATGATCCACCTTCCACCATAGTATGTGCAATTACCACATGCATTTCAACTACATGAATGAATGCCACTCACACACACTCACTCACACTCACTCACACCCCGGGAGTCAGCACGATCCACCTTCCACCATAGTATGTGCAATCACCACATGCATTTCAACTACATGAATGAATGCCACTCACACACACTCACTCTCACCCTGGGAGCCAGCACGATCCACCTTCCACCATAGCATGTGCAATCACCACATGCATTTCAACTACATGAATGAATGCCACTCACACACACTCACTTACACCCTGTGAGCCAGCACGATCCACCTTCCACCATAGTATGTGCAATCACCACATGCATTTCAACTATATGAATGAATGCCACAGTGGAGGCAAAAGTACAAACACAAACTCATTACAATGACACATAAGTCACCCCCTTATGACTCACTTCTGTGCGTGTGTGTGTCTGAGTGTTCCTCACTGTGTGTGTTACATGTCTGTATCACTGTATATGTCTGCATGGTGTGCATTGAATGTATGTGTGTATGACTGTGTCGCTCTTTATGCATCTCAGTGCATGCTCGTGCATTTTGCGTGTGTGTCTTTGTGTGTGTCTTGCATCCGTGTGTCTGCATTAATTCCCTATATAGCCTGATGGGCACCGCCGTCCCACATTGCTAGTATATATATATATATATATATATATATATATATATATATATATATACGTGTGTGTATAAATATGTGTGTATGGGCATATGTTCATATGTTTGAGTCTGTGTATGAACATGTGTACATGATCTGTGTGCATGTATCCACGCATTTGTATCTGTATGTGTGCTTACATATGCACCAATGACCACTTTGGCCCCTCGCACAGATTTTGACTCTAGATCTTGCCTTACGTGAAAGATTTGCCCACCCTTTTTCTATAGTATCAGCAAAAAAGCCAGGTACTGTAATGGAAACTGGGAGGGCCATGCTTGCAGTCCAGAGGCCAGACTCGACAAATGTTAATGTTGGGAATGTTAATGTTTCACCTGGTTAATCCTTTAAGGACCAGAGGGGTGTGCAAAGGTTATCCTGTATTCTACTCTCATTTCAGTCACTCCACCCACATCTTGGACTACAACTTACATTATAATCCAAATTTTTGTCACAAATCTAGAGGCCCCACAGCTTGCAAACACTCACACACACACACACACACACACACACACACACACTTCGTTCACAGTCAGGGTCAAAAAGTGTAAAATATGTATTTTGGCAATTATTTTGTCAAAATAAATGGTTCCTATACCTTTAAATTGCATGATTTGATCTATTTTATTTGTTCTGAGCTACCTCTCTTTTATTTTACTGTGTCATTATATTCCAAAAATCCATGCCAATTCACACATAGACATTTTTTTCAGTTACAAAAATGTTAATGTGAAAAATTTCCACAGCTATTGTCACAATACAATATGCACATAAATTAGATAATAAACATATTGACACAAATAGGCAAGAAAACGTCACACATAAAATTTCAGTCCACAAAACACACAGAAAATAAGTCGTGTCTCACCTAAACACAGCAACACGTATCCAATACTCAGAAATAGGGAACACATTTCTGTATTGTAATGATGTTATTAAAATAGCATTATTTCTGCAAAAAGAAAAAAACAAGTTTTGTTTGCTTATGTAATAGTGTAACACAACTATCTTCCCCAATGCAGATTTGTTCAGTACTTTATTTACTGTAGTAAAATAAATATTAACCCTATGAATGCTGGAGACATCCACATTCCCCAATGCATTGCTTCTTACTGGTTATGACACATCTGGTATTAGTATGTAGGGAAATTTTCATGAAAAGGTGCTATTTTCATTGTCACACTGTGTGGAGGTGAGCCTACTCCTAAAAATTGTTGTCTACTGTGTTAAAGTCCCCTCTGTTATAATGTGATGGATGTTTTGTGTTTCCCTGTATTATTTACATCTGTACTGTATTTTGTTGTGCGTTCTGTGTACATAGATGTAACCAGATGAGTGATTTAGGACACAAAGAGGGAATCAGCACAGGGCAGAGTGGTGACATTTACCTCCAGGATTATAACATTTTAAATATTGCTCATTGTGTTGTATATTGTAATAGTGTATGTGTGGTATAATACTGTAGTCACGTAAAAGGATTTGGCAGTGGGGAACCAGATTGCAGAGAAAATAAAGGTTAAGCCCAGCACCCTGCGGCATGCTTCCACGTACAGTATACTCCATATTTATGTAACTTGTGATAACTTGGTATATTTTCTGTGTTTCCCAGTATGCTCAGCTAACAGCTTTGCTGAAATAACAAAGGAATGATTAGAATGTTGATTGACCCCTGCTGTGCTTCCTCCATCATCATGGCTTGAAAAGAGGTATTCCAAGTGTACAATTAATAACCTCCTCTCACTGGTCAACTGGGACACCACTGTTCCAAGTCCTAATTTGGATGCTTATCTTGATAAGAGTGTTTGGAAATGTAGGCCATTCCCTGACTGGTCATAGTACCAACACTGTTCCAAGCCATAGTTTGCATTCTAATCTTAATAAATGTATTTAAGCAGCATGCTTTGCCAATAAAGACATTTCTGTTTTACCCTACACAATACTAGTTTCACCTGTATTTATGGAGGGGATTCCTGGAGGGGAGTTGGCTGGTGATCCTCATCCCAGCCACTAAGGATGGGTGAAAAATGTGGCCTCAAACTGAAATCGGCAAATAATGGCACTTCCAGCTTGGTGAATAATTTCCCCGAAAAGTGCAGATTTTCAGCTTTTTTCGCCTAGCTCATACCATTGAAATCAATGGGAACATTGAATTTACACACAACACAAAACAAATATTATTTTATTTCCCAAAGGCATAGTATAAAGGGGGCATGAGGGTGCCTGTGTTGGTGGAATGTGGGGAAAGAATAAGTTGAATAAGAAATGTTTTTTGGGGGGTTCTTGACTGGTATTGGGGGGACAGATAATAAAAAAAAATAAAATAAGAAATTTGTATTTAAAGTGATAGAGACAGGAACCCCCCTGACTTAAGCTGCCACTGGGGTGGACTGCTACTTGACTTGATAGAGTATTTTGTAGAGGATGATTTGTTAGATTTTTGTTAGAGGTCCAAGCCCTGAGGAAACATTGATCTGTAGAACTTAGATTTATTAGAGGCACAAGCCCTGAATAAACATTGATTTGTAGTACTTAGGCTTGTTTGGCACAAGCCCTAAGGAAACATTGATTTGTAGGATTTAGGCTTGATAGAAACAAACTCCTAATTTTTTTTTTTTTTAGGACTATGGTTTTTTATATAATTTTTTTAAAGCACAAACCCTGAGGAAAACAAAAAGCTCTACCAGCCTAGTGCCGGCAGGTGATGTCCTTTTGGCCAGTGGCCACTGGCCATTGTCAAATGCCATCATATAGATGCGGAATTTGTGACTGCTGTTCTTGCTGCTGCTGCTGAGTTTGTTTAAGCAGCAGGATGATTAGGCAGCTGAAAGGGAATGGGATCAACAACAGCAATAACATGGTTGATGGATGTTGAAAGTTGCACTTGCCATGACTAGCTCCAGTGACGCGTCTGAGGCAGTAGCAGCACAATAAGTAGCCCTCTGTCGTTGTGGAGAAAAGAAGAAGTTGGCCCCCCTCCAAAATCATGAGTGTGTTGTTATTAGAATATAAAATTTTCCCTTGAGAGCAGGAACTGTTCCTCTCATCAGCAACTGCATTGTGCACAGTGTGTGGTAAATAACACCTGACACCAGAACCCAAATAATGCTGCTGTCACTATACCCCTTGTCCAGACCCTGGTAAGGACACATGATAACGTGCTGACATTTTAATAGTAATGATGAACCCTCCCTGCCAGCATCTTAGCATATTCTGCGGGATGGAATCTCCTCAGATGCAGCTTGATGCCCTGCTTGTGATTCTCCTCCACCACACTGGCATGTGTGGTCAGTGCACCACACGGTGTGCAATGGGTATAGAAAAACTGCCAAATCCTAACATCAACAGAGTTGCTATCATTTGGCGGGTGAGGTAACGATGAAAGAGGTGGATTGGCAGAAGATGTAGTTATCCTAGAGGAAGAAGGTGATGGCGAGCTAGTTGTTTAATTTGTCATGGAACTTCCAGTCTCTGTCTAGTTTCTCTATTCATCCTCCTCTTTGATCTCAGACTTGCCTCTTGTTGCCTTTCTGGAGAGTCAGGGGGTATAGCAACAGCGGTGCTTGATTTCTGTGGTGGGTGTTTATCTTTAACATGTTTGACATAAGTGTTATGGTGTTTTTTTTTCATGTGTGATATGAGGGAAGTTTTGCCAAGGCATATTCCCTCCTTTCCCCTTCTCACTGACGTGTTACAAATTGTGCACAGTGCCATTGGTGATCACTGCACTGTGCCTACCCCAAGAGAAAAATAGTTCCACACCCATTACTTCATGGGATAGGCAACAGATGGAGAAGAATGGCCTCTTTCTTCTTGTTATCCACATTTTCTTTCACTGTCTGTGCTGGAAGCGAATGATGTTGCTGCTGTCTCTGCTACTGCCTCAGAATCAGCACTGCAACTAGGACCAGGAGTGTTATTGACCCAATTCCCACTGTATCCAGAGTGGTCTGTGGCACACTAGCTTGGTCCTCAGCATCCTGCTGCCCTTGCATCTCAGCAACAGCAGCAGGAATTAGAGCAGTTGCAAATTCCACAAATTCCAAAAGCTCATTGCTAGCTGTGGTTGTGTTGGTGGTGGTGACACCCATCCTCATCCATGTCTCCCATTCCTTCTCAGTTTCTGCTAAAAGGCCATGAATGTCTCTTCCACCCCAAGTTCTCCAGCAGCATCATCACCACCACCACCACCACTACTAGTCCCACTCCCTACGTGCTGCTGCATCTCACTGCTGCAGACATCTCACTGCTGAATGGAGGATGTAACAAGCAATGTGATAGAGGGTTCCCCAGCTGATCTGTGCTCCTGCTTTTGGTGGTGGTATTAATTCTGAGTCTGCTCTCTCCAACACCAGCTCTGGCCTCTTCAGGATCATGTGCCACTTGGACACTGTAGTGAAAAGAAGGGGAGGAGGACTCCCAGAGCCAGAGGAATGGTTTGGGCTCTCTTGACTGCTAGGCTTGATGCTCTCCCCTACCACTCCCCTAACACTAGTTCCACCGCTGCTTCACCATTACTGCTACTATCACTAACACAAACCTCATCAAGTTCTGCCGCAGAGTTTTCCTCCTCACAGTCACTAGAAATATGTTAAATCTGATTACCTCCTCCTCCTTCACTCTTAACAATAACAAGCTGCTGGACCTTCTTAGTACTAGCACTGGCAGGACTACTCGGGGATGGCACACTTGGCATCATCTTCTCCTTCCACTCCTCCTGAGTATTACAAGACACACTAGCAGCTTCAGCAATGGTGGCAGCAGCTTCGACACTGACAGCAGGCACAGCACTGGTTTCACTGGCAACAAGGGCAGCATATCTGACAGCTGGCACAGCACTAGTGGCAGCAGGGGCAACAAGTCTAGCAGCAAGCACAGGCAGATGACCTGTTCTGCTCTCACTAGTACTACCCTTTTCTACCTTCCTCCCCATTCTCTTTTTATTTTCCCTTCCCATTCCCTTTTCTTCCTCCCTTCCCATTAAAATCCCTAAGATCCCTTGGGTGATTTAGGATTACTGGACAGCATTGGTTCAGTAGTGCTCACTTCCTCCTCCTCCTCAGTGGACACATAAGGGTCCTTCCAGTTCCTCCTTTTAATATTTTTAAACTGCTCATAGTGATAGTAGTCACTATGAGCCTCTCCTGTCACAATTTTGGAAAAAGATCACAGCAGAACAGCACACCACATCTACCTCGCTCTGTAGCTTCTTCTATTATGTTTGACTTTGGCAAATATGTCACGTTTTTATAGCGAAAAGGCAAAAACCATGTAAATCATTGGACGGAAAGTCTCTAAAAAAAAAGCGTACAACAATGTGGTTTTTGCTGAATTTCTCCCAGGAACATGGAGAGAGATTTCGCCCAACCTTACAAGACACTTCAAGAGCTAAATGCACTTACCACGCTGGTCTACTGGTGAGTAACGGCCATCTGTTTCTGAATACCTAAGACAAAAGTCCACAAAGGGGCACTGCTGACTAGATGAGCTTGTGTGCTGCGAGCTCCGTGCACTGTAATTCCTGCCCATTGAGAAACCTATACATTTTCCACCATTTTGCTAATACCACAGAATTTCCTGCAGGAATGGATCCATTTCCCACTGTTTTCCAATGGAGGTGAAACTTTCTACCACCATACTATAAAAACCCAGAATGCCCCATGATGCAGAATGGTTTAGTTTAGGAGACAAAACGAATGGAAGCAGACATAGAGAGAGAGAGAGAGAGAGAGAGAGAGAGAGAAAGAGAAATAATAATAAATGTTACAAAATAAGTTAAATGTTATGAGTGCTGGCTAGCATTATGACCAGTAGCAGGAGAAGCTGGATAGACCTGATGCTGCTGTTAAGGAGGTGAAGGAGGCAGTCAGCAACACCAGTGGTAAAGGTACCCCACATACCTCTGACTAGGGATGGGTGAAAATGTTCTCCTCAAACCAAAATCAACAAATAATCGCATTTCCCTCTTGGTGAATAATTTCCTGAGAAAAGTGCCATTATTCAGCTCTTTTTCGCCTAGCTCATTGCATTGGAATCAATGCGAACATTGAATTTAAACACGACACATAGCAAGTGTTATTTTATTTCCCAAAGGCATAGTATAAAAGTGGTTATGAGTCTGCCTGTGTTGGTGGAGTGTGGGGAAACAATCAGTTGAACAGGCAATTTTTTGGAGGGGTTATTGACTGGGATTGGGGGGACAGTTAATTAAAAAAAATTAAATATACAGAGACCTCCGAGGCTAGCCATGCGATGCTTGTACTTACATAAATCTCAGGGGGGTCTTGGTCTATCTAACCTTCTTCTTTATTAACAATCTGCGGGGATTGCCTCTGTCCTAGATTGGACACATAACGGAAATGACAAGGCTTGGGTATGCCTCGAACGTCAGTTGTTGGTTCGCTTTGATCCTCTTATAGAGTTGATTCTACCTGCTAAGGAGAGGCATAGGTCACTATACTCGCACCCAATTATTTCACACATTTTTGACATCTGGTCGAAGTGCAATAAATCGGAGGTACTGGCGCAATCCCTTTCGTTAGCTTCCTCCGTTTTCCATACGAGACATACCCCTTTCTCTCTTCTCCATACAGAATACCCCGGATGGCAAACTCAATCTGGTATACGCATTATAGATCTTATATCTTGTGGTTCGGTCAGGTCCTTTGAAGAATTACGGGAGTCTTATAATTTATCTAGATCAGAAATCTGGAGATTTCTGCATATTAAACACTTCTTAGACCATCCTACTTTAAGATCTATTAGGACGTCCGTTCCATCTGATTTCGAGAAACTACTGTTGATGGCAGCGCCTCCGGATGGCAAATTAGGTAGGGTATACCGCATTCTTTCGGTTCCACGGATCCGTTCCAAACCAAGTTATGCCCTGGCCTGGGAAAGGGAGCTCAATTGTATACAATCTCTTGAAAATTGGAAGGATATATGGAAAGCGGCTTCATCAGCTTCCATTTCATCTACTATGTTGGAATCACATTTTAAACTCCTGAGTCGATGGTATCTAACTCCCTCTAGGCTCCATGCTTTTTATCCATCAGCTAGCGCTCTATGCTGGCGCTGTATGACGAATGTGGGAACCCCTTCACATATTTGGTGGTATTGTCCTAAAATTCAGCCTTTCTGGTCCGAATGCCTAGATCTGATTGCAAAAAGTTTAAACATCTCTTTAACTAAAGACATATGGCAATCCCTCTTTCTGTTGCATATACCTCATTTATCTTATATCAACAAATCCCTTCTATTTGCAATGCTCCTCACAGCGAAGTCTCTGATTCCTCGTCATTGGAGGGATGTAAACCCCCCTACAATCGGGTAATGGGCGAGCTCTGTGAGAATGCACATCTCAATGATGAGGATACAGATTGCTTCTAGATGTGGAGATCCGGATGCAGTGAATGCATTCTTTTTATCGTGTCCCTTTTAGGAGTATACCATGATTGCGAATGTGTGTGAGTGGAGAGAGTGGGGAGGTCTGGAGGAGTGGCAAGACGTCATTGAACTGTTTGTGTATGAGCATAGTTAAGATATTTCTGGACAACCCTCGGACTTGGTGCGTTACAGTACACCTCACTATTATGTATTTTTTTTTTTTTCCCTTTTCTCTCTCTCAACGATCTCCTTCCTTCTCTCTGTTTTTCACACCTTTTGCAGCTGCCATACTCTTACTAGTCACACTACTGTTACAGCTTGCTAATACCACATAAGTGACTTCATGCGGAGTTCTCTGATTCATTATTTATTTGACTGTAATAATATGTATATGTCTATGTTCTAAGCACTTGGTCTTTTTGTATGGCATCTGTGTTCTCTTTTGTTTCCACATATCTTTACCCCCTGTATTGGCAACTGTACTGCTGCTTGTTATTTGACTCATATTGTTTGTAACTTGGTATATGTAATGCTTTATCTTTTCTCCAATAAAGCTTTTTTGAAAATTAAAAAAAAACAGGAACCCCTTGACATAAGCTGTGACTGACACAGACTGATAATTGATGGGATAGAGTATTTTGTAGAGGATGATTTATAGAACTTAGACTTGTGTTAGGCACTAACCCTGAGGAAGTTTAATAAAATGATGAACCCTCCCTGCTGCCAGCTTAGCATATTCTGAAGGATGGAATCTCCTCAGATGCCACTTGATGCCCTGGTTGCAATTATCCTCCAACACACGGTGCCACATCCTGACATGTAGTGAATGGCTATCAACTGGCGGGAGAGGTAAAGCTGAATGAGGTGGATCTCCAGAAGATTTAGTTACATGATCTTTCCATGGACGGTCCCTGGAGCAAGAAGTTGATGACGAGCCAGGTGTTTTGCTTGTCATCAAACTTTAAGGCTCTGGCTGGGTTTCTCTTTTCTTGCTCCTCTTTGATTTATTCCTCACCTCTTGTTGTGCTTAGTGAGAGTCATGGGGTACAGCAACAGCTGTGTCTGATTTCTTTGGTGGGGGGTTGGATTTAACATGCTTTACATAAATGTCATGGTGTCATGTGTGTTATCAGGGAGGTTGTGCCAAGGTGCATTCCCTCCTTTCCTCTTTTCACTGACTTTTCACAAATTGTACACAGTGCCATTGCTGATGACTGCCCTGTGCCTGCCCCAAGAGAACAACAGCCCCACGCCCAGGACTTCAGGGGGGAGGGGAAAGGTGGAGAAGAATGACCTATTTCTTCTTCTCCTCAACATTCCCCTTCACTGGGGTAGATGCAGATGTTGCTGCTATTGCTGCTACTGCAGCACTACAACTAGGACAAGGGGGGAATCTGGCTCCCAGGGTCAGGAGAATGTTGTGGGCTCCTTTGACCACTAGTCTTGCCGCTCTGCATTACTTCCCCTACCACCTAAGCATCAACAGGAGTATCTACTGTGATAACGCTAGTCCCACCAGCTGCTTCACCATCACTATTACTACTAAAACCAACCACATCAATTTCAGTCTCTGAGTCTTCCTCACTACCAGTATGTTCACCACCTCCCTTACTCCTAATACTCTGGTTCTGTAGCTGCTGGATCTTCTTCTGAGTCGCAGTAGTGGTGGGACTGCTTGGAGGTGGCAAGTGACTTAGTGTCCACTGCTGTCACACTTGTCATGATCTCCTCCTCCTCCCCCTCTAGAGAATCACAAAACACCCTGGCAGGCACAGCACTGGTAGCAGACATGGGTAGCTGACCTGTCCTGCTCACACTACTACCCTCTGATTCCTCTGCCCTTGACACACATTTCCACAAGATCTTTAGGGGTGATGTAGGGCGACTGGCCAACATTTGGTATGAGGAATACGGGCATCCAATCCATTTAATGTTGGTAGTGGTCAATTCCTCCTCCTTAGACTCACTTAATGCATAACCCATGCATTCTTAATGAAGAATACAATTTTCAGTGTTTATTTAAAGGGATAGTAATACTTCGTTTTATCTTTATTTTATTTTGTAGGCATTAAAAAACATGAAGAATGATATAAGTCTTATGTCTCAAACCTTTATGGTTTAAGAGATATTCACAAGCAAAGTATCCCCCCCCCCCTGTTCAGCCAGATAAGAAGGGAGGTGCCCAGGTAGACTGCAGAGAGGGACAATCTTCAATTAAGATAAGGAAAAAGCTGAAAGATGTGTCAAGGGGGGAAGGGCTTTCATTCTTTTCATACAAAGAAGATTGTCCCCTTCTGTTATTTGTCTGGTCTTACAACCAGATTCACATTTGAGAAGAGATGGCTTACACTGGAAAAAGGGGCAGGAGGGGGAAATTTTGCTTGTGAATATCTCTTAAACCATAAAGGTTTGAAACATAAGACTTATATCATTCTTCATGTTTTTTTAATGCCTCTTTAGTTTGTTTATACAGTTCTCTGTGGTCGCTGCCCCTCAGCACACCAGTGGTTGATGTGCAAAAACAGGAAAACCTGTATATAATAAACAAAAGACAGAAAACAGGGCGCAGACCCTCTAAGAATAAATCTGTATAACATTTATATATATTTGCCCCCTTATCTCCCAGCTTCTCACCGGATCCAGCAGTTAATAGCGCATATCAAAGTCTCATAAAGTCCACGAAACAGCCAATATTTTAATTATTTTTATTACCAAGTTCAAGCTATCCAACGCGTTTTGTGTCGTTAGACACTTCGTCAGGGATCAACGTGTTGGATAGCTTGAACTCGGAAATAAAAAGAATTCAAATATTGGTTGTATTTGGACTTTATGAGACTTTGATATGCGCTATTAACTGCTGGATCCAGTGAGAAGGTGGGAGATAAGGGAGAAAATATATATAAATGTTATACAGGTTTACTCTTAGAAGGTCTGCTCCATGTTTTCTGTCTTTTGTTTAATAACTTCCTTAGTTTTATATAATTTAGGGTTTTCATCTACTGTTATTGATGTAAATACATTTGCATTCATTAGGTCTATAATTTAATGTTTTTAACATTATTGTCATATTTTTCATTTTGGTTTTAATTAAAATAAACAACACTTAATGCCTCTAATTGTAGTTTAATTATTTAAGGTATATATTATTATATATTATTATTTCAATACGTTTGTCATTACATTTATTAGTATTTATTAATATCAGTTTCATCTTCTTTTGTTTCTCCCTTTGCAAAATTGAGCATTATTGTATGTTTCTAATGGGGTGGGTGAAAAGTGTGAAAAATTTCCCGCAAAAAATGTTGCGAAAATGTACTGATTTTTCACTTTTCCCGCAAAAAATGTTGCCTTTCCGCCTATGCAAAAATGTCCTCCTTTTCGCTTATTTTAACACATTTTCCACCTATGTTAACACATTTTCTGCCTATTTAACACATTTTTCGCCTATATTTCCTATAGGTACTACATTTCCCACTGTAATATTTCAGCTGAAAGTCAAAGTTGTGAGTACTACAGCACAAAATGGATTGAAAAAATGTGTTAGCATGCAGAATGCATTTGTCCTTTGCCCATAACACTTTCTTCCTTAATTGACACTGGCACATATTCATGATGATGTCAAGTAATAAAAAAAAAAAAATAAAGTACAACCTACAATGTGGCAGATATGTATTGTAGTGTTGGTGGGGGACTGGCATGGTGTGATTTGTGTATGTATTTTTACCATTGTCAGATTATTGACACACATTACTTATTGGTCATAGCAGTGGTCCCATCTGTCCCCACCTCCTCATCTGTACTGCTGTTAATATATTTGTCCTGGCTTTGTCAGTCATGTGTGGTTTCTGCTACTGCTACTACTACTGGAGCTAGATGTTGATGTAATTCTTCTGCCACTACTACTAGGTGTCAAAGGTGCAGCACTTACATCAGCAACACCAGAGGTACTCTTCATATCTAACACTGTGGTTGTTAACCTGTGTTGCTGTTGCTGGGTACTCAACACAGGTGTGTGGCTGAGTGGGACTTGGACTTTGAAGAGGTGAAGCATCTGTGCTTCTCCAGGGTCAGACTTTCCAATGGCTTTCTCAAACAGTTTATAGACAGGCACAGTGCTCCTTAAAAGTGGTGGAAGATTCAGCCTTTGACTTTCTGTTAATTCTATAGTCCTGTCACCATCCTCACTCTCAACTTCTTCTGTATCTGAACAAGAGAAGAATGCTGGAGTGATATATTCTAGATCTGCATCATCATCAGTCATCATTAGATCATCCTCAGCAGCATCAGCATCCCCTGACAGTTCTTGCCCACTACTACACTCATATTCCTCTAAGCTTTTGGAGGTCTCAAACAATTTCTTTTTACTTTTACGATAACAAAGTTCCCTACAACTTTGAGGATGGGTGTTTTTGTGCTTGCGTGTCTCACTGTTTAATGCAGCAGGTGCTTCAGCTGCAACACCTTCCACTATTATGCCAGCATCATCAACACTTGAATGCGACTTGTTGCCATCTTTTTGTCATCTTCAGTGTTCTTCTTATATGGTTCTTTATTTCTACCGGCACTGGTGGTGCTGGAACTAGTTTTGCTGGGTCTTGACAAACTGCATCTTCCCTTGGAGAAGAGGGATCATCATCATTGATTGCACACTCTGCAACAACCATTGCTACTACTATATCACGGTGCCCGTGATTGCTGCAGTTCCTTGTCTGTCACCAGTAGGGGGCTGCTATTGGCTGTCTGCAGATAGCCCGCCTTTCATTGCCTATTTAAACCTGGATTGGGCACCCTTTGGTTGCCCTTTCGTGTTGTTTCTGACCTTCTTGCTATCACTATGCCAGTGATAGCTGGGCCTCTGTTCCAGTGTTCCTGAGTTCCTGATCTCATGTGTTCCTGAGTTCCTGATCTCTGCTGTTCCAGTGTTTCCTGCATGCTGAGTACTTCCAGTCCTGGTTCCGGCCTAGTCTCTGGTGTTGCAGTTCCTGCTGAACTTCTTCTCTGCTGTTTCCTGACCTGACTGATCGTTGCTGATTCCTGTGTTCTCATCGCCTGTCTCCTGTATCCTGGCGACCTCCTGCCTGGTCGCGTCGGCGACATTGCTTGTTACACCAGTGTGCGGTCACTGGTTCGCTCCAAAGCCTATCGGCTATACAATCCTGTGTTGGTCCCAGCGTGCGGACGCTGGTTTGCTCCTAAGCCTTGCGGCTATACAAACTTGCTTGTTACACCAGTGTGCGGTCACTGGTTTGCTCCTAAGCCTATCGGCTATACTATCCTGTGTTGATCCCAGCGTGCGGACGCTGGTTTGCTCCTAAGCCTTGCGGCTATAAAAAACTTGCTTGTTACACCAGTGTGCGGTCACTGGTTTGTTCTAAAGCCTATCGGCTATACAATCCTGTGTTGGTCCCAGCGTGCGGATGCTGGTTTGCTCCTAAGCCTTGCGGCTATACGAACTTGCTTGTTACACCAGTGTGCGGTCACTGGTTTGCTCCAAAGCCTATCGGCTATACAATCCTGTGTTGGTCCCAGCGTGCGGACGCTGGTTTGCTCCAAAGCCTTGCGGCTATACAAACTTGCTTGTTACACCAGTGTGCGGTCACTGGTTTGCTCCAAAGCCTACCGGCTATACTATCCTGTGTTGGTCCCAGCGTGCGGACGCTGGTTTGCTCCTAAGCCTTGCGGCTATACAAACTCACTTGTTACACCAGTGTGCTGTCACTGGTTTGCTCCAAAGCCTTGCGGCTATACAAACTCGCTTGTTACACCAGTGTGCGGTCACTGGTTTGCTCCAAAGCCTATCAGCTATACAATTCTGTGTTTGTCCCAGCGTGCGGACGCTGGTTTGCTCCAAAGTCTTGTGACTTTACGATTCCCCAGTTGGTCTCAGTGTGTGTACACTGGGTTGCTTACGATCCTGTCAATTTGCCATTACCATCTGACTGCTGCTACTATCTCTGGGCTGCCCTGCCCGGTATTGGAAAGGCCGGTAGAACCGTTTGCCACATTCCATCTGAGGTTGCCTTACCCGGTATTGGCAGGGCCGGTAGAGCCTACATTGTAAATCTATTGAGGCTGCCTTGCCTGGTATTCGTAAGGCCGGTAGAACCGTTATGCTATTCCATCTGCAGGTTGCCTTACCCGGTATTGGCAAGGCCGGTAGAGCCTAACATTCTATTACTTCAGCCTGTCCTGTCCGGTCTGCCTACTGTCTTTGTTATATTCTGTATATATCTGTATGTATGTGAATGCCATCCTACATTATCAATTTATTATTTCAATAAAATTGATTTTTACCTAAACTTGTGTCTGAGAGTCATAATAAACCTTGACATACTACAACTACTGGAGCTGGATGTTGATGTAATTCTACTGCCACTACTACTAGGTGTCAAAGGTGCCACACTTATAGGAGCAGCACCAGAGGTACTCATCATATCTAACAAAACCCGTGTTGCTTGTTACTCAAAACAGGTGTGTGTGGCTGAGTGGGACTTGGACTTTGAAGAGGCAAAGATGTTGAGGATGGCTGATAGGGTGACTGTGTGCTTTTTGACATCAGTGCTTGTCCAGGGTCAGACTTTGCAATGGCTTTTTCAAACAGTTTATAGACAGGTACAGTGTGCCTTAAAAGTAGCAGAAGATACAGCCTTTGACATTCTGCTAACCTTATAGCCCTGTCATTAGCCTCACTCTCAACTTCATCTGTATCTGAACAAGAGAAGGATGCTTGAGGGATATATTCTAGATCTGCATCATCATCAGTCATAATTAGGTCATCCTCAGCAGCATCAGCATCACCTGACAGTTCTTTCCCACTACTACCCTTATATTCGTCTAAGCTTTTGGAGGTCTCAAACAATTTCTTTTTACTTTTACTATAACAAAATTCACTTCTACTTTGAGCACAGGTGTTTTGGTGTCTCACTGTCTGATGCAGCAGGCAGCTCAGCTGCTACACTTTCCTCTATTATGCTGTTGCCAGCATCATCAACATTTGAATGTGACTTGTTGCCGTCTTCAGTGTTCTTCTTACATGTTCTTCCATAAAATCGATGGACACGTATGACCATGGGCGATCACCATTAGGGACAGCTTGCAAGAGCCCCACAGGAAGATGCCTTGGAGACTTGAAGCGAGCAAAAACTGTAGAAGCTGCCGTAAATGCAGTACAATCAACCCTTAACGTAGGCCACCAGAGCATTCGGGACAAAGACCATATTAATTGATTCTTGCCTACGTGGCCGGCAGCACGGGATGTGTGATAAGTCTCCATTGGTTTGGCCCAGAATGGTTCAGCCACATAGCATTTACCCATGGGTTTCTCTGGAGTAGCATTGGCCTGGGCTGCCAAAATCTCTTGGCCCAATGGGGATGTGATACTGGTGCATAGAGTGGCAAGGATACGATCCGGAGGTATAATAGGCACAGGCGCAGACTCGGACTCCGGATCTGTACCAAATTGTCTTGGTGCCAGGTAAGTATGAAACGATGAAATTGAAATGTGATAGGAATAAGGCCCATCTGGCTTGTCTAGGGGATAACCGTTTGGCCTCCGAGAGGTAGGTAAGATTTTTATGGTCTGTGAGGATCAGAATCGGCACCCTGGTGCCCTCTAACAGATGGCACCATTCACAAAGTGCCAAAATGATTGCCAACAATTTGCAATCCCCAATATTGTAGACACTCTGGGCCTTGGTCATTTTTTTGGAAAAAAATCCACATGGCATTAGGGTCTTCCGAGGGCCCGGTCTCTGTGACAGCACTGCTCCTACACCAGTCTCTGAGACATCAACCTCCAAGGTAAATGGCAAGCCAGTTATAGGATGCGACAGGACTGGTGCTGAGGAGAATGCATACTTTAAGGATTCAAACGCCCTTTAAGCTTCTGGAGACCACACTGAAGCATTAACACCCTTGTCCGTCATATCTGTCAGTGGTTTCACAATCATAGAGTAGTCAAAAATGAATTTCCTACAATAATTCACAAAGCCCAAGAACCGCTGCAAAGCCTTAAGACCAATGGGACGTGGCCATTGAAACACAGCAAAGAGTTTGTCTTTATCCATGGCAATGCCATCTTTGCCAGTCACATAGCCTAAGAACCGTACCTTGGATCTATGGAATTCGCACTTGTCCAACTTGCAAAATAACTTATTTTCTCTCAGTTTTTGTAGTACTGCTGTGACATGCTTCCGGTGTGTCTCCAAGTCAGTGGAATAAATCAGAATGTCATCCAGGTAGACCACTACACAGGACTGTAACATGTCCCTAAGGATGTCGTTAATAAACTCTTGAAATACTGCCGGGGCATTGCATAACCCAAACGGCATCATTAAATATTCGTAGTGCCCTGTTCGAGTATTGAAAGTGGATTTCCACTCATCACCTTCTTTTATTCTGACTAAATTGTATACCGCTCTTACGTCCAACTTGGTGAAGATGGAAGCACCCTTAAGTCGGTCAAACAACTCCGTTATGAGTGGGATGGGGTAGGCATTCTTGATCATTATCTTATTCAGACCCCTATAGTCGATACAGGGTCTGAGTTCCCCATTTTTCTTTTTTACAAAAAAGAATCCAGCCCCTGCAGGCGAGGAAGACTTACGAATTATATGCGGGCCAGGGAATCAGAAATATATTCCTTTATTGCCTGAATCTCCTTGCAGGACAATGGATAGGTTTTACCCTTAAGCGGCATTGAACTGGGCACAATATTAATAGCACAGTCATATGGGCGATGCTATGGCAAAGTGCAAGCCTCTCCCTTACTGAATACATCTCTGAATAACTGGTATTCTAGCGGTAATGAGGGAGAGGTACACAAGATCTTGGTAGGTTGGTGTAAACAATGTGTCACACAGAACTCAGACCAGGCCAGAATTTCTCAGGATTTCCAGTCCATTCTGGGACTGTGTGTTTGAAGCCATGGGAAATGCAGAATAATTGCATAGTGTGTAGACTGAATAATCTGGAACTTCAGGGTCTCCGTGTGGAGGGCTCCAATGTGAATCACTAATGGACAGGTCTCTTGGGTGACCTGGGGGGGGCACCAAAGGTCTCCCATCACTGGCCTCAATGTTCAATGAGGATTTCATCTCCACCAATGGGATATTCTGAAGTACCGCAAAGTCCTTGTCCATAAAATAATCGTCCGCGCCGGAATGAATCAAAGCGGATCTAACAAAGGAAGACCCAGCCCAGGATGCCAGGACCTCCACCACGGGTTTTCTCTGGATGCCCTGTGGGGACTGGTATACTTCACCTAGGATCTGTCCCCTACAAGACCCTAGGTGCGTTCATTTCCCGGTCATACTGGACATGAGCGCAACAGGTGCCCATCTTTGCTACAATACAGACACAAGCCTTGTCTGCGACGGAACTGTTATTCCTCCTTGGATAGGCACGTGAAACCCAGCTGCATAGGCTCTCTACTACTGTTTGTGGTGCCCGGAGGCGTGGGAAGAGAGGGAGGTATAGGTGGGCAATTAAAGTTAGGCAGCAACACAGTGGTTGACCTCTGCTTGTGGTCTTTATAGAGACTTCTCTCCCTTATGCGGGTATCAATTAGTGTAGTGAATTCAATGAATCTGTCCAGCTCTTCTGGTAACTCACAAGCTGCTATCTCGTCCTTTATTTTGTCATCGAGACTTTGTGTGAAAGCTGCAACAAGGGCCTCATTGTTCCAGCCAACCTCTGCAGCGAGTGTGTGAAATTCTATTGCATAGTCCGCAACCGTCCGTGCTCCATGCTAGATTTTCATCAACCATTTTGCTGCAGAGGTGGCATGCCCAGGAACCTCGAATACACTACGGAAGGCCCTTATGAATTCATTAAAGTTTGCCCGTATCCCATATTGGGTTTGCCCAGGCTAGTGCTCGACCAGTCAACAACGAAATCATGAATCCCACCTTACTTCTTTCGCTCGGGAAAGCCTGGGGCACTAGTTCCAAAAAAATTTCTAGCTGGTTTAGGAAGCCCCTGCATAAGGTGGGATCCCCATCATATCTCAATGGGAGAGGAGCAGTAGCAGACAAACCTATATTAGGCGTACTGGGAGTCATAGTCTGTGCCATTGGTGCCAAAACTGGGGTGGCCGCCGATGCCTGCACAGGTTTGTCTAGGTGAGCGGTATGCTCCAGAATGGTCTGTACGGCCAGCGACAATTGATCCAAACGTTGCTCATGCGCATCCATTCTCCAATGGATATTCTGAGAGCTACCTTCACCTGAATTGTCTGAGGTATTGGCCCTTTCGTACTGTCACGGTTTCGTAAGAACACTCAGACAGTTAGGTAAGGTTAAAAAGCTTTATTGAAAATAAAGAACAATCACCCCACTCAGGTCCAGATGAGATCCATACCAAGTACTTCCCAGATCTGACTCGGGTCAGGATGAGGAATATCACAGTAGCAATAATAATATATATATATATATATATATAGATCTAGGACTTTGTAGGCTTGATCCGTGGACAGATTCAGGAACAAGAATATCCTCAACAGCCCCACACCGCCAATAGGTGACACAAAGCAATGGGTAACTGCAGGGCAATCCACTAGCAGACTAAAGATAGCGGAGGCAACACAGACAATGTTCAGGTAGATACCTGACCCTAGAATTCTAGGGTTAATGGAGGCAACACATGCAAGACTCTGGCAGTGGACTGACCCTAGAGGGCTAGGGTTAATGGAGGCAACACAGACTGGACACTGACAGCGATCTGACCCTAGTACGCTAGGGTTAACAGAGGCAACACGAACAGGACTCTGGCAGTGGACTGACCCTAGACGGCTAGAGTTAATGGAGGCAACACAGACTGAACACTGACAGTGATCTGACACTAGTATGCTAGGGTTAACGGAAGCAATACGGACAGGACTCTGACAGTGGACTGACCCTAGAACGCTAGGGTTAACGGAGGCAACACGGACTGTACTTTGGCAATGACTTGGCCCTAGCACGCTAGGGTTAATGGAGGCAACAAAGACCACACACTGGCAGAAATCTGACCCTAGAACACTAGGGTTAATGTAGGCAACATGGGCAGGAGTCTGGTTCAGACTGGACCCTAGTACACTAGGGTTACTGGAGGCAACACAAACACTGGTGAGTGACCGAACTCCCACAAGCCCCAGGAGACTACTGGGGCAGGTAGGCCTAACAGGTGCAGTGTAGTATAGTGAGTGGGAGTGAGCAGTGTGCATAACGTAACCGATCAGTAGCCAAAGTTGCCCTAATTGGTACGCACGGAGATAGTCAGCCAGTCCCGTTGGCAACAAAACTAGATGCTCAGCCAGGTCGGCACACACGGAATAGTCAGCCAGTCCAGATAGTACAACCAGACACTAGCCCAGCCAGGTCAGTACACACAGAGTAGTCAGCCATTCCTTAGTTGGTAATGGAATCGGATACTCAGCCAAGCCAGGTCCGTACACACGGAGTTAGTCAGCCAGTCCAAAGTCAGCAATGGAATCGGATCACAGGAGCATCAGGAATATAACGTAGTCAGGGGAGCCGGGTCATACACGGAAACAGGAACAAGTAGTCATAAACGCTAGTACAGGAACACCATGAAAGGGCACCGGTAGAATGACAGGAGGGAGTATATAAAGGCAAACCCTGGGAGGAGTCACCAATGCAGAGCCAATAAGAATGAGGCCAGGGTAAACCTGTAAGTAACAATGTCGCTCAGTCACTGAAATCCACAGGCACCGTGATAGCCTAGTGTCCTAGGTGCAGTTTACCTTTGCCTCTCGATATACCCTAGGGTTAGGGTATAGTTGCACTATTGTTAACCTGCCTAGTGAATGGTTGAGGAAGTGCCATGTACTGTCCTCACACCCAGTCTTATGAATATTGCGAAGGGCTGTATGTGTACGCTACAAGTTTACACCTGCCTACTGAAAGGTTGAGGAAGTTCTGTGCACTGTCCTAACACCTGAACTCGTGAAGGTGGTGGAGGTATAGTCGCTACTTGGTGGTGCTCCAGCATTCTGGAGTTTCTCACTCCTATTGCCGGCTCCAGCGTTCTGGAGTTTCTTGTTCCTGTTGCCTTTGGGTTTACCCTAGCGTTATGGTACAAACGTGGTACCATCTCACACCCTCCTAGTGAAGGGTGAAGGAAGTGTCATGCCCTGTCCTTACCTGGTCTTGTGAAAGTGGAGAGGTGCATTGCTGCTACTATTATAATTTCAATAAAATCTATTTTATTTTATCGGTACTTGTCAGTGTCTTTAATTCTCAAGTCACTCCATGACAATATGGTTCTATATTTCTACTGGCACTGGTGGTGCTGGACCTAGTTTTGCTGGGACTTGACAAACTATATCCTCCCTTTCTAGTAAAGGGATCATCATCATTGATTGCACACACTGCAACAACCATTGCTGCAGTGGATTTTTGGACTACTACTTTACTCTTTTATCCCTACACTGCTCCACCCCTCCCCCTTTCCCTTTTGTGTTTGCTGGACATTCTGCAACTACACTGTGTTTTTTTTACTGTACAGTGCACAACACAACTGATGGAACTGTATGATGTCTTGCCTAAGCCCAGTCAGCTGTTTGTCACTGTCACCTAAGCTATTTCGTTTTTTTATTCTTTTTTATTTTTTTATTTTTTATTTTATTTTTTTTTAAGTTGTCCACCCTGTTGTCTTATCACAGTCTGTAAAAAAAAAATATATATATATAGCTGAAAAAGAAAATCAACAATGTCTTTCCCCAGACTTCCCCACCCAGCACAGGGACAATAACAGCAAGATCAGCAAACAAATAGGTTGCCTGTGTCTTGCCTGTCAGTCACATGGAAGTTTGGAGTATTTGGGGGACAACCTCTTTCCTCCCTTCTTATCCCCTAGAGTGCCCCCAGACTCCCCTAATACAGAGAACAAATGTCCAACCTAAATGACTTCCTAAACTAAGCTTCAATTCCCCTCCCAGCTCCAATTAATCTTCATAGTATTTGGGCCATGGAGAGTGTTATTTCAATACTGTCAGAGTTGTAGTTCAAGAGTAATTTAATGATAAAGTATCCCTCTCCCGCCCCTTTTACTGATGTAACACTGCTCAGCTCAGAGCAGCAAGGTGGTGTTCAGGTGGATCGCAGAGAGGAACAATCTTCAATTATCTTAAAGGGGAGATGGCTTACACTAGGTAAAAGGGGCGGGAGTAGGACATTTTATCATTCAATTTCCCTTGAACTATAACTCTGAAAGTATTGAAATAACACTCTCTATTGCTCAAATACTATGATGATTAATTGGAGCTGGTGTTTTTGTGAAACATTACTATCCCTTTAAGCTATATACTGGCTTTAACAAAGATTGTGAAATGTGTCTAATGTGATATTGTTTCTAGACTTTGGTTTCTTGCTTATGTTTTTCATTATCCATTAAGTGCATTAATTTATTTAATTGTGTGTATTTAACACCAGTGAATTTCAGCTTGGTAACTCTCTGTATTTCAACAAGAGTATTGAAAAGGAATTGCAATCTATCGAAGGGACATGTCCCCCAAAACAACAGACAGTTGAGGTTGCTGCTGCCCGCCATACTCAAATCCAGAACAGGTATCACATATAGGAAATTAACATGAAAAACTCACCGGCAGTTCAATGGTGTTCTTAACCATTTCAGCATGCCGACACTGATTAAACAGATATTTTGTTTATTACCTGAAATCCTTAGGGGCATAATGTGTTTTAATGTTTTTATTTCAGGTATCAAATCCTGCACATTTATATACAAGAATATATCAGGGGTACTTTACATTTTAGATAGGGACTCGCTTTATATTGGTTACCTTAATGGGGTAAGCAAGCTTAAACATGTATTCTTATATATGTTCTGTGGTGACGCGCATTCTGCATTTTTCCCTGACTCCCTGACTCCCATTACCATTACTAAGAAGTGATAGTGCTGCATTGTCTATAAATGGGCTGAAATTAGGTTAAATCCTGTCTGAATAGAAGAGCAGTGGACACTAATCTCACTGAATGAACTGTATTAGCTCTTGTCTCTCATTTCTGTAGAAACAAAATTTTATTTGCATAGGATACACTATACCTTAATTAAAATGCATTTTATTATATTTTAGGGAGCGATGACAAAATAAGTGTTGACATATACCAGTTGGAAATACATGCTATTTAAATATATATAATTGCATTGCAAACTAATTGAATTTTAGGTGTTATTGCTTCTTTACAATAGCTTTTGCCACAGGGCACATGAGATAATTCCCAAGACACTGGCAATTACCTGTACCATATTGAAGGTGGCCTTCTGTTCATCCCCTTCTCTTATCTGGACCAAACTGTATACACAATATGGTGAATTTCAGCAATATCTATCCCTAATATTAGTAAGAACATCCTCTCAGAAACCCCACAGTCTATGAAGTCCACAGTATGGAGATACTTCCCTCTGTATCCAAAAGCTAAGCATGTTGCTATCTGTCGTCTGCATAAGAAGCGTGTGAGCAAGGGGAAAACAGGCTCATACCTAGGCACCTACTCAAAGAGTTCCCATCTGAAGCACAACCACAGGTCTGAAAGAGAGACACACCATAAACAGGTCACAGATGCCACAACTAGGAGCAGCAGATATACTCCTAAACATTCCCTGGGCTCTGGGGTACATAATAGAAGTGCTACTGAAGTGTCAGAAAGTGCGCCAAGATTATATGCTCCTGCTGCAGGGTAGTATAACTCTGAGTTTGTTTTTGGAGATAACAAGAGTCATAGACTGTCTACACATTCCACCCCCACCCACACCACCCCCAAAAGTCATGTCATTAAAGTAATAAAGTTAAACAATTATTCTGCTATGTACTACCATCCCACAGTTACTAAGTTTTTAGAAAGAAGTCAAAACCTTCACAAAAATAAAGCAAACATATGCCTATGGAATAGTAAATTTGCCAAAATGTTGCCAGTTGACAAGCTGCCCTTTCCTTTAGTTGCAAACAGAGTATTTAAAGAACTGAGGTCATGTGTTGCATCCTGCTGGAAAATCCCAACTTCCTAAGCCACAGTTATTTTTCTTGGATGGTTTTGCCAGTGTTACTTAAGCAGAAAGTTAGTTAATTTTTTTAAGGCATATTTTGCTGTAGGACTCACAGCTTTTACTTTCAGCTATTAATGCAGTAGGAAATCTTGCAATCATATAAAACATAGGCGAAATATGGCAGGAAATTTATTGGCAGTGGCAAGAAGGAGAACAATGTATGTATTGTCTATGGGCTGGAGGTTTTGTGAATAAAGCGGGAAATCATTGTTTTTTTTTTTCAAAAAGTCCTGCAGAAAATTTCTCTGACTTTTTGCCCTTCCTGTAACGTTTTTTTAAGACACTCAGACCAGCCGGTAAAATAAAACACAGTTTTATTAAAGAAAAACAAATATAAATAGAAGGAATGCCCTCTAAAGGCGGCAATAATAATAGCGATCACAGACAGAGATGCTATTACAGGCTAAGTGAACAGAAACAATGGTAACTGTAACATATCACAGGATAGGTGCACAGAAGCTGGGTTACACAAGGGTTAAATGCAAGATAAGTCAGTCTCAGTTGTGGTGTTTGGCACGCCCAAGATGGTTATTAAGCAGTTGATGGTAAATGTTCAGAGGGCTGGAATGCACAGCCAGTACTGCCTTTGAGACTATTAGCGGTGCATAGCCCCCGCGGGTGTTGCAGCGAAGATAACAATATCTGTAAGTGCTTGAGTCGATAGCCCCCACAGGCGTAACAACGGAGACGGCTACAATGCAAGAGCTTGCCAATTGCCCCCACGGGCGTAATAATGGAGACCAGCTTGTACAGTGTGATTTGAGCCAAAAGCCCCCACGGGCATATACCGGAGACCACCTGCAAGAGCTTAAGCCAGTAGCCCACACAGGCGTAATAACGGAGACTGCTATAACGCAAGAGATGGCCAATAGCCCCCGTGGGCGTATAACGGAGACCACTTTGTCCTGCACGAGAGATGAGCCAATAGCCCCCACGGGCGTATACCAGAGACAGCCTGCAAGAGCCAATAGCGCCACTACCGGGTGCGGTAAGCGTATACCGACTACTCTGCTAGTGGAAGACTGAGCTGCCATCCAGATCAAGCTTATAACGCGTCCAGCTCTGCAGAAGTAGCAGCAAGACAGGAATAGGCTCAGCCAGTAACGTAAAGGCTCAATAGAGATATGCCAGCACTGAACAGGTTAAGCAGCTCATGGAACTCAGGCTCAGTAGTAACGGAAAGTGCTCTGCAAGTGTCAGGAAGGCTCAGTACAGAAGCACAGCTCTGCACCCGGTAATGGAGACTTAGCACTGGAGGCACAACACTGAAGGAGTACTGTGGCAAGAGGCAAACAGTCCAGTACTCAGCCTCAGCGGAAGTCAGAATGTCATAACGGCAACAGTAGAGCAGGAAGCAGTACACGCAGATCACTGGAACAAGCCGGTTCAGGTCATGGAGCAGGAAGTCAGCCGGGCCGGATTGGTACACGGAGGTGATTCTCAGACAAGCCAGATCAGTCACAAGCAGGAACGCCAGTCAGGCCGGATTGGTACACGGAGGAGGTTCTCGGACAAGCCAGATCAGTCACAAGTAGGAAAGTCAGCCAGGCTGGGTCGGATCACGGAACAGGAACACAGGAGCGTAGTCAAGACAAGCCAATTCGGTACACAGGAATTAGGATCAAATGAAGATAGCAACAGCAACACTGGCTCTGGAACACCACGAAAGTACACCTGACAGGTGTCAATGGCCGGGCATAAAAAGGTCACCAGGGGTGGGCCAAACAGCCTCAGCCAATAGGAGAGCACCACAAGCGAGAGTGACAGAAAGGGATCATGGGCACAGTGATACTTCCCTACCTGGAGCATTAATTCTACTTTGAAGGCAGAGAGAAAGGCATCTGAATCATCCAATAGGACAGTTTTTTCTACCACTAAAAAGGCCAAGACATCACCCTTGAGGAAGGAAATAACAAATACCACTCTGGAGGAGTGCATACAAAGTTATGGAGGTAGAGTGTGGAAATGTAGAAAACTGATTGTGAAAACCTCTTTCTGGCAAAGTTATCTTGCATTGGTTTATAACCCACTGGAAGTGCTACAGAAGATGCCCCTGAGGTGAGGACAGAAACTCAGATTCAGGGGAAGGAGAAGCAGAAGACAGATGTAATTGATGTAACTTATTCAAGCTCATCAGGTGGGTTGCATGAGTGGAGAGGACTTGCTCCTGTTGATCTTGGAAATTGAGCAGCTGGGACAAATCTGGCCTGATTTTTGTAATGTTGGGCACTGGTTACAACTCTGTGAGGGGTACTGCTTAATTGCATTGCTTGGTTTTAATGATTGCTCCTGTCATACACTTGCTGCAGTCAAAACCAGAGTAAGAACATCATTATACAAAACGAAGGTTGGAAAGTCTAGCTGAGGTCAGGACTGGAGAGAGGCTGATGGTCTGGAAAATGGCAGAAAATTCAAAACGCAAAACACATGGATGAAGGTAAGTAGAACCCAGAATGCAACAAGTGGATGCCCTTGAATATATTTGCTAACAATACTGTGTGTTAATTAATACTCACAGAAAGATGGTTGGGATGAACACAAATAATTTTATTACAAACAAAGCTAAACAATTAAAATTATCAGTTTTCTTTTATTTTTTTGTGTTTTAGCTTTTGATTGTTACAAGTTTTTTTATTGTTTAATGCTATGTTTGTAGTAAAATTATCTGGATACAGAGATTGGGTTGATTATCATCTTTGGAGGAAATTAATGTGAGTTCACCTGTACAGAGCAAATTAATCCTCTGATGCTTCTAACTGGTTGTTTGTGTTCAACTGGATCATCTCTCTCTGAAGTACCATTTAACACCCAGTGTTAGCAAAAACATTCAAGCGTGCTCTCTTGTTTCTATATTCCATTTGGCTCTTTCTCTTCTTTAATGGGATAGTAATACTTCGTTTTAACTTTATTTTATTTTGTAGGCATTAAAAAAACATGAAGAATGATATAAGTCTTATCTCTCAAACCTTTATGGTTTATGAGATATTCACAAGCAAAGTTCCCCTCCCCGCCCCTTTTACCTAGTGTAAGCCATCTCTTCTCAGATGTGAGTCTGGTTGTATGACAGTACAGATAACAGAAGGGGACAATTTTCTTTGTATGAAAACAATGAAAGCCCTTCCCCCCTTGACAAGTTTTTCAGCTTTTTACATTATCTTAATTGAAGATTGTCCCTCTCTGCAGTCTACCTGGGCATCTCCCTTCTGATCTGGTTGAACGGGGGGGGGGATACTTTGTTTGTGAATATCTCTTAAACCATAAAGGTTTCAGAGATAAGACTTATATCATTATTCATGTTTTTTTAATGCCTACAAAATAAAATAAAGTTAAAATGAAGTATTACTATCCCTTTAAGGAGTTTTTTGGGAAGCAGCTTTCTATGAAGACATCTGTGTCAAAGACAGTATAATATTTTTCCCTTTCTGTATTTGCCACTGACAATATCCTCTACAGCATTACCATTATGTGAAAAGATTACTTTGTGCAATGTACATACTATATAATCTAGAACATGTCTTAAAATTTCAAGTTCTTTGCTACTAGCCAGACCTGAAAAGTTACTCGCCACTGCAAGCCACAACATACCCACCAGGGCTGAATTTCTACTCGCCAGGGCTAAATTTTCACTCGCCATTGGCTAGTGGCAAGTGGAAATTTTGAGCCCTGATCTAGAACATTCTTACCCTATGAGCTTGTTCTACCACAATTGGGAACAAGTGTGTCTTATAGCAGCACATAGCCAATGAGAATTGAAAGACCAGAAGACAGCTGTTCCAGGTAATTGAAGTACAGAAAATTTAATATAGACCTAAAACAGAAACCGTAAGATTGAGGGAGAACATAATAGTGGCTTTAAAGTGTCAACAGATTTGTACAGTAGAGATAAGATCAAGCAAGGTGTTTAACAGTGAAGAAAATGCAATATGATGCAAAAAAGTAGTGAGAGTTCAACTCACAAGAACTTAGTTAGAGCTCTACTCACAAGAGCTTACAACATAGAGTAAGGTGAGGTGAAATAAAAGGTGTAAGTATTTTATGGTGTTGCAGATCTAGCAGCATTACTGGTCCTGATGAGGAGTGCTGTAAAGGGAAGTTTCCTAACCTAACTGGCACATGTAAGTGTTATAGGTAACTATAAAGTGCTGGGAAAGAGCTAGTTGTTATTGTGGAGAAGCAAAATGAATTGTGAGGTTGAGAATGAGGCAGAAAAATATTTCTTCTAATTGGGTTATAGATGTTGTAATGAAATTACCAATAATTGTCATGAACACGGCACATCTGTATGGGATAATAAACTAAATAGAAAAGAAAAAAGAAAAACTACTTGTTAGGCACACTATCTCATCTCATTAACCCCTTAACGACCCTTGAAGTACCAGGACCGTCAAGGGTAAATTTGCTTTAAGGGCCAGTGACGGTCCTGGTACGTCAAGAGTTAAATGGTAGCAGCGCGCCGCCGTGCATGCTGCTACCATTCAATCCAGGCTGAGACTGAGCGGTCCAGTACCGGACCGTTCAGTCTCAGCCTCTGTCGGTAGTGCCGGGTCATGTGATCGCTGCGTCAGCGATCACATGTACCGGCATTCTAAATCTGTGAATGAGGCAGTGCTACTCACTGTCTCTAGTGTCTCCTCTCTGCTAATGCGTCCCTTACATCAAAGTAAGGGACACAGAAGCAGAGAGGAGACACCTAGTGGAAATACAAAATACAGCAGCTGGGGGTGTTAACCCCTTCACTGCTGGTACAGGAGGATGGCTAAATGCAGGTCAATTTCTGACCTGCTAAATACACTTTTTTTTTTTTTTAAATAAAAACAACACACTTTTTTTTTTTACAAATAAAATATTTTATTTAAAAAAAAAAAAAAAAAAACATCTCATGAAACAAAATTGGAAGCGTGACTGTTGTGGAGTCATGTAATACACTTACACACACCGCCAAATGTAATGAACAAAAAAGTGGGAAAATAGGGTGGGAAAAAGGGACATGGGGATTTTCACCCAGGGGGAACAGTGGCCACTTTAAACTGCACATTTTGTAGGTATGACTGACTAGTCATACCTTTCATGCTGTCTCCATAAATATTTAACCCTTTGCGTCCAATTGATCCCAAGAGAAAAAACAAAAATGATGTTTTTTTTCATTTTTTTTATCTTTTTCTTTAATTTTAATAAAGTAAATGGTGGGTTATCCATATAAGTGGGGTATAAAAGGAAAGCTCTATTTGTTTGTAAAAAAAACAGTATATAATTTATGGGGGTGAAATAAAAGCCTAAGAGGGAAAACACTGTTGAAATAGTCAAAAAGGTCAGAATTGCTCCGGTCCTTAAGTCAAATCCACCTCTGATTTTCCCGGTCCTTAAGGGGTTAATATAATGTTGTCCCTTGATATCAGGTAACATACTAAGTGGTTGTGATGTGTACATCAAACATAACTTTTATTAAAACATATGTAAAATAATTCCGGACATAATAGAAATCAATGTGATATCCCAAATATGGAGGAGATCATCTGCACATTACTAGTTGTTACTACATTGATTTCTATTATGTCACTAAATAGCAAGGGGCAACATTATACTATTGGGGTGAGGTAGTGTGCCTACCAAGTAGTGTCATGGGCTGGTCAGGAAGAGGTGCTGATACAGCAGCAAATGAAAATAAATTGGAACCCAGAGAGCAGGAAAACCAGCACACACACAATTAAAGGGAACACAAATGTATTATATATATATATATATATATATATATATATATATATATATATATATATACATACAAGGAAAATGCAATAGCCTCTGGGCACGGGGACAAAACTAGCTCAGGAACACAGGAGAGAGGCACAGGAATGCAGCCAGTTCAGGAACACAGGGAAACAGCCAGCTAGGGAGCCCAGGACGGCAGCCATTTTAGGAACACAGGAAAACAGCCAGCTCAGAGTCAGGAACACAGGGGTGCAGCCGGCTCAAGGAACTCTGAGGTGCAGCTGGCTTATGGAACTCTGGTGTGCAGCCAGCTCATGGAACTCAGGGGTACAGCTAGCTCAAAGAACTCGGGGTCCAGGCTTAAAAGAAACTGAACTGGAACTGATCTGGACTGATCAGTATAATCTGGCCCAGAGCAAGGGGAGAGACTGAACTAAATACGGAGGAAATGTTTGCAAGGTAGGGCCGGCTGGGAACAGAATCAGATCTCTGTAATTTGAGTGCAGCAGCCTACAACAGCACCAAGGGAAGGTAGTGGCACTGTGAGGTACTGCACCAGGATGAGGAGAGGACAGGATCATGACAATACTCCCTCCTCAAGGATCGACTCCAGGCGCTCAAGCAATAGAGAAGAACCAGGAGCAATGGGTTGCCTATTCCAAGCAAAGAAAGAAAGTGGAGGAGGTTCAGGAGGAACAGAAAGTGGTATAGATCAAGGAACAAACCAGAGTAACAAGGAAGTGTTGGAGAAAAGATGGGTAGCAGAGAAAACCATGCATGGTAGACAAACAAGCAAGGTTTTAAAATTACTTACAGAGAAGATGCAGTTTCTCAAACGGCACATGAGTATAGACTCCATATACCGTAGTCCTTGATCAGACAGAGATACTGGCATGTGTGATCCTCCAGACAGGAACTGGGATACAGATGAAGCAAGAGCAGACAGGATAAGATATTCAGGAGCAAGAGAGGTCACATCAGAAGGGACAGATATAACCTCAGCGGTAGGTAGTATAAATGCGTTGCATACATCCATTTTGGTTTCAGATTCCAGTGATGCATTTGAGATGACTGGTTTGAATTCAGTGTACCACAGCTGTATTAAGAATGCAAGGATAGATAGAACGGTACCTTCAGGAAAAGGAGAGGTTTCATCAATTGAAGAAACAAGTACACTCTCAGTAGGAGGTAGCACAGATGCAGTGCATAAGTCCATTATGGTTTTAAACTCCAGCGATACATTTGACATGACTGGTTCAAATTCAGCATACCACAGCTGTACCAGGAATGCAAGGATAGATAGAACAGTACCTTCAGGAAAAGGAGAGGCTTCATCATTTGAAGGAACAGGTATACTCTCAGTAGAAGGTAGTACAGATGCGGTGCGTAAGTCCATTATGGTTTCAGACTCCAGTGATACATTTGAAATGCCTGGCCTGAATTAAGCATACCAAAGCTGTACCAGGAATGCAAGGATAGACAGAACAGTGTCTTCAGGTAAAGGAGAGGTCTCATCATTAGAAGGGACAGAAACATCCTCTGATTCACACAGCAGGGTCTTCAACCTAACCTTAGCTTGTGCAGGAGTGAGATTGAATTTTCCTACAGCAAAATCCTCCTCCAAAGCTGCCGGCGTGGCAAATTCTATAGAGGCAGGAATGATCTCCAGATCTGGCACCATGGGCAATGTCACTGGAATAGGAGACATCTTTGGCATGACTCTGGCATCATGGGTGCTGCCTGTAGAGTTTTCTTCACCGCAGGTAGCAAAAGCAAAGAGTCTGAGACCAGTTCCAGAGTTGGACTCCCTGGGGAGTGCAAGTTCACTGCAGCCTTGGAATGAGCAGACTGAGTTTTCAGAGGCCTTCTTTTCCAGTGTTTAGACCCTGAAACCAGAGCAAATGAGGTTTTATCACTGTTCCCGTGACCTTTTTCTGTCACTGTTTGCTGTGGTGCGCTCCCATTGGCTGAGCTTGTTTGGCCCGCCCAGTATGGCCTTTTTATACCCGGCCTTTGGCACCTGTCAGGTGCCCTTTCGTGGTGTTCCTGAGCCAGTGTTGATGTGTAGCTGTGTTACAGTGTTCCTGCGTTTCTGTGTACCGACTTGGCCCGCCTGACTACGCTCCTTAGTTCCTGCTCCGTGATTCGACCCGGCCTGGCTGACGTTCCTGCTCCGTGATCTGACCCGGCTTGTCTGATGATCCTGCTCCGTGATTTGACCCGGCCTGGCTGACGTTCCTGCTCCGTGACCTGACCCGGCTACATTAACGACCCTGCTGTATTCCTGCTCCAGTGTCGCCTGGGCGACATTCTGACTTCCGCTGTGCTGTTGCAGGGCTGACAGAGTTGTTGCCTCCTTGTACTGGGCCTTCCCTTTTACTTTTGCTGAGCACTTTTGCCTCCGTTACTCGGGCCTCCGTTAACCCTTACAGAGCATTGAGCCTTCCGTTGCACTTACAGAGCACTGTTGCCTCCGTTCACTGAGCCTCCATTAACACTTGCAGAGCCGTTGTCTCCGTTCACTGAGCCTCCATTAACACTTGCAGAGCCGTTGCCTCCGCTACCCTGAGCCTTCCGCTTACACTTGCAGAGCCTTGTAGTCTCCGTTACTAGAGCCTCCAGTTAACACTTGCAGAGCATGGTGGCCTCCAATTTGCCTTGCGCATCCGTTACACTTGTTGGGCGCAGTAGTCTCGTTAACGCACCGGTTGGGTGCGATTGGCTCCATACACCTCAGCTCTTGCAGTGTAGTTGGTCTCCGTTTCACACCAGTTGGGTGTTATTGGCTCTATACTCCTCAGCTCTCGCAGTGTATTTGGTCTCCATTAACGCACCGGGTGGGTGCTTATCACGGTTCCCGTGATTACCTGTCACTCTCTGCTGTGGTGTGTTCCTATTGGCAGTACTTGTTATGCCCGCCCAGTATGGTCTTCTTATACCAGGCCTCTGGCACCTGTCAGGTGCCCTTTCGTGGTGTTCCAGTACCAGTGCTTCCGTTGCTGTGTTCCTGTGTACCGATTCGGCTTGTCTGACTATTCTTCTGGTTCCTGCTCCGTGTATGACCTGGCCTGGCTGACGTTCCTGCTCCGTGATTGATCCGGCTTGTCTGACGTTCCTGCTCCGTGTATGACCCAGCCTGGCTGACGCTCCTGCTCGTGATTGATCCAGCTTGTCTGACGTTCCTGCTCCGTGCATGACCCGGCCTGCTGACTTTCCTGCTTGGTATCCTGCTTCCTGAGTTCCGGTTCCAGTGTGGCTTCGTCTATGTCGCTTGGCGACATTGTGAACTGTCAGACTTGTGCCTCCTAAGCTGACCTTCTACTTGCTGAGCTTGTTGCCTCCATTACCGAGCCTGTCCTTTTACACTTGCTGTGCTTGTAGTCTCAGATACTGGGCATCCGTTAACACTAGCTGAGCTTGTTTCCTCCGTTACCGAGCCTGTCCACTGACACTTGCTGTACTTGTTGCCTCCGTTTCTGGGCCATCCGTTACACCTGCTGAGCTTGTTGCCTCCATTGCCGAGCCTGTCCGTTAACCCTTGCAGAGCTTGTTGCCTCAGTTACCGAGCCTCTCCATTACATTTGCTGAGCTCTCCACCTTCATTACCGAGCCATCCGCTACATTTGCAGAGCAGTGGGTTTCTGTTAACATCTACCGTAGCTCTTGCAACATACGATTCATTGGCGCACCGAGGGGTGCTACTGGCTCTGGTCTTACTCGGCTCTAGCAGTATTGGGGTATCCGTTGACACACCACGGGGTGCTACTGGCTCTGGTCCCTTTCATCTCTGGCAGTGTGGGTATCCGTTGGCGCACCGAGGGGTGCTACTGGCTCAGTTTCCATTTAGCTTACGCAGTGTCATTAACCCTGTCAGTACCACAGAGTACCGTGGCTCCGGTCCCATTCAGCTCACGCAGTGTGCCTATTCCGTTACGCATGGCAGAGTGCCCTTGGCTCTGGTATTATCCAGCTCTAGCACCAGTATTGGTCTTGCTTAATCACCAGTCCTTGAGGACTACTGGGCGTTGTCTTACACACCACAACAAAGACTGATCATTTGCATTGGACTTAACCCTAGCCTTACTCAGTCCTATTGCTTGTATACATTGCTCTCTATCAATACTGTGTCTGCTATATTACCAGATTGCCTTCAGTTACGTGTAATTACCTATTTCTGCCCTTAGGAGGCCGTGTTCCTAATTTATTCTCAATAAAACTGTGTTTTATTTTTTACCTCTGGTCTGAGAGTCAGAATAACTGTTACAGTGCTATTGGCTCTTATCAACAAAGCTCTTGCAGTGCACTTGCTCTCCGTTAACACACCGGTTGGGTGCTAGTGGCTCCAAGCTCCTAAAGCTCTTGCAGAGTATTTTGTCCTCAGTTCCCTGCTTAGCATAAGCAGTAGTCTCTGTCCTGTTCTATTTACTGGTGTTCTCACATCTAGCACCATTGTATCGCTCCTTTACCAGCTTATGGGCGTGCCAAACACACCACAACAGGGACTGATTTGATTTCTATGAACTTTAACCCTTGATTATCCTGTATGTTAACTAATGCCTGTCCTGTGACAGTATATATTTAATTCCCGGTATACTGGGCCTGAGAGGGAATTTGTACTTTATTGTCTATTTCAGTCATTCTGTATTGCCTATAGAGGGCAGTCTTTCTTGTCTTTTAATAAAACTGTGTTTTATTCTAACCTGCTGGTCTGAGTGTCCTACAAAACCGTTACAGGTTTTCACAGAAACTGGTATTTTAACTCTAAGTACTGGAGAAAATGTCTTGCACACGAGAGACTGCCATTCAGGAATACAGTATGAACACAAAGTGAACTGGTGTTCAACTGGAATTTGTCACTGTGAAGCGGGGAGCACTTCCCTTTAAATTGAGAGTCATCCTGAAAAGAATCTTTTGTAGTAACAGGTCTCTTACAGGTCTTTTTTCCATGAGTCTTATTAGAAACACAGTTCTGGGGCCCTTTAGACCATACTGCAGTCTGGAGTTCTATACATTCCTCTGAGTCTGAGGGGTAATCATCCAGTGAGGCTAAATACTGAGCACCATAAAGATCATAGATGCAATCCATTTTGCTGTCCCCAATGCTATATGCAAATTCATCCTCTGATTCCCAGTCAATAAAGCATACAGGTTGCTGGACATGAGTAGCAGGTTTAGAATCCCAATCAGGAGGATAGAAAAAACAGTTCTCTAAAGAAGAGAATTCTGTGTCAGAGTCAGGAGAACAGGAGGTAACATCTATAGCATGAATACTCTGAAGTTTGGGGTGCTGAGGGGCTGCTTCATTCCCAACAGTACTCAGGGCTGAAACAAAACAGATCTCAGAATGAGCCACAGAAGTGTTAACAGGTACATGAGTGTGGTTCAGTAAGTCAGAGTGTACTGCAGAAGCAAGAGATGCAGGTTTTTTACAAAGGGCTACAATGGAATCAGTATGTTTAATCCTATCCAGCAACACACCAACCAAACCAGGTAGGACAAGAATATACAATTGCAGTTGTCTTGAACAGTTTGCAGCTGAGTTTTCATGTGAAACACAGAATGTTTAGCTGAAATGTCTCTTAAAGGAACAGAAACAATAAAATCCACCTGAAGCAAAGTGGGGAGACTACCTAACAAACATTCAATAGTAGAAAAAAGCAAAGGCCAAGCACTACACATAACCTTATGGTTCACATGCAATTCAGAAACTACCTTAAATATTAAATGCTTAGGGGCTTTGCAAAGCAACTCCAGAGTGGTGGAGCATATTTGTGGCATACTAGAAACAGCTTCTTGTAATTTACATACTTGACTATAGCAGACATTAAGTGTAACACGCTCATGTTGTAATTCAGATTCATTATTATCAAAAGCACAGGACATTGTGTGTATAGGAATTTTCTTTGCGGGTTCCATAAGGAATGGCCAGATTATTCTGTCATGGGCTGGTCAGGAAGAGGTGCTGACACAGCAGCAAACGTAAATAAATTAGAACCCAGAGAGCAAGAAAACCAGCACACACACACACAATTAAAGGGAACACAAGTGTATTATATATATGCATACAAGGAACATGCAATAGTAATGCACAACAAAACATTCAATGAAACAGAAAAGACTAGAGCCTCTTGGCATGGGGAACTGGGCCTCTGGGTTGCAGCTGGCTCAAGGAACTCTGGGGTGCAGTATCACGGTGCCCGTGATTGCCTCCAGTGGGTAGTTGCTGTAACAGCGACATTGTTACTTCCTGGCTGTTGCTCTATGCAAGTCGCTATTCTTATAGGTCACTGTGGTTGTGATGTCATCTCTCCGCCCATCTGCCGGGCCTTTTAAACCTCAGCATGTCCTATTACCAGTGCCCTTTCGTGGTGTACCTGAGCCTAGAGCTGTGTTGGTCCATTGCTGTTCCTGTGTATTACACTGGCTCTGTCTGACTACCCGATCCGGCTCTGACTCCTGGCTACATCTGACTACCTGATCCGGCTCTGCCTTCTGGCTACATCGGACTACCCGATCCGGCTCTGACTCCTGGCTACGTCCGACTACCCGATCTGGCTCTGACTCCTGGCTATGTCTGACCGCTCTCCCTCTGTTGCATTCCTCTTACTATTGCTAGCTGCAGCTACCCAGTCCGGCTACTGTATCCCTGACGTTTGGGCCTACCTTACCGCGCTCGCTACCCCATTAGCAGTGCTTGTCGGTCAGGCCGTGTCACTGACCTCCTGTGATCTGTCTGGTTTGGGCGCCTGCCTCGGTCAGTCCGTGTCACTGATCTCCTGTGTTTTGTCCGGTCCCAGTGTTGCCTCACCTAGCCTACTAGGTGCCATTTGCCTTGCCTAGGTATACCCTAGCGGTATGGTATAGTTGAGTTACGATTCACCTGCTTTGTGTGACTAAGGAAGTGCCATGCACTGTCCTTCTAGCCTTCTGTGAAGGTTACCTACGGCCATTCAGTTACTAGCTACACCTGCCTAGTGAAGGGTTGAGGAAGTGTCTTGCACTGTCCTTACACCTGACCTTTAGAAGATGGTGGAGTTAAGTCGCTACTGTGTTGCTCCAGAGTTCTCGAGATACTCACTCCTGTTGCCTGGGTACACTAGCGTTAGGGTACAGATGAGAGTTTACCACACTTGCCTAGTGAAGGGTGAAGAAAGTGTGCACTGTTCTTCCCTGGACTCGTGAGAGTGTATTATTCTTTACTGCCACTATTGTGTTTAAAATAAAGTTTATTTTAATTTTATCTGTACTTGTCAAGTGTCGTTATTTCCAGTCACTCCGTGACAGTACAAAAGGGTCATGAACACTGACAGTACTGATACCAGTAGTGGGAAGCAACTGAATATCATGTCCAGGATGGACATGCAGGAACAATGTCTCGATCACTTGTTGGTAGTGTTGTAGACACTCCTATACCGAACTGTGCATCTTGACAAAGTTGGGAAACCACTGATGGCCTCCTCAGTATCGGCATCAGTAACAACCACTCAGGTGGAAAATGCGTGCTATAGAGGGCTGTCTGGTACCGCCTCCACTTCCCCTAAGATACGATGGGGATCCCATGTTGTGTCGTGGGTTCATTAACTAACTCGGAATTTTTTGGGAATTGGTACCCCATGCATTTCAGTCTGAGAGAAGCAAAGGTGGCTTCATGATTTCCTTGTTGACCGGCAAAGCATTGGCATGGGCCAATCCGTTGTGGGAGACGGCTAAACCCATAACTTCTCATTTCTCTCAATTCGTTGAGGCCTTCTGAAGGGTTTTTGATGTTCCAGGCTGGTCAATCTTTGCCACAAAAAAATTAATGACGATTCAGCAGGGCACCCGCACTGTAGCAGAATATGCTATAGAATTTCGCACACTAGCGGCAGAGGTAGGCTGGAACAATGAAGCTCTGGTGGCAGCCTTCTCACAGGGACTGAATGATGCGATCAAAGATGAAATAGCAGCACGTGAACTGCCAGTTGATTTGGATCAGTTGATTTCATTCATCATACTAACTGGCACCCGTATAAGAGAAAGGTCCACGTACAAGAACCACATGCGAAGGTATGAGTTGCGTTTGGTACCGAACAGGGAGCTCCCACCCATGCCTCCCTCACCTCCCTTGACACCTAGCATTGAGGTTAGTAAGGTTGAGCCTATGCAGGTTGGCTTTACACGTTTGTCCCAGGAGGAGCAGTCCTTCCGCTGTAGAGAGGGTCTATGCCTGTATTGTGGGAAGGCTGGACATATGTTACGAGCTTGTCCAGTACGTCCAGGAAACGCACACACCTAGGATCTCTGAGGGAACAGATCCTAGGTGGAGTTAGTCGGTCCCCAAATCAGGATTTATGCAAGCACATCCTACAGGTGGCCATTTCTTGGGCTAACTCCTCAGTGGCTACCCCAGCCCTGATCGATTCTGGGGCTGCTGGCTATTTTATTGATGGTGAATTCATTAAGACACATAATATTCCCGTGATACTCCATGAGTCTCCACTGGCTGTAGAGGCCATTGATGGTCGTCCATTTGAACCATCCCATGTCACACGCAAAACTTGTCCGCTGTCCTTAAGGGTAGGAGCTCTCCATGTGGAGACTCTACAATTTCAGGTTATTCAGTCTCCACACCATGCCATCATTCTTGGTTTCCCGTGGCTCCAGAGACATAATCCCAGAGTGGATTGGGAGACTTGTGACATATTATAGTGGTCTGACTACTGTAAAGGGGCCTGTCTACAGCAACCTATTAAGATATTGTGTACCTCCCCTTCGTTACCCTCAGAGTACCAGTCTTTCAGTGAGGTGTTCAGTCAGGGGGAGGCTAGCACTTTGCCGGAACATACACCGTAAGATTGTGCTATTAATTTAACGCCAGGCTCGATACCTCCCAAAGGCCGCACCTATCCTCTGTCGGTGGAGGAAAACCGGGCCATGGAGGAATACATTACTGATGCATTATCCAGAGGCATAATTAGAAAATCTTCCTCATCCGCAGGGGCTGGATTTTTTTTTTGTGAAGAAAAAGAATGTGGAGCTTAGACCCTGCATCGACTATAGAGGTCTAAATAAACTGATGGTGAAAAAAGCTTACCCCATTCCATTAATTACGGAATTATTTGACCGCTTGAAGGGTTCCTCTGTGTTCACAAAACTTGATTTGAGGGCAGCATATAACTTGATCAAAATCAAGGAGGGGGGCGATGAGTGGAAGACCGCTTTTAACACTCGTAGTGGCCATTATGAGTATTTGGTCATACCACTTCGGCTATGCAATGCTCCAGCGGACTTCCAGGAGTTCATAAACAATGTTTTGAGAAGCATACTACACTCCTGTGTAGTGGTTTACCTGGATGATATCTTGATACACTCTCCTGATATCGAGACACATAGGAGAGATGTGTCTACAGTATTGCAAAAATTGCAGGAGAACAAATTATATTGCAAACTCGAGAAGTGCGAATTTCATAAAGACCAGGTGCTCTTCCTGGGTTATGTTATTTCTGCGGGAGGTATTGCTATGGATACTGAAAAGCTCTCGGCAGTTCTGGAATGGCTACGTCCTGTGGGCCTGAAGGCAATACAAAGATTCCTCGGATTTGCAAATTATTATAGAAAATTCATTCAATATTTCTTGACCTTGGTCAAACCCTTGACTGATTTAACTCATAAGGGTGCTAACCCATCGGTTTGGTCCCCGAGGCCAACAGTGCTTTTGAAGCCTTGAAGTCTGCCTTCTCGATGGCTCCAGTATTGGTACATCCTAACACTACATTGCCTTTTACCCTGGAGGTGGATGCATCTGAGACAGGTGTAGGGGCAGTACTGTCTCAAAGATCCGAGCCTGGCAAGCCCTTGATGCCCTGTGGATTAAAAAAAAAAAAAATGACTAAGGCGCAAAACCTATATGATATAGGGGACCGTGAATTGCTAGCCATTATTCTTGCTCTTCGTGAATGGCGTCACCTCCTGGAAGGGATAAAGGCTCCTATTTTGATCTTAACGGATCACAAAAACCTGACATACTTATCAGAGGCCAAGAGACTGTCACCAAGACAGGCCAGATGGGCTTTATTTCTGTCTAGGCAGAGATCAAAGAGGAGGAAGAATAGAGAAACCCAGACAGAGACTGGAAGTTCCATGACAAGCTAAACAACTAGCTCGCCATCACTTTCTTCCTGCCAATCCACCTCATTCATCGTTACCTTCTCTGCCAAATGATAGCCATTCTGTATATGTTAGGATGTGGCAACTCGTGTCCACTCATTACACACTGTGTGGTGTACGTGCCACATATGGCAGCGTGGTGGCAGAGAATTGCAAGCAGGGTATCACTCAGTATCTGAGGAGATTCCATCTCACAGAATATGCTAACATGGTGACAGGGATGGTTCATCATTACTATTAAACTGTCAGCAAGTTATCATGTGTCCTTAGCGGGGTGTGGTATAATGATAGCGGCAGTACTTGGGTTCTGGTGTCATGGTGTTTGGATACAGTTGTGCCCCCAGATGTTATTTACCACACACAGTGTGCACATTGCAGTTGCTGATGAGAAGCAAAGTTCCTGCTCTCAAGGGAAAAATGTATATTCTAATAACAACACACCCATGATATTGGAGGATTGTCAGGTGAAGAAGAATTATTAGCCAACTTCTTCTCTTCTCAACATATACTGGGGGCTACTTTTTGTGCTGCTACTGCCTCAGGTGCATCAGTGGAGCTTGTCGTGGCAAGTGGAACCTTCATCATCCATCAACCATGTTACTGCTATTGTTGAGCCCATTCCCTTTCAACTGACTAATCATCCTGCTGCTTATACAACAAGAACAGCAGATGCAAATTCTGCAATAATGGACACAGGAGGACATTTGACAATGGCCAGTGGCCACTGACCAACACAACATGACCTGATGTCACTAGGCCAGTAGGACATTTTTTTTCTCAGTGCTTATGTTTAAAAAAGAAAAAAAATTTGGGGGGAGTTTGTTTCTAACAAATCAATGTTTCCTTAGGGCTTATGCCAAACAAGCTCTCTGATTGTAAATATGTTAAAAAGAAACACCTGATTGGGACCAAAAAGAATTGTTCAATATACTGGATCAAAGTAAAATCTAATGTGTTCCATATTCCTTTGCTGGGAACAAAATGTGTCTCTCAAAAGAACACTTTCGGCTAAACTGAAACTGGTTTATGTGCCCTATACTATCACATTCTTACAGCTAGCACTTAAAAAAATATTTAATTTATGTTTGATTACTAAAATAAAAATATATGCAAACTTTAAAATAATATAAATATACTACAAACATTTGCAGACTCTGCTATTCAGACACCATTTGGTTAATTTTGTTTGCGATGAGAGATAAGTGCTAAGGCAGTATTTGTATTGAGATTAGTAACCACTGCTCTTGTATTCAAAAAAGCTAATATGTTTTCTCAGACAATTAACAGACAAAACAGCACATCTTCCACACATATTAAGATTGCCCTATCAATGGGAGTCAGGGAGTCCTGGGAAAAGCAACAAAGGAAGCTCCTGTGGATCATATGTAAGATTAAATGTAGTCCTCAGAAAAAAGAGAGTTTTTACAGTTGCTTGCGAAAGTACAAGGTATTTAAGTGTATATAACTTCAGACCACAGTTAGGTGTTCGTGTAATGCTGCCTTGCTGTTGTTTTTAGTGGTTTGGGGTTTGCTGAAAAGTCCTTATTTATTTAAAAGACAGCATCCCCATCTGATAACAAACTGCTGGTGTGATGAACCAGTATATACCGTATACATATGGTGACAAGGCCACATATAATTAAGAATTATTTTTACTAGGTCAGAAAACACCCCTTTGTCTCTTGACAGTTTGATTCTCATGGACCATGATCTTGATACATGTCTGAAAAGGTGTATGTGTGAGTGTGTGTGACTGTGAGGCTGATGTACAAAGAGGAAGTTAAGCAATTATGGAGCATACCAACTGCAGTATAAAGTACCAATACAAATCCCATAAATTATAATTTTTTCAATGGGTCTCTTAACTCATCAAATTTGCAATTTATTGGGAACTTTGCTAGCATTCAAGGGATTAAAAACCCAATTTAAATAAATAGGACCTTTTAATTGTCACATGTGTTATAGTCTGCTTTCTCCAGAAAGACTCCAGTCTTTCAACAGCCTGTGCTTCTATTAATTTAATTTCTACTGAAGTGAAAGTAACAAAATACTCTGAAAGTAGAAAAAGGAAGAAAAAGCACCTGGAGACAGAAAACAGTCTGATTCTTGGAACTGACACCCCCTCCCCTTCATTTGGGTGCTAAATCCTTTTAAAGGGATAGTAATGTTTCATAATAAAAGCAGCTCTAATTAATCATCATAGTATTTGGGCCTTGGAGAGTGTTATTTCAATTCTGTCAGAGTTGAAGTTCAAGAGTAATTGAATGATAAAGTATCCCCCTCCCGCCCCTTTTCTGATGTAACACTGCTCAGCTCTGAGCAGCAGGATGGTGTCCAGGTAGATTGCAGAGAGGGACAATCTTCAATTAAAGTGATAGTAATGTTTCACAAAAACAGTAGTACCAATTAATCTTCATAGTATTTGAGCCATAGACAGTATTATTTCATTACTGTCAGCGTTATAGTTCAAGAGTAATTGAATGATAAAGTTTCCCCCTCCTGCCCCTTTTACCTAGTGTAAGCCCCCACTCCTCAGATGTGGAATCCAATCCATAGACCAGAAAGCTGACATCAAAATTCAATATTCTTACTGTGAGAACAATGAAAACCCTGACCCCCTTGACAGGTTTTTCATCTTTTCCTCTTATCTTAATTGAAGATTGTCCCTCTCTGCAATCTACCTGGACACTACCTGCTGCTCTAAGCTGAGCCGTGTTACAGCAGTAGAAGGGGAGGGAGGGGGATACTTTATCATTCAATTACTCTTGACCTACAACTCTAACAGAATTAAATGGCGGGAGGAAACTCCTGTGAACAAAAGAGGTAATTGTGATATGAGGAGAGATGAAGTGGGGGGAGGTAAGAGGGGGTAGAGAGGAGAAGTAGGGGGGCAGCAAAAAGAGTATGACTAAATTAAAACAGAAGGTTGAAGATTAAAATAGGAAACAGGTTCCTATGACAAAAAAATTCAGACAGTAAAGGAAATAAACAATTGTGAACATTTCACTCATTTCCAAGGGAGTATTGAAGCCTCTGGCCAGTAGTTAAAAACAAGTTGTGAATATTTCCCTCTGATCTCCCAGTAGGGAGTCAATAAAGGGCTCCCAGATGGTCCAAAAAGAATGGCCTTTAATTATTTGATTTGCAGGACTGTCAGCTGTTCTGCATGTGCAATATCTGTAATTTTCTGGAGCCAAAGGGCTAGGGATGGGGTTTATCAGAAAGCCAAAGGGAGAGATTTTAATTTTACGTTAAGGGTTTTAAGTGCCACCGTCATCAATGTATGAAAGAGGTGCTTTTGTGATTAACTGAAACGGGAAGCAGCAGGGAATATACCTAAAAGAAACAGGATAGGCGATCTGGGAACCCTTCTTATGACAATCTTACACAAATATGAGGTGACTCCCACCCAAAAGGTTCAGATCTGGGGCAAACCCATATGTTATAGTACAGATCAGCATCAATAAAAGAACATTTAAAACATGACCATCTGATTGAATACCTATGCATGCTGCTTTAGCGGGAGAGATGTAAGTGAAATGGTACAGTCGATAAAATGTATCATGGGGATAGGCAGAAGAATTTGCATTCAATCTGTCGAAAAAACCCCTGAGCAGAAACTCCAATGCAGTGCCTGGAAACTGCTGCAATCATTGTTTAAGACCTATAGGGGTGTGGTATAATTTCTTGAGATTAAGTTCGGTCAGAGTCAGTCGATAAAGGTGTGAGGTGTGACAAGTGGTGTGTGTATGGAAACGTCAATATATTGGTTTAGAGCAGTAAGAAGTGCATCCAAGTCTCGCTGTGATAGTATTTGTGTAATTGTGGGCCTCGAGGAACAAAAAGAGATTGTGTTGGGCAATTCATGCCTCTGTTTAAGGTCTTTGAAGGAAAATACCCTCTTTGTGGTAGGGTCTAGAATATGTCCTATCATCTCAATATGCTTAGTTTCCATAACTTAAATCTGGGATCTGGAATGCCACACTAAAAGTCTGGGTTTCCCAAGAAAGGGAGATGTAATGAATGGTGGGCAGTGTTGTATAGCTGTCTTTGAAAGGATTGACAAGCTTGACATATTGTTACAATTAGAGGGTTTAATTTGACTTTGTGTGGTAAACAGGAAGGTCTGGGTGAAGCAAATATCATAGGTGGAGGGGGGTAAACCATGGCTTGGTTTCGGTACACTGTGGTGAACATGTTGGTATTATGAATCCAGTCAATGGCTATATGGAGCATGCTAGTGGTGTTATGCAGTTGGATATTGGGGAAATATAAGCCTGTCCTGCAAGGAGGTTGTTGAAGTTTGGGCAAGCTAAAATGCAGGTTTTTACCCTGCATGATAAATGCACTAAAAGCAGAATTGAATCTAGTGAGGTACTTATGGGGTATGAACAAGGGTAGGGATAGAATTTTATATAGCAGACAGGGAAAGCTAATCATTTTGGTAAAGTTACAATGTCCTATAAACTAGAGAGTGAGGAGGGACCAAGAATCTAACTTGGATAGGATATGGGAGATGGTCATGGAGTAGTTGGTGAGATGCTGTAGTTGAAGGTTCCTAGGTAAGTTAATACCCAAAAGTGATAGTTGATCCTTATTAAAATGAAAAGTGAGGAGAATACTTGATAGCATGGAGTCCACCAAACTGAGGGCTTGGGACTTCTCCAGATTGACTGTGAAGCCAGACCACTGATGGAAATCGCTAAGTATGTCTAAGATATGAGGGAGAGCTTGTTGTGGATTACCAATGAATAGTAGTATATTGTTGACAAATGCCGTAAGTTTGTCAAAGTGGGGTTCAGGGGAAATGCCGCAAAAGAAGTGGAGGGTCAACAGTTTTCTAAAGAGAGGGTCAAGGACAATGTTAAACAGGAGGGGTGGTAGTGGGCAACGTTGTCTAATATCACGATCAAGAGTGAAGAGAGCAGTATTGAGGCCGTTGATAGCGAGATAAGTATGTGTGGTATGATAGTACGTTTGTAGTCACAGAAGATGTCAACAAAGGCCTGATGTTCTATCCTTTCAAAGGCCTTGCCAGCATCAAGATTAACAATCATGTGATGGGAGTCAGAGGTATAGTTGAGTAGGTTAGGGCAGTAGTAGCCAATCGTATGCTTTTAATGGCATGTCAATTAAGAAGAAAACCTGTCTGTTCTGGAGAATTTGAGAGAAGGGAGAATATATTTCAGTAGGTTTGCAATGATTTTGCATAAGAGCTTGAAGTCAGTGTTAAGGAGAGAGATGGGCTTATAATATCCAGCTAGCAGGGATCCCTGCCCGGTTTCAGCAACAGAATTGTCCTGGCTAGGGTGAAAACTGAGGGAGAGGTATGGGAGGTGAGAGTATGCTTGTAGAGGTATAACAGGTGTGGCAGAATGGGTTCTTCCAAAGTTTTGTATTATTTAGAGATAAGGTCATATGGGCCTGGGCACTTGAATTTCTTTCAGCTTTTTTATGCCGAAAGTAATTCCTGTTGTGTAATAGTGCTATATAGGTTTCTCTCTGTATGGGAAATGGGGCAGGAACATCCACATCCCTAAAAAAAGTGTCAGTGGCATGGGGATCATCTTGCATGGCTTGGTATAGCTGGGTATTCTTTATTCTTTGGCTTCTTTAAATTATTTGCTGCATGTAAAAGCTATAGAAAGTTGTGTCCTTTCATAGAGTACAGCTTAATGATGAGGTCTAGCATGATGGGTGCGTGGTTAGAAATCATATTGTCCTGTATAATGGAGTCAGCAGTCAGTCGTATCAGGAAGGTGGTAGGGGCTCTACTGTGGTCTGGAATGCTGTCCGACACCATGTTGAAGTCTCCTCCCAGAAGTTTCTGATAGAGGGAGGAGGAAAAAATAAATTGTTTTTGGTTAGGTGCATGGAAATTAACCAAAACAAAAGTCGAACTTCTATAATGCAAAGTAAAATAATGTATCTACCCTTTAGATCCAGATAAGAGTTGGAGATAGTGTAGTAAGGCCTCTACAAAACAAGATAGTGACACCCTATTTTCTTTCCCCACCAATATTGGGGGCTGCAATTAATTCACCCACCCAGTACCTAACTTCTGTGGACTGCTCCTTGTCAGTGAGGTGGGTTTATTGTAAAAAGGCAATAGAACAGTGTAGCCACTTAAGATGGGTTAGCATTTTCTTGCGTTTAAAAGAGTTGCTAATGCCAGCAACATTCCAGGATACAAATGTGTCAGGCAGAGGTGTTATGCGTTAGGAAGGTGGGAAGAAGGATGTAGAAAAAGATGAGATAGCAAATCATTGAGAGGGAGGGCCCCATATCCTGAGTGTTTTGGTAAATTGGTAGGGGTGTATTGAAGGGACTGTATAAGGCAGGGTGCTGCCTAAGGGGACAAGGGAGGGAAAGGAAGGAGAGAACAACCAGAAGTTGTAATTATAAGCAATCAGGAACAAAGCCCATGGCAAATTCAGGGGACATGCACCAGGAAAGAGTGGCCCTTGGCTAGTCCTGAGAAAGGGGGAGCAGTGAGTAAGGGTCAGGGTTACCTGGGATGGTCATTGCAGACCCCAAGAGATGCTCAAGTGTATCTCTTCTGGAAAACTAAACATGGAAAACTGATGATTTACCAAATCTAAAAGATCAAGTTCCACCTCAGGTTGGAACAGCCCCGTGACGATGGCACAATGATTGAGGGAAGAGGAAAAGAGGAGGGGGAAGGAGAAGGGAAATGGGGGTCCCCAACCATGTGTCATGTCAACAAATAGGTAAACACATCAAGCCAAAGTAAACAGAACATTTTCAGAACAAAAGTCCAAAGATAGTCTGGATACTGGAGGGTCATCAGGAGGAACACCCAGGGTAGAGTAGTATCTAACCAAGCAAAAGTACATAGTAGCTAGGCAACCTTAGGAGCATTCAGTGGACAAAAACAGCTCTTTGACCTTATTTTTAAGAGGAAAGAAATTCCAACATCCCCCATATTGGTTTATGGGCTGTATACAGGAAGAAAGAGGTGCAGATGGGTAGTAAAGCAACTGCACCATAAAAGAGAAATATTTCCCCATATCTCCTCTCATTTAAATTGGATTTTAATTCCTTGAATACTAGTGAGGTATTACACACATTGCATTGCTTCATTTGTCTTCTCTAATCCTGCAGAGGAAAGAAATTCCAACCTCCCCTTATGCTGGTTTAAGGGCTGTACACAAGAAGAAATGAGGTGCAAATGGGAGGTAAAGCAACTATAAAGGAGAGACATTTCTCCATATTACCATTCATTTAAATTGGATTTTAATCCTTGAATCTATCAGGAACCACAGAGAAAATTATGGTGTGTCTTCCTACAAAAACTGGAGGTAGGGCATGGTAAGAACCAATTGTCAGAGGTACCTGATGATGTAAACTACGCTTATGAAATGCGTTGATCGCTACCTAATTGTTTTTAAAATTATTGTGAAAGCACTTCTCCATTTCCTATGTTATTCTATAGAGCCAGTACACTAAGATTTCTCCAACTTTGGAGATCATATTGCATAGGCTCTACAGAATAACATAGGAAGTCCTTAGTATAGTATATACTCCTTAGTATATAACCCCCCCATGTGTTTACTCGGTACGATACTGATTTACGTTGTTTAGCAACCGGGTCATGCACTCTGGATGTAGAGGCTACGTTCTAAGCTTTGGAGGTAGGCAGATGAGTTACCTGACAATGATTTTTATGTACATGTGGACCACATTTACCTGTAATGACGACAATAAGATTTATAATTAATATTATGTGATATGATAACATAGCTGATGAGGCTGAAAAAAAGGCATGTGTCCATCAAGATCAAGCCCAGCCCATGCCAGATCACCCCTGTTGATTCTTAGGAAGGGAAATCAAATAAAGCCGCAATTGGGTAAAAAAATTCCTTCATGACTCCAAATGGCAGTCAGTTCCCTGGATCAACAACCTATCTGCATTGAAGACATATATCATAATTCTCAATATTGTACTATACTAGATAGGTAGCCATAACTTTTTTGACAGCAGTTACAGTATCTGCAAGCATAGCATCCTGAGGCAAAGAATTCCATACCTTTACCCCCCTTACTGTAAAAAAAACCCTGCCTTTGTTTTAGTTGAAAGCATCTTTCCTCTAGTCTTAATGGATGACCTTTCATTCTTATTTTAGCTCTTTGACTAAATAATTCACTGGGTAGTTCTTTGTATTGACCTTAAATATATTTGTAAATGGTAATCATATCACCCCTTAGACATCTCTTCTCTAATGCAAACAAACCCAGTTTCTCTAGTCTCTCTTTATAACACAAAACCTTCAATCTCTTTATCAAGTTTGTTGCATGTCTCTTCACTTTTTCCAGTTTAATAATGTATTTTTTAAGAACTGATACCCAAAACTGTACTTCATATTCTAGATGAGGCCTTACAAAGGATTTATACAAAGGTAGGATTATTTCTCTGCCCTAATGAATATTTCTCTGCCCTAATGAAAGTCTACTAAAGGACCAAAAAAAATGTGGGTTGGCTTGAACAGTAAAGTTTCTTGAATCATTAGTGTGTGTGGGTACCCTAGTTTAATTCAGTCACATGCTGTGTTTCTGCATTCTTGACCAACATACCCAGATGCTGCAGGAGGGAGGAGTTATTCTAATTCCTCCCCACTGCTGTTTGCAGTAACCAAGCCTCCAACCCCAGCCATGTCTGAGTGAAAGCATGTTTGGGGTGATGATTTGCTTAGTCCTGTCCAAATCACACATGCACAAACTCACACACCTACCAAACATAAATATTTACTTTTGTGGCGCATTTCTTTGTGAGAACTTATAGTCCACCACCAGCTTTGCCCTGCCCCTTCTCTTCTCTTCCCATGACTCAAAATAAGGTGAGGAGTGGGGCATGACACTGCATCATTTAAAGGGATAGAAATACTTCGTTTTATCTTTATTTTATTTTGTAGGCATTAAAAAAACATGAAGAACAATATAAGTCTTATTTCTCTAACCTTTATGGTTTAAGAGATATTCACAAGCAAAGCTTCCCCCTCCAGCCCCTTTTACCTAGTGTAAGCCATCTCTTCTCAGATGTGGAATGCAGTCCATAGACCAGACAGATAACTGCAGGGGACAATATTCTTACAGTGAGAACAATGAAAGCCCTGCCCCCCTAGACAAGTTTTTCAGGTTTTTCCCTTATCTTAATTGAAGATTGTCCCTCTCTGCAGTCTACCTGGGCACCTCCCTTCTGCTGTGGCTGAGCAGAGTTACATCAATAAAAGGGGCGGGAGGGGTAAACTTTGTCATTGAATTACTTTAGAACTACAACTCTGACAGAATTGAAATAACACTCTCCAAAGTCCAAATACTATGATGATTAATTAGAGCTGCTTTTATTATGAAACATTACTATCCCTTTAAGCAATTATGGATAGCCAGCTGATATTGTTCTACGACTCCCATTATATTTAGCTTTCCAAGTTCTGACTGAGGATGATGGGAGCTGTAGTCTAACACCAGCTAGAGAGCCATATCTAGCTTATCATATTACTTAAATGTACCTGAAGGTATGTGTTTATGCTTGTATATGCGTGTGTGCGTGTGTGTGTGTGTAAATACGTATGTATGTATGTATCTTTATCTATATAGCATCATACATGTAGACAGTGCTTTACAGATATAGTAATAGTCTAATACAAAAATACAGGACATGGTTAAAAGCATCAGGCTAAAGTGTGATCATTGCATTGTTAGTGGGGGAAAAATTGCAGCAAAGGGAACCATACATTGGGAAGGGGACACTGCACCAAGAAGGTTACAGATGTGTGTGAGTGTTATTGTGTGAATGTATGTAAGTCTGTGTATACATGTGTTCATGTGTGTATGCTTATATGCTTGTCAAGGATTTATAGATAATTCTGACTTAAATGATTATATATGGGAAAGTTGTAGAAATAACAGAAAAAAATTAAAAGGAGTTTTAGATTCCACAAGAGCAATATTAAAAACTTGGTATTAGCACAAAAATAGTCTAAAACTTATAGAATTTTGATAAAAAATTTTAGGTTTAGATAATAAAAACATTTTTATCTGGGAGGAAAAAGATAAATTAAGAGTAAGATAAATCTCTAAATATGCATTTGAGCACTTTGTAAGATATTGGTTGTACGGAGGCAAAGGAATTTCACCAATCTATTGTTTACTAATATCTGTAAAGGAAAAGAGATTTTATATTAATAAATGGAAATCTTTAGCCAGGGAAGTTTTAGCAGACCAAGCCTTCAATAATATACTGCAACAGAAAACAAAATGCTGCTTAAACATTAATCTGTGAGAACAACCTATTAGAATGTTGTATATGACATATCTTGTCTCATCAAAATTAACTAGAATGTACCAAGAAATAACTGACCAATGTTTTAGAAAGCATGGCGAGATTGGTTCCATTCTACATATCTGCTGGAATTGTAACAAAATTAAAAGTTTATGTAATAAAACTTTTTCACTAGTATCCAAAATTCTTCATAAACCAATTGGACTAAATATTTGGGAGTGTCTCTTAGGAAAACGGGTAAATGATCTTAAGAAATATGAGGATAAATTCCTAATATTGGTTTGAATGGTAATGAGAATAACCATTGCAGCACTCTGGAAGTTAAGGGCACGATGCAAATGCTGGAGTTAAAACCAACATGAAGAAAAAAACTGCCTTTGTGAGTTAACCAAGACCGGGTAACGTGAGATTCAAATCTTTCTTACCTGGAAAGGTTAACGTGCGAAGGCCTACAAAACATACGAAACAACATAGCAACAACGCCACTGTACAATTCCAGTTCACTGAGATATTGCATCTGAAAATTAAACTTGGAGCTGTAATAACATTTAAAGTGATAGTAATACTTCGTTTTATCTTTATTTTATTTTGTAGGCATTAAAAAAAACATGAAGAACGATATAAGTCTTATCTCTCAAACCGTTATGGTTTGAGAGATATTCACAAGCAAAGTTTCCCCTCCTGCCCCTTTTATCTAGTGTAAGCAATTTCTTCTCAGATGTGGAATGCAGTCCATAGACCAGACACATAACAGCAAGGGACAATATTCTTACTATGAGAACAATGAAAACCCTGCCCCCTTGACAAGCTTTTCAGCTTTTTCCCTTGTCTTAATTGAAGATTGTCCCTCTCTGCAGTCTACCTGGGCACCTCCCTTCTGCTCTGGCTGAGCAGTGTTACATCAGTAAAAGGGGCGGGAGGGGGATACTTTTTCATTGAATTACTCTTGAACTATAACTCTGACAGTATTAAAATAACACTCTCCAAAGTCCAAATACTATGATGATTAATTAGAGCTGCTTTAATTATGAAACATTACTATCGCTTTAAATGAAACACCTTTCAGCAGTGGGAGTTCCCTTGTTTTATTAAGGGGTATAAACCCTACTACATACATTTTTAAAACCGTTTAAGTATTACTATCTCTTCAATACTCTGACGATGGAGAGGTAATGAATGCATTGCATACTTGACTTAAAAAAAACACCGACGCCAGTTTTTTCTGCTGATGCCAACTTATGGATCAAGCCCTAAATTTCTTTGACAAGAGTACTAGAAAGAATAAAACAGATTTTTTATAATGAATGCATGTGAGCATTTACAGAGGATAGATCTGATAAATTCCTACTAACATGGGAAAAGTGGCTAAACAGTAAATATGGAGAATCTCAAACAAACTTAATTCAGGTTTAGTTTGACCTTTTAAATATTTAGTATTTATTGATTTATTAAAAATAAGTTAATTAAAACAAAATTATTTGTTTCTTTTAAAGTATGCTATATATTATCTCGTTATCTTTCAAAATGTAATAAAATAAAGCTTAAAAAGGTATGTATGCTTGTGTTTGTGCATAACTGTCAATGTGTATGTGTGCACATGTACATGCTTGTGTATGTATGTGTGTGCCTCAGTATAGGCGTATGTGCATGCATGCGTGTTTGTATATTTGTACATGCACAGATGACCACTTTGCCCCCCCCCCCTTCAACTCATAAAGTATAACTCTTAATGTGGCCCTTGGCTGGAAAGTGTGCCCACCTTTGTGAGAAAGATCAAATGTTGTAAACACACAAACTTAAAATAGAGACACATAAACAGGCACACAATGACACACATGCTTAAAAATAGATCAACACAAAGGCATAAAAAGCCACACTCGTCCACCCACACCATATACACACCCACTTATATAAGTCATACTTAACTGTCATCTTTCTGAGTTTAGAGATCTTTATCTGATAAGCAACCTACATTGACATGCAAAGCAATCTTTGCTTACTTAAAGCGGAACTGTCATGCTTTTACCTCCCCAGTCCCATGAGTTGTTCACATTAAAACATATTGAAAAAGCTTATTATTTATTTCTAACAAATTCCATTAAAATAAAAAAATTACCTATCTCTTGGCCGATAGTATGAGGGAATGAGGTGCCATCTTCATGAAGTTTCCAATGATTAACAGCACTCTTCCTCATGAGTAGCTGCCAGTCTTGCTTCCAAATCCTGCCCCTTGACTTGGAGGCAGGCAAATTACACACTTTAGGTGCATAGACATCAAGGAGCACAGGAATAGCTGAGATGGGCATTGGGTGGGGAAATGAGGACACAGAAGGCAGTTCCATAGACCGATGCGGTACAGCCTGTTCCGCACCTAGTGTCACCAGTTAATTTTTCATTAGCCTTTTTTTATTATTATTTTTAGGCTTCTTTTGTGAATTATTAAACAAATTAGTTGTGGTTTTAGTAGATAGACCTACTCTGATAAAGGTTATTGGGGGTGAAAATCCTGCTTTAACACAGAAAGTTACAGATAAGAGAACAAAATCATGAAAAATAAGTAGAGCTACTAAGTGCAAAACACCTTTATTGAAGTAAAAAAAAGGCAAATAGTGATCCAGGAGCGTAAACCAAAAGACAAGCCGGGGTCAGGAACATGGAGGTAAACAATATCAGGAGTCAAGAGCCAGAAGGGACATCAAAGGAAGCCAGATCATGCACAGATAATCAGGAACACAGGAGAATGCACAAGGGTAAAGAGAAAGTGAGCCTAGCTGCTTTAAATAGTTTGGAAGGGGTTGGCTGATAACAGTCAGGTGAGTAACCATGGAAACAGAGAGGTAAAGGCAGTTCGTTAATCAGCTGAGTCAGTTTGAGTTTATGGGCCTATTCTGGTTGGCCAAATTGCTTCCCGCCTCCTTCTGCTTCTTTATAATCCTCCTTGGGGCTAGGAGTCATTCCCTTATGTGGTATTTATGATAGCTTCTGCTTGCTTCGTTGTGATCCGTGCCTGTCTAAGTATTCTCTCTGTGTATGACCCCCAGCTTGTCTGACTACTCACATTGGTTCTCATCTGTGGCTCTGGCTGACTAACTCAATCCGTGTATGACCCCGGCTTGTCTGACTACCCACATTAGTTCTGACCTGTGGCTCTGGCTGACTACTCGCTCTGTGTATGACCTCGGCTTGTCTGACTACCCACATCGGTTCTGACCTATGGTTCTGGCTGACCATTCGTTCTGTGTATGACCCTGGCTTTCCTGACCAGTAGTCCTGGCTACTAACTACTCAGTGTAGCCTCCGGTTGCCTTTCCTGAGGGCCTGGTTACTTGCGCTCCTTGTAGTCCTCAGTTTGCCCGACCAGTGGCCCTGGCTCCTATTATCTCAGCATAGTCTCCAGTTGCCTGACCAGTGGCCTGGTTAAGAGAGATGCTTACTATTGCCTACAAAATCTGTTCCCATTTAGTCGCTCCTACAGTGCACGCAACACTCTATATTCCATAAAAGATCATAATAACCTGCCCCATCACCAGCTGAAAATGAAGGTCTCTACCAGGTGGAATTCCACAATGTACATGCTAGAGCATTTGTACAAGCAGAATAAGTCCATTAGCGAGTACACCATGCAAAACTGGAAGGCTTTGGAGGGAGTCTCTTTGTCACCTGGACAATGGCAACTAATGTGTGATATATGTGAGCTGCTGAAACCCTTTGAGGAGGCAACCATGCCGGCAAGTCACATTGAGGAAGGATTTAGTGAAATTCTACCACTGATATTTTTATTGCAGAAAAAAAATTAGGAGCATGGCTGAGGAATCTTATCATAATGACAACACAGACATGCACCGGCTGGTAAATGACATGTTAGTGTGCTTTGAATAAGATTCTCGCATAGTGTCCATTAAAAGCAATGAAGAATTCATTCTTGACACTTTGCTGGACCCCTGCTTCAAACACAAAATTTCAGAATTTCTGCCAAAGGGCCATCAGCAGTTTGTCACAACAAGAAGTCATGACTATCCGCAGCAACTCTCTGAAGAATTGGATTCTGTCAAGGAATATCGAGATATGCTTATTGATCGAGTGGAGGGTTGCATTGTGGAGAACGAGCAGGAGAAAGTAAGGGCACAAAAAACATCTAGACAGTATAGTGAAAAGGAAGGCAGCAGAAAATTTCAACCAGCAGAATCTACCACATCATCAACCAAAATATCCTTTTCGGAACATAGGGCATTTCATGGGTCTCAGCATGGGTGGCAAAAACCCAACATTGAAGCTCGTAGTGGGGGCACATCTCTTTGTGACTTGCTCCCTGAGTATGGGTTGGTAAATGACACACAGGAGCACAATGTAGCTCTTAGAAGTAGTCCCACTGATACGATCAAGGCAGAAACAATGACCCCATGGGCTACTGGCAAACAAAGTAGTGTGTGTGGTCAGCATTGACACGTACTGCAGTGGAAACCTTTAGTTGTCTTCCAGGAAGTGTTGAGTCTGAGGGGGTTTTCAGTGCAGCTGGTTACATTGTCAATGACCACAGGACAAGGTTATCAAGCAGCAATGTTGGAAGACTAGCATTCTTAAAAATGAACCAACATCCCATACCATCTGAGTATCAGGTAGCAAGAACCACACATGACAGAGAAAGCCAGGACAAATATATTAACAGCAGCACAGATGAGGAGGAGGGATGTGAAGAAGGGTTGCCACCATCTACCCCACTTGGGACCACTACTATAACCAATAAGTAAGGTGTGTCAATAATCTGAGAAAGAGGACAGCGATTTGACACAAGCATGACAATGGTAAAAATTGCCTTATACACATACACAAATCAATCACACCATGCCAGTCCCCCACTACCACCATTACAATACACATCTGCCACATTGTAGGTTGTACTTTATTCTTGTTTTAATAGTTGACATCATCATGAATATGTGCCAGCGTCACTTAAAGTGTTAGTAATGTCCAAAAAATGTTTTAATAGATTTGTAGAGGCTAAAAAAAGGTTATCATTGCCACAAACCCCAACTTTCAAGCCACTATGGTTTAAGATATATTGGCAATGAAAGTTCCTCCTTCCCTCCCCTTCTCCTGCGTCTAGCTGACAGCAGGAGATCCCAGTCCGGGGATCAGCCTGCAGCTCTGCAGCAGAGCTGAAATCCCGTTATTAGAAAAGAACAACTTCATGGGAAAGGTCTACAAAGTGTGCCTGGTTTGCATACACACTTTATAGACCTTTCCCATGAAGTAGTTCTATTCGAATAATGAGATTTCGGCTCTGCTGCAGAGCCTCATCGTGTTGGCCGACACAGATCCCCTTCTGTCAGCTTTACAGCTGACATCAAGAGAAGGGGAGGGAAGGGGGAACTTTCATTGCCAATATCTCTCAAATCATAGCGGTTTGATAGATGGTGTTTGTGGCAATGAGAATTTTTTTTAGCCACTAGAAATCTATTAAAAAAATTTTTGGACATTACTAACACTTTAAGCAGGATCTTAGTCTTTTGGGCAAAGGACGAATCCAGTCTGCATGCTAATACATTTTTCAAGGCATTTGATGACTCACTACTTTGTCTTTCAGCTACTTATTTCTCCACTACAGTCCACAGAAGAAGTAATATTCCAGTGGGAAATGTAGTACCCATAGGCAATATAGGCAAAAAAAAAGGTTAAAAAAAGGAGGAACATTTTTCAATGGATAAAAGGAGAACATTTTTGCAAAAAGAATAGAAAAATCCTCCAGTTTTCGTGAAAAGTCATGTGGAATTTTTTTCCCATGTTTCGCCCACTCCTACTTATGAGAAGTAAAAAATGGGACCCAATAAACCCTGTTTTGTACTTCTTATAAATCTTACTAGTATCAGACATATTTTATTCTATACATTTCTATCCCACATTGCTTTAAATGCTAAAATGATGCTCACTTCATGTCCGGGGGAATACGAGAATTGTAGTCCTCAACAGCTGGATAACCTCAGGTTACCTATCCCTGATTAAACATTATATTTCATTCCAGCTAAAACTTCTCCCCTGCAGTGTTTCTTATCAACTATAAAGTATCTCTTTTTAATGTAATGTAGTAAATGAAAATATACACATTATTAATCCATAGGATACTTGCATGTTTGTTGGTGTTTGAAGGAGAACTTGGAAAACTCAAAGATCAAGCTCCAGATGCTGTTTGCACAGCCCCCATAGACAGCAAAGAGGAGTGTCAGGTGTCTGCTGCCTATAGGGGGAAAAAAAACAGAAAATAAAGTTGTTTTCCTGAAAGTTATAGCAGTCAGTTTGTTACTATACATTGCAACCATTAGATTGTAAGCTCTTTGGAACAGAATCACCTTCCAATGTATGATTCCCTTTGTTGCACTTTTGCCCTCACTAATAATGCAATTATAACATTTTAGCCTGATGCTCTTAACCCTCTCCTGTGTTTTTGTATTGCACTATAAAGAGCTTCATAGCGCTATATAAATATACATTCGTACATACATACTAGACATGTACTCCTTGGTTTCACACAAATATTGCATTTCATATCTACAAGAGTTAAAAGGGGAAGATAAACACATTTTACTAAGCAAGTACATTTCTTAATAAATAGGCCTCAGAGGATTTGATAGTGCACTGTTAGGAAAACTGTGGCCCTTCAGCTGTTATTGGACTACAACTCCCACTAATTGCCACCTGCAGATCTACAGCTTTATCTGTAACTTCTATTAGTACAGAGGTTTTAAAGTTGGGCTACAAGCTCCAGGCTATCTTCAAATGAACCCACCCTGATCTGTTAACATGGAGTTGACTATATAAACATGTTGCTCTGCATAGTCTGTTCAGTACAATGTGTTACTTTCATGTTATGCCATTTTAGGAGAGAACTTTATTGCTGATTTTGGGCTGGATTCAAATGCAGGTGCTAATTTTATTTCTGCTTTTATCGCCAGGTATCCCCATAGACTTCAATAGGAACATCCTATATAATAATTCGCCAAGTTGTGTGTAACGCCCGACATGCGCAGTAGATACTTCTGCACGCGGCTGATACAGAGCTGGGCGCTCCGAAGGAGCGTCTAGCTCTGTATCAGCCGAGGCGCGGGCAGTCTCCACTGCATGAGACTGCCCCGCGACAGGCTGCCAGAGGCTCTGTATCAGCCAAGGCGCGGGCAGTCTCCACTGCGTGTGACTGCCCGCGACCGGCTGCCAGAGGCACTGTGGCCCATGTAACGGGCTGTTCAACTAGTTTTTTATAAAACAGGAGGTAAAATGTATCTCCTGCATTTGAATCCAGCCCTTTATCTCTAACATACAACGTGAATTTGTATGCTAAAACCAGTGAACACATTAGGCCTCATGTATCAAGACAAAGTGGGGACAAATAAACTTTGTGAGAATTGTCATTGATTTAAATGGGGATTTAAACTCCTTGAATGCTAGGGATGTCTCTGGTGCATTGCAATGCAATGCGCTGGAGACCTCTTCAGCATTCAAGGGGTTAAAAACACAATTTAAATACATGGGAACTTAGATTTTTCTCCTACAGTGCAATTATTTTGCTCAAAAACTACTCAGTTTTTCCTTGATAAATAATGCACATTGACCCTTATGAATAAAAGTAAAGTACTGAAATTTCAGTGCAAACCAACTGAACAATGAGCAAATAAAAATACCTATTGATTTTCTCAAGGCTTTTAAGTCCTTTGGAAAGCACTGGAGAACTCTCTAGTATTCAGGCTTAACATACCATTTAAACCAAAAAACATTTTTTTGTGGACGTAGCATTACACTAAAGGAGCCATAGGTATATAAAAAGCAAAATGGATCAATTCTGAAGCAAACTAACTGCATTATAGGGGATAGTTAAAACAATTTCCAAATTCCCATTAATTCACATTGAGCTTAATAACTCCTTGAAGTCTTTTTTACAGTAAGTTGGAGACCTCAATAGCCTTCAAGGAGTTAAAAGTCCTATTCAAATCAATATAATGTTGAGTTGCCCCATAATGTCATTACCTTGCATATATATATTTCCCAATGTACTCACCAGCTTCAAGTAAGGTGACTACTTGTCCCTTTAATTCTAGGACGCTTATTTAAACTTCATTCTGCAAGACTGCACAGGTATAAGTGTAACCCTTAATTGTGTGTTTCTTATTAGCTTCCTTGATTTAAATGGATATGTGGTCACCTTAGTTTCAAGAGTAAACCAATAGTCATTTAGCATTAGCCAGAAGCTCTTCACTATTACATGGGTGGGAAATATCCATATCCATTAGCCTATATTGGACTAAAAATACCATTATCATCAATCAACAGTGAGTCAGCTGAAGATGATGTGAATTTAAGTCTAAGAATAGCTGGAGGGTCCAGTACTTGCCAACCCTTGGTCTATGTTGTTTAAGTGTAATTAATCAAAGCACAATGACATCAACTTACCAAGAGTCTCAGTCTTTTCAGAAATTAGATCCCTGTGTGTGGAGCGAGGATGCTTGGGTTAACTTTTCTTCAAATGAGGTAAATGAAACTGGTGTTAAAGTTCCGGATGCTCAGTAATACTCTAAGTAGGAGGAAATCTTTATAGGTCACATTGACATTTGAAGTCTTTGCTTCCTGTTTAGAATTATATCTCCTAAAATGTATGAAGTAGCTGTATGTTTCCTATACAAACCTAAAACAGGTTATATAAAAACTGTGGGGGAAATAATAAACAATTTTCCTGTGGTTTGATAGTGGATTGGCCTGCATTCTCTTTATGCTCATGTACAAAAGCAAGAAAATGGCAACTCTACAATCTGATGTGGTAAGGTAAGTTGGCATCATCAACATGCCCTTCCTAAACCCTGCCCTCTATTGCCCCAAAACACTCCAGTCACACACAAACACCTTCCTAGCCCCTTTGTTGCCATGTAAGTTTGCAATGCATTGCAAACTCTCTGCCAACAGAGGGGTTAATATAAAAAAAGGAAAATAAACACATCCATAATAAATTATCCCCTCGCCAACACCATCAATTCTAAATCAGCCTCAGATTTACCCCTCAATTACTAGATTGGTTTGTGTTAGCTAAACCGTCAACAGACAGGATATTGGTTGAAAAATATATTTAAGGCCAAATGGCCTTAAAAATGTGTTGGGGATAACATTATCACCCATCCCCCTGTCATGATCAGGTAATTTGTTCAAAACAATATTGTGTCCTGGATTTCATTTATAAATTCAATGAAAAATATATTTTTAAGTAGATGCAAATTAAATAAATTAAATGAGATGAGCAAAAAGTCCATATTTTCCAACTGGTATTTTCTCAGAAAACTAACAATTTATCGAGCATAGAAACCCCTGAAGGTCAGACTCAGTATGTGAAGTTCTATTGTTACCAGTGCCATGGGATAACAAGGCTGGGACTCAGGGGTTAGTATGTGTTAATCTATGGCTACCATTGCAGTGGCAAGGCTGAAGGGGGGGTTGTAAGTATTTGTAGTCCTGTGACTGCCAGTTCAGTGAGGAAAGGCTGAGAATCAGTATGTGTGGTTCTATGGCTGCCAGTTCAGTGAGACAAGGCTGGGGGATCAGTATGCGTGGTTCTGTGGCTACTGTGCAGGGTCAGATTTTAGTGAAATACAAGCTTGAGGTGTGTTGTGTGCTTGTGTGTGGGTGTGTACACAACTCCCAACATTTTTCTCCTCAGCCCACTGTTTTTCTCCCAATCCTCTTTTCTTCAACAATATTTTTGTCCTCTCTTTCCCCTACATCTCCACATGTCTACTTTTTCTCTTAGTCTATCCCACCACCCAGCACCCTTTGCTTTCCCGGGTGGTCCAGACAGTGTGGGGATCACAAGGTCTGTGTATCCTCTGTCACAGACCTCAATATCAGCACTCCCTTGCTGCCTTCATGTGGTACTGGAATGCAGGATGCCAGAATATAATGTCATATTTCTGTGCTCTGTATTAGCAGGCAGTGCTAGGACTGTGAGGGAGCTTGAATGTGGATGTCTGTGCTGTTTGTAGCACAGTCCTCCCATTCTGACCCATATTTACATCTCAGGTGCTCTAGACACGGCAATACTAGGTGGGGTTGTTCACTAAGGTGTGATAAAGCTGTGATAAAGTGGAGAAGACTGTACTTAGAGACATTGATGGCCTTTTTAGCTGAAACTGAGAAGGAAAGGGAGACGGGGATGAGAATGGTCATCACCATCACCACTAGCAGTGAGTTTTTATAATTTGTGGAATTTGCAACTGTTGTAATTCCCTCTGCTGCTGCTGCTGAGATGCAAGGACAGCAGGATGCTGAGGAGAAAGCTAGTGTCCCACAGACCAACGTGGACACAGTGGGAATGGGGTCAACAAGTGATGCTGGATTAGGACAGGTTCCACTTGCCAGGTACAGAAATACTCCTGGTCCTAGTTGCAGTGCTGATTCTGAGGCAGTAGCAGCAACAGCAGCAACATCAACTGCTGCCACAGACAGTGAAGGGGAATGTGGAGGACAAGAAGAAAGAAGCCATTCTTCTCTACCTGTTCCTTATCTATCCCCCTGAAACCATGGGGGTGGAGATATTTTTCTCTTGGGGCAGGCACAATGCAGTCATCAGCAATGGCACTGTGCACAATTTGTGACAAGTCAGCGAGAAGGGGAAAGGAGGTAACACACCTTGGCACAAGTGCCCTGATATCACACATGAAACACAAACTCCATGACATTTATGTCAAACATGTTAAAGGCAAACACCCCCCACAAATATCAAGCACCATTGTTGCTGTATTCCCTGACTCTTCAGAAAGGCAACAGGAGGCAAGGCAAAGATCAAAGAGAAGGAAGAGTAGAGAAACCCAGGCAGAGACTGGAAGTTCCATGACGAGTGAAACAACTAGCTCACCATCACTATCACCTTCTTCCTCTAGCGTAACTACATGTTCTGCCAATCTCGTTCATCATTACCTCCCCTGCCAATTGATAGCCACTCTGTGGCTAGGATGTTAAGATGTTAGGATGTGGCAGTTCGTCTCCACCCGTTGCACACTGTGTGGTGCACTGACCACACATGCCAGTGTGGTGGAGAAGAATCGATACCAGGGCATCAAGCAGCATCTAAGGAGATTCCATCCTGCAGAATATGCTAAGATGGTGACAGGAAGGGTTCATCATTACTATTAAACTGACAGCAGCATTACAGGGGTTCTGGTGTTGTGGTATTTGGATACAGTTGTGCCCCCAGTTATTTACCACACACACTGGGCACATTGCAGTTGCTGATGAGAGGCACAGTTCCTTCTCTCAAGGGTACAATTTCTATTCTAATAACAACACACCCATGATTTTGGAGGAGGGGCAGGTATAAAATAATTATTGGCCAATTTCTTCTTTTCTTCACATAGACTGGGGGCTACTTATTGTGCTGCTACTGACTCAGGCACATCACTTGAGTTAGTATGGCAAGTGGAACCTTCATCATCCATCACCCATGTTACTGCTATTGTTGACCCTCATCCCAGCTGCCTAATCATCCTGTTGCTTAAACACCTCAGCGGCAGCAAGAACAGCAGTTGCAAATTCTGCAATTATGGACTCAGGAGGACATTTGACAATGGCCAGTGGCACTAGGCCAGCAGGGCATTTTTTTCCTCAGGGCTTGTGCTTTGAAAAAACAAACAAACATAGTCCTATAAAAAAATATAAGCAATTTTTGGAGTGTTTGTTTCTAACAAGCCTAAGTCCTACAAATCAATGTTTCCTTAGGGCTTGTGCCAAACAAGCTTCAGTCCTACAAATATTTTTTTGCATGGCTTGGGCCTCTAATAAGTCTAAGTTCTACAAATCAATGTTTCCTCAGGACTTGGGCCTTTGAAAACAAATCTAACAAACCATTATCTACAAAATACTCTATCAAGTCAAGTATCAGTCCTCCCCAGTGGCAGCTTATGTTAGAGGGTTCCTGTCTCTATCACTTTACATACAAATTTCTTTTTTTTATTAACTGTCCCCCCAATACCAGTCAAGAAATCCCTTCCAAAACAAATTCCCTGTTCAACTGATTCATTCTCCAGACTCCACTCACCAACCCAGGCACCCTCCTCAGACCCCTTTTATACCATGCCTTACAGGTTTTTTTAATTGTATTTAGGATTTATTTTTCATTAACTGCCTCCAATGCCAGTAAACAAACCCCTCCAAAAAAATTATCTGTTCAACTGATTCTTTCCTCACACCCTGCCAACACAGACACCCTCATGCCCTTTTTATACTATGCCTTTGGGAAATAAAATAATATTTGCTATGCATTGTGTGTAAATTCAGTGTTCCCATTTTTTCCAACAAAAAAGTGGAAAATCGGCACTTTTTCACTGGAAATTATTTGCAAAGCAGGAACAGCTATTATTCGCCGATTTCAGTTTGATACAAAATTTTTCATCCATCCCTACTGTCAAAGCTGGGTGTTAAATTACTATATACTGTTATTCCTACAAAATTAGAAGCCACCAGGAAAGCTCTAACCAACAACCCCTTTCCAGGAAGACCGCCCACAGAGTTTCTTATCACTCTATTCTTGGGATACAACTATTTCAGATTTGAATGTAGCTTTTATTTGCAAACATCTGGGACACGTATGGGTTCCAGTTTCACTCCATTGTATACCAATCTGTATATGTAATACAGCAATACATTCTATGCTATTTCTGCTACATTGCTGACCTGTTCCTGGTGCAGTGAGGGAACCTGATAAACTTTAATACATTTTCCGATCATCTAAACTCCTTGGACACTCCTATTAGGTTCACATTAACCACCAGTGAAAATGAGGTTCATTTCCTTGATCTTACAGTGTACAAGGATGGACAATACCCATACACAACTAATTTCAGGAAAGACACTGATAGGAACAAACTCCGCAAATACAACAGTTGCCACCCACCACATAGTAAAGTTGGTGTGCCTTATTCCCAGATACTAAGGATCCTTAGAAATAATTCCGGTAAGGAAAAAGGATTAGAAGTGGGTGAACTGATAGACAATATGAAGGAAAGAGGGTACAGTTAATGGTTGCTACAGGCACAGTATCAGAAGGCAATTACCTTCAGCCAGTCTGAATTGCTTTCCAACAGAGCAAAAACTAACAAGGCGAATAAGAGGCTTCTCTTTTCCACATAATACACACCACAAAGCTCCTTCATCTGATCTGCAGTTAAAAAAAACTGGCCTATCATAACTTCTGATAAGACATTACCTCCAATTTTCAGGGAAGAACCCCTGTTTTCATACAGGAAGGGGCATAGTTTGATAGATTTATTGGTTAGAACAAATTTGAATCACTGTTACAAGACAGATAAGAGGAGATGGCTGAATAAGGACTCACCTTGAAATGTAAGATGTACTGGTTGTACTAGGTACAAATTTTTAATGCCTGGCAAAAAATTTAAACATCCCCACACCAACAAAGACATTCAACAAGCCTGACATGTATTTCATCATTCATAATTTACATTATGCATTAAAGGAACAGTTGTCATATGAATATTTCTTGTGAAACTACATGTTCAGAATGTATAATCTTTGTCAGTGACATTATCCTTAAAGTTTCAGTTGGATGTATCGGAAAGGTCTCCACCACACTGCAAAACTTTACTTATGACTATGTCTGCAGTTAACAGCTTGATGGTTTTCTCTTGGGAGGCTATTTTGACCTTTTAGGTGATAAAACATAGGTTCTATCTCAGTGGCTGGTCTCTGGTTATCCACGCACACCAGTACTGGCTTTTAACAACCACTCATCTGTGTAATGGTTTGTTTGACACACAGACACAGTAGGTTTGGATAAAACACAATTTTATTGAACAATGAAAAAAACAATAACCCTCACGGGTCCTGTAATATATATATATATATTTAGTACAGACACAAGACAGGTTATACAGAGGTAGGCCCACACAGGTCCAGTGTACGCAGATAGTCCAGAGATCAGAGATCCAGAGATCAATATACTGACACAGGTCAGGCAGTTCTTGTGTGAGTCTCAGTTTAACATTACTGAATGGGTTACTATTAGGCAGAGAGTTTTGACAGGCCCTAATAGTGCAAGACCCTTTAAGGAGCTCAAACAAAGGTGAGAGCTCCAACTTGAGTAACACCCAAGATAATGGAGGCCAGACAATTGTGGACTGCCGTAGCAGTAACGGAGACTGAGCAACTTGAGCACTGCCATAGCAGTAACGAAAACTGAGCAACTTGAGCACTGCCATAGCAGTAACAGAGACTGAGCCACTTGAGCACTGCCGTAGCAGTAACGAAAACTGAGCAACTTGAGCACTGCCATAGCAGTAACGAAAACTGAGCAACTTGAGCACTGCCATAGCAGTAACAGAGACTGAGCCACTTGAGCACTGCCGTAGCAATAACGGAAACTGATCAACGTGAGCACTGCCATAGCAGAAATGGAGACTGAACAACTCGTCCTGAGAGGCACCCAACCGGGGACTGCACGGGAGGCAGACGAATAGGAATGTCGCCTGGGCGACACTGAGGCAACCGAGACCAATCTGCATCGAGCTGTCCGGAGACAGTGAAGGACTTGACACTACCCTAACCGGAGACAGGCCAAGGCGTGCAGAGGAGGCACGTCACCACAGCAGCCCAGCCAGGCAGGATCCATACGCACAGAGCAGGAACGTAGGTCAATCCGAGTCGGTACACCTGTCACGGTTTTAGAAGACTCTCAGACTTAAGGTTTGGTAAAATAATTTAACTTTATTAAAAGTTAAAGGCAGTCCCTGTAGGGTAACATACATAACAATACAACAGTAATAGAACATACAATAGGTTCTACCGGCCTTGCCTAAATACCGGGCAAGGCAACCCAAGTGACATTTTTAATGACAGGCTCTACCGGCCTTGCCTATACCGGGTAAGGCAACCGTGAGATGACGTATACCGGTTTTACCGGCCTTACCAATACCGGGCAAGGGAGCCCAATGGAATGCTGAATGTAGGCTCTACCGGCTCTGCCAATACCAGGTAAGGCAACCTTAAAGATGGTGAATACAAGGTTCTACCGGCCTTACCAATACCGGGCAGAGCAGCCCAAAGGAGTACTGTAGTAGGCTCTACCGACCCTGCCAATACTGGGTGAGGCAACCTACAATACCGGGCAGGGCAGCCTGAGCAAGTAGACCAGCTGTCAGGTGACTAAGACAGCAGAGAGCATAAGTATAGAGACCTTAATCAGCAGAAGTCTATTGCCAGGGATAATCAGACAATGGCAAGGAAGTTGGCAGCGACTGACCACAGTACTGGATGTTCAGGAGCAAACCAACGTCCGCACGTTGGGACTAATGGTAAATAGCGTCACCAGATTTAATGGAACAAACCAGAGACCGCACACTGGAACCAACAATGTATATCGCAACCAGGTTTAGTGGAGCAAACCAGTGTCCGCATGCTGGAACCAACAATGTATATCGCAACCAGGTTTAGTGGAGCAAACCAGCGTCCGCACACTGGAACAAACAATGTATATCGCAACCAGGTTTAGTGGAGCAAACCAGCGTCCGCACGCTGGAACAAACAGTGTATATCGCAACCAGGTTTAGTGGAGCAAACCAGCGTCCGCACGCTGGAACCAACAGTGTATATCGCAACCAGGTTTAGTGGAGCAAACCAGCGTCCACACGCTGGAACCAACAGTGTATACCGCAACCAGGTTTAGTGGAGCAAACCAGCGTCCGCATGCTGGAACCAACAGTGTATATCGCAACCAGGTTTAGTGGAGCAAACCAGCGTCCGCACGCTGGAACCAACAGTGTATATCACAACCAGGTTTAGTGGCGCAAACCAGCGTCCGCACGCTGGAACCAACAATGTATATCACAATCAGGTTAGGTAGAGCAAACCAGCGTCTGCACGCTGGAACCAACAATGTGTATTGTAACCAGGTTTAGTGGAGTAAACCAGCGTCCGCACGCTGCTCGCACGTCCGCGAGGAGAACAATGTCGCCGGAGCGACAGCTGGAAAGCGAGACTCAGGAACTCGTACAGGTTAACCTGCACGGTGCTGGAGCACAGGAACCCCGGAATACAGGCACACAGGAACGCTGGAACACTGGAACACCGTAATGTTAGCATACAGGAACACTGGAACGCTGGAGCACCGGAACATTAACGTACAGGAACACTGGAACCCTGGAACACCAGAACGTTAACGTACAGGAACACTGGAACACCAGAACGTAGCATACAGGAACACTGGAAACAGGCCCAGAGATCTGACAAGCAGGTCAGGCAGAGTGGAGTCAGAAACACCACGAAAGGGCAACCTGGAAGTGCTCAACCTGGGTTTAAAAAGGCTGTGTGAGGAGGGCTAATGACAGACAGCCAATCACGAATACTCAGCAAGTGACAGACACAAAGCAGCACGAATCACGGGCACTGTGATAACACCATACAGGAACGTCAGCCAGGCTGGGTCAGTACACACAGCAGGAACTTCAGCCAATCCAAGTCGGTACACAGAGAAGGAACGTCAGCCAATCCAGGTTGGTACATGGGCAGAGACGAGAAGCAGAATGGTCAGGCAGTCCGCATCGGTGCACAGGGGGGAAACAAGATGCAGAGTCATCAGGCAGGCTGGGTCGATACACTGAGACCTCACAAATAACAGGAACAAGTGCTGGTACTTAAACACCACGAAAGGGCACTAGAGAAGTGCCAGAACCCAGCATTTATGGACAAATGCTGGACGGGACAATAACAGAGTAGCCAATAGCGTAAGCAGGAGACGAAACTGACAGAATGTCGCCAAATAGCATGGGTACCGTGATAATCTGTTATTGATATGAAAGAACTGTGCCTTTAATATAAGACTGTGCCGGGGACTGTGGTGTCTGTGTGGGACAATACATACATATAACGATTATGTGATTCATCAGCACTATGCAATTAACATATTTTTATTATGCTTGTTTCACTTTGGTTTATCAAGGTTATGTCGGTGATTAACATATCCCCAGTGTAATCTGTATACTATCTGGTTTTCACACTACCCTTTCTGTCTCTACAATGCTGTTAGGTTTATGGGGTTTATATTATTAGAACTGAATTAAAAACTTCCCAATATGAATTGGTCGTCACGCTAAATGTTGAGATGAATGCCTGGCAATTTCTGTCTCTGTGTCTTTGGCACTTTGCAATGCTTTACCATTTTTTAGAGTGAGTGCCGTTACACTGGAACTTATTGATCCAGCAATACATTCCAGTATTTGGTTCTAAGTGGACCATCCAATAGAAGAATTTGATGTGCTTGGAAAACTGCTCTATGCACCAAGGTCATGTCTATATATCTCATTGATTGGATATTCTTTGTTTGCGGGTCTTTTTGTGAATGTCAAATTTTTGTTTTTGATTTTTTATTCTATATTCTCATCTAGGCTTTAATATTTCTTTCTGCATGGGAAATTAATAACATGGTTTCTCTTGATATAGTTTCAGGGGGTTACAATTGCGAAGCTATTCATTGCATACCCCTCTGGCACTGAAATGGTTAAATATCCATTTTCCCACTCACACGGCCTTGTATCTTTGGGTATTGGGGGTTTGCTGTGTTCACTTATGTTGTCTTGAGAAAGGTACAAGTGTGTGCCAAAATGTCGATTTCATACAATAAAACTTTTGATCCATTTGATCCTTTAAGAAGTCCCGATGAGCGCTTCTTCTTTTGTTTGCTTATATATGTATACTAGTGAAAAAGCCCGTGTAGATGGGCTAAGGTCAGGATGATGTTAACCTTTTGAGTGTCAGAGGGGTACGCAACGAATTGCTTTGCAATTTGTTGAGTACCCCCTGGAACTCAAAGGGTTAAGGGTCTGGTCCTGCTCTGCATACTGCCGCTGCCTCACTGGCGGCGCACGTGATGCAGTCATGCACTGTAGAGACTGCCTGAATGCACAGAATGCTTCCAGCTTTCCTACACCTCCCAGCATTCTGTGAGTTCGGGCAGTCTCTACTGTGCATGACTGCATAGGACAAACATTCTAGCGTTTTATTATATAGGATATATATATATACAGTACTGTGCAAAATTTTAGGCAGGTGTGAAAGAATGCTTTCAAATATAGACATGTTAATAGTGTATTTTTATCAATTAACAAAATGCGAAGTGAGTGAACAAAAGAAAAATCTAAATTAAATCAATATTTGGTGTGACCTCCCTTTGGCTTCAAAACAGCATCATTTCTTCTAGATACACTTGCACACATTTTTTTTTCAGTAACTCGGCAGGTAGGTTGTTCCAAACATCTTGGAGAACTAACCACAGTTCTGTGGATATAGGCAGCCTCAGTTGCTTTTCTTTCTTCGCTTAATCCAAGACAGACTCAATTATGTTGAGATCAGGGCTCTGTGGGGGCAATACCTTCACTTCCAGGACTCCTTGTTCTTCTTCACGCTGAAGATAGTTCTTAATGACTTGTATTTATACAATCAATGCTGGGATAGGAAGCAGAGCCAAGGGCTCCAAATAGTATGAAAATCTTTTGTGAGAGATTAAGTTCTATGGATTAGCATTTCCATTACCATAATATGACACATCCTCTGTTCCCATTCTGTAACAGTAGGAATAGACTGTGATTTCCAAAGAGCAGGTATACACTGTTTAGCAGCATTTAAGAGATGATTGATGACAACTTATTCTAGAGGGGTGCACACCGTTTTTTAAGGAACTCGGCAGGGAGGTTGTTCCAAACATCTTGGAGAACTAACCATAGTTGTTCTGTGGATTTAGGCAGCCTCAGTTGTTTCTCTCTCTTCATGTAATCCTAGACAGACTCAATGATGTTGAGATCAGGGCTCTGTGGGGGCCATACCATTACCTCCAGGACTCTTTGTTCTTCTTTATGTTGAAGATAACTCTTAATGACTTTAGCTGTATGCTTGGGTTCATTGTCATGCTGAAAAATAAATTTGGGGCCAATCAGATGTCTCCCTGATGGTATTGCATGATGGATAAGTATCTGTCTGTACTTCTCAGCATTGAGGAGACCATTCATTATGACCACATCCCAAATGCAGAAATGCAACCCCAAACATGCAAGGAACCTCCACCATGCTTAACTCTTACCTGCAGACACTCATTCCTGTACCACTCTCTAGCCCTTCGGCAAAGAAACTGCCTTCTGCTACAGCTAAATATTTTAAATTTAGACTCGTCAGTTCAGAGCACCTGCTGCCATTTTTCTTCACACTGGTTCATGTGATTTTGTGTATAGTTGAGTTGCTTGGCCTTGTTTCCATGTCGGAGGAATGGTTTTTTGGCTGCAAGTCTTCCATGAAGACCACTTCCGATCAGACTTTTCGAGACAGTAGATGGGTGTACCAGGGTCCCACTGTTTTCTGCCAGTTCTGAGCTGATGGCACTGGTAGACATCCTTCAGTTGTAAGCATGATGTGGCTTTCATCTGCTGCACTAAGTTTCCTTGACCGACCAATGCGTCTACTGTCTTCAACGTTGCCTGTGTCTTTGTGCTTCTTCAAAAGAGGTTGGACAACTCATCTGGAAACCCCTGTCTGCCTTGAAATGTCTGTCTGGGAGACACCTTGCTGATGCAGTATAATTGCCTTTTGTCTTGTTGCTGTGCTCAGTTTTGCCTTGGTGTATGACTTTTGACATTAATCTGTCTTCAGCATCCTCACCTTGTTAGCTGGGTTTGGCTGTTCCTCACCCAGTTTTAATCTTCCTACAGAGCTGTTTCTTTTTCAGATAATGATTTTGTTTCACTCTACATATTAAATTTATGATCATCAGAACCTGCTTGGTAGAATTGTTTAATCATACACTTGACCATATGCTTACTTTGTGCAAGAGTACCTAAAAGAACTGATACTGTTTTGAAGGCAAATGGTGGTCACACCAAATATTGATTTGATTTAGATTTTTCTTCTGTTCACTCATTTTGCATTTTGTTAATTGATAAAAATAAGCTATTAACATTTATTTTTTAAAAGCATTCTTACTTTACAGCATTTTTTCACATCTGCCATAAAACTTTTGCACAGTACTGTATATATACATATATATATATATATATATATATATATGTGTGCATGTGTATATATGTATATTATATATATATATATATATATATATATATATATATATATATATATATAGTCTCATTGTTAAGAGATGCTGTATTAAGCATGCTAAAAGGTGTTTTTAATGTAAAGTGAATTTATTATTTTCTTTTGGTCCCATCCTCGGTTGGTGCTCCTGCAGTTTTTGCTGCTGTTAATGGAAAGGTCTGGTCACCATTTACTAAATTAGAATTTTATTTTAAAGTGAAAATAACTGGAAACAAGCATTCTTAAAAATTACTTTAAATGTCCCAATGTGCCCTAGGGCAGTATGCCTCAGTATGTGGTTTTACCAAATCCATATTGCTCCATCACTTTGCACCACAAATGCATATATGGATATGCACTATGCACAATCCTGCTCCTGTTACTCATGTATTTTTTCCTAAATCTGCCCAATTTCAGAAGTGCCCAATTGGTGCACATCAATCTGTTACAGACTGTTGCATACTGTTTTAGTGTTTCAGGTCATCTGACATGTAACATAACTTTAAAAACACTTGTTTCCAAGGGATAGTTTCCTTTTATAAAGAGAAATAAGAATAATCAAATAAAGACATCTGGCTTTGAAATAATTCACCTTACAAAGAAAATGTTGCAATTATTTAGTTCTAAAGCAGGAATAAAGCAATGCCATCAAGGCCAAATTTCCCAGGGTAGGCAACTACCTCAAGCTCCAAATTTTGAGAATATGTCAGATAGTTTAGGAATATCTCAAACACATCTATCTTCTGAGCTGTGGGCATAAATCTCATCACCAAAAACCCTTTCTGGTGCCCTGGCTTACCCCATTACTGGTCATCGTTTAAACCCTTGTATGCTAGAGAAATCTCCAATGTACTGCTAAGTAGTGCACCGGTGATCTTCCTAGAACCCAACAAGTTAAATGCCTTGCTAAGCAATACGCTGAAGATTTCTTAAATGCAAAGGGCTAATACTAATTCTATCCATATTTTATAAGATAATCTAATTTTCAATGTCAGGCAAAAGTTGATGGGGCTAGCGGCTGGGCCATTTAAAATGTGGAGTATGGTCATGGGTGGGGCTTCAAGCAACTAATGTACTTTGCCTACGAGCACCTGAGATGTAAAGCTGGCTCTTAATATTTAGATAATCATCTTCTAATGGTTTGGGAGACAATAAATGCTAAATTGCTCATACATCTTATATGCTACAGATAACTTCATATAAACTAATTAGTTGAGACATTATTTGGGCAACAGACAGTCATTGATGGCAGGTGCTGTTTTAATTTTTGTCTTTATAATGAACATGTCACACATCTACATAAATAACCTGAATTACAACAAAATGACAAAAACACTGAAGACAAAAGAAAAGTGATCAAATTAGAATTTATTAACTGTTTACTTAAAGAAATGATTTTTATTGGAAAAGAATGCATAGTTTTGATTGCAAAGTACAGGTAATACGAAGACTGATGATTCTAATATTTTAAGCATATACTCTTATTTGCACTTAAAAGTATGCTAATAATCCCTAATACAACTCAGATATATGCATTTTTAGTTGATGGTTAACAACATATAGAACCTAAATGAAAACTGGAACCATAAATTCCATCAGTATTCACTAATATTTGTTGGACTGTTAAATCCTTGAATGCAGAGTGGTTAATGTGTTGACTCTGTGCTTTGAATGCATTGAAGACCTGTTTAGCATTCAAGAGATTTAACTCCCTATTTAAATCAATGGGGATGTTGTTTTTCTCCCATATGATGAATTATTCCAGTTTTGTTTTGAACACAGGGCCCTATCAAGAATCATACTTTTAGGGCACTAGAAGACAGATTTCTTAGGCAGTAGAATAATGGTTTGCAGAAGAAGAAAATATGCTGTTCCTTTCTCAACTTGAAAGAAAGACTTATGATGTGTCATTGTAAATCAAGATCCAGGCTTCACAACACGTAGGATGCTTCATAATTACTTCTTCCATTTCTAAGGGAACAGATATCAACTAGTTAATTTTTCTTGCAAAATGATAGGTTCATTTTATAATATTTACAAATGTAGCAAGTGAAAATGTACCCTTTTCTGTGTTAATTCACCACATTTGATTCAGAAAAAAGGAAAACATCACAGAAAAATTCAGGGTCACTCAAAGGATTGAAATATCTTTCCATGATATAACAAAGAATGTGGAATAACTCAGAATATAGAATAACAATGAATGCTACATGTGTAGATCCCCATTTTCTGCATTAATTTATGCACTCATGATTTTTTAGTTTAATTTATTTCATGAGACGTTTGAGTAGAGATGAGCAAAATAAGCTCACAAAGCATTCATGCACCCTAACACATGCAAACACACTCACACTCCAAGAACAGATCACTAAATTCTAGGTATGTTATTTTGCCAGGGCTTTGTACAGCTATTGAATTTCATGTGCAAAGCTGGCTGTGACTCCCCTCTGGAGGCTTAGACAGTCTCTGTTATAGTGAATAGGTACAAGGGAAGTAGATGGACCATACATCTATTCCTGTGATTCTGAATCAGCCAGAGGTAACCAGGGGGCAATATATCTACAGGGTCTCTGTATGATGTTATAGTTACCCTCCTTTCCTAAAGCACCCTCCCCATATCTACATGGTCCCTGAGTTAACCCTTTGAGCAATGTATAGACCAAAGCTGTTTCATGTGTTGCGTACCCCTCTGGAACTAAAAGGGTTAATACCTCCATCCATCCAGCTCTTTTTTAGCATAAATTCACAGAATCAGGGTATGTCTTTGAAATGGCATGGAAGCTTAAAAATTGGGCCTCCCCCCATGAAGGAATCATCTTTCCACTGCATATTTGTCTGTATTTAATTTTTTTTTTATAGAATGAAGAGATCACAATATCATCACTGAGGTACAGAGGGATCAGGTAATCACAGTCAAAAGAATACTTTTAGTCTTCCTTCTCAGGGAGAAGAGGGAATGGGGTAAAGAAAGGGTTCAATATTAGAATTAACATGAGGCTCTGGCCCTCATATTCATTATTAAGCTAAATACCTCTTCAGTGGGAGAGTAGTGGAAGGGGACAGACCAGTTCCTTGGCTAATTATATGTTTATTATATGGGGTGTCATGACCACACATTAATATGTCCTCATATTAATTTTTGTTGCTCTGGACAGATGAATCATAAATTAATATGAGTAAATACAAGCTATATGGATTCCGTACTGATTTATTTTCTTTGGAAAAAACATTTAAAAAATAATATGCCTAAAAATAATAACACACCATATTATTTTTAACACACCTTGAGCCCCTTAAGGTGGAGACATGGGGAAATAATGTTAATCCTCCCATCCTCCCCCGCTTTATTTGCATACATTTTAGATTTAAATGAAAACAAAAAATACATTTTAAAAGCAGCTAATATGAGTCAGTCTAGTAATGGAGGGGTCAATGGGACATCGGCTTAGGAAAGAGGAGGTTGCAAGTGGATAGATTATTAAATTTAATGTAAGTTATTTGCAATTGGAACACATTACTGTTCAATTTCATCCAATCAACTCCAGCAACAGAGGGGTTAATCTAAGAGCAAGTAATGATAGAGGAGATTGATGGGGGTAGTTTATTTTACAATTGAAAATATATTCAATGTAATGTAATTTAACAACTCTGTTGCCAGTGATATTTCAATGCATTGCACTGCAAACTCAGAAGGCAATGGAGGAGCTAAGGAATGTATGTGTGTGTGTGTGCATGAGCATGTGTTTGCGTGTGAAGCACATATGGGGAAACTAGGAGACATGAGGTTCATGTAGGATAATAGAAAAGATCATGCTCCTTGCTGGTTTACTTTTGAAATGGTGCAATTAAAATGTTGCGTCTTAAAGTGTTGCATTTGTTTGGCTGCGTCATTCCGAATGGTGCATTTAGCATGTTGCATTTTAAAGTGTTGCAAATTCTACATGTTGCGTCATTCCTAATGGCGCATTCACTATGTCACACGTTAACAGTCGCATAAGGACGCATTAAGGACACAATAAGGGCACAATAAGGATGCAATAAGGGTGCAATACAGATGCATTAAGGAAGCAATATGGGTGCAACATGGGTACATTAAGGATGCAATATGGGTGCATTACAGACACAATATGGGTGCATTAAGGACACAATATGGGTGCATTAAGGACGCAATATGGGTGCATTAAGGATGCAATATGGGTGCAATATGGGTGCATTAAGGACGCAATATGGGTGCATTATGGACGCAATATGGGTGCAATAAGGACGCAATATGGGTGCAATAAGGACGCAACTTAAGGGAGCAATAATGACACATTAAGGATGCATTAAGTACACAATATGGGTGCAATATGGGTGCAATATGGACACATTAAGGACGCAATATATGGGTGCAATAAGGATGCAACTTAAGGGTGCAATAATGACACATTAAGGAAGCATTAAGGACACAAGATAGGTGCAATATGGGTGCAATAAGGACACATTAAGGACTCAATATATGGGTGCAATAAGGACACAACTTAAGGGTGTAATAATGAGACATTAAGGATGAAATATGGGTGCATTAATGACGCACTAAGGATGCAATATATGCATGCAATAAGGGTGCAACTTAAGGGAGCAATAATGACGCATTAAGGAAACATTAAGGACTCAATATGGGTGCAATATGGGTGCATTAAGGATGCAATATGGATGAAATATGGATGCAATATGGATGCAATATGGGTGCATTAAGGACGCATTAAGGACGCACCTGAAAAAAATGTAGGTATAGGAAATATGTGCAGGGATCTCCTGATTTTCCTGCACCTGAATACCATTAGCATTGTTTCATGGTGCTGACACGTATTAATTATGTAATTCCCCTTTTGGCATGCACTGTGTCCACCATGGGTGAAAGAAGGTGTAAAGAGGATGCTGTGATGCCATTTTCAGGTAGAACAGCTATTCACCTAGGTGCAGGCCATTGTTCCTGAAACCATCCTTAATACATGAACTCCACACAAATTGCACACACAAACACACTCACAGACAACCATGTCCACAGAGTAATAGTTACCCACTGTAACAGTGCTTCTACCTTGTTGAGTAATGTGCAAAAGTTTTAGGAAGGTGTGAAAAAATGCTGTAAAGTAAGAATGCTTTCAAAAAATGTCAACTGTTTATATTCATCAGTTAACAAAATGCATATTGAGTGAACAGAAGAAAAATCTAAATCATATCAATATTTGGTGTGATCACCCTTTGCCTTCAAATCAGCATCAATTCTTCTAGGTACATTTACACACAGTTTTTCAAGGAACTCGGCAGATAGGTTGCTCCGAACATCTTAGAGAACTAACCACAGTTCTTCTTGGATTTAGGCAGCATCAGTTGTTTCTCTCTCTTCATGTAATTCTAGACAGACTTAATAATGTTGACATCAGGGCTCTGTGGGGGCCGTACCATCACTTCCAGGACTCCTTTTTCTTCTTTACGCTGAAGATAGTTCTTAATGACTTTAGCTGTATGTTTGGGGTCATTGTTATGCAGCAGAATACATTTGAAGCCAATCAGATGCCTCCCTGATGGTATTGCATGATGGATAAGTATCTGCCTGTACTTCTCAGCATTCAGAAGACCATTATTTCTGACCAAATCCCCAACTCCACTTGCAGAAATGCAGCCAGAAACTTGCAAGAAACCTCCACCATGCTTCACTGTTGCCTGCAGATACTCATACTTATACCACTCTCCAGCATTCAGGGAGCAAACTGCCTTCTGCTACAGCCAAATATTTCCAATTTTGACTCATCAGTCCAGAGCATCTGCTGCCATTTTTCTGTAACCCAATTCCTGTGTTTTTGTGTATAGTTGATCGCTTGGCCTTGTTTCCACATCGAAGGCATGGCTTTTTGGCCGCAAGTCTTCCATAAAGACCACTTATGAAAAGACTTCTCTGGACAGTAGATGGGTGTACCAGAGTCCCACTGTTTTCTGCCAGTTCTGAGCTGGTGGCACTGCTGGACATATTCCGATTGTGAAGGGAAGCAAGCATGATGTGTCTTTCATCTTTCATCTGCTGCACTATGTTTTCTTGGCCAACCAGTGCATTTACAGTCCTCAAAATTGCCCGTTTCTTTGTGCTTCTTCAAAAGAGCTTGGACAGTACATCTGGAAATCCCTGTCTGTCTTGAAATTTCTGCCTGGGAGAGAACTTACTGATGCAGTATAACTACCTTGTGTCTTGTTGCTGTGCTCAATCTTATCATGGTGTTTGACTTTTGACATTAACTGTCTTCAGCAACTTCACCTTGTTATCTGAGTTTGGTTGTTCCTCTCCCAGTATCACAGTGCCAGTGTGTCACGGTTTGTTAAGACTCTGAGACGCAGAGTTAGGTAAAAAGACAACATTATTGAAAAGTTAAGGACAACCCTGTAGGTATCATACACATACACACATATATCTTTATTGACAGGAAGGCAATGATAACGATAACAGTGTAGGCTCTACCGGCCTTGCCAATATACCGGGCAAGGCAGCCAGGAAGTAGTAATCTCAGGAGAAGAGGCTCTACCGGCCTTGCCAATACTAGGTAAGGCAACCTAAGGCGATAGGATAGGTTCTACCAGCCTTACCAATATACCGGGCAAGCAGCCAATAGACAGGAGACAAATACAGGCTCTACCGGCCTTGCCAATACCGGGTAAGGCAACCCAAGGAAATAGGATAGGTTCTACCGGCCTTACCAATATACCGGGCAAGGCAGCCTGGTAAGGAGAGAATGGCAACCACTAAGCCTCAGTGACTGGAAGGTGGCAGCAACAGTCACAGGGATGACAGAGAGGCTAAGTCAGCATAAGTGGCCAGCCAACGAATAACAGGCTACCATCCATTTCAGTGTACTGGGAAGACAGTAAAGCACAGATGATAGAGACTAGCGGGTGGTGGAGCGAACCATTACCCAGTACTGGAAGCAAGCCCATAAGGTGGACGCAGCCAGAAGGCTAAGGAGCGATCAGGTACCTTGTATCAAGAGTGTTATACATATACGTGGTAACAGCCGGATGGCTGTGGAGCGAACCAGTGCCCCCACACTTGGAACGCGAATCGATATGGTACTGACAGCTGGGTGGCTGAGGAGCGAACCAGTACCTTGTACTGAAAATGCAATACATAAATGTGTGGCTGTGGAGTGAACCAGTGCCCACGACTTGGAATGCTATAATCTGGAAGTAACAACCGGGTAGTTGTGGAGCGAACCAGTGCCCTGTACGTGGAACGCTAAATGATCCTGCAATACAGCCGAGTGGCTAGAGGAGCAAACCAGTACCCTTTACGTGGAACGCTAAATGATCCTGCAATTCAGCCGAGTGGCTAGAGGAGTGAACCAGTACCCTTTACGTGGAACACTAAATGATCCTGCAATACAGCCGAGTGGCTAGAGGAGCGAACCAGTACCCTGTACATGGAACGCTTATCAATCCTGCAAAACGGCCGATTGGCTAGAGGAGCGAACCAGTACCCTGTACGTGGAACGCCAATAGATAGTACAAACAGCGGGGCGGCTGTGAAGCAAATCAGTACCCGCGTACTGAATAACCGGCAAAGATAGAAATGTTGCCAAGGCGACTCAGGAACGTCAGATGACTGCAGGTGAACTGGACAGGAACCAGCAGGTGGAAGCAGGAACCAGCATGCAGACGATCAACCGGAATCAGGAACAGCAGTGGCGACTGGCAGCAGGAAGCGATGACTTCAACCGAATCAGATGGAAGCAGGAACTACTAGATAGGTAACACTGGAACAGGACGAATACAGGTAGCAGGAACACAGCAGAGGCCCAGGATGCTCAGGAACGATGTGTAGACTCAAGCAGTATAGAGACAACTGAAAGGGCAACCAAAGGATGCCCAGGCTAGGTTTAAATAGGCAATGCAGGGCGGGCTGAAAACAGCCAGCCAATGGAGAGCCCCCTACTGGTAATAGACACAAAAGGAGAGCAATCACGGGCACCGTGATAGTACCCCCCTCTCAAAGACCCCCTCTCCCAGAGGAGGGTCTAGGTCTCTGAGGGTACTTAGAATGAAAAATTTGCAGTAATTTGGGCGCATGAAGGTCCTTACTATCCACCCAGGATAATTCTTCAGGACCATAGCCATTCCAATGCACCAAATACTGCACCTTTCCTCTAAGCCTGCGGGAATCAATGATACTCTGAACTTCGTACTCCTCCTGACCTTCCACTTCAATAGGCCCTGACACTACAGGGTTAGTTGTATAGTGGTTGCATACAAGAGACTTGAGGAGGGACACATGGAAGACATTATGAATACGCATGGACGCAGGGATGTCCAATGCATACGATACCGGATTGATTTTGCGAATGACTCTGTAAGGACCAATGAATTGGGGAGCCAACTTATTAGATGGGACTTGAAGCTTAAGGTTCCAGGAGGACAGCCACACTCTATCCCCAACCTGAAAGGACACTGCTGGCAATCTCCTGTGATTAGTATGATGCTGATGACGTTGGAATGACTGACCCAGTGCCCTCTGCGCCTGTGCCCATGTGGAGCGGAGTTACTCGATATGCTCATCCAGAGCTGGAATTTGTTGTGCCTGAAAGGAATCCGGGAGCAAACAGGGCTGGAACCCATAATTGATCAGAAACGGAGAGCTCCCATATGAAGAATTAACCACACAATTCCTGGTGAACTCTGCCCAAGGCAACAGGTGGCCCCAATTGTCATGATGGTCAGTAATGAAACAGCGCAAGAACTGTTCCAAACCTTGATTGGCACGCTCAGTGGCCCCATTGGTCTGGGGATGGTAGGCGGAAGAAAAGGATAATTGTATGCCCATCTGTTCACAAAATGCCATCCAAAACCTGGATAAGAACTGGCTCCCCCGGTCGGATACCAGCACTCTGGGTACTCCATGCAACTGAAATACCTCTCTAGTGAATACCACTGCCAATTCTTTAGCAGAGGGAAGGCCAAGGAGGGGCACGAAATGAGCCATTTTAGAAAACCTGTCCACTATCATGAGTATAAAGGCATACCCTCTAGACACTGGTAATTCTCCCATGAAATTGATGGAAACGTGGGACCAAGGATGTTCACCATTGGGTACCAGCTGGAGTAGGCCCACAGGGAGGTGTCTAGGGGTCTTAGTATGGGCACAAGTAGCACAGGCATTTGTAAAATCAGCACAATCTGCCCTCATAGAAGGCCACCAAAAGACTTGCGAGAGAGACCACAACAATTGGTCTCTGCCAATATGTCCTGCAGCCTTAGAGGAATGGTATGTCTCGAGTAACTGCGTGCGGAATGGCACATCAACAAAACACTTGCCCATTGGGGTTTCAGGGGGGGCAGAGGCTTGGGAGGCCAAAATCTCCTCCCCTAATGGTGAGGTGATACTTGTGAGTATAGTAGCCAAAATTCGATCAGGCTGAATAATAGGTGCTGGTACCTCGTCTCTGTCAATTTCAGCCTCAAATTGTCTTAACAATGCATCAGCCCTGACATTCTTAGACCCAGGTAAATAAGATACAATGAAATTAAATCGAGACAAGAACAGTGCCCACCTGGCCTGGCGTGAGGATAACCTTTTTGCCTCAGAGAGATAAGTTAAGTTCTTGTGATCGGTCAAAATTAAGACAGGATTTTTTGTACCTTAGAGTAGGTGACGCCATTCCTTAAGAGCAAGGATAATGGCTAGTAATTCTCTGTCACCAATCTCATAGTGGCTTTGAGCCCCGGTCAATTTTATAGAGAAAAACCCACAAGGTCTGAAAGTTCCTCCTTTAATAGGTCATTGAGAAAGCACTGCCCCAACCCCAATATCTGAGGCATCCACCTTCAGTGTAAATGGAAGCAATGGGTTGGGGTGAGATAACACAGGAGCGTTAACGAACGCAGACTTCAAATTCTCAAAGGCCTCTTCAGCAGCCACTGACCATTGAGATGGACTAGCACCCTTGTGCGTAAGGTCAGACAAAGGTTTCACAATAGTAGAGAAGTTCTTAATAAATTTCATATAATAATTAGCGAAGCCCAGAAATCGTTGAATGGCTTTAAGACTCTTGGGGCGTGGCCATTGTTAGTTTCTCTTTGTCCATGGCAATGCCTTCTTTGCCAATTATAAACCCCAGAAATGGCACGCTAGTTCTGTGAAATTCACATTTTTCCAATTTACAATATAATTTGTTTTCCCGTAGGCGAAGCAACACCTCAGACACGTCTGACTTGTTGTGACATATTCTCAGAATGAATGAGTATGTCATCAAGATAGACAACGACACAAGACTGCAACATATCTCTGAGGATGTCATTGATTAACTCTTGGAATACAGCGGGTGCGTTACAAAGACCAAATGGCATGACTGGATACTCGTAGTGGCCAGATCTTGTGTTAAAGGCAGTTTTCCACTCATCACCATCTCTGATCCGAATTAAATTGTTCGAAACACGCAGGTCCAATTTGGTGAAAATAGAAGAAACTTTGGGCCTGTCAAATAGCTCGGTGATGAGCAGTATCGGATAAGCATTCTTAGCTATTAACTTGTTTAAGAAATGGTAATCAATGCACGGTCTCAGCTCGCCATTTTTCTTTTTTACAAAGAAAAATCTGGCCCCGGCTGGAGAGGTGGATTTCCTTATGATCCCTCTCTCAAGGGCATCAGCGATATATTCCTTCATAGCTTGGTTGTCCTCACAAGACAATGGATACGTGCGTCCCCTAGGGGGCACCACCCCCGGAGGCAGTTCAATACAACAGTCATAAGATCTGTGCTGGGGTAGGGTGCCAGCCTCACCCTTACTGAATACATCACCAAACTGTTGGTATTCGTCTGGCAGTGAAGAAGAGGTGCACAAGATCTTGACCGGGTGGGTTACGCAATGTTCCATACAAGACTGAGACCAAGCAGAGATTTCACACTTTTTCCAGTCAAACTGTGGGTTATGCAACTGTAACCAAGGGAAACCCAGAATCACTGCATGATGAGGAGAATTGATTAGTTGGAACTGCTGTTCCGCTTTGTGGAGTGCCCCAGTAGTCATGGATAAAGGCATTGTTTCAAAAGTAACCTGAGCAGGTTCTAAGGGTCTACCGTCAATTGCTTCAATAGCGAGTGGGGTCTCCTCTCAATGCGTGGAACCCCGTGTAATTCAGCAAAGGTATTATCCATAAAATACCCAGCTGCGCCGGAATCAACCAGGGCCAAAACCTCCACTGAACGTTTTGCCCAAGAAAGTACCAACTGTATGGTGGGTTTCAGTATACCACACTCTGGGGACGACACCACCTAGGGCCTGTCCCCCAAGGTACCCTAGGTGTGTTCGTTTCCTGGACGTACAGGACAAGATCTTAGCAGTTGCCCATTTTTACTACAATATAAACACAGCCCTTGTTTTCTGCGATATGTTTTCTCCTCCTTGGTTAGCCTAGTGAAGCCTAATTGCATAGGTTCATCTGGTTCCCGAGACTGTTCAATAGGTTTGGTAACCAAGGGAGGGATGGGTGGGTAAAAATTACTGCTAGATCCATTAATCTTTTGCTGTGACCTGCGGTCTTTGGCCATTAGTCTCTCACGAATCCGTGTATCAATTAGAATGACATATTCAATGTAGTCATCAAGATCAGTGGGCAATTCTTTAGCAGCGGTCTCGTCTTTAATCTGGTCACTTAGACCCTGAGCAAAGGCTGCCAATAATGCTTCATTGTTCCAACCTACCTCTGCTGCCAAGGTGCGAAATTCGATGGCATAGTCGCACACCGTATGCCTGGCCTGTTGTATTTCCATAAGGCGTTTAGTAGCAGAGGTGGTTCTACCAGGAGGCTTGAACACTCTCCGAAATGACTGCACAAATTCTTTGAAACTCCTTGTGCAGGGTCTCGCATTTTCCCATAACGGATTGGCCCACGCCAATGCTCTACCAGTCAGCAGGGATATCATAAAACCAACTTTACTGTGGTCACTGGGGAAGGCATGAGCCGTCAATTCCATAAATATTTCGAGTTGGTTAATAAACCCTCTGCAAAGGTTAGGGTCACCATCGTATCTGAGTGGCAAAGGGGCGGAGGCAGTTAACCCCTTGACTGTTGCCCATGAGGGCATAGTAACGTTCTCAGGTGTCTGACCTGAGGAAACCACCGGACTAAGACCAGCCTTGTCTGAGAGTACAGTGCGTTCAAGAATAGTTTGGATCGCTACCGCTAGCTGATCCAGGCGTTGCTCATGTACATCCAAACTTCAATGGATGTTTTGTGTAGTACCATCAATCTTATTGTCTGAGGTCATGGCCCTCTCGTACTGTCATGGTTTGTTAAGACTCTCAGACACAGAGTTAGGTAAGAACACAACTTTATTGAAAAGTTAAGGACAACTCCGTAGGTATCATACACATACACACATATATCTTTATTGACAGGAAGGCAATGATAACGATAACAATGTAGGCTCTACAGGCCTTGCCAATATACCGGGCAAGGCAGCCAGGAAGTAGTAATCTCAGGAGAAGAGGCTCTACTGGCCTTGCCAATACCGGGTAAGGCAACCCAAGGCAATAGGATAGGTTCTACCAGCCTTACCAATATACCGGGCAAGCAGCCAATAGACAGGAGACAAATACAGGCTCTACCGGCCTTGCCAATACCGGGTAAGGCAACCCAAGGAAATAGGATAGGTTCTACCGGCCTTACCAATATACCGGGCAAGGCAGCCTGGTAAGGAGAGAATGGCAACCACTAAGCCTCAGTGACTGGAAGGTGGCAGCAACAGTCACAGGGATGACAGAGAGGCTAAGTCAGCATAAGTGGCCAGCCAACGAATAACAGGCTATTATCCGTTTCAGCGTACTGGGAAGACAGGTACTGGAGCGAGCCAGTACCCAGTACTGGAAGCAAGCCCATAAGGTGGATGCAGCCAGAAGGCTAAGGAGCGATCAGGTGCCTTGTACCAAGAGTGTTATACATATATACGTGGTAACAGCCGGATGGCTGTGGAGCGAACCAGTGCCCCCACACTTGGAACGTGAATCGATATGGTACTGACAGCTGGGTGGCTGAGGAGCGAACCAGTACCTTGTACTGAAAGTGCAATACATAAATGTAGACCAGCCGGGTGGCTGTGGAGCGAACCAGTGCCCACACACTTGGAACACTATAATCTGGAAGTAACAACCAGGTAGTTGTGGAGTGAACCAGTACCCTGTACGTGGAACACTAAATGATCCTGCAATACAGCCGAGTGGCTAGAGGAGCGAACCAGTACCATGTACGTGGAACGCGAATCAATCCTGCAATACAGCCGAGAGGCTAGAGGAGCGAACCAGTAACCTGTACGTGGAACGTCAATAGATAGTACAAACAGCCGGGCGGCTGTGAAGCAAATCAGTACCCGCGTACTGAATAACCGGCAAAGATAGAAATGTCGCCAAGGCGAATCAGAAACGTCAGATGACTGCAGGTGAACTGGACAGGAACCAGCAGGTGGAAGCAGGAACCAGCATACAGATGATCAACCGGAATCAGGAACAGCAGCGGCGACTGGCAGCAGGAAGCGATGACTTCAACCGAATCAGATGGAAGCAGGAACTACTAGACAGGTAACACTGGAACAGGACGAATACAGGTAGCAGGAACACAGCAGAGGCCCAGGATGCTCAGGAACGATGTGTAGACTCAAGCAGCATAGAGACAACAGAAAGGGCAACCAAAGGGTGCCCAGGCTAGGTTTAAATAGACAATGCAGGACGGGTTTAAACACAGCCAGCCAATGGAAATAGACACAAAAGGAGAGCAATCACGGCCACCGTGATACCATGCTTCCGGTGCTGAGTGGCGACATTATTATTCTCTGCTGTCTTCTGATTGGCTGGTCTTAATTGCTACCACTAGTGCTTGCCTTTATATACCCTGGGATGTCCTCCCTTAGGCGCCCTTTCGTGGTGTACGAGTTCCTGAGTCTATTCTGCACTTATGCTGATTCGTGCATGACCTGGCCTGCCTGACTACGAGTTTATTCCTGAGTTCCTGTTGCTATGCTCCGTTGCTGATTGTATCCTGGCTGAGAACCCGCTCCGTTGCTGACCGTGTCTGGCTGAGAACCCGCTCCGTTGCTGACTGTATCTGGCTGAAGAACCCGCTCCGTTGCTGACTGTGTCTGGCTGAGAACCCGCTCCGTTGCTGACTGTATCTGGCTGAAGAACCCGCTCCGTTGCTGACCGTATCCGGCTGAGAACCCGCACCGTTGCTGACTGCTTCTGGCTGAAGAACCCGCTCCGTTGCTGACCGCATCTGATTGAGGACCTGCTCTGTTGCTGACTGCATCTGGCTGTAGAACCGCTCCGTTGCTGACTGTGTCTTGCTGAAGAACCCGCTCTGTTGCTGACCTATCACGGTGCCCCTGATTGCTGCAGTTCTCTGTCTATCACCTGCAGGGGGCTCCCATTGGCGGTCTGTAGTCATCCCGCCTCTGGTTGCCTTTTTAAACTCAGTCTGGGCACCCCTTAGTTGCCCTTTCGTGGTGTCTCTGACAGCATTCACTTTGCCAGTCTGCTGAAGCTATTGGGCCTGTTCCTGAGTTCCTGAGTTCCCGAGTTACCTGTTCCTGTGTTCCTGCCTGCTTGTCAGTTCCAGTCCGGTTCCGGTTGCTGTCTTTCCGGTTGCCAGCCAACTTGCGGTGCTCTTCCCGGTAGATCCTTGGCCTGCTCCTGCTGTTTCCTGTGTTTAGTTCCTGTGGCGATATTTCTCTCCTGCCGCTCCGGCGACATTCTGTCGGTTGGTCCCATCGTGCGGACGCTGGTTTACTCCATGGGCCTTGCGGCTCACAATACTGTCTGTTGGTTCCAGCGTGCGGACGCTGGTTTACTCCATTAGCCTTGCGACTCACTATACTGTCTGTTGGTTCCAGCGTGCGGACGCTGGTTTACTCCATTAGCCTTGCGGCTCACAATACTTTCTGTTGGTCCCAGCGTGCGGACGCTGGTTTACTCCATTAGCCTTGCAGCTCACAATACTGTCTGTTGGTCCCAGCGTGCGGACGCTGGTTTACTCCATTAGCCTTGCGGCTCACAATACTGTCTGTGGTCCCAGCATGCGGGAGCTGGTTTACTCCATTAGCCTTGCGGCTCACTATACTGTCTGTGGTCCCAGCGTGCGGACGCTGGTTTACTCCATTAGCCTTGCGGCTCACTATACAGTCTGTTGGTCCCAGCGTGCGGACGCTGGTTTACTCCAATTGTTTTGTGGCTCTAGATACAGTTGTTGGTCCCAGCGTGCGGATGCTGGTTTACTCCCTGACTTGCAGTCAGGCATCTGGTGCTGTCCAGTCCTAGCAGCACTTGTTTCAGATGTGTACCGACACTAGCCTCTCCTTGGGTGAGACAGCTTGACCGTATACTCTATTTACCATCCTACTGTCATTGTCTTCTGACAGTCGCTGGTCTAAGTGGTGTCAGCCTTCGTGGGCTGTCCTGCCCGGTATTGGTAAGGCTGGTAGAACCCTTCATGTTGTCACCTTTGGGTTGCCTTACCTGGTATTGGCAGGACCGGTAGAGCCTATCCTTGGGTATCCATTCTGGGCTGCCCTGCCCGGTATTGGTAAGGCCGGTAGAACCTGTTGCATTGCCACTCCACGGTTGCCTTACCCAGTATTGGCGGGGCCGGTAGAGCCTATTCCTTGTGTATTCCTCAGGCTGTACTGCCCGGTATTGGTAAGGCCGGTAGAACCAGTACGTTACCATCTTTCGGTTGCCTTACCCGGTATTGGCAGGACCGGTAGAGCCTATTTGTCACTATTCCTTCACTATCGCTTAGGTTGCCTTGCCGGTAATATTTGCAAGGCCGGTAGAACCTATCTCAATTGTCAATTACTTATATATATATGTGATGTTTGTATGTGTATGAAAACCCTATGGGATTGCCTTAACTTTTCAATAAAGTTATGTTTTTACCTAAACCTTACGTCTGAGAGTCTTAACAAACCGTGACATGACCGCATCAGACTGAGAACCTGCTCCGTTGCTGACTGTATCTGGCTATAGGACCCACTCCATTGCTGACCGCTGGTAGCGCTGTTCCGCTCCGTTGCTGTCTCCTGTTATCGGTTTACCGGCTCTGGTACTATCACGGTGCCCGTGCTCCCCTTGTTATTGTTTTCCTGTCAGTCTACACTGTGTGTGCTCCCATTGGCTGTCCTGTGTTTGTCCTGCCCAGTATGGCCTTTATATACTGGGCTCTAGCACCCATCCGGTGCCCTTTCGTGGTGTTCCTGTACCAGTGCTAGTTTCTGCTCAGTGATTCCCAGTGTACCGACTTGGCCTGCCTGACAACTCTGCATCTTGTCTCCTGCTCCTGTGTACCGACCCGGATTGCCTGACTATTCTTCTGCGCCTGCTCCTGTGTACCGACCTGGCTTGGCTGACGTTCCTGCTCCTGTGTACCGACCCGGCTTGGCTGATGTTCCTGCTCCAGCGTACCGACCCGGCCTGGCTGACGTTCCTGCTCCGTGGTTCGACCCGGCTTGGCTGATGTTCATGCTCCGTGGTTCAACCCGGCTTGGTTGGCGTTCCTGATCTGATGGCTTCATTGTCGCCTTAGCGACATTCTGATACTACAGGCAATCCAGTCGCTGTTTCTGGTTCAGCAGAGTGCAAGAGTCAGTTTCTGTTACTGCTACGGCAGTGTGCCATTGGCCTAGTCTCCGTTTTCGCCCCTGCAGAGTGCAAGTGTCTGTCTCCGTTACTGCTACGGCAGTGTCCTCCGTTACTGCTCCTGCAGAGTGCAAGTGTCTGCCTCTGTTACTGCTACGGCAGTGTCCTCCGTTACTGCTCCTGCAGAGTGCAAGTGTCTGCCTCCGTTACTGCTACGGCAGTGTGCCATTGGTCTAGTCTCCGTTACTGCTCCTGCAGAGCGCAAGTGTCTGTCTCCGTTACTGCTACAGCAGTGTGCCATTGGTCTAGTCTCCGTTACTGCTCCTGCAGAGTGCAAGTGTCTTGTCTCTGTTACTGCTATGGCAGTGTGCCATTGGCCTAGTCTCCGTTACTGCTCCTGCAGAGTGCAAGTGTCTTGTCTCCGTTACTGCTACAGCAGTATGCCATTGGCCTAGTCTCCGTTACTGCTCCTGCAGAATGCAAGTGTCTGCCTCTGTTACTGCTACGGCAGTGTTCCATTGGTCTAGTCTCCATTACTGCTCCTATAGAATGCAAGTGTCAGTCTCCGTTACTGCTACGGCAGTGTTCTACGTTACTCAATTCCTGATAGTACTCTGGCAATTCACGTTTGTTCTGCTAACCTTTTCCTGGGCGTTACGTATCCTGAAGCTCTCTATATGGAAAGAGCTCTATCACAGAACTCTCAACACATGGGACTGTTTACACTCCTTGAAGACCATTAACCCATGCAGTACCTTTTTTCTGGGAATACAACATATTCTGCCTGACCTGTGTCAGTATAGACTGCTATGGACTTTATGGTTATACTGGACCTGTGTAGGCATATGTATATGTAACCTGTCGTATGTCTGTATTATTCTGCCTGTATACCACAGGACCTGTGAGGGTTCTTATTTTATTGTGATTTCAATAAAACTGTGTTTTATCCTAAACCACTGTATCTGTGTGTCGAACAAAACCGTTACAGGTACCAACTGATTATATGCCTACTAAATCACTGATTTTGTGCAAATGTACCTAGAAGAAATGATGATGTTTGCAGGCATGCCAAATATTTATTTGATTTAGATTATTCTTCTGTTCACTCATGATTCATTGTGTTAATTGATAAATATAAACTATCAACAATCTATTTTTGAAAGCATTCTTACTTTACATCCTTTTTTCACACCTGCCTAAAACTTTTGCACAGTACTGTATGTTACCACTTTTCCTACAACTCCATTAGTTCAAAGCAATTTAACTACTATATAAAACATCTGTTGGCAAACTGTGTATCTGCCTTTTCAATCCATCTGGTTATGTACAAACACGGAATGTAAACAATCATTATGCTCTTCTCTGCTATGGATCCATTTCTATGGGATGAAATTATCACTGGATTTCCTCAAATTGTATTTGAAATTTGGAACTCATACAATGCATTCACTGAATTTCTGAGTGGCAGGACCATGGAGTGCGCATGCTGGTGAAATCTGGGGAGTTCACTCTGGGATGAATGAAAACTGGATTGTCCTTCGGATGTCTTGCGTGATGTCTGGGGACAAGACTACTGAGGCATCTGTTGTATACAGTTGGCTTGTGGTTGAAAGTGCTCTTGACACAGTACTTAGTTACAATGTTACAAAACTGTTTGTCAAGACACTAGTTTGTGTATAACGGTTATGTTATCTTGCAGAGGTAGGCAATCTTTGACACGGCAGCTATTGTAAACTACAGCTCTGTCCATTCTCAGTCAGCCAATAGCTAGATGTGAATGGTGGAAGTTGTATTTTCCTCAAGCTGAAGTGTCAAAGGTTGTCTAACCTTGTAAGTGATGTGGGACCCCAGTCATCATCAGTATCCCCCTGCAATTTGGCAAGGGGACGAAAAATGTTTCCCTACAGTTGATGATAATTGAGATCAGGGGTCACTAACCTATAGTTCTGAAGTTGTTGTTGCACTACAATTTCAAGTCATTCTTGATTGGTAAAAGACTGTGCAAAGATAACTTGAGATTTTGTCCAATAACATCTGGCGAGACACAGGATGTTTGTCCCTGATTTGGGCAAATTATTTATGTGCCTCTCACTGAAAAATCTCTCCTCCAATTTGGGCTGGGGGCCATAAAAAATTAGAAATTCTGGGCCAAAACAAATTCACTCTAGGGTATAAATAAAAATTCTCAAAATCCCCATAGATTTAAAAGGGGTTTTAAATTCTTGAATGCTAGAGAGGGCTCTAACAAACTGCTTTACAATACATTGTAGAACTAATATTCACAGGGTTAAAATATACATTAAAATAATCAGCACATTTTATTTGTTACCTATGATGCTGTTGGTTTACTCATTATTGCTCCACTTTTGTCTCTATGCACATGGCTTCTTTGATTAATATTTTCTGTGCACATTAGATCAATATGAAGCAGCACCATTCAGTAAACAATGCTATAACTTACTGGCAAGAGGGAATCTGAAGGACATTCATTACGATAGATGCAAATTCCTTCATGGAAGACCTGACCTCTCTTCTTGCATACACATCCTCCTTTGCAAATACTATCGCAGTTTGCTTGAGGGAAGCAGGAGTCACCACACTCGATACAAGAGCTCCACATAGCATGACTTGGACACACTTCAACTGTATAAAAGTATGGATAAAATGTCAGATGTTACAGTAGCTCAATATGTTTGTGAATATATTTATATTACAACTTTGTGGATCTATTTCATTAATCCTAGGGGTAATGTATTGAGAAGCATAAAATGGGAGCAAAGTTGGTTAGCACTCACTCTTCTTCTAGGTGTTATGGAGTTTTCTTATTAAAATAGTCTCAATCCCTCCTTGTCTGAAAATTTCAAAAGACCTGGTAGTGGTTGAAAAAGAGATGAAGATACCATTGGTACGGGAACGCTAAGCAAATACAAGTGGCATAAGAACAAGCTGTACCTTCGACCTTATGCCTGAATTAGTCAGCTGTAAATCTCAGGTCTCAACCACTTCCTGTCCATTGCCTTTCCATAATCTATGCTGTACCAAAATAAATAAAATAAAATAAAATCAAGCAGACAACACTGATTTACAATAAAATGTGTTAACCCCTCCATTGCTTATGTTCACACTAGAAATGGTGGGTTTAATTAAATTAGAAATTAGTACTTACATTCCATAACCCACATAATAATGTGCTGCATCTGCACTGGGAAAATATACATTTTTTAAACATAACCCCTTTCCACACACAAATATGATTAAAACATTTTTTTGCCATATTACTTATGAATATATTCCTCCTTACCAAATGACGAGTGAAGGAGGTGAGTAATTAAGATACTTAGAAGCCTTTTCAACAATCCAACCCTAAGGCTGTCTGGGGATGATGACAGTTGTAGGGCTCGATTCAAATGTTGCCGTCGCCAGAAAAAACTGGCGACGCTGCTTTTAACGTCAACTGAGCAATGCAAATGTTCCACTAGAAACAAGCGATGCCAGTTCTGAAACACATGTCGCCCGTCGCCAGAACAGCAAGATCTCACCCATAGAGGATAATGTACAAGCGACGCCAAAAGCTATTCAAATGTTGGAGATAGGGCTAACTCGCATTAAATTGCAACATTTCTCTCCAGAAATCTAACGCCCATTTTTTTGGGAGAACAGCACTGGAGGAAGAGTAAAAATCCACGTCGCCAGTTCTGAACAGCATTCTCTGTGCTTTTCCCTACCCAGCCACTAGGGGAACACAGAGGCTTTCAGCACCATGGACAGCTTTGAATGCCATAGAGATGTGTACTGCTCACCCCTGTGGCATTCAAAGGGTTACAATCAATAAAACTAGTACACCAAGCACTACACAATGCCCCCTTCCACACCCCCCCTTAGTATGTCACTTATATTGCATATATGTGACATACTAACCCCATCTACATCCACCTCATGGACTTCCATGTAGTGGACAAATCTGTCTTTTATTCCACAATTAACCCTTTGAGTACCAGAGAGGTAGGAAAGCATCGCTTAGCATGTTTCCTACCCTTCTGGTACCCAAAGGGTTAATAGGCAAAGTATGGACCACATACCTTGCCTGTATATATGTGTGTGTGTTTTTTAAACTTGTTTTATTAAAATACTATTATTACACATTAGTTTAGTCATTTTTAACCCCCTACCTCCTGTGTCCCATTGCTATTAGTACTTTTGCTCCACTCTCCTTCAAACGGAGAGTGGAGCAAAAGTACTAATAGCAAAGGGACACAGTAAGTAGGACATTATGAATGGATGAGATCTAAGTCAACCCTTTGAGTGCCAGAGTGGTACGCAACGCATTGCAAAGCAATGCGTTGCTTACCACTCTGGCACTCAAAGGGTTAAAATACAACTGAAGGAGCAGGCTGCACTGTGACTGCAGCGCTTACCTCAGCTTCATTCATAAAAACTTCCATTGCTGCGTTTGGCTGTGAAGCCCGCAGCATAAGCAAAGCCTGTGGACTAGAGAGGCATTGGAGAAAGCGGAGGAGGGGAGAGAGACATAGGAGGAAGCGGGTGGTAGGCTTGTATTTGCTGCCCGCTTCCTCCGATACCTCTCCTCATGCGTTGGCATTGTGCCCAGCTGCCTGGCGTCGCCCGTTGTACAATTAGTCCCTTCTCACAATGCGTTGTACTACTACTACTAATACTACTGAGGTCCTGCAGCTTGTTAGCGTTAGGAGTGAAGTAGAGGGTAATCAATATCTTCCTATTAACAGTGACTGTGAGGAGGAAGACTCAGGGGCTGAAATTGAAGTGGTTGGTGTTAATAGTAGTAGTAGTTACAGTGATGGTGAAGCAGCCAATGGGACTAGTGTGTAACGGTTACCCAGAGAAGTTCAGGAGTCAGTACGGTACAGTAAATGCAATTTATTAACAATTAGATAGAAACAACAATACATATACAGGAACAAGCAGTGGGTTACCAGCCAGCAAGCACTATTATCAGGAATAATAGGCTGCAAAGCTAGACCACACTGCTGGAGACCAGGCCTTAGCCACTGGGAGTCTCAACAGGAACCAGGAGCAGGAACTGGAACTCAGGCTCTTGATCCGACGTAACAAGTTAATTGACTCATGCCTGCAGTCAGTAGGAAGCGAACTGACTCACGCCTGCAGTCAGTATGGAGCGAACTGACTCACGCCTTATCACGGTGCCCTTGATTGCTGCCTTTACATGTCAGTTACCTGTAGGAGGCTCTCCATTGGCTGCTTGCCTTTAGCCCGCCCTGCATTGCCTATTTAGACTGAGCTTGGGCACCCTTTGGTTGCCCTTTCATGTTGTCTCTATGCTGTTTGCACCTGCATTGAGTTCCTGAGCTTCCTGGGCCTTGTCGCTGTTCCTGCTTGCCTGTGGTCATCCAGTTCCTGCTTCCTAGTCGCCTGGTTTCTGCATCCGTTCCTGATCCGGTTGGAGTTGCTGTACCTGTTGCTGTTTCCTGCTACCGTTCCAGATCCAGTTGACCGTCTGCAGAGCTGTACCTCTTCATCCTCGGCTGGGTTCCTGCTGTATCATCTACCAGGTGCCTGTCTCATCCTGTGGACTGGGCGACATTTTCATTCACTTGCTGGTTCCCCAGTACGCGGGTACTGGTTCGCTCCACTGCAACCGGCTGCTGAGGCACCGGTAGTGTCATTGGTTATTCCAGTACGCGGGTACTGGTTCGCTCCACTGTAACCGGCTGCTGATGCACCGGTAGTGTCATTGGTTATTCCAGTACGCGGGTACTGGTTTGCTCCACTGTAACTGGCTGCTGATGCACCGGTAGAGTCACTGCTTACTCCAGTACGTGGGTACTGGTTCGCTCCACTGTAACCGGCTGCTGTTGCACCAGTAGAGTCACTGCTTACTCCAGTATGCGGGTACTGGTTCGCTCCACTGTAACCGGCTGCGGTTGCACCGGTAGAGTCACTGCTTACTCCATTACGCGGGTACTGGTTTGCTCCATTGTAACCGGCTGCTGTTGCACCGGTAGAGTCATTGGTCATTCCAGTATGCGGGTACTGGTTCGCTCCACTGTAACTGGCTGCTGTTGCACCGGTAGAGTCCTTGGTTATTCCGGTACGCGGGTGCTGGTTTGTTCCACTGTAACCGGCTGCTGATGCACCGGTAGAGTCACTACTCCAGTATGCGGGTACTGGTTCGCTCCACTGTAACCGGCTGCTGTTGCACCGGTAGAGTCACCGCTTACTCCAGTACGCGGGTACTGGTTCACTCCACTGTAACTGGCTGAGGTTGCACCGGTAGAGTCACTGCTTACTCCAGTACGCGGGGACTGGTTCGCTCCACTGTAACCGGCTACTGCTGCACCGGTAGAATCATTGGTTATTCCAGTACGCGGGTACTGGTTCGCTCCACTGTAACCGGCTGCTGTTGCACCGGTAGAGTCACTGTTTACTCCAATATGCGGGTACTGGTTCGCTCCACTGTAACCGGCTGCTGTTGCACCGGAAGAGTCATTAGTTATTCCGGTACGCGGGTACTGGTTCGCTCCACTATACCGGCTGCTGTTGCACTGGAAGAGTCATTAGTTATTCCGGTACGCGGGTACTGGTTCGCTCCACTATACCGGCTGCTGTTGCACCGGAAGAGTCATTAGTTATTCCGGTACGCGGGTACTGGTTCGCTCCACTATACCGGCTGCTGTGCACCGGTAGGGTCTTTGGTTATCCCGGTACGTGGGTACTGGTATGCTCCACTTATCGGAGGCTGTTCAGTCCTAGACAGCCCGACAGATTGAAGGTTTCCACCAGTACGCGGGTACTGGTTCGCTACCTGTTTAAACCGGTAGCTATTGCACAATCTAACAGTACCGGTTGTGACTGTGGTACGCTGCTTGTATTTGTTCCATTCATGTGTGTCTGGTAGTCTACTCCATCTGTATATCCAGTGTGCCTTGCTTGTCATCTTAGGTGACTGGTGTATCCACCTAGCTAGTCACCTCGGCCACCTGTGCTGCCACCATTGTCAGCAGCCTAGGCTGCCTTGCCTGGTATTGGTAAGGCCGGTAGAACCTGATCGTTTCCATTCCACCTTGGGTTGCCTTACCCGGTATTGGCAAGGCCGGTAGAGCCTCATTACTCGCAGTCTCAGTTTCTTGGCTGCCTTGCCCGGTATATTGGCAGGGCCGGTAGAGCCTTCACTATTCGTGGTACCTGTCTCCAGGCTGCTTTGCCCGGTATATTGGCAAGGATTGTAGAGCCTCTTCTTCATTGCAAGAGTGGCACCTGTTAAGATCCTGTCCTGTACGGCCGTGAAACGAACACACCTAGGGTACCTTGGGGGACAGGCTCTAGGTGGTGTTGAATCGTCCCCAGGTTTGAACACTTTGAAACCCACCATACAGGTGGTACTATCTTGGGCAAAACTCTCAGTGGAGGTTTTGGCCCCACGTGGATTCCGGCGCAGCTGGATACTTTATGGATAATACCTTTGCTGAATTGCAGGGGGTTCCACGTATTGAGAGAGAATCTCCTCTTGTTATTGAAGCCATTGACGGCAGACCCTTAGAACCTGCACAGGATACCTTTGAAACAATGCCATTATCTATGACCATTGGGGCACTTCATAAGAAGGAACAGCAGTTCCAACTTATCAATTCTCCACACTACGCAGTCATTCTGGGTTTTCCTTGGTTGCAGCTTCATAATCCACAGTTTGATTGGCAAAAGTGTGAAATCTCAGCTTGGTCTCAGTACTGTATGGAGCATTGCATATCCCACCCGGTTAAGATCTTGTGTACCTCCCCTTCACTTCCAGATGAGTATCAGCAGTTTAGTGACGTATTCAGTAAGGGAGAGGCTGGCACCCTACCCCAGCACAGATCTTATGACTGCAGTATTGATTTGCCTCCAGGGGTGGTGCCCCCTAGGGGACGCACGTATTAATTGTCTTGTGATGAGAACCAAGCTATGGAGGAATATATTTCTGATGCCCTCAAGAGAGGGATTAAAAGAAAATCCACCTCTCCAGCAGGGGCTGGATTCTTTTTTGTATAAAGGAAAAATGGCGAATTGAGACCATTCATTGATTACCGTGGCCTAAACAAGCTTATGTCTTAGAATGCTTATCCGATACCACTCATCACCGAGCTATTTGACAGGTTAAAGGGCTCCTCAATCTTTACTAAATTGGACTTGCGAGCTGCTTATAACTTGATCTGGATCAGAGCTGGTGATGAGTGGAAAACTGCCTTTAACACTAGATCGGGGCACTACGAATATCTAGTCATGCCATTTGGTCTTTGTAATGCACCCGCAGTATTTCAAGAATTAATCAATGATATCCTCAGGGATATGTTGCAGTCCTGTGTGGTTGTCTACCTGGACGACATACTCATTCATTCCGAAAATATGTCACAACACATTAAAGACATGTCTGAGGTGTTTCACCGCCTACGCAAAAACAAATTATATTGTAAATTGGAGAAGTGTGAGTTTCACAAAACCATTGTGCCATTCTTGGGTTTTGTAATTGGCAAAGAAGGCATTGCCATGGATAAAGAGAAACTAGCGGCTGTTCTGCAATGGCCACGGCCTAAGGGTCTAAAAGCCATCCAGTGATTTCTGGGTTTCGCTAACTATTATAGAAAGTTCATTAAGAATTTTTCTACAATTGTTAAACCTTTGTCTGACCTTACGCACAAGGGTGCTAAACCATCTCAATGGTCAGTGGCTGCTGAAGAGGCCTTTGAAAAATTGAAATCCGCTTTTGTTAAGGCTCCTGTGTTATCCCACCCCAACCCATCTCTCCAGTTCACATTGGAGGTCGATGCCTCAGAGATTGGGGTTGGGGCAGTACTTTATCAATGACCTGTTAAAGGAGGAACTCTCAGACCTTGTGGGTTTTTCTCCGAAAAGTTGTCCGGGGCCAAAAAGTCATTACGAAATAGGTGACAGAGAACTACTGGCCATTATCCTTGCCCTGAAGGAATGGCACCACCTACTAGAGGGCACAAAACACCCAGTATTAATATTGACCGACCACAAAAATTTGATCTACCTCCCTGAGGCTAAAAGATTGTCATCACGCCAGGCCAGGTGGGTACGGTTCCTTTCTCGATTCAATTTCATTGTATCCTACTTGCCAGGGTCCAAGAATGTTAGAGTTGACGCTCTGTCAAGACGATTTGAGCCTGAAACTGACAGAGAAGAGGTGCCAGCACCTATCATTCAGCCTGATCGGATATTGGCTACACTATGTACTAGTATCACTTCACCACTAGGGGAAGAGATTTTGGCCTCACAGGCATCAGCTCCCCCAGAAACTCCAGTGGGCAAATGTTTTGTTGATGAGCCATTCCACACTCGTTTGCTTGAAACATATCATTCCTCTAAAGCTGCAGGACATATTGGCAGAGATCAATTGTTATGGTCCCTTTCACAGGTCTTCTGGTGGCCTTCTATGAGAACTGACTGTGCTGATTTTACGAATGCCTGTGCCACCTGTGCCCGTGCCAAGACCCCTAGACACCTCCTGGTGGGCCTACTCCAGCCGCTACCTAATGGTGAACGCCCCAGGTCCCACGTTTCCATTGATTTCATGGGAGAATTGCCAGTGTCTAGAGGGTATTCCTTTATACTGATGGTGGTGGACAGGTTTTCTAAAATGGCTCATTTTGTGCCCCTCCGTGGCCTTCCCTCTGCTAAAGAATTAGCGGTGGTTTTCGCTAAAGAAGTATTTCGGTTGCATGGAGTACCAGAGTGCTGGTGTCCAACCGGGGGAGCCAGTTTGTATCCAGATTTTGGAGGGCATTTTGCAAACAGATGGGCATACAACTGTCCTTTTCCTCTGCCTACCATCCCTAGACCAGTGGGGCCGCTGAGCGTGCCAATTAGGGATTGGAGAAGTTCTTGCGCTGTTTTATTACTGACCATCATGATAACTGGGCCGACCTGTTGCCCTGGGCAGAGTTCGCCAGGAACTGTGCAGTTAACTCTTCATCCGGGAGCTCCCCGTTTCTGATTAATTATGGGTTCTAGCCTTGTTTGCTCCCGGATTCATTTCAGTCACAGCAGATTCCAGCTCTTGATGAGCATATCGAGCAGCTCCGCTCCACATGGGCACAGGTTCAGAGGACACTTGATCAGTCCTTCCAGCGCCATCAGCACCATGCTAATCGCAGACGATTGCCAGCGGTTTCCTTTCAGGTTGGGGACAGAGTATGGCTTTCCTCCAGAAACCTTAAACTTCAAGTCCCGTCTAATAAATTGGCTCCGCGATTTATTGGTCCTTATAGGGTGATTCGCAAGATTAACCCTGTCTCGTAAGCTTTGGACATTCCTGCGTCCATGCGTATTCATAATGTGTTCCATGTCTCTCTCCTCGAACCTCTGGTTTGCAACCATTATACTACCAACCCTGTGGTGCCAGAGTCTATAGAGGTTGAAGGTCAGGAGGAGTATGAAGTTCAGAGTGTCATTGATTCCCGCAGACTTAGAGGAAAAGTGCAGTATTTGGTGCATTGGAAGGGTTATGGTCCTGAAGAAAGATCATGGGTAGATAGTAAGGACCTTCATGCTCCAAATTACTGCGAATTTTCCATTCCAAGTACCCTCAGAAACCGAGACCCACTTCTAGGAGAGGGGGTCTTTGAGAGGGGGGTACTATCACAGTGCCCGTGCTTGCTGCCTTTACATGTCAGTTACCTGTAGGGGGCTCTCCACTGGCTGCTTGCCTTTAACCCGCCCTGCATTGCCTATTTAGACTGAGCTTGGGCACCCTTTGGTTGCCCTTTCGTGTTGTCTCTATGCTGTTTGCACATGCATTGAGTTCATGAGCTTCCTGGGCCTTGTCACTGTTCCTGCTTGCCTGTGGTCATCCAGTTCCTGCTTCCTAGTCACCTGGTTTCTGCATCCGTTCCTGATCCGGTTGGAGTTGCTGTACCTGTTGCTGTTTCCTGCTACCGTTCCAGATCCGGTTGACCGTCTGCAGAGCTGTACCTCTTCATCCTCAGCTGGGTTCCTGTTGTATCATTTACCGGGTGCCTGTCTCATCCTGTGGACTGGGCGACATTTTCATTCACTTACTGGTTCCCCATTATGCAGGTACTGGTTTGCTCCACTGCAACCAGCTGCTGATGCACAGGTAGTGTCATTGGTTATTCCAGAACGCGGGTACTGGTTCGATCCACTGTAACCAGCTGCTGTTGCACCGGTAGAGTCATTGTTTATTCCAGTACGCGGGTACTGGTTTGCTCCACTGTAACCAGCTGCTGTTGCACCGGTAGAGTGCTTGGTTATTCCGGTACGCGGGTACTGGTTCGTTCCACTGTAACTGGCTGCTGATGCACCGGTAGAGTCACTGCTTACTCCAGTATACGGGTACTGGTTCACTCCACTGTAACCGGCTGAGGTTGCACCGGTAGAGTCACTGCTTACTCCAGTACGCGGGGACTGGTTCGCTCCACTGTAACCGGCTGCTGTTGCACCGGTAGAGTCATTGGTTATTCCGGTACGCGGGTACTGGTTCGCTCCACTGTAACTGGCTGCTGTTGCACCGGTAGAGTCACTGCTTACTCCAGTACATGGATACTGGTTCGCTCCACTGTAACCGGCTGCCGTTGCACCGGTAGAGTCATTGGTTATTCCGTTACGCAGGTACTGGTTTGCTCCACTATACCGGCTGCTGTGCACCGGTAGGGACTTTGGTATCCCGGTACGCGGGTACTGGTATGCTCCAGTTTTCGGAGGCTGTTCAGTCCTAGACAGCCCGACATATTGAAGGTTTCCACCAGTACGCGGGTACTGGTTCGCTACCTGTTTAAACCGGTAGCTATTGCACAATCTAACAGTACTGGTTGTGACTGTGGTACGCTGCTTGTATTTGTTCCATTCATGTGTGTCTGGTAGTCTACTCCGTCTGTATATCCAGTGGGCCTTGCTTGTCATCTTAGGTGACTGGTGTCTCCACCAGGCTGCTTTGGTCGGTATATTGGCAAGGCCGGTAGAGCCTCTTCTTCATTGCACTAGTCTCCAGTCTGCCCTGCTCGGTATATTGGTAAAGCCGGTAGAACCTGTTACCATCTTGTGCCAACTAAGGTTGCCTTACCCGGTATTGGCAGGGCCGGTAGAGCCTGTATCTCATCCCATGTATCAGTACTATGCTACTATGTAAATCGCTCTATCCTATATAATAATTAGCTAAATCGTGTGTAACACCGCAACATGCACAGTAGACACTGCTGCGCGTACTGCAGTCATGCGCAGTAGAGACTGCCTGCGCCGCGGCTGATACAGAGCTGGGGGCTCCGAAGGAGTGTCGAGCTCTGTATCAGCCGTGGCATGCGCAGTCTCTACTGCGCATTACTGCCCCGTGACCGGGTTGCAGTGGTACTGTGGCCCATGTAACGGGCTGTTCAACTAGTATATATATATTGTATGTGTATGCTACCCAATAGGGTTTTCTTTAACTTTTCAATAAAATTGTGTTTTTACCTAACTCTGTGTCTGAGAGTCTTAACAAACCGTGGCACGCCTGCAGTCAGTGTGGAGTGAACTGACTCACGCCTGCAGTCAGTATGGAGCAAACTGACTCACACCTGCAGTCAGTAGGGAGCTTAGTCTACCAGAGCCCCAGGTCTGCACTAGGTTGGGTGTCTGCTAGATAGAAGGAGCCACAAGTCAGCACCAGAGGGGGTAGTCAGACAAGCCGGGTCATACACAGTTCAGGTAGTCAGCCAGAGCCACAAGTCTGCACCAGATTGGATGTCCACTATTTAGGGGTTAGGGGAAAGAATAGTCAAACAAAGCCACAGGTCAGCACTAGAATTGATAGAAGACTAGCCAGGTCATACACAGAGAACAAAGGTAACAGAACTGCTATGAACAACAACACAGGGACATCTGAGTCAGGACTCAGTCTGCCTTTTAAACCCCTCCACAGGAAGTAGGAGGAGCAGCTCAGAGGGAGGAAGTAGGAAGAAGGTAGGAGGAGACTACAGGAAGAAAACACATAAAACAGAGGCCTGCTGCATGCTTGAAGCCTCGCGCCTGTAGATGATGCTGAAAGCAAGGTAAGCTGTAACATAGTGTTAGGAGAGTAGTAGGGAAATCATTTTAGAGCATCCAGACTAGTAGTTAAGGGAGCCCACACCATTTCCCTGACCCTGGGAGCCCCCTTCCCCCCACGGCATTGTCCATATGGAACAAGATCCTGAAGAAGCAGAACTGTCACCACAGCAATAATACCACCAATACCAACACTGCTGCTACTGCTGCCAGTCTGCCTTCTTCAGGTCACCAAGAAATTGCAAGTGTGGCATTAGGGTACCCTCTGTCATATTGCTCGTCAGCTACTCAAACCAGCAGAGAGCTTTGGAATTTGAGGAATTTGCAACTGCTCTAATTCTTGCTGCTGCTGAGTTGCAAGGGCAGCAGGATACTGAAGAGCAGGCTAGTGTGCCACAGACCACCGTGGACACAGTGGGAATGGGGACAACAAGTGATCTGAGACTAGGAAAGGTTCCACTTGCCAGCAGCAACACATATACCAGATGTGGTGGGGGCTAGTTATGGTACTGCTACTTCCTCATGCTCATGATTGGAGCTAGTCATGGCAAGTGGAACCTTCATCATTCATTAACCATGTTACTGCTGTTGTTGATCCCATTCCCTTTCAGCTGCCTAATCATCCTACTGCTTAAACAGCAGCAAGAACAGCAGTAGCAAATTCCGCATCTACATCAGGGCATTTGTCAATGGCCAGTGGCCACTGGCCAACAGAACATCACCTGCTGGCTCTAGGCCAGTAGGGATATTTTTTTTTCTCAGGGCTTGTGCTTTAAAAAAATAAAAAAAATAAATTAAAAAAAACCATAGTCAATAAAAAATAAACAATTTTGGGGGGTTTGTTTCTAACAAGCCTAAGTCCTACAAATAAAAGTTTCCTTAGGGCTTGTGCCAAATAAGCTTAAGTCCTACAAATCTGTGTTTCCTCAGGGCTTGGGCTTCAAACAAGAAATCTAACAACTTATGTCAGGGGGTTCTCGTTTCTATCACTTTACATACAAAATTCTTATTTCATTTCATGGATTTACTTTTTATTAACGGCCCCCCCATTACCAGTCAAGAACCCCCCCCCCAAAACAAAATGCCTGTTCAACTGATTCATTACCCAGACTACACCCACCAACACAGGCACCCTCATTAGACCCCTTTTATACCATGCCCTATGGGGGGGTTAATTGTAATTAGGATTTATTTTCCCCAAAAAAACATTCCCTGTTCAACTGTTTCTTTCCCCACACTCCCCCAACACAGGCACCCTCATGCCCATTTTATGCTATGCCTTTGGGAAATAAAATAATATTTGTTATGTGTTCTGTGTAACGTCAATGTTACCATTGATTTCAATGGAATGAACTAGGCAAAAAAAGCGATAAAAAGCTGAAAATCTGCACTTTTGCATGGCAAATTATTCGCCAAGGGGAAAGAGCCATTTTCTGTAGATTTCAGTTTGAGGTGAACATTTTCACCCATCCCTACTCATGAGCACTGAAGTTCTCTCTCCCCCCACCTACTTCCCTTTATTTGCAAGCCTCACAACCATTTATGTCCTACATTCCCCAGGTAGTCTCACTTTCCAGCTTGCTGTGCAAAAAACACAAAAACAAAAAAACGCTCTCCTCCCCTCCTACCTTTTCCCACTATAATGATTTCCTCATACCTCCCCTTTTATTCTTCTTTCTCCTTACCTCTTCATAGACGCAGAAGGCAACCCCCTCCTTTTTTCGCTACTTACCTCTTCATAGAGGCGGTAGGCAGCCCCTCTTTAAGCCTTACCTCTTCACAGAAGCCAAAGGCAGCCCCCTGTCAACACCCGGTGAGTAATAACCCGAGTGATGCCGACACTGGTACAGAAGCTAGGGTGCGAAGCTAGAGAGCGAGGCTGGGTTTCGGTGATGGCGTGCCAGGTACCCCTGAGCTGCAGCCAAGGCTGGGTAAAGGTGCTGGTGGCAAAACCAGATCGTTCCACCCCAGTTGAGCCGGGGTGCAACCAGGATAGGGGTACACTGGCTACCGTTAAGAACCAGGTCAGCAGGTCAGGAGGGAATCAGGCAGGTGGTTCTTCAGAATTAGGAGCTGGAGAATTCTGGATAGTCAGGAGCGAGCCAAGTCAAAAACCAGGAGCTGGAGAATGCTGGATAGTCAGGAGCGAGCCGAGTCAAAAAACAGGGGCTGAAGAATGCTGGATAGTCAGGAGCGAGCTGAGTCAAAAAACAGGGGCTGAAGAATGCTGGATAGTCAGGAGCGAGCTGAGTCAAAAACCAGGGGCTGAAGAATGCTGGATAGTCAGGAGCGAGCCGAGTCAAAAACAAGGGGCTGGAGAATGCTGGATAGTCAGGAGCGAGCTGAGTCAAATAAACCAGGGGACAGCAATTGAAGAACTACTTTAATGGCAAGCAGAGCTCGTGGAATGGGCACTCCACGTCTGGAGTTGCCCGTTCTAATACTAAACGCAGCCAATAGGGAAGGAAGAGGAGAGGGGCTCGCCAAGGAACCCTATGCGATAGGTGGAGGCTGGACAAATAAGCACGGGCGCCGGGCGCATGCGCAGACACCAGAAGGAGGAACGCGGCGCCCTGCGCATGCGCGATTTGCCAACCACTGCAACCCGGAAGACAACACCCCACCGCGAACGGGAAGTGAGCGGCCGGCGGGGAGGAAGCGGACACACACGGTGACACCGCCCCCCCCCCCTCAACGGGAGGCCCCCGGACGACCAGGTTTGGATGGATGAGCACGATGAAATGCTCGACGGAGAGCCGGGGCATGCAGGTCATGAACAGGAACCCAGGACCGCTCCTCCGGGCCATAACCTTTCCAATCCACGAGGTACTGGAGAGAACCCCGAACAAGGCGGGAGGATCCTCCGGACGAGGTACTCTTCATGTCCGTTCACATGTACAGGAGATCCGTCAGAGGCCTGAGGGGAGTATCTGGTGCGAACAAGAGGTTTCAGCAGAGACACATGGAAGGTATCGGGTATCCGCATGGATGGAGGCAGGTCCAAGGCAAACGTCACTGGCGAGATCTGTGAGCGGATCCGGAAGGGACCGATGTAGAGTGGCCCGAACTTAGCAGAGGGCTGCCGAAGGCGTAGATTTTTAGTGGAGAGCCACACCTCGCTGCCTACTGCATAAGCAGGGCCAGGAATCCGTTTTCGATCGGCCGCCGTTTTATACCGGGCAGCTGCAGTCACCAGCCGAGAACGAACACGGAGCCAGTGGGTCTCCAGGTCGTCCAGGTGCTTATCCACAGCGGGAACACCAAAAGAAGACGAGAGATGAAGAGATGCTGGATTATACCCACAAGCAGCAAAGAAAGGAGAGCACTGGAGTGATTTGTGACGGCAGCTGTTGAAGGCAAACTCCGCTAATGGTAGGAGATCCGTCCAGTTGTCTTGGAGGGGCTCCACAAACAGGCACAGGTATTGTTTAAGTGCCTGATTAATCCTTTCGGTCTGGCCGTTGGATTGTGGATGGTAAGCGGTTGATAGATGCACAGCGATGCCTAAGCGGGCACAAAAAGCTCTCCAGAATCGAGAAGTGAACTGACTGCCCCTGTCTGATACTACTTGCAGGGGAATACCGTGGAGCCAGAATATTTCTCGGAGGAAGATATCAGCCAGCTGTTGGGAGGAAGGCAGTTTCGGCAGAGGGACGAAGTGTGCCTGTCGAGAGAATCGATCCACCACGACCAAAATGACAGTACTACGCCTAGAGGGTGGTAGATCCACCACATAGTCCATAGCAATGTGTGTCCATGGGGAGGCAGGCACCGGAAGTGGTTGTAAGAGACCAGATGGCTTGGACCTGGGTTGCTTGTGTTTGGCACAGTGGTGGCAACCTTGTACGAAGTCCTTCACGTCTTGTTTCAATGAGGGCCACCAGAACTGGCGCTGTACCAAATCGGTGGTACGGAAAATCCCTGGATGTCCAGTAGTGGGTGATTGATGAGCCCAAAGGAGTATCTCGACTCGGTGTTGGACAGGCATGAACAAATGTCCAGGTGGACAAGAAGGGTCTACGTTGGTCTGAGCTTGTTGAATTCTGGCCAGCGTAGCAGTGGATAATGCAGAAAGAACTGTGTGGGGAGACAGGATGAGTTCAGGTGGATCGCTGGAGACGGGAACAGAGTACAGACGGGACAGGGCGTCGGCTTTAGCATTCTTGGTGCCCGGAATGTAAGTCACAACGAATTGGAATCAGGAAAAGAAAAGGGCCAAACGGGCTTGGCGGGCTGTGAGCCGTTTGGCAGTTTCTAGGTACTGAAGGTTCTTGTGGTCGGTAAAGACTGTGAAGGGAATACCAGACCCCTCCAGTAAATGGCGCCATTCCTCAATGGCTACCTTCATGACGAGCAGCTCTCGGTTTCCCACATCATAATTACTCTCAGCAGGTGTTAGTCTCCGGGAGAGATAGGAGCAGGGGTGAAGAGCGTTGGTAACGGGATCCTTTTGGGACAGGACAGCACCGATTCCGTGTTCGGATGCATCCACTTCAAGGAGGAAAGGACGGGTAATATCCGGGTAACGGAGTATTGGAGCTGTAGTAAATGCTGTCTTGAGTTTAGCGAAGACAGTCAGGGCTTCTTGGGACCAATTCCACAGATCAGCTCCCTTCTTAGTAAGGGTGGTCAAGGGCGCTACGAGGGTTGCGTAGCAATGGATGAATCTCCTGTAATAGTTGGCGAATCCAAGGAAACGCTGTACTGCTTTCAGGTCCTTGGGTTGAGGCCACTTAGTGACGGCCGTGAGTTTGCCAGGATCCATTTCAAGACCAGAGCTGGAGACAATGTATCCCAGGAAAGGAAGACTAGTCTTCTCGAATTCGCATTTCTCCAGTTTGGAGTACAGACCATTTTCACAGAGCCGTTGGAGCACTGATTTGACATGAAGTCGGTGCTGTGATAAGGTGGACGAGAACACAAGGATATCGTCCAGATATACCACTACATGAGAGGTGAGCATGTCCCGGAAGACGTCATTAACGAAGGCCTGGAAGACAGTCGGGGCGTTACAGAGCCCAAAGGGCATAACCAGATATTCATAGTGCCCATATCATGTGTTGAAGGCCGTTTTCCACTCGTCTCCTGGCCTGATACGAATCAGATTGTATGCCCCCCTCAAGTCCAGTTTCGTGAACCAGTTGGCCCCACGGAGAAGGTCAAACAACTCGGGGATGAGAGGCAGAGGGTACTTGTTCTTAATGGTAATACGATTTAGGCCACGATAGTCCACGCAGGGGCGAAGCGAACCGTCTTTTTTGCTCACGAAGAAGAACCCCGCTCCAGCGGGTGATGTAGACGGACGGATGAAACCTCTGGCCAAGTTATCTTGAATGTAGGTGGCGAGGGCTTTCATCTCTGGAGGAGAGAGCAGGAACGTTCTTCCTCTAGGTGGATGGGAGCCAGGGAGGAGATCAATCGGGCAATCATAGGGACGATGTGGAGGAAGGCGTTCGGCTTGGCTTTTGGAAAAGACGCTGCCATAGTCGTGGTAAAGAGCGGGTAGCAGATCATGTTGACTCGAGGAAGCGGAAATTGATAGGTGCGGAGAGACGGGAGACGCAGGAAGGCATATCAGGAAACAGGACTCACTCCACTTAGTGAGATCGCCAGACCTCCAGTCAAAGACTGGGTTGTGACACCGGAGCCAGGGGAGCCCCAGGATGACAGGAGCAAACGGAGAGGATACCAGGTCCAGGATCACTTCTTCTGTGTGTAAGACTCCGGTAGTAAGCCGGAGGACCTCTGTCTCCTGTGTGATCTGTCCAGTACCCAGGGGTCCTCCATCCAAGGAGGACACCAGCAGTGGCTGCCTCTTGCTCCTACATGGTATGCCATGGGTCCGGGCCCAGGAGCAATCTACAAACAGCCCAGCAGCACCAGAATCAATAAATGCGTCAGTAGTCAACGTCCCGGTGCTCCACTGAAGGGTCACAGGGAGGAACAACCTGGAGCGGCCAGGGGGAGGCTGGCAGGAATGGCTTAGCTGACTGCCTTGGGAATCGGCTAAGCCGTCTCTTTTCCCGGGAGAACGGGACATTGACGCAGCATGTGGCCTGCCTGCCCACAGTATAGACACAGACCCAAAGCCCGGCGTCTTTTTCTCTCCTCATCCGTCAGCCTGGTGACTCCCCCTATCTCCATCGGTGTCTCGTTCACAGCGGGACCCTCTGACGGGGGCAAGGCTGGTGCAGAGCGCCTTCTACTACGGTCGCGCTTCAATTGGCGTTCTTGCAAGCGTCTGTCCAGATCTAAACACAGGGATATAAAGTCCTCCAGACCGTCAGGAATGTCACGAAAGGTCAAGGCATCTTTAAGGCGTTCGCTAAGACCATGCCGAAAAACCGCCTTCAGGGCTCCCTGGTTCCGGTCAGTCTCGTAGGAGAGGGTGCGGAACTCCACTGCGTATTGACTGACTGAACGAGACCCTTGATGTAGGCTCAACAGAGCCGATTCTGCTGAAGCGCTTCGTCCAGAAGCGTCAAAAACGGCTTTGAAGGCAGCAACGAAGGCGTCAGAATCATCCAGCAAGGGAGATTGTTGCTCCACTAGTGGAGGTCCTCGCCGTTGAGGAGGGAGATGATGAAAGAGACCCAGGAGGCATGCTTACAGAATGTCTGGGGCAGGGTCCGGAAGTGCAGCTGACATTGATTGAGGAATCCTCGACATTCGGTTGTCCGACCCGAGAACTTGTCTGGCAAGGGTATGCGGGGGGGTACGTATCCAGGAGGAGGTGCACCAGAGGTGCCAGCAGTGGCGGCAGCCGCAGGGGCAGCAGCAGCGGTGGTCTGTGAAGCCGTGTTACGTAGCATCTCTAACACTGCGTCTAACTTATGCTCCAAGCTCTGGAGGTGAGCAGCGTGGGAGGACAATACCTGTTCCTGGTGGTCCAGCCTAGCTGCGATACGCGATGCTTCAGCCGGATCCATGGCGTGGCCCGTTCCAGCTGTCAACACCCGGTAGGTAATAACCCAAGTGATGCCGACACTGGTACAGAAGCTAGGGTGCGAGGCTAGAGAGTGAGGCTGGGGTTCGGTGATGGCGTGCCAGGTACCCCTGTGCTGCAGCCAAGGCTGGGTAAAGGTGCTGGTCGTGAAACCAGATTGTTCCACCCCAGTTGAGCCGGGGTGCAACCAGGATAGGGGTACACTGGCTACCGTTAAGAACCAGGTCAGCAGGTCAGGCGGGAATCAGGCAGGTGGTTCTTCAGAATTAGGAGCTGGAGAATTCTGGATAGTCAGGAGCAAGCCGAGTCAAAAACCAGGGGCTGGAGAATTCTGGATAGTCAGGAGAGAGCCGAGTCAAAAACCAGGGGCTGGAGAAAGCTGGATAGTCAGGAGCGAACCGAGTCAAAAACCAGGGGCTGGAGAATGCTGGATAGTCAGGAGCGAGCCGAGTCAAAAAAACAGGGGCTGGAGAATGCTGGACAGTCAGGAGCGAGCCGAGTCAAATAAACCAGGGGACAGCAATTGAAGAACTGCTTTAATGGCAAGCAGAGCTCGTGGAACGGGCACTCCACGTCTGGAGTTGCCCGTTCAGATACTAAACGCAGCCATAGGGAAGGAAGAGGTAGGGGCTCGCCAAGGAACCCTATGCGATAGGCGGAGGCTGGACAAATAAGCACGGGCGCCGGGCGCATGCGCAGACGCCAGAAGGAGGAACGCGGCGTCCTGTGCATTCGCGATTTGCCAACCACCGCAACCCGGAAGACAACACCCCGCCGCGAACGGGAATCGAGCAGCCGGCGGGGAGGAAGCGGACACACACGGTGACACCCCCCTCTCTTTGTACCTTACCACTTCATAGAGGCCGAAGGCAGCAACCACCCATTTACGCCTTACCTCAATATAGAGGCTGAAGGCAGCCCGTATATACACAACTTATCTCATTGGAGAGGCCGAAGGCAGCCCCTCTTTACATCTTACCTCTTCGTAGAGGCCAAAGGCATCCTCTATTTATACCTTACCCCTTCGTAGAGGCCAAAGGCAGCCCCTTCATTACGCCTTACCTCTTTGTAGAGGCTGAAGGCAGCCCCTCTTTATGCCTTACCTCTTCGTAAAGGTTGAAGGCAGCCTCTCTTTACACCTTACCTCTTTGTAGAGGCTGAAGACAGCCCCTCTTCAGCCTTACCTCTTTATAGATGCCGAAGGCAGCTCATCTTCAGCTTTACCTCTTCGTAAGGGCCGAAGGCAGACCCCCTCTTAACGTATTTGCTCTTCATTGAGGCCTAAGGCAGCCCCATTTACTTTGCCCTTTTCCTTTCCTTAGAGGCCATTAAGCAGCCCTATCACCATACCTATTTACAGAGGATGCAGGCAGGCAGCATATGCATCGGCTTCCAACAGAATATGACAGTAGGTAATCTCATCCAGCATATCAAGCACACGTCCTCCAGTCCTTACAGTCACATCCAACACCATTCACCCTCTTAGAACAATAGAATCCCTTCTTACACTATTTAACCGAGTCTACAATCTCTCTGACCCGCTTTCCTATTATTTACATAATTTCGATATCGAGCAGCATTCTCACCACCTTTCCCTAAACCTTCCTTCCACTATGTCTCTTAGTCTCACCACCTCTATCTTTAGTTTCACGTTCACTACTCTAGGTCACTGGAGGGTCAAACTATAGCCCCAGCACTATTGTTCCTTCCTTTTATTACTAATTATATATTTTTTTCTCTTTTTTTTTCTCTCTTTATCTCCTGTCTCCCTTCTCTTCTTTCCTCCCCCCTCAAACTTGTTGCCCCCCCTCTTCTATTTTCCCCCTTGCTTTCAACAGCCTCCATGGATTCCCCAGACCATCAAGTTCCATTAGACGGAGAAGGACCATCAGCTGATCCCCCTTCCACTCCTAGAACACCTCACTCAGTGTTTAAAGAATGGACCATTGCAAAATGAATGTCCAAACTCCACCGGCACCATATTCCATTCCCTGAATTAGCTAGAAAGGCTGAGCTATACTGCCTTCTGTGCCCCCCCCCACCAGCCCACCCCAGGTCCTGCCATCTCCAACATCAAATCAGTTGGCTCATATCACTCATTTGCTAACTGACATATCTTCAGCCTTTTCAGATATGCAGGGCATGCTTGCAGCCCTCGAAAACACTTCAGTCACCCCTAGCCTGCCAAGCTCAGCCAGCGAAGTGCCCCAGACGCCAGCTCACATGGTCCCTCAGCTCATCCCGAGGGACATAATCAAGGGGAAGGACATTAATTTAATTTCATTACTCATAGTCTCCCAAGATCTGGCAGAGCAAAAAACAGTAATGTGCGGTCTTTATCATATGCAAATCAAAAGATCCCCAATTCTCTAAGCACATTTCCATCACGGAATTCATGCTAGCATTTAGCAAATACAGGGACAGTCTCTGTTCAGCCTACCCTCACCATCGCCATGAAATAGACCACTATTTATACACAATAATAGACCTAGCCTACAAATATGGTGGACACAATTTCTTTGACTACCATAGGGTTTTTTCTGCCAAAGCGGCAGATACACTCTCCCAGTTTAACTTCCTCACATACTGGAACAGCCTAGACACAGAGCTTTTCTGCAAGCACTTTGCCTGCCTTAAAGTCCCAGAATGCTTCTTATGCCAAACAGCTTTCCACTCCCCAAATCTGTGCCCATGTTCAGCTTCTCCTCAAAGCACTACTACTTCTCAGCCAAGCACCCCCCATTCGCATGTAGCATACTGAGCCAACATCCAGTCTAGCCCTACAGCATTTCCGCCTCCCGATAAATTAGGTAGGCCTATTCACTACCTCGGTTTTCAGCAGGTGCAAACTTCTCCATATTTGCTCCCTGTGCTACAAAGCACACTCCTGAACCATATGTCCTTGTTTTTCTAATAAATGACTAGATGTGATTAACCTTCCTTATCTGCAGTCTGTTCTTTCTCAGCACCCTAACACTCACCTTACATGATTCCTGTTGTCAGGCTTATCAGAAGGGTTTCATACCGGCATCATAGCAAGTTCCTCCATGCTACTGGAATGTCCCAACCTCCGATCCTTACTCAACGAACCCAAAGTTGTTTCTTCACTGCTAGCCAAAGAATGCGATAAAGGCTTCCTGTTAGGCCCCTTCCCATCCCCTCCTTTCACCACATGGTGTATAAACCCTTTAGGTATAGCCACAATAAATTTTTCCCTTAAAAATCGATTTTTCAGCCCCTCATTCCTCCCCCATTCTTAGCATTAATTCACTGATTCCCTCAAAAGCCTTTTCACTGTAATATTCCAGCACTGATGATGTCATCACCCTAATACACCAAACCAGCCCAGATGTTGGTTATCAAAAACCAACATATCAGATGCATTTAAACTCTTGCCTGTCCATCCCTCCTTCTGGCACCTGAAGGGTTTAAATGGAGTAACCAATATTACTTCTCAACCAGATTAACATTCAGATCCAAAAGTAGTCCTAAACTTTTCTATATATTTGAAAATGGTTTATGCTTGATTTTCCACAACCACTACCACTGCCCAGCTGCAATACACTACTTAGATGACTTTCTACTCATACAGCCCCACGACCCTCTAGAAGCAAGGCTGCCTTTAGACAAATTATCTCAAATCCATGAGCTAGTTCAGTCCTTTTCCACATAGATATCTGCCACCAGAAACCTGCTCCAGTCCCTGTTAGAACACCTATATTTTGCAATGCAAATTATTCCAGATCATTAATTTCCCTTCTCATATCCTTGTTATCAACCCCAGCAGATTAAGATGCCCCAATCCAAATTAGTCAAAGCTGATCTATCAATGTGGGCCAAGTTCCTTCATGAATTAAATGGCTGTGCACTTTTTCCACCCTCCCCCTCCATATCCTCCTCATCCATTTTTACAGATGCAGCAGCAGGGTACAGCTTTGCAGCCATTTACAAGAAAGATTGGTTTTCAGAACCATGGTCACAGGAAACTCTAGACCTCCCTAATTTTCTGTGCACATCTCCACTGTTCGAAATCTATCCTATAGTTTCAGCAGAGCACTATGGGCTGACCGTTAGTTGGGAAAAACAGTCACCTTTTACACCAACAACCTGGCAGCTTGCTACATCATTAACAAAGGCCACTCCTCCTGCCCCACTATTATGATGTTCCTCTGGAAGCTGACATGGCTTTCCATTCAGTATAAATTTTTTGTTTCTTCCACTTTCATTCTAGGCCAAGAGAACACAGCAGGTGATGGCCTTTCTCGTTTTCAATTAAAGGTTTTCTTTGACATCAATCCATCCACAAATCCTCAAGCTTCACAAACCCCCCAGATTCTAAGATCTAATCATGCTCTAACTCCTTTCATTTCTCACACTCATTCCATCATCCACCAAACTTTAGATCCCAGTACACATAGAACTGACAATCAAGCCTGGTCTTCATAAGACTTATGCACGGGCAACATTTTCGGTAAAATTAGAATTCAGACAAATTTTTTTTTTCTAATTCGGATGATCCTAATTTCGGACCGGGCCTATTCGATTTGGACGAAATTCTGATCCATTACGAATTATTCGGACGAATTTAACATGGGGTAAATTATAGCAGTGCGCCTCCGTGCACGCTGCTATCATTCTTTGCAGACAGGGTGTGCATTTAGAAAACGATCCATCCCAAAAACGGACATTGTCGTACATTGCCAGTCTGTGCATGTCACCTCTGCTCCAGCATGGGATGCCAGTCACAATGCAAACGTCGAACATCCCATGCCTGTCATTCAATTTAGCATGTTCGAACATCGAAACCCCATGCCTGTCCTTAAATATAGCATATGTTCGAACATCGAAACTCCCATGCCTGTCCTTCAATATAGCATATGCTCAAACATCGAAAACCCATGCCTGTCACATCCTACTCAACATACGTGGTCGACTCGAACATGGACAAACTACATGTCACATTCTATGTTAGTACATGGGTAAAGATTAAGGTTTCATTTTCTGGTACCAGCCTCCTACCCTACTGTCCCTCTTTAGTACCCAAATTCCTCTCTCTCGTTTTCCTATCCTGATTTCCCATCATATCAGATAAGTCTATGTGTATATACATTGTAGTGTTTCATACTACATCAAGAATAAACATCAATGATTGTAATGTGATAGATGTAATGTGTAGTGATGAGCGAGCACCCCAATGCTCGGGTGTTCGGGTGCTCTGACCGAGCACCCCCGGAGGCTTGAGTGCTCGGCCGAGCACCCGAGCCCCATTGAAGTCAATGGGAGGACTCAAGCATTACACCAGGCACCCCCTGCTCTGATGAGGGGAGGGTGCCTGGTCCATAGGAAAAGGGCAGAAAATGATGGAAACACCACAGAAATGGTTCAGGGACAGCATAGGGAGGATGTCTGGATGCATCTTGGACTCCAGCGTCGCTGCTGGGAACGATCTTTCGCCCGTAGTACGCCATTTTTACAGACTGACCGTAAAACACACAAAAAGGCAGATAAAAACGACTTTAGGCGAAAAATTGTTACCAAACAGTATTTGCTGTATATTTACTTGTATATCATCTGCAAATTCTCCCAAAAATTTCCTCGATTTTTCTGAACTGAGGCCATGATTAAGAGGGAAACGTGCGCAGAGGCAAATTCTCCCAAAAATTTCCTTGATTTTTCTGAACTGAGGCCATGATTAAGAGGGAAACGTGCGCAAAGGCAAATTCTGCAAAAATGTCCTCGATTTTTCTGAACTGAGGCCATGATTAAGAGGGAAACGTGCGCAAAGGCAAATTCTCCCAAAAATTTCCTCAATTTTTCTGAACTGGGGCCATGATTAAGAGGGAAACGTGCGCTGAGCCGACCATCCAAAACATTATGGGTGAGGGTCTGCTGCGGAGCTGACCATCCTAAACATTATATGCGAAGGCCCGCTAGTGAGCTGACGCTATAAAACATTATATGAGAGGGCCCGCTAGAGAGCTGACCCAATAAAACATTATATGAGAAGGCCCGCTGGTGAGCTGACCTATACAAAAATTGTCAAACAGGGCCCGCTGGTGAGCTGGCCCTATATAAAAATTATATCACAGGGCATATGGAAGAGGAGGAGGAGGATGAGAAGATTAAGAGTCAACCATATACCCGTTTTTTGGGTGGAAGGGGTGAATGGGAATACAGAGTATTCCCATCATTGTAAATAACATATATAAAGTCACTTTATGTTCCTCCGGGGCTTTCCTCCAGTGGAGTGGAGAAGTCAGGGGAAATCCAGGACTTGTTCATTTTTATAAGTGTCAACCTATCAGCATTTTCGGTGGAAAGGCGGATACGCTTATCTGTTATGATGCCACCAGCAGCACTAAATACCCGCTCAGACAGAACGCTGGTGGCAGGGCAGGCCAGCACCTCCAAGGCGTAGAGTGCCAGTTCATACCACGTGTCCAGCTTGGACACCCAGTAGTTGAAAGGCACAGAGGGATCATTGAGGACGCTGACACGGTCTGCTACGTACTCCTTCACCATCTTCCAAAACTTTTCCCTCCTTGTGACACTAGGCTGCGCATCAGGGTGAGGGTGCTGGCGGGGTGTCATGAAGGTGTCCCACGCCTTGGAGAGTGTTGCCCTGCCTTTGTCGGAACTGCTGTGTGCTCCCCTTTTCTCCCCTTCTCTGTTGGCCAAGGTAGCACGTACTCTGCCGCCAGCGTTGTCAGATGGAAAATTTTGGAGCAATTTTTCAACAAGAACCTTCTGGTATTGCACCATTTTGCTTGTCCTCTCCACCGGAGGAATGAGAGATGAGAAATTCTCTTTGTAGCGGGGGTCCAGAAGGGTGAACACCCAGTAATCCGTGTTGTCTAAAATGCGTATAACGCGTGGGTCACGGGAAAGGCAGCCTAACATAAAGTCAGCCATGTGTGCCAGAGTACCAACAGGCAAGATTTCGCTGTCCTCACCAGGAGGATGACTCTCAATCTCCTCATCCTCTTCCTCCTCTTCTGCCCACCCACGCTGAAGAGATGGAACTAAAGTTCCATGGCTACCCTCTGTAGCGGAGGCAACCGTGTCTTCCTCCTCCTCCTCCTCCTCCTCCGCCTCCTCCAATTGTCGCTGAGAAGACGAAGTGAGGGTGCTCTGGCTATCACCTTGTGTAAGCTCTTCCTCCCGCATTTCCACCTCTTCCACATGCAAAGCGTCAGTTTTAATTGTGAGCAGCGAGCGTTTCAGTAGACACAGAAGTGGGATGGTTACACTGATAATAGCGTTATCGCCGCTCACCATCTGTGTCGATTCCTCAAAATTGCGTAAAACCTCACAGAGGTCTGACATCCATTCCCACTCCTCACTTCTGATTAGAGGAAGTTGAACGGAGAGGCGACGACCGTTTAACAGCTGGTACTCCACTACTGCCCTCTGCTGCTCACAAAGCCGGGCCAACATTTGGAAGGTGGAGTTCCAGCGCGTGCTCATGTCACACAGCAGCCAGTGAGCTGGCAATTATAAGCGCTGCTGCAGCTTCAACAGGCCGGCTGAAGCTGTAGATGACTTACGGAAATGTGCACACACGCGGCGCACCTTGGTCAAGAGATCATGCAAATTGGGGTAGGTTTTTAGAAATCGCTGAACCACTAAATTAAATACATGCGCTAGGCATGGTACGTGTGTGAGCTTGCCGAGCTCCAAAGCCGCCACCAAGTTACGGCCATTATCACACACAACCATGCCTGGTTGCAGGTTGAGTGGCGAGAGCCACTGCTCGGTCTGGTGACTAATCCCCTGCAACAGCTCTGAGGCCGTGTGCTGTTTGTCCCCAAGGCAGATCAGCTTCAGCACGGCCTGTTGACGCTTCCCCACTGCAGTGCTACACTGCTTCCAGCTACCGGCTGATGGGTGAGTGGCGCTGCGCGCAGAGAATTCGGAGGTGGAAACGGAGGAGGAGGAGCCAATAACGTAGGTGCTGGCGGAAACCCTGATGGAGGTAGGGCCCGCAATCCTCGGCGTGGGTAGCACCTGTGCCATCCCAGGGTCCGAGTCGCTCCCAGCCTCCACGACATTCACCCAGTGTGCCGTCAGGGAAATGTAGCGTCCCTGGCCACAAGCACTTGTCCATGTGTCAGTCGTTAAGTGGACCTTCCCAGTAACTGCGTTGGTCAGGGCACGGGTGATGTTACGGGACACATGGTGGTGTAAGGCGGGGATGGCACACCGGGAAAAGTAGTGGCAGCTGGGGACTGCGTACCGAGGGACAGCTGCTGCCATCAGGCTGCGGAAGGACTCAGTCTCCACAAGCCTAAATGGCAGCATTTCGATGGCCAGTAATTTGGAAAGGTGTGAGGTTAGTGCTATGGCCTGTGGGTGGGTGGCTGGGTATTTTCGCTTGCGCTCAAATGCCTGGGGTAACGACATTTGGACGCTGTGCTGGGACAGGGAAGTGGATGTGGTCGCTGATGGTGCTTCAGATGGTACAGGTGCAGGGCGGGAGGTATGCGGGCCTGCGCCTTCGACAGGCGATTGGCCGGCACCGAAAACAGGGGAAGAGGAGGCAGTGGTGTGGCCTGCAGACACAGATGGGAGATCCAGGCGTTCCTCCCACTTATTACGGTGCTTGGATGCCATGTGTCGGATCATGCTGGTGGTGGTGAGGTTTCTAGTGTTCATGCCTCGGCTCATTCTGGTGTGGCACAGGTTGCAAACTACAATTCTTTTGTCGTCTGCACTTTCCTTAAAAAAACGCCATACCGCGGAACACCTACCCCTTGGCAAGGGAGATTTACGCAAGGGGGTGCTCCGTGGAACATTTGCGGGCCGGTTTGGTGCGGTCCGCCTTCTTTCTGTAGCCACACCACTGCCTCTTCCAGCCTGTTGCGGTGCTGCAGATGGCTCACCCTCAGGACTGCTGTCATCGCTCGGCTCTACACCTTCCCAGGTGGGGTCAGTCACCTCATCGTCCACCAAGTCCTCCTCCACTTCCTCACTCTGATCATCGTCCTCATGTCTTGATCCCACCACATACTCAGTCATTGACAACTGTATATCATCCTCCTCATCAAGGTCTTGAGACAGTAATAGTGGTGGATGTAATGGCAACTGTGTCTCATCATCATCATCATCCACTTCCTTTGACCTTAAATGCCGTTCACCTCTGTCATCTTCTTGTGATTGGGTACCCTCTAGAGGTTGTGAATCAGGGCACAAGATGTCATGTTCCTCTGCAAGCGTGCTTGGAGAGAGGTTCAAATTAAGGATTGGTGATGAGACGAGCTCCTCACTATATCCCAGTGTGGGATCACTTCTTTGACCAGACCGTGTATGGTGGGAGGAAGGATGATCAGAGTGAGGATTATGTTGACCAGACTCTTGGCTACTGAGAGTGGACTTGGTGGAAGACAGGGTGGTGCTTAACCGACTGGAAGCAGTATCAGCTGACATCCAACCGACCACCTGTTCGCAGTGGTCGGACCTCGAGAGTGATGTCCTGCGATGCCCTGTAAAATGAGACATGAAGCTAGGTATGGTGGATGTCTTTCTGTCTTGTGCTCTGGCACCAGGCACAGTTTCTACGCGTCCTGACCCGCACCCTGAACTATCAGGATCACGTCCACTTCCCCGTCCCTTTTTACCCGCCTTCTTCATATTACACGGAATATGTGCTGCAAATCTGCAACTTTGCACACTAAACAGAATGTGCTGCTAAACTGCAGTGACGCACACTGAATGGAATATGTGACTTTGATATTTTACAGTTTGAAGACTTAACAGTATTTTTTCCTATTCTGCAACTGTGCACAGTACACAGAATTTGCTTCTTAACTGCGGCTACGCACAGTGAATGGAATATGTGACTTTGATATTTTACAGTTTGAACACTTAACAGAATTTTTTCCTATTCTGAAACTGTGCACAGTAAACAGAATTTACTTCTTAACTGCGGCTCGGCACAGTGAATGGAATATGTGACTTTGATATTTTACAGTTTGAAGACTTAACAGAATGTTTTCCTATTCTGAAACTGTGCACAGTAAACAGAATTTGCTTCTTAACTGCGGCTACGCACAGTGAATGGAATATGTGACTTTGATATTTTACAGTTTGAAGACTTAACAGAATTTTTTCCTATTCTGAAACTGTGCACAGTAAACAGAATTTGCTTCTTAACTGCCGCGACGCACAGTGAATGGAATATGTGACTTTGATATTTTACAGTTTGAAGACTTAACAGAATGTTCTCCTATTCTGAAACTTTGCACAGTAAACAGAATTTGCTTCTTAACTGCGGCTACGCACAGTGAATGGAATATGTGACTTTGATATTTTACAGTTTGAACACTTAACAGAATTTTTTCCTATTCTGAAACTTTGCACAGTAAACAGAATTTGCTTCTTAACTGCGGCTACGCACAGTGAATGGAATATGTGACTTTGATATTTTACAGTTTGAAGACTTAACAGAATGTTTTCCTATTCTGCAACTTTGCACAGTACACAGAATTTGCTTCTTAACTGCGGCTACGCACAGTGAATGGAATATGTGACTTTGATATTTTACAGTTTGAAGACTTAACAGAATGTTTTCCTATTCTGAAACTTTGCACAGTAAACAGAATTTGCTTCTTAAATGCGGCTACGCACAGTGAATGGAATATGTGACTTTGATATTTTACAGTTTGAAGACTTAACAGAATGTTTTCCTATTCTGAAACTTTGCACAGTAAACAGAATGTGCTGCTAATCTGCAACTTTGCACACTAAACAGAATGTGCTCTAATCTGCAACTTTGCACACTAAAAAGAATGTGCTGCTAATCTGCAACTTTGCACACTGAACTGAATGTGCTCTAATCTGCAACTTTGCACACTAAACAGAATGTGCTCTAATCTGCAACTTTGCACACTAAACAGAATATATGAAGTTTTTTTTTTTTTTTCCCCCCACACAAAATAAACTGCTGCCCCCACACACAGTAGTCCAAAAAAGGACTTTTGGGTCTTTTTTTTTTTTTCACAATTGCTTGTCTTCTCCCTACACTGACTTTCCCTTCCTATCCTCATCTCTCCCTGGCTAAGACTGAGCCGAACTCGCTGGTCAGGTGCTATACAGCACCCGATCACGGGTTCTGGCCAGCCAATCAGTGTAATGCCAGCAGCCAACATGGCTGCTGGCATTACACTGATGTCAGAGCCTCCCTGCACGTTTATTGGCTGCGCAGCAGCCGCAAAACGTGCGGGGAGGAGACCCGAACATGGCGGGCGAGCACATGCGGTACTCGTACGAGTACCGCCATGTGCCGAGCAGAGCGATGCTCGAGCCGAACCGAGCTTCGGCCGAGCATGCTTGCTCAACACTAGTAATGTGTTAAAAAGAAAAATTGAGACATTCTGTTGTGAACAAACTGCAACACAGGAGAGAAATAAAAAATATGCTTGACATCTATTCTGAAGAGGGGTCCACAGCATTGTCTTAGTATAGCAATATCACCGTTTTCCGTGAGTGTGCAATACAGGGCTCTACGGTAATTGCTGGACATTTCCCAACGTCATAATCAGGGGATGATGGGAGTTGTATTCTAACTACTGTTAGGAAACACATAAGTGATGCACATTCATCTCCCACCTAGAAATTATTTACACACGAGGCAACTCCCACAAGTAATACCTAGCCCCTTTCCAAGTGAAAGGACTTCCAGAAAGGATTCAGATCTCTTAGTGACTCACCTGTTATTGCCAGTCAGCATGACCCGGAGAGTAGGAGGGGGTGATGCTATGGCTGCAGATTAAGTCTGGCATGGTGCTCTTAGTTGGTCACTCGTCACAATGTTGAAGCTCAGCCCGGCCAGCACCTTCTGGGTGGAGACACCTCACAGCAATCCTGCTCAGGACACATCATGCACTGTTGTGCACTCATATTAGGGATCCCAAATGTTTAGACTCATTTCGTACAGGGGGCACCCTCCTGTATTTGTAAAACCTCTCTAGCAAATCTGGGACTGTAGACCTATTTACTCAAGTCTTGACTTTAGGTGGGCGATAAACAATACAAAATAGGCATAATGTTTCACTATCACGTCACTGAAGCAGCCAGCAGGCATCGCCACTGAGTGAGAATAGGGCTGCCCGGCTGCTGACAGTCACACTGATGGGACACCCTGCAACACAGAACTGGCAGAAGCGCACAAAATAAACATGCTATGGGACGGCAAATTGCCGCCCCTGTCAAAGTGCCGCCTGGGTCCATGGACCCACTGGGACCCGTGTAAGGGCCGGCCCTGTATTCAAACAAATACCTAATATTTTTTTATATTTTGCACAGGAACAAATATTACTTGTTCTTGCAGTGGCAATAACTGGAACTAAAGCTGGTTGCCTACGTATGCCTAGCCTAATGCTACCTGCCTGCCTACACAAAAACTGTACACTCTCTAATCTCTTCTTCTCTCTCTGAGCTCCAACAACGCAATGAGGAAATGCAGGCTGTCTGTCTGTGTGACTGTGTCATTAGTCCAACCCCCATCATGAAACGAAGAAGGCTATTCGAATACAGACAAAAGAGGGAAGTAGTGCATGAAACGGAGAATGGAATTGGACTAGAGACATGGAGGGAAAATTATGGAGGGAAAGTAATTGAGCCCGCACAGGAAGTACAAAAAAGTCCTGGTCAAAAGTAGTCAAAACTTTTGGAAATGTGTCGATTGCCGAAACTTCCGAAAGTTTCGACGAATTTCGGACCTGGACTGTTCGGAGTCGGATCATTTTTTCCGAATGACCCTTGAGTTTCGGATTGGCCAAATGTCTCCGAATGACCCCATTTTCGAAGAAATTCGAATGTCTCCGAATGAATTTGCACATGTCTAGTCTTCATTCAGACATTTCATCACACAGACAAGTCTTCCTCACCCATACGATCTAAATGTCATCTTAGCCTTCACTTCCTTCTGCCACTCAGTCCTTTACTTCGCTTCAGTCACCATCAAAATATACTTATGAGGCTTACAGCACTATTTAGCCTCAAAATTTCCTAACTCTCCATCATTATTCTCACAACATAATATCAAACTGTTTCTCAGAGGACTTTTTAAAAATCCTCCGCCGCTAGCCGTACTGGCTTGTCGATCACTGGTAAGAGTAATGTTAGATTACATTCACTCACATCCAATAGATCCTTCATCAGACACTGTTTTTGTAGCAGCCATCAATCTAGCCTTCTTCGGCTTCTTAAGACAAGGAGAAATCGCCACACGCTCACGTACATCCCCCTTTTTGCAAAAATGCCATCTTATTTTCACCAAGACCATTTTCTCTCTTTCTCCCTAAGTCTAAAACAGACTAATCAGGAATACTATGTTTCATTCCTTTCTTTGCCACACACGACCAATGGTGCCCCTTCACTGCCCTTCTCCGTCTATCCTCACTTCTCAAAGATAAGCCAGACGACAGCCCTCTCCTTCCAACTCCTTCAGGTCCACTTATAACAGCCTCATTCACATGCTATATGAGATCAATCATCTCACATCTAGGTTACAACCTTCTCTACTACTCAGGATACTCATTCAGAACAGGTGCCTGCTCTGCAGCCTAAAAGTACCAAGAGCCACCCTACATTATTCAGAAACTGGGTAGGTGGCGTTCTGCATGTTTTTCTGGATACATATCGGACCCTTCCCAGGAAATCAGGCAAGCTTTAGTTTCATTGGCTCAATAACAGTTCCTAAACTCCCAGCTCAGCCCGATCCAATAAAATATTTAAATTACCCTTTTGTCTGGTTCTTTTTTTGCCCTCTATTAAGGTAGACCACGTTGCCCCTGCCTTGGCACCAGAGTTCCCAAGGGCTCCACATTTATTACCTACAGCCTCCACGTACTCTCGAAGCTCCGACCATAATTATCCTTTATTTATATAGCACCAACTTATTTCACAGCGCTGTATAATAGGGAATAGATATACTGGGACACAAAGCAGTACAAAAGGAACATAGAAAATGAAAGGATCAGAGGGCCCTGATCTTGATAGATTTCAGTCTAGAAGAAGGTAGGTTGGGACACAGAAGATGTAAGTGGTATGGGGTGTAAGTGCCTCCTTCCACATGAGATCTATGTGAACAATGGGGTAGTAATGAGTAGTGTTGAGCGAGCACCCCGATGCTCGGGTGCTCGGGTGCTCTGACCGAGCACCCCCTGAGGCTCGAGTGCTCGGCCGAGCACCCGAGCCCCATTGAAATGAATGGGGCGACACCAGGCACCCCCTGCTCTGATGAGGGGAGGGTGCCTGGTCAATGACCCCTTCATCTCCGCTATGCCCCCTTCATCTCCGAATGCCCCCTTCAGCTCCGCAATGTCCCCCTTCAGCTCCGCTATGCCCCTCTTCCACAATGTGCCCCTTCATCTCAGCTATGCCCCTCTTCCACAATGTGCCCCTTCATCTCCGCTATGCCCCTCTTCCACAATGTCCCCCTTCATCTCCTCTATGCCATAGAGGAGATGAAGGGGGACATTGTGGAAGAGGGGCATAGCGGAGATGAAGGGGCACATTGTGGAAGAGGGGCATAGCGGAGATGAAGGGGCACATTGTGGAAGACGGGCATAGCGGAGATGAAGGGGGACATTGTGGAAGAGGGGCATAGAGTCTATGCCCCTCTTCCACAATGTCCCCCTTCATCTCCGCAATGCCCCCTTCATCTCCGCAATGCCCCTTTACCTCCAGTCCCTGGTGGTCCAGCGGAGCGTCTTCGGATCTGTGCCTCTTCCGGCACAGATCCCCGCCACCCGAACATGGCGGGAGAGCACATGGCGGTACTCGACGAGTACCGCCATGTGCCGAGCAGAGCGATGCTCGAGCCGATCCGAGCATCGGCCGAGCACGCTCGCTCATCACTAGTAATGAGGTTGTAGGTAGGATATTAATGTGGAAAGGGAACGAGAGTAAGTAGAGCTTGGACAGGCTGTTCATATGGTCTTGGTCATAAAGGTTATGGGGGCAATTGATAAGCTTCCCTGAAGAGGTGAGTTTTCAGGGAGCGTCTGAAGATTTGACAGCTGGGGGATAGTCTGATGGAATGGGTGAGGGAATTCCAGAGCTCAGCTGCAACAAGGGACAATTCCTGTAGGTGGGAATGGTAGCATGTAATAAAAGCTGAGTGGGTAGATCTTGTGCAGAGCCATGATGGCGACTGTGATTGGGAGTGTATTTAGAAAGAAGAGATGGAATTTATGATGGTGCAGTGTTAATAAGGGCCCTGTAAGCTGGCACCAGTACTTTGAATTTAATTCTAAAGGATAATGGAACCAGTATATGGATTAGCAAAGAGGATCAGTATTAGAGGATCAATGTGTGAACCAGATTAGTATTTTGACAGAGTTTGTTATGTATTACGGCGGGGTTAGTTGGGTGAGAGGAAGGGCAATTAGAAGTTTGTTTCAGTAGTCATGACATGATATGAGTGCACGGATTAGAATTTTGCTTGTATCTTAAAGGAGAATTAGAGATGGAAGAGACATGAGCTAGATATTTAATAAATGTGGAGAATGAAGGATAGGGCAGAGTCAAAGTTGGCCCCCAGAAAGTGTGCTTTGGAGGTTGGTGTGACGATGGTATTGTTAACAGTGAGGGAAATATCTGGAGAAAAACTGGATGGAAATGGAGGGAATTATAAGTTCACTTTATATTAGGTTAAGTGTTAGATAAAGGGAGGATGTTCAGGAGGACACAGCAAAATAGACAAATACATGGGACAAGAAAAAAGGGGATAGGAACGCTAGATTTGGGTGTCAACAACATAGTGGAGTTTATTAATTTCCAAAGGTCAAGGAGTAGATTGAAAAGATCAAGGGGCCCCAAGACAAAGCCTTGTGGTGCTCCAACAGACAGTAGTAGGGGTAAAGAAGTGGAGATAGAGTAAGAAACACTGAAGGAGTGGTTGGAGAGGTTGGACGAGAACCAAGACAGAGTGGTGTCACAGAGGCCTAGGGACTGGAGGTCAGGTGAACCACACAAAGCAGTCTTCATATTCTGGAACACAGCCTCATACTCCAGCATCCAGACCAGAGTTTTTTGGGTCAGATCTATGACGGATTTAGCAAGACAGCTGAAATTAGGCACAAGCTTCCTATTATAGTCTGCCATTCCCAGAAAGACCAACATATGTTTTTTTATTTGTGGAGTGGGTCAGCTGTGAACTGCCACATCCTTGGCTGGCTCTGGTCAGAGCTTTCTGCTCCCCACTTAGTGTTCCATCTGACATTTGTCAGGTCTTATTGTCATCCCAGACTCCTGATTTCGGTTGAGCACCACTGACAGGTCGGCCAAGTGCTCATTCTAGGTAGCACTATACACCTCAAATTCAAACAGATATGAGCAGGCACAGTACTACAACCAGCCCACCTGCATTTGTAATGTTGCTGGATCACTTTTCATCCAAAAGGCTTTAATGGTTTGTTTTACACAGACACAGTAGGTTAGATAAAACACAGTTTTATTGAACAGTTTCAGAAAACAATAACCCTCACGGGTCCAGTAATATATGACACAATATAGTACTGACACAGGACAGGTTACAGCAATATATATACCCACACGGGTCCAGTATATGTTTAATACAGCAACATAATATACTGACACAGGTCTGGTAACTTTCGTGTGATACTCAAACGAGGCAGCACTGAATGGGTTACTATTAGGCCAGGAGGACTGACAGGCCCTAATAGTGCGAGGCCCTTTAAGACTCTCACTTTCCAGAGAGTGCACAAATATCGAGTAACACCACAATAGTGAACGGAGGTCAGAACAAGCTTGTGAACTGCTGTAGCAGTAGAGGAGGACTGACTGTAAGCCCAGAAAGGCACCCAACCGGAGACTGCACGGATAGATAGCGGGTGGAATGGCACTTTCCCCGAAGGGGTTAACAACGCTCAGACCAATGTCGACTGCCCGATCAGGTGAACAGCCTGAGGCGCCCAGAGTAAGACCAACCTCAGCGTGTATGGCAGGAAGAAAGGTCAAGCGTACCGTGGTGCACAGATGGAAGGAACACACCAGCAATGTCGCCTGAGCGACACCGATAGATAACGGAGACTAGACTGAAAGCATATAGTGAGGCCACAGGTCACTGTCCTGAGACAGAGAGGATCCTGGGTAACAACCCGAACCGAGGACCAGATGGGGCCGTATGCAGGACAGGTACACGGCCAATGAAGCCCAACCGGGCCGGTACACAGAGCAGGAACATCAGCCAATCCGGGTCGGTACACAGAGCAGGAACGTCAGCCGGGCCGGGTCGGTACACAGAGCAGGAACGTCAGCTAATTCGAGTCGGTACACAGAGCAGGAATGTCAGCCGGGCCGGGTCGGTACACAGAGCAGGAATGTCAGCCAATCCGAGTCAGTACACGGAGCAAGAACGAGTTGCAGAGTAGTCAGGCAGTCCGGGTCAGTACACAGGGCAGAAACGAGATGCAGAGTAGTCAGGCAGTCCGGGTCGGTACACAGAGATCACACGAAAACAGGAACAAGCGCTGGTAACGGAAACACCACAAAAGGGCACCGGAGAAGTGACAAGACCCAGTATTTAAGGACAAATACTGGGCGGGCCAAAGTCACTTCAGCCAATAGGCATAAGTAGGAGTGGTATCACTGTTCCCGTGCTTCCTGGCGACATTCTGTCAGTCTCACTCACAGCTAACTCTCATTGATTACAGTATCTTGTCCCGCCCAGTATTTGTCGTTAAATACTGGGTCCTGTCACTTCGCTGTTGCTCCTTCGTGGTGTTTCCGTTGCCAGCGCTTGTTCCAGTTCTCCATGTGAAGCTCTGTGAACCGACCCGGATTGCCTGACTACTCTGCTGTATCTGTTCCTGCCTGTGTACCGACCCGGACTGCCTGACTACTCTGCTGTATCTGTTCCTGCCTGTGTACCAACCCGGATTGCCTGACTATTCTGCTGTATCTGTTCCTGCTCCGTGTACCGACCCGGCCCAGCTGACGTTCCTGCTCTGTGTATGGACTCGGTGTTACGGTTTTCTGACACACAGACCAGGATGTACCGTAAAATACAATTTATTGAAATAAAAATGAACAACACTGCCCCTAGGGGCTAGTAAAGTTAAGAACAGGCAATATGAACAGAGGATGGAGTAAACTACAAACAGTAGTGCATAGAGGGTTAAGTGGAGCAACTGGTAAGGCTCAGGCTAGATTGGCCAATGCCCAGGGGATATATAGCAGTCTATGGTAACAGTCTTTAAATGTAGATCAGGAACTCAGGAAAAGCGCTGTAACACTCTTGAAGCATAAACAGGATGAGCCCCTGTTGCTCTAAGCTGAGCCCGTACCACCACAGTGGGCTTATGAGGATTGCAACTGCCAAATTGATGTAACCAGAATAGGAATCGCCCTGAATGAGTATCGAGTAACCCTGCGTCTGCCACTGAAGTATGCCAGCCCTTGGGAGGCCACAGTAGAACGGAATTGCCCAAGCTATGAAGAGCCGATGCACAGAGTAGTGCAGTTGGGATAAAACACTTTGAGCGAATGAGGTACTGCCCAGACACCCACAAGGTGTGACCCAGAATCCTTGTTGCAACAGCGAATGGACTACCAGTGTCAACCAGCGTGATCACGATGCTCACTGGGCATTGAACAGGCGGAGCTCTGCAAGGACTGGTATAGCGTAAAGCGGAGGCTCAAATGTGTTAAGGCTCAGAGAATCACCGGAGCTTGGCAATGAATCAAATGGCACGTAATCGGAGGCTACCGGCAGTGCAAGGGTTAATCTGGTACATTTGAAATGCTCAACGAGAACAAGGCAGGCAACCTCGGCTGCAGCGTAATGAGCTAGGAAACAGAGAACAGTCAGAATGTCGCCAGCGCGACCGGAGTACACAGGAGCAGCAACCGGACAGGAGCAGTAACCGGACAGGAACAGTAGCCGGAACCGGATGACTGAGTCGCAGGAACAGCACCGGAGAGTGGAGCAGTCACGGAGCAGGATCAGGAGCCAGAACCGGGTCGAATCACGGAGCGGAGTCGTCAGCCAGAGCTGGGTCGGATCACGGTGCAGGGTCGTCAGCCAGAGCCGGGTCAGTTCACGGTGCAGGGTCGTCAGCCAGTGCCGGGTCAGTTCACGGTGCAGGGTCGTCAGCCAGAGCCGGGTCAGTTCACGGTGCAGGAGCAGAAGAAGAGTCAGACTAGCCGGGTCGGTACACAGGAGACACTGGAGATCAATAACAAGGAGCAGCAACACAACACCACGAAAGGGCAATTGACAAGTGCCCAAGCCTCAGTATATAAAGGCACATCCTGGGCGGGCCAATCAGACTCCTCCAATGCAAATGTATACCTACAGAGATTGACAGGGAATCACGGGGACCGTGATACTCGGATTGGCTGACGTTCCTGCTCCATGTATCGACCCGGATTGGCTGACGTTCCTGCTCCGTGTACTGACCCGGCCCGGCTGACGTTCCTGCTTGGTGTACCGACTGATTGGCTCATTCCTGCTCTGTGTACCGGCCCGGTAGGGCTACTGCTCCTAGTATTGGTGCGACCTGCGGCCCCATTCCGGTCCTCGGTCTGGGGTTCCGTTTCCAGGCTCAGTCTCCGGACTACCCTTTTGAGCCTCAGAGTTCCTTGTGCAGTCTAGTCGCTTTTAGGTTGTGTCGCGCGGGCGACATTCTGGTGTATTCTCCATCTGTGCACCACAGTACGCTTGACCCTCCTTCCTGCCTACAGCTGAGGCTGGTGTTTCGTTGGACGCCTCAAGCTGTGTCACCATCAGGCAGTCTTGCTGGTCGTGGTGTTCGTTAACCCCTTCGGGGAAGGTGCTATTAGTCTCCGGTCATTCACTGTGCAGTCTCCTTTGGGCACCCATCCGGGCATACTGTCTCAGTCCTCCATTACTGCTAAGGCAGATCTAGTTATCCTGGGCCTCCGTTTTCTCCTGGGCGTTTCTCGCTATTTAAACACTCCCTGTGCAGAGTGGGAGTTCCAAGGGCCTCACACTATTAGGGCCTGCTCACTGTATTGGCCTAATAGTAACCCGTTCCTGACTGTCTCAGTTTGAGTTCACACGATCTATCTGACCTGTGTCAGTATACTGTATGGTCTGTTTGTACATATACTGGACCCGTGTGGGTATTAATTGTATTTATGCCATAACCTGTCCTGTGTCAGCATTGTATTGTGTTACCTATAATGCTGGACCTGTGAGGATTATATTCGCTAAACCTGTTCAATAAAACTGTGTTTTATTTCATCTCCTGAGTCTGAGTGCCATTAAAACCGTAACAAGTGGAAACTGACAGAATGTCGCCAGCATAGCACGGGCACTGTGATACAAGGCACTCATATTGGCTGAAAAGGGTTTATAAAGGCAGACTTGGGGTGAGCTTACACTAGCAAGGGGATTTGCCAGTACTCTTTTGATCAGGTCAAGGACACATATCAGGCTCTGGTGATCTGGTCCAACTAGGTGAGGTATGCTTCTGTACTCACGTGGTCATTCAACCACTGCTAGTCTACACACAAATGGGTAGTACCATTTTCCTTGGTTACCAAGACCAACGGGGAGGCCCAAGGAATGATGACAGCTGAATGTGCCCTAGTCCCAGTATTCTATTGATCTCTCCCCACATTGCATCAGATGGACACTTGGACCTGATATGGGGCACTCTGTATTGTGATCTGCCTGGATGTCTCTACTCAGTGAGTTGCTAGGGGAGTCAGACATGGGTGGGAATCAGATTGCCCAGCTCTGCATTCTAGTAAGGCTTATGGCTCTTCCTACTGCTAGGAGCTCAACTGGGTAACCAATCCCAATCTCCCATACTGTCCCTGTCTCTTTTGCAGCCACAAATAGGTCTACTTCCTCATCTGTCAAGTAATATATTGCTATCACTGGAGTCCCCTCTCTTGGAGTCCTGGAGTCCTGGGGTCAAGACAATATCATAAATAATGCCAGAAAGCTTCTTGAGTACCTGAAATAATCCAATCCAGGTGGCCTAAAACTTATCCTGTGGATAGGTTGCATCCCCAGTACATGTTGTCTCACTCGGTACTCCTTGGCATGGCAGTTTGACCATGTTTCTAGGCTACAGAGGAGAGTAGAGCACACAGCAAATAAAGGTTAACCTCAGCGCCCTGCTATCCCCTACCAGATTCCCACTGTCACAGAAACAGGGCCCCATTCTTTAAAAAATGAGTATGCATGTATGAGGAAGGGGCTGGGCCCTATTTTTTTTAGAAATTTATTATGTGTGTCTTTTATATATTGTGTTGGAGACGGGGAACCTGAGTGCCCATGAAATAAAGGTTAAGCCAAGCACTCTGTTGCCAACAGCTATGATCCACCTGGTATGTCCCTCTTATTATGTATCCTGTGTTAATTGCCCCCTGAATTATGAATTTGTTGCATTTTGAAATGTATATGTAGTATGCTTCATGGAATCTTTTAACAGGAAGGATTCCTCTATGCAGATTTAGCCAAAGAATAAAGAGATAGAAAGATGTATTACCAGTTCTCAGCATAGCCAGGTTAACAATGAAAACCTCCATGGAGGTGCAAAGTATAACTTGTGGTCAAATGTCACATAAAAAAGGAGAAAGGGGTAGAAAGTAGCACAGTAAATTAGGTTGAAAAAAAGACAAAAGTGCATTGCGTTCAACCTTTGCCTAATAACACAGATGTATTACCAGTGATTAGAGTGGCTGGGTTAACAAGGAATACCTCCAAGGACGTGAAAAATATAACTGGCAATCAAAATATGTCACAGAACTCCAGAACCTGTATAGACTCCTTATGTGTAGCGTACCCCTCTGGAACTCAAAGGGTTAATACATATGTAGATAAGAAGGAAGAAAAAGGTGTATTACCAGTCCTTAAAGAGGTCAGGTTAACAATGAAACATCTAAAGAGACAAAAATACAACTACAGTAAAAGTGACTGAAACAATTAATCTTGGACTCTCTAAAGTCAGGTACCAGAGATGAGCATGATAATATGAGGCAACAACTCAGAAATCAAAACCACAAAAGGGACAAGAACTAAGAGGGAGTGGATATTTAAAGGACAGAGATGAGGATCATGTGATAGAATTGCAGGGACAAGGAGCAGAGAAATCCTGCAAAGCTTCCTGAGACAAGTCTGCAAAAGCACAGGATTAGTAAGCAAATGGATATGTGTAAAATTGAATCCAGAACTGATGCTGGTAGAATGGAGAGCCATTCTGATATGTGTGGCTACCAGCATTGTATGCTGTTTTCAAATTACAACTTCCACCACATGCTGAGACAGCAAAGGCAAAGTTGAATGTTAATTGGATCCTGCTGAGAGGGCAGTTACCTTTCAAAGACTTTAACCTGTTTAGTATCTTCATCCTGGCTTGAAAAGGGGGACTCTGACTGGACACTAAAGAACAGTCACTGATTGGTCCCGCAGGACTGAGAGGTCAGCTGTGTCAGCACTGTCCCAAAACCCAATTTGAATTCTTATCTTGATAAGAGTGTCTGAAAGTGTATAAAAGCAAGGCAGTTGTTCTATAAAGTCAATTCTGTTTTATCCTCCTTAATGCAAGTCTTTGCTGAATTTCTGGAGGGGATTTGGCTTGGCAATCTAACTCTGGCCACTGCAAGAACAAAATCACTTTCCTCGCCGGACTGCTAGAAATTGTCTCCAAAGACCCACACCTTGGGATATGCAGCTCAGTTACTAGCACTGCTGATCTACCGGCGAGTGGCCATTTGTCCCTGACTTCTGCCTGATCCTGAGTATCTAAGTGAAGAACCCAATGCACAGTCCTAGGGGTAGATTTAAAGGCAGGGGATGGTAAAAAAACCACTGTCGGGTATTTTAACGTGCAGTGAGCCATTTAAAGGTCCGCCTTATGAACAGCTAATGGCCAATAATCTTATGTGCATTGAGACTCAAGGAACAAGATTTCCCAGAGCCATTTAAAGGAGTGCGGTACTGCTAACGGCAGAAAAAAAGATACATTTAGTGGGTAAAAGTTAATACCCAGTTTTGTTAGCCGTAACACACATTAAAAAAAAAAAAAACACTGTCGCACAAAAAAACAAAACAAAACAGAGAAACAGCATAGAGCACAAGAATGCAAATGGAAAAATTAACCTTGCAATGCCAAAATAACACACAAACCATGCCCATGCACCACAAGTCAGTGTCACACACAACACAATCACCTAGCAACACCACAGGAACAAGTCTTTCAAAAAGCACACCCACACAGCACATCACAACATTGTACAGAACAATGGGGGTTAACACATAACACGGACACCTGCCAATGCAAAACAAGCTCACCTAGGTAACATCAAGAGCTGATCCAGACACAACCTGCACCCCACAACTTCACACTGGCAACTGACTGCAACACAGCAATCAAAACACAGCACATTTTAAAACACAAACACATCTGCAAACACTTACCTTGACAAAAAAAAAAACACCTTCCCATCACTCACTTCATAACCACACCTGGACAGCACCCTACCACTGTCTTAAAGGGACAGCGCACCATACTCACTTATGGACACTCGACTTGTGGTTGCTATCCAGGCCCCACCCATACCAGATGTGCCCACGGACATTGGGCATGATGACGAGACCCTGAGAGAGGCGCAGATAAGAGACAGGCTGATCAGAGAGCACTTCAGCTGTGAGTATATCACAGGCATTCGCACAATCCATGCATGTCCATCATCAGTCCTGCGAATTGGTGCCAACACACTAACCACACCACACATGATGTTCTGATTTCTCCCCACAGGATCAATGACAGAGCCCTGACACTGGCAGCAGAATGGACCCCAAGCATCATCCATACTATGGACGTGGCATATGGTAGCTGGGGATTCCAATACCATCTTCCATTGCTTCCTCCATGTTGACATTGCTACCTCAAGGATATTATGCATACCCCATGAGAAACAAGGTACAACACATTACCCATGTTTAGCATATTCTATGGCTTGATAGACAGCAACTAGCATGATTTGCCACGATCGTACCCTTGTAGTGATAGAGCGTTATCCAATGCAATGCATTGGATAACACTCTGTCACATCAGGGGTTGAAGGGCCATTGGAGTGAACATGGGACCTTTAGTTTTCTATAAGCTGAAAAGAGCAGCAGAGGGATAGATCTACAGTGGTATTGTGTTACACAACATAGAGGTCATGAAATGTGGATCAGATCTCAAGGGACACCATGCTGACCTGTGTGTGTGCAGCACTCTGACAGTGGCAGCCCAAATGTATTTGTTTCATGGAGCTCTAAGGACATATGTGTGGTTGTGTGGATTTATGTCAGGGACACATATCCCTAGAGCTGGTTGACATCCCCTTAGTTTTCCACATAATGGGTTACAAACTAGTAGACAACACATTACAAAGCAATGGGTTGTGTACTCCCCTGTAAGATTCCTGAGATAGTGATGTTGGACCTGTTGCATGATGATCAGTTCGAGGGTACTGTTTAGGGATGGACGAAAGTTGTCAGCGTGTTTCAATGAGAAATCCTGCGAAAACCACGTTATTGTCCGCTTTTTCATGACAAATTCAGCTTTTAAAACAGCAAGTAAAATGTCAGCGTTTTTCGCTCATTGCCCAAAATTCCCCACCAATTTTTCAGTGACTAGAAAGTTACCGCCCATTGATTTATGTTTTCACATTTCCGTTATTAAAATGTGACATACTCCAGGAAGTGAAATACAATAGAAGCAGCTACAGAGCGAGGTAGACTTGCTGTGCTGTTCTGCTGTGAACTGTTTGTTAAAGGGATAGTATTACTTCAAAATTACTATACCTCATATTGTAGCCCTTAATAAACTGACTTAAATGACACCAGCGGCATCTCTCAGACCTTTATGGTTTAAGAGATAGCCGCTTTCAAAGTTTCCTCTCCCCTGCTGTCAGCGTTCTGCTGCCAGCAGGGGAATCCGGCCCCGGGACAGGCGGAGGCTCTTAAACAGAGCCGATATCTCATTATGGAAGGAAAAATGATTCATTGAAACAGTCTAATACGTGTGCTTGGTTACCAAGCACACATAGAAGACTGTTTCAATTAATCATTTTTCCTTCCATAACGAGATATCGACTCTGCTGAAGAGCCTCCTCTTGATTCAGAGACCGGATTCTCCTGCTGGCAGCAGAACGTTGACAGCAGGGGAGAGGAAACTTTGAAAGTGGCTATATCTTAAACCATAAAGGTCTGAGAGATGCCGCTGGTGTCATTTAACTCAGTTTATTAAGGGCTACAATATGAGGGACAGTAATTTTGAAGTAATACTATCCCTTTAAATTGAGGCAAGAGAGGCTCATAGTGACTGCTATTACTATGAGCAGTAAAAGGAGGAAATGGAAGGACCCTTATTATGTGCCCACTGAGTCAGAGGAGGAGGAAGTGACTAGCATTATTGAAGCAATGCTGTCCAGTCCCCCTAAATCACCCCAAGGGTATCACAGTGCCCATGATCCTAGCGTCAGGGCGACATTGTTATTTCCGGGTTTCTCCTTGCCCGGTTCTTATTGGTTATTGGGCTCTGGCTCCGCCCAGGGCTAGCCTTTTTAAACTCTCTCCTGTCATCTTTTCAGCGCCCTTTCATGGTGTACCTGTACCTAGCGTTTCAGTTGCTGCTTGTTCCTGCTCCGTGTATGACCCGGCTCACCTGACTTCGCTCCTGTCGCTCCTGTGTTATTGCTTTCCGTTGCTGACTAGGACTGGCTGACTACCTCCATGTGTACCAATCTGTCTTTGGCTGAGAACCCGCTCCGTTGCTAACTAGGACTGGCTACTACCTCTGTGTGTACCGATCTGGCATTCTGGCTTCTGACCCATCTGGGTGTGTACCCTGTGCTCTGTTACTCTTGCTCTAGCTATGCACTGACTACCGCTACAGTGCCTGCTTGGCCTGCCACTCCCTAGGTCACCTGAGAGACTGTCTTGCGAGTAGCTCCAGTCACTTGCCAGTATTCTATCTGTGCTGCCTCTGCTATCCCTAGTGTCTAGGGACTCGGTCACTTGCCAGTGTTCTAGCTGTGTTGCCTCCGCTATCCGTAGTGTTCTAGGGACTCAGTCACTTGCCAGTGTCCTATCTGTGTTGCCTCCGCCATCCCTAGTGTGCTAGGGACTCTGTCACTTTCCAGTGACCATTCTGTGTCGCCTCCGCTACTCCTAGTCTTCTTTGCCCTGCTGTTACCTACCGCCAGAATAGAAGGGACTTTCCGCTGTTTGCTACTGCTGAGGTTTACTCTGTTCCAGTTCCCAGTCGGCGGATCAAGCCTACATAGTTCTTACTGTATATTTTGCTTGCCAATCAATTCTGTTTATCCTGACCTGTGTCAGATTTGGGAAGTACCACGGTACTGTCCTTATCTGGACCTGAGTAGGGTGATTCTTACTTGTTCATTTATTATTCTCAATAAAGCTGATCTTAACCTTACCTAATTGCCTGAGTGTTCTTACAAAACCGTGACATTACGAAAGGGCCATGACCTCAGACAATACAGGTGAAGGTAGCTCTCAAAATATCCATTGGAGAATGGGTTCACATGAGCAATGCTTGGACCAGTTGTCACTGGCCGTGCAAACTATTTTGGAGCATACCGCACGCCTTGACAAACCTGTGCAGGCATCAGTGGCCACCCCAGTCTTGGCACAGATGGCACAAGCTCAGGCTCTAAGTAGTCCATGTAGAGGGTTTATGCAGTGGTTTCCTGAACCAGCTAGAAATTTTTTTGGAACTGGCACCACAGGCTTTTCCAAGCGAGAGAAGCAAGGTGGGATTCATGATATCCTTCTTGACAGACAGAGCGCTGGCCTGGGCTAATCTGATCTGGGAGACAGCCAAACCGATTACCACAAACTTTGCCAAGTTCTTAAGGGCCTTCCGTAGTGTATTTGAGGTTCACAGGCGCACCACCTTTGCAGCAAAACGATTAATGAGAATCTAACAGGGCACACGTACAGTTGCAGACTATGCGATTGAATTTCGCACGCTTGCAGCAGAGGTTGGTTGGAACGATGAGGCACTTGTGTCAGCCTTCGCACAAGGTCTCGATGATAAAATAAAAGATGAAATTGCAGCTCATGAATTGCTGGAGGAGCTGGACAAATTCATTGAATTTGCTACCCTGATTGACACTTGTATAAGGCAAAGGAACCTTTATAAAGACCGTAAGCAGAGGCCTTCAACTGGATCGTTGGCCAATCCTGGTTTCCCACCCGTGCCTCACTCACCTCCCGTGCCTCCTGGTGCTACAAGCAGTAGTATTGAGCCTATGCAGCTGGGTTTTACACGATTGTCTAAGGAAGAGCGGTTCTCCCGCCGCAGACAAGGCTTGTGCCTGTACTGTGGGAAAGCTGGACACTTGTTGCAGACATGTCCTGTGCGGCCTGGAAATGAACTCACCTAGGGTCCAGTGGGGGACAGGTCCTAGGTGGCGTATATCTGTCCCCAGAGGGCACACAACATAAACCCGTGGTGGAAGTCATGGCATCCTGGGCCGGTTCCTCCTTTACTGCTCCTGCCTTGATTGATTCTGGCGTGGCTGGCTATTTTATGGATAAGGAGTTTTTTGTCCTGCATAATATTCATTGGACGAGATGGAATCCCCACTGGACATTGAGGCCATTGACAGAAGACCTTTGGTGCCTCCCCAGGTTACTCAGAAGACATGTAGTAATCAGTTATCTTCGTAGAACCACAATTTTATATATATAAATAACTAAAGCCAGACCTGTTACGATTACATCTGTAATTCCCTATTGTTCTGTTATTTAACCATGTCTTTTTTAATTGTAAATCACTATGTATAATTTTGTCTTGTATTTTACTACTATTTTTATATATAAATCTAGGACCATCTTTAATATATTGATTTATTTTAGGTTCTTTTTTTAAAATATACCGATTTTTAAGTATAATTTGGTTAATTTTACCTGTCATACTGGTGTATTTACTGATAAAATTAACCTGCTGTTTCTTTTGATGTTTGTTATTTTTCTGCTTTAATATCTGTTCTCTTGGAATTTGATCCACTATCTTTTTAGCAATTAGTATATTATCTATCGGATACCCTCTTTCAATAAATCTATCCATCATCTCTCTTGCATTTTTTTGGTATTCTGACTCCTCGGTACGGATCTTTTTAATCCTTAAATATTGTCCTTTAGGTATATTCTGTTTAACATGTCTAGCATGTGCCGATTTGTAATGCAAATAACTATTTACTGCCATTGGTTTTCTATATACTGTTTTACCAAATATATCACCCAATCTGTAAACCATTAAATCTAAAAAAGAAAGCTGAGATTTATCATAATGCAATGTAAATTTAAGGCCACCAATGGAGTTATCTATATATTGAACAAATCTATATAAGGTTTCTAAATCAGATTTCCACAGAATTATCACATCATCTATGTATCTATTCCAACTTAAAAAATCCTCTTTAAAGGGGTTATTTTCGGAATAGATACATCGTTGTTCATAGTATCCCACATATAAGTTTGCCAAACTAGGTGCCATAGATGATCCCATAGATCTATTTTGGAGCCCTTGTGTCAGTATTTGGATAATTGTATATCACCATTAGTTCCAATGTTGCCAGCATATATAAAAGATTTGACACATGCTATACAAATAATGCAACAATTTTCCACAAATAATATATCATATCTGGTAACACTAGATATAGAATCGTTATATACGAATATACCTCAAGATAATTTAGTGGAGATTATATGCAGTATTTGGAACAACAAAGTAGATAACAATGGGATTCATGTAGAAATTTTGAAAGAGATTCTAGAATTAATACTTCAAAATAATTATCTTAAGTTTGGTAATTCCTTTTATATCCAACAGAAGGGAATATCTATGGGAGTATCTATGGCACCTAGTTTGGCAAACTTATATGTGGGATACTATGAACAACGATGTATCTATTCTGAAAATAACCCCTGTAATCCTTTGAGTGCCAGAGGGGTACGCAATGCATTGCTTTGCAATGCGCTCGTACCCCTCTGGCACTCAAAGGGTTAAAGGGTATTATTTATTATTATTTAGCGTTTGCTGGACATTACTCAACTACACTGTGTTTTTTTACTCTACAGTACATAACACAATTAATGGAGCTGTATTATGCCTTGCCTAAGCCCAGTCAGCTGTCTTTCACTGTCACCTAATATATTTAGTTCTATATTATTTTTTATTTATTTTTTTGTTGTCCACCCTGTTGTCTTATCACAGTCTGTCCAAAAACAATTATAACTGAAAAACAAAATCAACCACATCTGTTCTGACATGAAGGACTGTGACAAGCACCTCCAGAAACTCAGAGGACACTTTATAAAACAGGATTACAGTGCAAGGATTATTGTCAGTCAGATACAGAAGGTTACCCACATATCAAGAAAAAAATCTGTTGAGCTACAAAGAACAACATAAGGGAAACCAGGTGCCACTGGTGGTCATTTACCACCCCCAGGTTGAAGGTCTACGCAAAATATCAAGTGAACTTCAAACAACATTACATACGTATGAAAGACTTAAAGGGATAGTAATGTTTCAAAATAAAAGCAGCTCCAATTAATCTTCATAATATTTGGGCCATGGAGAGTGTTATTTCAAAGGTAATTGAATGATACATTTCCCCCTCCCACCCCTTTTACTGATGTAACACTGCTCACCTCAGAACAGAAAGGTGGGGTCCAGATGGCTTGCAGAGAGGGACAATCTTCAATTAGCATAAGGGAAAACCTGAAAAACATGTCAAGGGGGGCAGGGTTTTCATTGTTCTCAAAGTAAAAAGATTGTCCTTTGCTGTGAATTGTCTGGTCTTAAGACCAGATTTCACATCTGAGGGGAGGTGGCTTACACTAGGTATAAGGGGCGGGATGGGGATACTTTATCATTCAATTACGCTTGAACCACAACTCGGACAGTATTGAAATAACACTCTCCATGGCCCAAATATTATGAAGATTAATTGGAGCTGCTTTTATTTTGAATCAGTACTATCCCTTTAAGAACATATTCCCACAGCTTCCTTTACTCTCCTTCAGACAGCCTCCCAATTTAAAACAACTGATGGTAAGGAGTGCCCTGAATAAAAATACAAAAAATGGCACATCTCCCTGCCTGCAGAGGAGTTGTAAAACATGTGCACACATTTACACCACGGACAAGATACCCATTCCAAACACCCATTTACACCATAAGATCAATGGAACCTTCACCTGCAAATCATCCAATGTAATAATCCTCATCATCTGTGCAAAATGCCCAACAGCTCTTTACATGGGTGAAACTGGATAGCCATGACATAAAAGGGTAATTCCCACAGAACCAGTGTTAACAGCAAAAAGACAGAGACACCAGTGGGAGAACATTTTTGCCAAAATGTCAGGGACATTACATTAACTATACTAATGGGACTGTTCCTCACTCAGAGGGACAGAAAAGTATGGGAGGTTAAGTTAATGTTGAAGTTTAATGCTATTCATAATGGTTTGAATAAAGGCAAAGAATTCTTGTCACGTTATCACATTGTGGATTAACCTCTCCAACAGTCCCACTGGGATCATAAATACCTCTAGCTTCTCAGAGGAATGCTGCAATTTACCATTGACTGATCAAAGTATCTGGATCTGGACTGAGTTTTCTTATCTGATTTCCATTCTAAGCAATGCAATGTGTACTTGTATATAAGAGACGTTTTCATTTTTATCTCTATATCATGCCCGAGGAAAAGACCTAAGATCTTGAAAGCTTGCATCCTAAATCTGCTTAGTTAGCCAATAAAGGTATCAACAACTATCTTTGCCTCCTAATACACACTTACACAGAACAAATGTCCTACTAAAAGATTCCTTAAACTAAACTTCAATTCCCCTCCCTGTCTTCTCTAGCTCAAACAAGATGCTGCTTTCTCCTGTCACAAACACAGATTGGCATGCTGTGAGAACCTGACAGTCTTTTATATCTCTCTAGAAAACTTTCGTGTGGTGGAGAAAATGTTTCTTTCCCTTTTGATTTCAATGGGTGAAAAAGGTAGGAAAAAGTGGAAAAATGGCACTATTCGCGGGAAATTATTCACCAAGTGGAAAGTGCCAGTTTGAGGTGAAACTTTTCGCCCATCCCTACCTTGGTCCTTTTCTTTTTTCCTCTACATCCTCTCACTTGGTGACTTCATCTGATCTTTTGGCTTTAATTACAATCTTTATGCAGATGACACACTAATCTCTTTTTCCCTGACCTCACTCCAGCTGTGCAGCTTCGAGTCACTCAGTGTCTCATAGATCATGGATGGCTACCACCATCTTAATATGGCTAAGACAGAACTGGTTATATTCCCTCCGAAAACCCACCTACTAACCTTTTTCTTCATCACAATTGACAATTCTGCCGTCCAATCAGTAACCAAATCATGCCGTCTTGGGGTCATACTCGATTCTACATTAACATTCTCCCCCATATCTAAGCTGTCACCAGATCATGCCACTTCCCTTACTCTGTATGTCAACTGCAAAGACTCTCACTCAGGCCCTCATTCTCTCTAGACTCAACTACTGCAACATTCTACTCTCCGGTCTTCCTGCATCTAATCTTTCTCAACTTCAATCTGTTACCAATTCAGGTGCACAAATTACTACATTTGCTTGCAGATACCTTCCCTTTCATCTACTCCTGAAATCCCTCTATTGGCTACCTTAAATTATCGCAATTCTTATAAGATTCTCCTACTCTCCATTAAGTCTCTTTTTTATTCAGCACCCTCTTAAGTTTCTGCTCTTATCTCCCGCTACACCACTTCCAGTCACTTGTGCTCTTCTCAAGGGTTCTTCCTGTTCTCTCCCTACACAACTTGAGTCATCTCTCGGCTACAATCTTTTTCACTGGCTACCTCTTGACTTTGGAATTCCCTACCTATCACCATTCACCAATAATCCACACTTACCACTTTCAAGCATCTCCTGAAAACCCACCTGCTCAAGGAGGCATCTCAATAACAATATCCTCCTTGTGCACACTGATAGTCACATCGGAATCATTCTAGTCACATCAGAATCATTCTGCACTTTCATCACTATGCTGTTAACTTGCACTTATGATCCTCCTCCAACTGTCTCTGTATGTTGTCATGAGTTCTAATTAGATTTTAAGCTCCTTGGGGCAGGGTCATTTTCCTAGTGTATGATTCCCTTTGCATTTCCCCTGGAAATAATGCAATGATCACACTTTAGCCTAATGCTCTTAACCAAGTTCTGTATTTTTGTATTGTACTATTATAACCTCTGGAAAGTGCCGTGTACATGTATGGTGCTATATAAATAAAGATCCATACATACATACTAGCCCTAGTGTTATGGGGAAAGCAGAGGCAGCAGCAAAAACAGCACAATAAACCACTTCAATTGTAATCATCATACTCCTACTATTCCCACGCCACTAAATTAATGGGTGTCACAAATTTTGTGAAGAGGGGCAATGATTGGGATCTTGTACTTGGCAGCATGTCCAAATTATCAACATCAACCTCAAAGTTCCGCTGGTTATGTTAAAGTGTCTTTCAAGAAATCACATGCTGTCAGTCACTGACTGAGGTCCTTGTCCATTCTGCAAAATATAAGTCAGTCATTTGATGTTAGGTCACTGACTTACTGTACACTTAGTAAAAAAAAGTGTCCTCTTCCAGCTATCACATTCTCATATTCATAAAGGTTTTGCCATCTGCATATGCTACCTTTTGCCCTGCTTTCTTTTACTTTACACAAAATTGGCATGTGTGATCATAGCACCACACAATGAGCAAAGCATGGAGACAAACTGTCACATCATCACATATGCAGAGTTACAGTCTGCAGGTGGCGGTCTTGTTGGTAGTGATGGCATTACACCGTCCTCCTGCTGGTGATGACCCAGAGTGCTGCCACTTACCTGCTGATGGGGACTGGATGAATTTCCCTTCTGACTGGGAATGGACTGCTCAAAATTGTCTTCTGCCTGGGAGTGGGACCATGTATACTGGCCTGTTGGGCATCATGTCACTGTAGGGTGTCCCAGATGTTCTTCTTTATTTTTTCCCACGTTGCGAATGGACAAGTGGGTCTTGGACACATCTGCAACACATTACTTTTTTGGCTCGACTAGGATGAGGAACTGTTCATGCCAATGGTACAATTCTGGGTGGCTGTGCTTGACAAACAGATGTGCCAAGGTATGGCCCTTCTTTCCACCTCTTCACAACTTTCTAAAATAATGTGCATAAAGTTTCATCGTTGCATGGCAGAGAAATGTAGAAAGGTGCTTCAAGCTCAAGGGGCTGCACTATAATGGGGTGCACATTCTCATGTGACCCTTCCCTGCGCAGTGCAACTGTATCAGTCTGAGGTAGCTGTACTCTGCTCACAAAACAGCAACAAAATGCATCCTACATCTCTTACTGGTCATTATGCTTCAATTGTTCGATCTTTCTCAGGTTTTCTTTCTTTAAATTTGTCCATATGTCTCTATAGCACACTGAACACTGTTCAGCATAGCAGAAAGTTCAGGATTTTTGTTCTTTGATGGCAGGAAATCCCAGCTCATAGGGAAACATAGATGGAAAATATGAAAAACTCACAAAACATTTCAAAAGATGGTGGCAAAGTGGGAAAAAAATACATTTCTGTGGTTTAAATTTTCCATGGGAAAAATGAAAGCATTTTTTTTTCATGAAGTTTCCCTAGGTAATGGAGACCATTCTGTCCTCCAGAACTTACATTTCTCAAGCCATTTTGGATTTCGGGGCCTAAAATATATTTATTTTTTTAAATCTTCTTCCTTTAACAATACTGTGTTACTCCTCCTACCTGTATCCTATGCTCCTGGATAGGGGTTAGCTAGTGAGAGCTTATAAGTGCTCTCCCCTTTTACCTAGATACCTGTTAATCAAGCTAAATTTTGTGATACATTGCTGAGTTCCTGAATAGACTGCTGACTTCTGCCTGAGTTCCTGATTATCCCTTTGGATATTCCTTCTGTACTGCAATGGTGTTTTTTTGCTCTTCTGGCTTCTGATCCTGGCTTTGTTTATTGACCATTCTCCAGCTTTTTCCCTCAGGTACCTTATCCTCCAGATCTTTGCTGAATTTGGCCTGGCCACAACTTCACTTCTGATTTTGCCCTTATTGGCATTCTCCGCCTTCCCTGCTCTCTGTTGCTCTGCACTCCATACAGAGAGCTTCTCTGACACCTCCTGATTTTACTGGGTACATTTGGGCCTTCTGCGCCCCTGCTGTCTATGTTCCCTGTTTGAGAGATGACTCTCTTCCCTTCAATGCTCTGATATTGAGGAATAGTTTTGAGCCCATATGCCAGCTTCTTGGTTTGATAGGTAAGTTCCATCCTTTTCTGGCTGCATTCCCCATTGATAGACGGGTAGTTGGCTGTGCCTCAAATACTGCTTGTTTATTTTTACACCTTCAGCACTGTTCATCAGCTGGCTGAGGCTGCAACATTGTTTTTTCCTCCATCCTGCACTACTCTTCAGCCTGCTGCTGCTGCAACTTTGATCTTACATTGTGCTGGTGTATTCTCTCCCCATATTTAGATGGGAGGCCAACTGTGGCTGCTCGCCACTCATCTATTTTTGCTCTACAGCCATATCAGCCTGCTTCAGCTGCAACATTGATTCAGTTTCCTCCCATCTCCGATATCCTAGTAGCCGTAGACAGACGGCAGGAGTGTGGGTTGGCTGTTTCTGGGCACCTACCTTGCCCTTTGCTTCACTCTTCCTCTAGGATCAGCTTGTGCCCCATTAGGGGTTGGCCATAGATAGATGGCTTTCTTATTTTTCCTTTGGGAGCGTATCCTTCTTCCTTTTGCGAGGCCATCTATCTACCCCATTCTTTGGGATATTCTGTTTCATACAGTGAGGCCTAACCATGGACTGACGGTAGGAAGCAGGTCCAGTTATTTTGCACCACAGTGCTGAGGAGTCAGGGTTTCAGTGGGTTCATTCTGGCTATGGCCTCTATTTCCTTTTGGTATCTCTGGACTCTAGGGAACAGTAGAGATTTTTGTCTCCTGGCTCTGTACTGTACTTGGTCTCTGGGTCTTACCTCCACTCTGAGCAGCCACTATCAGTCATTGTATTTGGTTCCTATTATTATCATCTGCATTGCAGGTTCTTCTTTTTCTGCTACTGGCCTTCTGATTTCAAGTCTGAGGAATATCTATCCTGTCCTGGCCCTGGCTCAACTGGGGCCAGACATCTGGCTTCGTGGCTAGCACCTTTTCCTCAGCCTTGGCTGCAGCAGGGATATTCCAATAGGGTTCCAGCGCACCTAAGCATCGCTCTCTAGCTTCGTGCTCTAGCACCATTTTGCACCAGTACCAGAATATCCTTTTTTTTTTGTTTTCTCCGTAACATTTACATGAACATACTGCTTATTATACTGATTATACTGATTATTGCTTTAATTTTTTCGCAATATGTGCTTATCTGAAAAAAATCCCCAATAGGTAAAGCATTAATTATTTTTTGGGGCTGTGCATCAGAGGACTGCAGTCTCCTTCCTGATGAGATGGCACATCCTCTTGTACCTGAATGGTAATATGCAGAAAAAAAATGTTGTTTCAAATCACTATAGTTGAGGACTTGCATTAATCCTTCCAAGAGTTCAGCAGATGAAGTCCAGACACAGAAAACATCATCTATGTACCTCAGAAAGGTCTTACTATGCTGTGTGTATGGAAAGAAGAGCACTGCAGTAGATAGAATTGATACAATATATAATTATCAAACAGACAAAGATGGAAATATTGTGCTGTGGCCAAGAGAGGAAGATTCATATAAAAAACTGAATAACCCATCTTGCTGTAAGAGAATGCTAGGTTAACCTATAGAAAATCCTTCACAAATTTATAATATCTAAAGAAAAATGCGTTATCACTTATAAGGACCTACAGAGAAGAGCAGCATTCTACATGCTACCAAAAGTACATGAGATATTGGAGCGACCACCATGTTGACCAATTGTCTCTGGTGTACAATGTCTAATAGAAGAGCAAGTGAATATGCAACATGACATTTTGTGGAGCGTTTACACTAGAGACACTATGGATTTACTCCTGAAATTGAACAATCAGAAAACCTCAATCAGATACTCTTCTATTTACAATTGATATTGAGTCACTGTGTAAAAGCATAAATCATGAGCAGATTATACTTGAGATACAATATTTCACTCAGGTAGGGGAAGACTGTTTTTTTCTCCTACATATTCTGCCTTCTTAGTTAGTGATCTGTGTTCTAACTGGTAAGCTACTAAATACAACAGGAGCAGAGTTGGGGAAGTGGGTAAGGGTAACTGGCAGGTTAGCATCTCTCCAGCTTAAGAATCACATTGACGCTAGCAGCTCTGTTGGTATAATTTCCAGAAGTTGCAATGTGCTGGTTATAAGAACAGTTTTCTTTATGCTGAATCAGCAGGAAACTGGAACTGATGTCAGCTGTTTCTCTGGGCTTGTGTAAATAATCAGCGCAAATACAAAGTATATAGCTATATACATATACATATACATACATATACCTAATACTGGCAGGTTCTGCAAAGTAGCAGCAAGCATAAACAGCAGTTCTGATGGCAGTGAGGTAAGCACTGCTGTTATGTAATTAAAAAGGTTGGGTATGGTGATTTGTAATTCTGCCCCTCTGAGACTGTTTTCCCTGTAGCAGTGGGACTATGAGGCCCTACTGAGATAAGCACCAATATATATATATCTATATTTGCTGTCACTTATCACTGGTCAGTCATCCTTGTTTTGATGTACAAACAAGAAAAAGGTTAAACATTAAATCTGTGCATGCCTCAAACATCACACTTTCTTTCCTCTCCCACTTTCTTTTAAATGTCTTCAACTACTTATTTAGATACTACCAAAATGTATCTGAGGGTCTCTCACCATTTTTACTGCTTGTAGGACACTTTCTAACTTGGATGCATTTTTCCCTGTACAAAACATGTCCTCCTTTTGTACAGACACATCCCCTTCTACAGATCTTGTCACATGCTTTGTTTACACCAGGGCAGAAGTGAATGCAACGTGTACAAGGAATCCATTTTGTATCTTGTGGACACCAACGGTCTGCTAATGATGAAAAAAAGTATTAGAGGTATGGATCTTCATGTCTTCTCTGACTGAGCAGAACATAAAACATTTGAAATGCCTGAGGTAACTGTAAACATAGGCTACAACAGTATTTCTTTATATGAATAATAAAGAAACAAATTAGCTCACTAAGGGCCAATATTCAATAAGCTAAATGTGAAATTCTAGAGCAAACCAAATGCACCTCACGGGACAAGTAAACATTCACAAAATTTCCACCTAAATAAATGAGGATTTTGATCCCTTGAAAGTTCGAGTACTTGTTTCACAATGTATTGTAAACACCTCTAGCATTTAAGTTGCATAAAAGTAGGGATGAGGAAAAACATTTTGTCTAACAAATGACAAACAACACTCATTGGAATTCCTGTGAAAATTGCAGTTTTTCTCTTTTTATCACATTGAAATTAATGCTAATAATGCATTTCTCTAGAAGTAGAGAGTTTTGACCATGTATTCGTGCTGTGATGTATATAAGGCTGTGTCAGATTACTGAGTTGTTAGTCTGTGCTTGTGATAGAGATGGATGGAAGGCGAGAGAGAGAGCATAGCTATATTTTTTATGATAGCTACTGTAGGCAGACAGACAAATAGATAGAGCCGGGGTTGCTTGATAAGAGCATTGGTGGTACTAACCAGTTGTTTTCTGAGAGCATTGGTGGTACTAACCAGTTGTTTTCTGAGTACAAGTATGAAGGGAAAAAAACAGAGAACGAGAGGGATGTAAATAAAGAAAACCCCTTTTGCAGATGATCTATTCATTCCTACCTGCACTGACTGGGCCTATGACTGGACTGAGAGTGAGTAAATCCACTGACAGAATGACAGATACTCTGCAGACAGACATAATGCATCATACATTGAAGACAAATAGATGGGTACAACTTGACATACTGTAATACTTATACACATTTACTTCTACATCTACAAGAACAAGAGGGGCAAGCATATGCTGAAGTGTGCTGGTGGAGCTGTACAAGCTTTTTGTGCATTTTACCCTCTATCTTTAGTGTAAGCTACTGATTCTGGAGTTAGCAGGTCTATCCTATACTGCACTGTAAAAATAAAAAAATGAGAAAATGTAAAGAATGCTGAAAATGTAACAATCATTACTATTGTAGAGGAAGACAGACAAAGAGGGAATCTGGAATTGCTTGCAGTTGCAGGAAGCTTGGGTGTGATTTATTTACAGTGATAATGACAGCAACAGACATGAGCAGTTTTAAAAATATTGTTGGCTGACAGATGACAGGCAGGCAGCATATCCTAAACTTGAGAAATACATATACTAGTTACTGAGAAAGACATACATTATACATTATTTCCAGACAAACAAAACATTACTTCATGCACTAAAATTTTTGCCATGTACTCTACTCTAAAAATCAACACTATTATCATTATTTCCACCAAACGTTCTGGGACAGTGGTAAGGGAAAAAGAGGAGGGTTTAGAGAAACATGCAAAAAACAGCACTTCCTTCTGTGAAGGAATATTCCTGTGAAAAGTGGCAATTTCCTACTTTTCTCTGTCTTTTTATTGCATAAAAATAAATGTTAATGATGTGTCCCTCCCCATAGAGAATTTTAGTCATGTATTCTCACTTGCTAGTATAAAAGGGGTGTCAGAGTTCTGACACCTTGCTTGGAAGAGAGGGAGAAAACAGCTGAATTTTGGATTATAGCTAGTATAGGCATACAGACAGAAAGAGTTTCTGGATATGTGTATTGCTGTTAGCCACTATCAGTTGTTCTCTCACGGTGGGTGTGAAGAGAAAAGGAAGAGTTAAAAAACATAAGTGACTGACTGAGCATGGCTCAGATTCTACTGAGCCTGTGTTACAGATACTGTACCAGTTGCTGTGTACTTTAATCTTGTATCGCAAGCTGCTTGCGATTCTGAAGATAACACAATTCTGTCCTGTACTGTTAAAACTAACACTGAAGTGCTTGGGAGATAAAATTTTGACATGATCTATCTAGCATTGTAGAGACAGACAGGCAAAGAAATAGAGCTGAAGGTGCTTGTGGTTGCAAGGAATGTGGGTGTGATTTGTAGACGGTAACATAAACAGTGACAGAGACAGGCAGAGTCATTTAAAAAAAAAATACTGATATATGAAACACAGACAAGCAGTATATTCTTCCCCTGAGCTGTGACTGAGAGTAACAGTGACAGACAGAGACACAAATCATACATTATCTTCAGACAGACAAAACATTACTACACATGCTAATAACTGTATATTGTAATTAACATTACAAAAAGTTACTACCATTGTTTTCACAAAATATCCTAGGGGAAAAGGTAAGGGGATTGGAACAGAAGTAATACATGAACAAATTGCTGGTAGTAAAGTTGCACTACAGAAACTGATTCTAGTCATGATTGCTGCAGCTGGGGCAGTAAGTGATGATGATGATTATCCTCTGCCACATGAAGAGGCTGTTTGTAAAATGATTTGAAAAGTTCCACCGATAGTAGTATAACTAAACTGATTCTAGGGTTGTTGCCAAAGTGAATTTGGTTTTAGCAGAGATACAAGTGCTACTATACATTCCTTTCTGGGGGAAATGAAAATAAAGTGTTTCAGACTTCAAAAAACACACATGAAAAATACATTAGTGGGAATGAGGACTGATGAAGAAATGCTGCTGATTATAGTCCTATTACTAATGATGATTATGTTGATTTAGAGTATGCCTCTCCCTTTTATCTCTTTTTCAGGTACAGAAAAAGTAGAGATTGTGAGCAATGATGATTTAGTCTTAAAAGTTGAAACTAGGTGAAAGGAAAAGACTATGGATGGGGCAAAAGGTCCATTTCAGAATGTGTTACAATTTAACCATTAAACACAGAAACTAAAAGGTGGACCAAAAGGTGAACAGGAGTAGGTTTATGAGGTGGTCCTCAGACCTACTGTCCCGGGACACAGTGCACCCAAAAATAAAGAGGTGAGGGGAGAAGTGCAGCCAGAAACACAGGAGGAGGCCCCTTAGGAGTGCCAAGAGGAGCTGCAGTCAGCTGCATGAAAAATAGATATGAATCATGGACTCTCTTTTGCCACATAATGGACAGGTGGCTGGGGAGTCTGTGAAATGGGACAGATATTCCCCCATGCACCATGGAGCGCTATTCAACTCAAATCCCTGCTGGGTCTGGGCACCAAGGTAGAATAGAGTGCCCTCCACCTCCTGGCCCATCAAGCACTCACCTCTAGATGCTGTCTGGTCGGCTGATGAGGGAGAGGAAGTGCACTTTGTGGAGAATGAGGGAATACAGCCTCTTCCTCGACATGCCAAGGAAACATGCTGAGGGTATATTCCCCAACCATCATAAGTTGGGAGTAGAAGCCAAGGGAGATTGACTGGGCTATGGATGTATACTGGAGGTGAGGGTTCCACAAGTGGACGCAGCTCTCTGGCCTGTAAGGTCTTGTTAATTAAGGTGCACGAGTCAGGGTGGATGGCAAGATTGATCTCTCAAACAGTGCAGAACGCTGGGGCTTCGGAGACCCATACTGGCACAGGCAGCTGATCTGTGCTTCTAGTGTTGGTGGTGGTATTGTTGCTGTGCCTGCTAGTCACCAGTTATAACTTCTTCAGGATCATGATCCATCTGGACAATGCCTTGAGGGGAAAGGGACTCCCAGGGTTAGGGGAATGATATGGGTTCCCTTGACCACTAGTCTGGATGTTCTCATTTGCTTCTCCTACCACTCCCCTAACTACCACATCAATTTCAGCCCCTGAGTCTTCCTCCTCACAGTCACTAGTAATATAATGATTACTCCCTCCGTCACTCTAAACACTAACAAGTTTCTGGACCTTCTTAGTAGTAGTAGTAGTAGTAGTAGTAGTAGTAGTAGTAGTACTAGCACTGGTGGGACTGCTTGAGGATGGAAAGCATGACTTAGGGTCCCCTGCTGCCACACTTCTTCTTCCCTTGACATTAATTTCCCCAAGATGCCTAGGGGTGATTTAGAGAGACTGGCCAGCATTTGTTCTGTAGTGCTCACTTCCCCCTCCTCAGACTCAGTGGACACATAAGGATCCTTCCAGTACTTAATGTTTTTATTTTTAAACATTCTCATAGTGATAGCAGTCAGTATGAGTCTCTCTTGCCTCAATTTTGCAAAAAGATCACAGCACTGTTGTGTTTCACTTCCTGGAATACGTCACATTTTTATTAGAAAAGGCAAAAAACACGTAAATCAATGGGCGCAAACTATTTAGCTACTGAAAAATGATGACAAAATTTTGCCAATGAGTGAAAAATGTGCATTTTCCTGTGAAAAAGCATTCACCAACATGATTTTCTCAGACTTTTGCAGGAACACAGCTGGACCTTTCGCCCACTCCTAGTCAGGAAGTTCATTAGTCCCAGCCTCTAGTGAGGCCTGATGCAATCCCGATGTTTTTGGCCCAATAGCTGGCCTTAACATATTCTTTTAGAGAGTGGGTGATTAACGGCAAATCATTCCACTTCTCAAGGGCCAGGTACACCTTCTTATTATTGTGTCCGCAAAGGGTGTTCTCAAGGAATGATATTATTTCACATTTTGACAGGGCTAGGAGGATCTTTTGAGAGTGTGGAAACTTCACCGCCATCTCTGGACTCCACACTTTTGATTTTATAGACCTCCTTCTCCTCTAAGGAGGTAAGCCTCCTCAGCTTGATCTTAATTTCCACACTTCTAGGTGTCATTGAAGAGGGGTCTAGTACACCCTTCACAACTGAACCTCGAGAAGAAACTTGTGCCCATTTGCTAGTACTAGGGGAAAACTCTGGGGTAGCTGATTGAATGGCGGCAGATGGCTCCGTGATGCCATGGGGAGCTTTGGAGGCTTTATATGACTCCTCAGCCTTTTCCACCACTTCCTGCGCAGCTTGGATGATACTCAGGTATGGGTCAGTGGATGAAGTTGAAAGAAGAATCTCTAAGGTTGTTGCAGTCCTCTTCATGGTATTAATTGGAGCGACTACTTGGTAACCCTCCTGCATGAATACTTCCCTTTTTACTCCATTCTCTCTCTGTCACAGTTTGTTTTGACTCTCAGACACAGAGTTAAGATAAAAACACAACTTTATTGAAAGTTTAAAGAGAACCCTCGCGGGTTTGGCATACACATATAACAACACGTGATTAGTACAATGCAATAGTGAATAGTTGTACAGTGAATAATAGAAAGGCTCTACCGGCCTTGCCAATACCGGGTAAGGCAACCTTAAGACTGGCACAATATAGAAACAGGTTCTACCGGCCTTACCAATATACCGGGCAAGGCAGCCTGGAGGCTTGCATAATAAATGAGGATGCTCTACCGGCCCTGCCAATATACCGGGCAAGGCAGCTTAAAGACTGGCACAGCAAGAGAGGAGGCTCTACTGGCCTTGCCAATATACCGGGCAAGGCAGCCTTGAGACCGACACAAAGAGAGAGGAGGCTCTACCGTCCTTGCCAATATACCGGCAAGGCAGGCTTGAGACTGGCACAATGAGAGAGAAGGCTCTACCGGCCTTGCCAATATACCGGCAAGGCAGCCGTGGGACTGGTACAATGAGAGAGGAGGCTCTACCGGCCTTGCCAATATACCGGGCAAGGCAGCCTCGCTAGACCCAGAGAACTGCAAGTACTGGTGCATAAGCGGAGATGGTCTCAGTGACTAGAATATTGGTGGAGTAAACCAGTTGCCTATACTGGGCACACAGAGGCCTTGCCAGGGCTGTATATGTGTCATTGAGCACCCGGTAATGATGGAGCAAATCAGTACCCGCTTACTGAACTAAATATGACACTGCCGGTGCTATATGGATACTGAGAGCAACCGGTTATACATGGAGCGAACCAGTACCCGCGTACTGGATTACACAAGACTCTACCGGTGCTGATGGAACGCAGCAAGCAACCAGTTATGCGTGGAGCGAACCAATACCCGCGTACTGGATTACACAAGTCTCTACTGGTGCTGTATGGAACGCAGCAAGCAACCGGTTATGCATGGAGCGAACCAGTACCCGCTTACTGGATTACACAAGACTCTACCGGTGCTGATGGAACGCAGCAAGCAACCGGTTATGCGTGGAGCGAACCAGTACCCGCGTACTGGATTACACAAGTCTCTACTGGTGCTGTATGGAATGCAGAAAGCAACCGGTTATGCATGGAGTGAACCAGTACCTGCGTACTGGATTACACAAGACTGTACCGGTGCTGTATGGAACGCAGCAAGCAACCAGTTATGTGTGGACTGAACCAGTACCCGCGTACTGGATTACACAAGACTGTACCGGTGCTGTATGGAATGCAGCAAGCAACCGGTTATGCGTGGAGCGAACCAGTACCCGCGTACTGGATTACACAAGACTCTACCGGTGCTGTATGGAACGCAGCAAGCAACCAGTTATACATGGAGCGGACATGTACCCGCGTACTGGACTACACAAGTCAATGAATGATAAGAATGTCACCCAAGGCAACATGAAGGAGGAGACACTCTGCACGCGATCCAGGAGCAAGAACACAGCCAGGTCAGGACAGGAAACAGGAACAATAACGGCAGCCAACCGGATCAGGGATGGCAGCAGGAACAACAGCCCAAACCGGATCAGGAACGAAGGCGGGAACCAATACACCGAGGAAGCTGTCAGGCAGGTACACAGGCGATCTCTGGTGTGTAGTAGAATCAGCCATGGCCCAGGAAGCTCAGGAAACAGTGCAGGTGCTAGCGACATAGAGACACCACGAAAGGTCAACCAAAGGGTGCCCAAGCCCAGTCTATATAGGCAATACAGGGAGGGCTGAAGACAGGCAGCCAATGGAGAGCCCAATCAGATAACTGACAGGAAAAGGCAGCAATCACTGGCACCGTGATAGTACCCCCCCTCTCAAAGACCCCCCCTTCTAGAAGAGAGACCTGGCTTCTGTGAGTACTTGGAATGAAAAATTTGCAGTAATTTGGGAGCATGAAGGTCCTTACTGTCCACCCAGGATCATTCTTCCAGACCATAACCCTTCCAATATACCAAATACTGCAATTTTCCTCTAAGTCTGTGGGAATCAATGATACTCTGAACTTCGTACTCCTCCTGACCTTCAACCTCTATAGGCCCTGGCACCACAGGGTTAGTAGTATAACGGTTGCATACAAGAGGTTTGAGGAGAGACACATGGAACACATTATGAATACGCATGGAAGCAGGGATGCCAAAGCATAAGAGACAGGGTTGATTTTACGAATCACCCTATAAGGACCAATAAACAGAAGAGCCAATTTGTTAGACGGAACTTGTAGTTTGAGGTTTCTGGAGGAAAGCCATACTCTGTCCCCAACCTGGAAGGAAACCGCTGGCAGCCGTCTATGATTGGCATGACGCTGATGGCGCTGGAAAGACTGACTGAGTGCCCTCTGGACCTGTGCCCATGTGGAGCGGAGCTGCTCGATATGCTCATCCAGAGCTGGAATCTGCTGCGACTGGAATTAATCTGGGAGCAAACAAGTCTGGAACCCATAATTGATCAGAAAAGGGGAGCTCCCGGATGAAGAATTAACCGCACAGTTCCTGGCGAACTCTGCCCAAGGCAACAGGTCAGCCCAGTTATCATGATGGTCAGTAACAAAACAGCGCAGGAACTGCTCCAGTCCCTGATTGGCACGCTCAGTGGCCCCATTGGTCTGGGGGTGATAGGCAGAGGAAAAGGACAATTGGATGCCCATTTGTTCGCAAAATGCTCTCCAAAATCTGGACACAAACTGGCTCCCCAGGTCGGACACCAGCACTCTGGGCACTCCATGCAACCGAAATACTTCTTTAGCGAAAACCACCGCTAATTCTTTGGCAGAGGGAAGGCCACGGAGAGGCACGAAATTAGCCATTTTAGAAAACCTGTCCACCACCAAGTATGGACGTTCGCCATTAGGCACCGTCTGGAGTAGGCCCACAGGAAGGTGTCTAAGGGTCTTGGCCAGGGCACAGGTGGTACAGGCATTAGTAAACACAGTCTGCCCTCAGGGAGGGCCACCAGAAGACTTGTGAGAGAGACCAAATCAATTGATCTCTACCAATATGCCCCGCAGCTTAAGAGGAGTGGTATGTCTCAAGCAATCGAGTGCGAAATGGCTCATCGACAAAACACTTGCCCACTGGGGTTTCTGGGGGAGCGGTAGCCTGGGAGGCCAATATCTCTTCCCCCAGTGGTGAAGTGATACTTGTGCGTAGAGTAGCCAATATACGATCAGGCTGTATTATGGGTACTGGGACCTCGTCCCTGTCTACTTCAGGCTCAAATTGTCTAGACAGAGCATCAGCCCTAACATTCTTGGACCCAGGCAGGTATGATACAACAAAATTGAATCGAGAGAGGAACAACGCCCACCTGGCCTGGCGAGAGGACAATCTTTTAGCCTCAGAGAGATAGGTCAAGTTTTTGTGGTCAGTGAGAATTAATACTGGATTTTTGGTGCCCTCTAATAAATGACGCCATTCTTTCATGGCGAGAATGATAGCCAGTAGTTCTCTGTCACCTATCTCATAATGACTTTGAGCCACGGACAATTTCTTGGAGAAAAACCCACATGGTCTGAGCGTTCCGCCTTTCACAGGTCATTGAGAAAGTACTGCCCCAACCTCGATCTCTGAGGCATCAACCTCCAATGTAAACGGGAGAGATGGGTTGGGGTGGGATAACACAAGGGCAGTTGCAAAAGTAGATTTCAACCTCTCAAAAGCATCTTCAGCTGCCACCAACCACTGGGAGGGATTAGCACCCTTGTGAGTAAGGTCAGACAATGGTTTAACAATCGTGGAAAAGTTCTTAATAAACTTTCTGTAATAATTAGCGAAACCCAGAAATCGCTGAATTGCTTTTAGGCCCTTAGGCCAAGGCCGTTGCAAAACTGCCGCAAGTTTCTCGTGATCCATGGCAATGCCTTCTTTGGCAATTACGAACCCCAAGACGGGCACACTGGATTTATGAAACTCGCATTTTTCCAATTTGCAATACAATTTGCTTTTACGTAGGCAGAGCAACACTTCTGACACATCTTTAATGTGTTGTGACATATTTTCAGAATGAATGAGTATATCGTCCAGGTAGACAACAATGCAGGACTGCAGCATATTCCTGAGGATATCATTAATCAGTTCTTGAAATACTGCTGGTGCATTACAGAGTCCAAACGGCATAACTAGATATTCATAGTGCCCGGATCTAGTGTTAAAGGCCGTTTTCCACTCATCACCAGCTCTGATCCGAATCAGGTTATAAGCAACACGTAGGTCCAGTTTGGTAAAGACTGAGGAACCTTTTAACCTGTCAAATAATTTGGTGATGAGTGGTATCGGATAAGCATTTTTTACATTAATTTGTTTAGGCCATGGTAATCAATGCACGGTCTCAGTTCGCCATTCTTTTTTTTCCACAAAAAAGAATCCAGCCCCAGTTGGAGAGGTGGATTTCCTTATAATCCCTCTCTTGAGGGCATCTGAAATGTATTCCTCCATAGCTTGGTTCTCATCGCAAGACAGTGGATATGTGCATCCCCTAGGGGGCACCACCCCCGGAGGCAAATCAATAGCACAATCATAGGATCTGTGCTAGGTGGGGTGCCAGCCTCTCCCTTACTAAACACATCGCTGAATTGTTGATATTCGTCAGGCAATGAAGGGGAGGTACACATAATCTTAACCGGGTGGGATACACAATGCTCCATACGATACTGAGACCAAGCAGAGATTTCACACTTTTGCCAATCAAACTGAGGATTATGAAGCTGCAACCAGGGAAATCCCAGAATGACTGCGTAGTGTGGAGAATTGAAAGGTGAGAGCTCCAACTCGAGTAACTCCCAAGATAATGGAGACCAGACAATTGTGGACTGCCGTAGCAGTAACGGAGACTAAGCAGCTTGAGCACTGCTGTAGCAGTAACGGAGACTGAGCAACTGGAGCACTGCCGTAGCAGTAACGGAGACTGAGCAACTAGAGCTCTGCTGTAGCAGTAACAGAAACTGAGCAACTTGAACCCTGCCGTAGCAGTAACGGATACTGAGCACTTAAGCACTGCCGTAGCAGTAATGAAGACTGAGCCACTTGAGCGCTGCTGTAGCAGTAACGGAAACTGATCAATGTGAGCACTGCCGTAGCAGTAATGGAGACTGAGCAATTCGCCCTGAGAGGCACCCACGGGAGGCAGATGAATAGGAATGTCACCTGGGCGACACTGAGGCAACTGAGACCAATCTGCAACGAGCTGTCCGGATACAGTGAAGGACTTGACTCTACCCTAACCGGAGACCGGCCAGGCGTGCAGAGGAGACACGTCACCACAACAGCCCAGCCGGGCAGGATCCACACACACTGAGCAGGAACGTACGCCAATCTGAGTCGGTACACCATACAGGAACGTCAGCCAGGCCGGGTCGGTTATCAGTGCCCGTGCTCCCTTGTTTATGTTTTCCTGTCAGTTATCCTGTGCTATGCTCTCATTGGTTGCCCTGTGTTGCGCTCTCCCAGTATGGCCTTTATATACTGGGCTCCTGCATCCACACGGTGCCCTTTCGTGGTGTTCCTGTACCAGTGCTAACTACTGCTCAAGAAGTTCCCAGTGTACCGACTTGGCCTGCCTGACTACTCTCCAGTTCCTGCTCCTGTGTACTGACCCAGATTGCCTGACTATTCTTCAGTGTCTGCTCCTGTGTATCAACCCGGCCTGGCTGACATTCCTGTTCCTGTGCACTGACCCGGCTGGATCTTCGTTCCTGCTTCCCTGGTCCTTGCCGCCTCAGCGACATTCTTATATCCGGTGCCTTTGGCTTGTCCTACGTCTCTGCTCCGGCAGGTTGCCAAGTGTTGTCTCAGTTACTGCTCCGATGGAGCGCCTCTGGCCTAGTCATACCGGTTGCAAGGGTTGCCTCCGTAATTGCTTTGGTAAAGTGCCATTGGCTTGTCCTCCGCTACTGTCATACTGGTTGCAAGTGTTGCCTCCATGATTGCTCTGGTACAGCGCCATTGGCCTAGTCCTCCGCTACTGTCATACCGGTTGCAGGTGTTGCCTCCGTGATTGCTTCGGTACAGCGCCATTGGCCTAGTCCTCCACTACTTCCATACCGGTTGCAAGTGTTGCCTCCGTGATTGCTCCGGTAAGGTGCCATTGGCTTGTCCTTCGTTACTGTCATACCGGTTGCAAGTGTTGCCTCCGTGATTGCTCCTGTACAGGGCCATTGACCTAGTCCTTCGCTACTGCCATACCGGCTGCAAGTGTTGCCTCCGTGATTGCTCTGGTAAAGTGCCATTGGCTTGTCCTCCACAGCTGTCATACCGGCTGCAAGTGTTGCCTCCATGATTGCTCCGGTAAAGTGCCATTGGCTTGTCCTCCGCAACTGTCATACCAGCTGCAAGTGTTGCCTCCGTGATTGCTCCGGTAGTGCTCTTCTGTTTCAGTTGGACTGGTAGCTCACGGATGTGTGCTGACCTTGGCTTGTTAAAGGATCATTTCAGTACCTTCACATATGGGACTGTTTACCATCAGTGATGAACTTTAACTCCTGCAGTGCCGGAATCCTGGGAACTTACTTCTCTGCCTGACCTGTGTCAGTACATACTGTTTGTACTTCTATATTTGTGATGGACCTGTGTGGGCTTTGAATAAATTACCTGTTGTGTGTCTGTACTATACTGTTGTATATTACAGGACCTGTGAGGGTTCATATTGTATTATTGTATTCAATAAAACTGTGTTTTTATCCTAACCCTGTGTCTGTGAGTCAAACAAACCATTACATCGGTACACAGAGCAGGATCTTCAGCCAATCCAAGTTGGTACACAGAGCGGGAACGTCAGCCGGGCTGGGTCGATACACAGAGCAGGAACGTCAGACAATCCAGGTCGGTACACGGGCAGAGACGAGAAGCAGAATGGTCAGGCAGTCCGGGTCAGTGCATAGGCAGGAAACAAGATGCAGAGTCGTCAGGCAGGCCGGGTCGATACACTGAAAACTCACAAATAACAGGAACAAGCGCTGGTACTGAAACACCACGAAAGGGCACTGGATAAGTGCCAGAACCCAGCATTTAAGGACAAATGCTGTGCGGGACAATAACAGAGTAGCAAATAGCGTAAGCAGGAGTGGAAACTGACAGAATGTCGCCAAATAGCATGGGTACCGTAATATGATGGCTCTCCTGCGGAGCTATGTAGCTTCCTCAACCAGTGTTATCTACAGATCTGTAGTCAGCCTGAAGCATACACTTCTCAGCAATCCTAGATCATGTTTATTATTACAGGGATCTGCTTTGGCCTGGGTCCCTCCACTTCTGGACCATCAGTCACCTCTTCTTGCTGACTTTGATTCCCTTGTGTCTGCCTTCCCTAGACATCAGGCTAAAGCCATGTCCACTATCCTGGACTGTCAAAAGTGCTCTAGGTCTCTGCTTCAGTACTCCATAGAATTTCAGACATCAGTATAAGATACAAACATGGGAGACAATGCCTTGAAAGACTCTGGAGGGGTTTATATGATCGAGGATGAGTTGATTACACAGCCTATTCCAGAGTCCCTGGAACATCTCATCGAATTATACTCTTCTTTGAAACATTGTACCCAGGAGCAAAGAGCAGAACAAGATAGAAACCAAAACTGACAGCCTGTGCCTCGTCCACCAGTACCTCTTGCTTCAAAGCACCAGAACCCAGTTTCTGCACCTAATACCATAGGGGAACCTACGGAGGTTGGGAGAGATCTTCTTTCCTTAGAGGAGAAGACTAGGAGACAGTCTCTTGAGTCGTGTCTCTATTGTGCTCAATCTGGAAACTTTACCTGCTTGTGTCCTAACAAGCTGGGAAAACTCCAGGACTTTAGTGAGGGTACTACCCTAATTCTTTCTACTTTTCCTTCTAAAGAAGACAACAATTTTGTCCTTTCTGTCTTCTTGACCTGTGATCAGAAGATCATTTCAGTTTCTGCCTTAATTGACTCTGGTGCTGCAGGCCTCTTCAAGGATACAGTCTTTGCTGCTCAGCACTGGATTGACACTAAGAACAGAGAGGTGCCTATTCGCATCGTTGCTATTGACGGTTCTCCATTACGGCTGGTCTCATTTCTAGGGGTGGAGGCAAGTGGTCCTGTTGTGTTCCCATGGAAAAAATCCACAAAAACCACGTTGTTGTACGCTTTTCCTCAAGAAAATCTGCTTTAGATACAACAATTAAAATCTTCGCCATTGCCAAAAAGTTTTCATTTATTCAATGTCTACAAACTTTTCACCCCATTAGTTACATAGTTTTTTCTCATGACATTTCCAGGAAGTGAAAAACAATACAAGCAGCTACAGAGAGAGGGTGCAAGGCTGTTGTGCTTTGAGTTTATAGTGAAATTGAGGCAGGACTGGTTCATAGTAACTGCTATCACTATGAGTAAGTGGAATAATAATAATAGGAGGAGCTGGAAGGACCGTTATGAGTCCAATGAGTCTGAGCAGGAGGAAGTGACCACTACCAACATGAATCATGAATACATGCCAGTGTCACTTTAGCAGGAAGTAAGTGTTGTGGGCAAAGGACAAAGGCATGCTACATGCTAACACATTTTTCAAGGTATATGTTGCTGCAGGACTCACATCTTTAACTTCTAGCTACTTATTTCTCTACTGCAGCACTCAGAAGAAGTAATATTGTTGTTGGGTTGGTGGCACTGAGATCACAGGGACATAGTGGGTGTGGTGGAAGCAATATCTGCAGGTGGGCTGTTACTAATAGAATTTCTGCTGCTACTGCATTTCTCCACATAATCAGCAGTAGTTCTTCAGCTGTTTTTATTCACCCACTGCACATACACATTTGCACACTGGCACTACAGTGCAGTAGGCAATAGCAGCAAAAGGTGAACTTGTGGTAGTATTCTCTGACTGCACAACTACTTAAAGCTATTTTGTTTTCTCCCTGTACTCCTTTTCCTCCCTGTACTCCTCTCTGGTTCTACAATGGTCTGTCTACACCTCGCAGAATGAAGGGAAGTTCTGGATTTTATAGCTGTGGAGTGGGAATTATCTTAGCTATAGAACACATAGGTGAGAAGCATCAAATTGCTCATGGAAAATTCAGTGGTGGCAGAGAAAAGGGAGACACTTTAAGTGGAAATTCCCACAGTTAAAAGTAACATTTCATCCATCCTTAATAACCCCTTAAGGACAAGTACGGATATACATATATGCCATGGGGAGAACGTGCCTAAGGAACCCACGAGGTACACGTATGTCATGGAATTCAGGGGTCCCCATGCAGCTGCATGCCATTCAAGGACCTCTTATTACAGTAAGCTAAAAAACAAATTGCTCCGTGGTCCATAAGTGCTGGCCATGCTACCATGCTCCTAGTCCTTAAGGGGTTAAAAACACCATTTAATTCAATGGGATTTATATTACTTCCATATATTGCAATTGCTTTGCCTCAGAATTATTCCAGTTTACTTTTGAAAATAAGGACCCATGACTTTTTGAAATGCAATTGAATGTCTTGCAAAGTGGATAAGAGATTAAAGGGCAGGTACTGTACACCCTTGCAATAGATGCCTCTGAATTTGAATGACAGATTAATTAACTAGGTTGGTGTACTTTAATCAACAATCAAATATACCTATTTACTGTTGCATTATTGTGGCATTAGACATTGATCTCTATTTAAGTCTGCCTCTAGATTGGTTCTCAAGCTTATCCTCATGGACCATTAACAGGCCATGGGGAGATTCACTAAAGATCGAAGAGGGTTCAAAATGTTGATGTCCTGTAGGAGCAGTGTCAAAGGCACATCAACAGTATGCACTAAGTGTCTTCGACATCACACCCCCAACAGTCAGACAAAAATCTGCAAACATCGATACCCATTGAACGTGCCGTCACCAGGTTTACAAACATGTGTCATCACATCGACAATGGCCTATTTCCATATAGAATTGAAGCATAGTGACTAATTTCTATATGGAAATGCAGGATAATAAGCCATTATTGTATGCAAGGGGGTGTGTTTATATGTTAATGTGGCATTACCTGCATTAACTAAAGTCCGATAGCAGCCTCTGCTGTCAGAGTTCACAGTCTCAACTTCGCCTGAGGCTGGCAAAGTGTACCCTTCTGCCACTCAAAGGGTTAATGTCAAAAACATATGTTGTCTGTTTTTTGAGTTACAGAATTAGACCTCCCACACAACTTGTATATTAACCCTTTGAGTGATAGAGGGGTGCACAATGCATTGCAGTGCAATGTGTTGCATATCCGTTTGGCACTCAAAGGGTCATTGTCAAAAAATAACATCTGTTTTGTGTGTTATAAAATCAGACCTCAGAATGTCCCCCTGGCATTGATCACCTATTTAATAGAATACGTGATAAAGCGGCACCAGGAAGGCAATCAGTGCCTTCCTCTTCTTTCTGCTATCCTGCTCACGCTAGCTTTCTATTAATGAGCCCTTGATTAGAGGATCAAGTTCCCAGTCATAGAAAGTCAGTTCAGGAGCTCTTTCATTAAAAGCAGGGATGTCCACGTTTAATGAATTAACTCCACAACCAAATAAATTGAAACATAGTCTGTTGATCTTTATGTAAGATAAATAGATGAACACATTTATTTAACTACATAAATTTTGCTTGGATTTGCATAGTGTGTGAGACTGTTACAGCTGGCCCATTCATAAGATTGGGATGAGTAGATGTGTATCACTGAGCTTATTAAGGTGATGACTCTTTCACTAATCTAGGTAATGAAATGCATCCTCTCCTCACTGTGTGAAGCTAGAAACAAGAATGAATTAAAGGGATAGTAATACTTAGTTTTATCTTTATTTTGTTTTGTAGTCATTAAAAAAACATGAAGAACGATATAAGTCTTATCTCTAAAACCTTTATGGTTTAAGAGATATTCACAAAAAGTATCCCCCCCTTTTCAGCCAGATCAGAAGGGAGGTACCCAGGTAGACTGCAGAGAGGGACAATCTTCAATTAAGATAAGGGAAAAAGCTGAAAAACTTGTCAAGGGGGGGAAGGGCTTTCATTGTTGTCATACAAAGAAGATTGTCCCCTTCTGTTATCTGTCTGGTCTTACAACCAGATTCACATCTGAGAAGAGATGGCTTACACTAGGAAAAAGGGGCAGGAGGGGGAAACTTTGCTTGTGAATATCTCTTAAACCATAAAGGTTTGAGAGATAAGACTTATATCATTCTTCATGTTTTTTTCATGCCTACAAAATAAAATAAAGATAAAACGAAGTATTACTATCCCTTTAATGAATCCATATTACAAGCTCATCATTAGCGATACAATAAAAGTTTATTTGTACCAAGAAGTGACCAAAATGGTGGCACTATATGGAGAATTGCACAAATGTCTATAGACTGCTGCCATGGGACCTCCACTACACTTGGGCCTTAAAATAATACACAAATTATATACACACTCCGGCACTGTCTATATACGGAAATATTGAAATCTCAAAAAAATAAATATATACCAATACACAAAAATATTTTATTTTACACCTGCTACATCATGCATCCTCAACATTCAGTATGTTCCACATGAAAAATCCAGATCTACCTAAAAACTCATAGGATAATATAGTTAACTCAAAAAATGATGGTTAAATTCAAACCAAGATGTCTGACCCAAAATCAACATTTGTTGACACAGGTTTCAAATCCCAAACAATAATTTGAATGAACACATTAGCATCTATAGTATATTACTATGATGTTTCTGTGTTCAGACACACCAATCTAAATTAATATTATCTCTATGATTCGTGATATGTCAAAATTATATACCACACAATATTGTTAACCCCACAGTGCCATCACTATAGATGGTCAACAATTACAACAATATAATTCCACGGCATTAAAAATATCAAAACAGTGCCGCAGTATACTTTAAACCCACACAGTGTTGATACTAAGGTACAGATCTCCTGAGTTAATTCTCAAAAGTGAACTATTAATCACTGTATCACCCCTGTGTGGATAGATAACCATAACACTAATGATATAGAGGGGCTATGCCTTTAAGTGTTACAAACACGTACTATTAACCCTTACAATGCCACCACAATCTAAAATGGTGATTATAGTGACTATTGGACAGAATGTCACCCAAAAACGATCGATCATAAAAAATCTACTACAAAATAAAAAATAAAAAGTAAAAAATGATGTAAAAAAATAAAAAATATAAAAAAGAGAGTTCCTTTTCTTGACCAAATTCTGTATTCACATATATCTAAATGCAGTTCTATTTTTGGTGGGATATGTTCAAATAAGCAGTCATTTCTTTTCTTTCAAGAAACAATAATATTCAACAAATTGCATCACTGTTGCCACATGTATCTTATACTTCACATGAATTGCGCATATTATATTGACTTACAGTTTTCAAGCCCCTACAGTGGCCTGTGGGATTCATGAACAATACAGAGAGATCTTTCTATCTCTGATTGTCATGGTCGGTAGAGCAAATAATCACACGAAACAGTACAAGTGAATTTAAACCAGTTTATTGAGAAAAATAATAATAATAATAACAATAATAATAATAATAATAATAGAGAACACTTCCTCAGTCAAAGGGTAGACAGATGTGAGAACACTGTCTAGCCCACTACCCAGGAGCTGACACTGAACCACCTCAGGTATGATAGCACTGAGTTTCAGAAGAGAATACCCAGACAGTCCTATGGGAAGGAATGTCAGCAGAGGATTTGGGTAGCCCAAATATGAGTAATACCCAGCGGAGGCACAGAGCGTAGGATAACCAGCAGATACTAGGACAGTATACTGATTGCACTACTCAAGGCAGCAGAGTGAGTCCTTGGATAGAGGCAACCAGATTGGAGCACACAGAGCTGAGACAACAGAGCAAGGCTAAACTGCAATTTACTGACCTGGAGACAACTGGAAAGCACAGAGCGTAGGTAGTACTGCAAGAGCTTAAGCAAGTCAGCTGGTAGGTAGCACACTGAGTGGGGGCAACAGAGAGAGACTGAACTGCACTTACTGAGCGAAGACAACCTGCAAGCTACCAGCTTGGTAGCTAAGCAGAAGAGTAATGGAGCACATCAGAGATTGGCCCAGTGGTAGTCAGACAGGAGTGAGGGACAACATGGAGCATCAGTCAGACAGGCCACAGTCAGGAGCCGGATCGGGTAGTCAGCCACAGCCAGGGTCAGCACAGAGCGGGTAGTCAGACAAGCCAGAGTCATACACCGATCAGGAAGTTAGCCACAGCCAAGGTCAGCATGGAGCAGGTAGTTGGACAAGCCAAGGATCAAACACCAGGAGACAACGTAAGCCAAGCAAGGGTCAGAGGAACAAACTGGATGCGCACAGGAACACCACGAAAGGGCAATTAAGCCCAGTTCACTCCCAGCATATAATGCCGTCACCCGAAGGCGGAGCCAATCGGCCAACTAACAGAAAGCTACAAAATAGGGATTGCGACGTCAGAGATGCGCACCCACAGACAGCTCAGGCAAGCAGCATGCAGCACACTCAGGTCACCGGACTATGCAACAGGCAACCAATCACGGCACCGTGATAGTGCCCACCCCTCAACAAACTCCTCCTCATGGAAGAGGACCAGGCTTGAGGAGAAAACGGGCATGGAATCTGCATGGCAAAGCAGGAGTGTGAATATCGCCACTAGGCACCCAGTAACTCTCCTTGGGACCGTACCCCTTCCAATATACTGATATGTACCCCTTCCAATATAACTGATTGATCCGCTGATCCTGAGAGTCCATTCCGGCAAGAATACTCTGAACTGGTTCACTTGTACCTTCAGTACTCATGGCCCTTTTGTACTGTCATGGTCGGTAGAGCAAATAATCACATGAAACAGTGCAAGTGAATTTAAACCAGTTTATTGAATAAAATAATAATAATGACAATAGCGAACACTTCCTCAAAGGGGAGACAGACATGAGGACAGTGTCTAGTCCACTACCCAGGAGCTGACACTGAACCACCGCAGGTATGAGCATACCCGGACAGTCCTATGGGAAGGAATGTCAGCACAGGATTTGGGTAGCCCAAATTTGAGTAATACCCAGTGGAGGCACAGAGCATAGGATAACCATCAGATACCAGGACAGTATACTGATTGCACTACTCGAGGCAGCAGAGTAAGTGCTTGGATAGAGGCAGCCAGATTGGAGCGCACAGAGCTGAGACAACGGAGCAAGACTAAGCTGCAATTTACTGACCTGGAGACAACTGGGAAGCACAGAGTGTAGGTAGTACTGCAAGAGCTTAAGCAAGGCAGCTGGTAGGTAGCGCACTGAGTGGAGGCAACAGAGAGAGACTGAACTGCACTTACTGAGCGAAGGCAACCTGCAAAGCTACCAGCTTGGTAGCTAAGAAGCAGGGAAATGGAGCGTGCCCTTAGATCGGCCCAGTGGTAGTCAGACAGGAACGAGGGACAACGCGGAGTGTCAGTCAGACAGGCCACAGTCAGGAGCCAGATTGGGTAGTCAGCCACAGCCAATGTCAGCACGGAGCGGGTAGGCAGACAAGCCAGAGTCATATACAGATCAGAAAGTCAGCCACAGGCAAGTTCACAACTGGAGTGAGTAGTCAGACAAGCCAAGGATCAAACACCAGAAGACAACATAAGCCAAGCAAGGATCAGAGGAACAAACTGGATGCACACAGGAACATCATGAAAGGGCGACTAAGCCCAGTTCATGCCCAGCATATAAGGTGGAGCCAATTGGCCAACTAACAGGAATCTATAACATAGCGAACTCAACGTCAGAGATGCACGCCTGCAGACAGCTCAGGCAAGCAGCATGCAGCACACTCAGGTCACCGGACTATACAACAGGCAAGCAATCACAGCACAGTGTTACTGACGTCGTCCCAACCTCTAGAGCATGAGATGTTAAATACACTTTATTTTTGGAGATAATAACGTGTTTTTCTTCTTAAGTGCTGCTAATTCAGTGATGTTCTCTGCATCTTTTCTATATAATTGGCAGGATTGTGACGCAGCTTCTTTCCACATATAATGGATCTTCTTTATGAATATTGTGCTTAATTTTCATTCACAGTTTTCATTTATGAACTCAGATATGAAGGAACTTGTAATAAAACTCCAACACATTTCAGGATCCTTCCGATCCCTTCCTCATTTATATTTTGTGAACAAGGAATAGATATTAACTCCTAATAGGTTCTGCCATATCTGAGGAGTCTACAATATGTGCGGATAGTGGGGTGAGTGGTGGAGCACCCAAAGCATAAATGGTCCCTGATAATGGTCTCTCTAGAGATAAACAGTTCACAACTGAACAGTTCAAATATCCGCTTTCTAGATGTGAATATAAACAATGCACTATCCAGAAATAGTGTGAATGTCTCCTTACTAGAGATCCAAGATTTTTGCGCTCATCTGGGTATAACCATTCTGTGTCTCCACTCTCCTGGAGATCTCTGGCTGTTTTCTGGAACTCAGGTCAAGTTTTCCTTGTCTTCTGGGTCTTCCAACGTAGACCCGGTCATCCCCCGCTGACAAAGTCCCATACAGTACTTCCAGTTGCAGTCTCTGGATCATGGTGCTGGAATCTCAGCCTACCACGTGGCTCAACGTGTTTTGCCGCACAAACAGCCCCTTCGTCTGGAGGATGGGGGGGGGCCTGATTAATAGATGTGTCCACCAATCAAAAATTTCCTAATAATGCTCCATCCCACTGTATCGTGGGTTACAAATAAATGATCTGATATACATATGATGGACAGATTTCTATTAAGAAGAACCTTACATGCAATCATAGTTATATTTTAATATAAATGAAATTTGAGAGGAAGCTTGATGATACTAAGAGATATAGATCCCAATTGTACTTGTGTTTTTTCCACATACGTTGTCCTGCAGAGGAATCAATGGGGACTCAAAGTGTGAAAAAGAGATAAGTAGTCTGATACAAAGTAACAGTGATATTGAAGCAAAGATACAAGTCTTATCTAGAGGGGTATAAGTGTATGATATCAACCATAAATATATACAGCTATTTGAAGGGGATACCAGGTTTGCTCAATCATGTTAAGATAACTACATTAAGTAGTGTAGTTATATTGTTAGGAATAGCACCACGTGAGAATGTATTAGATAACATATAACCGTAGATGGAAAAACATTATATATTATATTATATACATAGCGCCAGATATAAACATAAATATATGTTTATATATATATATCTATGGATACATCACTCAGAAAGGTAGCAAAAGATAATTAATTCTTTGAGTGTAATGGCCTTACAAGTATTTGAATACTTGTGGGGAAAAAAATGTGGTGGTTCACAGCACTATCAGTTGGGTGTATACATGAAATGAAGGGATTGGAAGGATCCTGAAATACATTGGAGTTTTATTGTAGAGTTCCTTCATATTTGTAGTTCATTAATAAAAGCTGTGGTGGGGCTAAAACGAGTCTCCTAGACATTGCAAAGCAGAAGAAAAAGATTGTGTATTGATCAAAAGTGAAAGTGGTGTTGTAAACTCAGAAGTAGATTTTAAAGGAGGCAAAACTCAGTCTTTAGAGTTAGTCAAACTTTTTTTTTGAACACAGATGCTTAGCTGGTTGTATCATTAATCTATCGGTTTAACAAACAAATAAGTCTGGACCCTGCATTGTGGATATGGATCTCCAATTAACTCATATGGGGAGCCTCCACCATAATAGAATACCCCGTATGAGTTAATTAGGGATCCATATATACCATGCATATCCACAATCCTTTTCAATTCTGTTGGACATCTGATCAATGCCAAGGGGACATCAGGATGGCTCCTGATGCCCCCTCAAGGTCTGATTTTATAATACACAAAACGGATATTATTTTTTTGCCAGTAACCCTATGAGTGCCAAAAGGGCACACAGTGCATTGCTTTGCAATGCATTGTGTACCCTCTGGCACTCAAAGGGTTAACTCTGTGTGGGCTGCATTTGTCCATAGGGAACTGAATGAGGGGGCAGTATATGTCCAATTAGAACTATAGGTCAGCATGGGGAACATCACCATTAGCCCCACATACACTGCCTGACACCCCCCAGCCCTGTTCCCTTGCCCAGGCAGTGCCCATTTGGATTTATGGCTACCAGTAGGCAAAGGGGGGGGGGTCAGACAGTGTACATGGGGTTCTGTGGATAAGCATAAGGGAGAGATGCTGTCCATGGTGCTGAAAGTATCCTCGTCACTCTCCTACTGGACAGGGGGGGAAACAGAGAGAATGTTCTTCGACTTCAGGATTGTCATAGTGCTGGTGATGTTTGAAGGAGAGCACTCTTTCCACCTCTACACTTCAACAATCCTGTATGCTAATGCAGACCTTCTCCTCCCCTCCCCTCCCCTTGCATCCCTAAATTTTAGTGCATATGGGGATGTGTCTCTATCAAAATGTTGAAGTGCTTTGAACACATCGATAAAATCATATCATCATAGCATAGACCTATAGGGCATCACCCCCATGTCTTTAAGTATTTTTGCATAAACATAAACAGTAACTCATTTCAATTAATTCACCTGTGTTCTAAATCCTAAAGACATGGCCTGTTAGTGGTTACTGAGGATAGGCTTGAAAACCATTTCTATAAATCCCATATCATGTGTAAATAACAGGGTTCAATAGTCTTGAGCAGATCATAAGAGACACAAATATGTGTTGTCAGACTGCAAAGATATACCATTACTGGTGAACTACAATTACACTAAATGAACAAAAATAAACTATAGAGATGTACTTGAGTGCAGTGTGAAAGATACTTACTTAGGTAAATCATTCTGGTAAACAAAATAAGAACCACTCATTCATTGGGTAAAGTTATCCTTTAAGATGCTGATTTAATGAGAACAGTTGGAACAATTCTGGGGCAAACCAACTGCATTACACGGGACACATAAAAATTCCAAATGAATCCTCCCGCACTCTTCTTGCCTACAAACTTATAGCATGGAGAAGAGAGGGAGGGGATATGACAGAAGCATTCAAATACATAAAGGGATTTAACAAAAGTACATTAGGATTAGTACATTTAAAAGAAGTAGAAATGTTAGGAAAAGAAGTCATAGTAAAATTAGAGGGTCAGAGGATTCGGTGTAATGTAAGAATGTTTTACTTGGGTGGTAGATAAGAGGAATATCTTACCAGCAGAAGTGGTAGAGGTTAATACGGTGAGGGAATTTAAGCATGCATGAGACAGGTATAACGCATCCTGAACAAAATACAAGGCCAAGTACCAAATAAGGTTTGAGGTTTTTGCAGTAGGAAAAACGGGCAGACTAGATAGGTCAAGTGATTCCTGTTTTCAGTGAGTTTCTATGTTTCCATGTAACCCCTTGAATGCAGGAGAGGTTCAAATGTATTGGAATTAAGGGATTTTTGGTTTGCTCCAGATTAAATCAAGCTGTTGTATGCTGCTTATGATTTGGATTCTTTAACGGATTTGTTATTGATTATTTATTTTTGCTTGTAGACAGATTGACAGTACATACTGGGTCTTGGTCTTGGAATGAATGGACAGATATGTTTTGGAATACAGTTTCCTTCATAGAAAACATATCCTTCTTGTTTGCATACACATCCTGGTTTACATTTAGAAGCGCAGTTCATGTTGTTAAAGTCACAAGATCCTGAACAGCTTGTGCAGTTGGACCACACAGATGCAAGCGGACAAGGATAATCTGTGGGAAAGTGACACACTTGTAAGTATTGACTGTAAGCTCTCAGTTGTTATATTAATAAATAACCATTCTTGCTTAGAATAAAAAACATGCAACCATAAACAAGGTTATATGGCAGTTCGATGGTCCTGGCCACATCCAAAAAGCGAACATGGTCAGAATACCTTATTCTCCTTTTAATATTTGTCATTTCATGTGGTCACCTATTGTGCCTAATGGCAAATTTAGCCCACTCTCAAACAAAAGTCAAATCAACTGTGTAATGATGATACAAAATTATGGATATCCTAACTTAATTAATATGTTTCAAAGTAATACTCTCCCACTAAACCATTAATAGGCTAGCATAGGAGGGGACAAAACTGGCCCCCATCACAGCCTCATGTGATGAAAAAAAATGCAGTCCTTCAAAGAATAAATAATTATGAAACAGTAAGTATTACAATGAACATTCCCTCTTATCAAACAATATGCTTCAATAGTCCTGAACGGATCATAAGTAAAACTTGCTTATCAGATTGTAAACAGAACCTATGAGTGATGTACTAAAATAGACATATAATGTACAAATATAAGCTGTATAAATGTACCTAGATAATTCCTTGAACCAGTCATTCCTTTCTGGGGCAAACCAACTCTTCCACTGGGAACAAAAAAAAATCCTAATTGATTTAAGGGGACTTGTAGCCTTTTCAATTCAGGAGAGGGTACAATCTATATTTAACCCCATAAAGGCAAACGTGGTCTCAAACACTCTACATTGCAAGGTATTGGAAAGCTCTGTCTATGGTAATTTTTTTTGTTCCCTATGGTGCACTTGATTTCCTCCAGTATTGCTCATATTAAATCAGACTTTTAATGCTGCTTATGACATTTTCTTTTAAATATATGCTTCTGATTTGTATTTATTTTTGCTTATAGGGATATTGAAAATACACACTCGGGCAGTCATCTCTTGGAATACATTTCTGTCCATGTATGACATATCCCTTTCGTTTGCATACACAGCCCGGTTTACATTCCGTAGAACAGCTGATGTCATTTTCACATGAGGCTGAACAGTTTGCGCAGGCTGACCATTTAGATCCGTTAGGACATGAATAATCTGTGGAAAAGTAAAAATTGACTTAAATCTCATTTAAATGACATTTCTCATTGGAAGTATTGTTAGGGTCTGATCCACATATATGGAAACATTAAGGGAATACGGGCTGCACCTATAACCTCACACAACTGACTATTAATGTGACCCTGCCAGTTAACATCACCCACTGTTGCCTGACATAAAATATTACTCACCTATAATAGACAAACACATAATGGTTGTTAATATAATGAGTATATATAACCTGTTAAATAGAAACTGGGTAACAAAGTAATTAAAATTGCCACCATAAACAAGGTAATTGGGCGTGGGGATTGCTCTGGCTGCACCCAATTTGGATGTGGCTAGAACAATTTATGCTTGATTTAAAATGTGGCACCCTTTGTGGTTACCTTCTTTAGGCAAAGAGGTGTCAGAAATACATAAGTCTGCACCTAACATAATTAATAATATATATATATATATATATATATATATATATATATATATATATATATATATACACACATCTATCTATCTATCTATCTATCTATCTATCTATCTATCTATCTATCTATTTTAGATAGATATACTGTGTATATCCATTAATCATTCTTGTGACACACACACACACACACACAGTATATCTATAATTATCTGTCTGTCTATATATATATATATATATATAATGTGTTCCATTAATCATTACTGGATAATTACAAATAAACAGCAAATAAACAGCCCCAGTGTAAGATACTCTCAATATTCTTTTAAGCTACCCCACAGACTATGTAACACTTTAAAGATAAGAGGAATGTGAAACACATTGCAAAGTAATACATTGCTCACCATCCCTCTGGTACTGAAAAATTCAAATTAGAAACGTATCACTTATTGCTTACAGGTGCAAGCACCTTTTTGAATGGAAGAGAGACACAGAGAAGTAGATATCTGTACTTTCATGAAGGAACCATCAGGAACCAATTTAAATAAACAGTTTTATTTTGTGTTTGTAACAACAGGATTCAGATCAAGGATTTTGTCATGTTTCATCAAAGACTGGATTTCTTAATGGGATTTACTCTGATAAAGGGGAGCGGTGTACTAATCCAGTTTCATGTGCTGGAAATAATTTCTTAGTCCGAAACTACCTAAAGCCAGTTTACTACTTACACTGAAAATTCTCCACATAAACGGATAGTAATACTTCGTTTTAACTTTATTTTATTTTGTAGGCATTAAAAAAACATGAAGAATGATATAAGTCTTATCTCTCAAACCTTTATGGTTTATGAGATATTCACAAGCAAAGTTCCCCTCCCCGCCCCTTTTACCTAGTGTAAGCCATCTCTTCTCAGATGTGAGTCTGGTTGTATGACAGTACAGATAACAGAAGGGGACAATTTTCTTTGTATGAAAACAATGAAAGCCCTTCCCCCATTGACAAGTTTTTCAGCTTTTTCCGTTATCTTAATTGAAGATTGTCCCTCTCTGCAGTCTACCTGGGCATCTCCCTTCTGATCTGGTTGAACAGGGGGGGGATACTTTGTTTGTGAATATCTCTTAAACCATAAAGGTTTGAGAGATAAGCCTTATATCATTCTTCATGTTTTTTTAATGCCTACAAAATAAAATAAAGTTAAAATGAAGTATTACTATCCCTTTAACAACCATTTCAACAAAGGTAGACTTGTGGAGAATTGAACTGAATATTTATTTGAATTCCTTTCTTCTGTGTCATAGACTGGGGTGTGCAGGGCCCACTAGAGAAGTAAATTATGTGATCCCACTTGAAGTGTTCAATATAAAACATCTATTACATGTGAAAGTATCTAAAAAAGTATAAGTATATGTATATATTTACACTCCCTTGGGTCGATGCTTTATTGTGGTGGGAGTATATGTGTGTGTCAGTGAAGAACTCTGGCATAAAGAGCATATACTCCTGGCAGGGTCATTCAGGGTGGTCAGATCAAAACTAAGACACCAGACCAAATCAGTTCAAAATCTGACAGCCTGCACTGGACCAGTGTGGTAGATTTTGGCCCATTCCCTAAACAAAGCTTCACAACAAAAACAATAGCCCTAATTCCCTGGATGCTTGCAAATCTACTTCCTATAGCAGTCTGCCTTTGGTCTTTAGAGCCTGGACTGCTTAACATTTAATCTATGAGTACAGTTTCATACTTAGATGAACTAGCTGGGGATGGGCAAAAAGTCCTTTTGTGTTCCAATGAGAAATTCTGCAAAACAAGCATATTTTTTTCCTTTCCGGCAGGAAGTTTCACCATATAGAATCATGTAGATTTAATAACTTTTCGCTAAGAAGTCCTCCTATATTACTCACTGAGGAGAAAAGAAGAGTGGAAGGAGACAGAGTGAGAGAGAGAAAAAAAATACATTGAAATCAGATAAAATAAGTTGGTTGCTTAGTGGTTCATAGTGCTGGCTGACACTATGACCACCTCCACTGTTGTAAAAAAATAGAAGCTGGATGGACCCTGAGACTAGTTACACACTGAGGAGAAGTGTGTCGATATTACTAACGTTAGAAGTGGCACCACCAATGGTAAAGGGACTGGGAGCCACCATTCTCCAGGCCACCCCCAGTGTTTTATAAAAAAAGAGAAGCTGGATGGACCCTGAGGCCAGTGACTCAGGGCTCGATTTAAAGGCAGCCGTTAGGCAAAAAAAAGACTAACAGGTGCGTTAAGGTGCAGTAAGCCATTCAAAGGTATGCGTTATGTTCAGCTAACGGCAGAGCACAAGTCACAACGGCTGATACATTTACATGCATTGGGAACCATAAAACAAAATTCCCCAGAGCAATTCAAAGGAGTGCGGGACTGCTAACGGCAGCGAAAAAGATACATTTAACGGCCAAGAGTTAAGACCCAGTTTTGTTAGACGTTAGACGTCTAACGGACAAAAAAAAAACCCCGCTACATGGTAAAACAGACTAACTGCTCCCCGCACGAGAATACAAATGGGAAAATTAACCCGTGCAATGCCAAAAATAACACAAAAAACATGTCCACACACCACAGATCACTGGCACACACAACAACCAAGCAACACCACATGGACATGGCCCAACAAAAAAACACCAACACAACATGCCACGGAACAATGGGGGTTAGCACACAATACGGACACCTGCCAACACAAAACAAGCTCACCTGTGCAACATCACCAGATGATCCAGACACAACCTGCACCCCACAGCTCCACACCCGCAACTGACAGGGACATAGCAACCACAACACAGCACACTTTTAAACACAGACACACCTGCAAACACTTACCTGGACAACAAACAGCCTTCCATTGGCCAGCACTCACCTCATCACCACACCTACACAATGCCCCACCACCTACTTAAATGGACAGCTAACCACACTCGCTTGTGGCTTGTTTTCCACTCAGGAGAGAGAGAGAGAGAGAGAGAGAGGTAGATAGATAGATAGATAGATAGATAGATAGATAGATAGATAGATAAAGAGAGAGAGAGCGCAATCAGTATGTTGGGTTACATATTGTTGCGAAGACTGCGGAGAAGGCATGCAAGGGAGAGAGCTAGGGAACAGCAGCAACCCTCAGGCACACCTGATCAACAGCCGTCACCTGTTGCAAGTGTGGAGGCTCTGGCTCAACAGCCACACAGGAGCCCATCCCCACCTGGAGGACACCTGCCTGCAGATGCACAGCTGCAGCAACAGGATGCTTACCATCAACAGGACGCTCCCTAGCTGCCACAGGGACCCCTGCAGCAGCCCAGGATGCATAGACGACCACCGAGGCCCAGGTTATACCGCCCAAGGGTCACTCTCTTTGGAATGACCGATGATGAGGTCATTGATCACTACAGGTTGAGGCCACACAGCATCATTGCCCTGTATGAGGTCATCAAGGATCAGGTGGATCCCATATGCACCCACAACCATGCCCTAACTGGGCTGCAAAAACTCCTGTGTGCCATACACTTCATGGCAAGTGGTGCCTTCCAGTCGACAGAGGGTTACGCATCTGGCATGTCACAGGCCACATTCTCCAGGGTGCTGGCCCAGGTCTTGCCAGCCCTCAAAGGCAAGGCCAGTACCTATATACATTTCCCCATCACCGACATGGAGTGGACACATCTGAAGTAGGGCTTCTATGCAAGTGGAGGCATGCCCAGCATCATGGGTGCAATAGATTGCACCTATGTCCATATCAAAGCACCAGCACATCAGGGACATATGTTCATGAACCGCAAAAACTTCCACTCCATGAATGTGCAGATGGTGTGTGACAGCAACCTGGCCATCATGAATGTCTGTGAGAAATTTCCCGGGAGCTGTCACAATTAACATATACTCAGAAATTCATCTGTGCAGTGGGATTTCGAAAATGGGACCTATATATGGCTTCTGGGTGAGTTAACAGTACTAAATGACACCAAATACACATGTGCTAGTATGTTCACCACATAAAACATCATTCGCACAACATGTGCTCCTTGTCACACCATGTCACTCACTTTCCACAGGTGATGCTGGCTATGGCTGCAAGCCATGGCTCCTCACTCCAGTCTCCAATCCCCAAAACAATGCCCAGGAACGATATAACCAGGCTCATGGCAGAACACGGAATGCCATTGAAAGGACCTTCGGCCTCCTCAGGTCTCGATTCCGATATCTGGACCACTCGGGGGGAGCATTGTAGTATGCACCAGGCAAGGTCTGCCATATCGTCATGGCATGTGCCATCCTACATAATATAGCTGAGTACACCAGACTCAGACCTGAAGACCCTGTGGACCTTGTTGAGTGTGAGGAAACCCCCACAGGAATGCAGACAAGGGAGAGATTGATCAGGGATCACTTCAGCTGTGAGTATAATACATGTATGCACACAATCCATGCATACACACCCACCACAACACACATGTTCTGTTTTACCCCACAGGATCAATGACACAGCCCTGACACTGGCTGCAGTATGGACCACCAGCATCAACTATTCCGTGGACCAGTCAGATTGGGTTTAGAGATTCCGATTACATCTGACAACCTGTCGTCCATGTTGATACTGCTACCTCAAGGATATCATGCATGCCTCCTGGAAACCAAGGTACAACACTTTAACCTTGTTCAGCATATCCCACAGCTCCCTAGACACCAACTAAAGTATTTTGCTAGGATCAGACCCATACCAACCATGGTACTCCTGTAGCGAGGGAGTCCCATCCAAGCCAATGCATCAGATAGCACTCTGTCATATAAGGGGTTCAGGGGGCATTCGAGGGGACATGGAACCAGTAGTTTGCTACAGGTGAAGTGAGCAGCAGAGGGGTGGATCTACAGTGATAGTGTGTTACACAACATGGAGCTCATGAAATGTGGATCACATCTCCAGGGACACCATGCTGCCCTATGTGTGTGTGCAGTGATATGTGCCCCAGAAAGAAATACACACATCAACAAATATGTCCTACTAGCTCCATGAACCAAACATATTTGGGCTGTCTCTGACAGTGGCAGCCCAAATATATTGTTGTCAGGAAGCTATTTGGACATATCTGTTGATGTGTTCATAGACCTTTACACAACACATTACAAAGCAATGATTTGTGTAGACCTATGTAACGAGAAAGATTAAGAGGATCATGATGTTGTAGCTGCTGCATGACGATCACTTCGAGGGTGATGTTCCAAATCCTGTCCTCTTGTCCCACAGGCATCCATAGCACGATCGATCCTTGAACAGAGGAGTTTCCATGTGACTGGACTGAAGTCTGGACAACACTTCCATGAAGCTCACCCCTTGGTGTTTCAAGTGATTGTGTTGGTGATGCAATGTTTGACCTGATGTTCACAGCAACCTCTACTGGAACATTCACAAATTCATGTGTGTTCTAACATCCAGGTATCAGACCTGTGCAGTAAGCCTGCTCATACACAGAGTTGCCAAACCATGTGGACAACACATGAGCAGTTCACTAGTGTTACTAAAGTATTCCTATTTAGTTCAGATGTACCTTTTGTGTGCTCATACATGTCTTTAATGCATATAGGCTATATGCCCTGAAAACACATGTATGTTAAAATGTATTTTGAGACACAATAAAGGAGAGCCATCACTATTCAATCTGTGTCTGTATGAATGAATGTTGGATCAAACCTTTGTCAACGCGGAACCATACCCAAGGCTAGAGTATCCCTCAAACAAAGAAGGAATGACCTACATCACAGGAGTCCATTTATTGTATGACCATGAGTGGACTTCGTGATGTATACATGCAATGACATGATGGCAGTGATACACTAATGTGTGTTGTGAGTGATTAAGTGGTGATACAGGGGACAGACTTCCACAGTGATGTAACGTGCACAGTTTGTGTGTTGCTCAATATAATCAATGTCCTGAGATTGCTGTAGGTTGACATATCTCAGTACATGGGCTACATCAACAAACAACCAGACCAAGTGAATAAGTGTTATCACTGGTGAAGTGTATTACAGCCTTAGTTAAACAACAACACAACTTAATACATAACCCAATGCCCAGCCTAAGGTTTCAATGTGTGTGCTACACGTTAACATCTTAGGAAGATCATTGGGTTATCCAGTGAGTTAGGCTGTGATTCAAACTTCTGTTGTGCAACTGACTCACTGGAGAACACAATGCTCCCCCTAGGATCCCAATGTGTAGCACACACATTGAGATCCTAGGGTGTACATTGTGTTCCCCAGTAAGTCAGCTGCACAATAGGAGTTTGATCCAAAGACAATAGTGATGCATGTTCCATCTGTCCTGCTTGTTATTTCCCTGCTAAGTCACATAGCAATTTGTTTGGTTTTCCCCTCAAACACAACAAGTGCTGCAGATGGATGTTCAGTGTTGCACCAGTTGTTGTGCTAAGGGCTATGTTCTGATGAAATCTAACACACATCATGGCCATGTAACACTGTCGTGTTATATGGCTACAGGGATGGGTTGCCAGGTGTATTTGGACAATGGTGTGTGTGTGTGTGTGTGTGTGTGAACCCATGTTGTAACAAACATCCCACAAACATTTTACCCAGGCACAAGTTGTGTTCACTGCATTGTTTGGCAACGCATTGGAGACAACCCTGCCACCCAATCCATAACTGAATACACAGCAGATCAGACAGGATTCAATAGCACAATGCTCCTTTATTGAGGGGGCAGATAACAGGTTGGGCCTTCATTTCTTCTTTTTTTTGGGGGGGAGGGGGCTCAGACTGGGTGCCAGAGGTGGATGCCCTGGCTGATCGCCTGGTCACCCTCTGCCCTCTAGGTGTGACTTCAGGGGTAACACTGGAGGGGGTGGTGGTTGCAGTGGACCCCTCTGTGGAATGCAGGTTCTCCCTCTCCATCCTCAGATTCTCCTTGTGGTTAATCTCTTGCAACTCCACCAGCACCTGTGCGAACATGTCCATCATCCCCGCGTTGAGCTGGTGGAGTTGTGTGTTCACCCTGGCCACCTCCGACTCCAGGGCTTGGATCCTGGTCTCCAACCTGTTGATGTTTCTTCTGGATTCCCTCCGGCTCCTCGTGATTTTGTCGGTGGAGTGGCTTGACCGGAATAGTCATCTTAGAAGAGCCATGCACTCTTCCTCCAGACCCTTGGGGCGTTGACTGCTGTAGATGGGAATGCCAGGTGACTCAGGTTCTGTCTTCTCAACCTCAGTCGTCTCCTCAACCTCAGTTGTCTCCTCAGCCTCCTTCTCCCCAGCTTCAGCTGTCTCCTCAGCCTCCTTCTCCCCAGTTTCAGCTGTCTCCTCAGCCTCCTTCTCCCCAGTTTCAGCTGTCTCCTCAGCCTCTATCTCCCCAGCCTCTGCTGTCTCATCTGCTGGTGCTGGGTGTGCTGTGGCTGCTACTGTTGTTTCTGTTGGTGGAGTGGCTTGCACAGATGGTGTGTGGGTGCCCACCACATCTAGGGACCCACTGCTGCCCACTGATGTCTCTGCTGGTTGAGGTGGTGGAGTGAACAAGTCCCTCGGCTGTGGGCGCTGGGGCTCCCCAATCAGGCCCAGGTGTTGGTAGTCAAGTGGCCAAGGGTCATACCTTGGCCACTGGTAGGTGCTTGGCCCCCACCTGGGATCATACCTGGGGCCATGCTGGGGAGCCATCCAGGAGGGTAGATCCATCTGAGTGGAATATGGCCCATATTGGCTGGTGGCCACATTCCCGGATAGCCATTGCCTCCCTGGTGGTAGTGGTGCTTCTGATGGAGGGTAATAGCTCCTGGAGGTGGTGGGATGCAAATGCATGCATCTCTCCCCCTGCATCCAGCCGCTGTAGAGTTGTGGAGCATCCTGTGGAAGTGCAGCCAGTTGAGGGGCAGGCAGTTGAGGGGCAGCCAGCAAAGGGGCAGCCAGTGGTGATGCAACCAGTTGGGGAGAAGGTGTGGAGGTTGTATATGGTTCCCATTGGCTAGTCCCCTCCTCCGTATACTCTTCTCTGGGTAGTGTGGTTGGCTCGTTACCGGGCTCCTGCTGTGATGGAGGGCCATAAGCTGTGTGGAGAATTGAGATTGTGTGATTAGTAAACGTAGCCATGATGGGATTAAAGGGATACTAATACATGAAATGCGGAAAGGGAAATATATGTCGTGGGGTTTATCACCCTGAGTGAAACAAGGGTACTCCCACTGCTGAAAGGTGTTTTTGTTCCAAAAGTATCCCAGCTCAGAGTAGAATTGCTTTGGTGCTATATCCCAGTGGCCTGAAGTTGGACATTGGCATTGTTGCTACACTATACTATGGGGATTTATGGCCCCTGGACGAAAGCTGTCCATAGGATGGTCTAGCAACATCGCCATTGTACAGTTCTAGGCCACTGTGATATTGCCCCTGGAATATTCAACTTTGAGCTGTGCTACTTTTTGAATGAAACACCTTTCAGCAGTGGGAATACCCTTGTTTTGCTCGGGGGATGAAGCCTGCAATATAATTTTCTTTTCACGTTAGGTATTACTATCCCTTTAACAGAATAGCAATGGTTAATTTCACCATGATGTAATATTGTAGGCATCTTAAGAGATAGATGTGGATCGATGTTAGTCCTATCCCTCCAACCCACATGGTTAGACAGATATTGCTCTATTTGACAGTCATTTTGACATTTTTGACAGTGATTTCACCACACGGAGGCTCTTCAGCAGAGCCTAAATTGCCCCATTTAGAAATGTAAACTTCATTGGAATGGTGCACAGAGTGTGCTTGCAAACCAGGCACACTTTGTTGACCGTCTCAAAAATGTATTAATCTCTGAATGGGGCAATTTAGGCTCTGCTGAAGAGCCTCCGTGTGGTCTAATGACTGAAATCTCCAGCTGTCAAATAGAGCAATATCTGTCTAACCATGAGGGTTGGAGGGATAGGACTAACATTGATCTACATCTTGATGAAATTAACCATTGCTATCCCATTACAGTTACACACAAGGAGAAATGGTCAGATATGCATGTGGATATGTACCTTTCATATGGATACAAATATATTCTTTCAAGATATGAAGCCAGAGATCATTTCAGTACTTGTGATTGCCTTACTGGCTATATATGTGCACCCATCAAAATATACATTGGATTGATATCATGGATATGAACATACCTCGTATATCCCATCTACGTAGAGTGGGATATACTAGGTATGTGTATTTGGATGGTATCAATGTAAGTTAGTTTCTGATGGGTGCACATATCTGGCCAGTAAGGCAATCAGAGGCAGTGAAATGATCTCTGGCTTCACATCGTGTTGGGACATATTTTGAGCCATTTGAAAGGTACATATCTGACCATATTCCTTTGTGTGCATATCTTTTTTGAACAGATGTGCAGTGGGATTCAAGTGTTATTCAACCCTATCTATCTTCTGCTTAACCCTTTGAGTACCAGAGGGATTGCCAAGGCATTGTTGAGTGATGCATTGATGAACCCTCTAGCAATCAAGGGGTTATGTGCTGACTTCCCTGTGGGTAGATGGGTGACATAGTGTGGAAACAGTGATGGTGTATAACAGACGACAATTTCAGGAAGCATGGTTTGTATGGATTGTGTGTGATGAGCACAGCAACAAGAGAGTTGAACTGGGACTGGGACAGGTTTGGGCCTGGTTGAAGCTTGCCATTTGTCCTTGTGTTGTGTCCTGTTTTTAACCCTCAGGGTGCTGTGTTGGTGCAGTTGTGTGGTTGAATGATGGGCATGTGTTGAGGTGTGACTGTGTTTGCAGCTTGTGTTGGTTGATGTGGTGATGTACTTACAGGTGGTGTGGAGGCTCCTCTCATCCCCAGTGTCCGCTCCTCCAGAGACCCCCTCTATGAGTGTCGGAGACATGTTAATCCACACCATCTCCTCCCTGTCGCAGAAGGTGATAGGGATGTGTGGGCCACCTCCAGTGCCTCGGGCATGCTTGGCGAGCTCTGCCATCTTGTTCTTCACCACCCTCCGGCAGTCACCCCTTCGCTTTTTGATGGACTTCACGTCCCGCCTGCATGGAACCACCGCATTCACCCGGCTACAGATCTGGTTCCAGGCTGCCTTCCTCCTCGCTGACAGGCCAGGGACCTTCGCCGTCGGGTGGAGAACACTCTGTCTCTCCAGGACAGCCTCCATGAGAGCCGTGTTCTCCTCCTCAGTATACCTCGGATCCCTGTTCCTGCCCTCGTCAGCTCTAGAATGGGAGGATTTTGAGCCGGAGTGTCCTGCCTGCTCTGACCCTGACTGTGTGGGGTGCTCCCCAGCAACTACCTCTCGTCCCACTGCAGGTTCTGTCCCTTTCGTCCTTGTGCCTGCTCTTGTAGGCCGGGTCCCACGTCACCCTGCGGATCTCCCTCTCCCACCCCTGCTCTGCTCAGGGATACCCTACTGACCTTCCTCCTCCTCCACTACTCTCCTCATCCCTCTCTCCTGTCCTTCTCTCCTGGCCATCACTCACCCACTCACACCCAGGCATTCCCACAGGCCCTCACAGACACACTCGATCCACTCACTCTCTGTCACACACTTTCACTCACAGATTCACACTGTAAAAATAAAATGTAAAATGTGTAAGGTGTTATAAAATAAAAGGACTATTTGTATGTATGTGTATGTTTTTGTGTTTGTATGTGTGTATGTAATATGTGCAAAACTGTAATATGTGAATAGTCAATGCACCTCTCTCCAAACTCCAAACTCCAAAACTCCTCTACCTCCAATGTAAGCTCCTGTCTCACTCTCTCTGATCACTGTCCACTGCTCCTGGGTCCTGATATCTAGCTCTCAAGAACTCGATAACAGACAGTGTGTAACGGTTATCATGGGGTATATATAGGTGTATTTGAACTTTTTGGATACTTTGGGGCTTTGGGATTGGCTGTGTGTTTGAATTTGTTGTTGCATCAATCAGGGTTGCTAGCCAACGGCAGCCGTTATGTTACATGTTATTTTGAGCTATGTTATCGGGTGATTTGGCTGCACGTTGTGCATTAACATGAGCGACAACGGGTTTTGTGTTATGTGTTTTGGCTGTGCCTACGCTCGATAGCTATTGTTGTAGAGTACCTATTGAATCTGCCGTAACTCATGTATTATTTGCGAGCGATGTGCCTTTTTCATTTAGCGGCTGGTTTAATGTGAGCCTTTAAATCTAACCCTCAGTCTCTGAGGAGACATTTTTCAATAGCAATAGCAGTGGCACCACTGACAAATGGACTGGGAACCCACATTCCCCAGACAAATAAGGCAATGTCCATCAACACCATCCCTCCATTATGATCTAGGGGCGGTAGACTTGTTTTATATGTCAAAGCAGCAGGATTGTGATGTGGGGGTTAGTGTGCCACAGACTGCGTACCATGGCCACCATGGAACTGGCTTTTTCAAGCAGCAATATGGAACCAGCTCCTGCTCCAATTCACACCAATAATCCTGGTCCTGGCTCCAGTGATGTTGTTGATGCAGCAGCATCATCTACCCCAGACAGTGAAGGTGATTGTGGAGAAGAAGAAGGCCATTCTTCTCCACCTCTCCTCTCCCTGAAATCATGGCTGTGTGAATATTTTTCCCATGGGACAGGCACAGAGACTGTACTGTCCATTCTTTGTGATTGGGACAAAGTTTTGAAAAAGGTAATGGAGGGGACAAACAAGTTGGCACAACACAAGCCCTTATTAAGAAAAAAAACCCTGGGCTTTTATTTGCTGCAAAAAATATTTACTTAGGACTTTTCTTTGGCTAACCTGGCTGGTCTCTGTGTATGCTTGCTGCTATGCTGGCTAACCGTTACTTTAAAGGAGATTAAAAAAGGAAATAATAACCTACAATGTGGCAGATGTGTATGGTAGTGTTGGACTGGCATTGTGCAATTTTATATATATACATATATATATATAGTTGTTAAGATTGCAACTGCAGTTATTACCGTTATTGTGTTTGTGCCAAATGTAAGATATTCTTATTCTCAGATTACTGGAACACATTAATTATTGGTCATAGTAGTGATCCCAAGTGTGGTAGATGGTAGCAACTCATCACATCCCTCGTCTTCCTCATCATCATCTGTGCTGCTGTTAATACATTTGTCAGGTTTTTTCTTCAGTCATGTGTGGTTTCTGCTGCATGATATTCAGATAGTATTAGACGTTGGTTAATTTTTAAGAATGTTAGTCTCTAAACATTGCTGCTTGATAGCCACGTCCTACAGTCATTCACAATATAACCAGCTGCACTGAAAACCTGCTCAGACACACTAGGTAGAGGGCAACTAAGGGGTTCCACTGCAGTACATGTCTTTTCAGGGAAACACACTGTTTTATTTGCAGGTAGTCCATGGGCTTATTGTTTCTGCCTAGAACGTAGCTATCCTACAAGTATGATGAAGCAATTACACATGCAATAAGACCACTCCTAGGAGCTACACAATGTTCAAGTGCATCAGTTACCAACCCGTAGTCAGGGAGGAAGTCCTACAGAGATGTGCCACCACCACCACCAATGTTGGATATTTGTATCCCCTGCTGAGACACATGAATCACACTATGTTCAGAATGGGATGTTCTGGTTGATGATGTAGCTGCTCCTGCTGCTGCTGATCTAAATGCTTTGCTGCCTTCCTTTTCACTATGCTGTCTAAATATTTCCTTCTCATCCTCCACAATGCAACCCTCCACTCGATCAATAAGCATATCTCTCTATTCTTTGATAGACTCTGATTCCTCAGCTACTGAATGTCATGACTCCTTGTAGTCAAAAGCTGCTGCTGATGCTTTGGCAGAAATTCTGATTTTTTTTTTGTTTTCTTTTAAGTGGGGATCTAGCAAGGTGGCAAGAATATATTCCTTATTGCTTTTAATGGACGCTATGAGAGAATCTTGTTCAAAGCATGCTAACAAATCCATGACCAGCTGGTGCATGTCTGTGTTGTCAATATGGTAAGATTTCTCAGCCATGCTCCACAATTTTTTCTGCAACAAATATATCAGTTGTTTAATTTCACTTATTCCTGTCCCTGTGTGACTAACCAGCATGGTTGCCTCATTAAGGTTTCAGCTGCTCACATGCATTGCACATTAGTTGCTATTGCCCAGGTGACAAAGAGGCTCCCTCCAAAGGCTTCCAGTTTTGCACTGCGCTCTCACTAATGGCTTTAATCTGCTCATACAAGCATTCTAGAATGTACAGTATGGAATTACATCTGGTAGGGAACTCTATTTTGACCTGGTGATGGGGCAGGTTGTTATGTTCTTGCGGGGAATATACAGTGTTGCATGCACTCTAGGAGTGGCTAAAATGGGCACAGAATTTAAGAGCAATATGTAGCACCTCTCTGAGGGTTTTGTAATCTGGTCACTGTAAAATTTCGCTCATGGCCAAAGAAGGGCACATGCACCATATCACATATTCTAAAGGCAACTATTAAGTTGAAGCCATTATCAGCACACACAAAGCCAGCTTTTAAGGAGTGGGGCAAAAACCATTCTTCTACCACTTGCACAAGTTTACTTAATACATTTACAGCTTTGTGGCACTGTCTCATGCACAAGGAGGTGTGATGACTGATGGTATGGGCTATCCTGCTGCTGCCTTTTTTTTAATATTTTAATTAACAAAGGCAACCTCAGGGTACATACAGAAGACACATCAACAAAAAGGGGACATTAGATGCAGGCAGAGTTCGATAAAAGACAGCAAGTAGACAGTATATAACATATAGATAGAATTTGATACAACATAGAAGATGAGTATCCCAAGGCAACCCTCATTGTTTTTTTTGTTCTTTATAACACAAACTAGAAAACACCCACAAAAAAAAGTGAAGGGAACCTCTCCTCCGCCCCAGAGGGGCCGCTGCCCCCAGTGCCCCCAGCGCCTGCCCACACCACAGTGTAGTCAGGATAAGTATAACCCCTCAAAAGGATGAGGAGATTTGAAAGTATTGTAGCCATGCTCCCCAAATTCTGAGGAACTTGTCCAGGGCTCCCTGATGAACAAAGACCAAGCAATAATGCAGAATATTCAGATTAACAAGGTTAATCCAATGGTCATGAGATGTCGGGACGTTAGACATCCAAGCTACTGTGACCACCCTACGTGCTATGATCAGGGTCTCCTGTAGAAAAGACTTAAGAGGCATTGAGCCAAGATCATCAGTGAAGATAGAAAGGTTACCCAATTTTGGTGTGGGAGAAACCGGCCTTTCCAGAACAGCTGATAAAGTGGCAAACACCTCACTCCAGAACCGAGAGATCAAGGGACAAGACCAAATGAGGTGCATACAATCACCAACAGCATCTGAGCATCTGTCACACAGGTCGTTGTCATGCAGCCCCATCCGGAGAAATCTCACCGAAGTGAAATACTCTCTTTGCAATATTTTCAACTGGATCATGTGATGTTTAGCGTGTAGCATGGCCCCTTGTGGGCCATGTTTGGCCAAAGACCACTCCCAGTCCTCCAATGGTCCCCGATCTCTCTCCCATTTCAAAGGAGCGTCACCCTGCGGTATGTGAGCACCCAGCCATCTGTAAACAAAGCTAAGCAGCCAGTTGGGCCGCCGGTTCATGATGGATGACAGGAGGCGTAATCATTCAACAACAGGCGCACCCTCCCCCCACTGTGCCTTAAGAGTATGAGGAATATGAAGGTAGGAAGGTGTGAGAGACCAAAGTCCCCTCGGAGTTGATCGGAGTTGATTGAATGACTTAAGACCATTATCATCATATACATGTCCCAACTCTGTAATACAATAGCCAGCCCAGATGGTCCCAAAATCCAGACAATGCAGGTGCTTAAGAGTCAGATTAGCCCATAAGGGGGTAGAGGGATCACATCCCTTCCATCCCACAAGCTTCTGTAGCTCCCACCATGCCCTGTATACTGCAGCTGCCATGTTCATTATCGAATTGCTCACTGCTGGGCCCATGGTCAAGAGTTGTGGCAGGAACTGGCCATCCCCCAAAAGCAACGCCTCCAAAGTGAGGAACTGAAAATGAAAGTCAGAGTCAGCCCATGCCAGTGCAAGGTGACCCTGTGCCACAAAGTAGTAACTATAGAAGTCAGGAAGAGCTATACAACCCTCACATTTGGACTTGCAGACTGTAGAGAGCTGTATTCTAGGTTTCCCCCGCCACAAGAACCAGGACGTAATAGAGTTCAACTCTTCAAAGAAGGATTTAGGAATGTGAACAGTTGAGTTCTAAAAGACATAAAGGAGTCTGGGAAGGAACGCCATCTTAATAAGGTTGACTCGACCAAGATCATTGAGAGGCAGAGTCAACCATCCCCTCATTTTCTCCTGGTAGTAATCCACCACCAGTACAAGGTTATGATGAAGGAACTAGGTGTGGGAACCAGAAATCACAATTCCCAAGTACTTGAAGGAGTCAACAAGTAAAAGGTTAGTGGGGAGGTATTGGGCATCAACACAAGGGGGATCTAGAAAGAACAGGGAGGACTTGGATCAGTTAATAGTAAGACCAGAGTATTGGCCAAAGTCACCAACCCGCAACAACAAAGCTGGTAAGGAGGAATCCATGTTTTCCAAGAAAAGCAGCATATTGTCCTCATACACAGCCAATTTCTCTTTATTGCCTTTTACAGGGAGGCCTTTAATTGTAGGTTCTACCCGAATCTGTGCCGCTAAGGGTTCAATAGCCAAGGCGAAAATACCGTGATAACGGGCAACCTTGTCTAGTGCCTCTATGCGAGGTAAAACTGGAAGAGGAAATGTTACCAGTGCGGACAGACCCCGTGGGTAGGGATGGGTGAAAATTTTCACCTCAAACTGAAATCGGTAAACAATGCTTGGTGAAAAATTTCCTACGAAATGTGCAGTTTACCTGCTTTTTTCTCCTAGCTCACTGCATTGAAGTCAATGGGAAGAAAATGTTTTTCTCCACCACATGAAAGTTTTCTCTAGTTTTCTACAGGCATATACAAGGGCATCAAGATCTCACAGCATGTCATTCTGTGTTTGTGAGAGGAGAGAGCAGCACATTTTTGAACTAAAGAAGATAGGCAAATAAAGGGGAATTGAAGTTTAGTTGAGAGAGTCTTTTAGGTAGGACATTTGTTCTCTGTATTAGGGGAGTCTGGGGGCACTCTGGTGGAGAAGGGAGGAAAGAGGTTGACCTAAAATACCCCAAAATTTGTTGTGTCTGACACAGGCAGCTGGGGTCCAAATTGCTTGCTGATTTTGCTTTTATTGTCTCTGTGCTGGGGAAGTCTGGGGAAAGAAGTTGTTGATTTTTGTTTTATATATATATATATATATATATATATATATATATATATATATATATGTATGTATGTATATATATATAATTTTTTTTTTTGACTAACTGTGATTAGATAGGGTGGACAACTTAAAAAAAAAAAATACAAATAAATATATTAGACAGCTGACTGGGAGCCTGATGTAAGCTCTGTGACTGAGGCAGACTTGATAGACAGCAGAAGACATTGAGAATTTTGTTGAGGGCCAAGGCAAGACATCACACTCCATCAGCTGTGTACTGTAGAGCGTAAAAACACACACGGTAGTTGAGTAATGTCTAGCAAATGGACAAGCGGGTGGGGAAAGGTGGAGCAGTGCAGGGATGTGGAAGTAAAGTGTTAGTACAAAACTTGACTGCAGCAATGGTTGCTACAGCATGTGCAATAAATGACGATGATCCCTCTCTCCCAGGGAGGATGCACTTTGACAAAGTCCCATCAATCACACCACACCAGTCCCCACTAAAATATACATCTGCGTCATTGTAGGTTGTATTTTTTAATCACTTGACAACATCATGAATATGTGCCAGTGTCGCTTAAGCAAGAAGTAAGTGTTGTGGGCAAAGGTAGGCTGACCAGATCTCACCTTTAACCGGGGACAAATAGGAAATAGACATATTTCAGTACTTCACCAAAATCAATGCAGTCCTGCAGTTTGCATTTTTCCTATGCCTCCCCGGCTAAAGCTGAGGTCTAGTCAGCCTAAGCAAAGGACAAATGCACTCTGCATGCTAACACATTTTTCAAGGTATATGATGTAGGACTCACAGCTTTGATCTCCAGCTACTTATTTATCCACTACAGCCCTCAGAAGTAATATTGTGCTGAGAAATGTTGCACCATATGAAACATAGGAGAAAAATGTGTTGGAATAGGAAAAAATCTGTTGGAATATGCAAAAGATGTGCTAGAATAGGAGAAAAATATGTTGGAGTAGGTGAAAAATTTGCTGGACTAGGCGAAAAGGAGGAATATTTTGCATTGTAGAAAAGAAGAAAACATTTGCGAAAAAAAGAGAAAAATATTGAGTTTTTCATGAAAAGTCGTGTGACAAATTTTTCTCACTTTTCGCCCACCACTTCCTGTGGGCTCAGTGTACAAAGTATGAACCCAAAGTATGAAAGTGGGCCTAAAACCCAACCTGTCAAGCACGGCCCATAGGTATTGCCACTCCACAGAGTTGAAGGCTTTATCCACATCCAAGGAGGCAACAGCATGACATCCCTGGGCATCATGGGGTACTTGAAGATGCATATACAACAGCCTTCTGATGTTATCTGTCGTGGATTTCCCTGGGATGAATCCAGTCTGGTCAAGGTGAATAAGACTGGAGATGATATGATTCAATCAATTCAAGTATCTTTGCCAAGATTTTCACGTCTGAAGTAAGAAGAGATATGGGGCAGTATGATTCACAGAGTGTTGCATCTTTCCTAGGCTTGGATATCACCTCAATGGAAGCACCATTCACCGAGGGGGTGGGGTACACCAGCATCCAAAACCAAGAGAAAGGCTACAAGTAATTGAGGTGTTATTACATCAATATAACGTTTAGACCTTTCAATGGGCAGATCATCCAATCTGGGAGATTAACCATTGGATGTGGCCTGAGTAGCCTCTACCACTTCCCTTAAAAGGATTGGAGAACCCACATAGCATCTGTCTTCATGGAACAGGACCGGTAGGTTACATCAAGAAAGATAGGACATCAGATCTTCAGAAGATATGAGCAGTCTATATTGATAGAGACACTGATAAAAGCTATAGAATCTGTTGTGGTGAGCAGGCAACCAGCTTTATTACGAAAGTAAAGGATCGGATTGCGGTCAAGATAATATTTGACCAAGCGGGCAAGCATTTTCCCCGCTTTGTCACCATGTTAAAAAACTCCCTGATGTGCACTGAATACCCTAAAAACATTTAACTCCGAGAGATACAATTTAAGATGCAAGGAAGCAGCGAGAAATGCAGCATAGGCATCCTACCCACAACTGGCAGCATAATCCTGTTCAGCTGTACAGGCCTCATCTTCCAGCCATCGAGCCTCTGTGGAGTGGCTTTGAGAAGGCAGATGCCAGTGAAATCAGCGAGCCATGAGCACAAGCTTTAGCTGCATCCCACAATACAGTGTTGCTGGTCACCCCCATATTAGCAGTAAAGTAGTTCGCCAGGTCAGCCTCGTGGGGGGAGGCAATGGCCTCCACATCGAGCCAGGTGGGGCATAACGTCCAGTTGCAGGTCCGTGGGGAACCCCAAGATTTAGATGGGGGTGATCCGACACCACCCAAGACAGGTATTCACAGGAGGACACCCAGCCCCAGGTATCCCGAGGCATAAACACATGGTCAATATGGGACAGGGAGTAGTGCATAGAGGAATGACAGGAATACCCAAGGTCTGTTGGGTGACAGGAGCACCAGGTGTCTACCAGGCCCCTGTCGCCCACCCAACCACCAAAGGTCAACTGAGTGCAAGATACAACAGTCAACACTACGCCTAGTCAGTCAAAGTTGCTATCAAGAATAATATTAAAATCACCCATGCAAACCACCTGGTGTCCAGATTGAGCAGAAGCAAATTCCATGGTGCCACACAGAATAGAATCAGTCAAGGGCAGGGGAATATAAAGGTTAACCATTACAAAGGGGGTACCCTCAATGGAGCAATCAAGAAACAGGTAACGACCATCCCTACCCGATTTAAGTTCTAGGAACTCGAAACATAAAGACCTTTTAAACATGATCCCAACCCCCCTAGCATGGGTAGAGAAAGTAAAGTGGTAATGACAGGATAACCAGGGCTTTTTAAGAGACAGAACCCTGGATCGCACCAAGTGCATCTTATGCAGGAGAACCACATCAGGGTCCTGGCAGCGTATCTAAGCCAACAACAGGGAACACTAAATGTTATTGTTTAAGTCCTGCACATGATAAGAATTTACAAAGTGAAACAGCCATTACGTTAGTAGACCTAAGCAAGAACCACAGCTATGCAGCCACGCACCAAGGGCAGCAGGAGGGCAGTCACCACTCCAGATAGGGGGAGAGAGAGGGAATAAAAAAAAGAACCATCCCAACCCTAACCAATCCCCAACCAATCCACAACCTGTACCCACCCAAACCTGGAAGAGACCTATACCCCAAAACAAAAAAGTACTACACCCCAACAGCAGGCACCATGGAAACAAAAACATTTAACCCCAGGAAAAACAGTGTAGAGCCAGTCAACCCACAGAATGTAGGATATGCCAGCAGGTGTTGTAAAGCAGAAACATAAAGTACCTGTGCCCAAAGCCGAGGTTTCACTCAATAGTGGGGGGTTTCAGGGGAGTGTAACTCAGCCTGGAGTCCCAAAAGATCACAACGCAGAAGTGCAATCACCCAGAGATGTGCAGGAGCTACAGAATTAGCATGTCACATAAGTACCAGTAGATTACGAAAGGTATGACACAGCGGTGGTACAAACCATCAAGCGATAAATAAACCAGCAGAAAATAAATGGAGCCATGGATCACCCATGGAGTGTAATTCCACGAAATAAAAGGAAAAAATATTTGCTCTCAGGACACAGGACCACCTAGCAGTGAGAACCCCAGATAAGTATACAGCAGCCGGGGTTCAAGAAGGAGATGCTGCAGGCAGAGTGGCAACAGACCAAGGAGCAACAGGAAGTACAGTCACACAGGGTAACACCCAACTTAGAGGACACACTCACCTGTGGGAGCCCCAGGTACAATGAGGTAACCAGGGTTCAGAGAAATGAGCAGTGTGGACTCACACGGGGGGCAGCAACAACAAGAGTAGCCTGTCATTAATATATAAAGAATAAAAAAAAAATACTTTCCTAAAAAAAAATTCCAGTAAAAAAAGGTATGAACACCCAGGTCAGAGGCCACACCCAATGGTGAGAACAATGCAGCAGTAGGTCCTAAAAGTGACACAACTCAGCAGTGCGGTCTCCCACAAAGGAACAGTAATGACAGGGATAACCATTGTACAGTAAAACAATGTTGTCACCCCCCACACACATCCCCCACATATGGTGCAGGGACCGCATACAGTGGTGGGAATTCCAGTCAAGTATGGCATGTCTAGGAGCACCAGAAGATAACACCATGTAGGAATTTGGTCCCAGACAGAGGTGTAACAGCAATAATAAATGAGAAGTCTAACAGGATAAATACTGATAAAACATAAGAACAGACCCACCCACCCCCAACTCCCCCACACCTGGTTCAGGGATCATATTCAGCGATGGGGACCCCAGAAAAGTATAACATCACCAGGAGTTCCAACAAACAACACAACACAAGAATGTGGTACCTAACAAAAGTACAACTATGACATGTATTACCAGCACAACAAAACAGGAATACCCCGGTGGGAGTCCCAGGCAAGGCTATCATGCCCAGGGACCTAAAGAAGGGCACAATGTATGGATGAGGTCCAAGGCTGAAACACAACAGTGAGATGCTTGAGAGAAGGGGGATGCACCCACCTCATAACAGATCTCATCAATATCCTGCAGTAGTTCTAATCAGGACCAGTATCTGTCACCATAACCTGGGGACCCAATAGGTCCAGACAGCAGCAAGTCCCACAGGAAAAGGACCCCCTGATCAAAACATGAGAGCGTCACTACAAGTACAGGAGGTCCCAGCTCTCCCGTGGGCCAGACAATGCCAGGCATCTGGTCCATCAGGGTTGGTTACCACTGCAGACATCAAAGGAATAAGGCATTCCAAACAAGTAGAGATTCTGCCGCAGGAGTAGAAGAGGCTATACAGAACTAGAGACTCTCCAACGAGGCCATTGCTTCCACATCAGAGGTGAAGAAATGAGCACGGTCTCCATGGGTAACCCGCAGACTTGCCGGGTACAGCATAGCATAATGAAGATTTCTATTTCTCAGATGCTGCTTGACCTCCTGAAATTTCAGCCACTGTTTCTGCACATCTGGCGAGAAATCTGCGAATATGGACACCTTGTGATTCTCATAGGTGAAGGGGCCCTTCAATTAGGCAAGATGTAATATGGCATCTCAATCATTGAAGTTCAGCAACTTGGCAATCATCGGGAGCCAGGGTGCCTCAGTGGGAACCCTGTGAGCACTCTCAAGAACAAAGCACGTAGACAAGTCCTCCTCACTAAAAGTTGATTTAATCCAAGTCTCCAGGAACTTCCCGGGTGATCTGCTCTCACACAGCTCCAGCAAGCGCACAATGCATATATTGGAGAGAAGCAGTTTATTTTAGAGGTCATCCGCCTTGCAAGAGAGGACCTGCACCTGGGTCTGCAAGGCTTTCACAGCCTCCTGAACTGGGAGCAGCACATTTTCTACCATCAAGACTCATCCTTGTACATGCGAGATGCTCTCTCTCATTGACTGCTGGTCCACTCTCAGGAGATTCAGGTCAACCTGGACATTGTCAATCTTAGTGGTTAAAACAGCTTGACAGATAGCAATAGCCTCCATGAGTTCTGCAAAGTGAGATCCTGTGGTATCCTTAGAGCCATAGGGTTGCGTCGGTGAAGCTGGTGCCGAGAGGCCTCCATAATCACCTTAAGTTCACCCTCAGCCATATGACATCTGACGTATTTGTGTAGCCTTGATTTATAATCGTGGATTACTTGACCATAGTTAGGGTGATGCACAGGGCAGAAGACCACACTCCAAGGAGACCAGTGGATGGAAGACCACAGGAGGATGGGCAAACACATCAAAGGAACAGGGTATAAGAAGATAGCTGGCTCCAAACTGCAATTCACAACATATGATACATTAGGAGATCAGAAAATGTAGAATATAACACCCATCTCACAGAAGGGCATGTGGCAAGGAGGTAAGGAGGATAACAATCTGAATAGAGGTGGACTGGGGTGCCCCATGGCAGCATCAAGTGGCTGCAAAATACAGGATAGCCTATTGGGGGGAGGTGTTCTGTGTGATAACAACAAAAAAGGAGGGTGCACTAAAAGTCCCAGGAGGGCTGGCAGGTCTAGAGGCGAGCTACACTGTCAGGAGAAACAGCAGGTGGGGCACACAGTAGCCAGGTGAAGGCCTAGGAGGTGGCCTTGGACAGATGGTGGCAGTGGCTAAGGAAGCACACCCAAGGGCAAAAAAAAATGAAAAAGGGTGAAGAGGGGGCAATGGTGGCATCTTGGTCGGTGCAGAGGCATTTGTGGAGTCAAAGGGGTACATCCAGCAGTGGTACAATGTAGGGGCCTGCTGTTATACAGGGGCCAATCTGTCCCCTGTGAAGGGCTCCCTGTGGTCAGGATACTGAGTGATTGAAGCCTCCACCCAATCTTATCAGGGCAGTGTATCAGGAGTTAATAAGGTGCACAGGCCTCTTCCTGGTTTGTTACTGCTGAGTGAAAGGCACAAGCACTCCAGTCTGCTGCCTTCCTGGGTCTCCCGAGATGCAGAACGGGTGCTTAAATAGCATACGGTGCTCAGACTCCAAGCAACCATGCAGGGCCCGACAACCCCCTCAGCTGTGCAATCAGTAGGGGGGACAGCCATGGTATCACGGTGCACGTGCTTTGTGCAGCAGGCGGTGACATTCTGACTGCTAGTTTGCATTACTGGTTACTGATTGGCGAGCACCTTTTGTCGCTGCCCAGTGATGGCCTTCATATACCCTGTCATTTCCATTGTATGGTGTCCTTTCATGGTGTATTTGTTCCTGCATTCTGCTCCATTATTGTTTACCGTGTATGACCTGGCCTGCCTGATGACGTTCTTGATTTTGCTGTTCTTCGACTACTCTGTTGCTGACCGTATCTGGCTGAGGACCTGTTCCATTGCTGACCTGGCCTGGCTGTGAACCCGCTTCCGTTACTGACTGTATCTAGCTGAGAACCCGCTCCGTTGCTGACCTGGTCTGGCTGAGAACCCACTTCTGTTACCGAGTGTATCTGGCTGAGAACCTGCTTCCATTTACTCTGTGCTGGTCTGTGTACCCGTTCCGTGTCTGACTTCCTGGCTACCAGTCACTCTGTGGGCTGCCTTGTCTCAGAGTGCCGTGCATTTCCAGCATACCACTTGTGGTCTCTGTTTTGCTCTCGCCTTACTTGGTGGTTGCTGTACGTTAGCCGGTTGCTCCGCGTGGCACTATATCTCTGTCGACCGTTAGCTAGGCATTCGTGCTATAGCTTCTCTCCATACCGCCGTTGGCGGAGTGTACAAGCGAAGTACCGGGGCAGTGTTCGATCACTGACTGTGTTACTCTGATCTCTCTGTGTCCTCCTCTCATACATTGCTGGGCTCACTTCCTTTGGGAGTTGCAGTGTATCTGGGCATTACCAATTGACCCCTTATGTACATGGACGTTCCAGGTAGAGTGTTGTATATCTCCATCTGCAGGAGCCTCAGGCTCAAGAGCCAGCATTGTGTTGCACCATCCTCATTAGAGGGGACACTGGTTGCCTACATCTCTATACTTGCTGTGCTGCGATCCACCCCTAGCGTTCTAGGGTTATTTCTGGGAGAGTTATCTCGGTCTGTTGTCATCAGATGCCAGGGTCAGTGTTGCCTCGATCCTTGGGTTCTGTATCGCCCATGTGTTTAGGTTGTGCCAGTAGTGTTGCCTCACTCCTTGGGTTCTGTGCCTCCCAGGAGTCTGGGTTGTGCCAGCAGAGTTGCCTTGCTCCTCTGGGTTGTGCCAGTCACCTTTGTCTGGAAAATCTACCATTTAGGTCCTGTTGTCAGCCCGCTGTCTACTTATCCTACTGCCTGTCCTGATCATAGCCAGGACTTCCACTGTCCAGTTTGTCATTATTCTCATAAATATCTCCCTACTGGACTGATACTGTTGTATATACTTGCCTGTATACCTACTCTGTTGTGTGGGCCCATAGGCCTATCTATGTATTTGAACATTTCTCTAATAAAGTTATTTTAACCTTACCAAACTGTTCTGAGTGTTCATCAAAAACCGTGACACTTGGTCGCACCAGAGTCAGGGACAGAGGGTCTGGGTTGGAGCAGCAGGCTCACCCAGGGAAGCGCCCCCTGCCGCCAACTCCAAGGGACAAATCCACCTAGAAAAGATATCCCACTGCAGCGGGAGACACAGGGCTCCAAGTCTGTTTTTTTTCTTTCCTCTTTTTTCCTCCCCTCCTTCTCCTTTATTTTCCCCCTAACCGAGAGGTGATGGCAGCAGGCCAGCAGATGACAGGGTATATAGTGGCAGCTGTGCTAAGAGCCTCACAGATGCATCTGCTCACTTCACTGCTCTGGACATGCTCCCCAGGCATGATCCCTCTGGTGCAATTCTGCTACTACATGTCAAAGGTACTGCACTTTCAGCAGCAGCCAAGGCACTCATCATAGGTAAGGCTGAGGATGTTAATAGCATGTGTTGTTGTTGCTGCTTGTTACTCCACATTAGTATTGTATGTTTGTGTGGCTGAGTGGGGCTTGAACTTGGAAGCCGTGATGATGACTGACAGGATGACTGTACATTTTTGAGTACTTTGCTTGTCCAGGGTCAGGCGTTCCAATTGTTTTCTTAAACAATATGTAGAAAGGCAGAGTGCTCCTTTTCAGTGGTGGAAAACTCCGTCTTTGCTTTTCAGCTAACTTTCTGGCTATGTCATCATCTCTATCCCTCTTAACTTCATCTGTATCTGAAGAAGAGAAGGATTTTGGAGGGATATATGCTAGAGCTATATCATCATCATCAGTCATCATTAGGTCATCCTCAGCATCGCCTGCCACTTCTTGCACACTACCTTTATATTCCACTAAGATTTTAGAGGTCTCAAACAATTTCTTTTTTCTTTTACTTTCACAGTGTTCACTACTGCTTTGAGAACAGATGTTTTGGTGCTTGTTTGTCTCACAGTCAGATGCAACAGATGTTTGAGCTGTTACACCTTCTTCCATTATGCCCTCATCAACACTAGAATGCAACTCATTTTCATCTTCAGTGTTCTTATATTTGTTTTCTATCGTACTGACACTGGTACTCGTAGAACTTTAAGCGGTACCTTGACAAACTGTGTCCTCCTCCAGAGGAGAGGGATCACCATCATTTATTTTACATGCTGCAGCAACCATGGCTGCAGTCAGTTTTTGACTACCTTTTACTCTCACTTCCCTGCACAGATCCTGCTCCTTTCCCCTCCCCCTGCCCCTTGTGCATTTGCTGGAATTTACTGACCTACTGTGTGTTTTTACTATAAAGTACACAACAGAACTTATGTTTTGCTTTGACCCTTAACAAAATACTGAATGTCATCTGGTATCAATCAAGCCTCAATCACACAGTTCACATCAGGGTCCCTGCCAACTGTCAGCTATTTTTTTATTTACTTATATATTTTTTTTTTCACTGTTTGTCCCCTTGTACCTATGACTGCAAAAAAAAAAAAAAAAACCCAAAACTTTCTTTCACCAAACTCCCCACAGCACAGATATATAGTAATAGCAAGATTGGGAAGGAAAATGGACCTCAGTTGCCTGTGTCTTTCAAATCAAATCAGTCAGACAGAATGTTGGAGTATTTGTGGTGAACCTCCTTTGCTCCCTTCCTGTGCCCCAGACTTCCCTAGTACAAATGTCCTGCCTACAAGACACCCCAAACTAAGCTTAAATTCCACTTTATTAGCCTATATATATACAAAACAAAAACAGGAACAGGGGCGCATATGGTGAAATAAGTATTATCAAGTGACCAATAAAAGATGTAAATGCACTCACGTTTAGATGTTGTCAGAGCTTTGATATCAAAGTTTTCTGACTTAAGGGCAAATGGAGAAATTTTCTCCTCTCCATTGGGGTCACTCTCTCCTCTTATTTCCTCAATGGAGTTTTCCAAATGGATCACAGCAAACCAAAAACAATGAACAGCAGGCAGACTCTTTTAAAATTTATTAAAAAAAACAATAAAAACTGGCTATAACGCTAACGCGTTTCGCGGTGATAAACACCGCTTTATCAAAGCTTAACAAGCCAACACCAATAAAAACATATATATATAGAAACGAGCCTGCCTGAACCTAAGCTATTTATATATGTTCACAAAAGTGGGTCAATTATCAACCGCTAGGGTAAGGATTCAAACAAACCTATCATACCTCCACCGGACGGTCACCCGGTCCTGCACATGATCCATGATCCAATTGGAAGACGTACACACCACGTGACACGTCCCGTGGAGAGACAGACAGGCTGTATGATGATCCACATGACTCCCTATCCCGGAACACATCCGAACAATGCATTATGGGCAATGTAGTCATACATACAGAAATGTAGTTATACATACAGAATATCGCCATCTAAATCTCAATGAGCCAAACCCGCTGATGCCTATGGGCAGATATCATAGTAACATAGTAATTTAGGTTGAAAAAAGACTTGCGTCCATCTACTTCAACCCTTTTCCTATTCCCGTTTACCATCGTTGATCCAAAAGAAGAGATTTCTCCCTGGATCAACAAGCCCTAACTAAATATTAATCCCAATACTAACGTACATAGCCCTCTATGTTATGCTCTTTTAAATAAGTATCCAGGCCCCTTTTAAAGGCATCTAATGTATTTGATAGTACCACCTCCTCAGGAAGTGAATTCCATACCTTTATTGTCCTTACTGTAAAGAAACCCTTCCGCTGTTGTAGATTAAATCTCCTTTCCTCAAGTCTAAGCGGGTGGCCCCTTGTCCTGTGTACTGTTATGTTAATGAACAGGTCTTTGGCGAGCCCTTTATATGGGCCTTGAACATACTTATATAGTGTTATCATATCCCCTCTAAGACGCCGTTTCTCTAGTGTGTACAAGTTTAATTTTTCTAGCCTCTCTTCATAACTAAAACTTTCCATTCCCTTACTAGTTTTGTAGCCCTCCTCTGCACTCTCTCTAGTTCCATAATGTCCTTTTTCAGAAAGGGCGCCCAGAATTGCACAGCATATTCTAGGTGGGGTCTTACCATGGACCTGTAAAGAGGCATAATTATATCTTCCTCCCTTGAGTCAATACCCCTTTTAATACATGCCAATTTCTTATTGGCCTTTGCAGCTGCCAGCTGGCACTGCATGCTACTCCCAAATCCTTTTCATTAGTAGATTTCCCCAGAGAAACACCATTTAAACTATATGTTGCATTTTTATTATTATACCCAAAATGCATAACTTTACACTTGTCTATATTGAATCTCATTTGCCATTTGCCTGCCCAGTTACTCAATTTGTCCAAATCCTCTTGTAATGAAGACATATCCAGTTCAGACTTTATTATCCTACTTAATTTTGTGTCATCGGCAAACACTGATACATGGCTCCCTATGCCCTCTGGGAGGTCATTAATAAACAAATTAAAAAGAAGAGGACCTAGGACAGATCCCTGAGGTACTCCACTTATCACTTTTATCCAACTGGAGAACTTGCCATTTACTACCACTCTTTGCATTCTATCTTTCAGCCAATTTCCGATCCACACACAAACATTTTCCCCTAGGCCTATTTCATTCAATTTGTACAGTAACCTCTTGTGCGGAACTGTATCAAATGCCTTGGCAAAGTCTAAATAGATCACATCAACTGCCGCTCCCTCATCTATATTATTACCCACTTTTTCATAAAATGCGATCAAGTTCGTTTGACAAGACCTGTCTTTCACAAAGCCATGTTGGCTATTGCTAATGATATTCCTGTTCCAGCAGAATTCTTGAATATATTCCCTTAGCAACCTTTCAAACAGCTTCCCTACCACAGATGTCAAGCTTACAGGTCTGTAATTTCCTGGCTGTGACTTTGATCGCTTTTTAAATATGGGCACCACATCTGCTTTACGCCAATCCATGGGCACCATACCTGAAATAAAAGACTCCCTGAAAATCAAATATAACGGTCTGGCCAGGGTCTGGCTTAGCTCTTTAAGTACCCGTGGGTGTATACCATCTGGCCCCGAGCTTTGTCTACCTTAACACTATTCAATTGTTTTAACACCTTTTCTTGTGTTAGCCAGTCCCATACTTGCTGTGACTGTTCTGTAACAGTAGCTTGCAGATTCTTGTCCATTGGGTCTTCCTTGGTAAAAACATAAGAAAAGAAATTATTTAAAATATCTGCCTTCTCTCTGTCACCTTTGACCATCTTACCCGTTTCAGATAACAAGGACCCAACATTATCAGACTTTAATTTTTTGCCATTAATGTATTTAAATAATTTTTTCGGGTTGCTTTTGCTCTCCTTAGCAATATTTTTTTCATTCTCCAGTCTAGCTAATATAATAGCCTTTTTACAGTTTTTGTTGACATTTTTGTATTTTGCAAATGCCTCTGCTGATCCCTCAGCTTTGTAATGTTTAAATGCCGCTTTCTTGTTATTTATTTCATGAATTACTTTACTGGTTAGCCACATTGGCTTTAATTTGCTTCTTTTGTATTTGTTTCCAACAGGGATAAATTTATATGTGTATTTTTGCAATGTTATTTTGAAGGCATTCCACTTACCTTCTGTGTTTTTTCCTGAAAATATTTTATCCCAGTCAATGAGACCAAGGGATGCATTAAATCTGCTAAAGTTGGCCTTTTTAAAATTCAGTATTTTGGTGGAACCCATACCAAATAGCTTTTTTGAATTAATCTCAAAAGATACCATGTCATGGTCACTATTCCCCAAATGCTCCCTAACTTGGATGTTAGAGATAAGTTCTTCATTGTCAGTTATTACCAAATCCAAACATGAATTCCCTCTGGTTGAGGTCTGCACTAGTTGTGACAAAAAATTGTCATTTAACAAGTTCACAAACTTGCTGCTTTTAGCAGAATTAGCTGTTCCATTTTTCCAGTCTATTTCTGGATAATTAAAATCCCCCATAATTATAGTTCTCCCTAATTGAGAAGCCTTTTCTATTTGCATTAATAGCTTTGATTCTTCAAGGTCACCAATGTTTGGTGGTTTATAACAAATACCCACTAATATTTTCTGGGCAGTTTTACCCCCAGTGATTATTTCAACCCACAGGGATTCCACATGTTCACTACTGTCATCACATATATCTTCCCTCAATTGAGGCAATAATGCTGGTTTGACATACAGACAGACCCCACCACCTCTTTTGTTTGACCTATCTTTTCTAAATAACATATAGCCCTCCAAATTGATTGACTAATCATGTGTGTCATCCCACCATGTTTCTGTTATGCCTATCAAGTCATAGTTTTCAATTTCAGCTACCAGCTCCAGTTCCCCTGTTTTACCAGTTAAACTTCTGGCATTTGCAAGCATACAATTTATGCCACTGCTGTGTTCCATTTGTGATTTAGTTTTGATGTGGTTTATATGCTTCTTCCTATCATCTGTACTAACCCCGCCCCCAGATACTCCCACCTGGTTATTAACTATATCGCCTTCCCTTTCTATACTATCTATTCCAGTATTTATTGGCCCCTCCCCCCCTTCCTAGTTTAAAATCTCCTCCAACCGTCTAGTAATCCTCTCCCCAAGCACTTGAGACCCTCTTGCATTCAGGTGCAATCCATCCCTGCTATAGAGATTGTACCCCAAAGCAAAATCAGCCCAGTGCTCTAGAAACCCAAAGCCCTCCTTCTTACACCAAGACTTCAGCCATGCAATATCCAATCCAATCAATGAACAGGGATACCTCAGCACAATAATCAGAACCCTCCAAATGGCTGGACACTAGGATTAATGTCCTCATATCATATAAATGCAAATAAAGCACAATTCCACAATAATAATGATTTCTTAAAAAACAACACATTAAAAATAAAATAAAATAAACTAACCTAAACAAAGTAAAAAGAAAAAGAATAACAAAATAAACATAATAAAAAAATAATTAGAATGAAAATTTATAATAAAAAAATATATATGAAAAATAATAAAAAAATTAATAGATTAATAAATAATGAACATCAACAATTAAATATAAATTAAAAATAAATAAATGAATAGATAATGATACCTAATAAATATATATATATATATATATATATATATATATATATATATATATATATATATATATATATGATAAGTGTAGAACAGTTAATGAATAGATTGAGAAAAACTATATCGAATAAAGATATACAGTGAAAATAATACCAATCAGATGATTGGATAAAGGTGAAAAGAATATAAGTGTTTGTAAGCTAATATTTAAAAAAAAATTTCAAAAATTCAAATCCTAGGGACCTCAAGACTCTCATTGAGACCATACAGTACCATAGTAGAAAGGCGAAAAATCCAATAAGCCTCTCTATTATTGAGGCATCTTATCCTATCAAAATATGTGGAATCATGTATATGTTCTATGGGAACCACCCTCATATCCGAAATCCTCTTATCATGATGGTAAAAGAAATGTTTAGATACACTATGTTGAAGGAATCCATTTTGGATATTTCGTCTGTGCTGACCTACTCTAGTCCTACATTTTTGGGTAGTTCTGCCCACATATTGCAATCCGCAAGTACAACTCAAGAGATAGACAAGAAAATCTGTATCACAATTCATCAATGATTCTATTTAGAAAACTTCTGATGTCACCATAGATTTAAACCATCTATTTTTATTAGACATGAAGCAGCAAGTCTGACACCGTCTTTTAAGGCATCTAAAAGCTCCTCTTGCTATTCTCACTGGACCTTTAGGGGATGACATTTTAAAATTTGTTGTGTTTAAAAATGAAATCTCACATTGTTTATCCCCCTCATTACTCCTTATATTGGGTTTTTTAAACCTACTGGGAGCAATAATGTTTTTTATGGTTTTAGCCCTCCTATACACTATATTAGGTTTTGGAGTTACATGTTGTTTCAATAGTGGATCCTTGAGGAGTAATTCCCAGTGTTTATCAAAAATTCGGTATACTTCATGTGAATTAGAACTAAATCTGGTGATGAAAGAAAGGCATTTTTCTTTACCTCTTATCTTCTTAATCTCAGTTCTAGATGATGGTGACCAACCTCTTGCTCTTTTGCAAGAGTCTTCTAATAAGCTGATTGGATAACCTTTTTATAAAAACCTGTCCATCAGTACCAGAGCTTGTTCATCATAATCACAGGTGGTGGAGCAGTTTCTCCTGATCCGGCGAAACTGTCCATATGGAACATTTCTTAACCACTTCATGTGGTGGCAGCTGTCGAACCTGAGGAAGCTGTTCCTATCCACCTCCTTAAAATAAGTTTTATAATGCATTGGTGTATCTATAATTCCCCTTAATTCAAGGTTCAAAAATTGTATATTATTCTTATGGATATTACTTGTGAATTCAATCTTCCAAATATTTTGGTTAGGGTGACTAACAAATTTATGTATATCTGAAACATCTCCATTCCAAATAATAATAATGTCATCAATAAACCGCTTATAGAGAACCAGATTTGCGCCAAAGGGGTTATTTTGGTGAGCCAAATGTTCTTCCAAATACCCCATAAACAAATTGGCGTAACTAGGAGCGAATCTGGTTCCCATTGCAATACCTTTGACTTGTAAAAAATGATGATCATCATTAAATTCAAAATTATTATGAGTCAGAATAAAATAAATTGACTCTAATATGAAATCACTCTGTTTAGACGGCATTAATTTATCCATATACAAATAATATCTAATGGCTTTCAATCCTCCGCCATGAGGAATATTTGAATAGAGGGAGGTGACATCTAAAGTCAACCAAGTATAATCCTCACTCCAAACAAAATTTTGGATATTCTCAATAAGATGTTGTGTATCTTTTAAACAAGAAGGTAGACCTACCTAGTTTGATACACACAAGGGGTGCCCCTTGTTTTGTCTTCCCCCTCCTTTTTTCTATTTCTACACTTTATTAGCCTGTCTTCTCTACCTCAAAAATTAGCTATCTTTTTTCATCTCCCAAACATACAATGGCGTTCTGTGGGAATGACAACCCTTTAATACTAGGTATCCTTGACAATCTTGCATTGCATATCAGTGCAAGATGGTCATGTCATGCCTTTAAACAGCTCAATCTGTAAATGCAGTAGTATTGCAATTGTCCCATTGCGATTACTATGTAGTTGAGCAAAAGTAGTAATTGCAATGATACAAACCACTTTTTTCCAATGCAATCTGTTCATGTAGTTGCTGTGCTGTGCTGATGCACTGTGCTGATGCGAGGTGAGGAGGGATTTCAGGCAAAGAAGAGACTAATGTGACAGGGGAAGACACAGCTCCATACACACAGACAGAGCGATGGCAAATAAGGAAAAAGAGAGGACTGCGAAAAGAGACTTCACTGGCACTGAGAAGCATCTGTCTGATGTGCGAGTCTGTCTGAGATATGCACAGCCTATCACATCTGAAAAAGTGGTTTGTCCCGTTGTGATTTCTTCTTTTGTTCCACTACATAGTAATCTCAACGGGACAATTGCAATACTTCTACATTTACAGATTGTGCTGTTTAAAGGCACAACATGACCATCTCGCGCTGATATGCAATGCGAGATTGTCGTGTCCACTTTTTGAACACTGCGACCTGCTGAATGGGGCTTAAAGCAGAGCGATGTAAAAAATGCGCTATTTCAAAAGTAAACTTAATACTATGCTTGTGGGAAAAGAAGGGAAACTTGCCATGTGGTGGGGAAAAATTCAGTCTTCCCATTGATTAAAATGTAATGAGCTAGGTGAAAAAAGCAGGAAAATTTGTGAAAAAGTTGCTACACGCTGCTGTTTCACTTTTGAGGCAAAAACTTTCACCCATCCCTAGAAGCAGAACAAGAATTGAATAACATAAATTGGAACCTTATTGGCTTATGTGAGACTCATAAAAAAGACAAAGATTTAGTAAAATTAGAGGATGGACACTGGCTTTACTATAAAGGAACTAACAATGGGCGATGTGGAGAAATAGGATTCTCGATTAACAAACTCAATCGTAAAAGTAGAAAGTATTTCTGAAAGAATCGCTTCCTGAAATATCTGTGTTCTTCAAATCATTCAAGTTTATGCCCCTACAAGTAGCCACAGTGATGTTGAAGTTGGAGAATTTTATGATGATTTATTATACCCCTGCAAACAAAACCATTACCAATACAATTTAAAATGGGAGATTTCACTGTAAGAATTGGTAAGATCCAAAATGCTGAAAAAGCGCTCAGACCAAATGGAGCTGGAAAAAGGGATAACTGAGGCAACACACTGATCAAATTTTGTACATCATGAATTAATTCTGCAAGAAGAAGACCCAGAGAAAATTGACATGGAAAAGCCTTAATGGTAATACAAGTGAAGACAGCTTCATAATTGCAAATAATAAAACAATATTCGACTGCTCAGTCTTAAATCATTTTAACACTGGAAGTGTCTGTGCAAAAATGAAAATTGACTGCAGGAAAGAAAGACAATTATGAAGTCAACAATCATGAAGATTGAAACTACCCGGATATTGAAACATCATAAGAATTTTGAGTTAGCAGTCTGATCGCTTCAGTATACTGCAAGACATTCCAGACACAGATGTTTCAATCCACAATGAAAAGTTTATTGAGACAATCATAGATGTTGCCCATGTCCCTGCACTTACTGTAAAACAAGAAATAACAACCTGAATATCAAAATAAACAGTTGCCATGATGAAAAAGTATGGAGAAATTAAGCAAAATGGTAATATTAAAAACATGGTAGAATATGTAGAAATGTGCAAGACCATAAGGAAGTTCATAAAATAAAATGAGCATGTTCAATGTTCAGCTCAACTAAAGCACACTGGATGAAAATCAGGGGCTAAGAAAGCAAAAATAAATATGGTCACATATAGGAGCCAATTGTTAGCTTTAAAGTTTGAAAAGCTTATAACAGCAAAAACTCATCTACAAATACTAAAACGAGTGGTAGAATTTTATTCATCCCTTTATAAGGATGAAGCACAACAATTGAATATGGTGCCAGAGTTGAAGTTGTGCCAGGTGTTTTAGTAGAACAAGTAGAAGCTGCTATAAAATTGATTAAGAATGGCAAAGTAGTTGAACCTGATAAAGTTACTGTTGAAAATTGATGGAAAGCCAGAGGTCAACCCTTTTTCAAAACCCTAGCTAACATATATCAACCACTCTGCAAAGTGCCTGGAACATGGGAAAATGCAGAAGTCATCCTACTGCACAAAAAAGGTGAGAATCCAGATCTAAAAAGGTACTATCAAGAAGAACGGACACAAAGCAGTACAATCAAAAGAATAAGCAGAATCACAGGGTCAGGATTATGTGGGCTATGACCACTAGTCTGGCTGCTCATCACTTTGCCTTCCACCTCAGCATTAGGTTCCATGCTGGAGCTAGTCCCAGATCCTGCTAAACAGTCACCACCCCTACTAGTCTGTAGCTGCTGTGTGGTAGAAGGACTGCTTCTGGATGAGAAGTGTGACTTAGGGTCCCCTTTTGTCACACTTACCATCATCTCCTCCTCAGAATGATAAGGCACACTGGTAGCAGTTGCAGCAGGCACGGGCAGCTGACCTGTCCTGCTCACACTGCCACCCAGTTCTTCTTCACTATTTTCCCACAGATGCCAAGTGAAGAAGTTGGGGGACTGGGCATCTGGGGAATCTGGGCTCCCATACCCTTCCATGCTGGTGATGGTAACGTATGACGGTCCTGCCAGCTCCTCCTTATTTTCTTAATACGGGTGGTCATTCTGTTAGACAACACTATGAGCCTCTGCTAGCCTTATGTTGCTAACTAAATTGCTAGGAAATTGCCTTCTACACTCTGTATCCTTCTAGCTGCTTATTTCTCCATTTCACTTCCTGGTAACATCATGTTTTTGGTGCAAATATACGAGATACACAAAGTAAATAGGAAGGAAGTTTTTACCCATTGAAAGACCCATTGACCCATTTAAATATTTTTTAGTGTAGGCAAAATGGAGGATGTTTTAAACATTTTGCTATCGGCAAGTCTTATTTTCTTAAAATTATCTCTTTAAAAATAATAGCAAGCATAGCATCAGGCTTAGAGAAAGAAAAGGCCTGAAACCAATTGCATGCCCTACTGGCCTAGTATGAGATGCAGGTGGCAAATTACACTTTTGACATTCTGGCATTTGCTGCTGCTATAATTGCTGCCACTGAGTCATCTAAGCAACTGGAGGATTAGGCTGCTGCATGGGACTAGGATCATCAGCACTGATATAAGACAGGAGATAGTATAATGATGCTTTTACTTGCCACTGTCTCTAGTGTTGCTGCATTTGATTGCTTTCTGCCAAGTTGCCATGTGTGCTCAGTGCACCACAGTGTTCAATGGGTGGACATGAACTGCCAGATCCTTATATCTACAGATTCGTAATGAGCTGATGGGGAGGTAATGGAAGCAAATGATGTACACCAGAGGAGGAGGTAGAGGACCCTGAGGATGTGTACATTTTCATGCACCTGGAAAACAAAGTGGGTATTAAACTCCCCTTTTTCACAACCTTATCACACATAGTGCAAAGTGCAGTTGCTGATGACTGCACTGTGCCTTCCTCAAGGGAAAAACATCTCCACAGTCATGATTTCTAACATCAGCACTAGAGCTATGACAAGGCGTATTGGTGGCTGTTAGGGTGTGTATCCTTCAAAACTGTAGAACAGTAGCCTAGGCCCAGTAAAGGTTTACAGCAACACTGGGAGCACAAGTACATAAATCTCAAGGAGAACAAAGTAAACTAAAATAGAATGATTTCTTAACCACACAACGGATACCAAACCCAAAGCCAAGCACGGACACAAGGACCAAAGTAGGTAGTCAGCGAGGCAGGGGAACAGAAGCCAGAAGATGTAGTCAGCCGGGCCAAGTATCTGAAGCCAGGATACGTAGTCAGCCAGGCCGGAGTCAGGAACCAGGATGAGTAGTCAGCCAAGGTCAGGGAGCCAGAGAGCAGCGTATGTCTGGAGCATTCCAAATCAGGCACCAGAGAAGAATCAGACAAATCAGGTCAAGGAGCAACAACTGGAGCTAACACCACGTAAGGACAACAGCTGAGAGTGAGAACAGATAATAAATATGCCCAGGCTGGAGAAGGAAGTACAGAGTACCTCCCAGCCAATAGGATAAGAGGAGGCAGTGACGTGCCAGAGCTCCATATGGGTGCGCATGCATGCGTATACGCAACCCATCGGAGAACACAGGAAGGAGCCGCATGACCTCCGAACAACGGCCGGGACAGTCCCAGCAGCTAGAATAAGCCACACAAGCACAACAACCCTGCCCAGACAACGTGAAGGAGAGAACGGATTGTGGAACAGCCAGACCAGGCCAGGACAGTCCCCTCATCCGCACCACCTGCTGCGAGAAGGGAACAAGAGGTACCCTAACAGTGGCAAATGGAATCTATCCAAGTCCAATATCACTGCTTTCTGAGCCCAGTTCCATGGTGGTCATGGTGATCTGTGGTACACTAGCCTTCTCATTATCATCCTGCTGCTGTGACAGATGAACATCTACCTCTGGCACTCAGCAGCAGGTATTACAGTATCAGCAAACTCAGCAATGTCACTATTGGTGGAGGCCTGTGATGCACATCCCCATTTGCAACTCTTTCAAACCATTCTTTATTGCCTTCTTCCAAAAATATTCTCATACCTCCTTCATACCAGTTGTTCCACCATCATCCTCACTCTTATCACTTCGCCACCACAACCAGTCTCTTGGTTTGGGACTGGTTGGGATGACAAGTGTGACCGAAGGTTCCCTTCTGTCAACTTGCCATCACCTCCTTAGATGAATGCATGGTGGCCGCAGTAGCAGCACGCTCAGGTAGATAATGTGTGATACTGCTGATACTGCTAGCCAGTTGAGCCTTCTTCAATATACTTCCTTAGAGGGACAATGCAGGTGGGGAGTAAGAATCACTGGGTAAGGAATATGTGAGTGCCTTTTACTGCTGGTGTTGCTGACTTCTTCAAACACCTCAATATCAGCAGCATCAGCAACATCAGGGTCCATTCATCTTCTCTAGCTGGTCACATTGCTATCCATCACTCCAAACTTTCTTTACTTTTATTTCAACTTTTTCTCTCTCTCTGCCTTCTTCCACTCTCTTTGTCTCCTAAACTACATCATATTGTTTGGAGGGAAATGGAACCGTTCTCACAGGAAATTATCAAAATTATAGAAAATCTATAGGTTTCTCATGGGTAGGAATACCCATGGGGAAAGCAGATAATCATGCCTTTTTTACAAGAATTCCTGTGGGAAAAAAAATCATGACTTGTGGCCCATCCATATGCCTCAGTACAGATGCTGAGGTAGCCCATTAGTAACACAACCTTCCTCTGAATATTCTCCATTAACTACAACCCTCTGTCTCTTGTCATTTAGCCAATGACTTATCCTTGCATGTAATTTTATGTCCAGACCCAAACACTGCAGTTTATTAATGCATCTTCTATGAGGAACAGTGTCAAATACCTTTCTGAATTCTAGGAAAGCTATGATATTAACATTAGTTACCCAGTTAGCAAAATCTGTGAGGTTAGTTTGACAAGATCTCCTTGAAATTACCCATGCTGTTTAGGATCTTGCAAGCCATTTAAATTAAGAAATGTAACAATTTTTTCCTTGAACATGGTTTCTATTAATTTACCCAGTACTGATGTAAGACTTACTAGCCTGTAGTTGCCAGACTCTTCCTTGCTATCTTTTTTGTGAAGCAGTACTATATGATACTTTCCAGTCTTCTAAAACTATCCTTGTCAATTGTGACTGAATAATTTGGTTTAAAGTTTTGCCAGAGCACTCCTAAGTTCTTTTAATAACTTTGGATGCATCCCGTCTGGTCCCACTTATTTATTTGTTTTTGCCTTAGAGAGGTGAAGTATATATTTTATAAAAAGCATGCTTTTCTATTTTTCTTTTCTCACAGATGTCTCTTCCTGTCAGCTAGACCATTATTCTTATTTACCTAACTTCCATCTCTTGTATTCAGTATATTCATTGTTTAATTTTTCTTCTTTCACTTGTATATTTAAAAAAGTTTTGTCCTAGATTTTTATTGTCTGAGCAACTTTTTCCTATGCTTGTACTTTGGCCCATCTAATAATGCATTTAGTTTCCATCAGCCTAGCATTGTACAGATACCTATCTTCCTGCTTTGGAGTAACACATTGATTCCTTTTTTTTTCTTTTTTAATTGTTTATAAGACCAAAAGTGTACATACACAGCATTATGGGAAAAAAATACAGAGGCAGAGCATTCAGAATGTATACACAGTCAATGGTACTGAAAATAGATATGAGCCAACATATAGTCTTCATATTTTACCATAAACCACCACAACTAACTAAATTGTGGATTTGGTCAATGTCTTAAATAGAGCAGACATGCTAATGTGGGAGAGCTAAGGGAAAGTAATATGTTATAAAAAAGCAGTATTGTGCCTCCCCTAGTTGTAAATATCTTACATGAGATTACCTTGGCATAAGGTCTTCAAAGATATTTTTATTCTTATTATTGTTTATATCCAAAAGGGACTTTCTATATAACCTGTGAAATGCTGAATAGTCTTCCATAACTAAAGAGCAGTGGCTGCCACATTAGTCAGTGAAGACTCCAGTTGTGGTCCCAGAAGATATATTTGCACAGGAGATATGTTCCCATGCAGGATGGCAATGTCTAGAGCTACAAGGTATAAGAGGTATTCGGGTTTGCATACTCTCTCGCATATTGTACCTGCATGACTAAACAGTAAAAGTAGAAATCTGGGAGTGCTATACCCCCCTCCAAATGCAATCTATGTAAGGTCACCAATTTTATTTTGGCCTTTTTGCCTCCCCATAAGAAGATGGCGGTAAATCCCTCCAACTCCAGAAAATATGATTTAGGAATATCCACAGGGGAGCACCGGAAAACATAGAGAAATCTCTGAAGAAACACCATCTTAATCAGGCTCGAACATTCTATCACATTGAGTAGGAGTGCATGCCAAGCAGCCGTTCTATCCCTGAATGTGTTTTTATTTGGGACCAGGTTATGGTTCAAGAAGTCATGCAATGAGGCTGAGACTGAAATGACGAGGTATTTAAAGGAGTTGACATCCTTCAGTGGACAAGGCTTAATGATGTTGGATCTTGAGGTGGGTCTAAGAGAAAAAGAGAAGACTTGGAACAGTTAACCATCTGGCCAAAATGGTACACTAGCTCCAACAATCACCCCAAAGAGCACCAAGTGTCACCCAAGAACAAGAACATGTCATCAGTGTACAAGGCAATCTTCTCCTCCATCCCCTGGATGTGGAAGCTCATAGTATCAAGATCCATCCTAAAAAGTGAGGCCAGAGGTTCTATAGCCAAAGCAAACAATGCTGGAGACAATGGGCAGACCGAAATCTGGAGACTCCCCCCCCCATATATAGGATCTGGACCCAGTAAATGAATGTTGGACCGAAGCTGAACAAGGAGAGAAACTCGTATAAGTAACACCACTCCACGAAGTCAAAGGCATTGGCCTCATCGAATGACACAACCGCCCAATTTCTAGTATTTTCATGAGGAAGGTTCAAGTGCGTGAATAAACATCTGAAATTATGCATGGCGGACTTTCCCAGCATGAACCCTGTCTGAGACAGATGAATCAGTGTTGATATCACTTGATTCAGTCTACTCGCCAAGATTTTGGCAAGAATTTTGGCATCAGTCTTCAGGAGCCAAATGGGCCAATTAGACTCACAAATGTAGGGATCCTTCACTGGCTAGGGAAGCACTACAAATGAGAATGTATTCATGTAGGGTGGGAGAGAATCATTGTAGAAGGTGGCAAATTAGGTATTAGGTAAGTAAGATGCCAGGGTCTCTGCATTAGTTTTGTTCCATTAAGGTGGCAACTAGTGTTGAGCGAGCGTGCTCGGCCGATGCTCGGATCGGCTCGAGCATCGCTCTGCTCTGCACATGGCGGTACTCGTACGAGTACCGCCATGTGCTCGCCCGACATGCTCGGGTGAAGAGGATCTGTGCCGGAAGAGGCACAGATCCGAAGACGCTCCGCTGGACCACCAGGGAATGGAGGTACGGGGGCATTGCGGAGATGAAGGGGGCATTGCGGAGATGAAGGGGGACATTATGGAAGAGGGGCATAGACTCTATGCCCCTCTTCCACAATGTCCCCCTTCATCTCCGCTATGCCCGTCTTCCACAATGTGCCCCTTCATCTCCGCTATGCCCCTCTTCCACAATGTCCCCCTTCATCTCCTATGCCATAGCGGAGATGAAGGGGGACATTGTGGAAGAGGGGCATAGCGGAGATGAAGGGGGACATTGTGGAAGAGGGGCATAGAGTCTATGCCCCTCTTCCACAATGTCCCCCTTCATCTCCGCTATGCCCCTCTTCCACAATGTCCCCCTTCATCTCCGCTATGGCATAGGAGATGAAGGGGGACATTGTGGAAGAGGGGCATAGCGGAGATGAAGGGGGACATTGACCAGGCACCCTCCGCTCATCAGAGCAGGGGGTGCCTGGTTTAATGCTCGAGTGCTCCCATTCATTTGAATGGGGCTCGGGTGCTCGGCCGAGCACTCGAGCATCAGGGGGTGCTCGGTCAGAGCACCCGAGCACCCGAGCATCGGGGTGCTCGCTCATCTTTAGTGGCAACCCATCTCTGTCTGGGGCTTTGTTGTTCGTGAGTGACTGCACTGCCTCCACCACTTCCCGAGTTGTGATAGAGGTGTCCAGCATTTTTCTATCCTCAGAGGAGAGGCTGGGTAAACCACAAACTTGGAAAAAGGACTTTATCTCTGATAGTGACCTGGTAATCTTAGAGCTATATAATTGCAAGTAGAAGTTGGTGAATTGCTGATTAATCTCCTGGCCACCAGTCAAAATGTGACCAGAATCATCAAGAATATAAGCAATATAATTAGATCCCTGGTTAGTTTTAATCATCTTACCCATTTTTTCTCCATTTTCAAAGATGTTTTCTGCCCTGTAAAACATTTGGGTGCTGTTAATGTCAGAGAGACACAGATTCAGATTCAAAGCAGCAGCCTGGAATGTATCATAAGCTGCCACAGTAGCTTTTTTAAAGTACGACCATTCAGCCTCCCTGGCCTCCTCCTCAAGGACAAAAATAGGGATGGATGAAAGTTTCTGCCTCAAACTGAAATCAGCGAAAAATGGCACTTTCCACTTAGCGAAAAATTTCCCCAGAAAAGTGCAGATTTTCTGCCTTTTCCCCGCTTTTTTCACCTAGCTCATTCCATTGAAATCAATGGGAACATAGAAATTACACACAACACATATAAAATATTATTTTATTTCCCAAAGGCATAGTATAAAAGGGGCATGAGGATGCCTGTGTTGGTGGGGTGTGGGGAAAGAAACAGTTGAACAGGGGATGATTTTTGGGGGGGATTAAAAATAAATCCTAAATAAAATAAAATAAAAACCATAATAGATGGTATAAAAGGAGTCTGAGGAGGGTGCCTGTGTTGGTGAATGAATGAATCATTTAAACAGGGATTTTTTTTTGCGGGGGTTTCTTGACTGCTATTAGGGGGACAGTTAATAAAAAAATAAAAAAATAAAATAAAATAAGACATTTGTATGAAAAGTGATAGAGACAGGAACCCCCTGACATAAGCTGCCACTGGGGTGGACTGATACTTGACTTGATAGAGTATTTTGTAGAGGATGATTTGTTTGATTTGTTGTTAGAAGCCTTTGTAGTACTTACACTTATTAGAGGCCCAAGCCCTGAAGAAACATTGATTTGTAGGACTTAAGCTTGTTTGGCACAATCCCTAAGGAAACATTGATTTGTAGGACTTAGGCTTGTTATAAACAAACCCCCCAAAAGTTGTTTATTTTTTTGTAGGACTATGTTTGTTTTTTTTTTTTTTCAAAACAAAAGCCCTGAGAAAAAAAAAAATGCCCTACTGGCCTAATGCCTGTGGCCACTGTCAAATGTCCTCCTGAGTCCTGAGTTGCAACTGCTGTTCGTACTGCTGCTGCAGTTGTTTAATCAGCAGGATGATTAGGCAGCTGAAAGGGAATGGGATCAACAATAAAAGTAACATGGAAGATGGATGATGAAGGTTCCACTTGCCACGACTGGCTCCAGTTATGCACCTGAGGCAGTAGCAGCACAATAAGTAGCCCCCAGTCTATGTGGAGAAAAGAAGAAGTTGGCCAATAATTCTTCTCCACCTGCCCCTCCTCCAAAATCATGGGTGTGTTGTTATTAGAATATACATTTTTCCCTTGAGAAGAGGAACTGTGGCTTCCATCAGCAACTGCAATGTGCACAGTATGTGTGTGGTAAATAACATCTGGGGGCACAACTGTATCCAAACACCATGACACCTGAAACACCTGCCGCTATTACTATACCCCTTGTCCACCCCCCACTGGACATATGACAACTTGCTGACAGTTTAATAGTAATGATGAACCCTCCCTGCATATTTTGCAGGATGGAATCTCCTCTGATGCCGCTTGATGCACTGCTTGCAGTTCTCCTCTACCACACTGGCATGTGTGGTCAGTGCACCACACAGTGTGCAATGGGTAGAGACAAACTGCCACATACTAACATCAACAGAGTGGCTATCATTTTTGGCTGGGGAGGTAATGATGAACTAGGTGGATTGGCAGAAGATGTAGTTACCCTAGAAGGTGATGGCAAGCTAGTTGTTTTACTCATCATGGAACTTCCAGTCTCTGTCTGGGTTGTTCTATTCCTCCTCCTCTTTGATCTCTGCCTCGCCTCTTGTTGCCTTTCTGGAAAAACAGGGACAGTAAAAAAGGTGCTTGATTTCTGTTATGGGTGTTTGTCTTTAACATGTTTGGAGTAAATGTCATGGTGTCTGTGTTTCATGTGTGATATCAGTGTGCTTGTGCCAAGGTGTGTTCACTCCTTTCCTCTTGTCACTGATTTATCACAAACTGTGCACAGTGCCATTGATTATGACTGCACTGTGCCTGCCCCAAGAGAAAAATAGTTCCACACCCATGATGGCTTCAGGGGGAAGGGGACAGATAGAGACGAATGGCCTCTTTCTTCTTCTCCTCCACATTCCCCTTCATTGTCTGTGGCAGTGGATAATGTTGCTGCTGTTACTGCTACTGCTTCAGATTCAGCACTGCAACTAGGACCAAGAGTATTGCTGCCGCTGGCAAGTGGAACCTGTTCTAGTCCCGCCTCACTTGTTGACCCCATTCCCACTGTGTCCACGGTGGTCTGTAGCACACTAGCTTGCTAATCAGCATCCTGCTGCCCTTGCAACTCAGCATCAGAAGGAATTTGTGCAGTTGCATATTCCTCTAATTACAAAATCTCACTGCTAGTGGTGGTGGTGGTAAAGTCTATACTCATTCCTGTCTCCCATTCCTTCTCAGTTTCTGCTAAAAAGACCATCAATGTCTCTTCTAATCCAGCTTCTCCAGCATCATCATCACCACCACCACTAATCCCTACATGCTGCTGCTCTATTTCAGACATCTCACTGCTGCTTGGAGGAAGTGATGGACAATGTGACAGAGTGTCCCCTAATGTTGCACTTGCCATTTCCTTTTGACATGAAGAAGAAGGCAGACTAGCAGCAGTAGTAGCAGGCACAGGCAGCTGACCTGTGCTCGTGATGGTGCTGGTGGTATTAATTCTGAGCCTGCTCTCCTACCCCAACACCAGTTCTGGCTTCTTCAGGATCATGTTCCACCTGGACTCTGTAGTGAAGAGAAGTGGAGGACTCCCAGTCCCAGGGTCAGAGGAATGGTGTCGTCTCCCTTGAACGCTAGTCTGGACGCTGTTAAATGTTTCCCCTACCACTCCGGCTGCTTCACCATTACTGCTACTACTACTAACACCAACCACATCAAGTTCAGCCACAGAGTCTTCCTCCTCAGTCTCACAGTCACTAGTGATATGAGGAAATTGTTGATTACCCCCTCCTTCACTCCTAACGCTAACAAGCTGCTGGACCTTAGTAGCAGTAGTAATAGCACTGGCAGGAAGGCTTAGGAATGGCAAGTGTGATTTGGGTCCCTTGCTGTCACACTTGGCATCATTTTCCCCTTCCCCCTTGAGTACTACAAAAAACACTTGAAGCAGGCAAAGTATTGGTGACAGCAGGTTCAGTGCTGGCAGCAGGTACAGCACTGGTGGCAGCAGGTACAGCAGTGGTGGTTGCAGGTACAGCAATGGTGGTTGCAGGTACAGACCTGGTGGGAGCATGGGCAGCACATCTGGCAGCAGGTATAACACTAGTGGCAGCACATTTGGCAGCAGGTACAACACTAGTGGCTGAAGGTGCAGCAATGATGGCACTGGCAGCAGGGGCAGCACGTCTGTCAGCAGGTACAACACTAGTGACTGCAGGTACAGAAATAGAAGCAGGGGCAGCACATCTGGCAGCAGGTTCAACACTAGTGACTGCAGGTACAGAAATAGAAGCAGGGGCAGCACATCTGGCAGCAGGTTCAACACTAGTGGCTGCAGGTACAGCAGTGGTAGCAGGAGCAGCACGTCTGGCAACAGGTACAACACTAGTGGCTACAGGCACAGAAATGGTGGACTGGCAGCAGGGGCAGCACGTCTGGCAGCAGATTCAACACTAGTGGCTGCAGGTACAGCAATGGTAGCAGGGGCAGCACGTCTGGCAGCAGGTACAATACTAGTGGCTACAGGTACAGAAATGGTGGACTGGCAGCAGGGGCAGCACGTCTGGCAGCAGGTTCAACACTAGTGGCTGCAGGTACAGCAATGGTGGACTGGCAGCAGGGGCAGGACCTCTGGCAGCAGGTATAACACTAGTGGCTGCACAAACAGCAATGGTGACACTGGCAGCAGGGGCAGCACGTCTTGCAGCAGACACAGGCAGCTGACCTGTCCTGCACTCAATAGTACTACCCTTTTCTCCCTCCATTCCCATTCCCTTTTCTCCCTTCCTGCCAATTTCCTTTTCTCCCTCCCTTTCCATTACATTCCCCAAGATACCTTGGGGTGATTTAGGGGGACTGGATAGCATTGGCTCAGTACTGCTAGTCACTTCCTCCTCCTCCTCGGAATCAGTGGACACATAATAAGGGTCCTTTCAGTTCCTCCTTTTGCTGTTCATAGTGATAGCAGTCACTATGAGCCTTTCCTGCCTCAATTTTGACAAAATATCACAGCAGAACAGCACAGCACATCTATCTCACTCTGTAGCTGCCTCTTTTGTGTCTGCCTTCTGTAAATACATCATGTTTTTATAGCGTAAATGCGAAAACAACATAAATCAATGGTTGGAAACTTTCTAGTCATTGCAAAAATGGGGATTTTGGCCAATGGGTGAAAGATGAGAAAATTTTAAGCCAAAGTTTTAAAGCAGATTTTCCATAAAAAAAGCAGATAACAACATGGATTTCACGAAATTTCTTGCGGGAACATGGCAACAACATTCATCCATCCCTAGACAGAAACCCACAAGAGCGTCTCCTTTTTAAAGGAGGATGTGAGGGACATAAGAGACCCCCTTGCGTAAGCCTTGGCCATCTCCCAAACAGCATCATCTGAGGCTAAGCTGACGTTAACTCAAAAGAATTGAGTCAGATCAGAGCCATGACCCTTGGAAATAGAGGGGATAGACAGTCAGACTGGATTTAGCCTCTGGCTGCATGTCAAAGCAGCAAGATCCAGGGACAGCTCTAGGTAGTTTTGGAGTGGTCCAAGGCCACCCTGAGGAGGAAGCAGCAATTCTTCATCCTCTGTCTTACACTGGGACCCAAAAGCATGGTCAATTTGCAACAAAGTTCTATACATAGATGAGTGACATGAGTACCCCTGCTCACCTGATTGCATGACCCCCATAGGTCCTAGAGACCAATGTGTTAAATAAGACCATTAAACAGCTTGATAATCCCAGGGCTAACGATCATCAACATCCCCAGGCAGCCCAGGTCCCCATCAGTCACCTCGTTGAAATTTTCCCATGCATATTACTTAGTGCCTGGGTCTATCAGCAATATAAGTAAGGCCTTCTTGTAAGACCTGGGGAGCAAAAAGGGGAGGAAAATAGATATTGATTAGTAGAGTGGGGATCCGGCTAGGGTACAGTAAATAAATTAGTATCGTCACCCAGTTCAAACTGGGTATTTTTCCAAATCAAAACAGAAACCCCCCTGGCGTATGAGGAATATGTGGGGTGGTAATGTGGGCCCACCCATCACCTCTTGAGGGAGGAGAGTCTCCTGCCACATAGATGAGTTTCTTGTAGCACCGGCAGCTGCTTATATAGATAATTTAAGACCAGATAGGCTTAATGGGGTCATTTAGCCCCCAGACATTCAGCAATAGTTTAAGAATCTGAGTACCCATACTGGCCTACCTGGAAGTAATTTTCTGCACAATAACATTGGGGAAGCTTCAGTAGTACAGAGGGATTGGATGAAGACCTTATACCCAAACTTTTTGGGAGAAGGAGACTTCAACCCATGTCCAAACATCTGAATTTTAACCATAAACTCATAGACCTCATAGGAGTCCTGCCATCCTGGATTACAGAGAGGTCAGCATAGAACTACAGCTTGTATAAACAGGAGCACAGTGCACATCGTGGGAAGAGAAGAAAAAAAGAGGAGGTGGGGGTCCAAATAAAGTAAACAGTGGAATATCCCCACATATATCCTTGCCTCACTTATGAACATATATTTGATAACAGGTAGCAAGTACACATCCCCAACCTAAGTGCCCACTCATGAAGAAGTGGACAGGAGCTAAGCAGAGCAGAGCAGAGCAAGCTGAAGATTCAAGCAGCAGTGGAACAACAACAGAGACTTCCATGGTAATCCAGGAACATTATAGCATAATCAACAGGATAAGAGACCCAAGGTGTCATATTAATGTGTCCCTATCTCAAGAACACCTGCGCCTAAGTCAAGGTAATTGCGAGGGGGAAGTAGAGAGAGAAACCCAAAACAGCCCAGACAAGGGCAACAACCAGAGCCCAAATTACATTTTCCACAGAAACAAAGCCCACTAGTCATGCCGGGTTGTACATTTTGCTAAACACCATTCCATGATACCTCTCAGAAGCATGGGTGTACACATGGAGACCAAAAGGGGCCAGAGGGGCATGTCCCTGATCTGGGGCCCCCCCAGAAGAGGAGGCAGGGAGGAGAGGGAGGTGGCAGAAATATCAGTCAGGGGAAGAAAAAAAAAAGAAGTTGTCCTAATAAAGTAAACAGTGGTATAACTCCACACATATCCCCTATCACGGTGCCCGTGATTCTATGTGCGACATTCTTACTTCCGGGTTTGTGTTTGGCTGTCTCTTATTGGTGCTAGCTGGCTATCCCCTCCCAAGGTTAGCCTTTATATACTTCATCCTGTCACTAGGCCGGTGCCCTTTCATGGTGTTCCTGACCTTACATTATTCTGTGCTCCTGTTCCATGTTGATCCGGTTTCCGCCTGACCTTGCTCCTATTCTGCTCCTGTGTACTGACCCAGGCTTTGGCTGACTACCGCTCTCTGTGTACCGATCCAGGCTTTGGCTGACTACCGCTCTCTGTGTACTGACCCAGGCTTTGGCTGATTACCGCTCTCTGTGTACCAATCCAGGCTTTGGCTGACTACCGCTCTCTGTGTACCGACCCAGGCTTTGGCTGACTACCACTCTCTGTGTACCAATCCAGGCTTTGGCTGACTACCGCTCTCTGTGTACCATTCCAGGCTTTGGTAGACTACCACTCTCTGTGTACTGATCCAGACTTTGGCTGACTTCCGCTCTCTGATACTGATCCAGGCATTGACTGTGGCTTCCGTTACGTACACCCAGCCTATACTATTGTCACGGTTTTTAAAGACTCTCAGACGTAAGGTTTGGTAAAAATGTAACTTTATTGAAAAGTTAAGGCAATCCCCACAGGGAAACATACATAACAATACAACAATAATAGTCCATACAATAGGTTCTACCGGCCTTGCCTAAAATACCGGGCAAGGCAACCCAAGTGACAGTAGCAATAGCAGGCTCTACCGTCTTGCCTATACCGGGTAAGGCAACTGTGAGATGACATATACCGGTTCTACCGGCCTTACCAATACCGGGCAAGGCAGCCCAAAGGAGTACTGAGTGTAGGCTCTACCAGCCCTGCCAATACCGGTTTAGGCAACCTAAAAGATGGCAATGTACAAGGTTCTACCGGCCTTACCAATACCGGGCAGGGCAGCCTGAGGAACACTGTAGTAGGCTCTACTGGCCCTGCCAATACTGGGTAAGGCAACCTTAAGGATGGTAACGACAAAGGTTCTACTGGCCTTACCAATACCGGGCAGGGCAGCCTGAATGAGTAGACCAGCTGTCAGATGACTATGACAGCAGAGAGGAACAGGAACTAAGGTCTTACTCAGCAGAAGTCTATTGCCAGGGAAAATCGGACGACTGCATAGGAGTGGACAGCAACCTAGCCACAGTACTTGATAGATCAGGAGCAAACCAACGTCCGCACGTTGGGACCAACAATAAATATCGCCACCAGGTTAATGGAGTAAACCAGCGTCCGCACACTGGAACCAACAATGTATAAGCAGCAGCGAGAAGAACAATGTCGCCGGAGCGACGGGGCTAGAGCAGGAGCCCTATACTCCAACGGGGAGTCCACCGGGGCGAGACTGATGCACTGACAGATAACTGGAACCACCGGAACTGCCGGTGCAGATCGAACCAGCTGGAGAAGCGGTAGGCAGGAGACTCAGGAACTCAGTAAGATTAACCCACTGGGTGTTGAAACACAGGAACACCGGAACACTAGCATACAGGAACATAGGAACACAGGAACACCGGAACGCAGGATCAGCAGGAACAGCAGGCCCAGAAGCCTGACAGCAGATCAGGCCAGGTGAAGTCAGAAACAACACGAAAGGGCAACCTGGAAGTGCTCAACCTGGGTTTAAAAAGGCTGTGTGAGGAGGGCTAATAGCAGACAGCCAATCAGGAATACTCAGCAAGTGACAGACACAGAACAGCACGAATCACGGGCACCGTGATAACTATCCAGTCACTAGCGATTACCGTTGCCTACCCACTATACGCTCAGCCTGTGGCTATCTGTGGCCTCCGTTAATTACACCCAGTCAGTGCTATCCGGTAACTAAGAGGTTACCATTGCCAGTTCATTACCTACATGCAGCCTGTTTTTCCCTGTGGCCTCCGTTAAGTACACCCAGTCAGTGCTAACCGGTCACTAAGCAGTTACCGTTGCCAGTTCATTACCTACATGCAGCCTGTGATCCCCTGTGGCCTCCGTTACGTACGCTCAGTCTGTGCTGTCCGGTCTAGCTGTTACCGTTACCAGCTCATTACACTATCTCAGCCTGTGACTCTCTGTGGCCTCCGTTACGTTCTCCCAGTCTGTGCTGTCAGGTCACTAGCGGTTACGTTGTCAGCTCATTTCACTCACTCAGCCTGTGACCCAGTAGAGCCTCCTCAGTTCCTTGTTGCACCAGATATCAGGCTGCCTTACCCGGTATTTGGTAAGGCCGGTAAAGCCTCCTTAGTTCCTTGTTGCACCAGATATCAGGCTGCCTTACCCGGTATTCGGTAAGGCCGGTAGAGCCTCCTCAGTTCCTTGTTGCACCAGATATCAGGCTGCCTTACCCGGTATTCGGTAAGGCCGGTAGAGCCTCCTCAGTTCCTTGTTGCACTAGATATTAGGCTGCCTTACCCGGTATTCGGCAAGGCTGGTAGAGCCTCCCTATTGTATTTCTATTTGTATGCCCTGTCCTGTGTCAAACTTTCTTACTGCTGTTTGTAGAGTTTGGACCTGTGAGAGGCCTTGTTGCGCTTTATTTTGTCTAATAAAACTTTTCTATTTTATCCTACCCAATTGTCTGAGTGTTCATTAAAACCGTGACATCCCCGATCGCATATGAACATATATTTGATAACCGGTAACCACTGGGGGGGTCTTGTACTGGGAGTGCATCCCTAATCCAAGTGCCTATCTCTGAAAAAGTTGTCAGCAGCCAGAAGGTGGATGCAAAATAATAAGTTGAATATTCAAGCAGCAATGGAGCAGCAACAGAGACTTCAGTGGTTGTCCAGGAACATGAGGGCATAAACAATTGGAGTAGGGCCCCAAGGTGTCACCACAATGCATCCCCATCCCAAGCTCCCCCACATCAAAGTGAGGGTGGTTGGGAGTGGGGAGACAGAGGGTGAACCCTAGCAAAATAAATAAAAGAGTGCAATGACCAGAGCCCATTAGTCATGCAGTGCTGCACATTTTCCAAAATACCCTTCCATGGAAACCCATAGAAGCATGGGTAGGCACGTGGAACCCAGTAGGGGACAGTCGGACATGTACCTGGTCCGGGAGCCCACCGGAAGAGGGGGAAGCCAGGATAGAGAGGTGGCATAGATGTCAGCCGTGAAAAAAAAGAAAGGGGGGGAGGAAGGGGAGGAGGGTGGAAGAAAAAAAAAAGAGGGGGTGGGTGAAGAATGCAGGGAGACAGGGAAGAGAAGAGGTGTGCATCACAAGTCTCTGCATGTACTGGTAAACATAGAGCCCGGAGTCATCATACAGTCCTCTCAGGTATGGTCCAACCAATCTTGGACTTGAAGAAGTGAACTCAATTGCCATTTGATACTCTAAGCTTCTATCTCTGAACGTCAGCTGAAAAATCTGGATATATATGGAGACCCAGTGGTTTTCATATGTAATTTGACCCTTCAGACTGGAGAGATGCAGGATGGTGTGTCTGTCCTTGTAGTTTAAGAGTTTTGCAATCATTAGCCTCAAAAGGTAAATACAGAGGACATCACTTAGTTGGCACCCTGTGTGTCCTCTCAATGACAAAGGCCACAAAGAAGTTCTCAGTACCGAGTGTCTCCTTCAATCATGATTCGAGAAAGGTCTCAGGGTCATGGCCCTCACACCTCTCTGGAAGGCCCACCACATGTATGTTACATCTTCTGAGTCTATTCTCTAGGACATCCATCTTGCGAAGCAGTGCTTGAACTTATTGTTGAAGTGTGCAGACTGATATTTGGACAGGGGGCACAGTGTGTCCCGTACAATCTCTTTTTAGCCTGCTGGTAGGGGCTGAGAAGATTCAGATGGAGTTGAAGACTGTCTATCTTGGATGTCAAAACAGACTGACAGTTAGCTATAGCTGCCATGAACTCGTTAAAGTGTGCCCTAGAAGCATCCATGAGGCTCTGTTGAACTGGTTTTCAATCAGGGCCTAAATCTCATCTTCATTCATTTATCGTTGTGCAAATGTACTCAGTTTTTGCCTATATTCACCAGACATCTTGACATGATGCTGTAATCACCGGGCAGGCAAGGGAAACTTAGGGTAGAAGAGTCAGGTAGGTAGTCAGGAGTCGCTGGACCACAGTCAGGAGCACTGACAGAAGCTGGCAAGTCCACTGCAACCCTCGGGTGAGATAGCAAGTCACCTCACGCCATCAGCATGTGGGTAACATCCACAGCGCTGGTGGTGAGCAAATCTCTGCAGAGCATTCCACCCAGGTATGAAAGGAACTGATAAGGAGCAGGGAGGCTAGCACCACATCAATATAGCATGCCAGAAGAACCTATAGATGTGCTCCTCAAGGCTAGAGGAAACACCACTGAATCCCAGATGTTCGATGAGCTTAGATGCAGGCAGGTTCATACAGAGTTCCCACAGACTCCTGTGTATATAATATTGTGGGGGGTCCCCTGCTCATGTATGGGAGCGCCACCTTCCTCTGCAGCCCCAGCGGGTCACTGGGGCAGGTGTTTGCACTTCAAGGGGGGTCTGGGATTCTGCAGCCCCTTTCCAGATTAGATGTCAGGACTTCAAAACAACTTGATTTTATATCTGTGGATTTGATTATACAAATCATACTATGTATAAAATTTAAATGTTTTCTATGTGACCATTGATCCAAATTTTGGAGACATCAATATATATTGAATAGCTCTTTTATCTTTTTCCAAATTTTAAGCTTTGTGAGTACAATATATATTATGCACATTTATAAATCCTGATTGATCTTAAATATTTTGTGATATTCATTGTGTATCTTTATATTTATTGTTGTTAATCATCTTATCGTATACTATATCTGTTATGTAACTAACATGGCACATTAACAATTGACCATATGCATAAAAACTTTGGCATATAACCTTGACGTTTCAGCTTATTTGAGTGAAATATTGACAATAAATTAAGTAGTATAGGATCCATCTTAATTGATTTACATTGTTCACATTTATATAAAACGATTGTTCTTTAATATATTTGTATATTAATTACATTTAACTTCATCACGATATTAGATTTTATTGAGAATAAATTCACATAACTTTCACACAATTTTTTGGTACACCACTTTAATTCCCTAGTAGGATTGCCTCTTATTTATTTTTTATTACTTTGTTTTATATTAAACCCCACTTATTGATGATTGCTGGAGTATAAGCACTCTCCTCTGGTTACCTCTGAAACCATGTCTCCATTTGTAAATAATAAATGTAGTTTTGCTTCTTTCCTAGTTGACTCTTCTACTAATTGACTAAGAGAAAATCCATTTAAAGAATGTAGGATATCTCTACATCTGGATGAACCTTCTGTTTGGTGCCTCCAGCATCAGCACTAGAACTAGGACCAGGAGTAGTGGTGGCAAGTAGAATATATTCTAGTTTCATATTACTGCTTCCTAGAACCAATCACATGGTGTCCACAGTGGTCTGTGGCACACCAGCCTGCTCATCCCCAGTTGCATCTCTTTCTCTCATTCTTTATAACTTTCTGCAAACATTTCTCTCACAATCTTTTCCACATTAGCTTCTCACTCTCATCACCACCACCATCCATATCTTACTGCTCTATGGGACTGTATGGTGATGACAAATGTGTCAGAGAATCTCCTGTTGTCACACTTGCTGTAACTTGAGAAGCTGAAACTTGAAGCCAAATTAATTAATAAGTTCACTCAATGGAAAGGTGCAAATGGAGAAAAATGGAGGGCCCAGAATGGAGCCTTGAGGCACCACCACAGTCAGAGGTACTGTACAGGAGAGGATAATGACAGAAGACAAAAAAGGAACATTGTAAGGGACAAGAGGAAAGCCATGAAGCAGCTTGATTGCTAAAGCCAAGATTGTGGAGAATCTGATCAAGAAGAGAATGGTTAACAGCCTATATCAAAAGCAGAGGATAAGTCAAGTAGTATACAGAAGTGTCCTTTCAAGATCATTAGCCACTTTATAGAGGGCTGTGTCAGTTCAGTGTTCACACTGGTAACTAGACTGCGAAAGATGCAAAGGATAGTTATTGTCATGGAATGTGGTTATTTGAGGGAAGAGAAGAGTTTAAAAGTAATTGGTAGAAGGGAGACAGATTGAAAGAGAGACAGGAAGGGTAAGGTCAGCCTTCTTGAGCAGGGGGTTGACTTTTGCCTGTTTGAATGAAGAAGTGAAGGTGCCTGTTGAGAGTGAGTTGTTGAAAATGTGTGTTAATATAGATGTAAGAACTGTTGCATGTGGTTTAATGAAGTGGAAGGGCATACTGTCCAAGGAGAAGATGGTGAGGTAGGTGGACAGGAAAAGTCTAGAAAAGTTTACTGGAGTAAAATGGTCAAATAGGTTGAAGGGAGTTTGGGGAGAGAGAGTTCAGAGACTGATGGAAGAATAGGAATCTTTTTGTGAATAGATTCCATCTGTCTTTGAAGTGCTCATCAAAAGCTTGTGGTGAATGTATGAGTGAGAGAAAGCTGTGGTAGAAGAATGGAGTAAGGAGTCAAAGAATGAGAAAACACAGTGAGGGTTAGATTTGTTGCTGTGGATTAGTGTAGTGTAGTATTCCTGCTTAGTCTTTGATACGGCACAATGTAGGCACGTGGGTGTGGGAGTTAAGCCAGAGTCATGGATTAACTTGATGAACTTGTTCTGGTTTCAGAGGGGAAGGATTGAGTTTTAGGAGTTACATGAATATCTGTGTCAGAAATGGACAAGAGTCGAGTAAGCGGCTCATCAGAGGGAGATCAAGCAAGTGGGTATCCCTTATTCATCTGTTGGAGTGGGTCATGGGGGAAAGGGAAGAGCGAGAGAGACAGTAGGATATAAGATTGTGGTCTGATAGAGAGAATGTGGAAACTGTGAAAATGGAAAGATCCAGGATCTTGGCAAAAGAAAAGATCCAGGCAGTGACCAGCTTTGTGAGTGGCAGAGTCAGTTCATTGATGGAGAGCAAATATGGAGGTTAGCTCAAGAAGGTATGAAGCCCATAGGATGGATGAGTCATTGATATGACAAGAAAAGTCGCCCACAATTTTTAGTAGAAGGAAACAGAGCCAGGATTGAAAATCTGAGTGAAAGCTTGAAAGAGAAGCACAGTTAGCAGCTGAACTGTATGTACTTCAAAAGAAGAGAAGTGAATAGATGTGAGCTTAAAAGAGGTATTGCTGGAAGTGACAATGGGAAGAGAGAATGACACCGACACCCCTATCAGTAGAGCAAGGGATGCGTGAGAAGTAGAAACCCCCCATAAGAGAATGCAAACTCTTAAGATGTGTTGTATACAGGCTCCATGGGTACCAAAGAGGTCTACAGTATATTTTGTCACCTATTTAGAATTTTAATCCAGAATGTGTGTCCCTTTGGGAGAAACAAGGGCCACATACATGGGGTGAATATGGTTGCCTTGTACTGATCTAAAAGGCCCTCATAAAATGTCTGGAATTCTTTAAACATTAGGACTATATTGCTAATATGGTGGCATTTTGGTTCATACCTTATTCATTGAACAAAACAATCATTTCAAGAGTTTTTGTGAAAAAGATGCAAATGCTAAACATAGAGAAATATAGGATTGCATTTCCCTTCTAATTATCACTTGAGCATTTATTAATAGATTTATACTCTCAGTTTTCAATTAAACAAAGAAATGCCAGGGGCATGGCAAAATTTAACTAACCAGCTCATGAAAATGAATGAGTGCTGAACCAATGCATATTACTTTTACAGGTCATCAGTAGGCACATGTGAATTATCTTCAGTATCTGGAATGTCACCAATTAAAAGAGATGTAAAATACAGTACTAGTGCATTGCTTTGGGGGAATTTCTAGCATATTAAGGGCTAAATCTGAAAGAAATTTGAACCTGCAGAATTTACAGAAGCACACATATGATTTACATTTTTAAATTCAGATTCATTAAAATATGTTCTTAATAAAGCAACAACACAGTATGTAATTAGTTGTATGGCCATAATCTTCAGACTAAAGAAAATGAGATCCAAATTCTACAGGTGAACTGACACAGTTATCACAAAGTGCCCATGAACTGATTTTGCCAGAGAGGCTAGAGACGTAAAATGAACAATCTTTGCAAAACTTACTTTCTGCTCCTTCAATAAAGATGAGTAGTATAGCTGAAAAAGAGAATACCGCTATTATTATTATATTAAAATTTTTATAATAGAGTGACCTTACATGTCTTCCAGTGTTGGACAGGGATAGGTCAGTTGAGATGTAGAAATATAAATACATGAAACTAATATGGGCTTCCATGATTAATACACCAACGAAAATCAGAGAAGAGCTACAATCAATAGTCAATATGCTGAAACTGTTACATTTGTTATGAGTTGGAATGATAATGAGATCACAATAGATGGATGAGAATGAAACCAAATGAGAAGCATATCATGTTTCAAGTAGGATCTTTTGGAATGATTAATACTCTTCCTTGTGGATCAAATGTACAAAAGGTATGATCCAGATCCCTGTTCTGCTGCTATGTTCCTGGGCACCTTGGGAAATAAAGTGCAGAGACAGGATCTAAGTGTAGCAGAGGATAATCAGGTAAAAAATGATATTAAAAAATATATTTTGAAAAAATATATAGGTATTAAGAGAGATTATAACCAAAAATGATGCTCCTATGAGAGAGATTAAACAGATGAAGGGCAAGTTGTTTAGGAATGAAAAAAGTGGAAGTGTAAATATAAGTGATAAAAGGTATGACAGTAGGAAGCTGGTGAACAAGACTATTATGTGAAAATTACCCTGAGGATAGAGTAGGCTATGACCTAACTATGGTCCTGTAGGTCCATGACCGTACATGCTCAGTATGGCGAGGTGTAAACTGGACACAATAAATGAGCCCAAGAGCCGCTCTCGTCTCGGTAATGCGCTTACAACAAAATTGCTTGTTGAGCTGCCTTTCTGTGTCCAGTGCCGAAACAATCAATCTGTTGATTGAGATAACCAGAACAATTATTTTTTCAATAAATAGGTGGTACGATGGCCACTCTTGTTGTATCTTCCCTCTATGGGTCTTGTTCCAACTGCTCAGCTCCTTCAGTCTCTTCCCTCTATATTACACAGTACTAGATGCTACTGTGTGTTTTGTTCTGAATTCTCTGCTCCTTCACTCTCTTCCCTCTATAGTATAGTAAGTGATGACTGAGGGGAAGGTGGTTATTGGGAAAATTTATTTTGACCATTATATACCTTCCCATACTAATTATGCACTAATATGGATCTATGAGTGTGTAGTTTGGTGGTAGCCTACTCTATCCTACTGTCATCCCATTTAACCTACATTTTACTAGGGCTGGCTTTTCATTCCTATATAGTCTGTCCTCCACCTGTTTACCATCTCTGATAGTATCATCCTATTTTGGTTATGATCTCCCTTAATCTATATATGTTTCCTAATAGTTTTTATAATATTAGTTTTGCCTTTGATTATCTTCTAATATACCTCCATAGACTGCTATAACAACATTTTTCTAAAAAATCAGGAAAAAAGTGATCTCTAATAATAGTGGGTATACTCCTTTTTTTATACAGCAGGAAAATCCCAATAAAATATACATTTTTGAAATTACATGTACCCTTAACCCATACAATGCTACGGAAGGCTCTAAATCATTAGTAAACAGTACACTGGAGACTTTTCTAGCATCCAAGTGTTGATAAAAATGACATTCTTCTGCTCTAGTTTTTGGTGTCAATATTTGGGGGGCTATTTATTAAAAAATGTGCAGCTAAATACACAAGGAAATAAATGTATTCCCTTTCTTGCCAGTTATTCACTGATCAATGAGGGAGTAGGAGAAAATATTTTCTCTCCGTGTACCAACTTCGAGCTGGTAAGTGCTATGCTTCCTTCCATTGCAAGCATCACTTTGTGTTATATAGGCCTTTTGTGGACTGCTCTCTTTCACTCTGCATGCCTAGGGTATATCACTGCTCAGTATATGCTTGTATACACTAGACAGTAAACTATGTTTGTTATTGACAAATGACTGCCTGACAATTGTTGTATAGAGCAATAGAGAGCAGTGTATGTATATTTTTATATATATTATATATATATTTGTTTATACTGCAAAACTGCCTTTTCAGCTAAATATAATGCCAAACTGTGATGGCTGCCTCAGCTATTCTGGTCACATCAACTGTGCTGAATTGTTAGAGTAGCTAGCACAATCACAACTCCTGTACCAAAAACACGCTCCTGGCTTATGCAGACCAGATAATGTACAACTTTATAGACCCCTTATTGGTCAGCTTACATAACCTTTTTAATGAAAAACAATGCATTGGAGAGTGGAGACCTTACAGTATGTTAAGGGACATATGTTAAGTGGATGGAGTTGGGTATGTATTACCTACCAATATTATTTATCCTCTACAAACAGGTACCCTTTTCACCAGAAATTTCAGTTTTTTGCCAATTAGCAAGTATGTCTAAGTACTAGCCAATTCCATTTTGTCATTGTATTTAGAAGCAATGAGTGTGCTAAACCAGGCCTTACTTTGAATATAACTCAGAATAGCCCTGGTTATTGGTATTTCCACCTATGGGTTAGCAAAACAGTTATGTGATGTTAGTAGTCTGATGTTAGTAGTCTGTGAAGATAGTTGTCAGGCTGTTTTTCATGAAACAATTGTCCTGTTTCTCCTTATACCTGCCATTCAATCAGATTGTAGGAAATTAAATCACATGCCTTGTCAGCCCAAATAGGTTCATGTCCCTGTCACTAGTTCGCTATACATGGTACAACAATGTAGGCCTGCTGGACAGTTTCTCTCTCTCTCTCTCTCTCTCTCTCTCTCTCTCTCACTGTTTCTCTCTCCCTCTCTCTCATTTCTGTCCTTATTGCTATTTTTGAATCTCATTGGGTTGGCATAGAATCAGGGAGAATTCAGTCATCTCTATTTCTGTTTTTTACAAGGAAAAGGTGCAATTTGTCCCCAGGTTTGCTCTAAAATAAAGCCTAATTTAACAACCTCACTTTATGCTTTCAAATACAAGATAGAATTATAGCACTTTTGGGGGCTCGATTCTATTACCAGCGCTAAAAAAAAAACAGTCGTAGTGCTTTTTAAGTCAGAATAGATGATCCATGTGGCAACAAGGATAGCATTTTTAGCCTTCCTTAGTACTGGAGTGGCTTTATAAGTCAACGGGTTCATAATTAAAAAGCACAGTGCTATGCTTTCATCAATGAATCAGTCACCCGGTCTGACCCGGGTGATTGATTCATTGACGAAAGCAAGTGCTGCTCTTTCTAAGAATGAACCCAGTAACAGGGTTCATTCACTTCAAGTAGTGGAAGCAGTTTATACAGCCTCTACAGTACTAAGGAAGGCAGAAATGCCATCCTTGTAGCCACATGGATCATCTGTCCTTCTGGATAAATCATCAGTCCTTCTGGATAGATGATCCATGATAGGAGGGATATCAGGAGGGTATCACGGTGCCCATGCTCTTTTTGCGACATTCTGTCAGTCTATACTCCTGCTCTACTCCTATTGGCTATACTCTGCTTGTCCAGCCCAGTATGGTCTTTATATACTGGGTTCTGCACCTCTCCGGTGCCCTTTCGTGGTGTTCCAGTACCAGCGCTTGTTCCTGATCTCAGTTGTTTTCAGTGTATCGACCCGGCCTGTCTGACTACTCTGCATCTCGTCTCCTGCCTGTGAACCGACCCGGACTGCCTGACCATTCTGCATCTCCTGCTTCTGTGCACTGACCCGACTTGGCTGACGTTCCTGCTCCGTGTATCGATCCAGCTTGGCTGACGTTCCTGCTCCATGTACCGACCCGGCTTGGCTGACGTTCCTGCTCCGTGTACCGACCCAGCTTGGCTAACGTTCCTGCTCCAGTTGCCTCTGTGTCGCCTCGGCGTCATTCCTATTTGCTTGTCATTCGAGACGCTCTCGGTTGGTTTCCACTTCAGGGCGAGTTGCTCAGTTGCTCATTCCGTTACTGTCAAGGCAGTGCTCACTTGCGCAGTCTCCATTACTGCCACGGCAGTCTCCATTCGCTTAATCTCCGCTACTGCTACGGAAGAGTGCAAGTGGCTTAGTCTCCGTTTACTGCTATGGCAGAATACAAGTGGCCTAGTCTTCATTACTGATACGGCAGAGTACAAGTTGCCTGGTCTCTGTTACTGCTACGGCAGTGCCCACATCTCTCAGTCTCCGTTACTGCGATGGCAGTGATCACATGGTCTTGTCTCCATTACTGCTCCGGCAGTGCTCTATGTTGGTCAGCCTCCGTTACTGCTCAGGCAGTTCTCGATTGTCTGCTAACCTATTACTGGGCATTACTCGTATTTAAGCTGTCTATCCTAGGTGAGCTTCTTAACAGACCTTACCTCACATGGGACTGTTTACACTTGCTGAAGGACATTAACCCATGCAGTACCGATACACTGGGATTCCTTCAAATTCTGCCTGACCTGTGTCAGTATATTGTGTTATGGACTCTATGTTTATACTGGACCTGTGTAGGCATATGTAAATGTAACCTGTCTTGTGTCTGTATTATACTGAGACTATACTACAGGACCTGTGAGGGTTATTGTATTGCTGATTGCTTAATAAAACTGTGTTTTATCCAAACCTACTGTGTCTGTGTGTCAAACAAACCATTACAGAGGGGTCCTGATTCCCCCCTCGAAGTCTGAAAGTTATGTAAAGTTTATAAAAGCACATATAACCTATGTTAAACATTGTATAAATGTGCTTAATTAAAAAAGCCACATATGTCACCCAATGGATTCCCTATCCAGAAGGATAGGTGATCCATTGTAGGGGGTGTCAGGAGGGGTCCTGATGCCATCCTCGAGGTCTGAAAAATACATTTAAACTATATATTTATAAATAAATATAATTAAACTTAATATAAAAATAAAAAGAAGAAAGCCCATATTGTCACCTGCATTGATCATGTATCCTACTGGATAGTTGATCAATGTTAGGGGGTGTTAGGAAGGGTCCTGATGTCTCCTTTGAGGTCTGAACTTTTTTTAACATATAATTAAAAAAATATATATGTCATACACATATACAGGCAAGGTATGCAGCCGCATACCTTGACTATTAACCCTTCGAGTACCAGAGGAGTAGTAAACACATTGCAATGCATTGCTACTTCTCTGGTACTTATACGAATTAATCATGCAATACAAATACAATGAGGGCATGTAAAAAAAAACTGGAGAAGAACAATGTCGAAGTTAAATGGAGAAAGAAAGTCATGGGAGCACTATAAGTCGAATTTTAAAGGTGGAGGGTTAAAATGTTGAATGTGAACAATATTTGTCATATTAAAATGGTGAAAGAAAGCACTGTAATTCAGATTTCAAAGGTGGGTTAATATGTCGAAGGGGGACACTCTTTGTCTGATTTTGATAATGTAGGGAACACATCTAACACTAAACTTGATCTTTCTGTCGTCAAACGTACACCTGACAATTTTATAAGTTCATAGAAATGTGCTGTCTACACCAGTTTTGTTTTACCGTGGTTCTGCAATACCGTCGTAACACATGTTTGCAAAATACACATTGCTTGTTTTTAATGTAGTGCCAGTTTTAGAGCTGGTAAAAGAATCGAGCCCCAGGTGTCATACCTTTACTAAGTGGGGAGTAAAGCAGAAAAAAATTCTGGTAGAAACCATACTTGTTTTTTAAGTCCATAATATTTTCAAATACAAATCCCTGTCATGATTTACGGGTACATTTACTTATAAGAAAACAACGCATGCATAATTCCTTACACGAGTAAGAAATTAGTGTCCACCTACTTCCATCCTGATATATGGTAGGGATTGGGTGTCCACTTATCCCTGACTAATCCTGTAATCAGGGTTGTCTGTACCAAGCCCCCCAACCCTAGAAATAGCAATAGATCTTCCTATGGGTTAATGGTTGTGTGTGCATTTTAAGTATTTCTCTAATTAAATGAGTAGGGAATATTTTAATCCTGAATTTTAGAAATATTATGCTCTTCATTGCCTGATAAGCTGCAGTAAATACCTTTGCAATTCATTGAAGACCACACTGTCAATGGAAGGGTTAATATAAATTAGTGTTGATGGAGGGTGGTTAAGTGCTTATTTGTAAATGCCATCATGTCATGTGTTGCTAGTGTTATAATTCAGACCTTATTTTAAATGGTAGTTTTAATGATTATTACGGTGCGTGAACGGAGAGATAGCGAAGTCTATTTTATTTTAACCTTTTTAATGTTAGATACATTTTCAATGCATTTCAAAGCAATGCAGTGGAGATGTAGGGGGAGATTTACTAAGCGGTGATAAAGAGGTGATAAAGTGGAGATGCCTTCTCCAGTTTATCACTTCCCCAATTTCTGTCTTATTTTATGGAGCCTTTGCACTAAAATTTCTTCAACTCTGGAGATATTAGTGAATAGGTTACATAGAATAACATAGGAATTGGAGAAGTGATAAACTGGAGAAGTCTTCTCCACTTTGTCACCTCTTTATCACCGCTTTATAACTTCTTAGTGAATCTCCCCCACAATGTGCTAAGGATTAGTGTTGAGCGAGCACCCCGATGCTCGGGTGCTTGGGTGCTCTGACCGAGCACCCCCTGAGGCTCGAGTGCTCGGCCGAGCACCCGAGCCCCATTGAATACAATGGGGCGACACGAGCATTACACCAGGCACCCCCTGCTCTGATGAGGGGAGGGTGCCTGGTCAATGCCCCCCTTCATCTCTGCAATGTCCCCCTTCATCTCCGCAATGTCCCCCTTCATCTCCTCTATGCCCCTCTTCCACAATGTCCCCCTTCATCTCCGCTATGCCCCTCTTCCACAATGTCCCCCTTCATCTCCTCTATGGCATAGAGGAGATGAAGGGGGACATTGTGGAAGAGGGGCATAGCGGAGATGAAGGGGGACATTGTGGAAGAGGGGCATAGAGGAGATGAAGGGGGACATTGTGGAAGAGGGGCATAGCGGAGATGAAGGGGGACATTGTGGAAGAGGGGCATAGAGTCTATGCCCCTCTTCCACAATGTCCCCCTTCATCTCCGCTATGCCCCTCTTCCACAATGTCCCCCTTCATCTCCGCAATGCCCCCTTCATCTCCGCAATGCCCCCCGTACCTCCAGTCCCTGGTGGTCCAGCGGAGCGTCTTCTGATCTGTGCCTCCTCCGGCACAGATCCCCGCCACCCGAACATGGCGGGCGAGCACATGGCGGTACTCGACGAGTACCGCCATGTGCCGAGCAGAGCGATGCTCGAGCCGATCCGAGCATCGGCCGAGCACGCTCGCTCAACACTACTAAGGATGTACAGAATTTCCTATTACTGCAGAAATTCCCAGAGTGTCATAGATCTTCCACACATCCCTAACCCCAAGCATCCAAGGGATTAAGGAATCAAGCTCTCTAATGCCTAAAGTGTTGTACTGATTTGCATTGCACTTTTACTCAATTTAAGCAAGAGAGGCATTATGGGATTATTTGGCCTTAATTACAGGCTTGGTATTGTATATTGTTTGTGGTAAATACCTATAACTTCAGGGGCAAGGTTAAGAATAAATAAAAGACAATGCAAAAATTATGGCTAGAATTTGATTTGTTTAATTCTGCATTCAAAGTCCATTGTAGCTGTCTGTGTGTGAATCAGGGGTGGGCATCCTGAAATCCCCATCAGAGAGCTAAGCAATGATCATATGTACAATCACAGTAGTAAACATTTCTCATTAATGGGTGCTAACGGTTTTTCATTCATTAATCTGATAAGGGTAAGTGTTCTTGGTATGACCATGTAACTTCAGCAAGTTTCTTGTTGTGTTACTTACCCAATATGGGAAGCAAAGAAGCATGCATCCACTTCATCTTTATTTTCATTCTTGATCACTGTAAAATATCCTGAACATTAGTTTTTATTTTATTTAACTTTTTTATATTTTCTTAATTTCTTGGATACTAAAGATGTCTCCAGTGCATTAATTTACAATGCCTTAGGGATATCTTTATCGTCCAGTGGGTTTATGTTCTTGATTAATTTCATTTTTTTTCTTATAGATTAAAAAGGCTCCATTCTGCAAACAAACTAGATGGTGAACCGCAAAGTAACATATTAAGGTATAAGTGGAGGTATTTACAAAACAGTAAACAAAAAACATGAAAAAGGTTTACTATAGAGGAAACTAACTAAGCTGAGTTGTTTAACTAATCTCTGAATATTGTTTTAGCTTATTTATCTCCCAAAATGTTCTTTGGCCTCTGTGCGAGCTTTACCAACCAAATTCTGATTAAAAGTTGAATAGATGGAAGGAAGTGTTTTTTCTGTAAACATTGCGAAGAGGAGTTAATGAGAATGGAAGGAGGCAAAAAAAGCAGAAAGAGGGAGAAAAGAATAAAAGCTTGAACATGAAGAAACAGTAGGAAGGAGAGGGCTCAGAATAGGGTCAAAAAGATCACTTCTAAGAGTGCTACAACCTTAGGCATCACAAAGGGGTATAACATCAGTTCCATGGTCTTATCAACTTTATAACTTGTTCAGAGCCAGTTTCCTCTTAAACAGAAATTGGTAGTCTGATGCCTTCCAGCTCTTGTTGAACTATAATTCCAATCACTCTCGGATGTCCAATATCTGGCATAAGATTATTTGAGTTATAGTTAAACAACAGCTAGAGAACTACAAATTACCCATCCCTACTGTGAGCTGTGGGGTAATTGTTAATGATATGATGCAGGCCACAGCCTCTCCCACTGGGGTGCACATCATCTATGGTGAGTGCCTTGCATCAAGCACCATCATAGCTTCACGTTTTGCTCCCAGTCCATCTCCGTCCGTTGCTAAGTTGTAAGTATTTTCTCCTATTTTTGTTCCATTTGCTTTCAGATTCCTATCGCAACCAAGATACCATCTCACACTTACTCCACTATACCCCTCTCACTTTTACAGCAGACACCAGCTATGTTCACTGTCACATACAGCCAAACTACACGGCATAGTGGCCAGCCTGTTTGCTAACACGTACGTCACTGCTCCACATACAATACGCAGTATCTTCTTATTCCATGCTATAGACGGTAGACACCAGCAGGCCTTTCAAGTCATGTATCCCTCTAATACTGCTACCTTATTAGTCTATATTCCACAGGCCAATCCGTTAACATCTTCCCTTTGCTTCCATCTCATTCTCACTTGATTCACATATACATATAGTAGAAGCCTCAGATACCTTAGTCACATGCCTTTCTTTAGGTATGTGCAATATTAATTTCCTCACCACCCTCCCCTTACCAGCTAGTATATATATATATATATATATATATATATATATATATATATATATATATATATATATGCTTAATCGGTATTGTATTGTCTTGACAAACATCCCCTAAGCCTCACCTATTCACTAAACTTACCTCTTTAAGGGGACAAAACTTCCCTACACCTTACCTTTTCACAGAGGCTGAAGGTTCTTTTAAGCCCTACCTCATCACATAAGCTGAAGGTACCCCAGCCCCTTATTTCTTAGCAGAGCCCTAGGTCCCCAAGCCTTCATCTTCAGATGTCAAAGGTTACACTAGCCTTACCATTTAAGCAGTGTTTAAGTTCCCCATGCGTTACATCCTTACTGAAGCAGAAGGACTCTAATTATTACCTCTCTGCAAGGCTAAAAGTGACAAACCTTAACCCTTCTCAAAGCAGGTTCTCTGTACCTTAACCCTTTACAAATGTATGAAGATTCCCTATCAGTACCTCTTTGGAGAAGCCAAAGGTACCCAGGCCTATCTCTTCACTGAGGTCAAGGTTCCCAGGTCTTATTTTAGTCAGATAATCTAGAATCCTCATGCTTTCATCTCAGTGAAACTGGAAGCAGGCCACCTCTGCTCAGAAGACGAAGGTTTCATGTCTTACCTCTTCAGCCAAGCCTATGTTTTTCTCGTCTCACCTCTTTGCAAAGGCCTGTTGACCCTAAGTATGGCCTCTTTGCAGAAGCTGTGGGCCAGTTGCTCTACCTTTCTAGGTTAAGTAGCTCCAGAATGGTAAATTTACTCTGACAGCACTATTCTCATCCCTCCTTGCCTCCTCCCAAGTCTAGGGTTCAAGTCAGTGGGAGCATGTTCCGTATGCCTTGTATGCTACACTGCACTTTTCCGCAAACCCTCTCCACCATACTCACTAGTACGTAGTTTGTCATCCGGATCACCAGGCACTAGCTTAACAAGTAAAACACTTTTCACTGGTACATGGGTACTAATGTTACACACTATTTATTTCCCAATTTTGAGTTTGAGTAAGCATGGAACCAGACAATCAGCAACCATTCAATCCAGAAGCCTCACCTAACGACATTCCATCTACTCCAAGGCCACACAGCCCCTCACTAAGGGACTAGACATTCCCCAAGTTGATGGTTGAGCTAAGCTGCCGTCATATTCCATACCCGGCATCTACCAGGAAGGCAGAACTATTCCAGATACTGTTCACCCCTTCCCAAGTCTTGCCCCAATCTATACCCCCATCTCCTTCCAACCTGCAACTCAGTCAGATAGCACACCTCCTGACAGACATGGGTTCTAAGCTATCCGACATTCAGGCTAGGCTGTTGGCCTTAGAAAATGTTGCATCCATCAATACACCAGCCAGCTCTTCAGCATCATCACTTATCCAACCAAGTACTTCATACTCACACTGTCCTTGTATCTGTTACAGCTTACCTTGGTTTCAGCATCATCTGCAGGTGAGAGGCTTCAAGCATACATCAGGCCTCTGTTTAATGTGTTTTCTTCCTGTAGTCTCCTCCTACCTACTTTATCCAGCTGAGCTGTTCCTCCTACCTAACTTCCTGAGGAGGGGTTTAAAGGGCAAACTGAGTCCTGACTCAGTGGCCCTTGTGTTGTTGTACAATACAGTTCTGTTTTCCTTGGGCTCTGTGTATGACCCGGCCTGTCTGTCCATCCATTCTGGTGCTGACCTGTGGCTCTGTCTGACTACTCTTTTGCCTTTTCCCATTGTGTAGTGGACACCCAGTCTCGTGTGGACCTGTGGCTCTGGCTGACTACCTGAACTGTGTATGACCCGGCCTGTCTGTCCATCCATTCTGGTGTTGACCTGTGGCCCTGTCTGACCATTCTCCTTGTTGATTCCCATTTGGCTTAGACATTCTTTCTGGTGCAAACCTGTGGCTCTGGCTGACTACTCGTTCTGAATTACCTTGAGTCTCCAGTGGGCTGAGGCCTAGTCTTGGACAGTGTGATCTATTGGCGGACTGCTATTTTTGATACAGTGCTTGCCTCTTCGATCACTGTCTGTGTGTTATCTGTTTACGTGCATTACTGTGATTATTCTAATAAAAGATTGTTTTTCTTTACCGTACTGACTCGTTTTTTTCCTGGGAACCGTGACAGTATCACTCCAGGAAACATGATCCCATGTCAACTGCTGCAACGTCTCTGTGAACCACAGGTCCAAGGATCCAAGACTCTCCAGGAAGTTATTGTAACAGTTTGTTCTACACGCAGACACAGTGGTTTAGGATAAAACACAGTTTTATTGAAATCACAGTAATATAATAACCCTCACAGGTCCTGTAGTATTTAAGCAGAATAATATAGACACACGACAGGTTACATACACATATGCCTACACAGGTCCAGTATAACCATAAAGTCCATAAGAGTCAGGCACAATATGTTGAATTCCCAGGAGAAAGGTACTGCATGGGTTAATGGTCTTAAATGAGTGTAAACAGTCCCATGTGCAGAGAGGTCTGTGATGGAGCTCTCTCCATATAGAGAGCTTCAGGATACGTAACGCCCAGAAACAGGTTAGCAGAACAACCGTGAACTGCCAGAGTAATATAAGGAATTGAGCAACATAGGACACTGCCGTAGCAGTAATGGAAACCAGACCACTCGCACTCTGCCGGAGCAGTAACGGAGACTAGGCCAATGGCACACTGCCGTAGCAGTAATGGAGACAGACACTTGCACTCTGCAGGAGCTGTAATGGAGACTAGGCCAATGGTACACTGCCGTAGCAGTAACGGAGACAGATACTTGCAATCTGCAGGCGCAGTAACGGAGACTAGGCCAATGGCACACTGCCGTAGCAGTAACAGAGACAGATGCTAGCACTCTACAGGTGCAGTAACGGAGGACAAGGCCAATGGCACACTGCTGTAGCAGTAACGGAGACTAGGCCACTTGTACTCTGCAGGAGCAGTAACGGAGACACAATTGCCTGATGGATCAGAATGTCACCAAGGCGACACGGAGGCAGCCTGAGCAGGAACACCAACCAAGCCGGGTCGGATCCCGGAGCAGGAACGTCAGCCAAGCCGGGTCGGTACACATGAGCAGGAACATCAGCCAATCCGGGTCGGTACACAGGAGCAGGCGCAGAAGAGTAGTCAGGCAATCCGGGTCAGTACACAGGAGCAGGAGACAAGATGCAGAGTAGTCAGGCAGACCAAGTCGGTACACTGGGAAACACTGAGCAGAAACAAACACTGGTACAGGAACACCACGAAAGGACACCGGATGGGTGCCAGAGCCCAGTATATAAAGGCCATACTGGGCGGGACAAACACAGGACAGCCAGTGGGAGCAAGGCACAGTGTAGACTGACAGAAAAATAGCAAAGGGAGCACGGGCACTGTGATAGTTATCCATAACTGAGTTCATCTTGGCCTTCAGTGTTTACAGGGATGTCCTGTGTTTGGCCTTTCCCCACCGCAGGCAGGAACTAGACTCTTACTTACACAGTTGATTTGGCTTTTAAGTACAGTGGTGCACATTATTATGATTGCCACCATTCTTTCTCAGCCAAAGCAGCCGCCAACCTAGCCCAATTCATCTTCCCCACTGACTGAAGCATGCTGGACATCAAATTGTTCAGCCGGCATTTCGCCAGCATCAAAACTCCAACATGTAATCCATTTCAATCCGCTTATCATTCACTAAACTGTGCACATCTATTCCCACAGCATTCACCAGTACTGTAGCTCCTGCCATACCAATTCCTGCCGGCACCAGGAGCTGCAGGTCCATAACCCATTCAGCTCCTGGTGCCGGAACCCCCTGCAAGCTGGGTAGGGCAATCCACTTCTTAGGGTCCACCCCAATATGCAACAATTTTAACACCAAAGGGTGTTTCTTTAGTAATTGTAGACTATTGCATGTATGTATTCTATGCCACAAAGCATATTCTAGGGCTATCTGCCCAAGAGCTATGTCATCTAATAAATAACTAGGACCTGTACATGTTTTCTTAGTCCAGCATTTATTATCAACTCATCCCAGCACGCAGCTTACACATATCATCACTTCTGGTTTAAATATCGGTTTTCACATGGGCATGCCCCAATTTACTATCAGCCTTGGCAGAACCCTACATCATCTCCACTCTCTTAACTACAGAGTACCAAAAATGTTTCTTGTTAGGCCCCTTTCCTTGCCCCCCCCTTCCCAATCTGGCAGGTCAACCCCATTGATCTAGCCACCCAGAAATTATCCTCAAAAAAGAGACTTATTAAAGACTCCTCGGCACTACACTAATTAGTCTCACCCAGTATCAACTCTCTCATACCTTCAAAAGAGTTTACCCTAAAATACTCTACCATAGACCATGCATTCACCCTCATCCAGTAAGCCAGTCCTAGTTGCTGATTATCAAAAACAGACATATCAGACAAATTTACGTTGCTGCCAGTTCACCCCTCTTTATGGCATCAGCAGGGTATCAAATGGGCAGGCTAGTATTACTTTGCCACTAGACTGACATTTGGATCGAAACACAGTCCAGCCATTTTTTATTAATTTGCTGAAGTCCTGTGCTGGATTCTGGTCAATCACAGCAGATGCCATTCAGTTCTACATTGCCTTTATTATTTTCTGCTAGTTGAACCATCCTCTGGTACACCTACCAGTCTCGCCAAGCCACTGTCATTTTCGGGACCTCTCCTCCCTGTGGCAGTGGGCAAAACTTGGGGTCCTGACTAGGGATGGGTGAAAATTTTCTTCTCAAACTGAAATCTGTGAATATCCACATAGAAAACATTTTCCTTTGAAAAGTGTAGTTTTTCCACTTTTTTGATTAGATCATTCCATTGGAATCAATTGGAACATTGTATTTAAACACAACACATAGCACATATTATTTTTTTCTCCTAAAGATATAGTATAAAAGGGGTATGAGGGTGCCTGTGTTGGTGAAGTATGGAGAAAAAATCAGTTGACTAGGGATTTTTGGGAGGGTTTGTTTATTGGGATTGGGAGGCTGTTAAAAAAATAATCCTAAATACAATAAAGAAAACCCCATAAGACATGGTATAAAAGGGGACTGAGGAGTACCTTTGTTGGTGGGTGGAGTCTGGGGAAAGAATCAATTGAACAGGGAATTTGTTTTGGGGTGTTTGACTGGTATTGGTGGGACAGTTGATAAAAACAGCAGTAAAATAGGTGATGGATGACGAAGGTTCCATTTGCCACGAGTTACTAAAGTGATGTGCCTGAGGCAGTAGCAGCACCAAAACTAGCCCACACCACTTCAGGTATATGTGGAGAAAAGAAGTAGTTGGCCAATAATTCTTCTCCACCTTCCCCTCCTCCAAAATCATGGGTGTGTTGTTACTAGAATATAAATGTTTCCCTTGAGAGCAGGAACTGTGCCTCTCATCAGCAACTGCAATGGTCACAGTGTGAGTGGTAAATAACATCTGGCACAACTCTATCCAAACACCATGGCACCAGAAACCATGTACTGCTGCTGCCACTATGCCACTTTTCCATACCTTGCTAAGGACTCATGAAAACTGACAGTTTAATAGTAATGATGATCCCTTCCTTCCACATCTTAGCATATTTTGCGGAATGGAATCTCCTCAGATGCCACTTGATGCTCTGTCTGCAATTCTCCTCCACCACACTGCCATGCCAACTGCAGAGTAGCTATCATTTTCGGGGGGAGGTAATGATGAATAAAGTGGATTGGCAGAAGATGTAGTTACCCTAGAGGGCAGAAGATGTAGTTACCCTATAGAAAGAAGGTTATGGCGAGCTAGTTGGTTCACTCATCATCAAACTTCCAGCCTCTGCCTGGGTTTTTCTGTTCTTCCCCCTCTTTGAGCTCTGCCTCACCTCTTGTTGCCTTTCTGGAGAATAAGGGAGTACAGCAACAGCAGTGCTTGATTTTTGTGGTGGGTGTTTGGCTTCAACATGTTTCACATAAATGTCAAGGTGTGTGTGTTTTATGTGTGTTATCAGCGCGCTTGTGCCAAGGTGTGTTCCCACCTTTCCCCTTCTCACTGATTTGTCACAAATTGTGCACAGTGCTGTTGGTGATGACTGCACTGCTGCCTGCACCAAGAGAAAAATAGGCCCACACCCATGACTTCAGGTGATAGGGAACAGGTGGAGAAGAATGGCCTCTTTCTTCTTCTCCTCCACATTCCCCTTCACTGTCTGAGGCAGAGGATGATGTTGCTGCTACTGCCTCAGAATCAGCACTGCAAATAGGACCAAGAGTATTGCAGATGCAGGACTAGGACAGATTCCACTTGCCAATATCATTTGTTGGCCACATTCCCACTGTGTCCACTGTGGTCTGTGACACACTAGCCTCAGCATCCTGTTGCCCTTGCAACTAATCAGCAGCAGGAATTAGAGCAGTTGAAAACTCAGAAAATTCCAAAAGCTCACTGCTAGTGGTGGTGGTGATGCCCATTCTCATCTCCATCTCCCATACCTTCTCAGTTTGGGCTAAAAAAGCCATCGATGTCCCTTCCACCCCCAGCTTCTCCATCATCATCATCACCACCATCATCACTAGTCCCTACATGCTGCTGCTTTATTACAGACATCTCAGTGCTGGTTGGAGGAGGTGGCGAGCAATGAGACAGAGGGTCCCCTAATGTTACACTTGCCATTTCTTGGTGACCTGAAGAAGCCAGACTGTCAGCACTAGCAGCAGGCACAGGCAGCTGATATGTGCTCCTTGGGGGTAGTGGTGGTATTATTGCTGCACCTGCTACTCAACAGTTCTGGCTTCTTCAGGACCATTTCTACCCCCTCATTCACTCCTAATGCTATCAAGCTGCTGGACCTCTTTAGTAATAGCACTAGCGCTCGCGGGATTGCTTGGGTATGGAAAGTGTGACTTAGGGTCCCCTGCTGTCACACTTTTCAGTCTGACATCAGGCACAGTACTAGTGGCAGCAGGTTTAGCACTGGTGGCAGCAGGGGCAGCATGTCTGACAGCAGGAACAGTACTGGTGACAGCAGGGGCAGCACTGGCAGCAGGCACAGAATGGTAGCATCAGGGGCAGCATGTCTGGCAGCAGGCACAGCGATGGTGGTAGTGGTAGCAAGGGCAGCACATCTGACAGCAGGCACAGCAGTGGTGGCAGCAGGAACACCACATCTGGCAGCACAAACAGTAATGGTGGCAGCAGGCACATCACATCTTGTAGCAGGCACAGACAGCTGACCTGTCCTGCTCTCACTACTACCCTCTTCTTCCTCTCTTGACATTCATTTCCCCAAGATCCATAGGAGTGATTTAGAGGATTTAGAGAAGCATTGCTTCTGTAGTGCTCACTTCGTTCTCAGACTCAGTGGACACATAAGGGTCCTTCCTGTACCTCCTTTTATTAGTGTTAAACGTTCTCATAAAGATAAAGAGCCTCTCCTGCCTCAAATGTCCCTCAAGATCACAGCAGAACAGCACAGCACACTCTGTTGCTGCTTCCATTGTGTTCTACTTCCTGGAATACATCACATTTTTATATAAAAAAGGTGAAAACATGTAAATCAATGGACAGAAACTTTTTATCCACTGAAAAAAATGGCAAATAATTTTTGCCAATGGGAGAAAAATGTAAAGCTTTTAATTGACTAGTCCTGACTAGTCAGTCAAATTTTTAGGTTTTATGCTGGATTAATTCAAATCCAAGTCCAGTCTGTCATTCACTAAACTTTCTAGGATTCAGTCCATTATAAAGCAACTTTGAGAGCAGGACACACTCACTATTTCAGATATCCACTTTCTCCTTGGTTACCTTCGTTATGCTACATGAATCATTCCCCAATGCCACTCCTTCATCTGCTTTCCCTCCTTTCATCATCAGTCTCTTGTCATTCCATTTCCCTCAGTGAGCTAGAGCAGATCTCAATATGTGGAGCAATTTCATTTTCCACTGGAATGGCCTTTCAATGTTCACCCCGCTCCCTTCCCTTTCTTCACACATGGTACATACTGTTGCCTCTCCTTCATACGGTTTTGCTGCCATTTTCAGGCCCAAATGGTCACAGATGGTATCACTTCTATTTCCAGCCTACTTCCAACATCCCCCCTCTTTGAACAGGCGTGTCATTTATTACTGATAACAGCGAAACAGCACATCATCCAGAAAGGCAGGTCACATTCTCCTGATGTCATGATGTTCCTCCAGAAGCTCACATGGCTGTCCCTTTACCATTAGTTCACTGTTTACAGTTCATTTTTCCCTGTTAAAATCAATACAGCAGCTAACACTCTTTCTTGATTTAATTTACATGCATTCTTCAATATTCATCCACAAGTAAATCCTCAGCCCTCACACTCACCAGGATTCACAGACCTCATGATGCCCTGATTTCATGTTCCAGTCAGGCCTCAGAAATCATTCACTCAACTTTAGCTTGGAACACCCATCTCACATATTGTGCAGCTTGTTCTGCATTCTGCGCATTCATCTCAAACACTACCACCGCACCCCTACTCTCCATCATCAAAATTAGCCTTCACAGCATTCTGCCATTCAGTGCTTAAACTTTCGCCAGCCACTATCAAGCTTTATCTTATCAGTATACAGCATCATGTAGCCCTCCTCCCCACACTGGTCTTCCATTCTAGGAAATTACTGCATCAAATTGTTCTTAAAGGTCTTTGTAAACTCCCACATCCTCTAGCACATCCCCGTCTCTCAGTCACAGGGCCCCTGTGTCCAACTACTGAATTGACTTATGGAAAGATCCCATGCAGTATTCAGGACATTCTTTTTGGATCAGAGAAGATACTTTAGCGTTCCTCCCCATATTATCCAAAGATAACGGAGATGGCACTCGAACTGTTTTACACATTACATCCATGATCCTGTCCATGAAATGATGCTAGCTCTCTCATCACTCACTCATTAATTGTACTGTTATGGCTACAACTTTGAGCAAGTATTAAAGTTATCTCATTACAACACACTTGGCTCTTTTTGGTATCTAATCAGGCTCACCATGTCAAGTCTTCCTCTGTGGGCTGAGTACGCGAGGTAGGCTCACAGGTCAGAATAATTCTTCATCCGATATTACCCTGGAAGCCAAATACAAATGGAAGGCTTGCTCTGAATTTGTGGGAGGGGCTGTAAGCCATTATAAGCAGTAGTTTTGTGCAACTCAGTTCCTCAACATTCAGAATTCACTGAAAAAGGGGTCATTCGGCGTCATTCAATCCAAATCTGAACAGCCCTGTTTCAGAATGTCGTTGAAAATTTCAGAAATTTGGCAACGACTACACTCGCGCGAGATACTTTCCCTCCCTCTCTAGTCCAATTAGCTTCTTCGTTTCATGATGGGGGTTGGACACATGACATGTCAACCAATCAGACAGCCTGCATGTCCTGTTGATCCATTGTTGGAGCTCAGAGAAAGAAGAAGTAGATAGAGATTGTCCAGTTGTTGTGTAGGCAGGCAGCCAGCATTAGTGCGAGTTATTGCCAATGCAAGGGAGACTAATTTGTTCCTGTACAAAATATCAAAAATAAATAATTTTAAGAATTTGTTTGAATCATTTTCAGAGTGACACAGCCAGTCTTACAGTTGTGTACTCAGACAGGCAAGCCTAGTAACTTATTGACTCCATAAGGGAGAGTCACCTTTGTTTCTGTGTTAAATATTAAAAATAATTTTAGGAGTTTGAATAATTTGCAGAGTGACCCAGCCAGTCTCACAGTTTTGTCTGCAGTCCTATACCTTATTACCCCCGCAAGGGAGAGTCACCTAGGTGACCTGTGTTAAATATTAAAAATAATATTAGAAGTTTGTTTGAATAATTTGCACACAACTGTGACACAACCAGTCTCACAGTTGTGTAGGCAGGCCTAGTACCTTATTACCACCTAAAGGGAGAGAGTCGTGTTTTTTTCTGTTTTAAATACTAAAAATATTAGGAATATGTTTGAATAATTTGCAGAGTGACACAGCCAACCTCACAGTTGTGTACGCAGGTCAGCAGCAGGCCTAGTACCTTATTTCCACCACAAGGAAGAGTCACCTTTGTTTCTGTGTTAAATATTAAAAATAATATTAGGAGTTTGTTTGAATAATTTGCAGAGTGACACAGCCAGTCTCACAGTTGTGTAGGCAGGCCTAGTACCTTATTGCCCCCTCAAGGGAGAGTCACCTTTGTTTCTGTGTTAAATATTAAAAATAATGACCCCGGCTTGTCTGACTACCCACATCGGTTCTGAGCTGTGCCTCTGGCTGACTAACTCGCTCCGTGTATGACCCTGGATTGTCTGACTACCCACATCATTTCTGACTTTTGGCTCTGGCTGGCTAACTCGCTCCGTGTATGACCCCAGCTTGTCGATTCTAACTTGTGCCTCTGGCTGACTAACTTGCTCCGTGTATGACCCCGGATTGTATGACTACCCACATCAGTTCTGACATGTACCTCTGACTGACTAACTCGTTCTGTGTATGACCCTGGATTGTCTGACTACCCACATCGGTTCTGACTTTTGGCACTGGCTGGCTAACTCACTCTGTGTTTGACCCCAGCTTGTTTGACTACCCAGATCGGTTCTGACCTGTGGCTCTGGCTAAGTACTCACTCTGTGCATTCCCAAGTGGCTATACCATTCGCACCTGAGCTCGCTGCCGCAGTCTTGCTTGCTCCCTGTTGCCTCTGGTTGCGTTCCCTAAGTAAGACTCTAGCTCTCCGTTGTGGGACATTGCACATTACCATTACCCTGCTTTTAGCACAGTAGTCCAGCACTCAACACAGTGTTCAGCTTCAGGTAGTAGACTGAAGATTATAGCCTTGGATCTGGTGTTGTGTGGGTATTGGTATTCATTATTGTTTACTTTCAATAAAGGTGGTTTTACATTACATATACTGTGTCTGTCCTTCATTTATGCTGGGTACCATGACACAGTCTCACAGTTATGTAGGCAAGCCTAGCACATTATTGCCACCACAAGCGAGAGTCACCCTTGTTCCTATGCTAAATATTAAAAATATTAGAAATTTGAGTAATTTTCCGAGTGACACAGCCAATATCACAATTGTGTATGCACACAGGCAGGCCTAGTACCTTATTTCCATCTCAAGGGAGTCACCTTTGTTTCTGTGTTAAATATTAAAAACTAGTGTTAAAGCCCGTGTAAACGGACCAACACTGGCGGCGCTGCAGTCATGTGAAGTAGAGACTACCAGAACATGCCACAGCTGATACGGAGTGTTTCGCTTCAGATTCAGACCGTCGTCCTCTCTGCTCAGCTTCATGGGACCACTTGGTCCCAGGAAGGTGCGCAGAGAGGACTCCGGTCTGAATTTGGAGTGCCTTGCACCGTATCAACTGCGGTGCGGGCAGTCTCTACTGCGCATGACTGCATCGCGCGCAGCCGTCTCTACTGCGCATGACAGCTTCTGACAAACATCATTAACAAAATATTATATACGATAATATTAGGAATTTTTTTAGTAATTTGCAGAATGACGCAGGCCCAGTATCTTATTGCCACCGCAAGGGAGAATCACCTTTGTTTTCGTGTTAAATATTAAAAATAATATTAAGAGTTTGAATAATTTGCAGAGGGACTGTAATGGTTTGTTTGACTCAAAGACACAGTGGTTTAGGATAAAATCACAGTTTTATTGAATTCTCAATACAATAAGAACCCTCATAGGTCCTGTAGTATACAGGCAGTATAATACAGACACACGACAGGTTAAACATACAATTGCCTACACAGGTCCAGTACAATATAAAGGTACAAGTAGCATATACTGACACAGGTCAGGCAAGAGGAGTAAGTTTCCCAGGGCTCTGGTACTGTAGGAGTTAAAGTTCATCAAAGAGTGTAAACAGTCCCATGTGTTAAAGTACTGAGATAGCACTTATAGAGAGCTTCGGATCGCCCAGGGCTAGCAGAACAATGTGAACTGCCAGAGTACAACAGATATTGCATAATGAGCACTGCCGGAGCAGTAACGGAGGCAGACACTGGCAACCTGCAGGAGCAGTAGCGGAGAACAAGCCAATGGCGACTACCGGTGCAATAACGGAAGCAGACACTTGCAACCGGTATGAGCAGTAACGGAGGACTAGGCCAAAGGCACACTGCCGGAGCAGTAACGGAGGCACACACTAGCAACCTACAGGAGCAGTAATGGAGGACAAGCCAATGGAGACTACCGGAGCAATAACGGAGGCAGACACTTGCAACCGGTATGAGCAGTAACGGAGGACTAGGCCAAAGGCACACTGCCGGAGCAGTAACAGAGGCAAACACTGGCAACCTGTAGGAGCTATAACAGAATAGACTCAGGTGCTAGTAAGAAAGTACAACCAGATCGCCTGCAGAGTAAGAATGTCGCCGAGGCGACAACCGCAGAAGAAGCAGGAATGTCAATCAAGCCGGGCCGGTACATGTCAGCCAGGCTGGGTCAGTACACAAGAGCCGGAACATCAGCAAGGCCGGGTCAGTACACAGGAGCAGGAACATCAGCCAGGCTGGGTCGATACACAGGAGCAGGAACGTCAGCCAGGCTGGGTCGATACACAGGAGCAGGCACTGAGGAGAAGTCAGGCAATCTGAGTTGGTACACAGGAGCTGGAACTTGAAGAGTATTCAGGCAGGCCAAGTCGGTACACTGGGAAACACTGAGCAGTAGGCTAACACTGATACAGGAACACCACGAAAGGGCACCATGTGGGTGCAGGAGCCCAGTATATAAAGGCCATACTGGGCAGGATCGACACAGGACAACCAATGGGAGCATTACATAGGATAACTGACATGAAAACAAAAACAAGGGAGCATGGGCACCGTGATAGGGACACAGCCAGTCTCACAGTTGTGTAGGCAGGCCTAGTACCTTACTGCCACCGCAAGGGAGAGTCACCTTTGTTTCTGTGTTAAATATTAGAAATAATATTAGGAATTTGTTTGGCTGTGTCACTTAGCGTAGTATTTACAGCTCAAAAATGTACAATTTAACCTTGCTAGTGCCAGAGGGAAACGCAACATATTGCTTTTGCAATGCGTTGCATACCCCTCTTGGGCTCAAAGGGTTATTTCTAAAAGCAATCAATACTGAACATGATTACGTTCAATAAAAAAAACAATGATATAAATGAATATATATGGATTGCTAAAGAATAGAAATCAAACCAATATCTTAAGGTTCTCCCCGTCAGGCTTTAGGCATTGGGAGGCACATTTCTGCATTTGGTGTATTTGTTAAGAGCACACCTCATTAACTGGTGCTACTAGTTATTGCTGGAGAAGTGACTGACATAGCATGATTTCATAATATTCTTAAGTAACCCCACATTCATAATTACTGCATCTTTTACTTTCACCAGCTCACCTGTGATCAGAATAGGACAATCATAAAACATGCAATTTTACTCTTCCTTCATGGCTGCTGTTCAAAAGCAGTGATTTCAATGCTGTCCCACTTCACTACATGCTGATAATGTAAACCCTTGCATACTGGAGTGATTAGAGACCTCTCCAGTATCCAAGGGCTACAATGTCTCTTACACTGCAATTGCCCTTCCCTGCTCTCCACCTCTTCCTGATTTTCCGACCTGTGAACCCTTACTGTTGTTGGACTGCAAAGACAGCGGTGGCTACTGAAGCAGATGCAGGGTAGGTGTCAACAAAAGAGAGTTAAGTGTACAACTTCATGTAGGGTGTGTTGTCCACAAGTGTACAACTTCATTTTGGGTGTGTTGTCCACCTCTCTGTAGGTTAATGTGCTCTTTAACACTCCTATAAACTATTTGAGGACTACAGGGCTATTTGAAGCAATGTGTTGTACAACCCCTCTCCTTAAAGTGTTAATAATAAAGCATTGCAGTTTATTTGGTGTATAAAAATGAAGGGTGTGCACCATTTTGCTAAACAGCTGCTTTTGTACTAAACTTCCCATAATCCTATTCCCATAAACCTGATGCCAACTGATGTCCAAAACAGCCAGACACATGCATCTTCTAGGTTATAAGACTGCACTACATCTAAAATAAGTTTGCCTGTATTGTTTTTTTTCATCTTAACATTCACCAACATTACCTTTACATGTATGTCATCATACATAACTCACAACATAGCACTACAAAGAATATTACACACCCACAAACATGCAACACACATTCATGCAGACAGACACACGCAAGACACATGCACACACAGAGAGGGACATACACACACAGAGTGACACACATGCAGACACGCCCAAACACACACACATGCAGTGACATACAGAAACAGTGAGACCTAGATGCAATACAGAACATGGAGACACATGCATGTCTGCCTCTGCCCAATGGTCATAACATGACTGTCAACGCTGTCCCACACAGCTAGTATTTAATATTTGTTCATGTTTGAAGGAAAGGTCCAGTCAGCTTAATTTAAGATGGTGTAAACATAGTAACATAGTAATTTAGGTTGAAAAAAGACTTGCGCCCATCTAGTTCAACCCTTTTCCTATTCCTGTTTACCATTGTTGATCCAAAAGAAGGCAAAAAAACACCCTCAATATAGCAATTTCAAATTCTGCCTTGAATGGAGGGGGGGGGGGAATTCCCTCTTGATTCCAAATGGCAATCAGATTTCTCCTTGGATCAACAAGCCCTAAGTAAAAATTAATCCCAATACTAACGTACAGAGCCCTCTATGTTATGCTCTTTTAAATAAGTATCCAAGCCCTTTTTAAAGGCATCTAATGTAAATGTATATATCCCAAGTGTTTATTTACTCTACACACTCACTGCAGGTGTCCCCTAATGCATATAATGCAAAGCATGTAACAGTGTAGCTGAGGTCCATATTAACTTTTAATTCCAGAAGATGAGCAACACAGTGCTCTACTATATGTTGCTCATGCACTAGCACTGAAAATGTTAAATAGCAGCATATAATCCACTTCATACAGTAAATGTAATTTGGTTAGGACTTTATTAAAATTGGATGCCTGGATGTGGTGTATTTTTGCAAAACTATACAACTCCACTGCTTGAAAAATTAATTAGTTAACAAATGGATATTATAAACTGTAATATACTCTAGAACAGTCCCGATTTTAATTCTCCCTTCAGGAACAATACCTACACCATAAAAATGAAGACTCTGGAGAACAACATTCTAAACCCTGGAGGAAGACTACTCTGACAGATTGTAGTGTCTGTGCAGGGCTACGAGAAAATTACCATTGCACAGTGTTCTGAGCATTAGATGAGGCGGGTTAAAATGAGGTCTTACAGCTCTTGCTGGTCTACAGAGTTAACTAAACCCTACTTTTTAACACTAAACAGTAGCTGCAGTGCCATTTCTTGTAGCATAAGGCTGTTCTAGGGATCATTTATGTCACAATCAGTCAATGGGAAGTTCTCTTTCTAGAAAACAGAGGTTGTGCATTAACATTCAGTGATGTGGTTTCAAATGACTCTACCCATGCAGCCACACTTGAGCTGAGAGGTACTCTGCCTCTCTGATTTTAAGAATATCTCTGAATGGCAGGAAATGTGGTCACCATATTATACTCAGATTTACTTTGAAGCATTCACTATGTATTAACACAAATTTATCTTTTTCTTTTGTCCTTTTTGTCCTTGCTGTACATCACTATTTTTGTATGGTGTTTTAGATCTGATATTTTCCCTTCTCATTTCTTCCTATTTGGTCAGTGAGAGAGAACTGGAATTTTACAAAGCATTAATTTTTCAACATGGTCTTTGAAACAAGAGTAAGTTGGGATTTTTTAAAAATGACAAACCTTTTTTATACTCTAGCACAGTGGTTCCCAACCTTAAACTTGTGATACATGTGTCTTGAGTTTTAATTATTGCCTTTGTGAAGATATTACACACTTAACTTGGTGCCTTGAAACATAAATTTGTCATAACATTACTGTTTGGAACCAGTGTTCTAACATTTCACTAGCAAAGCAGCAAAATAACAAGTATTTGGCACTTCTTGAAGAAATGAAATGTTCTCATAGAGAGCATACTGTAAAATTCACTGTACAGTTTTCTTAAGCCACAGATGAAAAATAAAGGTATGAATGCAGCACATTCAATTTATATATAAAGTCCTATGCAGATATTGAATATTTTACTATTATAAAGTTTCATATAGGAACAGGTTGAAAACAATCACTGGGGAAATAAACAAATCTGCTTTAGTCTGTTCTTTTACAATGTAATAAAAATAATGCTCCTGCATGTATGAGCGTGTATGTCCCTTTTGGTTCATATTTGTTAAAATGTTAATGAGAGCAAGCCCTGAAGCCAACCCCTATAGTGTGCACAGAATAATTGACTCATTTTACTCAAATGTCCTCTGTGTCTTGTTCGAATGCTGCAAGAAACAAAGGCACAGGGAAATGGAGCACCCCAAAACATCCATACAATCTCACACTGCCCTCTCTCTTGGTACAAGTGGCACAGCAAGGAGTAGATAACTTAGTATATAGAAGACATTAGGCAGGAGTAGCATATACAAATCCATTTCAATGTGAATCTAACAACATAACTGTATTAGTGCCTTCCCTTATCAACCAAAACAACAACAAAATAATGTGTATGTAAATTATGTGATATTGAGCAAAAGATTATAAATTAAACTGTTAGATAAAGTAATATAGAACACATTCTTGTTTTCAATTAAAACATCTACAATAAACTAAACATATGACTTATATGAAATAGCTTAAACCCCATCATAATAAGCCTTACCTTCCAGTTATTAGTTGCTATCTGGAACAAAGCAGCAGTGGAAGGATTATATACACCCATATGGAACTCTTCCAAGTGGTGTTTGCTCTACGGAATGGTACTTAATGTGTTTTTATGCTGTAATTGTTCCTTAGAACAATTAGTTGGCATTCTTGCCAACATTATTTAATCCTGGGTTGGATATTAAACTCCTGTATTGTTCAGCAGGATCTTTATTGGTGAAAATGTAAATCAAGTGAAGAAAGTATATACTTCTTAACTCGTATAGTTTTTTGTAAATTTTGTGGACATAAGTAATTATTAGGGGTGGGCGAAAGCTGGAAACAAATTTCTGTGTGACTTCACAAAAACTGCGAACGTTTTCACCTTTTATACAGTGCAATATTTTCCTCGTCGCAAATTTTAACAAATTTTTTTGACTATATCTCTATGGATACTACATTTCCCACTGATATGTTACTTCTTCTAAGGGCTGTAATTTAGAAATAAGTGGCTAAAAGTCAAAGTTGTGAGTCCTACAGCAACATATACCTTGAAAAATGTGTTAGTATGCAGAATGCATTTGTCTTTTGGCCACAGCACTAACTTCCTGCTTAAGTGACACTGGCACATATTCATGATGATGTCAAGTAATAAAAAAAATAACGTACAACCTACAATGTGGCAGATATGTATTGTAGTGGTGGTAGGGGACTGACATAGTGTGATTGATTTGTGCATGTATATACAGCAGTTTTTACCATTGTGTCAAATTGCTATCCTCCTTATCAGATTATTGACACACATTACTTATAGGTCATAGCAGTGGTCCAAAGTAGGGTAGATGGTGGCAACCCTTCTTCACACCCCTCCTCCTAATCATGATCATCTGTGCTGCTGTTAATATATTTGTCCTATTTATCTCTGTTGTGTGTGTGATTTCTGCTACCTACTACTCAGATGGTATGAGATGTTGGTTCAGCTTTAAGAATCTCCCAACATTGATGCTTGATAGCTGCATCCTGCAGTCACTGACAATGTAACTAGCTGCACTGAAAACTCTCTCAGACTCAATGCTTGCTGGCGGACAACTAAGGGTTTCCACTGCAGTAAGTGTCAATGCTGGCCATACAAGCTGAATTGTTTGTCAGTAGTCCATGGGGTCATTGTTTCTGCCTACAACATAGCTATCTTGCAAGTATGCAGAAGCCATCTCACATGCAGTGGGACCACTTCTAGGTGCTACACGGTGTCCCTGTGTGTCAGTTATCAACCCATACTCAAGGAGTCCCAAAGAGATGTGCCTCCACCACCACCATTCCCACCCCCAGTGTTGGGTTTTTGCTGCCCCCGCTGAGACCCATGAATTGCCCTTTCAGAATGGGATATTCAGGTTGTTGATGTAATTGCTTCTGCTGGTCTAAATGCTTTGCTTCCTTCCTTTTCACTATACTGTCTAGATATTTGTTGTGCCCTTAATTTCTCCCTCTCATCCTCCACAATGCAACCCTCCACTCGATCAATAAGCATATCTTGATATTCCTTGACAGAATCCGATTCTTCAGAAGTTGCTGCTGATCGGCATGACTCCTTGTTGTGACAAACTGCTGATGGTCCTTTGGCAGAAATTCTCAAATATTGTGTTTGAAGTGAAGGTCCAGCAAAGTGGCAAGAATGTATTCCTCATTGCTTTTAATGGACGCTATGCGATCTTGTTCATAACATGCTAACATGTCATTTACCAGCTGGTGCATGTCTGTGTTGTCACTTTGGTAAGATTCCTCAGCCATGCTCCTCATTTTTTCCTTCAATAAAAATATCAGTGGTAGAATTTCACTAGTTCCTGCCCCAATGCGACTCACCAGCATGGTTGCCTCCTCAAAGCGGTTTCAGCAGCTCATTAGTTGCCACTGGACAGGTGACAAAGAAGCCCCCTCCAAAGCCTTCCAGTTTTGTATTGTGCACTCGCTAATGACCTTATTCTGCTCGTACAATAGACTTGTGCAATTCGGTTCGCCTAATTTCGGAATTCGGACAAATAATGCGTATCCAGCATCATTCAGGCCTTCCAAAAGCTAAGGTCCACCCACAAAAAAATTAGAATCCGAAACAGACCTAGTCCGAAATTTCAGTGTAAATTTCGGAAATTCGGAAGGTGCTTTCCCACCTGAAACTATTACAATGTTGCTATGTGCTGCTAAAAATAGACGGCACGGCGCTTTCCCATCTGGAACTATTACAAAGTTGCTACATGCTGCTAAAAATAGATCTGGTATAACAGGTGCTTTACAGTTCATGCAAAGTGTAGATATTAAGCACATAAGGACACAAGCAATTTTGGCATTTTTTGCTATGTGTGTGTTCAACCATAATTCCTATCTTTCTCATTTATTGCACAAACACATATTATATACCAAGGCAGAAATGGCTTTAATTTGATGTGACAGTAATAATGTGTTACATAATGGGTGCAACTTAAGAATAGATATTCAAGATAATTTATTTGTCCTGATGGACTCACCTATGAGGCTTGCCTTGGTGCGGCAGGTGAGTTTACATTCAAATGGCCATTGGCGTGAAACTAAAAGCCTCAAATTATTTAAATGTGCATAGGGATTTCGGACAGAGTGCAGGTAACTCATTTTGTTTTTTGTACTATGTATTTTGGGCTGATGTATAGTATAGCCATTGCTGCTTCCCATGAGTACTGGGAATTTGAGCACAGGGCTTTATTTTGTGTGTTTGTTGTATATTCATTTGTATCACACAGTCATGTTACATTCCTGCCACTCACCCCATATTTGCCCTATTAAGGGTTAATGAGTGTGTAGGGGTTTATAAAATACCCCTTCCTGTCTCATTAGAGATTTAATATTATTATTAATTTAGTTTAATGTATTTTTTTATTTTTATTTGTTTAATTTACATTTTTTATTGAATATTTTAATATTTTCTTTTTAATTCGGCCGAATAATTCGGACTATTGCCGAATTTCACCTGAGATGAACAGGTCTGGTCCAAAATTCAGATCCTCCGAATGGGGGAAAAAATTTGTCTGAAAATTTTTGCAGTTCACAAGTCTATCATACAAATGCTCTAGCATGTACATTGTGGATTTCCACCTGGTAGGGACCTCCATTTTCAGCTGGTGGCGGGACAGGTTGTTATATTTTATATGGAATATAGTGCATTGCCTGCATTGTAGGACACAGGGCACATATTTTGCAGGCGATAGTAAACATCTCTCTGAAGGAATGTGGTCACAACAACATTTAGCACATGGGAAAGCAGGGCACATGCACCATATCACCTATTCTCAAAGCAGCGATTATGTTGGAGCCCTTATCAGCAGACACAAAACCAACTTTTAAGGAGCAGAATAAAAGCCATTGCTCTATCACTTGATCTAGCTTACTTAAAACATCTATGGCTTTTGGGACTGTCTCTCAAAACTCTACATGCACAAGGTGGAGTGACGATGGTATGGGCTATCCTGTTGCTGCCACCTTTTAATCACACCGCCAGAACCAGAAGCACAATTATTGGCTGTCACCTGGTGCTGTAAGCTAGTGCTGTCCATCGTTGGTGCTGGGAGGGAAACCCAGTGAGCAGTCACAGCCATATAGTCTGTGCTCTGCCCACTTGTCCACATATCTGTTGTCAGGTGGATTTTTTTGCCATACACACTTTTCAGCCATTTGCCTACCACACTAATCACTTGCTTGTACAATTCAGGTACAGCCATCCTAGAAAAATAACTATGGCTTGGAATATGCCAGTGTAGACCTACACATGACATCAGTTCTCTGAAACTTCTGTTTTCTACAAAAGAATACGTCAGCATGTCCACAAATTCTTGGCAACCTTGCAATTCCACGAGCGTACTTTGGTATTGTTTTTGTGAAGTTTTTGACTCCTTCCTTGTAACTCAGTCAGTATGGGTTTGTAGGATATGGCAAAAGAGCCCTGGAACTTTATTGCTTTAACAACATAACTAGAGGAGGTGGATTGCGGTAAAGGCAGCATGTGTGGGCAGTTTATGACTCTTGTCATCTCCTACAGCAAAGTCCTCATACTCCTCTGCGGCAGAAGCCATAGGTGTTATTTGGCAGTAGCACACTCTCTGACTCATAAATATCTTAACTACTATTTTCTCTGCCCTACAGCCCTTGGAACTTTTTAGAGTACTTCTGTTGCTTCTAGTTGTGGCACCTTTGGCCTGCTGATAGTGTGTCTTCCTGTGGCTGTGCGTCAGGTGGGATTAGAGATAGGTGAAAGTTGTTGCAGTGTTCTTGTGAGAAATTCTGCAAAAAACATGTTATTGTCCCCTTTTAGATAAGTTGGAGGACGAAATGATCACATCCACCACTGGTTTGGAAAGCACAACATCTGGGGACTGCTGAATACCACCTAGGACCTGTCCCCTAAGGAAACCTAGGTGTGTGCGTTTCCCGGCCGCGTTGGACAATTACGCAACAAATGACCTCCCTTCCCACAGTAAAAGCACAGGCCATTCTTGCGACAAAATGACCGTTCCTCCTTTGTGAGTCTAGTAAAGCCCACTTGCATAGGTTCAGTAGCTTCGATCTGACCAGGAGACATGGAAGGAGAGGGAGGCATGGGTGGGAGAATATTCTTGTGCCACTGCCTTGTAGAAGATCTTGGTTTATGGTCCCTATTTTGTGTTCGTTCCCTGATCCGAGAATCAATCAAACTGACAAATTCAATGTACTTGTCCAGAGATTCAGGTACTTCCCGGGCCGCAATCTCATCCTTAATGCGGTCATTCAACCCTTGAGCAAATGCCGCCACTAACGCTTCATCATTCCATCCCAACTCGGCTGCCAGGGTACAAAATTCAATGGAATAGTCTGCGACTGTACGGTTGCCCTGTCGGATATTCATAATTTGCTTAGCAGCCGAGATATTGCACCAGGGATCTCAAAGACACTTCGAAAGGCCCTCACAAACTCACAAAATTTGGTGGTAATGGGCTTAGTCGTCTCCCAAATTGCCAGTCAACAATGATATCATAAAGCCAATCTTGCTTCTCTCCGTAGGGAAAGCTTGTGCCTGAACACTAGGCACATGTTTTAGACCATTCCATTGAAGGGATTCCGTGTAAGTAACGAGATCCCGGCACTTCTCAAGCGCCACCGTGTCGACCGACACGGATCTCCTGCTGACAGCTTTACAGCTTTACAGCTCAGTAGGAGAAATCAAACTTCAAACGCCCGTATCTCTTAAACCTTAGCAGTTTGAGAGATACGTTTTTTTTGCATTTAGATCAGCTTTTTAAGCTCTTCTAAATGCAAAAAAGTTTTTTTTAGACATTACTATCACTTTAAATTTCTTCAATGCCTTGTTAGTAGGGCGCAAGAAACAAAGCACAGAGAAATGGAGAACCTCAAACAGGTCATAGACTATCACAATGCACTCTCTATTTATACATGAAGCTGTTTTTAAATGTTTTTAAAATATGCCCAATGCATTATGTATAAGAAATCCCAGCACATAGGAAATGCTTCGTCAGGGATGTTTTTAACTTAGATAGGATGATTGTGTGAAGTTAGGTACTCGCCTATATTGGGGAGCCTTGACGTGGCAGGCGGGCTTAAACATACTTTGGCCAAACTATGCAACAGAGACCCCAAATTTATGAAAGTGGTATACAATATGCTTTACATAGGGTTCACACTTGGATAGCTTATATGGAGGAGTGCAGATTTGGTTTGGTTTTGGGTTTCTGTTTGGGCTTAGGCCTAATCTTGGGGAGCTTGGAGAACTCCCTCATTTCTTGCTGCTATCTGTATTTATTCACTTGGGTAATCAATTTATATCTGAAAACTAAATGTATAAATTAATGTGAATTAGCACTGTGAATTTTTTTAGTTTCTTTTGTCTTTGCACATTTTCTCTTTTATTCAAGCTGCTCTTCACTTTATACTGTAAGATTAATAAATGTTTAACACTTAAATATGTATTTATAGAGTTGTTGCCACTTGCAGAGGTGTTTAAAGGCATAGTGTTGGCCTAATGTTTGGGCTGTTTTGCTCATTGCCTTTAAGGCAGTAATGAAACCCATGTGACTTGTGGGAGTGGGTGGATAGGGTTTATAGAGGGGACTAATGGAGCTCCAGTCCTCCTGGCCTGCTGCTCACTCTTTACAGGTCACTGAAGGTGAGTCCTAACATGAAGCTGTTTTTAAATGTTTTTAAAATATGCCCAACGCATTATGTACAAGAAATCCCAGCTCATAGGAAATGCTTCGTCAGGGATGTTTTTAACTTAGATAGGATGATTGTGTGAAGTTAGGTACTCGCCTATATTGGGGAGCCTTGACGTGGCAGGCGGGCTTAAACATACTTTGGCCAAACTATGCAACAGAGACCCCAAATGTATGAAAGTGGTATACAATATGCTTTACACAGGGTTCACACTTGGATAGCTTATATGGAGGAGCGCAGATATGGTTTGGTTTTGGGTTTCTATTTATACATGTGCATACCAAAGAGTAGATTGCTTAGCACATGGGAATATAACCTACTGTCTGTGGGCAAAATGCAGCCTGCCTGATGCCAGGGTGAGGCCTGCCTGAGATGTAAAAAAACAACAATGCGGCCCTCATACCTATTGCTTTCTATTCATGTGGCCCACGTATGACAAAAACTTGGATGCCCCTGGCTTAGTACAGAGGAATTAGACAGGATCACCATATACAAAATCTATTTCAATGCATATTTTACAACAGAATTATATTAGTAGATTTCCCTTATCTTCCAAAATCTCCACACAGTCTAAAAAAAATTACCCCATCAACAGAACAACGTCTATGTAAATTATGTAGTATTGCACATGCATGCATAAAATTATAAATTAACCTGTTTGATAAAGTAAAAAAAAATAAAACACATTCTAATTTTATTTCAAACATTCATATTAAACTAAATTGTCCATATGACTTTTGTGAAAGAGCTTAAAACTATTATAATAAGCCTTACCTTTCAGTTATTAGTTGTTATCTGGAACAAAGTAGAATGATCTGAAACAAAGTAGCGGTGAAAGAATTATATACATCCATATGGAGTTCTTCCAAGTGCTGTTTGGCTTATAGAATAGTCAGTTAAATAGGTACTTAATGTGTTTGTATACCAGAATTGTGCATCAGAACAATTAGTTGGCATTCTTGCCAAAACACTTTCTGATTTATTTCATCCTAGGTTGGATATTAAGCTCCTGCATTGTTCAGCTGGGTCTTTGTTGGTGAAAATGTAAATAAAGTGCTGAAAACATTTATTACTTAACCCTTAACTCTTTTTTGTAAGTTATGTGGACATAAGAAAGTATTAATTATATATCCATTGCTTTTGCTATATTTTATTATAATGGACAATAAAACAATTATATCTATAGAAAATATGCACACCTTGGGCTCCACACAGGTGGTTAGATTATGAAGCATGCTATCAAAAAGATGGTCAATATTTTTTTTTTGAGAATTCTAGTCTATGCTGCATGAAAATGGGCATGCAACTCCTGCAGAACGGACACAGAATAATTCTGGCAGAAATGGTGAGCCACAAGGTCCTTCACCTGTTAAATGCAGGACTGCTTCATTGAACATGCTGTGCTACACCAGTGTTTTGAGGAAACAGAGGTTAAGAGGTATGGTAACATACAGTGCAGTGGGCATACAGTGTACCACTGTCAAGAAGATTCTTGAGAAATGGTATGATGACAGATTTTACAACTAGGTCTATGATATTGCTTGCTGTGAGACTGCTGAAAATTTATGCTTGAGATGTGCATTTGCCAAGCATGATGCCATCCCATCCCTCCTTCCAATCACAAACTTACCCTACCAATGCAGTCAAGCTACATGCTGTGATCCTTCTCTGTGATGAGGAACCAGCTTCATTGGTACATCATCTATTAGAGAATCCCCTTCTTCAGAAGATTCCCATGTTCATGCAGGCCATGGGGGTGATGTTCTATTAGCTTTACCACTCACAATATGTCTTCCACTGAGTTTGCTATTCATTCCCTCTACCAGGTATGCATCCTGAATATGTCTCCCAGATCTATTGCTGGATTCCATTGCTTTCAAGACTATTTCCATATTGGTTTGGATGACAGTGTCAAGGCTGAAATAACATGAAATGACATGCTGGAGTCCTTTGAAGAGCTTGCTACACTTTCCATAAACATTGACCACCACATTTATGAATGAAGGTAGGAATAAGCCCTTTGCACCGAACCAGTTTTGAACTTATCAGGGTCCTGCTCACCCTCTTTCTGCCCCTTCTGAACGAGTGTCTGTTTCTGAACCCATGCAGATTTGACTAGTGCATCTCTCTCTGTCTGCTCAGGAAAAAGAGTTGCTGAACAGCACACAAACCTCTGTCTTACTGTTGTCGTTTCACCTGGTCAAATGCCAGTGAGTATGTTTCCCAGCCTAAGCTCAACCAAACCCTTTGTGGGAAACTCGTTGGCTCCTCTTCATCAGGTTGTGCTTATCAAGAAAAGAACCCTATTGATGGGTCAGCTATCTCTTCAGGACTGCTTAGTAATGACTCACACCTCCTTCAATTTACTCTTGGATCTGACCATAAAGAAAAACTGAGTTTTGAGGTAGCCACTTATCTCAATTTTCTTTTAAATTTATGCCTGGCATGGCTCAACACTCACAACCCCAACAGAGACTTAGCCATGGGGAGACTCACATTCTTTTCTGACAACTACTGGCAAGCTTGTTTGCCACTCTCAACTTTTTCTAGACACGTTTGTCAAGTCCAGACAGTTCCTTATAAATATACTCTTGTTTCCAACTATTATGAGTTCTTCCATGTCTTTGACTGGAAGGTATCTGATAAATGACCACCTCACAGCACATTCAATTGCCCCACAGATCTACACCCTGCAATAAAGATTCCTTTTGGGAGTATCTACCTTCTTACAGAACATAAATGTAATGTTCTAAAAGACAATATTGATTAATACCAAACCAAAGTATATATTTTCCATTGAAAAGAATAACATTGGTCTCCATCTGTCACACTGTCTGGCTATGATGACCTTGAACTCTGCTTAGAACTGTCACTGCGAGCCTCAAAATGCTAGGATACAGTGCAGGAGTGAGATGCTAGGGAACAATGGTAGACCACTCTCTTGCTGTTGCAAAACTAGGATAATGTGCATACCATAAGGTTGGATAGCACAGTGTAATGGTTTGTTCGACACACAGACACAGTAGGTTTGGATAAAACACAGTTTTATTAAACAATTAAAATCACAATAACCCTCACAGGTCCTGTAATATACATTTATTATAGTACAGCCACTAGACAGGTTATATAGAGGTAAGCCCACACAGGTCCAGTATAAGTAAAGAGTCCATATAACATTATACGGACACAGGTCAGGCAGATCTTGAGTGATTCCCAGTATATCGGTACTGCATGGGTTAATAGCAGACAGAGAACAGGCCCATGTGTGGTAAGGCCTTTTAAGGAGCTCAAATAGAGGTGAAAGCTGTAGTACGAGTAACGCCCAAGAATGTGTATACCAGACAATTGTGGACTGCCTTAGCAGTAACGGAGACTAAGCAACTTGAGCACTGCCGTAGCAGTAACAGAGACTAGGAAACGTGAACACTGCCGTAGCAGTAACGGAGACTGTGTGACTTAGACACTGTCATAGCAGTAATGGAGACCAGGCAACTTGAGCACTGCCGTAGCAGTAACGGAGACTGAGCCACGTGAGCGCTGCCGTAGCAGTAGCGGAGACTAGGCAACTGGATACTGCCGTAGCATTAATGGAGACAGAGCAACTAAGGAGCTGCTGTGGCAGTAACAGAGACTGAGCAATAGGGGCGCTTCTGTAGCAGTCGTGGGGACTGAGCCACTTGAGCACTGCCGTAGCAGTAACGGAGACTAGGTAACTGGGCACTGCCGTGGTAGTAATGGAGACAAGGCAACTGGACACTGCTGTGGCAGTAACGGAATATGAGCAACTCGCCCTGAGAGGCACCCAACCTGGAATGGTACGTAAGGCAGACCAATAGGAATGTCGCCGGGGCGACATGGAGGCAACCGAGACCAACTGCACAGCTGTCCACAGACAGCGAGAGTGAAGCATTACCCTTAACCGGAGACCGGTCAGGGCATGCAGAGGAGGCAGCAGCGGAATCTCACAGAACAGGAACGTAGAACAATCCAAGTCAGTACACGGAGCAGTAACGTCAGTCAAGCCGGGACGGTACACTGAGCAGGAACGTCAGCCAAGCCTGGTCGGTACACAGGAGATGAGAAGCAGAATGGTCAGGCAGTACAGGTCGGTGCACAGGCAGGAAACGAGATGCAGAGTAGTCAGGCAGGCCGGGTCGATACACTGAGAACACACAATAGTCAGGAACATGCGCTGGTACTGGAACACCATGAAAGGGCACCGGAGATGTGCCAGAACCCAGTATTTAAGGACAATACTGGGCGGGACAATCACAGATCAGCCAATAGGTGTCAAGCAGGAGTGTAGACTGACAGAATGTCGCTGAATAACACGGGCACCGTGATACACAGAAACATTAAGCAGGACTATGTTGATGATGACTGTCCAATCTCTGTATTGCAGTATCTCTCCAGATACTCCTCCAAGCTTTCAGTCCCTGTAACTGTAGTAAGTATTCAGTATCTTATTTAGTTTAGCTAATTGATGCCTGGAAATTGGCTCTCAAATTCCACTCATGACCATTTCTACAGATCCTGCCCAACTGGTGGAATTGCTTGAGACAGGCTGCAGTACAGGTACAGAACACAGGTAGCAGTGTAGATAACCAAACTGGAACTAGCAAGGAAGCAGCACATTCAGAGTCAAACAGTGAAAGACTTAAACAGGATCAATTCAGCAGCCTCAGGGAAAACTGCATAGGCAATATGATGCAGTCATGAAATTAACTTGGATCAATTCAGAAATTGCAGATCAATACAGGAACAAGCAGCAAACAATGCAGTGGTCAAGACTAGTTAAACAAAAGGACTGCTTCAACTACAGTGGATCAATCCAGGAAGAAGCAAAAAACAAAAGAATGGTCAGGAACTAAGCCGGCCAGAAATTGGAGAGAAGGAGCAAACAGCATACACTGAACAAGGCCAAACAGGAAGCTCTAAGCAAGTACCATTTCAAGGAAGAGGAAGCTCTATAAAGGTGACCAGGTGATAACAAGAGATTGGTCGAACTCTGAATCAAGGCAGAGGTAAGGCAACCAGTAATTTCTAGACTGGACTGTGACAATAACCCCTCCCCAAGACCACCTCAAGGGCTCTTAAGAGTATGTATACAGGAAGGTGTGATTGAAGCACTGAACTAGATTAGGAGAATGTAAATATAATATGGGTGAACGCTATCATAATAATACAATGAAAATATGTATTACAATTGTCAAGAGGAAGCTGTTAGATTCATATATTTCCCAAGATGAATGCAAAACAAATACATAGAAGAAAAACAAGAAAACAAACCATAGCGTGATCTGCTTTTACATAAACATCTTTAGCAATAGTGACATATAAAAAAAATATCTTTTCCGTGAACTATAAAAAATCTCCCAACAAATTGTAAGGTGATTCGCATCGATGAAATAACGCTTGACTGATACCATGCTACTTTTTATCTTGCCATACTGCCCCTTCTATTTCACAGTGTGCAGGTTCTTTGGTGGTGGGTCCCTGGGAATCACCGTCTGCTGGGAGACCAACGGTTGGTTACTCATTTATTGCCTGATAAGACTTTACTGCGCACTGTGGGATGGATTGGGTTTCCTGCTACCTTGATGATTATGGGGTTCTCCTATGTTTGATAAAACAAAAAAAGAAGGAAAAATAAGGGCGCTTCCTAGTGCAATGTTGTATGCAAAAATCAGGACCTCCACCAATACACCACAGTACTCACAATGTGAAAAATCACTATAAGTGATCAGTAGAGCGGATGGGGGACTTGGACTGCCCCCACTCAGTCTTCCTAAAACCTTGGCAAAGTGGATGCTGCTTCTCCAAATGGACCCAAACAAATTGGTCAGGAACCTCCAAATACAAAGAAACAAAAGGCAGAAGAGCGCAAACCACCAATAAATAATTCCTCTTGAATTCAATATCAGTAGGTTGAATACTCACACCACGAGTAATGTTGTGCTGGTTGTTGATACAACCAGCAATCTCCAACAGGGTATTCTCTAGCCGCCCCAATACGGCTACTGGTCTTACAAGATGAAAAAATCTGAGTCCACGGTAAAAAGTAAATAATATTTATTGATAAAATTTATATCTCTATTCTTTGCCAAAAAACGTCAATACAATATAATATATAAACCTGTATGACACATTTCGGAACAGCAAGGTTCCTTTCTCAAATATCAGGCAACAGAATGTATATTAAGAACATGTATTTGAAATTGTAATGGCAAAAAAAAAAAAAAAAAAAATATATATATATATATATATATAGATGTAAAATAACAAACCAAATAAGTATCTTGTAATACCTTTTTTATTGAACTAACAGAATTTTGGATTGACAAGCTTTCAGGAGAACCTCCCTTTCTCAAGTCTAAAGCATTTCTGACTTGAGAAAGGGAGGTTCTCCCGAAAGCTTGTCAATCCAGAATTCTGTTAGGACAATAAAAAAGGTATTACAAGATACTTATTTGGTTTGTTATTTTACATCTGCATCACTGGACTAATACGGCTACAATCTCCACTCTACTATATATATATATATATATATATATATATATATATATATATATATATATATATAAGGTCATCAATCACCCCACGCAATCGACTTTTAAGTTCACAAGGTAACCATGTCTACCGGGGTGGAAAGACAACCCCTCGAAAAAGAGAGATCATCCGCACATGTGCGACGCGCACCAGAGCAATGTCACATCCCAAAGAAGTGGAACACATCCTCAACTCAAACCACGCCCACCATCAACGGGGTGGAACGCAATGCCAGAATGCAGTGTACGACCGTAAATCCAAAAGTATATGAGAAAACAAACATTGTAAAAGCTAGATATGTTGAACTCATGGGGACGTATTGGGGCGGCTAGAGAATACCCTGTTGGAGATTGCTGGTTGTATCAACAACCAGCACAACATTACTCGTGGTGTGAGTATTCGACCTACTGATATTGAATTCAAGAGGAATTATTTATTGTTGGTTTGCTCTCTTCTGCCTTTTGTTCCTCCTATGTTTGAGAGTGTATTGAGCCTGTGCCTCTCTGGTGTTTGTCAGAGGGTGCTCTAGCTTACTGTAATTTGTGTCGGTGCCAGGGCTTCTGGGCTTTGTGATTTTGGGGCCTGGGATTCTAGGTATGGGCAATTTGGTGGGTGTGAGGGACCGCATCATAGCAGGGTTCGATTGGCAGAGGACTCTAGCTGTTTGCTCTCCCTTTGGAGTGTTCTGTTTGTAATATTGATTTCATATTTTTGTTTTATTTTATGTAAAGCCTTGCATTGTATGTGAAGGCGAGCGGCCAAATTATTACCAGGGTACTTATGGGGTCGATTGGTGTCCTTTCTCCCTATCTTTATCTACTCCCCGTCTCTTCTACTTCTCATCACTCTGCTCATCCCTGGCTTGTTCACTCTTTCCTTTTCCCTCTCCCTACCATCGACCCCAGTCTTGAGCATACAGGTCTTGGCTTGTCTGCTATTTGCAAGGAGGGCAATACAAGTATGGTTTGTGTAGGGTGTCTGTTTGCTGCAGGATCCTGCACTGATCATGCTTCCCCTTCTAAGATGCTCCCCTATTGCCCTACCCTTTCTACAGTTTTGGTTGGGTTGAGATGCAACAGAGCTCTTAGCATGGGACTCTGGGGCCATGGCGGACCTGAGGTGTTATATGTTTGATTCACTACTCTACAGCTCCTATGGTTCTGGATGCCTGTGGGTTGGAATTGCTGAGGTCTTTATTGGCCTTGGAGTTCACTCCTGTTACTTAGGCTTCACTGCTCGTTTGGAGTTATTAATAATTTGTTCCCTAGTTGATTTACATGTTTTTTTCCATTGCGTGCTAGACATGCAGAAGTTGAGTAATATTTGTTTATATTGCATGTCTTTTCACTTCTTTATTTGCTCTATTTCATGATTGCTAAACAATGTGTGAATGTATTTATGCAATTATGATTTCTCTTCTGTATTTCACCCCGGGCCTCCTCCCAGCTCTGACTCTTTCCTGCTGTATTCTGAAATTTGCTGCTCTTTCCCCTTTCTCTGGGCTATCATATCTGTCAACCCTCCCTCTGACTCATCATGCCACGGTATTGTGTTGTGCTGCACTGGGCTCATGTCATGTTTTTCTTAACTTCATGGACGCAATTTGTCCTTGCAGCTAGCTCAATATGACATCTCAGATTGCTTTCCGTTTTCAGCCCATGGACTTCCACATACTGATGTTCTATTGATAGTGACCTCCCTATTCACCCCCCGAGGGCCCTATGTAATTCTATTTCCTTTCAGACCTACCTCTTCTCCACTTTTGCATCACTTGGGACTTTAATAAACCCCTGTGTTAGCTTAGTCCACTACGGCTGTTCGTGCGACTTTCCACATGATGCACAAACTTCCCCCACGGCCCTAAGGGCATCTCTGTGAACTTACCACTTCTGGGGATGATTTGCTCCCCAGTTTTCATGCACGGTACACTCTACTTGATTGCTTTCACTCTTTCCTTTCTTCTTTCCTTTCTACACCCATTTCTGCCTCCCCCTCCTTCCTTTCCCTTGTTTCCTTTGGGTGCTGGGACTTTTGCGCTGCTCCTCATTGTTGGCTGTTGTGATCTGGTTGTAATTCTGACCTCTTCACTCAGTTTCTGTATGGGTTCCTCCCTACCCTCTATATAACATGGCCCAGCGACAACTGAAAATTGTGTCCCTCAATGCTAGGGGCTTAAACTCTCCCAAAAAGAGGTCCATGATCCTTAGGGAGGCTTCTCATTTGCAGACTGATATTTTATGCATCCAAGAGACACACTTCCTTGCTACTCGGTTGCCGAAGTTTTCCAATGCTTGTTATCCGACAGGATGATTTGCCTCTGCAGGTGAACGTAAGCAGGGTGTAGCTATATTATTCCATTGCGCAATAAATTGGATCTTGAAGGATGACATGAAGGACCCAGAGGGAAGATTCCTCTTTATCAAGGGCTCAATTTCTGATGTTAAATTTACATTTGCTTGTATTTACGCCCCAAATGTTAAGGTTCCCTGCTTTTTATGTAGAGTCCTCAGAATGCTCGATTCTTTTAAAACTGGTGCTTTGAATACGGACATGGATACCTCTTTGGGGAAATTGCCTTTTAGTACCCTTCGTTTACTCCATAGGAGGTTGGTTAACTCGCATCTTTGTGATACGTGGAGATTACTACACCAGATGGATAAAGACTGTTCCTATTATTCTGCTCTCCACTCCACTTATCAGCGTATCGACTGCCTCCTTCTTGACCAGTATCTGCTGCACAATATCATCCAGACAGACATTGGATCTATCACGCTTTCTGATCATGCTCCTGTTTCTATTACGCTCACTTTGCCGCACATGACTCAGGGTAAATTGCCCTGGAAACTAAATGACTGCCTGCTGACTGATACTAGCATTGTGTCCTCATTTGATTCCACTGATTACTTTGATGCAAACTACATCCCGGAGTTATCTGCTACTTAGTATGGGAGGTGCACAAATGTGTGGTCCGTGGGCTTCTCATCCAACTGGTTTCACGTAGGAAAAAACGTAATCAACGGCAAGTAAACCTCCTCCTCAAGCAAATTCGGAAGCAGAAGGCTATTCACAAAGCCACTCTATCTATGGAAGCCCTCAGAGACCTTTCTGATGCTTGTATGTCCCTGTCCCTTCTATTATTCAGTAGAACCCTCAAATTCTTTCAGTGGTTTAAATTCCAAAGATTCCTTAAAGTTGACAAATATGGGAAACATCTGGCAGCTTTAGTCAAAGTCAGACAAAAAATGAACTATATTCATAAAGTACGCGACTCGACGGGCAAAAATTTGCCATACCTTCCTGGACATGACAGGTGCCTTCCAGACATTCTACCAGACTTTGTACAATATACCTGAATCTCAACTTTATCCTAATCCCAAGGCCAGGGAGGTGACGATACAGGGCTTTCTTCAGAACCCTAAACTGACTCCTATCTCGGCTGACGTACGAGATCCTGGATCTTCCTTTCACAGAAAGGGAATTATTCCTTGCTCTAAAATCTACTCCCAAAGGGAAGAGTCGGGGTCTGGATGGGTTCACCGTCACTTATTATAAGAAATTCTCTCACATTCTCCTCCTACAATTTGCTTATACTTGTAACCAAATTGCTCAGAGTACCCCCCTTCCCAAACAATCCTTAGAGTCCCACATAACAGTGCTATTAAAACCTGATATCTCCTGCGGCAGCTTTCGTCCTATCTCATTATTGAATATGGATGTTAAACTCTTCGCTAAGGTTCTGACTAATAAACTGAAACCTATTCTTACTTCCGTTGTCCATTACGACCAATCTGGTTTCGTACCAGGGAGGGAAACTATAGACAATGCCACAAAAGTAATTTCTCTTATGCACTGGGCAGCACAGACACATACCCCTGCCATTCTTCTATCGCTTGATAGAAGGCATTTGATGGAATCAACTGGTAATATCTCTCTGGAGTACTCCAACATTTGGGTTTAGGAGAGCGTTTCTTTGGTTCTGTTATAAGTCTTTACTCAGTGCCTTCGGCCCAGGTGAAGCTGAATGGCTCTCTCTCTGATGTATTTGACAATATGAATGGCACGAGACAGGGATGCCCCCTTTCACCTATCCCCTTTGTATTGGCGATAGAACCTCTGTTGCAATCAATCAGACTTACTGCTTCCATTCGTGGACTCCCTTCTTTGTCTCCTGGGTCACCTCAGCCTAAACTGACATCATTTGCAGACAATCTGATTCTGCTCCTCTCGTCCCCTAAAACATCTTTGCCTCCTCTCTTGCTCCTTTTGGATCATTTTGGTGATCTTTCTATGTACAAGATCAACATGTCTAAATCCACCGCTATGGCACTGAACCTGGACCCTACTCTACTGGAGACACTCAAAACCCGTTTCCCCTTTCACTGGTCCTCTCAGGTCTTCCACTATCTGGGAGTTCATATTTCACATTCATATTCTACTCTGGCCAAAGTCAATATAACCCCACTTATAGAATCTGTTCATATCCCCACTTATTACATTTGAGCACTACAGAAACCAAGCTCTTCCTTTATCTGGAAAGGCAAGAGGCCCAGACTACCCTTACTCAACTTGCATATGCCAATGAGCCATGGTGGTTTGGATGTGTAACAGTTTTTCAAGACACTCAGACCAGCAGATTAGAATAAAACACAGTTTTATTAAAAAATAAAGAAGAAAGATCGCCCTCTATAGGCAACACAGAATAATAGCAAGAGATTGGCTTAAATATGTCTTCACAGGCCCAGTATACAGAAGCAAGAATAATACATATACTGTCACAGGACAGGCACAGAGTAGCAAGGGTACTCAATGGTTAAGTACAGAAAATCAATCAGTCTCTGTTGTGGTGTTTGGCACGCCCAAGGTGGTAATGAGGCAGCAATTGGTGTTAGATGATACAACACCTTAAGTCCATAAGGCTTAGAAAGCTGCTTAGGCAGTACAGGAACTGAGGCAGAATACTTCAGAGTAGTTTCAGCCAATAGCCCCCACGGGCATAGTAACGGAGACAACTTACACTGCAAGAGCTTGAGCCAATAGCCCCCACGGGCGTAACAATGGAGACGACTACACTGCAAGAGCTTGAGCCAGGAGCCCCACGGACGTAATAATGGAGACCAACTGTAATGCAATAGCTTGAGCCAATAGCCCCCACGGGCGTATTACCGGAGACAACCTGCACTGCAAGAGCTTGAGCCAATAGCTCTCACGGGTGTAGTAATGGAGACTTATGGTACAGCAAGAGCTTGAGCCGATAGCCCCCACGGGCGCAGGAACGGCACAACCTGCACTGAAAGAGCTTGAGCCAATAGCCCCACCGGGCGCGTAACGGAGATTAACACTGAAAGAGCTAGAGCCAAGCGCCTCCCGCCGGCACTGTAACGGAGACCGACTACACTGCTAGTTGACAAGATGAGCCGCCGTCTAAACAAGACTCTCAACACAGCTCGCTCAGCAGATGTAGCGGATAAACAGCAACAGCTCTGCAAGTGTTAAAGAAGGCTCAGATAAAGGAGACAGCAGCACTGCAAGTGTTAATAAAAGCTCAAGAATCGGACACACAGCTCTGCAAGTACAACCAGAGGCTCAGAAAATGTGGACACCGCTCTGCAAGTGCTAAGGGAGACTCAGCAATGGAAGCACAGCTCTGCAAGTGTTAATGGAGACTCAGCATTGTAGACACGGCTCTGCAAGTGTTAATAGAGGCAATCAGGATCAGCCCTGCCACAAGCACAGCGGAAGTCAGAATGTCGCCACGGCGACACCAAGCAGCAGGAAGCAGGAACCATGCAGGGTCAGTAGCCAGCCGGTTCAGGTCACGGAGCAGGAAGTCAGCCAGGCCGGGTCAGATCACGGAGGAGGTTCTCAGACAATCCAGATCAGTCACGAGCAGGAATGTCAGCCGGGCCGGGTCAGATCACGGAGCAGGATTCTCAGACAAGCCAGATCAGGTCACAAGCAGGAACATCAGCCAGGCCGGGTCAGATCACGGAGCAGGAACTCAGGAGCGTAGTCAAAACAGGCCAAATCGGTACACAGGAATCAGGAACACTGGAACACAGCAACAGCAACACAGGCTCAGGAACACCACGAAAGGGCATCTGACAGGTGCCAATGGCCAGGCATAAAAAGGTCACAAGGGGCGGGCCAAACAGGCTCAGCCAATAGTAATGCACCACAAGCGAGAGTGACAGAAAGAGATCATGGGCACCGTGATAGGATGTCCCCGATTTGCATGCTTATTACAAAGCTGGTAAACTAGCATGGTTCACTGATTTGGCTAGATTCCCAACAAGGGAATGGGTCTCTCTTCTTTCGTTTTTTGCATCTGGTATAGATTTGAGTCGTCTTTGCTGGTTTGAGCATCCTGTTCTAGGCCATTTACTGTCTTCCTGGCACTCCTGAAATTCTTTGCTTGCCCTCATGCCATTTCCTCATCCCATTTCCTTCTCTGAGGATGCCCTTGTTGGGCAATCTGGCATTTCCAACTGGCCTCCCAGGAGGTTCCTTATCGTCATGGGGTGGTCTGAATATTGACACTTTGGGTGACCTAACACATGACTCTCGCTTGCTAACCTTTGATGAACTGGCTAAGGACAGGGGTGTGCCAGCCTCTCATTTTTGGCAATATGTCCAGCTCCATCACTTTGTGACATCTTTGCTACCCAGATTTGACTCATCGGTTTCCCCTATTCCTTTCAAATCATTGTTCCAGAATCCTTTGATTTTCTGCCACTCGCTGATAAAGTGGTACTCCTTTTTGCTTACACTGTCCCAATCTACTACACCTTCGTTCTTGTTGTAATGGGATCAGGATCTATCTCTGTCGCTTGATCCTTTGCAATGGACTAGGACACTGCTTTTGAAGCAGTCTTCAGACATTTCTAACAAGGAGTGCAATTATAAATTGTATACTAGGTGGTACCGTACGCCTCAGTCCTTAGCTAGGTTTTATCCTGACTCCTCGACTCTGTGTTGGAGATGAAGGCGTGAAGTGGGCTCTTTACTTCATATCTTTTGGGATTGCCCTAAGATTGCTCGCTTTTGTAGTGGAATTTGACTGGCCATGAGAACCATTTTGGCAATAGATACAGATCTTTCCCCCTCTCAACTACTCTTGGGGTTTCCCTTACCAGCGGGAATTACAGATTCCAATGCCCTTAGGCCACTCTTTTTTCATTTAACTAATGGCGCAAAGCATCTAATCCCCCTTCATTGGAAATCCCTGTCTCCTCCTTCGGTGAACGAGTGACGACAGAGAGTGAATAATGTTTATGACATGCATAGACTATGGCATATATCCATGGGTTCAACTTGGGATATTCCCTAAAAATGGAAAAATTGGTCCCAATATATGTCCTCTCACTAATGAGAGTTTATTTTATCTGCCATGCTCACCTGCTCTATTTCACTATTTCTCTCTGTAGTAGGCCTGATCGGATCGCTGATGCAGGCGTTGGGCAACAGTTCCGCCTCTCGGCCTGGTGCGGTGGTTCGGAGCAGTGTCCCATCACCCAAATTGTCCCCCTCCCTTTCCCACCCTTCCCCTACTCTACTCACCTTTCACTTTTCTATGGCTCCTCAAATCTGCTTTGCTTTTTCTCTTAGCTCTATATCTTATTTCTTCTTTTTTCACATGTATTTATCTTTACTTTCTCACTTGCTGCCTTACCTGGCATTCAGTATTCTTATATTGTGATTACTTGAACAACTGGCTCTCAATATCTGTCCTTTGAAGGCATGCATCAATACTGTGGTCAACAATTACTTCTGTCTTTTATTTCATTATGCTTGACCATATTGTAGATGGAACATTGAATTCATAAGTTCCTTTGCATTCTTCATTTGTTTTCATGCAATCCTATATGTACGGATTATTTTACTTTATTTTTCCTCTCTACTTAGTACATTTTGAATACTTAATAAACGTTTTTAAGAAAAAAGTATATAAAAGAAATAAATTAAAAATTATATGAAAACATGAAAAATGATAAGAAAAAAAGGGGGGGAGTGGCATACAAAGGGTCCTAACTTGACAGACTCCAAACACTCATTGAACCCCTCTGGTTTGAGGGTATGGAGTGTGAAGATCCAGAACAATTCCCTGTTTGTCAGTTTATGAAGCCTAGTGTCTCTGTCTAAACCTGTAATTTTCTCAATGGGACTTATTTGAGATCTTTAATATTTGCACAGTGTTTGGATAGCCCATGTAATAGATAGATATAGATAATATTAATAGATATTATTATAGATAATATTAATACATATTATTTTTGATGGTCCTAAGGTGCTGTCCAAAGCAGGTTCTAAGATGCTGGGTGGTCAGTCCCAAATAGATAACACACGATATATATATAATCAAATAGATAACACACGATATATAATCCTTTATTTGGTAAGTATTTCCTGTATTGGTAGATTTAACTGAGGTCCTTCTGTTATAAATGAAACTACAAGTATGACAACTAGATTTATTGCATTTATAACTACCAGATGGAGGTTTTGAAGGATCATATATTAGAGTACTAGTTTTTTTTTTCATTTTTTATTTTAGGTTTTTTGAATTGGTTAAGCACTAATATAGTTTTTAAATGTCTTGCTCTTGTATATATTATTTGTGGATGGGCCGAGATATCACGGTTTCCAATAACGTTCAGGAGTCAGTACGGTATAGTTAAATGCAAAATGTATTAATAATAGAAAAGTAGAGCACACTATATACACAAGTAGTAAGCAGAGGGTTACAAGCCAGCGAGCACTGCTATCAGGAATAGTAGGCTGCCAAGCTTGACCACTCTGCTGGAGACTAGGTCTCAGCCACCAGTAGTCTCTGCAGGAACCAGGAGCAGGAACAGGAACACTGGATCTTGATCCGACAAAGCAAGAGTACTGACTCACTCCTGCAGTGAGTAGGGAGCAATATCTGAAATGGATAACTGACTCATGCCTGCAGTCAGTATAAGGAAAGGGATACCTGTCTCACGCCTGCAGTCAGTATCGGAGATAGTCTACCAGAGCCTAAGGTCCACACTAGAATGGGTGTCTGCTAGGTAAAAGGAACAAACGTAAGAATAGTCAGTCAGATCCACAAGTCAGCACCAGAAGGGGCAGTCAGACAAGCCAGGTCATACACAGTTCAGGTAGTCAGCCAGAGCCACAGGTCTGCACCAGGTTGGGTGTCCACTACAAGGATAGACAAAGAATAGTCAGACAGAGCCACAGGTCAGCACTGGGTTGGATGGAAGACTAGCCAGGTCATACACAGAGCCCAAGGTAATAGAACTGCTATGAACAACAATGCAAGGGCAACTGAGTCAGGACTCAGACTGCCCTTTAAACCCCTCCTCAGGAAGTAGGTAGAAGGAAAAGCTAGGGTATCACAGTGCCCGTGATTGTTTGTTTTTCCTGTCAGTTAGCAATGGGTGCTTCCCATTTGTTGCCTGTGATTAGCCCGCCCAGTATTGCCTATATAGACTGGGCTCCTGCACCCTTTCACTGCCCTTTCATGGTGTTTCTATGCCAGTGCAACGCCTGTCTGTGGATTCCAGTGTACTTCCTTGGCCTGCCTGACTTCTCTTCTGTTCCTGCGCCTGTGTGCCGACCCGGATAGCCTGACTACTCTCCTGTATTGTTCCTGTGTACCGTTCCGGTCTGGCTGACGTTCCTGCTCCCGTATCCGACCCGGTTTGGCTGAAGTTCCTGCTCCGGTATCCTGACCCAGCCTGGCTGAAGTTCCTTTTCCTGGATCCCGACTTGGCTGTGTTCCTCTTTGACTCTGATCGCCTTGGTGACATTCTGACGTCCGGTGCCTTCCTGGTATGGCACCACTGCCCACTGGCTTGTCTTGCCTCCGTGATTACACTGATATTCAGTAGCTGGTTTGCTTCACTCTGACACCATTTGCTAGTGCTGCCTCCGTTATAGCACCGGTAGGGCCTCAGTGTTGCTCAGTTTATGGCACTGGTTCACTCCACTCTGAACCTCCAGTCACATGTGTTGCCTCCGTGAATGCGCTGGTATACAGTAATTGGTTTTCTCCACTCTGACACTGTTTGCTAATGCTGCCTCCGTTATAGCACCGGTAGGGCCTCCGTGTTGCTCAGTTTATGGCACTGGTTCGCTCCACTCTGAACTTCCAGTCGCATGTGTTGCCTCCGTGAATGCGCTGGTATACAGTAATTGGTTTTCTCCACTCCATCTAACCGGCTGCTTTGCTACCTCCGTTCTAGCACCGGTAGGGCTTCTGCTAAACCGTGTCGCACCAGTTATAGGCTGCCTTACCCGGTATCTGGTAAGGCTGGTAGAGCCTCCTCAGTTCCTTGTTGTACCAGATTTGGCTGCCTTACCCGGTATTTTGGTAAGGCCGGTAGAGCCTTCTCAGTTCCTTGCTGTACCAGTTTAGGCTGCCTTGCCCGGTATATTGATAAGGCCGGTAGAGCCTCCTCAGTCCTATTGCACCATCTTCTAGGTTGCCTTACCCGGTATTTTGGTAAGGCCGGTAGAGCCTATATATGTATACATTGTATGCTATTATCACGGTGCCCGTGATTGCTGCAGTTCTCTGTCTATCACCTGCAGGGGGCTCCCATTGGCTGTCTGTAGTCAGCCCGCCTCTGGTTGCCTTTTTAAACTCAGTCTGGGCACCCTTTAGTTGCCCTTTCGTGGTGTCTCTGACAGCATTCACTTTGCCAGTCTGCTGAAGCTATTGGGCCTGTTCCTGAGTTCCTGAGTTACCTGTTCCTGTGTTCCTGCCTGCTTGTCAGTTCCAGTCCGGTTCTGGTTGCTGTCGTTCCGGTTGCCAGTCGACTAGCGGTGCTCATCCCGGTAGAGCCTTGGCCTGCTCCTGCTGTTTCCTGTGTTCAGTTCCTGTGGCGATATTTCTCTTCTGCCGCTCCGGCGACATTCTGTTGGTTGGTTCCAGCATGCGGACGCTGGTTTACTCCATTAGCCCTGCGGCACACAATACTATCTGTTGGTCCCAGCGTGCGGATGCTGGTTTACTCCATTAGCCTTGCAGCTCACAATACTATCTGTTGGTCCCAGCGTGCAGACGCTGGTTTACTCCATTAGCCTTGCGGCTCACAATACTGTCTGTTGGTCCCAGCGTGCGGACGCTGGTTTGCTCCATTAGCCTTACGGCTCGCTACACTGTCTGTTGGTCCCAGCGTGCGGACGCTGGTTTGCTCCTTTAGCCTTACGGCTCGCTACACTGTCTATCGGTCCCAGTGTGCGGACGCTGGTTTACTCCATTAGCCTTGCGGCTCACAATACTGTCTGTTGGTCCCAGCGTGCGGACGCTGGTTTGCTCCATTAGCCTTACGGCTCGCTACACTGTCTGTTGGTCCCAGCGTGCGGACGCTGGTTTGCTCCTTTAGCCTTACGGCTCGCTACACTGTCTGTCGGTCCCAGTGTGCGGACGCTGGTTTACTCCATTAGCCTTGCGGCTCACAATACTGTCTGTTGGTCCCAGCGTGCAGACGCTGGTTTACTCCATTAGCCTTGCGGCTCGCTATACTGTCTGTTGGTCCCAGAGTGCGGACGCTGGTTTACTCCATTAGCCTTGCGGCTCACAATACTGTCTGTTGGTCCCAGCGTGCAGACGCTGGTATACTCCATTAGCCTTGCGGCTCTCTATACTGTCTGTTGGTCCCAGCGTGCGGACGCTGGTTTGTTCCATTAGCCTTGCGGCTCACAATACTGTCTGTTCGTCCCAGCGTGCGGACGCTGGTTTACTCCATTAGCATTGCGGCTCACTAGACTGTCTGTTGGTCCCAGCGTGCGGACGCTGGTTTACTCCAATTGTTTGTGGCTCTATATATGGTTGTTGGTCCCAGCGTGCGGACGCTGGTTTACTCCCTGACTTGCAGTCAGGTCTCTGGTGCTGTCCAGTCCTAGCAGCACTTGTTTCAGATATGTACTGACACTAGCCTCTCCGAGGGTGAGACAGCTTGACCGTAGACTCTATTTACCATCCTACTGTCATTGTCTTCTGACAGTCGCTGGTCTAGTGGTGTCTCCCTTCTTGGGCTGTCCTGCCCGGTATTGGTTAGGCCGGTAGAACCCTTCACGTTGTCACCTTTGGGTTGCCTTACCCGGTATTGGCAGGACCGGTAGAGCCTATCCTTGGGTATCCATTCTGGGCTGCCCTGCCTGGTATTGGTAAGGCCGGTAGAACCTGTTGCATTGCCACTCCACGGTTGCCTTACCCGGTATTGGCGGGGCCGGTAGAGCCTATTCCTTGTGTATTCCTCAGGCTGTCCTGCCCGGTATTGGTAAGGCCGGTAGAACCAGTACGTTACCATCTTACAGTTGCCTTACCCAGTATTGGCAGGACCGGTAGAGCCTATCCATCACTATTCCTTCACTATCGCTTAGGTTGCCTTGCCGGTATTATTTGCAAGGCTGGTAGAACGTATCTCAACTGTCTATTGCTTATATGTATAAGAGATGTTTGTATGTGTATGAAACCCTCTGGGATTGCCTTAACTTTTCAATAAAGTTATGTTTTTACCTAAACCTTACGTCTGAGAGTCTTAACTAACCGTGACAGCTATATTACTTGAACCTGTCGTGTGTCTGTAACATAAGTGTGATGTTCAGGACCTGTGAGGGTTCTTTATTATTTTTTTCAATAAAGCTGTGTTTTTATCTTAACTCTGTGTCTGTGAGTGAAACAAACCGTGACAGTACGAAAGGGCCATGACCTCAGACAATAAGGGTGAGGGTAATGCACAGAACATCCATTGGAGGATGGATGTACATGAGCAGCGCCAGGATCAGTTGGCATTGGCTATACAAACCATTCTCGAGGGTTCAGTACACGCTGACAAGCCTGTCCCGAGTCCGGTGGTCTCCCCAGTCTCGACACAGGAGAATGCAACCGTGACTTCTGTGGCCGCAGTCAAAGGGTGAACCGCTTCCGCACCATTGCCACTCAGATATGATGGCGAACCCAGTCTATGCAGAGGGTTTATCAACCAACTTGAAATATTTCTAGAATTAACCCCTCATGCCTTTCCTAATGATCACAGTAAAGTTGGGTTTATGATATCCTTACTGACCGGTAGAGCCCTGGCTTGGGCCAGTCCCTTATGGGAGAGTGCGAAACCTTGCACAAAGAATTTCAGGGAATTTGTGCAAACATTTCGGAGAGTATTTGAGATCCCTGGTAGAACTGCTTCTGCTACTAAACGTCTTATGGAGATACAACAGGGCAAGCGGACAGTGGGCGACTACGCCATAGAATTCCGCACACTAGCAGCAGAGGTAGGTTGGAATAATGAGGCACTGGTGGCAGCCTTTGCTCAAGGTCTGGCCGACCACAATAAAGATGAAACCACAACTAGAGAATTGCCTAATGATTTGGACGAATATATTGATTATGCAATTCTAATTGACACTCGGATCCGTGAGAGACTTATGGCTAAAGACCGTAGGCTACGACCTAAAAACAGTGGGTTCAGCAGTTTATTATGCCCACCCATCCCTCCCTCGTTGCCTAAACCTAATGACCATATACGAGAATCCTGTGAACCTATGCAGTTAGGTTTTACCAGGTTAGGTAAGGAGGAACGAGCACACCGCAGGAGGCAGGGGTTATGCTTATACTGTGGTAAAACCTGTCCCGTTCATCCGGGAAACGAACACACCTAGGGTACCTTGGGGGACAGGCCCTAGGTGGTGTTCAACCGTCCCCAGATCCGATCATACAGAAACCCACCATCCAGGTGGTACTCTCATGGGCAGATCGCTTAGTGGAGGTTCTGGCCCTGATTGATTCCGGCGCGGAAGGTTATTTTATGGATAGTGCCTTTGCTGAACGGCACAAGATTCTGCAGGTTAAAAGGGAATCGCCTCTTGCCATTGAAGCCATTGACGGCAGACCACTAGAACAAGCTCAGATTACGTTTGAAACTATATCACTACCTATGACGATTGGGGTTCTTCACAGGGAAGAACAGCAGTTCCATATAATTCATTCTCCTCACCATGCAGTCATTCTGGGATTTCCTTGGTTGCAGCTGCATAATCCTCAGTTTGATTGGTAGAATTGTGAGATTTCGTCCTGGTCCCAATATTGTATAGAGCATTGTGTGTCTCACCCGGTTAAGATTCTGTGTGCCTCTCCCTCATTGCCAGTTGAATACCAACAATTCAGTGATGTTTTCAGCAAGGGAGAGGCTGGCACACTGCCTCAGCACAGGTCTTATGATTGTGCCATTGATTTGCCCCTGGGGGTGGTACCCCCTAGGGGACTTACATATCCATTATCATGCAATGAGAACCATGCTATGGAAGAATATATTGAGGATGCCCTCAAGAGAGGGATCATCAGGAAATCCAACTCGTCTGCTGGTGCTGGGTTCTTTTTCGTGAAGAAGAATAGCGAGTTAAGACCGTGTATTGATTACCGTGGCCTAAATTAATTGATGCCCAAGAATGCCTATCCGATACCACTCATCACCGAATTATTTGACAGGTTAAAAGGTTCCTCCATCTTTACGAAACTAGACCTACGTGCGGCCTATAACCTGATTTGGATTAGAGCTGGTGATGAGTGGAAAACGGCTTTTAACACTAGATCCGGTCACTATGAATATCTAGTTATGCCGTTTGGCCTCTGTAACGCACCTGCGGTGTTCCAAGAATTTATTAATGATATCCTCCGAGATATGCTGCAGTCCTGTGTTGTTGTCTACCTGGACGATATACTTATACACTCGGCTAATTTGTCACAACACATCAAGGATATGTCCGAAGTGTTGCTCCGCTTATGAAAAAATAAGCTGTTTTGTAAAATGGAAAAATGTGAGTTTCCTAGATCTAGTGTGCCTCTTTTGGGGTTCGTAATTGCCAAGGAAGGTATCGCGATGGATTAGGAGAAACTGGCTGCACTATTGCAATGGCCACAGCCCAAAGGGTTAAAAGCGATCCAGCGATTACTGGGGTTCGCTAATTATTACAGAAAGTTTATTAAAAATTTCTCCAGGATTGTTAAACCATTGTCTGACCTCACACACAAGGGCGCCAATCCTTCCCAATGACTGAGGCAGCTGAACATGCCTTTGAGACACTGAAATCCACTTTTGCAGCTGCTCTGGTGCTATCCCACCCCAACCCATCTCTTCTGTTTACACTGGAGGTCGATGCCTCGAGATTGGGGTTGGGGCAGTACTTTCTCAACGACCAGTGGCAGGGAGCACTCTCAGACCATGTGGGTTTTTCTCTAAGAAGTTGTCAGTTGCCCAAAGTCACTATGAGATAGGTTCTAGAGAACTAGTGGCTATCATTCTCGCTCTGAAAGAATGGCGTCACTTATTGGAAGGCACCAAAAATCCAGTATTGATTCTCACTGATCACAAAAACCTGACCTATCTGTCAGAGGCTAAAAGATAGTCCTCTCGCCAGGTCAGATGGGCTTTGTTTCTTTCCCGATTTAATTTCATTGTATCATAGCTGCCCGGTTCCAAGAACGTTAGGGCTGATGCCCTGTCTAGACAATTTGAGCCTGAAACTGAGAGGGACGAGGTCCCAGTACCCATTATACAGCCAGATCACATATTAGCCACCCTACGTACTAGTATCACTTCGCCACTGGGGGAAGAGATTCTGGCCACCCAGGCCACGGCCCCTCCGGAAACTCCAGTGGGCAAGTGTTTTGTTGATGAGCCATTCCACACTCGATTGCTTGAAACATACCACTCCTCTAAGGCCGCTGGGCATATTGGTAGGGATCAATTAATATGGTCTCTCTCACAAGTTCTCTGGTGGCCCTCTCTGAGGGCTGACTGTGCTTCATTTACCAATGCCTGTGCCACCTGTGCTCGTGCCAAGACCCCTAGACATCTCCCTGTGGGCCTACTCCAACCAGTACCTAATGGAGAACGTCCCTGGTCTCACGTTTCCATCGATGTCATGGGAGAGTTGCCAGTATCTAGAGGGTATTCATTCATACTTATGGTGGTTCACAGGTTTTCTAAAATGGCTCATTTCGTGCCTCTCTGTTGCCTTCCCTCTGCCCAGGAATTTGCTGTTGTTTTCTCTAAAGAGGTATTTCGGTTGCATGGGGTACCTAGAGTCTGGTGTCTGACCGGGGGAGCCAGTTCGTGTCCAGATTTTGGAGAGCATTTTGTGAACAGATGGGCTTTCAACTGTCCTTCTCCTCTGCCTACCACCCCCAGACCAATGGGGCCACTGAGCGTGCCAATCAGGGACTGGAGCAGTTCCTGCGCTGTTTTGTCACAGATCACCATGATAACTGGGCCGACCTGTTGCCGTGGGCAGAGTTCGCCAAGGACTGTGCTTTTAACTCTTTGTCCGGGAGCTCCCCGTTTCTCATCAACTACTGGTTCCAGCCTTGCTTGCTCCCGGACTCATTTCAGTCTCAACAGATTCCAGCTCTGGATGTGCATATTGAGCAGCTCCGCTCCACTTGGGCACAGGTTCAGAGGGCACTCAGTCAGTCTTTCCAGCGTCATCAGCGCCATGCCAATCGTAGACAGCTGCCAGCGGTTTCCTTTCAGGTTGGGGACAGGGTATGGCTATCCTCCAGAAACCTCAAGTTACAAGTCCCATCCAACAAACTGGCTCCCCGGTTTATTCGTCCGTTCAGGGTGATTCATAAAATTAACCCTGTCTCTTATGCCTTTGATCTCCCTGCATCCATGCGCATCCATAATGTGTTCCATGTATCTCTCCTCAAACCTCTGCTATGCAACCGTTATAGTACTAACCCTGAGGTGCCATGGCCTATAGAGGTAGAGAGTCAGGAGGAGTACGAAGTTCAAAGCATCATTGATTGTCTCAGATTTAGAGGAAAATTGCAGTATTTGGTACATTGGAAGGGTTATGGTCCGGAAAAACAATCCTCGGTTGAGAGTAAGGGCTTTCATGCTCCCAAATTACTGTGTATTTTTCACTCTAAATATCCTCAGAAGCCAGGTCCCTCTTCCAGAAGGGGGGGTCTTTGAGAGGGGGGTCCTATCACGGTGCCCGTAATTGCTTGTTTTTCCAGTCAGTTAGCAATGGGTGCTTCCCATTTGTTGCCTGTGATTAGCCCTCCCAGTATTGCCTATATATACTGGGCTCCTGCACCCTTTCACTGCCCTTTCGTGGTGTTTCTATGCCAGTGCAACACCTGTCTGTGGATTCCAGGGTACTTCCTTGGCCTGCATGACTTCCCTCCTGTTCCTGCGCCTGTGTGCAGACCCGGATAGCCTGACTACTCTCCTGTATTGTTCCTGTGTACCGTTCCGGCCTGGCTGACGTTCCTGCTCCCGTATCCGACCCGGTTTGGCTGACGTTCCTGCTCCGGTATCCTGACCCAGCCTGGCTGACGTTCCTGTTCCTGGATTCTGACTTGGCTGTGTTCCTCTTTGACTCTGGTCGCCTCGGCGACATTCTGACTTCCGGTGCCTTCCTGGTATGTCACCACTGCCCACAGGCTTGTCTTGCCTCCGTGATTACACTGGTATTCAGTAGCTGGTTTGCTCCACTCTGACACCGTTTGCTAGTGCTGCCTCCATTATAGCACCGCTAGGGCCTCCGTGTTGCTCAGTTTATGGCACTGGTTCGCTCCACTCTGAACCTCCAGTCGCATGTGTTGCCTCCGTGAATGCGCTGGTATACAGTAATTGGTTTGCTCCACTCTGACACAGGTTGCTAGTGCTGCCTCCGTTATAGCACCGGTAGGGCCTCCGTGTTGCTCAGTTTATGGCTGCCTTGCCCGGTATATTGTTAAGGCCAGTAGAGCCTCTATATGTATACATTGTATGCTATATTACTTGAACCTGTCGTGTGTCTGTAACATATGTGTGATGTTCAGGACCTGTGAGGGTTCTTTATTATTTTTTTTCAATAAAGCTGTGTTTTTTATCTTAACTCTGTGTCTGCGAGTCAAACAAACCGTGACACAGAGGAAGGAAATAGGTAGGAGGGGACTACAGGAAGCAAACACATAAAACAGAGGCCTGCTGCATGCTTGAAGCCTCGCGCCTACAGATGACGCTGAAAACAAAGTAAGCTTTAACATTTAGTAAAAGAGGGTCATTTTTTAAAATTCCCCAATTTCTTTTTTTTTTTTTTTAATTTTATGAATAGACTCGTTTGCACAATTATATTGTGTAATGAAAAGTGGTTGTTTATAATGTATATTTGATATATTTTCTTTTATATGATTTGAATTCTTATTAAACATAATGATTCTATTTAAACTTCTGGCTTTTAGGAATGCATTTTGTACTAAACCTTCAGAGTAGCCCTTCTCTGAGAATCTCTCTATTAAGACTGAGAGATATATTGCTGCAATTTCTTTGCATTCTTCTAAATTGTCCATATGGGATATTTCTCCTCCAGCCATTATAGGGCTGGATTCAAATGCAAGTTCTAATTTTTATCTCTGCTTATATCTCCAGATTTTCCCATAGACTTCAATAGGAACATTTTTGATAAAACTGAAGGTAACATTTATCTCCTGCATTTGAATCCAGTCCATAACGAGCACTTATATAATATAAATAACTTAAAGAAAGTCCATGTAGTGATTTTCTGATTAGGGACTGGATTCAAATGCAGGAGATAAATGTTTTCAGACATTTTCATTTTTGAAGTCAATGGGGGAACCTGGAGATAAAAGCAGAGATATTATTTTCACCTGCATTTTAATCCAGCCCTAGGTCTGCCTTCTAAAATGAGATCTAGAAATTCAATGGCGCAAATTTTCACCCATCCCTAGTTATTACAAGGAATGCACATGATTTCACTGAGGGGAGATGTGGAGAAGAGGAGAATGACCTTTTTCTTCTCCACAATGACCTTTAATGGAGGGGCAGGTGATGCTGCTGCATCAACATCATCACTGCAGCTTGGACCAGGATTATTGGTGGCAAGTGAAGCAGCCCTGGTACCATATCTAGGGGTGGACAAAGAGTGAGAAAAATTTCCTGCATGTTTTTTTTTTTTTTTTAAACTGACAATTTTTCGCTTTTTTTCACAAAAGTTTTCTCCTTTTCTCCTATGCAAAATTTCCCTTCTTTTCACCAATGGCAACAAATGTTTTGCCTATGTTTCCTATGGTGCAACATTTACCACAACAAAATTATTTTTTCTGTGTGCTGCATTGGATAAATAAGCATCTGAAAGTCAAAGCTGGGAGTCCTACAGCAACAGAGGTCTTGAAACATTTGTTCCTGCTTAGGTGACACTGGCACATGTTTATGATGATTAAAAAAAAAAGGACAACCTTTAATGTGGCAGATGTGTATGGTAATGGTGGTGTTGGACTGGTGCTGTGTGATTGATGTATGTGTGTGTGTGTGTATATATATATATATATATATATATACATATATATATTAGTGTAAAAGCCATTGTACACAGCCAAAGTGTGTAAAGAAAGAAATTGTATTCGGGCAGTCTCTACTGCACATGACTACCTCGTGGCCTGCGTTTGTCCGGTTCACTTTTTAAATGGTCACGCAGAAAACAGCGTGCGGCTAGGCAATGCAATAAACATGTCACCATGATCAAAAGGGCGACATGAGAATCTCACCCTGCATGAAAGCGTGAGATTATCATGTTGCATATTGAAAGGTTTCTGCATAACTTGGTAAAGAAAAGTGCCATTCAGGCAGTTCCACACACTTAAATTGTATTGACACTGAGAATACCAATTTGAACGGGAGCGGAGCTATTATATCCAGGACACCGGGTCATGGTAAGAGGAGAGCCCAAGTGCCGCTGGAGCTTTCCTAATAGTGTATGCTGCATTAAGAACTGAGCTCAGTCCTAGGGGGGAAAAGTGCAGAGAGATCGGGGCCATACCTAGGTGTCTGAAGTGAAGCCAGCACAGAAAGTAAAGTTAACTTTCTGTTCTGGCTTCACTTCCGATGCCTACAGTAGTATGGTCTGACCCTGATCTCTCTGAAACTCTCTTCATTACATTCAGCTCAGTTTTTACTGCAGCATTCAGTATCAGTAAAGCTCCGGTGGCACTCAGGATCTCGTTTTATTCTGTCCCGGCATCCTGGATATAATAGTTCCGCTCCCCTTCAAATTGTTCTGTGTCAATACAATTTAAGTAAGTGTGTGGAACTGGCTGAATGGCAATTTCCTTTACCAAGATATGCAGAAACCTTTCAAGACGTTTAAGTGTGTGAAACTGACTGAAAGTCAGTTTCCTTTACCAAGTTATGCAGCGATGTGTCACCTAGACGTGTTCTGTTTTGTACGCGACCATTTAAAAAGATACCCATTCTGGGGGCGTGTCCCGATAACTGAAGAAGATGGACGCATGATTTGAGAGCTCCCAGGCCCAAATGCCCTTTTTTCTGCTACATAGCCATCCTGGTCGCTTTAACTTGGGCTCACTCGCTCAGCACACCTTCCTCACCCCTTTACATGCCGAACCGGCGAAGAAAGAAGTCGCACTTTGGAGTTACAGCTGTTGGATCTCTGTCGCCATACCTAAAGAAACCTTCCTGCTAGAAAGCAGCGTCACACGCCAACTACAGAGCTGGTGTCTCCTCTACCACACACCCATCGCACCTAGATCCCATGTCGGAGATGGAACCCAACCCAACCTTGGCTCCAAATTTTCTTGAAACACTTACTACAAAGGAAGATTTAAAATCCCTTGCTGGGGACATTAAAGCCTCCTTTCAGTCTGTGATCTCGTAACTGCATCAAAATCTGCTCTCCTTATCCACCAGACTGCAAGTGGTGGAAGATGCCAATACGGAATTTACTGACGCTTTAACAGATATTGAAAATCACTTGCAAGCTCAACAAGATATGATCTCCACCCTTCAGTACCTCTTGGATGATCTTGATAATAGGGGTCGCAGGAATAACCTGCGTCTCAAGAATGTCCCTGTGTCAGTACCTCAAAAAGATTTGATGACTCTCCTACAATCCTGCTCTAAGATTATGCAGCCTCGCTAGGGACAGCAGGTTTCTCAGTACTTTCTTGATGTGTTTTCATTATTGTTTATTTTTGAGCCTTTACATGGTTCTACTTAATTTGTAACAGTATAATATGTTTACCCCATTTTCTAGCGGACCCATCACTTTGTTAAATGCGCCATTCATTGCTTTCCTATCCACCTCATCCCACTTTCTCCTCCTCCATATGAGAATGCTATTTTCTCTAAGACAACTTCAGCTGAGCATTTGGCAAGGTGTTGGTGCTGTCTCCCTGGGGTATATTTTTTCCTGTACCCCAAATATGTCTCCTTAATTATCCCTTTCTGGTCCTATGCCCTAGAAACACCTGGTGCCATTCATATTCCTATATATATATAATTCATTCGGTTCTGGTAGTTATACCACCCTTTCAGTACCTCCTCGATTCCTAGGGGGACATTTTACAGGACTGTTAAGTATCGCCATCTAGCCCAAATGGGGTTATTTCCAATCCTCCTTGACACCATCCTTTAATTTCTAGAGTGTAATTTAAGTTTGATTTTAGCATGTGACTCTGATGTTGAACCCTGCTGGTTCTTCACATGTTACATATTATTATTGTTTCTGGTCGATCTGAAGGCTTGTGTAGGCTGCGCCAAGTGACATACCTTAAATGCCCTTGAGGCACTGATGCAATCCCCTGGTCTCTCCCCCCCCCGTGGGGGCTTCCCCCATTAGTAGACAGTTGAAACATTTGATAGGGGATGTGCGAACTACACATGCTCCAATTCTGTGTTAATGTGTCGTTCACATAGTCCTTTTGTTAGCACCTTGATATAATTTAGAGCCCCCCTATGGCCTTCCACGCAGCTATTTCTCACTATATGTTGCATCCTATTATGGGTTTCTCACTTCAGTTGGTGTACTGTTGCAAACATACTGTTCACCACCCTATACTCTTGAGATGTCTGTAAGAATAATTATTGTCCTGGTTTCCCCCTTGTCCCCCTCACCTAACTATGGGTATCTACTTATTTAATAGTTGAAATCAATTTCTTTTGGGCAGTTGCGGTCTGTCCTCACTCACTCATGACCAGACTCTCCATCTCTAGCCCTTTCCCATTTATCATTTTCTACTCCTCTCATGTTTCTGTTTCTTTCTCTCCACGAGCCCCTATCCACTCTAGCCATCAGTGTTCGCTTCTCTCTGCTCGCAGTAGAGGGAGCTAACATAGCGGCATCATCATACTCCCTTTTTCTTCTTTTTCTCAGCCTAACTGCTCTCTCTTTCTCTCACCTTCGTGTCCCCTTTACCCCTTTTCCCCCTCCTATCCCTTGTGTGTCCTCCCCTGTCTCCCTTATCACAGGTAACTTCATACCCTGGAAATGCCTACCATCTGGTGCTCAAGTCCATTCCTATGCTGGCCCTTCCATACCCCATGAGCCTGAGGCTCTCTTGGATGTGCTTACTACCACTTCTAATTCTACATCCCTTCTTCCCTCATCTAAACATATTATCTATGCTGTCTACTCTCTCCCTATCAAGGGAGATCACTGACATTAAATTTACTACCTATCAAGTTAATGGTTTTAATAGTCCGCAGAAAAGCTCCATGATTCACGGGGAGCTCAACTGTCTCCATTCTGAAGTGGTATTTTTACAGGAATCCTTTTGTGCCTCTTCCAATCATCCCAAATTATCCACCAGGCAATTCCCCTACATATGGTCTGCCCCCTCTCCTGAAAAGAAAAGAAAGGTGGCAATTTTGGTAGGTTGCAAAGTAGCTTCGTCTCTGTGAGACTCTTTGGGCAGATCCCGATGGTCGTTTCCTTTTCCTTAAAGGTACGAGTGCCAACATTCCTTACACTTTAGCAAATATCTGTCACAGTTTTATTGAAAACTCAGACAATTGGGTAGGTTAAAAAAGCTTTATTAGATAGTATAAAGTGCAACAAGGCCCCTCATTGGTCCAAACTTTATTATAACAGTAGCAAGTTTGACACAGGACAGGGCATAAATATAGCAGTACAATACTGGAGGCTTTACCGGTCTTACCGAATACCGGGTAAGGCAGAATGTATCTGGTGCAACAAGGAACTGTGGAGGCTCTACTGGCCTTACCGTATACCGGGTAAGGCAGCCTGTATTTGGTGCAACAAGGAATGGAGGAGGCTCTACCTGCCTTACCGAATACTGGGTAAGGCAGCCTGTAATCTGGTGCAACAAGGAACTGAGGAGGCTCTACCAGCCTTACCGAATACCAGGTAAGGCAGCCTGTAATCTGGTGCAACACTAGAGACTGGATAGTACTGACCGGTGTATGTAACGGAGCCCACAGAGAATCACAGGCTGGCATAATGGATAGGCAACGTTAACCTCTTAGTGACTGGATAGCACTGACTGTGTACTTTATCAGCGGTCACAGAGAAGCACAGGCTGATGTATAATGGAAAGGCAATGTTAACCGCTTAGTGACTGGATAGCACTGAGTGTCGTACATATCGGAGGCCACAGAGAAGCACTGGCTGATGTAATGGATAGGCAACGTTAACCGCTTAGTGACTGGATAGCACTGACTGGTGTATGTATCGGAGGCCACAGAGAAGCACAGGCAGGGCGTGATATGGATAGGCAACGTTAACCACTTAGTGACTGGACAGTACAGACCGAGTGTACTTATCGGAGGCCACACTGATAAACAGGCATAAAGTAATGGGATCAGACAATCTGACAATAGCGGGAACGGCACAACAACGTAAGTCAGATAATGCCTGGATCAGTATCAGAGAGCGGTCGTCAGCCCAAGCCAGAATCGGTACACAGGAGTGGTAGTCAGCCAAAGCCTGAATCGGTACACAAGAGCGGTAGTCAGCCAAAGCCGGGTTCGGTACACAAGAGCAGTAGTCAGCCAAAGCCTGGGTCGGTACACCAGAGTGGTAGTCAGCCAAAGCCTGGTTCAGTATACAAGAGCAGTAGTCAGCCAAAGCCTGGATCGGTACACCGGAGTAGCACAGGAACGAGGTCAGATGACAACCGGATCAAACACGGAACAAGAGCGCAGGAAATGTAAGGTCAGAGACACCACGAAAGGGCACTGGCCCAATGACAGGAGGGTGTATATAAATGCTAGCCCTGGGAGGGGCTAGCCAGCAAGCACCAATAAGAGGCAATCAGGCACAAACCCGGAAGTAAGAATGTCGACATAGAATCACGGGCACCGTGATAGTACCCTCCTCTTAAAGACCCCCCTCCTGCCTTGAGGGGTCTGGGCTTCTTAGGAAACTTGGCATGGAATCTGCGCAACCGAATAGGAGCATGAATATCAACATGATAAACCCATGAATGTTCCTCTGGACCATAACCCTTCCAATGTACCAAGTATTGGACCTGGCCACAAAATCTACGGAGTCCAAAACAATCTGCACTTCATATTCATCATGATCCTGTGTGTGCACAGGACCAGGGACAGCAGGAGTAGTAGTATAGCAGTTACAGACCAATGGCTTAAGGAGGGACACATGGAATACATTATGTATCTTCATGGAAGCAGGCAGTTCCAATGCATAGGAGACAGGGATAACTCAACAGAGCACCTGGAACGGACCCACAAACCTGGGAGCAAACTTGAGACAAGGAACTTGTAACCTGAGATTCTTTGAGGATAACCAGACCCGGTCTCCCACCTGGAATACAGGAGCCGGCAGGCATCTGTTATTGGCATGCCGCTGGGCACATGCAAAAGGCTCATGTAGGGTATTCTGGACCTGTGCCCATGTGGAGGGGAGCTGCCTAATATGCTCATCCAGAGCCAGAATCTGCTGTGCCTGAAAGTTATCTGGGAGCAAGCATGATTGAAACCCCGTAATTGATCATGAAGGGTGAGCTCCCAGATGTGCTGCATACCACACAGTTCCTGGCAAACTCTGCCCATGGCAACAAGTCAGCCCAATTGTCATGATGATTGGAAATAAAACAACACAGGAACTGCTCCAATCCCTGGTTGGCACGTTCAGCGGCCCCATTAGTCTGAGGATGATATGCTGAGGAGAATGACAGCTGAATCCCCATCTGGTCACAAAAAGCCCTCTGAAATCTTGAGACAAATTGACTCCCACGATCCGAGACCAGCACCTTGGGTACCCAGTGGAGTCGGAATACCTCCTGGCAATTATGATTGCCAGTTCCTTAGCAGATGGCAAGCCAGGGAGTGGCACAAAATGGGCCATTTTCGAGAACCTGTCAACTATCATTAGGATTACAGTAAACCCTCTGGAGGCCGGTAGTTCTCCCAAGAAATCAATGGATATGTGTGACCAAGGCCGGTCCCCATTAGGAACAGTCTATAAAAGACCCACAGAAAGGTGTCTGGGGACCTTGGATCGGGCACAGGTGGCACAGGCTGCTGTAAATGCCACACAATCATCCCTCATGCCCAGCCCTCAAAACATACAGGACAATGACCAAATTAATTGATTTTTCCCAACATGACCAGCCGTCTGGGAGGAGTGGTAGGTCTCCATAATTTTAGCCCGAAAAGGCTCAGCCACAAAGCACTTGCCCACAGGCTTTTCTGGAGGAGCACTAGCCTGAGATGCCAAAATCTCCTCCCCTAAGGGAGAAGTGATACTGGTTCGTAGGGTGGCAAGTATACGGTTAGGAGGAATAATAGGCACAGGGATAGAGTCAGCTTCAGGATCAGAGCCAAATTGTTTGGATAGGACATCTGCACGTACATTCTTGGTGCCAGGCAACTATGAGACAATGAAGTTAAAATGAGACAAAAATGTATAATGTTCTATGGACTCTTTACTTATAATGGACCTGTGTGGGAGTACCTCTGTATAAACTGTCTAGTGGCTGTACTATATTAAGCATATATTACAGGACCTGTGAGAGTTATTGTGATCTTAATTGTTTAATAAAACTGTGTTTTATCCAAACCTAATGTGTCTGTGTGTCGAACAAACCGTTACACTCTGTTAGGAATCACCCACGTATCCATGGTATAGATATAGGACCATCATCAGTTAAGTTAACCAGCTTTGCAGATGACATCCTTGCCTTCCTTTCCTCTCCTCATGAATCACTATCTGCATTCACTGATCTTTTACCTCTTTATGGATCCCTTTCTGGCATAAAGGTGAACCACTCCAAATCTGAAATGTTGCCATTATTTATTCCTAACTCTTTAAAATCTTTCTTACAAGCGGAATACCCCTTCCTGTGTGTATTAGATTTGATTAAATCTCTGGGAATTCATCTCTCTCCTCAAATTTCCGATCTTATACCCTTAATCTGGACTTATTGATCTCTTCTCTACATCAAAACATTTCATTCTGGTCACACATTTTTGTCTCCTGGGTTAGCCACCTCAATTTAGTTAAGATGGTTCTCCTTCCTAAAATCTTGTTTGTATTTCATTCCCTGCCTCTACATATCCCCCCCATCTTCTTCAGATGCCTCAAACGTCTGATTCACTCCTTGTTTGGAATAACAAAAGACCCAGAATCCATCAGGAAGTCTTATTCCGAAGCCCTCTTGCTGGAGGATTAGGTGTCCCTGATCTCCGTAAATTTTCACCACTCCATCTCCTTGTTAACCTGGCTTGATCTTGTTAGATCCCCTCCCAATAAAGATTGGGCAGTAATATTGCAATCCCTCTCTTCCCACCTGTCTTTTAGACAATTTTTGTGGTCCAATCCGACAAAGACTCCCGATTTGGTGGCCATCCCCCTCACCTCTCTGTTCCCTGTTGGGTAATTCTGACTTTCCCCCAGGTCATTACAGATGTTCTTTCACAGCCTGATCCAAATCTGGTGTAGTGGACTTAGATCACCTCATTCTCCATCAGGATTTGCCTTCCTTTCAAGCTATGCATTCTCGTTTCTCCCTTCCTCAGACTGAAATGTGGAGATATCTCCAGGTGAAACACTTTCTATGTTCCCCCTCTCTCTGGTCTTACAAATCCAGAGCTCTCATGCCCTTTGAATATAATGTCTTTATTCTTTACAGGAGGAGGCTTCTGATTCCTTGTCTTTACCTCGTCTCTTACGTTCCAAAGCCGCCTTGGAACTTGAATTAGAGGTTGCCATAGGGGACGATCAGTGGCTTCTTTCCTTTAAATTAGCCTGGGTTCACGTCAAGACCACTAAATATCGTGAAATCAACTATAAACTGTTAACCAGATGGTATAGGTCCCCATATTTCCTTTCTAAAATCAATTCAGATTCTCCACACTCTTGCTGGAGGTGCTTCTTCCTTGTGGCTTTCCTTTAAATTAGCCTGGAGTGGCTTCATCACTTATCTCTAAATAGGATGTCTATCTTCCGTGACTCCTATGGCCCATGGTTTAAACGACTCGACTTGATTAATGTTTCTCCTCCTTTGGGTCCGACTAACTAAACTAGATATGTAGGCTTTAACCTAAATATACACTACCTTCTGATTCACTTCAATTGCATCCTCCCCACCCCACTCTCATTTCTTCTCTATACCCCTCTTTTCTAACTTTGTTCAGTTCTTCTCTCTTCAGGTGCTTTCTTATACTTCTGCCCATAAGCCTTTCTCTCTATTTCAACAATATGATTCTCTCTCTCTTTATTCCGAACTCCCACTCTCTCATGTATACCGTTGTTAGGTAACATTATATTCTCATAGCTCATACCATCAATTAGTCTCCCATTGAAAATATAGACCATACCCCTGTTCTCTACAATTTTTTTAGCTTCCAATTATATACTACACCTATTGGGTCTCAATTGAATGTTCTTTGGAAAACTGGTGTTTAAAATTCAAAATGTTGTCCATTATTTTATTGTTCTGTATTTTTACTACTTGTACGATTGTGACTCTTGCACATTTACCTTGTATTCTGTACTCATTTTCTTCTTAATAAAATCTCTCAGAATTTAAAAAAAAAAAAAAAAAAGATACCCGTTCTAGCAGTCTCTACTGCCCATGACTGCATCTTGGCCTACATTCGTGCAGACTCTACTGCGCATGACTGCATCAGTCAAACATACATCTGGCCTTTTATGTTATAGGAGGATAGATCCTGACTACTGTTTGATGGACATCTACCCAGAAAAATAGATCTGATAATCAAATGATCTACTTATTCCCAGAGTACCACTCTCCTTTAAAATTTACAATATTTAAACAAAGACATTCAAAATGGTAATTTACCCTGTTTATGTTCCAGATTAAAAAAAATATTGCCTGATTGAGATTAATTGATGCTGAAATAAACAATAACCATACCTTCTATGTGAAAAAGGCAGGAAATGTGTGAGAAAGAGATATGGTCCTAAGCCTACCATTCTGAATTAATTATCTAACAAACATAGTATGGCCTGTAGAATCTCAGGTTACCAATGTTCTCAGTTTTTTTACCATCTCAGCACAGGAACCTACCAAGACCAGAAAACAACTCATAAAGATAATAAACGTATTATAGAAAGTTTGTATCGTGAAGGCAACACATACATTAGTCATGCCTCAGTGTTGAAGCTTAAATTACCAAATCTTACCCACACTATGGCATGACTATGCTGTATTATGTCACCACGGTAACGTCAGCAGTTAATATCCTACAGGTTCTATTAATCTTCTGTGTGTTTAATAATACTTCAAGGAGGTGAAATGTGCACACTGCTTTCCAAGAAGGAGGCATTTTAGTGTTGTTACTGAAACAGAAAAAATTACCTTGCAGCCAGTTCCACACACTTATTTAAATTGTATTGACACTGAGAACACCAACTTGAAGGGGAGCAGAGCTATTATATCTAGGACACCGGGTCAAGATAAAAGGAGATCCTGAATGCCACCAGGGCTTTCCCAATAGTTTATACTGTAGTAAGGACTGAGTTCAATCCTAGGGGAGAAGTGAAGAGAGATAAGGTCCATACCTAGGTGTCTGAAGTGAAGCCAGAGTGGTATGCAGTGCAATCCCTCTGGCACTCAAAGGGTTAAGTAAGTGTGTGGAACTGGCTGAATGGTTCTTTCCTTTACTAAGGTATGCAGAGACGCACTGCCTAGCCACTCACTGTTTTGTGCCTGCGTTTGGGCAGGGACCTCACTGCCAATGTTTCACTTTGCAAAGCATTTGTAACCCTGTATTGTCTAAAACCCTAAATTGTAAAGCGCTACGTACATTTGCGGCACTAAATAAATAAACATATTAATTCATTCAAGCCAGCACAGAAAGTAAAGTTAACTTTCTGTACTGGCTTCACTTCAGACCCCTAGGTATGGGCTGGCCCTAATCTCTCTGAAGCTCCCTTTGTTACACTCAGCTCAGTTCTTACTGCAGCATACAGTATCAGGAAAGCTCTGGTGGCACTTAGGATCTCCTCTTATCGTGACCCAGCGGCCTGGATATAATAGCTCCGCTCCCCTTCAAGTTGGTGTTCTCAGTGTCAATACAATTTAACCCTTTGAGTGCCAGATTGGTATGCAATACAACCCCTCTGACACTCAAAGGGTTAAGTAAGTGTGTGAAACTGGCTGAATGGTACTTTCCTTTACTAAGGTATGCACTGCAGAGATGCACTGCCTAGCCACTCACTGTTTTGTGCCTACTTTTGGGCAGTCTTTACTGCACCTGACTGCATTGGACAAACATACATCTGGCCTTTTATATTATACTAGTTGAAGAGCCTGTTACACGGGCCACAGTGCCACAGCCAGCCAGTAGCGGGGCAGCCATGCGCAGTAGAGACTGCCCGTGCTGCAGCTGATACAGAGCTGGATGCTCCAAATGAGCAACCAGCTCTGTATCAGCTGTGGCGCGGGCAGTCTCTACTGCTTGTGACTGCAGCACGCACAACAGTCTCTACTGCCCATGTCTGAGGCGTTACACACGTTTTAGCAAATTATTATATAGGATTATTATATTATTATGTGTTGACACAAACATGATGTATGAGTGTGTGTGTGTGTGTGTACATCATGTTTGCATCAAATGTAAGATATCTTTCTTCTCAGATTACTGATACACACACTTATTGGTTCTAGCAGTGGTCCCTAGTGTGGTAGATGTAGCAACCCTTCTTTACACCCCTCCCCCTCTTCATCTGTGCTGCTGTTAATACATTTTGCCTGGCTTTCTCTGACATTGCTTTTGGATTCTCCATACTGTGGACTTCATGGACTGAGGGATTCCTGAGTGGATGCTACTACTACTGAGGCTAAATGTCGATGCAATTCTACTGCTATTACTACTACTAGGTGTCAAAGGTGCAGCACTTCCAGCAGCAGCAGAGATGTTTGTCATAGCTAAGGTTGTGGGTGTTAATAACTTGTGTTGATGTTGCTGCTGGTTACTCAACACAAGTGTGTGTGTGGCTGAGTGGGACTCGGATTTGGAAGCGAAGATGATGCTGATGATGACTGACAGGATGACTGTGTTCTTTTTGCCATCTTTGCTTGTCCAGGGTCAGAGTTTCCAATGGTTTTCTCAAACAGTTTATAGACAGGCACAGTGCTTCTTTTCAGTGGTGGAAGATTGAGCCTTTCCCTTTCTGCTAACTTTATGGCCATGTATCATCTCTCACTCTCAACTTCATCTGTATCTGAAGAAGAGGACAATGCTGGAGGGATATATTCTAGATCTGCATCATCATCATCATCATCAGTCATCATTGGCACATCCTCAGCATCAGCATTGCCCGCTATTTCTTGCCCACTACCCTTATATTCCTCTAAGCTTTTAGAGGTGTCAAACAGTGTCTATTTACTTTTACAAAGTTTGCTAACCATCTTTGAGAACAGGTGTTTTGGTGCTTGTTTGTCTCACTGTCAGATGCCTCAGTTGGTTCAGTTGCTATACCTTCCTCTATTATGTGACTCGTCATCTTCAGAGTTCTTCGTATATGTTTTTTTTGTACTGTTAGTAGTAGAACTTTTGGTGGAACTGGTAACAATCTGCATCCATTCTGGGAGGAGAAGTATCACCATAATTTATTGCACACGTTGCGGCAACCATAGTTTGTTAGCTTTTAAACTACCACTTTACTCTCCCATCCCTGCACTGCTCCATCTTTCCCCCTCCCCCTGCCCCTTGTGCATTTGCTGGACATTACACAAATACTGTGTGAGTTTTTATTCTCTATATTACACAACTGATGGAGTATAATGTCTTGCCTTGGCCCTCAACAAAATTCTCAATGTCATCTGTTGTCTATCTAGTCTGCCTCAGTTACACAGCTCAAGTTAGGCTCCCAGTCAGCTGTCTGTCACCTAATATATTTATTTGTTTATTTATTTTAGTTTTTTTATTATTATTTTATTTTTTTATTTTTATTTTTTTAAGTGTCCACCCTATCTTATCACTGTCTGTCCAAAAACAAAAAAAGTATAAGTGAAAGACAAAATCAACAACTTCTTGCCTCAGACTTCCCCAGCACAGAGACAATAACAGCAAGATCAGCAAGCAAATTGGTCCCTGGATGCCTGTGTCCTTTCAATCAGTCACACTAAATTTTGGGATCACCCTCCTTCCTCCGTTCTTCTCCCCCAAAATGCCCCCAGACTGCCCTAATAAATGGAACAAATGTCCTAATAGTGACCCAGGGCTTCCAATCCCTCTAGCGGTGGAGCCACTGCTAGTGTTAGTGACACCTTCTCCTCAGTGAGTCACTAGCCTCAGGGTCCATTCAGTTTCTCTTTTTTTTGTTTTACAAGAGTGGCGATGGTCACAGTGTCAGCCAACACTATGAACCACTAATTTTTTTAAATATTTGATTTCATTTTTTTTTCTGTCTTGAGTGTTTTCACAAGGTTTCATGCCACTCTGCCATCACAGAATGCTGTATCAGGCAGTTGTTAAGGGGTTAAAACTTCTGTTTTCTGAAAGAATAAGGTAGCATGTCAACTGCCAATATTTTGGAAACTTTGCTATTCCAGCTGAATAGTTTTCTATTATTTTTGGGACATTTCCTATAAATTAAGCAAGTGTGGATTGGCAGTACTTAGCAGAAGACTTGTGTGACTTTACTACTTTAACAACATAACTTGTGGAGGCATGTGTGGGCACTCTATACCTCTTGACATCTCCTCCAAAACTCAGGTTCATACTCCTCTGTGTTTTGCCTTTGTTGAGCCATGGGCATTATTGCAAATGAAGGAAATCTTGGCCCACACTATGAAACATCTAAAGCACTGCTATTATTTGAACCTGAGCCCCATGAACTTTTAGGAGTGCTTCTACTTCTGCTAGTTATTGCACATATGATATGCTCCTGCTGGTCTGTCTAACAATCATACCTGTGTCTGTGCTTCAGGTAGGATCTCAATGTGGATGTGCCTACATGACTCCTGCTCACACTTTTTTTTTTTTTTTTTTTTTTTTTAAATATGTTTTATTATCAGATTGCTCCATACAAAATCAAAAAATACAGAAAAATACAAATAAAATCGCTCATATACAGAATACATATGACAATATATATAAGAGTGAAAAGACCATACACATGGCGATAGAACGTACAGAGCTAACCTGAGGTTTTATTATTATGTAAAACCAAATCCCCCAAAGGAACTATCCTAACTAAACCTCTAATAAACCCCCCATCCCGTCTCCGAGTCCTCTCCCCCCCAGGCATGCAGCGCCCCCCCGCCCGCCATCCAGCCCCCAAGCCGCAGGATCTCATAGAATATGTGCTCAAGCATATCAGCATCCATCAGTCTCACCCCAATGCCATGCACACAATCAGTCAACCTATCTCTACTCAGTCGTCATCGTCTAGATGAACTGCATCAAGTGCCACTTGAGCATCGTCCCTTTGTGACCACCAATTCTGCCAACGTCCCCATTTGTTCGGGGTTCCCCGATGCAAATAGACCAGCCTATAGTGTGGGATGCACTGTAAAACTAAATTAATCCATGCCCTGCAAGTGGGAGCACCGTTCGACATCCTGTTCATGGCCACCACCTTTTTTGCCAACACCAGTAGTTCCCCCAACAGGGACCTATCATCTGCACCCTCCATCTCATCGGGGAAGATAGACAACAGGCACAGCTTCAGAGTCACCGGAACAGGCCTCCCCATCACCTGGACCACAACGTGCATGACGTCTTTCCAAAATTTCCTAACCACAGGACAATCCCAAATCATATGAAGGTACGTGCCCAAAACATGAGAACACCGAAGACAGCAATTAATATCAGAAGTCCCCATTTTGTGTAGTCTGACGGGCGTGTAATAAGACTCACACTTTTTTTACACAAACAACAGAGAGAAACATGTTTTGCTTTTGGATTTCCATACTGTAGATTTCATAGATGGATTGGCTCCTGAGAGGATACTATTACTACAGGGGCTATGTGTGGTGATTGTAGTAGGTGTTAATGGTGCTGCACTTCTAACAGCAGCAGAAGCACTCATCATACCTAGGGTTGTGGATGTTGATGATGACCTATGGTGCTGCTTACTCACCAACAGTGTATGTTTTGTGTGATTGGGTGGGGGTTGGACTTGGAAGCTGCGATGATGCTGATGGCTGTCATGCCTGTGATGCCAGTCTTTATCAGCATCATGAAGCCCTCTCAACCACACACACTACTAGTGTTGACTTGCCAGCAACAACACAGGTTATCAACATCCACAACCTCAGCTATGATGAATGCCTCTGTTGCTGTTGGAAGTGCAGCACCTGTGACAACAGGAAGTAGCACAATTGCAGCAACATTTAGACCCAGTAGTAGTAGCAGCACCTCAGGAATCCCACAATCAACGATGTCCATAGTATGGAGAAACTTTACTCAACATCCAAACGTTATGCATGTTGCTATCTGTTGTCTTTTAAAAAAGCCTGTGAACAGGGGTAAAAGCAGGGTCACATTTAGACACCTCTTTAGGCACCACAAGACTGACTGGGTGACACACCATCAACAAGTCACAGATGTCAAAACTAGCAGCAGCAGAAGCACTCCAAAAAGTTCCTGGGGCCCAGGGGCACATAAAAGAAGATGTGATGTTGATGTATCAGAGAATGTGTCAAGAATATGTTCATTTGAAATTTCAACTATGGCTCCTGTTGAAGAGTAGTATGATTTTGAGTTTGCTGTAGGAGATGGCAAAAGACTGTCCACACATGCTGCCCCCTCATTATTAAAGCAATAAGGTTACAGGGTTATTCTGGTATGTACTGCAAACCAAAACTTACTAAGTTCTTCAGAAGGAGTCAAAAACTTCACAAAAACAACCCCAAAGTATGCATGTGGATTGGCAAATTTGCCAAGATGTTGGCAGTGGACATGGTGCAATATTCTTTTGTTGAAAACCATGGATTTAGTGATACCATATGTAGCTCCTGGCTGGCATTATTTTTCTAGGATGAGTCTCCCAGAATTGTACAAGTAAGTGTTTATTGTGTTGGTCAAAGGGCTGAAAAGTTAATACGGCAAGAAAATCCACCTGACAAAAGGTATGTGAACAAGTGGGCAGAAACCAGACTGTATGGCTGTGACTGCTCATTGGGGTTTTCTCTCACCAGTAGTGGGCAACCCCAATCCTTGAAAGCTTGTTTTATGTCTGCTGATAATGGTCCCAACATAGTAGCTATCTGAAAAATAGGTGATATTGTGCATGGATGTACCCTGCTTTACTCACGTCCTCAGTTTAGTTGTCACCAGATTCTTGGCAGAATCTGAAACCCTCAGTGAGATAATGAATATCGCCAGAAAAATTGGTGCTAATTTTAGCTGCTCCTACAAAGGCTGCAACATGTTCTATTCCATACAAGAGCATAACAACCTACCCCATCACCAGCTAAAAATGGAGGTCCCTACCAGGTGGAATTCCACACTGTACATGCCAGAGCACTTGTATGAACTGAGTAAGGCCCTTAGCGAGTACACAATGCACAACTGGAAGACTTTGGAGGGTGCATATGGTAACTAATGTGTGATGTATGTGAGCTGCTGAAACCTTCTGAGGAGGCAACCATGCTGGTTAGTTGTGTAGGAGCAGGAATTTGCTTAATTCTTCCACTGATTTATTTATTGTAGAAGAAACTGCAAAGCATGGAAGAGGAATCTTACTATAATTATAACACAAACATACACCAGCTGGTGAAGGATATGGTAGAGTGCTTTGAACAAGATCTTTGCATAGCGTCCATTAAAAGCAATGATGAATATATTCTTGCCACATTTGTGGACCCCCACTTTGAACACAAAATCTCTGAATTTCTGCCAAAGCACCATCAATTTGTCACAGCAAGGAGTCATGATGATAAGTAGCATCTCTTTGAGTAATCAGATTCTGTCAAGGAATATAAAAGATATGCTTATTGATCAAGTGGTGGGTTGCATTGTGGAGGATAAGAGGGAGAAAGTTAGCACCAAAAAAAAGTTAGAAACCATAGTGAAAATGAACGCAGCAAAGGGTTTATACCAGCAGGCGCAGCAGCACCAACAAGAACATCCCATTTCTATTCTGAACACAGGGTGATTCATGGATCTCAGTGGTGGTAATCCAGCATTTGTGGTTGTGGTGTTGGTGGCACTGGTGACTGTACATTTCTGTTAGACTTGCTCCCAGAGTATGGGTTGGTAACTGATACACAGAAACACGGTGTAGCTCCTAGGAGGGGTCCAATTGCATGTGAGATGGTCTCAGTATACTTGTAGGTTAGCTATGTTCTTGGTAGAAATGTGTCATGGTTTGGCTGATCTGCTCTAACACTTTTGATTACTGCTGCCTTTCCTTCCCTGTGTCAGGCTGACCCAGCTGATGATTAATAAACTGCCTTGACCTCTGTTTCCAACCGCTTCAGGCTATTTAAAGCAACAAGACTCGCTTCTTTCTTGCCCTTGTGTTTGTTTATGGCTGCAAGTGTGTTTTTCTGTGCTCCTGATTATCCTTGTTTGACCTGGCTTCCTCTGACGTTTTTTCTGGCTCCTCACTCTTTACTTGTTCATGACATTACAGACCTCAGGCTGTCATTATAGCTGCTGCTGCTCCTGCTGCCACTGGTGATTCCAGTGTTGTTAGAAGCAAGTTTGGGTCCAGCCCCTAACCAATGCAGAGGTTTCCTTAACGAGGTAGGTATTTATCTGGAGATGGTACCACAGGCCCTTCCATCTTATAGGAGTAAGGTGGGCCTCATGATTTCCTTACTCTCTGACAGGGCCTTGACATGGGCTAATCCCCTTTGGGAGCTGCATAAAGCTATAGTATACAATTACCCTGAGTTTGTGCAATTCTTTAAAAGGGTATTTGATGTACCGAACACAGCCAACCTTCTGGTAATTCAGCGGCTCCATAAGGACTGTAAATATCATCTCATGAAATTGGACACAGATTTAAAGACAATACCATTCTTCCTTGATATGATAGGAATTTAGTATGCGTGCATATGGGAAAAGCTTCTCCAGGCTTTCAGTGCAACAAACAAAACAAACTCCCTTGTATTGCATCTTTATTAAATAGTATTCCTTATACAAATTCAAGCAATCTTCATTGTAAACTAATATATACTTCATTATGAAAAAACTAAAAACATACTTGCTTTTCAATGTTTCCAAGAGTTCAAAGATGAGATGGGTAAGACTTACAGAGTGGGTTACAACTTACAGGTAATTAGCAAGATCAATGCGTTTCGCGCTACATGTTTGATCATGAAAAAAAAAATTAGAATTCCAGGTTATCTACTCTCCTCATTATCCTGTGGTCCTGGGATATTCGTGATTGCACAAGCACAATCCCACATTTGATTGGGTAAGGGCCGAAGTCATGGCATGGTCACCCAACTGTTCCAAGACATGCCTAGTGAAAGTGGAGAAGGTACTAACCACATCTCCGGTCTCTTAGCTGCCTGAAGAGTACCAAGAGTTCCGAGATGTATTCGATAAGGGCCGGGCTTCCGCCTCACCTCCCATACAATTGCCCCATTGAATTGCAACCGGGTGCCATACCTCCTCGAGGTCAGGTATACCCTCTTTCTTTCGAGAAGAATAAGGCCATGCTCTGTCCCTGGGGTTCATCCGCAAGTCTTCCAGGGCTGGATTCTTCTTTGCGAAGAAAAAGAGTGGAGAACTGAGACTCTATAAGGATTACAGGGGGATCGACCATATCATGGTTAAAAATGCCTACCCAATTCCACTTATTACCGAGCTATTCAATTGATTGAAAGGGTCCAAGGTGTTTACTAAGCTCGGCCTGCGGTTCTTGTTGATGACCATGAGGAGTCTGAGATCCTCTCCATAGCCGACTATCATATTTTCCGTGGGGGGGGCTTCAATATTTAGAAGGGGTACAGTCCAAAAGAGTGCTCGTGGGTTCCAATTTCGGACATGCATGCCCCCACCCTCCTGTATACTTTCCATGCATGCTTTCTCCTCAAACATGGTCCTGCCTGCGGGGTGGGGTTCATTGAGGGTGGGTACTGTCAAGGTTTGGCTGATCTGCTCTAACACTCTACTGTTGATTAATGCTACTTTTCCTTCCTTGTGTCAGGCTGGCTCAGCTGATGATTAACAAACTGCCTTGACCTCTCTGTTTCCATGGTTACTCACCTGACTGTTATCAGCCAACCCCTTCCAGGCTATTTAGAGCATCTAGGCTCACTTCCTCCTTGCCTTTGTGTTTGTTTATGGCTACAAATGAGTTCTCCTGTGCTCCTGATTATCCATGTATGACCTGGCTTCTTCTGTCATCCCTTCTGGCTCATGACTCCTGGCTTGTTCCTGACATCACTGAACTCTGTATTCCTGACTCCGGCTTGACTGAGTACCCGTCTTGGTTCCTGACCCTGGCAAGCCTTTTGGTTTACGTTCCTGGATCATAGTTTTGCTTTGCTTGTTTTGGTTACTTTAATAACTGTGTTTTGCACTTTCCATTTTTGTGTCTTTCTGGTTCTTGGTCCCTAACAAAATGATGACCCAATGGACTACTGGCAAACAAAACAATGTGTGTGGCCAGCACTGACACGTACTGCTGTGGAACCCTTACTTGCACACCACCATGCCTTGAGTCTGAGCGTGTTTTCAGTGCATCGGGTTTTATTGTAAATGACTGTAGGACAAGGTTATCAAGCAGCAGTACTGGGAGACTAACTATCACGGTGCCTGTGCTACCCTTGTTGATTTCTGTCAGTCTATCCTGAGCTTTGCTCCCATTGGCTACTCTGTGTTTCTCCCACCCAGTATGACCTTTATATACTGGGCTCTGGCACCCCTCCGGTGCCCTTTCGTGGTGTTCCTGTACCAGTGCTTATTTCTGCTCAGTGATTCCCAGTGTACAACCTTGGCCTGCCTGACTACTCTGCATCTTGTCTCCTGCTCCTGTGTACCGACCCGGATTGCCTGACTATTCTTCTGCGCCTGCTCCTGTGTACCGACCCAGCTTGGCTGATGTTCCTGCTCCTGTGTACCGATTCGGCTTGACTGACATTGCTGCTCCTTTGTACTGACCCGGCTCGGCTGACGTTCCTGCTCCTGTGTACCGACCCGGCTTGGCTGATGTTCCTGCTCCATGATTCGACCCGGCTTGGCTGATGTTCCTGCTCCTTGATTCGACCCGGCTTGGTTGGCGTTCCTGCTCTGTGTCGCCTTGGTGACAATCTGATCATCAGGCAATTGTGTCTCTGTTACTGCTACGGCAGTGGGCCATTGGCCTTGTCCTCCGTTACTGCTCCTGAAGTGTACTAGTGGCCTAGTCTCCGTTACTGCCTCTGCAGAGTGCAAGTGTCTGCCTCCGTTACTGCTACAGCAGTGTGCCACTGATCTAGTCTCCATTACTGCTTCTGCAGAGTGCAAGTGTCTGTCTCCGTTACTGCTACGGCAGTGTGCCATTGGCCTAGTCTACGTTACTGCACCTGCAGAGTGCAAGTGTCTGTCTCCGTTACTGCTACGGCAGTGTGCCATTGGCCTAGTCTATGTTACTGCACCTGCAGAGTGCAAGTGTCTGTCTCCGTTACTGCTACGGCAGTGTGCCATTGGTCTTGTCTCCATTACTGCTCTGGCAGAGTGCAAGTGGTCTGGTCTCCGTTACTGCTACAGCACTGTCATATGTTGCTCAATTCCTATTATTACTCCGGCAGTTCACGTTTGTTCTGCTAACCTGTTTCTGGGCGTTACGGATCCTTAAGCTGTCTATATGGAGAGAGCTCCATCACAGACCTCTCTGCACATGGGACTGTTTTTACTCATTGAAGACCATTAACCCATGCAGTACCTTTCTCCTGGGAATCCATCATATTCTGCCTGACCTGTGTCAGTATAGACTGTTGTGGACTTTATGTTTATGCTGGACCTGTGTAGGCATATGTATATGTAACCTGTCGTGTGTCTGTATTATTCAGCTTATATACTACAGGACCTGTGAGGGTTATTTTATTACTGTGATTTCAATAAAACTGTTTTATCCTAAACCACTGTGTCTGTGTGTCAAACAAACCGTTACACTAATATCCTTAAACATGAACCAACATCTACATAAAATCTAATACCGTATGAGTATCAGGTAGCAGAAGTGGACAAAACTACACGTGACAGAGAAAGCCAAGGCACATGTATAGCATAGAGGAAGAGGAGATTGAAGAAGAGGGATGTGAAGGGTTACTACCATCTACCACTTTTGGGACCAGTGTTATAAAAATTAATGTGTGTCAATAATCTGAGAATGATGATTGATATATGTAGTAGGAATCCTGTTGAATATATACATACATCTATAGCTATCTGTATCACGGTCCCCGTGCTTTCCTGTCAACCTTGGCTGAATTACCTGTGCATTGGAGGAAGCTGATTGGCCCGCCCAGGATGTTCCTTTATATGCTGGAGTTTGGGCACTTGTCAGTTGCCCTTTCGTGGTGTTCCTGCGCCTCGTTGCTGAGTTTCATTGTCTCCTGTGTACCGACCCGGCTTGTCTGACTCCTCTCCTGATCCTGCTCCGTGATTGACCCGGTTCTGGCTGACGACCCTGCTCCGTGATTGACCTGGTTTTGGCTGATGACCCTGCTCCGTGATTGACCCGGTTCTGGCTGACGACCCTGCTCCGTGATTGACCCGGTTCTGGCTGACGACCCTGTTCCGTGATTGACCCGGTTCTGGCTGATGACTCTGCTCCGTGATTGAACCTGTTCTTCGGCTGTTGTGACTGCTGCAGTATTGATCCGGTTCCGGTTGCCGCTCCGGTCCTGTCTGATGTTCCGGTGTTCCAGTATTGCTCCGGTCGCTCCGGTGACATTCTGAACTGTTTAAGTGACTCGCTGTTCCTCTCACTATCGTCTAGCTGTAGCCTGAGGTTGCTTTGCCATCTGCTGTTTGCTAAGCTGTTCTCTCCTGTACAGAACCACTTAACCCGTGCAGTGCCTGTAGTCTCCGGTCTCGTGCCTCCTATATTGTTTGCCAAGCATACGGTTACCCGTTTGAGCCGCTACTCTGAGTACCTCTATTACTGCCTATTATCTCCCGCAGAGCACTGTCTGTCCGGTGTTCAGTGTGCACCGTGACCGCGCCGGCTGGCGCTGGTAGTCTATTCGCTGTTGCTGTGAGAATTGTGTACGGCACCGGAAGGGTGTCCTGGCTCCGGCCTACATACGCTCAGAGGGTACGCTATCAACTGCACTTCCCAGTGCTTTGGCTCTTTGTAGCTTGTGCAGTAACCGTCAGTAGTGGCACCCAAGGAGTGTTAGGGCACAATCCATTTGGCACACGCAGGGTTACTACTATTTTCAGTTAAGGGCGATTCTGGTTCTGGTTGCTTCAGCTCTGGCAGTAGCATTCCTCTTAAGCCCACGGAGGTGGTATTGGCTCAGCTCTGGGCACTGGTGTGCATTCCTATTCCAACTTGAAATCGAATTCAGTGCAGACACTCTACTCCTTTTCATCTACTCAGAGACTGTGTTCCAGAGACTGCTATATATCCTGGGCATTGGCCAATCTAAGACTGAGTCTCTTCTATTGCACCTGTTAACCCTTGGGGTTATTCCCTGTCCATACATAGCACATATTCCTACCATTGTGTGCAATCACATTATCTGTAATTACCATTACTGTTATTCCTGTGCTATCCCTTAGGGGCATTGTTTTACATTCCTGATTCAATAAAACTGTGTTTTTACTTCATACCCTGGTCTGAGTGTCAGAAAACCGTTACAGTCTGTCTGTCCGTCGGCAGCTTGAGAAGATGTTTGCAGTGGACATGCTGACATATTTTTTTGTTGAAAACTGATGATTTAGTGATACCATGTGTAGCTCCTGACTAGCATATCCCAAACTGCAGTTATTTTCCCGGGATGATTGTGCCAGAATTGTACAAGAAGGTATTTAGTGCAGGGGTCAAAGGACTGGAAAGCTAATACGAAAAGAAAATCCACATATCTATCTATCTAAATACATACAGCAATCACATCACATCAGTCCACCACCACCATACACATCTGCCACATTAATTGTAGATTGTAACCCTTTTTTTCTCTTTACAAATAATGGCTAGGCAGCATGGCAGCAGGCTTACAAAATGCATGAAAAATATTTGTGTGTTCAGGACTCGGACTAGGACACAGCCATGACTCTGCATTTTAAAAACAAGCCCTGAGAAAATCTATTTTGCAGGACTTAGACTTGTTAAACACAAGCTCTGAGAAAATTTGTGTTGTGGGACTTAGACTTGTTAAACACAAGCCCTGAGAAAAAAATGGCTTGTAGGCCTTAAGCTTGTTAAACACAATCCCTGACAAAAATGGTTTGTAGGCCTAATACTTTCTGAAAACAAACCATGGGACAGAGTAATTATGTTTTACTGACCTAATGCTAACAGTTCAATATATGATGGCTGTTGGTAAAAGTCATTGGTGACTTTCTGTCATTTGGTACTGCTGTAATAGCTGCTGCTGCTGTGTTGTCTAAGCAGCAGGAGGATTAGACTGCTCCAAGAGTCTGGGATCATCATCATTTATATAAGACATTCAATGGTACCACTTGCCACTAGCTCCAGTGATGTGTCTGAGGCACTAACAGCACCAAAACTATCCCCACACCAGTTCAGGTGTATCTAGAGGAAAACACATTTTCCCAATAATTCTTCTCCTTTCATCAGCAACTGCAATGAACATAGTGGTGTGTGTGTGTGTGTGTGTGTGTGTAAGGAAACATTGTGAAATAGGGGAAGGACTGGGAACAATGGACACATCTGCGCTCATATTAAACAACTGGCAAAACTGCAACCAAACACCTCAATGTTTAGGTATGCAATGTAAAAATAACCCCCAAGAAACCAAGTGTTGCCGTCACTATGGCCCTTTTCTGCACTGCTAAAGATATGTGACAAGAAGAAGACTTCATACCACCTGCTTAGCCTATTCTGTCAGAAGGAATGTCCACAGATGCTCCTTGATCCTTGTGGTCAGTATACACCACAATGTCCAATCGGTGAGTGTGCATTTGGCTTTTAATCTTCCCACACATTTACTCTTAGTTGATATTTATAATTTATGCTTTATTCCTTTGCTATTCTGTCATGTGAGCATTAGACACTACTTACCTATATAGTTACTAAGCCTCAAAAAAAGTTCTGGCAGGTTGTACCAAGCAGATCAGTGCACCTAACATTGAGGTGCCTGTGACTTAGTGTATCACCCTCATAGGTGGTGGTAAGTTTCTATAAGGGTTATGGTAAATACATGTGTTTTATTTGTTTTGACATATTTGATATAGGTGATTTGTCCTTCAAAACAATGGGAATAAACACATAATTTATCTATCTTTGTTTCTGAGTCTGGTATGTTGTATATTTTACTGAAACACAGTTGGCTGACCTGCCATGGTTGATGAGTGCTAGCATCCAGTATTTCTCATAAAGGTGTTCAGAGGAGATTTTTACCATTTGAGAAAGACACAAAATTTGCCACACTACACTTGTGTTTCAGGACACCATTTTTGAAAACAATTTTTCCTCTGACATGAGTGTCAAACCATTAGCAAAACAGCAAAGGCAGAGAACAAAAATAATTGAAGGTAAACACTACTGTTTATTAACTGCTTGCTTAGAGAAATTAATTTTATTGGAAAATAGTGAATTATTTTTGATTGCAAAGTACAGTTATTAAGTAGACTGGGGATATTCATCTAGATATAGATATATTTAATATAAAACTCTAAGGGTGCCAGAGGGATGTTCAATGCATTGCAACAAAATGCATTGTGCACCTTGGGCAAGCACATTTGGCTACTAAAATATAGATATATCAATTAAATAAGCTCAATCAGAACTAATTTTACAATTCTCTTAATTACTGGCAATATCTAAATCCCCAATAACTAACAACTCAGCTGTGCATTTTTAATTAAAGGTTGATATGTATAATCATATACTGGTATTTGCAGGATGCCAGAAAGGAGTTTTCTTTATCAGTAGAAGAATGATTTTTAGAAGTTGAGTCTGTTCCTTGCACTTCATAAAAGACAGATTTCTGTTTTCTCGCTGGTACATCAAGGTCTCAAAGTCACAAAATATAGATCACTTCAGAATTACTTATCAGAGAGCTAAGGGGATAGAAGTCATCGTGTTAGATATGAAATTAGACATTGAAAATATTAATTTTACTTTATACACAGCTGTCAGGGACAGGTAGTGAGTGGTATTGGGTTGTTGTATTATTTAAGAAACAATAAGTGCTTTTATCAGTTGTATTAGGGATTTACAACAGTTAGTGAACTTGCTCAGTGAAAAACTCAAAACAGCACCCAACACAAGAGAGAGTGTAGTAATATTAATGAATACAGCAAAATATAAAAAATAGGCAATGCTCTAACAATTGCCCTTCTTGGGCTTTATACGTTAAAACAGGTCCTTTCCCTTGAAACCAGTGGACTGTGTCCTCCTGTTCTACTGTCTGCCATGTTTGCTGTCCTCCTATAGTAGTCCATCCCATCCAAGGTGCTTTTTTTAATGATGCTGTAGATGGTATGCCTGTTTTAATATATAAAGCTCAAGAAGGGCTTTTATAAGTGCATTACTATCTTTTTATATATTATATTCATTCAAATTACTACATTTAGATGCTTCTCTCTTGTGTTGTGCACTGTTTTTGAGTTTTTCACAGACCAAGCTTCTTCATATGGTGGACATCTCATCTCATCCTGCAGCACTCACAAGCACAACATCATTTAGATTAATTTCATACATCATCCATCATCTTTCATGGACCATCTAATTTATGTCACCTTCATACCATTTCTTTGAACTTTTGGTAACTGTTTCATTTTCATTCAATACTAGACGCATTTTCATTTCTTTTTTATATTTGATCTTTATTTACCCTGATATTTATTGTTATCTTTTACTTGATTTTTCATTTTTTTTATTCATATAGATTGGTTTTAGTACAGAATTCATCATTTATTAGTGGGTTCAATTCACAGCATTATTTGGTATTCTTAGGAGCACTCTTAATACTAGGATTGTTTCTCTCCATAGTGAACAACTTGCATGAACTACACTTTTTTATTACATTATCATGCCCTGATTGGTGCCTTGTTATAATTACATAGTTACACAGTAAATGATGATAATATAAACATTTTTTAAAAACACAACTTTGTTTTATAGCAGGGACGTGCACAGACATTTTGGGGGGCAGGGGCTCAAATGAAAAAGGGCACTTCTCATAATTATCATTGTTATTTTTTTTTTGTTAAAAGGGCACAAGGCCACTTTGGACAAAAAGGGCAGGTGCTCAAACCCCTTTGATGTCTATGTGTGCACGTGCCTGTTTTATAGTTTTTGCTGTGAGGATTTGTGCTAATTTTTAACAGGGACTGACTAAAAAGTATGAACATTCATTCATACCTCCCAAGTGTCCCTTTTTCTGGGTTGTACTGTCCCTCTGTGATGCAAATCCGCATATCCCTTTTCCTGACCCTGTTGTCACTTTTTGGGGGGTATCAACCTGTGTAGCGAGTAAATAAGGGCATCACATTGCTCTACAATAAAATTCACATTAATGTTCATTTAAACTTCAATATATGTGTCTATAAATTAGTCTATATAAATAAAAAACAATCTTCTTCTAAATCATATATTTAGCTACACAAAGTGTTAACTATAGGTCATGAAGTAAACTAAAATACAATGACAATGAGAGGGTGAGAGGAACAGTGACAAAGGCAACTTACATTGCCCTTGTCACAGGGCACAATTAGCACCTATGATGCTGTAGCACTGATAAAATTTTCAGAAGCACCCAGGGAATGTCTGGAACTGACTGCTCTGGTCCTGGAGCAGTAAATTACAACTTCCTTGCCATGTTCATGTGCTATGATCATTAATCGATGACGTTCCTGGCAGGGGCATTGCCAGGTTCCAAAAAGATCTTGGTCTAGAGCTCATGGCAAAATTCCATTATCAGTGGTATTGATGATAACCACATGCGCAAACATACATACATACTTAAATTTATGTAGTACAAATATGTATATACTTTATAAATATATTTAACTGACATACTTCTAACAATCAAAATATTTTAATAGTGGAATAGCCAAAGACTGACATTCAAGCAGTTGCAGGACTATGACCACTGAGATTTATGCAATATCTTAAAGTCAGTTACTCTGCAGCACTCATGGCTAATGGGAACTAGTCACACGTTTTGTCATATTCATGATTAACTCTTGTTGATCTTGTTAAGTTCAAATAATGTTCTCAGCAGGTATTCAGGATTCCCCTTCTGACATCATATGTGACTAGATCCCAATAGTCATGTATGCTACAGAACACCTGACAAAGATTAAAGGCTTTGTAATTTTTTAACATAGATCTAGCTTCCATTATTCTTCATAGTTTTGGACCATGTAGAGTGTTATTACTATTATATACAATCTGTAGTTCAAGAGTAATTGAATAAGAAAGTGTCCCCCTCCCACCCCTATTACCTATGAGCAGCAAGACCATTCAAATGGATCGTGATGATGGACAATCTTCTGTCAGCATAAGTAAAAGCCTGCCCTCCCTCATTAAGAGCAACAGGGTTTTCCTTATGCTCACAGCCAGAATATTGTTCCTCACTGCCATTTGTCTGGTCTGATGACCAGATTCCACATAATAATGCTCTACATGGTCCAAAACCTATGAGACTAATCAAAGCTGCATTTCTGTTCAAACATGACTAAAATGTAAATTTATGTTCTGCAGGCGTATGGTATGGGTACATTGTTCCTAAACTATGTGTTTTCACTTTATTTGACACCTAATGCTAGAGTAAGGGTTAACGGTGGGCTGTCTGATAGCTTAACAAATGGGATTCAACAGGGTTGCCCTCTGTCTCCCCTTTTATTTGTTTTATTGGTTGAACCTCTAGCGCAATGTATTTGTTCTAATGAGGTAATTGCTGGGATATCAGAGGGTGATGGAACACATACATTAGTGTTGTTTGCTGATGATATTTTCTTCACAGTAAAAGAGCCTCTCAGATCTTTACCTGCGATTGTGGATGAGCTGCATCTCTTTTCAAGTCTGTCGAACTTTAAAATTAATATGGCTAAATCTAAGATCTTCCAATCAATCATTCATCGACAGTTTCCAGCCAAGTAAAGGGTCATTTTTCATTTAGATGGTCTAGCTCCTCTCTCAGATATTTAGGGTTGATCTTGATACCTGTACTGAAGGACATATTTTCGGCTAATTTTCTCCCCCCTCCTTAAATCGGTCTGACTTGACCTAGGTAAATGGAACTCTCTATATATTTCCTGGCTTGGACGGCTGAATGTACTTAAGATGAACGTTCTTCCACATTTTTTATAGCTATACAAACCCTCCCAGTATCTATTCCTCCTTCATATTTTTGCCAGGTAGATAGGGTGCTATCTCAATTCTTGTGGCAGGGTGGTAGACCCAGAGTTAAATGGTCTGTACTCTAACTGCGCGTTGAACAGGGGGGCTTGGGTCTCCCTAACCTTCAGAAATATTATCACACTTCTCTTTTGACTTCGGTCCTTGATTGGCATTTTAATATGGAAGCTAAAAGCTGGGTGAATATAGAACATAGGGAGCATCCGGGGAGAGATCCCTTACCGTAGATTCTTTTATCTCCCCAATACAGGAATTCAACGGTACATACTTATCCTATTTTTTCTCTCGATTTCTCAGTTTGGAATAAATATAATATGAAGGGAGAGCTGGTTCCTTTACCATCGAGAGCTTCCCATGTCTTTTACCACAGGGCTTCTAAATATACATTAGCTTCTACTTCATTCCCCTTATGGGTGCGATCTGGGACTTTGTGAGTCTGTGATATAGTTCCTAATGATGAATTGGGTCTCTTCCCGTCTTTGTCTGAAGCCTACAACTTACCTGGTAATGAAATATGGAGATTCCTCCGGATTAAGCATTTTCTAGATCAGCCTGAAATGAAATTGAGCTGGGCCAAACCCACCACTAAATTCGAATCACTCCTTTTAGAGAAGCCTAGACCCACCAAACCCCTTGGTAAGGTTTATTCTGTCTTGGGTGCAACCACACCTTTGGATAAACCAGGGTATGTCAAGGGTTGGGAACGTGATTTGGGCCATGTTCTGGAAATAGAAGATTGGCAGTCTTGGCATCTCACTACAAGTTTCTTATGCGCTGATATTTTACACCCTCGAGATTACGTACTATATCTACATCCTTCCTCCTGCTGGAGATGTGGGGTAAGTGATGGTACAATGGCCCATATTTGGTGGTATTGTCCCTCCATTCAGCCCTTTTGGAATTCTTGCCTACAGTTAGTGGACAGGACTATGGATCTTACACTCCCTTGAGATCCGTGGGTAGTGCTTTTCTTTCTTCATCTTCCGATTGTCTCACGGTCCCACCAACCCATATTATTCACACTGCTTCACTCAATCAAGTCATTGATCCCTAGACACTGGCGTTCTCCTAATCCACCTCTAGTGCTAGAATGGGTTGAAGCAGTCAATGATCAAGTCAGTCTTCTTGGAGTGACTTTACTACGTAAAGGTATGGATCCTGACATTATTAATTAATTCTACTCAGAGGTCTTATCGACTCTGTCTGCTAGATAGACCCAATTCCACTGTCTGTTCCCGCAGATGGCTGTTGGTGCTTCCTTATTAGAAATTTATTTGATGACTTGCTGCCCCCGGGGGTTAATTCTAGTCCAGCACATAGACCTGATTCACATCCTTTCCCCCCTTTCCTCAATCTCTCTCCCCCCCTTATTATAAAGATTTTTTTTTTCTTTTTTTTTTTTCTTTCATTTCTCTGTCCTGCTTTTTTTCTTTTCTATTTGGATTTTTCACTTCTCTCACTTTGTTGGTAGGGTCTGCTGACCATCACAGGTTGTGTTTTGTGCAGGGACCTACTTTTTGGGTTGTAGGAGTACTTTTACTTGTAGTTTCGGAGGCCTTCAACATGTATTTTTCATAGGCCTGTATACTTATTTGACACTATGATTGTACATCCTGTGACAATGTTATTTCTTGTATGTCTTACAAAATCCTATAAATAAAAAAAAAGTCAATTTATTTAGCTTCCCCCAAATTAAACAGTACTAATGAGGACAGTAAAGTCCAGAGTTCAAAGTCATCATTTAAGAGTGTGCAGGTTTTAGGAAAAACAAATACACATAGAAGAAAATAACAGGCCTAACCCTTTATGAGTAATAAATAGTCTAGAACAATATGTGTGTGAAATGTCCCCAAACAATGTGGGTGAGACAGGACAGTCCCTGAGAAAAAGGATGCATTCTCATAAGCCCAGTGTGATCAACAAAGAGTCACCCCAGTGGGTCAACATTTTTGTAGAACTGATCAAAGCATTAAACAGCTCATAGTGACTATACTGACTAAGGACGGGTGAAAGTTTTCCCCTCAAGCCAAAATTGGTGAATAATGGCACTTCCCTCCTGTTGGAAAATTTTCTGCGAAAAGTATAGTTTTTAACTTTTTTCACCTAGATCACTGTGTTGAAATTAATGGGAACAACACTTGGCAAATGTTATTTAATTTTCCACAGGCATAGTATAAAAGGGGCATGAGGGTGCCAGAGTTGGTGGAGTGTGGGGAAACAATCAGTTGAACAGGGAATTTTTTTTTGTGGGGGGGTTTGTTGACTGGTATTGGCGGACAGTGAAAATAAGTAATAAAAAAAATAAGACATGGTATAAAAGGGGTTTGAGGAGGGTGCCTGTGTTGGTGGAGTCTGAGGATTTTTTTTTGGTGGAGATTATTGACTAGGATTGTGGGATAGATAATAATAAAATAAATAATATTAAAATTTAGAAAAAAATAAGAAATTGGTATATAACATGAGAAAGACAGAAACCACCTGAAATAAGCTGTGACTGGGGCAGACTGATACTTTAAGGGATAGAGTATTTCGTAGAGGATGATTAGTAGGACTGTAGGATTGTTAGAGGCCCAAGCCCTGAGAAAACATTGATTTGTAGGACATAGACTTGTGTTAGGCACAAGCCCTAGAGGCACAAGGCCTGAGGAAACATTGGTTTATAAGACTTACACTTGTTTGGCACAAATGCTGAGGAATTATTGATTTGTTGTAGGACTTAGACTTAAGTTAGGCCTAAGCCCTGAAGAAACATTGATTTGTAGGACTTACACTTTTTTCGCACAAGCCCTGAGGAAACATTGATTTGTTGGATTTTGGCATGTTAGCATCATATCACAAGCCCTGAGGAATCGGAGATTATTTTTAGCACTCAGGCTTGTTAGCTTTCCAAGTCCAGAGGAATCAGACATGATTTTTAACACTCAGGCTTGTTAGTGTCACAAGCCCTGAGGAATCAGAGATAATTTTTAGCAATAAATATTGTCAGTCACACGTCCTGAGGAATCAGTGATTTGTTAGAAACAAGCCCCCAACAAATCCTGTAGGCCTCTGTTTTATGTATAGAGATTAAGCCCTGAGAAAAAAAATGTATGTCCTACTGGCCTAGTGCCAGCAGGTCATGTTATGGTGACCAATGGCCACTAGCCATTGGCACATGCCCAGGTGTCATTGCAGTATTTACAACTGCTGTTCGTACTGCTGCTGTTGAGTTGTTTAAGCAGTAGGATAATTAGGCAGCTCCAAGGGAATGGCGTCAACAGCATCAGTGACATGGGTGATCATGATCTTGGTTACAATACTAGGTCCAGTGATATGCCTAAGGCAGTAGAAGCACTATAATTAGCCCCCACCACTTTAGGTATATGTTGCTAAAAGAAGTTGGCCAATAATGTTTATCCTCCTCCAAATTCATGGGTGTGTTGTTGGAATATAAATGTTTCCCTTATGAGCAGGAAGGAACTGTGCCTCTTATCAGCAACTTCAATGTGCACAATGTGTGTAGGAAATAGGGGAAGGATTTGGAAGAATGGGCACATCTGCACTCACATCAAACAACTGGTACAATTCTAACCAAACACCATGATGCTTAGGTCCGCAATGTGAAATCATCCCACCAGAAACCAAGTACTGCCGCTGTCACTATGCCACTTGTCCGCTACCCACTAAGGCCACGTGACAACTTTCAACCTTAATAATAATGATGAACCCTTCCTGCCACCATCTTAGCGTATTCTGAAGAATGGAATCTCCTCAGATGCCACTTGATGCCCTGATTGCGATCACCCTTCATCACACTGCCATGTGTGGTCAGAGCACCACACAGTGTTCAATGGGTGGACACAAACCACCACATTTTGACATCTGCAGAATGGCTTTCAGCTCAGCTGTTGGGTGAGGTGAAGATGAACATAGTGGATTGCAAGAAGATGTAGCTTCATCTTCCCATGCCTGGGACCCTAGCATCAGAAAGTAATGGTGAGCCAGGTGTTTCGCTCTCCATTGAACTTTCAGGCTCTGGCTGGGTTTCTCTATCCTTCCTCCTCTTTGATTTACAGCTCGCATCTTCTTGCCTATGAGGAGAGTCAGGGGTACAACAACAGTGGTGCCCAATTTATTTGGTGGGAGTATGGCTTTAACACGCTTCACATAAACGTCATGGGTCTGTGTTTCATTTGTGTGATGAGGGCGGTTGTGCCTCCTTTTTCCCCTTTCACTGACTTGTCACAAATTGTGCACAATGCCGTTGCTGATGACTGCACTGTGCCTGCCCCAAAAGAAAAATAGTTCCTCTCTCAGGACCTCAAGGGGGAGGGAAAAGGTGGAGGCACAATGCTGGGGGAAGGGGAATCACAGGGTCAGCATCAGTGGGAGGATAAACAACAGTCACACTAGTCCCACCAGCTGCTTCAGCACATACTATGAGCCTCTGCTGCCTTGAGTTTTTCAAAATGTAGCACTGTAAAATAGCCTAGCACCCTCTCTCCCTCTCTAACTGCTTGGTTTGTGTTTCACTTCCTGGAAACATCACTTTTTTGGCACGGAAAAGTGAAGTACATGTAAGTAAAGGGGTGAAAAGTTTGTAGCAATTGAAAAAAATATTGAACGTTTTTTGGCAACAGGCAGAAACAACAGAGATTTTAAGAGTTTGTTTGCAATTGGGAGAATGCTCAAGCCATCCAGAAGGTTAACTGAGGCTGGTGAATTGTAGTAGCGTGGACAAGGACCTATGTGTTTATATCTGGTTGATGAGCCAACATTCAAGGGGCAATCGGTTAGCTGAATGCACTAACTGAACTGATATGCTATCTGGCAAGAATGTGTTCTGTAAGCATGTAATCAGTAGGGGGTGGAGGAACATATTACTTTGAGAGGCTTATATGTAGGGTTGGGCGAAAGTTGTTGCCGTGTTCCCACGGGAAATTCCGCAAAAACCACGTTGTTGTCCGCTTTTTCGCTTTAAAACTAAAGGTTACATTTTTCGCATCTTTCGTCCATTGGCCAAAATCTTTGTCCATTTTTTCAATGGCTAAAAAATTTTCGTCCATTGATTTACATTGTTTTCGCACTTCCGCTATAAAAACGTGAAGTTTTCACTGAAGGCAGACACAACAGAAGCAGCTACAGAGTGAGATAGACATGCTGTGCTGTTCTCTTGTGATATTTAGTAAATATTGAGGCAGGAGAGGCTCATAGTGACTCCTATCACCATGAGCAGCAAAAATAGGAACTGGAAGGACCCTTATTATGTGTCCACTGAGTCTGAGGAGGTGAAGGAGGGAGTGACTAGCAGTACTCAACCAATGCTGTCCAGTCCCCCTAAATCACCCCAAGGGATCTTGGGGGATTTAATGGGAAGGGAGGGAGAAAAGGGAATGGGAAGGCAGGAAGAAAAGGGAATGGGAAGGAAGGGAGAAAAGGGTAGTACTAGTGAGAGCAGGACAGGTCAGCTGCCTGTGCCTGCTGAAAGATGTGCTGCCCTTGCTGCCAGTGCCACCATTGCTATTCCTGCAGCCACTAGTATTGTATCTGCTGCCAGATGTGCTGCCACTAGTGTTGTACCTGCTGCCAGTGCTGAACCTGCTGCCACCAATACTTTGCCTGCTGCTAGTGTTTCTTGTAGTACTCGGGGGGGAGAAAATGATGCAAAGTGTGACAGCAGGGGACCGTCTGTCACATTGCTCGTCACCTCCTCCAAGCAGCAGTGAGACATCTGGAATAGAGCAGCATCATGTAGTGGTGGTGGTAGTGGTGGTGGTGTTGGAGAAGCTGGAGTGGAAGAGACATTGATGGCCTTTTTATTAGAAACAGAGAAGGAATGGGAGATAGGGATGAGGATCACCACCACCACTAGCAATTAGCTTTTGGAATGAGCAGAAATTGCAAGTGCTCTAATTTCTGAGATGAAAGGGCAGCAGGGTACTAAGGATAAGGCTAGTGTGCCACAGACCACCGTGGTCACAGTGGGAATGGGGTCAACAAATAATGCGGGACTACGACAGGTTCCACTTGCCAGCACTAGCAATACTCCTGGTCCTAGTTGCAGTGCTAAATCTGAGGCAGTAGTAGCAAAATTATCAGCTGCCACAAAAAGTGAAGGGGAATGTGGAGGACAAGAAGAAAGAGGCCATTCTTCTCCACCTGTTCCCTATCCCTCCCCCCAGAAGTCATGGGTGTGGGACTTTTATTCTCTTCCGACAGGCACAGTGCAGTCATTATCAACAACAGTACATTGCAAAATTTGTGACAAGTTAGTGAGAAGGGGAAAGGAGGGAACACACCTTGGTACAGTCTCCCCGATAACACACATGAAACGCAGACACCATGACATTTATGTCAAACATGTTAAAGCCAAACACCCATTACAGAAATCTAGCACCGCTGTTACTGTACCCCCTGACTCTCCAGAAAGGTGGAGATGAAAGAGAAGTAAGAATAAAGAAACCCAGAAAGACACTGGAAGTTCCATGATGAGCGAAACAACTAGCTCGCCATCAACATCACCTTCCTCTAGGGTAACAAGTACATCTGCCAATTCACCTCGTTCATCGTTACCTCCTGCCAAATGATAGCCACTCTTTTGATGTTAGGATATGGCAGTTCGTCTCCACCCATTGCACACTGTGTGGTGCACTGACCACACATACCAGTGTGGTGGAGGAGAACTGATATCAGGCCATCAAGCAGCATCTGTGGAGATTCTATCCCGCAGAATATGCTGAGATGGAGGCAGGGAGGGTTCATCATTGCTATTAATCCTTTGAGTGCCAGATGGGTACGCAACGCATTGCTTTACAATGAGTTGCGTACCCCTCCGGCACTGAAAGGGTTAAACTGTCAGCAAGTTGTCATGTGTCCTTAGCGGGGTCTGGAAAAGGGGTACAGTGACAGTGGCAGTACTTGATTTCGGGTGTCATGGTGTTTGAATACAGTTGTGCCCCCAGATGTTATTTACCACACACACTGTGCACATTGCAGTTGCTGATGGAAGGCACAGTTCCTGTTCTCTAGTGAAAAATATATATTCTAATAACAACACACCCATGAAGATTTTGGAGGAGGGGCAAGTGGAGAAGATTTAATGGCTGACTTGTTCTTTTCTCCACATATACTGGGGGCTACTTATTCTTCTGCTACTGCCTCAGATGCATCACTGGAGCCATTTGTGGCAAGTTGAACCTTCATGATCCTTCTTCCATGTTACTGCTATTGTTGATCCCATTCCCTTTCAATAGCCTAATCATCCTGCTGCTTAAACAACTCAGCAGCAGCAGTACGAACAGCAGTTCCAACTCAGGACTCAGGAGGACATTTGACAATGGCCAGTACCTACTGGCCAACATGACATGCTGGCACTAGGCCAATAGGGCATTTTTATTTTTTTCTCAGGGCTTGTTCCTTGAAAAAAATAAATCATTGAAAAAAACATAGTTCTACAAAAAAATAAACAATTTGTGGGGGGTTTGCTCTAACAAGCCTAAGTCCTACAAATCGATGTTTCCTCAGGACTTGGTCCTCTAATAATAAATTTAACAATTCATCCTCTACCTAAAACTCTATCAAGTCAAGTATCAGTCCACCCCAGTAGCAGCTTATATCAATGGGGTTCTTGTCTCTATAACTTTAAATACAAATTTCTTATTTTGTTATTAACTGACCCCCCAATAGCAGTCAAGAACCCCCAAAACAAATTCCCTGTTCAAATAATTAATTAATTCACCAACAAAGGCACCCTCCTCAGATCCCTTTTTACTATATCTTATGGTTTTTATTTTATTTTATTTAGTATGTCTTTTTTATTAAGTGCCCCCTGATCCCAGTAAACAACCCCCCAAAAAATCATCTCCTGTTCAACTGATTCATTCCCCACACCCCACCAACACAGGCACCCTCATGCCCCTTTTTTGGGAAATAAAATATTATTTATAATGTGTTGTGTGTAACCTCTATGTTCCCATTTCAATGGATGAAAAGGTGGAAAAAAGTGGAAAATCAGCACTTTTCGTGGGAAACTTTTCGACAAGCGGAAAGTGCCATTTTTCGCCGAATTCAGCTTGAGGTGGAAATTTTCACCCATCCCTATGCACCATCCTCTCATCACTCAGCTAGCCATTTTATTGAATCCACCAATAGTATTTGATTGCTTATATTGATTCCTGATTACACCAGATCCCTCACTGAGTTCCATCTGAGATCTATATGGCCTGGGTTCCATATGTACCTAAGCAGCTATAGTTCTCCCATTTTATTAATTTTATTTATTTTATCCTTTTATTTTATTGCTATTTTATTCCTTTAAGATATTATTCCATTATATATATGTACTCATCTATTATCCTATAGGCTATGTATATGTCTATATTGTGAATATTTTAATAATTTTTATTTCAAACCCTTTTCTACTATCTGTTTTCTGTATTTTTAATACACACTGCACTTAGATCACTTGTGTGCTGTTCTCTTTCTCTCTTTTATGCATATGGACATGTATCATCAGATTCATCACATTGCTCAACACAATAAAATTATGTACTTCAGTTAGGGCCATTATGCTCACTTCAGTTGAGATAGTTCTGTCTGGGTTTTTGGGAAATAAGGCCTCCTCGCCTCTGGCTCGCATGTGCTGAACTGCTCCTCCTGTTACCAGATCTTTCAGTGAAGTTGTTTTGTCACGCTCCTTTCCATGACCATCCATGAGCAATGGTGCCACTCCATCATTATACTCATTTGATAGCCAATGGGAGAGGATTATTCTGGCAGAACTCACCTCTCTCATTGGTTGCAGTGCATTTGCAACATTTTGGAAATGTACTGAATGGCATGGCACATCCTAGTTAATACTGTCCGTACCTTGCTTTCATTTTGTTTAGGGGGCTAGTGGCATTACCACCATTGCAGTCAATTGAATTGAGGCTGAAGTAAGAGTGGCCACAATATTTGGGGATACCCACAGCGCCACAACATTCTGGGCTGCCCACAGCTACACTCAGGGCTTCAGGTGGTGCTAGGACTGTTATCCATCCTCAAAGGATGGAATTGTGTGACGTCTTGGCATATACAGTTACAGTGTAACAAGATTAGGGATAGGCAAAAAGTCCTGTTTTGTTCCCCGCTGTCACGGTTCCCAGGAATAAGCCAGGAGTCAGTACACTAAAGAAAAACAATCTTTTATTAGAATAATTACAGTAATGCACGTAAACAGATAACACACAGAAGGTGATCAAAGAGGCAAGCACTGTATCAGAAATAGCAGTCTGCCAATAGATCCACCACACTGTCCGAGACTAGGCCTCATCCCACTGGAGCCTCGTGGTAATTCGGAACGCCCAAAGGACTAGCACTGACTCAGCCTGCAGTCAGTAAGATAGGAGAGTGATAGAGCCCCAGGTCCACACTAGGATATGTGTCTGGAGCGGGTACCAACATACGGAGGAAACAGACAGAGCCCCCTAGTCAGCACCAGAAAGGATAATCAGACAAGCTGGGTCATACACAGAATGGATAGTCAGCCAGAGCCAGTGGACAGAGCCCCACCAGAGTGGGTAGTCAGACAAGCCAGGTAATACACGCAGTGGGTAGTCAGCCAGAGCCACAGGTTTGCACCAGAAAGGATGTCTAAGCCAAATCGGAACGCACAAGGAGAAGGGTCAGACAGAGCCACAGGTCAACACCAGGATGGATGGTCTGACAGGCCGGGTCATACAGAGTTCAGGGAGTCAACCAGAGCCACAGGTCTGCACCAGATTGGGTGTCCACTACACAATGGGAGCAGGCAAAAGAGTAGTCAGACAGAGCCACAGGTCAGCACCAGAATGGATGGTCAGATAAGCCAGGTCATACACAGAGCCCAGGGGAAACAGAGCTATATTGTACAACAATGCAAGGGCAACTGAGTTGGTACTCAGTCTGCCCTTTAAACCCCTCTTCAGGAAGTAGGTAGGAGAAGCAGGTCAAAGGGAGGAAGTAGTTAGGAGGAGACTACAGGAATCAACCATATAAAACAGAGGCCTGCTGCATGCTTGAAGCCTCACGCCTGCAGATGACGCATCTAGCTTTGATGTGTCATTTCGGCAACATCCGTGCGGCATGGACAGCCACTGAAGCATCATTTTGAGCGTCGCCTGAAGCGGCGGCGCTGGAACCAAGGTAATCTGTAACAGTAGCCCCCTCAAAGGCCCTCCCTCCACGGAGCCGGCCAGGGTTTGTCAGGGAATCGAGCATGAAACCTGCGTACCGATACAGGAGTGGCAGGTATCTATGAGCACTCCTCAGGACCATAGCCCTTCCAATGAATAAAATATTGTAAGCGCCTTCTACTCACATGGGAGTCCAGAATGTTCAGTACCTCATATTCCTCATGATCTGCAACTCTCACGGGAGCTGGACGAATAGGAGCAGAGGTATACCAGTTACAGACCAAGGGTTCAACAATGACACGTGAAATACGTTGTGGATACACATATTGGCAGGAAGATCAAGTGCATAAGCGACAGGGTTAATCTTGCGTATCATTCAGAACAGACCGATAAAATGAGGAGCCAACTTATTACATGGAACCTGGAAGTGCAAGCCATACTCTATCTCCCACCTGGAAAGTAGGTGCCGGCAGTCACCTAGGGCCAGCCTGCTGTTTCTGCCACTGCGTGGAACCACGTATGGTTTGCTGTACCCGTGCCCACGAGGAACAGAGTGCCCTCAACTGCTCATCCAGAGATGGAATCTCTTGTGCTTGAAATACCTCAGGCAGAACAGAGGGTTGAAACCCATAGTTAATTAAGAATGAGGAAGAGATACCCGCACAATTCCTGGAAAAGTCCGCCCAGGGCAACAAGGTAGCCCAGTTGTCGTGGTGGTCAGAGATATAACAGCGGAGAAATTGTTCTAATGTCTGGTTGGACCTTTCTTCCTTACCATTAGACTGAGGGTGGTAAGTGGAAGAGAATGCCAGCTGAATTCCCATCTGAGCGCAAATGCACCTCCAAAACCTGGACACAAACTGGCTTCATCTGTTGGATACAATAATCCTTGGTATGCCGTGTAACCGAAAGACCTCCTTAGAAAATATCACCGCCAAATCCTGTGTGGAAGGCAAGTCCTTGAGAGGTACAAAATGTGCCATTTTCGAGAATTTGTCCACGATCATAAGTATGGCCTTAAATCCCATAGAACTAGGAAGTTTGGCCATGAAATCGATTGATAAATGGAACCATGGACGTTCCCCATTAGCCACAGGCTGCACAAGCCTACTGGCAAATGCCGAGTAGCCTTACTCTGCGCACAGGTCGCACAAGCAGCAGTAAAAGCCTCACAATCTGATCTGAGACTTGGCCACCAGAAGACTCTAGACAATGACCAGATCAATTGATCCTGACCAATGTGACCTGCAATTTTGGAAGCCTGGTACGTGTCTAACAGCTTAATATGTAATTGTGCCGGGACAAAACACTTTTCATCCGGCTTCTCGGCCGGAGCTGAGGCCTGAGCAGCCAGGATCTCCTCTCCCAGGGGAGAAGTGATGCAAGTCCGTATGGTCAAAAGGATTCGATCAGCCGGAATAATCAGGGTCGGTGGAGCCTCCTGTCTGGAGAGGCTGCAGAACTGGTGGGACAACGCTGAAGCAAATGCTGCCTTTAGTCTTTGGAATGCCATTATAGCTGTCTGGGACCACTCAGTGGTCTTGGCACCTTTACAGGTCATGTCCATCAGTGGTTTGACAATAGTGGAGAAATCTTTAATACATTTCTGGTAATAATTTGCGAACCCCAGGAATCTCTGAATCGCTTTGAGTCCCTCAGGGCAAGGCCACTCCACTACTGCAGACAATTTCTGGGGGTCCATAGCGAAACCAGATACAGAGATAATATACCCCAGGAATTTTACTTGTGGTTTGTGGAACTCACATTTTTCAAATTTACAGTACAGGTTGTTTTTGCTTAATAGGCTCAAGACCTTGGATACATCCGACCGATGGGTCTCCAAGGATGAGGAGTGAATCAAGGTGTTATCCAAGTACACCACAACACAACTCCGTAAGATTTCTCTTAGCACGTCAATTAGAACTCTTGAAAGACAGCTGGGGCATTGCAGAGGCCAAATGGCATCACCAAATATTCATAATGCCCATTACATGTATTAAAAGCTGTCATCCACTCATGACCCTGCTTTATCCGAACCAAATTATAGGCCGCTCTTAGGTTGAGTTTTGTAAAATCCTTAGATCCTTTGACACAGTCAAAGAGTTTGGTAATTAGGGGAATTAGGTATGCTTTTTAACCAGTATTTTGTTAAAGGGATAGTAATGTTTCATAATAAAAGCAGCTCTAATTAATCATCATAGTATTTGACCCTTGGAGAGTGTTATTTCAGTTGTGTCAGAGTTGTAGTTCAAGAGTAATTAAATGATAAAGTATTCCCCTTCCGCCCCTTCTACTGATGTAACAATGCTCACCTCAGAGCAGCAGGGAGTGTCCAGGTAGACTGCAGAAGGGGACAATCTTCAATTAAGATAAGGGAAAAAGCTGAAAAACCTGTCAAGGGGAGCAGGGATTTAATTGTTCTCACAGTAAGAATTTTGATCCTTGATGCGAGCTGTCTGGTCTGTGGACTGGATCCCACATCTGAGGAGTGGGGGCTTACTCTAGGTAAAAGGGGCAGGAGGGGGAAACTTTATCATTCAATTACTCTTGAACTACAATACTCACAGGGATGAAATAACACTCTCTATGGCTCAAATACTATGAAAATTAATTGGAGCTGCTGTTTTTGTGAAACATTACTATCACTTTAAGCCCACAAAAATCAATACGTGGCCGTAGCTCTCCGTCCTTTTTTTAACAAAAAAAATCTGTCCCCTGCCGGGGATGAGGACTTACTGATGACACCTCTGGCCAACGCATCAGACACATACTCCTCCATGACTCTATTCTCCTCCACAGACAAGGGATAGACACGGCCCCTAGGAGGTGATGTGCCAGGCATAAGTTCCAGTGCACAATCATATGGCCTGTGTGGTGGTAAGGCCCCGGCCTGACTTTCACTGAACATGTCATTAAATGGTAAATACACCTCAGGTAATGTTGGAGAGGTAGCTTTAGTCAGTCTCACAGGACAGGAGAGACATGATTTATAACACTGTGGAGACCAGGTATCACGGTGCCCGTGATCTCTTTCTGTCACTCTCGCTTGTGGTGTGCTACTATTGTCTGAGCCTGTTTGGCCCGCCCCTTGTGACCTTTTTATGCCTGGCCATTTGCACCTGTCAGGTGCCTTTTTGTGGTGTTCCTGAGCCAGTGTTGCTGTTGCTGTGTTCCAGTGTTCCTGATTCCTGTGTACCAACTTGGCCTGTTTTGACTATGCTCCTGAGTTCCTGCTCCGTGATCTGACCCGGCCTGGCTGACGTTCCAGCTTGTGACCTGATCTGGCTTGTCTGAGAATCCTGCTCCGTGATCTGACCCGGCCTGGCTGACGTTCCTGCTAGTGACTGATCTGGCTTATCTGAAAACCTGCTCCGTGATCTGACCCGGCCTGGCTGACTTCCTGCTCTGTGACCTGAACCGGCTGGCTACTGACCCTGCCATCATTCCTGCTTCCTGCTGCTTGGTGTCGCCATGGCAACATTCTGACTTCCGCTGTGCTTGTGGCAGGGCTGATCGCGATTGCCTCTATTAACACTTGCAGAGCTGTGTCTCCAGTGCTGAGTCTCCATTAACACTTGCAGAGCTGTGCTTCCGTTGCTGAGTCTCCCTTAGCACTTGTAGAGCGGTGTCACATTTTCTGAGCCTCCAGTTGTACTTGCAGAGCTGTGTGTCCAATCCTTGAGCTTTTATTAACACTTGCAGTGCTGCTGTCTCCTTTATCTGAGCCTTCTTTAACACTTGCAGAGCCGTTGCTGTTTATCTGCTACATCTGCTGAGCCGGCCGCGTTGAGAGCCTTGTTTAGACGGAGGCTCATCTTGTCAGCTAGCCGTGTAGTCGGTCTCCATTACCGCGCCCGCGGGAAGCGCTATTGGCTCTAGCTCTTTCAGTGTTAATCTCCATTACTTGCCCGGTGGGGCTATTGGCTCAAGCTCTTGCAGCGCAGGTTGTGTCCGTTCCTACGCCCGTGGGGGCTATCGGCTCAAGCTCTTGCTGTACCATAAGTCTCCGTTACTATGCCCGTGGGGGCTATTGGCTCAAGCTCTTGCAGTGCAGGTTGTCTCCGGTAATAGGCCCGTGGGGGCTATTGGCTCAAGCTATTGCATTACAGTTGGTCTCCGTTATTACGCCCGTGGGGGATCCTGGCTCAAGCTCTTGCAGTGTAGTCATCTCCGTTGTTACGTCCATGGGGGCTATTGGCTCAAGCTCTTGCAGTGTAAGTTGTCTCCGCTACTATGCTCATGGGGGCTATTGGCTGAAACCACTCTGCAGTATTCTGCCTCAGTTCCTGTACTGCCTAAGCAGCTTTCTAAGCCTTATGGACTTAAGGTGTTGTATCATCTAATGCCAACTGCTGCTTCATTACCACCTTGGGCATGCCAAACACCACAAAAGAGACTGATTGATTATCTGTACTTAACCATTGAGTACCCTTGCTACTCTGTGCCTGTCCTGTGACAGTATATGTATTATTCTTGCTTCTGTATACTGGGCCTGTGAAGGCATATTTAACCAATCTCTTGCTATTATTCTGTGTTGCCTATAGAGGGTGATCTTTCTTCTTTATTTTTTAATAAAACTGTGTTTTATTCTAACCTGCTGGTCTGAGTGTCTTGAAAAACCGTTACACCAGGCGAAAATGTCGAACTTGTGCAAATCCATCCTAGGGTTGTGCTTCTGCAACCATGAAACCCCAGTACGATTGTAATGTGGGGAGTTAATTACCTTAAAACTTCAGGGTTTCGGTGTGAAGGGCTCCCACCTTCAGGGTTAACAGAGTGGTCACATGAGTAATATGAGATGGTAGCAGAGGTCTACCATCAATCACCTCTACGGCCAGTGGAACAGAATGGGACTGTAACAGAACTTCCTTACTGGCCGCAAATTCTGCATTAATAAAGCAGCCCGCAGCCACCCAAAATCTGTCCCCGGTAAGATCTTAGGTGCAAGCGTTTCCTGGACGTACTGGGCAGGACCTCAGCTTATGTCTATCACGGTGCCCGTGATTGCTCTTCTGTTGTGTCTATCACCAGTAGGGGGCTCCCCATTGGCTGGCTATCTCCAGCCCGCCCTGTATTGCTTATTTAAACCTAGTCTGGGCACCCTTTGGTTGCCCTTTCGTGTTGTCTCTATGCTGTTTGTGTCTACACCCTGTTCCTGAGTATTCTGTGTTCCTGCGACCTGTGTCCAACTTGTTCCAGTGTTTCTAGTCATATTGTTCCAGCCTCCGTCTGACCCGGTGGAGCCACCTCTTCCTGCTTCCAGTCGCCGCCGTTGTTCCTGATTCCAGTTGAAAGTCTGCCTGCTGGTTCCTGCTTCCATCTGCTGGTTCCTGACCTGATTGCCTCCAGTTCGCTGACATTCCTGAGTCGCCTCGGCAACATTTCTATTTTGCCGGTTTACAGTACATGGGTACTGGTTGCTTGACAGCTACCCGGCTGTTTCAGTGTTGTAAGCATTCCATGTACAGGGTACTGGTTCGCTCCCCTAGCCACCCGGCTGTCTCAGCATTATAGCGTTCCACGTACAGGGTACTGGTTCGCTCCCCTAGTCACCCGGCTGTCTCAGCATTATTGCGTTCCACGTACAGGGTACTGGTTCGTTCCCCTAGCCACCCAGCTGTCTCAGTATTGTAGCGTTCCTTGTACAGGGTACTGGTTCGCTCCCCTAGCCACCAGGCTGTCTCAGTATTGTAGCGTTCCACGTACAGGGTACTGGTTCGCTCCCCTAGCCATCCGGCTGTCTCAGCATTATAGCGTTCCACGTACTGGGTACTGGTTCGCTCTCCTAGCCATCCGGCTGCCTTAGCATTATAGCGTTATAGCATTATTTTGCCGGTTTACAGTACACGGGTACTGGTTGCTTGACAGCTACTCGGCTGTTTCAGTGTTGTAAGCATTCCATGTACAGGGTACTGGTTCGCTCCCCTAGCCACCCGGCTGTCTCAGCATTATAGCGTTCCACGTACAGGGTACTGGTTCGCTCCCCTAGCCACCCAGCTGTCTCAGCATTATTGCGTTCCACGTACAGGGTACTGGTTCGCTCCCCTAGCCACCCAGCTGTGTCAGTATTGTAGCGTTCCTTGTACAGGGTACTGGTTCGCTCCCATAGTCACCCGGCTGTCTCAGGATTGTAGCGTTCCACATACAGGGTACTGGTTCGCTCCCCTAGCCATCCGGCTGTCTCAGCATTATAGCGTTCCACGTACTGGGTACTGGTTCGCTCTCCTAGCCATCCGGCTGCCTTAGCATTATAGCGTTCCATGTACAAGGTACTGGTTTGCTCCTCTAGCCACCCGGCTGTCTCAGTATTGTAAGCGTTCCACGTACAGGGTACTGGTTCTCTCCTCTAGCCACTCGGCTGTTTCAGTATTATAAGCGATCTATGTACAGGTTACTGATTTGCTCCTCTAGCCACCTGGCTGTCTCAGTGTTGTAAGCATTCCACGTACAGTGTACTGGTTCGCTCCTCTAGTCACCCAGCTGTCTCAGTACAGTAAGCATTCCACATACTGGGTACTGGTTCACTCCATTGCTACTTTATGTCATGGCATTCCAACTGTGAGGGCACTGGTTTCTTCTTATCCATCTGCAACCACTGCTGCTGACGGCATACTTACTGACTTAGCCTCTTGTCTATGTAGTGACTGTTGCTCCACCTTCCAGTCACTGAGGCTTGTGGTTACCATTATCTCCTGTCTATTGGCTGCCTTGCCCGGTATATGGTAAGGCTGGTAAAACCTGTCCTGTTTCCTTGGGTTGCCTTACCCGGTATTGGAGAGGCCGGTAGAGCCGGTATTTATCTCCTGTCAATTGGCTGCCTTGCCCACTATATGGTAAGGCCGGTAGAACCCATCCTATTTCCTTGGGTTGCCTTACCCTGTATTGGCAAGGCCGGTAGAGCCAGTCTACGTCTCCTGTCCAGCGGCTGCCTTGCCCGGTATTTTGGCAAGGCCGGTAGAGCCTCAACTCACGAGTTCCAATTCCTTGGCTGCCTTGCCCGGTATATTGGCAGGGCCGGTAGAGCCAACACTGCTATTGTTTGCATTGTATTCCTGTCTAATAAAGATATATGTGTGTACGTGTATGATACCCTAAGGGGTTACATTAACTTTTCAATAAAGTGGTGTTTTTACCTAATTCTGTGTCTGAGAGTCTTAACAAATCGTGATAATGTCCTGGTTTGCCACAGTACAGACACAGTCCTTCCCTCCTCCTGAAGGCCCTCTCCTCCTTTGAAAGCCGGGTAGAACCGACCTGCATCAGTTCGTTCCCCCCACAGGCAAGCTCAGGAGGCATGGGAGGTGAGGGAGGATAGGGTGGGCCAGTATTATAAGGAGCTAGTCTGCCCGGAGCCCTCCGCAGGTGCTCCTTAAATGAGGGTCGCTCTCTGAACATAGTATCTATCAGGATACAGAATTAAATTAAGTCATCCAGTACGTTAGGTAAATCACGGGCCGCAATTTCATCCTTCATGGTATCGCTAAGCCCCTGGAAGAAGGCAGGTACCAGGGCCTCATTATTCCAGCCTACCTTGGCTGCCTGAGTGCAAAACTCAATGGCGTACTCCTCTACAGTACGAGCGCCCTGGTGACTGGTCAAAAGGTTTTTCTAAGCCAAGACCACGCGGCCTTGCAAGTCAAAGACACATCTGAATTACTTAACAAACTCTGTGAAGTTATGCACTATAGGTTTATCCATTTCCGACAACAGATTGGCCCAGGCCACTGCCTTGCCTGTAAGGAGAAAGATAATGAAGCCGACCTTACTGCACTCAGTTGGAAAGGCATGCGGCACCATTTCCAAATATATTCCGATTTGGTTGAGGAACCCATGACACTATTCTGGGTCTCCCCCATACCAGTGTGGGGGCTGAGCGGAACCAGGCAACCTCTTGATCATGCCTGCATCAGGAGAGGTAGAAACCACTGGTGTCGAAGGTAGAGGGGGGAAGCTACCGTTTGTGGGTTTATTCGTTCAAGTTGTGCAGTGCGCTGAAACAAGGTCTGTAAGGCAAAAGACAATTGATCAATACGTTGATCTTGTGTCTCCATCCTATCCAGAATGCTTTGAAAAGTTGAATTACTATTACCGTCCGTATTCATGGCCCTTGAGTACTGTCACTGTTTCCAGGAATAAACCAGGAATCAGTATGGTAAAGTAAAACAATTGTTTATTAGAATAATCACAGTAATGCACATAAACAGATAACACACAGAAGGTGATCAAAGAGGCAACACTGTATCAGAAATAGCAGTCTGCCAATAGATTCACCACACTGTCCGAGACTAGGCCTCATCCCACTGGAGCCTTGTGGTAATTCGGAACGACCAAAGGACTAGCACTGACTCAGCCTGCAGTCAGTAAGCTAGGAATCTGATAGTGCCCCAGGTCCACACTAGGATGGGTGTCTGTGGAGCTGGGACCAACACACGGAGAAAATAGACAGAGCTCCCTAGTCAGCACCAGAAAGGATAGTCAGACAAGCTGGGTCATACACGGAACGGGTAGTTAGCCAGAGCCACAGGTTTGCACCAGATAGGATAGCCACTGGAGTGTTTGTATTCTGGATGCGCAGTGGACAGAGTCCCAGGTAAATACCACAGTGGGTAGTCAGACAAACCATGTAATACACAGAGTGGACTGTCAGCCAGAGCTACAGGTTTGCACCAGAAAGAATATCTAAGCCAAATCGGAAAGCACAAGGAGAATGGTCAGATAGAGCCACAGGTCAACACCAGGATTGATGGTCAGACAGGCTCAAAATGTGGAAATGTGTAATGATCTGCACATGGTAGACCAAGGAGTGTGGAGTGCCCTCCGAGTACTTCTTCCCTATTGTATGACATTCAGGATCTGGCAGCCTATTGCTTGTGGTTCCCCCTGGTTTCGTTCCTTTGGCTGGGAAACCGCCCTGGACTTTGAGCAAGCTCTGGGCCTCAGAGACAGGATTTGCTTCCTGCTGCTGATTGGCTCCAGGTCAGGCAGAGGTTCCGGCCATCTCACCAGTCACAGAGGAGCAGTGACGTGAGAGAGACCAGTTACTTCTCCGGCTGTCTAGGCCAGGATAGTCTCTGTGGATGGTACCGCTCCCCCTCCGCTACAGACACAGGCCCCGTCTGGGTAATCATTAGTCCCATTAGGCAGACGTGACCTATTGCTATTCACTTTTGTTTCCTCTGTTGTTTGTCACTGCGGTTAGTATGAAGCATGTATAGAGCAGTCTGTCTGGGCTGTGTGGGATCCTTGGACTTCGGACTTTGTAGTAGAATTGTCCTGGTCTATAGCATTCTACAACTACTATTTCTGATTTATCTCTCTCTAGTCTGTAGACTATGTTGTTGGTCGCTGACTAGGTTTTTGATTTTGTGTTCTTGATATTGTGATATATTCTAGTCAGCGATCTCACTCCGCTTATATCACAGACCGTACTCCTGTTAAGCAGTCTCACCCTGTTATACACTACTACTGGGGATCACAAGCATATTAAAAATAAATATGGCAATATGTCATGGTTGTTTTGACTCTCAGACACAGAGTTAAGATAAAAACACAACTTTATTGAAAATTTAACGAGAACCCTCGCGGGTTTGGCATACACATATAACAACACGTAATTCGTACAATGCAATAGTGAATAGTGGTACTTGCCAATACCGGGTAAGGCAACCTTAAGACTGGCACAATATGGAAATAGGTTCTACTGGCCTTACCAATATACCAGGCAAGGCAGCCTGGAGGCTTGCATAACAAAGGAGGAGGTTCTACCGGACCTGCCAATATACCGGCAAGGCAGCCTTGAGACTGGAACAGCGAGAGAGGAGGCTCTACTAGCCCTGCCAATATACCGGGCAAGGCAGCCTGGAGGCTTGCATAACAAAAGAGGAGGCTCTACCGGCCCTGCCAATATACTGGGCAAGGCAGCCTTGAGACTAACACAAAGAGAGAGGAGGCTCTACCGGCCATGCTAATATTCAGGGCAAAGCAGCCTTTAGACTGGCACAACAAGAGAGGAGACTCTACTGAACTTGCCAATATACCGGGCAAGGCAGCCTCGCTAGACCCAGAGAACTGCAAGTACTGGTACACAAGCAGAGAAGGCCTCAGCGACTAGAATATTGGTGGAGTAAACCAGTCGCCTATACTGAGCACACAGAGGCCTTGCCGGGGCTGTATAGGTGTCAATGAGCACCCGGTAATGATGGAGCAAATCAGTACCCGCGTACTGGACCAACTATGACACTGCCAGTGCAAAAAGGATACTGTGAGCAACCGGTATAGATGGAGCGAACCAGTACCCGCGTACTGGATTACACAAGACTCTACCGGTGCTGTATGGAACGCAGCAAGCAACTGGTTATACATGGAGCGAACCAGTACCCGCGTACTGGATTACACAAAACTCTACCGGTGCTGTATGGAACGCAGCAATCCACCGGTTATGCATGGAGCGAACCAGTACCCACGTACTGGATACACAAGACTCTACTGGTGCTGTATGGAACGCAGCAAGCATCCGGTTGTATATGGAATGAACCAGTACCCACATACTGAACTACACAAGTCACTGAATGATAAGAATGTCCCCCAAGGCAACATGAAGGAGGACACACTCTGCACGCAATCCAGAAGCAGGAACACAGCCAGGTCAGGACAGGAAACAGGAATAGTAATGCCAGTCAACTGGATCAGGAACGGCATGAACAACAGCCCAAACTGGATCAGGATCAGAGGCAGGAACCAATACACAGAGGAAGCTGTCAGGCAGGTACACAGGCGATCTCTGGAGCATAGTAGAATCAGTCAAGGCCCAGGAAGCTCAGGAGAAACAATGCAGGTGCTAGCTACATAGAGACACCGCAAAAGGGCAACCAAAGGGTGCCCAAGCCCAGTCTAAATAGGCAATACAGAGAGGGCTGAAGACAGGCAGCCAATGGAGAGCCCAATCAGATAACTGACAGGAAAAAGCAGCAATCACGGGCACCGTGATACAATATTTCTATCTTCACATTTTAACAAGCTTCTGATTCATGTTCTTGGTAATGAATGGACAAAATACAGCAGGGTATGACATGATTTCCTAGCTCTCTGCACACCATCTATAACTTCTGCTCCACTACCAGGCAGTGGTGTGGCCAGTGTGTGTGTGGTGGTGGACAATGTGGGGGTGGACAGTGTGGGTGGACAGTGTGGAGGTGGACAATGTTGGGCAGTGTGGAGGTGGGCAAGGTGGACAGTGTGGAGGTGGGCAGGGTGGACAGTGTCAGCTGTGTGAACAGGGTGTAGGCAGTATGTGGTGATGGTGGGCACTGTGTGTACAGGGTGTGAGGGTGGACAAAGTGTGGATGGGGGTAAGGATGGATACAGTGTGGGCAGTCTATGAGGGTGGACAGATGGTGGGCAGGGTGTGGACAGGGTGGACAGAGGTTGGGCAGGGTGTGGACATGGTGGACACAGTGTGGGCAGTGTGTGGACAGGGTGGACACAGTGTGGGCAGTGTGTGGAGGTGGATAGAGTGTGGGCAGCAGTGTAATTTCATCAAAGAGAACTTGAGATGGGTGCGGTTAAAGGCAGGGATATGGGTGTGGTTAAAGGCACGGATATGGGTGGGGCTAGACGTGGAAACTGGTGGTGAGTAACTTTTCAGGCCTGGCTAGTAGCTAAGGACGTGAAATTTTAAGCCCTGCACTACGCAATGGGAGCAGGCAAAAGAGTAGTCAGATAGAGCCACAGGTCAGCACCAGAATGGATGGTTATATAAGCCAGGTCATACACAGAGCCCAAGGGAAACAGAACTGTATATTGTATAACAACGCAAGGGCAACTGAGTCAGGACTCAGTCTGCCCTTTAAACCCCTCTCAGGAAGTAGGTAGGAGGTGCAGCTCAGAGGGAGGAAGTAGGTAGGAGGAGACTAAAGGAATCAAACACATAAAACAGAGGCCTGCTGCATGCTTGAAGCCTCACGCCTGCAGATGACGCATCTAGCTTTGATGCGTCCAACCATGTGTCATTCCGGGGACATCCATGCAGCATGGACAGCTATTGACACCGAAGAGTCATTTCGAGCGTCGACTGAACTGGCGGTGCTGGAACCAAGGTAATTTGTAACACAAATGGAATTTTCCAGAAAAAAGCATGAATTTCTGTTTTTAATTTGGGAATTTATTCCCATAGAGAAATCCATAGATTGTATGCTGTTTCGCTAACATAAAAGAATTTCCCTGTCTATGTTTTCCTATGGTGACGAAACTTCCTGCCACAGCACGATAAAAATCCAGAATTACCTGGTGTAGTTTAGGAGAAAAAGAGTCTAGAAATAGGCAGAGAGTGTCACGGTTTGTTATGACTCTCAGACAAAAGGTTAGGTAAAAACACAACTTTATTGAGAAAATTTAAAATAATCCCATAGGATTTCATACACATACATACAACACATAAATAGCAAGGTAGAATGGTAATATGTAATCAGACTCTACCAGCCCTTGCCAATATACCGGGCAGGGCAGCCTGAAAACGCAATGGAAAGATGGCGCTACCGGCCTTGACAATATACCGGGCAAGGCAGCCAGACAATAAAGAGGGTTATACAGGCTCTACCGGCCCTGCCAATATACCGGGCAAGGCAGTCTAACGGATACCCAACGAAATAGACTCTACCGGCCCTGCCAATATACCGGGGAAGGCAATCTGAAGGAACACAATGAACTAGGTTCTACCGGCCCTGCCAATACCTAGTAAGGCAGCCAATAAATGGAAATGCAATAGGCTCTACCGACCAACATACCAGGCAGGGCAACCTAAAGGAAGAGGTGTCAACCCAAGTGGCCCTAATACTGTCAGAAGGTAATGACAGTTAAAGTTGTGAATAATAGTAAGTCCAATACTGCAAATCAATATTACCCCAGGATAGGGTATGGAGGGAATAACAGCAGTCTAGATTGGAAGGCACTCTAGTTACCAACAATATGAAAATAGCGAGCCACAAGGTCAGGAGCAAACCAGCGTCCTCACGCTGGGAACCAACAGAGTTTTGTATCATACAGCCGCAAGGCTTTGGAGCGAACCAGCGTCCACACGCTGGGAACCAACAGAGTTTTGTATAATACAGCCACAAGGCTTTGGAGCGAACCAGCGTCAGCACGCCGGGAACCAACAAAGTTTTGTATAATGCAGCCGCAAGGCTTTGGAGAGAACCAGCGTCCGCACGCTGGGAACCAACAGAGTATTGTATAATACAGCCGCAAGGCTTAGGATCGAAGCAGCGTCCGCACGCTGGGAACCAACAGAGTTTTGTATAATACAGCCGCAAGGCTTTAGAGCAAACCAGCGTCCACACGCTGGGAACCAACAGAGTATTGTATAATACAGCCACAAGGCTTTGGAGCGAACCAGCGTCCGCACGCTGAGAACCAACAGAGTATTGTATAACACAGCCGCAAAGCTTTGGAGCGAACCAGCGTCCGCACGCTGGGAACCAACAGAGTATTGTATAACACTGCCTCAAGGCTTTGGAGCGAACCAACGTCCGCACGCTGGGAACCAACAGAGTATTGTATAACACAGCTGCAAGGCTTTGGAGCGAACCAGCGTCCACACGCTGGGAACCAACAAAGTATTGTATAACACAGCCGCAAGGCTTTGGAGTGAACCAACGTTCACACGCTGGGAACCAACAGAGTACCAAAGGCTGGTGTCGTGAGACAGTGAAGCAAACCAGCGCCCGCGCGCTGGAACCAACTGACTGGAATGTCGTCAAGCGACCAATGAACAATGTCGCCACCGCTGAGGAAACAGACTCAGGAACAACAGGAACAGCGTCGTCGTCCAACCGGATCAGGAACGGTAACGGAGATCAGAGGCAGGAAGCAGCACTACAGGAGACTCAACCGGACAGGACTGGAACCAGCACAGCAGGCCACAACACTGGAACAGCACGAACTCAGGAACTCAAGAACACAGGTACTCAGGAGCAGCAGAATGGTCAATGAAGCTTTCTGTAGCATGGTGGAAACGGAATACTCAGAGACACCACGAAAGGGCAACTAAAGGGTGCCCAGGCTAGGTTTAAATAGGCAATATGAGACGGGCCAAAGGCGCACAGCCAATGGGAGCCCCCTACAGGAGACAGACATAGCAAAGCAGCAATCATGGGCACCGTGATAGTACCCTCCTGTCAAAGGATATTTAGAATAGAAAATCTGCTGTAGTTTAGGTGCATGAAGGTCCTTACTATCCACCCAAGATCGATCTTCAGGACCATAACCTTTCCAGTGCACCAGATATTGTACCCTTCCTCTAAGCCTTCGGTTATCAATGATACTCTGTACTTCGTGCTCCTCCTGACCTTCCACCTCGATGGGCCCTGGCACCACAGGGCTAGTAGTATAACGGTTGCATATAAGAGGTTTCAAGAGGGATACATGAAACACATTATGAATGCGCATAGATGCAGGTATGTCCAAAGCATAGGAAACTGGATTAATCTTGCAAATAATTCTATAAGAACCAATGAACCTGGGAGCCAACTTATTGGAAGGAACCTGAAGCTTTAGGTTCCTAGAGGAAAGCCACACTCCGTCCCCAACCTGAAAGGAGAGCGCTGGAAGCCTTCTGCGATTAGCATGGCGCTCACGGAGCTGAAATGACTGACCAAGTGCCCTCTGAACTTGTGCCCATGTGGAACGGAGTTGCTCGATATGCTCATCCAGAGCTGGAATCTGTTGCGTCTGAAAGGAATCTGGGAGCAAACAGGGCTGAAACCCATAATTAATCAAAAACGGAGAGCTCCCGATAGAAGAATTGACCGCACAGTTCCTGGCAAACTCTGCCCAAGGCAACAAGTCGGCCCAGTTGTCATGATGGTCAGTAATGAAACAGCGCAGGAACTGTTCCAAACCTTGATTAGCACGTTCAGCGGCTCCGTTAGTATGGGGATGGTAGGCAGAGGAGAAGGACAACTGTATGCCCATTTGTTCGCAAAATGCCCTCCAGAACCTGGACACGAACTGGCTCCCCCGTCGGACACCAGCATTCTAGGAACTCCATGCAACCGAAATACCTCCTTGGCAAATACCACTGCCAATTCTTTAGCCGAGGGAAGGCCACGGAGGGGCACAAAATGAGCCATTTTGGAAAACCTGTCCACCACCATCAGTATAAAGGAATACCCTCTAGACATAGGCAACTCTCCCATAAAGTCAATAGAAACATGAGACCAAGGACGTTCACCATTAGGCACCGGCTGAAACAAGCCCACAGGGAGATGTCTAGGAGTTTTAGCACGGGCACAGGTGGCACAGGCATTAGTGAAATCAGCACAATCTGTTCTCATGAAGGCCACCAAAATATCTGAGAAAGGGACCATAACAACTGGTCTCTGCCAATGTGTCCCGCGGCCTTAGAGGAATGGTAAGTTTCAAGTAGTTGGATGCGAAATGGCTCAGCAACATAACACTTGCCAACCGGAGTTTCATGGGGCGCTGTGGCCTGGGAGGCCAAAATCTCTTCCCCTAGTGGAGAAGTAATACTAGTATGTATAGTAGCCAATATTCAATCGGGTTGAATGATAGGTACTGGTGCCTCCACTCTGTCAATTTCGGTCTCAAATTGTCTTGACAAAGCATCGGCCCTAACATTCTTAGATCCCGGCAAGTAGGATACAATGAAATTGAATCGGGACAGAAACAATGCCCATCTAGCCTGACGAGGGGACAATCTTTTGGCCTCAGAGAGATAATTCAGATTTTTATGGTCGGTCAGTATCAAAACAGGATTCTTGGTGCCTTCAAGTAAATGACGCCATTCCTTAAGAGCGAGGATAATGGCTAGTAATTCTCTGTCCCCTATTTAATAACGGCTTTGAGCACTAGCCATTTTTTTGGAGAAAAACCCACAGGGTCTAAGAGTTCCACCCTTAATGGGACGTTGAGAAAGCACTGCCCCAACCCCAATATCCGAGGCATCAACCTCCAAAGTGAACGGAAGTAATGGGTTGGGATAACACAGGATCATTGTCAAAAGCCCATTTCAATTTCTCAAAGGCCTCCTCTGCAGCCACTGGCCAAAGAGATGGATTAGTGCCCTTGTGTGTAAGGTCAGACAATGGTTTAACAATAGAAGAGAAATTCTTAATAAACTTCCTATAATAGTGAAGCCCAAAAATCGCTGAATAGCTTTCAGACTCTTGGGTCGAGGCTATTGTAAGACTGCGCATAACTTTTCTTTGTCCATGGCAATGCCGTCTTTGCCAATAATGAAACCCAAGAATGGCACACTGGTTCTGTGGAACTCACATTTTTCCAATTTACAGTGCAATTTGTTTTTACGTAACCTTAGTAATACTTCAGACACATCTTTAATGTGTTGTGACAAGTTTTTGGAATGAATAAGTATATCGTCAAGGTAAACCACGACACATGATTGTAGCATATCTCTGAGAACGTCATTGTTCAGTTCTTGAAATACTGCGGGTGCATTACACAGGCCAAATGGCATGACTAGATATTCATAATGCCCAGATCTCGTGTTAAAGGCAGTTTTCCACTCATCACCGGCTCTGATACGGATCAAATTGTATGCAGCCCGTAGGTCCAATTTGGTGAAAATCGAGGAGCCCTTGAGTCTGTCAAAAAGCTCAGTGATGAGTGGTATCGGATAAGCATTCTTAGCCATAAGTTTATTCAACCCGCGATAGTCAATACATGGCCTTAGTTCGCCATTTTTCTTTTTTACAAAAAAGAACCCGGCCCCGGCCGGAGAGATAGATTTCCTTATGATTCCTCTAGCAAGGGCATCGGAAATATATCCTTCCATAGCCTTGTTTTCCTCACAAGATAATGGATAAGTGCGACCCCTAGGAGGCAACACTCCAGCAGGTAGTTCAATACTACAATAATGTGGTCTGTGTGAGGTAAAGTGCCAGCCTCACCCTTATTGAAAACGTCACCAAACTGCTGGTATTCGCTTGGTAGTGAAGGGAGGGTGCACAATACCTTAACTGGGTGGGTAACGCACTTTTCCATACAATATTGAGACCAAGCGGAAATTTTGCACTTTTGCCAATCAAACTGCGGATTATGCAACTGTAACCAAGGAAATCCCAATATCACGGCATGGTGAGGAGAGTTAATAAGTTGGAACTGCTGCTCTTCTTTATGGAGAGCCCCAATAGTCATAGACAAAGGCATAGTTTCGAAAGTTACCTGAGCAGGTTCCAAAGGTCTGCCATCAATTGCTTCAATGGCAAACGGGGTTTCTCTTTCAATGCGTGGAATCCCATGCAATTCAGCAAAGGTATTATCCATAAAATACCCGGCTGCACCAGAATCAACCAGGGCCAGAACCTCCACAGATAGTTCTGCCCAAGACAATACCACCTGTAAGGTGGGTTTTAGTGTGCCCAACATTGGGGACGATTGGACACCACCTAGGGCCTGTCCCCCAAGGTACCCTAGGTGTGTTCGTTTCCCGGATGTACTGGACAGGATCTTAGCAAATGCCCATTCTTACCACAATATAGACACAACCCTTGTTTCCTGCGGTATAATCTTTCCTCCTTGGTTAACCTAGTGAAACCTACTTGCATCGGTTCACCTGGTTCTCGCAAAATTTCACTAGGCTTAGCTGCCATGGGAGAGATGGGTGGGCAAACTGTACAGTTAGCCGCAATATTTTTTGACTGTATCTTACGATCTCTAGCAGATAGTCTTTCACGTATCCTGGAGTCAATTAGTATGACATACTCAATATAGTCATCTAAATCAGTAGGCAATTCTTTTGCTGCAATCTCATCTTTAATCTGATCACTCAGGCCCTGAGCAAAGGCTGCCAACAATGCCTCATTATTCCACCCTACCTCTGCTGCCAAGGTGCGAAATTCAATGGCATAGTTGCCCACCGTACGCCTGCCCTGTTGTATTTCCATAAGGCGTTTTGCAGCAGAGGTAGTTCTACCAGGCGGCTCAAATACTCTCCGAAATGATTGCACAAAATCTCTGAAACTCTTAGTGCAAGGTTTAGCATTCTCCCATAATGGGTTCGCCCAAGCTAATGCTCTGCCAGTTAATAAGGATATCATGAACCCAATCTTGCTACGATCATTAGGAAACACATGTGCCGTCAATTCCATAAATATTTCAAGTTGATTAATGAACCCTCTGCAAAGATTAGGGTCACCATCATAACGGAGTGGCAAGGATGCTGAAGCAGTTAACCCTTTAGCTGCGACCCCTGAGGGCATCGTATCATTCTCTGGTGTCTGACATGGCACGGTCACCGGGCTAGACCCAGACTTATCAGCAAGCATTGTGCGCTCAAGAATAGTTTGGATTGCAACTGCCAACTGATCCAAAAGTTGCTCATGCATATCCATCCTCCAGTGGATATTCTGTGTATTACCATCACTCTTATTGTCTGAGGTCATGGCCCTTTTGTACTGTCATGGTTTGTTACGACTCTCAGACAAAAGGTTAGGTAAAAACACAACTTTATTGAGAAAATTTAAAATAATCCCATAGGATTTCATACACGTACATACAACACATAAATAGCAAGGTAGAATGGTAATATGGAATCAGACTCTACCGGCCCTTGCCAATATACCGGGCAGGGCAGCCTGAGAACGCAATGGAAAGATGGCTCTACCAGCCTTGCCAATATACCGGGCAAGGCAGCCAGACAATAAAGAGGGTGATACAGGCGCTACCGGCCCTGCCAATATACCGGACAAGGCAGTCTGAAGGAACACAATGGACTAGGTTCTACCGGCCCTGCCAATACCGGGTAAGGCAGCCAATAAATGGAAATGCAATAGGCTCTACCGGCCTTACCAACATACCGGGCAGGGCAACCTAAAGGAAGAGGTGTCAACCCAAGTGGCCCTAATACTGTCAGAAGGTAATGACAGTTAAAGTTGTGAAAAATAGTAAGTCCAATACTGCAAATCAATATTACCCCAGGATAGGGTATGGATGGAATAACAGCAGTCTAGACTGGAAGGCACTCTAGGTACCAACAATATGAAAGTAGCGAGCCACAAGGTCAGGAGCAAACCAGCGTCTGCAAGCTGGGAACCAGCAGAGATTTGTATCATACAGCCGCAAGGCTTTGGAGCGAACCAGCGTCCACATGCTGGGAACCAACAGAGTTTTGTATAATACAGCCGCAAGGCTTTGGAGCGAACCAGCGTCCGCACGCTGGGAACCAACAGAGTTTTGTATAATACAGCGGCAAGGCTTTGGAGCGTACCAGCGTCCGCATGCTGGGAACCAACAGAGTTTTGTATAATACAGCCGCAAGGCTTTGGAGCGAACCAGCGTCCACACTCTGGGAACCAACAGAGTATTGTATAATACAGCCGCAAGGCTTAGGAGCGAACCAGCTTCCTCACGCTGGGAACCAACAGAGTTTTGTATAATACAGCCGCAAGGCTTTGGAGCGAACCAGCGTTCACACGCTGGGAACCAACAGAGTATTGTATAACACAGCCGCAAGGCTTTGGAGCGAACCAGCGTCCGCACGCTGGGAACCAACAGAGTATTGTGTAACACAGCCGCAAGGCTTTGGAGCGAACCAGCGTCCGCACGCTGGGAACCAACAGAGTATTGTATAACACAGCCTCAAGGCTTTGGAGCGAACCAACGTCCGCATGCTGGGAACCAACAGAGTATTGTATAACACAGCCACAAGGCTTTGGAGCGAACCAGCGTCCGCTCGCTGGGAACCAACAGAGTATTGTGTAACACAGCCACAAGGCTTTGGAGCGAACCAGCATCCGCACGCTGGGAACCAACAGAGTATTGTATAACACAGCCTCAAGGCTTTGGAGCGAACCAACGTCCGCACGCTGGGAACCAACAGAGTACCAAAGGCTGGTGTCGTGAGACAGTGAAGCAAACCAGCGCCTGTGCGCTGGAACCAACTGACTGGAATGTTGCCAAGCGACCGATGAACAATGTCGCCACCGCTGAGGAAACAGACTCAGGAACAACAGGAGCAGCGTCGTCCTCCAACCGGATCAGGAACGGTAACGGAGATCAGAGGCAGGAAGCAGCACTACAGGAGACTCAACCGGGCAGGACTGGAACCAGCACAGCAGGCCACAACACTGGAACAGCACGAACTCAGGAACACAGGTACTCAGGAGCAGCAGAATGGCCAATGAAGCTTTCTGTAGCATGGTGGAAACGAAATACTCAGAGACACCACAAAAGGGCAACTAAATGGTGCTCAGGATAGGTTTAAATAGGCAATATGAGGTGGGCCAAAGGCGCACAGCCAATGGGAGCCCCCTACAGGCGACAGACATAGCAAAGCAGCAATCACGGGCACCGTGATAGTGAGAGAGTGTGATTAAAAATAGGTAAAAATAAAACATATTTGGTTTAAGTGTTGGAGAAGCTGGATGGACCATACTGCTGCTGATTCAGACATGGAGGATGAAGTTAGCAGCAGCAGCAGCATTAAAAGGAGCCCACATATCCCTCATCCAATTATTCTCAGTCCCCACTGGCATTGTTCCTCTGGGAAAGTATTCTTCTGAAGAAGGAGGAATTAACTAGCATTATGAACAGGGCCGGATTTACATCTCAGGCGCCCCTAGGCACAACAACGCCTGGCGCCCCTAGCCCCACCTTTGCCCCACCCCTAACCACGCCTCTCACTTGGCCACACCCATCCATTGACCACACCCGTTTTTAGATTTATTTTATTCTTCACAGTACTGTGACGTCCAGAGGTGGCCAATGAGAACAGAGAGTGGTGACCAATGACAACAGAGAGCCTCTACCTCTGTTCTCATTGGCCACCTCGGGACATCTTGTCACATCAGGCGCAGCAGTGGGTCACGTGGGGCGGCCCCGGCGGCATACACTACTGAGCCAGAACAAGGTAACAGCGCCTGCGCCCTCGCAGGGAAATTTTACAAACAAATGGCAGTTGTGAGGCACCTGGATTTGTGGGCGTGACAATGGCATTGCAAGGCGCCCCTGAAAATCGGGCGCCCTAGGCACGTGCCTTGTCTGCCTATTCAGAAATCCGGGCCTGATTATGAACAGCATCATATCAGCTGCCTTTGCCTGCTGCTACTGCTGCCAGTGTGCCTTCTTGTGTGGGATGGCAAGTGTGAAAGAAGGGGACCCTCTGTCACACTTGTCATCCCATCCAATCCCAAAGAGCTATGTGATGGTGATGGTGGAGCAGCTGGTGTGCAGAATTGAATGAGGGCCTCTTTAGCTGAAAGTTAAAAAAGATGGGAGACAGAGATGCAAATGGGGATGGACATCACAATCACCAGCAATGACATTAAGAAGTTTGCTGCTGCTATAATTTCTGCTGCTGAGTCATCAGAGGCAGACTGTCATCTATCACAGCAACAGGATGATGATGAAAGGGCTTGTGTGCCACATACCACTGTGGCTACCATGGGACTGTGTTCTTCAAGTAGTGATATGGGACTAGGACAGGCTAGACCTGTCACCAATACTCCTGGTCCTAGCTCTAGTGCTGATGCTGAGGCAACCTGTCCCAGCCAGTGAAGGTGATTCTGGAGAATAAAAAAAAGGCAATTTTTCTCCACCTTTCTCCTCACTGAAATAATGGGCATTGGAATATTTTTCCGTTGGGGCAGTCAATGATGACTGCACTGTGGCAGATTTGTATTTTACTGGTGGTGGTGGGGGTCTGGCTGGTATGGTGTGATTTGTGTATGTATATAGTTTTTACTATTCTAATGTTTTCGTCAAATCTCTGTCCTCCTTCTCAGATTATTGACACACTTTGCTTGTTGCTCATAACAGTGGTCCCAAGTGGGGTAGATGGTGGCAACAATTCTTCCCATCCCTCCTCCACCTCCTCATCTGTGCTGCTACACCTTCCTCTATTATATTATTGCCATCATCTACACTTGAATGTGACTTGTTGTCGTCTTCATTGTTTTTCTTTATTTGTACTAGCACTGGTGTTGCTGGAAGTTTTCCTAGGACCTTGAAAAATTGCATCCTCCCATGTAGGAGAGGGATCACCATCACTGACTGCACATGCTGCAGCAACCATTGCTGCAGTCAGTTTTTGAACTACTACTTTATTCTCATGTCCCTGTAATGCTACACCCTTCCCCTTGTGCGTTTGCTGGACATTACTCAACTATTGTGTTTTTTACTCTACACAACTGATGGAGTATGATCTCTTGCCTAAGCCCAGTCAGCTGTCTGTCAGTCACTGTCCCCTAATATACAGCATCATACAGTTGTATGAGGTGATTAGGGATGACATCGACCCTATAAACCACACCAACAGTGTCATATCTGGCTTGCAAAAGCGGATGTGTGCTATCCACTTCATGGCAAGTGGATCATTTCAGTCCACAGAAAGCTTTGAATCTGGAATTTCACAGCCCACGTGTACAAGAGCACTGGTGCAGGTTTTGGCAGCCCTCAAGAGGAAGGCCATGACCTATATCCACTTCCCCACCACTGACATGGAGTGGACCAGTGTGAAACAGCAGTTCTACTCAGAGGGAGGCATGCCCAGTTTCATGGGTGCAATAGACTGCACACATGTGTGAATACAAGCTCCTGCACAAGAGGCCCATCTATACATGAACCAGAATAATTTCCACTCTGTTAATGCTCAGATGGTCTGTGATGCCAGTATGAAGATAACCAACATCTGTGCCAAATATCCTGTAAGTTGCCACAACTCCTATATTCTCACAAACTCCCCCATACACAGGGACTTTGAAAATGGGAACTATACAGGAGGATGACTATTAGATGAGTTAACACAACAGACACTACACCACACCACAGCAACAGGTGCACTCACACTACTCATGGAAACACAGCTTAGCATGGTCATGATACTCAACAAGTGTATCCTTTTGAAAGGTCGCACACGAAAGACTGTGCAACATAATGAGTGAGTTACCATGTCGCCTGGATGGAAATGTTGATATGAGAATCTCGTACTGCATGACAGCGTGAGGTTCTCATATCGATTAGTAAAAGGTTTCATCACATAGCAAAAAGTAACAGAAGGAGAGAGAACTGCCTTCTGAAGCCTCAGAAAGAACCCTCAAATACTAATTGTTGTAAAATGTTCACATATCTATAGAAACGCAATGGTAGTCTATGATACTATATATGCGCTGTAAACAGCTTATTTATGTGTTTGTATGTGTCTACGCAATATTAACCCTTTGGGTGCCAGATGGTTACTCAGCGCATTGTAGCTCAATACATTGTGTACCCTTCTGGTACTCAAAGGGTTAAAAGCCCACAAAGTAAAATATTATATTTAAAAGTAAATATTGATTGATTATGTTGGAAATCGTTCCTTAACTTAGCAATTCACCTAAATGGCCCTGATCAAAAGTTTACATACCCTTGAATGTTTGGCTGTGTTACAGACACACAAGGTGCCATACACAGGTTAAAATGTCAATTAAAGTTTAATTTCCCACACCTATGGCTTTTTAAATTGCAATTAGTGTCTGTGTATAAATAGTTAATGAGTTTGTTAGCTCTCACGTGGATGCACTGAGCAGGCTAGTTACTGAGCCATGGGGAGCAGAAAAAAACTGTCAAAAGAACTGCTTAACAAGGTAATGGAACTTTATAAAGATGGAAAAGGATATTAAGAGATATCCAAAGCCTTGAAAATGCCAGTCAGTACTGTTCAATCACTTATTAAAAAGTGGAAAATTCAGGGATCTCTTGATACCAAGCCAATGTCAGGTAGACCAAGAAAAATTTCAGCCACAACTGCCAGAAGAATTGTTCGGGATACAAAGAAAAACCCACAGGTAACCTCAAGAGAAATACAGGCTGCTCTGGAAAAAGATGGTGTGGTTGTTTCAAGGAGCCAGTATGACGATACTTGAACAAAAATGAGCTGCATGGTTGAGTTGCCAGAAAGAGGCCTTTACTGAGCCAATACCACAAAAAAGCCCGGTTACAATATGCCTGACAACACCTTGACACACCTCACAGCTTCTGTCACACTGTAATTTGGAGTGACAAGATCAAAATAGAGCTTTATGGTCACAATCATACTTGTGGTTCATGCAAGACAACCAAAGACTTTGCATGACCTGGAGGCATTTTGCAAGGATGAATGGGCAGCTATACCACCTGCAAGAATTCTGGGCCTCATAGACAACTATCACAAAAAACTAGCATCAATGACAGTGTGCAAAGGGGGGGGGGGAATACACAATATTAAGAACTTAGGGTATGCAAACCTTTGAACAGGGGTCATTTCATTTTTTTTTGTTGTCATGTTGTGTTTTATGATTGTGTCATTCTGTTATAACCTACAGTTCAATATGAATCCCATTAGAATTAAAAGAAATGTGTTTTGACTACTCACTCATGTTTTCTTTAAACATGGTACATTTATTACCAATTCTCCAAGGGTATGCAAACTTTTGAGCACAAATGTTGTGTTGTTGTTGTGATGTTAAACCTGAAGTTCAAAGCAAACTGTACTCAGTCACATATTTAACTAATACTCATGTATATGTGTTCCCAAAAAGGTTTTGCTTCACATATTAAAGTCTACCATACCCATACAACTTGTGTTTTTCATATTTATGTTGGCTTAAACATATTCTGATGGACCCAAAGTTACTTTTGACATTTAGTTCATATTTGTTGAGACTTGGACATCAGCACAGGACTCAACTTATTAAACAATGGTGAACTTGGTGATGAAAGGTGATGATGGCAGGGACTCAATAGGTTGCTAGAAGGAGTTTATAATGAGGTGGTATTGTGGAGATGACATCTACAGGCATATTACATCCACAGTTCCCATGTTACATTATGGAGTTTATGTACTGAAATTTCTCTATTGTGACACATGTTCGTGCATGTGCTCCATAGAAATAACCTAGGAAACAGAATTATTATTACACTGGAGAAGTCTCTTCCACCTGATCATATTATTAACACACCCAAATGTGAATGCTCTGCTTGCCTGCTTTGTGACCCTAGCTGGTCTGAGACATGGTGCAGGGATCACACTGGAGGGGGAGGTGTTTTCAGTGGACCCTTCTGTTGACTGCTGCTCCCTCTCCATGAGCGCATTCTCCCTGTGGTTGAGGTCCCTGAGTTCCACCAGCAGCTGCTCCATCATGTCCATCATGCCAGTTCTATTTTGCCTCAGCTTGCTAGTCAGGACTGAGTGGTGTGCCTTCAGGGCATTTAGGGAGTCTGTGTTCCTCAGGGAATCCATTTGCAGTCTTCAGAGATACTTGTTTGTCCTCTTGGGTTCCCTGATATGCCTCCTCTCTACCACCAGCCACTCCCGCTCCACCACCATACTAGATTTGGAGGTGTGTGGAGTTGCTGGTGCTGAGGATGGTGGTGAGGCTGGGACTGCTGTTGGTGCTGTGGCTGCAGGTGCTGCTGCTGGTGGTGATGGCTTATCCATTGCTTGTGTCTCCACCACATCCAAGGATGCTGAGCTGGCCATAGATCTCTCTGGTGGAAGTTGTGGGGATGGTGGTGTGAATTTATCCCTTGGTTGAGGGTGATGGTGCTCCCCAATCAGGCCCAGGTGTTCATAATCCAGTGGCCGTGGGTCATACCTTTCCCACTGGTAGCTGTTTCTATCCCACCTTGGATCGTACCTGGGCCCATGCTGAGGAGCCATCAAGGAAGGTAACTACATTTTCTGGGTAGGACCATATGCCCCATATTGAGGGGTGGGCACTGCCCCGGGAATCCAGTGCCTCCCTGTTGGTAGTGGGGTCATGTAGTAGTGTTGCAATGTATATAGACCCGTCCAAGTCCCTGGTGGCATCCATTCACCATAGGGACTGAGTGGATCTGTAGTAGAGAGTGGAGCTGGTAGTGCTGGTGAATCTTGTACTGCAGCCAGAGGTGGTGGAGATGTCAAATGTGGTGGTGATGTCAGGGGTGGTGGTGGCAGGGTTGGTGGTGATGGTGACCATTTGCTAGTGCCATCATTCTGCTCCACAAGGGGATAATCACTGGGGTTGTCATCCTCCGCCTCCTCCTCAATCTTCTCCTTCAGTGCTGCAGGTCTGTATGCTGTGTGGTGATATGACATGGTGTGATTAGATAGGTGAGCAAAGACAGGATGGATGCAGGGCAATGACACTGTCACAGTATCTCAACCTGTACCAGGATTATCTAGTGTGTTAGGATGTAGTGACACACAAGCTCAGAGTCGGAACCTTACTGCAGAGGCCGGTAGTCGGAAACAGACTGAGTCCTTTAAGAGAGGCAGGAATCGGCAGACAAGTAGTCGGAGACTGCAGGTCAAAGATATCCGGAGTCATAGAATACTGGAGAGTTGGGTCAAGCCAGAGTCAGTACATTAGAATTTGAGGAATACAAGTCATCAATACCTTGGGGTCCTAGACAAGCGTAGAGTCGTAGGCATGCCGGAACCGGTACACAGTGAGTTGAACACTTAAGGCACTCGGTACCTTGGGAACGTAGACAAGTGGAGAGTCATAGGTAAGCCAGAATTAGTACACAGTGAGTCGAGCAGGCAATGGAGCAAAGAGTTGAGACACAGGAACAGGAAGGATAATTGGATACAAAGCCAAGGTCAGGAAGCCAGAGAGACGGATATACAAGGTTCATGCAAGGTCACAAGGTACACAGGCACTAGGACGCTGAGCACTGACCATCCAAGGGTAGAAAAAGGAGGAAAGTCCCGGGCATAAGTAGGCTACAAACAGGTGTAGGAGTTCAGCAATTAGGACTGAGACCACCTCTGGGGAAGAGGAATATGATGGATTGTGACAGACATTGACATGTGAATCCGTGTGTGTCAGGATGGTATCCAATGCATTGCTTTGAGATGCATGAGATACAACCCTGGCAATCAGGGATTGAACACCTGCTATGATCATGTACAGCATGCCTGTCAAAGTTAGAGGCCTCAGGCCCAGCAAAAGTCCAGAAATGAAGGCTGTCCCAGATTCAGCCCTAGTGGAGTGATCAGTAACTACTAGGGATGGGCAAAACTTTCCGCCTCAAACTGAAATCGGCGAAAAATGGCATTTTCCACTTGGTGAAAAATTTCCGACGAAAAGTGATGATTTTTCACTTTTTTCCACTTTTTCGTCCATTGAAATCAATGGGAACATAGAAGTTACACACAACATATTACAAATAATATTTTATTTCCCAAAGGCACGGTATAAAAGGGGCATGAGGGTGTCTGTGTCGGTGTGGGGAAAGAACCAAATGAACAGGGGATGCTTTTTGGGGGGTTGTTTACTGGAATTGGGGGGGCACTTAATAAAAAAGAAATCCTAAATAAAATATAAATCATAAGACATGGTATAAAAGGGTCTGAGGAGGGTGCCTGTGTTGGTGAATGAATGAATGAATCATTTCAACAGGGAATTTGTTTAGGGGGGCTTTCTTGACTGCTATAGGGGGGACAGTTAATAAAAAATAAATCAGTAAAATAAAATAAGACATTTGTATTTAAAGTGACAGAGACAGGAACCCCCTGACATAAGCTGCCACTAGGGTGGACTGATACTTGACTTGATAGATTATTTTATAGAGGATGATTTGTTTGATTTGTTGTTAGAGGCCTTTGTAGGACTTAGACTTATTAGAGGTCCAAGCCCTGAAGAAACATTGATTTGTAGGACTTAAGCTTGTTTGGCACAAGCCCTAAGGAAACATTGATTTGTAAGACTTAGGCTTGTTAGAAACAAACCCCCCAAAAATTGTTTATTTTTGTGTAGGAGTAGTTCGTATTTAATTATTTTTTATTTATTTATTGTTTTTTAAACACAAGACCTGATAAAAAAATAAAAATGCCCAACTGGCCTAATGCTAACAGGTCATGTTGACCAGTGACCACCGTCAAATATCCTCTTGAGTTGCAACTGCTGTTCGTACTGCTGCTGCTGAGTTGTTTAAGCAGCAGGATGATTAGGCAGCTGAAAGGGAATGGGATCAACAATAGCAGTAACATGGAAGATGGATGACGAAGGTTCCATTTGCCACAACTGGCTCACAATAAGTAGCTCCCAGTCTTTGTGGAGAAAAGAACAAGTTGGCCATTAAATCTTCTCCACCTGACCCTCCTCCAAAATCATGGGTGTGTTGGTATTAGAATATAATTATTTCCCTCGACAGCAGGAACTGTGGCTCTCATCAGCAACTGCAATGTGCACAGTGTGTGTGTGGTAAATAACATCTGGTGGCACAGCTGTATCCAAGCACCATGACACCTGAAAACAAGTACTGCCACTGTCACTATACCCCTTGTCCAGACCACGAAGGACACATGACAACTTGCTGACAGTTTAATAGTAATGATGAACCCTGCCTGCCACCATCTTAGTATATTCTGCAGGATGGAATCTCCTCAGATGCCTCTTGATGCACTGATTACTATTCTTCCCCACCACACTGGCATGTGTGGTCAGTGCACCACACAGTGTGCAATGGGTAGAGACGAACTGCCACATCCTAACATCAACAGAGTGGCTATCATTTGGTGGGGAAGGTAATGAAGGAGGAGGATTTATAGAACATGTAGTTACCCTGGAAGGTGATGGTGAGCTAGTTGTTTTGCTCATCATGGAACTTCCAGTCTCTGCCTGGGTTGCTCTATTCTTCCTTCTCTTTGATCGCTTCCTCACCTCTTATAGCCTTTCTGGAGAGTCAGGGGTACAGTAACAGCATGCTTGATTTCTGTGGTGGGTGTTTAGCTTTAACATGTTTGACATAAATGTCTTGTGTCTGTGTTTCATGTGTGTTATCAGGGCGGTTGTGCCAAGGTGTGTTCCCTCCTTTCCTCTTCTCACTGACTTGTCACAAATTGTGCACAGTGCCATTGCGGAAGACTGCACTCTGCCTGCGTCAACAGGAAAATAGTCCCACACCCATGATGACTTCAGGGGGAAGGGAACAGCTGGATAAGAATGGCCTATATCTTCTTGTCCTCCCTTTATTGTCTGTGGCAGCGGATAATGTTGCTGCTGTTGCTGCTACTGCCTCAGATTTAGCACTGCAACTAGGATCAGGAGTATTGCTACTGCTGGCAATTGGTACCTGTACTAGTCCTGCATCACTTGTGGACCCCATTCCCATTGTGTCCACGGTGGTCTGTGGCACACTGTCCTGCTCCTCAGCATCCTGATGCCCTTGCATCTCAGAATCAGAAGGAATTAGAGCAGTTGCAAATTCCTCTAATTCCAAAATATCATTGCTAGTCGTGGTGGTGGTGATGATGCCCATCCTCACCCCTGTCTCCCATTCCTTCTCAGATTCTGCTAAAAAGACCATCAATGTCTCTTCCACCCCAGCTTCTCTAGCATCATCACCACCTCCACTAGTCCCTATATGCTGTTGTTGCTACTGCTCTATTCCAGACATCTCACTGCTGCTTGGAGGAGGTGACAAGCATTGTGACAGAGGGTTCCCTACTGTCACACTTTGCATCATTTTCTCCTTCCCCCCTGAGTACTACAAGAAACACTAGCAGCAGGCAAAGTATTGGTGGCAGCAGGTTCAGCACTGGCAGCAGGTTCAGTACTAGCAGCAGGTTCAGCACTGGCAGCAGGTTCAGTACTAGCCACAGGTACAACACTAGTGGCTGCAGTTACAGAAATGGTGGCAGCAGGGGTAGCACGTCTGGCAACAGGTACAACATTAGTGGCTGCAGGATCATAAATGGTGGCACTGGCAGCAGGGGCATCACATCTGGAAACAGGTACAACACTAGTGGCTGCAGTTACAGAAATGGTAGCACTGGCAGCAGGGGCAGCACGTCTGGCAGCAGGTACAACACTAGTGACAGCACATCTGGCAGCAGGTACAACACTAGTGGCTGCAGGAACAGCAGTGGTGGCACTGGCAGCAGGGGCAGCATGACTTGCAGCAGGCACAGGCAGCTGACATGTCCTGCTCTCACTATCCATTTCTCCCTTCCTTCCCATTCCCTTTTCTCCCTTCCTTCTCTTTCCTCACTTCCTTCCCTTTTCTCCCTTCCTTCCCATTCCATTTTCTCCTTCCCATCTTATTAAATTCCCCAAGATCCCTTGGGGTGATTTAGGGGGACTGGACAGCATTGGTTGAGTACTGCTAGTCACTTCCTCCTCCTCCTGCTCAGACTCAGTGGACACATAATAAGGGTCCTTCCAGTTCCTTTTTTTGCTGCTCATAGTGATAGGAGTCACTATGAGCCTCTCCTGCCTCAATTTTTGCTAAATATCACAAGAGAACAATACAGCACGTCTATCTCACTCTGTAGCTTCTTCTATTGTGTCTGCCTTCAGCGAAAACATCATGTTTTTATAGCGGAAGTGTGAAAACAATGTAAATCAATGAGCGAAAACTTTTTAGCCATTGAAAAAATGGCGAAAGATTTTGGCCAATGGGTGAAAGATGCAAAAATTTTAACCGCTAGTTTTAAAGCAGATTTTCTCATTAAAAAGCGGATAACAATGTGGTTTTCACAAAATTTCCCTTGGGAGCACGGAGACAAGTTTGACCCACCTCTAGTAACTATGGTGTTTGCACTGACCCACTTATGCTTATTCAGAAATAACCTTCAACCATGGCCTGTTGCTAGCCCTTGATAGCATACATTTAACAGCCCTGATGTACATTGATGTGAGCAACATTAGTCTGTTGAGGTTTAGTTATCATATATGTCCAGACAGGTGTGGATGGCCTGACATCTCTACTTGTCATTCCCACTGCAATGGATACATATGATAACAAAAATATAACCATCACAGTTCCAGTGCAAGCAAAGGAGTACATACACAACACACAGGCCTAGTGATGAACAAGACTATATGGCCTCTAGCCACAACAATTCACCCACTTGCCATTCACATTCCATGAATACATGTGATTTGCAGGATCTTTCACCTACTTTTTTGGCATCATATTTAACCATGTATGTGTTTGCTTTGGGGCCCTGTTTTTGATTTGGAGGCCTGTGTGCTGTACATACACACATTTTGTCTCTGTATGACTCAGTTATCTGACAACAAACACAAAACAGCATGGTTGCATTGCAGTGCTCCACAGGGATATGTTCATGTATCACATGTGAACATAGCCGTGTGCAGCAGTACAATGTAACCATGTTGTTTTGTGTTTACTGATGGTTAACTCTTTGAGTAGTGGAGAGGTAGCCAATGCTTTGCTAAGTGATGCATTGATTACCCCCTCCAGCACTCAATGGGTTAAGTGTTTCCTTCCCTGCGGGTCAATGTGCATGATCATGGTGTGACATTACAGATCATTAGCTGTCAACATTGTTTGTGTGATATATGTATGCTACTCAACGCAGCACCAAGGGATCTAACTTTGAACCTGGACAAGATATGGACTAGTTGAGCCTTCCCATTACTGTTGGTAGTATCCAGTATTCTGACCTTGTTTGAACCCTTTCATGTCTGTGTTGGTGCAGCGGCAAAGATGGATGCTACTCATGTGTTCAGGTGTGACTCTGTTGTGTTGTAGTGGTTGTGAGGGTACTGTGGTGTTTTGTAAGTTGATGATGCACTTACCAGAAGTATGGAGGGTGCTGGCGTCCATAGTGTCCGGACCTCCATGGATCCCCTCTAGAGGCAGTGGCTAACAGGGTGTTTCTTAACTGCTCCTCCCAACTGTTGAATGTGATGTTGGCAGGAGGACCACCTCCGGTGCCTCAGGCATGCAAGGCAGCCTGGCCTATCTTGTGCTTGACCAGCCTCTTGCAATCACACCAGTGCTTCTTGATTGAGTCAAAGGTCCGCTTGCAGGTGGTGCCTGCATTGACCCTCAGGAAGACCTGACTCCATGCAGCCTTCTTCTTTGCAGCCAGGCCAAGGACCCTCTCCTTCAGAGAGAGGATGTTCTCCCTCTCGAGGGTAGCTTGGATGAGGACCCTTTTCTCCTCATAAGTGTACCAAGGGTCACGCATCCTTTCCTCATCAGCCCCAGCCTGAGTAGTGTCAGAGCTGTGGCTTTCTGGCTCAGCCTGACCTGACGCTGACTGTGAATGGTGGGCCCCAGGATCTACCTGTCATTCCATTAACACAGCTGACCCTGACCTTTGTGTGTCTGCTTTTGTCTGGGTCCCCCACCGCCCCATTGATCTCCATCTCCCACTCCTACATTGACCAGGGATGCCCTCCTGAGCTTCCTCCTCTCCTTCTACTCTCCTCATCCCTCTATCCTGCTCTCTTCTCCTCGCCATCACACACCTACTCACACACACAGGCACTCACACAGGCCCTAACAGACACATTCGATCCCGCTTATGCTCTGTCATTCACTGATTCACACTGTCAAAATAAAATATAAATATGTGTGGTGTGTTATAAAACAAAAACTATATGTGAAACAACAGGATGGGAGCGCTCAACAGATCCATGAAGCCACAGGAAACCAGTCATCCAAATTGTGATTAAAATATCAGAGTTTTATTGTAGAAAAAATGTAAAACATGAATCCATACAAAAATGGAGTTCCAGGATCACTAACTCACACACAAACATGACCCGCTTATGTGTGTGTGTGTTTGTATGGGTGTATGGAATATGTGCAGAGGTGTGATATGTGTATCTTTAAATGCAAATTGCTCCTCTCCAAACTTCAAACTTCCTCTACCTTGCTCCTCTGAATGCTTCTCTCTCTCTCCCTCTCTCTAATTGCTACACGGTGTGTTGGTTATTTTGAGGTATATATAGATCAGGGGAGGGCTGGCAACTTTTGGCCTGGGGGGCAAGTACAATCAAGTGGCCCATTTCTACACTCTCCAGCCCACCTTTCCAGCCCAGTCTAGCCAATTTTCTTACTTGTATAATTGACATCAATGTTGTGAATTAAAAGCAAGTAATACCATGAAGCATATGACTGAAATGGACCTAAACTAGTGATACCACAAAGCTTACAATTGAAATGGAGCTATATTAGGGATAACACCGACATCAAAAATGAAATGATGGCACACTAGTGATAACACAGAGCCAACACCTGAAATGGTACTACACTAGTGATATCTTGGCTTTTTTCTTTGTTGACAATTGTCTCTGATGCTCATATATAATGCCTAGAGATTACAATCTACAAATTAACTGTATCAGAGTTTGCATTCTCTAGAGCAGAAGTGACCATACTTCAGTGAGATTGGATGTACTTTTCTGTTAGTCATCCTTATATTATCTACTGCTTTACCATCATGGAGTCAACAGTCATTCACCAACTCCTTCTTTGGGCAGTGAAGCTTAAGACTCTACCACCACTCCTCTGTTTTATATCCATCAGAGATATCTTCCCTCATCCCTTTTTGCCATCCCCATACCAATATTCTTCTTCCCTATTCTTCTTGCCACAATCTTTCACTGCTTTCCTTCCCATTTCCCACAGTCTCCCTGCTGTTATTCTAGAAACCAGGCATAATACAAGTTGGCATGTCTACATATCCTATGCTGTTTTTTATAATAACAGCAGGACAACAGCAGGAAACAGGAAGGAAATATGCAGTGAAACAGGGAACTTTAGGTAGTAGCAGGAATAATAAGACAAGGAATTTGTGAATAAAGAGAAAAAAAACGTGGCAGAGAAAGAATGTGGCATGAAGGATGGGTGGTGGTGCTGCTGCAGTGGATAATACTAATATTTTGTTAAATTACAACTCCCATCATCCTCAAATAGCTGGCTCAGGATAATTAGAGGTGACGTTTGTTAACAGTTGAGCCCACTGCCCACCCCTGCTCTCCCTAGAATCATGTGTATGCTACAAACACCCCATGGTCACTTCGCACACACACACATATATATTATTATTATGTTATTCCTTTACTTTGTATTTTTTATTCACAGATGCATCCTGTCACATGCACGCATACACTAACACACTCATACTCTGGCACATACACGCATACACTAGCACACACTCACACCCTGGCACATACACTAGCGCACACATTTGCACCCTGTCACATACACACATACACTAGCACACACATTTGCACCCTGGAGCATACATTAGTACACACACTCACATGCTGGCACATGCATACATACAATAGCACACACATTAACACCATGGCACACGCATGCATACACCAGCACAAATTCACACACATGCATACACTGGCACACTCTTGAATGCATGTATGTGCTAGTGTATGCATGTGTAAGTTAGTGAAAACACTAGCGCACACATTCACACCCTGGTGCACACACATTCACACCCTGGCACACACATATATACACAGCACACACATAGATACACACCCTGGCAACACACATACATACATTAACACACACATGCACCTTAATTCCCCAGAACATTAATGCACACACTAGCACATTCATACCCCAGAACACTAATGCATACACTAGCACACAAGTATAACACTTTACAACCTCAAATACAGGCACATAGTGATCCATAAATAGACACTGAAAAATATATTCTTACATTCTTACTTAGCTGGGTGCTGAGCCCATTATTCGAAGTAAGCAACTCTGTCTGCAAAAGCCCCATAACCTGCCTCGCAGGACTCTCCTGGCGCCAGTCACTGCCCCTGCTCTGCACACACACACCACACGTCTGCCTTCGTCAGTTCCCTTTCCCAACTGGCCTGTACAAAAACATGTTGGTTGCTAGGCAACCAATCATCTCCACTCCACCTCCAACTTTCATCTTCATTCTGCTTTGGGCAAAGGACAAGTGTCCTGCGTTGATTGATGGCAGTCCTGAATTGCCTGCTCTGGGCTGATAAAACAAGTACAGCATAAACTGCTAGGCCAGCCCAGCAGCCAGTCTCGCGCACACTTTTTGACAGGAGCAGCAAGTGACGAAGGGAGGCTGCGGCCCACCAGCCCATATTTATGACCGGCCCAGGGGCAATTTCCCCCCTGCCCCCCGGGCCAGCCCGCCCCTGATATAGATGAATTTGAATGTACGTGTGACTTTTGCGTGCTGTGATTGGCTGTGGGTTTGAACTTGTCTTGACAAACAATAATGTGTTATGTTTTTCCTTGACATTAGACCTATTGCACGTTATTTATTGACTGATTTGGACTTATGGTGTTGTTTAAAAAGGTGCAACGCAGGTTTTGAACTACACAGATTAGTTGGGCCTACGCATGATAGCCATTCTGGTAGACTTGTTATTGAATTGGAAGTTTGTCAGACATACATAAGCCATTTCTGATTTAATGCATGGTTTAAAGGTCACTATCAAATTGAGGCCTCAGTATCTGCACCACTCAGCAGTAATATACGTTTGAATAGATTAATAATCCCTGGTGGGGTGTACTACTGTGCTCTTGCCAGTGTAGCGGCACATACTGTAATGCAAACTCTTTCCCCAGTATTTAGGTACATCCAAAGCAAAACAATTCTGCACTCATCCATACAGACTATGCAAATGTGAACCCTGTGTAAAGCATATATTGTACCACTTTAGTAAGTTTGTGGTCTTCGTTGCATAGTTACCAAGTATGGTATCCACTAAACAACTTCAATTATGCCAACCCTCTTCCAATCTTGGACCTGACTTCATTGATACCTTCAAGATCCTGCAACTCATTAATGCAGTATCATGTTCTGAACCTTCTTCCCTCTCAAGGGTCCATGTGTCTTTCACTTGTCTTACCCTGGATTTTTTTATCCATATGTCTTTACCCTCCCAAGCTAGTCCTCATTACTGGACAAGAAGAATGTGTTGTTAGTTAGATCCTGGACCCCCATATTACTTCTGGGGAGTTGCACTCATTGATTAGAAGGGATACTGTACTGAGGAGAAGTGTTGGTTTCCTTTATCTGATATTCACTGGGCAGCATATATGAGAGATATGCATCATGATCACTTTGACAAGCCTGGTCTAGCACTCTCAGAGGTCACCCCATGGGGGTGTCATTCCTGTCGATTCTGTTGTCCTGTCACCTTCATGTCTTTTCTTGATTTTCTATTTGCGTGATGGAAATCTGTGCTTTCTTGCTCGTGTGCAGTGTTGCACCAATTTGAATACATAACTAGCCATTGGAGTTTCCACCCTGCTTGTGCAAAGAGGTAATTATTCTTTAAATGTCTGAGGCCATCACATTCTTGTTACTTAACTGTATATTGAATGTGGGCTACTTTTTGTCCCGGAATCTGCCCTGACCTTTTGCTACATTTAAGATCACAAAATAATTCCACCTGCTATGACTTTGGACTCATCTTAAACCATAAACCTGTGCCACTTCCCTGGCCTTTGGCTACATGTTAACTATGAATTTGTCTCTTACCACTGTTCTGTGGATCCATTCCTAAGAATTGTGATTTCCTCTCGCCCTTAGTATTTACTGAATCTGTTACCATTTGGTGTGTAGGTGTAACCTTCCTGTCTAAGTCCCAGCTCAATGAGTTCTGATTATTCAATCTTTTGGTCAGCACCTTTAAACCTGGTCAGTGGTGCAGCAAGGTTGCACTATTATGGCACTGCTACCGAGCATTGCTTATTAGCATCTCACTCCAGCTGTGCTTGTGCCACTAGTTATTTCTAGGTACATTTGCCATCTCAAGATTGCAAGTACATTAAAAATGTAGTAGCCATGGATTGCCTCACAAACAATGCCAGGCTATGGCTTATCAAGCATCATCAGCTTTGGAGAATGGCATTACATGCTCCCTTTGCAATATTGTGCATGCTCCAATATGACCTACAGAGAACCAGTGGTTAAGCTGTATCAACCATCTCCATTCAAAGTTGTTTACATGACATTGGTCTCTTGTCAAGACATTCTTACCAAGGCCTAACACTACTGTAATTGCACAGGATCCGCCTACAACAATACTGCCAAGCCCATTGCCACAAGACATAGGAATGGAGATATGTGTCCTTCAATGAAGAGTGCCTGTTCTATCTAGGACATCACAATGGCTGTAGGAACACTTGTAATTTGCATAAGAACACATCTCCAATGCTACCAAATTAATGGTATGGAGCAGCACCATGTATCTCACATTTCAACCATAAGTAGATATGCTCGTGCAAATAATTATCACACCATTCTCCTGAGTTATCAAAGCACTTTACTGCCTGAACATCTAATGTGCAACTATAAACATCCTAAGTGGCTGTGACACATTGCCGTAGCTTGCAAGACAGAACCCTTCTGCCTTCAATTTGCAGGAGTCAAATGGCTAAACAAATGATGCATGGACTAACATAATCCAAGATATGACTGACTAGCTGATTGACAGTATGATGCACCTATTCATTATTAAACAAAAAAACTCAATTCTGGTGTGTACATATTTAACTCATACAGTAATCACCTGTTCCTCATTATGTCCCTCTTACATATATGCAGTTTTATACAAACTAACTTTTTGGTGTCACAATTTAATTGTTGAGTAGTGTAGTGTAGTGTGTATAAAAGACACTTAAGGTTCAGTCTGGACACCTCTGTTGTATGCCTTGTGATAGTTAAAGCTTCAGGTTTCATGCTTTGAAGAACTTAAGGCATACTTACTTGAGCACACAAGTTGTATACCCTATACAGATTATATCCATGCCTCTCAAGAATAACAGTGCCTCAAAATGGTGCACCTAGTAACCCAATACAGTTTCATTGCAATCAGTTCCAATTCCCTTGTCTTACCATACAAGTTAAGAGCATTTGTTTAGTGACAATGCAAAGCCACATTTTCAGAGCACTGTTATATAATATTTTAGTGTATATAGACACAAACAAGATATATAGGTCAGTACAGACTGTAAATATCAAAATATATTCTTGCGCTTCCCAAAGTAAGTTTGTAGGTAAGAAAAAATGAACCACAATCTAATATCCCTAATGGAAATTTATTTCAACAATCTACTCTAATCAAGCATCCATAATGCCAATAACATATAATGCAATATAAAAAGCTCATAAAATCAGTGTTATTAATGTTAAAAATGTTTGAAAAAAATATGGTCACTTCATCATAACTGTATAACGGTAGTGAAGTACCTTTTCCAGTATATACTCTCAAGGATAATAATATGCTCCTCTCCTTAATGAAAAATTGATTATATACCACTCTTCCTACTGTAATAATATACTCAATGAACACTATTCAATATATAATCACCCGTCCATACAGCTGCTTTCCAGGGCTACAGCAGTATACAGTATGTGCAAAAAATTACTGTGACTTACTCCTCAGAGGGTTAAACCTGCAAGAGCCAACTAGATTCCAGACAAAAAGTACCAGCCTGTTTTGATACCATCCAGGTATGTCTAATATTGAGGGTATCAAGCAGGGACCATCATTGATTGCCAGCTAAGTCTAGCCCTGAAACCTGGATGTTATCAAAATAAGCTGGTACTTTTTTCTGGAATCTAGTTGGCTCTTGCAGGTTTAACCCTCTGAGGAGCAAGTCACGGTAATTTTTTGCACATACTGTATACTGCCCTGGAAAGCAGCTGTATGGACAGGTGATTAAATATTGAATAGTGTTTATTGAGTATATAACTACAGTAGGAAGAGTGATATATAATCCATTTTTCATTAAGCAGAGGAGCATATTATTATCCTTGAGAGTATATACTGGAAAAGGTACTTTCCTACCGTTGTATGGTTATGATGAAGTGACTATATTTTTTCCAACATTTTTAGCATTGATAACACTGATTTTACAAGCTTTTTATATTGTTTTATATGTTATTGGCATTATGGATGTTTGATTAGAGTAGATTGTTGAAATAAATTTCCATTTGGGATATTAGATTGTGGTTCATTTGTTCTTATCTACAAACTTACTTTGGGAAGTGCCGGAATGTATTTTGATATTGTATCATTGTGTTTAGATCTATTAGCAGGGATCTTGTTCCTGGCAGCAACAGTAAGGTGAGGAACAGCACTATACCCATATAGCACCTCCATTTTTCTATATAACAGACTATAAATACTTACAGCTTAGCCAAGATGATGAATATGACCAGTATGAGGAGGACGATGAGGACGAGGATGATGAGGATGATGATTAGAATGAGGATAATTATGATGGTGAGGATTGTGAGGAGCCGGACACAGATAGTATGGGATGCATTTCCCATTATGAAATGCAAAATTGCTTTCCCTGCATATACATCCACTCAAGCAAAAACTGCTGCATCCTTTACGTGGGTAGCAGTATGAGTCACAACTAATACATGAGCTCCACACAGAATTTCTGGGACACCATGAACCTATCGAGGAGAAAAATAAAATAGTATTAAAGTTACATTAGCTATTTGAATTGATAACAGGTATTGGCAGTGAAGAGACTTAATCCAGTGTTCCAATTACAGTACTGTGAATAACTTTTAGGCAGGTGTGAAAAAATGCTGTAAAGTAAGAATGCTTTCAAAAGTAGACATGTTAATAGTTTATTTTTATCAATTAATAAAATGCATTGTGAGTGAACTGAATAAAAATCTAAATATAATCTATATTTGGTTTGATCACTAGGGGTGAGTAAAAGTGAGAAATTTCCAGCATGACTTTTCAGAAAAACTTAATTTTTTTTTCTTTTTCCATGAAATTTTTCTCCTTTTCTCCAATGCAAACTTTTCCTCCTTTTTGCCTATTCAACACATTTTCTCCTATATATATATATATGTGATGGTATGCGCATGACATAATGATGTCACATTAAGTAAGAGATGGAACCGGGGCTCGCCGACAGACGGGGCAAATTAACCTGTGATAGTTATTTATTTTGGTAGTTTTTGGGACTGATGCTTTTTGAATCTGCCTTTCTATATTGAGGAGATACATGTAGGGAGCGCTACACGGAACTCACAGGAGCATCATAGACCAATCGGGAAACTTCCATTCGATTAAAATTCCACTTTATTACAAAGTATCAATGGTGATGATCTTCCTTACAAGGTTGTGGGAGAACTCCCACTTAGTCATAGGTCTCATTGAAAGCAAGTATGGAGCAGACAACATACTCTGAAGAAGTAGCCTTTGTTGTTAAAGTGATAGTAATGTTTCATAATAAAAGCAGCTCTAATTAATCTTCATAGTATTTGGGCCATGGAGAGTGTTATTTGAGTTCTGTCAGAGTTGTAGTTTAGTAGTAATTCAATGATAAAGTATCCCCCTCCCGCCCCTTTTACTAATGTAACACTGTTCAGCCAGAGCAGAAGGGAGGTGCACAGGTAGACTGCAAAGAGGGACAATCTTCAATGAAAGGGATAGTAATACTTCGTTTTATCTTTATTTTATTTTGTAGGCATTAAAAAAACATGAAGAATGATATAAGTCTTATCTCTCAAACCTTTATGGTTTAAGAGATATTCACAAGCAAAGTTTCCCCCTCCCGCCCCTTTTACTGATGTAACACTGCTCAGCCAGATCAGAAGGGAGGTGCCCAGGTAGATTGCAGAGAGGGACAATCTTCAATTAAGATAAGAGAAAAAGCTGAAAAACTTGTCAAGGGGGAAGGGCTTTCATTGTTTTCACTGTAAGAAGATTGTCCCCTGCTGTTATCTGTCTGGTCTTACAACCAGATTCACATCTGAGAAGAGATGGCTTACACTAGGAAAAAGGGGCGGGAGGGGGAAACTTTGCTTGTGAATATCTCTTAAACCATAAAGGTTTGAGACATAAGACTTATATCGTTCTTCATGTTTTTTTAATGCCTACAAAATAAAATAAAGTTAAAACAAAGTATTACTATCCCATTAAGATAAGGGAAAAAGCTGAAAAACTTGTCAAGGGGGGAAGGGCTTTCATTGTTCTAATAGGAAGAAGAGTGTCCCCTTCTGTTATCTGTCTGATCTATGGACTGCATTTCACATCTGAGAAGAGATGGCTAACACTAGGTAAAAGGGGCGGGAGGGGGAAAATTTGCTTGTGAATATCTCTTAAACCATAAAGACATATCGTTCTTCATGTTTTTTTAATGCCTATAAAATAAAATAAAGATAAAACGAAGTATTACTATCCCTTTAAAATTATTACAAATAGCAGATTTGCCCAGGAAATAGATGCAGCAATGTAACTTATTCACTGCAGGATGAGGGTATGAAGGACAGAGGCAAGATGAGTGAGATGCTGATTTACAATGAAAGCAGAGGGGAGTCTTGAGACCTGCAGAATAGTTCACTGTCCAGTGTGTTCCAGAAGGTAATGTTGAATTGGGACAGGGCTGCGACTACCTTCACTTAAAAAGAACAGTGGTACTCATAGAATGACATACCAATGTATCTGTAGTCCATTAAATTGAAGAGGTAATGGTCCATCTCTAGGGATGGGCGAAAATGTTCACCTCAAACTGAAATCAGCAAAATAATGGCACTTCTGCTTGACTAATAATTTCCAGCTAAAAGTGCCATTTTTCTGCTTTTTTCTAATAGCTCATTCCATTTAAATCAATGGGAACATTGAATTTACACATAACAGATAGTAAATATTTTATTTCCCAAAGGCATAGTATAAAAGGGGCATGAGGGTGCCTGTGTTGGTCAGGTGTGGAGAAGGAATCAGTTGGACAGGGAATGTGGGATTGGGGGCAGTTAATAAAAAAATAAAACCTAAATGCAATTAAAAAAACCATAAGACATTTTTTAAATGTGGTCGGAGGAGGGTGTCTGTGTTGGTGGGTGGAGTCAGGGGAATGAACCATCAAACAGGGAAATTGTTTTGAGGGGGTTTCTTGACTGCTATTGGGGGGACAGTTAATAAAAATAAATTAAATTAAATAGGAAATTTGTATGTAAAGTGATGGAGACAGGAACATCCAGACATAAGCAGCAAGTGGGGTACATTGATGCTTGACATAATAGAGTATTTTGTAGAGGATGATTTGTTAGATTTGTTGTTAGAGGCCCAAGACCTGAGGAAATATTGATTTGTAGGACTTAGAATTATTATAGGACAAGCCCTGAAGAAATATTGATTTGTAGGATGTTGGCTTGTTTGGCACAAGTCCAATGGAAACATTGATTTGTATGACTTAGACTTATTAGAGGCACAAGCCCTAATGGAACATTGATTTGTAGGACTTAGGCTTGTTTAGCACAAGCCCTAAAGAAACATTGATTTGTAGGACTTATGCTTCTAAGAAACAAACCTCCAAAAGATGTTTATTTTTTTTTGAAGGACTATGTGTTTTTTTATTTATTTTTTTTTTTCAGATTTTTTTAAAGCACAAGCCCTGAGAAAAAAATGACCTACTGGCCCAGTGACAGCAGGTCAAGTTGTGGCCACTGGCCATTGTCAAATGTCCTCCTGACCCTGAGTCTATACTTACGGAATTTGCAAATGCTGTTCTTGCTGCTGCTGAGTTGCTTAAGCAGCAGGATGATTAGGAAGCTGAAAGGGAATGGGATCAACAACAGCAGTAACATGGGTGATGGATGATGAAGGTTCCACTTGCCATGACTAGCTCCAGTGATGCACCTGAGGCAGTATAACTAGCCCCCAACACTTCAGGTATATGTGGAGGAAATAAGAAGTTGGCTAATAATTCTTCTCCATTTGCCCCTCCTCCAATATCATGGGTGTGTTGTTATTAGAACAGATATTTTTCCCTTGAGAACAGGAACTGTGCTGCTCATCAGCAACTACAAAGTGCACAGTGTGCATGGTAAATTACACCTGGGGACACAACTGTATCCAAACACCAAGAGACCAGAACCCAAGTAGTGCCGCTGACACTATACCCCTTGTCCACTACCCCTAAAGATACTATCACGGTGCCCGTGATTGGTGCTGTTCAGTGTCAGTCACTTGCTGAGTATCATGATTGGCTGTCTGTGATTAGCGGACGCTGGTTTACTCCACTAAACTGGTTGCGATATACATTGTTGGCTCCAGCGTGCGGACGCTGGTTTGCTCCACTAAACCTGGTTGCGATATATGTTGTTGGTCCCAGCGTGCGGACGCTGGTTTACTCCACTAAACCTGGTTGCGATATACATTGTTGGTTGCAGCGCGCGGACGCTGGTTTACTCCACTAAACCTGGTTGCGATATACATTGTTGGTTCCAGCGTGCGGTCACTGGTTTGCTCCATTAAACCTGGTGGCGCTATTACCATTAGTCCCAACATGCGGACGTTGGTTTGCTCCTGAACATCCAGTACTGTGGTCAGTCGCTGTCCACCTTCTTGCAGTTGTCTGAGTATCCCTGACAATAGACTCCTGCTGAGTAAGACCTCTATACTTATGCTCTATGCTGTCTTAGTCACCTGACAGCTGGTCTACTTGCTCAGGCTGCCCTTCCCGGTATTGGTGAGGCCGGTAGAACCTTGACGATACCATCCTGTAGGTTGCCTCACCCGGTATTGGCAGGGCCGGTAGAGCCTACTCCAGTACTCCCTTGGGCTGCCCTGCCCGGTATTGGTAAGGCCGGTAGAACCTTGTAATTCACCATCTTTAAGGTTGCCTTACCAGGTATTGGCAGGGCCGGTAGAGCCTACATTCAGCATTCCGTGGGGGCTGCCTTGCCCGGTATTGGTAAGGCTGGTAGAACCGGTATATGTCATCTCACAGTTGCCTTACCCGGTATAGGCAAGGCCGGTAGAGCCTGTCATTAAAACTGTCACTTGGGTTGCCTTGCCCGGTATTTAGGCAAGACCGGTAGAACCTATTATATGTTTTATTACTGTTGTATTGTTATGTATGTTTACCCTATGGGGACTGCCTTTAACTTTTAATAAATTTAAGTTTTTACCAAACCTTAAGTCTGAGAGTCTTCAAATCCGTGACAGATACATGACAACTTGCTAACAGTTTAAGAGTAACAATGAACCCCCCGCCACCATCTTAGCATATTCTGCAGGATGGAATCTCCTTAAATGCCACTTGATGCCCTGCTTGCAATTCGCCTCCACCACACATGTGTGGTCACAAACTGCCACATCCTGACATGAACTGAGTGGCTATCATTTCACGGAGGAGTTAATGAGGAACAAGGTAGATTGATAGAAGATGTAGTTACCCTAGAGGAAGAAGGTGATGGCGAGCTAGTTGTTTCGCTCATCATGGAACTTCCAGTCTCTGCCTGTGTTTCTCTATTCTTCCTTCTCTTTGATCTCTGCCTCACCTCTTGTAGCCTTTCGGGAGAGTCAGGGGTACAGTAACAGCAGTGCTTGATTTTTGTGTTTAGCTTTAACATGTTTGACATAAATGTCATAGTGTCTGTGTTTCATGTGTGTTATCAGGGCGGTTGTGCCAAGATGTGTTCCCTCCTTTCCTCTTCTCACTGACGTGTCACAAATTGTGCACAATGTCGTTGGTGATGACTGCACTGTGAGTGCTACAAGAGAAAAATAGTCCCATACCCATGACTTTAGGGGGGGAGGAAAAGGTGGAACAGGTTGACAAGAATGAACTCTTTCTTCTTGTTCTCCACATTCCCCTTCACTGTCTGGAGCAGAGGATTATGTTGCTGTTATTACTGCTTTTGTGGATCATTTTCTTCAACCTATAGTGCTCAGTCTCATTTCTTATTTGCAGGATTCAGCTGATTTGCTGTCTAAATTGCAGGAATTGTCAGTTACGGGACCCTGCTCATGACTTGTGATGTGGAGTCGTTATCACGGTTCCCGTGATTGCCTGTCGCTCTCTGCTGTGGTGTGTTCCTATTGGCAGAACCAGTTATGCCCACCCAGTATGGCCTTCTTATACCGGGCCTTTGGCACCTGTCAGGTGCCCTTTAGTGGTGTTCCAGTACCAGTGCTTCTGTTGCTGTGTTCCTGTGTTCCTGTGTACCGATTCGGCTTGTCTGACACTTTTCCTGGTTCCTGCTCCGTGTATGACCCGGTCTGGCTGACTTTCCTGCTCTGTGATTGATCCGGCTTGTCTGACGTTCCTGCTCCGTGTATGACCCGGCCTGGCTGACATTCCTGCTCTGTGATTAATCCGGCTTGTCTGACGCTCCTGCTCCGTGTGTGACCCGGCCTGATCTACTTCCCCGCTTGGTTCCAGTCTCCAGTGATCCGGCTTCAGTGAGACTTTGTCTATGTCGCCTGGCAACTGTTACGGTTTTTATGACACTCAGACCAATAAGTGAAAATAAAACACACTTTATTAAAGTGAATAATGATACTCACGCCCTCTAGAGGCGGTAGGTAATATACAGATAATGTAAACTGAGAGAATACAGGGAAAATAGTATTATGGACATAAATGCAAGTCAGTATGCCCTAGGATGGTATAGGCCCCAAAGGGGTTAAAGTCCAAATATACTCAGTCTCAGATGTGGAAGTTTGACACGCCCTTGATGTAAAATAGGCTGTGCTGTACAGACGAAGTTCATCAGGTGCAGAGGAACGAGCTGCCTTGCCAAGGTGGTAAATGATAAGCAGAATGGGTAACAACTTAGCCCCCACGGGCGTAGCTACAGGAACTGCTTTAGTATGTGCAAGTGCGAATAGCCCCTTAGGGCAATATGGAAATCGGCCTGCAATGCAAGAGCTAAGAGCCTCCTCAAGTGTAATCGAATGCAGTAATGCTAGAGCCAAAACCACTAGCCCCCTCGGGCTTAGTACCGAATAGCCAACACTGAACCTCTCTGCCAACACTCTGGGTATACGATCTCGTCGGTAACCAACACCGGAGAGCCTTTAGCACCCAAACGGCCCAAGCTTCGTGAACACTCTGCAACGTAAGACTAGAGTTGCCGACGGAGAGCGGCCAACTCAGCAGCAGTATCACTTGTAACAAGGCTTGTACTGGAGATATAGAGAGTGAATATGAGGCAGCACTGCAAGAGTTAAAATGCACGTTTACTCGAGGCTTCAGCGCTACTGCAAGGCTCTGTAACGTTACTCGAGGCTACAACGCTACGGTCAGGCTCTGCAAGGAGAGGAAGGCCCACAGAATACACACAGCTCTGCACATGAACGAGACACAGCACTATCGAAGGAATCACCAGGCTAGGCAATGGCACACTCGTGGGCAGCAAGGACTGGAAAATGTCGCGACGGCGACAACTGGAACGCAGGTCACTGGAACAAGCTGGAAGTCGATCTTCGGAGCAGGAAGTCAGCCGGACCGGGTCATACACAGGCAGGAACGTCAGACTAGCCGGGTCAGGATCCAAGGGTGGTCCGCAGACGAGCCGAGTCATACACAGGCAGGAACACTGGAGAATAGTCAGGACAAGCCGAATCATACACAGGCAGGAACACTGGAGAATAGTCAGGACAAGCCGAATCGGTACACAGGAACTCAGAACACAGGAACACAGCAAAAGCACTACTGGCTCAGGAACACCACGAAAGGGCAACTGACCAGAGAGATAGCCAGGTATAAAAAGGTCATCAGGAGGCGGGTCAAACTCAGTCAGCAAATCAGTGACATCCACAACAGAGAGTGACAGGAATCACAGGCACTGTGATAGTACCCCCCTCTCAAAGACCCCCTCTCCTAGCCTGAGGTTTGGGTTTCAAAGGATATTTAGAGTGAAAGCTGCGTACTAATCTTGGAGCATGGAGATCCCCCTGATCAATCCAAGAGCGTTCCTCAGGACCATAGCCCTTCCAATGAACCAAATATTGCAGCTTTCCTCTAAATCTCCTGGAGTCAACAATACTCTGGACTTCATATTCCTCTTGACCCTGGACGTCCACTGGCCCAGGAATCACTGGCGTAGTAGTATATCGATTGCACACCAAGGGTTTCAGAAGAGACACATGGAACACATTATGAATGTGCATAGAGGGTGGAAGCTCCAGAGCATAAGAAACCGGATTAATCTTGCGGATAATCCTAAATGGACCAATGAACCGGGGAGCCAGTTTATTGGATGGGACTTGTAAGTTGAGGTTTCTGGATGACAGCCATACCCTGTCCCCAACTTGAAATGAGACCGCTGGAAGGCGTCTGCGATTAGCATGCCGTTGCTGCCGTCTGAAAGACTGACTGAGGGACCTCTGAACCTGTGCCCAAGTGGAATGAAGTCGTGCCAAATGCTCGTCTAGAGCAGGGATCTGCTGTGCCTGAAAGGAGTCCGGGAGCAGACAAGGCTGGAAACCATAATTCACGAAAAATGGGGAGCTCCCGGACGATGAGTTAACCGCACAGTTCCTGGCAAACTCTGCCCATGGCAACAGGTCAGCCCAATTATCATGATGATCGGAGACAAAACAGCGCAGGAACTGTTCCAGTCCCTGATTGGCACGCTCAGCGGCCCCATTCGTCTGGGGATGGTAGGCGGAGGAGAATGATAATTGAATGCCCATCTGACCACAAAATGCCCTCCAGAACCTAGAAACGAACTGGCTCCCACGGTCAGAGACAATTACTCTGGGCACTCCGTGCAGACGGAACACCTCTCTGGCAAAAACTATCGCCAATTCCTGAGCCGATGGAAGGCCAGTCAGAGGCACAAAATGTGCCATCTTAGAGAATCTGTCGACCACCATAAGAATGAACTTGTAACCTCTAGATGCCGGTAGTTCTCCCAGAAAGTCAATGGATATATGAGACCATGGACGGTCTCCGTTAGGCACAGGTTGTAATAAGCCCACAGGGAGATGCCTAGGGGTCTTGGCACGGGCACATGTGGTACAAGCTGCCGTGAAGGCAGCGCAGTCAGCTCTCAATGTAGGCCACCAAAATAGTTGCGAAAGAGACCATACTAATTGGTCCCTACCAATATGCCCAGCTGCTTTAGAGGCGTGATAGGTCTCCAAGAGACGGGTACGGAAAGACTCTTCTACAAAACACTTCCCCACTGGGGTTCCTGGAGGTGCCCGTGATTGTGATGCCAGTATCTCCTCCCCCAGTGGCGAGGTTATAGTAGTGCGAATAGTAGCCAGGATCCGATCTGGCTGAATGATGGGTACCGGGACTTCCTCCCTCTCAGTGTCAGAAGCGAACTGACGTGACAACGCATCGGCCTTGATATTCTTAGAACCAGGGAGATAGGATACTAAGAAATTGAACCGGGACAGAAACAGCGCCCACCTGGCCTGTCGGGAAGACAGTCTTTTGGCCTCTGAGAGATAGGTTAGATTCTTATGGTCAGTAAGAATTAGTACTGGAGTCTGAGTGCCCTCCAGGAGATGTCGCCACTCCTTAAGTGCCAGTATGATGGCCAACAGTTCCCTGTCACCAATCTCGTAATGACTCTGGGCGCTGGACAATTTCTTAGAAAAGAACCCACACGGCATCAAAGCTCCACCTCCCACAGGACGTTGGGAGAGCACCGCCCCAACCCCAACATCGGAAGCGTCAACCTCCAAAGTAAACGGCAGGGAGGGATTAGGGTGGGACAGTACAGGAGCAGACGCGAAGGCAGATTTCAGGGTAACAAATGCGTTTTCAGCTGCCTCAGACCACTGAGAGGGAGAAGCGCCCTTGTGAGTCAAGTCTGACAATGGCCTTACAATTGTGGAAAAGTTCTTGATGAACTTCCTATAATAATTCGCAAAACCTAGGAATCGTTGAACGGCTTTTAATCCCTTAGGCCGAGGCCATTGCAGAACTGCAGCCAACTTCTCCTGATCCATGGCAATGCCATTTTTGGATATAATGAACCCCAGGAATGGTACTTGAGAAGTATGGAATTCGCACTTTTCCAATTTACAGAATAACTTGTGCTTGCGAAGTCGGAGCAAGACTTCTGAGACATCTTTAATGTGTTGGGCGAGGTTAGCAGAATGAATTAGTATATCATCTAGATACACAACCACACAGGACTGAAGCAAGTCACGTAAAATATCGTTAATCAGTTCCTGAAACACTGCAGGCGCATTGCATAGGCCGAATGGCATCACCAGGTATTCATAATGCCCTGTTCTGGTATTAAACGCCGTTTTCCACTCGTCACCCTCTTTAATTCTGACTAGATTATAGGCGGCTCGTAAGTCAAGTTTGGTAAAGATCGAAGAGCCCTTTAATCTGTCAAATAATTCAGTAATAAGTGGAATGGGATAGGCGTTCTTGGGCATCAGCTTATTTAACCCACGGTAGTCAATGCAAGGCCTGAGTTCCCCATTTTTCTTTTTTACAAAAAAGAATCCGGCACCAGCCGGAGACGTAGATTTTCGAATGATTCCCCTCTCCAGGGCATCTGTGATATACTCCTCCATCGCCCTATTTTCCTCACAGGACAGTGGGTAAGTACGCCCCCTAGGAGGCACGGCCCCTGGAGACAAATCAATGGCGCAATCATATGGCCTATGGTCAGGCAATGCGCTGGCCTCTCCTTTGCTAAACACGTCACTGAATTGTCCATATTCTGTTGGCACAGCTGGAGAGGTACACATAATCTTAATAGGGAGAGAAAGACAATTCTTGTTACAATACTCCGACCAAGAGTTAACTTCACACCTTTGCCAGTCAAATTGGGGATTGTGTGTCTGCAACCACGGGAACCCCAAAATAACTGAATGATGTGGGGAACGAATGATCTGAAATTGTATCTGCTCCCTGTGACAAGCCCCCACAGTCATAGACACTGGGATAGTCTCGAATGTAATGAAAGCAGGATCCAGGGGTCTGCCATCAATGGCCTCTATAGCCACAGGAGAGTCCTTTTTACATAACGGAATGCCTTGCAACTCAGCAAAGGACTGATCCATGAAGTATCCGGCTGCCCCGGAGTCCACCAATGCTAAGACTTCTATGACCTTGTCAGTCCAGGCAAAAGCCACCTGGATGGTGGGTTTAGTGGTGCAAGTCTCTAGGGACTGTTCAACACCACCTAGGGCCTGTCCCCCAAGGTACCCTAGGTGCGTTCGTTTCCCGGCCTTACAGGACAATTGCGTAATATATGACCTGGTTTGCCACAATATAGGCATAAGCCTTGCCTTCTACGATACAGCTTCTGCTCTTTCGTGAGCCTAGTAAAACCTAATTGCATAGGTTCAATGCCATCAGCTGTTTGCTCAAGCAGCACGGGTGGAGTGGGTGGGTTAAGGAACTGGTTCTGACCATAACTCTTTGCTTTGGTCCTTTTAGCCAAGCGTCTCTCCCGGATGCGAGAATCTATTAGCATGACATAGTCAATGTACTCGTCCAGCTCGCTGGGTACATCTCGAGCTGCTATCTCGTCCTTGATCTGTTCAGCCAGGCCCTGAGAAAAAGCAGCAAGTAAGGCCTCATCGTTCCAGCCAACCTCTGCTGCCAAGGTCCGGAATTCAATAGCGTATTCGCCCAGAGTGCGTTCGCCCTGCTGAATCTCCATCAGCCTTTTGGCAGCAAAGGCAGACCTACCAGGAACCTCAAACACACGTCTGAACTTCGCCACAAATTCTCTAAAGTTCAGTGTGCAGGGTCTGGCACTCTCCCATATCGGATTTGCCCATGCCAAAGCTTTGCCCGTCAACAGAGATATCATAAAGCCGACCTTGCTACGGTCGTTAGGGAATGCCTGAGGTGCCAATTCCAAAAATATCTCCAACTGGTTAATGAAACCTCTGCATAAGGAGGGTTCGCCATCATATCTTAGGGGTAACGGTACCGCTGCCGATAACCCTCTTGTGTTAGTACTGATGGGTACCGAGGGATTCTCCGGTGTCACGACTGGGGGGACCACCGGATTCGGACCAGACTTGTCCAAATGTACTGTACGTTCAAGCAACGTTTGTAGAGCCAGTGCCAATTGGTCCAGGTGCTGCTCTTGGACATCCATTCTCCAGTGGATGTTCAGAGGATTACTTTCACCCTTACCGTCTGAGGTCATGGCCCTTTCGTACTGTTACGGTTTTTATGACACTCAGACCAATAAGTGAAAATAAAACACACTTTATTAAAGTGAATAATGATACTCACGCCCTCTAGAGGCGGTAGGTAATATACAGATAATGTAAACTGAGAGAATACAGGGAAAATAGTATTATGGACATAAATGCAAGTCAGTATGCCCTAGGATGGTATAGGCCCCAAAGGGGTTAAAGTCCAAATATACTCAGTCTCAGATGTGGAAGTTTGACACGCCCTTGATGTAAAATAGGCTGTGCTGTACAGACGAAGTTCATCAGGTGCAGAGGAACGAGCTGCCTTGCCAAGGTGGTAAATGATAAGCAGAATGGGTAACAACTTAGCCCCCACGGGCGTAGCTACAGGAACTGCTTTAGTATGTGCAAGTGCGAATAGCCCCTTAGGGCAATATGGAAATCGGCCTGCAATGCAAGAGCTAAGAGCCTCCTCAAGTGTAATCGAATGCAGTAATGCTAGAGCCAAAACCACTAGCCCCCTCGGGCTTAGTACCGAATAGCCAACACTGAACCTCTCTGCCAACACTCTGGGTATACGATCTCGTCGGTAACCAACACCGGAGAGCCTTTAGCGCCCAAACGGCCCAAGCTTCGTGAACACTCTGCAACGTAAGACTAGAGTTGCCGACGGAGAGCGGCCAACTCAGCAGCAGTATCACTTGTAACAAGGCTTGTACTGGAGATATAGAGAGTGAATATGAGGCAGCACTGCAAGAGTTAAAATGCACGTTTACTCGAGGCTTCAGCGCTACTGCAAGGCTCTGTAACGTTACTCGAGGCTACAACGCTACGGTCAGGCTCTGCAAGGAGAGGAAGGCCCACAGAATACACACAGCTCTGCACATGAACGAGACACAGCACTATCGAAGGAATCACCAGGCTAGGCAATGGCACACTCGTGGGCAGCAAGGACTGGAAAATGTCGCGACGGCGACAACTGGAACGCAGGTCACTGGAACAAGCTGGAAGTCGATCTTCGGAGCAGGAAGTCAGCCGGACCGGGTCATACACAGGCAGGAACGTCAGACTAGCCGGGTCAGGATCCAAGGGTGGTCCGCAGACGAGCCGAGTCATACACAGGCAGGAACACTGGAGAATAGTCAGGACAAGCCGAATCATACACAGGCAGGAACACTGGAGAATAGTCAGGACAAGCCGAATCGGTACACAGGAACTCAGAACACAGGAACACAGCAAAAGCACTACTGGCTCAGGAACACCACGAAAGGGCAACTGACCAGAGAGATAGCCAGGTATAAAAAGGTCATCAGGAGGCGGGTCAAACTCAGTCAGCAAATCAGTGACATCCACAACAGAGAGTGACAGGAATCACAGGCACTGTGATAGCAACATTGTGAACTGTCAGATCTGTGCCTCTTTTGCTGACCTCCATCATGCTTGCTGAGCCTGTTGTCTCCGTTACCAAGCCTGTGCATTAACCCTTGGCGTGCCTGTTGCCTCAGATTAAGGGCCGTCCGTTACACCTGCTGAGTTTGTTGCCTCCGTTACAGAGCCTGCTCGCTGACACTTGCTGTACTTGTGGCCTCCGATAATGAGCTATCCGTCAACTCTTATTGAGCTTGTTGCTTCCATTACAGAGCCTGTTGATTATCCCTGCAGAGCTTGTTGCCTCAGATACCGAGCCTCTCTTTTAACACTTGCTGAGCTCATTGCCATCCGTACTGAGCCTGTCCATTCACTTGCAGAGTCGTGGTGATTTCCGTTACTGTCCACCTAGTGCTCTTGCCATTCACTCGATTCAGTTATGCACCGGAAGGGTGCTACCGGCTCTGGTCCTACTCAGCTCTAAGCAGTGTTGTTATATCCGTTACGCACCATGGGGTGTTACTGGCTCTGGTCCCGTTCAGCTCTGGCAGTGTGGGTACCCGTTGATGCACCGAGGGGTGCTGCTGGCTCAGGTTCCATTCAGCTCATGCAGTGTCATTAACTCATTCTACACCGCAAGTGCCTTTGGCTCCAATTACATTCCGCTCATGCAGTGTGGTTCCAATTACGCACAACAGAAATGCCCTTGGCTCTTGTCTTAGTGGCTCTAGCATAAGTGGTTGGTCTTGCAAATCGCCAGTCCTTGAGAACTACTGTGTGGACTCACTACTAGGTGCTTCCATCTCGCACCACAGCCTTTGGCTGTCCTTATCCACCACTGGGCGTTGGCTTACACACCACCTCAGAGACTGATTATTACATTGGACTTAACCCTTGCTTCTCCTACTCCTTGTTTGTACAGTATTGCTCTTTACCTGTAATGTGTCTGCTTTATTACCATATTGCCTGTAGTTACATGTCATTACCTATTTCAGCCCCTAGGGGGCCGTGTTCTTTATTTGTTCTCAATAAAACTGTGTTTTATTTTTTACCTCTGGTCTGAGAGTCTGAATAACTGTTACAGTACGAAAGGGCCATGACCTCAGACAGCAAAGGTGAAGATAATACACAAAACCTCCATTGGAGGATGGATATGCACGAGCAATGCTTGGACCAGTTGGCACTGTCTATGCAGACATTACTTGAACGAACAGTACACCTTGACAAACCAAACATGAATCCGGTGGTCCCCCCAGTTCTGACACTGGATAATCCTTCTGGCTTGTCTGCTGCTTCCCCTAGAGGTCTAACGGCTGCGGCGCCGTTACCATTAAGATACGATGGTGAACCTACCCTATGCAGGGGATTTATCAATCAGTTGGAGATATTTCTGGAACTCACACCTCATGCTTTTCCTAATGACCGCAGAAATGTTGGGTTCACGATTTCATTGTTAACGGGCAAAGCTCTGGAATGGGCTAATCCCTTGTGGGAAAACGCTAAACCCTGCACTCAGAACTTCAGCGAGTTCATAAGGAAGTTCCGTAGAGTGTTTGAGTTACCTGGTAGAGCCTCCTCTGCTGCCAAAAAATTGATGGAGATACAAATGGGCGAGCGTAGTGGGGGCAACTATGCCATAGAATTTCGGACATTGGCAGCAGAGGTAGGATGGAATAACGAAGCGCTTGTGGCAGCATTTGCTCAGGGGTTGTCTGACACTATCAAAGATGAAATAGCTGCCAGAGATGTACCCAGTGACTTAGATGAGTATATCGATTATGTCATGCTTATTGACTCTCGCATCCGTGAGAGGTGTCTGGCAAAAAGGGCAAAGGCCAGAGGCTATGGGCACGGCAGCCCTTTTAACCCACCCTCACCTCCCATTCCTCCTGATCGAACACCTGAAACAAGTGAACCCATGCAGCTTGGATTCACAAGACTCACTAAGGAGGAACGGGCACACCGTAAGAGGCAAGGGTTATGTTTATATTGTGGTAAGGCTGGGCACCTTTTACGCACTTGTCCGGTACGGCCGGGAAATGGACGCACCTAGGGTACCTTGGAGTACAACAGTCTCCAGACTCTTGTACACTGATACCCACCATCCAGGTGGGATTTTCCTGGGCTGATCAGGCTGTGGAGGTGTCTGCTCTGGTAGACTCTGGTGCGGCAGGGTACTTCATGGATCAGGCTTTTGCCGAACTGCACAAAATTCCCTTGATCAAGAGGGACACTCCACTAGCCATTGAAGCCATTGATGGGAGACCCCTGGAACCAGCATTCATCACCTTGGAGACGACTCCTATCAATATGTCTATTGAGGCTCTCCATAGGGAGGAAGTATGCTTTCAAATAATTCATTCACCCCATCATGCGGTCATTCTGGGGTTACCATGGTTACTGCTGCATAATCCCCAGTTTGACTGGCAGAGATGTGAGGTTAAATCTTGGTCTGAGTACTGTGCTAAACATTGTCTGTCGCAACCGATTAAGATTTTATGTACCTCTCCTTCATTGCCAGCTGAATATCAGGAATTCAGTGACGTATTCAGTAAAGGAGAGGCTAGCACATTGGCACAGCATAGACCGTATGATTGCGATATTGATTTGCCTCCAGAGGTGGTCCCTCCTAGGGGCCGCACGTACCCCTTGTCATGCGAAGAAAACAGGGCCATGGAGGAGTACATTGAGGATGCCCTCCGGAGGGGAATCATACGCAAGTCTACCTCGCCGGCTGGTGCCAGTTTCTTTTTTGTAAAAAAGAAAAATGGCGAGCTAAGACCATGTATAGATTACCGGGGCTTGAATAAACTCATGTCTAAGAATGCCTACCCTATCCCACTCATTACGGAGCTATTTGACAGGTTGAAGGGCTCCTCTATCTTTACGAAGCTTAAATCTCCGGGCCGCATACAATCTGATCAGAATCAAGGCCGGAGGTGAGTGGAAAACGGCATTCAATACCAGGTCTGGGCATTACGAATATTTAGTTATGCCATTTGGGTTATGTAATGCTCCTGCCGTATTCCAGGAGCTTATCAATGATATCCTTCGTGATTTACTTCAATCTTGTGTGGTTGTATACCTCGATGACATTTTAATTCACTCTACTAATCTAACCCAACACATTAAGGATGTGTCTGAAGTTTTACTCCATTTACGAAAGTGCAAACTATTCCCTCTCAATGGTCGGTGGCAGCTGGCAAAGCTTTTGAAACCTTAAAATCTGCTTTTGCATCCACTCTGCCATTTACATTGAAGGTTGATGCTTCCGAAGTTGGGGTAGGGGCAGTACTTTCCCAATGTCCTGCAGATGGTGGTACCCTGAGACCTTGTGGGTTCTTTTCTAAGAAGCTCACTAATGCCCAAAGCCATTATGAGATTGGCGACAGAGAACTCTTGGCCATTATCCTTGCATTAAAGGAATGGCGCCATCTATTGGAGGGCACAAGAACCCCGGTACTAATCCTTACGGATCACAAAAATTTGACGTATCTCTCAGAGGCCAAAAGACTGTCATCTCGTCAGGCTAGGTGGGCACAGTTCTTTTCTCGATTTAATTTTATAGTGTTTACCTACCAGGTTCTAAGAACGTTACAGCAGATGCTCTATCCAGACAATTCAGCCCTGACAGTGAGAGGGATGAAGACCCTGTACCTATTATCCAGCCAGATCGCATCCTGGCTACAGTAAGTACCAGTATCACTTCGCGGCTGGGGGAGGAGATTTTGGCATCCCAAGCCAGGGCACCTCCTGAGACCCCAGTGGGCAAGTGTTTTGTGGATGAGCCATTCCGTACCCAACTCCTAGAAACATACCACTCATCTAAAGCGGCTGGGCACATAGGGAGGGATCAATTAATATGGTCACTGTCCCAAGTCTTTTGGTGGCCCTCGCTTAGAGCCGATTGTTCCGCCTTTACGGCAGCCTGTACCACCTGTGCCCGTGCCAAGACCCCCAGACACCTCCCGGTGGGCTTATTACAACCAGTTCCCAATGGGGTACGCCCATGGCCTCATATATCTATTGATTTGTTGGGAGAATTGCCGGTGTCATTTATCCTAATGGTGGTAGACAGGTTTTCTAAGATGACTCACTTTGTGCCCCTCTCAGGCCTTCTGACGGCTCAGGAATTGGCGGTGGTTTTCGCTAGAGAGGTATTCCGCTTGCACGGGGTTCCCAGAGTGGTGGTGTCAGACCGTGGAAGTCAGTTTGTGTCTAGATTCTGGAGGGCATTCTGTAGCCAGATGGGCATTCAGTTGTCCTTTTCCTCTGCCTACCATCCCCAGACCAATGGGGCCGCTGAGCGTGCAAATCAGGGACAGTTCCTGCGCTGTTTTGTGACCGATCGTCATGACAATTGGGCCGACCTGTTGCCGTGGGCAGAGTTTGCCAGGAACTCTCCGTTCCTTATTAACTATGGATTTCAGCTATGCCTGCTCCCGGACTCATTTCAGTCACAGCAGATTCCAGCTCTGGATGAGCATTTGGAGCAGCTCCGCTCCACTTGGGCACAGGTTCAGAGGACCCTCAGCCAGTCTTTTCAGCAACATCAGCGGCATGCCAACCATAGATGGCTCCCAGTGGTCTCTTTCCAGGTTGGGGATAGGGTATGGCTTTCCTCCAGGAATCTCAACTTACAAGTACCATCTAATAATTTGGCTCCCCGGTTCATTGGCCCATTTAAGATCATTTGCAAGGTTAAAGGGATAGTAATACTTCGTTTTAACTTTATTTTATTTTGTAGGCAATAAAAAAACATGAAGAATGATATAAGTCTTATCTCTCAAACCTTTATGGTTTATGAGATATTCACAAGCAAAGTTCCCCTCCCCGCCCCTTTTACCTAGTGTAAGCCATCTCTTCTCAAATGTGAGTCTGATTGTATGACAGGACATATAACAGAAGGGGACAATTTTCTTTGTATGAAAACAATGAAATCCCTTCCCCCCTTGACAAGTTTTTCAGCTTTTTCTCTTATCTTAATAGAAGATTGTCCCTCTCTGCAGTCTACCTGGGCATCTCCCTTCTGATCTGGTTGAACAGGGAAGGGATACTTTGTTTGTGAATATCTCTTAAACCATAAAGGTTTCAGAGATAAGACTTATATCATTCTTCATGTTTTTTTAATGCCTACAAAATAAAATAAAGTTAAAACGAAGTATTACTATCCCTTTAACCCCATCTTGTATGCACTAGAACTTCCAGCCTCCATGCGCATTCATAATGTGTTCCATGTGTCTCTGTTGAAGCCCTTGGTTTGCAATCGTTATACTACCACCCCCGTGGTTCCTGGGCCGGTGGATGTTCAAGGCCAAGAGGAGTATGAAGTTCAAAGCATTATTGATTCCAGGAGATTTAGAGGGAAATTGCAATATTTGGTCTACTGGAAAGGCTATGGTCCTGAAGAACGCTCTTGGGTAGACCACGGGGACCTTCATGCTCCGAGATTATTACGCAATTTCCACTCTAAATATCCCCAGAAACCTAGACCCTCGACCAGAGGAGGGGGTCTTTGAGAGGAGGGTACTATCACGGTTCCCGTGATTGCCTGTCACTCTCTGCTGTGGTGTGTTCCTAGTAGCAGTACCTGTTATGCCCGCCCAGTATGGCCTTATACCGGGCCTTTGGCACCTGTCAGGTGCTCTTTCGTGGTGTTCCAGTACCAGTGCTTCCGTTGCTGTGTTCCTGTGTACCAATTCGGCTTGTTTGACACTTCTCCTGGTTCCTGCTCCGTGTATGACCCGGCCTGGCTGACTTTCCTGCTCTGTGATTGATCCGGCTTGTCTGACGTTCCTGCTCTGTGTATGACCCGACCTGGCTGACGTTCCTGCTCCGTGATTGATCCGGCTTGTCTGACGCTCCTGCTCCATGTGTGACCCAGCCTGATCTACCTCCCCGCTTGGTTCCAGTCTCCAGTGATCCGGCTTCAGTGAGGCTTCGTCTATGTCGCCTGGCGACATTGTGAACTGTCAGATCTGTGCCTCTTTTGCTGACCTCCATCACGCTTGCTGAGCCTGTTGCCTCCATTACCGAGCCTGTGCATTAACCCTTGGCGTGCCTGTTGCCTCAGATTAAGGGCCGTCCGTTACACCTGCTGAGTTTGTTGCCTCCGTTACCGAGCCTGCTCGCTGACACTTGCTGTACTTGTGGCCTCAGATACTGAGCTATCCGTTAACTCTTATTGAGCTTGTTGCCTCCGTTACCGAGCCTGTTCATTATCCCTGCAGAGCTTGTTGCCTCAGATACCGAGCCTCTCCTTTAACACTTGCTGAGCTCATTGCCATCCGTATCGAGCCTGTCCGTTCACTTGCAGAGCCGTGGTGATTTCCTTTACTGTCCACCTAGTGCTCTTGCCATTCACTCGATTCAGTTACGCACCAGAAGGGTGCTACCGGCTCTGATCCTACTCAGCTCTAAGCAGTGTTGTTATATCCGTTACGCACCACGGGGTGCTACTGGCTCTGGTCCCGTTCAGCTCTGGCAGTGTGGGTACCTGTTGATGCACCAAGGGTGCTGCTGGCTCAGGTTCCATTCAGCTCACGCAATGTCATTAACCCATTCTACACCGCGAGTGCCTTTGGCTCCGATTACATTCAGCTCACGCAGTGTGGTTCCAATTACGCACAACAGAAGTGCCCTTGGCTCTTGTCTTAGTGGCTCTAGCATAAGTGGTTGGTCTTGCAAATCGCCAGTCCTTGAGTACTACTGTGTGGACTCACTACTAGGTGCTTCCATCTCGTACCACAGCTTTTGGCTGTCCTTATCCACCACTGGGCATTGGCTTACACACCACCTCAGAGACTGATTATTACATTGGACTTAACCCTTTCTTCTCCTACTCCTTGTTTGTACAGTATTGCTCTTTACCTGTACTGTGTCTGCTTTATTAGCATATTGCCTGTAGTTACGTGTCATTACCTATTGCAGCCCCTAGGGGGCCATGTTCTTTATTTGTTCTCAATAAAACTGTGTTTTATTTTTTACCTCTGGTCTGAGAGTCTGAATAACCGTTACAGTCGTTATACTCCAGCCTCAGTCATGGGCAGGGGCTCCAGGCAGTGGCATATTTTCTTCAACAGTCTAATTTAGCGGCAGATACACAATTATGCAATTTTCTTCTAACAGCTTTAAAATTTGTTCTACAGCATAACTATTTTCTGTTTTCCTGCAATTAGTGGGTAGTGCAATGGGGGTGAAATGCACTCCCTCATTCACTAATTTGTTTTAAGGTTGGTGGGAGAAAAAAATGTTCTTTTCTGAAGTTTCATCATCTTTTCATGATCATGTTTTACTATGGTATCGTTATATTAACGATGCTTTAGTGTTTTGGCAGGGACCTCAGGATTATGCCAACAATTTGTGGATACACTTTACAAAAATAATCTTAATATCAAACTTACATCTCAAATTTCTGCGAGTCAGGTTCACTTTTTGAGTTTTAAAAAGTTTTATTAGTTTTATACTAGAAGTATAAACAAAAGAAATCCAAATAAATACAAATAAGAAATACAAAACAAAAGTTAAGCAATGTGACAAATAATCACACATTGATAGATTAACAAGTAGCTAAGTAAGAGACAGCAGTAGAATATATAGTCCATCCGTATGAAACAAACCGTAATTTAAGCTAAGAAAATAAACAGTAATTGACAACATAATTAACTATCGCATGTCCTGAACAGTAAACAGGAGATGCCAAGAAAGTGGCAATTCACAATAGAGAAAAAGAAAAGGTAGAGAGAAAGTGAGAAAAGGAGAAAAGAGAACAGATAAGTTAGGTTGAGGGGGGTATTATCACGGTCCCCGTGATTCCCTGTCAATCTGTGACTGTGTTACCTTTGCATTGGAGGAGGCTGATTGGCCCGCCCAGGATGTTCCTTTTTATACTGGCTCTTGGGCACTGTCAGTTGCCCTTTTGTGGTGTTCCCTTTCCTGCGTCTCATTGCTGAGTTCCAGTGTCTCCTGTGTACCGATCCGGCTTGGCTGACTCCTCTTCTGATCCTGCTCCGTGATTGACCCGGTTCTGTCTGACGACCCTGCTTCGTGATTGACCCGGTTCTGGCTGACGACCCTGCTCCGTGTTTGACCCGGTTCTGTCTGACGACCCTGCTCCGTGATTGACCCGGTTCTGGCTGACGACCCTGCTCCGTGATTGGCCCGTTCTCCGGTTGACGTTCCTGCGGCTGTATCCATCCGGTTCCGGTTATCGCTCCAGTCCGGTTGCAGTTCCAGTGTCCTCCGGTCGCTCTGGCGACATTCTGAATTGTTTTCGCTGATCCTCTCTCGCTCTTTCAGCTGTAGCCTGAGGTTGCCAGCCATCTGCTTTGCTGAGCGGTGCTCTTCTGTATGTACCAGATTAACCCGTGCAGTGCCTATAATCCGTGCTGTGCCTGTAGTCTCCGGTTACGTTCCACTTGTTTAGCTTGCCAAGCCTCTGTTGGTCCGTGGAGTCGCCTATTGACGCCATTCTATTCCTTGCAGAGCTCCGCCTGTCCGGTGTTCGGGGTGCACCGTGACCACGCTGGTTGGCGCCGGTAGTCTGTTCACTCTTGCTATAGGATTCCGTGCGACACCGGAGGGTGTCCTGGCTCCGTTTCTCATTCACTCTGAGTGTACATTTCCACCTGCACTGCCTAGTGCATCGGCTCCCTGTAGCTTGTGCAGCAACCATCTATGGTGGCATCCCAAGGGTGTCTTGGCACAATCCAGTTGGCATACGCAGGGTCATTTACTAGTCTCACTGTGGGCGATTCCTATTCTGGTTACTTCAGCTCTGGCAGTAGCATTCCTCCTAGCCCATGGTGGTGGTATTGGCTCAGCTCAGCGCAACAGGGGCGCTCCCCGTTTCTACCTAGAGAGTGATACAGCGTTGATACTTTACTCCTTGCTCTACATTTGAGAGACTGTTATCCAGAGACTGATATCTATCCTGGGCGTTGGCCAATCTAGCCTGAGTTTCTCCAGTTGCTCCTGTTAACCCTTTGGGGTTACTCCAGTCTATATTTGTACCTATACTCCTGCTTGTATTTCACATACCTTGTCTGTATTTGTCAATACTGTTCTTACCTGTGCTGGCCCCTAGGGGCACTGTTTATCATCCTGATTCAATAAAACTGTGTTTTTACTTCATATCCTGGTCTGAGTGTCAGAAAACCGTAACAGGTATATCCTCCAGAGTATCTGAACTGTGTAGTCAGTGTACTTATGACAGAGATAAACGATAATAGGAGCTAAGTGACCAGTCATCAGTCAATCTGTAATTGGGTGTCATTGTTAGCTATAAGTTCACCATGAACGTGAATCCATGGGTTCCATGCATCATAAAAACATTGCATAATACCTTTCAGGCTAGCAGCAGATTTCTCAAAAGCCATCTGAGAAGTAACAGAATGAACCCACTCAGGGTGGGGAGGGGGTTGCTCGGACTTCCAGTGTGCTGGAACGAGCTACTTAGCGGTGCTAAAGAGAAAAAGTAGCAATCTCCTAATATTTTAGTAATCTGTACCGTAGTAGGGAGTACCAGAAACAAGCAAACTTTTGGATCTTGCGGTAAGGGGAAACCAAGGGAGGATTCAATGGTACCCCTGATTGCAGACCAATATGGAACAATAAGTGAAAACTCCACCAAATACATAGCTTCGTACCTGTCTGCTGTCCGCATCTCCAACATAACAGAGAGGCAGAGGTGTAAACTCTATGTAATATAAGTGGTGTATGATACCACCTGGTAATAAATTTAAAGTTCATTTCTCTAGTTCGTATATCAGGTGGTGCTGTGGTCATAAAAGCTTGTATCTGCAACCATGAATCCATGGGCCAAACCACTGCCAATTGGGTTTCCCAAGTTAGCATATATGCTGATTTTCTCAAAGGGTGAAAGGATTGAACAAGTTTATACAATTTCGTAAAGGTCTTAGTAGCATATGATCCTTTAACTAAAGCTTGTTCGAAATAGGTAAGGGGATGTGGTAGGACCCCCAGAGACAGCAAGGAAGATACAAAGTGTGAAACCTGTTGGTACTGCCAAAAATAAGAGGCAGGAATGCTCATCTCAGCCGTCAACCTACCCCAGGAAATTACACTAATATCATCTATCAATTGATTCAACGTATGTGTTCCTTGCCTCTTCCACAGTGCAAAACGTGAACTGTTCACCCCCGGAGGAAAATCCAAGTGGCCAATAATTGATAGAAGAGGGGACGGGCAAGGGGAGAGACCCATGGCCCCATTCTACATGTGCCAGAGGTGAGAAATGTGGTGCAATACAGGGTGATCTTTGAAAGAAGTATTAGTATGTTGTGGAGGGGGCTACAGAATGTTACCCAGTAGCACACCTTTTAAAAATGGGCAAAGGCAATCTATCCAGTTTCTACTTAAATCAGTCTGCATTCCCTGTACAATCTAAAAGTTTGGAGAGGTGAGAGGCCAGATAATACATTTTAATGTCTGGAAGTCCCATACTGCCTTTGAAAGGGGGGTGTATCAATAGAGTAGATCTAAGGCGTGGGCGGCGATAACGCCAAACAAAAGTATTGAGGACGGACTGGAGTTTTTGAAGCCAAATATTTGAGATAGGGAGAGGTATACAGTTGAACAAATATAAAATCTTGGGGAGCAGGACCATTTAAAAAAAAATTAACCTGTCCAAACCATGAAATAAATAAAGTGTGCCAGGTATGCATATCGGCTTGTAATGTTAGCAAGAGAGAGTCTAAATTCCTTATAAGTATATGTTGGGGATCCTTGCACAGTGTTATTCCTAAGTATGTTATCTCCGTGTCAGACCATGTTAAGGGTGTAAGCTTCTTAAGCTGGAGGGAAAGATGGGGAGGGACAGATAGATTCAAAATGGTGGATTTTACAAAATTTATTTTAAAATCAGAGACCCTGCTATAAACATCCAGAACAGTGACCAACCTAGGCAGGGAAGTCTCTGGTTGCGACAAAAAGAACAATATGTCTTCACCAAAGCTCATTATCTTGGTTTGACCCAATTTAGAGGGTAAGCCTACAATCTCTGGATCAGATCTTACATAATGTAAAAGAGGTTCTAACGTAAGTATGAGCAATAAAGGGGATAAAGGGCAACCCTGCCTTGTACCATTTGATATGGTGAACAGCTTGGATAAGTAACCATTTGCCCAAACCCTCGCAGTGGGAGCACTATAAAGACTAAGTATAGAATGTAAACCACGTGGGCCCAAGGCAATGAATTTCAAGAGTTCTTCCAAGAAAAGGCAGTTCACCCTATCAAAGGCTTTTTCTGCATCTGTTGTCACTAGTACCGCCGGGATCTGCCTCTGGAGCATGGTAAACATGAGGATGATAGCCTTAGTAGTATGATCTTTTGTCATCTGACCAGGAACAAATCCTGCCTGATTTGGATGTATGTAAGATTTCAGGCAAGGGCGAATACGATTTGCTAGAATCTTAGCATACAATTTCACATCACAGTTCTGAAGAGAGAGATCGGGCGGTAACTAGAGCACTGGGTACCATCTTTACCTGGTTTAGGGATCATCGTAATCTGAGCTTCCAAAGACCTATTGGGGAAATGATTTCCAGAAGCTATGTCATTAAAATACCAGAGCAGAAGGGGTATAAGAGTGGTCTTAAATGTTTTATAATAAGAAAGCGGAAAGCCATCAGGTCCAGGGTTTTTGTGTAACGGGTATGACTGTATGGTGTCTTCCACTTTTTTTGGGGTAAAGGGGGATTCTAAGCAGTTGAGAATGGACAACGGCAATCTCCCCATGCCCGAACCCTGCAAATAAGCATGGATGGAATCAGTGTGTGTGTCTGCACCATGGAATTCGGGCCTTCGGATTCCAGATTATATAATAAGGAATACAAATTTTTGAAAGTGTTTGCAATCTGTTGAAGAGATCTATGCACGTTCCCCATATCGTCTGTAAGTAGTTTGCAGCCAGACACAAGTGCAGCAGACAGACAGAAGTGTGTAGTTTCAAAAACTGCAGTACTTAAGTCAAGCTTGAGGTAAGCTCAGGCTATTACTATTACTTCACTCTTACTTCTCTCTTCTTTTCTATTGTAGACAAAAAACTTAAAAAAAAAAAAAAAAAAATCTTACTATCATTCTTTAATACTGCTTATGTTGTAGTACTTGGAATTGTGTTGCATTTAGTATTTAGTTTGAATTGTGTGTTTATTTACTTTGGTTAATTTGGATCATTAGTGCTTAAGTTTGTATTTGGCTTGTTTTGGTTTCTGCATAGTGTGCATAGGTGTCTATTTGGGTGTAGCTGGTAACTGGTTTCATTAGATTAGCATAAGAAAAGGCTTGGCTCGCTTCGTTAGCGTATCAACTGCAGTAGGTGTATTTATAGGAGGTTTCAACTCTGTGAGTTTACTCTGTAAGTAGTTTGCAGCCAGACACAAGTGCAGCAGACAGACAGAAGTGTGTAGTTTCAAAAACTGCAGTAGTTTGAAAACGGCAGGAGTTTGGTGAAGGCATTGGTTTTGTCAGTTTGGTGAGTAACTGCTTTAATTCTAAGATGTCTGGTTTGGTGCAGTGTAACACTTGTCTGGCTGTTGTGTTCCGCAGTACTCTCTGGAGTTTGGGGTGTTGTCCAGTATGTTTGCATCTGTCCACATTGTATGGTGAAATTTCCAGGCTGCAGTCTTTGGTGTGTTATCTGCAATCAAAAGAAGTGAATCTTTCCCAGCTAGAGTGTGAAGTCAAGCAACCATGTAATCCACCACCGCAGCCCCAACGGCCCATGAAGAGAAGGGCTGTGTGGAAGACAGTTGGTTCCGGGAGGTTGAGAGTTGTGGAGCAGAAGCACAACACTGTTGGTATTTCGGTGTGTAATCCCTTTGGTGTCCTGTCTGAATTGGAAAGTGAGATTTCAGAAGATAAAAGCACAGATACTCAGGTACGGGATGTTGTGAGTCCCAAAGGAGAGAATTGTAACAAGCAGTCAGGAGCAGAAAATGGACTTAAAAAGAAGAGAAAGCATCTCCTTGTTGGTGACTCGATTGTTAGAGGTGTTGCTTTAGGGCAGAATGAGGATGGACTGAAGAAGGTGAGATGTCTTCCTGGTGCTACTGCAAGCAGGGATAAAAGACGCATCTCAAATATTGTCAAGGCTGCAACAAAGGAGACTGAAGTTGATCTGATCATTCATCTCGGTACAAACGATTTGTCCCAGAAAAGTGTTGAAGAGGTGAAAATGGAATTTCAAAGTCTCAGCCTGGAGCTGAGCAGAATGACAGACTCTATCACTTTTTCAGAGATTTTGCCAGTCCGCTCTGAAAATAGTAAGAGACTTCGTATCCTGGAGTTCAATGGTTGGCTAAGACAGTGGTGTAAAGAAGAAGGTTTTGGATTTGTCAGTCACAGTGTTAGAAGGTGGAGTTGTAAAGAAATGTTCAAGAGAGATGGTCTGCACCCGTCACACAGAGGAACTGAGGTACTTGGAGAAGAGTTCAGGTGTTTCTTGGAGAGGCATTTAAACTAGATGGAGGGGGCAGGAATTTCATTGAGAAGATTGATTTCTGTCCCCGAACAGTTTTGGTGAACCAGGGTTCTGAGTTTGTTAGTGTGATAGATACAGATGTTGGTGCACAGGAAGTTGCTGGTGCTTTACATACAGATGTTGGTGAGGTAGATGATGGTGCGGTAGATAGAGTTGTTGTTGGTGATAAATGTAATGTTCTTCGTGTAATGTGTACTAATGCTCGCAGCTTAGGCAACAAGCTCAGCGAGCTAATATCAATAGTTTGTAGAGATGACTTGGACTTGATTGTAATAACAGAGACATGGTTCAGGGACTGTAATGACTGGGAAATAGCCATTCCGGGATACACGTTGTATAGGAAAGATAGGGCTGAGAGAAGAGGGGGTGGGGTAGCCATTTATGTTAAAGATAGCATAAAATCCACAGCGATCCAGAATTCATGTAAAGAGTTGGAGACTCTCTGGATCTGTCTGCAGAATAAAAAGGGATCAGTTACAAGAATAGGTGCAGTCTACAGGCCTCCGGGGCAATCTGAAGAGCAAGACAACATGCTAGTGGACGAGATTACCCAAATGGCAGTAAAGGGAGATATAGTAGTTATGGGAGACTTCAACATGCCTGATGTTGATTGGAATATCCCTTGTGCGTCCACATGTAGAAGTAGGAGCATCGTAGAAGCCCTGACGGGGATGTCCCTAAAACAGCTGGTGAAGGCGCCAACTAGAGGGGACAATATCCTAGACTTAGTATTCACAAATGGAGACCTGGTATCTGAGGTGAAGGTGGGAGAAAATCTAGGTTCCAGTGACCACCAATGTTTGTGGTTCGGAATCCAGACTGACTACGAGAAATCCCATTCTGCAACCAAAGTATTGGACTTTAGGAAGACGAAGTTTGAGGATATGGGAGAATATGTAAAGAAAGAATTAAAAGGGTGGGATAAAACACCGAGAGTGAGTACTCAGTGGAAGACACTCAAAGAAGTCCTCTTAAAGGCAACAAGATTACATGTTAGACAAATTAGCAAGAGGAAAAGAAAGAGAAATCCACTATGGTTTACTAGAGAGGTAAGAGCTATAGTGAAAGATAAAAAGTCTGCCTATAAGAGATATAAAGAGACTGGAAGTGAAGCGGACAGAGAAGGGTATAAAACTATACAGAAGAAGACTAAACAGATGATAAATGCTGCTAAAGCCTCAAAAGAGGAAGAAATGGCCAAATCTATTAAGAAGGGGAATAAAACCTTCTTCAGATATATCAGTGACAGGAAGAAGAAAAACTGCGGGATTACAAAAATTAACAACGGAAAAAATCAGTATATAGAAGAGGAAATGGCGGTCGCTGACCATCTGAATAACTACTTCTGCTCAGTTTTTTCAGACGGCGGCCCTCATAATCAGAAAATGGCTGAACACAGCATTGCCTCTAGTTGTATAATTTTAGCCCCAGTGTTTTCAGAGGCCGATGTTCTAGAGGAACTTGTCCGGCTAAAGTCAAATAAAGCGATGGGTCCGGATGGAATCCACCCTAGAGTTCTTAAAGAACTCCGATCTGTCATAGTTGGCCCCCTGACTAATCTGTATAACCAGTCCCTTCTTACGGGAGAAGTTCCTGATGATTGGAGAATGGCCAATGTTGTACCCATTCACAAGAAGGGTAGTAAAGAAGAAGCTAGTAACTACAGGCCAGTCAGCCTGACATCTGTAGTGGTAAAAATGATGGAGACTCTTCTAAAGAAGAAGATAATTGACCATCTAACAAAAAACAACCTGATGGACCCAAACCAGCATGGCTTCACTGAGGGCCGATCCTGTCAGACTAATCGCATTGATTTCTTTGACTATGTAACTAAAGTGCTGGATGAAGGTGGTGCTGTGGATATCGCCTACCTGGATTTCAGTAAAGCTTTCGATACAGTTCCCCATAAAGAGCTGATAGATAAACTATCAAGAATTGGACTTAACCCCTGGATAGTTCAGTGGATCTGCAGTTGGCTGAAGGACAGAAACCAGAGGGTTGTTGTTAATGGAGTGTATTCTGAGCAGAGACTGGTTACAAGTGGAGTGCCACAAGGATCTGTTCTGGGCCCTGTTCTGTTCAACATGTTTGTAAGTGACATAAGGGAAGGCTTGGCAGGGAAGGTTTGCTTGTTTGCTGATGACACAAAAGTGTGTAATAGGGTTGATGTTCCAGGAGGTGTCTGTAATATGGAGAATGATTTGGCACTATTAGATAAGTGGTCAAAACAATGGAAACTTCAGTTCAATGTTTCCAAATGTAAAATAATGCACTTGGGGAAAAGAAACCCTCAATCTGACTATCGTATTGGCAGTTCTGTGGTAGCAAAGACTTCAGAAGAGAAGGATTTGGGGGTGGTCATCTCTGACAGCCTCAAGATGAGTAACCAATGCAACCAGGCGGTGGGGAAAGCAAATCGTATGCTTGGCTGCATAGCTAGAGGTATAACAAGCAGGAAGAGGGAGATTGTGATCCCTCTGTATAGAGCTCTAGTGAGACCACATCTGGAATACTGTGTACAGTTCTGGAGGCCTCATCTGCAAAAGGATATAACTAAAATTGAGCGGGTTCAAAGAAGAGCTACAAAAATGGTGGAAGGTCTAAAGCATAGAACTTATCAAGAACGACTCAGAGATCTAAATATGTATAGTCTGGAGGAAAGAAGAGAAAGGGGGGACATGATTGAAACCTTTAAATATGTTAAAGGACTGAACAAGGTTCAGGAGGGAAGTGTGATTAATAAGAATCTGAATACAAGAACAAGGGGGCACAATCTGAGGCTAGTTGGAGGAAAAATCAAGAAAAACATTAGAAAATATTATTTCACTGAAAGAGTAGTAGAAACTTGGAACAAACTTCCAGCAGAGGTGGTTGATAAATCCACAGTAACACAGTTTAAACATGCCTGGGATAAACATGTATCTATCCTAAGATAACAATAAAGGAATACTAAAGGGCAGACTAGATGGACCAGGTGGTCTTTTTCTGCCGTCAATCTTCTATGTTTCTATGTTTCTATGTTTCTATGTAATCAAAAGGATGTGATGTTGTCTTTGTTTAATTTTAACCAGCCTTACCAAAGTCTTGTCACAACGGTTACCAAACAAATAGTTTTGGAAGCAGTGCCAGTGATAAGACTTTGTTATCCTAGACATTTGTAGTTGGGCTAGTTCCCTTCTAGACTACTGGAGTTTGATTAAGTCGGTTTCTGATAGGGACTTCTTATGTTTAGATTCAAGATTTTTTATACAGGCGATAATATCTTCTAGTTGAAGCAATAACCTCCTCTTTCTCATGGCTCCCAGTCTAATGAATTCACCTCTCAATACACACTTATGCTCCTCCCATACTGTAGGAAAGCACACCTCATGATCAGAAAACATTTCAAAATACTGCTGCAGTTGTAGGGCTAGTCTTTGGACCTGAACTGGATCATCCAGTAGTAGCTAATTTAGCTTCCAGGTGGGGGACCCAGCTTCCCTAGGTCCAACCGAAATCTGCATCCAAATTGGAGCATGATCAGACCAGGCTATAACGTCAATATCAACTTTTTGTACAGTATGCAGTAGGAACTGTTGTATAAAGATATAATAAAGCCGCGAGTATTTGTTAAGGCTAAACGAATAGAACATATAGTTTTTTGCCATGGGATACAGCGTTCTCCAGGATTCCTAAAGATCCCTATCCCTAAACATAGTTCGTATGGCACGTAATGCAGAGTAAGGTAGGGAAGAGGTGCCCGAGGAGGAACCATTGTGAGATTGAAATATCCTCCTAATATAAGAGAGCTTTCACAAAAGCTATCAAACACCGAAAACATTTGTTTGAAGAAAGAGACTTCTGATGTATTGGGAGCATAGATACTTGCGAATATATAAGTGCGTTGATATAGAGTACCCTTAATGAACACAAACCTACCCTCCAGATCGGAGTGAGTGTCCAAGAGATGCCAGGGTAATGAGGTTTGAATTAAAATTGCCACACCTTTTGCTTTAACCTCAGTAGAGGAAGCACCTGCCATGGTGTATACATTGTTTGACAATTTTGGAGGATTTGGTAGCTTAAAGTGCATTTCCTGGATGAAGGCTACATCTATGTGTTGTCAAGTCAAATCCCGCATAAGCATGGACAGCTTATAAGGGGAGTTGAGTCCCTTTGCATTGATAGTAAGAACATTTTTTATATTTGACGACATAATCAAGTATATCACAAGAAAATGCAAGCAAACTGGCATCTATTGACTCTCCCCTCGGGAATAGGAGAGGGTAGGTGAGAACATGTTTAGATCGAGAAAAACAGGTAAGAAAAAGGGAAAAGAAAAAGTATAGAACAGAAAGAGAGAAACAAAGGGTCATAAACACGGTAACGTAACGTGTCCTGGAAGATGGGGCAGTATCTAGCCCCAAATACCCAGAGGAAAGGTCACACGTGTGTCCTAAAAGGGCCAGGAGGAGACCAGCCATCAAAGAAATCAACCTAAATCAGTTGATATTTCATGGAAGCATGAGGAAAACCTCCCCCACCGCGGAACACCAAAAGATAGGAGCACTTAATAAGCATAAGAACAAAATAAAATGACAGTGCAACCAAAAACAATCGAAGTGTACAATCTCAAAATGATACCCAACAGTCGGACAGACATAAGTCAACTGTCCCAGTCTCTTGAGGGAGAGGCTCTCCTTTCTTATTAGAAGGCCCCCGGACCGTGTTCCATCTCTCTCTCTCTTTTCCTTTCCCAGCAACGCTTGAATTGGGTCAAGGATGGTGGTTCAACCGGGGTCAGGAAAACATCAGGAATTGAGATACCTAGGGACTTGCAGAAGGATGGAGTGTCCTCTAATTCGCAGAGAGTGGCTGTGACCCCCTGATGTTGCACAGACAGATGGAAGGGGTAGCCCCACTTGTACCTGATATCCAAATTTCGCAAGTGTGCAGTAATAGGCCGAAAGGTACGCCTCAGTTGGAGGGTTCTTGGGGATAGATCTTGAAAGAATTGTAAAGAGCATCCAGCATAGGAAATGTCCTGTAGATCCCTGCTTTTATGTAAAATCAATTATTTATCTGCAAAGCTCAGCATACAGAATATCACATCCATAGGAAGATCTCTTGGAGCACCTCTGGGTCTAAGCGAGCAATGCGCCCTTTCTATGTGCAGAGGTGGGTCAGATGGTAGGCCCATGACATCTGTGAAGATAGAATGCAATGCGCAATGCAAATCTTTAGCTCGCACACTTTCCACCAGGCCATATAAACGAATATTGCATCTATGACTCCTATTGTCCAAATCATCCAGTTGTACGAAAGCAAAGCAATGGTATCTTCTTGTTGTACAACCAGTTGTTATAAGTTGTGCTAACTCTCCAAGATTTCCTCTCTGTCATGTTCGAGGACATGTATGCGAGATCTAAGTTGGAAAATATCCCTTCTGACTTCTGCCAGTTCAAAATGCACCATATCTCTTATTTCTAGTACTAACGCTTTCATGTCATCTTTTGTTGTGAGATGACCTATATTATCTTTTGAAAGGTAGGGTTTAACCACTGCAGTAGCATCCGGAGAGAGTGTAGGGACTTCCCTCTGGGCGTCCATGTTGGGATTCGGAGGAGGGCTAGCGGGAGCTGATACCTCTTCTTGAAGCTCAGGGTTTTCCGTGGCAAGTTGCTGTGCCATCATAAGCTTGGCGGTGTCTGGTCCTGATTCTGCGTGCAAGCGAATCAGCAAAAAATTTGTGATCTTAGAAGATCGCAGAGTAACTTTTCTGTATCTTCTGGACATGTGGATATTTTAAGCTTCTAAATGCTGTTGAGTAGAGCAAGATCGGTTGCCTGCTGCTTTGAAAAAGCGGGAATTGTCAGCTGCGGTGCAGGGCCCACTCAGTTCACGCATCCATCTTGGCGTGCAATAGCTCCGCCTCCCCCAGGTTCAGTTTTTTGATCCAACTATTACCATAGATGTGACGGCCCCCGCGGCAGGCACCCACCCCTGTAGCGTTAGGGGGGCACCTACCAGGTCATTTACACCAGACAGACCTGGGCTGTTTGCCACTGGATCTAGCTGCACCACCCAGAGGAGGAGCGGTCAACCGGATTGGAAGACCTCCAGGTGCAGCCAGCCCAATGGGGAGCAGTGACCTGGGTAGGGACTCGCACTTCTACCCACTGGAACAGGTCACCGCAGAGCAGCTATGGTCCCCTCTGCTGCAAAGTCTCTGCTGGGCAGGCACTAACCTCTTTGCCTTGTCCTGGGGAACGGATTCAGGTCCTTCTGCAACAACAATGCCGTCTCCTCCTGGCAGGAACTCACCCCTCTGCCCAGGTAAAAACAACACCACCTTTAACCAGGCGCTTTTGGCTACACCGGCCTGGTGTCATTAATCCCCAACCCTCCCAATAACAGAGCCTAAACATCTGCTTTAGGGGTAGGGAAAAACATCTAAGTTTATTGAATGGGATACCAGGCCTTTCACAGCCTTCATTCAACTCATGGTGACATGAATATAACAAAATACCATAATACACAGAAGACAAGACATACAACAAACATAACAGGGTATAATAATTTTAGGGTGTAGGATGGGGGAGTATAATGAAAACATTGGAGAGAAACTGAAGGTCCCAGAATGCAACACTGACATATTTGCATACTCGCATGTGACACAGCAATGCTGCAATGTAGATCACCAACCAATAGATGACAGTGCATAGTACAATGCTGCAATGCAAGTTTCATCCAATAGAAGGCAGTGCATAGTACAATGCTGCAATGCAAGTTTCAACCAATAGATGGCAGTGCATAGTACAATGCTGCAATGCAAGGTTCAGCCAATAGATGGCAATGCATAGCACAATGCTGCAATGCAAGGTTCAACCAATAGATGGCGAGGTTGAGTTCAAAGGACTTGAGACTGAGACAGGAAAAGTCCATAGCAGATGTATTGCTGGAATGTCCATGTAATCCCACAGTCCTCATATATCACAGGGATATGAAAGTTGAACCTCCAGTTCCTTCACAATAGATGATCTAGGATGTGCACAAACTACTTTTTTTCATAAGAGTACATCTGTCAATTCTTTTTTACATTTCTCTAGCGCACACACCACACATGTTAAAAAAGCAATTCCCTTAGGACAATATCTTCGAGTACATCATAATTGCTCTACCGAAGCAACATTTTTGGAAAATTCTAAGGATTTGTCTTAACATTTCTGTGAAAGAGGGTATCCCAACTCATGTCAAAAAAGGTTAAGAGAGTTAAGGGATCTAAATGTGAGGATCTACTCTGCTCAGGTAATTTAGTTCACAAAACTAACAAATAAATAGCACCGATTACCACCTATAATGCACAGTGGGATAATATACTCACCATATTCCACAAACACTTAAATATTTTACAGTCGGATGACACATTATATAAATAAGTGCACGTCCTTCAGTAATTGCCAGGAGGTCCCAGAACATTTCCAACCTTTTGGTACACAGTCACTACACCCTGCCTATCCAAGATATATATGTTCCTAAATGTGTGGGCAGCTACCCCTGTGGTGGCTGCTCCATTTGTCAATATATGATTCCCAGCAAACAAATATTTAGTCCGGTCATGGATAGGGATCTGGTATTCAGAGGCTTTATCAATTGCTGGACTAATAATTGTGTATATGCCATAAGGTGTTCCTGTGACAAGCTTTATGTAGGTCTACACAAAAATGGAAACTAAGGAGGCAAAAACTTCTATCACTGATACGAAATGCAGAGAGCGATTCAGGTAAGGGTGCTATATTATGCAAATGTTTTTACTCATACATGTTTTCTGCTTGTGACTTTGCATTTTTCTTAGATTCATAATATCGTCATCCTATTTGTTCTGAAGTTTGGGACAAATCATAGCTTGAAGGACTTTTACCTTTCCTGAACCAGTTTCCCGCATGAAAGATATCCCATGATGAAGCTTGATGAGGAGGTGATTGTGATACTCTTTTGTTATGATATGGAGAAGTGCTCCATTGACTACATAGATGGAGAGAAAATAAACATTTTTTCAATGCACTATTCGTATGTATTAGAACATCTAATTTGGAATAACGTGAGGATGCATATAATCATCATTCAGTTTGCTCTGAGGCCTGGGTTTCATCGTTTGTTGGAGGACCCATAGTGTGTTATATACAAGAAACAACTTTTGATATTGTCTAACGAGGCGATGATTATAATGAAAGCCCATCACAATATCTGGGTTTTATAAAATGTTGGAGGATGCACTTCATCTCATGTTTGAGAAATATATATCTTTTTTGACGTCTTATGAGGTGGTATTGTGATTACAATATCAATGGAAAGAGAAGGGAAGAAAAAAAAAAACTTCACCAACCATGTTGATGGAGTAGAGATTACCCTCTCATTAATTATGCACTAGCATGGATCTGAACTTTTAAAATGAAGCAATGAGATGGTGGTTTTTTGATGGAGTGATGATGACAATTGATGGGATATCGCCTAAACAGACATTTTGTTGGAGGATATAAATGGAGGGATCACTCTCAATTGGTCCGTAAAATGCTCCATGTGAATAATCACCATTTGATAAATGAAGATGATGGTCATCCATCAAAGGAGTACAGATCCAGACCATATTCCATTTTGATCACATCTTAAGGAGGACTGATATCTAATATATATTTTTTTTATCTAACAGTGAAAACGAATCAAGAGAATAAAAATTATTCTTCAATATAATTTTTGTGGTCAAAGTATGGAAGGACTTAATGATTATTAATCATGGATTATTCTATGATTTGGAATTTTTATGTATGCCATTGACCTCAATTACTAACATTATATATGCATTTTCAAATGTAATAGATGTTCAATTGTAGCATTAGGTCTAGTCATCATAGCCTCTTTTTTATTGGAGTGTTTGTACGTTCTAACACCAATCCACATTTGTCACGTAAGTATATAAATGGATGGTATTTGTGCTTGTTATATGTTAGCATCCGCTGTACCAGTGTATAGATGATTATTATGATGTAATTATCTATATTTTTATGTGATGTGATGGATTCCTTCACTCCCATGACATGTGGCCACAATACTTGGTCATGTGCCACGGGATTGCGGGAGTTCATCCAGAATGCTTCTCAAGTATTGTTGTATTTGAATAACTTATATGGAATTTAGTGGTATGCGGGCTATAAGCCACCTCCTTGTGCATTGATTGTGAGATATTATTTTGGGTGTTACTGTCAAAAATATATTGTCTATTTTGGCTGTGCTCCGTTTTTCTTGTGAAAACAGAGAGCAATATACAGCCGGTTGTAGGAGCCTACACTTCTGTGCAGAAATTATTGCATTATTGTGTGTTATATCGACATAATAAGTATACTCTTTAATAACTAGTGATTTGTATTACTGAATATTGTGTGTGGCAATATGGGGATTGAGACTATGTATACATGTATAGTATTGGTATCACTATTTATGCATGATAACCAATTTATCGCCTTGAATTACATAGACAAAATAAATATATTTTTCACAGATCTGCATGATCATACAATGTGTGTGGTAATATGGGGATTTGATATTATGTAGACATGTGTAGTATTGTTTCGGTACTGCTACATTTCTTCTCCCCTAATTTGGTTTGTAGAATGATTCCTTTGTTTCAGTAGATTCATTCAGTCTGTTCAAGTGTTCACATAGTAACAATATACTCCCATGTGTATTCTATTACCATCTGAATAGACGGTGATTCATGTGACTTTTTCTATCTGTTGATTGGTGCCCGAATGATTCAAATACTCTAACCTTTATCCGACCACTTAGCCCCTGAAGAAGCCTGTATAGGCGACATGCGTTGGGAGGTGGGGCTCGAGAGGGTTTTGTGCTGGTTTAGTCCTTGCTCTACTGATGGTTACTTTTGATTCGCTTTTGATAATATACTTTTCTTCTTTTTGTACTTTGTTTTTCACATGCACTTTTGTGATATACATAGTATTTTATACTTCTTATAGGTCTTTGCACCTTGAGATTCACTGTGATTTTTTCACTTATCACATGATATTTACCATCAGCTGATCTATCAGATTTTTGTATCTGACATATATATATATATATATATATATATATATATATTTATATTTATTTATTTATATATGTTCTTACTCTATTTTAGAGATACCATTTTTGCACATATATATGCATTAGACTTATACCCGCTCTTACCCTCCAATTTTGGTTTTTAGATGTTTTTATAATGTCATCTGTATGTATTATTTTCTTTTTCATTAACATTTATATTTTTGGATACTTATATTTGAGAAGAATGCCTCCATTATCAGACTGTCTTTTTAGGAACCTTCTCCCTTAGTTAGTGTAGCTGTTGTTACTGCAACTGCATCAGAATCAACACTACAACATGGACCAGGAGTATTGCTACCACTGGCAAATGGAACCTGTCTTAGTCCCGCATCATTTGTTGACCCCATTCTCACTGTGTCCACTGTGTCTGTGGCACACTAGCTTACTCCTCAGCATTCTGCTGCTCTTGCAACTCAGCAACAGCAGAAATTAGAGCAGTTGCAAATTCCAAAAGCTCATTGTTAGCGGCGGTAGAGGTGGTGAGGCCCATCCTCATCCCTGTTTCCCATTCCTGTCCCCCCCAGTTTTTCCAGCATCATCATCATCACCACCACCACTAGTCCATACATGCTGCTGCTGCTCTATTACAAATATATCACTGCTTCTTGAAAGAGGTGATGAGCAATGTGACAGAGGCCCACTAATGTAACACTTGCCATTTCTTGGTGATGTGAAGAAGGCAGACCTGCAGCAGTAGCAACAGGCACAGGCAGCTGATCTGTGCTCCTGGTGGTAGTGGTGGTGGTATTCTGTCTGTGCCTGCTATCCACCACCAGTTCTGGCTTCTTTAAGATCATGTTCCACTTGGACACTGCCGTGAAGGGAAGGGTACTCCCAGGGCCAGAGGAATGGTGTGGACTCCCTTGTCCACTAGTCTGGATGCTCTCAAATAGTTCCCTTACCACTCCACTAACACTAGTACCACCAGCTACTTCCCCAATACTGTTTTACTATTACTACTAACACCAACCACATCAAGTTCAGCCCCAGAGTCTTCCTCCTCACAGTCACTAATAATATGAGGGTATTGATTACCCCCTCCTTTACTCCTAACACTAACAAGCTGCTGGACCTTCTTAGTAGTAGTAGCTATGGGACACTGCTTTGGGATGGAGGTGTGACTTAGGGTCCCATGACATCACATTTGGCATCATCTTCTACTCCCCCCCGTCACGGCTTTTGCAAGAACACTCAGACAGTAAGGTAAGGTTTAAAAGCTTTATTGAAAATAAATGGAACAATCACCCTACTCAGATCCAGATGAGCTCCGTGCCTAGTACTTCCCAAATCTGACTCAGGTCAGGATGTATGGATATCACAGTGGTAATCAACAATAGGACTCTGTAGGCTTGATCCGTGTACAGGTTCAGGAATAAGTAGAACCGCAACAGCCCCACACTGCAACTAGGTGAGAAAGGGTGATGGATAACTGCCGGGCAAATCCCTAGGAGGCTAGGGATAGCGAAGGCATCACAGACAGGACACTGGCAGTGACCGGACCCTAGAATGCTAGGGTTAACGAAGGCAACACAGAGAGGACTCTGGCAGTGACCTGACCCTAGAACTCTAGGGTTAACTGAGCCAACACAGACAGGACTCTGGCAGTGACCAGACCCTAGAACGCTAGGGTTAACGGAGGCAACACAGACACTGGCAAGTGACCAGACTCCCACAGACCCCTGGTGACTACGGGGATAGACAGGCCAGGCAGGCATTGTATAGTATAGCAAGTGGGAGTAGGTGGAATGGGATACAGGGTGCGCACCCTGACAGATCAGAAGCCAGCGTTGCCCCAATTTGTACACACGGACATAGTCAGCCATTCCAGTCAGAAACCGAACCAGATACACAGCCAGGTCGGTACACATGGAGTTAGTCAGCCAGTCCTAGGGCTAGATTTAAAGGCAGCCGTTAGTAAAAAAAAAAATCACTAACAGGTGCGTTAAGTTTCATGTAGCAATTCAAAGATCCGTCTAAAGAACAGCTAACGGCAGTTTCAGAATCCTTACGACCGATACACTTACGTGCATTGAGACACATGGAACAACATCCCCCAGACCCATTCAAAGGCTTGCGGTACTGTTAACGGCTGAAAAAAAGACACACCTAACGGCAAAAAGTTAAGACCCACTTTTCTCAGACACTTAACGGGCAAAACCAAACACCCGTTACATAGGAAAATACACAAAAATGCTAACCGCACAAGCATGTAAATGGAAAAATTAACCCTTGCAATGCCAAAACAACACAAAAACATGGACAGACAACACAAATCACTGTCACACAAAATAACAACAATCAACACCACAGGGACAAGGACCCCCCAAAAACACAACATGACATGGAATAATGGGGGTTATCACACAAAGCGGACACCTGCAAATACAAGCTCACCTGTGCAACATCAACACACAACATGCACCCCACAACTACACACCCACAAATGGCAGACACATATCAAGCACAACACACCACATCTTATAACACACACACACACACCTGCAAACACTTACCTGGACAAAAACAACTCTCCATTGGTCAACACTCACCTCATCACCACACCTACACAACGCCCTATCAAATACTTAAAGGGATAACTCACCACACTCACTTGTGGCTTGTTTTCCACTCAGGGAGGGAGAGAGAGAGAGATAGAGAGAGAGATAGAGAGCACAATCAGTATGTTGGGTTACATATTGTTGCGAATACTGCGGCGAAGGCGTGCAAGGGAGAGAGCTAGGGAACATCAGCAACCCCCAGGCATGCCTGATCAACAGCCATCACCTGTTGCAAGTGAGGAGGCTCTGGCTCAGCAGCCACACAGGAGTCCATCCCCACCTGGAGGACAGCACCTGCCTGCAGATGCACAGCTGCAGCAACAGGATGCTCCACAGCAGCAGAGGATGTATAGACGACCACCAAGGCCCAGGGTATACCGCCCAAGGGTCACCCTCTTTGGAATGACCAATGATGAGGTCATTGATCGCTACAGGTTCAGGCCTGACAGCATCATTGCCTTGTATGAGGTCATCAAAGATCAGGTGGATCCCATCTACATCCACAACCATGCCTTATCTGACCTGCAAAAACTACTGTGTGCCATACACTTCATGGCAAGTGGGGCCTTCCAGTCCACTGAGGGTTACGCATCTGGCATGTCACAGGCCACATTCTCCAGAGTGCTGGCCCAGGTCCTGCCAGCCCTCAAAAGCAAGGTCAGTACCTATATACATTTCCCCACCACCGACATGGACTGGATACACATCAAGCAGGCCTTTTACACAAGGGGAGGCATGCCCAAGGTCATGGGTGCTATAGATTGCACCCATGTCCGTATTAAAGCCCCAGCATGTGACACACAGCTATTCATCAACAGGAAGAACTTCCACTCTATCAATGAGCAGATTGTGTGTGACAGCCATATGAGGATAATGAATGTCTGTGCAAAGTATCCTGGCAGCTCACATGATTCATACATTCTACAAAACTCCTCAGTCCACAGAGATTTCGAGAATGGAACTTTTACAGGGGGGTGGCTTTTGGGTGAGTTCACAATACAAAATCACACCACATACACAGGCGTACACACAACGCTGCTCAGCATGCACCTGACCCACAGCTAGTACATCCACCACACAAAACATCATTCACACAACATGTGCTCCCTGTCTCACCGTGTCACTCACATTACACAGGTGATGCTGGCTATGGCAGCAAGTCCTGGCTACTGACCCCTGTGGCCAATCCCCAAACACATGCCCAGGAAAGGTACAAACAGGCTCATGACAGAACAAGGAATGCCACTGAGCGGACCTTTGGCCTCCTCAAGTCAAGATTTAGATGTCTGGACCACTCTGGGGGAGCACTGCAGTATGCACCTGCAAAGGTGTGTCACATAATTGTGGCGTGCGCAATACTGCACAACATCGCAGTGGACACCAGGCTGCTGGATCACATCCAGGACCCCCCCATACATGAAGTGCCCATGGACATCGGCCATGTGGAGGAGACCTTGAGAGGGGCTCAGATCAGAGACACGCTCATCACAGAACACTTCACCTGTGAGTATAACACAGACATGCAAACAATCCATGCAAGTCCCCTATCAGTCCTGTGACACTAACCACACTGCACATTATGTTCTGTCTCACCCCACAGGAACATTGACACAGCACTGCACTGGCAGCAGCATGGCCCCAAACATCAACCATACCATGGACGTGGCAAATTGTGTGAGTGGATTCAAAAACCATCCTCCATTCCACTCTCCACGTTGACATACAGACCCCAAGGATATCACGCACACCCCCAGGAGAAACAAGGTACAACATATAACCCATGTTCATCACCTTACAGGGCTTGATTGACAGCAACTAACTGGATATGCCATGATCATAGCCTGAGCAACCATGCTAGCCCAGTAGCGAAAGAGTATTATCCAATGCTATGCATCGGATAATACTCTGGCACATCAGGGGTTAAAGGGCCATTGGACTCAATATGGGACCTGTACTGTGCTAGAGCTGAGAAGAGCAGCAGAGGGGTGGATGTACAGTGGTATTGTCACACAATGTAGAGGTCATGAAACGTACATCAGATTACCAGGGACTCCATGCTGACCTGTGAGTGTGCAGACATATGTGCCCCCGACATGAATACACACATCAACAAATATGTCCTAATAGTTCCATGGAAAAAATGACATTGGGCTGCCACTGTCACTTTTTCACAGTGCAGCCCAATGTCATTAATTCCATGGAGCTCTCAGAACACTTGTTGATGTGTGTATACATGTCAGGGGCACATATCCATAGGGCTGGTGCACATGTCCTTAAAGAGGTGATACAGGGGACATACTTCCACAGTGAATTCCTGTCCACAGTATCTGTGTTGCTTAGTATAATCAATGTTCTGAGATTTTGCTCCACTTTGACATATCTCGGTACATGGGCTACATCAACGAACAACCAGACTAAGTGGACATGTGTTATCACTGGTGAAGTCTGTTACACCCTTAGTGAAACAACAACTCAACTTACTCGAGACCCCAATGCTCACCCCAGGATATCAATGCGTGTGCTACACATTGAAATCCTAGGTTAAAAACATTGGCTTCCCCAGTAAGTCAGTTGCACAATGAGTGTATGAATCCAAGACAATATTGATGCATGTCCCATTTATCTGTCCTGCTTGTTATGTCCCTGCTAAGTCACATAGCTGTTTGGTTATCCCATTAGCCCTCTGAGTGCCAGAGTGGTCCCCAACTCATTTCTTTATAATGCGTTGCCTACCACTCTGGCACCTAAAGGGTTAAACACAACATATGATGTAGACGAATGTTCAATGTTGTACCATTTGTTGTGCTAAGGGGTATGTTTTGTTGTTCAAATTCAACACACAACATCGCCATATAACACAGTGGTGTAATATGGCTCCAGGGATGTATTTCCAGTTGAATTTTACAACGGTGTGTGTGAACCCATGTTGTAGCATCCCACAAACATTTCACCCAGGCAGAGGTTGTGTTCACTGCATTGTATGGCAATGCATTGGAGACAACCCTGCCACCCAATCCATAACTGAAGACACAGCAAATCAGACAGGAATAAAAAAAAAAAAGGTTTCTTTATTGAGGGGAAAGTTAAAAGGTTGGGCCTTTCATTTTTTCCTTCTTGGGTGGGGGCCTTAGCCTGGGTGCCAGAGGTGGATGCCCTTGTTGATCGCCTGGTCACCCTCTGCCCCCTAGGTGTGGCTTCAGGGGTAACACTGGAGGGGGTGGTGGTTGCAGTAGACCCCTCCGTGGAACACAAGTTCTCCCTCTCCATCCTCAGGTTCTGCCTGCGGTTGATCTCCCTCAACTCCACAAGTACCTGTGTCAACATGTCCATTAGACCAGTCCTGAGCTGGTGGAGTTGTGTGTTCCCCCTGGCCACCTCCGACTCCAGGGCTTGGATTCTGGTCTCCAACTGGGCTATATTCCTCCTGGATTGCCTCCTGCTCCTGGTGATGTTGCCATCTGTGCTCCTGCTCGACCAGAGTAGTCTCCTCTGAAGGGCCATACACTCCGTCTCCATCCCTGTGAGGCGTTCAGTGCTGGAGGTGGATGTGCCCAGTGTCCCTGGTGCTGCTGTTTCCTCTGCTGCTGAGGGTGCTGTTTCCATTGCTGCTGGAGGTGCTGTTTCCTCTGCTGCTGGAGGTGCTGAATCCTCTGCTGCTGCTGGACGTGCTGTGGCTGCTGTGACAGCTGTTGGAGTGGTTGGTGCAGATGATGGGCATATTCCCACCACATCAAGTGATTCTGAGCTGCCCAATGATGTGTGTGCTGGTGGAGGTGTGAATATGTCCCTGGGTAGGGGGCACTGGGGCTCACCAATCAGGCCCAGGTGTGGGTAGTCCAGTGACCAAGGGTTATATGGTGTCCACTGATAGGTGCTTGGACCCCACCTGGGATCATACCTTGGGGCATGCTGTGGAGCCATCCAGGAGGGTGTGTTGATCTGGGAGGCATATGGCCCATATTGGGTGGTGGCCACTGTCCCTGGCAGCCATTGCCTCCCTGGCGGTGGTGGTGCTGCTGATGGAGGTTAGTAGCTGGTGGAGGTGGCTGGATACATCCACCTCTCCTCCTGTTGCATCCAGCCACTGTACTGGGGAGGTTCAGCTTAGAGGGGTGCAGCCTGTGGTAGTCCAGCTTGGAGGGGTGCAGCCTGTGGTGGTCCAGCTTGAAGGGGTGCAGCCTGTGGTGGTGCAGAAGGTGGTGGTGCAGCCTGTGTTGGAGGGGATGGGGATGGTGGGTATGGTGACCACCGGCTGGTCCCCTCCTCTGTGTACTCCTCACTGGGGGGTGACAAAGCCTCCTCCACTGGCTCCCGCTGGGCTTGATGGCCGTAAGCTGTGTGGAGAAATAATATGTTGTGATTAGTGACCTTATCCATATGTTTTTGGAGACAGTTATACTTTGATATGTGTTGAAGAAAAATATATGTGTTTCGGTTAATCCCCTTGGGTAAACAAGGGTACTCCCTCTGCTGAAAGGTGTTGTTTGAGTTATTACGGGTGAAGGTTTCATTTTGAGGTGCAATATCACAGTGGCCCGAAATAGTACAGTGGGGCTGTTGCAACACCCTACCATGTAGATATCTGGTCCCTGTACCAGAGCTGTCCGTATGATTGTGTAGTAACAGCACCACTGTAAAATTTCAGGCCACTGGGATATTGCCCCTGATATATCCATGTCTGAGCTGTGATACCTTTTGAATCAACACATCTTGCAGCAGTAGGAATACCATTGTTTAACTCGGGGGGTGAATCCAACAACATATATTTGTCTTCACAACTTGTAGGGATGGCTATCCCTCCAGGGGGATAGCAAAGGTTAAGTCCACCTTGATGTCAGATTGTAGACATTGTGAAAACAGATGTTGTTCGCTGTTAGTCCTATCCCTACTACCCTCATGGTTGTTCAGATATTGCTCTATGTGACAGATGTAGATTTCAGTCATTTGTCCACACGAGGGCTCTTCAGCAGAGCCAAAATCGCCCCATTTAGAGAACAATACTTAATTGGAATGGTGTACAGAGTGTGCATGGTTTGCAAGCACATTCTGTGGACCATTCCAAAGAGGTATTTATCTCGAAATGTTGTGACTTTGGCTCTGCTGAAGAGCCTCCGTGTGGTCAAATGACAGATATCTCCACCTGTCACATAAAGCAATATCTGTATAACCTTGAGTGTTGGAGGGATAGGACTTAGATCGAGACACATCTTTTTACGATGCCAATGATATTACATCATGATGACATTACCCATTGCTATCCCATTACAGTCACACACAAGTAGAAATGGTCATATATGTATGTGGATATGTACCCTTCATATGGATACAGTAATATGCTTCCAAGATGTGAAGCCAGAGAGCAGTTCAGTAGGTGTGATTGCCTTACTGGCTATATATGTGCACCCATCCAACAATACATTGGATTGATATGATGGATATGAACATACCTCGTATATCCCATCTACGTAGAGTGTGATATACTATGTATGTGTATTTGGATGGTAGCAATGTTGGTTGATTTGTGATGGGTGCACATATCTGGCCAGTAAGGCAGTGAACTGATCTCTGTGTTCACATCGTGTTGGGACATATTTAGAAACATTTGAATCCTAGGGGCAACAATCAAGCCAGTAGTGAGGGATATCTTTGATTGAGGCCTGTTTTTCTCTGTGTATGAGCCCAAACATCCTTCTGTGTGAGGCAACCGTACTCAATCCTAGATATCCATCAGTCATGGCCTGTTGGTGACCAAGGTAAATTGGTTGCTATTTGTTTCCCATGTGTATCCTGCAAACAGCGGCTGGTGTACCATCCATCCATGGCATCAGCACCCCTGTGGATCCATGTGGGAATCAGATGTGGGATATGTAATTTCAAGTTAGAGTAAATGATTGCAGCCACAACACCAAGGCTCACTTCATCCACCTTTAATTCTGTGGAATAGTTTTCGGCCTGTGTGTTGCACATACAAGCATTTATTCTCTGGAACACTGTGATGTGTGACCTGATCCACCCTTTTTGTGATTCAGTAAGCGGTGATGTTGAACTGATGAAGTGAACATGATGGTGATTTCTCTAGTGATCTCCTTTCCCCATTTCCAGTGTTTTCCATGGAGTCTGTACAATGGGACCCTATCAACTTGATTCTTGTTTGGGCATATTCTCCATAGACTAACACTGGTTTTGGTGAAGTGAGGGTGTGTGAGGGTTACTTTGTCTCCACCATCTCTTTGTCACAGCTTATTGAATGTCCCCTGTGTAGCATGTGATTGTTGGCCTATTGACTTGTTTGTTGTCTGGTTAACCCTTTGAGTCCCAGAGGGGTTGCCAAAGCATTGTTGATTGATGCATTGATGATCCCTCTAGCACTCAAGGGGTTAGGTGCTGACTTCCCTGTGGGGACATGGGTGACACTGTGTGTGAACAGTGATGATATTTAACAGACAACATTTTGAACATCATGGTTTGTGTATTGTGTGTGATGATCACAGCAACAGGAGGGTTGAAGTAGGACTTTGACAGGTTTGTCCGAAGTTGGACCTCGACAGTTGTCCTGGTGTTGTGTCCTGTTTTTAACCCTCAGGGTGCTGTGTTGGTGCAGTTGTATGGATGAGTCATGGGCATGTGTTTTGGTGTGACTGTGTGTGCAGCTGGTGTTGGTTGATGTAGTGTGTTGTTCTGTAGTGTTGCACTTACCGGTAGTGTGGAAGCTTCTCTCATTCCCAGTGTCAGCTTCTTCAACGACCCCCTCGATCAGGGTCGGGGACATGGTCTGCCACACCATCTCCTCCCAGCCGCAGAAGGTGATAGGGATGGTTGGGCCACCTCCAGTGCCTCGGGCGTGCTTGACGAGCTCTGTCATTTTGTTCTTCACCACCCTCCGGCAGTCGCCCCATCGCTTTTTGATGAACTCCACGTCCCACCTGCATGGAGCCACCGCGTTGACCCGGCTGCATATCTGGTTCCGCCCTGACAGGCCAGGGACCTTCGCCGTAGGGTGGAGAACACTATGCCTCTCCAGGACAGCTTCCACGACAGCCGTGTTCTCCTCCTTTCCTCCTGTATTTGGGGTCCCTGATCTTGCCTTCGTCATCTCCGGTATGGTATGATTCAGAGCCAGAGTGCCCTGTCTGGTCTGACCCTGACTGTGTGTGTTGCTCCCCAGCAACTACCCCTCGTCCCACTTCAGGTTCTGTCCCTGTCCTGTGTGTGCCTGCTCTTGTTGGCCGGGTCCCCCTCCGCCCTGCGGATCTCCCTCTCCCACCCCTGTTCTGCTCAGGGATACCCTCCTGACCTTCCTCCTCCTCCACTACTCTCCCCATCCCTCTCTCCTGCCCTCCTCTCCTTGCCATCACTCACCCACACTCACTCACACCCAGGCACTCCCACAGGCCCTCACAGATGCACTCGATCCACTCACTCTCTGTCACACACTTTCACTCACAGATTTACACTGTAGAAATAAAATGTAAAATGTGTAAGGTGTTATAAAATAAAAGGACTATGTGTATGTATGTGTATGTGTTTGTGTTTGTATGTGTATATGTAATATGTGCAAAGGTGTAATATGTGTCGTATTATGTGCAATGCTCTCCTCTCTCCAAACTCAAAAACTCCTCTACCTCCAATGAATGCTTCTGTCTCCCTCTCTCTGATCACTATCCTCCACTCCTGGGTTCTGATATCTAGCTCTGAAGAATTCGATAACAGACAGTGTGTGAGGGTTATTTTTGGGTATATATAGGTGTATTTGAAGTTTTTTGATACATTGGGGCTTTGTGATTGGCTGTGTGTTTGAATTTGTTTTTGCATCAATCAGGGTTGCTAGACAACGGCAGCTGTTATGTTACATGTTGTTTTGAGCCATGTTATTGTGGGATTTGGCCGCCCGTTGTGCATTAACATGAGCGACAATGGTTTTTGTGTTACGTGTTTTGTGTGTGCCTACACTCGATAGCTATTCTCGTAGAGTACCTATTGAATCTGCCGTAATTCATGTATTATCTGCGAGCGATGTGCCTTTTTCACTTAGTGGCTGGTTTAACATGAGCCTTTAAATCTAGCCCCTAGCTGGTAACGGAATTGGATACTCAGCCAAGCCAGGTCGGTACACATGGAGTTAGCCAGTCCTAGTCAGTAACGGAATCAGATACTCAGCCAAGCCAGGTCGGTACACACAGAGTTAGTCAGCCAGTCCTAGTCGGTAATGGAATCGGATACTGAGCCAAGCCCTGTTAGTACACACAGAGTTAGTCAGCCAGTCCTAGTCGGTAACGGAATTGGATCACAGGAGCGTCAGGAACTGGGAGCGTAGTCAGGAAAACCGGGTCATACACTGAACAGGAACAAGTACTAAACAAACGCTAGGCAGGGGTACACCATGAAAAGGCACTGTAAAGATGACAAGAGTGAGTTCATAAAGGCAAGCCCTGGGAGGAGCCAGAGTCCCAACACCAATAAGAATAAGGCAATGGTAGACCCGGAAGTAACAATGTTGCCCAGCAGCTGGAATCACGGGCACCGTGATACCCCACTCCTAAGTATTACAAGACACACTAGCAGCAGGTTCAGCAGTGGTGGCAGCAGGTTCAGCACTGGCAGCAGGCACAGCACATCTGACAGCAGGATCAGCAGTGGTGGCAGCAGGTTCAGCACTGGCAGCAGGCACAGCCCTGGTGGCAGAATGGGCAGCACGTCTGACAGCAGGCACAGTACTGGTGGCAGCAGGTTCAGCACTGGCAGCATGCACAGCACTGGTTGCAGCAGGGGCACCATGTCTGACATCAAGACCAGTACTGGTTGCAGCAGGCACAGCCCCCGTGATAACAGGAGAAGCACATCTGGCAGCAGGCACAGCTCTAGTGGAAGCAGGAGCAGCATGTCTGGCATCAGGTACAATAATGATGGCAGCAGGGGCAGCACATCTGGGGGGCCTGGACAACATTGGTTCTGTAGTGCTCACTTCTTCCTCCTCAGACTAAATGGACACAAAAAGGTCCTTACAGTTCATATTTTTGTTATTTTTAAAATTGCTCATAGCGATAGCAGTCACTATTAGCCTCTCCTGCCTCAATTTTCCAAACAAATAACAGAAGAACAGCACAGCACGTCTACATCACTACATAGCTACTACTTTTGTGTTCCACTTCTTGGAATACATCATGTTTTTATAACGAAAAGGAAAAAACACATAAATCAATTAGTAGAAACTTTCTAGCCATTGAAAAAATGGTGAAGAATTATGCCCAATCTGCAAAAAATGCAAAGATTATAATTGCTGGTGTTAAAATGGGGTTTCCCATGAAAAAAGCAGAAAACAATGTGGTTTTTGAAGGATTTCTCATGGGAACATGGTGAGAGCATTCGCCCACCTCTATCCATCTCCTGTCAGTGGTGTGGATAGGCAGAGCAGAGAATGTCTCTGAAAATAATAAATGATAAAACAAATTCTGGTATGAAAAGTTTCTTAGATAGTCAGGGTTTTTTTTTATCTCATTGTAACTGAAATGTCACCTCAGGATACTGTAAGATTTTCTGTAATATCCTGGGATGCGAGTAAAAGTGAGATGAGGTAGATGTCTTTTCCCTCTAGAATATCTCTCTTGTGGCTGGGCAACATGTGAGCTGGTGTTATTCGGGGAGAAGTAGGAAATGTACCTGTCGCTGATGAGGGGAACAGAATCATTGAGATGGCTGATGATGATGTGGAGGAGTTTTCTAGGTTTGTCAGTCAGAACTGGATATCTGATACCACTGTAGTCAGGTTGGTTAAAAGTTGATGAAACTGAGATAAGTGGGGAGATTCAGGTGAGGCCGGGTATCTCTGTGATGGTGTAGAAAGTGGAAATAAGGTGCAGAACTGCTCCACTTTTCTTGCTGGGGCAGAGTATGGAATTTCACTTTAGTGAGTCTCGCTATTGTCCAATCTTCCATGAAGGGTGGACAATTGACCAATCATGTCCTGACTACTGGAGTAGATGGGGGGGCAGGTGATTGGGCCTCAATGTTTGGCGATCAAATATCGCTTGATTCAGCCATAACTACTTGATGAAAATTATGGGTGAAATAAGGAAATAAAAATGATAAACTGAATTGGATAAGAGAGCTTAAATCGGCCTCTTGGAGAGGTAAGATGGGGGCAAAGCCTTTGGCCTCTGTGAGGAGGTAAGGTTGGTTATTTAAAGAGGTAAGGGGACATTCTCAATTTTTATCATAGAACTAGTTGTGGGTGAAATCTCTTGCCATGTTCCCGCAGGAAATTACGTGAAAACCACGTTGTTATCCACTTTTTCATGGGGAAAATCCTCTTTAAAACCTACGATTAAAATCTTAGCATTTTTTGCCCAAAATATTTCACCATTTTTTTTGATGGCTAGAAAGTTTCCGCTCATTGATTTACATGGTTTTTGCCTTTTCACTATAAAAAAGTGATGTATTCCAAGAAGTGAAACACAATAGAAGCAGTTACAGAGCGAGGTAGACACGATGTGCTGTTCTGCTGTGATTTTGAGGCAAAATTGAGGTTGAAGAAGCTCATAGTGACTGCTATCTCTATGAGCAGGATTCAAAATAATAAACGGAGGAACTGGAAGGACCATTATATGTCCACTAAGTCTGAGTCTGAGGAGGAAGTGAGCATTACAGAAGCAATGTTGGCCAGTCTCAGTAAATCACCCCTAGGGTTTTTGGGGAAATTACTGTCAAGGGAGGAACAAAAGGGTAGTACTAGTGAGGGCAGGACAGTCAGCTGCAAGATGTGCTGTGCCTGCTGATAGACATGCTGCGCCTGCTTTAAGATGTGTTGCCCCTGCTGCCAGTGCCACCACCAGTGCTGTGTCTGCTGCCAGTACTGCCCTGCTGCCACCAGTATGGTGCTGGCTGTCAGACTTTCTTCCCCTTCTGCCAGTGCCACCATCAGTGCTGTGCCTGCTGCAAGTGCTGAACCTGTTGCACACAAGTGCTGAAGCTGCTGCTAGTGTGTCTAGTAATACTCAGGAGGGGGGAAGGAGAAAATGGTACCAAGTGTGACTCCAGGGGACCTTAAGTCACACTTGCCATCCCCAAGCAGTACCACCAGTGCTAGTACTACTACTATTAGGGTCCTCATCTTGTTAGCTTTACGAGTGAAGGAGGGGGTAATCAATATACTCCTATTAACAGTGACTGTGAGGAAAATGACTCAGGGGCTGAAATTGATGTTGTTGGTGTTAGTAGTATTAGAAGCAGTAACAGTGATGGTGACGCAGCAGGTGGCACTAGAGTTAAGAGAGTGGTAGTGGAAGCAATTGAGAGCATCCAGACTAAAGGTCAAGGGAGCCCATACCATTCCCCTGAGCCGGGGAGCCCCCTACCCCCCACAGCATTGTCCTTGTGGAACATGATCCTGAAGAAGGCAGAATTGTCACCACCCAATAATACCGTCACCGCCAGCAGGAGCACAGATCAGCTGTCTGTGCCTGCTGCTAATGCTGCCAGTCTGCCTTCTTCAGATCACCAAAAAATGAATAGTGTGACATTAGGGGACCCTCTGTCACATTGCCCGTCACCTCCTCCAACAAGCAGTGAGCATTTGGAAATTTGTGGAATTTGCAACTGCTCAAATTCCTGCTGCTGCTGAATTGCAAGGGCAGCAGGATAATGAGGAGCAGGCAAGCGTGCCACAGACCACTGTGGATATAGTGGGAATGGGGTCAACAAGTGATGTGGGACTAGGAAAGGTTCCACTTGCCAACAGCAACACATATACCAGACATGGTGGGAGCTAGTGATGGTGCTGCTACTTCCTCAGGCGCATCACTGGAGCTAGTCATGGCAAGTGGAACCTTTATCATCCATCAACCATGTTACCTCTGTTGTTGATCCCATTCCTTTTAATTACCTAATCATCCTGCTGCTTAAACAACTCAGCAGCAGCAGCAAGAACAGCAGTTGCAAATTCTACATCTACATCAGGGTATTTGACAATGGCCAGTGGCCACTGGCCAACAGGACATCACCTGCTGGCACTAGACCAATAGGGAATTTATATTTTTTCCTCAGGGCTTGAGCAAAAAAAAACCAAAAACTCATAGTTCTACAATAAAAATAAACAGTTTTTGATGGGTTTGTTTCTAACAAGCCTAAGTTGTACAAATCAATGTTTGTGCCAAAAATGCTTAAGTCCTACAAATCAATGTTTCTTCAGGTCTTGGGCAGACATACTGACTAATAGGTTGAAGGAAAGGGGTTACTCTGATACTTTGATACAACAGGCTAGATTGGTGGTGGATCCATTAAAGAGATCAGAATTAATTAGAAAGATGTTTGTTAATACATGTTCTAATAAGTTTAGCAATAACAAAAGTGGACCTAACTTTTGTAACTCATTACAGTCAGGGATATCATAAAGTTTGTATGATTACGAAGGAGCTTCTACCCCTTTTACATGAGGATAAACAACTAAGGACCATTATGCAGAACTGCTGTAGATTTAAGAGCCATAGGGCACCCACTTTGGGAAGAGTGTTTTCTCCTAGTTTTTGACCTGGCAAAAAATAATAGTAATAGAGGCAATTGGTTGAAGACCAATGGATTTTTTAGATGTGGCAGTAAGTCATTCACTAGCAGCTGTACTTCTAGGGAATATACAATTAGTTGATTTATCAATTGCTCTTCTACGTATATCATTTATCTGATTACTTGCCAGGAATGTAGGCAACAATACGTTGGTAGGACAACACATTCCTTTAAAGAAAGAATTAGACAACTTTATGATCCATAATTCAAATTTGAAACATTTCAGGTTTCAGGGAATAGAGAAAGTGTCCAGGCCAATCAGTGGTGGACAGATTTTTCCCATTCTTGCGCGTAGGGAAATGTTCTGGATACACCAACTTGGGACCCGAACACCTGATGGTTTAAATTTAGAATGGGATGTCAGTTTATATTATTAAATCAGTTTGTATTGTAGGTCTTAAAAGAATCTATATATCTTCATATACATTTTTCAAATAACAACTGGTTTAACCCACATCACCCTCTCCTATGATTGATATATTTTTATCTGTATCTATTATAGTTCTCCTACGTCTTGTTGACTATTATATCCTTTCCCTTTAATTAAAACATTACGACAGTAGGGTTTATTTCCCAGTCTCACTGATATTCTTAATGAATATGGATTCTCTTTCTGACAATAGTATCTTAATATATTTTGGTGGTTTATTTTTTACATGCTGTTGTTTTTACATTTTTTTATATTTGTACATGTGTATTTTCATTTTTTTTTAATGTCTGTACTGGATCCGGGTCAGTGGGGAGGGGCTTAAGGTTTAAAGACTTACCTGCTTACCCGTTACCTTACCTATGATTAAGAACCTATGGTCCGAAAAGCACCAGGGAATGCAAGTGTGTTTATGTTGACCACCTGTCATGCTGTCTGAGTCAAGATTTTAACCCATGTTTCAATAAATTTGAAGATTTTATTCATTTACACATTCTCTGATAAGCTGTGTTGCCTTTTGTGTGTGCTATATATCTGATTTCTGGAAGTGGACTCTCCAGCTACGTTGCACCTGCTTATTTTGTAGATACAGCTTCAGCGTCTGATTTTCATTGGACAGTGACGTTTCAGCGCAGGCACTAGTGAGTGAAGTATCCATTATACTGCCTTTTGTGACATTGTATCCCAGGGATTGCTTTACATTTTCATAGACCGCAGGGTGTTAAAGTACTTCCTTGTGTATATATATTGGGCCTCTATTAAGTCTAAGTCCTACAAATCAATATTTCCTCAGGGTTTGGGCTTCTAAAAACAAATCTAACATATCATCCTCTACAAAATACTCTATCAAGGCAAAAAAAAAAAACTAGTTCTACAAAAAAATAAACAATTTTTGGAGGGTTTGTTTCTAACAAGCCTAAGTCCTACAAATCAATGTTTCCTTATGGCTTGTGCCAAACAAACGTAAGTCCAACAAATCAATGTTTCTTCAGGGCTTGGTCCTCTAATAAGTCTAAGTCCTACAAAGGCCTCTAACAACAAATCAAACAAATCATTCTCTACAAAATACTCTATCAAGGCAAGTATCAGTCCACCCCAGTGGCAGCTTATGTCAGGGGGGTCCTGTCTCTATCACTTTGCATACAAATTTCTTATTTTATTGATTTATTTTTTACTAACTGTCCCCCAATTGCAGTCAAGAAACCACCCGAAAACAAATTCCCTGTTCAACTGATTAATTCCCCAGACTTCACCCACCAACACAGGCGCCCTCCTCAGAACCCTTTTATACCATGTCTTATATTTTTTTAATTTGTATTTAGGATTTATTTTGTATTAACTACGTCCCCCTAATCCCAGTAAACAACACCCCAAAAAACATTCCCTGTTCAACTGATTCTTTCCCCACACCCCACCAACACAGGAACCCTCATGCCCCTTTTATACTATGAGTTTGGGAAATAAAATAATATTTGTTATGTGTTGTGTGCAACTTCAGTGTTCCCACTAATTTCAATGGAATGAGCTAGGTGAAAAAAGCAGGAAAAAGTGGAAAATTGACTCTTCTCTCAGGAAATTTTTTGTCAAGCGGAAAGTGCCATTATTCGCCCATCTCTACATAGAAACGCCAGTAACTGAGGGGAGGGGGGTTTGTCCTTTGACCTCTCAGATGGAGTTAAGGAATTCTTTGGCCTCTAACGAGAGCTAAGGAAAATGAAACCTTTGGTATCAGACAGAGGCAAGGATAACCATTGATTTCAATGGAATGAGCTAGGCAGAAAAAGCAGGAAAAAGCAGAAAATCAGCACTTTTCGCAGGAAATTATTCACCAAGTGGAAAGTGCCATTATTCACCGATTTCAGTTTGAGGCAAAAGTTTTCACCCATACCTACATAGAAAGACAAGTAACTGATGGTGGAACCCCCAGTTCCAGGTAAAGGGAGTTGGTTTGCTACTGACTATTGACCTCCTGGAGTAGAATGAATTCCTTCGGCATCTGAGAAGAGGTAAGGGAAAAAAAAAGGGGCGGAGGGGGTTGTCCTTCAACCTCTCAGATGGAGTTAAGGAGTGATATTGGTTGTACATCCGAAAGTGATGATATGATGATAATAACGATCTCAGTCTAAGGTGAAAACAGTTCCTTTGGCCTCTGATGAGAGGTAAGGAAAAAAAACCTTTGGTATCGAACAGAGGTAAGGATAACCATTGGCCTCTTTGGTACAGGTAAGTGTGGAAAGGCTTGACATCATTGAAGGTAAGGAGCTAGAATGAGTCATTTGGGCTCTAGGAGAGGTAAGGAGTCTGAGCTTACCCTTCAACCTTAAGTAGAGGTAAGCCTTAAAGAAAACCTGGTGCTCAGTGAGAGCATGCAAGATTTTAAAAAGGGATGAGAATAAGGGATACAGGATTCCTCAACTTGGTCTCCCCAATCCCGCTGGGGATATAATTCCTCTTGAATACCAGGGAAAAAGCTCCATACCAGGGTCTGGGTGGGTCCCTAGAGGATAAAGCCCAGATACCTTAGAAGAAAGTAGATGAGGTTGGAAATGTTAGAGAGGTTTTGATTGTTTGATTGTTGCAGCAAGCGAATCTGTAATACAGGTGAGGGCCTGCAAACAGAAGAAATTCTGTATGTAAGGGAGAGAAAAGAAAAGAGAGGGTACAAAAGTTAAAGGGTTTTGTTTTCTTGCTTACTGTGATAGGAATGAAGATTGATTGCTGTGCAAACAGTCCTGGGATGCAGGAAAGAAACTGCAAAGACAAGGTTTATGTGGAAGGAAAAAGAAAAAGAAAAAAAGAGTGGGGGGAGAGAGGATAATGGTAAAAAAAGCTGAATCTATTGTGAGACAAATATTGGTGCATTATGGGGAAGAGTGGAAAAACTGACTCCTGCAGGATATAAGAGAGGAAGTCAAGACTTGCTGTGCTAACTAGTGTACAAATGTTGAGGGTACTTAATGTTGAGAAAAAAGGGGGGAAAAATGAAGGATGGTGGTACAGTAGGAATACCTGTCACTTTGAATGTAAAGGCAAGGCAGAGTGCTGGCAATAGGATGGCAGTGCTTCTGCTTGAACACTTAGATAACTGTAGTAACAAAGTGCATGTCATGTGGCCGCAGCTTTGACCATGTTGGAGGCAGGGCCGGATTTACATCTCAAGAGCCTGTAGGCACCGAAATCTGAAGGGCTTCCCCCCCACTAGCCATCTCCACAATGCTCCAAATCTCCACATTACCCCCCATCTCCATATTGCCCTCACATTGCCCCCATCAGCTCCAAATTGCCCCGTCATCTCCACATTGTCCCCCTGAGCTCCATATTGTCCCCATCAGCTCCATATTGCCCTCACATTGCCCCCATCATCTCAGCATTTCCCCTATTAGCTCCATATTGCCCTCACATTGCCTCCCATCATCTCAACACTGCCCCCATCAGCTCCACATTTCCCTCATCAGCTCCACATTTCCCTCATCAGCTCCATATTGCCTTCACATTGCCCCCATCAGCTCCATATTGCCCTCACATTGCCACCCATCATCTCAACACTGCCCCCATCAGCTACAAATTTCCCTCATCAGCTCCATATTGTCTTCACTTTGCCCCCATCAGCTCCATATTTCCCTCACATTACCCCCCATCATCTCAACACTGTCCCCATCAGCTCCAAATTTCCCTCATCAGCTCCATATTGCCTTCACATTGCCCCCATCATCTCAACATTGCCCCCATCAGCTCCACATTGCAACCATCATCTCCACATTAAGCCTCACAGTGCCCCCCCATCCATTTCCTACCTCCCTGGTGGTCCAGCGGCAGAAGAGATCCGTGCTTCTGCACAGTCCAGTAGCTGCTGGAGCTCCCGCGTGGTATTCTCTTTAATAATGCAGAGCGCTCGGAGATGATGTCATCTCCCAGTGCTCTGCATTACTAAAGAGCCAGGGGAGCTCAGCAGCTACAGGTCTGTGCCAAAGAAGGCACAGTCCTTACTATTATGCTGCGGGTGGCGCAGAACACCACTTTAAAAAAAAAATAATAATAAATAAATAAAATATCGATTTCAATGGCAGGCGCCCCCCTGTGGGGTGCGCCTTTAGGCAGATGCCTACTCTGCCTTATGGCAAATCCGGCCCTAGTTGGAGGTGAGAGCTGGGGAGGAAGTGAGTTTAGTGCCTTGAGTGAGAGAGGTTGGCAGGGTCCAGAGGGTAGAAAAGACTAGGCCTGAAGCTGGGGTGCGATGCTAGGGAACGTTGATGTGGCCGTAGCCGAATTAAAGGTGCTGGCCGCAAAGGCAGATGTCTGATCCCAGTTGAGCCGGGACCCTGACCAGGATGAAGACCAGGAGGGACTGTACAGGGACCTAGTCCTACCCGGACGAGAGGACCCTTGAGCAGAAACTGCGACCAACAGGAACCCAGGAACAGGAATCTCCACAAGGAACTGGACTCAGGAGAGGAGGAGCCCAAGATACCTCCTCGACGGGAAGTAGAAGGAAAACCTCGCTAGAGCGGACCTGTTAGAGCTAACACCAGGCTCTGGTCAACAATGGGTAAACCAAAACAGAGACTAATCATCCTAAACCTAGCTGGAACAACCAGAGACTCAGCCACCCTCCTAGGAACCCACTACAAGGACTAGGCAAACCAAGGAAGGCGCTCCACCTGAGACATGAATGGGCCCACAACAACCCTTCCCCCCTACTCTGGTGCTCACCAAGAGGAATGACACAAGGGCTCCCTCCTGCCGGACCAATGGGAAGGAGACGACCCAGCCGAGACTACTCGAGGAGACAACGGGCACCGAACGGGTGCACCCCAACAGGGAGAAACGAGACAACAGAGCCAGTCACTCAGCAGGGGAAAACAATGCAGCAGACCCCCAAAAGGAGGAAGAGACCACAATAGGAAGCTGTAAAACCAGCACCCACCTCTCCTAAGTGACATGGGAGGAAGCATCAGCCTGTGGGGACCACCCAGACCAGCAGACCACCCCAAGCCTGACACACCAACCGGGACACTGGGCCCACCAACCCTCAGCGGGGAATAACCCACAAGCGACTGTGGGCTAGGCCGCCGAGAGCCGAGGGAACCCGGAGTACTGCCCAAATAACGAGAGGAGGAGGCAGAACAGCAGCAGAAATTGGTCTCAGCCGGAACGCGGCTCAAAGGACAGAGCACCCTACAGAGGCTGTGAGGCACAGTAACAGAGAGTGACCAGCCAGAGAAGTGACACCCGTATAGGCAGACCCTATGGCAGGGGAAGGCACAGACAGACGCCGGAGCATCGCGGGTAGTAGGCGGGCCAAGGTACCAGAGGCAACCAGGAATGCCAGAGAGGGAGAAAAAGGTGACAAACAAATGCTGGCCAACACGTACCAGGAGCAATGGGAACCATGGAGGGTGAGCGGAGGACAGTCAGACAAGCCAGGTAGACAGGAGTCAGCAGCCTAAACGAAAACCAAAAGCAGGTCAAAACATAAGCAGAGGTCAAAAAACACCATGAACAACAACAACCGCCAAGGAAACTAACTCAGATGAATAATCGAGCGCCGAGAAGAAGGCAGACCAAACTATAAACTTCCAACCTCCAATAAAACCCAAGCAAGGAAGACAGAGCGGTAACGAGGTAGCTCTAAGCACCCTGACAGAGGTGAAGGAAAAGAGGAAAGCAGGGTGGCTTAAGAAATGAAGGTGGATATGAAGAGGGAGGGAAGCCTGTATAAATGGTGATTAGTGAAAAAAAAATAAAAAAAGGGTATTAACTATGGTAAGCATTAGGGATGAGCGAGCACCCCGATGCTCGGGTGCTCGGGTGCTCTGACCGAGCACCCCCTGATGCTCGAGTGCTCGGCCGAGCACCCGAGCCCCATTCAAATGAATGGGAGCACTCGAGCATTAAACCAGGCACCCCCTGCTCTGATGAGCGGAGGGTGCCTGGTCAATGTCCCCCTTCATCTCCGCTATGCCCCTCTTCCACAATGTCCCCCTTCATCTCCTATGCCATAGCGGAGATGAAGGGGGACATTGTGGAAGAGGGGCATAGCGGAGATGAAGGGGGACATTGTGGAAGAGGGGCATAGAGTCTATGCCCCTCTTCCACAATGTCCCCCTTCATCTCCGCTATGCCCCTCTTCCACAATGTCCCCCTTCATCTCCTCTATGGCATAGGAGATGAAGGGGGACATTGTGGAAGAGGGGCATAGCGGAGATGAAGGGGCACATTGTGGAAGACGGGCATAGCGGAGATGAAGGGGGACATTGTGGAAGAGGGGCATAGAGTCTATGCCCCTCTTCCACAATGTCCCCCTTCATCTCCGCAATGCCCCCTTCATCTCCGCAATGCCCCCGTACCTCCATTCCCTGGTGGTCCAGCGGAGCGTCTTCGGATCTGTGCCTCTTCCGGCACAGATCCTCTTCACCCGAACATGTCGGGCGAGCACATGGCGGTACTCGTACGAGTACCGCCATGTGCCGAGCAGAGCGATGCTCGAGCCGATCCGAGCATCGGCCGAGCACGCTCGCTCAACACTAGTAAGCATCAATAGAAACAACCTGAGGCTTCTGTTTCTAGTGAGGAGGAACTGTAAACGACACACAAAAGGAAAATGAGGGGAAAGAACATAGTAACTTTCTGGAGACCTGACATGATTAATATGGATTGTAGTTCATTGGAGGCCTCTTGGATAAGGTGATAACGATTTGAATAGATGCTGTCTAGTCTGGGCACCGTGGAACTGAAAATGAATGCTAAATTAACCGAACATGTATGGATGCTGTATTTAAAGGCTAGTATTTAAAGTCTCCAATACAAATTCAGACCCAGACTTCTACTTGTCTTGATGGTTTTTAGTGATGCCATACAACTATGGCCCTCTGAATAAAATTTTATTAGAGATGTAGCTCCAAAGCCAAAAGAAGTGCCCACCTGTGCAACAGAATTTGAGCCATTAATTTCTGTAATCAAGGTCATAAATATTTTAACTACTAAGTAGCAAGCAGTCTATGTTAGCTACAGCTGAAATTGTCCTCAGTACTAGAGTACCATTAAATTATACATTCATATTTGTCTTAAAGGGATAGTAATACTTCGTTTTAACTTTATTTTATTGTGTAGGCATTAAAAAAACATGAAGAATGATATAAGTCTTATCTCTCAAACCTTTATGGTTTGAGAGATATTCACAAGCAAAGTTTCCCCCTCCCGCCCCTTTTACCTAGTGTAAGCCATCTCTTCTCAGATGTGGAATCTAGTTGTAAGACCAGACAGATACAGCAGGGGACATTCTTCTTCCTACGAAAATAATGAAAGCCTTGTCCTCCTTGATAAGCTTTTCAGGTTTTTCCCTTATCTTAATTGAAGATTGTCCCTCTCTGCAATCTACCTGGGCACCTCCTTTCTGCTCTGGCTGAGCAGTGTTACATCAGTAAAAAGGGCGGGAGGGGGATACTTTATTATTGAATTACTCTTGAACTACAACTCTAACAGAATTGAAATAACATTCTTCAAAGTACAAATACTATGATGATTAATTAGAGCTGCTTTTATTATGAAGCATTACCATCCCTTTAAATTTCTCTTTTCTTTTCTTTCTATAGTAACAGCACTAAATTCAGGTCCCTTACCATGGCTGTAACTTGCTGGGCACTTTTTCATGTTGATGCATTTGTCTTTGTATAGCACATGTCCTTTTTTTGTACAGACACAGCCCCTTCTGCAGATATTATCACATTCCACTCCTGCAACATTGCAGAAGTCAGTGCAGGTTGTACAGGGCCTCCACTCCATTCCTTGAGGACACACTAGGCCTGTGAAGGGGAAAGAAGTTTTAAAGTGATAACATTATCTGCCAGGGAAGTGTTTGAGATTTATGTAAAACCTGCAGTTCAGATGTTCCTCTTTATATATGGAAAAAGCACATACCCAAATGTCTCATGTATTTCTGATGTGTATATATTTCATATGTCTTTGTGTAATATACAGATATAGCAAGTGGCTTACTTGTTTGTTCTAAAACATGAAAAAACATCCCTCTACAATACAGTATTGTTTATGTTGCAAGGCATCATGTGACTACTGAGCTGCATGGAGTATAATGATACATATATTATCACTAACTCACTGTGTGGATATATAGTCACATGTTGCCAAGTGTCAGGTCAAATCCAGGATTTACACATTCTCTAGACACCATGTACAAGGTCAAATACAGTATTTCCAGTGTGGGGTGTAATAAATAAATAAATAAATACAACATATGCAATAACTAAATATTGTTTTGTGTAGTTCTGCATTCAACATTAATTGATGTTGACTGTGAAATGCCAAGGGGTGGGCTACCTGCAACTGCCAGCTGTTGTTGAATTACTACTTCCATCAACCTCTGTTTTGACATGTAAAAATATCAAAGTATGTGTCTGTGTGGAGGGGCAGGGTTCTAAGTAATGGAAAACCCTCTCTCTGTTTGCCATTATAATGACCAACTTCTTAGCCACACAGTATGTGGATAGACAGCCACACTGATAATAACTAAGATCATTATTGATAGCAAAGAGTGCAGCTGGCTAGTTGCATAATTAAGTTATTTGGAAGTGATTTCAGCTAATACCTTATTCACATGTGTAACTTTCCAGAAAATGTACTAAAGTACTTGAAACAAGGTATCTGATATACTACTTGCATGCTGCCATTCATAATAAATACCCATGCGTGCCTTCCCTAGGCCCAGGGTAAATAGGACTTCATGTGCAGAAAAAGCAGGGTTGGCATTGGCAACCCATGAACGTACTTTTTACTGTCAATGTCATAAAAAATTGTCTTTTGTAGAATATATTGCCAGAGAAAGGTATAAGACAAAAGGTATATTTTCATTATATGTTATTTTACTCCCTGAAACAATAGCATTTATCCCTGAGTCTAAACGTTTTACACATTGATACATTTCTCCTTAAAATTGTCACATGACATTTGGGTTTGTTTCATTTCAGCTGGAATTCTTTGCAGGTGAGCAATGTACTGAGCCTTAGGTACAAAATAAAAGAGGAGCAATTCTGGAGCCATCCTACTGCACCATGGAGGAGAAATGTAAATTTGCAAAACTTCTCATTGATTTAAGTTGTGCTTTCATGCCCTGTAAACTTAAAAATGTCTTTCAATGTCTTGTGGAGCAATGCATGGAGACCTATCCAGAATACAAGAGGTTAAAAGCCCATCTAAAACCAATTGAAAGTTGTGTTTGTCCCTTTTAGTGCAGTTTGTTTGCTCCAGATTTTTTTGTGTTTTCTCTTGTACATAAGGCATACTGGTTTTATCTCTCAAATTATTGCAACATTTTACCCTCTGATCCAACTGATGTCACTAAAACCTTCTTCCTCAAAAATATTGCCTTTCATCTGTATGTCACTGCAAAAACTCTCACTGAAGCCCTCATTCTCTCTAGACTAGTTTATTGCAACATTCTACTCTCTGGTCTTCCTGTCTCTCATCTTTCTCCACTTCAGTATGTTCTCAGTTCATCTACAAAGATACCTACTCTTGCTCCAAGATACCTCCCCTCTCATCTGCTCCTGAAATCCATCTGTTCGCTGCCTATAATGTCTCTTATTTCTTCTAAAATTCTTTTCCCCTCCTTTACATAGTAACATAGTTAATGAGGCAGACAAAAGACATGCATCCATCAAGTCCAGTCCATGCCAAATAACCCCTGTTGATGCAGAGGAAGGCAAAACACCCAACTGAAGGCATCCTATATAATAATTTGCTAAGTTGTGTGTGACGCCCGACATGCGCAGTAGACACTGCTGCGCGTGCTGCAGTCATGCGCAGTACAGACTGCCCGCGCCGCGGCTGATACAGAGCTGGGCGCTCCGAAGGAGCGTCCAGCTCTGTATCAGCAGTGGCGCGGGCAGTCTCTACTGCGCGACTGCCCCGCGACCGGCCGCCAGAGGTACTGTGGCCCGTGTAACGGGCTGTTCAACTAGTTTCCAATAAAGCCCCAAGTAAGTAAAAAAATTCCTTCCAAGCCTGACTCCAAATGACGGTCAGATATTCCCTGGATCAACATTCTCTCTGCTGTGAAGCCAGCTGTCATGATTCAAATATTGTTCTGTGTTAAACAGGCATCCATTACTTTTTCTAAAGTAATTTCAGTATCTGCAAGCACAGCATCTCGATGCAAAGAATCCCAAATCTTTACTGCCCTTACTTTAAAAAAATCCCTGCCTTTATTTTAGTCAAACATGTCTTTCTTCTAGTCTTTATGGAGGAGCTCTTGTTCTTAGCTCAGAATTTTACCAAATAGTTAATTGGAGAGTACTCTGTATTGACATTGACCTACAGTAATATGCAAAGGATTTAGGTAGGTATGAAAAATGCTGTAAAGTAAGAATGCTTTCAAAAATAGATACGTTAATAGTTTATATTTGTGATCAGGGCTTACAGCTGACTGATTATGGCACATATCTATATACTTATGTGCCACCCCTGGGTACATTGTCTGTTGGATTAGGCATATACCTTGAGTAGCAAGAAGAGCTCGAGCATCCTAACTTTTGAATTATGTGTGCAGAAACCCCGTATTTTGAGGCTGCAGATGAGACTCCTATGCGAAATGAGTGCCCTGTATATTCATCTGGGTTGGGAACTACACTGTGTATGATAGTGCAAAGGAATTTGCTAAAATTGGCAGTGGTTAATGGGCCTTCTGATGAGGGAAGTAAAGGACTATTGCCTGAATTTTTTGCCCTGAGTTGTGATAGGCTGTGAAGGGCTGCTACTGGGCTCCATTGATCTGTTGTGGGGTAGAATGGAATGGAAGTGCCTTGACTGGTTTGATCTGTTTTTGAATGAGGTAGCAATTGTATACAATGAGTGGGGTATACTGTCCATTTGTTTTTGGTCAGATACGAATATGATCTGGATTTCGCTGTAAACTCTCCTTACCTTAAGAACCCAAAAAAGGCCAGTTTGATCACTGCAAGAAGGATTATGGGTTTGTCAAAAGGCCTGTGTAGCAGAATATCGTACATTTGACAGAACATGGTGCCTGTAATGGGCAGATTGTGTTTGTGTGTGTGTGTGGGGGGGAAGATGGACATTTAAATAGTCCTTTGAAAACTATCTTTATTTTATAATTGGAAAATATTGAAGGTTGGTGTGAGTGTTGAAGGGTCAAGTGATGCTGAATGCCTGGTAAATATGATTTGACTCTAATCGGGCCTATGTGGATGATGTAATGGGTGAGTTGAAATTGGTTGTGAAGATTGAGAATAATTGCCATGCATAGTCGTATGTTTTCTTCATACTGGGTGCGAGTCCCAAGTGAATGATAGATGATGCTTGAGATAACAGATGTGTTAGTCCATTGTGAGATCGTTGAAGTCCGGGGCATAAGAAGGTGACTGGTTGACTGAAGGGTGTAGGTGGAAGAAAGCCTGTAACTTAAAATAGGACAATACATCAGCTGCTGAGTTATCATGTACTGGAATGTATCTTCTGTATATGATGAAGTTACCCTGAAGTGCTAGCCAAGTTAGTTTCCTGAGAAACCTCATGATGTATGGAGAGGAGGATCTGCCTTTGGAAATTATCTGAGAAGTTACTGAGTTATCCATCTAGAATATTATGGCTTGGCTGGATCATAAATGGCACCATAGTGCAGCTGCCGCCCGCCACTATGGGATAAATTTCAAACCGAGGGGAATTGTGGAGGAATTATGGAATATGTAAGACTTTGGGAGGCCAGGGTTCAGAGAACCATTCGTTATGAAAAATCGTCTCGAAACCTTGTCCTGCTATGACATCGGTGTAAAATGCTTGCGAGGTGGGGGAGAGGGAAGGAGGACACATGGATTTGCCATTCCAACCTGACATAAATATGCCCCACATAGCTAGATCGAGTCTGGCTGCCTGGTTGAGGGCTATATATCTATCTGAATTTGAGGAGTTGGAAAGGAGGGATATGAGGTAAGATGTGAATGGCCTGCCTTGTGGAATAATGCATGAAGTGAAGCTGAAGTGTCCTACTGGAGACTGAAGTTGTGTTCTAGAAATGGAAGGTGATTCTAATGTTTGTGAAATGAGGCTAGTGATACGGGAGAGTTTGTCTAATTGAAGGCTTGATTCCAGGTTATGCGAGTCTAGGATGATGCCTAAGAATTCTATAGAGGTGGCAGGGCCCATGATTTTCTCTGGGGCTACTGGGATACCTAGCTTTTGAAACTAGTGGAGTACTTTGGTGAGGCTGGTAGGCTTGCATGCTTGTGGTTTTATTATAAGGAAATCAACCAAGTAGTGGAGAACCCCTGGACATTTACATTGTGTAGATAGTAACCAGAAGAGAATTTCAGCAAATGTGTTGAATATTTTAGGGCTGCTTTTGGCCCCAAAGGTGATTTTTATTGAAAAGTAGTATTGGCCCTTCCACTTGAACCCTTGAAGGTGTCTTAGAGAAGAGTGTACCAGCATCAATTTAACCATTTAAGGACCGGGAAAATCTGAAGTAATTTTCCCCTAAGGACCGGAACAATTCTGACCTTTTTGACTATGTCTTTGTTCAACAGTGTTTTCCCTCTTAGGCATTTATTCCATCCCCATAAATTATATAATGTTTTTTTAAGCACAAATAGGGCTTTCTTTTGATACCCCACTTATATGGATAACCCACCATTTACTTTATTAAAATTTAAAAAAAAATTTAAAAAAACACCATTTTTGTTTTTTCTTTTGGGATCAATTGGGCACAAAGGGTTACATTTTTATGGAGACTGCATGAAAGGTATGACCGGTCAGTCATTCCTACAAAATGGTCAGTTTAAAGTGGCCACTGTCCCCCCCGGGTGAAAATCCCCATGTCCCTTTTTCCCACCCTCTTTTGTCACTTTTTTTATCCTTGACATTTGGCAGTGTATTACATGGCTCCACAACAATCACACTTCCAAAATTGTTTAATTTGTTCACATGAACCGGCAAAAGCAAGAAGGGCTGAGACTGAATGCCCCGGTCTTGGAGCACTCAGTCTCAGCCTGGAATTAATTATAGCAGCGCGCACGAAGGCACGCTGTTATCATTTAAGCAATGACAGTCCTGGACTGTCATGGGTCCTTAAGGGGTTAACAACCCATGACAGTCCAGGACCGTCATGGGTCCTCAAGGGGTTAAATGCATCTGATATGTCTATTTTTGACATCCAGCAGTCTGGGCCTGCTTGCTAAAAGAGGCAAATAGCATCAGCAGTGCTAGTATACTGTAGAGAGAATTCTAATGATGGTATGAGGGAGTTTTAACTGGGCTGATTGCTTGAATCGGGGGTGGAAAGGTCAATGATTATTCTTTTTTGTTTGAAAATTTCCTGGTGGCTATGCCTATAGGATTAATGCACCAAGAGAGAAAAGTTGGGGATGGAAGTAGGAAGCCTTTCTTGTATTCTTTGGCTATGAGTTCAGATACTATGTCAGGTTCTTCTTTGTGCTGATTTGAGGTGAGGACATTCCAGGGACACAGAAGACCAAGCAATGATACTTGTGTGGAATCCTTCTGTGAACCTGGATATGATGTAGTCAGTTAGGTTCTGGTCTGGATAACTGGAAATGAGAGGCTGAGAACATTCAAGTTTATAGAGTCTAGTCATTTATTAGGAGTAGAAAGTCTTGGGCAGATGGTACAAGAGTGGGCCTTCCTTTAGAGAGTACAAACGTGTAGCCGGTGGCAGCCACTGAAAAAGCATCCCTTTGGATTAAAATTACATATGGGGGAATTAGCCAGGTAGTAAATGGTTCTCCCCATCTTATCTCTTGAGGGGGGGCTGAGGGACTTGCCTGTGGGCCTGAAAGAAGAGGGGACGTGGAAGCTGGATGACAAAAGCTACGAACTATAGTTTTGAGGCCTGTGAAGTGCCTACAAATTAGTTCATGGTTTAATGCGCTCCAGTCCACTAAAAGTTGAACTGACTACTGATTTATGATAATCAAAGAACGTGAAGCTGTCATATTTGGATTCCAGCTCTACTATGGTGTATAAGTACTGGTCAAGCCTCTGACGCCTCTGAGGAAACACGGAGCACAATGATGTGGTAGATGCTGGATGCTAAAAAAAAATTCAGACATGGAGAGTCTCCTAGACAGTCAAGGGTCTTTGGATTTAAGGATGACCGAGACATCTCTGTAACTGAATGTCTTCAGTTCCGCAAGGTCTTGGGGGTGTGATCAGGAGCGAGACCAGATTCACATCTTTGCCTTCGATGATATCTAAGCGGAGATGTTGGGGAACCATGTATGCAGGGGTTACCCTAGGGGATGTGCCTGCTGAAGTACCTAGAGTGGCACTGTCCTCTGTTGGTGGTGTAGTATTCCTGAGGGAAGGTGAAGGAGGGAGATGACGAGGTGTTGAAGGGATGCGGTGGGTAGGAAAAAGGAGATGGAATAGTTCTGCCTTCTTGGGAGATGCTGAATAGTGTATGTTCCTTCTGGACAACTCTTCCATTGAGGTAGGGATAGTCCAGTCTTTCAGGTTGGGTCCCCTTGGGTGAGGCTTTGTAGGTGTGTTGGCTGAAGATGCTTCTGAGTCTGAAGGGACTTGACGTTCAATGTCTGCCATCCTGTGAGAATAATAGGGTGTACGAAAGAAATACAGCCAGTGAGAGATTACCAAAAAAAGAGGGGGAGGTGTAGGGGCATATATAGGTTTAGTGAATGAAGGAGGGGCGTTGGGGTGGAGGGGCTGAGGGTACAGTGCTCTTATTGTGACTACTGGGGTGCTGAAAAATAAATAATTTTTTTTATAGAGATAGGTAGCTTTAGGCCTCTTGTGAAGATGTCTGGGGTCCCTGGGAGCTTGCTGCCTCTGCAAAGAGGAAAGAAGTCACTGGGATCTTACAGCCTTTGCCAAGAGGTAAGGAGACACTGGGTCCTTGCGGCCTGTAGGAACAGGTAGGGAGTCGTTGTGATCAATTGTCCTCTGCAAATAGGTAAGGAGTCACTGGGAGCTTGCAGGCTCTATGAAAAGGTAGGGATTTGTGTTAGCCTTTGACCTCTGCGAAGATGTAAGGAGTCACTGGGAGCCTTCAGGCTCTGTGAAGCAGTAAGGGGTCACTGGGAGCCTTCTGCCTCTATGAATAGGTAAGGAGACTCTGAGAGTCTTCGGCCTCTGTGAAGAGGTAAAGGGATGCAGGGAACTTGGTCTCTGTAAAAGGTAAGGAGTTACTGGGATTCTTCGGCCTCAGAGAAAAGGTAAAGAGTTGCTTGTCGCTTTGAGACCTAGTTCTTGCGAGGAGGTAGGAAAATTGCTTATGTAAAGGGTATGGTGGTGACTCCAGAGGTTTGATCCTGTGTAGGAGTATTGGTGAGTCCAGAACCTGGACTTATAGGAATGTTGGTGTGTGTGTGTGGGGGGGGGGTATTTGGAAAGTAGAGCGAAGACTGAGGAAACTGATGAATTAAAGTGAGGATACATGCTTGTGGTTATGTATCAATTGAATATATGTGAAAGAAAAAGGGGGGGTACCTGGTGGAGGAGTAGATAATGGGTACAAGCTGGAATGTTAGCAAGGTGTTAGATACGTATGTTTCAAAGGCTTAAAGAAGAAAATAAAATAATATGGATGACTGAGGTATCTGATGTGTTTGCGGTATGACTGGAAGCATCTGTCTGATTGGAGGCTGTGGAAAAAGATCTGGGGTTGATTTATGATTTCAGCAGGACTCTGGTCCTTGGGGGGATAGATATGGTGAAGAGATTCAAGAGGTTAGTTGCCAATTTGAATGTAGAAACATTAAAATCCTTGAGAGGTTAAAATATATATGAACTATGAGGTGACTGGTGGAGTAAAATGATAACAGCAGAGAGATACATTTGTACACACAGTTTGACACTGTTAACCTTGCACTCCTATTGGACACACTGCACACCCTTGGCATCCATGACACACCTCTAGAATGGATTTCCTCCTATCTCTCTAAACGTACTTTCTGTGTTTCTTTTGCTAATGCTTTCTCATCTCCCCGCGATCTCCCAGTAGGTGTACCTCAGGGATCAGTCCTGGGATCACTATTTTCCCTCTACACCTTCTCACTTGGTGACTCCATCTCATCTCTTGGCTTTAATTACCATATGTATGCATATGACACAATAATCTATCTCTCTTTCCCTGATCTCACTCCAGCTGTGCAGTCTAGAGTCACTCAATGTCTCCCAGCTATTTCATTATGGATGGCCCACCTCCATCTTAAACTTAATATGGCTAATACAGAGCTGGTTGTGTTCCCTCCTAAAACCCATCCACCAACACCCTTACAATAGACAAGTCTGCCATCCACTCAGTAGCCAAAGCACACTGTCTAGGGGTCATACTTGTTTCTAAATTAACTTTCTCCCCCCCATATCCAAGCTGTCACCAGAACATATAGCTTCTTCCTGAAAAATATTGACAAAATATGTCCTTTCCTCTGAATGTCAACTGCAAAAACTCTATCCCAGGCACTCATTCTCTCTAGATTTGACTACTGCAACATTCTACTCTCTGGTCTTCCTGCTTCTCATCTTTCTCCACTCCAATCTGTTATCAATACAGCTGCAAGAATCACCCCATTTGCTCCCAGATACCTTCCCTCTCATCTCCTTCTGAAATCCCTCAATTGGCTACCTATAAAATATCACATTTCTTACAAGATTCTCCTCCTCTCCTGTAAGTCTCTTTGTTCTTCAGCACCCTCTTACATTTCTGCTCTTATCTCCTACTACACCCCTTCCCGTCACCTATGGTCTTCTCAAGGGTTCTTCCTAGCCTCACCCTACACAACTCGAGCCATATCTCGGCTACAATCTTTTTCACTGGCTGCCCCTCGACTAAAGAATGCCCTACCTATCGCCATTAGCCAATCATCCACAGTCATCACTTTTAAGCATCTCCTCAAAACCCATCTGCTCAAGAAGGCATCTCAATAACAATATCCTCCTTTTGGACACCAATGGACACATCAGAATCCTTCTGCACCTCCTTCACTATGCCTTGTACTTGCACTTATGATCCTCCTCCTACTGTTTCTGTATGTCATCATAAATTCTAATTAGACTTAGGCTCCTTTGGGCAGGGTCCCTTTCCCAGTGTATGATTTTCTTGCTGCATTTTCCCCCACAAATAATTCAATGATCGCACTTTAGCCTAATGCTCTTAACCCAGTTCTGTATTTTTGTTTTGTACTATTTCAACTTCTGCAAAAAGCTGTGTACATGTTTGGTGCTATATAAATAAAGATACATACATACATACATATTAACACATGCCATAATTAGAAGATGTCTCTGCAGGAGATGCAAGTGCAGCCAGCTGGGCAGAGACCGACAGGGCAGGATACTCTGTGATAAAAAGGTACACAAGATTGAGACAGTATACAGGTGAGTTATGTGATAGTAATGTGTGGGTTGGGGGTGGGGAATAGTAGGGAAGTGAATGGAATGAGGGCTTGTGCTTGTATAGGGGATTTGGAAGAGGATACGTGGTACCTGTAAATGATGGTTTGGCTGACAGAAAAAGATAATGAAAATGTGAAATTTCTATATGGAGTGATGAGTTGCTATCTGTGTGGTTGGTGTAGAAATTTTTTTACCTGAAGTTATTGACAGATCTGGGATCACTGATGAGGGCCGTCAGTCTGATGTAAAGGCCTACTGCTAGCAGGGAAAATGTGCTGGCTACGGCTGTGGATGAGAGTAGTTTAGAGGTGAGTATGAGGAGTGTTTGTGTGTATTAGTGGCTAGAAGTAAATGGTGGTATGAAAAGGGGAAGTGGAGAGAGGTACTAAGGTAGCCTTAGCCTTTAAGTACTGAGCCCTCTCACTTCTGCAGGGCCCTTTCGTGATGTTCCCGTTGCTTAGTGCTTGCTGTCTATATCATGTGAATCCTGTGTATGACCCGGACTGCCTGACTACTTCTGCCTGATTACATTCCTGCTCTGTGTACCGACCCGGACTGGCTGACGTTCCAGCTCTGTGTACCGACCCTGATTGGCTGACATTCCTGCTCTGTGTACCGACCCGGCCTGGCTGACGTTCCTGCTCTGTGTATCGACCCGGTTTGGAGGACGTTCCTGCTCTGTGTATCGACCCGGACTGGCTGAGACTCCTGCTCTGTGTATCACTCAGGCCCGGTTCACTACCTCGTCCAGTTATCCTGTTGGGGAAACTTTCTGGTGCTCTATCCAGGGTAGGAGCTGTTCCCGGTTGCACACTGTACGCTTGGCTTGTTACTGCTCTCCTGCTGAGATTGGTCTCCTGGGCGCCTCAGTTTGTTGCTACCACGTGACAGTTGCCATGGAGCCTGAGTGTCCATTAACCCTTGTGGTCTGGTGCCTTTATCCTTGGGTCGCAGTTCCCGCTGGTTCGGTTTGGCGTTACACTGTTCCTCCGGTTACAGTGATACTGTGTAGTCCGGTAGTCCGTTACTTCATTCAGGGCCTCTCTCACCCATTGTGGCAAAGTCACTATTGTATCACTCACTGCGTAGAGAGTGTTTCTTGGGCCTTCCGGTATTAGGGCCTATCAGCCCCCTGGCCTAATTGCACCTTCCTATCGTTGTCTCGCTGATTCACATGAACTGTAACCTGACCTGTGTCAGCAATATATATTTTGCTCTCAGATATATGTACTGGTCCCGTGTGGGTTAATATTTACTCTGTAACTTGTTCTGTGTCACTATTACGTGTTTACTATTGCTGTACCCGCGAGGGTTACTTTATTCTGTCTGGTTTCAATAAAACTGTGTTTTACCAAACGTCCTTCCTCTGAGAGTACTGAAAAAAGTTACAGTACGAAAGGGCCCTTACCTGGATCTCCAATAATCTTTTGGCAGCAGAGGCGGCTCTTCCTGGGATTTCGAAATACTCTACAAAATGCTCTTAAGAACTCACTGAAGTTCTTGGTACATGGTTTCGCTGCCTCCCACAAGGGATTTGCCCACACCAGTGCTCTTCCCATTAGCAAAGAAATCATGAGGCCGACCTTACTTCGGTCACTAGGAAAGGCTTGAGGAGTTAACTCTTGGAAGATCTCCAATTGGTTTATGAACCCTCTGCACAGGGTAGGTTCGTCATCGTACCTTAAAGGTAATGCAGCAGTAGCAGCTAACCCTCTATTCGAGTTTGCTTGCATCACGGATTGAGCTCCCGGTGTTGTAACTGGGGGGACCACCAAGGCCTGTACTGGTTTGTCCAAGTAAGCAGTACGCTCTAGAATAGTTTGTACGGCCAGCACCAACTGGTCCATGTGCTGCTTGTGTATATCCATCCTCCAGTGGATACTTTGTACATTACCATCACCTGTACCGTCTGAGGTCATGGCCCTTTTGTACTGTAACAGTTTTCAGTACACTCAGAGGCAGGATGTTTGGTAAAACAGTTTTATTGAAACCAGACAGAATAAAGTAACCCTCGTGGATCCAGCAATAGTTAACACGTAATACTGACACAGGACAAGTTACAGAGTAAACATTAACCCACACGGGTCCAGTACATATATCTGAAAGCAAAATATATATTACTGACACAGGTCAGGTTACAGTTCGTGTGAATCAGCGAGACAACGATAGGAAGGTGCTATTAGGCCGGGAGGCTGATAGGCCCTAATAGTGAAAGGCCCAAGAAACACTGTCTACGCAGAGAGTGATACAATAGCGACTTTGTCATAATGGGTGAGCAAGGCCCTGAATGAAGTAACGGACTACCGGACTACACAGTATCACTGTAACCGGAGGAACAGTGTATTGCCAAACCGAACCAGCAGGAACTGTGACCCAAGGATAAAGGCACCAGACAGCAAAGGTTAACGGACGCTCAGGCTCATTGGCAACTGCCAGGTGGTAGCAACAAACTGAGGTTCCCAGGAGACCAACCTCAGTAGGAGAGCAGTAACAAGCCAAGCGTACAGTGTGGAACCGGGAACAGCTCCTACCCTGGGGTATGGAGATACAGGGGACAATAGCGTAATTGGGTTGCAGTAGCTGAACGGCTAGAGCAGCAATCAAGGCAACCAACTGGGTCTTAAACAAGACCTGGATAGAGCACCGGAAAGTTTCCCCAACCGGATAACCGGACGAGGTAGTGAACTGGGCCTGAGTGATACACAGCGCAGAAGTCTCAGCCAATCCGGGTCGATACACAGAGCAGGAACGTCCTCCAAACTGGGTCAGTACACAGAGCAGGAACGTCAGCCAATCCGGGTCAGTACACAGAGCGGGAACGTAATCAAGCAGAGTAGTCAGGCAGTCCAGGTCATACACAGGATTCACACAATATAGACAGCAAGCAGTAAGCAACGGGAACACCACAAAAGTGTCCTGCAGAAGTGACAGGGTTCAGTACACTGGGAGGAGCAACATCATGCTAGCCAATAAAAAGGCATCAGGAAACAACACTGTCAAAATGTCACCAGCAATACACAGGCACCGTGATAGCCTGTCTCCCCAAGGTTGAGGAAGTGTTCGCTCTTATAATTATTATCATTATTATTATTTGCTTCAATAAACAGGTTAAATTCACCTGTACTCTGTCGTGTGTTTATTTGCCTAAGTTACTGTGACAGTATGAAAGGGCCATGAGTACTAAAAGTACAAGTGAACAAGTTCAGAGCATTCTAGCCAGAATGGATTCACAGGATCTGCAGATCGATCAGTTATCCTTTGCCAATGCAAACCCTATTAAACTGTACCGCACACCTTGGGCAAGCTCCTCATCACAGATGGCCTCCCCAGATTTGGCACAGTTTATACCTCCGAACCCGGCATGCAGTACCAGTCATGGGTTGTCAGGTACCACTCCCCTTCTTCAATGATATGAGAGGGAGCTCACTCTATGCAGATGGTTTTTGAACCAGGTGGACATTTTTCTGGAAATGGTACCACACGCCTTTCCGAGTGACCGAAGCAAGGCAGAGTTGGTGATCTCCCTGTTGTCTGGCAAAGCTCTAGCCTGGGCACACGCACGGTGGCCAACTTTACTATTGAATTTCGCACCTTAGCTGCAGAGATGGGCTGAAACAATGAGGCATTAGTAGCAGCATTTACACAGAGTCTGTGCAACACTATTAAAAATGAGACAGCAGCCCGTGAGCTGCCAGGAGACCCGAACAAACTAATTTTCTGTCACGGTTTGTTTAGACTCTCAGACACCGAGTAAGATAAAAATCAAACTTTATTGAAAAGTTTAATGGGAACCCTCACGGGTCCAGAACATACACACATATCACATGTACATAATGGATACAAACAGTAGTATTAGCAAGATACAGTATGTTAGGCTCTACCGGCCTTGCCAATATACCAGGCAAGGCAACCTGGAGGGTTGCACGACAATGAGAATATGGATCTACGGGCCTTACCAATATACCGGGCAAGGCAGCCTGTAAGCTGGCACAGTGGAATGGAGACAGCCTCTACCGGCCTTGCCAATATACCGGGCAAGGCAGCCTGGAGGGTAACGATCAATCTGAATATGGCTCTACCGGCCTTGCCAATTGTAAGGGTTGTTTTTTTTGGTGATCTCCTCATGGTTAGTTGGGGGTTAATTATCTGCAGTTTTGGCCGGCAACAGCAGAGGGGCAGGCCATGCTAGCTTACGTAGTGTTTATGAGAGACAGGTAGTGTCATCTCCAATATTCAGTGTTATATAACCAAGCACATACGCATGCGTAGTGTTAGACATCCCTTGTATCCTAGAAGGGCATAGTCTGTATTTCACCCTTTACTCAACACAACAGAGCTCAGAGCCATTTTGGAGACTTAGGGAGTGTGTACCTGGTCTCACGTCTGAGAGGTAGAGATTGTACCTCATCCAAACCTGTGTGTTGCTGTTTAGCCATTTGGGACGTCAGGTCTGTTTGGCTGTTCACCTGTGTAACGATACTACGGAGTTTAGTGTGGACGGCTCTCCCACACTGATATGCAGCTCCCCGTAGCTAAGTATCTTTTAAGTTCTCTTCTAAGTTCTCTTTTTATATCCCAGAGTTGGTATGTCTCGCATACGCCTGTGAGCTCTGGCAGAAAGTTCTCTTTTTATATCCCGGAGTTGGTATGTCTTACATACTAATGTGAACTCTGGCAGGATGTTTATCTCATAACCTGTTTAATTATTGCATGTTTAATAAACTATAGTGCTTAACCTGTTTAATTATTGCATGTTCAATAAACTGTAGTTTATAGTTTTCACTGCAGTGTGTCTTTATCTTTATTCTGAAATTCCAGACCTCTAATTGTAACACCAATATATTGGGCAAGGCAGCCAGGAGGACAGAAGGACAGCTCCACTAATGCTGAATAGATGGAATAGCAGCATAAGATGGAACAGTGGAGCAAACCAGTATCTCCACCAGAGAAACCAAACCAGTTCTATACAATGGAGACGGCAGCAACCGGTGAATGAAGGTTAACAATACCGAGTAATGAGCAACAATAGCGTCTAACCGGTTCTATACAGTGAATCAGCAACCGGTAATATGTAGTAAACCAGTACCACGTATTGGAAGACAGGAACACCCAACCGGTTCTATAAGCGGAATCAGCCACCGGTTAATATGGAGTAAACTAGTGATGATCGAGCACCCCGATGCTCGGGTGTTCGGGTGCTCTGGCCGAGCGCCCCCGGAGGCTCAAGTGCTCGGCCGAGCACCCGAGCCCCATTGAAGTCAATGGGAGGACTCGAGCATTACACCAGGCACCCCCTGCTCTGATGAGGGGAGGGTGCCTGGTTCATAGGAAAAGGTCAGAAAATGATGGAAACACCACAGAAATGGTTCAGGGACAGCATAGGGAGGATGTCTGGATGCATCTTGGACTCCAACGTCGCTGCTGGGAACGATGTTTCGCCCGTAGTACGCCATTTTTACAGACTGACCGTAAAACACACAAAAAGGAAGATAAAAACTATTTTAGGTGAAAAATTGTTACCAAACAGTATTTGCTGTATATTTACTTGTATATCATCTGCAAATTCTGCAAAAAATGTCATCGATTTTTCGGAACTGGGGCCATGATTAAGAGGGAAACGTGCGCAGCGTAAAGCAGGTGTTCAATGTGGTTATGGCCCGGGTAAGGTACAGCATTCAGGAACGGAGGCCGCAGCTACCACAGGTTTTACAACATGTCCGTTTGCCCTTGTTAAGTCCTAAATTTATAGTCGGAACAGTGGGGTCTGATCCATTGAGTAAAAGTGACGAAGTGACTTAGTGGATGAAGCCAAGAACTACCTTCTGCTCTGTCGAACACCCCAGCCCTATTTAATTCAATGGGAGGACCTGAGGCACTCCGATACAACCTGTATATCACAAAATGGAGGGCCTCATTCACATTGTGGTACAATAGTTCAGGTAGTGGTCCAACACTCATAAAGCCTATGCACTAAGTGAAAGGGCTGCCAAAAATTAGACTGAAATGTCACTCCAATACACCCTTTATTACACATAAAGGAGGGCATCATACACACCCTTGAAAAATTAGGATTAATGGCCTGCTGGTGACCCTCTAAAACATTAGGGGCGAGGGCATGTCGCAAAGCTGACCATCTAAAACATTAGGAATGAGGGTCTGCTGCTGAGCCGACCATCTAAAACATTATGGGTGAGGGTCTGCTGCGGAGCTGACCATCCTAAACATTATATGCGAAGGCCCGCTAGTGAGCTGACGCTATAAAACATTATATGAGAGGGCCCGCTAGAGAGCTGACCCAATAAAACATTATATGAGAAGGCCCGCTGGTGAGCTGACCTATACAAAAATTGTCAAACAGGGCCCGCTGGTGAGCTGGCCCTATATAAAAATTATATCACAGGGCCCGCTGGTGAGCTGGCCCTATATAAAAATTATATCACAGGGCATATGGAAGAGGAGGAGGAGGATGAGAAGATTAAGAGTCAACCATATACCCGTTTTTTGGGTGGAAGGGGTGAATGGGAATACAGAGTATTCCCATCATTGTAAATAACATATCTAAAGTGACTTTATGTTCACCCGGGGCTTTCCTCCAGTGGAGTGGAGAAGTCAGGGGAAATCCAGGCCTTGTTCATTTTTATAAGTGTCAACCTATCAGCATTTTCGGTGGAAAGGCAGATACGCTTATCTGTTATGATGCCACCAGCAGCACTAAATACCCGCTCAGACAGAACGCTGGCGGCAGGGCAGGCCAGCACCTCCAAGGCGTAGAGTGCCAGTTCATACCACGTGTCCAGCTTGGACACCCAGTAGTTGTAAGGCACAGAGGGATCATTGAGGACGCTGACACGGTCTGCTACGTACTCCTACACCATCTTCCAAAACTTTTCCCTCCTTGTGACACTAGGCCGCGCATCAGGGTGAGGGTGCTGGCGGGGTGTCATGAAGGTGTCCCACGCCTTGGAGAGTGTTGCCCTGCCTTTGTCGGAACTGCTGTGTGCTCCCCTTTTCTCCCCTTCTCGGTTGGCCAAGGTAGCACGTACTCTGCCGCCAGCGTTGTCAGATGGAAAATTTTGGAGCAATTTTTCGACAAGAACCTTCTGGTATTGCACCATTTTGCTTGTCCTCTCCACCGGAGGAATGAGAGATGAGAAATTCTCTTTGTAGCGGGGGTCCGGAAGGGTGAACACCCAGTAATCCGTGTTGTCTAAAATGCGTATAACACGTGGGTCACGGGAAAGGCAGCCTAACATAAAGTCAGCCATGTGTGCCAGAGTACCAACAGGCAAGATTTCGCTGTCCTCACCAGGAGGATGACTCTCAATCTCCTCATCCTCTTCCTCCTCTTCTGCCCACCCACGCTGAAGAGATGGAAATAAAGTTCCATGGCTACCCTCTGTAGCGGAGGCAACCGTGTCTTTCTCCTCCTCCTCCTCCTCCGCCTCCTCCAATTGTCGCTGAGAAGACGAAGTGAGGGTGCTCTGGCTATCACCTTGTGTAAGCTCTTCCTCCCCCATTTCCACCTCTTCCACATGCAAAGCGTCAGTTTTAATTGTGAGCAGCGAGCGTTTCAGTAGACACAGAAGTGGGATGGTTACACTGATAATAACGTTATCACCACTCACCATCTGTGTCGATTCCTCAAAATTGCGTAAAACCTCACAGAGGTCTGACATCCATTCCCACTCCTCACTTCTGATTAGAGGAAGTTGAACGGAGAGGCGACGACCGTGTAACAGCTGGTAGTCCACTACTGCCCTCTGCTGCTCACAAAGCCGGGCCAACATGTGGAAGGTGGAGTTCCAGCGCGTGCTCACGTCACACAGCAGCCGGTGAGCTGGCAATTGTAAGCGCTGCTGCAGCGTCAACAGGCCGGCTGAAGCTGTAGATGACTTACGGAAATGTGCACACACGCGGCGCACCTTGGTCAAGAGATCATGCAAATTGGGGTAGGTTTTTAGAAATCGCTGAACCACTAAATTAAATACATGCGCTAGGCATGGTACGTGTGTGAGCTTGCCGAGCTCCAAAGCCGCCACCAAGTTACGCCCATTATCACACACAACCATGCCTGGTTGCAGGTTGAGTGGCGAGAGCCACTGCTCGGTCTGGTGACTAATCCCCTGCAACAGCTCTGAGGCCGTGTGCTGTTTGTCCCCAAGGCAGATCAGCTTCAGCACGGCCTGTTGACGCTTCCCCACTGCAGTGCTACACTGCTTCCAGCTACCGGCTGATGGGTGAGTGGCGGTGCGCGCAGAGAATTCGGAGGTGGAAACGGAGGAGGAGGAGGAGGAGCCAATAACGTAGGTGCTGGCGGAAACCCTGATGGAGGTAGGGCCCGCAATCCTCGGTGTGGGTAGCACCTGTGCCATCCCAGGGTCCGAGTCGCTCCCAGCCTCCACGACATTCACCCAGTGTGCCGTCAGGGAAATGTAGCGTCCCTGGCCACAAGCACTTGTCCATGTGTCAGTCGTTAAGTGGACCTTCCCAGTAACTACGTTGGTCAGGGCACGGGTGATGTTAAGGGACACATGGTGGTGTAAGGCGGGGACAGCACACCGGGAAAAGTAGTGGCGGCTGGGGACTGCGTACCGAGGGACAGATGCTGCCATCAGGCTGCGGAAGGACTCAGTGTCCACAAGCCTAAATGGCAGCATTTCGATGGCCAGTAATTTGGAAAGGTGTGAGGTTAGTGCTATGGCCTGTGGGTGGGTGGCTGGGTATTTTCGCTTGCGCTCAAATGCCTGGGGTAACGACATTTGGACGCTGCGCTGGGACAGGGAAGTGGATGTGGTCGCTGATGGTGCTTCAGATGGTACAGGTGCAGGGCGGGAGGTATGTGGGCCTGCGCCTTCGACAGGCGATTGGCCGGCACCGAAAACAGGGGAAGAGGAGGCAGTGGTGTGGCCTGCAGACACAGATTGGCGATCCGGGCGTTCCTCCCACTTATTACGGTGCTTGGATGCCATGTGTCGGATCATGCTGGTGGTGGTGAGGTTTCTAGTGTTCATGCCTCGGCTCATTCTGGTGTGGCACAGGTTGCAAACTACAATTCTTTTGTCGTCCGCACTTTCCTTAAAAAAACGCCATACCGCGGAACACCTAGCCCTTGGCAAGGGAGATTTACGCAAGGGGGTGCTCCGTGGAACATTTGCGGGCCGGTTTGGTGCGGTCCGCCTTCTTTCTTTAGCCACACCACTGCCTCTTCCAGCCTGTTGCGGTGCTGCAGATGGCTCACCCTCAGGACTGCTGTCATCGCTCGGCTTTCCACCTTCCCAGGTGGGGTCAGTGACCTCATCGTCCACCAAGTCCTCCTCCACTTCCTCACTCTGATCATCCTCCTCATTTCTTGATCCCACCACATCCTCAGTCATTGACAACTGTGTATCATCCTCCTCATTTCTTGATCCCACCACATCCTCAGTCATTGACAACTGTGTATCATCCTCCCCATCAAGGTCTTGAGACAGTAATTGTGGTTGATTTGATGGCAACTGTGTCTCATCATCATCATCCACTTCCTTTGACCTTAAATGCCGTTCCCCTCTGTCATCTTCTTGTGATTGGGTACCCTCTAGAGGTTGTGAATCAGGGCACAAGATCTCATGTTCCTCTGCAAGCGTGCTTGGAGAGAGGTTCAAATCAAGGATTGGTGATGAGACGAGCTCCTCACTATATCCCAGTGTGGGATCACTTCTTTGGCCAGACCCTCTATGGTGGGAGGAAGGATGATCAGGGTGAGGATTATGTTGACCAGACTCTTGGCTAGTGAGAGTGGACTTGGTGGAAGACAGGGTGGTGCTTAACCGACTGGAAGCAGTATCAGCTGAAATCCAACCGACCACCTGTTCGCAGTGGTCTGACCTCGAGAGTGATGTCCTGCGACGCCCTGTAAACTGAGACATGAAGCTAGGTATGGTGGATGTCTTTCTGTCTTGTGCTCTGGCACCAGGCACAGTTTCTACGCGTCCTGACCCGCGCCCTGAACTATCAGGATCACGTCCACTTCCCCGTCCCTTTTTACCCGCCTTCTTCATATTAAACAGAATATATGCCGGTAATCTGCGGCTAGGCACACGAAACAGAATGTGACGCTAATCTGCGGCTAGGCACACTAAACAATATGTGACGCTAATCTGCGGCTAGGCACACGAAACAGAATGTGACGCTAATCTGCGGCTAGGCACACGAAACAGAATGTGACGCTAATCTGCGGCTAGGCACAGTGAACGGAATATGTGACGTTAATTTGTGAATTTGCACACTAAACAATATGTGACGCTAATCTGCGGCTAGGCACACTAAACAATATGTGACGCTAATCTGCGGCTAGGCACACTAAACAATATGTGACGTTAATCTGCGGCTAGGCACACTAAACAATATGTGACGCTAATCTGCGGCTAGGCACAGTGAACGGAATATGTGACGTTAATTTGTGAATTTGCACACTAAACAATATGTGACGTTAATTTGTGAATTTGCACACTAAACAATATGTGACGCTAATCTGCGGCTAGGCACACTAAACAATATGTGACGTTAATCTGCGGCTAGGCACACTAAACAATATGTGACGTTAATCTGCGGCTAGGCACACTAAACAATATGTGACGCTAATCTGCGGCTAGGCACACTAAACAATATGTGACGCTAATCTGCGGCTAGGCACACGAAACAGAATGTGACGCTAATCTGCGGCTAGGCACACGAAACAGAATGTGACGCTAATCTGCGGCTAGGCACAGTGAACGGAATATGTGACGTTAATTTGTGAATTTGCACACTAAACAATATGTGACGCTAATCTGCAGCTAGGCACACTAAACAATATGTGACGCTAATCTGCGGCTAGGCACACTAAACAATATGTGACGTTAATCTGCGGCTAGGCACACTAAACAATATGTGACGCTAATCTGCGGCTAGGCACACGAAACAGAATGTGACGCTAATCTGCGGCTAGGCACACGAAACAGAATGTGACGCTAATCTGCGGCTAGGCACAGTGAACGGAATATGTGACGTTAATTTGTGAATTTGCACACTAAACAGAATGTGACAATAATCTATGGCTAGGCACACGTTTAAAATGGCCCTTTTTGTCGCTGCGTTGTAAAATCATTGGCCCTGTGCACCTAACAGAATATGTCAGCTTGTCACTGCACTGTGAAATATTTGTCCCTGTGCACCTAGTACAATGTCACCTTAGAACATGTCCCCCCCCACAAAAAAATGAAATTCTGCCACCCCCCAAAAAAATTAAATGCTGCCCCCACACACAACAGTCCTAAAAAGGACTTTTGGGTCTTGAAAGAGTTTCAACAATTTTATTCTCCCTACACTGACTTCCTGTGCATCTAGTATTATATGTCACCTTACTAATATCCCCCCCACAAAAAAAAAGGAAATTGTGCCCCCCCAAACAAAATATAAATGCTGCCCCCACACACAACAGTCCTAAAAAGGACTTTTGGGTCTTGAAAGAGTTCCAACAATTTTATTCTCCCTACACTGACTTTCCCTGCCTGATCGCATCTCTCCCTGGCTAAGAATGAGCCGAACTCGCACGTCGGGTGCTATACAGCACCCGATCACGGGTTCTGGCCAGCCAATCAGTGTAATGCCAGCAGCCAACATGGCTGCTGGCATTACACTGATGTCAGTGCCTCCCCGCACGTTTATTGGCTGCGCAGCAGCCGCGAAACGTGCGGGGAGGAGACCCGAACATGGCGGGTGAGCACATGCGGTACTCGTATGAGTACCGCCATGTGCCGAGCAGAGCGATGCTCGAGCCGAACCGAGCTTCGGCCGAGCATGCTCGCTCATCACTAGAGTAAACCAATATGGTGTAATGGGCAACAATAGCGTCTAACCGGTTCTATACTAGCGAATCAGCAACTGGTAAAGAGTGGAGTAAACCAGTACCACGTACTGGGAGACAGCGGAGACCAACCGGTTCTATAAGGCGGAATCAGCAACCGGTGATAGTGGAGTAAACCAGTACCATGTACTGGAAGACAGGAACGCCCAACCGGTTCTATAAGCGGAATCAGTAACCGGTTAATATGGAGTAAACCAGTATAGAGTAATGGACAACAATAGCGTCTGACCGGTTCTATACAGCGAATCAGCAACCGGTAATGTGGAGTAAACCAGTAACGCGTACTGGAAGACAGGAACACCCAACCGGTTCTATGAGCGGAATCAGCAACCTTTTAATATGGAGTAAACCAGTATGGTGTAATGGGTAACAATAGCGTCAAACCGGTTCTATACTAGCGAATCAGCAACTGGTGAAGAGTGGAGTAAACCAGTACCACGTACTGGGAGACAGCGAAGCCCAACCGATTCTATACCACGGAATCAGCAACCGGTGATTGTGGAGTAAACCAGTACCACGTACTGGAAGACAGGAACACCCAACCGGTTCTATGAGCGGAATCAGCAACCTTTTAATATGGAGTAAACCAGTATGGTGTAATGGGTAACAATAGCGTCTAACCGGTTCTATACTAGCGAATCAGCAACCGGTGAAGAGTGGAGTAAACCAGTACCACGTACTGGGAGACAGAGAATACCAACCGGTTCTATAAAGCGGAATCAGCAACCGGTGATTGTGGAGTAAACCAGTACCACGTACTGGAAGACAGGAACACCCAACCGGTTCTATGAGCGGAATCAGCAACCGGTTAATATGGAGTAGACCAGTATGGTATAGTGGGTAATAATAGCGTCTAACCGGTTCTATACTAGCGAATCAGCAACTGGTGAAGAGTGGAGTAAACCAGTACCACGTACTGGGAGACAGCGAAGCCCAACCGATTCTATACCACGGAATCAGCAACCGGTGCAATGTGGAGTAAACCAGTAGTGCGTACTGTACAACAATGGAGCCAAACCGGTTCTATAAAGCTGAATCAGCAACCGGTTAGTGTGGAGCAAACCAGTGATCAGAATGTCGCCCAGGCGACCCAATAGCCAGTCGATGAAGTGAGGATACAGCACAGGAGCAGCAGACAAGTCAGGATGCCCAAAGGAACGACAGGACTGCCAGCCAGGTCAGGAACGGAGCAGGAACAACGGCAACACGGGATCAGGAACGGAAGCAGGAACTGTAGCCCAACCGGATCTGGACGAAGGCAGGAACAATGCAGGAGAGGCACTGACTACTGGAGAACGTTGACACTGGTAGCAAAGGGAACAGGCCCAAGGAACAGGTACTGGGACAGGCAGGTGACTGGTGACATAGAGACACCACGAAAGAGCAACCAAATGGTGCCTCAGCCCAGTCTATATAGGCAATACTGGGCGGGTAAAAGACAGGCGGCCAATGGAGAGTACACACACCTGACTGATAGCAGAAGTCATCAATCACAGGCACCGTGATATTTCCTTTGCGATTCTAATTGACACCAGGCTCAGAGAGAGGCCTGTGTTCAGAAGTCAGGGGCAGAAACTCACAAATTGTCTGGCACCCAGCTTTTCAATCCCACCCTGTCCTCCCTCGCCTCCCATACCTCCTGGTTCCGAGGCTGGCAGGGTTGAACCTATGCAATTGGGCTTTACGAGCCTCTCAGGAGAGGAGAGGGCCTTTCAAAGGAGAGAGGGCCTTTGTCTTTACTGTGGAAAGGCAGGACACCTGCTATGCTCCTGTCCTACCCAGCCAGGAAATGCTCACACCTAGGGTTGTGTCAGGGGCAAACCCTAGGTTGAGTATCGCAGGCCCCAGATTCCCAGTCTGGGAAACCTATTCTTGAAGTAGTAGTGTCCTGGTCCACATCCTCTATCACTGCTCTGACCTTGGTGGATTCTGGAGCTGCTGGATTCTTCATGGATGCTGGCTTTGCGGCCCAGCACGATATTCCTTTGTTGCCTTGCTTTTCTCTACTGGCTATTTGAAGCAATTGACGGTAGACCTTTACAGCTGTCACATGTCACAAGAAGGTTCCGGTATCCCTAAGGGTAGGGGAGCTCTACGTGGAGACCTTACCATTTCAGATCATAAAGTCGCCACACTATGCAGTCATCCTGGGGTTCCCCTGGCTACAGACGCACAATCCTAGGATAGACTGGCAGACTTGTGACATTGTGTCATAGTCCCCCCATTGTGCTGAGGCGTGTCTACAACACCCTACCATAATACTATGTACCTCTTCATCGTCACCTACAGTGTGCCAATCGTTCAAGTAGGTATTCAAAAAGGTAGAGGCTATTACATTGCCAGCACACAGAATGTACGACTGTACTATTGATTTAATCCCAGGAGCTATACCTCCTAGAGGATGAGTTTATCTCCTGTCTATGGAGGAGAATTATGCTATGGAGGAGTATGTGTCTGATGCCCTGAACAGAGGAATCATTCTCAAGTCCTCCTCACTTGCTGGTGCAGGATTCTTTTTTATAAAAAAGAAGGATGGGGAATTGAGACTATGTATTGACTGCAGAGGTCTAAACAAATTGATGGTGACAAACGCATACCCCATGCCACTGATCACCGAACTGTTCAATCGAATTAAGGACTTTAAAAGTGTTCACCAAACTTGATCTAAGGGTGGCCTATAATCTTCTGAGAGTAAAGGAGGGACATGAGTGGAAATCCACATTTAACACTCGCAGCGGACATTATGAATATCTGGTAATGCCTTTTGGGTTGTGTAATGCTCCGGCAGTATTCCAAGAATTCATCAATGATGTTTTAAGAGCTATACTGTAGAGGTGTGTAGTAGTATACCTGGATGATATTCTTATCCACTCGCCTACCATAGAAGCACATCAGGCGGATGTGGCACAGGTCTTGCAACTCTTACGAGAAAACAAATTATTCTGCAAGCTGGAAAAGTGTGAGGTCCACAAGTCTGAGTTCACATTTATGGGGTACATGATTTCCTTTGCAGGACTGGCCAAGGATCCACTTAAGTTGTCCTCAGTTCTGCAGTGGCCCAGTCCGGTAGGACTGAAAGCCATACAGAGGTTTCTGGGTTTCACAAACAATTATAGGAAATGCATCAAGAATTTTTCCTCAGTAGTGAAGCCACTCACTGATATGACACATAAGGGGGCAGATACGTCCAATTGGTCTCCCACGGCTATCCAAGCTTTTGATGATCTAAAGGCTGCCTTTGCTAAGGCTCCTATCCTGTCTCATCCCACTCCCACCCTACCCTTTACTCTGGAGGTTGATGCGTCTGAGTAGGCGTCCTCCTGTCCCTCCTGTCCCAGAGCTCAGCTCCTGGCAAGACCCTACTTCCTAGTGGGTATTTTTCTAATAAGTTGTCTAGGGCAGAAAAGTCTTTACGATATAGGGGATCCATTTATTGTTTTGGGCTTGGGATCCATTTATTGTTTTGGGACCATAGACCAGAGGTATTTGGATATTTTGCAGAGTGTTTTAATATCGGGTGGAGTATAGAACAGAGGATTACCTGCGGGACACATAGCCATAGTGTGTTCGTAGGTGAGTTATGTTGTATCTGGATTATCTCTGAGAAGATTTTCCAGAATTGCAGTGTATCCATCGAGACTACAGTGTGGTTGAGTGATTCCGATTGGTTATTCATCTGTTCACATATCTCCCCAGTTTAACATTGGGTCAGTGTTGTTTTGATATTTGTTTATTGCTGTAATTTATATTGAATGATATGTCGTCTCATTAAATGTTTATTTTATTATATTTTTTATATATCATATGGACATGGGTCTCATTATTTAGATATATATTTTACTCAGATCTGTTTTTGATACATGGTCATATATATTGTCTGTTGTACACGTATTCTCTCTCTGGATATACAGACTGAGATTTAGTTGTTTAACAGCCATAGTAGATATTATGTTTGGCCTTGTGTAGCAATCAATTTTTTGAGTAGATTCTTGTTGTATATTTGGTTTTTAGAGAGTATAAACCTTTATCTGTAGCTGCTTACAAGGGCACCAAACAGCAGCTGAACCTGAGTTGCTCCACCAGTTTATATCTTCTGGGGATTGAGAATTGCTGGCTATTATTCTCAAACTTAAGAAGTGGCGGTACCTGCTGGAGGGGACAAGATCCCCAATACTACTCCTCACTGACCACAAAAACCTGACATATCTCTCGGAGGCCAAGAGATTGTCTCCCAGACAGGCCAGATGGGCATTGTTCCTTTCCAGGTTTAATTACATGGTTTTGTACCTTCCTGGCACCATGTATGTCAAAGAGCTCTCTCCAGGCAATTTGGATCGAATCCCTCCGGTGCCTATCTTTCCCACCAATCACATTCTAGCTACCATTCGTACTAGCATTACCTCTCCTTTGGAGGCAGAAATTTTGGCATCCCAAGCTACCGCTCTTGCAGACAAACCAAGTGGTAGATGTTTCATTCCCAAATCCCTCCATACTAGATTACTGAAGACCTATCATTCCTCGAAGGCCTCAGGACATATCTGTCGTGACCAACTGATTTGGTCCATATCTCGGCTTTTTTGGTGGCCTAGCTCAAGAAATGACTGCTCTACCTTCCTAGCAGCCTGTACCACATGTACTTGTTTCCCATACACCTTCCGGAAGGGCTGCTGCAGCCAGTTCCTAATGGTGAATGTCCTTGGTCTCACCTGTTCATCGATTTCATGGTTGAGTTGCCTGTCTTCAAAGGGCAGTCTGCTGGTGAGCCTCCACTCTTTACTACTCCAGTACTATAGCTGCCCAAGCTGTTGTCTGACATCCCTCTTTGAGGTTGTCCAGGTATGCTCCATTAAGGATCCCTGACGTTTCAGGTTCCTATCTGTTGGTTAGAGCCAAGTCTGGTTCTGTACTCTTTATATCTACTGTACTGAGTTCAGTTCAGTGTCAGCTCTTTGGTAGTGGACTGGACACTGTCCTTATGCCTGTCTCCCCACGGTTGAGGAAGTGTTCGCTCTTATTATTATTATTATTATCATGATTATTATTTGCTTCAATAAACTTGTTAAATTCACCCGTACTGTGTCGTGTGTTTATTTGCCTAAGTTACAGTGACACTGTGTACCTCTAGTTTTAGACTTTGGCCTCTTGTCCTAACATTTTTTACTCCTTTTAAATGAACTTTCCTCCTGCACTTTGTTGAATCCCTTCACGTATTTTAATGTATCTATCAAATCTCCTTTCTCTCTTCTCTCCTCCAAGCTATACATGTTTAGATCCTTTAGTCTGTCATGATATTTCTTTTGCTGTAATCCAGTCACTATTTTAGTAGCCCTTCTCTGAATTTTCTCTAAAGTATCTATATCCTTCTGGAGATGGGGTCTCCAGTACTGTACACACTTCACGTGAGGTCTAACTAGAGATCTGTAGAGCAGCATGAAGGCATCCCTTTTTCTGCTACTAATGCCCCTGGCTATACAACCCATCACCCTGCTTGCATTCCCCACCACTTTATTACATTGCCTGCCTACCTTTAAGTCATTAGAAATAATTACTCCCAAATTCCTTTCCTCTGTTGTCTCTGACAGCACAGAACCCTTAATAGTATATTTTTCCTTTGGATTTTTATATCCCAAGTGCATTATTTTACATTTATCAACATTAAACTGCAGCTGCCACACTCTTGTCCATTTGTTTAATTTACCTGCTAATTTACTTACTATGTTTGGATACGCAAACAGCTACAGTGAAACCGGAAGCAGAAATTATTGGGTAAGTCTGACGTGCTGGGGAAGCTCAACATGAATTGAGCTCCAGTGGAAGGGGCTGCTGCCTTCAGTTAAGGGCTTGCAGCCCCTCCCACAAATACAGGCATCCTAGAGAAGAGACATCTAAGGGGTAATATGATTACAATTAACAAATACAGTAATGTGCAAAAGTTTTAGTCAGGTGTGAAAAAATGCTGTAAAGTAAGATTGTTTTCAAAAATAGACATGTTAATAGTTTATTTTTATCAATTAACAAATGCATACTGAGTGAACAGAAGAAAAATCTAAATCAAATCAACATTTGGTGTAACCACCCTTTACCTTCAAAACAGCATCAATTCTTCTAGGTACAAAGTTATTTAAGGAACTCGGCAGGTAGGGTGTTCCAAACATCATGGAGAACTAACCACAGTTATTCTGTGGCTTTAGGCAGCCTCAGTTGCTTATTTATCTTTGTGTAATCCCAGACTGACTCATTGATGTTGAAATCAGGGCTCTGTGGGAGCCATACCATCACTTCCAGGACTAGTTGTTCTTCTTTACACTGAAGATAGTTCTTAATGATTGTCTGTATCTTTGGGGTTGTTGTTATGCCACAGAATAAATTCAGGGCCAATCAGATGCCTCCCTGATGGTACTGCACAGTGGATAGGTATCTGCCTGTACTTCTCAGCATTGAGGATACCATTAATTTTGACCAAATCCCCAACTCCATTTGCAGAAATGCAGCCCCAAACTAGTAAGCAACCTACACCATACTTCACTGTTGCCTGGAGACACTCTTGTACTGCTCTTCAGCCCTTCAGCCCCCTGATGCCATTTTGACGCACCCCAGTTACTGTGTTTTCATGCATAGTTGAGTTATTTGGCCTTGTTTCCACATCAGGGGTATGGCTTTTTGGGCACAATCCTTCAATTAAGACCACTTCTGAGAAGACTACTCCAGATAGTAGGTGGGTGTACCAGGGTCCCACTGTTTTCTGCTAATTCTGAGCTGATGGCACTTCTGGACATCTGCTGTACTAAGTTTCCTTGGTTGACCACTGCATCTACAGTCCTCAACATTACCCATTTCTTTGTGCTTCTTCAAAAGAGCTTGGACAGCACATATGGAAACTAAGGGGTTGAAAGTGAGAACAATTTCCTGCATGACTTTTTTGCGAAAACTGGCTGATTTTTCTCTTTTTCCGCAAAAGTTTTCTCCTTTTCCCCAATGCAAAATTTTCACCTAACTTACCAAATTTTTCATCTCTATTTCCTACGGTACAATATTTCCCACTGCAATATTACTTCTTCTGAGGGCTGTAGTGGAGAAATAAGTAGCTGAAAGTCAAGGTTAGGAGTCCTAAAAGCAACCTATGACTTTGTACTTTGCCCACTACACTTACTTCCTGTTTAAGTGGCACTGGCACGTGATTCTGTCAAGTGATAAAAAAAAAAAAAAATAAAAAAATAAAATAAAATGCAGCCTATAATGTGGCAGATGTGTAAGGTACTGGTGTTGGGGGACTGGCATGGTGTGATTTATATGTGTATGTATATATATAAATATATATATATATATATATATATATATATACATACATAGTAGAATCATGGGTATAATATGCACAGTTTTACCCCACTTCACTTTTGTATTCCTTCTCTACCTTTTCTCCATCCCCTGGTGCAATCCACTCTCAAAATAAGGCTTACTTCCTTCCAGTGAAGTCCCCACTGAAGTTCTCATCTTTTCCAGAGAAAATCAGCAATTCTTGGTCAAGCCAATAGAAGAGAAGGGAGAATACAAACTTTCATCTATGTAAATATTCCCTGCAAGCAAAACAAAGAAAGAGTAGACTGTTTGAAATCAACAGGAATTAACCTCCACTGTGCCAGATAGACAACTGTCTCCTGTTAACACCTCTCCAAGTGGGCAATAGTCCCACTTACCTTTTCCTGAGGCAAGATCCCACCTCAAGGTGTTAGCGATTCTACTGAATTACCCCCAGTAACTGTATACTAGGCCACTTCACCTCCACTGGTCCTTCTCGATCTTCAACCGTCCTGACTCTGCCTCTTGGATCCACAACAGACTCCCTCTATCTAGATCTCATCATCATCTTCATAATCAGTCATCATTAGGTAATCCTCAGCAGCATCAGAATCACCTGCCACTTCTTGCCCATTACCCTTATATTCCTTTAAGCTTTTAGAGGTCGCAAACACTTTCTTTTTACTTTTACTTTCAGTTCACTACTATTTTCAGAATAGGTGTTTTGGTGCTTGTTTGTCTCACTATCTGATGCAGCAGATGGTTCAGCTGCTACACCTTCCTTTATTATGCTATTGCCATCGTCAACACTAGAATGTGATTTGTTGTTGTCTTCAGTGTTCTTCTTTTATGTCTTCTTGTATGGTTCTTTTATTATACTGGTGGTGCTGGAAGTTTTGCTGGGACCTTGACAAACTGCATCCTCCCTTGGAGGAGAGGCATCATCATCATTTATTGCACACACTGCAGCAACCATTGCTGCAGTCAGTTTTTGAACTACTTCTTTACTCTCCTATACCTGCAGTGCTCCACATTTCACCCTCCCCCTGTCCCTTGTGAGTTTGCTGGACATTACTCAACTATTATGTGTGTTTTTACTCCACAGTACACAACACAACTGATAGAGTTTGCTGTCTTCCCTTACCACAATCAGCTGCCTGTCACTTAATATATTTAATTAGCTGTTTGTTTATTTCTTTATTTTTATATTTTTTTATTATTATTTTTTATTTTTTTAAGTTGTCCACCCTATCTTATTACAGTCTGTCCAAAAAAATGACCACTGAAAAATAAAATCAACAACTTCTTTCCCCAGACTTCCCCAGAGCATAGACAATAACAGCAAGATCAGAAAGCAAACTGGTCCCCAGCTGCCTGTGTCTTGCCAGTCAGTCACATGGAATTTTAGGGTATTTGGTGTCAACCTCCTTCCTCCCTTCTTCTTCCCAAAGTGCCCCCAGACTCTCCTAATACTTACAACAAATGTCCAACCTAAAAGATTCCCTAAACTAAACTTCAATTCCCCTATCTTCTATAGCTCAAGAAAAATGCTGCATTTTCCTCTCACAAACACAGAATGATATGCTGTGAGACTCTGACATCCTTGTATATGGCTGTAGAAAATAGAGAAAACTTTTGTGTGATGGAGAAAAATGTATCTTCCCATTGATTTTTATGCATTGAGTTAGGCGAAGAAAGTGGGAAAATGGCACTTTTCACAGGAAATTCTTCGCCAAGTGCCATTATTTGCAGATTTTGGCTTGAGGTGAAAATTTTCCCCCATACCTAATGGAAACCCATTTCTGCCTGGGAGAGACCTTACTGATGCAGTATAACAACCTTGTGTCTTGTTGCTGTGCTCAGTCTGGCCATGGTGTATGACTTTTGACATTAAACTGTCTTCAGCAACCTCACTTTGTTAGCTGAGTTTGGCTGCTCCTCTCCCATTTCTTTTCCTCCTACACAGCTGCTTCTGTTTCAGTTAATGATTGTGTTTCAGCCTACATATTAAATTGATGATCATTATCACCTGTTTGATATAACTGTTTAATCATGCACCTAACTATGGGCTTGATTCAATTGAGCCAGGTAAAACAGGAGGCAGGGCAAAACTGGATATTGCCCTGTTAGCAAAAAGTGCTAATGAGGTATTGAATTGCCCTACCAGTTAAAAGCACAATGGACATTGGGTCACAGAAATGGTCTTGTTGCCAAAAGACTGTTTTTCCCAAAACTCCACTAAATAGTGGCAATATTGGGAACTTCAACGGAAAAAAGTTAACAATCGGTGCCTGAAATGCTGTCAAGCACTGATAATTAGCTTATCTGTGTTAAACATACCTGTCATTCACTGTCCTTCTCCTGTCTCCATTCTGTATTCTCTGCTTTCTTCATTCTTCTTGTCTTGTAGCTGTAAAGAAAATTAAAAAGTCTAAATAAATATTTTCCAAAATTACCCACACACTTATACATAGTTTAACCCCTTGAGTGCCAGAGGGGTATGTAACTCTTTGCAGAGCAATGTGTTGTGCACCTCTCTGGGGCTTAATGGGTTAAACCATGCATGAGTGTGCAAAAAGATGCCTCCAGTTATTAAAATTGTTACCCTTTTGTTTAAAAAAAATATCCAATATATGTCCTAAATAAAGCTATAATTTCTTATTTCTCCACTGCTCAGTGCGGCCACAGAGGCAGTGGAGTTGGAGAAATTAATGTGCAGCATAGACCCCTCCCCCATCCTTCCTTTCACAGGCCGATGCCCTTTCCACACTAAGTGAATTTGAACAGAGACTGTCTATGTATAGGGGCAGTCTCTGTTCCAATTCCCTCACATCCATTGGCGGTGCTTGGAGCTGAGTTGCTAGGATATGCGTAAGCACACATCCCAGCCAATGGCTGTAAGGGAATTGGAACAGAGAGAAATAGTAAGTATAACTTTATTTGGAACATATATTGGATCATTATTTAAACAAAAGGGGAACAATTTTAATAAATGGAGGCATTTTTTGGATAATCACCTGCACACTCATACATGGTTTAACCCATTAATCCCTCTGAGAAATGTGCAAAACATTGCTCTGCAATGCATTGCATACCCCTCTGGCACTCATGGGGTTAAACTATGTATAAATGTGAGGGTTATTTGAGGAAAACATTTATTTAGACTGTTTTTTTTCTTTACAGCTACAAGACAAGAAGAAAGAAGAGAAGACTAAAGAGAAAAAAGAAGATATAAGAGAGAAGAAAGAAAAGAACAAAGAAAATGGACAGTAGATGCCCAGGATGGCAAGGATGCCACTGGACATCAGGAGTAATGGTGTTACTTTTTATGGCATGTTCATTTGTACCTTAGTCAGGTTAACCCTATGAGTGCCAGTGGGGTAATTATACCCCACTGGCACTCGTAGGGTTAATTCTATTGACAGTTAACAGTTTTTAGGTACTTTGGATGTACTGATATGGCGCATAGGGCTCCATATCAATACATCCATTAGGGACTTAGGTGTTTTGGGGGTTTTTTTTGCTTTCAATTGCTGCGTCGGCTGACTTAAGATCTGATGAGAGACTTTAGGCTGAAAAAAACTTGTCCCTTATCAGATCTTTTGAGCTAATGCAATCAATTGAACTGCAACTTAAGGCATTTGTTTAATTTATCAGTGGGGCAAAACTCCTCTTACTTTATAGCCTGGGAAGGATTTTTTGCTGGCAGTTTGTTCATAGCACTGGTAATTGAATGGCTTACAGTGCTTGAGAAAATGTTGTCTTTTTTTTTTTTTTTTTTGCCTACAGGGGATAAACGAATCAAGACCTATAAGCCTTCAAAATCCCTGACTTTGTGCAAATGTACCTAGAAGAATTGATGCTGTCTTGAAGGCAAAGGGTGGTCACACCAAATATTGATTTGATTTAGATTTTTCTTCTGTTCACGTACAATGCATTTTATTAATTGATAAAAATAAACTATTAACATGTATATTTTTGAAAGCAATTTTACTTTACAACATTTTTTCACATCTGCCTAAAATTTTTTGCACATTACTGTATTTGTTAATTATAATCATATTACCCCTTAGATGTCTCTTCTTTAATATAAACAAAAACAGTTTGGATAGTCTCTCTGTATAACTCAGAACCTCAGTTTTGTTGCAGATTTCTGCACTTTTTCAAATTCAATAATGTCTCTCTTAAGAACTAGTGTCCAAAACTGTACTTATCCATATTCTAGATGAGGCCTTACCAGGAACTTATATAGAGGTAGAATTATATTCGCATTCTGTTCATCTATACCTGTTTTTATTATATTATGTTGTGTTATATTAAGCCATTTTCTTTTGCAGCAGCTGAGTGACTCTGCACACGGCTGTGAAGATTATTGCCTATCAGTACTCCTATATCTTTCTCTATTGAGAATTCCCCAAGTAGTTTCCCATTTATTTTATACTAGTTGAAGAGACTGTTACACAGGCCACAGTGCCACTGCCAGCCAGTCGCGGGGCAGTCATGCTCAGTAGAGACTGCCCGTGCCACAGCTGATACAGAGCTAGACACTCCGAAGCTCTGTATCAGCCACGGCGTGGGCAGTCTCTACTGTGCATGACTGAAGCACGCACAGCAGTCTCTACTGCGCATGACTGTGTCGTTACACACATTTTAGCAAATTATTATATAGGATGTAGCATACTAGCATGTTTGCTTCTACAGCCCAAATGCATAACCTTACATTTATATACTTTAAATGTCATCTGCCCTTTTTCTGCACATTCACTCTGTTAATCTAAATCCTTCTGCAAAGAAAAACATACTGCTCTGCATGTATTTCCTTATACAGTGTAGTATCATCATTAAGGATTGAGACATTACTTTCAGTTCCCACTTCTAGATAATTAATAAACACATTAAAAGCATTGGGCCCAGGACTGAACCCTGTGGCACCCACTTGCAACTTTAGACCAAACTGAAAAGGTCCCATATGCAACAATTCTCTGCCATCTATCATTTAACCAGTTCTCTATCCATGTACAGAAATCACCTCCCAAACCGAAGCCTTTTAATTTATGCAATAACCTGTTGTGAGGCACTGTGTCAAAGGCTTTTGCAAAATCCAAGTATACTACATCAACAGCAGTTCCCTTGTCCAAATTACTACTTACCCTTTGTAAAATACAAATAAATTAAGTTGCATTCTTCTTCGACACCCTGTAACATTTCTGCACTTTTGTCCTACTACGCTCCTTCCCAGCACCTACATTCTTCTCAAAGGTTCTTTCTATGCTCTCCTTATACAACGTGAGCCATCCCTTGGTTGCAATAATTTTCACTGACTTCCCCTTATGCCCTCCCTAGCACTATTCACCAATCACCCACATTGATCACTTTCAAGCATTTCTTGAAAACCACCTGCTCAAGGAGTCTTCTTGGGCAATAATCTCCATGTGTGCATTGACAGTCACTTCAAAATAATTCTGCTTTTCCCTTACTGCAGCCTTGTACTTGCACTTCTTCCACCACTAATAAAGCAATGATAACACTTTAGCCTGATGCTCTGTCCTGTATTTTTGTATTGTACTATTACTGTATCAGTAATGGTCTGTAAGCATATATGGCACTATTTAAAAAAGATACATACATACATATTGAAATCAATGGAGTAATTTATAGCTAAAACAGTGATATGTTTAGCGCCTATAATGGAATCCGCACATTTTTGTTTACTTACAGTAAGATTACATACCTGATTTTGGCCGGAGTGGGCAAGAAGATTTTGGAATACAGCTCCCTTCATGTAGGACATATCCTGGCTTTTCACATGCACATCCAGGTTTACACTCATTAGAACAGAGTATATTAGGACTACAGTAGGATGAACAAGTTGTGCAGTCTACCCAAGTTGTTCCACTAGGACATGGATGCACTATGGGAAAGTTACAAATGAGATTTGATTATTTTTTTCTTATAATAAAAACAGTTCCTCTCATAGTGCCAAAAATATATTGTTTACAAAGAAATGGGAATGCAGTAGTCTGTACAAAAAAAAATCTTAGGAGAAAAATATTGAATAAACTGAGCTTTAACTTACCAAGAATAATTTAACCACTTTATTTCATTGGGACCCAATCAAAAGTTTAACTGTATGCTGTATACAAGTCCTAATTATGAACATTCAACAGAAAAATATCTTGGCCCTTTTATTGTTAACTTATGAAATTTGTATTTTAACCCTTTGAGTGCCAGAGGGGTATGCAACGCATTGCAAAGCAATGCGTTGCATACCCCTCTGACACTCAAAGGGTTAAATTTACATGTCTGAGGATCAAGGGTGATAAACTGAGCGGCATGTACAAATCTGTCCCAGATTGTGTTTCTCATTTATAAGTGCAAAGTGGGCCTTCCTCCCACTTTGTACCAATGTACAAAGCCCTTTACTCACTGACCATGTTGCTTTTTTTCCATGTAGTTCATGGGATGGACAAAAAGTCCCATTTTTTTCCCATGGGAATTTTTGTGAAAAAAACATAATTTTCTGCTTTTACCATGGCAGCAATCTCCCATAGAGAAAATCATAGATTTTCTCCCTTTTTGCTAAGACCACAGAATTTCCTGCGAGAAGTATTTCAATGGCAACAAAACTGCCTGATCCCATTCTACAAAAAGTCAGAAGTTCAGTCCATGCAGTCTGGTGTACAATAGGCATGAAAGAGAGTGGAAGGAGAGAGAGAGAGAGAGAAAATATATTTAAAATAAATACTAAAATAAAAATACATTTGTTTCAAGTGCTAGCTAACATTATGACCACCACTGCCAGAAAAAATAAAAAGTGGATGGACCCTGATGAAACTCATACAGAAGAGAGAGGAGGAAGTCAGTAGCACCAGTGACAAAGAGACCCCCTATTTCCCAGACCAAAGATGCCCTAAATCATCCCTTGTTATATGAAAGAAAATATTGGAGAAAGCAGAACTGGCTAACCGTATGATCAGCACACATTAGCTGCCTGTGCCTGCTACTACTGCTGCCACCATGTCTTTTTTGAGGAGGGAGCCTGTGTCACATTTATCATCATCCCCAACCAGTCCCACTCCCATAGAGCAACAGGTGACTGGTAGTGGTGATGAGAGTGAGGGTGTTGGTGGAGAAGCTGGTGTAAAGGAGACTATGAGAGCATTTGTGTTGGAAAGCTATAGGCAAAAGAAAAATTATGTAAATGGAGATGGGCATTATTTACCACCAGCATCATCAACAGTGATATTCTTGTGTTTGCTGCTGCTCTAATCACTACTGCTGAGTTTTCAGAAACTGACCATAATCTGTCATAGCAGCAGGATGATTATGAGCAGCCTAGAGTGCCACAGATCACGACAGCCCCAACAGGACTTGGTTCTTCAGGTAGTGATATGGGAATAGGACAAGTTCTATTTGACATTAATACTCCTGATCCTAGCTGTGGTGCTGATGCCGAGGCAACAACAGCAGCATCACCTGCCCCAGACAGTGAAGGTGATTTGGGAGAAAAAGAAGAAGAACATTCTTTTCCACCTGTCTGCTAACCAAAATTATGGATGTGGGAATATTATTCCCTCTGGCCAGACACACAGCAGTCATCAGTGAATGCACTGTGCACTGTGATATAAGAAAGAGAAAAGGGGAAAGGAGGAGACACACCTTGGCACATCAGCCCTCATTTGCGATCAGTTTCCCATGAAAAGAGCTGTTTTCCCACTTTTTTCTCCTAGCTCATTCCATTGAAATCATTGAGAGCATTGAATGTACACACAACACATAGTAAATGCTATTTTATTTCCCAAAGACATAGTATAAAAGGGGATGAGGGTGCCTGTGTAGAAGGAGTGTGGGGAAACAATCAGTTGAACAGGGAATTCTTTTGGAGGGGTGTTTACTGGGATTAGGGGGACAGTTAATAAAAATACTAAACGCTAAATACAATTAAAACAAACCCATAAGACATGGTATAAAAAGGGTCTGAGGAGGGTGCCTGTGTTAGTGGGTGGAGTCTGGGGAAAATCATTTGAACAGGGAATTTGTTTTTTTGGAGGGGGATTCTTGTATTGGTATTGAGGGGACAGCTAGTAAAATAATAAATAAATAAAATAAGAAATTTTGACAGAGACCTCCTGATGTAAGCTGCAACTGGGGTCGACTGATAGTTGATGGGATAGAGTATTTTCAAGAGAATGATTTGTAGCCCTGAGCAAACATTGATTTATAGGACTTAGACTTATTAGAGGCACAAGCCCTGATGAAAAATTCATTTCTAGGAGTTAGAAATTGTTTATTTTTTGTAGGCCCTGTGGAAGAAAAATGCCCTACTGACTAGTGCCTGCAGTTCATGTCGTGTTTGCCAGTGGCCACTAGCCATTGTCAAATGACCTGATGTACATGCGGAATTTGTGACTGCTGTTCATGCTGCTGCTGCTAAGTTATTTAAGCAGCAGGATGATTAGACAGCTCAAAGGGAAAGGTATCAACAACAGAAGTAACATGGGTGATGAAACTTCCACTTGCCACAACTTGCTCTAGTGATATGTCTGAGGCAGAAGCAGCACCATAAGTAGCCCCACCTCTTCAGGTGTATGAGGAGAAAAGAAGAAGTTGGCCAATAATGCTCCTCCACTTGCCCCTCCTCCAAGATAATAAGTGTTTTGAGATTAGAAATGTTTCCCTTGAGAGCAGGAACTGTGCCTCTCACATCAACTACTGCAATGTGCACAGTGTAAATTGTGGTGTTTCCACATTGAAGCACAACAGCGATGCAGTCGGTAACCTTGCTGTCGGAAGTGGTCAGACACCAGAAGTGCCTGCGACATTCGCTTCCCCATCAATCCTTTGTTCTCCCCCGGACTGACTGGCATGAAGCCAGTATTGTGGCAGACTCAGAGGAGGACCTACGGCAGCAGATGTGCAGTTCCTTCTCTTCCCACACATAGACTTTTCCCCTCTATGCTGTAAACACAAATAAAAAGAGGCTGGGTACCAGATCAAACTGAATACTAGTGTGGTCTGAATCTTTACTTGGTGGCAACATCAAAACTGGTGACAAGGATGGGATGAACCCAAGCAAAAGTAATGTAAGTGTGCCATTTGCCAACTATTTCAACAGTACTGTATTAAAGATCAATGCTAGCTGCAAATTCTGAAAAGCTACTGCTAAAGTATACTGATATTTCTAAAGGATACTGCTACTTGTAAAACCTACTGCTATTTCTAAAGGATGTTGCTACTTGTAAAAGCTACTGTTATTTCAAAAGGATATGGCTACTGGTAAAAATTACTGTTATTTGTAAAGGATACTGTTACTGGTAAAGGATACTGCTACTTAAAAAAGATACTGCTATTTGTAAAAGCCACTGTTATTCGTAAAAGCTATTATTACTTGTGGAAGGTTACTGTTAGTTGTGGAAAGCTACTACTGCTTGTTAGAGGCTACTGCTACTTGATAGGTTACAGCTACTGTGTTTATGGCTACTGGTACTTGTAAGTGCTACAGTTATGAGTTAAAGACCACTGTTTTGCATAAAAACCAAAGACCACTGCTTTGCTTAAAGATGAAAGACCAATGCTTTGCTTACAGATCAAAGACCATTGCTTTGCTTACAGTCCAAAGACCACTACTTGTTTACAGACCAAACAGCACTGCTGCTTGCTGACAGTTCACAGACTGCTGCTACTTGTTACAGCACAGACCACTGCTAATTGCTAACAGACTACAGACCATTGCAACTTGCTTGAAGACTAACACTCCCTGAACAACAAAAACCACCAGTCACCAGACCATGGCCACAGTCTTTCATTTACAGGAATTTAACAAAGACCAGGAATCCTAGCTTTCCTACATAGAAAGGGTGGATACCTAAGCACCAACAACATTCCCGAATCCAAACAAACCACCATTTTCCTTACTGGCATAGGATGGAAACCATACACCATCCTATGGGATCGTCTGGACCCCCTAAAACCCAGGGAGCAATCCTTCCAGTCATTAGTGACACTACTAAAAAACTACTACTAACCAAATCCACTAGAATTTGCTGAAGAATTCCAGTTTTACACCAGGAGACAACAACCTGGGGAACATATCAGAACCTACATCTGGGAAATAAGGAGACTAGCATCCACCTCCAAGCTCCAATCACACCTCCCAGAAATGCTACATAATAGTATGTGGATTAATGATGAACAAGAGGAAGAAGTGCCTACTAGCAGAAAAGCACCTGACAGACAAGTCAGCATTCGACATTGCCAAGGATGTGGCACAACTCTAAGCACACAGAGGAAATCACACACCCATGTATCAAATGGAGCAAACCAACATATACAAGCTAACAACCAACAGAAACCATACACCCCCATCACCAGCAAAGGATACATGCAGTCAAAGATGCTGTTTCTGCTGTGGATCTATCACGGTGCCCGTGCTCCTTTTGTTTTTCTGTCAGTCTAGTCTGTGCCTTGCTCCCATTGGCTACCGTGTGTTAGTCCCGCCCAGTATGACCTTTATATACTGGGCTATTGGCACCCCTCCAGTGCCCTTTCGTGGTGTTCCTGTGTTGCTGTGTCGCCTAGGCGACATTCTGACTGTCTGGCAGTTGGGTTCATTTCCTCCTGCAGAGTACCAGCGGCCAGTTCCGTTACTGCTACAGCAGTTGCCTTGGGCCTAGTTTCCGTTACTGCCTCTGTAGAGTGCAAGTGTCTGCCTCCGTTACTGCTCCGGCAGTGAGCCACCGGTTTGCTTCCGTTACTGCCTCTGCAGAGTGCAAGTGTCCACCTCCGTTACTGCTATGGCAGTTTACCTTGGGCCTAGTCTCCATTACTGCCTCTGCTAAGTGCAAGTGTTTGCCTCCGTTACTACTCTGGCAGGGTGCCCCGGTGTGCTTCTGTTAATACTTCTGCAGAGTGCAAGTTTTGTCTCCGCTACTGCTACGGCAGTTTACCTTAGGCCTAGTCTCTGCTACTGCCTCTGCAAAGTGTCAGTGTCTGCCTCCGTTACTGCTCTGTCAGTGAGCCACCGGTTTGCCTCCGTTACTACTTCTGCAGAGTGCAAGTGTCTGCCTCCGTTACTGCTACGGCAGTTTTCCTTGGGCCTAATCTCCGTTTGTGCCTCTGCGAAGTACAAGTGTCTGCCTCCGTTACTGTTCCAGCAGTGAGCCACTGGTTTGCCTCTGTTACTACTTCTGCAGAGTGCAAGTGTTGTATCCATTACTGCTACGGCAGTACCTTATTTGACTTTGTTCCCATTGTTGCCTAGGCAGTTCACGCTAGTTCTGCTTAGCCCCATCACATACCTCTCTGCACATGGGACTGTATACACTCTAAGAAGATCATTAACCCATGCAAGACCTTGCTCCTGGGAATCCATTATAATCTGCCTGACCTGTGCAGTATAGTCTGTTGTGGACTTTATGTTTATGCTGGACCTGTGTAGGCATACCTGTCGTGTGTCCATATTATTCTACTGATATACTACAGGACCTGTGAAGGTTATTTTATTACTGTAGTTTCAATAAAACTGTGTTTTATCCTAAACCACTGTGTCTGTGTGTCAAACAAACCGTTATAGGATCCCACACACATGACGCACCAGCATATTGGTTCAAGGACGAGACATGCCTCAACTGTCCTAAATGGGGTCATTTATAGAAAGTTTGCAGAAGTACTTGTGCAACCAGGAACAGACCCTGGGGAGGAGCAAGACAACCTTCAACATACTATGTGGAATAATAGGAAATGAAGGAAGAAGATGAAGCACTGGAAGAAGAAGGGTGGATGGCCTATCTCAGCATCCACCAACTAGAGGCCCCGGGAGACAAGATGTGCGTTGAAGTTACCATAAATGGAAAGCCAGTACTCATGGATCTCGACACAGGGACGACAGTATCAGTGATGACGACAGACTAAGTCTGCAATGCAAACTTACAGATGCAGTTACAACACAACCACCATAAAACTTAAAACTTATAGTGGTCATCTATTAAAAGCAGTAGGCTATGCCACGGTTCATGTACAAACATGCAGACAAGCAGCAGTCCTGTTTGTCGTGAAGAACGGAGGAACCCAACTGTTCAGTCGCGTGTGGATACGGACAATGGGGATGCCACATATAGTGCAAAGAGTGAACAAGGTCACGGCAACACAATCAGAACCCACCAACAGATGGATGGCAGAGCTGAAATAACAATTCAAAGACATTTTCTCACCAGATTTGGGTACAGTCCGCAACACCCAAGCAACCCTAGAACTGGAACCGGGATCAGTTCCACGATTTAGCAAAGCGAGGAGGAACTGCAAATACTAGAGAGACACAAGGTGGAAAGAATTGAATGAGCCTCACCCACTGGTGATCAAGAAGACAGGAGACATATGGATATGTGGGGACTTCAGAATGGCTCTAAACAAACAGTTGGCGGTGGATCAATACCCATTACAGCAACTGGAATTGCAGGAGGAAATACATTTTTTTCAAAAATGTATTTGAAACACGCCTATGTACAATTAGAAGATTACCCGGACAGTAGGCACCTACTAACCATCAACACCCACAAGGGCCTGTACCAATACAATAGAATGGTATTCCTGGTGGCATCGCACCGTGGATGAGATCCTAGTGACTGCAAGTGAACGGCCTCAAAGTCACCTTCTGTGCCCACGTCATTGACAAGAAGTGTTTATGCACAACAGAAGATAAAGTACGGGCCCTGGTGCAAGCCCCTATTCCATAGGATGCAACACAATTACTCTCCTACTTAAGACTGTTGAATTGCAATCACAGGCTCCTGACAAAGCTGGCATAAGTATTGCAACCACTGCATAAGCTTCTGGAAGTGCAAACTGTATACAAGTGGACATCAGAATGCAAAACAGCTTTCCAAAAATCCAAGAACCTGATTCTACAGTCAAAAGTATTGCTCCATAAATGACCTCCAGATTAGAAGCCAGTCACACTGACGTGCGATGCCTCCCCCTACGGACTCAATGCAATCCTCTCTCGTGTCATGCTGGATGGTTCGGAGCAACTGATAGCATTCACAACCAGGTCACCGACTCCAGCAGAAAAAACTACTCCCTAATAGATAAGGATGCTCTGGCCATCATATGGGCCTTGCAGAAGTTCACAGTCTATGTGTATGCCTCTCATTCACCCTAGGTGAAACATTTCACCTCAAACTGAACTCAGCAAATAATGGCACTTCCCACTTTGCAAATAATTTTGGGCGAAAAGTGCTGATTTTCCGCTTTTCTCGCCTAGCTCATTCTATTGAAATCAATGAGTACACTGAATTTACACACAACACATAGCAACTACTATCTTATTTCCCATAGGCATAATATAAAAGGGACATGAGGGTGGAGTGTGGGGAAAGAATCAGTTTAACATGGAATTTTTTTTGGGAGGGGGGATTTGTTTGTTAGGATTGGGTGACAGTTAATAAAAAATAAATCCTAAATACAATTCCAAAAACCCCATAAGACATGCTATAAAAGAGGTCCGAGGAGGGTGCCTGTGTTGGTGGGTGGAGACTGGGGAATGAATCAGTTGAACAGGGAATTTGTTTTGGGGGGTTCTTGACTGGTATTGGGGGGACAGTTAAAAATAAATCAATAAAATAAAATAAGAAATTTAAATGTAAAGTGATAGAGACAGGAACCCCCTGACATAAGCTGCCACTGGGGTGGACTGATACTTGAGGTGATAGAGTATTTTGTAGAGGATGATTTGTTAGATTTCTTGTTAGAGGCCCAAGCCCTGTGGAAACATTTATTTGTAGGACTTAAACTTGTTTGACACAAGCCCTAAGGAAGCAGTGATTTGTAGGACTTATTCTTGTTAGAAACAAACCCCCAAAATGTTTTTTTTAGTACTATTTTTTTATTTTATTTTTTAAAGCAGAAGCCTGGAGAAAAGAAAATGCTCTACTGGACTAGTGCCAGCAGGTCATGTTGGCCAGTGGCTACTGGCCATTGTCAAATGTCCTTCTAAGTCCATAATTGTGGAATTTGCAACTAATGTTCTTGCTGCTTCTGAGTTTTTTTAAGCAACAGGATGATTAGGCAGCAGAAATGGAATGGGATCAACAATAGCAGAAACATAGGTGATGGATAATGAAGGTTCCACTTGCCACTACTATCTTCAGTGATGCGCCTGAGGTAATAGCAGCACAATAAGTAACCCCCAGAATAAGCGGAGAAAATAAGTTGGCCAATAATTCTTCTCCACCTCCAAAATCATGGTTGTTTTCCCTTGAGAGCAGGGACCATGCCTCTCATCAGCAACTGCAATGTGCACAGTGTGTATGGTAAATAACATCTGGGGGCACAACTGTATCCAAACACCATGACACCAGAACCCAAATGCTGCCGCTGTCACTATACATCTTGTCCACACCCCTCTAAGGACACATGACAACTTGCTGATAGTTTAATAATAATGATGAACCCTCCCTGCCACCAGCTTAGTATTTTCTGCGGGATGGGATCTCCTCAGATGTAGCTTGAAGCCCTGTTTGCGATTCTCCTCCACCACACACTGTGCAATGGGTGGACATGAACTGCCACATTCTAACATGAACAAAGTGGCTATCACATGTCAGGGGAGGTAATGATGAACAAGGTGGATTGGCAAAAGATGTAGTTACCCTAGAGGAAGAAGGTGATGGTGATGGCGAACTGAACTTCCAGTCTCTGCCTGGGTTTCTCTTCTCTTCCTCTTCTTTGATCTCTTCCCCACCTCTTGTTGCCTTTCTGGAGAGTCAGGGATACAGCAACAGCTGTGCTTGATTTCTGTGGTGGGTGTTTGGCTTTAACACGTTTTACATAAATGTCATGGTGTCTGTGTTTCATGTATGATATCAGGGCTATTGTGCCAAGGTGTGTTCCCTCCTTTCCTCTTCTCACTGACTTGTCACAAATTGTGCACAGTGCCATTGCAGATGACTGCACTGTGTCTGCCCCAAGAGAAAAATAGTCCCACACCCATGACTTCAGGGGGGAGGAATAGGAAACAGGTAGAGAAGAATGACCTCTTTCTTCTTGTCCTCCACATTCCCCTTCACTGTCTGTGGCAGAGGATAATGTTGCTGCTGTTGCTGCCACTGCCTAAGAATCAGCACTGCAGCTAGGACCCGGAGTATTGCTGCCACTGGCAAGTGGAACCTGTCCTAGTCCTGCATCACTTGTTGACCCCATTCTCATTGTGTCCACAGTGTCTGTCCATGGTGGTCTTTGGCACACTAGCTTACGCCTCAGCATCCTGCTGCCCTTACAACTCAGCAGCAGCAGGAATGAGAGCAGTTGCAAGTTCTGCAAATTCCAAAGGCTCACTGCTAGGGGTGGTGGTGGTGCCCACTTTCTCCTAAAAATGCCATCAATGTCTCTTCCACCCCGGCTTCTCCATTATCATCTGCTGCTGCTCTATTACAGACATCTCACTTCTGCTTGGAGGAGGTGACGAGCAATGTGACAGAGGGTCCCCTGATGTCACACTTGGCATTTCTTGGTGGTGTGAAGAAGGCAGACTGGCAGCAGAAGCAGAGGGCTCAGGCAGCTGACCTGTGCTCCTGGTGGTGGTGGTGGTGGTGGTGGTGTTGGTGCTGGTGGTATTAATTCTGCTTCTGCAGTCCCCCAACAGTTCTGGCTTCTTCAGGGTCATGCTCCACTTGGACACTGTTGTGAAGGGAAGGGAACCCCCATGGCCAGAGGAATGGTGTGGGCTCTCTTGACCGCTAGTCTGGACACTTTCAAATGCTTCCCCTATCACTCCCATAACACTAGTCCCACCTGATGCTTCAACATTACTGCTACTACTACTACTAACACCAACCACATCAAGTTCAGCCACAGAGTTTTCCTCCTCACAGTCACTGGTAATATGAGGGTATTGATTACCCCCTCCTTCTCTCCTACTATTAAAAAGCTGCTGGACCTTCTTAGCAATAGTAGTACTAGCACTGGCGGGACTGCTTGGGGATGGCAAGTGTGACTTAGGGTCCCCTGCTGTCACACTTGGCATCATTTTCTCCTTTCCCCCCTCCTGAGTATTACAAGACACACTAGCAGCAGGTTAAGCACTGGTGGCAAAGGTTTAGCACTGGCAGCAGGCACAGCACTGGTGGCAGCAGGGGCAGCATGTCTGATAGTAGGTACAGTATTTGTGGCAGCAGGATTAGCACTGGCAGCAGGTACAGCTCTGGTGGCAATAGGGGCAGCACATCTGACAGCAGGCACATTAGTGGTGGCAGAAGGTACAGCACTGGCAGCAGGCACATCACTGGTGGTAGCAGGAGCAGCATTGGCAGCAAGCACAGCACTGGTGGCACCAGGGGCAGCACATTTGACAGCAGGCACAGCAGTACTGGCAGCAGGGACATCACGTCTTACAGCAGGCACAGCAATGGTGGTAGCAGTAGCATGGGCAGCAGGTACAGCAATGGTAGCAGCAGGTACAGCAAAGGTGGCAGCACGTCTTGCAACAGGCACAGGCAGCTGACCTGTCCTAATCTCACTAGTACTCCCTTCCCATTAAATTTCCCAAGATCCCTAGGGGTGATTTAGTGGGACTGGACAGCATTGGTTCAGTATTGATCACATCCTCCTCCTCCTCTGACTCAGTGAACCTATAAAGGCCCTTTCAGTTCCTCCTTTTACTATTTTTAACTTTCTCATAGTGATAGCAGTCACTATGAGACTCTCCTGCCTCAATTTTCAAACAAATAACAGCAGAACAGCACAGCACAACTACCTCACTCTGTAGCTGCTTCTATTGTGTTTCACTTCTGCAAATATGTCACATTTTTATAGCTAAAAAGTGAAAACCAGGTGAATCAATGGGTGGAAACTTTCTAGCCGTTGAAAAATTGGTGAAGAATTTTGGCCAATGGGCAAAACCCGCAAAGATTTTAATTGCTGGTTTAAACATGGTTTTCATGGTATTTCTCGCGTGAACACAGAGACCACTTTCGCCCATCCCTACTACTGATGGATCACAAGCCACTGCTAGCAGTTCTGAACCAGGAGAAATCTGTCTCTGTCACCATGCAGCCAGACTACAAAGATATGCCCTTTACCTAAGAGCATTTTATTACACCATCAAATATCATCCACATACTCACCATGGTAATGCTGATGCCATGTAATGTCTTCCACTCCGGGATGCTCACGAAACCAAGGACAATGGAGTATTGGCTGATTCAAGCCAGATATGCTTCATGACAACCTTCAGATCAGACATGGTATCACAAGCCACAGAGACAGATGACACCTTAGTAACATTGCTCTAGTTCAAAAGGGCTGGCCACCCACTACCATGGCAGCTATACTGCCATATGCACGGCGGAAATGGGAACTCACCACCCATATGGGGTGCCACTTATGGGGCATAAGAATGATTATTCCACTACAACAAAGAAAACAAGCGCTAGTCATACTACATGAAGGGCACCCAGGAGTAGTAAAAATGAAACAGAGAGCACAAAAACAGTGTGGTGGCCATCGATTGACAAGGACATTACAACCTGGGTGGGGAACTGTGAATGATGCACCCAAACTCAATCTCAAATCATCCCTCAGACAGTACAACCATGGGAGTGACCAGCATGAAAGAATACATGTTGATTTTGCAGGCCCGATCCGGGGCACCATCTACCTATTTCTAGTAGATGCTCATTCTAAATGGCCTGAGTTTTGGCTCATGCACAGCACCAAGACAGATGCTACAAAACACATACTTCACCGCGTCTTCTTGACTTTCGGCTTGCCAAAACACATAGTCACAGTCACATAGTCCCAAGTGTTCCACATGCACTGCACCGTATCACCTGGCCACAAATGGCCAAGCAGAAATGTTCCTTCAAACACTGACCCAGACATGGCAGAGACAGTCTGAGCATGGCAGGCCCACATGGCAGGACTGTGAAGGGAATGAAAATTCTAAAAGGGGGATCAGGTGTGCACACAATCTTATCAAAACAGGCTCCAAGCATCATAAAAGAGATCATGGGCTCCAAATCATATGTTGTCCAAATACAGCCGGGACACCTATGGCACATGCACATCAACCAGCTGTGACCCAGACTGCAGGGACTGGCAGGCACTCCAGCAATAGACACTGTCTCACTGGCATGCACTCCCACAGAAATGCTGCTGGCACTATGCTGCTTGTCAACACCCCGCTACAGACACATGACAACTTGCAGACAGTTTAACAGTAATAATGGACCCTCCCTGCCGCCAGCTTAGCATATTCTGCAGGCTGGAGTCTTCTTAGATGTTGCTTGATGCCCTGCTTGTGATTCTCCTCCACCACACTGCCGTGTGTGGTCAGTGCACTACACGTGTGCAATGGGTGGACACGAAATGCCACATCCTGTTATCTACAGAATGACTATCAATTGGCGGGGGAGGTAAAGATGAATGAGGTGGATTGGCAGAAGATGTAGTTACCCTAGAGCAAGAAGGTGATGGTGATATAGTTGTTTTGCTCATCATCAAGCTTTCAGCCTCTGGCTGGGTTTCTATATTCTTCCTCCTCTTTGATCTCCATCTCACCTCTTGTTGCCTTTCGGGAGAGTCAGGGGGTACAGCAAACAGTGGTGCCTGATTTCTGTGGTGGCTTTAAGATGTTTCATGTAATAGTCACGGTGTCTGTGCTTCAACTGTGTTATCAGGGCGGTTTTTACTGATTTGTCACAAGTTGTGCACAGTGCCATTATTGATGACTGAACGGTGCCTGCCCCAAGAAAGAAGTAGTCCAACACCTATGACTTCAGGGGGGGAGGGGAAAGGCAGAAAAGTATGGACTCTTTCCTCCTCTCCTCCACAATCCCCTTCGCTGGTTGGGGCAGAGGATGATGTTGCTGCTACTGCCTCAGAATCAGCAGTGCAACGAGAACCAGGAGTATTACTACTGTTGCTGGCAAGTGGAACCTGTCCTAGTCACTTGTTGACCCCATTCCCATTGTGTCCACAGTGATCCATTGCACACTAGCCTGCTCCTCAGCATCCTGCCCATTCTCATCCCTGTCCCCCATTCCTTCTCAGTTTGGGCTAAGAAGGCTTCTCCACCATCATCATCACCACCACCACCACCAGTCCCTCAGTGCAACACTGGCAGCAGGCACAGACAGTTGACCTGTCCTGCTTTGCTACTACCCTCTTCTTTCTCCTGTGAGATTAATTTCCCCAAGAACCCTAGGGGTGATTTAGGGGGACTGGCCAGCATTGGGTTTCACTGAGCACATAAGGATCATTCCAGTTTCTCCTTTTTTTGCTTGTAAACCTGCCCATAGTGATAGCAGTCACTATGAGCCTCTCCTGCCTATCAATGTACATGAGCACAGCACTTCTCTTTAGCTCTGTAGCTGCTGCTATTATGTTTCATCCTGCCCATTCTCATCCCTGTCCCCCATTCCTTCTCAGTTTGGGCTAAGAAGGCTTCTCCACCATCATCATCACCACCACCACCACCACCAGTCCCTCAGTGCAACACTGGCAGCAGGCACAGACAGTTGACCTGTCCTGCTTTGCTACTACCCTCTTCTTTCTCCTGTGAGATTAATTTCCCCAAGAACCCTAGGGGTGATTTAGGGGGACTGGCCAGCATTGGGTTTCACTGAGCACATAAGGATCATTCCAGTTTCTCCTTTTTTTGCTTGTAAACCTGCCCATAGTGATAGCAGTCACTATGAGCCTCTCCTGCCTATCAATGTACAAGAGCACAGCACTTCTCTTTAGCTCTGTAGCTGCTGCTATTATGTTTCACTTACTGGAAAACTGCACGTTTTTATAGCGAAAAGTGAAAAACACGTTAATAAAGGGGCAAAAACTTTCTAGCGACTGAAAAAATGGGCAAAAACAGTAAAGATTGTAATGGCTGTATTTAAAGCAGATTTTTCAGAAAAAAATGAAACAACCACATGATTTTAAAGGATTTTTTCTCTGGAACACGACGGAACCTTTTGCCCACCCCTACATATGGACATACCCTGCAAAAAGAAATCAAGTGCCACAGTCACTTTGCCCCTTTTCCCTCCCCTAGGGCACAAAGAATGGGAGAGAAAATCCATTGAGCTAGGGTCTGGGTGTGCACCTGCATCCTCAGGGTCCTCCTCCTTTGGCATACCACTTTTGCCTCTGTTACCTGTCCCACCAACTGATAGCAGTTCTGTTAGGATCTGGCATTTCATGGTGGACTGGCCACACATGACAATGTGATGGAAAGCAATTAAATGCAGGATATCAGGGAGCATCTGCAGACATCCTGTCGGAAAATGTTAAGCTGGTGGCAGGGAGGAGTCAATATTTTTATTAAGTCTTGGTATTATGTGCAGAGTAGACGAAGGCCATAGTGACAGTATGGTAATGATTTGACTTGGCTGACCTAAGCGTCAAGGTGTTTGGTAGCTGAAGCACCTGTTGTGACTTTATATGAAAACAGTTGTGATGCTTACCTTCCCACGCCTTCCCTTTCCCAGTGTTTCCTTATGCACACTGCCCACTTTGCAGTTGCTGATGACATGGCACAGTTTCTTACTGCTATCAAGGGAAAAAGATAACATTCCAACGCACCCATGATTTTAGACAGGGTGGAGGAGGTGAAGCATATTTGGTCAGTGTCTTCTGTCTATATGCACCTGCAGTGGTGTCTGGGCTTGTTATGCCTCACCAACAGTAGAGTTAGTGTCAGATGGAAGCATCATTGTACCATCACCTGACTCATATCAGTACTGATGATCCCAGTCCCATGCGGCAGTCTTATCTTCCTGCTACTTAGAAAACTCAGCAGCAGGAATTACAGCAGTAGCAAATGCCATAATGTTACTAGTGGTGGGTACCACTGTGAGGCATAATGTTTCTGGTGGCGGTTTGCCACCACCATCTAGCACTGCTGGAACTAGTCCAGTAATACATATATTTTTTTCAGGGCTTATATTTTACTAGCCTGAGGCCAACAAGTACATTTTTATCAGGGGTTGTTTTTGGCAAGCCTGAGGCCTACAAACAATGTTTGTCAGGGCTAGCCTTGTTTGAAGTCTGCAATTAATTTTTTTCAAGCTTAGACTTGCTGTAATATTTTGAATGCTTTACTTTCTGTAAGTCTGCAAAATAAAAATGTTTTCAGGTTTTTCTTAAAGCAAACTAGATGCTATGCTTGCTAACCATTATTTTTTTAAGAGACGATAAAAAATATAAGGTTACAACTTATATTGAATGTGGCAGTGGACTGATGTGAAGTGTGTGGATATATATATATATATATATATATATATGTATATATATATATATATATATATATATATATATATATATTTATATACATAGAGAGAGAGAGAGCATCATGATTCATAGAAAAATTATTTAAAGTTGCATGAGTCTCAGATATCTGTAAAACATTAATCAGAGGTGATAGCAGTGGTGCCAGCTGGGGTAGATAGTAGCATTCCTTCATATACCTTCTCCAATCCTCAGTGCTGCTTTAATAGTACATGTGCCGCAGGTAGGGGTGGGCAAAAGGTCCTGTTGTGTTCCCACGAAAAAAAAAATCGTGAAAAATTCATTGTTGACTGTTTTTTCATGGGAAAATCTGTTTTAAATACAGCAATTAAAATCTTACCTTTGATTAACATGTTTTTCCCCTTTTTGTTATAAAAACGTGCAGTTTTCCAGGAAGTTAAACACAATAAAAGTAGCTACAGAGTATGAGAGAAGTGCTGTGCTGTTCTGCTGTGAGTTAGTAGCAGAATTGAGACAGGAGAGGCTCATGGTGACTGCTAGCACTATGAGCAAGTTTAAGAATAATAACAGGAGGAGCTGGAAGGACCCTTATTTGCTTACTGAATCTGAGGAAGAGGAAGTGACCACTGCAGACCCAATGCTGGCCAGTCCCCCTAAATCACCCCTAGGGATCTTGGGAAAATGAATCTCATGGGAGGAAGAAAAGGGTAGTAGTGAGAGCAGGACAGGTCATCTGCTTATGCTTGCTGCCAGACGTGCTGCTCCTATTGTCAGACATGCTGCTTCTGCTGCCAGTGCTGTGCCTGCTCCCAGTGTTTATCCTGCTGCCAGTAAGTCTTTTAATTCTCAGGATGGGGGACGAGAAGATGATGCAAAATGTGACAACAGGAGACCCAAAGTCACACTTGCCATCCCCAAGCAGTCCTGCCACTAGTAATACTATTGAGAAAGTCCAGCAGCTTGAACAGAGCGTTAGGAGCGAAGGAGTGGGTGATCATTATATTACAAGTGACTGTGAGGAAGTAGATTCAGGAGCTGAAATTGATGAGCTGTCATTGGAGGTAGTAACAGTAATAGTGAAGAAGTTGATAAGACTAGCATTAGGGGAGTGGTAAGGGAATCAATGCAGAGAGTTCAGATTAGCGGTCAAGGGAGCCCATAACATTCCCCTAACCCTGGGAGTCCCCTTCTAATCACTGTCCAGGTGGAACATGATCCTGAGGAAGGTAGAATATTACCTAGCAGTAATAATACCACCACTAATGTGCTACAGACAAACGTGGACACAGTGGGAATGGGGTCAACAAATGATACGACTAGCACAGGTTCCACTTGCCAGCAGCAGCAATACTCCTAGTCCTAGTTGTAGTGCTAATTCTGAGGCATCATCCTCTGCCCCAGGCAGTGAAGGGAAATGTGGAAGAGAAGAAGAAAGAGGCCATTCTTCTCAACCTTTTCCCGCCCCCCCCTGAAGTCTTGGCTGTGGGACTATTTTTCTCTTTGGGCAGGAATAGTGCAGTCATCAACAAAAGCACTGTACACAATTTGTGACAAGTCAGTGAGAAGGGGAAAGGAGGGAATGTGCCTTTGCACAAGCTCCTTGATAACACATATGAAAACCAGACACCATGACCTTTTCTTCAAACATGTTAAAGCCAAACACCCACCACATAAATCTAGCACCGCTGTTGCTGTACCCCTAACTCTCCCGAAAGGCAATGACAGACGAGGCGGTGATCACAGAGGAGTAAGAATAGAGCAACCCACCATAGAAATCAAGCACTGCTATTGCTGTACTCTATGACTCTCCCCAAAGACAAAAGAGGCGAGGCGTAAATAAAAGAGGAGGAAGAATAGAGCAACCTAGGCAGAGGCTGGAAGTTCGATGACGAATGAAACAACTAGCTTGCCATCACCTTCTTGCTCTAGAGTAACCACATCTTCTGCCAATCCACCTCATTCATCGTTACCTCCACCTCCAAGTGATTGCCACTCTGTAGATGTTAGGATGTAGCAGTTTGTGTCCACCCATTGTACACTGTGGGGTGCACTGACCACACATGACAGTGTGGTGGAGGAGAATCACAAATAGGTCATCAAGTGGCATCTGAGGAGAATCCATCCCACAGAATATGCTAAGCATGTGGCAGGGAGGGCTCATCATTACTGTTAAACTGTGACCAAGTTGTCATGAGTCCTTAGTGTTGTGTGGACAAGGGGCATAGTGACAGCAGCAGTACTTGGTTTCTGGTGTCATGGTGTTTGGATAGAGTTGTATCAGGTGATATTTACCACACACACTGTGCACATTGCAGTTGCTGATGAGAGGCACAGTTCCTGCTCTCAAGGGAAACATTTCTATACTATTAACAACACCCTAAGATTTTGGAGGAGGGGTAGATGGAGAAGAATTATTAGCCAACTTCTTCTTTTCTCCACATATACCTGAAGTGATGGGTAGGGGTAGGCAAAAGGTCCCATCGTGTTCCCACCAAAAAAATCAGGAAAAAAACACATTGTTGTTAACTTTTTCACATGGAAATCCACTTTACAAACAGTTATTAAAATCTTCATATTTTTTGCCCACTGGAAAAAAATCTTTACCATATTTGGCTAGAAAGTTTCCACTCATTGATTTACATGCTTTTAGCCTTTTCTTTATAAAAAGTGACATATTCAAGCAAGTGAAACACAGTAGAAGCAGCTACAGAGCAAGGTAGATTTGCTGTGCTGTTCTGCTGTGATCTGAGGCAAAATCGAGGCAGGAGAGGCTCATAGTGACTAATATCATTATGAGAAAGTTTAAAACTAATAAGGGAGTAATTAGAAGGACCCTTATGTATCCACCGAGTCTGAGGAGGAAATTATCATTACAGAACCAATGCTTGCCAGTCCCTTTAAATTACCCCTAGGGATCTTGTGGAGGTTAATGTCAAGGGAGGAAGAAGAGGGTAGTAGTGAGAGCAGGACAGGTTAGCCGCCTGTGCCTGCTACCAGATGTGCTGCCCTAGCTGGCATCATTGCTGCGCCTGCTGCCAGATTTTCTGCCACCATTGCTGTGCCTGCTGTCAGATGTGCTGCCCATGCTGCCACCAGTTCTGTGCCTGCTGCCTTTGCTGCCCCTGCTACCACCAGTACTGTGCCTGCTGCCAGACGAGCTGCCCCTGCTGCCACCAGTGCTGTACCTGCTGTCAGAGGTGCTGCCCTTTCTGCCACCAGTGTTGTGCCTGCTATCAGACATGCTGCCCCTGCTGCTACCAGTGTTGTGCCTGCTGCCCGTGCTGAACCTGATGCCACCAGTGCTGAAGCTGTGGCCAGTGTGTCTTGTAATACTCAGGAGGGGTGGAAGGAGTAGATGTTGCCAAGTGTTACAGCAGGGGTCCCTAAGTCACACTTGCCATCCCCAAGCAGTACTGCCCATGCTAGTACTACTACTAACAAGCCAAAAATTATGTGAGAGACTCTGATCACGAACAAAAGCACAATGGCCTGTTCTCCGGCTAGTCACCACTCAAGAGCATCACATTTTAGCTCTCTAGTGCCATTACAGAGGAGAAATTTCCACATACATATTAGACTAATCCCGCCCATAAGGCCGGTCCAGTACCAAAATGATGGGCAAGTCCCCTTTGCACGGAAAAAACAGCTAACCCCAGGCGTACGTTTCTGCCTTAATTGGGCCTTGTCAGTGAGGTGCAGCTGGCTTCCCTAGGCACTGAGAGCAAGGGGTCCTCGTCTGGATTACCCTTTACACTTAGGGAGAGACCCCAAGTGTTTTGCAGAAACAAGCCAAAAATTATGTGAGAGGCTCTGAGCACGAACAAAAAAAAACAATGGCCTGTTCTCCGGCTAGTCACTGATCAAGAGAATCACATTTTAGCTCTCTTGTGCCATTACAGAGGAGAAATTTCCACATACATATTAGACTAATCCCGCCCATAAGGCCGGTCCAGTACCAAAATGATGGGCAAGTCCCCTCTGCACGAAAAAAACAGCTAATCCCAGATGTACATTTCTGCATTATTTGGGCCTTGTCAGTGAGGTGCAGCTGGCTTCCCTAGGCACTGAGAGCAAGGGGTCCACTTCTGGATTACCCTTTACACTTAGGGAGAGACCCCAAGTGTTTCACAGAAACAAGCCAAAAATCATGTGAGAGGCTCTGAGCACAAACAAAAGCACAATGGCCTGTTCTCTGACTAGTCACCGCTCTAGAGCATCACATTTTAGCTCTCTAGTGCCATTACAGAGGATAAATTTCTACATACATATTAGACTAATCCCGCCCATAAGGTCGGTCCAGTACCAAAATGATGGGCAAGTCCCCTCTGCACGGAAAAACCCAGCTAACCCCAGACGTATGTTTCGGCCTTATTTGGGCCTCGTCAGTGAGGTGCTGCTTTTGTTCATGCTCAGAGACTCTCACATCATTTTTGGCTTAGTACTTCTACTACTAAGAAGTTCCAGAAGCTTGTGATGATTATAAGTGAAAGAGAAGGTAATCATCATATTACTAGTGACTGTGAGGAGGAAGACTCAAGGACTGAAACTGATGTGGTTGGTGTTACCAGTAGTAACAGTAATGGTGAATAAAGTGATGGGAATAGCATTAGGGGAGTGGTAGGAAAAGCAATTGAGAGCCTCCAGACTAGGGTTCAAGAGAGCCCACACCATTCCCCTGACCCTAAGAATGCTGTTGCCTATGGTATTCTCCATGTGGAACATGATACTGAAGAAGGCAGAATTGTTACCCAGCAACAATAATACCATCACTACCAGGAGCAAAAATCAGCTTCCTGTGTCTGCTGCTAGTGCTGCCAGTCTACCTTCTTCAGGTCATCAAGAAATGGCAAGTATGACATTAGGGGATCCTCTGTCACATTTCTCATCACCCTCTCCAGCCAGCAGTGAGATGTCTGTAATAGAGCAGCAGCATGGAGGGACTATTGGTGGGGGTGATGATGATGGTGGAGAAGCTGGGGTGGAAGAGACATTAATGGCCTTTTTATCCAAGACTGGGAAGGAACTGTAGACGTTGATGGGGATGGGCATCACCACCACCACCCACAGTGAGCTTTTGGAATTTGCGGAATTTGCAACTGCACTAATTCGTGCTGCTGCTGAGATGCAAAGGCAGCCGGATGCTGAGGAGCAGGCTAGTGTGCCTCAGACCACCATAGACACAGTGGGAATGGGGTCAACAAGTTATGTGGGACTAGGACAGATTACATTTGCCAGCAGCAATACACCTGTTTCTAATTGTAGTATGATTCTGAGGCAGTAGCAGCAACAGCAGCAACATCATCCTCCCCCCAGCCAGTGAAGAAGAATATGGAGGAGAAGAAGAAAGAGGACATTCTTCTCCACCTTTTCCCACCCCACTGAAGTCATGGTTGTGGGACTGTTTTTCTCTTGTGGCAGGAACAGTGCAGTCATCAACAATGGCACTGTGCACAATTTGTTACAAGTCAGTGAAAAGAGGAAAGGAGGGAATGTCCCTTGAACAAGCATCTTGATAACACACATGAAACAGACACCATGACATTTATTTCAAGCATGTTAAAGCCAAACACCCACCACAGAAATCAAGAACCTCTGCTGTTGTACCCCTAACTCTCCCGAAAGGCAATGAGAGGTGAGGCGGAGATCACATAGGAGTAAGAATAAAGAAACCCCGCCAGAATCTGGAAGTTTGATGACGAGCGAAACAACTAGCTCGCTATCACCTTCTTGCTCTAGAGTAACTACATCTTTTGTCAATACAGCTCATTCATCGCTACATCCCTCACCAAGTGATATCCACTCTGTACCGGTCTTGCCAATGTACCGGGCAAGACAGCCAGTGATCTAAAACAAAAGGCTCTACCAGCCTTGCCAATACTGGGTAAGGCAACATGCAGATGGAATTAGTACCAGGTTCTACCGGCCTTACCAATACCGGGCAAGGCAGCCCAACAGAACTTGAGTAGACACACCCGATCTTGCCAATACACCAGGCAAGACAGCCAGATATTAAGTAATGGGCTCTACCGGCCTTGCCAATACCGGGTAAGGCAACCTGCAGATGGAATATGTACCAGGTTCTACCAGCCTTACCAATACCGGGCAAGGCAACCCAAAGGAGCATTGTGGAGGCTCTACCGGCCTTGCCAATACCGGGTAAGGCAACCTGCAGATGGAACGTGTACCAGGTTCTACCGGCCTTACCAATACCGGGCAAGGCAGCCCAAAGGGACTCACTCTAGGAACGCCCAACAGAGAATACGTTTTAATGCCCTTGGAGCAAACCAGCGTCCGCACGCTGGAACCAACAGTAATGTGTATAGCCACAAGGCTTTGGAGCAAACCAGCGCCCGCACGCTGGAACCCACAGTAATGTATATAGTCACAAGGCTTTGGAGCAAACCAGCGCCCGCACGCTGGAACCAATCAGTAATGTGTATTGCCACAAGACTTTGGAGCAAACCAGCGCCCGCACGCTGGAACCAATCAGTAATGTGTATAGCCACAATGCTTTGAAGCAAACCAGCGCCCACACGCTGGAACCAATCAGTAATGTGTATAGCCACAAGGCTTTGGAGCAAACCAGCGCCCGCACGCTGTAACCAACATTAATGTGTATAGAAGCAAGGCTTTAGAGCAAACCAGCGTCCGCACGCTGGAACCAACAGAAATGGGTATAGCCGCAAGGCTTAAGAGCAAACCAGCGTACACACGCTGGAACCAACAGTAATGAGTATAGCCGGAAGGCTTTGGAGCAAACCAGCATCCGCACGCTGGAACCAACAGTAATGAGTATAGCCGGGAGGCTTTGGAGCAAACCAGCGTCCGCACGCTGGAACCAACAATAATGATATATAGCCGCAAGGCTCTGGAGCAAACCAGCGTCCGCACGCTGGAAACAACTGTAATGTGTATAGCCGAAAGGCTTTGGGAGTAACCAGCTTCCGCACGCTGGAACCAACAGTAATGTGTACGGCCACAAGGCTTTGGAGCAAACCAGCGTCCGCACGCTGGAACCAACTGTAATGTGTATAGCCACAAGGCTTAAGAGCAAACCAGCGTCCACACGCTGGAACCAACAGTAATGAGTATAGCCGGGAGGCTTTGGAGCAAACCAGCGTCCGCACGCTGGAACCAACAGTAATGAGTATAGCCAGGAGGCTTTGGAGCAAACCAGCGTCCGCACGCTGGAACCAACAGAAATGGGTATAGCCGCAAGGCTTAAGAGCAAACCAGCGTCCGCACGCTGGAACCAACAGAAATGGGTATAGCCGCAAGGCTTAAGAGCAAACCAGCGTCCACACGCTGGAACCAACAGTAATGAGTATAGCCGGAAGGCTTTGGAGCAAACCAGCGTCCGCACGCTGGAACCAACAGTAATGAGTATAGCCAGGAGGCTTTGGAGCAAACCAGCGTCCGCACGCTGGAACCAACAATAATGATATATAGCAGCAAGGCTCTGGAGCAAACCAGCGTCCACACGCTGGAACCAACTGTAATGTGTATAGCTGAAAGGCTTTGGGAGCAAACCAGCTTCCGCACGCTGGAACCAACAGTAATGTGTACGGCCACAAGGCTTTGGAGCAAACCAGCGTCCGCACGCTGGAACCAACTGTAATGTGTATAGCCACAAGGCTTAGGAGCAAACCACCGTCCGCACACTGGAACCAACAGTAATGAGTATAGCCGGGAGGCTTTGGAGCAAACCAGCATCCGCACGCTGGAACCAACAGTAATGAGTATAGCCAGGAGGCTTTGGAGCAAACCAGCATCCGCACGCTGGAACCAACAGTAATGATATATAGCCGCAAGGCTCTGGAGCAAACCAGCGTCCACACGCTGGAACCAACAGTTGTTCGGAAGTTACAAGGCTGGAACAAACCCGTGTCCGCACACTGGGCTAAGAATGTCGCCCAAGCGACCAGGTGACAGGGTACATCTGGCTGGACAAGAGACAACAGGAACTCGCAGGAAACTCAACGATCAGGAAGTCTTCGGTGAGGGCAAACAGCAGGAAACATCAACCTCTCAGGACTGGGCAGTAACCACTCTGGAACAACTCTGCAGACAGGAAACTTCGGGAACAAGATGCATTCTGGAACTCAGGAACACAGCTACAGGTACTGACAAATACAGGAACATGGTCAAGGCTAAAGTGGTCAGAGACACTACGAAAGGGCAACCATAGGGTGCCCAGACCAGGTTTAAATAGACAAAATGAGGCCGGTTAAAGGCAGACAACCAATAGGAGCCCCCTAATGGTCACTGACAAGGAAGTACAACAATCATGGGCACCGTGATAATGTGGCTGTTCGTGTACACCCATGCACACTATGTGGTACACTGACCACACATGGAGGTGTGGTGGAGGAGAATCATAAGCAGGGCATCAAGTGGCATCAAAGCAGATTCCATACTTCAGAATATACTAAGCTGGTGGCAGGGAGGGATCATCGTTACCATTTAACTGTCAGCATGTTGCCATGTGACCTTAGCGGAGTGTGGACAAGAGGTATAGTGACAGCAGCAGTATTTGGTTTCTGGTGTTATGGTGTTTCGATTTGTGCCATGTGTTATTTACCACACACACACTGTGCACATTGCAACTGCTGATGAGAGGCACAGTTATAGCTATCAAGTACTCGAGTAACAACACACCCATGATTTTGGAGGGGCAGGTGGAGAAGAATTATTAGCCAACTGCTTCTTTTGTCCACTTACACCTGAAGTGTTGGGGGCTAGATATGGTGCTGTTACTGCCTCTCACAAATCATACCCTAGTGGCAGCTTACGTCCAGAGTCCCTGTCTCTATCATGTTGCATACAAATTTCTTATTTTATTTGTTTATTTATTTTAACTGTCCCGCAATACTCAGACCCCTTTTATACCTTGTCTTGTGGGATATTTTTAATTGTATTTAGGATTTATTTTTTATTTACTGCCCCCCAAATACCATAAAGAAATCCCCCAAAAACATTCCCTGTTAAAATAAATCTTTCTCCACATTCCACCAACAAAGGCACCCTCATGCCCCTTTTATACTATGCCTTTGGGAAATAAAATATAATTAGATATTTGTTGTGTGTAAATTCAATGTTCCGTTCGATTTCAATGGAATGAGTTGGCGAAAAAAGTGGAAAAAAAGTAACTTTTGCTGGAAATTCTTCACCAAGCGGGAAGTGCCATTATTTGCCGATTTCAGTTTCAGGTGAAAAATTTCACCCATTCCTAGTTATTATGTTGAATAGGGGTGGGCAAAAAGTGTGAAAAATTTCCCACCTGACTTTCTGTGAAAAATTGCAGATTTTTCACTTTTCCTGTGAAAGATTTTGCCTTTTCGCCTAAGAAGAAATGTCCTCCTTTTTGCTTATTTTAACAAATGTTTTGCCTATATTAACACATTTTTTTGCATATATTTCCTATAGCTACTACATTTCCCACTGTAATATTACTTCTTCTGAGGGATGACATTTAGAAATAAGTGGCTGAAAGTCAAAGTTGTGAGTCCTACAGCAAAATATGGCTTGAAAAATGTGTTAGCATGCAGAATGCATTTGTCTTTAGCCCACAGCACTAAAGTACTACTTAAGTGACACTGGCATATATTCATGATGATGTCATGTAATAAAAAAAGTACAACTTACAATGTGGCAGATGTGTATGGTAATGGTGGTGGTGGGGGACTGGCATGGTGTGATTTTTGTATGTATTTTTACCATTTCCATGCACTATCCTCCGTCTAATATTATTGACACACATTATTTCTCCCTCACAGCAGTGGTCCCAAGTGGAGTAGATGGTGGAAGGAAACCCTTCATCACATCCCTCCTCCACCTCCTCATCTGTGCTGCTGTTAATATATTTGCCCTGACTTTGTCTTTCATACTCCTGTACAGCAGGAGCCATAGGTGTTATTTGGACTGAACTAACTGTTGGCACTGGCAGTAGCACACTCTGACACATAAATAACTTCACTACTTCTTTTTTCTGCCCTAGAGCCCTGGGAAATTTTTAAAGTGCTTCTGCTGCTGCTAGTTGTGGCACCTTTGGCATGCTGATAGTGTGTCTCCCAGCCAGACCTGTGGTTGTGCTTCAGGTGGCATCTCATAAAGGATGTGCCTAGGTGTGAGCTTGCTTTCCCCCTGTCCACGTGGTTTTTGCACAGAAAACGGATAGCAACATTCTTAGCTTGAGGATCCTGAGTGAAGTATCTCCATACTGTGGACTTCATGGAATGAGGGGTTCCTGAGGTGGTGGTGGTGCTGCTACTACTACTACTGGGGCTAGGTGTTGATGTAATTCTACTGCCACTACTTCTAGGTGTCAAAGGTGCAGCACTTACATCAGCACAGACACTCATCATATCTAACATTGTGGATGTTAATAACCTGTGTTGCTGTGGCTGCTGCTGGGTACTCAAAACAGATGTGTGTGGCTGAGTGGGACTTGGACTTTGAAGAAGTAATGATGCTGATGATGACTGATAGGGCGACTGTGTGCTTTTTGACATCTGTTCTTGTCCAGAGTCAGACTTTCCAATGGCTTTTTCAAACAAATTATATACAGGCACAGTGCTCATTAAAAGTGGTGAAAGATTCAGCCTTTGACTTTCTACTAACCTTATAGCCCTGTCATCATTCTCAGTCTCAACTTCATCTGTATCGGAACAAGAGAAAGATGCTGGATATATTCTAGATCTTCATCATCCTCAGCAGCATCAGCATCACCTGACAATTTGTACCCACTACCTTTATATTCCGCTAAGCTTTTAGAGGTCTTGAACAATTTATTTTTACTTTTATTGTAACAAAGTTCCCTACTACTTTGAGGATGGGTGTTTTGGTGCTTGTTTGTCTCACTATCTGATGCAGCAGGTGGTTCAGCTGCTACACCTACCTCTATTTTGCTATTGTCAGCACCATCAACACTTGAATATGACTTGTCATCTTCAGTGTACTTCTTATATGGTCCTTTATTTCTGCTAGCACTGGTGGTGCTGGAACTAGTTTTGCTGGGACCTTGACACACTGCATTCTCCCTTGGAGTAGAGGGATCATCATCATTGATTGCACACACTGCAGCAACCACTGCTGCAGTCAGTTTTCGAACTACTACTTTACTCTCATGTACCTGAACTGCTCCACCTCTCCCCCTTCCCCATGTGCATTTTACTGGACATTACGCAACTGCACTGTGTTTTTTTTACTGTACAGTACACAGCACAACTGATGGAGCTCCCCAGAGTGCCCCACTGACTCTCCTAATACAGGGAACAAATGTCCTACCTGAAAGATTCCCTAATCTAAACTTCAATTCCCCATCTTCTCTAGCTCAAACAAGGTGCTGCTCTCTCCTCTCATAAACACAGAATGGTATGCTGTTGGAGCCTGACAGCCTTTTATATAGCTGTAGAAAACTTTCATGTGGTGGAGAAAAATTTTTCTTCCCATTGATTTCAATGGGCAAAAAAAGTGTGAAAAAGTGGGAAAACGGCAATTTTCGCGGGAAATTATTTGCCACCCGGAAATTGCCATTATTCGCCGATTTCAGTTTGAGGTGTACATTTTAATCCATCACTAATGTTGAAGCTAGTACCAGCTGACACAAAACCAGCTGTCGGGGGGGGGGGGGTAAAAGCCATTCCTCTCTCCCCTACTCCCAATTATTTAACACACATATGGCTTTTGAGATGGTTTGCCGATGGTATGGGCTACCCTACTGCTGTCTTTTAATAATACTGAAAGAAACAGAGGCAACTTATTGTTGTCCACTGGTGGTAGGACTGAAACTCAATGAGCAGTGACAGTCATACAGTCTTTACTATGTGATTTTGTCCACATATCTGTTGTCAGGTGGATTTTCCAGCCATATGAGTTTTCCAGCCCACCACACTACAGAAGAATAAGGCAGCATGTCAACTCAAAACCAACATTTTGGCATCTTTGCCATTCCAAAAGCATACTTTGACATTTTTCAGAAATTTTTGACTCCTTCCCAAGAATGCAGTAAGTGTGGGCTGGCAGTACATGGCAGAAGAAAGTGTAACTTTATTGATTTAACAATGCCTGACAGCAGGCATGTGTGTGTGCACTGTATGACTCTTGTCATCTCCTACAACAATCTAAGAGTCATACTACTCTGCAGTTGGAGCCATAGGACCAAACTCCTGATACACTAAATCATTAACATCACAACTTCTCTTATGTGGGCTAGATTACTGAGAACTTTTAGGAGAGCTTCTGCTGCTTCTAGATGTGGTAACTCTGATGTGTTGATGGGGCATTTTGCAACCAGTCAGACCTGGGGTTGTGCTTCAGGAGGTGCCTGCTTTGCTCACAAGTTTCTTACCCAAACAACAGATAGAAACAGATTAAACTTTTGAATAATGAGGGATAAATCTCCATACTGTGGACTGATGGGTTCCTAAAGGACTACTACTACTACCACTGCGTATAGATGTATCTACAGTTGTACTAGCTGTAGATGCCAGTGGTGCGGCATTTCTAACATCAGCAGAAGCACTCATCATAGCTAGGTTTGGATCAGATGTTGATGACCTGTGTAGCTGGTGGTTAGTGTGTGTGTGGCTGGGTGGTGGTTGGACTTGGAAGCAGTGACAGTGCTGATTATAACTGACAGGATGACTTTTCTGGACATGTCAGGATCTCCCTCACACTCAATTTCATCTGTATCATCAGAAGAAGAGAATGATGGAAGGATATATTCTGGATCATCATCATTATCAGTAATTAGGTCATCCCTTGCATCGCTTTACACTTCTTCCCCACTACTTATATATTCCTCTAAGCTTTTAGAAGTCTCAAACAATGTCTTTTTACTTTTCCCCTTACAGGGATTTACACAGCACTAGCTTCTTTTTTCAGGGCAGATGTACTTTTTTTTCTCTTTCTCAAATGCAGCAGTAGGTTGAATTACTAGAACATTTTTTCATCTTGTCATCAGTACTAGAATGTGACTCATTTTTCTCTTCATTGTTCATAGATGGGTTATTATTATTACTGGTGGTGGTGGTGATGGAACTTTTTATGGGACTTTGAAAATTGCCCCCTCAGGAGGATAAAGATCATCATTTTAGCACATGCTGCAGCAACCATGGCTGCAGTCAGTTTTTAGTCTACCACTTTTCTCACATGTCCCTGCAGTACTCCTACTCATTTTGCCCTCCACCTACCCTTATTACATTTGCTGGATATTATTATGCTAGAATGTGTGTATTTTTACAGTGAAGAACAGGTATGTAACGTCTTACAAAATACTCTATCTGTTCTGTTATGTTTGCCTCAGTCACAACTCAACTCAGGGTCCCTGTCTCTGTCTCCAATCAGTCAAATAACATCCAGATCAGGAAGACACTTGGATCACCTCTGCCTGTGTATTCCCAGCCAGACACCCCAAATTTTGGGTTATTTGTGATGATTCTCCTGTGTTCTCTTCTCCCACCCCAGACTCTACTAGTGCAGAGATAACAGCCAGATCAGGAAAGAATTTGGATCATAGCTGCCTCTGCCTTTCCAATCAGTCACGTAAAATGTTGGGATATTTGGGGGTAAAACTCCTTTGCTCCGTTCTCACATCCCCAAACTCTCCTAACACAAAGGAAACAGCCAGATGAGGAAGAAAATTGGATCACAGCTACCTGTGTCTTCACAGTCAGTCACAAATAATTTTAAGATCTTTGTTCCCTTCTCACACACCCAGATTCCCCCAGCACAGAGATAACAGACAGATCAGGAAGAAACCTGGACCACAGCACAGCATTTTAGGGCATTTGGAGTAAATCTCCTTTGCTCCCTTCTCACATCCCCAGACTCACCTGACACACAGAGAACAGCCAAATCAGGCATGAACTTGGATTACATCTGCCTTTATAGCATGAGCTGCCCTTTTTTATTTGCTTTCTTTGATTCCTTATCTGGTTTTCCATCTATTTTTTCCCTTGTTATCCAGATCCTGGTCCCACACCTTATCTTGTGTTTACTCTGAGCCTTTATACAGCATCAGTACTTTTGGGTGGATGCGCGATCAAATCATTCCAGTTAGTGATCCATAGTTACTGAGTGATCTTCTTCTGTATTGAGCCAGCTTCTCCTTTGATATCTCTCCTGCTCTATGATTTGGTACAGTGTTCTCGAAATTCCTGTTACTGACTACAGATCCATTTACTCAATTACCCTTCCACCTGCCTCATTTGTACTGCTTTGCCAGATTAATTTCTGACCTTGGCTACATTGTCAACCATTCTTCTGTCTGCTATTTGTTACTGCATCACCAGCCTGTTCCTGATATGGCATGTCTGACTTCCTGTCTGCCTCGACCCAGGTGGGCTTCTATTCTCTGCTCCCCACTTTGACCACCAGTCGAACATCGATCATCTCGACCACCAGTCGAACATTGACCTCCTCAACCACAGTTGGACTTTGACTATCTAGTCTTCTGTCTCCTCAGTCAAATTCTAGGTCGCAGTGTTCCTATATAACAGCTAACAACAAATGCTGTAGGGGGATTGCCTATCCTGTTTTTTATTTTGACCCTAGTGGGTAGCTGCTGTTCTCGCTTATCATCTGGGGCACGGACTGGCTCCTCCAGGTGGCACTAATCTGTGCCCTTGCAGATAGCATTTGTAACTCATCCTAGGCCACCTCAAGGCAGCCTAGAGAGAAGTCCTTGCTAGGCAGCCTCAAACCCTAGTGTTGGAATAAAGCTCTCGCTGTGTTCCAGCAAAAAAATCCACAAAACCACATTGTTGTCTGCTTTTTCAGACCAGCAATTAAAATCTTCGCATTTTTCTCCCATTGGCCAAAATTGTTCACAATTTTTTCAATGGCTAGAAGGTTTCTGCCCATTGAGTTACGTGGTTTTCTCCTGTTGGCTATAAAAATGTGATGTATTTGTGGAAATGAAACAATAGAAGCAGCTACAGAGCGAGGTAGACGTGCTGTGCTGTTCTGCTGTGATCTTTTGGAAATATTGAGGCAGGAGTGACTCATAGTGACTGCTATAACTATGAGCAAGTTTAAAACTAATAAAAGGAGGAACTGGAAGGACCCTTATGTGTTCACTGAATCTGAGGAGGAGAAGGAAGTGAGCACAACTGAACCAATGCCGACCAGTCCCCCTAAATCACCCCTAGGGATCTTGGAGAATTTAATACGAAGGGAGGGAGAAAAGGGTAGTACTTACTAGTAAGAGCAAGACAGGTTAGCTAACTGCACCTGCTGCCAGACGTGCTGCCCCTGCTTCCACCAGTGCTGTACCTGCTGCCAGTGCTGAAACTGCTGCCACCAGTACTGTGCCTATACTGTGCTGCCCCTGATGCAACCAGTGCTGTGCCTGCTGCCAGTGCTGAACCTGCTGCCACCAATACTGTGCCTGCTGTCAGATGTGCTGCCCCTGCTGCAACCAGCTGTGCCTGTTGCCAATGCTGAACCTGCTGCTCGTGTGTCTTGTAATACTCAGGAGGGGGGAGGAGAAGATAGAGGCAAGTATGACAGCAGGGGGTCCTAAATCACACTTGCATCCCCAAGCCGTGCCACCAGTGCTACTACTACTAATACTAATAAGAAGGTCCAGCAGCTTGTTAGTGTAAGGAGTGAAGGAGGGGGTAATCATCATATTACTAGTGACTTTGAGGAGGAAGATTCTTGGGCTAAACTTATGTGGGTGGTGTTAGTAGTAGTATTAACAATAATGGTGAAACAACCGGTGAGACTAGTGTTAGAGGAGTGGTAGGGGAAGCATTTGAGAGTGTCCAGTCTAGCAGTCAAGGGAGCCCACACCATTCCTCTGGACCTGGGAGTCCCCTTCCCTTCACAACAGTGTCCAAGTGGAACATGATCCTGAAGAGGCCAGAACTGGTGTTGGGTGAGTGCAGGCACAAAATTAATACCACCACCACCAGCAGGAGAACAGCTCAGCTGCCTGTGCCTTCTGCTACTGCTCTAATAACTTCTGCTGTTGAGTTGCAAGGGCAGCAGGATGCTGAGGAGCAAGCTAGTGTGCCACAATCCCACCGTGGGCACAGTGGGAATGGGGTCAACAAGCGATGAGGCTGCAATACTCCAGTCCTGGTCCTAGTTACAGTGCTGATCCTGAGGAAGTAGCAGCAAAAGCATCATCCGCTGACACAGACAGTGAAGGGGAATGTGGAGGACAAGAAGAAAGAGGCCATTTGTCTCCACCTGTTCCCTATCCCTTGATGTCATGGGTGTGGGACTATTTTTCTCTTGGAGAAGGCACAGTGCAGTCATCACCAATGGCACTGTGCATAATTTGTGACAAGTCAGTGAGAAGGGGAAAGGAGGGAACGAGCCTTAGCACAACTGTCCGGATATCACACATGAAAACAAACACATGACATTTATGTCAAACATGTTAAAGGAAAACACCCACCACAGAAATTAAAGGGATAGTAAAGTTCCCCCCCTCCTTCCCCTTTCCCTGAAGTCAGCGTGCTAGCTGACTGAAGGGGAATCCGGTCTTACGTGCATCAGGCGAGAATACGTTAATAAAAAAAAAAATCCTTCACTGAAGACCATTTCAGTGAAGGATTTGTTTTTTTATTAACGTGATCTCGGCTCTACTGCAGAGCCGCCTGATGATCGTAGGACAGAATTCCCCTGCAGCCAGCTAGAACGCTGACTTCAGGGAAAGGGGAGGGAGGGGCAAACTTTGTGAGTGATTATCTCTCAAACCATAAAGGTTTGAGAGATTGCACTGGGGGCAATTAATTTCTTTTTTAATGCCTGCAATATGGGGATTAGTAAATTTTGTTTTACTATCCCTTTAAGCACCACTGTTGCTGTACCCCTGACTCTCGAGAAAGGCAACAAGAGGTGAGTCAGAAATCAAAGAGGAGGAAGAATAGAGAAATGCAGGCAGACACTGGACGTTCCATGATGAGAGAAATAACTAGCTCGCCATCACCATCACCTTCTTGCTCTAGGGAAACTAAATCTTCTGCCAATCCACATCATTCATGGTTACCTTCCCTGCCAAATTATAGCCACTCTGTTGATATCTGGATGTGGCAGTTTGTCTCCACCCATTGCACACTGTGTGGTGCACTGACCAAACATGCCAGTCTGGTGGAGGAGAATCGCAAACAGGGCATCAAGCAGCATCTGAGGAGATTCCATCCTACAGAATATGCTAAGATGCTGGCAGCGAGGGTTCATCATTACTATTAAATGTCAGCACATTATCATGTGTCCTTAGTGGGTCTGTATAAGGGATATAGTGACAGAGGCCTACTTGGGTTCTGGTGTCATGGTGTTTGGATACAGTTGTGCCCCCAGATGTTATTTACCACACACACACTGTCCATGTTGCAATTACTGATAACAGACACAGTTCCTGCTCTCAAGGGAAAAATGTTTATTCTAATAACAACACACCCATGATTTTGAAGGAGGGGCAAGTGGAGAAGAATTATTGGCCAACTTTTTCTTGTTTCCACATATACTGGGGGCTGCTTATTGTCCTGCTACTGCCTCAGGCGCATCCCTGGAGATAGCCATAGCAAGTATAACCTTCATCAACCATGTTACTGCTGTTGTTTATCCCATTTCCTTTAAACTGTCTAATCAGTAACAAATTGCAGTAGCAAATTCTGCATCTATATCAGGGCATTTCACAATGGCCAGTGGCCACTGGCCGAGATGACATCACCTGCTGGCACTAGGCCAGTAGGGCTTTTTTTTCTCAGGGCTTGTGCTTTTAAAAAAAAATAAAAAAACACAAAAAACATAGTCTTACAAAAAAAATAAAATTTTGGGGGGTTTGTTTGTAACAAGTCTAAGTCCTACAAATCAATGTTTCCTTTGGGCTTGTGCCAAACAAGCTTAAAACCTACAAATCAATGTTTCTATCACGGTGCCCGTGATTCTGGCGTTCTTGCTTGCCTAATCCCTTTCTTGTGATTGCCTGGCGGCAGTATGGCGGGTACCTACTTCCTGGTCACTCTAGCGTCATTCTGAGCCCTCGCTATTTTATTGTTTCCACCTTGATTGAAATATGTGACCAGGGGCGGACTGACAGCACCCAGGGCCCCTGGTCCAAGGAGAGTTCTGGGCCCCCTACCCCATGACATCATTTCCCCCTCCCCATTACATTATTGACTCCTCCCCTAGGCCATCCATTACACCCCCAGGCCATCCAGTATTCCTTAGGCCATCCATTACCCCCTCAGGCCATCAAGTACCCCCTAGTCCTTCCATTACCTCCCTAAGCCATCCAGTATCCCCTAGGCCATCCAGTATCCCCCTAGGTCATCCGTTACCAGCCTAGGACATCCCTTACCCCCCTAGGACATCCTTAACCCCCCAGGCCATCCATAACCCCCCAGGCCATTCTGCATCCCCTAAGCCATCCATTACCCCCCCAGGCCATCCAGCATCCCATAGGACATCCTTAACCCCCCTAGTACATCCAGTATCCCCTAGGCCATCCATTACCCCCCTAGGCCATTCCGCATCCCCTAGGCCATTCATTACACCCCTAGGCCATCCAGCATCCCTTAGGCCATCCATTACCCCCCTAGGCCATCCAGCATCCCCAAGGCCATCCAGTACCCCCCAAGGCCATCCAGCATCCCCCTAGGCCATCCATTCCCCCCCAGGCCATCCAGCATCCCCTAGACCATCCATTACCCTCTAGGTTTTCCAGTATCCCCCTAGGCCATCCACTACCCCCTCAGCCCTCCCCCCAGCCATCCAGTACCCCCCCCCAGCCCCAAGCCATCCACTACTACTGGCCTACCTGTGGTAGGTCTTCTCTGTTTCTGTCACTGCTGCGGATTCTGGGTCCTCCTGGTTTGTCACTGACTGTCTTCAGCTAGCCTCTGAGAAAGTCCAACTCCATTGGTGGGCTGTGTGTGTCATCACACTATCACAGTGCCTGTGATCTGTCTGTCACTCTCATCTGTGGCAGACTGTGATTTGCTCAGTTGGTTTGGCCCGCCTCTTGGTGACCTTTTTATACCTGACGCTTACATCTGTCAGATGCCCTTTCGTGGTATTTCTGAGCCAGACTTGCTGTTGCTGTGTTCCAGTATCCGGATTCCTGTGTACCGACCTCGGCCTGTTCTGACGACTCTCCTGTGTTCCTGATTGTGTATGACCCGGCCTGTCTGAGAATCTTCTACGTGCTACGACCCGGCTTGTCTGAGAATCCTCTACGTGCTACGACCCGGCCTGTCTGAGAATCTTCTACGTGCTACGACCCGGCTAGTCTGAGAATCCTCTACGTGCTCCGGCTGGGCTGGCTGACTTCCCGCTTCAAGTTCTTCACGGCTACCTGACTGGTTGTCGCCGCCGCGACATTCTGAATCTTGCATTGCTGTGCCAAGCTAGTGTGACCATTACCCTCCTGGGTAACCCATCCATCTGTGCAGAGTTCCTTGCCGACTTGCAGAAGCTGTGCCTCTCGTACCGAGCCTTTACACGTTGCAGAGCTAAGCTACCATACCGAGCCTGGGAGATTCAAACGTACCTATTAACCCTTGCACTGCCGCTCCTCACTGACCGGACCTCCTTGCTCTACATAGAACCGTTACCTTGTAATTCTACTGCTGCTGAGTTGGCCGCTACTTGGACGGCGACTCCCGGTTATATTTGCAGAGTAGTAAATCCCGGTAGGCCGTTTGGGCGTTCCTAGTCTCACGGTTAACGACGGAGGTGTCCGGTGCGGCTATTGCTGGCAAGGTTAGGCTCCAAGCTCTTGCTCTATCTGTAGGTAAACGCCCGCGGGGGCTCTTGGCTCGTGTTGTGCTTACGGTGGTCCTCAGTCATACGCCCGTGGGGGCTAACACGCCAGCTTCGCATCCCAGGCTAGTCTCGATCACGCCCGTGAGGGCTATGTACTCTTGCACTTGCAGTCTCTCTGGTCTATTCACGAACGCCCGTGGGGGCTATCGTGGGTTACTGTGCTGCTATAACTTATATTGGTCACTGAACATCTTCCACTCATCTTCATATGAACTCTGTGCTGTGCACATTTGCTCAGTTTATCTCTACACCACACGGGTGTGCCAAACCCCACAGCTGAGATTGACTAATTGTTTCCATACACTCTTTAGGGTCCTATTCCCTATTCTCTGTACCTATGTTGGGCGCCTTTTGAATATTGTATTAAAGATATCTGTACCGTGTATTTGCTTGCAATTGTTGCAGTCAACTGTAGAGGGCGATCCTCTGCATTTTATTTCTTTCAATAAAAGATTGATTTATTTTACCTACTGGTCTGAGTGTCAAACAAACCGTAACAGTACGAAAGGGCCATGACCTCAGACAGTAAGGGTGAAAGTAACGCACAAAACATCCACTGGAGAATGGATGTCCATGAGCAGCGCCTAGACCAATTGGCACTGGCTCTACAAACTCTACTTGAGCGCACGGTACACCTAGACAAGCCTAATCCGAATCCGGTGGTCCCCCCAGTCTTGACACCGGACAATCCGCCTCTAGCTCATCCCGCTGGTGTCAGAGACTTAACGGCTGTGGCGCCGTTACCATTACGATATGATGGCAAGCCTTCTCTTTGCAGGGGTTTTATAAACCAGTTAGAGATCTATTTGGAATTAACGCCCAAGGCTTTTCCTAACGACCGAAGCAAGGTCGGTTTCATGATATCGCTACTTACAGGCAAAGTTCTGGCTTGGGCAAACACCTTGTGGGAGAGTGCCAAACCCTGACCGCTGAACTTTCACGAGTTTGTAAAGAAGTTCCTCCACGTGTTTGAGGTTCCTGGCAGAGTGGCCTCCGCTGCCAAGAGCCTAATGGAGATACAGCAGGGCGAACGTACACTGGGCAATTACGCAATAGAATTCCGGACCCTGGCAGCGGAGGTGGGCTGGAACGATGAGGCATTATTGGCAGCCTTCACTAAGGGTCTCTCTGAACCAATTAAAGATGAGATAGCTGCCCGAGATGTACCTAGTGACCTGGACGAATTCATTGATTATGTTATGCTCATTGATTCTCGTATCCGGGAAAGACGGTTGGCACGAAGGGCAACCTCCAGAAAACATGGGCAGGACAGCTCCTTTGACCCACCCTCTCCACCCTTTACTACTGAGCGTCCAGGAGAGGCAGCTGAGCCAATGCAGCTGGGGTTCACGAGACTCTCCAAAGAGGAAAGGTCTTTTCGTAAAAAGCAAGGCCTATGTTTATATTGTGGCAAACAGGGGCACCTTTTGTGCAATTGTCCGTTGAGGCCGGGAAACGCACGCACCTAGGTTACCTTGGGGGACAGGCCCTAGGTGGTATTCAACAGTCCCTAGATTCTAACTTTGCTAAACCCACCATCCAGGTGACGTTTTTTTGGGCCGACAAGGGCGCAGAAACCTTGGCACTGGTGGACTCTGGTGCAGCCGGGTACTTTATGGACCAAGCCTTTGCGGCTTCACACAATATTCCCCTATGCAAAAAAGAATCTCCATTGGCAGTAGAGGCCATTGATGGCAGACCATTGGAACCTGCCTTTATTACAATGGAGACTATCCCTATTTCTATGTCAATTGGGGCACTCCACAAGGAGGAGGTTCAGTTTCAAATTATTCGTTCACCTCACCATGCAGTCATTTTGGGGTTTCCATGGTTGCTCTGACATAATCCTCAATTTGATTGGCAAAAATGTGAGGTTAGGTCCTGGTCTGATTACTGTAAAGAAAACTGTCTATCGCTTCCTGTCAAAATTATGTGTACCTCTCCTGCTGTGCCAAGTGAATATGGGGAATTCAGTGACGTATTCAGCAAGGGGGAGGCTAGCGCATTGCCCGAACATAGACCCTATGATTGCGCTATTGATTTGCCTCCAGGTGTGATTCCCCCGAGGGGACGAACCTACCCACTCTCATGCGAAGAAAACAGGGCAATGGAGGAGTACATTATGGACGCCCTTGGCAGGGGAATTATTCGCAAGTCTACTTCTCCGGCTGGTGCCGGATTCTTCTTTGTAAAGAAGAAAAGTGGTGAACTTAGGCCATGTATTGACTACCGGGGGCTTAATAAGCTGATGCCCAAGAACGCATACCCTATTCCACTCATCACCGAGTTATTTGACAGATTGAAGGGCTCCTCTGTCTTCACCAAACTTGATTTGCGGGCCGCCTACAATCTGATTAGAATCAGAGAAGGTGATGAGTGGAAAACGGCATTTAATACCAGAACTGGGCACTACGAATATCTGGTAATGCAGTTTGGCTTATGTAATGCACCTGCGGTATTCCAGGAGCTGATTAATGATATCTTGCGTGACATGCTTCAGTCCTGTGTGGTGGTATATCTGGATGATATATTGATTCATTCCGCCACTCTTTCCCAACACATTAAAGATGTCACGCAGGTTCTGTTGCGACTCCGGGAGCATAAACTGTTTTGTAAAATTGAAAAATGCGAATTCCATGTCTCACAAGTACCATTCTTGGGGTTCGTGATCTCCAAAGATGGAATCGCTATGGACCAGGACAAGTTGGCAGCTGTACTACAATGGCCTCGCCCTAAAGGGTTAAAAGCAATTCAGCGCTTTTTAGGGTTCGCCAACTATTACAGAAAATTCATACGTGACTTTTCTACTATTGTGAAACCTTTGTCGGATTTGACACATAAGGGCGCTACTCCCTCTCAGTGGTCCGAGGCCGCTGAAAATGCATTTGAGACCTTAAAATCTGCCTTTGCGTCTGCCCCAGTACTGTCCCATCCCAATCCCTCCCTGCCTTTTACCTTGGAGGTTGACGCTTCTGAGGTTGGGGTTGGGGCAGTACTCTCCCAGCGTCCTGTGGGAGGTGGTACCTTGAAACCTTGTGGTTTCTTTTCTAAGAAATTGTCCAGCGCACAGAGCCACTATGAGATAGGCGACAGGGAGTTATTGGCTATTATTCTGGCACTGAAGGAGTGGTGTCACTTGTTAGAAGGTACCAAAAACCCAGTACTGATCCTGACCGATCACAAAAACCTGACATATCTCTCTGAGGCCAAGAGGTTGTCTTCTCGACAGGCCAGGTGGGCACTCTTTTTGTCCCGGTTTAACTTTGTAGTATCGTACCTCCCGGGATCTAAGAACGTGAGGGCAGATGCATTGTCTCGTCAGTTCGTGTCGGACACTGACAGGGAGGAAGCACCGGTGCCCATTATCCAACCTGACCGTATATTGGCTACTATTTACACTAGTATAACCTCACCCCTGGGGGAGGAGATTTTGGGGTCTCAAGCGAGGGCCCCACCTGAGACTCCAGTTGGCAAATGTTTCATAGATGAGCCTTTTCGCACTCGGCTATTGGAGACCTATCATTCTTCTAGGGCAGCCGGGCACATCGGCAGGGATCAACTGGTTTGGTCTCTTTCACAATTATTCTGGTGGCCTACGCTCAGAGCCGATTGTTCCGCTTTTACTGCCGCTTGTTCCACATGTGCCCGTGCTAAGACCCCCAGGCATCTCCCAGTGGGCTTGCTTCAACCTGTGCCTAATGGAGACTGGCCCTGGTCCCATATATCTATCGATTTTATGGGAGAATTGCCTATCTCGAGGGGGTATACATTTATCCTTATGGTGGTCGATAGGTTCTCTAAAATGGCTCATTTTGTGCCACTCAGGGGTCTTCCATCGGCTCAGGAATTGGCTAAGGTCTTTGCTACAGAAGTGTTTCGTTTGCACGGGGTCCCTAGAGTGGTGGTCTCCGACCATGGGAGTCAATTCGTGTCCAGGTTTTGGAGGGCATTCTGTGGCATGATGGGCATTCAATTGTCCTTTTCCTCCGCCTACCATCCCCAGACCAACGGAGCCGCTGAGCGTGCCAACCAGGGATTGGAACAGTTCCTGTGCTGTTTTATTACTGATCATGACAATTGGGCCGACCTGTTGCCATGGGCGGAGTTTGCCAGGAATTGTGCAGTTAACTCATCGTCCGGGAGCTCCCCGTTCTTAATCAACTATGGGTTCCAGCCAGGTTTGCTCCCGGACTCGTTCCAGTCTCAGCAGATTCCGGCTCTGGATGAGCATATGGAGCAGCTCCGTTCCACCTGGGCACAGGTACAAAGGACCCTCAGTCAGTCTTTCCAGCGGCAGCAGCGTTATGCCAATCTCCTTCCAGATTGGGGATAGGGTATGGCTCTCATCCAGAAACCTCAACCTACAGGTTCCCTCGAATAAGCTGGCTCCCCGGTTTATTGGCCCATTTAAAGTTATTCGCAAAATTAATCCTGTCTCCTATGCATTGGAACTTCCACCGTCTATGCACATTCACAATGTGTTCCATGTGTCTCTGTTAAAACCCCTGGCGTGCAGTCGTTACACGACTACTCCAGTAGTTCCTGGGCCGGTGGACGTCCAGGGGCAAGAGGAATATGAGGTTCAGAGCATTATTGATTCTAGGCGATTTAGAGGGAAGTTGCAATATTTGGTCCACTGGAAGGGCTATGGCCCGGAGGAGCGCTCTTGGGTTGACCAGAAGGACCTTCATGCGCCCAGACTTGTGCGCAGCTTCCACTCTAAATATCCTCAGAAACCTAAGCCTCCAGCTGGGAGAGGGGTCTTTGAGAGGGGGGTACTATCACAGTGCCTGTGATCTGTCTGTCACTCTCATCTGTGGCAGACTGTGATTTGCTCAGTTGGTTTGGCCCGCCTCTTGGTGACCTTTTTATACCTGGCGCTTACATCTGTCAGATGCCCTTTCGTGGTGTTTCTGAGCCAGACTTGCTGTTGCTGTGTTCCAGTATCCGGATTCCTGTGTACCGACCTCGGCCTGTTCTGACGACTCTCCTGTGTTCCTGATCGTGTATGACCCGGCCTGTCTGAGAATCTTCTACGTGCTACGACCCGGCTTGTCTGAGAATCCTCTACGTGCTACGACCCGGCCTGTCTGAGAATCTTCTACGTGCTACGACCCGGTTTGTCTGAGAATCCTCTACGTGCTCCGGCTGGGCTGGCTGACTTCCCACTTCAAGTTCTTCACGGCTGCCTGACTGGTTGTCGCCGCCGCTACATTCTGAATCTTGCATTGCTGTGCCAAGCTAGTGTGACCATTACCCTCCTGGGTAACCCATCCATCTGTGCAGAGTTCCTTGCCGACTTGCAGAAGCTGTGCCTCTCGTACCGAGCCTTTACACGTTGCAGAGCTAAGCTACCATACCGAGCCTGGGAGATTCAAACGTACCTATTAACCCTTGCACTGCCGCTCCTCACTGACCGGACCTCCTTGCTCTACATAGAACCGTTACCTTGTAATTCTACTGCTGCTGAGTTGGCCGCTACTTGGACGGCGACTCCCGGTTATATTTGCAGAGTAGTAAATCCCGGTAGGCCGTTTGGGCGTTCCTAGTCTCACGGTTAACGACGGAGGTGTCCGGTGCGGCTATTGCTGGCAAGGTTAGGCTCCAAGCTCTTGCTCTATCTGTAGGTAAACGCCCACGGGGGCTCTTGGCTTGTGTTGTGCTTACGGTGGTCCTCAGTCTTAAGCCCGTGGGGGCTAACACGCCAGCTTCGCATCCCAGGCTAGTCTCGATCACGCCCGTGAGGGCTACGTACTCTTGCACTTGCAGTCTCTCTGGTCTATTCACGAACGCCCGTGGGGGCTATCGTGGGTTACTGTGCTGCTATAACTTATATTGGTCACTGAACATCTTCCACTCATCTTCATATGAACTCTGTGCTGTGCACATTTTCTCAGTTTATCTCTACACCACACGGGTGTGCCAAACCCCACAGCTGAGATTGACTAATTGTTTCCATACACCCTTTAGGGTCCTATTCCCTATTCTCTGTACCTATGTTGGGCGCCTTTTGAATATTGTATTAAAGATATCTGTACCGTGTATTTGCTTGCAATTGTTGCAGTCAACTGTAGAGGGCGATCCTCTGCATTTTATTTCTTTCAATAAAAGATTGATTTATTTTACCTACTGGTCTGAGTGTCAAACAAACCGTAACACACATCACCTGATATCCCACTCTGCCCCCCTATCATCACGCGCCCCTGCGGGCCGTGATGACATCAAGGCACATGACTTGCGCAGAACTAAGGAAGATGCACAGTCTGCGCTTGCTGTCAGCCTGACTGAGTGAATCTCTTGACTCTGGCAGCAAGCGGAGACTGAGTGGTGGATCTGGATGGATCTTCTTTGTTGTGTAGCAGTAGTAGGGACAGTGGAACGGGAGCGGGACTCACTGGGTAGTTGATCGTGGTGACTGATGTAGTGGCACTGTGACTGGCATGATAATGGGCTGCGGCCTGCGGAGCATATGAAAATCCTAGACAATGAGAGAAGGAACAGACAGTGCCTCACTCACTGTCAGACTCCGGAGCGACTAGCGAGTGACAGAGACAGAGTGACTCATGTGACGTGAGACAGTGGCTGCTCACTGTGGGTGCCGCAATTTAATAGGTGCATCCGCACAGCAGCAAGCAGGCAAACATTAAATGAGACACATTAATATTTTAATTGGGTTTGGTAGCGGCGGGCCCCCCCAGGTCGCGGGCCCTCGGTCCATGACCGAATGCCCGATGGTCAGTCCGCCCCTGTATGTGACTCCGCCTCCTAGAGATGCCTTATATGCTGCATTTGATCATTGACTCAGTGCCCTTTCGTGGTGTACCTGAGCGCTTTCTGAGTCCTCTGTTGTGATCCGTTCCTGGCTGCTGAATCTGATTTGTGTATGATTCTGGATACGTCTGACTACCGATTTGTGCCTGAACCTCTTACCTAACTGATTGTCCACTCAATACTGACTTTGGACTTGTCTGACTACCCGCTCTGTGTATGAACTTTGGCCTGGCTGACTAAACGCTCTGTGCCGACCTTGGCTTGTCTGACTACCCACTCCATGTCTGACTACCTGAATCATTTGACCATTGGCTGTTTAGTCTCAGTTGCTCCCTGAGGCCTGGCACCCCCTTGCAGGTTCTCATTCTCAGTCCTTGGTTGGGTACGTTCTGTCAGTAGTGCAACAGCACCTAAGTCCTCCAAAGTTTGTTGTGCCTCTAACATTCTAGGGTGCATGGTGTTCTGTGATCCTAGCATTCTAGGGTATTGTAGTTGTGTCCTTGCCTTCTAGCTGGTGGGCCTATCTTGTCCACTCCTCTCTAGAGCACACTTACCACTTTTGCTACCTCAGTGGTTCTGCTCTCACTCTGGTTTGTTCCTAGCTTGTGCATCAGTCTGGCTAAGGTTCAGTGTCAGCTCCTGGTAGTGGACTGCACACTGTCCCCACACCTGACCCCGGGAAGGTTGGAGAAGTGCCTATATTTATTGTGTTGTGATTATTCTACACTTGTGCACAGGAAAAAAATTCGGTACAATTCAATTTCAGACAATTTTTTTTTCTCTTATTTGGTCGATCAGAAAATCAGACCGGACTTGTTCGACTCAGATGAAATTCGGAAGGAATACAAATAATTCGGCCGAATTCACCATGCTTTTAAAACTACGATAAAATCAAAATTAGATACAGAAAAATAAGTGGAACCATTTCCAGGGTCTAAATGAAGATGGTGGAACAGTGTATGGTGGAGCTTTAGCATTATGGCAGTGTAGATGAAGCATGGATGTAGCTATTCGAAGGAAGAAGGAAGACTGAGGATGACTGGTGCAGGGCAGACTCAGGATGACAGCAACACTGTAGATGTAGCCAGCAGCAAACTTCAGAACACTGGAGCAGGCAGGACTCCGTAGATAAATATATGACTTTGGTAGAATAGAGTTAGACTACAAAACCGAGAAGCCTGGAGCAGGCAGGACTCATTGACATATGACTTTTCTTTGATTAGAGTAAGACTACAAAACCGAGGAAGCCTGGAGCAGGCAGTATTCAGTAGATAAATATATACAACTTTTCCTTGATTAGAGTTATACTACAAAACCCAGGAAGCCTGGAGCAGGCAGGACTCAGACATAAGACTTTCCTGAGATTAGAGTTACATTACAATACTGAGGAAGCCTGGGGCAGACAGGACTCATAGACATACGACTTTTCTTAAATTAGAGTTAGACTACAAAACTGAGGAAGACTGGAGCAGGCAGGACTCACAGATATACAACTTTTCTTAGATTAGAGTTTGACTACAAAACTGAGGAATCCTGGAGCAGGCAGGACTCAGTAGATAAATATATATGACTTTTCTTTGATTAGAGTTATACTACAAAACTGAGGAAGCCTGGAGCAGGCAGGACTCATAGACATATGACTTTTCTTAGATTAGAGTTAAACTACAAAACTGAGGAAGCCTGGAGCAGGCAGGACTCACAGATATACAACTTTTCTTAGATTAGAGTTAGACTACAAAACTGATGAAGACTGGAGCAGGCAGGACTCACAGATATACAAGTTTTCTTAGATTAGAGTTTGACTACAAAACTGAGGAAGCTTGGAGCAGGCAGGACTCAGTAGATAAATATATATGACTTTTCTTTGATTAGAGTTATACTACAAAACTGAGTAAGCTTGGAGCAGGCAGGACTGAGTAGATCAATATATACGACTTTTCTTTGATTAGAGTTATACTACAAAACTGAGGAAGCCTGGAGCAGGCAGGACTCATAGACATACGACTTTTCTTAGATTAGAGTTAGACTACAAAACTGAGGAAGCCTGGAGCAGGGCAGGACTCACAGATATACAACTTTTCTTAGATTAGAGTTAGACTACAAAACTGAGGAAGCCTGAAGCAGGCAGGAGTTTACTGCCACTACCACTTGTTTCCTAGAGTGTGAGTTTAGTAGTCATCATGTCACAAATGTCTTTGGAATCCAGTGTTCGGACGATATCGTCCTTGACTTCATCCTGTTTCCACAGAAAAGAGGTACCGTCAGATAACAATACAAAATCATACAGGAAGCATGGAGCAGGCAGAACTCATATACATACGACTTTTTGTAGAATAGAGTTAGACTACAAAATTGAGGATGACAGCAAAACTGGAGATGTAGCTAGAACTGCAGAGCACTGGAGCAGGCAGCACTCAGTCAGTAGATGGATACAGCAACTGAGGAAGATTGGTGAGAGGCAGACTCAGGATGACAGCAACACTGAAGATATAGCCAGCAGCAAACCGCAGAACACTTCATCAGGCAGGACTCAGTCAGAAGATGGATTTAGCAACTGAGGATGACTGGTGCGAGATAGATAGACATACAACTTTTCGTAGATTAGAATTAGACTACAAAACTGAGGAAACCTGAAGCAGACAGAAATCATAGACATATGACTTTTCTTAGATCAGAGTTAGACTATAAAACTGAGGAAGCCTTGAGCAGACAGGACTCATAGACATATGAGTTTTCTTAAATTAGAGTTAGACTACAAAACTGAGGATGACAGCAACACTAGAGATGTGCTGAGCACCCACAAATCTGACATCACAGAAACCCTTTGTCATGTTAGCAACACTGGAGATGTAGCCAGCAGCAAACTACACAACACTAGAGCAGGCAGAACTCAGTAGATAGATAAACATACAACTTTTCTTAGATAAGAATTAGACTACAAAACTGAGGAAGGCTGGAGCAGGCAGGAGTCATAGACATATGACTTTTCTTAGATTAAACTTAGACTACAAAATTGAGGAAGCCTGGAGCATGCAGGACACAGTAGATAAATATATACGACTTTTCTTAGATTAAAGTTATACTGCAAAATTGAGGAAGCATGGAGCAGGCAGGAGTTTATTGCGCTGCCACTTGTTTTCTAGAGTGTGAGTTTAGTTGTCACCATGTTGAAAATGTCTTTGGGATCCGGTGTTCAGATGATATTGTTATTGACTTCATCCCGTTTCCACCGAAAAGAGGTACCATCAGACAACAATACAAAATCATACAGGAATCCTGGAGCAGGCAGGACTCATAGACATAAGGCTTTTCTTAGAATAGAGTTAGACTACAAAACTGAGGATGAAAGCAACACTGGAGATGTAGCCAGAACTGCAGAACACTGGAGCAGGCAGGACTCAGTCACTAGAGTGATACAGCAACTGAGGGTGACTGGTGCGAGGCAGACTCAGGATGACAGCAGCACAGGAGATGTAAGCAGCAGCAAACTGCAGAACACAGGAGCAGGCAGGACTCAGTAGATGGATACAGCAACTGAGGATGACTGGTGCGAGATAGACATACGACTTTTCTTAGATTAGAATTAGACTACAAAACTGAGGAAGCCTGAAGCTTGCAGAAATAGACATACAACTTTTCTTAGATTAGAGTTAGACTACAAAACTGAGGATGACAGCAACACTAGAGATGTGCTCAGCACCCACAAATCTGACATCACAGAAACCCTTTGTCATGTTAGAAACACTGGAGATATAGCCAGCAGCAAACTACACAACACTGGAGCAGACAGGACTCAGTAGATAGATAAACATACAACTTTTCTTAGATAAGTATTAGACTACAAAACTGAAGAAGCCTGGAGCAGGCAGGACTCATAGACATACAACTTTTATTAGATTAGGTTTAGACTACAAAACTGAGGAAGCCTGGAGAAGGCAGGACACAGTAGATAAATATATACGACTTTTCTTAAATTAGAGTTAGACTACAAAACCAAGGAAGCCTGAAGCAGGCAGGACTCATAGATATATGACTTTTCTTAGATTAGAGTTAGACTACATAATTGAGGAAGCCTGAAGCAGGCAGGACACATTAGATAAATATATACATCTTTTCTTAGATTAGAGTTAGACTACAAAATTGAGGAAGCCTGGAGTAGGCAGGAGTTTACCACCTCTGCCACTTGTTTGCTAGTGTGTGAGTTTAGTAGTCACCATGTGGCAAATGTCCTTGGTTTGAACAATATCATCTTTGACTTCACCCCGTTTCCACAGAAAAGAAGTACCATCGGACAACAATACAAAATCATACAGGAAGCATGGAGCAGGCAGGGCTCATAGACATACGACTTTTCATAGAATAGAGTTAGACTACAAAACTGAGGATGACAGCAACACTGGAGATGTAGCGAGATCTGCAGAACACTGGAGGAGGCAGGACTCAGTCATTAGATTGATACAGCAACTGAGGATGACTGGTGTGAGGCAGACTCAGGATGACAGTATCACGGTGCCCATGCTCTTGGCTGCAGGTGGCGACATTCTGCCTTCCTAATTACACTACCTTGCTCTGATTGGTCAGGTATCTTTGTCGCCGCCCAGTGATAGCCTTTATATACTCTGTCAGGTTTAAACTATGGTGCCCTTTCGTGGTGTACAAGTTCCTGACGTTTGTTCTGTATCTCTCTGATCGTGTATGACCTGGCCTGCCTGACGACGTTCATGAATTTCCTGTGTTGCTGCTGCTCAGTTGCTGACCGTATCTGGCTGAGAACCCGCTCCATTGCTGACTGTATCCGGTTCAAGCCATAACCTTTGTTGCCAGTGATTGTTTCCATTTCATCATGTATTACTAATACTGGCTTACTATTGCTGTACATATATATATATATATATATATATATATATATATATATATATATATATATATATGTGTGTGAGTGTGTGGGTCTAAGGGCCTAACAAAGTGTTTGTACTTTATCTTAATAAACTCATTTTAACCTTACCGATCTGGTCTGAGTGTTCATCAAAAACCGTGACAGACAGCAACCCTGGATATGTAGCCAGCAGAAAACTGCAGAACACTGGAGCAGGGAGGACTCAGTTAATAGATACCGCAGAGCCATACTAAACAATCTGTGTAGTGGGAGAGTATAGTAGACTTTAATTTCCCCCTGAGTCCCACCAAGTTAGGAGGGTGTCCACTGCTCAAACAACTACTGTTCTAGAGCTGGGTAAGCTGGAGCGCTCAGCATTTTATGGTACTATGGATGATTCTAGATTAAGACTTTTTTGTTTTTCTAATCTGCATCGAACCTGAGAGTAGGGTAATCCAGCTTTGGCAGGTTAACTTTAAAAAAGTAATTTGCTCCATGAGCTGGGGGGCCAATTGAGAGCACTAGGGTCTAAATATATTTCCAGTTAACAAAAATACCCGCTCATTCTGGACAGTGGTTGGGAAGCAAGAAAGAAACTCCTGGGCTATCAGGGATAAAGTTGGCCATGCAGCCCTTTTGTTATCCCAGAAAGTCAAGGGATCTGTACTTGGGGGCAAAGAAGGTTCCACAACGTAAGCCTTAACCTCAAACTTAGCACTTTTCTACTGATTGGGAGCTGTTTGTTTTCCCTGAAGCATAATCTGTGAATTGCCTCAGCATAAAAAGCAGTAGCTGCTCCTCTGGAACAAGATGACATGCTACTGGCGCTGCTACTGATAGGTCCCGGAAGACCACCACACTCCTCCAGCTCATTTGTGGAATATTCTCCTGCCTCATGTGACTGCATCCTGTTTTTCCATTGCCTCTCACACACCCTCGCTATCAATTGTTCCCTCCAGGAAGTGAGTGAATTGGAAGTAAGTCCCATCTTTCCTTTGATTCATGGATCGCACATTGTGGCAAGCATTAACTCAGGACAATTGTCTATGTGTTCTTCCATGCACCAAGTCAGTTCCTGCTTCATCCTCTTTAGAAGGGCAGTAACATCAGGAAATATATTACCATTAGCACCAGGCAAGCATTCCCTATGGGTAAGGAAATCGTCCAATTTTAAGGAGAGGTGCGTGAAGAGGGGAATAACTTCTGCCAGGCTAGGGTTCTCTGTGCTCAAATTTTCTGTCAAAGTACGGAAAGGGGTAAGGACTGTCACTACCTGTTCCATCAGGGCCCAGTCAGCCCCCAGTGTTCTGTTAGTGCCAATGAAATGTGACATGACATTTTGTGAATTGCTTTTTCCTGCTCCAGGATACACTCTAGCATATCTAAGGTGGAGTTCCACCTGGTCCAAACATCTTTTAGGCAGTGCTCTGGGAGGTCTGCCTTTTTCTGTTTCTCCCTGAGGAGCTGGCTGTCTTTGACACTCCGAAGGAAGTGACCAGTAACTTGTCAGCACAAATCCAGAAGTGCTGACAACCTTCCAGTGTTACTGCCATCCTCAAGAGCAGCCTTCATTACTAGATGCAGGACATGCCCTGAACAGCGCACACCCACAAATCTGCCATCCCGGAGAGCCTTGATCATGTTTGCTGCACCATCAGTAACCACAAACCCCATTTGCTCCTGTGTGCCTGCCTGTGTGCACCACCATGTTCTGCAGTGCTTTACAAATGTTATCTGAGGTGTGCTGCTGATCCATTACCTCAACATGGAGGAGGAAAGAGCGGTGCCCTGCCTGCTTGGCTACTGCACCCGAACTCGTTGTTGCTATCGGTGTATCTTGCAACACATTGGGCTACCACCAATATGCCATCAACAACAGGAAGCCACGCTGGCCAATCGGAGCACTCCATAAGTCAGTAGTAAAGTGCACTGACTGGCCACCAGCCTTTCCTAGCAGGTCCTTCAAAAGACTACCGCACAACTGGTACAGTGAGGGCACTATAGTTCTGCTGAATGTGGTGCGGTATGGAATTTTATATCTGGGTGCAACAGAAGGGCTAGAATTGCTAGAAGGGCTCCCCACTCACCAAATTAAAGGTAGAACCCCCAAAGGCTATGAGCTGTGCAATGAGACATGTGATTTTCCTGGCCTGCTGTCTGCACATCCCCTTGGAATGAAACCCACAAAAATCTTCCATTGTGGCCTGTATTGATTTTGGGATGGGCTGTGACTGTCTGCTACTCTTACTAGGACCAGATGTGGCATGATTCCCCTGCTCTTTCTCTTGCTGCCTTCTGGTGGTGGGTGTGACACTGGTATATGCAGTACTAGTAATGCCACCTTCTGCACTTAACAACACTGACTTGTGGCAGTTGTTCAGGTGCTGGTTCATCCCAGATGTGGTAAGATGACCCAATACCCGTCCACGGCTGACTTCCCTGACACACAATTTGCATTTCTCTAGCAGGCCATCGCCAAGTACCACAAAATGGTCCCACGATTTGGAGCAATGGATGACTCTGGAAGGGGATGTAGAAGAAGAAACTTAGGTGACACTTTCTTGATCTTCACATGCTGGAGCAACCTCATTTTGCTTTTTCTTTCTATGTACCATTACAGGGGTACCAGTAGACCTAAAGATGGCAGCAGGGATGAGACACTAGCAGCTACTACCTGGCTGGGAGACTCAAATGGAACTGGAGAGGCAGGTGTTGAGTTGTCATTAGAAGACTCAAGAGTAACTGGAGGAGTAACAGGAGGAGTACTATGGGAAGTAGGTGAAAAATTAAGCTCAGGGGGATAATCAAGATCACTGGAAAAATCAAGCTCATGAGACAAATCAAGCTTAGGAGACTTTAATCCCTCAGATTCTTCTTCTAACTCTTGTAGATTTTGAAAGGAAGAAACATCATCATCAGCAGCAGATTTTGTGGAAACCTGCTCAATTCCCTCTTCTGCCTGGTGACTACCAGAAAATGGTAAACTATCTCCCTCAATAACATTTTCTGGAGTAGATATGCTCTCTGTGGCAAAGACAGTGGTGGCAGGAAAAAAGTTATACAAATACTGCAATAATTTCCGCTTGGGCTGCTTACAAGGATTTTCGCTATAAAAATCCTACGTTGATACTGCCCGCAATGTCCAACCAGTACTGTTACCAATGCTAGGTGTCCCCATATACAACTGGCTGTAGTGGAGGTGGTGACTAAACTACCAGTGGCAGTAGTCATTGTGCACGTGGTTCTGGGGGGGATCATCCACAAACAGCTGATGAGGCACACGTGACGGCTGTTTCATGGTCTTAGAAGAGGGCCTGGACCTCTCTACCCTACTAGTAGTGGTAGAATGACCTACAGTTCTCCTCTTATTTTCTATATTTTTGTTTTGAATTCTGCTGCTGAGTCTGACTAGTACTAGTACTCTTCTTTGCCCGCCTGCTGATACTAGCTCTGCTTGATATCAACATCACTGTGGTGGTGTTGGTGGTTACTGGGTCACTGCAGTTGGTACCAGGACGAGAAACATTAGGGTGTTCACTAGGACTCAAATCCATTACAGATAGCTAGATAGTGTACTCTAAAAATTTGACAATTTTATAAACTGGCCACACAACAACTGTTAGACTGGCTGTGTCACTCTGCAAATTATTCAAACAAAATCCTAAGTTGAATTTTGAAATTTAACACTGGCACACAGATGATTCCCCCTTGCGGTGGCAGTAAGGTAGTTGGCCTCCCAGTCCCTACACAACTGTGAGATTCTGTCACTCTGTAAATTATTCAAACAAAATCCTAAGTTGAATTTTGAAATGTAACACTGGCACACTGATGATTCCCCCTTGCGGTGGCTGTAAGGTAGTTGGCCTCTCAGTCCCTACACAACTGTGAGATTCTGTCACTCTGTAAATTATTCAAACAAAATCCTAAGCTGAATTTTAAAATTTAACACTGGAGCACTGATGATTCTCCCTTACGGTGGCAGTAAGGTAGTTGGCCTCCCAGTCTCTAAACAACTGTGAGAGGTTGGGGAAGTGTCTATATTTACTTTGCTGTAATTATTCTTAATAAAGTGGAATTCATTTTATGTACCTGTCTGAGTGATTATTTACAAGTCTGCCGTGACAGTTTCTTCAGGGCTTGGGCCTCTAAGAAGTCTAAGTCCTACAAGTCATTGTTTTCTCAGGGCTTAGGCCTCTAACAACAAATCTAACAAATCATCCTCTACAAAATACTCTATCAAGTCAAATATCAGTCCACCCCAGTGGCAGCTTATGTCAGGGGGTTCCTGTCTCTATCACTTTACATACAAATTTCTTATTTTATACTAGTCAAGAACCCCGCCAAAACAAATTCCCTTTCAACTGATTAATTCCAGAGCCTCCACCCCCAACACAGACACCCTCCTCAGACCCCTTTTATATCATGTTTTATGGGGGGTTTTATTTGTATTTAGCATTATTTTGTATTAACTACCCCAATCCCAGTAAACAACCCCCCCAAAAAAAATCCCTGTTCAACTGATTATTTCCCTACATTCCACCAACACAGGCACCCTCATGCCCCTTTTATACTATGCCTTTGGGAAATAAAATAATATTTGCTATGTGTTGTCTATAACTTCAATGTTCCCACTGATTTCAATGGAATGAGCTAGGTGAAAAAAGCAGAAAATCTGCACTTTTTGCGGGAAATTATTTGTCAAGAGGGAAGTACCATTATTTTCCGATTTCAGTTTGAGGTGAACATTTTCGCCCATCCCCACTCCCAAGCATCTGGTCTACACAGTATATTCTGTGTTGTTTATTTGTTGTGCTCTATATACATATTATATATCAAATAAACTCCAAATTGTTTTTGCTTTCTCTCTTACTAACAAATACAGGATGGCGTGCCACAGGAACCTGATACCTCTTTATTCTACATCTCTGGGAAAAGAATGGAAATGTGCCATGTGGTGGGGAAGTTCAGTTTTACCACTAATTTCAAAGCAATGGCTTGGTAGAACCCCCCCCCAAAAAAAAAAAAAAACAGTGCTATAAACAATTTTCATTGAATGTTAGATGTTTTTCATTTGTTTTGCTTTTTTTAAATGAATGACTACGTACCGTTTTTGTAAATAGTAGGACATTTACTTTTTGGAATGCAGGCATCGTCATGTATGACATGATCTTCTTGTACACACTTACAACCCTCTTCACACTCATTCCGACAGATCATATCCTGTACAGGGCAGAAAGATCCACAACCTGAGCAGTCTGACCATATAGCTCCAGAAGGACAGTTTGAATCTGTGGGTAAAACATAAAACTGTAAGTAGGATATCAATAATAATTGTAAAGTTTTCAAATTTCTCTATTTCATGAATGTACCATTTTAATTATCTACATGATAGCCTTCATAGGGTTCTGTGCAAGTTTGAGTCAAACCAGCTGCACAATAGATGACAAACCAAATTTACCATTGATTTAATTAGGACTTTGCTATGCATTAGAGTCCTCTCTAGCACTCAGGTCTTTAAAGGGATAGTAATGTTTCATAATAAAAGCAGCTCCAATTAATCTTCATAGTATTTGATCTATGGAGAGTGTTATTTCAGTACTGTCAGAGTTATAGTTCAAAAGCAATTGAATGATAAATTATCCCTCTCCTGCCCCTATTACTGATGTAACACTGGTCAGCTCAGAGCAGCTGGGTGGTGTCCAAGTGGATTTAAAAGAGGGACAATCTTCAATTAACATAAGGGAAAACCTGTCAATGGGTGCAGGGCTTTCATTGTTCTTACAGTAAAAAGGTTGTCCCTTGCTGGAAGCTGTCTAGTCTCTAGTTGGAGCTGTTTTTATTATGAAACATTACTATCCCTTTAAAAGACACATTTTCCACCAATGGGAGTTTGGGGAATTTAATGAGTCTCCTATGTGGTTTATTAAAGAACTGTCCCTCTTGTATTTTGTGCATTTAGGCCTTGATTCAAATGTTGCTGATGGCAAAAAAAACAGCCTTTGGCAGCTTTATAAGTCTACGTCTTACCAACAGCTAATGGCAGTTCTAAAATGGATGAGAAAATATCGCCCATTGAGGCCAATGCAACAGCTATTCCCCAGAACCATTCATATATGTGCTGTAGTGCTAATGGACGCTAAATTAAAACATTTACAGGCATAAATTTAAGACTAAGATTTTATGGCTGCAAACCACACAATGCATATTAAAAACCACAGTCGGACAAAAGAAAACTAAGAAACAGCAGCTCATACAACACAAACCATATAACACAAGCATTCACTGGCAAAATTAACCTCTGCAAAACCAAGCAAACACAGTAACAATGCCTAGACCATTTACACTTCGAACCATGCCTTATACTGATTGAGTTCATGTGTGACATCCATTTCATGGCAAGTGGATTCTTCCAGTCCACAGAAGGATATGTGTCTGGCATGTCCCAGGCCATCTGCTCAAGGGCACTGACTCAGGTGTTGGCAGCACTCAAGAGGAAGGCCAGTACCTTCTTCTGCTTCTCCACAACTGATGCTGTGGAGCAAGCTAGTGTGCCACAGACCACCATGGAGACAGTGGGAATGGGATCAGCAAGTGATGCGGGACAAGGACAGGTTCCATTTGCTAGTGGCAGCAATAATATCATAGTAACATAGTTATTTAGGTTGAAAAAAGACTTGCGTCCATCTAGTTCAACCCTTTTCCTATTCCTGAAAAGAAGGCAAACAAAAACCCTAGTTGCAATGCTGAATCTGAGGCAGTAGCAGTAACATCAGCAACATCATCCTCTGCCCCAAACAGTGAAGGGGAATGTGGAAGACAAGAAGAAAGAGGCCATTCTTCTCCACTGTTCCCTACCCCCTGAAGTCATGAGTGTGGGACTATTTTTCTCTTGAGGCAGGCACAGTGCAGTCTTCAACCCCAATGGTACTGTGCAAAATTTGTGACAAGTCAGTGAGAAGGGGAAAGGAGGGAACACACCTTGGCACAACCTCTCTGATATCACACATGAATCACAGGCACCATGATATTTATGTCAAACATGTTAAAGCCAAACACCCATTACAAAAATCTAGCACCAATGTTACTGTTCCCCCTGACTCTCCAACAAGAGGAGAGGTGGAGATCAAAGAGGAGGAAGAATAAAAAAACCCAGACAGACATGGGTTCCATGAAGAGCAAAACAACAACTACGCCATGACCATCACCTTCTTCCTCTAAGGTAACAACTATATCTTCTGCCAGTCCACCTCGTTCATCGTTACCTTCCCCGCCACATGATAGCCACTCTGTTGATGTTAGGATATGGCAGTTCATTTATTCCCATTGCACAATGTGTGGTGCACTGACCACACATGCCAGTGCAGTGGAGGAGAATCAATACCAGGTCATCAAGTGGCATCTGAGGAGATTACATCCTGCAGAATATAAGATGCTGGCAGACAGGGTTCATCATTACTATTAAACTGTCAGCAAGTTGTCATTTGTCTTTAGCGGGGTCTGGACAAGGAATATAGTGAAAGTGGCAGTATCTGGGTTCTGATGTCATGGTGCTTGGATTCAGTTGTGCCCCCAGATGTTATTTACCACACACACACAAACCACTGTGCATATTGTAGTTGCTAATGAGAGGCACAGTTCCTGCTCTCATGGGAAAAATGTCTATTCTAATAACAGCACACCCATGATTTTGGAGGAGGGACAGATGGAGAAGAATTACTGGCCAACTTCTTTTCTCCACATATACTGGGGGCTAATTATTGTGCTTCTACTGCCTCAGGCACATCAGTGGAGCTAGTCATGGTAAGTGGAACCTTCATCATCCATCACCCATATTACAGTTATTGTTGATCCTATTCCCTTTCAGATGCCTAATCACCCTGCTGTTTAAACATCTCAGCAGCAAGAACAGCAGTTGCAAATTCTGCAATTATGGAGTCAGAATCAGGACGGAGGACATTTGAATTTTTTTTTGTCCCAGGTCTTGTGCTTTAAAAAAAACAACAAAAAAAACCATAGTCCTACAAAAAAAAAAAAATGTATTGGGTTTGTTTCTAACAAGCCTAAGTCCTAAAAATCAATGTTTCCTCAGGGCTTGGGCCTTTAACAACAAATCGAACAAATCATCCTCTACAAAATACTGTATCAAGTCAAGTATTAGTCAACCCCAGTGGCAGCTTATGTCAGGGGGTTCCTATCACTTTACATAGAAATTTCTTATTTTGTTGATTTATTTTTTCATTAACTGTCCCCCCAATAGCAGTAAAGAAACCTCCCCAAAACAAATTCCCTGTTCAACTAATTAATTCCCCAGACTCCATCCACCAACGCAGGCACCCACCTCAGACCTCTTTTATACCATGTCTTATGGGTTTTTTTTTATTTTATTTATGGTTTATTTTTATTAACTGCCCCCCCCAATCCCAGTAAATAATCCCTCCCAAAAAAATCATCCCCTGTTCAACTGATTGTTTCCCCACACCCTACCAACACAGGCACCCTCATGCCCCTTTTATATTATGCCTTTGGGTGGAAATCGGCACTTTTTGCGGGAAATTATTTGCAGAACAGAAAGTGCCATTTTTCAACTATTTCAGTTTGAGGTTAAAATTTTCGCTCATCCCTATCCCTGGATGTCGGAATATTTTTTTCTTGGGGCAGGCATAGTGCCATCATCATCGGCTGCACTATGCACAATTTTTGATAAATCAGCGAAAAGGGGAAAGGAGGGAACGCACCCTGACACAGCCTCCCTCATAACACACATGAAACTCCGACATAATGATATTTATGGGAAACATGTTAAAGCCAACACCCCACCAAATCAATTGGGCACCACTGTTGTTGTACCCCCTGACTCTCCACAAAGGAAACTAAAGGTGAGGTGGAAATCAATGAGGAGGAAGAACAGAGAAACCCAACCAGAGCCTGAAAGTTTGATGGTGAGAGAACCACCTGGCTCTCCATTACTCCTTGCTCTAGCATCCATCCATGGGAAGATCATATAACTACATCTTCTGGTGATCCATCTTGTTCATCTTTACCTTCCCCACTGGCTGATAGCCATTCAGTAGATGTCAGAATGTGGCAGTCCCTGTCCCCACATGGCATTGTGGTGGAGAATGATCGCAACCAGGGCATCAAATGGCATCTGTGGGGATTCCTTCCCACAGAATATGCTAAGCTTGTGGCAAGGAGGGTTCATCACAACAGTACTATTAAAACTGCAAGTTGTCATATGTCTTTAGTGGGAAGTGGACAAGGGAGATAGTGACAGCAACAGTACTTGGTTTCTGGTGGGATGATTTCACATTGGGGACCCTAAGCATCATGATGTTTGGTTAGAGGTGTCTGATGTTAGTGCAGATGTGCCCATTGTTCTCAGTCCTTCCCTTATTTACCCAACACACTGTATATATTGCAGTTGCTGATGAGAGGCACAGTTCCTTCCTGCTCTATTCCAACAACACACCCATGATTTTGGAGGAGGGGCAGGAGGAGAAGCATTATTGGCCAACTTCTTTTCTCCACATATACCTGATGTTGTGGGGGCCAGTTGTAGTGCTGCTACTGTCTCAGGTCCATCACTGGAGCTAGTAGTGACATGTGGAACCATGATCATCCATCACCCATATCACTGTTGATGTTGTTGATCCCATTCTTTTGGAGCTGCCTAATCATCCTGCTGCTTAAAAAATCAGCAGCAAGAACAGCAGTCACAAATGCCACAGTGACACCAGGGCATTTGACAATGGCCCGGTGGCCACTGGCCACCATAACATGACATGCTGGTACTAGGCTAGCAGGGCATATTTTTGTTCTCAGGGCTTGTTCTTTTAACCACAAACCAGAGGCCTACAAAAAAAAACCAATTTGTTGGGGCTTATTTCTAACAAGCCTATGTCCTACAAATCCCTCTTTCCTCTTGTATATGACACTAACAAGCCTGAGTGAAAACCTTTTTCTCAGATGTGATTCCTCAGGGCTTTTTACAGTAACAAGCCAAAGTCCTCTGAATCAATGATTCCTCAGGTCTTGGGCCTAACACAAATCTAACTCCTACAACTATTCAGTGTTTCCTCGGGGCTTGTGCCTCTAATAGGTCTAAATCTTACAAATCTATGTTTCCTCAGGGCTTGGGCCTCTAACAAGTCTAAGCCCTACAAATCATCATCTATAAAATGCTCTATCCTGTCAAGTATCAGTCTGCCCAAGTCACAGCTTACATCAGGCGGTCCCTATCTCTTTCACGTTACATACCAATTGTCACGGTTTGTTAAGACTCTCAGAGACAGAGTTAGGTAAAAACACAACTTTATTGAAAAGTTTAAAGGAAACCCTATTGGGTAGCATACACATATATATGAAGCAATTTACATAGTAGCATAAGAAATGGTAATGAATGAGACACAGGCTCTACCAGCCTTGCCAATACCGGGTAAGGAAACCTAGGTGGTACAATATAGAACAGGTTCTACCGGCCTTACCAATATACCGGGCAAGGCAGCCTGGAGGCTGGTAAAATGAATAGTGTAGGCTCTACCAGCCCTGCCAATATACCAGGTAAGGTAGCCTGGAAACTGGTTTAAGGAATCGTATAGGCTCTACCGGCCTTGCCAATATACCGGGCAAGGCAGCCTGGAGACTGGTACAGAGAATAGTATAGGCTCTACCGGCCTTGCCAATATACCAGGCAAGGCAGCCTGGAGACTGGTCAAATGAAATAAGGTAGGCTCTACCGACCTTGCCAATGTACCGGGCAAGGCAGCCTGGAGATTGAGAGCACGTATAGAGGCTTTACCGGCCTTGCCAATACCGGGTAAGGCAACCCAAGATAGTATAGAGAGAAATAGGTTCTAACGGCCTTACCAATATACCGGGCAAGGCAGCCTGCACTGCAGAGCAGAATGGCACCAGCTAAGACCTCGATGACTGGCTAGATGGATAGACCAGTCACATAATATGACAGACTGAGGCCTAATGGATCTACAGTATGGCATAGTCAGCGAGAAGAGCAGAAGCAAACCAGTAATCGTGCAGCTGAGACACAGTCTCTACCGGTGCTAACAGATCTTGCAACGCGCAACCGGTATATATACAGGGAGAGAACAAGTAGCCGCATACTGGAGAAAACCACCAATCTTCCGGTGCTGTCTAGGACTGAACAGCGACCGGTAAAACAAGGAGCGAACCAGTACCCGCGTACTGAAGAGACAAGCGGACAACCGGAGTTGTCTAGACTAAACAGCAACCAGTTAAACAAAGAGCGAACCAGTACCCCCGTACTGGAGGACCAATATCACTACTGGTGCAACAGCAGCCGGTTGGCAGTGGAGCGAACCAGTACACGCATACTGGGAGAATCAACGACTCTGCCGATGCAACAGCAATCGGTTGTTTGTGGAGCGAACCAGTACCCGCGTACTGGGATAACCAATAACTCTATCGGAGCAACAGCAGTCAGTTGGTAGTGGAGCGAACCAGTACCCGCGTACTGGGATAACCAATAACTCTATTGTTGCAACAGCAGCCAGTTGGGAGTGGAGCGAACCAATACCCGCGTACTGGGTTAACCAATATCTCTACCGGTACAACAGCAGCCAGTGGTAGTGGAGCAAACCAGTACCTACATACTGGGTTAACCAATATCTCTACCGGTGCAACAGCAGCCAGTTGGTAGTGGAGTGAACCAGTGCCCGCGTACTGGGATAACCAATATCTCTACCGGTGCAACAGCAGCCGGGTGTATGTGGAGTGAACCAGTACCCGCGTACTGGAGGAAGCAACAAGTAGGTAAAAATGTTGCCAGAGCGAATGGAGAAGGCCGGCACACTGCAAGCGACCCAGGAGTAGGAACCCAGCCGAGGATGGACAGGAAACAGCACTGCGGGCAGTCAACCGGATCAGGAACAGCAGCAGGAAACGGCAGCAGGACAGCAACCTCAACCGGATCAGGAACGGATGCAGGAACCAGAGCAACTGGTGGGCAGGAACTAGACGATATCAAAAAAGCAGGAACGTAGATAAGGCCCAGGAACCTCAGGAACTCAATGCAGGAACGAGCAGCATAAAGACAACATGAAAGGGCAACCAAAGGGTGCCCAAGCTCAGTCTAAATAGGCAATGCAGGGCGGGCTGAAGGTGTGTAAATTCACTGTTCCCTTTGATTTCAATGCAATGAGTTAAGCAAAAAAAGAGGGAAAAACTGCATTTTTTGCAGGAAATTATTTGCCAAGAGGAAAGTGCAATTATTTACAGATGTTGGATTGAAATATAGATTTTCATCATCTCTAGTGAGGATTTGGAACTTTGTGGCGTGGCAACGGGGTGGAGAAACAATTGAATACAGAGTAACAGGGACCATCTGCAGCCATTCCATCCTACTGAATACACTAAGTGGGTGGCATGGAGCATTCAATATTTTTATCAAGTTTTCTATCTTGACATCATGACAAATGCTATAGTTAGGGGTGGGCGAAAAGTGTGAACAATTTCCTACATCCTTTTTGTGAAAACTTGCAGATTTTTTGCTTTTGCCGCAAAAAATGTTGCCTTTCCGCTTATGCAAAAATATCCTCGTTTTCTCCTATTTTGACAAATTTTCTGCCTATTTTAACACATTTTTTCGCCTATATTTCTTATAGCTAGTACATTTCCCACTGTAATATTACTTCTTCTGAGGGCTGAAGTTTAGAACTAAGTGGCTGAAAGTCAAAGTTGTGAGTCCTACAGCAAAATATCAGATCTTTTGAAGATCCTGGTACCATGCAGCTGCCTAATCCTACTGCTTCTTAAGTGATTTAGTGATTTTAGCATACAGCAGTAGCAAATGCCAGAATGTCACAAGTGGCATTTCCCACCATATCATCTAGCACTGTTGGCACTAGGCTACTAGTGCTTACAATTTTTTTTTTTTTTTTCAGGGCTTGATTCAAGGATTGATTCAGAGGCCTACAAACAAAATTGTCTCAGGCCTTGTTTTGGCAAGACTGAAGCCTGCAAACAATTGTTTTCTCAAGGCTAGCCTTGTTTGAAGCCTGAAATCATTTTTTAAAGCATATCTATGCTGTAATATTTTGAATGTTTAACTTTCTGTAAGCCTGCAAAACAAATATTTTTCAGTCTTTTCTTTCTTTAACCCCTTAGGGACCCTTGACGTACCAGGACCGTCACGGTCCTTGAACTACTCAAGGACCGATGACGGTCATGGTACGTCACATACTTTTTATTTACAGCGATCTACCGGGAGCGCTGTAAGTAAAAATAGGGCATGAAATAGACCGCTCCAAGATCAGAGCGATCTCTTTCAAGCCCCATAGTGACGCGCCGATACACGTGACAGGTCACGTGTACCGGCGCGTCAAAGTGCCCCTATGCGGTCGTTATGGGAAATGTTCAATAACCTCCGGTCCTTAAGGGGTTAAGCTTGCTGTTATATTTGTTAACCATTATTTTTAAAGCTATTATAAAAAAATAAGGTTAAAACATACACTGTACACTGTCAGGTGTGAATGTGTTGGACAGATGTGACTGATGTGTGTATATATCATTATGATTCATAAGACTTATCAATTATTTTCATTATTATCATCATCATCTTCATCATCCTTGAGTATAATTTAAGTTTGCATTATTTTCAGATTCTTGGCAAACATTAATTAATGGCCATAGCTGTGGTCCCAACAGTGGGAGAAGGTAGGAACACTTCAAATCCCTTTTCCTTCTCATCCTCAGTGCTGCTGTTAATAGTACATGTTCTGTGGATTTGCCTGTAATGTGTGGTTTTGTCCACATCAATTACCTGATAATAGATGTTAGTTCATTTTTAGAAATGTCATTCTATCAACATAGCTGCTTTATAGCAGTGTCATACAGCTGTTTACAATATAAACAGCTGCACTGAAAAAATGCTTAGTCTGCATACTTTCGGGGGGGGGGGGGGGCAACTAGGAACTTCCACATCAGTACTCATCAGTTCTGTATTTACTCCTATCCCTATCACTGTAAAACAAAAAAAAACATGTTCAACAACTCCTTTCCCCAGACCACATCAAAAAGCAACTTGAACCACATCTGCCTGTGTCTTTCACATCAAATCAGCCAGATAGTATGTTGTGGCATCTGAGGTCAAACCCCTTTCCTCCATTCTCACACCCCCAGACACGTGTTACACAGAGATAATAACAGCAAGTAATGTGTACTGTAGCTGCCTCAGCCTTTCAAATCTAATGAGACAGACAGAATTTTGGGGTGTTTGGGGGTCAACCTCCTTTACTCCCTTTCTGTCCCCCTGACTTCTCTAATGCAGAGAATAAATGTTCTGCCTACAAGTCTTCCTAAGCTAAACTTTATTAACTTGTCTTCTCTAACTCAAAATTTAGCTTTCTATCACATACAGAGAATGGCATACTATGGGAAAGGGACATCCCTTTTATAGTATGCCTGCAGGAAAATAAGGGAAACTTGCCATGTGGTTGGTAGACATTCAGTCTTCCCATTGATTTCAATAGAATGATTTAGGCGAAAAAAAGCAAAAACCAACTGCACTTTACGTGGGAAATTTCCCTCTTGGAGAGAAGTGCCATTTTTCCATGTTTCTCTTTTGAGGGGAAAAGTTTCACCCATCCCTACTGATCAGTAACAGAACACTGTTTCAGGGGTAGAAAATGTTTGATACTCCAGCAGATAATAACTATAATGGCACCATCCCCAGTGAGCCAGTTTCTGATTGGGGATGATGGTAGTTGTAGTCTCCGACAAATAGATTGGCAACGGTTTTATTCCACTGCTCTATATCTTCAGTGTTTTTGTCTGCACTATTTTTTTATTTAGTTTAATTAGTATATATGGTCATTGTCTTTAGGACACTATATAATGCCTGTCAGATAGTCTCTCTCTATCAATGAGTAAAGCTGACAAAGACTCAGCTCTCAGGATAAAGTAAATTAAGGTTAGTAAATGCCTAAAGCAGGAGAGACTCAGCTCGTAAATCAAGGCATATTAAGGTTAGGATTTGCCTATAATGGGGTACATTGGCATGGTGGCAAGCTTATCATTGTATGGCCATATTATGTGACTAAATCTTAATCTTTAAGATAGTAGTGTTATGCAAGCAAAATGCTGCAGAATAAAGGATTAATAATGATGAAAATTTGGATGTTCACCAGTACCTTGTATATATGCTTTTAGCTATTTTGGTCAAAATTGTTTTTTACTGGTATCTGTTATTTCAATGGGCATTTAAGTATTGTGATTCTATGAGTTGGAGACCACTCTAGCTGCGAATGGGTTTTGTTAATACGTATGCCCCAATGTCTTAAAGGAGCAGTACACTTTTTATGAAAATCTAAATGATACATCCACTTCTGTCATTTATTTTATTTCAGTGTTATAACAGTTCATATTCATTAAGTGATTTCTTCCTTGAAGTTCAAGCTGATGGAATGATTGGAATCTGACCAATATATAAAATGGAAGTATAATGTATAACAAATACAAGGTGCCCTTGATTTAACTAGGAATTTGAACACTTTGTTGATAGGTATGTCACTCTCCACATTGGGATGCTATGAGTTGGAGACCTCTCTACCTGTCAATGGGTTTTTTTTGTTTGTTTTTTTAAATAAATGCTCTGAAGTCATAAAACAATGTGGAAAAGAAGCACAAGAAGCAATTTATGATGGGATTGAAGAATATTCTTTAATATTAATTTTAGTTTCTAATTAGTCTATATCTCCCTGAACTGACACATTGAAACAACTAGATGACTTTGACACAACTTTCAAAAGCAAACTGAATTTATGTATTTTTTATTTAAAACAATAGTTTATATGATATTTAACTATTTATTTGTCAGTTAGTGCAAATCATCCAGGCATGCCTGGAGCTCACAAACATTCCCCATAGTTCTGCATTACCAATTGCCATTTCCTAATAGGAAGTGATAACTGGCTTGCATAAACTGACAAAAAAATAAACTTAAATATCCCAGCAACTATTGTTTGAAATTAAAAATGAGTGAAATAGATATGGGTGATTTTGGACACTCTTTTCAAAATCATATATTAGTTACTTTAACAGTCCAACTTTAATGTATTACTTTTCTTGACAAGTGTATTGTTATCCTAGATAACATACCTTCCAAGTGCTCTGTAGGGCACTGACTGGCTGGAATACAAGCATGTCTATGTATGACATAACCTTCTTCCTCACACTTACAGCCCTGTCTGCATTGTTCAGTGCAGTTCTTATGATGATGATGATGATGATGATGTGGACAGTAGGAATCACAGCCCACGCAGTCTACCAATTTTGCTCCAGCAGGGCACCTGGAACCTGTGGGAAAAAATAAATTTGCATTCAACATATCACTTATTTTTCTGCAGAGAAGTGTTTTATAAACATTATTCACTGGGCTTAGAATAAAATAGGAATCAGGGATTTTTATGACTACCGTTGTTTCAAGGATATACTAATGAAACAATGCAAGAAATAAGTCTTGTGTTCATACCTGATGCCTGAAAGTCCAAGGATAATGGGGAGCATTTACTTCGCATTCATATTATGACAAGGCATGACCAAGGCAAGTAGGCCTTTAAGATCAGTAGGGTGTGCAACTGTAACGGTTTGTTTGACACACAGACACAGTGGTTTAGGATAAAACACGGTTTTATTGAAATCACAGTAATATAATAACCCTCCCAGGTCCTGTAGTATTTAAGCAGAATTATACAGACACATGACAGGTTACATATACATATGCCTATACAGGTCCAGTATAACCAGAAAGTTCATAACAGTCTATACTGACACAAGTCAGGCAGAATATGTAGAATTCCCAGGAGAAAGGTACTGCATGGGTTAATGGTCTTCAATTAGTGTAAACAGTCCCATGTGCAGAGAGGTCTGTGATGGAGCTTTCTCCATCTAGAGACCTTAAGGATATGTAACTCCCAGAAATAGGTTAGCAGAACAAACGTGAACTGCCAGACTAATATCAGGAATTGAGCAACGTAGGACACTGCCGTAGCAGTAACGGAGACCAGACCACTTGCACTTTGCTGGAGCAGTAACGGAGACAAGACCAATGGCACACTGCCGTAGCAGTAACGTAGACAGGCCACTTGCACTCTGCAGGAGTAGTAATGGAGACAAGGCCAATGGCATACTGCCGTAGCAGTAACAGAGGCAGACACTTGCAATCTGCAGGAGCAGTAACAGAGACAAGGCCAATTGCACACTGCCGTAGCAGTAACGGAGGCAGACACTTGCACTCTGCAGGCCCAGTAACGGAGACTAGGCCTATGGCACACTGCCGTAGCAGTAACGGAGACCAGACCACTTGCACTCTGCCGGAGCAGTAACGGAGACAAGACCAATGGCACACTGCCGTAGCAGTAATGGAGACAGGCCACTTGCACTCTGCAGGAGCAGTAACGGAGACAAGGCCAATGGCACACTGCCATAGCAGTAACAGAGGCAGACACTTGCAATCTGCAAGAGCAGTAACGGAGGACAATGCTAATGGCACACTGCCGTAGCAGTAACGGAGGCAGACAGTTGCACACTGCAGAAGCAGTAACGGAGACTAGGCCAATGGAACACTGCCGTAGTAGTAACGGAAACAGACACTTGCACTCTGCAGGAGCAGTAATGGAGGACAAGGCCAATGGCACACTGCCGTAGCAGTAACGGAGACTAGGCCACTTGTACTCTGCAGGAGCAGTAATGGAGACACAATTGCCTGATGGATCAGAATGTCGCCAAGGCGACACAGAGGCGACACAGAGCAGGAACGCCAACCAAGCTGGGTTGAATCACGGAGCAGGAATGTTAGCCAGGCCAGGTCGAATCACGGAGCAGGAACATCAGCCAAGCCGGGTCGGTACACAGGAGCAGGAACATCAGCCGAGCCAGGTCAGTACACAGGAGCAGGAACATCAGTCAAGCCGGGTCGGTACACAGGAGCAGGAATGTCAGCCAAGCTGGGTCAGTACACAGGAGCAGGCGCAGAAGAATAGTCAGGCAATCCGGGTTGGTACACAGGCAGGAGACAAGATGCAGAGTAGTCAGGCAGGCCAAGTCGGTACACTAGGAATCACTGAGCAGAAACAAGCACTGGTACAGGAACACCACGAAAGGGCACGAGAGGGGTGCCAGAGCCCAGTATATAAAGGCCATACTGGGTGGGACAAACACAGAGTAGCCAATGGGAGCAAAGCACAGAGTAGACTGACAGAAAACAGCAAGGGGAACACGGGCACCATGATAGTACCCCCCTCTCAAAGATCCCCTCTCCTGGAAGAGGGACCTGGTTTCTGAGGATATTTAGAGTGGAAATTGCACAGTAATCTAGGGGCATGAAGATCATTCTGATCAACCCAGGAACGGTCCTCAGGGCCATAGCCCTTCCAATGGACCAAATATTGTAATTTTCCTCTAAATTTTCTTCAATCAATTATGTTTTGGACCTCGTACTCCTCTTGGCCCTGAACCTCTACTGGACTGGGAACCAACGAGTGGTAGTGTAGCGGTTGCATACCAGAGGTTTCAGCAAGGATGCATGGAACACATTGTGAATGCACATAGATGCTGGGAGCTCCAAGGCATACGAAACACGGTTAATTTTACGGATCACCATGAAGGGACCAATGAACCGGGGAGCCAACTTATTAGACGGAACTTGCAAATTAAGGTTTCTGGAGGAGAGCCATACCCTGTCCCCAACCTGAAAGGAGACCTCTGGCAGCTGTCTACAGTTAGCGTGGCGCTGATGATGCTGGAACGACTGACTGAGGGCCCTCTGAACCTGTGCCCAAGTGGGGCGGATTTGCTCGATGTGCTCGTCCAGAGCTGGAATCTGTTGCGACTGGAAAGAGTCCGGGAGCAAACATGGTTGGAACCCGTAGTTGATGAGAAACGAGGAGCTCCCAGACGATTAATTAACCGCACAATTCCTGGCGAACTCTGCCCACGACAACAGGTCTGCCCAATTATGATGATTGCTAACAAAACAGCACAGGAACTGTTCCAATCCTTGATTGGCACGCTCAGCAGCTCCATTGGTCTGGGGATGGTAGGCAGAAGAAAAGGACAGTTGAATGTCCATCTGGTTACAGAATGCTCTCCAAAATCTGGATACAAATTGGCTCCCACGGTCGGACACCAGAACTCTAGGTACCCCATGCAACTGGAACACCTCTTTTGCAAAGACAACTGCCAACTCCTGGGTAGTGGGAAGGCCAGAAAGGGGCACAAAATGAGCCATTTTAGAGAATCTATCGATCACCATAAGAATGACCAAGTAACCCCTAGACACTGGCAGTTCTCCCAGGAAATCAATGGATACATGGGACAAAGGACGTTCGCCATTAGGTACAGGTTGGAGTAAGCCCACTGGTGGTGTCTAGGGGTCTTGGCATGAGCACAGGTGGTACAGGCTGCAGTAAATGCGGAGCAGTCAGCCCGTAGGGAAGGCCACCAAAAAACTTGTGAGAGAGACCATATTAGTTGATCCATCCCAAAATGCCCAGCAGCCTTAGAAGAGTGGTATGTTTCAAGCAAACGGGTACGAAATGGCTCATCCACAAAGCACTTGCCCACTGGGGTTTCTGGGGGTGCCTTAGCCTGGGTAGCCAGAATCTCCTCCCCCAGTGGTGAAGTGATTCTAGTACGTAGGGTGGCCAGGATGCGGTCAGGCTGAATGATGGGTACGGGGACTCTGGCCCAAATTGTCTAGACAGGGCATCAGCCCTAACATTCTTGGAGCCCGGCAAGTAGGATACTACAAAGTTGAAACGAGATAGAAACAGGGCCCATCTGGCCTGACGAGAGGACAATCTTTTAGCTTCAGAGAGATAAGTCAGATTTTTGTGGTTAGTTAGAATTAATACAGGAGTTCTGGTACCTTCCAGCAGGTGGAACCATTCTTTCAGAGCGAGAATGATAGCCAGGAGTTCTCTGTCGCCAATTTCATAGTGACTCTGGGCACTGGATAGTTTTTTTTGAGAAGAACCCACATGGTCTCAGAGTACACCCAGCCACTAGGCGTTGTGACAGTACTGCCCCTACCCCAATTTCATAGGCATCAACCTCCAACGTGAATGGAAGGGAAGGGTTGGGGTGGGACAGTACAGGGGTGGATGCGGAAGCGGATTTTAATGTCTCAAAAGCATGATCAGCAGCATCAGACCATTGGGATGGATTAGCACCCTTGTGCATAAGGTCAGACAGAGGTTTAACAATAGTGGAAAAGTTTTGGATAAACTTCCTGTAATAATTGGCAAACCCATGAAAACGCTGAATTGCTTTAACCCTTTGGGTCGTGGCCATTGCAAGACTGCTGCGAGTTTCTCCTGGTCCGTAGCAATACCATCCTTAGAGATCACAAAACCCAAAAAAGGCACTTTGGACCTGTGAAATTTGCACTTCTCTATTTTACAGAATAGTTTATTCTTGCGTAAACGAAGCAAGACCTCGGACACATCCTTGATGTGTTGAGACAGATTAGCTGAATGTATGAGTATGCCATCAAGGTAAACTACTACACAGGACTGTAGCATATCACGGAGGATATCGTTAATAAATTATTGAAATACAGAGGCCAAATGACATAACTAGTTATTCATAATGCCCATATCTGGTATTAAATGCCGTTTCCCACTCATCCCCAGATCTTATTCTGATCAGGTTATAGGCAGCCGTAGATCTAATTTCGTAAAAATGGAGGAACCTTTTAACCTGTCAAATAGTTCAGTAATGAGTGGTATGGGGTAAATTTATTTAATCCCCGGTAATCAATACAAGGCCTTAACTTGCCATTCTTCTTTTTCACAAAAAAGAAACCAGCACCAGCAGGTGAGGCAGACTTCCGAATAATCCCTCTTTTAAGGACATTATCAATGTATTCTTCCATGGCCCGATTTTCCTCGCACGACAGTGGATACGTGCGGCCCTTAGGAGGCACAACCCCAGGGGGCAAATCAATGGTGCAATCGTATGCCCTATGCTGGGGCAATGTGCTAGCCTCTCCCTTACTAAAAATGTCACTGAATTGGTGGTATTCGGCTGGCACGGAGGGAGAGGTACATAAAATCTTAACTGGATGAGTCACACAATGCTTCATACAGTACTCGGACCAAGACGTGATCTCACAACTCTGCCAGTCAAACTGGGGATTGTGCAAATGTAACCATGGGAACCCCAGAATGACCGCATGATGAGGAGAATGGATTATCTGAAATCGCTGTTCCTCCATGTGGAGGGCCCCAATAGTCATAGAAATCGGGATAGTTTCCATCTGAGCTGGTTCTAACGGTCTTCCGTCAATGGCCTCAATGGCTAAGGGAGATTCCCTCCTGATCAACAGAATCTTATGTAACGCAGCAAATGAACTATCCATGAAATAACCAGCCGCACCGGAATCAACCAGAGCCAGAACCTCCACTGAGTGTTCTGCCCATGAAAACACCACCTGGATCGTGGGTTTCTGCATAATCGGGTCTAGGGACTGCTTAACACCACCTAGTGCCTGTCCCCCAAGGTACCTTAGGTGCGTTCGTTTCCCGTACAGTCTGTGAATTCATTTCCCAGATAATAATCGTATGTATAGAACAATACATATTTATTGAAAAGCAAAGACTATGAAGCTATATCAATTCATCATATACCTATAATGACAAAAAGGGCAGCATCATGTTTGCTACAATACCAGTACTACAAGGGTTAACCAAAACGTCACTTGTTCTAGGATTTCCAAAACGTGGGAGGTTAACTATCATAGCAAATAATTTATGGATATCCCAGCACCACTACGCATGCGATGAGATAGCACACATGAATTAGGAATCTCTTAAAGGAACCATGCACCATTTGAGAAACAAAGACAAAGCTTCACAGATAGCAATAACAGAGGGTTAATGATGAAATAACCAGATCATAGGAACAACAATGACCAATCAGAAACAAAGATATCACGTATCATCTGCATGCACTTCCAAAGGCATGTTATCATATTCTGCAGCATTTGCATGTATATTTATACACACAATAAACATGAGGCTCTTCAGGTGACAGTAATTACAGCACAAAATTTGATTTTATGCCAAGGACAGTATCTAGTTATTTCTATCAAACCCTATATGAGCTAAAATTTCTATCACTCTTATCTACTACAGTATTAATACCTATATATGTTTTGCCAATTATAATTCTAGAAGCCTTATTGAAGTATATACAGGAAAGCATATAGTCACCAATTCCAGATAAGGTACAATCTTTGATGATGTAGTTATCAGCTCACTGGTTCTCCTTCATGTAGGTCCAGATTCACGTAACAGCCAGTAAGACACTACGAAAAACTCTCTTGTATCATTTGCTTTTATTATAAACAATGTTTTACACAAAAGGTACTGTCCACCCTTATTTGATAGGCCAACCCTATATGAATTATAATATATGGTTGCACTAAGTTTCCAGAAAGTGTTTTGGTCATCAAAGCAATTAACGAAAGCTCACTAGAAACAATCTCTTACACTGGAAGATAGAGTTAAAAGACTAAATTGCAAAGAACATCTGCTCAGTTAAAAACAATGGACAATAGACCTTTGTTGCCTATTAAGATTATTGCCTCTCCGATATCTAAGAAGGGATATAATTTATGAAATGTTGTGAGACTAACCAAGTCTTATCTTTGTGTGGACATGCTTTCTTAAATACACAGGTTTGAAATAACAGCAAGAAAAAAATGGCTGCTACAGACCATTAACTATTTCCTACTCTTAAAGATCAGATTATCTGACACTACATAGCAGCCAGAGTTTTCCATATGTCTTAATATCAACATATTGTGAGGCCAAATAATTACACCATTGGTCACACAGATTGGAAACATGGAGAGCAAAACAGGCCTGAATAGACACAAGTAGCCACAAGCAGAGATAGAGGAAATGTTAGAAACATTTCCAGGGATAAAGGTTGCAAAAAAAAAAAAAACAGTTTCTTGCTTTTTCATGAAAATTCTCGCCCCTTGAAAATACATAAAATGTTCACCTTTTAGCCACTGCCAATACATTTCCCATGGGAACTTTGCCACTTTTCACTTGTTTTCTATGAATGCAAGATATCACACCGCAATATTACTTCTTCCGAGGGCTGAAGTTGAGAAAAAAAATTGCTGAAAGTAAAAGTTGTGAGTCCTATAGCAACATATGGCTTGAAACCTTTTTAGCAGTCTTAGTGCCTTTGTGCTTTGCCAACAATTCTAACTTCCTTAAAACAAACTAAGAGTTACCCTCCTCGGCAGAAGTAGCAGAAAATATTGGCACCCTCTCTGATACATCAATAATATCACTACTTCTATTATGTACCCCATAGCCCAGGGCCATTTTAGTAGACCCTCTGCTGCTTCTAGTTGTGGCCTGTTGATGGTGTGTGTTTCAGTGAGACATGTGGTTGTGCTTCAGGTGGGATCTCATTGAGGAGGAGCCTATGTGTGAGTCTGATTTTCCCCTGCTAACATGTTTCTTCCACAGACAATATATAGCAGCATGCTTAGATTTTGGATAGTAAGTAAAGTATCCTCATACTGTGTACTTCATAGACTGTGGGGTTCCTGAGCAGATGCTACTACACAGGGGGCTAGATGTTTCTGAAATCATACAGCTATTAGGTGTCAGCAAAGGCAATCATCATAGCTAAGGTTGTGGATGCTGGTAACCTGTGTTGTTGATAGCTGAGTGGGACTTGGACTTGGAAGTGGTGATGATGCTGATAATGAATGACAGGATGACTGTGTATTTTTGTTATCCTTTCTTGTCCTGGTCAGACGATCCAGTCGTTTTTTCAAACAGTTTATAGGATGGCACGGTGCTTCTTTTCAATGGTGGAAGATTGAGCCTTTTCCTTTCAAATAACTTTCTGGCCATGCAATCATCTGTATCACAGTTAACTTCATCTGTTTCAAACAATTTCATTTTACTTTTCCCCTTTCAAAGATTCTCACAATTTGTAGTTTGCTACTACTTTCAGGACAGGTGTTTTTGTGCTTGTTTGTCTCTATGTCAGATGCAGCAGATGGTTGAGCTGCTATACCTTCTTGCATTATGCCATCAACACTAAAATGTGACTTGTCATCTTTAGTGTTTCTAGATGGTTTATTAATAGTACTGGTTCTATTGGTTATGGAACTTCAGGTGCAGCTTCCTCAGGAAGACAGGATCACCATAATTTATTGCATGCGCTGCAGTTTTTGGACTGCAACATTACTTGCATGTCCCTGCATTGCTCCTAAAGCTTTTACCCCTATACCTTGTACATTTGCTGGAAATTATTAAACTATTGTGTGTTTTTACTGTAAAGTACACAATAAAACAGATTTTATATGTTATCTTGCCTTGAATATCTAAAATATACTCTGTATTGACCAGTCTTCCTTAGTCACAGCTCAGGGTCCTTGTCTCTGTCACCATTCATTTTTTCAATTTATTTATTTTAATTAACTATTCTCCTATGTCTTAGATAAAATGAGTGATTGGCAGAAACGTGTCAGATAACATTTAATGTAGATAAATCTAAGGTTATGCATTTGGGATGTAGAAACAAACATGTTACATATACACTAAATGGAAAACAACTTGGGGAATCCAAGTTAGAGAAAGAGTTAGAAGTGCTGATTGATGGCAGATTTCACAGCAGTGTGCAGTGACTCAGCTGCTGCAAGATCAAATAGGGTATTATTCTGCATAAAAAGGAGAATAGATTCATGGGATACAAAAATGATTCTGTCTCTGTATAAATCTTTGGTAATGCCTCATATAGAATATGGAGTACAATTTTGGGTACCAGTTTTTAAAAAAGACATTATTGAACTGGAAAAAGTGTAGGGACATTCAATGAAACTGATAAAGGGATTAGAAAATTTACATTAGAGAAGAGACATCTAAGCAGTAATATGATTACCATTTACAAATATATTCAAGAAGAATACAAAAACTCTACAATTAACTACTTACTCAAAGACCTGAACTAGGAATGATAGGTCATTCATTAAGACTAGAGGAAAGTCACTATTGACTAAATCAAAGGCATTTTTCACATTGTAACAACTAGATGACTTTGGCACAGTTTTCAAAATCAAACTGTATTTATGTATTTTTTATTTAAAACAATAGTTTATATGATATTTAGTTCTATTTATTTGACAATTAGTGCAAATCATCCAGGCATGCCTGGAGGACGCAAACATTCCCCATAGTTCTGCATTACTAATTGCCACTTCTTAATAGGAAGTGCTAACTGACGTGCATAAACTGACAAATGAATAAACTTAAGTATCTCAGCAACTATTGTTTGAAAATAAAAATAAGTAACATAGATATATGGGTGATTTTGGACACTCTTTTCAAAATCACATATTTATTACTTTAACAGTCCAACATTAATGTATTATTTGTCTTGACAAGTGTATTGCTATAATAGATCATATACCTTCTATGTGCTTTGTAGGGCACTGACTGGCTGGAATACAAGCATGTCTATGTATGACATAACCTTCTTCCTCACACTTACAGCCCTGTCTGCATTGTTCAGTGCAGTTCTTATGATGATGATGATGATCATGATTATGATGATGATGATGATGTGGACAGTAGGAATCACAGCCCACGCAGTCTACCCATTTAGCTCCAGCAGGGCAACTGGAACCTGTGGGACAAAAGAAATTTGCTCTCAACATATCACTTATTTTTCTGCAGAGAGGTGTTTTTTAAACATTATTCACTGGGCTTAGAATAAAATAGGAATCAGTTATTTTTGTATGACTACCTTTGTGGCAAGGATATACTACTGAAACTAACATATTAAGAGTATATTCAAGAAGAGTAAGGCAATGCAAGAAATAGGTCTTGTGTTCATACCTGATGCCTGAAAGTCCAGGCATTCATATTATGAGAAGGCATGACCAATCCAAGTAGGCATTTATGACCAGTGGGGTATGAAACACATTGCTTTTTAATACACTTCACAAGACTCTGGTCCTCATAGTTTTAACAATGTTTCCAAAAGATAAAGTGGTTAGTGTGAGAGACCGAATAATCACATTATAAAGGAGCCTTTACCTGAGCTGAGCCTCATTTTGAAGGTGAATTATTTGCTTTTGTTAAGCAGCTGGTCATAAAACAAACGTATAGACTGTATCATTGACTGAATTAAACTAAATTAGCATACCAAACATTAGCTAACGTTACAGAGTTGACAAACATTATATCACCCTTTTACCTGAAAGAGGTCAGAGATTTAAGATGTGATATTGGTCATTTGAGTTTTTGATATTGTGATAAAACTACTGCCGAGGATATATAGCAGGAAACCGGGGCGTTTCTAGGTTCTAAAAAGATCTGGGGCTAGAGCCCATGGCAAAATTCAACATCGAGCCCATTGCCTGTGGTAGTGATGATAACCACATATGCACAAATGCACACTTAAAATTATTTAGTAGATATATAAATAAATATGTTTAACTGAGACTCTTTTGACAATTGCAATAATTTAATATTGGAATAGCCAAAAACTCATACTTGCAGTTTTGAGAACTAGAACCTCTGAGATTTATGCTAAATCTTAGAGTCTGGTGCTCTGCTGCAAACATTTAATGAGACCTGCACTCTGCATTTTATAACACACATTTGAGGTCAACTGATTGCAACAATTCTTGTGCAGTGCTTTAACTCTGGTCCTGAAGGGGTTAACAAGCAAAGGAAGGCAATTTTCCTTTTCACTAAATGGGCTAGATAACCAAACAGACTAGAGGAGCAATTCTGGTGCAAGAACTGCACCATACTGAACAGATACAGAGTACCATTCATTCAAATGGAGCTTTTAATCCTCTGGGTTTGCTCACAGCAAGTAGATTTCCGCTTATACCTACTTAGGTTCCATTCTTTGCAGGGTTGGTTTCAGGAAGCATACATTCTTTGTTTGGGTGTTTCATTTGCAAGACACCTCCTGACACTGTGCTTGCAGATACAGTAAATGCTTTAAAAAAAGTAATGGATACCTATATAGCAACAATATTGAGAATTATGATAGTTGGCATTAAAGCATATGGGATGTTTCAGGGATAATGAAATATCTGATGTCCATTTGAAGTTAGAAAGAAATGTTTTTATCACTTGGGGCTTAACTGGAAATGGCTTAAATGGCATTTTTTTTGCCTTCCTCTGTATCAACAGGGTTGATTTGGCATGGGCTGGACTTGATGGACCAGTGTAATTTATCAAGCTCATCAACTATATTTCTATATTACTATGTTACTATCGCTGTCAACAAAAAAAACAAAAACAACACACTCCCTGTTCAACTGTGTCTTTCTTTACACTACATTAGCACAGAGATAACAGCCAGAGTAGGAAGAAACTAGGATCACCTCTGTCTGTCTGATCCCAGTCAGTTACACAGAATGTTGGGGTATTTGGAGTAATTCTCCTTTTCTCCCTTCTAACACCCTCAGATACCCGTGATTCAGAGATAACAGTCAGATAAGGAAGGAACACAACTGCAATTGTCTACTTGGCCACACAAAATGTTGGGGTATTTGGGGTAATTCTGTTTGTTCTTGTCTCACACCCTCAGACTCCCCTAGCACAGATATAATAGCCAGATCAGGAAAGATTTTGGATCACGGCTGATGTGTCTTTCCAATCAGTCAAACAAAATGTTGGGGTATTTGGAGTTATTCTCATTTGCTCCTTCTCACATCCCAGACTCCCCTATCACAGAAATAACAACCAGATCAGGAAGGAACTTGGATCACAGCTGCCTGTGTCTTCTTTGTAAGTCACACCAATGTTTGAGGTAATTTTAGATTAACCTCCTTTATTGCTTCATGTTCCTGAGAGTGCCTACTACAGAGAACAAACGTCCTGCCTAAAAGACTCCCTAAACTAAGCTTCAACTCCTCTTTTTAGCCTCTTCTATAGCTGAAAAATGTACTGCTTTCTCTTCCTCTTACAAACACAGAATGACACGCTGTGGGTAAGTGAAACTACTTTTATACTATGCCTCCAGGAAAAAAGTAAACTTGGCATGTGGTGTTAAGTCTTCCTATTGATTTCAATGCAATGAGCTAGGCAAAAAAAGCAAAAAAGCGATACTTTTCCTGAAAAGTTGCCGCTCAACAAAAAAGTGCCATTTTCTCCTGTTTATCTTTTGAGGAAAAAACTTTCTGCTCATCCCTATCCACATGCTATGTTTGCAATCAGACACCCCTTCTTTACAGTTAGACTGAGCAACATGTACCTATGAAAGGTATAGTAATGTTTCACAAAAACAACAGCTCCAATTAATTTTCATAGTATTTGAACCATAAAGAATGTTATTTCAATACTGAGTTGTAATTCAAGAATAATTGAATAATAAAGTTTCCCCATCCTGCCCCTTTTACATAAAGCGAGCCAACTCCCCTCAGATGTGGAATCTTGTCCACAGACAAGACAGCTCACAGCAAGGGACAATCTTCTTACTGTGAGAACAATGAAAGCCCTGCCCCCATTGACAGGTTTTCAGGTTTTTCCCTTTTGTTAATTGAAGATTGTCCCTCTCTGCAATCTACTTGGACACCACCCTGCTGCTCTAAGCTGAGCAGTTTTACATCAAAAAATGGGGCAGGAGGGGGATACTTTATCATTCAATTACTCTTGAACTACAACTCTGACAGTACTGAAATAACACTCTCCGTGGCCCAAATGCTATGAAGATTAATTGGAACTGCTTTTATTATGAAACATTATTATCCCTTTAAGGCAGAACTCACAATTATAAGCCTTCTGTGGACAAAGGATGATTGCTTTGGTGTACACTATTGCAATTCCTTTGTTTCCCAGCTCCTCATGTTCTGGTCCATACAGAAGGAGAGGGACCATAAAAATTGTATTAAAAACACTTGATAGATATATGATGTCTTAGGTTAAGGTGAGAAAAACACAGATTTGTATGATCATATTGTCCGTCTCATCATACCTCTGCAGTAACAGCTAAAGAGACAGTTTCTTTTATGGATCATTATATGCACACATGTCAAAGCAGGTTTTACCCTGTAAGGACTAGAGGGTGCTGCAATGCATAAAGATTAAAGCAGAAGTAAACGTTTTAAGATAAAAGAAACAAATATGCAAATATGTCATAGCAGGTTTTATCATTTAAGAAATAAAGGACACTAAAATGCATAAAGTTTAAAACAGCAATAAACTTTTTAAGAAAAAAATATTTTATAGGGATTTTCTGCTCAGTAAAGCAATGGTACTTCAACTGCTGGAAGATTTTTCATTCTAACATTATTAAAGATCAATTGTTTTTACATGTGAATCCAGCTATTAGAAACATAGCCAAATGGTGCCCAAAACACATTTAACTACAGCGCTGCGGAATTAGTTGGCGCTATATAAATAAAGAATAATAATAATAATAACTCCTTAGGGACGAGTGAGGTGCCTGGATCATTCCAAAATTCCATCACAGCTCACCTCAGGACACATTGTGATCATTGCAGGGAGGCTGTAACTGGCTGTAGCTGACCAGTAATTTCTCAGTGGCTCTTCAAATGTTATCACTGCTACAGTTAACACATGGGTCAATGGAGCCACATTACATAAGCAATTGCCTTTGTCACTGTTCTCTCCTAACTGTGACTGTGAGGAAGAAGGAAGCAAAGAATAGAGTGGTAAATTTATAAAAGTGTAGTTAATGGAAATTAATATGTACGATTGTCACTGGTAGTTATAAAAGGACAGTTTATGAGGACATATCGCCATGTAGGACTTTTTTTTATTAAATGGCGTATGGAAGTTTGTAAAAAGTGGTTCAGTGAATTTATAAAGAAATGTCACTATTTGCAACAATTTATCGACAGACTTTTAGCCGAATATTTAAGGGCATGTCTGATCTGTTCTTATTCTTTATGGTCACCACATTTAACAATGTAACTAGAATAGGTTATAAATACCAACTCTTTTAACAAGGAATAAAGACATTTTGAAGTATCAGTTAACAAAAACAAACAAGAACACTTTTTATAAATATCCCCTAGAGTTCACATTGCCTCAAATGGACAATGAAGTGGCACTTTTGTTTTGCTGTGAGCAGGACTGGTTGGAAAAGCTTTAAAAAAAAAAAAGTCCATGACATAACGACCCCGCTTTTGTCTTTTGTCTTTTACACCAAGACCAAAGTTGAGTAAAATAAGGGTACTCCCACTGCTGAGAGATGAATATTTATAGAGCTATTACAGTTTAAACCTGTGTCTTTTTACATTAGCAGTGCCCTCCACTGGTTAAATTCCAATTAGTTATTCTGTTAGATTTGAATGGAGAGGAAAGTCTGTGACATACAGTTCTCCATAGAATGTGGCAGAAACTGCTGAATCACGCTGTCTGTTAGAACTTCCAGGCAGTAAATTCTCTTCCTGATTATTTGAACTTTATAAATGTTGACTAAAACACCTGACAGCAGTTAGAGCACCCTTGTTTTACTTGTCAGAAAAAGCTCTATAACATAAATGTTTTCATAAAAAAAAAGTTTACTACTCCTTTAAAGAAATAATTATGTGATTTTTATTGCTGTGAAGTAATGTGATGCTCTTATATACACACCACACAGTCTGATCTCCTAAAATTTACACCAGGTGGAAAAGAGGGATATAGGGATTTTCATCTCAGAAGGACAGTACCTCCTAATAGGCATATATTTGGGAGCTATGAACTAATGTTCATATGTTTTATCCAAACAGAAGGGCACCCAATAGTGTAATCAATTCAAAAGTAGGAATATGACATAAATATGATAAAATGGGTACTCACAATTCGAGTGGTCAGCTGAAGGAATTTGCTGACAAAAGCACTTATGAAGAACTTAACCCATCTCAGTTTGGGTAGCTCCAGTAATCACTAACAGCTCCAACCGATAAAGGATCCTCAGAACGGCTTCACAATGTACAAAAGTGAATTTAATATAAAAAAAAGTAAAAATATCTAAAAAATAATGAGTTAAATATATGTTATATATAAGAGTTACATTATTCTTGAGCTCATTGTTTTTATTTTATTTTTATAATAAATTCACTTTTGTACATTGTAAAGTCGTTATACTGATCCTTTATCTGTTGGAGCTGTTAGTGATTACTGGAGCTACCCCAACGAAGATGGGTTAAGTTCTCCATAAGTGCTTATGTCAGCAAATTCCTTCTGCTGACCTCTCGATTTGTGAGTACCCATTTTATCATATTTATGTCACATTCCTACTTTTTTGTATTACACTATATGGCACCTTTTTAGCTGTGTTTCTATTATATGCTCAGACGATTGGAGAGAACAATTTTTGGATGTGCAGCCTAGTGTGTGGAAGACTTTTCCCATTGTTTGGATTATAGCTGAGTTTGGGGGCATCTTGGTATATCCCTCAATAGTTCTGTTTGCTGTTCTACACATACATGTATTAACAGCCAACATCCTTGTGAGTATAACTCACTGTGGTGTTTTGGTGATGGTGATTTACTAGTAGATTCAACACAAGGGGCACATCTTGCCTTTTTTTTCTCTCTTGTTCTATATTCCTGCATACATTTTAGCCCATCCCTGTTAATAATTTTGCACACATTATAAACAGGAAAATATATAGAAATGTTGCTTTTTTCATTTATTTTTCATTTTTTTATATCCTTATCAAATGAAATGATGAGTTATACATATAAATGTGATATCAAGAAAGCCCTGCTTATCCTTAAAAATTGTATGCTGTACTAAATGAATTTGAGGGTGTATATATAGATGAACAAAGGCATACTAAAAAGGCCAAAATTGTCCTTGTCTTCTAGTGAAAAAAAAAGCCCTTGTCACTAAGGAGTTAAATATTGAAATGTATGTTAGAGCTGGCCTTAGATTCACTAAAGTTTGAAGTGGGCTGAAAATATCAATGTCCTGTCAGAGCAGTGTCGAAGGAACTACAGTATTCACATCACAATCAGTCCGACAAAATTCTGCCCACATTGTCATCCATCCGACAGAATTACGAATTTTCACTCACATCGACAATGACCTATTTCCATATGGAAATGAAGCATAATGACTCATTTACATATAGGATTACAAGATAATGATAATTGTATGCAAGGAAGGGTTGTGAACTCTTATTTCCTCCCTTCACACTTCACCAACACTATGACAATTCTGAAGTTTAAGATCATTTTCTCTGCTGCCCCATTTGGTCAATAGGGAAATTGAGAGAACACTTTCAGCACCATGGACAGCATCACTCCTCTATCCCTTTGAGTGCCAAAGGGATGTGCATTGCTCACCCATGTGGCACTCAAAGAATTAAAAAAGTACACCACGCACTACACAATTATCCCCTTAGTTCTGTATCATACATGATAAATGTTGTGTACTCCCAAGGGAACAAGGCTGGGGGTCAGGTAGCATCTCTGGGGATTTGCGGCTACCATTTGTCCCTCAGCCTTGTTATCTTGCCCACTGGTAGCCATAAATCCACATGTACACTGTCTGACCCTCTCCAACCTTTTTCCCTTGCCCACTGCTAACCACAAATTCCCATAGATACTGCCTGGGCAAGGGAAGAAGGCTGGGGGTGTCAGGCAGTGTATATGTGGCTAACACGCAATGGTGATATTCCCATTCTGCCCAGCATTCTATAACTCAGACATGCTGCCCCCCCAGCAAAATCCAGCATATGGTGCCATTTAAATCCAACATGCTACCCAACAATTTATAACACTGACATGCTGCCCCCCAGAAAAACCCTACATATACTGCCCCCTCACAGTTATCTCTTTGAGTGCCAGAGGGGTATGCAACGGGTTCACGTACCCGTCTGGAACTCAAAAGGTTAATTGGCAACATATGCAGCTGCATAACTTTTGCCTATATGTTAAATAATATGTCTATTTTTAAAATATAATTCAGACCTCATGGAGGAGGCATCGGGACCTCTCCCAATGCCCCCTATCATTGATCACCTATCCAATAGCCCTAGGCCATGCATGATTAAATTTAGTAATTGCATTAACATCTCCCACTTGTGCTGGTATGCTATTCCACATATCCACCACATCTTACTGAAGTAAATCGTTCTTACATATCTAACCCTCTAACCTTCTAATTTTAAACTATGGCCTCTCGTCCTAATATTTGTACTCCTTTGAAATGTACTCCCCTACTGTAATTAGTTCAATCTCTTTATGTATTTGAATGTTTCTATCATATCCTCTCTCTCTCTCCCTTCTCTCATTCAATCTATAGAAGTAAGGTGGGACTCCTGATCTCCCTTCTATCCGGCCTGGGCCAATCCACTATGGGAGATGGAGAAGCCCATAATAAACACTTTTCTCTGCCTGGTTATCTGGAGGAGTTAATCTCAGTCACTATCCTGTTAGACACGAGAATCTGTGAGAGGTCTTCATTCAAAGATCATGGGCGTAAAACTTTACCCCGGTTGGCACCTAGTTTCTCACACCCACTCTGTCTTCCCTCACCTCCCACACCTCCTAATTCTGACCCTGCCGGGGGGAACCTATGCAGCTAGGATTCACGCGCCTTTCTGAGGAGGAGAGGGGTTGGCACAGGAGGAGGGCCTTTGCTTATACTGTGGGGAACCTGGCCATTTGTTGCGTGCTTGCCCTATTTGTCCGGGAAACGCCCACACCTAGGGTCAAGTAGGGGACAGACCCTTTGTGGAATTTCACAGTCTCCAGAGAGAGTAATGGAAAGCCTATTTTTGAAGTTGTACTATCTTGGGCCAAGTCTTCTGTGGTGGCTCCGACACTACTGGACTCAGGGGCTGCAGGGTTTTTCATTGATGCAGACTTTGCGGCCAAACATGCTATTCCGCTGTTGCCTTGCTCTTCTCCATTGGCCATTGAGGCTATTGACGGCAGACCTCTACAGCCAGCACAAGTTACTCATGAGACTCATCCCTTGTCTCTGAGGGTAGGGGCACTCCATGTGGAGACACAACAGTTCCAGGTGATAGATTCCCCCCATCATGCCAACATTCTGGGGTTTCCATGGCTGCAGACTCACAACTCTAGAACTGATTGGCAAACCTGTGACATCATGTCATGGTCATCTCTATGTGCGAGAATATTGTGTACCTCTACCTTGTTACCTGCTGAGTATCATGCCTATAAAGAGGTATTTAATAAGGTAGAGGCCAGTACATTGCCGTCACACTGGGGCCCTTTGATTGTACTGTTGATCTGGTACCAGGGGCCAGACCTCCTAGGGCCTGAGTTTATCCCTTGTCGGTGGAGGAGAACAAGGCCATGAAGGACTATGTGGAGGATGCCCAAGCTAGTGGCATTATTCAGAAGTCTTCCTCCCCTGCAGGCACAGGCTTCTTTTTCATTAAGAAAAAAGATGTGGAACTCAGAACATGTATTGATTTCAGGTGCCTAAATAAGATAATGGTAAAGAATGCTTATCCTATGCCATTTATCACGGAGCTATTTGATAGTATCAAAGGCTCAACAATTTTCACAAAACTTGACTTGATGGCCGCATACAATTTGGTTTGAATAAGAGAGGGTGAAGAATGAAACACAGCATTTAACACTCAGAGCGGGAACTATGAGTATTTGGTTATGCCTTTCAGATTATGCAACGCCCTCGCTGTTTGCCAGGAGTTCATTAATGATGTTTTAAGAGGCCTACTTCAGAGCTGTGTTGCAGTATATTTGGACAATATACTCATCCATTCTCCTACCTTGGAGACACATAGAGCAGATGTAGCCCAGGTTCTACAACTGCTAAGAGAGAACAAGTTGTTCTGCAAATTAGAGAAGTGTGAATTTCACAAATCCCAGGTGACCTTCTTGGGATATGTGTTTTCATCCACTGGTCTAGCCATGGATCCACAAAAGCTGTCTGCTGTCTTACAGTGGGCACTTCAGTGGGGCTAAGATCCACATAGAGGTTCCTGGGTTTCACTAATTATTACAGGAAGTTTATACAAACCTTTTCCTCAGTTGTGAAACCACTCACTGACATGACTCAGAAGGGTGCTAATTCTCCAGACTGGGCAACTGAAGCACTTCAGGCTTTTAAAGACTTGAAGTCCATCTTTGCAAAGGCCCCGATATTGTCCCACCTGAACCACTCCCTGCCATTTACAATGGAGGTGGATGGCTTTGAGTTCGGTGTAGGTGCATTGCTATCCCAGAGTGCGGGCCCTGGTAAACCATTGCTGCTATGCGGCTTTTTCTCTAAAAAACTATCGAAGGCTGAGAGTTTATATGATGTGGGATATCAGGAATTACTCACTATCATCCTGGCCTTAAAAGGATGGTGTTATCTGCTGGAAGGCACAGGGGTTCTGATCCGGATACTGACGGATCACAAAAACCTCACATATTTGTCGGAGGCTAAGAGGTTGTCTTCAAGTCAGGCCAGATGGGCCGTCTTCCTTTTGAGGTTTAATTTTGTGGTTTCCTACCTTTTTGGTACCAAAAATATTAGAATGGAAGCTCTCTCTCGACAATTTGTGACTGAGTCCCAAGAGAAGTCTCCTCTGGTGCCTGTTATTCCTTCTGACCGCATCTTGGCAATGATACGCACCAGTATTACATTTCCACTGGGCGAGGAGATTTTGGCTGCCCAAGCTTCCACCCCGGCAGAGAGATCTAATGGGAGATCTTTTGTGCCCTAATCCCTATGTACCAGACTTCTGGGGACATACCATTCCTCAAAGGCTGCACGACATGTTGGTAGAGACCAACTGATATGGTCGATGTACAGACTCTTTTGGTGGCCCAGCATGAGGGCAGACTGTTCCGTGTTTGTTTCAGCATGTTCCAATTGTGCTCGGACTAAGACTCCTCATCGCCTACTGGTCAGTCTCCTGCAGCCCATCCTGAATGGGGAGCGTCCATGGTCTCACTTGTCAATTGACTTTATGGTTGAGTTTCCGATCTCTCAGGGTTGCATGGTCCTTCTTATGATCGTGGATAGATTTTTGATGATGGCCCATTTTGTGCTCCTCTAAGGAGTTGGCCGAGATCTTTGCGAAGAAGTTAGGCGGGAGCCAGTTTGTGTCATGTTTATGGAGAGCTTTTTGCGGTCAGATGGGATCCAGCTGTCGTTTTCCTCAGTTTACCACCCACAATCGAACGGTGCTGCTGAAAGGTCTAATCAGGAGCTGGAACAGTTTCTCTGTTTTATCATTTCTGACCATCATGACAACTGGGCGAATTTGTTACCATGGACGGAGCTGGCCAGAAACAGTGCAGTTAAATCCTCCTCTCGGAATGCTCCCTTTCTGATTAATTATGGGTTAAAATCTTCTCTCCTGCCTGACTCATTCGAGGGACAGAACATTCCTGCTCTGGAGGAGCACTTGAGGGTGCTCTGCTCCACATGGGTACAGGTTCAGAGATCACTGCACTATGTGCTATAAGAGACAAGCTATCACGGTGCCCTTGCTATTGCTGGAGACATTCTGTCAATTTTACTTCCTGTTGCCTCTTATTGGTTGGTGTGGCTTTGCTCCGCCCAGTATAATATTATTGCTGTTATATATATATACTGGACCCGTGTGGGTATTGATTACTGTAACCTGACCTGTGTCAGTACTATATTGTGTACATATATTACTGGACCCGCAAGGGTTATTCATATTCTGTGTTTTTTCAATAAAACTGTGTTTTATCTAAACCTACTGTGTCTGAGTGTCCATAAAACCGTTACACAAGCAGGCCGTAGGCGATTACCAGCTCCAGTGTTCCAGTTGGTGGAGAGAGTATGTATCACGGTGCCCGTGATCCCCTGTCAGTCACACTGATGGTACCTGTGCATTGGTGCAGGTTGTTTGGCCCGCCCAGGATGTTCCTTTTTATATTGGGCCTATGACATCTATCTGGTGCCCTTTCGTGGTGTTCCTGAAGTTGAGCCCTCTTGCTGAGTTACTGTGTTCCTGTGTACCGATTCGGCTCGTCTGACTATTCTCCGTTCCTGCTCTCTGATTGGATCCTGCGCTGGCTGACGTTCCTGCTCCGTTATCGACCTGGCTGTGGCTGACGTTCCTGCTCCGTTACCGACCTGGCTGTGGCTGACGTTCCTGCTCCGTTACCGACCTGGCTGTGGCTGACGTTCCTGCTCCGTTACCGACCTGGCTGTGGCTGACTTTCCGGCTCCGTGATTTACCCGGCTTGTTTGACGTTCCTGATCGAGAGGTTCCTGGTTCCGGTCATCGCTCCCTGTTCCTCATCAGTTTCCTGAGTTCCAGTGTTTCCAGCTCACCCAACGGCGACATTCTGAACTGTAGTAGTGGGGCTCCGTTCATTCACTCTAATTGGCGCTATGCGGTGGCCTTCGTTTACCGAGCTGTTGTAACCTTGCTGAGCTGCCTCTCCGTGGCCGTACCTGCCCGATTCCCTTACTGTGTGTGTGTGTTGCCTCCGTTATTGAGCCTAATACACTTGCCAAGCTATATCATACTATCCGAGCCGTTTACACAATCTGAGCTGCGCTTCGTACCTAGTCTGACCATTACACGAGCAGAGCAGTTTAGTCCCGGTACGTGGTGTACCGTGCTTGCACCTCCCGGTGTTGTGGCCTCCGTTTGCTCTCGCTGTATGGTACTGATATGGCACCGGAAGGGTGTCTGGGCGATAGTCATTGCTCGTGTGTAGTATCACTCATCGCACTCCTGTGCGAGGCTCGTTGTTGCTGGTACAGTGTTACTCCTGTTGGCACCATGTGGGTGGCCTGGCTCTAATCTCCTTTGGCACACAACAGTATTCCTGTACGTATCAAGGGCTTGACAGGTTCCGTTTACCAGCTCTGCTAGCGGCTCTTTCTACCACTCCTCCTGGAGTTTATACTCAGCTCTGGTTGCATTGTGCAGTCTCCTTGGGCATCCTTTTGTAACAGCTACATGAGAGTGATTTGAACAAGCCTACTACTGATAGTGAATACTTTCAGAGACTTATTGGTTTAGCTGGGCGTTGTCAGCCTACTATCATTGTGACTGATCAGTGGGTTATCCCTTAACCCTTGTCCATCCTGTTATACAGTGCAATTCAGCATTCATTGTACTAGCTACTGCTTTCTACCTGTCTGTCTATGCCATACCTGGCCCCCAGGGGCACTATTCCTGATTTTCATTTCAAATAAAACTGTGTTTTTACTTAAAACCTTGTCTGAGTGTCAGAAAACCGTAATAGTATGGCTGTCCTCTCGCAATCTCCATCTCTAGGTGCCTTGTAAAAAGCTGGCTCCCTGATTTTTTGGTCCCTTTCGGGTTCTTCGCAAGATTAACCCTGTGACATACGTCCTCAAGCTTCCCACTAGCATGCTCATTTCCAAAATGTTTCATGTGTCGCTCCTCAAGCCACTGGTTTGTAACCGTTATACTACAACTCCAGTCTGTCCTAGATCTGTTCAAGTAGGGGACCATGAGGAGTATGAGGTACAGAGTATCCTGGACTCTTGAGAGGTCAGAGGCCAGCTACAATATCTAGTTCATTGGAAAGGGTATGGACCTGAGGAGCGTTCCTGGGTCGTTATAAAAGATCTACATGCTCCAGCCCTTCTCCGTGAGTTCCAACCCACACCGCCTCTTGTGCTGATCCTCTTCTGCGGGGGAGAGGTCATTAAGGGGGGGTACTATCAAAGAATACCATAGAGCAGGGCTCAAAATTTCCACTCGCCACTAGCCAATGGTGAGTGGAAATTTTGCCCTGGCGAGTAGACATTCAGCCCTGGTGGGTATGTTTTGGCTTGCAGTGTGCAAGTAACTTTTCAAGTCTGGCTAGTAGCAAAGGACTTAAAATTATAAGCCCTGCCATAGAGGCCTAGTTATCCTGTGCTTTCTTCCTCTGTGGTGTGTCAGCCGGCATAGTTGCAGACAACTCTGCATTGCTGACCTCATGAAACAGTCACTGGCTAGGACGCCTGTTTATGGGCCTATTCTGTGTGGCATAATTTGGTCCCACCTTTTCCTGCTCCTTTATAAACCTCCCTGGGCCTGGGAGTCATTGCCCTTACGTGGTGTTTCTGATAGCTTCTGCTTGCTCCATTGTGATCCGTGCCTGTCTGAGTATTCACTCTGTGTATGACCCCGGCTTGTCTGACTACCCACATTGGTTCTGACCTGCGGCTCTGGCTGCCTAACTCACTCCGTGTAGGCCCTGGTTTGTCTGACCTGTGGCTCTGGCTGACTACTGGACCTATACTTTCTGAACTTGCCTGACCATCAGTCTCAGTGTTTCATGGTTCAGGTCTACTCTCGCTCCCTGTTGCCTCTGGTCGCGTGACCCAGGGTGGAGACTTGTGCTGCAGTTACCGTTACCTCTGGTGTTCCACCCGCAGCACGGCCCTAGTCCCCGGTATCTCACAGTAGTGCAGTGCACAGCACAGTGCGCAGCTCTGGGTAGGAGCCTTGGTCCTATCATCCTGTGTTCTGGGGTTGTGTGGGCTATACTATTATTACTGTACTTATTAATAAAGGTGGATTTATATTTTATATTCGTGTCTGTCCTTATTTGCCTGATTACCATGACAATGTGCTACAACTGAGACCCTTATTGTAACCCATCAGTGAGAAAGAGCAGTAGCTGATTTGCAGACAGAGAGTCAACTGATATTCTATTAGCTTGAACCCATTGAGAAAAGAGAGACCAAACTCTATAGTAGGCATTGGAGGTAGAAGGCTTCCTAGCCTTAAGGAGAAGAAACTATTTCTTCTGGAAGACCCAACTGTATCAAATGGAGCCTCTCATCTTCCAAGCTGCTAAGCGGAGTGAGCCCTGGTCTGGGTGCAGAACTGAACCCTGGTATAACAGATCTGGAAGTAGAGGGAGCATCCAAGGATCCTCCACTGCCAAAGATTTCAGTAGAGGGAACCAGGGTCTTCTTGGCCAGGATGGGATGATTGCCACTACTTGAGCCTTGTCCAGAGCGATCTTCTTCAATATTTTGAAAATCAATGGAAAGGGGGGAAAAATTTATCTGGTCTTGTTCGTCTAGCTGTGGGCTAAGGCATCCATTCCCAGGGCCGCAGGGTGAAAGACCCTCGAATAGAATCTCAGTACCTCCCTGTTCTCTGAAAAAGCCATTACATCTATCAACTGTAACTCCCATCTGTTCACAATCTGACCAAAGATCTTGCAATTCAAGACCCAGGAGCTTGGATCCAGAGTTGATCTGCTGAGGAAGTCTGCTTGTTTGTTCTGAGGCCCTGAGATATATATGGCTGTGATGTCTAAAATATTTTCCACAGCCCAAGATATGATAGGCGCCACCTCTGCTAGCAGCTGCATAATCTTGTTCCCCCCTGCTGCCTTATATAGGCCGCCACTAATCTGTTGTACACCTGGATCTTTAAAGACTTGCCTTTTAAGTTGTCTGCAAAATAGAATATGCCTTCTGCAACTGCTTCTAAAATATTGGATGGCATGCTTGAGGAGGGCACCGGCCATAATCCCTGAGCTGATTTTTCTTGATGGATGGCACCCCAACCTGTGCCACTGTGACTGACTACTGAGAATTGCCCAGAGGCATACCGTGGGAAAGGTTGAATCTGTCTTCCCACCATAGGAGTGATTCTATAACCTCTCACCGAAGATGAGCAGGGTTGTCCATATTATATAAATGGCTGGACCATTGCTGTAGAAGAGCCTGTTGCAGTGGTCTGAAGTGCCATCTGGCCCAAATGACTAACGGAATCTAAGACATCAGACCTAGCATCCTTATGCAAAGCCTTGCAGTATGATGGTTTTCCTTTCTGAAATTTGAAACCTGGCTCATCAGATGAGAGGTCTTGTGGGCTGGAAGGAAGACTCGTGATATTTCTGTCTTGAATTCAGCACTTAGAAATATAAGAGATCTTGTGAGAGACAGGTGGTTCTTGTCTAGGTTCAGAAGCCAACCCAACTGAGAAAGGAGATGCATCGTCCACTGCAAGTGTAGGGATAGCGTCTCCCTGTCCTGATGGAGGATTAGCCAATCATCCAGGTAATGATGAATATGGACTCCGCTCAACCTGAGTTCTGCAATTACCGGCAGAAGAACTTTAAAAAATGTTCTGGCGGCTGTGGCAAAGCTGAACAGAAGGCAGGTATACTGGAGATGAAGACCTCCTACCATCTATCTGAGGAATCTTTGGTGTGCAGGGCATACAGGAACATGAAAGTAGGCTTCCCTCAAATCTATGGTCACCAACCAATCTCTGATTGGACAGCAGAAATTATTGTGGGTAAGGATTCCATTTTGAAGCATCTCGCATTAAAGGAAGCACTGACTTCCTTGAGATCCAGGTGTAATTCTCCTGATGACTTCTGGACGAAGAAGAGTATGGAGTAAACTCCTGTAAATCGCTCTAGTTCTGGTACTCTGGAGTAGAGACCCTCTTGAAAAAGCTTGGTTGTAAAATCCACCAGATACTGTCTTTTGTGAGGATCTGCAATAATAGGAGATTCCCTGAATCTGCTTGAGCTTGGGAAGTCATGAAACGCCAAAGCATAGTCTTCTGAAATAACCTGTTTTACCCATTGGTCCAGAATGATACTGGCCCAGACTCCTGCAAATTCTTGAAGACATCCTCCAACCTCTGTAGTCTGGACCCGAAAACCAAAAAAGAGAAACTAGATTTGGGGCCCCGCAAAAAAACTAACTTCCCCCCATTGGTTGGACTGTGGCCTGGATAAATCTCTTCCAGATCTGTAGGCATGAAATTCCCTCTGATGCTCCTTCTGAGGCCTCTGGACAATGAAGTTAGTGTTTCTATTTATCCTATCTTGTGGAAGAAAGGCACACTTTCCACCAGATGCATCCTTAATAATATCATCTACCGTCTCACCGAATAGAATTTTACTAGTGATGAGCGAGCATGCTCGGTCGAAGCTCGGTTCGGCTCGAGCATCGCTCTGCTCGGCACATGGCGGTACTCGTACGAGTACCGCATGTGCTCGCCCGCCATGTTCGGGTCTCCTCCCCGCACGTTTCGCGGCTGCTGCGCAGCCAATAAACGTGCGGGGAGGCTCTGACATCAGTGTAATGCCAGCAGCCAAGTTGGCTGCTGGCATTACACTGACTGGCTGGCCAGAACCCGTGATCGGGTGCTGTATAGCACCTGACCAGCGAGTTCGGCTCAGTCTTAGCCAGGGAGAGATGAGGATAGGAAGGGAAAGTCAGTGTAGGGAGAAGAAAAGTGTTTTTGAACAAAAAAAGACCCAAAAGTCCTTTTTAGGACTACTGTGTGTGGGGGCAGCAGATATATTTTGTTTTGGGGGGCAGAGTTTAAAAAAAAAACGTCACATATTCCGTTCACTGTGCCTAGCCGCAGATTAGCAGCACATTCTGTTTAGTGTGCAAAGTTTCAGATTAGCAGCACATTCTGTTTAGTGTGCAAAGTTGGAGATTAGCAGCACATTCTTTTTATTGTGCAAAGTTGCAGATTAGCAGCACATTCTGTTTAGTGTGCAAAGTTGCAGATTAGCAGCACATTCTGTTCAGTGTGCAAAGTTGCAGATTAGCAGCACATTCTTTTTAGTGTGCAAAGTTGCAGATTATCAGCACATTCTGTTTAGTGTGCAAAGTGTAAAAAATAAAAGTCACTTATTCCGTTCACTGATCCTAGCCGCAGATAAGCAGCACATTCTGTTTAGTGTGCAAAGTTGCAGATTAGCAGAACATTCTGTTTAGTGTGCAAAGTGTAAAAAATAAAAGTCACATATTCCATTCACTGTGCCTAGCCGCAGATAAGCAGCATATTCTGTTTAGTGTGCAAAGTTGCAGATTATCAGCACATTCAGTTTAGTGTGCAAAGTGTAAAAACTAAAAGTCACATATTCCATTCACTGTGCCTAGCCGCAGATAAGCAGCATATTCTTTTTAGTGTGCAAAGTTGCAGATTAGCAGCACATTCTGTTTAGTGTGCAAAGTGTTAAAAATAAAAGTCACTTATTCCGTTCACTGATCCTAGCCGCAGATAAGCAGCACATTCTGTTTAGTGTGCAAAGTTGCAGATTAGCAGAACATTCTGTTTAGTGTGCAAAGTGTAAAAACTAAAAGTCACATATTCCATTCACTGTGCCTAGCCGCAGATAAGCAGCATATTCTGTTTAGTGTGCAAAGTTGCAGATTATCAGCACATTCAGTTTAGTGTGCAAAGTGTAAAAACTAAAAGTCACATATTCCATTCACTGTGCCTAGCCGCAGATAAGCAGCATATTCTTTTTAGTGTGCAAAGTTGCAGATTAGCAGCACATTTTGTTTAGTGTGCAAAGTGTTAAAAATAAAAGTCACTTATTCCGTTCACTGATCCTAGCCGCAGATAAGCAGCACATTCTGTTTAGTGTGCAAAGTTGCAGATTAGCAGAACATTCTGTTTAGTGTGCAAAGTGTAAAAACTAAAAGTCATATATTCCATTCACTGTGCCTAGCCGCAGATAAGCAGCATATTCTGTTTAGTGTGCAAAGTTGCAGATTATCAGCACATTCAGTTTAGTGTGCAAAGTGTAAAAACTAAAAGTCACATATTCCATTCACTGTGCCTAGCCGCAGATAAGCAGCATATTCTGTTTAGTGTGCAAAGTTGCAGATTATCAGCACATTCTGTTTAGTGTGCAAAGTGTTAAAAATAAAAGTCACATATTCTGTTCACTGTGCCTAGCCGCAGATAAGCAGCACATTCTGTTTAGTGTGCAAAGTTGCAGATTATCAGCACATTCAGTTTAGTGTGCAAAGTGTAAAAACTAAAAGTCACATATTCCATTCACTGTGCCTAGCCGCAGATAAGCAGCATATTCTGTTTAGTGTGCAAAGTTGCAGATTATCAGCACATTCTGTTTAGTGTGCAAAGTGTTAAAAATAAAAGTCACATATTCTGTTCACTGTGCCTAGCCGCAGATAAGCAGCACATTCTGTTTAGTGTGCAAAGTTGCAGATTTGAAGCACATATTCCGTGTAATATGAAGAAGGCGGGTAAAAAGGGACGGGGAAGTGGACGTGATCCTGATAGTTCAGGGCGCGGGTCAGGACGCGTAGAAACTGTGCCTGGTGCCAGAGCACAAGAAAGAAAGACATCCACCATACCTAGCTTCATGTCTCTGTTTACAGGGCGTCGCAGGACATCACTCTCGAGGTCAGACCACTGCGAACAGGTGGTCGGTTGGATTTCAGCTGATACTGCTTCCAGTCGGTTAAGCACCACCCTGTCTTCCACCAAGTCCACTCTCACTAGCCAAGAGTCTGGTCAACATAATCCTCACCCTGATCATCCTTCCTCCCACCATAGAGGGTCTGGTCAAAGAAGTGATCCCACACTGGGATATAGTGAGGAGCTCATCTCATCACCAATCCTTAATTTGAACCTCTCTCCAAGCACGCTTGCAGAGGAACATGAAATCTTGTGCCCTGATTCACAACCTCTAGAGGGTACCCAATCACAAGAAGATGACAGAGGGGAACGGCATTTAAGGTCAAAGGAAGTGGATGATGATGATGATGAGACACAGTTGCCATCAAATCAACCACTTTTACTGTCTCAAGACCTTGATGAGGAGGATGATATACAGTTGTCAATGACTGAGTATGTGGTGGGATCAAGAAATGAGGAGGATGATCAGAGTGAGGAAGTGGAGGAGGACTTGGTGGACGATGAGGTGACTGACCCCACCTGGGAAGGTGGAGAGCCGAGCGATGACAGCAGTCCTGAGGGTGAGCCATCTGCAGCACCGCAACAGGCTGGAAGAGGCAGTGGTGTGGCTACAGAAAGAAGGCGGACCGCACCAAACCGGCCCGCAAATGTTCCACGGAGCACCCCCTTGTGTAAATCTCCCTTGCCAAGGGGTAGGTGTTCCGCGGTATGGCGTTTTTTTAAGGAAAGTGCGGACGACAAAAGAATTGTAGTTTGCAACCTGTGCCACACCAGAATGAGCCGAGGCATGAACACTAGAAACCTCACCACCACCAGCATGATCCGACACATGGCATCCAAGCACCGTAATAAGTGGGAGGAACGCCCGGATCGCCAATCTGTGTCTGCAGGCCACACCACTGCCTCCTCTTCCCCTGTTTTCGGTGCCGGCCAATCGCCTGTCGAAGGCACAGGCCCGCATACCTCCCGCCCTGCACCTGTACCATCTGAAGCACCATCAGCGACCACATCCACTTCCCTGTCCCAGCGCAGCGTCCAAATGTCGTTACCCCAGGCATTTGAGCGCAAGCGAAAATACCCAGCCACCCACCCACAGGCCATAGCACTAACCTCACACCTTTCCAAATTACTGGCCATCGAAATGCTGCCATTTAGGCTTGTGGACACTGAGTCCTTCCGCAGCCTGATGGCAGCAGCTGTCCCTCGGTACGCAGTCCCCAGCCGCCACTACTTTTCCCGGTGTGCCGTCCCCGCCTTACACCACCATGTGTCCCTTTAACATCACCCGTGCCCTGACCAACGCAGTTACTGGGAAGGTCCACTTAACGACTGACACATGGACAAGTGCTTGTGGCCAGGGATGCTACATTTCCCTGACGGCACACTGGGTGAATGTCGTGGAGGCTGGGAGCGACTCGGACCCTGGGATGGCACAGGTGCTACCCACGCCGAGGATTGCGGGCCCTACCTCCATCAGGGTTTCCGCCAGCACCTACGTTATTGGCTCCTCCTCCTCCATTTCCACCTCCGAATTCTCTGCGCGCAGCGCCACTCACCAATCAGCCGGTAGCTGGAAGCAGTGTAGCACTGCAGTTGGGAAGCGTCAACAGGCCGTGCTGAAGCTGATCTGCCTTGGGGATAAACAGCACACGGCCTCAGAGCTGTTGCAGGGGATTAGTCACCAGACCGAGCAGTGGCTCTCGCCACTCAACCTGCAACCAGGCATGGTTGTGTGTGATAATGGGCGTAACTTGGTGGCGGCTTTGGAGCTCGGCAAGCTCACACACGTACCATGCCTAGCGCATGTATTTAATTTAGTGGTTCAGCGATTTCTAAAAACCTACCCCAATTTGCATGATCTCTTGACCAAGGTGCGCCGCGTGTGTGCACATTTCCATAAGTCATCAACAGCTTCAGCCGGCCTGTTGAAGCTGCAGCAGCGCTTACAATTGCCAGCTCACCGGCTGCTGTGTGACGTGAGCACGCGCTGGAACTCCACCTTCCACATGTTGGCCCGGCTTTGTGAGCAGCAGAGGGCAGTAGTGGAGTACCAGCGTTTACACGGTCGTCGCCTCTCCGTTCAACTTCCTGTAATCAGAAGTGAGGAGTGGGAATGGATGTCAGTCCTCTGTGAGGTTTTACGCAATTTTGAGGAATCGACACAGATGGTGAGCGGCGATAACGCTATTATCAGTGTAACCATCCCACTTCTGTGTCTACTGAAACGCTCGCTGCTCACAATTAAAACCGACGCTTTGCATGTGGAAGAGGTGGAAATGCGGGAGGAAGAGCTTACACAAGGTGATAGCCAGAGCACCCTCACTTCGTCTTCTCAACGACAATTGGAGGAGGCGGAGGAGGAGGAGGAAGACACGGTTGCCTCCGCTACAGAGGGTAGCCATGGAACTTTAGTTCCATCTCTTCAGCGTGGGTGGGCAGAAGAGGAGGAAGAGGATGAGGAGATTGAGAGTCATCCTCCTGGTGAGGACAGCGAAATCTTGCCTGTTGGTACTCTGGCACACATGGCTGACTTTATGTTAGGCTGCCTTTCCCGTGACCCACGCGTTATACGCATTTTAGACAACACGGATTACTGGGTGTTCACCCTTCTGGACCCCCGCTACAAAGAGAATTTCTCATCTCTCATTCCTCCGGTGGAGAGGACAAGCAAAATGGTGCAATACCAGAAGGTTCTTGTCGAAAAATTGCTCCAAAATTTTCCATCTGACAACGCTGGCGGCAGAGTACGTGCTACCTTGGCCAACCGAGAAGGGGAGAAAAGGGGAGCAGACAGCAGGGCAACACTCTCCAAGGCGTGGGACACCTTCATGACACCCCGCCAGCACCCTCACCCTGATGCACAGCCTAGTGTCACAAGGAGGGAAAAGTTTTGGAAGATGGTGAAGGAGTACGTAGCAGACCGTGTCAGCGTCCTCAATGATCCCTCTGTGCCTTACAACTACTGGGTGTCCAAGCTGGACACGTGGTATGAACTGGCACTCTACGCCTTGGAGGTGCTGGCCTGCCCTGCCGCCAGCGTTCTGTCTGAGCGGGTATTTAGTGCTGCTGGTGGCATCATAACAGATAAGCGTATCCGCATTTCCACCGACAATGCTGATAGGTTGACACTTATAAAAATGAACAAGGCCTGGATTTCCCCTGACTTCTCCACTCCACTGGAGGAAAGCCCCGGGTGAACATAAAGTCACTTTATATATGTTATTTACAATGATGGGAATACTCTGTATTCCCATTCACCCCTTCCACCCAAAAAATGGGTATATGGTTGACTCTCTTCCATATACCCTGGGATATAATTTTTATATAGGGCCAGCTCACCAGCGGGCCCTGTGATATAATTTTTATATAGGGCCAGCTCACCAGCGGGCGCTGTTTGACAATTTTTGTATAGGTCAGCTCACCAGCGGGCCTTCTCATATAATGTTTTATTGGGTCAGCTCTCTAGCGGGCCCTCTCATATAATGTTTTATAGCGTCAGCTCACTAGCGGGCCTTCGCATATAATGTTTAGGATGGTCAGCTCCGCAGCAGACCCTCACCCATAATGTTTTAGATGGTCGGCTCAGCGCACGTTTCCCTCTTAATCATGGCCCCAGTTCAGAAAAATCTAGGAAATTTTTGGGAGAATTTGCCTCTGCGCACGTTTCCCTCTTAATCATGGCCCCAGTTTAGAAAAATCGAGGAAATTTTTTGCAGAATTTGCCTCTGCGCATGTTTCCCTCTTAATCATGGCCCCAGTTCCGAAAAATCGATGAAATTTTTTGCAGAATTTGCAGATGATATACAAGTAAATATACAGCAAATACTGTTTGGTAGCAATTTTTCGCCTAAAGTCATTTTTATCTTCCTTTTTGTGTGTTTTACGGTCAGTCTGTAAAAATGGCGTACTACGGACGAAACATCGTTCCCAGCAGCGACGTTGGAGTCCAAGATGCATCCAGACATCCTCCCTATGCTGTCCCTGAACCATTTCTGTGGTGTTTCCATCATTTTCTGCCCTTTTCCTATGGACCAGGCACCCTCCCCTCATCAGAGCAGGGGGTGCCTGGTGTAATGCTCGAGTCCTCCCATTGACTTCAATGGGGCTCGGGTGCTCGGCCGAGCACTCGAACCTCCGGGGGCGCTCGGTCAGAGCACCCAAACACCCGAGCATTGGGGTGCTCGATCATCACTAAATTTTACCAGTGAAAGGGAGAGAGCAAAGATTATGCTTGGGGAGAATATCCCAACTCCAAGAACGCAGCTACTAAGCTCTTCTAGCTATGACAGAAAGTATCATTGCCCTGGACTGGAGTCTAACTAAATCCACAGCTGAATCAATGATATATTCTGTAACCAATTTCAATTTCTTAAAGCATTCACTAGAGAAGATCTTCATTCACCAGAGGTGATGAAATGCTCCAGGTTGTCCAGCCATACCTTCATGGCCCTGGCTACTGCCGGCATGCATGCAGCACCCAGAGTGACGGAAAGACGCTTAAGGTCAGTTTCTAATCTTTTATCAATGGGATCTTTGAATTAAGCAACGTCGTCCAAAGGAAGGGCAGACTTCCTGGCCTGTCTGACCCCCGCAGCAACTTTAGGTGGTTTGTCCCAGTACATCATATCCTTATCTGAAAAAGGGTACATCCTTGCATCTTGGGCTGAAAGTTTCCAATTATTGTCTGCTTTCCTCCATTCCAGTAGGATAACTTCCTTGATGACCTCATGAAGCAGAAAAGTGGCTACTCTCTTTTTTAGAGAGGAGAAGAGCCTATCCTTTGGATGATCCTCTTGAGCCTCCTGGGGATCTAGAGCCAGGTGAACTGTGTTAATGAGGGGCTCTACCAGGGAAACATCAAACCCCACCAAATCCTCTGAATCTACCTCCTCTTCTGAAGGGATGAGTTCCTCCCTTCTCTGGTTTGAGTCATGGTCTGAGTCTTCACAGCAGGAATGACCGCTTTCCAGGTCAGGAGATCTGGATCTTTTACGCAACTGAAAGGTATCTTTAAGACTTTGAGAAATTGCTTCCTTAATCAATAAAGAGAGATCCATAGAGGAGGTAAAAGGGACTGCGCCCACCATTTCTTGCCAACAGTCCTGACAAATTTTCTTGCTCTGCATAGCAGGCTTTTCACACACCACACAGGTCTTCACAGTATCCTTAGATCTTGAGTAAGTAAATTCTTCCGCATTCCACAATGCTCATAAACAGGGAGAACCATTAAAACCAGAATAACCCTTCATGGGCAAGATCTCAAAGATGTATACCACACATAACAATATAAGGAGATAGAAAATAACTGTAAAGATCACTATATTACAGTCTTCAAACAAATCCCTATGGAAAAAATCAAATCCATGGGGCAAATTCAAAACAGTCAATCTCACAGAATAACAACTAATAAATAGTTGGATTACTACGGCAAGGGACCAAAAAAAGAGAGCTGGAGAGGAAAAAAAAAATTGTGGTGAAAACTGATATGTGAGTAAATAAATTATTCACAAAAATTATTCACAAAAAATAAAGATCAAGTTCCTCATTTGAACCCTTCAGAAAAAAATGAAGATCAATTTCCTCATTCAATCACATCTGCACCCAGTCTAAAATCCTTAAAAGCAAATGTTTCTTTATATCTACAAACAGTGTGTAACTGCAAATAATCCCATTATTTAATAAGTATGTATATTTCTGTATGTTTGTATATAATGTCTCACAATTAGTGTAAATATGTAACTTTTTACTGAAAACTATCCAGGACATACTTGAAAATGAGAGAAATCTCAATGTATTCTTCCTGGTAAAACATTTTCTAAATAAATTTAAACCCTTCCCACCTAAAGTGTTTAAAGTGTGAATCCAGTAGGCTTCTTGTATAAAAAGCTTACGAAACCTAACTATCCAGGGGGTTAAATCCATTCTTTTCCTAATACTCTAAATTTATTAATACCCCCCAACGGACATAAAGTGAAATGTTTGGATACCCTGTGATCTAAATGTTGATATATAATCTTTTTACGATGCTCTACAATTCTAGTCCTCAGGTCCCATGTCGTATGTCCCACATATAATGCCCCACAGCCACATCGTATAGTATAAACGACATAGCTAGTTTGGCAATTAATAAAATGTTTAATAGAAAATACAGTTACATTATTGATATCCCAGAACTCCTTCCCCCCATGAACCATAAAGGAGCATGTCTTACACCTCACCTTGTTGCACCTATAGTTGCCCACCAATTTGGGCATCATACTAACACAGGAACCATTACCAATATCTATTCTCACATTTTTCCCTATAGCAGAAATATTTTTAGGCCTACTAGGGGCTATATGTGACCTAATCATTTTATTTCTCTTAAAGGTCACCAAGGGGTGTACGCCCAGATCATCCCTCAAAAGAGGATCCTGTAATAATACTCTCTAATGATCAGAGATTGTACCCCTAATCTTACCCCCAAATGCATTGTAGCAAGTAACAAATGATGTTGGTCTATGTAAATTATTATTTCCATTGTTCTTCAACCTAGTTTTCATGAATTCACTCCGGTCTAATTTAGAGGGCCTTTCAAAAGCTTCATCAATAATCCACTCTTCATAACCTCTATCCATAAAGGACTTCTTTAGCTCTTTTCCCTTTGACAAAAAAATCCTCATTTTTACTACAATTTCGTTGAAGACGATGGTATTGGCCATATGGACATTCCTAATCCATTTTTTATAGTGTCAACTTTCTGCTCTAAGATATTTGTTGGTTGTCATATCCTTCTTAAAAATAGAGCTAATCACATGCTCCCCAATGGTACCGGTAAGGAATAGGTCCAGGAAATCTATAGTCTCTGTCTGCCAATTGACTGTAAAAGAGATGCCCCTGTTATTAGAATGAAATCTTGCCAGAAAGGGAGATATATCCTCCTTACTCTCATCACAAATAATCAAGATATCATCAATAAAATGGCCATAGTATACCAGGCCCGCCCCACCAACGCCAATGTCACTAAACAAAAGATGTTCCCAGTGACCCATAAAAAGGTTGGCATTGGATGGGGTGAACCTGGTACCCACAGCCGTTTCCAGATTGCTATGTGGTGTTGGTGATGGACCAAAGATTTTAAATACTATACTTAGAGGAATCTTCTGTGCCGTTTATCTATCTCTTAAATAGTCCCAGGACACATTTCAGAAACCCAGAAAACTAATCTCTGCATCAGTAATGCGGGAGAGCCTGCCCCATAGCTGACGTTCGTGCTAAGATGCAGGCTGATGACGTGGCAAGGAAGCATACAGACCGCAGCTGTCTGAATGCATGGAGAGCAGACGCTGTCTACCACATGCAGCTATCTCAGAAGGGAGAGATACAGCTATGCCCCATCCGCTAAGGGGTCTCCCCAACCGTGATGCCCACAATGGAAATGAGAATAGAGGAGCTCCAGCATCAGGGAGTGAGAGACCTGATCCTGGAAAGAGTCAAAGCCGACTCCGGGGAATGTCAAAATAAAAATTATTTCTCCTAAAAGAGAGTATCCTATCTGATAGTCAGGAAACAGAAAAAGACGTTTGGGATTTCTATATAGGTGGGGTTTATACATTTAGGTTGTTTTTTTTTTGTATCTGATTGGTTGAGGAGGACATTTAACCCTTTGGTGAATAGGCTGCCATGGATGGCCAGGAAAAACACTTGCTCTTTACACTTCAGTCGTTTCAAAGATATTAAATGCTTTCAACACTATGGGATACAGTATGAATATACCTTATGGCCTGCAAACCCAAAACATGGTCTATACAAGTTTATAGTAATGAGACATAAAGTGTGGCCCACAGGTTAGTATCCTGCCTGACGATTGTGTTTAATTGATTGAGGACATCTTGGGAATCTCTAATGTATGAGGGAAGACTATTCACATATTTTTGCAAGAAAAAATCTATATAGACGGATAGATTTGAGGTAAAGAAATTGAGGCCTGATATAATTGGCCTACCTGGTGGATTCTGATTTTCCTTGTGCAGTTTGGGAATATGATAGAAGAATGGGGAATCTGCATAATCAATGTAAATATATTGTGGTTCTTGTTTTGTATGTACTCCAGAGTCCACACCATCCTCTAATAGATTTTTTAATAATTCACCATATACTGCACCCGGGTCATATGTAAGTTATTTATATGACTCTTGATCAGTAAAAAGTCTGTTTGCCTCTGAAAGGTACACTGTGGTATCTTATGCCACAATGTCTCCCCCTTTATTGGCCTCTCTTATGATGATGTTAGGATCTTTAGACAAGACTTTTAAAGCTTGTCTTTCTCCAGTATTAAGCTTATCTTGTAATATGAGGTATTTCTTTTTTTGACAGTATTTCTGAATTCTTCCAAGACCATTTTAAAAAAGGTATCCAGTAGGAAAAAACTGTGTCCGTATTTTAAAAAGAGTATGTTGCACTGCATTGTCACATAATTCTTTTGTTGTTTTGGTTAATGTATCCACATCAATACTGTAGATATTTTCTGCCATTAGGGATTCTAATACGAGGGGGTGCTGATACGTATTGAGCCTTACCCAGAAAAAATTGAGCTAGGAAGCTGTAACTGCCACACTATTCTACATATTCCCCCAGGAAGTCAATGCACTTGCGACATCTGTCCTGCAGCTTCTTAAGTCTCTGCAAATAAAATTCTTCCGACTGCTGGTGTAACCACTCATTTGCAGCATTAGTTGCCTCTGGAACACTCCCAAATCGTTGTCCCTTTAGGTGTTTTTTGAAATTGGGGAACAGATGATAGTCAGAAGGAGACAGGTTGGGCAAATAGGGTGGATGGGGCATCACTTGAAAGCCTAAGTTTTGCCATTGTGACACCTGCAGTGTGTGATGAGGCGTTGTCATGCAACAAGATGACACCTTTGGAGAGCTTTCCTCTACGTTTTTCCTTGATGTTTTGCCTCAACTTTGTCATTAAAGCACAGTAATATGTTGCACTGATGGTTGAACCCTTTTGGAGGTAGTCTACCAGCAGAACTCCCTTCTGATCTCAAAAAACTGTTGCCATTTGCTTCTGCACTGACCTTTGCACACGGAACTTCTTTGGCCTGGGGGAACCACTGTGCCTCCTTTCCGTAGACTGTTCCTTTGTCTCAGGATCATAACAGTAGATCCATGTCTCATCACCAGCTATCAGTTTGTTCTGGAAATCTGACTAATTTCTTGCAAAATGTTCCAAAACAGCCACCAATTTCTCCACATTTCTCCTCTTTTGTTCGGTTGTCAAAAGTTTTGGGATCCACTTTGCTGCAAGCATTCTCATTTACAAGTTGTTGTGGATAATGGCACCAGCTCTCTCACGTGATATTCCCAGATATGTACCAATATGTTTGGCTGATATTCGGTGGTCCTCCATGATCCTGTCATGGATGGCTTTTTCATTTGCAGGCACAGAGACAGAAGCAGGCCTTCCACTGGGTTTCTCAATTTCAACACAGAAACGCTCAGTTATGAAATTGACAACCCAACGTTTAAGTGTTGCATATGAAGGGCCACTGTCACCAAAAGTTTGTGACATTTCTTCATGGATCTGCTTCGCATCTTTCCCTTGGAGAAACAGGAACTAGATTATGGTCCTATGCTCTTCCACACTGAACTTTTCTGGAGGCGCTGCCATATTCACCTTGGACCTTAAAAATAAAGATAAGTTAAAATCATAGGTAGTTGATTTTTGCACCATTGAATATAGACAAATTGGTCAGTACACCCTGCAATTTACAGCTTCCTAGATCACTTTTTTCTGGGTAAGGCTCAATATTTATCAGCACCTCCTCACATTCTTGGGTTCTCTTCATCTGCTTCGGCTGAATTGCTCAGCTTATGTTCCGTATTCTGATTAATATTTTTGCTGGCAAAGTATCTGTGCAATGATAACTCCCTAGTGAATCTTTTTAGGTCAAGGAAGAATGAGAATTCATCTGGCTTGCAGGTGGGGGCAAACTTCAATCCTTTTTCTGAGAGACATTATTCTTCTAGAGAAAGGGATCTACTTGAGAGATTGAAAACTGAATGCTCATCTTGTTGCTTCGGTGGAGTTAAATTTTTTGATGTTTTTGCAGTTCCTCTTCTTCCACCTAGTTTTCCTCTGTGAAATCTCTTTTTCTTATACCTTTTGTCACCATGGGATTCTTCCCTTTGTTTTTCCATTTGTCTTTTTTATGCTGACCCATGACTAAAAAGACCCTTGGTGATTAATGGTTTCCTTTGTGGATTCACTGTTATGTTCTATAGTGGATTGTAAAACATCAAAGGAATTCTTTAGTGGTAGTAGTGTAGTGTAGTTGCTATAGGTTCTTGATGTTTAAAGGTTGGGCTCTTATTATTACTGTTATGAATATTTTTAGATTTTGACAAGTTCATAGCAGAATTGGATCTTTCTTGGGTTTTTTCCTCTTTTTTTTCTTTTTCCTCTCTTTTGTACTTTAAATCATTACTTGTATATCTGTTATTATTATATAGCTTTCTTCTGGTTATAGAAAAAGGACATTTATGTCTCTGGATCTATTGGGGAACCTAAGTTTACCCCAGGATCTTACTTGATTTTTGGCGTAGTCTTCTTGCTCTCTCACTAATTTTGTGACCTTTCTCTCTCTTAGTTCTTTCTCTAAGGAATGTACCTTTTTCTGTGCTTTAGTGTCATATTCATTGAATTTTGTATTGTCTATATGGGTCTGTAAGTTGTTTTAAATAATTTGAATCTTTTTTTCAATTAATAATAAACGTTATTCCCTAAATTGTATAATATGCTTCATCAAGTTAATTGAACAGTTGTCTAAAATGTTTTCCCATCCTTTGGTAAAAATGTCATCATGAAAACCCACAAGGTTTTAAAATCCTTAAACCTCTTGGGATAATATTATTATCCAAGTACTGTTGTAGAGAGAAAATGTCCCACCATTGCCTAAGTTCTTGGCAAAGGAGATCTTCTAGGTCCACAAACATTTTTCTTAATTTCTTGTTGGGATCTTCTCTATCAATCTGAACATTATCATGAGTACTGGGCCCTTGAAATAATTGCTCCAAATTTTTCTTGCGTTCTACTCTTGATGTAATAGCTATGTTATTATAGTATGTTTGACACAGGATCCCCTTCTCCAAGGAATAATATCAAAGAAACCAAATATTACTTATAAGAAAGCTAAAATATAAGAGGCTATGTAGCCCAAAGTAGGCCTAAAAATGTACAGAATAATAAAAGAATGGAGACATTTTTGGCTCTAGTGTGCCAGTGGGAAACTATAGATGTCTAAACAGCAGATGTACAAACTCTAGATATATACATAATAAATTCACTACGATATTGAGTAAAACCAATGGGAACACTTATGATATAAAAAACTGATTACCTGTGATACTACTTATGTTATCTTTGTTATTACCTGTGGATGCGACATACAATATGTAGGCCGTAAAACTAGAGCCCTGAAAGATCGGGCACGGGAACACAGGTATTTAATAGGTAGAGTCTCAAGAACATTCTGTTCCCAAGCACTTCAGTGTTTGTGCTAAAGGTGGTCTCAAGAATTTTCATATTTCAGGAATTGAACATATCCCAAATATCAGCAATAACAGATTCTCAACATTATGCCTAGGAAGGCTTTTTGGATTTTTACTTTGGATACATTATTTCCAAAAGGCATGAATGAAGAGCTAGAAGTGAGCAATTTCTTGTGTAGATGATTAGTATCTCTCTCTTTTACAGTTTCATATTAGCATTTTATAGATATAATCTTATATACACAACTTCAGTTCAACATACTGGCTAATAAAAAAATCTGGGATCTATTTTTGCCATATTATTATGCCAGCTGTGGTTTAGTATATTTTATTCTTCCACTTATCTTCCTCTTTAGTTATCAAGATTTTAGATGTTAGTAGCAAGTATATATATGAAAGATTTTAATATGTATGTTGCATTTTAATTAATTCCTTGTGTATGATTATGTATACATGTATTACATTGTCTCTATGTGTGTGATCGCGTCTCCGTTGTTATGGAGACAATCGGAACGCAACGGAGGATACAATCAAAGCTTGGATTAGATCCTGGTCTTTCATGCTCTTAGCCTCGCTCCGAATCTCCACGCTGAGGAGATGCGATAATAGAGACATAGAACGGTTTAAATTTGTATTCCCTGACGAAGTGAGTATATCTCACGAAAAGAGTTGGGAATTATACTTAATAAATTTATTTATATCTATACATTCCCGTGGCTCTTCCCGTGCATTAAAAACATCTATTTGAAAGATCTAACAGCACATTGGGTTTATGCCAGGTTGGGTGTATTGTGTACTATATCTACTGCAATCCAGTGAGTGACTTTTCATTTGGGGATAATTACTGGACAACATATGTTACGGAGGTTCTCTTAGAAGGAAATCTCTTCTGTTACAGCTAGGCACCGGAAGGGTTATTCCTCAATTTAGTCACTCTGTCCAACACTGGTTATCACAGTGCAATGCGGGGAAAGTGATTCCATATCCGTGACGGTTCTGTCATTGTTTCTTGGGCTACTCCATCAAGAAAAACTCTAGTGAGAACAATCAGTGTACAATATGTAATATCTAATATCCAGATGTTACTCTCAGATGTGTGCGCTCTCTTCTTTTTTTCTCCAGTCGCTGATTTGCGATAGGTGCCGCTGAGGATGCCAAAGATAGAAGCTGCCATGCTTAGATTTTACCTATTATTTGAAGCAATAAGGACATTGAAAATAAAAAGGACTATATTTGCTCCCTATATATATATATATATATATATATATATATATATATATATATATATACTCAGTATTTGGAGCTCTGTGTATGCATTTTTTGTAGCCAATGGGCATCGGCCATGTTGATGAGACCCTGAGAGGGCCACAGATTAGAGACAGGCTCATCACAGACCACTTTAGCTGTGAGTATAATACAGGCATTCAAACAATCCATGCAAGTCCTCCATCAGTCCTGTGAATTGGTGCCAACACACTAACCACATCGCACATGATGTTCTGTTTCACCCCACAGGATCATTGACACAGCACTGCACTGCCTGCAGTGTGACCCCAAACATCATCCGTACCATGGATGTGGCATATTGTGAGTGGGGGTTCCAAAACCATCTTCCATTCCCTTCTCCACAGACATACATACCTCAAGGATATCACACACACCCCCAGGAGAACCAAGGTACAACACATAACCCATGTTCAGCATCTTACAGGACTTGATTGACAGCAACTAACGTGATTTTCCATGATCATAGCCAGAGCAAACATGGTAGCCTTGTAGAGAAAGAGTGTTATCCAATGCAATGCAAATCAGGGGTTAAAGGGCCATTAGAGTCAACATGGGACCTGTAGTTTGCTAGAGCTGAGAAGAGCAGCAGAGGGATGGATCTACAGTGGTATAGTTACACAACGTAGAGGTCATGAAATGTGGATCAGGTCTCCAGGGACACCATGCTGACCTGTGAGTGTGCAGTGATATGTGCCCCTGACATGAATACACACATCAACAAATATGTCCTAATAGTTCCATGAAACAAATAAAATTGGACTGCCATTGTCACTCTCACAGTGGAAGCACAAATTAATTAGTTTCATGGAGCTCTCAGAACATACTTGTTGATGTGTGTATTCATGTCAGGGGCACATATCCATTGGGCTGGTTCACATTTCCTTAGTGCTCTACATAATGGGTTACAGACGAGTAAACAACACATTACAAAGCAATGGTTTGTGTACTCACCTGTAACAAAAAAGTTTGAGAGGATTATGAAGCTGAAATTGTTGTTGCTTGATGATCAGTTTGAGGTTGCTGCTCCAAATCCTGTCCTCGTGTCCCACAGGCATCCATAACATGATCCATCATTGGACAGAAGATCTTCCATGTGACTAGACTGATGTCTTGACAAGACTTATGTGAAGCTCACCCTTTGGTGATTCAAGTGATTGTGTTGGTGCTGCAATGTTTGACCCGATGTTCACAGCAACCTCTACTGGAACCTTCTCATATAGACACAGAAAACACAAATTCATGTGTGTACTAACATCCAGGTATCTAACCTGTGCAGTTAGAATGCTCATCTACAGAGTTGTCAAACCTTGTGGACAACACATGAGCAGGACAGTAGTGTTTTTAAAGTAGCAAAATTTAGTTTCAAAGTACATTTAGTGTGCTCATACAAGTGTTTAATGCATATAGGCAATATACCCAGAAAACACATGTAGGTTCTAAAGTACTTTGAGACACAATAAAGAAGAACCATCACTATTCAATGTATCTGTATGAAGAAATGTTGTATTACACATGTGTCAATGTACAACCACACTCAAGGCTAGAGTATGCCCCATACATGGGAAGGCATGACCCTCATCATAGGAGTCCACTACTTGGACTCTGTGCTGCATGCAAACAGATGATGGCAGTGATACACTAATGTGTGTTGGGACTGATAAAGAGGTGATACAGGGGACATACTTCCACAGTGATTTCATGTCCATGGTTTCTGTGTTGCTCAATATAATCAATGTTCTGAGATTGCTTTACTTTGACATATCTCAGTACATAGGCTACAACAACAAACAACCAGACTAAGTGGACAAGTGTTATCAGTGATGAAGTGTGTTACAACCTTAGTAAAACAACGATTCAACTTACTAGATAACCCAATGCTGTTCCCAGGATTTCAATGTTTGTGATGTGTGTGATAAACATTGGGTTCCCAGTAAGTCAGTTTCACAATAACAGTGTGAATCAAAGACTATTTTTCTGCATGTTACATCTGTCCTGCTTGTTAGTTCTCTGCTAAGTCAAATAGCTGTTTGTTTGTTTAACCCCTTAAATACAACACTTGATGCAGACGAATGTTGCACCAGTTGTTGTGCTAAGGGGTATGTGTTGTTCAAATTCAACCCACAACATGGGCATATAAAACTGTCATGTTATATGGCTCCAGGGATGAATTGCTAGTTGAATTTGTACAACGGTGTGCGTGTCTGAATCCATGTTGTAATATCCTACAAACATGTTACCTAGGCAGAAGATGTGTTCACTGCATTGCTTGGAAATGCATTGGAGACAACTCTGCCACCCAATCTATCACTAAACACAAAGCATATCAGACAGGATTCAAAAGCACAGTTACTTTTATTGAGGGGAAAAAGAACAACTTCGGCATTTTATTTTTTTCCTTGGGGGGGACCTTGGACTGGGTTCTAGAGGTGGATGCCCTGGCTGATTGTCTGGTCACCCTTTAACCCCTAGGTGTGGCTTCAGGTGTCACACTGGAGGGAGGGGTGGGTGCAGTTGACCCCTCTGTGGACCGCAGCTCTCTCTCTACATACATGTTCTCTGTGCGGTTGTGGTCACTCAACTCATCCAGCACCTGGCCAGACATGTCCATCATCCCCGTGTGGCACTGATGGAGCTGTGTGTTTACCCTTGTCACCTCCAACTCCAGGGAATGGATCCTTGCTCCTATCCTGGAGGTGTTCCTCTGGGATTCCCTCCGGCTCCTTGATATATTCTGATAAGTGCTGTGGCATGCCCGGAGTAGCCTCTTCTGTAGGGCCATGCACTCCTCCTCCTTCCCCGTGAGGTGTCCAATGCTGGAGGTGGTTGTGCCCGGTGACTCTGCTGGTTGGGTTCCTGCTGCTACTGTGTCTTCAGCTGCTGATGTGTCCTCAGTTGCTGCTGTGTCCTCTGCTGCTGCTGCTGAGTGTGCTCTGGCTGCTGCTGCTGTGACAGCTGGTGGAGTGGCTGGTGCAGATGATGGGCATGATGGTGGTGGAGTAAATATTTCCATCGGTAGAGGGTGCTGGGGCTCCCCAGTCAGGCCCAGGGGTTGGTAGTCAAGAGGCCAAGGGTCATATCTTGGCCACCGGTATGTGCTTGGTCCCCACCTGGGATCATACCTGGAACCATGCTGGGGATGTGACTGTGTTTGTGTGTAATGGTTGTGTGGTTTGATGTGATGTGTGGTTATGTGATGTTGCATTTACCGGTAGTGTGGAGACTCTTCTCTTCCCCAGAGACCCCCTCTATGAGTGTGGCGGACATGTTCTGCCGCACCATCTCCTCCCATCCGCAGAAGGTGATTGGGACAAGTGGGCCACCTCCGGTACCTCTGGCATGCTTGGCAATTTCTGCCAACTTATTTTTGACCACCCTCTTGCAGTCGCCCCATCTTTTCTTTATAGAGTCCACATCTCTTCTGCATGTGGCCACAGCATTCACCAGACTGCAGATCTGGTTCCATGCCACCTTCCTCCTTCAGACAGGCCAAGGACCTTCTCCCTTGGGAAGAGGATGGTCTCCCTCTCCAGCACAGCCTCCACAAGGGCCCTATTCTCCTCCTCAGTATAACGGGGATCCCTGATCCTGTCCTCCTCAGCTCCGGCATGTGAGGAGTCTGAACCAGACTGCCCTACCTGCGCTGCCCCTGCCTGTGTATGGTGGTCCCCACCATGTACCCCTCATCCCACTGCAGGTTCTGACCCTGGTCTCAGTGTGCCTGCATTTCTGGGCCTGGTCCCCCTCCGCCCTGCGGATCTCCCTCTCCCACCCCTACTCTCAACAAGGAAGTCCTGCTCTCCTTCCTCCTTCACTACTATCCCCATCCCTCCCTCCTGTCCTCCTCTCCTTGCCATCACTCACCCACTCACACCCAGGCACTCGCACAGGCCCTCACAGACACACTTGATTCCACTCACTCTCTGTCACACTCTTTCACTCACAGATTCACACTGTAAAAATAAAGTTTAAAAATGTGTAAAGTGTTAAGAAAAAAAAAGACTATGTGTATGTATGTGTTTGTATGGGTGTATGTGATATGTGCAAAAGTGTGATATGTGTCATATTAAGTGCACCTCTCTCCAAACTCCAAACTTCAATAACTCCTTCTACCTTCAATGTACTCTCTTGTCTCCCTCTCTATAATCACTGTCCTCCACTCCGGGGTCCTGTGCTCTAGCTCTCTAAAACGCGAAACACAGTGTGTGGCCATTATTTTGGGTGTATTTTAACATTTTTGCTACTTTGGGGCCTTGGGATTGGCTGTAGGTTTGAATTTTGTTTGTGCATCTATCAGGGTTGCTAGCGAACGCCAGCCGTAATGTTATATTTTGATTTAAGTTGTGTTTTAACAGGTGTTTGGGAAACACGGTGATGCAAAAACAGGTGCAATGCATGTTTTTGTGTTACGTGTTTTTGGTGTGCCTATGCTTGTTATATATCCTTGTGTTATTTGCGGCCAATGTGCCTTTTTAACTTAGTGGCTGGGTTAACGTGAACCTTTAAATCTAGCCCTTTGAGTGCTCTCCTACTGGTTTCTGTCTGTTTACATTTAGTTTTGTCTGTAATAAACATTTGTGTTACTGACTTAATTTTTGTTCATACCATTGCATGGCACCATAGAATATGCTGATGTTCAAAATATAAGTTAATAATACTAACAATATTTCATGCATTACAGTAAAATCTTTACATTCTCTTTTCTCCTTTGTTTTCTATAACTTCTGGCTCTGTGCCACCTTGATTTTCCATGTCTTCAGTTACCAAAATTTTACCTGACCTTTTACCTTTTAGAAATTCTTTTAATTGTTCTGTATCTGAAATAATGAGAGACCACGAGATGCAACATTTTTATTACTGGGCACGGGCTTTCCCCCAAATAATACATGGTGTGATGTGACAACCCAAAGCAATTTTCCAGGAATTAAGAGTAGGGATGGGCAAAAGTTGTCGCCATGTTCCCGCGAGAAATGTAGCGAAAACCACGTTGTTATCTGCTTTTTTTGCGGGAAATGCACTTTAAACCTAGCGGTTAAAAAGTGACTCCTATCACTATGAGCAGCAAAAAGAGGAACTGGAAGGACCCTTATTATGTTTCCACTGAGTCTGAGCAGGAGGAAGTGACTCAACCAATGCTGTCCAGTTCCCCTAAATCACCCCAAGGGATCTTTGGGAATTTAATAAGAAGGGAGGGAGAAAAGGGAATGGCAAGGAGGGGAGAAAAGGGAAGGAAGGGAAGGAAGGGAAGGAAGAGAGAAAAGGGAATGGGAAGGAAGGGAGAAAAGGATAGTGAGAGCAGGACAGGTCAGCTGCCTGTGCCTGCTGCAAGACATGCTGCCCCTGCTGCCAGTGCCACCATTTCTGATCCTGCAGCCACTAGTGTTGTACCTGTTGCCAGACGTGCTGCCCCTGCTGCCAGTGCCACCATTTCTGATCCTGCAGCCACTAGTGTTGTACCTGTTGCCAGACGTGCTGCCCCTGCTGCCAGTGCCACCATTTCTGTAACTGCAGCAACTAGTGTTGAACCTGTTGCCAGACGTGCTGCCCCTGCTGCCAGTGCCACCATTTCTGATCCTGCAGCCACTAGTGTTGTACCTGTTGCTACTACTGAACCTGTTGCTAGTACTGAACCTGCTGCCAGTGCTGAACCTGCTGCCACCAATACTTTGCCTGCTGCTAGTGCTTCTTGTAGTACTCGGGGGGGAGGGAGAAAATGATGCCAAGAGTAACAGCAAGGGACACTAAATCACACTTGCCATTTCCAAGCAGTCCTACCACTGCTACTACTACTACTACTACTAAGGTCCAGCTGCTTGTTAGCCTTAGGAGTGAAGAAGGGGGTAATCAAAAATATCTTGATATTACTAGTGACTGTGAGATTGAGAGGAAGACTCTACAGCTGAACTTGATGTGGTTGGTGTTAGTAGTAGCAGTCATGGTGAAGCAGCCAGAGTGGTAGGGGAAACATTTACAGCATCCAGACTAGCGGTCAAGGGAGCCCACACCATTCTCCTAACCCTGGGACCGGGAGTCCTCCCCTTCTCTTCACTACAGTATCCAGGTAGAACATGAACCTGAAGAGGCCAGAACTGGTGTTAGGGGAGGAGAGCAGGCTGAGAATTAATACCACCACCACCAACAGGAGCACAGATCAGCTAGTGCTAGTCTGCCTTCTTCTTCAGGTCAAAAGGCAATGGCAAGTGTGACATTAGGGGACCCTCTGTCACATTGCTCGTCACCTCCTCCAAGCAGCAGTGAGATGTCTGGAATAGAGCAGCAGCAGCAGCAACAACAGCATGTAGGGACTAGTGGTGGTGGTGATGATGATGCAGGAGAAGCTGGGGTGGAAGAGACATTGCTGGCCTTTTTAGCAGAAACTGAGAAGGAATGGGAGACAGGAATGAAGATGGGCATCACCACCACCACTAGCAAGGACATCGTGGAATTATAGGACTTTGCAACTGTTCTAATTCCTTCTGATGCTAAGATGCAAGGGCAGCAAGATGCTGAGGAGCAGGTTAGTGTGCCACAGACCACTGTGGACACAGTGGGAATGGGGTCAACAAGCGATGCGGGAGTAGGACAGTTTCTACTTGCAAGCAATAGCAATTCTCCTGATCCTAGTTGTAGTGCTGACTCTGAAGCAGTAGCAGCAACATAAGCAACATTATCCGCTGCCACAGACAATGAAGGGGAATGTGGAGGACAAGAAGAAAGAGGCCATTCTTCTCCACCTTTCCCCTTCCCTCTGAAGTCATCAGGGATGTGGGACAATTTTTCTGTTGGGGCAGGCACAGTACAGTCATCAGCAATGGCACTGTGTACAATTTGTGACAAATCAGTGAAAGAGGAAAGGAGGGAACACACCTTGGCACAAGCACCCTCATATCACACATGAAACACAGACACCATGACATTTACTCCAAACATGTTAAAGCCAAACACCCACTACAGAAATCAAGAACCGCTTTTGCTGTCCCTGACTCACCAGAAAGGCAACAAGAGGTGAGGTGGAGATCAAAGAGGAGGAGGAATAGAACAACCCAGGCAGAGACTGGAAGTTCCAGGATGAGTGGATCAACCAGCTCATCATCTCCTTCTAGGGTAACTACATCTTCTGCCAATCCTCCTCATTCATTACCTCCCCTACCAAATGATAGCCACTCTGTTGATGTTAGGATGTGGCAGTTCATTTCTACCCATTGCACACTGTGTGGTGCATTGACCACACATGCCAATGTGGTGGAGGAGAATAGCAATCAGTGCATCAAGCACCATCTGAGGAGATTCTATCCTGCAGAATATGCTAAGATGGTGGCAGGGAGGGTTCATCACTCCTATTAAACTATCAGCAAGTTGTCATGTGTCCTTAGCAGGTATGGAAAAGGGTACTTGGTTTCGGGTGTCATGGTGTTTGGATACAGTTTTGCCCCCAGATGTTATTTACCACATACATACTGTGCACATTGCAGTTGCTGAGGAGACCCACTGATCCTGCTTTCAAGGGAAAAAATATATTCTAATAACAACACACCCATGATGATTTTGAAAGGGGGGCAGGTGGAGAAGATTTAATGGTCAGCTTGTTCTTTTCTCCACAAATACTGGGGGCTACTTATTCTGCTGCTACTGCCTCAGGAGCATCACTGGAGCCAGTCGTGTTACTGCTATTGTTGATCCCATTCCCTTTCAGCTGCCTAATCATCCTGCTGCGTAAACAACTCAGTAGCAGCAGTACAAACAGCAGTTGCAACTCAGTACTCAGGAGGACAATAGACAGTGGCCACTGGCCAACATGACCTGCTGGCATTAGGCCAGTAGGGCATCTTTATTTTTTTCTCAGGGCTTGTGCTTAAAAAAAATAAATAAACAAATAAATAAAATAAAAAACTAGTCCTACAAAAAAATAAACAATTTTTGGGGGGTTTGTTTCTAACAAGCCTAAGTCCTACAAATCATTGTTTCCTTAGAGCTTGTGCCAGACAAGCTTAAGTCCTACAAATCAATGTTTCTTCAGGGCTTGGGCCTCTAATAAGTCTAAGTCCTACAAAGGCCTACAACAAATCATTCTCTACAAAATACTCTATCAAGTCAAGTATCAGTCCACCCCAGTGGCAGCTTATGTCAGGGGGTCCCTGTCTCTGTCACTTTAAATACAAATGTCTTATTTTATTTTCTTGATTTATTTTTTTATTAATTGTCCCCCCAATAGCAGTCAAGAAACCCCCCCAAAACAAATTCCCTGTTCAAATGATCCATTCATTCAAAAACACAGACACCCTGCTCAGACCCCTTTATACCATGTCTTATGGTTTTTATTTTATTTAGGATTTCTTTTTTTATTAAGTGCCCTCCAATCCCGCTAAACAACCTCCAAAAAATTATCCCCTGTTCATGTGATTCTTTCCCCACACCCCACCAACACAGGCACTCTCATGCCCCAGTTACCCCCATACCCCTTTTATACTGTGCCTTTGGGAAATAAAATATTATTTGTAATGTGTTGTGTGTAACTTCTATGTTCCCGTTGATTTCAAAGGGTCGAAAAAAGAGGAAAAAAGTGGCAAATCTGCTCTTTTCACTGGAAATTTTTCACCAAGCGGAAAGTGCCATTTTTTTGCCAATTTCAGTTTGAGGCGGAAAGCTTTGCCCATCCCTAATCAAGAGGTTTCTTCCTTTATTCTTCATACAATACCTGTGTTGTGGGTCCAAATTTCATTTGTTTCCATAAACTTATTCCATAATGCTGGAAAAACTGTTCCTAAATTTAATGTCTATGTCAATCTTAATATGGAGAGAAATTATGGTACCACGTTAGTCAGTAGAGTATTTGAGAATCAAATTAGTTTTATAATAAAGAACCCACTAGAGTGATGTAAAGTTGAAACATTTTAATGGCTAACAAAACTTTCAGGATACTGAGGTCCACTCATCAGACGTGGTAGCCTAAATAGAAGTTTATCCATCAAAAAAGTCAGAAAAATGCTTTTTTTAACCTTTTCAAACTTACCATACCATTTCAGCTACAAAAGGCCATTCTTCTATCACATTATAGCAGAATGACTTTTGCCCTGCTAGATTTTACAGCTGGGCAGAACTTGATGTATGAGAAATGACTAGACAAACTTGGCTTATTTATGATAGAAAAAGACGACTAAGAGGCAATCTTATCACAATGTACAAGTAAGTGAGAGGTCAATACAAGGATCTCTCTGGTGAGCTATTCATTCCAAGGAATGAGCAAATAACCAGTAAAAGAGGTTTCGACTTCAGCAGAGGAAAGGATTTTTTTACAGTGAGGTCTGTTAAATTATGGAATTCCTTTCCCAAGGATGTGGGTTGGGAATGGCAGACTATCACAGTTCCCGTGATTCCGCTGTCACACTCTGCTGTGGTGTTCTCTCATTAGCAGAGCCTGATTGGCCCACCCAGGGTGTCCCTTCATATACCAGGCCTCTGGCACCTGTCAGGTGCCCTTTCGTGGTGTTCCCATACCTGTGCATCCGTTGCTGTGTTCCTGCGTTCCTGTGTACCCATTTGGCCCGTCTGATTACTCTTGTGTTCCTGCTCCGTGATTGACCTGGTTTGGCTGACGACCCTGCTCTGTGATTGACCCGGCTTGGCTGACGTTCCTGCTCCGTGATTGACCCGGTTTGGCTGGTGTTCCTGCTCTGTGACCTGCTTCCTGTGTTCCTGTGTTGCCTGGCGACATTCTGAACTGTGCATGCAGCGCTGTGCAGACTGATCACCCACTTTACACTTGCTGAGCTTGTTGCCTCTGTTACCGAGCCTGTCCGTGAACACTTGCTGAGCTTGTTGCCTTCATTATCGAGCATGTCTGTGAACACTTGCTGAGCTTGTTGCCTCCGATACTGAGCCTGTCATTAACACTTGCTGAGCTTGTTGCCTCCACTACCGAGCCTGTCAGTTAACACTAGTAGAGCAATCGTGACCTCCGTTTACGGTGCCTCAACCTTACACCTTAGCAGTTGTTGCACCGCGTGGTGCTATTGGGCATTCCGTTAGCTCTTGCAGTGTGTATCTCCGTTAGCACACCGGAAGGGTGTCTTGGCTCTGGTCTCATTCAGCTCGCAGTGCTGTGCCTTCATTACAGCACTAGTGAGTGCGAGTGGCTCAAGTTACATTTAGCTTGTGCAGTGTCTATGACTCCGTTACCGCAACTAAGGGTGCTATTGGCTCCAGTCCCATTTTGCTCTTGCAGTGTCTCTAACTCCGTTACCGCACCTAAGGGGTGCTATTGGCTCTGGTCCCACTTAGCTCTTGCAGTGTCTCTGACTCCGTTACCACATCTAAGGGGTGCTACTGGCTCTGGTTCCAGTCAGCTCTTGCAATACTGTTTGGTATATCACGGAATGCCTGTTCCTGGAGTGTTTCAGTTCTGTCTCACTGCTAAGTGCTTTCCATCTAGCACCACTACTTGGACTGTTTTTACCATCTACTGGGCGTTGGCTAATCACACCACAACAGAGACTGATTACTTGTATTGGGCATTAACCCTTATACCTATATTGATTCCTGCTATACATCTATTGTGTCCCAAGCCATCTTGTGCCTATAAGACATCCATATTACTTATCAATATATGTGCTATTACCTATTCTAGCCCCTTGGGGGCAGTGTTCCTTGTTTTCCCTCAATAAAACTGTGTTTTATTTTAACCTCTGATCTGAGTGTCGTTAAAACCGTTACTCAGATACAATGGATACAATTAATATACAATTAGATACATGTCTTTAAAAAGGGAACATAAATGGTTATGCTGTTTATTAGTAGGCAAAACAGGAAGTTCTGATAGACTAAATAATTTGGCATCAGAAAAGCTATATAATTCTTATGTCTCTGGTTTATGAGGCAAGGTTTGAACTTGATGGACTTTTGTCTTTTTTCAACCTAATTTACTTTGTTACTATGTTACTATGATTTCCTGATCACTCTAGGTGATGTTGAGGGAACAGGTGTTTTTTAATTAAGGCCCAGTAGATGGAGTGCAGTAAACTACAGAAGTAGGTGATCTCAGGAATGAAGGATAAGTGTAAGTCTGCAGGATGCCATTCCCAATATTGCCACAAGGAAGCTGTAACGGAAGCTGAGAAGGGACTGCGTCGCCTTCTGCCGTCATTTCCGGGTCTCTCCCTCTCGACGCCAGATAAGCGCCGTCAGATGCACTGGTTGAAGTATAGATGGTCACTGGAAACAGTCGGAGGATCGCTGGGAGTAGGGAAGCATGGAAGAGTCCACGTCGCCGCCTGACAGTCCACGAGGTTAGGTCGCAGGAAACTGGCAGCAGGTGGTCGACGATTCAGGATACTTGGCGCAGATGGGTATCAGAGTGGATACTTTAGACCATAAGCAATACAAGACTCCAGGACTCCTTGTTCACGCCAAACATAACTCACTTTATTGATACAAACCACAGATATTTATACACAAATCTTTACATTGCAACTGATGGGTGAAACCAGATACAAAAGGGCGTGATCCAATCATAGTACATCAGACAAAGGCCAGCAACAGATGGTCTTAACAGATACAATGACTCAGACATGATTACATTTCGGATACAAAAGGGTTTGATTGAACAAAGACTTGAGGGGCGTGAATGGATTAACACACAGCAGGGAGTCTCAGGACAGTTCTCAATACAATGACTTGAGTGGCTAGAATATACATTCCCTTAACAATGGCCAGGGGTTGAATAATTAAGCAAAAGGCTTGGGGGACTGCAATACATTTTGACAGTAAATACGCCCAAACTCAAATAATTAACCCTTTGCAGGCCAGAAGAGTTTGCAGCACACAAGCCTTGAATTGCTCTTTCCTCTGGCACAGCTGCCTATCCACATAAGGCTAGCCAAAGTCTCTTAGTTCAGGATAAGGGCTTGAGAGATCATATGCCCGGGCACAAAGGAGTGTCACAGAGTGTCCAATATCCATAATCCTTCGGCCCAGGGATGAATAAATGCCATGCCCAGACAAGGCGCTAGTAACAGGTGGGATCTGTTACAGAAGCCATCAGGAAAGAGAGAGGAATACAGGTGCAGGATTTTGACATTCTTTCTGCAGATGGCAGCTTGAGAAAACCTCTACCATCTAGCAGCTGGAAGTTGAGAGGGTCACAGATGGAAGGTTGGAAGATAACTCTGTAAGTGCCAAAGGATCAATGTAAGTAGAGACAAAAGCTGACAGGTGGCTTGGAAAGGAGCACTGTGAGCGGAGGCAACCTCAGACAGGCATGCTGAGTTAAGGAGAACTTAAATGCCACAGCAGAGACATCTCCAGCTGAGCAGTGAATGATGCTGGGACACAGAGCAGGATCCAGCAGCATAGTTGGGGAAAAGCTAAGGACAGGTCTAGGAGATCTCATAAATACTGTACTGAATCAGTATGCCGCAAGGGGGAATCAAAAGGTCTATCTGAGGTCATGATTCAGGTATCAGAGTAGAGAAGTGCCAAATCAGTGTCTAGAGGGTAGTCAAACACAAGTATTTCATGATACTATTAGTTAACCCTCTTTATTCACTCTGAGTTGAGGCATTAATATAAGGTTCCTTAGTGGGGAGGCCACATATTTTCTGTATTTATGAGGACCTCAACAAGGGAACTACAATAACATCTTTACAGGGGTGAAGACAAGTCTCTGGTGTCACAGGCCTGGAGTGACGAAAAAATTGATACAGTGCAAGCGATTACACCAAGAGGCAGGAAAAGCCTCTAACTAATATTAGTGAATATAAGAAGGGGGCATAAAGAGGGTTAACTAATAGTATCATGAAATACTATGCTTAGAGGCAGATATTTTGCTGTTTTTTCTGTTTTCTTGTTTAGCATGGTACATAAGTGACGTGGGTGGTGATCTCTGAGACCCACATACAAACAATGCCATCTCTTACCTCTGAAATTTAAGAAAGAAGAGAACACTCCATACAGACTAAGCGCTTTAAAGAGATAGTAATGTTTCATAATAAAAGCAGCTCTAATTAATCATCATAGCATTTGGACCTTGGAGAGTGTTATTTCAATTCTATCAGAGTTGTAGCTCAAGAGTAATTCAATGATAAAGTATCCTCCTCCCTCCCCTTTTACTGATGTAACACTGCTCAGCCAGAGCAGAAGGGAGGTGCCCAGGTAGACTGCAGAGAGGGGCAATCTTCAATTAAGGTAAGGGGAAAACCTGAAAAACTTGTCAAGGGTGGCAGGGCTTTCTTTTTTTTCTCATAGGAAGAAGTGTCCCCTTCTGTTATCTGTCTGGTCTATGGACTGGATTCCACATCTGAGAAGAGATTGCTTACACTAGGTAAAAGGGGCGGGAGGGGAAACAGCTTGTGAATATCTTTCAAACCATAAGGGTTTGAGAGAAAAGACTTATATTGTTCTTCATGTTTTTTTTTAATGCCTACAAAATAAACTAAAGATAAAACAAAGTATTACTATCCCTTTTAAGAAAAATAGTACAATCAAGAGTCAAACACAAGTGCCAAAGTCAATATCAGGAAGGATAAATACAGGTAGCGCTGAAAAATCTCACTGAAGCTCGAAAATAGGGCACAGGTTAGAGGAAACAGGTAGCTTATAAAACTCAAAGCTACCAATCAGCAGTGAGGGATGATATCAACAGTTGCAAGGTAGGCAGCACTATGACAGGAACATTCTGAACCCAATGGTATTATTTATTCACAAATACTTTTACATTGATCCTGTGTTCATATATACCACACTCACTACCTCTTGACTGCAAGCTCTTCTTGCAGGAACCTCATTATATTTAGTTTTTTAAAAACAAGAAAAACAAAATAGGGAACATCTTATAGTATAATATTTTAGTGGTAATCACAAACTGAGATGCTTATAGCCAAATGTATACTGACATTTGGAATTGGCTACCACAGAGGACTAGTAGCACGGATGCTTGTGGGGGATATTATCACTGCCTGCACATAAATAATGCATTCATCTTGGTTCGATCCTTCTCAACATCTGATTCACAAGAATAGCTCAAATAAAACATAAAACCGAAAGCACTCAAATGTGGAAAGGAGATGGCAACAGTAAATTAGCATATACCATTTAGAAATAATAATTTATTAAAACATGTAATATAAAAAATGTAAAAGATCCCAACATGTTTCATGGTCACACAGACCATTTTCATTTACTGTTGCCATAATCAGTTGAGGTGTCTGAAGCCAGTCTATAATGGGGAGGACTAACACCACAAATTCCCTGTGTGCTTTTTCAGACTGGCAAATGGAACTGTCAAGCCGTCTGATCATCATATGGGAATATCAACGTTTATTCACTCTCACTTAATATTTCGGTACATATCTATATTACCTATACTATCTCTTTTCCACATTTGAGTGCTCTCCTACTGATTTTCTTTTGTCTGTCACATTAATTTTTACTAGTGTTACTGACTTAATTGTTCCTCTTCCCATTGCATGGCATCGTAGAATATGCTGATGTACAATAAATAAAATATAATAATACTATCAACAATTCCACCTTTTTATTTCATGCATTACAGTAAAATCTCTACATACCCTTTTCTCCTATGTTTTCTGGCTCTGTGGCTTCTTCAATTTCTTCATTTTCCAAAATTTCACCTGAACTTTTACTTGTAAGAACTTCATTTAATTGTTCTATATCTGAAATAATGAGAGAACATGAGATGCAACTTTTTTTTTACTGGACAAGGGCTTTTTCCCAAATAATACACGGTGTGATGTGACAACCCAAAGCAAACCCCTAATTTCCAGGGATGAAGAGGTTTTTTTCCTTTCTTCTTCATACAATACCTGTGTGGGTCAAAAATGCATATTTTCCTGTAATTAGTTTAATTTTCCATAAATATATTCCATAATTATAGAAAATAATACTGGCCATTTTATTTTCTAAGAGACCGTTTTTCCCCACTACCAAGCTAAATGTAGTTACATTATTTTAATTTAAAGTAAACTCCAAAACTCACATCACTGCATTCGTAAATAACTCTAACCGATCTGCTCCTAAATTTTAAATCATATTTAATTCCTATGTCAATCCTGATATGGTACCATGTCAATCAGTAGAGTAGTTGAGAATCAAATTAGTTTTATAACAAAGAACTTACTAGAGTGATGCAAAGTTGATACATTTTAATGGCTAACAAAATCTTCAGAATACTGAGGTCCTCTCCTCAGACATGGTAGCCTAAATAGAAGTTTATCCTGCAAAAGGATAACATTTTCCCAACTTACCATACCATTTCAGCTACAAATGGCCATTCTGTTATCACGTTATAGCAAGATGACCTTTGCACTGCTTGCTGTTACAGCTGAGCAGACCTTCCAAGGCTTGTCAGCTCAAGGCTGGTGAGCCTGAGAAAAATGAAAACAATAAGAAGTGCAAAGCTATGAAAGACAGATGGAGAACTACTAAGTGTAGTAGTTTAATACAAATGAACGCAATTAAAAGAATATAGAAATGCACTAACATGGCCCTCCTCTTGGACATAATACTCCTCAAAAGTTCCCAGCTTTCTGTTCCATGATTCTGTGCCTCTCTAGCCAGCCCATCCAGATGTTAAAATGTCTGCTGTTTCACCAGTAACAGCTTACAGTCTTCTATTACCCGCAGGCAAATGCTTAGGGCTCTCTACCTGCAATTAGAGACCAAGAGGTTCTCACAGTGGAGCAAAGCTAATGGACCAGAACCAGCTGAGTGCTTGTCCTTTTCAATGTATATTGTGGGTCACTACTCACTTCCTCAGGGGAAAAACAGAAATGGGAGTTTCCCTTTATGCCCCACTGTAATTAGCAATTAGTCAATTACCTAATTACATAAATCATAATCAGACGACTGATCGAGCCATTATCCAATTATTAAGCATCCACAGGGGACCGCGCAGAGTGACCCCCAACGAAAATGAAATTAATTACTTACAGATAAATCCTTTTCTCTTAGTCAATTGAGGGATGCATGGACCATGGGGTTAAGCAGCTTGCCTATAGGAGGCAAGGCACTCTAAACAAAAAACTCCTCCTACCTCCTAGCTGCTAGACCCTCCCCTGACAAACTGCCTTCAGTTTTAGTTTAGCACAGTCAGAAATGGAATGGTATTAAACAGATCCACCAAAAAAGGCAGTATCTCCTCACCCAATAAGAGAAAATGATTTATTGGTAAGCAAATCGGTAAGCAAATCCAATTTTCTCTAGTGTTATTGAGGGATGCACGCACCATGGGGAAGTAAAAAAGCCATCCCAGTTTAGCAGGAAAGAAGAAATCTAATGAACAATTGCCTCCAAAACTAACATTTTGAAATGCAAATATTTTATTTTGTAAAACTTTGTGAACCCGTGAACATATGACATGTAACTGTTTTGCACAACTGGTCAACAGTAGTGATGAGCGAGCACCGTGATGCTCGGGTGCTCGGGTGCTCTGACCGAGCACCCCCTGCTGCTCGAGTGCTCGGCCGAGCACCCGAGCCCCATTGAATACAATGGGAGCACTCGAGCATCAAACCAGGCACCCCCTGCTCTGATGAGCGGAGGGTGCCTGGTCAATGTCCCCCTTCATGTCCGCTATGCCCCTCTTCCACAATGTCCCCCTTCATCTCCTCTATGCCATAGAGGAGATGAAGGGGGACATTGTGGAAGAGGGGCATAGCGGAGATGAAGGGGGACATTGTGGAAGACGGGCATAGACTCTATGCCCCTCTTCCACAATGTCCCCCTTCATCTCCGCTATGCCCCTCTTCCACAATGTCCCCCTTCATCTCCTCTATGGCATAGAGGAGATGAAGGGGGACATTGTGGAAGAGGGGCATAGCGGACATGAAGGGGGACATTGTGTAAGACGGGCATAGCGGAGATGAAGGGGGACATTGTGGAAGAGGGGCATAGAGTCTATGCCCCTCTTCCACAATGTCCCCCTTCATGTCCGCAATGCCCCCTTCATCTCCGCAATGCCCCCGTACCTCCATTCCCTGGTGGTCCAGCGGAGCTTCTTCGGATCTGTGCCTCTTCCGGCACAGATCCTCTTCACCCGAGCTTGTCGGGCGAGCACATGGCGGTACTCGTACGAGTACCGCCATGTGCCGAGCAGAGCGATGCTCGAGCCGATCCGAGCATCGGCCGAGCACGCTCGCTCAACACTAGTCAACAGTAGCTTGGTTCTTTAATGGACTATCACGGTGCCTGTGCTTCCTCTTGTGACATTGTCAGTCTACACTTTGCTTTGCTCCTATTGGCTATACTGTGCTTGTCCCGCCCAGTATGGCCTTTATATGCTGGGTTCTGGCACCTCTCCGGTGTCCTTTCGTGGTGTTCCTTTTACCAGTGCTTGTTCCTGCTTTAAGTATTCCCAGTGTATCGACCCGGCCTGCCTGACTGCTCTGCATCTCGTCTCCTGCCTGTGAACCGACCCGGACCGCCTGACCATTCTTCTTCTCCTGCTCCGTGTATCGACCCGGCTTGGCTGACGGTCCTGCTCTGTGTATCGACCCGGTTTGGCTGATGTTCCTGCTCTGTGAATCGACCTGGCTTGATTGATGTTCCTGCTCTGGCTGACTCGGTGTCGCTTTGGCGACATTCCTATTGGTTAGGCATTAGTGACGCTCCCGGTCGGTTGCGATCTCAGGGCGAGTTGCTCTGTTGCCCCGTCCGTTCCTGTCACGGCAGTGCAAGTGGTCTTGTCTCTGTTACTGCTCCTGCAGAGTGCAAGTGGCCTAGTCTCCGTTACTGCTACGGCAGTGTGCAAGTGGCCTAGTCTCCGTTACTGCTACAGAAGTGTGCAAGTGGCCTTGTCTCTGTTACTGCTTCTGCAGAGTGCAAGTGGCCTAGTCTCCGTTACTGCTACGGCAGTGTGCAAGTGGCCTAGTCTCCGTTACTGCTCCTGCAGAGTGCAAGTGTCCTTTTCGCCGTTACTGCTACGGCAGTGTGCAAGTGGCCTTGTTTCCATTACTGCTACGGCAGTGTGCAAGTGGCCTAGTCTCTGTTACTGCTATGGCAGTGTGCAAGTGGCCTTGTCTGCGTTACTGCTCCTGCAGAGTGCAAGTGGCCTAGTCTCCATTACTGCTACGGCAGTGTACCAGTTGCCTGGCCTCCGTTACTGCTACAGCAGTGTTCTATGTAGCTCAGTCTCAGATAGTACTCTGGCAGTTCACGTTTGTCTGCTAACCTATTACTGGGCATTACTCATCCTTAAGCTCTGTATCTCATGTGTGCTCCTTCACAGACCTCTCTTCACATGGGACTGTTTACACTTGCTGAAGGCCATTAACCCATGCAGTACAGATACCCTGGGAATCCTTCGTATTCTGCCTGACCTGTGTCAGTATATTCTGTTTTGGACTCTATGGCTATACTGGACCTGTGTAGGCATATGTATATGTAACCTGTCTTCTGTCTGTATTATTCTGATCAAACACTACAGGACCTGTGAGGGTTATTGTTTTACTGTTTTTCAATAAAACTGTGTTTTATCCTAAACCACTGTGTCTCTGTGTCAAACAAACCATTACATGGACCTAGTAGAATGAGCTGTGATTCTGAAAGGTGCTGTAAGCTTGTCTGATAACCTGTTTGAGCCATGAGTCATCTTGTTTTCTGGTCTGCTCTTCTTAGTGCCCACTGGAATCACAAAAAAGGTGTCTGATGTCATATCGTCTTAAACATCTCACAACATCTAAAGTATGAAGAGCTTTCTCTGTGGAGTTAGGTGGATTAAGACACAGTGAAGAAAGAACCACATCTTAGTTTATGTGGAAAGTTGAAACTACTTTAGTTTAGGCTGACCAGACCTCACCTTTAACCGGGGACACATAGGAAATAGGCATGTTTCAGGATGCACTGAAATCAAAGCAGCCCTGCAGCATGCATTTTTCATATGTGTCCCAAGTTAAAGGTGAGGTCTGGTCACCCTACTTTAGGTTGAAACTCTTGAACAGTTCTTAAAATAGCTTTAGCTTGATGAAAGATAAGGTGCATTGAAATAAAATAAATGACACTGAATTCTGAATCTGTTCTTGCAGATACAATAACCGTTGTTTTGAAAGTGAGATATGAGAAAGGCTCAAACGGAGAGAAATGAAGAGCTTCTAACACTAAATTCAAATTCCATGGTGGAATGGGATATATATATATATATATATATATATATATATATATATATATATATATATATAACTATCCTGTTTACCCATTGAAGACATGTTTGTATTTCTGGAATATAAGCAATTTTTCTCTGGAAGACAACAGAGAATAAGTTGTGGTAGAGAAATGGTCCTTGAGAGATGAGGTCTGGAATCTGAGGTAGACACCATGGCTCTGTCAATAACATGTCTTTCAGATGGTGAAACCAAGATTTCCTGGGGCAAAATTAAGCTATGATAATGGTGTGCACATGCTCTTACTTTATTTTGCAGAGTATTCTGGAAATCATAGCTTTTGGAGGGAAGATATAATTAGTCTGTAATTTCATGGAATTGTTAATTCATCCACTGATATTGCTTGTTGATACCTTGCTCTTACACAGAAGATTGGTAGTTTTCATTTCTTCATGATGCCATCACGTCTATTTATGGAACTCCACATAGGTGAGTTATCTAAAGGAATATTTCCTGATTTAGTTCCCATTCCCCTGGGTCTATTGTCTGATGAGTAAGGTAATCTGCCTCCCAATTCTCTACTCCTGAAATGTAAAATGTCTGACAATGCTGGTACATGATTCTCTCCCCATAGAAGAATCTTCTCTACTTTGATCTTTGTTCATCCTTGATGATTTATGTAGGCCACTGCTGTGGCATTGTCTCACTGAATCCCCAAAAAAAGATTTTCAGAATTGAAGTCCATAATGTTGAAGAGAATAAGGTGATGGAGAAGTGTGTTGTGGATGCACATCTGCAAGTCCTCTTTTCCCGCCGGTGCTGGATTCTTCTTCATGAAGAAGAGTGGAAAACTGAGACCCAGTATTGATTACAGGGGACTCAACAGTATCATGGTTAAAAACGCCTAATCCTGAGAGCCAGTTGCACCCGTGTGGGTATTTCTCCAAAAAGCTTAGTCCTGCAGAAGACCATGAGTTGCTGGCCGATAATACTCGCTCAAAGAATGTAGGCATTTGCTCGAGGGAACGTCTGTGCCAATCCTGATCCTCACGGATCATAAAAACCTCACATACCTTTCTGAGGCTTAACTTCGAGGCAAGCCCGATGGGCCTTATTTTGATCTCATTTTAACTATGTGGTCTCGTACCTGCTGGGTACCAAAAATATCCATGCTGATACCCTTTCTAGACAGATCTCGACCGCTAAGGAAGAGAGTCTTCCTAGTCCTATTATTCCTCTTGACCGAGTACAGGCCACCATACCTACCAGCATAACATCTCCGCCTAAGTAGATGCACCTGCTGAGACTCTCTCAGGGTGCTGTTTTGTACTTGTTAACCACCGTACCAAGGTACTTTCAATTTACCATAACAATAAGTAAGCAGGGCATCCGGGAAAAAAACAGCTTCTCTGGTTGGTTTCCCATCTCTTCTGGTGGCCAGAACTTAACAAAGATATTGTTGCCTTTGTTGCTTCCTGTCCAGTCTGTGTGCAGACCAAATCACCCCATCACCTTCCAGTGTGCCTTCTCCAACACATACCCAATGGTAAGAAGCCATGGTCACACCTTGCTATAGACTTCATAGTTGACCTCCCTCTGTCCAACAGTAACATATACATCCTCATGGTTGTCAACCAATTTTCTAAGATGGTCCACTGTATACCATTCAAGAAACTCCTATCCACTAAAGAGTTGGCTACGGTCTTTATCAAGGAGGTCTATCGGCTACACAGGATTCCTAAAGTCATAATTTTCTGACCTGGGTAGCCAGTTTGTCTTGATATTCTGGAGGGCCTTCTCTGCGCAACTAGGTATCAAGCTCTCCTTCTCCTCGGCCTACCACTAGTGATGATCGAGCACCCCAATGCTCGGGTGTTCGGGTGCTCTGACCGAGTGCCCCCGGAGGCTCGAGTGCTCGGCCGAGCACCCGAGCCCCATTGAAGTCAATGGGAGGACTCGAGCATTACACCAGGCACCCCCTGCTCTGATGAGGGGAGGGTGTCTGGTCCATAGGAAAAGGGCAGAAAATGATGGAAACACCACAGAAATGGTTCAGGGACAGCATAGGGAGGATGTCTGGATGCATCTTGGACTCCAACGTCGCTGCTGGGAACGATGATTGGCCCGTAGAACGCCATTTTTACAGACTGACCGTAAAACACACAAAAAGGAAGATAAAAACGACTTTAGGCGAAAAATTGTTACCAAACAGTATTTGCTGTATATTTACTTGTATATCATCTGCAAATTCTGCAAAAAATTTCATCGATTTTTCGGAACTGGGGCCATGATTAAGAGGGAAACGTGCGCAGAGGCAAATCCTGCAAAAAATGTCCTCGATTTTTCGGAACTGGGGCCATGATTAAGAGGGAAACGTGCGGAGAGGCAAATTCTCCCAAAAATGTCCTCGATTTTTCTGAACTGGGGCCATGATTAAGAGGGAAACGTGCGCAGAGGCAAATTCTCCCAAAAATTTCCTCAATTTTTCTGAACTGGGGCCATGATTAAGAGGGAAACGTGTGCTGAGCCGACCATCTAAAACATTATGGGTGAGGGTCTGCTGCGGAGCTGACCATCCTAAACATTATATGCGAAGGCCCGCTAGTGAGCTGACGCTATAAAACATTATATGAGAGGGCCCGCTAGAGAGCTGACCCAATAAAACATTATATGAGAAGGCCCGCTGGTGAGCTGACCTATACAAAAATTGTCAAACAGTGCCTGCTGGTGAGCTGGCCCTATATAAAAATTATATCACAGGGCCCGCTGGTGAGCTGGCCCTATATAAAAATTATATCCCAGGGTATATGGAAGAGAGTCAACCATATACCCATTTTTTGGGTGGAAGGGGTGAATGGGAATACAGAGTATTCCCATCATTGTAAATAACATATATAAAGTGACTTTATGTTCACCCGGGGCTTTCCTCCAGTGGAGTGGAGAAGTCAGGGGAAATCCAGGCCTTGTTCATTTTTATAAGTGTCAACCTATCAGCATTTTCGGTGGAAAGGCGGATACGCTTATCTGTTATGATGCCACCAGCAGCACTAAATACCCGCTCAGACAGAACGCTGGCGGCAGGGCAGGCCAGCACCTCCAAGGCGTAGAGTGCCAGTTCATACCACGTGTCCAGCTTGGACACCCAGTAGTTGTAAGGCACGGAGGGATCATTGAGGACGCTGACACGGTCTGCTACGTACTCCTTCACCATCTTCCAAAACTTTTCCCTCCTTGTGACACTAGGCTGCGCATCAGGGTGAGGGTGCTGGCGGGGTGTCATGAAGGTGTCCCACGCCTTGGAGAGTGTTGCCCTGCCTTTGTCGGAACTGCTGTGTGCTCCCCTTTTCTCCCCTTCTCGGTTGGCCAAGGTAGCACGTACTCTGCCGCCAGCGTTGTCAGATGGAAAATTTTGGAGCAATTTTTCGACAAGAACCTTCTGGTATTGCACCATTTTGCTTGTCCTCTCCACCGGAGGAATGAGAGATGAGAAATTCTCTTTGTAGCGGGGGTCCAGAAGGCTGAACCCAGTAATCCGTGTTGTCTAAAATGCGTATAACGCGTGGGTCACGGGAAAGGCAGCCTAACATAAAGTCAGCCATGTGTGCCAGAGTACCAACAGGCAAGATTTTGCTGTCCTCACCAGGAGGATGACTCTCAATCTCCTCATCCTCTTCCTCCTCTTCTGCCCACCCACGCTGAAGAGATGGAACTAAAGTTCCATGGCTACCCTCTGTAGCGGAGGCAACCGTGTCTTCCTCCTCCTCCTCCTCCTCCTCCTCCGCCTCCTCCAATTGTCGCTGAGAAGACGAAGTGAGGGTGCTCTGGCTATCACCTTGTGTAAGCTCTTCCTCCCGCATTTCCACCTCTTCCACATGCAAAGCGTCGGTTTTAATTGTGAGCAGCGAGCGTTTCAGTAGACACAGAAGTGGGATGGTTACACTGATAATAGCGTTATCGCCGCTCACCATCTGTGTCGATTCCTCAAAATTGCGTAAAACCTCACAGAGGTCTGACATCCATTCCCACTCCTCACTTCTGATTAGAGGAAGTTGAACGGAGAGGCGACGACCGTGTAACAGCTGGTACTCCACTACTGCCCTCTGCTGCTCACAAAGCCGGGCCAACATGTGGAAGGTGGAGTTCCAGCGCGTGCTCACGTCACACAGCAGCCGGTGAGCTGGCAATTGTAAGCGCTGCTGCAGCTTCAACAGGCCGGCTGAAGCTGTTGATGACTTACGGAAATGTGCACACACGCGGCGCACCTTGGTCAAGAGATCGTGCAAATTGGGGTAGGTTTTTAGAAATCGCTGAACCACTAAATTAAATACATGCGCTAGGCATGGTACGTGTGTGAGCTTGCCGAGCTCCAAAGCCGCCACCAAGTTACGCCCATTATCACACACAACCATGCCTGGTTGCAGGTTGAGTGGCGAGAGCCATTGCTCGGTCTGGTGACTAATCCCCTGCAACAGCTCTGAGGCCGTGTGCTGTTTGTCCCCAAGGCAGATCAGCTTCAGCACGGCCTGTTGACTGGTGTTGAGCGAGCATGCTCGGCCGATGCTCGGATCGGCTCGAGCATCGCTCTGCTCGGCACATGGCGGTACTCGTACGAGTACCGCCATGTGCTCGCCCGGCATGTTCGGGTGGCGGGGATCTGTGCCGAAGGAGGCAAAGATCTGAAGACGTTCCGCTGGACCACCAGGGACTGGAGGTAGGGGGCATTGCGGAGATGAAGGGGGCATAGCGGAGATGAAGGGGGACATTGCAGAGATGAAGGGGGCATAGCGGAGATGAAGGGGGACATTGCAGAGATGAAGGGGGCATAGCGGAGATAAAGGGGGACATTGCAGAGATGAAGGGGGCATAGCGGAGATGAAGGGGGACATTGCGGAGATGAAGGGGGCATAGCGGAGATGAAGGGGGCATAGCGGAGATGAAGGGGGACATTGCAGAGATGAAGGGGGCATAGCGGAGATGAAGGGGGACATTGCAGAGATGAAGGGGGCATAGCGGAGATGAAGGGGGCATAGCGGAGATGAAGGGGGACATTGCAGAGATGAAGGGGGCATAGCGGAGATGAAGGGGGACATTGCAGAGATGAAGGGGGCATAGCGGAGATGAAGGGGGACATTGCGGAGATGAAGGGGGCATTGCGGAGATGAAGGGGGCATAGCGGAGATGAAGGGGGACATTGCAGAGATGAAGGGGGCATAGCGGAGATGAAGGAGGACATTGCAGAGATGAAGGGGGCATAGCGGAGATGAAGGGGGACATTGCGGAGATGAAGGGGGCATTGCAGAGATGAAGGGGGCATAGCGGAGATGAAGGGGGCATAGCGGAGATGAAGGGGGACATTGCAGAGATGAAGGGGGCATAGCGGAGATGAAGGGGGACATTGCAGAGATGAAGGGGGCATAGCGGAGATGAAGGCGGACATTGCGGAGATGAAGGGGGCATTGCGGAGATGAAGGGGGCATAGCGGAGATGAAGGGGGCATAGCGGAGATGAAGGGGGACATTGCAGAGATGAAGGGGACATAGCGGAGATGAAGGGGGACATTTCAGAGATGAAGGGGGCATAGCGGAGATGAAGGGGGACATTGCGGAGATGAAGGGGGCATAGCGGAGATGAAGGGGGACATTGCGGAGATGAAGGGGGCATTGCGGAGATGAAGGGGGCATAGCGGAGATGAAGGGGGACATTGCAGAGATGAAGGGGGCATAGCGGAGATGAAGGGGGACATTGCAGAGATGAAGGGGGCATAGCGGAGATGAAGGGGGACATTGCGGAGATGAAGGGGGCATAGCGGAGATGAAGGGGGACATTGCGGAGATGAAGGGGGCATTGCGGAGATGAAGGGGGCATAGCGGAGATGAAGGGGGCATAGCGGAGATGAAGGGGACATTGCGGAGATGAAGGGGGCATAGCGGAGATGAAGGGGGACATTGCAGAGATGAAGGGGGCATAGCGGAGATGAAGGGGGACATTGCAGAGATGAAGGGGGCATTGCGGAGATGAAGGGGGCATAGCGGAGATGAAGGGGGACATTGCAGAGATGAAGGGGGACATTGCGGAGATGAAGGGGGCATTGTGGAGATGAAGGGGGCATAGCGGAGATGAAGGGGGACATTGCGGAGATGAAGGGGGCATAGCGGAGATGAAGGGGGACATTGCGGAGATGAAGGGGGCATTGCGGAGATGAAGGGGGCATAGCGGAGATGAAGGGGGCATAGCGGAGATGAAGGGGGACATTGCAGAGATGAAGGGGGCATAGCGGAGATGAAGGGGGACATTGCAGAGATGAAGGGGGCATAGCGGAGATGAAGGGGGACATTGCAGAGATGAAGGGGGCATTGCGGAGATGAAGGGGGCATAGCGGAGATGAAGGGGGACATTGCAGAGATGAAGGGGGCATAGCGGAGATGAAGGGGGACATTGCAGAGATGAAGGGGGCATAGCGGAGATGAAGGGGGACATTGCAGAGATGAAGGGGGCATAGCGGAGATGAAGGGGGACATTGCGGAGATGAAAGGGGCATAGCGGAGATGAAGGGGGCATAGCGGAGATGAAGGGGGACATTGCGGAGATGAAGGGGGCATTGCGGAGATGAAGGGGGCATAGCGGAGATGAAGGGGGACATTGCAGAGATGAACGGGGCATAGCGGAGATGAAGGGGGACATTGCAGAGATGAAGGGGGCATAGCGGAGATGAAGGGGGACATTGCAGAGATGAAGGGGGCATAGCGGAGATGAAGGGGGACATTGCAGAGATGAAGGGGGCATAGCGGAGATGAAAGGGGACATTGCAGAGATGAAGGGGGCATAGCGGAGATGAAGGGGGACATTGTGGAGATGAAGGGGGGCATTGACCAGGCACCCTACCCTCATCAGAGCAGGGGGTGCCTGGTGTAATGCTCGTGTCGCCCCATTCAATTCAATGGGGCTCGGGTGCTCGGCCGAGCACTCGAGCCTCCGGCGGTGCTCGGTCAGAGCACCCGAGCACCCGAGCATCGGGGTGCTCGCTCAACACTACTGTTGACGCTTCCCCACTACAGTGCTACACTGCTTCCAGCTACCGGCTGATGGGTGAGTGGCGCTGCGCGCAGAGAATTCGGAGGTGGAAACGGAGGAGGAGGAGCCAATAACGTAGGTGCTGGCAGAAACCCTGATGGAGGTAGGGCCCGCAATCCTCGGCGTGGGTAGCACCTGTGCCATCCCAGGGTCCGAGTCGCTCCCAGCCTCCACGACATTCATCCAGTGTGCCGTCAGGAAAATGTAGCGTCCCTGGCCACAAGCACTTGTCCATGTGTCAGTCGTTAAGTGGACCTTCCCAGTAACTGCGTTGGTCAGGGCACGGGTGATGTTACGGGACACATGGTGGTGTAAGGCGGGGACGGCACACCGGGAAAAGTAGTGGCGGCTGGGGACTGCGTACCGAGGGACAGCTGCTGCCATCAGGCTGCGGAAGGACTCAGTCTCTACAAGCCTAAATGGCAGCATTTCGATGGCCAGTAATTTGGAAAGGTGTGAGGTTAGTGCTATGGCCTGTGGGTGGGTGGCTGGGTATTTTCGCTTGCGCTCAAATGCCTGGGGTAACGACATTTGGACGCTGCGCTGGGACAGGGAAGTGGATGTGGTCGCTGATGGTGCTTCAGATGGTACAGGTGCAGGGCGGGAGGTATGCGGGCCTGTGCCTTCGACAGGCGATTGGCTGGCACCGAAAACAGGGGAAGAGGAGGCAGTGGTGTGGCCTGCAGACACAGATTGGCGATCCGGGCGTTCCTCCCACTTATTACGGTGCTTGGATGCCATGTGTCGGATCATGCTGGTGGTGGTGAGGTTTCTAGTGTTCATGCCTCGGCTCATTCTGGTGTGGCACAGGTTGCAAACTACAATTCTTTTGTCGTCCGCACTTTCCTTAAAAAAACGCCATACCGCGGAACACCTACCCCTTGGCAAGGGAGATTTACGCAAGGGGGTGCTCCGTGGAACATTTGCGGGCCGGTTTGGTGCTGTCCGCCTTCTTTCTGTAGCCACACCACTGCCTCTTCCAGCCTGTTGCGGTGCTGCAGATGGCTCACCCTCAGGACTGCTGTCATCGCTCGGCTCTCCACCTTCCCAGGTGGGGTCAGTCACCTCATCGTCCACCAAGTCCTCCTCCACTTCCTCACTCTGATCATCCTCCTCATTTCTTGATCCCACCACATACTCAGTCATTGACAACTGTATATCATCCTCCTCATCAAGGTCTTGAGACAGTAAAAGTGGTTGATTTGATGGCAACTGTGTCTCATCATCATCATCATCTACTTCCTTTGACCTTAAATGCCGTTCCCCTCTGTCATCTTCTTGTGATTGGGTACCCTCTAGAGGTTGTGAATCAGGGCACAAGATTTCATGTTCCTCTGCAAGCGTGCTTGGAGAGAGGTTCAAATTAAGGATTGGTGATGAGACGAGCTCCTCACTATATCCCAGTGTGGGATCACTTCTTTGACCAGACCCTCTATGGTGGGAGGAAGGATGATCAGGGTGAGGATTATGTTGACCAGACTCTTGGCTAGTGAGAGTGGACTTGGTGGAAGACAGGGTGGTGCTTAACCGACTGGAAGCAGTATCACCTGAAATCCAACCGACCACCTGTTCGCAGTGGTCTGACCTCGAGAGTTATGTCCTGCGACGCCCTGTAAACTGAGACATGAAGCTAGGTATGGTGGATGTCTTTCTTTCTTGTGCTCTGGCACCAGGCACAGTTTCTACGCGTCCTGACCCGCGCCCTGAACTATCAGGATCACGTCCACTTCCCCATCCCTTTTTACCCGCCTTCTTCATATTACACGGAATATGTGCTGCAAATCTGCAACTTTGCACACTAAACAGAATGTGCTGCTTATCTGCGGCTAGGCACAGTGAACAGAATATGTGACTTTTATTTTTAACACTTTGCACACTAAACAGAATGTGCTGATAATCTGCAACTTTGCACACTAAACAGAATATGCTGCTTATCTGCGGCTAGGCACAGTGAATGGAATATGTGACTTTTAGCTTTTACACTTTGCACACTAAACAGAATGTTCTGCTAATCTGCAACTTTGCACACTAAACAGAATATGCTGCTTATCTGCGGCTAGGCACAGTGAATGGAATATGTGACTTTTAGTTTTTACACTTTGCACACTAAACAGAATGTTCTGCTAATCTGCAACTTTGCACACTAAACAGAATATGCTGCTTATCTGCGGCTAGGCACAGTGAATGGAATATGTGACTTTTAGTTTTTACACTTTGCACACTAAACAGAATGTTCTGCTAATCTGCAACTTTGCACACTAAACAGAATGTGCTGCTTATCTGCGGCTAGGATCAGTGAACGGAATAAGTGACTTTTAATTTTTACACTTTACACACTAAACTGAATGTGCTGATAATCTGCAACTTTGCACACTAAACAGAATATGCTGCTTATCTGCGGCTAGGCACAGTGAATGGAATATGTGACTTTTAGTTTTTACACTTTGCACACTAAACAGAATGTTCTGCTAATCTGCAACTTTGCACACTAAACAGAATGTGCTGCTTATCTGCGGCTAGGATCAGTGAACGGAATAAGTGACTTTTAATTTTTACACTTTACACACTAAACTGAATGTGCTGATAATCTGCAACTTTGCACACTAAACAGAATATGCTGCTTATCTGCGGCTAGGCACAGTGAATGGAATATGTGACTTTTAGTTTTTACACTTTGCACACTAAACAGAATGTTCTGCTAATCTGCAACTTTGCACACTAAACAGAATGTGCTGCTTATCTGCGGCTAGGATCAGTGAACGGAATAAGTGACTTTTAATTTTTACACTTTACACACTAAACTGAATGTGCTGATAATCTGCAACTTTGCACACTAAACAGAATATGCTGCTTATCTGCGGCTAGGCACAGTGAATGAAATATGTGACTTTTAGTTTTTACACTTTGCACACTAAACAGAATGTTCTGCTAATCTGCAACTTTGCACACTAAACAGAATATGCTGCTTATCTGCGGCTAGGCACAGTGAATGGAATATGTGACTTTTAGTTTTTACACTTTGCACACTAAACAGAATGTTCTGCTAATCTGCAACTTTGCACACTAAACAGAATGTGCTGCTTATCTGCGGCTAGGATCAGTGAACGGAATAAGTGACTTTTAATTTTTACACTTTACACACTAAACTGAATGTGCTGATAATCTGCAACTTTGCACACTAAACAGAATATGCTGCTTATCTGCGGCTAGGATCAGTGAACGGAATAAGTGACTTTTATTTTTTACACTTTACACACTAAACTGAATGTGCTGATAATCTGCAACTTTGCACACTAAACAGAATGTGCTGCTTATCTGCGGCTAGGATCAGTGAACGGAATAAGTGACTTTTATTTTTTACACTTTGCACACTAAACAGAATGTGCTGATAATCTGCAACTTTGCACACTAAAAGGAATGTGCTGCTAATCTGCAACTTTGCACACTGAACAGAATGTGCTGCTAATCTGCAACTTTGCACACTAAACAGAATGTGCTGCTAATCTGCAACTTTGCACACTAAAAAGAATGTGCTGCTAATCTCCAACTTTGCACACTAAACAGAATGTGCTGCTAATCTGAAACTTTGCACACTAAACAGAATGTGCTGCTAATCTGCGGCTAGGCACAGTGAACGGAATATGTGACGTTTTTTTTTTAAACTCTGCCCCCCAAAACAAAATATATCTGCTGCCCCCACACACAGTAGTCCTAAAAAGGACTTTTGGGTCTTTTTTTTTGTTCAAACTCGCTTTTCTTCTCCCTACACTGACTTTCCCTTCCTATCCTCATCTCTCCCTGGCTAAGACTGAGCCGAACTCGCTGGTCAGGTGCTATACAGCACCCGATCACTGGTTCTGGCCAGCCAATCAGTGTAATGCCAGCAGCCAACATGGCTGCTGGCATTACACTGATGTCAGAGCCTCCCCGCACGTTTATTGGCTGCGCAGCAGCCGCGAAACGTGCGGGGAGGAGACCCGAACATGGCGGGCGAGCACATGCGGTACTCGTACGAGTACCGCCATGTGCCGAGCAGAGCGATGCTCGAGCCGAACCGAGCTTCGGCCGAGCATGCTCGCTCATCACTACCTACCACCCATAATCTAATGGGGCTGTGGAGCAATTCCTGGGGCTAATGGAGCAATTCCTGCAGTGCTACGTCTCTGACCATCAGAACAACTGGTCGGACCTGCTACCTTGGGTGGATTTTGCTCATAAAAGTGCAGTCTCAGCTTCTACCCGTCTCTCCCACTTCATGGTGAATTACGGGTATCAACCCTCCATGATTCCAGATTCTTTCACTCCCCAGGGGATTCCGGCACTGGAGGATCATCTCCAGCAGATTTGTTCCACATGGGTGCAGGTCCAAGAGGCACTGCGATGCTCACAACAATCCCAGGAGCTCCAGGCCAATCGTAAACGCCAACCTGCACCCTCCTACCAAGTCGGGGAGAAGGTCTGGTTGTCCTCCAGAAATCTCCATCTCCAAGTGCCCTCTCAGAAACTAGCTCCCCATTTTGTGGAACCTTTCTGTATCCTTCGACGTATGTACCTGTGGCCTATGCCCTGGACCTCCCCCCCAATATGCGGATACACGATGTGTTCCATGTCTCGCTGCTGAAACCCCTGGTTTGTAATCATTTTATTACGGTCGCTCCTTGACCTCATTTGGTGCCCATTGATGGCCATGAGTAGTTCACGGTCTGCTCCATAGTCGACTCTCGTAGGTTCTGTGGGAGGCGTCAATATTTGGTCCATTGGAAGGGGTACTGTCCAGAGGAGCGCTCGTGGGATCCAGCCTTGTATGTGAATGCTCCTGCCCCCCTCCTCCATGCTTTCCATGCACGCTTTCTCCTCAAACCTGGTCCTGCCCTGCAGGGGGAGGGGTCATTGAGGGGGGTACTGTCATGGTTTAGCTGATCTGCTTTAACACTCTACTATTGTATACTGGCTGCCTATCATGGTGCCAGTGATTCTGACTGTGCAACATTCCTACTTCCGGGTTTGCTTTGGCTGATTCTTATTCGTTCTGGGTTGCTAGCCCCTCCCAGGGCTTGCCTTTAAATACGCCATCCTGTCACTATGCCGGTGCCCTTTCGTGGTGTTCCCGACCTGACGCTTGTAGCTGTGTTCCTGTTCCGTGTATGATCCGGATTTGTCTGACCTTGCTCCTGTCTTCGCTGCCTGTTTACTGGACCCGGCTTGCCTGACGACGACCCGTTACTGATTTGGCTGACTACCGCTCTCTGTGTACCGATCCAAGCTTTGGCTGTCTACCGCTCTCTGTGTACCGATCCAGGCTTTGACTATTCCGCCTAGCGTCCGATTGTCGCTAGTGCTTCTGTTGTCCCTGTCTTGCCCTCTGCCTCTGCCTTAACGGTCTCTGCCAGTCGGTGCTTTCCGTTGCCTCCGGTTGCGCTACCTCTCAGCCTGTGCCTCATTGCAACCTCCGTTACGCGCTATACAGCCTGTGATCTCTGGTCACTAGCGGTTTTACCTCTTATCAGTCTGCTCTCACCCATTGCCTCTGGTGGTGTTACCTCTCAGCCTGTGCCTCATTGCAGCCTCCGTTACGTGCTATACAGCCTGTGCCCTCCGGTCACTAGCGGTGCTACCACTTGTCAGTCTGCTCCTACCTGTTGCCTCCGGTTGCCCTACATCTCAGCCTGTGCCTCTTGGCAGCCTCTGTTTGCATACTATACGCCTGTGATCTCTGGTCACTAGCGGTGCTTCCACCTGTCAGTCTGCTCCTTTTCATTGCCTCCGGTTGCGCTGCCTCTCAGTCTGGGCCTCCTTGCAGTCTCCGTTGGCATACTATCCATCCTGTGTGCTACGGCCTCTAGTGGTGCTACCTCCTGTCAGGCCACATGGCTGTTATCTCCATTTGCGCTATTCTGAGCAGTCTGCCTGTTTACACCGGTTGCGCCCCGTGCAGTAGGTGCCTCTCCTATGTGCCTCAGGGCACTTCCTCTATTACCGTTTATGCTATTCCTGGGCTGTCTTACCCGATTATAGGTGAGGCCAGTAGAGTGTCCTCTATATCCTTGTTGGTACCATTTCCTGGGCTGCCTTACCCAGTTATAGGTAAGGCCGGTAGAGCCTATTCACCTCCCTATATTGGGGTGCCTGCCCTGCAGTATAGTTCCCTCTTAGGGCCTCTCCGGACCTGTACTGCTGAGGTTTCGTTCCTGTCTCTGTTCCAGTTATTATTTGCATATTTTATCTGTTTGTGCCCAGACCTATGTCAGATTATATCACTTTCCTCTGTATGAAGTCTGGACCAGTGTAGGGCCTCCTTGTTCTTTATTTTGTTTAATAAAGCTTCATTGTTTTATCTTACCAAATTGTCTGAGTGTTCAATAAAACCGTGACACTGCCTTCCCTTCCCTGGGTCATGCTGACTCATCTGATGATTAACGAACTGTCTTTACCTCTCTATGTTTCCATGGTTACTCATCTGCCTGTTATCAGCCAAACCCTTCCAGGCTATTTAAAGCAGCTAGGCTCACTTCCTCTTTGCCCTTGCATTATTTCTGCAAGTGCGTTCTCCTGTGTTCCTGATTATCTGTGCATGACCTGGCTTCCTCTGATGTCCTTTCTGGCTCCTGGCTCTGGGCTTGTTCCTGACATTGCTGACTTCTGTATTCCTGACCTCGCCTTGTCTGAGTACTCGTCTTGGTTCCTGACTCTGGCTTGTCTTTTGATTTATGCTCCTGGATCACAATTTTGCTTTGTTTACTTTGGCTATTTTAATAAAGGTGTTTGCACTTCACATTTTTGTGTCTGTCTGGTTCCTAGTCCCTAAAAGTTTGCTACTTCTTTCAGGATAGGTGTTTTGGTGCTTATTTGTTTCACTAGCTGATGTAGCAGGCAGTTCAGCTGCTACACCTTCCTCCATTATGCTATTGTCATCATCAACAGTAGAATGCGACTCGTTGTCATCTTCAATGTCCTTCTTATATGGTTCTGTTTTTTTGTGCTGGCACTGGTGGTGCTAGAAGTTTTGGTGAGACTTTGACAAACTGCATCCTCCCATGGAAGAGAGGGAGCATCATCATTTATTGCACACCATGCAGCAACCATTGCTGCACTCAGTTTTTGAATTACTACTTTACTCTCATGTCCCTGCACTGCTCCACCTTTCCCCCTTCCCCTGTCTCTTGTGCTTTTGCTGGACATTACTCAACTACTGTGTGTGTGTTTTTACTCTACAGTACACAACACAACTGATGGATTGTGATGTCTTACCTTGCTGTCTGTCACCTAATATATTTAGTTGTTTGTTTATTTCTTGCTTATGATTTTTTTTTTACTTTTTTTATTATGATTATTTTATTTAGAAGTTGTCCACCCTATCTTATCACACTGTCCAAAAAAATAAATAATAAAAAACAACAAAAAAACCCAAATTATATATATATATATGTATATATATATATATATATATATATATATATGGAAAGAGAGAGAGAGACAGAGAGAGAGATCTGAAAAACAAAATCAACAACTTATTCCCCGGACTTCTCCAGCACACAGGTAATAACAGCAAGATCAGCAAGCAAATTGGCCTCTAGCTGCATGTGTCTTGCCAGTCAGTCACATGGAATTTTGGGGTATTTGATTCCATCTTCTTCATCTCTTCTTCTCCACATAGTATCCCCAGACTCTCCTAATACAGATAACAAATGTCCTACTTAAAGGGATAGTATTGCTTGAAAATAATTTTATTTTATATTGTAGCCCTTAAAAAACATTAAAAATTATGTCTAATCTCCCAAACCTTTGTGGTTTGGGAGATATTAGCAAGTAAAGTTTCCCCTGGAGTGACGTCACTGCTCTAGTTCTCAGATTTGAAATCTGGTCTGCAGACCGGCCGCAGCTCTTCAGAAGTGCCGAGATCACAATCTTTAAAAATAATTTCTTAATTGGAATTGTCTACATAGTGTGCTTGCAAGCCAGGCACACTTTGTAGACAGTTCCAATGAAGTAGTTCTTTTTAAAGATTCTGATCTCGGCACTGCTAAAGAGCTGCCCGCTGATCTGTGGACTGGATTCCAAATCTGTCCACTAGATGGCAGACTTGGCTAAAACAGCCAGGAAGAGGGAACTTAACTTTACTTGCTAATATCTCCTAAACCATAAAGGTTTGTGAGATAACACTTACATCATTTGTAATGTTTTTTTAAAGGCTACAATATAAAATAAAATTATTTTTAAGCAATACTATCCCTTTAAAAGACTTCCTAAACTAAACTTCAATTCCCCTTTATTTTTCTATCTAGTTTAAAATGTGCTGCTTTCTCCTCTCACAACCACGGAATGGCTTTAGAAAAGTAGAGAAAACTTTCATGTTGTGGAGAAACATTTATTTCACAATGATTTCAATGCAATGAGCTAGGTGAAAAAAAGCAGAAAAACTGCACTTTTCACAGGAAATTATTTGTCACGTGGGAGGTGCCATTATTTGCTGATTTTGAGGTGAATATGTTCTTCCATCTCTATTAACAATGTACCCATGATTTTGGAGGAGGAGCAGGTAGAAAAGCATTTTTGGCCAACTTCCTCCTTTCTCCACATATACCTTAAGTGGTGGGGGTAGTTGTAGTACTGCTATTGCCTCAGGCACACTACTGGAGCTATTAGTGGCAAGTGGAACCATGATCATCATCACCCATATCACTGCTATTGTTGATCACATTCCCTTTGATCTACCTAATCATCCTGCTGTTTAAACAGCTCAGCAACAGCAGCAAGAACAGCAGTCACAAATCTCACAATTACACCAGGACAGATGACAATGGCCAGTGGCCACCGGCCAACACAACATGACTAACTGGCCCTATAGATCTCTATAGGAAAAGCACTGTCACCAACAGCTAATTACACTTTGAAAGCCACCATTCTTTGCATATGAAAAAAAGTGTACCAATTGGAGAATTTCTGTGTTTGAGACGTAATTGTGCAAGTACAACTACTTATAAAGAAAGAGCACAAGAACTCATGAGTAGATTTTTTGGTCAGGGTACAGCAAAATATCAGTGAGAAAAACCTATAAACGGGCTTCATACTCTAGATCAGCTTTGTTGTATAATCAGGAAACTGCTGCAAGAGAAGATACAGGTAAAATTCGGTTCATCCCCACTTTCAGTTGTAGATGGCATGAAATTGAGGAAATTTTGAACAAAAATCTTTTCATTCTACAAATGGATGATGATTTAAATGTTACTTTGGGCTCTAAAATTGATGTAACCTATCATCGGTCACCTAATTTAAAGGATATTCTAGTTCTCAGTCATTACAAAAAAGAGAGGGATTTTAAACCAAGTGTATGCATTTCCTAGCCTTGCAGAAACTGTAATAGCTCCAAATATATGGTTGTTGCCAAAAATTATGAGGACAGGTTTGGCAAAGTACATTATATCAAGTCTTACATTAATTGCAACACCAAGGGTATTGTATATTGCCTACAATGCCCATGTGGAACATACTATATAGGCAAAACAATCAGAAAATTGGGAACAAGGGTGAGGGAACACGCAAAAAATATAGAAAAATCCCCCAAAGACATTCCAGGTGCCAAGAAACTAACATCAGTTGCTAAACAGTTTTTGAAAAACATCAGTCCAATTCATGTCTTCTAAAAGCATGGGGTCTTTTTAAAATTAACCCTGGGATTCGTTGTGGTTTGCTTTGTGATGTCAAGTACTTGGCAGTATCTCTATCTACATTATTATTATAGTGAGAAACTAGGTACATATTGTGCAAACAGATACCAGCTGTTTGGCAGCATCCGCTGCCCTCATAATGTTATTCCATAGGCAGATTTCCCTCACTTATAACTGGGATCTTGTTATACATATGATCTTGAGGCCGGGTCAGATAGTTGACTTAATAGTCATATGGAAACTATGAGGCATCAACATCAGATACACATAGTGTTGAACTTTATTACTTCAATTACTATTTTCAGTTCTGAGTCGGCACTGATTAAAGGTGAATTTAACCTTATCGGAACTGTTTCCACACTTATTTATGTGACTTGACTCATTAGGCTCTTCACTTTGTGATACTCAGCACTTACAGATCTAACCAAGCCTGTAGATACTGAGAAGTAGTGAGAAGACTTTTCTCATATATACTATTCAAACGTACCATATTACTTTTATAGGCAGTCGCTCTCACTCCAATAAAGATCGTGTTATACATGCTATCTTGAAGCCGGCTCAGATAAGTGACTCAATAGTCATATCCGAGCTAAGAGGCATCAACATCTGCAATAAAAATATCATTGAACACGATTTTCTCTATATGATCACACATCAGTATTCTTTCCTTTTGAAACCGGCTCTGACAAAAGGTGTATGTTATTTTTTATTTATTTAGTGTGACACTTTTGCCTCACTAGGTAATCAATTAAACCAGCAACTGCTTGATCTCGGTGAGTACAATGAGAAGTATACTTATGCCTTATTTAGCCAATCGATCTAATAAACTCCATTATTACAAATACTAATCATCTAGAATTACCAGTCGGCTCTGAAATGCTAATACCATAGGCAGCTTCTCTCAATCTTCACTGAGATTTTGCTACAGGCTATTCTTAAGTGGCTTAATCTAAATCTGTGAAGACACAAGGGGAGAAAAGAAGGCGCTCCTAGTGTAATAACGTTTGAATCCACAGTGTACACACCAGCCCTCCACCAATATTAGAATCATACTCACAATAGAAGTATTCAGTGCAACACTTATATGTTCACTGAAAATGGCACTTAAGGCGTTTATAAACTGCCTCTCACACAGTTTAACTTCTTCGATTTTTCACTGCAAATCCTCAAATTGGGGCTGCTCCTCTATTCACCCACTTTGTAATAGGAAGCATGGAAAGACACAACAAGAAGAGGGCACCCAATGGTGCCTGTTAACGTTATTGGCACCCAAAATCAAATAATAAATGGTATACTCACAAAATTAATCATTGTGCGATAGTCTTATATCTAACTACAACAATACAGGCATACAAGGAATTTTCAAACCTGTCCTTGTTCAGGTTATTTCCCAGGTTCAGGAGGAAAGCTTCAGTCCAATTTGGACCCTTGAATAAGTAGTATCTCTAAGAAGAACAGTGCTGCTATGTTATTTCAAAAAATACATATTTAATAAAAAGTTTTCATTGTTTTAGGCATTTTTTTGGTCTTGAGAAAGCAGTCTTTGTACTGTGAAACGTTGTTATTCTGTTGTGTCTGTACCATTATACTTTTTAATATTTTAATTATTGTTTTTGGAGAGGTATTTCCAGAAAACTTTTTATTAAATATATATTTTTGAAATAACATAGCAGCGCTGTTCTTCTTAGAGATACTTCTTATTCAAGGGTCTAAACTGGACTGAAGCTTTCCTCCTGAACCTGGGAAATAACCTGAACAAGGACAAGTTTGAAAATTCCTTGCATGCCTGTATTGTTGTGGTTAGATATAAGTCTGTTACAGAACTGTTAATTTAGTGAGTATACCATTTATTATTTGATTTTGGGTGCCAATAACGTTAACAGGCACCACTGGGCGCCCTCTTCTTGTTGTGTCTTTCTATGTATCAATCTAAATCTAGCTGTCATATATGAGCTTTAAGATTTATTTATATATATAATGTTAGGCTATATTACACTTACTTTTAAGATTCTCTCATATATTGCCAGATTGCAGAAGCAGGCTTACTTCTGTGCTAAATATTAAGCCTAATTATCTGGCTTATTGAATCTACGTGATACATCTTGCTGCTTTTTTAATTTGCCTATTTTAATTTGATACAATAAAATTTATGTTTTTAATACTATTTCTCCCATGTTTCTGTGATCAAATTTCAGGGAGGTGACAATGAGGGTTATTATGAGTGCTTAATATGCAGGGTTACTTTTTCTTTTGACCTTACTATTATATTTACCTTGTGAGGACTGTTTCACTCTATTATACCATTCCCCTTTTTTTGAATTTTAATATTTTGAGTGTGCACTGGTCCTCCTTTCTTTGTTAATTAAAACAAGTCTTATTTTCTACAACAAATCAATGTTTCCTCAGGGCTTTGGCCTAACACAAGTCTAAGTCCTTCAAATCTTCCTCTACAAAATACTTAATCATGTCAAATATCAGTCTACACCAGTCGCAGCTTACGTCAGGGGTTCCATGTCTCTGTCACATTATGTACCAATTTCTTATTTTATTAATTTTATTTTTTATGAACTGTCCCCCTCAATCCCAGTAACCCCCCCCAAAAAAATTCCCTGTTTCTCTACACTTCATCAACACAGGTACCCTCATACCCCTTATATAGTGTGCCTTTGGGAAATAAAATAACATTTGCTATGTGTTGTATGTAAATTCAATGATGCCATTAATTTCAAGGTGGAAAAAAGCAGAAAAACTACACTGTTCTTGGGAAATTATCCGCCAAGTGGGAAGTGCCATTAGTCGCTGATTTTCATCTGAGGTGAAAATTTTACCCACATCCCTACCAGTAATCTTGCCACTGCTCCTGGCAATATTATTACAGAAGCAATTTAGCCCATACCATCGACACTCCACTTTGTGCATGGAGAGTTTGGGTGACAATCCAACAAACCCATAGATGTGTTAAATGTCAGGCTTGTACCCTGCTCCTTGATAGCTGGTTTTGTGTATACTGATAGTGGATTCAACATAACATCTTCCTTGAGGATAGGTGATATAGTGCATGTTCCCTGCTTTGCCCATGTCCTAAATTTAGTTGTAACTAGGTTCCTCGAAGAATCTGAAACCATCATGCTGAATATCACTCCAAAAATCCATTCTATCTGCCCCTAGAGTGCTCACATTGCATTACAATTCATAAATAGAGTAACAACCTGTCCCATCACCAGCTGAAAATGGATGTCAACACCAGGTAGAATTCTACTTTGTACATGCTAGTAGGGGTGGGCGAAAGCTCTCGCCACGTTCGAGCGAGAAATCCTATGAAAACCATGTTGTTGTCTGCTTTTTTTGTGGTAAAATCAGCTTTTAAACCAGTGATTAAAATCTTCGCATTTTTCGCTCATTGGCCAAAATTCTTCGCCATTTTTTCAATGGCTAGAAAGATTCCGCCCATTGATTTATGTGGTTTTTGACTTTTCACTATAAAAACGTGACGTATTTGTGGAAGTGAAACACAATAGAAGCTGCTACAGAGCGAGGTAGATGTTCTGTGCTGTTCTGCTGTGATCTTGAGGCAAAATTGAGGCAGGAGAGGCTCATAGTGACTGCTATCACTATGAGAAAGTTTAAAAATAGTAAAAGGAGAAGCTGGAAGGAGCCTCATGTGTCCATAGAGTATGGGGAGGAGGAAATAGGGAGGAGGAAGTGAGCACTACTGAACCAATGCTGTCCGGTCCATCTCTAGGGATCTTGGGAATTTAAGGGGAAGGAACGAAGAAAAGGGTAGTGAGAACAAGACAAGTCAGCAGCCTGCGCCTGCTGCCAGACATGCTGTCCCTGATGCCACCACTGCTGCCCCTGCTGCCACTAGTGCTCTGCCTGCTGTCAGACATGCTGCCTCTGCTACTGCTACCACCGTTACAGTGCCTGCTGTCAGACATGCTGACCCTGTTGCCAACAGTGCTGTGTCTGCTGCCAGTGATGCTCCAGATGCCACCAGTACTGTGCCTGCTGTCAGACATGCTGCCCCTGCTTCCACCAGTGCTTTACCTGCTGCCAATGCTGAACCTGCTGCCACCAGTGCTGAAGCTGCTGCTAGCATGTCTTGTAATACTCAGGAGGAGGGTAAGGAGAAGATAATGCCAAGTGTGACAGCAGGGGACCCTAAGTCACACTTGCCATCCCCAAGCACTCCCTCCAGTGTTAGCAAAACTTTTTAATGTTAGGAGCGAAGGATGGAGTAATCAATATCCACATATTACTAGTGACTGTGAGGAGGAAGACTCTGGGGCTGCACTTGATGTGGTTGGTGTTAGTAGTAGTAGTAACTAGGGTTGGGTGAAAGTGAGAAAAATTTCCCACATGACTTTTCACAAAAAACGGCAGATTTTTCTCTTTTTTCATGAAAGTTGTCTCTTTTTCTCCAGTGCAAAATTTTCCTCCTTTTTGCCTATTCCAGCAAATTTTTCGACTATTCCAACACATTATTCTCTTATTATAAAACATTTTTCGCCTATTCAACACATTTTTCTCCTATTCAAAGACATTTTTCGCCTATTCCTACACATTTTTTCTTATGTTTAATATGGTGCAACATTTCCCAGCACAATATTACTTATTCTGAGGGCTGTATGGAGAAAAAAGTAGCTGGAAGTCAAAGTTGTGGGCCCTACAGCAACATATACCTTGAAAAATGTGTTAGCATGCAGAGTGCATTTGTCCTTTGCCCACAATACTTACTTCCTACTTTAGTGACACTTGCATATATTCATGATGATGTCAAGTGATAAAAATAATAAAGTACAACCTACAATGTGTCAGATGTGTATGGTATTGGTGGAGGGGGACTGGCGTGGTGTGATTGGGGGAACCATGACAAACTGCATCCACCCCAGGAGGAAAGGAATCCTCATTAATTGCACATGCTGCAGCAATGATTGCTGCAGTCAGTTTTTGCACTAACACTTTACTCTCACATCCCTGCACTTCCTCCACCTCTTCCTCTCCCGCTTGTGCATTTGCTAGACATTACTCAACTACTGTGTGTTTTTACTCTCTACAGTACACAACTGATGTAATGTGATGTCTTGACTCTGCCCTCAACAAAATTCTCAATGTTGTCTGCTGTCTATCAAGTCTGCCTCAGTCACAGAACTCACAGTCAGCTGTCTAATATATTTATTTGTTTAATTATTTATGCATTTTATTATTTTATTTTTTAAGTTGCCCACCCTATCTTATCACAGTCTCAATATATATATAACTAAAAAACAAAAAAAAAACACCTTATTTCCCCAGACTTACCCAGCACAGAGACAATAAAAGTAAAATCAGCAAGCATTTTGGACCCCAGCTGCCTGTGTCTTGCCAGTCAGTCACACCAAATTTTGGGGTACTTTGGGTCAACCTGCTTCCTCCCTTCTTCTACCCAATTGTGCCCCCAGACTCCCCTACTACAGAGAACAAATGTCCTACCTAAATGACTCCCTAAACTAAGCTTCGATTCCCTTTTATTTGCCTATCTTCTCTAGCTCAAAAACATGCTGCTCTCTCCTCTCACAAACACAGAATGGCTGCTGTGAGAGCCTGACACCCTTTTATATGGCTGTAGAAAATTTTCATGCGGTGGAGAAAAATATTTCTACCCATTGATTTCAAAGCAATGAGCTAGGTGAAAAAAGCGTGATAAAGAAGGAAAAACAGTACATTTCGCTGGAAATTTTTTGCCAAACGGAAAGCGTCATTTTTTGGCGATTTCAGGGTAAGGTGAAAATTTTTGCTCATCCCTAGTAGTAACAGTAATGGTGAAGGAGCCGGTGGGACAAGTGTTAGGGGAGAGGTAGGGGAAGCATTTGAGAGCATCCAGACTAGCATTCAAGGCAGCCCATACCATTCCTCTGGCCCTGGGAGTCCCCTTCCTTTCACTACAGTGTCCAAGTGGATCATGATCCTGAAGAAGCTAGAACTGGTGGTAAATAACCTATGCAGAAATAATAATACCACCACCAGCACCAGGAGCTGCTAGTGCTGCCAGTCTGCCTTCTTCACGTCACCAAGAAATGGCAAGTGTGACATTAGGGGACCATCTGTCACATTGATCGTCACTTACTCCAAGCAGCAGTAAGATGTTTTTAATAGAGCAGAAGCAGCACGTAGGGACTAGTGGTGGTGATGATGATGCTAGAGAAGTTGAGGTGGAAGATACATTAATGGCCTTTTTAGCAGAAACTGAGAAGGAATGAGAGACAGGGATGAGGATGGACATCACCACTAACAGTGAGCTTTTAGAATTTTCAGAATTTGAAACGCTCTAATTCCTGCTACTGCTGGGATGCAAGGGCAGCAGGATGCTGAGGAGCAAGCTAGTGTGCCACAGACCACAAGTGATGCCGGACTAGGGCAGGTTCCATTTGCCAGCAGCAGCAATACTCCTGGTCTTAGTTGCAGTGCTGATTCTGAGGCAGTAGCAGCAACAGCAGCAACATCATCTGCTGCCACAGACAGTGCAGGGGAATGTGGAGGACAAGAAGAAAGAGGCCATTCTTCTCCACCTGTTCCCTATGCCTCCCCCCTGAAGTCATCATGGGTGTGGGACTATTTTTCTCTTAGAGCAGGCACAGTGCAGTTATCACCAACGGCACTGTGCACAATTTGTGACATGTCAGTGAGAAGAGGAAAGGAGGAAACATACCTTGGCACAAGTGCACTGATATCACACATGAAACACAGGTATCATGACATTTATGTCAAACATGTTAAAGCCAAACACCCACCACAGAAATCAAGCACCACCGTTGATGTACCTCCTGACTCTCTAGAAACGCAATAAGAGGAGGGGCGGAGATCAAAGAGGATGAAGAATAGAGAAACCCTGGTAGAGACTGGAAGTTCCATGATGAGTGAAACAACTAGCTCACCATCACCTTCTTCCTCTAGAGTAACTACATCTTCTGCCAATCCACCTTATTCATCGTTATCTCTCCCACCAAATTATAGCCACTCTGTTGATGTTAGGATGTGGCAGTTGGTATCCACCCATTGCACATTGTGTGGTGCACTGACCACACATGCCAGTGTGGTGGAGGAGAATCGCAAGCAGGGCATCAAGTGGCATCTATGGAGATTCCATCCTGCAGAATATGCTAAGATGGTGGCAGGGAGGGTTCATCATTACTATTAAACTGTCAGAAAGTTGTTATATGTCCTTAGTGGGGTGTAGACAAGGGATATAGTGACAGTACTTGGGTTCTGGTGTCATGGTGTTTGGATACAGGTGTTCCCCCAGATGTTATTTACCACACACACACTGTGCACATTGCAGTTGCTGATGAGAGGCACAGTTCCTGCTCTCAAGTGAAACATTTCTATTCTAGTAATAACAAACCCTTGATTTTAGAGGAGGGGCAGGTGCGGAAGAATTATTGGCCAACTTTTTCTTTTCTCCACAAATACTGGGGGCTACTTATTGTGCTGCTACTGCCACAGGCACATTACTGTAGTTAGTTGTGGCAAGTGGAACCTTCATCATCCATCACCCATGTTACTGCTATTGTTGATCCCAATCCTTTTCAACTGCCTAATCATCCTGCTGCTTAAACAACTCAGCAGCAGCAAGGACAGCAGTCGCAAGTGCTGCAGTTATGGACTCAGGAGGACACTTGACAATGGCCAGTGGACACTAGCCAAAATGACCTGCTGGCACTAGGAAAGTAGGGCATTTTTTTTTCTCAGGGCTCATGATTTAAAAATGTTAAAATAAGAAAAACCATAGTCCTAAAAAAAAAACCAAAAAAAAAAAAACTATTTTGGGGGTTTGTTTCTAATAAGCCCTACAAAGCAATGTTTCTTCAGGGCTTGTGTCAAACAAGCTTAAGTCCTACAAATCAATGTTTCTTCAGGGCTTAGGTCTCTAACAACAAATCTAGCAAATCATCCTCTACAACATACTCTCTCAAGTCAAGTATCAGTCTGCCCCAGTGGCAGCGTATGTCAGGGGGTTCCTGTTCTTATTTTACTTTATTTGTTTATTTTTTATTAACTGTCCCCTCAATAACAGTCAATACCTCCCCCAAAACAAATTCCCTGTTCAACTGATTATTTCCCCAGACTCCACCCACCAACACAAGCACCCTCCTCAGACCCTTTTTATACCATGTCTTATGGGTTTTTTTTAATTTTATTTAGGATTTATTTTTTTATTAATTACCCCCCAATCCCAGTAAACAAACCCCCCAAAAACATTCCCTGTAATTTCAGTGTTCCCATTGATTTCAATTGAATGAATGAGGCGAAAAAAGCAGAAAATCAGTACTTTTCACAGGAAATTATTTGCCAAGCGGGAGTTGTCATTATTCTCCGAGTACAATTTGTGGTGAATATTTTCGCCCATCCCTACATGCTAGAGCATTTATGCAAGCATAATAAGTGTCTTAGCAAGTATACAGTGCAAAACTGGAAGTCTTTGGAGGGACTAATGTTTGATGTATGTGAGCTGCTGAAATATTTTGAGGTGGCCACCTTGCTGGTTAGTCCTGTAGGATCAAATATAGCTACTGCATGGCTGATGACTTACAATAATGACAACACAGAACTTGCACCAGCTAGGGAAGGACATGTTAACATGCTCGCCATCCTCGAATAATGTTCATTAAAAGTAATGAAGAATACATTCTTGTTACATTGCTGGACCCCTGCTTTAAACATAAAATGTCTGAATTTCTGCCAAAGCAAGACCAATTTGTGACAAGGAGTGATGATCAGCATCTTCCCTTTGAGGAATTGGATTTTGTCAAAGTATATAAAGATATATGCTTATTATCAAGTGCAGAGTTGCATTGTGGAGATGGAGAAAGAAATATTTAGGACAAAAACCTAGTAGAAAGCATAGTGAAATAGAAGCTAGCAAAGGATTTATACTAGCAGCATCATCATCACAGAAAGCAATTAATATGTCTCGGAGCAGCAATCTAACATTAATGTGGGTGTTGGTGGTGGCATATCTCTTTGGCACTTGCTTCCAGAGTATGCTTTAGCAACTGAAACATATGAACAAAGTGTAGCTCCTAGGAGTGGTCCCACTGCATACAAAATGGTTACATTATGCTTGCAGGATAGCTAAGTTGTAGGTAAAATTATGACACCAATGACTACTGGCAAACAAAACAGTGCGTGCTCCCTGAGCCCCTGTATCTGATTACTCTCCACATCATTGCCATGTGTTGTCAGTGCAACACACAATTTGCAACAGGTGGACACAAAGTACCATATCCTTGAATCCACAGAATCCCTTTTAGCTGGTGGGGGAGGTAATGTTGGCAGAGGTGGTACACCAGAGGAAGAGATCAAGAACCCAGAGGGTGCTGGGACAGGGACAGGTGGTATGTCATTCCACGCCCAGCCCCTAGCACAAGAAGCTGACCACACAGATGTTACACTCAACATTGAACTTCATGACTCAGGCTGGATTTATCAAGTCTTCCTTTTGGATTTTCACAGATGTTCTTTGTACCCTTGGGGAGGGATGGGGGTAGAGCTATAGTAGGTCTCAATTTCTTTTGTGGGAATTTGGCTTTCACATGCTTAACATAAATGTTGCGGTGTCTGTATTGTATATGTTTAATGAGGGTGGTTGTGCCTGCACTGTGCGACCCTAAGAGCTTTCAGCTAAAAAGGCCCTCATTCTCTCCTCCACACCAGCTACTCCACAACACTCTCACTGTCATCACCACAACTAATAGTCTCTTGCTGTTGTATGTGAATGGGACTGGTTGGTGATGACAAATGGGACTGAGGATATTCTACTGTCACACTTACCATCTCTTAAGAGGAAAGAGGCTCATTGGCAGGTGTAGCAGTAGACACAGGCAGCTGATGTGCGCTGCTGCTCATACTGCTAGCCAGTTCAGCCTTCTTCAGCATAATTCACCTCAGAGACAATGCTGAGTGAATGGGAATCACAGGGTCAGGAGCATGTGGGCTCACTTGGCCGCTGGTCTGGCTGCTGACTTCCCTTTCCACCACAGAATTAGGGGTGGGTGAAAATCTGGCAACATTTCCTGCATGACTTTTCATGAAAAATCAACAATTTTTGCTTTTTTTCACAAGTATTATCTCTTTTTCACCATTACTAAATTATTCCACTTTTAGCCACTGTCAACAAATGATTTGCCTATGTTTCCTATCCTGCAACATTTCCCACCACACTATTACTTCTTCTCATGGTTGCAGTGGAGAAATAAGTAGCTGAAAGTCAAAGTTGTGAGTCCTATAGCAACATATGCCTTGAAAAATGTGTTAGTATGGAGAGTGCTTTTGTCCTTTGCCCACAACACTAACTTCCTGCTTAGGTGACACTGGCACATATTCATGATGATGTCAATATATATATATATACATATATAGCATTTTTTAACATTATCCTTCTTCTCAGATTACTGATACACTTATTGGTCATAGCATTGGTCCCAAGTGAGGCAGATGGCAGCAACCCTTCTTCACATCCCTCCTCCTCCTCCTCATCTGTTCTGCTGTTATTACAGTAATCATTGGGGTCATTGTTTCTGCATAGAACATAGCTATCCTGCAATTATGCAGAAACCATTTCACATGCAGTGGGACCAATCATAGGAGTTACATGGTGTTTCTGTGTGTCCGTTACCAACCCATGCTCAGAGTCCCAAAGAGATGTGTTGCCACCAGTGCCACCACAACCACCACCACCATGACCAGTATTGGATTTTTGCTTCCCCTGCTGAGATCCATGAATTGCCCTGTGTTCAGAATGGGATGTTCTGGATGATGACGTTGATACTCCTGCTGCTGCTGGTTGGAATGCTTCTCTGCCTTCTTTTTCACTATGCTGTCTAGACATTTTTTGTGCCCTGACTTTCTCCTTCTCATCTTCTAAAATACAACCCTCCTCTCGATCAATAAGCATATCTCAATAGTGCATGATTTCTCAGAGAGATGCTGCTGATCAGCATGACTATTTGTTATGGCAAACTTCTGATGGCCCTTTGACCGAAATTCTGAAATGATGTGTTTGAAGTGGGGGTCCAGCAAAGTGGCAAGAATGTATTCCTCATTACCTTTAAAGAATGCAAAGACCTTGTTACACGTCCTTTACCAGCTGGTGCATGCCTGTGTTGTCATTATGCAAAGATCCCTCTGCCATGCTACTCATTTTTCTGCAATAAATATATTAATGGTAGAATTTCACTAATTCCTGCCCCTATGCGACTCACCAGTAGGGATGGGTGAAAAGGTCCTATCGTGTTCATGGAAAAAAATCTGCAAAAACCACATGGTTGTCTGCTTTTTTTGTTGGAAAATCCACTTTAAATAAAGTGATTAAAATCTGTGCCATTTTCTCCCATTGGCTATTTTTTCAATGGCTAGAAACTTTTTGCCCCTTTATTATCATTTTATTCGCCTTTTCGCTATAAAAACGTGCCGTTTCTAGGAAGTAGAACACAATTCAAGCAGCTACAAAGTGATAGAGATGGGATAGGCTGTTGTGCTGTGAGTTTATAGTAATTGATAGTAATAGCAAATGAGGCAGGAGAGGCTCATAGTGAATGTCATCTCTGTGAGTAGGCTTACTATCAATAAAAAGAGGAACTGGAAGGACCCTTATGTGTATAATGAGTCTGAGGAGGAGGAAGTGACCAATACCAGCACTGAAGGGTCTGCATGCACTGATTCCCCAGACCCAATGCTGGCCAGTCCCCCTAAATCACCCTTAGGGATCTTGGGGAACTTATCTCATGGGAGGAAGAAGAGGATAGTAGTGAGAACAGGACAGGTCGGCTTTCTGTGCCTGCTGCAAGTGCAGCACCTGTTGCCAGTACTGTACCTGCTGCCAGTGTGGATGGGAGGGGAAATATGATGCCAAGAGTGACAGCAGGGGACCCTAAGTCACACTTGTTATTCCCAAGCTGTCCCGCCACTAGTACTACTACTAATAATAAATTGCAGTAGCTTCTACAGAGTGTTAGGAGTGAGGGACAGGGTGATCATCATATTTTTAGTGAGGAGGAAGACTCAGCCGGGTCAGGGACTGAAATTGAGGTTGTTGGTGTTAGTAATAGTAACACTGATGGTGAAGCAGCTGGTGCGACTAGCGTTAGTGGATTGGTAGGGGAAGCAATGCAGAGTTTCCAGACTAGTGGTCAGAGGAGCCCACACCATTCCATGACCCTGGGAGTCACCTTCCCCCCACCTCATTGTCCAGGTGGAACATAATCCTGAAGAAGGCAGAATTGTTGCCTAGCAGCAATAATACCACCAGCACCAGGAGCACAGATCTTCTGTCTGTGCCTGCTGCTAGTGCTTCCAGTATACCTTCTTCAACTAATTTAAATGGAAAGTGTGGCATTAGGGGACCCTCTGTCACATTTCTCATCACCTCATCCTTCCAATGAGATGTCTCTAATAGGGCAGCAGCAGCACAGAGGGACTGGTGGTGGTGGTGATAATGATGGTGGAGAAGCTGGGGTGGGAGAGACATTGATGTTTTTTTAGCCAAAAATCAGAAGGAATGGGAGATAGGGATGGTGATCACAACCACAAGCAGCAGTGAGCTTCTGGAATTTGAGCAGTTTGCAACTGCTCTAATTCCTGCTGCTGCTGAGTTGCAAAGGCAGCAGGATGCTCAGGAACGGGCTAGTGTGCCACAGACCACCGTGTACACAGTGTGAGTGGTGTCAACAAGTGATGCAGGACTAGTGCAGGTTCCACTTGCCAGCAGCAGCAATACTCCTGGGCTTGGCTGCAGTGCTGATTCTGAGGCAGTAGCAGCAACAGCAGCAACACCATCTTCTTCAGAAAGTGAAGGGGAATGTGGAGCACAAAAAGAAAGAGGCCATTCCTCTTCATCTTCTCCTTCCCTCCAAAGTCATGGGTGTGAGGTTCATCATTACTATTAAACTGTCTGCAAGTTGTCGTGTGTTGTTAGCGGGGTGTAGACAAGGGGCATAGAGACAGCAGTAGTACTTGGTTCTGGGGGGAGATTTCACATTGGGGACCCTAAGTGCCAGGTGTTTCATGTGGGTGCAGATGTACCCATTGTTCCCTTATTTACCACACACTGTGCACATTGCAGTTGCTGATGATAGGTACAATTCCTGCTCTCAAGGGAAACATTACTATTCTAGGAACACAGACATGATTTGGAGGAGGGGCAGATGTAGAAGTATTAGTGGCCAACGTCTTCTTTTCTCCACATATACCTGAAGTGGTGGGGGCTAGCTATGGTGCTGCTACTGATTCAGGCGTATCACTGGAGCTAGTCATGGCAAGTGGAACCTTCATCATCCATCACCCATATTACTGCTGTTGTTGATCCCATTCGGTTTGAGCTGCCTAATCATCCTGCTGCTTGAACAACTCACTATCAGAAGCAAGAACAGCAGTCTCAAATTCCACATCTATCTCATGGCATTTCATTGGCCACTGGCCAACACATGATGATTTGCTGGCACTAGGCCAGTAGAGCATTTATTTTTCTCAGAGCTTGTTCTTTAAAAAAAAAAATAAATAAATAACATGAGACTACAAAAAAATAAACTATTTTTGGAGGTTTGTTTCTAACGAGCCTAAGTCCCACAAATCAGTGTATTTTACTTATTTATTATTTTATTAACTGTGCCCCCAATACCAGTCAAGAACCCCCCCAAAAAACACTCCTTGTTCAGCTGATTCTTTCCACAGGCTTTACCCACCAACACAGGCACCCTCCTCAGACCCCTATGTCTTATGGGGTATTTTTAGTTGTATTTAGTTGTTATGTTTTTTATTAACTGTCTCCCTAATCACAGTAAACACCCCTGCAAAAAAAAAAAAAAATGCCCTGTCCAGCTGATTCTTTCCCCATACTCCACCAATACAGGTATCCTCATGCCCCTTTTATGCTATGCCTTGGGGAAATAAAATAACATTTGCTATGTGTTATGTGTAAATTCAATGTTCCCATTGATTTCAATGGAATGAGCTAGGGGGAAAAAATGGAAAAACAGTACTTTTCGCAGGAAATTATTCTCCAAGCGGGAAGTGCCATTATTTGCCAGTTTTGGTTTGGTTTCCCATCCCTACTCACCAGCATGGTTTCCTCCTCAAAGGGTTTTAGTATCTCACATACATTACATATTAGTTGCTATTGGCCAGCTGACAAAGGGGCTCCCTCCAAAGCCTTCCATTTTTGCATAGTATACTCACAAGTCACTAATTGCCTTATTCTGCTTGTGAAAATGCTCTAGCACGTATCGTGTGGCATTCCACTTGGTAGGGTCCTCCATTTTCAGCTGGCGATGAAGCAGGCTGTAACCCTCTTGTATGCAATATAGAGCACTGTGTGCACTGAGGGTTTTGGATTCTGCCAGGAATCGAGTCACAACTAAATTTGGCACATTGGCAAAACAGTACACATGCACCAAATTACCTATTCTCAATGCAACGATAATGTTTGAGTCCTTATCAGCAGACTATCATGGTTCCCATGATTGCCTCCAGTGTTGCGTTACTGTAACAGTGATCTTGCTTCCTGTCTGTTGCTCAATGGAAGTCGCTGTTCTTATGGGTCACTGGTAATTGCTGTCATGTCTCCATCCACCTACTATGCCTTAAAGGCCTCAGCATTTCCAGTTACCAGTGCACTTTCGTGGTGTATCTGAGTTTAGTGCTGTGTTGGTCCATTTAATAATTTCTGTGTATTACTCCTAATCTCGTCTGACTACCTGATCCGGCTCTGACTCCTGGCTTCGTCTGACTACCTGATCCGGCTCTGGATCCTGGCTTCATCTGACTACCCGATCTGGCTTTGACTCATGGCTTTGTCTGACTATTCTCCCTCTGTTGCGCTTCTGTCTTAGTTGACTGCCAACCTTGGCTACCCAGCCCTGGCTATTGTTATCCTTGGCTGCCTGGGCCTACCGTTTTCACCGCGCTCGCTACCCATGTAGCAGTGCTTGTTCAGTCAGTCCATGTCACTGACCTCCTATGGTCTAGGTTCGTTTGGGTTGTTGCCTCACCTAGCGTTCTAGGTGCAGTTTACCTTGCCTTTGGTATACCCTAGCAGTAGGGTATAGTTGCGCTATTCTTAACCTGCTTTGTGAAGGATTGAGGAAGTGCCATGCACTGTCCTCCTATCTAGTCTCGTAAAGGTTACTAAGGCCATACGGATACTAGCTGATACCTGCCTAGTGAAGGGTTGAGGAAGTGTTTTGCACTGTCCTCACACCTGGCCTCGAGAAGGTGGTGGAGTTAGAGTACTACTTTGGTGCTCCAGTGTTCTGGAGTTTCTCGCTCCTGTTGCCTGGGTTTACCCTAGCATTAGGGTACAGACGTGGGTCCATATCACACTTGCCTAGTGAAGGGTGAAGGAAGTGAGTGCACTGTTCTTCCCTGGTCTCGTGAAAGTGTAAGAAACATTGCTGCTAGTATTGCTGTACACAATTTCCAGCCCTTTGCCCACCACACTGTCCACCTGCTTGTACAATTATGGCACAGCCATACTGGAAAAATAACTGCTGCTTGGGATATGCCAGCATGGAGCTACACATGACATCATGACTCTGGTTTTCTACAAAAGTATATGGTAGCATGTCCACTGCCAACATCTTGGCAACCTTGACATTCTACAGGTGCATTTTGGGATTGTTTTTATGAAGTATTTGACTCCTTCCCTGGAACTCAGTCAGTCAGGACATGGCAGAAGAACCCTGTTACTTCATTGCTTTAACAACATGACTAAAGGAGGAGTGGGAGTTAGAGGAAGCATGTGTGGGCAGTTTATGACTCTCTCCATCTCCTATAGCAATGCCAGAGTCATCATACTCCTCTGCAGCAGGAGCCATAGGTGTTATTTGGAATGAACTAACTATTGGCAGTGGCACACTCTCTGACACATAAATAACATTACTACTTCACTTATCTGCCCAAGAGACCTGGAGACTTTTGCTTTTGCTACTGCTAGTTGTGGGTAGGGGTGCGCGAAAAGTGAGAACAATTTTCTACATGACTTTTCTTGAAAACTGGCCCATTTTTCAATTTTTTATCCTTTTCGCCAATGCAAAATTTTCCTCCTTTTTCACCTATTTTACAAACTTTGTTGCTATTTTTTCCTATGGGTACAATATTAATAATATCTAATAAGCAAAAGAAATCCACAAAAACCACATTGTTGTCTGCTTTTTTGCGGGAAAATTCCCTTGAAAAACAGCAATTAAAAGCTTCACATTTTTCAATGTCTAGAAAGTTTCCACCCATTGATTTACGTGGTTTTTGCCTTTTTTGCTATAAAAACGTGACATATTTGCTGAAATCAAACACAATAGAAGCAGCTACAGAATGAGGTAGACGTGCTGTGCTGTTCTGCTATGATCTTTAGGCAAAATTTAGGCAGGAGAGGCTCATAGTGACTGCTCTCACAGTGAGAAAGTTTAAAAGTAACAAAATGAGGAACTGGAAGGACCCTTATGTGTTCACTGAGTATGAGGAGGAGGAAGTGAGCACAACTGAACCAATGCTGTCCAGTCCCCCTAAATCACCCCTAGGGATCTTGGGGAAATTATTGTCAAGGGAGGAAGAAAAAGATAGTAGTGAGAGTAGGACAGACCAGCTGCCTGCAGAGCTGCACCTGCTGCCAGACGTGCTGCGCCTGCTGTAAGATGCGCTGTGCCTGCTGTCACATGTGCTGCCCATGCAGCCACCAATGCTGTGCCTGCTGACAGTACTGCCCCTGCTGCCACCAGTGCTGTGTCTGCTGTCAGATGTGCTGCCCCTGCTGGCACCAGTGCTGTGCCTGTTGCCAGTGCTGAACCTGCTGCCACTAGTGTTCAGGGAGTCCACACCATTCCCCTGACCCTGGGATTCCCCTTTCCCCCCATATCATTATCCATGTGGAACATTATCCTGAAGAAGGCAAAATTGTTACCACTGCAATAATACCACCCCCACCACCACCAGGAGCACAGATCAACTGCCTGTGCCCGCTGCTAGTAATGCCAGTCTGCTGCCAGACTGCCTTCTTCAGGTCACCAAGAAATGGCAAGTGTGACATTAGGGGACCCTCTATCACATTTCTCGTCACCTCCTCCAATCACTAGTGAGATGTCTGTAATATAGCAGCAGCATGGAGGAACTAGTGGTGGTGATGATAATGATGGTGGAGAAGCTGGGGTGGAAGAGACATTAATGGCCCTTTTAGCCCATACTTAGAATGAATGGGAGACAGGGATGGGTATGGGCATCACCACCAACACTATTAGTGAGCTTTTGGAATTTGCAGAGTTTGCTACTGCTCTAATTCCTTCTGCTGCTGAGTTGCAAGGGCAGCAGGATGCTGAGGAGTAGGCTAGTGTGCCACAGGCCACCGTGGAAACAGTGGGAATGGGGTTAACAAGTGATGCAGGACTAGAAGAGCTTCCACTTGCCAGCATCAGCAATAGTACTGGCCCTAGATGCAGTGCTTGTTCTGAGACAGTAGCAGCAACATCAGCAACATAATCTGCTGCTGCAGACAGTGAAGGAGAATGCAGAGGACAAGAAGAAAGAGGCTATTCTTTCCCACCTGTTCCCTATCCCCTGAAGTCATGGGTGTGGGACTATTTTTCTCTTGGTGCAGGCACAGTGCAGTCATCACCAATGGCACTGTGCACAATTTGTGACAGTCAGTGAGAAGCTGAAAGGAGGGAACACACCTTGGCACAACCTCCCTGACAACAAACATGAAACACAGACACTATGACATTTATGGCAAACGTTAAAACCAAACACCCACCACAGAAATTAAGCACTGCTGTTGCAGTACCCCCTGACAGCAAGTTGTCATGTGTCCATAGTGGGGTATAGACAAGGGATATAGTGACAGCAGCTGTACTTGGTTTCTGATGCCTTAGTGTTTGGATACAGTTGTGTCAGGTGTTATTTACCTCACACACTGTGCACTTTGCAGTTGCTGTTGAGAGTCACAGTTCCTGCTCTCAAGGGAGAAATTTCTATTCTAATAACAACACACCCATGATTTTGGCGATGGGGCAAGTGGAGAAGAATTATTAGCCAACTTCTTCTTTTCTCCACATAGACTGGGGGCTACTTATTATGCTGCTACTGCCTCAGGCGCATCACTGGAGCTAGTTGTGGCAAGTGGAACATTCATCATCCATCACCTATGTTACTGCTGTTGATCCCGTTCCCTTTGAGCTGCCTAATCATCCTGCTTAAACAACTCAGCAGCAGTAGCAAGAACAGCAGTCACAAATTCTTCATGTACATCAGGGCATTTGACAATGGCCACTGGCCAAATTGACATGACCTTCTAGTACTAGGCCCGTAAGGCGTTTTTTTTTTTTCAAGACTTGTGCTTTAATAAAAAAAAAACAAAAAAAAAACACCACCGTTCTACAAGAAAAAAAAATCTGGGGGGGTTTGTTTCTAACAAGTCTAAATCCTACAAATTAATATTTCCTCAGGGATTGGGCCTCTAATAGTCTAATTCCTACAAATCAATGTTTCTTCAGGGCTTGGGCCTCAAATAGTCTAAGTCTTACACATTAGTATTTCCTCAGGGCTCAGGCCTCTAATAGTCTAAGTCATAGTAATTTAGGTTGATTTAGGTTGAAAGTTCAACCCTTTCCCATTCCTGTTTACCATTGTTGATCCAAAAGAAGGCAAAAACCCCATCAATACAGCAATTTCACATTCTGCTTTGAATGGGGTGAAAAAATTCCTTCTTGATTCCAAATGGCAATCAGATTTCTCCTTGGATCAACAAGTACTAACTAAATATTAATCCCAATACTAACATACATAGCCCTCTATGTTCTGCTCTTTTAAAAAAGTATCCAGGCCCTTTTTAAAGGCATCTAATGAATTTGATAGCACCACCTCCTCAGGCAGTGAATTCCATACCTGTTTTGTCCTTACTGTAAAGAATCCCTTCTGCTGTTGTAGATGAAATCTCCTTTCTTCAAGTCTAAGTGGGTGACCCCTTGTCCTTTGTACTGTTCTTTTAATGCACATGTCTTTGGAGAGCCCTTTGTATGGGCCCTGAACATATTTTTATAATGTTATCATATCCCCTCTAAGACACCGTTTATCTGGTGTATACAAGATAAAATTTCTAGTCTTTCTTCATAACTAAAACTTTCCATTCCATTTACTAGTTTTGTAGCCCTCCTCTGCACTTTTTCTAGTTCCATAATTTCCTTTTTCAGAAAGGATCCCAGAATTGAACAGCATAATCTAGGTGGGGTCTTACCATGGACCTGTAAAGAGGCAGAATAATATCATCCTCCCTTGAGTCAATAAACCTTTTAATACATGTGAATATCTTATTTGCCCTTGCAGCTACCAGCTGGCACTGCACACTACTGCTTGTCTTCCATTACTCCCAAATCCTTTTCATTAGTAGATTTCCCCAAAGAAACACAATTTAAATTATATGTTGCATTTTTATTATTATACCCAAAATGCATATCTTTACAATTGTCTACATCGAATCTCATTTTCCATTTGCCTGCCCAGTCACCCAATTTGTCCAAATTCTCTTGTAAAGAAGACACATCCAGTTCAGAATTTATTACCCTACTTATTTTGTGTCATTGGAAAACACTGATACATGGATTCCTAGGCCCTCTGGGAGATCATTAATAAGCAAAAAAGAGGACCCAGGACAGATCCCTGAGGTACTCCACTTATCACATTTGTCCAATTGGAGAACTTCCCATTTACCACCACTCTTTCAGCCAATTTTCAATCCACGCACAAATGTTTGCCCCTAAGCCTATTTTATTCAATTTGTACAATAACCTTTTGTGTGGAACTGTATCAAATGCCTTAACAAAGTCTAAATCTATATTTTTTACTGACTTTTTCATCAAATGCAATCAAGTTAGTTTGACAAGACCTGTCTTTCACAAAGCTATGTTGACTCCTGCTAATGATATTCCTGTTCAAGATGAATTCCAGAATATATTACCTTAACAACCCTTCAAAAAGTTTCCCTACCACAGATGTCAAGCTTACAGGTCTGTAATTTCCCAGCTGTGATTTTGATCCCTCTTTTAAATATGGACAACACATCTGCTTTTCGCCAATCCGTGGGCACCATACCTGAAATGAAAGAATTCCTGAAAATCAAAAATAATGGTCTGGCCAAGGCCTGGCTTAGCTCTTTAAGTACCCGTGGGTGTAAACCATTCGGCCCCAGGGCTTTGTCTACCTTAACACCATTTAATTGTTTTAACACTTTTTCTTGTCAAGCCAATCCCATTCTTGCTATGACTGTTCTATAAAAGTAGTTTGTAGGTTCTCATCCTTCCTTGGATAAAAACAGAAGAAAATAATTATTTAAAATATCTGCTTTTGTCTCTGTCCCCACTGACCACCTCCCCTGTTTCAGATAACAAAGACCCATCATTATCAGACTTTAATTTTTTGCCATTAATGTATTTAAATATTTTTTTGGGTTGCTCTTGCTCTACTTAGAAACAATCTTTTCATTCTCCAATTTAGCTAATTTAATCACCTTTTTACAGGTTTTGTTGGCATTTTTGTATTTTGCAAATGCCTTTTCTGATCCCTCAACTTTATAATGTTTAAATGCCGCTTTCTTGTCATTTATGTCATGAATTACTTTAAAGGTTAGCCACATTGATTTTAATTTGCTTCTTTTGTATTTGTTTCCAAAGGGTATAAATTTATATGTATATTTTTGTAATGTTTTTTTGAAGGCATTCCACTTATCTGCTGTGTTTTTTCCAGAAAATATTCCATCTCAGTCAACGAGATGAAGGCATGAATTACACCTGGTAAAGTTGGCCTTTTTAAAATTCAGTGTTTTGGTGGAACCCATACCAAATTGCATTTTTGAATTAATCTGAAACGATACCATGCTATGGTCACTATTCCCCAAGTACTCCCTTACTTGGATGTTTGAGATACGCTCTTCATTATTAGTTATTACCAGATCCAGACATGCATCCCCTCTGGTTGAGGTCTGTACTAGCTGAGACAAAAAATTGTCATTCAACTAGTTCAGAAACTTACTGCTTTTAGCAGAATTAGTTGTCCTACAAATCAATGTTTCCTTAGGGCTTGCGCTAAACAAGTCTAACTCCTACAGATCAATGCTTCCTCAGGGCTTGGGCCTTTAATAAATTTAAGTCCTACAAGTCAATGTTTCCACAGAGCTTGGGCCTCTAACAACAAATCTTGCAATTCATCCTCTACAAAAATATTCTGCCACGTCAAATATCAGTCTACCCCAGTGGCAGCTTCCGTTATGGGGTCCCTGTCTCTCTCATATTACATACAAATTTCTTATTTTATTTATTTATTTTTAAATTAACTGTCCCCCCAATAAATCAGTCAATAACCCCCCAAGACAAATTCCCTGTTAAACTTATTATTTCTCCAGACTCCACCCACCAACACAGACACCCTCCTCACACCTCTTTTATACCATGTGTTATGGTTTTTTTTTAATTGTATTTAGGATTACTTTTTTATTAACTCCCCCCCCAATCCCAGTAAACAAACCCCCCAAGAAATTCCCTTTTCAACTGATTTTTTCCCCCATGCACAGCCAACACAGGCACCCTCCTGCCCATTTTATACTATGCCTTTGGGAAATAAAATAATATTTGCTATATGTCTAAATATATGTCTATATGTTTAAATTCAATGTTCCCACTGATTTCAAAGGAATTATCTAGGTGAAAAATAGAGGAAAAATGGCACTTTCCACAGGAGATTATTTGCTGAGCAGGAACTGCCATTATTCACCAATTTCAGTTTGAGGCGAAAATTTTCACCCATCCCTAGAGGTAGATGGTAGAAACCCTTCTTCACATCCCTCCTCCTAATCTGTGCTGCTGTTAATATATTTGTCCTGGCTTTCTCTGTCATGTGTGTTTTCTTCTACCGGATACCTAGATGGTATGAGATGTTGGTTCATTTTTAAAAATGTTATCCTCACAACATTGCTGCTTAATAGCCACATCCTGCGGTCATTGACAATGTAACCAGCTGCATTGAAAACCCTCTCAGACTCAACACTTGCTGGAAGACAACTAAGGGTTTCCAACGCAGTACGTATCAATGCTGGCCATACACGCTGCTTTGTTTGCCAGTATTCCATGGGGTCATTGTTTCTGCCTAGAACGTAGCTATCCTGCAGGTATGTAGAAACCATGTTACATGCAATGTGACTCACTTCTAAGAGCTACACGGTGCTCCTGTGTGTCAGTTACCAACCCATACTCAAGGAGCAGGTCCGAAGAGATGTGTTGCCACCACAAACACCACCACCAATGTTGGGTTTTTGCTCCCCCTGCTGAGACCCATGAATTGCCCTTTGTTCGGAATGGGATATTCTGGTTGATGACGTAGGCGCTTCTGCAGGTTGAAATGCGTTTCTGTCTTCTATTTCACTATGATAGCTAGATGTTTTTTGTGCCCTCACTTTCTCCCTCTCATCCTCCACCATCCACTCGATCAATAAGCATATCTCGATATTCCTTGACAGAATCCGATTCCTCAGAAAGTTGCTACTGATCGTCATGACTCCTAGTTGTGACAAACTGCTGATGGCCCTTTGGTAGAAATTCTTAAATTTTGTGTTTGAAGTGGGGGTACAGAAAAGTGATCAAAGCATGCTAACATGTCATTTACCACCTGGTGCATGTCTTTGTTGTCATAATGGTGAGATTCCTCAGCCATGCTCCTCATTTTTTTCTGCAATAAAAATATCAGTGGTAGAACTTCCCTATTTCCTGCTCCAGTGCGACTCACCCGCATGGTTGCCTCTTCAAAAGGTTTTAGCAGCTCACATACATCGCACATTAGTTGGGTCACAAACCCGTCCGCTCCTCCTCCCTCAAGGCGGTTTCACTCTTGATTACATAACTCATACACCTGTCCATAGCCTACTTATACCCGGGACTTTCCTATTTTCCCCGCCCTCGGATGGTCTGTGCTCAGCATCCTAGTACCTGTGTATCAAGCTTACATGTGATTCCTGATTCCCGTTGTGACCCTTGCCTGAACTCCATGTATCCGAATATCTGACTTACTGACCTTGGCTTTTTCTGTGACCTCTCTTCTTGTTCCTGTGGTCTGACTGTTTGCTCCTGTCTTCTGTTCGACCCTTTTTGTACCGACTCCGGCTAGCCTGACCACTCTCTGCATATCTCCAGTTTGTACGACTCCTTGTGTACTCCAGCTCGACTACTACTCTCCGCTTCTCGACTCTCCCAAGGTACCGACTATCTGTTTGATCGACTTCCTGTGTACCGGACCTGGCTACAATCGACTCCCCGCATGTCTACAACCTTGTGTAGTCGACATCAATATTGCTCGACTCCTAGTCAACTCCAGCTTTTCTTCGACTTCCAGTATCTGCCACTGCAGCCTTTTGGTTGACTAGCAGCATAGTTTACTGTCTGCTAACTTAAAGACTTTTGCTCTCTGCTCTCCGACTCCCGGCCTTCTGCTGTAGGGTTCAGACTCTGCCTCGTAGAACTGTAAGTTTTCATCCTCATTCTCCTGTTCCTTGCCTGGCTGAGAGAACTATGACTGTATCCGAGGACCAGTAACATGGAACCCACAGAGGTCAGTCAAAAACTCGGTACATATGAGGCCAGGATTGAAGGCCTAGACCACCGCATGTATTAGTTTCCTTAGGCCTTACAGACTCTGCTAGTTCGCACTGATCCTGCACGCCATGCAGCTCCTGAACCTTCTGCTCCTGTTCAAGTAGAGACCTCTACTTCTGTGCCCACCATGAGACTACCTCCTCCCCCTCATTATGGAGGTGACCCTGCTGCGTGTAGAGGTTTCTTAAATCAATGTTCTATCCATTTTGAAAAAACATCCCACTTGTTTCTATCCAACAGAGCTAAGGTGGGATATGTGATTTCTTTGTTAATGGACCGTGCCCTTGCCTGGGTTTCCCTTCTATGGGAGAGAGGCACTTCACTGGTAAACAACTATTCAGAATTTGCCCGCAATCTTTGCCAAGTCTTTGACCTTCCTGGCAGAGCAGGGACCACTTCTTCATCTCTATTCACCATTAGACAAGGCTCACGTTCATTATTGGAATATGCAATAGAATTCCGTACCTTTACGGCAGGGGTTAATTGGAACAATGAAACCCTGGTCTCTGCATTTAATAATGTACTGTCTGACCGTCTAAAGGATGAACTAGCTGCCAGAGGTCTACCCTTGGAATTGAAGGATCTTATTGCCTTTGTCTCCTGCATAGATCTGAGACTTAGGGAGAGACAACTCCAGCGGGATCGCATCAGGAGACCTCCTGTTAAATAGGCACCTAAATTATCTCCTCCGGAACCTCCAGTCATTCCCCCTTCTGAGGAGCCCATACAAATAGGGTCCATGGGGTTGAGCAAGGAGGAAAAGCGGGAAAGAAGAAGACAAAACCTATGACTGTACTGCTGAGGAGAGGGACATTATGCCCACAACTGTCCCAAGAAGAAGGGAAATGCTTGCACCTAGAGTGGGTCAGTGGACCTGCTTTAGGTGTAATTGCTCATACCCCTAAGTCAGAGGGAGATCGTTTACTGATTCCTAAGGAATTGTCTTGGCAGGATCTTCATGTTTCTACTACTGCCTTAATAGACTCTGAAACAGCAGGCTCATTTATTGATGAGACTTTCTGCAAAAACCAAGGGATACCATGTCTTGTCAAAAATCAACAGGCCATTGATGGGAGGCTGCTTCGACCCTCTACTATTACTCTAGAGACTCAATCCTTGCATGTCAAAGTAGGACCCCTGCATTCTGAGACACTGAGATTTCACGTCCTTACTTCTCCTTCCTGTCCAGTCATTCTGAGATACTCCTGTTATCTCTACATAATCCACATATTAACTGGCAAAGTGGCCAAATTGTCTTTTGGCGTTCCTACTGCTCACATCATTGACTGGAGTCTGTGAACCCTTTATGTATTCTGTCAGTCCAAGTATCTGTTCCTGAGATTCCTGAGCACTACCAAGAATTCACAGATGTCTTCAGCAAAAAGGAGACTGACAAATTGCACCTCATAGAGATTTGGACTGCCCTATAGATCTTCTGCCTGGCATCATTTCTCCACGAGGTAGAGTCTACCCTCTATCCTTACCAGAGACCACGGCTATGGGGGAGTATATCCAGGAGAACTTAAAAAGGGTTTCATTCAATGGTCCACTTCCCCGGCAGAAGCGGGGTTCTTCTTTGTCAGGAAAAAAGAGGGAGACCTTCATCCTTGTATTGATTATAGAGGCCTCAATAAAATCACAATAAAAAACACCTACCCCCTATACGCCCTACCTCTTATATCTGAACTGTTTGACCTACTTAAGGGGTCTAAGGTGTATATGAAATGGGAATTACGTGGAGCTTACAATTTGATCCGGATAAGACAAGGAGACAAGTGGAAGATGGCATTTAATACTCGCTCAGGGCATTATGAGTATAAAGTCATGCCCTTCGGCATCTGCAATGCCCCTGCCTTCTTTCAGGAGTTTGTAAATGAATGCCTCAGGAACTTTCTACAGCACTTTGTTATAGTCTACTTAGATGACATACTAATAAGACAAATAAAATGACCCCCTGTTAAGTATACACTATTGACCAACAATGAAATTGGGGATGGATTGGCTTGGGGATCTATGGATACTGAGGCATTATATTCCTCCATACCCCATTAACTAGGGTTTGAGGCTGTGAAGTTTCACCTTGAGAAGTATCCAAACTATTCCATAGATCTGAATAAATTTTTGATAGATGCAATTTGGTATCTATTGAAACATAATTTTGTTAAATATAATGGAACATTTTATTTACAGAAGTTGGGCACCTAAATGGGTACAAAGTTTGCTCCGTGCTTTGCCAACCTCTATGCAGGCTGGTATGAGGAAACATATATTTATGGGATAAATAATATCTATAGATCTTGTATACAGTTCTTTTCAAGATACATCGATGACCTCATATTTGTGCGGCAGGGCCTGAAGATAGACTTTGTTGCATTTAATGAGACTTTAAACAATAATAGTTTCAATCTGCATTTTACTTTTGAGTTTAAAAGTCAAAGGATAACATTCTTGGACTTGGAATTATTTTTTGATGGCCATAGAATTCAGAGCACGGTATACAGAAAGCCCATAGTGGGCAATACATTGTTACATGCTGAGTCATGCCAGTCTAAGCATGTGATTAATGGTATACCAAAGGGTCAATTCCTTAGAGCTCATAGAAATTGTTCTACTATAAGCAAGTTTAATAATCAGTCAGAACAATTTAGAGATTGTTTTTTGTAAAGAGGGTATCCAATAAATTTAATTAATTCAGCTTATGAATATGCTTTAAAAAACGAATGGTCTGATTTGTTATCTCATAAACCAAAGGTCAAAGAAATAAGAAAGTATAATTTAAAGTTCATTACCAATTATAGTTTGGAGTTTGGTAGTATATGTAACATCATAAGAAAAAATGTACCTGTCTTTAGGAGTGATAATACTTTTAACCAGGCATTACAACAACCATGTTACTTTATAGCTAGGAAGGCTCCCACATTAGCAAATAGATTGTCACCAAGCTCTTTCAGGAGCAAACCCAAGGCAGTGCCCACTTGGTTATTTACAGTGGGCATGATCAAATGTGGTGCCAGAAAATGCCTAGTGTGTAATTATGTGCAAACGGTTAGTGTTGATAAGTCCCCAAATACAAATATACAGTATCATATTTGACAACACATCAATTGCCGTACAATATATATAGTGTATGTTACAACATGCACAAAGTGTGGTCTACAGTATGTGGGCCGCACAGCTAAAACATTAAAAGAAAGCATATAAGAACATAGTTTGGGGATCAAAAAGAGGGACATTACGAAACCAACGGCGAGACATTTTGTAGAATGCTCTGACGGTTACATAACCTTTTTCTCCTTTCAGGGGGTAGAAAGGGCTTATTTAAATGAGAGAAGTGGAGATATTATGATTCATTTAGATAAAGCTGAATTTAAATGGATCGTTGAGATGAATACCCGTTCACCTGTGGGGCTCAATGCTAACCATGATGTGTCTCTGTACGTACACCGATAGTAAACTGTTCAAAATTTATAGATCATAATTGTATTTTGAATACATTTTTTGCTTAATCGGAGAGACACTTTTTACTTCATAAGTCTCAAATTGCATTGGAATGTGCCTATTTAAAATAGTTGACCTATACCAGATGATGTGTAGAGGATACTTGTTCATACGAGTTAATTTCACATTACGTATGAAGTTTCTTGTATGCAACAGAGGATGTGGATATGAATGTGTTAAATTTACAAATATCACATTTTCAATGCTCCATCATGATAGTGGTTGCTTTTAATTGGTTTTAATGTGTGTGTTCTTTTTGCACATAGTGATGTCTTTATGCATATATGGGGTTTGAAGCAAACGTAATTAATCAACATAAGAGAGCCTCTCTGTATAGCATATAGACAACCCATTCAGTGAGTGGTCAGTTTGAATTAATTGGACACCAGTGATTGGTTAGGATGTGTGAATTGTTAGGGGTTGGTCACTATATATGTTGTATTTGTATACACGCATAACATGTCCTATGAATCAGTGTGTCTCATACGAAACACATTAGGCAGTTAGCGTGTTTCTTTTGTACTCCAGGGTACTTCAGGTGTTATATCAGACAAAACCATTTTGTTTATACTGTTTTTATATAATAAAAATCATCTTTTAAAATTTGGAGTCAAGTGGCTGTTTGAAGATCATCGGACCCGTGGAAGCTCTCCCAACCTGTGTCGTCTTGTCTGTTGGAACCGCTGTCCTGGGTTGTTTGGAGATGCTCTGGGTCTACGGACTGAATGCCCTTCAGTGAGTTCAATACCATTTGTTTTAACTAATACGTATATAAGTAGCTTTCCTTTTTGATTGTCTGTGGGTAGCTTGTGGATAGTGAGTGAAGTATCACCATACAGTGGACTTATTTGAATGAGGGGTTCCTGAGGGGCTGCTACTACTACTGGGGCTAGATGTCGATGCAATTCTACTGCTGCTACTACTAGGTGACAAAGGTGCAGCACTTCCAGCAACAACAGAGGCACTCATCATAACTAAGGTTGTGGATGTTAAAAACCTGTGTTGTTGTTGTTGTTGCTGCTGCTGGTTACTCAACACAAGTGTATGTGGCTGAGTGGGACTTGGACTTGGAAGCGGCAATGATGTTGATTATGACTAACAGAATGACTGTAACTTTCTTCCATCTTTGCTTGTCCAGTGTCACAGTTTCAAATGTTTTTCACAAACAGTTTATAGACAAGCACAGTGCTCCTTTTCAGTGATGGAAGATTGAGCCTTTGCATTTCTTCTAAATTACTGACCATGTCATCATCTCTCTCACTTTCAACCTCATCTGAACAAGAAGAACATTCTGGAGGGATATATTCTAGATATACATCATCAGTCATCATTAGGTCATCCTCAGCATTGACCACCACTTCTTGCCCTCTACAATTTTATTCTTCTAATAGTTTAGAGGTGTCAAGCAATTTCATTTTACTTTTACTTTCACACAGTTTGGTACTTCTTTGAGGACAGGTGTTTTGGTGCTTATTTGTCTCCCTGTCAAATACAGCAGTTTGTTAAGCTACTACATCTTCCTCTATTATGCCATTGCCATCATCATCACTAGAATGTGACTCTTTGTCATCTTCTTATGTTTTTTTTATACTGGAGCTGGTGATGGTGGAACTTTTTGTGGGACCTTGACAAACTGCATAAGTCCTGGGAGGAGAGGGATTATCATCATTTATTGGACATGCTACAGCATCCATGGCTCCCATGTCCCTGCACTGCTCTACCTTTCACCCTCCCTCTGCCCCTTGTTCGTTTGCTGGACATTACTCAACTGTGTTGTGTTTTTACTCTAAAATACACAACACAAATGATAGAGTATAATGTCTTGCCTTAGCCTTCAACAAAATTCTCAATGTCATCTGTTACCTATCAAGTCTGCCTCAGTCACACAGCTCCTGTCAGGGCCCCAGTCAGATGTCTGTCTCCTAAAATATTTATTTATTTATTTATTTATAAATTGTCTGCCCTATCGTATCACAGCATTTCCAAAAAAAAATTAGAACTAAAAAACAAGATCAACAACTTCTTTACCCAGACTTCCCCAGCATGGTGATAATAACAGCAAGATCAACAAGGAAATTGGACTGAAACTGCCTGTGTCTTTCAAATCAAATTAGTCAGAAATCGGCGAATAATGGCACTTTTCACTTGGCTAATAATTTCCTGCGAAAAGTGCAGATTTTCTTATTTTTTGCCTAGCTCATTCTATTGAAATCCATGGGAACATTGAATTTATGCACAACACATAGCAAATATTATTATATTTCCCAAAGGCATAGTATTAAAGGGGTATGAGGGTGCCTGTGTTGGTGGAATGTGGAGAAAGAATCAGCTGAACAAGTGTGTTTTTGGGAAGTTTGTTTACTGGGATTGGGGGGCAGTTAATACAAAATGAATCCTACATACAAATAAAAAACCAAAAGACATGGTATAAAAGGGGCCTGAGGGGTGGGTTGGTGGGTGGAGTCTGGGGAACAAATCAGTTGAACAGGGAATTTGTTTTGGGGGGGTTATTGACTAGTATCAGGGGGACAGCTAATTAAAAAATAAATAAATAATTAAGACATTTGTATGTAAAGTGATAGAGACAGGAACCCCCTGACATAAGCTGCCACTGGGGTGGACTGATACTTGACTTTCTAGAGTATTTTGTAGAGGATGATTTGTTAGATTTGTTGTTAGAGGCCTAAGCACTGAGAAATCATTGATTTGTAGGACTTAAGCTTGTTTGGCACAAGTCATAAGGAAACATTGATTTGTAGGATGTAGGCTTGTTAGAAACAAACCCTGAAAACATTGTTTATTTGTTGTAGGGCTATGTTTTTTAATTTAAGTTTTTTTTAAAGCACAAGCCCTGAGAAAAAAATGCGATGTCCTGTTGGTCAGTAGTCACTGGCCATTGTCAAATGTCCTGATGTAGATGCGGAATTTGTGACTGCTGTTCTTACTGCTGCTGAGTTGTTTAAGCAACAGGATGATTAGGCATCTGAAAGGGAATGGTATCAACAACAGCAGTAACTTGATGGATGAGGAAGGTTCCACTTGCCATGACTAGCTCCAGTGATGCACCTGAGGAAGTAGCAGCACAATAAGTATCTCCCAGTATATGTAGAGAAAAGAAGAAGTTGGCCAATAATTCTTCTACACCTGCTCCTCCTTCAAAATCATGGATATGTTGTTATTAGAATATAAGTCTTTCCCTTGAGAGAATGAACTGCGGCTCAGCAATTGTAATGTGCACAGTGTATGTGGGAAATAACATCTGGGGGCACAACTGTATCCAAAAACCATGACACCAGAAACCAAATACTGTGGCTGTCACTATACCCCTTGTCCAATCCCCACTAAGGACACATGACAACTTGCTGGCAGTTTAATAATAACGATGAACCCACCCTGCCACAACCTTAGCATATTCTGTAGGATGGAATCTCCTAAAATGCCGCTTGATGCCCTGCTTGCGATTCTCCTCCACCACACTGGCATGTGTGGTCAGTGTACCACACAGTGTGCAATGGGTGGAGATGAACTACCACATCCTAACATCAACAGAGTGGCTATCATTTGGCAGGGGAAGTAATGATGAACGAGGTGGATTGAAGAAGATTTAGTTACCATGATGGCAAGCTAGTTGTTTCACTCGTCATGGAGCTTAAAGTCTCAGCCTGGTTTGCTCTTTTCTTCCTCCTCTTTGATCTCCGCCTCACCTCTTGTTGCCTTTCTGGAGAGTCAGGGGGTACACCAACAGTGGTGCTTGATTTCTGTTTTCAGATTTTCCCGTGAAAAAGAGGACAAAAACTTGGTTTTTACAGAATTTCTTGTGGGAACACAGCAACAACTTTCTCCCATCCCTACTGATGATGACAAGAGGGTAACTTTCTACTTCTGGACATTTTTCCTTGTCCAGGGTCATACTTTTCAATTGTTTTCTCAGTTTATAGGCATAGTGTTCCTTTTCAGTGTTGAATGATTGAGCCTTTGCCTTTCAGCTAATTTTCTGGCCATGTCGTTATCTCTCTCGCTCTCAACTACATCTGTATCTGAAGAAGAAGAGGATGCTGGAGGGATATATTCTAGATCTACATAATATTATTGATGGTGGTGGATCATTTTATATGAGGAGGAGAAGGATCATCATCATCATTTATTGCACATGCTGCAGCAACCATGGTTGCATTCAGTTTTTGGACTACAGTCAGTAGTGACTGAGATTCAGCCAACTCTGGAAAGAACTTGGATCACAGCTGCCTGTAACGTCTCAGTCACACAAGATTGTGAGGTATTTGGGGTAAATCTCCCTTGCTCCCTTCACAAACACCTAGATTCCCCTAACACAGGGAAAAGTATGCAGAAATTAATGTAGATCACATCTGTCTGTATCTTCTCGGACACACCAGGATTTTGGGTATTTGGAGTAAATTTCCTTTCTCCCTTTTCACCTCCAAACTCACCTTTCACAGAAAACAGCCAGCTCAGGAAGGAAATTAGATCTATCTCAGATTTTTATAAGGTCTCAGAAATTAAATGACTTGTTAGGCCTTAATATAAGTTAGATGATGATAATTCCAGAGCTCAAAAAACTCCTTGACTCTTCTAACTTCTCAGGGCATTGTTCTTACATTCAACAACCATGGGCTTCTCTAAGCAACTGACTGATGGTCAGAAAATAAAGATAATTGACTCTTACAAAGCAAAGCAAGGCTATTAAAATATATATCAATTCTTCCTGCTTGCAAACTGCATAAACTCTGCAATACCCATCTGTCCATTGTAACAGAGTCTATCCCTAACTTGGGCCTGGTGGACTCCTATAAATATCTTGGTATGTGGCTTGACTCCAAACTCACCTTTGGTCTTCATATTGATAAATCGACATAAAACTGTATCCCAAAATTGGTGCTTTATTTAGAAACAAATCCTGTTTAAGTCTCCTGGTGAGAAAATGTATTGTACAACAGATGTTAATACTAGTCATGGGCAATGGTGACGTAAGATATGTTCCCGCACCACACTCTCATCTTGCGTAACTTGACACTGTATAACTCATTATGCTGTTTTATCCTCCAGTGTAATTACACAACACATTTTTGTGATATTTATGAAGAATTAAATTGGCTAACACTTGAATCTATATGTACCCTTACCCTCTTTCCTAGTTTATAACCACTTCTATAGGAAGCTACTAGACTACCTGAGCAGTATGCTCACTCCATATCTCCATACTAACTATAACCTCCGCACTACAACACACTACAAGAAAGAAGCCGGTCGGTCTGTCTTCTCTTTCAGAGCTCTGAAAGTCTGGAATAACCTGCTAGAAAAAAATCAGATATTCTCCCAGTCTAAAAATGACTGCTTCTTTAGATCTAAAAACAATGTTACTGTATATACATTTTTATTATGCATGTTTGTGTGTGTTATATATAGAAATGTGCAAAAATTTTAAGTGTGAAAAAATGCTGTTAAGTAAGAATGCTTTCAAAAATAGACAAGTTAATAGTTATATTATTCAATTAACAAAATGCATAGTAATTGAACAGAAGAAAAGGCTAAGTCAAATCAATATTTAGTGTGACCACCCTTTGCTTTCTAAACAGTATAATTTCTTCGCGTACACTTGCACACAATTTTTTAAGGAAATCGACTGGTAGGTTGTTACAAACATCTTGGAGAACTAGCCTCAGTTGCTTCTCTCACTTCATGTAATCCCAAACAAACTCGATGATGTTGAGGTCAGGGTTCTGTTGGGGCCATACCATTACTTCCAGGGCTCTTTGTTCTTCTTTACACTGAATATAGTTTTTAATGACTTTAGCTGTATGTCTGGGGTCATTGTCATGCTGCAGAATAAATTTGGGGCCAATCAGATGCATCCCTGATGGTACTGCGTGATGGATAAGTATCAGTCTGTACTTCTCAGCATTGAGGAAACCATTAATTCTTCCCAAATTGCCAACTCCATTTGCAGAAATACAGCCCTAAACTTGCAAGAAACCTCTATCATGCTTCACTGTTCCTTGCGGGCTCTCATTCAAATTTTGCCACATCAGACTAGAGCACTTGTTGCCATTTTTCTGCACCCCAGTTCCTGTGTTTTCGTACACAGTTGAGTTGCTTTGCTTTGTTTTCACATCAGAGATATGACATTTTTGCTGCAAGTCTTCCATGAAGAACACTTCTTACCAGGCTTCTCTGGACAGTAGATGGGTGTACCAGGATCCCACTATTTTCTGCCAATTCTGAGTTCATGTCACTGCTGGACATCTTATGATTGTGAAGGGAAGTAAGCATGATGTGTCTTTCATCTGCTGCACTTGGCCAACCACTGCATCTATGGTTCTCAACTTTGCCCGTTTCTTTGTGCTTGGACAGCATATCTTGAAACCCCTGTCTGCCTTAAAATTTCTGCCTGGGAGAGACCATGCTAATGCAGTATAACTACCTTGTGTCTTGTTGCTGTGCTTACCATGTCTTGCCATGGTGTATGACTTTTGACATGAAACTGTCTTCAGCAACCCCACCTTTTTAACTGAGTTTGGCTGTTCCTCACCCATTTTTATTGCTCCTATACAGCTGCTTCTGTTTCAGTTAATTATTGTGTTTCAACCTACATATTAAATTGATGAGCATTAGCTATTAGCTATATGCCTACAACATCCCAGAATCTGTGCAAATGGTCCTAGAAGATCTGATGCTGTTTTGAAGGCAAAGGGTGGTAACACCAAATATTGATTTGATTTAGACTTTTCCTATGTTCGCTTACTATGTATTGTGTTAATTGATACAAAATAAACTACTAACATGTCTGTTTCTGAAAGCATTCTTACTTTACAGTATTTTTTCACCCCTGCTAAACCTTTTGCACAATTCTATAAATGCACAACGCTTTGCCGTTAACACGCGAGGACATACTTGAAAACAAGTGAAATCTCAATGTATTCTTCCTGGTAAAACATTTTTCTAAATGCAAATTTCCACTGTCCAAAATGTAATTAAGAAATGGAAATTAAGGGGAGCTGTTGAATTCACAACATGACCTGGAAGACCAAGAAAAATGTTCCAAAAATCTGCTCATATACTGTTCAGGAATGCAAAGCAAACCCCCATATCACTGCAAAGACCTGCAGGAAGGTTTAACTGGTGTGGGAGTAGAAGAAAACCTTACCTGTGATCTCATAACAAAATTCAGCATCTGTAGTATGCAACACAACAGGTGCTCAGGTCTGATGAAGGTAATCTCTTTGGCTGCAATCACCAAAAAGTTAATTTGGGCAAATAAAGGAGAAAGAAGCATTGAAAAAAAGAACACATTGCCAACCTTAAAGCATGGGCTGGATCTATTATGCTTTGAGTTTGTCTGGCAGTCAGTGACAGTGGAAATATTGTACAGATAGAGAGAAGTATGGACTCTAAGCTCAACAAATCCTGGATGCTCATGCCCCAGTCAATGAAGAAACTGAAAAGAGTTTGGATATTACAAGACAATAATCCAAAATATCCCTCAAAATCTACCATTAACTACTTCAAGAAACAAATCCTTAAAGTTTTGGTATGGCCTTCACAGTCCTCAGACTTGAATATTATTGAAATTATGTAGATCTCAGATCTAGAACCATTCTTCACAATGAAGAGTAAAAAAAAAAAAAAAGCAAGAAAAGAGAGACTGTTATCTGGCTATAAGGAAGGTTTGGAGGCTATAGTTTATGCCAAAGAGAGTGAAATATATATGAACTAGTTGAAGAGCCCATTACACAGGCCACAGTGCCACTGCCAGCCGGTCAGGGGGCAGTCATGCACAGTAGAGACTGCCCACGCCACAGATGACGCCACGGATCATACAGTGCCAGTCGGTCGCGGTGCTGTCATGCTCAGTAGAGACTGCCTGCTCCGCGGCTGATACAGAGCTGGACGCTCCTTTGGAGAGCCCAGCTCTGTATCAGCCTCATCATGGGCAGTCTCTACTGTGCATGACTGCAGCACGCTCAGCACTTTCTACTGCTCTTGACTGCTTTGTTACACACATTTTAGAGAATTATTATATAGGATGTTAGGAATGATGATACACTATCTGACACAATATTTGATCCACTGGTATCAACAGAACCACCCATGCACTGTATTCTTGTTCTCTACTGGGGAATTCAGGTGGATCAATTAAAGTGACAGTGTCACTGATTTGCTTAACTGTGCTCAAGCAGATATTCTAAAAATATGAGGAACTTTTGTATAAAAGCAAACAGGAACAATTCTGAGGCAAGCCATCTGTATCTTAGGGAAAATAGAAAAAAAATCTTTGATTTTAACCCCTTGATACTGGGCTGCAGAGAACTGAAAACAAATTCTTGCCATGGAGAGGTTTATGTTGTTGACCAGTGGGCTCTAATCAGTCTATGGGCAGTGCGCCACATTTGTTATTTTAATTATATTATTTCATTTTTTAAGTTTCACTTTGTTTTTATACCAAGTACATTTTTTTAAAATATTAAAGCTTATGCATACTTACTGGTAAAACATTTTCTAAATAAATACAAAATATTTTTGACTATCCCTGCACCACTGTATTTTTAGACCAGGGTTTTTTGTTCTATATTTTAGATTCCAATAGCATAAGAGTAGAGCTTTCAGTGTAAATAAGCTAGTAATTGGCTGTGGGCAGGCTTAGTTGTAAATCAATTTGAGTGATTGGTTTAGCATGAAAACTTATCTGTATATCTTTGCTCTTAACTCTTCAGTAGAATTCACACAGTTGTAGCTCAGCAAAAATTAACTGATTTTTCCAGATAGGATTAAGAATTAGAGTGTGGGATGTTTGGAAAACTCACCCAATAATCCTTCAGTAGGGATTAATAGCATAGCTGAAAAAGAGAACACAGTGATATTAACATGCATATATTAACTTCAGATGCCTGACAATGCTGGACTGTGATGGTTCAGTTAAAATGGAGCAGAAATACACCAAACTAAAATAACCTTTAATTTTTTATTTCATATTAATTTAGTAACAAACGAGAAAAAAATAGTCCATATGCATATTCTCACCTTGTTGTTGTATCAAAATGCAATGGATTACATGAAAATAGAAAAATTCCACAAGCTAAATATACCAATGGGGACAAATGAAAATTCCCAATTATATAAATGAGGCATCTTACCCATTAAATGCTAGAGATTAGTGTTGAGCGAGCGTGCTCGGCCGATGCTCGGATCGGCTCGAGCATCGCTCTGCTCGGCACATGGCGGTACTCGTACGAGTACCGCCATGTGCTCGCCCGACATGTTCGGGTGAAGAGGATCTGTGCCGGAAGAGGCACAGATCCGAAGACGCTCCGCTGGACCACCAGGGAATGGAGGTACGGGGGCATTGCGGAGATGAAGGGGGCATTGCGGAGATGAAGGGGGACATTGTGGAAGAGGGGCATAGACTCTATGCCCCTCTTCCACAATGTCCCCCTTCATCTCCGCTATGCCCGTCTTCCACAATGTGCCCCTTCATCTCCGCTATGCCCCTCTTCCACAATGTCCCCCTTCATCTCATATGCCATAGAGGAGATGAAGGGGGACATTGTGGAAGAGGGGCATAGCGGAGATGAAGGGGGACATTGTGGAAGAGGGGCATAGACTCTATGCCCCTCTTCCACAATGTCCCCCTTCATCTCCGCTATGCCCCTCTTCCAAAATGTCCCCCTTCATCTCCGCTATGGCATAGGAGATGAAGGGGGACATTGTGGAAGAGGGGCATAGCGGAGATGAAGGGGGACATTGACCAGGCACCCTCCGCTCATCAGAGCAGGGGGTGCCTGGTTTAATGCTCGAGTGCTCCCATTCATTTGAATGGGGCTCGGGTGCTCGGCCGAGCACTCGAGCATCAGGGGGTGCTCGGTCAGAGCACCCGAGCACCCGAGCATCGGGGTGCTCGCTCATCCCTACTAGAGATGTCTGAAATGTGTTTTAGAGCAGTGAGTTAGAGACCTCTCTAACATTTCAATAATTTTAAATTTGGGGAATATTTACTTATTGTTTATGGGGCAATTAGTTTGAATAATATTTGCTCTAACTTTCATTGTACATGTCACCCAATGTATTTATTCTATTGACCAGGCGTTCTCAAACTAACAGGTCAACATCTGAGGATTTCCCTTGTTCAGTACTAAGCCTCTGATTAACGTATATGTGATCCATCAGGGAAATTCTCAAGGTCTGACCTATAAATGTTCTGTGACCCTGAGGACAGGGTTTGAGAGCCATTGCACTACTTAAACTTTCTTGAACCATATTCCTTTGTCAGGCAGTGCTTCAGATTTTCAAAGTTTAATAAAAATGAAAATATAAACACATCATAAAAGAGTTTATTAATCTTCAAAATAAGTAACCTTCAAAATCAGGTGCTTTTTCTCACCATAAAGTGTCTAATTATTATTTATTAAGAGAGTTCCTGAGAAAGCTGAACAGATCCAGAAATGCACCTTGAGTATTTGCCAATAGTTTTAGCTCTCTGTTTTGCAAGCCCTTGTACCCTACACCTGTGAGTTTTCTCCCACCCTGCCAGTAGCCCCATACATTTCAGAGATGCTGAATTCAGTTAAAAGCAGAAGGAGAAAGTATTAACCCCACCTAGGAGACTCAACATCATGACTGATGCTTCTTGGAGTGGTATAGGTCTTGCTACTATTGCTTGTGGCTTGAGTATGCTGCTAGAGAACATTCAGTGTCTGAGATACCATTGTCCTGGCTGAAAGAGTGTTGCCAACTGCAAGGTAGAATGTGTGACCCTATTTGAGCTAGGATCAAGACCAGGATAGCTACTCCAGAAGACTGAGGGGAGGCTGTAGTAGAAGTGACAGGATAAATTGAAAAAACTGGAAGACAAGCAGCAACCTCTGTAGACAGATAACAGATGGCTAATAGATTATGTTGACTGGAACACCCGATTAGAGCAAACTGAGAGTAGTATGCTGTTTGGAACAGCTGACAGTGTCAGACTGAGAGGAGCATACTGACTAGAGGAGCTGATGGTGGCAGGCATGGGGTAGTGGATTGTCTTAACAGATGAGAGCTTTGCAATTGGTGTAGGCGAAAACTGAGAAAAATTTCCTGCATGACTTTTTTCGCAAACGTTTTCTGCTTTTCACCCATGAAAAAGTTTCCTCCTTTTTGCCAATTTATCAAATTTTTTTGCCTATATTTCCTATAGGTACTACATTTCCCACTGCAATATTACTTCTTCTGAGGGCTGTAGTTTACCAATAAGTGGCTGAAAGTCAAAGTTGTGAATCCTACAGCAACGTATGCCTTCAAAAATGTGTTAGCATGCAGAATGCATTTGTCCTTTGCCTTCAACACTTCAGTGACACTGGCACATATTCATCATGATGGTGTCAAGTAATAAAAAAAAATAAAGTATAACCTACAATGTTGCAGATGTGTATTGTAGTGGTGGTGGTGGTGGGGGACTGGTTGTTATGGTGTGATTTGTGTATGTATATAGTTTTTACCATTGTCATCTTTGCATCAGATCTCTATCGTCCTTCTCAGATTTATTGACACATATTACTTGTTGCTCATAGCAGTGGTCCCAAGTGGGGTAGATGGTGGAAACCCTTCTTCACATCCCTCCTCTACCTCCTCATCTGTGCTGCTGTTAATATATTTGTTCTTGCTTTGTCTGTCATGTGTGGTTTCTGCTACCTGATACACAAATGGTAAAAGATGTTGGTTCATTTTTAAGAATGTTAGTCTCCCAACATTGCTGCTCGATAGCCATATCCTGCGGTCATTGACAATATAACCAGCCACACAATATAACCAGCCACACTGAAAAAACTCTTAGACTCAAAACTCGCTGGAGGACAACTGAGGGTTTCCACTTCAGTATGTGTCAATGCTGGACACACACACTACTTTGTTTGCCAGTAATCCATGGGGGTCATTGTTTCTGCCTAAAATGTAGCTATCGTGCAAGTATGCAGAAACCATGTCACATGCAGTGGGACCACTTCTAAGAGCTACACGGTGTTCCTGTGTGTCAGTTACCAACCCATTCACAGGAAGCAAGTCCCAAAGAGATGTGCTGCCACCACCACCACCACCAATGTTGGTTTTTTGTCACCCCTGCTGAGACCCATGAATTGCTCTGTGTTCTGAATGGGATATTCTGGTTGATGATGAAGCTGCTTCTGCTGGTTGAAATGCTTTGCTGCCTTCCTTTTCACTATACAGTATAGATATTTGTTGTGCCCTCACTTTCTCCCTCTTATCCTTCACAATGCAACCCTCCACTCGATCAATAAGCATGTCTCCATATTCCTTGACAGAATCCGATTCCTCAGAGAGTTGCTGCTGATTGTCATGACTCCTTGTTGTGACAAATTGCTGATGGGCCTTTGGCAGAAATTCTGAAATGTTGTGTTTGAAACGGGGGTCCAGCAAAGTCGCAACAACATATTCCTCATTGCTTTTAATGGTGTCACGGTAACTAAGGCAAATAATCACACAACATAGTACAAGTACGTTTAACCAGTTTATTGAAGAAAATAATAGTAACAATAGAAATAATATGAATGATTATAAGAGTGAACACTTCCTTGCCCTTGGGGAGACAGGCGTAAGGACTATGTAGTCCACTACTCAAGCTGACACTGAACTGCAATTGGATAATTGATAACACGGGTACCGAACCAGGCTTGGCTCTCACCTGGAACACAAGGAATAGTAATGGAGAGTACCCAGACAACCTCCTGAGAGATATGTCAGAGGATAGTGCACAGCAATGTACAGCAAGGTACTGAACAAAGGCACACAGTGGAGGTGCACTAGGAGGCTGCCAAATACGTAATTGCGGTAGCACAGTGTGAACCCAGAGTTAGACAGGCAGAGACAGCAGGGAGCACACAAAGGTAGTGTACCAGGAGGCAACTGGTGAAGCGATATCGGTAACACTACAAGCCCTGGGGCAATAGGATCGCACAGTGCGGCGGCAACAAACAACGCTACCAGTAAGGAGAGTTGTACCGGCAAGGTAGTGCCTGGAGGCAAAGGAATCACACAATGTGGACGCAACTAGCAACACTACAGGCAGGGTAGTAGATACACTGAATAGGTAAAGCGTGCCTACAGCTATACCTGGGGGCAGTGCTAGTCAGACATGAGCGAGAGTAGCACGGAGCATAGGTCAGATAAGCCACAGTCAGGAACCAGATCAGGTAGTCAGCCACAGCAGGGGTCAGCACACAGCGGGTAGTTGGACAAGCCAGAGTCATACATGGATCAGTTAGTCAGATGGAGCCAAGGTCAGACACTGGATCAGATAGTCAGACAGGCCAAGGATCGAGAACCAGGAGATATTTAACTCCAAGCAAAGGTCAAAACAAACAACACTGGAATGCGCACAGAAACACCATGAAAGAGCGACTAAGCATAGTTCGAAGGAAGGTTGTAATGCCGCCACAGGGGGTGGAGCAATCTAGGCCACGCATACAGGAAACTACAAAATAGCGAGCGGGCCTCAGAGATGCACTCCCGCCAATAGTGGCAGACCAGAAGATGCGTCCAGAACTCACCACCGGATAGCAGAGCAGGCAAGGAATCACGGGTACCATGATAGTACCCCCCTTCAATGATCCCCTCTCCACAGGGAAGATCCAGGCTTATGGAGAAAACGAGCATGAAATCTGTGAATTAACTCGGGAGCGTGAACATGCCCATAAGGTACTCAGGAACACTCCTCAGGTATCACGGTGCCCGTGATCCCTGAGCGACATTGTTACTTCCGAGATTACACTGGCTACGTTCTTATTGGCTCTGGGTTATTGATCCTCCCAGGGCTTGCCTTTAAATATGCCCTCCTGTCACTATATCGGTGCCCTTTCGTGGTGTACCCGTATCTAGTGACTAGTTGTTCTTGTTTCCTGTTTCCGTGTATGATCCAGCACGCCTGACTACACTTGTGCCTGAGGCTCTTGTGATCCTATCCCTTTGCTGACTTGGACTGTCTGACTAACGCCTTGTGTACCGAACTGGCTTGGCAGAGTATCTGATTCCGTTACCGACTAGGACTGGCTGACTAATTCCGTGTGTACCGAACCGGCATGGCTGAGTATCTGATTCCGTTTCTGACTAGGACTGGCTGACTATCCGTTACAACGATCTGGCTGGGCTAGTGTTGTCTCAGTTTACCCTAGTGACCTAGGGTCATTACATCGCCAGCATCTGGTGACTGTTGTCTCAGTTAACCCTAGCGTGCTAGGGTCCCGTCACTGCCCGAGTCCGGTCTGCGTTGCCCCCGATTACCCTAGCATTCTAGGGTTCAGTCACTATAAGTGCCACAGTCGTGTTGCCTCCATTAACCCTAGTGTGCTAGGGCCTAGTCACTGCCTGAGTCCATTCTATGTTGTCTCCATTAACCCTAGTGTTCTAGGGTTCAGTCGTTGCCAGAGTACTGCCTGTGTTGCCTCCGTTTACCCTAGTGTTCTAGGGTTCAGCCTAGAACTAGGGATTGCCCTTCAGTCACCCATCGCCTGTGTCACCTATTGCGGTGTAGGGCTGTTGAGGATATTATTGTTCCTGTACCTTGCTGAGAATTTGCCTACAAGTCCAAGATCATTATTTTTGTTTGCTGACTATTACAGTGTTTGTAGTTTCTCTCTGACCTGCATCAGATCTGGAAAGTACTTGGTACGGACCTTATCTGGACCTGAGTGGAGATATTGTACATTATTTTCAATAAAGCTTTTAACCTTACCAAACTGTCTGAGTGTTCTTTTACAAACAGTATCAAACTGTGACAGCACTTGGGGTATTAAATCTAAAGGCCGAATATAGTATTAATGGTACTGTGCTGTCAGAGACAAAAGAGGAAAGGCATTTGAGAGTAATTATTTGTATTACTTACAGTTAGGTAAACAATGTAAAAATAGTGGAAAATGCAAGCAGGGTGTTGGGTTATATAGCTAGAGGCATTAGATGCAGAAAGAGGAAAGTGGTCATGTCACTCTATGGATCTCTGGTTAGACTTCATCTACAGTATTGTGTACAGTGCTGGAGACCTTATCTCTACTTTTCGAGGATATTCCTGCCATGAGAGGCAAGTGCTGTTTTTCATTGCTTTCTTTTTTGGGCCAAAATATATTTCCAATTCCTTGTCTCCAGCTCTCCTTGGTATTATTGTTTTCTATGACTCTCAGAAGTTCCGTAGGTCCTACAACCACTTATGTTTTCTTCCAGAAATCACCATCTAGTCTTTGCTCTTCTTCACTGATGCCTTTCACATATAAACCCTTCATCAGCCAAGAACATCAAAGAGTTTAATTGATAACTGCTCCTCCAGTGATCAGCCTATCCTGAGTCAGATAGTGGTACTTCCTATTATTACTTGTGATTCTAAAAGCTCTCCAACAACAGTGATATTTGGTTGCTGCTTCTGGATTTTTTCTTATCTTTTCTATCATCCTTAGTATTCTACCTTACTGATTTAGAGACTTCTTATCTCTACTTATCTGGGGATCAGCATGATAGCTATTAGACTACAAGACACCCACCAGAGGTCAGTGCAATGTATTACTATTTAGGTCACCTCCTATTTCTTTCTTGCACTTACATCTAATAAAAAGTTATCTGCTTTTGAACTGTGATTTGCTACTGCATTAATCTGCTCCTACTGAATGATTGTTTATATTTGATACTGTTTATTTGGATCCCACACTGTTCAGCAGCATTACATTTTGCTACTGTTCCAGAACCATAAAAGCCTGGTGGTTTTTTAAGGAGGTTTCAGTATCAGATCAAGCTATGAATATATAATCTGTAATATTTATTATACCAAATAATATTCAGTATATAGTTTTTTCATGTTTTACCTTAAATGCATCCATGGGAGTCAATGCTAATCACATTGATGTTCTAGATTGCTGTTTATATTTGATGTTGAAACGTGAGTAACAATTTATTTTCAAATCTATCCACTGTTGCTGCAAGATACAGGCGTATAAATTCAAGATATCCACTATGGCCATTAATGCTTCATCTCCTGGTTTAATTTTATTTGGTTTGAGAAAATGTGTTCTTTCATTAGTGGCTACAATTTAAAATACATGCCCTGAAAGTGGTTGGAAAATTTCATGTTACCAAATAATATTCCTAGTGAGGACAACATTTTTTAACAATTATGGTATTATCTAAAAAACTGGGGTTACATTTTTTTTTTCTGAACTAGCCAAAATAATTAAATCAAGGTGCTGTAATTCACATTTTCACTCCCATGTGCCATTGCAGAGAGGAAATTTCCATATCAGACTGGTAATGATCACAGGTTTCCTTAAGTGATAAGGGTATCCCAGGCTCACCATGTGTTTAGAGGGAATTACGTGCAACACACTGACCCACATAGTCCTAAACATATACCTGTGGTTCTGCTATTTCTCTTGTGCAGAAAGATTTTGCCTAACATATTGGAGCTAGACTTACTATGGCCAGGACCAGTTGTATATGGAAATGTCCTCTCTGCAATGTAATATGGAAGTGAAAAACATGGCTTGCAGCACCTCTGAAAAGTCACTATGCATCAGAACAGGACACTTTTATGGTGGCCATATTAGGACATCTATACTTCATCCTTACTTCTTCCTCCTATCAAACCTCTATCAATAATTCTTCCATGTACCAAACTTCCTCATACCAAACTGCTGTCACTTATCTTCCATCCTTATAAACTCCATCCCTCTTACCAAACTACCCCCTTCCTCCTACCAAACCTTTCTCATTCGTACTCTGTTCTTACAAACTCCATCCTTCCTCCTATCAAACCTCTGTTACCCATCCTCCATCCTTACAAACTCCCTTCTGCCTTCCAATAAACCTCTCTCAGTCATACTGTCTCCTACAGAACCTCTATCATGCATACTCCCTTGTACTAAACCTCTATCATGCATTCTCACTCCTAACAAACTCTGTTCTGCCTCCTACCAAAACTCTCTCAGTCATCTTCCCTCCCTACAGATTCCATCCTGCCTCCTAACAAACCTCTCTCAGTCATCTGTTAGAATGCCATCCTGACTCCCAAAAAAATCTCTCTGTCACCTGCCCTGTTAACAAATCTCTCTGTCATCTGCCCGACAGAAGGATTTGGTGTGAGACAAAATGAGTTTGATGGGAGAGCAGATGACTGAGAGAGGTTTGTTAGCAGGGAAGATGACAGAGAGATTTGTTAGGAAGTAGGGCTGAGTTCTGGTACATGAGAGATGTTTGTTTGGTAGCAGGACAGCATTTGTAGGGAGGGAGGATGACTGAATGAGATTTTTTAGGAGGCCGGACGGAGATTGTTAGGAGGGAGGATGCATGATAGAGGATTGGTATGAAGGTGTATGTATGATAGAACTTTCAAAGGAGGCACTATGACAGAGTGGTTTATTGGGAAGTAGGAGTGAGTTTGTTAGGATGGAGGATGAGTGACAGAGGTTTGATGGGAGGAAGGAGGGAGTTTGGTAAGAGGAAGGATGTAATTTGTAAGGATTGAGGATGAATGACAGTGGTTTGGTAGGTGGAATGATGATTGATAGAGGTTTGGTAAGAGGAAGAAGGAATGGTAGAGAAGAGATGTCCTAAAATTAACACCTTACATTTTATCTTGTTCCTTCTTGATGGTGCCCATCACAATATTTGTTTCTAGGTCTCTCTAAGTGAGGAGGGCATCCAGGGCATGGTCCCTTGCTCTTCACATGTCTAGAGGGAATTAAACCACAACAAAGAGGTTCACATAGACCAAAATGTATATCTGTGGTTCTGCTGTTTCTCTTGTGCAGATAGGGTTTGCCTGACATTTCGGAGCTAGATTGTGTGCGGGCACGACCAGTCTGATATTAATATGGAAATTTCTTCTATGCAATGGCACATTGGAATGATAAACATGTAGTACCACTGAGCATCCACAATACCTCAGAACAAGATACTTTATGGGTGCTGGTCACAATATTTGTTTCTAGATTCCCTTTAAACAACAGCTATTGTCTTGTGGAAGCACCTGTTCTTGGAGGCTACATATTTTTCTTTAAGCAAACTATTTATTTAGTTTTATATTAGATAAAGAATATTAAAGTAAAACTTCTATCACTTACCCAAGACTGGGAGGAAATTAGTCCACTTCATTATTATTTTCTATTTTGACCTGTGTGAAAGATGCTAAACATTAGTAGAGCTTTCTTTTAAAAAAAACCTGCTCATTTTCTTACTTTTTCTTAAATTTGTTTGACTTACTTTCATACATTTATAGGCACAAGGGTCGAGACGACACACCAGTTCAAAGAAAATAGCTTAAAATTTTACTAGGCAATTTCTAAATTGTGACCAAATAAGCCATATATAAATTATGCTCAGACTAGAGAGACGAGGTAAAAAAAGCCAAGAGAAGGCAGGAGGAGAGAGAAAGATTTCACTGTCCCACTGATAGTAACAAAACAATAAATACATTGCCTCACACTCCAGACTTATTTTATGGTAGTCTGGTAATAAAAGAAACACACAAGTATTGTCTGACATTCCAGCCTTGTTCCAATTTCCACTGGTAGACACAGAACCACACATTCACTCTTTGTTCCCTAACCTTTTTCAACCCTTCACTGGTAGTTACAGATCAACATATACACTTCTTGACACCCCAGATTTGTTCCACTGTCCACTGGTAATCATAGAACTATATACTGTCTGACACCTGAGCCTTGCTTCTCCACTGTGCCGCAAGTAGTCACAGAAACAAACATACACTTTCAGCACCACAGTATTGTTCCACTGTCTATAGTCACAGAACTACTCATACACTGCTTAACCTCTTCATTGTTCTTCTTCCTTGGTAAGCCATAAGCTATGAGCTGAAATAAGCCAAGTGTGGGATATTTACTGGAGAAATTTAATGTGTATTTTCTGTGTTCTATAGTGTCCCTTTGCAGTTGTACAAGTGATTGACTGCCGTCTGTGTGTGTGTGGTGGGAGTGGTTGTCTTGTTTGATGGGTTGTAATTGGTGGCTTTCTGCATAATTAAAGCAGAGGGACAGTGAATACTTGAACATGTAGTTGCATCAGTGTGTAAGTAATGAAGTGTGGCAAGGAATTCAAATAGCAGTTTTTTGTGTTTTTTATTTCTTTGTATTTGTTTAGGTCAACAGGTGTATGAACACAGGTGAACCCCATTATCATTTCATTTAAATCAAATAGCAGTATGTTACCTTTTTGTGGGCAATCTACTTCACAGAGTCTAACCAGGCAGCTTACATTGGGAGCTTAGCCAGTCAGATCATCACACAGCTGGGTGAAAGGGCCTAAATGACATGCCCATCCATCAGACATCTGGACCCCAAGAGGCTGCAATCTACATTTAGTTGGGATGTGAAGATAAGAGGCAAGATACAAGTCTAAAAAGCAGCCACTGGCTCTGGAATCAATGATGGGAGAGACAGATGAGGAGATAGAGAATACCAAGAGTACCCCAGCATAAGTACAGGCACTATAGGCTTACTTCCTGAAGTTCAAGAGTTGTCTGGCATACTTGGCCTGTGAGTGCAGGAACGCAAGAGGTGATCAGAGCTTCCTCAGTATACACATAGGTTTTGTTGTCTACGATGGCAGCATTTTGCATCAGTAAGGGTACTATGGATTAGACCCAACTGCATGGGTTACTCCAGAGGCCCCTTAGAAGATGCTGGAGTCCTGATGGAAGCTGGAGAAGTGGAATTAAGCTCTAGAAGAGACTGCTCCCGATGTATTTCGCACAAGCTAAGTTAAGCTGTATGGACAAATGGGCACATTAATAAAATCCTTTAAGGCGGAGCATACCCCCACAAGTGCTAGGTCATCTTTCAAGCATTCTGAGGCCTAGATAGTATTGAACAAGGAGAGCAGCCTTTATCCATCCATTCTCAATGGAAAGGCGCAGAAATTCAGATACAAAATCCTCAACAGGGCTATGTCCCTGATTTAAATGTGTCAGGGAGGTATGGAGGAAGAACTGCATAGAGGAAATTCATATAGGGTATCCATCGCCTGGAAGAAAGCTGGCCAGGACAGGAGTGGGCTGTGATTATGTAGTAGGTGGTGAGTCCATGATTGAGGTTTACATGTAAGTAGGTTGATCACTGTGAATGTCTTGAGGAAGTCTGAGGAGCAGTTGTGTGGGTTAAGGATGAAAAATTTCCATAGAAAAGTGCTGATTTTCCACCTTTTCCTGCTTTTTTCGCCTAGCTCATTCCAATGAAATCAATGGGAACATTGCAGTTACACAAAACACATAGCAAATATTTTTTTATTTCCCAAAGGCATAGTATAAAAGAGGCATGAGGGTGCCTGTGTTGGTGGGGTGTGGGGAAACAATCAGTTGAACAGGGAATGTTTTTTTGGGGGGGTTGTTTACTGGGATTGGGGCTCAGTTAATAAAAAAGAAATCCTAAATAAAAAAAAATATAAAAAAAACATAAGACATGGTATAAAAGGGATCTGAGGAGGGTGTCTGTGTTGGTGGAGGGAGCCTGGAGAATGAATCATTTGAAAAGGCAATTTGCTTTGGGGGGTTTCTTGACTGGTATTAGGGGACAGTTAATAAAAAAAAATATAAATAAAATAAGAAATTTGCATGTAAAGTGATAGACAGGAAACCCCTAACATAAGCTGCCACTGGGGTGGACTGATACCTGACTTTATATAATATCTTGTAGAGGATGATTTCTTAGATTTATTGTTAGAGGCCCAAGCCCTGAGAAAACATTGATTTGTAGGACTTAGGCATGTTAGAAACAAACCTCCCACATTTTTTATTTTGTTTGTAGGACTGTTATTTATTTATTTATTTATTTTAAATCACAAGCCCATAAAAACAAAAATGCCCTACTGGCCTAGTGCCAGCAGGTCATGTTGGCCAGTTGCCACTCACCATTGTCAAATGTCCTGCTCCTGAGTCTGAGTCCATAATTGCAGAATTTGCAACTGCTTTTCTTGCTGCTGCTCCTGAGATCTTTAAGCAGCAGGATGATTTGGCAGCTGAAAGGGAATGGGATCAACAACAGCAGTAACATGGGTGATGGATGATGAAGGTTCCACTTGCCATGACTAGCTCCAGTGATGTGCCTGCGGCAGTAGCAGCACAATAAATAGCCCCCAGTCTATGTGGAGAAAAGTAGAAGTTGGCCAATAATTCTTCTCCACCTGCCCCTCGTCCAAAATCATGGTTGTGTTGTTATTATAGCATACATTTTTTCCTTGTGAGCAGGAACTGTGCCTCTCATCAGCAACTGCAATGTACCCAGTATGTGTGGTAAATAACATCTGGGGGCACAGATGCCACTGTCACCACTATGCCCCTTGTCCAGACCCTGCTAAGGACACATGATAACTTGCTGACAGTTTAATAGTAATGATGAACCCTCCCTGACAGAATCTTAGCATATTCTGCAGGTTGGAATCTCCTCAGATGCTGCTTGATGACCTGGTATCGATTCTCCTCCACCACACTGGTATGTGTGGTCAGTGCACCACACAGTGTGCAACGGGTAGAAATGAACTGCCATATCCTAACATCAACATGTGGCTATCACTTGGCAGGGGAGGTAACAATGAACGAGATGGACTGGCGGGAGATGTAGTTGTTACCCTACAGAAAGAAGAAATTTTGATGATGAGATAGTTGTTTCGCTCATCATGGAACTTACAGTGTCTGTTTTTTTTATTCTTCCTCGTCTTTGATCTCCACCTTGCCTCTTGTTGGCTTTCTGGAGAGTCAGTGGGTACAGTAACAGCGGTGCTAGATTTCTGTAATGAGTGTTTGGCTTTAACATGTTTGACATAAAAGTCATGGTGTCTGTGTTTCATGTGTATTATCAGGGAGGTTGTACCAAGGTGTGTTGAATCCTTTCCCCTTCTCACTAACTTGTCACAAATTTTGCACTGTGCTGTTGTTGATGATGACTGCACTGTGCCTGCCAGAAGAAGAAAATTGTCCCACTCTCATGACTTCTGGGGGGAGGGATAGGGAACAGGTGGAGAAGAATGGCCTTTTTTTCTTGTCCTCCACATTCCCCTTCACTTTCTGTGGCAGCGAATAATGTTGCTGCTGTTACTGCTACTGCCTCAGAATCAGCACTGCAACTAGGACCAGGAGTATTTCTGGCTCTGGCAATTGGAACCGGCCTAGTCCTGCATCACTTGTTGACCCCATTCCCACTGTGTCCAAGGTGGTCTGTGGCACAATAGCCTGCTCCTCAGCACCCTGCTGCCCTTTCTTCTCAGCAGCAGCAGCAGCAGGAAATAGAGCAGTTGCTAATTCCGCAAATTATAAAAGCTTATTGCTAGTGGCGGTGGTAGTGATGATGCCCATCCTCATCCATGTCTCCCATTCCTTCTTAGTTTCTGCTGAAAAGGCCATCAATGTTTTTTCAACCCCAGCTTCTCCGCCATCATCATCACCACCACCACTAGTCCCTACGTGCTGCTGCTCTATTACAGAGTCAGACATCTCACTGCTGCTTGGAGGAGGTGATGAGCAGTGTGACAGAGTGTCACCTAATGTCACACATGGTATTTCCTTTTGACCTGAAGAAAAAGGCAAACTAGCACTAGCAGCAGTAGTAGCAGGCACAGGCAGCTGATCTGTGCACCAGTGCTGAAACTGCTGCCAGTGCTGAACATGCTACCACCAGTGCTGAACCTGCTGCCAGTGTGTCTTACAATACTCAGCAAGGGGGAAGGAGAAGATGATGCCAAGTGTGACAGCAGGGGACCCTAAGTCATACTTGACATGCCCAAGCAGATCCATCAATGCTAGTACTACTACTAAGAAGATCCAGCAGCTTGTTAGTGTTAAGAGTGAAGGAGGGGGTAATAAATATATTACTATTGACTGTGAGGAGGAAGATTTAGAGGCTGAAATTGATGTGGTTGGTGTTATTGGCAGTACTAGTAACAGTGATGGTGAAGCAGCTGGTGTGACTAGTGTTAGGAGAGTGGTAAGGGAAACAACTATATGCATCCAAACTAGTAATCAAGTTAGCCCACACCATCCCAATGACCCTGGGAGTCCTGTTACCCCCATGGCATGGTCCATGTTCCACCAGCAGGAACACAGATCAGCTGCTTGCTTCTATGCTGCCAGTCTGCCTTCTTCACATCACCAAGTGTAATATTGGGAGACCCTCTGTCACATTTATCATCACCTCCTCCAACCAGCAGTGAGATGTCTGTAATAGATCAGCAGCACTGAGGGACTAGTGGTTGTGGTGATGATGATGGTGGAGAAGCTGGGGTGGAAGAGAAATTGTTGGCCTTTTTTAGCCCAAAACTGAAAAGGAGTGTGAGACAGGGATAGGGATGGGCATCACCACTTCCACCACCAGCAGCAGCAGCAGTAAGCTTTTGAAAGTTGTGGAATTTGCAGCAGGATGCTTAGGAGAAGACTATTGTGCCACAGACCACCATGGATACAGTGGGAATGGGGTCAACAAGTGATGCGGGACTACTAGGATAGGTTCCACTTGCCAGCAGCAGCAATACTCCTGGTCCTAGTAGCAGTGCTGATTCTGAGACAGTATCAGTAATAGTAGCAACATCAACCTCTGCCCCAGACAGTGAAGGGGAATGAGGAGGAGAAGAAGAAAGAGTCCATTCTTCTCCACCTTTCCCCTCCCCCTGAAGTCATGGTTGTGGGATTATTTTTCTTATGGAGAAGCAACAGTGCAGTCATCAACAACTGTGACAAGTGAGTAAGAAGGGGAAAGGAGGAAACACAAGCACCCTGATAACTAGGGATGGGCAAATATTTTCACCTCAAACTGAAATCGGAGAATAATGGTACTTCCCGCAAAAAGTGAAGTTTTTCCTCTTTTTTTCACCTAGCTCATTCCATTGAAATCAATGGAAACACATAACAAATATTATGTTATTTCCCAAAAGTATAGTATAAAAGGGGCATGAGGGTGCCTGTGTTGGCGGGGTGTGGAGAAAGAATCAGTTGAACAGGGAATGTTTTTTTGTTTACTGGGATTGGGAGCAGTTAAAAAAAAATCCTAAATACAATTAAAAAAACCTATAAGACGTGGTATAAAAGGGGTCTGAGGAGTGTGCTTGTGTTGGTGGATGGAATCTGGGGAATTAATCGGTTGAACAGGGAATTTGTTTTGGGGAGGTTTCTTTACTGGTATTGGGGGAAAGTTAAATGTTTCATAATAAAAGCAGCTCTAATGAATCGTCATAGTATTTGGACTTTGGAGAGCATTATTTCAATTCAAGAGTTGTAGTTCAAGAGTAATTCAATGACAAAGTATCCCCCTCCCGCCCCTTTTACTGATGTAGCACTGTTCAGTCAGATCAGAAGGGAAGTGCTCAGGTGGACTGCAGAGAGGGACAACCTTCAATTAACATAAGGGAAAAACTTGAAAAACTTGTCAAGGGGGGCAGGGCTTTCATTGTTCTCATTGGAAGAAGATTGTCCCCTGCTGTTATCTGTCTGGTCTATGGACTGGATTCCACATCTGAGAAGATATGGCTTGCACTAGGTAAAAGGGGCAGGAGGGGAAACTTTGCTTGTGAATATCTCTCAAACCATAAAGGTTTGAGAAATAAGACTTATATCATTCTTCGTGTTTTTTAATGCCTACAAAATAAAATAAAGATAAAACGAAGTATTACTATCACTTTAATAAAAAAATAAATAAAAAATAAATGTGTATGTAAAGTGACAGAGACAGGAAACCCCTGACATAAGCTGCACTGCGGTGGACTGATATTTGACTTGATAGAGTATGATTTGTTAGATTTGTTGTTAGAGGCCCAAGCCGTGAGGCAACATTGATTTGTAAGACTTATGCTTGTTTGGCATAAGCCCTAAGGAAACATTGATTTGTAGGACTTAGGCTTGTTAGAAACAAACCCTCAAAAATGTTTTATTTTTTTTGTAGGACTATGTTTTTTTTTTAAAGCACAAGCCATGAGGAAGCAAAAAATCCCTCTTGGTCTAGTGCCAGTAGGTCATGTTGGCCAGTGCTGGCCATTGTCAAATGTCCTCCAGTCCTGAGTCCGTAATTTCTGAATTTGCAACTGTTGTTCTTGCTGCTGCTGAGTTGTTTAAGCAACAGGATGAATAGACATCTGAAAGTGAATGGGATCAACAATAGCAGTAACATGGGAGATGGATGATGAAGGTTCCACTTGCCACAACTAGCTCCAGTGATGCTCCTGAGGCAGTAGCAGCACAATAAGTTGCCCCCAGTCTATATGGAGAAAAGAAGAATTTGGCCAATAATTCTTCTACACTTGTCCCTTCTCCAAAATCATGGTTGTGTTGTTATTGGAATACTAATGTTTCCCTTAAGAGCAGGAACTGTGCCTCTCATCAGCAACTGCAATGTGCATAGTGTGTGTGGTAAATGACATCTGGGTGCACAACTGTATCCAAACACCATGGCACCAGAAACTAAGTACTGCCACTGTCACTATATGCCTTGTCCACACCCCTCTAAGGACACATGACAACTTTCTGACAGTTTAATAGTAACGGTAAAACCTCCCTGCCACCAGCTTAGCAAATTCTGCGGAATGGAATCTCCTCAGATGCCGCTTGATGCCCTGCTTGCGATTCTTTTCCACTACACTGCCATCAGTGCACCCCACAGTGTACAATGGGTGTACACTAACTGCCATCCAAACATCTACAGAGTGGCTATCATTTGGTGGGGGAGGTAACAATGCACAAGGTGGTTTGGCAGAAGATGTAGTTACCCTAGACAAAGAAGGTTAGGGATGGGTGAACATTTTCACCTCAAACTAAAATCGGCGAAAAATGGCACTTTCTGCTTGACAAAAAATTTCCTGTGAAAAGTGCTGTTTTTTCCTCTTTTTCATGCTTTTTTCACCTAGATCATTGGATTGAAATCAAAGGGTAGAAGCATTTTTCTCTACCTCACAAAAGTTTTCTACAGCCATATAAAAGGGTGTCAGGCTCTCACAGCAGCCATTCTGTGTGTCACGGTTTTTGTAACGAACACTCAGACAGTCAGGTAAGGTTAAAAAGCTTTATTGAGAAATAAAAGCAAGTACCCCACTGAGGTCCAGATGAGGTCCGTACCAAGTACCTTCCACATCTGACACAGGTCAGGGTGAGAAAAACACAAAAGAATAATTAGTCTGTACTGTAATAGCTTGGACTAGCTGGCAGGAACAACAGCATGCAGGAACCAGGAACTCCTCAACAGCCCCACTCCGCAATAGGTGGCAACAGTGAAGGGCAGCTGCAGGGCAAACCCCTAGTGGACTAGGGGGGTTGTCACGGTTTCTTTTAAGACACTCAGACCATTGGGTGAATAAGAACACAGTTTTATTAAAATAAGATAAGGCAATAACACGCCCTCTAGTGGTGGTAAATATATACAGATAATATATATATATATTTATAATGGTAAATGCACAAATGACCAATAAGTACAATTACACAGAAATAGGATAGCGTGTACCCCTCAGGGGTTAAGTCCTTGATAACAGTCAGTCTCAGATCTGAATGTTTGGAACGCCCTGGGTGTTATAAGGCTGATGCTGGAGACCAAGACTATCACCGGCTGGATACTGGACTGCCCCGTCACGGTGTTCAGTAAGAAGCACCAAAGTTCCCGTAGCCCCCTGGGGCGTACCTACTGGAACTGCTTCAACTAGTGCAAGTGCATAAGGCCCAACGGGCGTAACTGGAACCGGCCTTCAATGCAATAGCTGCCAAGCCTCCTCAGACTAAACCAGATAATGGGATAGCACACGCTAGAGCCGACAGCCCCCACGGGCGTGATTACCGGAATACGAATGCTGATGCCTGTGCCTGCCACCACTCGGAGAAGCGGGATCGCTCACTGAACAAGAGAAAGGGCCTCAGGCGCCCAACCGGCCTAAACGGATGTAAATACTCTGCAAGGATGTGTGGAGCTGCCGACGAAGAGCGGCCAGCTCAGCAGTAGTATTCACTGAGAAAGAGACTCTTACAGGATTAGCGATAGAGTGGGACCCAGCGGCACTGCTAGGGTTAATTAGCACATTTACTCGAGGCTTATCAGCGGTATAGCAAGGCTCTGCAGTCTGAGGGAGGCACGGGTACGCCCAACTCTGCAATGGTAAAAGCACGGCACTGATCGGAGTACACCAGGCAAGGCAGTCACACCAAAAGCTGGAACAGTAGATAGAAATGTTGCGGCGGCGACAACTGGAACACAGGTCACTGTAGAAAGCCGGAGTCGTTCTTCGGAGCGGGAAGTCAGCCAGGCCGGGTCGGAGCACGTAGAAGGTAGTCATACAAGCCAGGTCGTACACAAGCAGGAATGTCAGCCAAACCAGGTCAGGATCCAGAGGAGGTAGTCAGACGAGCCGGGTCATAAACGAGCAGGAACACAGGAGAATAGTCAAGGCAAGCCAAGTCGGTACACAGGAATCCGGAACACAGGAACACAGCACAGTAACTGGCACAGAGACACCACGAAAGGGCGCCTGACAGTCTTGCTAGCCAGGTAGAAAAAGGTCACCAGGGGGCGGGCCAAACTAACACAGCAAATCAGTATCTGTCATAGCTGAGACTGACAGGAATCACAGGCACTGTGATAGGGGTATAGGCAACAAGGACTCTGACAGAGAACTGACCCAGATAGGGATAACGGAGGCAACACGTCAGGACTCTGCCACGAGAGGGCCCTAGCACGCTAAGGTTAACGAGGCAACACTGAGATGGCTAGGCAGCGGACACCCTAGAACGCTAGGGTTAAGGAGGCAACAGGGAGATGGCTAGGAAGCGGAGTACACTAGAACGCTAGGGTTAAGGAGGCAACAAGGAGATGGCTAGGTAGCGGACTACCCTGGAATGCTAGGGTTAAGGAGGCAACACGGAGGCAACTCTGGCAGTGGCTTGGCCCTAGAAGGCTAGGGTTAATGGAGGCAGCAAGAGATCAAGAGCTGGCAGAGACTAGGCCCTAGCACGCTAGGGTTAACTGAGGCAACGGAAACCAGACACTGGCCGTAACGGGCCCTAGATTACTAGGGTAGGTAAAGGCAACTCGGTAGAAGTCTGGCTTAGACTGGACCTATAGCACAGGGTTACCAGAGGCAACACAGACACTGGTGAGTGAATGGCCCAAGCAAGCTCCAGATGGCTAAAGGAGCTAAGGGACGACCGGAGCTATGGAAGCGCGCATATAACGTAGGCGGACAGTAATCGGTAGCCCTAATGGACCAATGGGACTAGCGGAAAGTCTCGGTAGAGGCAAGTACAGCAACTCAACCAGGTTGGCACACATGGATGATACAACCAGTCTAAATGGACGTCAAGAACTAGCCCAGCCAGGTCGTAATACACAGAGTAGTCAGCCAGTCCCAGTAGGTAACGGAATCATATACTCAGCCACGCCAGTTCGGTACACAAGGAGTTCGTCAGCCAGTCCTAGGTCAGCAATAGAATCGGATACTCAGCCAAGCCGGTTCGGTACACACGGGGATAGTCAGCCAGTCCTAGTAGGTAACGGAATCAGATACTCAGCCAAGCCAGTTCGGTACACAAGGAGTTAATCAGCCAGTCCTAGGTCAGCAATGGAATCAAAATCAGAAACATCAGGAACAAAACGTAGTCAGGCGACCCGGGTCATACACGGAAAGCAGGAACAAGAGCTTCTGAACGCTAGATATGGGTACACCACAAAAGGGCACCGGTATAATGACAGGAGGGTGTATTTGAAAGCAAACCCTGGGAGGATCAAAAGCCCTGAGCCAATAAGAATGCAGCCAGTGTAAACCAGGAAGTAAGAATGTCGCTCAGGGATCACGGACACCTTGATACTGTGTTTGTGAGAGGAGAAAGCAGCATGTTTTTGAGCTAGAGAAGATAGGCAAATAGAGGGGAATTGAAGCTTAGTTTTAGGGATTCATTTAGGCAGGACATTTGTTTTCTGTAGTAGGGGAGTCTGGGGGCACAATGGGGAGAAGAAGACTGGCAAGTCACAGACAGCTGGGGTCCAAATTACTTGCTGATTTTACTTTTATTGTCTCTGTGCTGGGGAAGTCTGGGGAAAGAAGAACATAAAAAACATAAATAATTAAACAAATAAGTATATTAGAAAGCTGACTGGGAGCTCTGTGACTGAGGCAGGCTTGACAGACAGCAAGCGACATTAAGAATTTTGTTGAGGGCCAAGGTAAGACAAGGTAAGACAGCTGTGTACTGTAGAGAGTAAAAACACACACAGTAGTTGAGTACTGTCTAGCAAATGCACAAGCAAGAGGGGGAAAGAAGGAGGAAGTGCAGGGGCGTGGGAGTAAAGTATTAGTGCAAAAACTGACTGCAGCAATCATTGCTGCAACACGTGCAATAAATGATGATGATCCCTCTCCTCCCGGGGTGGATGCAGTTTGTCAAGATCCCAACAATCACACCAATCCACTCCACCACCACCACCACTACCATACACATCTGCCACATTGTAGGTTGTACATTATTTTTTTTTAATCACTTGACATCATCATGAATATGTGCCAGTATCACTTAAGCAGGACATAACAGTTGTGGACAAAGGACAGAGGCACGCTACATGCTAAAACATTTTTCAAGGTTTATGTTTCTGTAGGGCTCACAACTTTGACTTCCAGCTACTTATTTCTCCACTACAGCCCTCAGAATAAATAATATTGTGCTGAGAAATGTTGCACCATATTAAACATAAGAAACAAAATGTGTTGGAATAGGAGAAAAATGTGTTAGACTATGAGAAAAATTTGTTAGATAGGAGAACAATGTGTTGGAATAGGCAAAATATTTGCTGGAATAGGTGAAAAGGTGGAACATTTTGCACTGGAGCACTGTGAATAAAAAATTTGTGACATGTCAAGACTATCACCGGTTCTTTAGTCAAGGACAGCAGTGACAGTCCTGACACATCACTGGACCTTAAGAGGTTAAACAACTCAGCAGCAGCAAGAACAGCAGTCGCAAATTCCACATCTACATCACAGCATTTGACAACGGCCAATGGCCACTGCCCAATACGACATGACCTGCTGGCACTAGGCCAGTAGGGCATTTTTTTCCTTAGGGATTGTGCTTTAAAAAAACAAACAAACAAACAAAAACATAGGCCTACAAAAAAAAATTGGGGGGTGCTTATTTCTTACAGTCTTACAAATCAATGTTTCCTTAGGACTTGTGCCAAACAAGCTCTACATCCTACAAATTAATGTTTCCTCAAGGCTTGGGCCTCTAACAACAAGTCTAACAAATCATCCTCTACAAAATACTCTATTAAGTCAAGTATCAGTCTACCCCAGTGGCAGCTTATGTCAGGGCGTCCCTGTCTCTATCACATTACATACAAATTTCTTATTTTATTGATTTGTTTTTTAGTTAACTGTCCCCCCAACAACCCCCCAAAACAAATTCCACACACCAACACAGGTACCCTCCTCAGACCCCTTTTATACTATGTCTTATAGGGTATATTAGTCATATTTAGGATTTATTTTTTATTAACCGCCGCCCAATCCCAGTAAACATACTGCCCAAAAAAACATTCAAATGATTCTTTTCCCACACTCCACCAACATAGATACCCTCATGCCCCTTTTATACTATGCCTTTGGGAAATAAAATAATATTTGCTATATGTTGTGTGTAAATTCAATGTTCCCATTGATTTTAATGGAATGAGATAGGAAAAAAAAGTGGAAAAATTTTACTTTTTGTGGGAAATTCTTCGCCAAGTGGGAAGTGCCATTATTCACCAATTTTGGTTTGATGCAAAAATGTTTGCCTATCCGTACCTGTTACCATGGAGTTTGTCTGGTAATGGAACCCTGGATTCGGGAACTAAACAGTGGTCATAGGTAAATGACCTGGATGAGCCGCATCCCGCATATCATGCAGATGCTGCTGCAATGTGGTCTGGTTAGTTTTCAGGAAGCCAGTGAGGAGATTTGATTTCCCAAAGCTGATAAGGCCTCCACAAAGCCTATGGTATCCATAATGTTGGCTCAGTTGTACTGTAATAACCTAAGCACTTGATGGAATGTACTCTGTGTGAAACCCCACTCAGAGTAGGAGAAACCATACTGAGAAATATTGACCAATGAAAGGACAAACACTGATAATGTGACCAAACCTTGAATCAAATCTCACTGACAATCATGTCAACACTAGGGATGGGCGAAATCTCTCGCCACGTTCCCACATTGTTGTCCGCATTTTCTCAGGAAAATCCACTTTAAAACTAGCAATTAAAATGTTCGCATTTTTCGCCCATTGGCCAACATTTTTCTCCTTTTCACTATAAAAATGTGACATATTTGCAGAAATCAAACACAATAGCAGCAGCTACAGAGCGAGGTAGATGTGCTGTGCTGTTCTGATGTGATATTTTGGCAAAATTGAGGCAGGAGAGGCTCATAGTGACTGTGATCAGTAAGGATGAAAAATAATGAAGGAGCTGGACTGACCTTTATGTGTCCACTGAGTCTGAGGAGAAGGAAGATGTGAGCACTGCTGAACCAATGCTGTCCAGTTCCCCTAAATCACCCCAAGGGATCTTAGGGCATTTAATGGGAAGGGAAGGAGAAAAGGGAATGGGAACTGAGTGACAAAAGGGAATGGGAAGGGAGGAAGAAAAGGGTAGTACTAGTGAAAGCAGGAAAGGTCAGCTGCCTGTGCCTGCTGCTAGACATGCTGCCTCTGCTGCCACCATTGCTGCCCCTGTTGAAACCAGTGCTGTTTCTCCTGGTCCTAGTTGTAGTGATGAATCTGAGGCAGTATCAGCAACAACATCCTCTGCCTGAAACAGTGAAGGGGAATTTGGAGGACAAGAAGAAAGAGGCAATTCTTCTCCACCTGTTCCCTCCCCCTGAAGGCATTGGCATGGGACTATTTTTTTCTTGAGGCAGGCACAGTGCATTCATCATCACCAATGGTACGGTGCAAAATTAGTGACAAGTCAGTGAGAAGGGGAAAGGAGGAACACACCTTGGCACTACCTCTCTGATATCACACATGAAACACAGGCACCATGACATTTATGTCAAACATGTTAAAGACAAACACCCATTACAGAAATCTAGCACCGCTGTTACTGTACTCCCTGATTATCCAGAAAGGCAACAAGAGGTAAGGCAGAGATCAAAGAGGAGGAAGAATAAAGAAACCCGGGCAGACACTGGAAGTTCCATAATGAGAGAAACAACTAGCTTACCATCACCTTCTTCCTCTAGATTAACAACTACATCTTCTGTCAGTCCACCTCATTCATCGTTACCTCCCCCATCAAATGATAGCCACTCTGTTGATGTTAGGATATGGCAGTTTGTCTCTACCCATTGCACACTGTGTGGTGCACTGACCACACATGCCAGTGTGGTGGAGGAGAATCAATACCAGGCCATCAAGTGGCATCTGATGAGATTCCATCCTGCAGAATTTGCTAAGATGCAGACAGGGAGGGTTCATCATTACTATTAAACTGTCAGCAAGTTGTCATGTGTCCTTAGCGGGATCTATACAAGGGGTACAGTGACAGCGGCAGTATTTGGGTTCTGATGTCATGGTGGATGCAGCTGTGCCCCAGATGTTATTTACCACACTGCAGTTGTGATGAGAGGCACAGTTTCTGCTCTCAAGGGAAAAAATACTATTCTAATAACAAAACACTCAGGTGGAGAAGAATTATTGGCCAACTTTGTATTTTCTCCACATATACTGGGAGCTAATGATTGTGTTGCTACTACCTCAGGCTCATCACTGGAGCTAGTCATGGCAAGAGGAAACTTCATCATCCATAACCTATGTTACTGCTATTGTTGATCCCATTCACTTTCCGCTGCCTAATCATCCTGCTGCTTAAACATCTCAGCAGCAGCAGCAAGAACAGCAGTTGCAAATTCCGCAATTATAGACTCAGACTCAGGACGGAGGACATCTGATAATGGCCAGTGGCCACTGGCCAACATGACCTGCTGGCTCCAGGCCAGTAGGGCATTTTTTTTTCTGTAGTCCTACAGAAAAAAAAAACATTTTTGGAGGTTTGTTTCTAACAAGCCTAAGTCCTAAAAATCAATGTTTCCTCAGGGTTTGGGCCTCTAACAACAAATCTAACAAATCATCCTGTACAAAAAATCAAGAATCAAGTCAAGTGTCAGTTTATGTCATGGGGAACACAAACATATCTGAGCCATCCATTAAGTGACCATGAAGATAATGAACAAGAAATAGCATAAAATAGCATAAAAGAGAAAAGAAAGAAAGAAGAGGGAGAAGAAGGTGAAGCAGAATAAAGATATAAGAAGGAGGACAGAGCGGAGAAAGTAATATGAACAGGGACAAGAGACAGGGACAAGAGGGGAAGGGGTTAAAGCATAAGAGGGGTGTGCAAAGCAAGGAGGATCCTTCAGGGCTGTCATTAAAAGGTAGCTTGTCAATTCAAATCAAAATATTATGCAAGAGGCACCAAGGAGATGTTATGTCAGAAAAAGTAGGTAAGCCCCCAGATAGCAACGAGGTAAGCCTTTCAAGGGTCAATATGTCTCCCACCTTCCTCAACCAAGTTGCCAAAGAAGGAGGAGTATTTGATTTCCACAACAGCGAGAACACACATTTGGGCCACAGTAAGAAGGGGAGACAGGAGAATTCTAACACACTTAGATTTGGATATAGTGGAAAGGCCAATAGAGAACGGGAAGAGATGTGGAGTAAGGGGAATAGCTAGGCCTAAGGAGGAGGAAATTTCCCTACGAACCGCTTCCCAAAAAGGGAGCAGCTGTGGGCATGACCACCAAATGTGGCCCAGGGAATCCCCCACAGAACCACACCACCAACATGTTGACGGCACAGCCAGGTAAAATCTGTTGAGAGTCAGAGTGTCCCTATACCACCACGTCAGGATTTTATAGTTCGTTTTGGCCACACACACACGTTTCAAGAAGAGAAGAGAGCACAATGAATAGTCAAGTCCCATTCACTTCGATAGATACTCACTCCCAGATCCACCTCCCATTGGAGCCTCTGAGGTTCCCAATCACAATGTCAAGCGGTGAGAAGGTTGTGAAATTTCACTACTGGTTTGAGGAAGGAATGATGAAGGGGCAATGAGGAACAATATAAGAATTCAAAAGGAGTGAGAGCCCGGAACAAGTAGGATTTCCTGGGGTGGGTGGACAAGAAATTATGAAACTGAACATAATGGTTACTAGAGTGTAAATCCCACTTGTCTTGTAGAGTAGAGAAAGGAGCAAGCCGCCAATCCACCCAGACATCATAGACTGTGACCTCCGAACAACCAGACCATCTTGATAGGGGAGAGCCATAACAACCCGGAGGAAAGGCATCATTGTTCAATAAGGACATCAGTGGGGAAGGAGAACTAGATAATGAACCGATCTCAGCGATCTCATACACGAAACAATGGTGAAAGTATGGGGTGTGAAAAGGTGCAACACGGACGGGACACAGGATAACACCAGGGAAGGGACGTAAGAGACATGGGATGACACAGGGATCATTTCATATCCACCCAAACCTTCTCAGCAGGGGAATGGAACCAGTGAAATATGAAGCTGAGAACGGCTGTAACCTTTAATATGCCCACAAGTCCGGAGCACCCAACCCACCAAGACGGCAAGGGAGAGAAATATTAGAAAAGTGCATGCGTGCCGGCTTCCCACCCCAAAGAAAAGAATTGAAACAGTGCTGTAAGGAATTCACATCGGCCAGAGGAAGAAAGATTGGGAGGTTCTGAAAGAGGTAAAAGATCTTGGGCAAGTATCATGACTTCAAGAGGGTCACCCTACCAGACCACGAAAGATAAGAGGACATATGTCGCCAAAGGTTGTCCTCAATAGATTTAGCCAGGGGCACATCGTTTTTACAAAAGAGATCACTTACCGAAGAAGTCAAATGAACCCCTAAATAGGAGTTCGATGATTTAGCCCAGGAGAAGGAAGTAATAGCTCAGAGTGCTCAGGCCTCCACAATAGGGACAGTGAGATTGAGGACTTCTGATTTAGACATGTTAGCCTTGAAGTTGCTAACCAAACCAAAAGAGGTAAGTTTGGAAACAAATGCTGGCAAAGAAGAAGAGGGACTGGACAAAATAAAGATGAGATCATCAGCGAAAAGGGGAATTCTGTGATCCCGATCACCTAAGGGGATCCCAGATATTGAGAGGTTATTTTGAACATGACAAGCCAGGGTTTCCATGAGCAGTATGAAAATAAGTGGAGATGGGGCAGCCCTGCCTGGCACCATTACTGATCAGAAACCGTTCCGACAGAGAGCCATTAAAGCAGACACGAGCCAACGGATTGCAGTAGAAAGCTGAAACATAAGAAAGGAAGCGAGGGCCTAGCCCAAAGCCTTCCGAAGAAGCCTTAAGAAAACCCCAGTCCACCCTGTCGAATGCTTTTTCAGCGTAAACAGCATCCAAGAGGGATGGAAGTGAAAGAGTCTTGGACTGGTGGATTAAATGTACCAGCTTCAGCACGTTATCATGAGTCTCACGACCCGGGACAAAACCTGCCTGATTCTTATGTACTATGTAAGATAGCAAAGGGTTGAGTCAATTGGCCAAGATCTTAGTGTAAATTTTTAGATCAATATTCAAGAGAGAGATCGGCCGATAATTGGTACAAGATGATGGATCCTTACCAGGCTTAGCAATTACGGTGTTGTGTGCCTCAGAAAGCAAGGGATGAGAAGCTATCAACATAGGAAGTTCATTAAACATGTCAGTGAAAGGAGTGACAATGAGATCTAGAAACGTGCGATAAAACAACAAGGGCAATCCATCGGGGCCTGTGGACTTCCCCACAGACATCTGCCGCACCTCCCTCCTAACTTCCTCTTCAGTAATATCTTCTTCCAGAGGATCCGATTTGCAGAAGTTAGAGCTTGGGAAGTGAAGCCTCTGACACATAGCGTTGATGTGTAGAAATAAGATCTGACGTGGGTAAATCTTGGGTAAATCTTGCACGATAGAACTGGAAGGCGTACGGATACCTTTGATAGTGAAGGAGTTTGGTCCCTTAGTAAATTGGGACATCCACTTCCCACCCTTGTTACCATGTTCGTAGTGATATTGCTTGAACCACAGGAAGGATTTATTAACCTGGGATAACAAAAAGGACTTAACACAGAGGGAGTCCCAGAAGACTGATGATCTTCCTCAAGAGACTTGAGGTCAGTAAGCAAAACTGTCAATTTCTCTTTGGCCCGCCACCTCCTACAAGCTGTAAGCTGAATGCAAACCCCTCCGACGACGCATTTCAATGCCTCCCAAAGTGTTGTATGTGACTAATCAGGTGAACGGTTAAATGAGAGGTATTCTGATATCGCATTTTTAATCAAGGGCACTGCCTCGGAATCCTTCAACAAAGAGGCATCAAGACCCCAGCCCCGGGAGGTGGGAAAGGCCATCAATATATCCACCACAATGTTCACTATGGCGTGGTCAGACCTGGCGATAGAATGAATAGAAGAATCAGAGGCAAAATGTAAACTATACTGGGACAAGAAGAGCATATCAGTCCTAGAATAGCAAGAGTGGGGATGAGAGTAGAATGAATAACTGTGCGTATTTGGGTGCAGGAGTCTCCAGACATCCAATAGAGAGAAGTCAGCGAATACCTTATGTAAGGCTGAGAAGTGGGACGGCCTCAGAGAAGAAGTGCCTGTTGAACAGTCAACAGACGGATTATGCACCGTATTAAAATCGCCACCACCGATAAGCATTCCTTCCCGGAAAGTGTCCAAATCTAGAATCAACTGCAGAAGAAAAGCTAACTGCTGACTGTTAGGAGCGTAGATGTTGGCCAGCGTCAGGGTCAGAGAACCCAGAAAGCCCTTTACGAATACATAGCACCACACATGGTCAGCTAAGGTATCAAGACATTCAAAGGGGAGGGATCTGTGCAAATAAAGGGCAACACCAATGTCTTAGATGCATGAGGATAAATCTTACTATGGTGAGGAGGTATTCTGCGGTCGGGCAAATGTGTCTCCTGAGCAAAACATAGTTGACCCTTGAGGCAAGAGCAGTCTTTGAAAAACAAGGACCGCTTCTTGGGGGTATTGACACCCTTTACGTTTAGGGATAAGACTTTTAGTCTCAAGGTCATAAAGAAAAATTAAAAAGGGTGTGAGAAAAGCTGACAAGCCCAAGGAGTCACATAACTGTTTGGAATGCACACAAGACAGAAGGGGATGGGAAGTTAGGGAAGGAAGGAAGGGGATCGAAGGAGAAAGGATAGGAGAAGAAAGGAAAGACAGAAAGGAGAAAAAGAAAAAGAAAGTGCCCTGAAATAAGTAGTAAGACTACAAAGCAGGGCATTGATAACAGAGTATCACAGTATCCCTAGGCAGCCTAGCGCTCCTGTGCTTCCATCCTTTGTATGGCCGCTGGCCGGCATGGCTTCCGGACACGTCCTCATTCTGACATCGGGTAACAGGCACTAGCACAGACGCCTGTTTATGGGTCTATTCTGGGTGGCCTAATTGAGTCCCGCCTCCATCTGCTCCTATATAATTTTCCTTGGGGCTAGGAGTCATTGCCCTTACATGGTATTCCTGTTAGTTACTCTTGTACTCAGTTTTGACCTGTGCTTATCTGAGAATCCGCTCTGTGTATTACCACAGTTTGTCTGACTACCCGCATCGGTTCTGACCTGTGACTCTGGCTGACTTACTCACTCAGTGTGTAACCTTGGCATGTTATCACGGTGCCCGTGATTGCTGCAGTTCCTTGTCTGTCACCAGTAGGGGGCTGCTATTGGCTGTCTGCAGATAGCCCGCCTTTCATTGCCTATTTAAACCTGGATTGGGCACCCTTTGGTTGCCCTTTTGTGTTGTTTCTGACCTTCTTGCTATCACTATGCCAGTGATAGCTGGGCCTCTGTTCCAGTATTCCTGAGTTCCTGATCTCATTTGTTCCTGAGTTCCTGATCTCTACTGTTCCAGTGTTTCCTGCATGCTGAAGTACTTCCAGTCCTGGTTCCGGCCTAGTCTCTGGTGTTGCAGTTCCTGCTGAACTTCTTCTCTGCTGTTTCCTGACCTGACTGATCGTTGCTGGTTCCTGTCATCGCATCGCCTGTCTCCTGTATCCTGGTGATCTCCTGCCTGGTCGCATCGGCGACATTGCTTGTTACTCCAGTGTGCGGTCACTGGTTTGCTCCACAGCCTATCGGCTATACAATTCTGTGTTGGTCCCAGCGTGCGGACGCTGGTTTGCTCCTAAGCCTTGCGGCTAGACAAACTCGCTTATTACACCAGTGTGCGGTCACTGGTTTGCTCCAAAGCCTATCGGCTGTACTATCCTGTGTTGGTCCCAGGTGCGGACGCTGGTTTGCTCCAAAGCCTTGCGGCTATACAAACTCGCTTGTTACACCAGTGTGCGGTCACTGGTTTGCTCCAAAGCCTATCAGCTATACAATTCTGTGTTGGTCCCAGCGTGCGGACGCTGGTTTGCTCCAAAGCCTTGCGGCTATACAGACTCGTTTGTTACACCAGTGTGCGGTCACTGGTTTGCTCCAAAGCCTATCAGCTATACAATTCTGTGTTGGTCCCAGCGTGCGGACGCTGGTTTGCTCCAAAGCCTTGCAGCTATACAAACTCGCTTGTTACACCAGTGTGAAGTCACTGGTTTGCTCCAAAGCCTATCAGCTATACAATTTTGTGTTGGTCCCAGCGTGCGGACGCTGGTTTGCTCCTAAGCCTTACGGCTATACTAACTCGCTTGTTACACCAGTGTGCGGTCACTGGTTTGCTCCTAAGCCTATCGGCTATACAATTCAGTGTTGGTCCCAGCGTGCGGACGCTGGTTTGCTCCAAAGCCTTGCGGCTTTACGATTCCCCTGTTAGTCTCAGTGTGTGTACACTGGGTTGCTTACGATCCTGTCAATTTGCCATTACCATCTGACTGCTGCTACTATCTCTGGGCTGCCCTGCCCGGTATTGGTAAGGCCGGTAGAACCTTTTGCCACATTCCATCTGAGGTTGCCTTACCCGGTATTGGCACGGCTGGTAGAGCCTACATTATGAAACTATTGAGGCTGCCTTGCCCAGTAATTTGTTAAGGCCGGTAGAACCGTTATGCGATTCCATCTGCAGGTTGCCTTACCCGGTATTGGCAAGGCCGGTAGAGCCTAACATTCTATTACTTCAGACTGTCCTGTCCGGTATATTGACAGGACCGGTAGAGTCTGCCTTCTGTCTTGTTATATTCTGAATATATCTGTATGTATGTGATTGCCATCCTACGTTATCAATTTATTATTTCAATAAAATTGATTTTTACCTAAAACTTGTGTCTGAGAGTCATAATAAACCGTGACAGTACGAAAGGGCCATGACCTCAGACAGCAAAGGTGAAGGTAATGCACAGAATATCCATTGGAGGATGGATGTGCACAAGCAACGTTTGGATCAGTTGGCAGTTGCAATTCAAACGATCCTTGAACGCACGGTACTTGCTGACAAATCTAGCTCTAGCCCGGTGGTCTCGCCAAGTCAGACACCGGAGAGTGATACCAGACCCCTAGGGGGCACTGTTAAAGGGTTAACGGCTTCTGCACCCTTGCCGCTAAGATACGATGGTGACCCTAGTCTCTGCAGAGGGTTCATCAACCAACTCGAGATTTTTATGGAATTGACGGCACACGCATTTCCCAATGATCGTAGAAAGGTGGGATTTACAATATCTTTGCTCAATGGCAGAGCTTTGGCTTGGGCTAACCCCTTGTGGGAGAATGCTAAACCTTGTACTAAAAATTTAGAGAATTTGTGCAATCCTTTCGAAGAGTGTTTGAGCCTCCTGGTAGAACCACCTCTGCTGCCAAACGCCTTATGGAGATACATCAGGGCAGGCGTACAGTAGGCGACTACGCCATCGAATTCCGCACATTGGCAGCAGAGGTAGGTTGGAATAACGAGGCATTATTGGCAGCTTTTTCTCAAGGCCTGAATGACCACATTAAGGACGAAATCGCTGCTAAAGATCTACCTATTGATCTAGATGACTACATTGAATATGTTATGATAATTAACTCCAGAATACGTGAGAGATCAATTGCCAGAGATCGTAAGTTACGATCAAAGAATAATGAGCCTAGTGGCATGTTTTGCCCACCCATCCCTCCCCTGGTATTGAAGTCTAGTGAACCTGTACGGGAGACAAGTGAACCTATGCAAATAGGCTTCACTAGACTAACCAAGGCTGAGAGACTTTATCGCAGAAGACAAGGGTTGTGTTTATACTGCGGTAAAAAAGGGCATTTGCTAAATTCCTGTCCGGTACGTCCGGAAAACGCACACACCTAGGGTACCTTGGGGGACAGGCCCTAGGTGGGTCGGGCACAATGAAACCCACCATACAGGTGGTATTATCTTGGGCACAACGCTCTGTGGAGGTTTTGGCCTTGGTTGACTCTGGTGCAGCAGGGTATTTTATGGATAATACCTTTGCTGAATTGCACGGAGTTCCACGCATTGAAAGAGAAAATCCCTTGACTATTGAAGCGATTGATGGCAGACCCTTAGAACCGCCTCAGGTTATGTTTGAAACTATGCCACTGTCTATGACTATTGGGGCACTTCACAGAGAAGAGCAGCAGTTTCAACTGATTAATTCTCCGCACCATGCGGTAATATTGGGCTTTCTGTGGTTACAGTTACATAACCCACAATTTGATTGGAAAAAGTGTGAAATTGCTGCTTGGTCCCAGTTTTGTATGGACAAGTGCGTCATCCAGCCTGTTAAGGTCCTGTGCACCTCCTCGGCTATACCGGATGTGTACCAACAGTTTGGTGATGTTTTTAGCAAAGGAGAGGCCAGTTTGCTACCTCAGCATAGACCTTATGATTGTTGCATCGAATTGCAGCCTGGGGCAGTACCTCCGAAAGGACGCACTTATCCATTATGATAAGGAAAATAAGGCTATGGAGGATTACATTTCTGATGCCCTTGCTAGAGGGATCATACGAAAATCTACCTATCCAGCTGGGGCTGGGTTCTTTTTTGTAAAAAAGAAAAATGGCGAATTAAGACCATGCATTGACTACCGGGGCTTGAATAAACTAATGGCAAAAAACGCATACCCAATACCACTCATCACCGAGCTTTTTGACAGGCTTAAGGGCGCTTCGATTTTTACCACATTGGACCTACGGGCCGCTTACAATCTGGTGCGCATTCGAGCAGGTGATGAGTGGAAAACTGCCTTTAATACTCGAGCTGGGCACTACGAGTATCTTGTAATGCCATTTGGGCTATGTAATGCCCCCGCAGTTTTCCAGGAACTGATAATCGATGTTCTGAGAGATATGTTACAGACATGTGTTGTGGTTTATCTGGACGATATATTGATTTACTCTCAAGACATGGCACAGCACATCAAAGATGTATCCGCAGTATTGCTACGATTCCGTGAGAACAAATTATTTTGTAAACTGGAAAAATGTGACTTTCATAGAACCAGTGTGCCATTCTTGGGGTTCATAATTGGCAATGATGGCATTGCCATGGACAAGGATAAGTTGTCAGCTGTCTTACAATGGCCAAAACCCAAGGGGCTTAAAGCCATACAGCGTTTCCTGGGTTTCGCTGATTATTATAGGCGGTTTATTAAGAACTTTTCTTCCATTGTTAAACCTTTGTCCGATCTTACGCACAAGGGCGCTAATCCTTCTTGTTGGCCAGTATCTGCTGAGAATGCCTTTGAGAATTTGAAGCTGGCATTTGCTGCGGCTCCTGTGTTATCCCACCCCAATCCTCTACTTTCATTTACGTTAGAGGTGGATGCCTCAGATATTGGGGTTGGGGCAGTACTTTCGCAACGACACGAGAAAGGTGGTACTCTCAGACCTTGTGGGTTTTTCTCTAAGAAGTTGACTGTCACTCAAGGCCACTATGAGATAGGTGACAAAGAATTATTGGCCATTATCCTCGCTCTTAAGGAGTGGCGTCATTTGCTTGAAGGTACCAAGACTCCCGTATTAATCCTAACAGATCATAAAAATCTGACTTATCTCTCGGAGGCCAAGAGATTGTCCTCCCGTCAGGCCAGGTGGGCACTGTTCCTGTCTCAATTTAATTTCATTGTATCATACTTACCGGGGTCAAAGAATATCAGGGCGGATGCACTGTCAAGACAATTTGAGGCCGACAGTGACAGAGTGGAAGCACCAGCACCCATCATCCAACCTGATAGAATACTGGCTACTATACGCACGAGTATCACTTCTCCTTTAGGGGAGGAGATCCTGGCCTCTCAGGGGTCCGCTCCCCATGAAACTCCAGTGGGCAAATGTTTTGTCGATGAACCATTTCGTACTAGGCTGCTTGAAACCTACCATTCCTCTAAGGCTGCGGGACATATTGGTAAAGACCAATTGTTATGGTCCCTTTCTCAGTTATTTTGGTGGCCCTCCATGAGAAACGATTGTGCCGAATTTACGAATGCCTGTGCCACCTGTGCCCGCGCTAAGACCCCGAGACATCTCCCTGTAGGCTTGCTTCAACCGGTGCCTAATGGCGAACGCCCCTGGTCTCATGTTTCCATTGATTTTATGGGAGAGTTGCCTATGTCCAAGGGGTACTCCTTTATATTCATGGTGGTGGACAGGTTTTCTAAAATGGCTCATTTCGTGCCCCTCCGTGGTCTTTCTTCAGCGAAGGAATTGGCAATGGTGTTCGCCAGAGAAGTATTCCGGTTGCATGGAGTGCCTAGGGTACTGGTGTCTGACAGGGGGAGCCAGTTTGTGTCTAGATTTTGGAGGGCATTTTGCCAACAGATGGGCATACAGCTGTCCTTCTCCTCTGCCTACCATCCCCAGACCAATGGAGCCGCTGAACGAGCTAATCAGGGCTTGGAACAATTTCTCCGTTGTTTCGTTACTGACCATCATGATAATTGGTCCGACTTGTTGCCTTGGGCAGAGTTCGCCAGGAACTGTGCGGTCAATTCTTCATCTGGGAGCTCTCCATTTCTGATTAATTATGGGTTCCAGCCCTGTTTGCTTCCAGACTCATTTCAGACGCAACAGATTCCAGCTCTGGATGAGCATATCGAGCAACTCTGTTCCACATGGGCACAAGTTCAGAGGGCACTTGGTCAGTCATTTCAGCGTCATCAGCGCCATGCTAATCACAGAAGGCTTCCAGCGGTTTCCTTTTAGGTTGGGGATAGAGTATGGCTTTCCTCCAGAAATCTCAAGCTGCAGGTTCCGTCTAATAAGTTGGCTCCCCGGTTTATTGGTCCATACAGAGTTATTTGCAAAATTAACCCTGTCTCCTATGCACTAGACCTACCTGCATCCATGCGTATCCATAATGTGTTCCATGTGTCCCTTCTTAAGCCTCTGGTTTGCAATCGCTATACTACCACACCTGTGGTGCCCGGACCTGTTGAGGTCGAGGGCCAGGAGGAGTACGAGGTTCAGAGCATTATTGATTCCTGTAGGCTTAGAGGAAGGGTACAGTACCTGGTACATTGGAAAGGGTATGGTCCTGAGGATCGATCATGGGTGGATAGTACGGACCTTCATGCACCTAGGCTAACTAGGGCCTTTCATGCCAATTACCCACAGAAACCTAGACCCTATTCTAGGAGAGGGGGTCTTTGAAGCGGGGGTACTATCACGGTGCCCGTGATTGCTGCAGTTCCTTGTCTGTCACCAGTAGGGGGCTGCTATTGGCTGTCTGCAGATAGCCCGCCTTTCATTGCCTATTTAAACCTGGATTGGGCACCCTTTGGTTGCCCTTTCGTGTTGTTTCTGACCTTCTTGCTATCACTATGCCAGTGATAGCTGGGCCTCTGTTCCAGTGTTCCTGAGTTCCTGATCTCATGTGTTCCTGAGTTCCTGATCTCTACTGTTCCAGTGTTTCCTGCATGCTGAAGTACTTCCAGTCCTGGTTCCGGCCTAGTCTCTGGTGTTGCAGTTCCTGCTGAACTTCTTCTCTGCTGTTTCCTGACCTGACTGATCGTTGCTGGTTCCTGTCATCGCATCGCCTGTCTCCTGTATCCTGGCGACCTCCTGCCTGGTCGCGTCGGCGACATTGCTTGTTACTCCAGTGTGCGGTCACTGGTTTGCTCCACAGCCTATCGGCTATACAATTCTGTGTTGGTCCCAGCGTGCGGACGCTGGTTTGCTCCTAAGCCTTGCGGCTAGACAAACTCGCTTATTACACCAGTGTGCGGTCACTGGTTTGCTCCAAAGCCTATCGACTGTACTATCCTGTGTTGGTCCCAGCGTGCGGACGCTGGTTTGCTCCAAAGCCTTGTGGCTATACAAACTCGCTTGTTACACCAGTGTGCGGTCACTGGTTTGCTCCAAAGCCTATCAGCTATACAATTCTGTGTTGGTCCCAGCGTGCGGACGCTGGTTTGCTCCAAAGCCTTGCGGCTATACAAACTCGCTTGTTACACCAGTGTGCGGTCACTGGTTTGCTCCAAAGCCTATCGGCTATACAATTCTGTGTTGGTCCCAGCGTGCGGACGCTGGTTTGCTCCAAAGCCTTGCGGCTAGACAAACTCGCTTATTACACCAGTGTGCGGTCACTGGTTTGCTCCAAAGCCTATCGGCTGTACTATCCTGTGTTGGTCCCAGCGTGCGGACGCTGGTTTGCTCCAAAGCCTTGCGGCTATACAAACTCGCTTGTTACACCAGTGTGCGGTCACTGGTTTGCTCCAAAGCCTATCAGCTATACAATTCTGTGTTGGTCCCAGCGTGCGGACGCTGGTTTGCTCCAAAGCCTTGCGGCTATACAAACTCGCTTGTTACACCAGTGTGCGGTCACTGGTTTGCTCCAAAGCCTATCAGCTATACAATTCTGTGTTGGTCCCAGCGTGCGGACGCTGGTTTGCTCCTAAGCCTTACGGCTATACTAACTCGCTTGTTACACCAGTGTGTGGTCACTGGTTTGCTCCTAAGCCTATCGGCTATACAATTCAGTGTTGGTCCCAGCGTGCGGACGCTGGTTTGCTCCAAAGCCTTGCAGCTTTACGATTCCCTTGTTAGTCTCAGTGTGTGTACACTGGGTTGCTTACGATCCTGTCAATTTGCCATTACCATCTGACTGCTGCTACTATCTCTGGGCTGCCCTGCCCGGTATTGGTAAGGCCGGTAGAACCTTTTGCCACATTCCATCTGAGGTTGCCTTACCCGGTATTGGCAGGGCCGGTAGAGCCTACATTATGAATCTATTGAGGCTGCCTTGCCCGGTAATTTGGTAAGGCCGGTAGAACCGTTATGCGATTCCATCTGCAGGTTGCCTTACCTGGTATTGGCAAGGCCGGTAGAGCCTAACATTCTATTACTTCAGACTGTCCTGTCCGGTATATTGACAGGACCGGTAGAGTCTGCCTTCTGTCTTGTTATATTCTGAATATATCTGTATGTATGTGATTGCCATCCTACGTTATCAATTTATTATTTCAATAAAATTGATTTTTACCTAAAACTTGTGTCTGAGAGTCATAATAAACCGTGACACATGTCTAACTACCTTGGTTGTGACCTGTTGCTCTGGCTAACTTAATCGCTCCATGTATGACCCCGGCTTGTCTGACTACCCACATCGGTTCTGACCTGTGGCTCTGGTTGATTAACTCACTCCTTGTTAACCCTGGCTTGTCTGACTACCCACTTCGGTTCTGACCTGTGGCTCTGGTTAACTCACTCTCTCCTTGTTAACCCCAGCTTTTCTGACTACCCACATTGGTTTTGACCTGTGGCTCTGCTGACTCACTCGCTCCGTGTAGTCCCCTGTTTGTTTGTCCTCCATCTCTGGCTCCTATCTCGCTTTGTGTATCCCAGGCTTGTCTGACCTGTGGCTCTGGCTGACTACTTGCTCTGTAGACTCCTAGCTTGCCTGACTGTTAGCCTCTGTGTCCTGGGGCTCTGTCCGACTCTCGCTCCCTGTTGCCTTTAGTCTCTGGTACCTCTCAGTAGTGCAGTGTATAGCACAGTGTGCCGCTCCTGGTAGGAGCTTGGGCCCTATCATCGGGTGTTCTGGGGTTGTGTGAGATATTATCATCGCTATATCACAAATATTATTATCATTGCATATTCTAATAAAGGTGGGTTTTTTTCATTACTGTGTCTGTCCTTCTTTGCCTGACTACCGTGACAGTACGTAAGAGCCATGTCTAATGAGGGTACAGGCAGTCCACCTAATCAGAGCATCCTGTCCAGGATGGATTCTCAAGAACAGATAATCGACCAATTGTCTTTTGCTATGCAGAAACTATTGGATCGCATGGCTCACCTTGATCGCTTCGCTCATCAACCGGTTGTCACGGTTTAGTAAGAACACTCAGACAGTTAGGTAAGATTTAAAAGCTCCTACCCGGGAGTATGGAGATACAAGGCACAGTAGCACAAATAGGTTGCAGTAGCTGAACGGCTAAAGCAGCAATCGAGGCAACCAAACGGGTCTAGCAAGACCTTGATGGAGCACCGGAAGGCTCCCCCAACCGGATAACCAGATGAGGTAGTGAACCGGGCCTGAGATGCACAGAACAGGAACGTCAGCCAATCTGGGTCGGTACACGGAGCAGGAACATCAGCCAGGCCGGGTCGGTACACAGAACAGGAACATCAGCCAATCCGGGTCGGTACACAGAGCAGGAACGGAATCAGGCAGAGTAGTCAGGCAGTCCGGGTCATACACAGGATTCACACAATATCGACAGCAAGCACTAAGCAACAGGAACACCACACAGGGCTCAGTACTTAAAGGCTACCACTGGGTGGAGCAACCTCACTCTAGCCAATAAGAAGGCATCAGGAAACAATGCTGTCAAAATGTCACCAGCAATACACGGGCACCGTGATATAGACACAAGAATCAGTGAGAGGCCTTCATTCAAGGAACAAGGGTGCAAACAGTTACCTCGGTTGGCACCTAATTCCTTACTCCCACCGTGTCCTCCCTCTCCTCACATACCTCCTAGTCCTGACCCCGCCGGGGGGAACTGATGCAGCTAGGCATCACAAGCCTGTCAGTGGAGAAGAGGGCTCAGCCCAGGAGGAGGGGTCTTTGCTTATAATGTGGGGAGCCGGGCCATATGTTGCGTGGTTGCTCTATCCAGGCATGAAATGCTAGCACCTAGGGTCCTGTAGGGGACAGACCCTGGGTGGAATTTCACAGTCCCCAGAGAGACTTCAGGACAAACCTATTTTTGAAGTTGTACTATCTTGGGCCAAGTCTTCGGTGGTGGCTCCAGCATTACTGGACTTTGAGGCTGCTGGGTTTTTCATTGATGCAGACTTTGCGGCCAAACATGCTATCCATTTGCTGCCTCTCTCCGCTCCATAGGGGTTGCTGTAGGGGTTGTCATTGAAGGCAGACCCCTACAGCCAGCACACATTACTCATGAGACTCACCCCTTGTCTCTAAGAGTAGAGGCACTTCATGTGGAGACACAACAATTCCAGGTGATACATTCTCCCCATTATGCCATCATTCTGGGATTTCCCTAGTTGCAGACTCACAACTCAAGAATTGATTGGCAGACTTGCGATATCCTGTCATGGTCCTCTTATCACGGTGCCCGTGATTGCTGCAATTCAGTGTCTATCACCTGTAGGGGGCTCCCATTGGCTGTCTGCCTTCAGCCCGCCTCACATTGCCTTTTTAAACTCTCTGGTTGCCCTTTTGTGGTGTCTTTGACAGCATCCACTTCCTCCTTACTGCAGTAGCTGATTGGGCTTGTTGCTGAGTTCCTGAGTCAACCTGTTCCTGAGTTCCTGCCTGCTTTGTCAGTTCCAGTCCTGTTCCGGTTGTTCTCATCAGTAGGTGATGATCCTGTTGCCAGTCTGCTTGGCCGCGCTTGATCCGGTTGATCTTCTCTGCTGGTTCCTGTTGTTTCCTGCTTCCAGTTCCTGCATCTGTGGCGACACTGTTCTTCATTCGCTTCGGCGACATTTCCTCCTGTTGGTTCCCAGTGTGCGGACGCTGGTTTGCTTCACTAAGCCTTGCGGCTCACATTCAGCCTGTTGGTTCCAGAGTGCGGACGCTGGTTTGCTCCATTTGCCTTGCGGCTCACATTACAGTCTGTTGGTCCCAGCGTGCAGACGCTGGTTTGCTCCGTTAGCCTTGTGGCTCTCATTACAGTCTGTTGGTCCCAGCGTGCGGATGCTGGTTCGCTCCATTAGCCTTGCGGCTCACATTACAGTCTGTTGGTCCCAGCGTGCGGACGCTGGTTCGCTCCATTAGCCTTGTGGCTCCCATTACAGTCTGTTGGTTCCAGCGTGCGGACGCTGGTTTGCTCCATTTGCCTTGTGGCTCACATTACAGTCTGTTGGTTCCAGCGTGCGGACGCTGGTTCGCTCCATTTACCTTGCGGCTCACATTACAGTCTGTTGGTCCTAGCGTTCGGACGCTGGTTCACTCCATTAGCCTTGTGGCTCTCATTACAGTCTGTTGGTCCCAGCATGCGGACGCTGGTTCGCTCCATTAGCCTTGCCGACTCCCATTACAGTCTGTTGGTCCCAGCGTGCGGACGCTGGTTTGCTCCACTAAGCCTTGCGGCTCTCATTCTGCCTGTATGTTCCTAACGTAGGGCGCTGGTTTACTCCCTGACTTGCAGTCAGGTTCTTGATGGTTCCGAGTGCGCTGTCCAGTCCTAACAGCATTGATTCCTATAGTATATGGGCACAAGAGTTTCTGATTACTGTGAAACCACTTGACCTGGTAACCTCTATATTCCATCTTACTGTCATTATCATCTGACAGTCATTAGGTCACTGTGGTTGTCACCTTCCTTTGGGCTGCCTTGCACGGTATATTGGTAAGGCCGGTAGATCCTTTCACTTTGCCACCTTAAGGTTGCCTTACCCGGTATTGGCAAGGCCGGTAGAGCCTACTTGTTGGTATTCCGTCAGGCTGCCTTGCCCGGTATATTGGTAAGGCTGGTAGAACCGCATACTATTCCATCTTATGGTTGCCTTACCCGGTATTGGCAAGGTCGGTAGAGCCTACTACACTGGTATCCCGTTAGGCTGGCCTGCCCGGTATATTGGCTGGGCCGGTAGATCCTCTTGTTCCAGACTCGCCTGGGTTGCTTTGCCCGGTATATTGGCAAGGCCGGTAGAACCTATTCGCTATTGTCATTATCTGCTATGTATTGTTTGTATGTGTATGAAAACCCTATGGGATTGTCTTTAACTTTTCAATAAAGTTATGTTTTTACGTAAATCTTACGTCTGAGAGTCTTAACAAACTGTGACACCTCTAAGTGTACGAAATCTTGCCTCCAGCAGCCTACTAGAAAATTATGCACCTCTTCCTCGTTACATGCTGAGTACCAGTCCTACAAAAGGTATTTAATAGGTAGAGGCCAGTACGTTACTGCCACACAGGCCGTATGATTGTACTGTTGATCTGGTACCAGGGTTCAGACCTCCTAGGGGTCGAGTGTATCCCTTGTCTGTGGAGGAGAACAAGGCCATGGAGGACTATGTGGCAGATGCCTTAGCTAGGGGCATTATCCAGAAGTCTTCCTCACCTGAGGGCGCAGGTTTCTTTTTTGTTAAGAAAAAAGATGGGGAAGTCAGACCTTGCATTGATTTCAGAGGCTTGAATAAAATGATGGTAAAGAATGCTTATCTGATTCCGTTGATCACAGAGCTGTTTGATAGTAACAAAGGCTCGACTGTTTTCACAAAACTTGACTTGAGGGCCGCGTACAATTTGGTATGAATAAAAGAAGGCAATGAGTGGAAGACAGCATTTAACACACAGAGCGGGCACTATGAATACTTGATGATGCCTTTTGGATTGTGCAAAGCTCCCGCTGTCTTCCAGGAATTCATTAATGATGTTTTGAGAGACCTACTACAGAGTTGTGTTGTAATATATTTGGATGATATACTCATCCATTCGCCTACCTTGGAGGCACATAGAGCAGATGTAGCACGGGTTCTACAACTGATCAGAGAACAAGTTATTCTGCAAGCTAAAAAAATGTGAATTCCACAAATCTTCCACTTTCTTAGGATACGTTATTTAATCCTCTGGCCTAGCCATGGATCTGCAAAAAATGTCTGCTGTATTAGAGTGGCCACTTCCAGTGGGACTAAGGTCCATACAGAGATTCCTGGGCTTCACAAATTACTACAGGAAGTTCATTCGAAACTTCTCCACAGTAGTCAAGCCTCTCATGGACATGACTCAGAAGGGAGCTAATACTTCAGATTGGTCACCTGAGGCCTTGCATGCATTTGAGGACTTGAAGTTGGCTTTTGCCAAAGATCCAATATTGTCTCACCCGAATCTCACCCTTCCTTTCACCCTGGAGGTCGACGCTTCAGAGTCTAGAGTGGGCGCCTTGTTGTACCAATGCGTGGGCCCTGGGAAACCATTGCTTCCGTGCGGTTTCCTCTCTAAGAAACTGTCTAAGACTGAGAGTTTATATGAAGTAGGCAACCGGGAGTTACTCGCTATCATCCTTGCCCTGAAACAATGGTGATATCTGTTGGAGGGTACTATGGTGCCTATCCTGATAATGACAGATCACAAGAACCTCACATACTTGTCTGAAGCAAAGAGGTTGTCTCCACGTCAGGCCAGATGGGCCCTATTCCTCTCGAGGTTTCATTTTGTGGTTTCCTACCTCCCTGGTACTAAAAATTTTAGAGCAGATGCTCTTTCTTGACAATTTAGGGTCGAGTCCCAGGAGGAGTCTCCTCCAGTTCCTATTATTCCTCCTGACTAAATCTTGGCTACGAAACGTACCAGTATGCATCTACGTTGAGCGAGAAGATTTGGGCTGCTCAAGCTTCCACCCCAGTGGATAAACCTAATTGGAAGTGTTTTGTGCCTGAATCCCTCTGTACCAGATTGCTGGAGATGTACCATTCCTCGAAAGCTGCAGGGCATGTTGGGAGAGATCAACTAATACGATCTATGACTAGACTCTTTTGGTGGCCCAGCTTGAGGGCAGATTGCTCCACATTTGATGCTGCATGTTCCACTTGTGCACGGACTAAGACTCCTAGACACCCCCCGGTTGGCCTCCTGCAACCCATTCCAAACAGGGAAAGTCCATGGTCGCACTTATCTATTGATTTTAGGGTGGAGTTGCCTATCTTAGAAGCTTACACAGTCATCCTCTTGATTGTTGATAGATTTTGCAAGATGGTCCATTTTGTACCATTAAGGGACTACCTGTCACGGTTTTTTAAGACACTCAGACCATTGGGTGAATAAGAACACAGTTTTATTAAAATAAGATAAGGCAATAACACACCCTCTAGTGGTGGTAAATATACACAGTGGTAATATATAGATACAATGGTAAATGCACAAATGACTTATAAGTACAATTACACAGTAATAGAATAGCGTATACCCCTCAGGGGTTAAGTCCTTGATAACAGTCAGTCTCAGATGTGGATGTTTGGAACGCCCAGGGTGTTATAAGGCTGTGCTGGAGACCAAGACTATCACCGGCTGGATACTGGACTGCCTCGCCACGGTGTTCAGTAAGAAGCAAAAGAGTCCACGTAGCCCCCTCGGGCGTACCTACTGGAACTGCTTCAACTAGTGCAAGTGCAAAAGGCCCCCACGGGCGTGATTGGAACCGGCCTTCAATGCGAGAACTGCCAAGCCTCCTCAGACTTAACCGGACAACGGGATAGCACACGCTAGAGCCGACAGCCCCCACGGGCATGATTACCGGAATACGAATGCTGATGCCTGTGCCTGCCACCACTCGGTAAAGCGGAATCGCTCAATGAACAAGAGAGAGAGTCTCAGGCGCCCAACCGGCCCAAACGGATGTAAACACTCTGCAAGGATGTGTGGAGCTGCCGACGAAGAGCGGCCAGCTCAGCAGTAGTATTCACTGAGAAAGAGACTCTTACAGGATTAGCAATAGAGTGGAACCCAGCGGCACTGCTAGGGTTAATTAGCACATTTACTTGAGGCTTTTCAGCGGTATAGCAAGGCTCTGCAGTCTGAGGGAGGCGCGTGTACGCACAACTCTGCAAAGGAAAATGCACTGCACTGATCGGAGTACACCAGGCAAGGCAGTCACACCAAAAGCTGGAACAGCAGATAGAAATGTCGCGGCGGCGACAACTGGAACACAGGTCACTGTAGAAAGCAGGAGTCGTTCTTCGGAGCGGGAAGTCAGCCAGGCCGGGTCGGAGCACGTAGAAGGCAGTCATACAAGCTGGGTCGTACACAAGCAGGAACGTCAGCCAAACCGGGTTAGGATCCAAAGGTGGTAGTCAGACGGGCCGGGTCATACACGAGCAGGAACACAGGAGAATAGTCAAGACAAGCCAAGTCGGTACACAGGAATCCGGAACACAGGAACACAGCAACAGTAACTGGTACAGAAACACCATGAAAGGGCGCCTGACAGTTGTGCTAGCCAGGTATAAAAAGGTCACCAGGGGGCGGGCCAAACCAACACAGCAAATCAGTATCTGTCATAGCTGAGACTGACAGGAATCACAGGCACTGTGATACTACCTTCCTCCAAGGAGTTGGCCGAGATTTTTGCCTTGAAGGTGGTTTGTCCCCATGGTATACCCAAGGTGGTAGTCTCAGATCGTGGGAGTCAGTTTGTCTCATGTTTCTGGAGAGGAATCTGTGGTCAGATGTGCATCTAGCTCTTGTTCTCCTTGGCTTACCATCCACAGTCGAACGGTGCTGCAGAAAGGTCTAATCCAGCGTTGGAACAGTTCCTCTGTTGTTTTATCTTCGACCATCATGACAATTGGGCAAACCTGTTACCATGGGCAGAGCTGGCCAGAAATAGTGCAGTCAATTCCTCCTCTCAGAACTCCCTTTCTGATTAACTATGGGTTCCAACCTTCGCTGCTGCCAGAGGCTTAGAATATTCCTGCTCTGGAGAAGCACTTGAGGGCACTCCGCTCCACATGGGTACGTGTTCAGAGATCCCTGCACAGTTCCTAGTTGTGCTATAAGAGACAAGCAGACCGTAGATGGCTACCGGCTCCAGTGTTCCAGGTGGGAGATAGAGTATGGCTGGTGCTGGTCCTCTTCTGCGGGGGAGAGGTCATTAAAGGGGGAGGTTCTATCACAGTAACCCTAGGCAGCCTGGTGCTCCAGTGCTTCCTACTTCTGTATGGCTGCCGGCCGGCCGGCATGGCCTCCGGCCACTTCCTCATTCTGACATCAGGTAACAGGCACTAGCAAGGACGCCTGTTTATGGGCCTATTCTGGGTGGCCTATTTGGGTCCCGCCTCCTTCTGCTACTTTATAATCCTCCATGTGACTAGGAGTCATTGCCCTTACATAGTGTTCCTGTTAGTTACTCTTGTGCTCCATTGTGACCTGTGCTTATCTAAGAATCCGCTTTGTGTATGACCCCGGTTTGTCTGACTCCCCACATCGGTTCTGACCTGTTGCTTTGGCTAACTTACTCGCTCCGTGTATGACCTGGCTTGTCTGACTACCCACATCGGTTCTGACCTGTGGCTCTGGCTGACATACTCGCTCCGTGTATGACCCTGGCTTGTCTGATTACCCACATCAGTTCTGACCTGTGGCTCTGGCTGAATCACTCGCTCCATGTAGTACTCAGTTTGTCTCTCCTCCAGCTCCGGCTCCTATCTCGCTTTGTGTATCCCCAGCTTGTATGACCTGTGGCTCTGGATGACTACGAGCTCCATACGCTCCTAGCCTGCCTGACTGTTAGCCTCTGTGTCCCGCAGCTCTGTACGACTCTCGCTTCCTGTTGCCCTTAGTCTCTGGTACCTCGCAGTAGTGCAGTGCGTAGCACAGTGTGCAGCTCCTGGTAGGAGCTTGGGCCCTATCATCTGATGGTCCGGGATTGTGTTGGTTATTATCATCACCATATCTCAAATATTATTATCACTGTATATTCTAATAAAGGTGGTTATATTTTATTACTGTGTCTGTCCTTCTTTGCCTGATTATCGTGACACAGAGTAAGGCCGTGAACAGTGGCCAAGGGGTGGTGGGTGATATGATCAGACTCAGCATCAAAGGAGTCATAGGAAGATAAAATACGTAGTTAACCTAAGTAGAAGAGGCGGTAGGGTCCTCTTCAGACACTATGTGGTAAAATAAGAATAAGGGTTGTATAGATGAGCATAGTGTCACTAAAGAGAGATATTAAATACTTATATTGGGCCAAACGTATAAACAGACTCCAAAATGAGATGGGAAGGATCCGTTGATGCTGAGAGAGAGAAAGCTGAAGAACTAGACTATAGCCCATGATCCGTCATCCAATAAAAAGGGCAGTCCTCTTTGAAGTGAACACAGATCCCCAGAAGTGCGCTGTTGGGAGGTAACAAGCAGCCAGGCAAAATGGAGCCTAAGCCGACTCGCCAGGTCCAAAAAGGATCTTGTAAAGGCAAATACATTACCCAATAACAATAAACAAAGCAGAACACACGAAATAGATAAATCATCCCGTATCACTGTGCCCATGATTCCAATTGCTGAGCGACATTGTTACTTACGGATTTACCATTGCCTCATTCTTATTGGCTCTGGGACTCTGGCTCCTCCCAGGGTTTGCCTTTATATACTCCCTCCTGTCATCCTTATGGTGCCCTTTCGTGGTATTCCTGAACCTAGCGTTTATGACTGCATGTTCCTGTTTCCGTGTATGACCCGGCTCGCCTGACTACGCTTCTGATTCCTGATGCTCCTGTGATCTGATTCCGTTGCTGACTTAGGACCGGCTGACTAACTTCGTGTGTACCTACCTGGCTTGGCTGAGTATCCGATTCCATTACCGACTAGGACTGGCTGACTAACTCTGTGTGTACCGACCTGGCTGAGTATCCGGTTCCGTTTCTGACGGGACTGGCTGACTACCTCTGTGTGTACAGATTGGGGAAACACTGGCTTCCGATCTGTCAGGGTACGCACCCTGTACCTCATTCCACCTACTCCCACTCGCTATACTGCACAGTGCCTGTCAGGCCTATCAACCCCAGTAGTTTCCAGGGGACAGTGGGAGTCCGGTCACTTGCCAGTGTCTGTGTTGCCTCCGGTAACCCTAGCGTACTAGGGTCAAGTTACTGCCAGAGTCCTGCCTGTGTTGCCACCGTTAACCCTAGTGTACTAGGGTCAGACCACTGCCAGAGTCCTGTCTGTGTTGCCTCTGTTAACCCTAGCATTCTAGGGTCAGACCACTGCCACAGTCCTGTCTGTGTTGCCTCTGTTAACCCTAGTGTACTAGGATCCGATCATGGCCAGTGTCCTGTCTGTGTTGCCTCCATTAACCCTAGCATTCTAGGGTCAGACCACTGCCTGTATACTGTCTGTGTTGTCTCCGCTATCCCTAGCCTCCTAGGGAATTGCCCTGCAGTTACCCATCTCCTTATCTCACCTAGTTGCAGTGTGGGGCTGTTGTGGTTCTTCTTGTTCCTGAACCTGTCTATGGATCAAGCCTCAAAGTCCTATTATATATTGCAACTGTGATATTTGTACATCCTGACCTGAGTCAGATCTGGGAAGTACTTGGTACTGACCTCATCTGGACCTGAGTAGGGTGATTGTTTTATTTATTTTCAATAATGCTTTTAAACCTTACCTAACTGTCTGAGTGTTCTTCCGAAACCCTGACATCCCATATTGCAAACAACTCCATACAATAAAACCCAAGTGCCCATCACTCAATGGCATCAGGACCACCCACCTCCAAAGTCAGTGAAAGGGTAGGAAAATACCATAAAGAGCACCCCTAAGCTTATTTAAGACAAGTGGAAGGACAGATAGGGTAAAGGGAGCAAGGAAATGGAGGGGAGGGGGAAAGGAGGGGGGGAGGAGAGGGGGGAAGGGGAGAAAGGAGAGGGGGGAGAGAGGAGGAGAATGGATGTCAAGTGTGGAGATTAGGAAAGGGAAACTGCTCCAGGTAGAAAACAATCCCAACTCAAAAAGCAAACATGTGTAATGTACCTGGCACACAAAAATGTAAAGAAAACATACTGTATTACAAAAACATATTTGAGCAATGAAGACAAGGCATCATATGAACAATATGCATAGAAAATATAAAGTACTGCAAGCTAAACCAAAGTGACAATGGTGAGTATTAATAAGGAAAAATAACACCACCGAAGTGGGGGGACCCTTTGGTCTCAAAAAATAAGGGGATACTTTTGGCTAGGAGAGGGGATATAATGGCCAAGGTGGAGATGGAGGTTGGGGAGTGAGAGCCCTCAAATGTCACAGTCATGGAGAAGGAGAACCCCCAATGATACTGAGTATTCCTATGGTGCAAAGCATCAGCCAATGGTTGAATTGATGACAGAGTTGTAGGGTGTGGAGTGACAAGTCATTAAACAGGGAGAACTCTGCGTTTTCATAACTGAGGGTTGATATTTCGTGCACTTTTCTCATGATGGCATCCTTCTGAGAAAATAAATAAAGGCAACAGATAACATCCCTGGCCCTGTCACCCTGCTGCACCCTCTCAGTGTGTATATCCTCTGCAGAAGGTAAGTTCAATAAGGAATTGAAAATAGATTGTGAGATGGACATCAAACTCCCTGAAGGCATCAATTCAGGAAGGCCCCGAATCCTAATGTTGGATCGGTGACCCCGGTTCTCTAGATCATCCAACTGAGAATGCAGCAAATCAGTGGTCTCATCCTGGTAAAAAAGGTATTGGTGGAGGCCTTCTTGTTTGGACACCAAAGATTCCTGAAAGTCTTCCAGGTCCTTAACCCGGGTCCCGATTTGGTGAACATCTGCCCTTAAGTCTGAAAGATCAGATTTGATGGAGTCCCGCACCAGAGAAAGCACTATCTCCAGCTCGGATTTTGTAGGAAGCGGCTGTAGGTCTTGGTAAGCAGCTGGCCTAGTAGATGTCGTAGGTCTATTTTCTTTCTCCAGGTCCATCATCAGAGAATCCTGCAGCGGATACATTGAAGCTCTTCTGCCACAACAAGAGTCAGGCTTGAAGTAGGACTTAATCGGCTGAGATTTTTTCTTCTTCCCAGTCATAATCACCTCTCAGGGCACAGAGGAACCAAACACACTCACTCTCTGGCTGTAAGTAGCTATAAATCACTAAAAAAAAAGTGAGCTAAGGCTCCGGCATCAAGCAGGTCCTGCCAAGCCCCCGATTTATTTTTTTATTAACTGTCCCCCCAATAGCATTTAAGAAACCCCCCAAACAAATTCCCTGTTCAGCTGATTCATTCCCCAGACTCCATCCACCAACACAGGAACCCTCCTCAGACCCCTTTTATACCATGTCTTAAAGGTTTTTGTTTTTATTTTATTTAGGATTTATTTTTTATTAACTGCCTCCTAATCCCAGTAAACAACCCCCCCAAAAATCATCCCCTGTTCAACTGATTGCTTCCCTACACCCCACAAACACAGACACCCTCATGCCCCTTTTATACTATGCCTTTGAGAAATAAAATATTTCTTTTATGTTGTGTGTAACTTCAATGTTCCCATTGATTTCAATGGCATGAGCTAGAAGAAAAGAGAGAGAAAAAGAGGAAAACCGGCACTTTTCACAGGAAATTTTTGAGGTGAAACGGTTCGGCCATCCCTAGTCAACACATTTGTGAAAACAACACTGCACAGCACAGCAACAAGATATACAACATTAAAGGATTATATTCATGTAATCTTGTATATATGATACAATGCCCTCAATATGAATCCGGATGTTACACTGGTGATACAAGCCCTATCACTAAATCTAAGGATCAAAACACACAGTTTATTGAGAGAAAGAACCATACATCAGTTGGTCATCCTTTTGTCCAGAGGAATCACTCCATCCATAATCTTAAAATCATAATACTCAGAGGAAACTTGAAAAATGCACAGGAGAGAAAGACATTTGAAATTAAGATTATCGTTTTTTTCAACACCAAACACACCAGACTTGGGATTCCTCACACATTACCAAAACTTCACATAATATTTCTTTCTAATTTTATTTATTTATTTTAGTATTTCATGTATTATATTTTTTCACACTTTTTATCTATTTACTGTGGATCTGTATTATTCTCTTTCCTCCCTATGTCTATCATAATAATATGCAGCAGAGTTTATTGAAAGAGCTGTTGCACTTTTAAGAAGTTTCCTGAGAGTGCTGATTTTTTGCCATATATACTTTTCTATACAAATTGCACCCAGGCATTTGTCTATGTTGTCATGAGTGCATCCCTAAACCAATTTATATAAATGCGGCAAAGCTGATTTTAAGCAAGAGGATGCCAATGTCACTATGCTATGTTGCAGTGTCGTACGAGGTGGACACCGATCCATGATGCCTGCTGGGGCCCCCTAGCAATGCCCCACCATGATTCCCCCTGGCAGTGCTGCCACCCTCAGAACAAGCATACATTTTCTTGGAAGAAATGTTTTCTCAAAGCTAGTTTTCAGACACATGAGTGTGAGGACTCAGTAATGAAAGACTGAGGGTGTGCCAACCCAAAGCCATATTTTTATTACTTATTGACTATGAAAATAACAGACATTATCTATGGAGCTCTGACAGTGGGTACATGTTCCCAACAAATCCAAAGTATAGTTGCAGCTTACACCTCTGATACAACTAACACTGCCAAAATATTATTGATGGCTATGACAGCAACTCCGTTGGTTCAATTTGAATAAAATATGAGGAGATTTATCCCTCATGTCCACAGTTTCTGCAGTCAAGATAATGTAATTTCTGTTTGCTGTAGCAGTCTGAATCATTCATTAGATTAAAAATTCCCAAACTTCCAACAATTCACATTTTTTTTCAAACTCGGTAGAAAGAAATTAATTGGAGATTTCAGTGGCATTCAAGGGAATAAATGTCATAGATCAATAAGGATATTTATTTTTATATATTGCTAGGGTGCATTTGTTTTTCTTCAGGATTGCTGAACCCTTTGAGTGCCAGAGGGGTACAGAATGCATTGCAAAGCAATGCATTCTGTACCCCTCTGGCACTCAAAGGGTTAAAGGGATAGTAATGTAAAAAAATATGTTGTAGGGTTTAGCCCCCTGAGTAAAACAAGGGAAATCCCACTGCAGAAAGGTGTTTTATTCAAAAGTTATTACAGCTCAAAGTTGAATTTTTTTAGGTGCAATATCACAATGGCCTGAAATTGTACAGTGGTGCTGTTGCTACACCATCCTATGGAGATTTATGGTCTATGGACCAGAGCTGTCCATAGGATGTTGTAACAACAGCACCACTGTACAATTTCAGGCCACCGAGATATTGCACCTAAAAAGATTCAACTTTGAGCTGTAATAACTTTTGAATAAAACACCTTTCAGCAGTGAAAGTACCTGCTTTTTACTCAGGGAGATAAACATTACAATATATATTTTTTTACATACTAAGTATTACTATCCCTTTAACATTGCCTTAATGCACAATTGCCTCTAAAAAAGAAGAACAAAGATCAAATGCCAAAAGGTATATGGATACATGATGGTTATATGAAGAACAACTAATCAGGTAAGTTACTCTGTTAAGTGCAACCTGAAAATGAAGTTTGGTCTGCATTTGTGAGATGGTGGATCAACAGGAAAACATGCCTGAGGACTAAAAAGAGGGCATTTGTTCATCTCCATTGGTACACCCCTAGTACACACCTATGAGAAGAGAGACTGAATTGAGAGTCTCAGGTATGTAAGTATGTAGGTATGTATGTATAATTTTATTACATTGCAGCACTCAATACCATAAGGAGCTTGCAGTTTTTCTATATAATAGAGAACAATCGGAGGTCTCAAAGTTCAGTTTCCTATCCAGTGCAATGATGTCACTGTCAGACGTCTGTCTCAGGATGTCTGTGGGGATTGTGCATGCAGCCCTTGAAGTTTGTGGCTAAAAACACACACACACACACACACATACACTTGAACAGTTGATAGGAGCTGTTTTTAGGCTCTTTGGGTTAACTTATTCAAATTTTATAACAGCCCTTTAAACTAATCAAAAAATAGTTATTCATATTTATAATGTCCCACAAAATGTTCTGTTGTCTACATCATGGGTATCTTAAGAGCTGGCAGCAATGCATATTTTCAGGATATCCTAGCTGGACAACAGGTGGACTATTTAATGTCTCCGGCTTTAATCTGTCCATTCTGGGGCAACCTGAAAACATGCACCTTTGTAGTTTTGAGGATAACAGTTGGAAACTCCTGATCTACATCAACAAAAGGAAAATATACGCACAAAGACAACACTGAATCAGTTCTGGAGCAAACCAACTGTACCATAAGGGGAAAAAGTTCATTCATTGAAATGGGTTTTAACACATTGAATGCTAGAGATATCCCATTGCTTTATAATTGGATGGATACCTCTTTAGTATACATGGGGTTTAAAGCATTGTTTAACTAAATGGAAATTGTGAGAACTTGTATTAGTTCCCTGTGGTACAGTCTGATTGTCCCAGAACTTCCTTAAATTGCATGATTTCAGAGAAAGTTCAAAATCACTGTTGTCTTACCTGCCAGTTCTTTCCTTGGGTCTGCAGAAAAAAAGGCAGTGCTGGAAGGATTATATAAATTCCAGTGGCACTTTTCCAATAGTTTTTTTTATTTACAATACATGAAAATTAGTCAATTAGACAGATACTTTTGAATGTGTTTGTATATGGAATAGAACATGAAACAATTTGTTTACCTTTCATTCCAATGCATTGTTTTATATCTGATTTATGTTTTCCAGCATTGGTTTTTAATCACCTCCATTGTTTTGCAGAGTATTTATTAGTTAAAAGTCTATTAATATAATGTGTCTGTGCTTGTTAAACCTAAATATAAAGTTCATTTTCATGTGGTCAAGACTTTATATTATTTATGTATCTTTATATGTTTTATCAGCATAATGATATCAGAAAGTTATATCCATCTTATAGAAGAATTCGCTAGGATGTTTGTCAGAAGCCGTCATGCACTGTAGAGACCGTGTGGGTTCTGGCAGTCTCTACTGTGCATGATTGCATCGCGTAAGTGAGGCGACGCAAGACTGCATCGCATGGAGAAGATAGGTAGTGGCCTCTTAACCGTTTGAGTGCCAGAGGGGTACGCATGCTTTTACACTAGTTATATAATTATTAGTTTTTGTGAAAAATCAACTTTAAACCTTTTGGGAAGAAGAGAAATATATACAGTATGACACTAAAGGGGTTAAACTGCAATGGGGAAGATGTACTAAAGGTCAAAGAGGGCTCATTCACTTATTTATCTTGTTAGAATATCAGAGCTTTGGACCTGGCTTTGCTAACTATGTTAGTCTCAGATCTATCTATCTATCTATCTATCTATCTATCTATCTATCTATCTATCTATCTATCTATCTATCTATCTGTCTGTCTGTCTGTCTGTCTGTCTGTCTGTCTGTCTGTCTGTCTATCTATCTATCTATCTATCTATCTATCTATCTATCTATCTATCCTAGTGTAAAAGCCCATGTACATGAGCCAAGGTCTGGGTGATGTTAATCCTTTGAGTGCCAGAGGGGTACACAACTCATTGCTTTGCAATGCGTTGCATACCCCTCTGGCACTGAAAGGGTTAAGTAGCTGCTACCTCACTGCTCCATGTGATGCAGTTTTGCTCCACCCGAATACGTGCAGTCTCTAGTGCTCATGACGGCTTCTGACAAACATCCTAGTGAATTTTATATATATATATATATATATATATATAGATAGATAGATATATATATCTATATATATATATATAGAGAGAGAGATATATAGATATATATATATAGATAGATATATATATAATATGACCCAGCAGGCTTTTGTTACCACTAATGGTCTTAATTCTCCTATTTTTACACTGCACAGAGACACATGGCAGGGCTCCCCACTATCTTCCTTACTATTTTATTTGACACTTGACCCCCTTATCTGCTATTTTAACCAGCTATCTAGATTCCATGGCTTACTGGAATAAAGATCTGGGCATGCTGTTATATATGACACCATACACAGTCGATTATGGTTATCTTAGCCACCATTTTCTACTTCCATACTACCTCTGGCCTAAAAATTAACCTATATAAGTCAGAAACCTTGTGGTTAGACAGGAACCCTATGCCACCATCATTACATGACTTACCTTTCCGTTGGGCCACTAAATCTATTAAATATCTGGGTATTCAATTGACCAAGAATGTTGAGGACCTATATTCATCTAATGTTACCTGTTACCTGCCCCAAACACATAGTCTGGCATGATCGACAAACTATAGAATTTAGGTGTTAGGGGTGGGACCTATCCAGTATTAAAGTATATATCTTGGGCACTTATCACTTTGTGTGTTTTTTATTTTATGAAGTCTTACTGGAGTGTAGTATGATCGGTGCAACACTTTGAGTTGTATCAATTGATGTCTAGTTGTGGTTGCCACTTGAGAAGCGGCCGCTCGTGCCATGTCTCATTCACAGTCTCCCATCTGTTCCATGTAATACAGTCCTTGTCTTCTATTTTTTTCTTTAGCCATTTGTGATGATGAAGGATAAAAGCTTCTTAAGAATCAGAAGAGAGTATAACAAGAGTGATGGGATATTTGGGTTATGCCTAAGCCTTTGGTATGAGAAGAAAAGGGTATTTGGGAAATGGTATTGTAAATTTATCTGATGGAATAACTTAAGTATGTTATCCTGATATATGTGACCCAGTCTAGCGATACCGTATTCAGCCAATTTATGACCAAAGTCCAGACCGATCATATGTTTTAAAGTAGAAATTTCACATTCCAACTTGGCCTACCAGATAGATTTGTACCCCAATTAACAAGTCCAGAAACCCCAATGAGATTGAACTATTTGCTTCACTATAATGAAAAAAACTGTACCTTCTATCTTCAGCAGCAAGAGGGAGAGCGCTGCCATCTTGATGACTTTGAGAATGATTGGCAACACTCTCCCTCCACCCTAAGACTGCCCCTCAATGCTGGCCATGCACTGTGCTGCTCTGCAGTATAAGGAAGAGGGTAACTGCACTCAAAGGGTTAAGGTACACAATGTGCTGCTCTGTGACACAGCAGAAAGTAAAGGAGTTTTAAGCCTGGCTTCTTACAATGTTTGTGTTAACCCTTTGAGTGCTATTGGTGTATGCAATGCATTGCATACCCCACTGGCACTAAAAGGTTTAACACAAACATCATAAGAAGCCCAACTGAATGACTCCTTTACTTTCTGTTATGCTGCAGGGCAGCACAGTGCGTACAAGAAAGAAAAAGAGCAAAAAAAAGTCTCCTCTAAGTGTTAACAATATTTCAGAGCAAAAAAAAACCAAAAAAGCGACCCTTGATGTACCAGGACCGTCAAGGGTAAATTTGTTCCAAGGACCCTTGACGGTCCCGGTACGTCAAGGGTTAAACTCTCCCATCACGGCCACACGGAGCGATGGGAGAGCACGGGCTACTTGTTACTAAGCGCCCTGGTACCAGGACACTTAGTAACAACCAGTAAAAGCGTTGTTGCAACATGCGATTCGCTTTATGAGCGAATCACATGCTGCAAATGCTGAATGACAGGGACAGTATTTGTAAATACTGTCCCTGTCATATATCTCTGCCTCCCTCCATCTTGCACTCTGCTGAGGTGGAGAGAGACAGAGAGACATGGTGTTACAGCTTTCCAGATCGTGCTCCAGCATTCCTGAGTTAAAATCTGTGAAAAAAAAGAGAACATTAACCATTTGATCACTGGTTTGCAGTGATCAATACGTTCCCCCCCATCTGATCACTCTTGGAGTGATCAATTTGCTGCAGATCAGCGTTTGCTGATCTGTGGGACACCCCCATCCCCCTTGTATTTTTTGTTTTCTTTTTACATTATTTTTTTTTTTATAAAAATTGAATAATAAATATAGTTTAGGTGGGTAGGTGGGTAGGTTTAGTGTAGACGTGTGTTAGGGAAAGGTTTAGGGACAGATTTAGGTTTAGGGGAAAAAAAAACAAAAAAAACCCCAAAAAAACTCCAACCCCCCTCCCAAAAAAAATATATAATAAGTATAGTTTAGATAGGTAGTTCACTTAGGTTAGGTAGGTTCAGGATATACGTAGGTTAGGGTAAGTTTTAGGGTTAGATTTAGGTTTAGGGATATCGATAGCGTAAGAAAAAAAAAGTTTTTTTAGTGGGCAAAATGCAGCGCAGTTATAGCGTTGAAAAGGCATATGCCTTTTTGGCATCTGACTTAGAGGCAACAGACACCGCGTCAGATTTTGATATAACGCAGTTTTCAGAAAGTGAGAGCAGCTCTAGTGACGACGCTGGGCCTTCTGTCAAGAAAAGATGCACTGCCCCAAGAGCTACCCTGGCAACTGCCCCAGCACCTGCCAAAAATCCTGCCAAAATATTTGCCAAAATACCTGCCAAAAGAAATGCCCAAAGTGCTGCCCCAAGACCTGCCCTGGCAATTGCCCCAGCACCTGCCAAAATATCTGCCCAAAGAAATGCCCCAACACCTGCCACTCCTGATCATAGTGAATGGGTATCACCAATCAATTTATGTATGTATGTATGTATCTTTATTTATATAGCGCCATACATGTACACAGCGCTTAACAGAAGTTGAAATAATACAATACAAAAATGACAGAACTGGGGTTAAGAGCATTAAGGTTAAGTACAATCATTAAATTATTTGTGAGGGAAAGTGCAGCAAGGGAATCATACACTAGGAAAGGGACCCTGCCCCAAGGAGCTTACAATCTAGGCCCACAAATCCCAGAATTCACAGGCATACCAGGGATTCAAATTGATGTGGAAGGATTTACCCATGATAATTGTTTTGATTTATTTTTTGGGGAAGACATTTTAGGTGAAATTGTGTCCCAAACCAATTTGTATGCAGCCCAGTATACTGCCGCCAACCCTACAGCTTTCGTAGTTAAGGAAGAAATATGGAAACCCATACACATCACAGAATTTAAACAATTCTGGGCCTTAATAATAGCAATGGGGATAACAAAAAATCCAAGTATCCGATCCTACTGGAGCAAAAACCCCATATGTGATAATGGGTCTGGAGACACTTATAATGCAGCGCACATGATAAAAAGAGAAGAGACAGAGAATAATAATAATTAGCCCTTCTTGGGCTTTTTGCACATCAAACGGGATTCTCCCAATATAGCCAACGGACTGCGTCCTCCGATACGACTGAATCCGGGTCCAAATGTGCCAATGATGTCTCTGTGTTACCAATCCGATGTTCCAAAAGTTAGAGGATAAGTGTTCCACTTTTTGATATATCCACAGGTAGTTGGAATGTAAAAGGGAACGATATTATTGAGGTATACAGTTTATAATAGATGTCCGCTTCAAACCGTAACCTCATGGTAAGATGCATTTCAAACGCTCTGAATGCCGGTGCGCAGACCTGTCAGGGGCAGGGGAATCTCGCAGGGGGCGTGGAGAAAACCCGGTAATCTGAGGCAATAGCCTTGATAAGTTCCGAACGTTTTCTCAGACTCAGTCTGCTTCCTCAGGGCAAAAGATCAAATGGCTGGTGAAACGAAAGTCGTGAGCTTTTGTACCCGATTGGTTAACAAGATGTTTCGTTACGTCATAGTCAATCGAAAAATTAATATTAATAATAAGACAAACCATTAAAAATTCGAACAGAAAAACAATATAAAAGACAATTGACCTACTAAATGATTACTCTGTACATCGATTCATTACATATACATACTTTGTTGTGACTACTTGTTGTACATATAATACCCTATATAATATAAAATAATTAATTAATTAAAACTGTATTAAACCCAATTGAAATGTCTTTTATGTCACAGCCCTCCCATTGAACGGGTGACAGGAGATAGCCCCTCCGTTGATCAATTAATCGTTGTTTAAAATAGCCGATATATATATATATACAATTACCCAGTAATTGTGTGCATGTAATAAAGTCTTTTTATAATGTGTATATACAAATTAATTCATAATATCTGACTCCTTGTATTAAAATTGTGAATAATGTGCTTGTCTGAAGAAACTTCAAAAAGTGAAGTTAGTGTCACTTGACTGAGAGAATACTATGTGTCAAAGGTTAAAAGAAACATACGAAGTGGTACATTGTATCAGTGCCTGTGATTTGTATGACATTAAGGATGAATGTGATCGTGAGGAAATAATAATGAAATGATAATAAAGTGCAATAAAATCCAGATGCTTCTATTATATGTTGAATGAATGATTGCTATGTTAAACAACAATACAACATTGATGCGCATGAAAAATCATCAAATGAGATGAAACAGTTGAACATCTGAATATGAAGTTAGTTTGAACGGTGAGGCAAAACGAACATCACCTTTCAAGTTAAAACGGAACTGTGTATGTTAGGGTGTCATATGTAAGTATTATAGCTATACAAACATACCAGTTTTAAACAATGTTTGCACTGCAAGGGGATATAGCTTATTACATTTTATGTGACATAAAAGTCTATTATTCAAAGTAAAAACTGGATATATTATAAAACAAAAATGGTGATAAAAATTAGCCTGAGAGTAAAAAAACATAATAAAGAGATCATGAATACTGATAGAAAATGACACAACATAAATAAAATCTGCCGACAATTCCCTAATGTATGTGTTTGAATATACATGCGCAAGTCTGCTTTTCTGCCATATCTGTAAATCTTTGTTTAAGGTGGGCAAAAAATCCCTACTAAAACATATAACTATAACTGTAAAAGAAGGGGGTGGGATATAAAATGTATTCTAATGTATTTATTTATGTAGGGTTTCTTGAAAAAGGTGCAAAAGTGAAAATAGACACAGAGATGAATAGTATATTGTGTCAATCCTAGATAAAAGCTACAAAGTCAAAGTCAGCATTGAGTCCCCCTGGATTCAGAGTTTTTAGCTCATAAACCCAGTAGGACTCCCTCTGCCTCAACTTTAAAAGACGATCACCTCCTCTATGTCCCAATTGCACCTGTTCAATGCCTACAATAGTGAGACCTTCATGTTTACAATTATGTGTAGTTCTACAGTGGTCTGATAAACTATGTTTTTCTAATCCTCTTTGAATATTGTATAAATGTTCATTGAATCTTATTTTTAATTTCCTTTTTGTCCTTCCTACATATTTGACTCCACATATGCATGTGATGAGATACACAACATATGCTTGAACAGGTAATGTAATTTTGGATTTTGTAATGTTTATTGGTGACTGTAGATTTGAATTCAACATTCTTGGGTTTTGGTAAGTGGGAACAGCAACTCCATCCAGTTCTTCCGCATTTATACATACCCTTCCTCGTTAGGAAGGTATTGGAGGATTTTTGACTTTTTGAATGAATATCACTAGGTGCAATATAACTTGCTATATTGCGATTTTTTCTATAAACAACCTTTGGATGATTACCTAGTAAGGGTTTTAACACCACATCCTCCATTAAAACATGCCAATGTTTACTTAATATGCGATGAATTTGTTTTGATTGAGAACTGTAGGTTGTGCTGAAAATTGGCAAATTATTAGTAGATTTAGTATTATGAGGTTTATAATGTAGTAAATCTTTCCTCTTCAGTTGTGCACTTTTTTCTCTTGCTTGTTTAATAACTTCATGATTATATTTTTTTTCCTGAAATTTCGTAGTTAATATTTTTGATTGTTTAATGAAATCTTCGTCTCTTGAACAATTTCTTCTGATCCTTTGAAATTGTCCGAAAGGTACATTACTGATCCATCACTGATTGTGACCACTGGAAGCATGCAGATAGCTGTTGCCATCTACGTTCTTCCGGTGGTTTCTAGAAAGAATTTCTGAATTGGGGCCACAAAAGAGGACAACATCCAGGAATACAATATGTTCCGAGTGAACATTGGTGGTAAATGATAAATTCATAGAATTGTTGTTCAAATAAGTAAAAAATTCCCTGCATTGTGCCTCCGTGCCTTCCCAAATCAGCAGAAGATCATCGATGTACCTCTTGTAATATATGATACTAGTTGAACAGCCCGTTACACGGGCCACAGTGCCTCTGGCAGCTGGTTGCGGGGCAGTCTGTACTGCGCATGACTGCCGCACGCGCAGCAGTGTCTACTGCGCATGTCGGGCGTTACACACAACTTAGCGAATTATTATATAGGATGTTTGGAGAATGGATTGTTATTGTGTATATAATCATTTTCCCACTTTCCCATATAAAGGTTAGCGTATGAAGGTGCAAAGGCTGAACCCATAGCCACTCCAGATGTTTGCAAGTAAAACTGCTTGTCAAATAAAAAATAATTATGATGTAGAATGAATTCTATGCACTTGATTATAAATTGTATTTGTAATGGGGGTAAAATCTGATGTTTGATTAGAAGAGATTGGATTGCGGCAAGACCTAAGGAATGGGGTATGCAAGTATATAAACTCGAAACATCACAGGTTACCCATAAATAATTTTGTTTCCATGTAATATGTTGTAAACTATTGAGTACCTGAATAGTGTCTTTTAAATAAGATGGTAAAGTAGAAACTAGAGGTTTAAGAAATTCATCTATATATTGTGAAATGGAATATGTTAGTGAATTGATCCCTGAAATTATTGGTCTTCCTGGCGGTTGGTTTAAAGATTTGTGTAATTTCGGAAGGTGGTAAAAAATAGGTATTGTTGGATTAGAATTATATAAGAAATTAAATTCTATTGAAGTGATCATATTATTTTGTACTGCTTCTTTTAAGAGGATGGACAACTTCTCCAAAAATTCCTTAGTGGGGTCTTTCTTAAGGATCATATAGGTACTTGTGTCATCTAGTAGTCTATGGGCCTCACTCATCTAGTCTACTTTATTTTGTAATGCAGATACCTCCACCTTTGTCTGCCTGCCTGATTACAAGGTTGTCATTCTTTTGAAGATTTTTAAGGGATTCTCTTTCTAATCTATTGAGATTATGTGATGATTTTGGAATAGATGGACTGATTTTTTCTAAATCCCTTGCCACTAGTTGATTAAACACTTTAATATGTTCAGATTGACTACAGACAGGAAAAAAGGTTGATTTTAATTTTTTATTGCTATGTATTGGTTCCCATTGTTCCGACTGGGTAGAGTCATTTTCTAACATTTGTAGAGAACGAATATTATATTTGTCTTGCATGGATAAAACAGAGGAATGATGCTTAGGCTCACCAGGTTGTGTAGCAAAATATCTTTTTAGTGTAATTGATCTAATGTACTTGTTTAGATCAATGTATGTGTTAAATTTATTGAGAGGCTGAGCTGGGGCAAAGGATAGGCCTTTATTAAGAATACGTTTTTCAGATTCTGTGAGTATATGGTCACTGAGATGTATATAAATGAGTCTGTTGATTGTTCTATGCCTCGTCTATCTTTGTGATTTTTGTGTGACCCTCCTCTGCGACCCCTTCTGTAGATAAAGCTCTTTTTAATGATTTGCTTGTTTGGGCTTGTAATATTTGGTGAGCTGTTGACTGTTGTGTTGATATCGGTTGATAAAGTTCCTCTATTGTTTGATTGGTAATTGTCTCTTGTTGGGTATGTAATGTATTTATTGATTTCACTGGAGTTAATGTGCTCTGGGGATCTGTAACTGTAGTTGGTGGTAAAGTCTCTGGTGGGAGTTGTGTCGTTTGTGTCCTGTTCGAATGATAACGGCCTCTCCCTAAAAAAGACTGTTGTGATGTCTTTGGGATTGCACCAGTATGATATGTAGATAAGGGTTCCAAACGATTGGCTGTCGGTATATTACTATGATAAGTGTTAGAAGTTGAATGTTGATTGTGTGAATGTTCACTCGGAACAAATTGTATTCCTGGATGTTGTCCTCTTTTGTGGCCCCTATTCAGAAATTCTTTCTAGAAACCACCGGAAGAATGTAGATGGCAACAGCTATCTGCATGCTTCCAGTGGTCACATTCAGTGATGGATCAGTAATGTACCTTTTGGACAATTTCAAAGGATCAGAAGAAATTGTTCAAGAGACGAAGATTTCATTAAAGAATAAAAAATATTAACTAAGAATAATAGTTAATATTCTCTCATTCAAGTGACACTAACTTCACTTTTTGAAGTTTCTTCAGACAAGCACATTATTCACAATTTTAATACAAGGAGTCAGATATTATGAATTAATTTGTATATACACATTATAAAAAGACTTTATTACATGCACACAATTACTGGGTAATTGTATATATATATATCGGCTATTTTAAACAACGATTAATTGATCAACGGAGGGGCTATCTCCTGTCACCCGTTCAATGAGAGGGCTGTGACATAAAAGACATTTCAATTGGGTTTAATCCAGTTTTAATTAATTAATTATTTTATATTATATAGGGTATTATATGTACAACAAGTAGTCACAACAAAGTATGTATATGTAATGAATCAATGTATAGAGTAATCATTTAGTAGGTCAATTGTCTTTTATATTTTTTTTGTTCAAATTTTTAATGGTTTGTCTTATTATTAATATTAATTTTTCGATTGACTATGACGTAACAAAACATCTTGTTAACCAATCGGGTACAAAAGCTCACGACTTTCGTTTCACTAGCCATTTGATCTTTTGCCCTGAGGAAGCAGACTGAGTCTGCGAAAACGTTCGGGACTTATCAAGGCTATTGCCTCAGATTACCGGGTTTTCTCCACGCCCCCTGCGAGGTTCCCCCGTCCCTGACAGGTCCGCACACCGGCATTCAGAGCGTTTGAAACGCATCTTGCCACGAGGTTACGGTTTGAAACGGACATCTATTATAAACTATATACCTCAATAATATCATTCCCTTTTACATTCCAACTACCTGTGGATATATCAAAAAACGGAACACTTATCCTCTAACTTTTGGAACATCGGATTGGTAACACAGAGACATCATTGGCACATTTGGACCCGGATTCAGTCGGATCGGAGGACGCAGTCCATTGGCTATATTGGGAGAAACCCGTTTGATATGCAAAAAGCCCAAGAAGGGCTAATGTGAGTGTAACTTTTACTGGATTTTTTATTGTTATTATTAAATTACTACACTTAGTATTATTATTCTCTGTTTCTTCTCTTTTTATCATGTGCGCTGCATTATAAGTGTCTCCAGACCCAGTATTGCATTTAGTGGACAAGGCCACTTGACACCAATTCCTGCTGCACTGACTGAGAAGACGTGTATTCATCATCATCAAACCCATCAAACTATCCATTATTCATTGACTGATCATTTCATTCATATCCATCCTCATTTCTTCATTTTCATATGCTGTCTTGGAAATCTATGACGACCTATATGTGACTTATAGATACAATTTTGATTATTATCTCTGTATTAGATCCTTTGATTCATCTATAGGCTTGGTTTATCATTATATATTTTTTTATATTAATTGTAATATATTATTTGGTTGCCTCTAGAGCGCTCTAGCCTTTGGATTAATTTGTTTTTTATATAGTGCACTGGTTCGCTCCACTCTACCAAACCCGGTTACAAGTGTTGCCTCCGTGATTGCACCAGTATAGTGCACTGGTTTGCTCCACTCTGTTTAACTAGTTGCTGTGTTGCCTCCGTTATTGCACCGGTATAGGGCACTGGTTCTTTCCACTCTACCAAACCCGGTTGCAAGTGTTGCCTCCGTGATTGCACCAGTATAGTGCACTGGTTCACTCCATATCTGTTTAACCGGTTGCTGTGTTGCCTCCGTGATTGCACCGGTATAGTGCACTGGTTCGCTCCACCATATTTAACCGGTTGCTGTGTTGCCTCCGTGACTGCACCGGTATCATGCACTAGTTCGCTTCACTCTACCATACCCAGTTGCAAGTGTTGCCTCCGTGATTGCACCGGTATAGTGCACTGGTTCGCTCCACTCTGTTTACCTGGATGCAAGTGCTATCTCCGTTATTGCACCGGTATACGACCATTGGTTGCACTCCTCCTTGTCAAAACCAGTTGCTATTGTTGCCTCCGTTTTAGTACCGGTAGCCCTACTGTAGCCTTCAGTGGCCTGTATATTATTGACTCTAATTGTGGCGTCTCCTGATGCAGCTGGTCGCCCAAACTCTTTGAACTGTTCTCCCAGTCTGTGAAAATTAACTTCTGCATTACTGGAACCGGTATCCTGCATTGCCTGACCTGTGTCAGCATAGCTGTTTACCTTCTTTATATACATGCTGGACCTGTGTGGGCATAAGTAACCTGTCGTGTGTCTGTACTATATGTTATATACTACAGGACCTGTGAGGATTCTTTATGTATTATTGATTTCAATAAAACTGTGTTTTTATCTTAACTCTGTGTCTGTGAGTCAAACAAACCGTTACAAGTACTTTAAGTTAAAGGAATATCCCCCATGTGAAGACAGAGGCTGTCTCCTGCCTCCAAGGGATATGCACAAGCACTGGTTATGCCCCAGGCTGGCAGAATATCTGTGTATGTTCTGATGGACTCGGTGGGGCTCTTGCAAGCTGTCCTTAATGACGATCGCTCATGGTCACACGTGTCCATCGATTTCATGGGAGAACTGCCTGATTCTAATGGCTACACAGTCATACTTATGGTGGTCGACAGATTCTCGAAAATGGCTCACTTTGTGCCACTCCCCGGCTTACCCTCAGCTAAGACATTGACCATGGTTTTTGCGAGAGAGGTGTTTTGGCTCCATGGGGTACCCAAGGTCCTTATCTCCGATTGTGGGAGCCAATTCCTGTCCAGTTTCTGGAGGGCATTCTGTGACCAAATGGGCATCCAATTATTGTTCTCCTCTGCATACACCCCCAGACTAATGGGGCCGCTGAGCAGTTTTTACGATGATTTATCAAAGTTAACCATCACTATAACTGTGCTGACTTGGGCAGAGTTCGCCAGGAACTGTGCTGTGTGGTCTTCCTCTGGGAGCTCACCCTTCCTCATCAACTATGGGTTTCAACCATGCTTGCTTCCAGACACCTTTCAAGCACAGCAGATTCCGGCTCTAGATGAACACATTAGGCAACTCTGTGCCACTTGAGCACAAGTCCATAGCTCCCTCAGTGACTCCTTTCAACGAGTTCAGCGGCATGCCAACAGCAGACGGCTGCCGGCTCCCGTGTTCCAAGTGGGAGACCGAGTGTGGTTGTCCTCCAGGAACCTCAAATTGGTCCATGTGGTAAATTGGCTCCCCGATTTGTGGGTCCATTCCGGGTGCTCCGCAAAGTTAACCCTGTCGCCTATGCCTTGGAGCTACCTGCCTCTATGAGGATTCATAACATGTTCCATGTGTCCCTTCTCAAACCTCTGGTGTGTAACCGCTATACCACCTCTCCAGCAATTCCAGCCCCAGTACGCATTGAGGATCATGATGAATATGAAGTGCAGAGTATTATAGATTCACGTAGATTCCGTGGACAGATCCAATATTTGGTGCACTGGAAGGGGTATGGCCCAGAGGAACGCTCATGGGTGAACCACTCTGACATCCATGCTCCCCTGTTGTTGGACAGATTCCATGCTAAGTTTCCATCTAAACCTAGACCCCCCTCAAGACAGGGGGAGTCGTTGAGAGGGGGTTACTATCATGGTGCCCGTGATTTCAGTGACTGAGCGACATTGTTACTTCTGGGTTTACCCTGGCCTTATTCTTATTGGCTCTGTGTTGGTGACTCCTCCCAGGGTTTGTCTTTATATACTCCCTCCTGTCATTCTACCGGTGCCCTTTCGTGGTGTACCCGTAACTAGCGTTTGTTATTACTTGTTCCTGTTTCTGTGTATGACCCGGCTGGCCTGACTACGTTTATATTCCTGACGCTCCTGTGATCCGATTCCGTTGCTGACTTAGGACCAGCTGACTAACTTCGTGTGTACCGACCTGGCTTGGTTGAGTATCCGATTCCGTTACTGACTAGGACTGGCTGACTACTCTGTGTGTACCGACCTGGCTTGGCTAGTGTCTGGTTGTACTATCTGGACTGGCTGACTATTCCGTGTGTGCCGACCTGTCTGAGCATCTGGTTCCGTTGCCAACGGGACTGGCCAACTATCTCTGTGTGTACTGATTAGGGCAACACTGGCTACTGATCGGTCACGTTACACACACTACTCATTCCCACTCACTATCCTACACTGCGCCTGTTAGGCCTACCTGCCCCAGGTAGGGCTTGCGGGAGCACGTTCTGTGTTGCCTCCGGTAACCTTAGTGTACTAGAGTTCAGTCTGAGCCAGACCTCTGCCCGTGTTGCCTACGTTAACCCTAGTGTTCTAGGGTCAGAATACTGCCAATGTCTGGTCTGTGTTGCCTCCGTTAACCCTAACGTTCTAGGGTCAAGTCTCTGCCAGAGTCCTGCCCATGTTGCCTCTGTTAACCCTAGCATTCTGCCAGAGTCTTGCCTGTGTTGCCTGTACCTTAGTGTACTAGGGTCAGGTCATTGTCAGTGTCCAGGCTGTGTTGCCTCCGTGAACTCTAGCCCTCTAGGGTCAATTCACTGTCAGTGTCCAGTCTGTGTTGCCTCCATTAACTCTAGCCCTCTAGGGTCAGTCCGCTGCCAGAGTCTTGCCTGTGTTGCCTCCGTTAACCCTAGAAGTCTAGGGTCAGGTATGTACCTGAACACTGTCTGTGCTGCTTCCAATATCCCTAGTCTGCTAGGGTATTGCCCTGCAGTTACCCATCACTTTGTGTCACCTCTTGGCGGTGTGGGGCTGTTGAGGATTTTCTTGTTCCTGGGCCTGTCCACGGATCAAGCCTGCAAAGTCCTAGATCTCTCTCTCTCTCTCTCTCTATATATAAATATATATATATATATATATATATATATATATATATATCTTATTATTGCTACTGTGATATTCCTCATCCTGACCCGAGTCAGATCTGGAAAGTACTTGGTACGGACCTCATCTGGACCTGCGTGGGGTGATTGTTCTTTATTTTCAATAAAGCTTTTTAACCTTACCTAACTGTCTGAGTGTTCTTACGAAACTGTGATTCTTCACTTTTTCATGGGAGAATCTGCTTTAAATAAAGCCCTTAAAATCTTTGCCTTTTTCTCTCATTGCCATAATTTTTCAATGGCTACAAATGTTCCGCCCGATTACTTATATGTTCTTCACATTTTTGTTATTATAATGTGATGTTTCAAGGAAGTGAAACACAACACAAGTAACTTGAAGAGAGTGGGTGCTAGGCTGTTGTGCTGTGATTTTATTAGTGAAATTGAGGCAGGAGAGGCTTATAGTGAGTGTGACTGCTATCTCTGTGAGCACCTGGAATACAAATAAAAGGAGGAGCTGGACGTACCATTATACATCCAGTAAGTCTGAGGAGGAGTAGGAAGTTACCACTACCAGCATAGAAGGGACTGAATGTCCTGATTCCCCAGACCTTGGGGAAAATAGTGTCACAAGTGCTGTCAGTGTGCCTTGTGATTCTCAGGAGGGAGGAGGAGGAGGAGATAATGACAACTCTAACAGAAGGGGACCCTAAGTCACTCTTGCCATCCCCAAGGAGTCCTACTACTACTACTACTAAGATCCAGCAGTTTGAGACTCAGAGTGTTAGGAGTGAGGGAGGGGATGATACTGAAATTGATGTGGTTGCTGTTAGTGATAGTGAATCAGCTGGTGGGACTAATGTGACTGCAGTAGATTCTCCTGCTGATTCTGAGGTGGAAGGGGAAGTGATGCAGAGTGGCCAGAATAGCGGTCCACGGAGCCCACAACATCCCTATGACCCTGTGATTTCATTCCCCTGACATTGTCCCTATGGGACATGAAACTGAGGAAGGCAGAACTGGCAGCTAGCAGCAGTAATATCACCATGAGCACAGATCAGCTGCTTGTGCCTGCTGCTACTGTGGCCAGTTTGCCTTCTTCACCTCAATAGATGGCAAGTGTAACAACAGGGAACACTCTGTCATGTTTGTTATCGCCTAAAACTGGCGAGACTGTAATAGAGCAGAAGCAGCAGCAAGGAGGGACTGGTGGTGATTATGATGATGAGGGTGATGGTGGAACAGCTAGGGTTGAAGAGACATTAATGGCCTTTTTAGCCTAAACTGAGAAAGAATGGGAGACAGATTTGGAAATGGGCATGGACATCACCATGACCACCAGCAGTAAGATTTCAGAATTTGCAGAATGTGTTGCTGCTATAATCCATGCTGCTACTGAGTTGCAAGGGCTGCAGGATGATGAGGAGCAAGCTAGGATGACACAGTGGGAATGGGGTCCAGCAGTAGTGATGTGGTGCTAGGACAGTTTCCACTTGCCAGCAGCAATACTCCTGGTCCTAGCTGTAGTGCTGATTCTGAGGAAGGGGAGTGAAACACCTGGCTCTTCATCACTTTCTTACTCTAGGGTCGGCCATGGGAAATCATAACTATATATTCTGGTAATCCATATTGTTCATCGTTACCTTCCCCACCAGCTGATAGCTATTCTGTAGATGTCAGGATGTGACAGTTCATGTCCACCCATTGCACACTGTGTGGTTGCCGACCACACATGGCAATGTAGTGGAGCAAAATCACAACCAGTTGTCACAGTACAGTACACCAGATGGGCAAAATGAGATAAGAACCACCTTTTATTGCAGTAGAAGATTACAATAAATAGCTAGAACAAGGACTGAAGCTAGGGTAAGGAATCAGGACAGGACATAGTCTAGCACATAGGCACTAGCCAGAACAGGGGTCAGGAACCAGAGCAGATGTCAGCCAGATCAGGAGTCAGGAACCAGAGTGCATGTCAACCAAGCCAGGGATCAGGGACCAGAGTGGATGTCAGCCACATCAGGAGCCAGGAACCTGAGTGGACGTCAGCCAGATCAGGAGTCAGGAACCAGAGTGGACTTCAGCCAAGCCAGGGATCAGGAACCATAGTGAATGTCAGCCAGATCAGGAGTCAGGAACCAGAGTGGATGTCAACCAAGCCAGGTGGTCCAATAAAGCCAGGGGTCAATAGCCAAATCAGAATTGATTGCCAAAGCAAGGGTCATACACAGAGCCAACATAAAACTCAACCGCAATCTGACACCACATAAGGGGGACTGGAAGGAGGAATCAGAGTGGTATATAAAGCCCTACAGATGGGCTGGGAAAGTGGATGGACAGCCAAACCCTACAACCCACATCTCTGGAAGCCCCAAACCAGGAAGAGGCGAGCACATGATTGCAAGACTTCAGACCAAATGACCGAAACGAGGACAAGCAGGCATGGCCGCCTCCTCCAATGCTGGCCGCAAGACATAGAGCGGCAAGGTAGGGAACTGTAACACCTGTGCATCAAGCAGCATATGATGAAATTCTATCCCGCAGAATATACTAAGCTGGTGGCAGGGAGGGTTCAGCATTACTATTAAAACTGCAAGTTGTCCTTAGTAGGGATGGGCAAACTGAAATTGGCAAAAAATGGCACTTTGCTCTTGGCTAAAAATTTCCTTTTCCACACTTTTTTCGCCTATCTCATTGCATTGAAATCAATGGGTAGAAAAATATTTCTTCACCCCATGAAAGTTTTCTAAAGCCACATAAACGGGTGTCAGGTTCTCACAGCATGCCATTCTGTGTTTGTGAGAGGAGAGACCATCATGTTTTTGAGCTAGAGAAGATAGTTAAATAAAGGGGAATTGAAGCTTAGTTTAGGTAGGATATTTTGTCTCTGTAGTAGGGGAGGTTGGGGGCACAATGCAGAAGTAAGGGGGTTGAACTAAAATGCCCCAACATTTGGTGTGACTGACTGGAAAGACACAGTCAGCTGGATTCCAAATTGCTTGCTGATTTTACTTTTATTGTCTCTGTACTGGGGAAGTCTGGGGAAATAAACTGTTGATTTTGTTTTTTAGTTTTATATATATATATGTGATACGATAGCTACTGTAATACGATAGCTGGCAACTTAAAAAAATATATATATATATTCATAAATAATTAAACAAATAAATATATTAGACAGCTGACAGCAGATGACATTTAAACATTTGTTGAGGGCCAAGACATCCCACTCCATCAGTTTTGTACTGTAGAGAGTAAAAACACACACAGTAGTTGAGTAATGTCTACTAAATGCACAAGCAGGAGGGGGAAAGGTGGAGCAGTGTTGGGACGTGGGAGTAAAGTGGTAGTACAAAAACTGACTGCAGCAATGGTTGCTGAAGCATGCACAATAAATGATAATGATCCCTCTCCTCCCAGTGTGGATGCAGTTTGTAATCACTTGACATCATCATGAATTAATGCCAGTGTTGCTTAAGCAGGAAGTAAGTGTTGTGGGCAAAGGACAAATGTACTCTACATGCTAACACATTTTTCAAGGTATATGTTGCTGTAGGTCTCCCAACTTTGACTTACAGCTATTTATTTCTCCACTACAGCCCTCAGATGACGTAATATTGTGCTGGGACATATTGCACCATATTAAACATAGGAGAAAAATGTGTTAGAACAGGAGAAAAATGTGTTGTAATAGGAGGAAAATGTGTTGAATAGGTGACAAATATGTTACAATAGAAGAAAAATTAATTGGAATAGGCGACAAATTTGCTGGAATAGGCAAAAAGGAGGAAAATTTTGCACTGGAGAAAAGCAGAAAACGTTCGAGAAAAATTGTCCATTTTTCATGAAGTCACGTGGGAAATTTTTCTCACTTTTTGCCCACCCCTAGTCCTTAGAGGAGAGTGGACAAGGGACATAGTGACAGCAATAGTACTTGGTTTCTGGTGAGGTGACTTCACATTGGGAACGCTAATCATCATGGTGTTTGGTTAGAGTTGTGCCAGTTGTTTGATGTGAGTGCAGATATGCCCATTGTTCCAAGTTCTTCCTTTATTTCCTAAACACACTGTGCACATTGCAGTTTCAGCAACACGGCCTTGGAGCTGCCCAATAATCCTGCTGCAAGAACAGCAGTGACAAATGCTGCAATGACCCCGGGGTATTTGCCAGTGGCCACCATAACATGAACTGCTAGCAATAGGCCAGTAGCGCATATTTGTTTTCCTCAGGATTTGTTCTTTGAACACAAACTAGAGGCCTTAAAAAAAAAAAAATTGGGGAAGATTGTTTTCAACAAGCCTAAGTCCTACAATCACTGCTTTCTCAGGGCTTGTGATGCTAATAAGCTTAATTGATAGAAATAATTGCAGATTCCTCAGGGATTGTGATGTTAACAAGCCTGATTGATGAAACGTATCTCTAATATGATTTCTCAGAGCTTGTGATGCTAACAAGTGTAAGTCCTAAAAATCAATGTTTCCTCAGGACTTGTGCCTCTAACAACAAATCTAAGTCCTACAAATCATCATCAGCTACAAAATTATGTATCCCATCAAGTATTACTCTGCTCCAGTTGCAGTTTATGTCTGGGGTCCCTGTCTCTGTCATGTTACGTACCAATTTCTTTTTTATTTGTATATATTTATTTATTCTTTTCTTAACTGTCCCTCTAATCCCAATCAACAACCTCCCACAAAACAAAAATGACCTGTTCAACTGATTTTTTCTCCAGACTCCACCAACACCGGCACCCTCCCCAGACCCCTTTTATAACATGTCTTATTTATTACATTTTATTTATATGTTACTGTCCCCCAATACAGTCAACAAACCTCCCCAAAAAATCACTGTTCAACTAATTCCCCACACTCCTCCAACACAGGCACCTTCAGATTTCCTTTAATACTATGACTGTGGGAAATAAAATAATATTTGCTATGTGTTATGTGTAAATTCAATGTTTCCATTGATTACACTGCAAGGAGCTAGGTGAAAAAAGGGGAAAAACTGTACTTTCACAGGAAATTATTCATCATTCTGGAAGTGTCATTGTTCACCGATTTTGGATTGAGTCAAAAATTTTCACCAATTCCAAACTACTAGGCTGATGACACGGTTGAAGCCTGGCATATGCACCACATCTGTCTTTCTCAGGGCAGCTATGATATTAGAACAATTATCAATAGACACAAAGACAGCTTTCAATCTGCAGGGTACAAGGCATTTGTCTATGACTTGCTACAGTTTATTTAACACATGTACAGTTTTGTGGAACTGTCTATCGTGGCTTTCCTTAGTTTACATGTTATGCAACAAGTATGGGCTGCAGCTGGACTGTTCATCTTCTGACAAATGTGGTGGGGGCTGTGGTGACAGCTGCTGATGCTTCTGCATGCTGCTGCTTGCTGAAGTGAAAAATACCCAGTTCTTAGTAAAAGTAAAGTTGCCATATTTCAGTAGTCAGATGACCTTACCTGCATTAAGATGTTTCCAGCCCCTTTCCCACCAGAACTAACCAGTACATTATACATCTCTAGCAAAACCATACTAGAAAAATAATTGTGGTTTAGGATATGACATCAGTTCTTTAAAACCCACTGTCCTGAACAAATGAATAGCTTAGCATGTTAACTGGTAACATTTTGGCTAGTTTGCCATTCCACAGCACACTTTAGGATTATTTTTGTGCAATGTTTGTCTTTCTTCTATGTATTTGGTAATTGTGGGTTGGCTGTACATAAGAGAATTCTCTAACCTCATTGTATTAACTACATGATGACAAGTGGTGATGGGAGTTTAGGTGGTGGTAGTGGTGGCAGCAAGCAATCTATGATTCTAGACTACTTCTACTTCTAACTCAGTCATCTTCCTCCATACTTTGCACTTGCAAAAAAACAGCACTACAAGATATTGGAGTTATTGTTATGGAAGAAAATGTCTCACTTTCTGACAATTATCTAACACTTCTAACATATACTCCTTGGTCCCTTCCACTTTTATGAGTATTTCTACTGCTGCTAGTCATGGTCCTTCTGATGTGTGGTGGTTTTCCTCCCAATCAAACCTGTGATTGAACTTCAGGTTGGATCTGAGTGAGGAGGTGCCCAAATGGGATCCTACTTTTTTCCTGCTCATGTCTTTTACACAGACCACAAATAGCAAGTAGTGCCTAATACATGAAGATTGATATATCCAAATGTATGGAACACAACAAATTAACCCATTCATCACTACAAGGAGTCTTCAATCAATGTGCTAGGAAGGGTTAATATATGCATCAGTCTGTGCAATTAACATACAAACTATTCCCCATGAAATCTAATGAGGTATAACACACACCACAAGATACATCAACACTACAATAAGCTTCATGAATTAACTAAAGCATGGGGCATTTATGGTTTAATACTTCAGAAGGACAGTACGGGATTAAATAAACAAAATAACAGTGATAATTCTGCCATTTACAGCCAGAGATGGACTCTAGTCAAGCCTCCATGTCAGAGCCTATCAAAATGTTTTTAGGAGGAGTTGGATGATGTTTCCACGGACCGCCTTAATTTTTAGGCCTTAAATATGTCTACAACCAATGGTTCCGTAAGTTTATCCCCTGACGAAGCCAACATATGGAGCGATGAAAAGTGTATGGATTTTTTAAGGGTTAATGGTTCACCGTAAAACACAATAGAAGCATCTACAGTGGCAGACATGCTGTTCTGCTGTGAATTGCTTGTAAAACTGAGGCAAGAGAGTCTCATAGTGACTGCTATCACTATGAGCCGGTTTAAAACTAATAGAAGGAGGAACTGGAAGGACCCTTATATGTCCACTGAGTCTGAGGAGGAGGAAGTGAGCACAACTTGGGAAAATTAATGGGAAGGGAAGAAGAAAAGGGTAGTAGTGAGAGCAGGACAGGTCAGCTGCCTGTGCCTGCTGCAAGATGTGCTGCCCCTGTTGCCACCTTTGCCATACCTGCTGCCACCATTGCTGTACTTGCTGCCACACATGGTGCCACTGCTACCATTAATGCTGTGCCTGCTGTCAGACATGCTGTCCATGCTACTGATACCACCATTGCTGTGCCTGCTGCCAGACATGCTGCCCCTGCTTCCACTAGTGTTGTGCCTGCTGTCAGACATGCTGAACCTGCTGCTAGTGTGTCTTGTAATACTCAGGAGGGGGGGAAGGAGAAGATAATGGCAAGTGTGACATCAAGGGACCCTAAGTCACACTTGCCATCCCCAAGCAGTCCCGCCAGTGCTAGTACTACTACTACTACTGTGGTCCAGCAGCTTGTTAGGGTTAGGAGTGAAAGAAAGGGTAATTAACAATATCCTTATATTACTGGTGGCTGTGAGGAGGAAGACACTGTTGCTGAACTTAATGTGGTTGGTGTTAGTAGTAGTAGCAGTAGCAGTAGCACTTAAGTGTCCAAGTGGAACAGGATCCTGAAGACTAAGGGCTAGATTTAAAGGCAGCCGTTAAACCATCCGCTAAGTAAAAAAGGCACATCGGCCGCAAAGAACACATGGTTTACGGCAGATTTAAAGGTAAGAGTACAAGAATAGCTATCGGGCGTAGGCACTACAAAAACACGTAACACAAAAACCAGCGTCGCACCTGATTTTGCATCAACGTGCGTCCCAAACACCCGTTAAAACACAACTTAAGTCAAAATGTAACATTACGGCTGCCGTTGTCTAGCAACCCTGATAGATGCACAAACAAAATTCAAACCTACAGCCAATCCCAAGGCCTCAAAGTATCAAAAATGTTAAAATACACCTATATATACCTCAAAATAACGGTCACACCCTGTCTGTGTTTCGAGTTTCAGCAAGCTAGATCACAGGACCCAGGAGTGGAGGATAGTGTTTAGAGAGAGAGAAAGAGAGAAGCATACAAAGGAGTAAGGTAGAGGGAACTTGGAGAGGAGAGAATTACATTTAAAGGGATAGTAACACTTCGTTTTAACTTTATTTTATTTTGTAGGCATTAAAAAAACATGAAGAATGATATAAGTCTTATCGCTCAAACCTTTATGGTTTATGAGATATTCACAAGCAAAGTTCCCCTCCCGCCCCTTTTTCCTAGTGTAAGCCATCTCTTCTCAAATGTGGATCAGGTTGTATGACAGTACAGATAACAGAAGGGGACAATTTTCTTTGTATGAAAACAATGAAAGCCCTTCCACCCTTGACAAGTTTATCAGCTTTTTCCATTATCTTAATTGAAGATTGTCCCTCTCTGCAGTCTACCTGGGCATCTCCCTTCTGATATGGTTGAACAGGGGGGGGATACTTTGTTTGTGAATATCTCTTAAACCATAAAGGTTTCAGAGATAAGACTTATATCATTCTTCATGTTTTTTTAATGCCTACAAAATAAAATAAAGTTAAAATGAAGTATTACTATCCCTTTAAATAGACACATAGCACACTTTTGCACATAGCACATACATCCATACAAACACAAACACATACACATACATACACATAGTCTTTTTTTTTCATCACACGTTACACATTTTAAACTTTATTTTTACAGTGTGAATCTGTGAGTGAAAGTGTGTGACAGAGAGTGAGTGGGATCAAGTGTGTCTGTGAGGACGTGTGAGAGTGCCTGGGTGTGAGTGGGTGAATGATGGCCAGGATAGGAGGACAGAAGAGAGGGATGGGGAGAGTAGTGGAGGAGGAGGAAGGTCAGGAGGGTATCCCTCAGCAGAGCAGGGGTGGGAGAGGGAGATCCGCAGGGCAGAGGGGGACCAGGCCCACAATAGCAGGCACACAAAGAAGAGGGACAGAACCTGCAGTGGGACAAGGGGTAGTTTCTGGGGACCACCACACACAGGCAGGGGCAGAGCAGGCAGGACACTCTGGTTCTGACTCCTCGCATGCCGGAGCTGAGGGGGACAGGGTCAGGGATCCCCGATATACTGAGGAAGAAAACACGGCCCTCGTGGAGGCTGTGCTGGAGAGGGAGAGTGTCCTCTTCCCGGGGGAGAGACTCCCTGGCCTGGCTGCAAGGAGGAGAGCTGCCTGGAGCCAAATCTGCAGCCGAGTTAATGCGGTGGCCACCTGCAGACGGGATGTGGACTCAATAAAGAAGAGATTGGGCGACTGCAAAAGGCAGGTGAAAAAGAAGATGGGGGATGCCGCCCTGCACGCCCGAGCCACCGGAGGTGGGTCACCTGTCCCCATCACCTTCAGCGCATGGGAGGAGAGGCTGCGGCAGACACTGTCATCTACCCTCATTGAGGGGGTCCCTGGAGGATCAGACACTGGGGATGAGAGGAGCCTCCACACCACTGGTAAGTGCATCACCCCAAAACCACACACCACCTCAAAGCACACACCCATCACAAACAAACACACTCACATCCCAACATCTGCCCTTCATTCATCCACACAACTGCACCAACACAGCACCCTGAGGGTTTAAACAGGATGCAAGACAAGGACAAATGTCAAGGTTCAACAAGGCCAAAACCTGTCCAACTCCCTGGTTAACACTCATGTTGCTGTGCTGATCACACACAATACACACAAACCATGCTCAGAAAAGTGTTGTATGTCAAACATCACAATTGTTGTCACACAGTGTTACCCATGTTCCCACAGGGAATCCAGCACATAACCCCATGAGTGCTAGAGGGATTATCAATGCATCGATCAACAATGCTTTGGCAACCCCTCCGGTACTCAAAGGGTTAACCAGACAACAAACACATGTCGATAGGTTAACAATTACATGACACATAGGGGACATTCACTAAGCGGTGAAAAAGAGCTGATGTAGAGAATTTTACACTTACTTACATACCCTCACTTTACCAGTTACAATGTTAGTCTATGGAGAATATCCAATAACATGATTCAAGCTGCACAGGCCCCATTGTATGGACTCCATAGAAAACATTACAGATGGGGAAATGAGGTCAGCGGAGAAGTCTGCATCATAATCAGTTCATCAGGTCCACTTAACCACTTACTGAATCACCAACAGGATGGATCAGGTCACAAATCACAGTGCCACTGAGAATAACTGCTTGTATGTGCAACACTCAGGCCAAAAACCATTACACATAACTAAAGGTGAAAAAGTTGGCCTTGGTGTTGTGTATGCAATCATTTATGCTAACTTGAATTTACATATCTCACATTTGATTCACATATAGATCCTCAGGAGTGCTGATGCCATGGATGGATGGTACACCAGACACTATTTGCAGGATACATATGGGAACCAAGTATGAACCATTGAGGTTTGGTCAATAACAGGCCATGAATTATGGATATCTATGATCGGGTCTGGCTGCCTCACACAGAAGGATGGATGGGCTGATCCAGGAAAAAAAAGGCCTCAATCAATGATATCCTTCAATACTGGCTTGATTGTTGCCCCTCAGGATTCAACTTGAACAGACCTCATGGACAGAATCCTGTAATGTACATCAATCCCTGATTGCCACGGTGGTATCCCATGCATCACAATGCAATGCATAGGATACCATCAGGACAACCAGAGAGTGACATGTCAAATCTGACAAAATCCAGCACTGTACGGGATGAACTGATAACATAGGGATGAATGCTATTTGAATCACACTGCAGATCAATTACAAAAAGATATGTACAGAAAGAAAAACGACCAGATATGTATGTGGATATGTCCCTTTCAAATGGGTACAAATATGTCCCAACAAGATGTGAACCCAGAGTTCGGTTCAGTACGTGTGATTGTCCTACTGCCCATATATGTGCACCCTCAACAAAATAACTCATATTGATATCATCATCAGAGTACACATACCTAGTATATTACACCTTCCTTGGATGGGTATCAGTGGTATCAATGAAAGTTAGTTTGTGGTGGCTGTACATATATAGGCAGTAAGACAATCACATGTACTGAACAGATCTCTGGGTTCATATCTATCAAGGATATGTTTGTACCCATATGAAAGGTACATATACACACATATCAGACCATATTCCTCACTGTGTACCTGGCATGGCAATGGTTAATTTCACCTTGATGTAACATTGCAGGCATCATGAAGAGATGTTTAGAAACATGTTGCTGTATGTGACAGCTGGAGATGTCAGTCATATGACCACACGGAGGCTCTTCAGCGGACTCAAAATGTAACCAATTGGAGATGGATCCATCATTGACATGGTCCACAGAGCGTGCTTACAAACCAGGAACACTTTGTAGACAATGGCAGAGATGTAGTTATCTCCAAATGGGTCAATTTTGAGTCTGCTGAAGAGCCTCCGTGTGGTCAAATGACTGACATCTCCAGCTGTCACATACAGCAACATCTTTCTAAACATCTCTTCATGATGCCTACAATGTTACATCAAGGTGAAATTAACCATTGCTATCCCGTTAAAGAGATAGTAATACCTAAAATGTGAAAGTAAAAATATATGTCATAGGATTGATCCACCGGGTAAAGCAAGGGTATTCCCACTGCTGAAAGGTGTTTCATCCCAAGAGTATAACAGCTCAAAGTTGAATATTCCATGGACAATATCACTGTGGCCTGAAAATGTACTATGCCAATGTTGCCAGACCATCCTCTGGCCAGCTTTGGTCCAGGGAGCATAAATCCACAAAGGATGATGTGGCAACAGCGCAAATGTAAAATTTCAGGCCACTGGGATGTGGCACCAAAGGAATTAAACTCTGAGCTGCGATACATGTAGAATAAAACACCCTTCACCAGTAGGAGTACCGTTGTTTCACACAGGGGATAAACCCTACAACATATATGTCCCTTTCCACATTTCAAGTATTAATATCAATTCGACACCATCATGGCTAAGTTTACTGATCACACAATCTCAATCCTCCACACAGGTTATGTGCCTCCAGCACTCCAGGAGCCCATGGAGGAGGCGACCTCACCACCCAGTAAGCAGTATACGGAGGAGGGGACCAGCCAGTGGGCACCATACCCAACTACATCCACACCTCTTGGCCAACTGGATGCCCCACCTCTGGTGCACCACCTCTGGCTGCACCACCTCTGGCTGCACCAACTCTGCCTGCACCACCTCTGGCTGCACCACCTCTGGCTGCACCACCTCTGCCTGCCCCACCTCTGGCTGCACCACCTCTGGCTACACCACCTCTGGCTGCACCACCATATTACAGTGACTGGATGCACCCCACTACCTCCAGGAGCTATTACCCTCCAGCAGCAGCAGCAGCACCACCACCACCAGGGAGGCAATGGCTGCCCGGTGATGTGGCCACCACCCAATATGGGCCATACTCATCACAGATTGACCTACCCTCCTGGATGGCTCCCCAGCATGGCCCCAGGTATGATCCCAGGTGGGGGCCAAGCACATACCAGTGGCCAAGGTTTGACCCTTGGCCACTCGACTACCAACACCTGGGCCTGCTTGGGGAGCCCCAACACCCTATGCGAAGGGACGTGTTTACCCCACCACCTCCACCAGCACAGACATCGGTGGGCAGCAGTGGGTCCATTGATGTGGTGGGCACATACCCATCTGCCGCACATACAGCAGCAGCTGAGGAGGACACAGCAGCAGCTGAGGAGGACACAGCAGCAGCTGAGGAGGACACAACAGCAGCTGAGGTGGACACAGCACCAGCTGAGGAGGACACAGCAGCAGCTGAGGAGGACACAGCACCAGCTGAGGAGGACACAGCACCAGCAGATTCACCAGGCACAAGCATCACCAGCAGTGAACGCCCCACGGGGATGGAAGCAGAGTGTATGGCTCTGCAAAGGAGACTACTCCGGTCAAGCCTCTGCACCAATGACAACATCACCAGGAGCCTTAGGGAATCCCGGAGAAACACTAACAGGATAGAGGCAAAGATCCATGCCCTGGAGTCGGAGGTCATGAGGATCAACACTCAACTCCATGAGCTCCACACGGGAGTGATGGACATGCTTGCACAGGTACTGGTGGAGTTGAGAGAGCTGAACCGCAGGGAGAACTTATGGTTAGAGAGGGAGAACCTGCGCTCCACAGAGGGATCCACTGCCCCGACCACCCCCTCTAATGTGACCCCCGAAGCCACACCTAGGGGGTAAAGGGTGACCAGGAGATCATCCAGGTTATCCACTTCTGCCACACAGTCTAAGGCCCCCCCCCCAGAAAAAAAAATAAAATGCCCAACATGTTACATTTCCCCTTAATAAAGGAACATTGTGCTTTTGAATCATGTCTGATCTGCTTTGTATTTGGTCATAGATTGGGTGGCAGAGTTGTCTCCAATGCATTGCCAAACAATTCAGTGAACACAACTTCTGCCTAGGTAAGATGTTTGTGGGATGTTACAACATGGGTTCACACACACACACACACACACACATCGTTGTACAAATTCAACTGGAAATACATCCCTGGAGCCATATTACACAACTGTGTTATATGGCGATGTTGTGTGTTGATTTTTAAAAACAAAACATACCCCTTAGCACAACAATTGGTACAACATTGAACATTCGTCTATATCAAATGTTGTGTTTAACCCTTTGATAGCCAGAGTGGTAGGCAACGCATTGCAAAGAAATGCGTTGGGTACCACTCTGGCAATCAGAGGGTTAAGGGGATAACCAAACAAACGGCTATGTGACTTAGCGGTGACATAACAAGCAGGACAGATAAATCGGACCTGCATCAATGTTGTCTTGGACTCAAACACTCATTGTGCAACTGACTTACTGGGGAACCCAATGTTTTTAACCTAGGATTTCAATGTGTAGCACACACATTAATATCCTGGGGTGAGCATTGGGGCCTTCAGTAAGTTGAGTTGTTGTTTTTCCTAAGGGTGTAACAGACTTCACCAGTGAAAACACTTGTCCACTTGGTCTGGTTGCTTTTTGATGTAGCCCATGTACTGTGATATGTCAAAGTGGAGCAATATCACAGAACATTGATTATACTGAGCAACACAGAAACTGTGGACAGGAATTCACTGTGGAAGTATGTCCCCTGTATCATCTCTTTATCACTCCCACAACACATTAGTGTATCACTGCCACCATCTGTTTGCGTGATTACATCACAGAGTCCACTCACTTGCAAACAAGTGGTGGACTCCTGTGATATGGGTGATGCCTTTCCATGTATGGGAGATACTCTATCCTGAGTGTGGTTACGCATTAACAAACAAATGTGTAATCCAATATATCCTCATAAAAACACAGATGATTGACTAGTGATGGTTGATCTTTATTGTGTCTCAAAGTACCTTAGAACGTACATGTGTTTTCTGTGTGTATTGCCTATATGCATTGAACACTTGTATGAGAACACTAAATGTACTTTGAAACTAAATCATACTATTTGAGTAACACTGCTGTCCTGATCATGTGTTGTCCACAAGGTTTGACAACTCTGTAGATGAGCATCCTAACTGTACAGGTTATTACACTTGTGAATTTGTGTTTTCTGTGTCTATATGAGAATGTTCCAGTAGAGGTCTGTGTGAACCACAGGTCAAATATAGCATCACTAACAACATCACCAGAAATAGCAAGGGGTGATCTTCATGAAGGTGTTGTCAAGACATCAATCCAGTCACATAGAAGATCTTCAGTTCAAGGATGGATCATGTTACGGATGCCTGTGGAAGAAGAGGACAGCATTTGGAGCAGTAGACCTGAACTGAACATCAAGCAACAACAATTTAGTCTTTTTAATCCCCTCAATTTTCACAGTTACAGGTGAGTACACAAACCATTGCTTGACAATGTGTTGTGTACTCATCTGTAACCAATTATGTGGAGAACTAAGGACATATGCCCCAGCCCTATGGATATGTGCCCCTGACATGGCTACACACATCAACAAGTGTTCTGAGAGCTGCATGGAAGTAATGAATTTGGGCTGCCACTGTGAAAGTGACAGTGGCAGCCCAATGTATTCATATCATGGGCACAAATGTCTGCACACTCACAGGTCAGCATGGAGTCCCTGGCAATCTGATCTACGTTTCATGACCTCTACGTTGTGTAACAATACCACTGTACATCCACCTCTCTGCTGCTCTTCTCAGCTCTAGCACAGTACAGGTCCCATATTGAGTCCAATGGCCCTTTTAACCCCTGATGTGACGGAGTAATATCCAATGCATAGCATTGAATAACACTCTTTCGCTACAAGGCTAGCATGGTTGCTCTGGCTATGATCATGGCAAATCAAGTTAGTTGCTGTCAATCAAGCCGTGTAAGGCGATGAACATGGGTTATGTGTTGTACCTTGTTTCTCCTGAGGGTGTGCGTGATATCCTTGGGGTCTGTATGTCAACGTGTAGAGGAGAATGGAGGATGGTTTCTGAATCCCCACACACAATATGCCATGTCCATGGTATGGTTGATGTTTGTGGCCATGCTGCTGCCAGTGCAGTGCTGTGTCAATGTTCCTGTGGGGTGAGACAGAACATAATGTGCAGTGTGGTTAGTGTCACAGGACTGATGGGGGACTTGCATGGATTGTTTGCATACCTGTGTTATACTCACATGTAAAGTGTTCCGTGATGAGCCTGTCTCTGATCTGTGTCCCTCTCAGGGTCTCCTCAACATGGCCGATGTCCATGGGCACTTCATGTATGGGGGGGTCCTGGATGTGATCCAGCAGCCTGGTGTCCACTGCGATGTTGTGTAGTATTGCGCATGCCACAATTATGTCGCACACCTTTCCAGGTGCATACTGCAGTGCTCCCCCAGAGTGGTCCAGACATTGAAATCTTGACTTGAGGAGGCCAAAGGTCTGCTCAATGGCATTCCTCGTTCTGCCATGAGCCTGGTTGTACCTTTCCTGGGCATGTGTTTGAGGATTGGCCACAGGGGTCAGTAGCCAGGACTTCCATCCATAGCCAGCATCACCTGTGTAATGTGAGTGACATGGTGAGACAGGGAGCACATGTTGTGTGAATGATGTTTTGTGTGGTGGACGTACTAGCTGTGGGTCAGGAGCATGCTGAGCAGCGTGGTGTGTATACCTGTGTATGCGGTGTGATTTTGTATTGTGAACTCACCCAAAAGCCATCCCCCTGTAAAAGTTCCATTCTCGAAATCTCTGTGGACTGAGGAGTTTTGGAGAATGTATGAATCATGTGAGCTGCCAAGATACTTTGCACAGACATTCATTATCCTCATATGGCTGTCACACACCATCTGCACGTTGATGGAGGGAAAGTTCTTCCTGTTGATGAATAGCTGTGCGTCACGTGCTGGGGCTTTAATATGGACATGGGTGCAATCTATAGCACCCATGACCCTGGGCATGCCTCCCCTGGTGTAAAAGGCCTGCTTGACGTGTATCCAGTCCATGTCGGTGGTGGGAAAATGTATATAGGTACTGGCCTAGCTTTTGAGGGCTGGCAGGACCTGGGCCAGCACCCTGGAGAATGTGGCCTGTGACATGCCAGATGCGTAACCCTCAGTGGACTGGAAGGCCTCACTTGCCATGAAGTGTATGGCACAGAGTAGTTTCTGCAGGCCAGTTAGGGCATGGTTGTGGATGTAGATGGGATCCACCTGCTCCTTGATGACCTCATACAAGGCAATGATGCTGTCAGGCCTCAACCTGTATCGATCAATTACCTCATCTTCGGTCATTCCAAAGAGGGTGACCCTTGGGCGGTATACCCTGGGCCTTGGTGGTCGTTTATACATCCTCTGCTGCTGTGGAGCATCCTGTTGCTGCAGCTGCGCATCTGCAGGCAGGTGCTGCCCTCTAGGTGGGGATGGACTCCTGTGTGGCTGCTGAGCCAGAGCCTCCTCACTTTCAACAGGTGAAGGCTGTTGATCAGGCGTGCTTGGAGGTTGCTGATGTTCCCCAGCTCTCTCCCTTGCACGCCTTCTCCGCAGTCTTTGCAACAATATGTAAGCCAACATACTGATTGCTCTCTCTCTCTCTCTCTCTATCTCTCTCTCTGTCTCTCTCTATCTCTCTCCCTCCCTGAGTGGAAATCAAGCCAAGAGTGTGTTGAGTTGTCCCTTTAAGTACTTGATAGGGCATTGTGTAGGTGTGGTGATGAGGTGAGTGCTGACCAATGTTTTTGTCCAGGTAAGTGTTTGCAGGTGTGTGTGTGTTATAAGATGTGGTGTGTTGTGCTTGTTATGTGTCTGCCATTTGCGGGTGTGCAGTTGTGAGGTGCAGGTCGCGTGTTGATGTTACCCAGGTGAGCTTATATTTGCAGGTGTCCACTTTGTGTGATAACCCCTATTGTTCCGTGCCATGTTGTGCTGTTGTTTTTTTGTGTATCGTTGTCCCTGTGGTGTTGCTTGTTGTTGCGTGTGGAGTGATTTGTGTTGTCTGTCCATGTTTTTGTGTTGTTTTGGCATTGCACGGGTTAATTTTTCCATTTACATGCTTGTGTGGTAAGCATTTTGTGTATTTTCCTATGTAACAGGTGTTTTGTTTTGCCTGTTAAGTGTCTAATGGCTAAGAAAAGTAGGTGTTACGTTTTTGCCGTTAGGTGTGTTTTTTTTTCAGCCGCTACCAGTACCACAAGCCTTTGAATAGCTCCTGGGTATGTTGTTCCATGCATCTGAATGCACGTAAGTGTATTGGCCGTTAGGATTCTGCAACTGCCGTTAGCTGTTCTTTAGACGGATCGTTGAATTGCTACATGATGCTTAACGCACCCGTTAGTGATTTTTTTTTACTAACGGCTGCCTTTAAATCGAGCCCTGAAGTGTCTTACAAAACTGTTACAGAAGGTGATAGAGTACCTTTCACAAAAATTCTTGTGGAGGGTTGGGAGTAGAGGCTAAGAATGCTGCACAACATATGAGGACCAATACCTATCTTCTCTAGAACCGCTTTAAGGTAAACCCATCTCACTCTATCAATGGCCTTCTCAGCATCAGTGGCTATCAAAATTGTAGGGATGTCGTGTTGCTGTGCATATTGGGACAGGGATATGACCGTAGCTGTGTTGTGGCAAGCCTGTCTACCGGGGATGAAACCGCTCTGATGAGGGTGAATCAGTGTGGGCATGAAACACTTTAGTCGGCTGGCCAAGAGTTTAGCGAAAATCTTAAGGTCAACATTAAGGAGCGATATGGGCCGGTAGCTTCTGCATAAAGAAGGATCTTTGCCATGTTTTGGAAGAACAACAATGTGCAATTCAAGGGTCTGAGGATGGAGAGGTTGGCCTCTAAGAATGGAGTTAAACATCCGAGCCATATGAGGAATCAGGACAGAACTGAAATGGCGATAATAAGAGACTGAGAGACCATCGGGACCTGGGCTTTTCCCCAATGCCATGGAATTGATCGTTCATCTAACCTCATCCTCAGTGCAAAGGCTTTCAAGTTGGTCACGAGAGCAAGGTTCTAAAGAGGGAAGATTGGCTTTATCCAGAAAGGAAGAAAGAGCGGAGAGGGCATCTGAAGAGGTATTATCAGTTGTATCCAGATTGTATTAAAGACTTATAAAAGTCAGCAAAGGCCTGGGCAATAACAGGATAAGTGTGGGAAAACTTACCATGGGAGGATTGAATTTTGGACACAAGAGACTTAAGTTGTTTAGTTTTTATTAAACAGGCAAGGGTTTTCCCACACTTATCGCCAGACAGGTAAGAGCTGTATTTGACCCACAAAAAAGACTTAACCGTGTTAGACCTGAGAAGGGTGCTAAGATCATTTCTATACTTCAAGAGGTCAGAAAGGTCCAAAGTGGAGAGAGATAGTCTGTGTCTGAGTTCAAGGGATCTAATATTGTCAATCAGAGATCGAATCATAGCACGTTTTTCCCTGTTTTTCATAGAGCCAGATTTAATTAAATGACCCCTCATAACACTTTTATGAGCTTCCCAGGAGACAATGTCTAAAACATCAGGAGAGACATTAAGGGAAAAGTATTCCTCGAGATGTGTGCGTATATAATTGGAAATCTTAGGGTCATTTAATAGTGTTTCATTCAACCGCCAAGAAGCAAATGGGGAACGACCATTTGGGACAACGAAAGTGGACAGTACTGGGGAATGATCAGACCAGGAAACTGTACTGATGTCTGAAGACTTAACATCATGTAGCAGGAATTGAGAGAATAGCAAGCAATCAATCCTACTATATGACTGATGAGAAGGGGAAAAGTAGGTGTAATCTCTATAGACTGGGTGAAATGCCCTCCAAGAATCCACAAGGTGGAGATCGGACAACTTACGCCTTATATTACGGAACTGCGACTGTTTAATGTTGGACCTTCCAGAGGATGTATCCAGGTTGGGATCAAGTGGCAAGTTGAAATCTCCACCCAGGAGGATCCGACCATCAACTTGAGGATCCAGGAGAGCAAGGACTTTGTGCAAGAAAGAGACCTGACCAGTATTAGGGGCGTATATGTTCAAAAAGGTGCATGGTCTGTCATACAGTAAACAACGGAGCAGTAACAATCTGCCATCTGGGTCTGAAACCTGTTCTGTGAGAGTCCATGTGTCACGGTTTGTTAAGACACTCAGACAATAGATTTAGGTAAAAGCATAACTTTATTCAAAAAGTTAAAGCACTCCCCATAGGGTTCACATACATATACATACAATATATGTAGCAACTGTGAGCACGGGTAAGGCAACTGTGAGATGGAATATACCTGTTCTACCGGCCTTACCAATACCAGGCAAGGCAGCCTTGGGAGATGCTGAGAATAGGCTCTACCGGCCTTGCCAATACCTGGTAAGGCAACCGTGAGATGGAATATACCGATTCTACCGGCCTTACCAATACCGGACAAGGCAGCCTCAGTGAATACCGTGAAGAGTCTCTACCGGTCCTGCCAATACCGGGTAAGGCAACCGTAAGATGGAATGTACCGGTTCTACTGGCCTCACCACTACCGGGCAGGACAGCCCCAAAGGAGGAGACCACCAGGTTAACGGAGATAACCAGCGTCCGCACTCTGGGACCAACAGTATAATATGTACCAGGTTTAATGGAGTAAACCAGCACCTGCGCGCCGGGACCAACAGTATGATCTACCACCAGCTTAAATGGAGTTAACCAGCGTCCGCACGCTGGGACCAACGGGATAGTATGCCACCAGGTTTAATGGAGTAAACCAGCACCCGCGCGCCGGGACCAACAGTATGATCTACCACCAGCTTAAATGGAGTTAACCAGCGTCCGCACGCTGGGACCAACAGGATAGTATGCCACCAGGTTTAATGGAGTAAACCAGCGTCCGCACGCTGGGACCAACAGGATAATATGCCACCAGGTTAAATGGAGTTAACCAGCGTCCGCACGCTGGAACCAACAGTATAATCTGTCACCAGGTTTAATGGAGTTAACCAGCGTCTGCACGCTGGGACCAACAGGATAATATGCCACCAGGTTAAATGGAGTAAACCAGCGTCCACACGCTGGGACCAACAGGATAATATGCCACCAGGTTAAATGGAGTTAACCAGCGTCTGCACGCTGGAACCAACAGTACAATCTGTCACCAGGTTTAATGGAGTTAATCAGCATCCGCACGCTGGGACCAACAGGATAATCTTCCACCAGGTTTAATGGAGTTAACCAGCGTCCGCACGCTGGGACCAACAGTAAGAATATCGCCGAGGCGAGAGAGTGAGCAATGTCGCCAAGCGACTACCGGATGGGAACTCTGAGGCTAGGTGAAGATGGAGCACAGCGAACACCGCTGATTGAACAGCAACCGGAACAAGCCAGACGAAACAACCGGAGCGTCAGTCGTCACTGAGAGGTCCAACCGGAGAGGCAAGCAGACTGGAACAGGAGCAGATGAAATCAGGAACACTGGAACTCAGGATTCAGTAGCTGAAGACTCTGGAACACTGGAACAGGTCTCAAGCAGCGAGACAGACTGGAACACAGGACTCTGTAGCTCTGGACTCTGGAACACTGGAACGGGCCCAAACAGTATGACAGGAAGAACAAACAGGTACTGTCAGAGACACCACGAAAGGGCAACCAAAGGGTGCCTGAGCTGAGTCTAAATAGGCAGTCAGAGGCGGGCAGACAATAGACAGCCAATTGGAGCCCCTACAGGTGATAGACAGTGTATAGCACCAATCACAGGCACCGTGATAGTACCCCCCTTTCAAAGACCCCTCTCCCAGAATGGGGTCTAGGCTTCTGAGGGTACTTGGCATGAAAATTTTGTAATAATCTTGGTGCATGAAGGTCCTTACTGTCCACCCAAGATCTATCCTCAGGACCATAGCCTTTCCAATGCACCAAGTACTGTACCTTTCCTCTAAGCCTACGGGAGTCAATGATACTCTGTACCTCGTATTCCTCTTGCCCTTCAACCTCAACGGGCCCTGGCATTACAGGTGTCGTAGTGTAACAGTTGCACACCAGAGGCTTAAGGAGAGACAAATGAAATACATTGTGAATGCGCATGGATGCAGGTAAATCCAATGCATAGGAAACAGAGTTAATTTTGCGAATGATTCTGTAAGGACCAATGAATCGAGGTGCCAACTTATTAGATGGGACTTGTAGTTTCAAGTTTTTAGAAGACAGCCATACTCTATCCCCAACTTGGAAGGAAACCGCTGGAAGCCTCCTGTGATTAGCATGGCGCTGATGGCGCTGAAAGGACTGACCTAGTGCCCTCTGAACTTGTGCCCATGTGGAACGGAGTTGCTCGATATGCTCGTCTAGAGCTGGAATCTGCTGTGTCTGAAAGCAATCTGGGAGCAGGCAGGGTTGGAAGCCATAATTAATCAGAAATGGAGAGCTCCCGGACGAAGAATTAAGTGCACAATTCCTGGCGAACTCCGCCCAAGGCAACAAGTCGGCCCAATCGTCATGATGTTCAGTCACAAAACATCGCAGATACTGTTCCAAGCCTTGATTGGCACGTTCAGCGGCCCCATTAGTCTGGGGATGATATGCAGAGGAAAAAGATAGCTGTATGCCCATCTGTTCGCAAAACGCCCTCCAGAATCTGGATACAAACTGGCTCCCCCTGTCGGACACCAGTACCCTGGGTACCCCATGCAACCGGAACACCTCTCTAGCAAACACCATTGCCGGTTCTTTAGCAGAGGGAAGGCCATGGAGAGGTATGAAATGAGCCATTTTAGAAAACCTGTCTACCACCATTAATATAAAGGAATACCCTCTAGACCTGGGCAATTCTCCCATAAAATCGATAGAGACATGAGACCAAGGACGTTCGCCATTAGGCACTGGCTGGAGCAATCCCACTGGGAGATGTCTAGGGGTTTTGGCACGGGCACAGGTGGCACAGGCATTGGTAAAATCGGCACAATCAGATCTCATAGAAGGCCACCAAAATAATTGAGAGATGGACCATAACAATTGGTCCCTACCAATATGTCCCGCAGCCTTAGAGGAATGGTAGGTTTCAAGTAATCGAGTACGGAGTGGTTCAGCGACAAAATATTTGCCTACAGGAGTTTCATGGGGAGCAGAGGCCTGGGAGGCCAGGATCTCATCCCCAAGTGGAGAAGTGATACTAGTACGTATGGTGGCCAAAATACGGTCAGGTTGGATAATAGGTGCTGGTGCTTCTTCCCTGTCAATCTCAGCCTCAAATTGTCTTGACAAAGCATCAGCCCTAATATTCTTTGATCCAGGCAAGTATGATACAATGGAATTGAATCGAGAAAGGAATAATACCCATCGCGCTTGGCGAGAGGACAATCTTTTGGCCTCAGAGAGATATGTCAGATTCTTATGATCAGTCAGAATCAAAACAGGATTTTTAGTGCCTTCAAGTAAATGACGCCATTCCTTGAGAGCGAGGATAATGGCCAATAACTCTCTATCACCAATCTCATAATGGCTTTGGGCTCCCGTTAATTTCTTTGAAAAGAACCCACAGGGTCTGAGTGAGCCACCTTTGACTTGCCGTTGAGAGAGTACTGCCCCAACCCCGATATCTGAGGCGTCAACCTCCAAGGTGAACGGAAGTAATGGATTGGGGTGGGATAACACAGGAGCATTAGCAAAGGCTACCTTCAGTTTCTCAAAGGCCTCTTCCGCAGCCACTGGCCAAAGAGCTGGGTTAGCGCCCTTATGAGTGAGGTCAGTCAGGGGTTTCACAATGGAAGAGAAATTCTTAATAAACTTCCTATAATAATTGGCAAACCCTAGAAATCGTTGGATGGCTTTCAGACTCTTAGGTTTAGGCCACTGTAGGACTGCCGTCAATTTTTCCTTGTCCATGGCAATACCGTCTTTGCCAATTATAAACCCCAAAAACGGTACACTGGTTTTGTGGAACTCACATTTCTCCACTTTACAGAATAACTTATTGTTTCGTAATCGCCGCAGTACTTCAGACACATCCTTGATGTGTTGTGACAAGTCTTTAGAGTGGGTGAGTATGTCGTCGAGGTAGACTACAACACAACACCGTAACATATCTCTGAGGACATCATTAATTAGTTCTTGAAAAACTGCGGGGGCATTACACAGACCAAATGGCATAACTAGATATTCGTAGTGCCCGGATCTCGTGTTAAAGGCAGTTTTCCACTCATCACCGGCTCTGATTTGTACCAATTTGGTGAAAATCGAGGAACCCTTGAGTCTATCAAAAAGCTCGGTGATGAGTGGTATCGGATAAGCATTTTTTGCCATCAGCTTATTTAACCCACGGTAGTCAATGCAAGGTCGCAATTCGCCATTTTTCTTTTTAACAAAAAAGAACCCGGCCCCGGTAGATTTCCTAATGATCCCTCTATTAAGGGCATCAGAAATATATTCTTCCATAGCTTGGTTCTCCTCGCAAGACAATGGGTACGTGCGTCCCCTAGGTGGCACCGTTCCAGGTGTTAATTCGATGCGACAGTCATATGGTCTGTGTTGAGGTAAGGCGCCAGCCTCTCCCTTACTAAAAACATCGCTAAATTGCTGATAGACATCAGGTATTGAACGGGATGGGTGACGCAATTCTCCATACAGAACTGAGACCAAGCAGAAATCTCGCATTTTTGCCAATCGAATTGTGGATTATGCAACTGTAACCAAGGGAACCCCAATATTACGGCATGATGAGGAGAGTTAATTAACTGAAACTGCTGCTCTTCCCTGTGGAGAGCCCCAATAGTCATGGATAATGGCATAGTTTCAAACATAACCTGAGTGGGTACCAGGGGTCTGCCATCAATCGCTTCAATAGCCAGAGGGGTTTCTCTTTCAATGCGTGGCACCCCATGCAACTTAGCAAAGGTATTATCCATAAAATACCCAGCTGCACCAGAATTGACTAGGGCCAAAACCTCCACAGAGCGCTGTGCCAGGACAATACCACCTGTATGGTGGGTTTAAGAGTGCCAATCATTGGGGACGATTGCACACCACCTAGAGCCTGTCCCCCAAGGTACCCTAGGTGTGTTCGTTTCCCGGACGTACCGGACAAGATCTTAACAGGTGCCCATTCTTACCGCAGTATAAACACAACCCTTGTTTCCTGTGATATGTTCTCTCCTCCTTGGTTAACCTAGTGAAACCCACTTGCATAGGTTCCCCTGGTTCCTCTATAGGCACACTAGGTTTAGCTGCCAAGGGGGAGGTGGATGGGAAAAATGTGTTACTAGACCCAATATTCTTAGATCGCATTTTACGATCTCTGGCAGTTACTCTCTCCCGTATTCTGGAGTCAATTAGAATAACATATTCAATATAATCATCAAGATCAGTAGGCAGATCTTTTGCTGCGATTTCGTCTTTGATCTGGTCACCCAAACCTTGGTCAAATGCTGCCAACAGTGCCTCGTTATTCCACCCTACCTCTGCTGCCAGGGTGCGAAATTCGATGGCATAGTCGCCCACCGTGCGCCTGCCCTGTTGTATCTCCATAAGACGTTTAGCAGCAGAGGTGGTTCTGCCAGGAGGCTCAAATACTCTCCGAAAGGATTGCACAAATTCACTGAAATTCTTAGTGCAAGGTTTAGCATTTTCCCACAAGGGGTTAGCCCAAGCCAATGCTCTACCAGTCAGCAAGGATATCATGAACCCGACCTTGCTGCGATCATTCTGAAATGAATGTGCTGTCAATTCCATAAAAATTTCCAGCTGATTGATGAACCCTCTGCAGAGTTGGGGGTCTCCATCATATCTTAGTGGTAAGGGTGCAGAAGCCGTTAACCCTTTTATTGCAGCCCCAAGGGCCCTAGTATCATTCTCCGGTGTCTGACTGGGCAAGACCACCGGGTTGGAACCGGACTTATCAGCAAGTACTGTGCATTCAAGAATAGTTTGAATGGCAACTGCCAACTGATCCAAACGTTGCTCATGCATATCCATCCTCCAATGGATATTCTGCGTATTACCATCACTCTTAGTGTCTGAGGTCATGGCCCTTTCGTACTGTCACGGTTTGTTAAGACACTCAGACAATAGATTTTGGTAAAAGCATAACTTTATTTAAAAAGTTAAAGCACTCCCCATAGGGTTCACATACATGTACATACAATATAGATAGCAACTGAGAAATAGAACAGGTTCTACCGGCCTTGCCTATAATACCGAGCAAGGCAACCTAGGCGGCTATAAGGAATAGCAATAGCAGGCTCTACCGACCTTGCCTATACCGGGTAAGGCAACCGTGAGGTGGAATATACCAGTTCTACCGACCTTACCAATACCGGGCAAGGCGGCCTGGGAGATACTGAGTATAGGCTCTACCGGCCTTGCCAATACCTGGTAAGGCAACCGTGAGATGGAATATACCAGTTCTACCGGCCTTACCAATACCGGGCAAGGCAGCCTCAGTGAATACCGTGAAGAGGCTCTACCGGTCCTGCCAATACCGGGTAAGGCAACCGTGAGATGGAGTGTACCGGTTCTACCGGCCTCACCACTACCGGGCAGGACAGCCCCAAAGGAGGAGACCACCAGGATAAATGGAGATAACCAGCGTCTGCACGCTGGTACCAACAGTCTAATATGTACCAGGTTAAATGGAGTAAGCCAGCACCCGCGCACTGGGACCAACAGTAAGATCTACCACCAACTAAATGGAGTAACCAGCGTCCACACGCTGGGATCAGCAGGATAGTATACCACCAGGTATAATGGAGTAAACCAGCGTCCGCACGCTGGTACCAACAGGCTAATATGCCACCAGGTTAAATGGAGTTAACCAGCGTCCGCACGCTGGGACCAACAGTATAATCTGTCACCAGGTTTAATGGAGTGAATCAGCGTCCGCACGCTGGGACCAACCGGATAATCTGCCACCAGGTTTAATGGAGTTAACCAGCGTCCGCACGCTGGGACCAACAGTATAATATGCCACCAGGTTTAATGGAGTAAACCAGGGTCCGCACGCTGGGGCCAACAGTATAGTCTGTCACCAGGTTAAATGGAGTAAACCTGCGTCCGCATGCTGGGACCAACAGGATAATCTGCCACCAGGGTAAATGGAGTTAACCAGCGTCCGCACGCTGGGACCAACAGGATAATCTGCCACCAGGGTTAATGGAGTAAACCAGTGTCCGCAATCTGGGACCAACAGGATAATCTGCCACCAGGTTTAATGGAGTAAACCAGCGTCCGCACGCTGGGACCAACAGAATAGTCTGCCACCAGGTTTAAGTGAGTTAACCAGCGTCCGCACGCTGGGACCAACAGTATAATATGCCACCAGGTTTAATGGAGTAAAAAAGCGACCGCACGCTGGGCCAACAGTAAAAATATCGTCGGAGCAAGAGAGAGAACAATGCCGCCAAGCGACTACCGAATGGGAACGTTGAGGCTAGGTGAAGGTGGAGCACAGCGAACACCGCTGATTAAACAGCAACCGGAACAAGCCAGACGAAACAACCGGAGCATCAGTCGTCACGGAGGGGTCAACCGGAGAGGCAAGCAGACTGGAACAGGAACAGACGAAATCAGGAACACTGGAACTCAAGATTCAGTAGCTGAAGACTCTGGAACACTGGAACAGGCCTCAAGCAGCGAGACAGACTGGAACACAGGACTCTGTAGCTCTGGAATCTGGAACACTGGAACGGGCCCAAACAGTATGACAGGAAGAACAAACAGGTACTGTCAGAGACACCACGAAAGGGCAACCAAAGGGTGCCTGAGCTGAGTCTAAATAGGCAGTCAGGGACGGGCAGACAATAGACAGCCAATAGGAGCCCCTGCAGGTGATAGACAGTGTATAGCACCAATCATGGGCACCGTGATACCATGGGAGAGAAGAACGAAGGAGAATACAGACTCCTTGCTTTTTTTCAGAAGAGGAGGAAAAGTAGGAATATGGAAATTTTCGATTAGAAAGCTTGAGAGATGAGGACGATTGAAAGTGGGTTTCTTGAATAAACAAAACATCAGCTCACAACCTAACAAAGTCCCTAAGAGCTAAGGATTTCTTCTCTGGAGAATTGAGACCCCTGACGTTAAGCGTTGCCAATGTTATCTCATGAGCCATCTAAAAAGCTAAAGAAATGCCAGATAAGAGACAAGCGATGAACTCCAGAACCCTGGTGGGATGAGAGAAAAAAAAAAAAAGGGGGGGGGGGGAATGGAAACAGTAGAATAGGGGGAATGGGGGGGGGCTCATTAGATAAAGAACCCAGAAGGGATGGGAGAGAGGAATCCGTTTGAGAAAGTGGACAGAAGAGATAATGCATACCAGAAGAGGTACGGTTACTACCATAGAGCTTGGGGGGAAGCTCCATAGTGGAAGCGTGTAAAAGGGAATAGAGAAACGAACCATGTCTGTTGGGGAGGATAGAAGAATATAAATAGAGATATCAAATAAAGCCATGTAGCTATTGCCATGGGAGCCAGGTTATTGGGGGCATAAACACCAGCTTAGGAAGACCTCTCATCATAACTAGAGATGTAAGGAAAAAAGGGATAGGGAATAGAAGGCTATATCTATGAGTCTTGACCCCAAAAGATAAGAGGCCAAAAGAGTAGGGCAAAATTACAGAGCTGAGGTGCAAAACAAACTAGGTGCATCATGAAAGGGAGAGCATGGCAAACAGTAATAGAAAGAAACAGGTGAGCATACAAGTATAGTGAATAACATACTCAAAGGTTTATTACAATATAATGTAAAATGCACTTTTGACACATAATGTCGGGAAGCTGGACCCTCTAAATAGACCAAATAGATATCTGTATATACAAGAAAAGGTGGGAAAACACTAATTGTAAGTGGAAAATATAATACAGGCTTAATAGGAGCCTACAGGATTCGCACAGGAGGATCTCTGTGAGTGGCTTCCCCTCTCTCCTCGCCAACTTTAAGCGAAACAGTATAACGATGAGGTAGAGTCTCCCAGATGACTGAAACCAAACCTCACCCCCTGGAGGAGATTCAGAGTCATCAGGAGAGTCATGAAGGAGAGCCAATCTAAAAGAGAAAAACAACACATCCCGAGAGGTGGACCTCAAGGATAAGTGATTAAAGAGGGGGACTTATGGGGAGAATGATTCAGAGAGGGTTACATGAGATGAATCCCTGGAAACCATCATGTATTCGGATCTACTAAATACAGAACCTGTTGATCAGTTGGGAATCGAGTGTGTCAGAAATATTTATGGCAGGGGTAGCAATAGCTGGCAGCCCCCACGCTTGTTATAATAGGCTTACGGGGGAGAAAGACACTGGGAATCAGATGGAGGTACCAGGAGTCAAACTTAAAAGAGGAGCAAGAGGTCCACCTCTCAGGACACGAGACAGTGCAATTACAAACTAGAGCAATAAAACCCGCTGGAACCCCAATATTAGATCAGTATAAAGGAAAAACTGTATTAAATCGCATCAAATACGATATGCTAAGCATTAGAGAACACAACAAATGTCCAATAACATGAGTATACCAGAGCAACACGGTAACAGTGAAAAAAGTCCCATAATCAAGAATGGAAGGGGGGCTCAGTACTGAGGACCCAACAGTTCTGGTGGGAAAAAAAAATCACAGACAGAGTTAGATAAATCAAACCTGCATAAAGAGGGCAGAGCCACAAGACATATAAGGAGCCCAGGGTATAGGAAGGAATCACATCAATCAGGTCCATGCAGCAGCCTGGGGATTCAAGTTGTCAGGTTGGTGTTCGAGCCTCCTGTGTTTCTGTTACGGTTTTCTGACACTCAGACCAGGGTATGAAGTAAAAACACAGTTTTATTGAAGTAAGTGCAATACAAAGATAGAAATATGTGTATATATAGACTGGGGATAACCCCAAAGGGTTAACAGGAGCAACTGGAGAAACTCAGTCCTAGATTGGCCAATGCCCAGGATATGATAACAGTCTCTTGATGGTGAGAAGGGAGTAAAGTGTCTGCACTGAATAACTCTCAAGGTAGTAAAATGGAGCACACCTATTTCCCAGAGCTGAGCCAATACCACCACCGTGGGCTTAGGAGGAATGCTACTGCTAGAGCTGAAGTAACCAGAACCTGAATCGCCCTTAATGTAAATTCGGTAGTAACCCTGCGTGTGCCAACGGGATTGCGCCCAGACACCCTTAGGATGCCAAGATAGATGGTTGCTGCACAAGCTATAATGAGCCAGAGCACTGGGAAGTGCAGGAGATAATGTACACCCTGAGCGTATGTGAGCCAGAGCCAGGACACCCTTCCGGTGTCGCACAGAATCCACACTGCAAGAGCGGACAGACTACCAGCGCCAACCGGCGCGGTCACGGTGCACACCGAACACCGGACTGACAGTGCTCTACGAGTGATAGTATGGCTCGGTCAAAGGCACTAAGAGTAGCAGGCTCAAAGGGTAACCAGAGGCTTGGCAAGCAATATATGAGGCATGTAACCGGAGACTACAGGCACTGCACGGGTTAAACTGGTTCAGTACAGGAGAGAACAGCTCAGCAGACAGCGGATGGCAAAGCAACCTCAGGCAACAGCTCGGAAGAGAAAGAGGATCAGCGAGATACCAAACAGTTTAGAATGTCGCCGGAGCGACCGGATCTGCGCAGGAACACTGGAACAGCACACAGGACAGGAACATCAACCGGAACCGGATCGATACGGTAGCAGGAACATCAGCCGGTGAACGGAGCAATCACGGAGCAGGGTTGTCAGCCAGAACCGGGTCAATCACGGAGCAGGGTCATCAGCCAGAACCGGGTCAATAACGGAGCAGGGTCGTCAGCCAGAACCGGGTCAATCTTGGAGCAGGGTCGTCAGCCAGAACCGGGTCAATCACTGAGCAAGGTCGTCAGCCAGAACCGGGTCAATCACGGAGCAGGATCAGAAGAGTAGTCAGACATGCCGGGTCGGTACACAGGAGACACAGGAACTCAGCAACGAGGCACAGGATCAGGAAAACCACGAAAGGGCAACTGACAAGTGCCCAAGAGCCAGTATAAAAAGGAACATCCTGGTCGGGCCAATCAGCCTCCTCCAATGCAAAGGTAGCACAGTAAAAGATTGACAGGGAATCACGGGGACTGTGATAGTTTCTTCTTCTGCACCGAGACATCAGGGGACCACTTGAGCCATTTGTGGGACTTGGGATTCTGGGAGGGTTCCAAATTTGATGAGGCCGTGGGTTGGGGAATCCCGAGAGTCAAGCAGAAGGCGGCGATATCAGCAGTTGATTTCAAAGTAGCCATTCTGTTGTTATGTGAGGCAATTAATACGAAAGGAAAATCCCAACGATATCTGATTTGTGAAGATCGAAGCTGATCAGTGAGGGGTTTGAGTTCCCTCCGTAGTTGCAAAGTAAACAGAGAAACATCATTATAAAGCTGAATTTCTGAGCCAGCACAATGTAAAACATCACGGGATCTAATAATTTTCATAACGTGGTTCTTCAGAGCAAAGATGTGAAAGCATTCAATCACGTCGCGAGGTTTGGCATCTTCTCTAGGCCTAAGTGCCCTGTGGGCGTGTTCTAGGCATACTGGGCCCAAAGCTTGATCCTCAAGTAATGAGGAGAAGAATGTGGTCAAAACAGAGTTAATGCCCACAGGGAGGACTGATTCAGGTAAGTTTTTAACTCTGACATTGCGCCATCTACCACGATTATCAATTTCATCAAGCTTCAAATTGAGAAGGTACACCTTGTCTTTTTGTTTGAGTACCACACGCTCCAAATTATCCATGTAATTTGACGTTGTGTCTCTCTCCTCCTCCAAATATTTCACTCTTAGACCAAGCTGGTTAATGTCTGACCGAATATTAGTCAGCTCCGTCTTTATGCCATTGCTGAATTCAGACATGAGACCTCGAAAGTCCACTTTGAGGCGTACAACCATGTCGTCCAAATCCGCCCTCGTCAGTGGAGCCACGGGAGCCGTAGGTTGATGTTGGCTCATTGTGTAAGTATTCAATGTGTCTGGCGGGTTGGAACCAGACACATTCGCCTTAGGGTCAGGTTCAAGGATGTCCGGTGGAGGAGGCCATGGTGTCCCAGGTAGTAGGCCGCACGCTAAGGAAGCGGGTTATGTTGTCAGAGGCGGGGCCGCTGTTTTTCCTCCTGCCACGCAACCGATATGTGCCCACTGTGGTCAAGGATGGCCAAAAGGATATCCAGGTGTGGATGCTGGATATCTCTCACGTAAAGCGGATGATTCCCCAAGTCAGAGCGATAGAGTTATGCATCCGACGACATGGATAGTCAGGCCTTGAAGCATCATCCTGCTATTTAAACAACTCAGCAGCAGCAGTAAATAGAACAGCAGTTGCAAATTCGGTAATTATGGACTCAGGAGGACATTTGACAATGGCCAGTGGCCACTAGCCAACGTGATCTGCTGGCACTAGGCCAATAGGGCATTTTTTTCTCTCAGGGCTTGTGCTTTAAAAAAAAAAAAATACATAGAAAAAATAAATAGAAACCTAGTCCTAAAAAAGTCTAAGTCCTATAAATCAATATTTCCTTAGGGCTAGTGCCAAACAAGCCTAAGTCCTACCAATCAATATTTCTTCAGGGCTTGTGCCTCTAATAAGTCTAAGTCCTACTAATCATTTCTCAGAGCTTGGGACTCTAACAAAAATCTAACAAATCATCCTCAACAAAATACTCTATAAAGTCAAGAATCAGTCTACCCCAGTGGAAGCTTATATCAGGGGGGTTCCTGTCTCTATAACTTTACATACAAATTTCTTATTTTATTTTGATTTATTTTTATGAACTGTCTCCTCAATACCAGTCAAGAACCCCCACAAAACAAATTCCCTGTTCAACTGATTCTTTCCCCGGACTCCACTTACCAACACAGGCACCCTCCTCAGACCCCTTTTATACCATGGCTTATGGGTTTTAATTGTATTTAGGATTTATTTTTTATTAACTGCCCCCAATCCCAGTAAACAAACCCCCGCAATAAAACATTCCCTGTTCAAATGATTCTTTCCCCACACCCCACCAATACAGGCACCCTCCTGCCCCTTTTATACTATGCCCTTGGGAAATAAAATAATATTTGTTATGTGTTGTATGTAAATTCAAAGCTCCCATTGATTTCAATGGAATGAGCTAAGCGAAAAAAAGTGGAAAATCACCACTTTTCATGGGAAATTATTTGCCAAGCGGAAAGTGCCATTATTCACTGATTTCAGTATGAGGAACATTTTTCACCCATCCCTATATACTATATAGCTGAGGGACAAACACTATGCCTCTAAACAACTGAAGTATTTTTAAACAATCTACCAAGGTTTTTAATTATTATTTCTAATTAAAGGTTAAGTTTTAACCTGTTTACCACATTACATTGAAGAATCCTTGTAGCGCTGACTGGGTTAATTTGTTGTGTTCAATACATTTGGGCATATCACTTTTCATGTATTAGGTACTACAACGTTTTTCTCTTCCATAGTATAAACAATTAATTTAAACCTACAGCACAATACATTGTACATTCTTGGTTACCAGTGTTTATTCTGAAGTGCTATTTTTGCCTGTTTCTTTTTTGAGGTAGGAAGTTTAATTCATCCCTACTAGAGAAGTCTCAAATGCTTTGGTCTCATATGTAGTATTTAAAGTGACAGTAATGTTTCACAAAAATAGCAGCTCCAATTAATCTTCATAGTATGTGAGCCATAGAAAGTGTTATATCATTACTGTGAGCATTGTAGTTCAAGAGTAATTGAATGATAAAGTTTCCCTCTCCTGCCCCTTTTACCTAGTGTAAGCCCCCACTCCTCAGATGTGGAATCCAGTCCATAGATCAGACAGCTCACATCAAGGGTCAATATTCTTACTGTGTAAACAATGAAAACCCTGCCCCCCTTGACAAGTTTTTCAGCTTTTTCCCTTATCTTAATTGAAGATTGTCCTTCTCTGCAATCTACCTGGACACTCTCTGCTGCTCTAAGCTGAGCAGTGTTACATCAGTAGAAGGGGTGGGAGGGGGATACTTTATCATTCAATTACTCTTGAGCTACAACACTTACAGAATTGAAATAACACTCTCCAAGGCCCAAATACTATGAAGATTAATTAGAGCAGCTTTTATTATGAAACATTACTATCCCTTTAAGGGGTTGAAACCTACATTTAAAGTAATGTCCATTTTGATTTTTTGCCTATAGTGCACTTGGTTTTCTCAGAATTGAAATAATGTGATTTAGCTCCCATTGTTCCCAAAACAAACTGAGCTTTCTTAATTAAGCTAAAGAGATGCAATTTTGGATACAACTAATTGCCGCCTAAGGTGTGTGAGGGCGAATGGAAATGTTACAGATTCCTATGGATTTAAATGGGGATTTTAACCCCTGAATGCTAGAATCCTAGTTAAAATGTAGGTGGTGATAGGAGGATATGCATCTACTTGTGGTGGGTGAGATATGTTTGGATGGAAGTCACCTGTATTTACAAACAAAAATTGTGCGGAGCACCCAAATAAAGTGTTTTCTTCTAAGGCATAGTGGCCTCTCAGGTGGTGCTAATGTCATGATTTTTCAGTTGCCATTGTAGAGCGGAAATTTCCATGTCCATATCAAAAGCTCCTGTCCAGAGATAGTCAATCTTCAAATTGTCAGACAAATCCTCTGTGCATGAATACAAGAGCACAACCACAGAAGTAGATTTCGGCCTACGTGGGCCTTGTCGGTGTGGTATAGCTGATTCCCTCTAGGCAGTAGGGATGGGTGAAACTTTTCAGCTCAAACTGAAACTGGCAAATAACTGCACTTCCCACCTGGCGAATAATTTCCAGCAAATAGTGAAAATTTTAAGCTTTTTTCACCTAGCTCATTCCATTGAATTTACATGCAACACATAACAAATATTATTTGATTTCCAAAAGGCATAGTATAAAAGGGGCATGAGGATGCCTGTGTTGGTGGGGTGGTGAGAAAGAATCAGATAAACAAGGAATTTTTTTGGGGGGCTTTGTTTACTGGGATTTGGGGGGGCAGTTAATAAAAAATAAATCCTAAATACAATTAAAAAAACCCATAAGACATGGTATAAAAGGGGTCTGTAGAGGGTGCCTGTGTTGGTGGGTGGAGCCTGGGGAATGAATCAGTTGAACAGGTAATTTGTTTTTTGGGGGGTTCTTGACAGTTATTAGGGTGACAGTTAATAAAAAAATAAAATAAAATAAGAAATTTGTATGTAAAGAGATAGAGACAGGAAACCTCTGACACAAATCAAAAAGAACAAAATGGAAAAAATGTATCACCAAAAAAGGTGGAATACATTATTTCCAATTGGCCGTGCATCCCTACAAGGAAAAGAAAACAATTAATATAAAATACAGTAGCAATTCACTGGTTCTATTGTTGACTGATGTGTAGCAAGTCCAAGATATCTATAACAAGCAACACACCAGACACAATACACCTGATATAAACAATATTATTATACAGAGCATATAAACTATTTAGTGCAGTTGAAAAGTTACAACCAACAACAAAAGAGTATAAAAAAAAATCTACATATAAAAAATAAAGATAAAATATATCTGTTCTGAAATAACTAGTGATGAGCGAGCATGCTCGGCCGAAGCTCGGTTCGGCTCGAGCATCGCTTTGCTCGGCACATGGCGGTACTCGTACGAGTACCGCATGTGCTCGCCCGCCATGTTCGGGTCTCCTCCCCGCACGTTTCGCAGCTGCTGCGCAGCCAATAAACGTGCGGGGAGGCTCTGACATCAGTGTAATGCCAGCAGCCATGTTGGCTGCTGGCATTACACTGATTGGCTGGCCAGAACCCGTGATCGGGTGCTGTATAGCACCTGACCAGCGAGTTCGGCTCAGTCTTAGCCAGGGAGAGATGAGGATAGGAAGGGAAAGTCAGTGTAGGGAGAAGAAAAGTGTTTTTGAACTCTTTAAAGACCCAAAAGTCCTTTTTAGGACTGTTGTGTGTGGGGGCAGCAGTTATATTTTGTTTGGGGGGGCACAAATTTAAAAAATAAACGTCACATATTCCGTTCACTGTGCCTAGCCGCAGATTAGCAGCACATTCTGTTTAGTGTGCCTATACGCAGATTAGCGGCACATATTGTTTAGTGTGCAAAGTTTAAAAAATAAACGTCACATATTCCGTTCACTGTGCCTAGCCGCAGATTAACAGCACATTCTGTTTAGTGTGCCTAGACGCAGATTAGCAGCACATATTGTTTAGTGTGCAAAGTTTAAAAAATAAACGTCACATATTCCGTTCACTGTGCCTAGCCGCAGATTAGCAGCACATTCTGTTTAGTGTGCCTAGACGCAGATTAGCAGCACATATTGTTTAGTGTGCAAAGTTTAAAAAATAAACTTCACATATTCCGTTCACTGTGCCTAGCCGCAGATTAGCAGCACATTCTGTTTAGTGTGCCAAGATGCAGATTAGCGGCACATATTGTTTAGTGTGCAAAGTTTAAAAAATAAACGTCACATATTCCGTTCACTGTGCCTAGCCGCAGATTAGCGGCACATATTGTTTAGTGTGCAAAGTTTAAAAAATAAACGTCACATATTCCGTTCACTGTGACTAGCCGCAGATTAGCAGCACATTCTGTTTAGTGTGCCTAGACGCAGATTAGCAGCACATATTGTTTAGTGTGCAAAGTTTAAAAAATAAACGTCACATATTCCGTTCACTGTGCCTAGCCGCAGATTAGCGGCACATATTGTTTAGTGTGCAAAGTTTAAAAAATAAATGTCACATATTCCGTTCACTGTGCCTAGCCGCAGATTAGCAGCACATTCTGTTTAGTGTGCCTAGACGCAGATTAGCAGCACATATTGTTTAGTGTGCAAAGTTTAAAAAATAAACGTCACATATTCCGTTCACTGTGCCTAGCCACAGATTAGCGGCACATATTGTTTAGTGTGCAAAGTTTAAAAAATAAACGTCACATATTCCGTTCACTGTGCCTAGCCGCAGATTAGCAGCACATTCTGTTTAGTGTGCCTAGACTCAGATTAGCGGCACATATTGTTTAGTGTGCAAAGTTTAAAAAATAAACGTCACATATTCCGTTCACTGTGCCTAGCCGCAGATTAGCGGCACATATTGTTTAGTGTGCAAAGTTTAAAAAATAAACGTCACATATTCCGTTCACTGTGCCTAGCCGCAGATTAGCAGCGCATTCTGTTTAGTGTGCCTAGACGCAGATTAGCGGCACATATTGTTTAGTGTGCAAAGTTTAAAAAATAAACGTCACATATTCCGTTCACTGTGCCTAGCCGCAGATTAGCGGCACATATTATTTAGTGTGCAAAGTTTAAAAAATAAATGTCACATATTCCGTTCACTGTGCCTAGCCGCAGATTAGCGGCACATTCTGTTTAGTGTGCCTAGACGCAGATTAGCAGCACATATTCCGTGTAATATGAAGAAGGTGGGTAAAAAGGGACGGGGAAGTGGACGTGATCCTGATAGTTCAGGGCACGGGTCAGGACGCGTAGAAACTGTGCCTGGTGCCAGAGCACAAGAAAGAAAGACATCCACCATACCTAGCTTCATGTCTCAGTTTACAGGGCGTCGCAGGACATCACTCTCGAGGTCAGACCACTGAGAACAGGTGGTCGGTTGGATTTCAGCTGATACTGCTTCCAGTCGGTTAAGCACCACCCTGTCTTCCACCAAGTCCACTCTCACTAGCCAAGAGTCTGGTCAACATAATCCTCACCCTGATCATCCTTCCTCCCACCATAGAGGGTCTGGCCAAAGAAGTGATCCCACACTGGGATATAGTGAGGAGCTCGTCTCATCACCAATCCTTCATTTGAACCTCTCTCCAAGCACGCTTGCAGAGGAACATGACATCTTGTGCCCTGATTCACAACCTCTAGAGGGTACCCAATCACAAGAAGATGACAGAGGGGAACGGCATTTAAGGTCAAAGGAAGTGGATGATGATGATGAGACACAGTTGCCATCAAATCAACCACAATTACTGTCTCAAGACCTTGATGAGGAGGATGATACACAGTTGTCAATGACTGAGTATGTGGTGGGATCAAGAAATGAGGAGGATGATCAGAGTGAGGAAGTGGAGGAGGACTTGGTGGACGATGAGGTCACTGACCCCACCTGGGAAGGTGGAGAGCCGAGCGATGACAGCAGTCCTGAGGGTGAGCCATCTGCAGCACCGCAACAGGCTGGAAGAGGCAGTGGTGTGGCTAAAGAAAGAAGGTGGACCGCACCAAACCGGCCCGCAAATGTTCCACGGAGCACCCCCTTGTGTAAATCTCCCTTGCCAAGGGCTAGGTGTTCCGCGGTATGGCGTTTTTTTAAGGAAAGTGCGGACGACAAAAGAATTGTAGTTTGCAACCTGTGCCACACCAGAATGAGCCGAGGCATGAACACTAGCAACCTCACCACCACCAGCATGATCTGACACATGGCATCCAAGCACCGTAATAAGTGGGAGGAACGCCCGGATCGCCAATCTGTGTCTGCAGGCCACACCACTGCCTCCTCTTCCCCTGTTTTCGGTGCCGGCCAATCGCCTGTCGAAGGCGCAGGCCCGCATACCTCCCGCCCTGCACCTGTACCATCTGAAGCACCATCAGCGACCACATCCACTTCCCTGTCCCAGCGCAGCGTCCAAATGTCGTTACCCCAGGCATTTGAGCGCAAGCGAAAATACCCAGCCACCCACCCACAGGCCATAGCACTAACCTCACACCTTTCCAAATTACTGGCCATCGAAATGCTGCCATTTAGGCTTGTGGACACTGAGTCCTTCCGCAGCCTGATGGCAGCAGCTGTCCCTCGGTACGCAGTCCCCAGCCGCCACTTCTTTTCCCGGTGTGCCGTCCCCGCCTTACACCACCATGTGTCCTGTAACATCACCCGTGCCCTGACCAACGCAGTTACTGGGAAGGTCCACTTAACGACTGACACATGGACAAGTGCTTGTGGCCAGGGACGCTACATTTCCCTGACGGCACACTGGGTGAATGTCGTGGAGGCTGGGAGCGACTCGGACCCTGGGATGGCACAGGTGCTACCCACGCCGAGGATTGCGGGCCCTACCTCCATCAGGGTTTCCGCCAGCACCTACGTTATTGGCTCCTCCTCCTCCGTTTCCACCTCCGAATTCTCTGCGCGCACCGCCACTCACCCATCAGCCGGTAGCTGGAAGCAGTGTAGCACTGCAGTGGGGAAGCGTCAACAGGCCGTGCTGAAGCTGATCTGCCTTGGGGACAAACAGCACACGGCCTCAGAGCTGTTGCAGGGGATTAGTCACCAGACCGAGCAGTGGCTCTCGCCACTCAACCTGCAACCAGGCATGGTTGTGTGTCATAATGGGCGTAACTTGGTGGCGGCTTTGGAGCTCGGCAAGCTCACACACGTACCATGCCTAGCGCATGTATTTAATTTAGTGGTTCAGCGATTTCTAAAAACCTACCCCAATTTGCATGATCTCTTGACCAAGGTGCGCCGCGTGTGTGCACATTTCCGTAAGTCATCAACAGCTTCAGCCGGCCTGTTGAAGCTGCAGCAGCGCTTGTGACAGAACAGGAGGTTGAACTTTTATGTCCCTGTGATATATAAGGACTGTGGGATTCCATGGACATTCCAGCAATACGTCTGCTATGGACTTTTCCTGTCTCAAGTCCTTCGACCTCAACCTCGCCATCTATTGGATTGAAACTTGCATTGCTGCATTGTGCTCTGCCCTGCCATCTATTGGGTGAAGCTTGCATTGCAGCATTGTGCTATGCCCTGCCATCTATTGGTTGAAGCTTGCATTGCAGCATTTGTGGTATGCCCTGCCATCTATTGGTTGGTGGCCTACATTGCAGCATTGCTGTGAGTATGCAAATAGGGCAGTGTTGCATTCTGGGGCATTCTGTGACTGTCAGTTTCTCTCCAATGTTTTAATTATACTCCCCCATCTTACATCCTAAAATTGTTATACCATGTTATGTTTGTTGTATGTCTTGTCTACTGTGTATTATAGTATTTTGTTATATTCATGTCACCACAAGTTGAATGAAGGCTGTTAAACATATGGTATTCCATTTCAATAAACTTAGATGTGTTTCCCTACCCCTAAAGCAGATGTTTAGGCTCTGTTATTGGGGGGAGGTGGGGGATATATGACCTAGGCCCGTGTAGCCAAAACCGCCTTTATAAAGGCGGTGTCGTTTTTCATGGGCAGAGGGGTGAGTTCCTGCCAGGAGGAGGTGCCATCGTTGCAGAGGGATCTGAACCTGTTTCCCAGGACAAGGCGGAGGGGTTAGTACCTGCCAAGCAGAGACATCGCAGCAGAGGGGACGATACCTGCTCGCAGTGACCTGTTCCAGTGGGTAGAAGTGCGAGTCCCTACCCAGGTCACTGCTCCCCATTGGGCTGGCTGCACCTGGAGGTCTTCCAATCCGGTTGGCCGCTCCTCCTCTGGGTAGTGCAGCTAGATCCAGTGGCAAACGGCCCAGGTCTGTCCGGTGGTCCTCTGAGGCCGGTCCGGTGTAAATGACCTGGTAGGCGCCCCCCTAACGCTACAGGGGCGGGTGCCTGCCGCGGGCGGTGGGCCTTCACGTTGGTGGCAGCGGTGGGATTTCTGCACTACAGAGTCCAAACCACCACCGGGATTCACCTGCATCGGGAGGTTCAGAGGAGAGCACAGCCAAACCCTAGATGGAAGCCGTTTATGAGCAGCTGACTGTCCCGTGTTTGAGAGAGCTCATCACAGCCCGAGGGTCCGAACCAGGTCAGAATCGCAAGCCTGAGCTTGTTGCCCAGCTAGTCCAAATGGATGAGGAGACTGGCATAGCTGGGGCCCCAGCTCCACTGCAGGAAACTGAAACTGCCTTTCAGCAGAGGATGAGGCAGAGACTGGCTTACTTGCCCACACCCGTCTCTGAGGGTGCCATGGTAGAGGTCATGCGGCAAGTACAAGAGGAACTAGACAGAGTGCGAGACTCAACAACCAACGACAGAAACCTGCCCGAGTCTGGATCCAGCAGAGGCAATGGCACGGTTATTGACCTTAAAATAACACACCAGACCTTCCAGCGGTTCAACGAGGATCATGGGGACATTGATGGTTTTCTCCAAGATTTTGAGCGGCAGTGTGACTTGTTTGGGGTTGATCGCTCTGAGTGGGTCCGCATATTGGCTGGTAAGCTAACGGGCAGGGCAGCTGAAGCCTACCGGGCCATGTCCCTTGCAGCTAGTAGAGACTATGAGCAGGTCAAACAGACTCTCCTGGATCGGTATGCTCTTACCCCAGATGCCTACCGGCGAAAATTCAGAAGTACACGGCTGGCCTCCAAAGAAACTTACCAGGAGTGGGGCAGTCGGATGGACCGAGCCAACCTTAGCTGGTTCCGGGGGGAGAAGGCCACCACTTTTGAGGACTGCCGCCAACTCATTCTGCTGGAGCAATTCTATAACTTCTGCCCCCCAGAGGTCCGGGAGTGGGTAAGTGACCGCAAACCCCGTACTCTAGCAGAGGGTACCCGGCTAGCTGACCAGTATATTGAAAGTCGCCTGGCCAGCCCCAAGCCTGTGCCTCCCACTCCCCCCTCCACCACCTTATGGACTCAAGTGCCTATGAGGAGAGTGCCCCCAGCCCCGGTCCGTGCCCAGCAGGCCGAGAGAAGGATTGACCGGCGTTGCTATTTGTGTCAACAGGTGGGTCACTATGCAGCTGAGTGCCCCAGGAATCACAGACCTTCCCCCAAGCAGGTCCACTGCCTTGACCGCCCCATGACAGAGAGAATGCCCATCCCCACTACCCAGGCTGGGTTTGTAAAGGATTCTGTCTATTACCACGAATACCCAGCCTACCCTTTGGCCGAGTATACTGAGGAGGCCTATGGGGTGGCTTCTGTACAGCAGCCCCACCGGGATAACAGGTGGCGGCACCGTCAGGATGTACAAATTAATGGACGCACAGCACAAGGTCTCCGAGATTCTGGGGCTACCCTCACCCTTGTCAAGCCCCACTGGGTGCCCCACAGTGCTCTCTTACCCAAAGGAGTATCTGTCCGTGTCGCTGGAGGGCAGCAACATGTCTTGCCAATGGCCAAAGTGCATTTGGATTGGGGAACCGACCGTGGGTTTTTTGAGGTTGGGATCATGGACCAGATCCCGGCTGATGTGTTATTAGGTAATGACCTTGGGACACTGTCTAGTCATTATCTACCCAAGGAAGTAGCTCCCGTGACCCGCAGCCACACCCGCCGACAGTCGGTCGATGGCCTTGCTTCACCAGTAAAACATACAAACAGAACCGCTTCACAAAAAATACACTTGCAATGTGAAAGTAAAAACGTTGTTTCCTTTATTGCGATACAATGTATAATTCCAAATACCTTCACAACTCGATATCCCGAAGAAAAGGAGGAGAGGCTTTTGGAGATATTCAAATATACCCAGCAATAGGTGCTATACACAACCCTTGACAGATCAACGCGTTTCGCGCTACATGCGCTTAATCATGACCATAAACTACAATGTTGTTCGTTAGGAGTTTTAAATCCGTTCCAGCCAATCAAACCACTCAATCCATTAGCCCAGCACCAATCCCGCTGCGATCCAAATGCAGGTAATCAACAGACATGAAAGTCATGTCGGAAGAGGATTCAAATAAAAGTTTTAACCTCTTCAATGCCCGAGGCGAAACCTCCTAACATCACACTCAAATGGCGACTATAAGAGGCCACTCCGGACAACAATAATCTTCACTTAAAGAAAATTTCCAACATACTGCATCGCAGACAGTCCGGTGCAAATGACAATACATTGACACTTGGCTTGAAGTAAATAAGCATGTGCTAGAACTCAAAAAAGTCCCAACCCAACAACACACTGCTTTGTATAAATGAATATAAATAAAATTCAAATAAAAACAATGTAGGTCGGGGAGATGTTAACCCTGCGAGCTGTGTTTAGATATTCAACAAGCAAAATCCATGAGAAATATTTAACCCATTTATGCCTCTGTAAACCAAAATATGCAAAATACATACCCACTGTGAACATGTTTGTACTAGGTATAACAAGTAACATCATATTCTTTGTTAAGACCATGTGGATGCCTAGTTCCTAATTCAAAAATCCAGAAGACTTCCCTTCTGGACAGTTTATCATCAAGGCAACCTCCACGTGAACCCAGACCAACACGTTCAATACCCTGCACAGTGAAACCAGAGTTACTGCACAAACCCATCTTGAAATGAGAGGATATACCAGAATGAAACTCTTTACTTCTTATATCACTTTGATGCTCGTTCATTCTTTCTCTCATTGATCGTATTGTTTTACCCACATATTGTATGTGACAGGTGGAGCAAGTTATTAGATATACTACTCCTCTAGTCACGCAATTGGTGTATCCTCTCATTTCATAAACTTTACTCGTGACAGATGAAGAAAAGGTCTTAGTGACATTAATTAATCTGCAGCAACCACACCTTGAACTACCACATTTATAGGTACCCATGACATCAAGCCAAGTTGATTTTTTGGGCTTTGATGAAAACAAGCTAGGTGATATTCGAGAAGATATTGTTGGAGCTTTACGTGGTACAAATTTGAACCCTTGTTCTAAAGTCTTATGTAATCCAAAATCCGCATACAGAGTGGGTAAATGTCGTCTAATTATTTTAGTAATCTCATTAAATTCCACACTGTATGGAGTGGAAAAAATTACTTTTTCAAAAGATGAAACCACTTCTTTTCCAACAACATCTCCAACCAAATTCTTAGACTGAGATTTGTAATTCAAAAGATCAGTCCTATTTTGTTGTCTCGCACGCATCAAAGCCTTATCCAGTACCCAAGCTGGATAACCTCGTAGGATAAACCTGCGATACAGCTCCTCTGCTCGTTCTTCAAATAGCGCATCCGTAGAACAGATGCGCCGTAAGCGGAGGAATTGACCCACAGGAATGCCTCTTACAGTATGTCCAGGGTGGCAACTGTCAGCCCTCAACAAACTATTTCCTGCAGTGGGTTTCCGAAAGATATCAAATGATATCACTCCTGTATGTGAATTACCTTTCAAACTAAGATCTAAAAAAGGAATAGTATCTATAGAAACATCTGAGGTAAAGACTAAATTCAAATCATTATGGTTTAGATATGTAACAAAAGTATGTGCCTCTTCAATGGGACCCTGCCAGATAAATAAAAGGTCATCTATAAAGCGACCAAACCAAACAACTTCATTCCTGTGTAGATTTACATCTCCAAAGACGCGGGACTCCTCCCACCAACCCATATAAAGATTAGCATATGTGGGGGCAAATTTTGCCCCCATCGAAGTCCCGCGCCTCTGGAGATAGAATGAACCATCAAACATAAAGAAGTTGTGCGTAAGAAGATACTCTATAACCAACAGAATAAATTCAATCAAAACCTCAGAAAAACTGCTATACTTAATCAAGTGATATTCCACAGCTCTCAAGCCTAGCTTATGTGGAATGCATGAGTATAATGATTTAACATCACAGCTAATCCAAGTATAACATTCCAGCCATTTAACATCATTCAACTGTTGTATGACCTGAGTGCTGTCCTTCAGATAACTATTCAATCGTAAAACAAAAGGTTGCAATATGAGATCAACCCATTCTCCAAGTGATTCATTTAGGGATCCAATACCAGAGACTATAGGTCTTCACCAGTTCCAGTGGTCCCTAGGTCTATGGGAGTCGAACCTGATGCATCCAAAGCTGTGAGTAAGGGCCCAGTGCCATCCCAGACTGATGACTTCCCTTCCCTGACATGGGTTCAGCCCACTGACTTCAGGCAGTCGATTAGGACAGACCCCTCATTAGCTTCCTTGTGTGCCCGTGCAGACTCTGGTAACCAAGGGGGTGCAGGGGACCAGGTAGTGTGGGAGAAGGGACTGTTATATAGGCTCACAGGTAACCAGGACCCTAACCGCCCATGGGACAGTAGGAAGCAGCTGCTAGTCCCCAAACCCTACCGTGAGGCACTACTTAGATTAGCTCATGAAATTCCCCTGGCAGGGCACCTCGGGAAGAGGCGCACCCTGCACCGCCTGCTGCAGGCCTTCTTTTGGCCTGGGGCATCACGGGAGGTGGTTGACTTTTGCCGCTCCTGTGATGTCTGCCAGCGGGTTGGGAAGTCTGGTGATCATTCTCGAATGCCCCTCCAGCCTCTACCAGTCATTAGGGAACCCTTCCAGCGTGTAGCGGTGGATATCATTGGCCCACTTGCCAAGCCTAGCCGCTCTGGGAAAAGGTATATCCTAACTGTGGTAGATTATGCTACCCGGTATCCCGAGGCGGTGGCACTATCCTCCATATCCGCAGAGAAGGTTGCTGATGCCCTAGTACGCATCTTTACCCGAGTAGGATTCCCAAGCGAGATCCTGTCAGACAGGGGCCCCCAGTTTGTGTCAGAACTGCTACAACAGATTTGGGAGCTGTGTGGCGTCCGACCCATCCAGACGGCCCCCTATCACCCCCAGACTAATGGTCTCTGCGAACGCTTTAATGGGACACTCAAGGGAATGATAAAAGCGTTTGTAGACACTGATTCAGATTGGGAGCGTTTCCTGCCGCACTTGCTCTTTGCGTATAGGGAAGTGCCACAGGAATCCACAGGCTTCTCGCCCTTTGAGCTACTATACGGGCATAAGGTGCGGGGACCTTTAGAGTTACTCAGGGAATATTGGGAAGGACGGTGTACTTCTGAAGAGACCCCAGTAATTCCCTATGTGCTAGAGCTTCGGGAGAAGTTAGAGACCCTTATGGAGTTGGCAGGGAATAACCTCCGGGCGGCCCAGACTAAGCAGAAAGTCTGGTATGACCGGAAGGCGAGATATAGGGAGTTCCATGTAGGCCAGAGGGTGCTTGCCTTGGTGCCCGTCACCAAGAACAAACTCCAGGCCGAGTGGGCAGGCCCTTGGACAGTTGTCCAGCGGCTGAATAATACCACATATGTCGTAGCTAGGGACCCACCTAGTCGAGTACATCGTACATATCATATTAACATGCTCAAAGAGTATGTTGAGCGTCCAGAGGCCGTGGCTGCTATCTGTACCCCCCCTGCGGGAGATCGAGAGGGCAAGACCCTCCCTGATTTCCTTGCCAACACCCGTCGAGCCACTTCCCTCGATCAGGTGGAGGTGAACCCCCAGTTGGGACTGAACGCCAGACAGCAGGTTCAAAAGATTCTAGAGAGTAGGGCTGCTATGTTCTCCCCTCTACCTGGTACAACCCATCTCACTCAACACACAGTCAACACAACAGGTCATCGTGCCCTCAGACAACCACCCTACAGGGTACCAGAGGCAGTACGACCACACATGGAGGCTGAAATTGCCGACATGCGTGCCCTGGGTATCATCCAGCCGTCCAATAGTCCCTGGGCTTCTCCTGTAGTCCTCGTGCCCAAAAAGGATGGAACAACCCGGTTTTGTGTGGATTATAGGAGGCTCAATGATATTACAGTCACTGACGCTTATCCGATGCCCCGTGTTGATGACCTCCTAGATAGGCTGTCCGGGGCCCACTTCCTGACAACACTGGACCTTAGCCGTGGTTACTGGCAAATTCCCTTGGCTCAGGACGCTCAAGAAAAGTCAGCCTTCATCACCCCATTTGGTCTGTACCAGTTTACGGTCATGCCCTTCGGGATGAAGAATGCCCCGGCTACATTCCAGTGGCTGGTGGATCGCCTCCTTGAGGGGGCACAAAGTTATGCTTGTGCCTACCTTGATGATATAGCCATCTACAGTCATACCTGGGAGGAGCATCTGCAGCACCTGGGTGATGTGTTAGACAGGATTCAGGCAGCTGGATTGACCATCCGACCTGACAAATGCCAAGTCGGGATGGCCGAAGTACAATACCTGGGACATCGGGTGGGAAGTGGACAGCTAGGGCTAGAGCCTGCAAAAGTAGCGACTATTGTTAACTGGCCAGTGCCCCAGACTAAAAAACAAGTGCTTGCATTTTTGGGGACGGCTGGGTATTATAGAAAGTTTGTCCCTTCTTACAGCTCCTTGGCCAAACCTCTGACAGGCCTGACGAAGAAGGCGCTACCCCGCTCGGTGACCTGGACCCCGGAGTGCAACAAGGCCTTCAATGCCCTTAAACAGGCCCTGAGCAGTGGTCCCGTACTGGCTGCCCCAGACTTTAGCCGCCATTTCCTTGTACAGACTGATGTCTCCATGTTCGGCATAGGGGCAGTACTGAGCCAGGTGAACGCCAAGGGAGAGGAACATCCAGTCGCTTACCTGAGTCGCAAACTACTGGAAAGGGAGGTTGGGTATGCAGCCATCGAGAAGGAATGCTTAGCCCTTGTGTGGGCAATCAAAAAATTGCAACCCTATCTCTATGGCCGGGACTTTACAGTTATGACAGATCACAACCCTCTGTGCTGGCTCAACAAGGTATCTGGTGACAATGGCCGGTTGCTGCGGTGGAGCCTGTCCTTACAGCCTTATAGTTTTGATGTGCAATACCGGCAGGGGCGGGCCCATGGCAATGCTGATGGCCTCTCCCGGCAAGAGGACTATTGAAGACCTATGACTTTCGGACAGAATTGTTGGGTCTGGGCAAGACCACCCCAATCTGCCCTCTTATTTGGAAGGGGGGAGGAGTGTGACAGAACAAGAGGTTGAACTTTTATGTCCCTGTGATATATGAGGACTGTGGGATTCCATGGACATTCCAGCAATACATCTGCTATGGACTTTTCCTGTCTCAAGTCCTTCGACCTCAACCTCGCCATCTATTGGATTGAAACTTGCATTGCTGCATTGTGCTCTGCCCTGCCATCTATTGGGTGAAGCTTGCATTGCAGCATTGTGCTATGCCCTGCCATCTATTGGTTGAAGCTTGCATTGCAGCATTTGTGGTATGCCCTGCCATCTATTGGTTGGTGACCTACATTGCAGCATTGCTGTGAGTATGCAAATAGGGCAGTGTTGCATTCTGGGGCATTCTGGGACTGTCAGTTTCTCTCCAATGTTTTAATTATACTCCCCCATCTTACATCCTAAAATTGTTATACCACGTTATGTTTGTTGTATGTCTTGTCTACTGTGTATTATAGTATTTTGTTATATTCATGTCACCACAAGTTGAATGAAGGCTGTTAAATATATGGTATTCCATTTCAATAAACTTAGATGTGTTCCCCTACCCCTAAAGCAGATGTTTAGGCTCTGTTATTGGGGGGAGGTGGGGGATATATGACCCCAGGCCCGTGTAGCCAAAAGCACCTTTATAAACGCGGTGTCGTTTTTCATGGGCAGAGGGGTGAGTTCCTGCCAGGAGGAGGCGCCATCGTTGCAGAGGGATCTGAACCTGTTTCCCAGGACAAGGCGGAGGGGTTAGTACCTGCCAAGCAGAGACATCGCAGCAGAGGGGACGATACCTGCTCGCAGTGACCTGTTCCAGTGGGTAGAAGTGCGAGTCCCTACCCAGGTCACTGCTCCCCATTGGGCTGGCTGCACCTGGAGGTCTTCCAATCCGGTTGACCGCTCCTCCTCTGGGTAGTGCAGCTAGATCCAGTGGCAAACGGCCCAGGTCTGTCCGGTGGTCCTCTGAGGCCGGTCCGGTGTAAATGACCTGGTAGGCGCCCCCCTAACGCTACAGGGGCGGGTGCCTGCCGCGGGCGGTGGGCCTTCACAGTGCTTACAATTGCCAGCTCACCGGCTGCTGTGTGACGTGAGCACGCGCTGGAACTCCACCTTCCACATGTTGGCCCGGCTTTGTGAGCAGCAGAGGGCAGTAGTGGAGTACCAGCTGTTACACGGTCGTCGCCTCTCCGTTCAACTTCCTCTAATCAGAAGTGAGGAGTGGGAATGGATGTCAGACCTCTGTGAGGTTTTACGCAATTTTGAGGAATCGACACAGATGGTGAGCGGCGATAACGCTATTATCAGTGTAACCATCCCACTTCTGTGTCTACTGAAACGCTCGCTGCTCACAATTAAAACCGACGCTTTGCATGTGAAAGAGGTGGAAATGGCGGAGGAAGAGCTTACACAAGGTGATAGCCAGAGCACCCTCACTTCGTCTTCTCAGCGACAATTGGAGGAGGCGGAGGAGGAGGAGGAGGAGGAGGAAGACACGGTTGCCTCCGCTACAGAGGGTAGCCATGGAACTTTAGTTCCATCTCTTCAGCGTGGGTGGGCAGAAGAGGAGGAAGAGGATGAGGAGATTGAGAGTCATCCTCCTGGTGAGGACAGCGAAATCTTGCCTGTTGGTACTCTGGCACACATGGCTGACTTTATGTTAGGCTGCCTTTCCCGTGACCCACGCGTTATATGCATTTTAGACAACACGGATTACTGGGTGTTCACCCTTCTGGACCCCCGCTACAAAGAGAATTTCTCATCTCTCATTCCTCCGGTGGAGAGGACAAGCAAAATGGTGCAATACCAGAAGGTTCTTGTTGAAAAATTGCTCCAAAATTTTCCATCTGACAACGCTGGCGGCAGAGTACGTGCTACCTTGGCCAACCGAGAAGGGGAGAAAAGGGGAGCACACAGCAGTTCCGACAAAGGCAGGGCAACACTCTCCAAGGCGTGGGACACCTTCATGACACCCCGCCAGCACCCTCACCCTGATGCGCAGCCTAGTGTCACAAGGAGGGAAAAGTTTTGGAAGATGGTGAAGGAGTACGTAGCAGACCGTGTCAGCGTCCTCAATGATCCCTCTGTGCCTTACAACTACTGGGTGTCCAAGCTGGACACGTGGTATGAACTGGCACTCTACGCCTTGGAGGTGCTGGCCTGCCCTGCCGCCAGCGTTCTGTCTGAGCGGGTATTTAGTGCTGCTGGTGGCATCATAACAGATAAGCGTATCCGCCTTTCCACCGACAATGCTGATAGGTTGACACTTATAAAAATGAACAAGGCCTGGATTTCCCCTGACTTCTCCACTCCACTGGAGGAAAGCCCCGGGGGAACATAAAGTCACTTTAGATATGTTATTTACAATGATGGGAATACTCTGTATTCCCATTCACCCCTTCCACCCAAAAAACGGGTATATGGTTGACTCTTAATCTTCTCATCCTCCTCCTCCTCTTCCATATGCCCTCTGATACAATTTTTATATAGGGCCAGCTCACCAGCGGGCCCTGTGATACAATTTTTATATAGGGCCAGCTCACCAGCGGGCCCTGTGATACAATTTTTATATAGGGCCAGCTCACCAGCGGGCCCTGTGATATAATTTTTATATAGGGCCAGCTCACCAGCGGGCCCTGTTTGACAATTTTTGTATAGGTCAGCTCACCAGCGGGCCTTCTCATATAATGTTTTATTGGGTCAGCTATCTAGCGGGCCCTCTCGTATAATGTTTTATAACGTCAGCTCACTAGCGGGCCTTCGCACATAATGTTTAGGATGGTCAGCTCCGCAGCAGACCCTCACCCATAATGTTTTAGATGGTCGGCTGAGCAGCAGACCCTCATTCCTAATGTTTTAGATGGTCAACTTAGCGGCATGCCCTCGCCCCTAATGTTTTAGAGGGTCACCAGCAGGCCATTAATCCTAATTTTTCAAGGGTGTGTATGATGCCCTCCTTTATGTGTAATAAAGGGTGTATTGGAGTGACATTGCAGTCTAATTTTTGGCAGCTCTTTCACTTAGTGCATAGGCTTTATGAGTGTTGGACCACTACCTGAACTATTGTACCACAATGTGAATGAGGCCCTCCATTTTGTGATATACAGGTTGTATCGGAGTGCCTCAGGTCCTCCCATTGAATTAAATAGGGCTGGGGTGTTCGACAGAGCAGAAGGTAGTTCTTGGCTTCATCCACTAAGTCACTTCGTCACTTTTACTGAATGGATCAGACCCCACTGTTACGACTATAAATTTTGGACTTAACAAGGGCAAACGGACATGTTATAAAACCTGTGGTAGCTGCGGCCTCCGTTCCTGAATGCTGTACCTTACCCGGGCCATAACCACTTTGAACACCTGCTTTACGCTGTGCACGTTTCCCTCTTAATCATGGCCCCAGTTCTGAAAAATCGATGAAATTTTTGGGAGAATTTGCAGATGATATACAAGTAAATATACAGCAAATACTGTTTGGTAACAATTTTTCGCCTAAAATCGTTTTTATCTTCCTTTTTTGTGTGTTTTACGGTCAGTCTGTAAAAATGGCGTACTACGGGCGAAACATCGTTCCCAGCAGCGATGTTGGAGTCCAAGATGCATCCAGACATCCTCCCTATGCTGTCCCTGAACCATTTCTGTGGTGTTTCCATCATTTTCTGACCTTTTCCTATGGACCAGGCACCCTCCCCTCATCAGAGCAGGGGGTGCCTGGTGTAATGCTCGAGTCCTCCCATTGACTTCAATGGGGCTCGGGTGCTCGGCCGAGCACTCGAGCCTCCGGGGGCGCTCGGTCAGAGCACCCGAACACCCGAGCATTGGGGTGCTCGATCATCACTAGAAATAACTGTTCCAAAACAATAGTCCACCGAGAGTCCCCATAAAGTTATTTGATCCACTCTGCATGCCTCCCAATGGGCTGGGTTCTCACTAACTAAAGCAAAAAAGACACAGAAGTGGTGCAGAAGATCTTAGGAGTGTAATATATAATTATAAGGGATCCTTCACCAACACCACAGTAACAAGAATATTACTCTCAATCTTTAGAGGTAACCTGCCTCTCAGTAAAAGAGCATGTACTGGCTATCACCCCAGTATAGTGTGCTTGTTCCATGGTCCGCTGCTACATTTTCTTTTTTTCACTTTTTTCAATCCGTCAGGGAATCAAATTATACGGAAACAGCCACTCTAATAAATGGTGATTGGCCACCCAATATCACTTTGGCTGAACTATTTAATCTCTAGATACCCTATATCATCTGGTGCAAGAATACAGCATGGACCAAAATATATTTCAGAACAGTATAAATATCGGTACAAAGTATTAAAAACAAATTACTTTTGACATTACAGCAAGACCAGAGACCTAGGTCTGGAGTCTGGAGGCTTAGTCCCATATGGTTAACTAATACGCATCTGGTGTCTAAACATAGGGAAGATCTACTTGAATATATTGTCAATAATGTTAACACTGCTGCTCAGGGCATTGTTTGGGAGGCTGCCAAGGCGACTGCAAGGGGCTCCTTAATATCTTTTATATCTACACAAAATAGACTTGGGTCTAGGGAGGTGGAGACATTGGAATCAGAGGCTGCTGAGGCGGAGAAACAGTTTGTGGAAAAAGGTGATTCGGTCTCTTATACTAATTTTGTTTCTAGCTCATTAAAATATTCTATATAATTGTCTGAACTGAGTGCCCGTCGCGTTATTTACTTGAAACAAAATATTTTTGAAAATGGGGATAAGGCAGGGAAGTTAATGGCTCATCTTGTTTGTCAAACCAGGGGGACTCCGTTGGTTTCTTCACTCCGAGATTCCGGGGGTGAACTGGTACTGGACCCACAGATGATTAATTTGCGATTTCGGTCTTTATACTCTCGTCTATATGAATCTCGATTGACCCGCTCTGAGTCTCAAATTTTTTGTTTTATTGATCAATGTGACCTTCCGAAACTTTCATTTGAACATAAACAAATGCTGGATGCTCCTATACTTCTGAGAGAGGTGGTGGAGGCTAGCCGTAGTTTGCCGGCATGCAAAGCATCGGGTGTGGATGGTCTCCTTGCAGAATGGTAAGAAGAATTTTTGGACGTCTTGGCCCCCCCATTTATTGAATACCTTTTATGCTGCTATTGATGACGGACATCTTCCGAATTCCATGAATGATGCTTCCATTATTGTATTGCCCAAACCAGGAAAGGATCCGGAGATTTGCGATTCTTATATGCCCATTTCTCTGTTGACTACGGATGCTAAGATTGTGGCGAAAATCCTGGCTAACAGATTTAATATATCATTGGGAACCATAGTACACGAAGATCAAACTGGCTTTATCCCGGGTAAATCGACGTCACATAATCTTACAAGGTTGTTTATGCACCTGCAACTTCCTCACGATACCATAAGATCTCGGGTGATAGCGTCTCTTGATGCATCTAAGGCCTTCGGCTCTGTCGAATGGCCATATCTTTGGCATGTGCTCTGGGGTTTTGGGTTTGGCCCATCCTTTATTAATTGGATACGTATTTTATATAGCAATCCCAGGGCCTCTGTGGTGACGGGGGGACTGAGTTCACAATCCTTCTCCTTGCATCGTGGCACTAGGCAGGGCTGCCCACTCTCATCCGGCCTGTTTGCTTTGGCCATAGAGCCCCTGGCTGTTCTAATCCGTGCAAATCCGTTGATTAGAGGACTCAGTATAGAAGGCAGAGAGGAAAAGATCGCACTGTATGCTGATGACATTCTGCTTTTTTTAGGTGATGATAGAAATTCCTTGGAGACCACATTGCAACTGGTGGACGATTTCAGTACATATTCTGGATTTCAAATAAATTGGTCTAAGTCCTCTTTAATTCCAATTGATAGTAATTCACGGGACTCTTATCCAACGGACATCCCGCTTTCTTATGTGGCACATACTTGGGGATTAGGGTGGCGGCAACAAAGAACTCCTTTTTGGAGATTAATTTAATTCCTACTATTCAATACTTTAACGACAAAACAATGGCATGGCTTCATTTGCCCTTAAATGTTATTGGTAGATCGAATCTTATTAAAATGATCTTTTTGCCTACATTTTTGCATGTTTTTCAAAATACACCGGTCCCTAGTCCTAAAAAATATTTCCGACAAATAGACGGAATTATTTCACATTTCATATGGCGGGGGGGGGGGTGTCGGGCTAGACTCAAGCTAAGTACCCTCATGAGACCCAAACGTGAGGGGGGAATTGCCTTGCCCAATTTCTATAGGTATTACTTAGCAGCACAATGTTGGTATGCGCTACATTTTGCTTCTCCCAAATCTCGTTATCAGACTACTCAAATAGATACATTATTGCTACAACCTACTTATAAACTGCCCCAGTTTTTGCATGGCGGCCCCGCAGTTTTTAAAATTCCAACTCTACTAGCTGCAACTCTTCATGCGGTGTTGGTGGAGTTGAAAAAATTACTGGGATACAATGCCATGGATCCGGATACCCCCTTGTGGGGCACTGCAGGGCTACACCATCTACTTGGCAGCGATTTTGGTCCCTTGTGGGCTAAATTTGGGATTAATACCCTTGGACAGTTATATCAGGATAATCAGCTGAAATCCTTTGCACAATTACATGACGAGTACCGTATCCTGCATAATCTCTTTTACTCCTATTTATGTATTAGACATGCTCTTAGAGCTCAGTGGGGAGATCGAGCCCCGTTGATTTCTACATTTCCACTTCTTCTTAGATTGATGATTCTCGAGCTGCCGAGACCTCTCTCTTTCATTTATCAGTGGTTAGAATCCCACATGGGGTATCAGGAGTTCCCTTCGTGGAACAAATGGGAAATGGAAGTAGGTCCATTGGAGAAATGGGAGTGGGATTTGGCTAAGGCGGGACCAGCACTGGTGGCGACGTCGACTAGACACCAGATGATACAGTTGAATATCCTACATAGAATTTATTATATGCCGGTCAGACTGTATAGAATGGGGAATAATGGTTCCGACTGCTGTCTTCGGTGTGATAGTGTTCAGGGCACATACTTGCATATGATCTGGGAGTGTCCTGGAGTCGGGAGGTTCTGGAGGGACATCATGCGTATTGTGGCCCTAGTGCTGTGGAGGCCTGTTCCTGTGACTCCAATGATTTGTTTACTGTCTATTTTTCCCGATGAGATTGAGGATGCAGCTGACAGATCTTTATTGAGTGAGCAATTGGTGATGGCGAGAAAGATGGTGGCCTTGAACTGGATGTCGAATAGAGTTCCCAATTGTAGGGCATGGATAAATCTTGTTTCACAGTGCATTCCACACTATAAATTGGTTTACTTACACCGGGGTACTCCAATCAAGTTTGACAAGATCTGGGGAAGATGGCAGAACTGGTGGACGAATAGAGAAGATACTGCGGTGGTACCGGATGATGTGCACCTTCCTGGTGATGGTTGATTGAGGTTATACATGCTTGTTGAGTGGATGGCTGTGATGTATAATTGATGCATGACATTGTGAATGAATCCTGTTCCTACCGAAATCTCGTGAACATGCTGGCTGGTGGGCGGATGGGGGGGGGTGCTGCGGGCTCAGGAAAGAGAGGAAGTGGGGTTGGGGGTATAGTAAACTTTAAGTTCGTTTAGATTTTAGTAGTTTTGGTTATTTAAGGTTGAAATAATATAAAAAACCTTAGGTTGACTCTGCATATGTTCTTTTCATTGTCACAAATGTCTGCATACTTTTGCTGTATTTGAACGATTCTACATGTACCTTTTTTTGTATTTAAGATGCATATGGAGCGATCTGATAATAAAGTATATTTAAAAAAAAAAAAATACTTCCAAGACAAAGATTATTTCAATGCAAGATAATATTTAAAATGCCAAATAGGAAAACAGCCTAACGCATTTCATGACACAGATGTCACTTCATCAGAGGCTTACATTAAAGGTTTCCCTATTTGGCATACTATATATATTATCTTCCATTGAATTAATCCTTTGATTTTGTAATATTTTAATAAATTGCACCAATATTGGTACTGTTCTGAAACTGATTTTGGTCCATGGTATATTCTTACTGGGATGATATAGGGCAGAGCTTAAGTCCTTTGCTCCTAGCCAGACCTGAAAAGTTACTCTCCACTGCAAGCCAAAACATACCCACCAGGGCTGAATTTCTACTCGCCAGGGCTAAATTTTCACTCGCCATTGGCTAGTGGTGAGTGGAAATTTTGAGCCATGATATAGGGTATCTAGAGATTAAATAGGCGCAGTCAAAGTGATATTGGGTGGCCAATCGTCCTTTATTAGAGTGGCTGTTTCCACATATTTTGATTCCCTGCAGGAGTAAAAAAAGAAAAAGTAGCAGTGGACTGTTGAACAAGCACACCATACCGGGGTGAGAGCCAGTATATGCGTTTTTACTGAGAGGCAGATACGGCCTCTAAAGATTGTGAGTAATATTTTTATTACTGTGGTGTTGGTGAAGGATCCCTTTTAAGTTATATACTACACTCCTAAGATCGTCTGCGCCGTTATTATTTTTAAAGCACAAGCCCTGAGGAAAAAAAATGCCCTACTGTCCTAGTGCCAGCAGTTCATGTTGGCCAGTGGCCAATGGCCATTGTCAGATGTCCTCCTGAGTTCATAATTGAAGAATTTGCAGCTGCTGTTCTTGTTGCTGCTGCTGCTCAGTTGTTTAACCAGCAGGATGATTAGGCAGCTGAAAGGGAATGGGATCAACAATAGCAGTAATATGGGTGATGGATGATGAAGGTTGCACTTGCCATGACTATTACAGTGATGCAACTGAGGCAGTAGCAGCACAATAAGTAGCCCCAAGAAAATAAGAAGTTGACCAATAATTCTATACACCTGATCCTCCTCCAAAATCATGGGTGTGTTGTTATTAGAATAGAACTTGTCCCTTGGAGCAGGAACTGTGCTTCTCATTAGCAACTGCAATGTGCACAGTGTGTGTGGTAAATAACATCTGGGGGCACAACTGTATCCAAACACCATGACACCAGAACCCAATTACTGCTGCTGTCACTATACCCCTTGTCCAGACCCCGCAAATGACACATTACAACTTGCTGACAGTATAATAGTAATGATGAACCCTTCCTGCAAGCATCTTAGCATATTCTGCAGGATGGAATCTCCTCAGATGCTGCTTGATGCCCTGGTATCAAGTCTTCTCCACTACACTGGCATGTGTGGTCAGTTCAGTACACAGTGTGCAGTGGGTGGAGACGAACTGTCACATACTAACATCAACAGAGTGGCTATCATTTGGTGGGGGAGGTAACGATGAATGAGGTGGATTGGCAGAAGATGTAGTTGTTACCCTAAAGGAAGAAGGTGATGGCAAGCTAGTTGTTTCACTCATCATGGAACTTCCAGTCTCTGCCTCGGTTTCTCTATTCTTCCTCCTTTTTGATCTCTGCCTCGCCTCTTTTTGCCTTTCTGGAGAGTCAGGTGGTACAGTAACAGAGGTGCTAGATTTCTGTAACAGGTGTTTGGCTTTAACATGTTTGACATATATATCATGATGTCTGTGTTTCATGTGTGATATCAGGGAGATTATGCCAAGGTGTGTTCCCTCCTTTCCCCTTCTCACTGACTTGTCATAAATTGTGCGCAGTGCTGTTGGTGATGACTGCATTGTGCCTGCCACAAGAGAAAAATTATCCCACACCCATGACTTCAGTGGGGATGGAACAGGTGGAAAAGAATGGCCTCTTTCTTCTTCTCCTCTACATTCCCCTTCACTGTCTGTGCTGGCAGTGAATGATGTTGCTGCTACTGCCTCAGAATCAGCACTGCAACTAGGACCAGGAGTATTGCTGGCAAGTGGAACCTGTCCTAGTCCCGCATCACTTGTTGACCCCATTCCTACTGTGCCACAATTCCAAAAGCTGATTGCTAGTGGTGGTGGTGGTGATGCCCATCCTCATCCCTGTCGCCCATTCCTTCTCAGTTTCTGATAAAAAGTCCATCAATGTCTCTTTCACCCCAGCTTCTCCACCATCATCATCACCACCGCCACTAGTCCCTACATGCTGCTGATCGATCACAGACATCTCACTGCTGCTTGGAGGAGGTGTCGAGCAATGTGGCAGAAGGTCCCCTAATATCACACTTGTTACTTCTTTTTGGCCTGAAGAAGGCAGACTGGCAGCACTATCAGCAGGCACAGGCAGCTCATCTGTGATCCTGCTGGTGGTGGTGGTATTAATTTTGAGCCTGCTGTCCCCCAACACCAGTTCTGGACTCCTCAGGATCATGTTCCATTTGGACACTGTAGTGAATTGAAGGGGAGCAGCTCTGCCAGAGCCAGAGGAATGGTGTGGGCTCCCTTGACAACTAGTCTGGATGCTCTCAAATGCTTCCCCTACCAGTCCCTAACACTAGTCCCATTGGCTGCTTCACCATCACAGTTAGTACTACTACTACTAACACCATGCACATCAAATTCAGCCCCACAGTCTTCCTCCTCACAGTCACTAGTAATATGATGATTACCCCCTCCTTCACTCCTAGCACTAACAAGCTACTGGACCTTCTTAGTAGTAGTAGTACTTGCACTGGGGGCACTGCTGGCAAATAGGACCTGTCCTAGTCCAGCATCACTTGTTGACCTCATTCCCACTGTGTCCACGACGGTCTGTGGCACACTAGCCTGCTCCTAAGCATCCTGCTGCCCTTGCAACTCAGCAGCAGCAGGAATTAGAGCAGTGGCTAATTCTGCATATTCCAAAAGCTCAATGCTAGTGGTGGTGGTGGTGAAGATGCCCATTCTCATCCCTGTCTTCCATTCCTTCTCAGTTTCTGATAAACCCCAACTTCTCTACCATCGTCATCACCACCACTACTAGTCCCACTCCCTATGTGCTACTGCTGCTCTATTACAGACATCTCACTGCTGCTTGAAGGAGGTGATGAGCAATGTGACAGATGGTCCCCTAATGTCACACTTGGCATTTCCCTTTGACCTGAAGAAGAAGGCAGACTAACAGCAGCAGCAGCAGGCACAGGCAGCTGATCTGTGCTTCTGCTGGTGGTGGTGGTATTAATTCTCCACCTGCTCTCCTCCAACACCAGTTCTTGCCTCTTTAGGATCATGTTCCACATGGACACTGTAGTGAAAGGAAGGGGAGGAGACCCAGAACCAGAAGAATGGTGTGGGCTCCCCTGACCGCTATTCTGGGCGTTCTCAATTGCTTCCCATACCATTCCCCTAACACTAGTCCATTGGCTGATTCACCATTACTTTTACTACTACTACTAACACCATGCACATCAAGTTCACCCCACAGTTTTCCTCCTCACAGTCACTAGTAATATTATGATTACACCCTCCTTCACTCCTAACATTAACAAGCTGCTGGACCTTCTTAGTAGTAGTAGTAGTACTTGCACTGGTGGCACTGCTTGAAGATGGCAAGTGTGACTTAGGGTTCCCTGCTGTCACACTTGGCATCATCTTCTCCTCTTCCTCCTGAGTATTACAAGACACATTAGCAGCAGCTCCAGCACTGATGGCACCAGGTTCAGCACTGGCAGCAGGCACAACACTGGGTGTAGCAGGTGCAGCATGTCTAGCAGCAGGCACAGACAGCTGACCTGTCCTGCTCTCACTAGTACTACCCTTTTCTCCCTCCCCATTAAATTCCCCAAGATCCCTTGGGTTGATTTAGGGGGTCTGGACAGCATTGGTTCAGTAGTGCTCACTTCCTCCTCCTCAGACTCAGTGGACATATAAGGGTCCTTCTAATTCCTCCTTACAAATATTTTTAAACCTGCTCATAGTGATAGCAGTCACTATGAGCCTCTACTGCCTCAATTTTTCCAAAAGATCACATCAGAATAGCACAGCATGTCTTCCTTGCTCTGTAGCTACTTCTCTTGTGTTTGATTTCCACAAATACGTCATGTTTTTATAGAGAAAAGGTGAAAACAACGTAAATCTATGGAGGGAAACTTTGTAGCCATTGAAAAAATGGTGAACAATTTTGGCCAATGGATGAAAAATGCGTAAATTTTAATCTCTGGATTTAAAGCGGATTTTCCCATGAAAGAGCAGAAAACAACGTGGTTTTCATGGAATTTCTCCTGGGAACAAAGCAAGAGATTTTGCCCACCACAACTCTCCTGCCTCAATTTTCAAAACAAATCACAGCAGAACAGCACAGCACATCTACCTCGCTCTATAGCTGCCTCTATTGTGTTACACTTCCTGGAATACGTCACATTTTTCTAGTGAAAAGGCAAAAAACAATCAGTGGGTGAAAACTTTCTAGCCATTGGAAGAATTTCGAAGAACTGGTTTTAAAGTGGATTTTCCAGAGAAAAAGCTGACAACAACATGGTTTTCGTGGAATTTCTCATGGGAACATGGCAAGAGCTTTCACCCACCCCTACTAGGTACATTAAGAGCAATGTCCCTTAAAAAAAAGGGAGTGCTACAAACAAAAATCGTTACAAGTAGCCACTTCTTTTAACATAATAAAGTATTTTATTGTAGGGTATTGTGGCATCACAGGTGATGTTCAAATCACATTTTTCACTCCCATGTGCCATTGCAGACAGGACATTTTCATGTTTAAATCAGACTGGTCCTGCCCATAAACAGTTCAGCTTCACAATGTCAGACAAATCCTGACAACCAGCACAACCAGAGATGTATTTTTCACCTGTATTTGTAGGGAGTATGGAACCTGCAGGAGCTTAGAAAGATGTGTGTTGTTTTGTGAGATCAGGGAAAGGGAGAATCTTGCTAGAGGAAAATTGTGGGGAAGAGGCCTGGCTAAGGGAGACACTTCTTGGAGGGAAATGTTGAGTAACCTTTGACTGTATTTTATCTATCTGTTGTATAGGAAGTGATTGAAACTGATACAAAAGGTCTTAGTTCTTGGAGATTTCAAGATTTCAAGTGATACAGCCACAGATTGTGATACAATAAGGAGAGGAAGGGGATGGGTGCAATAAGGAACTTTATGGTGGAACATTCATCTGATAGTATCATGGAGGAATTCTGAGGACTGAGAGTGGAAGAATGTGATTATGTTATAGTAGGAGTATCTAAGGTGGCATGTCCTGATGTATGAATGAAGTAAAAGCAGGGCTTCAAAGCAGGGCCTTATCACAAAGTTTTATGTCAATAAAATGTATGAAACTTCCCTTCAATGTAGAGCTAATGAAAGAAGTGTGGGGGTGGGGGTAAGTTCAACCCTAATAAGACAATGAGGTGGTAAATGGAAGAAAGATACTCACACACAACAGGGCTCAATTCAATTGTTGTCAGTAAAACTTGCGTTAAGTCAGAAATGGCTAATGGAACTTGAGCTATATCTGACTTACGTTGTATTCAATACAAAGTCTACCAGCATTTCTAAAGAATGTAGTCCCAACAAATCTGCTTAGCTCATAAACCTACATTGCACCTTTTTTCACATCACTGTGCTTCCCAGTAGCCTATAAATAACGTACAAAACTTCTAATGTCAAGGAAAAAGATAACGGTCAAAGTTATCTAGCAACATTGATTGTTTTCAAGACAAATTCAAAGCCACAGCCAATCACAACACACCAAAGCATCACCTAAATTCCAATACAACTATATTCCCCAAAATAACCAACATAACTTGTCTGTGTTTCAGTTTTGGTGAGCTAGAGCACAGGACCCAGGAGCGGAAGAATAGAACGCGGGATAGAGAAGCTGACACTTGAGATAGAAGGATTTTTCCAGTGAGACAGTTTAGAGAGAGTTGGTACACCACAGCTACACATAATACACCTTGGCCAGGGCCAGTGCAAGGATTTTTGCATACACAGGTGAAGGTGCATTTTGATGCCCCCCCCCGGACACAATCCCCCCCGACCTTACCACAATCCCCTGCCCCTGCCAACATATTCACCTCCACACTCTCTCCACCTCCACATTGCCCCTTCCACAATGCTCCCTTCACCTCCACATTGCCCCTTCCACAATGCTCCCTTCATCTCCACAATGCCCCTTCCACATTGCCCCCTCATCTCCACATTGCCCATTCATCTCCACAATGCCCCTTCATCCCCCTTCCACTATGATCCCTTCATCTCCACAATGCCCCTTCCACATTGCCCCTTCCACAATGCTCCCTTCATCTCCACATTAACCCTTCCATAATTCCCCTTCATCTCCACAATGCCCCTTCATCTCCACATTGCCCCTTCCACAATGCCCCCTTATCTCCACAATGCCCCCTTCATCTCCACATTGACCCTTCCATAATGCCCCTTCATCTCCACAATGCCCCTTCCACAATGCTCCCTTCATCTCTACATTGCCCCTTCATCTCCACATTGCCCCTTCCACAATGCCCCCTTCATCTCCACATTGACCCTTCCATAATGCCCCTTCATCTCCACAATGCCCCTTCCACAATGCTCCCTTCATCTCCACATTGCCCCTTCATCTCCACATTGCCCCTTCCACAATGCTCCCTTCATGTCCATAATGCCCCCTTATCTCCACAATGCCCCCTTCATCTCCTACCTTGAGTCCCTGGTAGTCTAGCGGCGTGCCATAACTTAGAGCTCTGTGCCTCCTCCGGCACAGAGCTGAAGCTCCCGCGCTTCTCTCAGTAATGCAGAGCGCTGGGAGATTATGTCATCTCCCAGCGCTCTGTATTACTACAGAGCCTGGGTCTCTCTACGGCGTGTCACATAGACGCCACGAGGGAGCTCTTGGTAGTGTAAATCAGCGCTCCCTCGCGGCAGATACATATATTAAAAAAAAAAATCCCAGCTTCCCCCTTTTCTGCGCCCCTCCGTTGTGGCACCCTAAGGCAGCTGCTTGTCCTGCCTTAATGGTAGCGCCGGCCCTGACCTTGGCACATATTCCTTACACAAATACAAAAACAACCACAAACACACACACACAGATAGTTTGTTTTTTGACAGTGTGAATCAGTGAGTGACAGAGAGTGAGTGGGATTCACTGTGTCTGTGAGTACCTGTGTGAGTGCCTGAGTGTGTGCATGATGGCAAGGAGAAGAGAGCAGGAGAGGGGGATGGGGAGAGTAGCAGGAGAGGCGGAAGCTCAGGAGGGCATCCCTGGTCACGGTAGGAGTTGGAGAGGGAGATCTGTGAGGTGGAGGGGAACCAGCCCAAGAGCAGGCACACAAAGAACAGGGACAGCTTGTCAGTGGGACAAATGGGTAGATCCTGGGGCCACTACACACAGTCAGGGTAAAGTCAGGCTGAGCCAGAAAGCCACAGCTCGGGTACGTCCCAGGCTGGGCCTGAGGACGAGAAGATGTATGACCTCCAGTTACACCTATGAGAACAAGGCCCTCGTCCAAGGAATCCTAGAGAGGAAGAGCATTCTCTATCCAAGGCAGAAAGGCCCTGTCCTGGCTGCCAAGAATAAGGCTGCATGGAGTCCAGTCCTCGTGAGTGTCAACACAGTTGCCACCTTCAAGCAGACCATTGAGTCCATAAAGAAATGCTGGGGGATTGCAGAGACTTGACAAGCGCAAGTTGGGTGAGGTTGCCCTGCACACCCTAGGCACCTGTGTTATTGCACCAGATCACTGTCAACACTTGGGAGGAGAAGCTGAAGAGCAACCTGTCAGCCACATCTGCAGAGGGGATCCCTGGAGGTTTCGGACACTGGGGATGACAGCACCCTCCAGACTCCCTGTAAGTGCATCATCACCTAACAAGACACACACTACTCTCACAACTACCACAGCCCAACACAGTCACTACCACAGCCTGAACACATGACTAGTATTCATCTGCACTACTGCACCAACACAGCATTAATAGGGTTCAGACAAGGACAGAATACTGGATACTATGAACAGTAATGTGAAGGCGCAACTAGGGCAAGTCCTGTCCAGGTTCAAGTTTAATTCTCTCTCTGTGCTATACTGAGCTGTATACAACATACAACACACAAACAATATTTACCATCAAGTTGTCAGCTAAAGATCTGTTATGCTCCACCACCATTATGCACATGGACCCACAGGGAAGGAAACACTTAACCTACTGAGTGCTGGAGGGATGATCAATGCATTGTTTAGCAATGCATTGGCTACCCCTCTGCCTCTCAAAGAGTTAAACGACAACAAAGACAAAACAACATGGTTACAGGGATCTGTTCACAAATCACAGTTATGCTGAGACAAAATATGTGTATGTACAGCACACAGGCCTTGAAATTAAAAACACCAGGGCCCCAAAGGAAAGAAATTTGTGGTTGAATGTGATGTCAAACATGTAGATGAAAGATCTGCAAATCAGAAGTATTCTTGGAATGGGAATAGCAAGTAGGGGAATTTTTATGGGTAGAGGTCATAGTCTTGTTTCTCCCTAGGCCTGGGTGTTGTGTAGACTTGTGCACGAGAAAAATTTTTTGTAAAATTCGATGTCACACGATTTTTTTTTTCATTCGTTGACTCTGCAATTCGGATCTGACATGTTCGACTCGGACGAAAGTTGGCAACAGTCCGAATTATTCGGCGACTTTAAAATACCTTTAAAAATACAATAAAAGATGAAAATTAAATGAATGGAACCATTTCCAGGGTCTAAAAGAAGATGGTGAAACAGGGTAATGAGGGCATTTAGCCTTATGAACTATGGATGAAGTAGATGAAGTATGGCTGTAGATAAATTTGAAGGAAGAAGGAAGACTGAGGATGACTGGCACAGGGCAGACTCAGGATGACTGGAACACTGGAGCTGTAGCCAGCAGCAAACTGCAAAACACTGGATCAGGCAGGACTCAGTAGAGATACCGCAGACTTTTTTTTACAAGAGACTACAAAACTGACGATGACTGGTGTGAGGAGGACTCAGGATGACAGCAACACTGGAGATGTAGCCAGCAGCAAACTGCAGAACACCGGAGAAGCCAGGCATCAGTAGACATACAGCAACTGAGGATGACTGGTGCAAGGCAGACTCAGGATGACAGCAACACTGGAGGTGTAGCCAGCAGCAAACTGCAGAACACTGGAGCAGCCAGGACTCAGTAAATATATACTGCAGACTTTTTTACGAAAGATGAAAAACAATAGAGCCAGACTGAACAACCTGTATAGTGGGATAACAATGTAGATTCCCCCGTGTCCCACCAAGTCAGGGGGGTGCCCTCTGCCCAACCTACCACAGTTCTAGAGCTGGGTAAGCTGGAGCGCTCAGCATATTATGGTACTATGGTACGTTTTTCTTCTAATCTCCATCGAATCTGAGAGTAGCGTAACCCAGCTTTGGCAGGTTGACTTTTAAAAAAGTAATTTGCTCCATGAGCTGGGGGGGCAACTTAGAGCACTGGGGGCTAAGTATATTACCTGTTACGGAAAATAACTGCTCACTCTGGACAGTGATTGGAGGGCAGGAAAGCAGATCCTAGGCTACCAGTGATAAAGTAGGCCACACAGCCCTCTTATTATCCTTGGGGGAAAAGAAGGTTCTGCAAGGTAAGCCTTAACCTCAAACGCAGCACTTTTTCTATTGATGGGGAGCTGTTTGTTTTGTTCGAAGCATAATCTATCCATTGCCTCAGCATAAAAAGCAGCAGCTGCTCCACAGGAAGAAGATGACGTGCTACTGGAGCTGCTATTGATAGGTCCCAGAGGACCACCACACTCCTCCAGCTCATCTGCGGAATCTTCTCCCACCTCCTGTGACTGCATCCTGTTTTTTCTTTGCCTCTCTCGCACCCTCACTATCAATTGACCCCTCCAGGCAGTGAGTGAATTGGAACTAAGTGCCATCTTGCCTTTCATTCAAGGATCACAAATTGTGGCAAGCATTAACTCAGGACAATTGTCTATGTTCTCTTCCATGCACCGAGTCAGTTCCTTCTTTAGCCTCGTTAGAAGGGCAGCAACATCGGGAAGTATATTACCCTGAGCACCAGGCAAGCATTCCCTATGGGCAAGGAAATTGTCAATTTTTAAGGAGAGGTATGTGAAGAGGGGAATGACTTCTGCCAGGCTAGCGTTCTCTTTGCTTAAAATTTCCTTCAAAGCACGGAAAGGCGTGAGGACTGTAACTACCTGTTCCATCGGGCCCCAGTCAGCTACCAATGAAATGGTGACATGACATTGCGTGAATTGCATTTTTCTGCTCCAGGATACGCTCTAGCATATCTAAGGTGGATTTCCACCTTGTCCAAACATCTTGTTTAAGGCAGTGCTCTGGAAGGTCTGCCTTTTCTGTTCCTCCCTGAGGAGCTGGCTATGTTTGACACTTCGATGGAAGGGACCAGCAATTTGTCAGCACAAATCCAGAAGTGCTGACAACCTTCCAGTGTTACTGCCATCCTCGAGAGCAGCCTTCACTACCAGATGCAGAACATGTGCTGAGCAGCGCACATCCACAAATCTGCCATCCTGGAGAGCCTTTATCATGTTAGCTGCATCGTCAGTAACCACAAACCCCATTTGTGCCTGTGTACCTGCCTGCTTCCCTAACCACTGCACCACCATGTTATGCAGTGCTTTTCTAATGTTATCTAAGGTGTGCTGCTAATCCATTACCTCAGCATGGAGGAGGAAAGAGCAATGCCCTGCCTGTTTAGCTACTGCACCTGAACTTTGTTGGTAATGATGTGTCTTGCAACACACTGGGCTGCCATCAATGCGCCGTCAACGAAGGGAAGCCATGCTGGCCACTCGGAGCACTCCATAAGACAGTGGTAAAGTACACTGACTGGCCACCAGCCTTTCCTAGCAGGCCCTTCAAAAGCCCAACGCATGACCAGTACAGTGAGGGCACTATAGTTCTACTAATTGTGGTGAGGGATGGAATTTTATATCCGGGTGCAACAGCCTCCATAAGTTGCTGGAAGGGCTCCCCGTCCACCAAATTAAAAGTTGCACCCCCAACGGCTATGAGCTGTGCAATGAGGCGTTTGATTTTTCAGGACTTCTGTCTGCACAACCCATTTGAATGAAACCCACCAAAATCTTACAGTGTGGCCTGTATTGATTTTGGGATGGGCTGTGACTGTCTGCTCTTAGGACCAGATATGGCATGATCCCTCTGCCCTTTCTCCTGCCTACTGGTGGTGAGTGTGACACTGGTATATGCAATAGTTCCACTTTCTGCACTAATAAACACTGACTTGTGGTAGTTGTTCAGGTGTTAGTTCATCCCAGATGTGGTTAGTTGAGCCAAAACACTCCGATGGATGACTTCCCTTCCACACAATTTGCATTCTGCTAGCCGGCCATCGTCAAGTGCCACAAAATGGTCCCGCGCTTTGGAGCGATGGATGACTCTGGAAGGTGGTGGAGAAGAAGAAACTGAGGTGACACTTTCTTGACCTTCACATACTGGAGCAACCTCACTTTGCTTTTTCTTTCTACGTACCATTACAGAGGTACCAGTAGACCTAAAGATGGCAGCATGGCTGTTGGGACTGGGATTGGAGGAGGATAGTGGAGTAACAGTGGTACTGGTGGCAGAGACACTAGCAGCTACTACCTGGCTGGGACACTCAAATGGAACTGGAGAGGCAGGTGCTGAGTTGTCAATAAAAGACAAAAGGGTAACTGGAGAAACAGGAGGAGTACTATGGGAAGCAGGAGAGCTGCTCAGGGGAATAATCACGGTCACTGGAAAAATCAAGCTCAAGGGACAAATCAAGCTTAGGAGACCTTGATCCGTCAGATTCTTCTTCTACCTCTTGTAGGTTTTGACAGGTAGAAAAATCATCAGCAGCAGATTTTGGAGAGCCCTGCTCAGTTCCCTCTTCTGCTTGGTGACTACCGGGAAATGGTAAACTATCTCCCTCAGTAACCTTTTCTGGAGAAGATATGCATTCAGTGGCAGTGACAGTGGTGGCAGGAGAAATTTTCTCCAAATACTGCAATAATTTTCATTTGGGCTGCTTACATGGACATTCGCTATAAAACTCCCGTTTTGATACTGCCCCCAGTGTCCGACCAGTAGTCTTACACACACTAGGTGTCCCCAGGATTACAGAACTAGCTGTAGCGGAGGTGGTGACTGAACTGGCAGTGGCACTAGTCATTGTGCAGGTGGTTCTGGGGGGATAATCACCAAACAGCTGACGAGACACAGGTGACGGCTGCTTCGTGGTCTCAGAGGAGGACCTGGATCTCTTTACCCTGCTAGTAGAGGTAGAACAACCTGAAGTTCCCTTCTTCTTTCTAGTTTTTAGTTTGGACTGCTGCTGCTGAATCTGACTAGTAGTACTCAAAGTACTCTTCTTTGCCCGCCTGCTGCTGCTAGCTCTGCTTTAAAGCAATATCACTGTGGTGGTGTTGGTGGTTGCTGGGTCACTGCAGCTGTTACCAGGATGAGAAACATCAAGTTGTTCACTAGGACTCAAATCCATGACAAATAGGTAGGTAGTGCACTATAATAGTTTTAAACTTTAAACACCTGGCCACACAACAACTGTGAGACTGACTTTGTCACTCTGAAAATTATTCAAACAAAGCCCTAATATTAATTTTAATATTTAACACAGAAACAAAGGTAACTTTTCCTTGCTGTGGTAATAAGGTACTAGGCCTGACTGCAGAACTGTGAGACTGGCTGAAGTGTCACTTTGAAAATTATTCAAACAAAGCCTTAATATTACATTTAATATTTTAAACACAAACAAAGGTGCATTTCCCTTGTGGACGCAATAAGGTACCAGGCCTGCCTGCAGAACTGTGAGACTGGCTGAAATGTCACTTTGAAAATTATCCAACCAAAGCCCTAATTTTACTTTTAATAATTTACACACGAACACAGGTGAATTTCCCTTGCAGACGCAATAAGGTACTAAGGGCTCGATTTAAAGGCAGCCGTTAGTAAAAAAAATCACTAACGGGTGCATTAAGTGTCACGTTGCAATTCAAAGATCCGTCTAAAGAACAGCTAACAGCAGTTGCAGAATCCTAACGGCCGATACACTTACATGCATTCAGACGCATGGAACAACAACCCCAGAGCTATTCAAAGGCTTGCGGTACTGCTAACGGCTGAAAAAAAGACACACCTAACGGCCAAAACTTAAGACCCACTTTTCTTAGCCGTTAGACCTTTAACAGGCGAAACAAAACACCCGTTACATAGAAAATACACAAAATGCTTACCTCACAACCATGTAAATGGAAAAATTAACCCGTGCAATGCCAAAAACAACACGAAAACATGCACACACAACACAAATCACTCCACACGCAACAACAACCAACACCACAATGCATTGGAGACAACCCTGCCACCCAATCCATAACTGAAGACACACCAGATCAGACAGGAATCCAAAAAAAGGTTTTTTTTATTGAGGGGAAAGTTGACAGGTTGGGCCTTTCATTTTTTCCTTTTTGGGTGGGGGGCCTTTGCCTGGGTGCCAGAGGTGGATGCCCTTGTTGAACTCTTGGTAACCCTCTGCCCCCTAGGTGTGGCTTCAGGGGTAACACTGGAGGGGGTAGTGGTTGCAGTAGAGCCCTCAGTGGAACGCAAGTTCTCCCTCTCCATCCTCAGTTTCTCCCTGTGGTTTATCTCCCTCAACTCCACAAGGACCTGTGTTAACATGTCCATGAGACCAGTCCTGAGCTGCTGGAGTAGTGTGTTCCCCCTGGCCACCTCCAACTCCAGGGCTTGGATCCTGGTCTCCAATTGTGCAATGTTCCTTCTGGATTGCCTCCTGCTCCTTGTAATGTTGTTGTCAGTACTTCTGCTTGACCGGAGTAGTCTCCTCTGCAGGTCCATACACTCCGCCTCCATCCCTGTGAGACGTGCGGTGCTGGAGGTGGATGTGCCTGGTGTCCCTGGTGCTGCTGTTTCCTCTGCTGCCGAGGGTGCTGAGTCTTCTGCTGCCGAGGGTGCTGTTTCCTCTTCTGCTGAGGGTGCTGTTTCCTCTGCTGCCGAGGGTGCTGTTTCCTCTGCTGCTGAGGGTGCTGTTTGCTCTGGTGCTGCTGAGGGTGCTGTTTGCTATGCTGCCGAGGGTGCTGTTTCCTCTGCTGCTGCTAGGGTGCTGTTTGCTCTGCTGCTGCTGGAGGGGCTGTGGCTGCTGTGACAGCTGTTGGAGTGGCTGGGGCAGATGATGGGCATATGCTCACCACATCAAGTAACTCCGAGCTGCCCAATGATGTGTGTGCTGGTAGAGGTGTGAAAATGTCCCTGGGTAGGGGGTGCTGGGGCTCACCAATCAGGCCCAGGTGTGGGTAGTCCAGTGGCCAAGGGTCATATGGTGGCCACTGATAGGTGCTTGGACCCCACCTGGGATCATACCTTGGGGCATGCTGTGGAGCCATCCAGGAGGGTGGGTTTAACTGGGAGGCATATGGCCCATATTGGGTTGTGGCCGCTGTCCCTGGCAGCCATTGCCTCCCTGGCGGTGGTGGTGCTGCTGATTAACATGAGCGACAACAGGTTTTGTGTTACGTGTTTTGTGTGTGCCTACGCTCGATAGCTATTCTCGTAGAGTACCTATTGAATCTGCCGTAACTCCTGTATTATTTGCGAGCGATGTGCCTTTTTCACTTAGCGGCTGGTTTAACGGCTGCCTTTAAATCTAGCCCTAAGCCTGCCTACAGAACTGTGAGACTGGCTGAAGTGTCAGTCTGAAAATTATTCAAAGCCCTAATATTAATATTAATATTTAACAGAGAAACAAAGGTGACTTTCCTTTGAGGACACAATAAGGTACCAGGCCTGCCTACAGAACTGTTAGACTGGCTGAAGTGTCACTCTGAAAATTATTCAAACACATTTCTACTATTCTTTTTAATGTTAAACACAGAAACAAAAGTGACTTTCCATTGAGGTGGTAATAAGGTACTAGGCCTGCCTACAGAACTGTGACATTGACTGATGTGTCACTCTGAAAATTATTCAAACAAAGCCCTAATATTACTTTTAATATTGTACACATGAACAAAATGTGACTTTTCCTTGCGGTGGTATAAGTTACTAGGCATGCCTACAGAACCGTGAGACTGAAGTGTCACTCGAAAATTATTCAAACAATGCCCTAATATTAGTTTTAATATTTTACACATGAACAAAGATGACTTTCCCTTGCAGACGCAATCAGGTACTAGGCCTGCCTGCAGAGTTGTGAGACTGGCTGAAGTGTCACTCTGAAAATTATTCAAACAAATTCCTACTATTATTTTTTAATGTTAAACACAGAAACAAAGGTGACTTTCCCTTGCGGTGGTAATAAGGTACTAGGCATGCCTGCAGAACTGTGAGACTGGCTGAAGTGTCACTCTGAAAATTATTCAAACAAAGCCCTAATATTCCTTTTAATATTTTACACACTAACAAAGGTGACTTTCTCTTGCGGCCACAATAAGGTACTAGGCTTGCCTATAGAACTGTGAGACTTACTGAAGTGTCACTCTGAAAATTATTCAAACAAATTCCTACTAGTTTTTTTAATGTTAAACACAGAAACAAAGGTGACTTTCCCTTGCGGTGGTAATAAGGTACTAGGCCTGCCTGCAGAACTGTGAGACTGGCTGATGTGTCAGTCTGAAAATTATTCAAACAAATCCCTAATATTACTTTTAATATTTTACACAGGAACACAGATTACTCCCTTGCGGTAGTAATAAATTACTAGGCCTGCCTACAGAACTGTGACTTTGGCTGATGTGTCACTCTGAAAATTATTCAAACAAAGCACTAATATTACTTTTAATATTTTACACACTAACAAAATGTGACTTTACCTTGCGGTAGTAATAAGTTACTAGGACTGCCTACAGAACTGTGAGACTGGCTGAAGTGTCACTTGAGAATTATTCAAACAAAGTCCTAATATTACTTTCAATATTTTACACACGAACAAAAGTGGCTTTCCCTTGCGGAGGCAATCAGGTACTAGGCCTGCCTGCAGAACTGTGAGACTGGCTGAAGAGTCACTTGAGAATTATTCAAACAAAGCCTTAATATTACTTTTATTATTTTACACACAAACAAAGGTGACTTTCCCTTGCGGCCGCAATAAGGTACTAGGCCTGCCTACAGAACTGTGAGACTCACTGAAGTGTGACTCTGAAAATTATTCAAACAAAGCCCTAATATTAATTTTAATAATTAACACAGAAACAAAGGTGACTTTCCCTTGCGGTGGTAATAAGCTACTAGGCATGCCTGCAGAACTGTGAAACTGGCTGAAGTGTCACTCTGAAAATGATTCAAACAAAGCCCTAATATTACTTTTAACATTTTACACAGGGATACAGGTGACTCCCTTGCAGTGGTAATAAGGTACGAGGCCTGCATACAGAACTACGAGACTGGCTGATGTGTCACTCTGAAAATTATTCAAACAAAGCCCTAATATTTTTAATTTTTTTCACTGTAAGAAAGATGACTCTCCCTTGCAGTGGCAATAAGGCACTAATGTTGGCAGCCTGACTATGCTTAATGCTAACTGCCTGCCTAAAAAACAACTGGACTTCTCTCTCTGAGCTCCAACAACACAATGAGGAAATGCCGGCTGTCTGTCTGGGTGTCTTTGTCATTAGTCCAACCCTCATCATGAAACGAAAAAGCCAATTCAAATAGAGACAAAGCGGGAAAGTAGCGCATGAAATGGAGAAGCTAATTGGAATAAAGACATTTAGGCTAAGTATGGAGGGAAAGTAATCGAGTGCGGGTAGTAGTCCCCAAATTCCCGAAAGTTTTGATGACATTCAGACCAGGGCTAGTCAGATTCGTATTTTTTTTGATGAACGACCCTTGCCTGTTGGAAGGTCCGAATGTAGCCGAATGACCCCTTTTTCGTAGAATTCCGAATGTCGCTAAACCGAATCACACAAGTTTAGTGTTGTGTATTTGTTTGTTTGCAATGGAACTGTGATGGTTACATTTTTGTTATCATATGTATCTTTAGGAGTGGGGATGGAATGGAAGGATGTCAGGCCATCCACTCCTTTCAGGACACATATGTTAACTAAACCTCAACAAGCTGATGTTGCTCACTTCAGTGTATATCTGGGCTGTCAAATGTATGCCATCAAGGCCCAGCAACAGGCAACAGGCCATGATTGAAGGTTATTCCTGATTCAGTACAAGTGGGTCAGTACAAACAAATTAACTACTGTTCAACTCACCAGTGCTGTGTCTGAGACATCCTTCACTTCAGGACTGTTACTGGCCCTGAGCCCTCGAACTTTTACAGACATGATCATAGCAAGATGATCAATGTTTGAGTGCCAGGGTGGTATCCCATGCATCGCAAAGCAAAGCATTGGATACCATCATGACACTAGGGAATTCACATGTCAGTGTCATTGTCCTGCATTTATTCTGTTTTGCTCACTATCTAATCACACCATGTCATATCTCCACACAGCATACAGACTTGCAGCATTGCAGGAAGAAACTGACGAGGAGGTGGAGGAGGAGGTGGAGGATGACCCCCCCCCAGTGACTTCTTCCTTGTAGAACAGGATGGGGGGACCACCACTACTACAGCTCCAGGTATCCCGCAGCCACCAACTCCCTATGGTGAATGGATGTCTCCAGGGACATGGATGCCACCATCGTCCTCAAAACAAAACTCTGCAAAATACTATCACCACCACCAGGGAGGCACTGGATGCCTGGGACAGTGCCCATCCCTCAATATGGGGCATATAGTCCTACGCTGAGGACACAGTTACCCTCCTGGACGGCTCCCTAGAATGGGCCCAGGTATAATCCAAGATTGGATGATATAGCTACCAGTGGCCAAGGTATGAACCTTGCCCCAGTGCCCTTAACCAAGAGAGGACTTCACACCCCCCACCACATGTCCAACAAGAGGGCCAGAGATCCGTGGCCAGTTCTGAATCCTTGGATGTGGTGGTGACACAACCAAGGGATGAGCCATTCTCAGCACCACCAGCATCATCCTCAGCACCACCACCAGCAGCAGCCTCAGCAGCAGCTTCAGCACCAGTGGAATAGGATAAGGGACTTTGGGAGGCAACAAATCCACACAAAGTGACATCCAGCATTGGGATGGAGAGTGAGTGTCTGGTGATACAGAGGAGGCAGCTCAGGGAATTCAGGAGGACAAACCAGTACCTCACGTGGTTGCAAAGGGGTTTCCTGAAGAACATGCCCACCCTCCATGCCCTGGAAGCCCATCACACAGTCCTGCCCTGAGAACTGAGGCAATACAGAAGAGGAATGATGGACATGATGGGGCAGCTGCTGGTGGAACTCAGGGAGTTCAACTGCAGGGAGAACCTGCACATAGATAGTGTCACGGGAACCCAGGAATAAATCAAGAGTCAGACGGTATAGTTAAACACCTCTATTAGAAACAATATAGAACTATATACAGAACGGATCAGGATGGAGCAGAGGGTGACTAGAGAGACTCAAGACTCTATCAGGAATAGGAGGCTGCTTCCCAGTCAACCACACTGCAGAGACTAGGCCAAAGCCAATGGTAGTCTCAGTAGCCAGATAGTCAGGGACTAGACTCGAACTGTCTCCCCTAAGGATAACAAACAGGAGAGAATACTGACTCACGCCTGCAGTCAGTAAGAAGAAGGTCATCTCCCAGAAGGGTGGCAACTACTATCTCACATCTGCAGTCAGCAAGGTTAGAGTCTGCCAGAGCCACAGGTCTGCACCAGATAGGATGTCCACTGATCAGGAGGCAACACAGAGAGTATAGCTGGACAGAGCCCTAGGTCAGCACCAGATTGGATAGTCAGACAAGCCAGGGTCATACACAGAGCGGGTAATCAGCCAGAGCCACAAGTCTGCACCAGATAGGATAGTCAGACAAGCCAGGGTCATACACGGAGTGGGTAGTCAGTCAGAGCCACAGGTCTGCACCAGATTGGATGTCCAAGAGCAAAGGTAGCACACAGATAGGATAGTCAGATAGAGCCACAGGTCAGCACCAGACAGGATGGTCAGAGAAGCCAGGGTCATACACGGAGAGGGAAATCAGCCAGAGCCACAAGTCTGCACCATATAGGATAGTAAGACAAGCCAGGGTCATACACGGAACAGGTAGTCAGCCAGAGCCACAGGTCTGCACCAGATTGGATGTCCAAGAGCAAAGGTAGTGCATAGATAGGATGGTCAAACAGAGCCACAGGTCAACACCAGATAGGATGGTCAAACAAGCCAGGGTCATACACAGGAGAACAGGAACAACAACTAGACTGCACTGGACAACAACATAAGGGTAACTGAGACAGGATCCAGCAGGAAGTAGGTAGGTGGAGACTTATATAACCCACAGCATAACACTGAGGCCTGCGTGAAATACGTAGACTCGTGCCCGAAAGGGACGCATCTGACACTACAGCCCTCAATCCTTCATCAGATTGGGCAGTCGCATCGTCTAGAGAGAGTATACGGACGGCTGCTAGAGGCACCTAGTGCGCCCAGACTGGACGCCCTGAGAGCAACATACGGAATGATGCTGAAACTTCATTAAAGGCCCCAAGTTCCAAGCGTCGCCCAAAGCAGCAACGCTGGAATTAAGGTATGCTGACAGAGAGGGAGCAGCAGTATATGGAGAGGTCCAATGTAACCACCTCCCCTTCCAGTGTTACCCCTGCACCAAGCCCCAGAATAGCCAGGGTCACAAGGCAGGCAAACAGAGCATCCACCTCTTCAGTCCCTTCAAAATGTCCCCTCAAAACAAAATTAAAAAAGCCCCATTTGTTACATTTTCCCAAAATAAAACTAAATTTTCTTATACAAATAATTTCTGAGAATGTTCATGTTAATCAACAGGTTAAGTCGCAGAGATGTCTCCAATGAATTGCAAAGAAATGCAGTGAACACAACTCCTGCACATATAACTTGTTTGTGAGGTATTGTACTATAGGAAAGCACACACAACACATACACTGTTGTACAATTCCAACTCACAATCCACATAGTGAAGCAAAACAACATGACGGTATTGTTGGGCCATGATGTGAGTTGAACTTGAACAACTGACACCCACCCCTTAGCATAATAGGTGCAGGACTATCCCATAATAGGTTGATCCTTGGGATCAATTTGGTTTTGGGATAACAGACATGGGCATGGGTAAACCACTATTCTGGCAAACTGACTACACCAAACAGGGACAACATGGGTGGTTAGCAAGTGGGATGTGGTAATAATATGATAAAGTGGAGGAGACTTCTCCAGTGTAATAACACTTCTGTTCCCTAGGTTATTTCTATGGAGCACCTGCATGAACATGTGTCACAACTGAGCAATGTCCGTGCATAGGCTCCATGATGTAACATGGGAACTGTGTATGTGATATGCCTGTAGACTACTGTAACACCTAATTGCAAACACCTTAGTGAGTCTGTGCCATCATCACCTTTCGTCAACACATTACCAAGTCCAAAATCATAAATGGAATTCACATCAGTTTATATATTAACACACTATTTTCATGAAGTATTGTCTCGAGTGCTAGTCCAGCAGGGTAATCTCTTCCCTATATCATTTATATATACTTTAATTTCCCCTGTAGCACCCTGACACTTCTTCATCTTGTTTAGCAGAGTTAGTGAATTCATAGTATGATTTGCAGTGTGCGTTAGGCTCCTCCCACGTATTATCCTTTGGCCTTTACACAACTCAGGTTCTGATGTGAACTAAATAAACCTTTCACCCGTCTAATGACAGAGTGGTATCTGATGCATTGCATGGGATAACCCTCTCTCATTGCCATGGTACCATGGATGATATGACTATGCCCCACTGCATTAATGTTGATTGCTATCATCAGTTGAACACAGCAATGTGAGGAACATGTGCAATGTGTTGTACCTTTATTTTCATGGGGGATGCATGATATTCTTGAAGTAGCAAAGTCAACAAGGAGGAAAGAATTACAGATGTCATTTGAATCCACATCCTCAATATGACATATCCATGGAATGAATGAGGCATGGGTTCCTTACTGCTGGCAATGTTAGACCTGTGACTATCAGTGATACTGTGGGGTAAACCGTGAAACACAACATCATGTGTGGTGTGGTTAGTGTGTTTGCACACATTCCCAGAGGCTGATCATGGACCTACATGGGTTGTGTTAATGTCTGTGTTATGCTCACAGCTGAAGTGGTCCCTTATTGTCCCATATTTGTGCCCCTCTGTGGGTCTCATCATGATGTGCCCATGGAACAGGGACCTCCAAAATGGGGACTGTCTCATCTTCATCCAGGATATCCAGTGGATATAGGTCCTGGCCTTCCTCTTGAGTGCTGCCAAAACCTGCACCAGTGCCCTTGAACATATGGTCTGATGTCCAACTGTCCAGCCGGAGCATCAGCATTTACAGGTGTGCTTGATGGAGGAGTGTGATCATAGCTCTCACACACCTTCATCTCCAATGTCGCCACAGAAAAAGGTATGAAAACATACCTCTATTCTCTCTCTCTCTGTCTGTGTCTTTCTGTCTCTGGTCTCACTGTAAACATGCCACATCTGAGGATGGTGCAATGTCCCTTAAGACAGTCGTGGGGTGTTGTTCAGGTGCGTTCATGAGGTCATGAGTGTCTAATGGGAGGGTGTGTGTGTTGTCCAGGTAAGTGTTTTCCATTATGTCTTTTGTTGTTTGTGTGATTTGTTGAATTGCTGTGTAGCTGTTAGGTGCGTGTGTGTAACATTGTCAGGTGTATGTCTGTTTCCATTGGCTGTTGATGTTGCCCAGGTGAGCTTGGTTTTCTGTTGGGGTTGACAGGTGTGAGTATTGTATGTTAACTTCTTTTGTGCTGGCTTGTGATGGGATACTTTGTGTAGACATTGCATACTTCACAGATATCTGTTTAGGAGGGACAGTCCCACTTTGAGATCCAAATCCCTGTGTCCCTCTTTCCCATCTTGGTGTCCCTCTTTTTATGAGATCAGACTGTGTGGTGTGCATTTATAGTAACATAGTAATATAGTTGATCAAGTCCAATCCACGCCAAAACACCCCTGTTTATCCAGAGGAAGCCAAAAAAAAAAAAAAAAAATTCCTGAAACCATTTCCATTTTAACCCCAATTGGGAAACAAATTCCTTCCTGACCCCAAAAGGCATATATGTGTATGACACTGGTCCACAGCAATGTACAGAAAATACTTTGGTCTGATTCTATATCATTATTCAGTTACACAAAGAGGTGTTAGTGGGTCATTAATTAATGGTTTGTGACTTGATTTTAGGGCATTGGCCTTAATTTTTTTTTCTTTTAGTTTGGCTTTGCAGGGGTTCATTTTTCCATTTGTGTACTTTTGCTATGTGCTGTGTGATGTCTGAGGTGCTGCTTCTCTACTTTGTATCGTCCATTGGTGGTTTTTCATATCCATTTTTGTGGTTAACAGCAAACAAAACTGAGTCTTAAATTTCTGTCGTAAAACGCATCAATTATTCATCCTTTAGCAGTATCGCACACAATTGAATGGCTCTGAGGATTGCGGTTTCATTGTCCTCTAAGGGCAATATATTATCATTCGCTGTGGTTCTGAAAATGCCTTTCGCTTTTGTTAAGACATCTTATTAAATCGCTTACCATGCTTGCAAAACTGCAGTTGGCTGTTTTTTGTTTTGTTTTTTTGTATTGGAGGTTATTGAATTGAGCCCTTAATGTTTATTATTACATTTTAATAATCCTGGGTGCTCTGTCAAATATACTTTAATCTCTTTCAATCAACATTTGTCCAGTGCAACTCACCATTACACTTGTTTCTATCTATCAAACTATGAAAAGAAAACCTCAATGTATTGTGTACCCCTCTGGCACTTAAAGGGTTAAAAACACATATATCATGTCATTTTTATTTTGTGACAGGATAGTTCCTCTTAATGTCATATACAAAATAATAGTGTTATAGATAATATTGACATAATGAAGATTTTAAAAGACTAAACACTTTTAAGATTCATGTTATTTTTCTAATAAATGCAATGGCATTTACAACAAAATATTATAAAAGTTTACGTATATATTGGCTTAACAATACAAACAGCTTGTAGAGTTGATATAAACAGTTGTAAATCCACTAAAATACAAAAGGTTTATGTGAAATTCTTGAAATCATAAAAGCCTGAGCATCTGGAGTATTTTGGGTTAATTTTATGTAAATTGCTAGCATTTTTTATAAAGAGGTCAATAATACATTTCTTATAGTCATTACAATAAATATGTATTATATAACTATTGCCCATTTAAGAAACTTCTGTTTAACCTCTTTTTAATAGTAAAACCTTTTGGCACCTGAATCAAATTCATCTAATAATCCAGTAGTATATTATCCCTTTGGGTGTCATGGAAATGCTCAATGCATTGCATTTTAATGAGTTACACAATTTATAGCATTTATTGATTACAGCATTATGCACAAAACAAAATATGAGCAATTCTACAGTAAGACATCTGCACTAGAGTCTAATACATCTTCCACTTGGTTTGAGTGTTCCTGTACAATAATCATGTAAGTAAAATGATAAGCCATTTCAGTTAGGCTATATTATTCTTTTTTTCTTAATTTTTAGGCTCTTTTGGGCACTCTTTAATTTTTATGCAGCGTGGGACTATTTCATTAGAGAGAACATATCCTTCATCACAAACACAGCGGGGCATGCAAAAACGTGCAGGAACAGGGTGCATGCCTAAAGTTGCACAACTCTTACGAGGGAACCTGTAGCATTCATTAAACTTGGAATGTTCAGGACAGGAGACTTGGCATTCACGGACAGGAACACAGATATTGGAGCCCTTGGATTTAAAGACGTAACCATCTAAGCAATCACATCCCATCTCACACATTTTATTGCAAGCTTCAGTTGTACTGTTCAGATTATCACAGTTGCTATAGCATTGTCGTTTGCAGCCTTGTCTTGTGTTAGGTGGACAGATGGATTCTGTAAGAAGTACAGAAAGGTTAAATTTTAGCTGTGATACATACTTAGCAATTCCTGGCAAAACGTTTTTACATTTTATTGTTATTTTTCTATGAGGACAATTCCAATATAGTTCTTATAGTTGCTTCTGTTGTTGCTGCTGATACAATCCCAGGGTAAACCAACTGAACTATAAGGAGCAAAAACATTCTGCAAATTTCTATTGATCTAAATGATGTACAAATATAAATATGCTGTATGGTGATAAATATGTATAACTGGCTTCCAAGGCAATGAATATGTATTAGCAGGTTCAAAGGTTTTTGTAGCTTAATCCTGCTTCTGTTCAGATGAATCAAATAAGTAGTGACCACAGATATATGATGAGATATTCAATATAAACTCAATGTTTTAAAGAATAGCAAATCCACAAAGTAAACTAACTTAAAACCCTGACCATGCATCCAGTCTATTACTAAAATACGTAGACAGGGTTAATACTAAAATACTTAGGTTAATACTTTCTAAGGGTCTCACCTGATCCAACACTGTCTCTTGCAGGGTACGGTGAAGGTTGTGCCACTTCCGGCTTTGGATGGGGGGAGGAGGGCAGAGCACAAGGGTAGTACTGTAAGTGTAGTATTAGTAAAATGATTTTACTAATACTAAATTACTGTCCTTTTGTGCTGTCCACTGTCACCCCTTATTATTTTACATATGCATGGATCTGACACATCATTAAAGATGAGCAGCACTTAGGAGCATTCACTGTTAAGAGCATTCTTTATTTGGACACTTTTACAGGGAAATATGCAAGGATATTGTATCATCATTTAGGATATATTTTTGTATTCGATTTTGCATACATATTGTGGTACAAGTTTTTTCCCTGGGTGTTTCTTTCCATTCAGCCTGAGTTTTAGGATGAATAATGATATTGCTTCTTTTTTCCTTGATATTTTTTCTACTTCTGGATAGGGATGGGTGAAAATTTCCTCCTCAACCTGAAATCGGCGAAAAATGGCACTTACCGCTAGGCGAAAGATATCCCGTGAAAGTGTCAATTTTCCGCTTTTTTAGCCTAGCTCATTACATTGAAATCAAAGGGAACACAGAAGTTCCTGTGTTGGTGGGGTGCGAGGAAAGAATCAGTTGAACAGGGGATGATTTTTTGGGGGGTTGTTTACTGGGGTTGGGGGGGCAGTTAATAAAAAATGGGATCTGAGGAGGGTGCCTGTGTTGGTGAATGAATGAATCATTTGAACAGGGAATTTGTTTTGGGAGGGGTTCTTGACTGCTATTGGGGGGACAGTTAATAAAAAAAAATGTGTATGTAAAGTGATAAAGACAGGAACTCCCCTGACATAAGCTGCCACTGGGGTGGACTGATACTTGACTTGATAGAGTATATTGTAGAGGATGATTTGTTTGATTTGTAGAGGCCTTTATAGGACTTAGACTTATTAGAGGCACAAGCCCTAAGGAAATCTTCGCCACCTGCCCCTTCTCCAAAATCATCATGGGTGTGTTGTTATTAGAATAATTTTTTTCCCTTGAGAGCAGGAACAGAGGGTCTCATCAGCAACTACAATGTGCACAGTGTGTGTGGTAAATAACATCTGGGGGCACAACTGTATCCAAACATCATGACACCCGAAACCAAGTACACTATACCCCTTGCCCAGACCCCACTAAGAACATGACAACTTGCTGACAGTTTAATAGTAATGATGAACCCTCCCTGCCACCATCTTAGCATATTCTTCAGGATAGAATCTCCTTGATGCACTGATTGCAATTCTCCTCCACCACAAAGGCATGTGTGGTCAGTGTACCACTCAGTGTGCAATGGGTAGAGATGAACATCATCCTAACATCAACAGAGTGGCTATCATTTGGCGGGGAAGATAATGAATGAGGTGGATTGGCAGAAGATGTAGTTACCCTAGAAGGTGATGGCGAGCTAGTTGTTTCACTCGTCATGGAACTTCCAGTCTCTGCCTGGGTTGTTCTATTCCTCCTCGTCTTTGATCTCCACCTCACCTCTTGTTGCCTTTCTGGAGAGTCAGGGACAGCAAAAGTGGTGCTTGATTTCTGTAGAAGATGTTTGTCTTTAACATGTTTGGATTAAATGACATGGTGTTTGTGTTTCATGTGTGATATCAGGGCGCTTGTGTTGAGGTGTGTTCCCTCCTTTCCTCTTTTCACTGACTTGTCACAAATTGCACACAGTCCCACACCCATGATGACTTCAGGGAGAAGGGAACAGATGGAGAAGAATGACCTCTTTCTTCTTGTCCTCCATATTCCCCTTCATTGTCTGTGGCAGCGGAAAATGTTGCTTCTGTTGCTGCTACTGCCTCAGATTCAGCACTGCAACTAGGATCAGAAGTATTGCTACTGCTGGCAAGTGGAACCTGTTCTAGTCCCGCGTCAATTGTTGACCCCATTCTCATTGTGGCCACGGTGGTCTGTGGCACACTAGCCTGTTTCTCAGCATCCTGCTGCACTTGCATCTCAGCATCAGAAGGAATTAGAGCAGTTTCAAACTCCTCTAATTGCAAAATGTAATTGTTAGTGGTGGTGATGCTGTCACGGTTTTTGATAAACACTCAGACCAGACCGGTAAGGTTAAAAATGACTTTATTGAGTAAAGTACATAGAAGGAATAAAGCCGCAGGCCCACAATACGAAACAACAAATATATAGCAAGTCAGTGAGGCAATGACTGGAATCCGAATGACTGAGGAAGGATGCAGATAACTGGAGGTACCTAAGGCAGACAACCTCCCCCTAGTGGACTAGGCTACTCGACCCGGGACTGACAGCAGGACTGAAGGTGACAGGTAGTCCTGGAGGTTGTAATTGGCACGAGACCCAGACGCCTTGGTGGCACAGAACCCAGTAGGCAACGAGGCAACACTGACCAAGGGACAGGGGTCCCAGGGTGACCGAGGCCACCACTTACAGATGATAAACCCTAGAACGCTAGGGATAGATCGAAGGCAGACAGCTGGAAGGCCACAAGTGTACCCTCACACAACAGTGTGACAATGCAATTGCTGGCTCTAGGCCCAAAGGCTACTGTGACAAGGAATGAAGCTCAGTGTCTCCACACACTACCGAGTGTGATGTAATGCAAGTGCTGGCCCTAGCCCAAGCACTGCAACAGCGAAGGAGCACAGGCTAAGCCTAGGCAGTCTAGGCACTGAACAGGTTGACTGGAGACACCCAGAGATATACAGAAACTCCCACAGGGAGTGAGTCCAGCAATAGTGCAGAGGAAGACACAGATAGATCTGAGTAACTCAGTCAGCACTTGATAGCACTGTACAGGTACTTCGCGTGTGCACACCGCCAAGGGGGGTTAGGTAAGTAGCTATAGCACGAATGCCAAGTCTACGGTCGACAAGATAAGAATAGTGCCAAGCAGCGCACAACAAACAAGGCAAATGGGAATCCGCTGCTTGTAAGGCTGGCCAGACTAGGATAATGGAGGAATACAGCCATGCACGGATGGCAACGGAATGAATGCTCAGTCAGGGATGAGTACAAGCGTAACGGAAGCACAGCCTGGTCAGGAGCAACGGAACAGGCTCAATAGCCAGACAGGTCAGCAAAGGAGTGGGTTCTCAGCCAGATCAGTACAGCAACAGAGCGGGTTTTCAGACAGATCAGTCTGCAACAGAGAGGGTTCTCAGCCAGATCAGTTCAGCAAAGCAGCGGGTTCTCAGCCAGATCAGTCGGTAACGGAGCGGGTTCTCAGCCAGATCAGTTCAGCAATGGAGCGGGTTCTCAGCCAGATCAGTCGGTAACGGAGCGGGTTCTCAGCCAGATCAGTTCAGCAACGGAGCAGGTTCTCAGTCAGATCAGTCGGTAACGGAGCGGGTTTTTCAGACAGATCAGTTCAGCAATGGAGAGGGTTCTCAGCCAGATCAATCGGTAACGGAGCAGTAACACAGGAAGCACAGGAACGTTGTCAGGCAGGCCAGGTCATACACGATAACAGCAACTTAGAAACAAACAGATACACCACGAAAGGGAGCCTTGGTATAGACATGACAGGGTATATAAAGGCAAGCCCTGGGTGGAGCAAGAATATCAGGCCAATAAGAAAATTAGGCAAAATAACAATGCCGCGGTCAGAGCAGGAACACGGGCACCGTGATAGATGCCCATCTTTATCTCTGTCTCCCATTCCTTCTCAGTTTCTGCTAAAAAGGCTATCAATTAGACTTGTGCACGGGCCACATTTTCGGTAAAATTCGAATTCGGACAAATTTTTTTTTCTAATTCGGATGATCCTAATTTCGGACCGGGCCTATTCGATTCGGACGAAATTCTGATCCATTCCGAATTATTCGGCCGAATTTAACATGGGTTAAATTATAGCAGTGCGCCTCCGTGCACGCTGCTATCATTATTTGCAGACAGGGTGTGCATTTAGTAAAAGATCCATCCCAAAAACGGACATTGTCGTACATTGAAAGTCTGTGCATGTCACCTCTACTCTAGCATGGGATGCCAGTCACAATGCAAACGTCGAACATCGAAAACCCATGCCTGTCATTCAATTTAGCATGTTCGAACATCGAAACCCCATGCCTGTCCTTCAATATAGCATATGTTCGAACATCGAAACCTCATGCCTGTCATTCAATTTATCATATGCTCGACATTGAAAACCCATGCCTGTCACATCCTACTCAACATAAGTGGTCGACTCGAACATGGACAAACTACATGTCACATTCTATGTTAGTACATGGTTAAAGATTAAGGTTTCTTTTCTGGTACCAGCCTCCTACCCTACTGTCCCTCTTTAGTACCCAAATTCCCCTCTCTCGTTTTCCTATCCTGATTTCCCCTCATATCAGATAACTCTATGTGTATATACATTGTAGAGTTTCAAACTACATCAAGAATAAACATGAATGATTGTAATGTGATAGATGTAATGTGTTAAAAAGAAAAATTGAGACATTCTGTTGTGAACAAACTGCAACACAGGAGAGAAATAAAAAAAAATGCTTGACATCTATACTGAAGAGGGGTCCACAGCATTGTCTTAGTATAGCAATATCACCGTTTTCCGTGAGTGTGCAATACAGGGCTCTACGGTAATTGCTGGGCATTTCCCAATGTCATAATCAGGGGATGATGGGAGTTGTATTCTAACTACTGTTAGGAAACACATAAGTGATGCACATTCATCTCCCACCTAGAAATTATTTACACACGAGGCAACTCCCCCAAGTAATACCTAGCCCCTTTCCAAGTGAAAGGACTTCCAGAAAGGCTTCAGATCTCTTAGTGACTCACCTGTTATTGCCAGTCAGCGGGACCCGGAGAGTAGGAGGGGGTGATGCTATGGCTGCACGGCACGGTGCTCTTAGTTGGTCACTTGTCGCAATGTTGAAGCGCAGCCCGGCCAACACCTTCTGGGTGGAGACACCTCGCAGCAATCCTGTTCAGGACACATCATGCACTGTTGTGCACTCATACTAGGGATCCCAAATGTTTAGACTCATTTTGTACAGGGGGCACCCTCCTGTATTTGTAAAACCTCTCTAGCAAATCTGGGACGGTAGACCTATTTACTCAAGTCTTGACTTTAGGTGGGCGATAAACAATACAAAATAGGCATAATGTTTCACTATCACATAATTCACGTCACTGAAGCAGCCAGCAGGCATCGCCACTGAGTGAGCATAGGGCTGCCCGGCTGCTGACAGTCACACTGATGGGACACCCTGCAACACAGAAATGGTGGAAGAGCACAAAATAAACATGCTATGGGACAGCAAATTGCCGCCCCTGTCAAAGTGCCGCCTGGGACCATGGACCCACTGGGACCCATGTAAGGGCCGGCCCTGTATTTGAACAAATACCTAATATTTTTTTATATTTTGCACAGGAACAAATATTACTTGCTCTTGCAGTGGCAATAACTGGAACTAATGCTGGCTGCCTACCTATGCCTAGCCTAATGCTACCTGCCTGCCTACACAACAACTGTACACTCTCTAATCTCTTCTCTCTCTGAGCTCCAACAAACCAATGAGGAAATGCAGGCTGTCTGTCTGTGTGACTGTGTCATTAGTCCAACCCCCATCATGAAACGAAGAAGGCTATTCGAATACAGACAAAAGAGGGAAGTAGTGCATGAAACGGAGAATGGAATTGGACTAGAGACATGGAGGGAAAATTATGGAGGGAAAGTAATTGAGCGCGCACAGGAAGTACAAAAAAGTCCTGGTCAAAAGTAGTCAAAACTTTTGGAAATGTGTCGATTGCCGAAACTTCCGAAAGTTTCGACGAATTTCGGACCTGGGCTGTTCGGAGTCGGAACATTTTTTCCGAATGACCCTTGAGTTTCGGATTGGCCCGAATGACCCCATTTTCGACGAAATCCGAATGTCTCCGAATTAATTTGCACATGTCTACTATCAATGCCTCATCCACCCCAGCTTCTCCAGCATCATAATAACCACCACCCCTAGTCCCTATGTGTTGCTGCTCTATTCCAGACATCTCACTGTTGCTTGGAGGAGGTGACAAGCAATGTGTCAGAGGGTCCCCTAATGTCACACTTTACATTTCCTTTCGACCTGAAGAAGAAGACAGACCAGCAGCAGTAGTAGCAGGCACAGGTAGCTGATCTGTGCTCCTGCTGGTGGTGGTGGTATTAATTCTGAGCCTGCTCTCCTCCCCCAATACCAGTTCTGGCCTCTTCAGGGTCTGTTCTACCTCGACACTGTAGTGTATTAGTGGCAGCAGGTTCAGCACTGGCAGCAGGTTCAGCACTGGCAGCAGGAATAGTGCTGGTGGCAGCATGGGCAGCACATTTGGCAGCAGGTACAACACTAGTGGCGGCAGGTACAGTATCACGGTGCCCATGATTGCTGCAGTTCCTTGTCTGTCACCAGTAGGGGGCTGCTATTGGCTGTCTGCAGATAGCCCGCCTTTCATTGCCTATTTAAACCTGGATTGGGCACCCTTTGGTTGCCCTTTCGTGTTGTTTCTGACCTTCTTGCTATCACTATGCCAGTGATAGCTGGTTCTCTGTTCCAGTGTTCCTGAGTTCCTGTTCTCATGTGTTCCTGAGTTCCTGATCTCTACTGTTCCAGTGTTTCCTGCATGCTGTAGTACTTCCAGTCCTGGTTCCGGCCTAGTCTCTGGTGTTGCAGTTCCTGCTGAACTTCTTCTCTGCGGTTTCCTGACCTGACTGATCGTTGCTGGTTCCTGTCATCGCATCGCCTGTCTCCTGTATCCTGGCGACCTCCTGCCTGGTCGCGTCGGCGACATTGCTTGTTACTCCAGTGTGCGGTGACTGGTTTGCTCCACAGCCTATCGGCTATACAATTCTGTGTTGGTCCCAGCGTGCGGACGCTGGTTTGCTCCAAAGCCTTGCGGCTAGACAAACTCGCTTATTACACCAGTGTGCGGTCACTGGTTTGCTCCAAAGCCTATCAGCTATACAATTCTGTGTTGGTCCCAGCGTGCGGACGCTGGTTTGCTCCAAAGCCTTGCGGCTAGTCAAACTCGCTTATTACACCAGTGTGCGGTCACTGGTTTGCTCCAAAGCCTATCGGCTGTACTATCCTGTGTTGGTCCCAGCGTGCGGACGCTGGTTTGCTCCAAAGCCTTGCAGCTATACAAACTCGCTTGTTACACCAGTGTGCGGTCACTGGTTTGCTCCAAAGCCTATCAGCTATACAATTCTGTGTTGGCCCCAGCGTGAGGACGCTGGTTTGCTCCTAAGCCTTACGGCTATACTAACTCGCTTGTTACACCAGTGTGCGGTCACTGGTTTGCTCCTAAGCCTATCGGCTATACAATTCTGTGTTGGTCACAGCGTGCGGACGCTGGTTTGCTCCAAAGCCTTGCGGCTATACAAACTCGCTTGTTACACCAGTGTGCGGTCACTGGTTTGCTCCAAAGCCTATCAGCTATACAATTCTGTGTTGGCCCCAGCGTGCGGACGCTGGTTTGCTCCTAAGCCTTACGGCTATACTAACTCGCTTGTTACACCAGTGTGCGGTCACTGGTTTGCTCCAAAGCCTATCGGCTATACAATCCTGTGTTGGTCCCAGCGTGCGGACGCTGGTTTGCTCCAAAGCCTTGCGGCTAGTCAAACTCGCTTATTACACCAGTGTGCGGTCACTGGTTTGCTCCTAAGCCTATCGGCTATACAATTCAGTGTTGGTCCCAGCGTGCGGACGCTGGTTTGCTCCAAAGCCTTGCGGCTTTACGATTCCCCTGTTAGTCTCAGTGTGTGTGTACACTGGGTTGCTTATGATCCTGTCAATTTGCCATTACCATCTGACTGCTGCTACTATCTCTGGGCTGCCCTGCCCGGTATTGGTAAGGCCGGTAGAACCTTTTGCCACATTCCATCTGAGGTTGCCTTACCCGGTATTGGCAGGGCCGGTAGAGCCTACATTATGAATCTATTGAGGCTGCCTTGCCCGGTAATTTGGTAAGGCCGATAGAACCGTTATGCGATTCCATCTGCAGGTTGCCTTACCCGGTATTAGCAAGGCCGGTAGAGCCTAACATTCTATTACTACAGACTGTCCTGTCCTGTATATTGACAGGACCGGTAGAGTCTGCCTTCTGTCTTGTTATATTCTGAATATATCTGTATGTATGTGGTTGCCATCCTACGTTATCAATTTATTATTTCAATAAAATTGATTTTTACCTAAAACTTGTGTCTGAGAGTCATAATAAACCGTGACAGTACGAAAGGGCCATGACCTCAGACAGCAAAGGTGAAGGTAATGCACAGAATATCCATTGGAGGATGGATGTGCACAAGCAACGTTTGGATCAGTTGGCAGTTGCAATTCAAACGATCCTTGAACGCACGGTACTTGCTGACAAATCTAGCTCTAGCCCGGTGGTCTCGCCAAGTCAGACACCGGAGAGTGATACCAGACCCCTAGGGGGCACTGTTAAAGGGTTTACGGCTTCTGCACCCTTGCCGCTAAAATACGATGGTGACCCTAGTCTCTGCAGAGGGTTCATCAACCAACTCGAGATTTTTATGGAATTGACGGCACACACATTTCCCAATGATCGTAGTAAGGTGGGGTTTACAATATCTTTGCTCACTGGCAGAGCTTTGGCTTGGGCTAACCCCTTGTGGGAGAATGCTAAACCTTGTACTAAAAACTTTAGAGAATTTGTGCAATCCTTTCGAAGAGTGTTTGAGCCTCCTGGTAGAACCACCTCTGCTGCCAAACGCCTTATGGAGATACATCAGAGCAGGCGTACAGTAGGCGACTACGCCATCGAATTCCGCACATTGGCAGCAGAGGTAGGTTGGAATAACGAGGCATTATTGGCAGCTTTTTCTCAAGGCCTGAATGACCACATTAAGGCCGAAATCGCTGCTAAAGATCTACCTATTGATCTAGATGACTACATTGAATATGTTATGATAATTGACTCCAGAATACGTGAGAGATCAATCAGTTACGGTCAAAGAATAATGAGCCTAGTGGCAAGTTTTGCCCACCCATCCCTCCCCTGGCATTGAAGTCTAGTGAACCTGTACGGGAGACAAGTGAACCTATGCAAATAGGCTTCACTAGACTAACCAAGGCTGAGAGACTTTATCGCAGAAGACAAGGGTTGTGTTTATACTGCAGTAAAAAAGGGCATTTGCTAAATTCCTGTCCGGTACGTCCGGGAAAGGCATACACCTAGGGTACCTTGGGGGACAGGCCCTAGGTGGTGTATAATCGTCCCCAGTGTCGGGCACAATGAAACCCACCATACAGGTGGTATTATCTTGGGCACAACGCTCCGTGGAGGTTTTGGCCTTGGTTGTCTCTGGTGCAGCAGGGTATTTTATGGATAATACCTTTGCTGAATTGCACGGAGTTCCACGCATTGAAAGAGAAAATCCCTTGACTATTGAAGCGATTGATGGCAGACCCTTAGAACCGCCTCAGGTTATGTTTGAAACTATGCCACTGTCTATGACTATTGGGGCACTTCACAGAGAAGAGCAGAAGTTTCAACTGATTAATTCTCCGCACCATGCGGTAATATTGGGCTTTCCGTGGTTACAGTTACATAACCCACAATTTGATTGGAAAAAGTGTGAAATTGCTGCTTGGTCCCAGTTTTGTATGGACAAGTGCGTCATCCAGCCTGTTAAGGTCCTGTGCACCTCCTCGGCTATACCGGATGTGTACCAACAGTTTGGCGATGTTTTTAGCAAAGGAGAGGCCAGTTTGCTACCTCAGCATAGACCTTATGATTGTTGCATCGAATTGCAGCCTGGGGCAGTACCTCCGAAAGGACGCACTTATCCATTATCTTGTGAGGAAAATAAGGCTATGGAGGATTACATTTCTGATGCCCTTGCTAGAGGGATCATACGAAAATCTACCTCTCCAGCTGGGGCTGGGTTCTTTTTTGTAAAAAAGAAAAATGGCGAATTAAGACCATGCATTGACTACCGGGGCTTGAATAAACTAATGGCAAAAAACGCATACCCAATACCACTCATCACCGAGCTTTTTGACAGGCTTAAGGGCGCTTCGATTTTTACCACATTGGACCTACGGGCCGCTTACAATCTGGTGCGCATTCGAGCAGGTGATGAGTGGAAAACTGCCTTTAATACTCGAGCTGGGCACTACGAGTATCTTGTAATGCCATTTGGGCTATGTAATGCCCCCGCAGTTTTCCAGGAACTGATAAACGATGTTCTGAGAGATATGTTACAGACATGTGTTGTGGTTTATCTGGACGATATATTGATTTACTCTCAAGACATGGCACAGCACATCAAAGATGTATCCGCAGTATTGCTACGACTCCGTGAGAACAAATTATTTTGTAAACTGGAAAAATGTGACTTTCATAGAACCAGTGTGCCATTCTTGGGGTTCATAATTGGCAATGATGGCATTGCCATGGACAAGGATAAGTTGTCAGCTGTCTTACAATGGCCAAAACCCAAGGGGCTTAAAGCCATACAGCGTTTCCTGGGTTTCGCTAATTATTATAGGAGGTTTATTAAGAACTTTTCTTCCATTGTTAAACCTTTGTCCGATCTTACGCACAAGGGCGCTAATCCTTCTTGTTGGCCGGTATCTGCTGAGAATGCCTTTGAGAATTTGAAGCTGGCATTTGCTGCGGCTCCTGTGTTATCCCACCCCAATCCTCTACTTCCATTTACGTTAGAGGTGGATGCCTCAGATATTGGGGTTGGTGACAAAGAATTATTGGCCATTATCCTCACTCTTAAGGAGTGGCGTCATTTGCTTGAAGGTACCAAGACTCCCGTATTAATCCTAACAGATCATAAAAATCTGACTTATCTCTCGGAGGCCAAGAGATTGTCCTCCCGTCAGGCCAGGTGGGCACTGTTCCTGTCTCGATTTAATTTCATTGTATCATACTTACCGGGGTCAAAGAATATCAGGGCGGATGCACTGTCAAGACAATTTGAGGCCGACAGTGACAGAGTGGAAGCACCAGCACCCATCATCCAACCTGATAGAATACTGGCTACTATACGCACGAGTATCACTTCTCCTTTAGGGGAGGAGATCCTGGCCTCTCAGGGGTCCACTCCTCATGAAACTCCAGTGGGCAAATGTTTTGTCGATTAACCATTTCGTACTAGGCTGCTTGAAACCTACCATTCCTCTAAGGCTGCGGGACATATTGGTAGAGACCAATTGTTATGGTCCCTTTCTCAGTTATTTTGGTGGCCCTCCATGAGAAACGATTGTGCCGAATTTACGAATGCCTGTGCCACCTGTGCCCGCGCTAAGACCCTGAGACATCTCCCTGTGGGCTTGCTTCAACCGGTGCCTAATGGCGAACGCCCCTGGTCTCATGTTTCCATTGATTTTATGGGAGAGTTGCCTATGTCCAAGGGGTACTCCTTTATATTCATGGTGGTGGACAGGTTTTCTAAAATGGCTCATTTCGTGCCCCTCCGTGGTCTTCCTTCAGCGAAGGAATTGGCAATGGTGTTCGCCAGAGAAGTATTCCGGTTGCATGGAGTGCCTAGGGTACTGGTGTCTGACAGGGGGAGCCAGTTTGTGTCTAGATTTTGGAGGGCATTTTGACATCAGATGGGCATACAGCTGTCCTTCTCCTCTGCCTACCATCCCCAGACCAATGGAGCCGCTGAACGAGCTAATCAGGGCTTGGAACAATTTCTCCGTTTTTTCGTTACTGACCATCATGATAATTGGTCCGACTTGTTGCCTTGGGCAGAGTTCGCCAGGAACTGTGCGGTCAATTCTTCATCTGGGAGCTCTCCATTTCTGATTAATTATGGGTTCCAGCCTTGTTTGCTTCCAGACTCATTTCAGACGCAACAGATTCAAGCTCTGGATGAGCATATCGAGCAACTCCGTTCCACATGGGCACAAGTTCAGAGGGCACTTGGTCAGTCATTTCAGCGTCATCAGCGCCATGCTAATCGCAGAAGGCTTCCAGCGGTTTCCTTTCAGGTTGGGGATAGAGTATGGCTTTCCTCCAGAAATCTCAGGCTGCAGGTTCCGTCTAATAAGTTGGCTCCCCAGTTTATTGGTCCATACAGAGTTATTCGCAAAATTAACCCTGTCTCCTATGCACTAGACCTACCTGCATCCATGCGTATCCATAATGTGTTCCATGTGTCCCTTCTTAAGCCTCTGGTTTGCAATCGCTATACTACCACACCTGTGGTGCCAGAACCTGTTGAGGTCGAGGGCCAGGAGGAGTACGAGGTTCAGAGCATTATTGATTCCCGTAGGCTTAGAGGAAGGGTACAGTACCTGGTACATTGGAAAGGGTATGGTCCTGAGGATCGATCATGGGTGGATAGTACGGACCTTCATGCACCTAGGCTAACTAGGGCCTTTCATGCCAAATACCCACAGAAACCTAGACCCTATTCTAGGAGAGGGGGTCTTTGAAGGGGGGGTACTATCACGGTGCCCGTGATTGCTGCAGTTCCTTGTCTGTCACCAGTAGGGGGCTGCTATTGGCTGTCTGCAGATAGCCCGCCTTTCATTGCCTATTTAAACCTGGATTGGGCACCCTTTGGGTGCCCTTTCGTGTTGTTTCTGACCTTCTTGCTATCACTATGCCAGTGATAGCTGGGCCTCTGTTCCAGTGTTCCTGAGTTCCTGTTCTCATGTGTTCCTGAGTTCCTGATCTCTACTGTTCCAGTGTTTCCTGCATGCTGTAGTACTTCCAGTCCTGGTTCCGGCCTAGTCTCTGGTGTTGCAGTTCCTGCTGAACTTCTTCTCTTCGGTTTTCTGACCTGACTGATCGTTGCTGGTTCCTGTCATCGCATCGCCTGTCTCCTGTATCCTGGCGACCTCCTGCCTGGTCGCGTCGGTGACATTGCTTGTTACTCCAGTGTGCGGTCACTGGTTTGCTCCACAGCCTATCGGCTATACAATCCTGTGTTGGTCCCAGCGTGCGGACGCTGGTTTGCTCCAAAGCCTTGCGGCTAGTCAAACTCGCTTATTACACCAGTGTGCGGTCACTGGTTTGCTCCAAAGCCTATCGGCTGTACTATCCTGTGTTGGTCCGAGCGTGCGGACGCTGGTTTGCTCCAAAGCCTTGCGGCTATACAAACTTGCTTGTTACACCAGTGTGCGGTCACTGCTTTGCTCCAAAGCCTATCAGCTATACAATTCTGTGTTGGTCCCAACGTGCGGACGCTGGTTTGCTCCAAAGCCTTGCGGCTAGTCAAACTCGCTTATTACACCAGTGTGCGGTCACTGGTTTGCTCCAAAGCTTATCGGCTGTACTATCCTGTGTTGGTCCCAGCGTGCGGACGCTGTTTTGCTCCAAAGCCTTGCGGCTATACAAACTCGCTTGTTACACCAGTGTGCGGTCACTGGTTTGCTCCTAAGCCTATCGGCTATACAATTCAGTGTTGGTCACAGCGTGCGGATGCTGGTTTGCTCCAAAGCCTTGCGGCTATACAAACTCGCTTGTTACACCAGTGTGCGGTCACTGGTTTGCTCCAAAGCCTATCAGCTATATAATTCTGTGTTGGCCCCAGCGTGCGGACGCTGGTTTGCTCCTAAGCCTTACGGCTATACTAACTCGCTTGTTACACCAGTGTGCGGTCACTGGTTTGCTCCAAAGCCTATCGGCTATACAATCCTGTGTTGGTCCCATCGTGCGGACGCTGGTTTGCTCCAAAGCCTTGCGGCTAGTCAAACTCGCTTATTACACCAGTGTGCGGTCACTGGTTTGCTCCAAAGCCTATCGGCTGTACTATACTGTGTTGGTCCCAGCGTGCGGACGCTGGTTTGCTCCAAAGCCTTGCGGCTATACAAACTTGCTTGTTACACCAGTGTGCGGTCACTGGTTTGCTCCAAAGCCTATCAGCTATACAATTCTGTGTTGGTCCCAGCGTGCGGACGCTGGTTTGCTCCAAAGCCTTGCGGCTAGTCAAACTCGCTTATTACACCAGTGTGCGGTCACTGGTTTGCTCCAAAGCCTATCGGCTGTACTATCCTGTGTTGGTCCCAGCGTGCGGACGCTGGTTTGCTCCAAAGCCTTGCGGCTATACAAACTCGCTTGTTACACCAGTGTGCGGTCACTGGTTTGCTCCAAAGCCTATCAGCTATACAATTCTGTGTTGGTTCCAGCGTGCGGACGCTGGTTTGCTCCAAAGCCTTGCGGCTATACAAACTCTCTTGTTACACCAGTGTGCGGTCACTGGTTTGCTCCAAAGCCTATCAGCTATATAATTCTGTGTTGGCCCCAGCGTGCAGACGCTGGTTTGCTCCTAAGCCTTACGGCTATACTAACTCTCTTGTTACACCAGTGTGCGGTCACTGGTTTGCTCCTAAGCCTATCGGCTATACAATTCAGTGTTGGTCCCAGCGTGCGGACGCTGGTTTGCTCCAAAGCCTTGCGGCTTTACGATTCCCCTGTTAGTCTCAGTGTGTGTACACTGGGTTGCTTACGATCCTGTCAATTTGCCATTACCATCTGACTGCTGCTACTATCTCTGGGCTGCCCTGCCCGGTATTGGTAAGGCCGGTAGAACCTTTTGCCACATTCCATCTGAGGTTGCCTTACCCGGTATTGGCAGGGCCGGTAGAGCCTACATTATGAATCTATTGAGGCTGCCTTGCCCGGTAATTTGGTAAGGCCGGTAGAACCGTTATGCGATTCCATCTGCAGGTTGCCTTACCCGGTATTGGCAAGGCCGGTAGAGCCTAATATTCTATTACTACAGACTGTCCTGTCCGGTATATTGACAGGACCGGTAGAGTCTGCCTTCTGTCTTGTTATATTCTGAATATATCTGTATGTATGTGGTTGCCATCCTACGTTATCAATTTATTATTTCAATAAAATTGATTTTTACCTAAAACTTGTGTCTGAGAGTCATAATAAACCGTGACATACAGCAATGGTGGCACTGGCAGCAGGGGCAGCATGTCTGGCAACAGGTACAACACTAGTGGCTGCAGATACAGCAGTGGTGACACTGGCAGCAGGGACAGCACGTCTGGCAGCAGGTACAGGCAGCTGACCTGTCCTGCTCTCATTAGTACTACCCTTTTCTCCCTTTCTTCCCATTCCCTTTTCTCCCTTCCTTCCCATTCACTTTTCTCCCTCCCTTCCCATTAAATTCCCCAGGATCCCTTGGGGTGATTTAGGGGGACTAGACAGCATTGGTTGAGTACTGCTAGTCACTTCCTCCTCCTCCTCCTCCTCCTCAGACTCAGTGGACACATAATAAGGGTCCATCCAGTTCCTTTTATTAGTTTAAAACCTGCTCATAGTGATACCAGTCACTATGAGCCTCTCCTACCTCAATTTTTCCAAAATATCACAGCAGAACAGCACAGAGCATCTATCTCGCTCTGTAGTTGCTTCTATTGTCTGCCTTCAGCAAAAACGTCACTTTTTTATAGCAGAAGTGCAAAAACAACGTAAATCAATGGGCGGAAACTTTCTAGCCATTGAAAAAATGACAAAAGATTTTGGCCAACGGGCGAAAGATGAGAAAATTTTAACCGCAAGTTTTAAAGCAGATAACAATGTAGTTTTCGCAAAATTTATCATGGGGTCACATGGACAACTGTCGCCCATTCCTACTTCTGGCATGATTGGCAACTGGCTGTCATAGTGTCTGAAATGGAAAATGTTTGAACAACTCAAACCCTATAGCATTAGTATGATTGCCCAAACATGAAATCCTTACTCCGCACCAGTGTTATGGAGTTTGAAAAGTTTTTCTTTCCTAACCCTCACAAGAGACAAGTTCTGATCAAGCCGGTAGTGGAGCAGTCTTTTCCTTACTCTGCAAAAAAACAAGTAGGATTGGGAATGGGTATTAGCCCCTGAACTATTTGAACACTTTAGTAGTAGTAAGTGACATGTGGCCAAGGTTTTAAGTTAGTTTATCTTGTGGATTTATTATTCCTTTAAAGGGATAGTAATACTTAAGTATTACTAATCCCTATAGTAAAGAACTACTAAAAAAAAAACGTATTGCCCCCAGTGTCATCTCTCAAACTTTTATGGTTTGAGAGATGAATGCTTCTAAAGTTGCCCTCTCTCTCCCCCTTCCCCGAAGTCAGCTTTATAGCTGACTGAAGGGAAATCCGGTCACAGATCATCAGGCGGCTCTGCAGCAGACCTGTGATCACGTTAACTAAAAAAAAAACTTTCACTAAAAAGTTTTTTTTTTTAGTTAACGCCATCAGACTGTGCTGGAGAGCCACCTGAAAGTCGTACGACTCTCTTCCCTGACTATGGGGAAGGGGGGGAGGGAGAGGGCAACTTTAGAAGCATTCATCTCTCAAACCATAAAGGTTTGAGAGATGACACTGGGGGCAATACATTTTTTTGTAGGGCTTTACTATAGGGATTAGTAATACTTAAGTATTACTATCATTTTTCTTACAGCAAATATGAGCTAAGACCGTTACAAATCTCTCTGCCTGTGGTCTTTATTAGGTGGTATAAGGCCCTATCAATCACTACTACACGTGAGTACTGTTATACCATTTGTATATTTATTTTTGCAAGAGATCAGGCAGTTTAAAGATGCTGTATGTGTGTGTGTATGTGGAGGGTTATGCACTATGGTGTGATAATGAGTTGATAAAGCAGAAATTACTTCTCCAGTGATATCACTTCTCCAGTTCTTATGTTATTCTATAGAGTCTATGCACTAAAATCTCCAAAGCTGGAGAAATCTTAGTGCATAGGCTCCATAGAATAACATAGGACTTGGAAAAGTTATACACTGGAGAAGTTATCTCCACTATATCACCTCCCATGTCCCCCATGCTGGTTCTCAACACCTCTGGTTTTTTTCTTTGTTTTTTTTAATTTTACTTGTACCTGCTGGCTGAACATTATTACGTTATGAAGTACATATTTTTCTCATCTCATTAACCTAAATGGGACTTTTAACACCATAAATGCTAAACAGGATTCTAATGCTCTGCATTGGAGGCCTCTCTAGCACCTGAGTAGTTAAAACTCAAATTGAAATAAATGGAAACATATTTGTCATCTACAGGACAATCCAGTTTACTTCAGAATTATTTCATTCTTTTTTCTTATGGACCTTCATTAGTTTAACTGAAGAACCATACATGATTCATATTTTTATAGAATTTCCTATTCAAACTGTTGAAGGTTATTACAGTGAAACCCAAAAAATCAAAATCTTTAAGCCTTCAGGTGCTATAGAGGTCTACAATGCATTGGTTTGAAATGCTTTGGAAACCTCTTTAGCATCCACGTTGTTCTGATAATATCAATATTAAATATTCCTGAATGTTAGATGGCACCACTTATTATTAAAATATTAATTTGAAATGTAGAAGGTGACAGTTACCAGGGGATGATTTATATTTTCCTTAGTGGGCTATTGCAGGGCATATCACAAGATAAATATAACAAAATACAAAATTGTGGTTTTTTAAAAGCTTCAATTTTACATATGTCCATTGATGGTTACAAAAAAACACATACATTATCTTTCACCCCCGCCATATCTGCCATTACTAAAATGTAATCCAGGGAACCCCTTGTACTTCTGGCAAACATAGTTTGAGAACCACTGCACTGATCTATTTGGAGCAGCTTCTTGCTACTATAGATAATGTTTCCATTTAAATAACAGTTATAATGAAACAGCTGAAGCAAAAGTCATATAAACATTATGTGGCTAAAAACTATTTTAAAATGCAATATAAAAGTAAATAATAAAATGCAAAGGCATGTTCCATATGATAACCTTATTTAATATACTTTTCAAAAAGAACACCATGGTTGTAGTTAATAATAATAAGCTCTATCATTTCTATTTTTGAACACTAATATTGGAGAGAGAAAGATGTATGTGAGTTTACTTACAATGTATAAAAAGGGGCTTTAAATATTTTCAACTTTATTTTCATTAAGTAAGCAGCAAACTCCCATGTTGTAATTATGTGTTTGACTAATAAACAGGGCAAACAGGAGGACTGAGAAACAATTAAATTATTGGAATGGCTCACATTTTCTATTTATATTTATCTGATGCCATATTGTAACCATATCAGTTTAGTCTGTAACTTACCTATTGTTTCAGCCTGGATTTGGTCAAGCAGAGACAAGGACAAGGCTAGACAAAAACACATAAAAAGAATGAATATTTTCATGAACTCATATCAACTGTCCTCAACTGTTGGGATTTGTAGTCCCCAAACAGATGGAGAGCCAAAAGTTGGCTAACCCAGCTCTAGAATTATCACAGTCCCCCTTAGAGCCCTAGGCGATCCTGTGCTTCCTTCCTCTGTGGTGGTGTCGGCAGAATGATTGCAGCTACTTCCGCATTGCTGATGTCATGAAACAGGCACAGACACCTGTTTATGGTCCTATTCTATTTTACCTAACTGGGTCCCGCCTTCTGCTGCTCCTTTATAATCCTCCTTGGGCCTAGGATTCATTGCCCTTATGTGGTGTTTCTGCTAGTATCTCTTACGCCCCATTGTGACCCATGCCTATCTGAGAAGCCGCTCCGTATATGACCCTGTCTTGTCTGACTACCCATATCGGTTCTGACCTGTGGCTCTGGCTGACTACTCACTCCATGTATGACTCTGGCTTGTCTCACTTCCCACATTGGTTCTGACCTCTGGTTCTGGCTGACTAACTCGCTCTGTGTAGTCCCCGGTTTGTCTGACCTCTGGCTCTGGCTGCTAACTTGCTCCGTGTAGTCCCCAGATTGTCTGACCTGTGGCTTTGGCTGCCTACTCACTCCAGCACTCCTAGCTTGCTTAACCTGTGCCTCTGTATTCCACGGCTCTGGCCTCTCCTCGCTCCCTGTTGTCTCCAAGTCACGAGACCTGAAGTGGTGACTTAAGCTATATATTGTTCACTCTGGTGTTCTCTATCCTCTTTCCTAGTCTCAGTTTGCGCAGTAGTGCGGTGCATAGCACAGTGTGCGGCTCCGGGTAGAAGCCTGGGTCTTATCATCCTGTGGTCTAGGGCTGTGTGGGCTATACTATTATTGCTGTATATATTAATAAAGGTAGTTAAATTTTAAATTGTGTCTGTCCTTCATTGCTTGAATACCGTGATAAGAATAAAGATTCAATGGAGAACAAGTGGAAATATGGGAAACATATTATGCTGCTTCCGCCGTTCTATTTATCAATCAACTTTTACAAAAATCATAGTTGTAAGAAGGAGATCCACGTAAATGTGCCCAGTAATATATTGTTAGAGATCCCTGATATTTGCACTTCTCATTCGCAAACAGGTACAGTATTTACTTTAGGATGTACTGGTATCTTTTTTACAATTTATGGGGAATTTAGTAAGTAGCGAAAAGTAATTTCATACTTTGAGCCGATTAGACTCTCCCTTTTTTTACAACTCTTTTATTGATCAACGGGATATTACTGGGAAAGCATCTCAACCTGCTGTATATGCCATTTTGTTCCTAGATTAGAAAATCTACTATATAGACCCATCACCAATGGTCACTTGAGAAAAAAAAAACATTTTCATGCTTATTCTTGCAGCGTTGGCTATTTTCTCCCTTTACTCACCCAATATCAGCAGCTGTACCAATGACTTTATGGCCCAGAACCCCATCTTTGAATCTTGTCTGCAATACATAAAAGTATAATGCTGATTTTAGAAGTTGGAAAAATGAATAGTTTAGGGAGTAGACAGTGTATCCCTCAGCTGTGTAAGATTGCAGAAGTGCTCTCACAGTCCATCAAGTGGGAACTATAAACAGGGAAGATTTGATATCATTTGTACAGTAAAGAAAATTAAGAGGAAGTAATAAGGGCAACACTAGACGTTGAATGCTAACACTAGACCTTGAATGTCTTCAAAGCAGTGCTTCTTAAAATGTTGGAGAATTCTCTGCATGTTTGTAATTAAATGCATTTATAACAAAAGATTGATTACAGTTTTCCTTTTAGAATGCTTCCCTGAACGTAAAAAATTATATGGGAAAACAATACCTGTAACTGTCAGTTTAAAGGCATGTTTGGGTGGCTTCATCACAGCTTTAATGTCTGAGAGGGCATGAGCTTGGTGCAGTTCTGGAGCAAACCAACTGTACCATAGAGGACAAATACAAACTAGGAATCTTAACACATTAAGGACAAGATGAAAATGTAACACATTGGTTTGCAATGTATTGCACACCCCTCTAGTCCTTAACAGATTAACCCCTATAATTTAGAGTTCTCCACTGCAATGCAAAGCAATGTGTTGAAGACCTCTCTAGTATTCAAGCTGTGAAAAAACTCACTTAAATAAATCCCCTATTATGAAGTTGGTATGCCCCAGAATTGTTCCATTTTGCTTTTATATATATGTCCATTTCAATCATCTGAGTCTGATAAAATGGGAGGTTTAATCAGAATCACATGTGCGTGCAGCTTGTTGCAACTTTGATCTAATAGTGTGAATTACAACCATCAATTCTGTGTTATATGGGGTTCACTTGGATCACAATGGAATCACACTAATATTACTATTCTATTTCTAAGGTATTTTTGATCAGCTGTTTATAGCAAAAGCAAGGGATCAGATTATACCTTGATACAAATCACATATAAATCAGATCAAACAATGCATAAAAATGCAACAAAATCCTCCCAACTAGAAGGAAATAAATAGGTAGGAACTTCTACAGAGCAATTAGCTGTATCCAGTGGAGATGGAGCCCAATGAATTAATTGTTAGTGGACAGTGCACACCAAATGAACCATTGCTCCAGCACAGAATTAAATTATTAACATTAGAGAGATCAGGACAATATTACATTGTTACACCCACTTGTAGGCAGAAACATTTGTGAATGTATTCATCTATATGCTAAAGGCATCTCGTTACATGGATTTGTCTCTGTCTTTCAAGTGGTTAAACATGAGACCCCTTCAGGCAGTACCTAGATATGTTGCTGCCTCTGTATGCTAATATTATTTTTGCATGGTATCTGCTGTTGTCTGTGATTGATCATCCATATTTCAGGTCTATAGTGAAGTCATATCTCCTCACAGTAAACAACAGGCTTAATTAAAACGTCTCTCTATATATTTGTTTGTGTATTACATAAAATACACCTAAGTTCTTCTGATAAATAAATTTAGCTCATGGATATTAGTGACCTCTCCAATGCAAAGGTTTTGAAATGTCTCTAGAGTCCAACAAGTAAAGAACCATTAATCCTTCTTTCATCTCTTTTTGTTTTTCTTTTGTTATTTTAAAATGATGTTTAATGAACATTTCTTTAAAGAGACACTGCAGGTCATTGTTATAATTAACTCAGCCTTCTTTGCTTCCCCCTCACCAATTGTTTTATGTGTAGAAAATACTAGTTAAACAGAAAAACAAATGAAACAGGACAAGAAGCATCAATAAAAAACATTAGATAATGTATAGAAGACTTAAACTGTACCTGTCACAAAATCTTGCTGTGCAGAAATGTAGTCTGCATGAACTACAGCTGATTTATATACAGAAAATAGTTTGCTTACTCATACCAATTATTTTAATTGAAGCAATGGATTATTCTTTTGTAATACTGTAATGCCAGATCTGCTAACGTCTCAGATTTTGAAATCTCATTTAATTAAGATCAATAAAACAATGCTGGCTTCATTTCTGCTTTCAAGTACACTGACATGTTTCTATCTGTTCTCTTTGATGGATATTGTTACACAGTTTAATGTTGTAATAGCTATGCAGTCTATTAATTGTTATAAGGAAACAGACAGTAAATTCAAAATTATATGTTTGTCACTTCTTAGATGGTGCAATATGATTTTTTTAAAGGATAGTAACACTTAATATTGAAAAAAATATATTGCAGGGTTTATCCTGCTGAGTAAAAATAGGTTCTTGACTCTTCTGAGATAGGTTCTATTTAAAAAATTATTGCTACTCAGAATTGCATTTTCTAAATGCAGTACATCAATGGACAGGAATTTTACAGTGGCATTGTTGCTACATCATCCTATGGAGGTTTATGGTCAACTGACTATAGCTGTTGATTGACTGCTGTAGTGCCAGAGCCACCATAACATTTCAGGCCATGGAATTACAGAAAGCAAAAAAATTTTGAGCTGAAATAACTTTTGTGTTTTACCCAGTAGAAGAAACACTGTAATATATTGTTTTCATGTTAAACATTGCCATCCCTTTATCTAAAGACTTATGTTGTGGCATTTGCTATTACAAGTACCCCCAGTGTGTGGAGCTCTGCCTAGATAATTTATAGCACAGTGTGTGATAATACTGGCTCAGGACAAAAATAAATTAGAATAACGTGAAACCAGCACGTTTGAATTATCAAACTATTTAAATTACAAAGAAATGGCTATACAACATAGAGACTTTTTAATTCTCTTTAAAATTAAATAAACGTATCTTAGGGAGACAGACACATTTTAAGCACACTAAATGAGAACCTCCATCTATATGTACAGACACATACAGGAAATGGACATAATAATGGAAAGAGAAGTGAAATGGTAACAACTCTTTAACACAGAACGAATCCTGTGTGGAACAGACTCAAGTAAATTCAGAACAATGTTGTCAAATGCTGCTCCATTCTTCATGTAGAACATTTTCAAGTTCCTTGAGATGATGGAGGAGGGAATGGGCTTCTCACTTTTCTTTGCAAAATGAACCACAATGGTTCAATTATATTTAAGTCTGGCAATTGTGTGTGCTGGTTATGAGAGAGGTTTGTCTTCATATTATTGATCTTCAAACCAAGAATAAACACAACTGGCTGTGTATGGGGGCATTTTCAACTTAAAAAATGGCATTATTTCTCAGAAACAAAGTTTGTACCATAGGGTGCACCTGGTTACATAAAATGTCCATGTAGTCACTGGTGGTAATCCAGCCTTTTAGGGTAGGAAGAGGGCCAACAGGATACCATGATATTGCAAACCAAACCATTATAACTCTTCCCCCATGATGGTTAGACAAAGCATTTAGGATTAATGGCTTTCTTAGACATTCTCCAATTATAAAACCAGCTTGAAGTAGGGAACAGCATGTATGATGACTCATCTAACCATATCACTTGTTTCCATTCATCAGATGTCCAGGTTTTAATGCTTACTACTCCAGTGTTTTCACATCTTAGCATTGGGGAGAAAGAAAAATGCCTCAGCATCCCAAACATGTTTTGTACTTGTCATGTAATATGTCCTGAATCAAAACAAAACATTGAAGCCATTCTCAATCAAGACCCAAGTGGGTAAAAAAATATCTCTTCCTGACCCCAAATGGCAGATAGTTCCCGGGATCAACAACTTACCCACTATGAAGCTGTCATAATTCTGTGACTCTCATTGATCCTGTGAGGTGAAACTGAACATCATGTGTGGTGTGGTTAGTGTGTTTGCACACATTCACAGAGGCTGATCATGGTTGCGTCAGATTGGATGTTTCAAAGGTGGGCCCAGTACCTGCAGAGTCTGTTCGCACATTGTGGTTACCACTATCTTTGTGTCTACTGTGATGGGAGATGTTCACTGTATCAACAGTTTTATTATTTGCAACACTAAGGGGAGTATTTATTTGTTTAGATGTGGAAGGGTCAAGATCCAATACATGGGCCACATCGTCCACCCCCTCAAAGACAGATTAAGTGAACATCTCCACAAGGTGGATTCAGGGAGTAGGGGCTCTGCAGTGTTGAGACATATCCTTGATTCACACAAAGTAGATTTGTCACTAAATAGATTTACAGGTATTGAAAGTGTTATTGTTCCCATTCATGGTGACAGCATCATGGATCTTATATCCCATAGAGAAGCATACTGGATCTTTATATTAGATACCAGGATGCTGAAGGGGTTAAACTCTGAGTGGGACATTAGCCACATTGTTTAGTTCTCAGTGTTTGCTCGTATAAAACTAAGTATCATGTCTGATCATGTTTCAGGTTTGATCTTCTTAGACTTTGGTAGTATTCTATTAGCTACAAGCATATTCCCTGTTTGTTATTAACCAATCAAGATTCTTGATTGTTTGAGAGAGAATTTAAATGTCCATTAGATATGTACGTGAAGTGTCTATGAGTAAGTGCCATGGAGGAGTGAAATGCATTAGATGTGTATGTGGTATGCTTAATCTTCTCTGATGTTATCCTTTTTTTTAAACATATCTTCTAAAAAAGATGTTTTTTTATTCATCACTGTTTGAAGTTTTATGAGTGCCGTGAATATCTGCACGTGAAACAGAACATCATGGACCAATATGGACTGTGTTAGTGTCTATGTTATAATCACAGCTGAAGAGGTCCCTGATGAGTCTGTCTCATATTTACACTCATCTGTGGGTCTCATCATGACATGCCCATAGAACAGGGACTTTCACAATGGGGACTTGCTCATCTTCATCCAGGAGACGTGTGTCCACAGCTATATTGTGTAGGATGGCAGAGGCTAATATTATGTCACATGTCTTTCTTGGGGCATAATGCAGGGCCCCACTGAATGATCCAGACAACTGAATCAGGCTTTCAACGGGCCTAATGTGCACTCTATTATACTCCTGGTTCTGGTGTGAGCCTCCTGTGCAAGTGTGTGGGGTTTGGTCAGTTGTGTGAGTAGCCATGGTTGCAGCCATAGCCAGCATCACCTGTGGACAGAGAGTGACATGGTAAGACAGGGGCAAGTTTTATGTGGATGAAGTACTTGTTGTGTATCATTCATGACCATGCTAAGCTGTGTTTCTATGAGTAGTATGAGTGCACCTGTGGCTGTGGTGTGGCATCTGTTGTGTTGATTTACTTAACAGCCATCATCCTGTACAGGTCCATTCTCAAAGTCCCTGCGTATGAAGGAGTGTGTGAGGATATAGGAGTCATGACAGCTTCTGGGATATTTGGCACAGACATGGGTTATCCTTATAGTGGCATTACAGACCATCTGATCATTAATAGAGTGGAAATTCTTCCTTTTCATGTACAGATGGCCATCTTGTGCAAGACTTCGTATTCACGCATGTGTGAGGTCTTTTGCACCTATGACCCTGGGCATTCCTCCCTGTGCCTGGAACTGCTGTTTTATATGTGTCCAGTTCATGTTGGTGGGGAGAAAGTGTATATAGGTCCTGGCCTTCCTCTTGAGGCTTGCCAAAACCTGCGCCAGTGCCCTTAATCATGTGGGCTGTGACATTCCTGATGCAAAGCCTTCTGTGGACTGAAAAGATCCATTTGCCATGAAGTAGATGGCACATATGAGCTTTTGCAAACTGGATAAGACATGGTTGGTGTGGTAAATGGGGTTCATGTAATCCTTAATCACCTCATACAACTGGATGATGCTGTTGAGACATCAACCTGTACCTGTCTCTAACCTCATTGTCCATCATTCCCTGGACTGTGACCCTTGTACATAATATCCTGGGTCTGTGCAGATGTCTGTCATCCCTGTGCTGCTCCGCAGGTCCCTGAGGTACCATTGTGAGATCTATTTGAGGCTGCTGCCATTTGTTATTCTGTAGGTGAAGATGGGCTCCTGTCCAACTATCCAGCCAGAGCATCAGAATTGACAGGTGTGCTCGGGGAAGGAGGGTGATCCATAGCCCTCCCACGTCTTCATCTCAGCTGTTGAAACAGAAATAGGTATGAAAACATACCTCTAATCTCTCTTTCTCTCTCTCTTTCTCTCTCTGTCTCTGAGTGGTCTCACTGTAAACATTCCACGTCTGAGGATGGTGTGATGTCCCTTTAAGGCAGTGGTGAGGTGTTGTCCAGGTGCGGTCATGAGGTCATGAGTGACCGAATGGAGTGTGAGTGTGTTGTCCAGGTAGGTGTTTGCCATTATTGTTTGGGGAACTTGTCATAATTCCTGTGTAGCTGTCAGGTGCATGTGTGACATTGTCAGGTGTCTGTTTCCATTGGCTATTGATGTTGCGCAGGTGAGCTTGGTTTGCTGTGGGGTTAACCCATTTTGTGCTGACTTGTGTTGGGATCCTTTGTGTAGACATTGCTTACTTCACTGGTGTACCTCTTCAGGAGGGACAGTCCTCCTTTCAGAGACAAATCACTGTGTCCCTTTTATCCACCTTGGTGTTGCGCTTTTCAAGAAATCAGACTTTGTGGTATGAATATCTGTGTATGACATTGGTCTACAGCGATGTAATTCACTTTAATGTTTGTTTAGGCTTCAGTATATGTTTTTATGCATTAGTCTGTGTAGAGAAAATACTTTGGTCTTGTTCTATATAATTATTAATTTACACAAAGAGAAGTCAGTAGGACATTAACCCTTTTAGTGCCAGAGGGGTATGCAACGCATTGCAAAAGCAATGCGTTGCATGAGTTGCTTACCCCTCTGGCACTCAAAGGGTAAAATAGTGGTCTGTGACTTGATTGTAGCACTTCTCACTACCACCCACTGACTGGCAGTTCATGTGGCAGGAGGCACTTAAACGCAATAGTACTTACTCCCTCTGTATCATACCTACCTTCCTCTAGACTGTAAACTCTAACGAGCAGGGCCCTCTGATCCTCCTGTTCTCCACATCTGATTGTATTATTTAATACCTCTGTATGTCTATTCACTATTTTACATTGCTGTGGAATTAGTTGGCGCTATATAAATAAAGAATAATAATAATAATAATAATAATTGTAGGCCATGGGCATTGTTTTTTATTTAAGCTTGGCTTTTCAGTGGTTAATTTTTCCATTTGTGTACTTTTGCTATGTACAGTGTGTTGTATGAGCTGCTCTTTCTCTACTTTGGATTGTACTATGGTGGTTTATCGTTTCCAATTTTGTGGTTAATGGCAAACAAAACTGGGTATTAAATTTCTGACATTAAATGGTTATCACTTTATCGTTCGTTGGCAGTACCACACATAATTGAATGGCTCTGAGGATCGCAGTTTCATTATCCTTTATGGGTGATATACTTATGTCCGTTGTGGTTCTGAAAATACAGTTAGCTTTTGTTAAGATTTCTTATTGATGCTCTTACCATGCTTGCAAACCTGATGTTGGCTGTTTTTTTTTTTGGAGTTGGAGGTTATTGAATCGAGCTCTAAATGTTTATATTTACTATTACTTTTTTTTTTTTAATCCTGGGTCAAATATACTTTAATCTCTATCAATCAACATTTGTCCAGTGCAACTCAACATTACACTTGTTTCTATAGCCATCAAACTATGAAAAGAAAACCTCAGTTTAAAAACCTTTATATCATGTCATTTTAATTTGTGACTGTATAGTTCCTCTTAATTTCATGTACAAAAAAGAGTGTTATAGATAATATTGACGTAATCAAGATTTTAAAAGACTAAACACTTTTAAGATACAAGTTATTTTTCTAATAAATGCAATGGCATTTAAAACAAAATATTATAAACGTTTACGTATATATTGGCTTAACAATACAAACAGCATGTGGAATTGATATAAACAGATGTAGATCCACTAAAATACAAAACGTTTATGTGAAATTCTAGTCAACATAACAGCCTGAGCATCTGCAGTATTTTCTTTTAATTTTATGAAAATTTGCTAGCATCCTCTTTTTTATAAAGTGGTCAATAAGACATTTCTTACACTCATTACAATAAAAATATATTCATATGTAACTACTGCTCCTTTAAGACACTTCTTTTTGAACCTCTTTTTAACCCTTTGAGTGCCAGAGGGGTAAGCAACGCATTGCTTTTCAATTCGTTGTGTACCCCTCTGGCACTCAAAGAGTTAACAGTAGAAACTCTTAGCACCCTGAATCAAATTAATCTAATAATCCAGTAGTATATTATCCCTTTGGGTGTCATAGATATGCGCAATGCATTGCATTTTAATGAGTTACACAATTTATAACACTTACAGATTACAGTATTAGGCACAAAACAAAAGAGGAGCAATTCTAGAGTAAGACTTCTGCACTAGAGTCTAATACATCTTCCATTTGGTTTGAGTGTTCATGTACAGTAATCATGTAAGTAAAATGATGAGCCATTTCAGTTACGCTATTCTATTCTTTTTTTTCTCAATTTTTAGGCTCTTTTGGGCACTCTTTAATTTTTATGCAGCGTGGCACTATTTCATTAGAGAGAACAAATCCTTTATCACAAACACAGCGGGGCATGCAAAATTCTGCAGGAACAGTGGGCATGTCTAAAGTTGCACAACTCTTACGAGGGAACCTAGAGCATTCATTAAACTTGGAATGTTCAGGACAGGAGACTTGGCATTCACGGACAGGAACACAGATATTGGAGTCCTTGGATTTAAAGACGTAACCATCTAAGCAATCACATCCCAGATCACACCGTTCAATACAAGCTTCAGTTGTACTGTTCAGATTATCACAGTTGCTATAGCAAATTCGTTTACATCCACTTCTTGTGTTAGGTGGACAGTTGAATTCTGTAAGAAGTACAGAAAGGTTACATTTTAGCTGTGATACATATTTAGCAATTCCTGGCAAAACGTTTTTACATTTTATTGTTATTTTACTATGAGGACAATTCCAATATAGTACTTATAGTTGCTTCTGTTGTTGCTGCTGATACAATCCCAGGGTAAACCAACTGCACTATAAGGAGCAAAAGCATTCTGCAAATTTCTATTGATCTAAATGATGTACAAATATAAATATGCTGTATGGTGATAAATATGTATAACTGGCTTCCAAGGCAATGAATATGTATTAGCAGATTCAAAGATGTCAGTAGTTTAATCCTGCTTCTGTTCAGATGAATCCCTTCAAATAACTCAATAGTGACCACAGATATATGATGAGATATTCACTATAAACTCAAAGTTTTAAGGAATAGCAAAACCACAAAGTAAACTAACTTAAAACCCTGACCATGCATCCAGTCTATTACTAAAATACGTAGACAGGGTTAACACTAAAATACTTAGGGTTAATACTTTCTAAGGGTCTCACCTGATCCAACACTGTCTCTTGCAGGGTACGGTGAAGGTTGTGGCACTTCCGGCTTTGGATGGGGGGAGGAGGGCAGAGCACAAGGGTAGTACTGTAAGTGTAGTATTAGTAAAATGATTTTACTAATACTAAATTACTGTCCTTTTGTGCTGTCCACTATCATCCCTTATTATTTTACATATACATGGATCTGACACATCATTAAAGATGAGCAGCACTTTGGAGCATTCACTGTTAAGAGCATTCCCTATTTGGACACTTTTACAGGGAAATAGACAGGGATATTGTATCATCATTTAGGATACTATTTGTATTTGATTTTGCATACATATTGTGGTACAAATTTTTTCCCTGGGTGTTTCTTTCCATTCAGCCTCAGTTTTAGGGCGAAGAATGATATTGCTTCTTTTTTCCTTGATATTTTCTCTACTTCTGGCTTTGGTGATGGGCGAAAATTTCCTCCTCAAACTGAAATCGGCGAAAAATGGCACTTATCGCTAGGCGAAAGATTTCCTGCAAAAAGTGCAGATTTTCTGCTTTTTTAGCCTACCTCATTCCATTGAAATCAAAGGGAACATAGAAGTTCCTGTGTTGGTGGGGTTTGAGGAAAGAATCAGTTGAACAGGGGATGATTTTTGGAGGGGTTGTTTACTGGGATCGGGGGGCAGTTAATAAAAAATTAACCCTAAATAAAATAAAATAGAAACCATAAGACATGGTATAAAGGGGTCTGAGGAGGGTGTCTGTGTTGGTGAATGAATGAATCATTTGAACGGGGAATTTGTTTTGGGAGGGGTTCTTGACTGCTATTGGGGGGACAGTTAACTTAAGCTGTCACTGGGGTGGACTGATACTTGACTTGATAGAGTATTTTGTAGAGGATGATTTGTTTGATTTGTAGAGGTCTTTGTAGGACTTAGACTTATTAGATGCTCAAGCCCTGAATAAACATGAATTTTTAGGACTTAGGATTGTTAGAAAAACACCACCCAAAAATTGTTTATTTTTGGTAGGACTATGTTTTGTTTTGTTTTTTTAAAGCAGAAGCCGTGAGAAAAAAAATGCCCTACTGACCTAATGCCATCAGGTCATTATGGCCAGTGGCCATTGTCAAATGTCCTCCTGAGTCCTGAGTTGCAGCTGCTGTTCGTACTGCTGCTGTTGAGTTGTTTAAGCAGCAGGATGATTAGGCAGCTGAAAGGGAATGGGATCAACAATAGCAGTAACATGAAAGAAGGATGATGAAGGTTCCACTTGCCATGACTGGCTCCAGTGGTGCACCTGAGGTAGTAGCAGCAGAATTAGTAGCCCCCAGTATATGTGGAGAATAGAACAAGTTGGCCATTAAATCTTCGCCACCTGCCCCTCCTCCAATATCATCATGGGTGTGTTGTTATTAGAATAATTTTTTTCCTTTGAGAGCAGGAACAGAGGGTCTCATCAGCAACTACAATGTACACAGTGTGTGTGGTAAATAACATCTGGGGGCACAACTGTATCCAAACATCATGACACCAGAAACCAAGTACAATATACCCCTTGCCCAGACCCCGCTAAGGACATGACAACTTGCTGACAGTTTAATAGTAATGATGAACCCCCCCTGCCACCATCTTAGCATATTATTCAGGATAAAATCTCCTTGATACACTGATTGAGATTCTCCTCCACCACAAAGTTATGTGTGGTCAGTGTACCACACAGTGTGCAATGGGTAGAGATGAGCTTCTACATCCTAACATCAACAGAGTGGCTATCATTTGGCAGGGAAGGTAATGAATGAGGTGAATTGGCAGAAGATGTAGTTACCCTAGAGGAAGAAGGTGATGGCGAGCTAGTTGTTTCACTCGTCATGGAACTTCCAGTCTCTGCCTGGGTTGTTCTATTCCTCCTCCTCTTAGATCTCCACCTCACCTCTTGTTGCCTTTCTGGAGTCAGGGAAAGCAAAAGTGGTGCTTAATTTCTGTAGCGGATGTTTGTCTTTAACATGTTTAGCGTAAATGTCATGGTGTCTGTTTCATGTGTGATATCAGAGCGCTTATGCCGAGGTGTGTTCCCTCCTTTCCTCTTTTCACTGACTTGTCACAAATTGCACACAGTCCCACACCCATGCTACTGCTGGCAAGTGGAACCTGTCCTAGTCCCGCATCAATTGTTGACTCCATTCCCATTGTGTCCACGGTGGTCTGTGGCACACTAGCCTGTTCTTCAGCATCCTGCTGCACTTGTCTCAGCATCAGAAGGAATTAGAGCAGTTGCAAACTTCTCTAATTTCGAAATGTAATTGTTAGTGGTGGTGGTGATGCCCATCCTTATCTCTGTCTCCCATTTCTTCTCAGTTTCTGCTAAAAAGGCTATCAATGCCTCATCCACCCCAGCTTCTCCAGCATCATCATCACCACCACCACTAGTCCCTACGTGCTGCTGTTCTATTCCAGACATCTCACTGCTGCTTGGAGGAGGTGACAAGCAATGTGACAGAGTGTCCCCTAATGTCACACTTGCCATTTCCTTTTGACCTGAAGAAGAAGGCAGACCAGCAGCAGTAGTAGCAGGCACAGGCAGCTGATCTGTGCTCCTGCTGGTGGTGGTGGTATTAATTCTGAGCCTGCTCTCCACCCTCAACACCAGTTCTGGCCTCTTCAGGATCTGTTCTACCTGGACATAGTAGTGTATTAGTGGCAGCAGGTTCAGCACTAGCAGCAGGTATAGTGCTGGTGGCAGCATGGCAGCACGTTTAGCAGCAGGTACAACACTAGTGGCTGCAGATACAGCAATGGTGACACTGGCAGCAGGGACAGCACGTCTGGCAGCAGGCACAGGCAGCTGACCTGTCCTGCTCTCACTAGTACTACCCTTTTCTTCCTTTCTTACCATTCCCTTTGCTCCCTCCGTTCTCACTAAATTCCCCAAGTTCCCATGGGGTGATTTAGGGGAACTGAACAGCATTGGTTCAGTACTGCTAGTCACTTCCTCCTTCTTAGACTCAGTGGACACATAATAAGGGTCCTTCCAGTTCCTCCTTTTATTAGTTTTAAACCTGCTCATGTGATCGCAGTCACTATGAGCCTCTCCTGCCTCAATTTTTCCAAAATATCACAGCAGAACAGCACAGCGCGTCTATCTCTCTCTGTAACTGCTTCAGCAAAAAGTCACGTTTTTATAGCAGAAGTGCGAAAACAACATAAATCAATGGGCGTAATCTTTCTAGCAATTGAAAAAATGGCAAAAGATTTTGGCCAATGGGTGAAACATGAGAAGATTTTAACCGCAAGTTTTAAAGCAGATTTTCCAGCGAAAAAGCGGATAACAATGTGGTTTTCGCAAAATTTCTCATGGGGTCAAAGGGACAACTGTCACCCATCCCTGCTTCTGGCATGATTGGCAACTGGCTGTCATAGTGTCTGAAATGGAAAATGTTTGAACAACTCAAACTCTATAGCATTAGTATGATTGCCCGAACATGAAATCCTTACTCTGCACCAGTGTTATGGAGTTTGAGAAAGTTTTCTTTCCTAACCCTCACAACAGACAAGTTCTGATCAAGCCGGTATTGGAGCAGTCTTCTCCTTACTCTGCAAGAAACCAATTGGGACTGGGAATGGGTATTAGCCCATGAATTATTTGAACACTTTAGTAGTAGTAAGTGACACGTGGTCAAGGTTTTAAGTTAGTTTATCTTGTGGATTTATTATTCCTTTAAATCCAGTTTGAAGTATTGTACTCATTGGCCACCATCACATATGAATTTATGTATGGATAAATGTTGCATGTGATACATATTAGCCAACATACAGAGACCACATCTTTATGTACACTTTTTCAAGGATACATTCCATACATTCCACCATTCCAGCAGCAGCTGATTGTACGATTGTATATCCATATAAAAATTACTACTATCCAATTCCAGTTTAGTATCTGTAGAAATACGTGAGCACATCAAATCATTTTTGGAAAAATGAAATACAAAAGAGGTCACCCTTATCAGTTACAAAAAATAGAAATGGTATAAGGGTACTCAAATATAGTAGTAGAAATTGTAGCCAAAATAAAACAACACGTTTGATTATTTTGACCACTATTTTTTGATAAAGCAGTCTAATATGTGACATAATCTTGAATAACCTTTTGTTAAGACTTGTTTATGGATAACTTATTATTTTAATAAAACATCACTTCCTTCTACATTCGGAAGATTTGAACACTACCATTTTTCTTACAGCAAACATGGGCCATTACAAATCTCTCTGCCTGTGGTCTTTATTAGGTGGTATAATGCCCTATCAATCACTACTACATGTGAGTACTGTTATACCATTTGTATATTTATGTTTGCAAGAGATCAGACAGTTTAAAGATGGTGTGTGTGTGTGTATGTGGGATGTTGTGCACTAAGGTGTGATAATGAGATGATAAAGCAGAAATTACTTCTCCAGTTATATAACTTCTCCTTTTCTTATGTTATTCTATAGATCCTATGCACTAATATCTCCAAAGTTGGAGAAATCTTACTGCATAGGCTCCATAGAATAACATAGGACTTGGACAAGTTATACACTGGAGAAATTATCTCCACTATATCACCTCCCATATCCCCCATGCTGGTTCTCAACACCTCTTGTTTATTTCTTTGTTTTCTCATACGTTGATTTTACTTGTACCTGCTGGCTGAACATTATTACTTTATGAGGTACATATTTTTTCTCATCTCATTGACCTAAATGGGACTTTTAACACCATAAATGCTAGACAAGTTTCTAATGCTCTGCACTGGAGGCCTCTCTAGTACCCGAGTAGTTAAAACTCAAATTGAAATCACTGGAAACATATTTGTCACCTACAGTGCAATCCAGTTTGCTTCAGAATTATTTCATTCTTTGTTCTTATGGACCTTCATTAGTTTAACTGAAGAACCATACATGAATCATATTTTTATAGAATTTCCTATTCAAACTGTTGAAGGTTATTACATTTTGAAGTGGTTCTAAACTATTTTTGTCACAGTAGAATCCTTTACTTTAAATTAAAACTTCAGTGAAACCCAAAAAAATCTAAATCTTTAACCCCTCAGGTGCTAGAGAGGTCTACAATGCATTGGTTTGAAATGCTTTGTAACCCTCTTTAGCATCCAAGTTGTTCTGATAATATCAATATTAAATATTCCTGAATGTTAGGTGGCACCACTTATTATTAAAATATTAATTTGAAATGTCGAAGGTGACAGTTACCAGGGGATGATTTATATTTTTCTTTAGAGGGCTATAGCAAGGCATATCACAAGAGAAATTTAACAGAATACTAAATAGTGTTTTTTGAAATGTTTCAATCTTACATACATCCATTGACAGTCAAAAAAAACACATACATTATCTTTCACCCCCGCAATACCTGCCATTACTAAACTGTACTCCAGGGAACCCCTTGTACTTCTGGCAACCCTTGGGTTCTGCATAACATAGTTTGAGAACCACTGCACTGATTTATTGGGAGCAGCTTCTTTTTTTTTTTTTTTGTGAAAGTATTTTACCAAGAAGAATGCATTGCGATTGTCTCTCATTTTCAAGTATGTCCTGGACTCATTTTATCTACCTTAGAAAGGTGAAAGGCTGAGCTGACCTTGCCAGGACTAGAACCTGCAACCTCACGGTCTAAGCAAATTCTACAGCCATCTCTCCAGCTTTATAGATAGATACTATAGATAATGTTTCCATTTAAATAATAGAATGAAACAGCTGAAGCAAAGGTCATATAAACATTATGTGGCTAAAACTATTTTAAAATGCAATATAAATAAATGTAAATAAAAAATGCAAAGGCATGTTTCATATAAGAACCTTATTTAATATACTTTTCAAAAAGAACACCATGGTTGTAGTTAATAATAATAAGCTCTATCATTTCTATTTTTGAACACTAATATTGGAGAGAGAAAGATGTATGTGAGTTTACTTACAATGTATAAAAAGGGGGCTTTAAATATTTTCAACTTTATTTTCATTAAAGGGATAGTAATACTTAAAATGTAAAAAAAAATATGTTGTAGGGTTTATTCCCCTGAGTAAAACAAGGGTACTCCCACTGCTGAAAGGTGTTTCATTCAAAAGTTATTAATTTTCAAAGTTGAATTTTTTAGGTGCAATATCACAGTGGCCTGAAATTGTACAGTGGCGCTGTTGCTACACGATCCTATGGACAACTCTGGTCAATTGACCATAAATCTCCATAGGATGGTGAAGCAACAGCGCCACTGTACAATTTCAGGCCACTGTGATATTGCATCTAAAAAATTAAACTTTTAAAATTAATAACTTTTGAATGAAACACCTTTCAGCAGTGGGAGTACTCTTGTTTTACTCAGGGGGATAAACCATACAACATACTTTTTTTTACATTTTAAGTATTACTATCCCTTTAAGCAAGCAGCAAACTCCCATGTTGTAATTATGTGTTTGACTAATAAACAGGGCAAACAGGAGGACTGAGAAACAATTTAATTATTGGAATGGCTCACATTTTCTATTTATATTTATCTGATGCCATATTGTAACCATATCAGTTTAGTCTGTAACTTACCTATTGTTTCAGCCTGGATTTGGTCAAGCAGATACAAGGACAAGGCTAGAAAAAAACACATAAAAAGAATGAATATTTTCAAGAACTCTTATCAAACCCAACCAGTCCTCAACTGTTGGGATTTGTAGTCCCCAAACAGATGGAGAGCCAAAAGTTGGCTAACCCAGGTCTAGAATTATCACAGTCCCCCTTAGAACCATAGGTGATCCTGTGCTTCCTTCCTCTGTGGCGGTGTCGGGCGGCATGATTGCGGCTACTTCCGCATTGCTGATGTCATGAAACAGGCACGGATGCCTGTTTATGGTCCTATTCTATTTTGCCTAACTGGGTCCCGCCTTCTGCTGCTCCTTTATAATCATCCTTGGGCCTAGGACTCATTACCCTTATGTGGTGTTTCTGCTAGTATCTCTTACTCCCCATTGTGACTCTTGCCTATCTGAGAAGCCGCTCAGTGTATGACCCCGGCTTGTCTGACTACCCATATACTATTATTGTTGTATATATTATTAAAGGTGGTTAAATTTTAAATTGTGTTTGTCCTTCTTTGCTTGAATACCGTGATAAGAATAAAGATTCAATGGAGAACAAGTGGAAATGTGGGAAACATATTATGCTGCTTCCGCCATTCTATTTATCAAACAACTTTCACACAAATCATAGTTGTAAGAAGGAGATCCACGTAATTTTGCCCAATAATATATTGTTAGAGATCCCTGATGTTTGCACTTCTCATTCACTCAAACAGGTACAGTATTTACTTTAGGATGTATTGGTATCTTTTTTACAATTTATGGATAATTTAGTAAGTAGTGAAAAGTAATTTCATACTCTGAGCTGATAAGACTCTCCCTTTTTTTACAACTCTTTTATTGATCAACGGGATATTACTGGGAATGCATCTCAACCTGCTGTATATGCCATTTTGTTCCTAAATCAGAAAATGTACTATATAGACCAATCATCATTCGTCACTTGAGAAAAAAAACATTTTTCATGCTTATTCTTGCAGCGTTGGCTATTTTCTCCCTTTACTCACCCAATATCAGCAGCTGTACCAATGACTTTGTGGCCCAGAACCCCATCTTTGAATCTTGTCTGCAATACATAAAAGTATAATGCTGATTTTAGAAGTTGGAAAAATGAATAGTTTAGTGAGTAGACAGTGTATTCCTCAGCTATGCAAGATTGTAGAAGTGCTCTCACAGTCCATCAAGGGGGAGCTATGAACAGTGAAGATTTTGTATCATATTTACAGTAAAGAAAATTAAGAGGAAGTAATAAGGGCAACACTAGACATTGAATGTTAACACTAGACCTTGAATGCTAACACTAGACCTTGAATGCTAACACTAGACCTTGAATGTCTTCAAAGCAGTGCTTCTTAAAATGTTGGAGAATTCTCTAGCCTGTTTGTAGTTAAATACATTTATAACAAAAGATTGATTACAGTTCTCCTTTTAGAATGCTTCCCTGAACTTGAACAAATTATATGGGAAAACAATACCTGCAACTGTCAGTTTAAAGGCATGTTTGGGTGTCTTCATCACAGCTTTAATGTCTGAGAGTGCATGAGTTTGGTGCAGTTCTGGGGCAAACCAATTGTACCATAGAGGACAAATATAAACTCCCCAAATTCTCTTTGAATTAAATGGGAATCTTAACACATTAAGGACAAGATGAAAATGTAACACATTGTTTTGCAATGTATTGCACACCCCTCTAGTCCTTAACAGATTAACCCCTATAATGTTAGAGTTCTTCAGTGCAATGAAAAGCAATGTGCTGGAGACCTCTCTAGTATTCAAGCGGTGAAAAAACTAACATAAATAAATCACCTATTATGCAGTTGGTATGCCCCAGAATTGTTCCACTTTGCTTTTATAAATATGTCCATTTCAATCATCTGAGTCTGATAAAATGGGAGATTTAATCAGAATCACATGTGCGTGCAGCTTGTTACAACTTTGATGTAATAGTGTGCTTTACAACCATCAAGTCTGTATTATATGGGTTCACTTGGATCATAATGGAATCACACTAATATTACTATTCTATTTCCAAGGTATTTTTGATCAGCTGTTTATAGCAAAAGCAAGGGATTAGATTATACCTTGATACAAATCACATGTAAATCAGATCAAATAATGCATGAAAATGCAACAAAATCCTCCCAACTAGAAGGAAATAAATAGGTAGGAACTTCTACAGAGCAATTAGCTGTATCCAGTGGAGCGTGAGCCCAATTAATTCATTGTTAGTGGACAGTGCATACCAAATGAACCACTGCACCAGCACAGAATTAAATTATTAACATTAGCGAGATTAGGACAATATTACATTGTTACACCCACTTGTAGGCAGAAACATTTGTGAATGTATTCATCTGTATGTTAAAGGCATCTCCGTTACATGGATTTGTCTCTATCATTCAAATGGTTAAACATGAGAACCCCTCAGGCAGTACCTAGAAATGTTGCTGCCTCTGTATGCTAATATTATTTTTGCATGGTATCTGCTGTTGTCTGTGATTGATCATCCATATTTCAGGTCTATAGCAAAGTCATATCTCCTCACAGTAAACAACAGGCTTAATTAAAATGTCTCTCTATATATTTGTTTGTGTATTACATAAAATACACCTAAGTTCTTCTGATAAATAAATTTAGCTCATGGATATTAGTGACCTCTCCAATGCAAAGGCTTTGAAATGTCTATAGCATCCAACAGGTAAAGAACCATTAATCCTTCTTTCATCTCTTTTTGTTTTTATTTTGTTTTTTTAAAATGATGTTTAATGAACATTTCTTTAAAGAGACACTGCAGGTCATTGTTATAATTAACTCAGCTTTCTTTGCTTCCCCCTCACCAATTGTTTTATGTATAGAAAATACTAGTTAAACAGAAAAACAAATAAACGAAACAGGACAAGACGCATCAATAAAAAACATCATGTATAGAAGACTTAAACTGTACCTGTCACAAAATCTTGCTGTGCAGAAATGTTGTCTGCATGAACTACAGCTGATTTATATACAGAAAATAGGTAGCTTACTCATACCAATTAGTTTAACTGACGCAAAAGATTATTATTTTGTAATCCTGTATTGTCACATCTGCACGTCTCAGATTTTGAAATTTACATTTAATTAAGAGCAATAAAACAATGCTGGCTTCATTTCTGCTTTCAAGTACACTGACATGTTTCTATCTGTTCTCTTTGATGGATATTGTTACACAGTTTAATGTTGTAATAGTTATGCAATTTATTAATTGTTAAAAGGAAACAGACAGTAAATTCAAAATTATATGTTTGTCAATTCTTAGATGGTGCAATATGATTTTTTTAAAGGATAGTAACACTTAATATTGAAAAAAATATATTGCAGGGTTTATCCTGCTGAATAAAAAAATGGTTCTTGATTCTTCTGAGATAGGTTTTATTGAAAAAATGATTGCCGCTCAGAATTGCATTTTCTGAATGCAGTACATCAATGGACAGGAATTTTACAGTGGCATTGTTGCTACATCATCCTATGGAGGTTTATGGTCAACTGATTATAGCTGTTGATGGACTGCTGTAGTGCCAGAGCCACCATAACATTTCAGGCCATGGAATTACAGAAAGCAAAAAAAATGCAAGTCTGAGCTGAAATAACTTTTGAATGAAATATCTTTCGGCACTGGTATTTGTGTTTTACCCAGTAGAAGAAACACTGCAATATACTGTTTTCATGTTAAACATTGCCATCCCTTTATCTAAAGACTTATGTTGTGGCATTTGCTATTACAAGTACCCTCAGTGTGTGGAGCTCTGCCTAGGTAATTTATAGCACAGTGTGTGATAATACTGGCTCAGGACAAAAACAAATTAGCATAACGTGTAACCAACAGATAGATGTTGAATTATCAAACTATTTAAATTACAAAGAAATGGCTATACAACATAGAGACTTTTTAATTCTCTTTAAAATTAAATAAACGTATCTGGAAAAAGAAGTGAAATGGTAACAACTCTTTAACACAGCATGAATCCTGTGTGGAACAGACTCAAGTAAATTCAGAACACTGTTGTCAAATACTGCTCCATTCTTCATGTAGAACATTTTCAAGTTTCTTGAGATGATGGAGGAGGGAATGGGCTTCTCACTTTTCTTTGCAAAATGAACCATAATGGTTCAATTATATTTAAGTCTGGCAATTGTGTGTGCTGGTTATGAGAGAGGTTTGTCTTCATATTATTGATCTTCAAACCAAGAATAAACACAACTGGCTGTGTATGGGGGCATTATAATCTTGAAAAATGGCATTACTTCGCAGAAACAAAGTTTGTACCATAGGGTGAACTTGGTTACATAAAATGTCCATGTAGTCACTGGTGGTAATTCAACCTTTCAGGGTAAGAAGAGGGCCAACAGGATACCATGATATTGCAAACCAAACCATTATAACTCTTCCCCCATGTTTGATGGTTAGACAAAGCATTTAGGATTAATGGCTTTGTTACACATTCTCCAATTATAAACCCAGCTTGATGTAGGGAATAGCATGTATGATGACAATCACACATTGTGGTTACCACTACCTTTGTGTCTACTGTGATGGGAGATGTTCACTGTATCAACAGTTTTATTATTTGCAACACTAAGGGGAGTATTTATTTGTTTAGATGCGGAGGGGTCAAGATCCAATACATGGGCCACATCGTCCACCAACTCAAAGACATATTAAGTTAACATCTCCACAAGGTGGATTCAGGGAGTATGGACTATGCAGTGTTGAGACATATCCTTGATTAAAACAAAGGAGATTTGTCACTAATCAGATTTACAGGTATTGAAAGGGTTATTGTTCCCATTCATGGTGACAGCATCATGGATCTTATATGCCATAGAGAGGCATACTGGATCCTTAAATTAGATACCAGGATGCTGAAGGGGTTAAACTCTGAGTGGGACATTAGGCACATTGTTTAGTTCTCAGTGTTTGCTCGTATAAAACTAAGTATCATGTCTGATCGTGTCTCATGTTTGATCTTCTTAGACTGTGGTAGTATTCTATTAGCTACAAGCATATTCCCTGTTTGTTATTAACCAATCAGGATTGTTGATTATCTCAGAGAGAGAATTTAAATGTCCATTAGATTTGTGTGTGAAGTGTCTATGAGTAAGTGCCATGGAGGAATGAAATGCATTAGATGTGTGTGTAGTATGCTTACTCTTCTCTGATGTTATCCTTTTTTTAAAACATATCTTCAAATAAAGATGCTCTTTTTATTCATCACTGTTTGAAGTTTTATGAGTGCCGTGAATATCCGCACGTGAAACAGATCATCATGGACCAATCTGGATTGTGTTAGTGTTTGTCTTATAGTCACAGCTGAAGAGGTCTCTGATGAGTTTGTCTCATATTTACACTCATCTGTGGGTCTCATCATGACATGCACATACAGGGACCTCCACAATGGGGACTGGCTCATCTTCATCCAGGAGACGTGTGTCCACGGCTATATTGTGAAGGATGTCACAGGCTAATATTATGTCACATGTCATTCTTGGGGCATACCGCAGGGCCCCACTGAATGATCCAGACAACTGAATCAGGCTTTCAACGGGCCTAATGTGCACTCTATTATACTCCTGGTTCTGGTGTGAGTCTCCTGTGCAAGTGTGTGGGGTTTGGACAGTGGTGTGAGTAGACATGGTTGCAGCCATAGCCAGCATCACCTGTGGACAAAAAGTGACATGGTAACACAGGGGCAAATATTATGTGGATGAAGTACTTGTTGTGTATCATTCATGAACATGCTAAGCTGTGTTTCCATGAGTAGTGTGAGTGCACCTGTGGCTGTGGTGTGGTGTCTGTAGTGTTGATTTACTAAACAGCCATTATTCTGTACAGGTCCATTCTCAAAGTCCCTGTGTATGAAGGAGTGTGTGAGGATATAGGAGTCATGACAGCTTCTGGGATATTTGGCACAGACATGGGTTATCCTTATAGTGGCACCACAGACCATCTGATCATTAATAGAGTGGAAATTCTTCCTGTTCATGTACAGATGGCCCTCTTGTGCAAGACTTCGTATTCACACGTGTGAGGTCTTTTGCACCCATGACCCTGGGCATTCCTCCATGTGCCTAGAACTGCTGTTTTATATGTGTCCAATCCATGTTGGTGGGGAGTAAGTGTATATAGGTCCTGGCCTTCCACTTGAGGCTTGCCAAAACCTGTGCCAGTGCCCTTAATCATGTGGGCTGTGACATTCCTGATGCAAAGCCTTCTGTGGACTGAAAAGATCCACTTGCCATGAAGCAGAGATGGCACATATGAGCTTTTGCAAACCAAATAGGACATGGTTGCTGTGGTAAATGGGGTCCATGTAATCCTTAATCACCTCATACAAATGAATGATGCTGTGGGACATCAACCTGTACCCGTCTCTAACCTCATTGTCCATCATTCACAGTAGTGTGAACCTTGTACGTAATATCCTGGGTCTGTGCAGATGTCTGTCATCCCTGTGCTGCTCTGCAGGTCCCTGAGGTACCACTGGGAGATCCATTTGAGGCTGCTGCCATTTGTTATTCTCTAGGGGGTCTAACAATCCAGCCAGAGCATCAGCATTGACAATTGTGCTTGGGGAAGGAGGGTAATCAATAGCCCTCGCACGTCTTCGTCACAGCTCTTGACACAGAAATAGGTATGAAAACATACCTCTAATCTCTCTGTCTCTCTTTCTCTCTCTGTCTCTGAGTGGTCTCACTGTAAACATGCCACGTCTGAGGATGGTGTGATGTCCCTTTAAGGCAGTGGTGAGGTGTTGTCCAGGTGCGGTCATGAGGTCATGAGTGACCAAATGGAGTGTGAGTGTGTTGTCCAGGTAGGTGTTTGCCATTGTGTTTCTTATTGTTTGGAGAATTTGTCATAATTGCTGTGTAGCTGTCAGATACATGTATGACGTTGTCAGGTGTCTGTTTCGATTGGCACTTGATGTTGCGCAGGTGAGCTTGGTTTGCTGTGGGGTTGACAGGTGTGTGTATATTAACCCATTTTGTGCTGACTTGTGTTGGGATCCTTTGTGTAGACATTGCTTACTTCACTGGTGTACCTCTTCAGGAGGCACAGTCCCCCTTTTAGAGACAAATCCCTGATGTTCCTTTTTTCCACCTTGGTGTTGCGCTTTTCATGAAATCAGACTGTGTGGTGTGCATATCTGTGTATGACATTGGTCTACAGCAATGTAATTTACTTTAATGTTTGTTTAAGCTTCAGTATATGTTTTCATACATTGGACCGTGTACAGAAAATACTTTGGTCTTGTTCTATATAATTATTAATTTACACAAAGAGATGTCAGTAGGACATTAACCCTTTTAGTGCCAGAGGGGTGTGCAACGCATTGCTTTTGCAAGGCGTTGCTTACCCCTCTGGCACTCAAAGGGTAAAATAGTGGTCTGTGACTTGATTGTAGCACTTCTCACTACCACCCACTGACTGGCAGGTCATGTGGCAGGAGGCACTTACACCCAATAGCACTTACTCCTTCTGTATCATACCCATCTTCCTCTAGACTGTAAACTCTCACGAGCAGGGCCCTCTGATCCTTCTGTGCTCCACATCTGATTGTACTATTTAATACCTCTGTATGTCTATTCCCAATTGTACATCCCTGCGGAATTAGTTGGTCTATATAAATAAAGAATAATATTAATAATTGTAGGACACGGGCATTGTTTTTTATTTAAGCTTGGGTTTTCAGTGGTTAATTTTTCTATTTGTGTACTTGTGCTATGTGCTGTGTGTTGTATGAGCTGCTCTTTCTCTACTTTGGATTGTACTATGGTGATTTATCTTATCCATTTTGTGGTTAATGGCAAACAAAACTGGTTATTACATTTCTGCCGTTAAATGGTTATCATTTTATCGTTCGTTGGCAGTACCACACATAATTGAATGGCTCTGAGGATTGCAGTTTCATTATCCTGTATGTGCGATATACTATCGTCCATTGTGGTTCTGAAAATGCTGTTAGCTTTTGCTAAGATGTCTTATTGATGCTCTTACCATGCTTGCAAATCTGCCGTCGGCTGTTTTTTTTTGGAGTCGGATGTTATTGAATCGAGCTCTAAATGTTTATATTTACTATTACTTTTTTTTATAATCTTGGGCTCTCTGTCAAATATACTTTAATCTCTATCAATCAACATTTGTCCAGTGCAACTCACCATTACACTTGTTCCTATATCCATCAAACTACAAAAAGAAAACCTCAGTTTAAAAACATTTATATCATGTCATTTTAATTTGTGACTATATAGTTCCTCTTAATTTCCTGTACAAAAAAGAGTGTTATAGATAATGTTGACGTAAAGAAGATTTTAAAAGACTGAACACTTTTAAGGTACACGTTATATTTCTAATAAATGCAATGACATTTAAAACAAAATATTATAAAAGTTTACGTATATATTGGCTTAACAATACAAACAGCATGTGGAATTGATATAAACAGATGTAGATCTCATACAAAAGGTTTATGTGAAATTCTAGTCAACATAACAGCCTGAGCATCTGGAGAATTTTGGGTTAATTTTATGAAAATTTGCTAGCATCCTCTTTTTTTATAAAGTGGTCAATGAGACATTGTTTATAGTCATTACAATAAACATATATTCATATGTATACTGCTCCTTTAAGACAGTTCTTTTTAAACCTCTTTTTAACTCTTTGAGTGCCAGAGGGGGTAAGCAACGCATTGCTTTTCAATTTGTTGTGTACCCCTCTGGCACTCAAAAGGGTAACAGTAGAAACTCCTAGCACCCTGAATCAAATTCCTCTAATAATCCAATAGTATATTATCCCTTTGGGTGTCATAGATGTGCGCAATGCATTGCATTTTAATGAGTTACACAATTTATAACACTTACAGATTACAGTATTATGCACAAAACAAAAGAGGAGCAATTCTAGAGTAAGACATCTGCACTAGAGTCTAATACATCTTCCATTTGGTTTGTATGTTCCTTTACAATAATCATGTAAGTAAAATGATAAGCCATTTCAGTTAGGCTATATTATTCTTTTTTTCTTAATTTATAGGCTCTTTTGGGCACTCTTTAATTTTTATGCAGCGTGGGACTATTTCATTAGAGAGGACATATCCTTCATCACAAACACAGCGGGGCATGCAAAAGTCTGCAGGAACAGGGTGCATGCCTAAAGTTGCACAACTCTTACGAGGGAACCTGTAGCATTCATTAAACTTGGAATGTTCAGGACAGGAGACTTGGCATTCACGGACAGGAACACAGATATTGGAGTCTTTGGATTTAAAGACGTAACCATCTAAGCAATCACATCCCATCTCACACATTTTATTGCAAGCTTCAGTTGTACTGTTCAGATTATCACAATTGCTATAGCATTGTCGTTTGCAGCCTTGTCTTGTGTTAGGTGGACAGGTGGATTCTGTAAGAAGTATAGAAAGAGTTACCTTTAAGTTGTGATACATATTTAGTCATTTCTGGCAAAATGTTTTAACATTTTAATGTTTTTTTCCCATGAGGACAATTCCAATATACTACTTATGGTCTCTTCTGCTGTTGTTGCTGCTACAATCCCAGGGTAAGCCAACTGCACAATATGGAGCAAAAAAATTCTCCAAATTCCTATTGATTTAAATGATCTACAAATCTATAAATATGATGTATGGTTATAAATATGTAAAACTGGCTTCCAAGGCAATGAATATGTATTAGCAGGTTCAAAGGCTTCAGTAATTTAATCCTGCTCCTGTTCAGGTGAATCCCTTCAAATAATTCAAGTAGTGACCACAGGTATGTGATGAGATATTGAGTATAAAACTCAATAATTAAAGAAATAGCAAATCCACAAAGTAAACTAACTTAACACCTTCAGTGCCAGAGGCTCGGGCCATTTTCTGAACCCTGCAGGCCAGACACTTTTTCAACATTTTTGCTATCCTTCCCTTTAGGCTTGATTTCCTCTTGGGATTTTTAGTTAAATATGGAAAACTATATATTGTTTTTTTCAGACCGAATTGAGCTTTCTTGTGATACCTTACATGAAGAGAATTTTACATCGTGCAAAAAGCTATGATGTCATAATGACAAAAAAAGTGAAAATTTACTCATTTTACTAAAATCATATACTATGTATCAAAAACATTTACCTTGATTGAAAAAGTTTCAATTATTTGAAAAAGCCCAGAGTCCCCCGAGTAAAAAAATACCAAATTTGTATAGTTTTACCTAAGTCCAAGGCTAGCGTAGAGCCCTAATCACCAGCAGCGCAAAATGACATTTTCAACTTTATAAACTAAAATGCACATTCTAGGGTTTTTGTGGTAAAACTACCCTAAAACAGTGGAATAACTATATAAAACTATATATTTCTGAAAAGTAGACAACCTGCCGCATCTAATGAGGGGTAACTTGCCTTCTTGCCCCGAGCCTGTGGTACCCAAATGCTTCCAGAAGGTGGCACTATAGGAAAAAAATGGCATTTTCTTACATTTCTGCCCCTTCAACTGTACTGAAATCTGTGAAAACCATGGAATTTACAACTGTATTCATTAGCTAGTGCTCTTGGGAGAAAAATTACACCCCACTGGTTTGGGTTCACCTACCACAGGGGATGCTAGAAGTGCAAAAAGACACCTACTACAACCTCTAAATTTTCTAACATTTTCTCAAACATTACTTGTCTATACAAAAATGGTTATAACAACTACTGAATTAAAGAAAGGCTACACAAACCATACCATTTTGGAAAGAAGACAACCTGCCGCATCTAATGAGGGGTAACTTGCCTTCTTGCCCCAAGCCTGTGGTACCCAAATGCTTCCAGAAGGTAGCACTATAGGAAAAAAATGGTATTTTCTTACATTTCTGCCCCTTCAACTGTACTGAAATCTGTGAAAACCATGGAATTTACAACTGTATTCATTAGCTAGTGCTCTTGGGAGAAAAATGACACCCCATTGGTTTGGGTTCACCTACCACAGGGGATGCTAGAAGTGCAAAAAGACACCTACTACAACCTCTAAATTTTCTAACATTTTTTCAAACATTACTTGTCTATACAAAAATGGTTATAACAAGTAGAGAAGTAAAGAAAGGCTACACAAACCATACCATTTTGGAAAGAAGACAACCTGCCGCATCTAATGAGGTGTGAATTGCCTTCTTACCCCAAGCCTGTTGTGCCCAAATGCTTCCAGAAGGTGGCACTATAGGAAAAAAATGGCATTTTCTTACATTTCTGCCCCTTCATCTGTATGGAAATCTGTGAAAACCATGGAATTTCCAACTGTATTCATTAGCTAGTGCTCTTAGGAGAAAAATGACACCTCATTGGTATGAGTTCACCTACCTTAGGGGGCGCTGCAAGTACCAAACTACACCTATTGCAACCACTAATTTTTCTAACATTTTCTCAAACATTACTTGTCTGTACAAAAATGGTTATAACAACTAGAGAAGTGAAGAAAGGCTACACAAAAAATACCATTTTTGAAAGAAGACAACCTGCCGCATCTAATGAGGGGTGAATTGCCTTCTTACCCCAAGCCTGTTGTGCCCAAATGCTTCCAGAAGGTGGCACTATAGGAAAAAAAATGGCATTTTCTTACATTTCTGCCCCTTCATCTGTATGGAAATCTGTGAAAACCATGGAATTTCCAACTGTATTCATTAGCTAGTGCTCTTAGGAGAAAAATGACACCTCATTGGTATGAGTTCCCCTACCTTAGTGGGCGCTACAAGTACCAAACTACACCTATTGCAACCACTAATTTTTCTAACATTTTCTCAAACATTACTTGTCTGTACAAAAATGGTTATAACAACTAGAGAAGTGAAGAAAGGCTACACAAACCATACCATTTTGGAAAGAAGACAACCTGCCGCATCTAATGAGGGGTGAATTGCCTTCTTACCCCAAGCCTGTTGTGCCCAAATGCTTCCAGAAGGTGGCACTATAGGGAAAAAATGGCATTTTCTTACATTTCTGCCCCTTCATCTGCATGGAAATCTGTGAAAACCATGGAATTTCCAACTGTATTCATTAGCTAGTGCTCTTAGGAGAAAAATGACACCCCATTGGAATGAATCGACATACCTTAGGGGTGCCAGAAAAGCATAACTACACCTACCTGTTTGCTTCTTCGAAAATGGCTGCTTGTACTAAAATGTTCATAACTGTTAGAGACATGACGGAAAGGTATAAAAGGTATACCATTTTGGAAAGTAGACATTCTCCCACATCAAATGAGGGGTCACTTGCCTTTCTACCCCTGGGCTGAAGTGCACAAATATTTCCAAAAGGTGGCGCTATGGGAATAAATACATGTTTTTTTTACATTTCCACCACTTCAAAGATACTAAAATCTTTGAAAACCGTAACATTTCCTGCTGTATTCAGTACCTGCTAACAACATGAGAAAAATGGTAGCCCATTTGTGTGGCTTAACATACAATATGTGGGTGCTAGGAACACGTACGTAAACCTGACACTTTTGTTTCTTAAATTATCTGCTTGCACTAAAATGGTTATAACCATAATAGATATGCAGGAAAGGTAGAAAACAATGCCATTTTGGAAAGAAAACAACCTGACGCACCTAATGAGGGGTCACTTGCCTTCATACCCAAATGCTGGCATGCACAAATGCTTCCAGGAGGTGGCGCTAATGAAAAAAAAGGCATTTTCTTACATTTCTGCCCCTTCAAATGTATGGAGCTCTGTGAAAACCATGGAATTTTCAACTGCATTCGTTAGCTAAAGCTCTTAGGAGTCAAACGACACCCCATTGGTATGAGCTGAACTATCTTAGGGAGTGCTAGAAGTAGAAAACTACACCTACTACAAACTGATGTTTCTAACATTTTCTCAAACCTGACTTGCCTCTGTGAAAATGGCTATAACACCTTCAGAAGTGAAGAAAAGGTAGATAAACTATACCATTTTGGAAAGAAGACAACATGCCGCATCTAATGAGGGGTCACTTGCCTTTTTACCCCTAAGTTAGTTGGCACAACTATTTCCAGAATGTGGTGCTACAGAAAAACAAACAAACATTTCTTTTACACTTCAGTCACTTCAAACATACTAAAATGGTTCAATGGCGTGGGATTTCCTAGGAGGACTTCTTGCCAGCCTAAGAAAAATGGTACTCAACTGCTGTGGGTTGACATACCAATTTGAGTGACAGGAGCGTAGCTACCAGTGAAATAGGAATGGGAAAGCAAACAGTGTATGTGTGATTTTATGGCTAACAGATGAAAGAAGCTAGGGCGTCAGCCAGTGTACGCGCGGACCTGTGACTACCAGTGTAACAGTGTGGGAGGGTGAGGGATTAAGCAGTGTGTGTGGGTATGAGCAGAGGAGCAAGGATGGTGGAGATGGTGGGGCAGTGTCTGAGAGTGTGTATGGGAGATCTGTGACTACCAGTGTGCACTGTATGTCCCCCTCATACAAAGTTTGATTCCCAGCCTCAATCTAGTGCATACTGGTACTTTGAGTCTACCAATAGGCAGTGGAAACAGGCTGGGGGTCAGGCTGGGGAATGGGACTGCCAGTTGGCTGTGGAACCAGGCAGGGGAATACGGTACGTGTGTGTGTGTGGGGGGGGATCGGAGGCATTTTTTGTGCATGCCGCAAGGGTGCCCAATGCACTGCAAAGCAATGCATTGGACCCTCTGTTGCACACAAAGAGGTTTTTTTTTTTAATTATTATTTTGTATTCATACCTCGTTGGGGAGGCGGTGTCAGGAACATTCCTGGTGTCCCCCATCCAGGTCTGATCACAAAGTAATGATAAAAAGTCCTGTGTGTGTGCCACAGGAAGGGGGTCTGCATTGAACCCCTATCCTAGTGGCACACACAGGGTTAAATTTTTTTTTAATTTTTTTTTTTTTATTATATACCTCATTGAGGGGCATCAGGACCCCCTGATCCCTCCCCAATGAGGTCTTAGTAAAAAAAAATATATATGTCCACAAACGGAGTGACCCTGTGAGTGCCACAAGGGTCTCCAGCGCATTGCAAAGCAAAGCATTGGATCCTTGTGGCACTCAGAGGGTTAATTTTTTTTCTATCATTACTTGGTAATCAGAGCTTGTTGGGGGGCCATCAGGACCAATCCTGATGACCCCCCCAACAATCTCTGATAACAAAGTAATGATAAAAGCCCTGTGTGTGCCGCAGAAGGGGGGCTGCATTGCCCCCCCGTGGCACACACAGGGTTAATTTTTTTTTTATTTACTTTTTTTTATTATAGACCTCATTGAGGGGTATACAAACCCCCCTGATCCCCCCAATGAGGTCTTACCAAAAAAAACCAAAAAGTTATCAAAAAAAGTGTCCCTGTGAGTGCCACCGGGGTCTCCAGCGCATTGCAAAGCAATGCATTGGACACTTGTGGCACTCAGAGGGTTAATTTTTTTTTATCATTACTTTGTAATCAGAGCTAGTTGGGGGGCCATCAGGAGCAATCCTGATGGCCCCCCAACAATCTCTGGTAACAAAATAATGATAAAAGCCCTGTGTGTGCCACAGGAGGGGGGGTGCATTGGACCCCCACCTGTGGCACACACAGGGTTAATTTTTTTTTTTTCCAATTATAGACCTCATTGAGGGGCATCAGGATCCCCCCTGATCCCCCCAATGAGGTCTTTAAAAAAAAAAAATCCCCCCCAAAGAATTGACCCTGTGAGTGCAACAGGGGTCTCCAGCACATTGCAAAGCAATGTGCTGGGACCCTGTGGCACTCACAGGGTTACTTTAATTTTATTTATTTATTTATTTATTTATTTATTTTAATACTTTTCAGACCTCGTGGGGGACATCAGGACCCCTCCTGGTGTCCCCCCAGTCATTGATCTCCCAGCCGATAGGCTGGGAGATCAATGATGCGACCGCAGGAGAGCAAGAGTTCTCCTGCCCTTCTCTCCTACCACCGGTAGGAGTGAACAGGACCGGGGAAACTTCCCTAACGTCATCGGTGACCATGTCACCGATGACGTTTGGAGGATTCCCCCGGTCCCGCCCACTCCTACCCGGAAGTTCGGGTAGGAGAGAGGGGGAATGAGAAACTATGTTTCTCCTTTGTGTATATTGATCTCCCAGCCCGATCGGCTGGGAGATCAATAACTGGGGAGGCATGAGGAGTGATCCTCATGCCTCCCCATGAGTGCCAGGTAGTGTTGAGCGAGCATGCTCGGCCGATGCTCGGATCGGCTCGAGCATCGCTCTGCTCGGCACATGGCGGTACTCGTACGAGTACCGCATGTGCTCGCCCGCCATGTTCGGGTCTCCTCCCCGCACGTTTCGCGGCTGCTGCGCAGCCAATAAACGTGCAGGGAGGCTCTGACATCAGTGTAATGCCAGCAGCCATGTTAGCTGCTGGCATTACACTGATTGGCTGGCCAGAACCCGTGGTCGGGTGCTGTATAGCACCTGACCAGCGAGTTCGGCTCAGTCTTAGCCAGGGAGAGATGAGGATAGGAAGGGAAAGTCAGTGTAGGGAGAAGAAAAGCAAATTTGTAAAAAAAAAGACCCAAAAGTCCTTTTTAGGACTACTGTGTGTGGGGGCAGCAGTTTATTTTGTGTGTGGGGAAAAAAAACAAACAAAAAAAAAATTCATATATTCTGTTTAGTGTGCAAAGTTGCAGATTAGAGCACATTCTGTTTAGTGTGCAAAGTTGCAGATTAGAGCACATTCTGTTCAGTGTGCAAAGTTGCAGATTAGCAGCACATTCTTTTTAGTGTGCAAAGTTGCAGATTAGAGCACATTCTGTTTAGTGTGCAAAGTTGCAGATTAGAGCACATTCTGTTTAGTGTGCAAAGTTGCAGATTAGAGCACATTCTGTTAAGTCTTCAAACTGTAAAATATCAAAGTCACATATTCCATTCAGTGTGCGTCGCCGCAGTTTAGCAGCACATTCTGTGTACTGTGCACAGTTGCAGAATAGGAAAAAATACTGTTAAGTCTTCAAACTGTAAAATATCAAAGTCACATATTCCATTCAGTGTGCGTCGCCGCAGTTTAGCAGCACATTCTGTGTACTGTGCACAGTTGCAGAATAGGAAAAAATACTGTTAAGTCTTCAAACTGTAAAATATCAAAGTCACATATTCCATTCAGTGTGCGTCGCCGCAGTTTAGCAGCACATTCTGTGTACTGTGCACAGTTGCAGAATAGGAAAAAATACTGTTAAGTCTTCAAACTGTAAAATATCAAAGTCACATATTCCATTCACTGTGCGTAGCCGCAGATAAGCAGCAAATTCTGTTTACTGTGCAAAGTTGCAGAATAGGAAGAAATACTGTTAAGTCTTCAAACTGTAAAATATCAAAGTCACATATTCCATTCAGTGTGCGTCGCCGCAGTTTAGCAGCACATTCTGTGTACTGTGCACAGTTGCAGAATAGGAAAAAATACTGTTAAGTCTTCAAACTGTAAAATATCAAAGTCACATATTCCATTCACTGTGCGTAGCCGCAGATAAGCAGCAAATTCTGTTTACTGTGCAAAGTTGCAGAATAGGAAGAAATACTGTTAAGTCTTCAAACTGTAAAATATCAAAGTCACATATTCCATTCAGTGTGCGTCGCCGCAGTTTAGCAGCACATTCTGTTTACTGTGCAAAGTTGCAGAATAGGAAGAAATACTGTTAAGTGTTCAAACTGTAAAATATCAAAGTCACATATTCCATTCAGTGTGCGTCGCCGCAGTTTAGCAGCACATTCTGTGTACTGTGCACAGTTGCAGAATAGGAAAAAATACTGTTAAGTCTTCAAACTGTAAAATATCAAAGTCACATATTCCATTCACTGTGCGTAGCCGCATATAAGCAGCAAATTCTGTTTACTGTGCAAAGTTGCAGAATAGGAAGAAATACTGTTAAGTCTTCAAACTGTAAAATATCAAAGTCATATATTCCATTCAGTGTGCGTCGCCGCAGTTTAGCAGCACATTCTGTGTACTGTGCACAGTTGCAGAATAGGAAGAAATACTGTTAAGTCTTCAAACTGTAAAATATCAAAGTCACATATTCCATTCACTGTGCGTAGCCGCAGATAAGCAGCAAATTCTGTTTACTGTGCAAAGTTGCAGAATAGGAAAAAATACTGTTAAGTCTTCAAACTGTAAAATATCAAAGTCACATATTCCATTCACTGTGCGTAGCCGCAGATAAGCAGCAAATTCTGTTTACTGTGCAAAGTTGCAGAATAGGAAAAAATACTGTTAAGTCTTCAAACTGTAAAATATCAAAGTCACATATTCCATTCAGTGTGCGTCGCCGCAGTTTAGCAGCACATTCTGTGTACTGTGCACAGTTGCAGAATAGGAAAAAATACTGTTAAGTCTTCAAACTGTAAAATATCAAAGTCACATATTCCATTCAGTGTGCGTCGCCGCAGTTTAGCAGCACATTCTGTGTACTGTGCACAGTTGCAGAATAGGAAAAAATACTGTTAAGTCTGCAAACTGTAAAATATCAAAGTCACATATTCCATTCAGTGTGCGTCGCCGCAGTTTAGCAGCACATTCTGTGTACTGTGCAAAGTTGCAGATTTGCAGCACATATTCCGTGTAATATGAAGAAGGCGGGTAAAAAGGGACGGGGAAGTGGACGTGATCCTGATAATTCAGGGCGCGGGTCAGGACGCGTAGAAACTGTGCCTGGTGCCAGAGCACAAGAAAGAAAGACATCCACCATACCTAGCTTCATGTCTCATTTTACAGGGCGTCGCAGGACATCACTCTCGAGGTCCGACCACTGCGAACAGGTGGTCGGTTGGATGTCAGCTGATACTGCTTCCAGTCGGTTAAGCACCACCCTGTCTTCCACCAAGTCCACTCTCAGTAGCCAAGAGTCTGGTCAACATAATCCTCACTCTGATCATCCTTCCTCCCACCATAGAGGGTCTGGTCAAAGAAGTGATCCCACACTGGGATATAGTGAGGAGCTCGTCTCATCACCAATCCTTCATTTGACCCTCTCTCCAAGCACGCTTGCAGAGGAACATGACATCTTGTGCCCTGATTCACAACCTCTAGAGGGTACCCAATCACAAGAAGATGACAGATGTGAACGGCATTTAAGGTCAAAGGAAGTAGTGGATGATGATGATGATGAGACACAGTTGCCATTAAATCAACCACTATTACTGTCTCAAGACCTTGATAAGGAGGATGATATACAGTTGTCAATGACTGAGTATGTGGTGGGATCAAGACATGAGGAGGATGATCAGAGTGAGGAAGTGGAGGAGAACTTGGTGGACAATGAGGTGACTGACCCCACCTGGGAAGGTGTAGAGCCGAGTGATGACAGCAGTCCTGAGGGTGAGCCATCTGCAGCACCGCAACAGGCTGGAAGAGGCAGTGGTGTGGCTACAGAAAGAAGGCGGACCGCACCAAACCGGCCCGCAAATGTTCCACGGAGCACCCCCTTGCGTAAATCTACCTTGCCAAGGGGTAGGTGTTCCACGGTATGGCGTTTTTTTAAGGAAAGTGCGGACGGCAAAAGAATTGTAGTTTGCAACCTGTGCCACACCAGAATGAGCCGAGGCATGAACACTAGAAACCTCACCACCACCAGCATGATCCGACACATGGCATCCAAGCACCGTAATAAGTGGGAGGAACGCCTGGATCGCCCATCTGTGTCTGCAGGCCACACCACTGCCTCCTCTTCCCCTGTTTTCGGTGCCGGCCAATCGCCTGTCGAAGGCGCAGGCCCGCATACCTCCCGCCCTGCACCTGTACCATCTGAAGCACCATCAGCGACCACATCCACTTCCCTGTCCCAGCGCAGCGTCCAAATGTCGTTACCCCAGGCATTTGAGCGCAAGCGAAAATACCCAGCCACCCACCCACAGGCCATAGCACTAACCTCACACCTTTCCAAATTACTGGCCATCGAAATGCTGCCATTTAGGCTTGTGGAGACTGAGTCCTTCCGCAGCCTGATGGCAGCAGCTGTCCCTCGGTACGCGGTCCCCAGCCGCCACTACTTTTCCCGGTGTGCCATCCCCGCATTACACCACCATGTGTCCCGTAACATCACCCGTGCCCTGACCAACGCAGTTACTGGGAAGGTCCACTTAACGACTGACACATGGACAAGTGCTTGTGGCCAGGGAAGCTACATTTCCCTGACGGCACACTGGGTGAATGTCGTGGAGGCTGGGAGCGACTCGGACCCTGGGATGGCACGGGTGCTACCCACGCCGAGGATTGTGGGCCCTACCTCCATCAGGGTTTCTGCCAGCACCTACGTTATTGGCTCCTCCTCCTCCGTTTCCACCTCCGAATTCTCTGCACGCAGCGCCACTCACCCATCAGCCGGTAGCTGGAAGCAGTGTAGCACTGCAGTGGGGAAGCGTCAACAGGCCGTGCTGAAGCTGATCTGCCTTGGGGACAAACAGCACACGGCCTCAGAGCTGTTGCAGGGGATTAGTCACCAGACCGAGCAGTGGCTCTCGCCACTCAACCTGCAACCAGGCATGGTTGTGTGTGATAATGGGCGTAACTTGGTGGCGGCTTTGGAGCTCGGCAAGCTCACACACGTACCATGCCTAGCGCATGTATTTAATTTAGTGGTTCAGCGATTTCTAAAAACCTACCCCAATTTGCATGATCTCTTGACCAAGGTGCGCCGCGTGTGTGCACATTTCCGTAAGTCATCTACAGCTTCAGCCGGCCTGTTGAAGCTGCAGCAGCTCTTACAATTGCCAGCTCACCGGCTGCTGTGTGACGTGAGCACGCGCTGGAACTCCACCTTCCACATGTTGGCCCGGCTTTGTGAGCAGCAGAGGGCAGTAGTGGAGTACCAGCTGTTACACGGTCGTCGCCTCTCCGTTCAACTTCCTGTAATCAGAAGTGAGGAGTGGGAATGGATGTCAGACCTCTGTGAGGTTTTACGCAATTTTGAGGAATCGACACAGATGGTGAGCGGCGATAATGCTATTATCAGTGTAACCATCCCACTTCTGTGTCTACTGAAACGCTCGCTGCTCACAATTAAAACCGACGCTTTGCATGTGGAAGAGGTGGAAATGCGGGAGGAAGAGCTTACACAAGGTGATAGCCAGAGCACCCTCACTTCGTCTTCTCAGCGACAATTGGAGGAGGCGGAGGAGGAGGAAGACACGGTTGCCTCCGCTACAGAGGGTAGCCATGGAACTTTAGTTCCATCTCTTCAGCGTGGGTGGGCAGAAGAGGAGGAAGAGGATGAGGAGATTGAGAGTCATCCTCCTGGTGAGGACAGCGAAATCTTGCCTGTTGGTACTCTGGCACACATGGCTGACTTTATGTTAGGCTGCCTTTCCCGTGACCCACGCGTTATACGCATTTTAGACAACACGGATTACTGGGTGTTCACCCTTCTGGACCCCCGCTACAAAGAGAATTTCTCATCTCTCATTCCTCCGGTGGAGAGGACAAGCAAAATGGTGCAATACCAGAAGGTTCTTGTTGAAAAATTGCTCCAAAATTTTCCATCTGACAACGCTGGCGGCAGAGTACGTGCTACCTTGGCCAACCGAGAAGGGGATAAAAGGGGAGCACACAGCAGTTCCGACAAAGGCAGGGCAACACTCTCCAAGGCGTGGGACACCTTCATGACACCCCGCCAGCACCCTCACCCTGATGCGCAGCCTAGTGTCACAAGGAGGGAAAAGTTTTGGAAGATGGTGAAGGAGTACGTAACAGACCGTGTCAGCGTCCTCAATGATCCCTCTGTGCCTTACAACTACTGGGTGTCCAAGCTGGACACGTGGTATGAACTGGCACTCTACGCCTTGGAGGTGCTGGCCTGCCCTGCCGCCAGCGTTCTGTCTGAGCGGGTATTTAGTGCTGCTGGTGGCATCATAACAGATAAGCGTATCCGCCTTTCCACCGACAATGCTGATAGGTTGACACTTATAAAAATGAACAAGGCCTGGATTTCCCCTGACTTCTCCACTCCACTGGAGGAAAGCCCCGGGGGAACATAAACTCACTTTATATATGTTATTTACAATGATGGGAATACTCTGTATTCCCATTCACCCCTTCCACCCAAAAAACGGGTATATGGTTGACTCTTAATCTTCTCATCCTCCTCCTCCTCTTCCATATGCCCTGTGATATAATTTTTATATAGGGCCAGCTCACCAGCGGGCCCTGTGATATAATTTTTATATAGGGCCAGCTCACCAGCGGGCCCTGTTTGACAATTTTTGTATAGGTCAGCTCACCAGCGGGCCTTCTCATATAATGTTTTATTGGGTCAGCTCTCTAGCGGGCCCTCTCATATAATGTTTTATAGCGTCAGCTCACTAGCGGGCCTTCGCATATAATGTTTAGGATGGTCAGCTCCGCAGCAGACCCTCACCCATAATGTTTTAGATGGTCGGCTCAGCGCACGTTTCCCTCTTAATCATGGCCTCAGTTCAGAAAAATCAAGGAAATTTTTGGGAGAATTTGCCTCTGCGCACGTTTCCCTCTTAATCATGGCCTCAGTTCAGAAAAATCGAGGAAATTTTTGGGAGAATTTGCAGATGATATACAAGTAAATATACAGCAAATACTGTTTGGTAACAATTTTTCGCCTAAAGTCGTTTTTATCTTCCTTTTTGTGTGTTTTACGGTCAGTCTGTAAAAATGGCGTACTACGGGCGAAAGATCGTTCCCAGCAGCGACGTTGGAGTCCAAGATGCATCCAGACATCCTCCCTATGCTGTCCCTGAACCATTTCTGTGGTGTTTCCATAATTTTCTGCCCTTTTCCTATGGACCAGGCACCTTCCCCTCATCAGAGCAGGGGGTGCCTGGTGTAATGCTCGAGTCCTCCCATTGGAACACCCGAGCATTGGGGTGCTCGCTCATCACTAGTGCCAGGGTTTTGGGTTTTTTTTAATGCGGCCACTGCATGCCGGTTATACCGGCTCATGCAGTGACCGCATTTCACTCTTACGCCGTACGAGCGTGGCACAGCAGGTACAGCTGTGTCCACTCGTACGGCGTAAGTAGCTGGCACTCTAGGGGTTAAAACCCTGGCCATGCACCCTGTATATTACTAAAATACTTGTTTAATACTAAAACAATTAGGGTTAATGCTTTCTAAGGGTCTAGATCCCACACTGTTTCTTGCAGGGTACGGTGAAGGTTGTGCTACTTCTAGACTGGGATTGGGAGGGGCGCTGGGCAGCTCACAAGGGTAGTACTGTAAGTTTAGTATTAGTAAAATATTTCATTAAAATAAGTTCATTTTACTAATAATAAAGTATTGTCCTTTTGTGTTGTCCCCTATCACCCCTTATTATTTTACATATTCATGGATCTGACAAATAATTACAGATGAGCAGTGCTTAGGAGGATTCTCTGTTAGAAGCAATATCTATTTGGACACTTTTACAGGGAAATAGGGATTGTAACGGATCTTATCCGTTACTTGGGTCCTTGTCTGGACCTCAAACGTTTTACCTAAAGACTATGGCCCCTTGGCCTCCTTTGACCTCAGATGGGGGGTTTACTATCTTTATGTTAAAAGATTTATGTTTTATGTATTGTCAAATATTGTATGTGTTTAATTGTACTTGTCCCTAGGATGTGTATTGTAGCCACTCCAGCCATTTGACTCAAGACCTCCTGCTGGGTGTTAATCAAGTCATTGTATTGAGAACTGTCCTGAGACCCATTCACGCCCCTCAAGTCTTTGTTCAATGAAACCCTTTTGTATCTGAAATGTAATCATGTCTGAGTTATTGTATCTGTTAAGACCATCTGCTGCTGGCCTTTTGTCTGATGTGTTAGGATTTAATCATGTTCCCTATTGTATCAGGTTTCCCCATGTGATCCAATGTACTGTACTGTGTATAAATATCTGTGGTTTGTGACAATAAAGTGAGTTATGTTTTGTAGTGAACAAGGAGTCCTGGAGTCTTGTATTGCTTATGGTCTAAAGTGTGCACTCTGATACCCATCTGCGCCAAGTATCCTGAATCGTCGACCGCCTGCTGCCAGCTTCCTGCGTCCAAACTTCATATGCTGTCAGGCGTCGACGTGGACTCTTCCCTGCTTCCAGCGATCCTGCGGCTGTTTCCAGTGACTGTCCATACTTCAACTGGTGCATCTGACGGCGCTTATCTGCGTCAAGAAGGAGAGACCCGGGAACGACGGCGGAAGGCAACGCGGTCCCTTCTCAGCTTCCGTTACAGGGATATTGTATCATCATTCAGGATACTATTTTTATTAGATTTTACATACATGTTGTTGTACAAATTTTCTTCCCCTGCCTTTATTCACTGGCTGTTTCTCTCCATTCAGCCTCAGTTTTAGGAGTAAGAATGATATTGCTTATGTTTTCCTTGATATTTTTCCCACTTCTTGCATAACTGGAAACTGGCTGTCATACCCTGTAGCATTAGTATAATTGCCCAGACATGAAACCCCTACTCTGCACCAGTGTTATGGGGTTTGAGAAGTTTTTCTTTCTCAGCCCTCACAACAGACAAGTTCTGATCAAGCCAGTAGTGGAGCAGTCTTCTTCTTACTCTGCAAGGAACCATGTGGAACTGGGAATGGGTATTAGCCCCTGACCTAAAACATTACTATCTTCTATGTTTGGAACATTTGAACACTATACTTTTTCTTACAGCAAACATGAGCTAAAACAGTTACAAATCTCTCTGCCTGTGGTCTTTGTTATGAAGTGGTACAAGGCCTTGCTAATCACAACTACATTTGAGTACTGTTATACCATTTGTATATTTATTTTTTTCAAGAGATACGGCACTACTGGGTGCCCTGTTTTGTGTTTTTCCTTGCACTACACTTCCTGATGGAAGTGATGAAAGACGCAGCTTGACACTAATTTTGGGATTAACCATGTCTGGAATTTGGTAAATACTGTTCTTGGGGCAGTTCAAAGATGCTGTGGGGGTTATGCACTAAGGCATGAAAAGGAGATGATAAAGCAGAAATGATTTCTCCAGTGACATCACTTCTCCAGTTCTTATGTTATCCAAGGATGGAAAAATCTTAGTGCATAGTCTCCATAGAACAACATAGGACTTGAATAAATTATCTCCGCTTTATCACCTCCCATAACCCGCATGTTGGTTCTCAACACTAGACTTGTGCAATTCAGTTTGGTGACATTTGGAATTAGATGAAAAAGGGATAATTTGGTGACATTTGGACCTTCTGAGAGGCAAGAGTTGTTCACCAAAAAAAATACTAAACAGACTAGCCCTGGTCCGAATGTCATCGAAACTTTTGGAAATTCGGCGACTACTACCCGCGCTCGATTGCTTTCCCTCCATACTTTCCCTCCATGTCTCTAGTCCAGTTGGCTTATCCGTTTCATGATGGGGGTTGGACTAATGACACAGACACCTAGACAGCCTGCTTTTCAGAGCTTTGTTGGAGCAGGAGATATTAGAGTGTCCAGTTGTTGTGTAGTCAGGCAGGTAGCATTAAGCATAGGCAGGCAGCCAGCATTAGTGCCTTATTGCAACTGCAAGGGAGATTCATCTTTGTTCCTGTGCAAAATATTAAAAATATTAGGGATTTGTTTGAATAATTTTCAGAGTGACACATCAGCCAGTCTCACAATTCTGTAGGCAGGCCTAGTACCTTATTACCACCACAAGGGAGTCAACTGTGTTCCTGTGTAAAATATAAAAAGTAATATTGGTGCTTTGTTTGAATAATGTTCAGAGTGACGCTTCAGCCAGTTCACAGTTCTATAGGCAGGCCTGGTACCTTATTACTACTGAAAGGGAAAGTCACCTTTGTTTCTGTGTAAAATATTAAAATTAATATTAGGGATTTGTTTGAATAATTTTCAGAGTGACACTTCAGCCAGTCTCACAGTTCTGCAGGCAGGCCTAGTACCTTTTTACCACCACAAGGGAGTCACCTGTGTTTCTGTGTTAAATATTACAATTAATAAACTAGTAGACATTTGTTTGAATAATTTTCAGAGTGACACATCAGCCAGTCTCACCGTTCTATAGGCAGGCCTAGTACCTTATTGCGTCCGCAAGGGAAAGTCACCTGTGTTCCTGTGTAAAATATTAAAATTAATATTAGGGCTTTGTTTGAATAATTTTCAGAGTGACAATTCAGCCAGTCTCACATTTCTGCAGGCATGCCTAGTACCTTATTACCACAGCAAGGGAAAGTCACCTTTGTTAGTGTGTAAAATATTAAAAGTAATATTAGGGCTTTGTTGAATAATTTTCAGAGTGACACTTCAGCCAGTCTCACAGTTCTGTAGGCAGGCCAAGTACCTTATTACCCCCGCAAGGGAAGGTCACCTTTGTTTCTGTGTTATATAATAAAATTAATATTAGGGATTTGTTTGAATGATTTTCAGAGTGACCTTTCAGCCAGTCTCACAGTTCTATAGGCAGGCATAGTACCTTATTGCGTTCACAAGGAAAATTTACCTTTCTTAGTGTGTAAAATATCAAAAGTAATATTAGGGCTTTGTTTGAATAATTCTCCGATTGACACTTCAGCCAGTCTCACAGTTCTGCAGGCAGGTCTATTACCTTATTACCACCACAAGGGAGACACATGTGTTCCTGTGTTAAATATTACAAATACTAAACTAGTAGAAATTTATTTGAATAATTTTCAGAGTGACACAGCCAGTCTCACAGTTCTATAGGCAAGCCTAGTACCTTACTGCGTCCGCAAGGGACAGTCCCCTGTGTTCCTGTGTAAAATATTAAAAGTAATATTAGGGCTTTGTTTGAATAATTTTCAGAGTGACACTTCAGCCAGTCTCACAGTTCTGCAGTCATGCCTAGTACCTTATTATCACTGAAAGGGATAGTCACTTTTGTTTCTGTGTTAAATATTGAAATTAATATTATGGATTTGTCTGAATCATTTTCAGAGTAACACATCAGCCAGACTCACAATTTTATAGGCAGGCCTGCTACCTTATTACCACCGCAAAGGAAAGTCACCTTTTCTCTGTGTTTAACATTAAAAATAATAGTAGGAATTTGTTTGAATAATTTTCAGAGTGACACTTCATCCAGTCTCACAGTTCTATAGGCAGGCCTAGTACCTTATTGAGTTCACAAGGAAAATTCACCTTTGATCGTGTGTAAAATATTTAAAGTAATTTTATGGCTTTGTTTGAATAATTTGTCAGAGTGACAATTCAGCCAGTCTCACAGTTCTGCAGGCAGGCCTAATACCTTATTACCACCGCAAGGGAAAGTCACCTTTGTTTCTGTGTTAAATATTAAAATTAATAATAGTGATTTGTTTGAATAATTTTCAGAGTGACACGTCAGCCAGTCTCACAGTTTTATAGGCAGGCCTGGTACCTTATAACAACCGCATGGGAAAGTCACCTTTGTTCTTGTGTAAAATATTAAAAGTAATATTTGGGCTTTGTCTGATTAATTTTCAGAGTGACAGAGTCAGTCTCACAGTTGTCATGTGGCCAGGTGTTTAAATTTTAAATCTATTATAGTTCACTACTTACCTATCTGTCATGGATTTGAGTCCTAGTGAACAACCTGATGGTCCTCGTCCTGGTACCAGCTGCAGTGACTCTGCAACCACCAGCACCACCATAGTGATGTTGCTTTCAAGCAGAGCTAGCAGCAGCAGGTGGGCAAAGAAGAGTACTTTGAGTAGTACTAGTCAGACTCAGCAGCAACACTCAAACCAAAAACTAGAAAGAAGAAGGGAACTGCAGGTTGTTCTACCACTACTAGTAGGGTAGAGAGGTCCTGGTCCTCCTCTGAATCATCCCCCCAGAACCACCTGCACAATGACTAGTGCCACTGGCAGTTTAGTCACCACCTCCGCTACAACCAGTCCTGTAAACCTGGGGACACCTAGTGTGTGTAACACTACTGGTCGGACACTGCGGGCAGTATCAACATGGGATTTTTATATGCAGCCCAAACAGACATTATTGAAGTATTTGGAGAAAATTTCTCCTGCCACCGCTGTAACTGTCACTGAGAGCATATCTTCTTTAGAAAAGGCTATTTAGGGAGATAGTTTACCATTTCCCGGTAGCCACCAGGAAGAAGAGGGAACTGAGCAGGGCTCCCCAAAATCTGCTGATGACGATTGTATTTCCTATCAAAACCTACAAGAGGTAGAAGAAGAATCTGAGGGATCAAGGCCTCACATGCTTGATTTGTCCCCTGAGCTTGATTTTTCCAGTGACCTTGATTATTCCACTGAGCTTAATTTTCCCCTGCTTCCCAGTACTCCTGTTTCTCCAGTTACACTTGTGTCTTCTATTGATGACTCAACACCTGCCTCTCCAGTTCCATTTGAGTGTTCCAGCCAGGTAGTAGCTGCTAGTGTCTCCACCACCATTACCACTGTTACTCCACTATCCTCCTCCAATCCCAATCCCAACATCCCTGCTGCCATCTTTAGGTCTACTGGTACCTCTGTAATGGTACGTAGAAAGAAAAAGCAAAGTGAGGTTGCTCCAGCATGTGAAGATCAAGAAAGTGTCACCTCAGTTTCTTCTTCTACACCACCTTCCAGAGTCATCCGTCGCTCCAAAGGGTAGGGCCATTTTGTGGCACTTGGTGATGGCCGGCTAGCTAAATGCAAATTGTGTGGCAAGGAAGTCAGCTGTGGGAGGGTGTTAGGTCAACTAACCACCTCTGGGATGAACCAACACCTGAACAACTACCACAAGTCAGTGTTGATAAGTACAGAAAGTGGCACTACTGCATATACCAGTGTCACACTCACCACCAGCAGTCAGGAGAAAGGGCAGGGGGATCATGCCACATCTGGTCCTAACAGCAGACAGTCACAGCCCATCCCAAAATCAATACAGGCCACACTGGAAGATTTCATACAAAGAGGATGTGCAGACAGCAGTCCTGAAAAAGCACATGTCTCATTGCACAGCTCATAGCTGTTGTGGTTGTTACTTTTAATTTGGTGGACAGGGAGCCCTTCCAGCAACTTATGGATGCTATCACAGCCTGATATACAATTCTATCCCGCACCACATTTAGTAGAACTATAGTGCCCTCACTGTACCGGTAATGCATTGGGCTTTTGAAGGACCTGCTAGGAAAGGCTGGTGGCCAGTCAGTGCACTTTACCATTGACTTATGGAGTGCTCCAAGTGGCCAGCATGGCTTCCTGTCCTTGATGGCGCATTGGTGGCAGCTCAGTGCGTTGCAAGACACATCATTACCAACAATAGGTTCAGGTGCAGTAGCTAAACAGGCAGGGCGCCGCCATTTCCTCCTCCATGCTGAGATAATGGATCAGCAGCACACCTCAGATAACATTCACAAAGCACTGCAGAACATGGTGGCACAGTGGCTAGGGGAGCAGGTAGGCACACAGGCACAAATGGAGTTTGTCGTTACTGACAGTGCAGCTAACATGATAAAGGTTCTCCAGGATGGCAGAGTTGTAGGTGTGCGCTGCTCAGAACATGTCCTGCATCTGGCTGCTCTTGAGGATGGTAGCAACACTGGATGGTTGCCAGCACTTTGGAGTCATGCCAACAAATTGCTGGCCACTCTCATCGGAGCGTCAAAGATAGCCAGCTCCTCAGGGAGGAACAGAAAAAGGCAGACCTCCCAGAACACTGTTTGAAACAAGATGTTGGGACCAGGTGGAACTCCACCTTAGATATGCTAAAGCGTATCCTGGAACAGAAAAATGCAATTCACGCAATGTCACATCACCATTTCCTTGGTAGTAACAGAACACTGGGCAGGGCTGACTGGGCCCTGATGGAACAGGTAGTGACAGTCCTCACACCTTTCCATGCTTTGATGGAAATTTTAAGCAAAGGAAATGCTAGCCTGGCAGAAGTCATTTCCCTCTTCACGCACCTCTCCTTAAAAATGGACAATTTCCAGTCATCCTCAGTCTTCCTTCTTCTTTCAAATTTAGCTACATCCATACTTCATCTACTTCGTCCATAGTACCATAGGCTAAATGCCCACCATACCCTGTTCCACCATCTTCATTTAGACCCTGGAAATTGTTCCATTCATTTAATTTTCATTTTTTATTGTATTTTTAAAGGTATTTTAAAGTCTCCAAATAATTTGGACTGTTGTCGACTTTCATCCGAGTTGAACAGGCCGGATACGAATTGTGGCGTCGATGAATGGAAAAAAAATTAGTCCAACAGCGAATTTTACAGAAAATTTGTGCTGTGGTCAAGTCTATTCAAACTCTTGTTTTTTTGCTTTGATTTCTCATAAGTTGATTTTACTTGTACCTGCTGGCTGAACAATATTACTATATGAGATACCATCTTTTTCTCATTTCACTGATCTAAATGGGACTTTTAACACCATAAATGCTAGAAAGGTTTCTAATGCTCTGCACTGGAGACCTCTCTAGCACCGGAGGAGTTAAAACTCAAATTGAAATCAATGGAAACATATTTGTCACCTACAGTGCAATCCATTTTGCTTCAGAATTACTTCATTCTTTGTTTTTATGGCCCTTCATTAGTTTAACTGAAGAATTATACATGGCACTTGCATTTATAGAATTTTCCATTCAAACTGTTGAAGGCTATCTCCTTTTGTAATGGTTCTAAAAACTATTTTTGTCACAGTAAAATCCCTTACTTTAAATTAAAACTTCTGTGAAACCCTAAAAAATCAAAAGCTTTAACCCCTCAGGTGCTAGAGAGGTCTACAATGCATTGGTTAAAAATAATTTGGAAACCTCTTTAGCATCCAAGGTGTTCTGATAATATCAATATTAAATATCCTTGAATGTTAGATGGTACCAGTAGTAACTTATTATTAAAATATTATGTTGAAATGCGGTTTGTGAAATGTTTCAATCTTTCATACGTCCATTGATAGTCACAAAACACAGACGTTGTGTAACTGACATTACTAAAAATTACTCCAGGGAACCCATTGTACTTTTGGGAACCTTTGGGTTCTGCATTAGTCTGAGAACAACTGCACAGCTTCTTTCTACTATAGATAGTGTTTCCATTTACATAATAAAAGTTAGACTGCAAGAGCTTAAAGGGATAGTAATATTTTGTTTTAACTTTATTTTATTTTGTAGGCATTAAAAAAACAAGAACGATATAAGTCTTATCTCTCAAACCTTTATGGTTTATGAGATATTCACAAGCAAAGTTTCCCCCTCCCGCCCCTTTTACCTACTGTAAACAATCTCTTCTCAGATGTGGAATGCAGTCCATAGACTGGACAGATAACAGAAGGGGACACTCTTTTTCCTATGAAAACAATGAAATCCCTGCCCCCCATGACAAGTTTTTCAGCTTTTTCCATTATCTTAATTGAAGATTGTCCCTCTCTGCAGTCTACCTGGGCACCTCCCTTCTGCCCTGGCTAAGAAGTGTTACATCAGTAAAAGGGGCGGGAGGGGGACACTTTGCTTGTGAATATCTCTTAAACCATAAAGGTTTGAGAGATAAGACTTATATCATTCTTCATGTTTTTTTAATGCCTACAAAATAAAATAAAGTTAAAATGAAGTATTACTATCCCTTTAAGTAACTAAAACTAAACAATTTTAAAATGAAACATAAAAGTAAATTTAAAAAATGCAAAGGCATGTTCCATATGAGAACCTTATTTAATACAATTTTCAAAAAAGAACACTATGGCTTTAGTTAGTAATAATATTTATAATAATAAGCTCTATTGTTTTTATTTTTGAACACCAATGTTGGAGAGAGATTTATGTGAGTTTACTTGCAACACCTTCTTGCAATGTACAAAAAAAGGGCTTTAAATATTTTCAACTGTATTTCAATTAAATAAAGCTTTGTCCAGCAGACTCCCAATCTTGGAATTATATGCTTCATTAATAAACAGGGCAACACAGGTGGACTGAGAAACAATTCAGTTATTGAATGGTTCGCCATTTTTTTTCTTTCTCTGATGCCATATTGTAACTATATCAGTTTAGTCTATAACTTACCTACTGTTTCAGCTTGGATTTGGCCAAGCAGAGACAAGGACAAGGCTAGAAAAAAAAACACATACAAAGAATTATGAATATTTTCAAGAACTCCTATCAAACCCAACAGTCCACAACTGTTTGAGGATTTTGGAATTTATTGTCCTCAAATAGATGGAGAGCCAAAAGTTGGCTAACCCAGCACTAGAATAAAGATTCAATGGAGAATACGTGAAAATGTGGCAAACAAATTATGCTGCCTCCACCGTTACTATCTGTTTATCAAACAACTTTTACACAAATCATAGGTTTAAGAAGGATAGCCACACAATTTTGCCTTATAATATATTGTTAGAGAGCCCTAATATTTACAATTCTCATTCACACAAAAGGGTACAATTTATGGGGAGTTTAATAAGAAATGAATAGCACTTTCATTCTCACCGCAGATTAGACTCTCATTTATTTTACACCTCTTTTAGTGATCAATGGACTATTTCTGGGAAAGTTTTGTGTCTATTTTTACACATCTCAACCTGCTGTATATGCGATTTTGTTCCTAAATCAGAAAATCTACTATATAGACCCATCATTGATGGTCACTTGAGAAAATTTGTTTTTTGCTGCTACTGTACTTATTCATGTTTATTCTTGCAGCGTTGGCTATTTTCTCCTTTTACTCACCTAACATCAGCAGCTGTACCAATGACTGTGTGGCCCAGAACCCCATCTTCTAATCTTGTCTGCAATACATGAAAGTATAATGTCTATTTTAGAAGTTGGAAAAATTAATAGTATAGTGAACAGACAGTATGCCCCTCAGCTGTGCAAGATTGTAGAAGTGCTCTCACAGTCCATCAACTGGGAGCTAGGAACAGGGAAGATTTGATATCATATGTACAGTAAAGAAAATTAAGAGGAAGTAATAAGGGCAACATTTGATTTTGAATGTTAACACTAGACCGTGAATGTCTTCAAAGCAGTGCTTCTTAAAATGTTGGAGAATTCTCTAGCATGTTTGTAGCTAAATACATTTATAACAAAAGAATAATTTTACTAGATGACAGGAGGCTTCATATTTTGCTTTACTTCCTTTACTGAAACCTCCAATAGCAGCACAGTAACTCACATAGTAACAACCAATCACTCTCCTCCAATTCAGGTATCTCCTCCACCTGTGGTGGTGGTTCCAGTGGCAGATCAAGACCTGATAGATGAAGAGATTCGATCTCTTTTTTTCCAAAGACGCAGTTCTGTTTGCGCAGGACGAGACCGAGTTTTTCAGCAACATTTTTATCGTCAGGAAGAAACATTTGCTGGACCTAAACTTCTTTGTGGTTTATCGTCATTTCAAGAGATCGCCTGGTGAAAGGGGATTGATTAACTCATCTTGACCTAAAGGACGCTTATCTTTCCATCCCAATCAATCTCAGCTGTCGTCCTTTTCTACACTTTCGATGGCAAGGACATCCCTGCAAGTTTACATGTCTTCCTTTCGGCCTTAGTTCAGCTCTGTGGTGTTTCACGAAGCTACTGAAACCAGTAGTGACTTGTTTCAGGTCTCTGGGTACTGGCTGACTTATTTACCTCAACGACTTGTTGCTGTTTTGCAATGATGACTCCAGGATTCGATCCCAGACTCGCTTTGTGGTGCGTTTCCTTGAATCTTTGGGGTTTGTGGTCAACAAAGACAAATCGGCATTAGAAACAGAAAAAACAAGAGGGTCGCTCCTAGTATAACACAGTCAATAATAGATGTCCTTCACCAATTCACCACCATACTTACAATATACAAGACCACTGCAAGGGGTCAGTAGGACAGGTGAGGGATTCTGGACTGCCCTCACTCAGTCAATCCAGATTGGTCAGGATGCAGCTCTCCGGCAAAAGAAGACCTCTCGCAAGATCCTTAAACAGAAATAAAAAACAACGACCAGCAGGGGCGCAATCCTCCAACAATATATAAGAAATTAATTATATATAAAAAATATTACTCACTTATCAGACCTAACTGGCCTATAATAATAGAACCGGTCAGTATAGCGTCCAGGGAATAAACTATCCGCCCTGCTAGGAGTTCCACCTCCAGTACAAATAAAGTAGATCTGCTTGTATAAAAATGCAAATTTATTGCCAAAAATTCATAAAAAAACAATGCAATATAGCAATGCAATGTAACAATAAATATCAGCCAAACGGAACGCTCAACGCGTTTCGAAGCAAACAGCTTCTTTATCAAGAGCAATGGCTATAGATACAAAATTCAAATATGTATTTATTTTATTTTATACATATTTGAATTTTGTATCTATAGCCATTGCTCTTGATAAAGAAGCTGTTTGCTTCGAAATGCGTTGAGCGTTCAGTTTGGCTGATATTTATTGTTACATTGCATTGCTATATTGCATTGTTTTTTATGAATTTTTGGCAATAAATTAGCATTTTTATACAAGCAGATCTACTTTATTTGTACTGGAGGTGGAACTCCGAGCAGGGCGGATAGTTTATTCCCTGCACGCTATACTGACCGGTTCTATTATTATAGGCCGGTTAGGTCTGATAAGTGAGTAATATTTTTTATATATAATTCAATTCTTATATATTGTTGGAAGATTGTGCCCCTGCTGGTCGTTGTTTTTCAAATCGGCGTTAGAACTATCACAAGTGGTTCAAATTTTGGGATTCGAAATAGATTCCATTCAGTGTCTTCTTCACCTTACTTTGACAAAGATCACTGCGATCTGCAAGGAGATACGGAGGGTTCTGAATCTACAGCGTGTTCCCTTGAGGCTACTGGCTCGCATTGTGGGTCTGCTTTCCTCTTCCATTCAGGCAATTTTTCCAGGTCCGTTTTACTACCGGGCTATGCAGGGGTTGAAGGCGCTACATCTTCAAGCCGGTCATTCCTACAATCATCTGATAGAGCTGTCTCAAGAGGCTCGATCAGAACTCTGTTGGTGGCTTCTTCATATGCAGGCTTGAAACAGCAGAGCAGTTTTTGACCCTGAGCCAGACTTTGTTGTAGAATCAGACGCCAGCCTTTGAGGTTGGGGGGCCCACTGTGTGACTCGTCCACGGGAGGTCCTTGGTCAATGAACGAAGAAGGTCTTCACATCAATTGCTTGGAGCTGATCGCGGGATCATTTGCTATTCACAGTTTCACCAAAGACAAATCCAATTGCTGCATTTTATTAAGGATGGACAGCGTTTCCACAGTCCAGTATGTCAACAAGCTAGGAGGTGCGAGGTCACGGGATATGTCGGAAACGGCAAAGGACGTTTACGGATTTTGCTTCAATCGCAATATTTCTCTTCGGGCAAAGTATCTCCCGGGGACTTCAAATTTTACGGCAGATTGGTTTTCTCCACACTGGAGAGACAGCAGAGATTGGAAACTGGACGTGTCAGTGTTTCAGCAGCTGTGTCTCTTCAAAGGTCCCCTGCAGTTAGATCTGTTTGCTTCCAGGACCAATCAGCAACTGGCAGAGTAGTTCAGCTGGTTTCAGGATCTGGAATGCAAAGCGGTGGATGCATTTCTACAGATTTGGCCAAGATGGGGTGGTGTATGCCTTTCCCCCGTTTGCAATGCTGGCGAGGGTAATTCATCAGGTTCAAGTTCAGGAGGTGGACTTTCTGCTGGTTTCCTTGTTGTGGCTGAGTCAGCCGTGGTACCCGGACCTTCTGGAGTTGTTGTTCAAGGATCCATTTCTCTTTCCTTTCTTTCCTCTGCTGCTCAGAGATCATCAAGCAAGCCCTCATCCTCTCCTCATTCTTAGACCATCTGTGTTACGGTTTTTCTGACACTCAGACCAGGTTGTAAAGTAAAAACACAGTTTATTGAAACAGAATGATAAACAGTGCCCCTAGGGGCCAGTATAGGTAAAAACTAGTGTTGAGCGAGCACCCCGATGCTCGGGTGCTCGGGTGCTCTGACCGAGCACCGCCGGAGGCTCGAGTGCTCGGCCGAGCACCCGAGCCCCATTGAATCCAATGGGGCGACACGAGCATTACACCAGGCACCCCCTACTCTGATGAGGGGAGGGTGCCTGGTCAATGCCCCCCTTCATCTCCACAATGCCCCTCTTCCACAATGTCCCCCTTCCACAATGTCCCCCTTCCACAAAGTGCCCCTTCATCTCCGCAATGCCCCCTTCATCTCCGCAATGCCCCCTTCATCTCCGCAATGTCCCCCTTCCACAAAGTGCCCCTTCATCTCCGCAATGCCCCCTTCATCTCCGCAATGCCCCCTTCATCTCCGCAATGTCCCACTTCATCTCCGCAATGCCCCCTTCATCTCCGCAATGTCCCACTTCATCTCCGCAATGCCCCCTTCATCTCCGCAATGTCCCCCTTCCACAAAGTGCCCCTTCATCTCCGCAATGCCCCCTTCATCTCCGCAATGCCCCCGTCATCTCCGCAATGTCCCACTTCATCTCCGCAATGCCCCCTTCATCTCCGCAATGTCCCCCTTCCACAAAGTGCCCCTTCATCTCCGCAATGCCCCCTTCATCTCCGCAATGCCCCCTTCATCTCCGCAATGTCCCACTTCATCTCCGCAATGCCCCCTTCATCTCCGCAATGTCCCACTTCATCTCCGCAATGCCCCCTTCATCTCCGCAATGTCCCCCTTCCACAAAGTGCCCCTTCATCTCCGCAATGCCCCCTTCATCTCCGCAATGTCCCCCTTCCACAAAGTGCCCCTTCATCTCCGCAATGCCCCCTTCATCTCCGCAATGCCCCCGTCATCTCCGCAATGTCCCACTTCATCTCCGCAATGCCCCCTTCATCTCCGCAATGTCCCCCTTCCACAAAGTGCCCCTTCATCTCCGCAATGCCCCCTTCATCTCCGCAATGCCCCCTTCATCTCCGCAATGTCCCACTTCATCTCCGCAATGCCCCCTTCATCTCCGCAATGTCCCCCTTCATCTCCGCAATGCCCCCTTCATCTCCGCAATGTCCCCCTTCCACAAAGTGCCCCTTCATCTCCGCAATGCCCCCTTCATCTCCGCAATGCCCCCTTCATCTCCGCAATGCCCCCTACCTCCAGTCCCTGGTGGTCCAGCGGAGCGTCTGCAAGATCTGTGCCTCCTCCGGCACAGATCCCTTCCACCCGAACATGGCGGGCGAGCACATGGCGGTACTCGTACCGCCATGTGCCGAGCAGAGAGATGCCCGAGCCGATCCGAGCATCGGCCGAGCATGCTCGCTCAACACTAGTAAAAACGATACTGACAAATATAGACAAAGAATAGGCAATATCAACAGAGGATTAATATAGCTACAGACTGTAGCTACTCAAAGGGTTAACAGGAGCAACTGGTGAGGCTCAGGCTAGATTGGCCAACGCCCAGGAGATATATCAGTCTCTGGAGAACAGTCTCTAGATGTAGAACAGGAACACAGGATCAGCACTGTATCACTCTCTAAGCAGAAGCAGGATGCACCCCTGTTGCTCTGAGCTGAGCCAGTACCACCACCGTGGGCTAGGAGGAATGCTACTGCCAAATCTGATGTAACCAGAATAAGAATTGCCCAGAATGAGTAGTGAGTAACCCTGCGTGTGCCAAGAATGGTATACAAGCCCTTGGGATGCCACAGTAGATAGTAGTTGCCCAAGCTATGAAGAGCCGATGTACAGAGCAGTGCAGCTGGTACTGTACACTTTAAGAGAAAGAGATACGGGCCCAGACACCCTTCCGGTGTCACACAGAATCCTACAGCAAGAGCGAACAGACTGCCGGCGCCTACCAGCGTGATCGCGGTGCACCCCGAACACCGGACAAGCGGAGCTCTGCAAGGACTGGTATAGCGTCAAGAGGAGACTCAAAGTGTAACGGCTCAGAGAATCAACAGAAGCTTGGCAAGCTAACAAGTGGCACGTAATCAAAGACTACAGGCACTGCAAGGGTTAATCTGGTACATTTAAAAGAGCAATGCTCAGCGAGTACAAGGCAGGCAACCTCGGCTACAGCTAAATGAGCAAGAGAGGAAGCAGAGAACAGTCCAGAATGTCACCAGCGGGACCGGAGGACACTGGAGCAGCAACCGGACAGGAGCGATAACTGGAACCGGATGACAGAGTCACAGGAACACCACCGGAGAGCGGATCAATCACGGAGCAGGATCAGGAGCCAGAACCGGGCGATTTCAGGGGTTCCTAGTCGGTCGAGGGCTTATCGCAGGAGACAAGGGACCTTTGTGGGACTCATGGGCTCCTGGTAGAATACAATGCTATCCTTCCGCATGGAACACCTGAGCTAGCTGGTGTGTGGAGAGGGATTGCAATCCCTTTATGGCACCTGTGGCTGCAATCTTGAATTTTTTGTCATTTCAGTTTTCTCTGGGTCAGTCTTACCAGTCTATTAATGTTATGCGATCAGCCATCTTAGCAGCGCATGTCCCAGTTTCTGGTATTCCTGTGGGCCGTGATCTGTTAGTGTGCCATCTGCTACGTGGTATTAAATTGGACAGACCTTCGGCACCCTAATATTCTAAATTTTGGGATGTGGATACTGTTCTGCGTTTTTTGAGGAATTGGCTGAAGAACCAGTTGTTGTCTCTTCGTCAGATTTCAGTGAAGTTGACGTTGTTGGTTTGTTTATTGTCCTTTCTTTGAGTCTCGGATGCTAGGGCTTTTGACGTGGATGGTTTCGCTGTCCTCCCAGAGGGAGTGTCTTTTTCTATTTCCCATCCCACAAAAACTGATTCCTCTTCGGTTTTTTACCCCTTTTTTACGGAGGTTCCGCAGCTCTGCGTAGTGGAGGTATTACCTCGTTATGTGGAGGTCATGTCTGCTTTACGCTCCTTGCTATCGGGGCAGCTGCTGGTATTGTACATGAAACCTTATAGACCGGTTTCCTCTACCACCTTAGCTAGGTGGATACATTGGATCGTATCTTTGGCAGGAGTGGATCCCAGTTTTGGTGCTCACTCAGTGCGGGTGCGGCGGCAACGTGGGCAGCATCAGCAGGAGTGTCTATTGTGGACATTTTACACTCTGCTGACTGGTCTAGGGAAGATACTTTTTGTGTTTTTTATTTCCACCCTGTGGATCATGCAAAATATGAAGCCTCCTGTCATGTAGTAAAATTGGAGATCATGATAAGGTAGCGTAATTATGATCTTAATTTTAGTAATAACGGGAGGCGAATATTTTCCCTCCCTTCCCGCCCTGGTGTTGTTATTCTACTATGGGTAAGTATTGGAGGGGGTTGTTGATACATTTTGGTACTCATGGGTTTTTTGCTACATTGGTTTTCTGACTGCTGCTATGTTACATTGTTAGAAACATGATGCCATTGCAGTTGTCTTTCACAGTTTTCTTTTATTTCAGTGTGATCTCAGCTTCGGATGATGGCAGTGGATTGTTACGGATTGGATCTTTGGGCACAAGAGATGGCTGTCAGGATGCTGGATGTTTTAATATTCAGTTGTATTATAGTACTTCTCTGTTTTACTTTTTGTTGTTCAAAGAAAGAGGAGTGGCTTATCTGAACCAGGGCTTATATTAGCTGGTTCCATTTTTTCTGATTGGTTGTTACTATGTGAGTTCCTGTGCTGCTATTGGAGTTTTCAGTAATGGAAGTAAAGCAAAATATTCACCTCCTGTCATTACTAAAATTAATATTATAAGTACACCACATTAGCATAATCTCTAATTACAGTTTTCTTTTAGAATGCTTCCCTGACCTTGAAAAAATAATGTGGGAGAACAATACCTGTAACTGTCAGTTTAAAGGCATGTTTGGGTGTCTTCATCACAGCTTGAAAGTCTGAGAGTGCATGAGTTTGGTAAAATAAAAGCAAGAGGTGCAGTTCTGGAGCAAACCAATTGTTCCATAGAGGACAAATATAAACTCCCCAAATTCTCTTTGATATAAATTGGAATTTTTATACATTAAGGACAAGATGAAAATGTAACACATTGTTTGCAATGTATTGCACACCCCTCTAGTCCTTAACAGATTAACCCCTATAATGTTAGAGAGTTCTCCAGTGCAATGAAAAGCAATGTGTTGGAGATCTCTCTAGTATTCCAGTGGTGAAAAACCTCACTTAAATAAACTGGATTTTTTATTCATCACTTATTATGCAGTTGGTGTCCCCCAGAATTGTTCAACTTTGCTGTTATAAATATGTCCATTTAAATCATCTGAGTATGTTAACATGGGCTATATAATCAGAATCACATGTGAGTGCAGCTTGTTGCAACGTTGATGTAATAGTGTGCTTTACAACCATCAATTCTGTATTATATGGGGTTCACTTGGATCACAATGGAATCACACTAATATTACTATTCTATTTCTAAGGTATTTTTGATCAGCTGTTTATAGCAAGAGCAAGGGATCAGAAGGAAAAAAATAACAAATTTTACCTCAATATAAATCACATATAAATCAGATCAAACAATGCATGAAAATCCAACAAAATAATCCCCCACTGGAGCTTTAGCCCACTGAATTCATTGTTAATGAGCAGTATAGATCAAATGAAGCATTTCACCAGCACAGTATTAAATTATTAACATTAGAGAGATCAGGACAATATTACATTGTTACACCCTCTTGTAGGCAGAAACATTTGTGAATGTATTCATTTGTATGCTAAAGGCATCTCGTTACATGGATTTGTCTCTGTCTTCCAAGTGATTAAACATGAGAACCCCTCAGGCAGTACCTAGAAATGTTGCTGCCTCTGTATGCTAATATTATTTTTGCATGGTATCTGCTGTTGTCTGTGATTGATCATCCATATTTCAGGTCTATAGCAAAGTCATATCTCCTCACAGTAAACAACAGGCTTAATTAAAACGTCTCTCTATATATTTGTTTGTGTATTACATAAAATACACCTAAGTTCTTCTGATAAATAAATTTAGCTCATGGATATTAGTGACCTCTCCAATGCAAAGGTTTTGAAATGTCTCTAGAGTCCAACAAGTAAAGAACCATTAATTCTTCTTTCATCTCTTTTTGTTTTTATTTCGTTATTTTAAATGGATGTTTAATGAACATTTCTTTAAAGAGACACTACAGGTCATGATTATAATTAACTCATTCTTCTTTTCTTCCCCCTCCCCAAATGCTTTTATGTGTAGAAAATACTAGTTAAACAGAAAAACAAACAAGTGAATCAGGACAAGAAGCATCAATAAAAAAAACATCAGATCATGTATAGAAGACTTAAACTGTACCTGTCACAAAATCTTGCTGTGCAGAAATGTAGTCTGCATGAACTACAGCTGATTTATACACAGAAAATAGTTCGCTTACTCATACCAATTAGATTCAATGACGCAATGGATTATTCTTTTGTAATCCTTATTGCCACATATTCTATCGTCTTAGATTTTGAAATCTACATTTAAATAAGTGCAATAAAACAATGCTAGCTTCATTTCTGCTTTCAAGTACACACAGTTGTATTTCTATCTGTTCTTTTTGTTGGATACTTGTCACACAATTTAATGTTGTAATAGTTCTACAATATATTAAATGTTTTAAGGAAGCATACAGTAAATTAAACTGATATATGTGTCAATTTCTTGATGGCGCAATATGGACCCATGAGTTTTTGTTTGTTTTTTTTAAGGATAGTAACACTTAATATTGAAAAAAATATATTGCACACAGATTTTCATCTAGTAAGCACACATCTATTTTATGAAAAGGTGGGCTGACATATATATACATATATATATATATTAATGTTGATATCCACTGTACACTGTGTGCACAATTATTAGGCCAGTGAGTGTTTTGATCATATCATCATTTTTATGGATATTTTCCAACTCCAAACTGTATAAACTTGAATGCTTATTGGATTTAAGCATATCAAGTGATGTGTATTTGTGTAATGAGAGAGGGTGTGGCCTAAGGAGATGAACACCCTATGTCAAGGTGTGCATAATTATTAGGCAGCGTCATTTCCTCAGGCAAAATGGGCAGAAAAAGAGATATAACTGACTCTGAAAAGTCAAAAATTGTAAAAAGTCTTTCAGAGGGATGCAGCACTCTTGAAATTGCTAAGATATTGGGGCATGATCACAGAACCATCAAACATTTTGTTGCAAATAGTCAACAGGGTCGCAAGAAAAGTGTTGAGAAAAAAAAAATGCAAATTAACTGCCAGAGATTTGAGAAGAATCAAACATGAAGCTATCAGGAACCCATTATCCTTTAGTGCTGTCATATTCCAGAACTGCAACCTACCTGAAATGTCCAGAAGTACTAGGTGTTCAGTGCTTAGAGACATGGCCAAAGTAAGGAAGGCTGAAACATGACCTCCACTGAAAAAGACACATAAGTTGAAACATCAAGACTCGGCCAAGAAATATCTGAAGACAGATTTTTAAAAGGTTTTATGGACTGATGAGATGAGAGTGACTCTTGACGGTCCAGATGGATGGGCCAGTGGCTGGATCAGTAACAGGCATAGAGATGCCAGTAAGGTGGAGGAGGGGTACTGGTATGGGCTGGTATTATCAAAGATGAGCTAATTGGACCTTTTGAGGTTGAAGATGGACTCAAACTCAACTCCCAAACCTACTGCCAGTTTTTAGAAGACACTTTCTTCAAGCAGTGGTACAGGAAAAAGTCTGCGTCTTTCACATGCATCGAAGTACTCCACTGCGTGGCTAGCCATGGCCCCCTTCCTCACCTGACCTAAACCCTATTGAGAACTTGTAGTCCCTTCTTAAATGGCAGATTTACGCTGAAGGAAAACAGTATACCTCTCTGAGTAGTGTCTGGGAGGCTGTGGTTGCTGCTGCACAAAAAGATGATCGTCAACAGATCAAGAAACTGACAGACTCCATGAATGGAAGGCTTATGACTGTTATTGAAAAGAAGGGTGGTTATATTGGTCGCTGATTTTTTTTTTTTTTTGAAACGTCACAAATGTCTATTTGTAAATTATGAGTTATTTGTTTAGTATTCTCACTTTAATGGATGAAAATAAACATGTAAGATGAGAAAATTATCATTTTTCATTTAGTTGCATAATAATTTTGCACACTAATAGTTGCCCAATAATGGTGCACACATAGATATTCTCCCAAGAAAGCCAAAACCTCACTTTTACTTTCTTAAATGTTCAGGTATTGGACCTAGTGATAACTAATAACACAGAAATGGTATCCAATATTAAGGTAAGAGAATATTTGGGAAACAGCGATCACAACATGGTTACATTTGAGATTAGTCTGGCAAAGCAAAACTGTTCAGGTTCAACCAAAACTCTTAATTTTAAAAAAGCTAACTTCAAATTGTTAAGGGCTTCAAAGCAACACACAGACTGGGATATTTTATTTAAAGGCAAAAATACTGAGGAAAAATGATCAGAATTCAAATTTAGGTTGCTGAAATGTACCCAACAGTATATACCAATGGGGAACAAATGCAAAAGAAGTAAGTCACAGCCAATGTGGTTAACTGCACATGTAAAGAAGGAAATGGCAAGGAAAAAATGCATTCAAATTATTTAAGTCTGAAGGAACTGAACAATCTTTCTTAAAATACAGGGAATGCAACAAAGATTGCAAAAAGGCAATTAGGGTAGAAAAAATAGATAATAAAACTTGAATTGCAAGGGAAAGCAAGACTAATCCAAAAAGATTTTCAAATATATAAATAGCAAAACACTTAAGAGGGAGTGCACTGGACCATTCAAAAATTAGATGGGTGAATTGATTACTGAGGATAAGGAAAAGGCCAATGTTTTAAACATGTTCTTTGCATCAGTGTACACAAGGGAGCAAGGAATGGTAGAAGAATCTCCACAAGTAACAAATAAAACAATAAATTATCAGATATTGAGTTAACTCAAGAAGATGTCATGGGCAGACTGAACAAAATTAAGACCGACAAAGCACCGGGTCGTGATGGTATACATCCAAGGGTTCTTCAGGAACTTAATGCAGTGTTAGCAAAACCCCTATATTTACTCTTTAAAGATTCTATCACCACAGGCTTATTGCCACAGGATTTTCGAAGAGCTAACATAGTGCCTCTATTTAAGAAGGGAACTAAAACAGAACCTGGGAATTATAGACCTGCGAGTTTGACCTCTGTAGTGGGAAAACTGCTAGAAGGGATAATAAGGGACTATATTCAGGATTACAATACAAAACATAAAATCATTAGCATGAATCAACATGGTTTTATGAAGAATAGATCATGCCAAACTAATCTTTTCAGCTTCTATGAGGAAGTAAGCAGCAACCCTGACAATGGCAAGGCAGTAGATGTAGTATATCTAGACTTTGAAAAGGCATTTGATACAGTGCCACACAGAAAGCTGGTGTATAAAATAAGGAAACTGGAGCTAGGAGATAACCTTTGCAATTGGGTACAAAACTGGTTGAAGGATAGGGAACAGTGTGTGGTTGTAAATGGAAAATTCTCCAATACAGTTAAAGTGGAGAGTGGAGTACCTCAGGGTTCAGTATTAGGTCCGCTGCTTTTTAACATGTTTATAAATGACCTGGAAATAGATATAGAAAGCAAAATATCAATATTTGCAGATGATACTACATTATGCAAGGTCATTAATTCAGAGCAGGCTATTTTCTCTCTACAGAGGGACTTACATACAATGTCAGATTGGGCAAACAAATGGAATATGAAGTTTAATGTGGGGAAGTGTAAAGTCATGTATTTGGGAAGAAACAATCCCAAGGCTACTTATGAACTTAATGGAATCATTTTAAGGGACTCATTGATAGAGAAAGACCTAGGTATTAGTGTTGAGCGAGCATGCTCGGCCGATGCTCGGATCGGCTCAAGCATCGCTCTGCTCGGCACATGGCGGTACTCGTACGAGTACCGCATGTGCTCGCCCGCCATGTTCGGGTCTCCTCCCCGCACGTTTCGCGGCTGCTGCACAGCCAATAAACGTGCAGGGAGGCTCTGACATCAGTGTAATGCCAGCAGCCATGTTGGCTGCTGGCATTACACTGATTGGCTGGCCAGAACCCGTGGTCGGGTGCTGTATAGCACCTGACCAGCGAGTTCGGCTCAGTCTTAGCCAGGGAGAGATGAGGATAGGAAGGGAAAGTCAGTGTAGGGAGAAGACAAGCAAATTTGTTAAAAAAAAGACCCAAAAGTCCTTTTTAGGACTACTGTGTGTGGGGGCAGCAGTTTATTTTGTGTGGGGGGAAAAAAAACAAAACAAAAAAAAAATTCATATATTCTGTTTAGTGTGCAAAGTTGCAGATTAGAGCACATTCTGTTTAGTGTGCAAAGTTGCAGATTAGAGCACATTCTGTTTAGTGTGCAAAGTTGCAGATTAGAGCACATTCTGTTTAGTGTGCAAAGTTGCAGATTAGAGTACATTCTGTTTAGTGTGCAAAGTTGCAGATTAGAGCACATTCTGTTTAGTGTGCAAAGTTGCAGATTAGAGCACATTCTGTGTACTGTGTACAGTTGCAGAATAGGAAGAAATACTGTTAAGTCTTCAAACTGTAAAATATCAAAGTCACATATTCCATTCAGTGTGCGTCACCGCAGTTTAGCAGCACATTCTGTGTACTGTGCACAGTTGCAGAATAGGAAGAAATACTGTTAAGTCTTCAAACTGTAAAATATCAAAGTCACATATTCCATTCAGTGTGCGTCGCCGCAGTCTAGCAGCACATTCTGTGTACTGTGCACAGTTGCAGAATAGGAAGAAATACTGTTAAGTCTTCAAACTGTAAAATATCAAAGTCACATATTCCATTCAGTGTGCGTCACCGCAGTTTAGCAGCACATTCTGTGTACTGTGCACAGTTACAGAATAGGAAGAAATACTGTTAAGTCTTCAAACTGTAAAATATCAAAGTCACATATTCCATTCAGTGTGCGTCGCCGCAGTCTAGCAGCACATTCTGTGTACTGTGCACAGTTGCAGAATAGGAAGAAATACTGTTAAGTCTTCAAACTGTAAAATATCAAAGTCACATATTCCATTCAGTGTGCGTCACCGCAGTTTAGCAGCACATTCTGTGTACTGTGCACAGTTGCAGAATAGGAAGAAATACTGTTAAGTGTTCAAACTGTAAAATATCAAAGTCACATATTCCATTTAGTGTGCATCGCCGCAGTTTAGCAGCACATTCTGTGTACTGTGCACAGTTGCAGAATAGGAAGAAATACTGTTAAGTCTTCAAACTGTAAAATATCAAAGTCACATATTCCATTCAGTGTGCGTCACCGCAGTTTAGCAGCACATTCTGTGTACTGTGCACAGTTGCAGAATAGGAAGAAATACTGTTAAGTCTTCAAACTGTAAAATATCAAAGTCACATATTCCATTCAGTGTGCGTCGCCGCAGTCTAGCAGCACATTCTGTGTACTGTGCACAGTTGCAGAATAGGAAGAAATACTGTTAAGTCTTCAAACTGTAAAATATCAAAGTCACATATTCCATTCAGTGTGCGTCACCGCAGTTTAGCAGCACATTCTGTGTACTGTGCACAGTTGCAGAATAGGAAGAAATACTGTTAAGTCTTCAAACTGTAAAATATCAAAGTCACATATTCCATTCAGTGTGCGTCGCCGCAGTCTAGCAGCACATTCTGTGTACTGTGCACAGTTGCAGAATAGGAAGAAATACTGTTAAGTCTTCAAACTGTAAAATATCAAAGTCACATATTCCATTCAGTGTGCGTCACCGCAGTTTAGCAGCACATTCTGTGTACTGTGCACAGTTGCAGAATAGGAAGAAATACTGTTAAGTCTTCAAACTGTAAAATATCAAAGTCACATATTCCATTCAGTGTGCGTCGCCGCAGTCTAGCAGCACATTCTGTGTACTGTGCACAGTTGCAGAATAGGAAGAAATACTGTTAAGTCTTCAAACTGTAAAATATCAAAGTCACATATTCCATTCAGTGTGCGTCACCGCAGTTTAGCAGCACATTTTGTGTACTGTGCACAGTTACAGAATAGGAAGAAATACTGTTAAGTCTTCAAACTGTAAAATATCAAAGTCACATATTCCATTCAGTGTGCGTCGCCGCAGTCTAGCAGCACATTCTGTGTACTGTGCAGAGTTGCAGAATAGGAAGAAATACTGTTAAGTCTTCAAACTGTAAAATATCAAAGTCACATATTCCATTCAGTGTGCGTCGCCGCAGTCTAGCAGCACATTCTGTGTACTGTGCACAGTTGCAGAATAGGAAGAAATACTGTTAAGTCTTCAAACTGTAAAATATCAAAGTCACATATTCCATTCAGTGTGCGTCACCGCAGTTTAGCAGCACATTCTGTGTACTGTGCACAGTTACAGAATAGGAAGAAATACTGTTAAGTCTTCAAACTGTAAAATATCAAAGTCACATATTCCATTCAGTGTGCGTCGCCGCAGTCTAGCAGCACATTCTGTGTACTGTGCACAGTTGCAGAATAGGAAGAAATACTGTTAAGTCTTCAAACTGTAAAATATCAAAGTCACATATTCCATTCAGTGTGCGTCACCGCAGTTTAGCAGCACATTCTGTGTACTGTGCACAGTTGCAGAATAGGAAGAAATACTGTTAAGTCTTCAAACTGTAAAATATCAAAGTCACATATTCCATTCAGTGTGCGTCGCCGCAGTCTAGCAGCACATTCTGTGTACTGTGCACAGATGCAGAATAGGAAGAAATACTGTTAAGTTTTCAAACTGTAAAATATCAAAGTCACATATTCCATTCAGTGTGCGTCACCACAGTTTAGCAGCACATTCTGTGTACTGTGCACAGTTGCAGAATAGGAAGAAATACTGTTAAGTCTTCAAACTGTAAAATATCAAAGTCACATATTCCATTCAGTGTGCGTCACCGCAGTTTAGCAGCACATTCTGTGTACTGTGCACAGTTGCAGAATAGGAAGAAATACTGTTAAGTCTTCAAACTGTAAAATATCAAAGTCACATATTCCATTCAGTGTGCGTCACCGCAGTTTAGCAGCACATTCTGTGTACTGTGCACAGTTGCAGAATAGTAAGAAATACTGTTAAGTCTTCAAACTGTAAAATATCAAAGTCACATATTCCATTCAGTGTGCGTCACCGCAGTTTAGCAGCACATTCTGTGTACTGTGCACAGTTGCAGAATAGGAAGAAATACTGTTAAGTCTTCAAACTGTAAAATATCAAAGTCACATATTCCATTCAGTGTGCGTCACCGCAGTTTAGCAGCACATTCTGTGTACTGTGCACAGTTGCAGAATAGGAAGAAATACTGTTAAGTCTTCAAACTGTAAAATATCAAAGTCACATATTCCATTCAGTGTGCGTTACCGCAGTTTAGCAGCACATTCTGTGTACTGTGCACAGTTGCAGATTTGCAGCACATATTCCGTGTAATATGAAGAAGGCGGGTAAAAAGGGACGGGGAAGTGGACGTGATCCTGATAGTTCAGGACGCGGGTCAGGACGCGTAGAAACTGTGCCTGGTGCCAGAGTACAAGAAAGAAAGACATCCACCATACCTAGCTTCATGTCTCATTTTACAGGGCGTCGCAGGACATCACTCTCGAGGTCCGACCACTGCGAACAGGTGGTCGGTTGGATGTCAGCTGATACTGCTTCCAGTCGGTTAAGCACCACCCTGTCTTCCACCAAGTCCACTCTCAGTAGCCAAGAGTCTGGTCAACATAATCCTCACTCTGATCATCCTTCCTCCCACCATAGACGGTCTGGTCAAAGAAGTGATACCACACTGGGATATAGTGAGGAGCTCGTCTCATCACCAATCCTTCATTTGACCCTCTCTCCAAGCACGCTTGCAGAGGAACATGACATCTTGTGCCCTGATTCACAACCTCTAGAGGGTACCCAATCACAAGAAGATGACAGATGTGAACGGCATTTAAGGTCAAAGGAAGTAGTGAATGATGATGATGATGAGACACAGTTGCCATTAAATCAACCACTATTACTGTCTCAAGACCTTGTTGAGGAGGATGATATACAGTTGTCAATGACTGAGTATGTGGTGGGATCAAGACATGAGGAGGATGATCAGAGTGAGGAAGTGGAGGTGGACTTGGTGGACGATGAGGTGACTGACCCCACCTGGGAAGGTGTAGAGCCGAGCGATGGCAGCAGTCCTGAGGGTGAGCCATCTGCAGCACCGCAACAGGCTGGAAGAGGCAGTGGTGTGGCTACAGAAAGAAGGCGGACCGCACCAAACCGGCCCGCAAATGTTCCACGGAGCACCCCCTTGCGTAAATCTACCTTGCCAAGGGGTAGGTGTTCCGCGGTATGGTGTTTTTTTAAGGAAAGTGCGGACGACAAAAGAATTGTAGTTTGCAACCTGTGCCACACCAGAATGAGCCGAGGCATGAACACTAGAAACCTCACCACCACCAGCATGATCCGACACATGGCATCCAAGCACCATAATAAGTGGGAGGAACGCCTGGATCGCCCATCTGTGTCTGCAGGCCACACCACTGCCTCCTCTTCCCCTGTTTTCGGTGCCGGCCAATCGCCTGTCGAAGGCGCAGGCCCGCATACCTCCCGCCCTGCACCTGTACCATCTGAAGCACCATCAGCGACCACATCCACTTCCCTGTCCCAGCGCAGCGTCCAAATGTCGTTACCCCAGGCATTTGAGCGCAAGCGAAAATACCCAGCCACCCACCCACAGGCCATAGCACTAACCTCACACCTTTCCAAATTACTGGCCATCGAAATGCTGCCATTTAGGCTTGTGGAGACTGAGTCCTTCCGCAGCCTGATGGCAGCAGCTGTCCCTCGGTACGCGGTCCCCAGCCGCCACTACTTTTCCCGGTGTGCCATCCCCGCATTACACCACCATGTGTCCCGTAACATCACCCTTGCCCTGACCAACGCAGTTACTGGGAAGGTCCACTTAACGACTGACACATGGACAAGTGCTTGTGGCCAGGGACGCTACATTTCCCTGACGGCACACTGGGTGAATGTCGTGGAGGCTGGGAGCGACTCGGACCCTGGGATGGCACGGGTGCTACCCACGCCGAGGATTGCGGGCCTTACCTCCATCAGGGTTTCCGCCAGCACCTACGTTATTGGCTCCTCCTCCTCCGTTTCCACCTCCGAATTCTCTGCACGCAGCGCCACTCACCCATCAGCCGGTAGCTGGAAGCAGTGTAGCACTGCAGTGGGGAAGCGTCAACAGGCCGTGCTGAAGCTGATCTGCCTTGGGAACAAACAGCACACGGCCTCAGAGCTATTGCAGGGGATTAGTCACCAGACCGAGCAGTGGCTCTCGCCACTCAACCTGCAACCAGGCATGGTTGTGTGTGATAATGGGCGTAACTTGGTGGCGGCTTTGGAGCTCGGCAAGCTCACACACGTACCATGCCTAGCGCATGTATTTAATTTAGTGGTTCAGCGATTTCTAAAAACCTACCCCAATGTGCATGATCTCTTGACCAAGGTGCGCCGCGTGTGTGCACATTTCCGTAAGTCATCTACAGCTTCAGCCGGCCTGTTGAAGCTGCAGCAGCGCTTACAATTGCCAGCTCACCGGCTGCTGTGTGACGTGAGCACGCGCTGGAACTCCACCTTCCACATGTTGGCCCGGCTTTGTGAGCAGCAGAGGGCAGTAGTGGAGTACCAGCTGTTACACGGTCGTCGCCTCTCCGTTCAACTTCCTGTAATCAGAAGTGAGGAGTGGGAATGGATGTCAGACCTCTGTGAGGTTTTACGCAATTTTGAGGAATCGACACAGATGGTGAGCGGCGATAACGCTATTATCAGTGTAACCATCCCACTTCTGTGTCTACTGAAACGCTCGCTGCTCACAATTAAAACTGACGCTTTGCATGTGGAAGAGGTGGAAATGCGGGAGGAAGAGCTTACACAAGGTGATAGCCAGAGCACCCTCACTTCGTCTTCTCAGCGACAATTGGAGGAGGCGGAGAAGGAGGAGGAAGACACGGTTGCCTCCGCTACAGAGGGTAGCCATGGAACTTTAGTTCCATCTCTTCAGCGTGGGTGGGCAGAAGAGGAGGAAGAGGATGAGGAGATTGAGAGTCATCCTCCTGGTGAGGACAGCGAAATCTTGCCTGTTGGTACTCTGGCACACATGGCTGACTTTATGTTAGGCTGCCTTTCCCGTGACCCACGCGTTATATGCATTTTAGACAACACGGATTACTGGGTGTTCACCCTTCTGGACCCCCGCTACAAAGAGAATTTCTCATCTCTCATTCCTCCAGTGGAGAGGACAAGCAAAATGGTGCAATACCAGAAGGTTCTTGTTGAAAAATTGCTCCAAAATTTTCCATCTGACAACGCTGGCGGCAGAGTACGTGCTACCTTGGCCAACCGAGAAGGGGAGAAAAGGGGAGCACACAGCAGTTCCGACAAAGGCAGGGCAACACTCTCCAAGGCGTGGGACACCTTCATGACACCCCGCCAGCACCCTCACCCTGATGCGCAGCCTAGTGTCACAAGGAGGGAAAAGTTTTGGAAGATGGTGAAGGAGTACGTAGCAGACCGTGTCAGCGTCCTCAATGATCCCTCTGTGCCTTACAACTACTGGGTGTCCAAGCTGGACACGTGGTATGAACTGGCACTCTACGCCTTGGAGGTGCTGGCCTGCCCTGCCGTCAGCTTTCTGTCTGAGCGGGTATTTAGTGCTGCTGGTGGCATCATAACAGATAAGCGTATCCGCATTTCCACCGACAATGCTGATAGGTTGACACTTATAAAAATGAACAAGGCCTGGATTTCCCCTGACTTCTCCACTCCACTGGAGGAAAGCCCCGGGGGAACATAAACTCACTTTATATATGTTATTTACAATGATGGGAATACTCTGTATTCCCATTCACCCCTTCCACCCAAAAAACGGGTATATGGTTGACTCTTAATCTTCTCATCCTCCTCCTCCTCTTCCATATGCCCTGTGATATAATTTTTATATAGGGCCAGCTCACCAGCGGGCCCTGTGATATAATTTTTATATAGGGCCAGCTCACCAGCGGGCCCTGTTTGACAATTTTTGTATAGGTCAGCTCACCAGCGGGCCTTCTCATATAATGTTTTATTGGGTCAGCTCTCTAGCGGGCCCTCTCATATAATGTTTTATAGCGTCAGCTCACTAGCGGGCCTTCGCATATAATGTTTAGGATGGTCAGCTCCGCAGCAGACCCTCACCCATAATGTTTTAGATGGTCGGCTCAGCGCACGTTTCCCTCTTAATCATGGCCCCAGTTCAGAAAAATCGAGGAAATTTTTGGGAGAATTTGCCTCTGCGCACGTTTCCCTCTTAATCATGGCCTCAGTTCAGAAAAATCAAGGAAATTTTGGGAGAATTTGCCTCTGCGCACGTTTCCCTCTTAATCATGGCCTCAGTTCAGAAAAATCGAGGAAATTTTTGGGAGAATTTGCAGATGATATACAAGTAAATATACAGCAAATACTGTTTGGTAACAATTTTTCGCCTAAAGTCGTTTTTATTTTCCTTTTTGTGTGTTTTACGGTCAGTCTGTAAAAATGGCATACTACGGGCGAAAGATCGTTCCCAGCAGCGATGTTGGAGTCCAAGATGCATCCAGACATCCTCCCTATGCTGTCCCTGAACCATTTCTGTGGTGTTTCCATCATTTTCTTCCCTTTTCCTATGGACCAGGCACCCTCCCCTCATCAGAGCAGGGGGTGCCTGGTGTAATGCTCGAGTCCTCCCATTGACTTCAATGGGGCTCGGGTGCTCGGCCGAGCACTCGAGCCTCCGGGGGTGCTCGGTCAGAGCACCCGAACACCCGAGCATTGGGGTGCTCGCTCATCACTACTAGGTATCCTTGTCAAGTACAAACTTGGAAACAGTGACCAGTGTCAAACAGCAGTAGCAAAGGCAAACAAAATCCTGTCTTGCATAAATAGAGGTATCGAAGCAAGCGTGGATAACATTATTTTGCCATTATACAAATCTTTGGTAGGACCTCACCTTGAGTATGAAGTGCAGTTTTGGGCACCGGTTTTGAAAAAGGATGTACTAGAACAAGAGAGGGTAAAGAGAAGAGCAACAAAATTAATTAAGGGAATGGAGGACTTGACATATGAGGAACGGCTAGACAAACTTGGTTTATTTACTCTAGAGAAAAGACGACTGAGAGGAGACCTTGTCACATTGCACAAGTATATGAGTGGTCAATATAAGGATCTCTGCAGTGAGCTATTTATTCCAAGGCCTGATCAGGTGACCAGAGGACACCCCATTGAGATTAGAAGAAAGGAGGTTTAGACTTCAGCAGAGGAAGGGGTTTTTACAGTAAGGTCTATTAAATTGTGGAAATCATTTCCCAAGGAGGTGGTTATGGCAGATACAATGGATACATTTAAGAGAAGATTAGATACATTTCTTTCAAAAGAGAACATGGAGTTATTCTGTTTATCAGTAGGTAGATCAGGAAGGTCTGATAAAGACTAACTTAATTGGTAGCAGGAAAGCTATAAAATTCTCAGTTACTGGGGTATGAGGAGAAGGTTGAACTTGATGGACTTGTGTCTTTATTCAACCTAATTTACTATGTTACTAGAGTTAAGGTTTCTTAACTTTTCTGGATTGACGTAGAGCACTGTAGTTGTTCAATAATAAAATTAATCTTCAAAAATACAACTTGCCTAATAATTGTGTACAGAATGTGTATACTTACTAGTGTATAGAATTTTTCTTGTGTTACTATTTTCTTTTTTCTTTTTGATATTTTAAATGTATCTATTTTTTATACACATTTAGATGGATTTTTTAATTATTTTTTTTTCCATATTATATTTGCTGATATACGTGCCTTCTACTGATTATCACTATACTACACTTAGAGGAATCTCTTTGTGCTGTCCTCCCCATCCCTACTGTTTCTTTCTTGTTTTGCATGTGTTCTGGTGAAACGTAAGTGGATCTCCTACCCTTGCATTTATTTTGAGGACATGCTGCAAAATAGAGGGGAAATTTTGTATAAAGATTATGAACTATTAGGGATAACCACTTACCCTTCACATAGATTATTTTATGCTAGAGAATCATATCACATCACTTGTATACACACAAGTGATTTTGGTCACCTAGTGAAGTTCAAAGTTTTATTCAATGTTTTATTCACTTTTTCCCCCAAAAAAACCCTCTACTTCAGCTCACCAACGGTGTTCCCCCATTCTCCAATAGCGCAGTATCTACTTTTCTTCTTTTCAACATAGCTGTTGATAAACTGCTGTAGTGCCGGAGTCACCTTAACATTTGAAACCATGGAATTACAGAAAGCAAAAAGTTTCAGCTGCAATAACTTTTGAATACAATATCTTTCAGCACTGGTATCTGTATTTTAGCCAGTAGGAGAAACACAGGCAATAAATATTATTTCAGTATTTAACATTGCTGTCCCTTTATGTAAAGACTTATGATGTAGCTTTTTCTATTACAAGTACCTCCAGTGTGTGGGCTCTGCCTAGATAATTTATAGCACAGTGTGTGATAATAATGGCTCAGGACAAAAACGAATTAGCATAACGTGTAACCAACAGATAGTTGTTAAATTATCAAACTATTTAAGTTCCTTAGCTGAGGGACATCCTTGGGAGAGGAATTCCACAATTTAACGGACCTTACTGTAAAAAAACAAAAAAACAAACCCTTACTCTGCTGAAGTTGAAGCCTCCTTTCTAGGAAGGGCGAAAATATTTTCCTCAAACTGAAATCAGCGAATAATGGCACTTCTCGCTTGGAAAATAATTTCCCGCTTTTTCTGCTTTTTAGGGCTTTTTTCGCCTACCTCATTGTATATTGCAATCGATAGGAAGAAACATTTTTATCCACAACATGAAAGTTTTCTCTACTTTTCTACAGCCATATAAAAGGGTGTAAGGCTCTCACAACATGTCATTCTGTGTTTTTGAGAGGAGAGAGCAACACATTTTTTTGAGCTAGAGAAGATAGGGGAATTGAAGTTTAGTTTAGGGAATCTTTTAGGTAGTGCATTTGTTCTCTGTATTAGGAGAGTCAGAGAGGCACTCCGGGGAGAGGAAGGTAGGGAAGAGGTTGATCCCAAATACCCCAAAATTCCATGTGACTGACTGGCAAGACCCAGACAGCTGCGGACCTGCTTGCTTGCTGATCTTTCTGTTATTGTCTCTGTGCTGGGAAAGTCTGGGGAAAGAAGTTGTTTATTTTGTTTTTCAGTCACATTTTTTTTTTTGTTTAAACTGTAATAAAACAGGGTGGACAACTTAAAAAAATAAATAAATTCATAAATAACAATAAAGAGATAAACAAAAAAATAAATATATTAGGTGACAGACAGCGGACTGGACTAAGGTAAGACATAATTCTCCATCAGTTGTGTTGTGTTGTGTGCTGCAGAGAATACACACAGAATACTTGAGTAATGTCCAGCAAATGCACAAGGGGCAGGGGAGGGGCAAGGGTGGACCATTTCAGGGATGTGAGAGTAAAGTAATAGATCAAAAACTGACTTCAGCTATAGTTGCTGCACTTTGTGCAATAAATGATGATGATGCCCCTCCTCCAAGAGAGGATGCAGTTTGTCAAGGTCTCAGCAAAACCTCCAGCACCACCAGTGCCAGTACAAGTAAAGAATGTATAAATAAAGAACTATATTAGAAGACATATGAGAAGAACACTGAAGATGACAACAAGTCAAATTCAAGAGTTGATGATGGCAATAGCATAATAGAGGAAGACGTAGCAGCTGAACCACTTGCTGCATCAGATAGTGAGACAAACAAGCACCAAAACACCTGTCCTTAAGGTAGTAGTGAATTTTGCTACAGTAAAATTAAAAAGAAATTGTTTGAGACCTCTAAAGCTTAGATGAATATAAGGTTAGTGGGCAAGAATTGTCAGGTGATGCTGATGCTGCTGAGGATGACCTAATGATAACTGATGATGATGCAGATCTAGAATATATCCCTCCAGCATCCTTCTCTTGTTCAGATAAAGATGGAGTTGAGAGTGAGAATGATGAAATGGCTATAATGTTAGCAGAAAGTCAAAGTCTGAATCTTACACTACTGAAATAGAGCACTGTGCCTGTCTATCAACTGTTTGAGAAAACCATTGAAAAGTCTGAACCTGGACAAGCACAGCTGTCAAAAGGTACACAGTCACCCTATCGGTCATCATCATCACCTCTTCAAAGTCCAAGTCCCCCTCAGCCACACACACACCTGTGCTGAGTATCGAGCAGCAGCAACAACAGCAGCAACACAGGTTATTAACACTCGCAATGTTAGATATGTGGAGTGCCTCTGCTGCTGCTGCTATAAGTACTGCACATTTGAAACCTAGTAGTAGTGGCAGTAGAATTGCATCAGCATCTAGCCCCAGCACCTCAGGAACCCCTCAGTCCATGAAGTCCATGGTATGGAGTTACTTCACTCAAGATCCTAAAGCTAAGCAAGTCTGTCTATTTGTTGTCTGTGCAAAAAGCATGTGAGCAGGGGGAATCAGGCTCACACCTAGGCACCTTCTCTATGAGATCCCACCTGAAGCACAACCACAGGTCTGACTGGGAGACACACAATCAGCAGGCCAAAGGTGCCACAACTATCGGCAGCAGAAGCACTCTAAAAAGTTGCCAGGGCTCTAGGGCAGAAAAAAGAAATAGTGAAGTTATTTATGTGTCAGAGAATGTGCTACTGCCACCATGTAGTTCACTCCAAATAACACCTATGGTGCCTGTTGCCGAGGAATATGATGACTCTGGCTTTGCTATAGGAGATGGCAAAAGTCATAGACTGGCCACACATGCTGCTTCTACCACCACCACCTCCTCTAGTCATACTGTTAAAGCAATAAAGTTCCAGGTTTGTTCTGCCCACCCACACTGACTGAGTTCTTGGGGAGGAGTCAAAAAGTTCAGAAAACAATCTCAAAGTATGCCTGTGGAATGCCAAGGTTGCCAAGATGTTAGCAGTGGACATGCTACCATATTCTTTTGTAGAAAACTGAGGTTTCAGAGAACTGATGTCATGTGTAGCTCTACACTGGAATAGCCCAAGGTGCAGTTATTTTTCCAGGACGGCTGTGCATGAATTGTACATGCAGGTGGTTAGTGTGGTGGGCAAAGGGCTGAAAAGTGTGTATGGCAAGAAAATCCACCAGATAACAGATATGAGGACAAGTGGGCATAGCACAAACTATTTGACTGTGACTGCTCACTGGGTTTCCCTTCCAGCACCAAAAGTGGACTACACTAGCTTACAGCATCAGGTGACAGCCAGTAATCATGCTTCTGGTTCTGGCAGTGTGATTTAAAAGGCGGCAACAGAAGCAGCATTAGGATTGCACATATCATCGTCACGCCATGTTGTGCATACAGAGTTTTGAGAAACAGTCCCAAAAAGCTTTAGGTGTTTTAAGTAAGTTAGAGCAGGTGATAGAGGAATGGCTTGTACCCTGCTCCTTAAAAACTGGTTTTGTGTCTGCTGATAATGGCTCCAGCATAATATTTTTATTGCTGAAAAAAATGAGGAGCTTGGCTGAGGATTCTTACCATAATGGCAACACAGACAAGCACCAGCTGGTAAATCACATGTTAGCATGCTTTGAACAAGATCCTCGCATAGTGTCTATTAAAAGCATTGAGGAATACATTCTTGCCACTTTGCTTGACCCCCGCTTCAAACACACCATACCAGCCAGTCCCCCACCACCAGTGCCACCACTACAATACACATCTGCCACATTGTAGGTTGTACTTTATTTTTGTTATTACTTGACATCATCATCATGAATATGTGCCCATGTCACTTATTAAGAAGTTAGTGGGCAAAGGACAAATGCACTATGCATGTTAACACATTTTTCAAGGAATATGTTACTGTAGGACTCACAACTTTGACTTTCAGACACTTATTTCTAAACTACAACCTTCAGAAGAAGTAATATTGTAATGGAAAATATAGAACCCAAAGGAAATATATGCAAAAAAATTGGTAAAACTGGAGAAAAGGAGTGAAATTCTGCACTGGCAAAAAGGAGAAAACTTTAGTGAAAAAAAGAGAAAAATTGGCCAGTTTTCACAAACAGTTATGCAAGAAATGTTTCCACACTTTTTGCCCACCCCTACTCCTTTCCTCTAATCTCAAAGAGTGGTTTCATGTTATTTGATAAGGTCTTGTAATGAATATCTTACCAGATAGATCCTTGTATTGACCTCTCATATACTTATTTATGATATACATGTGTTTCAAAAGGTCAATGACACTAGGCCATTAGAATCAATATACAGGACACTATAGCATGCCTTTTTCTACTGGACAGATTCCTAATTCCCAGCAATCACCCTTCCATTACAGTATCCATACCTGCAACAGAACTGAAAGAATTTTTAGAGGAGTACATTCAAACCCACAGTGCCTAATGCACTCCGTATTCTGCAGAAGGTAGTAGCTGGATGCAAACACCACAGTCACAGCAAAGGAAATGACCATCCATTTTCTACCCATAGATGCCACCACAACAATCTCAAGTCTCCTCAGGGCAATGGATGACAACATTCCCTGTACAGTACTGGATGCCACCACCACCACTGCCCTTCAGCAGCAAGTACACATTGCTACAGTTCATTTGACCCTAAACCCCATCACTACAAGAAAACAGCTCAATGTCACCACAGCACCATGGAAGCCTGCATATTCAGGACATGTGGGAAAGGGACATCACCACTGTGGACAGATTATGACACATGGATTACCATCATACTGGGTTCATGGTTGGGCCACCGAAGCCACAACCACAGGCACAATTCAAACCTCTATTGTAGACATCATTGGGTGAACAAGAAGGGGTGGGTGGGTGAAAGGTCCCGACGTGTTCCCATGACTAAATCCTCAAAAACCACGTTGTCTGCTTTTTTGCTGGAAAACTCACTTTAAAACAGCTATTAAAATCAATGAATTTTTCCCCAATTGTAAAAAATTTATTTGGCATTTTTTCAATGGCTAAAAAGTTTCTGCCCATTGATTTATGTGTTTTTCACCTATTAAAAGCGTGACTTATATGAGGAAGTGAAACACAATAGAAGTAGCTATAGAGCGAAGTAGACGTGCTGTTCTTCTGTAATCTTTTTGCAAAATTGAGGCAGGAGAAACACATACTTCCTGATTTCACTCTAAGAAAGTTTAAAATAAACAAATGGACGAATTAGAAGGACCCTTATGTGTCGATAAGTCTGAGGAGGAAGAGGAAGTGAGCACTACAGACCCAATGCTGGCCAGTCCCCCCTAAATCACCATTAGGGATCTTGGGGAAAAGTAATCTCTAGGGAGGAAGAAGAGCGTAGTAGTGAGATCAGGAGAGGCCAGCTGCCTGTGTCTGCTGCCAGAAGTGCTGACCCTGCTGCAATCATTGCTGTGCCTGCTGCCAGTCTTGCTGCCCCTGCTACTGCTATCACCATTGCAATGCTCGCTGCCAGACATGCTGCCCCTGCTGCCAAAAATGCTGTGTCTGCTGCCAGTGCTGCCCCTGCTGCCATCAGTACTTTTGCCTGCCATCAGATGTGCTGCCCCTGCTGCCACCAGTGCTGTGCCTGGTAGGGGAGTGGTAGGGGAAGCAATTGAGAGCATCCCGTCTAGTGGTCAAGGGATCACACACCTTTCCCCTGAACCTTGGATTCCCCTCCCCCCCTACGGCACTGTCCAGGTGGAGCATGATCCTGAAGAAGTAAGAACTGGTGGCTAGCAGGCACAGCAATAATACCACCAGATCATCTGCATGTGCCTGCTGTTAGTGCTGCCAGTCTGCCATCTTCAGGTAAACAAGAAATGGCAAGTGTGGCATTAGGGGACCCTCTGTCACATTTCTCATCACCTCCTTCAACCAGCAGTGAGATATCTGCAATAGAGCAGCAGCAGCACGGAGGTATGCTGGGGTGAAAGAGATACTGATGGTCTTTTTAGGCCAAACTGAGAAGGGATGAGAGACAGGGACGAGGATGGGCATCACCACCACTACCAGCGGTGAGCTTTTGGAATTTGCAGAGTTTGCAACTGCTCTAAATCCTGCTGCTGCACAGTTGCAAGGGCAGCAGGATGCTGAGGAGCAAGCTAGTGTGCCACAGCCCAATGTGGGCACATTGCACATTGGGAATGGGGTCAACAAGTGATACGGGACTAGGACAGGTTCCACTTGCCAGCAGCAGCAATACTCCTAGTCCTAGTTATAATGCTGGTTCTGAGGGAGCAGCAACAGCAGCAACATCATTCTCTGCCCCAGACAGTGAAGGGGAATATGGAGGTGAAGAAGAAAGAGGCCTTTTTTCTCCACCTGTTCCCTATAACCTGAAGTCATGGGTGTAGACCTATTTTTCTCTTTGGGCAGGCACAGTGCAGTCATCAGCAATAGCATTGTGCACAATTTGTGACAAGCCAGTGAAAAGGGAAAAGGTGGAAATGCACCTTGGCACAACCACCCTGATAACAGACATGAAACACAGACACCATGACATTTATGTGAAACAGGCAAAGCCAAACACCCACCACAGAAATTGGACACCATTGTTGCTGTACCCCCTGACTCTCCCCAAAGGCAACACGAAGCGAGGCAGAGATCAAAGAGGAGGAAGAATAGAGAAACCCAGCCAGAGGCGAAACCCCTGACTTGCCATTACCTTCTTGCTCTAGGGTAACTACATCTTCTGCCAATCCACCTAATATTTTGTTTCGTCCACCACCAAATGATAGTCACTCTGTTGATGTTAGGATGTGGCAGTTCGTGTCCACCTATTGCACACTGTGTGGAGCACTGACCACACATGGCAGTGTGGTGGAGGAGAATCACAAGCAGGGCATCAAGCAGCATCTGAGGAGATTTCATTCCACATAACATGCTAAGCTGGTGGCAGGAAGGGTTCATCATTACTATTAAAATGTCAGCATGTTGTCTTAACTGGGTCTGGAGGTCTGGACAAGGTCTATAGTGACAGCGGCAGTACTTGGGTTCTGGTGTCAGGGTGTTTGGATACAGTTGTGCCCCTGGATGTTATTTACCACACACACTGTACATATTGCAGTTGCTGATGAGAGGCACAGTTCCTGCTCTCAATAGAAAAAATTCTATTCAAAGGAAAAAGTTATATTTTAGTAACAACAGTGGCAGGTGGAAAAGAATTATTGACCATCTTATTCTTTTCTCCACATATATCTGAAGTGGTGGGGTCTAGTTATGGTGATGCTACTGCCTTATGCACATCACAGGAGCTAGTGGCAAGTGGAACCTTCATCATTCATCACCCATGTTATCGCTGTTGTTGACACCATTCCCTCTAACAACAAATCTAACAAATCATCCTCTACAAAATGGTCTATCAAATCAAGTGTCATTCCACCTCTGTGGCAGCTTATGTCAGCTTTGAGTGGCTGTACTTTAAACTGATTGGCTGGGAGATGCATAAGCATATCCCAGCCAATGGCTGTTAGAGAATATAAGGGCAGCTTCAATTCTAATTCCCTCAGACCAGAATGGGAATCGGCCTATGAAGAAGAGGGGAGTGTTGTGCTTCCTTATTCTGTCTCCACCGCTGCCTCAGCACCTCACACAGTGGCAGAGACAACAACTATTAAACTCTAAGTTGGAATTTTATTTACTATTTGAAAATAGAAATACCATGTCATTAAGACAGAAATGCCATGTCATTAAGCATACATTTCATAGCATTTTTATTATTATATATGGGGGATTTTTATTTGAAGATGTGGCACACTACTATGTACTTACTATGTACTTTAACCCTTTGGGCCCCAGAGAGGTAGGCAACTCATTGCTTTGCAATGTGTTGATTACCCCTCTGGGGCCCAAAGGGTTAAAGTATCTTTGTTTTCAACTCAAACTTATTTTTTTTCTTTTACAGGAAGAAGATAGAAGAAAGAAGATAGAAGAAAAGAAAGAAGATACAAGAGAAGAAAGAATGGAGACAGAAGGAGACAGACAGTGGATGACAGGTAAGTTTAACACAGACTATTTAACGATCGGTGCTTGACTGTATGTCAGGCACCGATCGTTAGTTTTTTTACTGTTAAGTTCCCAAAACTGGCCTTATTTAACAGTGTTTTGGGAAGTTAACTCACAAAACAGATGTTTGGACACAACACCAGTTTTGCATCCTAACGTCCGTTGTGCTAAATGTCGGTAGGACAAGACATTTTATTTTGTCGGTCAGTATCCAACATTTGGATCGAGGCCTTATTTCTCCACTACAGTCCTCAGAAGTAGTAATATTGCCATGGAAAATGTAGTACCCATAGGAAATATAGGAGAAAAAATTTGTTGAAACAGGCGAAAAGGAGGAACATTTTGCATTGGTGAAAAGAAGAAAACTTTTGTGAAAAAAAGAGAAAAATCTGCCAGTTTTAATGAAAAGTCATGCAGGAAATTTTTATCACTTTTCACCTACCCCTAGTAGCAACCCTTCTTCACATCTCTCCTGTGCTGCGATTAATACATTTGGCCTGGCTTTTTATGTCATATGGGGTTTCTGATACCTGTTAATCAGATGGTATTAGATGTTGGTTAACTTTTAAGAATGTTAGTCTCCCAACATTTATGCTTGATAGCCACTTCCTGAGGCCATTCACAATGTAACCAGCTGCACCGAAAACCCACTAAAACTTAAATGGGTAGTAATGTTTCACCAAAAAAAGCAGCTCCAATTAATTTTCATAGTATTTGGGCCATGGAGCATGTTATTTCAATACTGTCAGAGTTGTAGTTCAAGAGTAATTGAATGATACAGTATCCCCCTTCTGCCCCTTTTAATTAGTGTAAGCCTCCTCCCCTCAGATGTGGAATCTTGTCCCTTGACCAGACAGATCTCAAAAAGGGACAGTCTTCTTACAGTGAGCATAAGGAAAATCTTGGCCCCCCTTGACTGTTTTTTCCTTATGCTCACTGAAGATTGTCCTTCTCTGAGATTCCTTCTGGACAGTCTTTCTGCTCTATGGTGAACAGTGTTACATCAGTAAGTGGCAGGAGGGGGACAATTTAAACTTAATTTACTCTTGAACTACAACTCTGAGAGTATTGAAATAACACTCTCTGTGGCTCCAATACTATGAAGATTAATTGGATCTGCTCAGAGGCCAGGAGGTGCCTATTAAGTGACTGTGGTGTCGCTGCTACTGGTATAGGTGTACATGCGGTCTACCTGGGAGCATTCTATACTAGGCCTCCAGTCCTGCAGACAAGTATCCTTTGTATATCTTGGGCTACATGTGTGCTACAACAGCCAGGCACTGCAGTGTGGGCTGCATGTTCCCAGTTCGCAATAGTTCACCCCTTTGTTTGTAATTTTTTCCCAATGCCCTTCACATCCCATAGGCAACAACATAATACGATTAATTTACTGAAATTCTTAAGTGAATATACCTACCTGTGGTACTGGGGTTGGATGCCCTCTTCATGACTATCTCTTACCTCATTTCTCCACTTGCCAGTACCCTAACTGCCACCCAAATCTTCCTACTTGATCTACTGGATCCACCCTAGGGACTACCTCTTGGGAAGGTGGTGAGCGGCGTATTTTGGTGTGGCCCTGCTCTGGAAGATGATATTTCTCTCTTTCCACAAACCAATGCTGCAATTCCCTGGGAGGGAAGAAGTAACAGGAGATACCTGGAGATCCACTTCAGGAGGGGGTCCTACCCTACACCTTGCTGTTCTCTCCTTATCACTAGGGGTGGCTGAAAGTTGTCGCTCTTTTTCCGTAGGAAATTTCGCAAAAACCACGTTGTAATTTGCTTTTTCGCAGGAAAATCCGCTTTAAAACTAGCGGTTAAAATCTTCACATTTTTCACCCACTGGCCAAAATTTTTTGCCATTTTTTCAATGGCTATAAAGTTTCCGCCCATTGATTTACGTTGTTTTCGCACTTCCGCTATAAAAACGTGACGTCTTCGCTGAAGGCAGACACAATACAGGGAGTTACAGAGTGAGATAGATGTGCTGTGCTGTTCTCTTGTGATATTTTGCAAAAAGTAAGGCAGGAGAGGCATATAGTGACTCCTATCACTATGAGCAGGGAAAAAATGGAGGAGCTGGAAGGACCATTATGTGTCCACTGAATTTGAGGAGGAAGGGACCACTACTGTACCAATATACTGTCCAGTCCCCCTAAATCACCCCAAGGGATCTTGGGGAATTTAATGGGAAGAGAGGGAGAAAAGGGTAGTACTAGTGAGAGCAGGACAGGTCAGCTGCCTGTGCCTGCTGCAAGATGTGCTGCCCCTGCTGCCAGTGCCACCATTGCTGTACCTGCAGCCAGATACGCTGCCACTAGCTGTACCTGTTGTCAGGCTGAACCTGTTGCTAGTGCTGAACCTGCTGCCAGTGCAGAACCTGCTGCTACCAATACTTTGCCTGCTGCTAGTGTTTCTTGTAGTACTCGGGGGGGGGGCATTTTTATTTTTTTCTCATGTCTTGTGTTTTGGGAAAAAAAAAAAATTGTCCTACAAAAAAATTACCAGTTTTGGGGGGTGGTGTTTCTAAGAAGCCTAAGTCCTACAAATCAATGTTTCCTTAGGGCTTGTGTCAAAATAGCTTAAGTCCTACATATCAATGTTTCCTTAGGACTTGTGCCAAACATGCTTAAGTCCTACAAATCAATGTTTCATCAGGGCTTGGGCCTCTATTAAGTCTAAGTCCTACAAAGACGTCTAACAACAAATCAAACAAATCATCCTCTACAAAATATTCTATCAAGTCAAGTATCAGTCCACCCCAGAGGCAGCTTATGTCAAGGGGTTCCTGTCTCTGTCACTTTAAATACAAATGTCAAATTTTATTGATTTATTTTTTTAACTGTCCCCCCAATAGCAGTCAAGAAAGCCCCCCAAAACAAATTCCCTGTTCAACAGTTTCATTCATTCACCAACACAGGCGCCCTCCTCAGACCCCTTTATACCATGTCTTATGGTTTTTATTTTATTTTATTTAGGATTTCTTTTTTATTAAGTGCCCCCCAATCCCAAAAAACAACCACCCCAAAACATTCCCTGTTCTACTGATTCTTTCCCCACACCCCACCAACACAGGCACCCTCATGCCCCTTTTATACAATGCCTTTGGGAAATAAAATATTATTTGTAATGTGCTGTGTTTAACGGCTATGTTCCCATTGATTTCAATTGGCGAAAAAAGCAGAACAAGCCATTTTTCGCCAATTTCAGTTTGAGGCGGAAAGTTTTGCCCATCCCTACTTATCACCTTGCCTAATCTTTGCCATACAGCTGTCATGTCTATGGATCCGTCTTATCTTATTTAGTCTTAAAATCTTAAATAAAAGCACCATCAGTGTATCTATTAAAAATATAATAACTATATAATAAAATAGTAATATTCCAATGTATACAATGAATATGGAATATATTACACTCTGATCTTTATTTCCCTACTTGCCATATAAGAGCTTTTTAAACGGTTATAGCAAAAACAAATACAGAAGGCTATGTCTACTTGCTAGTATAAATATAAAAAAAATAAAAAAAAAAAATAAAAAAAAAATAATATATATATATATATATATATATATATATATATAGAGCACCTGACCTATGTAATAAAAGTAAAAATAAAAATAGAAGTTAGTATGTTGTAATAAATAGCATAGCCTAGCTTCATCCTCTAGTGAGTACATTACTGGGGGAGGGATCCAATCAGTTGCTCCTAATACTACACTTAGAGGTGGATTGCGCACTCTTTCTTTTGTGTTGTTTGTTTTACAGGGTTCTTCTTAGTGGATAGTAGTAGCCCTATTTTGAGAGAAGCTGTGTCGTCTGTGGATATATCCTCCTGGACACACGGGATCATTATGAATGACACAAGCCTGTAAAACCTGGTGAGGCGCATCTGAAAAGGTGTTTGTTGAAATGTATTTCTACCACTGACTTAAATGGAATGCAAAAAAATTGGAAAATCTACACTTTTTTGCAAACGATGTCGCACTTGGCAGAAAGTGCCTCTTTGCTCCTGTTTTGTATTTGAGGTGGGAAATTCTGCCCATCCCTACTTAAATGTGTAGATGTGAATTCATATGATCTTCTGTCTGAAGTATAATGCATCTAGTCTCTCATTGGCTTTGCTACTTCCTTAATTTGTTTCCTATTTCTTTCAGAACAACCAGAAATTCTTAAATAACTGTGCCCATCAGTTTCAGAGTTATCTGAATTATAAATGTAACAGTGCATTTCAGTATCAGGGCGAGCTCTCTGAATTCCTAAACTGACTGACTTTTCACTTTCAGAACTTCAGTTTGTATAATTTAAGTGACATTACTCATATCTGCAATTGCAATCCACATCTTGTTCCTTAATTTCTCATCAACTGGATAAATCAGTACTTGAGTATGTTCATCCTGATCTGGCCATGACTCAGCTGGGGTCAGATATTTGGCCAGCAGTTTTACTATCCAGCCTGCAAAGAGAGGACAATGAATAGTAGCAACATAATTCATCAAACTCCATCACTGACATAACCCTATCTGGCACCTCTGTGTCAGTGCAAGTACTTTAAATATACTGGAATGTGGGGAGGGGGGGAGATAGATAAGACATAATTTTGCTATTTAACTAAACTCTTAGTTATAGAGGAAAACAAAGCATATTTAATATAGGAGGCAAATACCTTGATACCTTTATTGGTTAACTAAGCAGATTCAAGATGCAAGCTTTCAAGAACTCTTAGGTGAGATAAATATGACAATATCTCTCTTACATACAAGTACACATTGCATTGTTTAGAATGGAAATTGGATAACAAAACTCAGTTCAGACCTAGATTCTTTGATCAGTCAAGGGTAAATTGCAGTCTTCCTCTGAGGATTTAGAGGAATTTACGATCCCAGTGGGACTGTTGAAGAGGTTAATTCACAATGTGATAATGTGACAGGAATTCTCTGTCTCTATTCAAACCATAATGTAAAAACACTAAACTTTAACATTAATTTAACCTCCCATATTTTTTAATATCATGAATATTTTGCAGTTATGCCTTTTAGATAAGGTCATCCTAAATTAATATTAAAATGTAAAACTTAAAATGTGACAATAAATTTACCAAGCCCAAATATGCAATCCACGGAACGCCTGTAAATGTTAAGATGCAGGGTCTTAAACTTGTTAGCAGAAATGGATATTCCTTAAAGGGAGGTTAAGGCTACACACTGTTGGAAGTAGCTGAGGTGCAATGCTAGAGAATGAGACTAGTTTGCAATGTCAACCACAAGTGTAACCTTGCTAAAGTCAAGACTAAATAAAAAAAGCTGCCCATGAAGCCAGATATCCCACTCTTGGTTGAGCCAGGGGCTGGACCAGGGTAGGCACACCAAAAGGTGAAATGAGCATAAAAAATATAAGATCCCAAGCTGGAAATCCATATTGAAGTCAAAGATGAGCCTAAGATTGGGGCAGATGAAGTACAAGCACAGTCAATCAGGATATGAAAAGTCAGGTGTGATAAGTTAGAGAATAACAAAATATCAAGTCTACAGCAAAGAGTTTAAAGACTAAGTACCAAGCAACACACAGAAGGTGTTTCAATACCTACAGGCCAGAAATATACACTAGCTCATGTGCAGACAAATTCACTCAAGGGATCATGACCAAGAGCCCAGATGTAGCAACAAGAGATTGTACCCAAATGGCATACAGAAAAAGACAGAGAAGTGCCCGCATGCACTAACTGGAGGGACATGCACAAGCAACACTGCAAAGCCACCTAAGTCCATGTTATACTTAACAGTTAAATATCTCCCAAGGGGTTAATCCACAGACTTTGTGTGTTGGCTTTTGGATGAAGACTTTATTTCTCAGAAAGTGGGATGAATTCCAGCATTGTTTGAAAACCCAATGGTATTACCAGAGCAGAAAGAAGTGTGAACATTCTGACCTGTGTAACCAGAAGGTTAGTGATATATTACATTCTTCATTAAAATAAATCACCTCTGGAATGAAATTGTCATACAAATAAAGTTTAATTTGTTTTTCAAGTCCCAGGTCACTTAGCTCTTTCTTCAGGAACTGCTCATACTTACTTTCATAACAAGGGACAAAGTAACCCTGAGAATAAATTAAGCTTAATTTGCATGACAGGCCTGGCCATAATGCTATTTCTTTCCATTGTTCTGCCAAGCAGTTTTGAGACATAGCATTGCCAGCTGCAGGTGTACTAAGTGTCAAGATGTGCAGGTGGCCTATCATAAATTTAATTCTCATAAACGAATTGTAATTCACTATTTATGCATACTGTACTTTGCATATGAGTTATTAGTGATAAATTAGGGTTACATATGTATAATTATAGTTGTACTGTAAGGAAATTATATTAAGAAACACTCATATATTAAGTCTTAGTTACCTGCATTTGGTTTTCAGGTAATAGAACAAGAATGTACAATCCAGAACTCCATTACAAAATATTAATATACTAAGGCAGCCACTCTTATTGTGATGGAAACCTTTTTATTCAAGAAAACGTTATGTTTAACCCCTATCAATCAAGTATTCCCTTTGACACTAGAGACTAGGGATGGGCGAAAATGTTTTGCCTCAAACTGAAATCGGCAAAAAAATAGCCTTTCTACTTGGCGAAAAATTTCCTGTGAAAAGTGTTGTTTCTTTTTTTTTTCGCCTCGCTTATTGCATTGAAATCAATGGGAACAAAAATTTTTCTCCACCACACAAAAGTTTTCTCTAGTTTTTATAGCCAAATACAAGGCTGTCAAGCTCTCACAGCATGCCATTCTGTGTTTGTGAGAGGAGAGAAGACCACATTTTTCAGCTAAAGATAAGATAATAGGCAAATAAAGGGGAATTAGAGCTTAGTTTAGGGAGTCACTTAGGTAGGACGTTTGTTCTTTGTATTACGGGAGTCTGGGGGCCTGTTGCTCTCCTGCTGCTGCCTTATTGATCTCCCAGACGATCGGCTGGGAGATCAATAACTGAGGGGACACCAGGAGGGGTCCTGATGTCACCCACGAGGTCTGAATAGATTAAAAAAATAAATAAAAAAGAAAAAACAGAAAGTAATCCTGTGAGTGCTGCAGGGGTCCCCAGCACATTGCTTTGCCCCCAACGAGGTCTACACAAAAATATTGGGAGGAAAAGCCAAAAAAATGCATGTGCCACAGAGGGGGTCCAACACAGTGCTTTGCAATGCGTTGGACCCCCTGTGACACACACACACACACACACACTTTTTTTTTCATTATTCTGTTTTTAGACCTTGAGGGGGGACACCAGGAATGTTCCTGATACCGCCTCCCCAACAAGGTATGAATACAAAAAAAAACCTCTTTGTGTGCAACAGGGGGTCCAAAGCATTGCATTGGGAACCCCTGTGGCATGCACACAAAATGCCTCCAATCACCCCCCCCCCCCCATACATACCGTATCCCACTGCCTGGTTCCACAGCCAACTGGAAGCCCCATTCCCCAGCCTGACCCCTGAGTAGATTCAGGCTGGGAATCAAACTTTCTATAAGGGGGACATAAAGTGCACACTGGTAGTCACAGATCCCCCATATACACTATCAGACACTGCCCACCACCACCATCCTTGCTCCTCTACTCATACCCACACACACTGCCTAATCCCTCACCCTCCCACACACTTTGTTACACTGGTAGTCACAGGTCCGCACGTACACCGGCTGACGCCCTAGCTTCTTTCATCTGTTAGCCATAAAATCACACATACACTGTTTGCTTTCCCATCCCTGTTTCACTGGTAGTCACGCTCCTGTCACTCAGATTGGTATATCAACCCACAGTAGTGGGGTACCATTTTTCTTGGGCCGGCAAGAAGTCGTCCTAGGAAATCCCATGCCATTGAACCATTTTAGTGTCTTTGATGCGACTGATGTGTAAAAAAAATGTTTTTTTTTTCCTGTAGTACCACATTCTGGAAATAGTTGTGCACACTAACTTAGGGGTAAAAAGGCAATTGACCCCTCATTCAATGTGGCAGGTTATCTTCTTTCCAAAATGGTATGGTTTATCTACCTTTTCTTCACTTCTGAAGATGTTATAGCCATTTTCATAGAGGCAAGTCAGATGTGAGAAAATGTTACAGATATCAGAGTGTTACGGTTCAGTACAATCAGACACGGTAGATGTTGATAAAACACAATTTTATTAATGCACACAAGGAATGAAGTAACCCTCACAGGTCCAGTAACAATAGCAGTAACTGAAACAAGACAGGTTACAAGCAGTTAACCCACACGGGTCCAGTATGTATAATACACACAATACTGACACAGGTCAGGTAAACGAGTTTGATACAGTGTATGAAAGTCCAATGTGACCAGTGGAACCACTGGCAAAGTATGAGTTCAGCGAAGGCCCTATGTCACCTATTGGCAACGGGAGGCGACAGTGACAGGACTGCAACAACAGGCACGGGACATCTGTAGACAGATGCACTTGTGGACGCCCACCAACGACTACACAAGGCTTGGTCAAAGCTCGTGCCAGAAAGGAGGCCATATCGGAACAGCCCACCACCGTGTGCACATACTACCCTCAAGGGTTGATGTGCAATAGTATAAATGGATGGCAACCAGGAAGCGCACAGCGGAACCAGATGGAGACTAAATCGCACAGAGTAATGGAGCCCAACAGACCCAGAGTAGTAGTAACGGAACGAGGCATTTTCTCTGAAGGGGTTAATAGCACTATAGTCTGGATAACGGCAACCACCAGAGGCGCTCAACTGAACCAAATAGACCAAGCGAGTGCAACACGGTGTGGGGGCACACAGAGACTCTGATCCTTAGCAGAATATAACCGGCAACCGGAGTACCAGAATACAAGGAGGCCCAGAAACGAGGAAACGGTGCCAGGCAGGCAGCAGCAGGAACAGTCCGGTAAAGCCCAGACGGGCACAGAAGAATCAGGAACCAATCGGAACACAGCACCGGAACGTCAGCCAAGCCGGGTCAGTACACGGAGCAGGAACCTCAGACACTCCGGGTCAGTACACGGAGCAGGATCGTCAGTCTCGCCGGGTCGGTACACTGAGCAGGTACGTCAGCCAGGCTGGGTCAGAACAGGAAGCAAGAACGTCAGCCAATCCGAATCGGTACACAGGTTCAGGAACAAGACAATGGCATGGTCAGGCAGTCTGGGGTCATACACTGGTATCAAAACGGCAAAACTAGCGCTAGGCATCAGGTACACCACGAAAGGGCACTAGCGGAGTGACAGCCCAGGGTATAAAAAGGCTGTCACTGGGAGGAGTAGTACAGTGCAGCCAATAGGAGAGCAACAATAGTGAGATGGACAGAATGTCGCCCAGATCATGGGAGCCGTGATAGTACCCTCCTCTCAAAGACCCCCCTCCGAGAAGAGGGACCAGGCTTACGGGGGTACTTGGCATGGAAATTGCGCTGTAATCTGGGAGCATGAAGGTCCTTGGAATCTATTCATGAATGCTCCTCTGGACCACAGGCTTTCCAATGGACCAAATACTGCAATTTACCTCTTAATCTGCGAGAGTCAATAATATTTTGCACCTCATATTCTTCCTGGCCTTGTATTTGAACAGGCCCTGGTGCCACAGGAGTAGTAGTATAACGATTACAGACCAGAGGTTTTAGCAGTGATATGTGGAACACATTATGAATGCGCATGGATGCTGGAAGGTCCAGAGCATAAGACACAGGGTTAATTTTACGAATAACTTTGAACGGACCAATGAACCGGGAAGCCAACTTATTGCAAGGTGTCTGAAGGTTAAGATTCTTAGAGGAGAGCCAAACCCTGTCCCCAACTTGGAATGAGACCACCGGAAGCCATCTGTGATTAGCTTGGGCTGATACCGCTGAAACGAGGTATTGAGGGTTCTCTGCACCTGTGCCCAAGTGGAACGGAGTTGCTCCATATGCTCATCCAGAGCTGGAATCTGCTGTGTCTGAAATGAGTCCGGGAGCAGACAAGGTTGAAACCCGTAATTGATGAGAAACGGGGAGCTCCCAGACGATGAATTAACCTCACAATTCCTGGCAAACTCCGCCCAAGGCAAAAGGTTTGCCCAATTATCATGATGGTCAGACACAAAACAGCACAGAAACTGTTCCAAGACCTGACTGGCATGCTCAGTGGCTCCGTTGGTCTGGGGATGATATGCAGATGAAAATGATAACTGTATGCCCATCTGAGCACAGAAAGCCTTCCAGAACCTTGACACAAATTGGCTCCCACGGTCGGATACCAAGACTCTGGGTACCTCATGCAATCGGAACACCTCCTTGGCAAACACCCTTGCCAACCCTTGCCAACTCCTGGGCAGAGGGAAGACCGGGCAAAGGCACGAAGTGTGCCATCTTAGAAAATCTATCAACTACCATCAGTATAAAAGAATATCCCCTAGACACCAGTAAGTCCCCCATGAAGTCGACATGAGACCACGGACGTTCTCCATTGGATACTGGTTGTAGCAACCCCACCGGAAGGTGTCTAGGGGATTTAGCATGGGCACAGGTAGAACAGGTTGCGGTAAATGCTGTGCAGTCAGCACGCAAGGAAGGCCACCAGAACAACTGCGAGAGTGACCAAATTAATTGATTCCTGTCGACATGCCCAGCGGTCTTAGAAGCATGATATGTCTCAAGGAGACGGGTACTGATATGTCTCAAGGAGACGGGTACAGAGAGGCTCAGCTACGAAACATTTACCCACTGGGGTCTCTGGAGGAGCATCAGACTGATCAGCAAGAATTTCTGCCCCCAGGGGAGAAGTAATACTGGTTCGCAATGTAGCAAGAATGCGATCCGGCTGGATAATCGGTACCGGGGGCTCCTCCTTCTCAGTATCAGGGTTAAATTGCCTGGACAGAGCGTCTACCCTGACATTCTTGGACCCAGGCAGATAGGACACAATAAAGTTAAATTGTGACAAGAATAAGGCCCACCTAGCCTGATGTGAGGACAATCTCTTAGCCTCAGAAAGGTACGTTAGATTCTTGTGATCAGTCAGGATTAGCATTGGAGTTCGGGTACCGTCCAGAAAATGCTGCCATTCCTTGAGGGCCAAAATGATTGCAACAACTTCCTGTCACCAATCTCGTAGTGACTTTGTGTGCTAGTCAATTTTTCGAAAAGAAGCCACAGGGCCTTAGCACATTCCCAGGGTCCAGGCGTTGCAATAGTACGGCCCCAACTCCAGATTCTGAGGCATCAACCTCCAAAGTAAACGGCAGGGAGGGATTAGGGTGGGACAGCACAGGAGCAGAGGCAAATGCAGACTTTAGTGACATGAATGCTTGTTCAGCTTCCTGGGACCACTGAGAGGGATCAGCACCCTTGTGAGTTAGGTCAGACACAGGTTTCACTATAGTAGAAAAATTCTTTATAAACGTCTTATAATAATTAGCAAAACCGAGAAACGCTGGATAGCCTTAAGCCCTTTGGGACATGGCCACTGAAGGACTGCTGCCAACTTGTCCCTGTCCATAGCGATGCCATTCTTAGAGATAACAAAACCCAGGAAAGGTACCATGGGCTTGTGAAATTCGCATTTCTCGATTTTGCAGAAGAGTTTATTCTCACGGAGCTTACGCAACACAGCTGTGACATCCTTAATGTGTTGTGACAGACTAGAAGAATGAATAAGAATGTCGTCAAGGTAAACAACCACACAGGACTGTAACTTCATGTAGGATGTCACTGATAAACTCTTGAAATACTGCAGGTGCGTCACATAGCCCAAACAGCATTACCAGATATTCATAGTGACCGGACCTGGTATTGAATGCCGTTTTCCACTCATCACCGGCTCTAATCCTTACCAAATTATAGGCAGCACGTAAGTCAAGTTTAAAGATGGAGGAGCCCTTCAAACAATCAAATAGCTCAGTGATGAGTGGTATGGGGTAAGCATTCTTAGGCATAAGTTTATTCAAGCCCCTATAATCAATACAGGGTACAGGGTATCAATACAGGGTAGCTCCCCACTTTTCTTTTTTACAAAAAAAAAATCCTGCCCCCATGGGCGAGGATGACTTTCTGATAATGCCCCTTTCCAGGGCATCAGCAGTGTAATCCTCCATAGCCTGATTCTCCTCGCAAGACAATGGGTAAGCAAGACCCTGCGGAGGAACGGCACCAGGAGGCAGATCAATAACACAATCGCAAGCCCTATGAGGCGGCAAGGCACTTGCCTCCCCCTTACTGAACACATCACTGAATTGGCTGTATTCAGCTGGCACTGAGGGAGAGGCACACATGATCCTCGTAGGGTGGGAAATACAGTGCTGATCACAAAACTCAGACCAGGCCATTATTTCACAAGTTTGCCAGTTAAACCTGGGGTTGTGCATATGCAACCAAGGACACCCCAATATGAGAGCATGATGCGGGGAACAGATAATCTGAAAACGTTGAACCTCTGAATGCAAAGCCCCAATACTCAAACTTAATGGAATTGTCTCCATGGTAATCTGGGCAGGTACCAAAGGCCTCCCATCAATAGCTTTGATGGTTAGCGGAGAATCTTTCACCACCAGTGGAAAGTTATGAGAGGCAGCAAACAAATCATGCATAAAATATCCGGCCGCGCCGGAATCGACAAGTGCAAGGGTTTCCACGGCTAAATCTGCCCAGTCAACTACCACCTGTATGGTGGGTTTTTGAGTAGTTGGGTCCAGGGACCGCTGAACACCACCTAGGGCCTGTCCCCCAAGGTACCCTAGGTGCGTTCGTTTCTCGGCCACAACACAAACAGAGGCCTTGTCTGCGACAATGCGCCCTTTCCTCCTTAGACAACCTAGTGAATCCCAGTTGCATAGGTTCACTACTCTCGCCAGCTTGTGTCGAAGGTATGGGAGGTGAGGGAGGTATGGGTGGGAAACTTGACCTTACAGAACCCATATCTCTAGCCCTCTGTTTCCGGTCTTTGGTCGCCATACGTTCCCTAATACGGGAATCCATCAATATTGAAAAATCAATAAATTCATCAAGCTCCGTTGGCAGTTCTCATGCTGCTGTTTCGGCCTTTAATCGATCACAGAGACCTTGTGAAAATGCAGCCACCAACGCTTCATTGTTCTAGCCTACCTCTGCTGCTAGGGTGCGGAATTCTATTGCATAATCAGCAACTGTGCAAGACCCTTGTTGAATTTCCATCAATTTTTTTGCAGCAGAGGCGGCTCTCCCAGGAACCTCAAAAACTCTACGAAACGCCCTTACAAACTCAGAGAAGTTCTGAGTACATGGTTTAACGGTCTCCCACAAAGGGTTTGCCCATTCCAGGGCTCTGCCCGTAAGCAGGGAAATCATGAACCCCACTTTACTTCGATCACTGGGAATAGCATGAGGGGTTAATTCTAGGAAGATTTCCAACTGATTAATGAACCCTCTACACAGGGTAGGTTCGCCATCGTACATAAGAGGTAATGGAGCGGTAGCCGTCAGCCCTCTGTTAGCGTTAGTTAGCGTACCAGACTGCACTGCCGGTGTCAGAACGGGGGGGACCACCGGAGCCAGTACTGGTTTATCCAAGTGTGCCGTGCAGTCCAGAATTGTTTGGACAGCCAAAGCCAGCTGGTCTAACCGTTGTTTGTGGAGATCCACCCTCCAATGGATACTCTGTGCATTACCATCCCCGTTACCGTCTGAGGTCATGGCCCTTTCGTACTGTTCTGGTTCAGTACACTCAGACACGGTAGATGTTGGTAAAACACAATCTTATTAATGCACACAAGGAATGAGGTAACCCTCACAGGTCCAGTAACAATAGCAGTAACTGACACAAGACAGGTTACAAGCACACAATACTGACACAGGTCAGGTAAACGAGTTTGATACTGTGTATGAAAGTCCAATGTGACCAGTGGAACCACTGGCAAAGTATGAGTACAGCGAAGGCCCTATGTCGCCTATTGGCAACGGGAGGCGACAGTGACAGGACTGCAAAAACAGGCACGGGACACCTGTAGATGGATGCAACGGTGGACGTCCACCAATGACTACACAAGGCTTGGTCAGAGCTAGTGCCAGAACGGAGGCCCTACCGGAACAGCCCACCACCATGTGCACATATTACCCTCAAGGGTTGATGTGCAATAGTATAAATGGATGGCAACCGGAAGTGCACAGTGGAACCAAATGGAGACTAAATTGCACAGAGTAACGGAGCCCAACAGACCCAGAGTAGTAGTAACGGAACGAGGCACTTTCCCTGAAGGGGTTAATAGCGCTATGGTCTGGATAACGGCAACCACCGGAGGCGCTCAACTGAACCAAATAGACCAAGCGAGTGCAACACGGTGTGGGGGCACACAGAGACTCTGACCCTTAGCAGAATATAACCAGCAACCGGAATACCGGAATACAAGGAGGCCCAGAAACGTGGAAACGGTGCCAGGCAGGCAGCAGCAGGAACAGTCCAGTAAAGCCCAGCCGGGCACAGGAGAATCAGGAACCACCGCCAAGTTGATTCTGTACACAGCACTGGAACGTCAGCCAAGCCGGGTAGGTACACGGAGCAGGAACCTCAGACACGTCGGGTCGGTACACGGAGCAGGATCGTTGGTCAGCCAGGCCGGGTCAGTACAGGAAGCAAGAACGTCAGCCAATCCGAATCGGTACACAGAGTCAGGAACAAGACAATGGCATGGTCAGGCAGTCCGGGGTCATACACTGGTATCAAAACGACAAAACTAGCGCTAGGCATCAGGTACACCACGAAAGGGCACTAGCGGAGTGACAGCCCAGGGTATAAAAAGGCTGTCACTGGGAGGAGTAGTACAGCGCAGCCAATAGGAGAGCAACAATAGTGAGATGGACAGAATGTCGCCCAGATCATGGGTGCCGTGATACAGAGATTGTAGTAGGTGTAGTTTTCTACTTCTAGCACCCCCTAAGGTAGGCCAACTCATACAAATGTGCTGTAATTTGACTCCTAAGAGCACTAGCTATTGAATGCAGTTGAAAATTCCATGGTTTTCGCAGAGTTCCATACATTTGAAGGGGCAGAAATGTAAGTAAATGCTTTTTTTTTCATTAGCGCCACCTCCTGGAAGCATTTGTGCACACCAGCCTTTGGGTAAGAAGGCAAGTGACCCCTCATTAGTTGCGGCAGGTTGTTTTCTTTCCAAAATGGCACTGGTTCTCTATCTTTCCTGCATATCTATTATGGTTATAACTGTTTTAGTGCAAGCAGATAATTTCAAAAACAAAAGTGTCAGGTTTACGTACTTGTTCCTAGCCCCCACATATTGTATGTTAACCCACACAAATGGCCTACCATTTTTCTTATGTTGGTAGCAGGTACTGAATACAGCAGGAAATGTTATGGTTTTCAAAGATTTTAGTATCTTTGAAGTGGTGGAAATGTAAAAAAACATGTATTGATTCCCATAGCGCCACCTTTTGGAAATATTTGTGCACTTCAGCCCAGGGATAGAAAGGCAAGTGACCCCTCATTTGATGTAGGAGAATGTCTTCTTTCTAAAATGGTATACCTTTTATACCTTTCCTTCATGTCTCTTAACAGTTATGAACATTTTAGTACAAGCAGCCATTTTCGAGGAAGCAAACAGGTAGGTGTAGTTATGTGCTTCTGGCACCCCTAAGGTAGGTCGACTCATTCCAATGGGGTGTAATTTTTCTCCTAAGAGCACTAGCTAATGAACACAGTTGGAAATTCCATGGTTTTCACAGATTTCAGTACAGATGAAGGGGCAGAAATGTAAGAAAATGCAATTTTTTTCCTATAGTGCCACATTCTGGAAGCATTTGGGCACAACAGGCTTGGGGTAAGAAGGCAATTCACCCCTCATTAAATGCGGCAGGTTATCTGCTTTTCAGAAATATATAGTTTTATATAGTTATTCTACTGTTTTAGGGTAGTTTTACCACAAGAACTCTAGAATGCGTATATTAGTTTATGAAGTTGAAAATGTCATTTTGCGCTGCTGGTGATTAGAGCCATGTATGTTCTTAAAACTATACAAATTTGGTATTTTTTACTCAGGGGACACAGGGCTTTTTCAAATAATTGAAACTTTTTCAATCAAGGTAAATGTTTTTAATACATAGTATGTGATTTTTGCAAATGAGAAAATTTTCACTTTTTTGTCATTATGACATCATAGCTTTTTTCACAATGTAAAATTGAAAGCTCAGTTTGTTCTAAACAAAACAATATATAGTTTTCCATATGTAACTAAAAATCACCAGAGTAAATCAAGCCTAAACGGAAGGAAAGCAAAAATGCTGAAAAAGTGTCTGATCTGCGGGGTACAGGAAATGGCCCAAGCCTCTGGCACTGAAGGGGTTAATTACCAGATGCAGGTGAGTGAAAGCAGGGAGTGATAAAACTCTTGGTGTGGATTCGTCACCTGTCGTATGTTAGTTACTTTGAAACTGTGGAGTGGAGCCCTGGCCCACTCTTCTCTCCAAATGCTCCACCCCAGGCACCCAAAATTACCAATACACTACATTTCCCTAGGGCTAATCAGGGTAGATATCTTGTAGGATTTGGGGAGCTATATAGTCACCCACCATCATTATTCCTGGGATTCTTTCACTTTATAGATATATAATTTTTATATATATTGCACATATGGTGTCATAACAACAAGCAAGAACAATGACTCTATTACAGGAGAAAGAAGAATATCTGGCAAGAGATGCCAGCAAAACCCAGAAAGACATGACACTATCCCCCCCAAAGGACTATCCCCGGGGGACACAGAAGGCTTGGATAGAAAGTGCCGGTAAAACTGACAGGATGGAGCATGAACATCTGACTGTCAGCAGAAACGCACCTCCAGTCCATAACCCTTCCAGTTTACTAGATACCAGAGAGTAGGAATGGGTGAAAGCTGTCATGTTCCCGTGGGAAATTTCATGAAAACCACGATGTTATCCACTTTTGCGCAGGAAAATCCACTTTAAAACTAGCGGTTGATATTTTTGCATCTTTCGCCCATTGGCCAAAATCTTTCGCCATTTTTTCAATGGCTATAAAGTTTCAGCCCATTGATTTACGTTGTTTTTGCACTTCCGCTATAAAAACATGACATTTTCACTGAAGGCAGGCACAATAGAAGCAGCTACAGAGCGAGATAGACATGCTGTGCTCTTCTGCTGTGATATTTTGCAAAAATTGAGGCAGGAAAGGCTCATAGTGTCTGCTATCACTTTGAGTAGGGTGAAAAATAATCAATGGAGGAGATGGAAGGACCCTTGTGTCCACTGAGTCTGAAGGGGAGGAGGAAGTGACTAGCAGTACTGAACCAATGCTGTCCAGTCCCCCTAAATCACCCCAAGGGATCTTGGGGAAATTAATGAGAAGGGAGGGAGAAAAGGGAAGGGAGGGAGAAAAGGGTAGTACTAGTGAGAAAAGGGTAGTACTAGTGAGAGCAGGACAGGACAGGTCAGCTACCTATGCCTGCTGCAAGACCTGCTGCCCCTGCTGCCAGTGCCACCATTGCTGTACCTTCAGCCACTAGTGTTGTACCTGCTGCCAAATGTGCTGCCAATAGTTGTATCTGTTGCCAGTGCTGAACCTGCTGCTAGTGCTGAACCTGATGCCAGTGCTGAACCTGCTGCCACCAATACTTTGCCTGCTGCTAGTGTTTCTTGTAGTACTCGGGGGGGGGGAGAAAATGGGCATCACCACCACCACTAGCAATCATCTTTTGGAATTTGTGGAAATTGCAGCCGCTATAGTTTCTGTTGCTGCTGAAATGAAAAGGCAGCAGGGTGCTGAGGAGCAGGCTAGGATGCCACAGACCACCGTGGACACAGTGGGAATGGGGTCAACAAGTAATGTTGAACTAGGACAGGTTCCACTTGCCAGCAGTAGCAATACTCCTCCTGATCCTAGTTGCAGTGCTAAATCTGAGGCAGTAGCAGCAACATTATCCGCTACCACAGAGAGTGAAGGGGAATGTGGAGTACAAGAAGAAAGAGGCCATTCTTCTCCACCTGTTCCCTATCCCTCCCCCCAGAAGTCATGGGTGTGGGACTATTATTCTCTTCCGGCAGGCACAGTGCAGTCATCATCAACAACTGTACTTTTAAAAATTTGTGACAAGTTAGTAAAAAGGGGAAAGGAGGGAACACACCTTGGCACAACTGCCCTGATAACACACATGAAACACAGACACCATGAAATTTATGTCAAACATGTTAAAACCAAACACCCATTTCAGAAATCTAGCACCACTGTTACTATACCCTCTGATTCTCTAGAACGGTGGAGATCAAAGGGGAGGAAGAGCAAAGAAACCCATACAGACACTGGAAGTTCCATGATGAGCGAAACAACTAGCTCACCATCAACATCACCTTCTTCCTCTAGGGTAACAAGTACATCTCCTGTAAAACCACCTCGTTCATCTTTACCTCCCCTGCTAAATGATAGCCACTCTGTTAATGTTAAGATATGGCAGTTCATCTCTACCCATTGTACACTGTGTGGTGCACTGACCACACGTGCCAGTGTGGTGGAGAAAAATCGATACCAGGTCATCAGGTGGCATCTGAGGAGATTCCATCCTGCAGAATATGCTAGGATTCTGGCAGGAAGGGTTCATCATTACTATTAAACTGTCAGCAAGTTATCATGTGTCCTTAGCGGGGTCTGGACAAGGGGTACAGTGAAAGCGGCAGTACTTGGGTTCGGGTGTCATGGTTTTTGGATACAGTTGTGCCCACAGATGTTATTTACCACACACACAATAAAGGACAATAAAGGTATGGAATTCACTGCCTGAGGAGGTGGTTCTATTGAATACATTAGATGCCTTTAAAAAGGGCCTGGATACTTATTTAAAAGAGCATAACATAGAGGGCTATGTGCGTTAGTATTGGGATTAATACTTAGTTAGGGCTTGTTGATTCAAGGAGAAATCTGATTGCCATTTGGAATCAAGAAGAAATCCCCCCCCCCCCCCCCCATTCAAGGCAGAATTTGAATTTGCTATATTGAGGGGTTTTTTGCCTTCTTTTGGATCAACGATGGTAAACAGGAATAGGAAAAGGGTTGAACTAGATAGACGCAAGTCTTTTTTCAATCTAAATTACTTTGTTACTATGTTACTCACACACTGTGCACATTGCAGTTGCTGATGGAAGCCACAGTTCCTGTTCTCAAGGGAAAAATATTTATTCTATTAACAACTCACCCATGATTTTGGAGGAGAGGCAGGTAGAGAAGATTTAACGGCCAATCTTCTTTTCTCCACATAGACTGGGTGCTACTTATTGTGCTGCTACTTCCTCAGGTGCATCACTGGAGCCATTCATGGTGAGTGGATCCTTTATCATTCATCTTCCATGTTACTGCTATTGTTGGTCCCATTCCCTTTCAGCTGCCTAATCATCCTGCTGCTTAAACAACTCATCAGCAGCAGAAGTACGAACACCGGTTGCAACTCAGGACTCAGGAGGACATTTGACAGTGGCCACTGGCCAACATGACCTGCTGGCATTAGGCCAGTACAGCATTTTTATTTTTTTCCTCAGGGCTTGTGTTTTGATTAAAAAAAAAAAAAAAACACTACAAAAAAAAATAAAAAAAATTTTGGGGGGTTTGTTTCTAAGAAGCCTAGGTCCTACAAATCAGTGTTTCCTTAGGGCTTGTACCAAACCAGCTTAAGTCCTACAAATCAATATTTCTTCAGGGCTTGGGCCTCTAATAAGTCTAACTCCAATAAAGGCCTCTAACAAAAAATCAAACAAATCATCCTCTACGAAATACTCTATCAATCAAGTATCAGTCCACCCCAGTGGCAGCTTATGTCAGGGGGTTTCTGTCTCTATCACTTTACATACAAATGTCTTATTTTATTTTATTGATTTATTTTTTATTAATTGTCCCCCCAGTAGACATCAAGAAACCCACCCAAAACAAATTCCCTGTTCAAATGATTCATTCACCCACACAGGCACCCTCTTCAGACCCCTTTATACCATGTCTTATGGTTTTTATTTTATTTTATTTAGGGTTTATTTTTTATTAAGTGCCCCCCAATCCCAATAAACAACCCCCAAAAAATAATCTCCTGTTGAACTGATTCTTTCCCCACACCGAACCAACACAGGCACCCTCATGCCCCTTTTATACTATGACTTTGTAAAATAAAATAATATTTGCTATGTGTTGTGTGTAACTTATATGTTCCCATTGATTTCAATGGAATGAGCTTGGCGAAAAATGCAGAAAAAAAAAATCGGAAAACCTGCACTTTTCATGGGAAATTATTTGCCAAGCGGAAAATCCAATTTTTTGCCTATTTCCATTTGAGGAGGAACTTTTCGCCCATCCTTACCAGAGAGTACCTTGAGAGATGCGGGAATCCAGTACCACATCAATGACAATCTCATCGGAGGGGTCTATAGAAGCAGGAGGTGGAGGAGAAGAGGGGGCTAAAAGTCATGTGCCTTCACTTAAGGTTTAAGCAGGGACACATGGAAGACCGGATGGATCTTGAGAGTCACCAGAAGGGTCAGATGGTAGGAGACAGGGAGAGACAGGTCTTGACCTTGAAAGCCCCAAGTACTGGGGGACCAATTTGTCCAATGGCTGCCAGGGATTGATATTCTTGGCAGGAAGCCAAACCAATTCTCCGGGGTCAAACCTGGGTGCCAAGGACTGATAAAGATCAGCTGCCCCTTTCTGTAGCATATGGGATGAAAGGCACTTGCGGCGACTGGCTTGCCAGTGAGTTGCCAAGTCATGAGTATAAGACTCCACAGATGAGACATCCGACACAGGAGGACAGAGGGTAATGGCTGGAGGATTGTCACCCAAGGCCACAAAGAATGGGGAGCACTTCAGAGATGTCTGTAACAGGGAATTGTAGGGGAACTCTGCAAACGGCAAAAGTCGAGACCAGTTCTCCTATTGATGGGAGCAGAAGCAACTGAGATAGTGCCCCATGTTCTGTTAAGCTCCTCTGTTTGACCATTCGTCTGAGGATTTTATGCAGAGAAGTACTGCAAGTGGATTGAATACCCAACATGGAACAGAATGCCCTCCAGAAGCGGGAGACAAATTGGGAGCCACGGTCAGACATGACATGCTGAGAGATCCCATTCAGATGGTAAATGTGTTGGATGAATAAATCAGCCAACTCAGAAGAGGTTGGCAGTTTGGTCAAAGGAACAAAATGCCCTTGCTTGGAGAATCAAGTCCACAACTACCCAAATTACCATGTTACCAGCAGAGGAAGGTAGGTCCACTACAAAATCCATGGAAATTTGCATCCATGCCAGAGCCGGTACAGATAGAGAATGAAGAAGACCTAGCAGCCATATCCTGGGTATCTTCATGAGGCCACCAGAAGTACATGGAAATGAGGTTGTGGGTGCGGAGAAGTCCAGGATGACCAGCTGACATGAGGGGACAGTTGGACAAGGTATTCTTAAGATCAATAGACAATGAGGAGACTTACTGCGTAGAGGAGAAAATGGGTTCAGGAGCAACTGAACAAGAGTCATTTGTCACGGGAGACTTGTAACTAATCACTCAGACAGGTACATAAAATGAAATCCACTTTATTAAGAATAATCACAAGCAAAAATTAAAGACACTTTCCCAACCTTCCCGGGGTCAGGTATGGGGACAGTGTGCAGTCCACTACCAGGAGCTGACACTGAACCTTAGCCAGACTGGTACACAAGCTGGGAGAGAACCAGTAGTGAGAGCAGAACCACTGAGGTAGAGAAAGTGGTAAGTGCACTTTAAGCGGAGCGGACAAGGGAGGCCCACAAGCTAGAAGGCAAGGATACAATTGCAATACCCTAGAATGCTAGGGTTACAGAACACCATGCACCATAGAACGCTAGAGGCACAACAAACCCCAGAGGACTTAGGCGCAGCTGCACTACTGACAGGACTTTCATGACCAAGGACTGAGTATGAGAACCTGCAAGGGGGTGCCAGGCCTCGAGGAGAGTCAGAGACTAACCAACCAATGGTCAAACGATTCAGGTAGTCAGACAAGCCAAAGTACTTAGCACAGAGTGGGAAGTCAGATAAACCACAGTACTTAGCACGGAGCGGGTAGTCAGCCAGGCCAGAGGTCATACGTGGAGCGGGTAGTCAGACAAGGCCAAAGTTGGTACAGAGCAGACAATCAGCTAGACAAGAGGTTCAGGCACAAATCGGTAGTCAGACAGAGCCAAGGTCATGTGCAAATCAGATTCAGCAGCCAGGAACGGATCACAGTGGAAGACTTAGAAAGAGCTCAGGTACACCATGAAAGGGCATTATGGCAATGACAGAATGCAGCATATAAGGCCTCACATGCGGGGTCACATGGGTCAAACAAGGTGTAAACTATAAAATAGCAAGCGATAAGAATGATGCGCAAGTGACTAGGAAGTAGACACCCGCATTGCTACAACCAGGCAACCACAGGAAAGCGAACAGGCCAGTAGGAGTGCCAGAATCATGGGCACTGTGATATCATGTTGGCGAGACTAGGCTTTGGTATTCTTTGTCCCAGGTATGAATTAAATAATAAAGTCAAAACAGGAAAAGAATAAAGACCAATGAGCCTGGAGGGCATTCAGGCATTTGGCTGATGCTAAATACCTGAAGTTTTGGTGGTCAGTTAAAATGGTAACCACATGAGGAGAACCCTCCGACAAATACCTCCATTTGTCCAGAGCTAACTTGACTGCCAACAACTCCTTATTCCCCATGTCATAATTTCTCTCTGCAGAAGAAAGAGCATGGGTGGAGAGTACCAGGGTCAGAGGACAGCCAAGAGAGGAATATTTGAGGATAGGCATGGAGGAGATGGCATTCTTCAAGGTCTCAAAAGCAAATATGGCCTCAGGAGTCCAATGAATGGGATAGCTCCCTTATGGGTCACGGCTGTGATCGGGGCTACAAAAACCGAAAAGTCCTTAATGAACCGTCGGTGGAAACTGGCAAAACCAATGAACTGTTTAATGGCTTTCAGACCATGTGGTAAGAGCCATTCAGTTACAGTGGATAGTTTACTGGGATCCATGGCAAGACCATGAGCAGATGTAATGTATCCCAGGAAAGCCAAAGAAGTAGTTTCAAACTCACACTTTTCAAACTTACAGAAAAGGTGATCTCTCTTAGATGGGTAAATACGTGTTGGATGTGACAGCAATGCTCTTCCAGGATCGAGGAGAATACCAAGATGTCATCTAGGAAGACCATGACAAAATATAAAAGCACATCCTGGAAGACATTGTTCACTAGGTTCTGGAAAACAGAACAGGCATTATGGAAACCAAAGGTCATGACAAGGTACTTGTAATGCCCGAACCTAGTGTTGAATGGCATTTTCCATTCTTCCCCCTCCTTCATTCTTACCAGATTGCAGGCTCCACTGAGATCCAGCTTGGTGAAGTACTGAGCACCCCTGAGTCAGTCCAAAAACTCTGGGATGAGAGGTAGGGGGTAGCAATTTTTACTGGTTATTTTGTTCAATCACCTGTAATCAACACGGGGCAGAGACCACCATCTTTTTTGACACAAAAATATGCCAGCACCTGCAGGAGAAGTAGCTGCATGAATAAACCCTCTGGTGAGGTTGTCCTTGATGTACTCATCAAGAACCTTGGTTTCTGGAAAAGACAATGGTTAAATCCTACCCCAAGGATGTGTAGTACTGCCACTCATAGGGTTAACCTGTCTAAGGTACGAAGCAACAGCCCCTGTAAAGCAACACTTACCATTAATCTTGATGTCCAGCGGTATCTTCAGCACACTGGTCATCTACTGTTCATCTCCTTCCTTCTCTCTTGTATCTTCTCCATCTTCTTTCTTCTCTCTCTTCATTCTTGTATCTTCTCCATCTTCTTTCTTCTTGTAACTTCCCTTCTTGTAGCTTAAAAAAAAAAGATAGCCATAAATAAATGTTGCTGAAACTAACTCGCACATCTATTCATAGTTTAACCCCTTGAGTGCCACAGGGGTAGGCAACACATTGCAGAGCAATTCATTGCGTACCTCTCTGGGATTCAAAGAGTTAAGAATGCATAGATGTCCAGGTTATTTCATTCCAAAAATGCCTCAACTCCATCTACAATTGTCCCCATACATTCTTATATTGCCAGATGTGCTGAATAAAAAGATGAAGAAGATACAAGATAGAAGAAATAAGAGAAGATGACAGAAAAAAGAAGCTAGGAGGAGATGGACAGTGGATGACAGGTAAGTGTAACACAGATAAGTTAATGATTGGTGCTTGAGAGTATGTCAGGCATCGATGCTTAGCCTTTTTTCCTTTGATGTTCCCATTACTACTGCTATTTAGCTGCAGTTTGAGAACTTAACACACAAAACAGATCTTTGGCCACCAGACCTTTTCTGTGGCCTAACATCCGTTGAGCTTTTAGCTTGTAGGGAAATTGAATACCAACTTAGACGTTTTTTTTGGTTGGCCGGTATCCATTTTTGCCCTACCGCATATTTTATCTCAAACAATTGAATAGAGGCCTACATGAGGCTTTTTTACTTCTTGAATGTTAAAGAAGTCTCCATGCATTGTGAAACAATGTCCTGCAATCTGGTCTAGCAATTAAGTAGTTAAAAACATTTAAAATAAAATGAAATGTTTATTTGCCCCCTATGGTACAGTTTGTTTAACTCAGAAATACTCCAATTTAATTTGGAACAGGGAGCCATTAGGCTAAGTTCACAGATGCCACTTGGCTCCAATGAGTTTTTGCACATGTCAAGCCAATCATGTCAACTTATCTGCAAGGTGCTACATTCTACCCATGCAAGGGGTGTGTGCAGAGGTATGTAACAAGCCTACTGATGTGATCAGTCATTTGAGGATTTTAAAGTAGAACATCCACCGCTTAACACCATGGGCCAAAATAATTCCCCATCTGGCGACTAGCTGCTCAGTACAGCTAGTTGCCAGAATTTTTACAGTGTTCAAGAGATTTGTAGACTTCTCCGGGACTGACAGGCAGGATGGAGCACAGACATCTTCCCAAAGTGACGTCTGCGCGCCTGCTCTGTCAGTCCCTTCCAGAGCCGAATGGCTCCTAGCAATGCCTCCTAGAGCTGGCTGGGACTGAAAGAGCAGGTGCGCCGACGTCACTATGGGAAGATGTCTGCTCTCCGTCCTGCCTGTCAGTCCCAGAGAAGTCTACAAATCTCTTGAACAAGGTATAAATTATGGCAACTAGCTCTACTGAGCAGCTAGTCATCAGATGGGGAATTATTTCAGCCCATGGTATTAAGGGGTGGTAGGTCTGCTTTAATGGTATTGCATCCTCTAGAAATGCTTGTGTGAAATCTGGCTGGTGGCTCCTTATACATACATAAGCACTTCTAATTTGCGGCATTCTGGTGATTCTGAGAGACAGATTACTTGAGTGAACAGCAAGATTTGGATCAAGGTGTTCTTCATGGATAAATTTAGTGCAGTGTTAACCCTTTTAGTACCAGAAGGGTATGCAACACCTTTAGCAATCAAAGGGTTAATGATGTTGCACTAAAGTCGTCCTTGTAAGCATAGCTTAAATCTGAGGCTGTAATTTAGTTAACTCGTCTATTTGCAAACAGTGAGATCCTAAAACCATGACCTGTTAAAAGTCTCTGAGGATATTGTTGAGAACCACTGACCTAGAGGATAAAATCATGAATGAGCAAAAAGTCTTCTTTTTCCAGCTGAAATTTTTTGAGAAAGTCATACATTTTCCACTCTTACAGTGAAAATTTCTGCATTTTGAGAGTGCCTAAAATGTTTGCCTTTTTTCTCAGACGTGCATTTCTGTGGCTACCAGTGCAGCAGGACACAGCTGGTAGTTGGATGTAAATGTGATTTGTCTGTGGCTATTATGCCTTGTGGACAGTATGTGGTTCTTTGGTTACTGTGTGGCAAGCCTGGGGGGTGCTGTGTGGTTCTGTGGTTACTATTGGACAAGGCTTGGTGGTAATGTATGATTCTATGGATACTATGGGATCAGACTGGGGAGACAGTGTGCATGTGTGTGTGTTGTCTGGTTACTGTATAATAAGGCTGGGGTGGAACAGTATGTAGTCCTATGGTTACAGTGGGGCAAAGCTAGGGGTCACTGTGTGTTTCTTTGGATACTATTGAACAAGGCTAGGTGGCACTGTGTTGTTCTATGGATAATACAGATCAAGGCTTGGGGAGCAGTGTGTGGTTCTATGGTTATTATGGAACAATGCTGTAGAGGCACTGTGTGGTTTTATATCTACTATAGGTCATAGCTAGGGGGTACTGTGTTATGGTATGGTTACTTTGGGACAAGGCTGAGGGTACAGTGTGTGGTTCTATAGTTATTATGAGACATAGCTGGGAGGACAGTTTGTAGTTCTATGGTTAACATACAGTAGGTTGTAGCAGGGGTAAAACTGAAAAAAAAATTCACTTCTTGTGGGAAACCCCAGCGAAAACTGCCTTTTTCACTGGTTTATCTTTTTGTGCAAAGTATTTCACCCATCACTGCTTGTGACCTTTATTATAAAGATCAAAACACACTGGGTGATTTTTTGTGTAAATATTGTTATAGGAGACCTTTTTTGAACTATTATGTTGCCTGTTCTTCTAGTACTCTAAAGGTTAAAATAGGAAGTGCTGACTTCAGAGGGTAATGATGATGAGTTTAATCATTTTCAAATTAATTCTGAAATGCAAGACCTCTTGCAGTAAGTTAGATACCTCTCTCTAACATCCAGCTGGATTGTTTATTGTTACCTTTGACCACTCCTCATAAATGCTGGTTCCAGAACTCTTCTTGAGAAGGCAATCCCAGTCCCAGCTAGATGAGCCAGATGATTATTTCTCTAGGCTTATGGCTGAACAAAATACCAGGATACATTTCCATGAATATGTCTCTCTGTTGGCCTGATTGTGTATTCATAGAAACATAGAATTTGACGGCAGATAATACCCATTCGGCCCATCTAGTCTGCCCATTTTCCTACTGTAAAAACCTCAAACCTTTTTTGGTCCTTGGTCTTTTCTTACGTTAAGGACAGCCTTATGCCTATCCCATACATGCATAAATTATGTCACTGTATTAACTTCTGCCACTTCTGCTGGTAGGCTATTCCACTTATCTACTACCCTCTCATTGAAGCAAAACTTTCTTACATTACATCTAAACCAGTGTCCCTCTAGTTTTAGACTATGGCCTCTTGTCCTAACATTTTTACTCCTTTGAAATATACTTCCATTCTGAACTTTGTTGAATCCCTTCATTATTTGAATGTTTCAATCATATCCCCTCTCTCTCTTCTCTCCTCCAAGCTATACATGTTTAGATCCTTTAGTCTATCCTGATATTTATTTTCCTGTAAACTAGTCACCATTTTAGTAGCCCTTCTTTGAATTTTCTCTAGAGTATCTATATCCTTCTGGAGATGGGGTCTCCAGTACTGTACACAATACTCTAGGTGAGTTCTAACTAGAGATCTGTAGAGTGGCATGACCACTTCCCTTTTTCTGCTACTAATGCCTCTAGCTATATAACCCAGTACCCTGCTTGCATTCCCCACAGCTTTATTACATTGCCTGCCTACCTTTAAATCATTAGAAATAATTACTCCCAAATACCTTTCGTCTGTTGTCTCTGACAGCACAGTACCCTTAATAGTATATTTTACCTTTGGATTTTTATGTCCTAAGTGCATTATTTTACATTTATCAACTTTAAACTGCATCCGCCACACTCTGGTCCATTCTTCTAATTTACATAAATAATTTGCCATTTGGCTTATTCCCCCTGGAATGTCTACCCTATTGCAGATCTTGGTATCATCTGCAAAAAGGCATTCCTTTCCTTGAAGACCTTTTGCAATATCACTAATACAAATATTAAAAAGAATGGGCCCCAGTACAGATCCCTGAGGTACTCCACTAGTTACACTCCTTTCGTCCGAATAGTCTCCATTGATTACCACACTCTGTGTCCTGTCACTCAGCCATTGCCTTATCCATTTAACTATTTTTACATCCAGACCCAAACACTGCAGTTTATTAATGAGTTTTCTATGAGGGACAGTGTCAAATGCTTTACTGAAATCTAGATAAGCTATGTCTACTGCTCCCCCTTGGTCTATTATTTTAGTAATCCAGTCAAAAAAATCTTTTAGGTTAGTTTGACATGATCTCCCTGCTGTAAACCCATGCTGTTTGGTGTCTTGCAAGCCATTTAAATTCAGATATTCAACAATTCTTTCCTATAACACAGTCTCCATTAATTTTCCCACTACTGATGTAAGACTTACTGATCTGTAGATACCAGACTCTTCCCTGCTACCTTTTTTGTGAAGCGGTACTACATTTGCTAACTTCCAATCTTCTGGAACTATTCCTGTCGTTAGTGACTGATTGAATAATTCTGTTAAAGGTTTTGCCAGAACACACTTACGTTCTTTTAATAACTTTGGGTGTATCCCATGTGGTCCCATTGATTTATCTGTTTTTACCTTAGAAATTTGAAGTAGAACTTCTTCCTCTGTAAACATGCATGTTTCCCGTTTCTTGCCATTTTGTTTTTCTAACAGAGGTCCCTTCCCTTCATCTTCCTCTGTAAAAACGGAACAGAAATATTCATTGAGACAGTCAGTTAGCCCTTTATTCTCATTTACATAGTTTCCATTTATTGTTTTCAGTCTAACTATTCCTTGTTTCATTTTCCTCCTTTCACTTATATACCTAAAAAATGTTTTATCCCCCTTTTTTATTGACTGGGCATTTTTTTCCTCTGTCTGTGCTTTGGCACATCTAATAAAGCATTTGGCCTCCTTCAGCCTAGTCTTGTACTGATACCGATCTTCTTCCTTCTGAGTCTGCTTATATTTCTTAAATTTGCCACTTCTGCTGAATACCACAGTGGTTTTCTTTTTCTTTTACCCATGCTGACATGTCTAATGCAATGCTCTGTTGCATTTAGTAAAACACGTTTGAGATAATCCCATTTCTCCTGGACTCCATCTAAAGAGCTCCAAATTCATGATCATGAGGATATCAGAAGTCTTCAACTATAGCCAAGACAAACTATTAACAAAATAAGTCTGAACTTCTTACAGTGCTTTGTGACAGGTTAAAGTAAAAAAATCCATTAGTTTAAAATGGGCTTTATACCCCTTGAATGCTAGTGATTTCACAAACAACATTGTTTGCAATTTGTTTGAGACCTCCCTAGCACGGGAATTTTAATGCATGGTTGTACATCATCAGGGACCTCTAGCATCAGGGGGCCTCACCGTGGGTTCCCATCAGTCCCAGTTTTACAGAAATAACTTATTTTATCCTGTTGTCTGATGGTCATGAAGGAGTGAAGCCTCTGCTTTTCCCACAAATTGGAAGGAAATAAAATTAGTATTTCAACTAAGCTTAAGGGGATCCTATATTTAGGTGGTTTACATTTGCAATTCAAACATGGGCCTTATGGCTTCTTAACCCCTTAATGACCACCCAGTTCAAGGGAGGGCGGCAGTTAAGGCCCACTGCATTTTTTTTATTGCAATGAATTCTGGGATGGCTGAGCAGCATGCAGCTGTGCCTCCATCCCAGAATTCCGTGACGTGCCAGGAACGTCATTGGTCCTTAATGTCTGGACAAATGTCATGGTCCTGACACATCGTGTGATGTTAAGAGGTTACAAATCTCTAGCGCTACCAGACAAAAAGGGTTAAAAGCCCCATTTAAATCAATGAATAATTTGGAATTGTAAAATATTACCTATGATTTGGCCTAGAATAAATACACTTTTCTTTTGAACACAAATCCCTCAGTGGGCCAGATGTCTAGATTTTTAGTAGGGATGGCAAATAATTTCCCTCTAAAAGTGCAGTTTTTCCTGCTTTTTTACACCTAGCTAATTCCATTGAAATTAATAGGAACATTTAATTTACAAACAGCACAGCAAATATTATTTAATTTCCCAAAGGCATAGTATAAAAGGAGCATGAGGGTGCCTGTGTTGGTGCAGTGTGGAGAAAGAAACAGTTGAACAGGGAAAGTTTTGTTTTTGGGGGGTTGTTTACTCCAATTGAGGGCAGTTAATAAAAAATAAATCCTAAATACAGTTAAACCCCCCCCATTAGACATGGTATAAAAGTGGTCTGAGGAGGGTGCCTGTGTTGGTGGGGGGAGTCTGGGGAATGAATCAGTTGAACAGGGAATTTTTTTATTTTTTGAGGGGGTCTTGACTGGTATTTAGAGGACAGTTATTAAAAAAAAATAAGAAATTTGTATGTAACGTGATAGAGACAGAAACCCTCTGACATTAGCTTCCACTGGGGTAGACTGATGGGTAGACTGATGCTTGTGAGCACTGACCACACATGGCAGTGTGGTGGAGGAGAATCACAATGCCGCTTGATGATAATATATAGGTATAGATTAGTTTTCACCTCAAAAAGAGAAACAGGCGAGGATATTTTTTGTGTGTATCGGCCATGTTTTTTTGCTTTTTGAGGCAGATGTTGGGGGAGGGCAAAGTCCTTGCAGAGATTTTGACCACTCCTGTTAAACAAACACACACACAACAGACATGCACACATGCATGTAACAGATATGCAGGTGCACACACACACACACACACACACACACACACACACACACACACACACACAGAGGGGGACACAGACACAGTGATAGGCCCCCCATCACTATAGGTTGTGGCTTTTGCTGGTCTCTGTGGGCTCTGATCGCCCTGGTATTAGTTTAGGAGCTTTACAGTACTGTGTAGGTAACAATCTTGTACTGAAGTGAACATGTCCAGTATTGAGAGCGTTTGAAGGTAAATGTAGCCTTCTAAGGACCAGAGGACATTGCTTTTTAGTGTATATCACCCTACACACACACACACACACACACCCATCTTGAACCCATTACATCAATGTTATTTTTTCTCTCTTTTTAATTTGGGGCAGAATTGCAGTATTATGCCAGTGTGTGTTTGGGATGTGCAAATGAAAAGCAAAAAATAAAAGGAGCGTTATACCAGCACCTCAACCTTTTGAGTGGCAGAGGGGTTTGCAACTAATTTCTTTGTAATGTGTTGCACAGACATCTAGAAGTCAAAGGGCTAAGGTATAGCGTGGCATGCAGTATACACTGGTGTGTCATGTCACAGTTAAATAGCAATGGGAAGCGTATTCACACCTAGGAACTTTGTCTTGTGGAGTCCCTGGGTTTAGATCAATGAGGCGATTTGTCATTAAAATGGGTGGGGCTTAACTGTGAATGGGACAGAGCTTCACAGACATGTGAAAAACTGTGAGGAATAGGCTGGGGAAGGATTAGAAGTGGGAGGGAAATGGAAGTTTGCAGTGTGTGCATTTTGAGGATGCTTCCCCCTACGCTGCTGGTTTGTCCTGCAAGGTAAAAGTTGATTTACAACCCTGTGAAAGACAGTGGGTTAATTGTGTACCTGATGGCTGCCTTTCTTCTATCTTGCATGGCAAATGTTAAAGTACATTAAATAATTGAGCAATGAGGGCCTACCTTAACCCTTTGAGTGCCATTATGTTCTTCTGGTGCTGCAGCAGCCCTTCATTGGCTATACTAAGTCCAGCTGAGGCCACTGTGAGTCAGAGTAAGTGAGATTGTATGCATGTGTGTCAATGTGTGTGTATCTATATGTGTGTGTGTGTGTGTTAGCCATGTTTTTTTTTTTTTGGTTGAGGAGGAAGTTGAGGGAGGGCAAACTCCTTCCAGAGTTTTTGACAGTCGCCCCCTGTATCTCCAGGACTGGCAGTGTAGAGGAGAAACAAATAACTCCTTCTTACTGCCACCCCTGAGTGAGTGACAATGTGGGATGGAGTTGCCCATCATATTACTTACACGGAAAGACACTGTGTGAAACAGATATATATGCAGTGTTACAGACACGCACATAGAGAGACATATTGTGTCACACACTGTGAAACGCATACATACAGAGAAACACACACATACACGTGGAGATGTGATGTCACATACGTAGACAGTGTGTGACAGATGCAGTGGGGATGTAGATATGTTGATAAGAGTTGTAAAAAATGTTTTATTTGCAGCTCTTCAACTTGATGAATAAGGCCCTGCATCCTTTTGTACTTTAAAATTTTACAGTTGAAGTGAGTGTGCTATGTTACTTGTTGAAGGCCAGAGTGAGAAGATGTTTGTGAGTAAAATAATAATTTATATAACAGCAGTGGATACTGCAGTACATTTGAAGAAATAGGTTGGCAGACAGAGGGTTAAGTGACAGATGCAGTGATAGATAATGAAATAGTGATGTGGGAATAAAATGGCGCGACTGGGACTATGGATGCAGGCAAGTGGGAGTGACAAGGGAGGAGGAGATGAGAGATTGAGAAGAAGAGGGTGTCACGGTTTATTATGACTCTCAGACACAAGTTTTAGGTAAAAATCAATTTTATTGAAATAATAAATTGATAACGTAGGATGGCAATCACATACATACAGATATATTCAGAATATGACAAGACAGAAGGCAGACTCTACCGGTCCTGTCAATATACCGGACAGGACAGTCTGAAGTAATAGAATGTTAGGCTCTACCGGCCTTGCCAATACCGGGTAAGGCAACCTGCAGATGGAATCGCATAACGGTTCTACCGGCCTTACCAAATTACCGGGCAAGGCAGCCTCAATAGATTCATAATGTAGGCTCTACCGGCCCTGCCAATACCGGGTAAGGCAACCTCAGATGGAATGTGGCAAAAGGTTCTACCGGCCTTACCAATACCGGGCAGGGCAGCCCAGAGATAGTAGCAGCAGTCAGATGGTAATGGCAAATTGACAGGATCGTAAGCAACCCAGTGTACACACACTGAGACTAACAGGGGAATCGTAAAGCCGCAAGGCTTTGGAGCAAACCAGCGTCCGCACGCTGGGACCAACACTGAATTGTATAGCCGATAGGCTTAGGAGCAAACCAGTGACCGCACACTGGTGTAACAAGCGAGTTAGTATAGCCGCAAGGCTTTGGAGCAAACCAGCGTCCGCACGCTGGGACCAACACAGAATTGTATAGCTGATAGGCTTTGGAGCAAACCAGTGACCGCACACTGGTGTAACAAGCGAGTTTGTATAGCCGCAAGGCTTTGGAGCAAACCAGCGTCCGCACGCTGGGACCAACACAGAATTGTATAGCTGATAGGCTTTGGAGCAAACCAGTGACCGCACACTGGTGTAACAAGCAAGTTTGTATAGCCGCAAGGCTTTGGAGCAAACCAGCGTCCGCACGCTGGGACCAACACAGGATAGTACAGCCGATAGGCTTTGGAGCAAACCAGTGACCGCACACTGGTGTAACAAGCGAGTCTGTCTAGCCGCAAGGCTTTGGAGCAAACCAACGTCCGCATGCTGGGACTAACACAGGATTGTATAGCCGATAGGCTTAGGAGCAAACCAGTGACCACACACTGGTGTAACAAGCGAGTTTGTCTAGCCGCAAGGCTTTGGAGCAAACCAGCGTCCGCACGCTGGGACCAACACAGGATTGTATAGCCGATAGGCTTTGGAGCAAACCAGTGACCGCACACTGGTGTAACAAGCGAGTTTGCCTAGCCGCAAGGCTTTGGAGCAAACCAGCGTCCGCACGCTGGGACCAACACAGAATGTATAGCCGAGAGGCTGTGGAGCAAACCAGTGACCGCACACTGGAGTAACAAGCAAAGTCGCCGACGCGACCAGGCAGGAGGTTGCCAGGATACAGGAGACAGGCAATGCGATGACAGGAACCAGCAACGATCAGTCAGGTCAGGAAACAGCAGAGAAGAAGTTCAGCAGGAACTGCAACACCAGAGACTAGGCCGGAACCAGGACTGGAAGTACTTCAGCATGCAGGAAACACTGGAACAGTAGAGATCAGGAACTCAGGAACACATGAGATCAGGAACTCAGGAACACTGGAACAGAGGCCCAGCTATCACTGGCATAGTGATAGCAAGAAGGTCAGAAACAACACGAAAGGGCAACCAAAGGGTGCCCAATCCAGGTTTAAATAGGCAATGAAAGGCGGGCTATCTGCAGACAGCCAATAGCAGCCCCCTACTGGTGACAGACAAGGAACTGCAGCAATCACGGGCACCGTGATAGAGGGACAGTGAAGTGTTAAAGTAAAGTAATGGGTGAGGGGGAGAAATTACTATACATAGACAGTGAAGCAGACATGAAATACATGGCTGTAGGGTTACTGCATTAAACAGACCTAGTGTAGCAGTTGGTCACAGTGAAGCACTTTAACTCTTAGTGCGAGAGAGGTACTCAACACATTGATGTGTAATGCGTTGTATAGACCTCTGGAAGTGAAAGAGTTAAGTGACACATGTTAGGCGCTCCTTGCATTAGCGGGCCGTGGTGGTCGGCTAGGACAGAGCTGGATTATATGTCCATGCTTCAAACCAGTAAGGTTCATATATTAATGAAAGTGGTGGAATTTTGTGGAAAAGTAACAGCATCACAGGGAACAAAACCCATTTATTTAAATGGGTGTTTTAACATCTTCAATGCTAGAGAGGTCAGCAAAGCATTTTATTTGTTCTGTATGGTAAAAATGTTTTGCTCCTGAATTGTTCCTCGACAACCTTTGAGGGATATTTTGAGTTCCGGCTCGGATGGGGACTCGGACAATATGGCTGTACAGTCTGAAGGTGAAATAGCAACGGCACCCTGTTTTTTAGGGGTTATGACCAGGAGCAGAGCCACCGAAAATGACCAGGAGGGGTAAGAGAAAACGGAAAACCCCCGTACCTCCTCAAAGGAAGTGATTTCAATCTATCTGACCATGTATTGACACAGGAGCAGATATTGGTCCTTAATACAGGACTAAGTTTTGTCCCAACCCAATGTCCAGACAGGTTCACCACTGAAATAGAACTTTATCGATTACAGAGGAAATTACCCTTAAGGGACTTTTTTAAGGATTCCACACACGTGGGTGAATTTATCCAGGACCCCTTTAAGGTGAAGAGTTCCTTTGACCCCGTTTCACATAATCCCTCCATAAAGACATTCAATAGGATCATTCACCAGTAAATCATGGGGACACTTGAAAGCAGAAGACCAAAATATTGGAACATTTCTAGAGCTGAAAGACAAGCAAGAATTAAGGAACAATGATAAGATCATCATACATCCGGCGAACAAAGGAGGTGGTATTGTGCTGCAGAATTATGAACACTACAGGCAAGAGGTACGTAGACAACTTCAGGATGAGGTAAGCTACAAGCAATTGCTGAGCATTCCCACGAGTGTATTCAAGATAGAAGTGGATGATTACATTGATAAAGGTATACAAGATGGCTTGCTTACGTCCAAGATAGGTGCATTTATAAGTGAGATATCCAGTGACCCTTGTACTGTAGTGTCTACCGAAGGTACATAAGACCTTGCACAAACCTCCTGGCAGGTCGATAGTTTTGGCGAAGGGTTCCTTAGTATATCCACTGGCCCAATATATAGACAGTATGTTGCAGCCCTATGTACAACAGACAGACACATTTATTAAAGACACCACACATTTCCTCAATAGGTTGGATATGACAACATGCAACATTGAAGAGATCATACTGATAACTATGGACATCACCAGTTTATATACATGCATCCCACATGAAGTGGGGAAAGCAGCATCCTGACGACTGCTAGAAGGAGGTGGTGACTATACACCAGAGGAGATTCACTTTCTGGTAGGGATGATTGGTTTGATGCTCACTCACAATTACTTTAAGTTTGAAAATAATTTTTTTAGTCAATTAGCAGAGATGGGGTCCCCTATGTCCCCTGCATATGCAAATGCGTTTATGTGATACGATGAGAAACAGCACATTATGGGTTCACAGTATTGGGTATATGTGAAGTTCTATGTCAGGTTCATTGATGACCTGTTCATGCTTTGGTCTGGTAGTGAACAGAAGCTTCTTGAGTTTATAGATCAGATGAATAATTTGAAGACTCCAATTAGACTGACTGTAAACTTTAGTGAAAATGAGATCAGTTACCTGGATGTACTGATTAGGAAGGAAGGCAACAAATTAACAACGTCCCTGTATGTTACACCAGCAGACTGTAATACACTATTATGTGCTCAAAGTCCCAACTGATGAGAGTGAAGCGAATACTGTCTGATTCTGTTGAGAGTAAGATTGAATTGGAGGAAGTGGGAGCAAAATTTGTGGAGAGGGGCTATAAGGAGGCAGACATTAAGCAAGATATACAAACGGTAGCAGAGATGGACAGATACTCACTGTTAATGGGGTCACAGAGGAAGAGAGATGAAGATTGAGATCGGATTATAATCACCATGACCTTTTCTGATATAAGTGGGGACATGAGAGCTAGTGAAGTCAACAATTGGGACATTTTGAAAACAGGTCCTGAAGTGGGGTACTTGTTTCAACAATCACCAATGCATTGCTTTAAGAGAGGTCGGAGCATAAAAGTCTAATTCATCAGCTCGGACTCAAGGAATAAATATACACCAGTGGCCAGTGAGGCACTCAAGGGGGTGTTTAAATGTTCAGGTTGTGTAACATGTGCACACATGATTACTGGTATTAAATACAGGGTCCCTATGGTTGACTACACTATTAATGTGAAGCAGAATATTACGTGTACTACGGCATTCGTAGTATATCTGCTGGTCTGTCCCTGCTTAAAATGTTATGTGGGTAAAACAACTAGGGCATCAAAGAACGAATACGGGAACACAGATCCGTTATTGTCAGGGGTCTCAATAATACAATGAATGATCTACAGCTTAAGCTTTCCCCGGTTGCCAGGCATTGTATCCAGTTTAAACATAAGGTTTCTGAACTCAAATACCTTCCTTTTGAGTTGGTTAAACAGGCACCATGGGGAGGTGACAGGGAGACTCAGCTGGCAAAGTGAGAAATGTACTGGATTTATAAGCTGGGATCACTGTTACCTGCCGGACTGAACGAACAGTTCAGTCTGATACATTATATGTAAATGGTTAAGTGCATATACTGACAATGTTTCTATTTTAGTTTGATACTTTTTATATACATAGAGATATGAATGAGTATGGTGGTCTGAGGATACATCAGGTGATCGGTGGGCGCCGTTTGGTTGCTATGGCAACATGATGCACGTCATGCCAGCGCCAAATTTGACGATAGAGTGTATATAGGGCAGATCAGGGAGCTGGTCTGTAACTCTGTTGTTCCTGATGAAAGTCCCAATGGTGGACTGAAATTTTGGATTTTATTAATGTTTTATTAAAGGTGAAGTTTTAAATGTTACATTTGTTACAAGTGCTCAGCTCATTCCAGTAGACCTCTTTGTATTAGTACATCATGCTCACAGTGTGCAGTCAGCTGCTGCAAGAGCCAAAAGAATAAATGGGTTTAGATTAATGGGGAGTATAACTGTATGGGCCTTATGTATCAAGATAAAGGGGTGCACCTCTGAAAAAAAACATTGACACCATAGGGTTGAATTGAAAATTCAGGAAAATAGTGTTGACATAAACGGGGCTTTAACCCCTTGAATGCTACAATGGTCCCCAATGCATTGCTTGTGCAATGTGTTTGCATTCTCTGTAGCATTCATGGGATTAATAGCCTCAATTAAATCAATGGAAATTTTCAAAGAAATCATATATCTGAGGCATCTAGATTTCATATTGGACATCCAAAGGCTCACACGTGTCTTTTTGCATTCAAGGGGGGATATGTGTAGATTGGACTGTTGACATTCGGTGGTTTGTACTTATCTTGTGTTCCAGGGTAGGATGCATGCACTAGTGCAGGGATAAGCATGTCGTCATAACCAGAACTATGTTTGCGGTCCGCAGGTGGAAAGCAATCTTTTGTGAAGGGAAGTCTCGGTTATATAATGAGTGTAACTTAAATTTGATGTTTTATTTGTGCCCTTATTCTATTGAGTTAAAATGTTAGAACCAAGTAGAGCCAGTTAAATCATTGTTATTAATAGACCTCTTCTGGAATAGCATACGTGTTCCAGAGGTGACAAACAATGAGTCAAGAATGGATATTCGGTCCTAATGGATATATTGGGTTGGACACATGGGGTAAGAGATGAGAGTCTGACACCTCCTATTTACGTTTATATTGAGTTTTATTTTTAATTGTTTTTCTATTGTTTTTTGCTGTTGTATTTCCTTGTGATGTTACATGACAGTTGTCATTTTAAAATGTGGATGCAGAATGTCCCGTATAGTCAAATGATTAGTTTAAGATGAAATTGTGATACTTTGGAGCAGTTTTTATTACAGTCCAGTTTTGTTAAAATTAGATTTATGGACAAGGGATATCCAGAGCATCTAGTGGAGAACATTATTGAGAGACCATCTAAAATTAATAGGGATTCTCTTTTAAGTTATAAAAAAGAATAGAAGGAAAATATGCGAGAGGTACAATTGGAAGACCAAACATAATGGTAATGTAAATGGAAACCCCTTTTTTAAAAATAATGCGAATGGTGATAAAATTGAGAGTGATGTAGTGGAAGCTGATCAATTTAGAACTTCTTTTGTCACCAAATATAGCTGTGCATATAGAGAGATTCAGAATATATTTGGTAAATTTTGGCCTATATTGATGAAAGATGCTTTTTTAAGAAAGATTATCCCCCAAAAAAGCCCAAAGTTGTATATAAAAGGAACAAGACACTCAAGAATATGGTTGCCCCAAGTATTTTGAGAACTGAACTCTCGAACAAAAGAATTAATATGACCCACAGTAACAACACTGGGGTATACAGGTGCGATAGTGTTAGAACTTTCAGGTGGGCATTAGTAGATATCAATTTCTCAAGAATCGAGAATCTTTTTGGATTTTCAAATTGAGAACTGTACATCCCAAGGGTTTAAATGAATTGACAGAGGGCACATATGATTAAATAAAATAATATATATATATATATATTTTTAAATATATATATATATATATATATATATATATATATATACACACGTGTACTCTATGGTCGTGGTTCATGATACACAGCTTGTACATCAGTATTGGAGGTATTTGTTGTGTTTATGTACAGCGACCATGGGTCATGTGTATTTGAGTGATTGAGCCACATATTAGTATTTATGTGTCTAGATTAACACAGAATAGCATCATACATTTCATTCACATTTATTTAGTTTATTTTGATGGTGAGACGTGACATGGACACATACAGGAATGTGGAAGTTTGTATTTTTACATTCATATTGTTTGTATGTTTTATGTGGTATGCAAGTGAGAGAATATGGAGTCACTTTTTAAATAGTTGTATATTGACACCATAAGGCAGTAGTAGGAGTCTTTATGAGTTGATTACATCACAGTTTTATATGTTTTTTAGTTTATATTTCACAGATTACACAATATAACTATCTCATCTAGTTTCACTATTTAGGTGGACACATTGTTAGATTCTTTATAAATAAATGTTTTTTTCTTTTTTTTCTCATTATTGAGTGATTTAAGTTGGAGATTATATATTTTTATGTATTTATATATTTTTTTGATACATATGTTGAGGTTATTTGACATGTGCACATTTGAACTCTCAAGAGGAGCTGCACTAAGGGTTAAGGATTTCCTTTTGGGATTTCGTTTGTATGTTTATTTAATGTGTGAACGGGTTAATCCAGTTGGCAACCTGACTTGGAGTATACCGATAGGTTTGTTTGAAATTTAATCCACTGGCTAGCATGGATTGCTAATTGGATTCCCCGTATAAATATTTGTGTATCAGAAGCAGTCCAGTTTGTATTTATAGTTACATTGTATTTCCTCCTGATAAAGTGGCAATAGGGCCACGAAACATGTTGAGGGTTTTAATTGATTTTTAAATAAATATTTTCTACACCTGGACTGCTGTGGAAGATCTCTTTTTTTTTTTTTTTTTTGTGGATACTTACGGACATCCGAGTGCATTCTAGTGTGGTTTTGTTGCTGGGAGAACCAGCACAGTAAATCCCCGCTGGAGTTTTAGACCGATTGCTAGGAGGGTGACCGGCTAGAAAGATCGAGTGAGTATTTGATTCCCCATAAAATTCAATCTGTTCATTGGTTTTAATTGGCAGTACAGCTCTCCTCTTTTGTGTTTTGTTTGTTTCAACCTCTACCTGATGGTGAGGATTGAGCGTGTGAAAGATTGTGATATCTGTGTGGAGGCAGTATAATATCCTCCATATGTCTACATTGTCATTGATATTTTATCTATGACATTATTCAAATGTGAGTAATAGATGAAGTATTACTATCAGTAATTATATGATCCAGACGCCTGCACAATAAGTCTCTCCCTCTTTTCTTTTTGTTTGGGTATATCAGAAGTTGTTAGTGCTAAACATACCACAATATTGGGTGCCCTTCTTTGTGTTTTTTTTTTTTGTTTTGTTTTATTTTTTGTATATTTGTATCATGGAGGGAGATGTGAAATGTGAAGGAGTACCTCTGGAAGTGGAGTCCAACCATTATAATTCTCAGCATTGTTGCTGTGGGTTATATTTTTAGGGCTCAATGTAAGTCTTATGGTCAGCAGAAAAAACTGTCGTTTGTGTTATTAAAAGCACGGTAAGCCATTCAAATGTACCTACTACGGACAATTAATGCCAGTTCTGAAAACACAGCGGATGAGAAAATATTGTTCATTAAGGTCAATGCAACAGCTATCCCCAGAGGCATGCAAATGTTTGCAGTAGGGACAATGAGTGATAATTTGCAACATTTACCGGCAGAAAGTTTAGACCCGCTTTTTCTAGCCACACACCCCACAACGCAGAGTAAAATCCACCATCGGAGAAAATTAAAAAGAGAAACAGCAGCTCATACAACACAAGTACATAACCTAAGCATACAAAGGTTGAAATTAATCCATGCAAAGTCAGGCAAACACACCAACAATGCCTAGATCATACAAATAAGTCATAGACAAACAAAAAGAACCCAGCATCCCCACAGGGACAAGGGTAACACAAAGCATCACAACATAAGCCATCCTAACACATCCTGGAACAACAGGGGTTAACAAACACAACAAGCACACCTGTCACTCCCAAAATAAATCAAGCTCACCTGTGCAACCACAACATCCAAAGGAGAAACATCATGCACCTCACAAAATCACACACACATATACATACACACAAACACACAAACACACACTCAAACATGACAGGTACATACCAATTACAACTAATCACACCACCAACCACAGACACACCAGCAAACACTTACCTGGAGTACATCATTCCCATAATATGTGATTCTCGTATCGCCATGTCATTCACTGTCCACAGGTGATGCTGTCTATGGGTGCAAGTCGTAACACTCACACCAGTAGCCAATCCCCACACACCTGCGCACGAGCACTGTAATAAGGCACATGGCAGGATCAGTAATGCCACAGAGTGCACCTTTGGCCTGCTCAAAGCCAGGATCCATTGACTGGATCACTCAGGGGCGCTCTACAATTTACACCTGGTAAAGCATGTGACATCATCCTGGCGTGTGCCCTACTCCACAATATTGCTGTAGATACACATCTAGTCGAGGATGTTGAGCCACAACAGCCCATGGAGGTCCATGTTCCCATTGATGAGGATGAGGATACATTGAGATGGATGCAGATGTGAACCAGGCTCATCAGGGACTACTTCACCTGTGAGTAAAATGCATGTGTGATCATGGTCATGTTTATGGAATGCGTGCAACACACTCACACAACACATAACCATCTGTTCTACTCCTTAGGATGACCCATCGACACAGCCCTCCGCCCTGACAATGGCATGTCAAGGATATCATCCTTCAACCTGAGATCAAAGGTACACCAAATTGTCCATGTTTATCATATTATAAGTTGAACTGACAGAATACTACATATACAAATTTGAACATAGCCATAACACCCCTACAACCCTCAGAATCATAGAGGGATATCTAATGCAATGACATGGAATTCCATGTGTTAACCCTTTGAGTGCCAGAGGAGTATGTAATGCATTGCAAAGCAATGTGTTACGTACCCCTCTGGCACTCAAAGGGTTAAAGAGGTTATCGACTTGGCATGCGAGCAATAGTTGGGCAATGTCTAATGGAGCAGAATAGTGATGGTTATACTGTGTTGGTGTTGGCTACAGTATTGGAGTAACAATCTGTGAGTCAGGTTGCAAGGCCCACCATGCTGACATGTTTGTGTGTGTGTGTAGGACAGTGTCAATGCCATTCCATTGTTTGGCAATGTGTTGTCTAGCCTTCTTGAACACATGAGGTTTTGATCAAGGGGATGGCAAGCAGACATATGTATGTGTGACTGGGACCCTGAACACACACATCATCAGTATGTGAACCAAGACCCATGAAACAGAGGATCTGATTCACATAGTAATGAGGTGTGTGCTCAGGGTTAAGGGTGGGCGAAAAAAGTGTGAAAAATTTCCTGTGTGACTTTTCACAAAAAACATTTTCATTATTACCTCCCCTACCAAATGAAAGCCACTCTGTTAGGATATGGCAGTTCGCCTCTAACCGTTGCACACTGTGTGGTGCACTAACCACACATGCCAGTGCTGTGCAGGACAATTGATACCAGGTCATCAAGCAGCATCTGAGTATATTCCATCCTGCAGAATATGCTAGGATGCTGGCGGGGGGGTTCATCATTACTATTAAACTGCCAGCAACTTGTCATATGTCCTTAATGGGGTCTGGACAAGGGATATAGAGACAGAGGCAGTACTTTGGTTCTGGTGTCATGGTGTTTGGATACAGTTGTGCCCCCAGATGTTATTTACCACACCCAGTGTGCACATTGCAGTTGTTGATGAAATCTCTATTCTAGTAACAACATACCCATGATTGTGGAGGAGAGACAGGTGGAGAAGAATATTGGCTAACTTCCTCTTTTCACTAGAGAAATTCATGGCAAGTGGAACCTTCATCATTCATCACCCAGACGATTTTTCTCTTTTTTTTGCAAAAGTTTTCTCTTTTGCACCTATTCCTGCAAATTTTTCTCCTATTCAAACACATTATTCTCCTATTTGAACACATTTTTCTCTTATTCTAACACATTTTTCTCTGATTCCAACACATTTTTTCCTATTCCAGCACATTTTTTTCCTATGTTTAATATGGTGCAATATTTCCTAGCACAATATTACTTCTTCTGAGGGCTGTAGTGGAGAAATAAGTAGTTAGAAGTCAACATTGTGAGTCCTACAGCAAAATATGCCTTGAAAAATGTATTAACATGCAGAATGCCTTTGTCCTTTGCCCACAACACTTACTTCCTGCTTAAGTGACACTGGCACATATTCATGATGATATCAAGTGATTAAAAAATAAAATAAAATACAACCTACAATGTGGCAAATGTGTATGGTAGTGATGGTTGGTGACTGGCATGGTGTGATTGGTGGGACCTTGACAAACTGCATCCACCCCAGGAGAAGAGGGATCATCATCATTTATTGAACATGCTGCATCGATTACTGCAATCAGTTTTTACACTATCACTTTACTCCCACGTCTCTGCACTTCTTCCACTTTTCCCCCTCCCGCTTGTGCATTTGCTAGACATTACTTAACTACTGTGTGTGTGTTTTTACTCTCTACAGTACACAACTGATGGAGTGTGATGTCTTGCCTTGGCCCTCAACAAAATTGTCAGTGTCATCTGCTGTCTATCAATAGGTCATCCACGGACCCTTCACTCCCGTGGGATATACTACACCAGAGTGGATCGGTGGTGGGGGTGGTGATTAGGGGTGGGCGAAATCTCTCGCTGTGTTGACAGCAAGAAATTAATCAAAAACCTTGTTGTTGTCCACTTTTTCATGGGAAAATCAACTTTAAAACTCGCAATTAAAATTTTCTCATTTTTCAACCATTGGCCAAAATGTTTTGTCATGTTTTCTATGGCTAGAAAGTTTTCACCCATTGCTTTACTTGGTTTTCACCTTTTCACTATAAAAATGTGACATGTTTGCGGAAATCAAGCACAATAGAAGCAGCTACAGAGAGGTAGACATGCTGTGCTATTCTGCTGTGATCTTGAGGAAAAAATTGAGGCAGGAGAGGCTCATAGTGACTGTTATCACTATGAGCAGCTTTAAAAATAATGGAGGAGCTGGAAGGACCCTTATGTGTCCACTTAGTCTGAGGAGGAGGAGGAAGTGAGCACTACTGAACCAATGCTGTCCAGTCCCCCTAAATCAACCCAAGGGATCTTGGGGAATTTAATGGGAAGGGGGGAGAAAAGGGAATTGGAAAGAAGGGAGAAAAGGGAAGGAAGAGAGAAAAGGGAATGGGAAGGGAGAAAAGGGAGTGGGAAGGGAGGGAGAAAAGGATAGTACTAGTGAGAGCAGAACAGGTCAGCTGCCTGTGCCTGATGCTAGACTTGCTGACACCATCGCTGCCCCTGTTGAAACCAGTGCTGTGCCTGCTGCCAGTGCTGAACCTGCTGCCACCAATACTGTGCTTGCTGTCAGATGTGCTGCCCCTGTTGCCACTGCTACCAGTACTGTGCCTGCTGCATGTGTTGAAGCTGCTAGTGTGTCTTGTAATACTCAGGAGGGAGGGAAGGAGAAGATGATGCCAAGTGTGACAGCAGGGAACCCTAAGTCACACTTGCCATCCCCGAAACAGTCCCACCAGTGCTAGTACTACTACTACTAGGAAGGTCCAGCAGCTTGTTAGTGTTAGGAATGAAGGAGGGGGTAATCAATATCCTCATATTACTAGTGACTGTGAGGAGGAAGACACTGGTGCTGCATGGTGTTAGCAGTAGTAACAGTAATGGTGAAGCAGCCGGTGGGACTACTGTTAGGGAATTGGTAGGGGAAGCATTTGAGAGCGTCCAGACTAGCGGTCAAGGGAGCCCACACCATTCATCTGGTTCTGGGATATCTCCTCCCCTTCAATTCACTACAGTAAACAAGTGGAACATGATCCTGAGGAGGCCAGAACTGGTGTTGGGGGAGAGCAGGCTCGGAATTAATGCCACCACCAGCAGCAGGAGCACAGATGAGCTGCCTGTGCCTGCTGCTAGTGCTGCTAGTCTGCCTTCTTCAGGCCAAAAAGAAATGACAAGTGTGATGTTAGGGGACCCTCTGTCACATTGATCGACACCTCCTCCAAGCAGCAGTGAGATGTCTGTGATAGAGCAGCAGCACATAGGGACTAGTGGTGGTGGTGATGATGATGGTGGAGAAGCTGGGGTGGAAGAGAGATTGATGGCCTTTTTATCAGAAACTGAGAAAGAATGGGAGACAGGGATGAGGATGGGCATCACCACCACCAGTATCAGTGAGTTTTTGGAATTTGTGGAATTTGCAACTGCTCTAATTCCTGCTGCTGCTGCTGCTGCTGCTGCTGAGATGCAAGGACAGCAGGATGCTGTGAAGCAGGCTAGTGTGCCACAGACTACTGTGGACACAGTGGGAATGGGGTCAACAAGTGATGCGGGACTAGGACAGGTTCCACTTGCCAGCGCCAGCAATACTCCTGTTCCTAGTTGCACTGCTGATTTTGAGGCAGTAGCAGCAACATCATCCACTGCCAGCACAGATAATGAAGGGGAATGTGGAGGACAAGAAGAAAGAGGCCATTCTTCTCCACCTTCCCCACCCCCCTGAAGTCATGGGTGTGTGACTATTTTTCTCTTGGGGCAGGCACAGTGCAGTCATCACACATGAAAACCAGACACAATGACATTTATGTCAAACATGTTAAAGCCAAATACCTATTACAGAAATCTAGCTCCGCTGTTACTGTACCCCCTGACTCTTCAAAAAGGCAACAAGAGGCAAGGTGGAGATCAAAGAGGAGGAAGAATAGAGAAACCCAGACAGACACTGGAAGTTCCACGGCGAGCGAAACAACCAGCTCTCCATCACCATCACCTTTTTCCTCTAGGGTAACAACTACATCTTCTGCTAGTCTACCTTGTTCATTATTACCTCCCCTACCAAATGAAAGCCACTCTGTTAGGATATGGCAGTTTGCCTCTAACCGTTGCACACTGTGTGGTGCACTAACCACACATGGCAGTGCTGTGCAGGACAATTGATACCAGGTCATCAAGCAGCATCTGAGTATATTCCATCCCGCAGAATATGCTAGGATGCTGGCAGGGAGGGTTCATCATTACTATTAAACTGCCAGCAACTTGTCATATGTCCTTAATGGGGTCTGGACAAGGGATATAGAGACAGAGGCAGTACTTTGGTTCTGGTGTCATGGTTTTTGGATACAGTTGTGCCCCCAGATGTTATTTACCACACCCAGTGTGCACATTGAAGTTGCTGATGAAATCTCTATTCTAGTAACAACATACCCATGATTGTGGAGGAGAGACAGGTGGAGAAGAATATTGGCTAACTTCCTCTTTTCACTAGAGAAATTCATGGCAAGTGGAACCTTCATCATTCATCACCCATGTTATTGCTATTGTTGATCCCATTCCCTTTCAGCTGCATAATCATCCCGTTGCTTAAACATCTCAGCAGCAACAAGAAGAACAGCAGTTGCAAATTCCACAATTATGGACTCAGACTCAGGAGGAGGACAATTGACAATGGCACTAGGCCAGTAGGGCATTTTTTTTCCTCAGGGCATGTGCTTTGAAAAAAAAAATTGAGGGGTTTGTTTCTAACAAGCCTAAGTCCTACAAATCAATGTTTCCTCAGGGCTTGGGCCTCTAACAACAATCTAACAAGTCATCCTCTACAAAACACTCTATCAAGTCAAGTGACAGCTTTTGTCAGGGGGTTCCTGTCTATCACTTTACATACAAATTTTTTATTTTATTGATTTCTTTTTTTAACTGTCCCTCCAATACCAGTCAAGAAACCCCCAAAAACAAATTGCTGTTCAACTGATTCATTCATTCACCAACACAGGCACCCTCCTCAGACTCCTTTTATACCATGTCTTATGGGTTTTTTAATTTTATTTAGGATTTATTTTTATTAACTGTCTGCCAATTCCAGTAAACAACCTCCCAAAAATGATCCCCTGTTCAACTGATTCTTTCTCCACACCCCAGCAACACAAGCACCCTCATGCCCCTATGTCTTTGGGAAATAAAACATTTGCTATTTGTTGTGTGTAAGTTAAATGTTCCCATTGATTTCAATGGAATGAGCTAGGTGAAAAAAGCAGGAAAAAGTGAAAAACCTACACTTTTCTCAGGAAATTATTCACCAAGCAGAAAGTTTCGCCCGTCCCTAGTGGTGATGGTGGTGGTGGTATAAATGAAATAATCCTGGGCCTGTCGATGCTGTGACTCACCTATGAGCTCCACATGCTCATAGTCCAGTGGCCATTGGTATGTTGATCCCTGGCTGGCTTCTTGCCACATGTGTGGCTGTGGTTTTGCTGTGGTGCCATATGAGCCATGATGTGGCATGGCCACTGTATCTGGCATCCAGTGCCTTCCCATTGGTGGTGGTGGTGGTGAGGTCTGGAAGCTGTAGTCAGCCCTGGGATAATGCTGCTTTGGTGGTGGTGGTGGGGCCTGGAGGCCAAAGCCAGTCCAGGGATAATGCTGCAGTGATGGTGGTGGGGCCTGGAGGCCAAAGTCAGCCCTGGAATAATGCTGCCATGGTGGGGCCTGGAATAGGGGTGGGAGAAAAGTGAGAACAATTTCCCACATGACTTTTCACGAAAACGTGCCAATTTCGCTCTTCTCGCAAAAGTTTTCTCCTTTTCACCTATGCAAAATGTTACTCCTTTTTGCCTGTTTTAACAATTTTTTTTCCTATTTTAACACATTTTTTGACTAGATTTCCAATAGGTATTACATTTCCCACTGCAAGTTTACTTCTTCTGAAGGATGTAGTTTAGAAATAACTGGCTGAAAGCCAAAAGTTGTGAGTCCTGCAGCAACATATGCCTTGAAAAATGTATTGGCATGCAGAGTGCATTTGTCCTTTGCCCACAACACTAACTTCCTTCTTAAGTGACATTGGCACACATTCAAGAGATTAAAAAAAATTCCTACAATGTGGCAGATGTGTATGGTGGTGGTGGTGGTGGGTGGGGGGGGGGTATGGTGTGATTTGTGTATGTATATAGTTTTTACATATTTGCTTAAAATCACTATCCTCCTCCTCAGATTATTGACACACATTACTTGTCGCTCATAGCGGTGGTTCCAAGTGGGGTAAATAGTAGCAAGCCTTCTTCACGTCCATCCACCACCTCTTCATCTGTGCTGCTGTTAATATATTTGTCCTGGCTTTCTCTGTCTTGTGTGGTTCCTGCTAACTGATACTCAGATGGTATAATATGTTGGTTCATCGTTAAGAATGTTAGTGCCCCAACATTGCTGATTGATAACTGCATTCTGCATAATTGACAATGTAACCAGATGCAGTGAAAACCTTCTCAGACTCAAAGCTTGCTGGAGAACAACTAAGGGTTTCCACTGCAGTACTTGTCAATGCTGGCCACACACACTGACTTTTTTGCAAGAAGTCCGCAGGGTCATTGTTTCTGCCTAGAACGTAGCTATCCTGCAAGTATGAAGAAACCATCTCATGTGCAGTGGGACCACTTCTAGGAGTTGCATGGTGTTCCTATGTGTCAGTTACCAACCCATACTCAGGGATCAAGTACCAAAGATGTGCCGCCACCACCAGCACCACCACCAATGTTGGATTTTTGACACCCATGCTGAGACCCATGAATTGCCCTGTGTTCTGAATGGGGTATTCTGGTTGATGATGTAGTTGCTTCTGCTGGTTGAAATGCTTTGTTGCCTTCCTTTTCACTATACTGTCTAGATGTTTGTTGTGCCCTCACTCTCTCCCTCTAATCCTCCTCAATGCAACCCTCCACACAATCAATAAGCATGTCTCAATATTCCTTGACAGAATCCGATTCCTCAGAGAATTGCTGCTGATTGTCATGACTCTTTGTTGTAACAAACTGCTGATGGCCCTTTGACAGAAACTCAAAAATTTTGTGTTTGAAGCGGGAGTCCACCAAAGTGGCAAGAATGTATTCCTCATTGCTTTTAATGGACACAATGAGGGGATCTTGTTCAAAACATGCTAACATGTCCTTTACCAGCTGGTGCATGAATGTGTTGTTATTATGGTAACACTCCTCAGCCATGCTCCTCATTTTTTCTGCAATAAAAATATCAGTGATAGAATATCACTAATTCCTGCCCCAATGAGACTCACTAGCATGGCTGCCTCTGAAAAGGGTTTCAGTAGCTCACACATATCACACAGTAGTTGCCATTGGCCAAGTGACAAAGAGGCTCCCTCCAAAGCCTTCCAGTTTTACTCGCTAATGGCCTTATTCTTATCATACAAATTTTCTAGCATGTACATCGTAGAATTCCACCTGGTAGGGACCTCCATTTTCAGCTGGTGATGGGGCAGGTTATGCTTTTGTATGGAATATAGGGCTTTGCATAACCTGTAGATGCAACTAAAATGGGCACAGATTTTGCGGGCAATAGTAAGCATCTCTTTGAGGGTTTCGGATTCTGTCAGGAATCTGGTCACAACTAAATTTACCACATGGGCAAAGCAGGGCACATATACTATACCACGTATTCTCAAAGCAGCACTTATGCTGGAGCCGTTATCAGTAGACACAAAACCAGCTTTTAAGGAGTGGGATATAAGCCATTCCTCTATCACCTGCTCTAGCTTACTTAGAACATTTACAGCTTTGTGGGACTGTCTCTCAAAATTCTGCATGCACAAGGTGGCATGACGATGGTATGGGCTATCCTGCGGCTGCCACCTTTTAATCACACTGCCACAACCAGAAGCATGATTACTGGCTTTCACCTGATGCTGTAAGCTGATGTTGTCCACTGTTGGTGCTGGGAGAGAAACCCAGTGAGCAGTCAGTCATATCGTCTGTGCTCTGCCCACTTGTCCACATATCTGTCAGGTGGATTTTCTTGCCATAAACACTTTTCTACCCTTTGCCCATCACACTAACCACTTGCTTGTACAATTCAGGCACAGCTGCCCTGCAGCTTAGGATATTCCAGCATGGAGCTACACATGACATCAGTTCTCTGAAACCTCAGTTTTCTATAAAAGAATACGACAGCAGGTCCATTGCCAACATCTTGGCACCCTTGCCATTCTACAGGCATACTTTGGGATTGTTTTTATAACATTTTTTACTCCTTCCCATGAACTCAGTCAGTGTGGGTTGGCAGGACATGGCAGAAGAAGCCTGAAACTTTATTGCTTTACCAACATGACTAGAGGAGGTAGTGGTGGTAGAGGCAGCATGTGTGGGCAGTCTACTTGCCATCTCCTACAGCAAATCCTGATGGAGTATGATCTCTTGCCTACGGCCAGTCACCTGTCTGTCACCTAATATATTTAGTTCTTGTTATTCTTTATTCTTTTTTTATTTTATTTTTTATTTATTTATTTTTTTTTATTGTTTTATTTTTTTTGTTGTTGTCCACCCTGTCTTATCATAGTCTGAACAAAGAAAAATTATAACTGAAAAACAAAGTCAACAACTTCTTTCCCCAGACTTCCCCACCCAGCACAGAGACAAACACTGCAAGATCAGCAAGCAAATAGGTACCCAGCTGCCTGTGTCTTGCCAGTCAGTCACATGGAATTTTGGAGTATTTGCGGTCAACCTCCTTCCTACCTTCTCCCCAGCGTTCCTCAATGACTCTCCTAATAGAGAGAACAAATGTCCTACCTAAACGATCCCCTAAACAAAACTTCAATTCCCCTATCTTCTATAGCTGAAACAATGTGCTGCTCTCTCCTCTCACAAACACAGAATTGCATGCTGTGAGAGCCTGACACCCTTTTAGATGGCTGTAGAAAAGTTTCTTGTGGTGGAGAAAAAATTTTCTTCCCATTGATTTCAATGTACAATGAACCATGTGAAAAAAGTGGGAAAAAGCAGAAAAACTGCACTTTTTGCGGGAAATTACTCGCCAAGAAGAAAGTACCATTTTTCACTGATTTCTGTTTGAGGCAAACATTTTTGCTCATCCTTAGCCTGGAGGCCAAAGTCAGCCCTGCACAGTGGTGGCAGCTGTGTTGAGGTGGTGGCCTGTGTGCCCCCAGACTCCACAGGAGATGTGTCTCTGACTGTAGGGTCCTCCTCACTCTCCTCCTGCAGTTCTGCAGTTTTGCAGGCATGTATGCCTGACTATCTGATCTGTGTATGACCCTGGCCTGTCTGACTACCCATTCCAATCTGACCCCAAAATTGTCTGACTACCCAATCCGGTATTTGACTGTGGCTCTGTCTGACTACCCTCTCCATGCTTATCTCTGGTACTATCTGACTACCACTCTCATTATTGGCTTCTGTTGCCTCTCGCTTCATACAGCCTAGCGCAACATTTACCTCCCTGGTATTGTTGCAAGCTGCCTTCTGCTCTGCAGCCTCAGAGTTAATCTCATCTCTGGTATGGTCCCGGAAGTCTACACTCTGTGCATTCCCAGACTTGTCTACCTTGAGGCTATTACCTATCTGTGACCCGGTCCTGCTCTAGTTGCCTGGATCCCTAGCTCTCTAGGTTTCCGCTTACTCGCTCTGTGTACACTGGCTGGTTCTTCCTCCAGTACTGCCTTGGCAACCAAGTGGACACAGGTTACAGCTCAGTGTCAGCTCCTGGGTAGTGGACTGTGCACTGTCCTCACGCCAGTTCCTAGAAGGCTGGGGAATTGTGTTTGCTTCTGCATATTGATTTTAAATAAACTGGTTAAATTCACCTATACCTGTGTCGTGTGATTCATTTACTTAAGGTTACCGTGACACATAGTAGGTGGAAGTACTGTGTGATGTGTATGTAGGCCTTGATGCACTTACCGGTGATCAGGATGCTCCTTTCATCTGCAGTGCACTCCCTCCTGGAATTCCAAACGTTCTGGCACAGCAGATCCTTCCAGTCAGCAAAATGGTTGTTGAGGGGGTCACCTCCAGTGCCTCTGGCATGCACAGCCATCCTACCTATCTTCTTTTTCACCACTCGTTTAAAGTCCACTCACCTCTTCTTGTTGGAGTCCAGGGAGTGTTTGCAGCTGGACACCACATTGACCATGCTCACCACTTCCCTCCAGGCAGCTTTCTTCTTGGCCCACATACTAGTGACCCTCTGCCTCGGGAACAGTATCTTCTCCCTCTCCAGTATGGAGTGAACCAAGACCCTGTTTTCCTCGGTGGTGTACTTAGGGTTAGGGATTGGCGAACATTTTCGCCTCAAACTGAAATCCGCGAATAATGGCATTTTCCACTTGGTGAATAATTTTCTGTGGAAAATGCAGTTTTTCCACTTTTCCCACCTTGTTCGCCTCTTGAAACCAGTGGGAAGAAAATGTTTTCTCCACCACACCAAAGTTTTCTACAGCCATATAAAAGTCTGTCAGGCTCTCACAGCATACCATTCAGTGTTTGTGTGAAGAGAGAGCAGCACCTTGTTTAAGCTACAGAAGACAGAGAGGGGAATTGAAGTTTAGTTTAGGGAATCTTTCAGTACGACATTTGTTCTGTGTAAGTGTGTATTAGGAGAGTCAGTAGGCCACTCTAGGGAGGAGAAGGGTGGAAGGAGGTTGACCCTAAATACTCCAAATTCCATGTGACTGACTGGCAAGACACGCAGTTCGGGGCCTATTTGCTTGCTGATCTTGCTGTTATTGCCTCTGTGCTGGGTGGAGAAGTCTGGGGAAAGAAGTGACTGATGTTTTTCAGTTATAACTTTTTTTTGGACAGACTGTGATAAGACAACAGGGTTGACAACTTAAAAAAAAAGATATCAATAAAAAAAATAAAGATCTAAATATATTAGGTGAAAGACAGATGACAGGGCTTAGGCAAGGTATCATACAGCTCCATCAGTTGTGTTGTGTACCGTACAGTAAAAAAAACAGAGTAGTTGATTAATGTCCAGCAAACAAACAATGGGAAGGAGAATGGGGAGTGGTGAAGCAATGCAGTGAGATGAGAGTAAAGTAGTAGTTCAATGGTTGCTGCAACGTGTGCAATCCATGAAGATCCCTCTACTACAAGGGGGATGCAGTTTGTCAAGTTCCCAGCAAAACTAGTTCCAGCACCACTAGTGTCAGTAGAAATAAAGAACCATATAAGAAGAAAACTGAAGATGACAACAAGTCACATTCAAGTGTTGATGATGCTGACAATAGCATAATAGAGGAAGATGTAGCAGCTGAACTGCCTGCTGCATCAGATAGTGAGACAAACAAGCACCAAAACACTTGTCCTCAAAGCAGTAGAGAACATTGTTTCAGTAATAGTAAAGAGATATTGTTTGAGACCTCTAAAAGCTTAGAGGAATATAAGGGTAGTGGGCAAGAATTGTCAGGTGATGCTGATGCTGCTGAGGTTGACCTAATGATGACTGATGCTCAGTCATCATCAGCATCATCGCCTCTTCAAACCCCAAGTCCCACTCAGCCACACACACCTGTTTTGAGTATCCAGCAACAGCAACACAGGTTAACATCCAAAATGACAGATATGACAAGTGCCTCTGATGCTGCTGCAAGTGCTGCACCTTTGACACCTAGTAGTAGTGGCAGTAGAATTGCATCAACAGCTAGCCCCAGTAGTAGCAGCAGCACCACCTCAGGAACCACTCATTCCATGAAGTCCACAGTATGGGGATACTTCACTCAGAATGTTCAAGCTAAGCATTTTGCTATCTGTTCTCTATGCAAAAAGCATGTGAGCAGGGGAAAAGCAGGCTCACACCTAGGCACCTCCTCTGTGAGATCCCACCTGAAGCACAACCACAAGTCTGACTGGGAGACACACTATCAGCAGGCCAAATGTGCCACAACTAGCAGAAGCACTTTAAAAGGTTCCCAGGGCTCTAGGGCAGAAAAAAAGATGTAGTGAAGTTATTTATGTGTCTGAGAGTGTGCTACTTCCAGTGTCATCAGTTATTCACTCCAGATTACACCTATGGTTCCTGCTGCAGAGGATTATGAGAGCCAAAGCTAGGATAAATATATTAACAGAAGCACAAATGAGGAGGTGGAGGAGGGATGTGAAGAAGGGTTTCCACCATCTACCCCACTTGGGACTACTGCTATGCGTGACAAGTAATGTGTGTAAATAATCTGAGAAGAATAGCGTATGACAATAGTAAAAATATATACACAAATCACACCATGCCAGACCCCACCACCACTACAATACACATCTGCCACATTGTAGGTTGTACTTTATTTTTATTTATTACTTGACATAATCATGAATATATGTCAGTGTCAATTAAGCAGGACGTTATTGCTGTGGGCAAAAGACAAATGCATTCTGCATGCTAACACATTTTTCAAGCCATATGTTGCTGTAGGACTCACAACTGTCAGCCACTTATTTCTAAACTTCAGCCCTCATAAGAAGCAATATTACATTGGGAAATGTAGTACCTATAGGAAATATAGGTGAAAATGTGTTATAATAGGCAAAAAAGAGGACATTTCTGAATAGACTGAAAGGCAAAAATTTTCACGAAAAATCAGCAAGTTTTCGTGAAAATTTTTTATACTTTTTACCCACCCCTACTTGGAGTCTGTGATGGGGTACAGGGGTTTCTGCTTGGTAGACCGAGGGTTAAGTGATTTATCCAGCCACACAAAAAGATAATAAATTGCATTTATTAGCAAGGTCATGGCACACAAACATAGGACAACAATTACAGGCAAACAAAACAGGGGTAAAGCATAAAAACTGAACACTTCTGCTGTTCTCTTCTTGGTGTGTCAGCAAAGTTGCACAGTTTGACAGGGGTTAAAAATAATACTCACAGTCCATTTTAACTTTAAGCTGGAGCTTACTCATAGTCCCACTAGAGGCAAGAGTGGGCACCCCGCCCACTGCACCTGGTGCTGGTATCACAATGCCTGTGATTCTCTGTCACTCTTACTTGTGGTTCGCTCTGATTTGCTGAGCCAGTTTGGCCTGCCCCTGGTGACCTTCTAATGCCTGGCCCAGACATCTGTCAGATGCCCTTTCGTGGTGTTTCTGAGCCAGTAGTGCTGTTGCTGTGTTCCTGTGTTCTGGATTCTCGTGTACCGACTTGGCTTGTCCTGACTACGCTCCAGTGTTCCTGATCGTGTTTGACCCGGCTTGTCTGCGAACCACCTCTGTTTCCTGACCCGTCCTGGCTGACGTTCCTGTTCGTGTGTTCCCGTGGGGGCTATCCACACTCGCACTCGCTGAAGCAGTCCTCCTGTTAGGTACGCCCGCGGGGGCTATTTGGATTTCTGTTCTGCTTAACTATTTGGTCACTTTGGCTAGGCATTTACGTTTCCAGAACACTTTGAACTGTCTCTATCAGCACCTCCCTTTAACACCTAGGGCATGCCAAACCACCACATCTGAGACTGACTGATTTATGCTCTTAACCCTTTGGGTACTGTACACCATTCTCTGTGAAGAGATCTTGTATGTCAATTATACTGTGCATTGTCTCTCTGTACTATATCAGTCATCACTGTGTGTTAATTCCTGCCGCCTCTAGAGGGCATTCGTTTGCATTATTGCTATTAAAATAAAATTGTGTTTTATTTTACCAACTGGTCTGAGTGTCCTAAAAACCGTTACAGTACGAAAGGGCCATGACCTCAGATGGTAAAAGTGAAAGTAACACACAAAACATCCACTGGAGAATGGATGTCCATGAGCAGCGCCTGGACCAATTGGCACTGGCTTTACAGACCTTACTCGAGCGCACGGTAAACTTGGACAAGCCTAGTCCGAATCCAGTGGTCCCCCCAGTTCTGACACCGGAGAATCCACCTGTAGTCCTTCCAACTAATACCAGAGGTTTAACGGCAGCGGCGCCGTTACCGTTAAGCTATGATGGCGAGCCTTCCCTATGCAGGGGATTCATTAATCAATTGGAGATATTCTTGGAATTGGCCCCCCAGGCATTTCCTAACGACCGTAGTAAGGTTGGATTTATGATATCGCTGTTGACGGGCAAAGCATTGGCGTGGGCAAATCCCTTGTGGGAGAATGCCAGACCCTGCACTCTGAACTTTAGGGAATTCGTGACAAAGTTCCGTCGAGTGTTTGAGGTTCCTGGCAGGGCTGCCTCTGCTGCCAAAAGGCTGATGGAGATTCAGCAGGGCGAACGCACATTGGGCGACTATGCTATCGAGTTTCGGACCTTGGCAGCAGAGGTGGGCTGGAATAATGAGGCCTTAGTTGCCGCCTTTGCTCAGGGTCTCTCTGAGCAGATTAAGGATGAGAAAGCCGCTCAAGATATACCCAGTGATCTGGATGAATATATTGACTATGTCATGCTAATTGATTCCCGCATCCGTGAGAGACGGGTGGCTAAAAGGGCAAAATCAAGAAGCTATGGCCAGGGCAGCCTCTTTAACCCACCCTCACCACACGTTCCTCCTGAACGACCAGCCGAATCGGCTGAACCTATGCAATTGGGGTTCACTAAGCTTACTAAGGAGGAGAGGTTGTATCGCAGGAGACAAGGCTTATGCTTATATTGTGGCAAACCAGGGCACCTATTACGCACTTGTCCAGTACGGCCGGGAAACAAACGCACCTAGGGTACCTTGGGGGACAGGCCCTAGGTGGTGTAGAACAGTCCCTAGATCCCAGCACTGTTAAACCCACCATCCAGGTGGTATTCGCTTGCGCAGACATGGTAATTGAGGTCCTGGCATTGGTGGACTCCGGTGCAGCCGGGTACTTCATGGACCAATCCTTTGCCGACTTGCACGGCATTCCATTATGCAAAAAAGATTCTCCTGTGGCAATTGAGGCCATCGATGGCAGACCCTTGGAACCTGCTTTCATTACGATGGAGACAATTCCTATCACAATGACGGTGGGGGCTTTTCACAAAGAAGAAATACGGTTCCAAATTATTCGTTCCCCTCACCATGCAGTCATTTTGGGGTTCCCGTGGTTACTAGTACATAATCCTCAATTTGACTGGCAGAAATGTGAGGTTAACTCCTGGTCTGAATACTGTACTAAGAATTGTCTTTCATTACCTGTCAAATTTATGTGTACCTCCCCTGCCGTGCCAACAGAATATGGGCAATTCTGTGACGTTTTTAGCAATGGAGAGGCCAGCGCATTGCCTGAGCATAGACCCTATGATTGCGCCATTGATCTGCCTCCGGGTGTGGTACCCCCCAGGGGTCGCACTTACCCACTGTCATGTGAGGAGAACAGGGCAATAGAGGAGTACATTGAGGATGCTCTCAGGAGGGGAATCGTTCGTAAATCTACTTCCCCAGCTGGTGCCGGATTCTTCTTTGTAAAGAAGAAAAGTGGCGAACTCAGGCCATGTATTGACTACTGAGGGCTGAATAAGCTGATGCCCAGGAACGCCTATCCTATCCCACTTATTACTGAACTGTTTGACAGATTAAAGGGCTCTTCGATCTCCACTAAACTTGACTTGCGAGCTGCTTATAATCTGGTCAGAATTAAAGAGGGTGATGAGTGGAAAAAGGCGTTTAATACCAGAACAGGGCACTACGAATATCTGGTGATGCCATTCGGCTTATGCAACGCACCTGCGGTATTTCAGGAATTTATTAATGATATTTTATGGGACATGCTTCAGTCCTGTGTGGTGGTATATCTAGATGATATATTAATTCACTCTGCCAACCTCTCTCAACACATCAAAGATGTCTCGGAAGTCTTGCTCCGACTTCGTAAAAACAAGCTATTCTGTAAACTAGAAAAGTGCGAATTCCATACATCTCAAGTACCATTCTTGGGGTTCGTAATCTCCAAAGATGGCATTGCCATGGATCAGGAGAAGTTGACAGCAGTCCTGCAATGGCCTCGTACTTAGGGGTTAAAGGCTATTCAGCGTTTCTTGGGTTTTGCCAACTATTATAGAAAGTTCATCCAGAACTTTTCCACGATTGTAAAACCTTTGTCAGATTTGACACATAAGGGCGCTTCTCCTTCTCAGTGGTCTGTGGCAGCTGAAAACGCATTTGTTACCTTGAAATCTGCCTTTGCGTCTGCTCCAGTGCTGTCCCACCCTAATCCCTCCCTGCCATTTACGTTGGAGGTTGACGCCTCTGAGGTTGGGGTTGGGGCAGTACTCTCCCAACGCCCTGTGGGAGGTGGCACCTTGAGACCTTGCGGGTTTTTCTCAAAAAAATTGTCCAGTGCACAGAGCCACTATGAGATTGGCGACAGGGAGCTGTTGGCCATTATCCTGGCTCTGAAAGAATGGTGCCACCTGTTGGAAGGTACTCAGACTCCAGTATTAATCCTTACTGATCATAAGAATTTAACTTATCTCTCTGAAGCCAAAAGATTGTCCTCACGACAAGCTAGGTGGGCTCTTTTTTTGTCTCGATTTAATTTCCTAGTGTCCTACCTTCCGGGCTCTAAGAATATTAGGGCAGATGCTTTGTCACGTCAGTTCGCATCAGACACTGAGAGGGAGGAAGAACCAGTACCTATCATTCAGCCAGATCGTATTCTGGCTACTATTCGTACCACTATAACCTCACCTTTGGGGGAGGAGATTTTGGCATCGCAATCTAGGGCACCTCCTGAGACCCCAATGGGAAAGTGTTATGTGGATGAGCCATTCCGTACCCGTCTGTTGGAGACTGATCATGCTTCTAAAGCGGCTGGGCATATCGGTAGGGATCAACTTGTATGGTCCCTTTCGCAATTGTTTTGGTGGCCCACACTCAGAGCCGATTGTTCCGCTTTTACTGCAGCCTGTACCACCTGTGTCCGTGCCAAGACCCCAAGACATCTCCCTGTGGGCTTACTTCAACCAGTGCCCAATGGCGAACGTCCTTGGTCTCACATATCTATTGACTTCTTGGGAGAATTACCAGTCTCTAGGGGGTATACGTTTATTCTTATGGTGGTCGATAGGTTCTCTAAAATGGCTCATTTTGTGCCCCTTAATGGCCTTCCATCGGCTCAGGAATTGGCTGTTGTCTTTGCCAGGGAGGTGTTCCGCCTACACGGGGTGCCCAGAGTGATTGTCTCTGACCGTGGGAGTCAGTTCGTATCCAGGTTTTGGAGGGCATTTTGTGGCCAGATGGGCATCCAATTGTCCTTCTCCTCCGCCTACCATCCCCAGACCAATGGGGCCGCTGAGCGTGCCAATCAGGGACTGGAGCAGTTCCTGCGTTGCTTTGTTACCGATCATCATGATAATTGGGCTGACCTGTTGCCATGGGCAGAGTTTGCCAGGAATTGTGCGGTTAATTCATCATCCGGGAGCTCACCATTTCTCGTTAATTATGGGTTCCAGCCTGGTCTGCTCCCGGACTCATTTCAGACACAACAGATTCCTGCCCTGGATGAGCATTTGGCGCAACTTCGTTCCACTTGGGCACAGGTTCAGAGGTCCCTCAGTCAGTCATTTCGGCGTTTTCAGCGGCACGCTAATCGCAGACGGCTCCCAGCGGTCTCATTGCAGGTACCCTCAAATAAGCTGGCTCACCGGTTCATTGGGCCCTTTAAGATCATCCGCAAGATTAATCCGGTTTCTTATGCACTGGAACTTCCACCCTCTATGCATATTCATAATGTTTTCCATGTGTCTCTTTTGAAACCTTTGGTGTGCAATCGTTATACTACTACACCAGTGATTCCTGGGCCGGTGGACGTCCAGGGCCAGGAGGAGTATGAGGTCCAGAGCATTTGGCGCAACTTCGTTCCACTTGGGCACAGGTTCAGAGGTCCCTCAGTCAGTCATTTCGGCGTTTTCAGCGGCACGTTAATCACAGACGGCTCCCAGCGGTCTCATTTCAGGTAGGGGACAGGGTATGGCTCTACTCCAGAAATCTTAATCTGCAGGTACCCTCAAATAAGCTGGCTCCCCGGTTCATTGGGCCCTTTAAGATCATCCGCAAGATTAATCCGGTTTCTTATGCACTGGAACTTCCACCCTCTATGCATATTCATAATGTTTTCCATGTGTCTCTTTTGAAACCTTTGGTGTGCAATCGTTATACTACTACGCCAGTGATTCCTGGGCCGGTGGACGTCCAGGGCCAGGAGGAGTATGAGGTCCAGAGTATTATTGACTCTAGGAGATTTAGAGGAAAGTTGCAATATTTGGTCCACTGGAAGGGCTAAGGCCCTGAGGAACGATCTTGGGTGAATATGAAGGACCTCCATGCGCCTAGACTTGTGCGCAACTTTCACTCTAAATATCCTCTGAAACCCAGACCTCCGGCAGGGAGAGGGGGTCTTTGAGAGGGGTGTACTATCACAGTGCCTGTGATTCTCTGTCACTCTTACTTGTGGTTCGCTCTGATTTGCTGAGCCAGTTTGGCCCGCCCCTGGTGACCTTCTAATGCCTGGCCCAGACATCTGTCAGATGCCCTTTCGTGGTGTTTCTGAGCCAGTAGTGCTGTTGCTGTGTTCCTGTGTTCTGGATTCTCGTGTACCGACTTGGCTTGTCCTGACTACGCTCCAGTGTTCCTGATCGTGTTTGACCCGGCTTGTCTGTGAACCACCTCTGTTTCCTGACCCGGCCTGGCTGACGTTCCTGTTCGTGTATGACCTGGCTTGTATGACTACCTCCTGCGTGCTCCGACCCGGCCCAGCTGACTTCCTGCTCCGAGATCAACTTCCAGCCTGTTCCAGTGACCTCTGTTCCCGTTGTCGCCACAGTGACATTTTTCACCTGCTGTTGCCAGCTGCTGTGTGACCACTCTGCCTTGTGTTGCCTTTGATCAGTGCAGTGTACCGTTGTCTTGCAGAGCTGTGCGTTCCTCCGTGAGCCTCACTATACCTGTAGAGCCTCGATACCTTACAGAGCCTTGTGTGTAAACGTGCATATTAACCCTTGCAGTGCTGCTTTACTCTCGCTACCTCGATTCCCAGTACAGAGCCTCTCTCGCTGTGCTACGTCTGCTGAGTTGGCCGCTTACCGTCGGCGACTCTATCTATCCTACTGCAGAGTAGTCACTTTATGTTGGTCCGGTAGGGCGTCATTGGCTCTCACTTCTACGTTAGTTACTGGGCGATATCTACTGTGGCCTCTGGGCTAGTGTGGCAGCAAAGGGAAGGCTCAAGCTCTGGCAGGTTCCCATTGTATACGCCCGTGGGGGCTATTGGCTCTAGCGCTACTATTGCTGGTATCCGGTTAACGCCTGTGGAGGCTATAGTCAGCTCTTGCATTGCAGGCCGGTTTCCGTTACGCCCGTGGGGGCTATCCACACTCGCAGAAGCAGTCCTCCTGTTAGGTACGCCCGCGGGGGCTATTTGGATTTCTGTTCTGCTTAACTATTTGGTCACTTTGGCTAGGCATTTACGTTTCCAGAACACTGTGAACTGTCTCTATCAGCACCTCCCTTTAACACCTAGGGCATGCCAAACCACCACATCTGAGACTGACTGATTTATGCTCTTAACCCTTTGGGTACTGTACACCATTCTCTGTGAAGAGATCTTGTATGTCAATTATACTGTGCATTGTCTCTCTGTACTATATCAGTCATCACTGTGTGTTAATTCCTGCCGCCTCTAGAGGGCGTTCGTTTGCATTATTGCTATTAAAATAAAATTGTGTTTTATTTTACCAACTGGTCTGAGTGTCCTAAAAACCGTTACAGCTGGATTACATGACATTTCCCAGTATCTTTTAGTCCTGACAGAGGAATTGGGGAAGACATCCTAAGATCCTTGTGGTGGGTACATCAGGGTACTCTCTGTGGCTGAAGCTGCCTTGACTTACAGCCCACAAATGAAAAGAGCACCTGGCCACTACAATGCCCGCTCACTCTAACTCTTCTGGTGAGAGCACTCACCAGTCCCAGTTTCCCCAGTACTCCTTTAGTAAGCACATGGACCCTAGGCCTCCCACCATTCTGGAGATGCCTTTTCTCCTAGTCCTACATTTTTCAACTCTGTCCTCTCTCATTCTTCTCTCTCTCTCCTCTTAGGCTTTTTTCTACCTACCCCCCCTACAGGATCTGATGTCACAGGTACCATCTTCCAGGTCTCTTTCTGCTTAGCCTGATGTGAGGGGGAAGATACACACATTCCACACACAGATTTGCCCTTCCCCCCTCTATCTGACCAACACTGGCTATCTCATAACACAATATCTGTGGTCAGCTAGACTGGATGACACCATTCCTCTGTACATCATACACAATAACCAACCCATTCAATGCTGGTAAATGGCCAACACTCTCTAATGCATGCACACACAGGGGACATTAATGTGTCAAGAATGGGAACACATGTTAAGACAATGGAGATCACTGAAAACAGACACATTTCATTCTCTGGGTGACAACCATTTCGTCACAGGGTCCCTCAACCTCTCTTCCTGAGCAGCACACTGGGACATGTCAGAGCCAAGGCTTTGGCTTTCAGGCCCTGCCTGTGATGACCCTGGCTGTGTGGATTGCTCCCCATACATTACCCCTTATCCCACTGCTAGCTTTGCCCCTACGCTCCATGTGCCTGCTCTTGAGCAGCTACCCCTCCACCCAACGGATCTCCCACTCCTACCCTGACCAGGAATGCACACCTCCCTCTCACCTACTCACACCCAGGCACTCACTTAGGCCTTCACACACATGCTCACTCAGACTCACTCTGTCACTCAGTTGCACTCACATCACAAATGTGTGTGATGTGTGAAAAAAATAGCTATGTGTTTTTGAATGTGTGTGTTGGGTATGTGCAAAAAGTATATTATGTGTTGCTCTGTGAATTCGCTCTAATGCTATCCTCCTCTCCTGGGTCCTTCAATCTAGCTTGCAAAAACTGGAAACACACACACAAAGGTGCATTGGTTATTTGAATGCACTTGATACTTTGGGGTGCTGTGATTAGCTGTGGAGCTAGATAAGGTCGGACATTTGCTTTTTCCTTTAATAAGGACGTTTTTACACGGTGATGAGGTCTTATATGATGTAGGTTTAAGGTGTATGTGTATTTTGTTGGCCTTCGCTCGTTAGCCATTCTGGTGACTGGAGATTTGAATCTCTCGTTAATCGATCTTGGCTAAGTAACAATGGCCTTTTTTTACTTAAAGCTGGTTTTAATGTGAACATTTGCATCGAGGCCGTAATTTCTCAGCCAATTCTCTTGTGAGTATAGATCCACCGGTTGTTTTGGTGGTAGTGAAATGATATTAGGAGATTCCACACAAGGGACCTCCCCTTTTTTTTGTCTTCCACCCACAGTATATGGCAGGAAATCTTGTGACCCAATAAGTAATTATAAACTACAGTGTGACAAAGTTTTTATTCTGTGGACAACCCTTTCCATGCTCGAGAGATCTTGGCCCTATTAGGCCAAAAACCTCCAATGGCATTGTTTAAAGCACTGTAAGCCACTGAATTCATGGTGCTATGAAAAAATGCCGGCAACAAAATCCCTAGCCTGGCAATAAAGTCAGAGCTGTTTTGGCCCATAGACAAGTGAAACCAATGCCTTAAGTTGCCATTCAATAGACTGCGTTAGCTGTTAATATCCGATAAGGGACTCACTTTAGCACTTAGATTTAAGACCTATTTTTTTTGTGACTAAGGTCACTTATCAGATCTTTAGTCAGCCAACGCAGTTATTGAAAATAAAATAAAAACTAAGTCCCCAGTGGTTGTATTGATATGTATCCAAAGTTAGTAGAATTAACTCTATGAATGCCAGTGGGGTATAATTACCCCTCCAGCATTCATAGGGTTAACCCGACTAAGTTGCAAAGCAACATCCCATGAAAAGTAACACTTACTATGAATCCTGATGTCCAGCGGAGTCCTCAGCATCCTAGTCATATTCTGTCCTTCTTTCTTCTCTACTTTCTTCTCTTTTCTCTTCTGTCTTGTGTCTTCTCTCGATTCTTTCATATTGCTGTAAAAAAACATAAGAGTATGAATACATGTTTGCTGAAATATCCTGGAAAATGATACATAGTTTAACCGCTTGAGTGCCAGAGGGGTACTTTGCTTTGCGTACCTCTCTGGGGCTGAAAGGGTTAAACTATGTATTAGTGCCAGGTTCAATATAACTATGCCTCCATTACAATATGTCCAGCTTAGTCATACTACATATTCAAAAATGCCATATAAAAAAAAAATTAGCTTTATTTTATCTGTCTCCGATGCTTTGTGCAGCCGCACACGTGGTGGCGGAGATAGTAAAATATGTCACAGCCCCCCCCCCATCCTGTCTCTCATAGGCCAATGCAGATTCCACACTGAGGGAATTTGAACAGAGACTGTTCAAATTCTTTCACAGCCATTGGCTGGGATGTGTGTAATGTGCTTGAATCAGCAGCTGAGACCTAAAATAAAAGCTAAGTTATTTATATGGCATTTGGGAATATGTATCATGACCAAGTTGGACATAGTAATGGAAACAAAGTTATATTGAACCTGGCACTAATACATAGATTAACCCTTTGAGCCCCAGAGAGGTAAGCAAAGCAGTGCTTTGCAATTTTTTGAGCACCCATCTGGCACTCAAGGGGTTAAACTATGCATTATTGTCCGGTGTATTTCAACAAACATGTATTCATACTCTTGTTTTTTTACTGCTAGAAGAAACAAGAATGAAGAGAAGATGGAAGATACAAGCCAGATGAAACTTATAAATTTACTTACCGAGATTTAGTTTTCTTCTGTGGATCTCCAAGGCATTATAAATGGGAATGTCTCCGCCCTCCAGCTGAGTAGGACCAACTTTCCATAGTTTAAAAGGATGAATCTTCAAGGCACCCTCAGTTTCCTTCTTTTTGGCACAGTTGTAAAATGCTAAAGATATGATTAATAGGGAAAGGATGCCTTGGAGATACACAGAAGAAAACTAAATACCTGTAAGTAAATTTATAAGTTTCTTCTGTGTATATCCAAGACATTATAAATGGGACTTAACAGAAGATACCCAAGATAAAGGGAGAGTTTATATGCTCTTACCAATTAATGGTGTACCGCTGCCTCCAGGACTTTCCTGCCAAAGCTGGCATCAACCGAGGCTTGTAAGTCCAGTTGAGAGTGTCTCATAAACGTGGAGATGGAGGACCATGTGGCTGCTTTACAAATGTCTAAGGGGGAAGCTTGTGCCCACTTTGCCCAGGATGTGCCCATAGCTCTTGTGGAATGTGGTTTAATATTGGAGGGTGCTTCCCTCCCAGATTCTATATAACACTTTTGAATACTTGTCTTAATCCATCTAGAAATTGATGATTTTGAAGCTGCATTGCCCTTAAATCTGCCCTGAAAGTAGACAAATAAGGATTCAGAAGATCGAAAGTCCTTGGTTCTGTTTAGGTAAGTGGAGATACATCTTACTAAATCCAGGTGATAGATAATTACCCTTGAAAAAGTGGACAGTGAAGTCCGCGATACGCATGGGGTTAGATTGTTCCGTATATATCTGTATCCTTCAGCCTGCTCCTCTATGGGAATCCATTACCCCTGTCTCAACTCCAAGACAGTATTTTCGGATTTGTATGCTCAAGAGAATACAATGTATCTTTGAAGTTACAGATTGCGATACATCGTTGCAGAGCTGCCAATGCAGGGAGTCTAAGTGGACACAGTGTGGAGGACGTATTGCTGGGAGACAGATAAGCGATCTATTGATTTTATTTCTGTACGTGTGTAATAGTATATGCGTAACTTGTTTTAAATAAAGACATTACTTTTAGATGGAATCTTTTGTGTTTTGCGCCCTAGATTTTTAGATTTTGTGGATTTGGGTGGAAGAGGCCATTTTTAAGGAGCTGCAATACGGGTTCCATTGGAAAGAGGTTATAAAGCGGATATCATCATCATTCACTACTTCATCTATTTCATTTGTCATCCCATTCCATCATCTCTTCATCATTACATCTTTATCCATCTATTCTTCCATATTGGACTGGAATAACAAGTATACTTTTTATAGTAGTATTTGTATATTTAAAGGGATAGTAATACTTAAATGTAAAAAAAATATGTTGTAGGGTTTATCCCCCTGAGTAAAACAAGAGTACTCCCACTGCTGAAAGATGTTTCATTCAAAAGTTATTAATTTTCAAAGTTGAATTTTTTAGGTGCAATATCACAGTGGCCTGAAATTGTACAGTGGCGCTGTTGCTACACCATCCTATGGAGATTTATGGTCCTGAGACCAGAGCTGTCCATAGGATGGTGTAGCAACAGCGCCACTGTACAATTTCAGGCCACTGTGATATTGCACCTAAAAAATTCAACTTTGAAAATTAATAACTTTTGAATGAAACATATTTCAGCAGTGGGAGTACTCTTGTTTTACTCAGGGGGATAAACCCTACAACATATTTTTTTTTACATTTTAGGTATTACTATCCCTTTAAATAGTACTGTTTGTGGTATTACTTGTTTGGTTAGAGATACGCATTGTATTTCAAGTTTTACTGAGCGCATTTCTTTTCTATTATTGTATAGTATGGTGTCATTGATGTCAGTAATTGATATCTGCTGTAGATTACACCATTTCTCAAAGGTTACCCAGATTCTGTAGTATACCTTTGAAGTGGATGATTTCCATCCCATAAGAATGGTGTCAATCACAGGGCCAGCTAGACCTCTTCTTCTTAAAGAGTCCCGCTTAGCCTCCATGCCGTTAGTCGTAACATCCCGAGATTGTCGTGGAGGATTGGCCCTTGATGTTGAAGGTCTTTCCTCAGAGGCAACTCCTATGGGGCTTCTGTTGACATTTGTACAAGGTGAGAGTACCAAATCCTTCTGGGCCAGTTTGGGAAGATTACAATGGCCTCCACTTGTTCCCTGTGTATCTTCATCAATATCTGCATGAGTAGGGGAGAGGGAGGAAAGATGTAGACCAGGCTGAACTTCCAAGGGAAGGTCAGGGCATCCTGCCCCAGGGAGTGAGGATCCTGCCACCTGGAAAAGAAGGTGCTGGTTTTGGAATTTCTTCTTGTTTCCAATAGATTGATGTCTGGCAGGCCCCATTTGTTGGTGAGCATAATGAAGATCTCTGGGTTCAGTGACCATTCTCCCTGAACCAGGTAGTTTCTCCTGAGAAAATCCGCTTTCAGGTAGTTTCTTCCTGAGATGTGTGATGCTGAAATCTGCGTCAGGTGTGTTTCTGCCCAAAGAAGTAGGGACCTTACCTCCATGTTTAGTAACCGGCTCTTGGTCCCCACCCTAGGGTTTTGATATAGATTGCCACTGGCATGTTGGTTCGAATGAGAACACTTTTTTCCCGTGAGGTGTCTCTGGAATTGTATTAGAGTATTCTTGACAGCTCTTGTTTCCAGGACATTTATGTGAAGGGCTTTTTCTTTTGTGTTTCATTGTCCTTGGGTGGTCCTTTGTTTCCAGACTCCTCCCCAACCATTGAGGCTGGTGTCCGTATAAATTATCTCCCAATTTGGGGCAACTAGAGGTCTCCCATTTTGGAGATTTTTTAGATTTAGCCACCATAGGATTTCCTGTCTTGAAAACTGGGATAATGGTATCCTCTGGAATGGATTCCCACCGTCTGCATTCCAATGATTTAAGAAATTCGACAATAGGGTACGTAAATGTATCTTCGCCCAAGGAAGGATCTGTGTGGCTGAGGACATGAGGTCTAATAACTCCTGGAAGTCTTGCACCAGATGATGTGATTTCTTCACAAATGCTAAGGACTTTATCCTGAGCTTTGTTATCCTTTCCTGTGAGACATACAGTGGATAAACAGTGGATAAACAGGTAAGTTAACACATATAAGTTAACGATCGGTGCTTGGCAGTATGTCTGGCACTGATAGTTAGCTCTTTTACTGCGAAGTTCCCAATATTGCCACTATTTAGCGGGGTTTGGGGAAATTAACATTAAAAAATGGATGTTTGGCCACAATACCTTTTCTGTGGCATAACATCCATTGTGCTTTCACTTCTTGCTAAAGGGCTGGTATCCAATTTGGCCCTAATAGCTGTTTTACAAGCCACTATTGAATAGAGCCCCTTAGCTCATAGGCTCCATAGAATAACATTGGAATTGGAGAGCTTTCTTTTACTGCAGTGGGATGAATGTGCAAATATGAATTCACATTAACCCAGGAGCTGGAATCATTTTTCTAGCTTAATGCATCTTATGCCAAAGTGAGGGCAATGGCGCAGTACCTGGGCATTTTCAGGGATTGATTTCTTGTACATATTGTTTACTGCTGTGTACAAAATAAGGCATAGTGAAAAATGTGTAATTTTATGCAGATTTCCTGCTCATTCTGTAGGGAAGGATTAAGAGACTTGCTGATATTAAAGTCCTATGGACAGTGGAGTGTGTTTGTGTATATACAGTACAAAGTGCATTATCTGTAGAGTACACCCTGATGCACGACCACTGGTATTGATGGCTAATGTCAGTGGAGCTACACTGGAGGATATTTAAGTTTACATCACAGATTTCTTGCATCTCAACACATCTTCTCCCAAACTTCATCATCTTCAGCCAAGCAGTGGTCAGCTGAGGATGATGGGAGTTGGAGTCCAACAACAGCTGGAGATTCACATGTTGCCCTGACCAGTTAAAATGTGCTTGTGTGATCTTCAGTCATGTGATAGAACTAATGCCTATGAAAAAGGAAAGCAAATGGATAACTAAAACAGTTCATTGAGCAAATGAAATAATCCAGTAAGAAAGTAGACAGAAAAATGAGTATAGCAAGGAGGCAATGTTAATGTGACAGAATAATTTAGAATAAAGGCAAAAAAAGAGAATACAAAACAAACCAGACTTAATAGCTACTTAAAACAAATTAAGTTTTTATTACATTATATAGAAGCACAAATGCAGGTCTCACATAATAGAGTTTACATTTTTAACATGCAGAAAAAAACAGGCCAAGGAATACCTCTACTGTTATGGCTGGCCAAACAAACCAAATAAGCCCTACTGTCACTGCCATTTGCTTAGCTTAAGTTTAGATTTCATTGTATTGTTTCCCATATGATACTACTAAAAATGTTCCAGATTCCCATTGATTTAAAAAGAGGATTTTAACCCTTTGAATACCAGAGTGGTACAATGCAAAGCAATGTGTTCCATACCCCTCTGGTACTCAAAGGGTTAACACCTTGAATGCTTCACAATTTTTTGAAGACCACTCTAGCAGTCAACATGTTAAAGTCCCCATTGAATTCACTCAGAATTGCATCTGTCTGCTATAGTACATTTAGTTTGCTCCAGAATTGCTCCAGTTCGTATTGAAGGAGGAGTACATTTTTTAATGAAATGTATGCAGTATACAGCTTTTCCTGCTGAGTAAAATAAGAATGCTCACACTATGTTTTTTTATTCGAAGTTGTAGGTCAAACTTGTTTTCTTTACATTATAATATCTCCATGTGAAGTATATGACATTTACTATTACCAGTCAATGAACTGAGGTCTCCCAGAATGCATTTAAAAAAATGCCTTTGTCCTTTCTACTAACAGTTTGAGCTGTAATAACTTTTGAATTAAAAAGTTCTATAACATACAGTTTAAAAATATGTACTGCTGATTTTAAAATACACATCCTTGAGCAGAGATGAGCAACCTGTAGGCATATAGCTGACTCAGTCTTTCATTCCAAATTAGTCATTGACCAAGACAAGATAATCAATATTGCAGTCAGCAACAACCGTTTTCCCATAGTTTGCCCACCCTGGCATAAAGGTAAAAACTGGCTGTCACTAGAAAGTAAAGTTTGCAGGGCTAAGGCCTCAGTGGCCCACTCTATTTTGCTGCCTTTTTTGATAAATGAATTTAAAATCAGTTCCACCATGAGAAAAACATTTCTTAATGGAGAAAGACCATCTATGAACAACCCCCTCCCCATATCCTGACTATGGTCAAACAATCCTAAAGACCCTATGAACTTTGCCTTTATGCCTGGGTTCAAGAGATATTTTTAACCCCTTAAGGACTGGGAAAATCTGGGATGGATTTAACTTAAGGATCGGAGCAATTCTGACCTTTTTGACTATGTCTTTGTTCAACAGTGTTTGCCCTCTAGGTATTTTATTTCAGCCATGCAAATTATATACTGTTTTTTACACACAAATAGGGATTTCTTTTGATACCACATGTATATGGATAACCAATTATTTATTTTATTAAAATTACAGAAAACTGTAAAAAACACACCATTTTTATTTTTTCTCTTGGGATCATTTGGGCGCAGTAGGTTCAATTTTTATAGAGACTGCATGAAAGATATGAACGGCCATTCATACTTACAAAATGGGCAGTTTTAAGTGGGAACTGTCCCCCGCGGGGGGAAAATCCCCATGTCCCTCTTTCCTACCCTAATTTTATTTTTTTTTTTTATTAGTAAGACTTGGTGGTCTATTGAATTGCTCCACAAAAATCAAACTCCCATTATTTTTTTTATTAACACTTAGCAGATTTTTTTATATTGCATGTTTTAATAAAATATTTGCTGTTTGAAATTTATAATATATTAAAAAAAAATAAAAAAAATGAAAGTTGCTCTAAGCAGGTCAGAAATGAGCCTGCATCCAGACTTCCCCAGGACCAGCACTGAAGGGGTTAATTCCCCCAATATCTGTGTCTGCTCTCTGCTTCTCTCTCCCTTTCTTTAATATTAAGGAAGAGAGAAGCAAAGGGCAGACACAGAGGTAATGTGTCAAGCACACTGCCTGTTTGAATGAAAATGCCAGTACATATGATTGCTTTTGGAGCGATCATGTGTACCAGCAAAAGAGCCACTGACTGAAACAGAGAGCTTGGGCCCCAGAGCGCTCAGTTTCAGCTTCAGCAGAATGATAGCAGTGTGTACGGAGGCGCGCTGCTATCATGTAACCCATGACTTGCCAGGACCATCATGGGTCCTTAAGGGAAGTTTACCCATGATGGTCCTGGCACATCATGGGTCGTTAATGGGTTGATCAGTCATTTATTTCATGTCCATTCCTGCGGACATGATAGTTGCTAGAAGGACCACAGAAAAACCAGAGGGATGTTCAGTGCATTGCTTTACAATGTGGTGCACACCACTCTGCTTAAAGGTTAACAACGGTAATGCATCCTGCTTGCTTCAGTTTCAAAACAACTGCAATCAACTGTCATGTCATCTTCATAGACCTGATTGAAAATTATGTCTTCAACAAAGGCATAAAGACAAAATTCACAGGTGCCAATATGATTTATTGCCTTTGCAAGGTTAAGTGGGGATTAATAGGGAGGTGTTACATTTAATGTAAACATTACATTTAAAATGATAGTTGGAGAAAAGAGAGATGCACAAGAAATGGGACCATGTGAAATCCCTGGCTTACAATATTTTAACTGTACTTCTTTTTGGGACAATCTTCAGGTTTAATACAGGAGTCTGAGTTCTCATTTTCCAGAACATAGCCCAATTTACAGGCACAGCCAGGTCTGCACATCTTGTCACACAACACTGGTTGTCCTCCACAAACTTCTTTGCAGGGAACACATTCATAATATTCTTCATTATCCCCACATTCTGTAAAACAAAATCAGAACAGTGTTTATCAATATGGTTTTCCAAAGAGAAGAAACACTTTACAATTCATATGACACTAGGGGATAATGCATTAAGGCATGATAAATAGGGGATAAAGCCAAGGTGACTTCTCTAATGATAGCATTTCTCCATTTCCTTTGTTATTCTACACAGCCAATGCACTAAGATCTCCAAAGCTGGTGAAATATTAGTGCATAGGCTCCATAGAATAACAAAACCTGGAGAAGTGATATCACTGGAGAAATCATCACTGCTTTATTCCACCCCCCTCTCAGCTTTCTCAACCCATTTGGTAATAACTACCTATATAGTTCTAAAGAAAAAGTTGTAAGTAGCCAACACTCAATTTATTTTACTTTCATGTTTCAAAAATAATAAAACCCAATCGCAGGAGTGAAAAAAATAGAAAAACTGGTATGAATGCAATCTGTGGGGTGGAGAGAGTAACCCTCACACAAACTCTCTCATAGCCCCATTCTCCCAGTCTTTTTTTTTGTTTTGTTTTTTGTTTTATGATTTGAAATATTATTTGAAATCGTAAACCTTATGGTATTAGTTTAAATGAAATGAAAAATATATTTTTATGGAGGATATGAGGGTTTGGATAGGAAAGTGGGTAGCTAGCATCAGTTTCATAATGTATTAAAACATTTCATACTCACACAGACTCAACTCTGAGTAGATGTTTAAGTGTTTTAGGCCTATTAATCCAGAGGTCATACACCCAGTTTAGTATAGTCAGGCTGTGCCTGATCTACATTATGCAAGCAGACACTGTTGCAAATCTCATAACTTTGTTTAGGACCAACTCAACATGTTTAGATTGAAAATGGGTCCATCCCCTTTGTCGGACCCCTAGATGAGGGAAGGCTGCAGGAGATCCTTTCTATCTACTATATACAACCTTATAGGACTTTTATTAAAGAAGTTATTGATATAAGAGCTTATCACCAAGTGCCTCCATTTATCTTTTATTGAATCCCTTTCCTCTAGAATTGCTCTTATTTTTGTGTTATCTTCCCCACTGCTAATGAGAATGAGACCCACCCCTCCCATATCAGGAGAGGTACAATAAACATATGTAAAGCCATCCCTTTCCTGTCATTCCCAGGGTTTAAACAAAGACTACCAGACACCAAATTAGCAGAAACAAAGCTTAACCATGGGGAGGGGGTTATAAAAGTGCTTCAAAAACAACCTCCCCTGATTTCTGCACACTAAGATTATAATACCAGTTGAAGGTATGATTACTTTTTCAAGCAGCATCTCTGCATATCTGTTCTGCTGGTGTCGGAGCATTTTCCACCAAAGATGCTAAACTTGCCTTCATTGAATGGGGCTTAATTACTGCTAGAGGTTCCTTTTTTTTTAGCTTTGTCAGTCTCTTCAGTTGTCATGCAAATCTGTCTTGATATAGAGTAATTGAAAGCCTTTTGTCGTTAAAGGGATAGTAATTCTTTAATATTACTAATCCACATATTGTAGCCATTTTGAAAAGAATTGAATTGTCCCCAGTGTCATCTGTCAAACCTTTGTGTTTTGAGAGATAACCGTATGCAAAGTTCCCCCCTCACTCCCCCATCCCTGAAGTCAAGGTTGTACTGACTGCAGGGATATCCAGTTTTAATTTCATCACGCGGCTCTGCAGCAGAGCCAAGATCACATTAGTAAAAAAAAATTATTTCACTGAAACGGTCTACTACGTGTGCTTGTAAACCTCCTCTTTGATCTCCACCTCACCTCTTGTTGCCTTTCTGGAGAGTCAGGGAAAGCAAAAGTGGTGCTTGATTTCTGTGGTGGATGTTTGTCTTTAACATGTTTGGAGTAAATGTCATGGTGTCTGTGTTTCATGTGTGATATCAGGGCACTTGTGCCAAGGTGTGTTCCCTCCTTTCATCTTTTCACTGACTGTCACAAATTGCACACAGTCCCACACCCATGATGACGTCAGGGAGAAGAGAACAGATGGAGAAGAATGGCCTCTTTCTTTTTGTCCTCCATATTCCCCTTCATTGTCTGTGGCAGCGGATAATGTTGCTTCTGTTGCTGCTACTGCCTCAGATTCAGCACTGCAACTAGGATCAGGAGTATTGCTACTGCTGGCAAGTGGAACCTGTCCTCATCCCGCATCAGTTGTTGACCCCATTCCCATTGTGTTGCAAACTCCTCTAATTCCAAAATGTAACTGCTAGTGGTGGTGGTGATGCCCATCCTTATCCCTGTCTCCCATTCCTTCTCAGTTTCTGCTAAAAGGGCTATCAATGCCTCTTCCACCCCAGCATCTCCAGCATCATCATCACCACCACCACTAGTCCCTATGTGCTGCTGCACTATTCCAGACATCTCACTGCTGCTTGGAAGAGGTGACAAGCAATGTGACAGAGGGTCCCCTAATGTCACACTTGCCATTTCCTTTTGACCTGAAGACGAAGGCAGACTAGCAGCAGTAGCAGCTGGCACAGGCAGCTGATCTGTGCTACTGATGGTGGGGGTGGTATTAATTCTGAGCCTGCTCTCCACCCCCAACACCAGTTCTGGCCTCTTCATGATCATGTTCTACCTGGACACTGTAGTGTATAGGTGGCAGCAGGTTCAGTACTGGCAGAAGGTATAGTGCTGGTGGCAGTATGTGCAGCACATCTGGCAGCAGGTACAACACTAGTGGCTGCAGGTACAGCAATGGTGGCACTGGCAGCAGGTGCAGCAAGTTTGGCAACAGATGCAACACTAATGGCTGCAGATACAGCAATAGTGACATTGACAGCAAGGACAGCATGTCTGGCAGCAGATACAACACTAGTGGATGCAGGAGCAGCAATGGTGGCACCGGCAGCAGGGGCAGCAAGTCTTGCAGCAGGCAAAGGCAGCTGACCTGTCCTGCTCTCACTAGTACCCTTTTCTCGTTTTCTTCCCATTCCCTTTTCTCCCTCCATTCCCATTAAATTCCCCAAGATCCCTTGGGGTGATTTAGGGGGACTGGACAGCATTGGTTCAATACTGCTAGTCACTTCCTCCTTAGACTCAGTGGACACATGATAAGGGTCCTTCCAGTTCCTCCTTTTATTCGTTTTAAACCTACTCATAGTGATAGCCATCACTATGAGCTTCTTCTGCCTCAATTTTTCCAAAATATCACAGCAGAACAGAACAGCGCGTCTATCTCGCTCTGTAGCTGCTTCTATTGTCTGCTTTCAGTGAAAAAAAAATCACATTTTTATAGCGGAAGTGCGAAAATAACGTAAATCTATGGGCGGAAACTTTCTAGCCATTGAAAAAATGGCAAAAGATTTTGACCAATGGGCGAAAGATGAGAACATTTTAACGGCTAGTTTTAAATTGGATATTCCGGTGAAAAACAATGTGGTTTTCGCAAAATTTCTCATGGGATCACAGGGACAAGTTTCTCCCATCCCTTCTTCTGGCGTTATTGGCAACTGGCTGTCATAGTGTCTGAAATGGAAAATGTTTGAACAACTCAAACCCTGTAGCATTAGTATGATTGCCCGAACATGAAATCCTTACTCCGCACCAGTGTTATGGAGTTTGAGAAGTTTTTCTTTCTCGACCCTCACAACATACAAGTTCTGATCAAGCCGGTAGTGGAGCAGTCTTCTCCTTACTCTACAAGAAACCAAGTGGGATTGGGAATGGGTATTGGCCCCTGAACTATTTGAACACTTTGGTAATAGTAAGTGACATGTGGCCAAGGTTTTAACTTAGTTTATCTTGTGGATAATTATTATTCCTTTAAATCCAATTTGAAGTATTGTACTCATTAGCCACCATCACATGTGAATTTATGTATGCATCAATGTTGCAGGTGATACATATTCACCAACATACAGAGACCACATCTTTATGTACACTTTCTCAAGGATACATTCCATACATTCCACCATTCCAAGGGCAGCAGATGATTGTACGATTGTATATCCATATACAAATAACTACTATCCAGTTCTAGTTTAGTATCTGTAGAAATATGTGAGTACATCAAATCATTTTTGGGAAAATGAAATACAAAAGAGGTCACCCTTATCAGTTACAAAAAATAGCAATGGTATAAGGGTACTCAAATATAGTAGTAGAAATTGTAGCCAAAATAAAACAAAATCTTTGATTATTTTGACGACTATATCTTGATAAAGCAGTCTATTCTGTGAAACATGTTGAATAACCTTTTGTTAAGACTTGTTTATGGATAACTTATATTTTAATAAAACACCACTTCCTTCTACATTCGGAACATATGAACACTATAATTTTTCTTACAGCAAACATGAGCTAAGACAGTTACAAATCTCTCTGCCTGTGGTCTTTATCAGATGGTATAAGGCCCTATCAACTACTACTACACGTGAGTACTGTTATATCATTTGTATATTTATGTTTGCAAGAGATCAGGAAGTTTAAAGATACTGTGTGTTTGTATGGGGGTTATGCAATAACGTGTGATAATGAGATGATAAAGCAGAAATGACTTCTCCAGTGATATCACTTCTTCTGTTCTTATGTTATTCTATAGAGCCTATGCACTAATATCTCCAAAGTTGGAGAAGTCTTAGTGCATAGGCTCCATAGAATAAAATAGGACTTGGAAAAGTTATACACTGGAGAAGTTATCTCCACTTTATCAGCTCCCATATCCCCCATATTGGTTCTCAACACCTCTTGTTTTTTTATTGTTTTTTCATAAGTTGATTTTACTTGTACCTGCTGGCTGAACATTATTACTTTATGAGGTACATATTTTTTCTCATCTCATTGACCTAAATGGGACTTTTAACAGCAAGTTTCTAATGCTCTGCACTGGATGCCTCTCAAGCACCCGAGTAGTTAAAACTCAAATTGAAATCAATCGAAACATATTTGTCACCTACAGTGCAATCCAGTTTGCTTCAGAATTATTTAATTCTTTGTTCTTATGGACCTTCATTAGTTTAACTGAAGAACCATACATGAATCATATTTTTATAGAATTTCCTATTCAAACTGTTGAAGGTTATTACATTTTGCAGTGGTTCTAAGCTATTTTTGTCACAGTAGAATCCTTTACTTTAAATTAAAATGTCAGTGAAACCCAAAAAAATCAAAAGCTTTAACCCCTCAGGTGCAAGAGAGGTCTACAATGCATTGGTTTGAAATGATTTGTAAATCTCTTTAGCATCCAAGTTGTTCTGATAATATCAATATTAAATATTCTTGAATGTTAGATGGCACCACTTATTAAAATATTAATTTGAAATGTAGAAGGTGACAGTTACCAGGGTATGATTTATATTTTTAGCAGGGCATATCACAAGAGAAATATAACAGAATACAAAATTGTGGTTTTTGAAATGTTTCAATCTTACATATGTCCATTGATAGTCATAAAAAAACACATACATTGTCTTTCACCCCCCCATATCTGTTATTACTAAAATTTACTCTAGGGAACCCCTTGTATTTCTGGCAACCATTGGGTTCTGCATAACATAGTTTGAGAACCACTGCACTGATCTATTGGGAGCAGCTTCTTGCGACTATAGATAATGTTTCCATTTAAATAACAGTTATAATGAAGCAGCTGAAGCAAAAGTCATATAAACATTATGTGGCTAAAACTATTTTAAAATGCAATATAAAAGTAAATAGAAAAATGCAAAGGCATGTTTCATATGAGAACCTTATTTAATACACTTTTCAAAAAGAATGCCATGGTTGTAGTTAATAATAATAAGCTCTCTCATTTCTATTTTGAACACTAATATTGGAGAGAGAAATATGTATGTGAGTTTACTTGCCACAGCTTCTTACAATGTACAAAAAAGGGGCTTTAAATATTTTCAAATGTATTTTTATTAAGTAAGCAGCAAACTCCCATGTTGTAATTATGTGTTTGGCTAATAAACAGGGCAAACAGGTGGACTGAGAAACAATTAAATTATTGGAATGGCTCACATTTTATTTGTGTTCATCTGATGCCATATTGTAACCATATCAGTTTAGTCTGTAACTTACCTATTGTTTCAGCTTGGATTTGGTCAAGCAGAGACAAGGACAAGGCTAGAAAAAAACAAAAAAAAATGAATATTTTCAAAAACTCCTATCAAACCCAACCAGTCCTCAACTGTTGGGATTTTAGTCCCCAAACAGACGGAGAGCCAAAAGTTGGCTAACCCAGCTCTAGAATTATCACAGTCTCCCTTAGAGCCCTAGGTGATCCTGGTGCTTCCTTCCTCTTTGGTGGTGTCGGCTGGCATGATCGCAGCTACTTCCGCATTGCTGACGTCATGAAACAGGCACGGACACCTACTTATGGTCCTATTCTATTTTGCCTAACTGGGTCCCACCTTCTGCTGCTCCTTTATAATCCTCCTTGGGCCTAGGACTCACTGGCCTTATGTGGTGTTTCTGCTAGTATCTCTTATGCCCCATTGTGACCTATGCCTATCTGAGAAGCCGCTCCGTATATGACCCTGTCTTGTCTGACTACCCATATCGGTTCTGACCTGTGGCTCTGGCTAACTGCTCGCTCCATGTATGACTCCGGCTTGTCTGACTACCCACATTGGTTCTGACCTCTGGCTCTGGCTGACTAACTAACTCACTCTGTGTAGTCCTCGGTTTGTCTGACCTCTGGCACTGGCTGCTAACTCGCTCCGTGAAGTCCCCGGTTTGTCTGACCTCTGACTCTGGCTACTAACTTGCTCCGTGTAGTCCCCAGATTGTCTGACCTGTGGCTTTGGCTGCCTACTCACTCCGGCACTCCTAGCTTGCCTGATCTGTGCCTCTGTATTCCACGGCTCTGGCCTGTCCTCGATCCCTGTTGCCTACAGTTGCAAGAACTGGAGTGGTTACTTAAGCTATATACTGTTCATTCTGGTGTTCTCCTTGATCCTCTTTCCTAGTCTCAGTTTGTGCAGTGGTGCAGTGCATAGCACAGTGTGCGGCTCAGTTTAGTAGCCTGGGTCTTATCATGCTGTGGTCTGGGGTTGTGTGGGCTATACTATTATTGCTGTATATATTACTAAAGGTAGTTAAATTTTATATTGTGTCTGTCCTTCTTTGCTTGAATACCGTGACAAGAATAAAGATTCAATGGAGAACAAGTGGAAATTCGGGAAACATATTATGCTGCCTCCACCGTTCTATTTATCAAACAACTTTCACACAAATCATAGTTGTAAGAAGGAGATCCACGTAATTTTGCCCAGTAATATATTGTTAGAGATCCCTGATATTTGCACATTCGCTTAAACAGGTACAGTATTTACTTTAGGATGTATTGGTATCTTTTTTACAATTTATGGGGAATTTAGTAAGTAGCGAAAAGTAATTTCATACTCTGAGCCGATAAGACTCTCCCTTTTTTTACAACTCTTTTAATAATCAACGGGATATTACTGGAAAAGCATCTCAACCTGCTGTATATGCCATTTTGTTCCTAAATCAGAAAATCTACTATATAGACCAATCATCAATGGTCACTTGAGAAAAAAAAAATGTCATGCTTATTCTTGCAGCGTTAGCTATTTTCTCCCTTTACTCACCCAATATCAGCAGCTGTACCAATGATTGTGTTGCCCAGAACCTCATCTTCTAATCTTGCCTACAATACATAAAAGCATAATGTTGATTTTAGAAGTTGGAAAATTAATAGTTTAGTGAACAGACAGTGTATTCCTCAGCTATGCAAGATTGTAGAAGTACTCTCACAGTCCATCAAGGGGGAGCTATGAACAGGGAAGATTTGGTATCCTATGTACAGTAAAGAAAATTAAGAGGAAGTAATATGGACAACACTAGACCTTGGACGTCTTCAAAGCAGTGCTTCTTAAAATGTTGGAGAATTCTCTAGCATGTTTGTAGTTAAATACATTTATAACATAAGAGTGATTACAGTTTTCCTTTTAGAATGCTTCCTTAAACTTGAAAAAATTATATGGGAAAACAATACCTGCAACTGTCAGTTTAAAGGCATGTTTGGGTGGCTTCATCACAGCTTGAATGTCTGAGAGTGCATGAGTTTGGTGCAGTTCTGGAGCAAACCAATTGTACCATAGAGGACAAATATAAACTCCCCAAATTCTCTTTGATTTAAATGGGAATCTTAACACATTAAGGACAAGATGAAAATGTAACACATTGTTTTGCAATGTATTGCACACCCCTCTAGTCCTTAACAGATTAACCCCTATAATGTTAGAGTTCTTCAGTGCAATGAAAAGCAATGTGTTGGAGACCTCTCTAGTATTCAGGCGGTGAAAAAACTAACTTAAATAAATCCCCTATTATGCAGTTGGTATGCCCCAGAATTGTTCCACTTTGCTTTTATAAATATGTCCATTTCAATCATCGGAGTCTGATAAAATGGGAAATTTAATCAGAATCACATGTGAGTGCAACTTATTGCAATTTTGATCTAATAGTGTGCTTTACAACCATCAATTATGTATTATATGGGGTTCACTTGGATCACAATGGAATCACATTAATATTACTATTCTATTTCTAAAGTATTTTTGATCAGCTGCTTATAGGAAGAGCAAGGGATCAGAAGGAAAAAATAACAAATTATACCTTGATACAAATCACATATAAATCAGATCAAACAATGCATGAAAATGCAACAAAGTTCTCCCAACTAGAAGGAAATAAATAGGTAGGAACTTCTACAGAGCAATTAGCTGTATCCAGTGGAGCGTGAGCCCAATTAATTCATTGTTAGTGGACAGTGCACACCAAATGAACCACTACACCAGCACAGTGTTAAATTATTAACATTAGAGAGATCAGGACAATATTACATTGTTACACCCACTTGTAGGCAGAAACATACGTGAATTTATTCATTTGTATGCTAGAGGCATCTCCGTTACATGGATTTATCTCTGTATTTCAAATGGTTAAACATGAGAACCCCTCAGGCAGTACCTAGAAATGTTGCTACCTCTGTATGCTAATATTATTTTTGCATGGTATCTGCTGTTGTCTGTGATCATCCATAATTCAGGTCTATAGCGAAGTCATATCTCCTCACAGTAAACAACAGGCTTAATTACAACATCTCTCTATATATTTGTTTGTGTATTACATAAAATACACCTAAGTTCTTCTGATAAACAAATTTAGCTCATGTATATTAGTGACCTCTCCAATGCAAAGGTTTTGAAATGTCTATAGCATCCAACAGGTAAAGAACCATTAATCCTTCTTTCATCTCTTTTTGTTTTTATTTTGTTATTTTAAAATGATGTTTAATGAACATTTCTTTAAAGAGACACTACATGTCATTGTTATAATTAACTCAGCTTTCTTTGCTTCCCCCTCACCAATTGTTTTATGTATAGAAAATACTAGTTAAACAGAAAAACAAATAAACGAAACAGGACAAGAAGCATCAATAAAAAACATTAGATAATGTATAGAAGACTTAAACTGTACCTGTCACAAAATCTTGCTGTGCAGAAATGTAGTCTGCATGAACTACAGCTGATTTATATACAGAAAATAGGTAGCTTACTCATACCAATTAGTTTCATTGACGCAATGGATTATTCTTTTGTAATTCTGTAATGCCAGATCTGCTAACGTCTCAGATTTTGAAATTTACATTTAATTAAGAGTAATAAAACAATGCTGGCTTCCTTTCTGCTTTCACGTATACTGACCTGTTTCTATCTGATGGATATTGTTACACAGTTTAATGTTGTAATAGTTATGCAATCTATTAATTGTTATAAGGAAGCAGACAGTAAATTGAAACTGATTTGTTTGACAATTCTTTGATGGTGCAATATGATTTTTTTGTTAAGGATAGTAACACTTAATATTGAAGAAATTAGATTGCAGGGTTTATCCTGCTGAGTAAAATAAGGTTCTTGACTCTAATGAGAGAGGTTTTATTGAAAAAATGATTGCCGCTCAGAATTGCATTTTCTGAATGCAGTACATCAATGGACAGGAATTTTACAGTGGCATTGTTGCTACATCATCCTATGGAGGTTTATGGTCAACTGACTATAGCTGTTGATGGACTGCTGTAGTGCCAGAGCCACCATAACATTTCAGGCCATGGAATTACAGAAAGCAAAAAAATGCAAGTCTGAGCTGAAATAACTTTTGAATGAAATATCTTTCGGCACTGGTATTTGTGTTTTACCCAGTAGAAGAAACACTGCAATATACTGTTTTCATGTTAAACATTGCCATCCCTTTATCTAAAGACTTATGTTGTGGCATTTGCTATTACAAGTACCCCCAGTGTGTGGAGCTCTGCCTAGATAATTTATAGCACAGTGTGTGATAATACTGGCTCAGGACAAAAACAAATTAGCATAACGTGTAACCAACAGATAGATGTTGAATTATCAAACTATTTAAATTACAAAGAAATGGCTATACAACATAGAGATTTTTAATTCTCTTTAAAATTAAATAAACGTATCTTAGGGAGACAGACACATTTTAAGCACACTAAATGAGAACCTCCATCTATATGTACAGACACATACAGGAAATGGACATAATAATGGAAAGAGAAGTGAAATGGTAACAACTCTTTAACACAACACGAATCCTGTGTGGAACAGACTCAAGTAAATTCAGAACAATGTTGTCAAATGCTGCTCCGTTCTTCATGTAGAACATTTTCAGGTTCCTTGAGATGATGGAGAAGGGAATGTGCTTCTCACTCTTTGCAAAATAAGCCACAATGGTTCTATTATATTTAAATCTGGCAATTGTGTGTGCTGGTTGTGGGAGAGGTTTATCTTCATATTATTGATCTTCAAACCAAGAATAAACACAACTGACTGTGTATGGGGACATTATCATCTTGAAAAATGGCATTACTTCCCAGAAACAAAGTTTGCATCATAGGGTGAACCTGGTTACATAAAATGTCCATGTAGTCACTGGTGGTAATTCAACCTTTTAGGGTTAGAAGAAGGCCAACAGGATACCATGATATTGCAAACCAAACTATTATAACTCTTCCCCCATGTTTGATGGTTAGACAAAGCATTTAGGTTTAATGGCTTTGTATCACGGTGCCCGTGCTGTACTGGCGACATTCTGTCAGTCTCACTCACAGCTGCTCTGATTGGTTGCAGTGGCCTTGTCCCACCCAGTATTTGTCCTTAAATACTGGGTCCTGTCACTTCGCTGTTGCCCTTTCGTGATGTTTCTGCTACCAGCGCTTGTTCCAGTTTCCGTGTGATCTCTGTGTACCGACCCGGACTGCCTGACTACTCTGCTGTATCTGTTCCTGCCTGTGTACCGATCCAGACTGCCTGACTACTCTACTGTATCCATTCCTGCTCTATGTACCGACCTGGCCTGGCTGATGTTCCTGTTCTGTGTTCCGACCCGGCCCGGCTCACGTTCCTGCTCTGTGTACCGACTCGTATTGACTACGGTCCTGCTCTGTGTACCGGCCCAGTAGGGCTACTGCTCCTGTGTATTGGAGCGGCCTGCGGTCACATTCTGGTCCTCGGTTTGGGGTCCTCATCCAGGCTTCTGTCTCCGGACTATTCCCTTGAGCCTCAGTGCCACTCGTTCAGTCTAGTCTCGATTCGGTCATTGTCGCACGGGCGACATTCCGGTGTCTATTCCATCAGTGCACCACGGTACTCTTGACCCTCCTTCCTGCCTTTAGCTGAGGTTGGTGTTACTTTGGGCGCCTCAGGCTGTGCTTCCATCAGGCAGTAGTTTCTGGTCACTTATCACCAGTTATTCTCAGTGCAGTCTCCGTTGGGCACCCCCTCCAGGCATACTGTCTCAGTCCTCCATTACTGCTACAGCAATCTTAAGTTATCTTGGGCCTCCATTGTCTACTGGCGTTTCTCGCTATTTAAGCACTCCCTGCAGAGTGGGAGTCTCAAAGGCCTTGCACTATTAGGGCCTGTCCGCTGTCTTGGCCTAATAGTAACCCATTCCTGGCTGCCTCGTTTTGAGTTCACACGAACATAACCTGACCTGTGTCAGTATATTGTAATTTCTGTATTGTCCATATACTGGACCCGTGTGGGTATATATATATGTTGCCATAACCTGTCCAGTGTCAGTACTGTATTGTGTTACATTTACTGCTGGACCCGTGAGGGTTATATTCTCCAAACCTGTTCAATAAACTGTGTTTTATTTCACCTACTGTGTCTGAGTGTCAATAAAACCGTTACACTTTGTTAGACATTCTCCAATTATAAACCCAGCTTGAGGTAGAGAACAGCATGTATGATGACTCATCTAACCATATCACTTGTTTCCATTTATCAGATGTCCAGGTTTTAATGCTTACTACTCCCACGTTTTCACATCTTAGCATTGGGGAGAGAGAAAAATGCCTCAGCATCCCAAACATGTTTTGTACTTGTCATGTAATATGCCCTGAATCAAAACAAAACATTGAAGCCATTCTCAATCAAGTCCCAAGTGGGTAAAAAAACATTTCTTCCTGACCCCAAATGGCAGATAGTTCCCGGGATCAACAAATTACCCACTTAGAAGCTGTCATAATTCTGTGACTCTCATTGATCCTGTGAGGTGAAACTGAACATCATGTGTGGTGTGGTTAGTGTGTTTGCACACATTCACAGAGGCTGATCATGGTTGCGTCAAATTGGATGTTTCAAAGGTGGGCCCAGTATCTACAGAGTCTCTTCGCACATTGTGGTTTCCACTATCTTTGTGTCTACTGTGATGGGAGATGTTCACTGTATCAACAGTTTTATTATTTGCAACACTAAGGGGAGTATTTATTTGTTTAGATGCGGAGGGGTCAAGATCCAATACATGGGCCACATCATCCACCCCCTCAAAGACAGATTAAGTGAACATCTCCACAAGGTGGATTCAGGGAGTATGGACTATGCAGTGTTGAGACATATCCTGGATTAACACAAAGGAGATTTGTCACTAATCAGATTTACAGGTATTGAAAGGGTTATTGTTCCCATTCATGGTGACAGCATCATGGATCTTATATCCCATAGAGAGGCATACTGGAACTTTAAATTAGATGCCAGGATGCTGAAGGGGTTAAATTCTGAGTGGGACATTAGCCACATTGTTTAGTTCTCAGTGTTTGCTCGTATAAAACTAAGTATCATGTCTGATCATGTCTCATGTTTGATCTTCTTAGACTTTGGTAGTATTCTATTAGCTACAAGCATATTCCCTGTTTGTTATTAACCAATCAGGATTGTTGATTATCTCAGAGAGAGAATTTAAATGTCCATTAGATTTGTGTGTGAAGTGTCTATGAGTAAGTGCCATGGAGGAATGAAATGCATTAGATGTGTGTATAGTATGCTTAATCTTCTCTGATGTTATCCTTTTTTTTAAACATATCTTCGAATAAAGATGCATTTTTTTATTCATCACTGTTTGAAGTTTTATGAGTGCCGTGAATTTCTGCACGTGAAACGGAACATCATGGACCAATATGGATTGTGTTAGTGTCTATGTTATAGCCACAGCTGGAGAGGTCCCTGATGAGTCTGTCTCATATTTACACTCATCTGTGGGTCTCGTCATGACATGCCCATACAGGGACCTCCACAATGGGGACTGGCTCATCTTCATCCAGGAGACGTGTGTCCACGGCTATATTGTGTAGGATGGCACAGGCTAATATTATGTCACATGTCTTTATGGGGGCATACTGCAGGGCCCCACTGAATGATCCAGACAATGGAATCAGGCTTTCAATGGGCCTAATATGCACTCTATTATACTCCTTGTTCTGGTGTGAGCCTTCTGTGCAAGTGTGTGGGGTTTGATCTGTGGTGTGAGTAACTATGGTTGCAGTCATAGCCAGCATCACCTGTGGACATAGAGTGACATGGTAACACAGGGGCAAATGTTATGTGGATGAAGTACTTGTTGTGTATCGTTCATGACCATGCTAAGCTGTGTTTCCATGAGTAGTGTGAGTGCACATGTGGCTGTGGTGTGGTGTCTGTTGTGGTGATTTACTAAACAGCCATCATCCTGTACAGGTCCATTCTCAAAGTCCCTGTGCATGAAGACATTGCTTACTTCACCGTTTTACCTCTTCAGGAGGTACAGTCCCCCTTTCGGAGACAAATCCTTGTGTCCCTTTTATTCACCTTGGTGTTGTGCTTTTCATGAAATCAGACTGTGTGGTATGAATATCTGTGTATGACATTGGTCTACAGCAATGTAATTCACTTTAATGTTTGTTTAAGCTTCAGTATATGTTTTCATACATTAGACCGTGTACAGAAAATACTTTGGTCTTATTCTATATAATTATTAATTTACACAAAGAGATGTCAGTAGGACATTAACCCTTTTAGTGCCAGAGGGGTATGCAATGCATTGCAAAAGCAATGCGTTGCTTACCCCTCTGGCACTCAAAGGGTTAAATAGTGGTCTGTGACTTGATTATAGGACATGGGCATTGTTTTTTATTTAAGCTTGGCTTTTCAGTTGTTAATTTTTCCATTTGTGTACTTGTTCTATGTGCTGTGTGTTGTATGAGCTGCTCTTTCTCTACTTTGGATTCTACTATGGTGGTTTATCTTGTCCAAATTTGTGGTTAATGGCAAACAAAACTGGGTATTACATTTCTGCCGTTAAATGGTTATCGCTTTATCGTTCGTTGGTAGTACCCCACATAATTGAATGGCTCTGAGGATTGCAGTTTCATTATCCTGTATGTGCGATATACTATCGTCCGTTGTGGTTCTGAAAATGCTGTTAGCTTTTGCTAAGATGTCTTATTGATGCTCTTACCATGCTTGCAAATCTGCTGTCGGCTGTTTTTTTTTGGAGTTGGATGTTATTGAATCGAGCTCTAAATGTTTATATTTACTGTTACTTTTTTTATAATCTTGGGCTCTCTGTCAAATATACTTTAATCTCTATCAATCAACATTTGTCCAGTGCAACTCACCATTACACTTGTTCCTATATCCATCAAACTACGAAAAGAAAACCTCAGTTTAAAAACATTTATATCATGTCATTTTAATTTGTGACTGTATAGATCCTCTTAATTTCCTATACAAGAAAAGTGTTATAGATAATATTGACGTAATGAAGATTTTAAAAGACTAAACACTTTTAAGATTCATGTTATTTTTCTAATAAATGCAATGGCATTTAAAACAAAATATTACAAAAGTTTACGTATATATTGGCTTAACAATACAAACAGCATGTGGAATTGATATAAACAGATGTAGATCCACTAAAATACAAAAAGTTTATGTGAAATTCTAGTCAACATTACAGCCTGAGCATCTGGAGTATTTTGGGTTAATTTTATGAAAATTTGCTAGCATCCTCTTTTTTATAAAGCGGTCAATAAGACATTTCTTATACTCATTACAATACAAATATATTCATATGTAACTACTGCTCCTTTAAGACACTTCTTTTTAAACCTCTTTTTAACCCTTTGAGTGTCAGAGGGGTAGTCAATGCATTGCTTTGCAATGAGTTGTGTACCCCTCTGGCACTCAAAGGATTAACAGTAGAAACTCTTAGCACCCTGAATCAAATTCATCTAATAATCCAGTAGTATATTATCCCTTTGGGTGTCATAGAAATGCACAATGCATTGCATTTTAATGAGTTACACGACTTAAAGCACTTATAGATTACGGCATTATGCACAAAACAAAAGAGGAGCAATTGTACAGTAAGACATCTTCACTAGAGTCTAATACATCTTCCATCTGGTTTGAGTGTTCCTGTACAGTAATCATGTAAGTAAAATGATGAGCCATTTTTCTTAATTTTTAGGCTCTTTTGGGCACTCTTTAATTTTTATGCAGAGTGGGTCTATTTCATTAGAGAGAACATATCCTTTATCACAAACACAGCGGGGCATGCAAAAATGTACAGGAACAGGGTGCATGCCTAAATTTGCACAACTCCTACGTGGGAACCTATAGCATTCATTAAACGTGGAATGATCAGGACAAGAGACTTCGCATTCATGGACAGGAACACAGATATCGGAGTCCTTGGATTTAAAGACGTAACCATCTAAGCAATCACATCCCATCTCACACATATCATTGCACGCTTCAGTTGTACTGTTCAGATCATCACAGTTGCTATAGCATTGTCGTTTGCAGCCTTGTCTTGTGTTAGGAGGACATGTGGATTCTGTAAGAAGTATAGAAAGAGTTACATTTAAGTCGTGATACATATTTAGTCATTCCTGGCAAAATGTTTTTACATTTTAATGTTTTTTTTTCCATGAGGACAATTCCAATATACTACTTATGGTCGCTTCTGCTGTTGTTGCTGCTACAATCCCAGGATAAACCAACTGCACAATATGGACCAAAAATCTTTCTCCAAATTCCTATTGATCTAAATGATCTACAAACCTATAAATATGCTGTGCGGTTATAAATATGTAAAACTGGCTTCCAAGGCAATGAATATGTATTAGCAGGATCAAAGGCTTCAGTAATTTAATCCTGCTCCTGTTCAGGTGAATCCCTTCAAATAATTCAAGTAGTGACCACAGGTATGTGATGAGATATTGAATTTAAAACTCAATATTTAAAGAAATAGCAAATCCACAAAGTAAACTAACTTAAAACCCTGGCCATGCACCCCGTATATTACTAAAATACTTGTTTAATACTAAAACACTTAGGGTTAATGCTTTCTAAGGGTCTCGATCCCACACTGTATCTTGCAGGGTACGGTGAAGGTTGTGCCACTTCTAGACTGGGATTGGGGGGGGGGGTGCTGGGCAGCGCGCAAGGGTAGTACTGTAAGTGTAGTATTAGTAAATATTTTATTAAAATAAGTTCATTTTACTAATAATAAAGTATTGTCCTTTTGTGTTGTCCCCTATCACTCATTATTTTACATGTTCATGGATCTGACAAATCATTACAGATGAGCAGTTCTAAGGAGGATTGTCTGTTAGGAACAATCTCTAGTTGGACACTTTTACAGGGAAATAGGGATATTGTATCATTCAGGATACTATTTTTATTAGGTTTTACAAAAGTATTGTTGTACCAATTTTCTTCCCCTGCCTTTATACACTGGGTGTTTCTCTCCTTTCAGCTTCAGTTTTAGGAGTAAGAATGATATTGCTTCTGTTTTCCTTGATATTTTTCCCACTTCTGGCATAACTGGAAACTGGCTGTCATAGGGTCTGAAAACCATGTAGCATTAGAATGATTACCCAGACATGAAAACCCTACTCTGAGCCAGTGTTATGGGGTTTGAGAAGTTTTTCTTTCTCAGCCCTCACAACAGACAAGTTCTGATCAAGCCGGTAGTGGAGCAGTCTTCTCTTTTTTCTCATGGTGAGTCAAAGAAACACAGGACGAGTACTGAAGATAACACCAACTTTATTCAGGCAACAGGTACAGAAATATCACAAACAGTACAATGAGCAGTATATGGAGAAGCATACAACGGTGCAAGAGACAACTATCAGGAACAGAAGCCTGCTACCGTGTGAATCTCTCGATAATTGTGACCCAGCACTGGAACTGGAGAGTCTGCAGTACCACAGATCCGCACCTGGGAGTAGCCAGACAGAGATAAGGATACCCAAAGTCTCAGGTCTGCACCTGAGGGAACCAGCAACGAATGGAGGCAAAAGGAAGAAGTCTACCAGAGCCCCAAGCCTGCACCCGGTTGGTTATCAACTGGAAGGAAGGCCCTCTAGCAAAGTAATGGATAACGTCAATGGTCAGCACTAGAAAGGATGGTCAGACAAGCCAGAGATCATGCACAGAGGGGGTCGTCAACCAGAGCCATAGGTTTGCGCCCGAAAGGATGTACACTGGAGCATTTTTATGCTGGGTGCGCAGTGGACAGAGCCCCAGGGCAACACCAGAATGGATAGTCAGACAAGCCAGAGGTCATACACGTAGCGGATAGTCAGCCAAAGCCGGAATGGTACATGGAATGGTTAGTCTACCAGAGCTGCAGCTCTGCACCAGAATGGATGTCCAACAAGCCAGGGGTCATACACAGAGTGGGTATTCGGACAGCACCAGATCAGTTAGTCAGACAAGCCGGTTCATACACTTGAACTGCACTGGATACAAACGAAAGGGCAACTAAGCCCTGTGTCCAGGCAGTTGAAATAGGCAGAGGGGCAGGAAGAGGAGGAGCAGCCAAGAGGTGGCTGTCACTTTAAATAGAGCACATGTCCAGACTCTGGACGTGCGCCAAAACTGATGAGATCCGCCGCCCACCAGCAGGGGATGCTGCTGAGCCGCATGCAGCTTCCCTGTAGCAAAAAACGACACGAGCCCGTCTCACCGGAGGCAGCCCCAGAGGAGCAATGCGGCTGGAGCCGCCTGAGGTACTTGCAGTCGACTCGAGCAGCCGCCACATAGAATGCTGACATCTTTACTCTGCAAGGAACCATGTGGGACTGGGAATGGGTATTAGCCCCTAACCTAAAATATCACTTCCTTCTATATTTGGAACATTTGAACACTATCCTTTTTCTTACAGCAAACATAATCTAAGACCGTTACAAATTTCTCTGCCTGTGGTCTTTGTTGTGAAGTGGTACAAGGCCTTGCTAATCACAGCTACATTTGAGTACTGTTATACCATTTGTATATTTATCTTTTCAAGAGGTACGGCACTACTGGGTGCCCTGTTTTGTGTTTTTCCTTGCACTACTCTTCCTGATGGAAGTGATGAAAGATGCAGCTTGACACTAATTTTGGAATTAACCATGTCTGGAATTTGGTAAATACTATTCTTGGGGCAGTTCAAAGATGCTGTGGGGGGTTATGTACTAAGGCATGATAAGGAGATGATAAAGCAGAAATGACTTCTCCAGTGACATCACTTCTCCAGTACTTATGTTATCCAAGGATGGAGAAATCTTAGTGCATAATCTCCGTAGAACAACATAGGACATGGGGAAGTGATACCAATGGAGAAGTTATCTCCACTTTATCACCTTCCATAACCCCCATGTTGGTTATCAACATTAGACTTGTGAAATTCAGTTTGGAGACAATCTGAATAAGACTAAAAAGGGGTAATTTGGTGACAATCGGACCTTCCGACCGGCAAGGGTTGTTCACCCCAAAAAATACGTATCTGACTAGCCCTGGTTCGAATGTCTTCTAAACTATCAGAAATTTGGCGACTACTACCCGCGCTTGATTACTTTCCCTCCATGTCTCTAGTCCAATTAGCTTGTCCGTTTCATGCGCTACTTTGCCGCTTTGGCTCTATTCCAGTTGGCTTCTTCATTTCGTGATGGGGTTGGACTAATGACACAGACAGTCGACACCTAGACAGCCTGTATTTCAGAGTGTTGTTGGAGAGAGAGAGATGAAGCAGGAGATATTAGAGTGTCCAGTTGTTGTGTAGGCAGGCAGGTAGCATTAGGCATAGGCAGGCAGCCAACATTAGTGCCTTATTGCCACTGCAAGGGAGAGACATCTTTGTTCCTGTTAAAAATATTAGGGATTTGTTTGAGAGTGCAATTTACCATTGACTGATCAAAGATATCTGGATCTGGACTGCATTCTGTTATCTGATTTCCATGCTAAAAAATGTGATGTGTACTTGTATTTAAGAGAGATGTTTTCATATTTATCTGTATAACATGCCTGAGGAAGAGACCTAAGGTCTTGAAAGCTTGCATTTAAATCTGCTTAGTTAGCCAATAAAAGGTATCAAAAACTATATTTGCCTCCTGTATTTATACGGCTAACACGGTACCAACTCTCATTAATTTTCAGAGTGACACATCATCCAGTCTCACAGTTCTGTAGGCAGGCCTAGTACCTTATTACAATCACAAGGGAGTCACCTGTGTTCCTGTGTAAAATATTAAAATTAATATTAGGGATTTGTTTGATTAATTTTCATAGTGACACATCATCCAGTCTCACAGTTCTGTAGGCAGGCCTAGTACCTTATTACAATCACAAGGGAGTCACCTTTGTTTCTGTGTAAAATATTAAAATTAATATTAGGGATTTGTTTGAATAATTTTCAGAGTGACACTTCAGCCAGTCTCACAGTTCTGCAGGCAGGCCTAGTACCTTATTACCACTGCAAGGGAGTCACCTGTGTTCCTGTGTTAAATATTACAAATACTAAACTAGTAGAATTTGTTTGTCTAATTTTCAGAGTGACACATCGGTCAGTCTCACAGTTCTATAGGCAGTCCTAGTACCTTATTACCACCACAAGGGAAAGTCACCTTTGTTTCTGTGTTTAACATTAAAAATAATTGTAGGAATTTGTTTGAATAATTTTCAGTGACACTTCAGCCAGTCTCTCAGTTCTATAGGCAGGCCTAGTACCTTATTACCACCATAAGGGAAAGTCACCTTTGTTTCTGTGTTAAATATTAAACTTAATATTAGGGATTTGTTTGAATAATTTTCAGAGTGACACATCAGCCAGTCTCACAGTTCTGTAGGCAGGCCTGGTACTTTAGTACCAAATTGCACTTGACACCAATCTTATAGGTATTTTTACATCTATCATTTTTAATATGACCACTCATTAATAACACATACCTTGACTCAATTAACATCAATATGCGGTTTTAATTATGCAATCTATGTTTAATTGAGATTAAATTGTTATATACATCTGATCACTTTTATTTGAACCTAAGTACTGCATTTGTAAGGACCTTTGACCCGTCTGACCCAAAATTCGACTGGATCTTATTAATTTAAATAACGCTATTGCCATTATGACGTCCTTTGCACCCAGTCTGAAACTCTCTATTCCTGAGGAAGGAGCGATAAGCCTGATTACAAGAAGATATCTAGTGAGTGGATAAACACCCTTTGTAATATATATGTCTTGAATAAAGAATTCTTTTGGTGAGCATCTTACCGTGGGGGAAGAGAAAACCCTCTATAGATATTACGCTCTCAATATTTTCCTCCATTGTGTTGTCTGCTTATTAGGGATGAGCGAGCACCCCGATGCTCGGGTGCTCGGGTGCTCTGACCGAGCACCCCCTGATGCTCGAGTGCTCGGCCGAGCACCCGAGCCCCATTCAAATGAATGGGAGCACTCGAGCATTAAACCAGGCACCCCCTGCTCTGATGAGCGGAGGGTGCCTGGTCAATGTCCCCCTTCATCTCCGCTATGCCCCTCTTCCACAATGTCCCCCTTCATCTCCTATGCCATAGCGGAGATGAAGGGGGACATTGTGGAAGAGGGGCATAGCGGAGATGAAGGGGGACATTGTGGAAGAGGGGCATAGAGTCTATGCCCCTCTTCCACAATGTCCCCCTTCATCTCCGCTATGCCCCTCTTCCACAATGTCCCCCTTCATCTCCTCTATGGCATAGGAGATGAAGGGGGACATTGTGGAAGAGGGGCATAGCGGAGATGAAGGGGCACATTGTGGAAGACGGGCATAGCGGAGATGAAGGGGGACATTGTGGAAGAGGGGCATAGAGTCTATGCCCCTCTTCCACAATGTCCCCCTTCATCTCCGCAATGCCCCCTTCATCTCCGCAATGCCCCCGTACCTCCATTCCCTGGTGGTCCAGCGGAGCGTCTTCGGATCTGTGCCTCTTCCGGCACAGATCCTCTTCACCCGAACATGTCGGGCGAGCACATGGCGGTACTCGTACGAGTACCGCCATGTGCCGAGCAGAGCGATGCTCGAGCCGATCCGAGCATCGGCCGAGCACGCTCGCTCAACACTACTGCTTATATACACTAGTGATTTCAGTCACACACAGCTATAAGATCTCCTCCAAGGGGTGTATTTATCTTTACATTTATATATATCAGCACCCAATATTGGGCGATTTGTTTTTTACTATATTTTTATCTTTTATTTTCATGTGTTTTTTCATCTTAGCTTCCAGACTTTTATTATTTTTTTATATTTTTCTATTATTGTACTTGTAACCTAATTTCACATTGTTTTTTTGTCTTAGAGACTGCTTTTAAGTATCTTTTGCCCACATTTTGATCTGTATACTTTTGTCAGTATATTCTTTTACTTTTTAGTCCATCTCACTTTATTAATAAAGTGAGATGGACTAAACTATTAGACTAAACTATTGTTTCTTTTTTATGTGAATTTGTCCACATATCCAACAAGCTTAGGCCGTTGGTGCAATGTCTCTCTCTTTTTATTTCTTTTCTATACCCATGAGCTCGAGGAGACTCCGAGCAATTGACGGCAGCACAACGTGACAAGTGTGGACCAGTTTTCTCCATTTCAACTGACATCATCATCCATCAATTTCTAACTGTATTCCATATTCATGTCATTTTTTCTATTTTTCATATTCTTCATCCATTAATAACTGGAACTTGAACTACTTCATTATAATAGACTGAACCCATTACTGTTTAGGTCCTTGATTTTTGATTTATTATGTGCAATCTCAGCTAATTATTTATTGTATTCAGTTGCTCACGGTTATCAGATTTGCAATATATTATACTAGTGTTTTGAGCTTTAGTAGTTTTTGTCAAACCATACATTAGATCCACACCAGTATATATACAAGTGGACATATCACCCCCATTAGGTGTTGCAGCTGTGTATCTATATCCCCCTTTTTTCCCCTTAGGATTTGAATACAGTGAATGCACCAACTTCTTTTATACACATTGTTAGCATCATAAGCACTGAGGAATCAGACATCATTTTTATCACTCAGGCTTGTTAGCATCAGAAGGATTTGTAGGACTTAGGCTTGTTAGAAACAAGCCCCCTGCCACAATTATTTTGTAGACCTCATGTTTATGTTTAAAGAACAAGCCCTGAAAAAAAAGCCCAACTGACCTAATGCCAGCAGGTCATGTTATGGTGGTCAGTGGTCATTGGCAAATGACACTGTGTCATTGAGGCATTGCTGCTGCTGCTGCTGCTGAGTTGTTTAAGCAGCAGGATGATTAGGAAGCTCCACTGGAATCAACAATAGCAGTGATATGGGTGATGATGATCATGGTTCAACTACCACTACTAGCTCCAGTGATGGACCAGAGGCAGTAGCAGCACCACAACTAGCTCCACCACTTCAGGTATATGTGGAGAAAAGAAGTTAGTGAATAATGCTTCTCTTCCTACCCCTCCTCTAAAATCATGGGTTTGTTGTTGCAAAATAAATGTTTCCCTTGAGAGCAGGAACTGTGCCTCTCATCAGCAACTTCAATGTACACAGTGTGTAGGAAATAGGGGAAGGACTGAGAACAATGGGCACATCTGCACTCACATCAAACAATTTGCAAAACTGTAACCAAACACCATGATGCTTAGGTCTGCAATGTGAAATCATCCCAAAAGCAACCAAGTAATGTTGCTGTCATTATGCCCATTGTCTGCTCCCCACTAATGACATGTGCCCACTTGCAGTTTTAATAATAATGATGAACCCTCCGTGCTGCCAGCTTAGCATTTTCTGTGGGATGGAATCTCCTCAGATATTGCTTGATTTCCTGGTTGCAATTACCTTCCACTACACTGCCATGTGTGGTCAGCACACCACATGGTGTGCAATGGGTGGACACAAACTGCCACATCCTGACATCTACAGAATGGCTATCACCCGATGGGTGAAGTAACAATGAACAAGATGGATTGCCAGAAGATGTAGCTAAGTCTCCCTGCGCCCAGGCCCTAGAGCAAGAAGGTGATGGTGAGCCAGGTGTTTTGCTCACTATCGGACTTTCAGGCTGGGCTGGCTGTGTTTCTATATTCTTCCTCCTCTTTGGTTTATGCCTAACCTATTGCTGTCTATGGGGAGAGACAGGGGTTACAGCACCAGTGGTGCTTGATTTATTTGGTGGGGGTTTAGTTTTAACATGCTTCACATAAATGTCATGGTATCTGATTTTTTATATGTGTTATGAGGGTGATTGTGCCAAGGTGCATTCACTCCTTTCCCCTTTTCACAGACCTCACAAATTGTGCACAGTGCTGTCATCTGATGACTGCACTGTGTCTGCCCCAAGAGAAAAATATTCCCACACCCATGACTGAATGGCCTCTTTCTTCTTGTCCTCCACATTCCCATTCACTGTCTGTGCTGGCAGAGGATGATGTTGCCTCAGACTCAGCATTACAACTGCAAGAGTATTGCTGCTGGCAAGTTGAACCTATCATAGTCTTACATCACTGCTGCTGGACCCCATTCCCACTGTATCCATGGCGATCTGTGGCACACTAGCCTGCTCATCATCCTGATGCCTTTGTAAATCAGCAGCAACAGGAATTACAGCAGCAGCAGAAAACACTGCAATGTCATCACTGCTGCTAGTGGTGGTGATGCCCATCCCCATTTGTATTTCTGTCTCCCATACCTTCTCGGTTTGGGCTAAAAACGCCATTAATGTCTCTTCCACCCCAGCTTCTCCACCATTACTCTCATCATCACCACCACCAGTCCCTCCTTGCTGCTGCTGCTCTATTAGTCTCGCTGGTCGGAGGTGATGACAAATGTGACAGAGAGGCACCTACTGTCACACTTGCCATCTCATAAGGTGAAGACTGCGGACTGGCAGCACTAGCAGTAGGCACAGGCAGCTGATATGTTCTCATGGTGGTATTACTGTTGCTAGCCGCCAGTTCTGCCTTCCTCAGTATCATGTCCCAGAGGGAAAATGTCGTAGGAAGGGGAATCACAGGGTCAAGATCATGTTGGCTTCCTTGTCTGCTAGTCTGGCTGCTTTGCATCACTGCCCCTCCACCTCAGCATCCGCAGGAGGATTTACTCCGGTCGTACTAGTCCCACCAGCTGTTTCACTAATAATATCGGTTTCAGACTACGAATCTTAATCTCTATTAAACCCACCTTCTCTCCCAACAATCTGAGTCTCAAGCTGCTGGGGTCTGCTGCTTTCACACTTGCCATTATCCCCCCCAAAGTTATCACAAGGCGTACTGGCAGCACTGGCAGCAGGAACATATAGCTGACCTGTTCTGCTCACACTGCTACCTACTTCTTCATGTTGAACCACAACTAGAAAAACAGAAGCGCAATAGTATCTTGCTTCTGTTTTTCTAGTTGTGGTTCAACGTTGGATTTTGTCCTGAAGGGTGTTTACTGGACGCCATTCAGAAAGCTGCAGAGGAAGAGGGGAGACATCTGATGGAACTTTGTTATTGTAGAACATAACAGCTGCCCTATGTAGGGTTATTGTGCACTGTATATTTGTATACTACTTCTTCATGTGCCTGTGTATCACGGTGCCCATGATTGCTACCTTTGTCTGTCAGGTACATGAAGGGGCTTTCCATTGGCTGCCTGCCTACAGCCCGCCCTGTATTGCCTATTTAGACTGAGCTTGGGAACCCTTTGGTTGCCCATTCTTGTTGTCTCTATGTCGCCTGCACCTGCATTGTGTTCTTGAGCTTCCTGGGCCGTGTTACCACTTTACTCTCCTGTGATCGCCTGAGTTCCTGCCTGACAGCTTCCTCAGTTGCTGTTCCTGCTGCTGTTCCTGCTGCCATTCCTGATCCGGTTGCCTGCCATGGTGATTCAGTTCCTGCCCTGACCGGCTGTGTTCCTGCTCCTGGATTGCCTGCAGAGCGTCTTTCTCTCTCCTCCTGTCGCTTGGGCGACATTTTCACTCTCTTGAAGGGGTACTGATTCACTCCATATACAACCGGCTGCTTGTTGCACCGGTAGAGGTTATGTTACTCCAGTCCGCGGGTACTGGTTCCTTCCATGTAAACCGACTGCTTGTTCAGTCCTAACAGCACCGGTAGAGATTGTGTCACTCCAGTACACAGGTACTGGTTCACTCCACGTTAACCGGCTTCTTGTTCAGTTCCTAACAGCACCGGTAGGACTGTGTTACTCCAGTATGCAGGTACTGGTTTGCTCCACGTTAACCGGCTGCTTGTTCAGTTCCTAACAGCACCCGTAGAGATTGTGTCACTCCAGTATGCGGGTACTGGTTCGCTCATGTTAACAAGCTGCTTGTTCAGTCCCTAACAGCACCGGTCGAGATTGTGTCTCTCCAGTACGCAGGTACTGGTTTGCTCCATGTACGACCGAATGCTGTTTGCACCGGTAGAGGTTATGTCACTCCAGTACGCAGGTACTGGTTCGATCCACGTAAATCGGCTGCTTGTTCAATCCTAGACAGCACCGGTAGAGATTCTGTCACTCCAGTACGCGGGTACTGGTTCGCTCCATATTGAACCGGCTGCTTGTTCAGTCCTAGACAGCACCGGTGGTGTTTGTGTCTCTCCAGTTCGTGGGTACTGGTTCGCTCCATTAACACCGGTGGCTTGTTGTGCCCAGCGAGCACCAGTAGAGATTGTGTTCCTCCAGTACGCAGGTACTGGTTCGCTCCTAGTACACTGGTTGCTTGTTGCACCGGTAGTGGTTATATCACTCCAGTACGCGGGTACTGGTTCACTCCATGTAAATAGACTGCTTGTTGCACCGGTAGAGGTTGTCACTCCCGTACGCTGGTACTGGTTCACTCCGTTGTTGCACTGGGAGCTTATTACAGCTTGACAGCCCAGCAGGCCTCTGTTGTCCATCATATGCGACTGGTTGTTACATCTTAGGCCAGTCGCTGAGGTTATCTTTGCCTATGTTCTAGTCTTGCAGTCTAAGGCTGCCTTGCCCGGTATATTGGTAAGGCTGGTAGAACCTATCCTATCCTGTGCAGTCTAAGGTTGCCTTACCCGGTATTGGCAAGACTGATAGATCCTCTATACTCGTTGTACCAGTCTCAAGGCTGCCTTGCTCGGTATATTGGCAGGGCCGGTAGAGCCTCACTACCCGTTGTACCAGACTCAAGGCTGTCCTGCCCGGTATATTGGCAGGACCGGTAGAGCCTTTTCTCCTCGTGATACTAGCCCCCCAGGCTGCCTTGCCCGGTATATTGGTAAGGCCGGTAGAACCAATTCCATCCTGTACCAACCTATGGTTGCCTTACCTGGTATTGGAAAGGCCGGTAGAGCCTGTCATACATTCTGTTACCAGTATGCTCTATTATTGTATATTGTATTTAAATGTCAAATGTGAATGCTACCCGCAAGGGTTCCCTTTAAACTTTTCAATAAAGTTGTGTTTTTATCTTAACTCTGTGTCTGAGAGTCATAACAAACCGTGATACTGTGACATTATTTTCCCCACGATCCCAAGGGACAATTTATGGGGACTAACCATCATTGGGTCTGGGGAATCAGAGCTTCCATACCCTACAATGCTGGTAATGGGCACCTCCTCCTCCTCAGACTCACTGGAAGCATCATGGTGTTACAGCTAACCTTAGTTTCAGCATCATCTACAGACGCGAGGCTTCAAGCATGCTGCAGGCCTCTGTTTAATGTGTTTGCTTCCTGTAGTCTCCTTCTACCTACTTCCTCCTACCTACTTCCTCCCTCTGAGCTACTCCTCCTACCTACTTCCTGTGGAGGGGTTTAAAGGGCAGTCTGAGTCCTGACTCAAGTTGCCCTTGCGTTGTTGTTCATAGTAGTTCTATTACCTTGGGTTCTGTGTATGACCTGGCTAGTCTTCCATCCAACCTGGTGCTGACCTCTGGCTCTGTCTGACTATTATTTTGCTTATCCCTATAGTGGACACCCCACCTGGTGCAGACCTGTGGCTTTGGCTGACTACCTGAACTGTGTATGACCTGGCTTGTCTGACTACCCCCCCTGGTGCTGACTTATGGCTCTGTCTGACTATTCTTACATTTGTTTCTTGTATCTAGCAGACACCCAATCTAGTGTGGACCTGGGGCTCTGGTAGACTAGCTCCAATACTGACTGCAGGTGTGAGTCAGGTATCCATTTCCTTATACTGACTGCAGGCGTGAGTCAGTTATCCATTTCCTCATACTGACTGCAGACGTGAGTCATCTGTCACTCCCTACTGACTGCAGGTGTGAGTCAGATATCCATTTCCTCCGACTGACTGCAGGCGTGAGTAAGATATCGCTCCCTACTGACTGCAGGCTTGAGTCAGTACTCTCCTTTCAACGGATCAAAATCCAGTGTTCCTGCTCCTGTTCCTGCAGAGACTACCAGTGGCTGAGGCCTAGTCTCCAGCAGAGAGGTCAAGCTTGGCAGCCTACTATTCCTGATAGCAGTGCTCGGTGGCTTTTAACCCTCTGCTTGCTACTTGTGTATATAGTGTGCTCTACTTTTCTATTATTAATAAATTTTGCATTTAACTATACCGTAATGACTCCTGAACATTATTGGTAATCCGTGACACATGGTCGTTCCAACTCCTTTTTTTTATCGTCCAGGTGCTCATAGAGATAGCACACACTATGAGCCTCTGCTTCCTTAATTTTTCAAAATATTGTACTGCACAGCAGCCTAGCACCCTCTCTCTCTCTGTCTGCTTGTATTGTGTTTCATTTCCTGGAAACATGACATTTTTAGGGCAAAAACATGAAGTACATGTAAGTAAAGGGGCAAAAAGTTTGCAGCCATTGAAAAAATATCGAAACCTTTTTGGTAATAGGCCAAAATAGTAAAGATTTTAAGGGCCTTATTTCCCGCAAAAGTACAAATAACCAAGTGGATTTTGTGGATTTTTTTCATGGGAACACAACGGGACCTTTCGCCCATCGTTAGTTTTCACCTTTTTATAGTTAGATCACTAAAGCTAGAGCCATCATCTACATGACATCACCTTTGACAACCTGATCCATAAAATAGAGTCCATGGGATCAAATAGAAAAAGACACTTAAACTTCTTATGAAATGAAAGGTGCTTCTCTGGATTCTTTCATTCATATCTAAGGCTGTCACAACCTCATGAACTAGAAAAACTTTGTTTCTTTTTGTAACCCAATTAGAGCACATCTGCTACTGACTGAAGGGTCTCATCCTCTTTCAGGTTCAATGTTATCCTAACATTCTTGAGTAATGGGTCAACGCATTCCACTGGAAAAAAAATATAAATAATCCCTGTCTGTCAGAGCCTGACTCCTAGTCCCCTCTCTTACAATAAGGTACTCTATCCTGAGGCAAAGACAAGTAGGAAAGACCTGCCAAATCATCCTTGCTCACAGGCTCCATGTCTCTTTAGCTCCAGAGTAAAAGAAAGAGACTAGACAAGCAAGATCTGTAGGCATATTGGCATGAGGAGAAACAATATGTGCTGTCAATGAAGAATTTACTTCAGTCACAGCCTATTGCATATATTTCTTCTAGAGGCAGATACTTGGCTATCCATCTAACCAAATAAATAAATAAATAAAATAAGAAAAGTGAAAAAGAATCAAATTTAAATTAAAAATTGGATGAAAAAACTACTAGGCAAAAACATGGCCATGTGTACGTTAAAGGGTCAGTAATGTCCCCTAAAAAATATTTAGATTTAGGAAGAGATTGAAAAAATAAACTGATTGCAACAAAACCGCTATGGTTTGAGAGATGTAGGTATTCAAAGCTCCCCCCTCCCTCCCCTTCTCCTGATGTCAGCGTCTAGCTGACAGCAGGAGATCCCGGTCCGGGGACCAGCAGGAGCCTCTGCAGCAGAGCCGACATTGCGGTACTTTAAAAGAATTAATTCATGGGAAAGCTCTACAAAGTGTGCTTGCAAACCAGACACTCTTTGTAGACAGTTCCAATTAATTCTTTTTAAGTACCGCGATTTTGGCTCTGCTGCAGAGCCTCCTCGATTTGTACGAGTCGAATCTCCTGCTGTCTGCTTTACAGTTGACATCAGGAGAAAGGGGGGAGGGGGGAACTTTGAATCCCAATATCTCTCAAACCATAGTGGTTTGAGAGATAGGGTTTGTTGCAATTAGTTTATTTTTTCAATCTCTACCTAAATCTAAATATATTTTATGGGACATTACTGTCCCTTTAAGAAAAAAATGATGAGGACTGGAACCATCCAGGAATGACAGAAGCTACTGAGAGCAGGCCAAAGAGGAAAATCCCAGTCTAGGATGCCAGAACTTTAAACTTTCCATTGCAAGGAGAAGTCAACTCCCTCTGAAGTAAAGCAATAGTGCTTTCCAGAATGTGGAAAGCACAGACCAAAAGAGCCATAGTGTATATTAATTTCCAACAGTGTAAACCACAGACTGCACTGGACAGCTATGAAAGCAGCAGCTGCTGCTAAAGAATACAGGAGAAGAAGCCCTAGATAAAACAGGGGGGTGTCTAAGAGGCAGATGAGCAGCATCTGTCAGGATTTGGCCACTATGGCCCTTGGCCAGATGCCAATGAGCCACCCAGTGTAATGCTCAGATAAAACAAGAACTATTACAAAGTACATTCTGTTTGGAAGGACATTTGAAAACACTGGGAATGGCAATGTAGGGGATCTTTAAATATGTATATTTATTGAACTGTCCTGGTCTGGGAGGGGAGGAACTCTCTTTGGTGTGCTGCCTAGGAGACCTGAAAGGAATAAAATATGCATATATTCCATTTGGAATAAATAAACAACACAGAGGTTGGATAGGATTTTGGTGCAAAACATGCATTTTGTCATCTAAATATTTATTTTATAGGATTAACTATGAAGATGATGAAAACATTTCTTCTACAGTACTGCCAAATCTATACCCAAATAAAAATACCCACACCTTCTGTGACCTTGCCACAACAATCATGAATTTCCTGCATGACTCTGTGGAGGCTGCCTGTTGATGCTTCCCCATGGTCTATAAAGAATGAACCTTTTGGAAATGGGGCACTGTTCTGTGTAACACTCTGTATGCACTGACGTGCTTTTTTTTCTTGACTATCTCAGACTGGGATTGAATGGGAGTTTTCTAAACTGTAAATGGCTTGATTACCAGTTAATTTGTTTATTGCAGAGGTTCCAAGACTGACACATTTTCACATTTTTAAATACATTATCAGAGGAATGTGCAGCACATTGTTTGAACAGGACTATGACATGGAAAAAGTTAATCCTCTTCTGTCACTGATGAGCATTTGAAGTCTAAAATAGTACTGGCATGCTTGGGGTAAAAAGGTGTAAGATATACTTGTCAAGGAAATCCAACTATTTAAGTAGATGAGCTTTAAATTGTGAGTTTTCCTGTGAGTTTACATTCTGTTAAATATTCAGCATTGCTATATGATCACTTAAAGTTCCCTCCATTTCCTGCTTTCTCTGATTGGATTTTATTCTAAAGTTTGTCTCTCTTACCATTGTCATGTGATGTCACCAAGGCCGTAGGCACTACTGCAAAGAAAATTAAAAATTTATTAAACATTAGTGTTGAGCGAGCACCCCGATGCTCGGGTGCTCGGGTGCTCTGACCGAGCACCCCCTGAGGCTCGAGTGCTCGGCCGAGCACCCGAGCCCCATTGAAATGCATGGGGCGACACGAGCATTACACCAGGCACCCCCTGCTCTGATGAGGGGAGGGTGCCTGGCCAATGCCCCCCTTCATCTCCGCTATGCCCCCTTCATCTCCGAATGCCCCCTTCATCTCCGCAATGTCCCCCTTCATCTCCGCTATGCCCCCTTCATCTCCGCTATGCCCCTCTTCCACAATGTCCCCCTTCATCTCCGCTATGCCCCTCTTCCACAATGTCCCCCTTCATCTCCTCTATGCCATAGAGGAGATGAAGGGGGACATTGTGGAAGAGGGGCATAGCGGAGATGAAGGGGGACATTGTGGAAGAGGGGCATAGAGGAGATGAAGGGGGACATTGTGGAAGAGGGGCATAGCGGAGATGAAGGGGGACATTGTGGAAGAGGGGCATAGACTCTATGCCCCTCTTCCACAATGTCCCCCTTCATCTCCGCTATGCCCCTCTTCCACAATGTCCCCCTTCATCTCCGCAATGCCCCCTTCATCTCCGCAATGCCCCCGTACCTCCAGTCCCTGGTGGTCCAGCGGAGCGTCTTCAGATCTGTGCCTCTTCCGGCACAGATCCCCGCCACCCGAACATGGCGGGCGAGCACATGGCGGTACTCGACGAGTACCGCCATGTGCCGAGCAGAGCGATGCTCGAGCCGATCCGAGCATCGGCCGAGCACGCTCGCTCAACACTATTAAACATGAATAATAGTAACACTAACAGTAAATGGATAAAGAGTTGCATCTCACTATTTAACATTTTAGGTGCTAGATATGCCTCCAAAATATTGCGGAATAAGTGGTATAAACCTATTATTTATTCTCTTGGATGTTGGAGATGAAGTTATTTAAAATTAGGTTTGTTCTTTTGCTTTTAATTAACATTACACAGAATGTACCATTTAACAAGTAAAAAGAAATCAGGCACTCATTATACAGATTATTTCTAAACGTAATCATATGTTTTGCTTCTCTTGTATAGATGCAATTATTACAGCTATTTTATGACCATCTCTGGTTTTAAATTAGTTCAATTACTAGGTACCTTTTCACCTGTTATTACATTAGATCAGTCACTTAATATACATTACACACCACCAACAGGTCAATGCACCATCACATTAATAAATGGTGTAAAGTAATAATCTGCTGTTCATGTGTAAAGTTGTATTGCCCTGTTGATCTCATGTGGTTCACTGCTAGTCTTGTTTCTATTATTCTCATTTGTCTGTCTGTCTCTCTCCTTTTTCTCCTTTGTGCTGTCTATCCTAACATAATCACATTCAGGGCCATTAAGAGGTGGGAGGGGTGCTACTTTCTAATCAATAAGGGGGCCGGTCAGCAATGTTGAATTTCCATTAGGAAGAATATTCAACATTCTAGATTGCCAGATTTTGAGTGGTACAACACCTTATTAGTTACACCTACATTCTGACTTTTGGATATGGCTAGAGCACTCCCACTGCTCACCCATCAAATACACATTGTTGACTAATGCTGGCTGGGTTATTTATTAAACTAGTTTATTTATCAGTTCACACCATTCTTTAGTGACCATTACTTAATGCAAGAGAGATGTTCAACACAGTATTTCACATCTTCTGTACCAGGAGACAGTGGATGAGGCTGGGGGAGGGGTCATGTTAGGAGTGGAGATGGGGCCAATGGTAGGGCTAAGGGTAAGTAAAATGTTTGTAAATGTGAGGATGGAACAGCACAGCACGTCTCTCTCGTATTGTAGCTGCTTCTATTGTGTTCCACTTCCTGGAAAACAGCAAGTTTTTATAGCGAAAATGCAAAAAATCACGTTAATAAAGGAGTGAAAATTTTTTAGCCATTGAAACAATGGCAAAGAATTTTTGCAAATGAGTGAAAATGGCAAAGATTTTAATTGTGGTATTTATAGAGGATTTTCCCACTAAAAAGTGGATAACAGCATCGTTTTCACAGATCTTTTGCGGTAACACGGGACCTTTTGCCCACCCCTAGTACTCAGAATTGTTAGAGGTACAAGACCTGAGGAAACTGTGATTTGTGGGACTTAGGCTTGTTAGAAACAAGCCCCACAAAGCTGTTTTTATATAGGCCTCGTGCTTGAAAGAACAAGGACTGAGAAAAAAGGTGTGCCTTACTGGCCTAGTGCCAACAGGTAATTTTATGGGGCCCACTGGCCAATGGCAACCTTGCAATATTTGTGACTGCTGTCATTGCTGCTGCTGACTTGTTTAAGCAGCAGGAAGTTTAGGCAGCCCCAAGGGAATGGGATCAACAGCAGTGATATGAGACAGGTGATGATCATGGTTCCACTTGCAACTAGGTCTAGTGATTCTCCTAAGGCAGAAGCAGCACCCCAAGTAGCCCCCATTACTTCAGGTGTTTCTAGAGAAAATAAGTTTGCCTGTAATACTATCTTTCTCCTGTACCACCTCCAAAATCATGTTGTGTTGGAATATTACTTTTTTTTCTTGAGAGCAGTAGGGAATGGCGAAAATTTTCTGCTCAAATTGAAATTGGCAAAAAATGGCACTTTCCGCTTGTCAATAAATTGCCTGTGAAAAGTGCAGTTTTTCCCCACTTTTTTTGCCTAGCTCATTGCATGGAAATCAATTGGTAGAAAGATTTTTCTCCACCATGCGCTTTCTACAGCCATATAAGGTTGTCAGGCTCTGACAGCATGTCATTCTGTGTTTGGGAGAGGGGAGAGAAGCATGTTTTTGAGCTAGAGAAGATAGACAAATAAAGGTGAATTGAAGCTTAGTTAGGGAGTCATTTAGTTAAGATATTTGTTTACTGTAGTAGGGAAGTCTGGGGGCACAATGGTGGAGAAACGAGTTAGGAGGTTGACCCAAAATTTGGTGTGACTGACTGGCAAGACACAGACAGCTTTGGTCCAAATTGCTTGCTGATTTTTACTTTTATTGTATCTGTGCTGGGGAAATCTGTCAAAAGAAGTTGCTGATTTTGTGGTTTTTAATTTTTTTGGGGGACGGGACGAACTGTGATAGGGTGGATGATTTAAAATAAATAAATAAATGAATAAATATAAAAAAACAAATAATTAAACAAATAAATATGTTTGACAGCTAACTGAGAGCTGTATGACTGAGGCAGACTTGATAGACAGCAGAGGACATTGAAAATTTTGTTGAGGGACAAGGCAAGACATCACACTCCATCAGATTTGTATTGTAGAGAGTAAAAAACACTGTAGTTGAGTAATGTCTAGCAAATACACAAGCAGGAGGGGGAAAGGTGGAGGAAATTCAGGTATGTGGGAGTAAACTGTGCAAAAACTGACTGCAGCAATCTTTGCTGCAGCTTGTGCAATAAATGATGATGATCTCCCTCCTCCCGGGGTGGATGCAGTTTGTCAAGGTCCCACCAATCAAACCATGCCAGTCCCCCACCACCACTACCATACACATTGGCCACATTGTAGGTTGCACTTTATTTATTTATTTTTTTATTGATTTCATGAACAAGACAATACATCAAATGGAATGACATTGATCATTTGAGGAGAGATAGAAAAACACTAATATAAAAAAAGATTGAGTGTAGTACAGGAGTAGTTTCAAACAAACAGTAACCAGACTACAAAAACTTACAATCGATGTATGTGCAGAATCATAATGTAAGTATTGAACATGCTAGAAGTATGAAAGTCAGTGTTGAGTTACGGGGTTATTATCTGGTTCTCAGAGTGGGAACAAGGGTGACATGATAGCTAGATCTCCAATAGACAACAACAGGAGTTTAAGTAAGTGTGAGAAGGTATAAAAGGAGAGAAAAGAGGGAGGCAAAGGGAAGATACTGAAGAGAGAAGATAGTTTTAAAGGCCGGTAGGAAGAAAGAAGAGAATGGAAGGGGAAAGACAAAGTGAGGATAAGGGGAAATGGGTAATTCCATCGAGTCCAGCAGGGGGAGGTCAGCCCAACAATTTCAACCAAATGCAAACAGGGATCACATGAAATGAAATGTATTTTATAACCAGTGTATAACAGCGAGTGCCAAGAGGATAAGAGACACTTCGGGAGGGAAGCTAATGTGGTCTGTTGTCAGACACGATGGACCCTAAGTGAGAGGAACCAAGGGAGGTGTCCCTTCTCTCCCATCCAGACCAAATGGATGTGAACTGAATTAGCATGCTCTAGCGACCCATTCCCTGTCTCTCAAGTTCAATAAAGGAATCAATTTTAAAGTGGGAGTAGCAGTGTGTTTCCAATATTGTGGGATAAGTGATCTAGCTATATTTAAAAGGGGGGGGGGGTCACCTGCCATTGGGAGGAAGATATGCTTTGGGAGAGATGGCCTTTATAGGAAAAAAGGCATAGTAAGGGGGTCAAGAGGAAGAGAGGTTTGAAGAACAGAGTCCAAGTGTGACAGGATCTGCAACCAATAGGCTTGTATCAACGGACAACTCCACCAGATATGGGAAAGAGAGCCAACCTGTTGAAGATATCTCCAACATCTACTATGTTACTATGTTACTATGTTACCGTATGGTGGATCTTGGCCAGAAGTGAGGGAGTTCTATACCATCCTGTAATTAGTTTGTAGTTTAATTCCCTTTATTTAGTATCTCTGTGTAATTTGAAAATGGATCTCAAGATACACAACCATTGTGTCAGTTCTAATGAAACAGCAAGTTTAGATTCCCAACGTTGAATATAAAAGGGTTTTGAGGCTGTCCGGGGGCAGAAAAACAACGAGTAGCAGAAGGACAAGGGTCATAAAGAGGCAGGGGTGTTGACAATTGCTGACTCGAAATGAGTAAGCAACCTGTCTGGAAATTCAGTAGCACAGCTTGATTTATACCAGTGCCTAACCTGAAAAAGAAGCCACCATGGAGAGAAGCGTTGTACCAGTTTGTCTGGGAAGGCGTTTAAAGGGAGGAACTGCGAGTCTTCCGCAAAAGAACCCAGTGTGTGAAGATTCTCCTCTTTCCATCTAGTTGCCATGGGTTCAGACAATGCAGCTGTGAATGTAGAGTTTTGCAGAAAGGATTGTAGAGGGGAGGGAGAGGGCACAAGATGAAGTGAGGAGTTCATCTGATCCCAGGTTTTTAAAATGTGGCCCAGGATAATATGATGTTTGCAGCACATTGGAATCGAAGATGTTTGGACCCAGAGTAGTTGGATAGGATCTAAGCCCTCTAGGGCATGCAGGGTGGACATAGTCCATCTCTTAGGTGGGGCAGAGATACAATCAAATATATTTGCGAGAGTGGAGGTTTTGTGATATTTGTGGAAGTCAGGTATGCCTAGACTCCCCTGCATAACCGGAGAGGTAAGGACGTTGTGTCTTGGCTGCTTCTTGGCCCAAATGAACTGAGAGGTAAGTGAAGAGATCGTATCTATAAAATATTTGGGGAAAGAGATTAGGAGAGCATTCAGAACATAAAGGACTTTAGGGAGGATCATCATTTTAATTATGGCCAAACCGAGATATGAACATTGATTCCCAGGAAGATAGGTCAGATTTTATTGTGTCAATCAATGGGGAGAGGTTTCGGGTAGGCAGGGAAGAGAGGTCCGGAGAGATATGTATTCCCAAGTATTTTATGGAATCATTGGACCATTGAAAAGGGAACCTATTCCTAAGTGATTCTGACGTACACTGGTCAAGATTAATATTAAGCACTTCCGACTTGGGGTAGTCTATTAACGCTTGTGAGACATTGGAGTATTCGGTGAGTACCTCCAATAAAGGAGCAAGCAAGGAAGAGGGGTGGGATATGAAAAATAGAATATCGTCGGCGAAAGTGGCCAGTTTAAAATGTTCCGAGCCTGTTCAGATACCCGATATTGATGGGTAGAATCGTATGGTCTGCAGAAGCGGTTCAAGTGTAAGGATAAAGATTATAGGCGACAGGGGGCAACCCTGCCGAGTCCCATTAGTGATGAGAAAGAGGAGGACAGAGTCCCATTGACTAGTACTTTAGCAGAGGGTGAAGTGTATAAACTCATTATACCTGGAAACATAAGTAGCCCCAGACCTATATTGCTCAGAGTTTCTTTGATATAAATCCATTTGACCCTATCGAAAGCTTTTTCAGCATCAGATGAAAAAAAAATAGTGGGAATCTTCCGTGATAGGTTGAAGTCAGCAAGAGGGATGACTGTGGAAATGTTTTGTCTGGACTCGTGTCCCGGAACAAATCCATTTTGGTCTGGATGGATAAGGTAGGGAAGAAATGGTTGCAAGCGGATTGTTAGAATCTTAGCTAACAGTTTCAGGTCAATGTTTAAAAGATATATTGGGTGGTAGCTCCCGCATTGAGTAAGATCCTTTTGTGGATTCGGAATGGTCACAATGTGTGATTCCAAGGACTGTGATGGGAATGGCTGGCCCTGCAAGACTGCATTGAAAGAAGATAGAAGAAAATGGGAAAGAGAAGTGATGAACGTTCTATAATATAAACATATATATATATATATATATATATATATATATATATATATATATATAAAGACTGCAGGAACAGCACGGGGAAAATTTGAATCGCCAAACCGGAAGTGCAGCTGGCACACATTCTATGGGTGAAACACTTGGATCGTGATCAGCCTGCAGCTTAAAAGAGGACTGCCCTGACTGCCCTAGCAAAACTGTGAGTAAAAAGTTTACTATACTCTGAATATTTAGGCTTGATATATTTTATTGCAACCATGTCAGCCTCCTCTAAATCCTCACAAGCTGACAAACTCAAAGCAGCCGTGGAGCCTCCAATTGCTAAAGAGGATAAAGCAGCCCAAAAGCCCAAAACGTGCTGGATGCGAAGCTAAGCTATGCCCAGCAGACATAGCCAAGTTATGCATAGATTGTATCAAATAAGTTGCTGGTGATGGAATACCTGCTCAGTTTAAGGACTTAAGCTGGATGAAGTCCTCTATGCAAGAGACGTTCACCTCTATGCAAGAATCAACCAGAAAAAGACAAACATTCTCAGATCCAGAAGAAGGTATTTCTCAGACCTAACATGAGTATGAAGAAGGAAGTCTTATGGAAGTAGAGTCACAAGCTTCCTCAGCAGAAGAAGGGGATCTTGTACAGGATACAGGTAGTTTTAATAAAATCAATCCGAAAGTCATTAATATTAACAGAAATTCGTAAAGCTTTAGGTGTCATGGATGCGGCCTTCTTGGGACATAAGAAGCAGACACCTGTGTTTCCAGTACACCACTCCATACAAGAAATAATTCAGACAGAATAGAACCAAGGAGATAAGAGGTCAGCCATATCCAGACGTATACTTAAGATGTACCCATTTGCAGAAGACGACACTACAAATTGGGTTACACCTCCCAAAGTGGATGCTGCTGTTGCTTAAATCTCCTGCAGAACAACTATTCTGATGGAAGATGGAACAATGCCAAGAAACCCAATGGATAAAAGCTGACAGCACCTTGAGGAAAGAATTTGTAACACTGGGGCAAAACTTAAAATCCTTCCCCAAGAAAAGAAGAACAAAGGCTCTCCACAACGCACTTCTACATCTAAAAGGCGGTCCTTTCGAGAAGTACAAACCTTGAAGAGGATACAAACAAAGGAGCAGAGGAGCATCACAGACTGCGAGAGCAGGAAGCAGATGGGATTTCCAGCAAAAAGCACAGTTCTCAAAAAATTTCCAATGAAGTGAGCCTTAACCAATTTCCAGTTCCAGTAGGGGGCAGGCTGGAATCTTATCTCAATGCCTGGAAGAAGTGTCATCCGGACAATTGGGTATTTCAAGTCCTGGAAAAGGGGTATGCATTGGAATTCAGAAGACTTTAAGATCAAAAATATATTCACCCTTGCAGTTCTGATTGAAAAACAAAGTTATAGAACTAGTCCCAAAACATCAAAAACATCAGGGCATATATTCAACACTATTTCCAGTACAGAAGCCCTCGGGGGATCTCAGGCTGATTCTGGATTTAAAAGGGGTAAACTCGTTGCTAAGGGTACAGCGATTCAAGTTGGAGACATTAACTTCAACTATGAAGGCTATACATCCAAACACATTTCTGACTACAACAGAACTTCAGGATGCATATTACCACATTCCCATAAAAAAAAAAAACGCACAGAAAATTTCTAAGGTTCCATATATTCAGGACACATTATTAATACAAAGTAATGCCCTTTGGCCTGGCTTCAGCACCATGGGTTTTCACAAAGGTAATGGCAGTAGCAACAGCACATCTAAAACAGCAAGGGATTAATCTGGTTCCATACTTTGACAATATCCTGGTGATAGAAGATTCAAGACACAAGTCGTTTCAATTAACCAAAACATCAATAGATCCTCTGGAAAATCTGGGATGGAAGATAAACTACAGCAAAAGTCAGTTATCACCATCACAAAATCTGATTTTTCTAGGAGTAAAATTCAGAACCCAAGAGGCAATTGCAACTCTATCAGTAGAACGACAGCAAAGAATAAAAAAAGAAGGTGACAAGCTTCATTCAAAACAGAGTACAGACTGCACAAGAATTCTCCAAACTCCTGGGACATCTCAGTTCAGCAGCACAGATACTCCCCTGTGCAAAAACCCATTTGAGGGAAACCCAAAGCAACTTTTTGAAGTTCTGGAAAAAGGATTCATCAAATTATCTACAGAAACTTCCAGTCCTCCCTTCGACCAGAGAGGAGTTAAAATAGTGGTTGAAGTAATCCAATCTCCAGACAGGGACTCCCTTACAAGAAAGGGAATGGGAGATCCTAAGCACAGATTCCAGCACATTAGTCTGGAAGAATAGATTTTTTCAAGGCCTATGGACACATCAGGAAAAAGAGGCACAAATAAATCTTTTAGAACTGAAGGCTGTCTGGAACTGCCTCATGGCGCTAAAACATCATCTGACAAACAAGGCAGTAGTGGTGAGGTGAGGTCGGACAACATTGTCACAGTAAGATATCTATGAAATCAAGGGGGCAACAAAACTCCAAGACTCAACAGTGTAGCACAGAGGATTCTGTATTGGGCAGAAAATCATCTACTAGCCCTTACAGCATGTCATATATCAGGTCAAACCAACACACAAGCAGACCTACTCAGCAGAAGAATGCTGGACCCAGGGGAATGGTAGTTAAAAACAGAGGTATTCACAATGATCAGCAGTCAGTGGGGCTATCCATCAGTGGATCTGATATCATCACCAGAAAATACAAAATGTCCAATGTTCCTCTCCAGGTAGAAGTCAGAAAAAGCACTGGGTCAAGATGCCCTAAAATGGACCTGGAATTATCCTCTGGCATATCTGTTTCCACCCATCCTTCTTCTGATGGAGGTCATCAGAAAAATAAAGAAAGACAGAGCCCATGTGATTCTAATTGCACCAGAACGGCCAAGAAAGATCTGGTTTGCAGACCTAATCAGGATCTGCCTCCAGTACGCCTTCCAGACATTCCAGATCTTCTCTTACAGGGTTAGTTTTGTCATCCAGACCTGAAATTTTTCAAGCGGATGGCTTGGCAGCTGAACAACAATCTCAGTCTCCAAGGGGTATCAGCTTTAGCCATAGAAACCATTATATCTAGAAGAAGACCTTCATCTTACAAAATATATTACAGAGTCTGGTCCATTTTCTACAAGTGGTGCAAAGAAAGAAAAATCACCAGGTAAGATATCTCAGTGACAGCTATTTTAGACTTTTTGCAGGAACGATTCCAAAAAGGTCTAAAACCTGCCTCCATAAAGGTCCAGCTATCTGCACTATCTGCAGTACTAGCCACACCATTTGCAGAAAACTATTTAATGAAAAGATTTGTTAAAGCAATTCCTAAGATCAGACTGACCAAAAGCGAAATCTTTCCACCCTGGGATTTTAATTTAGTGCTTCAACAACTATCAATGCCAGGTTATTTCGAGCCTCTGGAATCAGTATCCTTGAAACACCTCACTATCAAGACAGTCTTTTTAATGGCCATCACTTCAGCAAGGAGAGTAAGTGACCTACAAGATCTTTCTTGTACACATCCATTTATATCATTTCATCAGGACAAAGTTGTCCTAAGAACAAGATACCTTTAGATCAAAGGTAATATTGGAGTTTCATCTTAGCCAAGAGATTGTGCTGCTGTAGTTTTGCCGTGATGTAAAAAATGAGTAGGAAAAGCAGCTACATAATCTAGACCTGGTAAGATGCATATCCATTTATATGTAAAGAACTAAAGACTTCAGAAAAGCAATGTATTTGTACATTTCTTTGGCAAAGCAAAGGGATTAGCAGCTTCAAAATCATCAGTTGCCAGATGGATTAGGAATTGCATAATCCTGGCATACAAATCTGCAAACAAGAGTTCCCCAGTGGGTATAAAAGCCCACACAACCAGAGTAATAGCAACCTCATGGGCACAAAAAGCTATTGCTACTCCAGAAGAAATTTGTAAGGCAGCCTCATGGACATCTATTTCAACTTTTGTAAAACATTACAGACTGGATATAGAAGCATCAGCAGATGCAAAATTTGGCCGCAAAGTCCTAGAAGCAGCAATTCCTCATTGACTTTTTCTATCCCTCCCTAAGATGGTACTGCTTGGTTAAGTCCCGCACTTGCCATGGACAGGACACAGAGGGAAAGGTGAAATTTACTCACTGGTATTTGTTTTTCCACTGTATCCTTACATGGCACACCTTCCCTATAAGAGAAAAGGTAAAAAACCATATGAAAATAGTTCAGGATCACCAATCTTATGAGTATAAGGCAGAACTGTGTATTAGCTCATGCTACTAATCTATTTTTCAGCTTGGACACAAGTATAACTGAAGAGAGGTAACCTGAGCTGACCTTTTAAACTTGTATCATTGGCCCTACAAGCTGAGAGGCAGAGTCAATACCCACACTTGATGTGTAAGGACACAGGAAAAACAAATATCGGTGAGTAAATTTCACATTTTCTGCCCACCACTACAAGCCACACGGTGTTTGTAGATTACCTTGATTGGAAATGTACATAGGCTAAGCAAGCCAAACAAAAAGTCACATACTATACCTTTTAAAAACTCTTTCGAAATAATAAAAAAGGTGCAGATTTACATTTTAAATGCATTTCATTAGATTTCATTGATAGCAGTGAAATTAAATAATATATGTTGAACGAACAGCTAGAATCAGAACGAGAAAAGATGTGCAAATGCAAAGAAAGGAAGAAACTCACAGCTGTATTACAGCATAACATATACTTGTAATATATAAATTCAAAATATGAATCCAAATGAATAAAGTGCATCATTGGGGGGCACTAGGGGTGTGTGATAAAGAGGTGATAGCTTATCCAGGGTAATAAACTCTCAAGCTCTTATGTTATTGTATGGGTACTGTGCACTAAAATTGCTCAAGCTGAATAGATGTTAGTGAATAGGCTGCAAAAATAACTTAGGAACTGGAGACTTTATCACCTTGGAGAAATTACCTATTTATCACACCTTAGTGCATTACCACCCAGTTCGATTTACTAGTAGTTGCCAACACTGGTCCTCAAGGACTAAAAATAGTGCATGGTTTCAGGATATTTCTGCTTGAACACAGGTGGATAAATCAAATGAAAGAGCAAATGAGTGATTTTCCTGTATTCAAGTAGAGATACCATGAAAGCATGCACGACTGATAACTCTGTAGGCTCAGAATTCACTACACTTTCTATATACTTAGGTTCTATAATTATATAGTAACTAAGTATTCTCTGTAAGTTCTTTAGATGAAACCACTACAGAAACCTTTTATACTTTTCTATTTTACTCTGTTAAATTCTGCCATTTTTGTTTTCCCATATTCTATATACTATAGTGCCAATATATACTTACAAAGCGCCAGCAACAGTATAACTGGAGAAACATACATCATTCTGACCTATGGACAAAAAATATAGTTAGAGGGAAAAATCAGTACAGGGCTTATGTATAAAGACAAAAGTACACCAATTCTGCAGCTAACTACTTGTACCAAAGTGAACAAATATATTTCAGTTTATTTTAATGTTGCTTATAACCCCTTGAATGTTAGATATATCTTGATAAATTTCTAGGATTCAAGGAGTTAAAAGGTCCAGTTAAATCAATGAGAATTTGTATTTGTTCTGTATAATGCAGTTGGTTTGCCCCAGAATTGCTCCACTTTCCTTTTACAAGCACCATAATTATACCCCCAGAAGCAGAATGATCTACCTACTCAGTTGTCATTCTATGATCTGAGAGAGGAGCATACCTGGGAACTTTTATGTGTGGTCTCCCCAGAGGGGGAGTCCTGTTGTGCCACTGGGCAGAGAAAAATGATGCAATTTGTATCAAAAGTGGGCAGGACCTAACCATGAATGGGGCTGGGTTTAACAGGCTTGGAGTAGGAGGAACACACTGGGAAAGAGCAGAGGTGGGCAGGATTTCAGTAGAAACTCCCAACATCCGGAGACTCTGCCTCTGCCCTGGAGACCAGTAATGCAGTGTCAAAACCAGAGTCTCGGGGACAAATCCAGAGAGTTTCCAGCTATGGAGAGGAGTAGGCAACTTAGGTCCTCAAATGCTTCTAACAATGCCTTTTTCACTTTAGTTAATCCACCTGTAATCAAGCATGGATAATTTGAAAATATTCACTGTTAGCAGCTCTTCACAACCAGTTTTGCATACTCCTGATCCACTCCATGTCTTTCATACAGTACAATGTTCAGAATGTATGTATATAACAGCATAATTATAGATCCCTCAACACCAGTGGATACATTTGGAGAAATGTACTAGAGCATGCAATTCCTTTAGTTCATACTAGCACACGCCACAATACACCAGCACAATAGCATGCACACACAAATGGCATAACATTATTCCAGTCTTATCTGCACCTTGCTAGTAAATCAAGTGTAACAAGATGCAGGGAATAGGAATGCCCATACTTTGCCCCTTCCTCCTCTTGGTGCATTTGGCATTAAAAGTAAAATATTCAGAGCAAGCTTACTGAATTGAAGTTAGTCAGGAGTAAGACAAGGAAATTGATTTGTTTAAAACTGAATCATATTTGTACACCACCCCATCACAACAACTAGCCTTACCTGTCTCAAGGGTTGCCCTGGTATGGCTAAGCGCAAGTCTTCTTTCATTTATATTAGGATTGCAACAAGCTGATGCAATAAAAAAGCAAATAGGTATATATGCTAATACAGAGGTTTGTTAGGTAATCAGTTTACACATGCAAACTTAGTACTTTATTTGTATAGGTTTCTCAGTTTGATTTATTGCTATTTTTAATCATAACAGTAGAGTCTGGGAAAGTTGTTTCATGACATGTAAATAGATCTTTTTCCAAAGGCACAATTAATGGGCCCTTAGTATGAAATTCATTGGGTCATATTTGTACAGTAAAAATGGTGCAAATCAGGAACAAAACAACTATGTATTATCTACAACATAAATCCCTAGCATCCATGAATCCTTTAAGTGCCAGAGGCAGAGAGGGATTCAATGCATTGCTTTGTAGTGTGTTAGATACCTTTCTGGAGCTCAAAATGGTTTTAAACTCTAGGGATGGATGAAAAGTCACATTTCTTTCCTGCTGGAATTTTCCTATAAATCCAGCAAATCCATCTATTCCTGAAAAAATTCCAAACCATAAAAATACATTACATGTCCACCTTTTAGCCAATGCCATTATATTTCCAATGTGAATTCTGACATTTTTTTTATTTCTATGGTTGCAAGATTTTCCACCTCAGTACTACTGCTGCTGAAGGATGAAGCAGAGAGCTCAACAGCTGATGGTACAAGCTGTGACAGCAACACATGCTTAGAAAAAATGTTAGTGGGCTGAGTGCCTTTGTTCTTTCCCTATAACACTAACATCCTGTGTCAGCCTTCAGCAGATTGGCTCAGCTGGATTACCTTTAGGTTGCCGTGAGCGGTCTCTGCCTGTTGGGCTTCGGCACTTTTCCTCCTCCCACCGGTCTCCTCACTGGCTGACTAGAGTTCTTAGGGCGAGTCAGCCCTAACTCCCATGCCCGATTATTGAGCTTGCTCAGTTGTGCGGCTAGTGTATCCCTGTTCTGTTGACCTCAGAAGTTTGCTTGCTGTTCCGGTCTCGTAATCCCTGGTCCAGTCTAAAGTTGCTTCCTGATCCTCTCCGTGGCGCTCGGTGCTCCTGTCTCTCTTGTTAGCCAACATTTCTCTGCTTGTCCAGTGTGCCTTGCTCTGCTTTTCTCTCTTTTCAGCCTCGCGTTCCTGCAGCTACGCTCTGGGGACTTCTCCTCCGGCGGTCGTTCGAAGCGCTGCTTCTTCCCGCGAGGAGTCTGGGCTTCGGGAGCAGCTGGTAGCAACATTCAGGTGGGTGTCTCCGGGGTTCCCTCCTTCCCTCTCCGGGCTCTTTCCCTTGACGGAGCAGGTGGTGAGCTCCTCCTGTACTGTTGCTTGTCAGCTACTCTTGGCTCCAGTCAGTCTCAGTCCGCTAAGCTGGCAGTTCACCAGACGGCCTATCTCCTCCGCCGTGGGTTCTGTGGCTGTTCGCCCGCTTCCCGGAGCTGTCTGGTTCCTTCTTCCTGAGGCTGGTGATTAGATCCATTCTGCTAGACTGTCTTAAGCCTTGCTCCTGACCCAGTTTCTCTGGGTGATGGCTGGCAGGCCTTCTTGCCCTCCTCTCTAGTGGGTTCCTCTCCACTGGGGATTCAGGCGATCCTGGGGTCTATGGCTTCTTGCCAGTATTCCCCCCTCACACTTCCTGGGTTCCTGGTAACCTTTTCTTAGGAGGGGAATTGAGGGGTCTTTTGGCCCTGTTCTTGGGACAGGAGTTGCTGCCTCCCTTGGTTTTGGGGATTAGGCTCCATTAGATTTGGGGCTTTGGGGTTCGCGCCTTTTCCGGGCACTAGTTTCCCCAGCTACCCTGGCTCTTCCTGGGGTGGCAGAGGGCTGATGTGGTGTTCGAGCCCCCCAAGCGGGTCTGGCTCCCTTGGTCTGGGGTACTGTGCTAGCCTGTAGGTCCTTCTCCTTCCCTTCCTGCTCCGGCTTCCCTTCTTCGTGACTTCTGGTCTCCTGACTTCTTGGGTTCCTGGTTCCAGTTGGGGTCCCCAAGCCTACCTCAGATTCCCCCCCTACTTCCATCCTGGTCGTACCTCGGTTCAACTGGGGTGTGACGATCTGGCCTTGCGGCCAGCACCTTTACTCCAGCCTACGCTGCAGCAAGGAAGTAGGTGTGTGGCTGACTATGCTCTCCAGCTTTGCTCACTAGCCTCGCTCACAGGACTGCTCTTGACACCCTGCTTGTACAACTTTGGCCCAGGCATTCTTGAAAAATAACTGCAACTTGGGATATGTCAGCAGTTCTTTAAAACTTCTGTTTTTGTTTTTTTTTTGTTTGTTTTTTGTTTTGTTTTTTAAACACTTTGACATTGTCTACACATACTTGTGGATTATATTTGGGCAAGTTTACACTCCTTTCTAAGAACTTAGTAAGTAAGGGTTGGGAGTAGGGATTCGAGAAATGCACTATCGGGAATTTCAGCAAAGAAATTCAAGATTTGCCACTTTTTCTGCTCAGATTCCCATATTTTATTTTATTTATTATTATTTTTTTTTTTTTTTTTGCAGAACCCTTAGATTTTCTGACTTTTTACTCACACAACAGATTTTCCTATGAGAACAGATCCATTTTCCCCTATGTTTTTTGTGTCAGTAAACTTCCTGACACCATAATATAAAAACCCAGAACTTCCTGCAATATGTTATATTTTAGGCAAGAAAGCGAATATGAATTTAGACAGAGAAAGAGTGAGAAATAATAGTAATAATAATAATAATAATAATACAATAATTAAGCTCTGTTTTGATGTGCTTGCTTGCACAATAAGGAGCAGAGGAAGCTGGAGGGCTGCTGCTTCTGCTGCTGAATCCAATTTGAAGGAATCCAGCAGTACCTAATTTAAAAGGGTCAGGGTTTTACTGTATATTAGTAGCAACAGCAAAGTGGAGCTGTATGTAATTGTCTATAGCTGCCTTTCAATGGAACTTTTAACCACTTGAATGCTAGATATCTCAATTTACCATCTAGTTCTCTCGCATTCCTAAAGTAGACTTTCTAATAAATATTTGCTTTTTTATTACTATGAGTTAAACTGACAGGGTTATTATTTAGCCATAGATTTTGTTTTTCATGTTTAAAGGGAATCTACCACATATTTAATTGAATGTATTTGTACTGAATTGAGTATATTGCACTTGTGTATGTGAAAAACATATTATTGTACTCTTTTTCGAGGGAAAATGTGCTTTTAAAAATAGAGATTAAAATCTTTGCGTTTTTTCCCATTGGCCAAAATTCGTTGCCATTTTTTCAGTGGCTAGAAAGTTTCTGCACATTGATTTACGTGTTTTTCTCCTTTTCTCTATAAAAACGTGACATATTCCAGGAATTGAAACACAATAGAAGCAACTACAGGGTGAGGTAGACCTGTTGTGCTGTTCTGCTATTATCTTTTAGCAAAACTGAGGCAGGAGAAGCTCATAGTGACTGCTATCACTATGAGAAAGTTTAAAAGCAATAAAGGAGGAACTGAAAGGTCCATTATGTGTCCACTGAGTCTGTGGAGGAAGTGAGAACTGCAGAAGCAATGCTGGCTAGTCCCCCCAAATCACACCTAGGGTTCTTGGGGAAATTAATGGCAAGGGAGGAAGAAAATGGTAGCAGTGAGAGCAGGATAGGTCAGCTGCCTGTGCCTGCTGCCAGATGTGCTGCGCCTGCTGCCAGACATACTGCGTCTGCTGCCAGACATGCTGGCCTGCTGTAAGATGTGCTGTGTCTGCAGTCAAACATGTTACCACTGCTGCCTGTGCTACCAGTGCTGTGCCTGCTGCCAGTACTGCCCCTGCTTCCACCAGTGCTGTGTCTGCTGTCAGGTGTGCTGCCCCTGCTGACAGACAGGCTGCATCTGCTGCCAGACGTGCTGTGTCTTCTGTCAGATGTGCTGCCCAGCTTCCAGTGCCACCAGTGCTGTGCCTACTGCCAGTGATGAACCTGCTGCCACCAGTGCTGTGCCTGCTGTCAGACGTGCTGCACCTGCTGCCACCAGTGCTCTGCCTGATGCCAGTGCTGCACCTGCTGTCAGGGTGTTTTTTAATACTCAGGTGGAGTGGAGGAGAAGATGATGCCAAGTGTGACATAAGTGGACCCTAAGGTACACTTGCCATCCCCAAGCAGTTACACCAGTGATAGTACTACTACTCAGAAGGCCCAGCAGCTTATTAGCTTTAGGAATGAAGAAGAGGGTAATCATCATATTAATAGTGACCGTGAGGAGGAAGACTCGGGGGCTGAAATTTATGTGGTTGGTGTTAGTAGTAGTAGTAACAGTGATGGGGAAGCAGCTGGTAGGGCTACTGTTAGTGGAGTGGTAGGGGAAGAATTGAGAACATCCAAACTAGCAGTCAAGGGAGTTCACACCATTCCCCTGACCATGGGAGTCCCCTTCCCCCCACAGCATTGTCCATGTGGAACATGTTCCTGAAGAAGGCAGAATTGTCACCACAACAATAATACCAGCACCACCAGGAGCACAGATCAGCTGCCTGTGTTTGCTGCTACTGCTACCAGTCTGCCTTCTTCACGTCACCAAGAAATGGCAAGTGTGACATTACGGGACCCTCTATCACATTGCTCATCACCTCCTCCAACCTTCAGTGAGCATTTGGAATTTGCAGAATTTGCAGCTGCTCTAATCCCTGCTGTTGCTGAGTTGTAAGGACAGCAGGATGCTGAGGAGCATGCTAATGTACCACAGACCACCGTGGACACAGTGGGAATGGGGTCAACAAGTGATCTGGGACTAGGAAAGGTTCCAATTTCCAGCGACATAATTGGTCCTAATTGCAGTGCTTGTTCTGAGGCAGTAGCAGCAACAGCAGCAACACCATCCTCTGGCCCAAATAGTGAAGGGGAATGTGGAGGAGAAGAAGAGAGATCATTCTTCTCCACCTGTTCCCTATCTACTGATGTCATGGGTGTGGTTCTCTTTTTCTCTTAGGGCAGGCACAGTGCAATCATCACCAATGGCACTGTGCACAATTTGTTACAAGTCAGTGAGAAGGGGAAAGGAAGGAACACTCCTTAGCACAATCGCCCTGATAACACACATGAAATGCAGACAGCATGACATTTATATCAGATATGTCAAAGTCAAACACCCACGACAGAAATCAAACACCACTGTTGCTGTATCCCTGATTCTCCAGAAAACCAACAAGAGGTGAGAAGATACACACTGCAGCAACCATTGCTGCAATCAATTTTTGAACTACCACTTTACTCCCATGCCCCTGCACTGCTCCACCTTTCCCCTTCCCCCTTGTGTGTTTGCTGGACATTACTCAACTACTGTGTGTGTTTTTACTCTCTAAGTACAAAACTGTTGGTGTGTGATGTCTTGTCTTAGCCCTCAACAATATTCTCAATGTTGTCTGCTGTCTATCAAGTCTGCCTCAGTCACAGTGCAAAGTCAACTGTCTGTCTAATATATTAATTTGTTGAATTATTTATGTATTCATTTTTTTATTTTTTAATAATATTTATTTATTTATTTTAAGTTGTCTACCCTATCTTGTCAGTCCCCCAAAAAATATATAAAACTAAAAAACAAGATCAACAACTTCTTCCCCAGAATTCCGCAGCACAGAGATAATAAAAGCAAAATCAGCAAGCAATTTAAACTCGAGCTGCTTGTGTCTTGTGAATTAGTCACACCGAATTCTGGGGTATTTGTGGTCAACCTCCCTTTGTCTCCCTTAAATTGCCTCCAGACTCCCTATTTCAGAAAATAAATGTCCTAACTAAATGACTCCCTAAACTAAGCTTCAATTCCCTTTTATTTCTTCTCTAGCTCAAAAACATGCTGATCTCTCCACTCATAAACACAGAATGGCATGCTGTGAGAGCATGACACACTTGTATATGACTGTAGAAAAGTAGAGAAAACTTTCATGTGGTGGGGAAAAATGTATCTTCCCATTGATTTCAAAGGAATTATCTAGGCAAAAATAGTGGAAAAACAGCACTTTATTCCCCTCACAAGGGTTTTGCTCACAGTATAGGAAAGGTGGTATAGTTGCTTTTTAATTGCATTATAGTAAATACATTCTGTTCGGGGAGATAGGGACTTGCCTAAATTCGGGTTGCCTTGATGGTTAGCAGGGTTTTGTCCAGACACGTGTAACTACATCTCACTGTTTTTTATCTTTAGTGAGTAACAGGAAATTTATTGGTAAAGGTCAGGATTTGATGTACAGACTTATATTTGTTTACTTTGTATATGCATTTCATTTAATGTATTGAATGTACTGAATTTGCATTGATTTGCATTTTTTACTATATTTGAATTGTAATTGTGTTGGAATGCATTTGCATTGAACTGTATTCTTAATATTAGGTCAGGTAATAAAAAATAAATCATAAATAAAATAAAATAGAAACCATAAGACATGGTATAAATGGGTCTGAGGGGGGTGCCTGTGTTGGTGAATGAATTTGAACATGGGGTTTGTTTTAGGGGGCTTTCTTGACTGCTATTGGGGGTGACAGTTAATAAAAAATAAATAAAATAAGAAATTTGTATTTAAAGTGATAGAGACAGGAACCCCCTGACATAAGCTGCCACTGGGACTGATACTAGACTTGATAGAGTATTTTGTAGAGGATGATTTGTTTGATTTGTTGTTAGAGGCCTTTGTAGGACTTACACTTATTAGAGACCCAAGTCCTGAAGAAACATTGATGTGTAGGACTTAGACTTGCTTGGCACAAGCCCTAAAGAAACATTGATTTGTATAACACAATAAGTAGCCCCCAGTCTATGTGGAGAAAAGAAGAAGTTGGCCCTATAAATTTTTCCCTTGAGAGCAGGAACTGTGGCTCTCATCAGCAACCACAATGTGCACAGTGTATGTGTGGTAAATAACATCTGGGGGCACAACTGTACCCAAACACTGTGACACCCAAAACCAAGTACTGCCACTGTCAATGTACCCCTTGTCCAGACCCTGCTAGGACACATGAAAACTTGCTGACAGTTTAACAGTAATGATGAACCCTCCCTGCCAGAATTCTGCAGGATGGAATCTCCTCAGATGCCTCCTGATGACCTGGTATCAATTCTCCTCCACCACACTGGCACGTGTGATCAGTGCACCACACAGTGTGCAATGGGTAGAGATGAACTGCCATATCCTAACATTAACAGAGTGGCTATCATTTGGAGGGGGAGGAAACGATGAACGAGGTGGATTGGCAGGAGATGTACTTGTTACCCTAGAGGATAAAGGTGATGTTGATGGCGAGCTAGTTGCTTTGCTCATCATGGAACTTCCAGTGTCTGTATGGGTTTCTTTATTCTTCCTCCTCTTTGATCTCCACCTTTCTGGAGAGTTAGGGGGTACAATAACAGCAGTGCTAGATTTCTGTAATGGGTGTTTGGTTTTTAACATGTTTGACATAAATGTCATGGTGTCTGTATTTCATGTGTGTTATCAGGGAGGTTGTGCCAAGGTGTGTTCCTTCCTTTGCCTTTTTTAATAACTTGTCACAAATTTTGCACTGTACAGTTGTTGATGATGACTGCACCGTGCCTGCCGGAAGAGAATAATAGTCCCACACCCATGACTTCAGGGGGGAGGGATAGAGAACAGGTGGAGAAGAATGGCCTCTTTCTTCTTGTCCTCCACATTCTCTTTCACTTTCTGTGGCAGTGGATAATGTTGCTGCTACTGCCTCAGATTTAGCACTGCAACTAGGATCAGGAGGAGTATTGCTGCTGTTGGCAAGTGGAACCTGTCCTAGTCCCACATCACTTGTTGACCACATTCCCACTGTGTCCACGGTGGTCTGTGGCACTCTAGCCTGCTCCTCAGCACTCTGCTGCCATTTTATCTCAGCAGCAGCAGAAGTTAGAGCAGTTGCAATTTCCGCAAATTCCAAAAGCTGATTGTTAGTGGTGGTGGTGATGCCCATCCTCATTCCTGTCTCCTATTCTTTCTTAGTTTCTGATAAAAAGGCCATCAATGTCTATTCCACCCCAGCTTCTCCAACACCACCACCACCACTAGTTCCTATGTGCTGCTGCTCTATTCCAGACATCTCACTGCTGCTTGGAGGAGGTGACGAGCAATGTGACAGAGGGTCCCCTGCTGTAACACATGGCATAATTTTCTCCCCCCCCCCCCAAGTACTACAAGAAACACTAGCAGCAGGTGGCTGCAGGTTCAGCACTGGCAGAAGGTTCAGCACTGGCAGCAGGTTTAGCACTGGCAGAAAGTTCAGCACTGGCAGCAGATTCAACACTAGTGGCAGCACATCTGAACAGCAATGGTGGCACTGGCAGCAGGGGCAGCACATCTCGCAGCAGGCACAGGCAGCTGACCTGTCCTACTCTCACTAGTACTACCCTTTTCTCCCTCCCTTCCCATTCCCTTTTCTCCCTCCCTTCCCATTAAATTCCCCAAGATCCTTTGGGGTGATTTAGGGGGACTGGACAGCATTGGTACAGTAGTGGTCTCTTCCTCCTCCTCTTCAGACTCAGTGGACACACTATGAGCCTCTCCTGCCTCACTTTTTGCAAACTTTCACAAGAGAACAGCACAGCACATCTATCTCGCTCTGTAGCTGCTACTATCTTGTCTGTCTTCAGCAAAAACATCACGTTTTTATAGCGGAAGTGCGAAAACAACATAAATAAATGGGCAGAAACTTTCTAGCCATTGAAAAAATGGTGAAAAATGCAAACATTTTAACTGCTAGTTTTAAAGCGGATGACAACATGCATAACTAAACATTAAAAATTGAATGGTAATTGTATCAAATTGAATGTACTGAATTTGTATTGAATTGCATTTTACTATATTTTTATTGTATGTGTATTGAATTGAATGGATTTGTAAACATATAACATTGTGCAAAACAAATTAAATTGTATTGATATTGTATTGAATGTACTGAATTTGTATTACATTATACTTCTGCCTTAGGTCCCTATACTTTACCGGATGATGTATCAAGGAGGCCTCGGGCAACTTATGTGAATAACGCTTGCTTCAGATCCCAGAGATATCTGGAGACTGTTCTATGGCAGTTATGTGCTATGAAGTTACCAGTACAGCAAATCCTTCTACCTACTGAATGGGAATCGATGGAGGTTGGCTGGGATATCTCCCCTGGGATCTGGGGATAAACGTTTGGTGGAACTTTTGAAAGCTGGTATGTAATCATTCCTATAACCCCATGTTCTGCTTTGGGTTCTGGGAACCTTGAAGTCTCCCTACATTGTATTTTGTGGTTCTGTTTGATATCCAATGCTGAAGTATTAGTACTGCTAAAAGGACCTGTGGCTGTTGCTTTTCACTACCCCTGCTGCACCTCTCTCATCGTTTCAGAGATCCTGCTATGTTCACAAGGACTTTCAAGATTGGAGCACTCCTAAGTGCACTTTGGATGCTATATTTTCTTTCTCTACAGCTTTGAGTTGCTGGACTGGTCTCCTTAGGGCCCAGGGGGGGTTGCACCGCCTGGATGCTGGCTTATGCTTCTTTAAGAGACATTATTTTCATGAGTTAGGAATGATATATGTATAAGGAATGATGGTTCTCTGGCTTATGCCGCATTGTCTTTCTAAGTGTAACGAAGGTTTATAACTCTTTTTCCTATAGAGATTTTCCTCTGATTTAGCTGAGGGTTATTATGACATATATCTCTAGGTCCCCTTAGTTACTTATAAATCTGTCATATTCCTTAGTGTGATATTTCTTTTTGAGCTATAATTGGTAAGTTTTTGTATATTTAAGACTTATGCTTGTTAGCAGCTTATGCATTCTTGATGGGGTCTCATTTGTGAGTTCAGGATAAGCAGTCCTTCTGGCTCAAAATTTCTACTCCCCCCAAGACTTCTATGGGGTCTACCCATGATCTTTCAGACAAGGTGTTGGGCAAATGCCCTTCTACTCTACCCACGTAAATTCCTTTATTTTTTTTCTCTTCTTTCTGCCTGTGCCTTGCTATTGTTATTTCTTTACCTCTTCTTCCTTTTCTTGCTGATATCAATGTATTTCTGATTACGATTGTATATCTCCTATAGCTCCTCTGGCTTACACTTTCTACTCCCCCCAAGACCCCATGGGGTCTACCCGTAGTCTTTCTGATAGGGGTTGGGCAAATGCCCTTCCACCCTGCCTACGTACATTTTTACTTTTCTCATGTCTGTGCCTTACTTTTACTATTTCTTCTCCTCCCTTCTTCTTTCCTATGTTAACGTATATCTGTTTAAGAATGTATATCTCCAGTGTTCAGGTTTGACAAATAGAATCTTGTATCTAGACACCTGGCACACGTATCTGAACTTGTAGACAGGTTCATATGAAGTTTTTGTTCAGCACTGTGTATATATATATATATATATATATATATATATATGGTAAAAGTATTGTGCTCTATTTTATCTAATTGTAATGTACTGCCTTTATTAGTGATTATTTTGATATTTCTGGTTAAATCTTCGAAAATCTTAGTAAGAAGGTTCATAACTGACTTTTCACTTGACTTTATATCACACAGTCTATTATTATAAGTGGATGTTATTCTTCATGTAACCAGGTTCTGCTTGTTGCTACATCTACTGTCTCTTGGATGTGTGATTGTTTTAGTTAATGCCATTGCTGTGGTATCAATACTTGCTATGTGAATGTTACATATTGAAAGTCGTATTTCCATCTGATGGCTTTACATACTATTTGTACTTTATTATTACCCAATAAAGCTTTGAAACGAAAAAAAAGTGCAAAGGTTGTTAGTGTTCTTGGTGTCCACTTCCCTTTAAGCACGCCAGGTTTTTAACACGGAGTTACATAGTTACATAGTAGTTACATAGTAATTTAGGTTGAAAAAAGTCTTGCGTCCATCAAGTTTATCCCTTTTCCTATTCCTGTTTACCTTCATTGATCCAAAAGAAAGCAACAAAAACCCCTGCAATACAGCAATTTTAAATTCTTCTTTGAATGGGGAGAAAAATCCTTCTTGATTCCAAATGGCTCTCAGATTTTTCCTTGGATCAACAATCAATAACTAAATATTAATCCCAATACATAGCCCTCTATATTCTGCTCTTTAAAAAAAAAAGTACCCAGGCCCTTTTTAAAGACATCTAATGTATTCGATAGCACCACCTCCTCAGGCAATGAATTCCATACCTTTATTGTCCTTACCTTAAAGAATCTGTTCTGCTGTTGTAGATGAAATCTCCTTTCCTCAAGTCTAAGTGGGTGACCCCTTGTCCTTTGTACTGTTCTGGTAATGAACTGGGCTTTGGAGAGCCCTTTATATGGGCCTTGAACATATTTATATGTTATCATATCCCCTCTAAGACACTGTTTATCTGGTGTATACAAGATTAACTTTTCTAGCCTTTCTGCATAACTAAAACATTCCATTCCCTTTACTAATTTTGTAGCCCTCCACTGCACTTTCTCTAGTTTCATAATGTCCTTTTTCAGAAAGGGTGCCCAGAATTGAACAGAATATTCTAGATGGGGTCTTACCATTGACCTGTAAAGAGACAGAATTATATCTTCCTCTCTTGAGTCAATACCCCTTTTAATACATGCCAATATCTTATTGGCCTTTGCAGCTACCAGCTGGCACTGCATGCTACTGCTAAGTCTATTGTCTACCATTACTCCCAAATCATTTTCATTACTAGATTTCCCCAAAGAAACACCATTTAAATTATATGTTGCATTTTTATTATTATAACCAAAATGCATAACTTTACATTTGTCTATATTTAATCTCATTTGCCATTTGCGTGCACAGTTATCCAATTTGTCATAATCCTCTTGTATTGAAGACACATCCAATTCAGACTTTATTACACTACTAAATTTTGTGTCATTGGCAAACACTGATACATGGTTCCCTATGCCCTCTGAGAAATCATTAATGAACAAATTAAAAAAGAAGAGGACCCAGGACAGATCCCTGAGGTACTCCACTTATCATATTTGTCCAATTGGTGTACTTCCCATTTACCACCACTCTTTGCATTCTGTCTTTCAGCCAATTTCCAATCCATGCACAGACGTTTGCCCCTAAGCCTATTTCATTCAATTTGTACAGTAACCTCTTGTGTGGAACTGTATCAAATGCCTTGGCAAAGTCTAAATAGATCACATCAACCGCCGCTCCCACATATATATTTGTACTTACGTTTTCATAAAATGCAATCAAGTTAGTTTGACAAGACCTGTCTTTCGCAAAGCCATGTTGGCTCCTACTAATGATATTCTTGTTCAAGATGATTTCTTGAATATATTCCCTTAGCAATCCTTCAGACAGTTTCCCTACCATAGATGTCAAGCTTACAGGTCTGTAATTTTCCGGCTGGGATTTTGAACCCTTTTTAAATACGGACATCACATCTGCTTTACGTCAATCCATGGGTACCATACCTGAAATAATAGAATCCCTGAAAATCAAAAGTATCTGTCTGGCCAGGGCCTGGCTTAGTGCTTTAAAGGGATAGTAATACTTCGTTTTAACTTTATTTTATTTTGTAGGCATTAAAAAAACATGAAGAATGATATAAGTCTTATCTCTCAAACCTTTGTGGTTTATGAAATATTCACAAGCAAAGTTTCCCCCTCCCGCCCCTTTTACCTACTGTAAACAATCTCTTCTCAGATGTGGAATGCAGTCCATAGACTGGACAGATAACAGAAGGGGACACTCTTATTCCTTTGAAAACAATGAAATCCCTGCCCTCCATGACAAGCTTTTCAGGTTTTTCCCTTATCTTAATTGAAGATTGTCCCTCTCTGCAGTCTACCTGGGCAGCTTCCTTCTGCCCTGCCTGAAAAGTGTTACATCAGTAAAAGGGGCGGGAGGGGGACACTTTGCTTGTGAATATCTCTTAAACCATAAAGGTTTGAGAGATAAGACTTATATCATTCTTCATGTTTTTTTATGCCTACAAAATAAAATAAAGTTAAAACGAAGTATTACTATCCCTTTAAGTACCCGTGGGTGTATACCATCCGGCCCTGGGGCTTTGTCTACCTTAATACAATTTAATTGTTTTAACACTTTTTCTTGTGTTAGCCAATCCCGTGCTTGTTGTGACTGTTCTGTAAAAGTAGTTTGCAGGTTCTTGTCCATCAGGTCTTCCTTGGTAAAACAGAAGAAAATAAATTAATTAAAATATCTGCTTTTTCTCTGTCCTCACTGATCATCTCGCCTGTTTCATGTAACGAAGACACAACATTATCAGACTTTAATTTTTTTCCATTAATGTATAGAATTTTTTTGGGTTGTTCTTGCTCTCCTTAGCAATATTTTTTTCATTCTTCAGTCTAGCTAATTTAATCACCTTTTTACAGGTTTTGTTGGCATTTTTGTATTTTGCAAATACCTCTGGTTATCCCTCAGCTTTATAATGTTTAATGCTGTTTCTTGTTATTTATTTCAAGTCTTCTCCCTCTTGTCCAAACAAACTGCCCAACAGATAGCATTAGGTAAGCGTCAAGTTAAGTTTATTTTTTATTTGAAAAGAGTGACTGGGTAAAGAATTCAGAACCCATGCAGCTCTTATGAATATCAGAATAAAAAAGCCCTATGGGAGGATTGTTTATAGAGTAAGGCCACACATATATAGAGCCAAGATTTTGATGTTGCTCCCTTATTTGGATATTCTGACTTTCAGATATATAAAGACATTCCTTGGGGGGCAGAACGACCATAAAGTAAGATGGACATGTAGTTACTGTGCTCTGCGGATTTGTACATTGTAGATCAAGAGGGCTCACAGGGCACTGAGTCCCAGGGGCTCACCTACTGACCTGCCTCAGGATGTGGTCTTCTGCATTCTTTTTCCAAGCTAAAGAATGTATTATGCAGCAAAGCAGGAATCTGGTGAATGTTTCTTACACTGGTGTATCTTTGCAGTTCTACAAGGATCTGGCACCTAGTACTCTTTGCAGCAATGGTGTGCATTGAAGCCGCTTACCACACATCTCCAGAAGTTAAAGATCAAATATAAGTGGAGGTTCCCCTTTTCCTTGATTGCTACTCATCAGGGGATATTCCACATTTCTGTTCTGCTCTGGGCATCACCGACCCATTGTTGGTACCATTTTTTGCGATTTCAGTTTGAGGTGGAAATTTTCTCCCATCCCTTTTTTAGAGGAGCTGTTGGCAGTTTTTATATCTACCCCCACAGGGAAAAGCCTGGGCCCTGATGGCCTTCCTGTCTCTTATTATCACAGCTACTCCCCTATTCTGGCTCGTGCCTTTTTATCACTATTTAATTCTATTGCCTCTGGAGATTCCTTTCCTCCACAGGCTCTGCAGATGCATATCCCTGTTATACCCAAGCCTGGCAAGGGTCCTTCTAGCTGTGACAATTATCGCCCTATATTTCTCTTGAATTGCGATGTGAAGTTCTTTGCTAAAGCGATAGCTAATCGTTTGCGCCCCTGCCTGGCTACCTTTCTGTTCCCTGATCAGGCGGACTTTGCTCCAGGCAGACAAACCAAGGACAACAAGGCCCGGGTAATCTCCATGATCCATACAATACAGACAGGAGGCATTTCTTCAGTCCTGGTCTCAGTCGACACTGAAAAACTTTGGATAGGCTGGGTTCACCATATCTCAGGGAACTCTTAACCTCCCTGGGGCTCAATGAACAGATTTGCCATTCAAATGTAAGTCTGTATTCATCTGCCTCTGCCAGGGTTTCCGTTAATGGCTGCCTCTCTGACTCCTTTTCCCATTGGCAACCGGACTCATCAGGGCTGTCCCCTGTCACCTATAAACTTTGTGTTAGCTTTGGAACCTCTCCTTCAATATGTCTGATTGCATCCTGAGATATATGGTATACCAGTCTCTCATGGATATGCTAAGGTCACCAGTTACTCAGATGATATGATCTTTCCCTCTTAAATCCTAAGAGTTCGCTACCTCATCTTGTTTTTATCTTGGATCAGTATAGATTGGTTTCTCAATTTAAGGTCAAATACAATAAATCGGAAGTCCTTACTCTGCAACTTAACTGCCTCTCTTCAGCTCTCTTTTCCTTTCTCTTGGACTCCGCAGTCCCTTAAATATTTAGGAGTCTTTCTAACCGCTGATATCTTGGGAATTGTCCCTCTGAATATGTCTCATCTTCTACGGACCATAGAGTCTGACCTAACGGCCTGGAGGAATCTGACTATCTCGTGGTTTGGCAGGATCAACCTGTTAAAAATTATAGTTATTTCCAAAATTCGGTATCTGTTTAGCTGCATCCCCCCTCTCTTTCCCTCTTTCCTTTCTTTCGAAGTTGCATTCCTTAATCACTACCTTTGTTTGGGGGGTAAGAACCCTAGATTGAGTGTCACTAAACTTTCTCTCCCTGTGGAGAAGGGAGGATTGGTTATGCCTCGTGTCCTTACTCTTTTTCTGTCTGTTAATGTCAGAAGGCTTGTGGAATGTTATTTTATGCTGGATAAGTCATGGATCTGGTTTGATTCTGTTGATCCCCCCCAAGCCTGCTGTGGCTGCTTCCACTTCAGTCCCAAGGGGTTTCCAGTCCTATCCTGTGCTTGGTCATCTCCTTGATGCAATGAGCCATGTGCGGGGTCTGACTCTGTTGGCCCCATACCCTGTATCTTGATCTGTGCTCTTCTACCTTCTGGTCTATAGAACCACTGATTTTGCATTGCCTGGATGTTTCCATCACCCCACTGATCTGGTGAAATATCGACAGATTTGTCACTTTTTACTGTCCTTTATTGCTAGTGGGTATAACCCTCTTTGAGACAGAGCTTACAAAAGGTGTTCTTTGTTGGCACTGTTCCGCTAGGTTGTAAAAGCTTATTTTTCTATCCCAACCCCTTTCCAAGCTCAGGTTTTACAGGCAGTGGGAATCGGAATTGGGTATACACTGGTCACTCCAGGAATGGCTTTCTACCCAATTACAGATGCTCTGTGGTATTTGAGATACCTCTTCTAAATAAATTCATATTAAAATTCACTTGTTGATATTACACTCCCCAGCACCTCCATCAGATCCACCGCTCCTCTTCCTCCTTGTGATGGAGGTGTGACACTGAAACTGATCATATGCTCCATATCTGGTGGTCTTGCATGGCTCTTAACCAGTTTTAGTCTGACGTTGTGGGCACTTTAACTAGTATTTTTGGCCTTTGTTACCCTAAAGAATTATGTTCTTTTTCTGTTCTTCAAAGTTGATATCTCCTGGGGCTTTTTCCCCAAGGATATGCCTCTTCTTTCTCTCCTTCTCTCTTGTGCTTGGGTTCTCATTCCGCTGCATTGGAAGGATATATCCCCCCTTAAATTGCAGAATGGCATGGTAAGGTGTATCAACTGATGGCTCTGGAATGAACCTATGCTTACTTTTCTGGTTGCAGACCATTGTTTGATCGTACTTGGGCACATTGGTTTGACTTTGAAGTTGATAGTTGAAGCTCTTGCATAACTCTTAGTTCTTAAATCACTCCAAAAAGAATTAGAGCCAGAGCACTGAATGTGTAAACTCACTAAAGACAGCCAGTTACCACCTTGTCACTTATGACTGCCGTGCTCCTGTATCTAAATATTAATATTCATAACTAAAAAGAAAGGAAAACATTTATAGATACTTAATAGGGCACTTATAGTGATAATGTTAACCAAATTGTTTGTAAAACAATGATTGTGGTGAAAGTATTTAAAATATAACTTTTATTGAAATCAAAATAAATTAAAATTAATATTGATAATAAAACTTTTACATAGCAGAGCAACAGCTCACTGGGACCATGGGATATACCTATCTCTTCACCAGTCTCAAAGAAGAGAGGAATATTTATATAAATGTCACTACTGTTAGTGTATATTCTAATATATTCTAACTTGCAGTCCGGTGAACAACGTTACTCAGTGTGCTCCAGATCGCTAGAGCCTATGAGATTTTCTCAATTGTAAAACATTGTATCTCCTAAGATGAAACATATATTCCTAATAGTCTTGACCCTCAATGCTCCCAATGTGTCGTGTCCACTATATAAATGAATAAAAATAACTGTAGACACTCTATATATCTATTCGATCATACTTTAGTCGTTAACCAGTTCAATAGAAAATGTAGGTAGAAATAAGATTCACAGTCATTGCTCATAAAGGTCAATCCTATTCCGTATATCCCTTCGGTCATACTAAGTTTGTTGACCGATTAAATCAGACGTATAAATAGAAAAAAGATTTCCAATCATTACTTGTAGAGACACCGGATCAGATTTCTAACACTAGTCATCTCTATTTTTGAACTATGAACTATAGAGTGCCGACATAAAACGTGTTTGGCGTTTGGCATTTTATTTGGTTGGAAGACAGTTATTGAACCTTTTGTTCGTGTTCTGATCCCTCCCTTTCTCGCTACTTGGGAACTTACCCATCTGTTGAATGCTGACATGGATGTCCAGGAATGTAGAGAATTAGATCATATTTAACCAAATTCTCTAATTCTGGACATTATCCATGGCAGTATCTATCTCCCATCTCTTGTTTTGGTTTGAGAATAAGAAATCAGGTGAAGGAAGTTAGGTCTCTTATACTGTATGAATTTTGTTTTACTTTTTAATTGCCCTATAACTTGAAAGGGGAGGAGGTAACTGCATCTAGTGAATGGTGCCATCAATAATATCCAGGAATAGAGAATTCCCTTAAGTATAATCTAGTTCTCCACATTTTTGTCCAGGGAAGAGAGGCAGAAAGGTTTTATATTGTGGTAAAATATGTCTGGTGATGTGAGGAGACCACATTACCATGGAGAATAATGTGAACTTCACATTATGCACTAAGAATTAGGTAGGCAAGGGAAGGGTGAAAGACTGCTATCATTAGCATATTATGTTATAATTTTGGGAAGGGCAGGGGGGAGAGCAGAAAGGATGCATTCTCTAATTTCTGCATTAAAAAAATAAGAAGCCCTCTCTAAACCCTTTGAGTGCCAGTGGGGTAAGCAACACATTGCAAATCAATGCATTGCTCGCCCCCATGATAGTCAAACTGTTAAAGGTGATTTCTGACTCCTTTGAACAAAGCAGTCAAGTGGCTTTAAAAAAAAAATCTTCAAAGCCCATCGATTAACCCCTTGAGTGTCACAGGAATGCACAAAACTTTGCGCTACAATGCATTGCAAACACCTCTAGCATTCAAAGGGTTATAAGATGCACAGTGGACCTCTGCATGATATTTCTATCAGCTGTTACAGTACATGCACACAGAAGCTGGCCACTGCACAGCTTATTTATATAAACAAAAAACACACCTCTCCCAGCACTACTATACAGAATTGTCACATATACAATGCTAATACATAAGTATTCCAGCAAAAATATATTCAGAAAGAATTATAAAAAATATTACTTTACATGAGCTCAAAGTCCTTTGAAAAAAATTCAGAAGAACTTGTTTGAAAGAAAACAATTGTTACATCACCATGCTGCTGCTACCTTTTCTCAAAAGATCTCAAAAACATGAAAAAAAAGAACAAACAACAGAAAGGTGCATGTGCCTCTAAGTGCAAACAACTTGAGGTTACAACCACCACCTCTGTGTGAAAACACATCTCTTAGGAAAATTATTCACATTCTTCTAAGGCAAAACTAGCCTGTCTCTGTCTCTCCCCTCCTATACCATCTCCTGTATTTTTCTTCTCTCCCCCCCCACACACACTCTGCCTTGCACAGGGTATTTACAACCCTCTGCAAGAAGAGTGTGGATTTTCTCTTGGTCCCTGTCTTATCAGCAGTCCCGCTGTGTTAACCCCAGTAAACAACACAGCTTTGAATTCAATGTATTAACTGTTTTAACTGTTTTAACTTTGAATTCTGTATCCTTGTGCTCAGAAATGCTTCAGACTTGAGAAAGGGAATTTATCCCGAAAGCTTGTGAATCTAAAATTCTGTTAGTCCAATAAAAAAGGTATTACAAGATATTAATTGTGTTTGTTATTTTACACACACACACACATATATATATATATATATATATATATATATATATATACTAGCAGTTTGGGACGGCGTTGCCCGTCATGTTATGCAGGAAATGTTTCTTTTTTTTTAAATAAATGTTATGATAGTGAATTATAGCGTAGGGTGTACGTGTCAGAAAGGTACACACAGTGATAGACAGAGACACATGCAACACACACATATACACACACATGCACTGACAACACAAACAGTGACACACAGCTGCAAATCAGAACATAAATACATACAGTGTGAGCAGTGTAAGTAACATACCTCCCAACATTTCATATGGCCAAAGAGGGACACTTGTGTTTTCGGTGGTGTTACTGGGGGCGTGGCTGGTGGTGTATTTTAGAGAATTTTTAACCCTTTGAGTGCCAGGGGGTAAGCAATGCATTGCATCCCCTCTGGCATTGAAATGGTTAAGTTACTCTTTCTGTAAGTGAATGATTTAGAAGAAGATGAAAGTATTTTTTTTACACAGACTAATTTAACAGATATATACAGAAGTTTATTCCCACATTACTGTGGGTTTTATTGATGTGGAGCAATCTGATACACTGGTATATACACCACACAATGTGATCTCCTAAATAGAGGAGCAGAGGGATTTGGGTGTCAAACAGGGACTGTCCCTCCTATACTGTACAGTGCCAGTCCTTATACACAAACACATGCAGACTGTATACTATACAGCAGAGGTTCTCAGCCCATGCCCTCAGTGGCCACTAACAGGCCAGGACTTAGGAATTTCACTGCTAGAACACAAGTGTGTTGATCAGCGGCTCAGTCATATTGATTAAGTCACCTGTGCTCTTAAAAGGAAATTCTAAAATCCTGGCCTGTTAATAGCCACTGAGGGCACAGATTGAGAACCACTGCTATACAGTGCCAGACCATTGTAGAGAATTTTTAACCCTTTGAGTGCCAGGGGGTAAGCAATGCATTGCATCTCCTCTGGCACTGAAATGGTTAAGTTACTCTTTCTGTAAGTGAATGATTTAGAAGAAGATGAAAGTATTTTTTTACACAGACTAATTTAACAGATATATACAGAAGTTTATACCCACATTACCGTGGGTTTTACTGATGTGGAGCAATCTGATACACTTGTACATTAGGCTGACCAGACCTCACCTTTAACCAGTGACACATATGAAAAATGCATACTGCAGGGCTGCTTTGATTTTGGTGCACTCCTGAAATATGCTTATTTCCTATGTGTCCCCGGTTAAAGGTGAGGTCTTGTCAGCCTACTGTATATACACCACACCGTGTGATCTCCTAAATAGAGGAGCAGAGGGATTTGGGTGTCAAATAGGGACTGTCCCTCCTATACTGTATAGTGCCAGTCCTTATACACAGACTGTATACTATACAATGCCAGACCATATATAAATAGTTTGTCATACATGCTATACAGTGAGCTATGTACAGCATGGAGATGATTGCAGGAACTGGCATCTCTACTTACAGACAGACTGACAAACAACCTGCTCTCTTTCTCTCTCTTTGTGCAATATATAAATACAGTCACATCCATGTCTCTGCCATTTACCAGCTCAGCTGAAGCCTTGCTCTGCACTGCCTGATCACCTCTCTGCCGTTGTTTCCACTTTCTCAGCAAGCCAGTATCCTCCTGCTGATTGTTTAGAAATCAGCTCACTTGTAGTAATTAGCAGAGCTGTGTAGGCTCAAAGACAGGGAATGAAGAAGCTGCATAATACAGATTGGACCATGGCCTTCCAGCTGTAGCTTGAACATTGTTCCCATCATCCTCAGCGTGCGTGTGTGTATATGTGTGTATGTGTCTGCTAGTGTGTGTGTGTGGGAGGGCATGTGCATGTGTCTGTGGTGTAGGAGTGTGTGGCAGCCATTTTTTTTTTTCAGCCTTAGATAGTGGTGGGCGGGCTGGATAGTGGGGGCAGGCCAAAAATCACACTCCCACAGAATCACCCAATGGCAGCAGTAATCCTTTTTACTGCCGCCCCTGGGTGTGTTTTGCCAGGCACAAAGTCTTCTTTTATATATATAGATATAAAAGAAAAAGCAAAACAAACAGCTGCACTCTCTGGACTTGTACATAGATGATCAATTCAAAAAGATCTGTGTAAAAGTTTTATTGACGTCAACGTTTTAGTGGCATCAGCTACATCTGTCAAGACATACACATTACATAGTGAATGGACAGACATTTAAATACATAACCTGCACATGAGAAAAGCCCCCACTGTAACAATGTAAATTGATTGGATACAATGTAATCCAGAAGATTACATCACATATGCAAACTACAGTGGACGGGGATGGGTTGGACCCACACCGGACAAACGGGCGATGTGAATAATCAACCATTCCCATCCACAATAGAGTGCACCACAAGGTGCAGATCACTCTATCACAATGATAAACAATAAAGTGATGAGCAAGGACAACACTAATAGAGGTATGAATAAATGAAATCATAGAGTCCCACAGAGGCAACAGCAGGTATTGCTACCAGAGCTCCCCACTCCCCTTGGACAATGGAGTTTCAACCGAGGGAACAGGAGAGAATCTCCGGCACTTAACACACCAACACCCAAATGGGACTTCAACAGGAAAAATGCAGAAAAAAATGAAATAAAGGCACAGAAGGTAGGTTAAGGCACAGAAAAAAAATATATTAAAGACCCCTATGGTCATCTACAGGATGCCTCCATATTGCAGAGCACTGCAGACGTTGGTACTATGCAAGCGCTCCTTATAGAAATGCTAAAAGGGCAATATGTATAACAGTAAGGGCCGAATCCCCCACGGGTCTCCGCAATATTGCAGAGCATTGCTGATGCCAGATGACCGGCAACCAGTCCCTACTCTACGAATTGATAGACCTTGCTTAAAATGATGACTCATGGGTCCAGAATCACTTGTCCGCTGTATCATGTAGACGAGTGACTCAACATGTAAGTGAAAAACTGTGACCACAAATAGCAACCACAATCTTAAATCTATGAAACAAACATGATAAATGACTACATAAAAGCCATAGTATATAGAGGAAGGAGAGACTTAGTGTCCCTTTCTGGCATCACAAGGCTAGGGTCAAAAAAGGTGTAGGATCCAGTTTCTTAATGAACTCATTGTGTACAGTGATAGTCACTTGAGATGCCAGAAAGGGACACAAAGTACTAACTTGAACCTAGCCGTGTAAGGCCATGGATAGGTCAACATATACTATATAATTGCATTATAAACATGGGAGCTTTTACACTGGTGCCCTAAGGAACCTCTATGATTGACAGCTTATGAACAGTACCTCTAATTGAGAAGTATTTCCTCACCCTTACCCTCCTAGTGTTTATCTTTGTCACTCCATAATCTATATGCTATGGCTTGTATGTAGTCATTTATCATGTTTCATTTCACAGATTTAAGTTTGTGGATGCTATTTGTGGTTACAGTTTTTCACCTACTTGCTGTGTCACTCGCCTACATGATACAGCAGATGAGTGATATGTCATCATTTTAAGGTCTATCACTTCATATAGTGGGGCCGGTTGCAGGTCACCTAGCATCAGAGATGTCTGGCAATATTGCAGAGATGCTCCGTGGAGAATTTGGCCCTTATTGTTATACATATCACCCTTTTAGCATTTCTATATAGAGCACTTGCATAGTTCCACCGTCTGCGGTTATCCGCAATGTGTCAGCATCCCGTAGATGACCATAGGAGTCTTTAATATATTTTTTCTATGCCTTAACCTTTCTTCTGTGCCTTTATTTCATTTTTTTCTGCATTTTTCCTGTTGGAGTCCCTATGCTACCTGCCTGCCTACACAACAACTGGACACACTCTATCTCCTTCTGCTCTTTCTGAGCTCCAACAACAGACTAACAGGAAATGCAGGCTGTCTGGGTGTCTGACGTGTCATTAGTCCAACTCCCATTATGAAATGAAGGCGTTAATTGGACTAGAGAGGGAGGGAAAGTATAGTGCAATGACATTTCGGACCGGGGCTATTCAGATTCAGTTTTAAAAAACAAACCATTTTTTCCTTTTGGACTGCCCGAATGACACCGAATGACCCTTGTTTTTCCTAATTCTGAAATTGGCCAAACTGATTTGCACAATCTAAAATAAATAGGAATGTTTATTTGCCTCTATGGTGCAGTTGGTTTACCTCAGAAATATTCCTGTTTTCTTTGGAACAGGGAGCCATTAAGCTACTTTCACAGGAGCCACTAGGCTGCACTGAGTTTTAGCTCAGGCCATGCTATGAGGGGAATGGGAATCATAGGGTCAAGGGGATGTTGTGAGCTCCCTTGAAAGCTAGTGTGGCCACTCCACATCACTTCCCCAACCGCTCGGTATCAGCAGGAAGATCTACTAGTCCCACCAACTGCTAACCGTAACCACATCAATTTCATTCTCAGATTATTCATTATCCTGTGGTTAATGTGGGTGAAGTTTTTTTTTTTTGGGGGGGGGATACTGTATTCTTGTATAGTCACTGTGGGACAAGGCTGGGGGTACTGTGTGTGTGGTTCTATAGTAATTATCGGACAAGACTGGGAAGACAGTTTGTGGTTCTATGGTTAACATAGGTTATAGTGGGGGGGATGCACTTTTGGTAGGAACCCCCCCAGCCCAAAATGCATGTTTTATCTTTTTGTGCAAAGTATGTCACCTATTGATCCTTGTCACTAGGGTGGGTGAAAATGCTTGCCTCAAACCAAACCTTTCCAGAGAAAAGCACAGTTTTTCTGCTTTTTTGCCTAGCTCATTGGATTGAAATCATTGAGAACATTGAATTTACACACAACACATAGCAAATGTTATTTTATTTCTCACAGGGGTGTGATAGTGCCTGTGTTGGTGGTGTGTGGAGAAAGAATCCGTTGAACAGATACATTTTTTGTGGGGGTTTGTTGATTGACTGGTATTGGGGGGGCAGTAAAATAGATAAAAAAATAAACAACAAATAAGATATGGTATAAAAAAGGGTCTGAGGAGGGTACCTGTGATGGTGGAGTCTGGGTAAAGAATCAGATGAACAAGAATTTATTTGGGGGGTTGTTGACTTCTATTGGCAGGGACAGTAAAAAAAAATCAATAAATAAGAAAATAAGAAATTAGTGCATAACGTGATAGACAGGGACCCCCTGACGTAAGCTGTGCCTGGAGCAGACTAATACTTGACGGGATAGAGTATTTTGTAGAAGATGATTTGTAGGACTTAGACTTGTTGTTAGAGGCCTACACCCAAGAAAATACTTATTTGCAGAGCCTAGAATTGTGTTAGGCACTAACCCTGAGGAAATATTGATTTGTATGACTTAAACTTGTTTGATGCAAACCCTGAGGATACATTGATTTGTTGTAGGACTTAGACTTGTGTACGGCCCCAGCCCTGAGGAAACATTGATTTGTAGGACTTAGAGGAGTTTGGCACAAGCCCTGAAGAACATTGATGTGTTGGACTCAAACTTTTAGAGGCTCCAGCCATGAGGAATCATTGATTCGTAGGACTTTTGCTTGTTAGCATCACAAGCCTTGATTGTTCACATCAGAGATCATTTTATCTATCAGGCTTGTTAAGTCACATACCCTGAGGAATCAGAGATTTGTAGGACTTATGCTTGTTAGAAACAAGCCACCCAAATAGTTTTTTTTTAGGTTTCTGGTTTGTGTTCAAAGAACAAGCCATGAGAAAAGAAGTATTTCTTACTGGTCTAGTGCCAGCAGGTCATGTTATAGTGGGCACTGGCAAATGCCCCAGTGTCCTTGCGGCATTTGTGACTGCTGTTCTTCCTGCTGCTGCTGAGTTTTTCCAGCAGGAAGATGATTAGACAGCTCCAAGGAAATGGGATCAACAACAGTGATCATGGTCCCACTTACCACTACTTGCTCCAGTGATGCACCTGAGGCAGTAGCAGCACCACAACTAGCCCCCAATCACTTGAGGTATATGTGGAGAAAAAGAAGTATGCCAATAATGTTTCTCATCCTGCCCTCCTCCAAAATCATGGGTGTATTGCTGGAATATAAATGTTTCCCTTGTTAATAGCAGGAAATGTCTCTCATCAGCAAATGCTATGTGCATAGTATTTGTGGTAAATATGGGAAGGACTGGGAACAATGGGCACATCTGCACTCACATCAAACTCCTGGCACAACTCTAACTAAACACCATGATGCTTAGGTCCCCAGTGTGAAATCATCCCACCAGAAACCAAGTACTGCTAGTGTCACTATGCCTCTTGTCCACTTCCCACTAAGGACATGTGAATACTTGCAGATTTAAAAGTAATGATGAAGCCTCCCTGCCACCATTTCCACATATTCTGTGGGATAGAATCTTCCCAGATTCTCTGGTTATAATTATCCTCCACCACATTGGTATGTGTGGTCACCACACCACACTGCATGCAATGGGTGGACATGAACTGCCACTTCCTGACATCTATTGAATGGCTATCAGCTGGTGGTGGAGGTAACGATGAATGAAGATGTACTTACATTGTCCTGCAGCTGGAACCTAGAGCAGGAAGGTGATAGTGAGCCAGGTATTTTTCTCACCATTGAACTTTAAGGTTCTGGCAGGATTTCTCTATTCTTCATCCTCTTTGATTTATGCCTCACCCCTTGTTGCCATTGGAGAGAGTCAGCGGGTACAGCAACAGTGGTGCCCAATTTCTTTGGGTGTTTGGCTTTAACACATAACGTGTTTCATTTCGGTGATGAGGGCGGTTCTTCCAAGGTGTTCTCTCTCATTTCCTCTTTTCAATTGTCCACAGTGCTGTTGCTAATGGCTACACTGTTCCTGCCACAAGAGAAAAATAGTCCCACAGGGGAAGGGCAAAGGTGAAGAAGAATAGCCTTTTCTTCGTCTCCTGCACATTCCCCCTTACTGGCTGGGGCAAATGATGATATTGCTGTTGTTGCTGCTACAGCATCAGAATTGGCACTACAACAAGGACCATGAGTATTGCTCCTGAAAAGTACAACTGTCCTAGTTCCGCATCACTGGACCCAATTCCCACTGTGTCCACAGTGGTCTGTTGCACACTCGCCTGCTCCTCATCATCCTGCTGCCCTTGCAACTCAGCAGTAGCAGAAATTACAGCAGCAATAAACTCCGCAAATTCACCAATCACTGCTGGTGGTAGTGATACTCATCCCCATTTCCATATCTGTCTCCCATTGCTCCTTTGTTTGGGTAAAAAGGCCATTAATGTTTTTTCCACCACAGCTCCTCCCCTATCACCCTCATCATCATCACTGCCACCAGTCCCCCCTTGCTGCATGCTGCTCTATTTCAGTTTTACAATTTGGAGGTGATGACAAATGTGACGCAGGGTCCCTTATTGGACAATGCTATGAGGGGAATGGGAATCACAGAGTCAAGAGGATGTTGTGAGCTCCCTTGAAAGCTAGTGTGGCCACTCCACATCACTTCCCCAACCACTCGGTATCAGCAGGAAGATCTACTAGTCCCACCAACTGCTAACCATAACCACATCAATTTCATTCTCAGATTATTTATTATCATGCCTCCCTCACTCCCAACACTCTGAGTGTCTACCTGCTTAATAATAGTAGTTGTGGTGTCGGGACTGTTTGAGGATGGCCAGTATGACTTAGAGTCCCCTTCTCTCACACTTGACATAATTTTCTCCTCCCTCCTATACTAAGAATCTCAAAACACACTGGCATACGCAGCACTGAAGCAGGCACAGGTAGCTGACCTGTCCTGTACACTCTACTACCCTCTTCTTCTGTGGATTTTCCCTAGAAAAAGTGGACAACCACAAGGTTTTGTAGTTTTTTTGCGGGAATGTGATGGGACCTTTCACCCACCCATACTTGTGACATTACTTATTATTACTTCTTTATTATATATAATATATATTTGGTGATTTATAGTTTAATCTTTTGAGTGTCAGAGTGGTACGGAATGCATTGCTTTGCAATGCTTTCCGTACCACTCTGGCACTCACAGGGTTAAATAACATCATAAAATAACTTTTTAGCACTATTATGTTGCCCTCTCTTCTAGTAGAAGTGTGGAGTTACTTAGAAAAACCATCAATGTAATGATGAGATTAATAATTTCCAATTAACTCTGAAACACAAGACCTTTTGCAGTTAGAGCTCTCTCTAACACCCAATTGGTTTATCTATTGTTACAGATGACTATACCTCATAATTGTTGATTCCAGAACTCTTCTTAATAATAAAATCTCAGTCCCAGCTATAACAGCCAGAATATTATTTATCTATGCTTATGGCAGAACAAAATCCCATGATACATTCCCATGAGAATGTCTCTCTATTTTCCAGATTGTGTACTCATGAGGATCTCACATGTCTTCAACTAGAGCCAAGACAAGCTGTTGACAAAATAAGTTTGAACTTCTCACGATGCTTTGTGACAGGTAAGAGTAATCTTAGGGGCCATATGTTAAAAAAAAATAAATAAATAACAATTTTCAGGAAAACCAGCTGCGCCAGAGGAGAACAAAAAACAATATATTTATATAAATAGGGCTTTACACCCCTTGAATGGTAGTGATTCCAAAAAATAATGTGTTTGCAATATGGTTGAGACCTCCATACCCTAGCACAGAAGCATTTTAATGCATGGGTATACCCAAAGTTTAGCAGGACCTCTAGGTTCACTGTGCCTCACCTTGGGTTCTCAACAACAGTTCCAGATCTACAGAAAGAGCTTATTTCATCCTGTTGTCTGATTGTCATGAAAGAGTAAAGTCTCCCTAGGTGAACAACGTAAATATTTTTATGTTCTTCCCACAAACTGGAAGAAAATAAAATGAAGATTTCAACTAAGCTTAAGTGGATCCTAAATGTTTACCTACATTTTTGGTTCTCATTCACAATTGAGCAATGGGCCTCATGGATTCTTAAAGCTCCCTAGCTCTATCAAGTCAAAGGTTTCTAAGCCCCATTTAAATAAATTAATATTTTGGAAAGGTTTATTGTCCCATCTACTTTACATTTGAACACACAGCCCTCAGAGGGTCAAGTATCAACATGGACAAATTGTTAACACTGGGGCAATTACTTTTCTTTCTGTTCAATTACATAGGCTGTACAAGCAGACTCAACAATATAATACCCATATATATCTGTCTATATATATCATCATAATTGTCAGCCATTGTCAATCCTCTGCAAGACAAAGACCTCCTCAGATAGCCTCCAACCACGTCTGGGCTTTTGTTGCTACTGTGTACCAACGACTTTGGTAATTTCATCTAACCATTTGTCTTTGGTCTTCTTCTTCTTCTTGGACATTTAGAATGAAGAGGAATCCATTCCAAAATTTGTTCGGTCCATCGACCATCAGCTTCATACTATGTGGCCTGCCCATTTCCAAGTCAGATGCTTTACTCTTTCACCTTTGTTTTGTTGACAAATCCACACACTTGTTTCTGTCTCTTTTTGTTGTTTGTAATTCTTTGTGTAACCTTATGGCCATGTTTCACAGCACTGTATCAAATGCCTTTGCAAAGTCTAGATATTCTACATCAACTGCCTTGCCATTATCAAGGTTGCTGCTTACTTCCTCATAGAAGCTGAAAAGATTAGATTGGCATGATCTATATTCTTCATAAAACCATGTTGATTCCTGCTGATGATCTTATTTTTTGTGTTGTAATCCTGAATATGGTCCTTTATTATCCCTTCCAACAGTGTTCCCACTACAGAGGTCAAACTCACAGGTCTGTTTTAGTTCCCTTCTTAAATAGAGGCACTATGTTAGCTCTTCGCCATTTTGTGGCACTGAGCCTGTGGTGAAAGAATATTCAGTAAATATAGGGGTTTTGCTAACACTGCACTGAGTTCCTGAAGAACCCTTGGGTGTATACCATCAGGACCCAGTGCTTTGTCAGTCTTAAATTTCTTCAGTCTTCTCATGACATCTTCTTGAGTTATGCCAATATCTGATAATTGTATTGCATTGTTTGTATTGTCTGGAGGCAGATTACCCTATCTACCCTTCTAATAATAGATTCTACATGTCTATAGTTTCTGCAAAGGAGCTATGGATTGTGAATTGATTATCTGCCCCTCTGAAAGAGGTAAGGAGTGAGTGATTGTCCTTCAACCTCCAATGGAAGTAAGGGCTGAGTGAAATACCTTCAGCCTCTGAAGAAAGGAAACAATTCAGGGCTGATAATTAGTCCTTTGTGAAAAGAGGAGAAGAAATGGCTAGGGAAGTCGGGAGAGGAACGGAGACACATTGCAATCCATGGAGAATAAACTGACAAGGAAGAGGGAGAAAAGCGGGCTATGGACCACCAGCTTGAGAGAGAAATGAGGACAGACAAAGGGAGGCTGAAGAAAGGGAAGAGAGCAGTGAGATGAATGTTACTCAGGAACGAAAAGGAAAGGGTATAAGAGAAAAGTAAACAGAGAGAGATGAAGTGGAGGTGAGGTGGGTGGTAAGGTATTTGAGGGAAACCATAAAAGTGAGTCGGGAAGATAATAGACTGAGGTGGAAAGGACACAGAGGTCCAATGACAAGCACAGCAGGAGAGGAAGACATATAATGTGTATTAGAGAGAATCAGGAGCAGTGGGTCAGAATTAAGGTTGAAGGAGAAGGAACAAGAAGAGAAGATATTTTATATATAGTTTGCTTTCTTTTTTAAGTAAACAGTTTTGCATGGGGGCTGGTAAAGGGACAAATAGGGGAGAGGGGGGATTACCACAGGAGCTGGTTGGAGAGTGCTCAGATTCAAATGGAAACATTTATGAAGATGCTGGCCCATGGTCCATCAGAGTGTTCAGTGTCCAGTAAACAGTGAGGTGCTGTCCTAGGGAGCTTAAGTAGGTGTACAGCCTCTCCCACAAATACACATAGCCTCGCACCTGTCAGTCATTTTCAGTCACAGAGGCTGAGCCAGTTCAGGTAGAAACTTGGATCACTTTCCTATCTCTTCCCCATCCAAGAACATATATTTTCTTTTGGTAACACTTCCTTTTTTGCTTCATACTTCCCAGAGTCCTCAGACTCCCCGTAAACAGAGAATAACTTGTCTGTCACCAAGACTCCAAAAAATAAACCCCATCTCCTCTGTTTTACCAGTCTCTTCTAGTTTCAAAATGATACTGCTTTTTCTTTCTCACAAACAAAGAATGAGAAACTGCAGAAACCTAACACCCCTACTATACTGTCTTGGCAGGGGGTATAAGGAAAATTCTCCATATTGAAGGGGTTCACTATTATCTTTGATTTCAATGCAATGATCAAGGTGAAAGAAGTGAGAAAATACTAGTGTTGAGCGAGCATGCTCGGCCGATGCTCGGATCGGCTCGAGCATCGCTCTGCTCGGCACATGGCGGTACTCGTACGAGTACCGCATGTGCTCGCCCGCCATGTTCGGGTCTCCTCCCCGCACGTTTTGCGGCTGCTGCGCAGCCAATAAACGTGCAGGGAGGCTCTGACATCGGTGTAATGCCAGCAGCCATGTTGGCTGCTGGCATTACACTGATTGGCTGGCCAGAACCCGTGGTCGGGTCCTGTATAGCACCTGACCATCGAGTTCGGCTCAGTCTGAGCCAGGGAGAGCTGAGGATAGGAAGGGAAAGGCAGTGTAGGGAGGAAAAAAAAAAATTGTGAAAAAAAAGAACCAAAAGTCCTTTTTAGGACTACTGTGTGTGGGGGCAGCAGGTTATTTTGTGTGGGGGGAAAAAAACAAAAAAAAAAAAAAAAAAAAATATTCTGTTTAGTGTGAAAAGTTGCAGATTAGAGCACATTCTGTTTAGTGTGCACAGTTGCAGATTAGAGCACATTCTGTTTAGTGTGCAAAGTTGCAGATTAGAGCACATTCTGTTTAGTGTGCAAAGTTGCAGATTAGAGCACATTCTGTTTAGTGTGCAAAGTTGCAGATTAGAGCACATTCTGTTAAGTCTTCAAACTAAAATATCAAAGTCACATATTCCATTCAGTGTGCGTCGCCGCAGTTTAGCAGCACATTCTGAGTACTGTGCAGAGTTGCAGAATAGGAAGAAATACTGTTAAGTCTTCAAACTAAAATATCAAAGTCACATATTCCATTCAGTGTGCTTCGCCGCAGTTTAGCAGCACATTCTGTGTACTGTGCAGAGTTGCAGAATAGGAAGAAATACTGTTAAGTCTTCAAACTAAAATATCAAAGTCACATATTCCATTCAGTGTGCTTCGCCGCATTTAGCAGCCTATTCTGTGTACTGTGCAGAGTTGCAGAATAGGAAGAAATACTGTTAAGTCTTCAAACTAAAATATCAAAGTCACATATTCCATTCAGTGTGTTTCACCGCCGTTTAGCAGCCTATTCTGTGTACTGTGCAGAGTTGCAGAATAATAAGAAATACTGTTAAGTTTTCAAACTCAAATATTAAAGTCACATATTCCATTCAGTGTGTTTCACCGCCGTTTAGCAGCCTATTCTGTGTACTCTGTACAGTTGCAGAATAATAAGAAATACTGTTAAGTTTTCAAACTCAAATATTAAAGTCACATATTCCATTCAGTGTGTTTCACCGCCGTTTAGCAGCCTATTCTGTGTACTCTGTACAGTTGCAGAATAATAAGAAATACTGTTAAGTTTTCAAACTCAAATATTAAAGTCACATATTCCATTCAGTGTGTTTCACCGCAGTTTAGCAGCCTATTCTGTGTACTCTGTACAGTTGCAGAATAATAAGAAATACTGTTAAGTTTTCAAACTCAAATATTAAAGTCACATATTCCATTCAGTGTGTTTCACCGCCGTTTAGCAGCCTATTCTGTGTACTCTGTACAGTTGCAGAATAATAAGAAATACTGTTAAGTTTTCAAACTCAAATATTAAAGTCACATATTCCATTCAGTGTGTTTCACCGCAGTTTAGCAGCCTATTCTGTGTACTCTGTACAGTTGCAGAATAATAAGAAATACTGTTAAGTTTTCAAACTCAAATATTAAAGTCACATATTCCATTCAGTGTGTTTCACCGCAGTTTAGCAGCCTATTCTGTGTACTCTGCAGAGTTGCAGAATAATAAGAAATACTGTTAAGTTTTCAAACTCAAATATTAAAGTCACATATTCCATTCAGTGTGTTTCACCGCCGTTTAGCAGCCTATTCTGTGTACTCTGTACAGTTGCAGAATAATAAGAAATACTGTTAAGTTTTCAAACTCAAATATTAAAGTCACATATTCCATTCAGTGTGTTTCACCGCAGTTTAGCAGCCTATTCTGTGTACTCTGTACAGTTGCAGAATAATAAGAAATACTGTTAAGTTTTCAAACTCAAATATTAAAGTCACATATTCCATTCAGTGTGTTTCACCGCAGTTTAGCAGCCTATTCTGTGTACTGTGCAGAGTTGCAGAATAATAAGAAATACTGTTAAGTTTTCAAACTCAAATATTAAAGTCACATATTCCATTCAGTGTGTTTCACCGCAGTTTAGCAGCCTATTCTGTGTACTCTGTACAGTTGCAGAATAATAAGAAATACTGTTAAGTTTTCAAACTCAAATATTAAAGTCACATATTCCATTCAGTGTGTTTCACCGCAGTTTAGCAGCCTATTCTGTGTACTGTGCAGAGTTGCAGAATAATAAGAAATACTGTTAAGTTTTCAAACTCAAATATTAAAGTCACATATTCCATTCAGTGTGTTTCACCGCCATTTAGCAGCCTATTCTGTGTACTCTGTACAGTTGCAGAATAATAAGAAATACTGTTAAGTTTTCAAACTCAAATATTAAAGTCACATATTCCATTCAGTGTGTTTCACCGCAGTTTAGCAGCCTATTCTGTGTACTCTGTACAGTTGCAGAATAATAAGAAATACTGTTAAGTTTTCAAACTCAAATATTAAAGTCACATATTCCATTCAGTGTGTTTCACCGCAGTTTAGCAGCCTATTCTGTGTACTGTGCAGAGTTGCAGAATAATAAGAAATACTGTTAAGTTTTCAAACTCAAATATTAAAGTCACATATTCCATTCAGTGTGTTTCACCGCAGTTTAGCAGCCTATTCTGTGTACTCTGTACAGTTGCAGAATAATAAGAAATACTGTTAAGTTTTCAAACTCAAATATTAAAGTCACATATTCCATTCAGTGTGTTTCACCGCAGTTTAGCAGCCTATTCTGTGTACTGTGCAGAGTTGCAGAATAATAAGAAATACTGTTAAGTTTTCAAACTCAAATATTAAAGTCACATATTCCATTCAGTGTGTTTCACCGCCGTTTAGCAGCCTATTCTGTGTACTCTGTACAGTTGCAGAATAATAAGAAATACTGTTAAGTTTTCAAACTCAAATATTAAAGTCACATATTCCATTCAGTGTGTTTCACCGCAGTTTAGCAGCCTATTCTGTGTACTCTGTACAGTTGCAGAATAATAAGAAATACTGTTAAGTTTTCAAACTCAAATATTAAAGTCACATATTCCATTCAGTGTGTTTCACCGCAGTTTAGCAGCCTATTCTGTGTACTCTGTACAGTTGCAGAATAATAAGAAATACTGTTAAGTTTTCAAACTCAAATATTAAAGTCACATATTCCATTCAGTGTGTTTCACCGCAGTTTAGCAGCCTATTCTGTGTACTGTGCAGAGTTGCAGAATAATAAGAAATACTGTTAAGTTTTCAAACTCAAATATTAAAGTCACATATTCCATTCAGTGTGTTTCACCGCAGTTTAGCAGCCTATTCTGTGTACTCTGTACAGTTGCAGAATAATAAGAAATACTGTTAAGTTTTCAAACTCAAATATTAAAGTCACATATTCCATTCAGTGTGTTTCACCGCAGTTTAGCAGCCTATTCTGTGTACTCTGTACAGTTGCAGAATAATAAGAAATACTGTTAAGTTTTCAAACTCAAATATTAAAGTCACATATTCCATTCAGTGTGTTTCACCGCCGTTTAGCAGCCTATTCTGTGTACTCTGTACAGTTGCAGAATAATAAGAAATACTGTTAAGTTTTCAAACTCAAATATTAAAGTCACATATTCTGTGTAAGATGAAGAAGGCGGGTAAAAAGGGACGGGGAAGTGGACGTGATCCTGAAAGTTCAGGGCGCGGGTCAGGACGCGGAGAAACTGTGCCTGGTGCCAGAGCACAAGAAAGAAAGACATCCACCATACCTAGCATCATGTGTAATTTTACAGGGCGTCGCAGGACATCACTCTCGAGGTCCGACCACTGCGAACAGGTGGTCGGTTGGATGACAGCTGATACTGCTTCCAGTCGGTTAAGCACCACCCTGTCTTCCACCAAGTCCACTCTCAGTAGCCAAGAGTCTGGTCAACATAATCCTCACTCTGATCATCCTTCCTCCCACCATACACGGTCTGGTCAAAGAAGTGATCCCACACTGGGATATAGTGAGGAGCTCGTCTCATCACCAATCCTTCATTTGACCCTCTCTCCAAGCACGCTTGCAGAGGAACATGACATCTTGTGCCCTGATTCACAACCTCTAGAGGCTACCCAATCACAAGAAGATGACAGATGTGAACGGCATTTAAGGTCAAAGGAAGTAGTGGATGATGATGATGATGATGAGACACAGTTGCCATTAAATCAACCACTATTTCCGTCTCAAGACCTTGTTGAGGAGAATGTTATACAGTTGTCAATGACTGAGTATGTGGTGGGATCAAGACTTGAGGAGGATGATCAGAGTGAGGAAGTGGAGGAGGACTTGGTGGACGATGAGGTGACTGACCCCACCTGGGAAGGTGTAGAGCCGAGCGATGACAGCAGTCCTGAGGGTGAGCCATCTGCAGCACCGCAACAGGCTGGAAGAGGCAGTGGTGTGGCTACAGAAAGAAGGCGGACCGCACCAAACCGGCCCGCAAATGTTCCACGGAGCACCCCCTTGCGTAAATCTACCTTGCCAAGGGGTAGGTGTTCCGCGGTATGGCGTTTTTTTAAGGAAAGTGCGGACGACAAAAGAATTGTAGTTTGCAACCTGTGCCACACCAGAATGAGCCGAGGCATGAACACTAGAAACCTCACCACCACCAGCATGATCCGACACATGGCATCCAAGCACCGTAGTAAGTGGGAGGAACGCCTGGATCGCCCATCTGTGTCTGCAGGCCACACCACTACCTCCTCTTCCCCTGTTTTCGGTGCCGGCCAATCGCCTGTCGAAGGCGCAGGCCCGCATACCTCCCGCCCTGCACCTGTAGCATCTGAAGCACCATCAGCGACCACATCCACTTCCCTGTCCCAGCACAGCGTCCAAATGTCGTTACCCCAGGCATTTGAGCGCAAGAGAAAGTACCCAGCCACCCACCCACAGGCCATAGCACTAACCTCACACCTTTCAAAATTACTGGCCATCGAAATGCTGCCATTTAGGCTTGTGGACACTGAGTCCTTCCGCAGCCTGATGGCAGCAGCTGTCCCTCGGTACGCGGTCCCCAGCCGCCACTACTTTTCCCGGTGTGCCATCCCCGCATTACACCACCATGTGTCCCGTAACATCACCCGTGCCCTGACCAACGCAGTTACTGGGAAGGTCCACTTAACGACTGACACATGGACAAGTGCTTGTGGCCAGGGACGCTACATTTCCCTGACGGCACACTGGGTGAATGTCGTGGAGGCTGGGAGCGACTCGGACCCTGGGATGGCACGGGTGCTACCCACGCCGAGGATTGCGGGCCCTACCTCCATCAGGGTTTCCACCAGCACCTACGTTATTGGCTCCTCCTCCTCCGTTTCCACCTCCGAATTCTCTACACACACCGCCACTCCCCCATCAGCCAGTAGCTGGAAGCAGTGTAGCACTGCAGTGGGGAAGCGTCAACAGGCCGTGCTGAAGCTGATCTGCCTTGGGGACAAACAGCACACGGCCTCAGAGCTGTTGCAGGGGATTAGTCACCAGACCGAGCAGTGGCTCTCGCCACTCAACCTGCAAGCAGGCATGGTTGTGTGTGATAATGGGCGTAACTTGGTGGCGGCTTTGGAGCTCGGCAAGCTCACACACGTACCATGCCTAGCGCATGTATTTAATTTAGTGGTGCAGCGATTTCTAAAAACCTACCCCAATGTGCATGATCTCTTGACCAAGGTGCGCCGCGTGTGTGCACATTTCCGTAAGTCATCAACAGCTTCAGCCGGCCTGTTGAAGCTGCAGCAGCGCTTACAATTGCCAGCTCACCGGCTGCTGTGTGACGTGAGCACGCGCTGGAACTCCACCTTCCACATGTTGGCCCGGCTTTGTGAGCAGCAGAGGGCAGTAGTGGAGTACCAGCTGTTACACGGTCGTCGCCTCTCCGTTCAACTTCCTGTAATCAGAAGTGAGGAGTGGGAATGGATGTCAGACCTCTGCGAGGTTTTACGCAATTTTGAGGAATCGACACAGATGGTGAGCGGCGATAACGCTATTATCAGTGTAACCATCCCACTTCTGTGTCTACTGAAACGCTCGCTGCTCACAATTAAAACCGACGCTTTGCATGTGGAAGAGGTGGAAATGGGGGAGGAAGAGCTTACACAAGGTGATAGCCAGAGCACCCTCACTTCGTCTTCTCAGCGACAATTGGAGGAGGCGGAGGAGGAGGAGGAGGAGGAGGAGGAAGACACGGTTGCCTCCGCTACAGAGGGTAGCCATGGAACTTTAGTTCCATCTCTTCAGCGTGGGTGGGCAGAAGAGGAGGAAGAGGATGAGGATATTGAGAGTCATCCTCCTGGTGAGGACAGCGAAATCTTGACTGTTGGTACTCTGGCACACATGGCTGACTTTATGTTAGGCTGCCTTTCCCGTGACCCACGCGTTGTACGCATTTTAGACAACACGGATTACTGGGTGTTCACCCTTCTGGACCCCCGCTACAAAGAGAATTTCTCATCTCTCATTCCTCCGGTGGAGAGGACAAGCAAAATGTTGCAATACCAGAAGGTTCTTGTCGAAAAATTGCTCCAAAATTTTCCATCTGACAACGCTGGCGGCAGAGTACGTGCTACCTTGGCCAACCGAGAAGGGGAGAAAAGGGGAGCACACAGCAGTTCCGAGAAAGGCAGGGCAACACTCTCCAAGGCGTGGGACACCTTCATGACACCCCGCCAGCACCCTCACCCTGATGCGCAGCCTAGTGTCACAAGGAGGGAAAAGTTTTGGAAGATGGTGAAGGAGTACGTAGCAGACCGTGTCAGCGTCCTCAATGATCCCTCTGTGCCTTACAACTACTGGGTGTCCAAGCTGGACACGTGGTATGAACTGGCACTCTACGCCTTGGAGGTGCTGGCCTGCCCTGCCGCCAGCGTTCTGTCTGAGTGGGTATTTAGTGCTGCTGGTGGCATCATAACAGATAAGCGTATCCGCCTTTCCACCGACAATGCTGATAGGTTGACACTTATAAAAATGAACAAGGCCTGGATTTCCCCTGACTTCTCCACTCCACTGGAGGAAAGCCCCGGGGGAACATAAACTCACTTTATATATGTTATTTACAATGATGTGAATACTCTGTATTCCCATTCACCCCTTCCACCCAAAAAACGGGTATATGGTTGACTCTTAATCTTCTCATCCTCCTCCTCCTCTTCCATATGCCCTGTGCTATAATTTTTATATAGGGCCAGCTCACCAGCGGGCCCTGTGATATAATTTTTATATAGGGCCAGCTCACCAGCGGGCCCTGTTTGCCAATTTTTATATAGGTCAGCTCACCAGCGGGCCTTCTCATATAATGTTTTATTGGGTCAGCTCTCTAGCGGGCCCTCTCATATAATGTTTTATAGCGTCAGCTCACTAGCGGGCCCTCTCATATAATGTTTTATAGCGTCAGCTCACTAGCGGGCCTTCGCATATAATGTTTAGGATGGTCAGCTCTGCAGCAGACCCTCACCCATAATGTTTTAGATGGTCGGCTCAGCGCACGTTTCCCTCTTAATCATGGCCTCAGTTCAGAAAAATCGAGTAAATTTTTGGGAGAATTTGCCTCTGTGCACGTTTCCCTCTTAATCATGGCCTCAGTTCTGAAAATCAAGGAAATTTTTGGGAGAATTTGCCTCTGCGCACGTTTCCCTCTTAATCATGGCCTCACTTCCGAAAATCAAGGAAATTTTTGGGATAATTTGCAGATGATATACAAGTAAATATACAGCAAATATTGTTTGGTAACAATTTTTCGCCTAAAGTCGTTTTTATTTTCCTTTTTGTGTGTTTTATGGTCAGTCTGTAAAAATGGCGTACTACGGGCGAAAGATCGTTCCCAGCAGCGATGTTGGAGTCCAAGATGCATCCAGACATCCTCCCTATGCTGTCCCTGAACCATTTCTGTGGTGTTTCCATAATTTTCTGCCCTTTTCCTATGGACCAGGCACCCTCCCCTCATCAGAGCAGGGGGTGCCTGGTGTAATGCTCGAGTCCTCCCATTGACTTCAATGGGGCTCGGGTGTTCGGCCGAGCACTCGAGCCTCAGGGGGTGCTCGGTCAGAGCACCCGAACACCCGAGCATTGGGGTGCTCGCTCATCACTAGAAAATACCACTTTTCACAAACTATTTCCCTCATACTTCACTTGTTTTGCTTTTGACACAACACATTACATACATCCCTATAAATGACCCAACAGCCCTTGTTTGTGTATTTGGATACAGGAGAGAAAAGAGAGTTAAGATATTCATTGGTTAAGTTCTTGTACCCTCAGTATCTGATTCACACGTAATTTTGTGAATTTTATAGAGTTTGTTTTTGTATAGTCAGGGTTAGGAACTATTATTGTTTTTATTTTTTTACTACCTATTTGTATCGAGAGCTTTTGTTTCACAAGCATATAAGTACCTTAGATGGGAAGCAGGAAAAAGGGGAAAGCATCCTGTATAACAATTCGCTAAAACGTGTGTAACGACACAGTCATGCACAGTAGAGACTGCTGCGCATGCTGCAGTCATGCAAGGTAGAGACTGCCCGTGCCGCAGCTGATACAGAGCTGGACGAAGGAGCTTCCAGCTCTGTATCAGCCACGCCACGGGCAGTCTGTACTGCACATGACTGCCCCGCGACCGGCTGGCAGTGGCACTGTGGCTCGTGTAACTCTGTGGCTCTTCTTTTTTTTTGAGATTTCTTTATTGAGAAAAGTTGCAAATTACAAAAAAACAAGAAAATAATACTACAGTATAAGGTGTAGATTACATAAACATTTAAGTAAATCTCTAAAAAAAATTAAAGTTTAAGCAGTAAAATAATTAATCAGTTCTTAAAAAAGCAAATAATATGCATAAGAAAAAGCTAAAGAATCTAAATCATTTGTTGTCAATCATAATAAGACATTACATAAAAATATAGGGAAGGATGGGAAAGGGGGGAGGTTACACACGTCTGGTTCACCAAATGAATCTCTTCTTATCATCAAATTCTTCTCATCATCGTAGGGCCCCAACTATTCGGTTGAAAGATTTATAAAAATCAAAGCAACTGTGAGAGGAATACCTCCTGAAGAAGGTGAATCCTGATCCAATCAGACCAACTGTCTCGGAATTGTCTTAGTTTATGATTTGCTATTGTAAAATGATATTCCATTAATACATATTCCTTAACTCTAGATGTCCATTCCTGAATGATAGGAACATTTGTTTTTTTCCAATAAAGTGGGATCAAAGCCTTCCCTGAGTTTAGAGAGATTTGAATATTTTTCCATTTCTCCCGAGAAATGGATGTAGGTAAATGAGTATTTTTATGAAAGATACATAGGAGAGGATCTAATGCTACGGAGATGTTGTATATCTTGTTTAGCAGTATTAATATTTTTTCCAATACTTGGAAATCAGAGGACATTTCCACCAAATATGTGTCATAGATCCTATGTCAGTATTACATCTCCAGCAAAGTGCTGAAGTATGGTTAGAAAAGTTTGCTAATCGTTGAGGCATCATGTACCATCTAGTGGTAAGTTTATAATTAATTTCTTGTGTTTTAATATCTTTAGCTGAGCGTTTGAGGTTATAAAATATGTGCAACCACTCTTTGATGTCCAATTCTACCTCCAACTCCCTCTCCCACATCTTTACGAAATAGTATTTATTAATTGGGAATTGTTTAAATAGAAAGTTATGACAGAATGTCAGAGGTTTCAATATAGGAGATCGCGAGGTAATCATTTTTTCAAATGATGATAATGGTCAAGATATGGAAGAGATCTCTCCTAGACTATTACTCCAATGTTTAATTTGCAAATAAATCCACCATGGTATTTTATTTATGTTTGATAACTGTTGTAATTGATGTACAGAGATAAATTCTGTATTCTGTATCAAGCAACGAATTGTGTCCATGGAGGCTTGTTTAAGTTTTTGAAAAATGGGATGTGTTATTCCGGCTGGGAAAGTGGGGTTTCCTATTACCGATAACATTGGAGAAGGGAAAGGAGCAAGCGAATAAGAGGTATTAAGAGAATACCACTGTGCAAATAAGTGATCAAGTATGATATGGGAGAATTGTTTTGACCTAATGTATGTCCTGTGAGATAGACAGGTCTGAATTGGGTCAAATTGTTTCAGAACTTCTTAAAGAGAATCTATCCACCTAAGAGAAATGGGTTTGGTGAAATAAAAATTTTTTGCCATGGCTGAAGCATTATAGCACATCATAATGTCTGGCAGATCTAAACCTCCACATTCAGTTGGCATACGCAATATATCTTGTCTTAATCTTGAGGTTTGTCAAACCATATGGATTTAGATATCTCCCTTTGTATGGACAGAAGAGATTGAGTTGAGAAGTTGATTGGTAGAGCGTTCAGTATATAGTTAACTTCAGGAAGGATATTCATCTTTATCACATTTATATGTCCTATCCAAGATATTGGTAAGCATTTACATTTTTGCAGGTCCGAAAAGATGCTATTGTACAAAGGATCTATGTTTCTTTCTGCTAATTTATCTAAGTCAGGGGATAAGAGAATTCCAAGGAATTTGATAGAAGATGAGGACAATTTGAATTTCAGTGTCTTATTTAATTTGGAGACTCTGTTAGATGTTAAATTTATGTTTAAAATTTCTGATTTAGAGTAATTGATAAGAGCTTGTGAGATTTGGCAATAATTCTCTGTACTTTAACAAATGCATGTAAAGACGATTCCAGTTTAGTTAGGAAGAATAATATATCATCTGCAAAGGCCACAATTTTAAACTCTTGACTTCCAACTGTAATACCCAAAATATCCTGGGACAGTCGTATTGAGAACAAACAAGATAGGAGACAAGGAACAACCCTGTCTAGTACCGTTTGATATATCAAAGGCATCCAATAGGGTTCCATTTACTAAAACTTTGGCCTAGGGATTCATGTGTAAGCTCATTATACCTGACAACATTTTTTCACCTAATCCAATATGATATAGTACTGTTTCCATATATTTTCAGTTAACCCTATCGAACGCCTTCTCGGCATCAGTAAAAACAAAGATTGAAGGAACTCCTTTGGATGTAGCATGATGGAGTAAAGAGACAGCTAAGGATGTGTTATGTCGGCATTCTCTTCCAGGTACGAATCCACTTTGGTCTGATTTGATCAATGGAGGGAGGAAGGATTTTAATCTATTTGCTAGAATTTTAGAAAAAATCTTAATATCTACATTTAGTAGAGATATGGGGCAATAGTTTACACATAGTGAGGGGTCTTTATCATCATGTATCACCACTAAGTGTTCCTGTAGCGATTGTTTGGGGAATTTTTTGCCATTCAATATTGAGTTCAAAGTTTTCAAAAGATGAGGTAATACTAAGTCTTTAAACTGTTTATAATATTGCACAGTGAAACCATCAGGACCTGGGCTTTTATCTGTGGCCATGAATTTTATTGCCTCCTTAATTTCGTTTTCAGTAATAGGAATTTCTAGAGTGTGAGCTTGTTAGGAGTAAGTTTTGGGAGATTAGATTTTGATAAAAAGGCAGAGATTGCTTCTTTTTGGTCGTCAGGAGCTAATGAAGCAGTAAGATTGTATAGTTTATGACAGTAATCTCTAAAGGTGTTAGCAACGCAGTAAGTGTGTTATAATAAACAACCTGAACTCAGAACGTACCAATGAATCAGAATAAAAAGACATAAACCGAATATTGCTATTCAGATGAAATAGCCAATTGTACATATTGTACTAATTTCTTTTGAGTTTATTTAAAACTTGAAGTTCTGCAAGTGCCATTAAGGCTATTGGGGGTTAAAAGGGAAGTAATAATATCAAGATTTCTTTTAAAATGGCACGAACAAAGGAGTGAGCAACCAGTACCTGATCCGAAGTATGTCCCAAAGACGAACAGGAATTATCAAAGATATGTGTAAGCAAGATCTCATTGTGATAATATATCATAAGAATATTAAATCTTGGAAGTTTAATGTTATTTAATCAAATAGGAGGGAAAGGAGAGGATGGTGTCCTATACATCTCATAAACATAGCAGTGGAACATATCAGATATTTATTAAAGATACATGGATCTTAAACCTATTTAAGTTTATGTAATTATTATGTGGGCAAAGAATCTGATATTAATCATGTTATGCTACTCATCTATAAACGATAATATATTACTTCTTCTTGTATATTGTATGTCCCAGTGAAAAATGATCAGTTTAACCATTAATCTGTAAATATGGGAAAACCGTTAATAAAGAAAAAAGAAAGGAAAAATATTACATTTGGTGTAAACTTAAGTTTATAGATTATTAGCATAAGATGTATCAATAAATCTTAAACGTTAGCACTAGTGACTTTATCAAACATCTGATGAATCCTCTATATCCATGAGTTGCAGTGAAGCTGCAGTGTGAATATGTCCTTTACTTTCATGCTGTACCCATATCGTTTGTTCTAAGAAGGGCAGGTGAAGCAAGGACAGTTAAACAAGCTCCTGAATTCCGTTCTGATTGTCCCCGCATAACATCCACTTAAATTAGGACAAATTATCTGAAATTTATTATTTCCCCATGGTGATGATACAATGTGTAGAATGCCTCATTTGTCCACTAGATGGCAGAGATGTTACTAGGAACAAAGTAGTGTGGAAATGTTCTGTGTTGAATTATGATATAAACTATGCCAATTAATGTCATTGTGGGCTTAAATATGGAGGTATAATGAATTATCTTCTCTAAGGTACTATGTAATGTGATGAGGGTGTCTATAAGTTTTGTAATTCAGCAGACCCCATATGTGGATAAGAACCTTTATATATATTAACCATTGAAAGCCCGCTTTTCATGAATCTAATAACCAGTTAAACCATTAAACCTAGCAACATGCAAAGATGGAAAACTACTACTAATGGCGTTAGAATTAAATATTTAAACAGATGACTGTTTTGTGAATAGCTTTGTGTTTCTACATTGAATAATAGACGGAATACTCTTGTGCATTCGCAAATGTAGGGATAGTTTAAACACCTGCGTCTCATATTATCTATAATGAAGCTATTCGGAATCCTGAATACTATTAGACTGTTTCGAGTCATAGATCAATGAGGAGTATTAACCATAAGTAACAACGAGTATGAAACTTTTCCCGTTGCATATTAGGTATCACCAGCATCTTATGTATTGTTATTAGAAAATGTCGATTACTCCATTTTATATAATCAATATAAAAGCTCCACCCAATCCATAGGGAGTAACACCAAATCAAAGAAAATTTGGTCTGATCTATCAATCAGTTGTTCCAAAGGCATTTTAATAATTTATACAGTAGTAGGTATAATAATAATTACTACAAATCTCGCCCCCAAGCAGAATCTTTTGTGTGCACCTCGTCTTAGACCGTACGATATTCAAACTCGTAGTGTTCCTATGCCAGTGCTTGTGTCTGCTCAGTGATTCCCAGTGTACCGACTGGGCCAGCCTGACTACTCTGCATCTTGTCGTCTGCTCCTTTGTACTGACCCGGATTGCCTGACTATTCTTCTGCTCCTGCTCCTGTTTACCGACCCGGCCTGGCTGACAATCCTGCTCCTATGTACTGGCCCGGCATGGCTGTCGTTCCTGCTCCGTGATCCGAACTGGCTTGGCTGACATTCCTGCTTTATGAATCGACCCAGCTTGGTTGACGTTCCTGTGCTGTGTCGCCTTGGCGACATTCTGATTATCAGGCAATTGTGTCACCATTTCCTCCTGCAGAGTACCAGTGGCCAGTCCCCTTACCGCTTCTGCAAAGTGCAAGTTTCTGCCTCCGTTACTGCTATGGCAGTTAGCCTTGGGCCTAGTCTCCGTTACTGCATCTGCAGAGTGCAAGTGTTTGCCTCCGTTACTGCTCTGGCAGTGAGCCACGGGTTTGCCTCCATTACTGCTTCTGCAGAGTGCAAGTGTCTGCCTCCTTTACTGCTACGGCAGTTTGCATTGGGCCTAGTCTCCGTTACTGCCTCTGCAGAGTGCAAGTGTCTGCCTCCGTTACTGCTCTGGCAGTGAGCCACCAGATTGTCTCCGTTACTGCTTCTGCAGAGTGCAAGTGTCTGCCTCCGTTACTGCTACAGCAGTTTGCCTTGGGCCTAGTCTCCGTTACTGCCTCTGCAGAGTGCAAGTGTCTGCCTCCGTTACTGCTACGGCAGTGAGCCACCGGTTTGCCTCCATTACTGCTTCTGCAGAGTGCAAGTGTCTGCCTCCGTTACTGCTCTGGCAGAGTGCAAGTGGTCTGATCTCCGTTACTGCTACGCAGTACCTTATGTGTCTCTGTTCCCATTACTACCTTAGCAGTTCATGTTAGTTCTGCCAATCTGTTTCTGGGCGTTATGAATCCTTCAGCTGTCTATATGCAGTGAGCCCCATCACAGACCTCTCTGCACATGGGACTGTTTACACTCAAAGAAGACCATTAACCCATGCAGCACCTTGCTCCTGGGAATCCATTATATGCTGCCTGACCTGTGTCAGTATAGACTGTTGGGGACTTTATGTTTATGCTGGACCTGTGAAGGCATATGTGTATGTAACCTGTTGTGTGTCTGTATTATTCAGCTTATATACTACAGGACCTGTGAGGGTTATTTTATTACTGTGATTTCAATAAAACTGTGTTTTATCGTAAACCACTGTGTCTGTGTGTCAAACAAACCGTTCCAGGCTCCCAATTTGTTTCCCATTTTTGGAGGGTATTCTTTTCCAGATTGGGCATCCATTTGCAGTACTCATCTGCATACTACTATCAGATGAACGGTCAGATGGAGAGGTTAAACCAGAACATGGAGCGCTTTCTGTATTGTTACTGCTTTCATCAGCAGGATGACTGGACTTGTCTCTTGCCATTGGCAGAGGTTTTTTTACAACTCCCTCCTACAGACCTCACTGAAGTGCTCCCCATTCTTTGTGGCCTTAGGGTACAATCCTCCTGCTATTGCAGACTGTCATCCTATGTCAGACATTCCTTCTCCAGAATCTTATACCGTGACTTATAGACTCATTGGCAAGCTATTCCTGCATGCTTCTCCCATCCCAGATGTGGCAGAAAGTGGCAGCTGACAGTCATCAGTTTTCGGCACACGGTACTAATACAGGGGATTTGGTTTGGCTCTCTGGAGCCAAAAACATCAAACTCCGACAACCGCCTGACAAACTGGGCCGTCGGTACGTAGTAATGTTTAAGGTCAAGACCCATCTCTCATACTGCTTGACCCTTCCAGACATGCTTAGGATTCATCCAGTCTTTCATGTGTCTCTAATCAAGCCCTATGTGAAGGCTCATGCTTCTTACCCCCCTTTTCCTCTGCCCCATGTGTCTGTGGATGACTCTGAAGAGTTTGTCATAGATTAGGTGCTCGACTCTCTTGTGTTACTCTGTAGTATCTGGTCAACTGGAAGGGTGTCACGGTTTGTTAAGACTCTCAGACACAGAGTTAGGTAAAAACACAACTTTATTGAAAAGTTAAGGACAACCCCATAGGGAATCATACACATCCACACATATATCTTTATTGACAGGAATGCAATAATAACAATAGCGATACAGGCTCTACCGGCCTTGTCAATATACTGGGCAAGGCAGCCAGGGAGTTTGTACAATAAATCGATAGGCTCTACCGGCCCTGCCAATATACCGGGCAAGGCAGCCAGGAAGTAGGTACTTGGGAGAAGAGGCTTTATCGGCCCTGCCAATATACCGGGCAAGGCAGCCAATAGACGGAGGCAATACAGGCTCTACCGGCCTTGCCAAAACCGGGTAAGGCAACTCAAGATGTAATTAAATAGGTTCTACCATCCTTACCAATATACCAGGCAAGGCAGCCTGGTAATGGGAGGATGGCAACCACTAAGACTCAGTGACTGGTAGGTGGCAGCAGCAGTCACAGGGATGACAAAGAGGCTAATGAGTGACAGGTACCTAGTACCGAGGGTGCCATTCATATACGTGGTAACAACCAGATGGCTTGGAGCGAACCAGTACCCCCACACATGGAACGCAATCTATATCGTAATGAGAGCCGGGTGGCTAGAGGAGCGAACCAGTACCTTGTACATGGAACGCAATCAATCCTGCCATGACAGCCGGGTGGCTATGGAGCGAACCAGTACCTTTGTACTGAAAGTGTTAAACATATACGTGGAAACAGCCGGAGCTGTGGAGCGAACCAGTACCCACACCCTTGGGCACAAATGCACATAAATGTCAACCGGGTGGCTGAGGAGCGAACCAATACCCAGTATATGGAACGCTAAGTGATCCTGCAATACAGCCGGGTGGCTTAGGGAGCGAACCAGTACCCTGTACGTGGAACGCTAAGTGATACTGAAATACAGCCGGGTGGCTAGTGGAGTGAATCAGTACCCTGTACGTGGAACGCTAAATGATCCTGCAATACAGCCGGGTGGCTAGTGGAGCGAACCAGTACCCAGTATGTGTAACGCTAACGATCCTGCTATGCAGCCGGGAGGCTTAAGGAGCAAACCAGTACCCTGTATGTGGAACACTAAGTGATCCTGCAATACAGCCAGGTGGCTAGTGGAGCGAACCAGTACCCAGTACATGTAACGCTAATGATCCTGCAATACAGCTGGGTGGCTAGTGGAGCGAACCAGTACCCAGTACGTGGAATGCTATCAGTAACGTACAAACAGCTGGATGGCTGTGGAGCAAACCAGTACCTGCGTACTGAATAACCGGTAGCGATAGAAATGTCGCCAAGGAGACACGGGAACGTCAGGTGTCTGCGGAAGGACTGTATGGAAACCAGCAGGTGGAAGCAGGAACCAGCATACAGACGATCAACTGGAATCTGGAAAGGCAGCGGGGTCTGGCAGCAGGAAGCGGAGACTCACACCGGATCAGACGGAAGCAGGAACCAGCATACAGATGATCAACCGGAATCTGGAACGGCAGCCGGGTGTGGCAGCAGGAAGTGGAGACTCACACTGGATCAGACGGAAGCAGGAACTACTGGATAGGAAACACTGGAACAGGACTAATACTGGTAGCAGGAACACAGCAATGACCCAGGATACACAGGAACGACGTGTAGACTCAAGCAGAATAGAGACAACACGAAAGGGCACCCAAAGGGTGCCCAGACTAGGTTTAAATAGGCAATGTAGGCTGGGCTGCAGGCAGACAGCCAGTGGAGAGTCCCCTACTGGTAATTGACACGAAGGGAAAGCAATCATGGGCACCGTGATAAAGGGCTATGGGTGTCAGCCTCAGATGTCCATGCTCTGTCTTTGATTCATCGGTTCAACCAGTTCTTTCCATCCAAGCCTTCTTTGGCCTCCTAGAGGTAGTGCCTGGACCTGGAGTAGTGTCATGTCATTCCCTGTTTATCTGGGTTTTACTGGTATTTCTTGTCGGGTATTCTGATTTTTCTTCGTATTCTTTTCCCCAGCTTTTCCTTGTATGAAGCTTTTTTTGTGAGCCATTATCAAGTGCCAACACCACTTTTGAGTTGATGTATATGGTACATAACTGTGAGAACTAAGATCTACATTATAGTAATATTGAGTTACATCACATGAAGTTGAGAGTGACCTACATTCAGGTGATCAGTTCTAGTCCCGCTTTACATTGAAACTCACTAAAGCAGGATCAGACAGATCTCCCAATATAATTTTAATCATTGGTTTATTACTACTCTTGATTAACAGGATATACTTTCTATTTTAATCATTTTAATAAAGGCTATGTCTTCGGTTCCCAACTGAGAAGTCAGACATTTATATTCCACTGAACTGGTCTCTCCTTTTTCAGGGAAATGATAGATGGTTAGTTTCAATGGGCAAAGATTTTCATTGTAACTTATAATTTACATAATCTCCCTGAGTTTTTCTTTTTTTTATTTTGTGATATAAATTTGGGATCTGCAGAGGATATAAATTAAATATACATTCGATTTCCCTCATATACCTTCCTACTCACTTCCTGTTAGAAAGAAGCTACATCGAGCCTTTTCATTTCAGCTGTGGAACGCATAACCCATACACCATAATGCAAAACAAGTGACAGTATTCTATAACAATAAATGCTCTCATTAATATTATAAAACAAAAGGCTATAACAGTATATTGGGATTATATATAACCCTATATACCATAAATATTAGAAAAGGATAACATTATATTTTTCATTTATATGGATATCAACTTAAGAAAAGATATGCACTTATACTGGATAGTTAATCGCAATAAAAATTGTCTTAACATTTGTAATCTTACATAATAAACATACTTATAATTAAAATAAATATAAAAAAGCATTGGTATTTGATATACTCCTATTACAATATATGGTATACATTACATATCCTCCATACTTATTCATATTAGAAAAACAGGAAAAACATACAATTTTAAATATATAAATAGATAGATAGATACAAATATCTTCCAATATCTTCCTGTGAGGCAACTGAGTTAATGCAACAAATGTTCATATCCCAAAAGTTTTTATAATATTAATGAGAGCATATATTGTTATCGTGTATTATCACTTTTTTCCATTATGGGTTATGCATTCCACAGATGAAATGCAAGCCTCTTATGGATGCAGCTTCTTTCTAACAGAAAGTGTGCGAACTTGATAATGAGTATCGTCACCTGAAGTTCATTCGGAGTGTGGAACGCACCCAAACATGATGGAGAATCAACTCAGGAGAAAGGTATAAAACTTTTTGGTATTTATATGAGTGATAATGATTGTATTATTGCATTGATTTCATTGTTTGGATAAGCCCCTCAAGAATTGCACAGAAGGGTACACAATGTGTTGGGCCATGTTATTGATTTGATCTTGTGCATGGTTTACCAAGTGAAGGGTAAATTGTATATGTTTCTATCCAATAAATTATTTACAACTAATGATTCCTGGACCTCTGGTTGAGGTGAACAGACTAAGGACTCTGGACATAGAGGTGACACAAATGGAAGATTACAATGTACAACTGATATGCAAGTTTCTTACAAGTATCTGGTGAGCTTCATAATATTGGGGGCTATTTTATTTAAATAGATCTATACAGATATTCTCTTAGAGTGGTCTGCATTTGCTACGTGTGGTGTGTAGTTTCAATGTTCCCATTGATTTCAATGATATGAGCTAGGCAAAAAAAGAGAAAAACTGCACTTTTCACAGGAAATTATATTCCATGCGAGAAGTGCCATTATTCGTTGATTTTGGTTTGAAGTGAAAACTTTCACCCATCGCTACTGCTACACCTTCATGAACTATGCCATCACCAATGGAATGTGACTCATTTTCAGTGTTTTTAGATGTTTTATTAATAGTACTGGTGCTGGTGGTGGAACTTTTGGTGGGACTATGACAAACTGAATCCTCAGGAGAAGAGGGATCACCATCATTTATTGCACACGCTACATCAACCATGGCCACTTTACTCACATGTCCTTGCTCTGCTCCTAATACTTTCACCCATTCCTTGTCCATTTATTTGTCTGACATTACTCAACTATTCTGTATGGTTTTTACTGTAAAGTATACAATAGATCTGAATGTGTGTGTGATGTCTTGCCTTGGCCCTCTACAAAATGTCTCTTCTAATATCAGTCAGCACTTCCCTCAAGATACCTATCATTTTTTTATTTTGTTTTATTTATTTAATTAATTGTCCCCTTGTCCCTATCACTGTCAACAAAAAAACACTCCCTGATCAACTTTCTTCTTTTCCAGATTCCCATATTACAAAAATATCAGCTAGATCAAGGAGAAACTTGGATCACCTCTGCCTGTGTGCTCCCAGACAGTCACACAGAATTCTGGGGTATTCAGGGCAATTCTCCTTGCTTCCGTCTCACACACCCAGGCTCCCCTGTCACAGGGATAACATCCTAATCAAGAAGACACTTGGATCACATCTGCCTTTGTATTCCTAATCAGTCAAACAGAGTTTTAGGGTATTTGGGTAATTCTCATTTGCTCCCACGGCATACCCCCAGACTCCCCTAACACAGAGATAACAGCCAGATCAGGAAGGAACTTGAATGACAACTGTCTGTGTCTACTTGGTCACACACAATTTTGGGGTATTTGGATTAAACCCATTTGCACCCTTCTCGCATCCCCACACTACCCTGGGACAGAGATACAGCCAGCTCAGGAGGAAATCTTGATCACAGCTGCCTGTGTCTTCCCAGTCAGTCACACTGAATTTTGGGGGTATTTGGGGTCAACCTCATTTTTCCATTCCTGTCACCCGACTACTCTAATACAGAGAACAGATTCCATGCCTGCAAGACCTGCTTATCACGGTGCCCGTGTATTGCTGGTGACATTTTGACACATTGTTTCTGACGCCTTCTTATTGGCTAGCGTGAGATTGCTCTACCCAGTGGTAGCCTTTAAGTACTGTGCCCTGTCACTCATGCAGGGCCCTTTCGTGGTGTTCCCGTTGCTTAGTACTTGCTGTCGTTATCGCGTGAATCCAGTGTATGACCCAGACTGCCTGACTACTCTCTCGGATCCTGTTCCTGCTCCGTGAACCAACCCGGCCTGGCTGATGTTCCTGTTCAGTGTACCAACTTGGATTGGCTGATGTTTCTGCTCCATGTACCGACCCGGCCTGGCTGACGTTCCTGTTCTGTGCATCGACCAGGATTGGCGTCCATTCCTGCTCTGTGTGTCTCTGGTCCAGTTCACTACCGTGCCCGGTATTCCGGTAGAGAATACTTTCCGGTGCTCTGTCTATGGCGTGCTGATCCATTGGTTGCTTCGAGTGCTGTTTAAACGTTCTGTTACTGCGACCCATTTACGCTCCTGTGCCTAGTATCTCCATACCACCAGGGGTGAAACTGATCTCGTTTGCTCACTATACGCTTGGCTTGTTACTGCTCCCTTGCTGAGGTTGGTCTCCTGGGCACCTCAGTCGTGTTTACCACCTAGCAGTCGCCATCAAGCCTGAGCATCTATTAACCCTTGCTGTCCGGTGCTCAACCGGGTAGGAGATATTCTCATTGGCATACTATACATTTGGCTTGTTACTGCTCCCTTACTGAGGTTGGTCTCCCGGGCACCTCAGTCATCTTTACCACCTAGCAGTCGCCATCAAGCCTGAGCGTCTGTACCCTTGTTGCCATTATCATTGGGTCACAGTTCATGCAGATTCCGGTTGGCGTTCCATTGTTCCTCCGGTTACAGCACTGTCCGGTAGTCCGTGATTCCTTGAGGGCCTCACTCACCCTTTGAGGGCTTAATCGCTATTGTGTCACTCTCCTGTACAGAGTGCTTCCTGGGCCTTGCTATTAGGGCCTACCAGCGTCCCAGCCTAATAGCACATTCAATCGTTATATCACTAATTCACACGAACTGTAACCTGACCTGTGTCAGTATATGTATATGTTCTCTGATATATGTACTGGACTCGTGTGAGTTAATGCTATTTTGTACCCTGTCCTGTGTCAGTATTAAGTGTGTACTATTGCTGGACCCACGAGAGTTACTTTATTCTGTCTGGTTTCAATAAAACTGTGTTTTACCAAACTGCCTGCCTCTGAGTTTACTGAAAACCGTTACACTGCTAATCTAAGATTCACCTTCACTCCATTAGCCTGTCTTCTCTTGCTCAACAATTTGCTGTGTTCCCTCCCTCTCATAAACATAGAATGGCAAGCAGTGTGAACCTGACACCCTTGTATATACTACGGCAGGGGGAAAAGAAGGGAAACTTGTCTAGTGGTGGTAAGAAATTCTGTCTTCCCATTGATTTCAAAGGAATTAGGTAGATTAAAATGCTGCACATTTTGTGAAAAAATATACTGCATCCCTACTCGCCATAAACACAACTCTATAGACTTGACCTTCAGTAACAAAATCTATAACATCAAATGTTTAATTTCAGTACAACCTACAAACCCTCACAACAGTGAAATAGTAAGCAAAACACACATAATAAAGACTGGAAATAATGTAATAGTTGAGTTTAATTATTAAGTTATATGTTATAGACTGATTCAGAAGATACAAATGCAACCCATATAAGTCAATACTATGTTATGCCTTTTGCACAAAGGAAAGGATGAGAAATTATAAAGTAAACCAGCTGCACCATAGGGGAGATGAATGTTCTCCAAACCACAGTTGATTTGAATGGGGCTTTTAATGCCTTGAATGCTAGAGAGGTCTTCATTGCAGTTCTTAACAATGTGTTGAAGATCCCTCTAATATTCAATGGGTTAAAAGCCCCATACAAATCAATGGAAAGTTTTATTTTTTCCCTATGGCGCAGTTGGCTTGCTCCAAGATTGCTCCTCTTTCCTTTTGTGCATAAGTCCTACAGTGCAGCTGGTTTGCCCTAGAACTGTGAACTTTTGTACATATGCCCACAGAGGCAGTTCCACACCATACATGAATGCAGCCGGTAGTTCATTCACAAAAGTATGACAATTTAAAAAATGGATGTTTGTTTTGCTGGTTTATTATTTAGTATTTTTGGCAGGACAGTCTTTACGTAGTACACAGGGCCCTTCTTTTCCAGAAAGTCTCACATAACCTTCCTTGCAGGAACACCCTATAACACATTTGTGTGAACATAGCTTTTCTACATATTTAGTATTACTGCAGTTCTCAGGACATTCGTTTCCACAGCTTCTAAATGTGGTGTTCCCTTTGCAGGACTCACACATTACCCGTGGCTTACAATTCCTTGACTCATCCTCTAAAAAGTCATCCTTACAAAAGCAACCTTTGGCACAGTTCTTGGGGCACGTAGGTGGGGGATCAAAGTGGGTGCAATTTGGAGGACAAGGGCTGCCACACTCCTTGTACTCTTTGTTCTCTCCACAATTTATAGGAGTTGCTGCAAAAAAAGGAAAAGTTTCCATAAATATTGTATAATATAGACTAAAAGGAGAACTATTACCTCCTTAAAATAACCACCAATTACATATATGGCAAAATACTACTACAAACAAAAAAACAATACTTCCTGTCACGTGTCAACATTCCTGAAAGAAGTGGCAATTTCTCACCTTTTTTCAGCCTCTCAATGCATTGAAATCAATGATAACATATCCTCCTCCCCTCCACACACACACACACACGGAGCTTTTTCCCAATGTATTTCCAAGCCTGTCAGTCTTTGCTTGAGAGCTAAAGAAAGAATCTGACTGTAACAGTTTGTACGAATGAATACAGGACAGATACTTATAGGTAACAATCACTTTATTAAGCACAAATAATAACTCAGTAAAACATGTATCAGCAATAAATGGTAACAGTGGGATTCGTATTCAATGGAGCTAGTGACACCTATTTGGAGTAGGAGACTGCCTCTGTGAGAAACTCTATCAGTCTTGCCCAGTAGCTGAAACAAATGCGTAGTCTGCAGAGCCACAGGACCGCACCTGGAGGATACAAGACTATACAGAAGGCAATCAGGAAGGATAACTGTCTGAACCCTAGGTGCACACCTGTTGGGAAACCAGACTTAATTGATAGGCAGCAGTAGTAAGGAATGTCTGAGCCCAGATCCGCACCTAGAGGATGACCAGACAAACCCAGATTGGTTGTCGGACTCATCTAGGGTCATAAACGGAGCGGGTAGTCAGACAGAGACACAGGTCAGCACCAGAACGGGTAGTCAGACAAGCCAGGTCACACACGGAGAGGGTAGTCAGCCAGAGCCACAGGTTCGCACCAGATAGGATATCCACTGAAGTGTTGGTATGCTGGATATGCAGTGGACAGAGCCCCAGATTGGTTGTCGGACTCGCCTAGAGTCATACATGGAGCGGGTAGTCAGACAGAGCCACAGGTCAACACCAGAGTGGGTAATTAGACAAGCCAGGTCATACATAGAACAGGTAGTCAGCCAGAGCCACAGGTCTGCACCAGATTGGTTGTTGGACAAGCCTAAGGTCATACACAGAGCGGATAGTCAGACAGAGCCACAGGTCAGCACCAGATCGTGTAGTCAGACAAACCAAATAATACACAGAGCTCTGGAAACACAACTGCACTGGACCACCACGAAAGGGCAACTGATGTGGTGTCCCGGTAGTTTAAGTACCAATTGCTTCACCTCCAGAAGGTGGAGCAATTAGGTAACATGCCTTTAAGAGTCAGGTCTTGATGTCACAGGGGATTCCCTTGACACTATACTGGCAGAACACAGTACTGCCGGAAGCATGAAGCACGAAGCTGGCTGCCTGCCAGGACACCAGGGTGGCCAGCTATTGGGAACAAATGTGGCAAAAGAGCTGTGAGGCAGCACGCAAGAGACCAGCCACCCACAGATGCCCGGCGGCCGTCTCTGCAGGTAAGCGGAACGCTTACACTGACTAGCTAGTGTAGGCAAACATGCAAAGGTGGAGATTCTTCATATGATAGTTGACGGCAGCTACTGCCAGTTGTTCTCTTGGTGTGGGTCTGAATGGAGCATTAATAAACTGTTTCACTGATAAGTTTCATACAGCAGGGCAGGTGATCTTTCCTACCTGAGCATGCTGAGCCTGGCTGAGCCTAAACTAACACTCACTGGCAGATAATACAGTTATAAACAGTAAATCATGTATTTAAGACAAGACTTGCTTGGGTAAATCAAGATTATTATGCTTCTTTACAAAGGATGGAGCACTGCCGACAGTTTTCTAGGGTCCATAGCCTACCCAGAAGAGCAAATCACATACCCCAGGAAGATCACCTGGGACTGGTGAAACTCACATTTTTCCAATGTCATCCAGGTAGATGACCACACAACTCATCAAAAGATCCTGTAATACTTCATTAATGAACTCCTGGAAACAGCGGGAGCGTTGCAAAAACTAAAGGGCATTACCATATATTCTTAACACCTGCTCCTGGTGTTGAACGCTGTCTTCCATTCAACGCCCTCTCTGATATGCACCAGATCATATGCGGATCGTAGGTTGAGCTTAGTAAATACCGTTGAACCTCGCAACCGGTCAAATAACTCTGTGATCAGAGGAATAGGGTATGCATTTTTGATCATAAGTTTATTGAGCCCACGGAAATCAATACACCATCCCTCTTCTTTACAAATAAGAACTCCACCCCTGCCGGGGAGGTGGATTTCCTAATAATCCCACTAGAGAGAGAGCCCGCCACATACTCCTCCATGGTCTAGTTTTCTGCCATGGAAAGGGGGTACACATAACTCTTAGAGGGAATAGCCCCTGGCACCAATTCAATAGTGCAGTCATAAGACCTATGAGGCGGTAAGGTCATGGCTTGCACTTTATTGGATACCTCACGGAAGGCTCGATACTCCTCAGGCAAGGTGGAGGAGGAGGAGGAAGAGAACAAGCCCGAAATCCTGATGAGTCAGACTTGATTCAGTACAAAGTGGAGACCAAGATAAAATGTAGCAACTACTCCGGTCCACCCTGGGATTATGTTTTTGGAGCCACGGAAACCCCAGAATGACCGCATGATGTGGAGTGTTTATGACCTGAAACTGGAGTGTCTAATGATGTAGAGCTCCAACCAACAGGGCTACAGGAATGGTCTCATAAGTCACCTGAGGTGGTTGCAGTGGCCTACCATAGTCAATGGAGATGACCACGGCTGTACAGGGATGGCGTGTTTCTCCACAAATCCAGAATCAATGAAATAACCTGCTGCCCCTGAATTGATTAAGGCTGGGGTAATTACGGAGGAATTGGCCCAAGAAAGGATGACCTTCAGAGTGGGCTTCTTTTGGAAATCTCCTGGGGACTGAGAGACACCACCTAGAGTTTGTCTCCTTCATGACTCTAGGTGCGCCCGTGTCCCGGATGTACGGGACGAGTAAGCAACAAATGTCTAGATTTACCGCAATATAGGCAAAGCCCCTCCCGTTTGCGGAATGCTTTCTCCTGAGCCGAAAGATGGGTAAATCCCAACTGCATAGTCTCCCCTCTCCTAAATCAGACCTAGGAGGCATGGAAGGTGAGGGAGGAATGGGTGGGCAGCTAAATGTTGGTGCCAAACATGCTGGAGGCCTCCGCAGGCACTCCTTAAATGAAGGTCTCTCTCTGATGCAAGTATCAGTTAAGATAATAAACTATATCTCTGGCCACTGTCTCATCCTTGATGATATAATTTAGTCCCTGAGAGAAGACGGCTACAAGTGCCTCATTATTCCAGCCCACCTCCGTAGCCAATGTGCGAAACTCGATCGCATATTCAGCCACTGTACGACTGCCCTGGTGGATAGACATTAACTGTTTGGCAGCAGAGACTGAGCAGACGGGTATGTCAAACACTAGTTTAAATGCAGCCACAAACTCATCAAAAGAGTGAATGATGGGTTTATAGTTTTCCCAAAGTGGATTGGCCCAGGCCAAGGCCTTGCCAGACAAAAGTGAGACCAACAATCCGACATTACTGCGCTCATTAGGGAACACATGCGGTACCATCTCCATATATATACCCACTTGGTTTAGGAATCCTCAATACAGTGCTGGGTCTCCCCCATACCACTCAGGAAGTGGAGTTCGACTGGAAAAACCCCTGAACATGCCTGCATCAGGGATGACTTGAACTACCGGTGCCGGGTTAACATCGGGAGGGACCACCGGTTGTCCAACAAGGCGGTCAAGATGTGCAGTTTGGTTCAACAAAGTCTGCAATGCCAATGTTATCTGATCAATACGTTGGTCCTGAGCCTCCACCCTGGTTAGGATGTGCTGGGCAGAAGTGTTACCAGTACCATCCATAGACATGGCCCTCTCATACTGTAACGGTTTGCACAAATGAATACAGGACAGGTATTTATAGGTAACGATCACTTTATTAAGCACAAATAATAACATTAAACACGTATCAGCAATAAATGGTAACAGTGGGATTTGTATTCAATGGAGCTAGCAACACCTATTTGGAGTAGGAGACTGCCTCCATGAGAAACTCTATCAGTTTGGCCCAGTAACTGAAACGAATGCGTAGTCTGCAGAATCACAGGTCCACACCTGTAGGACACAAGACTATACAGAAGGTAATCAAGAAGGATAACTGTCTGAACCCTAGGTCCACACTTGTAGGGAAAACAGACTTAATCGAGAGGCAGCAGTAGTAAGGTGTCATGGTTTGTTAAGACTCTCAGACGAAAAATTAGGTAAAAACACAACTTTATTGAAAAGTTTAAGACAATCCCATAGGGTATCATACACATTCATATATATGTTGCAATGACAGGAAAAGCAATAATAATAGCAATACAGGCTCTACCGGCCCTGCCAATATACTGGGCAAGGCAGCCAGAAAGTTAGTACAAGGACTGGATAGGCTCTACCGGCCCTGCCAATATACCGGGCAAGACAGCCTGGGGACTAGTACACGGAGAGTTTAGTAGGCTCTACCGGCCCTGCCAATATACCGGGCAAGGCAGCCTGGACTGGCATACGAGAAATAGTTGGCTCTACCGGCCCTGCCAATATACCGGGCAAGGCAGCCAGGAATGGTAATCACAGTATAGTTGGCTCTACCGGCCCTGCCAATATAACGGGCAAGGCAGCCGAAAGGCAGACAGCAAGTATGCAGGCTCTACCGGCCTTGCCAATACCGAGTAAGGCGACCCAAGATGGTACCAAGAGAAAAGGTTCTACCGGCCTTACCAATATACCAGGCAAGGCAGCCTAATACGGAGTGGGTGGCAACCACTGAAGCCTCAGTAACTGTCTAAGTGCCGACAACAGTCACAAGGATGGCACGCAGAGGCTAAATGAGCACAAGTGGCATGCCAAGGAATAGCAGGAGACCACCAGTACCCGCATACTGGGAAACTAACGTAGCTGCCTAGGACTTGACAGCTATAACCAGTATAAAGAGAACCAGTACCCGCGTACTGGGGACACAAACACTAAGCCGGTACAATAGTACTCAGATGTGGTGGAGCAAACCTGTACATGCGTACTGGGAAACCGTCACTCTTCCGGTGCACAGCAACCGGTAACAACTGTAAGCAAACCAGTACCGGTGTACTGGAAGCACAAATCTCAAAGGTGCAACAGCAGCCGGGTGGCTAAGGAGCGAACCAGTACCCGCGTACTGGGAACACAAAATACATATGTTGCGACAGCAGCCGGGTGGCTGTGGAGATAACCAGTACCCGCGTACTGGGAACACAGTACTAACGTGCAATAGCAGCCGGATGGCTGTGGAGGGAACCAGTACCCGCGTACTGGGAGCAAATCACTATATAGGTAACGGCAGCTGGATGGCTGTGGGTCGAACCAGTACCCTCTTACTGGGAACCAAATCACTAGAGGTGCAAAGTAGCCTGGAGGCAGTGGAGCAAACCAGTACCCGCGTACTGGGAACCAAATCACAATTGATGCAACATCAGCCGGGTGGCTGTGGAGCGAACCAGTACCTGCGTACTGGGAGCAAATCACTATATAGGCAACGGCAGTCGGATGGCTGTAGAGCGAACCAGTACCCACGTACTGGATAAACCAGCAAGTGTTAGAAATGTCACCCAGGAGACCAGGGAGCAATAGCGAACACAAGCGAACTGGATACAGAGCACAGCAGGTGAAACAGGAACCAGCACTCCAGACAGTCAACCGGATCAGGAACAGCAGCGGGAACTGGCAGCAGGAAGCAGCGACACAACGGCAACTCCAACCAGATCAGGAACAGAAAACAGGAACCACTGGACTGGTAACTCAGGAACTAGACGAACTCAGGTAGCAGGAACACAGCGATGGGCCCAGGAAGCTCAGGAACACAATGAAGATGCGAGCAGCATAGAGACAACACGAAAGGGCAACCAAAGGGTGCCCAGGCTCAGTCTAAATAAGCAATGCAGGGTGGGCTGAAGGCAGACAGCCAATGGGGAGCCCACTACAGGTAACTAACACCAAAAGGCAGCAATCACGGGCACCATGATATAAGGAATGTCTGAGCCAAGGTCCACACCTAGAGGATCACCAGATAAACCCAACATTAACATGGAACGTATAGTCAACCAGAGCCACAGATCTGCACCAGACTGGTTGTTGGACTTGCCTAGGGTCTTACACGGAGTGGGTAGTCAGACAGAGCCACAGGTCAGCACCAGAACGGGTAGTCGGACAAGCCAGGTCATACATGGAGCAGGTAGTCACCCAGAGCCACAGATTTGCACTAGATAGGCTATCCACTGAAGCTTTGGTATGCTGGATATGCAGTGGACAGAGCCCCAGGTCAACACCAGAGTGGGTAGTCAGACAAGCCAGGTCATACACGGAACAGGTAGTCAGCCAGAGCCACAGGTCTGCAACAGATTGGTTGTTGGACAAGCCTAGGGTCATACACAGAGTGATTAGTCAGACAGAGCCACAGGTCAACACCAGATCGGGTAGTCAGACAAACCAAGTAATACACAGAGCTCAGGAAACACAACTGCACTGGAACACCACAAAAGGGCAACTGATGTGGTGTCCAGGTAGTTTAAATACCAATTGTTCCACCTCCAGAAGGTGGAGCAAATAGGTAACATGTCTTTAAGAGCCAGGTCTCAACGTCACAGGGGATTCCCTTGACGCCTGCCCGCACTCTGCTGGCAGAACACAGTAATGCCGTAAGCAGCAAACACGAAGCTGGCTGCCCTCCAGGAAACCAGGGTGGCCGGCTATCAGGGAACAGACGTGACGAAAGAGCCACGAGGCAGCACGCAAGAGACCGGCTGCCCACAGATGCCCGGCAGCCGTCTCTGCAGGTAAGCAGAATGCATACACTCAGTAGCTAGTGTAGGCAAACATGCAAAGGTGGAGATACTTCATATGATAGTTGAAGGCAGCTACTGTCAGTTATTCTCTTGGTGTGGGTCTGAATGGACCATTAATAAACTGTTTCACTGATAAGTTTCATACAGCAGGGCAGGTGATCTTTCCTACCTGAGCATACTGAGCCTGGATAAGCCTAAACTAATGCTGAGTGGCAGATACTACAGTTATAAACAGTAAATTATGTATTTAAGACAAGAATTGCTAGTGTAAATCAAGATTATTATGCTTCTTTACAAAGGATGCAATCTAGCTGCTGGCAGCATGGAGCATTTGGAGATATGACACACATTTTTTTACTGCTAATTTAAGGGTAGTTTCTGACTTTTGCAACTCCAGTAATTCAACATGTCTCCTAAATGCCTCTGGAGAAATATTTATTTTCTTGAGGCTTGATCATCAATATGACGCCAGCAGCATCATACGTGGGTTGGGCTTAAGTTGGACAGGTGAGATGAAGAAGGGTAAGACGCTGAGCCTGGATGGGAAGGTGGGTGTAATGTGGCAGAAAGCTTGCAGAACAGAGCAGAAGTGCATGAAGCTATAAAGGAAATCTTGGAGCCATAGAAAGATACTTTATCCCAGCGAGTTACTTAAAAGTAAATGTAGAAGTTTATTAAGAAAATTTGAAGAGTTCCTAGGCATGTGCATGCATTACCTGGTAAACTGAATGTCAGACAAGGAACTTACTTTGGGTTACATTTGGAGTCATTGTTACTTGTCCATTCACCAGCAGTAATGACAAAGCTGAAAAATAGGATAACAAGTTTATTATAACTTGCTGATAACTGATTTTATGTATTGCATTTTCAAGGTTACACATTAAGGGCTTGTTCATCAAATCAATATTTTCACTGTGTGGTAATCACTCTGATGGGGCCCTTTGTTGTTCAAGGCTACAGTTCCAATCATCATAAATGGAGCCTGTTGACACTTCACTGTGTTCATCACAGAATACAGGGAAGTTATAACAGGGATTATCTGCAGGTAATTCACAGATGACACTGGAGACTTCAATGTTCATCACAATCTCCAGTGAATGGCCATTCTTTCTCTTACTGAATAATTTATATTTGTACCCCTTGGGTGGTATAGACATCTCCAGCACATTGAAAACAAAACATTAAAGATTTCCTTTTTACCGAAGGGTTAAAGGGACAATAAAGATTAACACATTATATGCATTCATAATAATGTGCTATATCTCTTTCACCCATTTAAATCAACTTTCCCTGCCTTCTTATTATAATTAAGAATAAATTATCATTAAACATAAGTCTACTTTCCCTTTTCCACTATCTCATGATATCAGTTTTAGATGTTTTGTTAAATGTGACGATTCATTCAAATGTAATGATAAACTTCAGTTAGCTAATATCAACCATTCACTATTATCAGCAGGTATGATATGTGTGGGAATGTGGTTGGGCATGTGTGTCCACGAGCATGTGAGAGGTATCTAACAAATAATTGGAAAAGAATTCCTATTTGCAGGAATTTTTGTGGGAAAACAAACAACTGTTCTATTTTGTTTTTTGCAGAAATTCCTATTCATAGAAAATCCATTAACATTTCCACCTTTTCAGTATAACCAAGGAATTTCCAACAAGAGCTTGGCAATTTACATCTATACTTTCTATGGCCTTGATAATTCCTGCTGCAGGAATGTAGCTAACTGAGCCTGCTGTGTCTGATTATAAGAGTAGGTTTACTACCTATGTTACCACAAAGAGAAGAGGAAGTGTCTGGAGGTGGTGTTGATGATGATGGTGGTGATTAGGGATGTGTGAAAAGTCCCATTTTGTTCCCGCTGGTATTTTCACAAAAAACATGTTTTATAGTTTTCCCATGGGATATCCCACCAACAGAGAAGCCCATACATTTTCTGCTTTTTCACTACCCCTGCAGAATTTCCCATAAGAATGGCTAGTGTTGTTTAGGAGTGAAATAGACTAGAAGCAAACAAAGAAGGAGAGAGAACAAGTTAAAACTAAAATATTTATTACAAAAACACTCAGCCTCAAAGTAGTAGGAAACTTTCTTATAGTAAAAGTAAAAATACATTGTTTGAGACCTCTAAAAGTTTAGATGAATATAAGGGTAGTAGCGGGCAAGAACTGTCAGGTGATGCTGATGTTGCTGAGGATGACCTAATGGTGACTGATGATTAGTAACATAGTAAATTAGGCTGAAAAAAGACCATCAAGTTCAACCTTCGCCTCATACCTCAGTAACTGAGAATTTTATAGCTTTCCTGCTACCAATTAAATTAGTCTTTATCAGACCTTCCTGATCAGCCTACTGATAAACAGTATAACTCTGTATGTTCCCTTTGAAAGAAATGTATCTAATCTTCTCTTAAATGTATCCATTGTGTCTGCCATAACTACCTCCCTGGGCAATGAATTCCACAATTTGACAGACCTCACCGCCAAAAAAACCCTCCTCTGCTGAAGTTTAAACCTAGTGATGAGCGAGCATGCTCGGCCGAAGCTCGGTTCGGCTCGAGCATCGCTCTGCTCGGCACATGGCGGTACTCGTATGAGTACCGCATGTGCTCGCCCGCCATGTTCGGGTCTCCTCCCCGCACGTATCGCGGCTGCTGCGCAGCCACTAAACGTGCAGGGAGGCTCTGACATCAGTGTAATGCCAGCAGCCATGTTGGCTGCTGCCATTACACTGATTGGCTGGCCAGAACCCGTGATCGGGTGCTGTATAGCACCTGACCAGCGAGTTCGGCTCAGTCTTAGCCAGGGAGAGATGAGGATAGGAAGGGAAAGTCAGTGTAGGGAGAAGAAAAGCGATTTAAAAAAAAAAAAAAGACCCAAAAGTCCTTTTTAGGACTACTGTGTGTGGCGGCAGAAGTTTATTTTGTTTGGGGGGGCAGAGATATAAAAAAAAAAAACTTCACATATTCTGTTCACTGTGCCTAGCCGCAGATTAGCAGCACATTCTGTTTAGTGTGCAAAGTTGCAGATTAGAGCACATTCTGTTCAGTGTGCAAAGTTGCAGATTAGCAGCACATTCTTTTTAGTGTGCAAAGTTGCAGATTAGAGCACATTCTGTTCAGTGTGCAAAGTTTCAGATTAGCAGAACATTCTGTTTAGTGTGCAAAGTGTAAAATATCAAAGTCACATATTCCATTCACTGTGCGTAGCCGCAGATAAGAAGCACATTCTGTTTAGTGTGCAAAGTTGCATATTAGGAGAACATTCTGTTAACTGTGCAAACTGTAAAATATCAAAGTCACATATTCCATTCACTGTGCCTAGCCGCAGATAAGAAGCACATTCTGTTTAGTGTGCAAAGTTGCGTATTAGGAGAACATTCTGTTTAGTGTGCAAAGTTGCGTATTAGGAGAACATTCTGTTTACTGTGCAAAGTGTAAAATATCAAAGTCACATATTCCATTCACTGTGCGTAGCCGCAGATAAGAAGCACATTCTGTTTAGTGTGCAAAGTTGCATATTAGGAGAACATTCTGTTAACTGTGCAAACTGTAAAATATCAAAGTCACATATTCCATTCACTGTGCCTAGCCGCAGATAAGAAGCACATTCTGTTTAGTGTGCAAAGTTGCGTATTAGGAGAACATTCTGTTTAGTGTGCAAAGTTGCGTATTAGGAGAACATTCTGTTTACTGTGCAAAGTGTAAAATATCAAAGTCACATATTCCATTCACTGTGCCTAGCCGCAGATAAAAAGCACATTCTGTTTAGTGTGCAAAGTTGCATATTAGGAGAACATTCTGTTAACTGTGCAAAGTGTAAAATATCAAAGTCACATATTCCATTCACTGTGCGTAGCCGCAGATAAGAAGCACATTCTGTTTAGTGTGCAAAGTTGTATATTAGGAGAACATTCTGTTAACTGTGCAAACTGTAAAATATCAAAGTCACATATTCCATTCACTGTGCATAGCCGCAGATAAGAAGCACATTCTGTTTAGTGTGCAAAGTTGCATATTAGGAGAACATTCTGTTAACTGTGCAAACTGTAAAATATCAAAGTCACATATTCCATTCACTGTGCCTATCCGCAGATAAGAAGCACATTCTGTTTAGTGTGCAAAGTTGCGTATTAGGAGAACATTCTGTTTAGTGTGCAAAGTTGCGTATTAGGAGAACATTCTGTTTACTGTGCAAAGTGTAAAATATCAAAGTCACATATTCCATTCACTGTGCCTAGCCGCAGATAAAAAGCACATTCTGTTTAGTGTGCAAAGTTGCATATTAGGAGAACATTCTGTTAACTGTGCAAAGTGTAAAATATCAAAGTCACATATTCCATTCACTGTGCGTAGCCGCAGATAAGAAGCACATTCTGTTTAGTGTGCAAAGTTGCATATTAGGAGAACATTCTGTTAACTGTGCAAACTGTAAAATATCAAAGTCACATATTCCATTCACTGTGCCTAGCCGCAGATAAAAAGCACATTCTGTTTAGTGTGCAAAGTTGCATATTAGGAGAACATTCTGTTAACTGTGCAAACTGTAAAATATCAAAGTCACATATTCCATTCACTGTGCATAGCCGCAGATAAGAAGCACATTCTGTTTAGTGTGCAAAGTTGCATATTAGGAGAACATTCTGTTAACTGTGCAAAGTGTAAAATATCAAAGTCACATATTCCATTCACTGTGCGTAGCCGCAGATAAGAAGCACATTCTGTTTAGTGTGCAAAGTTGCATATTAGGAGAACATTCTGTTAACTGTGCAAACTGTAAAATATCAAAGTCACATATTCCATTCACTGTGCCTAGCCGCAGATAAAAAGCACATTCTGTTTAGTGTGCAAAGTTGCATATTAGGAGAACATTCTGTTAACTGTGCAAACTGTAAAATATCAAAGTCACATATTCCATTCACTGTGCGTAGCCGCAGATAAGAAGCACATTCTGTTTAGTGTGCAAAGTTGCATATTAGGAGAACATTCTGTTAACTGTGCAAACTGTAAAATATCAAAGTCACATATTCCATGCACTGTGCCTAGCCGCAGATAAGAAGCACATTCTGTTTAGTGTGCAAAGTTGCATATTAGGAGAACATTCTGTTTACTGTGCAAAGTTGCAGATTTGCAGCACATATTCCGTGTAATATGAAGAAGGCGGGTAAAAAGGGATGGGGAAGTGGACGTGATCCTGATAGTTCAGGGCGCGGGTCAGGACGGGTAGAAACTGTGCCTGGTGCCAGAGCACAAGAAAGAAAGACATCCACCATACCTAGCTTCATGTCTCAGTTTACAGGGCGTCGCAGGACATCACTCTCGAGGTCCGACCACTGCGAACAGGTGGTCGGTTGGATGTCAGCTGATACTGCTTCCAGTCGGTTAAGCACCACCCTGTCTTCCACCAAGTCCACTCTCAGTAGCCAAGAGTCTGGTCAACATAATCCTCACCCTGATCATCCTTCCTCCCACCATAGAGGGTCTGGTCAAAGAAGTGATCCCACACTGGGATATAGTGAGGAGCTCGTCTCATCACCAATCCTTAATTTGAACCTCTCTCCAAGCACGCTTGCAGAGGAACATGACATCTTGTGCCCTGATTCACAACCTCTAGAGGGTACCCAATCACAAGAAGATGACAGAGGGGAACGGCATTTAAGGTCAAAGGAAGTGGATGATGATGATGATGAGACACAGTTGCCATTAAATCAACCACTATTACTGTCTCAAGACCTTGATGAGGAGGATGATATACAGTTGTCAATGACTGAGTATGTGGTGGGATCAAGACATGAGGAGGATGATCAGAGTGAGGAAGTGGAGGAGGACTTGGTGGACGATGAGGTGACTGACCCCACCTGGGAAGGTGGAGAGCCGAGCGATGACAGCAGTCCTGAGGGTGAGCCATCTGCAGCACCGCAACAGGCTGGAAGAGGCAGTGGTGTGGCTACAGAAAGAAGGTGGACCGCACCAAACCGGCCCACAAATGTTCCACGGAGCACCCCCTTGCGTAAATCTCCCTTGCCAAGGGCTAGGTGTTCCGCGGTATGGCGTTTTTTTAAGGAAAGTGCGGACGACAAAAGAATTGTAGTTTGCAACCTGTGCCACACCAGAATGAGCCGAGGCATGAACACTAGAAACCTCACCACCACCAGCATGATCCGACACATGGCATCCAAGCACCGTAATAAGTGGGAGGAACGCCCGGATCGCCAATCTGTGTCTGCAGGCCACACCACTGCCTCCTCTTCCCCTGTTTTCGGTGCCGGCCAATCGCCTGTCGAAGGCGCAGGCCCGCATACCTCCCGCCCTGCACCTGTACCATCTGAAGCACCATCAGCGACCACATCCACTTCCCTGTCCCAGCGCAGCGTCCAAATGTCGTTACTCCAGGCATTTGAGCGCAAGCGAAAATACCCAGCCACCCACCCACAGGCCATAGCACTAACCTCACACCTTTCCAAATTACTGGCCATCGAAATGCTGCCATTTAGGCTTGTGGAGACTGAGTCCTTCCGCAGCCTGATGGCAGCAGCTGTCCCTCGGTACGCAGTCCCCAGCCGCCACTACTTTTCCCGGTGTGCCGTCCCCGCATTACACCACCATGTGTCCCGTAACATCACCCGTGCCCTGACCAACGCAGTTACTGGGAAGGTCCACTTAACGACTGACACATGGACAAGTGCTTGTGGCCAGGGACGTTACATTTCCCTGACGGCACACTGGGTGAATGTCGTGGAGGCTGGGAGCGACTCGGACCCTGGGATGGCACAGGTGCTACCCACGCCAAGGATTGCGGGCCCTACCTCCATCAGGGTTTCCGCCAGCACCTATGTTATTAGCTCCTCCTCCTCCGTTTCCACCTCCGAATTCTCTGCGCGCAGCGCCACTCACCCATCAGCCGGTAGCTGGAAGCAGTGTAGCACTGCAGTGGGGAAGCGTCAACAGGCCGTGCTGAAGCTGATCTGCCTTGGGGACAAACAGCACACGGCCTCAGAGCTGTTGCAGGGGATTAGTCACCAGACCGAGCAATGGCTCTCGCCACTCAACCTGCAACCAGGCATGGTTGTGTGTGATAATGGGCGTAACTTGGTGGCGGCTTTGGAGCTCGGCAAGCTCACACACGTACCATGCCTAGCGCATGTATTTAATTTAGTGGTTCAGCGATTTCTAAAAACCTACCCCAATTTGCATGATCTCTTGACCAAGGTGCGCCGCGTGTGTGCACATTTCCGTAAGTCATCTACAGCTTCAGCCGGCCTGTTGAAGCTGCAGCAGCGCTTACAATTGCCAGCTCACCGGCTGCTGTGTGACGTGAGCACGCGCTGGAACTCCACCTTCCACATGTTGGCCCGGCTTTGTGAGCAGCAGAGGGCAGTAGTGGAGTACCAGCTGTAACACGGTCGTCGCCTCTCCGTTCAACTTCCTGTAATCAGAAGTGAGGAGTGGGAATGGATGTCAGACCTCTGTGAGGTTTTACGCAATTTTGAGGAATCGACACAGATGGTGAGCGGCGATAATGCTATTATCAGTGTAACCATCCCACTTCTGTGTCTACTGAAGCGCTCGCTGCTCACAATTAAAACCGACGCTTTGCATGTGGAAGAGGTGGAAATGCGGGAGGAAGAGCTTACACAAGGTGATAGCCAGAGCACCCTCACTTCGTCTTCTCAGCGACAATTGGAGGAGGCGGAGGAGGAGGAGGAGGAAGACACGGTTGCCTCCGCTACAGAGGGTAGCCATGGAACTTTAGTTCCATCTCTTCAGCGTGGGTGGGCAGAAGAGGAGGAAGAGGATGAGGAGATTGAGAGTCATCCTCCTGGTGAGGACAGCGAAATCTTGCCTGTTGGTACTCTGGCACACATGGCTGACTTTATGTTAGGCTGCCTTTCCCGTGACCCACGCGTTACACGCATTTTAGACAACACGGATTACTGGGTGTTCACCCTTCTGGACCCCCGCTACAAAGAGAATTTCTCATCTCTCATTCCTCCGGTGGAGAGGACAAGCAAAATGGTGCAATACCAGAAGGTTCTTGTTGAAAAATTGCTCCAAAATTTTCCATCTGACAACGCTGGCGGCAGAGTACGTGCTACCTTGGCCAACCGAGAAGGGGAGAAAAGGGGAGCACACAGCAGTTCCGACAAAGGCAGGGCAACACTCTCCAAGGCGTGGGACACCTTCATGACACCCCGCCAGCACCCTCACCCTGATGTGCAGCCTAGTGTCACAAGGAGGGAAAAGTTTTGGAAGATGGTGAAGGAGTACGTAGCAGACCGTGTCAGCGTCCTCAATGATCCCTCTGTGCCTTACAACTACTGGGTGTCCAAGCTGGACACGTGGTATGAACTGGCACTCTACGCCTTGGAGGTGCTGGCCTGCCCTGCCGCCAGCGTTCTGTCTGAGCGGGTATTTAGTGCTGCTGGTGGCATCATAACAGATAAGCGTATCCGCCTTTCCACCGAAAATGCTGATAGGTTGACACTTATAAAAATGAACAAGGCCTGGATTTCCCCTGACTTCTCCACTCCACTGGAGGAAAGCCCCGGGGGAACATAAAGTCACTTTATATATGTTATTTACAATGATGGGAATACTCTGTATTCCCATTCACCCCTTCCACCCAAAAAACGGGTATATGGTTGACTCTCTTCCATATGCCCAGTGATATAATTTTTATATAGGGCCAGCTCACCAGCGGGCCCAGTGATATAATTTTTATATAGGGCCAGCTCACCAGCGGGCCCTGTGATATAATTTTTATATAGGGCCAGCTCACCAGCGGGCGCAGTTTGACAATTTTTGTATAGGTCAGCTCACCAGCGGGCCTTCTCATATAATGTTTTATTGGGTCAGCTCTCTAGCGGGCCCTCTCATATAATGTTTTATAGTGTCAGCTCACTAGCGGGCCTTCGCATATAATGTTTAGGATGGTCAGCTCCGCAGCAGACCCTCACCCATAATGTTTTAGATGGTCGGCTCAGCGCACATTTCCCTCTTAATCATGGCCCCAGTTCAGAAAAATCGAGGAAATTTTTGGGAGATTTTGCCTCTGCGCACGTTTCCCTCTTAATCATGGCCTCAGTTCAGAAAAATCGAGTAAATTTTTGGGAGAATTTGCCTCTGTGCACGTTTCCCTCTTAATCATGGCCTCAGTTCAGAAAAATCGAGGAAATTTTTGGGAGAATTTGCCTCTGCGCACGTTTCCCTCTTAATCATGGCCCCAGTTCAGAAAAATCGAGGACATTTTTTGCAGAATTTGCAGATGATATACAAGTAAATATACAGCAAATACTGTTTGGTAACAATTTTTCGCCTAAAGTCATTTTTATCTTCCTTTTTGTGTGTTTTACGGTCAGTCTGTAAAAATGGCATACTACGGGCGAAAGATCGTTCCCAGCAGCGATGTTGGAGTCCAAGATGCATCCAGACATCCTCCCTATGCTGTCCCTGAACCATTTCTGTGGTGTTTCCATCATTTTCTGCCCTTTTCCTATGGACCAGGCACCCTCCCTTCATCAGAGCAGGGGGTGCCTGGTGTAATGCTCGAGTCCTCCCATTGACTTCAATGGGGCTCGGGTGCTCGGCCGAGCACTCGAGCCTCCGGGGGCGCTCGGTCAGAGCACCCGAACACCCGAGCATTGGGGTGCTCGATCATCACTATTTAAACCTCCTTTCCTCTAATCTCAAGGGGTGTCCCCTGGTCACCTGATCAGGCCTTGGAATAAATAGCTCACCGCAGAGATCCTTGTATTGACCTCTCATGTACTTGTACAATGTGATAAGGTCTCCTCTTTGTCGTCTTTTCTCTAGAGTAAATAAACCAAGTTTGTTTAGTCGTTCCTCATATGTCAAGTCCTCCATTCCCTTAATTAATTTTGTTGCTCTCCGCTGTACCCTCTCTAGTTCTAGTATATCCTTTTTCAGAACCGGTGCCCAAAATTGCACTGCATACTCAAGGTGAGGTCTTACCAATGATTTGTATAATGGCAAAATAATGTTATCCACTCTTGCTTCAATACCTCTTTTTATGCAAGACAGGACTTTGTTTGCCTTTGCTACTGCTGTAAGACACTGGTCACTGTTTCCAAGTTTGTAGTTGACAAGGATACCCATGTTTGCCCAATCTGACATTGTATGTAAGTCCCTCTGTAGAGAGAAAATATCCTGTTCTGAATTAATGACTTTGCATAATTTAGCATCATTTGCAAATATTGATATTTTGCTTTCTATATCTATTTCCAGGTCATTTATAAACATGTTAAAAAGCAGCGGACCCAATGCATTATGCAGAAATATAATATATCTCTCCAGCATCGTTCTCTTGTTCAGATACAGATGAAGTTGAGAGTGAGGATGATGACATGGCTATAAGGTTAGCAGGAAGTAAAAGGCTGAATCTTCCCCCACTTTTAAGGAGCAATATGCCTGTCTGTAAATTGAGAAAGCCATTGGAAAGTCTGATCCTGGACAGGCACATATGTCACAAAGCACACAGTCCACCTATCAGTCATCAAGCAGCAATGTTGGGAGACTAACACTCATAAAACCAACATCTCATAACATCTGAGTATCAGGTAGCAGAAACCACACATGACAAACAAACCAGGGCAAATATATTAACAGCAGCACAGATGAGGAGGTGGAGGAGGGATGTGAAGAAGGGTTGCCACCATCTACCCCACTTGGGACCACTGCTATGACCAATAAGTAATGTGTGTCAATAATCTGAGAAGGAGCATAGCATATGACAAGGGTGTAACGGATCCTACCCGTTACTGAGCCCTTGTCTGGACCACAAACTATTTACTTAAAAACTATGGACCTTGTTGCCCTGCTTGGATGTAGCTGTGGGCTCTGGCATACGAACTGGCCAGCTATTGCCAGCAACACACGTCTTAACAAGCACATGATACATGATTGGGGATAATGGGAATGGTGTTCACAATTTCTGTGGAGCCAAAGTTGATTACCCATGGCTTCAAATTGATGGGTCCTCCATGTCACATAATACGTACACAACATGCATGCATAGCTCCTTGTCATTCCCACTAATCAGGATACATATGATAACCAGATCTCACCCATTGTAGCTCTCTTCCATAAATGTACAGGATATTGTCAAGATGGTCAATAAATTAGTGCCAGGATGATATCTCATGCCTTGCAAAGCAAGACATGGGATACCATTCTGTCAATCAAGGGCTCACATATCAATGTCATTGTCTTGCATCCATTTTGTAATTGCTCCAGTTACTAATGAGTCATGACACAATATTATTTCCCCACTCAGCACCATGACTGCATGGATGCTGTGTGGGGAAATAATATCCATGCCTCCATCCAAGCAGGAGAAAAGTGAGCAGGATGAACAGCAAAGTCTGACTCCCAGTGACAAAACCCCTGATAAGCAACACAGGGCACCATCTGGATGCCATCATCACAGTTCCAGTAGAGGCTGCCACCAACAACAGCCCAAGAGTTGATGTCCCAGGATTCACAAAACTGGATGCAACAGATGTGAATGTCACCAACAACAACAGGGCAGTACTGGATGATGGTGGACAATGGGATGCCATTGGATGCCCAGCATGGTGAGGACCCCGCAATATGGGTCTTATGGTCCCACACCACAATCACAGACACCCAGCTGGATACAACTCAGCAACAGACCAGCCTTCAGCCACAACCAAGGTTGGAATAAAACAGATCCCAGTGGCCAAAGTATTACCCATTGTCACCCAATTGCAGGAATCCTGCAAGAGAGGGAGTGCTCGGATGTGTCGCTTGGGTGTGAGGCTGGTCGAACGGTGGCTGCCTATTGTCAGGCTTTGCTATGGCTATGGCCAAGTAAAGTTGCCAGCCGCAAAGTTGGATGGCAGACCCCAGAGGAGCTGGAAGTGAGCCCTGGATAGCGAGACATTAAACAGCACAATCTCTCCTGCAGGGGAGAGTGCAGGCTAGGGAACAAAGAGTGGGGTGCGTAGCTGGGGAGCGTAGGCCACGGCAGTAGCTAGAACTCTCCAGAACAGAAAACAGGAACAGGGAACCCAAAACAGCAGAACAACAAGACAGTAACAGAAACAGAAGAGGAGTCAAAGACCAGTAGAGAGATACATGGATTAACCAGAGACCAGGAGGACTAGGCTGAAGAGAAGTCAGAGGCAAGCAGGGTCATACACAGATCAGGACAGAACCAGGATCACAAGGCTGAAGAGTGGTCAGAAGCTGGCAAGGTCATACACAGATCAGGACAGGACCAGGATTGCAAGGCTGAAGAGTGATCAGAAGCTGGCAAGGTCATACACAGAATAAGGAGAGACTAAGGACTGAGCTAGACTGGGGATATATCAAGAAACTCAGGACAAAGCAGAGCTATTCTGACACAGAACTAGCTGACTACAGAACACTTTAATAGTGCACTGTAGCTAGGGACTGAAGGCTAGAAATAGACGTTGCGTGCTACGTCATCAGCATGCAACGTCAAACACCCAGGAAGCAAAAAGGGGAAGAAGCGGCGGCATCTCGCAAGTGCCCACAAAGGCATTGGCCACAAGGATGCCAAGAAAGAGGAGAGGCCAGCGACGGCGAGGCACAAGAAGCAAACGGAGAACAGCGCAGAGACGGTGGCAGCGGAGGGAGAGCACAGAGAAACGGGTGACACTGCACCCCTCAAAAGGGCTTAGCTTAGCGGGTTGAGAACGATGGAAGGCACGGACCAAGACGGGCGAGGGAACGTCTGAGGAGCGAACCCAGGAATGTTCCTCGGGACCGTACCCCTGCCAATTGACCAGGTACTGGAGCCGACCACGAACCTTACATGAATCAAGAATGCCGTCGATGACGTACTCCTCCTGACCAGCCACCATGACAGGTGCCGGCGGAGCAGAGGAAGCCAATGGTACAGCGGAGGTATCACGGTTCCCATGATCTTTTTCTGTCACTCTTTGCTGTGGTGCGCTCCCATTGGCTGAGCTTGTTTGGGTGCTAGTGGCTACAAGCTCCTAAAGCTCTTGCAGAGTATTTTGGCCTCAGTTCCCTGCTCAGCATAAGCAGTAGTCTCTGTCCTGTTCTATTTACTGGTGTTCTCACATCTAGCACCACTATCCTATCGCTCCTTTACCAGCTTATGGGTGTGTCAAACACACTACAACAGAGACTGATTTGATTTCTATGAACTTTAACCCTTGATTACCCTGTATGCTAACTTATGCCTGTCCTGTGACAGTATATATTTATTTCCCTGTATACTGGGCCTGAGAGGGCATCTGTACTTTACTGTCTATTTCAGTCATTCTGTATTGCCTATAGAGGGCAGTCTTTTTTGTCTTTTAATAAAACTGTGTTTTATTCTAACCTGCTGGTCTGAGTGTCCTACAAAACCATGACAGTACGAAAGGGCCATGACCTCAGACAGCAAAGGTGAAGGTAATAGACAAAACATCCACTGGAGAATGGATGTTCATGAGCAGCGTTTGGACCAGTTGGCACTGGCCTTACAGACATTACTTGAGCGTACGGTACACCTTGACAAACTAACCAGAAACCGGTGGTCCCCCAGTTTCGACACCGGATAACCATTCTGTGGTTACTGCTGCACCTACCAGAGGCCTAACTGCGGTGGCACCATTACCATTGAGATATGATGGTGAACCTACCCTTTGCAGGAGGTTTATTAATCAATTAGAGATATTTTTGGAACTGACGCCTCATGCGTTTCCTAAGGACCGGAGCAAGGTCGGGTTTATGATATCCTTGTTAACAGGCAAAGCTCTGGCATGAGAAAATGCCAAACCCTACACTCAGAACTTCAGTGAGTTCGTAAAAAAGTTCCGCAGAGTGTTTGAGGTTCCTGGTAGAGCTGCCTCTGCTGCCAAAAGGTTGATGGAGATACAATAGGGTGACCGTACCTTGGGCGATTATGCCATTGAATTTCTGACATTGGCAGCAGAGGTGGGATGGAATAACGAAGCATTAGTGGCAGCTTTTGCTCAAGGGTTGTCTGACTCCATCAAAGATGAAATAGCTACCAGAGATGTACCTGGTGATCTGGATGAATACATTGATTATGTCATGCTTATTGACTCCCGCATTCGTGAAAGGCATCTGGCTAAAAGGGCGAGATCCAGAAATTATGGGCATGGCAGTCTTTTAAACCCACCCTCACCTCCCATTCCTCTTGAACGTTCACCCGAACCTGGTGAACCAATGCAGCTTGGGTTCACCAGACTCACGAAGGAGGAACAGGCGCACCGCAAAAGGCAGGACCTATGTTTATATTGTGGTAAAGCTGGGCACTTATTACGCACATATCCGGTACGGCCGGGAAACAGACGCACCTAGGGTACCTTGGGGGACAGGCCGTAGGTGGCGTACAACAGTCCTTAGGCTCAAGTACACAGAAACCCACCATCCAGGTGGTATTCTCCTGGGCTGACCAGTCTGTGGAGGTGATGGCCCTGGTAGACTCCGGTGCAGCCGGGTACTTGATGGATCGCTCTTTTGCCGAATTGCACAAAATTCCGTTGGTCAAAAGGGACACTCCCTTAGCCATTGAAGCTATTGACGGTAGACCTTTGGAACTTGCATTTATCATTATGGAAACGATTTCTATTATTATGTCTATTGGGGCTCTCCACAAGGAGGAATTATGTTTCCAAATAATTAGTTCCCCTCATCATGCAGTCATTCTGGGGTTCCCATGGCTACTATCACATAATCCCCAGTTTGACTGGCAGAGATGTGAGCTCAGATCATGGTCTGAATACTGTACGAAAAACTGTTTGTCACACCCTGTCAAGATTTTATGTACCTCTCCCTCCATGCCAGCTGAATATTGTGAATTCAGTGACGTATTCAGTAAGGGGGAGGCTAGCGCATTGCCTCAGCACAGACTGTATGATTGCGCTATTGATTTGCCTCCGGGCGTGGTGCCTCCTAGGGCTTGCACTTACCCATTGTCCTACGATGAGAACAAGGCTATGGAGGACTACATTGAGGACGCCCTCAAAAGAGGAATCATACGCAAGTCTACTTCCCCGGCTGGTGCCGGTTTCTTCTTTGTAAAAAACTAAGAGCATGTATTGATTACCGTGGACTGAATAAGCTTATGTCTAAGAATGCCTACCCCATACCCCTTATTACGGAGTTATTTGACAGGTTGAAGGGCTCTTCCATTTTTACAAAACTTGATCTGCAAGCCGCTTATAACCTGATCAGAATTAAGGCTGGGGATGAGTGGAAGACGGCATTTAATACCAGGTCAGGGCATTATGAATATCTAGTGATGCCATTTGGTCTATGTAATGCACCTACGGTATTTCAAGAGTTTATTAATGATATCCTTCGTGACATGCTTCAGTCTTGTGTGGTCGTATACCTCGATGATATATTGATTCACTCTGTTAACCTAACCCAGCATATTAAGGCTGTCCTCCCAACAGGCTAGGTGGGCACTTTTTCTGTCTCGATTCAATTTTGTAGTGTCCTATCTACCAGGCTCAAAGAAAGTTAGGGCGGATGCCCTGCCCAGACAGTTTGCATCAGACATTGAGAGGGATGAAGAACCCGTACCTACTATTCAGCCAGATCGTATCCTGGTCATGGTGCGTACTAGCATCACTTCGCCACTGGGGGAGGAGATTTTGGCATCTCAGGCAAGGGTTCCCCCAGAAACCCCAGTTGACAAGTGTTTTGTGGATGAGCCATTCCATACCCGTCTGCTGGAGACATACCACTCTTCTAAGGCTGCTGGGCACATCGGAAGGGATCAGTTAATATGGTCTCTATCACAAATATTTTGGTGGCCCTCCCTTAGAGCTGATTGCTCCGCTTTTACTGCAGCCTGTGCCACTTGTGCTCGTTCCAAGACCCCCAGACACCTGCTCCAGTGTCGCCTGGGCGACATTCAGACTTCTGTTTGCAGGGCTGACAGAGTTGTTGCCTCCTATGTACTGGGCCTTCCCGTTTACTCTTGCTGAGCACTGTTGCCTCCGTTACTCTGGGCCTCCGTTAACCCTTACAGAGCACTGAGCCTTCAGTTGCACTTACAGAGCACTGTTGCCTCTGTTCACTGAGCGTTCGTTAACACTTGCAGAGCTGTTGCCTCCGTTCACTGAGCCTCTGTTAACACTTGCAGAGCCATTGCCTCCGCTACCCTGAGCCTTCCGCTTACACTTGCAGAGCCTTGTAGTCTCTGTTACTAAGAGCCTCCTGTTAACACTTGCAGAGCATGGTGGCCTCCTATTTACCTTGCACATCCGGTTACACTTGTTGGGTGCAGTAGTCTCATTAACGCACCAGTTGGGTGCGATTGGCTCCATACACCTCAGCTTTTGCAGTGTAGTTGGTCTCCGTTACAACACCGCAGAGATGCTATTGGCTCTATACAGCTAAGCTCTTGCAGTGTAGTTGGTCTCCATTACAGCGCCAGTTGGGTGCTATTGGCTCTATACTCCTCAGCTCTCGCAGTGTATTTGGTCTCCGTTAACGCACCGGGTGGGTGCTATTGGCTCTTAACATTTCAGCTCTTGCAGTGCACTTGCTCTCCATTTACGCACCAGTTGGGTGCTAGTGGCTCCAAGCTCCTAAAGCTCTTGCACAATATTTTGGCCTCAGTTCCCTGCTTAGCATAAGCAGTAGTCTCTGTCCTGTTCTATTTACTGGTGTTCTGACATCTAGCACCACTATCCTATCGCTCCTTTACCAGCTTATGATTTCTATGAACTTTAACCCTTGATTACCCTGTATGCTAACTTATGCCTGTCCTGTGACAGTATATATTTATTTCCCTGCATACTGGGCCTGAGAGGGCATCTGTACTTTACTGTCTATTTCAGTCATTCTGTATTGCCTATAGAGGGCAGTCTTTCTGCCCTCTTGACTGTGTTTTATTCTAACCTGCTGGTCTGAGTGTCCTACAAAACCATGACAGGAGGGCAGGAAGGCTTTGAGTAAGGAGACGTGGAAGACCGGGTGGATCCGCAGGTTCCTGGGTAGGGCCAATTTATAGGAGACAGGGGAAAGCCTCTGGGGCACATGATAGGGTCCCAGGTAACGGGGTACCAATTTATCGGAAGGCTGGGCAAGACGAATGTGTTTAGTGGAGAGCCAAACCCGATCACCGACCTGAAAAAGAGGTGCCAGGGATCGATAACGATCTGCCGCGGTTTTCTGGCGCACATGAGCTGTCAGTAGGGAAGAGCGTAAGGACTGCCAGTTTGAGGCTAAAGACTGGACCCTGTTCTCCACAGCGGGGAGGAGGGAAGTACCTGGAGACAACAAGAGAACTCTGGGGTTGTAACCTAAGGTGGCAAAAAACAGGGATCAACCTATGGATGAATTGCGGAGGGAGTTGTAGGAGAGTTCTGCCAAGGGCAAAAGAGCAACCCAGTTGTCCTGCTGCCGTTCGGTCTGCCCATTCGTCTGGGGATGGTAAGCGGATGAATGGTATAAGGCCACACCCAAACGGTTACAGAAGGACCTCCAGAATTTGGACACAAATTTAGTACCTCTGTCCAAAGTTATGTGCAGAGGCACTCCATGCAGGCGTACAGCATCGGACAAAAAGACTTCTGCCAACTCGGGGGCCAAAGGCAGCTTGACCAAGGGAATGAAATGCCCCTGTTTAGTGAACCGATCGACTACGACTAGGATCGTGGTCTTCCCTGCAGAGTCCGGCAGGTCTACAATGAAATCCATGGACAAGTGAGTCCATGGAAGAGAAGGAACTGGCAGAGGCTGAAGCAAACCCATAGGACGGGTATGGGGTGACTTCATACGAGCACAGACTTCACAAGAGGCCACAACTCTGTTTACATCCGAACGACATGTGGGTCACCAGAAGTAGCAGGTGAGGAGGTCTAGAGTCCGATCAACTCCAGGATGCCCGGCTACCTGGGATTGAAGCGCCCAAGACAATACCTTGGCATGGTGCTGTTCATGCACAAAGAGTTGTGAGGAATGGATACGAGATACAGGGTTCTCAGAATTTTGAGCTTCACGGATTTTCAAGAGGGTGTTTGTGGAAATGGCACCTAAGAGCAAGGCAGGAGGGATAATGGGTTCCGCATCGCAGGTAGGCTGGGACACGACTTCACACTGCCTAGATAAGTGTGGTTTTTTTGTTCTTGGTACCCGGTATATAGGATAGGGTAAAATTAAACCTCGAAAAGAAGAGCGACCACCGGGCTTGTCGGGGCATTCAGTCTCTTGGCTGAGGCTAGATAGGCTAGATTGTGGTGATCGGTGAGGATCCTGATGGGATGAGCGGACCCCTCGAGGAGGTATCGCCACTCTTGCAGAGCTAACTTAACAGCCAGCAACTCTCTATTTCCAGTGTCATAGTGTCACGGTTTGTTAAGACTCTCAGATGCAAAGTTAGGTAAAAACACAACTTTATTGAAAAGTTTAAGACAACCCCATAGGGTATCATACACACTCATACATATATACTACAACAAATATAAAGGCGCTGGGATATATACTATAGCCCCCACCACAGGGTAAGATTCAAAACCAAGCGAGAGGAGAAAAAAAAAAAAAAAAAAAAAATATATATATATATATATATATATATATATATATATATAATCACATATAATACACACTGAAATAATCAATAAGAGCCAAATAATAAAGTTGAAAACTTCAAATAAGTCACTTATCTCCTATCAATACCAATGGAATATAGATGAAATGGCATGAAAGATGAATATGACAGTAAATGGGATGGATAAGGAATGAGTCACTATTTTATAGTCCTGCAGACACCAGCCTTCCAGAAAATCTCTCCATGCAGCACCTCAACGAAGAATCTCCATCCTCATAAACCTATATGCACATATAATAAAGCGCAAAGAGAGACAATCTAAAGGCGGAGTTTATTCTTATGTGACAAGCGCACTCAAGTAAAAAACTGATGCCGGTGCACCTTGGCTCTTCATTGGTTAGTGATGTTGCACAGGCAGGCTTGGGTGTGCATATTCTGTTGTGCGGACATAGATCCTCTAGGGATTGATGGGTTGTTGCTGGTTGTCAAGCACTTATGTGTGGGTCACAGACATCTGAAATGTGGTTCCTTGGCATTACAGGGGTTAATTTTGCCTTTGCTGTCATCGTGCTATGTGCTAGGTGTTGTGTTTGTTTGTTTCCTTCTTGGGTGTTTTCGATGTGGGATTTTACCTGTTGTTGTGTGCTGTATGCCAAAAAACTAGGCGCAGGATTACCATGTTGGCATTCATGGCACAGAAATGAATCACAAATGGGTAGAGCTGTTCCATTGATCTCAATGAGTGAAATATTATCGGCCATTGTCATCCTTTAGCGCACGCTAGTTGTTCATAGCACAGGTTACTGTGATTGCAAAACTACCATTGGCTATTTTGTTTTTTAATGGTTTGAATTGGATGGAGCTCTCAACCTGCTAACAATTTTTTCAAGGCATATGTTTACTGTAGGACTCACAACTTTTACTTTCAGCTATTGATTTCTCCACTTCAGCAGGAAATAATATTGCAGCAGGAACTCTTGTAGTCATAGAAACAATAGGCGAAATATGGCAAAGTTCTTACTGGAAATTTATTGCAGTTGCAAAAATGAGAAAATGTTATGTATTGTCTATGGGCACGAAGTTTCATGAGAAAAATGGGAACTTGCTGGGGGGTATTGTGTGAAAATTCCTGCAGAAATTTATTTTGCTTTTCGCCCATCTGTAGTCACAATTACATTTAGAACACAGGGAAAGCAGGGTACATGCATAATATCACCTATTCTCAAGGTGGCTATTATGTTGGAGCCATATTGAGCATACATAAAACCAGCTTTCAAGGAGCAGGGTAAAAGCCATTCCTCTGTTACTTGCTCTTATTTACTTACTACATCTATGGCTTTGTGGGATTGTCTCTCAAAATTCTGCATGCACAAGGTTGCATGTCGTTGGTTTGGGCTATCCTGCTGCTTCGTTTTACTCATACTGCCAGGAACAAAGGCAAGATTACTGGCTGTCGTCTGATACTATAAGCTAATGTGTGTGAACAGTCACAGTTATATAGTCTGTACTCTTCTCACTTGTCCACATATCTGTTGTCAGGTGGCTTTTCTTGCCATATTAGCTTTCTAGCCCTTTGTCCTCCATGCACTAACCACCTGCTTGTATAATCCGGTTTTAGATATGCCAGAGAGAAGAGACACATGACATCAGTTCACTAAATCCTCAGCTTTCTACAAAAGAATAAAGCAACATGTTCACTGACAACAAAGCTCACAGTAAACTGTGCTTTTCTCAAAGTGATTTTTTTATAAGTGACCAGCTGGTGCATCACAGCAGCTGAAAAGTGGTATTATATACTGATTTTGGGTTTGCAGCCTAACCTGCAATAAGAAGGTTAAAAGGTTAAACTTGAAAAGGTTCTTTAGTCTGGGGAGTGTGTGCAATTAGTTAAGGGTGGAGTTTGTAAGCAGTCACCTGTGTTGGTCTGTATAAAACAATTGTCAGAACTCACAGAGCTTGCTAACAGTGTTTTTTTTATAATTGACCAGTGGGTGCATCACAGTAGTTAGTGCAACACAGGAGTTAGAGAAACAAGGTAATTTAATTGTTTAAGGACTCACATTCGCACCATACATGATGAGCAAGCTTAGAGATGTCACTCAGTGCACATCTTGTCATGTGTATGCATGCTTAGAACAGCACTTCCTGGGTCCATATTTCTGTGGAAAGTGTGAGCAAGTAGCCTCTCTGGAAGCTCAGATTGGTGCTCTGGAGAGTCATATTGCAACACTGAGAGATACTGACAAACTTGAGAGGAGCCTCTTGCTCACTGAGCAGAGTTTAGCTGGGTCACCTAGCAAAGAGGGAGGAGATCAGCCAGAAGAGAACCAGGCACATAGTTGGGTGATGGTTATAATTGGTTCTAGTGGGGGAGGAAGAGGTAGAGGGCAGCCAGTCCTGAGTTTTTCAATCCCAACAAATTTGCTCATTTAATTGAAGATGTTGGGGAGACAGAAGTGAAATTGCTGGAAAAAACTGTTCTCCCTAACAGCTGCTATAACAGCTCCTCTAGCACAGAGGGGATCCAGAAGAAAGAGAAGCCTACACAGTTTGTGGTGGTAGGTGACTCTATTATTAAGAGATCAGATAGGGTAATATGATCGTAGCAGCCAAATGGTTTGCTGTCTCCTGGGTGCCCGGGTTCAGCATGTTGCAGACAGAGTGGACAGGTTATTGGGAGAGACTGGAGAGGATCCAGCTGTCTTGGTGCATATTAGTACCAATGACAAAGTAAGAGGAAGATGGAGAATCCTAAAAGGTAATTTTAGGCATTTAGGGAGTAAGATTAGGTAGTATTCTCAGAGATAATATCTGTGCCGTGTGCTACACCAGAGAGACAGCTGGAGATTATGAAGCTTAATGTATGGCTGAAGCCTTGGTGTAAGAAGGAGGGCTTTGGGTTTTTAGAGCACTGGGCTGATTTTGCTTTGGGGTACAATCTCTATAGTAGGGATGGATTGCACCACAATGCAAGAGGGTCTCATGCTTGGGGAGAGGATGACTAGATGGTTGGAGGCAATTTTTAACTAGGAAGGGGGGAGGGGACACTGAATGCCGGGCTAGACAGTATAGAAAGGGAAGGTTGATATAGTTAGTAACCAGGTGGGTGGATCTGGGGTCTGGGTTAATACAGATAATAAGGAGAAGCCTACAAACCACATTAAAATGAAATCACAAATGGAACATTGCAGTGGTATTAATTTTATGGTTGCAAATGTCAGAAGTTTAACAGGTAAAACAGGGGAATTGGAACTGGTAACTGAAATTGAAAACTATGACTTGATTGGCATAACAGAAACATAGTGGGATAATACACATGATTGGTCAATCAGTTTGGAGGGCCACATGTTGTTTATAAAGGAGAGGTCAAATAAAAGAGGTGGTGGGGTATGTCTGTATATCAAACCAGCATTATTGCCTCATTTGCCAGAAGATATATGTGATGACAGTAGTGTACATGTGGAATCCTTGTGGGTTGAAATAGTCAATGGGAGTAAACCTGCCCAGAAAATGTTAGTGGGTATTTGTTACAAACCACCAAACATGACCTTGAAGAATCACAGCTATTAATGCAAATAGAAAAGGCTTCTCAAATGTGGAGAACTATAATTATGTGGGATTTTAATTATCCAGAAAGAGATTGGAAAAATGAAACAACTAATTCTGCTAAAATAAGTAAGTTTCTGAACTTGTTGAATAACAACTTTTTGTCTCAACTAGTACAGACCTCAACCAGAAGGAATTTGTGTCTGGATCTGGTAATAACTAACACTGAAGAGCTTATTTCTTACATCCAAGTAAGGGAGCACTTGGGGAATAGTGACCATAACATGGTATCATTTGAGATTAATTCAAAAAAGCAATTTAGTATGGGTTCCACCAAAACACTGAATTTTAAAAAGGCCAACTTTAGCAGGTTTAATGCATCCCCTTGTCACATTGACTGGGATGGAATATTTTCTGAAAAAACACAGAAGGTAAGTGGAATGCCTTCAAAACAACATTACAAAAATATACATATAAATTTATACCCTTTGGAAACAAATACAAAAGAAGCAAATTAAAACCAATGTGGCTAACCAGTAAAGTAATTCATGAAATAAATAACAAGAAAGTGGTATTTAAACATTATAAAGCTGAGGGATCAGCAGAGGCATTTGCAAAATACAAAGATGCCAACAAAACCTGTAAAAAGGTGATTAAATTAGCTAAATTGGAGAATGAAAAAAATATTGTTAAGGAGAGCAAGAGCAACCCCCAAAAATTCTTTAAATATAATAATGACAAAAAATTAAACTCTGATAATGTTGGGTCTTTGTTATCTGAAATAGCTGAGATGGTCAGTGGGGACAGAGAGAAAGCAGATATTTTAAATAATTTCTTCTGTTTTTACCAAGCAAGACCCGATGGACAAGAAACTTCAAACTACTTTTACAGAACAGTCACAGCAAACATGGGATTGGCATACACAAGAAAAAGTGTTAAAACAATTAAATGGTGTTAAGGCAAATAAAGCCCCAGGGCCGGGTAGTACACACCCAGGGGTACTTAAAGAGCTAAGCTGGGCCCTGGCCAGACCGTTATTTTTGATTTTCAGGGATTCTTTTATTTCAGCTATGGTTCCAACGGATTGGCGTAAAGCAGATGTGGTGCCCATATTTAAAAAGGGATTAAAATCCCAGCTGGGAAATTACAGACCTGTAAGCTTGACATCTGTGGTGGGGAAACTGTTTGAAGGGTTGTTAAGGGAATATATTCAGGAATTGAATCATAGAGGATTAGGGGCAAATGTCTGTGCATGGAGTGGAAATTGGATGAAAGACAGAATGCAAAGAGTGGTGGTGAATGGGAAGTTCTCCAATTGGACAAATGTGATAAGTGGAGTACCTCAGGGATCTGTCCTGGGTCCTCTATTTTTATTAATGATCTCCCAGTGGGCATAGGGAGCCAAGTATCAGTGTTTGCTGATGATACAAAATTAAGTAGGGTAAAAAAGCCTGAACTGGATGTATCTTCATTACAAGAGGATTTGGACAAATTGAGTAACTGGCAGGCAAATGGCAGGCACAGTTTTCCTCTGTAGTGTTGGATTGAGATTTTGTCATTCAGCTAATTTCTGATCAACCATGTAATCATCTTTCTCACTCACGACTACATCTGTATCCAATTCAAAGATAATGGCGGCACTCCAAAATGCAACTGAAGCAGACTCTTTAAAATCAAAAATCATTTATTCCAAAAATATAAAAAGTTGAGGTGAGACAAAAACACAGATGACAGGACCTACAAACCTGCCTAATGAGTTTTGTTCTCTATCTACCTCTTGCTCATAGACTCAAAGTTACTGTCAAATAACAAACATATATAGGTAAACTAAAAACAATCAAGTGTGCCTGTTTAAGGTGTTTGACTGAGGAAATGGACAGACCAGTGAGTGAACCTGCTCATTTCAACCCCATACTCAGGCATTCAAAGAAAAGTTATCAGATATATAGTACAAAGATGCTGCTGCGTATATGCTCACTGGGTACTAAAATGACCTCCAGTAACAAAAATTCAAAATAGCCTCCAACCAAACATACCAATGAATATAAATGTAACATGTAAGTCTGAAAAGTGACAATTTAAAAAATCAGAAAATGTCAAAGAAGCTAACAATATATGATAGTATACTATATCAGATTCATATAATATGGCTAATATCCCATTCTGAATTGAGACCTTGCGGGGAACTGGTTTTGAGCTGAAAGATCCAATATGCCTCTCTTTTGTTTATGAGATCCAGTACATTTCCAACTCTCCATGGCAACTTAACTTTCTCTATTCCTTGAAAAGAGCAAGAACTTAGATCGCCCCTTGTTTCTGGCTAACATGATTAGCTATTGCAGAAGTGTGTTCTTCCTTTGCTATGTGTTATAAATGTTCTTGATTTTATAGGGGGCGAATAGTATGATCCACATGTTGGAGTAAACAAATTAGAGCAAGTGAAAAGGTAAACTATATGATGGGTATTGCAGTTTATATAATCTAAGATCCTATAAATCACCCCATCCACTGTAAAATCTTTAGAGATCTGAGAAACTCGGCAACATTTATAAGATCTTTAGAGATCTGAGAAACTCCCACATTTATAAGAGCCAGCAGCAGTTGACCATTATGACCTGCACGTTTACTAAATAAAAACTTGGAGAGAAAGATTTGCCCACTATAGCACCATGTCTAGCCGTAAAACTGCATCCATCCTTAAGGATCTTACCTAGAATGAGATCAGCGTGCAACATGGGCAACAAAGACTTAACCAAAGTACAAATCTGAGAGTACCGAGGGTTATATGTGGTGATAAACCTAACTTGATTTGCTGAATCCTTTGATTAATAGAATGATTGGAAGTAGCAATTCAGCCCTAGATTTAATAGAGGCAAAATCAAAAGCCTTAATCAGAGTCCGCTCTTCATAACCACCGTTATTAAATATAGCAAACAGATCACCAAATACCAGTTCAAACTTGATACATAGAACAATTATGGTGTAACCTTAAAAACTGGCCCCTGGGTATGTTATAAATCAAATGGTGGGGGTGTGAAGGGAGAGCATGTAGTACACTCTTTCCAGCAATTGGTTTTCTGTAATAGTAATCTCAACCCTACCTGATTAAAAATCTCCCCTAAGAGTGAGATCCAAAATAGAGATAGCAATCCTTTGATATTTATATATGAATTTAAGATTCATATTATTTGAATTCAAATGAACAATAAAGGAAGCAATCTCTGATTCAGATCCCACCCAAATAAAAAGATCTATATATCCTTTTCCTGAAATCATCACATTCACAACCCCCAAAGATGTGGGTAGACTCCCACCACCACACATACAGGTTGTCGAGAGATGTTGCAAAAGCAGCCCCCATAACTGCTCCATATCTCTGGAGGTAGAAGACGCCATCGAAGGAGAAGAAATTGTGGGACAGAAAATACTCTACAGCTTGCATTAAAAAAAACAATTAAAGGATAGAATTTGGACAAATGGTAATATAAGGCCTCTAGTCCTAATGAGTGTGGGATGGAGGAGTACAAAGCCGTAACACTGGCTGATAGCCAAGAATAATCCTTCCTCCACGTCAGACCAATCATATGTTGTAGTACTTGATTTGTGTCCCATAGGAACCCAGGTAGCCTATCTACCAAAGGGAGCAAGTTCTGATCTACTCATATAGAACATGGCTCATTCAATGAGCCAATGCCCAAAGAAGAGGAGGATGCAAGAGGGATATATTGTAGACCTACATCATCATTTTAGTAATTATTAGGTCATCCCCAGCATCACCCATCACTTTTTCCCCATTTGTTTTATATTCCTCTAGGCTCTTAGAGGTGTCAAACAATTTTTTTCAATTTTTCCCAAATAGGTATTTTCAGATTCGCTCCTACTATCAGGACAGGTGCATGAATTGGTTGAGCTGCTACACCTTCTTTCACTATGCCACTAGCACTGGAATTTGACTCATTGTCATCTGCCGTATTTTTAGATGGTTTATTAATAGTGCTGGTGGTGGTGGACATTTTGTGGGGCTTTGACAAACTGCCTTGTCACCATAATTTATTGCACTCACTTCAGCAACCATGGCTGCAGTCAGTTTTGGACTACTACTTTACTCACCTTTCCCTGCACTGCTCCTAATCCTTTTACCCTTTCCCTACTCCTTGTGTGTTTGCTGGACATTACTCAACTACTGTATGTGGTTTTAATGTAAAGTACACAATATAACTGACTGTGTGTGATGTCTTGTTTTGGATCTCTACAAAATACTCTATCTCATCAAGTATCAGTCTGCCTCAGTCACAGCTCACATCAGGGTCCCTGTCAGCTGTCACCTATCAATTTTGGTTTTTATTTTTTTTTTTTTTACATCAACCGACATCTCTGTCCCTTTCACTGTCAACAACAAAAAAACATACTCCCTATACAACTACTTATTTTCATAACTCCCCCAGCATTCAGATAACAGCCTAATCAGGAATAAGTGTGGGATAATGGTCCCATTGTGTTCCCATGAAAAAATCCAACTTAAACAAAGCCCTTCAAATCTTCGCCTTTTTGCCTATTGACAAAATCTTTTCACTATTTTTTTCAATGGCTATAAACTTCCCACTCATTTACTTACATGTACTTTATGTTGTTGATCCAAAAACATGACATTTCCAGGAAGTGAAACATAACACAAGCAGCTAGAGAGAGACAAAGAGGGTGCTAGGCTGTTTTGCAGTGCTTTATTTAGCAAACTCAAGGCAGCAGAGGATTACAGTGTGATATCACAATGAGCACCTTAAAAATAAAAGGGGGAGCTGGAAGTACCATGATGTATCCAATGAGTCTGAGGAGGAGGAGGAAGTGACCAACAACAGCATAGAAGAGTCTGGAAGCCATGATTCCCCAGACCCAAAGATGCCCAGCACTCTGGCACCCTCTCTTGATATCTGGAGGAAATTTATTAGGAAACCATCAAAGAAACATGAAGATCTGGGTAGCCGTGAGAGCAGCACAGGTCGGGTACCTGTGCCTGCTGCTACTGCTGTAAGTGTGCCTTCCGATCAGGAGGAGATGATGGCAAGTGTGATAGCAGGGGACTAGTCACAGATATCATCCCCAAGCAGTCCCACTTCTACTACCACACAGCACCTAGAGACTCCGAGTGTTGGGGGTGAGGGCGGGGGTGATGGTGAAGGTGATGATAGTGAAGCAGCTGGATGAGGACCAGCATGTCCACATTAGATCCTCCTGCTGAAGTGGAAGGGGAAGTGATGATGCTGAGCACACAGACTAGTGGTCAGGGGAGCCCACAACATCACCCGGACCCTGTGATTCCCCTTCCCCCTAGCATTGTGCTTCTGGGACATGATACTGAGGAAGGCAGAACTTGCTAGCAGCAGTAATTCCATCAGCACAGATCAGCTGCCCATGCCTGCTGCTAGTTCTGTCAGTCTGCCTTCTTCACCTGTACAGATGGCAAGTGTGATAGTAGGGGACCCTCTGTCACATTTGTCATCATCGGCATCCAGTGAGACTCTCATAGAATAGCAGCAGCAATGAGGAACTGGTGTGGTGGTGATGAGGGTCATTATGGAGCAGCTGGGGTTGAAGAGACATTAATGACCTTTTATAGGCAAAAGCAAGAAGGAATGGGAGACCGGGATACAAATTGGGATGGGCATCACCACCACTAGCAGCAGTGAGATTGCAGTGTTTGCTGAATTTGCTACTACTGTAATTCCTGCTGCTGCTGAGTTGCAACAGCAGTAGGATGATGATAAGCAGGCTAGCATGCCACAGACCACTGTGGACACATTGAGTATGGGGTCCAACAGTACTTATGTGGGACTAGAGGACCAAGAGGAGTATTGATGCTGGCAAGTAGAACCTACTTACCAGCATCAATACTCCTCTTGGTCCTAGTTGTAGTGATTATTCTGAGGCAGGAGAAGAATCCTCTGCCACAGCCAGTGAAGGAGCTTGTGAAGAAGAAGAAAGAGGCCATCCTTCTCCACCTAGAACTATTTTTCTCTTGGTGCAAGCACAGTGCAGTCATTAGCAAACGGCACTGTGCACAATTTGTGACAAGTCAGTGAAAAGGGGAAAGGAAGGAACGCACCTTGGCACCCATCACACATATGAAACATAGACACCATGACAGTTATATGAAGTATGTTAAAGTGAAACCCCCAGGAAAGAATTTGGGTACCACTGTTTCTGTACACCCTGATACTCCCCAAAGTCAACAAGAGGTGAGGTAGAAATCAAATCGTAGAATAGAGAAACCCAGCCAGAGCCTGAAAATTTGATTGTGATCAAAACATCTAGCTCGTCATCACCTTCTCACTCTAGGGTTCAGCCATGGGAAGATTTAACTATATCTTCTGGTGATCCACCTCATTCACTGTTACCTCTCCCACCAACTGATAGTCATTCTACAGATGTCAGGATATGGTAGTTCATGTCCACCCATTGCACACTGTGTGGTGCACTGATCACACATGGAAATGTGGTGGAGGATATTCATAAAAAGGGCACTAAGCATCATCTGAGGAGATTCAATCCCACAGAATATGATAAAGTATTGGCAGGGAGGGCACATCATTACTATTAAAAATGCAAGCTGTCACTTCCTCTTAGCGGGGAGTGGACAAGGGATATAGTGACAGCAGCAGTACTGGATGATTGGATGATTTCATTGGGACCCTAAACGTCATGGTGTTTGGATAGAGTTGTGCCAGATGTTTGATGTGAGTGCAGATGTGCCCATTGTTCTCAGTCTTTCCCTTATTTACTACGCATACTATGCACATTGCAGTTGCTGGTGAGAGGTACAGTTCCTTCCTGCTCTCAAGGGAAAAATTTATATTCCAACAACACAATTGTAAATGCTGCAATGACACTGGGGCATTTGCCACTGGCCACCATAACATAACCTGCTGGCACAAGGCCAGTAGGGCATATTTTTTTGTCAGAGCTTGTCTTTCAACACATACCAGAGGCCTATAATAAAACCTATTTTTTGGGAGCTTGTTTCTAACAAGCCTAAGTCCTACAAATCACTGGTTCCTTGGGGCTTGTGACACTAAAAAGCCAAATTACATAGTTACATAGTAGTTTAGGTTGAAAAAAGACTTGCGTCCATCAAGTTCAACCCTTTCCGTATTCCTTTTTACTGTTGTTTATCCTAAAGAAGGCAAAAAACCCTCATTACAGCAATTTCACATTTTGCTTTGAATGGGATGGGTAGGGGTTCCTTTTTGATTCCAAATGACAATCAGATTTCTCCTTGGATCAATAAGCACTAAAAATGATCTCTGATTCCTCAGGGCTTGTGACACTAAGAAGCTGAATTGATATAAATTATCTCTGATTCCTCAGGGCTTGTGAAGCTAACAAGCCTGGATGAAAAAAATGATATCTGATGTGATTGCTCAGGGCTTGTGAACCTAACAAGCCTGATAGATAAAAATGATCACTGATGTGATTCCTCAGGGCATGTGAAGTTAACAAGCCTGATAGATAAAAAATTAACTCTGGTGTGATTCCTCAGGGCTTGTGATGCTAACAAGCCAAAGTCCTACAAATCAATGTTTCCTCAGGGCTTGGGCCTAACACAAGCCTAAGTCCTACAACAAATCAATGTTTCCTTAGGGTTTGTGCAAAACAAATCTAAGTCCTACAGATCGATGTTTCCCCAGGGCTGGGGCATAACACAAATTTAAGTCCTACAAAAAAATCAATGTTTACTCAGGGCTTGTGCATCTAATAAGTCTAAGTCGTACAAGTCAATGTTTCTTCTATCCCCCCAATCCCAGTCAACAATGCCCTCCAAAAAAAATTCCCTGTTCAATTGTTTCTTTCCCCAGTTTCCAGCAACATAGACACCCTCCTATGACCCCTTTTATACCATGTCTTATTCTTTTTTTTTTTTTTTTTTATTAAGACACCATACAATACAAAAGACAATTATTACAATCTCATTATAAAATCTTTACATAGCGTTTACATATCACAAGCACATATTTATACACAACACAAATTAAGTATAGAGTTCCAATTAAAATCTCCTCCTATCTCTACGACTCAACTAGTTTCTGGATCAAATTGTCCCATAATTCCAAAACCTCCAAACCTTTAATACTATTCCGCAACAATTCTCTTTCCATCTTACATTGCCAAACCGTATGTTGCTTTACTTCTTCCCAAATTGGGACTTGAGATGTTTTCCAACGTTTCGCAACAGACAGTTTGGCCGCTGTCAAAATATGCAACATCATTTTCTTTTTCCATTTATTCATCTTAGGAATATCCAGGTGTAGTAGAGCTACTTCAGGAGTTGGCATTAAAATAACTCCATTTATATCTGATATTTTCCGAAAGATCATTGCCCAAAATTCTTCTAAACCCGGGCAGCTCCACCACACATGAATATAATTCCCCTGAGAATATTCACATCTCCAACACAATTTAGATGTCCCCACATACATTTTCCCCAACTTAGCTGGCACCAGATACCACCGATTACTGACCTTGTAGCATACTTCTATCAAATTAACACAGTGAATATTCCTACTTACTAACCTTAATGCCAAATTCCATTCTTCATTTGTGATTAATCTTCCTAAATCCCGTTCCCATCTCTTAACTACCGGAAACTCAACACTCAGACTATCCCAATATTTAGAACACCTCCTTAATAAATTTCTCTCTAAATCACCCTGCATCAATTCCATCAATCTCATGATCTTACTAGATATTTCTCCTTTACATAAATATTGGTGTATAAAATTTGAAACCCTAATAAAATTAAATATCTCTTTACCACCCAAATTAAAATTTAAGAAGGGTTTTACTTTATCTCCTGCTACAAGGTCCGCAATGGTATCCAGTCCTGCATCTCCCCATGAATTTAAATTTATATCCATTAAATACCTAGATAATGACAATATTGGGGTAATCTCTAATATCTTAGATTTTAATCCTAACCCTTTCCTTATTTCTGTCCAATCTCGGGATAAATCTTTTAAAATTTTTGATGTTGTTTCTAACCTCTTATTCAAGCTCCTAGGATCCCAAAAAAATGCAAATAGATCCCCACCTTCTACACTTCCCTTTTCAATCAAATACCATTTTTCTAGCTTGGATGACGGATGTACTGTCACAATAACATGTAGTAATCTACTTACTTTATAACTTTTCCCTATATCAGGGTATGACATACCGCCATCTCCTGTTCTTAATGATAAATATTTCCGTGCCATTCGTGGATGTTTACCTTGCCATATAAATCTGTCTATAGCAGACTGGATCATCACTAACCAACTTCCCGGCATTGCTACTGGTAACATTCTCAGTATATAGAGCCATTTTGGCATGATATAACTCCTAATGCAATTCACCCTTCCCCACCAGGACAAAAACATGCCTTTCCATTCCTTCAAATTTTTTTGCATCCATTTATATGTATTCATAAAGTTTATTTCCATACATTCCTTATACTTCCCCGTTATATATATACCCAGATATTTCAAATGATTTGTTACCCACGTAAAATTATACTGTTCTTGCAACCTTAATTTTAATTCTTGTTCTATATTCATCATTAAACATACTGTCTTCTCTATATTCAGCTTATAACCTGAGAACTTAGAATATTCCTCAATTTCCAACATCAGATTTCTCAAAGAGCTTCCTGGATCTTCTATAGTTACCAAGATATCATCCGCATACATTGGTAATTTAAAATCATTTGAAGCTATATTATAACCCTTAATTGCTATATTCCCCCTTATCCTGTTCACCAAGGGTTCCAAACTTAGAATATATAATAACGGGGAAAGAGGACAACCCTGACGCGTTCCATTATAAATTGAAAACCAACCAGTACAAAAACCTGGGCTCCTCACCCTAGCCCGCGGACAGGAATATAATGCCTTTATAGCTTCCAAAAATTGTCCATGAAACCCATAACCACCCAAAATTTCAAAGAGGAAATCCCACCTGACCCTGTCAAATGCCTTCTCTCCATCTAATGACAGGGCCAGGAGGGGTCTACCACTTCTCTCCGTCATTTCTATAATATCTAAAACTCTTCTTATACTACTTCTAGATGTTCTCCCACTTACAAAACCCACCTGGTCCTGTTCAACCAAATCTGAAATGACCATCTTCAATCTATTGGCAATTATTGATGAGTATAATTTAATATCCGCATTCAAAATTGAGATAGGGAGATAGTGCTTTACTGCCCATGGGTCCTTATCTTGTTTCAATATAGGTGAAATATTAGCTCTCAATAACTCCTCTGGTATTATCCCTTGACTCATTATCTCATTAAAAGCTTCATACAAATCTTGTATCACATATTTCCCCATAATCTTATAAAAAATTTCACTGAACCCATCCGGTCCTGGTGCTTTATATAATTTTGAATTATCTATTACCTTCTTCAGCTCATCTATATCTATTGGTTGATTCAGTCTCTCACACTGTTCAATAGATAGTTTTGTTAGTCCCAATGAGGCAATATATCGTCTCAATTGATCTTTTTGCTCAACCATTGGGAGATTATACAACTCCTCAAAAAAGTTTTTTAAATTCGCTCCTATTTCCTCAGGATCCAGCAGTATTTTATTATTTACTATTAACTTAGTAATCCTTTTATACGCCTTCTCATGTTTTAATCGTTTAGTCAGCTCTTTACTTGCTCTGTTACCAGAGCTATACCATTTACTTTTAAGAAACTCTAATTTCTTCGATGCTTCTTCTATCAAAAGATGATTTATTTGATCTTGTAACATCTTTATCTGATTTTTATATAGCATTGAAGGAGTAATTTTATTTAAATTTGATTTTTCTGCTAGCTCTATATATAATGCTGTAATACCCGACTGTCTCTTTTTAATGCTTTCAATCTCCAGTTTAATTAAATGGCCACGGATGACACTCTTATACGCACACCAAGTCCATGCCGCAGAGACTTCATTATGCCTGTTTTCCTCAAAATATTTCTCTGTCACATCCACTATATATGACAGATGCTTCTTACTTCTCAAGACTCCCCTTTTAAATTTCCAATCTGCTCTTACCCTCTTATTGTTATCTCTTAAGTCCATAATCACCATATTATGGTCTGACCATGTCATTTCTTTAATATAAATACTCTTGATCTCTTGTATTATTCCCCTATCTCCAAGGATATAATCTATCCTTGAATAGGTATTAAAATTATATGAAAAACAGGTATAGTCCCTCTCCGCGGGATGGCGAATACGCCAACAATCATACAACTCATTATCCTGCATAATTTTCAAAAATTTCCTTGAATCCTGCTGGATTATTCCACATTTTTTCTGTCCTAAACCACTAGATCTATCCATTATTGGGTCTGCCATCACATTGAAATCCCCTAACCATATAATCCTGCCCATTTTCACTTTATTTATCTTATCCAACATTCTATTAAGATATGAAATTGTCCTTTTATTTGGGGCATACACATTAATTATCGTAAATAACATATTGTTAATCTTACAAACAACTATAATATATCTGCCTTGATCATCCAATTCTTGAAACTTTATTTCCACTGTCAATGTATTGGCAAATAGTATAGCTACCCCCCTTTTCTTTTTTATATAGGACGCTTCTATCAGCGTAGGAAAGAACCTGGAGTTAAAACTCCGCTTAGATCCAACCTTCCAATGTGTTTCTTGCAGCCCACAAACATGTATGTATGGCTTTGTGAAAGACAAGTCTTGTCAAACTAACTTGATAGCATTTTATGAAAAAGTGAGTAATAATATAGATGCGGGAGCGGCGGTTGATATGATCTATTTAGACTTTGCCAAGGCATTTGATACAGTTCCACACAAGAGGTTACTGTACAAATTGAATGAAATAGGCCTAGGGGAAAATGTTTATGTGTGGATTGGAAATTGGCTGAAAGATAGAATGCAAAGAGTGGTAGTAAATGGCAAGTTCTCCATTTGGATAAACGTGGTAAGTGGAGTACCTCAGGGATCTATCCTGGGTCCTCTTCTTTTTAATTTGTTTATTAATTACCTCCCAGAGGGCATAGGGAACCATGTATCAGTGTTTGCCAATGACACATAATTAAGTAGTGTAATAAAGTCTGAACTGGATGTGTCTTCATTACAAGAGGATTTGGACAAATTGAGTAACTGGGCAGGCAAGTGGCAAATGAGATTCAATATAGACAAGTGTAAAGTTATGCATTTTGGGTATAATAATAAAAATGTAACATATAGTTTAAATGGTGTTTCTCTGGGGAAATCTACAAATGAAAAGGATTTTTTTGGAGTAATGGTAGACAATAGACTTAGCAGTAGCATGCAGTGCCAATAAGATATTGGCATGTATTTAAAGGGGTATTGACTCAAGAGAGGAAGATATAATTATGCCTCTTTACAGGTCCATGGTAAGACCCCACTTAGAATATGCTGTTCAATTCTGGGCGCCCTTTCTGAAAAAGGACATTATGGAACTAGAAAGAGTGCAGAGGAGGGCTACAAAACTAGTAAGTGGAATGGAAAGTTTTAGTTATGAAGAGAGGCTAGAAAAGTTAAACTTGTACACACTAGAGAAACGGCGTCTTAGAGGGGATATGATAACACTATATAAATATGTTCAGGACCCATACAAAGGGCTCTCCAAAGACCTGTTCATTAATAGAACAGTACACAGGACAAGGGGGCCACCCGCTTAGACTTGAGGAAAGGAGATTTAATCTACAACAGCCGAAGGGTTTCTTTACAGTAAGGACAATAAAGGTATGGAATTCACTGCTTGAGGAGGTGGTGCTATCGAAAACATTAGATGCCTTTAAAAGGGGCCTGGATACTTATTTAAAAAAGCACAACATAGAGGGCTATGTACGTTAGTATTGGGATGAATATTTAGTTGGGGCTCGTTGATCCAGGGAGAAATCTGATTGCCATTTGGAATCAAGAAGGAATTTTTTCCCCCCCATTCAAGGCAGAATTTTAAATTGCTAATTGAGGGATTTTTTTTGGTAAACAGGAATAGGAAAAGGTTGAACTACATGGACGCAAGTCTTTTTTCGACCTAAATTACTATGTTACTATGTTACTATGAGGGAGGGACAGCCAAACTCAGCTAACAAGTTGAGGTTGCTGAAGGCAGTTTAATGTCAAAAGTTATATATCCATGGCAAGACTGAGCACAGCAACAAGATACAAGGTAGTTATACTGTATCAGCAAGGTCTCTCAAAGGCAGAATTTACAAGGCGGAGATTTCCAGGTGTGCTGTCCAAGCTCTTTTGAAGAAGCACAAAGAAATGGGCAACATGGAGGACCATAGATGCATTGCTCATCCAAGGAAACATAGTGCAGCAGATGAAAGACACATTATGCTTACTTCCCTTTGCAATCGGAAAATGTGTAGCAGTGCCATCAGCTCAGAACCCTGGTACACCCATCTACTGTCCAGAGGTCTGGTCAGAAGTGGTCTTCATGGAAGACTTGTGGCCAAAAAGCCATGCCTCCGACATGGAAACAAGGCCAAGCGACTCAACTATGCACGAAAACACAGGAACTGGAGTGGATAAAAATGGCAGCAGGTGCTCTGGACTGAGTCAAAATTTGAAATATTTGGATCTAGCAGAAGGTAGTTTGTTTGCTGAAGGGTTAGAGAGCGGTGTCAACATGAATGTCTACAGGCAACAGTGAAGCATTGTGGAGGTTCCTTGCAAGTTTGGGGCTGCATTTCTGCAAAGGGAGTTGGTGATTTGGTCAGAATTAATTGTATCCTCAATGCTGATAAGTACAGGCAAATACTTATCCATCATGCAGTACCATCAGGAAGGCATCTGATTGGCCCTAAATTTATTCTGCAGCGTGACAACGACTGCAAACATATAGTCAAAGTCATTAAGAACTATCTTAAGAGTAAAGAAGAACAAGGAGTCCTGGAAGTGATAGTATGGCCCCTACAGAGCCCTTATCTCAACATCATAGAGTCTGTCTGGGATTACATGATGCAACTGAGGCTGCTTAAATCCACAGAGGAACTGTGGTTAGTTCTCCAAGATGTTTGGAACAACCTACCTTCCAAGTGATTGATATATATATATATACTGTATATATATATATATATATATATATATATATATATATATATATATATATATACAGTTAGGGAAAAATTATTTGATCCCCTGCTGATTTTAATGGTAGGTTTATTTGAACAATGAGAGACAGAATAACAACAAAAAAATCCTGAAAAACACATTTCAAAAAAATTGATTTGCATTTTACTGAGTGAAATAAGTATTTGACCCCTTTGCAAAACATGACTTATTACTTGGTGGCAAAATCCTTGTTGGCAATCACCGAGGTCATACATTTCTTGTAGCTGGCCACCAGGTTTGCACACATTTCAGGAGAGATTTTGTCCCACTCCGCTTTGCAGATCCTCTCCAACTCATTAAGGTTTCAAGGCTGACGTTTGGCAACTCGAACCTTCAGCTCCCTCCACAGATTTTTTATGGGATTAAGGTCTGGAAACTGGCTAGGCCACTCCAGAACCTTAATGTGCTTCTTCTTGAGCCACTCCTTTGTTGTCTTGGCATTGTGTTTTGGATCATTGTCATGATGGAATACCCCATTTTCAATGCCCTGGCTGTGGGAAGGAGGTTCTCATCCAAGATTTGATGGTACCTGGCCCAGTCCATCATCCCTTTGATGCAGTAAAGTTGTCCTGTCCCTTTAGCAGAAAAATACCTCCAAAGCATAATGTTTCCACCTCCATGTTTGACTGTGAGGATGGTGTTCTTGGGGTCATAGACATCATTCCTCCCCCTCTAAACACAGCAAGTTGAGTTGATGCCAAAGAGCTCGATTTTGGTCTAATCTGACCACAACACTTTCATCCAGTGCTCCTCTGAATCATTCAGATGTTCACTGGCAAACTTCAGATAGGCCTGTACATGTGCTTTCTTGAGCAGGGGGACCTTGCTGGAGCTGCAGGATTTCAATCCTTCACGGCGTAGTGTGTTACCAATTGTTTTCTTGGTGACTATGGTCCCAGCTGCCTTGAGATCATTGACAAGATCCTCTTGTGTAGTTCTGGGCTGATTCCTCACTGTTCTCATGATCATTGAAACTCCACGAGGTGAGATCTTGCATGGAGCCCCAGACGGAGGGAGATTGACAGATATTTTGTGTTTCTTCCATTTGCGAATAATCGCACCAACTGTTGTCACCTTCTCACCAAGCTGCTTGGCGATAGTCTTGTAGCCCATTCCAGCCTTGTGTAGGTTTACAATCTTGTCTCTGACATCCTTGGACAGCTGTTTGGTCTTGGCCATGGTGCAGAGTTTGGGATCTGATTGATTGATTGCTTCTGTGGACAGGTGTCTTTTATACAGGTAACAAGCTGAGATTAGAAGCACTCCCTTTAAGAGAATGATCCTATTCTCAGCTTGTTACCTGTATAAAAGACACCTGGGAGTCAGAAATCTTGCTGATTGATAGGGGGTCAAATACTTATTTCACTCAGTAAAATGCAAATCATTTTATAACTTTTTTTGAAATGCGTTTTTCAGGATTTTTTTGTTGTTATTCTGTCTCTCACTGTTCAAATAAACCTACCATTAAAATTATAGACTGATCATTTCTTTGTCAGTGGGCAAACATACAAAATCAGCAGGGGATCAAATATTTTTTCCCTCACTGTATATATATATCTCCTAATAATTATTTGCTAAAAGTATGTTTGTCAGAAGCCGTCATGCACAGTAGAGAATATGGTCTGAATTCGGAGCGCCCCGCTCCATTATCAGCCACAGTGCATTCGGGTAGTCAGTACTGCGCATGACTGCAACGCAATCAACACGATCCGGCCACCAGCCAAGGTTGCTGGGTGGCACTGTGGCCCGTGTACACAGGCTTTTGAACTAATATATATATATATATATATATATATATATATATATATATATATTTCGCTGTTCACAGGAAAACAGCGGAACTAAGTTGAACCAAATTATGATTCCAGCATACACAGGATTACTTGCTGGGCATTGTACAGCAAGGTGTACCTTTGTAGGAATCCTGCAGGGTAAGGTACAGCAAAGTGTATTAGAACCACTGCAGAACATTGCACATCAAAGTTTATCAAAGCCACTGCAGGACATTGCATATCATGATGTAGCAGAAGCTCATCTGCAGGCTAATGCACAGCATAGTGTATCAGAGCCACCTGCAGGATATCACACTGCAAGATGTACTAGAATCTCTACAGGACACTGCATTGCAAGGTGTACCAGAACTTCTGCAGAACATTGCAAAGCTGGGATAGGGCATTCTATGGCAAGTGCAGCAGAACCATTGCAGGACAATTTACAGCAATGCATATCAGAACCACTAGAGGACCCTTCACTGTAAGGTACTGTAATTATGTTTACCTGGATAGCCCCTTTCTAAGGACTGCACACTCTCTTTTCTGCAAATTAAGTTTCTCCCAAGCTGTTAACCCTGTGAGTGCTGGTGTAGTTCCATGTATTCCTTACACTGGAGACTGCTTCTTTAACCTCTCACAATGTGTGGATACCATTCTGGCAGTCAAAGGGGTCAGGTCTGATGCTTCTGGGTTACTTTACTTTAAAGGGATAATAATATTGCATAATAAAAGCAGCTTCATAGTATTTGGGCCTTGGAGAGTGTTATTTCAATCCTGTCAGAGTTGTAGTTCAAGAGTAATTGAATGATAAAGTCTCCCTCTCCCGCACCTTTTACTGAAACACTGCTCAGCTCAGAGCACCAGGGAGGTGCCAAGGTATATTGCAGAGAGGGACAATCTTCAATTAATATAAGAGAAAAAGCTGAAAAATCTGACAAGGGGGGCAGAGTTTTCATTGTTGTCACAGTAAGAAGATTGCCCCTTGCTGTTATCTGTCTGGTCAAGCAATCATATTCCACATCTGAACTGAGCAGTGTTACACTAGGTAAAAGGGGAGGGAGGGGGATACTTTATCATTCAATTACTCTTGAACTACAACTCTGACAGTATTGAAATAACACTCTCTATGGCTCAAATACTATGACGATTAATTGGAGCTGCTGTTTTTGTGAAACATTACTATCCCTTTAAAGACATTTATTTATTTATATGCTATAGAAAGCCTGCTGCTTTAATGCCACTTGGATCCATCAGCCAGACCTGAATAAATTATAATTTTAGTTCACCACATTTGGTGTTGACCTCTGAACAGCAACACTGTAACACACCCATATTCATATTGGCTTAAAATCCCTTGTGCCATTATTTGCATGTTGCTCCATACAATTATTAAATGCAGATGAAATTCTGTAAAGTATGGAGTCCTTAGCTGGAAATGATTCCTTATAATTGTAGTGTATTAAATAGATACTGTACTTTGTACAGTGGAGGGATTTTTGTCATTTTTGCACACTATAATCGTGTTTAAAGTTTGGAATAAATCCTGTATGAAGATGCTACTATGCTTTTAAGTGGTACATAAAGTCAGAAAATAAAATGCCTCCATGCACCACGGCAACATTCATTGTATTTGCTTTCTCTTCTTGTAATCTCTTCATTATTTAATTGATTCTAGTAATGAGTTGCATGTGATAACATTTATTTTATTAGAAATGTATTTTGTGCTACAAAATACATGATAAAACAAACTATGTGTCAAAACATGTTTTGTGACGAAAGCTATCAATTGTGTTTTGTGACCAATTTTTTTCATGTCAAAAATGTATTTTGTGATAATAAAAACATTTTGTACAACAAAATATATTTTGTAACAAAATAATTGTTTTTTTTTTTTTTGTGGGACAAACTGTAATTTGTGGCAAAAGATTAATTTTGTGAGATCTCAATTATTTTTTCCTCAGTACTTCTTCGGACAAAATATACTGTTGACAAATGGAACCATATAGTTTTATGATCTCAAAATCAGCTGCAGAGAGAGGTGGGGTGTTCGTGGGTTGCTGCTCACCAGAGCTGATTTTCAACCTTGTTATGCCTGGTCAATGACCTTTGATAGTGACCTGGTGCCTTTAGTGTATGAGCCATTGCCTTTTTTCAGTTACTCTCTGCAATTTTTGCACTTTATCCACCAAAAATAAGGTGACCTGTTGCCTTTATTTTCTAGAAAATCACCCCTGCTGCTCACCACATCATGTAGTTAGCTTTGAATCTAATGGAGTTTGCCATTTTTTAAAAGTTTATTATGGTGAATTAAATGAATGAATTACCATGAGCATTTAGGTAAGAGGAAGACAATTCACTATGTAGAAACTCGTGACTACCATTGACTTAAAAATGGAAAATTCATACATGACATTTGCCTTCACGAGAATTAGACACCAATAAAAGAAAAACTGCCTATACAAACATAGTTTAAGTTAATCCTTTAAGGATCAGAATGTTGTAAAACATATAAATTTGCAATGCACAGTGCAACCCTCTGGTTTTTAAACTGTTATCCTCTTGTGAAGTAATGCATTGGAGATGACTGTAGCATCCAAGAAAGTTAAAATAGAAGAAATGAATTATTTTACTTTTTTCAAGTGTTGAAAAAAAATTCCACATTAGTAAATATCTTAGTAAATACAGTAGGACCTTTGTCTTTTATTTCATTTACTGGTTAATTACTCTGTTGAGAATAGGAGAAACAAAATTGACAGAAATCAATACTAATTGAGGACTTCTTAAAATACTTCATATTTTACTCACCAAACATCAGCAATGGGAGAAAGACTTTCAGTGCCATTTTCCAGCTGGTCCCAGAACAATCAGTATACTGGGAAGAGATTAGAAATCTTTATTAAGGATTTATCTATGGTTAATGAATTTAAATTTCAAAACAATAAGCCTAATATACAAAAACACAGGTGTCAGAGGTTGGCTGCACTGGTATGATGAAAAGTATTGTTAATGAAAAAAATATCTTAAAGGGCATCTATCACTCGGTTAGTTCCCTATTAGCACATATTCTCTCCTGGCAAAAGACCTGCAGATGAAACTGGAGCAACACTGTGAGTCCCGGCAGACCAATTGGGGAAGAGACTGAACTGAGGGTGCAATTCAGACTCTATCCTGAGCTTTGTAGGTCTCCATAGTTACTCTTTGTCAGTCTTGGAAGCCTGAAGTTTTAAACCTCTTGAATGCTAGAGATATCTCTATGGCTTTGCAAAGCAAGGCCTACAAGACCCCACTAGCATTCGGAGTATTAAATAACCCATTTAAACCAAAGGAAATTTTAATTGTCCTCTAGCACTGATTTGTAAATTGTGATACTAATACACCAAGGAGTTCCTGACATATAGACAGAGGGTACCTACCAAAGGGAGAACCTGTCCACTGTACATATGTGTCAGTTTGTGCCTCAGCAACATGCATGCTGTTACAGTGGCTGTGCTTGCATACTGTGGATGAGGGACAGCCCATCACATCTAGACTGTCCCAGCTAGATATGTATATTCATTACCTTTGTCTCTGTTTTATCTACTGAGTGATAGTCCTCCAGTTGTGCACTGTTTTATTAATGGGGTGAGTGAATATGTGGGTCTGAGCATTTATTTGTGTCAGAAAGTGTATGTCTGTGAATGTCTGTGTGTATGTGTGAGTGCATGTGCATTTGAGTATGTGCGTGTATGTAAGGTAATGTGTGTGTGTCAGGGTAGTAAGTGTGTATGTGTGAGAGTCTGCAAATATAATTAATCATTTTCATCATAAACATAATAAAAAATGCTAACTAACCCCTTTCCTTTACATTCTCCCAATCCCAACCCTCCACCACCAGAAAAAGTATTCTTGCATTTTATTTAAACTAATGGTTGTATAAGATGTTGTAATAAAGAACATCTGAAATTTTATTTGTAAAAAAAAATAACAGTGTAAGTGTGAGAGAGTGTTTCATAGTGTGTGTATGTGCAGTAGTGTTCTAGTAATAGCACAGCTGGATCTAAATATGCTTCTGCCCTTTTCTACTCTAGGACATGATTTTATTCATAAGTAAGTAATGGATCAATAGTAACCAAGTGTCGTGGTACATACAAAACATTTCAGAACTGCAGGGGTACTTGATACAGAAAAGTCTGAAACACTCTGCCCTGTACTGTAGATGGTTTGCTCTAGAATTACTAATCTTTTTCTCTGTTCATACAGAACAATATTGTTTACCTCATAAGCATAGTTCCAAGTTAAATGAAATCTATGTACATATCCCCGTACATACCTCTGCAAAAAAATCCAGGATAACTCTTGCTATCACGATGTACAGTATTTTATAGGATATGAATATTTGGGTGTGTTTGGGATAAAACAGGGCCGTGTGACAAGTGACATTAGTCTCATTTAGCAACCAGTTCAGGGTGTTACCCTGCGCAAGAGTATTTATAAAGTATTAATATCTTGGTCACAATAAAGGTAAACATGACAGCTTATGATAGTCATAAAGAACTGAAACTAAATGGATATGTTTACAATCATGAAGATAGTCATGTGTAAGTCATACTTTAATAGCATGTCTATACATGCAGGAAGGATATATAACATGATATGTTTGTTTTCAAATCAGAAAGTTATGACAGTGTAGTATAAAAGAGAAATATGCCAATTTGAATTAGTGATTCTTATAGGAACACTCATCGTCTAATAGTAATCCATCACTTACCTTACTTATAGCAAGAAAATTCTATTGAATTTTCTTGTGTTCTCTAGTTCAAGAGATATATTCTTAAATCCACCCTGGAAGGGGTAATGACCAGAAGCCAGACAGAGCAGTCACATCCATGAAGTGCTTTCACATGGGGATGTACAATGTAGTAATAACTGGCTTCTACATTTATTTTATTTATAATACACTGACTTATTTTTATTCTCCTCATTATAAGCTTTATATAAACCCAATCAGGCATATTTAGGGCACTGTGTTCGTTGGATGGTTTGGAGAGTTTGCCACGTACACTATCGTTTCTTAATAACCAAAATATTGTAACTAATTAAATGTACTTGTTCTAAATGGAGCTAAATCTTTTATGGGCAGACCACCATGCCATGAGAGAACAAATAGTGGGCGCGCAATGCATGGTATCTGCTACTGATGACACATTACCTCTAGTAAATGAGTCATTGGAATAAATAATACAGAAGGAGGTGCAAAATGTTCTAACTAATAAAATGTATTTTGTCTGAATGGAGATAAATGTATGGGTGGACTAGCAGAACATGAAAGAAAAAAGTCTTGGACACATAAAGCAGGGTATTTGCTATTGAAGACATATTTCCTCCAGTAAATGAGTCATTGGAATCACTAAAGCAACATATGAGAGCCCTGTAGAAGAAAAACAGATGACCCATCAAACAGATCATGTAGCTGTATTTTAGGACTCCATGACAGGTCTGAAGGCTGAAACCCAGAGACATGGGTCAGGGAGATGTTGGGGATGGATGGACTATCAAACCATTTAGTGAGTGAGCCCACCAGTTCAGCAGCCACTGGGTGCTCCACCTAGGCCACTGACTGCAAAACTCCTAAATTACCATGACAGAGATGCCATTCTGCACCTGGACACTATAAAGAGACAAACTGAGTATGAGAACCAATGTGTCTCCATTTACCCAGAAATTTAAGAAGAGGAGCAACATCAACAGAGAACATTCAAAGACGTTAGGTGAAGGTTATGGAAAAAACTCTCCTGCTTTATCCTTTACCCAGAAAAGTTAAGAATCATTCATAATGATAGCACCTTGTTTTTTGCCTCAGAAACAAAAGCCCAGACCTGGGTGTAAGACCTCTAATTGTTACAATGAGCCTAACCTGCTGCCTAAGGTTGATTGTGGCCTCATTGTACTCACCACTATACATTAAGTGATTCTTTACTTTGTCAGGACACTGGCCTACTGGACTCTACACTTTGAATGAAAATATCACTGTAGTATATGTAGAATATATCTAACTTACAGAGTGGAGCCCATGGAGTGGTTCCTGTTCCGCCGGGGCCTGCACTGCACTGGGAGTATTTTTTACCCCCATCTGAGTGACGTGACATTTCTACTTCACCTAATCTCAAAACAGTGTCCCTGAATGCTCGTTAACTTTACCACTGTTTTTAAATATTTCCAGGCTAAGGGGGAAGTCTAAGTTCTGTTCTGTTGCAATGAATGGGTCTTGTAAGTATTTAATGCAGGATTTGGTGGAGCATGGAGGCAAATGAGTAATGTCTTAGTGTCAAAGTTTGTACATTTGCTGCTATTTGTCTCTCAATGCTCATTTGTCGGCTGTCTTGTTGGGTTCCAAATTGCTTGCAGATTTTGTTTTTATTGTCTCTGTGTTGGGGAAGTCTGGAGAAAGAAGATGTTGATTTTGTATTTTAGTTATCATTTTTATTTATTTATTTATTTATTTATTTATGTTGACTTACTGTGATAAGATAGGGGGGCAGTGCAGGGATGTGGTAGTTCAAAAACTGACTGCAGCAATGATTGCTACAGCATGTGCAATAAATAATGATCCCTCTCCTCTTGAGGTACATGCAGTTTGTCAAGGTACCACCAATCACATCACGCCAGTTCTCCACCACCACTACCATACACATCTGTCAGATTGTGGGTTGTACTTTATTTTTTTTATCACTTGAATATGTGCCAGTGTCATTACAGCAGGAGGTTAGTGTTGTGGGTAAAGGACAAATGCACACTGCATGCTAACAAATGTTTTAAGGTATATGTTGCTGTAGTACTCACAACTTTGACTTTAAGCTCCTTATTTCTCCACTACAACCCACAGAAGATGTAATATTGTGCTGGGATATGTACACCATCGGAAACATATGAGGAAATTGTGTTGAAATAGGAGAACAATGTGTTGAATAGGAGAATCATTTGGCAAAAAGGAAGAACATTTTGTAATGAAGGAGAAAACTTTTGCAAAAAAAGAGAAAAATCTTACGTTTTTTGCAAAAACTCATGAGGAAAATTTTTCTCACGTTTTGCCCACCCCTACTACTATGATCAAGCAGCTACAGACTCAGAGTGTTAGGAGTGAGGGAGCGGGTGATATTAATAGTGAGGAAGACTCAGAAACTTAAATTGATGTGGTTGCTGTTAGTGATAGTGAATCAGCTGGTGGGACTAGATTGATCACAGTAGATCTTCCTGCTGATGATAATGTGGTAGGGGAAGTAATGTGGTCAAAGGATCCCTCAACATCTCCCTGACGCTATGATTCTGCTTCCCCCACTGCTTTGTCCCAATGGAACATGATACTGAGAAGGCAGAACTGGTGGCTAGAAACAGTAATACCACCACCAGGAGCACAGATCAGCTACCCATGCTTGCTGCTAGTGCTGGCAATCTGCTTTCTTCAGCTTAAGAGATGGAAAGTTTGACAGCAGGGGACCCTCTACCACATTTGTGATCACCTCCAACCAATGAGACTGTAATAGAGCAGTAGTAAGGAGGGACTGGTGGTGGTGATGAAGAAGGTGATGGTGGAGCAGCTGGTGTGTAAGAAACATTAATGGCCTTTTGAGCCCAAACTGAGAAGGAATGGGAGACAGATATGGGGATGGGAATCACCACCGCTACCACCAGCAGTGAGATTGACAAATTTGCAGAGTTTGATGCAGTCATAATTCCTACTGCTGCTGAGATGCAAGGGCAACAGAATTATGAGGAGAAGGCTAGTATGTCACACACCACTGTGGACACAGTTCAAATGGGGTCCAGCAATAGTAATGTGGGACGAGGACAGGTTCTACTTGCCAGCAGCAATACTCTTTTTCCAAGTTGTAGTGCTGATTCTGTGGCAGTAGCTGCAACAACAGCAAAATCATCCTCTGCTGCAGCCAGTGAAGGGGAATGTGGATGAGAAAGAGAAAAAGGCAATTCTTCTCCACCATTCCCAGCCCCCCTGATGTCATCTGTATGGGACTATTTTTCTCTTGGGAAAGGCAAGGTGTAGTCATCAGCGACAGTACTGCGCACAGTTTGTGACAGGTGAGTGAAAAGGGGAAAGGAGAGAATGCAGGAAATTATTCGCCAAGTGGGAAGTACCATTATTTGCCAGTTTTGAGGCAAACATTTTTACCCATCCCTATTTACAGTACAAATGAGAGTGAGACATGAGTAAGCTGGAGGGCCGTGTTTGTTTCCTGTAGTCTCCACCTACCTACTTCCTCCCTCTAGCTTCTCCTCCTACCTACTTCCTGTGGAGGGGTTTAAAGGGCAGACTGAGTCCTTACTCACCCTTACGTTGTTGTTCTGAGCAGTTTATTTTCTAGTATTCCCGATTCCTGTGTATGATCCACCTTGTCTGTCCATCCATTCTGGTGTTGACCTGTGGCTCTGTCTGACTATTCTCCTTGGTGTTCCGATTTGGCTCAGATATCCTTTCTGGTGCAAACCTGTGGCTCTGGCTGACTACCCGCTCCATGTATGACCTAGGCTTGTCTGACTACCCACTCTGGTGTTGACCTGGGGCTCTATCCACTATGCATCCAGCATTCCCTCACTTCAGTGGATATCCTTTCTGGTGCAAACTTGTGACACTGGCTGACTACCTGCTCCGTGTATGACTTTGGCTGACTGTCCTATCTGGTACTTACAAAGAGGCTCTGTCTGTTCGCTCAGTTGGCAGGTGCCTTGCAGACCCTGCTTGGCAGAACCACTCACTGGGAATGCTATAACCCGCAGCAGATGGCCACCCCAGTTTCTCCTTCTGCACCTACAGCTGCTACCATCTCTGATGCAGGACTGGTCAGAGGGTTAACTGGATCTGCTCCACTCCCACAACGCTATAGTGGGGAACCTGAGTTATGTCGCGGATTCCTTAATCAGTTGGACATATACCTCGAGATTCTTCCTCATGCCTTCCCTACGGAGTGCAGTAGGGTTGGACTTATGATTTCTCTCCTAGCTTGCAAGGCATTGGCTTGGGCGAATCTATTATGGGAGACGGATAAACCCATAATATATGATTTTACTCAATTTGTGGCCTCATTTAGAAGCGTATTTGATGTGCCAGGTCTCGGGACTATTACGGTTCCCGTGAATTTCTGTCAATCTGGTCTGATTTGCCTGTGCATTGGAGGAGGCTGATTGGCCTGCCCAGGATATGCCTTTATATGCTGCAGTTTGGGCACTTGTCAGTTGCCCTTTCGTGGTGTTCCTGTTGCTGCGCCTTGTTGCTGTATTCCAGTGTCTCCTGTGTACCGACCCAGCTTGTCTGACTCTTCTCTTGTTCCTGCTCCGTGATTTGACCCGGTTCTGGCTGACGACCCTGCTCCATGATTCGACCCGGTTCTGGCTGACGACCCTGCTCTGTGATTGACCTGGTTCTGGCTGATGATCCTGTTCCGTGATTCGACCCGGTTCTGGCTGATGACCCTGCTCTGTGATTCGACCCGGTTCTGGCTGACGACCCTGCTCCGTGATTCGACCCAGTTCTGACTGACGACCCTGCTCCGTGATTGACCCGGTTCTGGCTGATGATCCTGCTCCGTGATTGACCCGGTTCTGGCTGATGATCCTGTTCCGTGATTCGACCCGGTTCTGGCTGGTGATCCTGCTCTGTGATTGATCTGTTCTTCGGCTGTGGTATCTGCTGCAGTGCTGATCCTGTTCCGGTTGCCGTTCCGGTCCTGCCTGCTGTTCCGATGTTCCAGTACCATTCCGGTCGTTCTGGCGACATTCTGAACTGTTTAAGTGACTCACTTTTCCTCTCATTATCTGCTAGCTGTAGCCTGAGGTTGCTTTGCCTGCTGCTGGTTGCCTAGGTGCTCGCTCCAGTACAGAACCACTTAACCCTTGCAGTGCCTGTAGTCTCCGGTCTCGTGCCTCCTATATCACTTGCCAAGCATACGGTTACTGATTTGAGCCTCTACTCTGAGTACCTCTATACTGCCTAGCATCCTCCCTCAGAGCCCTGTCAGCTCGGTGTTCGCTCCTACTGTGAACATTAAGAACGGCACCAGAGGGGTGTTCTGGCTCCGGCCTACATACGCTAGAAGGTACATTATCCACTGCACTTCCCAGTGCGCCGGCTCTATTACAGCTTGTGCAGTAACCGTCAGTTTAAGCACCCAAGGGGTGTCAGGGCACAATCCAATTGGCACACGCAGGGTTACTACTATTTCCAGTTAAGGGCGAGTCTGGTTCTGATTACTTCAGCGTTGGCAATAGCATTCCTCTGAAGCCCACGGTGGTGGTATCGGCTCAGCTCTGGGCATTGGGGCGCATTCCTATACCAACTTGAGAGTGAATTCAGTGCAGTCACTTTACTCCTATCCAGCCACTGAGAGACTGTGTTCCAGAGACTGCTATTTATCCCGGGCGTTGGCCAATCTTGATTACTTCTCTCCTATTGCACATGTTAACCCCTTGGGGAATATTCCCCATCTATACATAGCACCTATTATTACCATTGTGTGCATTCACTTTGTCAATACTGCCATTACTGCTATTCCTGTGCTGGCCCTTAGGGGCATTGTTTTACTTTCTCTTTCAATAAAACTGTGTTTTTACTTCATACCCTGGTCTGAGTGTCAGAAAACCGTAACAGTACGAAAGGGCCATGACCTCAGACGGGAAAAGTGACAGTAATACACAGAACCTCCACTCGAGGATGGATGTTCACGAGCAACGCCTAGACCAATTGGCACTGGCCATTCAAACCTTGCTTGAACGTACGGTACACCTCGTTAAACCGAATCAAAATCCGGTGCTCCCCCCAGTTACGACACTGGACAATACTACTGGGCAATTATTGGCACCCTCTAGACGTTTTACGACGGCGGCGCCGTTACCGTTAAGATATGATGGTGAACCCACACTGTGCAGAGGTTTCCTTAATCAACTAGAGATATTCCTAGAACTCACACCTCATGCTTTTCCGAATGACCGTAGCAAGGTGGGATTCATGATATCTCTATTAACTGGCAAAGCCCTGGCATGGGCTAATCCTTTATGGGAGCAGGCTAAACCCTGTACTCTGAACTTTAACGAATTTGTCAGACAGTTTCGTAGAGTATTTGAGTTACCTGGGCGAGCTATCTCTGCGGCAAAAAAATTGATTGTAATACAGATGGGCGATCGCACTGTGGCGGAGTATGCTATAGAATTTCGGATTCTAGCGGCAGAAGTAGCCAGGAATAATGAGGCACTTCTGGCAGCCTTTTCACAGGGCCTATCCGACTCTTTAAGGATGAGATTGCTGCCAGGGAGGTACTAGCCCTGGTAGATTCTGGCGCAGCAGGCTATTTCATGGACCGGGCATTTGCTGAAAGACACAATATTCCTCTGTCTAAAAGAGATACTCCGCTAGCCATTGAGGCTATTGATGGCAGACCTCTAGAACCAGCTCTTATCACCATGGAGACTACTCTCCTCACTATGTCTGTTGGGGCCCTCCACAAGGAGGAGGTTTGTTTTCAGATTATTCATTCACCCCATCATGCGGTAATTCTGGGGTTCCCTTGGTTAATACTGCATAATCCCCAGTTTGACTGGCAAATGTGTGAGATTAAGTCATGGTCCAACCACTGCTCTGGTCACTGTCTATCTCGCCCTGTCTAGATTATGTGTACCTCTCCTTCTGTGCCAGCAGAATACAGCAAATTCAGTGACGTGTTCAGTAAGGGTGAGGCCAGCGCATTGCCGCAGCATCGGGCATATGATTGCGCTATTGATTTGCCCCCGGGTGTGGTGCCATCGAGGGGTAGGACGTACCCATTGTCCTGTGAGGAGACTAGGGCCATGGAGGAGTACATTGAGGATGCCCTCAGACGAGGGATTATTAGTAAATCATCCTCGCCGGCAGGTGCAGGGTTCTTTTTTGTGAAAAAGAAGAGTGGCAAGTTACGACCGTGTATTGACTACCGTGGACTCAATAAGTTAATGTCCAAAAATGCTTATCCCATTCCGCTCATCACAGAATTATTTGACAGGTTGAAAGGCTCCTCTATCTTTACAAAACTTAATCTACATGCCGCCTACAACCTAATAAGGATAAGGGCCGGTGATGAGTGGAAGACTGCATTCAATACTAGGTCAGGCCACTACGAATATCTAGTTATGCCATTTGGGTTATGTAATGCACCTGCCGTATTTCAGGAATTCATTAACGATATCCTCCGTGACATGTTACAATCTTGTGTGGTTGTGTACCTGGACAATATATTGATCCATTCTGCTAGTTTAACCCAGCACATCCAGGATGTTTCGGAGGTATTACTCAGATTACACAAGAACAAGTTGTTCTGCAAACTTGAAAAATGTGAATTTCACTGTTCCCAAGTACCCTTCTTGGGTTTTGTCATATCTAAGGATGGTATAGCCATGGACCAAGAGAAGTTGGCTGCAGTCCTACAATGGCCACAGCCCAAGGGGTTAAACGCTATCCAAAGGTTTCTAGGCTTTGCCAACTATTACAGAAAATTTATTCAGAACTTTTCCACCATCACTAAACCTCTTTCTGATTTGACGCATAAGGGTGCAAATCCCTCTCAATGGTCTGAGGCAGCTGAGATGGCCTTTGAAACCCTCAAAAAGGCGTTTGCATCTGCCCCTATACTATCCCACCCTAACCCCACCCTGCCGTTCACACTAGAGGTCGATGCCTCCGAGTTTGGGGTAGGAGCAGTTCTCTCCCAACGCCCTAAGGAAGGGGGTAACCTGAGGCCGTGTGGATTCTTTTCCAAGAAACTGTCTAGTGCCCAGAGCCATTACGAAATTGGTGATAGGGAATTGTTGGCTATCATCTTGGCATTAAAAGAATGGTGACATATTCTGGAGGGCACAAGGACCCCAGTGTTAATCCTCACGGACCATAAGAACTTGATTTACCTATCCGAGGCCAAAAGGCTGTCATCTCGCCAGGCTCGATGGGCCCTATTTCTGTCCAGATTTAATTTCATAGTGTCGTACCTGCCAGGCTCCAAGAATATTAAGGCAGATGCTCTGTCTAGACAATTCTGCACAGACATTGAGAGGGATGAGGACCCGGTCCCCATAATTCAGCCAGATAGGATCCTGGCTACTATTCGTACCAGCATCACTTCGCCACTGGGAGAGCAAATCTTGGCATCACAAGGGCGGGCACCTCCTGAAACCCCAGTTGGCAAGTGTTTTGTGGACGAGCCTTTCCGTACCAAATTACTTGAGACCTATCACTCATCTAAGGCAGCTGGGCACATTGGCAGAGATCAGTTGACATGGTCATTATCACTAACATTTTGGTGGCCTTCGCTGAAGGCAGACTGCTCTGCATTTACTGCTGCTTGCGCCACCTGTGCCCGTGCCAAAACTCCCAGACATCTCCTGGGGGGACTGCTCCAACCAGTGCCTAATGGTGATCGTCCTTTGTCCCACATTTCTATAGATTTCTTGGGAGAGCTGCCTAGTTCCAAGGGCTATACATTTATCCTGATGGTGGTAGATAGGTTCTCTAAAATGGCTCATTTTGTGCCCCTCTCTGGCCTTCCTTCAGCCCAGGAATTGGTATTAATTTTTGCCAGAGAAGTATTCCGCGAGGGGTTGCCATTATCTCCGGTTTGGCTTACTTGCCCGGTATTGGTAAGGCCGGTAGAACCTGTCCTATTCTTTGGGTTGCTTTACCCGGTATTGGTAAGGCCGGTAGAGCCGGTATCATCTCCTGTCAGTTGCCTGCCTTGCCCGGTATATGGTAAGGCCGGTAGAACCTGTCCTGTTTCCTTGGGTTGCCTTACTCGGTATTGGCAAGGCTGGTAGAGCCAGTCTCCGTCTCCTAGCAGTTGGCTGCCTTGCCCGGTATATGGTAAGGCCGGTAGAACCTGTCCTGTTTCCTTGGGTTGCCTTACCCGGTATTGGCAAGGCCGGTAGAGCCTCACCTCACAAACTCCAATTCCTCGGCTGCCTTGCCCGGTATATTGGCAGGACCGGTAGAGCCAATATTGCTATTATTTGTTTTGTATTCCTGTCTAATAAAGATATATGTGTGTACGTGTATGATACCCTACGGGGCTGCATTAACTTTTCAATAAAGTTGTGTTTTTACCTAACTCTGCGTCTGAGAGTCTTAACAAACCGTGACAGTCTGATAGAGGAAGCCAGCTTGTGTCCCTCTTCTGGAGGTGTTTCTGGGCGCAAATGGGAATTCAATTGGCATTCTCCTCCGCATACCACCCGCAATCCAATGGTGCGGCAGAAATGTCGAACCAAGCCTTGGAGCAATTTCTCCGCTGCTATGTCTCTGACCACCACGACAATTGGGCTACCCTGTTGCCCTGGACGGAGTTTGCCAGAAATTATGCTGTGAACTCTCCCACTCGGAGTTCCCCGTTCTTGATCAACTATGGGTTACAACCCTCAGTTCTTCTGGAAACCTTCCGAGCACAAACTATTCCAACTCTTGATGAGCATTTGCAGGCACTCCATTCCAAGTGGGTTCGGGTACAGCATACTCTACGTGGTTCAGTGCAGCAACAAAAAAGACAGGCTGACCGCTGATGTTTGCCGGCATCGACCTTCCAGGTTGGAGATAGAGTGTGGTTGTCATCCCGTAATTTGCTCCTCCAGGTCCCATGCAATAAACTGGCTCCTCAATTTGTTGGTCCCTTCAAGGTGTTGTGCAAGATAAACCCGGAGGCTTACGCGTTGGAACTGCCTGCCAGTATGCGGATACTAGTGATGAGCGAGCACCCCAATGCTCGGGTGTTCGGGTGCTCTGACCGAGCACCCCCTGAGGCTCGAGTGCTCGGCCGAGCACCCGAGCCCCATTGAAGTCAATGGGAGGACTCGAGCATTACACCAGGCACCCCCTGCTCTGATGAGGGGAGGGTGCCTGGTCCATAGGAAAATGGCAGAAAAGGATGGAAACACCACAGAAATGGTTCAGGGACAGCATAGGGAGGATGTCTGGATGCATCTTGGACTCCAACATCGCTGCTGGGAACGATCTTTCGCCCGTAGTACGCCATTTTTACAGACTGACCATAAAACACACAAAAAGGAAAATAAAAACGACTTTAGGCGAAAAATTGTTACCAAACAATATTTGCTGTATATTTACTTGTATATCATCTGCAAATTCTCCCAAAAATTTCCTTGATTTTCTGAAGTGAGGCCATGATTAAGAGGGAAACGTGCGCAGAGGCAAATTATCCCAAAAATTTCCTTGATTTTCAGAACTGAGGCCATGATTAAGAGGGAAACGTGCGCAGAGGCAAATTCTCCCAAAAATTTCCTTGATTTTCTGAACTGGGGCCATGATTAAGAGGGAAACGTGCGCAGAGGCAAATTCTCCCAAAAATTTCCTTGATTTTCAGAACTGAGGCCATGATTAAGAGGGAAACGTGCGCAGAGGCAAATTCTCCCAAAAATTTCCTTGATTTTATTGAACTGAGGCCATGATTAAGAGGGAAACGTGCGCTGAGCTGACCATCTAAAACATTATGGGTGAGGGTCTGCTGCGGAGCTGACCATCCTAAACATTATATGCGAAGGCCCGCTAGTGAGCTGACGCTATAAAACATTATATGAGAGGGCCCGCTAGAGAGCTGACCCTATATAAAAATTATATCACAGGGCCCGCTGGTGAGCTGGCCCTATATAAAAATTATATCCCAGGGCATATGGAAGAGGAGGAGGAGGATGAGAAGATTAAGAGTCAACCATATACCCGTTTTTTGGGTGGAAGGGGTGAATGGGAATACAGAGTATTCCCATCATTGTAAATAACATATATAAAGTGAGTTTATGTTCCCCCGGGGCTTTCCTCCAGTGGAGTGGAGAAGTCAGGGGAAATCCAGGCCTTGTTCATTTTTATAAGTGTCAACCTATCAGCATTGTCGGTGGAAAGGCGGATACGCTTATCTGTTATGATGCCACCAGCAGCACTAAATACCCGCTCAGACAGAACGCTGGCGGCAGGGCAGGCCAGCACCTCCAAGGCGTAGAGTGCCAGTTCATACCACGTGTCCAGCTTGGACACCCAGTAGTTGTAAGGCACAGAGGGATCATTGAGGACGCTGACACGGTCTGCTACGTACTCCTTCACCATCTTCCAAAACATTTCCCTCCTTGTGACACTAGGCTGCGCATCAGGGTGAGGGTGCTGGCGGGGTTTTATGAAGGTGTCCCACGCCTTGGAGAGTGTTGCCCTGCCTTTCTCGGAACTGCTGTGTGCTCCCCTTTTCTCCCCTTCTCTGTTGGCCAAGGTAGCACGTACTGTGCCGCCAGCGTTGTCAGATGGAAAATTTTGGAGCAATTTTTCAACAAGAACCTTCTGGTATTGCACCATTTTGCTTGTCCTCTCCACTGGAGGAATGAGAGATGAGAAATTCTCTTTGTAGCGGGGGTCCAGAAGGGTGAACACCCAGTAATCCGTGTTGTTTAAAATGCGTATAACGCGTGGGTCACGGGAAAGGCAGCCTAACATAAAGTCAGCCATGTGTGCCAGAGTTCCAACAGTCAAGATTTCGCTGTCCTCACCAGGAGGATGACTCTCAATCTCCTCATCCTCTTCCTCCTCTTCTGCCCACCCACGCTGAAGAGATGGAACTAAAGTTCCATGGCTACCCTCTGTAACGGAGGCAACCGTGTCTTCCTCCTCCTCCTCCTCCGCCTCCTCCAATTGTCGCTGAGAAGACGAAGTGAGGGTGCTCTGGCTATCACCTTGTGTAAGCTCTTCCTCCCCCATTTCCACCTCTTCCACATGCAAAGCGTCGGTTTTAATTGTGAGCAGCGAGCGTTTCAGTAGACACAGAAGTGGGATGGTTACACTGATAATAGCATTATCGCCGCTCACCATCTGTGTCGATTCCTCAAAATTGCGTAAAACCTCGCAGAGGTCTGACATCCATTCCCACTCCTCACTTCTGATTACAGGAAGTTGAACGGAGAGGCGACGACCGTGTAACAGCTGGTACTCCACTACTGCCCTCTGCTGCTCACAAAGCCGGGCCAACATGTGGAAGGTGGAGTTCCAGCGCGTGCTCACGTCACACAGCAGCCGGTGAGCTGGCAATTGTAAGCGCTGCTGCAGCTTCAACAGGCCGGCCGAAGCTGTAGATGACTTACGGAAATGTGCACACACGCGGCGCACCTTGGTCAAGAGATCATGCACATTGGGGTAGGTTTTTAGAAATCGCTGCACCACTAAATTAAATACATGCGCTAGGCATGGTACGTGTGTGAGCTTGCCGAGCTCCAAAGCCGCCACCAAGTTACGCCCATTATCACACACAACCATGCCTGGTTGCAGGTTGAGTGGCGAGAGCCACTGCTCGGTCTGGTGACTAATCCCCTGCAACAGCTCTGAGGCCGTGTGCTGTTTGTCCCCAAGGCAGATCAGCTTCAGCACGGCCTGTTGACGCTTCCCCACTGCAGTGCTACACTGCTTCCAGCTACTGGCTGATGGGGGAGTGGCGCTGCGTGTAGAGAATTCGGAGGTGGAAACGGAGGAGGAGGAGCCAATAACGTAGGTGCTGGCGGAAACCCTGATGGAGGTAGGGCCCGCAATCTTCGGCGTGGGTAGCACCCGTGCCATCCCAGGGTCCGAGTCGCTCCCAGCCTCCACGACATTCACCCAGTGTGCCGTCAGGGAAATGTAGCGTCCCTGGCCACAAGCACTTGTCCATGTGTCAGTCGTTAAGTGGACCTTCCCAGTAACTGCGTTGGTCAGGGCACGGGTGATGTTACGGGACACATGGTGGTGTAATGCGGGGATGGCACACCGGGAAAAGTAGTGGCGGCTGGGGACCGCGTACCGAGGGACAGCTGCTGCCATCAGGCTGCGGAAGGACTCAGTGTCCACAAGCCTAAATGGCAGCATTTCGATGGCCAGTAATTTGGAAAGGTGTGAGGTTAGTGCTATGGCCTGTGGGTGGGTGGCTGGGTACTTTCTCTTGCGCTCAAATGCCTGGGGTAACGACATTTGGACGCTGTGCTGGGACAGGGAAGTGGATGTGGTCGCTGATGGTGCTTCAGATGCTACAGGTGCAGGGCGGGAGGTATGCGGGCCTGCGCCTTCGACAGGCGATTGGCCGGCACCGAAAACAGGGGAAGAGGAGGCAGTGGTGTGGCCTGCAGACACAGATGGGCGATCCAGGCGTTCCTCCCACTTACTACGGTGCTTGGATGCCATGTGTCGGATCATGCTGGTGGTGGTGAGGTTTCTAGTGTTCATGCCTCGGCTCATTCTGGTGTGGCACAGGTTGCAAACTACAATTCTTTTGTCGTCCGCACTTTCCTTAAAAAAACGCCATACCGCGGAACACCTACCCTTTGGCAAGGTAGATTTACGCAAGGGGGTGCTCCGTGGAACATTTGCGGGCCGGTTTGGTGCGGTCCGCCTTCTTTCTGTAGCCACACCACTGCCTCTTCCAGCCTGTTGCGGTGCTGCAGATGGCTCACCCTCAGAACTGCTGTCATCGCTCGGCTCTACACCTTCCCAGGTGGGGTCAGTCACCTCATCGTCCACCAAGTCCTCCTCCACTTCCTCACTCTGATCATCCTCCTCATGTCTTGATCCCACCACATACTCAGTCATTGACAACTGTATAACATTCTCCTCAACAAGGTCTTGAGACGGAAATAGTGGTTGATTTAATGGCAACTGTGTCTCATCATCATCATCATCATCCACTACTTCCTTTGACCTTAAATGCCGTTCACATCTGTCATCTTCTTGTGATTGGGTAGCCTCTAGAGGTTGTGAATCAGGGCACAAGATGTCATGTTCCTCTGCAAGCGTGCTTGGAGAGAGGGTCAAATGAAGGATTGGTGATGAGACGAGCTCCTCACTATATCCCAGTGTGGGATCACTTCTTTGACCAGACCGTGTATGGTGGGAGGAAGGATGATCAGAGTGAGGATTATGTTGACCAGACTCTTGGCTACTGAGAGTGGACTTGGTGGAAGACAGGGTGGTGCTTAACTGACTGGAAGCAGTATCAGCTGTCATCCAACCGACCACCTGTTCGCAGTGGTCGGACCTCGAGAGTGATGTCCTGCGACGCCCTGTAAAATTAGACATGAAGCTAGGTATGGTGGATGTCTTTCTTTCTTGTGCTCTGGCACCAGGCACAGTTTCTACGCGTCCTGACCTGCGCCCTGAACTATCAGGATCACGTCCACTTCCCCGTCCCTTTTTACCCGCCTTCTTCATCTTACACGGAATATGTGACTTTAATATTTGAGTTTGAAAACTTAACAGTATTTCTTCCTATTCTGCAACTGTGCAGAGTACACAGAATAGGCTGCTAAACTGCGGTGACACACACTGAATGGAATAAGTGACTTTAATATTTGAGTTTGAAAACTTAACAGTATTTCTTCCTATTCTGCAACTGTGCAGAGTACACAGAATAGGCTGCTAAACTGCGGTGACACACACTGAATGGAAAATGTGACTTTAATATTTGAGTTTGAAAACTTAACAGTATTTCTTCCTATTCTGCAACTGTGCAGAGTACACAGAATAGGCTGCTAAACTGCGGTGACACGCACTGAATGGAATAAGTGACTTTAATATTTGAGTTTGAAAACTTAACAGTATTTCTTCCTATTCTGCAACTGTGCAGAGTACACAGAATAGGCTGCTAAACTGCGGTGACACACACTGAATGGAAAATGTGACTTTAATATTTGAGTTTGAAAACTTAACAGTATTTCTTCCTATTCTGCAACTGTGCAGAGTACACAGAATAGGCTGCTAAACTGCGGTGACACACACTGAATGGAATAAGTGACTTTAATATTTGAGTTTGAAAACTTAACAGTATTTCTTCCTATTCTGCAACTGTGCAGAGTACACAGAATAGGCTGCTAAACTGCGGTGACACACACTGAATGGAAAATGTGACTTTAATATTTGAGTTTGAAAACTTAACAGTATTTCTTCCTATTCTGCAACTCTGCACAGTACACAGAATGTGCTGCTACACTGCGGCGAAGCACACTGAATGGAATATGTGACTTTGATATTTTAGTTTGAAGACTTAACAGTATTTCTTCCTATTCTGCAACTCTGCACAGTACACAGAATGTGCTGCTACACTGCGGCGAAGCACACTGAATGGAATATGTGACTTTGATATTTTAGTTTGAAGACTTAACAGTATTTCTTCCTATTCTGCAACTCTGCACAGTACACAGAATGTGCTGCTACACTGCGGCGAAGCACACTGAATGGAATATGTGACTTTGATATTTTAGTTTGAAGACTTAACAGTATTTCTTCCTATTCTGCAACTCTACACAGTACACAGAATGTGCTGCTAAACTGCGGCGAAGCACACTGAATGGAATATGTGACTTTGATATTTTAGTTTGAAGACTTAACAGTATTTCTTCCTATTCTGCAAATCTGCACAGTACACAGAATGTGCTGCTAAACTGCGGCGAAGCACACTGAATGGAATATGTGACTTTGATATTTTAGTTTGAAGACTTAACAGTATTTCTTCCTATTCTGCAACTCTACACAGTACACAGAATGTGCTGCTAAACTGCGGCGAAGCACACTGAATGGAATATGTGACTTTGATATTTTAGTTTGAAGACTTAACAGTATTTCTTCCTATTCTGCAACTCTGCACAGTACACAGAATGTGCTGCTAAACTGCGGCGAAGCACACTGAATGGAATATGTGACTTTGATATTTTAGTTTGAAGACTTAACAGTATTTCTTCCTATTCTGCAACTCTACACAGTACACAGAATGTGCTGCTAAACTGCGGCGAAGCACACTGAATGGAATATGTGACTTTGATATTTTAGTTTTAAGACTTAACAGTATTTCTTCCTATTCTGCAACTCTGCACAGTACACAGAATGTGCTGCTAAACTGCGGCGAAGCACACTGAATGGAATATGTAACTTTGATATTTTAGTTTGAAGACTTAACAGTATTTCTTCCTATTCTGCAACTCTACACAGTACACAGAATGTGCTGCTAAACTGCGGCGAAGCACACTGAATGGAATATGTGACTTTGATATTTTAGTTTGAAGACTTAACAGTATTTCTTCCTATTCTGCAACTCTGCACAGTACACAGAATGTGCTGCTAAACTGCGGCGACGCACACTGAATGGAATATGTGACTTTGATATTTTAGTTTGAAGACTTAACAGAATGTGCTCTAATCTGCAACTTTGCACACTAAACAGAATGTGCTCTAATCTGCAACTTTGCACACTAAACAGAATGTGCTCTAATCTGCAACTGTGCACACTAAACAGAATGTGCTCTAATCTGCAACTTTGCACACTAAACAGAATATATATATTTTTTTTTTTTTTTTTTTTTTTTTCCCCACACAAAATAACCTGCTGCCCCCACACACAGTAGTCCTAAAAAGGACTTTTGGTTCTTTTTTTTCACAATTTTGCTTTTTTTCCTCCCTACACTGACTTTCCCTTCCTATCCTCAGCTCTCCCTGGCTAAGACTGAGCCGAACTCGATGGTCAGGTGCTATACAGCATCCGACCACGGGTTCTGGCCAGCCAATCAGTGTAATGCCAGCAGCCAACATGGCTGCTGACATTACACCGATGTCAGAGCCTCCCTGCACGTTTATTGGCTGCGCAGCAGCCGCAAAACGTTGCGGGGAGGAGACCCGAACATGGCGGGCGAGCACATGCGGTACTCGTACGAGTACCGCCATGTGCCGAGCAGAGCGATGCTCGAGCCGATCCGAGCATCGGCCGAGCATGCTCGCTCAACACTAGCGGATACATAATGTCTTTCATGTCATCCTGTTAAACCCCTTGGTCTGCAACCGGTATACCTCCTCTCCTGTCTGTCCTGCTCCCGTGATAGTTGCAGATCACGAGGAATATGAGGTTCAAAGTATTTTGATCTCCCGTATGGTTAGAGTACACTTACAGTATATTATCCATTGGAAGGGATATGGTCCGGAGGAGCGCTCCTGGATCCCTGCTGCTGATATTCAAGCTCCTCTCCTGTTGCAAACATTTCATGCACATTTCCCTGACAAACCTGGTCCGGTCCCTCGGAGGAGGGGTCTTTGAAGGGAGGGTACTGTCACAGTACCTTGTTTCCAGTGCCGCTGCTTCAGCGGCGCTCAGTGTCTTTCCACACGACATCTGCAGGCAAGAGGCTTCAGCATGCTGAAGGCCTCAGTTTTATGTGTGTTTGTTTCCTGTAGTCTCCTCCTACCTACTTCCTCCCTCTAGCTGCTCCTCCTACCTACTTCCTGTGGAGGGGTTTAAAGGGCAGACTGAGTCCTGACTCAGTCACCCTTACGTTGTTGTTGTTCTGAGCAGTTCATTTTCTAGTATTCCTGATTCCTGTGTATGATCCGGCTTATCTGTCCATCCATTCTGGTGTTGACCTGTGGCTCTGTCTGACTATTCTCCTTGGCGTGTATGACCTAGGCTTGTCTGACTACCCACTCTGGTGTTGACCTGGGGCTCTATCCACTATGCATCCAGCATACATACGCTCCAGTGAATATCCTATCTGGTGCAAACCTGTGGCTCTGGCTGACTACCCGCTCTGTGTATGACTTTGGCTCGTCTGACTATCCTATCTGGTGCTTACTAGAAGGCTCTGTCTGTTCGCTCAGTTTGTTGGTTCAGTTATTCAGACATCCTTCCTAGTATTGACCTGGGGCTCTACCAGACTTCTAGCTACTGACTGCAGGCTCAGAGTCAGTATCTCTCGGGCGTTATCTTACCACAAGACTCCAGTGGGCTGAGGCCTAGTCTTGGGCAATGTGGTGAATAGATTGGGAGACTGCTATTCCCGATACAGTGCTCGCCGTTTCAATCACCCACTATGTGTTTATTTATATATTGCATTACTGTCATTATTCTCATAATAAAGGTTCTATTAACTATACCGTCTGACTCCTGGTTTTTCTTGCCAACCGTAACACTAGGTTTTAATTGATTCAATTAAACATTCATCAGAGTGTTTATTATACTCCTGCACAGCTTCATAAAATGGGAAAATTGAGCGATGATAAGTGTCTTAGGTGCAGGAGAGCAAGGGGTTCTTTTTTGCATCTAATTTTGGGGAGAACAGAGGTTCTTGAGTTTTGGACACAGATTCTTGACACTGTCTAGTGTTACAATATTTCTATCTGCCAAGTTATGTATCATTTCAGTATTACATGATAGCATGGGTTATGCCAATGACAGAATGCTTGTAAGTGAATTGTTGGTGATGGTGCAGAAGGTGGTGGCCATGGCCTGGATCTCAACCAAAACTCCTAACCATAAAACATGGATCAATCTTGTTAATCATAATAGTCCATATTACAGACTTGTATACACACAAGGGGTCTCCTAAAAAAATCCCACAAACTAGTATACATACATTCATAAATACATTAATTTGTCTTAAGCCAGTTACACATACACTTGTATAAGGAGGGACAATGTCTAGCCTGCTTATACATAAAACATTTCTATTGGATTGGGTGAGCACCTGTGGTACTGATGCCAGTGTGTTTTTTGAGGAGGGGTATGGTGTTTGCTTGGTTGGATAGGAAACTACTTGTGCATACTCTGTTAAGCAGATTTGTTGCTAATAAATATGCTTTAAATCCACTCTGAATGTCCTATGTCCACAGAGGAGGACACAGTAGTTGCCATCTGGACGACTGGACACCAAACTTTTTTGGGGGGTGGGGAGGATGTCTTTCATTACAAAACATAAGCAGATAGAATTTTGAGGCTGTAGAAGATTACAATGTGCCGTGGGCAAAGACTGAGATCAATGTTCATGTCCATCTCCATGGACATTACATGGACAGAAAATCCTAATGTTGAAGAGATAACATCTTAAACATTAGGATTTTCTGCCCATTGTAAGTTAAGTGGGATGGTTATCTTATGAACATACCTGGGAGCCTTTATTTTCGTGGGAGTCTGGAGAAGCAAGAGGGGCACTTGCCCCCTCCATATAAATATTGGGGCTGGGTGGGGCTAGCCTGGGAATCATATTATGGCTTTGCCCCCCCACACTGAAATTTTTCTGTGGACGCCTCTGCTTTTCAAACTTAATTATTAGGTATCTGAGAGTAAGGCTGATTCTCTGGCTTGGTGAGTTCTTACTCACTTCCCCAACTTTCACTCACTCTCTTCCCTTTTCTGTCCACTTCTCAACCAATCTTCAGGGAAACCCTACTTTAACCCCTCCAATCCCATTCCCAACACAATTAATAAATCCCATTCCAATTATTTCACACATTCTGTGATTTGGCCATTCTCACCCCCACCTTTTGTTGCTATGGCATAGGGTGGGGACAAGCAGGATCTCAGTTATGATTAAGAGGTGTTATGAATCCTCTAATTCGTTTAACACTAGAGCAATTCTGGAGCAAACCAACTTCATTGTAGGGGACAAATAATACTTTTCATTGATTTAAATGGGGTTATAAACCTTTTGAATGCTAGAGAGGTCTCCAAAACATTGCTTCACAATGTGTAGGAGACATGTCTAGCATTCAAACAATTAAACCCCCATTTAAATCAATGAGAATGTGGGGAATTTTAATCTGTGCCTTATGATTTAGTCCAGTAGTCATTAAATCATCCTTAAATTTAAGATCTTTGAAGTTAGTGGTCCTTAACTCACTGTTTTGTAGAAATCCCTAGCATTCAAGGGGTTATAGACTTTACCTAGTTAATAGTCCATACAGCAGTCACATACTTCTATATATCTTGCACATTATGCAGGCAGTTGAATGGGGCTGTTATTCCTTTGAATGCTACAAAGGTATCAATTGAACTAAAGATCTTTCTGGAATTTGTGGGGTTAACACTTCCATTTAAGTATTAATTTTTATTTATACCTATGGTGCAGTTGGTTTGCAAAAGAGTTACTCCAGTTATTAAGGGCTAGATCCAAATGTTGGCGTCGGCAGAAAAAACTTGTGACGGTGGTTTTGTACGTCAAGTAAGCAATGCAAATGTTCCCACTAGTAAGAAATAACGGCAGTTCTGAAACACACGTCGCCTGTCTCCAAAACAGCAAAATCTCGCCCATAGAGTACAATGTACAAGCAAAGCCAAGAGCCATTCAAATGTTGAAGTTAGGGCTAACGTGAGGTAGTGTAACATTTTCATCCAGAAATCTAACACCCATTTTTTTGGCGAACATCACACAACTCAGAGTAGAAAACCACCATCTAGGAAAATAAGACAGAGAAGCAGGTCATCCAAGGACATAAGAAAAGCATAAAGAGGTCAGATATTAACCCCTGCAATGCCTAGCAAATACAACAACATGGCCTGCAACAGTGGTTCACAACCCCTCCACCTAAGACACCCCTAACATGCAATCTGGGTGTTCCAGGGCACCCTTTGAGAGCACAAGGGAATTCCCAAATAAAAATAACATATGACCAACATCAGGTCCCACTGTGTCAAAGCAATGAGGAGAATATAGTGCATCAAATGTCCCATACACACATCTCACCAAAAATGTGTAAAATCTATACGATCAAACATTAATGCAGAACATAGCAACATGGGACAAGAGACACCCTGAGCTGGTGCACATGGCGCACCAACATGACATGACACGCTGGTTGTGAACCACTGGCTGACACCATACAAACAAATCACAAACAATAAGAATCCAGCAACCCCACAGGGACAAGGGGAACACAAAGCAATACAACATAAGCCATCCCATCACACCTTTGACCAACAGGGGTTAATACACAATACAACATGCGCACCTGTCATTCCAACAACAAATCAAGCTCACCCATGTGACCTTAGCAGTCCATGGAGGCTCAACACACAACTGACAGGTACATACCAATACATATGATCACACCACTAACCACAGACACACCAGAAAACAATTACCTGGATAACACACCTTAACATTAGTCCATTATGACCACATCACACAGAAAAAAGGGAAGAAAGGAAGGAGTCAACCAACCAGAGGAGAACCACCAGGCAGTGCCCCTCCCCCCAAAAAAACATATACTGAATAACTGATGCACACTACAGGAGTATACCAAACCAAACCAACGGTACATCAGGCAATGCAAAATTAATCAAGTGAATACATCAAATCATCCAACACAGGAATATGGAGTCATGAAGACATTCCAACATAGAATAATGCCTCTATAGACTGAGAGCAAGTATATGTAAAGCAAACGTGCAATACCATGTAGCCACAAATAATTCAAAGTGGACCATTAGCAATGTGCAATATTATCATACATACAAAGTTCAAAGTGTTATTAATAAACAAAGTATGAATACACATCATATACTTAGCTCTATGACTCCAGGAGTCAAACAATTTGATCTCCTCTTGTGTTCCTACTTATATTCATAGAGATAAGTATATGTGTATTCATACTTTTTGGTTGTTACCACGTTGCACTTCATATGTATGATAATATTGCACATCGCTAATGGGCCACTTTGAATTGTTTGTGGATACATGGTATTGCATGTTTGCTGATCATATACCTGCTCTCAGTCTATGGAGGCATTATTCAATGTTGGAATGTCTTCATGACTCCATATACCTGTGCTGGATGTTTCTTAATTGATTTGATGTATTCACTTGATTAGTTCTGTACTACCTGAAAAAGCTTTGGTTTGGTATACTCCTGTAGTGTGCGTCTCTTATTAGGTGTCTTGTTTGGGGGGAGGGTGGGCACCGTCTGGTGTTTTTTTCCCGGTTGGATAACCCGTTCTCTTCTTCCCTTCCTTTGGTATCATTGTATATCCCTATGTGTGCACCTCAACTGATTACAGTTTTATCTTGAGTAAGGAGTTATGTACAGAGCTGGTGTGTTCCTCACCTTTGTTTTGGTCCCATCATTAAGACCACATGAACAACATTTTACTGCTGTTTAACAGTGACAGCCCACCCTCCTGTAGTGTGAGACAGACACTGACAGACAGACAGACCAACACCAGTATATACATATGCTTGTACCTGAGACGACACTGGAGGCGAACATGTGAGAGGGCTAGGGCTCATCTCCCTCCTCCACCAAGCACCCCTGTCCAACAGCTGTCACCTGCTGCAACTGTTCATGCTCCAGCTGAAGGTCTGCCATGCTGACTTGTTCGTGTGTGTGTGTAGCACAGTGACTATGCCGCTCCATTGCTTGTCAATGCCTTGTCTAGGCATCAGGACCATGTGATTTGTCCATCAAGGGTATCGCAAGCAGACATATGTATGTGTGTCATGAGGACCCTGAGCACACACCTCATCAGTATGTAGATTGAGATCCATGAAACAGCTCCTCTGTTTCATGGGTCTTGGTTTACACACTGATGTGTGTGCCCACTCACATATACATCTGTCTGCTTGCCATACCATGATACGAACCCCATAAGGTCATGATGGCTACACAACACCCTGACAAGCAATGGTTTGTTCACTCTGTGTCAAATAACCAAGCTGTCCCCGTGGAGTGAAAGTAAGGTCTCCAAAGCATTGCTGACCAATGTGTTGTGTACACCCCTGGCACTCAAGGGTATGATGATGGGTCAGCAATAGCATGACTGTTGTGTTCGTAGTGCACCTTACAGTCTTGTTTTCATCCTCTGCAGGCATCCATGGCATGACTGTCACGGTTTTTAAGAACTCTCAGACTATTTGGTAAGGTAAAAACAGCTTTATTAAGAATAATAAAGAACACAGGATCCCCTTCACAGGTCCAGATCCGGACAGTACCAAGGCACTTCCCAAATCTGACACAGGTCAGGGTACAGAAATAGAAACAGAAACAGATGACTGGAACCAGGAGCAGAACCTCAACAGTACCACCTAGGAAGTGGCCCATGAGCTGAGGGTAGGTACTGCAGGGCAGAATCCCCAGGAGCTGGGAAAGAGAGAACAGGCAACCGGAACACAGAAGAGTGACACGGTGCTGGTAACTGGAAAGCACACTGAATACCACTGGTCTGCCCTAGGTTAGCAGGTAGGATAACCGGAGGTAGGACTGACCAGATGGACAGGGAGAATCCCTGAGGACTGGACAATGGAGGGAACTCAGGCAGGCACAGGACCAGTCCAGAGGACTGAGGTAACCACAGGTAATACTGACAGGAACAGGCTCAATCTCAGGAGATATAGGTAACTGAAGGCAACACTGACAGGCACTGGCTCAATCTCAGGAGATATAGGTAATCGAAGGCAACACTGACAGTCACAGGCTCGATCTCGAAAGGTATAGGTAACTGAAGGCAACACTGACAGGCACTGGCTCGGGCTCAGGGGACTGGGGTAACCGCAGACTGAACGGGCATGCACAGGCTCAGGCTTGGAAGACTGAGGAGAGGAGGTTCTACTGACACGCACTGGCTGGGCACTAGCCTCGAAGGCTAGGATAACGGAAGGTCACCAATAGAGCACAACCACAGCCAGGATCGGAATAGCTAGCGTAGTCAGTCAGACCTGGGAATGCACAGAGAGCGCTATTGAGCCACTGCCTAGATCGGTACCAGAGAGCGCTAGTAAGCCACAGCCTGGATTGGTACACAGAGAGCGGTAGTCAGCCACAGCCTGGATCTGTACACTGAGAGCGATAGTTAGCCACAGCCTGGATCGGTACACAAAGAGCAGTAGTCAGGCAGTCCGGGTCGGCAACGGTAACACGGCAACAGAGACAGGAGCAAGGTCAGGCAAAACCGGATCATACATGGAGCAGGAATCACAGCAACAAACGCCAGGTTAGGAACACCACGAAAGGGCACCAAAGGTTTGACAGGACTAAGCTTAATAAGACAAACACTGGGCGGAGCAGAACCCAGCGGCCAATAAGAACCCAGCAGGAAATAGGCAGGAAGTAGCAATATTGACAGAATGTGAGATCGTGGGCACCATGATACATGACCCCTCATGGTCCAGATGTTTGTTCCGGTGACACGTTGAATCCACATCCATATATGATTATCTTGTGTCACTGATCACCCCTCCTCTGTCAGGGTTTAAAGGTATAGTAATACTGAATATGTTTCATTAACCTATCTAGTAGGATTCATCCCCCTGAGTAAAACAAGGGAACTCCCCTTGCTTTCCGTTCCAAAGTTATTTCAGTTTGTTCAGCACAGAACAATATTGACAGTTATGACAGATGGCTTCAAAGCAAATAGGATATTGATCCGGGGAACTATTTGCCACACACACACACACCTACACACCTACATTGGAAATTGCTCCAGAGGGCTTTTTTGTTGCCTTCCTCTGGATCAACAGGGGTGGCATGGGCTGGACTTGATGGACGCATGTCTTTTTTCAGCCTTATCTACTATGTTACTATTTTAAGTTGAACGACATACATCAAATCTCACAGTGGCCTGAAATTGTACAGTGGCACTGTTGCTACAACATCCCATGGACAACTCTGGACCCAGCCCCATGAATCTCCATAGGACGGTGTAGCAACAGTGCCTCTTGACAATGTCAGGCCACTGTGGTTTTCCTATTTAAAAAACAACTGTGAGCTGAGATAACCTGTGAATGAAGCACCCTTCAGCAATGGGAGTTCCCTTGTTCTACTCAGGGAGATGAACCCTAACACACATTTGTTCAAACATTCTAAGCATTACTATCCCCTTAATTGTGATTATGTTGTTGATCTGTTGATATATCTAATGTGTTCATGTTGTTCAAGTTCACGTCACATCATGGAACAACACCCTGATGTTGTTTGGCTTTCAAATGCCTGTGAGTTGAACTTGGACAAACATGTCTGTAAGTGATGTGTGTGTTCACCTTGTGACGCCATTCATTGTGCATGAGTTGTGTTCACTGAATAGCTTTGCAATGCATTGGAGACAACTCATTACCTGACACTCATGTTAGATGTGCATGAGTTGTGTTCACTGCATAGCTTTGCAATGCATTGGAGAAAACTCATTATCTGACACCCATGTTAGATGTGCATGAGTTGTGTTCACTGCATAGCTTTGCAATGCATTAGAGACAACTCATTACCTGACACCCATGTTAGATGTGCATGAGTTGTGTTCACTGTATAGCTTTGCAATGCATTGGAGGCAACTCATTACCTGACACCCATGTTAGATGTTCTTGAGTTGTGTTCACTGCATAGCTTTGCAATGCATTGGAGACAACTCTGCCAAACAAACAGCATCTTGAATAAGACACATGTATGGACACAGACGTTATGAAGAAGTGCAAAGGTTTATTTAAAGGGCCTGGAGAAGGTTGGCCTCACTTTTTTTTTTTTTTGGAGGGTGGGGGGGGTGGAGCTGTAGAGGAGGATTCCCTCCGACTGTGGCGGGTTACCCGAGGGGGTCTGGTGGCTGGTGTTGGTGGTGGTGGGGGTCGTGGATCTCTGCTAGCCAGTGATGCATCATTGGACCCCTCCCGTGATGGCTGGCCCATGTCCTGCCGCTCAGGCTGCCTGCGGTTGGAGTCATGCATCTCGACCAGCATGTGGCCGAGGACCTCCATCATCCCGGTGTGGAATTGTAGGAGCTGTGTATTTGCCATAACCTGCTGTGCCTCAATGGACCTGAGGCACCCCATGATCCGGCCCAGGGTCAGCTCCACCTGTCTTAGTGCTGGGCACACCATCTGATGACCATCAGCTGCTCTCCCTGAATGACCACACAGGTTGCATCAAGGGCCGCTGTGCCCGTGGGTGTGACAGGTGTGGAGGCTCTGGAGGCGGTGGTGTGGAGTGAGGGAGTGGACTCCCATGGAGTGCCTCAGGAGGACCGGCAACAACATGGGTGCTGTGTGGGGAGAACTGTTGCCGATCCCTGGACCCCTCACTCCCCTCGTCTTCTATGGGCTCCAGGTGGCTGACCTGTGTGAGTGGGGATGATGGCGTTGGTGGTGGTGGTGGGGTGAACACCTCCCTTGCCTGGGGGCGCTGTGCCTCACCCAGAAGCCCCACATGCTTGTAACCCATGGGCCATTCAAATGTGGACCCCTGGGTGTCCTCCTGCCACATGTGTCCCCGTGGCCTAGGGGTTGGCCCAAACACAGACAGCTGTGGCATGGCAACCATCTCGGGCATCAGGTGCCTACCTGGTGGTGGGGCCTGGTAGACCTGCTGTGATGGGGCCTGGTAGCTATGCTGTGGTGGGGCCTGGTAGTCCTGCTGTGGTGGCGACTGGTAGCTGTGCTGTGGTGGCGACTGGTAGCCATGCTATGGTGGGGCTTGGTAACCCTGCAGTGGTGAGGCCTGGTAGCCCTGCTGCTGCTGTGACTGGGGATGGTGGGGTGGACCCTGGGGGCCATGGTGGGGCCGCTGCTGCAGTGGGAGTTGTTGTGGCAGAGGAGGTGCCTCTGGAGTCCTCTGTCTGTGCTGGCCGGTGTGCTGTGTGTGGAAATTACATGATGTAATCAGTGATGTGAGCCATGACAGGAGTGATGCAAGACTGTTACATTAACATGTGAACCGATGAGTGGCAGGATGGTATCCATCTCATTGCTTTGCAATGCATTGGTTACCACCCTGACACACATTGCTTAGCTTGATGTGATCCCATACATTGATTCTACTAACCTACAGTGTTGTAGATTTGGTCATCATGTGTATCCCGAGCAGTGGGGATGTCAAGGCATATACCTCCTTGCTATCCCCATTCATCAGGATCCATGTGGTGACCAAAACTAAAACATCACACCTTGAGTGACACAACCCCATTGCATGCCATACACATGGGCCTCAACAGCAGAAACACTTTGACCTCTTAACACAGCAATGCACCAGTGATGATGTCAGCAACATTAACAGACACACCAAGCACATCAACCAACATGATCTGTTGAACCCAACAACCTAATCAGCTGGAGGACACACGAACACACCCCAGGACAGCCAAAATCCTAACACACAGCAAACATGTGCATAGTTATGCTGTACTATTAGGGGTTACTTCTAAGTTTTCCTATGTTATGCTATGGAGACTAAGCACTGATAGGTCACGTGTTGTTTAGATCTCAGTGCATTGGCTCCACAGAATAACACGGGGATTGCAGGTGTGATGACACTGCAGTTGGCATGTACACATTGTCACCTCTTTCTGACACCCTAGTGAATGTCCCTCCGATCAGGATTGAATCACATATGTCCTGCAGAGTGGGGATGGCGGAGAATGTCCCCTGGCCATCCAAACTCTGCAGGCTACATATGATGCAGAGAGCTGAACCTTCCACTTGGACTAACTACCTACATGTACAACACCTAGCTCTGACATGCAGTAACAATATAATATGAAACACACCCATTCCCCTCCTTGCTATTCTCTGGTAACCCTTTGGGTGCCAGGGGACTAGCCAATGTATTGTCTAACAATGCATTACTTATCCCTGTGGCACTCAAGGGGTTGTGTGCTGACCTCTTTGTCACTCTATGTATGAAATTGTGATACACATAACAGTTAGATCTGTGACTGACACATGACAGGGTGCATTGATTTTGTGCTGTGCATGATGTTGTTGTGGACAGCATGAAGGGGGTTCAACAGGGACTTGACCATTACCATTCAGGCTGGGTTGGTCAAGTATCCTGTCCTTGTTTGACGTCCCTCCAAGCTGTGTGGCTGAATTGTGGTGTGGAATGCTGTCCATGTGTTCAGTTGTCACTGTGTTGGCTTCTGTCTGTTAGGTGTCAGGATTTGTGTGATGTGTGTGTGGGCCTTGAAGCACGTACCAGTGGACTGGAGGCTACTTTTCTCCCCGGTGTCACTCCATCCAGGGATCCCACTCTCCATAACAGAGGAGATCGTCCTGTGCATGGCATTCACCACAGCCAGGACCTCCTTCCAGGCAGCCTTTCGCTTGGACCTCATCCCAACTACAGTCCCCTTGGGGAATAGGAGCCTCTCCCTTGCGATGACTGCCTCCCAGAGGATGAGATTCTCCTCCTCTGTGAATCTGGGCTTTCTCGCCCTCTCCTCCTCCTCACCCACAGAGGTTTGATGAGACCTCTGGATGTGGCTCTCCAGCCCTGCCTGCCCTGGCTGTGTGTGGTGCACCCCCTGGACTACCCCTCGTCTCACTCTTACCACTTCCCCTGCACTTGATGTGCCTTCTCAGGCGTGGCTGCCCCTCCATCCCAGGGATCTCCCTCTCCCTTCCCTACCCTGACCAGTGATGCCCACCTGTATCTCTTCCTCCTCTCCTCCTACACTCCCCACCCCTCTCCATTCCTCTCACCCACTCACACCCAGACACTCATTCAGGCCCTCACACACTCACTCACTCTCTGTCACTCACTTGCACTCACACTCACACTGTCAAAAAAAATGTAAAGTGTGTGTGTTTTACAAAAAAAAAAAATATATGGGCTATGTGTGTGTGTGTGCGTGTGTGTGTGTGTATGTATGTTTGGATGCGTGTATTTGGTATTATGTGTCACTTTGTGTGCTGTCAATCTCTCCAACTCCTACCTGTGTGTGTGCACGCCTCAGCTCCCTTTCTCTTTAGTTAACCTCCGCTCCTTGGGACCTGAAATCAAGCTCTGTGAACTCAATAACAGACAAAAGTGCGTAGGTGATTTTGGGTCTATTTATAGTTTATTCTACTCAACTTGATACTTTCGGGTGCTGTGATTGGCTGGGACACTAGTTAACGTTGAACGTTTCGCTTGTTTTTTTTTTTATTCGGATGTTTCTCGCGTTTATCGTGTGTTTTTCGTTGATGGTGAGGTCAGATATTAGGTGACTCCAGTTTTGTAGTTTTCATGTGTTTTGTAGGCCGTCTCGCGTTAACTCTTCTGGGTAAGGAAGATTTGAATCTCACGTTACTCAGTCTTGTTTAACTCGCAAAGGCAGTTTTTTTCTTCACGCTAGTTTTAACTCTCCAGCCCTAAATCAGCCTCACCCAAGTGATGCAATGCATACACATTACTCAGGGTTTTTCTGGATTGGATGGATAATGCAATGGAAGAAATAAAAAATTATGCAAGTACACTTAGGGATAATTAGCAATAATAACAATAGCTTCACAAGTAAAACCTGTTTCTGCAGTTACTTGTTATAAAGAGGGTGTGATTGCTTATTGGTCACTTGTTAAGTCTTGGTCTTGTTTACTGAGCTACACTTTCATCTAAAGACAAAGGGCATGCCTCCTGGTATTTTAAAGTAACGCTGACACTTAAAAATGAAATAGGTTGAAACAGGGATGTGCACAGACATTTTGGGGGCAGAGGCTCAAATGAAAAAAGGGCACTTCTCATATTTATTTATTTATTTATTTTGTTAAAAGGGCACGAGGGCACTTTCCACAAAAAGGGCAGGTGCTCAAGCCCCCCTTGGTGTCTATGTGTGCATGTGCCTGGGTTGAAATAACTTTAAATATCACATACTTACAGCTAGCATTTATACAAATGCATTACTCATGTTACGCACCTAAAATATAATTCCAAACTTGCTTACTAATGTACATGTAAATTTCCCTGTTTAGAGAGCATGTATTTTATGTCATTTGTGCTGTTTATATTAAGAAATAAAAAATAAAGTCAGTAAATTGATTGTTATTAGTGTTCTCTGCTCTTGTAGTGTTAGATTTTCTCAGCCCATTCATAGATAATCCTGAAAAATCAATTGAAGATCCAAATCCCTGGAAAGTCAGGGATGTATGCTCCCTCAAAGCAAATATAGGACTACTAGTTGAAAAGCCCGTTTACACGGGCCACAGTACCACCGCTGCAGTCATGCTCAGTAGAGACTGCCCGCGCCGCGGCTGATACAGAGTGGGGCGCTCTGAATTCAGACTGGAGACCTCTCAGAGAGGACTCCGGTCTGAATTTGGAGTGCCCCACTCCATATCAGTTATGGCACGGGCAGTCTTTACTGCATGACTGCAGTATATGCAGTCATCTCTACTGCGCATGACTGCTTATGACAAACATCCTTAGCGAATCATTATATAGGATTAGCCACAGAAAGCAAATGGAGGGTTTTTTTTACAGACACTAGCATGAAGTACATTGTATTTTAGTGTATATAACAGCAGTTAATTTTTCAGTGTTATTGTTCCTTTAAATATCCCTAATATAGGTAAACATTGATTATTCACATATTATGTCCCTAAAACATAATCGTAAAGTTATTTTTAATACTTATATAAACTGTCCTATTCAGAGAGCATTTTTTAATTTTATTTGTGCTGTTTGTAAGTAGAAATAAGAACTAAATGCATTTACTTGTGATTAGTGACCTACATTCCTGTGTTCAGAAAGGCTGCTAATTTATTTCAACCCATTTAAAGATAATCCCGGACAATCACCTCAATATTGCTGTGATAATTGAAGTCCTGGAAAAGGCAGGAATGGCAGTTCCCTTAGAGCATGAGTAAGACTAGATTTTAGCATTTTCACATTGTTAGCATATAGTACTAGGTATTTAAATGTATATAAACTCAATTCCGTTTTAGGTGCTATTGTTCCTTTAATTATGTTGTTCTGAGCATTGTTCTGGGATATATTAAAGATTATTGTTATAATTGTTTTAAAATTCATGAGTGATACCTTCATCTTCTATTGTGTGTGAATTACACAGAAGCAGCTCTGAGGTAAGGCAAAGCATTGGGATGCAAGTTAACCCCTTGAGTGCCAGAGAGGTAGCAAATGTTTTGCTTTGCAATGCGTAGGATACCCCTCTGCAACTCAAATGGTTACAGAGGTACAATGCTGCAGCAAATAATTTGCACAATACTATTGGAATTAAAATTGTACAACTTCTAATTCTCTTTCATTTTAATGAGACTTTAACCACTTGAATGCTAGAGAACTCTCCAACACATAGCAATGCATTGGAGCCGTGTCTTGCATTCAGGGGGTTAAAAGGACATATTAGTTGTATTTCATGGACTTTATAAGGCTACAGTGACTGATAGCACCTTATTTCTCAGGGTCTAATTTAACATTGTCAACATAATCCTTAAGGCGGTGGTTTATTTTAGACTAGTGTAAAAGACCGTGTACACAGGACAAGGTCCGGGTGATTTTAACCCTTTGAGTGCCAGAGAGGTGAGCAACACATTGCAAAGCAATGTGTTGTGCACCCCTCTGGCACTCAAAAGGTTAAGAGGTCGGTCCTGCTCTGCGTCCTGCCACCGACGCAGTCATGCACTGTAGAGACTGCCCGAAAGCACAGAATGCTCCCAGCACAGAGCTCCCAGCACAGAACTCACAGCATTCCATGCTCCAAGCATTCTGCGCTCCAAGTATTCCATGCTCCCTGCATTCCGTGCATTCGGGCAGTCTCTACTGAGCATGACAGCTTCTGACAAACATTCTAGCAAATTATTATATAGGATGTGCTTAATCCTTCTTCCTGGATAGATCTAAAGTAGTGGTAGCTTGTGTTATGTTATTGCTGCTGCTGTCTCAGCACTAGGACTAGTATGAACCATTTATACCACATGTCCCTAATCACAACTGGTGCTGGTTCCAATGGTAAAGTCTTGAGGGCTGATGATCCAAGTCCAGTTCCTAACAACAATACTACTACCCATGGGCACAGAGTATACACCAGTCTGATAATGTGATATGATATTTGATGCTTAGATAAATTGGCACCAGCAGGAAATAAATAAGCAAAAAACATGTCAGTAGTGGGTTGCATATAATATTACTGGTTGTGGCTTACAGGCAGTAAGTAGGCCTGCAAGCAGTGGCGTAACTATAGGGGTCGCACCTGCGACCAGGCCCATGCACTCCAGGGGCCTGGCCACCCCCTGCAACCCCCTCTGCCTGGCACCGGCAATCTGCCTCTGACGCTCTAGTAATGCAGAGCACTGGGAGATGACATAATCTCCCAGTGCTCTGCATTACTAAGAGGACCGTGTGGGAGCTCCAGGTAGGAGGTAGGAGATGGGGGCATTGTAGAGATTGAGGGGCATTGTGGAGGGGGTCAATGTGATTGAGGGGGGCCAATATGGTAGGGGGGGCCCATGGCACTTCTTGCACCAGGGCCTGGAGGCTTCTAGTTACGCCTCTGCCTGCAAGCAATTTGTTTCAATGCTTGTCTTGATGTATAGCCTGCTAAATAACTGTAAAGGCTTGCCTTGTAATATTTTTTTCCAGGTTTACCTTGATGGAGAAGACTGTGCTAACAATTTCTCTAAAACTTTTTATGTGTAATTATAATTATTTTTACAAAGACTAAACAATGTGGACAAGACTGTTATAATTTTTGAATGGCCAAGTTAGCCTAAAAATCTAGGGTAAACACATGTTTTGAATGGTCTGCTGTAGTATCTAACCCTTCTGTAAACAGCATTCTTAAGTCTCAATTTTTATAAAGGGGCAAAAGTTTCATAACAAATATAACTTAGTAAGTTATTGCTCAATATTACAGTACTCCTGTCCTCCCTCTACCACCATGATCTTGTTTGAGTGTTCAGATCTTTTTGGAAGGCTTACCATCAGTGTATATCACATTAGTTTGACTTGTCTGTATGGCTATCTGAATCAAAATATATAACACTGTTAGTCTTAATAACATAATTTTAAAATAGAATTAGAGAGGACAAATGAATATGATAAATTAAAATAATAACATGACAGAGGAAGGCTCTCCCAGTCCCTCCACTGAAGTAAAGTCATTGTTGAAGACTGAATGTGTTTGCATATATACTGAAGAATATCATGTATACTATATGTATAATATGAATACAAATTCATTATTACTCTTGTAATTTTAAAATTAATTTGCTAACAAATGATGGGCAAAAATTTCTGGTTTGTTCCCACTGGAATCTCAGTGAAAGATATATGATTTGTCACTATGTTTTTGATGGTGGTGATTTCGATTTGTCACTATGTTTTAGATGGTGGTGAGAGTTCCCACAGCCATAATATAAAAACCAGGAACTCACAGGTAGAAGAATGGAGGCAGAGTGACATGGATAGAGAGATAAAATGTTTAAAAATGTTAAAATTCCTGATTCACGATATGAGCAGCAAGAGAAGCTGAAGGGCTAACTGCTGCTATTGCTGCATCAGAAGTGGAGGAATTCAGCAGCAGAAGCAGCAGTAGTGAAGGGTGCTCAGTTTTTTTAGCCTGTGAGCCCCATGTCCCCAATATCCTCCACAGAGATATAAAGAAACGCAATAAAAATGGACCATGGATGTTAGCAGCAGCACCTACTGCTGCTGTCAGTGTAACATTTGAGATTATGTGTGACAGCAGGGGGCCCCCTGTAACATTCATCATTACTAAGCAGCAAGATATTGGTTGAGGTTGCTGGAGCTGGTGGGGTCAAAGAGAGTTGTAGAGCATTTTGGGCTGAAAATGATATACAATGGGAGAGAGAAATGCATTTGAGAATAGATGTCACTACCACTAGCAGTGGTATTCTTGATTTTGCTGCTACTGCAATTACTGTTGCTGAATCATCAGAGACAGACATACATCTGTCACAGCAGCAAACTGATAGCAAGGCAAGCATGCTATTGTCCATCATGGCCACCATGGGCTTGGGTTCTATCAGCAGTGATATATAAGAACAGGTAGATGTGGCTACCTTTCCCCCTACTCCTAATCTTACCACTAGTGCTGCTGTGGAAGATTCCCCCTTACCACTAAAATTATGGGTGGGGCTATTTTTCCCTTGTGGCAGGAACACTGAAATCCTTAAAACCTTCACTGTTTACAGTGTGCAATTTGTTAGTGGTTCGTATGCCCTTATTAATCCCATGCAGCAGAAACACCCTGATATGTATATAAAGCATGTGAAACCCTAACCCCTCCCCCCCAAAAAAAGAAAATAAAGTACTGCTGTAAGTGTAGCTGTTGTCCTTCCCCCAAAAGCACCAAAACATGGGAGGAAAGACCATAGAAAGTCAAGTCAAAAAAATTTCTAATGAAAAGCGTCGTTTTACCACTTTTTTCACCTAGCTTATTGCATTGAAATCCATGGGTAGAAAAATTTTTCTCCACCACACGGAAGGTGTCAGGCTCTCATAGCATGCCATTTTCTGTTTGTGAGAGGAGAAAGAGCGCAGCATGTTTTTGAGCTACAGAAGATAGGTAAATTAAGGGGAATTGAAGCTTAGTTTAGAGAGTCATTTAGATAGGACATTTGTTCTCTGTAGTAAGGGAGTCTGGTGGCACAATGTGGGAGTAGAAGGGAGGAAGGAGGTTGACCCAAATTACCCAAAAATTTGGTATGACTGACTGGCAAGAAACAGGGGTCCAAGTACATGTGGATTTTACTTTTATTGTCTCTGTGCTGGGGAAGTCTGCGAAAGAAGTTTTTGATTTTGTTTTTTAGTTTTAAATATATATATATATTTTTTTTTTAGACTAACTGTGATAAGGGGAGGTGTATAACTTAAAATAAATAAATAAATACACAAATAATTAAATAAATACATTAGACAGCTGACTGGGAGCCTGTTGTGAGCTCTGTGACTGAGGCAGACTTGATAGACAGCAGACAACACTGAATTGTGTTGAGGGCCAAGGCAAGACATCACACTCCATCAGCTGTGTACTATAGAGAGTAAAAACACACACACTAGTTGAGTAATGTTTAGCAAATGCACAAGCAAGAGGGGGGAAGGTTGAGCAATGCAGGGACGTGGGAGTAAAGTGTTAGTACAATCATTGCTGCAGCATGTGCAATAAATGATGATGATACCTCTCCTCCCGGGATGTATACATTTTGTCAAGATCCCACCAATCACACCATGCCAGTGCCCCACCACCACTACCATGCACATCTGCCACACTGTAGGTTGCACTTTATTTATTTGTTATCACTTGCCATCATCATGAATGATCATGTCACTTAAGCAGGAAGTTTGTGTTATGGGCAAAGGACAAATACATTCTGCATTAACACATTTTCAATGTATTTGTTGCTGTTGGACCCACAACTCTGACTTTCAGCTACTTATTTCTCCACTACAATCCTCAGAAGAAGTAATATTGTGCTTGAAATTGTTGCACCATAATAAACTTAGGAGAAAAATGTGTTGGAATAGGAAAAAATATGTTGGAATAGGAGAAAAATGTGTTAGAATTGGTGTTAGATTTGGAGAAAAATGTGTTGAAATAATCAAGTCTTCTTCCTACTTTTTTTTAAAGATGTGTAGCAGTAAACCCATTTAAACCTTTGCTGTTTTACATTTATTCTCTAACAAAGTTCCTTCCTCCTTCCCCAGTTACTTACATCAGCAGTCTCAGCAAGCAATTCCAGACAGAATGAGATGAGGGATAATCTTCCTCTAGCATAAGGAAGAACCTGGCCTCCTTTGTCAAGGTAAATGCAGGCTCTTTCAGCATTTGCCTTACCCTGAGGAAGCATTTGTCAATAATGCAATCTGAAAAGAAGCTTGTAGTGTGCAATTTAAGACATTTCATAGAAACATTAAGGTTATCCGGGCATCGGCCTAGGCTCCCTCCTGGAAAATATTGTTGAATCAGCATTCATGGTTCTGCAAATTTACCCAGACAGCTTCCAATTTATGGTAAATAAATGGGAGGGAAATGTTATGTTGATAAATGTATACCAATGTGCTGCTCCATATCCTGCACATATTTTGAAGCATTCAGTACTTTCTTACATTGTGTAGTAACTAATACATCAAAATCCATGGCTATTGATTATTATTTAGATGATTTTTGTTTATTGGCCCCCTTCTTCTCCTCAGTGTCAATAACTCCTTAAAACAGTTCAGGCAAGTGTTTTTGGACCTATGGCAGGGGATAAGGCAATTTTACCACCTGTTAGACATTCTTGGGCATAGACATTGACACTGTTACTCACGTAGTAAGGCACCTTCCAGGATAAACTGGATAAATCTAAAGTGACTTAGGTGATTGTTGAATTTTGAATCTAGGGTAATCCCCATGGGGATGGTGTTTAGCCTTACATGACATATGGCTCAAATGGTTTACAGACAGGCACAGTTCTCCTTTTCAGTGGTGGAAGATTGAGCCTTTGCCTTTTTGCTAACTTTCTGTCTATGCTATCATCTCTCTCACTCTCAATACCATGTGTATCTTAACAAGAGGAGAATGCTGGAGGGATATATTCTAGATCTACATCATCATCAGTCATCATTAGGTCATCATCAGCATCACCAGCCACTTGTTGCCCACTACTCTTATACTCCTCTAAGCTTTTAGAGGGGTCAACACAATGTCTTTTTACTTAAACTTTCACAAGGTTCGCTATTATTTTGAGGACAGGTGTTTTGGTGCTTATTTGTCTAGCTGTAAGATGCAGCAATTGATTCATCTGCTACACCTTCCTCCATTATGCTACCCCCAGACTTCACAAGCACAGAGATAACAACAGCAAAATCAGGAAGGAGCTTGGATCACACCTCCATTATCACGGTCCCCGTGATTCCCTGTCAATCTCGCTTGGTGTTACCTATGCATTGGAGGAGGCTGATTGGCCCGCCCTGGATGTGCTTTTATATACTGGGATCACGGCACCTGTCAGATGCCCTTTCGTGGTGTTCCTGATCCTGCGCCTTGTTGCTGTGTTCCTGCGTTCCTGTGTACCGACCTGGCTCGTCTGACTATTCTGCTGATCCTGCTCGTGATTGACCCGGTTCAGGCTGACGTTCCTGCTCCATGATTGACCCGTCTCTGTCTGACTACTCTGCTCCGTGATTGACCCGGTTCTGGCTGACGACCCTGCTCCGTGATTGACCCGGCTCTGGCTGACAACCCTGCTCCGTGATTGACCAGGCTCTGGCTGACGTTTCTGCTTCGTGTATTGATCCGGTTCCGGCCGACGTTCCTGCTCAGTGATCTGATCCTGTGTTCCAGTGTGATTCCGGTCACCTTCCGGCGACATTCTGGACTGTGTTTTTGTCGCTCTGACTAATCATCTCTCTATTTACCGAGCTGTTGCCTTTTGTTGCACAAAGTCTATCCTCATAGCGTTGCTGAGCTGTAGCCTCCTATACCGAACCTGCATTAACCCTTGCTGTGCTTGTAGCTTCCGTTTATCGAGCCTATCCTTGTACACTTGCCAAGCCTGTAGGTTTCTGTTCGAGCCATTAACACTTCCTGAGCCTGTGCTGTTAAGACCTAGCCTATCCATTCACACTAGCAGAGCAGTTGTCTGTTCCGGTGCTCGGGCAGCACCGTGGTGGTGCCAGTTGGCATTTTGCCAGTTTGCTCTTGCATTGTGTGTTCTGTACGGCACCGGAAGGGTGTCCCGGCTCTGGTCTCCAAGTGCTCAATTGTGTTACGCTATCCACCGCACTACTAGTGCTCTGGCTCGTTAATTGCTTGTGCAGTGTTGCTCCGTTCTGGCACCCAAGGGCTGTTTAGGGCTCTGGTCCCATTGGCACATGCAGGGTTACTTCCGAGTGAGTGTTAAGGGCAATTCAGGTTCTGGTCCCATTAGCTCTGGCAGTAGCTTTCCTCCGGTATCCCACTAAGGTAGTATTGGCTCGGCTCTGGTCAATCTTGCTGGTCTGTTGGGGCGTTCCATTGCACAGCTTTTGAGAGTGATTCAGTTCAGTCACACATTACACCTTCCTCTACACCATCTAGAGACTGGTATTACCTCCTGGGCGTTGGCTAATCATTTTACTGATACTATTCAGTTTCTCTACATTAACCCCTGTATGTCACTTTCCTGATCTGTATATTTCATTATACATACTTGGGCCTGTATATTGTCGTTACCAATTATACCTGTCCTGGCCCCCAGGGGCGCTGTTCTTTAACCATTATTTCAATAAAACTGTGTTTTTAATTTTTACCGTTGTCTGAGTGTCAGAAAACCATAACATCCGTGTGTATTGCCAGTTACACTGAATTTTGGGGTATTTGGGGTCAACCTCCTTCCTCCCTTCTTCTCCCCCAGAGTGCCCCCAGACTTCCTAATACAGAGAACAAATGTCCTACCTAAAAAAACCTCCATAAAGTAAGGTTCAATTCCCCTTTATTTGTCTATGTTCTTTAGCTCAAAAATGTGCTGCTTTCTTCTCTCACAAAAATAGAATGGCTGCTGTGAAAGCCTGACACTATTTTATAAGCCTGCGGGTAAAGAAGTGAAAAATGCCATATGGTGGTGAAAAAAATCAGTTTTCCCATTGATTTCAATGCAATGAGCTAGGCAAAAAAGTAGGAAAACAGCTCTTTCCACAGGAAATTGTTCACCAAACAGGAAGTGATAGTTTTTGCCGATTTTGGTTTGATGCAAAATTTTCACCCATACCTACTACTCAAAAACAAAAGATGCAAAAAATGGCACTTTCTCTTTCCATAGGAATTCTATGAAAAGTGCTGTTTTCCACTTTTTTCACTTCACTGATATCACTGATATTAATGCTAGAAATACTGAAATGATGAGTTAGTAGATAGTGTTGTAGATGCAGACAGGCAAAGGTAGAGAAAAATGGCAGAGGGTGCAAAATGGTGCCCTGAAGCTGAATAAGGTGTAGGGAGCCTGACACCCTTCCCCTTCCACTGTGGTGCCTGGGTTCAGTAGGGGGAGAGGAACCACTGGATAACAAAGAATAGGCTGTCTCTCTCCCTGCTGGGAGTGGGCAAAAAGGGGCAGAGTGTCAGATTTAAAAGAGCTTACCTATAGCCAGGTAAGCAGAATAGGTTTTGTATTTTCCCACCCTTCCTCCCTTTTTTGCATTTCAGTTCATCAAGGTGCAGAGGATGCCCCACAAAGATGTCAAGCTTAGGCCAAGAAATAATCTGGACAAAGACAGAATTAATATCCACTTAGGCCCATAGTGGCTGGGGCACTTCCAAGACCCTGACAGTGTGGCATAGCCAGTAGTGGAAGGTGGGCAGGAAGGCTTGTACTTCTTAGCCAGCCAATATTATTAGGCCAGCCATTCAATGGATTTTAATATGTGCATTGCAGCCTCCATCAATGCTAATGTGAAAGGTCTGTCATTGGTCCCATAGACTGTTTTGCAGATTTCCCTTGCACTTTAATGCACTGATGTGTGAACACAGTGAAAATACAGTTTGCTGAATTTTTGTGCATTCTCACAAGGCAATAGTCACCCATGCAAGAGGAACTTTAGCCCAGAATAGTACTCTTCACAAGGAGTGACATCACCAGTGAAGGTCCACTTTTTTTTAATGACTGTTCCCTTTAACAAAATATGACAATTTACAAATAAATCACAAGGTACAGTGCAATAATCTTTCCCACATCAGTTACTGTTTATTCACTCCACCCTGTGAAATTTCACATCTGACACAGCTCTTTGCACAGCCTAGCATGTCATTAAATTGTATCAACATCTTCTGATAATTAAGTTGTTTGTCCTGTTCTTTAGCTTCTAGACAATAGTTGATTTTCACATATGAGAAATAACATGGTCATCAAAGTATCAAGGACACTGGTGTCTGTTCACACAAACAGTAGCATAAAGGAATCCTTTTCAGACTGTAAAAAAAATAAGAAAAATCACAGTTCTAGGACACCACAATAAAATATGTTAAGTAATAGTATATATACAAAAATAAGAATCCATGTGAAGCATGGAGCTCAGCAAGGAATGAAGGGGACTCTGCAAACTAAAACCTAAAAAACACCTAAAAAAACTGCAACAAAAGCAAAAAGACATATATACATACATATAAATCAAAACTGAACCCCATGGAAGGCATATATCATAACAATGTGTTATTTTACTTATTTGGATACGATGAGGGATATGTTTCATAGTTTGGCCAAAGATTGTGTAAGCTTGCTTATCTCAGCCTGGTACCCCATATAAAATGAGTCCTAATGTTTATATATGTTGTCAATTTTATATCCTCCAAGGACATTCTACACTAAAAACACTTACATTTAAAAAATTATCCTGGTGAAGTTGTTTGTAAGGAAATGAGTAACAGGTCTAGTTAAAAACACCTAAAACCTAAATAAATTAAATATCTAGTGCACCCCCTGGTTTAGACTCACCTGCTTTTATGCATGAATCATCCACAGTGGGTGAATGGGTAAGGACCCAAAAGGACCGAAACACCACCAGGCCCTTTTATAGGTCCAACCTATTATAGATTGTGTATTGGACTAATTTAATTAATTTAAAATATTTGTTTCATTTTATATACATAATTATTTGCTTATGAGCTAGGATCCACATTGTCTTTGTGCATGTGCAAAAAGCCAAAAGCTGTTTGCAGAGGTCCTGCAGTGGGGTGATGGGTATGGTGGTTATAGATATATGCAACCATCTAATAACACTCAGCAGAGCCCTGTGCATGGAGCTTCTGCTGCTGTTAGCCAAGCTGGGAATTTATGGCTGACTCTGATTCTAGCTGAGAACCAGTAGATATTACAAATACAGGTAATACAAAGTGTTTATAAACCATAAATTCCTCCCCAATTTTACCAATCATTGGGGGCACACTACACAGCAAGGAGGAAGAAGGCAGGAGGACCCTCCACCACATGTTAGCTTTCTTTCACTACTGTTCAAACCTGATTAAATACCAAGGGCCTAATTACAGAGGGTACAGAAATTGCATCTATACCCGGAACTGGTGTTCTGGAGGGGGTATGCTGCCACTGCACCTAGCATGGCCTCTATATTTAATATTATTTTTGTGCCAAGCAGACTGCATAAGGGAGGGAGGGAACAAGGCATGCTATTGCTGGCTTGGCTAGCCAGATAATTGGATGAAATTAAAGGGATAGTAATACTTAAAATGTAAAAAAAAATATGTTGTACGGTTTATCCCCCTGAGTAAAACAAGAGTACTCCCACTGCTGAAAAGTGTTTCATTCAAAAGTTATTAATTTTCAAAGTTGAATTTTTTAGGTGCAATATCACAGTGGCCTGAAATTGTACAGTGGCGCTGTTGCTACATGATCCTATGGACAGCTCTGGTCAGTTGACCATAAATCTCCATAGGGTGGTGTAGCAACAGCGCCACTGCACAATTTCAGGCCACTGTGATATTGCACCTAAAAAATTCAACTTTGAAAATTAATAACTTTTGAATGAAACACCTTTCAGCAGTGGGAGTGCCCTTGTTTTACTCAGGGGGATAAACTCTACAACATATTTTTTTTACATTTTAAGTATTACTATCCCTTTAAGTATGTTGAGAGTGTGATGAACAAGGAGAGTACAGGAGCTCTGTGCCCACACCCAGTCTTATACATGTACTACAGTATACTTCTCTGTAACTGACGGATTTGTGGTGGGCAGCAGTGGTGAAACTACAGGGGGTGCAGAAGGTACATATGTGCCCAGTATCCCAGGGGGCCTGCCACCACTGCATCTTCATTTGGGCCTCTTTCACCTTTGATTGCTAAATTGTGCACCCTTGTCTTGTACCCATGGCATCATAGCAAATAGGGATGGCATCACTTAAAGGGATAGTAATACTTGATATGTAAAAAAAAAATATATATATTGTAGGGTTTATTCCCCTGAGTAAATCAAGGGTAGTCCCACTGCTGAAAGGTGTTTTATTCAAAATTTATTACAGCTCAAACTTGATTTTTTTTATGTACAGTATCACAGTGGCCAGAAATTGTACAGTGTTACTCTTGCTACACCAGACAGATCTGGGGCGAAATTCTATTACAGGTGCTAATTTTAACTCTGCTTTTATCTCCAGTTTTCTCCACAGACTTCAATAGAAAAATGTTTGATAAAACGGGTGTTAACATTTAGCACCTGCAATAAAATCTAGCCCCTGGTCAGTTGACCATAAATCTCCATTGGATGGTGTAGCAACAGCGCCACTGTACAAATACAGACCACTGTCATACTGCACCTAAAAAAATTCAAGTTTTAGCTGTAATAACTTTTGAATAAAACACCTGTCAGCAGTGGGAGTATCCTTGTTTTACTCAGGAGGATACAACATTTATTTTTTACATTTTAAGTAATACTATCCATTTAACAAAAGCTCTGTTGGGTCTGTTTCTCTGGTCCTCCTGTGTCACATTTCAAAGCTTCTGGTTCTGGCAGTGATGAGCAGTAGCTCAGAGCAAACCTAGCAGGACCGGAGAAATAGACATTGTAGAGGCAATAGTGATGTGGACAAATGAACTGGAGCATCAGTCAAACACAGAAGTGATTATTCAACACTATGGACATAAAAAAGAGGTGATAAAATGGAGATGACTTCCCCAGTGATTTAACTTCTCTAATTCCTATGTTACTCTAAGGAGCGGAATCCTTTTGAAATGCTGCACGCTTAAAGCAGAGCTACCACTGCTAGCAGACGTGCCCCCCAATAATTCCCCCATCTGGAGACAAGCTGCTCAGTAGCGCTAATTGCCAGAATTATTACTGCGTTAATGAGAATTATCCATTGCTCCCAGGTTGACAGGCAGAAACGAGCGCAGGCATCTTTCCATAGTGACATCTGTGCATCTGCACCCTGTCCCAGCCTGCTCTAGGAGGCATTGCTAGGAGTTGTTCGGCTCCAAAAGGGACTGACAGCGCAGGCGTGCAGGCGTCACTATGGAAAGATGTCTGCGCTCCTTCCTGCCTGTCAGCCGGAACTGGGGGATCAAAGCACGATCAAAGTATTATCTGCAGACACTTTTAGCTGGAGCATCTCCGTGTGCTGTAGATATTACTTTGATTGTGTTAGGGAATCTTTACCTGGATCGCTGCCTGAAGAGATACCTTTCACCTTATTATTATCAGTCTGTCTATGATATCTATGTCAATTACCGGTATACCGTGAGCCTGTAAGGATCGCAAGGAAAGACACATACAACAGCGTATCCAATACAAGCTCTCTCTTTATTCTTATCACACATAGTTCTTTATAGACCCACAGCCCCCCTTCACGTAAAGGGAGGGGGGCGGTGCACAACACAGTTTCCAACATAGAACAGAAAATTATATAAAAACAGAAAAGCAAAACTTGTTCCCAGGAAGGGGGGGGAAGGGGAGAGAATGCAGATAACAGCTCCTGCAGTATCCTATCACCTTCCCCGTGGGGGGGTCTGGAAACTTTTCAGCTTTGAACATATTCTAACGATTGTTGCAATTACACAGATAAGAGGCTGGAATAAGCCAGTCTAGTGATTTCCTCCCTAGTACATGAATCTCTGCAAAGCAGTCAAATGTAACTATTAACCCTATGGGTGCCGAACACAAGTATTACACACCTTATCCCTGTTCCCTTCAATCCCTTCTTTGAATCAGTACTAAACTGATTCACCAAACTAAACTCTGGGATACAATCCTTTCAATCCCTTCTTTGAGTCCGAGCATACCCGGACTCACACAAATCTTACAACCTGGATAAGGCATCACCATATAGAGGTGCAGTACTGTGGAGGTGACAAATACTGGGTGTAAGGGCCTGACCCAGGGGAACTACACCTTTTGGCAATGAGGCAAAGCAAAAAACTTAAATAGGACATAAAGAACAATAATACTTTTGGATTACAGCTAGCGAAACAGGCACGCTGATGAGGCAAGTGGTCATAACGTCAGTAGGGCTGACCATGTTGCACAAGCAAAAGTTCGTAATGTTCATAACATGTTGGTGCTAAGTAGATTCAGACATTGGAGTTCTCACGGGTCTCTGGGGTGTCCCTGCAGTCCATCTGACCCCAGTGCAGAGGTGGCCTTTCAGAAGTCCTTACGTGAGTGAGGGTGAGACATAAGTTGCATACATAAGCCAGCCTTCCACCCCCCACACTTATAATGTTAACACACATTAGACCATCATTTTCTATCTGTAGGGGCACCTCCTCAAGCAGGCCACTTTCACTGCCAGAGGGTGCTAGCTTGATGATGGTCTTGTCCCACGGAGGCAGGTGGTCAGGGATTATTATGCCCGTCAAAACACCTACTTGATGATCGCACGGTGGCAGGCGATGCAATAAGCCTGCTTACTGGTATTTCCTGAACAAAAGCCTCAGACCTTCACCTTGTTCTGCCTCCCTCTGGGCATCTGCTGGGCACTGGGAGGGCACAGGGCCTTTATCCTGCTCAGGCTCTGGTGCAGCTGTCACTCTGGCGTGGTGTATCCAGGTCTTTCCTTTATGCAGCGTGACTGCGCTGTAACTTGTCAACAGAATCTGGAATGGACCCTTCCACTGGGGCTCCAAGCACTCTGTTCTCCATGTCTGTACATATACCCACTCTCCAATCTGGAAACTTGCACTGGGCCAGCCGAAAGCAAAGGCTGTGGAACAGAAAATCTGGGAAGAAAAGAAAGGGTATGCTGCAAAGCAGTTACATAATCCATAATCTGCTGATTACCAATCTCTAAGGTAGATCCGTGATACATCACAATCCTATTCCAGGGCCTACCAAAGAGGATCTCATAAGGACTAAGCTTTTAAGGATTTGGAAGGGGTCACCCTGAAGTGAGTCAAGGCACGGGAAAGCGCCTCTGGCCATTTGAGTCTTAGTTCAGTACATAGTTTGGTCAGAGAGCGCTTAAGAGTCTGGTTCATCCTCTCAACTTGTCCAGAGGATTGAGGCCTCCAGGGGGTATGATATCTCCAGTTCACCCCTAGAGTGACACAATTACTTTTAACAATTTCAACTGTAACATGTTTTCCATGGTCTGACCCAATGACTGGAGGCAAACCAAACCTTGGAATTACTTTTCTTATTAACACCTTAGCTACTGATCCCGCAGTAGCTCCTTTCAAAAAAAAAAAAAAAATGTCTCTAGCCACTTAAACAATTAATCAACTATTACAACAGCATACTAAAATCCCAGTACAGGCTGCAAAACAACCCAATATAATCTATCTGGAGCCGTTCAAATGACACCCAAGCCCATTGCCTGGCCCCAGTGATTAGAATATGTCACATTTTAGGATTTATTTACAAGTATATATCACACAAATCCCAACAATTTCTAACTTACTTTGTACAGATCTGGTCTGGGTAAAGTCACTTCCTCCAGGGCGTCTACACAGTCATGCTCTGGAGGATCATTTATGTCCTCGGTCAATAGGGTAACTGGTTTTGGCAGAGCTAAAGCAGGGGCGAACATCAGCACCCGCTTCAGTTCATCCCATACTATCGTATCAGGAGAATCATAGTCAGTTTGTCACACAATCCTTCAGTCAAAATATTGGCCACTATTAGCTGAACCCTTGCCTAGCCTCTTGGCTGATGGGGTACTATCTGTCCTAGACCGGTCCTGCATTAGGCTGCAAGTCAATAACGGGTCGGGCATCTCTACCAACCCCTGGCTTTCCAGCTGCTCAAACAGCAGAGGGCACTGAGCGCAGAACCTCCTCCGGGATGTCTGAATCATGACTATCCTGGGAAGTGTGTCTCAGTGCCATCTGGAAAGTCAAGTCATAATAGTCAGGTACATATACCTCTATCTTGTCAGCGTCAAAAGTTATCTCTGTCCTCAATCTGGTCAACAAATCCCTTCCCAACAGTGCAGTGGGGCATGACTCTGATAGGAGAAAACCATCCTGGACCATAGTCCCTTCTATGGTAACTTCCATAGGTTGTATATATGGCATAGAGGAGGGAATTCAATCCACCCCTACTATACTGATAGTTTTCTTCACTATGAATTCCACCCTCCTGCACTATAGGATAATGCTAAAAAGACTGATCCTGATCCCTTCCTATTCTGTCTTATGAGGTGAGTCATTTCTGTCTGCATCACCACTAACAGATACACCTTCTTCCTGGGGATTTCTGTCTGTATATCTATACTTATTCCTCAGCTTGGGGCAATTTCACTTCCAATGTCCTTCCTGCTTACAGTAAAAACATGTATTCTTTCCTACCTGCTTAGACAGTGCCAACTTTCCTTGCAATTGCTAAAGCACTAAACTTTGCCTGGTCCTTCAATATCTGCCTAGTCTTTTTGTCTTCCTCTGTATCTCTGTACATAACTTCTGTCCTTTCTTTCTCCATTACTTCACTTACTGGCTCGCTCAACACACTCTCAGTGTTTCCCTAAATCCATACAAAGATGCAGCAAGGGACTTATCCCTCCGCTGCACAACCTACTGCACCCCAGGAAGATTCAAATGAGGTTTCCCACATGTCCGCACGGACCCCAGGATCAGAGAACAGTAAAATAATAATACATTATCAGTCACGTCATTAAGAGGGAATGCATCTGCAGTCCCTACTTATCTGTCTCTAATTTCATTAGAAGTTAATTTCTTATATGTGTCAACAATCTTTTCTCTTTCATTCCCCCATAACATTATTACAACTGGGAAGGATTTACACAGGAGAGGGAGGGGTCTGATGCTGCGCGATCATCTCATAGTGGCAGAGAATCAGCACACAGGCATTTAACCCCTTCCTGTCATTTTCAGGGAAAGCAGGATTGCTGTTTCTCTAATTAACAGACAACAGGTTGCAAAGGGCACATATACATAACTACAATTTGTTCTTATGGAGGCTAAATCACAATGCAACAAATCTTCAGTTGAACATATACATATATACACATATATATACACATACACATACACATTGGGTGCACCACTTCAGTTGAAATATATGTTTCCCAAGAAGTCAAAAACAGGAGAGGAAGGGGTGCCCGTGACCGTGCCGGGTGGACTGGCTGGACTACTCGGTCTTAGATCACTGAGGACCATTGAACCGGTAAGACCAATGCCAAAACCCCCTCAGACACTTCCAGCAAGACAGCCCCCACATTCCTGCCTCTTCTCACTCAAGAACATAATTTCAGTTCTATTATCTATAACACATTGACAATTTCTTTAACAAATCCATATTTTTACTTGCTTGGATCCATACAATTGATTACACAAAATTAGGATTGAATTTACTTAAATGTTGCAACATTGTATCTCAGAACCAATACCGTGTGCCTGTCTAGGCTTATGATTGGTGGCCAACCATTACCTGACCCTGGCCATACATATCCACATAAATGTACAAAAAAACCTGCCCCTGTCAGAATCCTCGGATCATTGAGTTATTACGGTCCCCTTTTAACAAGGAAATACAAAACGGTATATAGATATTTAAATGCAAATCTATACCATAATACAAATCTATATTTCCACCCGATCATATTTATTAACCCTTAGTTCCCAGCTACTAGACAACATCTTAACAATAGGACCTTTAGAAAAACAGCAGCGTTGATGACCTTGAAATTCCGTTACTTGTGTCTTATCTAAGAACAGAGAGAACAAGGGGGAGAGGTAGAATGGAAGAGAAGGGAGGGGGAATCAGAGCTGCGCTAACTTTCTCATAGCATCAACATTTTACAAGCATGGCGGCTTAACCCCTGCCTAGCTGTCACTAAATGAATGCATAATGTTTTAGTACCTGATTTTGATAGCAATAATCCACACACTCTGAATAACTTCCCCATTTAGTCCCTCAAGTCTCTCTCTCTGGTGATGTAGGCACACTCTCCCTCTTTCTGTGCTCACTTACTATATCCCACCGGAACAGGGCACGTATCTACCCCAGACAAACGACACATAACATGTATGTAAACAGGTTAGCCATGCGCAACAAATATGAGACAGTTGTAAATTTTCCCAGTGATCAGGGGAGAAAGTCAGTGGGTGGTATCTTGCAGGACCAAATTAGACACGAATGGAATAGTGTAATAGGAACCCCTTGTCAGTCTCTCTACATAGTGTATACAATCCTCACCTATTTCTGGGGTCTTACTCTCTTGACCTCCCATCTTACAACAAGTTGTACAATACAATGCAATCACAATGTCAAATAAACGAGGAAAAGAAAAGGAGTAAAAATTCAGGTGCTCACCTTCACCTGAAATAACACCCGGTCCCAGTGCTTACCTTCACCTGAACTGGGGACAGCACACAATAACACAATACTTATTCTCAGCCTCTAATATCCTTTGATACAATACTTAATTGACATCTCTACAAACATCCATATCTCAACACCAGTGCATAGTAATCATACAGTATCACGAAACAATTTGACAGACAAGAGAAGACAGAACAGTAGATTATTGACATAGACTCACAGAGGGACCCTATAGTGGAGAGTGTTCTGCTGCCTAATATTCGGTAGTCAAATGCCACTCACTTAATTTACCGGGCAGTCTCCCGGAAAGTCACATATAGTGCTTTCGAGACTACCAAGGGCCGAATCCTGTGGTCATTTCCGGACTACAACTGTTCCTGAATCCTTTTCCTTCTGTGCTCGAACTTCAGTTCCGGAGTCCACTATACAGGGGACTCGAACAACAGTTCCGGAGCACTGGGATTCGAACTATAACTATGCTGGTTCCGGAGTCATTATACCCGTGACTCGAACCCTTAATACTATGCTGGTTCCGGAGGCACTATACCTGTGCCTCGAACTCTAGCCGGTTCTGGAGGCACTATACCTGTGCCTCGAACCTTTAATCATTGCTGGTTCCGGAGGCACTATACCTGTGCCTCGAACTCTAGCCGGTTCCGGAGGCACTATACCTGTGCCTCGAACCTTTAATCATTTATATAGCGCGCTTATATATTAGACTAACAGAGACTCACTCCCTATCTCCCTATTTCACTCAACCCTTAACACGGCAGTGTGATCCCTGGGACGGCGACAACATGTAGTCACTTACCCATGGATGCACACTGCCCGCATTCTCCACCAAAAACTGTTAGGGAATCTTTACCTGGATCGCTGCCTGAAGAGATACCTTTCACCTTATTATTATCAGTCTGTCTATGATATCTATGTCAATTACCGGTATACCGTGAGCCTGTAAGGATCGCAAGGAAAGACACATACAACAGCGTATGCAATACAAGCTCTCTCTTTATTCTTATCACACATAGTTCTTTATAGGCCCACAGCCCCCCTTCACGTAAAGGGAGGGGGGCGGTGCACAACACAGTTTCCAACATAGAACAGAAAATTATATAAAAACAGAAAAGCAAAACTTGTTCCCAGGAAGGGGGGGGGAAGGGGAGAGAATGCAGATAACAGCTCCTGCAGTATCCTATCACCTCCCCCGTGGGGGGGTCTGGAAACTTTTCAGCTTTGAACATATTCTAACGATTGTTGCAATTACACAGATAAGAGGCTGGAATAAGCCAGTCTAGTGATTTCCTCCCTAGTACATGAATCTCTGCAAAGCAGTCAAATGTAACTATTAACCCTATGGGTGCCGAACACAAGTATTACACACCTTATCCCTGTTCCCTTCAGATTGTGCTTAATGTGATGATCTCCAGTGGACATGTATGCAAACCTGATTCCGGTTCTTCTGAGAAATTGAGCTAATATTTTGTTCTATGACTCCTATCATATATAACTTTTATGGGCTGTTGGTAGGAGTGGGTTGTTTGATGGGCTGTTTGATCTCCGAAGCAATCCCCCTGTTCCCTCCACATCCCCCTTCTGAATTTATTTTTTCCTCTATCTCCGTTAATTTATACAGTGGTGATCTTCATATACAGTGGTGATCTTCATTTTGAACTCATGCAAAAATATTTTCTGCAGCACACGTATATGCTCCAGCTGCTACAACATTTTAAACAAGAGATACTTTTAGCTGGAACGTATCCGTATGTGACCATTAGGTAGGCGACATGACAATCTCGCACTGTCATGCACTGCAAGATTGTCGTGTCACCATTTTGATCATGGCGACATGGTGAATTAGTTGAAATGTTGCACGCTTTTGAGTGCATGGCATTTCAAATGTCAACCCTAAGGAGCCTATTCACTAAGATTTATCAGACTTTGGAGATATTAGTGAATAGGCTCTATAGAATAATATAGGAACTGAAGAAGTGATATCTCTGGAGAAGTTATCTCCACATTATTACAAGGGATGGGCGAAAACTTTCACCTCAAACCAGAATTGGCAAAAATGGCACTTTCCACTTGGTGAAAAATTTCCAGTGAAAAGTTACATTTTCCCACTGTTTTCACCTAAATCATTGCATTGAAATCAATGGGAAGAAACAATTTTCCCCATCACATAAAAGTTTTCTCTACTTTTCTACAGCCATATACAAGGGTGTCAGGCTCTCACAAGCATGCCATGCTGTATTTGTGAGAGGAGAAACAGCCTGTTTTTGAGCTACAGAAATATGCAAATAAAGGAGAATTGAAGCTTAGTTTAGGGAGACTTTTAGTTAGGACATGTATTCTCTGTATTAGGGGAATCTGGGGGCACAAGGGGGGAGAAGATGGGAGGAAGGAGTTTGACCCAAAATACCCCAAAATTTGGTGTGACTGACACAGGAGGCTGGGCTCCAAATTGCTTTCTGATTTTACTTTTATTGTCTCTTTGTTGGGGAAATCTGGGGAAAGAAGCTTTTGATTTTGTTTTTTAATTATATATAGTTTTGGACTGACTGTGATAAGATAGGGTGGACAACTTAAGAAAATAATAAAAATAACAAATTAAAAATATTAATACATAAATAATTAAACAAATAAATATATTAGGTGATAGACAGCTAACTGGGAGCCTGATGTGAGCTCTGTGACTGAGGTGACTTGATAGAAAACAGACGACATTGAGAATTTTGTTGAGGGCCAAGACAAGACGTCACACTCCATCAGATGTGTACTGTAGAGAGTAAAAAACATACAGTAGTTGAATAATGTCCAGCAAATGCACAAGTGGGAAGGGGAAAGGTGGAGCAGTGCAGGGTCTTGGGAGTAAAGTGGTAGTACAAAAACTCACTGCAGCAATCATTGCTGAAGCATGTGCAATAAATGATGATGATCCCTCTCCTCCCGTGGTGGATGTAGTTTGTCAATGTCCCACCAATCACACCATGACAGTTCCCCGTCAACACTACCATACACATCTGCCACATTGTAGGTTTTACATAATTTTTTTTTATCACTTGACATGATCATGAATATGTGCCAGTGTCACTTAAGCAGAAAGTTAGTGTTGTGGGCAAAGGACAAATGCACTCTGCATGCTATCACATTTTTTCAAGGTATACGTTGCTGTAGGACTCACAACTTTGACTTCCAGCTATTTATTTCTCCAGTACAGCCCTCAGAAGAAATAATATTGTGATGGGAAATATTGCACCATAGGAAACAGGAGAAAAATGTCCTGGAATGTCTTGGAGAACAATATGTTAGAATTTGAGACAAATATGTTGAAATAGACAAAACATTTGCTGGAACAGGCAAAAAGGAGGAAAATTTTGCATTGGAGAAAAGGTGAAAACATTTGCGAAAAAAGAGAAAAATTGTACATTTTTCACAAAAAGTCATGTGGGAAATTTTTCTCACTTTTTGCCCACCCCTAGTTATTACCTCTTTATCATCCCTTAGTGAATAACCCCCAATGTCTCTTTAGTTCTCCATGTTCCTAACCTATGCCTTCATTCTTCTCCCCCGTTGCTACTTTTCTCACCATTTTTCCTCCTTTCTTATCTCCCGTGCCTCCCTCATCTATTGATCTTTTACTGATTTTGCATGGCACTTTTATCACCTTCCAGTTCTCTTTTCTAACTTTCCATTCCTCTTTCCTCACTTTTTCCCCCACTTTCCATTCCTATTTCCTCAACCCCACATCTCCTATGTGCCTCCTTTCATCAATCCATGTGAGGGGACTGCAATATCTTATATGCCATGTGGTTCACTACATTCTAAGCTCTGATGTATCATATGGATCTCTAGATTGCAAGCTCTATTATACCATGTGGTTAACTAGATTGCAAGCTCTGTTGTCTCATTGTCATTAAGCTCTGTGTCAAGAGCATAACAAGATTGAAAGCTCTGATGTTTTATATGGATCATCTGAATGCATACTCTGAATGTCATGTAGAACACGAATTTGCAGTGTCTGAAGCCAAACATACTTTGGAAAAGTTCCCCTCCAAAACCAACGTATTAAATTGTCCCTGGAAGTAAAGATGATCTGTACCATTTTTGTTAAAAAAAAAGTATATTGGGGGGATTTTTTTAGGCTGTAACATCCTTTGGAGGCAGCCTGGATGGAACTGCTAGTAAGCTCTCCAGTTTTCTTCCAGGGCCATATTCCATTCCATCCACAATGTATAATAGTTTCTACTTCTTGCTGTCATTTTGGCAGTAGCAGGAGAGAATATATAAATTAGTCACAGACTAGTGCAACTTTATGTGTATGAATTATAAATGTATTATACCATCTACTCACTACAATCAGTCCTGCTCTGTTAAGACAATGAGCAGACAGGTCTGAGTTTAGTACTCAGATAGTATAATCAATTTACAATACAAACCCTGAGCTTAGTGGGAAAACAGTATATTCAATTTACAATACAAACAGTAATTACTGTTCCTGTTTACCATCATTGATCCAAAAGAAGGCAAAAAACACCTCAATACAGCAATTTCAAATTCTGCTTTGAATGGGGGGAAACATTCCTTCTTGATTCCAAATGGCAGTTAGATTTCTCCTTGGATCAACAAGCACTAACTAAATATTAATCCCAATACTAACGTATATAGCCTTCTATGTTCTGTTCTTTTAAATAAGTATCCAGGACCTTTTTAAAGGCATCTAATGTATTCGATAACACCACCTCCTCAGGTAGTGAATTCCATACCTTTATTGTCCTTACCGTAAAGAAACCCTTCTGCTCAAATCTAAGCGGGTGACCCCTTGTCCTTTGTACTGTTCTGTTAATGAACAGGTCTTTGGAGAGCCCTTTGTATGGGCCCTGAACATATTTATATAGTGTTATCATATCACCTCTAAGACGCCGTTTCTCTAGTGTGTACAAGTTTAACTTCTCTAGCCTTTCTTTATAACTAAAACTTTGCATTCCCCTTGTTAATTTTGTAGCCCTCCTCTGCACTTTCACTAGTTCCATAATGTCCTTTTTCAGAAAGGGCGCCCAGAATTGAACAGCATATTCTAGGTGGGGTCTTACCATGGACCTGTAAACAGACATAATAATATCTTCCTCCCTTGAGTCAATATCCCTTTTAATGCATGCCAATATCTTATTGGCTTTTGCAGCTGCCAGCCGGCACAGCACGCTATTGCTAAGTCTATTGTCTACCATTACTCCCAAATCCTTTTCATTAGTAGATTTCCCCAGAGAAACACCATTTAAACTATATGTTGCATTTTTATTATTATAACCAAAATGCATAACTTTACACTTGTCTATATTGAATCTCATTTGCCATTTGCCTTCCCAGTTACTCAATTTGTCAAAATCCTCTTGTAATGAAGACACATCCAGTTCAGACTTTATTACCTCAATTAATTTTGTGTCATCGACAAACACTGATACATGGCTCCCTATGCCCACTGGGAGATCATTAATAAACAAATTAAAAAGAAGAGGACCCAGAACAGATCCCTGACATACTCCACTTATCACATTTATCCAATTGGAGAACTTCCTATTTTCTACCACTCTTTGCATTCTATCTTTCAGCCAATTTCCAATCCACGCACAAACGTTTTCCCCTAAGCCTATTTCATTCAATTTGTGCAATAACCTCTTGTGTTGAATCGTATCAAATGCCTTGGCAAAGTCTAAATAGATCACATCAACTGCCGCTCCCACATCTATATTTGTACTCACGTTTTCATAAAATGCAATCAAGTTAGTTTGACAATACCTGTCTTTCACAAAGCCATGTTGGCTCCTGCTAATGATATTTCTGTTCAAGCTGAATTCTTGAATATATTCACTTAGCAACCCTTAAAACAGCTTCCCTACCATAGATGTCAAGCTTACAGGTCTGTAATTTCCTTGCTGGGATTTTGATCCCTTTTTAAATATGGCACCACATCTGTTTTACACCAATCCATGGGCACCATACCTGAAATAAAAGAGACCCTGAAAATCAAAAATAACAGTCTGGCCAGGGCCTGGCTTAGCTATTTAAGTACACGTGGGTGTATGCTATCCGGCCCCGAGGCTTTGTCTACCTTAACACCATTCAATTGTTTTAACACTTTTTCTTGTGTTAGCCAATTCCATGATTGCTGTGACTGTTCTGTAAAAGTAGTTTGCAGGTTCTTGTCCATTGACTCTTCCTTGATAAAAAAAAAGTTGAAAATAAATTATTTAAAATATCTGCTTTCTCTCTGTTCCCACTGACCATCTCACCCGTTTCAGAAAACAAGGACCCAACATTATCAGACTTTAATTTTTTGCCATTAATGTATTTAAATAATTTTTTGGGGTTGCTCTTGCTCTCCTTAGCAATTTTTTTTCATTCTCCAGTCTAGTTAATTTAATCACCTTTTTACAGGTTTCGTTGGCATTTTTGTATTCTGCAAATGCCTCTGCTGATCCCTCAGCTTTATAATGTTTAAATGTTATTTATTTAATGAATTACTTTACTGGTTAGCCACACTGGTTTTAATTTGCTTCTTTTGTATTTGCTTCCAAAGGGGATACATTTATATGTTTATTTTTGCAATGTTATTCTGAAGACATTCCACTTGCCTTCTGTGTTTTTTCCTGAAAATATTCTATCCCAGTCAACAAGACCAAGGAATGAATTAAACCTGCTAAAGTTGGTCTTTTTAAAATTCAGTGTTTTGGTGGAACCCATATCAAATTGCTTGTTCGAATTAATCTCAAACAATACCATGTTATGGTATACCATGCCGTCACTAATATATCTACTCTGGTCCCTCCTCCCATTTGCAAAATTACAGCAGAAGGGAAAACCTATTACACAAGGATAGACAGATAAAAAAAAAATGTCCTGCCTTTAGTTCTGCTTTGCCAGTCTAATAAAAGCACTAACTTACAAAACACAAGTTTCTCCACTATGGCAAACAAGTACTTAAAGGTATAGTAATGTTTCACAAAAACAGCAACTCCAATGATTCTTCATAGTATGTGGACCATGGAGACTGTTATTTCAATACTGTCAGAGTTGCAGTTCAAGAGTAATTGAATGATAAAGTATTCCCCTCCGGCCCCTTTTACCTAGTGTAAGCAACCTCCCCTCAGGTGTGGAATCTGGTTCTGGGTCCAGACAGCTCACAGCAACAGACAACCTTGTTACTGTGAGCATGAGGAAAACCCTGACCCCTTGACAGGTTTTTCCTTATGCTCACTGAAGATTGTCCCTCTCTGTGATCCATCTAGACAGTTTTGCTGCTCTGAGGTGAGCAGAGTTACATCAGTAAAAGGGGCGGGAGGGGGATAATTTATCATTCAATTACTCTTGAACTACAACTCTGACAGTATTGAAATAACACTCTCCATGGCCCAAATACTTTGAAGATTAATTGGAGATGTTTTTATTGTAAAAGTTGCTATCCTTTAATCTTTACATTTCTGTTTGGCTCCTGTTAGGGATTCCAGCCTCAGATTTTGTACCAGGGCCAAGCAGGGTCTAGTTACGCCCCTACTACTATCACAGTCTCTCAGCCTGGCAAGGTTTTAGATTGTATGTAGGATAGGAAACACACAAGCTCCAACACAGAGTCTGAAACCTACTGCAGAAGGCCCGGGAGTTGACAAACAGAGCAGGCAGATGTCTTTAAGTTAGCTGACAGTAAATAGAAGTCTGCAAGTCAACAATATCTGGTCACAGAATACAGGAGTGTCGAGGTCGAGCAGGAGTCGACAAATAGTCAAGTAGAGTCGGATGTTGACTACACAGGGTTGAGACGAAAGGGAAGTTGTAGGCAATCCGGGTCCGGTACACAGAGAGTTGAGCAATGGGATAGTCGGTACCTTGGGATCGATGAGAAGCGGAGAGTCCTAGGTGAGACAGATTCAGTACACAAAGAGTCGAGCAAACTTGGTAGAGGATATCATAGAGTCAGAAATATGCAGAGAGTGGTCAGGCTAGTCGGAGTCAGTACACAGAAGGTCGAGTAGATGACTGGAGCAAAGAGTCGGATCGCTGGAATGAGGATGGTCGTAGACAAAGGCAAGATCAGGAAGCCAGATAGACGGATAAATGGAGTTCAGGCAAAAGATCACAACAGGAATCAGAAATCAAAGATAAGCTGGATCACAGGTACTAGGACACTGAGCACAGACCATCTGAGGGCGGGGATAGTAGGAAAGTCCTGGGCATAAGTAGGCTATGAATAGGTATAGGAGTTCCGCAATTAGGAGTGAGACTGGTTTGTGACAACTACACACCCTATAGTTCTTGTTTTGTTCTTACTGAATACTAGTGCAACAGACCACAAATTATTCACCCACTCTGTATAGGCTACACTAATAGGTTATAGAAGCTATAATTGTACTTAGATAGAGCCTGTTAGCCAAATGTTGGTGCATCTGAATAATGTTATAAGCCATCCATTCTGTATAGTTGTACCTGGCTTCTGTCTGCTATTCCATTACAATCATGCAGAATTCATTTTTACACTGAGTTCTTCACTCTTTTAGCAATTTAACCCTTTGAGTATCATTGAATAGTACAGCAGCCAAAAAACCTGGCTTTTTGAATACAACAAGTTTTTGTCTGTCCAAAACCAGATGTGAATCATAGGTTGCCTGGCTGATAAGCTTTTTTTAGTGGGACAATTTTGCATTGTTTTAAATGATAAACATCTCCATGTCCATTGCTATCTCTGGTAACTTTGACAATGTCTTTCACGTAACATATTGGTTCGTATCTCTGCTAAGAATTTGAGCTATTGTGGAGATATCCTACTGTACCACAGAGGGCAAATAAATGTTCCCCAATATCACATTCATTTTATATGAGACAGTTATCTTCTTGAATATTAGAGAGGTCCCAATGAATTGCTTTGCAATGAATTAGAGACCTCTCTAGCATTCAAGGGGATAATGTCCTATTTAACTCAATGGGAAATTTTTATTTCTCCACTATGGTGCAGTTGGTTTGCCCTAGAATTTCTCCAGTTTGTCTTTTAACATTAGCCTCCATGGGAAAATGTATAATCCCTCCAGTGTTACTAAATTTCTGCTCTTAGATATTGGCTCCTTATACCTGTGCATTCATGTTAGTGCATTATTGCTTTAGGACATCTCACTCCATTATCATTAAGATTGTAATGTCAGTGAGTCTTGAACAACTTCCAAAAGTATACTCATGGAAATGTAGTAATGATTTATTCGTGCCTTGCTGCTAGTTTATAACCTCAAATAAAGGCGCAGAGGAAAAGAATGTCGGAAAACACCTATACACTTCCACACTGCCCTTTCCTAGGCAGGCATTGCACTAGCAAATTGCTACCAGTGTCTATTATTTTATAGAATTGTATTAATACATATCTCTTATGTGGTTTTTACTTAGGGAAATTTACAAAAAAAAACATACCCGTTGATTTAAATCTTTTTTTTATTTTTTTTTATTTTAAAGTGGTCACCAATACACAGTGACAAAAAGCATACCTATTAACATTTGTTCTTCTAAAAGAGTAACAGTTTATTGTATGTAAACAGTGTACCATGAAGGACAGTGTATACTAAGGTCCGTATACACAAAAGAAAAGAGAAGCAATTCTGCAGCAAACCAACTGCACTATAAGGGAGAAGTAAATAACATTTTTTTAAAACACTCTTTAAAGAAAAAGTGATTTTTGTAGATAATTATTTGTTCTTAATACTTAATTTTGGATCTAAGGACCATATTCTGTAAACTGAACGTGATCAATTATGGTCCAAATTATCTGTACCACAGGTGACAAAATAAAATCACCATTGATTTAAATGGGACTTTTAAAGACTTGAATGTTATGGACTTTCCAGTGCATTGCTATGCAATGCACTGGAGACCTCTAGAGGGTTAAATGAGTTAAAAGTCCTTTTTAAATCAATGGAAAGTTGGGGAATTTTTATTTGTCCCTTAGGGTGCAGTTGATTTGACCCAGAATTATATCGCTTTAGCTTACTGCATACAGCCTTAAATATCAGATATGTTTTATTTTTTTTTTCTATTTTTTGAGAAGCAAACAACCTTCCCCAAAGCGAAGGTCATCAAGCAAAGCGGAGGCAATTATAGCACAAATAAACTGCACCACTGGAGTAAATGAAAACTGCCATTCATCTGAATTCGTCTTTTACCTCTTGAATGTCAAATCTCTCCCATGCATTGATTTCCAATGCATTGCAGATCTCTCTGGCATTCAAAGTGTTAACACACCATTTAAATCCATGGGGATTTAATGAATTTTCATTTCAGCCTCAGATGCTTTGCACCGGAAATGCACGTGTTTCTCCTAATGAATAAGGCATTGCGTATATATTCTTCAAATCCTGTTTCATTTGGTGGATTCACTTTGTTAGAGAGATCTGATGGAAACAGACATTTGAAGTCTTCAGTGTATAGACATGCTCCACTGATGTCACACTGTTCAGCCACAGCAGAAGGGAGGTGCCCAGGCAGACTGCAGAGAGGGACAATCTTCAATTAAGATAAGGGAAAAACCTGAAAAGCTTGTCAAGGGGGGCAGGGATTTCATTGTTTTCATAGGAATAAGAGTGTCCCCTTCTGTTATCTGTCTGGTCTATGGACTGCATTCCACATCTGAGAAGAGATTGTTTACACTAGGTAAAAGGGGCGGGAGGGGGAAACTTTGCTTGTGAATATCTCATAAACCATAAAGGTTTGAGAGATAAGACTTATATCATTCTTTATGTTTTTTTAATGCCTACAAAATAAAATAAAGTTAAAATGAAGTATTACTATCCCTTTAAGGCAATCTGGTTGCCCATCACTCAGGTTGTCTGTTTGTACTAGTGTGAGAGGGGGGATTGGGTTAATTTACTCACAACACCATAAATAGATTGGTGTGGTCTGTTGAACCTATACACACACACACACACACACATACACCAGACAGTCTAATTTGGGCCTGTATTACATTAAGGTTGATAATCTAATGAAATATTTTATCTACAAACTTAAATGGAAATTTCTTAGATAAAATCAGTGATAACACTTAGCAATTGCATTGTAATCTAAGCTTTGGTATCCACAGTCTAAACAATTATGTGAGAAAAAAAAAGAAAATAAATTGACTATTTATGTCCTAAATAGACTAATTCAATACTATGTAGACTGTAATCTTTATAGTGAAAGAATGCTGACAAACTGAATACCCGGACAAAAAAAAATAACTTTATTACTATTTAATACACTTGCAAAATTAAAACAATTTTAACCATTGATAACTTATACAATGGTTATAAAAAGGTCACTCATAACTTGGCAAAAAGATTTATCCATCCTGAAGTGTTTGTAGACGGAAACCACTACTGGGAACAACTCTGATGCCTCCAAATTTATTTTCCAACAGGTAAATCTTTTATTGCTTGTTATCAAACTTTAAGGTACCACTTTCTCCTCCAGCAAATGCCAAAACCAATACTAGTAGCAGAATCAGCAAACAGCTGCAGGCTGGGAGAAGATACAGATTTCTTATGATTGATCACACAACCATTAATCCCTGTCAAAAATTCATACCATGAAGCCAAAGAATCATTTAACACATTCTTAAGATTTTTGAAAAGATTGGTCTCTGTGTTTCCAAGTTAGGTGGAGATTGTATTTTAAAAAACATTTTCTGAAGGGCTGTTCCTTATCCTGTGCCTATTTTGAGGAATTTAGTAAGTTTAGAGAATAGGTTTTGAGGTGCAGGGCTGGAAACACCTCACTACTAGGTATGGGTGAATGATTTCACTTCAAAAGAGAAACAGCAGAAAAATTGCACTCTGTTCTCTGCATTAGGGGAGTCTGGGGTCAGTCTGGGGAACAGGAAGGGAGAAAGGAAGTTAAACCCAAATACCCCCAACATCTTGTGTGATTGACTGGGAAGACACAGGCAGCTGTGATCCAAGTGTCTGTGTTGGTGGACTGTTGGGATGAATCAGTTGAAAAGGGATTTTTTCCTTTTTGTGGAGATTGTTGACTAGGATTGGGGGGACAGTTAATAAAAAAACAAATAAAATAAAAAACAAATAAATATATGACACGGTATGGAAGGGGTCTGAGGATGGTGCCTTTATTGATTGAGTCTGTGGAAATAATCAGTTGAACACTGAATTTTTTTGGGTGGTTGTTGACTGGGTTTGGGGGGACAGTTAATAAAAAATAAATTATTAAAATAAGTATCTGGCACATAGCATGACAGAGACAGGGAAACCCTCACATATGCTGTGACTGGGGCAGACTGATACTTGAAGGGATAGAGTATTTTGTAGAAGGTGATTAGTAGGATGTAGACTTGTTGTTAGTGGCCCAAGGCCCTAGAAAACATTGATTTGTAGGACTTAGACTTATTAGAGGTATAAGCCCTGAGGAAACATTGATTTTTAGGACTTAAACTTGTTTGGTACAAGCACTAAGGAAACATTGATTTGTTGTAGGACTTAGACTTATGTTACACCAAAGCCCTGAAAAAACATTGATTTGTAAGATTTTGGCTTGTTAGAGTCACAAGTCCTGAGGAATCACATCAGAGATAATTTTTGTCTATCAGGCTTGTTAGCGTCACAAGCCCTGATGAATGAGTGGTTTGTAGGACCTAGATTTGTTAGCAATAAGCCCCCAAAATAGAGTTTTTTGGTAGGCCTCTTGCTCGTGTTGAAAGAACAATTCCTGAGAAAAAAAATGCCTTGCTAGGAGTTGTGGTGGTCAGTGGGAAATGCCACTGTGCCATTGTAACATTGCAACTGCTGTTATTGCTGCTGCTGCTGCTGAGTTGTTTAAGCAGCAGGATGATTAGGCAGCTCCAAGGGAATGGGATCAACAACAGCAGTGAAATGGGTGTATGATCATGGTTCCACTTGTGCCTACTAGCTCCAGTGATGTGCCTGAGGAAGTAGCAACACCACAACTAGCCCCACCACTTCAGGTATATGTGGACAAAATAAGTTGGCCATTAATGCACCTCCACCTGCCCCTCCTCCAAAATCATGGGTGTGTTATTGGAATATACATGTTTCCCTTTAAAGCAGGAAGGAACTGTGCTTCTCATCAGCAACTGCAATGTGCACAGTGTCTGTAGTGAATAAGGGAAGGCTGGGAACAATGGGCAAATCTACACTGACATCAATCATTTGGCACAACTCTAATCAACTACCATGACGCTTAGGGTCCCCAATGAAATCATCCCACCAGAAACCAAGTACTGCTGCTGTCAATATACCCCTTGTCCACTCCCTGCTAAGGACATGTGACAACTTGCATTTTTAATTGTAATTATGAACCTTCCCTGCCACCAGCTTAACATATTCTGTGGGGTGGAATCTCCTCAGATGCCTCTTGATGCTCTGATAACAATTATCCTCCACCACATTGCCATGTGTGGTCAGCACACCAAACAGTGTGCAATGGATGAACACGAACTGCCACATCTTGACATCTACACAATGGTTATCGGTTGGTAGGGGAGATAAAGATGAATGAGGTGGATTGACAGAAGATGTATTCAATGGACCCTAAAGGGGAAGGCGAGCCATGTGTTTTGCTTGCCATCAAACTTTCAGACTCTGGTTGGGTTTCTCTATTCTTCCTCCTCTTTAATTTCCACCTTGCATCTTATTGCCTTTGGGGAGAGTCAGGGGGTACAATAACAGCGATGCCCAATTTTTTCCTGGGAGTTTGACTTTAACATGCTTTTCATAAATGTCATGGTGTCTGTGTTTCATATGTGTGATGAGTGCGTAGTGCCAATGTACGTTCCCTCATCCATTTTTTGCTGACTGATCACAAGTTGTCACAGTGCTGTCACTGATAACTGCACTGTGCCTGCCTAAGAGAAAACTAGTCCCACACCCAGGACATCATGGGAAGGGGAAAGGTGGAAAAGAATGGCCTCTTTTTTCTTCTCCTCCACATACCCCTTCACTGGCTGGGGCAGAGGATGATATTCCTGCCACTGCCTCAGAATCAGCATTACAACTAGGACAGGAGTATTGCTGCTGGCAAGTGGAACCTGTCCTAGTCCAACATCACTACTGATAGACCCCATTGCCACTGTGCCCATGGTGGTCTGTGGCACGCTAGCCTGTTCTTCATCCTGGTGTCATTGCAACTCAGCAGCAGTAGGAAATACAGCAGCAGCAAACTCTGCAAATTTGCCAATCTTACTGCTAGTGGTGGTGGTGATGCCCATGCCAATACCTGTCTCCCATTCCTTCTCGGTTTGGGTTAACAAGGCCATTAATGTTTCTTCCACCCCAGCTGCTCCACCATCACCATCAACATCATCACCAACACCAGTCCCTCCTTGCTGCTGCTGCTCTAGTAAAGTCTCAGTGGTTGGAGGTGATGACAAATGTGATAGAGGGTCCCCTACTGTCACACTTGCCATCTTTTGAGCTGAAGAAGGCAGACTGGTGGCACTAGCAGTAGGCACAGGCAGCTGATCTTTTCTCATAGTCGTGATATTACTGCTGCTAGCCACCAGTTATGCCTTCCTGAGTATCATGTCCCATAGGGAAATTGGCGTGGGGGGAAGAGGAATCACAGGGTCAGGGGAATGTTGTGGGCTCCCATGACTGCTAGTCTGGCCACTCTGCATCACTTCCCCTACCACCTCAGCATAAGCAGGAGAATCTACTGTGGTCGAGCTATTCCCACCAGCTGCTTCTCTATCAATAACTGCAACCACATCAATTTCAGTCTCTGAGTCTTCCTCGCTACTAGTATCACCCTCTCCCTCCCTCACTCCTAACACTCTGAGTCTGTAGCTGCTTGATCTTAATAGTAGTAGTAGTAGTAGTAGTAGTAGTAGTACTACTACTAGTGGCAGGACTGCTTGGGGATGGCAATTGTGGCTTAGGTTCCCCACTTGGCATCATTTTCTCTATGTAAATAAAATACTTTAGTCTTGCTCTAAATTATTAATTCAGTTTCACAAAGAGGGGTCAATAAGTCATGAAATGACCTAAACATTTTCAGTAATGCCCTGCCCACCAGCCAAATCCCCAACAACATCACCTAAAACAAAAGTGTCCCTCTTTGGTCATTTGAAATGTTGGGATGTATGGGGCACTAGAAAGGTTTCTAGTACATGCATTGACTCTCAAGGAAGGCGTAAAGAACATTTACTTTAGTTAGGCAATTCTTACTGTGACCCTACTGAAGAGACACAAAAAATATCTCTGGAGTGTGTGCTGTATGACAGTGTTTCTCCTAAACTGTATGTGTATGGAGCTTTTGCTATTTGCAGTGTGTCCTGGCAGCTGCCCACTTTTCCCTGCCCACAGAAATCCATCTTTACTCTGAATCGTTAGTTCATTTTCCTTCCTAGTGGATACCTCTAGCAATCTCTAAACAGAGACATGAATTCAATAATTTCTAAGTAACTTTTTTCAGTTATCTCTGTGAACAGTAGAACAGCATATAGAATGTCCTGCTAGCTCCATTGCTTAATAATCACTGACAACTGAACTTTACCATAAAGTACTGTTATACAAAAATATTTATTTATAAATGTATTCCACTGTTCTATAATTTGCACTCAGGAGTGTATACAGAAAGAAAAAAGGAGCTGTTGTAGAGCAAGCCAACTACTCCATAAAGGAAAATGAAAAATCAATAATGCTTTAAATTGTGCATCAACTGCCTTAATGCTAGTTATTAGTCAATGACCATAGAATACATGTATGTATACATTATTTTTTTTTCCTGTTAATGTAAAGTATATTTAGCAGCAAAAGTTAAAAAATGTGTAATATCTATAATGGCCAGCTAATATCAATACTGATTAACTATATCTGGTCAGAGTAAGAATGAATGACATGCTCAGCTCATTCCCAATGTAAATATATTTACTTACTTAAAACTCAGAAAGAACTGTAAGGTGTGATAGATAAAGATGAGAAAATGTCTCCAGTGAAATACACTCTACAGCTAATATATTACTCTATGAAGCTTACGCATTATTTGCAAGAATATAGGGCATAAGTTTCCTAGACGACTTAGAAACTGAAGAATTTATCTTATGTAAGATAAATTTATCACATCTTAGTGCATAGGTTTACTTTTAAAAGGTTGCACGTGTCATGTCGCCATAATAAACATGGGGACATGAGAATCTCACACTGCATGACAGTGCAAGATTCTCATGTCACCTACAGAAAAGTCACAAAAGTCACAGAAAAGTCACAAGAAGAGGTTGTCCTGGACCAGGGTTGTATTAAAAAAAAAAAAAAAAAATCATTACTCAGCAAGACTGGTACCTTAGATTTGGGAGATAGAGCAGGGAGGTGGCTGCCTGCTTCTGATTCTCTCCATCCTGCTTTTGATTGGCTGCCTATATTAGGCACAAAAATGATTGATTATATCTAAAAAATAAAAAAAAAGTTTGAAAGTGGAAAGGTGAATTGTACATGCAAAGACACAGGCACGCAATTCACCTCTACAGTACTTAAATATAAAGCTTCAATATGTGTACGTACTGTAGGGGTGAATTGTGTGCCTGTGTCTTTGCATAGACAGTTCACCTTTCCACTTTCAAGATTTTTTTAGCTGTAGTTCATAATTTTTGTGCCTAATATAGGCAGCTGATCAAAGGCAGGATGGAGAGAAGCTTAAGTCCTGAAGGTATGTTAATGGAATGATGGGGGCAGAGATTGTAAATCAGTAAAAAATATAGCCCGTTGGCAGGATTATTCTGATAGCGATAAACAAATATGTCACTTCCCGCACCAAGACACAGTAGTAGAATGGGCGGTTGAACCAGACTACCATTATGGGATAGATGGGATGTGACCTTTCAGTAGGCGACATGTGAATCTCGAGCTGTCATGCAGTACAAGACTCTTATGTCACCATTTTTATTATGGCAACATGGTTACTCTGCAATTTGGTTGCACACTCTTTTGCATGCAACCTTTTTAAAGGATACCTAGTGCATAACCCCTTGTACTACTGCAAAAATCCAGGCTGATTTATTAAGCAGAACTGGAGTAAACCGAGTGCATCATAGAAGGCAAATAAAAGTTACCAATGAGTTGGTGATCTCTCTAGGATTCAAGTGGTTAAAGGTTCAATATAAATCAATGAGGGTGTGAGTAATCATTTATGTCCCCGTATGCAGATGGTTTGGTCCAGAATTTTTCTGCTCTTGCTTTCTGCTTAGGGTCCTTATCCTTAATCCCTACAATACTGTGTCTGTAAGTCTTTCTACATCTCATATGGATTTTAAACTCTATGGCGTGGGAACCTTCTTTCTTAATATCTGTATACCTACTCCACTTACTGTTCTTCCTATTTTTCTTAAACACAGTATCTGACAGCAAAAAAAATCCCCAATTCGCTCAGGTGTGGGCAATTTGAGACGCACGACATGTTGTCTGACTACAACTTAAACCATCCCATTCCACCCATTGGCTGACAAGGGATGATGGGTGTTGTAGTCTTGCAGCAATGGAGGGCCTTACATTACCCACCACTGAATTATCTCATCAAATCGGCACAACTTCCCATCTACTTAAAAACTCACACTCAAGAACTGCCTTTTACCTATCCCAGGCTGTTTTTAATATTTCCTTACTGTATAATCTCATATCATTTCTTCTGGGAGACTTTATAATGTGTATTGACTTTTCTGTGAAGTATTAGTCAATACATATTTTAATTCAGAAATGATTCTTAAAGTGGACTGGTCACCTTGATTCAATTCTGAATATTTGAAAACTTCATTGAAATCTGCCTATATGTCACATTAGCCAAAAGACTAGCACATGAACAGTTAAGGAGATATCCACACTTTGTACTGTATGCTAATTGTGGCACCAGTGCGGTACAAGTGACATTTAGGTGGTGGTTCATATGCTAATTAAGCTTTTCAGTGACATGTCATCCTATATAATAATTCGCTAGACAGTTTGTAACGACGCAGTCATGCGCAGTAGAGACTGCCCGTGATGAGGCTGATATAGAGAGGGGTGCTCCGAAGGAGCATCCAGCTCTGTATCAGCCGCAGCGCAGGCAGTCTCTACTGAGCATGACTTCACCACGACCGACTGGCACTGTGTCAGCCGCGGCATGGGCAGTCTCTACTGTGCATGACTGCACCACGACTGACTGGCAGTGGCACTGTGGCCTGTGTAATGGTCTCTTCAACTAGTATACTAATGAAGCACTGTACTGTCCAGGAGTCTTTCACTTCTCCCAAAAATAAAAGTGTGAATATTTCCTGAACTATAGATCGGATGGACTTTTGGATAAAATGACACATTGGCTGTTTCAAATTAAGTTTTCAGATATGTAAAAAAAAAAAAAAAAAAAAAAAAGGTGATGGGTTCAGTTTAAAAGTTTCCTCCTACTGTATTGCACACATTGTTTGTGCCACATAAATAACAGCAATAACAAACATACACAGATAATATTACTGTTTTGAAATATGAAAACTGCTAAAGGGAAGACCTTTTCATTTACTAGTTATTGCACTATAACGCAGGAACATATTTAGACACTGATTTAGAGGGTACATAGGATACTCTAGGCATTTTGAGATTGTATTTAACTTACTCTAGGTAAATTCTGTACAATGGAAAAGAGAAGCAATTCTGTATCAAACCAACTGAACCATAGGGGAGAAATAAAAATGTCCCAATTTCCCTCTGGGCAAAATTGCAAAGGTTTTGAATACATTGTTTCACAAATCATTGGAAACCTCTTTAGTTTTAATGAAAAAAGCACCATTTTCATATGAGAATATTTTTTTCCCTAAGGTGCAGTTGGTTTGCTCTGTGTTGCTCAAGTTTCTTTGTTCATATGACCCTATATCTCCTGCCTACAAAAACTAATAAATAAATAAAATCCAAATGTATACAAAATGGTTTTAGTTAGATGCGGTCAAATATTAAACAAGACACAATTGTTTCCACTGGTTTGTATAAACCCCATCAACAATCCAGTACTACTAGAAATCAGCAATGAGGAAGCAGACATGGAACAGACAGTGGCCCAGCTGTTGTCACTGCAAGCACCAGCTGAGATGAACAACTCTCTCATCTAGATAGTTAAGCCAAGGGGCTTCCATAAACCTAGACCACACTTTTGCTGTTGAATGCTAGTGATGGCTTGTTGGGGATGATAGGAGTTGGAAGTCCAAAATATTCTATGGTCTTACAACTGAGTACTCTTGACATAGTAATTGAATATCACATATTCATCTCATCTTAGCGCATAACTCCCCTGGAGTCCTGAAGGAAAGGTTATTGTCCACCTCCATGGACACACCAACAAGAAGAGTTAAATACTGACTGTAGAGACCCAGCCCACACAGAATTTCCTGCCTAGATTAAGATAAAGTGAGGGTTTATATTATAATTAGATTAGGACAGTGCCCCTTTAACAAAACGAGAAGACTGATGCACCTTTTATACCTGTGATTATGTAGCTAAGAAATCTCAATGTGGCCAGCTGTTCTAACTACAGAATATACCTTCTCACTGTTTCCCTGTGACTTGCTGGCCGGTTCCTTCTGATGCAGGTTTTATTAACTATGTAAACATTTTAAATAAACAGAAGAACTAAATGATACAGGTTAATTGCAGTGAACTATAACTGGTGACTTAAGGACAAATATATATAGTATAAAATTCTATACATAATGTATCTGTTTTCTTTCTCATTCAACTTAGTCATATAATCAATGGAAACAATGAGATTATTACTGCACAACTGATATGATCCATTTAGTAGAATGTGCATTCAGTATATGTGATGACATTAGCATATACATGTTAATGAGCTGTCCACCCAATTTTCAAAGCCTTAACATCATTTGAAAGCCAGTTTATATATATAAAAAAAGCAAGGCTAATATACAGAAAAAAACAGAGCAATTCTGATATCAGAAGCTTTTCATATGTAAATGTACTAAAAATGCTATGTTAATTTATTACTTAAAAAATAAACATAATTTAATGTGTAATGATCATGTTCTAACTCCCTCCCCCCAATTGGTTTATATCTCCCAAACAAGATTAACCTCCCCCATGTAATCTTAATTATCGATCCCCTTAATTTGAAAATCTACCAGTAGCAATAGGATAGTGCTGCCATCTTGATGATGTTTAGAATTATAGTCAGTGCTTCCCCCTGAGGAGCTACCAAGCCTGATCTATAAGCCCACCCCAAGTGTTTCCTGTATCATGGCCATGCACTATACAGAGAAAGGTGGGCCATACAGAAGGGGAACAAAGATATCATCACAAAGAGTTCTCCCAGGTTAGTCTATCTTTTTACAGATACTCAATGACTCCTGCTAAAATGCAGAAAAGTAGGCATAATTTAACCCTTTGAGTGACAGAGGGATAAGTAACTCAGAGCAATGCATTGTGTACCGCTCTGGCACTCAAAGGGTTAAAGAACTTCTCAAGATCGCAGGAAATTGACAGGGTGCTAATGAAGAAAAAAAGATGGTGTCATGTGGCTGCTGTGGAAGTAGTGGTAGGAGGGGGTGTATTGAGAGAAAGGTAAATGATGCTGCTTGTGTGTCCTGTTGTACAGACAGCCCCTGATGTTATATATACAGTCCTTTGTCTCCTCACCTACTGGCCAGCTATTGGAGCAATAGGTACACACCCATAGTTTGGCTACTGTTGTCTCATCACAAAGTTCATCTACACTGTATGGGATGACTCGTTATTGTCTTCTGTGGAGACCTCACTCAGATGAGTCTACAGTTCATGCCTGCCTAAATCTTGCAATGACCGGATGAATTGCACACCCTTCTGATCCTTAGAAGGATACAGTATTCCTGGTTTTTGCACTGTTTTTTTTTCATTCTGCCTGCAGGGGTAGCAGAGGAGGCAGACAGGAAAGGGTAATAGGCACATGCACATTGTTTGGTGGAGGAAGATGAGGCGCTCCTAGGGTGAACTGGGGAGGGCGGTATTAGATTTGCAGGACATGAGACATCCTGCAGAGCTGTGCGGTACAGCTTGTACAGCAGCAAGAGGAATTGCTAACATCACTGGGTAATCTTTAAAAGCCAATATCTAATAAAGTATTACAAGTTTAAAAAATTATTTAACAACCGATTGACAATGTTAAAAAGTTAAGCTAAAATGTTGTGCCAGAAAAAGGGGATTGGAGATATATATTGCTTCCTTCCATTAAATCAACTGGAATTATAATTTGCTCCATATGGTGTAGTTCTGTTCATTTAGATATGACCTTGAATGAATCCCTTTGAGTGCCAGAGAGGTATCCAATACAAGTGGCTGATTTACTAAGTAAATATATTGTCAAACCAACTGCACCATATGCAAAACAATAAAAATCCCATTTGTTTAGCTATGAGTTTTAATTTAACTTTTTGAGTGCCAGAGAGGTATCTGATGCTTTGCAAAGCATTCTCTTGATTGCCAGAGAGGTCTTCGATGCATTGCTCCCCCCCCCCCACATTTTAATTGATTGTAATTATTATTTGTTACTTATGAAACCTCAGCAAGCTAGTCGAGATGGATAGTGACATGGGACAATCTTCTGTCAGCATAAGATAAAAAAAAACGCCCTCCTTCCTTGGTGGGGGGATAGGGGTTTCCTTATACTCACGGAAAGAAAGTTGTCCCAGTCTGTAATCTGTCCAGTTCCAGGACCACATTCCAGATCTGTGGGGAGGATCCTTGAGGTAAGTAAAAGGTAAAATGGCAGTGTTAGAAGGTTATACTGCTACACATTGTTATATAAATGTATAAATAAGACTCAATTGTACTTTAGTAACTAAACATTACTATCCTTTTAAATGAAGAATACAATTTGAAATATTTCATTTAAGAGGCTTTGTCTCCTCCTACTGGCAGAACTTGAGCAGTCCACTTGGAGTGTTCTAAACACTGGGAAAAGTGTGTTAGCCATAGATAATGCAGGAGACTAGTAGAGTAAAAATTAAACATTTATTGGCTGAGTGGTTTTGGATGCAAGCTTTCAAGACAACTAAGTCTCTTCTTTGGGCTTATTTATTTATTTATTTATTTAGAAAAACATTTTATCAGGAAGAATACTGAGATTTCTCTCATTTTCAAGTATGTCCTAGAGTGTTTACAGCAAAGAGTTGCGTATTTACGCCAGAGACACTATATCTATATCTATCAATCTATCTATAAACACACACATACTAAACATTTTATATACAGTTTACATATTATTTTTAGAATTAAAAAACTGTTATTTTTAAGGAATTTAGGGCTCGATTCAAATGTTGGCGTCGGCAGAAAAACCTGGCAACACTGGTTTTAACGTCAACTGAGCAATGCAAATGTTCCACTAGTAAGAACCGACGCCAGTTCTGAAACACACATTGCCTGTCGCCAGAACAGCAAGATCTCACCCATAGAGGATAATGTACAAGCAACGCCAAAAGCTATTCAAATGTTGGAGTTAGGGCTAACTCACGTTAAATTGCAACATTTCTCTCTAGAAATCTTTTTTTGGAGAACAGCACAACACACAGAGTAAAAAAACCACCGTCGCCAGTTCTGAACAGCATTCTCTGTGCTTTTCCCTACCCAGCCACTAGGGGAACACAGAGATGGCTTTCAGCACCATGGACAGCTTTGAATGCCATAGGGATGTGCACTGCTCACCGCTGTGGCATTCAAAGGGTTACAATAATGAAAAGTAGTACACCAAGCACTACACAATGCCCCCCTTTGACCCCCCCTTAGTATGTCACATATATTGCATATATGGGACATACTAACCCCATCCATATCCACCTCATGGACTTTCATGTAGTGGACAAATCTGTCTTTTATTCCGCAATTAACCCTTTGAGTACCAGAGAGGTAGGAAAGCATTGCTTAGCATGTTTCCTACCCCTCTGGTACCCAAAGGGTTAATAGGCAAGGTATGGACTACATACCTTGCCTGTATATATGTGTGTGTGTGTTTTAAACTTTTTTTTATTAAAAGACTATTATTACACTTAGTTTAAATTAGATCTCATTCATTTTCAATGCCCTACCTCCTGTGTCCCATTGCTGTTAGTACTTTTGCTCAACTTTCCGTTTTATTATTGTAACCCTTTGAATGCCACAGTGGTGAGCAGTGCACATCCCTATGGCATTCAAAGCTGTCCAATGTGCTGAAAGCCATCTCTGTGTTCCCCTAATGGCTGGGTAGGGAAGCACAGAGAAAGCTGTTCAGAACTGTCAATGTGGATTTTGGATTTTCTGTCTGAACTTGATACTTTGGAGTGCTGTGATTGGCTGTGGTGCTAGGTAACATTTTTATCTTGTGTTTTTAGGTAAGATTTTCTATGCGACGCAGGTTTATGGTTAACTTGTATTTTGTTGGTTATCGCTTGTTAGCCTTTCTGGGTAAGGAAGATTTGAATCTCACGTTACCTGCTCTTGCTTAACGCGCGAAGGCAGTTTTTTTCTTCACGTTGGTTTTAACGCCAACATTTGAATTGAGCCCCTAGACTGGAAGAAGATCTGATTTTTTTTAAGTAGGTTATTCCAGACTTTCGGAGCTCTGAAGGAGAAGGCAGATCAACCAGCTTCTTTCTTGTAGTGTGGCATACTCAGTGAGCTGTTAGCAGTGGAGCGGAGGTTATAATTAGTATGGAGAGCTGGAGTGAGCATACTGCTCAGGTAGTCTGGTAGCTTTCGAGAGAAGTGGATATAAACTAGGCAAGAGAGGTGAAGGGCACGTCTAGATTCGAGTGTTAGCCAATTTAGTTCATTATACATATCACAATGATGGGTTGTGTAATTACACTGGAGGATAAATCGGCATAATGAGTTACACAGAGTGTCAATTTTAGCAAGATGGATTTGTGGTGTGGGAGTATCTACTACGTCCCCATACATCCCTGTATATACCCCATCAATATATCTTCTTACCAGGGCACTTAAGCAGGATTTGTTTATAAACAAAGGACCTATTTTGGGATAAAGTTTGGATGTTAACTTATCAATATGAAGACCAAAAGTGAGGATGGGGCCAAGACATATACCAGGATATTTGTAGGAGTCCCCCAGGCCAAGTTATGATTAGACTGTGTGACAATGGATAGATTGTTATTGAAGAGATTACACAGTATATGCTTTGTATCAGATAATATTGTGACCATTTTGTAAGTGTTTAAGAACAGTTTGTTCTTTGCTATCCATCTTTCAACATCAGAGAAATCATGTTGTAATACAGCCTAAAGTTGTGATACATTTGAATTTTTAGCATATATTATGGTGTCATCTGCATACATGTGTACAGAAGATGCTTTGCAAACCATGGGTAGAGCATTTATAAATAGAGAAAACAGAAGAGGGCCAAGGATGAAGCCTTGGGGAACCCCACTTGTTACTTTGAGTGGAAGGAAAGTATTGTCAGCGATAGACACATATTGCTTTGTGTTTGATAAATAGGATTGTAACCAATTTAAAGAATGATTACCCAGTCTTGAACTTTGAACTTTACTTATTAGAATTCTGTGGTCTACTGTACCAAAGGCATTTACAGAATCTAGGAAAATAACTCCAGTGAGTTCACCATTTTCCATCCAGTCTGGATATCATTGGTTACTTTGAGGAGGGCAGTGATTGTTCAGTGATTTGAACAAAAGCCTGACTGAAGTGGGGTGAAAAAAAATGGTCAGCTGGTAATACTTATAAACTTGCATTTGGACACACTTCTCTAGGAATTTAGCCATTGCGCGGGGGGGGGGGGGGGGGGGGTAGGGATATTGGCCTGTAATTTGATGCTAAATTTTTATCCCCACTTTTGTGGATAGTCACAGCTCTAGCCACTTTCCAGGCTATGGGAATATACCCAGATGACAGGGAGGCATTAATTAGGGTTGTAATAGGATGTGCAGGGACAGAGGACCTGAGCTTTAATAAAATTGCTGGTAGGTGGTCAGGGCCAGATTGCAGTTTCATTTTTGGGTTAAGAAGGTGGTCATATATTTTGCTATCATTTATTGGCATACAATTAAATTCATTAGCATCATCAGACCAGGTAGCAGGTGATAGAGGCTGTTATGTGCATGTTTCAACTTCAGATTTAGTTTGTTTTGTGTAATCAAAGTGGTGGCAAATCCAACAAAGTAGGTATTAAATACATTAGCTATTGCTTTGGGGCACTGTATCATTTATTTGCCTATGGTTATAGTTGATGGGTGAGAATGTATCACAGTGCCCGTGCTTTTCCTGTCAGTCTCTGTGTGTTGCGCTCCTATTGGCTGAGCTTGATTTGGCCTGCCCAGTATGGCCTTTTTATACTGGGCCTCTAGCACCTGTCTAGTGCCCTTTCGTGGTGTTCCTGTACCAGTGCTTACTTGAGTTGCTGTGTTCCCGTGTACCGACTTGGCCTGTTTGACTACTCCGCTTCTGGTTCCTGCTCCGTGATCCGACCCGGCCTGGCTGACGTTCCTGCTCCGTGATCCGACCCGGCCTGGCTGACGTTCCTGCTCCGTGACCCGACCCGGCTTGTCTGACGTTCCTGCTCTGTGATCTGACCTGGCCTGGCTGACGTTCCTGCTCCATGACCTGACCCTTCTTGTCTGCCATTCCTGCTCCGTGATCCGGCCCAGCTCTCCAGTTCCTGCTCATCGTGTCGCTGGGCGACATTATTACTTCCGCCTAGTCTGGGTCTACCAGTCAGTGTGTCACCGTTGCCTCCATTACTGCTCCGGCAGTATACATTCCGCTGAGCATCGCGTTAGCTCTTGCAGAGTTACTGTTGCCTCCGTTGCTGCTGAACCCTCCATTAACTCTTGCAGAGTCACTGTTGCCTCTGTTATTGCTGAGCCTTCCGTTAACTCTTGCAGAGCTACTGTTGCCACCGTTACTGTTGAGCCTTCCGTTAACTCTTGCAGAGCCACTGTTGCCTCCATTACTGCTGAGCCTTCCATTAACTATTGCAGAGCCACTGTTGCCTCCGTTACTGCTGAGCCTTCCATTAACTCTTGCAGAGCTACTGTTGCCTCCGTTACTTCTCTGGCATTGTGATCGTGGTTGCGTTTCCGTTCAGCTCTTGCAGAGTACTGTTGCCTCCATTACTGCACCTACCTGGTGCCATTGGCTCTTTTCGATTCAGCTCTTACAGAGTACTGTTGCCTCTGTGACGGCACCGGTCAGGTGCCATTGGCTCATTCCTATTCAGCTCTTGCAGAATATTGTAGCCTCCGTGACTGCACCGGCAGGGTGCTTGTGGCTCTATTTCATACAGCTCTTGCAGAGTATTGTGTGGCCTTCATTACTGCTATGGCAGGGGGTATAAGTCTCAGCTCTGCTCCAGCAGATCTAAAGTGCTTGTCTCCACTCTAGCACCTCAGTCTCCTGATCACTGTTATTCCATCATACTGGGCGTTACTGAACACACCACATCAGAGACTGATTATATCACTTGGACTTTAACCCATGCTGTGCTGAGTTATCCTTGTATGCCTGACGTGTGACAGTATATGTATTATCTCGCTTATTATTATACTGGGCCTGTGTAGGCATATGTCAAAGTCCTATATTATACCTGTCTATTCCGTTGTGATATGCTATAGCCCACCAAGGGTATTTTCATTGTGTCTTTTAATAAAACTGTGTTTTATTCTAACCTACTGTGTCTGAGTGTCGTACAAACCATTACAGAATGGTTAGGAAGTTTGTGGATGTTTTTAATAACCTTCCAGAAGAGGGATGGCTTTGATATGTTATTGTTCATGTTGTTAGAAAAATATTAAGCTTTTGCTAGTTTTGCTTGCTTTGTGAAAGTATTCAGCAATTGCCTGTATGCAATGTGATCATTAACGGAGACCATTTATTTACATTTTGTCCATAATGCATCTCATAAACTGTATAACTTAAGCAGGTCAGCAGAGACCCATGGTAGATGGGCCCCCATACCCTGATCTTCCTTAGTGGGGCATGGATATTACAGACCTGTATGAATTCTGAGTTAAAAAAGTAAATTGCTGAGTCTAGATCAGGTATAAGGTATATTGTATATCACAGGCAATTTCTTAAATAATTTAGTAAAGACTGGAAACACAATATAAGCAGTCACAGAGCGAGAGAGATGTGCTGCATTGTTGAGCTGTGATATTTGTAGAAAAAATGAGGCAGGAGAGGCTCACAGTGACTGCTATCACTATGAGTAGGTTTACAAACTTAAAAGGAGGAGCTAAAAGGACCTTTATGTGTCCAGTGAGTCTGAGGAAGAGGAGGAAGTGGCCAATAAAGGCCCAGTGTTGGCCAGTCCCCCTAAATAACCACTAGGGATCTTGGGAAGTTAATCTCACAGGTGGAAGAAGAGGGTAGTAGTGAGAGCAGGACAGGTCAACTGCTTCTGCCTGCTGCCAGACATGCTGCGCCTGCTGCCAGTTCTGCCCCTGCTGCCACCAGTGCTGTGCCTACAGCCAGTGTTGAACCTGCTACCAGTGCTGAACCTGCTGCCAGTGTGTCTTGCAATTCTCAGGAGGTGGGGAAGTAAAAGGTGATGCCAGTTGTGACAGCAGGAGACCCTAAGTCACACTTGCCATCCCCAAGCAGTCCCGCCACTAGTACTACTATTAAGAAGGTCCAGCAACTTGTTAGTGTTAGAACTGAAGGATGGGGTGATCATCATATTACTAGTGACTGTGATGAGGAGGAAGACTCAGGGGCTGAAATTGATGTGGTTGGGGTTAGTAGCAATAACAGTGATGGTGAAAGAGCTGTTGGGACTAGTGTTAGGGCAGTGGTAGGGGAAGTAATGCAGATCATCCAAACTTGCGGTCAAGAGAGCCCATATCATTCCCCTGACCTTGGGAGACCCCTTCCCTCTCGGCATTGTCCAGGTGTATCCTGATTCTGAAGAAGGCAGAATTGTTGCATAGCAGCAAACAACCCCAGGAGCACAGATAAGCTGCCTGTGCCTGCTACTAGTGCTGCCAGTCTGCCTTCTTCAGGTCGCCAAGAAATGGCAACTGTGACATTAGGGGACCCTTTGTTATATTTCTCATTGCCTCCTCCAACTGGTGAGATGTATGTATTAGAGCAGCAGCAGCACTGAGGGACTGGTGGTGGTGGTGGTGATGATAATGATGATGATGAGGATGGTGGAGAAGATGGGGTGGAAGAGACATTAATGGTCTTTTTAGCCCAAACTGAGAAGGAATGTGAGAAAGGGATGGAAATGGGCATCACCACCACCACCATCAGTAAGATTTTGGATTTTACAGGGTTTGCAATTGCTCTAACTCCTGCTGCTACTGAGTTGCAAAGGCAGCAAGATGCTGAGGAGCAGGCTAGTGTGCCACAGACCACCATGGACACAGTGGGAATGGGGTCAACAAGTAATGCGGGACTAGGACAGGTTCCACTTGCCAGCAGCAATACTCCTGATCCAGTCAACTAATTTTCCAAAGTCATACTTACTTGATCATTTATAAAATTTTATCTTCTTCCTCAAATAGTATCAAGGTAGTATTGTATAATACCGTAACATACCCCAAAAAAAGAAAACTCCACTTATAGAAATGAATCCCCATAAAAGCATAATAAACTGCAAACATATTACACCCTATTACCAAAAGATGCTAATGTCAGGCAAAGTAATAGCTGGGCCCAAGCAACAAAAAATAGTATGCATACACTGAAAAATATCTAAAGTCACTCAAAATTTTATTGTATTCCTTCTCATCACTATGGTATATATATAAAAATCTTCAGCCACAAGGATCACAGTGGAGTGTATAGCCAGTCAGCATATCCTATATAATAAAAGGCCAGAAAGTTTGTCACAATGCAGTCATAGAGACTGCCCACGTTCGGCCAGTCTCTACTGAGCAAGACTGCATCACGTGAGTGAGGCGGCGCAATCATGTGGAGCATTGAGGTAACGGCAGTACGCAGAGCAGGTCCGGGTAATGTTAAGATGCCTGTCCTGCTTTGCGTGCTGTTGTTACCTCACTGCTCCATGGCCCGTGCACACGGGCTTTTATACTAGTCAAGTTATAATACCAAGAAATAGCAGCAATATAGAAATGCAAGCTTGTTGAGCAATCATTAGTGAAGCCAGCAAGAAAGCAAGCTGAATTAGTGCATGCAATAAACCATGAAATCCAGGCACTTGTATTTAAACATGAAGTCAAGTCTCCTCTGCATGTAAAGTTCAGCACTGAATCAATCAACTGTAGTTACATGAGATCAAACATATTGGCATCACTCTACCAAACAATTGATACAGGTGTAACACTGAAATAGTTCTCATTTTTGTAGCTTGGGCCCAGCTATTACTTTGCCTGCAATTAGGATCTTTTGGTAATAGGGTGTAATATGTTTGCAGTTTATTATGTTTTTATGGGGATTCATTTCTGTAAATGGGGTCCTCTTTTTTTGGGTTATGTCACGGTATTATACAATGTTACCTTCATACTATTTGAGGGATAATTTATATCCTATATAATAATTCGCTAAATCATGTGTAACGCCCGACATGCACAGTACACACTGCTGCGGTGCGGCAGTCATGCGCAGTAGACACTGCCCGCGCCACGGCTGATGCAGAGCTGGATTCTCCGAAGGAGAAGGCGACCGGCTGCCAGAGGCACTATGGCCCGTGTAACGGGCTGTTTAACTAGTATGATATAAGTGAGAGTGCCTGTAATGTGATCTCTTCTTTTCTTTCTCTTTATTTTTTGATGATTATTGGTGAGATCCATGTGCACACCATGCATTTTTGTGCATGGGATACTTCTCAGGAGTATTTGTGATGAGTGCTCAATATATATATTGTTAGAAAATTTTATCTCCACACTTTCCTAAATTATTTAAGAAATTGTCCATGGTATAGTATACACCTTATACATGATTTAGACTCAGCAATTATTTATTTTTTTTTTTTAAACTTAGAATTGTTACAGGTCTGTATTACCCATGCCCCATCTGCCCTGGATCTTTGCTGACTTAATTGAGTTATACAGTTTCAGAGATGCCTTGTGGACAACATTTTAACAAACTGGCGCAGTTTATGACCACACTGCATACAGGCAATTGCGGAATACTTGCACAAAACAAACAAAACTAGTAAAAGCACAATGTTTTACTGACAACTTGAACAGTAACATATCAAAACTGTCCAATATTTGAAAGGTTATTAGAAACATCTACAACCCCCCAACCATTCTCACCCATCATCTATAAAAATAGGCAAAACAACAATACAGTGCCCATAGCAATAGTTAATGCATTCAACAGCTACTTTGTTAGATGTGCCACCACCCTGATTACACAAAACAGAAGTAGTTCTGAAGTAGAAATGTGTACAAAACATTCCTGTCACCTACAAACTGGTCCAGTGATACTAATGAATTCATTTTCATGCCAATAAATGAAAGTGAAATATATTATCACCTCCTCAACCCAAAAATGAAATTGCAATCTGACCTTGACCAACTACCAACCTTGGTCACTGCCCATCCTATTGCATCCCAATTTAATGCATCCCTCTCATCCGAGTGTATGCCCAAAGCCTGGAAAGTGACTAGAGTTGTGTCTGTCCACAAAAGTGGGGATAAAATATAGTATTAGATTACATAGCCATATTTCTACTGCTCACATTATCAAAAATCTTAGAGAGATGTATCCATGTGCAACTATATAAGTATTGGGGGTGGGTGAAAATTTCTGTCTCAAACTGAAATCAGCAAAAAATGGCACTTTCCGCTTGGCAAAAAATTTCCTGTGAAAAGTGCACATTTTCTACTTTTTACACCTAGCTTATTCCTTTGAAATGTCTTTGGGAAATAAAATAATATTTGCTATGTGTTGTGTGTAACTTCTATGTTCCCAAAGGCATACTATAAAAGGGGCATGAGGGTACCTGTGTTGGTGGGATATGTGGAAACAATCAGTTGAACAGGGGATGAATTTTGGGGGGGTGTTTACTGGGACTGGGGGGAAGTTAATAAAAAAAAACCCTAAATAAAATAAAAAACATAAGACATGATATAAAAGGGGTCTGAGGAGGGCACCTGTGTTGATGGGTGGAGTCTGGGGAATGAATCAGTTGAAAAGGGAATTTTGTTTTGGGGGGGTTTCATGACTTTGATTGGGGGGACGGTTAATAAAAAAAATTATTAAATAAAATAAGAAATGTGTATTTAAAGTGATTGAGACATGAACCCCCTGTCATAAGCTGCCACTGGGGTGGACTGATTACTTGACTTGATAGAGTATTTTGTAGAGGATGATTTGTTAGATTTGTTGTCAGAGGCCCAAGCCCTGAGGAAACATTTATTTGTATGACTTAGACTTTCTTGGCACAAGCTCTAAAGAAATATTGATTTGTAGGACTTAGGCTTGTTAGAAACAAACTCCCCAAAAATTGTTCACTTTTTGTAGGACTATGGTTTTTTGTTTTTTGTTTTTTTTTGTTTAAAGCACAAGCCCTGAGAAAAAAATAAAAATGCCCTACTGGTCTAATGCCAGCAGGTCAAGTTGGCCAGTGACCACTGTCAAATGTCCTCCTGAGTCCTGATTTGCAACTGCTGTTCGTTCAACTGCAGCTGAAAGGGAATGGGATCAGCAACAGCAGTAACATGGAAGATGGCTCCAGTGATGCACCTGAGGCAGTATCAGCACAATAAGTAGCCCCCAGTCTATATGGAGAAAAGATGAAGTTGGCCAATAATTTTTCTCCACCAGCCCATCCTCCAAAAAAAATGTTCCCTTGAGAGCAGGAACTGTGGCTCTCATCAGGAAATGCAAGGTGCACAGTATGTGTGGTGAATAACATCTCGGGGCACAACTGTATCCAAACACCATGCCACCAGAACCCTTGTCCAAACCCTGCTAAGGACACATGACAACTTACTGACAGTTTAATAGTAATGATGAATCCTCCCTGCCAGAATCCTAGCATATTCTTCAGGATGCAATCTCCTCAAATGCCACCTGATGACCTGGTATCAATTCTCCTCACCACACTGGCATATGTGGTCAGTGCACCACACAGTGTGCAATGGGTAGAGACGAACTGCCATATCCTAACATTAACAAAGTGACTATCATTTGGCGGGGGAGGCAACAATGAACGAGATGGACTGGCAGGAGATGTACTTATTACCCTAGAGGAAGAAGTAATGTTGATGGTGAGCTAGTTGTTTCACTCATCATGGAACTCCCAGTGTATGTCTGGGTTTTTTATTCTTCCTCCTCTTTGATCTCCACCTCACCTCTTGGTTCCTTTCTGGAGAATCAGGGGGTACAGTAACAGTGTTGCTAGATTTCTGTAATGGGTGTTTGTTTTTTAACATGTTTGACATAAATGTCATGTTGTCTGTGTTTCATGTGTCTTATCAGGGAGGTTGTGCCAAGGTGTGTTCCCTACTTTACTGTTTTAACTAACTTGTCACAAATTTTGCACTGTACTGTTGTTGATGATAACTGCACTGTGCCTGCCGGAAGAGAAATAACAGTACCACACCCATGAGGGATAGGGAACAGGTGGAGAAGAATGGCCTTTTTCTTCTTGTCGTCCACATTCCACTTCACTTTCTGTGGCAGCAGATAATGTTGCTGCTACTGCCACAGATTTAGCACTGCAATTAGGACCAGGAGTATTGCTGGTGCTGGCAAGTGGAACCTGTCCTAGTCCCACATTACTTGTTGACCCCATTCCCACTGTGTCCACAGTGGTCTGTGGCACACTAGCTTGCTCCTCAGCATACTGCTGCCCTTGCATCTCAGCAGCATGAATTAGAGCAGTTGCAAATTCCGTAAATTCCAAAAGCTTATTGCTAGTGGTGGTGATGCCTATTTTCATCCCTGTCTCCCATTCCTTCACAGTTTCTGATAAGAAGGCCATCAATGTCTCATCCACCCCAGCTTCTCCAACATCATCACCACCACTAGTTCCTACATGTTGCTGCTCTATTACAGACATCTCACTACTGCTTGGAGGAGGTGATGAGCAATGTGACAGAGGGGCCCCTGCTGTCACACTTGGCATAATCTTCTCCTCCCCCCCACCTGAGTATTACAAGACACACTAGCAGCTTCAGCACTGGTGGCAGCAGCTTCAACACTGGTGGCAGAAGGTTCAGCACTGGCAGCAGGTACCCCACCGGTTTCAACAGTTGCAGCAATGGTGTCGGCAGAGGCAGCACGTCTAGCAGCAGGCACAGGCAGCTGACCTGTCCTGCTCTCACTAGTACTACTGTTTTCTCCATCCCTTCCCATTCCCTTTTCTCCCTCCCTTCCCATTAAATTCTCCAAGAACCTTTGGGGTGATTTAGGGGGACTGGACAGCATTGGTTCAGTAGCGGCCCCTTCCTCCTCATTCTCAGTCTCAGTGGATACATAAGGGTCCTTCCAGCTCCTCCATTGATTATTTTTCACCCTGCTCATAGTGATAGCAGTCACTATGAGCCTTTCCTGCTTCAATTTTGACAAAATATCACAGCAGAACAGCACAGCACATCTCTCTCGCTCTGTAGCTGCTTCTATTGTGTCTGCCTTCCGCGAATACATCACTTTTTTATAGCGGAAATGTGAAAACAACGTAAATAAATGGGTGGAAACTTTCTAGTCATTGAAAAAATGGCCAATGGGTGAAAGATGAAAAAAGTTTAAGCACTAGTTTTAATGCGGATTTTCCCACGAAAAAGCAGATAACAATGTGGTTTTCACTAAATTTCTCATGAGAACACTGCGACAACTTTCGCCCATCCCTAAAAAGTATTACCAACAAACCAGTTTTTTCACCCCATCCCCCCTCAATCAGGCTTTTTAATACAGATCACTCAACACTCATTACCCTCCTAAAAGTATACATGTGATATCCAGACTGGCATGAAAATGGTGAACTCCCTGGAGCTATGTTCTTAGATTTTGCAAAGGTCTTTCATACAGACTACCATAATATTCTGATAAGCAAACTACAAAATTCAGGATTGGGTAATCAGTTTCTAAACTGGTTTCAATCATACCTAGCAGAATGCACTATGTGTCTGTTGATGACAATATTTCCCATCCGCTCAAAGTAACAAGTGGGATTCCCCAAGGCTCCGTTCTTGGCCCTATTCTATTTTCTCTTTTTATAAATAATCTGCCCATGGTTAGCAAAGCATCTTCTGTACACATGTATACATTTGACACCAAAATCTGTGCTAAAAATTAACATATCACAACTTGAGACCATATTACAACATGATTTCTCAGAAGTTGAAAGATGTTAAAATTGCCTAAGGAACATGGGATTTCTTCAGAATGCTCTTGGATAAATGTATACATCAATATATATAATACTGGGGTTTAGATACGAGCAGGGCCGGATTTGTCAATACGTAGATGAGGCACCTGCCTAGGGTGCTGGATTTTCAAGGGCGCCTGGCAATGGCCCTGTGTCATGCCCACTGTCCCGCCTACTTTATAATGAGATGGCCCCCAGGATGTAAATAATAATAGTACTTGCCCGCCATATGCCTGCGAGGGTGCTTAGTTGCAATTGCAAAAATAGTAACTGTTTATGTTCCCAGTTTGCTTGTACCAGCTCATGTGACCTACTGCTGCTTCTGCCTTGCTATCTGCTATCATTAGCTCTTTTCTCACTGCCGTCATATGGGACGTCCTGCAACGTGTGGTCATGTCACGCCGTGTAATCAAATGAAGCCGCACAAAAACACAGTAACCAGCTACACCTTAAGACTTGGCTGAGCATAGCTGGCTGGAGAGTGTGTGAGGGCAGCGGAGCAGTAGCAGGCAGCCACAGGCCATAAGTTATTGGTGGGAGGGGGTGGCAGCAGCAGTAGACTCCCCAACAGCTTCAAGTTCAGCAGCCATGTATGTGTTGCGTTCAGCAGGGGCTGACTGAGCAGTCAGGCATTCGGTCCATGGCTGGGGTACAACTGTGCAGTAGCTTAGACATAAGCTAAAGATCTGGTGGAGCAGAGCTGGATTAACCCTCTGAGTGCAAGAGGCAATGCATTGCGTACCCTTCTGACACTCAAAGGGTTAATGGTAATGGCGTAAATGCAGAACGTCCACAGAGGGAAATGAGAGACAGGAGGTAGGTGGCAGCAGAGTGCGTGGTGTAGAGTGGGCTGGGCAATAGCACATAATCATGTGGTGCAGAGACCAGGCACAGTGAATAGCTTCTCGGCAGAACAGCAAACACTAGATGAGTGACCCTACAGGCTCATATAAGTACATAACAGTACCTTCCCTCTGATGTCCCCCTATTTCTCTCTTCAGTCATTCCCTCCAAATTCTCTCTTCCCTTAATTTTTTTCCTCCTTCATTCCTCTTTCTCCCCCTTCATTCAGTGTCTCTCTCCCCCTTCTGCTGTCATCACACGGTTCTATTCTCTTCCTTCATTCCACATGCTTCTCTTTCTCTCTCAGCATTTCACTCTTCCTCAGTGATCTCTCAGCCTTCCCCAACCTACCCTTTGTGTCATTTACTCCACAGTCACCCACCCTCAAAAAATAAATTTCCACACAAACACAGATTCAGTCACGGATTAAGATACAATGGAAAGATATGCACTTCGAAGGAGGGAGGGATATTTTTCTTGCACATGGGCCCTCCACCTAATACTTACATCATTGCATATATGTATGCCATGAGGGATGGCTACTTCAGTTCAGGGTGGAAATAAAACATAGAATAGAGCTTTTAGTAGTATGAATTAAAGTTACATTTGGGCACTGTTTACACTTTTATATAGACCTAGCGAAATAGTACTGAATTAGCCTTCCCTTGTGGCATACACACACATTTTAAACACCCTGATTATTTATTATCTTTTATTATTTGGGGATCTGGTGTTTTATTTATAATTTTATAAACGTACAGTATATTCAAATCAATATTTTTACACCTATCTGGCACTAAACAAGAGTTAATCCACTTTAACTATTTGAATGCCAGATAGCTGGACACCCATTTGGTATTCAGAATTACTTCTTTAAGAGGTGTTCACTCTTTGGCTCTCCAACTCCCATTATCTCAAGGATGATGAAAGTTATAATCCAAGAGCAACTGCAGAGCCACTGATTGAAGGCTCTATGTATAATATAACTCTCTAATTGCCAAAAGGGGTGCCCAACATTCTACCTCTCAAATGAGTAAAGTGGATTAACTGTTTGAATATCAGATGGATGTTCAAAGCGCAGTGTGTTCAGTACTCCTCTACCACTCAGTATTAATACACTTTAACCCTAAAGGTGACTGGGGACTGTGCAGCCTTTTGTCTCTCAATACATAACTTTCTAACTGCTATTGGATGTCAACTACCAATAATCTAACAGCAGTTGGAGAACCATATGTTGAGTGCAACTACCATAGATGCTCCCTGAGTACTAGGGAGTTGGATGCTGGGGTCAGGTGCAACAAGGTTAACGGGGAGGAGGTGATTGAGTTCCTGTCTAGGGCCCTATGGAATCTTAATCCAACTCTGAGCAGGTGGCATTGTTTAAATTTGCCACCCGCTTGATCTATTTGTTTTCTTGACCTGCAAGGTCCTGTATTCCAATTGTACAGCCAGATGGTGACATCAAGCCGTACAGTGACATCTGCATGTGCACCTGGTAGGTCCTGAAAGAGAAGGGAGGGAGATAGGGCATATGTTCCATATCTGTATAATCACACTGTAATGTAATGCGATATATGTGCCCTCTGCCAATATAATGAGGTGTATGTGCCCTGTGTATAATCACCTGCCATGCAGTTTACTTTGGTGGATGTATCATCTGTAAACTCACTTGCATTGTGATGTAGTGCATGTATATGTGTGTACTGTATCTCCTCTGTACAGTCTGAGTCAGTCACCTGCAGTGAATATAATGGACAGATCCTCTTTTCATGCAAAATCATATTTCCACTGCAGTTTAAGGAAATCCCACCCAAAATCAATTTTTTTGCATGAAAGATTATATTCACTGCAGGTGACTGATTAAAGGGATAGTAATGTTTCATAATAAAAGCAGCTCTAATTAATCATCATAGTATTTGGACTTTGGAGAGTGTTATTTCAGTTCTGTCAGAGTTGTAGTACAAGAGTAATTCAATGATAAAGTCTCCCCCTCCCGCCCCTTTTACTGATGTAACACTGTTCAGCCAGAGAAGAAGGGAGGTGCCCAGGTAGACTGCAAAGAGGGACAATCTTCAATTAAGATAAGGGAAAAACCTGAAAAACTTGTCAAGGGGGGGGAGGGGTTTCATTGTTCTAATAGAAAGAAAATTGTCCCCTGCTGTTATCTGTCTGGTGTTACAACTAGATTCCACATCTGAGATGGCTTACACTAGGTAAAGAGGTAAAGGTGACAGGAGGGGAAACATTGCTTGTGAATAAGACTTATATATTTCTTCTTGTTTTTTTAATGCCTACAAAATAAAATAAAGAAAAAATGAAGTATTACTATCCCTTTAAGACTGTATAACGTTGATACAGTACACACAAATATATACACTACATTACACTACAGTTTGATTGTACAGAGAGGAGAAATATGCCGCATTATAGTGCATTTTGACTGTATGTACAACACACACCATAATACACTGCAGGAAGATTGTACAGTGGACAAACATACACCACATGACAATACAGATGGTTGTATAGAGGAGTTAAGTGTGAATGGTATAATGGTAGATAATCTCATTCAAATCAAATGTGTTTACTGGTTTAAGTTTTTCAGTGGAATTTCCAAATGGAAAATTAATACAATAGTTAACTTAAACCTTAAATCACTTCTAATTTCAGTGCACTGATAAAATAGTGCACATTTTATTTATACTGTTGCAGTCCATTCACTATTTCATGCAGAGGCCTCATTTTTATTTTTCCAAGGGAAAATTTCACTGCAAAACTCAGTTGTTTAAAGTGTGATCTGTGCAGAAAAATAAAATGATTTAATATTAAATACAGTTAATGCAGCAAGATATTCATTTTATTCAGGTTTTTCCTTTTCTTGGTTGAAATGGTTGATGTGAACATCATGTAGTAAGCTTAACATATTTAGGGCTCGATCCAAATCGTTAAAATCAACGTTAAGTAAAAAAAACCCATCGTGACTTAACCAAGACTGGGTAACGAGAGATTCAAATCTCTGTTACCCAGAAAGGCTAACGGGCGACGGCCTACAAAACACACGGAAAATATAAAACTGGAGTCGCCCAAAATCTGACCTCAAAGTCGCAAAACATACAATAAATAACATGAGAAACGTCCCAATAAAAAAAAAAACAAGTGAACGTCCAACGTTAACTAGTGACCAAGCCAATACCAGCACCCCAAAGTATCAAGTTCAGTCGAATAAACTATATATAGACCCAAATTAACTGACGCACCTTTGTCTGTGTATCGCGTTCATTCGAGCTAGAGCACAGGACCCAGGAGTGGAGGCGAGAGAAAGGGAGTTTAGGCACACACATAGAGGTAGAAGGAGCTGGAGAGATTGGCAGCACACTTTGCGACATTATAAACCTTTGCACATACCAATAATATGCATCCATACACAAACACACACATAGCCCATATATATTTTTTTGTAGTAAAACACACACACCTTTATTTTTATTTTTTCAATGTGAGTCTGTGAGTGCAAGTGAGTGACAGAGAGTGAGTGAGTATGTGAGGGCCTGAGTGAGTGCCTGGGTGCGAGGAGAGAGGGGTGGGGAGAGTAGGAGGAGAGGAAGAAGAGGAGCAGGTGGGTTTCCCTGGTCAGGGTAGGGGAGGGAGATCCCTGGGGCGGAGGGGCAGCCATGCCAGAGAAGGCATATCTAGTGCAAGGTCAGTGGAGAGAGTGGGATGAGGGGTAGTCCAGGGGGTGCACCACACACAGCCAGGGCCATTGCAGGCAGGGCCTGAGAGCCTAAGCCAAGGCTCTCAACTATCACATGGTGGTGGTGAGGAGGAGAGGATGTGAGACCCTAAGTACTCCACCGAGGAGAATAGGGTCCTGGTGGAGGCCATCGAGTCAAGGGAGCAGATGCTGTTCCCCAGGGGGAAGGTCCCTCAAATGGGGGTGAGGAAGAAGGCTGCTTGGAGGGAAGTGTTGGTGGCAGTCAATGCTGTGTTCAGCTGTGACCACTCTCTTGAGTCCATCAAGAAGAGATGGACGGACTGCAAGAGAGTGGTGAATAACAAAATTGGGGAAGAGGCCCTACATGCGAGAGGCACTGGAGGTGACCCGCCCCTGTGCATCTACTACGAGGATTGGGAGGAGATGCTGAAGAGGACCATTTCTGAGACCACGATACAAGGTATCCCAGGATGTTCTGACACCAGAGACAAAAGCAGCCTCCAGGCCACCGGTAAGTGCATCAAAGGGTACATACACAACACATATATCTTGACACCTACCATGGCCCAACACAGTGACACCTGAGCATTCCACACCACAAATCCAGCAACACAGCTTGGAGAGGGTTCAAACAAGGATGGAATACATAACAAACCCATCATAAATAGGAATGGTCAAAGCCCTGTTTAACCCCCTTCATGCTGTCTACAACAACTTCATGCACAGTACAAAAACAATGCACACTGTCATGTGTCAGTCAAAGATATAACAGTTATGTGTATCACAATATCATACATAGAGTGACAATGAGGTCAGCACACAACCCCTTGAGTGCCACAGGGATAAGCAATGCATTGTGTCACAATACATTGGCTAATCTCCTGGCACCCAAAGGGTTACCAGAGAATAGCAAGGAGGGGAATTGGGGTGTTTCCTATTGTATTGTTACTGCATGTTAGGGCTAGGCATTGTATATGCAGGTAGTTAGTCCAAGTGGAATAATCAAAGTTCAGCTTTCTGCATCATATATAGCCTGCAGAGTGTGGATAGCCAGGGGGTATTCACTGCCATCACCAATCTGCAGGACATATGTGATTCACAAGGTTCAATCATGACGGTGGGTACAGTCACAAGGGTGTCAGAAAGAGGTGACAATGTGTACATGACAACTGCAGTGTTATCACACCTGCAATCCCTGTGTTTTTCTGTGGAGCCAATGAACCGAGATCTAGACAACTCGTGACATATCAGTGCTTAGGTTCCATAGCATAACAAAGGAAAAGGTAGAAGTAATCTCTAATAGTACTGAATAACCCTGCCCATGTCTTCTGTGTGCTTGGTTTCTAGCTGTCCTGTGGTCTGTTTAATGTGTCTTTCAGCTGATTGTGTTGTTGGGTTCCACAGTGCATGTTTGTTGGTGTGCTTGCTGTGTCTGTAAGTATTGTCCATATCATTGGTTGACTCAGTGGTCATTGTTCATCACTGGTGATTGATGATTACAGAGGCCCTAGTGTGTTTGCTGTCGAGGTCTAGGTGTTCTTATTACCACATGTATCCAGATGTATGGGGATGCCTTGCCATACTCACATCTCAGGATACATATGATGACTAAAGCTACATCACTGTAAGTTATATGAATCAATGTATTAGATCCTGTCAGGTTCAACATTCAGTGTGTGTCAGGATGGTAACCAATGCATTGCAAAGCAAAGCAATGGATACCATCCTGTCACTCAACGGTTCACATGTTAATGTTATGGTCTTGCAGCACTCCTGTCATGGCTCACATCACTGATCATATCATGTAATTTCCCCTCACAGCATACATGCCTGCATCCGCAGGGACCCTGGGACAAGCTCACCTGAGGAACCAACCACATCACGGGCTCTACCATCATCACCACCACATCAGCAGCAGCAGCAGCTGAGCTACCAGTCCCCACCACCACCTCAGCAGCATCTGGGCTACCAGACCCCCCCACCACCGCAGCAGCAGTTGGGCTACCAGTCCCCCCACCACCACAGCAGCAGCTGGGCTACCAGGCCTCCCACCACCAACGTGTAGGCATTGGATGCCTGAGATGGTACCTATGCCACAGCAGTCCAGATTCGATCCAACCCCCTGGCCACGGGGACACATATGGCAGGAGGACACCCAGGGGTCCACATTCCAATGGCCCCTGGGGTATGAATATGTGGGGCTAATAGGGATGCCACAATGCCCACAGGCAAGGGAGATGTTCACCCCTCCACCACCACCCACACCACCAATGCACTCTGGATAATCCCAGGAAGGTGAAGGGGCAGAGACAGGGCTGGAGATGTCCCCACAGTCCCTCCAGGGTGTCTCTCACGTGCTATCCTCACCCCGATCCCCACTGCCTGAGGGGGAGCCAGATGCTATCCACATGACATCCACACCACCAGCCTCCACTACCTCGACGACACAAACCATCAACACCGCCACCCTGGATCAGGAGTTCATGGGACTTCAGAGGAGGCAACTCCTGGTGGGTCGGAGGCATGCTAGGTCCCTGAGCAGAATGGAGACCCATATAGCACACATCCTGGTCAGCATGAGGGCTATGGCGGCACAGCAGTTGACCCTTGCCAGCCACCTGGTCACATACACCAACAGGATATCTTGCATGATGGATCAGGTGGTAGTTGAGATGAGGGAACTGAACCAGCTAGAGACCATACTCCAGGCCCAGTCATCCAGTTCCAGTGCCACTACCCCTGCCATCACCTCACCACCACCACTCACAGCCTTCAGACGCACTAGGGCCTCACAGAGTAGAGTGAAAGAGGCCACCCCTGCAGCCTAGCCCAAAGCACCCCCAAGAAAAGGAAATAGGAGTCCATGGTTCACATAATAAATGTGCAGTTGTTGGTTTGACACATGTCCTTGTCTATTTGTTTTGTATTAGACCCGGTTAGTGGCAGAGTTGTCTCCAGTGCATTCCACAGCTATGCAGTGAACACAACTCATGCACAACTAACCTGGGTATGAGATATTGAACAAATGGAGGGGGCACACATAACATACACTTTGGCAGAGTTGTCTCCAATGCATTGCACAGCTATGCAGTGAACACAACTCATGCACGACGAATGGTGTCACAAGCTTTTACAGCAGGGGTCAACATACACATCACATACAGAAATGTTTGTACAAGTTCAACTCACAGACATATCAAAGCCAAACAACATCAGGGTGTTGTTCCATGATGTGACTTGAACAACACTAACACATTAGATAGATCAACAGATCAACAACATGAACACATATAAGGGGATGGTAATACCTAACATGTTTAAGCAAATATGTAGTAGGGTTTATCCCCCCCCAGGTAAAACAAGGGAACTCCCACTGCTGAAAGGTGTTTCATTTAAATGTTATTACAGCTCCAAGTTTAATTTCCAGATGCAATTTCCCAGTGACATGGAATCATCAATTGGAGCTGTTACTACACCATCTTATGGAGATTCATGGTGCTGGGACCAGAGCTGTCCATGGGATGATGTAGCAACAGCGCCACTTGACAATTCCATGTCACTGGGAAATTGCATCTGCAAATTAAACTTGGAGCTGTAATAAGATTTAAATGAAACACCTTTCAGCAGAGTTCCCTTGTTTTACTTGGGGGGATAAACCCTAATACATATATTTTCAAACCTTTTGGGTATTACTATCTCTTCAATACCCTGACAAGGGAGAGGTAATCAATGACACAAGACAGTCATGTATGCTCATATGTTTCATTGACATTGACAATAACAGTTGATCCTCATGGACGTGGTTTCAATGTGTGACAGGAACAAACATCTGACCCATGGGGGTTCATGCCATGGATGCCTGCAGGAGGTGAAGACAAAATTGTAAGCTGCACAGCGCAAACAACAGTCATGCTATTGCTGAACCATCAACATACCCTTGGGAGCCAGTAGGGTACACAACACATTGCTCAGCAATGCTTTGAGCAGCTTCCTCCACTGAGCTACCACAGAATGCATGCGCTGAGAGTAAAAGCCCTCTGGTTTAAATCCTTTACTTGTGACTTACTAGAGAATATATATTAAGAATGCAGCTTAACTGAGAGGGGCGTTAGAGATAACAGAGAAGTGTCAGATAAGTTTTACTGTAGTTAAATGTAAGGTTATACATTTGGGTTGCAGAAACAAGCATGCAGTAAAAGGGAACATTACTCTGGAAATCCTTGTTAGAGAAAGATTTAGACTTCATAAGAGTGGTGTCACTCAGATGATGCAACTGGCAATATGGTACTGTCATGTATATATTCAAATGATGGAAATATAATTATAACTCTTTGTAAATTCTTGGGAAGGATTCATCTAAAAATGGCATAAAGTTTGGGCACCATTTCCAGATACTATAAATGCTTAAAAAATAAATTGCTCATCATGGAGTATCAAATTGATGTTATAAAATGCAACAAAATGACTGATTACTTTATTCTGGAAGAAGAGCTAATCTCCTTCAGTTTCCTTCTGGTTGTCGATCACTGACTCTTATCTTAATGGAAAAATGTCATGCTATCATCACTAATACACTTCAACACACATATCTATCTGGGACGCCTGGCTTACCCCTCACACTCAAATTCCCAATCTTCTCAAGCCCTAAACTGCTCTTCACATTCCCACTTCATCTTAGAAATTCTCTCTCCTACTGGGAATCCACGGAACCTAGAGTAAAGGTTGTTTTTTTTCTTTTGGTTTCTTTTTATGTTATTCAGTAGGGATAAATGAAAACTTTTGCCTCAAGCCAATATCAGTGAAAAATGGCACTTCCAGATTGGTGAATAATTTCCTGTGAAAAGTGATGTTTTCACACTTTTTTCGCCTAGTTCATTGCATTGAAATCAATGGGAAGAAAAAAGTTTCCCTACTACATGAAAGTTTTCTCTACTTTTCTACAGCCATGTAAAAGGGTGTCAGGCTCTCACACCATCCCATTCTATGTTTGTGAGAGGAGGAAGCAGCACCTTTTTGAGCTAGAGAGGATAAAAGGGAATTTGAAGCTTAGTTTAGGGAGTTTTTTAGGTAGGACATTTGTTCTTTTTATTACAGAAGTCTTGGGGGCACTCTGGGGGAAAAGAAGGGAGGAAGGAGATTGACCCCTAAACCCCCCAAAATCATGTGACTGACTGGCAAGAGACAGGAAGCTGGGATCCAATTTGCTTGATGATTTTTTTTTTGTCACTGTGCTGAGGAAGTCTGGGGAAAGAAGTTGTTGATTTTGTTTTTAGTTATGTGTTTTTGTTTTTTTTGGACTGACTGAGATAAGATAGGTTGGTCTCCTTAAAATAAATAAATAAAATAATAATTTAAAAAAGTATATATATATAAATATAATAAATAAATATATTAGGTGACGGATGGCTGACTGGTATCCTGATGTGAGCTCTGTGACTGAGGCAGACTTGATAGACAGCAGACGACATTGAGAATTTTGTGTTAAGGGAAGACATCACACTCCATCAGTTGTGTAATGTAGAGAGTAAAAACACACACAGTAGTTGACTAATGTCCAGTAAACGCACAAGGGGGTGGGGGAAAGGAGGAGTAGTAGCCCTGCGGGCATGTGGGAGTAAAGTGGTAGTTCAAAAAATGACTGCAGCAGTGGTTTCTGCAGCGTATACAGCAAATGGAAGTGCTGCATCTTTGACACCTAGTAGTAGTACCAGTAGGATTGCATCAACATCTAGCCCCAGAAGTAGTTGCAGTCCCTCAAGAACCCCTCAATCCATGAATTCCACAGTATGGCGATACTTCACTCAGTATACAGAAGCTATGACAGAGAAAGCCAGGCCAAATGTATTACAGCAGCACAGATGAGGAGAAGGAGGGATGTGAAGAAGGGTTGCTACCATCTACAACACTTTGGGTTACTGCTATGACCAATATGCAAGTGTATCAGTAATCGGAGAAGGATAGCTTATATTTGACACAAACACAATACTGGTAAAACTGTTCTTGGAATATATATAAAGTGCTAGAATGCGAAGCTCCTTGTGTGCGTAACTGCACATGCGCAGTAGAGACTACCCTAACAATGCAGTCATGTACAGTAGAGAATGGTCGAACGCAACGCAGAACTGGGGATGAGAAAAATGGTCACAATTTGTGAATTGATCAGGATGATTTAAATAAACCCCAGATCTGTCTAAATTGATTTGAAATAAGTCCCAGAGATTGAAGGAAGAGAGGACAGGGTGGGGACGAAAAGGGTTGAAAGGGAGATGGCTGGAATGAGTAGCGTGCAACTGGAAGAGAGAAAGGGAAGTGCACCAAAGATATGGATAGGAGTGGAAGAAACCAAGAACATGGATGGGAGGGTAGCAGGCCAATGGAGGTGGAAGGGAAGACAGCAGGCCTGAAAAAATGGTAGCGAGGGGAGTAGGTTGCAGAAGATGGAGGGGAGGGATACAGGAAGAGGTGATGGAAGAAGAACAGGCCTTGGGTGATAAGGAAGTCACTGTAGGAAAAGAGAGGGTTTCCGACCCTATACAGGTAAATTAACCTATTTTTGGTCACAAAACATTCAACTGAAGTAACTGTTTCGCAAACATGTTTCAGGTCTTGAAAAAAAAGCCTGCTTCCGAAGAAAAATTAAGAATTTTTTCACTGATCTCTACAAACAACAACTCTGGTGTCATAAAACAGTGCTCAACCCTTTGAGTGCCAAAGGGGTATGCAAAGGATTGCAATGCAACACGTACCTCTCTGGCACTCAAAGGGTTAACACTCATTTAAGCTAAGTGTAAGTTCAAAGGTATGCGAAGCTCTTAGAAAACTGGGTGCTCGCTCTTATCTTGAGGGAAACAGTGGAATGGGTATTATTTAACCCTTGGATGCTAGGGAGTCACATTACAAAACAATGCATAGGAAATTTCTCTAGAATACAGAGCTTTATCCAGTTGAGGACCAGAAGGGTGCATTGTGCATTGTGAAGTCTTGCACATGCTATCTATAGAGGCAGACATGATTCTTTGTTGGCTCCCAAGCTCCTTCCACTGAGGACTTCTTTAGAACACTTCAGTGGGAGGAGTTTGGGAAGCTGCAGTCCTAAAGACAGAATAATGACTACAACCATGTATATGTCAAGCAGATCATGCAGAATTTACTCAAAGTGGCCATTAGACCTTTCTTCACAGATTAAGGTGAATGGGGGATTAATATTGGGGGTTGTTAGCATTACTTTAATGCAGCAGTTATGTATAGATTTCTTAAATTGTATCTGCTGTTTCCAGTTTTCATTAAGAGCCATTTTATACTGATGTTTGTTTAAAATTTTACCTAAAGTGAAGAAGAGTACTACCGCAGAACTACACCTCCCAGCATTCTGTGCGTTCGGGCAGTCTCTAGTGCACATGACTGCACTTGACAAACTTACGCACTTTGGCTCGTGTACAAAGGTTTTTACACTAATATATACATACACATATCAATCACACGACCACTACCATACACATCTGCAACATTGTAGGTTGTATGTTTTTTTATCACTTGACATAATCAGGTATATGTGCCAGTGTCACTTAAGCAGGAAGTTAGTGTTGTGGGCAAAGGACAAATGCAGTCTAAATGCAGACAACATTTTCAAGGCCACTACAGCCCTCATAACAAGTAATATTGTGCTAGGAAATGTTGCACCATAGGAAACACGGTCAAAAAATGTGTTGGAATAGGAGAAATATGTGTTGGAATAGATAAAAATTTGTGGGAATCGGCAAAGAGGAGTGAAATTTAGCATTGGAGAAAATCAGAAAACTTTCGCGAAAAAATAGAGCAATCGTCCATTTTTCTCTAGTATTTGGGAAATTTTCCTTACCTTTCACCCACCCCTATTAGTTACCCCCCATCCTAGCCCTCTCTTCATTCTACTCTATAAACAGACTTCACTTTACCCCTCTGATTGCCAGAGAAGTTTCCGATGTGTTGCATTGAAATTAATTGGATAACTCTCTGACAAAGGGTTAAAGCCCAGCAGTAACCTGACCCAGTAAAGGAACAGCTAAGAAGACCAGCTGCTGAAAGAGATAGATTTTTTTTTTTTAATCATATCAATGGAGAAGCAAGAGAGACCAAAGGGACACTGGGGCAAGCATAGTACTTAGGATAATATGGTAGGGTACCTTGAGATGCTATCAGCCCAAGGTGTCCATCTCAGTGCTCTACTGGTGGGTGGTCAAAGCAATGCGTTACATACTCATCTGGCACTCAAAGGGTTAATAAAACACTACACATAGTATTTTGTTTGTTCCTTTCTTTGCACTTTGATCTTTTATTTGTTCATTTCACTATTGCACTATTGACCTTTTTCATTTAATGTTATATCATTTGATTATTTTTTTTCTGGCACTCATCCACTGTAGAATATTTATACACCAAAGGGACGCTGCAGCAAGCATAGTACTTAGGATAATAGTGTGTATGACTAGTGATGTGTGAAATATTTCACCTGAAAAAAGAAAACAGAGAAAAACAGTACTTGTTGCCTTTATGCTATATAAATTTCTGCACCTTCCATTCATGCCTACAGTTCTCTCTTACTGTGCCCCTCCCCTTCCAATACACTGTTGTCACATGACTGACTGGCCACTACCATAATGTCCTGCTTGTGGATCATTCTAGCAGCCTGCAAATGATTCTCTCTGGGTTTCATGGTCAGTGAAACCCAGAAAGACCCCATCAAACTGGACAGTTGATAATCCTAGGCTGCAGTATGCAGAGTGGGAGAAAGTACTTGGCCACAAGGTATTTAAAAAGTTTCACCTCAATGAAGGCATTAAGCTGGTGGCCCAAAAGCTACACGTTGACATACCTGTTGTACTTTTCACTGATAAGCAGATATTGTGTTCATGCACATTTCAATTGTTTCGCTTAAGCCAGCTGCTAATGAGTGGTACATGCAAAGCATTATTAATGTAATTTGATAATAAGATAGAAAAGTGTCTGTGTATTGAAAATGGGTGTTCTAATTTCAGAGCAATTATCCATTTTAAATGGACTCTGTTTTTTATGAGCTTGATAATTAAGTGTGACATAATGTCAGCCTTACGGCTTTTTCACATGGATGACTGTGTTGCTGTAACACTGTCATTACAAAATCACCTAGAAATTGGGTACATTAAACATTATGTGGGGAGGTGCACTAAGATGTGATAAAGAGATGATAATGTGCTTATAATGTCTCCAGTGATATCTCTTCTCCAATTCTTATGTTATTCTATGGAGCCTATGTACTAATCTCTCTTGAGAGATCTTAATGCATAGGCATACCTGGGAACTTTCAGTTGAGGGCTACCCGGAGGGTAGTCCTCTGTTCAGCAGGGGGTAACAAAAATGACGCTAATTGTGTCAAAAAGGGACGGGGCTTAACTCGAGTGTTGGGGGGGATTTAACCCTTTGAGTGCCAGAGTGGTACAGAATGCATTGCAAAACAATGCATTCCGTACCACTCTGGCACTCAGAGGGTTAAATGTGTCACACAGAAGGCTGGGGACGGAGGCACAACGGGAGAAAAAGCAGATGTTGCAGAGTTTCAATAGAAACTCTCCACATCCGGAGGAATCTGCCTCTGCCCCAGAGACCTGGTAAAGCTCTGTCAGAACCGGAGTCTCCGGGGCAAATCCGGAGAGTTCCCAGGTATGTGCATAGGGTCTAGAGTATATCATAGAAACTGGAGAAATAATATAATTGGAGAAGTTATTTCCACATCATCACCTCTTTATCACACCATGGTGCATGGTGTTGATAGATCGATTGGTTAACTGAGATAAATAAAGATGAGGAGGGCATTAGATATAGCTTATGTAAATTTCAGTAAGGCATTTGAGACTAAAATAGTTGAACGGATAAGTTAATGACTGAGTGACAAGAGACAAAGAGTTGTAGTTAATGTAATTTAGTCAGAGGAAGGTTATGTTACTAGTGGGGTACCACAGGGATCTGTACTGGGGCCCTTTCTAATATTTTTATTAGTGATATTGCAAAAGGTCTTCAATGTAAGGTGTGCTTTTTTTAGATGATACACAGATCTGCAATAGTGTAGACATTCCTGGGGGAATAAGCCAAATGACAAATGGATGAGAGTTGACAGCTGCAGTTTAATGTTGATAAATGTAAAATAATGCACTTGGGACGTGAAAATCCAAACTCCATACACAGAATGGCATCATGCAGGAACCTGGTACCCCTTTATATTATGTCTGAGGGAAAAAGAAACCTGCCAAGTGGTGGGGTGAAAGTCAGTTTTCCCATTAATTTAAACGCAATAATCTAGGTGAAAAAAGAAAACTGCACTTTTTAGCAAAAATTTACAACTCAGCAAAAAGTATCATTTTTCTCCAATTTCTCCATTGACTTGAAAACTTTTCAGCCATCCCTAGATTTCAGGTATAGAACCAAGTACAATAAACCAAAAAAGGGGTGCTATTCCAGCTTAAACTTTCTGTAAAAAACAAATGTGCAAATAAACATACACAAGTGTCTGTGATACAGAGAAATATATAATATAGATCATATCTAAAAAGGAATTAATCAAATCCAGCAAAATAAAACCACATCCAAGAAGAGTGATGAAATTGATCATAAGATAATGATAGAATGAGATGATCCGTCATATAAAATAAAAAGAAAACAAACACAGTATGATCTGTACAAAAAATAAACCTATAATATTGTTTAAATTCCACTTATAATCACTAAAGAGTTCAATTAAACATGTCCCAACAGGTTTCACCATATGCTTTGGGCTATCCTCCAGCCCAGTTTGTAATCTTGACCTAGACTCTCAGGCACCATTTGAGAACAAGCCCCTGATACAGTATATAGTCTACTTCTGACTGAGATGTATCCTATGTATTGTATTAACTCTCTGACAAAGGGTTAAAGCCCATCAGTAACCTGTCCCAGTAAAGGAACAGCTGAGGAGACCAGCTGATGAAAGAGAGATATCTTTCTTTTCAATCAGTGGAGAAGAGACACCAAAGGGACACTGCAGCAAGCATAGTACTTAGGATATTAGTTTGTATCAAGATTGAAGTTTTCTTCATTCCTAAGTGTTATATCCACAGAGGTGGGTATGACTTGTGATGTGTGAAATATTTCACTTGAAAAGAGAAAACAGTTATTTTTGCTGTGAATTCCCTTGGAAAGCGCTGTTTTCCTGCTTTTCGTGCCATGATCTTCAGTAACCAAAGACCCACACAATGTCCTCCAGGCTTGGCCCATAGTACCTACAGAACAACACATACACACTGTCCCCCTGCATTGTGCCATAGAAATCATAGAGCCTACACACTGTTCACCCAGCCTTGACCCATGGTAACCATAGAACCACACACACTGTCACCTCAGCCTTGCATCATGGTAACTATAGAACCATATACTGTTCCCTCATCCTTACCCCCATTATAACCATAGAATCTCAGACACTGCCCCCTAGTCTTTCCCCATGGTAATCATAGAACCACATATACGCCACCAAACCCCACTCCCATAAAACCATACATAAAAACCCCACACACCCCAGCATTTTCCAAGACATTGTAGTCATAGAACTGCACTTATTTCCAAATCTCAGCTGTGTGTCACTGCACTGGTAGCCATAGAACCACACTACAGAGGCTACTTCTTGTCACACACACACATACTACGTATACCACAATACAAGAAAGAAGCAGGATGTGCTGCCTTCTCCTTCAGAGTTCCAAACACCTGGAACAATCTGCCTGAAATAATCAAATCTGCTCCCAGTCTAAAATCCTTAAAAGTAAAGGCTTCTTTATATCTAAAAACAGAGTGTAACTGTATATAATTTTAATATTCCATATGTATGTATATTCATATGTGTATGTATGTATATACAATAACATGTAATATACCACGTTTCACAATTTGTGTAAATATGTAACCCTTTACTGAAAACTATCCAGGACATACTTGAAAACGAGATAAATCTCAATGTATTCTTCCTGGTAAAACATTTTCTAAATAAATAAACACACAGACACACACACAAACACACACATATGGGTACTGGCAAGTTTCCCATGGAAAATTTCAAGGGGGTTAGGGAAAAAGTGATCCAGGAATTTTCACAGGAAAAAGAACAAATAGCCAGTTTATGCAAAAGCTCTATGGGGAAAAAACTTTTCACTCATCCATAGATATGACTACTGCTTACAGACCATGAAGCTCCACCTAATTTATCTGTCACGTTTCTATCAGTTTTAGCATTCTGCTAGCTGCAGTTAGGAAAGATTTAATTATAAAGATGTTTGTTACTGGTAGAGGTATGTCCTAATTTGAAGTATCTATCTCTATCTGGCTTGCAGAATTGGTTTCCACCTTTGCATTTTCAGAGAATTGAATCTCTTTTAATTGAAGATGGCAGAGTACAAAAGCCAACAGAAGATTGACATCAGATGGTGAGAGGAGCAGATGTTATACTCTATTTGACACTGCATCCTTGTTCCAATGTCCATTGCTATTCAAAGAACCACCCATACATGGTTTGCTTCCACAGCATTGACCCTCTGCCATTCACAGGATGAAAACCTTAATTGAAGGTGGCAGAATGCAAAGCCAACAGATGATTGACAGCTAAAGTGAGAGGATCTTTGGTCCTGTGAGAAAGGGGAGTAGCCAGCTATTATCTGGTTGGGTTAGTTCTCTTTTAAGGGGAAATCATTTATAAAAGGAACATTAACAACTAAATATTAAAGGGATAGTAATACTTTGTTTTATCTTTATTTTATTTTGTAGGCATTAAAAAAACATGAAGAACAATATAAGTCTTATCTCTCAAACCTTTATGGTTTAAGAGATATTCACAAACAAAGTATCCCCCCCCCTGTTTAGCCAGTTCAGAATGGAGGTGCCCAGGCAGAGAGGGACAATCTTCAATTAAGATAAGGGAAAAAGCTGAAAAACTTGTCAAGGGGGGAAGGGCTTTCATTGTTCTGATAGGAAGAAGAAAGTCCCCTGCTGTTATCTGTCTGGTCTTACAACCAGATCCACATCTGAGAAGAGATGGCTTACACTAGGTAAAAGGGGCGGGAGGGGGAACTTTGCTTGTGAATATCTCTTAAACCATAAAGGTTTGAGAGATAAGACTTATATCATTCTTCATATTTTTTTAATGCCTACAAAAGAAAATAAAGTTAAAACGAAGTATTACTATCCCTTTAAATGGGAAGACAGTACATCATAGATCCCAACAATCTCAAATTAATAGTAAATTATTAAAAATATGGCTTCAAGCATTAATAATGAATTTGTGGATGATGGAACCTGTGATGTACTGTCTGACACCCTGGCCTGGTTCCACTGTCTACTAGTAGACATAGAACCATAATAAACTATCTGACACTGCAGCCTTGTTCCACTGTCTATCGCTTTCCAGAGAACCACCCATACACTGTCTGCTTCCCCAGCCTTGATGCTCTTCTGGTCACAGAATCACACATAAACTGTCTGATACCTCAGCCTGGTCAGACGTTTTCTAATCGTTAGACTTGTGCATAGTAAAAAAAAAAAAAAATTGTCTGAAAGATATTGCAAAAGGTCTTCAAGGTAAAGTATGTCTTTTTCAGTTAATACAAAGATCTGCAACATAATAGACAATCCTGGGGGAAATAAGCCAAATAAATTATCTAGGTAAATTAAAAGAATGAACGAGAGTGTGGCAGTTGCAGTTTAATGTAGATAAATGTAAAATAATGCACTTGGAAGTAAAAATCCATACTCCAAAGTCAGACTATAGTATTATGTTGGAGACAACAGAGAAAAGGGATTTGGGATTAATTATTTCTAATGACTTAAAAGGTAGGCAGGCAATGTAATAAAGCTGTGAGGAATGTAAGCCGGGTGCTGGATTTTATAGCTAGGGACATTAGTAGTAGAAAGGAGGAATTGGTTATGCCACATTACAGATCTTTGGTTAGGCCTCACCTAGCGTTTTGTGTACAGTACTGAAGACCTCATCTCTAGAAGGATATAGATATTCTGGAGAGAATTCAGAGAAGGGCTACTAAAATGGTGAATGGTTTACAGGATAAAACACATTAGGATAGACTAAAGGATCTGAACATATATTGTTTGGAGGAAAGAGAAGAGAGAAGGCAAATGATAGAAACATTCAAATTTATGAAGGGATTCAACAAAGTACAGGAGGGAGGTACATTTCAAAAGAGTTGTTAAGGAGCAGAGGTCACAGTTTAAAACTAGAGGGACAGAGACTTAGATGTTATGTAAGAAAGTTTTACTTTACTGAGAGGGTGATAGATAAGTGAGATAACTTCTACCACTTCTGCTGGTAGGCTAATACAGTGAGATAATTTAATCATGCATGGGATAGTCATAAGGTTATCCTCAACATAAGACAAGACCAAGGACCAAATAAGCTTGAGGTTTATACAGTAAGAAAAATGGTCAGACTAGATGTGCCAATTGTTTCTTATCTGCCTTCAAATTCTATGTTTCCCAGTGACTACCACGCAGGCTGTTCACATGTGTACTTTAATCTTTGAGATGCCCTTAAAGGGATAGAAATGTTTCATAATACAAGCAGTTCAAATTAATCTTCATAGTATTTGGGCCCTGGAGAGTGTTATTTCAGTTCTGTCAGAGTTGTAGTTTGAGAGTAATTGAATGATAAAGTATCCCCCTCCTGCCCCTTCTACTGATGTAACACTGCTCAGCTTTTAGCAGCAGGGAGTGTCCAGGTAGATTGCAGAGAGGGACAATCTTCAAATAAGATAAGGGAAAAAGCTGAAAAACCTGTCAAGGGAGGCAGGGTTTTCATTGTTCTCACAGTAAGAATATTGACTCTTGATGTGAGCTGTCTGGTCTGTGGACTGGATTCCACATCTGTGGAGTGGGGGCTTACACTAGGTATAAGAGCCGGGGGGAAACTTTATCATTCAATTACTCTTGAACTACAATGCTCACAGTAATGAAAAAAACACTCTCTATCAGGGGCGGACTGACAGGACCCAGGTCCCCTGGTCCAAAAAGAGGTCTGGGCCCCCTGCAGAAATCTCCACATTGACCCCTTCATCTCCACAATGCCCCTATCTCCACATTGCCCCCTTCATCTCCACAATGCCCCCTTCATCTACACATTGCCCCTTCCACAATGCCCCTTTCATCTCCACATTGCCCCTTCATCCCCACAATGCCCCTTCCACAATGCCCCTTTCATCTCCACAATGCCCCTACTTCCAGTCCCTGGTGGTCTAGCGGTGTGGCTGTGCGAAGCCCCGCGCGCTTCTAGTAATGCAGAGGCTGGGAGATGATGTCATCTCCCAGCGCTCTGTATTACTAGAACGGCGCGCCGGCGGCCGAGAGTTGCTGAGCGGCGCTGGAAGCGGCGGCGGGCCCCCTTCGGTCACGGGCCCTCGGTCCGTGACCGAATGCCCGCATGGTCAGTCCGCCCCTGCTCTCTATGGCTCAAATACTATGAACATTAATTGGAGCTGCTGTTTTTGTGAAACATTACTATCACTTTAAATCCAATCATACACTAACCCACATGGGAGCCAGACTGTCAGATAATGCAAACATCTATGTAGGCCAGCAGGCTGACTTAAAGGGATAGTAACACTTCGTTTTAACTTTATTTTATTTTGTAGGCATTAAAAAAACATGAAGAATGATATAAGTCTTATCTCTCAAACCTTTATGGTTTATGAGATATTCACAAGCAAAGTTCCCCTCCCCGCCCCTTTTACCTAGTGTAAGCCATCTCTTCTCAGATGTGAGTCTGGTTGTATGACAGTACAGATAACAGAAGGGGACAATTTTCTTTGTATGAAAACAATGAAAGCCCTTCCCCCCTTGACAAGTTTTTCAGCTTTTTCCATTATCTTAATAGAAGATTGTCCCTCTCTGCAGTCTATCTGGGCATCTCCCTTCTTATCTGGCTGAACAGGGGGGGGATACTTTGTTTGTGAATATCTCTTAAACCATAAAGGTTTCAGAGATAAGACTTATATCATTCTTCATGTTTTTTTAATGCCTACAAAATAAAATAAAGTTAAAATGAAGTATTACTATCCCTTTAAAGTGCACGCCATTACCCTATGTTGGGCCTGTGGGGAGAGAGCGGTGCAGAAGGTGATACCAGTGTGGTGGTGGTGGTAGGTTGTTACTGCCCAGGAGAACAAGGTATTAACCTTTTGAGTGCCAGAGTGGTACAGAATGCATTGCAAAGCAATGCATTCTGTACCACTCTGGCACTCAAAGGGTTAAAGGAGTAGTGAACCTATATGGCAGTGTTTTTCCTGATGAGTAAAATCCTTCTTTTATGCATCAAAAAATTCCTACAATATGTTTTTCTCACAATGTAAACATTACATCCTGGAACATTCATGGAAAGAAACGACTAATATATAGCTCTTATATCAGAAAATATGGTTTCAAATGCTGGCTATGTTTATATGATATTAAATGAATATGAGTCTTTTTAAGGTTTGTGTGATAATCTTTGTAAAGACAAACTACTAAATCTACAAATCAATTGTCTACTACAGCTACATCTGATGTAAGTGGAGTAGTATAGAGAAAAACTACAGTTGTTTTTGATCCAGACAAACAACCCCAACTGAAAACTGTACATAGATTCTGACTAGAAAAATGTTGAATATACAGATTCCTGGCAAGCTCAAAATAGCCTTTATTAGCAGTGTTCAAATAGTTCAATATGTGTGTGGACAGGAGAGCAGCATGACATTTGTTGGCTACATACATATACATAATGAACAAAGGGATTGTCTGCACATTGAATCCTGACATTTACAAATAAATAACCTATGACTTAGTATAAATAAAACAGTGGAGATTCAGTTGCATGTTTTTGGCCAAAGGCACAGTAAGCTTGCCTGTCTTGTCAAGACACCTCCGATTCAGACAAGTCCCTAATCTGCCTACAATCTGTGAACATGTATCTAGTATAATTCAATTAAAAACAGCTTTTTCTCCACTGTAAACAAAACCCTTGTGAGGGAAATGGGGGAGGTATTCATACCTTCCCTAATCAGCTGGGGAGCTACCGACCAAGAGAGGAGGAGACAAAACCTCCCAAAATACATACAAAAAGTATACAATATACAGATTCCTGGTGAGCTCAAAATAGCCTTTATTAGTAGTGTTACTATTTTAACACTACTTCAGCTGCCATTGACTTATTATTGTCTTCAAGAAAACATTTTACCTGCTTGCTGGTATTTTACAGGACAGAAAACTGCAAATATAATGCAAATAAATAATACCTGACTGTTGTATAAAAGACATTTGCCTAGGCAAATCAATGGCAACTTTACTGCAGCAACTTTGTTGCAAGAAGTAAATATCATTGTTTTCTATGGTATAGTTCATATGTTGATTCAGTAAGCTTGCCTAGAGGTATGTCTTATTCCTCAAGCTAAAGAGGGGCAAAGAAAATTCCTGTTGAGGTAAATTTAGGGTGACCAGACCTCACCTTTAACCGGGGACACATATGAAAAATGCATACTGCAGGGCTGGTTTGATTTCGGTGCAGTCCTGAAATATGCCTATTTCCTGTGTGTCCCCGATTAAAGGTGAGGTCTGGTCAGCCTAGAAAAATTGGGTTTTTGACCCTTTTAATGCTAGAGAGGGCTCCAACACATTGCAAAAGCAGTGCACTGGAGACTTCTCTACCATTCATGGAGTTAAATCCCCTATTTAAATAATTAAGAATTTGCAGAATTTTAATTTCAAACTTGTAGTTCCGTTGGTTGTCTTCAGAATTACACTTCAATGTGTTAACCTTTTGAGCAAAGCAATGCGTTGTGTACCCCTCTGGCACTCAAAGGTTAAACACATTAAGAGTCACTTATTGATGGGGTATAATTCCACTATTCACCACAGATAAGGTAGTTACTTTGAGACAACAACCCTTCACTTTCCAGTTTACAGAGACTCATTTTTTTGCTTATTTTTTATTATTTGCTTACAACAAGTCAGTTTTTATAACTTACATTAGTAAATGGTACAGTGCTTCCTCCATATCACCTTTCTCATGGCTTACTTTCTGAATAAATAATTTAATCAATGCTGGAAATAAGTTATATTTAAGTAGATATACATCCATCTTATTTCCAGTTGATAATGTAATTTTAACCCTTTTTATTGGAAACCTCTCTGGCACTCAAAGCGTAGAGGTGAAAGGAGCCAAGAATGGATAGAATTAACAAACAAGTGGTGTAATTAGAAGCTAAAGATGTACAGTTTCAGATTAAACCAAGTTTACCATAGGAGACAAATAAAGATAGGAATTTTAATATGTCCCCTGTGGTGCAGATGATTTGCTCCAGAATGCACCTCTTTAAACTTATTGAATTGCATACCAAGGCCTGTATTCTATTACTGGTGATAAATGTTAACACCTGTTTTATCAAGCCTTTTCCTATTGAAGTCTAAGGTGAAACCTGGATATAAAGGGCTAGTTTTTATTACAGGTGCTAATTTTATCTCTGCTTTTATCTCCAGTTCTCTCCATAGGCTTCAGTAGGAAGTTTGCTAAAACAGGTGTTAACATTTATCTTCTGTAATAGAATCCAGCCCCAAGTGTCCAGCCGCCTTAGAGTTAATTATAAGATTGCTTATTTGTTTATCATGTGTAAAACAAGAACTTGCCAAATTGCTGTTTTTTTTATTTATTTACTATAAATTAGCAATCATATTATCTGTGTCTCCAATCTTTGTAAGGCCAGGTTACAAAATTTACATTTTTTCTTTCTCTGCTCTTTTAAGCTACTAAATTTACACTTAAATTACTATTGTTTAGACCATAATTACAATTCCCTTGATCTGTATTGACAATTAACACATGTTGAATATTCCTGGGCTATAAAAATGTTCTGTTGTGTCCTGGTTTAGAGATATCATCTGCTTTGGATTTCTCTAGTCAGACAGTGAAGACCTGCATTTCTGAAACTACTTGTATATCTTTATTTTGAATTTAAAACATTCTACTGGACTACTGCAAATAATATACCACTGAAGAAAATTGTATTAGATTTCACTTTAAGGAAGAGCATAAGATTTGCAGAAAGGAAGAAACAAAAGTGAAGACCACTACAGCCTCATCACATATTGCTTTCAGCTGAAGAAGGTAGAATTTTTAAGAGATAAACTGTGCAGTACATATATTATGGGCCATATATTCAAAAGAAACATGGAGGAGTTGTGGGGCAAACCATCTGTTCTATAGGGGAGAACTAAAAATCACACTTATTAATTAAATGTGGGTGTTAACCTCTAGAATGCTAGAGAGGGCTCTACAGCACTACTTCGTATTATTGGGGATTTTTAGTGCTCCCTTATAGTGTAAATAGTCTTCCTCAGAACTTTTCTTTTGAACATCATATTTTTGTGTGCAAAATGTCATATGGTTCCTTTGGTCTGTAAAATACATAGGAATGGCAAATATTAGCTTCTCTTCCTTATGTTTTAATAACTCAAACTCAGTCATAATTTCATACACTAGATAGAAATGGCCACTGACTGCTATAACTACATTTTCAGTAGTTACAACTAGCATTTTTGCACCAAAAGTATGCTTAATACAAAAGTAAGAGAGAAGAAATGGTATCCCTTACTTAGAAACTTCCCAGATCTCAGTACCTCAGCAATGCATGAAGGGACAAATTCTCAGGGTGTGAGTCCATTGTTATATACCATATGATGTACACTAACAACTGTCTGCCTCTAGTCTCTAATGTAGTGCAGTTTTACTAGAAAAGTAGAGGGAGATGTCCTTCATGCCTTTTGCTTGTTTGAGCAGTGTCATATCCATGTTGTACTGTGTTAAGGGTTTCTTGGGCCCTGAGCACCTCTGGACTACAGCAAGTAGGGGTGTATCGAATAGAAACTACTTTGTGGGGTATTTTAAGGGTTTATAACTTATAATAAGACCTCCAGGGCCATAAAGAAAATCCCCAAGTATTTAAATTGAATGCTTTGGTGACCTTGCTATCATTCAAAGATTTTAAAAGCTTCCTTTCAAATGAGGGTTTGGAGAATTTTGTTTCCCTATAGTACATTTAGTTCACGCAGGATGTATTCAGCTTCATTTTAACGTGTCTTTAATTCCCACATCCTCACAATAGGCAAATGGCTCTAATAATCTGAATGACAAACCCTATAGAGACCTCACCCATACTTCATTATTTAGAACAGTATAAGTATTTCCTGTTAGGTACAGCTATAGACTACAACATTCAAAGGCAATAACCTGTGTTATCTTAAAGGGATAGCAATATTTCATAATAAAAGCAGCTCTAATTAATCATCATAGTATTTTAGCCTCAAGAGTGTTATTTCAGTTCTGTCAGAGTGGTAGTTCAAGAGTAACTGAATGATAAAGTATCCCCCTCATGTCCCTTTTAATGATGTAACATTGTTCACCTCGGAGTAGCAGGGTGTGTCCAGGTAGATTGCAGAGAGGGACAAACTTCAATTAAGATAAGGGAAAAAGCTGAAAAACATGTCAAGGGGGGGCAGGGTTTTCATTGTTCTCACAGTTAGATTATTGTCCCTTGCTGTTATCTGTTTGGTCAAGCAACCAGATTCCACATCTGAGGTGAGCAGTGTTACACTAGGTAAAGGGGGAGGGAGGGGGATACTTTATCATTCAATTACTCTTGAACTACAACTCTGACAGTATTGAAATAACACTCTCTATGGCTCAAATACTAATGAAGATTAATTGGAGCTGCTATTTATGTGAAACAATACTATCACTTTAATATAGTGTTGATGTACTGGAATACACAGATGAGTTCAAAATCATGTCATAGACAATTCTTTACTAAATAAGAATGATATTAAAATATTTTACCATATTTTGTAATACTGTTGGCCTTATTATTCAGCTAATATTTAAAATGCATATAATGAGATGGTTGAATATGATTTGTCAATTCTGAGGTAAATGATTAATTGCAAAAATAGTCACATTCTGAATTAATCAATCAGTCCAAAACTACTTTTTATAGCTTTACACAGATTCCATTTTCATGCGCTTTTGCAACTTCTTGTCTTGAGTAAGACAGATAATTGGTCCTATTATTTCATTGCATATACAACAAATCCATCTGAATGCACGCAACAGACATACAAAAAAGTGTTTAAATGAGATTCAAGTAGGGATGAGCAAGTCATTAGAGCATGGTTAAAATCCCAGGGGTATGCAACCTTTGGCTCTCCAGCTGTAGAGGACTACAACTCCCATCATTCCAAACGAGCCATTGACTGGATGATGGGAGTTGTAGTCTCAAACTGCTGTACAGTCAAAAGCTTAGCCCTGAACTTTTCTGTGAACTAAACCTTTCATTGCCAGATCAATGCAGTACGTAATGGGCTGTAGACTTCTCTATATTTCAATAGGTTGTCACATTTAAAATCAGGGCAAGTAGTTTTGCATTTGAACTGTTCATTTGTAACTTTATGCCTAAGAGCAATGTTTAATAAGCTAAAGACATGCAGTCAGGGCAAAATCACTCTTTCATAAGGGAGAAAAAAATACTGTTTTAAATGGAGTGCATTTAAACTGCTAGATATGTCTTAGGAGCATTGCTTCAAATGTATTGAATACAATTGTAGCATACAAGGGGTTAAACCCCAATTTAACCCTTTGAGTGCCAGAGATGTACGGAACGCATTGCTTCGCAATGCATTCTGTACTCCTGGCACTCAAAGGGTTAACCATTTAAGTGCCAGGAGGTATCAAACACCTTGCCTTTCAATTAACTAGATACCCCTTTGACACTTAATAGATTAACTGAATGGTAATTTGGGGAATCTTTATTTCACCTATGGTGCAGTTAGTATGCTCCAGAACAGCTTATGTTTAGCTTTCTGCATAGGGCCCTACGGGATGAGGGGGTGCAATTCTGGAGCAAACCAATGCATCATTGGAGGCAAATTAAAATTTCCAGTGATTTAAATGAGACTTTAATGCCTTTTAAATGCTAAAGAGCTCTCCAACAAATTTATTTTTCAATGCGTGGAACATGCAAGTTAAAAATTCCATTTTTGTAAATGCAATTTATCCCATATGGTGCAGTTAGATTGTTCTAGAATTGCACCTTTTTCACTTATTAAGGACTGGATTTGCCCACAAATCTCTCCATGTGGTCACCTGAAGAGTTGAGATGCATTACTATCCTGGTCATTTCTTAACTAATATCTCATTTATTTTCTATTACGTTATCTAACTCTTTTTTTTTTTTTTTTTTTCAGTTGTGAATAAACATGAAGACAAATGTGATTATTCTGATCGTTGGTTTGGGTAAGCTTTTTACAAATTTAATTTTTTTTAAGACCAAGATAACTACTAACACTCTCCTTAATATGGTGACATCTCTGATTCCTTTATATTGGAAATCTACAACACCTCTTCCCATCTCACAATGGCTATAAAAGGTAGACACCTGTGTCCAACTGGAGAAATGTCATGTTATAACTACAGATTCTTTACCCCAATACTCTCTCATTTGGACTCTGGGTCTTTCCTACCACTTCAATTTGGCAACCAGCACTGCAACTTAACCCACTGATCCATCCTATAGCTTGTCCCTTTTATGCAGATGAAACCCTTGGTGTTACCTCATCCAGCTTTTTTGGTGCCCTGGAGTTCCCCCTCTTGCCTCTTCTACTATTTCATTCTTGCTGGTTTTGTGTGTTTTGTTTTTTTTTTTCTCCTGTCTCTTATATTCCCTAACAATAGATACTCTTACAACATTAATTCTATACTCATCATTTCTTGTATGCCTCTTACCATCACAAATCTCCATTTCCTCATGTTGTAGGACTGCACACTTCCTACAAATTGCCGTAACCACATTTACACATGCTGTGCCTGGTATTCAGCCAGGGATAGCTTAATTTTACTGATCCTGTTATGTATTGCTATCATGAATGTCATTAATGACTCTCCATCCCACTTTCTCAACTTTGAATATAATTTCATTATATAATCAGTATGAATCCATTATACAATTAAAGGCATGCTACACAATATTATACTTTAAAATTCAGATAAATTGTTTGTTGAAATTTAAATTAATTTGACTTGTTCTAAAAATGTGTTCATTTCTGTTTCTTCAATAGTCCTATGTCTTACACTAATGGAAGGACAGTCACAAGACATTGCAGTTCAAGGTCAGAAAAACATAAGTATTTCTACTGAATCCTACACGTGTTACTATAGTCTTATTTGTCAAGACTTTAACCTTAATGCTTGCCTTTCTCCTATTTCCTCATTTTCCGTTCCTGCTAATTAGGAGAATATAGTACCTCCTGCATGAGATATAGCTTGCAGTCACTAGGATGTGCTGGTTGTATATTATATGCATACATTACCATAAGTATTTCCAGAATACACATCCCTGTGTTTGGAAAGTGAATGTGCATTAAAGGCATTGGGGGTGATACACTAAGGTGTGAGTCAAGAGGTGATAAAGCGGAGATGGCTTCTTTAGTGATATCACTTCTCCAGTTCCTATGTTCTATGAAGCCAATGCACTTAGATTTCTCAGACTTTGGAGATCTAATGCATTGGTGCGATAAAATTGCATAGGAACTGGAAAAGTGATCTGCCTAGAAAAGTCATCTCCACTTTATCACTCCTTATTATAATAATAATTATTATTATTATTATTATTATTATTATTATTACTCTTTATATGGTGACAGCTTATTCCACAGAGCTGTATATTAGGGAACAGACATATTAAATAGTACAAATGGAATATGGAAAACAAAAGGATCAGATGGCCCTGCTTGTGAAAGCTTACAGTCTAGAGGAAGGTAGGTGGGACACAGAATAAGTGCTATGGGGAGTAAGTGCCTCCTGCCACATGAACTGCTAATCACTGGATGGGAGAAAAGTGCAGTGGGTCTGTTTGGGAGAAAAGACTATGTGAACAATGAGGGTGTGGTGGTTGTAGGTGGGAGAGTGATTTTAGAAGTAAATGAGACTGAACAGAAGTTGGACAGGCTGTTGGTCTGGCCTTGCTCATAACTGTTATGTAGGTAGCTGATAGGTTTCCCTGAAGAGGTGAGTTTTCAGGCAGCATCTGAAAATATGAAGCTTGGGGGGAGAGTTTGATGGGACGGAGAGGGAATTCCAGAGTTCAGATGCAGCACAGGAGCAGCCCTGGAGGTGGGAGTGGAAGCTGTGTAATAAGAGCTGTAGAGAGAAGCAGATCCTGTGCAGAGCGAAGATGGTGAGTGGGAGTATATTTGGAAACAAGAAATGAAATAAGGTGGGGGGGGTATTGTTAGTAAGGGATCAATAAGTTAGCACCAGAATTTTGAATGTAATATTATATGCTAATGGGAGCCAGTATAGGGCCTGGAAAAGCATAACACCAAGGTATTAAGAACAGAAGGGATGGAAGGCCAACTATACAGGATTCTAATAAAATTGTACTGTGTGGCAGTTGGGGTGGGGGTTACACTGTTCCCTGAGTCTATTGTGATCATATAAAAACAGGGCCTTTAATACTGAGATGGAGCCTTTTCAGTCCTTGTTCTAGACTGAGTGCTAGTGACAGGTGTATGTGAGCTCTATTGCCCAGGTTACAAGTGGTTTATTATTATTATTATTATTATTATACAATATTTTGCAAAGTTCTACAATAAGTTGTAATAAATGTGTTCATCAGCAATTTCTGTTGGACTTGTATTAACTCAGGTGTTTCCAGATTGCTGCCTTTTGTGTGTGTGTGTGTGTCAGTAAATGTGTGTTTTTATATTCCTCTTCCCCAAACCCCCCCCCCCCCCCCCCCGGAGCACTGCTAGAGCTAGATGTATTTCTTGGGATCTCCATCTGTCTGGGACTACAATTTCCTACAACAATAATCAGCAAAGGGTTGACTTGAGATGATGGGAGTTATAGTCCTGAATACCTAGGGATCCATCAACTGACTACCACTGCTCTATAACCTTAAAATGCAAGAAAATATGGACCCTTCAACCCTTTTATTTAGATGTGTATTATCTTTGTATCCTCCAAGCTGGAAGTTCAGATCCCCTATCCCTGCTTGAGATGGTATCTCAGCCTTTCAGGGCTACATAAAAACCCCTTACATGTACTTTGATATTCTCCAAATATAAGTGAGGGTGTGTATGAGGATTTCTGAAAAATAAAGAGCCACTTATTTCTGTAACTAACTATATTTTCTTTCCTCCTTAATAATATAGTAATAGATTCAGTTGTGTTCTGCTGGCCTCCACTTAGGAGTGCCTGTCTGTGAGTAACTCCTGCCCCATGCTGGGTGTGCCCATAGCCTGAGGATTGGGCATGGCCAACACGAGCTCAATTAATTTGTACTACAGCATGCTCCTTGTTTGTATAATGATGCAAGGTTCAGTTTATGTACTAGTTTTAGTCAGGTTATTTAAAGCAAAACTATCACTGTGTAAATAAAGTCCCTCCATCAATAATTAGGCATATGCTTGATAATATCACTAAGTACCATGTTATGAAGAAATCCTCTTCTTCTGAGACTGACGGCTAGGCTTCTTGCTTTAGAGGCAGCTGTGAACCTGCCTGCACTGTCAGTCCCTTCCTGTTACCTTAAGGTACTATGAAGGAGACTGGGAAGGTCAGAGCAGGCATGCAGATGTCTCTAAGACTAAAGCGGAACTAACACCCTTGCAAGATGTAGCTTCAATTAGAGGGCTACAATCCATGATAACTCTCTGTAATTATTATTTAAAAAAAAAAAAAAAAAGTGTTATTAAACAGTAATCTGTTAATTCCAAAAGGTTCCTGGTGACGTCTTCTCCCTGGAAAAGCACATTGTGCATGTCTGCACAGAGCCAATTGGCTCTCTTGTAACTCCTCCTGGCTACATGAAAACACCTACGTCACCAGCTTTAGATTCTTGGACCAGCAGTGTATCAGTTGTTGCCATGACCTCCAGCTACTAGGGACTGCAACTACCACCATACAATGGCTGGTTGGAGAAGACTGGAGTTGTTGGCCTTGACCTCCAGCTATTGGGGACTACAACTGACTACACCTGGGTTATCCTATTAAAATGCAATAAAGTAGATGACAGGTTGTTAATATCTTAGTTATAAATTGTGTAACTCTTTAAATTCTTGTCTGCAGATAAATGGTGTGGGCCTCGGGAAGTCTATAGCACTTGTGGAAACCACTGTCTGAACTCCTGTCCCAAAAGGGGAAGCTCACCCAGGGCATGCCGTAAGATTTGCATGGAAGGGTGCTTCTGTAAAAGTGGCATGTTAAGAAACAAAGATGGAATATGTGTTTTCCCAAAACATTGCAGCTGATTCTTCTGTGATCGAGAGCAGTGAACACTACTGAAAATATCTGTTATCTGAAATATGTCTCATGTACTTAGGATTGGAGCCAATCTTGGGTAAACAAAATGCACCATACGGGACACATGAAGCCTCCCTTTAATATAAATGGGGCCTTTAAAGTCTTTAATGCTAGAGCAGTCTCAGATGCATTACTTTTCAATGTGTTGATGATCTTTCCAGCATTCATGTGGTTAATAGCTCTACTTCAATGAATTAGAATTGTGGGACTTTTTATTTGTTCCTTATGGTGCAGTCGGTTTGCTCTGCAATTGCACCTGTTTCTTACATTTTTATTGATATTTTGAAGGTGTACTAAAACTAGTATTTGGGATAAATGTTATATATATCCTTTTAAAACCAGTGAATAAAGTTCTTTGTATCTTCATATGTTTTTATTTTGAAATATAATTTTACTAACTGCACAAAATGGAAAATACTTCTATACATACATACATACATACATACAGAAACCTAAAGAGGGCTGTATTTACATTGCTAGTTATGCTAGGCAAAGCACATTAGGTTTTTATAATCAAAGCTCATACCTACTGTTTACCACTCCCATGAACCTGTCCACAATCTGAATCTATTGATACACGTTACTGAAAACAACCATGGAATATAACCTACAAACATAAACAAGTACTTGGCACCTCCATGTCAAAACCAGGCAATGGTGAGTACAGAAATCTGGTCAATATGCTTTTAACACATTAGTGACCTATGATGTGCCAGGATTGTCATTGGTGGCTGTGTGTTAAGGATCGGTGATGGCGCATCATGGAATTCTTGGGATAGCGGTGCTGCTGCACACCATGCTGCCATCCCAGAATGCATTGGTCAAAAAAAAAAAAAAACACACACACCACAGTGCAGCATGTGCAATCAATGATGATGATCCCGCTACTCAAAGGGAGGATTCAGTTTGTCAAGGTCCCAGCAAAACTAGTTCAGCATGACATTCTGCATTTGTGAGAAGAGATAGCAGCTTGATTTTAAGCTAGAGAAGATAGTAAAATAAAGGGGAACTGAAGTTTAGCTTTAGGGAGTCGTTCAGGTAGGACATTTGTTCTCTGTTGTCTAGGGGCATAATGGGGAGAAGAAGGGAGGAAGGAGGTTGAACCAAAATAACACAAAATTTAGTGTGACTGACTGGTAAGACACAGACAGCTAGGGTCCAAATTCTCTGCTGATTTTACTTTTATTATCTCTGTGCTGGGGCAGTCTGGGGAAAGAAGTTGTTGTGGTGTGTGTGTGTTATATATAATATTATTTTTTTTTTTTTTTTGTGGGGGGGACTAACTGTGAAATATGGCGGACAACTTTAAAAAAAAAAAAAAAAAAAATTATATATAAGAAATAAAAAAACATAAATAATTGAACAAATAAGGCAAGACATCCCACTCCATCAGTTGTGTACTGGAGAGAGTAAAAATACACACAGTAGTTGAGTAATGTCTAGCAAATGCACAAGCGGGAGGGGGAAAGGTGGAGCAGTGCAAGGACGTAGGAGTAAAGTGTTAGTACAAAAACTGACTGCAGCAATCATTGCTGCAGCATGTGCAATAAATGATGATGATCCCTCTCCTCCAGGGGTGGATGCAGTTTGTCAAGGTCCCACTAATCACACTACGCTAGTCTCCCACCGCCACTACCATACGCATCTGCCACATTGTAGGTTGTACTTTATTATTATTTTTTTTTTTTTATCACTTGACATCATCATGAATACGTGCCAGTAAGCAAGAAGTAAGTGTTGTGGGCAAAGATAAAGGCACTCTACATGCTAACACATTTTTTTCAAGGTATATGTTGCTGCAGGGCCCACAACTTTGACTTCCACCTACTTATTTCTCCACTACAGCCCTCAGAAGAAGAAATGTTGTACTATATTAAACACAGCGGCATTTAAACATTACAAAGCTGAGGGATCAGCAGAGGCATTTGCAGAATACAAAAATGTCAACAAAACCTGTAAAAAGGCTATTAAATTAGCTAGACTGGAGAATGAAAAAAATATTGCTAAGGAGAGCAAAAGCAACCCAAAAAAATTCTTTAAATACATTAATGGCAAAAAATTAAAGTCTGATAATGTTGGGTCCTTGTTAGCTGAAACGGGTGAGATGGTCAAAGGTGACAGAGAGAAGGCAGATATTTTAAATAATTTCTTTTCTTCTGTTTTTTTACCAAGGAAGACCCATTGGACAAGAATCTGCAAACTACTTTTACAGAACAGTCACAGCAAGCATGGGACTGGCTAACACAAGAAAAAGTGTTAAAACAATTGAATGGTGTCAAGGTAGACAAAGCTCCGGGGCCAGATGGTATACACCCACGGGTACTTAAAGAGCTAAGCCAGACCCTGGCCAGACCGATATATCTGATTTTCAGGGATTCTTTTATTTCTGGTATGGTGCCCATGGATTGGCGTAAAGCAGATGTGGTGCCCATATTTAAAAAGGGATCAAAGTCCCAGCCAGGAAATTACAGACCCGTAAGCTTGACATCTGTGGTAGGGAAGCTGTTGGAAAGGTTGCTAAGGGAATATATTCAAGAATTCTGCTGGAACAGGAATATCATTAGCAATAGCCAACATGGCTTTGTGAAAGATAGGTCTTGTCAAACGAACTTGATCGCATTTTATGAAAAAGTAAGTAATAATCTAGATGAGGGAGCGGCGGTTGACGTGATCTATTTAGACTTTGCCAAGGCATTTGATACAGTTCTACACAAGAGGTTACTGTACAAATTGAATGAAATAGGACTAGGGGAAAATGTTTGTGTGTGGATTGGAAATTGGCTGAAAGATAGAATGCAAAGAGTGGTAGTAAATGGCAAGTTCTCCAGTTGGATAAACGTGATAAGTGGAGTGCCTCAGGGATCTGTCCTGGGTCCTCTTCTTTTTAATTTGTTTATTAATGACCTCCCAGAGGGCATAGGAAGCCATGTATCAGTGTTTGCCGATGACACAAAATTAAGTAAGGTAATAAAGTCTGAACTGGATGTGTCTTCATTACAAGAGGACTTGGACAAATTGAGTAACTGGGCAGGCAAATGGCAAATGAGATTCAATATAGACAAGTGTAAAGTTATGCATTTTGGGTATAATAATAAAAATGCAACATATAGTTTAAATGGTGTTTCTCTGGGGAAATCTACTAATGAAAAGGATTTAGGAGTAATGGTAGACAATAGACTTTGCAGTAGTATGCAGTGCCAGCTGGCAGCTGCAAAGGCCAATAAGATATTGGCATGTATTAAAAGGGGTATTGACTCAAGGGAGGAAGATATAATTATGCCTCTTTACAGGTCCATGATAAGACCCCACCTAGAATATGCTGTTCAATTCTGGGCGCCATTTCTGAAGAAGGACATTATGGAACTAGAGAGAGTGCAGAGGAGGGCTACAAAACTAGTAAGGGGAATGGAAAGTTTTAGTTATGAAGAGAGGCTAGAAAAGTTAAACTTGTACACACTAGAGAAACGGCGTCTTAGAGGGGATATGATAACACTATATAAATATGTTCAAGGCCCATATAAAGGGCTTTCAAAAGACCTGTTCATTAACAGAACAGTACACAGGACAAGGGGCCACCCGCTTAGACTTGAGGAAAGGAGATTTAGTCTACAACAGCGGAAGGGTTTCTTTACAGTAAGGACAATAAAGGTATGGAATGCACTTCCGGAGGAGGTGGTGCTCTCAAATACATTAGATGCCTTTAAAAGGGGCCTGGATACTTATTTAAAAGAGCATAATATAGAGGGCTATGCACGTTAGTATTGGGATTAATATTTAGTTAGGGCTTGTTGATCCAGGGAGAAATCTGATTGCCATTTGGAGTCAGATGCCTTCTTTTGGGTCAGCGATGGTAAACAGGAATAGGAAAAGGGTTGAACTGGATGGACGCAAGTCTTTTTTCAACCTAAATTACTATGTAACAGGAAAATGTGTTGGAATAGGAGAAAAATGTGTTAGAACAGGAAAATAACATGATGGAATAGGCAAAAAATTAGCTGGAATAGGTAAAAAGGAGGACAGTTTTACATTGGAGAAAAAAAAAGAACTTTTGCAAAAGAAAAAAAAAAAAAAAAAAAACTTGGCTGTTTTTCATGAAGTCGTTCAGGAAATGTTTCTCACTTTTCGCCCACCACTACTGCCCACCCTCAGGCCCTAAAGGCCTTAATCCTTTGAGTGCCAAAAGGGTATGCAACGCATTGGAATGAGTTGTGTACCTCTCTGAAACACTCAAATGGGTAAGGGGTTAAAGTAAAGGAAAATTGTGTGTGTAAGTACATGTGTATGTACATTTGAATTTGTTATTTATATAGAAAGTATTTTACTAGGAAGAATACATTGAGCTTTCTCTCATTTTCAAATATGGCCTGGAGAACATTTTACAATAAAAAGTTATACAAATAGAAAAAAATATGTACAAACATAAATGAAAATAACTCTAAAAACGTGTTGTTTTTAAATAAAAATAGCAGATATACACGGTGTGCACAAATATTAGGCAAGTGAGTATTTTGACCATATCATTTTTAGGCATATTTTCCAACTCCAAGCTGTATAAACCTGAATGCTTATTGGATTTAAGCATTTCAGATGATGTGTAATGAGAGAAGGTGTGGCCTAAGGAGATGAACATCCTATGTCAAGGTGTGCATAATTATTAGGCAGCTTCATTTTCTTAGGCAGAAAAAGAGATATAACTGACTCTGAAAAGTCAAAAATTGTAAAAAGTCTTTCAGAGGGGTGCAGCACTCTTGAAATTGCTGAGCTATTGGGGTGTGATCACCGAACCATCAAACGTTTTGTTGCAAATTGTCAACAGGGTCACAAGAAATGTGTTGAGGAAAAAAAGATGCAAATTAACTGCCAGAGATTCTTCTCCACATACTGTATCCCTTCACTGAAATCCTGGGTGTGGGAATATTTTTCCCTTGGGACAGGCACAGTGCAGTCATCCGTGATTGTCACAACTTTGGCTTGTACTCCCCAGCCTCACACTCATGCTTCACTCACTAGCTTTATCTACAGAGACTGTGAACCTTAGTCTTCCTATCATTCCTTTGTATCTCCATCAGGATCCAGTCTCCTGTATTCCTGACAGCTGGATGTCCAACGGCGTCCTTGATGTCCTGGTTTTCCACTGCATGCACTTCCACACTTGAAAAACAAAGTCAATAATTAACAACCTGCTACAACTAAAAAGTTTTACCCCCACGTCCAGCTCAAGACTTAACAGAATCAATATGAGAAAAAAATGAACAGGAAATGGCTTTTATATGTCCAATCCCTGTTCAAATGCTTCACTGCAATCATTGGCTAGATGGAAGGGAGACATTATGCACATCGGTGCCCCTTCATCTTGTTGGTGATTAGCAGAGAGATGAGATTTCTCCAGGGCCTGTTCTGTACCCTGTAATCCTGTATAATCACACCTTCCAGCCTAATGAGAACATGGGAAAGAATTTGAGCAGATAAAAGCCAAGCCATGTTAATTTTTTTTCTTACAGGTAATGGTGTGAGAAGAATGGGGGGGGGGTTAAAGGGATAGTAATACTTCGTTTTAACTTTATTTTATTTTGTAGGCATTAAAAAAACATGAAGAATGATATAAGTCTTATCTCTCAAACCTTTATGGTTTATGAGATATTCACAAGCAAAGTTCCCCTCCCCGCCCCTTTTTCCTAGTGTAAGCAATCTCTTCTCAGATGTGGATCAGGTTGTATGACAGTACAGATAACAGAAGGGGACAATTTTCTTTGTATGAAAACAATGAAAGCCCTTCCCCCCTTGACAAGTTTTTCAGCTTTTTCCATTATCTTAATTGAAGATTGTCCCTCTCTGCAGTCTACCTGGGCATCTCCCTTCTGATCTGGTTGAACAGGGGGGGGATACTTTGTTTGTGAATATCTCTTAAACCATAAAGGTTTCAGAGATAAGACTTATATCATTCTTCATGTTTTTTTAATGCCTACAAAATAAAATAAAGTTAAAATGAAGTATTACTATCCCTTTAAGCTTTTTATTTTCTGCAGAAGTTTTTTTTTTTTTTTTTTTTTTTTTACTACTTTCTTCAAATGTGGAGGACAAGGGAGCCAAGGACACTTCTTGACCTCAGGTATCAAGGTAAGAGTTTCACATGGGAAATAAGTAGGGATGGGAAATGGGGCCTGGTGTTAATACTGAGTGTACTAGAATGATATATTGTTGTTAGTGTTGTATCTAGTAGGGGATTAGTGAAGTTATAATTTTTTTGGTGGGGGGTGTCCCTTGTATTTTGTATGAGTTGATATGGGGGTCTTGATCCTCATTAATTAATCTTTGAGTTCCTGGTGTAGGGATGCCTTGTTGCACATGCATGTTTGTTTTTTGCTGTTAGTCTGTACAACAATGGTTTTTAACATGTGATGGGGACTTTACCCCTGAGTTTTGTAGGTGTAGAATTAATAGCCGAATATGGGTCCCATTAATGTGTATTAACACTTACATCTTACATTAGAATACCAAATGGTATAGGCTTTACAATGAGTTGCATACTCAGGTGGCACTCACCTGAATATTTTTATGTTAATGGTGGGAGGGTGTTAGGGGACTTTATTTATTTTTAGTTTTGGAGGGTCTGTTGTGATTTGGATGAATATCAATTCTTCTGTGGGTTACTAGTATAAGGATGCTTAAAAAAAAAAAATAAAAAAAAAATTGCAGCCTCCTCCACTGCAGTGCCCTAAGACGGCTGCCTAAACAGCCTTATGCTAGCGCCGGCCCTGTTTTTAACATGCTTTGGATCTCTACACCTGGGTTTTGAAGGCACAAAATTAACAGAATAAAATGCATCCCTTTAATGGTGTTAACAGCAATCATATTCAATAGAATTGAAAATAGTATGTTCTGTTCCATTTATTTCAGTCACAGCACAGGTAATAGAATAACAACCTGTGACTTAAAACTACTATCACCATTTCTCTGCCCTTCCTAATAGAATCAAGTCCCATATCTGCTATTCCCTGTTTATAATGATCTTTATTGAAGTCTGTCACACCACTTTACAACAAACAAGAGATTTCTGTAGATCTGAATAGATTGTAAAGGACACAAGTCATTATCCTTTTTCAAACTGTAAAAAGTATTTAGGGTTTAGTTCCACATAAAGTGTTTACTATGGGTGTCGACACTGTCCCCTCTAATGTCAGTGATAGTGAGTGACCCAGCACTGAAAGAGTTAAACAAGCATGTTAGTGAAGAACTGCATTAGAATTACACATGCACCCCTGCACAGTTGTAATTACTCTAACCTCTTTAATTGTTGGGTAGCTCACATTTGCTCACCTTAGAGCAGTGGTTCTCAACTCCTGTCCTCAGGACCCACTAACAGGCCAGGATTTGATGATTTCCTTGTTAGAGCACAGGTGAGTTAATCAATGTGAATGATCCTCTGATCACCACACCTGTGCTCTAGCAGAGAAATCCCTAAGTCCTGGCCTGTTAGTGGGTCCTGAGGACAGGAGTTGAGAAACACTGCCTTAGAGGGAAGGCTGGGTGTTGGTAGTGTTTGTTTAATTGCCACAAATGGTTTTTGGCCTGGAAAATGCAGTCATGCGGACTTACAGACAACATATTATTAGTTATTGCTTAACACATGCTTCACACCCACTCGTTAACACGTAATAATATGAAATATTGACTATAGGAATATGTTTTTCAAAACATCATATAACTGCGTTTATGTACAGTATATTATTATATATTATGAAATAACCAATATAAAAGTATGCAAATCATCTCCCAGTCAGTATAAAGTCTGAGAACCTGGACTAGATTTTCATCACAGACTTTAGTCATTTTAAACAAAGAGAGAACAGGTAAAAACTATATTTACTATATATCATTGTATATATTGCATTTGGTAGACTACCATTAAATATTTTATATTTTGCATTTTAAAATAGAACTTCGCCTTGTGATAGACACCTGATCCATTAAATTTAGTAGGAATGTGTGTATTTGCATGGTATAGTACCTGTCTGTTCGCTACAGAATTCTTTCATTTGCTTCAAGTAGATTAACTCAAAGGGCCATATTCTGGTACAGATGTAGCCATCTTTAACTATCATCCTGGTCCAATAATCAACTTCCATTTACATGCATTGGGATTTTTTCTTACCTAAGGCCCTTTCACACAGGCAATGCGATTGCAGCAATCCTGCTATGTATCTGTTGCCCATGATGAAAGGTAACATGCTGGATATGGTAACTCTCATAACTGCCTGTGTGATTATACCAAAATCTAGCATGCAGTATCTTTATTTCATTTCTGTGGGAACACAGTAAAGTTCAGTAATATTTTTATGTATAGCAGCCTGTGCAGGCCAACCACAAACCATTCTCCGGAGCGGTAATGGACGTTACAATTCTCATTGAAATCTCCAAGGAATTACCATCTGAAGTAAGCTCTAGCCAGGCATTTTAGAAATTAACCTTTCTATTTTGATGGGAGAGTGTGGCACACTATGCTAATTCCCTGCACATTATGCTAATTTGTCATGTTTGATGCCAAATTGTATTATTAGAAATGCATCCAGTGTATATGCTCTGCTTAGGTTCATTTATAGCACAATGTGTCATGATATTAGCAGAGCCCTAAATAGCGTGAAGGGCAACACTCTGTCACCAGGAAATAATAATGACTGTTTCACAAATGATTTATATTACGAATGAATGGCTTGCACAACATCTATACAGGTTTTAATTCTCATTATGAATGAATTAAACTTCTTTTAGGGTGAATGGTCCACTTCAAATGGACTATTCACTGTTGAATGCTAATGAAGTCTCCAATTCATTCTAAAGCAATGCAGTGGAGTCCTCACTGAAAGGGTTAGAACCATGTCTAATTCAACAGAATCTTTCATTTGTCTGCTCTCGTGCAGTTTCTTTGCTTCCTGAATATGGTTAAATGTCCCATATTTATAAAAACAAACTGGGTTTATTCTGAAGTAAACCAACAGAACCATAGGGGATAAAAAATTCTGTTAAATTAAACTTGGTTTAAATGCCAGAGATGCCCAATGAATGAACTGGAGACCTCTCTAACATTCAAGGGGTTAAAAACCTCTATTCAAGTGCATGGGAATTTAGAAATGTTCATTTGTCCTCTATGGTGCATTTACTGCAGAATAACTTCAGCTTGCATTTGTAACTATGGGCCTTTGTGTCTTTGATTCTTATGACGCTACCAATTGTGGGCTGGATTCCATTACAGGGAATAAATGTTTTTACCAGTTTGATCTCACACATTCCTACTGAAATCAATGGGGGATTTATACATAAAACTTGCGAAAAATTATCATGTGCATTGGAATCCACGCCAGTATTAGGATGTCTGGTTTGCTTTCACTTCATTTTCTGCACTTCTCTTTCTATATTCATTTTTTATGCGGTTGTTATTGTGACATTGTCTCTGTACTTCATAATCTAAGCTCTGCATACGTTTCAACTCCAAATAGGTAAAAAAAATAATAATAAAATGAAGACAAACATAATCATCCTTCTGGGTTTTGGTAAGTTTCTAAATTTTTGATCTAAATGTTTTTTTAATTGTGTTTAGATGTTACTAAATGATTAATCAGGGCAGAAAAGAATATCATTTTGCTCTAGAACTATACAGGTGCCTGCTTAGTGTGGCAGATTAGGGTGGGGATGAAAACAGCCATTTTTATAGATGGGCATAATAAATGTGATTATTATTGTAGAAATGATGTTCATTCTAATGCACTGCATATTTCTAGAAGCAAATAAATCCTTTGCGTAGTCTAGACTGTAGTCTAGCACATTGGGGTATAACTGTTTTTTTATTTGTTTTTGTTTTTTGTGTGGAGGGTAATCTGATGATCTGTTTAGTGCAAATCATCTATGTGCCATCCCTGCTTATGCAGGGCCCCAGCATCCTAGTTTGTTTAACCCTTTAAGGAAATGTGGGGTGTACAAGGTATTGCAAAGCAATGACTTCACATTTCTCTGGTCCTTAAACAGTTAAGCATGCTTGTTAGATATCTCAGAAGTGCTGTAACTGCCACAGATGAGGTAACAGCTTTCCTGGTGTAGAAGAGGGGCAAGTAGAGCTGGTCACCAAAATCTTGCACAAACAAAAGTAATCAGTATGTGGCTGTGTTGCAAGAGAATATCTACTATACAAGCATTACATATTAGAAAGTAAATTTTTGCTAGGTTTTAAGAATGTAAAAAAATAAATATGAAGTTGAAAATTTGTACTTAAAACTCACAGTTGGAAAAAAATGATATCAATAATTTTTGGTGGAACTGTCCAAAATAAACAAGTGACAATACTGAATGTTAGACATTGGGTAACACCAACGGTTCATATTTTTTAAGATTGAGCAACATGTTAATTAGGGATATCCGGAAAACCTGGTCTGTTGCTGTGCCCCAAGGACTGAGATGAAAATCTCTGGATTATATAAATGATGCTCGATTGCCCTGAAGTGATACAGTGATAAACAAAATACTAGGGGATATGTACCAGGGCCATTTCTAGGCAATATAGTTCCCAGTACAAAACTATAAATGAATGTTGGTATTTTTAAAATAATCTAGTTACATTTATAGATGTGATGAGTCAGTGACATTAAAGAATAACAACAGGTAAAACATGGCCTTAAATTTTTGGTGAAAATTATTCTGCCACTAAATTGTCGCAAACAGTGACATCTCTTTATAAATTCGTTGAGATGCTTTTTACAAACTTCCGTAATCCATTTTATTAAAAAAACCTTACTATGTTATGTCCTCCTAAACTGTTGTTAATTCTTTTATAACTATCAGTGACAATCTTACAGCCATTTTAACACTTCTTTTCCATTAACTCCACTATTTATTGATTTGCTTTCATCAAGCACAGTGCCCTGTGATTTGCAAGGGGGCAAGATATAAACCAGGAAACTGTAGACCTGTGAGCTTGACTTTCATAGTAGGAAAAATATTAGAAAGGTCACTAACTGATAGTATTCAGGACTATTTGATGACCAACAGTATTATTAGTGGGAGACAGCATGGTCTTATGAAGACTAGATCATGCCAAACCAACTTACTTGCATTTTATGAAAGGGTAAGTAGTAATTTGGACATGGTTAATGCTTCTAATATTTGGATTTTGCAAAATTCGTTGATACAGTGCCTCACAACAGATTACTGCACACATTAAAAGTCTTTGGTTTGGAAGGTGATAAATGTGCATGGATACATAACTGTTTTCCTTTCTATTGTAGTGCTGTGTCTGGCACTGGTGGAAGCACAAAGTGATAAAGGTATGGATAAACATTCTATTCAATAATCTTTTGAGAGTTAATTATACATTATCCTTTTGAAGGGTGTCCATTGCACTGCTAAGCAATATGTTGTATAGCCTTCTTGAGAAGCAATGTGCTGCAAACTCTCTCTGATCCTTAAAGGGATAGTAATACTTAGTTTTATCTTTATTTTATTATGTAGGCATTAAAAAAACATGAACGATATAAGTCTTATCTCTCCAACCTTTATGGTTGGAGAGAGGTTCACAAGCAAAGTTTCCCCCTCCAGCCCCTTTTACCTAGTGTAAGCAATCTCTTCTCAGATGTGGAATGCAGTCCATAGACCAGACAGATTACAGCAGGGGACAATCTTCTTCCTATGAGAACAATGAAAGCCCTGCCCCCCTTGACAAGTTTTTCAGGTTTTTCCCTTATCTTAATTGAAGATTGTCCCTCTCTGTAGTCTACCTGGGCACCTCCCTTCTGCTCTGGCTGAGCAGTGTTACATCAGTAAAAGGGGCGGGAAGGGGACACTTTGTCATTGAATTACTCTTGAACTATAACTCTGACAGTATTGAAATAACAGTCCAAATACTATGATGATTAATTAGAGCTGCTTTTATTATGAAACATTACTATCCCTTTAAGGGGGTAATAAATGTTGAAAGTGGAACAAACAAAGCTATTCAAGTTTATCAAATAACTGTTATAAATATTAAATAGACATAACTTTTATTAAATCCACTGAATAACAAGAAGCATAAAAAAGTCAAATCTGAATCTGAACCCTTTGAGTGCCAGAGTGATATTCAACGCATTGTTTTGTGATTGGTTGGATACCCCTCTGGAACTTAAAAGGTTAAAGAGGAATTATCACACAACTTCCATAGTGCAATATCTTAACTCCTTAAGGGAATCTTTAATGTATTGGTGTGACAAAGAAACAGTAATTCAGGCTACTTTTTTTTTATCCTTTTGGTTTCATACATTTGTATATCAATTGAAAATGTAGCTTCATTATATAATTAACCAGTATAAAAGCCCGTGTACATGGGTCGCTAGTTGGCCAGTCTGGGGCTTCAGTTAGAGAATGGCTGTGGTAGCCTGCAGCTCTCCCATTGTGACAGGCCCCACAGGGACATCAGGGACTTTCCCCAGCTGCCCAAAAACCACCGGAAGAAATGGGACAGTGACTCCCAGAGCAGACAGGCTGCCCTCTTCTTCCTCAATAGCATCTCTCTGGATGGTTGGCCCCTATGCCTGCGAGGCCGCACAGCTGGGGGATGTGCTAGAAGTACACCTAAGAGCATTTTGTGCGTTCAGGTAATCTTTACTGTGCATGACTGCGTAAGACAAACATACATCTGGCCTTTTATATTGTAGGATGTTTTACTTTCAAGTTTCAGTAGTTTTGTGAAGGTCTTATTCAAGGAGTTTGCCATATGTTATAATAATATTAATATCTATAAATCTGAAATGTGAACAGCTACTATAAACCTGTGTGTCAAAACATAGCAGGTGTTACTCTGGGTAACATGACTGCAACATACAGGTCCATCTCCACAAAAAAAGTAGAGTCATTTCAGGATAAACCATCTGTACTATAGGGCACAAAATACAAATTCCCATTGTTTTTAATTTGTATTTTAACCCTTTGGGTGCATTGCAGAGATGTGTAACAAAATTGATATAGGGATTGGAGGATCTGAGTTATAAAGAGAGACTAGCCAAACTGGGTTTGTTTACATTAGATAAGAGACTTCTGAGGGGTGACATTTACAAATACATTCAAGGTCAATAACTATCTAATGAATTATTTACGCAAAGAGCTGAGCTAAGAATGAGAAGTCATCCATTAAGACTAGAGTAAAGGAGCATTCTACTAAAACAAAGGCAGGGATTTTTTTACAGCAAGGGCGTAAATCTATGGAATTCTTTGCCTTAGGATGATGTACTTGCAGATACTGTAACTGCTTTAAAAAAAGCAATGAATGCCTATCTAGCACAGAACAATATTGAGAATTAGGATAGATGGCTTCAATGCAGATAGGATGTTGATCCAGGGATGTATGACTGCCATTTGGAGTCAGGAAGGAATTTTTTACCCACTTGGGGCTAAATTGGAAATGGCTTTAGGGTTTGTTTGTTTTTTTTGCCTTCCTCTGGATCAACAGCAGTGTTTTGGCATGGACTGGACTTGTATGCATGTCTTTTTTTCAGCCTCGTCAACTATGTTACTATGTACCCCTCTGGCACTCAAAGGGTTAATACCTTTAATGCTAGGGAGGGCTCCATTGCATTGCTTCACAATGGATTGGAAATCTCTCTAAAAAGGGGTTGAAATCCCCTTTTTAAATCAATGGGAATGGAAGGAACTTTTATTTTTGCCTATGATGTAGTTGGTTTGCCCCAGAACTGCACTTTCAGAATATGAAAAGCCAAGATGCAAATTTTAACTATCACTTTAATAAAATATCCATAATTTTCAACAAGGTCCCCATTATATTGTAGGCTGGAAATGTAAATAACAGTCCCCACATGTTTTCATATAATAATTGTGTTTGTTTGGGGAGGTGTCACACACACAGGGGCTGATGTAATAAAAAGGTGGCACAGTCCAGGAGCCCACCAAGTACATCATAGGTAACAGATAAGCATTTTCACATTTTCAACTGATTTAAATGGGGCTTGTATCCCCTTGACTAGTAGAGAGGTCTCCAACACACAACAGATTGGGGAATTCTCTTGCATTACAGGAGTTAAAATCACCATTTAATTCAATCAGAATTTTTATTTGTCCCAGATGGTTTGCCCCAGAATTTTCATATGACAGATTCTCAATACACCAATTTTGATAATAAGGATTAATTATATTTTTTTCTCATTCAGGTAAATGCCATGGGCCTCATGAGGTGTTTAATAAATGTTCATCCGCGTGCCCAATCACATGTGCCAATCATAATAATCCACCAGATGTATGCACTCTGCAATGTAAACCAGGGTGTGTCTGTGAGAAAGGCTTCTTAAGAAACAGCAAAGGAAAGTGTGTCCATGAAAGTAATTGCAGCTAGTACGTCTGTGTACTCAGGAATGATGAACAACATTGAAATGACCTGTTCTTCAATATAACATATCAAGTATCAAAGTGCCTTATTCATCAAGAAAAAGATGTGTAAATCATGGAGCAAATCACCTACACCATAGGGGAATTGAGAATTCATTTTGATTTTTTATGGGCTGTTTTAACACCTTGAATGCTAGAGAGGTTTTGAATACATTGCTTAGCAATGTGTAAGAGTTCTACTCTATCATTCAAAGGGTTACAAGCCCTATTTAAATCAATGGGAAAACTGGGAATGAATATTTGTTCCCTATAGCGCGATGGATTGCTCCAGACATGTCTCTTTATCTGAGTGAACCCACTATACCTTAAGAGAAAAGTAAAAATCCCCATTGATTTAAATTTACCCCCTTGAATGTTACAGGTGTATCCATGCATTGTAAAATATCATATTAGGCTCCTGTCTAGCATTTAAAAGATGTTTCAATCAATTGGAAGTTTGTACATTTTTATTTCTCCCCGTGGTGCAGTTGGTTTGCTCCAGAGTTGATCATATTGTCTTATGTGGATAGGGCCCAAAGTCTCCTTTTGACTAAATTGTATCAATACCTTTCATAAGCAAAGTATTTCAAGTATTCAAGGGATAAAACTCTACTTTTCCCTTTACTTATATTCCACACCGCTTTATATTTGCTGACACCAGCACTGAATCATGTAGTTTAGTTTCTTTTCTCAAATTGTATACTCATTTTAATCCATTTTATCTGCATATTCTTAAACTGATGGGTATTTGGCAAAATGCTATCTTCTGTCTGCATTAATAAAATGAAATTCATGAAACACTTGTCCAATGCACTTTTATTTTAAAAATGTGTTTTAGTGACCATGTGAACTTGACAGATAAATGCACGCTACAATTATCTATAGTATTTTGGTGAAAAACAAGTTTGTTATATAAGTGTTATGTGAAACAAAGATTTTATGGAGGATTCTATAGAAGTCTAATTAAGCATGCATGCTAAGAGATATACTGATGGTTGGATCTACTAGTGAAAAAGTGATTAACAAGGACAATATTTTTGTAGAAAAATAGTTGAACCATAGAAAACCACACACACTTTCCTCAACTATGCTCCTCATTTTTTTATCATTTTTTTCCTGCCACTATGCATCTCATCAGCATGGTTGTCTTCTCTAAGGTTTTCAGCAGCTCACATGCATTGCACATTATTTTCCATTGGCCAGGTGACAAAAAGACTCCCTCCAAAGCCTTACAGCATCTGGTACTCACCAATGGCCTTATTCTTCTTGTACAAATGCTCTAGCATGTACAGTGTGGAATTCTACCTGGTAGGGACCTCCAATTTCAGCTGGTGTTATGCTATTGCCCACTTGTCCATATCTGTTGTCAGGTGGATTTTCTTGCCATACACACTTTCCAGCCCTTTGCCTACCACATTAACCATCTGCTTGTACAGGTACAGCCATCCTGGAAAAATAACTGTGGCTTGGGATATGTCAGAGTGGAGCTACACGTGACATCAGTTCTCTGAAACCTCGGTTTTCTACAAAATAATATAGCAGCATGTCAACTGCCAACAACTTGGCAACCTTGCCATTCCACAGGTGTACTTTGGGATTGTTTGCATGAGGTTTTTGACTCCTTCCCAGGAACTCAATCAGTGTGGGTTGGCAGTACATGGCAGGATAACCCTTTAACTTTATTGCTTTAACAACAAGACTAGATGAGGTGGATGAAGTAGTGGCAGCAGCATGTGTGTACAGTCTATGACTCTTGCCATCTCCTACAGCAACCTCAGAGTCATCATACTCCTCTGCAGCAGGAGTCATAGGTCTTATTTGGAATGAACTAAGTGTTGGCAGTGGTACACTCTCTGACATCAATAACATCACTCCTCCTCTTATCTGAACAAGAGCCCTGGTGAGTGCTTCTGCTACTGCTAGTTGTGGCACCTCTGACCTGTTCACGGTGTATCTCCCAGTCAGACCTGTGTTTGTGCTTCAGGCAGAATCTCATTGAGGAGGTGCCTAGGTGTGAACCTGCTTTCCCCCTGCTCATATGCTTTTTGGACAGACAACAGATAGCAACATGCTTAGCTTTTGGATCCTAAGTGAAGTATCTCCATACTGTGGGCTTCATGGACTGTGGGGTCCCTGAGGCTGCTACTATTACTGGGGCCAGATGTTGATACAGTTCTACTGCTACTACGTCTAAGTGTCAAAGGTGCCGCTCTTTCAGCAGCAGCAGAGGCACTCATCATATATAAGGTTGTGGAAGTTAATAACCTGTGTTGTTGTTGTTGTTGCTTCTGGTTACTCAACATATGTGTGTGAGGCTGAATAGGACTTGGACTTGGAAGCGGTAACAACTGATGATGACCCACAGGATGACTGTGTAGTTTTAGGCAACTTTTCTTGTACAGGGTCAGAGTTCCAATGGTTTTCTCAAACAGTGTATATACTGGCACAGTGCTCCTTTTCAGTGGAGGAAGAATGAGCCTTTGCCTTTCAGCTAACTTTATGGCAGTCAGCATCTCTTTCACTCTCAACTTCCTCTGTGTCTGAAGAAGAGGAGGATGATGGATGGATATATTCTAGATCTACGTCATCATAATCCGTGATCATTAGGTCATCCTCACTTCTTGCCCATTGGCCACTACCCTTATATTCCTCTAAGCTTTTAGAGGTGTCAAACAATTTATTTTTACTTTTACTTTCACAAAGTTCACCACTACTATAAGTAGAGGTGTTTTGGTGCTTGTTTGTCTCACTGTCAGATACAGCATTTGGTTCAGCTGCTACACCTTCCTCCATTATACCATTGCCATCATCCACAATAGAATGTGACTCGTTGTCATCTTCAGTGTTCTGCCTATATGTTTTTTTTTTTCATAATACTGGCATTGGTGGTGGTGGGTCTTTTGTAGGTCCTTGACAAACTGCATCCTCCACGGAAGGAGAGGGATCATCATCATTAATTGCACATGCTGCAGCAGCAATGGCTTTACTCCCATGTCCCTGCACTGCTCCTTCTTTCACCCTCCCCCTGCCCTTTGTGTGTTTGGATATTACTCAACTACTGTGTATGTTTTTACCCTAAAGTACATGACAGTACTGATGGAGTATGTTGTCATGCCTTGGCCCTCAACAAAATTCTCAATCTTGTCTGCTATCTGTCAAGTCTGCCTCGGTTACACAGCTCCCATCAGGATCCCAGTCAGGTATCTGTCACCTATTTATTTAAATTATTTAAATTATTATTATTATTTTTTAACAGTTGTCCACCCTATCTTATCACTGTCCAAAGAGAAAAAATATGATTAAAAAACAAAATCAACAACTTCTTTCCTCATACTTCCCCAGCACAGAGATAATAACAGCAAGATCAGCAAGGAAATTACTACTAATTAGTAGGAGCCAGCATGATTTTAGGAAGAATAGATCATGTCAGATTAATTTTCTTGCATTTTATGAAAGGGTAAGTAATAATTTGGACAAGGAATTGCTGTTGGTGCAGTATACTCAATGCCGTATACTTGGACTTTTCAAAATCCTTTGGTACTGTGCCTTACAACAGGTTACTCAATAAATTAAAAGGCTTCTGTTTGGGAGATGATATGTGATTTATGTGATTTTCAAACAAGTCAAAAGCTGTCATTTGGGCAACCCAGAACTTTACAGTTAACATCTCATTATTAATTCTTGCTTAACACATGCTTCATACCCACTCATTAATAAGTAATATGAAATACTGAATATAGGAGAGTATGTTTTTCCAAACAAGTTATAGCTGCATGTATATTCAGTGTATTATTATATATTATGAAATAGCCAACATAAATGTATGTAAATCAACTATAGAACAGGTAAAAACTATATTTACTATATATCACTGTTTATACTGTATTTGGTAGACTGATATTAAATATTTTAAATTTTGCATTTTAAAATAAAACTTCACCATGTGATAGACACCAGACCATTTAATTTAATAGGATTTTTATTTGCCTGGTATAGTACCTGTCTGTTTGCTACATAAATATTTAATTTGCTACTATCAAAACGCCATATTCAGTTACAGATGAAGCCATCTTTAACCGCCATCTTGATCTAATAATCAACTTCCATTTACCTGCATTTGGCCAGTTCCGCCAAAATTATTGCTATTATTTTTTTTAAACTGTGAGTTCTAAGTACAACATTTCCACTCTACATATATATTTTTTTACATTCTCAAAACCGAGCCAAAATGTACTTTTCTAATACATGTAATCTTGTATAGTAAGATATTCTCTTGCTATACAGCCACAGACTGGTTACTTTTGTTTCTGTAAGATTTTGGTGACCAGCTCTACTTGCCCCTCTTCTACACAGGAAAGCCATTATCTCATCTGTGGCAGTTACAGCACTTCTGAGATATCTACCAAGCATGCTTAACCGTTTAAGGACCAGAGAGGTGTGCAAGTCATTGCTTTGCAATTCCTTGTACACCCCATATTTCCTTAAAGGGTTAAACTAGGATGCTGGGGCCATGCATAAGCATGGATGGCACATGGGTGATTTGCACTGTAAGCAAATCATCAGGCTGTGCCCCCCCAATAAAAAAACAACAAACAAACAAAAAAAAACCAGTTATACCCAATGTGATAGGCCACATTCTGGGGTACTCAAATTATTAATTTTATTCTAGAAATATACAGTGCTTTAGAATTAACAAAATATTCTATAATAATAATCACATTTATTAAGCCCATCTACAAAAATGGTTCTGCTTTCACCCCCACCCTAATCAGCTACCCTAGACAGGCACCTAGTATACTTCTAGTGCAAAATTATTTTCTTTTGTGCTCTGATTAATTATGTAGTGACTTCTGAAAACAAGTAAAAAAACATTTAGATCAAAAATGTAGAAACTTATAAAAACCCAGAAGGATGATTATTGAGTGTCTATCCAGGTGCCTAATATCATGTGCCAAATGCCATGAGCCACAAAGAATATGCATTCTGCCATGTATACCAGGCTGTGACTGTGAGAAAGGCTTCTTAAGAAACAGCAAAGTAAAGTGTATCTATGAAAGTAAATGCAGCTAGTATGTCTGTGTAATCAGGAATGATAAACAACATTGAAATTACCTTTTCTTCAGTATAACGCATCTAGTATCAAAGTACCTTATTCAATGTGTAATTCTGGAGCAAACCAACTGCACTATAGGGGAATTGAAATTTCATATTGATTTTGATGTTTTTTAACACCTTGAATGCATTGCTTAGCAATGTGTTAGAGTCGTCACTAGCATTCAAAGGGTTGCAAGCCATATTTAAATCAAAGGGAGAATTGGGAATGAATATTTGTTCCCTATGGTGCAATGGTTTGCTCCAGAACTGCGTCTCTTTATCTGAGCAAACCCACTACACCTTAAGAGACAAGTGAAAATCCTTATTGATTTTAATTCATATTTAACCCCTTGAATGTTACAGATGAAAAACATCATATTATGCTCCCGTGTAGCATTTGAAAGATGTTTCAATCAGTTGAAAGTTTGTGAATTTTTATTTCTCCCGATGTAAAATTGATTATGATTGATCATGTTTTCCTATGTGGATGGGCCCCAAAGTCTCCTGTTCAGTAATTGTATCAATACCTTTCCTAAGCAAAGTTTTTCAAGTATTCAAGGGAACAAAACTCCACTTTTGTCTTTACATATATTCCACACAGCTTTATATTTGCTGACACCAGCACTGAATCATGTAGTTTAGTTTTTTTTCTCAAACTGTATTCTAATTTTAAAGCAGAACTTTGACTCCAATAATTAAGCATATGGCAACTAGCTTCATAATAGTTCAATTAGATCTCAGAAGTACCCGATTCTAAAGTTATCCTTAATCTTCGGAGATGTTATGTAGAACCAGTTTTCTGTTTTTTAATCAATTGTTCATTTTGTTGCTTGTTTTTGCAACTTTTAAATGTTAAAAGAAACCAGGTATATTAAAGATCTTTTTAGACATCAACTACAGCACGGTTCTCTGCATCCCTTTCTTCAGTGAGATCACTCGAGCAGAGGTGGGTTTATATCCCTGAAAGCAAATTCAGTTGCTTATGGGCATAAACTCCTGAGTAACAATTTATCTTGTGAGTATTCATTTTATACTTTTACCTATGGATATTGTTGGGATAACAGGCACTATTGGGCGCCCTCCCATTTGTTCTTTCTTCCCAGAAGAAGATGTCTGCCCACTGCTGAAAGGAAGGTAACTTGGACAGAGGGACAAAGTGCACTTGACAGGAGAAACGGTCCACAATAACCAGAATGGCCGTGTTCTGTTTGGAAGGAGGCAGGTCCATGACAAAGTCCATGGCAATGCGAGTCCACAGGGAGATGGAACTGGAAGTGGTTGTAGAAGACCAGCAGGCCGGGTCCTAGGCTGTTTGTGTCTAGCACAGTGGTGACAGCCTTGAACAAAGTCCTTCACATCCTGCGACAAAGAGGGCCACCAGAACTGACGCTGAACTAGATCCGTAGTACGGTCGGTCGATACCTGGATGACCCAAAGTGGGTTACTGATGTGCCCACTGAAGTATCTCTGCTCTGTGTTGGACGGGCACAAACAGGAGTCCTGAGGGGCAGGATAGATCCATATTCTCCTGGGCTAGTTGGATTCTAGCCAATGTAGAGGTAGATAATGCTGAGAAGACTTTAGAGGATGATTTCTGGTGGGGCACTGGAGACGGGGACAGAGTGTAGACAGGACAGGGCATTGGCCTTGACATTTTTGGTCCCCAGAATATAAGTTACTGTGAACAGGAACCAGGAGAAGAAAAGAGACCAACTAGCTTGGCGTGCAGTGAGACTTTTGGCAGTCTATAGGTACTTTAGGTTTTTGTGGTCCGTATATATAACGAAAGGGATACCTGACTCCTCAATCAGATGACACCATTCCTCGATGGCCACCTTCATGGCGAGTAGTTCACGGTGACCTACTTCGTAGTTTCTCTCAGCTGGTGTTAGCTGACAAGACAGATAGAAGGATGGGTGAAAGGCATTGGTCCTGGGATTCCTCTGAGACAGGACCTCACCAATTCCTTGCTCTGAAGCAACAACTTAGAGGATGAAAGGCCGAGTGACATCCGGATATTGGAGGATCGGAGCGGTGGTGGAAGCAGACTTGCGGGAGGAAAAAGCAACCTCAGCCTCAGACCCTGAGATTGGCTCCTTTCTTAGTTAGGGCGGTCAACTGAGTTATTAGGGTCGAGTAATTTCAGATGAACCTCTGGTAGTAGTTAGCAAACCCCTGGAAGTGTGCACCGCCTTCAGGTCTGTAGGCCAGTTTGTGACTGCAGAGAGTTTGCGAGGGTCCATCCCAAGGCCAGTGCTGGAGACAATGTATCCCAGAAATAGGCACAATCCTAAGGACCAGCGTCTCCTTATCTCCTCGTCAGTTAGCAGTGTGATGCCACCAATCTCCATCGATGTCACTGTCATAGGTCGTTCCTCTGCCGGGGAAGCAACTGGTGCCATTCGTCTCCTGCTGCGATCACGCTCCTGTTATCTTTCTTGTAGGCATCTGTCCAGATCCAGACACAGGGAGATAAAGTCTTCTAACCCATCGGGAATGTCGCGACAAGTCAGGGCGTCCTTAAGACGTTTGTTGAGACCACGCCTGAAAGTGGCTTTGTAACAGTTTAGGATAAAAACATAGTTTTATTGAATACAATAATACAATAAGAACCCTCACAGGTCCTGTAATATACAACAGTATAGTACAGACACACGACAGGTAATTTATTCAAAGCCCACACAGGTCCAGCACAAATATAGAAGTACAAACAGTATGTACTGACACAGGTCAGGCAGAGAAGTAGGTTCCCAGGATTCCGGCACTGCAGGAGTTAAAGTTCATCACTGATGGTAAACAGTCCCATATGTGAAGGTACTGAAAGGATCCTTTAACAAGCCAAGGTCAGCACACATCTGTGAGCTACCAGTCCAACTGAAACAGAAGAGTACTACCGGAGCAATCATGGAGGAAACACTTGCAGCCGGTATGACAGTTGCGGAGGACAAGCCAATGGCACTTTACCGGAGCAATCATGGAGGCAACACTTGCAACCGGTATGGCAGTAGCGGAGGACTAGGCCAATGGCGCTGTACCAGAGCAATCACGGAGGCAACACCTGCTACCGGTATGACAGTAGCGGAGGACCAGCCAATGGCACTTTACCGGAGCAATCACGGAGGCAACACTTGCAACCGGTATGACAGTAGCGGAGGACTAGGCCAGAGGCGCTCCGTCGGAGCAGTAACTAAGACAACACTTGGCAACTTGCCGGAGCAGAGGCGTAGGACAAACCAAAGGCACCAGATATAAGAATGTCGCCGAGGCGACAAGGACCTGGGAGGCAGGAATGAAGATCAGCCGGTTTGGTGCACAGGGACAGGAACGTCAGCCAGGCTGGGTCAGAACACAGGAGCAGGAACGTCAGCCGGTCTGGGTCGGTACACAGGAGCAGGAACGTCAGCCAGACCGGGTCGATACACAGGAGCAGACACTGAAGAATAGTCAGGCAATCTGGGTCGGTACACAGGAGCAGGAAGTGGAGAGTAGTCAGGCAGGCCAAGTCGGTACACTGGGAACTTCTTGAGCAGTAGTTAGCACTGGTACAGGAACACCATGAAAGGGCACAGTGTGGGTGCAGGAGCCCAGTATATAAAGGCCATACTGGCAGGCTCAGCACAGGGCAACCAATGAGAGCATAACACAGGATAACTGACAGGAAAACATAAACAAGGGAGCACGGGCACCGTGATAGTACCCCCCTCTCAAAGACCCCCTCTCCTGGAAGAGGGACCTGGCTTCTGAGGATATTTAGAGTGAAAATTGCGCAGTAATCTAGGAGCATGAAGGTCCTTCTGATCAACCCAGGAACGTTCCTCAGGACCATAGCCTTTCAAATGGACCAAGTACTGCAATTGTCCTCTAAATCTGTGTGAATCAATAATGCTTTGAACCTCGTACTCTTCCTGACCCTCCACCTCTACCGGGCCGGGAACCAATGGAGTGGTAGTGTCTAGCGGTTGCATTCAGAGGTTTCAAGAGAGAAACATGGAACACATTATGAACGCGTATAGACGCAGGGAGATCAAAGGCATATGAGACAGGGTTAATTTTACGGATCACCCTGAATGGGCCAATAAACGGGGAGCCAGTTTGTTAGACGGAGCTTGCAACTTGAGGTTTCTGGAGGATAGCCATACCCTGTCCCCAACCTGGAAGGAGACCACTGGCAGCAGTCTACGGTTGGCGTGGCACTGATGACGCTGGAATGACTGACTGAGGGCCCTCTGAACCTGTGCCCAAGTGGAGCGGAGTTGCTCTATGTGCTCGTCCAGAGCTGGAATCTGTTGTGACTGGAAGGAGTCCGGGAGCAAACAAGGCTGGAACCAGTAGTTTATGAGAAACGGGGAGCTCCCGGACGATGAACTGACCGAGTTCCTGGCGAACTCTGCCCATGGCAACAGGTCTGCCCAGTTATCATGATGATCTGTGACAAAACAGCACAGGAACTGCCCCAGTCCCTGATTGGAATGCTCAGCGGCCCCATTGGTCTGGGGATGGTAGGCAGATGAGAAGGACAGTTGAATGCCCATCTGTTCACAAAATGTTCTCCAAAATCTGGGCACGAACTGGCTCCCGCGGTCGGATACCAGAACTCTAGGTACCCCATGCAACCGAAACACCTCCTTAGCGAAAACAACAGCTAACTCCTGGGCAGAGGGAAGGCCAGGGAGGGGCACGAAATGAGCCATTTTAGAAAACCTGTCAACCACCATCAGGATGAACGAATACCCTCTAGACACTGGCAATTCTCCCAGGAAATCAATGGACACGTGGGACCAGGGACATTCACCATTAGGCACTGGCTGGAGTAGACTCACTGGGAGGTGTCTAGGGGTCTTGGCATGTGCACAGGTGGCACAGGCTGCGGTAAATGCAGAACAGTCTGCCCTCAGGGAGGGCCACCAGAAAACTTGTGAGAGAGACCATATTAATTGATCCCTCCCAATATGCCCAGCAGCCTTAGATGAGTGGTATGTTTCAAGTAAACGGGTACGAAATGGCTCATCCACAAAGCACTTGCCCACTGGGGTTTCCGGGGGGGCCGTAGCCTGGGTGGCCAGAATCTCTTCCCCCAGTGGCGAAGTGATACTAGTACGTAGGGTATCCAGGATGCGGTCAGGCTGTATAATGGGTACTGGGACCTCGTCCCTATCGGTCTCAGGCTCAAATTGTCTAGACAGGGCATCAGCCCTAACATTCTTGGAACCCGGCAAATATGATACTATGAAGTTGAATCGGGATAGAAACAGAGCCCATCTGGCCTGACAAGAGGACAATCTCTTAGCCTCTGAAAGATAGGTCAAGTTTTTGTGGTCAGTGAGTATTAGCACAGGACTTCTGGTACCCTCCAGTAGGTGACGCCATTCCTTCAGGGCAAGAATGATAGCCAGCAGTTCTCTGTCACCTATCTCATAATGACTTTGGGCACTCAACAACTTCTTAGAGAAAAACCCACATGGTCTGAGAGCGCCCCCTGCCACCGGGAGTTGAGATAGTACTGCCCCTATTCCAATCTCAGAGGCATCGACCTCCACCGTAAATGGAAGAGACGGGTTGGGGTGGGATAGTACAGGAGCAGCTGCAAAAGCAGATTTCAGTGTCTCAAAGGCATGCTCGGCTGCCTCAGACCATTGGGAAGGATTAGCACTCTTGTGCGTGAGGTCAGACAGTGGCTTCACAATAGTGGAGAAATTCTTGATAAACTTTCTGTAATAATTGGCAAACCCCAAAAAGCGCTGGATCGTCTTTAACCCTTTGGGCCGTGGCCATTGTAATACGGCTGCGAGTTTCTCCTGATCCATAGCGATACCTTCCTTAGCGATCACGAAACCCAAAAAAGGCACTCTGGATCTGTGAAACTCACACTTTTCCATTTTACAGAATAGTTTATTTTTGCGCAAGCAGAGCAACACCTCGGACACATCCTTGATGTGTTGGGACAAATTAGCCGAGTGTACAGGTATATCATCAAGGTAGACTACCACACAGGACTGTAGCATATCACGGAGGATATCATTAATAAATTCTTGAAAGACCGCAGGTGCGTTACAGAGACCAAATGGCATAACTAGATATTCATAATGCCTGGATCTGGTATTAAATGCCGTTTTCCACTCATCCCCAGCTTTTATCCTGATCAGGTTATTGGCTGCACGTAGGTCTAATTTCGCAAAAATGGAGAAACCTTTTAACCTGTCAAATAGTCCGGTGATGAGTGGTATCGGATAGGTATTTTTGGGAATTAACTTATTTAGACAACGGTAATCAATACACGGCCTTAACTTGCCATTCTTCTTTTTAACAAAAAAGAACCCAGCACCAGCAGGCAAGGTAGATTTCCTAATGATCCCTCTCTTGAGGGCATCCTCAATGTATTCTTCCATAGCATGATTTTCTTCGCATGACAGTGGGTACATGCGTCCCCTAGGGGGAACCACCCCCGAGGGCAAATCAATGGCACAATCATATGACCTGTTCTGGGGCAAGGTGCCAGCCTCTCCCTTACTAAAAATGTCACTGAATTGTTGGTATTCATCTGGCAAGGAGGGAGAGGCACACAGGATCTTGAAAGGATGAGACACACAATGCTTCATGCAATACTGAGACCAAGAAGTAATTTCACAACTCTGCCAATCAAACTGGGGGTTATGCAGATGCAACCAAGGGAACCCCAGAATGACCGCATGGTGAGGGGAATGGATTATCTGGAACTGCTGTTCCTCTCTGTGGAGGGCCCCAATCGTCATAGGTAGTGGAATGGTTTCCATCATAATCTGAGCTGGTTCTAATGGTCTGCCATCAATGGCTTCAATGGCTAAGGGCGATTCCCTTTTAACCAGCGGAATTTTATGTAGTGCAGCAAAGGAACTATCCATGAAATAACCGTCCGGCCGGAATCAATCAGGGCCAGAACCTCCACCAAGTGTTCTGCCCAAGAAAATACTACCTGGATCATGGGTTTCTGCATGATTGGGTCTGGGGACGGTTGAACACCACCTAGAGCCTGTCCCCCAAGGTACCCTAGGTGCGTTCGTTTCCCAGACGTATGGGGCAGGTTCGTAACATATGCCCAGCTTTACCACAGTACAAACATAACCCCTGCCTCCTGTGGTGTGCCCGTTCCTCCTTGGTTAATCTGGTAAACCCTAGTTGCATAGTTTCACAGGATTCTTGTTTAAGATCAAGAGGTTTAGGCAAAGAGGGAGGGGTGGGTGGACACAACAGACTACTATGCCCACTGCTTTTAGGCCGTAGCCTACGGTCTTTAGCCACAAGTCTCTCACGGATCCAAGTGTCAATCAGAATGGCATAGTCAATATATTCATCCAAATCAGTAGGCAATTCTCTCGCTGCGCAAATATAATCAAATGTATATAAAATATTTCTTAAAATATTTAAATATATGTAAAATATATAAAATGCCCAATACATATATAAAATATTAAATAAAATAAAACAGAATAAATAAGTTGAATCAGGAAAAAATATGGAAAAAACATGTGTACACTATACAATACAATACATACATGTATACACTAATTGCAAAAAAAAAAAAAAAAAAAAAAAAAAAAAAAAAAAAATATATATATATATATATATATATATATATATATATATATATATATATATTCTAATACAACAATACATCATGCAGGTGTATATAGTGTACACATGTAAATGTGCTCATGCACGTTCCCCATAATATAAAGCTTAGACAATAACTAAGAGCCAGTGCATTTTCTACAACTAGAGACTAATATTTAATCCTGGAGTCCAAGCTCCGGTCGGTGTGCCGTTTCAAGCCTCAATGTGGGCGCAATTTGTGGCGGGACGGATGCTCTGGTAGAAGACTAGGTAGGAGTTTAATTGTCCATACTATAAATATGTGAATTTATGTTATTATTGTTTACAACCCCTGATGAAGTAAGCCAGCACTTACGAAATGCGTAGGGTTATTTATATCCAATTAATAAAATATTTTATATTTATTTTTTATTTGGAATCACCTGGGCTTTTTCTTATTTAATAAAGCCGGGCTTTTTGATGTGCGATATTCACGGATATCTGGTGAGTCTATACATGTGAGGGGGCCACTCACGTGGACTATACATTTATTCAGGTACTCTCTCAGATGTATATCTGTGTCTATATTTAGGACCATCTGCCATCATAACGAACATACAGTTTGTATTGTGGAGAGTTTGGAATACCAACACATGTGAATATAGGTCTACAATTGATACAAGCTTCGCTTCAATATTTCTTATGGGCTTCACTTACAAGAATACATCTTGTGAGTAGATTTTAGTCTTTTCTTATACCACTTTTATATATGGATTACTCTCAGATGGTGTGCGCCTGTGTTTCTGTTTTCTAGTTTTTACTACAAGTGGAGGGTGCTACTGAGGACACCACATACAACGGCTGCAACCTAGAGATCTCCTATTGTTGGACTTTATATACTTAGATTCATTTGTTTTTTATTTTCTTTTATTGTGGATCTTTATAGGAGCGCTGAATTGTATATGTTTTCTTTAGACCTGGTTCCTTGTCATAGAAGGGCCGATTCTACAGAGTCACTCATACTGAGTACATTGAAGACAACCTTGAAGGCAGAGAGAAAGGCATCAGAATCATCCAACAAGGAGGAACTCTGCTCCACCATGGGAGATGCCCAGGCCAGGGCTTTGCCTTTTAGAAGAGATATGATGAAGGAGACCCGAGTGGCATGTGAACCAAAGGTCTGAGGTACAGTGCGGAAGAGCAGCTGGCATTAATTGGGAAACCCTCTGCATTCAGTTGGCCAACCTGAATACTTGCCTTGCAAGGGTATGTGGGGAGGAACGTATCTGGAAGAGGACGCCAGCAGTGGCGGTTGTTACAGGAGGGGTGGTGGCCATACTCTGAGCTGCAGCATGTCCAACATGGCATCCAGTTTGCGCTCCAGGCTTTGCAGGTGTGCAGTGTGAGAAGATAGCACCTGGTCTTGGTGGTCCAGCTTTGCCATGATACAAGAAGCCTCAGCTGGATCCATGGTGGTTAGATGCATTCTCTTTTTGGCCCGTTCCATCTGTTGCCTCATGGGGAATAGGGACCCATGTGGGGCCAGCACGGGTTCTGTGGCTAGGGAGCGATGCTTGGGAGCAAGGCTAGAGAGCAGTGATGGTGTGCCAGGGACTCCTGTGCTGCAGCCGGAGCTGGATAAAGGTGCTGGTCAGGAAACCAGATTATTCCACCCCAGTTGAGCCGGGGTGCAACCAGGATAGCAGAACATGGCAGAAGAATCCTGAAACTGTATTGCTTTAACAGCATGACTAGAGGAGGTGGTGGTGGTGGTAGAGGCATCATGTGTGGGCAATCTATGACTCTTGCCATCTCCTACAGAAAAGCCAGAGTCATCATACTCCTATACAGTGGCAGCCATAGGTGTTATTTGGACTGAACTAACTGTTGGCACGGACAGTAGCACACTCTCTGACACATAAATAACTTCACTACTCCTTTTTTCTGCCCTAGAGCCCTGGGGGCATCTGCTGCTGCTTGTTGAAGCACCTTTGGTCTGCTGATAGTTTGTCTCCCAGTCAGACCTGTGGTTGTACTTCAGTGGGATCTCATAGAGAAGGTGCCTATGTGTGAGCCTGCTTTCCCCCTGCTCACGTGCTTTTTACACAGACAACAGATAGCAACATGATTAGCTTGAGGATCCTGAGTGAAGTCTCTCCATACTGCGGACGTCATGGACTGAGGGGTTCCTGATGTGCTGCTGGTACTACTACTACTGTGGCCAGATTTTGATGCAATTCTACTGCCACTAGTATTAGATGTCAAAGGTGAAGTACTTACAGCAGCAGAGGCACTCGTCATATCTAACATTGTGGATGTTAATTGTCACAATTTGCTCTCTACTGATTTTTGGTCCTATTGAGGGCTGGTAGGTTTTTTTCTTGCTGAACTCCTATTGGTTCTGGGAGGTTTAAAGTTTCCTTGAGACTGTCTCTACGCTGCCTGATTATTCAAGCTTGTTAGCGTTCTTGTGCGTTGCCCCCTTGTTATTTTGCGCTCCTGATCTAGACCCTGGTTTGCTTCCAGACTCCAATTTCTTGTCTGCCCTATGTTGGCTCTTGAAGCTCCTGATTGACTTCGGCTTTGTTATTAGTCCATTCTCTTGCCTTACCTCTGTTGATCCTGTCACTCCCGGTTACCTTCGGTCCGTTTGCCAGACTATTCTTTCTGCTAGGTCTCCGATATATCCCGATGCTCCTGGTATTGTATCTGACTGACTCCACGATTATCCGCCATATAGGGCCTGGCTCATTCCTGTACGCTCCTGCTCCCCACTTCCATTCGGTCTGAGTGGCTTCTAGACCGCTCACCCGCTACTTCCAGTTCTCCAATTATCGGTACCTCTGCCTGTCTCACTCTAGCAGCCGTCCCTGCTGCTTCTACTACATCCTCCTCTGTGCAAGCGGGTTGTTCCGGATCTGGGAAGGTTGACGGCCGATAGTTTCAGCTGGGGACCCTGTTCTCAGTAAGGGCTCCACTTGGCTGTGTCATTTGGGGACTGTCTGGAGGTATGGTGAGATCTGGTGAGCTTGTCACTGTTGTTGCCCATTGGATGTGTCTAGCTCTCGCTGTTGCTGGCTGTTTGAGCCTATTTTGGGGTTGCAACGCCGGATTGGCTGGTAATAGCCTTATTCCTCTTTGTGGTCAAGTTTGGCTCTTCCTCTTGGCCCTTAGCGATAGTGGCCAACTGTGCTACTGGGTTGGGGTGGTCTTACTCCGCTAGCGTCTTCTCTTGCGGACCTGGTGGTATAGCTTTAGTCTTTGTTCAGTGGTGCATCCCTGGGTAGCGGACAGAGTAGGAGGTTGCTAGCGATCCTAGCCTGCCGTGATAGTGGTCAGCCTTCTCCGTTGGGTTCCTCTGCTTCCCTTTTTTGGGTTTTGGTAGCCTCTTTAGGGGTTCCCCAGGATTCCATTGCTCTCTCTGCCTCCGATCAGAGTTCCTGTAGCCTTTTATCCTCTCCCTATTATTACATCAGGGTTGTTCTAGCATTCCTGTTCTTGGCCTCAGTATTTGTCCTTTCTGCCCTTCGGATCCTCCTGCTTTCTAGGGGTTTGTATTTACACAGTATACCCGTCTACCCATTCTGGTCAGGGCCCCAGTTCAACTGACTGTGTATTATTTGACATCTGTGCTTGTCCAGGGTCAGACTTTCCAATGGTTTTCTCAAAGAGTTTAAAGACAGACACAGTGCTCCTTTTCAGTGGTGGAAGATTCAGCCTTTGCCTTTCTGATAACTTTATGGCCATGTTATCATCCTCACTCTCAGCTTTACCTGTATCTGAACAAGAGAAGGATGCTGGAAGGATATATTCTAGATCTGCATCATCATCAGTCATCATTAGGTCATCCTCAGCATCATCACCATCACTGACAATTCTTGCCCATTACCCTTATATTCCTCTAAGCTTTTAGAGGTCTCAAACAATTTTTACTTTTACTGTAACAAAGTTCCCTACTACATTGAGGACAGTTTTTTGGTGCTTGTTTGTCTTACTATCTGATGCAGAAGACAGTTCAGCTGCTACACTTTACTCTATTATGCTTTTACCATCATCAACACTTGAATGTGACTTGTTTTCATCTTCAGTGTTCTTCTTATATGGTTCTTTATTTCTACTGGCACTGGTGGTGCTGGAACTAGTTTTGCTGGGACCTTGACAAACTGCATCCTCCCTTGGAGTAAAGGGATCATCATAATTGATTGCACACGCTGCCACAACCATTGTTGCAGTAGGTTTTTGGACTACTACTGTACTCTCACGTCCCTACACTGCTCCCCCTCCCCCTTCCCCTTGTGCGTTTGCTGGACATTACTCAACTACTCTGTTTGTTTTTACTCAATAGTACACAACACAACTGATGTGCTGCTTTCTCCTCTCACAAGCACAGAATGACTGCTGTGAGAGCCTGACACCCTTTTATATGGCTGTAGAAAACAAGAGAACACTTTCTTGTGGTGGAGAAAAATTTTCTTCCCATTGATTTCAATGAACAATGAGCTAGGTGAAAAAAGCTGGAAAAAGCAGATAATCTGCACTTTTCTCAGGAAATTATTCACCAAGTGGGAATTGCTATTTTTCAGCGATTTCAGTTTGAGGCGAAAATTTTTGCCCATCCCTATTTGTGACAAGTCAGTGAGAAGAGGAAAGGAGTGAACACGCCTTGGCACAAGTGCCCTGATATCACACATGATACACAGACACCATGACATTTATGTCAAACATGTTAAAGTGAAACACCCATCACAGAAATCAAGCACCACTGTTGCTGTACCCCCTGACTTTCCAGAAAGGCAACAAGAGGCAAGGCAGAGATCAAAGAGGAGGAAGAATAGAGAAACTCAGGCAGAGACTGGAAGTCTCATGACGAGTGAAACAACTAGCTCGCCATCACCATCACCTTCTTTCTCTAGGGCAACTACATCTTCTGCCAATCCACCTTGTTCATCATTACCTCCCCCACCAAATGATAGCCACTCTGTTGATGTTAGTATGTGGCAGTTCATCTCCACCCATTGCACATTGTGTGGTGCACTGTCCACACATGGCAGTATGGTGGAGGAGTATCGCAAGCAGGGTATCAAGCGGCATCTCAGGAGATTCCATCCCACAGAATATGCTAAGATGGTGGCAGGGAGGGTTCATCATTACAATTAAACTGTCACCAAGTTATCATGTGTTTTTACCAGGGTCTGGACAAGGAGTATAGTGACAGCAGCAGTATTTGGGTTCTGGTGTCATGGCATTTGGATCCAGTTGTACCCCCAGATGTTATATACCACACATAATGTGCACGTTGCAGTTGCTGATAATAGGCACAGTTCCTTATCTCAAGAGAAACATTTCTATTCTAATAACACACCCAAGATTTTGGAGGAGGGGCGGGTGGAAAAGAATTATTGGCCAACTTCTTCTTTTCTCCACATATACTGGCAGTGAACACATCAAGGCTCATATCAAACAACTGTCACAACTGCAACCAAACACCTTGATGCTTAGGTCTGTGAGCACCTCTCCATCCTTCACTAGACCAGGTATGGGAACAGTGTAACGACACTTTCCCAACCCTTCACTACACAGGTGTGAAGATAGATCACAGACACTACCCCAGAAAGCTGGAGCACCTACAAGGATCGAGAATCCCAGGAACAATGGGAGTCTGACAGGCTATGGTGACAACTCTAGAAAGCTAGGGAGATAATAGGCTACCCAGACAATAGGCCGCAGGAGGCCAAGGACAAGGCTGACAATACTGAATACTGCCCGGAGGCAGTAAGTGTGGCAGCAACAGTAGGCCCGGGCGGCCGAGGATGGAACAGTCATCTGGAGCTGGGTAAGCCAGAGAGGAACATCAACCAAAACTAGGAGCTCATTAGTGAGAGAGGCAACTAAAGCAGAAAGGAATAGTCAGACAAAGCCAGGGGTCTCAGCCAGATCAGGTAGCCAGACGAAACCAGGGGTCTCAACTGGATCGGGTAGTCAGACGGAGTCAGGGGTCTCAGCCGTATTGGGTTGTCAGGCGAAGTCAGGAGTCAAGCTGGAACGGATCATACATAGGAATCAGCAATCGGAACACAGAAGCAACAACGCTCAGGTACACCATGAAAGGGCAAGGGTGTATGGTGAGGCTGAGGCCTATAAGGCCTAGCAAGTGGGCAGAGACACCAGTGACCTATAAGAATAGCAATTAGGCCAGAGTGATAACCTGAAGGATAACAAGGTCACCACTGGAGGTAATCATGGGCACAGTGATACCTGGACAAGTTAGTCCCCTTACTCTGGGAAGAGTCACACCCTTGTTCCCTCCGAATCCCCGCAAGGACTTTCCATTCCAGCTCATCTTTCTTGGTCCACTTCTACCGTCGACCAATAGGCTTTAGCTGATTACAGGGCAGCAGGAGTCTTCGTAGACCTCTCTTTTGCCAAGAACCATGGCATACCTCTTATTTGTAAAGAACCTCCAGTTACAGCCGTGGTAATTGATGGCACTCCTTTAGGGGATGGCTGAATCACTCACAAGACCATTCCAGTTAGCTTGCTTCTGGCTCCTGCTCATGTCAAGACTTGAATTTGACATTATCAATGCTCCTCAGTCATCCATCATTCTCGGGTTTCTGTGGTTGGTAAGAAACAATCCTCTTATTGACTGGAGCCAGAGGTTGTTTTCCTTCGCCTCCAACATGGTCCTTCTTTTACTGTGTCCACTTTGGAGGTTAAAACCCTTGACACTGATGAGGACAAGGATCAGCTTCCCATACCCTATCAGTCCTACTCAGATGTCTTCCTCCACGCCAACCCTACGATTGCACCATTGAACTGCTGCCAGGCTTCATACCCCCAAGAGGCAAGACCTATCTCTTGTCTGTTCCAGAGACAGCACCCCTAGAAACATACATACAAGAGAACCTGGCTCGAGGGTTTATTCATCCTTCCACCTCTCCTGCCCGACAGGCTTCTTCTTTGTTACGAAGAAGGATGGGTCCCTATGTCCATGCATAGTCTACCAAGGGCTTAATGCAGTTACTTAGAAAAACAGTTATCCTCTTCCTCTGATAACCAAACTCCTTGAAAGGCTGCATGTATCTACCATCTTCAATAATCTGGATCTTACAGTAGATGGGTCTATTATTTGGTCTCAATGTGCTGGGGTGACAAGTGGAAGATAGTCTTCAACACACACTTTGGACATTATGAGTATTGCATGATGCCTTTTGGTCTGCCTAATGATACAGCATGGGTTTCAGACTCTGGTGAATGATATATTTTGCAATCTCCTGTTGACTAGTGCTATCGTCTGCCTAGATAACATACTGATGTTCTCCAGAGACCTGGTAGAACATTGAGGTTGGGGTAGTGGTAAGTGCAACAATATCTGGTGCTGCTGGTGGGCTCTAGTGGTAGTAGTGGCAGGGGCACCAGATTTACTGATCCGATTTACTAGCACACAGTCTATCTATCTATCTATCTATCTATCTATCTATCTATCTATCTATCTATCTATCTAGCTAGCTAATCTATATATACTGTATATTTACATGTTTTATCATTGTTTACCTTACTTATGTCATACATTATACTTTTCATGTATAGCTGGCTATGTGTACACTGGAAAACCAAAATGTCATATACTTTGAGGCTTATGTACCTAAGACATAGCTTTTTCAAATACTGACTGTGAAAGCTTGTTATTTAAAAGGGTACTTTTAAATGTTAATGTTCTATTAATTATTTTCAGAATTATAATAAAGAACATCAAAGAACGTGTACATTCAAAGTTATTCATGGGAGGTGTCTGAGAAATATTAGAGTTTTTTTTACATCTGTCATGCTATGTTTCACAGTTTTAACTGCAATATTGATCCTGCAGAAAAAAAGATTAATGGCATTGGTAATGTCTAATAGATCAGTGGTTCTCAACCTTGTTCCTCAGGGATTGCTAAAATCAACATGACTGAGTCTCTTGTTAACTTACCTGTGCTCATGCAGGGAAATCTTCAAACCCTTGCCTGTTAGTTGGCCTTTGTGGGCTAGGGTTGAAATTCACTGAATTTGTGGTTCCACTTAATAATTCTTCATAAACGAAGAAAGCTTATTTTTCAAACAAATAGTAATGTGTGTTCGATGTCTCTCATGTTTATCTTTATCTATATTTTTAGATTTATATATCTGACAATGAGCTACCTGGTCTGTTTGCAGAGCGTTTTCTGTCAGAAAACCTGAAAGAAGGGAGAATGATACAATGTGAAAAAGAAACAATGTAAAATAGAAAGCACACAGGACATTTAGTTTTGCAGAGAGACAGCAACATTGTATTACTTAAATAAACAAATAAATACATTGTAGAGGCAATTTCACTGTGCACACTATTTCAATAAGACATTCTAATGGACCCATTATGTGTTATAGAGATGTCCTTTTTGGTACTGCTTTTAGATACTTAGCTAGCTTGGAATACTAGGCTATTCTATAAGGGTTACTCCACAGAAAGCCAGAAAATTTAGGATTGTACAGGAAGATTCCTGCTAGGTAGTGGTTCAAACCATAATACTGTAAAGTATTAAACCTCAACATTAACTTAACCTGTCGCATCAGTACAGTTAATTTAATGTCCCTGACACTATATCCATTTTGGCAAAAATATTCTCCTACTGGTGTCTCTGTCTTTTTGTTATTAGCACTGGATCTGTGGGAATTAAACCTTTTATGTAATGGCTGTCCAGTTTCACCCACATAAAGAGCTGCTGAACATTTTACACACATGATATGGTATATTATATTAGAAGATTTGCAGGTGAAGGTACTATTGATCTTATGGTGTAACTGGGTGTTTGGAATGGGTATCTTGTCCATGGTGTAAATGTGTGCACAGGTTTCACACCTCTTTTGTAGGCAGGGAGATGTGCCATTTTTTGGATTTTTATTCAGGACACTCCTTACCATCAGTTGTTTTAAATGGGGAGGCTGTCTGAAGGAGAGTAAGGGAGGCTGTGGGAATATGTTCTTAAAGGGATTGTAATACTTTGTTTTAACTTTATTTTATTTTGTAGGCATTAAAAAAACATGAAGAATGATATAAGTCTTATCTCTCAAACCTTTATGGTTTAAGAGATATTCACAAGCAAAGTTTCCCCCTCCCGCCCCTTTTTCCTAGTGTAAGCCATCTCTTCTCAGATGTGATTCTGGTTGTAAGACCAGACAGATAACAGCAGGGGACAATCTTTTTTGTATGAAAACAATGAAAGCCCTTCCCCCCTTGACAAGTTTTTCAGCTTTTTCCCTTATCATAATTGCAGATTGTCCCTCTCTGCAGTCTACCTGGGCACCTCCCTTCTGATCTGGCTGAACAGGGGGGGATACTTTGCTTGTGAATATCTCTTAAACCATAAAGGTTTGAGAGATAAGACTTATATCGTTCTTCCTGTTTTTTTAATGCCTACAAAATAAAATAAAGATAAAACGAAGTATTACTATCCCTTTAAGTTGTTCATCTGTATGTAAAGTTGCTTGAAGTTCTTTTCAACCTGGGGGTGGTAAGTGATCACCAGTGGCACCCGGTTTCCCTTATGTTGTTCATTGTAGCTCAACAGATTTTTCTTGGTATGTGGGTAGCCTTCTGTATCCTTGCATTGTAACCCTATTTTATAAAGTCTCCTCTGAGTTTCTGGAGGTGCTTGTCACTGTCCGTCATGAAAGAACAGATGCAGTGTATCTGATGGCCTGGCTGTATATGATGGAGTTCTTTGTGTGTTTTGGGTGGAAGCTATTGTTTTTCAGGTAGGTTTATCTGTCCGTTGGTTTGCGGTACAGGGATGTGTGGATGGAGTTTTTCTGAATACTGATAGTTGTGTCTAGGAAGTTAATGTTTATGCGTGAGTGACTGAGTGTTAGGTTGATACTGTGGTCGAATGTATTGTAGTTTTCAGGGAATTTGAGAAGTTCCTCTTCACTGGCGGTCCAGATGTATGTAGCGGAGATAGATCAGGGGTTTTATCTGGCAGGTGGACAGGAAGTCCTCTTCATTCTTATCTCATTTCCATTCTAAACAATGTAGCTTGTATTTGTATATAAGAGAGATGTTTTCATATGCTTCAGGAAAAGACCTGAGAGGTATTGAAAGCTTGCATTCTATATCTGCTTAGTTAGCCAATAAAGGTTTCAACAACTATATTTGCCTATTATAAGTTGGATAGCTCTAACTGCTTGGACTCCACACAATACCGTAAGAATTGAAGAATTTATCATGCTGGAGAGTTTAGCTCACCTTTATTGCACCTTAATGCAGACATGTAAAACATGCTGCTCTTAGCTAATAAACTTCTGCTTCCAACAGGATTTAGCATTTTAACCACAGTGCAGTCATGTTTGTCCAAAATACATTTTTAAATTGGCTAGGTTTGCTGACATCTTCTATAGTAGGTGTAAGCAATATTTTTCCCTCCAGAGGTTGAATGATTTGGGATGACGGCTGCTGTAATCTCCAACAGCATACATATGTTCTAGAGGTAAGCTATGCACTGGGCTCTTTACTCAAACAGACACAGCAGAGCAGCAAACTGTTTATATTTCATCCCAATGTCCAGATTGTCCCAACAAAACACTACAGATATCAACATCTATTCTTCTAGCCATGCTTACATGGAATTGTTGAGTATGCAGAGGAGGTCTTTGAGTATATGTTCCTCAACTATATTTGAGTTTGACATGCCTAAGTCAGTACATACATCTCTTGGATTCCTACTAAACATATACAGTGTGACATATGACAGCCTACTGCAACACAACCATTTCCAGGCCTGGATTTACATCTCAGGTGCCCCTAGGCACAACACCTTGTGGCGCCCATAGCCCCTCCTTTTCCCCACCCACAACCACACCCTCTCATATTTAAACACACCCACTTTTGTGGCCACACCTATGTTAGATCAATTATTCACATTAATATAATGACATGTATTAAGTACATGTTTTAATATTGATGAATACAGGTATACCTGATTTTGTTTTTTTTGCACACCTATGCCCGGAACAACCCCACCACAGATCCAGATGCACAGCAGATGTGATGGGTATCAGTACCCAAGGAGCGTTATGCATGCTCCCCGTGTCCCACCCAGGAATACTCCACTGGAGCCACCCATTACGTCATTAGCACCAATGTCTCCCCATGCCCCAGGAACCGCAGAAGTTCCCCTAAGACACCACCTATAACACACACACACACACACACACACATATATATATATATATATATATATATATATTATATAGCTACATACATACATACACCCACATATACACACACCCCAATACATACAAACTCATATACACTTTTTTTTCATATATACACACATGATGATATATAACTACATACACACATTCGTACACACACACCCCAATACATACACACACACATATACACTTTTATTTCTTCTTCTTCTTCTGCATAAGACCAGTGGCTAGAAACCCACAGGCCATCACCCACCTCCCTCAACTCCAACCAACATCAATGGGTCCCCAACCTTGCAAGCCCTGGTTGGGCCTTGAATCCGGTCCTGCTGTCACCTGGCTGTAGAAAACTGCTGACAGAGGCTGCTCCTCCATAAACACAGACTCCCGCCCCATTGCAGCCGTACTGGACCGGAAGGCCGCTCTCGCGATGCAGCCGTGGCGGGTCCTGTACATGGAAGTGTATTAGTTCATAATTCAGTTGGCTGCTGAGGCGCCCCCTGCTAACGTCACAGCCCAGGGGCAGGGGAACATGCGAGCCCAGCATAGCGGAGGATGGATGGAGGAAGGATACTTCTCATCAGCGAAGTCCAGGCACTATCCTGTATATAAGCAGCCACACAAGCTATACATAGTGCACGGCTGCTTATTACCATGTCATCCTGCGAGACTTGAAGAGGAAGTGAGCAAAGACTCATGGGCAGTCAGTCCGGGCAGCGCATCCGCTCTGACTGAGTTTGGAGCGCACTCACCTCACAGCATTTACTGGTGAACCCCAAGTGGGCGGGGCAGTGGGCATGACAGGCCATTGCCAGGCCCGGCGGCGCCCCTAAAAATCTGGCGCCCTAGGCAGGTGCCTTGTCTGCCTATTGGTAAATCCGGCCCTGACCATTTCTATGGTTGAACATAAAGGTTGGGCCAATGCAATCTGCAATAAAAAGTAACAATGCCTTGTCAAGGATCTCTACAGCATCAGGGAATTCAAGGATGGATATGAAAAGTTTCCAGCACTGAGAATGGAGATATTTTGACAGTAGATACTTATAAAAGACTTACACAAACTGTGAATGGCCTTATTATGAGATTTTAGTTCAGTGGATTTAAAAGACAAGTTTGCAGATCTGGAGCAAAACAATACACCATAGGGAGCTAAATAAACATTGTCAAGATTGCCATTCATTTATATGGGACTTTTAACCAGTTAAATGCTACATAGTTCACAATGCTTATAAGTGCCACTTAAACAAATAGGACTTTTCATTACCCCTGTGGTATAGGTGATTTGCTCCAGAAATCCTCCTCCTTAGCTTGATGCATAAGGCCCAATGATCATTCTGTATAAAGGTAAAACAGAGAACTTCTGGTGCAAACCAACTGCAACTTGGAGACAAATATCCACCCCCGTTGATTTAAAAGACATATTTAAATTATTGTGGGGAATTTTTTTTGCTCCCTATCCTGCACTTGGCTTGTCCCAGAATTGCATCTCTTTGCCTCAAGGTCCCTGAAATCCTTTAGGGAGAAAGCTCAGACATAAAGTTAATTTTCAGGCGAAAAGGATTTCACTGTGTTACTGTTTAGTGCACCATCCAAACAACCTGCATATTGTTTACTTCAGGTACCAGGTACCATACATAACTAAATGCCCCTTATTTGTTTTATAGAGAAATATATTTAAACAGTTTAAAAATACTTTTTTATGACCCCAATTATTTGAATGAGACTAGTTTTTTCAAAAGCTACCCCTTAAAAATAGGTCTCCAATTTATGAAGGATCTTTAGCAGTAGGTTTTCTGAATATTTACATTAAGGGGTTAAACAATATGAAATATGAAAGTAGATACAGAAAGTAGATATTTCTACTGAGAACCATTCACAAGGTTCTCAGTAATAAGAGGGAAGGCACATTGTCTTGAACAGTGTGCCCACCTCCCACATGCATAGGAGGAAGCTGTCAATTATGGCCTTTTGACCTGTGCGCTTGCTTTATGTGACCTGCCAGATCACAGTGAGCTAAGTTTAAAATTAGAGTGAAAGGAGACAATTGGATTGGCTACCTTCACTTGCTGTAGACTCTGGTTGTTACTGACAGACAGATCTGGTTTCCTGCACACAGATGTAAAGAGCTCTGTCAGTGCTCTATATGAAAAGTTTTGAATCCATATCTATATAGTCTTGGAGATTTAGGCATTAATAAGAAGGACACATTTATACAACTTTATGGTCTTGAAGGGGTTAAGCAGTAACAGTTTGTTCCCATTGGCATAATCAATAAAATATTGCATTATAAATATGTAAACAATAGCACATGGAAAAAACAATAAATAGGGATACTGATGTACTAGAAAGAACTGGAGGGAGATTCACTAAGGTGTGATAAATGCCTATCTTATTCTATGGAGCCAATTCACTAAGATTTCTAGAACTTTGGTGATCTTAGTGAATAGGCTGTTTATAATTACACAGGAAGAGGTGAAGAGGTGATATCACTGGAGAAGTCATCTCCACTTTATCACCTCTTTAGCATGCCTTAGTGAATTACCCCTCTGGAGTAATTCTGGAGTGTACCAATTGTACAAAAAACAAACAAACAATCAGCAAATACCCATTTGGTTCCTTTAAATGTCTTGAACACTAAGGTGGTCTCTACATATTGAGGCACAATGAATTGAAGACCTCTCTAGCATTCAAGGGGTTAAAAGACACATTCAGTTCTCCTTCTTACACCATCCCCATTGTGTTTTGTGAGATTATATTACAAAATAAGGAAATGTTCATGTGACTGACTCAGTCACTGATTGGCAAATCCTCATTGTTATGTGCTTAGAAATACACTCACACCTTTTTCTGAAGAGGTTCTAGACAGACTCAGTAGAAGAGAAACAGAAGAAAGAATAATTTTTTTCCGGTTACTTGTGAGTTTTATGACTTTTGTATTATATGTATTGATTGATCAAACAGAAAGAAATGTGTTTGATTGTATGGCCTTACGCAACCTGCTTCATCACCTTGGATGATCTCCCAGTGGCCCCATAGACTGCTTGGCAGATCCTTCCTACTGCTTTAGTGGGTTCTGCATGAAGTTATCGCTGGGAATGTCACCATAGCCCAGTACTGTACCTTCCACCAAAAGTGACAGAACCAATGTAGTATCACACATGTGAAAGGGGTCTTAGTGAACCAGCTCTTTGTTTTCTTGCTAAAGCTCTTCATGGTCTAGTGTCTCCTGCAAAATCTTATTTTGACCCATATGGGAGAAGGAAAATATTATGTGCCATGCTGCTTATTCTAGCATATCCTACCGTTACTATATAAGAATTACATTCTTAATATTATTTTAATAGCACTAATTTTACCACTCCAGAATAATAAACATCTACTTACCAATGAAATTATGCATGTGTATTTATCAATTCATCATTTCCAAACATTAGGTTAATTCTGGTGTATGCTATTTTAGCTCATTATCTTCTCTGCAAACACCTCCCCTACCAGAGGTTTTTTCCCTCTTTCTCTACCTCATCCCCTTCAGCATCTAGAATTGATCTCTGGAGCAATCAGGAAGCTGCATGATAGACTTCAACTTCAACAAGTCAATTATATTAGGTTGTGGACCCAAATAGTGTGCATTTAATAAAACAGATTATTGTACCATATGCATCAGAAAGCATTGTACACTTCTCAAGCATTCAAGGGGTTATCAATGGAAGTTTTTGGACTTTTTTATTTCTGATGGTTTGCAACAGTATTCCTCCACTTTTCTTTTGAACATATGGCCCCATAGGGTGGAATGCAAGAAAGTGGAGCATTTGCTGTTTTTGAAAGCCATAAACTGATATGCTATTTGTGTTTGCTCACGTTTTGGTGCAAGTGTCATACTAGCACCTTGATGCTGAATAGCACATGCTCCTAAATTAAAGTTAGCCAGACGTATGAAAATGTGTGCTAATTGCTTGGCTGAATCAGGTACAATCGCTTATCCTCTCACAAAACAGAAAACATTTTAGCCACACCCACTTTTTGAAATGCATTTGCTAAAAAAAATTAACAACAGTTTGCCAATACAGAAAAAACATGCAATTCAGTAACATTTTGTTGCTAATCATTTTGCCATCAAAAGTACACTGTGAATGACGATTGTGCACATTTCTTACAGTCTAAGTATAAAGACAAAAGGGTTGCAAAGGTTTTATTTGTTTCTATGGTATTATTAGTTTACCCCATAATTGCAATGTCTTTGTTTTTGTATATATTTTCCCCATAGAGTGCTAAAGCAGATCTTTGTCTAGACCTTTATCAGATAAATGTCACAGTATAATGAGAAAGCCTACAGAAATGTAAGTATTTATGTTGTATTGATCCATTTTGTCCATTATTTGCAGGTACCAAAAATTTTCAAAATGATGCGTTTTGGCACAGATGTGGCTCTAACACTGGGTGAGATGGATATTTTTCTTTATTAATCAGAATAACTATATTTTATCACACATACACACACACACATCTATACAAACACATACAAACACACAGACACAGACACGTGTACACTCACACACATGAATTCACATAATAGAAAAAGTCATTATACTTAATATTTATTGATTCACTATCATCAGGCATAGTGCAATGTGATTGGAGGAAACCAAATGTAGTACCAGCAAGAAAAAGCACAGAGGCAAGCAACAAAACAGATAAAGGGATTGGAAGATCTGAGTTAGGAAGAGAGACTAGACACACTGGGGTTGTTTATATTAGAGAAGAAGAGACATATAAGGGGTGATATTATTGCCATTCACAAATATAGTCAAGGTCAATACAAATAAATATCCAAGGAACTAGTTACTTAAAGAGCAACAAGAGGTCATCCAATAAGTTATATATATTTAAAGTTATATTGACTACAACAAAGGCAGGATTTTTTAATGTAAGGGCAGTAAACTTTTGTAATTCTTTTCTTAGGATGCTCAGCTTGCAAATACTGTAGTTGCTTTCAAAAATAATGGATAATGTATACAGGGAACTATCCAACTGCCATTTGCAGTCGGGAAGGAATTATTTATTTTACTCACTTGGGGCTTAATTGGAAATGGCTTCAATATTTTGTTTTCTTGCCATCCACTGGATCAACAGTGGTGATATAGCATTATATAGTAACATAGTAATTTAGGCTGAATAAAGACACAAGTCCATCAAGTTCAACCTTTGCCTCATGCCGCAATGACTGAGAATTCTATAGCTTGCCTGCTACCAAATAAGTTAGTCTTTATCAGACCTTCCTGATTTGCCTACTGATAAACAGTATAGTTCTGTGTGTTCCCTTTTGAAAGACATGTATCTAATCTTCTCTTAATTGTATCCATTGTATCTGCCATAACCACCTCATTGGGCAAGGAATTCCACAATTTAACAGACCTTACTGTAAAAAACCCCTTTCTCTGCTGAAGTCTAAACCTCCTTTCCTTTAATCTCAAGGGGTGTCCCCTGGTCACCTGATCAGGCCTTGGAATAAAACAGCTCACCACAGAGATCCTTGTATTGACCTCTCATATACTTGTACAATGTGATAAGGTCTCCGCTTAGTCATCTTTTCTCTAGAGTAACTAAAACCATTCCCTTAATTAATTTTGTTGCTCTTTGCTGTACCCTCTATAGTTCTAGTATACCCTTTTACAGAACTGATGCCCAAAACTGCACTGCATACTCAAGGTGAGGTCTTACCAATGATTTGTACAATGGCAAAATAATGTTATCCACTCTTGCTTCAATGCCTCTTTTTATGCAAGACAAGATTTTGTTTGCCTTTGCTGCTGCTGTTTGACATTGGTCACTGTTTCCAAGTTTGTAATTGACAAGGATACCCAGATTTTCTCTAGCAATGAGTCCCCTAAAATGATTCCATTAAGTTTAAAAGTAGCCTTGGGATTATTTCTTCCCAAATGCATGACTTTACACTTCCCTACATTAAACTTCATATTCAATTTGTTTGCCCAGTCTTCCATGTTATGTAAATCCCTCTGTAGAGAGCAACTATCCTGTTCTGAATTAATTACCCTGCATAATTTAGTGTCATCTGCAAATATTGATATTTTGCTTTTTATATCTATTTCCAGGTCATTTATAAACATATTAAAAAAGCAATGGACCTAATACTGAGCCCTGAGGTACTCCAATCTCCATTTTAACTGTATTGGAGAATTGTTCCCTATCCTTCAACCAGTTTTGTATCCAATTGCAAAGGTTATCTCCTAGCCCCGGTTTCCTTATTTTATACACCAGCCTTCTGTGTGACACTGTATCAAATGTCTTTGCAAAGTCTAGATATATTACATCAACTGCCTTGCCATTATCAAGGTTGCTGCTCACTTCCTCATAGAAGCTAAAAAGGTTAGTTTGGCATGATCTAGTCTTCAGAAAACCATGTTGATTTGTGCTAATGATCTTATTTTTTTGTGTTGGAATCCTGAATATAGTCCCACTACAGAGGTCAGACTCACAGGTCTATAAGTTCCAGGTTCAGTTTTAGTTCCCTTCTTAAATAGAGGCACTACATTGGTGCTTCACCAATCTTGTGGCACTGAGCCTATGGTGAGAGAATCTTTAAAGAGTAAATATAGGGGTTTTGCTAACACTGCACTGAGTTCCTGAAGAACTCTTGGCTACCTTCACTTGCTGTAGACTCTGGTTGTTACTGACAGACAGATCTGGTTTCCTGCACACAGATGTAAAGAGCTCTGTCAGTGCTCTATATGAAAAGTTTTGAATCCATATCTATATAGTCTTGGAGATTTAGGCATTAATAAGAAGGACACATTTATACAACTTTATGGTCTTGAAGGGGTTAAGCAGTAACAGTTTGTTCCCATTGGCATAATCAATAAAATATTGCATTATAAATATGTAAACAATAGCACATGGAAAAAACAATAAATAGGGATACTGATGTACTAGAAAGAACTGGAGGGAGATTCACTAAGGTGTGATAAATGCCTATCTTATTCTATGGAGCCAATTCACTAAGATTTCTAGAACTTTGGTGATCTTAGTGAATAGGCTGTTTATAATTACACAGGAAGAGGTGAAGAGGTGATATCACTGGAGAAGTCATCTCCACTTTATCACCTCTTTAGCATGCCTTAGTGAATTACCCCTCTGGAGTAATTCTGGAGTGTACCAATTGTACAAAAAACAAACAAACAATCAGCAAATACCCATTTGGTTCCTTTAAATGTCTTGAACACTAAGGTGGTCTCTACATATTGAGGCACAATGAATTGAAGACCTCTCTAGCATTCAAGGGGTTAAAAGACACATTCAGTTCTCCTTCTTACACCATCCCCATTGTGTTTTGTGAGATTATATTACAAAATAAGGAAATGTTCATGTGACTGACTCAGTCACTGATTGGCAAATCCTCATTGTTATGTGCTTAGAAATACACTCACACCTTTTTCTGAAGAGGTTCTAGACAGACTCAGTAGAAGAGAAACAGAAGAAAGAATAATTTTTTTCCGGTTACTTGTGAGTTTTATGACTTTTGTATTATATGTATTGATTGATCAAACAGAAAGAAATGTGTTTGATTGTATGGCCTTACGCAACCTGCTTCATCACCTTGGATGATCTCCCAGTGGCCCCATAGACTGCTTGGCAGATCCTTCCTACTGCTTTAGTGGGTTCTGCATGAAGTTATCGCTGGGAATGTCACCATAGCCCAGTACTGTACCTTCCACCAAAAGTGACAGAACCAATGTAGTATCACACATGTGAAAGGGGTCTTAGTGAACCAGCTCTTTGTTTTCTTGCTAAAGCTCTTCATGGTCTAGTGTCTCCTGCAAAATCTTATTTTGACCCATATGGGAGAAGGAAAATATTATGTGCCATGCTGCTTATTCTAGCATATCCTACCGTTACTATATAAGAATTACATTCTTAATATTATTTTAATAGCACTAATTTTACCACTCCAGAATAATAAACATCTACTTACCAATGAAATTATGCATGTGTATTTATCAATTCATCATTTCCAAACATTAGGTTAATTCTGGTGTATGCTATTTTAGCTCATTATCTTCTCTGCAAACACCTCCCCTACCAGAGGTTTTTTCCCTCTTTCTCTACCTCATCCCCTTCAGCATCTAGAATTGATCTCTGGAGCAATCAGGAAGCTGCATGATAGACTTCAACTTCAACAAGTCAATTATATTAGGTTGTGGACCCAAATAGTGTGCATTTAATAAAACAGATTATTGTACCATATGCATCAGAAAGCATTGTACACTTCTCAAGCATTCAAGGGGTTATCAATGGAAGTTTTTGGACTTTTTTATTTCTGATGGTTTGCAACAGTATTCCTCCACTTTTCTTTTGAACATATGGCCCCATAGGGTGGAATGCAAGAAAGTGGAGCATTTGCTGTTTTTGAAAGCCATAAACTGATATGCTATTTGTGTTTGCTCACGTTTTGGTGCAAGTGTCATACTAGCACCTTGATGCTGAATAGCACATGCTCCTAAATTAAAGTTAGCCAGACGTATGAAAATGTGTGCTAATTGCTTGGCTGAATCAGGTACAATCGCTTATCCTCTCACAAAACAGAAAACATTTTAGCCACACCCACTTTTTGAAATGCATTTGCTAAAAAAAATTAACAACAGTTTGCCAATACAGAAAAAACATGCAATTCAGTAACATTTTGTTGCTAATCATTTTGCCATCAAAAGTACACTGTGAATGACGATTGTGCACATTTCTTACAGTCTAAGTATAAAGACAAAAGGGTTGCAAAGGTTTTATTTGTTTCTATGGTATTATTAGTTTACCCCATAATTGCAATGTCTTTGTTTTTGTATATATTTTCCCCATAGAGTGCTAAAGCAGATCTTTGTCTAGACCTTTATCAGATAAATGTCACAGTATAATGAGAAAGCCTACAGAAATGTAAGTATTTATGTTGTATTGATCCATTTTGTCCATTATTTGCAGGTACCAAAAATTTTCAAAATGATGCGTTTTGGCACAGATGTGGCTCTAACACTGGGTGAGATGGATATTTTTCTTTATTAATCAGAATAACTATATTTTATCACACATACACACACACACATCTATACAAACACATACAAACACACAGACACAGACACGTGTACACTCACACACATGAATTCACATAATAGAAAAAGTCATTATACTTAATATTTATTGATTCACTATCATCAGGCATAGTGCAATGTGATTGGAGGAAACCAAATGTAGTACCAGCAAGAAAAAGCACAGAGGCAAGCAACAAAACAGATAAAGGGATTGGAAGATCTGAGTTAGGAAGAGAGACTAGACACACTGGGGTTGTTTATATTAGAGAAGAAGAGACATATAAGGGGTGATATTATTGCCATTCACAAATATAGTCAAGGTCAATACAAATAAATATCCAAGGAACTAGTTACTTAAAGAGCAACAAGAGGTCATCCAATAAGTTATATATATTTAAAGTTATATTGACTACAACAAAGGCAGGATTTTTTAATGTAAGGGCAGTAAACTTTTGTAATTCTTTTCTTAGGATGCTCAGCTTGCAAATACTGTAGTTGCTTTCAAAAATAATGGATAATGTATACAGGGAACTATCCAACTGCCATTTGCAGTCGGGAAGGAATTATTTATTTTACTCACTTGGGGCTTAATTGGAAATGGCTTCAATATTTTGTTTTCTTGCCATCCACTGGATCAACAGTGGTGATATAGCATTATATAGTAACATAGTAATTTAGGCTGAATAAAGACACAAGTCCATCAAGTTCAACCTTTGCCTCATGCCGCAATGACTGAGAATTCTATAGCTTGCCTGCTACCAAATAAGTTAGTCTTTATCAGACCTTCCTGATTTGCCTACTGATAAACAGTATAGTTCTGTGTGTTCCCTTTTGAAAGACATGTATCTAATCTTCTCTTAATTGTATCCATTGTATCTGCCATAACCACCTCATTGGGCAAGGAATTCCACAATTTAACAGACCTTACTGTAAAAAACCCCTTTCTCTGCTGAAGTCTAAACCTCCTTTCCTTTAATCTCAAGGGGTGTCCCCTGGTCACCTGATCAGGCCTTGGAATAAAACAGCTCACCACAGAGATCCTTGTATTGACCTCTCATATACTTGTACAATGTGATAAGGTCTCCGCTTAGTCATCTTTTCTCTAGAGTAACTAAAACCATTCCCTTAATTAATTTTGTTGCTCTTTGCTGTACCCTCTATAGTTCTAGTATACCCTTTTACAGAACTGATGCCCAAAACTGCACTGCATACTCAAGGTGAGGTCTTACCAATGATTTGTACAATGGCAAAATAATGTTATCCACTCTTGCTTCAATGCCTCTTTTTATGCAAGACAAGATTTTGTTTGCCTTTGCTGCTGCTGTTTGACATTGGTCACTGTTTCCAAGTTTGTAATTGACAAGGATACCCAGATTTTCTCTAGCAATGAGTCCCCTAAAATGATTCCATTAAGTTTAAAAGTAGCCTTGGGATTATTTCTTCCCAAATGCATGACTTTACACTTCCCTACATTAAACTTCATATTCAATTTGTTTGCCCAGTCTTCCATGTTATGTAAATCCCTCTGTAGAGAGCAACTATCCTGTTCTGAATTAATTACCCTGCATAATTTAGTGTCATCTGCAAATATTGATATTTTGCTTTTTATATCTATTTCCAGGTCATTTATAAACATATTAAAAAAGCAATGGACCTAATACTGAGCCCTGAGGTACTCCAATCTCCATTTTAACTGTATTGGAGAATTGTTCCCTATCCTTCAACCAGTTTTGTATCCAATTGCAAAGGTTATCTCCTAGCCCCGGTTTCCTTATTTTATACACCAGCCTTCTGTGTGACACTGTATCAAATGTCTTTGCAAAGTCTAGATATATTACATCAACTGCCTTGCCATTATCAAGGTTGCTGCTCACTTCCTCATAGAAGCTAAAAAGGTTAGTTTGGCATGATCTAGTCTTCAGAAAACCATGTTGATTTGTGCTAATGATCTTATTTTTTTGTGTTGGAATCCTGAATATAGTCCCACTACAGAGGTCAGACTCACAGGTCTATAAGTTCCAGGTTCAGTTTTAGTTCCCTTCTTAAATAGAGGCACTACATTGGTGCTTCACCAATCTTGTGGCACTGAGCCTATGGTGAGAGAATCTTTAAAGAGTAAATATAGGGGTTTTGCTAACACTGCACTGAGTTCCTGAAGAACTCTTGGCTACCTTCACTTGCTGTAGACTCTGGTTGTTACTGACAGACAGATCTGGTTTCCTGCACACAGATGTAAAGAGCTCTGTCAGTGCTCTATATGAAAAGTTTTGAATCCATATCTATATAGTCTTGGAGATTTAGGCATTAATAAGAAGGACACATTTATACAACTTTATGGTCTTGAAGGGGTTAAGCAGTAACAGTTTGTTCCCATTGGCATAATCAATAAAATATTGCATTATAAATATGTAAACAATAGCACATGGAAAAAACAATAAATAGTGATACTGATGTACTAGAAAGAACTGGAGGGAGATTCACTAAGGTGTGATAAATGCCTATCTTATTCTATGGAGCCAATTCACTAAGATTTCTAGAACTTTGGTGATCTTAGTGAATAGGCTGTTTATAATTACACAGGAAGAGGTGAAGAGGTGATATCACTGGAGAAGTCATCTCCACTTTATCACCTCTTTAGCATGCCTTAGTGAATTACCCCTCTGGAGTAATTCTGGAGTGTACCAATTGTACAAAAAACAAACAAACAATCAGCAAATACCCATTTGGTTCCTTTAAATGTCTTGAACACTAAGGTGGTCTCTACATATTGAGGCACAATGAATTGAAGACCTCTCTAGCATTCAAGGGGTTAAAAGACACATTCAGTTCTCCTTCTTACACCATCCCCATTGTGTTTTGTGAGATTATATTACAAAATAAGGAAATGTTCATGTGACTGACTCAGTCACTGATTGGCAAATCCTCATTGTTATGTGCTTAGAAATACACTCACACCTTTTTCTGAAGAGGTTCTAGACAGACTCAGTAGAAGAGAAACAGAAGAAAGAATAATTTTTTTCCGGTTACTTGTGAGTTTTATGACTTTTGTATTATATGTATTGATTGATCAAACAGAAAGAAATGTGTTTGATTGTATGGCCTTACGCAACCTGCTTCATCACCTTGGATGATCTCCCAGTGGCCCCATAGACTGCTTGGCAGATCCTTCCTACTGCTTTAGTGGGTTCTGCATGAAGTTATCGCTGGGAATGTCACCATAGCCCAGTACTGTACCTTCCACCAAAAGTGACAGAACCAATGTAGTATCACACATGTGAAAGGGGTCTTAGTGAACCAGCTCTTTGTTTTCTTGCTAAAGCTCTTCATGGTCTAGTGTCTCCTGCAAAATCTTATTTTGACCCATATGGGAGAAGGAAAATATTATGTGCCATGCTGCTTATTCTAGCATATCCTACCGTTACTATATAAGAATTACATTCTTAATATTATTTTAATAGCACTAATTTTACCACTCCAGAATAATAAACATCTACTTACCAATGAAATTATGCATGTGTATTTATCAATTCATCATTTCCAAACATTAGGTTAATTCTGGTGTATGCTATTTTAGCTCATTATCTTCTCTGCAAACACCTCCCCTACCAGAGGTTTTTTCCCTCTTTCTCTACCTCATCCCCTTCAGCATCTAGAATTGATCTCTGGAGCAATCAGGAAGCTGCATGATAGACTTCAACTTCAACAAGTCAATTATATTAGGTTGTGGACCCAAATAGTGTGCATTTAATAAAACAGATTATTGTACCATATGCATCAGAAAGCATTGTACACTTCTCAAGCATTCAAGGGGTTATCAATGGAAGTTTTTGGACTTTTTTATTTCTGATGGTTTGCAACAGTATTCCTCCACTTTTCTTTTGAACATATGGCCCCATAGGGTGGAATGCAAGAAAGTGGAGCATTTGCTGTTTTTGAAAGCCATAAACTGATATGCTATTTGTGTTTGCTCACGTTTTGGTGCAAGTGTCATACTAGCACCTTGATGCTGAATAGCACATGCTCCTAAATTAAAGTTAGCCAGACGTATGAAAATGTGTGCTAATTGCTTGGCTGAATCAGGTACAATCGCTTATCCTCTCACAAAACAGAAAACATTTTAGCCACACCCACTTTTTGAAATGCATTTGCTAAAAAAAATTAACAACAGTTTGCCAATACAGAAAAAACATGCAATTCAGTAACATTTTGTTGCTAATCATTTTGCCATCAAAAGTACACTGTGAATGACGATTGTGCACATTTCTTACAGTCTAAGTATAAAGACAAAAGGGTTGCAAAGGTTTTATTTGTTTCTATGGTATTATTAGTTTACCCCATAATTGCAATGTCTTTGTTTTTGTATATATTTTCCCCATAGAGTGCTAAAGCAGATCTTTGTCTAGACCTTTATCAGATAAATGTCACAGTATAATGAGAAAGCCTACAGAAATGTAAGTATTTATGTTGTATTGATCCATTTTGTCCATTATTTGCAGGTACCAAAAATTTTCAAAATGATGCGTTTTGGCACAGATGTGGCTCTAACACTGGGTGAGATGGATATTTTTCTTTATTAATCAGAATAACTATATTTTATCACACATACACACACACACATCTATACAAACACATACAAACACACAGACACAGACACGTGTACACTCACACACATGAATTCACATAATAGAAAAAGTCATTATACTTAATATTTATTGATTCACTATCATCAGGCATAGTGCAATGTGATTGGAGGAAACCAAATGTAGTACCAGCAAGAAAAAGCACAGAGGCAAGCAACAAAACAGATAAAGGGATTGGAAGATCTGAGTTAGGAAGAGAGACTAGACACACTGGGGTTGTTTATATTAGAGAAGAAGAGACATATAAGGGGTGATATTATTGCCATTCACAAATATAGTCAAGGTCAATACAAATAAATATCCAAGGAACTAGTTACTTAAAGAGCAACAAGAGGTCATCCAATAAGTTATATATATTTAAAGTTATATTGACTACAACAAAGGCAGGATTTTTTAATGTAAGGGCAGTAAACTTTTGTAATTCTTTTCTTAGGATGCTCAGCTTGCAAATACTGTAGTTGCTTTCAAAAATAATGGATAATGTATACAGGGAACTATCCAACTGCCATTTGCAGTCAGGAAGGAATTATTTATTTTACTCACTTGGGGCTTAATTGGAAATGGCTTCAATATTTTGTTTTCTTGCCATCCACTGGATCAACAGTGGTGATATAGCATTACATAGTAACATAGTAATTTAGGCTGAATAAAGACACAAGTCCATCAAGTTCAACCTTTGCCTCATGCCGCAATGACTGAGAATTCTATAGCTTGCCTGCTACCAAATAAGTTAGTCTTTATCAGACCTTCCTGATTTGCCTACTGATAAACAGTATAGTTCTGTGTGTTCCCTTTTGAAAGACATGTATCTAATCTTCTCTTAATTGTATCCATTGTATCTGCCATAACCACCTCATTGGGCAAGGAATTCCACAATTTAACAGACCTTACTGTAAAAAACCCCTTTCTCTGCTGAAGTCTAAACCTCCTTTCCTTTAATCTCAAGGGGTGTCCCCTGGTCACCTGATCAGGCCTTGGAATAAAACAGCTCACCACAGAGATCCTTGTATTGACCTCTCATATACTTGTACAATGTGATAAGGTCTCCGCTTAGTCATCTTTTCTCTAGAGTAACTAAAACCATTCCCTTAATTAATTTTGTTGCTCTTTGCTGTACCCTCTATAGTTCTAGTATACCCTTTTACAGAACTGATGCCCAAAACTGCACTGCATACTCAAGGTGAGGTCTTACCAATGATTTGTACAATGGCAAAATAATGTTATCCACTCTTGCTTCAATGCCTCTTTTTATGCAAGACAAGATTTTGTTTGCCTTTGCTGCTGCTGTTTGACATTGGTCACTGTTTCCAAGTTTGTAATTGACAAGGATACCCAGATTTTCTCTAGCAATGAGTCCCCTAAAATGATTCCATTAAGTTTAAAAGTAGCCTTGGGATTATTTCTTCCCAAATGCATGACTTTACACTTCCCTACATTAAACTTCATATTCAATTTGTTTGCCCAGTCTTCCATGTTATGTAAATCCCTCTGTAGAGAGCAACTATCCTGTTCTGAATTAATTACCCTGCATAATTTAGTGTCATCTGCAAATATTGATATTTTGCTTTTTATATCTATTTCCAGGTCATTTATAAACATATTAAAAAAGCAATGGACCTAATACTGAGCCCTGAGGTACTCCAATCTCCATTTTAACTGTATTGGAGAATTGTTCCCTATCCTTCAACCAGTTTTGTATCCAATTGCAAAGGTTATCTCCTAGCCCCGGTTTCCTTATTTTATACACCAGCCTTCTGTGTGACACTGTATCAAATGTCTTTGCAAAGTCTAGATATATTACATCAACTGCCTTGCCATTATCAAGGTTGCTGCTCACTTCCTCATAGAAGCTAAAAAGGTTAGTTTGGCATGATCTAGTCTTCAGAAAACCATGTTGATTTGTGCTAATGATCTTATTTTTTTGTGTTGGAATCCTGAATATAGTCCCACTACAGAGGTCAGACTCACAGGTCTATAATTTCCAGGTTCAGTTTTAGTTCCCTTCTTAAATAGAGGCACTACATTGGTGCTTCACCAATCTTGTGGCACTGAGCCTATGGTGAGAGAATCTTTAAAGAGTAAATATAGGGGTTTTGCTAACACTGCACTGAGTTCCTGAAGAACTCTTGGATGTATACATTCAGGACCCAGTGCTTTGTTATTCTTAATTTTGTTCAGTCTTCCCATGACATTGTCTTGAGTTAACCCAATATCTGTTAATTGTATTGTTTTATTAGTTACTTTTTGAGGCACTTCTACTAGGGATGAGCGAGCACCCCGATGCTCGGGTGCTCGGGTGCTCTGACCGAGCACCCCCTGATGCTCGAGTGCTCGGCCGAGCACCCGAGCCCCATTCAAATGAATGGGAGCACTCGAGCATTAAACCAGGCACCCCCTGCTCTGATGAGCGGAGGGTGCCTGGTCAATGTCCCCCTTCATCTCCGCTATGCCCCTCTTCCACAATGTCCCCCTTCATCTCCTATGCCATAGCGGAGATGAAGGGGGACATTGTGGAAGAGGGGCATAGCGGAGATGAAGGGGGACATTGTGGAAGAGGGGCATAGAGTCTATGCCCCTCTTCCACAATGTCCCCCTTCATCTCCGCTATGCCCCTCTTCCACAATGTCCCCCTTCATCTCCTCTATGGCATAGGAGATGAAGGGGGACATTGTGGAAGAGGGGCATAGCGGAGATGAAGGGGCACATTGTGGAAGACGGGCATAGCGGAGATGAAGGGGGACATTGTGGAAGAGGGGCATAGAGTCTATGCCCCTCTTCCACAATGTCCCCCTTCATCTCCGCAATGCCCCCTTCATCTCCGCAATGCCCCCGTACCGCCATTCCCTGGTGGTCCAGCGGAGCGTCTTCGGATCTGTGCCTCTTCCGGCACAGATCCTCTTCACCCGAACATGTCGGGCGAGCACATGGCGGTACTCGTACGAGTACCGCCATGTGCCGAGCAGAGCGATGCTCGAGCCGATCCGAGCATCGGCCGAGCACGCTCGCTCAACACTAACTTCTACCATTCCTTGCTCCCTTGTATATACTGATGCAAAGAAAGTGTTTAAAACATCAGCCTTTTCCTTATCCTCACTACTCAACTCACCCATCTAATTTTTTTAAAGGTCCAATATACTCCCTCAAGTTTTTTGCTATTTACATATTTGAAAAACTTTTTTGGATTGGTCTTGCTTTCCCTTGCAATTCGTGTTTCATTTTTTATTTTTGCTACCCTAATTGCCTTTTTGCAATCTTTGTTGCACTGTATTTTAAGAAAGAATGTTCAGTTTCTTCAGACTTAAATAGTTTGAATGTTTTTTTTCCCCTTGCCATTTCCTTCTTTACATGTGCAGTTAACCACATTGGCTGTGACTTACTTCTTTTGCATTTGTTCCCAATTGGTATATACTGTTGGGTACATTTCTGCAACCTAAATTTGAATTCTGGCCATTTTAACTCAGTATTTTTGCCTTTAAATAATGTATCCCAGTCTATGTGTTGCTTTGAAGCCTGTAACAATCTGAAGTTAGCTTTTTTAAAAATTAAGAGTTTTGGTCAAACCGATACAGTTTTGCTTTACCAGACTAATCTCAAATGTAACCATGTTGTGATCACTGTTTCCCAAATTTTCACTTACCTTAACATTAGCTGGACTAGATGTATGCATGTCTCTTTTCAGCATCATCAACTATGTTGCTATATTGCTAGGTTAGATACTTACATACATTTAGCTCAACCTGATTGCTTGTATCAAGCTTAAGAATTATCCTCACACATGGGCATATTGGGAGCTATGTTTTAACCCATCAAGTGTCAGATGGTTGCACAAAGCATTACAAAACACTGTGTTGCTCTGGCAGCCAAAGGGTTAATTGTTACCGTGGGACAAATTGGTATAAAATAAAGTATAGGGTTACACCCGATCATTCTTATACTTGTGGTGAACCACTGCTGAGATAGGCTGTTAGTACACATTTAAAGAAAATTAAATACTTAACATTAAATATCAGACTGGTGCTTGCATCAGAATAGTAGCCCTATGCCTGAGTGCAATGCATTGTCCTAAATACATGAATTGACACTCAAGTAGATGTAAAATAAAATTTTGCCAATAATACAGTTAAATAAAAAAAGATGGCCACAGATCATATTATGTAAGACACAATGAACGCAGATAATTGGGATCGTCACCCCTCACTATTTCTATTCATTACATATTAAAATTAATACATTTAAATAAATTATAGTTTGGATAATTTTCATTTCAACACTATGGCACAGTTGGTTTGGTCCAGTACTGCAACTATTTTGCTTGATGAAAAAGGCCCTAGGGCCCATATTTATAAACCCAGCCTAGAGTTATTCTAGAACAAACCAATTGCACCCTAGTAGTGTTGAGCGAGCGTGCTCGGCCGATGCTCGGATCGGCTCGAGCATCGCTCTGCTCGGCACATGGCGGTACTCGTCGAGTACCGCCATGTGCTCTCCCGCCATGTTCGGGTGGCGGGGATCTGTACCGGAAGAGGCACAGATCAGAAGACGCTCCGCTGGACCACCAGGGACTGGAGGTACGGGGGCATTGCGGAGATGAAGGGGGCATAGCGGAGATGAAGGGGGACATTGTGGAAGAGGGGCATAGACTCTATGCCCCTCTTCCACAATGTCCCCCTTCATCTCCGCTATGCCCCTCTTCCACAATGTCCCCCTTCATCTCCGCTATGCCCCTCTTCCACAATGTCCCCCTTCATCTCCGCTATGCCCCTCTTCCACAATGTCCCCCTTCATCTCCTCTATGGCATAGAGGAGATGAAGGGGGACATTGTGGAAGAGGGGCATAGCGGAGATGAAGGGGGACATTGTGGAAGAGGGGCATAGCGGAGATGAAGGGGGACATTGCGGAGATGAAGGGGGACATTGCGGAGATGAAGGGGGCATTCAGAGATGAAGGGGGCATAGCGGAGATGAAGGGGGGCATTGACCAGGCACCCTCCCCTCATCAGAGCAGGGGGTGCCTGGTGTAATGCTCGTGTCGCCCCATTCATTTGAATGGGGCTCGGGTGCTCGGCCGAGCACTCGAGCCTCAGGGGGTGCTCGGTCAGAGCACCCGAGCACCCGAGCATCGGGGTGCTCGCTCAACACTACACCCTAGGGGAAGAATAAAAAACCCTGTGTTTTTTTAACTCTTTGAATGCTAGAGAGGTCTCCAATGCATTGCTTTGTGATGTGTTAGAGACTACTCTAGAGTTCAAGGGGTTAAAAATCTATCTTCAAGTGTATGGGAATCTAGGAATTTTTACTTGTCCCCTATGGTGCAGATAGTTTAAGCCGGTTTTTGTTTATAAATTTATTAAGATTTAGTGAAGCAGATCAATGGCAAATCAACTGCATCATGTGGCCAAATAAAATGAAATTTAATGTAAATAGGGCTTTCACATCCTTTAATGCTAAGGACTCCAAACTCATTGTGAAGCAAAACACTGGACACTCACTGTAGCATTCATGGGCCTAGGTGCACTAAAAGTTGATGTGGTGTCAGTATGATATTGTCGATGTGTTCGAATCACTCCGACAATTTGCTCTGAACACACATCGACATATTCACCAAAATTGTCGGATGGAAGGGGAGGGTTGGAGAAGGTCCCTATTAGCATACAGGATTTTTGAAGTGCTGTTGGTGTGGAAGGGATCTCCTCCCCTCACACATCACCAGCACTACGACAATCCTGAACATCATTCTCTGTGCTTACCTACCCAGCCAGTAGGGGAATTCAGAGAAGGTTTTCAGCACCATGGACAGTATTGAATGCGATTGGGATGTGCATTGCTCACCCCTGTGGCATTCTGCGGCCGCCCCCTTACCACCGAATACTACGTGTATCCAAGTCGTCACACGTCTTTGCAACTGTTTCGAGGGCTATGTGCGTAAAAATGCTGATCAGTGTGTTTTACCAGAAGACTGCAAATGAACCTCTTCTCTCCATAGCCATCTATTAACATCACTTGCATGATGAAAATAAAAGCAAAGCACACACATAATGATGTCACGTGTACCCTCTTCTGTATTGCAAAAAATAAAAACAACATTTTGAACTAATAAAATGTGTGTTTTGCATCACTGACACATCTATCCAGAATACATGATGAAGAAACACTGATAAATGTATTTCTGATATTTTTATTTTTTAGTTATGTATTGGTCTTTTTGATTAATGGATTGTCCTGCACTCTTCTCTGGTATTCAAAGCCTTAAATATGTTAAACCTTTGAGTGCCAGAGAGGTATCCAATGCATTGCAAGGCAATGCTTTAGATACCTATCTGACACTCAAAGGATTAAAAAGACTGAGTAATCTAGAACAAACCAATTGCACCAAAGGGGACATGAAAAATCCACAAATTTAAAATGATTTAAATGGGGATTTTAACCCCTTGAGGTCTCCAAGTCACTGTGAAATATTGCACTGGAGTCAGCTCTAAAAAAAAAAAAAAATCAGCAATGAAAGTGAATATGTATTTGCCCCTATTTTGCAGCTGTTGCTCAAAAGTGACTCCAGTGCTTGTTAATGGATCAATCCCACAGTGGGGACATGTACAAATAATGTTCACTCAAAAACAGGCACCAGAATCAATTACCTATCCGTTTACTTGCCTAATGGTTATTTATTTAGCTATTTATGCTGAAAATTCTCCTCTTAACATTGCTTGTTTCAAGTACAGACAAATGGGTAGACTATAGGTATTTTTGGGGTTTACTTTCATCTACACCATCTGTAATGCCATATATTAAACAATTCACAAAGGAAATGGTCTACTATTGCCACATTTTCCTGTACATGCTATGAGACAGGTGTAAGGACTTGGAGCTCACTGGCATTAAAGTCTGTCATTTCCGGACTTCTGTAAGAAGAATTGCAGCAGACCACATGGTAACCGGAAGGACAGGTGCACAGACTTCATTAATCTGCCCGTCAGTCTCCTCAGATGAAAGATTTCTTTAGAATGCGGCACTTTACAGAGGTAATACATGTATTAGGACGCTAGTCACTATATGTTTAATAATTCAACATAGTAACTGAAAGTTTCTCTTTAAGGATAAAATAAAGACATGCCAAATTGTACCTACATGATTGTCTCAGTGGCCTTTCACGATGATGCACAATAGGAGAGTAGTTGGAATGATGAGTTATAATGGTGCTAACCAAAACTTACAGCAGAGCACGTAACATGGTACCATTATATTTAGTCATTCCATTCACATCTACTGGTCACTGAAATAGAAGTCACAGTGGGGACTTTAATATTTGCAACCTCATTTTGCCTGTCCATAGTATGCTCAGAGAAATTACATAAAATCATGCCATTTGCTTTATCCCTTGTTTTATACATTACATCAAAATGTAGTGGAAAGGAGTCACCTGTAACATTCATAGACTGCATCACTGAACTCACCTGGACACAAATGTTTTAAGAAGAGATATTTTTTGAGTAAGTGGCATAGCAAATTGACAACAGACAGACACAGGACTGTAAAAATGATTTCATCACCTTATTTGAGCAGGACAGTTTTTGTACGTTCACCCCACTGAATAATCAATTGGAACACAATAGATGAGTAATGGCAATGATCAAATAAAAGTGCTCAGTTTAACCCCTTAACTACCCTTAATGGTCCTGGTACATCATGGGTAAAAGTGACTGAACGACCCATGACGTACCAGGACCGTCATGGATTTCAGGGCTCCCAGCGCAGCTGCACGCCGTTCAGGGAGCTCTGAGTCGGATCAACAAATAAAAAAAATGCTCTGTGGTCCTTTAGTGACCGTTGCGTGCCTGCGCAGCTGGTTGTTAAGGGGTTAAGCACTTCTTTGAACACTTACGCCAGCAGCAGTTTTATTTGATCATTCCAAAGTAATTGTACTGCAGCTGACCATTCCAGTTAACCAGCTTTGATCAATCTAGTGATCAATTATAATGAAGCTGGCTAACGTATAATTCCAAATGCCTTATCCATTATCATATTATAACCCTTTTTTGTTCCCATTTTGGGAAACAATGCATTTCTCCCAAAAAGTTGCAGTTTAATTGGTTAAATGTCTATCATTTCCACAACCATATTCTATTTGGGTATTATGGGGGTTACAACTGGAAAGTCCTGCTAAAGGTTTGCCTCATGAGTCACCTTTAGCAGACAGACTGGTAATGCTATCATCATTGTCTTTTTTCTGGCATAATCCCATACTCAAATAGTACATTTCAACTTGTTCATGGACAGAAGATTTTTTCTACTACTTCTTATACAATGTATGAAGATACCAGCCAGTATAAAATTAAATTCTGCTTAGTTGTTCTTTTGCGTTTTAGGGGGTTACTAATTACTAATAAGAATATTGATGGTTTTGTAACTTCTTCTATTAACCCACAGGCTACTAATCTATATATATAAAAGAAGACTTTGTGCCTGGCAAAACACACCCAGGGGCGGCAGTAAAAAGGATTACTGCTGCCATTGGGTGATTCTGTGGGAGTGTGATTTTTGGCCTGCCCCCACTATCCAGCCCGCCCACCACTATCTAAGGCTGAAAAAAAAAATGGCTGCCACACACTCCTACACCACAGACACATGCACATGCCCTCCCACACACACACTAGCAGACACATACACACATATACACACATGCACGCTGAGGATGATGGGAACAATGTTCAAGCTACAGCTGGAAGGCCATGGTCCAATCTGTATTATGCAGCTTCTTCATTCCCTGTCTTTGAGCCTACACAGCTCTGCTAATTACTACAAGTGAGCTGATTTCTAAACAATCAGCAGGAGGATACTGGCTTGCTGAGAAAGTGGAAACAACGGCAGAGAGGTGATCAGGCAGTGCAGAGCAAGGCTTCAGCTGAGCTGGTAAATGGCAGAGACATGGATGTGACTGTATTTATATATTGCACAAAGAGAGAGAAAGAGAGCAGGTTGTTTGTCAGTCTGTCTGTAAGTAGAGGTGCCAGTTCCTGCAATCATCTCTATGCTGTACATAGCTCACTGTATAGCATGTATGACAAACTATTTATATATGGTCTGGCATTGTATAGTATACAGTCTGTGTATAAGGACTGGTACTATACAGTATAGGAGGGACAGTCCCTGTTTGACACCCAAATCCCTCTGCTCCTCTATTTAGGAGATCACACGGTGTGGTGTATATACAGTAGGCTGACCAGACCTCTCCTTTAACCGGGGACACATAGGAAATAAGCATATTTCAGGAGTGCACCAAAATCAAAGCAGCCCTGCAGTATGCATTTTTCATATGTGTCACTGGTTAAAGGTGAGGTCTGGTCAGCCTAATGTACAAGTGTATCAGATTGCTCCACATCAGTAAAACCCACGGTAATGTGGGTATAAACTTCTGTATATATCTGTTAAATTAGTCTGTGTAAAAAAATACTTTCATCTTCTTCTAAATCATTCACTTACAGAAAGAGTAACTTAACCATTTCAGTGCCAGAGTAGATGCAATGCATTGCTTACCCCCTGGCACTCAAAGGGTTAAAAATTCTCTACAATGGTCTGGCACTGTATAGCAGTGGTTCTCAATCTGTGCCCTCAGTGGCTATTAACAGGCCAGGATTTTAGAATTTCCTTTTAAGAGCACAGGTGAGTTAATCAATATGACTGAGCCTCTGATCAACACACTTGTGCTCTAGCAGTGAAATTCCTAAGTCCTGGCCTGTTAGTGGCCACTGAGGGCATGGGCTGAGAACCTCTGCTGTATAGTATACAGTCTGCATGTGTCTGTGTATAAGGACTGGCACTATACAGTATAGGAGGGACAGTCCCTGTTTGACACCCAAATCCCTCTGCTCCTCTATTTAGGAGATCACATTGTGTGGTGTATATACCAGTGTATCAGATTACTCCACATCAATAAAACCCACAGTAATGTGGGAATAAACTTCTGTATATATCTGTTAAATTAGTCTGTGTAAAAAAAATACTTTCATCTTCTTCTAAATCATTCACTTACAGAAAGAGTAACTTAACCATTTCAATGCCAGAGGGGATGCAATGCATTGCTTACCCCCTGGCACTCAAAGGGTTAAAAATTATCTAAAATACACCACCAGCCACGCCCCCAGTAACACCACCGAAAACACAAGTGTCCCTCTTTGGCCATATGAAATGTTGGGAGGTATGTTACTTACACTGCTCACACTGTATGTATTTATGTTCTGATTTGCAGCTGTGTGTCACTGTTTGTGTTGTCAGTGCATGTGTGTGTATATGTGTGTGTTGCATGTGTCTCTGTCTATCACTGTGTGTACCTTTCTGACACGTACACCCTACGCTATAATTCACTATCATAACATTTATTTAAAAAAAAAGAAACATTTCCTGCATAACATGACGGGCAACGCCGTCCCAAACTGCTAGTATATATATAAAAGAAGACTTTGTGCCTGGCAAAACACACCCAGGGGCGGCAGTAAAAAGGATTACTGCTGCCATTGGGTGATTCTGTGGGAGTGTGATTTTTGGCCTGCCCCCACTATCCAGCCCGCCCACCACTATCTAAGGCTGAAAAAAAAAATGGCTGCCACACACTCCTACACCACAGACACATGCACATGCCCTCCCACACACACACTAGCAGACACATACACACATATACACACATGCACGCTGAGGATGATGGGAACAATGTTCAAGCTACAGCTGGAAGGCCATGGTCCAATCTGTATTATGCAGCTTCTTCATTCCCTGTCTTTGAGCCTACACAGCTCTGCTAATTACTACAAGTGAGCTGATTTCTAAACAATCAGCAGGAGGATACTGGCTTGCTGAGAAAGTGGAAACAACGGCAGAGAGGTGATCAGGCAGTGCAGAGCAAGGCTTCAGCTGAGCTGGTAAATGGCAGAGACATGGATGTGACTGTATTTATATATTGCACAAAGAGAGAAAGAGAGCAGGTTGTTTGTCAGTCTGTCTGTAAGTAGAGGTGCCAGTTCCTGCAATCATCTCCATGCTGTACATAGCTCACTGTATAGCATGTATGACAAACTATTTATATATGGTCTGGCATTGTATAGTATACAGTCTGTGTATAAGGACTGGTACTATACAGTATAGGAGGGACAGTCCCTGTTTGACACCCAAATCCCTCTGCTCCTCTATTTAGGAGATCACACGGTGTGGTGTATATACAGTAGGCTGACCAGACCTCACCTTTAACCGGGGACACATAGGAAATAAGCATATTTCAGGAGTGCACCAAAATCAAAGCAGCCCTGCAGTATGCATTTTTCATATGTGTCACTGGTTAAAGGTGAGGTCTGGTCAGCCTAATGTACAAGTGTATCAGATTGCTCCACATCAGTAAAACCCACGGTAATGTGGGTATAAACTTCTGTATATATCTGTTAAATTAGTCTGTGTAAAAAAATACTTTCATCTTCTTCTAAATCATTCACTTACAGAAAGAGTAACTTAACCATTTCAGTGTCAGAGTAGATGCAATGCATTGCTTACCCCCTGGCACTCAAAGGGTTAAAAATTCTCTACAATGGTCTGGCACTGTATAGCAGTGGTTCTCAATCTGTGCCCTCAGTGGCTATTAACAGGCCAGGATTTTAGAATTTCCTTTTAAGAGCACAGGTGAGTTAATCAATATGACTGAGCCTCTGATCAACACACTTGTGCTCTAGCAGTGAAATTCCTAAGTCCTGGCCTGTTAGTGGCCACTGAGGGCATGGGCTGAGAACCTCTGCTGTATAGTATACAGTCTGCATGTGTCTGTGTATAAGGACTGACACTATACAGTATAGGAGGGACAGTCCCTGTTTGACACCCAAATCCCTCTGCTCCTCTATTTAGGAGATCACATTGTGTGGTGTATATACCAGTGTATCAGATTACTCCACATCAATAAAACCCACAGTAATGTGGGAATAAACTTCTGTATATATCTGTTAAATTAGTCTGTGTAAAAAAAATACTTTCATCTTCTTCTAAATCATTCACTTACAGAAAGAGTAACTTAACCATTTCAATGCCAGAGGGGATACAATGCATTGCTTACCCCCTGGCACTCAAAGGGTTAAAAATTATCTAAAATACACCACCAGCCACGCCCCCAGTAACACCACCGAAAACACAAGTGTCCCTCTTTGGCCATATGAAATGTTGGGAGGTATGTTACTTACACTGCTCACACTGTATGTATTTATGTTCTGATTTGCAGCTGTGTGTCACTGTTTGTGTTGTCAGTGCATGTGTGTGTATATGTGTGTGTTGCATGTGTCTCTGTCTATCACTGTGTGTACCTTTCTGACACGTACACCCTACGCTATAATTCACTATCATAACATTTATTTAAAAAAAAAGAAACATTTCCTGCATAACATGACGGGCAACGCCGTCCCAAACTGCTAGTATATATATATAAAAGATAATATTTGGACTGACCACAGTATGGTCTTTCTAAATATTAAAGATAAATTTGTGAGGGAGCCCTTTACAACATGGAGACTAGATGACTATATATTGAAGAAAGAAACAAACCACAAATTTATAGCAGAAAGAATAAAATATTTGTCTAATAATACATTTGGTGTGCATTTAATTAAAGGGATAGTAATACTTCGTTTTAACTTTATTTTATTTTGTAGGCATTAAAAAACATGAAGAATGATATAAGTCTTATCTCTCAAACCTTTATGGTTTAAGAGATATTCACAAGCAAAATTTCCCCCTCCCGCCCCTTTTTCCAAGTGTAAGCCATCTCTTATCAGATGTGAATCTGGTTGTAAGACCAGACAGATAACAGCAAGGGACAATCTTTGTATGAAAAGAATGAAAGCCCTCCCCCCCTTGACAAGTTTTTCAGCTTTTTCCCTTATCTTAATTGAAGATTGTCCCTTTCTGCAGTCTACCTGGGCACCTCCCTTCTGATTTGGCTGAACAGGGGGGGGATACTTTGTTTGTGAATATCTCTTAAACCATAAAGGTTTGAGAGATAAGACTTATATCGTTCTTCATGTTTTTTTAATGCCTACAAAATAAAATAAAGATAAAACGTATAAAAAGTATCACTATCCCTTTAAGCTTAAACATGATATAAATAAAGCACAAGGAAAATCACTGGCAGAGCTGTATATCTTGTTCTATAGATTAAAAAGTGAAAATAAATTAGTACCATCAAAGGTAAAAAGTGATTAAACTGAAATAATTATAGCGGAAATTAAGATAAAAAAGATGGATAAAATAATCAAAAATATGGTGATAAAATATTATCATAAAGCAAATAGAGCAAAAAATATTCTATGTAATAAATTAAGGGGAAAAAAAGTGAAAGATAGGATTACTATCATTGTGGATGGGGGGGGGATTTACAGGTCTCCCAGAGATATAGGATTGGCCTTCAATAGGTTTTATAAGGGGTTATATAATTTAGCAAATGATGTTTCAAAAGAGGAGTTGGAAAAATATTTGGTGGATGCATAATTACCAAAGATCCCTCCTGCACAGGTGGATTTGTTAAAACTCCAATTGTGTCAGAGTAATAGATGAATTACCCCAATTTAAAACACCGGGCCCGGACGGGTTTACTAATAAGTTTTATAAGCAGTATAAATATCCTTTAAAAGAACATCTAGTTGAGTTGTTTGGTGAATTGGCACATAACAAATGGGCACCAGCAGAGTTATTACAAGCAAATATTTTGCCAATTCTAAAAAGAAATAACAATCCAGTGGATTTAACCAGTTATCGGCCCAAATGTTGATGTGAAATTATATGCAGAAATTCTGGCTGAGCGAATGGATGTAATACTTCCTTCAATTATTAATAGAGATCAGATTAGGTTTTGTACCTAATAGATCATACTGTAACAATATCAGGTGTTTACTGAACACATTGGATTCTGTTCAGAGGTTGTGTTTTCCCCTCCTGATCCTGTCACTCGACGCAGAGAATGCATTTAATGGGGTCGGTGGGGTTACATATTTTCAGCCTTGAGAGCATTTTGTATGGATGGATGGATAATGGGTGCGATTTAGGCCTTATATAGCAGTCCACAAGCAAAAGTGGTTGGCTCTAATCTATGTTCGGAGTGGTTTGAGCTTGGAAATGGAACGAGGCAAGGTTGCCCACTGTCTCCAATATTATATATATTAACAATGGAACCTTTAGAGATATGTATAAGAAAAAAACAATAAGATTAAAGGGTATCAGATAGGTAATGTCGATTCAAAGTTATGTCTTTACACGGATGATGTATTGATTACTATAACTGATCCTGTTGAATTTCTTCAATATTTAATGAGATAAATTAAGGAATATACCAGAGTTTCTAAATACAAATTAAATATTGATAAATCAGTGGTGCAGTTTCATAACTTAGATAAACAGTTAAGTTTGGAAGTTAAAAAAAAATATGGTTTTGGTTATACAAAACAGGATTATAGTATCACGGTGCCCGTGCTCCCCTTGCGACATTCTGTCAGTCTACACTGTGCTTTACTCCTATTGGCTATTCTGTGCTTGTCCCGCCCAGTATGGCCTTTATATACTGGGTTCTGGCACCCCTCCGGTGACCTTTTGTGGTGTTCCTGTACCAGTACTTGTTCCTGCTCTCAGTATTCCCAGTGTACTGACCCGGCCTGCCTGACTACTCTGCATCTCTTCTCCTGCCTGTGAACCGACCCGGACTGCCTGACCATTCTTCTTCATCTGCTCCTGGGTACCGATCCGGCTTGGCTGACATTTCTGCTTCGTGTACCGACCCGGCTTGGCTGATGTTCCTGCTCCGTGTACCGACCCAGCTTGGCTGACATTTCTGCTCCGTGTACCGACCCAACTTATGTGACATTCCTGCTCTGGCTGCCTCTGTGTCGCCTTGGCAACATTCCTATCGGTTAGGCATTTGTGACGCTCCCGGTTGGATGAGACCTCAGGGCTAGCTGCTCAGTTGCCCAGTCCGTTCTTGTCATGGCAGTGCTCAGTTGTGAGTCTCCATTACTGCTACGGCAGTGTGCAAGTGGCCTAGTCTCCGTTACTGCTACGGCAGTGTGCAAGTGACCTTGTCTCCGTTGCTGCTCCTGCAGAGTGCAAGTGGCCTAGTCTCCGTTACTGCTACAGCAGTATGCAAGTGGCTTTGTCTCCATTACTGCTCCTGCAGAGTGCAGGTGGCCTAGTCTCCTGTTCTGCTATGGCAGAGTGCAAGTGGCCTAGTCTCCGTTACTGCTACGGCAGTGTGCAAGTGGCCTTGTCTCCATTACTGCTATGGCAGTGTGCAAGTGGTCTATCTCTGTTTACTGCTACGGCAGTGTTATAGGTTGCTCAGTTTCTGAGACTACTCTGGCAGTTCATGTTTGTCTGCTAACCTATTACTGGGCGTTACTTATCCTTAAGCTCTCTATCTTGAGTGAGCTCCATCACAGACCTCTCTTCACATGGGACTGTTTACACTTGCTGAAGACCATTAACCCATGCAGTACCGATACCCTGGGAATCCTTCGTATTCCGCCTGACCTGTGTCAGTATATTCTGTTATGGACTCTATGGTTATACTGGACCTGTGTAGGCATATGTATATGTAACCTGTCTTGTGTCTGTATTATTCTGTTAAAATATTACAGGACCTGTGAGGGTTATTACATTACTGTGTTTTCAATAAAACTATGTTTTATCCTAAACCACTGTGTCAGTGTGTCAAACAAACCGTTACATATAGTTACTTGGGGATAATTATACCAGCAGACTTTAAAAGAATAGTTGATATAAACTGTTTAAGCGTCTTAAAGTCAAAAAATAAAAATCTTAAAGAGTGCGGGCAAAAAGATATCGTGGTGGGGTAGAATAAATATACTGAAGAAGTATGTCTTACCTAGATGCCTCTACCTTTTCAGGATGTTGCCACTGAAATTTTGAAATAGTTGGCTTGACTTCATTAAGGCAGATTTTAGAAATTTTGTATGGAGGGGTAAAATACCAAGAATTATTTCTTACAAATTGGAAAAAACTTACGAACGGAGAGACATGTTTTCCTATGATTCACAGATATCATGTTGCCCTCATATGTTATATGATGTGAGTAAAAAGCAAAAAGTACCGGGTGACAGAGAAATATGGTATAAAATGAAGACATGGATGTATGGTATATCTGATCTGACTAATTTGGAATTTGGAACATTAACCCAAAGGAGTGTCAGGACGTTGTAAAGGAGCAATGCTGGATTGTAGAATAACTTAAGTCAGAATGGATAAAAATAAAAAAAAAAGGTACAGTATTTGTTATCTCCTGCTTTGCCAAACACATTGAGAATCTATCATTAAAAAAATGGCAATTATGTAACATATCGAGTGTAGAACAGATCATGAAGGGGGTAAGGAAGTTTACAAAGCTTGTTGCGAGTTATGGGTTTCCTAAATCTGAGATTTTCTGATATTTAATGGTGAAGGGATTCTTGCTTAAGCATCTATGGAATTAAAAGCAATTCTGGTAAGAGAAAGTCAAAAGAGACCTTTTTCCTATTGTTAATAATTAAATGATCTCTTGGAAGAGAACAAAGGGATTACTAATACTGTTTTGAGTAAATGGAGGAAAGAAGTAAATAAATAACAAATAACAACTGGATTAAAGTCTATTATAAAGTAAACAAGCATATACATGATCTTTAACTGGTAGAAAACCAGTTTAAATTGATAAAATTAGCTAAAATACATTCTCATTTTTTTTGAGTTTCAAAACTTTTATTGAGTAACATAAAGAAAAAGTGTATACAATGTAGTACAAAATTACAGTAGAATTCGCAAAAGAATGATATTGTCTAGTTTACAAAATATACATTTCTTAGGAATCGCAAATTTAAGAAGGACAAATTTGGGAGAGAAAAAACAGAAAGACCTCATGGTTGTGATGAGTAAAGCAAAGAGAATAATGAGATGTCTGCGATTGGTATTCCGCAATGGGTAGAGTTCGAACCCAATCGAGATCATAGAAAGAAAGGAAGAAGAAGTAAAAGAAGAAAGAGAAGTGGAAAGATAGAGTTGAGTGGAAGGGGATGAGATAGGGCAGTGGGATATGGGAAGTTAGGGAAATGTAGGGATGATGCATCATGAGAAAATTTGTAATACGTGTGTCTGTTAATTTACCAATTAATTAACTAACCAATCAATTAATCAATTATAGACCTCCTCCATGTTCAAAAATGCAAACCAGGGTGAATAAAGTTGTTGCAACTGATCAAAAAGACCTGTGGTCCTGAGGTAGAGACGTTCCATAGATAGGGTATTTCGCAGTCTGGTTTTCCAGTCCAAAATAGTAGGAGGTGTCTCCAACCTCCAATTAGCAAGGATACAAGCTCTTGCTCCTGATAGAGCCACAAGCCAAATCCTAAAAACAGCATCCAACATGTTTCCAGGAACTGCTTCCTCTGGCCAAATGTTGAGTAACAAGATCTGCAGTAAATAGGGGGAAATGCTTCCAAAAGGGCTGTATCTTAGAACACAACCACCAGATGTGGTACAATGATCCGGGTTCTAGACCATACCTCCAGGATATGGAGGTGTAATCGGGGATGAATCTATGAAGGTGTAAAGTGGAGTAATGCCACCACATCATAATATAATAGTTAGTCTCCCTCAGCGGAATGGGTGAAATGTGCATGGTAGTCAATCTGTGAGACCTAAACCATTGTATATCAGAGATAGGTATACCTAGGTCAGTTTCTCATAGCCTTTTGTGAAAGGATGGGGACAAAGAGGAGGGCAGTCGAATGACTTTACCTATGGTGGCGATACCTCTTTCTAAGGACCTATCTGTCAGAACTAATTTCCCAAAGGGAGACAGGAGTTGGGTAGAAAGCCTAAAAGAGTTTAAAGGACAAAAAGTGACAAATTTGAAAATAGCGCCAGGTTTTACCAGACTTTAGACCATAGTCCCTACATATTGAAGGGAAGGTGGAAAGAGGTAAAAGGGGGAGAAGATGATCTAAGTCTATAAGGCCTGCTTCTTCCCAGGCCTGAAAGTGAGTTTGATGTAAGCCAGTTGGGAATTCCGGGTTTCCCATAATAGAGAAGAGTGGAGAGGGAAAAGCAGATAAATGTATGTGTGTAGAGTATCGGTACCAAAAGGGTAAGAGATGATCAGCGACTATATGACGGGTCAGGGCTGGGGGAAGAGATTTTCAGGAAATCCATAGCAGATTGCAGAGAGACTACTTGCCAGTAGTGAAGGAGATCAGGTAGTCCCAAACCACCCATATTCACCGGACAAACCAAAATGTTGAAACTGAGTCTAGCACATTTGTGCTTCCCTATATAGGAGTTAAGAAGATGCTGTAGAGATTTAATAGATGACATGGGAACATGTAGAGGTAGGACCCTGAATATTTATAGTATTTTGGACAGCAAGATCATTTTTACTAAATTAATCCTACCTGTACAAGAGACAAAGATTTTGTCCAAAGAGGAAATATCCTGTTTCAACGTGGATTCCAGTCAATGCAGGTTGAACAAGGCAACTTGCCTCACATCTGGGGTAAGATATTTTAGCCCTGTCTCCACCCAAGAAAATGGAAACATAGACTGATGTGAACAGTGCAATTCGTGTGATACTCAAATTGGCATGATTTCAGATTTTTGGAGGTTAATCTTCAGCCCAGAAAATGAGACATAACACTTAAGGACCGAAGATAATTATTTTAATGAAGTAATAGGATCAGTGATGGTGGCTAGAATGTCGTCTGCGAAGCAAGAGATCTTAATTTCAGTTGAACCTAGACTTACCCCACAAATAAGTGCATTAGTGTAACGGTTTTGTAGGATACTCAGACCAGTAGGTTAGAATAAAACACAGTTTTATTAAAAGACAAGAAAGACTGCCCTCTATAGGCAATACAGAATAACTGAAATGAACAGTGAAGTACAGATGCCCTCTCAGGCCCAGTATACAGAGAAATAAATATATATACTGTCACAGGACAGGCATAGGTAACATACAGGGTACTCAATGGTTAAAGTTCATAGAAATCAATCAGTCTCTGTTGTAGTGTGTTTGACATGCCCATAAGATGGTAAAGGAGCGATCAGTGGTGCTAGATGAGAAAACACCAGTAATAGAGCATGACAGAGACTACTGCTTATGCTGAGCAGGGAACTGAGGCCAAAATACTCTGCAAGAGCTTAAAGAGCTAGAGCCACTCGCACCCCAACCGGTGCATGAACGGAGAGCAAGTGCACTGCAAGAGCTTAGGATAATAGAGTCAATAGCCCCCATGGTCATTGTAACGGAGACCAATTACACTGCAAGAGCTTAGCTGTATAGAGCCAATGGCACCCACCCGGTGAGTTTAACGGAGACCAAGGACACTGCAAGAGCTGAGGGTAATAGAGCCAATAGCCCCCACTGCAAGAGCTTAGCTGTATGGAGCCAATGCCACCCCCACGGGGGCTGTAACAGAGACCGACTACACTGCAAGTGCTTAGCTGGATAGAGCCAATGGCACCCCCACGGGCGCGGTACGGAGACCTAAGGCTCAGCAAGTGTAGTGGAAGGCTCAGAGTAGCGGAAGCAACGGCTCTGCAAGTGTTAATGGAGGCTCAGTGAACGGAGACAACTGCTCTGCAAGTGTTAACGGAGGCTCAGTGAATGGAGACAACTGCTCTGCAAGTGTTAACGGAGGCTCAGTGAACGGAGGCACGGCTCTGCAAGTGTTAACGGAGGCTCAGTGAACAGAGGCATGGCTCTGCAAGTGTTAACGGAAGGCACAGTGCTCTGTAAGAGTAAACGGAGGCCCAGAGTAACGGAGGCAGCAGGCTCAGCAAGAGTAAACGGAAAGGCCCAGTACACAGGAGGCAACGACACAGTCAGCCCTGCCACAAGCACAGCGGAAGTCAGAATGTCGCCCAGGCAACACTGGAACAGCACACAGCAGGAACACAGACAGGGCCAGCAATGTAGCCGAGTCAGGTCATGGAGCAGGAACGTCAGCTAGGCCGGGTCAAATCATGGAGCAGGATTGTCAGACAAGCTGGGTCAAATCACGGGGCAGGAACTAAGGAGCATAGTCAGACGGGCCAAGTCGGTACACAGGAAGCAGGAACACTGGAACACAGCTACACAGCAACACTGGCTCAGGAACACCACGAAAGTGCACCTGACTGGTGCCAAAGGCCGGGTATAAATAGGCCATACTGGGCGGGTCAAACAAGCTCAGCCAATGGGAGCACACCACAGCAAAGAGTGACAGAGTAAGATCACGGGCACCGTGATAATTAGCACGTACTGAGGCCAGCAATGGTTCTAAGGTAAGCACAAATAGCAATGGGGATAGAGGGCAACCCTGACGGGTGCCATTACTGATAATGAAGGGGGATGAAAGGATACCATGTACTGAGATTTTTGCAGAAGGAGAGACATACATAGAGAGAATTGCCCCCAGAAATTTGGTACCTAGGCCTATCCACTTTAAGACCTCCTTCATATAAGGCCAGTCGACTCTATCGAACGCCTTCTTGATGTCAAAGGAGAGTAATAGAGAGGGTTGAGGGTGTTCTAGGGCCATTTGCATCAGGGAGACTGTTCGAATGATGTTATCCCTAGTTTCACGACCTGGTATAAAACCAGCCTGATCTGGAGAAACCAAACTGGGCAAAAATGGTTGAAGACGAGAAGCTAAAAGTTTTGCAAGGAGATTTAAGTCATGATTGAGCAAAGAGATTGGGTGATAACCCCCACAATCCATGTGGTCCTTACCCAGTTTTGGCAAGACTACTATGTGGGTACAAAGGGAGTGAGGTGACCAAGGTGAGCCATCAAGAACAAAATTAAAGAAGGCTAGCCTGTGAGGTATAAGACCCTCCAGGAAAGTCTGGTAGTAGAGGGCATCAAACCCATCAGGACCCAGACTCTTACCCTTAGTTACAGATTTAAGTGCCTTTCTTATCTCTGCTTCTGTAAAGGGGATTTCTAGCGAAGCAGCTGCTTCATGTGTCAGACGAGGGACATTTGCTTGAAGGAGAAATTGAGATATTAGGGAGTGTTTCTGGATAGCAGTATGTGCATCCTCAGAATCCTTAAGATTGTACAGTGCTTTGTAAAGCCTGGCAAATTTGTCCCCAATGCTAGTATAGTTATGTAGGAGAGTACCGGATCTAGTCCGAATACCATATACATGTGATGACGCATGTGATTTCCTCACTAAAGATGCCAGGACTTTCAGCATTTGTTCCCTTTCATATAGTGCTGGAATCTAAACCACATATGGGACTTTATTGATTGAGCTTGAAGAATAGAAGCTAAATTAGCTTGTACTGCTGTGAGTTCTCCAAGAATATCAGAAGAGGAATTAGACTTATGTCTCGATTCCAAAGAAGATATCTGGGACATAATAGTATCCAATACTCTCCTTCTTTTCTTCTTCTTCCAACTGCCTAGAGATATAAAGGAGCCTCTAATGTAACTCTTATGAGCCTCCCATATTGAGGAAGGAGAGGCTTCTGAGGTGGTATTGAATTTGTAGTATGTCTCCAGTTCCCCGGTAATCCAGTCAACAACCTTCGAATCTTGAAGCAAGGACTCATTCAGACGCCAGGTTTGAAGGGGTTTCAGGATGTGATTGAAAGAAATAGTCAAAAAAATAGGAGCGTGATCTGAAAGTGTGATGGTGCCAATTTTAGGCTATCACGGTGCCCGTGCTGTGCTGGCGACATTCTGTCAGTTTTGCTTACTGCTGATGACTATTGGCTGGAGTGACTTTGTCCCGCTCAGTATTTGTCCTTAAATACTGGGCCTTGTCACTTCTCTGGTGCCCTTTCATGGTGTTTCCGTTACCAGCGCTTGTTCCAGTTCTCGTGTGATCTCTGTGTACCGACCCGGCCTGCCTGACTACTCTGCTGTGTTCGTTCCTGCCCTGTGTACCGACCCTGATTGTCTGACTACACTGATATCCGTTCCTGCTCTGTGTACCGACCCGGCCCGGCTGACCGACCCAAATTGGCTGACGTTCCTGCTCCGTGTACCAACCCGGCCTGGCTGACGTTCCTGATCTATGTACCGATTCGATTTGGCTGACGTTCCTGCTCTGTGTACCGACCCGGCCTGGCTGATGTTCCTGCTCTGTGTACCAATTTGGATTGGCTGATGCTCCTGCTCTGTGTACCGGCCCGGTTGGGCGACATTGCCTCTGTAATAGACCTGCCTGCGGTCCCATCCGGTCCTCGGTTTGGGTTCTCATCCGGGCTTCTCTCTGTCTCAGGACAGAGTCACTGATGTCTCAGTGCCATTCCTGCAGTCTAGTCTCGGTATTCAGTCTGTGTCGCGCTGGCGACATTCCAGTGATTGTCTTCCACCTGTGCACCACGGTACACTTGACCCTTCTTCCTGTCATAACGCTGAGGTTGGTCTTACTCTGGGCGCCTCAGGCTGTTCTCACGATCGGGCAGTCGACCTTGGTCTGAGCGTTCGTTAACCCCTTTGGGGAAGGTGCAATATTCCACCAGCTATTCTACTATGCAGTCTCCGTTGGGTACCCTTCTGGGCATACTTTCACAGTCCTCCGTTACTGCTACAGCAGTCCACAAGCTTATCCTGGGCCTCCTTTTACTACTGTGGTATTACTTGCTATTTGTGCACTCTCTGCAGAGTGACAGTTTTAAGGGCCTTGCGCTATTAGGGCCTGTCTGCATTCCTGGTCTAATAGTAACCCATTCATTGCTGCCTCGTTTGAGTATCACACAAACTTTACCTGACCTGTGTCAGTATATTGTTATTGCTGCATTGTAGATATACTGGACCCGTGTGAGTATATATTACTGTAACCTGTCCTGTGTCAGTACTATATTGTGCATATATATTACTGGACCCGTGAGGGTTATTGTTATACTGAGTTTGTTCAATAAAACTGTGTTTTCTCTAACCTGCTGTGCCTGAGTGTCAAATAAAACCGTTACATAGGCCCTGTGCAGCATATCAAGATGAAACTGGGAGATGAGAAAGTAATCCAATCTAGAGTAAGAAAGATGGGGGTGGGAGAAGAAAGAATAATCATTTGCAGTGGGAAAGAGGGTTCTCCATGTATCAATAAGCCCTAAGCCCCGCAGTAGTTTTATAGTTTTGTTAGGGGTATTTACATTATGTGATGATCGAGCTACAGAGTGGTCTAAGGAAGGTATAAGTCCCAGATTAAAATCCCCCCCAGAATTCTCAAACCATCAGAGAAATCTCCAAAAAGCTGTAAAATGTCCTGAAAGAAGGACAAGGAAGCTGGAGTAGGAGCATATATCTTCGCAAATGTCACCTTCGTTCCTGCTTAGTCACCCTTTAGGAAGAGATATCTACTTTGTTGATCTGCTTTGACTGCATCGCAGGTCCACTGTATATCTCGGCCCACAAATATTGCCACTCCATACTTTTTTTCAGGTGAGGAGGCAGTCCATACTGCCGGGAACTGTTTAGAGGTCAATTTTGGCTGAGAGTCCCTAGCAAGGTGAGTTTCCTACAGAAAAGCTACATCGGACTGCAACCTTATCAGATTCCTCATAACCATGGAGAGTTTTTCTGGGCTGTTAAAGGGATAGTAATACTTCGTTTTAACTTTATTTTATTTTGTAGGCATTAAAAAAACATGAAGAATGATATAAGTCTTATCTCTCAAACCTTTATGGTTTAAGAGATATTCACAAGCAAAGTTTCCCCTCCCGCCCCTTTTTCCTAGTGTAAGCCATCTCTTCTCAGATGTGGATCTGGTTGTAAGACCAGACAGATAACAGCAGGGGACATTCTTCTTCCTATCAGAACAATGAAAGCCCTTCCCCCCTTGACAAGTTTTTCAGCTTTTTCCCTTATCTTAATTGAAGATTGTCCCTCTGTGCAATCTACCTGGGCACCTCCCTTCTGCTTTGGCTGAGGAGTGTTACATCAGTAAAAGGGGCGGGAGGGGGACACTTTGTCATTGAATTACTCCTGAACTATAACTCTGACAGAACTGAAATAACACTCTCCAAAGTCCAAATACTATGATGATTAATTAGAGCTGCTTTTATTATGAAACATTAATATCCCTTTAAAGCCTTTAACGTTATAAGAGATTAACTCAAGATGTGGCAGTGGCATATTTGTATATAAAAGATGAACAATCAGATAACAGGCCTGAAGGAACACCATCCCATAATTGCGTCTAGGGAAGAGGGGGGAGGGTCGGATTGGGAAAAGTAGAGAAGAAAACAGATAAAGTTAGGCAAGAGAAGAGAAGGAAGAGGAAGGAAGAAGGAAAGCAGAATTAAAAGAGAAAGAGCAGAAAAAGTGAATAATGCGTGAGGACCTCTGTGCCATCTGAGTACAGCCGTGGCTGGAGTCAGAGGACACACATTCGAAGTGCGGTGGAAACCTACTTGTTTCCATGTATAGCTAACAGCCATATTGTAATGTTGTGGTAGAGAGGGAGAATAGACTCGCTACATTAGGCATGTGACCGGGCTAAATAGTGTATAAACCAGAACTCACTCAACATTAATAACTTCCTTCTGTATTGTTCAATTGTCTAAGGCTCATTCAGAAATATAGAATCATGACAAAGTGAAATTCTATAGTGCAAAGAACAGAAAAAAAAAATAAAACAATAGGGTCCGATATGCACCTCATGACAGATAAAATTGAAGGTGACCGAAGTTCTTGTCACGACTGTGCAGGCTTAAGCAAGTGAAGAAGCGACAATGAACTACCCACCCCCAAGCATTCTATAGAGTCAAGCCTTCCCTCCCACCTCCCACAATCATATATAAGCATATCCCAACAGGTTAGTCGTAACCCAATAACAACTGTCGACAGAGACAAGGAATCTATTGAGGGGTACCAAAATTGAGGCCTCCAAGAGGAGACTCAGAAGAAACATCAAGATGTCTCAATATTTTCCCTAGTGTATGAAAGTAGGGGGTCCCTGCTGGTGCTATCCGACCTTCATATTAGGGGTATAGGTAGAAGGCATAACAAAACATTGTATAATTAACATGGATCCCAGTGAGAAAACATAATCAAAATAAGGATGGGGTTCCCTATGAAGAGGAGCCTCAGGAGTCTGTGGCTCCACAGCAAATTAAAGTAACATGCCTAGATTCAAAGCATTAATCCAATATAAAACAAATTAGATACTTATCCAAGAGAGATGTGCAGGTTAGAAGACTGTTACACCATCTAAGGGTAAGTGACGTAAACCAGAGCAACTCAAATTGTCCATGAATAGAGTCAGTCTCAGGAGGTTGTGGTCACGCTGCAGGAATCATGAGAGTCTGCTGGTCTTGTCGTAAACTACCTTGATGAAGGCTCCGCTAAGCCTAGGTAGCTAAGGCTTCGGCAGCCACAGCAGTGTCCCTACATTTCTTGAATTTAGGTGGCATCACCACTAGATGCCAGCGCAGGGGTTGGTTAGCAGACAATTTCACTGTTTGATCTCAGGGAGGAGAATCAGGAACTGGAGGTAAAGTAATAGATAATGCTGGACAGAAATCTTCCACTTCTGAGACATCCCTCAGCTGGGCTGATTTCCCCTCATGCTGAGCAGATAGTTGAAATGGAAAACCCAATGATAGCTAATGCCCAGTGAAAGGAGATGGCCGGTCAGGGGTTTCAGTTGCCTGCGTTGAAACAGCGTATACGGAGAGAGATCTTGATAAATTTGTATTTCCACCCCAGCGTATTTGACATGGAGCTTGTTGCGGCAGGCATTCACAATAGCGTCTTTGTCCTTGAAATAGTGAAATTTACATATAATCTCCCTAGGCATATCTGAGGGGCCTCCCTTCGGACGAAGGGCCCTGCAAGCTCTGTTGAGGATAATCTGGTCGTCTGGTGATCTCTTCAAGAGTTGCAAAAAGAAGGACTGCATGAAGGCAGGTAAGTCTTGAGCAGGTGTCGACTCATGGACTCCACATAGCTGTAGATTCAGCCTCCGTCCTCTGTTATCAAGATCGTCCAGTTTGTATTGTAGTTGCCCAGTGGTATCTTGTTGAGCCAAGTACATCTGTTCCAAAGTTTGGAGGGATGTCGCTAGTTCAGATTGAGCATCTTTCACCAAATCCACCCTAGAAGACAGGGAGTGTATGTCACACTGGAGATCCGACACTTCAGCATGTAGAGCCGATTTAATGTCTTCCGACAAATGTTGGAGGTCGTCCTTTGTAGACAGCAGCACTAGAATCACCTCAGATATAGGGGGTGAGAGTGCCATGTCAGGAGCTGAAGAGTCCGCCAAGAACTATGTACCAACTGAGGTAGAGACGCCTTGCTCGTGGGATGGAAGTGCGTTGTGGCATGAAACTGAAGGTTGTGACTCCTTGCTAAAGTACAGAGAAAGTGAGCCTTTAGATTTCTTGGATGAGCCCGATTTTTTCCTAGGTGACATCAGGAAGTTAATCTTAGTTGTATGTGTCGAGTTAAACTCAAAGAGAATCAGTTGGGAGTCTGGAAAGTAGCATAAAGATAGCTGATGCCTGGGAGCTCTAAGTTCAAACGGCCATCTTGATTTGTCACCGGGAACACCCCTGCATTCTCATGTTTCTGATATTTGTTGGGGATGCGATAGAGAAGTAGGTACTTATATGCATGTTTGGTGGAGTTGTTTTAGGTCCAAGAATCTATGGGATAGTTTTTATTTTTTTATGGAACAAATTTAATATTTCTCTACCTAAAAAAACGGAAATAGCTTTTTTAAATTTATTCTGGCATATACTGACAACAAAGCAGGAATACTTGGTAAGAGGCTGGAAATAAAGTCAGCCTGTGACAATGTCGCAGTTTATGTCACAATTATTATGGCAGCTAAGGATGGAACGAGAGGTTAGTTAGTTTGTAAATGTAAAAGACAGAAAAAGCTTACAGCGCTAAATTAACCACAGTGAATACATATAGTGTCTAAAATAAAAGAAACAAATTAACTGACACAAGTGGCAGCAAGGAAAGAAAGAGAGGGTTCTCCATAACCCCCAATTATCAGGCCGAAACCCAAACGTGCAAGTGCAAAAAAAAGATCAATCCTGAGCTCTGTATCAATATGTGAATGTGTGCCCTAGCTTAGGCATATATAATAATCATTGCTAAATCTGAAAATAAACATGTGGATTTTGTTCCCATTTTGCCCAAAGTGGTATATGCTTGCCACCAAAGTCAAGGTACCCCATAATTGGCAAGTTCCTAATCTAACATGCCCACACAAGTCTGTTTAAAATAAAAACAATAATCTTGAGAAAGTTTGGAAACATGTTGATTTGAGCAAAGCCCCTTTAAAATGAAGTGTATGTTGAACTGATGAGTCCAATGTGTATGCAATTAAAAACACCTAACATTAAAAAATCTTTTATATCTTGAGAAAGGAAGGAGTCCTACATAGAAACTGGCACAAGAGGACTACAAACCTTACAAAACCTCTTATAAGCCAGAGAATATCACCCCCACAGGCCACTAGAGGAACAGCATCAGATACCATGCATGGTGTATGCAAGAACACATAGGCCAAAAATCACCCTTTTAAGAATTTTTAAGAAAAGTATAATGTTATATATAGTGTTGAAAGAAACTAGTGGAATAAATGTAAAGCAGCTCGAATAAGCAGAAGGAGATTTTGAAGAACCAATAGCAAAAGACAGAAAAATCTTACAGCGCTAAACTAACCACAGTGAATACATATAGTGTATAAAATAAAAGAAACAAATTAACTGACACAAGTGGCAGCAAGGAAATTATTGGGTACCTTGATGTTGGTGGCAAGCTTATACCACTGTGGCTAAAATGGGAACAAAATCCTCATGTTTATTTTCAGATTTAGCAATGATTATTATATATGCCTAAACTAGTTTGTAAATGTTCCTGAAAAAACTGAGATAGTGAGTGAGGAGGTAGTTTTAGAAGTTCTGGATTTAAGATAAATGTGTTTGGGGCCCCTGTACGTATTCCGTTAGCATCTTTTTATTCTGATGGTGTTAGTGAGGTCCTCCCCCTCTCCCTTCTTGGATGACAATAGGGAATGTATACTTTACTTTTTTTATATATTAAATGCTAATTGTCTATATAATGTCAAATGTCATTTGTCTATATTATTATGTTTTCTGTGTTAAATTAAGAATAAAGGGAAAAAAGAGCAGCAAGCAAATAGATCCCTAGCTGCCTGTGTCTTGCCAGTCAGTCACATGGAATTTTGGAGTATTTGGGGTCAACCTCCTTCCTCCCTTCTTCTCCCCAGAGTGCCCCACTGACTTTCCTAATACACACTTACACAGAACAAATGTCCTACTAAAAGATTCCCTAAACTAAACTTCAATTCCCCTCTCTATCTTCTCTAGCTCAAACAAGGTGCTGCACTCTCCTCTAACAAACACAGTATGTCATGCTGTGATAGACTGACAGACTTTTATATGGCTGAAGAAAACTTTTGTGTGGTGGAGAAATATTTTTCTTCTAATTGATTTCAATGGATGAAAAAGGCAGGAAAAAGCTTAAATTATTCGCCAAGCGGAAAGTGCCATTATTCACAGTTTTCATTTTAAGGTGAAAAATTTTGCCCATCCCTACTGAGTATATAATTCTGCTAGTCAGATTGTATTGTTTAGTATGTATATGTAGTTGTTTCATGTCCAAGTGTATTAATTGGACATACAGGAATTCTATGCCTACAGTAGTTTTATTGTGTGCACTTTTCTGCATATGTTATTATATATTACTGTGCCAACTGTATAGCTATAGGAGTACCCATTCCTCAGATTTTTATTTTATCTCATATTGATTTTAATAACCCCTTAGTGACAGCCGCGTCCGCACGCGGCTGTCACCTTAACGCCTGTCATTAAAAAAAAAAAAAATGCCAAATGATTCCGGAGTCCACGAACGGTGTGAAGCCACATGGAGACCCGGACTTCTGGGACTTACCAGGTATGTCCTCTGTCACTAAGCGACAGTTTTTGCGGGACGTTCCTGGTAAGTCCATTGTCTGGAAGGGGTTAAAGATGATATAATAAATTAATATTATTATAACAAACGTTTCTTCCTCCCTTTTTCTTAATTATCAAATGACCACCCAAATGGGAATATGTCTTTGAGCCCACTGGGTGTTTTTTATTTTATTTTCAGCATGTTGTGTTCAGTGACCTTGCTTCATCTGGGCATTTTCCAAATGTAAGCTTTAGGGTTGCAATACCTTTTATTGTTCAATTTTATATTAATTTTTTTAGGCAAGTAGACCACATGTAACGTGTTGCTCTTTGTTGTTCCCACGTGTCATGAATGGGAGGGGGAGTTTCATGTTTTAAACAAAATAATAAAATTAAATAATGTAGAGTCATGATAGATATGCCTCTGTTTAACGGATTATAACACTGGTTGTTGTCAGCTCACAAAATGACGGTGGGTAGCATCAGACTTTATTTTACTGTGCACTCAGAGTAATACCCCACACTGTAAATTGAGGACAGAAAGAGTGCATACAAGGAAATAGTTATGCACATTATCTGTAGCTAGAAATTAGATACATTTTATATTAGCAAGTATTTTAGCAGTATGAGAAAAATTTGTTTCTACATTTCTTAAAAAACAAAAAGAGGTTTGTCACCCCACTAGAGAAATGTTATTGATGCTTGTCTAGAGTTGTTTTAATTTAACCTTTCAGTGCCAAAGAGTTATTCAATGCATCCAAAAGAACTGCATTGGATACCACTGGCACTCAGAGGTTTAAAGATGCAATAAAGAAAAATCAAATAATGTGTAAATAAAAATAAACAAAGAATAATTGCATAAATAATTATGCAAAGTGCTCTCTGTGTACATCACGGAAAACAGACATATCCACTCTATAAGATTCAAACACAAACTTGTTTCTTTGAAGCAACTACTATTGTTAGATCATCTTCTGTTAGGCAATGAACTAATGTTGTCCACACCCGTAAGAATTATTCCTTGAAGCTAATGCAACTTGCAAATGAAGGTATTGGGGGAACATACTGATCTGCCAGTGCAGCTCATTTTCTGGACTCAGATGTTGGCCTAAAAATCATGGCAATGAATATGGGGTATGTGCAAGCATGTATGCTCACTTTAGTACATACCTGTGCACACTCAACAGCATTGTTCATACTTTAATAAGACCAAGCCTCAAACTCTTTTCTGTAACATCAGCAGGAAAATAGAGTAATGTTACTCCGATTTTCTCTGCTCCTAAATAGTGCATATCTTTACCCCTATCCTTCTTGGTTATAACCGCTGCTAACATTTCATTCAGAACTCAAAGCTAATGCTGCTCCTTCATCTGTCCTTCAATGACCTTCCCTTTGATCATTCTCTTCTTAAGGAGAGGTAACTGTTAATATGACACTGAAACTGATTGATTAAACAGACATAGGCCACATGGTAATTCATTTCTCTATACCTATAATTAGGAAAATTTCATGCATCACATATCTGGTGGTTTATGCATCTAGTAAATCATTTTACAAATGCTAGCTAGGAATACCTGACATTTAAAATATGAAGTGTATTAATGTTTATATGATTATGCCCCATTAAATGTTTCAAGAAGCTTACAAAAAACAGGGCAAGGTATTTTAAATTTGTATCAGTGGGAGGTGTTATTGGAGTATAATACTGTTCTTAATTCTGTCATGGCATACTACAAGTCTTGATGCAATTCTGGTTCTACACGACACATCATTAATATAGCTAGTTGGTAATGCCTACTAGAGAAGTGGTCCTCAACCCTGTCCTTCAGGGACCACTATTAGGCCACCGGCATTATACATTAACAGAGTGATAAAGAGCTGCTCATTTTATCTACATTCTAGTCCTGTTTGTCCAGATTACATTTTCAATTAGCTTGGATTTCTGTCACCTTCTAGAGCAGGGTTAGGCAACATTTGTCCCTCCTGTCTGATTGGGGATGACGGGTGCTGTAGTCTCCAACAGCATGCATATGTTCTAGAGGTAAGCTAAACATTGGGATCATTACCCAAAAAGGCACAGCAGAACAGCAAACTATTTATATTTAATTCCTCTCTCTTGATCTCCCCTCAAAAATAACAGTACAGACATTTGCAGCCATTGCTGTGTCCATTCTTAACCCCTTAGTGATAAGGGTTTTTTTACACTAAAAGACTAGAACAATATTGGCCCTTTTAGTATGCCATTGTTCAAACATATTTTAACTCTAATTTATTTACACACAAATGATATAAAGTTTTTTAAGCATAAGTAGGGCTTTCTTTTGATACCACATTTATATATATAACCCACAATTTGATTTGATAATAATATAAACAAAATGGAAATAAAATTAAAAAATAATTTTTAACAGGGATTGGATAAAATGTATGAACATTTGTTCTTACCTCCTAAGTGTCCCTTTTAAAGGGGGGTAATGTCCATCTGAGATGAAAATCCTTGTGTCCCTCTTTCACTCGCTGCCATGCCTGTTTTAGGAGATCAGACACAGCAATAAAACTCACATTAATGTTTGGTTAAACTTCAGCATATGTGTTTATAAACAATTCTGTCTAAATAAAATACTTTGGTCTTGCTCTAAATCATTTATTCAGTAACACAAAAGAGATAGTAATAGGTCATCAAGTGACTTACCGCTTGTCCTACCACCTGCACCACCAATTAAAATAATAATGACCGTCTCTTTGGCCATTTTCCCTGTTAGGACCTCTGTTCTGTGCTTCTCTCTTCCTCACAATCACAGTGAGGACAAAATAGATAGAGAACATTGACAAAGGCAATTTTTACATTTGCTGCCTTTGTCATGTGGCTCCATTGGCACATGTGAATGCTAGCAGTGAATACATGTGTGGGGCCACCAGGTAAAGGCTTACACTGACTACTCAAGACCTAGATCAGTCTGTTACAGCCTCTCCAGTATAATCACAGTGCACCTTGAGGCACATTGAGATCATTAATTCTTGACATGCTAAGACCATCATCCTTCCTAAAAGAACAGATTCCTGTGATGGTCCTGGCACATAATCGGCATTAACAGCTTAAAGGAAATTGTTCAGTAAGTAGCCCTCATTGAGTATAAAACCTTCAACGATGTTTGAGTCTGACATGACTGCCTTAGTGCATATATCTCCTGGATGTCTACAAAACATACAGTGTGAAACATCTGATGGCCTACCCCCATAAATAAAAGTTGAACCAATGCAATCAAGAGTAGCAATGCCTTGTCAAGGATCCCTACAACATCAGTGCACATGAGGAGGGACAGTTTCCAACACTATGAACAGGAATATTTTGACTTCAGACACTTTATTTTTTTGTGAATGTATTTTACCAGGAAGAATACATTAAGATTATCTCTCATTTTCAAGTATGTCCTGGACTCATTCTATCTACCTCATAAGGGTAAAATATGACTTTTCCAGGACTAGAACCTGCTTCCTTGTGTTTGAACAGATTCTACAGCTGGCACATTAATCAACTGAGCCATCTCACTGGCTTACAAAAGACTTTCACAAACTGTGTATGTCCTTATTTTGAGGATTTAGTGAAATAGAGTTGAGATAATTGATCAGTTTGCAGTTCTGGAGAAAACAAGACACATCATAGGGAGCCAAATAAACATTCTCAAAATTGCCACCGATTTATATTGGACTTTTAACCTCTTGAATGCTATCAAAATCACAATGCTTTGGAAACCTTTCTACCATCAAGGGTTTATACGCTCCATTTCGACCAACAGGAATTTTCATTACCCCTTTTATACAGTTGGCTTGCTCCAGCATTATGCCTCCTTAGTTTGATAAATAAGGTTCAATTATCATTCTGTATAAAGGCAAAATAGGGCAATTCTAGTGCAAACCAAGTGCAACATGGGGCAAATATCCCCCCCATTGATTAAAAAAAAATATTTATATTCATTAATTGTGGGGGATTTTTATTGCTCAATAGCCTGCAGATGGCTTGTCCTGGAATTGTATCTCTTTGCTTCAAGATCCCAAAAATCTTTTAGGGAGAAAGTCAGACATGATAACGATTTATCAAAAGAGAAATGATCACAAGCAAATAAAGAATTAACCACTTAAGGGGCATGAATATATTGCACCCAAGGACAAATCAAATTCTATGTTTCACTATGTTATTGTTTAGTGCACCATCCAAGAAACCTGTATATTGTTACTTGTGGGTATCAGGTCCAATGCATAATTATATGCCAACTTTTTTAAATAGGGAAATATATATAAAAAAAAAAGTGAAACAAAATTAAAAAAAACATTTCTCTCATGATTTCACCTCAACTGTTACATGAAATTAGTTAATTTTTCATAAAATACCCCTTAAAAATCAGCTATGAAAACATACTCATATCAGCAGGTTTTCTGAATTTTGACATTAAGCGGTTAAAAGTGCACTTTAGTTTTTCTAAATGTTAAAGTTGATCTTTCTACTGAGAACAATTCATAAGCTTCTTCACAGTCAGAGGGAAACCATTCTGTCTTCAACAGTGTTCTCACCTCAGTGTGCACATTCATGGGATGGAGCTGTCACTGATAATAGCTTGTTCTGTGCACTTACTCTATGTGAGCTGCCAGATCACAAAGTGTTAAGTTTAACATTAAAATAGAAGGAGCCAGTTGGATTGGTTACCTTCACTTGCAGGGACTGCGGTTGTTATATACAGCCAGATCTGGGGTAAGATGCACTAAGGTGTGATAAAGAGGTGATATAGCAGAGATGACTTGTCCAGTGATACCACTTCTCCAAATCCTATGTTATTCTGTGGAGCCAATGAACTAAGATGTCTCCAACTCTGAAGATCTTAATGAATAGGTTCTATAGAAAAACATAGGAACTGAAGAAGTCATTTCCACTTTATCACCTCTTTATCACACCTTAGTATGTGACCCCCCAGGTCTCCTCACATATGGGGAGCTCTGTCAATGCAAAGATTTGAGGCCATATCTATATGGCCTTGGACATTCAGTCATACATAAAAGGGCCGCATAAATGCAACCTTATTGTCTTTAAGGAGTTAATCAGTAACAGACTGTTGACATTGAAAAAATCAAGGAAAAGTCTCATTATAAATTTGTAAATATTGGAACAAAGCACATACATGGAAAAATGCAATCAAGAAAGACTGGGGGTTATGCACTAAGGCATAATAAAGAGGTGATAAAGCAGATATGTCATATCCTGGGATATCAGTTCTTCAGTTCCTATGTTATTCTATAGATCCTATGCACTAAGATCTCCAAAGTTGGGAAAATGTTAGTGAATTTGCTCCACAGAATAACATAGGACTTGGAGAAGTGATATCACGGAAAAGTCATCTACGCTTTATCACATCTTTATCACACCTTAGTGCATCTCCCTGTCATCTCCACATTATCACCTTTTTATCACTCCTTAGTGAGTGGAGGAATTCTGGATAAAACCATATGCACACAAAATATCAGCAAATGTCCATTGATTTAAATGTGGATTTTAACTTCTTGAACACTAGGGTAGTCTCCACACATTTCAACACAATAAATTGGAGACCTCTCTATCATTCAAGGGGTTAAAACCCCATTTAAATCAATGGGGGATTTATCTTTGTTCTCTATGATGCAATACCCTAAAATTGCTTCTTACACAAAGCTTATTGCATTATGTGAAATTACATTACAAAATAAGGATATGTTCATGTGACTCAGTATCTGATTTGCAAATCTTCATTGTTATGTGCTAAAAAATAAGAGTCATATACCCACACCCTTTCTGAAGCTTATAAAACATGAAATTAGGTTCTGGATTGACTCAGAAAAAGAGAAGAGGAGGAAGGGAAGAAGGCAGATTATCTTCTATTAGGGGTGAGTTTTATTACTCTTGTCTTATGGTAGTATAATGTATTGATTGGTCCAGCAGAAAGAAAGTTGGTTGATCGTAGGCCTTTATTCATCCTCCACCATAACTTTTTTTAGAGAATCTGCTAGTGACCCCATAGGCTGCTTGGTAGATCTTCCTTTTTGCATCTTTAGCGGGCTCATGCTGTAACACAGTAAATTTGCATTTATGTGCAAGATAGTCATATTTTTGAGTTGCACCATAGTCAAGCACTGTGCCTTTCACCACTGGTGACAAAACCTATGTAGCATCACTTGAAAGGGGACTTAGATAATTAGATCTTTGTTTTGTTGGTAAAGCACTTAATCTCTTAGTGTCTCCTGCAAAATTTGATTATGACACCTATGGGAGAAGGAAAAAGTTTAATGGCATGCTGCGTATCCTAGCATAGGCTATATAAGAATTACATTCTTAATAATATTCTAATTGTGCTATTTTCATCACCCCAGAATACAAAGGATCTGTATATAAATGAAATTCTACATGCTTATTTATCATTGCATCATTTCCAAACACCAGGTTAATTCTGGTGTATCCTATTTTAGTACATTATCTTCTCTGCAAACATCTCCCCAACCAGCAGTTGTTTTCTCTTTCTCCCCTCCCCCCCATCCCACAGCATCTAGAAATTATCCCTGGAGCAATCAGAAGGCTTCATAAAAAGGCTTCATTATCAAAAAGGCACTTACAAGTCTTAGGTTGTGGACCCATGCAATGTACTTTTAATATAACATTTAGTTGTACCTTATGATGATATTATGTAAAAGGCTATTAGGGTGACAGTCAAATAATGCATTGCACAGATACAATCTTTTAGTTACTGGAAATAATGTAATCAATTTCAGTTTTTAAATTCAATATAAAATAGGCAAAATCATTTAATGTCTTTTTGTATAGTGATGCAAAAAATAATTTTTTTTCTTTTTTGTCCCAATGAGACTTTTATAAATGTTTAAAATATAGTTAGAACTGCAATTATTTTTGAGTTAATAATCCTGTTGAACGGAGACCTCTGCAGTGTGCCAGTGATTAAGGCTGATTAATAGGGACATAAGTATAAAGACAAAAGGGCTGGACATGTTTTATTTGTTTCTGTGGTACAATTAGTTTACCCTAGAATTGCAATATCCTTGTTTTTATATGTATTACCCATATAGTTCTAAAGCAGAGCTTCCATTGCACCTTTATCAGATAAGTGCCACAGCATAGTGAGAAAGCCTGCAGAAACTGAAGTATTTGTTATATTGATCCATTTTGCCCATTTTGTGTAGGTACCGAAAATTTCAAAATGATGCGTTTTGGCACAAGCGTGGCTCTAACACTAGGTGAGACTGAATTTTTTCTTTATTAATCAGAATAACTGTATTTTATCTCTTTCAAACACACAGACACATGCACACACACGTAATAGAAAGACCCTTATACTTAATACTAGTTACATGGGCCACAGTGCCACTGCCAGCCGGTCGCGGGGCAGTCATGTGCAGTAGAGACTGCCCGCGCCGCGGCTGATACAGAGCTGAAAGGTAACTGCGCATGGATAGTGAACTGTTTAAATGATAGATGGCAGAAAGTTTTTATAAATGGAACCTTTTTGAGTTATTCTAATGTTGTAAGAGGGGTGCTTGAGGGTTTAGTCCTGGGCCCAATGCTTTTAACCTTGTTTATTAATGATCTAGCTGTGGGTGCTGCAGAAATGGACATGATATATATATATATATATATATATATACACACTAAAAGGGTAACTACTTGAGGAATCCTCATTATAGAAATATTTAGGACTACTGATAGACAATCCAGGGTATTACATAAATGCATGGGATAGAAATATAATTCTATCTATATAAACCCTTGGTAAGGCCTCATCTTGAATATGAGGTATATATAATCGTTTATAGCCATTTTGGTAAGTGCTAACTCCAGTCAGTCGACTGTTATGAAAAGTGGAATAGAAATGGTTTTATTCTCCACAACTTTACAATTACGCTATTTTATACAGAAATTTACCCCTCCAGCACCTTTCCCCGACATCATCATTGTACTCTGAGAACTGATGGTGGTTCACAAGGGACAATTTTCAGTTAGTATTAGGAAGAACCTGTCCTTCTATGATGGAAAGCTTTTCCTTATACTGACTGAGAAAAGATTGTCCCTCATTGTAATTTGTCTGGTCTTGATCGTACTTCAGATCTAAAGGGAGACGGTATTATAATGGGGAAAGGAATGGGAGGGGGAAACTGCATAAAATAACAGTGTAATTGTAAAGTTATGGAAAATAAGAGCAGCAGGTGGCAGTACTGTTCCTTATGATGAACTCTGGAAATCATCAACTATCCTTTTAACATCAGATATAAACTGTTCTTAATGAAAGTATATAGTGACAGGTAAAAAAAATATTGTTAGTTGTGAATTTTCAGAAAATTTTCTTAGCTGTATTTATAAACTTGACTTTACTTCTTTATAAATCTGACCCATCATTGTGAACTTTACAGACAATTCCTAAACATACACTAATAAGGCTTTTTATACATCTCCCCCTATGTTACTAAGTTATTCACATGCACACACATCTAACACAGGCTGGTTACTTGTAAAATAATTGAGCACAGGAATTATCCTTACACCAAGGGCACATTGGAAGGTATTTTTAACCCTTTGTGAGCCAGAGGGTTCTCAATGCATTGCAAAGCAATATGTTGCACACCCCTCTGGTGGTCAAAGGGTTAATCCTTACAGTGTGTTGTGGATCGTGGCTTTGGGTGTATGTTGTGGTTTGTGGCTTTGGGTGCATTAATTTGGTGCAAAGGGTTTCACAATAACTTCTATGTTAAAGTTAAATCTAAATGCGAGTGTGAAAAAGAACTTCAAACCCATATACCATGTGCTTGCCCAAAAATGGAGTCTTTGTTGGGAGTTCCAATATGGGGTCAGGCCATGTGGCTTGGGAGTCCCAAGATGGCAGACCATGTGGCTTTAGAGTTAACAAAGACACAGGTTGGAGCCTAGCACAAACAGGCTGGCCTACGGTATACTCACATTCACAGACACTAGCACAGTTATTGGAACCAGCATGCATTTGCCAACAACTCAAAAGCCAACCAATTAATTTTAGGATATACCTAGAGAAGTTTGTTCTAATGAACAGTACCACAATTAACACAATAACAGCCCAGTACTAGCAATAAGCACTAATATTTAATAACAAACAATAATATAATAGTAAGAACAATACACTGTATATTATCAAATATATTTTAACTAAACACTTAATAATACTAAGTAGACACTTACTGCAGTGCAAATGAAACACAATATGCAACAACAGAAACTAAATATGTTGGTTACTTAGGGTGTTTTTCCTAGAAATATAGTATAAAAAAATAAAGCAGAGAAAGAGAGCTATACAGTTTTATACTTAAAGGGATAGTAATACTTAAAATGTAAAAAAAAATATGTTGTAGGGTTTATCCCCCTGAGTAAAACAAGAGTACTCCCACTGCTGAGAGGTCTTTCATTCAAAAGTCATTAATTTTCAAAGTTGAATTTTTTAGGTGCAATATCACAGTGGCCTGAAATTGTACAGTGGCACTGTTGCTACACCATCCTATGGAGATTTATGGTCAACTGACCAGAGTTGTCCATAGGATCGTGTAGCAACAGCGTCACTGTACAATTTCAGGCCACTGTGATATTGCACCTAAAAAATTCAACTTTGAAAAGTAATAACTTTTGAATAAAACACCTCTCAGCAGTGGGAGTACTCTTGTTTTACTCAGGGGGATAAACCCTACAACATATTTTTTTTACATTTTAAGTATTACTATCCCTTTAAAACTCTTAAAAGGACAAGGATGCAGGAAAAGAAGCAGGCCAGGAGACAATGTACTGGGCTACTTCCATTGGAAGTCAGGGTCCGGCTCTGGTCTGGAACAGTTCTTGGGCCTACGCACCACATGGAGGTCTGGCTGGATTTTGGTTTTTTAGTTCAATTTAAATTCTTTCCCATTGATTTGGGGAGGCTACCTGTAAAGGTCAACCTTTAACTAACAAATGGATTGTCATTACATGTAAGCCTGGCATATAGAGATGTGTTCTGTTGGTCAGTCATGTAAAATCATAAGAGCCTGCGTAAAAGTTCTACGCCAAGAAACGTCCGGCTTCTTAAAAGGAAACACAGGAATGTTAAAAGGGCTAAATTGCAGGATGAACTACGCCTGACTATAATCTGATTCTTTCATCCCTCCCGGGAGCCCTTGCTAGACTACAGGGAGGGAGAATAACAACAGGTGTTCAGTTTTTATTTTCCTCTCACCACCTCCCCTGCCGCATGCATATAAGAGGGTTTGTGAGAAAAGCCAAAAATTTGAACACCTCCCATATGCATCTCTATTACGTGCCTTAACAATATATCTACCTCCAAGATATTGTCAGGAAATTGGAAACCCAAAATATTAGCCATAAACCCAGGGGCCATTTGTTTATGGAATATGTGACAGTGGTTTGTACTGCTGTAGTTACTCTTTCCCCTAGACCCTCTCTGTGAAATGATGGCGTGTACCTTGCAACACTGTTACCTCGGCCCCAGTGTCTGCAAAGGCTAAAACCTAGGTGTGGTTAGTTTTCTTTCCCCACCCTACAGTCAAAGGAACATGGGGCTGTCAATCCCCAGCCGTGATGGGCAACAAACTTCACGCTGGGGATAGGTCATCCCATGGGTCCATTCCATCTTTGTCCACTATGGCACATAATTCATCTGATGGGTACAGGGATTTTGTTTTTCTAGGATAGGGAACAGGAAGACAAGGATTAGTATCAGGATATTTGACCTCAGATTGCATATATTTGAGATTTGCCTCAACAGTCCTGGCTTTAGCATTGGGAATTTCATCAAAGTCAATTAACCTTTCATCTGGTGGAAAACCCTTTGCTGCAGTATGTATTTGTACACTACTCTTTAAAGCTTTCCACCTCTTAAATAAAACTTGATTTGGACTGCGTTTGAGAGAATCTTCATTTATACCTGCTTTGATAAAGTCTACAATCATCTCTGGCCTAGATACTCTAGTGCATTGGAAAATATCCTGTTTTTACTACATTTGGTGTACTTCTGGGTGTTTCTATATTATCCTCCATTTCTGCCTTAATTGTTGTGAACTCTTTTCTGGTTCAACCTATCCACCTTCTTATATCCCCCCATTTCTGCTAACCTTTGGGTAATCACAAAAATCTGCCCATTCTCAGCAGTACCATTCAACAGTGACAGTAAGGATCTCACTAGGAGCAGACGTTAGGAACCTAGACCATATGCTATGGGTAAATTCCTCTGCATCCAGTCCAGTCCACTGGTCTTTGTTTAAGCCTTTCATCCCCCATCAAAGCACTAAGTATTTTGCTCAGGGAATTCATGCTCTCAGGAAATGAATGCTGTCAGTTAAATATACTTTAAAGTTAGTATTGTAAACAATACACAAGCATTTATAATTAAAGCAATTTAACAACAGAACAGATACATGATTTTAACCAAGTTAGCAGACACATGTATGTTTTTACTTTCACACAGGGAGAAAACACGCAGGTTACAGAACACACAAACTGTTGAATGTTTTTTGCCTTTCAAGAAAACAAACAAACTCATATGCACACACCTGCATGTCAGGTGACTTTCTATTAGGCTTCAAAGTTAGTTACCCCAATGAAAAGTCACACAAGGTTTCTAGTTAAAGCACTACTTCAAAGTTAGTTATACCAATGAAGAGCACACAAGTCTATAATTAAAGCGTGACTTTAAAGTTTGTAAAACTCCACAAAGGCACACAATTCTATCATTGAATCACGGCTTCAAAGTTAGTTACACTCTATAGAGCACACAAGGTTATAATTAAAGTCACTTAATAGGAAGTCTTGACAGTACAGAGATATGTATATGTGCAATAAATCTAGCCTAACTTGAAATATTACGTACGGTAATTGTAGAACCTTGACCTAACGGTCACAGTTAAAATGCTTCAAAGTTAGTACTCCTCTATGGGGGCACACAAGGCTATAATTGAAACATTGTAACTGCAAATGCTCCCTCTTGCCTCTGTATATATCTATAAACACACACATACCCAATACCCAGGCACTTATACAAGTATATATATATATATATATATATATATATATATATATATATATACACACACATATGTATGTATATATGCAATACAGACAATACAGATAACTGTAATATGAGCACTTATCTATACACTTCAAAGTTTGTAACTCCTCTATGAGAGCACACAAGTCTATAATCAAAGCATGCAAAGTACACCTATTACAATCCAAGAGTATTATAGCACACAAATCCTCATTTAGTGAATAAGCCCTTTGACAATACTAAAACACACCACTCTTGTCGCAGTGTGGTATTGACACACAAAAATATGCTGGGGCCTAGCACAAACAGAGTGGCCTACGGTATACTCACACTTTCAGACACTAGCACAGTTATTGGAACCAACATTCATTTGCCGACAACCCAAAAGCCAACCAATTAATTTTAGGATATACCCACAGAAGTTTGTTCTAATGACAATATCACAATTAACAGAATAACAAACCAGTACTAGCAATAAGCACCAATATTTAATAACAAACAATAATATTATAATAAGAACAATACACTGTATATTATCCAATATATTCTAGCTAAACACCCAATAATACTAACTAGTCCTTTGAATGCCAGAAGCAATGCATTCTGTACCCCTCTGGCACACAAAGGGCTAGACAATTACTTACTGTAGTGCAAATGAAACACAATATGCAACAATTATAACAGAAACGATATATGTTGGTTACTTAGGGTGTTTTTCCTAGAAATATAGTATAAAAAAAATAAAGCAGAGAAAGAGAGTTCTACACTTTTATATTTATCATCTAATCCTGGAAAACTCTTAAAAGGACAAGGATGTTGGAAAAGAAACAGGCCAGGAGACAATGTACTGGGCTACTTCCACTGGAGGTCAGGGTCCATCTCTAGTCTGGAACAGTTCTTGGGCCTATGCGCCACATTGAGACCTGGCTGGATTTTGGGCCTCAACCAGCCACACTGGCTGATCACATCTCCCCCCCCATCACTCAACTTCTCCACTCTAAGACTAGCCCCAAGCTCTCACTGGCAGTCTCTTTTATTGTTAGCAAACCCCACCCATCACCAGCCCACCTTACCTGACTGAACCGCTTCTCCTCCCTTCCCCCTAAGCAGCAAAGGAGACAAAGGAAGCTGGTCCTCTCTTTGTCCTTTTCCCACCAAAACAGACAAAGAGATCAGGGAAAATGGTTCTGAAAACTAAGTGTGTTTTAGGGCAGGAGCACATAAAAAATAGGCACCATGTGATGGAGGCAGTTTTGTCACAAAATTGCTGCAGCTTACCTATGTCCGCAACACAATGGAAAAATTGTAATGAAATAATGTTTCTTACAACCAACCATTCTTAAACCTCAAAAACTAAATTTAGGGAGCGGTTGCTAAACAACCTCTATTAACCACTACTGAGGTAGGCTTATAGCACACATTTAAACAAAATCAAATAATTAATATAAAGTATCTGACTGGTGTTTTGGTCAAAACGGTAGCCTCACCATAAGTGTAAAGCAGTAGACAAAATAAAATACAGGAACTGACACTCAAGTAGATATAAAATAAAACGATTCTTATAATACAATTACATTAACCCCTTAAGGACCAGGAAAATCTGTGGTGCTTTGCACTTTATGGACCGGAGCAATTCTGACCTTCTTGACTATGTCTTTGTTCAACAGTGTTTTCTTTGTCCAACAATGCTTCCCTCTAAGTCCTTTATTTCATGCACAAGTAGGGCTTTCTTTTGATAACACACTTATACGGCTAACCCACCATTTATTGTATTAAAATATAGAAAATTATTTAAAAAGTAAAAAAACACCATTTTTATTGGTTTGCTTGTGATCATTTGTGCCCAAAGGGTTAATTCTTATCTAGAATGCATGAAAGGTAAGACCAGTCATTCATGCCTACAAAATGTGCTGTTTTATAGGGGCACTGCCCCTCTGGGGTGAAAATACCCATGTCCATACCTGGGAACTCTCGGGATTTGCCCCGGAGACTCCGGTTCTGACAGAGCTTTACCGGGTCTCCGGGGCAGAGGCTGATTCCTCCGGATGTGGAGAGTTTCTATTGAAACTCTGCCACATCTGCTTTTTCTCCCGTTGTGCCTACGTCCCCAGCTTTCTGTGTGACACATTTAACCCTCTGAGTGCCAGAGTGGTACGGAATGCATTGCTTTGCAATGCATTCCGCACCACTCTGGCACTCAAAGGGTTAAATCCCCCCCCAACACTCAAGTTAAGCCCCGCCCCTTTTTGACGTGATTAGCGTCATTTTTGTTACGCCCTGCTGAACAGAGGACTACCCTCCGGGTAGCCCTCAACTGAAAGTTCCCAGGTATGCCCATGTCCCTCTTGCACAATAGAGAAGGACCAAAACTGAGCGCTCCAGTCACAGAGCTCAAAACTGAGTGCTCCAGCCTGTACACCATGATTGGTAGCATGCACTGTGGTACGCTGCTATCATTTAATCCATGACGTGCCAGGATCGTCATGGATCCTTATGGGATGTTTACTCATGACGGTCCTGGCACGTCATGGATCCTTAAAGGGTTAAAAAAAAAAAGAATGACCACATATATTAAGTAAGACATAATGAAGGTGAATGAACAGGGACCCTCTCCTTTCACTATTTATGTTATTGTATCTTAAAATTAATACATTTGAATAATTTAAAAATGTACATACATTTAGTTTCAACCCAATGGTACAGTTGGTTTGGTCCAGTATTGCACCTATTTAGCTTGATGAATAAGGCACTAAGGCCCATATTTATAAATGCAACCTTTCATTTATTCTGGAACAAACCAATTTCACTCTAGGGGAAGGAATAAAAATTCCTGTTACATTAAAATGGTCTTTTAAAGCATTGAATAGTAGAGAGGTCTCCAAAGCATTGCTTTGTGATGCATTGAGACCACTCTAGAGTTCAAGGGGTTAAAAAGCTATCTTCAAGTACATGGGAATTTAGGATTTTTTTCTTGTCCCCTATGGTGTAGTTGGTTTAATCCAGAATAACTCCAGTTCAGTGGCAAACCAACAGCATCATATGACCAAATAAAATGGCATTTAATTTAAATGGGGCTTTCAAGTCCTTTATAGATAGAGAGGACTCCAAGCTCATTGTGAAGCAAAACACTGGACACTTACTGTAGCATTTATGGGGTTAAACGCCCAATTTAAATCAATGGTCATTTGCCAGTATTGATGTCGCCTATGGTGCAATTGGTTTGCTCCACAATTTCTCCGTGTGCTGAAGGAGGCCCTAAAGGTGAAAGCACTAGGAATTGAAGCACTTATGGAACAAACCAAACACTCCAAAGGGAACAAATAGAAATCCCCTTTGATTTAAATGGGACTTTTAATTCCATGTGGGTAAGCATAAAGGCAGGATAAAGAGGTGATCAATTGGAAATTATTTCTCCAGTGATATCACTTCTCCAGTTCTATGGAGCCAAAGCACTTAGATTTCTCCTACTTTGGAGATAGAATAACATAGGGATAGACATCTCCACTTTCTCACCTCTTTATCACTCCTTAATTCATAACCCCCATGAATGCGAAAAAGGACTCCAGCACATTCATAATGCATTGAAGACCTCTCTAGCATTCAAGGGGTTAAATGTCCCATTTACATTAATGGCTATTTGTCCCCTCTGGAGCAGTTTGTTTGCTCCAGAATTGCTCCTGTTTTTAATACATCAGCCTCAAAGGTGCTGATGTACTAGGAATCACTGGGGTATGTATCTCTGGAATAAATCAACTGTACTGAAGGGGCAAATAAAAAGTTCCTAAATTCCCTATATTTAAACAGGACTTTTAACCCATGAATGCTAGTGGTCTTTTCATTACACTGGTGACCTCTCTGGCACTCAAGGGGTTAAAAAGTATTTTTAGGTGAATAGGAGTTGTGATTTATGCTCTATGGTATAGATGTTTACTCCAGAATTATTCCAGTGAGTTATCTTACATCACAGCCTCAACGTGTCCATAAATCAGTGTTATGGCTCTTGTCACACATTTTGTAACAAGCACTTACAATATTTATTTTATTTTGTATTGGTCTTGAAACATATACAAGTTGCTATGATTATTTTATGATATTAATGTAATATTTTCTGTTTGTTTTCTTCCTTGCAGTTTTCAGTTTAGTTCTATTGAATGAAGTCAGCCTTTCGCTTGGTAAGAACCTGCTGTCATTCACATACACTCTAACATTTAAAGGGACAGTGCCTCCTAACTGAATGAAAAGGATACATTTCTTTATAAATACAGTATTGAGATGATCATCACTAACATTCTTGATTAACAGACAAAGATTAAAATGTTGCCATTTTAACCAATATCTGAACTTCTCCAGGGCCTCTTTTTTACTTGTTCACTTTACACTAATGATAAAATTCCATCCCCACTGAAGGACATTTGATGGAGCTGCCAGTACAACGAGAACTGGTTGGGATTTAGGCAGCTGATGTCAATAGACTAGAAGAAACTGAGAGTAAATATTCTCCCCATAACAGCATGAAAATCTTGTTAATCAGTTGTTTTAATATTTTTATATCGGTAAGATACGATTTATTTGATCCATTTGAGATGATTCTGTACATTTATCAGGTCTATCCTAGAAGGCACTGTCCCACCTCTCTGGCACTTGAAGAGTTAAAAGGCCAATGTATTTACTAACTGATGAAGCTGTTTAACTCATTGGATACATATACAAATGCAGTGTGTGCTTGTGCACATTTGGTCATTTACCCTGCTTACTCCAGTTTTAAACTATTTCTCATGCCAAGGAAATTGTAACAATGAATTAGAAATACCTGTAATGTTCCCTGTAGAGGTCTCCAGTGCATTGCAAAGCTGTGTTGGAGACATCTCTATCATTCAGTGAATTAAAGGCTCCTTTATAGCACCTTTAAATAAGATGCCTAAAGAAATATGTAATAACAGTCCGGATTAGTACCACAATTCCCACAGTAAATAGGATCATTTGAAAAATACAACCATGTGTAATTTCCTTTTTAAACATTTTTCTGTGAATTGAAATCAATGATTATAATGTAAATCCCTCCCATGTGTAGCGTTTCCACCATGTATTCCCACCATATAAAAGGGAGTGCTAGTTTACTGCAGTGTGAGAGAAAGAGTGGCTGAAAGCACAGATCATCCAACCTTGTCCCACTGATAGACATAGAATCACACATTCTAACCCCCCCCCCATGTATCTCACTGCACTGCTAGCCATAGAACCACATATACTGATTCTCCAGCCTTGTTCCATTGGTAGCCATGGAATCACACACACAGTGACCCCTAGTCTTGCACTAATATTAGCCTTAGAATTACATCACACACATACTGAACCCCCAGCCTTGTCCCACTGCACTCTTGGGCATAGAATCACACATACTAAACCCCCAGCCTTGTCCCACTGCACTGGTAGCCACAGAACTACACATATTCAGTCTGACTTCCCACAGCTTTGCAGCAGGACTTATCAGGCTATAGATAAATAGGCAAAAGATGCTAACATTTTCACATGAAATCTATATCAGTTTGAGAAAATACAGAAATTCTATGGTCTTTCTACATGCAGAAATTCCCACAGAAAAAAGTGGCAAATTGTGTGTTTTCAGTAAAAAAAAAAAAAAAATGTAAAAAAGAGTGCTTTTCACCAATCCTTATAACTGACCATTTAGTAATTAGATAAGTTTGAATCAACACCAAATGGGCATGAACAAAAGTAAAATGAATTGCTTCTGTTGATGGAATCATTTGGTGTGAATGAAGTGTGAAATGACTCCTGCCTTTTACTTCTGTAATATGATTGTGTGTACCAAAGTGAGCCTGTGTGTGTGTGTGTGACAGTGCAGTAAACTAACTGCAGTGAGGTTGCCAAAGCATTAGTTTCTAATTCATTGGTGTCATCTCCAGCATTCAAGACATTAAAAGTTTAATTTAACCCTTTGATTGACAGAGAGGTATCCAACGCATTGAAGCACAATGTATGGAATACCTCTCTGCACTCAAATTATTAAATCAGCGTGATTTTATATTGCTATGGTGCAGTAAGTTTTTAGTACATCAATTTCAGTATTGTTGTTTGTTTCTTATGTGATTGACAGGACAAGCTTGTGGTAATGGCACTTATGCTGACTTTCCTAACCCCTGTCAGCCGATCTGCGGCCGCCCCGTACCACCGGATACTATGTGTATCCAAGTCGTCACACGTCTTTGCAAATGTTTTGAGGGCTATGTGCGTATAAATGATGATAGGTGTGTTTTACCAGAAGACTGCAAATGAACCTCTTCTCTCCATGGCCATCCAATAACATCACTTGCATGATGAAAATAAAAGCAAAGCACACACAGAATGATGTCACTTGTACCCTCTTCTGTATTGCAAAAAATAAAAACAACATTTTGAACTAATAAAATGTGTGTTTTACATCACTGAAACCTCTATCCAGAATACATGAGGAAGAAACACTGATAAATGTATGTCTGACATTTTTATTTTTTAGCTATTTATTGTTCTTTTTGATTACTGGATTGTCCTGCACACTCCTCTGGTATTCAAAGCCTTAAATATGTTAAACCTTTGAGTGCCAGAGAGGTACTCAATGCATTAGATATCTCTCTGACACTCAAAGTGTTAAAAAGACTGAGTAATCTAGAACAAACCAATTGCACCAAAGGGGACATGAAAATTCCACAAATTTAAAATGATTTAAACAGCGAGTTTAATGAAAGTGTGTATGTATTAGCCCCTATTTTGCAGCTGTTGCTCAAAAGTTACTCCAGTGCTTGTTAATGGATAAGTCCCACAGTGGGGGATATGTACAAATAATGCTCACACAAAAACAGGCACCAGAATCAATTACCTATCCCTCTACTTGCATAATGGGTATTTCATTAGCTACTTATGCTGAAAATTTCTCCTCTTAACATTGCTTGTTTCAAGTACAGAGTAATGGGTAGGCTATAGGTATTTTGGGGCTTTACTTTCATCTACACCATCTTTAATGCCATATATTAAACAATTCACAGAGGAAATGGTCTAGTATTGCTACATTTTCCTGTACATGCTATGAGACAGGTGTAAGGACTTGGAGCTCACTGGCATTAAAGTCTTAACAAATGCAAATTGTATCCATTTCTAATGCACTACAGTAAATATTTGATGCAATGCACGTCTTTGAGTACAGTTGAGTACAGGACATTAGAGGTTAATGTTACTCTGACCAATGCATACAGTCACCATATTGTTTATTATAATACTGCATTGATGGGAAAACTACCATACTAGTGCAAGATCCGAGCTGGAGCTCGAGGCTATGGAAGGATTATATTGCACTGAATTTTCAGTGGTTTCAACTGATAAAAATGATAAATGCACTGATCATGTGACAAATGTGATGAAAATATGGCTTGTTTGAAGGATCTAGCCCTTTGACTAGAACAGTGGGCTGCTAAATAATTCAATTTCCCCATATACTACTCTGTGTAAGAGGAAGATTGTTATCCCTTTCCAATAGTGATCAATGGCACCGGTTCAAAACCCCTGCATGCCATTGGAAAGAAGTCATCATAGCCCCTTATCTTAATTGGGTAGTTCTGAGCCCACTTTATCCTCTACCCTAGGCTTTGGAGTAATGACAAAAGTAACCATGGAGAAAAATGTAGATTTATATAACTGGAATGCAACTAATTTTGACAAAAGTAGCTACAAGTAAAAAAAATACTCTAAATATTGCTGCATATTGCTTGCATGAAAGTTGGGGATTTTGTTACTTAAAGCAGCCCAAATAAGCATTGATTTAAATGGAAACAACAGTTGCTTAGTGGCATCTATTATTCAGACTTCCCGCTTTTCATCTTTGAAGCTGATTGTGGAGAATCACTGTGTAATACCTGGTCATGGTATCATGCCTTGTCTTTATGCCTGATTTCTGGATATTCTTCAGTCTCCACTCCACTCGTATGGCCGTCTTTACTGCATTACCTCGGATGGTATAAATGGCTCTTTAGGTGTTATTCAACGCGTTTCGAAGTGGAGCTCACTTCTTCTTCAGGAACAAACAAACACCTGAAGAAGAAGTGAGCTCCACTTCGAAAAGAGTGGAAACTGAAGAATAGCCGGAAATCAGGCATAAAGACTTCAAACATGAAAAGTGGGAAGTCTGAATAATAGACGCCGCTAAGTCGGAGGAAGCAATTCAATTGAAAGCAGAAGTGTAAGAAGAAGGTCGTGAGTACAAATTTAATGTCTGTGTCTCCCCACCGTATGTTACTGCCTATGAACTTTTATAAAAGGATGGATTATTCTATTCTGTGGCCACAAAGTTTATAGAGACTGATGTACATCCAACAGTTCGTTTTTTTACATATTTCCATATCCAAGATCTTGGGCTCACCAGTTATATTGTTTTGTTTTATGATCATACACAGGGACAGTTATTATATGTGTTTTTTTCATGATTAGAAAAGGGATATTATTTAGTGTATACCAGTTTGTTGATAATTTGGTACATGATGTCACATATTTTTGTATGCCCCTGGGATGTGTAATCATGGCCTCTGATTGAGGGGTTTATGTTCCTGTGTGTTGTCACTGCTGGATGTGATATCACTTTAGCACAGAGAATATGTACATCTTTTTTCTTGTGTGCTTGATAGAGTCTAGCAGTTGACACGCAAGGGTATACCAGTTCGACCAGTGGTCTGATTGTATTCCAGAGGATATACTAATTCATGTGTATATTAGTTTATATTTCATGATCTATATTAACACGGGTTAAGTTATTAGTACTTTCTCCGTGGATAGAATGTATATGATTGGATTTAATTATTGACACATATATTTGTATATTACACACTGCTGATAGACACGGGTCGAGTTTTTTGTACTCTTTCCGTGGATAGAATACATGTGTGTTTGTAGACATTATATTGTGGTGATTTGTTAGTTTAAGGAGTTTGGTCCACGGGGACACGGTTGTTTCCCCTTCTCTTGTTGCAAGTTTTTTCATTTTTGTATTAAGGGACACGGTGCATGTGTGGACCACACATTTGTTTATTGATACGTGTATTGATCTATACATTTTAATAAAAGAACTTTCTTTGTTTTTACTTGCATTGTGTTTTTGATATACACTTTTGAGTTGCCATAAGCACTGGGATTTATGTATATACAATTTAGGTCAATGTATCAGCCTTCTCAATTTTAATGCATAGAAGAGCGTGGAGTTAGAGAGAAGCATCAACCTCAAATCTCATGTGTTTAAGATTGAGGCATTATCAGCTCTCCTATTCTCAACTCTAGCACCTTCCAAAAACCCTGGAAGCAACATAAGAAATGGATGATATCAGTAATGACAATGCGGGGGTACACATTTCTCAGAGGTTTGGCTGTAAATGCAGTGGTCTTAGAAGCCGTTTTAGAATTTATTGGGGAATGCGTTTATCAGTTCCATATAAGACATGGAGTAGTGTCTCTGTAAGCAAAATTACTGTTTGAACCTCTTGCTATGTACTTCCCCCCAATGGCTCACAAACTTTATATGTGCAAAGGTGGACTTGAGAAAAAAAAATATATATATGAAAGAGAGAAAGAGAAATGTTTAATAAATTGGTATGTATTTATTACAACATCTTAAAAAAAAAGAGACACAAATTAAAACTCTATAGGAGGGGTATGATTTTTCTGTACAATTGGCGCAATACAGTACGGCAGCATGTACAGCCACCAGAAATGTGGACGCAAGTGAGAGAAATAGATGTAGAATTCCTTTATGTCTATTCCTCTATGTCTAATGCATAACACTTGGACCCACATTCATGGAAGCACCACGTGCACATACTAAATAATAGGGATGGACAAAAAGTTAAGTTTTTTCCCTCAGTAAATTGAAGAAAAAAAAGTTTGATTTTCCATTTCTTTAGCACAAAATTCCAGCAAAAATTTGCAGTGAATTTCTGCCCTATCTGTTGTTTCAGGCAAGAATTTCCCACAATATAGAAGTTTCCCACTGCCCTATACTAATGATTTTTGAAAGCAAGAATTTCCTGCCTCATAGAAAAACATCTCATAGTTTCCCTCTGGCCAAGAATTTCCCACACTTCATTGTGGGATTTGTTAGTAGAGAAAGAGGATTATAGGTGTTTTAGCATATGCAAGAGCTGTTAATAATAACGTTTGCAATTTCTGAAGTGTGTGAGACTTAGTATTAGGTTAGTGAGGGTCAGCCAAGTTAGAGTTAGTGTAAGGGATGTGAGGTACATTCAGATTGTGAGTTAGTATTAGGGCAGTGAGGAACATTCAGATTGTGAGTTAGTGTTAGGGCAGTGAGGGTATTCAAATTGAGTTAGTGTTAGTGTAGTCAGGGTTATTAAAATTGTATTAGTTGGGTTAAATCAGTAAGGGTCAGTGAAGTGTGTAGTGTGAGTGACGTGTGTGTGTTTTTGCATTATTTTAATAATTTTTTGGGTCTTTTCAATTTCTTATAATCATTTTTTTATTTTACTTATTTTTCATAATAATTTATTTTTTCCATTTATAATAAGACACTTGTGTGCAATGTCAAGCAGTAAGATTTTCCAGGGGATGGGGAGGAACTGGGGCATCCTCCTCATTGGGGAGGAATAGACCATACCTAAAACAAGGTGCTCTTTCACTTGCCAAGATGGAAGGAGAGGCAGCAACTATTAGCAGTAGTGCCACTACTACTACCACTACCAGCATCAGCTCTGCAGTGGAGCCCCATCCACCTGCTCCAGGTGGTGACACTTTCTGGAGTCTTTCATTGAAATACAAAGCTTCTTTTATGAGACGAACATGGTGAGCTACAGAGATGAAGTAGAACGGGGAGTGAGGATTTGGAAAATCATTGAATCATATGATTACAGAGCAACCAGCAAGTTATGATCTTTGTGATCTTAAGACATCAGTAATATTCTGTATGAGAAAGGATATGAGCTGCTTTTGGTTTTAAACATTAATATCCCTTTAAAATGCTAATGACTTAGTTAATTGTAAAAGAGTATAATAAACCGTAACATAAGCAAAATAAAGAAAAAAAAATAATAAAACAGAAAATGGAATTAGTCATAAGCATTAATCAGTGGTCTTAGTGGTGGCCAGAACATTGGTATATGCAAAACGCCTCCTCACTGCTGCTGCTTTGAGGAATGGTGTTTTTACTGTCACTATCAGGCACAGCAATTGGTTCTCATGTTCAGTGTTATTCAATATTTTCTTAATATTACTGGTGGTGTTGGATCTTTTTATAGGACTTTGACAAACATCTACCTCAGGAAGTATTGTCATCATTTGTAGCACACACTGCAGCAACAATGGCTGCAGTCAGTTTTTGGACTACCCTTTTACTAACACATCCCTGCACTGCTACTAATCCTTTGGTCCACCCCTGCGTCCAGTACATTTGCTGAATATTATTAACAGTGGACTACACTAGTGATGAGCGAGCACCCCAATGCTCGGGTGTTCGGGTGCTCTGACCGAGCACCCCCTGAGGCTCGAGTGCTCGGCCGAGCACCCGAGCCCCATTGAAGTCAATGGGAGGACTCGAGCATTACACCAGGCACCCCCTGCTCTGATGAGGGGAGGGTGCCTGGTCCATAGGAAAAGGGCAGAAAATGATGGAAACACCACAGAAATGGTTCAAGGACAGCACAGGGAGGATGTCTGGATGCATCTTGGACTCCAACGTCGCTGCTGGGAACGATGTTTCGCCCGGAGTACGCCATTTTTACAGACTGACCGTAAAACACACAAAAAGGAAAATAAAAACGACTTCAGGCGAAAAATTGTTACCAAACAATATTTGCTGTATATTTACTTGTATATCATCTGCAAATTCTCCCAAAAATTTCCTCGATTTTTCTGAACTGAGGCCATGATTAAGAGGGAAACGTGCGCAAAGGCAAATTCTCCTAAAAATTTCCTCGATTTTTCTGAACTGGGGCCATGATTAAGAGGGAAACGTGCGCTGAGCCGACCATCTAAAACATTATGGGTGAGGGTCTGCTGCGGAGCTGACCATCCTAAACATTATATGCGAAGGCCCGCTAGTGAGCTGACGCTATAAAACATTATATGAGAGGGCCCGCTAGAGAGCTGACCCAATAAAACATTATATGAGAAGGCCCGCTGGTGAGCTGACCTATATAAAAATTGTCAAACAGGGCCCGCTGGTGAGCTGGCCCTATATAAAAATTATATCACAGGGCCCGCTGGTGAGCTTGCCCTATATAAAAATTATATCCCAGGGCATATGGAAGAGGAGGAGGAGGATGAGAAGATTAAGAGTCAACCATATACCCGTTTTTTGGGTGGAAGGGGTGAATGGGAATACAGAGTATTCCCATCATTGTAAATAACATATATAAAGTGAGTTTATGTTCCCCCAGGGCTTTCCTCCAGTGGAGTGGAGAAGTCAGGGGAAATCCAGGCCTTGTTCATTTTTATAAGTGTCAACCTATCAGCATTGTCGGTGGAAAGGAGGATATGCTTATCTGTTATGATGCCACCAGCAGCACTAAATACCCGCTCAGACAGAACGTTGGCGGCAGGGCAGGCCAGCACCTCCAAGGCGTAGAGTGCCAGTTCATACCACGTGTCCAGCTTGGACACCCAGTAGTTGTAAGGCACAGAGGGATCATTGAGGACGCTGACACGGTCTGCTACGTACTCCTTCACCATCTTCCAAAACTTTTCCCTCCTTGTGACACTAGGCTGCGCATCAGGGTGAGGGTGCTGGCGGGGTGTCATGAAGGTGTCCCACGCCTTGGAGAGTGTTGCCCTGCCTTTGTCGGAACTGCTGTGTGCTCCCCTTTTCTCCCCTTCTCTGTTGGCCAAGGTAGCACGTACTCTGCCGCCAGCGTTGTCAGATGGAAAATTTTGGAGCAATTTTTCAACAAGAACCTTCTGGTATTGCACCATTTTGCTTGTCCTCTCCACCGGAGGAATGAGAGATGAGAAATTCTCTTTGTAGCGGGGGTCCAGAAGGGTGAACACCCCGTAATCCGTGTTGTCTAAAATGCGTATAACGCGTGGGTCACCGGAAAGGCAGCCTAACATAAAGTCAGCCATGTGTGCCAGAGTACCAACAGTCAAGATTTCGCTGTCCTCACCAGGAGGATGACTCTCAATCTCCTCATCCTCTTCCTCCTCTTCTGCCCACCCACGCTGAAGAGATGGAACTAAAGTTCCATGGCTACCCTCTGTAGCGGAGGCAACCGTGTCTTCCTCCTCCTCCTCCTCCTCCTCCTCCTCCTCCAATTGTCGCTGAGAAGACGAAGTGAGGGTGCTCTGGCTATCACCTTGTGTAAGCTCTTCCTCCCGCATTTCCACCTCTTCCACATGCAAAGCGTCAGTTTTAATTGTGAGCAGCGAGCGTTTCAGTAGACACAGAAGTGGGATGGTTACACTGATAATAGCGTTATCGCCGCTCACCATCTGTGTCGATTCCTCAAAATTGCGTAAAACCTCACAGAGGTCTGACATCCATTCCCACTCCTCACTTCTGATTACAGGAAGTTGAACGGAGAGGCGACGACCGTGTAACAGCTGGTACTCCACTACTGCCCTCTGCTGCTCACAAAGCCGGGCCAACATGTGGAAGGTGGAGTTCCAGCGCGTGCTCACGTCACACAGCAGCCGGTGAGCTGGCAATTGTAAGCGCTGCTGCAGCTTCAACAGGCCGGCTGAAGCTGTAGATGACTTACGGAAATGTGCACACACGCGGCGCACCTTGGTCAAGAGATCATGCACATTGGGGTAGGTTTTTAGAAATCGCTGCACCACTAAATTAAATACATGCGCTAGGCATGGTACGTGTGTGAGCTTGCCGAGCTCCAAAGCCGCCACCAAGTTACGCCCATTATCACACACAACCATGCCTGGTTGCAGGTTGAGTGGCGAGAGCCACTGCTCGGTCTGGTGACTAATCCCCTGCAACAGCTCTGAGGCCGTGTGCTGTTTGTCCCCAAGGCAGATCAGCTTCAGCACGGCCTGTTGACGCTTCCCCACTGCAGTGCTACACTGCTTCCAGCTACCGGCTGATAGGTGAGTGGCGCTGCGCGCAGAGAATTCGGAGGTGGAAACGGAGGAGGAGGAGGAGGAGCCAATAACGTACGTGCTGGCGGAAACCCTGATGGAGGTAGGGCCCGCAATCCTCGGCGTGGGTAGCACCTGTGCCATCCCAGGGTCCGAGTCGCTCCCAGCCTCCACGACATTCACCCAGTGTGCCGTCAGGGAAATGTAGTGTCCCTGGCCACAAGCACTTGTCCATGTGTCAGTCGTTAAGTGGACCTTCCCAGTAACTGCGTTGGTCAGGGCACGGGTGATGTTACGGGACACATGGTGGTGTAATGCGGGGACGGCACACAGGGAAAAGTAGTGGCGGCTGGGGACTGCGTACCGAGGGACAGCTGCTGCCATCAGGCTGCGGAAGGACTCAGTCTCCACAAGCCTAAATGGCAGCATTTCGATGGCCAGTAATTTGGAAAGGTGTGAGGTTAGTGCTATGGCCTGTGGGTGGGTGGCTGGGTATTTTCGCTTGCGCTCAAATGCCTGGGGTAACGACATTTGGACGCTGTGCTGGGACAGGGAAGTGGATGTGGTCGCTGATGGTGCTTCAGATGGTACAGGTGCAGGGCGGGAGGTATGCGGGCCTGCGCCTTCGACAGGCGATTGGCCGGCACCGAAAACAGGGGAAGAGGAGGCAGTGGTGTGGCCTGCAGACACAGATGGGCGATCCAGGCGTTCCTCCCACTTACTACGGTGCTTGGATGCCATGTGTCGGATCATGCTGGTGGTGGTGAGGTTTCAAGTGTTCATGCCTCGGCTCATTCTGGTGTGGCACAGGTTGCAAACTACAATTCTTTTGTCGTCCGCACTTTCCTTAAAAAAACGCCATACCGCGGAACACCTAGCCCTTGGCAAGGGAGATTTACGCAAGGGGGTGCTCCGTGGAACATTTGCGGGCCGGTTTGGTGCGGTCCGCCTTCTTTCTGTAGCCACACCACTGCCTCTTCCAGCCTGTTGCGGTGCTGCAGATGGCTCACCCTCAGGACTGCTGTCATTGCTCGGCTCTACACCTTCCCAGGTGGGGTCTGTCACCTCATCGTCCACCAAGTCCTCCTCCACTTCCTCACTCTGATCATCCTCCTCATGTCTTGATCCCACCACATACTCAGTCATTGACAACTGTATAACATCCTCCTCAACAAGGTCTTGAGACAGTAATAGTGGTTGATTTAATGGCAACTGTGTCTCATCATCATCATCATCATCCACTACTTCCTTTGACCTTAAATGCCGTTCACATCTGTCATCTTCTTGTGATTGGGTACCCTCTAGAGGTTGTGAATCAGGGCATAAGATGTCATGTTCCTCTGCAAGCGTGCTTGGAGAGAGGGTCAAATGAAGGATTGGTGATGAGACGAGCTCCTCACTATATCCCAGTGTGGGATCACTTCTTTGACCAGACCCTCTATGGTGGGAGGAAGGATGATCAGAGTGAGGATTATGTTGACCAGACTCTTGGCTACTGAGAGTGGACTTGGTGGAAGACAGGGTGGTGCTTAACCGACTGGAAGCAGTATCAGCTGACATCCAACCGACCACCTGTTCGCAGTGGTCGGACCTCGAGAGTGATGTCCTGCGACGCCCTGTAAAATTAGACATGAAGCTAGGTATGGTGGATGTCTTTCTTTCTTGTGCTCTGGCACCAGGCACAGTTTCTCCGCGTCCTGACCCGCGCCCTGAACTATCAGGATCACGTCCACTTCCCCGTCCCTTTTTACCCGCCTTCTTCATCTTACACGGAATATGTGACTTTGATATTTTACTTTGAAGACTTAACAGTATTTCTTCCTATTCTGCAACTGTGCAGAGTACACAGAATAGGCTGCTAAACTGCGGCGAAGCACACTGAATGGAATATGTGACTTTGATATTTTAGTTTGAAGACTTAACAGTATTTCTTCCTATTCTGCAACTCTGCACAGTACACAGAATGTGCTGCTAAACTGCGGCGAAGCACACTGAATGGAATATGTGACTTTGATATTTTAGTTTGAAGACTTAACAGTATTTCTTCCTATTCTGCAACTGTGCAGAGTACACAGAATAGGCTGCTAAACTGCGGCGAAGCACACTGAATGGAATATGTGACTTTGATATTTTAGTTTGAAGACTTAACAGTATTTCTTCCTATTCTGCAACTGTGCAGAGTACACAGAATAGGCTGCTAAACTGCGGCGAAGCACACTGAATGGAATATGTGACTTTGATATTTTAGTTTGAAGACTTAACAGTATTTCTTCCTATTCTGCAACTGTGCAGAGTACACAGAATAGGCTGCTAAACTGCGGCGAAGCACACTGAATGGAATATGTGACTTTGATATTTTAGTTTGAAGACTTAACAGTATTTCTTCCTATTCTGCAACTGTGCAGAGTACACAGAATGTGCTGCTAAACTGCGGCGAAGCACACTGAATGGAATATGTGACTTTGATATTTTAGTTTGAAGACTTAACAGTATTTCTTCCTATTCTGCAACTCTGCACAGTACACAGAATGTGCTGCTAAACTGCGGCGAAGCACACTGAATGGAATATGTGACTTTGATATTTTAGTTTTAAGACTTAACAGTATTTCTTCCTATTCTGCAACTCTGCACAGTACACAGAATGTGCTGCTAAACTGCGGCGAAGCACACTGAATGGAATATGTGACTTTGATATTTTAGTTTGAAGACTTAACAGTATTTCTTCCTATTCTGCAACTCTGCACAGTACACAGAATAGGCTGCTAAACTGCGGCAAAGCACACTGAATGGAATATGTGACTTTGATATTTTACTTTGAAGACTTAACAGTATTTCTTCCTATTCTGCAACTCTGCACAGTACACAGAATGTGCTGCTAAACTGCGGCGACGCACACTGAATGGAATATGTGACTTTGATATTTTAGTTTGAAGACTTAACAGAATGTGCTCTAATCTGCAACTTTGCACACTAAACAGAATGTGCTCTAATCTGCAACTTTGCACACTAAACAGAATGTGCTCTAATCTGCAACTTTGTACACTAAACAGAATGTGCTCTAATCTGCAACTTTGCACACTAAACAGAATATATGAAATTTTTTTTTTTTTGTTTTTTTCCCCCCACACAAAATAACCTGCTGCCCCCACACACAGTAGTCCTAAAAAGGACTTTTGGTTCTTTTTTTTTCACAATTTTGCTTTTTTTCTCCCTACACTGACTTTCCCTTCCTATCCTCATCTCTCCCTGGCTAAGACTGAGCCGGACTCGCTGGTCAGGTGCTATACAGCACCCGACCACGGGTTCTGGCCAGCCAATCAGTGTAATGCCAGCAGCCAACATGGCTGCTGGCATTACACTGATGTCAGAGCCTCCCTGCACGTTTATTGGCTGTGCAGCAGCCGCAAAACGTGCGGGGAGGAGACCCGAACATGGCGGGCGAGCACATGCGGTACTCGTACGAGTACCGCCATGTGCCGAGCAGAGCGATGCTCGAGCCGATCCGAGCATCGGCCGAGCATGCTCGCTCAACACTAGACTACACAACAGAACTGATTGTGTGTGTGTGATGTCTTGCTCTTTACAAAGTACTCTAACCCTTCTGGTAGCTGTCTGTCTCTGTCACAGCTCACGTCTTGGTCCATGTCAAGTAGCAAACAATTTTTAATTGTACTTTTATAATATTTGTTTACTAACTATCCCTATAAGTATCATTAAAAAATGCTTCCTGTGCAACTGCTTCGTCCCACAGTCTTCCCTAACACTGAGATAACAACCACATCAGAAAGAACTTGGATCACAGATGCCTATGCCTTCCTAGTCAGTCACAAACAATTTTGGGGTATCTGAGGTAAATCTCCTTTGCTCCCTTCACACACCCCAGACTCTCAGAGTGTTCCCTAAAATAGAGAACAGTCAACAGAAAGGAACTTGGATCACACCTGCCTCTGTCTTCTCAGTCAAACAACATTTTTTGTTTTTTGAGTTAAATCTCCTTTCTATCCTTCTCACACCCAAAGATTAAGATTCCCCTAACACAGAGATAACAGGTAGCCAGATGAGGAAGGAACTTGGATTTCAGTTGCCTGCCTCAGTCAACCAATATTTTGGTGTATTTTCGTTCAAGCTTCTTTCTTCCTTCACACTCCCCCAGAGTCAACCCAGACTCCCATAACACAATGAGCAAATGTTTTGCCTACAAGATTCCCTACACTAGAATCCAATTTCACTTTATTTGCCTAAATAGCTACAAAATTGTGCTGTTTCTCTTTGTCTAACAAACACAGAATGGAATGTTGTAGGAACCTGATACCACTTTTATACTATGCCTGTGGGAAAAGAAAAGAAACTTGCCACGTGGCGGGTGAAATTCAGTCTTACATTAATTTAAATGCAATGTGCTAGGCAAGGAAAAAGGGAAAATCAATGCTTTGTAGCGAACATTTTCATGCTCGTCAGGAAGTGCCATTTTTTGCCTTTTACTCTTTAGAGGTGAAATGGTTCACCCATCCCTACTAAATAATACAATATGACTAACAGAATTCTGTGCCATTGTCAAAGTCCCAGCAAACTAGTTCCAGCTTTATTAATAATTGCTTCTTAATCTATTTCTCAGCAAAAAATGTTGCCTTTCTGCCTATGGAAAAATGTCCTCCTTTTTGCCTATTTTAACACATTTTTTGCCTATATTTCCTATAGGTACTACATTTCCCACTGTAATAATACTTCTTCTGAGGGCTGAACTTTAGAAATAAGTGGCTGATAGTCAAAGTTGTGAGTCCTACAGCAAAATATGGCTTGAAAAATGTGTTAGCATGCAGAAGGCATTTGACCTTTACCCACAACACTAACTTCCTGCTTAAGTGACACTAGCACATATTCATGATGATGTCAAGTAATAAAAAAAATAATGTACAACCTACAATGTGACAGATGTGTATGGTAGTGGTGGTGGTGGTGGGGGACTGGCATGGTGTGAATTGTGTATGTATTTTTATCATTGTCATACGCTATCCTCCTTCTCAGATTAACACACATTACTTATTGGTCATAGCAGTGGTCCCAAGTGGGGTAGATGTGCTGTGCTGTCTGTCATGTGTGGTTTCTGCTACCTGATACTCAGATGGGATGAGATGTTGGTTCATTTTTAAAAATGTCTCCCAACATTGCTGCTTGATGACTGATAGGGTGGCTGTGTGGTTTTTGACATGTTTGCCTGTCCAGAGTAAGACTCTCCAATGGCTTTCTCAAACAGTTTAGTGACAGGCACAGTGCTCCTTAAAAGTGGTGGAAGATACAGCCTTTGACTTTCTGCTAACCTTATAGCTATCACGGTGCTCGTGCTATATGTTGCGGGCGGCGACATTCTAACTGCTATTTGCATTACCTCTTGCTGATTGGCCAGGTACATTTGTCACTGCCCAGTGATGGCCTTTATATACCCTGTCATATCTACGCTATGGTGCCCTTTTGTGGTGCACGAGTTCCTGACGTGAGATCTGTATTTGTCACTTATTGTGTATGACCTGGCCTGCCTGACGACGTTCCTGAGTTCCTGTGTGCTGCCGTTCAGTTGCCAACTGTATCTGGCTGAGAACCCACTCCGTTGCTGACCGTATCTGGATGAGGACCTGCTCCGTTGCTGACTGTATCTGGCTTAGAACCCGCTCCATTGCTGACTGTATCTGGCTGAGAACCTTCTCCGTTGCTGACCATATCTGGCTGAGAACCCACTTCATTGCTGACCGTATGTGGCTGTGTACCGCTCTGTGGCTAACTGCACCTGCCGAGTATCCATTCCATATTTGAGCGTGTCCGGTTGTACCTCTTGGTTGCCCCCGTGGTCATTGATAAGTACTGGGCCGTTTCATTACGATTGTCAGTGTGCGCCGCGTGGTGCTAATACTTTGTCGACCAGAGGCTGAGCATTCGTGCTTAATCTGCTCTCTTAACCGCCTCTGGTGGTGTGCACAAGCGAACTACCGGTACAGTATTCATAGCACTGACTGTGTTACTCTGATCACTCTCTGTGTCCACCTCCCTGTCAGAGCTAGGCTCACTCCCTTTGGGAGTTGCAGTTATTCTCTGGGCATTACGTAATGACCGTTTGTGTACCTGGATCATCCAGGTAGGGTTAGTGATTGTTCCTCACTGCAGTAGCCTTGGGCTCGAGAGCCAGCGTTGCATTATACCATCCCTCAGGTTGAGGGGACACTGGTTGCATTCCATCTATATATCTATATCTCGATCCACCCTTAGCGTTCTAGGGTTTGCCTACATAGCAGTTGCCTTGGTCTCCTTGTGACCCTTACCCTAGGGTCAGTGCTGCCCACTAAATGGTTGCCTCTGTATATCTGTGGCCTAAGGGCCAGGGTCAGTGTTTCATTCTGCGTCATTCGGACCAGTTGAATGCCAAGGTCCATTCGTAAAAAAAAAAGATCCGAATCCGAACAGCCCTGGTCCGAAATATCGGTGTAAATTTCGGATGACGGCTTCCTGTGCACTCTCTACTTTCCCTCCCTCTCCAGTCCAATTAGCTTCTTCATTTTATGATGGGGGTCCTCTCTAGTCCAGTTAGCTTCTTAGTTTCATGATGGGGGTTGAACTAATGACACAGACACCCAGACAACCAGCATTTCCTGTTAGTCTGCTGTTGGAGCTCAGAGAGAGAAGAAGGAGAGAGAGAATATCCAGAAAAGCAATTTTACTAGCCAGTCTATTGACGTATTAGCTAGTCTAGTGCCAGTTTAGTGCCTTATTAGCCAGTATAGTGCCAGTGTAGTGCCTTATTGTCACTGTCAGGAGTTGTTTTTTGGGGGAGTTTTGTTACACAGCTGTTACCTTTTGGGCAATTGCTTATGAATTATCTTTATTTTTATTTATATAGCTAGACTATGCCCACATGATATAATGGACCATACTGGTATACAGAGTGAGTGAGTTGGTGTTTGTAGAGGGTTAATGAAATATACTCAGTCAGTGAGATCTCCTGGGGTCATGGGGCATGGGAGTTGCAGCCCAAAACAAGTTATCACAGCACCTGGACATCCAAATCCTGTTTGGCTAGATGGAAGCTGGCAGTATTCTTTTGTCCAGATGGGAGAAAAAGATCACCCTCTATCTTGCTATAATAAATAACACTCACACACCCTGTATTCCTGATGAGCATGGAGTCTGAGGTATTGTTTTAACTGTACACAAATATTGCCAAGGGGAGATTGATTGACTTATTGTATTGTTGCTCCAAGTGAGATCAAGGCACAAATCCTATCAGCCTGGAGTGATATTACCACAGCCAATCAGGAGCCTCAGCATGGTAGGAGATGAACAGTGGGAACAGTATATATCAAGGGGACCCACTACTAAGAAGTTAGTAAGGAAGTACAGGAGAGTAGAAGGAGAAGGAGGGGTGGAGAAGGAGTACAGGAGACAACAAGAGAAAGCCAGGAAGGAGTCTCTGCCAAGCTTGGGTAAGCCCCTCATTCATTAGGTACCTGCAATGTCATGCATGTTTAAGAGAATTGCGCAAATTATATGTTTTGTGTTGTGATGAATGTTTTGTATTGTTATGTATATTTAATGTAGAACTAGTTCTTGTAATGTGATGTACTGATCTAATATTAAATTGCATTAATTTTAATCTCAGCAATCTGTTGAAGAATCTTGCATTATTTTTCACATATAAATGTGTTTATAAAGGTTTATGCAATAGATTAATTGTAGAATGCAATAAGCCTGGGGCTCCTTATATTTTCAATATATCTGTTTCTTTACGCTATATTTTCCATCTTTGCCCCAGGATAAGTTTATATTTATATTGGCCACCAGTCCTATGAACAATCAATAATTGTCCTAATGAGCCACGGACATATGTGAATGAGCTGTGGACGTAGCCAAATTGTCATTCTAAATATTCATGGAGTGTGCGTGACTTTATGGCACATATTCCATGAATATTAAATAAGCATAAAACCTCTACCAGTTACAACAGCCAATCTGACAGTTGTGTAGGCAGACATCCAGCATTAGTGACTTATTGCCACTGCAAGTCATTTTTGTTCCTGTTTAAAAGAAAAATGGGGATTTGTAGAGTAGAATTTCCAGAGTGACACAGCCAATGTGGCATTTGTGTAGGCAGCCAGGCATCCAGCAGAAGTGCATTATTGCCACTGCAAGTCATCTTTGTTCCTGTTTAAAAGAAAAATATTAGGGATTTGTGTAAATAATAATTTGCAGAGTGACACAGGCAGTGTGACATTTGTCTAGGCAGGCAGGCAAGCATCCAGCATTAGTGCCATATTGCCAGTGCAAGTAATTTTTCTTCCTTTTGAAAAATATTAGGAATTTGTGTAAATAATAATTCAGAGTGACACACCCAGTTCTATAAAACTGGGGACACCTAGCGTGTTTAACACTACTGGTCGGAAACTGCGGGCGGTATAAACGTTGAATTTTTACAGCAAACGTCCGTACAAGCAGTCCAAACGGGAATTATTGCAGTATTTGGAGAAAATTTCTCCTGCCGCAACTGTCATTGCCACTGGGAGCATATCTTCTCCAAAAAATGTTATTGTTTATCATTTCCCGGTAGCAACCAGGCAGAAGAAGCAATTCAGCAGGTCTCCCCAAAATCTGCTGCTGATGATTTTTCTTCCTGTCCAAACCTACAAGAGGAAGAAGAAGAATATGAGGGACCAAGGAATCCTGAGTCTGATTTTTCTACTGAGCTTGATTTTATCCCTGAGCTTGATTTTCCCCACGGCTTAATTTTTCCCTTGCTGCCCATAGTACTCCTCCTGTTTCTCCAGTTACAATTGTCTCTTCTATTGAGAACTCAAAACTTGCCTCTCCAGTTCCAGTGGAGTCTCCCAGGAAGGTAGTAGCTGCTAGTGTCTCCGCCACCACTGTTACTCCACTATCCTCCTCCAATCCAAGTCTCAACATCCCTGCTGCCATGTCTAGTTCTACTAGTACCCCTGTAAAGGTACGTAGAAGCAAAAAAGCATAGTGAGGTTGCTCCAGCATGTGAAGATCAAGAAAGCGTCACCTCAGTTTCTTCTTCCCCACCACCTTCCATGTCAACTGGCAGAGTCAGAGTGGGAGCATTTTGTGACACTAGGTGATCGCTGGCTAGCAAAATTCAAATTTTGTGGCAGATAAGTCAGCTGGGATGAACGAACACCACCTGCGGTATGAACCAACACCTGAACAACTACTACAAGTCAATGTTGATAAGTGCAGAAAGTGGCACTACTACATATACCAGTGTCACACTCACTACCAGTAGGCAGGAGAAAGGGTAGGGGGATCATGCCACATCTGGTCCTAAGAGCAGACAGTTACAGCCCATCCCGGAATCAATGTATGCCACACTGGAATATTTTGGTGGGTTTCATTCAAAGGGAGTGTGCAGACAGCAGTCCCAAAAAATCACACGCCTCATTGCACAGCTCATATCCATTGGGAGTGCTACTTTTAATTTGGTGGACGGTGAGTACTTACAGCAACTTATGGAGGTTGTCGAACCCCGATATAAAATTCCATCTTGCACCACATTTAGTAGAACTATAGTGCCTTTACTGTTCAGGTGCAGTAGCCAAGCAGAGGCACTGCTCTTTCCTCCTCCATGCTAAGGTAATTGATCAGCAGCACATCTCAGATAACATTCTTAAAGCACTGCAGAACATGGTGACGCAGTGGCTAGGGGAGCAGGCAGGCACACAGGCACAAATGAGGTTCGTGGTTACTGACGGTGCAGCTAACATGATAAAGGCTCTTCGGGATGGCAGATTTGTGGTTGTGCACTGCTCAGTGCATGGCCTGCAAATGGTAGTTAAGGCTGCTCTTGAGGATGGCAATAACACTGGAAGGTTGTCAGCACTTCTGGAGTTGTGCCGACAAATTGCTGGCCACTTCTATCATAGCTTCAAGGATAGCCAGCTCCTCAGGGAGGAACAGTAAAAAGGCAAACCTCCCAGAGCACCGCCTCAAAGAAGATGTTGGGACCAGGTGGAACTCCGCCTTAGATATGCTAGAGCATATGCTTGAACAGAAAAAGGCAATTCATGCAATGTCATGTCACCATTTCATTGGCAGTAACAGAACACTGGACAGGGCTGACTGGGCCCTGATGGAACAGGAAGTGATAGTCCTCATGCCTTTCCATGCCTTTGATGGAAATTTTAAGCAAAGAGAACGCTAGCCTGGCCTAACTCATTCCCCTCTTCACACACCTCTCATTAAAAATTGACAATTTCCTTTCCCATAGGGAACGCTTGCCTGGTGCTGAGGTTAATAGAATTCCCAATGTTGCTGCCCTTCTAATGAGGCTGAAAAAGGAACTGACACAGTCCATGGAAGAGCGCATGGACAATTGTCCCGAATTAATGCTTGCCACAATTTGTGATCAAATCAAAGGCAAGATGGCACTTAGTTCCAATTCCCTCACTGCTTGGAGGGAACAATTGATAGTGAGGGTGCGTGAGAGGCAAAGACAAAACAGAATGCAGTCACAGGAGGCGAGAGAAGATTCCGCAGATGAGCTGGAGGAGTGTGGTGGTCTTCCAGGACCTAAAAGTGGCAGTGCCAGTAGCACTTTACCTTGTTCCAGTGGAGCAGCTGCTGCTTTTTTATGCTGAGGCAATGGACAGACTATGCTTTGGACAAAAGAATCAGCTCCCCATAAATAGAAAAAGTGCTGCATTTGAGGTTAAGGTTTACCTTGTGGAACCTTCTTTGCCCCCTAGTACGGATCCCTTGAGTTTCTGGGATAACAAGAAGGCTGTGTGGCCTACTTTGTCCCTGGTAGCCCAGGAGTTGCTTTCTTGACCCCCAACCATTGTCCAGAGTGAGCAGGTATTTTCCATAACAGGAAATATACCTTGCCCCCAGCACTCTCACTTGGCTCCCCAGCGCATGAAGCAAAATACTTTTTTAAAAGTCAACCTGCCAAAGCTGGTTTACCCTGCTCTCAGGTTCGATGCAGATTGAATAAAAAAGGACTTCATCTATAATCATTCATACTATCATAATAGGCTGGGCGCTCCAGCTTGCCCAGCTCTAGAACCGTGGTAGGTTGGGAAGAGAACACCTACTTGACTTGGTGGGACACAGCGGTGAATTAAAGTCTACATTGTTGTCCCACTATACTGGTTGTTCAGTCTTGCTCTATTGTTTTTCATCTCTTCTAAAAAAGTCTGCGGTACCTATCTACTAAGTCCTGCACCAGTGTTCTGCAGTTTGCTGCTTGCTACATCTACAGTGTTGCTGTCATCCCGAGTCCACCCTGCACCAGTCATCCTCAGTTTTGTAGTCTCTTGTAACAAAAGTCTGCGGTATCCATCTACTGACTCCTGCCTGCTCCAGTGTTCTGCAGTTTGTTGCTGGCTGCATCTACAGTGTTGCTGACATCCCGAGTCAGCCCGGCACCAGTCATCCTCAGTTTTGTAGTCTCTTCTCAAAAAGTCTGCTGTATCCATCTACTGAGTCCTGCCCACTCCAGTGTTCTGCAGTTTGCTGCTGGCTACATCTACAGCGTTGCTATCATCTTGAATCCACCCTGCACCGTCATTCTCAGTTTTGTAGTATCTTGTAATAAAAGTCTGCTGTATCCATCTACTAAGTACTGCCTGCTCCAGTGTTCTGCAGTTTGCTGCTGGCAACATCTACAGTGTTGCTGTCATCCTGAGTCGGCCCTGCACCAGTCATCCTCAGTCTTCCTTCTCCATTTGAATTTCATTAATTAATTTAGCTACATCCATACTTCATCTATTTCATCCGTAATTACATAAGGTTAAAGCTCCACCTTATTCTGTTCCACCATCTTCATTTACACTCTGGAACTTGCTCCATTTATTTTTATTTATTTATTTAATTTAAAATTTTTATTGTATATTTTAAAGTATTTTAAATTTGGCAGAATAATTCAGACTATTGCTGAATTTCATCTGAGTCAAAAAGGTCTGGTGCGAAATGCGGACCCTCTGAAAAAAAAATTAATTAGAAATTGAATTTTACCAAATTTGTTTGCTGTGCACAAGTTTACTTGAATGTGACTTGTTGTCATCTTCAGTGTTCTACTTATATGGTTCCTTATTTCTACTGGTACTGGTGGTGCTGGAACTAGTTTTGCAGGGACCTTGACAAACTGAAGTCAGTTTTTGAACTACTATTTTACTCTTATGTCCCTGCACTGCTCCACCCCTCCCCCTTCCCCTTGTGTGTTTGCTGGACATTACACAACTACACTGTGTTTTTTTACTGTACAGTACACAACACAACTGATGGATCTGTATGATGCCAGTCAGCTGTCTGTCACTGTCACCTAATATATCTATATGACCATCCAAATGGGAATACGTCTTTGAGCCTACTGGGTATTTTTAATTTATTTTCAGCATTTTGTCTTAAGTGACCTTGCTTTATCTGGGCATTTACCAAATGTAAGTTTTAGGGTTGCAGTACCTATTATTGTTCAATTCTATATTTATTTTTCAGGAAGGTAGACCACATGTAAGGTGTTGCTCTTTGTTGTTCCCATCTGCCATGAATGGGAGGGGGAGTTCTATGTTTTAAACAAAATAATAAAATTAAATAATACAGAGTCATGATAGGTACTGTTAATGCCTCAGTTTAACTGATTATACACTGGTTGTTGTCAGCTCACAAAATGACAGTGGGTAGCATCAGACTTTATTTACTGTGCACTCAGAGTGTGCACTGTAAATTGAGAAGGACAGAAAGAGGGCATATAAGGAAAAAGTTAAGCACATTACAGTGAGGGAAAAAAAGTATTTGATCCCTTGCTGATTTTGTACTTTTGCCCACTGACAAAGACATGATCAGTCTATAATTTTAATGGTAGGTTTATTTGAACAGTGAGAGATAGAATAACAACAAAAAAATCCTGAAAAACGCATTTCAAAAAAGTTATAAATTGATTTGCATTTTACTGAGTGAAATAAGTCTTTGACCCTTTTGCAAAACATTACTTAGTACTTGGTGGCAAAACCCTTGTTTGCAATGACAGAGGTCAGACATTTCTTGTAGTTGGCCACCAGGTGTGCACACATCTCAGGAGGGATTTTGTCCCACTCCTCTTTGCATATCCTCTCCAAGTCATTAAGGTTTTGAGGCTGACATTTGGCAACTCTAACCTTCAGCTCCCTCCACAGATTTTCTATGGGATTAAGGTCAGGAGACTGACTAGGCCACTCCAGGACCTTAATGTGCTTCTTCTTGAGCCACTCCTTTGTTGCCTTGGCTGTGTTTTTTTGGGGGGGGGTCATTATCATGCTGGGATATCCATCCACGACCCATTTTCAATGCCCTGGATGAGGAAAGGAGGTTCTCACCCAAGATTTGATGGTACATAGCCCCGTCCATTATTCCTTTGATGAGGTGAAGTTGTCCTGTCCCCTTAGCCGAAGAACACCCCCAAAGCATAATGTTTCCACCTCCATGTTTTGCGGTGGGGATGGTGTTCTTGAGGTCATATGCAGCATTCCTCTTCCTCCAAACACGGCGAGCTGAGGTGATGCCAAAGAGCTCGATTTTGGTCTCATCTGACCACAACACTTTCACCAAGTTCTCCTCTGAATAATTCAGATGTTTATTGGCAAACTTCAGATGGGCCTGTACATGTGCTTTCTTGAGCAGGGGGACCTTGTGGGCGCTGTAGGCTTTCAGTCCTTCATGGTGCAGTGTGTTACCAATTGTTTTCTTGGTGACTATGGTCCCAGCTGCCTTTAGATGGTTGACAAGATCCTCCCGTGTAGTTCTGGGCAGATTCCTCACTGTTTTCATGATCACTGAAACTCCATGAGGTGAGATCTTACATGGATCCCCAGACCGAGGGAGATTGACAGTTATTTTATGTTTCTTCCATTTGCGAATAATCGCACCGACTGTTGTCACCTTCTCACCAAGCTGCTTGGCGATGGTCTTGTAGACCATTCCAGCCTTGTGTAGGTCTACAATCTTGTCCCTGAAATCCTTGGACAGCTGTGTGGTCTTGGCCATGGTGGAGAGTTTGGGATCTGATTGATTGATTGCTTCTGTGGACAGGTGTCTTTTATACAGGTAACAAGCTGAGATTAGAAGCACTCCCTTTAAGAAAGTGATCCTAATCTCAGCTTGCTACCTGTATAAAAGACACCTGGGAGCCAGAAATCTTGCTGACTGATAGGGGGTCAAATACTTATTTCACTCAATAAAATGCAAATCAATTTATAACTTTTTTAAATGCGTTTTTAAAGATTTTGTTGTTGTTATTCTGTCTCTCACTGTTCAAATAACCTACCATTAAAATTATAGACTGATCATTTGTCAGTTGGCAAATGTACAAAATCAGCAAGGGATCAAATAATTTTTTCCCTCACTATATCTGTGGTTTAGCAAGTAAGCTAAAATGAGATACAGTTCATATTAGCAAGTATTTTAGCAGTATGACAAAAATTTGTTTCTACGTTTCTTAAAATACAAAAAGAGGTTTATCACCCAACTAGAGACATTTTATTGATCCTTGTCTAGTGTTAATTTATAATCTCTTTGTTTTAATTTACCCTTTCAGTGCCAAAGAGGTATCCAATGCATTGCTAAGCAATGCATTGGATGCCACTCAGAGGGTTAAAGATGCAATAAAGGAAGAATCAAATAATATATAAATAAAAATAAACACAGAATAATTGCATAATTATGCAAATTGCTCTTTGTGTACATCACGGAAAACAGACATATCCATTCTATATGATTCAAACACTGACTTGTTTCTCTGAAGCAACTTCTACTGCTAAATCATCTTCTGTTAGGCAATGAACTAATATTGTCCACACCCATAAAAATTATTCCTTGAAGCTAATGCAACTGGCAAATGAAGGCATTGGGGGGAACATACTAATCTTTCAGTGCAGCTCATTTTCTGGTCTCAGCTGTTGGCCTAACAATCATGGCAATGGATTTGGGGCACGTGCAAACATGAATGCTCACTTTAGTACATACCTGTGCACATTCACCAGCATTGTTATTACTTTAATAAGAGGAAGCCTCAAAAGCTTTTCTGTAACAAGTGCAGGAAAATAGAGTAATGTTACTCTGATTTCCTCTGCATATCTTTACCCCTCTCCTTCCGGGTTATAACAGCTGCTAAAATCTCATTCAAAACTCAAAGCTAATGCTGCTCCTTCAAATATCCTTCAATGACCTTCCCTTTGATCATTAGTGGACATTTTAGATGAAGAAAAGGACAGAAAGAAAAGTAAACCTGAATTTCTCTGGATCTGATAACTTCAGCTGAAGGCATAAAACATAAAATACAAAATTTACATTTTTAAAATAAATTAAGGCTCTTAGGAGGGTCCAGGATAAACTCCCAAATGTTTTATTTTTTGTAGGAAATATATAATTTTTCATAAACAAGTCCCTTTAAATACTCAATAAAATCTTAAAGAAAGGTAACTGTCAATATGACACTGCAATTACAATTAATAGGAGCTTGATTAAACAAACATAGGCCAAACTGTAATTCATTTCTCTATACATATAATTAGGAAAACCTCATGCATCACATATCTTGTGGTTCATGATCCTAGTAAATCAATTTACAAATGCTAGCTAGGAATACCTGACATTTAAAATATGACGTGTATTAATGTTTATATGATCATACCCCATTAAATGTTTCAAGAAGCTTACAAAAAACGGCAAGGTATTTTTATTTTTTATCAGTGGGAGGTGTTATTGGAGTATAAAAGTGTTCTTAATTCTGTCATGGCATACTACAAGTCTTGATGAAATTCTGGTCCTACATGACACAGCATTAAAATAGCTAGTTGGTAATGCCTACTAGAGCAGTGATCCTCAACCCTGTCCTTCAGGGACCACTAAGAGGCCACTGGGATTATACATTAACGGATTGATAAAGAGATCTAATTTTATCTAAATTCCAGTCCTGCTTGTCCAGATTACATTTTCAATTAGCTTGGATTTCTTTCACCTTCTAGAGCAGGGGTAGGCAATATTTGTCCCACCTCGCTGATTGGGGATGATGGGTGCTGTAGTCTCCAACAGCATGCATTTGTTCTAGAGGTAAGCTAAACATTGGGCTCACTACCCAAAAAGGCTAAGCAGAACAGCAAACTATTTATATTTCATTCATCTCTCTTGATCTCCCCAAAAAATAACAGTACAGACATCTGCAGCCATTGCTGTGTCCATGCTTAACCCCTTAGTGATAAGGTTTTTTTTTTTACACTAGAAGACTAAAACAATATTGGCCCTTTTAGTATGCCCTTGCTCAAACATATTTTAACTCGAATTTATTTAGTAGAATCACAAAATAATATACAATTTTTAAGCTTAAGTAGGGCTTTCTTTTGATACCATATTTATATATAACCCACAGTCTGATTTTATAATAATATAAACAAAATGGAAATACAATTTAAAAAACAAAACATTTTTATAGGTTTTTCAGTGGTATTTTGTGCTCCATTGGTTCATTTTTAACAGGGATTGGATAAAATGTATGAACATAAAGGGGGGGGGGGGTAATGTCCCTCTGAGATGAAAATCATTGTGTCCCTCTTTCACTCGCTGGTATCCCTGTTTTAGGAGATCAGACACAGCAATAAAACTCACATTAATGTTTGCTTAAACTTCAACATAAGTGTTTATAAACAAACACTTTGGTCTTGCTCTAAATCATTTATTCAGTAACACAAAAGAGATAGTAATAGGTCATCAAGTGACTTACCGCTTGTCCTACCACCTGTACCACCAATTAAAATACAAATGACCATCTCTTTGGCCATTTTTTCCTTGTTAGGACCTCTGTTCTGTGCATCTCTCTTCTTCACAATCACAGTGAGGAAGAAAGAGGCAGAGAACACTGACAAAAGCAATGTTTACATTTGTTGCCTTTGTCACGTGGCTCCATTGGCACATGTGAACGCTGTAGCAGTGAATAGATATGCGGAGCCACCAGGTAACGGCTGACACTGACTACTCAGTCAGTTACATCCTCTCCAGTATGATCACAGTGCACCTTGAGGCACACTGAGATCATTACGTTTTGATGTGCTAGGACCGTCATCTGTCTTAAAAGGACAGATTCCTGTGATGGTCCAGCACATAACCGGCATTAACGGCTTAAAGGGAATTGTTCAGTAAGCGGCCCTCATTGAGTATAAAACCTTCAACAATGTTTGAGTTTGACATGACTACCTTAGTGGATGTCTACAAAACATGTACAGCCTGTGAAATAGGACTAGAACCTTCAACCTTACAGTTTGAACAGATTCTACAGCTGGTATATTAACCAACTGAGCCACCCCACCCGATTATAAAAGACTTACACAAACTGTGTATGTCCTTATTATGAGGATTTAGTGAAAAAGAGTTAAGAGAGAAAAGATCAGTTTGAAGTTCTGGAGAAAACAAGACACACCATAGGGAGCCAAATAAACATTCTGAAAATTGCCATTTATTTATATTGGACTTTTAACCTTTTGAATGCTACCAAATTCACAATGCTTTGGAAAGCTTTCTAGCATCAAGGGGTTATAAGTAGACTTGTGCACTGCAAAAATTTTCGGTAAAATTCGATTTCGGACTAATTTTTTTTTTTTACCATTTGGAGGATCCGAATTTCGGACTGGACCCTATCGACTTGGATGAAATTCAGCAATGGTCCTAATTATTCGGCCAAATTTAAAAAAAACTTTAAAATAATCAATAAAAAATGTAAATTAATCAAATAAAAATAAAAAAATACATAAAAACCAAATTAATAATAATATTAAATCTCTAATGAGACAGGAAGGGGTATTTTATAACCCCCTACACAGTTATTAATCCTTAATAGGGTAAATATGGGGTGAGTGGCAGCAATGTAACATGTCTTTGTGATACAAATGAATATACAACAAACACACAAAATAAAGCCCTGCACTCAAACTCCCAGTACTCATGGGCAGCAACAATGGCTATACTATACATCAGCACAAAATACATATCACAAAAAACAAAAAGAGTTACCTACGCTCTGTCCCAAATCCCTATGCACATTTAAATATTTGAAGGCTTTTAGTTTCACTCCAATGGCCATTTGAATGTAAGCTCAACTGTCGCGCCAAGGCAAGCCTCATAGGTGAGTCCATCAGGACAATTAAATTATTTTTAATTACTTTTCTTAAGCTGCACCCATTATGTAACACATTATTACTAATGTAATTTTTTAATTTTTTTAATAGTAAATGAGAATTTATATATGTATATGTCACATCAAATTAAACCCTTTCTGCCCTTTAAAAAATGGTATATAATATGTGTTTGGGCAATAAATGAGAAAGATAGGAATTATGGTTGAACACGCACATAGCAAAAATGCCAAAATTGCTTGTGTCCTTAAGTGGTTAATATCTGCACTTTGCATGAACTATAAAGCTCCTGTTTTACCAGATCTATTTTTAGCAGTATGTAGCAACATTGTAATAGGTTCAGGTGGGAAAGCGCCATGAAGTCTAGTTTTAGTAGCATGTAGCAACATTGTAGTATTTTCAGGCGGGAACACGCCGTCCAAATTTCCGAAATTTCGGACTATGGCTGTTTCGTATTCTGAAATTTTTTTGTGGGCAGACCCTGGCTTTCAGAAGGTCCGAATGATGCCAAATACGCCTTATTCATCCAAATTCTGAAACTGGCCGAACCGAATCGCACAAGTCTAGTTATAAGCTCCATTTAGACCAACAGGAATTTTCATTACCCCTTTTGTACAGTTGGCTTGCTCCAGAATTGAGCCTCCTTAGTTTGATAAATAAGGCCCAATGATCATTCTGTATAAAGGCAAAATAGAGCAATTCTGGTGCAAACCAAAAGCAACATGGGGACAAATATTCCCCCCCCCCATTGATTTAAAAAACATTTTTACATTCATTAATTGTGGGGGATTTTTATTGCTCAGTAGCCTGCTGATGGCTTGTCCTGGAATTGTATCTCGTAGCATCAAGATCCCAAAAATCATTTAGGGAAAAAGCTCAGACATGATAACAATTTATCAAAAGAGAAATTATTACAGGCAAATAAAGAATTAACCACTTAAGGGGAATGAATATATTGCAACCAAGAACAAATCAAATTCCATGTTTCACTGTGTTATTGTTTAATGCACCATCCAAGCAACCTGTATATTCTTACTTGTGACAAGTTGTGGGTATCATGTCCAATACCTAATTATATGTCCCCCTTTTTTAAATAGGGAAATATATAAAAAAAGTGAAACAAAACTAAAAAAAAAATTCTATCATGATTGCATGCAATTAGTTATTTTTTCCTAAAATACCCCTTACAAATCAGCTAATTCTCCCACCTATGAAAACATATTCATTTTATATCAGCAGGTTTTCAGAATTTTGACATTAAGTGGTTAAAAGTGCACTTTAATTTTTCTACATGGTAAAGTTGACCTTTCTACTGAGAACCATTCACAAGCTTCTTCACAGTCAAAGGGAAACCATTCTATCTTCAACAGTGTTCTCACCTCAGTGTGCACATTTGTGGGAGGGAGCTGTCACTGATAATAGCTTGTTCTGTGCACTTACTCTATGTGAGCTGCTAGATCACAAAGTTTTAAGTTTAACATTAAAATAAAAGGAGCCAGTTGGATTGGTTACCTTCACTTGCAGGGACTACGGTTGTTATTCACAGCCAGATCTGGGGTAAGATGCACTAAGGTGTGATAAAGAGGTGATATAGCAGAGATGACTTCTCCAGTGATACCACTTCTCCAAATCTCATGTTATTCTATGGAGCCAATGCGTTAAGATGTTTCCAACTTTGAAGAACTTAATGCATAGTCTCTTTAGAAAAACATAGGAACTGAAGAAGTCATCTCCGCTTTATCACCTCTTTATCACACCTTAGTGTATGATCTCCCAGGTCTAATGCACATATGGGGAGCTCTGTCAATGCAAAGATTTGAGACCTATATGGCCTTGCGCATTCAGTCATACATAATACGGCTGCATAAATGCAACCTTATTGTCCTTAAGGAGTTAATCAGTAACAGTCTTTTGCCACTGAAACAATCAAGGAAAAGTCTTGTTATAAATATGTACACATTAGAACAAAGCACATACATGGAAAAATGCAATCAATAATGATGCTGGTGTAATAAGAAAGACTGAGGGTTATGCACTAAGGCATAATAAAGAGGTGATAAAGCAGATATGCCATATCCTGTGATATCACTTCTTCAGTTCCTATGTTATTCTACAGAGCCTAGGCACTAAGATCTCCAAAGTTGGGAAAATGTTAGTGAATTGGCTCCACAGAATAACATAGGATTTGGAGAAGTGATATCACGGAGAAGTCGTCTGCGCTTTATCACATCTTTATCATGCCTTAGTGCATTTCCCTGTCATCTCCACTTTATCACCTTTCTATCGCTCCTTAGTGAGTGGAGAAATTCTGGAGCAAACCAAATGCTCACAAAATATCAGCAAATGCCCATTGATTTAAATGTGGATTTTAACTTCTTGAACACTAGGGTGGTCTCCACACATTTCAATGCAATAAATTGGAGACCTCTCTAGCATTCAAGGGGTTAAAACCCCCTTTTAAATCAATGGGGCATTCATCTTTTTTCCCTATGATGCAATACCCTAAAATTGCTTCTTACACAAAGATTATTGCATTATGTGAAATTACATTACAAAATAAGGATATGTTCATGTGACTCAGTATCTGATTTGCGAATCTTCATTGTTATGTGCTGAGAAATAAAGCGTCATATACCCACGCCCTTTCTGAAGCTTATAAAACATGAAATTAGGTTCTGGATCGACTCAGAAAAAGAGAAGAAGAGGAGGAAGGGAAGAAGGCAGATTATCTTCTATTAGGGGTGAGTTTTATTACTCTTGTCTTATGGTAGTATAATGTATTAATTGGTCCAGCAGAAAGAAAGTTGGTTGATTGTAGGCCTTTATTCATCCTCCACTATAACTTTTTTTAGACAATCTGCTAGTGACCCCATAGTCTGCTTGGTAGATCTTCCTTGTTGCATCTTAAGCGGGCTCCTGGTGGAACACAGTAAATTTGCGTTCATGTAGAAGATAGTCATATCTTTGACTTGCACCATAGTCAAGCACTGTGCCTTTCACCATGGGTGACAAAACCCATGTAGCATCACTTGAAAGGGGACTTAGAGAATCAGATGTTTGTTTAGTTGGTAAAGCACTTAATATCTTAGTGTCTCCTGCAAAATTTGATTATGACCCCTACGGGAGAAGGAAAATATTGTATGCCATGCTACATATCCTAGCATTTGCTAGCATTCTTAATATTATTGTATCCTAATCATCACTACAGAATACAAAGCATCTGTATATACATGAAATTCTACATGCTTATTTATCAATGCATCATTTCCAAACACCAGGTTAATTCTGGTGTATCCTATTTTAGTACATTATCTTCTCTGCAAACATCTCCCCAACCAGCAGTTGTTCTCTCTTTCTCCCCCTCCCCCATCCCACAGCATCTAGAAATTATACCTGGAGTAATCAGCAGGCTTCATAAAAAAAGGCTTCATTATCAAAAAGGCACTTACAAGTCTTAGGTTGTGGACCCATGCAATGCACATTTAATATAACATTTCGTTGTACCTTATGATGATATTATGTAAAAGGCTATTAGGGTGACAGGCAAATAATGCATTGCGCCGATACAATCTTTTAGTTATTGGAAAGAATGTAATACAATTTAATTTTTAAATTCAATATAAAATAGGAAAAATCATTTAATGTCTTCTTGTATAGTGATGCAAAAAATCATTAATTTTTTTTTTCTTTTTTGTCCCAATGAGACTTTTTCTATATTTATAACTGTTTACAGTTAGAGGGAGTTAGAACTGCAATTATTTTTGAGTTAATAATCCTGTTGAACGGAGACCTCTGTAGCATGCCAGTGATTAAGTCTGATTAATAGGGACATAAGTATAAAGACAAAAGGCTTGAACATGTTTTATTTGTTTCTGTAGTACAATTAGTTTACCCCAGAATTGCAATATCCTTGTTTTTATATGCATTACCTATATAGTTCTAAAGCAGAGCTTCCATTGCACCTTTATCAGATAAGTGCCACAGCATAGTGAGAAAGCCTTCAGAAACTGAAGTATTTATGGTGTATTGATCCATTTTGCCTATTTTTTGCAGGTACCTAAAATTTCAAAATGATGCGTTTTGGCACAAGCGTGGCTCTAACACTGGGTGAGACTGAATTTTTTCTTTATTAATCAGAATAATTGTATTTTATTTCTTTCAAACACAAAGACCACACGCACACACATGCATTAGCAAGAACATTATACTTAATATTTATTAATTCAGTATCATCAGGCATAGTGCCTTGTGACTGGAGGAAAGCTGATGTAGTACTATTGTTCAAAAAGGAGGCAAGAGCTAAACCATGAAATCATAGATCTGGGAGCTTGAATTGAGTAAGATATTAGACTATGTGATGACCAACAACATTATTAGTAGGAGTCAGCATGGTTTTATGAATAGATCATGCAAAACTATTTTTTCTGCATTTTACAAGGGTTAGAAATCTGGAGAAGGATATTCCTGTTGATACATATTTGAATATTGCAAAATTCTTTGTTATTGTGCCTCACAGCAGGTTACTGCATGAATTAAGAGGCATTGGTTTAGGAGAAAAATTGGGTAAATGCGCATGGATAATGAACTGTTTAAATGATAGATGGCAGAGAGCTGTTATAAATGGAACCATTTTGAGTTATTCTAAAGTTGTAAGGGGGGTGCCACATGATTTAGTCCTGGGCCCAATGCTTTTAACCTTATTTATTAATGATCTAGAAGTGGGTACTGTAAGTAGTGTCTCAGTTATTGCATGGTACTATGCTGTGTAAGATAAATGTAAGGTTATGCATTTAGGCTGCAGAAACAGACATGCGATATTAGAGAAAGATTCAGGACTACTGATAGACAATAGGGTATTATATAATGCATGAGATAGGAATATAATTCTATCTATATAAATCCTTGTTAAGGCCTCATCTAGAATATGGAGTACAGTTTTGGTCACCATGTCAGTAAAATTGTCTCAAACTGGCAAAAAGATATATATAAACGTCAATGTCCCTCTTGCACAACAGAGGAGGACAGAAAATGAGCGCTCCAGTCCCAGAGCGCACACTTTCAGCCTGTACACCGTGATAGAAGTATGCACTGTGGCACGCTGCTATCATTTAATCCATGATGTGCCAGGATGGGATTTTTACTCATGACGGTCCTGGCACGTCATGGATCCTTAGAGGGTTAAATGCCCCATTTAAATTAATGGTAATCTGCCAGTATTGATGCCACCTATAGTGCAATTGGTTTGCTCCACAATTGTTCCACTTGCTGAAGGAGGCCCTAAAGGTGAAAGCACTAAGAAGAACTGAAACACTTATGGAACAAACCAAACACACCAAAGGGAACAAATAGAAATCCCCTTTGATTTAAATGGGACTTTTAATTCCATGTGGGTAAGCACAAAGGCAGGATAAAGAGGTGATCAATTGGAAATGATTTCTCCAGTGATATCACTTCTCTAGTCCTTTGGTGCCAAAGCACTTAGATTTCTCCTACTTTGGAGATAAAATAACATAGGGCTAGTCGTCTCTACCTCTTTACCACTCCTTAATGCATAACCCCCATGAATGTTAAAAAGGACTCCAGCACATTTGTAATTCATTGACAACTCCTCCAGCATTCAAGGGGTTAAAAGTGCCATATATATTAATGGCTATCTGAGGGGTTCTATGTGTCCCCTCTGGAGAAGTTTGCTCCAGAATTACAGAAATACATCAGCCTCAAAGATGCTGATGTACTAGGAATCACTGGGGTATGTATCTCTGGAATATATCAACTGTACTGAAGGGGCAAATAAAAAGTTCCTAAATTCCCTATGATTTAAACAGGACTTTTAACCCCATGAATGATAGAGTGGTTTTTGCAATTCATTGGTGACATCTCTAGCACTCGGGGGGTTAAAAAGTCTTTTTAGGTGAATAGGAATTGAGATTTCTTCTCTAGGGTATAGATGTTTACTACAGAATTATTCCAGTGAGTTATCTTACATCACAGCCTCAACGTGTCCATAAATCAGTGTTATGGCTCTTGTCACACATTTTTTTATAAGCACTAAACATATTTATTTTACTCTGTATTAATCCTGAAACACATACAGGTTACGATGATTATAGTTTGAGATTAATTTAATATTTTCTATTTGTTTTCTTCCTTACAGTTTTCAGTTTAGTTCTATTAAACGAAGTCAGCCTTTCGCTTGGTAAGAACATGCTGTCATTCACATACACGCTATGTGAATAAAAAATAAAAAAGATGCATTTCTTTATAAATACAGTATTGAGATGATCATCACTAACATTGTTGATTAACAGAAAAGTTTAAACTGTTGCCATTTTAACCAATATCTGAACTTCTCCAGGGCCTCTTTTTTACTTGTTCACTTTGCACTAATGATAAAAATCCATCCCCACTGAAGGACTTTTGATGAAGCTGCCAGTGCAACGAGAACTGGGTGGGATTTAGGCAGCTGATGTCATTAGACTAGAAGCAATTAATAGTAAATAGTCTCCCCATAACAGCATTCAAATCTTGATAAACAGTTGTTTTAATATTTTTATGACACTTGAGTTAAAAGGCCAGGAATCCCTTTGCCAATGTATGTACTAACTGATGAAGCTGTTTAACTCATTGGATACAAATACAAATACAGTGCGTGCTTGTGCACATTTGGTCATTTACCCTGCTTACTCCAGTTTTAAACTATTTCTCATGCCAAGGGAATTGTAACAATGACTTAGAAATACCTGTAATGTTCCCTGTAGAGGTCTCCAGTACAGTGCAAAACAATGTGTTGGAGACATCTCTATCATTCAGTGAATTAAAGGCTTCTTTATAGCACCTTTAAATAAGATGCCTAAAGAAATATGTAATAACAGTCCAGATTAGCACCACAATTTTCACAGTAAATAGGATCATTTGAAAATATGAACATGTGTAATTTCCTTTTTAATTTTTTTCTGTGCATTGAAATCAATGTTTATAATGTAAATCCCTCCCATGTGTAGCGTTTTCGTCATGTTTTCACACCATATAAAAGGGACTGCAGTGTTAGAGAATGAGTGGCTGAAAGTACAGATCATCCAACCTTGTCCCACTGGTAGCCACAGAATCACACATTCTACCCCTCCAACATATCTCACTGCACTGGTAGCCATAGAACCACACATACTACTGATTCTCCAGCCTTGTTCCATTGGTAGCCATGGAATCACACACAGTGACCCCCAGTCTTGCCCTGCTATCCTTAAAACCACACACATACTGAACCCCCAGCCTTGTCCCACTGCACTGGTAGCCACAGAACCACACACATATTGAGTCTGACTCCCCACAGTTTTGCAGTAGGACTTATTAGGCTATAGATAAATAGGCAGAAACTGGTATCATTTTCACATGACATGTATATGAGTTTGAGAAAATACAGAAATTCTCACAGAAAAAGTGGCAAATTGTGGATTTTCAGTAAAAAATTCACATGTAAAAAATAGTACTTTTCACCCATCCTTATAACTGACCATTTAATGAATAGATACCTTTGAATCAACACCAAATGAGCATGAACAAAAGTAAAATGAATTGCTTCTGTTGTTGGAATAATGTTGGTGTGAATGAAGTGTGAAATGACTCATGCCTTTTACTTCTGTAATATGATTGTGTGTACCAAAGTGAGCCTGTGTGTGTGTGTATGACAGTGCAGTAAACTAACTGCAGTGAGGTTGCCAAAGCATTACTTTCTAATTCATTGGTGTCATCTCCAGCATTCAAGATGTTAAAAGTTTAATTCAACCCTTTGATTGACTGAGAGGTATCCAACACATTGAAGCACAATGTATGGAATACCTCTCTGCACTCAAATGATTAAATCAGCTTGATTTTATATTGCTATGGTGCAGTTGCAGTAATTACTAGAATTAACAAAGTTCTTAGTACATCAATTTCAGTACTGTTGCTTGTTTCTTATGTGATTGACAGGACAAGCTTGTGGTAATGGCACTTATGCTGACTTTCCTACCCCATGTCAGCCGATCTGCGGCCGCCCCGTACCACCGGATACTGTATGTGCACAAGTTGTCACACGTCTTTGCAAATGTTTTGAGGGCTATGTGCGTATAAATGCTGATCGGTGTGTTTTACCAGAAGACTGCAAATGAACCTCTTCTCTCCATGGCCATCTAATAACATCAATGCATGATGAAAATAAAAGCAAAGCACACACAAAATTATGTCACGTGTACCCTCTTCTGTATTGCAAAAAATAAAAACAACATTTTGAACTAATAAAATGTGTTTTGCATCAATGAAACATCTATCCAGACTACATGATGAAGACACACTGATAAACACTGACATTTTGTTTTTGGTTATTTATTGGTCTTTTTGATTACTAAATTAACCTACACACTCCTCTGGTATTCAAAGACTTAAAAATGTTAACCCTTTGAGTGCCAGAGAGGTACCCAATGCATTGCAATGCGTTAGATACCTCTCTGACACTCAAAGGGTTAAAAAGACTGAGTAATCTAGAACAAACCAATTGCACCAGAGGGGGACATGAAAATTCCACAAATTTCAATTGATTTAAATAGGGATTTTAACCCCCTGAATTCTATAGAGGTCTCCAAATCACTGTGAAACATTACACAGGAGTCAGCTCTAAATAAAAAAAAATCAGCAATGAAAGTGAATATGTATTTGCCCCTATTTTGCAGTTGTTGCTCAAAAGTGACTTCAGTGCTTGTTAATGGATCAATTCCACAGTGGGGACATGTACAAATAATGTTCACACAAAAACAGGCACCAGAATCAATTACATATCCCTCTACTTGCCTAATGGTTATTTATTTAGCTACTTATGCTGAAAATTCTCCTCTTAACATTGCTTGTTTCAAGTACAGACAAATGGGTAGGCTATAGGTATTATGGGGCTTTACTTTCATCTACACCATCTTTAATGCCATATATTAAACAATTCACAGAGGAAATGGTTTAGTATTGCCACATTTTCCTGTACATGCTATGAGACAGGTGTAAGGACTTGGAGCTCACTGGCATTAAAGTCTTAACAAATGCAAATTGTGTAAATTTCTTATGCACTACAGTAAATATTTGATGCAATGCACGTCTTTGAGTACAGTTGAGTACAGGACATTAGAGGTTAATGTCAGTGGAGTTACTCTGGCCAATGCATAGAGTCACCATATTGCTCATTATAATACTGCATTGATGGGAAAACTACTATACTAGTGCAAGATCCAAGCTGGAGCTCGGGGCTATGGATTATATTGCACTGAATTTTCAGTGGTTTCAACTGATAGAAAATTATAAATGCACTGATCATGTGACAAATGTGAGGAAAATATGGCTTGTTGGAAGGATCTAGCCCTTTGACTAGAACAGTGGGCTGCTAAATTGTTTAATTTCCCCATATATTACTCTGTGTAAGAGGAAGATTATTATCCCTTTCCAATAGTGATCAATGGAACCGGTTCAAAACCCCTTCATGCCATTGGAAAAAGTCATCATAGCCCCTTATCTAAATTCGGTAGTTCTGAGCTCACTTTATCCTCTACCCTAGGCTTTGGAGTAAGGACAAAAGTAACCATGGAGAAAAATGTAGATTTATATAACTGGAATGTAACTAATTTTGACAAAAGTAGCTACAAGTAAAAAAAAAATACCCTAAATAATGCTGCATATTGCTTGCATGAAAGTTGAGGATTTTGTTACTTAAAGGGATAGTAATACTTCGTTTTAACTTTATTTTATTTCGTAGGCATTAAAAAATATGAAGAATGATATAAGTCTTATCTCTTAAACCTTTATGGTTTAAGAGATATTCACAAGCAAAGTTTCCCCTCCCGCCCCTTTTACCTAGTGTAAGCTATCTCTTCTCAGATGGGGAATCTAGTTGTAAGACCAGACAGATAACAGCAGGGGACAATTTCTTACAATGAAAACAATGAAAGCCCTGTCCCCCTTGACAAGCTTTTCAGGTTTTCCCTTATCTTAATTGAAGATTGTCCCTCTCTGCAGTCTACCTGGGCACCTTCCTTCTGATCTGGCTGGGCAGTGTTACATCAGTAAAAGGGGCAGGAGGGGGATACTTTGTCATTCAATTACTCTTGATCTACAACTCTGACAGAATTGAAATAACACTCTTCAATTAGAGCTGCTTTTATTATGAATCATTACTATCCCTTTAAAGCAGCCCAAATAAGCACTAATTTAAATGGAAACAACAGTTACTCATTCAGGTTATATGGAAAGGAATATTGGAGCTCTGGAACTGCAGGTGCTGCTGCTGCTCTTCATGAGTTTGCTTATTAAAATTATAAAAATGTAAGGAATAAAGACATGCAACTCTGCACCTACATTATTGTCTCAGCTGTCCTTTCATTATGATGCACAATAGGTGAGTAGTTGGAATGATGAAATATAATGATGCTAACCAAGACTTACAGCAGAGCACTTAACATGATACCATTATATTCAGTCATTCCATTCACATGGCTACTGGTCACTGTAATAGATGTCACAGTGGGGACTTTAATGCCTGCTCAGAGAAATTACATTTGCTGTATCACTTGTTTTATACATTAAATCAAAATGTAGTGGAAAGGAATGACCTGAAACATCCATGAACTGCATTACTGAACTCAACTTGACACAAATATTCTAAGAAGAGCTATTTTTTGAGTAAGTGGCATAGTAAATTGACAATAGACAGACACAGGACCGTAACACTGATTTCATCACCTTATTTGAGCAGAACAGTTTTTGTACATTCACCACACTGAATACCCAATCGGTAGAGATGGCAATAATTAAATAAAAGTGCCCAGTTCAGGCACTTCTTTGAACACATAAGCAAGCAGCAGTTTTATTTGATCATTCCAAAGTGATTGTACTGTAGTTGACCATTCCAGTTAACCAGCTTTGATCAATTTAGTGATCAATTATAATGAAGCTGGCTAACGTATCATTCAAAAAGCCTTGGTACATTATCATATTATATACCTTTTTTGCTCTAGTTTTGGAAAAAATGCATTTTTCTCAAAAAGTTGCAGTTTAACTGGTTATGTCTATCATTTCCACAACCATATTCTATTTGGGTCTTATGGTGGTTACAACTGGAATGTCCTGCTAAAGGTTTCCCTCATGAGTCACCTTTAGCAGACAGACTGGTAATGCTATCATCATTGTTTTTATTCTGGCATAATTCCATACTCAAATAGTACATTTCAACTTGTTAATGGACAGAAGATTTTTTCTAATAATTATACAATGGCCTAGATGCACTAACGGTCGAAGAGGGCTACGATGTTCTGTCGGAGCAGTGTCATAGGCACTTCCTCAGTATTCACAGTCTACGACATCACTTCACCAGAACTCCGACAAAAAAAAATACCCACATCGGCATCAATCCGACATGCCTTCACCATGTCTACGAATTCAGATTATTTGAGTCGACAATTGCTCATTTTCATATGGAAATGAAGCATAATCAGATACATTCGTATGCAAGGGGGTTTGTTTATATTATAATGTGACACTTCAAATCATTCAGTAAACTCCAATAGCAGCCTCTTCTGACGGAGTTCACAGTCTCCACTTCACCTAACTCAGGCTGTTGTAGCTGGGATCTCCCCTGTACTTTCCTATGGAGTAACAGCAGGGAGAGCTAAGACAGTCTGAACAGCATTCTCTGTGCTTCCCTACCTATTCAGTAGGGGAACACAGAGAAGGCTTTCAGCACCATGGACAGCATTGAATGCCATAGGGATGTGCATTGCTCACCCCTGTGGCATTCTCTGTGTTCCCCTACTGGCTAGGTAGGGATGCTGTTCAGAATCATCTTAGTGTTGGTGATGTGTGAGGGGAGGAGATCCCTTCCACACCGACAGCACTTCGAAAATCCTGTATGCTAATAGGGACCTCTTTCAACCTTCCCTTTCCATCTGACAATTTTTGTAAATATGTAGATGTGTGTTCAGATCAAATTATCGCAGTGATTTGAACACATCAACAATTTCATACCGACACCACATTGACCTTTAGTGCATCTAGGCCAATGTCTGAAGAGAATAGTCAGTATAAAATTACATTCTACTTAGTTTTAGGTGGTTACAAAATCATCAACATTCTTATCAAATGTATATATTTATCAGTAATTAGTAGTCAGTTCCATTTTCTTCTATTAAAGGAGGAGGACTTTAGCCTAAGGTGACCACGTGTCCCAGATTGCCCGGGACAGTCACGGATTTTAAGTGTGTGTCCCTTGTCCCAGGCAGCACCCTTCTGGGACAATACAGAGTCCCTGAATGAAGACTCCAGAGCACAGAGTTCTAAACATTAGAAGGAGAAATGCCTATTGAGTACTGTGATAGAAAGTGATATGTCTGTTGGGTTACAGGTAATGCCTTCCAGACAGAGCCCTAAACACTAGAGAGAGAAATGATCCTTGATCCAGACATCAGTTGGGAGCAGCAGTGTAATTGAGTTTTAGTGCAATGTTAGTTCAAGAATTTGGGCTTAATGTACATTATCTTGTGGCCCACAACAGGCATCACTTTCTGTCACAGCAGTCAATTGGCAGTTCTCCCTCTAGTGTTTAGCCTCTGTGGTGCACTCTTCTCTCTGCAGTGTCCCTGAATAGCAGAACTGAAATGTGGTCACCCTGCTTTAACCCACACTCTACCAATATTAAATAATGGGAAGCTAATAGTAGTTGAGGCTTCACACAACCATCCTTCTTACTGTGACTCTCTCCCCAAACAACATTTATAGTTAACTGATAGGAATATTCACCAGACTCGTGAGTAAATGGAATGCTTCAATCACATTCAGCATCTTGAGAAATATATCCCTCTAATGTCACTAATGATGTATATAGCAACATTCTATTCCTCAATATGAACTCTCAATATGAACTTAAACCTAACCTTGGCAAAACTGAACTAATCATCTTCCCTCCCACTACAACCAGCCTTACCCCAGATATTACCCTCACCATTAACAATGCTACCATCACACCAACCCCTACAGCTTGCTGCCTGGGGGTCACATTTGACTCTGCCCTATCCTTCATTACTCACATCCAGTCAATCTCCAAATCATGCCACCTCTACCTCCGCAACATCTCTAGAATCCGACCCTTTCTCACACAAGACACTACCAAAATTCTAATTCAAACACTCGTCATGTCCTGTGTTGACTACTGTAACTCATTACTAATTGGCCTTCCTCTCACCTGACTAACCCCACTACACTCCATGGTGAACCCTGCTGCAAGACTAATCTACCTCACTCATCACTTCTCTGACACCAAACCCCTCTGTCAATCCCTACACTAGCTCCCATTAACATACAGAATTAAATTAAAAATTCTGGTGCTAACTTATAGAGCCCTCACTAACACCGCACCCCCCTATATTTCATCTCTCATTTCCAAATACACTCCCTCTCGCCATCTTCGTTCTGCACAAGACCTTCTGCTCTCCACAGCTCTTATCACATCCTCCCACTCCCACCTGCAGGACTTCTCCCGTGCTGCACCTCAACTCTGGAAATCCCTCCCCCGCTCAATCAGACTCTCCCCCAGCCTTCTAATCTTCAGATGCTCCCTGAAGACTCACCTCTTCAGGAAAGCCTATCAACTGCCTCCATAAACATTATCACTAAGAATCACCCCTTGCCTGGATCACTGCACTCAACAGCACTTCTCACTCCCCCCACTAACTGGCAGTTCATGTGGCAGGAGGCACTTATACCCAATAGTACTTACTCCTTCTGTGTCAAACCTACCTTCCTCTAGACTGTAAGCTCTCACGAGCAGGGATCTCTGATCCTTCTGTTCTCCACATTTGATTGTACTATTTAATACCTCTGTATGTCTATTCCCTACTGTAAAGAGCTGTGGAATTTGTTGGCGCTATATAAATAAAGATTAATAATAATAATGAAAATAATAATAATATGAATGATCACATTAGCATATTCCACTTCATCCCCTTTACATGGAAGCGGGTTCTAGATTGAAAAGATCTACCACTATATGTAGAGGAAAGTTTGTCCAAATTTCCTATAATGGCAGTGAAGTATAATTCAATGCTCTCCCATACATTTCATTGTTGGGGGTAACAAGAAACCAAGTAATGGGGTACATCTGACTCCCTTCCTCTTACACCCTTACCCTATGATATGAGGTGGTGGGTCCTGAAATGATCTATACATTCTTTTTTAAGGAAAAAAGACTTCCACATTGAACCCCAGACCCAATGGGGTTAGGATCCAGTAATTAATAAAAGTAAACTAAAAGGAAATTGTATGTCTTAAGAGTCTATGATTTCAGCAACAACCATAATATATAACTGGGAATGTAATGAAATTAAAAATTTTCAAGACAAAAATGATGAAGTAGAGAATTATAATATATTAGGGACAAATAACCAGGTGAGTGAATCATGAATCACCCGGAGATGTTAATCTGTCTCTATCGATTTGAAATGTTTCCGTAGACTGTGATTGGCTGTGCTTAAATGCTGAGCTAATCACAGTGTTCTTGCTTATGATTGAGTTGCAAGCCTTTCCATTCACTATATGAATATTTAATAATTGATTGAATTGTATTTGTGCACCTTAATTAATGACATTTCGTGAAAAAATCTATAGTACACCAAAATTGGTTAATTGTGATTTGTGATAAGTTCAACTCATATATTATGAATAAAGCTCAGTTTATCTCTTTATATATTTTGGTAGCTGCTTTTTAGTTGGAGTGTTTTATTTAAGGCTGAGTATGAGGATCATCCAAGTGATCAGTGTTCTGTTCCTTGCTATATGGATATGGAAGTTAAAAAAAAAAAAAAAAAAAAAAAAAAAAAAAAAAAAAAAATATATATATATATATATATATATATATATATATATATATATATATATATATATCAGTGGTCTTAGAAGCCATTTTAGAATAGAGTAGTGTCTCTATAAGCAAAATGATTGTTTGAGCTTCTTGCTATGTACTTCCCCCAATGGGCTCAAAAAGTTTATATGTGCAAAGGTGGACATGAGAAAAAAAAAATATATATAAGAGCGAGAGGAAGAGAAAGAGAAAGGAATGTTTAATAAATTAATATGTATTTATTAAAACACCTTAACAAAAAAAGAGAGACAAATTAAAAATCTGTCGGAGGGGGTATGATTTTTCTGTACAATTAGCACTATACAGTACGGCAGCATGTACAGCCATCAGAGATGTGAACTCAAAGTGATAAAAGTAGATGTAGAATTCCTGTACGTCTAATACATAACACTTGGACTCACATTCATTGAAGCAGCACGTGCACATACTAAATAATAGGGACAGACAAAAAGTTACGTTTTTTCCCTCAGTAAATTTAAGAATTAAATATGATTTTCCACTTCTTTATAGGGATGGGTGAAAATTTTTCCACTCAAACTGAAATCGGCAAATAATGGCACTTTCCGCTTTGCGAATAATTTCCAGCGAAAAGTGCAATTTTTCTGCTTTTTCCTGCTTTTGTAGCCCATGGGAAGAAAAATGTTTCTCCACCACACAAACGTTTTGTACAGCCATATAGAAAGCTGTCAGGATCTCACAGCAGCCATTCTGTGTTTGTGAGAGAGAGATCAGCACCTTGCTTGAGCTAGTGAATACAGAGAGGGGAATTTAAGTTTAGTTTAGGGAATATTTTAGTAGGGCATTTGTTCTGTGTAAGCGTGTATTAGGAGAGTCAGTGGGGCACTCTGGGGAGAAGAAGGGAGGAAGGATGTTGACCCAAAATACTCCAAAATTCCATGTGACTGACTGGTAAGACACAGGCAGCTAGGGACCTATTTGCTTGCTGGGCTTTCTGTTACTGTCTCTGTACTGGGTTGGGAAGTCTGGGGAAAGAAGTTGCTGATTTTGCTTTCCAGTTATTCAGTTTTTTTAACAGACTGTGATAAGACAACAGGGTGGACAATTTAAATAAATAAATAAATAAAAAAGAATAAAGAACTAAATATATTAGGTGACAGTGACAGACAGCTGACTGGGCTTAGGCAAGGCATCAAACAGCTATGTCAGTTGTGTTGTGCACTGTACAGTAAAAAAACACAGTGTGGTTGCATAATGTCCAGCAAACGCAAAAGGGGAAGGGGGAGGGGGAAGGGTGGAGCAGTGCAGGGACGTGAGAGTAAAGTAGTAGGAAGGTGTTGCAGCTGAACCACCTGCTGTATCAAATAGTGAGGCAAACAAGCACCAACACACCCTTCCTCAAAAGTAGTAAGGAACTTTGTTACAGTAAAAGTAAAAATAAATTGTTCAAGACTTCCAGAAGCATAGAGGGATATAAGTGTAGTGAACAAGAATTGTCAGGTGATGCTGATGTTTATCACGGTGCCCGTGATTGCTGCAATTCAGTGTCTATCACCTGTAGGGGTCTCCCATTGGCTGTCTTCCTTCAGCCCGCCTCACATTGCCTTTTTAAACTCAGTCTGGGCACCCTCTGGTTGCCCTTTTGTGTTGTCTTTGACAACATCCACTTCCTCCTTTCTACTATAGCTGATTGGGCCTGTTGCTGAGTTCCTGAGTCGACCTGCTCCTGAGCTCCTGCCTGCTTGTCAGTTTCAGTCTGGTTGTTCTCATCAGTAGCTGATGTTCCGGTTGCCAGTCTGCTTAGCCACGCTTGATCTGGTTGATCTTCTCTGCCTGGTTCCTGTTGTTTCCTGCTTCCAGTTACCGCGTCCGAGGCGACATTGCTCTTCTTTCGCTCTGGCGACATTTCAGCCCGTTGGTTCCAGCGTGCGGGCGCTGGTTTACTCCATTAGCCCTGCGGCTCACATTACAGCCTGTTGGTTCCAGCGTGCGGACGCTGGTTACTCCATTAGCCTTGCGGCTCACATTACAACCTGTTGGTTCCAGCGTGCGGACGCTGGTTACTCCATTAGCCTTGGGGCTCACATTACAGCCTGTTGGTCCCAGCGTGCGGACGCTGGTTTACTCCATTAGCCTTGCGGCTCCTATTACAGTCTGTTGCTTCCAGCGTGCGGATGCTGGTTTACTCCATTAGCCTTGCGGCTTACACTACAGCCTGTTGGTCCCAGCGTGCGGACGCTGGTTTGCTCCATTGGCCTTGCGGCTCACATTACAGTCTGTTGGTTCCAGCGTGCGGACGCTGGTTTACTCCATTAGCCTTGCGGCAAACACTACAGCCTGTTGGTCCCAGCGTGCGGACTCTGGTTTGCTCCATTAGCCTTGCAGCTCACATTACAGTCTGTTGGTCCCAGCGTGTTTATGGGCACGAGAGTTTCTGATTACAGTGAGACCGCTTGACCTGGTAACCTCTATTTTCCATCTTACTGTCATTGTCATCTGACAGTCATTAGGTCATGGTGGTTGTCACCTTCCTTTGGGCTGCCTTGCCAGGTATTGGTAAGGCCGGTAGAACCTTTCACATTGCCACCTTCAGGTTGCCTTACCCGGTATTGGCATGGCCGGTAGAGCCTACTCCTTGTTATCCCCTCAGGCTGCCTTGCTCAGTATGTTGGTAAGGCTGGTAGAACCGTTTACGTTGCCATCTTACGGTTGCCTTACCCAGTATTGGCAAGGCCGATAGAGCCTACTCCCTGGTATCCCGTCAGGCTGCCCAGCCCGGTATATTGGCTGGGCCGGTAGAGCCTTTTGTTCCAGACTCGCCTGGGTTGCTTTGCCCGGTAATATTGGCAAGGCCGGTAGAACCTATGTCTATTGTCATTATCTTCTATGTACTGTTTGTATGTGTATGAAAACCCTATGGGATTGCCTTTAACTTTTCAATAAATTTATGTTTTTACCTAAACCTTACGTCTGAGAGTCTTAACAAACCGTGACAATGTTGCTGTGGATGACCTAATGATGACTGATGATGATGCAGATCTAAAATAAATCCCTCCAGCATCCTTCTCTTGTTCAGATACAGATGATGTTGAGAATGAGGATGATGACAGGATTATAAGGTTAGCAGAAAGTGAAAGGCTGAATCTTCCACCACTTTTAACCCTTTGAGTGCCAGAGTGGTACGGAATGCATTGCAAAGCAATGCATTCCGTACCACTCTGGCACTCAGAGGGTTAAGGATCACTGTGTCTGTCTATAGATTGTTTGAGAAAGCCATTGGAAAGTCTGACCCTGGACAGGCACTGATGTCAAAAAGACACAGACACCCTATCAATCATCAAGCAGCAATGTTGGGAGACTAACATTCTTAAAAATTAACCAACATCTCATCCCATCTGAGTATCAGGTTACAGAAACCATACATGACAAACAAAGCCGGAAAAAACATATTAACAGCAGCACAGATGAGGAGGTGGAGGACAGGTGTGAAGAAGGGTTGCCACCATATACCCCACTTGGGACAACCGCTATGACTGATAAATAATGTGTGTCAATAATCTGAAAAGAAGGATAGCGTATGACAATGGTAAAAATACATACGCAAATCACTCCATGCCATTCCCCCCACCATCACCACCACTACAATACATATCTGCCACGTTGTAGGATGTACTTTATTTTTTTTCATTACTCGACATGATCATGAATATGTGCCAGTGTCACTTAAGCAGGAAGTTAGTGTTGTGGGCAAAGGACAAATGCATTCTGCATGCTAACACATTTTTCAAGCTATATGTTGCTGTAGGACTCACAACTTTCAGCCACATATTTATAAACTTCAGCCCTCATAAGAAGCAATATTACAGTTGGAAATGTAGCACCTATAGGAAATATAGGTGAAAAATGTGTTAAAATAGGCAAAAAAGGAGGATATTTTTGCATAGGTGGAAAGGCAAAAACTTTCAAGGAAGAAGCGAAAAATCAGCAAGTTTTCGTGAAAAGTCATGTTGGAAATTTTTCACACTTTTCACCCACCCCTACTTCTTTAGCAGAAAATTCCAGCAAAAATTTGCAGCGAATTTCCACCCTATCAATTGTTTCCCACAACATAGAAGTTTACTGCCCTATACTAATGATTTTTGAAGGCAAGAATTTTCTGCTTCATAGAAAAACATCCCTTGGTTTATCTCTGTCAAAGAGTTTCCTGCACTTCAATTTGGGTTTTGGTTGTAGAGAAAGAGGATTATAGGCATTTTAGGATACCCAAGAGCTGTTAATAATACAATTTTAAATTTCTGAAGTTTGTGAAGTGTGTGTGTGACTTAGTATTAGGTTAGTGAGGGTCAGTCAAGTTAGAGTTAGTGTAAGGGACTTGAGGGACATTCACATTGTGAGTTAGTATTAGGGCAGTAAGGGTATTCAAATTGAGTTAGTGATAGGGTAATCAGGGTCATTAAAATTGTATGAGTTGGGTTAAATCAGTAAGGGTCAGTGAAGTGTGTAGTGAGGGACATGTATGTGTTTTTGCATTATTTTAATAATCTTTTTGCTCTTTCAATTTTTTATAATGTTGTTTTATATTACTTATTTTGCATTATATTTTTTCCATTTATAATAAGATACTTGTGTGCAATGTCAAGCAGTAAGATTGATGGGGAGCAATAGGGAATTCTCCTCATCAGGTAGGAGTAGGCAACGCCTAAAACAAGGTGCTCTTTCACTTGCCAAGATGGAAGGAGCGGCAGAAACTGTTAGCAGTAGTGTCACTGCTACTGCCACAACCAGTGTCAGCTCTGCAGTGGAGCCCCAGCCACCTGCACCAGATGGTGACACTTTCTAGAGTCTTTCATTGCAATACAAAGCTTTCTTTACCAGATGAACATGGTGAGCTACAGAGATGAAGAAGAATGGGGAAAGATGATTTGGAAAATCATATGACTCATATGATTACAGCGCAAATAGCAAGTTATGATCTTTGAGATCTGCAGACATCAGTAACATTCTGTATGACAAAGGATATGAGCTGCTTTTGGTTTTAAACATTACTATCCATTTAAAATGCTAATGACTAAGTTAATTGTAAATGAGTATTATAAACCATAACATAAGAAAAATAAAGAAAAGAAAAAAACATACTAAGCATAAAAAACAAAAAAAATGAAAATAAACATTATATGGGTGGCTCCTTAGTGATCTGTTTTTCAATATAGCCACAGTTACATAAAGTGAAGTCTATACATATATATTTAAAACATGGTGAATATAAACTGCTAGTTCTCCATGCTGTTGGAATGTGGATTTTCTTAAAGTGACATGATGATGACAATGCTGAAGATGCCAGAAAAACAATATTTCCAAATTTGTTTATTGCAAGCCTAAGGCCTGCAAAATTTACTTTTAGGCCTAGCATGTTTTGAAGCCCACAATCAATTATTTTCAAGCCCAGACTACTGTATTGTTTTGAAAGTTTCACTTTCAGTAAGCCTGTCAAAAATGATTATTTAGGCTTTTCTTTCTGTTATCCTGCTGCCATGCTATGGTTAGCCATTATTTTTTGAGAAATAAAAAAATATAAAATAAATATTGGGTTACACTGAATGTGGCATATGTGTATGGTTGTGGTGGTTGTATTATTAATGTATGTATATCCTATTCATATGAATTAATGGTAGGCAAATATTTGCATTATCATCTTTGAATCCACTTTATCCTTCCTTTATTACTATATTAGTCATAAGCATTAATCAGTGGTCTTACAGGTGGTCAGAACATTGGTATATGGTAGCAAAACTCCTTAGTGCTGCTCCTTTGTGGAATGGTGTTTTTACTGTCACTGTCAGGCACAGAAATTGGTTCTCGTGCTCAATGTTATTCAGTATTTTCTTAATATTTCTGGTGGTGCTGGAACTTTTAATGGGACTTTGACAAACATCTTTCTCAAGAGGAAAAGTATCATCATCATTTATAGCACATACTGCATCATCCATCAACCACTTTACTAACACATCCCTGCACTTGTACTACTCCTTTGGTCCACCCTGAAATATTTGTTATTGCTTAATATTGGTATCCAATACATGTACAATGCTGATTATTACTATTAACAAGTGTTGGTTTATTTCTATTAGCAGATATGTAATATATAACGTTTATAAAATAACTGTACTGCTCTAACTGCCAAAAAAACAGGAAGTGTCTACACACAAAAGTGATAGCCACGCCTACTAAAAAGTGATTGGCTAAAGTCAAACTAAAGAATACCACACAACCCTGCCTCTAGTACATTTGCTGAATATTATTAAACAGTGGAGTACACAACAGAACTGATTGTGTGTGTGTGTGATGTCTTGGTCTTTACAAAGTACTCTAACCCTTCTAGTAGCTGTCTGTCTCTGTCACAGCTCACGTTATGGTCCTTGTCAACTATCAAAACATTTTAATTGTATTTTTATAATATTTTTTTTTTCTAACTATCCCTATAAGTATCATTAAACTATGCTTCCTGTGCAACTGCTTCATCCCACAGTCTTCCCTAACACTGAGATAACAGCCACATCAGAATCAGTCACAAACAATTATGGGGTATTTGGGGTAAATCTTCTTGGCTCCCTTCACACACCCCAGACTTCCAGAGTGTTCCCTAGCACAGAGAACAGTCAACAGAAAGGAACTTGGATCACACCTGCCTCAGTCTTCTCAGTGAAACAACATTTATTGTTTTTTTTGGATAAATCTCCTTTCCATCCTTCTCACACCCACAGCTTAAGATCCCCCTAACACAGAGATAACAGGTAGTCAGATGAGGAAGGAACTTGGATTTCAGCTGCCTGCCTCAGTCAACCAATATTTTGGTGTATTTTCGGTCAAGCTTCTTTCTCCCCTCACACTCCCCCAGAGTCACCCAGACTCCCGTAACACAATGAGCAAATGTCCTGCCTACAATATTCCCTACACTATGCTCCATATTTGCCTAAATAGTTGCAAAATTGTGCTGCTTTCTCTTTGTCAAACAAACACAGAATGGCATGTTGTAGGAACCTGATACCACTTTTATACTATTTCTGTGGGAAAAAAAGAGAAACTTGCCATGTAGGGGGTAAAATTCAGTCTTACATTAATTTAAATGCAATGCGCTAAGCAGGAAAAAGGAGAAAATCAACGCTTTGTTGTGAACATTTTCATGCTCGTCAGGAAGTGCCATTTTTTGCCTTTTACTATTTTGAGGCGAAAAGGTTCACCCATTCCTACTAAATAATATAATATGACTAACAGAATTCCTTGCCATTGTCAAGGTCCCAAAACTAGTTCCAGCAAACTAGTTCCAGCTTTATTAATAACTTATTCTTAATCTATTTCTCAGCATTAGGGGTGGGCGAAGAGTGTGAAAAATTTCTTTTGCCCCACAAAAAATGTTGCCTTTTCCCCATGCAAAAATGTCTTACTTTTTGCCTATTTAAAATTGTTTTCCTATTTTAACACAGTTTTGCCTATATTTCCCATAGGTACTGCATTTCCCACTGTAATATTATTTCTTCTGAGCGTTCAAGTTTAGAAATAAGTGTCTGAAAGACAAAGTTGTGAATCCTACAGCAACACATGGCTTGAAAAATGTGTTAGCGTGCAGAATGCATTTGCCCTTTACCCACAACACTAACTTCCTGCTTAAGTGACACTGGCATATATTCATGATCAAGTCAAGTAATAAAAAAATAATGTACAATCTACAATGTGGTAGATGTGTATGGTAATGGTGGTGGTGGGGGACTGGCATGGTGTGATTTGTGTATGCATACTGTTTTTACCATGGTCATATTCTATCCTCCTTCTCAGATTATTGACACACATTATTTATCAGTTATAGCAGTGGCTCCAAGTGGGGTAGATGGTGGCAACCCTTCTTCACATCCCTCCTCCAACTCTTTATCTGTGCTGCTGTTAATATATTTGTCCTGGCTTTGTCTGTCATGTGTGGTTTCTGCTACCTGATACTCAGATGGTATGAGATGTTGTTTCATTTTTAAAAATGTTAGTCTCTCAACATTGCTGTTTGATGACTGATAGGGTGTCTGTGTGCTTTTTGACATATGTGCATGTCCAGGGTCAGACTTTACAATGGCTTTCTCAGTTTATAGACAGACACAGTACTCCTTAAAAGTGGTGGAAGATCCAGCCTTTGACTTTCTGCTAACCTTATAGCCCTGTCATCGTCCTCACTCTCTACATCATCTGTATCTGAACAAGAGAAGGATGCTGGAGGGATATATTCTAGATCTGCATCATCATCAGTCATCATTAGGTCATCCACAGCAACATTGTCACGGTTTGTTAAGACTCTCAGACGTAAGGTTTAGGTAAAAACATAAATTTATTGAAAAGTTAAAGGCAATCCCATAGGGTTTTCATACACATACAAACAGTACATAGAAGATAATGACAATAGACATAGGTTCTACCGGCCTTGCCAATCATCAGTCATCACTAGGTCATCCTCGCAGCATCAGCATCACCTGACAGACAGTTCTTGCCCACTATGACCCTTATATTCCTCTAAGCTTTTAGAGGTCTCAAACAGTTTCTTTTTACTTTTACTGTAACAAAGTTCCCTACTACTTTAAAGGGATAGTAATACTTCGTTTTAACTTTATTTTATTTTGTAGGCATTAAAAAATATGAAGAATGATATAAGTCTTATCTCTCAAACCTTTATGGTTTATGAGATATTCACAAGCAAAGTTTCCCCCTCCCGCCCCTTTTACCTAGTGTAAGCAATCTCTTCTCAGATGTGAATCTGGTTGTAAGACCAGACAGATAACAGAAGGGGACATTCTTCTTACAATGAAAACAATGAAAGCCCTTCCCCCCTTGACAAGTTTTTCAGCTTTTTCCCTTATCTTAATTGAAGAATGTTCCTCTCTGCAGTCTACCTGGGCACCTCCCTTCTGATCTGGCTGAACAGGGGGGGACACTTTGCTTGTGAATATCTCTTAAACCATAAAGGTTTGAGAGATAACACTTATATTGTTCTTCATGTTTTTTTAATGCCTACAAAATAAAATAAAGATAAAATGAAGTATTACTATCCCTTTAAGGATTTTGGTGTTTTGGTGCTTGTTTGTCTCACTTTCTGGTGCTTCAGCTTCTACACCTTCCTTTATTATGCTATTGTCAGCATCATCAACACTTGAATGTGACTTATTGTCATCTTCAGTGTTCTTCGGATATGGTTCTTTATTTCTACTGGCACTGGTGGTGCTGGAAATAGTTTTGCTGGGACCTTGACAAACCTTGGAGTAGAGGGATCATGATCATTGATTGTACACACTGGAGCAACCATTGCTGCAGTTAGTTTTTAAACTACTACTTTACTCTCACATCCCTGCACTACTCCACCCCTCCCCCTCCCCCTTCCCCTTGTTCATTTGCTTAACATTAGCAACTACATTATTTTTGTACTGTATGGTACACAACACAACTGATGGAGCTGTATGATACCTTGCCTAAGCCTAGTCAACTGTCTGTCAATGTCATCTAATATATTTAGTTCTTTATTCTTTTTTATTTAATTATTTTTTAAGTTGTCCACTCTGTTGTCTTATCACAGTCTGTCCCCAAAAAATTATAACTGAAAAACAAAATCAATAAACGTCTTTCCCCAGACTTCACCACCCATCACAGAGACAATAACAGCAAGATCAGCAAACAAATAGGTCCCTACCTGCCTGATTCTTGCCAGTCACATGGAATTTTGGAGTACCTTCTTCCTCCCTTGATCTCCCCAGAGTGACCCACTGACTCTCCTAATACACACTTACACAGAACAAAAGTCCTACTAAAAGATTCCCTAAACTAAACTTCAATTCCCCTCTCTGTCTTCTCTTGCTCAAACAAGGTGCTGCTCTCTCCTCTCACAAACACAGAATCTCATGCTGTGAGAGCCTGACAGCCTTTTATATGGCTGTAGAAAACTTTCATATGGTGGAGAAATATTTTTCTTCCCATTGATTTCAAGGAGGAAAAAAGCAGAAAAATGGCACTTTTCGCAGGAAATTCCTCACAAAGCGGATTTCAGTTTGAGGCTAAAAATTTCACCCATCCCTACTCAGCATATAATTCTGCTAGTGCGGAATTAGTTGGCGCTATGTAAATAAAGATTAATATTAAAAATAGTCAGATTGTGCTGTTTAGTATGCATATGTAGTCTTTTCATGAATGCTGTCCAAGAGTATTAGTTGGACATACAGGAATTCTACACACATCTCTGCATATGTTATTATATATTACTGTGTCAAATGTATAGTTATAGGAGTACCCATCCTTCAGATTTTTGCTTTGCCTCATATTTTATTTTTTAAAAGATGATAAATGAATATTATTATATCAAACGTTTCTTCCTCTCTCTTTATTTATTTTCAAATGACCACCCAAACAGCAATACGTCTTTGAGCCCACTGGGTATTTTTAAATGTTATTTTCAGCATGTTGTGTTCAGTGACCTTGCTTCATCTGGGCATTTTCCAAATGTAAGTTTTAGGGTTGCAATACCTTTTATTGTTCAATTCTATATTTATTTTTTTAGGTGAATAGACCACATGTAACGTGTTGCTCTTTATTGTTCCCATGTGTCATGAATGGGAGGGGGAGTTTCATGTTTTAAACAAAATAATAAAATGATAGGTACTGTTAATGCCTCTGTTTAAATGATTATAACACTGGTTGTTGTCAACTCACAAAATGACAGTGGGTAGCATCAGACTTTTTTTTACTGTGCACTCAGAGTAATACCCTACGCTGTAAATTGAGAAGGACAGAAAGAGTGATTTGAGACAGAAAGAACTTTTGAGTTATTTTCATGCATGTATTATGGTAATCAAAGTAAGCTATATAGTCACTTTTGGACTTAGCCCTACATGACCCCCCCACACACACACACTTAACCCTTTTACTGGCAGGGAATGTGGGCAATGCATTTTTGAGCAGAGTCAGTGAGTGGGAGAGGTAATGTAGGGTTAAGACATGAAATCGCAGCACAATTCAAATACCCCTGTCTCTGATACCTTGTCCAGGTTTATGGAAACTGGTTTATTTATCCATTTAAATATCCTAGAAAAGTGTCAAACACATTGCTTCTCTAACAGGGATGAGTATTTCTGTGTTTGTATATTATATTTTAAATGTATTTTCTGTGCTGTGCAACAGAGGATATGACTGATGGAGAGGTTGAGCATAGACTGTAGATGAAAAGCCAGAAGTATAGATCAAGCCCAGATTGTTTGGGGTTGTATTCAATAAGTTAAAGACCTGTAACTGTGGCACAAACTAGCTATACCATAGCGAAATTGCAAATTATTTAAAATTAAATAGCAAATTATTTAAAAGGGGATTTAATCCTTTAAGTAATAGAGAGGTATCCAACGCATTGCAAAGTAATGCGTTGGATACTTATCTGGCACTAACAAGGTTAAACCTCTTAACTGTTAGAATGGACTGCAACACAATGGAATGCAATACATTGGACACCATTCTGGAATACAAGGGATGAGGAGCCCAATTTAAATCAATGGGAATTTTGTGAATGACCACTATGGCACAGCTGTTTTTTTCAAAATTGCACCACTTTAATTAATTGAATTCAGCCCTTAGTATCCTTCTAGAAGACTCTATAGTCTATACAGAAATAGTTATGTTGTTAACATTCTTTTAACATATTTCATTATATATTTTAGTCATATAAATGTACTAAACTGGTCCTTGTAACCAGAAAAGATATAAAGATTCAATACACTGTTTACATGCACCACATTCACTCGGGCACTGAATAATTCTAGGTGTGATAGAAGTTTCCAAACTTTGTAGTTGTGACAGATAAATATATCAATATTATTGCAATACATACATTTTATTAGTTCAAACATGTTTTAGAATATGATGTATGTGGGCTACTGGTGTCCATCTTCATCATGCAAATTACTTTATTATGTAACCATGGGGCATGAACAGGTTTAGTGGCAATCCTCTGGTTTAACACAGTACATAGTACTGTTCAGCACAAAGCCGGTACAACAACTGCATTGTCCTTTACACACATCCAAGCAATCCATATTCTTTGTACGACGGCCACAAATTGAGGGGCAGGATGAGCCACAGTCATTGTATGTGCCATTATTTCCACATTCTAACTCTGTCAGTTAAATAAGAAACAGAGAGAGAGAGCATGAGCATCTGTATTGTAAAACATTTACAAACAACTGATGGTTATTTTACAGAAAAGAACTGGCTAAATGCAAATTGAAACAGACTTTTACTCTTTACTTGATAGACAGACAACATCAAACAAAACACCACAGTCACCAGTACATGGATATAACAGGAAAGAAGGAAAAAGCATTTCCTGTCACTTTCTTCTCCAGAATATCGCTAAAACTGTTTCTGTGTCTCTCAGAGCCAATACGTTAATTTAGTCTCTAATACTCTCCTACATTGACTTCTGCTGCCTACTCATTTCTGGCCTCCCTTTCACCCAACATCTCATTCAATATGCTGCTGCAAAGATCCCAACACTATGTTTTCACTCTTAATCTGTTTCCCTATTGTTAAACTCTCAGTTGACTTTATAACTCCAATCCAATCCAAATTATTCTATTCTCTTTCAAAGCTGTTCATTCACAGCACACTAGCTATACCAAATTCTCCCTGTATTCCTGCTCACTGTCTATACTCTGCTGAGACCTGTCTTTACTCTTCACCCTGTACAAATACTGGTTCATCACTATTTTCTTGAGCTGCACCCGATTTCTGAAACTCCCTACTTCTCAACATGCATTCGACCCTCAGTCTTCACAAAACTCCTTAAGGACCAGTGACGATCCTGGCACCTCATGTACTTTTTACTCACAGTGCTCCTGCAGGAGCGCTGTGAGTAATAGCAAGGACTGAAATTGATCAATACAAGACCGAAGCGATCTCTTTCAGTCCCCTATTCGGCGTGCTGGCGCACAGGATCAGTCACGTGGGCCAGCAAGTCAAAGTTTTCAATCTGGTCCTTTAAGGACCACACACCCCGGGACTGCTGATCCTTAAGGTGTTAAACTTTTACATACATACATTGTGAGGAAAGCTGCAAAACAACTGAAGCTTGCTACAGCTCCACCTTCTGGCCTGTTGCAATTCATACACATTGTACATAGTACATGCTGTCATTTCTCCAAGGAAAACAACAGCATTATGTAACAAAGGTTAGACAATCCAGTGTATACACAAACAAGATTTGAGAATAAGCACTAATTAGTTTTTGGTTTTCCTATTTCCAGCTGTGCTTTAGCTTCTTGAAGGACAGACGAGTACAAAGTATTAAAAAGCAATGTACTGCACACCTCTCTGATCACCAAGCGGTTAATTCAGAGCAATGTTCCCGCTAATTAAAACTGGGCATGGAATTCTGCACCACTCCATAAACAGTGTCAGTAATGAGTTGCTGAACCTAGAAAGAACACTTCCAAAGGCTCCTATTAACTTAGGAGCAAAGTGTCTTTACATATTAAAACCCCTTGTAACCTTGTGAAATAAAATCTGTTAACATCTTGTATGCTAGAGAGATCTCCAGCTCATTCCTTTGCAATGAGTTAGCATCCTCTCTAGCATGCAGGTGGTTAACAAAGTATCAATATCAAATGCGTCTGAATCCTAATTTGTACAGTCACCTTAACCCCTTGAAGACCAAATGGGTGTTCCTACTGGGTCAAAGGGTAATAATGTTTCTTATGGATGCAGACTGGGGGCTACACTGTGAAGGCCAAAAACGTCTCCTGTGAATTGTTTTATGGTAGTCAGACAACTGAGCCTTGGGCTTAACATGCTGCTTGGGTCAGAGTCACAATGCCACATTAACTGCTAAGGTCACAATAGAACTCCTTTCACTACCATTCTATGGGGACTGCAGGTTGTGGCCCATGGATACATACACCAACATTATGGTTCTAGTCTTTGGACTGCTACAGAGAGGTTTTCAACACATTGCTTTTGGGACCTCCCTAGCATCCAAGGCACTGGTTGTCAACCAGGGTGTCATAGCACTTTGGTGTGTCTTAGACATCCACTTAAGGTGCCTCTTCTTTTCCGTAAAGAGTAAATATTTATGAAGAATGTTATGCACAATATGTTTGATTTTGTTATTCTGATCTGGAGGTCTAAAATAACTTTATATTTATGTATTTTGACTTTCATTACTGCTAGATAATTGATCTCTAGTATGTTAGATGTGCCGTGAAAATTCCACAGTACCTGTTAGGGGTGCCCAGAAACATTCCACACTGTCTGTTAGGTGTGCCCAGAAAATTCCACACTTTCTTATAGGTGTGCCCAGTAAATTCCACACTTCCTGTTATGGGTGCCCAGAAACATTCCACACTGCCCAGAAAATTCCTTAATGTCTATTAGGGGTGCCCATAAAATTCCACACTGCCTGTTAGTGGTACCTTAATTAAAAAAGGACCACTGATCCAAAGGGTTAATGCGTAGAGTATATTAAAAACAATTAGTGTAGGTGCTTACCATGGGATAGACCAATTTCATTTAAAAGAACTAGGCTGAAAACTGTCAAGAAGAAAAAAAGGTAATATTAAATTAATCTCATGAAACAGTATACTTTAATGTGTATTTATGCTTTCTTTAAAATTGATTAATATAGAAAAAATTAAGTATTTTTGTTGGTTTTGAAAACATGTGCTAAGATTAACGAACACTAGAAAATGTGCTCTTGGAGAGAAACTCAGAGATCTGTGTGAAAGATGTATTTGTAATTACCATCCATATTTCCATTTATGATGGGTAATGGAGAGAGGGGTGTAGTTAATCTCTGAACCTTCAGCTGTTAGAGATGTGTGGTTTGAGATGATGGTACTTTTAGTATTACCCATCAGCAGGTGGTCCAGCGATTGACTAATGACTACCTATGGTTTATAGATTATCACTGAAATTGATATACATGAAAATGATAAAATACTAGCATAAGGTATATGTGGAAGGACCCTATAATAACCAACATAATTTATGCCTATTGACTCATACAATGCAAATAAAATGTTTATTTTGAAAGAGACCTGTTACCTTAAGGTAAGGTTAATTAATTTTAAAGATAATTAAAAACAGTCTATATGCCTTGCTAGGCATTTTTTCTTAATGTAATTATTTTCTGAGAAATTAAAAGTTTTATTCTGGTGTTACGGTCTGGTACTTCATGATAAATCATTCCTGTGCTAGGCCAATATTACCCACACGCTGTTCTGTGACTGAATCTAGACAGTGTTCATTCACTGGAGGAATCTATAATACTAAAGACAATGATAAGTTTGCCAATGAACAGAGCTAATTAGAATTCTGTACAGGAAATTAGAATAAAATGCCACTGTTTGGTATAAATGTATGAAAATGTAAATTTATATTGAGGAAAATTGTTAGTACATCATACAAATAGATATTAATTCTCTTTAAAACAAACTAAAACCTATATAGGATGAGAGATGCACTTATGACTTTAGGAACTAACTCTAAACTAACAGGCATTAACAGGTATATTTTCATTCAAGATGAGTACACTCTTTTTGACATCTGCATTATAAGATATTAATGGGGTCTTACCCAGTGCTAGAACCAAAACTGTTCCAGAATGCATCATTGTGATTTTATAGGTACCTAAAGAAACGGACAAAGTGGATCAGTACAACTGTTTGCAACAGAAACTCTATAAATTTGTATTGGTAATCTCTATTTTATGGGAATTAAATGACAAAAGTGCCAATCTAGCTCTACTTTAGGGCTATATATGACAAAGGTAAAACCACTTGATGATAGAGAGGTATCCATATCCAATGCATTGCAAATTGCCTTTGGAAGAACAAATATAAATTAATAACAATTAAGGCAAATGAAAATAATTTGAGTTGTTTTTCATGTGTGAAAATTACATGCAATTACAAAAAAATTACCACAAAAAACAAACTTAATTCCATTTTGTATTTGCATGTGGAGGAAGTGATAACAACATACAACTGCTACTATATATCATGTGTAAATGCAGATATATGCAATATCCATATAATATCCATGCACTTCTGTTGACTTCAAGCTTTATTTTTTACTCATCCACGTGCAACATGCAGCGTTCTCCTGTGTCATGGAGATAAAACAATCTCTGGTATAAACAGCTCCATAGGAAACTATTATCCTAAACTCATGTGCAGTGTTCAGTGATTAAATATAATTGTCCATGTGAACCCAGTCTTAAATTGCTCTTTAAACATTTAATGATACAAAAGCCAAATTGCATATAAAGTCCTGCGATTTACTATTTTTAATGCAATGCAGATTTTAGATGCATTGTCATAAGACATAATATCACTGATTACGTAATTTGATTAAAATCATTCAATTATATTGCATATTTACTCTGGGAGGATATACAACTCTACCAACACAGTTTCTTAGCCTCCAACTGGGTCTACTGCATTGCATTGTATTTGCTAGAGCATAAGATTACTTTTCTGCACACCAATGCTCACACTCCTCTGTGGTTAAGTTTTAATGTGAGCAAGCCCCAAAAGCCTCCTCTAGGGCATGCCCACAAAAATAGAGCAAAGTTACACTACTTTCCTCTACTCTTTGTTATAGATTAGATATCAAATCATAAGAAAGGGTAATATAAATGAGTGTAGGTGGTACTGTACTGTACCATACGCATGTAGGTTTTATGGGGTATTAAAATAGTGCTACTATAATATTATTTTTATGATTTTAATATAAAAATGCTAAGATATGCAGCATGGTACTGGATTTTTCGGGCATACTATTTCCTGCTCCCATAGAGATTATAATCAATTATTGGTGCAGGAGGTACTGGGCGATAAAGAGCAGATATACTAAGAAGAATGTTTAGTAATTCTAGTGTAAACAAACAGCACCATTGGGGGACAAATAAAAACTCCCCAGACCCCTCTGATTTAAGATGGGTTTTTAAAACTTTAATGCTTGAGAGGTATCAATTGAATTTGGGGATATGTATTTTTCCCTTATGTTGCAGCTGGATTGCCCTATATTTACTCCAGTATTTAGTACATCAGCCTCCATGTAGGTTACAAATTGCTGAGGAAGGAATGGTTCCAGGATTCCTTCTCTCAAAGTAGTCATCCCCTAAATGATGCATGAAGTGGACCCCTCTGAGCTAACGGTAACTGAGGCTCTGGGGGGACTGACAGAGTTGGGTTTGAATGTCTGGTGGCCTCTAATGCATCCGGTGCATCTGTTGTGGGCATCCACTGGTGTGGGAGAGGATGACACAAGAAGTGGTGTTAGCTGCAGGGCTGTCTATTCCACCCATGGCCATCTTAACCAGCATTAGCTTGGTGGGGAACATAGCAAGCAGCATCCCTCCCTCAATCTAGAGTTATCCTTTTTCCTGCATAGTGTTCTTCACTGTAAGACACTGGTCTCTCTCTCTCTTTTATCTCTCCCTCGCCCAGATCATTATTTTGGGTACCTCAAGTTTTTTTTTCTGTAGATAGCTGGAGCAGGTTATGTCTGGAGAGGGATAAGAGGTTGAGTGCATACTGGCATGATTGAGGCCATAGGCCCAGCTCTGTGGCTCTGATTGACTGTGGTAATGTTTGGGTGATGCTGTTGGGGTTCTCCCTCTGTTTGTAGGTGGCTGGCATGGATCTGCAGGGCATCATCATGCCTTAGTCCTACCCTATCCAGCTTTGGGGGGAAAAGGTGAAGGTGGTGTTCCCCCAGTCTGCCCCCTGACTGCCCTCCATGATAATGGAAGGGGAAAAAGGGGTCTGCAACCACCCTCCTGGTATGGAAACTTCTGTGGGTGTGCAGGAGATTTCTGTCCTCCTCATTCAGCCCGGGACCAGGACCAGGTTATCTGCCCAAAGCCTTGGGGTTTTCCACTTTGGTAGGAGCAGATGTGGGTTCATCAGGAGTGGATGTCTTGCCTTCCACTGAGCCACTCATTACTGTTATGGGGTCGAGCAGTGGGACTTCTCTGCCATGTTGGTATCTGGTGTGGTTGTTTCTTGACTGGTTCCTGTCTCAGGGGTCTCTTCTCCTCATAGGCTATCAGACACTGCGGCAGGATTGAGAGCAGTTCAAGACATGGGTGACAGCTGGGGGCCTTCCAGCCACAGGTCTGGTGATGACTTTGAGCCTTAATTGGTATAATCTATAAATTACTCAATAACTATTTTTCAATATAGAATTTGTTGATACAACATTAAAATGATTATAAAAGTTGTCTCAAAATAGACAAAGTTGTTTTTTGATGATCAGGCCCCTTTTAAATAACTAATTTAAGTAATATTTATGAAATTCTGTAGAAAAGGGGTAGACAAACTCTGGATCTCCAACTGTTATAGGATCAAACAACTGATCTTATTCAGCCAGTTATTCACCATAAGAGAATGATGGAAGCTGTAGTTCAGCAATAGCTGGAGAACCACACATTGCCCACACTTGCTGTAGACAATGCCAAAGTTTTAAAAACCCAAATTAAATCAAAGGGATCTGGGGAGTTTTAATTTGTCCCCCCCCCCCAATGGTGCTGTTTGTTTATACTAGAATTACTAAATATTCTTCTTAGTAAATTTTGCACAAAAGAAACATTAACAATTATGGATAAAACCAAATTCACCATAGTGGAGAAATAAAAAATCCTGAAATTCCCAGTCAATTAAATGGGCATTTTATCCTCTTGAATGCTAGAAACATCTTCATGCATTGCTTCTCAGTTCAAGAACTCTCAGACAATTTACAAGGTTAAAAGCCATTTAAATCACTGAAAATTATCATTTGTCGCATGTGGTACAGAATATTTTCTCCTGAATTTGTGAAGATCTAACTTCTTTTCTGTAGGACCAATCAATACATAATTATATTTCATCACACAAGTAACACAAGTAATACAAGTAACTCAAGTAACCACTACAGAAACAAATGTACCTTGCTCTTTTCTTCTGAGTCTGCCAAGAACCTAACTTCACTAACAGGTCTTATAAGCTGCAGAAATGACGTGGGTGTATGACACTCCAGTTTGATTCTAATTACAGAAAATATGCAATTCACAGAGTCACATGGACTTATCCTTGTTTTGTAATATAATCTCAGAGATCAGACAATATAGCTGGCAATGTTTCCTGTACATATTATGTTCTATTATTTATACTTACATAACAGGATATTTCCTTGATTGTGCCAATGGAAATTAAATGTAATTGCTTAATAGTTTACTTGCCTGTAACTTCTTCTCTCACTAACTTACTTTCACGTCTGGGATTATTTTTTTCCCTTATAGGATTTTGGTGATCTTGTGGCTCAAGAGATACTGTTGATATTAGTTGGCAATGCTTATGTCCAACAATTTTTTCTGATTCAGTGCTTCCACATAGAACATTTATTTGCATATGGAGCTTGGCTATAGTCTCCCAATCAAACAATCTCAATGCCCTCTGGTGGCTGTTGCTGGTTGGCTCGAAATACTGCAAATATTGAAGCTTAATTTACTTGATCCTGAGAACTGGCTCTTCAATGATAAAGTAAATTACGCTCCAGTATTTGCAGTATTCTGAGGCAACAGCCAGAAGAGGGCATGGAGATTGTTTGAAGGGTAGACTAGCACCAAGTTCCATATACAAGTATCCATTTTGGGGGATTCCTGACTGAATTTGGAGGATTGGTTACATTCCATTGGAGGTATAAGCTGCAAAACTCACTTTTTTCCTGCCCTTAAGATCCCAGAGGGGATTATTATACCAATGTCTTCTGATATAGTGGATTGTTATCCTTAAGCACCTTCACTTACTGTATTATATTCACATAGAACATATTAATCTGTAATAAACTTATAGCCTTCAATTAAGAATAGTATCAATATCAACCCTTTAACTGTTTGAGTGCAAGAGAGTTGTACAATGCAATGTTTTAAAATGCCTTGCATAACCCTCCGGCATTTAAGGTGTTATAAAACACAGGGGTGTGCAGGGAACATTACCTTATACACCCCTGTGATTTTAAAAGGTTGATATTAATACTATACTCAGTTGAAGGATATGTTTGTTAAAGGTTTTTGATCCAAGGGGTGTTTAATAGCTATTAAGCTATTTCATCAAGGTAAAGTAGCATGATGACTACGAAGCAGAGTGATAGCTACAAACTGAGAAAGTGACACCATCAAGAAGCCCCTCATCAAACTCTGTCACCATGACACATTTATCTAGGCAGCAACTTAACTGTACTGTACTGATCTTATTTCTCAGGACAACAGTGACAAAGGTGGAATGACAACAAAGAGTTCATGTATCAGTGATGAATTCAGAGATTAAAAGCTAAAGGGCCTTATTTACAAGAGAAATAAGCAGCTGTTCTGGAGCAATCTGACTGCATTGTAAGTGACAAACACATTGAAAAAGTAATGATAGAGACATCTCTGTCATTCAAGGGCTTAAAATCTCCATTTAAACGAATGTGAATTTTGGGGATTTTTATTTCTCCTCTATGGTGCAATTGGTTTGGTCAAAAATTGCTCCTCATTTCTATTTGTGAATAAGGTGCAAAGGCTTTTAACCCTCTAAGCCACAAAGGGTTAATTAGAAATGTAAATTTGGATAGCAGAAAAAGAACCACATGGCCCATCAGGTCTGACCATCTTATAAAATACACAGTTTTACATCTCAGAGTAGACTTACATCTATTTCAGGCATTTTCAAACTCACTAAGAATACTTGTCCCTACAACCTCTCTTAGCAGGCAGTTGCGTGAGTCTATCACCCTTTCTGTAAAGTAGTACTTACACACATTACGTATACATTTAAACCCTCTAACTTTAGATCATAACTTGTTCTTGTATTTCTCTTTTTCTGAAAACATCTTCCCTGATCAGTATTAAATCCCTTAATATACAGTATTGAAAGGTTTCTAACACATCAACCCTCTCCCTCTTTTCTTCCAAGCTGCTACCCAGTGTCATGAAAGTGGAACTATCAGAGTGCGTGATGACATAATATGCTCACACAGGAGTAAGCGGATGGCGGGTGCCCGCTAGATGAGACTGGTGCAGTGATGTAAAGATGCAGGGAGGAGTCCATGGATTCTGAGCTGCTGTAGCTGTGTCTGAAATAGGAGCCGGCTATTATTTGATACAGTAGACCACTGGTTGCTCTCACGAAGCTGAGGTGGTGGCTGTGTGCGAGAGAGAAGAGGGAGCATCAGAGAGTCAGAAGCCCTCTATACCAGAGTGAACTTGGGAGATAGTCCTTACACATAAGCCAATCTGGGAGATAGAAACAGCCAACCCAAGAGTGTAGTTGGCCAAGACTGAAGCGGTTTGGGCTGCAGCTAAGAAACAGCTGGAGGACTCCTTAATGGATCCAACGTGTGGGAGATCCAGGCAGGTTATGGAGCTGTTCACTGCCAGGATCTCCTCAGATGTTTGGAAGGGTCAGTTCCCCCAGTGGAGGAATGGGACACACAAACTGGTGCTTGACCTATTGAGGTTGTGTGAGTATATCTGGGACAGGCGTTGATGTGATTAATTTGTAAGTGATGTTGCTTCATTCGATACACATAGGGTATCCTTTAACTGTGGTTGAGATCAACTTCAAGATTTATATAAGTGAAGATGTGTTTGCCCTATTCCCTTGTATCCTGCTATGAATCACGCTATGACTAAAATGGAAAGTGATAAAAGGTGTATAACAAAGTTAGCACGATTCACCAGTAATGGATTTTGTTATATGCACTAGTGTTATTCCCAGTTGCTGGCCTACTGAACTCTGACTGGGGACTCCTATGCAGGGTATCTGTGAAGGACTTTGGTTGGAGATTTTACAGTGTGTGGTGATATTGCTTAAAGCCTAACTTTTTAATAGCCTTCTCCCAGTGATTTGATATAAGGACTGAATTACTTAGCCCTGTAGCAGTAGTGGAAATATGGCCACTAAAAATTGTCCTACAAAGGAGCCCAATAAAAAGGAAAAGAAAGCTTCAAAAGATAAACAAGGAGGGAGAGTGTCCAGTCCCCCCTTATCACCGGTGTCTGATTTATTTAGGTATCAGTTTGATGAGATTAAGCAGGAAATAGTTAATAGCTCCCTGGAGATTAAAAGGGATTTGAGGGAGCTGGTTGATAAAGTGACTTAGCTGAAAGTTAAGTTTGAGACTTTGAATAGCAAATATTCTGTTTTAGATGCCACATCAATGAGTCTCTCTCAGAAGAATGACACACTAGATAATAAATTAAGGAATCTGGAAGACAAATGAAGAAGATGTAACCTCTGGTTTCGGAATATCAAAAAAAAGGTTGTATTAGACCATCTGAAGGCTTTTTTGATGGAGTACTTTCTTGATCTAGGCCTTAAGATAGAAGAGACAGATACTGTTATGGAGAGACTTCATTGTTTTTGATGCCCTAGTGGCTGGTCTGAAGATCTTCTGAGAGACGTTATAGTAGATTTTCACTGTTATGTTTTTAAGGAACAAGTTCTCAGGGCAATTAGGGAAAAGAAATCAGTGGATGCTAGATATATGAATATCTAAGCTTTTCAAGACTTATCGTTCCAGACACAAAGGGCTCGATTTAAAGGCAGCCGTTAACCAAAAAAATCACTAACGGGTGCGTTAAGTGTCATGTTGCAATTCAAAGGTCCGTCTAAACAACAGCTAACGGCAGTTGCACAATTCCTACGGCCGATACACTTACGTGCATTCAGACGCATGGAACAACATACCCCAGAGCTATTCAAAGGCTTGCGGTACTGATAACGGCTGAAAAAAAGACACACCTAACGGCTAAAAGTTAAGACCCACTTCTCACACACGTTAGACACCTAACGGCCAAAACTAAACACCCGTTACAGAGGAAAACACACAAAAGGCTTACCGTACAACCATGTAAATGGGAAAATTAACCCGTGCAATGCCAAAACAACACAAAAACATGCACACACAACACAAATCACTACACACAAAACAACAACCAACACCACAGGAACAATGACACACAAAAAAACAACAACACAACATGGCACGGAACAATGGGGGTCATCACACAAAGCGGACCCTGCAAATACAAGCTCACCTGGGAAACATCAACACGCGACCTGCACCCCACAACTGCACGCCCGCAAATGGCACACACAGAACAAGCACAACACACCACATCTTATAACACACACACACCTGCAAACACTTACCTGGACACAAACAACTCACCATTGGTCAGCACTCACCTCATCACCACACCTACACAACGCCCTAGCAAGTACTTAAAGGGACAACTCAACACACTCACTTGTGGCTTATTTTCCACTCAGGGAGGGAGAGAGAGAGATAGACAGAGAGAGAGAGAGAGAGAGAGACAGATAGATAGATACAGATAGATAGAGACAGATAGAGAGAGCAAACAGTATGTTGGGTTACATATTGTTGCGAAGACTGCGTAGAAGGCGTGCAAGGGAGAGAGCTAGGGAACATCAGCAAACCCCAAGCACGCCTCATCAACAGCCTTCACCTGTTGCAAGTGAGGAGGCTCTGGCTCACCAGCCACACAGGAGTCCATCCCCACCTGGAGGGCACAGGATGTATAGACGACCACCAAGGCCCAGGGTATACCGCCCAAGGGTCACACTCTTTGGAATGGCTGATGACGAGGTCATTGATCGCTACAGGTTGAGGCCTGACAGCATCATTGCCTTGTATGAGGTCATCAAGGAGCAGGTGGATCCCATCTACATCCACAACCATGCCCTAACTGGCCTGCAGAAACTACTCTGTGCCATACACTTCATGGCAAGCGGGGCCTTCCAGTCCACTGAGGGTTACGCATCTGGCATGTCACAGGCCACATTCTCCAGAGTGCTGGCCCAGGTCCTGCCAGCCCTCAAAATCAAGGCCAGTACCCATATACATTTTCCCACCACCGACATGGACTGGATACACGTCAAGCAGGCCTTTTACGCAAAGGGAGGCATGCCCAGGGTCATGGGTGCTATAGATTGCACCCATGTCCGGATTAAGGCCCCAGCACGTGACGCACAGATATTCATCAACAGGAAGAACTTCCACTCCATCAACGTGCAGATGGTGTGTGACAGCAACATGAGGATCATGAATGTCTGTGCAAAATATCCTGGCAGCACACATGATGCATACATTCTACAAAACTCCTCAGTCCACAGAGATTTTGAGAATGGAACCTTTACAGGGGGATGGCTACTGGGTGAGTTCACAAAACAAAATCACACCACATACACAGGCGTACACACCACTCAGCTCAGCATGCACCTGACCCACACCTACTACGTCCACCACACAAAACATCATTCACACAACATGTGCTCCCTGTTTCACCATGTCACTCACATTACACAGGTGATGCTGGCTATGGATGCAAGTCCTGGCTACTGACCCCTCTGGCCAATCCCCAAACACATGCCCAGGAAAGCTACAACCAGGCTCATGCCAGAACCAGGAATGCTATTGAGCGGACATTTGGGCTCCTCAAGTCAAGATTCCGATGTCTGGACCACTCTGGGGGAGCACTGCAGTATGCACCGGCTAAGGTGTGTGACATCATTGTGGCGTGCGCAATACTGCACAATATCGCAGTGGACACCAGGCTGCTGGAGCACATCCCGGACCCCCCCATACAGGAAGTGCCCATGGACATCGGGCATGTGGAGGAGACCATGAGAGGGGCACAGATCAGAGACAGGCTCATCACGGAATACTTCACCTGTGAGTATAACACAGGCATGCAAACAATCCATGCAAGTCCCCCAGCAGTCCTGTGACACTAACCACACTGCACATTTTGTTCTGTCTCACCCCACAGGAACAGTGACACAGCACTGCACTGGCAGTGGACGTGGAAAATTGTGTGTGTGGACTCAACAACCATCCTCCATTCCACTCTCCACGTTGACATACAGACCCCAAGGATATCACGCACACCCCCAGGAGAAACAAGGTACAACATATTACCCATGTTCATCACCTTACACGGCTTGATTGACAGCAACTAACTGGATATGCCATGATTAGAGCCTGAACAACCATGCTAGCCCAGTAGTGAAAGAGTATTATCTAATGATTTGCATGAGAAGGGACATCAGACTCAATATGGGACCTGTACTGTGCTACAGCTGAGAAGAGCAGCACAGGGGTGGATGTACAGTGGTATGGGCACACAATGTAGAGGTCATGAGACGTAGATCAGATTACCACGGACTCCATGCAGACCTGTGAGTGTGCAGATGTATGTGCCCCTGACATGAATACACACATCAACAAATGTGTCCTAACAGTTCCATGGAACAAATGACATTGGGCTGCCACTGTCACTTTCACAGTGGCAGCACAATGTCATTACTTCCATGGAGCTCTCAGAACACTTGTTAATGTGTGTATACATGTCAGGGGCACATATCCCTAGGACTGATGCACATGTCCTTAGTTCCCCACAGAATTGGTTACAGATGAGTACACAACACATTGTCAAGCAATGGTTTGTGCACTCACCTGTAACTGTGAAAACTGAGGGGATGAAAAAGACTAAATTGTTGTTGCTTGATGATCAGTTCAGGTCTACTGCTCCAAATCCTGTCCTCTTGTCCCGCAGGCATCCGTAACATGATCCATCCTTGAACTGAAGATCTTCCATGTGACTGGATTGATGTCTTGACAACACCTTCATGAAGATCACCCCTTGCTGTTTATGGTGATGTTGTTGGTGATGCAAAGTTTGACCTGAGGTTCACACAAACCTCTACTGGAACATTCTCATAGAGACACAGAAAACACTAATTCTTGAGTGTTTTAACCTGTACAGTCAGGATGCTCAGCTACAGAGTTGTCAAACCTCATGGACAACACATGAGCAGGGCAGCAGTGTTACTGAAGTATTACAATTTAGTTTCAAAGTACATTTAGTGTTCTCATACAGGTGTTCAATGCATATAGGCAATACACACACAAAACACATGTACATTCTAATGTACTTTGAGACACAATAAAGATGAACCATCACCATTCTATCTGTGTCCGTAGGAGGATATATTTGAGAACACATATGTCAATGTGTTACCACACCCAGGGTAGAGTATGCCCCATACATGGAAAGGCAACACCCACATCACAGGAGTCCACCACTTGTTTGCCAGTGACTGGACTCTGTGATGTATCCATGCAAACAGATGATGGTGGCAGTGATGCACCAATGTGTTGTGGGAGTGATGAAGAGGTGATACAGGGGACATACTTCCACAGTGAATACCTGTCCACAGTATCTGTATTGCTCAGTATAATCCATGTTCGGAGATTTTGCTCCACTTTGACATATCTCAGTACATGGGCTAACGAACAACCAGACTAAGTGGACATGTGTTATCACTGGTGAAGTCTGTTACACCCTTAGGGAAACAGCAACTCAACTTACAGGAGACCCCAATGCTCAGCCCAGGATATCAATGTGTTTGCTACACGTTGAAATCCTAGGTTAAAAACATTGGCTTCTTCAGTAAGTCAGTTGCACAATGAGTGTGTGAATCCAAGACAACATGGATACATGTCCCATTTATCTATCCTGCTTATAATGTCCCTGCTAAATCACAGAGCTGTTTGTCTGGTTATCCCATTAACCCACTGAGTGCAAGAGTGGTCCCCAACGCATTTCTTGACAATGCGTTGTCTACCACTCTGGCACTCAAAGGGTTAAACACAGAACATGATGTAGACAAATGTTCAGTGTTGTACAATTTGTTGTGCTAAGGGGTATGTTTTGTTGTTCAAATTCAACACACAACACCGCCATATAACACAGTGGTGTAATATGGCTCCAGGGATGTATTACAAGTTGAATTTGTACAACGGTGTGTGTGTGAACCCATGTTGTAGCATCCCACTAACATTTCACATAGGCAGAGGTTGTGTTCACTGCATTGTATGGCAATGCATTGGAGACAACCCTGCCACCCAATCCATAACTGAAGACACAACAGATCAGACTGGAATTAAAAAAAAAATGTTTTCTTTATTGAGGGGAAACTTAACAGGTTGGCCCTTTCATTTTTTCTTCTTTGGGTGGGGGGCCTTAGCCTGGGTGCCAGAGGTGGATGCCCTTGTGGATCTCCTGGTAACCCTCTGCCCCCTAGGTGTTGCTTCAGGGGTAACACTAGAGGGGGTGGTGGTTGCAGTAGACCCCTCAGTGGAACGCAAGTTCTCCCTCTCCATCCTCAGGTTCTCCCTGCGGTTTATCTCCCTCAGCTCCACAAGGACCTGTGTTAAAATGTCCATCACACCAGTCCTGAGCTGCTGGAGTAGTGTATTCCCCCTGGACACCTCCGACTCCAAACCTTGGATCCTGCTCTCCAATTGGACAATGTTCCTCCTGGATTGCCTCCTGCTCCTGGTGATATTGCTGTCAGTACTCCTGCTCGACCGGAGTAGTCTCCTCTGAAGGGCCATACACTCCGCCTCCATCCCTGTGAGGCGTGCGGTGCTGGAGGTGGATGTGCCCGGTGTCCCTGGTGCTGCTGTTTCTTCCTCTGCTGCTGAGGGTGCTGTTTCTTCCTCTGCTGCTGAGGGTGCTGTTTCCTCCTCTGCTGCTGAGGGTGCTGTTTCCTCCTCTGCTGCTGAGGGTGCTGTTTCCTCCTCTGCTGGAGGTGCTGTTTCTTCTGCTGCTGGAGGTGCTGTTTCCTCTGCTGCTGGAGGTGCTGTTTCCTCTGCTGCTGGAGGTGCTGTTTCCTCTGCTGCTGGAGGTGCTGTATCCTCTGCTGCTGCTGAGGGTGCTGTGGCTGCTGTTGGAGTGGCTGGTGCAGATGATGGGCATATGCCCACCACATCAAGTGATGCAGAGCTGCCCAGAGATGTGTGTGCTGGTGGAGGTGTGAATATGTCCCTGGGTAGGGGGCGCTGGGGCTCACCAATCAGGCCCAGGTGTGTGTAGTCCAGTGGCCAAGGGTCATATGGTGGCCACTGATAGGTGGTGGGACCCCACCTTGGATCATACCTTGGGGCATGCTGTGGAGCCATCCAGGAGGGTGGGTTGATCTGGGAGGCATATGGCCCATATTGGGTGTTGGCCACGGTCCCTGGCAGCCATTGCCTCCCTGGCGGTGGTGGTGCTGCTGATGGAGGGTAGTAGCTGGTGGAGGTGGATGGATGTGTCCACCTCTCCTCCTGTGGCATCCAGCCACTGTACTGGGGAGGTGCAGCTGGAAAGGGTGGTGCAGCCTGTGGTGGTGCAGCTGGAAGGGGTGGTGCAGCCTGTGGTGGTGCAGCTGGAAGGGGTGGTGCAGCCTGTGGTGGTGCAGCTGGAAGGGGTGGTGCAGCCTGTGGTGGTGCAGCTGGAAAGGGTGGTGCAGCCTGGGGTGGTGCAGTAGGTGGTGATGCAGCCTGTGTTGGAGGGGATGGTGATGGTGGGTAAGGTGACCACCGGCTGGTCCCCTCCTCTGTGTCCTCCTCACTGGGGGGTGACATAGCCTCCTCCACTGTCTCCTGCTGGGCTTGACGGCCGTAAGCTGTGTGGAGGAAGAAGATGTTGTGATTAGTGACCTTAGCCATATGTTTGTGGAGACAATTCTACTTTGATATGTGTTGAAGAAAAATATATGTGTTTGTGTTAATCCCCCTGGGTAAACAAGGGTACTCCCACTGCTGAAAGGTGTTTGAGTTATTATGGGTGAAGGTTTCATTTTGAGGTGCAATATCACAGTGGCCAGAAATAGTACAGTGGGGCTGTTGCTACACCCTCCCATGTAGATATCTGGTCCCTGTACCAGAGCTGTCCATATGATTGTGTAGTAACAGCACCACTGTACAATATCAGGCCACTAGGATATTGCCCCTGACATATCCATGTCTGAGCTGTGATACCTTTTGCATCAACACACCTTTCAGCAGTACGAATACCATTGTTTAACTCGGGGGGGGGGGGATCCAACAACATATATTTGTCTTCACAACTTGTAGGGATGGCTATCCCTCCAGGGGGGTGGCAAAGGTTAAGTCCACCTTGATGTCAGATTGTAGACATTGTGGGAACAGATGTTGTTCTCTGTTAGTCCTATCCCTCCTACCCTCATGGTTGTTCAGATAATGCTCTATGTGACGGATGTAGATTTCAGTCATTTGTCTACACGAGGGATTTTCAGCAGAGACAAAATCAACCCATTTAGAGAACAATACTTAATTGGAATGGTGTACAGGGTGTGCATGATTTACAAGCACACTCTGTGGACCATTCCAAAGAGGTATTTCTCTCGATATGTTGTGACTTTGGCTCTGCTGAAGAGCCTCCGTGTGGTCAAATGATGGATATCTTTACCTGTCACATGGAGCAATATCTGTATAACCATGAGTGTTGGAGGGATGGGACTTAGATCAAGACACATCTGTTAACGATGGCAATGATATGACATCATGATGACATTACCCATTGCTATCCCATTACAGTGACACACAAGTAGAAATGGTGATATATGTATGTGGATATGTACCCTTCATATGGATGGAGTAATATCCTTCCAAGATGTGATGCCAGAGAGCATTTCATTAGGTGTGATTGCCTTACTGGCTATATATGTGCACCCATCCAACCAGACATTGTATTGATATGATGGATATGAACATACCTCGTATATCCCATCTACGTAGGGTGTGATATACTATGTATGTGTATTTGGATGGTAGCAATGTAGGTTGATATGTGATGGGTGCACATATCTGGCCAGTAAGGCAATCACATCCAGTGAAGTGATCTCTGTGTTCACATCATGTTGGAACATATTTAGTAACATTTGAATCCTAAGGGCAACAATCCAGCCAGTAGTGAGGGATATCTTTGATTGAGGCCTGTTTTTTTGTCTGTGTATGAGCCCATCCATCCTTCTGTGTGAGGCAACCGTACTCAGTCCTAGATATCCATCAGTCATGGCCTGTTGGTGACCAAGGTACAATGTTTGCTATTTGTTTCCCATATGTATCCTGCATAGAGATGCTGGTGTACCATCGATCCATGGCATCAGCACCCTTGTGGATCCATGTGGGAATCAGATATGGGATATGTCATTTCAAGTCAGAGTAAATGATTGCAGCCACAACACCAATGCCTACTTTTTCCAGCTTGAATTCTGTAAAATAGTTTTCGGCCTGTGTGTTGCACCTACAAGCATTTATTCTGTGTGACACTGTGATGTGTGATCTGATGCCCCCTTTTGTGATTCAGTAAGCGGTGATGTTGAACCGATGACATGAACATGATGGTGACTTCTCCAGTGATCTCCTTTCCCCATTTCCAGTGTTTTCCATGGAGTCTGTACAATGGGACCCTATGAACTTGATTCTTGTTTTGGCATATTCTCCATGGACTAACACTGGTACTGGTGAAGTGAGGGTGTGTGAGGGTTACTTTGTGTCCACCATGTGTTTGTCACCGCTTAGTGAATGTCCCCTGTGTAGCATGTGATCGTTGTCCTATTGACTTGTTTGTTGTCAGGTTAACCCCTTGAGTCCCAGAGGGGTTGCCAATGCATTGTTGATCGATGCATTGATGATCCCTCTAGCACTCAAGGGGTTAGGGTGGGGGTGGGGACATGGGTGACATTGTGTGTGAACAGTGATGATCTATGACAGTCGACAATTTGAAAATGAAGGTTTGTGTATTGTGTGTAATGAGCACAGCGACAGGAGGGTTGAAGTAGGACTTTGACAGGTTTGTCCCAAGTTGGACGTTGCCATTTGTCCAGGTGTTGTGTCCTTTTTTTAACCCTCATGGTGCTGTGTTGGTGCAGTTGTATGGCTGAGTGATGGCCATGTGTTGAGGTGTGAGTGTGTGTGCAGCTGGTGTTGGTTGCTGTAGTGTGTTGTTCTGTAGTGTTGCACTTACCGGTAGTGTGGAGGCTCCTCTCATCCCCAGTGTCAGTTCCTCCCACGACCCCCTCGATCATGGTCGGGGACATGTTCTGCCGCACCATCTCCTCCCAGCCGCAGAATGTGATGGGCACAGATGGGCCACCTCCGGTGCCTCGGGCTTGCTTGGCCATGTCAGACATCTTGTTCTTGACCACCCTCCGGCAGTCGCCCCATCTCTTCTTCACAGACTCCACGTCCCGCCTGCATGTTGCCACCGCGTTCACCCGGCTGCAGATCTGGTTCCAGGCTGCCTTCCTCCGCGCTGCCAGGCCAGGGACCTTTGCCGTCGGGTGGAGAACACTCTGCCTCTCCAGGACAGCTTCCACAAGAGCCGTGTTCTCCTCCTCACTATATCTGGGATCCCTGATCCTGCCCTCATCAGCTCCGGCATGGGAGGATTCAGAGCCGGAGTGCCCTGCCTGGTCTGACCCTGCCTGTGTGGGGTGCTCCCCAGGAACTACCCCTCGTCCCACTGCAGGTTCTGTCCCTGTCCTGCGTGTTCCTGCTCTGGTGGGCCTGGTCCCCCTCCGCCCTGCGGATCTCCCTCTCCCACCCCTGCTCTGCTGAGGGATCCCCTCCTGACCTTCCTCCTCCTCCACTACTCTCCCCATCCCTCTCTCCTGTCCTCCTCTCCTTGCCATCACTCACCCAGTCACACCCAGGCACTCCCACAGGCCCTCACAGACACACTCGATCCAGTCACTCTCTGTCACACACTTTCACTCCCAGATTCACACTGTCAAAATAAAAAGTAAAATGTGTAAGGTGTTATGAAATAAAAGGACTATGTGTATGTATGTGTATGTGTTTGTGTTTGTATGTGTGTATGTAATATGTGCAAAAGTGTGATATGTGTATATATAGTGCACCTCTCTCCTCTCTCCAAACTGCAAAACTCCTCTACCTCCAATGAACGCGCCTCTCTCCCTCTCTCTAATGACTATCCTCCGCTCCTGGGTCCTGATATCTGGCTCTGAAGAACTCGATAACAGACAGTGTGTGGCGGTTATTTTTGGGTATATATAGGTGTATTTGAAGTTATTTGATACATTGGGCCTTTGGGATTGGATGTGTGTTTGAATTTGTTTTGGCATCAATCATGGTTGCTTGACAACGGCAGCCGTTATGTTACATGTTGTTTGGAGCTCAGTTATCGTGTGATTTGTCCGCCCGTTGTGCATTAACATGAGCGACAACGGGTTTTGTGTTACGTGTTTTTTGTGTGCCTACGCTCGATAGCTATTCTTGTAGAGTAGCTATTGAATCTGCCGTAACTCCTGTATTATTTGCGAGCGATGTGCCTTTTTCACTTAGCGGCTGGTTTAACGGTTGCCTTTAAATCGAGCCCAAAGTTGGAAGAGGGGATTTACAACAGATTTATAATGTCTGAGAGAAAAATATATCAGATATAGTTGGGGATACCCATCTTGTTTAAGGGTTTAGTGGAACGATCAAGGTAATTCTTTTGATTCTCCTGAGAAAATTGACGTTTGGAGGAAGTCTGTAAGATTAATCCCTTGAAACTGTGTTTATATTGTTTTTTTTCCCTTCCTCCTCTAGTCAAGTTGTCCTCTTGGTTGACCGCCCCCAGGTTTCATTGGGGTGGGGATTGGTGCTGTGGGTCATTTGACCGGTCACGTAGGGGCCTTGGTGTTGAGTCAACCTAGGGGGGAGACCACGGCTAGTTGAGTTATGAGTTATTTTATATTTTTTATGAAATGCATTTGACACTGGGTTTTGACACAATACTGAGCCTCTGAGATTAGAGCTTTGTGTTGTTGGCTCTGGTTGGTGTGAGAGAAACCTCAGTGTAGTTAATGTTGGTTGTGTTATTCTACATAAAAGAATAAAAAGACAAGGAGAAGAGAGGGAGGGGATTTCCTGCATATGGTCTTAAGATCTGATGTGGCAGGAAGTCCCAGGTGATTAATTTTAATTGCTGCTCACAATGTTTATGTGTGGAACTAGAGTGGTATGCATTGCAAACAGATGACGGTTTGAGAGGGGTGGAATTTGTATAAATTGAGTTGTATGCATAGATTTATTTTATTTAAGGGGATATAGCATTATTATCTCTTTATAAATGAGTTTTGGATATGGGTGGTTTTTGGGTAGTGGGTAAATATGTTAAAGCAATGTGGGTATGTAGAAGCTGATGTAATATTACATAATTTGTTTGAGTTGTATGCTCCTCTATTTGGAGACTCTGATTTATATTGAATCCTTATTGACCTATCTGGGTACAGGGTTAATTGTATTGGGGTTTGCTTCGATCCCGTGCCATTTTCTCGCTATGGTTTGTTTGGAAAGTGGTGCATATGGCACAGTGTGGAGGGATATATAGTAAGTAAATGGAATGTAAATGTCTACAAGGTTTGTTCAATAAGAGTGTGTTTGGGTGTTGGGGATTGTAAGTGCCACAGTATAGTATACAGTTGAGGGATTAGGGTGTGGGGGGATATGAGTCAAGTAAGAAGTATATAGAGTAATAGAATTTGATATAATTGGACATTTGAGATGGGAGATAAGAGGGATAACACTGAATATAAATATACACTAGACATGTTTTACTTAGGGTAAGTAATGTATGAGGGGCTGGGTTAATGGAGGAAGAATAACCTAGGGTAGATTTAGAAAGTAATTTTTTTTTGTGGCACTCTACGACGTGAGTAGGTGGGTAGTTTGGGGCGGGGTTTCCCATGTTGTTTTTTTTTTTCCTCATGGGAAGGGAGATAGTGGAGTGGAACCTCCTGTATTTGAGTGGTCCCGCTGAGAATTTTAGGGCTATGGGGTTTAGGTGTCCTTATGTTTATGAGGATGGTGGCCCTTAAGGAAGATACTTCAGTTTACTATCTTGTATTATGCTGGGTTGGCTCGGGTTTAATTGGTTAGACTTAAATTAAGACTGAAATGATCAGTAGATTAATTGTCGGTAAGATAAATATGAGGGTTAGTTAATGGATTTATATACTAAATTTAAATATCAAAGTATTCATACTCTGTGGTAATTCACTTATGGTTTTGCTAGAGGTACATCTAGTAGGGTATTCCCATATCACCGCTTTATGTTCTATAGTGGACATAGGTGTCGTGCGAGGGATGTGGATACAGGAGGAGTTCATTTCAAGGAGGGTCCTTGAAGATTTACTCAGTTATTGGCGGGGGAGGGGTCGTACTGATTCCCAAATGGGGTTTCAGTCCGGCAGGATGTATGGTTGATTTGTGTATGTTCGGTGTGTGTGTGGTGGGGGAGAGGTCCATTGGAAGATTGGAGAGGGGAGATGGTTAAATTTTGTACAATTAATATTTAGGGCATGAGCACACCTCAAAAGCGTTCCATTGTTTGTAAGTTTTTGGTGAAAGAAAGGGTGGAAATTGGATTTATCCAGGAGACCAATTGGAGAAGGAAGGACAGGATTAATTGGGGGGCAGACGTTTTCCAACTTTAATACATGCCTCTAACGAGTCTAAAAAGAAAAAGGGTGTGGCTATGGTTTTCTCAAAACCAATACAGTTGGATATTAAGTATCAATTTTTTGATCCGGAGGTGAGATACTTGATAGTGGTTTGTAGTATAAACGACGTATGGTATACTTTGGTAAATGTTTATCTCCCTAATATAGCTCCTGTGTCACTTTTTAAGAAAATTATGGAGGAAGTAGAAAAGATTAAAGTAGGATGTTGTTTGATAGCAGGAGACTTTAATTGTGTGGTTGACCCAGACATTGATAAAACATTTTGCAGGGGAAATACAGTGGATAAAAGCACTTAAAAAGTGTACTTAAGAATTTGAATTGTATGACGTCTGGTGGATTTATCACCCACAGGAAAAAGTCTATACTCATTTATCAAGAGTGCACTACTCATATTCTTAGATAGACATGATACTAGGTAATCCCTTGCTGGTTAATAAGGTTAAAGAGGTTTTAATTAAAGATAACTGTTGGTCTGACCATAGTATTTTAATGTTGGAACTAAAAAATAAGAGTGAAAGTATTATTAGATCTTGGAAGTCAGATGATTATCTAATCGGTTCCAAAGGAAACATTGAATACCTGAAAATACCCTAAAATGATCTGGCTGAGACTTCCGCCGCTAATAATTGGTGCACCTTTAAGGCTGTGGTTAGGGGGCTCCTGGTTAAATTGAAGAGTATAATGAAGATACAAAGAGGTATGGAACTAGCAGAATTATATATGTTATATAGCAGACTCTCCTGTATTAATAAATAATCATCTACACAGGATAAATATATGGAGTTATTAAAGGTCCAAAATAGAATTCAGGAGAGATTGATGGAGAGAACGGTATATAATATTGAGAAGTTGAAAACTAAATAGTATTATAAAGGGAATAAGTCCGATACGATGATAACAAATAAATTCAAAAGTGAATAAGCAGGTTAGCAAATTGATTAGTGGGAATAACATTTTTCTTACCCCAGAGAGCATTGGGAATTGTTTTAATGAATATTATGAGACATTATATAATTTACAAAGTGATATTCCTGGAGAAGAAATAGATACATATTTATCTATGACAGATAACCCTTACATTTCTACTGTGCAAATGGAGTCTTTAACCCCTTAAGGACCAGCAGTCCCGGGGTGTCTGGTCCTTTAAGGACCTGATAGGCAAATTTGACATGCCGTCCCATGTAACTGATCACGTGTTCCGGCGCGTCGAACGAAGGACTGAAAGAGATCGCTCCGGTCTTGGAGCAATCAACTTCAGTCCCCGGTATTACTCACCGCGATCCTGCAGGAGTAAAAGTCCGTGACGTACCAGGACCATCACTGGTCCTTAAGTGCCGGACCATCGTGATGATCCGGGTACGTCACAGGACGCGAAGGGGTTAAATAAACCTATAACATCTTTTGAGGTGAAGAAAGTAATTGATAAGTTGGGTAAGTGTAAAACCCCTGGTCCAGATGGATTTACTTATCTGTTTTATAAATGATTTTGCCCTCAACTGGTTGAACATTTGAAGTATAGCTTTAGTGAGAAAAACAATCAAAATACACCAACTAAATATAAAATTAAAGTGAAATACACAATATAAGTTCAGAGCTGGGTTAGATACAATACACAGAAAATCAAATAGAACAAAAAAGATATCCTGCCGATCCTATAGTGTAACCACCTTAATGTCCAATTTATTTCTTATAACTGTCCCAATTTATATCAGATTTGCTTGCAGAAGTGAAATCCCGACATCAGTAATATTGTCAAATTACTGATTTTAGGATTTATTGTTTTTTTATATATTTTTTTTTAAGACTTTATTGAAGACTTTGTAGCATACAACAGTATTGTAGCAAAGAACATTAATACAAAATTACATTTAGTTTTTCATACAATAAAAGGAAAACTGAATACAAGAACATCAATTAAGAAAAGACATATTATAAGCATGAAAACCTCAATGACTCAAGAAACAGAGAGATCATAATGGATTGAGGCAAAAGAGCCCACATAGAATAGGTACAGGTGTATGAGAGAACTAATGAAATGAGGAAGGGGAGAGGAAGAGAAAAAAAAACACCACAACGGATACCCGTTGACCTCTGCAGCCCTATAACACAAGCAAGTTACACGTGGGAAGAGCAATCAAAATGTATCATAACGACACCGAAGTAAGGGACTCAATGTACTCAATTGTTTTTAAAGATATACCACTTTTTCCATATGGGATCAAACTCTGCAACTGATCCCTGAGAGATGGCATAGCATTTTTCCATCTCGAGCGTGCGATCCACTTTAGCCCAACAAGCCTCAATTGGTGGAATCTCTGTTGATCTCCAAAAGGAGGGAATGATCTCCTTGGCTGCGTTAAGGAGAAGCGTCAGGCACAACCATGGGGTAGTTGCAGAAAAAGAGGTGAGCGAGTTGTTATATAAGAAAAGGCAGAGCATCGGGTCTAAAGGTAGGGAGAAATCTAAAGCAAGTTTGATTTGAGATAAGATCAAGGACCAAAAAGGCTGAATTTTAAAGCAGGACCACCATATGTGGTGCATAGAACCTATGTCGCTTTGACATCTCCAGCAAAAGGAGGAAATTGTAGGGTCAATCCCAGAAAAACGTTGAGGTGTGAAGTACCAGCGCATTAAGAGTTTGTAGTTCATTAGTCTAATCTTAGAGGAACGTGAGGATCTGAATAAACGTCTAGAAATGGAGAACCATTCAAGAGTAGTAAATGATACAGACAATTCCCATTCCTGTTGCCTCAGAAAATAGTATTTGTATGGGGGTGAAGAGTTGATCAATAAAGCATGACAGAAGGAAAGAGTGCGAGGTGTTGGGATGATGACAGATATTCGAGCTACAAATGGAGAGAGATCGCAAAGTGGATTGTCAGACTGAAGTTCGGTACGGCACCAATGTATGATTTGGAGTGTCGTGAACCAGGGTATAGAACTAAGTATTGGCATACAAGGTGAATTAGGTGTAATATCCAAGAAATCAACATGAGAGAGGGACCTAAGAGTATCCATAGAGTACTCTCTCAGAGGCGTAAGAAAGGGGTTGTTTAACCCAGAAGGAAAATCAGGATTGCCTAAAATAGATTTCAAAGGAGACGGAGAGGGGGAAGGAGAGAAGGAAGCATTAAGACTGTGCCAGACATTCAGAATATGTCCAAGTATTAGATGGTCTTTACAGGCGGGCAGAGAGGAGCAAGGATCAGCCCAGCAAAGTTGTAGAGGGTCTAAAGGGCCTAGCTGAGTAGCAGTAGTACCAACCCAACGTGGGGGATCATGTGTAAAGTCAAAAAGTTTGGAAAGTGCAGCTGCTTGATAATATTTCACAACATCAGGAAGGCCTAATCGTCCTCTATGAATGGTTTGAGTTAGAATAGAGAAACAGATATGAGATTTTTTTCCTGCCCAGATGAAGGAACGAGAGAAGGAGTTAAGAGAAGATAAGTAATGGGGAGGAATATGGATCGGGAGAGCGTTAAGTACATATAATACTTTGGGAAGAATGACCATTTTGATAAGATTAATACGCCCTAGCCAAGATAATGGGAGAATTTGCCACTGTGAGATTGTAACGGTTTTTTAGGACACTCAGACCAGTATGTGAAATAAAACTCAATTTTATTAGATTAATAATAATGCAAACGATCGCCCTCTAGTGCCGGTTGAAATAGACAGACAGTGAAGACTGATATGTTACAAAGAGATAATGCACAATATAGTTGACATACACGATTACTGTGCAGAGAATGGTGTTCTCTACCCCAAAGGGTTAAGAGCATAAATCAGTCAGTCTCAGATGTGGTGGTTTGGCATGCCCTGGGTGTTAAGAGGAGGTGCTGATAGAGACAGTCCACAATGTACTGGAAACGTGAATGCCTAGCCAAAGTGACCGAGTAGTAAGCAGAACAGAGATCCAAATAGCCCCCGCGGGTGTACCTACTGGAAGACTGCTTCTGCGAGTGCAAGTGTGTGTAGCCCCCACGGGCGTAACAGAATCCGGCCTGCAATGCAAGAGCTGATTATAGCCTCCTCAGACTTAACCGGATACCAGCAATAGTAGTGCTAGAGCCAATAGCCCCTCCGGGCGTATACAACGGAGCCTGTCAGAGCGGAAGCCTTCCCTCTATCGCCACTCTACCTCAGTAGATATCGCCCAGGACAATGAGAAGTGAGAGCCAATGGCGCCCTACCAGCCCACAATAAGTGACTACTGTTACTGTTTTCTGACACACAGACCAGGTTATGAAGTAAGAACACAGTTTTATTGAACTGGATAGTAAAATAGTGCCCCTAAGGGCCAGTACAAGAATAGCAGTAATGGTAACACTGACAAGTGAATGCGCACAATGATATAATGGAGAATAACCCCTAAGGGTTAATAGGTGCACAACAGCAGAAAGGATCAGGATAGGCCAACGCCCAGGATATATCGAACAGTCTCTAGCAAGTAATGATAGAAATGGTGTCTGACTGGATACACTCTCAAGTGGAAATCGGACTGCGCCCTTATGACCAAAGCTGAACCAATACCACCTCCGTGGGCTGTCTGGGAGTACTATTGCCAGTGCTGGAAACCAGAACCATAAACGCCCTTACTGGTTTACGTAATAACCCTGCGAGTGCCAAACAGATGGGGCCTGGAAACCCCTTGGATGCCACCGTGAAGGTTACTGCACAAGCTGTATGGAGCCGGCGCACTGGAAGTGCGGCTAGAAAGCGTATCCTCTATTGTGAATAGGCCGGAGCCAGAGCACCCCTCCGGTGCAGCTACTACTGTAGCGAGCGGACTAACAGACACCGAGCACCGGCCGTCGGTGCACAGAGGGAGCTCGTAAGATACAGAGAGGAACACCAATAAGTGGCTCAGCAGTTAACCTTATACTAGATATACGGAAGGCACACCACGGAGACCAATGGCACCGCACGGGTTAAGTGGTTCGGTCTGAGAAGGAGTGACAGCAACCAGCAAGGCAGAGTACCCAAGGTTACAGCTACTGCCGAGAGAGTGAAACAGAGAATCTCTATACAGTTCAGAATGTCGCCGGAGCGACTGCAGAGTACTGGAACACCGGAACAGGAACCGGACAGCAGCAGACTTCACCAACGAGAAGCAGGTTAATCACGGAGCAGATTCAGCAGCCAGCAACGAGTCAGATCACGAAGTCGGGTCCTCAGCCAGAATCGAGTCAGATCACGGAGCAGGAACAGCAGAGTAGTCAGGCAAGCCGGGTCGGTACACAGGATATACTGGAACTAGCAACAAAGTGTAGGAACAGGAACACCACGAAAGGGCAACTGACAAGTGCCCATCCTCCAGTATATAAAGGAACATCCTGGGCGGGCCAATCAGCTTCCTCCAATACATAGGTATACAGCCAAGATTGACAGCAAAAAACACGGGGACCGTGATAGTACCCCCCTCTCAAAGACCCCCTCCCCTGCTGGAGGGTCTTGGTTTCTGAGGATATTTAGAGTGGAAGTTGCGCAACAAACGTGGAGCATGGAGGTCCCTGTGATCAACCCAAGAGCGCTCCTCTGGCCCATACCCTTTCCAGTGGACCAAATATTGCAACTTGCCTCTAAATCTCCTGGAGTCAATAATGCTCTGGACTTCGTATTCCTCTTGGCCCTGCACATCCACCGGCCCAGGAACCACCGGAGTGGTAGTATAGCGGTTGCAAACCAAGGGCTTCAGTAAAGACACATGGAACACGTTGTGAATACGCATATTAGTAGGTAGATCCAATGCTTATGCCACAGGATTGATCTTGCGAATGATCTTAAATGGCCCAATGAACCGGGGGGCCAGTTTGTTCGAGGGCACTTGCAGGTTGAGATTTCTGGAGGAGAGCCATACCCTATCCCCAACCTGGAAGGAAACCGCTGGTCGCCGTCTGCGATTGGCATGCCTCTGATGTCTGAGGAAGGACTGACTGAGGGACCTCTGCACCTGTGCCCAAGTGGAGTGGAGCTGCTCCATATGCTCATCCAGAGCCGGAATCTGTTGGACCTGAAATGAGTCTGGGAGTAGACAGGGTTGGAACCCATAATTGACAAGGAACTGAGAGTTCCCAGACGATGAATTAACCGCACAGTTCCTGGCGAACTCCGCCCACGGCAACAGGTCGGCCCAGTTATCATGATGATCAGTCACAAAACAGCGTAGGAACTGTTCCAGTCCCTGATTAGCACGCTCAGCGGCTCCGTTGGTCTGGGGATGGTAGGCTGAGGAAAAGGACATGTGAATGCCCATCTGGTCACAGAATGCCCTCCAGAATCTCGACACAAATTGACTCCCCCGGTCAGACACTATCACTCTGGGAACCCCGTGCAAGCGGAATACTTCTCTGGCAAAAATTAATGCCAATTCCTGGGCCGAAGAGAGGCCAGAGAGGGGCACGAAATGAGCCATTTTAGAGAACCTATCCACCAACATCAGGATAAACGTATAGCCCTTGGAACTTGGCAGCTCTCCCAAAAAATCAATAGAAATATGGGACCAGAGACGATCCCCATTAGGCACTGGTTGGAGTAATCCCACCGGAAGATGTCTGGGAGTCTTGGCCCGGGCACAGGTGGCTCAAGCAGCAGTAAATGCGGTGCAGTCAGCCTTCAGGGAAGGCCACCAGAATGTTCGAGACAATGACCATGCCAACTGATCTCTGCCAATGTGCCCAGCCGCCTTAGATGAGTGGTAGGTCTCAAGCAACTGGGTACGGAACAGCTCGTCCACAAAACACTTGCCGACTGCGGTTTCAGGAGGTGCACGAGTTTGTGATGCCAAGATTTGCTCTCCCAGTGGCGAAGTGATGCTGGTACGAATGGTAGCCAAGATCTTATCTGGCTGAATTATGGGAACCGGGGCTTCATCCTTCTCAATGTCTGTGCAGAATTGTCTAGACAAAGCATCTGCCTTAATATTCTTAGAACCAGGCAAGTATGAGACTATGAAGTTGAATCTGGACAGAAATAGGGCCCATCGAGCCTGGCGAGATGACAACCTTTTAGCCTCGGATAGGTAAATCAAGTTCTTGTGGTCCGTGAGGATCAACACTGGGGTTCTTGTGCCCTCCAAGAGATGTCGCCATTCCTTTAATGCCAAGATGATAGCCAACAACTCCCTATCACCAATTTCGTAATGGCTCTGGGCACTGGACAGTTTTTTGGAAAAGAATCCACACGGCCTCAGGTTACCCCCTTCCTTGGGGCGTTGGGAAAGAACTGCCCCTACCCCAACCTCGGAGGCATCAACCTCTAGCGTGAACGGCAGGGTGGGATTGGGGTGGGAAAGTATGGGAGCAGAAGCAAAAGCCTTTTTAAGGGTTTCAAAGGCTATCTCAGTTGCCTCAGACCATTGAGAGGGGTCAGCGCCCTTATGCGTCAGGTCAGAAAGAGGTTTCGTAATGGTAGAGAAGTTTTGAATAAATTTTCTGTAATAGTTAGCAAAGCCTAGAAACCTTTGGATGGCTTTTAACCCCTTGGGTCGTGGCCATTGTAAGACAGCATTCAACTTCTCTTGGTCCATAGCTAAGCCATCAGTAGATATAACAAAGCCCAAGAAGGATACTTGGGAACGATGAAATTCACATTTCTCTAGTTTGCAGAACAATTTGTTCTTGCGTAATCGAAGTAGTACCTCAGAAACATCCTGGATATGCTGGGTTAAATTAGCGGAATGGATTAATATATCGTCCAGGTACACAACCACACAGGACTGTAACATGTCACGGAGGATGTCATTAATGAATTCCTGAAATACGGCAGGTGCATTGCATAACCCAAATGGCATAACCAGATATTCGTAGTGGCCTGACCTAGTATTGAATGCCGTCTTCCACTCATTACCGGCTCTTATCCTTATAAGATTGTAAGCAGCACGTAAATCGAGTTTCGTGAAGATAGATGACCCTTTCAACCTGTCAAATAACTCGGTGATGAGTGGAATGGGGTAGGCGTTTTTGGACATTAGCTTATTGAGTCCACGGTAGTCTATACATGGTCGTAACTCGCCACTCTTCTTTTTCACGAAAAAGAAGCCTGCACCTGCCGGAGAGGATGATTTACGAATAATCCCTCGTCTAAGGGCATCCTCAATGTATTCCTCCATGGCCCTATTCTCATCACAGGACAATGGGTATGTCCTACCCCTCGGTGGCACCACTCCCGGGGGCAAATCAATAGCGCAATCATAAGGCCGATGCTGTGGCAAAGCACCAGCCTCACCTTTACTGAATATGTCACTGAATTTACAGTATTCAGCTGGCACAGAAGGAGAGGTACACATAATCTTAACTGGGCGAGACAAGCAGTGACCAGAGCAGTAGTCAGACCACGACCTAATTTCACACGTTTGCCAGTCAAACTGGGGATTGTGCATCATTAACCAAGGGAACCCCAGAATGACTGCATGATGGGGTGAATGAATAATCTGGAAGCGCACCTCCTCCTTGTGGAGGACCCCAACAGACATAGTGATGAGAATAGTCTCCATGGTGATAAGGGCTGCTTCAAGAGGTCTGCCATCAATAGCCTCAATGGCTAGCGGAATATCCCTTTTGGACAGAGGAATATTATATCTTTCAGCAAACGCCCGATCCATGAAATAGCCTGCTGCGCCCGAATCTACCAGAGCACATACCTCCACAGCTTGGTCATCAACCGGTATGGTGGGTTTTTTGGAACTAGGATCTGGGGACGGTTGTACACCACCTAGGGCCTGTCCCCCAAGGTACCCTAGGTGCGTGCGTTTCCCGGACGTACCGGGCAAGTGCGTAGTAAGTGCCCCTTTTGCCCACAGTACAAGCAGAGCCCTTCTCTTTTGCGATAGGCCCTCTCCTCTTTAGATAACCTAGTGAAGCCAATCTGCATAGGCTCCCCTGTTTCGAGTGCCTGACCAGGAGGAATGGGAGGAGAGGGTGGGTCAAAACGCCTGTCGTGCCCATGGATTTTGGAACTAGCCCTTTTAGCCAGGCGTCTCTCACGCATGCGAGTGTCAATGAGTATCATATATTCTATGTACTCATCTAGATCAGTAGGTACCTCCCTGGCAGCGACTTCATCCTTAATGGAGTCGGATAAGCCTTGTGCGAAGGCTGCCAGTAATGCCTCATTATTCCAGGCCACCTCAGCTTCTAGAATCCGAAATTCTATAGCGTACTCCGCCACAGTACGATCGCCCATCTGTAATACCATCAATTTTTTTGTCGCAGAGCTGGCTCGCCCTGGTATCTCAAATACTCTGCAAAACTGTTTAACAAATTCGTTAAAGCTCAACGTACAGGGTTTAGCCTGTTCCCATAAAGGATTAGCCCATGCCAAGGCCTTGCCCATTAACAGAGATATCATGAACCCCACCTTGCTACGGTCATTTGGAAAAGCATGGGGCGTGAGTTCTAGGAATATCTCAAGTTGATTAAGGAAACCTCTACAGAGTGTGGGTTCGCCATCATATCTTAGCGGTAAAGGCGCCGCCGCCGTAAAACTTCTGGGGGGAGCCAGTAATTGCCCAGTAGTATTATCCGGTGTCATAACTGGGGTGACCACCGGATTCGGTTTATCAAGGTGTACCGTACGTTCAAGCAAAGTTTGCATGGCCAAAGCCAATTGGTCTAGGCGTTGCTCGTGAACGTCCATCCTCCATTGGAGGTTCTGTGTATTACTGTCACTTTTCCCGTCTGAGGTCATGGCCCTTTCGTACTGTTACGGTTTTCTGACACACAGACCAGGTTATGAAGTAAGAACACAGTTTTATTGAACTGGATAGTAAAATAGTGCCCCTAAGGGCCAGTACAAGAATAGCAGTAATGGTAACACAGTTTTATTGAACTGGATAGTAAAATAGTGCCCCTAAGGGCCAGTACAAGAATAGCAGTAATGGTAACACTGACAAGTGAATGCGCACAATGATATAATGGAGAATAACCCCTAAGGGTTAATAGGTGCACAACAGCAGAAAGGATCAGGATAGGCCAACGCCCAGGATATATCGAACAGTCTCTAGCAAGTAATGATAGAAATGGTGTCTGACTGGATACACTCTCAAGTGGAAATCGGACTGCGCCCTTATGACCAAAGCTGAACCAATACCACCTCCGTGGGCTGTCTGGGAGTACTATTGCCAGTGCTGGAAACCAGAACCATAAACGCCCTTACTGGTTTACGTAATAACCCTGCGAGTGCCAAACAGATGGGGCCTGGACACCCCTTGGATGCCACTGTGAAGGTTACTGCACAAGCTGTATGGAGCCGGCGCACTGGAAGTGCGGCTGGAAAGCGTATCCTCTATTGTGAATAGGCCGGAGCCAGAGCACCCCTCCGGTGCAGCTACTCCCTCCGTCGGTGCACAGAGGGAGCTCGTAAGATACAGAGAGGAACACCAATAAGTGGCTCAGCAGTTAACCTTATACTAGATATACGGAAGGCACACCACAGAGACCAATGGCACCGCACGGGTTAAGTGGTTCGGTCTGAGAAGGAGTGACAGCAACCAGCAAGGCAGAGTACCCAAGGTTACAGCTACTGCCGAGAGAGTGAAACAGAGAGTTTCTATACAGTTCAGAATGTCGCCGGAGCGACTGCAGAGTACTGGAACACCGGAACAGGAACTGGACAGCAGCAGACTTCACCAACGAGAAGCAGGTCAATCACGGAGCAGATTCAGCAGCCAGCAACGAGTCAGATCACGAAGTCGGGTCCTCAGCCAGAATCGAGTCAGATCACGGAGCAGGAACAGCAGAGTAGTCAGGCAAGCCGGGTCGGTACACAGGATATACTGGAACTAGCAACAAAGCGTAGGAACAGGAACACCACGAAAGGGCAACTGACAAGTGCCCATCCTCCAGTATATAAAGGAACATACTGGGCGGGCCAATCAGCTTCCTCCAATACATAGGTATACAGCCAAGATTGACAGCAAAAAACACGGGGACCGTGATAACTACTCTGCAGTAGGATAGATAGAGTCGCCGTCAGTAAGCAGCCAACTCAGCAGACGTAGCACCACGGAAGAGTCTCTATTCTGGGAATAGAGATAGCTAGAGCAAGGCAGCACTGCAAGGGTTAATATGCACGTTTACACAAGGCTCTGCGAGACAACGAGGCTCTGCAAGTATAGTGAGGCTCACTGAGGCACGCACAGCTCTGCAAAACAACGGTACACTGCACTGAACAATGGCAACACCAGGCAAGGCGGTCACACGGTGGCTGGCAACAGCGGGTGAAAATGTCACGGTGGATACAACAGGAACGGAGGTCACTGGAACAAGCTGGAAGTCGATCTCGGAGCAGGAAGTCGGCCGGGCCGGGTCGGAGCACGCAGGAGGTAGTCATACAAGCCGGGTCATACACGAACAGGAACGTCAGCCAGGCCGGGTCAGGATACAGAGGTGGTTCGCAGACAAGCCGGGTCATACACAAACAGGAACACTGGAGCGTAGTCAGGACAAGCCAAGTTGGTACACAGGAATCCGGAACACAGGAACACAGCAACAGCACTACTGGCTCAGAAACACCACAAAAGGGCATCTGACAGGTGTCTGGGCCAGGCTTAAGAAGGTCACCAAGGGGCAGGCCAAACTGGCTCAGCAAATAAGAGCGAACCACAAGTGAGAGTGACAGAGAATCACAGGCACTGTGATAGAGATAGATTCCTTAACCACCGATAGTAGGGGATCCAAGTTAAGAGAGCTCAGAACGTCAGAGTCAAAGGAAATATGAATCCCTAGATAACAAATTGATGAGGTGGAACATTTGAATTTATATTGACAGGTAAGTCTAGACCTGTCTGCCGGGGTTAATCCAAAACACAATGCTTCTGATTTATTATAATTAATAAGTGCCTGAGATAGGTAACAGTATTCCTCCAAGGCCCCAAACAAGGGAGGAAGAGAAACCGAGAGACACGATATGAAGAATAAGGCATCATCTGCATAGGCAGCAACTTTAAAGGAAGTTGAGAGAGAAGAAATCCCCTGGATTTCCAGGGACAACCTGACTAGTTACAATAAGGGTTCCAAGGTTAGTATAAAGATTAGAGGAGAAAGAGGACATCCTTGTCTCGTACCGTTGGTGATAGAGAAGGCCTCCGATAAGGTACCATTAATAAGGATACTCGCAGTGGGAGAAGAATAAAGGCTCATTATCCCTGTCATCATGACAGGACCCAAACCAACATGTTGCAACACAGCCTTGATGTAGTCCCAGTGCACTCTATCAAAGGCCTTCTCCGCATCCGTTGACAGGAATATGGTGGGAACCTTCTTAGAGCTCACCATGTGTGCTAAGGAAATCGCCGTCATGGTATTGAGTCTTGTTTGTCTGCCCGGAATAAAGCCGTTTTGGTCTGCGTGAATGAGAGTCGGAAGGACTTCTCTAAGACGGGTGGCTAACATTTTGGCGAAAAGCTTTAGATCTATATTGAGAAGTGAGATCTGCCTGAAATTTGAGCATACTGAGTCATCCTTGCCCGGTTTTGGGATAACCACAAAAGCCATCAGAGCCAGGGCTTTTACCCAGCTTTAACGATTTTATGGTGTCAGAGAGTTCCAAAGCAGATATAGGTTTTTCAAGAGCCAGTGCATCGATAGAGGAGAGGGAGGGCATGTTTGCTTTAGAGAGGAAGGATTGGAGTCTAGAAGACCAGTCGAGTGGAAGATTGGAAGGCTCCCCCTAGATATTATACAATTTAGAGTAAAATTCACGAAAAGTGTTCTCTATGTCGGAAAATGAGAAACAACAGAGTTAGATGTGGTATGGAGTTTGTGCACTATATTAGAACATCGCTTCAACTTGATCAAACGGGCAAGAGAACGACCACATTTATCCCCAGACGTGTATAAGTGGAATTTTTGCCATAAGTGGGATTTTAGAGACCCGAGGAACGAAGCAAAGAATTAAGTTCATTTTTAAGGGAGGTACGTTGACACAAAGAAGAGGGAGAAAGAGATTTTTTATGTTCAATATCCAGATCTCTGATTTTGTGAATCAAAGTATCAATTTGTTTACGTTTCTCTTTGGCCTTAATAGAGCAATATTTAATAAACAAGCCACGGATAACTGATTTATGAGCTTCCCAGACAATAGGTTCAGACACATCCGGGGTCGAGTTGAGAATAAAGTAATTTTCAATGTCACATTTGAGTTTTTCAACCAATTGTGGATCTCTCTAGAAGTGAGTCATTCAGTTTCCAAGAACGAAATGCGTGGGATGGATCGGGTATCGTAAGATGAACTAACAACGCTGCATGATCTGTCCAGGAAATTGGTTCAATCTAGGAATCTTTCAAGGATTGAATGAGAAAGAGAGACAGAAAGATGTAATCGATTCTACTATAAGTCTGATGAGGAAAAGAAAAGAAGGTGAAATTTTTAGACACCGGGTTAAGGGTACACCATGCATCATGAAGCTGTAGGCCGTCCAAATTGGAATGTAAATGTTTTAGATGAGACAATTTAAAAAAGCGATTTACTAGAAGAAGAATCTAACAACGGGTCTAGAGTAATATTAAAATCTACGCCCATTCTCCAAATCCTTATCCAAAAGTGATAGAGTTTTGGTCAAAAAGGAGATTTGGTTAGCATTAGGAGCATATAAGTTTAAGATTACATACGGTTTATTGTATAACATACCTTTATGCAGAAGATATCTGCCATCAGGGTCTGCTGGGATTGTTAGGAGTTTCCAGGGTACTGAAGCCTTGAAGATAATGCCAACACCTCTTTTCTTTTCACCTGCAGAGGCCCAATATGAGGTAGGAAATTTCCTATTGCAAAATTTAGGGGCAGAGTCATTAAGAAATGTGTTTCCTGTAATAGGATTATGTCAGCTTTAGTTCTCTCAAACTCATTCAAAGCAATAGATCTTTTTTCAGGGGAACTGAGTCCCTTGACATTCAGTGTCATAATAATAATATCTGTCATGTGTTATTATTAAGCATATCCTGAGCTGGCAGGGCAAATCAGAGGTCTCTGGGTGCCATAAAAAAAAAAAAAAACAGGAAGGGACAAAACAATGCCATTGAATAAGTAGTATTAACAGAGGCAGACAAATGGAAACAGAAAGATGGAAAGTGCAGTTACGCTATGGAGGGCAGTCGAGGGTTGCTGGCAATAGACACGTGACAGCTTATGACCGGGACCGAGAATAATAGAAAGGAAAGAACAGGGGGAATTTGTAGGGTGGTATGAATGGTATTATAAGGGACAGAGTGGTAATGTGTGGCTAAGAACTGGAAACCATAAGGGAAAGGGACAGACTCTGTAGCACAGTTAAATATGTGAGTACTAGCTATACCTAAGGGAAAACTTGTGAGGAGGCCAAAATAGTACATAAAGAGCTCATTAACCTAAGTTTCCAAATCCACTCCACATAACCCACTAAGAGAGCGGGGGATGTACACAGGAGAATGAATCAGGCCAAAGAGACAATAAAGGTACCCGATTACTGTATAAAGAGTGCAAGAGGGCATGTCTGAAAAGATTAGGGAAGTAATAGGAGGGATAGCCCCCGATATTGACCTCCTCAGCAAAAGTCAACCGAAATAGTAGGGTTTGAGGGAGGGGAGGAGACAAAACAAAACAAAACAAAAAAAAAACACACATTACTGAAGATATATAAGCGAATAATTGAAATAACCTGTCCACTTAATAATGAGAATTACACACTGAAGTTTATTGAGTAAACTATCTCATGAGGTAATGAGAGCTGGAAGACACATATCAGACATATAAGTTTGAATGCCATCAGTAAACTTACATCTGGAGTCAGGTTAAATGGATCATAATGCCCACTGGTCTCAAAGTTACTCAGCCCCCTCCAAACGTCCAGATTGTATGACGGAAGGCATGGAGAGGGGCAGAAACCAGAAGACCAATGCGCATATCTGAAAAACAACACTATAAAATCCCAGCGTAGAGGAAGATAAAAACCATATGATAGTCAATCTTCCTGTTAACCCCCCCAACCATTGCGACCCAAGGATGAGTCAAGCAGCGCAAGCAGGAAAGGGACAAAACGGAAGAAATACCCGTCAAAAAGGGGGAAGCTACACACTGATGTTTATTGTGTAAACTATCCCAAGAGGTAATGAAAGCTGGGAGACACATAACATACATATAGGTTTGATTTCCATTAGTAAACATACATCTGGAGTCGAATTAAGTGGATCACAGTGCCCACTGGACTCGAAGTTACCCAGCCCCCTGCACACGTCCCGGCCTTATGACGGAAGCCATGGAGAGGGGCAGAAACCACAAGACCAGCGCGCATACCTGTAAAACAACATTATACAATCCCAGTGTAGAGGAATTTAAAGACCACACGGTAGTCAGTCTTCTCGTTAATCCTCTCCAACCCGCGCAACCCAAGGATGAGTCGAGCAGCGCGAGCAGGAAAGGGGCAAAGAGGAAGAAATACCCATCAAAAGGGGGAAGCTATATATTCAATGAATCATTGAGGACAAAAGTTCCATGCATTCAACAAAATAAAACATAGAATTATCTGAACTTTTCACAAGTAAACGGAATTGTAATCGTTCATAGATAGCCCAGAGCATAAAAGTCGTTCAAGCATACCTCTAGGAATACGAATAATTGCATCATATATAGTATATGCCAAGGGTTCTAGAAGTCACTTCACCCAGATTTCCAAGTTCCCCCCAGACGTCCCAGCTAGAAGCTGAAAGCCCTGGAGGGAAGTAGAAACATGGGAGAGTGTTGGACCTAGTTATGAAAATCACCCTTAGCAATAGAAAGGTACTGAGCAATAAGATGTTGTAGATACAGAGTATAGCAATACATAGTACGCACATCTCCCTCGAAACTCTCAAGTAAAATTAGAGAGAAGGGTCTGGAGTAAAAGAAGGCCATAAGGCAACTAATAACTGAGGTATTGTCATGTAGCACCGAGGGGACCAGGTGTGAAGGTAGGGAGACTGGAGAAGGCGGAGGACTAGGCAGAGAAGGCAGAGGGCAAAGGAACCCTGAACTAACCCCCAGACTGGGACAGGCACCCAGAAAGCCCCTACCGCAAGCGAACCGGAACCAAGACCACCTGGCACTGAAGGGACCCACAAGGTCCAAAGGAGGTGGAAGGGAACCACCAAAAATCCGGGCAAGGTCCTACCCTACCCCCCTGCCAGTCCACCAGGACCCAAGTCTGCACCCGGCAAGGCAGACGAGGTCCACAAAACCCAGAGTGCCCGTATTCCCGGTCTACCAATCCCAAAGGACTGGGACCAACCCCCAGCAAGCGCCTGAACCCAACAGTACTCCCAGAAAAGAACAGGAGAACCAAAGAACAGCAAGAACCCCCAAAAACCAGAGGTAAGTCTCCAATCCTCTAACCCCCAAAAATCTCCCCGGGCCCAAATCTGTGCCCCAGACTCCCCACAAACAGTGAGAGGTCCCAGGCAGCAAAGCAGATTTCCACTCTCCACTCAAGCCACGGAGCGGCCCTACCCGGGGATGCTCTGCCCAGACCAGTGGGACACCAACCGGAGGAAAGCCCAAGCAAGAGGCTAGCCTGGACCCCGGCTGCGGGGAATACCCGAAGGGAAGAGCCCCCAGATAGGCTGCAGCAAGGGATCCAGCCACAAGGCTTACAAAGAGAGAGAGAGAGAGAGAGACGGGACAGGCCAGCAGACTGCTCTCGGAAAACACACAGAGGGGTCCGGCAAAAGGCTCGACCAGCGGGAGGAACAGAGACTTACCCTGGGTGAGCGCACCCAGTTGGAAAAGAACCAGGGCTCACAGCAGGAAGGCAGAGGCCAGAACTGAGGCGTCCGGGGAACAATCTGCCGTGCGTCCTAGACAGACTGGGTCAGGCAGAAAAGGGGGAAGTAGGAACAGAGGTCAGAGAGGAGAAACCACTTACCAGCAGCAGACAGGGGATGCGGCGGGCATGCAGGACAAGGGAGAAGCAGGCCGGAGCAACAGATGCCAGGACGGAGCAGGAGCCAAGTCAAGCAACCACAGGAGGAACCGGAAGGGGAGAACTCTAAGGAGCATGAATAATCGAGCAGGTAAGGAATGTGCAGAGCAGACTAAATACCGCCAGTATCCAATGACAAGAACTCCCAGGTAAGGAAACCCACAAGGGCCAAAAATATCAGGCTAAGAGCTGACAGGTATGAGTGGATAACAGGTAAACGAAGTATATTTAAGCATACCAAATTGTCCCTAAAAGTATATTAACACTTGGAATGGTGTAACAGGAATAGAAAGCCACTAGTGATGAGCGAGCATGCTCGGCCGAAGCTCGTTTCGGCTCGAGCATCGCTCTGCTCGGCACATGGCGGTACTCGTACGAGTACCGCATGTGCTCGCCCCACCATGTTCGGGTCTCCTCCCCGCACGTTTCGCGGCTGCTGCGCAGCAAATAAACGTGCGGGGAGGCTCTGACATCAGTGTAATGCCAGCAGCCATGTTGGCTGCTGGCATTACACTGATTGGCTGGCCAGAACCCGTGATCGGGTGCTGTATAGCACCTGACCAGCGAGTTCGGCTCAGTCTTAGCCAGGGAGAGATGAGGATAGGAAGGGAAAGTCAGTGTAGGGAGAAGAAAAGTGTTGGAACACCATATAAAGACCCAAAAGTCCTTTTTAGGACTGTTGTGTGTGGGGGCAGCAGTTATTTTTTGTTTGGGGGGGCACAAATTTAAAAAAAAAAGTCACATATTCCGTTCACTGTGCCTAGCCGCAGATTAGCAGCACATTCTGTTTAGTGTGCAAAGTTGCAGATTAGCAGCACATTCTGTTTAGTGTGCAAAGTTGCAGATTAGCAGCACATTCTGTGTAGTGTGCAAAGTTGCAGATTAGCAGCACATTCTGTTTAGTGTGCAACGTTGCAGATTAGCAGCACATTCTGTTTAGTGTGCAAAGTTGCAGATTAGCAGCACATTCTGTTTAGTGTGCAAAGTGTAAAAAATAAACGTCACATATTCCTTTCACTGTGCCTAGCCGCAGATTAGCAGCACATTCTGTTTAGTGTGCAAAGTTGCAGATTAGCAGCACATTCTGTTTAGTGTGGAAAGTGTAAAAAATAAACGTCACATATTCCGTTCACTGTGCCTAGCCGCAGATTAGCAGCACATTCTGTTTAGTGTGCAAAGTTGCAGATTAGCAGCACATTCTGTTTAGTGTGCAAAGTGTAAAAAATAAACGTCACATATTCCATTCACTGTGCCTAGCTGCAGATTAGCAGCACATTCTGTTTAGTGTGCAAAGTTGCAGATTAGCAGCACATTCTGTTTAGTGTGCAAAGTGTAAAAAATAAACGTCACATATTCCGTTCACTGTGCCTAGCCGCAGATTAGCAGCACATTCTGTTTAGTGTGCAAAGTTGCAGATTAGCAGCACATTCTGTTTAGTGTGCAAAGTGTAAAAAATAAACGTCACATATTCCGTTCACTGTGCCTAGCCGCAGATTAGCAGCACATTCTGTTTAGTGTGCAAAGTTGCAGATTAGCAGCACATTCTGCTTAGTGTGCAAAGTGTAAAAAATAAACGTCACATATTCCGTTCACTGTGCCTAGCCGCAGATTAGCAGCACATTCTGTTTAGTGTGCAAAGTTGCAGATTAGCAGCACATTCTGTTTAGTGTGCAAAGTGTAAAAAATAAACGTCACATATTCCTTTCACTGTGCCTAGCCGCAGATTAGCAGCACATTCTGTTTAGTGTGCAAAGTTGCAGATTAGCAGCACATTCTGTTTAGTGTGGAAAGTGTAAAAAATAAACGTCACATTTTCCTTTCACTGTGCCTAGCCGCAGATTAGCAGCACATTCTGTTTAGTGTGCAAAGTTGCAGATTAGCAGCACATTCTGTTTAGTGTGGAAAGTGTAAAAAATAAACGTCACATATTCCTTTCACTGTGCCTAGCCGCAGATTAGCAGCACATTCTGTTTAGTGTGCAAAGTTGCAGATTAGCAGCACATTCTGTTTAGTGTGGAAAGTGTAAAAAATAAACGTCACATATTCCTTTCACTGTGCCTAGCCGCAGATTAGCAGCACATTCTGTTTAGTGTGCAAAGTTGCAGATTAGCAGCACATTCTGTTTAGTGTGGAAATTGTAAAAAATAAACGTCACATTTTCCTTTCACTGTGCCTAGCCGCAGATTAGCAGCACATTCTGTTTAGTGTGCAAAGTGTAAAAAATAAACGTCACATATTCCGTTCACTGTGCCTAGCTGCAGATTAGCAGCACATTCTGATTAGTGTGCAAAGTGTAAAAAATAAACGTCACATATTCCTTTCACTGTGCCTAGCCGCAGATTAGCAGCACATTCTGTTTAGTGTGCAAAGTTGCAGATTAGCAGCACATTCTGTTTAGTGTGGAAAGTGTAAAAAATAAACGTCACATATTCCTTTCACTGTGCCTAGCCGCAGATTAGCAGCACATTCTGTTTAGTGTGCAAAGTTGCAGATTAGCAGCACATTCTGTTTAGTGTGCAAAATTGCAGATTAGCAGAACATATTCCGTGTAATATGAAGAAGGCGGGTAAAAAGGGACGGGGAAGTGGACGTGATCCTGATAGTTCAGGGCGCGGGTCAGGGCGCGTAGAAACTGTGCCTGGTGCCAGAGCACAAGAAAGAAAGACATCCACCATACCTAGCTTCATGTCTCAGTTTACAGGGCGTCGCAGGACATCACTCTCGAGGTCAGACCACTGCGAACAGGTGGTCGGTTGGATTTCAGCTGATACTGCTTCCAGTCGGTTAAACACCACCCTGTCTTCCACCAAGTCCACTCTCAGTAGCCAAGAGTCTGGTCAACATAATCCTCACCCTGATCATCCTTCCTCCCACCATAGAGGGTCTGGCCAAAGAAGTGATCCCACACTGGGATATAGTGAGGAGCTCGTCTCATCACCAATACTTCATTTGAACCTCTCTCCAAGCACGCTTGCAGAGGAACATGAGATCTTGTGCCCTGATTCACAACCTCTAGAGGGTACCCAATCACAAGAAGATGACAGAGGGGAACGGCATTTAAGGTCAAAGGAAGTGGATGATGATGATGAGACACAGTTGCCATCAAATCAACCACTATTACTGTCTCAAGACCTTGATGAGGAGGATGATACACAGTTGTCAATGACTGAGTATGTGGTGGGATCAAGAAATGAGGAGGATGATCAGAGTGAGGAAGTGGAGGAGGACTTGGTGGACGATGAGGTGACTGACCCCACCTGGGAAGGTGGAGAGCCGAGCGATGACAACAGTCCTGAGGGTGAGCCATCTGCAGCACCGCAACAGGCTGGAAGAGGCAGTGGTGTGGCTAAAGAAAGAAGGCGGCCTGCACCAAACCGGCCCGCAAATGTTCCATGGAGCACCCCCTTGCGTAAATCTCCCTTGCCAAGGGCTAGGTGTTCCGCGGTATGGCGTTTTTTTAAGGAAAGTGCGGACGACAAAAGAATTGTAGTTTGCAACCTGTGCCACACCAGAATGAGCCGAGGCATGAACACTAGAAACCTCACCACCACCAGCATGATCCGACACATGGCATCCAAGCACCGTAATAAGTGGGAGGAACGCCCGGATCGCCAATCTGTGTCTGCAGGCCACACCACTGCTTCCTCTTCCCCTGTTTTCGGTGCCGGCCAATCGCCTGTCGAAGGCGCAGGCCCGCATACCTCCCGCCCTGCACCTGTACCATCTGAAGCACCATCAGCGACCACATCCACTTCCCTGTCCCAGCGCAGCGTCCAAATGTCGTTACCCCAGGCATTTGAGCGCAAGCGAAAATACCCAGCCACCCACCCACAGGCCATAGCACTAACCTCACACCTTTCCAAATTACTGGCCATCGAAATGCTGCCATTTAGGCTTGTGGAGACTGAGTCCTTCCGCAGCCTGATGGCAGCAGCTGTCCCTCGGTACGCAGTCCCCAGCCGCCACTACTTTTCCCTGTGTGCCGTCCCCGCATTACACCACCATGTGTCCCGTAACATCACCCGTGCCCTGACCAACGCAGTTACTGGGAAGGTCCACTTAACGACTGACACATGGACAAGTGCTTGTGGCCAGGGACACTACATTTCCCTGACGGCACACTGGGTGAATGTCGTGGAGGCTGGGAGCGACTCGGACCCTGGGATGGCACAGGTGCTACCCACGCCGAGGATTGCGGGCCCTACCTCCATCAGGGTTTCCGCCAGCACGTACGTTATTGGCTCCTCCTCCTCCTCCTCCGTTTCCACCTCCGAATTCTCTGCGCGCAGCGCCACTCACCTATCAGCCGGTAGCTGGAAGCAGTTTAGCACTGCAGTGGGGAAGCGTCAACAGGCCGTGCTGAAGCTGATCTGCCTTGGGGACAAACAGCACACGGCCTCAGAGCTGTTGCAGGGGATTAGTCACCAGACCGAGCAGTGGCTCTCGCCACTCAACCTGCAACCAGGCATGGTTGTGTGTGATAATGGGCGTAACTTGGTGGCGGCTTTGGAGCTCTGCAAGCTCACACACGTACCATGCCTAGCGCATGTATTTAATTTAGTGGTTCAGCGATTTCTAAAAACCTACCCCAATTTGCATGATCTCTTGACCAAGGTGCGCCGCGTGTGTGCACATTTCCGTAAGTCATCAACAGCTTCAGCCGGCCTGTTGAAGCTGCAGCAGCGCTTACAATTGCCAGCTCACCGGCTGCTGTGTGACGTGAGCACGCGCTGGAACTCCACCTTCCACATGTTGGCCCGGCTTTATGAGCAGCAGAGGGCAGTAGTGGAGTACCAGCTGTTACACGGTCGTCGCCTCTCCGTTCAACTTCCTCTAATCAGAAGTGAGGAGTGGGAATGGATGTCTGACCTCTGTGAGGTTTTACGCAATTTTGAGGAATCGACACAGATGGTGAGCGACGATAACGCTATTATCAGTGTAACCATCCCACTTCTGTGTCTACTGAAACGCTCGCTGCTCACAATTAAAACCGACGCTTTGCATGTGGAAGAGGTGGAAATGGGGGAGGAAGAGCTTACACAAGGTGATAGCCAGAGCACCCTCACTTCGTCTTCTCAGCGACAACTGGAGGAGGCGGAGGAGGAGGAGGAGGAGGAAGACACGGTTGCCTCCGCTACAGAGGGTAGCCATGGAACTTTAGTTCCATCTCTTCAGCGTGGGTGGGCAGAAGAGGAGGAAGAGGATGAGGAGATTGAGAGTCATCCTCCTGGTGAGGACAGCGAAATCTTGACTGTTGGTACTCTGGCACACATGGCTGACTTTATGTTAGGCTGCCTTTCCCGTGACCCACGCGTTATACGCATTTTAGACAACACGGATTACTGGGTGTTCACCCTTCTGGACCCCCGCTACAAAGAGAATTTCTCATCTCTCATTCCTCCGGTGGAGAGGACAAGCAAAATGGTGCAATACCAGAAGGTTCTTGTTGAAAAATTGCTCCAAAATTTTCCATCTGACAACGCTGGCGGCAGAGTACGTGCTACCTTGGCCAACCGAGAAGGGGAGAAAAGGGGAGCACACAGCAGTTCCGACAAAGGCAGGGCAACACTCTCCAAGGCGTGGGACACCTTCATGACACCCTGCCAGCACCCTCACCCTGATGCGCAGCCTAGTGTCACAAGGAGGGAAAAGTTTTGGAAGATGGTGAAGGAGTACGTAGCAGACCGTGTCAGTGTCCTCAATGATCCCTCTGTGCCTTACAACTACTGGGTGTCCAAGCTGGACACGTGGTATGAACTGGCACTCTACGCCTTGGAGGTGCTGGCCTGCCCTGCCGCCAGCGTTCTGTCTGAGCGGGTATTTAGTGCTGCTGGTGGCATCATAACAGATAAGCGTATCCGCCTTTCCACCGAAAATGCTGATAGGTTGAACATAAAGTCACTTTAGATATGTTATTTACAATGATGGGAATACTCTGTATTCCCATTCACCCCTTCCACCCAAAAAACGGGTATATGGTTGACTCTCTTCCATATACCCTGTGATATAATTTTTATATAGGGCCAGCTCACCAGCGGGCCCTGTGATATAATTTTTATATAGGGCCAGCTCACCAGCGGGCCCTGTGATATAATTTTTATATAGGGCCAGCTCACCAGCGGGCCCTGTTTGACAACTTTTTGTATAGGTCAACTCACCAGCGGGCCTTCTTATATAATGTTTTATTGGGTCAGCTCTCTAGCGGGCCCTCTCATATAATGTTTTATAGCGTCGGCTCACTAGCGGGCCTTCGCATATAATATTTAGGATGGTCAGCTCCGCAGCAGACCCTCACCCATAATGTTTTAGATGGTCGGCTCAGCTGCAGACCCTCATTCCTAATGTTTTAGATGGTCAGCTTAGCGGCATGCCCTCGCCCCTAATGTTTTAGAGGGTCACCAGCAGGCTATTAATCCTAATTTTTCAAGGGTGTGTATGATGCCCTCCTTTATGTGTAATAAAGGGTGTATTGGAGTGACATTTCAGTCTAATTTTTGGCAGCCCTTTCACTTAGTGCATCGGCTTTATGAGTGTTGGACCACTACCTGAACTATTGTACCACAATGTGAATGAGGCCCTCCATTTTGTGATATACAGGTTGTATCGGAGTGCCTCAGGTCCTCCCATTGAATTAAATAGGGCTGGGGTGTTCGACAGAGCAGAAGGTAGTTCTTGGCTTCATCCACTAAGTCACTTCGTCACTTTTACTGGATGGATCAGACCCCACTGTTCCGACTATAAATTTTGGACTTAACAAGGGCAAACGGACATGTTGTAAAACCTGTGGTAGCTGCGGCCTCCGTTCCTGAATGCTGTACCTTACCCGGGCCATAACCACGTTGAACACCTGCTTTACTCTGCACACGTTTCCCTCTTAATCATGGCCCCAGTTCCGAAAAATCGATGACATTTTTTGCAGAATTTGCCTCTGCGCACGTTTCCCTCTTAATCATGGCCCCAGTTCCGAAAAATCGATGAAATTTTTTGCAGAATTTGCAGATGATATACAAGTAAATATACAGCAAATACTGTTTGGTAACAATTTTTCGCCTAAAGTCGTTTTTATCTTCCTTTTTGTGTGTTTTACGGTCAGTCTGTAAAAAAGGCGTACTACGGGCGAAACATCGTTCCCAGCAGCGACGTTGGAGTCCAAGATGCATCCAGACATCCTCCCTATGCTGTCCCTGAACCATTTCTGTGGTGTTTCCATCATTTTCTGCCCTTTTCCTATGGACCAGGCACCCTCCCCTCATCAGAGCAGGGGGTGCCTGGTGTAATGCTCGAGTCCTCCCATTGACTTCAATGGGGCTCGGGTGCTCGGCCGAGCACTCGAGCCTCCGGGGGTGCTCGGCCAGAGCACCCGAACACCCGAGCATTGGGGTGCTCGATCATCACTAAAAGCCACAGAATAGGACTCTGTGGCCCCCATAATAATGAACGGAACCTGTGGTGAACAGAGTTCTGGAAGCAGATGGTAACAGTCAACACAACGGCGTTAAACTCCAAAGAGAGACAGAAGAAAAGGAGGTAGGTAGTAGCCAATCTAGGAGCTTCAGAGGGTCAATCATGATCATATCACGACACCAGACAGTAGGGGATCACCAACTCCGTCTAATCTGCCCTGCTTTTTCTTTTGATTTGGTGATCCAGGAGACCACTCTAGCCTATGATGCGATTTTGACAGAGGCTGTTGTTGAAAAACCATGGGTTGAGACGTAGGGGCAATATCTAAGGACGTTCAGAATGGCGGAATTTCTTCAGGGTATTCGATAGCGTAAGTCGAGCCGTTATGCGAGGATTGTAGGGCAAAGGGAAAGCACCACCTGTATTTTATTTGGAGGTGTCTGAGGAGGTCTGTGAGAGGCTTAAGGGATCGCCTAAGATATAAAGTGTGAGGAGATAAATCTTGATAGATCTGAATGGCGGCTCCTTCACAAGGTGGTAAATTCCCTTCTCTACTGCGTTTAAGGATCCATTCCTTTACTTCATACTGGTGGAAGCTGATAATGATGTCGCGAGGAGCACCATCATCCCGTTGTTTCAGCGCTCTATGGACTCGCTCCATTAGAATAGGAGAGTTGTGTTTGTCAGGTAGCAGGGAGGTAAAATAATTGTTTAGAACCTCTCTCAGCTTGCCCGGTACGATTTTCTTGGGTACATTTTTGATTCTGAGGTTAGCCCGTCTTCCTCTGTTGCCTAGGTCATGCATCTTAAGCGTTAGCTGTGAGATGGTGTCTTGTTGTTGTGCAATAACTTGTTCTAGGTGCGTCGCATGTTCAGCTGCAACATTTTTATCTTCCTCCGGAAATGCTACCCTCTGCACAAGTTGTTTTATATTTATTTTATACTGTGAATTGTGAATAAATATTATCTTTAATAAAGCATACATGGATTAACCCCATCATTGCTGGTACAAGCCATTAGGATTACCTCCAAGACCCCGGGAGACTGTCAGACATACAGATTATTGGAGTCCTATGTGTAAGTGTGGAGGAGGGTAAGGGATCATTAGTATTCTGTACATTAATACACATATACCTCTTTGTTTGAGAGAGAGCGATCACTATATCTATATAAGAATTTGTTGTGGAGAAGAATACAAAGATACAGATCGCAAGTTACAGAGTTGATATCCATCTGGATCCGGAGCAGATTTAAAGGACCACAAAAGTAAAGATATTGAAACGTGAGTGGATATTACTTCCTCTTTATTTGAATTTGATAATATTACTGATGATTGGTCCTGTCTCTCTTGAACTTTGTTTTGCATGTCCGATTGGAGTTGGGATTTCACTTCTTCAAGCAAATCTAATATAAATCGGGACATTTATAAGAAATAAAGTGGACATTAAGGTGGTTACACTACAGAATCGCCAGGGTAACTTTTTTTTGTTCTATACATCTAATGAGGTTGTTCTATTGGGCCAGTTTCTGGAAGAAATGACTAGGGCTAATGTGGTTCCAATTCTTAAACAGGGTAAAAATCCCACAGAAGTAGCTAACTATAGACCCATTTCTCTTATTAATGTCGATGTAAACATTCCATGGGGTTATGGATACTATAATACACTGGTACCAAGTGGGGTTTATTTCTGGTAGATCCTCCTGTGCTCATATTAGGAGAGTTGTTGACATATTTGATGCTGTGGATAAAAAAGTAATCCCTTTTTTGGCTATTGTGATTGATGCTGAAAAAACATTCGACCGAGTTAGCTGGAATTTTATGGGTAGTTGTTTATTGAAATTTGGGGGACAGGGGTGGATGCACAGGACGATTGTGTCTTTGTGTGCCAAGCCTACAGCCAGAACAACTGGACTGAATATCTGTTCAGATTGGTTTAATCTAAAAAATGGAACAAGACTGGGTTGTCCTCTGTCCCCACTCCTGTACATCATAACTATGGAGCATCTGGCAATTAACATTAGAAATAATAAAGTGATAAGAGGTTTGCCTTTGTGTTCCCAGGACCTGAAAATAAGTTTATACACGGATGATGTTTTGATTACCATCACAGATGCATTTAATTCAATAGATCATTTGATGAATGAGATTAAAGAGTATGGTAGCGTGTCTAATTATAAAGTTAATGAGAATAAGACCATCCTTTTGGATATTAACTTAGATAGGGGTATTAAAGAGTCTATTAGGAAAAGATATGAATTTCAGTGGACTTCAACTGAGTTTGTATATCTGGGTATCCATATCATGAAGGATATAAAGAATATAATGGAATTTAATTTCATTTTACTTTTGAAACAAACTAATTCCTGCTTAAAAAGTTGGGAACAGATGGAATTTTCTTGGTGGGGGAGGATTAATATTTTGAATGTTCCATATCCATATCTTTCTATTTTTTGCGCAGAATATGTCTATTTTCCTAAAAACATTTCCTAAGTGTGGTGAAAGAACTCTTTTTTGTATTTTAAGAGACTTAGGGACAGATTGTATTCACACTGTTAAAATACTTTTTAATATAAAATGTGTCTAATAGTTAGTTCCCTTGCAAAACCACAGTAGCTTAAACCATTGAGTCTGAGAGGGGTATGCAAAGCATTGCAGTGCAATGCATTGTGTACCTTTCTGGCACTCAAAGGGTTATGTGCATAACTCTTTCCTTGTATGTGGGTTGACAATGAACAATTATATAATCATTTAAGTAGATATGCTAACAGTACCCATATTGACTCAGTATTATTTCATTTGACTATTTTTATACACAAAATAATTTATTATATATTTTTATTTAGAAAATGTTTTACCAGGAAGAATACATTGAGATTTCTCTCATGTTCAAGTATGTCCTGGTTAGTTTTCAGTAAAAGGTTACATATTTACACAAATATATATATATATATACACACACATACAAATATATATTCACTAATATATATTCCCCCACCCATTTAATTGCATGGCTTATGAGAAAAACAAAGAGCAACACCTTATATGTGGTCTGCTCACCTAAAAAATAAATATAGAATTAAACAATAATAGATATTGCCATTGCCACATTAAAACATGCACTTATAAAATACTCAGTGCGGTCAAAAGAATACAAAAAATATCCATTGGCCTCAAATTGCATTTCTGTATGGAGAAAGACATGTTTGATCTAATACATATTTATTATATGATATTTAAAACGTAACAATCAAATAAGAGACAAATTAAAAATCTGAAGGTAGAGTACAACTATAGCTGGACATAGAAATATATAAACAGCTGTGTACACTTGTGGCTCTCTATAAATAAACATATTAATTAATTCACTCATTCAATCGCACATGCAGAGATGTGCACACAATAAAACTATAACAGTAGGTGTAGAATTACTGCATGCTGTATGTTTAACAAATACTCTTGGACTGCATTTATGAAAGGACTACATACATATATACTAAACAACACAATCTGATTAGGAGACTTATATGCTGTTTTAAAATTATATGATGACATAATGCAGAGAAATAGATTAAGAAGCTATTATAAAAAAAGTGTCTCTTAACAACAGAATATAGATCTTCCATGAATCTGGTCTAAGTGTTATGTACTAGACATACAGGAATTTTACATCGACTTTTATCATTTGGGGTGCACATTTCTGGTGGCTGCATATGATGCTCTGTTGTATTGTTTTACTCTCTTCATGCATTGTATAAGAAGTGTTAGAGCAAATCTTCTGTCCATTAACATATTGAGATGTGCTACTTGAGCATGGGATGATGCTAGAATAAAAACAATGATGATAGCATTACCAATCTGTCTGATACAGGGGACTCATGAGGCAATCATTAAGCAGGAAGTTTCAGGTTAATATACTTCTCTCGATGGTCATGCTTATGGCTTAGGGATAAACTAAATGGAGCTCAAACAGATAAATGTGATCTGCTAACCACATCAATACAACATACAACCACAAAATACAACATACAATCACTAATCCAGAGTTAACATTAAATATCACTCCTGTAAAAATCAAGAAAGCATAACTGTATCAATAAAAAAACTGCATATTTTATTATACATCACTTTATATAGAGCCCCATAAAATGACCTAATTATAAAAGTAATCATAAAATCCCAACAATCTCCTATATGCCAATGAAAAAATTATCTATGATCATGAAAATATAAAAATGAACGAATTAAAGTTTTATGAATAAATTATGAAAATTAATTGAACTGCAGTCCCTTTTGGTTAAGATGCTTCAGTCATCCAGTATGAGTATGTTTTTGATTCTGTTCTAAAGTTCCTTTAGTTAATCCTCAGTTGGCCAAACTGGTATTTGAAATTCCACATTCTCCCACTCCAGTGTGCAAACAGGAAAGTGGCTTGTATAAATTATCCATAGGTCTTAGTGTTTCTCACCCACCTTACCTTTCCACACTTACCGACTGAACTAGATTTTGGATGGCATCTCACACCCACTACACCAGTTCTGTGGAGCAGAGAGGCTGTCAAGTGCTCACTTACTTCAGGGTCTTAGGACTTGGGATAGTCCAGTGTAATACAAGGTGAAAGAGAAAGAGGACAATCATAAAGTATATGTTTTTTTGTCTTAAAAGCTATTTTTTTTATGCTCAATTCAAGAAGCATTCAGTACAAGCTTCCTGCATTATAACATGAACAATTGCTATCTGCGCACAAAAAATTGCTTCAGCACATGTGTATGTGTCTTGCATTCCACGATAAGTCCTCAAACCCATGAGGACAACTTCCAGCTCCACAACCTGGAGAAGATCCCTCCCCCTGCCCAATCAAAAGAACATAGTACCATGATTAAACAAGGACTAGGAAAGGGTGTGAAACAAAAATGAAGAATGCTCTTTATCCTTCTGTGGCTGCCCCATCACAGATAAAATGGAGCACATGCAGCGATAGGGGGAATATTTATAAACAACCAGCCTCCAGCCCTCCTAACTAACATAAATATTATTAAATAAATGTCCTCCCTTTCCCTTATGCGTTTAAGGAAAGGGTGCTTGTTAATCTCAGTAAAAATGCAGAAAAAGGAGAAGAAAAAGAGGAAAATTTTTTCTTTTTTTCACTTTAAAAGTGAATACATCCTGAACACCTTGAGGACCAGAGGGGTGTGCAATACATTGTTTGGTCTGGTCCTCATGGGGATAAACTCGATATGTTTAACAAAATGATTTGTATCTCTAGCAACTAGATGAAGCATTAAACTTATATACCATAGGTATTCAGAGTGAGTGCAGGACTGGATTAACATCCCAGGTGCCCTAAGTTACCCCAATGGCCAAACCTCATACCTCACATGACCCTGCCCCCAGTCCCATCCACTGTTTTCAGACACAGATAATAATCTTGGCCAATAACAAGCAAGAACAAAAATAAACTTTATCCTATTGGTTGCTAGACAGATCTCCAAAACATTGCTTCACAATGCATTGAAGATATTTCTAGCATCCAATCAGATAAATAATAGAGTTTAAACAGGAATAGAAGTGGTGCAGGTAGATTAAGATTGCTCTGACCATGCCCACAATTCAGAATTTGGGGGTGGCCAGCTCTGCTGAGGCACCCCTCAAAATTTGGAACTCTAGGCAGTTGCCTTCTCTGCCTGTTGGGAAATCCATCTCTGTCAGTCTGCATCAATAGTGCAAGTTTCCGTCCTTTGAGAGAGTTGTCTACTGCTTTGCAATGTTTTGGACATCCTTCTGGTACGCAAAGGGTTTAAAGCAGCTAAACTTCCTAAGTCTCTTTCCTGTTAGAAATCAGAGACATTGCCACACTGAGTAGTCATATTTAGACCAAAGTTCATTTTTATTCTTTAAAGCCTGTGCAGTCGTTTTATCCAAAAATTGATTGACTCTTAGCTTTATACATATTGAGCTATATGCTGTATTGATCTGGAAAGGGATTATGACATGAACCAACTTACAAGTGTAGTTATGACTGTGAGCCTTGTTTTGGCTCTCTTCTGAAAGACCCAATGTGGAAGACAACTGCTGAGGAATATTCATCAAAACCTAAGTGTCCAATGAGCAAAAAGTTTGAGTCATTCTGCAGCAAACCAGCTTCTCTGTGTGACACAAACACAACATTTATATTGATGTAAATTAAGCGTTTTACCTCCTTAATTGTAGAAAAGTCTTCAACGCATTACTTTGCAATGTGTTCAAGACCTTTCTGGCATTTATGGTTTTAAAAACGAATGTTTATTTGTCCCCAGTCTTGCGCTTGGTTTAGAATTAATTCACTTTCTTTGAAACAGCCCTTATACACTGAGAAATTATGCATCCTTAACTGTGTTACTTGGTATTATGTACATTTTATCTACCTCTAACTACTTCACCTAAAAAGCAGAGACAAGTTTTTGGCACTTGTTCTTAAAAATACTTTACTGAACTGGAAAATATATTATTATTATTATTATTAATTTTTATTTATATAGCACCAACAAATTCCGCAGAGCTTTACAGTAAGGAATAGACATACAGAGGTATTAAATAGTACAATCAAACGTGGAGAACAGAAGAATCAGAGGACCCTGCTTGTGAGAACTTACAGTCTAGAGGAAGGTAGGTTTGACACAGAAGGAGTAAGTGCTATTGGGTATAAGTGCCTCCTGCCACATGAACTGCCAGTCAGTAGGTGGGAGTGAGAAGTGCAGTGGTCCAGGCAAGGGGTGATTCTTAGTGATAATGTTTATGGAGACAGTTATAAGGCTTCCCTGAAGAAGTGAGTTTTCAGTGAGCATCTGAACATCTGAAGGCTGGGGTATAGTCTGATTGGGTGGGGGAAGGAATTCCAGAGCTGAGGTGCAGCACGGGAGCAGGGCTGGATTTACATCTCAGGAGCCTGTAGGCACAGAAATCTGAAGCTCCCCCCATTGGCCATGTCCACTGGACACCTCCACAATGCTCCAAATGTCCACATTACCCCCATATCCATATTGCCCTCACATTGCCCCCATCATCTCCAACTTGCCCTCACATTACCCCCATCAGCTCCAGCTTGCCCCATCAGCTCCAACTTGCCCTCACATTACCCTCAACATCTCCACATTGCCCGCATCAGCTCCAACTTGCACTCACATTACCCCCATCATGTCCAACTATTACCACCAGCTCCACATTGCCCCGTTTCCTAACTCCCTGGTGGTCAAACAGCAGGAAAAGTCTGTGCCTGCTTCTGCACAGAACTGTAGCTCCAGTTGCTCCCACGCGGTCTTCTCTTTAGGAATGCAGAGTGCTGGGAGATGATGTCATCTCCTAGCGCTCTGCATTACTAAAGAGCCACTGAGGGAGCAACATTGATCTCACCGCGCGGCAGACAGGCAGCGGGTAGGGTGAATGAAAATATTTAAAAATATAAAATAAAAAAAATAATTGATTCCAATGACAGGCGCCCCTCTGTGGGGTGCACCTGTAGGCAGATGCCTACTCTGCCTTATGGCAAATCCATCCCTGCACTGGAGAAGTCCTGCAGGTAGGAGTGGGAGGATGTGATAAGAGCTGTGGAGAGCAGAAGGTCGTGTTCAGAGCAAAGATGGCGAGAGGGAGTGTATTTGGAAACGAGAGATGAAATATAGTGTGGTGCGGTGTAAATGAGGGCTCTATAAGTAAGCACCAGAAATTTTGAATTTAATTCTGTATGCTAATGGGAGCCAGTGTAGAGATTGACAGAAAAACTGATAAAGGGGGTTGGACGATTTTAATTATAAAGAGAGACACTAGCCTGGTTTCTTTAGATTAGAGAAGAAAAGTCTAAGGGCAGAGTTGAATATTATTTACAAATATATTCAAGGGTCATTCAAATAACTCTCAGGGAACAATTCATTGCTTACATTTATGACAAAATCAAGAAGGAATACATTAAGAATGGAGAGAGGAGCTTTTGGCTAAAATAAAGGCAATGATTTTTGCTAGTAAGGGTATTAAAGCCATGTTTATGGATTATGTTTATGCTTTCTTAAAAATAATGGATTCCTTCCTAGCTCAGAATATTATTGAGTATTATTAGACTTGGTTTAATTACTGATAAGATGCTAAACCAGGGAGATATCAAGCTGTATTTTGGAGTAAGGAAGAATTTTTTTTACCCATGTGGGACTTAATTGGGTAACAAAGGTGATATGGAAAAGACTAAACTGTTTTAGTATCATCGGTTTGATACTGTTATTAATTTCATGGTGTACATCTCACACACTAAATATCACATTTAATAATACATCAATTTGGTTGATGCTGGTTTCTTTTAGTTCACTCTTAGTAATGCTTAAAGGAATAGTTATTAATGGTTCTTCTACTGCTAAGGGTCTCATTTCATCCTTACAGCCATTAATTGCTCACTTATGAATTGTGTATCTTAACCCACTGTGTGCCAGAGGGGTCTGCTTTGTAATGTGTTACATTCCCCTCTGGCACTCAAAGGGTTAAAGAGATAATGGACAGGATGAACTAATTCAATGCCAAGCTATATCAGGAGCTGAAACTGATTATTGAAGTACTTCAGATACCTAACATTTTTCTGTCTATGCTATAAGGGAAGGCACTCAGGGTTTGATTTCATTAAAGTCTTAATAATGGTAGTGTATGTGTCAGTATGCACTACAGTAATCATAAATGCTTGTACATACCCTATATGTGCAGGCATGTGATTTTTAAACAAACCAGTAAATGCACAAAATGATCTGCTTTGATGTATTTGCATTGTCCTTATTATCTTTGTCTATTCCTATTATACTTTGTATTATTTCAGTTTAGGTTCTACATCCATGTAGACATTTTAATGTTTGTTTTGTAGAAATATTTAAATTTTAGCAATACTATCCTGTTTTGTGTATATACAGTTTGTGTGCCAAACTTTTTTTTATTAATGTATTATCTTTACAGAGATATTTTTGCTAGCTATAAGGTACCCTGGGATTCTGTCTGTATATAATGTGTCCCTCCATATGGACTGATATTGTAGGGATGGGCAAAACTTTCCGCCTTAAACTGAAATCGGCGGAAAATGGTACTTTCCGCTTGGCGAAAAATTTATTGCGAAAAGTGCCTATTTTCTACTTTTCTCCATTTTTTAGCCCATTGAAATCAATGGGAACATAGAAGTTACACATAACACATTACAAATAATATTTTATTTCCCAAAGGCATTGTATAAAAGGAGCATGAGGGTGCATGTGTTGGTGGGGTGTGGGGAAACAATCAGTTGAACAGGGAATGTTTTTTGGGGTTGTTTACTGGGATTGGGGGGCACTTAATAAAAAATAAATCCTAAATAAAATAAAAACTATAAGACATGGTATGAAGGGGTCTGAGGAGGGTGTCTGTGTTGGTGAATGAATGAATCATTTGAACAGGGAATTTGTTTTGTGTGGGTTTCTTGACTGCTATTTGGGGGACAGTTAATAAAAAAATAAATCAATAAAATAAAATAAGACATTTGTATTTAAAGTGACAGGGACAGCAACCCCCTGACATAAGCTGCCACTGGGGTGGACTGATACTTGACTTGATAGAGTATTTTGTAGAGGATGATTTGTTGATTTGTTGTTAGAGGCCTTTGTAGGACTTAGGCTTATTAGAGGCCCAAGCCCTGAAGAAACATTGATTTGTTGGACTTAAGTTTGTTTGGCACAAGCCATAAGGAAACATTGATTAGTAGGACTTAGGCTTGTTAGAAACAAACCCTCCAAAAGTTGTTTATTTTTTTGTAGGACTAGTTTTTTTATTTTATTTATTTATTTATTTTCAAAACACAAGCACTGAGAAAAAAATAAAAATGCCCTACTGGCGTTATGCCAGCAAGTCATGTTGGCCAGTGGCCACTGTCAAATGTCCTCCTGAGTTGCAACTGCTTTTCATACTGCTGCTGTTGAGTTGTTTAAGCAGCAGGATGATTAGGCAGCTGAAAGGGAGTGGGATCAACAAAAGCAGTAACATGGAAGATGGATAATGAAGGTTCCACTTGTCACGACTGGCTCCAGTGATGAGCCTGAGGCAGTAGCAGAAAAATAAGTAGACCCCAGTATATGTGGAGAAAAGAACAAGTTGACCATTAAATCTTCTCCACCTGCCCCTTCTCCAAAATCATCATGGGTGTGTTGTTATTAGAATATATATTTTTCCCTTGAAAACAGAAACTGTGGCTTCCAACAGCAACTGAAATGTGCACAGTGTGTGTATGGTAAATAACATCTGGGGGCACAACTGTATCCAAACACCATGACACCCGAAACCAAGTACTGCCACTGTCACTGTACCCCTTGTCCAGACCCCGCTAAGGACACATGACAACTTGCTGAAAGTTTAATAGTAATGATGAACCCTCCCTTCCAGAATCCTAGCATATTCTGCTGGATGGAATCTCTTCAGACGCCACCTGATGACCCAGTATCAATTCTCCTCCGCCACACTGGCATGTGTGGTCAGTGCAGCACACAGTGTGCAATGGGTAGAGATGAACTGCCATATCCTAACATTAACAGAGTGGCTATCATTTGGCGGGGGAGGTAACGATGGATGAGGTGAATTGGCAGGAGAGGTACTTGCTACCGTAGAGGAAGAAGGTGATGTTGATGGCGATCTAGTTGTTTCGCCCATCATGGAACTTCCAGTGTCTGTCTGAGTTTCTTTATTCTTCCTCCTCTTTGATCTCCAACTTTCTGGAGGCTTAGGGGGTACAATAACAGCAGTTCTAGATTTCTGTAATGGGTGTTTGGTTTTAACATGTTTGGAGTAAATGTCATGGTGTCTGTGTTTCATGTGTGTTATCAGGGCGGCTGTGCCAAGGTGTGTTCCCTCCTTTCCCCTTCTCACTAACTTGTCACAAATTTTGCACTGTACCATTGTTGACGATGGCTGCACTGTGCCTGCCGGAAGAGAATAATAGTCCCACACCCATGATTTCTGGGGGAGGGATAGGGAACAGGTGGAGAAGAATGGCCTCTTTCTTCTTGTCCTCCACATTCCCCTTCACTTTCTGTGGCAGCAGATAATGTTGCTGCTGTTGCTGCTACTGCCTCAGAGTTAGCACTGCAACTAGGATCAGGAGGAGTTTTGCTACTGCTGACAAGGGGAACCTGTCCTAGTCCTGCATTACTTTTTGACCCCATTTCCACTGTGTCCACGGTGGTCTGTGGCACACTAGCCTGCTCCTCAGCACCCTGCTGCCCTTTCATCTCAGCAGCAGCAGAAGTTAGAGCAGTTGCAATTTCCACTAATTTCAAAAGCTGACTGCTAGTGTTGGTGGTGATGCCCATTCTCATCCCTATCTCCCATTCCTTCTCAGTTTCTGATAAAAAGGCCATCAATGTTTCTTCCACCCCAGCTTCTCCAACACCACCACCACTACCACTAATCCCAACATGCTGCTGCTCTATTCCAGACATCTCACTGCTGCTTGGAGGAGGTGACAAGCAATGTGACAGAGGGTCCCCTGCTGTCACACATGGCATAATTTTCCCTTCCCACCTGAGTACTACAAGAAACACTAGCAGCAGGCAATGTATTGGTGGCAGCAGGTTTAGCACTGGCAGCAGGTTCAGCACTGGCAGCAGATTTAGCACTGGTGGAAGGTTCAGCACTGGCAGCGGGTTCAACACTAGTGGCAGCACATCTGACAGCAGGTACAACACTAGTGGCTGCAGGTACAGCAATGGTGGCACTGGCAGCAGGGACAGCATGTCTTGCAGCAGGCACAGGCAGCTGACCTGTCCTGCTCTCACTAGTACTACCTTTTTCTCCCTCCCTTCCCATTCCCTTTTCTCCCTTCCTTCCCATTCCCTTTTCTCCCTCCCTTCCAATTAAATCTCCCAAGATCCCTTGGGGTGATTTATGGGGACTGGACAGCACTGGTATAGTAGTGGTCCCTTCCTCCTCAGACTTAGTGGACACATAATGGTCCTTCCAGCTCCTCCATTGATTATTTTTTACACTGCTCATAGTGATAGAAGTCACTTTGAGCCTCTCTGCCTCACTTCTTGCAAAATATCACAAGAGAACAGCACAGCACGTCTATCTCGATCTGTAGCTGCTTTTATTGTGTCTGCCTTCAGCTAAAACGTCACATTTTTATAGCGGAAGTGCGAAAACAACGTAAATCAATGGGCAGAAACTTTCTAGCCATTGAAAAAATTGTGAAAAATTTTAACCGCTAATTTTAAAGCAGATTTTCCCCTGAAAAAGCGGATAACAATGTGGTTTTCGTGAAATTTCCCACTGGAACACAGCGACAACTTTTGCCCATCCCTATGGTATTGTATTTGAAACTCACAGAGCATTTTACAGTCTATTAATGACTTATAGTATACTTTCACACAGACGTCACATTATATCAGTAACTTTTCATATCCTTTGTGGTCTGTAGAAATCCTGTAAAATGACCCTATTACCTAAAACAATGGTGATTTCAAAATCACTTATATATTATGTTTAATTTTTTTATTTAGAAAACTAACTTTTGAGTTATTTTCATGCATATATTATGGTAATCAAAGTATGCTATGTAGTCACTTATGAACTTAGCCCTACATGACCCCCCCCCCCCCCACACACACACACACTTAACATTTTTACTGGCAGGGAATGTGGGCAATACATTTCTGAGCAGAGTCAGTGAGTGGGAGAGGTAATGTAGGGTTAAGACATGAAATGACAGCACAATTCAAATACCTCTGTCTCTAATACCTTGTCCAGGTTTATGGAAACTGGTTTATTTATCCATTTAAATATCCTAGAAAAGTCTCAAACATATTGCTTCTCTAACATCTAAGGGATGAGTATTTCTGTGTTAGTATATTATATATTAAATGTATTTTCTATGCTGTGCAACAGAGGATATGACTGATGGAGAGGTTGTGCATAGAGTGTAGATGTAACAGTTGGTTACAATGGAAAAGCTGTAAGTATAGATCAAGCCCAGATTGTTTGGGTTTGTATTCAATAAGCTAAAGACCTGTAACTTTGGCACAAACTAGCTATACCATAGGGAAAAAATGAAAATTGCAAATTATATAAAAGGGGATTTAATCCTTTAAGTAATAGAGTTGTATCCAATGCATTGCAAAGTAATGCATTGGATACTTATCTGGCCCTAACAGGGTTAAACCTCTTAACTGTTAGAATGGACTGCAACACAATGGAATGTAATACATTGGACACCATTCTGGAATACAAGGGGTGAGGAGCCCAATTTAAATCAATGGGAATTTTGTGAATGACCTCTATGGCACAGCAGGTTTTTTCAAAATTGCACCACTTTAATTAATTGAATTCAGCCCTTAGTATCTTTGCAGAAGACTCTATAGTCTATACAGAGATAGTTATGTTGTTAACATTCTTTTAACATATTTCATTATATATTTTAGTCATATAAATGTACTAAACTGGTCCATGTAACCAGAAAAGATATAAAGATTCAATACACTGTTTACATGCACCACATTCACTCGGGTACTGAATAATTCTAGGTGTGATAGAAGTTTCCAAACTTTGTAGTTGTTACAGATATATCAATATTATTGCAATACATACATTTTATTAGTTCAAACATGTTTTAGAATATGATGTATGTGGGCTACTGGTGTCCATCTTCATCATGCAAATTACTTTATTATGTAACCATGGGGCATGAGCAGGTTTAGTGGCAATCCTCTGGTTTAACACAGTACATAGTACTGTTCAGCACAAAGCCGGTACAACAACTGCATTGTCCTTTACACACATCCAAGCAATCCATATTCTTTGAAGAGCGGCCACAAATCGAGGGGCAGGATGAGCCACAGTCATTGTATGTGCCATTTTTTCCACAGTCTAACTCTGTCAGTTAAATAAGAAACAGAGAGAGAGAGCATGAGCATCTGTATTGTAAAACATTTCCAAACAACTGATGGTTATTTTACAGAATAGAACTGGCTAGATGCAAATTGAAACAGACTTTTACTCTTTACTTGATAGACAGACAACATCAAACAAAACACCACAGTCACCCGAACATGGATATACAGGAAAGAAGACAAAAGCATTTCCTGTCACTTTCTTCTCCAGAATATCGCTAAAACTGTTTCTGTGTCTCTCAGAACCAATAAGTTAATTTAGTCTCTAATACTCTCCTACCTTGACTTCTGCTGCCTACTCATTTCTGGCCTCCCTTTCACCCAACATCTCATTCAAAATGCTGCTGCAAAGATCCCAACACTATGTTTTCACTTTTAATCTGTTTCCCTATTGTTAAACTCTTAGTTAACTTTATAACTCCAATCCAATCCAAATTATTCTATTCTCTTTCAAAGCTGTTCACTCGTAGCACACTAGCAATACCAAATTCTCCCTGTATTCCTGCTCTCTGTCTACACTCTGCTGAGACCTGTCTTTACTCTTCATCCTGTACAAATACTGGTTCATCACTATTTTCTTGAGCTGCACCCGATTTCTGAAACTCCCTACTTCTCAACATGCATTCGACCCTCAGTTTTCACAAAACTCCTCTGTATCAGGACCACAGTCCACTATAAATGTGCATATAAATTGATAACTATAGCTTTTGTTTGCTATCCATTATACTTAATTAGACTATAACTAAGCTCTTCAGGGCAAGAACCTCGTTCATTTGTTTTCATGTACTACACCAGTATTCATTATTTTACAGTACTGTGTTTGTACTGACTATATGTATTATACACAGGTTAAAAGTTGTAAAGCACTGAATGTTCGGTCATGCTATTTAACCTCTTCCCATCCACTGATGTGCCAGGACTGTCACAGCTGTCCAGCACTAAAGGACCAGTGACGGTCCTGGCACCTCATGTACTTTTTACTCACAGTGCTCCTGCAGGAGCGCTGTGAGTAATAGCAAGGGCTGAAATTGATCAATACAAGACCAAAGTGATCTCTTTCAGTCCCCTATTCGGTGTGCTGGCGCACAGGATCAGTCACGTGGGCCAGCAAGTCAAAGTTTTCAATCTGGTCCTTGAAGGACCACACACCCCGGGACTGCTGGTCCTTAAGGGGTTAAACTTTTACATACATACATTGTGAGGAAAGCTGCAAAACAACTGAAGCTTGCTACAGCTCCACCTTATGGCCTGTTGCAATTCATACACATTGTACATAGTACATGCTGTCATTTCTCCAAGGAAAACAACAGCATTATGTAACAAAGGTTAGACAATTCAGTGTATACACAAACAAGATTTGAGAATAAGCTCTAATTAGTTTTTGGTTTTCCTATTTCCAGCTGTGCCTTAGCTTCTTGAAGGACAGATGAGTACAAAGTATTAAAAAGCAATGCACTGCACACCTCTCTGATCACCAAGCGATTAATTCAGAGCAATGTTCCCTCTACTTAAAACTGGGCATGGAATTCTGCATCACTCCATAAACAGTGTCAGTAATGAGTTGCTGAACCTAGAAAGAACACTTCCAAAGGCTCCTATTAACTGAGGAGCAAAGTGTATTTACATATTAAAACCCTTTGTAACCTTGTGAAATAAAACCTGTTAACACTTTGTATGCTAGAGAGATCTCCAGCTCATTCCTTTGCAATGAGTTAGCATCCTCTCTAGCATACAGGTGGTTAACAAAGTATCAATATCAAATGCGTCTGAATCCTAATTTGTACAGTCAACTTAACCCCTTGAAGACCAAAGGGTTGTTCCTACGGGGTCAAAGGGTAATAATGTTTCTTATGGATGCAGACTTAGTAAAAAGCCTGGGGCCACACTGTGAAGGCCCAAAATGTCTCCTGTCAATTGTTTTATGGTAGTCAGAAAACTGAGCCTTGGGCTTAACATGCTGCTTGGGTTAGAGTCACAATGCCACATTAACTGCTAAGGTCACAATAGAAATCCTTTCACTACCATTCTATGGGGACTGCAGGTTGTGGCCCATGGATACATACACCAACATTATGGTTCTAGTTAGTCTTTGGACTGCTAGAGAGAGGTTTTCAACACATTGCTTTTGGGACCTCCCTAGCATCCAAGGCACTGGTTGTCAACCCAGGTGTCATAGCACTTTGGTGTGTCTTAGACATCCACTTAAGGTGCCTCTTCTTTTCTGTAAAGAGTAAATATTTATGAAGAATGTTATGCACAATATGTTTGCTTTTGTTATTCTGATCTGGAGGTCTAAAATAACTTTATATTTATGTATTTTGACTTTCATTACTGCAAGATAATTGATCTCTAGTATGTTAGATGTGCCGTGAAAATTCCACAGTACCTGTTAGGGGTGCCCAGAAACATTCCACACTGTCTGTTAGGTGTGCCCAGAAAATTCCACACTTCCTGTTAGGGGTGCCCAGTAAATTCCACACTTCCTGTTATGGGTGCCCAGAAACATTCCACACTGCCCAGAAAATTCCTTACTGTCTATTAGGGGTGCCCAGAAAATTCCACACTGCCTGTTAGGGGTACCTTCATTAAAAAAGGACCACTGATCCAAAGGGTTAATGCGTAGAGTATATTAAAAGCAATTAGTGTAGGTGCTTACCATGGGATAGACCAATTACATTTAAAAGAACTAGGCTGAAAACTGTCAAGAAGAAAAAAAAGGTAATATTAAATTAATCTCATGAAACAGTATACTTTAATGTGTATTTATGCTTTCTTTAAAATTGATTAATATAGAAAAAATTAAGTATTTTTGTTGGTTTTGAAAACATGTGCTAAGATTAACGAACACTAGAAAATGTGCTCTTGGAGAGAAACTCAGAGTTCTATGAGAAAGATATATTTGTAATTACCATCCATATTGCCATTTACGATGGGTAATGGAGAGAGGGATATAGTTAATCTCTGAACCTTCAGCTGTTAGAGATGTGTGGTTTGAGATGATGGTACTTTTAGTATTACCCATCAGCAGGTGGTCCAGCTATTGACTAATGACTACCTATGGTTTATAGATTATCACTGAAATTGATATACATGAAAATGATAAAATACTAGCATAAGGTATATGTGGAAGGACCCTATAATAACCAACATAATTTATGCCTATTGACTCATACAATGCAAATAAAATGTTTATTTTGAAAGAGACCTGTTACCTTAAGGTAAGGTTAATTAATTTTAAAGATAATTAAAAACAGTCTATATGCCTTGCTAGGCATTTTTTCCTAATGTAATTATTTTCTGAGAAATTAAAAGTTTTATTCTGGTGTTACGGTCTGGTACTTCATGATAAATCATTCCTGTGCTAGGCCAATATTACCCACACGCTGTTCTGTGGCTGAGTCTAGACAGTGTTCACTCACTGGAGGAATCTATAATACTAAAGACAATGATAAGTTTGCCAATGAACAGAGCTAATTAGAATTCTGTACAGGAAATTAGAATAAAATGCCACTGTTTGGTATAAATGTATGAAAATGTAAATTTATATTGAGGAAAATTGTTAGTACATCACACAAATAGATATCAATTCTCTTTAAAACAAACTAAAACCTATATAGGATGACAGATGCACTTGTGACTTTAGGAACTAACTCTAAACTTATGTTATATAAACTAACAGGCATTAACAGATATATTTTAATTCAATATGAGTACACTCTTTCTGACATCTGCATTATATGATATTAATGGGGTCTTACCCAGTGCTAGAACCACAACTGTTCCAGAATGCATCATTGTGATTTTATAGGTACCTAAAGAAACGGACAAAGTGGATCAGTACAACTGTTTGCAACAGAAACTCTATAAATTTGTATTGGTAATCTCTATGTTATGGGAATTAAATGACACAAGTGCCAATCTAGCTCTACTTTAGGGCTATATATGACAAAGGTAAAACCACTTGATGATAGAGAGGTATCCATATCCAATGCATTGCAAATTGCCTTTGGAAGAACAAATATAAATTAATAACAATCAAGGCAAATGAAAATAATTTGAGTTGTTTTTCATGTGTGAAAATTACATGCAATTACAAAAAAATTACCACAAAAAACAAACTTAATTCCATTTTGTATTTGCATGTGGAGGAAGTGATAACAACATACAACTGCTACTATATATCATGTGTAAATGCAGATATATGCAATATCCATATAATATCCATGCACTTCTGTTGACTTCAAGCTTTATTTTTTACTCATCCACGTGCAACATGCAGCGTTCTCCTGTGTCATGGAGATAAAACAATCTCTGGTATAAACAGCTCCATAGGAAACTATTATCCTAAACTCATGTGCAGTGTTCAGTGATGAAATATAATTGTCCATGTGAACCCAGTGAACCAAATTGCATATAAAGTCCTGCGATTTACTATTTTTAATGCAATGCAGATTTTAGATGCATTGTCATAAGACATAATATCACTGATTACATAATTTGATTAAAATCATTCAATTATATTGCATATTTACTCTGGGAGGATATACAACTCTACCAACACAGTTTCTTAGCCTCCAACTGGGTCTACTGCATTGCATTGTATTTGCTAGAGCATAAGATTACTTTTCTGCACACCAATGCTCACACTCCTCTGTGGATAAGACTTTAATGTGAGCAAGCCCCAAAAGCCTCCTCTAGGGCATGCCCACAAAAATAGAGCAAAGTTACACTACTTTCCTCTACTCTTTGTTATAGATTAGATATCAAATCATAAGAAAGGAGTAATATAAATGAGTGTAGGTGGTACTGTACTGTACCATACGCATGTAGGTTTTATGGGGTATTAAAATAGTGCTACTATAATATTATTTTTGTGATTTCAATATAAAAATGCTAAGATATGCAGCATGGTACTGGATTTTTCAGGCATACTATTTCCTGCTCCCATAGAGATTGTAATCAATTGTTGGTGCAGGAGGTACTGGGCGATAAAAAGCAGATTTACTAAGAAGAATGTTTAGTAATTCTAGTGTAAACAAACAGCACCATTGGGGGACAAATAAAAACTCCCCAGACCCCTCTGATTTAAGATGGGTTTTTAAAACTTTAATGCTTGAGAGGTATCAATTGAATTTTGGGATATGTATTTTTCCCTTATGTTGCAGCTGGATTGCCCTATATTTACTCCAGTATTTAGTACATCAGCCTCCATGTAGGTTACAAATTGCTGAGGAAGGAATGGTTCCAGGATTCCTTGTCTCAAAGTAGTCATCCCCTAAATGATGCATGAAGTGGACCCCTCTGAGCTAACGGTAACTGAGGCACTGGGGGGACTGACAGAGTTGGGTTTGAATGTCTGGTGGCCTCTAATGTATCCGATGCATCTGGTGTGGGCATCCACTGGTGTGGGAGAGGATGACACAAGAAGTGGTGTTAGCTGCAGGGCTGTCTATTCCACCCATGGCCATCATAACCAGCATTAGCTTGGTGGGGAACATAGCAAGCAGCATCCCTCCCGCTATCTAGGATTATCTTTATTCCTGCATAGTGTTCTTCACTGTAAGACACTGGTCTCTCTCTCTCTTTTATCTCTCCCTCGCCCAGATCATTATTTTGGGTACCTCAAGTTTTTTTTTCTGCAGATAGCTGGAGGAGGTTATGTCTGGAGAGGGATAAGAGGTTGAGTGCCTACTGGCATGATTGAGGCCATAGGCCCAGCTCTGTGGCCCTGATTGACTGTGGTAATGCTTGGGTGATGCTGTTGGGGATCCCCCTCTGTTTCTAGGTGGCTGGCATGGATCTGCAGGGCATCATCATGCCTTAGTCCTACCCTATCCAGCTTTGGGGGGAAAAGGTGAAGGTGGTGTTCCCCCAGTCTGCCCCCTGACTGCCCTGCATGATAATGGAAGGGGAAAAATGGGTCTGCAACCACCCTCCTGGTATGGAAACTTCTGTGGGTGTGCAGGAGGTTTCTGTCCTCCTCATTCAGCCCGGGACCAGGACCAGGTTGACTTCCCAAAGCCATGGGGTTTTCCATTTTGGTAGGAGCAGATGTGGGTTCATCAGGAGTGGATGTCTTGCCTTCCACTGAGCCACTCATTACTGTTATGGGGTAGAGCAGGGGGACTTCTCGGCCATATTGGTATCTGGTGTGGTTGTTTCTTGACTGGTTCCTGTCTCAGGGGTCTCTTCTCCTCATAGGCTATCAGACACTGCAGCAGGATTGACAGCGGTTCAAGACATGGGTGACAGCTGGGGGCCTTCCAGCCATAGGTCTGGTGATGACTTTGAGCCTTAATTGGTATAATCTATAAATTACTCAATAACTATTTTTCAAAATAGAATTTGTTAATACAATAATAAAATGATTGTAAAAGTTGTCTCAAAATAGACAAAGTTGTTTTTTGATGATCAGGCCCCTTTTAAATAACTAATTTAAGTAATATTTATGAAATTCTGTAGCAAAGGGGTAGACAAACTCTGGATCTCCAACTGTTATAGGATCAAACAACTGATCTTATTCAGCCAGTTATTCACCATAAGAGAATGACGGAAGCTGTAGTCCAGCAATAGCTGGAGAACCACACATTGCCCACACTTGCTGTAGACAATGCCAAAGTTTTAAAAACCCAAATTAAATCAAAGGGATCTGGGGAGTTTTAATTTGTCCCCCCCCCCAATGGTGCTGTTTGTTTACACTAGAATTACTAAACATTCTTCTTAGTAAATTTTGCACAAAAGAAACATTAATAATTATGGATAAAACCAAATTCACCATAGTGGAGAAATAAAAAATCCTGAGATTCCCAGTCAATTAAATGGGCATTTTATCCTCTCGAATGCTAGAAACATCTTCATGCATTGCTTCTCAGTTCACTGGAGAACCCTCAGACAATTTACAACGTTAAAAGCCATTTAAATCACTGAGAATTATCATTTGTCGCATGTGGTACAGAATATTTTCTCCTGAATTTGTGAAGATCTAACTTCTTTTCTGTAGGACCAATCAATACATAATTATATTTCATCACACAAGTAACACAAGTAATACAAGTAACACAAGTAACCACTACAGAAACAAATGTACCTTGCTCTCTTCTTCTGAGTCTGTCAAGAACCTAACTTCACTAACAGGTCTTATAAGCTGCAGAAATGACGTGGGTGTATGACACTCCAGTTTGATTCTAATTACAGAAAATATGCAATTCACAGAGTCACATGGACATATCCTTGTTTTGTAATATAATCTCAGAGATCAGACAATATAGCTGGCAGTGTTTCCTGTACATATTATGTTCCATTATTTATACTTACATAACAGGATATTTCCTTGATTGCGTCAATGGAAATAAAATGTAATCGCTTAATACTTTACTTGCCTGTAACTTCTTCTCTCACTAACTTACTTTCACGTCTGGGATTATTTTTTTCCCCTATAGGATTTTGGTGATCTTGTGGCTCAAGAGATACTGTTGAAATTAGTTTGCAATGCTTATGTCCAACAATTTTTTCTGATTCAGCGCTTCCACATAGAACATTTATTTGCATATGGAGTTTGGCTATAGTCTCCCAATCAAACAATCTCAATGCCCTCTGGTGGCTGTTGCTGGTTGGCTCGAAATACTGCAAATATTGAAGCTTAATTTACTTGATCCTGAGAACTGGCTCTTCAATGATAAAGTAAATTACGCTCCAGTATTTGCAGTATTCTGAGGCAACAGCCAGAAGAGGGCATGGAGATTGTATGAAGGGTAGACTAGCACCAAGCTCCGTATACAAGTATCCATTTTGGGGGATTCCTGAGTGAATTTGGAGGATTGGTTACATTCCATTGGAGGTATAAGCTGCAAAACTCACTTTTTTCCTGCCGTTAAGATCCCAGAGGGGATTATTATACCAATGTCTTCTGATATAGTGGATTGTTATCCTTAAGCACCTTCACTTACTGTATTATATTCACATAGAACATATTAATCTGTAATAAACTTATAGCCTTCAATTAAGAATAGTATCAATATCAACCCTTTAACTGTTTGAGTGCAAGAGAGTTGTACAATGCAATGTTTTAAAATGCCTTGCATAACCCTCCGGCATTTAAGGTGTTATAAAACACAGGGGTGTGCAGGGAACATTACCTTATACACCCCTGTGATTTTAAAAGGTTGATATTAATACTATACTCAGTTGAAGGATATGTTTGTTAAAGGTTTTTGATCCAAGGGGTGTTTAATAGCTATTAAGCTATTTCATCAAGGTAAAGTAGCATGATGACTACGAAGCAGAGTGATAGCTACAAACTGAGAAAGTGACACCATCAAGAAGCCCCTCATCAAACACTGTCACCATGACACATTTATCTAGGCAGCAACTTAACTGTACTGTACTGATCTTATTTCTCAGGACAACAGTGACAAAGGTGGAATGACAACAAAGAGTTCATGTATCAGTGATGAATTCAGAGATTAAAAGCTAAAGGGCCTTATTTACAAGAGAAATAAGCAGCTGTTCTGGAGCAATCTGACTGCATTGTAAGTGACAAACACATTGAAAAAGTAATGATAGAGACCTCTCTGTCATTCAAGGGCTCAAAATCTCCATTTAAACTAATGTGAATTTTGGGAATTTTTATTTCTCCTCTATGGTGCAATTGGTTTGGTCAAAAATTGCTCCTCATTTCTATTTCTGAATAAGGTGCAAAGGCATTTAACCCTCTAAGCCACAAAGGGTTAATTAGAAATGTAAATTTGGATAGCAGAAAAAGAACCATATGGCCCATCAGGTCTGACCATGTTATAAAATACACAGTTTTACACCTCAGAGTAGACTTACATCTATTTCAGGCATTTTCAGACTCACTAAGAATACTTGTCCCTACAACCTCTCATAGCAGGCAGTTGCATGAGTCTATCACCGTTTCTGTAAAGTAGTACTTACACACATTACTTATACATTTAAACCCTCTAACTTTAGATCATAACTTCTTGTTCTTGTATTTCTCTTTTTCTGAAAACATCTTCCCTGATCAGTATTAAATCCCTTAATATACAGTATTGAAAGGTTTCTAACACATCAACCCTCTCCCTCTTTTCTTCCAAGCTGCTACCCAGTGTCATGAAAGTGGAACTATCAGAGTACGTGATGACATAATATGCTCACACAGGAGTAAGCGGATGGCGGGTGCCCGCTAGGTGAGACTGGTGCAGTGATGTAAAGATGCAGGGAGGAGTCCATGGATTCTGAGCTGCTGTAGCTGTGTCTGAAATAGGAGCCAGCTATTATTTGATACAGTAGACCACTGGTTGCTCTCACGAAGCTGAGGTGGTGGCTGTGTGCGAGAGAGAAGAGGGAGCATCAGAGATTCAGAAGCCCTCTATACCAGAGTGAACTTGGGAGATAGTCCTTACACATAAGCCAATCTGGGAGATAGAAACAGCCAACCCAAGAGTGTAGTTGGCCAAGACTGAAGCGGTTTGGGCTGCAGCTAAGAAACAGCTGGAGGACTCCTTAATGGATCCAATGTGTGGGAGATCCAGGAAGGTTATGGAGCTGTTCACTGGCAGGATCTCCTCAGATGTTTGGAAGGGTCAGTTTCCCCAGTGGAGGAATGGGACACACACACAAACTGGTGCTTGACCTATTGAGGTTGTGTGAGTATATCTGGGACAGGCGTTGATGTGATTAATTTGTAAGTGATGTTGCTTCATTCGATACACATAGGGTATCCTTTAGCTGTGGTTGAGATCAACTTCAAGATTTATATAAGTGAAGATGTGTTTGCCCTATTCCCTTGTATCCTGCTATGAATCACGCTATGACTAAAATGGAAAGTGATAAAAGGTGTATAATGAAGTTAGCATGATTCCCCAGTAATGGATTTTGTTATATGCACTAGTGTTGTTCCCAATTGCTGGTCTACTGAACTCTGACTGGGGACTCCTATGCAGGGTATCTGTGAAGGACTTTGGTTGGAGATTTTACAGTGTGTGGTGATATTGCTTAAAGCCTAACTTTTTAATAGCCTTCTCCCAGTGATTTGATATAAGGACTGAATTACTTAGCCCTGTAGCAGTAGTGGAAATATGGCCACTAAAAAGTGTCCAACAAAGGAGCCCAATAAAAAGCAAAAGAACGCTTCAAAAGATAAACAAGGAGGGAGAGTGTCCAGTCCCCCCTTATCACCAGTGTCTGATTTATTTAGGAATCAGTTTGATGAGATTAAGCAGGAAATAGTTTATAGCTCCCTGGAGATTAAAAGGGATTTGAGGGAGCTGGTTGATAAAGTGAGTTCGCTGAAAGTTAAGTTTGAGACTTTGAATAGCAAATATTCTGTTTTAGATGCCACATCAATGAGTCTCTCTCAGAAGAATGACACACTAGATAATAAATTAAGGAAACTGGAAGACAAATGAAGGAGATGTAACCTCTGGTTTCAGAATATAAAAAAAAGGTTGTATTAGACCATCTGAAGGCTTTTTTGATGGAGTACTTTCTTGATCTAGGCCTTAAGATAGAAGAGACAGATACAGTGGGAGAGTCTTCATTGTTTGTGATGCCCTAGTGGCTGGTCTGAAGATCTTCTGAGAGACATTATAGTAGATTTTCACTGTTATGTCTTTAAGGAACAAGTTCTCAGGGTGATTAGGGAAAAGAAATCAGTGGACGCTAGATATATGAATATCTAAGCTTTTCAAGACTTATCGTTCCAGACACAAAGTTGGAAGAGGGGATTTACAACAGATTTATAATGTCTGAGAGAAAAATATATCAGATATAGTTGGGGATACCCATCTTGTTTAAGGGTTTGGTGGAACAATCAAGGTAATTCTTTTGACTCTCCTGAGAAAATTGACGTTTGGGGGAAGTCTGTAAGATTAATCCCTTGAAACTGTGTTTATATTGTTTTTTTTCCCTTCCTCCTCTAGTCGAGTTGTCCTCTCGGTTGACAGCCCCCAGGTTTTATTGGAGTGGGGATTGGCGCTGTGGGTCATTTGACCGGTCACGTAGGTGCCTTGGTGTTGAGTCACCCTAGGGGGGAGACCACGGCTAGTTGAGTTATGAGTTATTTTATATTTTTTATGAAATGCATTTGACACTGGGTTTTGACACAATACTGAGCCTCTGAGATTAGAGCTTTGTGTTGTTGGCTCTGGTTGGTGTGGGAGAAACCTCAGTGTAGTTAATGTTGGTTGTGTTATTCTACATAAAAGAATAAAAAGAAAAGGAGAAGAGAGGGAGGGGATTTCCTGCATATGGTCTTAAGATCTGATGTGGCAAGAAATCCCAGGTGATTAATTTTAATTGCTGCTCACAATGTTTATGTGTGGAACTAGAGTGGTATGCATTGCAAACAGATGACGGTTTGAGAGGTGTGCAATTTGTATAAATTGAGTTGTATGCATAGATTTATTTTATTTAAGGGGATATAGTATTATTATCTCTTTATAAATGAGTTTTGGATATGGGTGGTTTTTGGGTAGTGGGTAAATATGTTAAAGCAATGTGGGTATGTAGAAGCTGATGTAATATAACATAATTTGTTTGGGTTGTATGCTCCTCTATTTCGAGACTCTGATTTATATTGAATCCTTATTGACCTATCTGGGTACAGGGTTAATTGTATTGGGGTTTGCGTCGATCCCGTGCCGTTTTCTTGCTATGGTTTGTTTGGAAAGTGGTGCATATGGCACGGTGTGGAGGGACATATAGTGAGTAAATGAAATGTAAATGTCTACAAGGTTTGTTCAATAAGAGTGTGTTTGGGTGTTGGGGATTGTAAGTGCCACAGTATAGTATACAGTTGAGGGATTAGGGTGTGGGGGGATATGAGTCAAGTAAGAAATATATAGTGTAATACAATTTGATATAATTGGACATTTGAGATTGGAGATAAGAGGGGTAACACTGAATATAAATATACACTAGACATGTTTTACATAGGGTAAGTAATGTATGAGGGGCTGGGTTAATGGAGGAAGAATAACCTAGGGTAGATTTAGAATGTAATTTTTTTTGTGGCACTCTATGACGTGAGTAGGTGGGTAGTTTGGGGTGGGGTTTCCCATGTTGTATTTTTTTTTCCTCATGGGAAGGGAGATAGTGGAGTGGCACCTCCTGTATTTGAGTGGTCCCTCTGAGAATTTTAGGGCTATGGGGTTTAGGTGTCCTTATGTTTATGAGGATGGAGGCCCTTAGGGAAGATACTTCAGTTTACTATCTTGTATTATGCTGGGTTGGCACGGGTTTAATTGGTTAGACTTAAATTAAGACTGAAATGATCAGTAGATTAATTGTCGGTAAGATAAATATGAGGGTTATTTAATGGATTTATATACTAAATTTAAATATCAAAGTATTGATACTCTGTGGTAATTCACTTATGGTCTTGCTAGAGGTCCATCTAGTAGGGTATTCCCATATCACCGCTTTATGTTCTATAGTGGACATAGGTGTCATGCGAGGGATGGGGATACAGGAGGAGTTCATTTCAAGGAGGGTCCTTGAAGATTTACTCAGTTATTGGCAGGGGGGGGTCGTACTGATTCCCAAATGGGGTTTCAGTCCGGCAGGATGTATGGTTGATTTGTGTATGTTCGGTGTTTGTGTGGTGGGGGAGAGGTCCATGGGGAGATTGGAGAGGGGAGATGGTTACATTTTGTACAATTAATATTCAGGGCATGAGCACACCTCAAAAGCGTTTCATTGTTTGTAAGTTTTTGGTAAAAGAAAGGGTGGAAATTGGATTTATCCAGGAGACCAATTGGAGAAGGAAGGACAGGATTAATTGGGGGGCAGACGTTTTCCAACTTTAACTCTAACGAGTCTAAAAAGAAAAAGGGTGTGGCTATGGTTTTCTCAAAACCAATACAGTTGGATATTAAGTATAAATTTTTTGATCCGGAGGAGAGATACTTGATAGTGGTTTGTAGTATAAACGACGTATGGTATACTTTGGTAAATGTTTATCTCCCTATTATAGCTCCTGTGTCTCTTTTTCAGAAAATTGTGGAGGAAGTAGAAAAAGATTAAAGTAGGATGTTGTTTGATAGCAGGAGACTTTAATTGTGTGGTTGACCCAGACATTGATAAAACATTTTGCAGGGGAAATAGAGTGGATAAAAGGACTTAAAAAGTGTACTGAAGAATTTGAATTGTATGACGTCTGGTGGATTTATCACCCACAGGAAAAAGACTATACTCATTTATCAAGAGTGCACTACTCATATTCTTAGATAGACATGATACTAGGTAATCCCTTGCTGGTTAATAAGGTTAAAGAGGTTATAATTAAAGATAACTGTTGGTCTGACCATAGTATTTTAATGTTGGAACTAAAAAATAAGAGTGAAAGTATTATTAGATCTTGGAAGTCAGATGATTATCTAATCGGTTCCAAAGGAAACATTGAATACCTTAAAATACCCTAAAATGATCCAGCTGAGACTTCCGCCACTAATAATTGGTGCACCTTTAAGGCTGTGGTTAGGGGGCTCCTGGTTAAAATTGAAGAGTATAATGAAGATACAAAGAGGTATGGAACTAGCAGAATTATATATGTTATATAGCAGACTCTCCTGTATTAATAAATAATCATCTACTCAGGATAAATGTAGGGAGTTATTAAAGGTCCAAAATAGAATTCAGGAGAGATTGATGGAGAGAACAGTATATAATATTGAGAAGTTGAAAACGAAATAGTATTATAAAGGGAATAAGTCAGATAGGATGATAACAAATAAGTTGATAAATTCAAAAGTGAATAAGCAGGTTAGCAAATTGTTTAGTGGGAATACAATTTTTCTGACCCCAGAGAGTATTGGGAATTGTTTTAATGAATATTATGAGACATTATATAATTTACAAAGTGATATTCCTGGAGAAGAAATAGATACATATTTATCTATGACAAATATCCCTTACATTTCTACTGTGCAAAGGGAGTCTTTAACCCCTTAAGGACCAGTAGTCCCAGTGTGTCTGGTCCTTTAAGGACCAGATAGGCAAATTCTACGTGCCGTCCCACGTGACTGATCATGTGTTCCGGCACGTCGAAAGAAGGACTGAAAGAGATCACTCCGGTCTTGGAGCAATCAACTTCAGTCCCCGGTATTACTCAGCGCTCCTGCAGGAGCGCGGTGAGTAAAAGTATGTGACGTACCAGGACCGTCACTGGTCCTTAAGTGCCAGACCAGCGTGATGGTCCGGGTACGTCACAGGATGCGAAGGGGTTAAATAAACCTATAACATCTTTTGAGGTGAAGAAAGTAATTGATAAGTTGGTTAAGTGTAAAACCCCTGGTCCAGATGGATTTACTAATCTGTTTTATAAATTATTTTGCCCTCAACTGGTTGAACATTTGAAGCATACTTTTAGTGAGAAAAACAAGGAGAATTACTTCAGCACTGTAAATCAAAATACACCAACTAAATATAAAATTAAAGTGAAATACACAATATAAGTTCAGCCCTGGGTTAGATCCAATACACAGAAAATCAAATAGAACAAAAAAGTTACCCTGTCGATCCTATAGTGTAACCACCTTAATGTCCAATTTATTTCTTATAACTGTCCCAATTTATATCAGATTTGCTTGCAGAAGTAAAATCCCGACATCAGTAATATTATCAAATTATTGATTTTAGGATTTATTGTTTTTTTATATTTATTTTTTTTAAGACTTTATTGAAGACTTTGTAGCATACAACAGTATTGTAGCAAAGAACATTAATACAAAATTACATTTCGTTTTTCATACAATAAAAGGAAAACTGAATACAAGAACATCAATTAAAGAAAAGACATATTATAAGCATGAAAACTTCAATTACTCAAGAAACAGAGAGATCATAATGGATTGAGGCAAAAGAGCCCACATAGAATAGGTACAGGTGTATGAGAGAACTAATGAAGTGAGGAAGGGGAGAGGAAGAGAAAAAAAAAACCCACAACGGACACCCATTGACCTCTGCAGCCCTATAGCACAAGCAAGTTACACGTGGGAAGAGCAATCAAAATGTATCATAGCGACATCGAAGTAAGGGACTCAATGTACTCGATTGTTTTTAAAAATATACCACTTTTTCCATATGGGATCAAACTCTGCAACTGATCCCTGAGAGATGGCATAGCATTTTTCCATCTCGAGCGTGCGATCCACTTTAGCCCAACAAGCCTCAATTGGTGGAGTCTCTGTTGATCTCCAAAAGGAGGGAATGATCTCCTTGGCTGCGTTAAGGAGAAGCGTCAGGCACAACCATGGGGTAGTTGCAGGAAAAGAGGTGAGCAAGTTGTTATATAAGAAAAGGCAGAGCATCGGGTCTAAAGGTAGGGAGAAATCTAAAGCAAGTTTGATTTGAGATAAGATCAAGGACCAAAAAGGCTGAATTTTAGAGCAGGACCACCATATATGGTGCATAGAACCTATGTCGCTTTGACTTCTCCAGCAAACGGAGGAAATTGTAGGGTCAATCCCAGAAAGACGTTGAGGTGTGAAGTACCAGCGTGTTAAGAGTTTGTAGTTCATTAGTCTAATCTTAGAGGAACATGAGGATCTGAATAAACGTCTAGAAATGGAGAACCATTCAAGAGTAGTAAAGGATACAGACAGTTCACGTTCCCATTGTATCACAGTGCCCGTGATTGCTGCATTTCTGTTTCTATCACCTGTAGGGGGCTTCCACTAGCTGTCTGCCTTTAGCCCGCTCACATTGCCTATTTAAACTGAGTTTGGGCACCCTTTGGTCGCCCTTTCGTGGTGTCTCAGACTGCATCCACTTTCACTATGCTACAGAAGCTTCATGGGCCTTTTGTTGTGTTCCTGGTTTCCTGAGTTCGTCCTGTTCCTGAGACTCCTGTCTGCTGTACTTGTTCCAGTGCCTGTTCCGGTTGAAGTCGTCCGAGGTTGCTGTTTCCTGCTGCCAGTCTCCGTTGCCGTTCCTGTTCGGGTTGACTGTCATTGTGCTGGTTCCTGTTCATCTCCTGCGTCCGGTTCCTTCATCTGTGGCGACCTTGTTCCTCGGTCGCTCTGGCGACATTATCGCCTGTTGGTTCCCAGCGTCCGGACGCTGGTTGGCTCCACTGCCTTGTGGCTGCTACTCTACTAGTCTGTTGGTTACTAGCGCACGGGCGCTGGTTCGCTCCTTTGCCTTACGGCTCTATACACAATTATCTGTTGGTTCCCAGCATGCGGACGCTGGTTTGCTCCACTGCCTTGCGGCTACTACACTATTAGTCTGTTGGTTACCAGCGCGCGGGCGCTGGTTCACTCCTTTGCCTTTCGGCTCAATACACAACTATCTGTAGGTTCCCAGTGTGTGGACGCTGGTTCACTCCACTACCTCACGGCCTACTATATGTTCATTGTTGGACGCTGGTTCGCTCCACTGCCTTGCGGCTACTATACTGTAGTCTGTTGGTTACTAGCGCGCGGGCGCTGGTTTGCTCCGTTGCCTTACGGCTCTATGCACAACTAACTGTTGGTTCCCAGCGTGTGGACGCTGGTTCGCTTTACTGCCTTATAGCCTACGATATATCCAGCCTGTTGGTTACCAGCGCGCGGCCGCTGGTTCGCTCCATTGCCTACTGGACTACTATTACTCAGTCTGTTGGTTCCCAGCGCGCGGGCGGTGGTTTGCTCCACTGCCTTGCTACTTATTTGTATTAGAGTGTTGGTTCCCAACACGCGGGCGTTGGTTCGCTCTATGACCTTAAGGCCTACTTAACATCCAGCCTGTTGGTTTCCAGCGTGAGGGCGCTGGTTTACTCCTCTGCCTCACGGCTTACGATTCATATAGTCTGATGGTTCCCAATGCGCTGTCCAGTCCTAGACAGCTAGTTATTCCATCGGTACACGGGTACTGGGGTGTGCAGACTACCTGGTAATACCACTGGACCTTGTAGCCTCTACCTACCATCTCCATACTGTCATTGTCATCTGACAGTTATTGAGGCCACTGGTGTTGACACTTCCTCCTTAGGCTGCCTTGCCCGGTATATTGGTAAGGCCAGTAGAACCTTCTATTATTCCACCCTGAGGTTGCCTTACCCGGTATTGGCAAGGTCGGTAGAGCCTACTATTATGTGTTCCGTTAGGCTGCCTTGCCCGGTATATTGGCAGGGCCGGTAGAGCCTGTATCAGCTGGTGATCCGTTAGGCTGCCTTGCTCGGTATATTGGCAGGGCCGGTAGAGCCTGTATTCTCCTGACTGTCTATTTGGCTGCCTTGCCCGGTATATTGGCAGGGCCGGTAGAGCCTGTATTCTCCTGACTGTCTATTTGGCTGCCTTGCCCGGTATATTGGCAGGGTCGGTAGAGTCACCTTTTCATTGCTTGCCCAGGCTTCCTTGCCCGGTATATTGGCAGGGCCGGTAGAGCCTGATTCGCTATTGTTACTACCTATTTGCCATTCTATGTATTGTATGTATGCATATAAAATCCTATGGGATTATCTTAAACTTTTCAATAAAGTTGTGTTTTTACCTAACCTTGAGTCTGAGAGTCTTAACAAACCGTGACACATTGCCTCAGAAAATAGTATTTGTATGGGGGTGAAGAGTTGATCAATAAAGCATGACAGAAGGAGAGAGTGCGTGGTGTTGGGATGATGCCAGATATTGGAGCTACAAATGGAGAGAGATCGCAAAGTGGATTGTCAGACCAAAGTTCGGTACGGCACCAATGTATGATTTGGAGTATCGTGAAGCAGGGTATAGAACTAAGTATTGGCATACAAGGTGAATTAGGTGTAATATCCAAGAAATCAACATGAGAGAGGGACCTAAGAGTATCCATAGAGTACTCTCTCAGAGGCGTAAGAAAGGGGTTGTTTAACCCAGAAGGGAAATCAGGATTGCCTAAAATAGATTTCAAAGGAGACGGAGAGGGGGAAAGAGAGAAGGAAGCATTAAGGCTGTGCCAGACATTCAGAATATGTCCAAGTATTAGATGGTCTTTACAGGCGGGCAGAGAGGAGCAAGGATCAGCCCAGCAAAGATGTAGAGGGTCTAAAGGGCCTAGCTGAGTAGCAATAGTACCAACCCAACGTGGGGGATCATGTGTAAAGTCAAAAAGTTTGGAAAGTGCAGCCGCTTGATAATATTTCACAAAATCAGGAAGGCCTAATCCTCCTCTATGAATGGTTTGAGTTAGAATGGAGAAACAGATACGAGATTTTTTTCCTGCCCAGATGAAGGAATGAGAGAAGGAGTTAAGAGAAGATAAGTAATGGGGAGGAATATGGATCGGGAGAGCGTTAAGTACATATAATACTTTGGGAAGAATGACCATTTTGATAAGATTAATACACCCTAGCAAAGATAATGGGAGAATTTGCCACTGTGAGATAGATTCCTTAACCACCGATAGTAGGGGATCCAAGTTAAGAGAGATCAGAACGTCAGAGTCAAAGGAAATATGAATGCCTAGATAACAAATTGATGAGGTGGAACATTTGAATTTATATTGACAGGTAAGTCTAGACCTGTCTGCCGGGGTTAATCGAAAACACAATGCCTCCGATTTATTAAAATTAATAAGTGCCTGAGATAGGTAACAGTATTCCTCCAAGGGAGGAAGAGAAACCGAGAGACGCGATATGAAGAATAAGGCATCATTTGCATAGGCAGCAACTTTAAAGGAAGTTGAGAGAGAGAAGAAATACCCTGGATTTCCAGGGACAACCTGACTAGTTGCAATAGGGGTTCCAAGGTTAGTATAAAGATTCGAGGAGAAAGAGGACATCCTTGTCTCATGCCGTTTGTGATAGAGAAGGCCTCCGATAAGGTACCATTAGCAAGGATCCTCGCAGTGGGAGAAGAATAAAGGCTCATTATCCCTGTCATCATGATAGGACCCAAACCAACATGTTGCAACACAGCCTTGATGTAGTCCCAGTGCACTCTATCGAGGGTCTTCTCCAAATCCGTTGACAGGAATATGGTGGGAACCTTCTTAGAGCTCACCATGTGCGCTAAGGAAATCGCCGTCATGGTATTGAGTCTTGTTTGTCTGCCCGGAATAAAGCTGCTTTGGTCTGCGTGAACGAGAGTCGGAAGGACTTCTCTAAGACGGGTGGCTAATATTTTGGCAAAAAGCTTTAGATCTATATTGAGAAGTGAGATCTGCCTGAAATTTGAGCATACTGAGTCATCCTTGCCCGGTTTTGGGATAACCACAAAAGCCATCAGGCCCAGGGCTTTTACCCAGCTTTAACGATTTTATGGCGTCAGAGAGTTCCAAAGCAGATATAGGTTTTTCAAGAGCCAGTGCATCAATAGAGGAGAGGGAGGGCATGTTAGCTTTAGAGAGGAAGGATTGGAGTCTAGAAGACCAGTCCAGTGGAAGATTGGAAGGCTCCCCCGAGATATTATACAGTTTAGAGTAAAATTCACGAAAAGTGTTCCCTATGTCGGAAAATGAGAAAACAACAGAGTTAGATGTGGTATGGAGTTTGTGCCCTATATTAGAACGTTGCTTCAACTTGATCAAACGGGCAAGCGAACGACCACATTTATCCCCAGACATGTATAAGTGGAATTTTTGCCATAAGTGGGATTTAAGAGCCGAGGAACGAAGCAAAGAATTAAGTTCATTTTTAAGGGAGGTACGTTGACACAAAGAAGAGGGAGAAAGAGATTTTTTATGTTCAATATCCAGATCTCTGATTTTGTGAATCAAAGTATCAATTTGTTTACGTTTCTCTTTGGCCTTAATAGAGCAATATTTAATAAACAAGCCACGGATAACTGATTTATGAGCTTTCCAGACAATAGGTTCAGACATATCCGGGGTCGAGTTGAGAATAAAGTAATTTTCAATGTCACATTTGAGTTTGTCAACCAATAGTGGATCTGCTAGAAGTGAGTCATTCAGTTTCCAAGAACGAAATGCGTGGGATGGATCGGGTATCGTAAGACGAACTAACAACGCTGCATGATCTGTCCAGGAAATTGGTTAAATCTAGGAATCTTTCAAGGATTGAATGAGAAAGAGAGACAGAAAGACATAATCGATTCTACTATAAGTCTGATGAGGAAAAGAAAAGAAGGTGAAATTTTTAGACACGGGGTTAAGGGTACACCATGCGTCATGAAGCTGTAGGCCGTCCAAATTGGAATGTAAATGTTTTAGATGATTTAGTGGATCTGCTAGAAGTGAGTCATTCAGTTTCCAAGAACGAAATGCGTGGGATGGATCGGGTATCGTAAGACGAACTAACAACGCTGCATGATCTGTCCAGGAAATTGGTTCAATCTAGGAATCTTTCAAGGATTGAATGAGAAAGAGAGACAGAAAGACATAATCGATTCTACTATAAGTCTGATGAGGAAAAGAAAAGAAGGTGAAATTTTTAGACACGGGGTTAAGGGTACACCATGCGTCATGAAGCTGTAGGCCGTCCAAATTGGAATGTAAATGTTTTAGATGAGACAATTTAAAAAGCGATTTACCAGAAGAAGAATCTAACAACGGGTCTAGAGTAATATTAAAATCTCTGCCCACAATTATCCTATTCTCCAAATCCTTATCCAAAAGTGATAGAGTTTTGGTCAAAAAGGAGATTTGGTTAGTATTAGGAGCATATAAGTTTAAGATTACATATGGTTTATTGTATAACATACCTTTAAGCAGAAGATATCTGCCATCAGGGTCTGCTGGGATTGTGAGGAGTTTACAGGGTACTGAAGCCTTGAAGATAATGCCAACACCTCTTTTCTTTTCACCTGCATAGGCCCAATATGAGGTAGGAAATTTCCTATTGCAAAATTTAGGTGCAGAGTCATTAAGAAAATGTGTTTCCTGTAACAGGATTATGTCAGCTTTAGTTCTCTCAAACTCTTTCAAAGCAATAGATCTTTTTTTCAGGGGAATTGAGTCCCTTGACATTCAGTGTCATAATATTAATATCTGCCATGTGTTATTATTAAGAATATCCTGAGCAGGCAGGGCAAATCGGAGGTCTCTGGGTGCCAGAAAAAAAAAAAAAGAAAACAGGAAAGGACAAAACAATGCCATTGAATAAGTAGTATTAACAGAGGCAGAAAAATGGAAACAGAAAGATGGAAAGTGCAGTTACGCTATGGAGGGTAGCCGAGGGTTGCTGGCAATAGACACGTGACAGCTCGTGACCAGGACCGAGAATAATAGAAAGGACAAACAGGGAGAATTTGTAGGGTGGTATGAATGGTATTATAAGGGACAGAGTGGTAATTTGTGGCTAAGAACTGGAAACCATAAGGGAAAGGGACAGACTCCGTAGCACAGTTAAATATGTGAGTACTAGCTATACCTAAGGGAAAACTTGTGAGGAGGCCAAAATAGTACATAAAGGGCTCATTAACCTAAGTTTCCAAATCCACTCCACATAACCCATTAAGAGAGCGGGGGATGTAGATAGGAGAATGACTCAGGCCTAAGAGACAATAAAGGTACCCAATTACTGTATAAAGAGTACAAGAGGGCATGTCTGAAAAGATTAGAGAAGTAATAGAAGGGACAGCCCCCGATATTGACCTCCTCAGCAAAAGTCAACCGAAATAGCAGGGTTTGAGGGAGGGGAGGAGACAAAACAAAACAAAACAAAACAAAAAAAAAAAACACACATTACTGAAGATATATAAGCGAATAATTGAAAGAACCTGTCCACTTAATAATGAGAATTACACACTGAAGTTTATTGAGTAAACTATCTCACGAGGTAATGAGAGCTGGAAGACACATATCAGACATATAAGTTTGATTGCCATCAGTAAACTTACATCTGGAGTCAGGTTAAATGGATCATAATGCCCACTAGTCTCAAAGTTACCCAGCCCCCTCCAAATGTCCAGACTGTATGACGGGAGGCATGGAGAGGGGCAGAAACCAGAAGACCAATGCGCATATCTGAAAAACAACACTATAAAATCCCAGCGTAGAGGAAGATAAAAACCATATGATAGTCAATCTTCCTGTTAACCCCCCCCCAACCAGCGCGACCCAAGGATGAGTCGAGCAGCGAGAGCAGGAAAGGGACAAAGAGGAAGAAATTCCCGTCAAAACAGGGGAAGCTATACACTGATGTTTATTGTGTAGACTGTCCCAAGAGGTAATGAAAGCTGGGAGACACATAACATACATATAGGTTTGATTCACATTAGTAAACATACATCTGGAGTCGAATTAAGTGGATCACAATGCCCACTGGACTCGAAGTTACCCAGCCCCCTGCACATGTCCTGGCCTTATGACGGAAGGCATGGAGAGGGGCAGAAACCACAAGACCAGCGCGCATACCTGTAAAACAACATTATACAATCCCAGTGTAGAGGAATTTAAAGACCACATGGTAGTCAGTCTTCTCATTAACCCTCTCCAACCCGCGCAACCCAAGGATGAGTCGAGCAACGCAAGCAGGAAAGGGGCAAAGAGGAAGAAATACCCGTCAAAAGGGGGAAGCTATATATTCAATGAAAAAAGTCCTATGCGTTCAACAAAATAAAAAATAGAATTATCTGAACTTTTCACAAGTAAACAGATTTGTAATCGCTCATAGATAGCCCAGAGCATAAAAGTAGCACAAGCATACCTCTAGGAATACGAATAATTGCATCATATATAGTGTATGCCAAGGGTTCTAGTAGTTTCTTCACCCAGATTTCCGAGTTCCCTCCAGATGTCCCAGCTAGAAGCTGAAAGGCCTGGAGGGAAGCAGAAACATGGGAGACTGTTGGACCTAGTTATGAAAATCAACCTTAGCAATAGAAAGGTACCGAGCAATAAAATGTTCTAAATACCGAGTATAGCAATACATAGTAAGCACATCTCCCTCGAAACTCTCATGTAAAATTAGAGAGATGGGTCTGGAGTAAAAGAAGGCCATAAGGCAACTAATAACTGAGGTATGAGTGGATAACAGGATATTTAAGCATACCAAATTGTCCCTAAAAGTATATTAACACTCGGAACGGTGTAACAGGAATAGAAAGCCACATAATAGGACCCTGTGGCCCCCATAATAATGAACGGAACCTGTGGTGAACAGAGGTAACAGTCAACATGATGGCGTTAAACTCCAAAGAGAGACAGAAGAACAGGAGGTAGGTAGTAGCCGATCTAGGAGCTTCAGAGGGTCAATCATGATCGTATCATGACACCAGACAGTAGGGGATCACCAACTCCGTCTGATCTGCGCTGCTTTTTCTTTTGATTTGGTGATCCAGGAGACCACTCCAGCCTACAATGCGATTTTGACAGAGGCTGTTGTTGAAAAACCATGGGTTGAGACGGAGGGGCAATATCTAAGGAGGTGCAGAATGGCAGAATTTCTTCAGGGTATTTGATAGTGTAAGTCGAGCCATTATGCAAGGATTGTAGGGCAAAGGGAAAGCACCACCTGTATTTTATTTGGAGGTGTCTGAGGAGGTCTGTGAGAGGCTTAAGGGATCGCCTAAGATATAAAGTGCGAGGAGATAAATCTTGATAGATCTGAATGGCGGCTCCTTCGCAAGGTGGTAAATTCTCTTCTCTACTGCGTTTAAGGATCCATTCCTTTACTTCATACTGGTGGAAGCTGATAATGATGTCGCGAGGAGCACCATCATCCCGTTGTTTCAGTGCTCTATGGACTCGCTCCATTAGGATAGGAGAGTTGTGTTTGTCAGGTAGCAGGGAGGTAAAATAATTGTTTAGAACCTCTCTCAGCTTGCCCAGTACGATTGTCTCGGGTACATTTTTGATTCTGAGGTTAGCCTGTCTTCCTCTGTTGTCAAGGTCATCCATCTTAAGCGTTAGCTGTGAGATGGTGTCTTGTTGTTGTGCAATAACTTGTTCTAGGTGCGTCTCATGTTTGGCCGCGACACTTTTATCTTCCTCCAGAAATGCTACCCTCTGCACAAGTTGTTTTATATTTATTTTATACTGTGAATTGTGAATAAATATTATCTTTAATCAAGCATACATGGATTAACCCCATCATTGCTGGTACAAGCCATTAGGATTACCTCCAAGACCCCGGGAGACTGTCAGACATACAGATTATTGGAGTCCTATGTGTAAGTGTGGAGGAGGGTAAGGGATCATTAGTATTCTGTATATTAATACACATATACCTCTTTGTTTGAGAGAGAGCGATCACTATATCTATATCAGAATCTGTTGTGGAGAAGAATACAAAGATACAGATCGCAAGTTACAGAGTTGATATCCATCTGGATCCGGAGCATATTTAAAGGACCACAAAAGTAAAGATATTGAAATGTGAGTGGATATTACTTCCTCTTTATTTGAATTTGATAATATTACTGATGATTGGTTCCTGTCTCTCTTGAACTTTGTTTTGCATGTCCGATTGGAGTTGGGATTTCACTTCTGCAAGTAAATCTGATACAAATCGGGACATTTATAAGAAATAAATTGGACATTAAGGTGGTTACACTACAGGATCGCCAGGGTAACTTTTTTGCTCTATATATATAATGAGGTTGTTCTATTGGGCCAGTTTCTGGAAGAAGTGACTAGGGCTAATGTAGTCCCAATTCTTAAACAGGGTAAAAATCCCACAGAAGTAGCGAACTATAGACCCATTTCGCTTATTAATGTCGACGTAAACATTTTTTCATCAGTGTTGGCAAGTAGGTTGAAAGGGGTTATGGATACTATAATACACCGGTACCAAGCGGAGTTTGTGTTCCCAGGACCTGAAAAAAAGTTTATACATGGATGATGTTTTGATTACCATCACAGATGCATTTAATTCAATAGATCATTTGATGAATGAGATTAAAGAGTATGGTAGCGTGTCTACTTATAAAGTTAATGAGAATAAGACCATCCTTTTGGATATTAACTTAGATAGGGGTATTAAAGAGTCTATTAGGAAAAGATATGAATTTCATTGGGCTTCAACTGAGTTTGTATATCTGGGTATCCATATCACGAAGGATATAAAGAATATAATGGAATTTAATTTCATTTTACTTTTGAAACAAACTAATTCCTGCTTAAAAAGTTGGGAACAGAAGGAATTTTCTTGGTGGGGAGGATTAATATTTTGAATGTTCCATATCCATATCTTTCTATTTTTTGCGCAGAATATAACTATTTTACTAAAACAATTTCCTAAGTGTGGTGAAAGAACTCTTTTCTGTATTTTAAGAGACTTAGGGACTGATTGTATTCACACTGTTAAAATACTTGTTAATATAAAATGTGTCTAATAGTTAGTTCCCTTGCTAAACCACAGTAGCTTAAACCATTGAGTGTGAGAGGGGTACACAAAGCATTGCAGTGCAATGCATTGTGTACCTTTCTGGCACTCAAAGGGTTATGTGCATAACTCCTTCCTTGTATGTGGGTTGACAATGAACAATTATATAATCATTTAAGTAGATGTGCTAACAGTACCCATATTGACTCAGTATTATTTCATTTGACTATTTTTATACAAAAAATAATTTATTATATATTTTTATTTAGAAAATGTTTTACCAGGAAGAATACATTGCGATTTCTCTCATGTTCAGGTATGTCCTGGTTAGTTTTCAGTAAAAGGTTACATATTTACACAAATATTAAACTTTGCACAATTATGAAGCATTTGGAAGTCCTGTGAGTGCGGTCCTTGAACACACACATACGAATATATATTCTCTAATATATATTCCCCCACCCATTCAATTGCATGGCATATGAGAAAAACAAAGAGCAACACCTTATATGTGGTCTGCTCATCTAAAAAATAAATATAGAATTAAACAATAATAGATATTGCCATTACCACACTAAAACATGCACTTATAAAATACTTAGTGGGGTCAAAAGAATACAGAAAATATCCATTGGCCTCAAATTGCATTTCTATATGGAGAAAGACATGTTTGATCTAATATATATTTATTATATGATATTTAAAATGTAACAATCAAATAAGAGACAAATTAAAAATCTGAAGGAAGAGTACTACTATAGCTGGACATAGAAATATATAAACCACTGCGTACACTTGTGGCTCTCTATAAATAAACATATTAATTAATTCACTCATTCAATTGCACATGCAGAGATGTGCACACAATAAAACTATAACAGTAAGTGTAGAATTCCTGCATGCTGTATGTTCAATAAATACTCTTGGAATGCATTTATGAAAGGACTACATACATATATACTAAACAACACAATCTGATTAGGAGACTTATATGCTGTTTTAAAATTATATGATGACATAATGCAGAGAAATAGATTAAGAAGCTATTATAAAAAAGTGTCTCTTAACAACAGAATATAGATCTTCCATGAATTTGGTCTAAGTGTTATGTACTAGACATACAGGAATTTTACATCGACTTTTATGGGACTGAAATATAATTCCTGGATCATGAAAGAGCAAATATATGTGAAAGATAGAATGGCTGGGAAGACAGGTACCAGCACAAACCTTATGAGTAAGGGTTATACTTAGGTCATTTTATGGGGGCCTCATATAAAGTGATGTATAATAATATATGTGATTTTATGACTGATACTATTATGCTTTCTTAATTTTTTTCAGGAGTGATATGTAATGATAGCTCTGGATTAGTGATTGTAAGTACCAGACCCAAATAGAATATAGTTGTGGAGCTGATAGGCATACTCCAAGCTGTGCATTGTATCATATGATTACTGTAGTAAATACCAATGGACACAGATTACCTTTGTTAAGACATTAGTGCCAACAAACTCCTTACTCTTGCCTCAAAGCATGTTCAGAAAAATGTGGCAAAGTTAGATCATTGGTTTAGGGCTAGATAATCGATTCTGGTGCCCATTTTTGTGTGAAAATTATTCGTACATTTCTCCCACTGTGGGATTGATACAATAACAAGCAATCGGTTAACTTTTGAACAAACAACTGCAAAACAGAGTCAAGTACATATTCATGTTGATTGAGATTGTTCTTTTTACCCATTTGATGACAGAGCTGACTCCAGTGCACTGCTTCCCAGTAATTTGGAGACATCTCTAGATTTCAAGGGGTTAGAAATCCCCATATAAGTCAATTGGAATTTGTAGAATTTTAATTTGTTCCCTTTGGTGCAATTGGTTTGTTTCAGATGACTTGACCTTTTTCACATCTGTAAAGCTTTGAATACTAGAGGAATGCGCAGGACAATCCAGTACTTAATAAGACCAATAAATAACAAAAAAACTAAATGTCAGATATACATTTTTCAGTGTTTATTCATCATGTATTCTGGACAGATTTTTCTATGATGCAAAACATGCATTTTATTAGTTCAAAATGGTGTTTTTATTTTTTTCAATATGAAAGAGGGCACACGTGACATCATTATGTGTGTGCTTTGCTTTTATCTTCATCGTGCAAGTGATGTTAATAGGTGGACAAGCAGAGAAGAGGTTCATTTGCAGTCTTTTGGTAAAACACACTGCCCAGAACTGTTAAGCACGTAGCCTTTGAAACAGTCACAAGTGGGTGTGCATACAGCTGGACACATAGTATTTGGTGGTACAGGGCGGCCACAAATTGAAGGACAGGAGGAGCCACAGCTGTTATATGTTCCATTTTCACAAGAATCTCCTGTCAATCACATGATAAACAAACAACAATAGTGAGTTTGATGTACTAAGAACTGCAGTAATTCTAATTTATTCTGAACTGCAGTAATTCTAGAGTAATTACTGCAACTGCACCATAGCAATACAATTTCACATTAATATACTCCTTTGAGTGCAGAAAGGTTTCCACTACACATTGCACTGCAATGCGTTGGATATGTCTCTGTCATTCAAAAGGTTAAATTAAGCTTTTAACATCTTGAATGCTGGAAAGGACTCAAATTAATTACACAGTAATGCCTTGGAGACCTCTCTAGCATACAAGTGGCTAAAGGCCCCATTTAAATCAATGAGAAATGGGGGACCTTTTATCTCCTGTGCTGCAGTTAGTTTACTGCACTATCACACACAGCCTCACTTTGGTACACACAGTCACATTGCAGAATTAAAGGGCACAAGTCATTTCACACTTCATTCACATAAAAATGATTCCAACAGGAGAAGCAACTCATTTTACTTTTCTTCATCCCCAGTCCAGTGTTGATTCAAAGGTCTCTATTTACTAAACGGACAAGGTTGGTGAAAAGTATTATTTCTTTACCAGTGAATGTTACTGAAAACCCACAATTAGCCACTTTTCTATGTACATTTCTGCACATGTAAAACCCATACAACAGGGTCATCCAAGTTTTTTCAGTCATATTTAGAAAGCTATAAGTGTGAGTGCTGCATTTTTTATTGATAATGATGGTGAATTATAGCCTATCAGCTATTAAGAAATATGGACGTATTTATTTACTGATCAATTCAATGAAAATACTGACATTTAACAGACATCAATTGTTGAACTGTTCAGTACTGACAGGCAGGGGATTAGGCCTTACTGACCTACAAGTTAATGTTTGCTAATTAATTAGGCAAAAAAACTATACAAATCTCAGGTAGGATGCATTTGAGGGGTCAGACTCTGCATATGTGGTTCTGTGTATGCCAGGGCAGCGGGAAAAGGTTGGGGGCCAGTATGTTTAGATCTATGGCTACAAGTGCAGTGGGACAAGGCTGGGGGGTTCAGTATGTGTGTGATTCTATGGCTACCAGTAGAGTAATGCTGGGGGTCACTGGGTGTGGTTCCATGGCTACCAATAGGACAAAGCTAGGGGATCAGTATGAATAGTTCTATGGGTACTACTGTAGTGGGACAAAGCGGATGAGGGGGATGTGTGATTATATGGTTAACAATGGGACAAGGCTGTTTTCATCAACTTTTTCTCTTACAACACAGGCTAACAATGCACTAAATTGACACTCCTTTTTATATGACTGAATACTTGAGGAAAACTGTACACATTGGAGGGAATTACATTAGTATCACTGATTTTAATGCACTGGAAAAAAAATAAATAAATTACACCTTATTTTCAAAGTATCCTATTTAATGTGGGGAATGTCAGTATAATATGGACTGTAAGTCCATATTTCTATATGCATTTTACTTAATACTGCTATAAGGGAACCTGTAATCCATTGAATGTTAGTGAAATCTCCATTACATTGAATTACAATGCACTGGAAACCCCTCTAAGCATTCAAGGGCCTAAAAGATCCATTCAACCTTTCAGAATCCAGTGGAATAAGAATGTGTATAATCTGACTTTTATTGTTACCATTTGTTTATAAATCTCTAACGTACAGATGTTATAAAAATAATTATTTAATAATGACAATTTGTCACTTACAGCAATATTTATCAATAAACTGGAGGTACAGGGAATACTACAGTCACAGTCATTGTGACAATTTCCATTAGTGTGAGAAAAAGTTTAAAAGCAGAAGTAAACAGGGCAAATGACCAAATATGTATAAGCACACACTGTATTTGTATTTGTATCCAATGAGTTAAATAGCTCCATATATTGGCAAAGGTGGTTCCTGCTCTTTTAACCCTTTGAGTATCATGTAGGTGGGACAGTGCCATCTAACATAAAATTGAGAAATGTACAATACTATCTCAAAGGTAGAAAATAAATCATCTTATTCCCATAGCAATATTAAAACTGCTTAACATAGTTTGACTGTTGTTATGGGGAGTGTATTTACGCTCAATTTCTTGCAGTCTAATGACATCAGCTGCTTAAATCCCACCCAGTTCTCCTTGTACTGGCAGCTCCATCAAATGTTCTTCAGTGGGAATGGATTTTTATCATTAGTGTAAAGTTAACAGGCAAAGGGCTTGATTCTATTACCAGCGCTAAAAAACGGCTTTACAAGAAAAACAAGAAACAGGAAATTTGCAACCATGTGTTATGTCGGTATTCTATTGCAGAACCACAGTAAAACAAAACTAGTGGAGACAGCACATATCAGAGAACTAAAAAAACTGGCGCTGTCTGCTTTTATTCAACTACTGCCTAAAAAAATGCACAAAATTTCAAAGCCCAAGGAAATAGGTGTACATCTAACGACAGAAAGATCAAGTTCAGTGTTAGATGTGTTCCCCACAAAGTCTCCTTTTTAAAATAGTTTCACTTATTGTTATGTAAATTGGGTCACACTTATTCAATAACCTTCCTCACAACAGTAAAGGAGGGGTTAGTATCACTTCTTACTGTAGCATTAACACATCAAATGGGTTTATCCATCAAATAGTAGGAGTGAGAGGTCTTTCACACTTAGCACAGCAAATTATACATTCTTGCACCGGAATCACTGTGACACATAAAGAGTCTGTATTTTGCAGAAAGATTAGAGAATAAACAATGTTGAATGGGAGCAGTATAATTCAAATTAAATGGAGAAAGTAGGTCATAGGAACACTATAAGTCGAATTTTAAAGGGGAAGGGTTCAAATATTGAATGTGAACAATTTTTGTCGAATTTAAATGGTGAAAGAAAGTCATGGGAGCACTGTAGTCGAATTTCCAAGGGGGAGGGGTTAAAATGCTGAATGTGAACAATATTTATCAAATTTAAATGGTGAATGAAAATCATAGGAGCACTCTAAGTCAAATTTTAAAGTGATAGTAATGTTTCATAATAAAAGCAGCTCTAATTAATCTTCATAGTATTTGGGCCATGGGAGCGTGTTATTTCAGTACTGTCAGAGTTGTAGTTTAGGAGTAATTCAATGATAAAGTATCCCCCTCCCGCCGCTTTTACTAATGTAACACTGCTCAGCCAGAGCAGAAGGGTGGTGCCCAGGTAGACTGCAGAGAGGGACAATCTTCAAATAAGATAAGGGAAAAACCTGAAAAACTTGTCAAGGGGGGCAGGGCTTTCATTGTTCTAATAGAAAGAAGCTTGTCCCCTGCTGTTATCTGGTCTATGGACTGCATTCCACATCTGAGAAGAGATGGCTTACACTAGGTAAAAGGGGCAGGAGGGAGAAACTTTGCTTGTGAATATCTCTTAAACCATAAAGGTTTGAGAGATAAGACTTATATCGTTCTTCATGTTTTTTTAATGCCTACAAAACAAAATAAAGATAAAACGAAGTATTACTATCCCTTTAAAGGGGAAAGGTTAAAATTAGAATGTGAACATTATTTGTTGAATTAAAATGGTGAAGAAAAGCACTGTAAGTTGAATTTTAAAAGGGGGGTTAATATGTAGAAGTGGGAACTTTATGTCAGATTTCTATGCACTGCTTTTGTTCAAACAACAATGGTTTTGAAACTGTCATTATGGCTTCTATGCCTCAAACTCTGAGGAGCAGAATTCCAGACTTAAATGTAACCACAAAACAGGCGGTAATACTGAGCGTGGGTAATAGGATACTAATTGCACATTGTTTTTAGTTGTTTCGTATGGGCTTTTTTTTGACTGGTGGTATGTATGATTACAGCTGATTTTGTTTTCACAAGTCGGGTAATAGGATACTAAAACTGACTTAAAAAACGCCTGTTTTATTTTTAGCGCTGGTAATAGAATCGAGCACAAAATGACGCCCTAGAGAAATGCAGATAATAGTTAAAATATAAAAACTAAGTATAAAATTGTAAACTTTGGATGGCAATCAAGAATGTTAGTGATGATCATCTCAGTACTGTATTTATAAAGAAATGTATCCTTTTCATTCAGCTAGGAGGCACTGTCCCTTTAAATGTTAGAGTGTATGTGAATGACAGCAGGTTCTTACCAAGCGAAAAGCTGACTTCATTCAATAGAACTAAACTGAAAACTGTAAGGAAGAAAAACAAACAGAAAATATTACATTCATCTCAAACAATAATCACAGTAACTTGCATATGTTTCAGGAATAATACAGAATAAAATAAATATTTTTAGTGCTTATTGCAAAATTTGTGACAAGAGCCATAACACTTGTTTAAGAAATGTTGAGGTTGTGATGTAATATAATAACACACTGGAGTAATTCTGTAGTAAACATCGAGGAGAAATAAAAAAAATCTGATTCATCTAGACTTTTTAACCCATGCAGTGCTAGAGAGGTCTCCGGTACATTGCAAAGGCCACTCTATCAATCAAGGGGTTAAAAGTTCTGTTTAGGTCATTGAAAACTTAGGGAATTTTTATTTGCCCCCTTCAGTACAGTTGGTTTAATCCAGAATTACTTCACCCTCTTGGTGGTTGATGTATGAAAAACAGGAGCAATTCTGGATAAAACTAATTGCTCTGTAGGGGACAAATAGAATCCACCAAATGCCCATTAAAGGGATAGTAATACTTAAATATTACTAATCCCCATATTGTAGCTATAGTAAAAAGATATGATTTGTCCCAAGGTTCATCTCTCAAACCTTTATGGTTTGAGAGATAACCGAAAGCAAAGTTCCCCCCTCCCTCTCCATTCCGTGAAGTCAGCTTTGTACTGAATGCAGGGATATCCGGTCTTATTTGCATCAGGTGGCTCTGCAGCTAAGCCAAGATCGCATTAGTAAAAAATAATTATTTCACTGAAACGGTCTTCTATGTGTGCTTGCAAACCAAGCACATGTAGAAGACCGTTTCAGTGAAATAATTCTTTTTTTAAAAATGCGATCTCGGCTCAGCTGCAGAGCCGCAAGCCTGTTGTACAAGAGACTTCCCCTGCAGTCAGTACAACGCTGACTTCAGGGAAGGGGGAGGGAGGGGGGAACTTTGCGTTCGGTTATCTCTCAAACCATAAAGGTTTGAGAGACGAACCTGGGGACAACTCAAATCTTTTTACCATAGCTACAATATGGGGATTAGTAATATTAAAGTATTACTGTCGCTTTAATATAAATGGAACTCTTAATCTATTGAATGTATTATTAATGTGCTGGAATCCTATTAGCATTCATGGATTTAAAAGCCCCATTTAAACCAAAGGAGATTTTTATGTGTTCCCTTTGTTGTGTTTGATTTGTTCCAGAATTGTGTCAGTTCCTCTTAGTGCTTTGACCTTTAGGGCCTCCTTCAGTACACTAAAGTGGAGCAGTTCTTGAGCAAAGCAATGTGTTGTGTACCCCTCGAGTACTCAAAGGGTTAAATGAAGTGTCATTTTATATGTCCACATGATGCAGTTGATTTGCCAATGAACTGCTTCACTAAAACTTAATGAATTTATAAAACAAAACTGGAGTGAACCAACTGCACCATAGGGGACAAATAAATATTCCTAAATTCCCATGCACTTGAAGACAGCTTCTTTAACCCCTTGAATTCTAGAGTGGTCTCCAATGCATCACAAAGTAATGCACTGGAAATCTCTCTAGCATTCAAAGAGTTAAAAAACCACAGGCAATATTATTCTCCCCTAGGGCTCAAGTTGTTTTTTTTCCAGAATAACTCTAGGCTGAGTTTATAAATATGGGCCATAGGGCCGTTTTCATCAAGCAAAATATTTGCAGTATTGGACCAAACCAACTGTGGTATATAGTGTTGAAATGAAAATTATCCAAATTTGAATGTAAATTTATTAATTTTAACTCTTTCAGTGCCAGAGGGGTATGCAATGCATTGCATAGTCCTCTAGCACTGAATGGGTTAAGATGCAATGAATAGAAATAGTGAGGGTTGAGGGTCCCGATTATTTGCCTTCATTGTGTCTTATGTAATATGATCTGTGGCCATCTTTTTTTATTTAACTTTATTAGTAGCAAAGTTTTATTTTACATCTGCTTGAGTATCAATTCATGTATTTAGGACAATGCATTACACTCAGGCACAGGGCTACTATTTTGTTCCAAGCACCAGTCTGATATTTAATGTTAAGTATTTAATTTTCTTTAAATGTGTACTAACAGCCTATCTCAGTAGTGATTACCCACAGGTTTAAGAATGATGGGTTGTAACACTATACTTTATTCTATACCAGTTTGTCCAACTGTAAAGATTAACCCTTTGGCTGCCAGAGCAACACGGTGCTTTGTAATGCTTTGTAAAATAATCTGGCACATAATGGGTTCAATAGCTCCCAATATGCCCCTGTGTCAGTATACTTTTTAAGCTTGATTCTATTACAAGCAACCAGCTTGAGCTAGAAGTGTATGAGTGTCTAACCTAGCAATATAGCAACATAGTTGATGAGGCTGAAAATAGACATGCATCCATCTAGTCCAACTAATGCTATATTACCACTGTTGATCCAGAGGATGGCAAAAAATTCAAGCTTTTTCCAATTAAGCCCCAAGTGAGTAAAATAAATTCCTTCCTAACTCCAAAGGGCATTCAGATAGTTCCCTGGATCCATTATTTTTTAAAGCAACAACAGTATTGGCAAGTTTAGCATTCCCAAGGCAAATAATTACAAAACTTTACTGTCCTTACATTTAAAAATCCTGCCTTTGTTGTAGTCAAAATAACTTTTCATCTAGTCTTATTGGATGGCCTCTTGATGCTCTTTGAGTTATTATTTCCTTGGAGAGTTATTTGTATTGACCTTGAGTATATTTGTGAATTATAATCATATCACCCCTTATACATCTTTTCTCTAATGTAAACAAACCCAGTTTGTCTAGTCTCTCTTCATAACTCAGATCCTTCAATCCCTTTATCAGTTTTGTTGCTTGCCTCTGTGCTTTTTCTTGTTGGTACTACATTTGATTTCCTCCAATCACAGGGCACCCTGCCTGATGATAGTGGATCAATAAATATTAAGTATAAAGATTGTTCTCTTGTGTGTATTCATGTGTGTGTGTGTCCATGTGTCTGTGTGTGTTTGTATGTGTTTGCGTGGATGTGTGTGTATGTGTGTTTGTGAATGATAAAATATAGTCATTCTGATTAATAAAGAAAAATATCAGTCTTACCCAGTGTTAAAGCCACACCTGTGCCAAAACGCATCATTTTGAAATTTTTGGTACCTGCAAATAATGGACAAAATGGATCAATACACCATAAATACTTTCTGTAAGTTTATACTGTGACATTTATCTGATAAAGGTATAGATGAAGCTCTGCTTTAGCACTCTATGGGGAAGATATATACAAAAGCAAAGGCGTTGCAATTATGGGGTAAACTAATAATACCATAGAAACAAATAAAACATTTGCAACCCTTTTGTGTCTATACTTATGACTATGGGCAAAATGTAAGAAATGTGAGCAATTGTCATTCACAGTGTACTTTTGATGGCAAAAAGATTAGCACCAAAAGTTTCTGAATTCCATGGGGTTTTTTTGGATTAGCAAGTGTTTGCTCATTTTTTAGCAAATGCATTTCAAAAAGTGGGTGTGGCTAAAATGTTCACTGTTTTGCCAGAGGATGAACAATTGTACCTAATTCAGTCAAGCAATTAGCACACATTTTCAAATGTCTGGTTAACTTTGCCATTAATTTAGGAGCATCAGCATCATATCTGGTGGGGTTGCCAGATTATTGTCACTTTCTGGCAAAGGATATGCTTTCATATAGGGGCTATACTGAGCTTTTCTCTCCCTGTGGCTGGCTGGCTGCCTTGGTTAGGAACTGGTACCTCAATAATCTAATTCTTATTCTTACGAATGTAGTCAAATCTCTCATTCCACTCCACTGGAGATCTGGATCTCACCCCACTTTCCTCCCACTTTCCTGAAATGGACAGCCCATTTTACATAGATTGCATGCCTTGACAACACACAAACAGACTGACTTTGAGTCTAACTGGAAACTTAGGTTTTCGTACCTTCCATCTGGAATATTGACAAACCTGATGGTAACCTATAAGCTAGATGCCATCCCTCTAGACTATCATAACTAGCTTTCCTGTTTTTGGTCTGACCATGACTCTCCCCCCCACTTCTCTATATCCTAGTCCCCCTTCCATGTCTTCCTGTCTTTAATTCCTCCCTCCCCTTTCCTCACCCAGTCCCTTCATTACTACTGCCTTTTGCACAGCAATAGCTCATTACTTGTAAACCGTTTCCAGCATTTGAGATTTTCTCTGAACTGTACTTCCTATTTTCTTAATAAAGTTATTTTGAAAAGAAAAAAAAATAAACAAATGTAGGAGCATGTGTTATACAGCATAAATGTGGTAGTATGTTTCTTGCATCAAAATGTGAGCAAACACAAATAGCACATACATTTATGGCATTCAAAATTCAGCAAATGCTCCACTTTCTTGCATTCCACCATATGGACCATATGTTCAAATGAAAAGTGGAGGAGTACCGCAGCAAACCATTTTCACTAAAGTGCAAAAATAAAAAAAATTCCAAAAACCTACATTGATTTAAATGGGGATTTTAACCCCTTGAATGCTAGAGAAGCTTCCAACGCATTCTGAAGCATATGGTGTAATAACATGTTCTATTAACCCCTTGAGTGTCAGAGTGGTGCCCCTCTGGCATTCAAATGGTTAAATGCACACTGCATGGGTCCACAACAACCTAGGGCTTATAAGTGACTTGTTGAAGATGAAGTCTTTCATTAAGCTTCCTGATTGCTCCAGAGATCAATTCTAGATGCTGGGGGAGGGGGGAGAGGAAAAACAAATACACTGGTAGGAGAGGTGTTTGCAGAGAAGATAATGAGCTAATATAGGATACACCAGAAGGAACCTAGTGTTTGGAATGTATGTATTGATAAATATGCATGCACAATTTCATTGGTAAGCAGATGTTTGGTATTCTGGAGTGGTAAAATTTGTGCTATTAAAATAATAGTAAGAATTTAATTCTTATATAGCAAAGGTAGGATATACACAATATTTTCCCCCTCCCATAAGGGTCAAAATCAGATTTTGCTGGTAAGAAAACAAGAGCTGGTTCACTAAGGCCTCTTTCACATGTGTGATACTACATTGGTTATGTCACCTGTGGTGAAGGGTACAACTGGGCTATGGTGACATTCATAGAGATAACATCATGCGGGGACCCACTAAAGATGCAGTAGGAAAGATCTGCCAAGCAGTGTAGTGGCAGATCCTCCAAAGTGGTGGAGCAGGTTGTGTAAAGCAATACAATCAAAAACATTTCTTTCTGTTGGACCAATCAATAAATTATATTACCAGAAGACAAAGGTAATAAAACTCACCTGTAACAGAAAACAAATTGTACTTTCTTCTGTTTCTCTTCTTCTGAGTCTATCCAGAACCTAACCGTCTTATACTATTCAGAAAAAGGTGTGGGTGTATGAAACTTTATTTCTAAGCACATAGCAATGAGAATTTGCCAATTAATGACTGAGTCAGTCACATGAACATTTCCTTATTTTGTAACACAAAATGGGGATGGTGTGAGAAGGAGAACTGATGCAATTCTGGGGCACTGCATCACAGGGAACAAATACAAATCCTCGTTTAATTAAATGTGGCTTTTAACCACTTGAATGCCAGACAGGTCTCCAATTCATTATGCCTTAATGTGTAGAGACTCCTCTAGTGTTCAAGAAGTTTAACCTTTGAGTGCCATGGGGGTACGCAACCCATTGCAAAGCAATATATTGCATACCCCTCTGGCACTCAAAGGGTTAAAAGCCCCAAATGGGCATTTGCTGAATTACTCCAGAGGGTTTATGCACTAAGGTGTGATAAAGAGGTGATAAAGTGCAGATGACTTCTCCAGTGACATCACTACTCCAGTTACTATGTTGTTCTATGGCGCCAATGCACCAAGATCTCTGAAGTTCTAGAAATCTTAGTGAATTGTCTCCATAGAAGTGATATCACTGGAGAAGTTATCTCTGCTTTATCACCTCTTTATCATGCCTTAGTGAATTTCCCCCCTGTTCTTCCTAGTATGTCACTATCACTATTTATTTTATTTTTCTATGTTCTTTTATTTACACATTTATAATGCAACTAGTGTAAAAGCCCATGTACACGGGCCAAGGTCCGGGTGATGTTAACCCTTTGAGTGCCAGGGGGGTACACAACGCATTGCTTTGCAATGCCTTGCTTACCTTTCTGGCACTCAAAGGGTTAAGAGGCCAGTACTGCTCTGCGTACTGCTGTCGACACAGTCATGCACTGTACAGACTGCCTGAAAGCACAGAATGCTCCCAGCACAGAACTCCCAGCATTCTGCACAGAATGCTCCCAGCACAGAACTCCCAGCATTCTGTGCGTTCGGGCAGTCTCTACTGCTCATGACAGCTTCTGACAAACCTCTAGCGAATTATTATATAGGATATGTTCTTAATTACGTCATTTGGAAGAAACTGTTACTGCTTAACCCATTTATGACCATAAGGTTGTATGAATGAGGCCTTATTATTTATGCCTAAATGTCCAAGGCTATATAGATATGGACTCAAACTTTTCATATAGAGCAGTGACACAGCTCTCCACATCTGCCTGCAGGAAACCAGATCTGTCTGTCAGTAACAACCAGAGTCTTCAACAAGTGAAGGTAGCCAATCCAATTGTCTCCTTTCACTCTAATTTTAAACTTAACTCATTGTGATCTGGCAGGTCACATAAAGCAAGCGCACAGGGCAAGATGCTATAATTGACAGCTTCCTCCCATGCATGTAGAAGATGGGCACATTGTTCAAAACAGAGTGCCTTCCCTCATACTACTGAGAACTTTGGGAATGGTTCTCAGTAGAAATATCTACTTTCATATATAGGAAAATTAAAATACACGTTTAACCCCTTAATGTAAATGTTCAGAAAACCTACTGATTTCTACCTAAAGGATTTCAGGAACATGCCAACTGCAGGCTAGGGAGGAATAACCCCCCCCCACCACCACCACACAATTTCATTAATTTAAATATGGCTTTTAAATCAATGGGGTTTATTTGCCCCCATGTTGCAGCTGGTTTGCACCAGAATTGCTCTGTTGTGCCTTTATATGGAATGATCTTTGGGCCTTATTCATCAAGCTAAGGAGGTGGAGTTCTGGAGCAAACCACATATACAACAGGGGGTAATGAAAACACCAACTGATTTAAATGGCACATATAAGCATTGTGAATTCTGTAACATTCAAGGGGTTAATAGTCCCTTATAAATATAATATAAATCAATGGCAAATTTGACAATGTTTATTTGGCCCCCTATGGTGTATCTTGTTTGCTCCAGAACTGCAAACTGATCCATTATCTCTTAACTCCATTTAACTAAAACCTTACAATCTGCAGTCAAAATATCTCTATTCTCAGTGCTGGAAACTTCCCCTGTCCTTCCTTGAGTGCACTGATGCTGTAAGGATCCTTGACAAGGCAGTGTTACTTTTTCTTGCAGATTGAAATGGTCCAACCTTTATTTTCAACCACAGAAATTGTTGTGTTGCAGTAGGCCATCAAATGTCACACTCTGTACGTGTTTAGTAGGAATCCAAGAGATCCAAGAGTTAGGCATGTCAAACTCAAATACAGTTGAGAGCCGTATACACAAAGATTCCCTCTAGGGAGGGCTGCATACTCAACAATTCCATTTAAGCAGGGCAAAAAGAATGGCTGCTGAAATCTGTAGTTTTATTTTTTGGGGGCATTCTGGAGATTGGGATGAAATATAAACAGTTTGCTGCTCTGCTGTGTCTGTTTGGGTAATGAGCCCAGTGCATAGCTTACCTCTAGAACATATGTATGCTGTTGGAGATTACAGCACCCTTCATCTCCAATCAGCCAACCTCAAATATTGCTTACACCTACTATAGAAGGTGTCAGCAAACCAAGATAATTGAAAAATAAATTTTGGACAAACATAGTTGCACTGTAGTTAAAATGATAAATCATTTTGGAAGCAGAAGTTTATTAGCCAAAAGCAGCATGTTTTACATGTCTGCACTAAGGTACAATAAAGGTGAGATAAACTCTCCAGCATAAATTCTTGAAATCCAGTGGTATCCAATAGAGTCCAAGAAGTAACATCTCTCCAGCTTATGATAAAATAGTGCTTAGGCTCAAAGAATCATACAGGGATCAGAGCAGTTATCACAATGTAGAATTTATCTCACCTTTATCACACTTTATATCACTGTACTACATCTCCTCCATGCCTTCCTAAATATATCTAGACTCAGTAACCACTACCTATCTTCCTGCACAATCCTAGACGTTCTGGCTTTCTGTAGTGTAACCCTTATAGTATAGCCTAGTCTTCCAAAGCTAGCTAAAGATCTAAAAGCAGTACCAAAAAGGACATCTCTATAACACATAATGGGTTAATTAGAATGTGTTCTCAAAATAGTGTGCACAGTGAAATTGCCTCTACTATGCATTTATTTGTTTATTTATTTATGGCATCATTTTAATCAAAGCAGGATGTAATGCAATGTTGCTGTCTCTCTGCAGCACTAAACACCTTGTGTGTTTTCTATTTTACATTGTCTCTTCTTTTACATTGTATCACTCTCCCTGCTTTCATGTTTCCTAACAGAAAGCTCTCTACAAACAGATCCAGATAGCTCATTGTCAAAGATATAAATGTAAAAATATAGATGAAGATAAACTAGATAGACATCAAACACACATTACTATTTGCTTGAAAAATAAGCATTCTTCATTTATGAAGAATTATTAAGTGTATTCACTAATTCAGTGACTTTTAACCCTAGTCCACAAAGGACAACTAACAGGTAAGGGTTTGAAGATTTCCCCACATGTGCACAGGTAAGTTAACAAGAGACTCAGCCATGTTTTGCAATCACTCACTGGTTCTTACCAGAACTCCTCAAATACTGGCCTTTTCGCAATCCCTGAGGAACAAGGTTGAGAACCAATGATCTATGATACATAACCAGAGTCATTAATCTTGTTTTCTGTATGACCAATATTGTAGTCTATGAAACATTGCATGACAGATGTATGAGTCTAATATTCCTCAGGCGCCTCCCATGGATAACTATGAACATACACTTTTATTATTTGTTGTTCTTTATTATAATTCTGAAAATAATTAAAAGAACATTAACATGTAAAAGTATAGGATTCATACCATTTTAACTAACAAGCTTTCACAGCCAATATTTGAAAAAAACTGTTTTACATGCATAAGCCTAAGACATAGTTAGTTCATTTTTCCAATGTATACATAGCCATAGAAGTATAATGTATGGCATAAGTAAGGTAACAATGATAAAACATGTAAATATACAGTATATACAGAGTAGATAGAATATAACTAGGTTATGGATTGTCACTTAAATTGACAGAGAGAGGGGCACTGATGAGCACTGTGTGCTAGTAAATCTGATCAGTAGAACTGGTACTCCAGCCACTGCTACCACTAGAACCCACCAGCAGCACCAGAGGATATTGTTGTATTTGCTGCTTCCCCAGCAGATAGTGCTACCACTACATCCCCAGGACCCTGGGGGTAATTTTTGAAAGAAGGGGTAATTTTTCTTCTTCTGGTCTATGTGCAGTAGCAAAGAGTTGCTGCTTGTATCTCAGCCTGCTGCTGTACACCTATGTCCACTCATGTCATCACCAGTACCAGAGGTAGAAACCAGTGTTGTTGCTGATGATGAGATTCATGGCACTATGGGTGACACGAGAGCTTTTCTGGTTTATATAAGCCAGGAATGAACAAGAGACGTATAAATTCTGAAGATTCTGCTGGTGAGCTGTCTGACACCCAGTCCCACCAACCTCATGAAATGTTAGTGCAAGAGTACCCTGGTTTGTCCATGCTGGGTACTTGTGGGAGTGAGTTTGTCACTCGCATCACAGACAGGTCAGTGTTCCACTTCCTACTGCAAGCGCTGATGATGATTCTGCAGTAGCATCCCCAAGCCACTTGAGGTGCATCTGAGGAAAAGTATGCAATGAAAAAGATCCAGAGGTGCAATGTGCACAATCTGAGCCAAGGTTGTAAAGAGGAGAACGTAGGGGTCACATCTTGGCACATCTTCCCTAACACCAAACTGATGTCAGTCAGGATAAGTTTTTATTGAGTGGAAGTGAATGACCCATTGGAAGTGTCAGGAACACAGTGACTGACACTACCTGATTTCTTGCAAGACACTTTAACATTGTCAGAATGCTGAATTAGAACAGACATCAAAAAGTGTGTGATACCAGTCCATCCCCCTTTTAACAACCTGTTTGCACATTGTGCACCTTGCAGTTTTTCCTTCTCTAACCCTATGAAAAAAAGATTCAAACACCCATGATTTGGACAGCTTCTCTCACTAGGTGCACCTGAAGTGGTAGTGTTTCATGCTGCTGTGGCTGCAGCCACATCCTGTTGAGATATTGAACCCAGTTCCACTCTCCCCACCACCACTACTACTACTACTACTACTCATGTGCATGATAGAAATAACATCAGCCAGTGATGTGACATTTGATGCTCTGATGGCCCAGCAGCAAGAATTAAGATATCAAACATACTGCTGTGTTGCATATAATGTCCTGGTGGGGGCTTAACTTGCCATAGAAGGCCAGGAAACTAATATTTTCAAGGACTGTCTTGCTTCAAGCCTACAAATATTTTTCCAAGGCTTTTCTGAAGTAGATCTGCTAAAATTTATGTCAAGATTTGTCTTCCTGTAGGTACGCTAAAAATGTGTTCAATTCTTGTGTCTCTGTAGGCCTGTTAATAATTTGTCCAAAGCCTGCCTTGCTGTAGGCTTGCTAGCATTTTTTTCAAGGCACACTTTACTGTATAGGCATGTACTGCCTACAGTACTGTGCAAATGTTTTAGGCAGGTGTGAAAAAATATAAAAGAGAAAAATACAACTTAAAAGCAGGCGCCAAAATCCCTTCTGACCTGCCCAATATAAAAGGTGTGAAAAAAATGCTGTAAAGTAAGAATTTTTTTAGACATGTTAATAGATTATTTTTATCAATTAACAAAATGCAAAGTGAGTGAACAGAAGAAAAACCTAAATCAAATCAATATTTGGTGTGACTACCCTTTGTCTTCAAAACAGCATCAGTTCTTCTAGGTACACTTGCACACAGTTTGTTAAGGAACTTGGCAGGTAGGTTGTTCTAAACATCTTGGAGAACTACCCTTCTTCTTCTATGGATTTAGGCAGCCTCAGCTGCTTCTCTCTCTTCATCTAATCCCAGACAGACTCAATGTTAAGATCAGGGCTCTCTGGGGGCCATACCATCACTTCCAGGGCTCCTTTTATCTTCTTTCGCTGAAGATAGTTCTTAATGACTTTGGCTGTATGTTTGGGGTCATTTGATGGTGCAGAATAAATTTGGGGCCAAGGCTTCCCTAATGGTATTGCACGATGGATAAACATCTGCCTGTACGTAGCATTGATAAGACCAGTAACTCTGAACAAATCCCCAGCTCCAGTTGCAAAAATGCAGCCCCAAACTACATGTGGAAAACCCTGTCTGCCTTTTAATTTCTGCCTGGGAAAGACCTTGCTGGATTTAAATGCAGGTGCTAATTTTATCTTTGCTTTTATCTCCAGATTTCCTGATAGACTTCAATAGGAACATTTTTGATAAAACAGGAGGTAACACTTATCTCCTGCATTTGAATCCAGCCCCCCTGTGCCTTGTTGCTGTGCTCAGTCTTGCCATGATGTATAACTTTTGACATTAAACTGTCTTCAGCAACCTCACCATGTTAGCTGAGTTTGGATGTTCCCCACCCAGTTTTATTCCTCCTACACAACTGTTTCTGTTTCAGTTAATGATTGTGTTTCAACCTACATATTAACTTGATGATCATTAGCATCTGTTTGTAATAATTGTTTAATCCTAGATCTGACTATATGCCTACAAATTCACTGACTTTGTGCAAGTGTATCTATAAGAATTGATGCTGTTTTGAAGGCAATGAATAGTCACACCAAATATTGGTTTGATTTAGATTTTTCTTCTGCTCATTCACTATGCATTTTGTTAATTGATAAAAGTAAACTATTAATATGTCTATTTTTGAAAGCATTCTTACTTTACAGTATTTTTCACACCTGCCTAAAACTTTTGCACAGTACTGTATTTCTCACATTTTTTTTTACCTGCATATGTAATTATTTTTGCATAGGATACTGATGTGTAAGCAATTGTTATATTTTTTGAATGGTTTACTTAGCCTGTAAACCAGCTATAAATAAAAACATTTTTGAAAGACCTTCGTTTAAGGCTAACCCTTCTGTAAATGTGTTACTTATGTTATAAGGGCTGGGGTATAAGCTTTCTTATAAATAAAGCCCAGTTTTTAAAAATGCTTACCTAGTAAGGTATTGCTCACCATTACCCCTTTCCTTCTCCCTTCACCACCATGCTGCTGAAGGCCTGTTAATCATTTTTGGAAAATCATGCGCTGTCTCATGAGTGTGACTATATTGTATCACTGTTTGAGTCAATACCGATAACACTATTATTCTTGATAGTGTAATTTTAAAATTTATTTTCATAAACTTAAATAGTGATGACATTACTTTATAAAAAAGTAAAGAGTGAGCTTAACGTGGTGGATGTGGATGAGGGAGATGGTGAATAACAGATGGAGAACATAACAAATAGGTATGCAGTCTAAACAAATTATAGTCGTTATCATGTATGATGGCAAAATAATCTTGCATTATTATTTGTCAGTCATTCATCAATGCTGATAGCATTGGTTCCAATTGTTGTAAATGGTAGTAACCTTGGCAACTATGCAAATCTCTCCTCCTCAGTGCTGCTGTTTCTGCATGTGCCATATGCTTCTCTATCTTGTGTTATTAACCACTTTTTCATACGCGAAACTCAGTTGGTAATAGATGATGGTTTATTTTTAACAAAGTCTATCGACAATGCTACTGGATAGATGTATTCTGTGGTGATTTATGATATAACCAACAGTGCTGAAAAGCCACTCTGATTGCATAGGTAGGGAGAAGAGAAGAGGGGCGCGTCGTAGGGTAATATATTCTTATAAAATAGATTAAATACCCAGCCAGTCCCTCATTCCGGGTACTCACATGAATTAGTAGTCCACTCCAAGCATATGTGTGAGATGGACAAAACAGGCAGATGGAAGATATTTTTTGACCCACTCCCACTTGGGTCCACTCCACTAAAATCAATCAGCTGCTCCAATCGACCACCAGGTATCACATAGACTGATAACCTTGACGGACCCAAAAGGAAGAAGAGAAAAAGGCAGTGCAAGCTAACAGGCTTGGTTTTCTAGAGCGCTAATAGATTAGTGAAAGATCAATACTCACGGAGTTGATCACACCGGTGTCTCACTCACACTGGGTTTGCATGCAGAGAAAATCCGCTTGTCCCTGCTCAAGCTGCAATCACTCAGGATAGCGTTCCATATCTTTCACAACAATTTCCCATACAGTGGTCGGGGAAAAAAAATAAAAAACTGTAGCATGCTTAATGTATCAAAAACACATTTATTAAAAAAATCATTAAAAAACTCCAAATAATGGATATATTTTCCTCGCTCATATGGAAGCGTTTCGTAATGTTATACCGTTACTTCCTCAAACTATTATGAGCTAAACATATCATCATCATGTATTCATTGATGCTAGCAAGTAATGTTCACAAACACAGTTTGACAGCATTTTTTTTTCCAGGCACAGACTACAGCTCAATGATTCTGTCTGATACTGACCGCGACATTGATATGTAATTATTGCTGATGCTGTGGATTAAATCCTTTTGCTTATTTCCTTCTCACTAAGATTTCTAGTATATTTTTTTGCCCAGCCTTTCACTCACTCATATTCCATATTGCAATCTTCCACTTGACCCATAACAATTTCTTTTTATGTTTTTACAGACTCTGATGCTCACGCCTCAGCAGAAACTCATTTTAAAAAGGTGTCTAGAAACATAGCTAGAATGTATTACTCATTGCTTGCAATGAATGGAGATTATGTGAGGATCCTGCTCAATATGAACATGTAATTTACTAGCTGTTTTATGTCTTTGTTGTGGTTATTGAAAAAATCATTGGCCATGCTTTTCTTTTTTGAGTCTTGCACCTTCATGATTAACCAGAAAGACAGTCTGCTCAAAAAGGTTTCAGCAGTTAACATTAATGACACATTTGCTGCCATTGATCAGGGGACAAAGTAGCCCTCTCCAAGGCTTCTATTTAAGCATTTTGTACTTGTGAATCACTTTGTTCTGCTCATACAAATGCTTCAGCATATGCAATGTGGAATTCTACCTGGTAGAGACCTCCAGTGTAATCTTGTAATGGGGTGGGTGTTAACACACTTACATGGCAAAAGAATTCATTGTGAGCACTGTAGGACTGGTTAAAATGTGCTCAGATTTTGCACACAATATTTAGAATTTTATTGAGAGTTTAAAATTCTGATATGAATCAAGTAACTATTACAGACAGTACCAGGGGCTTAGAATAGTATATTCAACATAGCTATTTTCAATGGAGAAATTATATTATTTTAGAGTATTTGTCACCAGACACAAAGCAAGCATTCAATTGCCAGGGTACAGTCCATTGATCTATGATGTGCTCTAATTTCAATTCACCTGCAGCTTTGTTTGCATTCATAAAGTGGCATGCAGATGGCATGGGCTACCCTGCAGCTGGCATTAATTACTAATGCCAGACTCAGAGGCAACATTGTCCATTACATGGTGCTGCATACTGCTGCTGATCAGGGACAGTCATATAGTCTGTACTCAAGGCCCCCTGTTCAAATATCTGTGTTCATGGAAACTTACTTGGCATATGATGTTTCCAGCCCTTTATCTACCACACTAACCACCTGTTTGCACAACTGGCAAAGCCATTCTTCCAAATAATTGCTTTCTTTAAATGCACTGTTTTCAACAAATGAATAGCGAATCAGCATTGACACTGCTAACATTCTGCTAAGTTTGCAGTTCCACAGGATGGTAGATGTGGTGTGGGTGTCACAGTATTCAGGCAAAGGACAGACACAAAGATAAAATATAACCACCTTTATATAGTTTAACAGCAATTATGGTAGAGCCCACACTGAACCCTGGATATATGCAAATAGGACCCAAGGTCCCTCCGGAGCTGCACCCTATGCTGTGCACTGCACTACTGACGATCTTGAGACTAGGGAGGTGGCTCAAGTGGGACAACAGAAGAATGGTAGAATATGTGTAACTCACCACTAGGTCTGTGAAAGGAGGCAACAGAGAGCGAGAGCAGACCAGAGCCAAGAGACACCAAGACTACAGGTCAGGTAAGCAGGTAGTGTAGGGAGCGAGTAGACAGCCAAAGTCACAGGTCAGGTAAGTCAGGGACTACATGGAGCGAGAGTAACCAGGCCACTGGTCCGGCAACCGGAGACTATGTTGAGTGAGTAGGAGCCAGGGCCACTGGCCAGGCAAACCGAGGACTACAAGGCGCAAAAGTAACCAGGCCCACAGGAAAGGCAACCAGAGGCTACACTGAGCGGGTAGTAGTCAGGGCCACTGGTCGGCAAGATGGGGTCATACATAGAGCGAGTAGTCAGCCAGAGCCACAGGTCAGCAATGCCACTTTATTTAATATATAATAATATAATAGCAAATCAGCACTTCCCCAACCTTCCCCGGGGTCAGGCGTGGAGACAGTGCTACAGTCCTCTACCCAGGAGCTCTCACTGAACTTGTCCAAAAATACTGGATCCAGGAGCAAGGAAGAGAACCTGGCCACACGTTCTGGGAGCCACCTGAGATGGAGCAGGGTGGCTAGCAGCCAATCTTCCCCTAGACGCTAGGGTCAACAGTGACGCTATCCCCTAGAACGCTATGGACACAGAGACGCAATAACCTAGAATGGTAGGGTCCACAGGAATCTGACACAACACCCTAGAATGTTAGGGTCCACAGCAATCTGACACAACACCCTAGAATGCTAGGGTCCACAGCATTCTGACACAATGCCCTAGAACGCAAGGGTCCACAGTAATCTGACACAATACTCTAGATCGCTAGGGTCCAAGCAGGATACCAGTAAGACCAGGTGCTACAAGGCCTATGGGTAGAGGCAAACCAGGAGTAGTAAGGTGGCAGAGAACAGGCCCAGAGACCTGGCCGGAGGGCAAGCCAGGCCCAAGGTATGAGATAAGCGGATTCAGATAAAGCCAAGGTCATGCACAGATCGGATAGTCATACGGAGTCACAATACTTGGTACAGAGCGGATAGTCAGCCAGGCCAGGTGTCAGATGGATCCAAAGGTTCAGGCACGGATTGGGTAGTCAGACAAGGCCAGAGGTTCAGGCACAAATCGGGTAATCAGACAGAGCCAAGGTTCGTACACAAATCGGAATCAGCAGCCAAGAACGGGTCACAACGGAAGGCCAAATACGAGTAATGATCAGATACACCACATAAGGGCACTGAAGCTAGGTCTGAAGGCCGCAAATAAGGTCTACTGGAGAGGCGAGACATGAATCTGCCAATTGGGCCAAGCCTACAAAATAGCGAGCTTGCTGTAGTGACACGTGATGCAAACAGGAAGACATAGCCCGGAATCGAAAAGACACGCTGCTGACGAGTCACAGGCAGGGAAAGGCAGGTATGTCACGGGTAAAGAATCACGGGCACCGTGATACATACAGAGATAGTACAAATGGAACATGGAAGCCAAAATGATCAGAGGGCCCTGTTGTAAGAACTTACAGTCTAGAGGAAGGTAGGTGGAACACAGAAAGAGAAAGTGCTATGGGGTTGAAGTGCCTCCTGCCATATGAACTGCCAATCAGTGGGTTGGCAAAAGAAGTGCTTTTGAGTGCTGTGGTCCAGGCAAGTAGTGGCTCTGTTTGGGAGAAAAACACTGTGATAACAATGAGGTTGTGATGGTGTTGTATGTGGGAGAGTGATTTTAGAAGGGAATGAGAGTGAGCAGAAGTTGGACAGGCTGTGTTTTGTCGTTTGTCATATTTATTTATAAAGATTTTAGAACTTTTGCACCATTCACCATATATGTTGATAAGGAGAACATAATCTTTAAATGATTATAAACCTTTTTTAATTTTTTTGGTGATACTGACCCTATAATTGTTTAAAGATTTAAAGTACCCTTGTTTTGTCATTTGAACATCTGCATTTCCATTGAGGTACACTCCTTAACAAACTTCTGTTTGTATTTTTTTCATGCATATATTCTTTGTGTATGCTTACCTATATGTTGTTTCCATATTTGTGCCAATAGTGTGAGCAGATTATTACCCCTAATTAACACAAGAAGTATTCAATCAAAGACAGACCATGGCTATAGCTCCCTTCTGTAAATCCTGTTCTCCCTGTTTGTTTTGGGGGGGATTTGGCCATGACTTTTAAATTGAATGTTAAACCCCATATTATATGTTATTGTCAGAAAATATTGTATAGTTATATAATTTACTGTATAATTTAGGTGTGGGCAATGTCTGTTCACTGTAAAAGTGCAGTTTCAACTGTGTTGTACAAGGTTTTCTGTGGGTGTTAAGCTACCCAGTACTGTGTACATCTTGTGCAATGCATCTGATCAGGGGAAATGTGGTGCTAGAATATTTTTTTAATGTTGGCAAATATTAATTATAAATCACTACACTAGATAGTACCTCACCTTTAATTTTATGGGCATTGAGCAACTAAGTTTATAACCTTACGTAGGCTAATTTAGCAATAGCAATTTAGATTTACAAACCGGTGATCATGTCATATGTAAATAGTTGTTTTTATGATGTCAGTTGGCAGAACACTTTACATAATTATTTTTACATGTATTCATTTCTTTTATTTTTATCTACTCATTTTATATTTCCTTTACTGCAATATTAATTAAAACAAATTATTGCTATTATGTTCAGGAAACAAATTCATAACAAATAGCAAGACTAATTCTCCAGTGAGAAGGAAAAACCCCTCTTTTTCATATTTTACCAGACAAACACATTTTATCCACCTTGCCAAAATAGTCTAAAATATATGCAGTATATATTTTTAGCATGCTTGCAAAACTATCATGGCTTTATATGCATTACTAATTCATTAATTTTGCATTCAGCTTTATAGCCATTCCCTGTTTACTGTGTAGCCTAGTACTGGAGTGAACAGTAAAATAAAATCTCACTGTCACAATGCCTTACGTCGGCCGAGAGCAGGGTTTTGGACTGACACTCCGGCATCACTAGCTGCGTCCCTCTTTGCCTGAGGCCTGGTCGCGTATGGTTCCTTGTTACTGGCGTCATGAATCAGACACTTGCCTGGACGCCTGTTATAGGCCCAGCCTGGGGGACCTAATTGGTCCCTCCTTCTCCTACTCCTTTATAAACCTCTCTGGGCCTGTGTATCATTACCCTTACATTGTTGTTCTGTGCAGTTCTAAGTTCCAGTTGTTGCTGTATTTTGTGTATGACCCGGCTTGTCTGACCATCCATTCTGGTGCTGACCTGTGGCTCTGTCTGACCATTCTCTCTTTGCGCTCCTTTGTCTGTAGACATCCAATCTGGTGCAGACCTGTGGCTCTGGCTGACTACCCGTTCCATGTATGACCCCAGCTTGTCTGACTATCCAACCTGGTGCTGACCTGGGGCTCTGTCCAACTATCCTTCCATTGTTGCCTACTCTTATTGGACATCCTATCCGGTGCAGACCTGTGGCTCTGGCTGACTACCCACTCCTGTGTTTGACCCTGACTTATCTGACTATCCTAACTGATGCTGGCCTGTGGCTCTGTCTGTTCGCTCCATCGTGTTACCGTTTCCCACAGACATCCATCCTGGTGCGGACCTGGGGCTCTGGCAGACTCCAGCCTTACTGACTGCAGGCGTGAGTCAGTAGTCTCCTTGTTGCCATCCGTATTGGAGACAAGCTCTTCCCTACTGACTGCAGGCGTGAGTCAGTATTCTCCCTTGTACTATCTGCGGGAGACTTTGGGTCCTATCCTGTACTCCACTCGTTACCATTGAGACTACCAGTTGGCTCTGGCCTAGTTTCCAGCAGTTGTGGTTGACAGTGTGGCAGCTCCTATTCCTGATGGAGTCTCTAGCCTATCTAGTCACCCTCTGCCCTATATTATCATTGATATTCATTACCATTATCATTCTAAATAAAGGTGATTTTAACTATACCATCTGACTCCTTGTCTTGTTTGAGAACCGTAACAGTACGTAAGGGTCATGACTACTGACAGTGATAGTGGTTCACCTTTTCAGAAAATATTGGACAGGATGTAGGTCCAAGATCAACGTATTGATCATTTGTCATTGGCTTTGCAGATCTTGCTTAGCAGTACTGTTCACTTGGAACGCTCTAACTCACAACAGGTGGCCACCTCAGCTTCTTCCTTGGCACCGGTAGTTCCTACCTTCTCTGATGCAGGATTGGTCAGAGGGTTGTCTGGATCTGCTCCACTCCCACAGCGTTACAGTGGGAGCCTGAGCTTTGTTGCGTATTTCTTAACCAACTGGGCATTTACCTCGAAATGATTCTGTATGCCTTCCCTAGTGAGCATAGTAGGGTTGGCCTAATGATTTCCTTTCTTTCTGGGAAGGCTTTGGCTTGGGCGAATCCTTTATGGGAGATGGACAAACCCACAATATATAACTTTAATGAATTTGTGGCCTCGTTCAAACATGTCATTGATGTGCCAGGTTGCGCGACCTCGGCTTCTAAACATTTAATGACCATCCGCCAGGGCAGTTGTACTGTAGCAGAGTACGCTATTGAGTTCTACACCCTGGCAGCTGAGGTGGGTTGGAACCATAGCTGCTTTTTCCCAAGGGCTTTGTGACTATGTGAACGATGAGATTGTTGCCTGTGATTTACTTAAGGGTTTGGATGATGTGATATCATTTATCATCCAGATTGACACTTGTGTCCAGGAGAGACCCTTGTTTAAGGAGCACCTGCGGAGGCATCCTGCCAGAATGTCCTCTCACTTATCTTGCCCACCCAGTCCTCCCTCACCTTCCATGCCGCCTGGTTCCGATGCAGGTTGGGGCCACCCGGCTCTCTGTGGAGCAGAGGGCCTTTTGGAGGAGGGAGGGACTATTGAAGTCATGCTTGGTACATCCGGGAAATGCTCGCACCTAAGATCCTGTCAGGGACAGATCCTAGGTGGCATCTCTCAGTCCCCTGAAGCCACGCAGGATAAACCCAGGTTATCAACTCTCCTCATTATGGCATCATCCTAGGGTTAGGGTTTCCTTGGTTGCAGGCATATAACCCTAGGATTGATTGGAGTACTTGTGAAATATTGTCTTGGGGTCCACACTGTGGTGAGTCCTGTCTATCACTCCCCATTAGACTGGCGTGTGCCGAGTCATCTTGCCTACCGGAGGCCTATTCTCAGTTCATTGATGTGTTTAATAAAGTCTAGGCCGGAGCATTACCTCCTCATAGGCTTTATGATTGTTCGATAGACTTACTACCTGATACTACCCCTCCTAGGGGCCGTATATACCTGCTGTCTGTGGAGGAAAACAAGGCAATGGAGGACTATGTTGCTAATGCTCTGGAGAGGGGCATCATTCGCAAATCCACATCGCCTGCTGGATTTTTTTTTGTCAAAAAGAAAGCTGGAGAGTTGCATCCATGCATAGATTTCCGTGGCTTGAATAAATTGATGGTTAAGAACGCTTATCTGATACTTCTGATTACAGAACTTTTTGACTGTCTCAAAGGTTCCAAAATATTTACAAAACTGGATTTGAGGGTGGCTTACAATTTGGTCAGAATGAAGGAGAGCCACGAATGGAAGCGGGCAATCTGAATACCTTGTTATGCCCTTTGCTCTTTGCAATGCTCCTGCTGTCTTACAGGAATGTATCAATTTATGTACTGAGAGACCTATTACAAAGTTGTGTTGTGGTTTATCTGGATGACATCCTCATTCATTCTCCTACATTGGAGACTCATCAGTCGGATGTATCCAAAGTCCTAAGACTATTGTTTTGCAAGTTGGAGAAATGCAAATTTCACAAACCTCAGGTGACCTTTCTGGATACATTATTTCAGTGATTCTCAACCAGGGTGCCGTGACACTTTGGTGTGCCACGGACATCACCTTAGTGTGCCCCATGTTTTCTATGAAGACTGACAAAAATGGACTTTTAAATAAAGATTTATAGAAATTGTTATGCACAATATGTTTACTTTTGTTATTATGATTATAAAACCTAATAATAACTGTATATTTATGTATTGTACCCATCATTATGCCCTTGATAAAGTACCTTAATTATATTAGGGGTGCCCTGAATGTTCTAGATTATGTGCTAGGGGTGCCCCGAACAAAAAAAGATTGAGAACCACTACATTATTTCCTCATCTGGGTTGGCCATGGACCCCCAGAAATTGTCTGCAGTATTACAATGACCTCATCCTTAAGTCTATCCAAAGATTCCTGGGATTCGCTAATTACTACCGGAAGTTTATAAAATTTTCGACTATTGTCAAACCTATCACTGATATGACCCGTAAAGGTCATTGCTAGCTTTTGAGAACCTCAAGGCAGCATTCACAGCAGCTCCTATCTTGGTGCATCCGAATCCCACCCTGCCCTTTACCCTGGAAGTTGATGCATCTGAGATTGGAGTAGACGCCATCCTTTCTCAACGCTCGGCCCCAGGGGAGGCTTTACGCCCTTGTGGTTATTTCTCAAAAAAATTGTCTAAGGCGGAAATGGTATATCAGATTGGGGACAGAGAATTATTGGCATTGAAAGAATGGCGACACCTCTTGGAAGGTACCAGTTCCCCAATTTTGATTCTTACTGATCATAAGAATCTCACTTACTTGTCCAAGGCTAAACGATTGTCGTCCTGTTAAGCTAGATGGGCGCTCTTCCTATCCAGGTTCAATTACGTGGTATCATATCTTCCGGGCTCTAAGAATGTGAAGACGGATGCCCTATGACTCCAGTTTTGCAAGTTATCCAAGGAGGAGGTTCCTCCCACACCGATTATTCTGACTGATCGAATTCTGGGCACGATACGTTCATATATTACTTCTCCCTTGGGATAACAAATATTGGCCGCTCAGACATCCGCTCCGGTGGAGAGACCTAGCGGGAAATGCTTTGTCCCCGCTCATTTGCACATAAAACTGCTTGAGACTTACCATAGCTCCAAAATTGCTGGCCACATTGGGCGAGACCAATTGATTTGGTCCTTGTCTAGACTGTTCTAAAGGCCGAGCCTTCGATCCAATTGTGCTGCTTTTACCACATCATGCACCACGTGTGCTCAAAATAAATCGCCTCAACAGTTGCCTGTCGATCTCCTTCAACCTGTGGCCAACGGAGAACGTCCTTGGTCCCATCTGTCCATAGATTATATGGTTGATCTGCCGGCATCCTCCGGTTTCATGGTCATACTGATGATCGTAGACAAATTTTCTAAGATGGCTCATTTTGTAGTACTTAAAGGCCTACCTTCCACAAAGGAATTGGCGGTGGTGTTCACTAAAGAGGTCTTTCGACTCCATGGCATACCCAGGGTGATAGGACAGAGGTAGCCATTTTGTGTCTCAGTTCTGGAGATGCTTTTGTGCTCAAATGGGAATCCAGCTAGCATTTTCCTCCACTTACCACCCGCAGTCCAACGGTACGGCTGAACGGTCTATCCAGGCCCTTGAACAATTCTTCCATTGCTATATCTCTGACCACCTCGATAATTGGGCTACCCTGTTACCTTGGACGGAGTTTGCTCGGAATTGTGCCATGAACCTTTCCTCAGAGTTCTTCATTCATGATTAACTATGGGTTTTAGCCCTCTGTTCTTCCCAAAGTCTTTCAGGCACAGGAGATTCCATCTCTTGATGAGCATTTGAGGGCCCTCCATTCCTCTTGGGTTTGGGTACAGCATACCCTACGTGGTACCATGCTGTGGTAGAAACAGCAGGCTGACCATAGACGTTTGCCAGCACCTACCGTCCAGGTGGGTGAGAGGGTGTGGTTGTCATCCTGAAATTTAACCTCCAGGTACCTTGTAATAAGATGGCTCCTTGATTTGTTGGTCCATTCCATGTGGTCCAGAATTAACCCTGTGGCAAATGCTTTGGAGCTTCCTGCATCTATGCGCATTCACAATGTGTTCCACTTCTCCTTGCTTAAACCTCTGGTGTGTAACCATTATACGACCAGTTAGGTTTGGCCATCTCTGGGCAAGGTTGGCAATCATGAAGAATTTGTTCTACAGAGCATTCTGGACTCCAGATGGGTCAGAGGGTGCCTTCAGTATTTGATTTCAATGGAAAGGTTATGATTCAGAGGAGTGCATCTGGATTCCTGCCAATGATATGCACGCTCCTGTGTTGGTGCGCAGATTTCATGCTCGATTTCCTACGAAGCCCTGACTCTGTCCATAATCAGTGGGATGTTTGCAGATTCTCCGATACTCTGCATTAAGTTCTCTCCACTACATTGCCATTTGTGGTCAGTGCATACAACAATGTGATAAGGTTAGAGATGAACTACCAGATACTCACATCTACATACTCACTATCAGATGGCAGGGAAGGAAATGAAGGAGGAGAAAGAAAACTATGAGAGTGCCGGGGAGGGGTTCCACCAAACACCCTAGCACAAAAACATGATGACACAGGAGTCATGTTAATCATCAGACTTCCAGAATGGGTTTCTCTTGTCTTCCTCTGGGATTTTCTTGTCTGTTCTTTGTACTCTTGGGGAGGAACAAGGGGCACAGTGACAGTGGCACTCAATTTCCATTTTTGGGGTTTGGCTTTCATATGCTTAACCTAACATTGTGCTGTTTGTGTTTCATGTAATATAGTAAATTAGGTTAAAAAAAGACACAAGTCTATATGAAATCAGATGTGCCAAGGTGTGTTCCTTCCTTTCCCATTTTCACTACCTTATAACACATAATGCACAGTGAGGTCACTGATGATTGCACTCTGCCTGTCTGAAGGGAAAAATATTCCCACACCCATTTCAGTGAAGGGAAAGGTGGAGAAGAATTACCGCCTTCTTCTCCAGAAGCGCCTTCAATGGCCTGGGCTGCTGCTGCTGCTACTTAAGCATCAACACTAGAGATCTGTCTACATCTAACTGTCCTAGTCCCATATCACTTCTTCCTGAACCCAGTCCCATGGGGGCCACTGTGGCCTTTGGCACATTAGCCTGATCATCATCATCATACTCATCCTGCAGTGACAGGTAAAAGTGTGTCTGATATCTCAGCAGAAGGAATTACAGCAAAGGTCAGAATGTCACTGTAGTAGTGGTAGTGGTGGTGGTGATGCTCATTCCAAATTGTATGTCTTTCTAACATTTCTTATCACTTTCTGACAAAAACTCTCATCACCCTCATTCTCATTGCCACCACCACCATGGGACTGCTTGGTGATGACAAGTGTGATAGAGAGTACCCTGCTGTCACACTTGACATTGCAGAAGTGTAGTACACTGACATCAACATACACAGGCCCCTGACCTGTGCTGCTCCTGCTGCTGTCCACTGATTCATTATTTATTATGTTCCCCAGATCTCTAGGGATGATGTTGGGGACTGGGGATGATTTTGGAAGAGAGAGATGTGGCCTCCCTTTACTGCTGGTGCTTCTGGATTTCTCCATGTCTGATTAAGCAGCATCAGCAGTATCCTTCCAGCTTCTCTTGCTCTAGTCAGCACTCCAAACAACTGTATTTTTTTATTTCTCTCTCTCTCTCTCTGTCTCTATCTCTGCTTCCACTCTTATTTTATGCTACTCGATAACATGCTGCATGGTGGGAAGTCCTGGGTTTTATAATATGGGGCAAGAAGTTTAACTGACATTGAAAACATGGGCAGGAAATGGAACCCTTGTTTGGGAGAATCTGAGGTGTCAGTGAAAAGGTAGAAAATCTATATGTTTCTCTATGTTTGGGAATTCCCACAGGAAAAGTGCAAAATTAGGTTTTTTTCATCAATCCCTATCATGCACAATTTTGTATAAAAAAATCATATTTTTGCAGGAATCCTCTTGTGATATTCACTTGATGCTGAAGAGATTTTGCCTTATAGAAACTCTATAAACCAGAATATTTAGACCCCCTACACTCATGGATTTAAGCTTAGTCAAGCAGATTTTCAGTCTACAGGGGTAGTATCATAGCTCCTTCTGATTCTCATTTATGGAAATCCACCTATATGTATATTTCTTCTATTTATCAAGGCAGTTACAATGACAAGAAAAAGATGTGCATCATAGTTTACAGAATGGTGAATCCCTTTAATCGTATTATTTTTATATACATTTTTATTGTAGTTTTTTTGTTGTTGTTATAACAATTTTCCTCTCCCCCTCCAAGAAACTAGATGACTGCTTTAGAAACAGGCTCTCCTACATTGTTTTACTGTGTTTTTTGCATTGTATCTTTTTCACATTTTTGCACTCATTCTGTTTTCACAGACCCACTCAGACAGCTCCCTGGAAACACATTCAGAGTGTTCATCATCAGGGAAATAGAGTATAAAAAAATGTGAAGAAAAAAATAATAACATAAAGTTAGACGCACCTTGACTTAAGATATCATGCACTTGCAGAGTGTGTAATATTAAAATAAGGTTGAACTGTCTCTATTCTCTTTAGTGCTTAACAGATTTCCTAACATCATGCTAAACTACTAGGTAATAACAAAAGCATAGGAACAGATTAGTTAAAGTCAAGTTAAGAATAATTTTAATGCTATGAAATAACTTTTATGACCATTGCCATACATTTAACCACAATGGGGAAGATGTATAAAACTGGAGTAATTATAGACTGCTTTGATCTATGTCTGCACATTGACACACGTGACTTGATGAAGCGCTGAACATGGGTCTGAGAGAGAGAGACTAATTGAAGACCTTGGAGCAGTCAATTTCAGACCCTGGTAGTGTTTAGAACAGTCCCTCAGGAGACCTGTAAGCACAAAATACGTGATGTGCCAGGACCATCGCCGATCCTTCAAGGGAAAAAAACTGTGACTGCCCTGACACATCACCAGTCGTTAAAGTGGAACTATCACCTACATTAAAACTTTTACAGTTGGTTTTAATAGTTAACCCAACATTAGTGCTGGGTGTAATTTGTAAAAAAAATGCTTAGAAGTGCAGATATTAGCCTGTCATAATTGGGCACTTCCGCGTTCTGCGGGACTGCAAGTCCCGCTGGACTTCCCAGCTGCCCTTGGGAGCGCGTTCACGAGCAGAACGTGAAAGTGCCCAATTTTGACGGGCTAATATCTGCACTTCTAAGCATTTTTTTACAAATTACACACAGCACAAATGTTGGGTTAACTATTAAAACCAACTGTAAAAGTTTTAATGTAGGTGATAGTTCCACTTTAAGGGGTTAAACATACACTAAGATTTGTTTCTATACATCTCCTCCAATGTCCCCAATTTACTGAAAACACCTCCATTTAAGTGGTACTGTCATCTACCCACATTTTTACCTCACAGGAAGTATTCATCTTGACAGGTTTTCCATGATTTTCACTGGCTGGTGGGGAGTGGCAAGTGGAGGGCAATGTGGAAAGTTATTATCATGATGATAAGCTAACCTGCATAAACTTTTAAATAAAGTTAAATATATCATATACTATTCTTTTTAATTAAAAATTGCTAACATAGAGGAAATTTGACAGATGTTTAGGAATTGCTTAAGTTGTTAGAAGGTGTTTATTATATTTTTAATTCTTTATAACATTACTAGTGTAAAAGCCCGTGTACACGGGCCAAGGTCTGGGTAATGTTAAGAGGCCGCTACCTCACTGCTCTATGTGATGCTGTCTTGCATCGCCTCACTCACGCAATGCAATCATGCGCAGTAGAGACTGCCCAAATGCACGCAGTCTCTTCTGAGCATGACTGCATTGTGACAAACATCCTAGCGAGTTATTATATAGGATATCAGGACAAATAGAATTAATTCATTATTTAGATTGCATAATCATGGATTCTGACATTTCCTTCTTTTTGTGCAAAAGCTAACTCCTCTTGCTGTTGCCTGATCTACTAGTATGTATCAAGACTCATTGGTTTAACCAGTTTAATGTGAGTACTGATATTGAACTAAATGTATTTAACATGGATCATATGTGCTTTGGACTTCTACTTTATGACCTATGCTTCTGTTATATTTCTTCCCAATAAATTAACAGTTATGTTGGTGATATTCTCATTGTTCAGCGAAGAAAATATATTTTATTTATTGTTTAAACTGAATCAGACTGAATAGTACACCATCACCATGCCAATTTAATTCAAAAGTTTTCTGTATTTCAACTTGCATCCATAAACAACTGCTTTATCCTGTCACATCTTAAACAGTTTTAGCATCATGCATAACTGTGGAGCAATAAATTAAGATGATAACTTAGTAACTCTCATATGTTGGAATTAAGTGTGTACCTTTCACGCACATTAATAGGTGCAGAATAGAACATTTCAGAATTATGCTTTTAGAGGGCCTTCTTGAGTATCCATTATTTTTAAAATAAATGTATGGTTACATATGTCATTCTTGTGGATATATATGACAATATTTCTATGTAGCAATATAATATTTGTTATAGCAGAGAAAAGGAAGCCGACGAAGAAATTCTATTGTCAGTCAAAGGTTTAAGAATGCAGACATGGGTTTATATCTCAGGTGTCCCCTAGGAAAGACATCAGAGGCAGCTTTAGCTCCACCCAAGGCTACTCCTGCACTCCTAACATCCCAGCTCTATCTACTGTTCTCTCATACAAATAATAACCTTAACCTATAATATAATATACCTATATATACGCATACAGTATAATATACATATATAAAAAGCTCTTAACCCCTTGATTTCTAAAGAGGTCTCCAATGGTGGTGGAATGATGGGGAATGACAGCTATAGTCCGGTAGCAGCTGTGACTCATATTTCTGCCACTGTGGTGACCCAAGCCTTGTCCCACAAAAACCACAGAACCAAACATACTGAACCCCAGCCTTGTCCCATGGTAGCAAAAGACCCACATATTCAAATTCCCCCTCCAGCCTTCTCCCATGGTAGCCATACAACCACACATATTAAGCCCTCTCTCCCCCAGCCTTGCCCCACAGGAGCCATAGAACCACAAATACTGACCTTCCAGATGTCATGTCTGATGCCATCAGAAAAGCATATGGGGGCATGGAGTTGAGTTTGAAGAACTTAATCTGTATTTCTCAGCTTTGGTACATTTGAGCAAGAACTTAACTCTGGTTTTAACAAAGATTTTTTACAATTGGATTACATTAACAAATAAATAACAGGGAAAGTTCATGAAGCTACCAGTCCAACTGCACATTATCAACCTGACTGCTCAGAATCTAAACAGGTCCTGTTCAGATCCCTGACCGTTGCAAGTTTTTTTTTCCACTCTCCTTCTGCATGTCTTACCTGTTTCCTGTCTTCTACTTCTGTCCTGTCCCTTTGTCTAAGGAGACTGTCAGTTTATTGAAATTGTGGACCAAGACTGGGGTTCATATTTACACTAAAAAGGTGGGAAACAGGAGAAGGAAACAAAGAAAGAAATCCACCCTCATGTGTACCACCCTAAAGCAGCTCTATTAGAAAGGCACTCACAATGAAGCAACACAAATAATGCAAAAATATCAATATTTTATTAATACACAAAAGGAAATACAGCTCTACAATTAAAATCAATTAAAAACCCAGCAGTGCAAATAGGGAAATCCAGAATCCAAGTGGTGCAAACTCAGCCCACTTTATAACAAGTATAAATCAGTTATTGGTTGCAATATATTATAAATAAATCCCAGTAAAATAGGATAATATAAATGACCAGTAATCTCTAATTCTAAGTGGAAATAGACAAATAATCAGAAAAAATAATAAAAATATCTACTGAAATCATATATAGATAAAGTAAGAGAAATAAATTATGGGTGCGCTCACTGTATATAGATCCCTGGTAACTAAGAAACAGGGAAGAGGGAAGCCCACTGGGTATTCACAATGTTATATAGTAGAATACAAAAAAACAATTAATAAAGCACATGAGGTGATACAATGCTGTTTGACAATAAAACTGTTATCAATAGACAAAAAATACACTAAGCAGTGCTGTGTATAATCTGAGTTGATAGTTAAATAACCAGTCAATATGAGCAATATAAATCAATATATGTCATATCATAAAAGAACCTGGTGAAATGTCCAGTCCATAGGAATATAGCAGTTCTAATTGGAACAGTCAATGGAGGTTGGTGATGAGGACGATAATAGATGGATATGACTCAAAGGTTAATGAATGATTGATGTATGATGGAGTTAGTAGGTGAGTAAGGTAGATGGTACTTCTCCTCTATGCAGCTGTCAAATGCTCGGAGTCTCCTCGAGTGGATGCATATGGAACAAGAAAATTAGAAAGACAGCGCAAAAAGGATCTAAGTGTGGTGGATAGTAAAATTAATGGGGTACAAAATAGCTTCCAAAACTTTATTAGAATAAGGATAAAATATGTATGGGAAGAAAACAAGTGTAAAAGTATATACGATGTAAAATTGTAATATAAACAAAGAAAAACGTTAAAATAGGCACTGAGTGCTCAAAGGAGTAATGTAAAAACAAAAATGCTAAGGTAAGTACAGTCTTAGAAAATAGACTGATAAATTTGCAGCAGGACTAAGAAGCATGTGGTAGGGGCGGGGGGATATAATCTGGTAATAGTCTATAAGATATGGGATTAATGCGGGGCATTAGTATATCCCCCCACGTCAGGATGCTCACCAAAAATATACTAATACTGTAGCATATAATAAGTGTAACAGTTGTCCGCTCACCAGATTCCTTCTTTCGGTTGTGCGTATCAGACAACATGTGGTGAGTCCGTGGGTCCGATGGATTCTTATGAGCTATTTTTCAATTAGATGACTTGCTGCATCCCCACCTTTCCTGAGGAAGGAGTGGTTTGCTCCAAAACGCGTTGAAAACATTGACCCAAAGAAGACGAGCAGCAAGTCATCTAATTGAAAACTAGCTCATAAGAATCCATTACAAGTGCAGCGATCGGTGTGACGGAGGAACAGCTTAACCGGGACTGATCTCAACAACGGGCCCACGGACTCACCATACGTTGTCTGATACGCACAACCGAAAGAAGGAATCTGATGAGCGGACAACTGTAAGATGGTAATCCAAGTCTTCCATGATCAAAATGACGGTGTAAAATAAGGTCCGAGTCTAGGGCGTTTGTTACTCCAAAGAATGAAGAGAGAAGTTGAGACGTTTCCGACCAGAAGGAGACTGGAATCCGGATTGGGAGGGTCTGGAAAAGGTATAGAAATCTCGGTAGGACACTCATCTTGATAACATTCATTTTCCCCGGCCGAGACAGATAGAGGGATTTCCAGTTGTAAAAATCAGTTTTAATTGATCGAAGTAGCTTAGGATAGTTTGAAGAGAAAATTTGGCCAAGAGTAGGAGTGAGTACTACTCCCAGGTATACAATTGATGTGGTAGACCATTGAAGGGGATATGCCTATTTTAGGTCGTTGACAAGAGTGTTTGAAAGGTTAAGTGTTAATGCATGAGATTTGGATACATTCATTTTCAAATTGGACACTGTTGAGAAATCATGTAGTTCGGATAGGAAAGCAGGTATGGCTGATACCGGATCAGTAGTGGATAGAAGCACATGGTCAGCAAACATTGACAGTTTAAATGGAGTAGAGAAGGTGGGTAACGTAATGCCTTTTATTGCCGAATTGTGTTGGATATGTTGAGCCAGGGCTTCCATTGTTAAGACGAAAAGAAGAGGAGATAGAGGGAAACCCTGTTGAGTACCATTCTGAATGGAGAAAGGTTGAGAAAGAATACCATTAATCTTAACTTTAGCTGTGGGATTGGTATATGAGGCTTGAACATATGCCTGAAATTTAGGACCAAGGCCAAAGTAATGAAGAGTCCTAGTCATAAATAGTCAATCCACACGATCAAAGGCCTTTTCCGCATCGACAGTCAAGAAAAGAGCTAGAAGTTTGTGTGATTCCACATGATGAAAAATATTTAAGAGTTTACGTGTGTTGTCACGTGCTCCCCATTTAGGGGTGAAACCCGTTTGGTAGAGATGAATGAGAGTGGGTAAGAATGCTTTCAACCTATTAGCCAAAATGTTTGCGTACATTTTCAAATCTAAATTCAATAAAGAAATTGGACGGTAGTTTGAGCATAATTGTTTGTCTCTGTCTGGTTTGGGCAGAACTGTGATGTGTGCTTCAGCCATCGTTGGATGCATGGAGAAAGATTCAGGAAGAGAAACCAGAGCTTTAGTCAAAAAAGGGGATAGAATCTCAGCCAATGTTTTGTAGTATGCCTGAGAGAAACTGTCCGGGCCAGGACTCTTACCTACTGGTAAGTGATTTATTGTCTCTAGCAACTCTTGTTCGGAGATAGGGGACTCTAAGGGCTCGATTTAAAGGCAGCCGTTAACCAAAAAAAACACTAACGGGTGCGTTAAGTGTCATGTTGCAATTCAAAGATCCGTCTAAACAACAGCTAACGGCAGTTGCACAATTCCTACGGCCGATACACTTACGTGCATTCAGACGCATGGAACAACATGGAACAACATACCCCAGAGCTATTCAAAGGCTTGCGGTACTGATAACGGCTGAAAAAAAGACACACCTAACGGCTAAAAGTTAAGACCCACTTTTCTCACACGTTAGACACTTAACGGCCAAAACAAAACACCCGTTACAGAGGAAAAGACACAAAAGGCTTACCGCACAACCATGTAAATGGGAAAATTAACCCGTGCAATGCCAAAACAACACAAAAACATGCACACACAACACAAATCACTACACACAAAACAACAACCAACACCACAGGAACAATGACACACAAAAAAACAACAACACAACATGGCACGGAACAATGGGGGTCATCACACAAAGCGGACCCTGCAAATACAAGCTCACCTGGGAAACATCAACACGCGACCTGCACCCCACAACTGCACGCCCGCAAATGGCACACACAGAACAAGCACAACACACCACATCTTATAACACACACACACCTGCAAACACTTACCTGGACACAAACAACTCACCATTGGTCAGCACTCACCTCATCACCACACCTACACAACGCCCTAGCAAGTACTTAAAGGGACAACTCAACACACTCACTTGTGGCTTGTTTTCCACTCAGGGAGGGAGAGAGAGAGATAGACAGAGAGAGAGAGAGAGAGAGACAGATAGATAGATACAGATAGATAGATAGATACAGATAGATAGAGACAGATAGAGAGAGCAAACAGTATGTTGGGTTACATATTGTTGCGAAGACTGCGGAGAAGGCGTGCAAGGGAGAGAGCTAGGGAACATCAGCAAACCCCAAGCACGCCTCATCAACAGCCTCCACCTGTTGCAAGTGAGGAGGCTCTGGCTCAGCAGCCACACAGGAGTCCATCCCCACCTGGAGGGCACAGGATGTATAGACGACCACCAAGGCCCAGGGTATACCGCCCAAGGGTCACACTCTTTGGAATGGCTGATGACGAGGTCATTGATCGCTACAGGTTGAGGCCTGACAGCATCATTGCCTTGTATGAGGTCATCAAGGAGCAGGTGGATCCCATCTACATCCACAACCATGCCCTAACTGGCCTGCAGAAACTACTCTGTGCCATACACTTCATGGCAAGCGGGGCCTTCCAGTCCACTGAGGGTTACGCATCTGGCATGTCCCAGGCCACATTCTCCAGAGTGCTGGCCCAGGTCCTGCCAGCCCTCAAAAGCAAGGCCAGTACCCATATACATTTTCCCACCACCGACATGGACTGGATACACGTCAAGCAGGCCTTTTACGCAAAGGGAGGCATGCCCAGGGTCATGGGTGCTATAGATTGCACCCATGTCCGGATTAAGGCCCCAGCACGTGACGCACAGATATTCATCAACAGGAAGAACTTCCACTCCATCAACGTGCAGATGGTGTGTGACAGCAACATGAGGATCATGAATGTCTGTGCAAAATATCCTGGCAGCACACATGATGCATACATTCTACAAAACTCCTCAGTCCACAGAGATTTTGAGAATGGAACCTTTACAGGGGGATGGCTACTGGGTGAGTTCACAAAACAAAATCACACCACATACACAGGCGTACACACCACTCAGCTCAGCATGCACCTGACCCACACCTACTACGTCCACCACACAAAACATCATTCACACAACATGTGCTCCCTGTTTCACCATGTCACTCACATTACACAGGTGATGCTGGCTATGGATGCAAGTCCTGGCTACTGACCCCTCTGGCCAATCCCCAAACACATGCCCAGGAAAGCTACAACCAGGCTCATGCCAGAACCAGGAATGCTATTGAGCGGACATTTGGGCTCCTCAAGTCAAGATTCCGATGTCTGGACCACTCTGGGGGAGCACTGCAGTATGCACCGGCTAAGGTGTGTGACATCATTGTGGCGTGCGCAATACTGCACAATATCGCAGTGGACACCAGGCTGCTGGAGCACATCCCGGACCCCCCCATACAGGAAGTGCCCATGGACATCGGGCATGTGGAGGAGACCATGAGAGGGGCACAGATCAGAGACAGGCTCATCACGGAATACTTCACCTGTGAGTATAACACAGGCATGCAAACAATCCATGCAAGTCCCCCAGCAGTCCTGTGACACTAACCACACTGCACATTTTGTTCTGTCTCACCCCACAGGAACAGTGACACAGCACTGCACTGGCAGTGGACGTGGAAAATTGTGTGTGTGGACTCAGCAACCATCCTCCATTCCACTCTCCACGTTGACATACAGACCCCAAGGATATCACGCACACCCTCAGGAGAAACAAGGTACAACATATTACCCATGTTCATCACCTTACACGGCTTGATTGACAGCAACTAACTGGATATGCCATGATTAGAGCCTGAACAACCATGCTAGCCCAGTAGTGAAAGAGTATTATCTAATGATTTGCATGAGAAGGGACATCAGACTCAATATGGGACCTGTACTGTGCTACAGCTGAGAAGAGCAGCACAGGGGTGGATGTACAGTGGTATGGGCACACAATGTAGAGGTCATGAGACGTAGATCAGATTACCACGGACTCCATGCAGACCTGTGAGTGTGCAGACGTATGTGCCCCTGACATGAATACACACATCAACAAATGTGTCCTAACAGTTCCATGGAACAAATGACATTGGGCTGCCACTGTCACTTTCACAGTGGCAGCACAATGTCATTACTTCCATGGAGCTCTCAGAACACTTGTTAATGTGTGTATACATGTCAGGGGCACATATCCCTAGGACTGATGCACATGTCCTTAGTTCCCCACAGAATTGGTTACAGATGAGTACACAACACATTGTCAAGCAATGGTTTGTGCACTCACCTGTAACTGTGAAAACTGAGGGGATGAAAAAGACTAAATTGTTGTTGCTTGATGATCAGTTCAGGTCTACTGCTCCAAATCCTGTCCTCTTGTCCCGCAGGCATCCGTAACATGATCCATCCTTGAACTGAAGATCTTCCATGTGACTGGATTGATGTCTTGACAACACCTTCATGAAGATCACCCCTTGCTGTTTCTGGTGATGTTGTTGGTGATACAAAGTTTGACCTGAGGTTCACACAAACCTCTACTGGAACATTCTCATAGAGACACAGAAAACACTAATTCTTGAGTGTTGTAACCTGTACAGTCAGGATGCTCAGCTACAGAGTTGTCAAACCTCATGGACAACACATGAGCAGGGCAGCAGTGTTACTGAAGTATTACAATTTAGTTTCAAAGTACATTTAGTGTTCTCATACAGGTGTTCAATGCATATAGGCAATACACACACAAAACACATGTACATTCTAATGTACTTTGAGACACAATAAAGATGAACCATCACCATTCTATCTGTGTCTGTAGGAGGATATATTTGAGAACACATATGTCAATGTGTTACCACACCCAGGGTAGAGTATGCCCCATACATGGAAAGGCAACACCCACATCACAGGAGTCCACCACTTGTTTGCCAGTGACTGGACTCTGTGATGTATCAATGCAAACAGATGATGGTGGCAGTGATGCACCAATGTGTTGTGGGAGTGATGAAGAGGTGATACAGGGGACATACTTCCACAGTGAATACCTGTCCACAGTATCTGTATTGCTCAGTATAATCCATGTTCGGAGATTTTGCTCCACTTTGACATATCTCAGTACATGGGCTAACGAACAACCAGACTAAGTGGACATGTGTTATCACTGGTGAAGTCTGTTACACCCTTAGGGAAACAGCAACTCAACTTACAGGAGACCCCAATGCTCAGCCCAGGATATCAATGTGTGTGCTACACGTTGAAATCCTAGGTTAAAAACATTGGCTTCTTCAGTAAGTCAGTTGCACAATGAGTGTGTGAATCCAAGACAACATGGATACATGTCCCATTTATCTATCCTGCTTATAATGTCCCTGCTAAATCACAGAGCTGTTTGTCTGGTTATCCCATTAACCCACTGAGTGCAAGAGTGGTCCCCAACGCATTTCTTGACAATGCGTTGTCTACCACTCTGGCACTCAAAGGGTTAAACACAGCACATGATGTAGACAAATGTTCAGTGTTGTACAATTTGTTGTGCTAAGGGGTATGTTTTGTTGTTCAAATTCAACACACAACACCGCCATATAACACAGTGGTGTAATATGGCTCCAGGGATGTATTACAAGTTGAATTTGTACAACGGTGTGTGTGTGAACCCATGTTGTAGCATCCCACTAACATTTCACATAGGCAGAGGTTGTGTTCACTGCATTGTATGGCAATGCATTGGAGACAACCCTGCCACCCAATCCATAACAGAAGACACAACAGATCAGACTGGAATTAAAAAAAAAATGTTTTCTTTATTGAGGGGAAACTTAACAGGTTGGGCCTTTCATTTTTTCTTCTTTGGGTGGGGGGCCTTAGCCTGGGTGCCAGAGGTGGATGCCCTTGTGGATCTCCTGGTAACCCTCTGCCCCCTAGGTGTTGCTTCAGGGGTAACACTAGAGGGGGTGGTGGTTGCAGTAGACCCCTCAGTGGAACGCAAGTTCTCCCTCTCCATCCTCAGGTTCTCCCTGCGGTTTATCTCCCTCAGCTCCACAAGGACCTGTGTTAAAATGTCCATCACACCAGTCCTGAGCTGCTGGAGTAGTGTATTCCCCCTGGACACCTCCGACTCCAAACCTTGGATCCTGCTCTCCAATTGGACAATGTTCCTCCTGGATTGCCTCCTGCTCCTGGTGATATTGCTGTCAGTACTCCTGCTCGACCGGAGTAGTCTCCTCTGAAGGGCCATACACTCCGCCTCCATCCCTGTGAGGCGTGCGGTGCTGGAGGTGGATGTGCCCGGTGTCCCTGGTGCTGCTGTTTCTTCCTCTGCTGCTGAGGGTGCTGTTTCTTCCTCTGCTGCTGAGGGTGCTGTTTCTTCCTCTGCTGCTGAGGGTGCTGTTTCTTCCTCTGCTGCTGAGGGTGCTGTTTCCTCCTCTGCTGCTGAGGGTGCTGTTTCCTCCTCTGCTGCTGAGGGTGCTGTTTCCTCCTCTGCTGGAGGTGCTGTTTCCTCTGCTGCTGGAGGTGCTGTTTCCTCTGCTGCTGGAGGTGCTGTTTCCTCTGCTGCTGGAGGTGCTGTATCCTCTGCTGCTGCTGAGGGTGCTGTGGCTGCTGTTGGAGTGGCTGGTGCAGATGATGGGCATATGCCCACCACATCAAGTGATGCAGAGCTGCCCAGAGATGTGTGTGCTGGTGGAGGTGTGAATATGTCCCTGGGTAGGGGGCGCTGGGGCTCACCAATCAGGCCCAGGTGTGTGTAGTCCAGTGGCCAAGGGTCATATGGTGGCCACTGATAGGTGGTGGGACCCCACCTTGGATCATACCTTGGGGCATGCTGTGGAGCCATCCAGGAGGGTGGGTTGATCTGGGAGGCATATGGCCCATATTGGGTGTTGGCCACTGTCCCTGGCAGCCATTGCCTCCCTGGCGGTGGTGGTGCTGCTGATGGAGGGTAGTAGCTGGTGGAGGTGGATGGATGTGTCCACCTCTCCTCCTGTGGCATCCAGCCACTGTACTGGGGAGGTGCAGCTGGAAAGGGTGGTGCAGCCTGTGGTGGTGCAGCTGGAAAGGGTGGTGCAGCCTGTGGTGGTGCAGCTGGAAGGGGTGGTGCAGCCTGTGGTGGTGCAGCTGGAAGGGGTGGTGCAGCCTGTGGTGGTGCAGCTGGAAGGGGTGGTGCAGCCTGTGTTGGAGGGGATGGTGATGGTGGGTAAGGTGACCACCGGCTGGTCCCCTCCTCTGTGTCCTCCTCACTGGGGGGTGACATAGCCTCCTCCACTGTCTCCTGCTGGGCTTGACGGCCGTAAGCTGTGTGGAGGAAGAAGATGTTGTGATTAGTGACCTTTGCCATATGTTTGTGGAGACAATTCTACTTTGATATGTGTTGAAGAAAAATATATGTGTTTGTGTTAATCCCCCTGGGTAAACAAGGGTACTCCCACTGCTGAAAGGTGTTTGAGTTATTATGGGTGAAGGTTTCATTTTGAGGTGCAATATCACAGTGTCCAGAAATAGTACAGTGGGGCTGTTGCTACACCCTCCCATGTAGATATCTGGTCCCTGTACCAGAGCTGTCCATATGATTGTGTAGTAACAGCACCACTGTACAATATCAGGCCACTAGGATATTGCCCCTGACATATCCATGTCTGAGCTGTGATACCTTTTGCATCAACACACCTTTCAGCAGTACGAATACCATTGTTTAACTCGGGGGGGGGGGGGGGGGAGATCCAACAACATATATTTGTCTTCACAACTTGTAGGGATGGCTATCCCTCCAGGGGGGTGGCAAAGGTTAAGTCCACCTTGATGTCAGATTGTAGACATTGTGGGAACAGATGTTGTTCTCTGTTAGTCCTATCCCTCCTACCCTCATGGTTGTTCAGATAATGCTCTATGTGACGGATGTAGATTTCAGTCATTTGTCTACACGAGGGATTTTCAGCAGAGACAAAATCAACCCATTTAGAGAACAATACTTAATTGGAATGGTGTACAGGGTGTGCATGATTTACAAGCACACTCTGTGGACCATTCCAAAGAGGTATTTCTCTCTATATGTTGTGACTTTGGCTCTGCTGAAGAGCCTCCGTGTGGTCAAATGATGGATATCTTCACCTGTCACATGGAGCAATATCTGTATAACCATGAGTGTTGGAGGGATGGGACTTAGATCAAGACACATCTGTTAACGATGGCAATGATATGACATCATGATGACATTACCCATTGCTATCCCATTACAGTGACACACAAGTAGAAATGGTCATATATGTATGTGGATATGTACCCTTCATATGGATGGAGTAATATCCTTCCAAGATGTGATGCCAGAGAGCATTTCATTAGGTGTGATTGCCTTACTGGCTATATATGTGCACCCATCCAACCAGACATTGTATTGATATGATGGATATGAACATACCTCGTATATCCCATCTACGTAGGGTGTGATATACTATGTATGTGTATTTGGATGGTAGCAATGTAGGTTGATATGTGATGGGTGCACATATCTGGCCAGTAAGGCAATCACATCCAGTGAAGTGATCTCTGTGTTCACATCATGTTGGAACATATTTAGTAACATTTGAATCCTAAGGGCAACAATCCAGCCAGTAGTGAGGGATATCTTTGATTGAGGCCTGTTTTTTTGTCTGTGTATGAGCCCATCCATCCTTCTGTGTGAGGCAACCGTACTCAGTCCTAGATATCCATCAGTCATGGCCTGTTGGTGACCAAGGTACAATGTTTGCTATTTGTTTCCCATATGTATCCTGCATAGAGATGCTGGTGTACCATCGATCCATGGCATCAGCACCCCTGTGGATCCATGTGGGAATCAGATATGGGATATGTCATTTCAAGTCAGAGTAAATGATTGCAGCCACAACACCAATGCCTACTTTTTCCTGCTTGAATTCTGTAAAATAGTTTTCGGCCTGTGTGTTGCACCTACAAGCATTTATTCTGTGTGACACTGTGATGTGTGATCTGATGCCCCCTTTTGTGATTCAGTAAGCGGTGATGTTGAACCGATGACATGAACATGATGGTGACTTCTCCAGTGATCTCCTTTCCCCATTTCCAGTGTTTTCCATGGAGTCTGTACAATGGGACCCTATGAACTTGATTCTTGTTTTGGCATATTCTCCATGGACTAACACTGGTACTGGTGAAGTGAGGGTGTGTGAGGGTTACTTTGTGTCCACCATGTGTTTGTCACCGCTTAGTGAATGTCCCCTGTGTAGCATGTGATCGTTGTCCTATTGACTTGTTTGTTGTCAGGTTAACCCCTTGAGTCCCAGAGGGGTTGCCAATGCATTGTTGATCGATGCATTGATGATCCCTCTAGCACTCAAGGGGTTAGGGTGGGGGTGGGGACATGGGTGACATTGTGTGTGAACAGTGATGATCTATGACAGTCGACAATTTGAAAATGAAGGTTTGTGTATTGTGTGTAATGAGCACAGCGACAGGAGGGTTGAAGTAGGACTTTGACAGGTTTGTCCCAAGTTGGACGTTGCCATTTGTCCAGGTGTTGTGTCCTTTTTTTAACCCTCATGGTGCTGTGTTGGTGCAGTTGTATGGCTGAGTGATGGCCATGTGTTGAGGTGTGAGTGTGTGTGCAGCTGGTGTTGGTTGCTGTAGTGTGTTGTTCTGTAGTGTTGCACTTACCGGTAGTGTGGAGGCTCCTCTCATCCCCAGTGTCAGTTCCTCCCACGACTCCCTCGATCATGGTCGGGGACATGTTCTGCCGCACCATCTCCTCCCAGCCGCAGAATGTGATGGGCACAGATGGGCCACCTCCGGTGCCTCGGGCTTGCTTGGCCATGTCAGACATCTTGTTCTTGACCACCCTCCGGCAGTCGCCCCATCTCTTCTTCACAGACTCCACGTCCCGCCTGCATGTTGCCACCGCGTTCACCCGGCTGCAGATCTGGTTCCAGGCTGCCTTCCTCCGCGCTGCCAGGCCAGGGACCTTTGCCGTCGGGTGGAGAACACTCTGCCTCTCCAGGACAGCTTCCACAAGAGCCGTGTTCTCCTCCTCACTATATCTGGGATCCCTGATCCTGCCCTCATCAGCTCCGGCATGGGAGGATTCAGAGCCGGAGTGCCCTGCCTGGTCTGACCCTGCCTGTGTGGGGTGCTCCCCAGGAACTACCCCTCGTCCCACTGCAGGTTCTGTCCCTGTCCTGCGTGTTCCTGCTCTGGTGGGCCTGGTCCCCCTCCGCCCTGCGGATCTCCCTCTCCCACCCCTGCTCTGCTGAGGGATCCCCTCCTGACCTTCCTCCTCCTCCACTACTCTCCCCATCCCTCTCTCCTGTCCTCCTCTCCTTGCCATCACTCACCCAGTCACACCCAGGCACTCCCACAGGCCCTCACAGACACACTCGATCCAGTCACTCTCTGTCACACACTTTCACTCCCAGATTCACACTGTCAAAATAAAAAGTAAAATGTGTAAGGTGTTATAAAATAAAAGGACTATGTGTATGTATGTGTTTGTGTTTGTATGTGTGTATGTAATATGTGCAAAGATGTGCTATGTGTCGTATTCTGTGCAATGCTCTCCTCTCTCCAAACTCAAAAACTCCTCTACCTCCAATGAACGCGCCTCTCTCCCTCTCTCTAATGACTATCCTCCGCTCCTGGGTCCTGATATCTGGCTCTGAAGAACTCGATAACAGACAGTGTGTGGCGGTTATTTTTGGGTATATATAGGTGTATTTGAAGTTATTTGATACATTGGGCCTTTGGGATTGGATGTGTGTTTGAATTTGTTTTGGCATCAATCAGGGTTGCTTGACAACGGCAGCCGTTATGTTACATGTTGTTTGGAGCTCAGTTATCGTGTGATTTGTCCGCCCGTTGTGCATTAACATGAGCGACAACGGGTTTTGTGTTACGTGTTTTTTGTGTGCCTACGCTCGATAGCTATTCTTGTAGAGTAGCTATTGAATCTGCCGTAACTCCTGTATTATTTGCGAGCGATGTGCCTTTTTCACTTAGCGGCTGGTTTAACGGTTGCCTTTAAATCGAGCCCTAAGGATTCAGAAGCAGTTTTATCAAGAGGAGTAAGGTGAGCTTCCTTAAGATACCTATCTACTAGTTGAGAATGATCTAAGGGATGGGGAGAAGACTTTGCAATATTATATAAAGACAAGTAGAACGAGCGAACAGTGTCTGCTATTTCTGGTGAAGAATGTGCCAAGTAGCCGTCAGAGGACTTAACAGAAGAAATATAGTGAGTTTGGAGGAGAGCTCGTAGTTGTCTAGCTAGGAACCGTCCTGCTTTGTTACCGTGTTCAAAGTAATTTTGTCGTACTTTGAAAAATGTTCGTTCCACTTTCGCCTGTAGAAGAAGGGTTAATCTCAAGTGTAAAGATAACAATGTGGGCAGTGAAGCGGACACCTGTATTACTCTTTTTGCTACTTTTTTGCATTATTGGTGAGTTCAGTTTATACACTTTATTTATATTTGATATCACTATAAGTAATTTCAGTAGATATTTTTATTATTTTTCAGATTATTAGTCTATTTGCACTTAGAATTAGAGATTTCTGGTCATTTATATTATCCTATTTTACTGGGATTTATTTAAAGTATATTGCTACCATTACTGATTTATACTTGTTATAATGTAGGCTGTGTTCGCACCACTGGATTCTGGTGTGAGTGCCTTTCTAATAGAGCTGTTTTAGGGTGGTAAACATGAGGGGGCATTTCTTTCTTTGTTTCCCTCTCCTGTTTCCCACCTTTTTAGTGTAATATGACTTTTTTGCTCTTAAGTGCACAACCTTAATATTAGAAGTGTTTACGGATGTAGCAACTGCACTAGTCTAGTGCCTATCTATTTTGTCTATTATATCAAGAATGGGGTTCAGACAATATATGGGTATTTTTACAGCTACCACTGGGATGGTTGGAGTGTAAAGCTACCAGTGGACATTTGAAAAGTATGGGGTGTCTGACAGTGAATGTGTGCTTGTATAGTTACCACTTAAAGAATAGAACAAGACAGGGCTATCAGATAATGTATATGTGGGTACGTGACTGTCAGTGGTCAGTAAAATATCACTCGTTTCCCCCTGCTGCTTCTCTCACTGACTCATTGACCCAGCCTTTACTCTCTCTTTGCCTTTAACATCCACTTTCTCACTTCCCCTCAGACTTCAGTCTCTCACTACTTCCAGCTTCCACTCTCTCACTGCCTCCAAACTCCACTCTCTCATTACTCCCCAGCCTCCATTCTCTCATTGTCCCACCAGCCTTCAATATCTCCCCTCCAACCACACTCTCTCTCAACTCAGCCTCATGCTCTCTCTTTATTGTGCTTCTATGTCTTTTTCCATCTATATCTTCTCTTTTACTCCTCACTACCATCCTTTCAGCACTGCCATTCACTCTATATCTCCTTCTGAAGGGACTCTCAACTATCTTTTTACCCTCTCTCCTCCCATTAAGGACCTTTCTGTTTCTATTACTCTCCCTCCCATCCTCCTATCCACTATATAATTGTGTTTGTTTCACCTCCTCTTAAGGGCCACACCATAATAATTATTTTCTTTGTAACAATAAGTACTTTTAATGGTTCCTTGAGTGGTTATATTAGAGAATGAGACTGCAGCCTGGACGGATCAGTCATTTTTCACATTCTTTTTGGTTTATTGCAATCCTGTTGGTACTTTGTAGTACATTATATTAATGGGCAGTGTACTGAACAGACCATGCTATTTTGTTGCTCTTGTACACATTTTGGACTGAGGGAGAAGTTTCTATTATTTTTTCCTAAAATCTTATTCCCTGTGCCTTCTCAAAAGACAACCCTCCATATAAAATATTACTTTTATTAATCTTATTATTTTAATTCTTGTAAATGTAATATATTGATATTCATCTGACCCACCATACCCAGTTACGAACTGATGCAGGAAGTGACATTATTATGAAGAGTAAATACACTGGGAGCCTTAGGTACAAAATAAGAGAAGAAATTCTGTGGCAAAGCAATGTCAGCATTGGGACCAAATAAGAACTTCCATTTATTTAAAAAATATATATATATGAATTCTTTGTGCATTAACCCTTTGCTGATTAACTAATGACTTGATCAAGTCTAGTCCTCGCTCATTCATCAATGACAGAGGGCCCTTTAGATTTGCCAGTTCCATCTCCCTGCTATGGAAATACAATTGATCATTGTTGAATACCCTAAGGCATCCATCAGTGATTGCAGAGAAGGTGCATCTGATACGCTACTCTTATCTCCATGTGAAGAATCCTGTCCAAGTTATTAACCATCTTAGTTACCAGAAAAAAGTCAGGAATAAAGTTATCAGTACTTGGATGATTCATCAATGCAAACCATACAGTTTTATTAGTTGAATGTTTTTCTTTTTTGCAATAATGAAGAGGGTACAGATAACAACAATGTGTGTGCATGTCGCTTTTATCTTCATAATGGTCTTGTTAGGTAGTCATTCAGAGACGAGGCTCATTTGCAATTTTCTGGTAAAACACATTGCCCTTTACTGTTAAGCACATAGCCACTGAAACATCTGCAAGTTGGTTTACATACTGATAGGCAACTTGTGCCCCGGGGTTTGGGCTTCCCACAAATTGAAGGACAGGATGAGCCACAGCTATTATAAGTGCCATTTCCACACTCTCCTGTCAATCAGAAAAGAAATAAAGAGAGACAGTCAGTGAGAAAGAAGGAGTAAGGAGAGTAAGCAGCTTTACTGTAAAACATACAATAACTTCTATATTAGAGGTGATCAATTTTCAGACCTCCAGCTATTGGGACTGTAATTTTCATCATCCCTAACCAGCCAACAGCTGGGAATGATAGAAGTTTTGGTCCCCAACAGCTGGAAGTCTGAAGATTGATCATTCCTGCTCTCTATGGTATGAATGAGCAATTTCAGTGTTTGTTTATATCAAAATAATTGAGACAATGAATAAATCCATTGTACCTTTGTTTATTCTAATGGGTCAAATGGAGCTAACTTGTCTAATAAAAACATATGTTATATTTATTTTCCTGTTGAGTCAAGTAAGCGTATTCTCAGTGATGGGAGATTTCAATTCAAAAAGTTATTACAGTTCAGAATTATCTTTTATAATGAGTCACATAGTAAGAGATTGGAACAGAAGTGTGATTTTTTTTTAAACAGAAATTTTTATTAAAAGTATTGCAATATGAGATAAAGAAAGAGAATAAATAGCATAAGTTTACTTAAGAGTCTTACATAGAGATAAAGAAATAGTGTGTCTGACCAAAGGATGAAGGAAACAAATTAAACAGAAGTGTGATTTGGTGAACACATTAAAATAGAAAGTTTAATGTAAAAGCGTGATGTTTAAGTTGTAATACATTTAATAAAGTATCTCACAGTGGCGGACGAACCCTGGCCTTTCAATGTGAAATGCCATAAAACAATAGAAATAGAGAAATTACAAATGTACTAACTTTCAAATTCTGTTTGCTATGGGGATTTTGATCCTAGTTGGGACCATTATTGCATCCTTTTTATACATGCCAGGATTCAGCCAGGAGTATTATCCATCTTAGTAAGCAGGGAGAATTGCACAACCAACTCTGCATAAACCCTGGGACACTGGAAACATCTCCAACACTATACATTGCACTTCTTTGTACAATGTTTTTATGAATGTTGACTGATGTTGTTTTGTTTGATCTACATCTCTTCACAAACAATCGAGAAATTATACAATATCTTCTGATTATTAGACCCTTAAAATGACATCATAGATTGATTAAGCTCACTGAACACAGTGAATGTGTCCCTCATTGTACCTCAATGCATTGCAGATATCTCTAGCATTCTAGGAGTTAAATAACCCCCACAATGAGCAAAAGTAAGTATAAATGATAACAGCAGTTTCTTACCAAGAGAGAGACCCAATTCGCTTAACAAAACTAGACTGAAAACTGCAAAGAAGAGAAAAGAAAGTATTACGTTCATCTCCTCAATCAATTAGAGCAGTAAACATGTTTATGAAAAAAAAATATTGCTGGTCTTTTCCTGCTGATACTCTTACTGCTGGGAAATGCATACTTCCAGAGTTATTATAGTTTAATCTCTTATTTTTATACATTATCAGTGCCCTCTAGTGGTCATATTCTAATTACTTCTTCTGTTGCATTTTCTGGGAGGGGTAAGTCACTGACAAACAGTTTGTCAGTTTGAACTGTCAGTAAGTATTGATGCTTTTGCAATTTCTGACTGTTTGAACTTGAACAATTATAACTTTGAATAAAATAAGTAGCAGCAGTGGTACTGCTTCTGTTTTACTCAGCAACATATAGGCTTTCATAAAAAGTTAATTGTGCCTTTAAGCTTGTGTTGCTTCTTATTGCATTAGCATAATCTCTATTAAGTAAGGGAGTAATATAAAATCAAACAAATATTTTTGCTGCTTCCTTCAAAACCTGTGCCACGAGGAAAGGAGTGTCTCTGATTAATAGCCAACTTGTACCTGGTGCCAGGCTCAGAAGACTCTGAGAATAGCATTCTTTGCAGTTTCTCAGAAATTTATTTTCTTTTTAGGGCGCATCCATAATTCCAAGTATATATATCCAAATGTTAAAACCCCCATTTGGTATATTGTAGAGACAAGTATCATTATTATCATTTGCATCCAGTGCCATATAAAACATCCAAAAAATGTTGTTTAAACCTTTCAGTGCCAGAGGAGTATCCAATTTATTGCAAAGCAATGCTTTTGGCTACTCCTCTGATGAAGTGAATCTTTTTCCTTAGAGCATATCAGGGCCCTGTGTTCAAAACACAGCTAGCAGTTCCCCAAATCCCCATTTATTTAAATTAGTGTGACGGCCCGGCAGGGTCCTTGGGTATTTGCAAAACAGGAGCCCAGGTGCAGCGGACAGCGGGTAGAGGCACCGGAGTAATCCAGCAGGATAAGACAGAGGCAGGACTGTAGATGGGTCAGAGGTCAGGGCAGGCGGCAGCACAAGCAGAGTCAGAGACAAGCCAAAGGTCAGGGCAGGCGGCAACACAAGCGGAGTCAGAGACGAGCCAAAGGTCAGGGCAGGCGGCAACACAAGCGAAGTCAGAGACGAGCCAAAGGTCAGGGCAGGCGGCAACACAAGCGAAGTCAGGAAACGAAGCAGGATCAGGAACCAGGCTATCAGACAGGACTGTAAGACACAGGTAAGCGCAGCAAGGCTACAGAACAACTGAGCAAAGACTGGAGGGAGAGAGCAGACTTAAAAAGGGAACAGACAGTCACATGACCTGGGGAGCACCACTAGTGGAAAAGACACTCCTACTCTACCATAAGCCTGCCCACCAGCTCATTCATTAGCCTCAGTGGACACAGCTGACATGTCTCCCGCATGTGGGGAACCACTGGAGGCATCAGAGGGCGGTGAAGGGACCCAGGATAGAGGTTGCATAGCCGGCCAACCATGCATGCGCCGAGAGGCAAGGACCGCGGCGCTTAGAACCCGGAAGCGCCGCGGCCGCCTTGATCCCAGCGTGGAAGCCAGCCGACTCTGCAGACGCCGTGGGTGCCTGGACCGGGTAGGAGACCGTCGGCCATCGTGACAGAGCCCCCGCTGCAGACGCGACCCCAGGGCGCGACCCGGGGATGGACGACCAGGATGACGTCTGTGAAAAGCCCTGACTTTAGCAGGGGCGTGTACGTCCCTGGCCGGCTCCCAGGACCGTTCCTCTGGGCCGTAACCCTTCCAGTGTATCAGATATTCTAACCTGCCGTAACGCCTCCTGGAGTCTAAGATCTCTTGGACTTCAAGTATTCAAGGTTACGGTGGTCCGTATACACTGTAACGGGTAGAGAAGCCCCCTCCAGAAGATGGCGCCACTCCCCTAGGGCACATTTGATAGCGAGCAGTTCCCTCTCTCCGATGTCGTAATTTTTTTCTGCTGATGATAGTTTGCGTGAATAGAATGCTACCGGGTGGAGGCGGTCATCTTTATCACCTCTTTGAGACAAAACCCCACCCAGGGCCAATTCCGAGGCGTCAACTTCCAAGTAAAAGGCTTTGGAAACGTCTGGTTGCACCAAGATAGGGGCTTGGGTAAACAGACCCTTAAGTCTGTCAAAGGCCGATTGTGCCAGAGGTGTCCAGGAGAATTTTTCACATGTCTTAGTGAGTGACGTAATCGGAGCACAGACTCGGGAGAAGTCCCGTATGAACTTTCGGTAGAAGTTTGCAAACCCCATGAAGCGTTGGACGGCTTTCCGATCTTTGGGGATAGACCACTCCAAGACTGCCTTCACCTTCCGGGGATCCATTTGAATGTGGCCTGGCGTAAGTATATAACCTAGGAATTCAACGGTGGTAGTATCAAAGACGCATTTTTCAAGCTTGGCGTATAGGCCGTGCTCCCGAAGACGCTGAAGGACCTGGCTGACATGACAAGTGTGTTGGTCCGGGGAATCGGAGAAGACCAGAATATCATCTAGATAGATCACTATGAAGGTGTCAAGAATATCCCGGAAGACGTCGTTCAAGAAGTGTTGAAAAGAGGCGGGTGCGTTACACAGCCCAAAGGGCATGACTAGATATTCAAAATGCCCATACCGGCTCCTGAAGGCTGTCTTCCACTCATCCCCGCCTCGGATGCGCACCAAGTTATAGGCTCCTCGAAGGTCAATTTTAGTGAAGATAGCGGCACCTCTCAACCTGTCAAGCAATTCCGGGATCAACGGGAGTGGATATCGATTTTTGATGGTTATGTTGTTAAGGGCTCTGTAATCTACGCAGGGGCGTAGACCCCCGTCTTTCTTGCCAACGAAGAAAATGCCCGCTCCGGCCGGTGAAGTAGAAGGCCTGATGAAGCCTTTGGCCAAGTTGTCAGTGATGTATTCTTTCAAGTACTTGAGTTCAGACTCTGCGAGTGGGAATATACGCCCAAACGGAATCGGAGCCCCAGGAAGTAGGTCGATGGGGCAGTCGTAAGGACGTCTAGGAGGTAGTTTGTCCGCATTTCTCTTGTTAAAGACATCCCTGAAGGCTTCGTACTTGGATGGTAGTGCAGGAACAGAAGTGACGGACAAATGAGGGACTGAATGGGTTACCTGAACCCCAGAGGAGGCAGTGAATGTGAGAGTACCCTTGCTCCAATCAATGGCGGGGTTATGGGTGCGGAGCCAGGGCAGACCGAGAATAAGTGGAAAGAGGGGAGAAGGTACCAGGTCCAGACAGAGCACCTCTTCATGCCGGTCACCAATGAGGAGACGAACCGGAGCTGTTTCATGAAGGATAGGACCGGTCTTTATCGGTGTGCCATCCACTAGGTATAACAGCAAGGGGTATGGCTTTTTTCGGGTTGGAATGTTCCATTTCTGGGCCAGGGCTTGGTCCAAGAAACACCCGCTGGCTCCGGAGTCGATGACGGCTGAGGCGGTGTGGAGCTCATCGTCCCACTGCAGAGAAAGAGAAACAGATAAGTAAGTTGTGAGCGTAGGGGTGGCCATGTTCCAGATGTGATGTGTAACAGGTTTCTTACCCGGAGGCGTGGAAGGACGTACTGGACATGTCCGCAGCATGTGACCGGGCTTTCCGCAGTATAGACAGAGGCCTTGGGAACGACGTCTCATACGTTCTTCTTTGGTAAGGGGGCGTCGGACGAGGCCTATCTGCATTGGTTCGTCAGTCAGGGAAGCAGGAGTAGAAGAGGTAGCAGCCTCTGGTGGGGCAGAAAACCGGCTGGATGTGTGAAGCCTCTCCAGCCTCCTCTCGCGGAACCTACGATCAAGTTGAGTGACTAGTAGGATCAGTTCTTCTAGAGAGGGAGGCATACCCACCCGGGCTAACTCGTCCTTGAGGTGTTCTGAGAGTCCTAGGCGAAATTGTTCTATCAATCCGGTCTCATTGAGTCCAGTATCGGGAGCGAGTTCACGGTATTCTGTAATGTAATCCTCTACAGGTCTTCTCCCTTGATGCAGGGAGCGTATAGCTGTCCGGGCCGCGGAGGACCTCAAGGGGTCATCGTACAGGATTCGCATAGCATCGGTAAAGCGAACCCAAGAGTCTAACTGAGGGCTGTTGGAATGCAGTAGCTGATGTGCCCAGACCTGTGGTGGCCCTGATAGCAGCGCGATGGCTGTCCGGACCCTGATGAAGTCATTTGGATAAGTACGAGGCTTCAGGGAAAAGAGCAATTCACAGGCGGTGATGAATGTCCTGAAGTCAGATCTCTTGCCTGTGAACTTGTCGGGCATAGGAATGGCTGGTTCGGGTGCCGGAAACATCTGAGGGCGCGCTGCAGGTGGAGGTGATGGTGGGAGGGGTACAGTCTCCGCTCTTTGTCTCTCATGGAGCATAGTGGCATGACTGGCCTGAAGTTCTTGGAAAGACTGCGTAAGAACGGTCACCTGGTGTGTTAGCGCAGTGAGCGCTTCCGCTATCTCTGCGGGCTCCATATATAGAGGCTCAGTTGTTATGTGACGGCCCGGCAGGGTCCTTGGGTATTTGCAAAACAGGAGCCCAGGTGCAGCGGACAGCGGGTAGAGGCACCGGAGTAATCCAGCAGGATAAGACAGAGGCAGGACTGTAGATGGGTCAGAGGTCAGGGCAGGCGGCAGCACAAGCAGAGTCAGAGACAAGCCAAAGGTCAGGGCAGGCGGCAACACAAGCGTAGTCAGAGACGAGCCAAAGGTCAGGGCAGGCGGCAACACAAGCGAAGTCAGAGACGAGCCAAAGGTCAGGGCAGGCGGCAACACAAGCGAAGTCAGGAAACGAAGCAGGATCAGGAACCAGGCTATCAGACAGGACTGTAAGACACAGGTAAGCGCAGCAAGGCTACAGAACAACTGAGCAAAGACTGGAGGGAGAGAGCAGACTTAAAAAGGGAACAGACAGTCACATGACCTGGGGAGCACCACTAGTGGAAAAGACACTCCTACTCTACCATAAGCCTGCCCACCAGCTCATTCATTAGCCTCAGTGGACACAGCTGACATGTCTCCCGCATGTGGGGAACCACTGGAGGCATCAGAGGGCGGTGAAGGGACCCAGGATAGAGGTTGCATAGCCGGCCAACCGTGCATGCGCCGAGAGGCAAGGACCGCGGCGCTTAGAACCCGGAAGCGCCGCGGCCGCCTTGATCCCAGCGTGGAAGCCAGCCGACTCTGCAGACGCCGTGGGTGCCTGGACCGGGTAGGAGACCGTCGGCCATCGTGACAATTAGGTTTTACCTCCTTGAATGCTAGAGAGGTTCCCAGCATATTGTGTAACAAAACATAGGATACCTCTCTAAAATCCAAGGGATTAAAATGTGCAGTCATAAAAAGTAGAGAAGCAGGCACTCACTATCATTAAAACATGTTTTGGGGTTTTAATGCACATTCTGTCAAAATGCTGGCATACAGACAGAACAGGATAGTGGGTGATGCAACATACACTCTTAAGCGGTCAGCTGGTTTACACCACCATTCTGCCACTTAATCTAGATGATACTGAGTTGTCCTACACTGTAGTATGATGTACGTGTGCCAGCACTTGACCAGAATGTGCAATAAATCCAAGTTTTGATAATGGTGAGTGTCCACTTTGCATTCTTTATGGATATTTGAGGTGTGTTACACAACTCTGGTTGGGAGAGCAAATTGCTCAGTTAATTGTTATTGATGTACAGTGTCAGTTATATGTTGGGTTCAAGATCTGTTCAGCATTTTGTTTTAATATATCCCTTTGAGTGCCAGAGAGGTATGCAACGCATTGCAAAGCAATTCGTTGCGTACGTCTATGGAACTCAAAGGGATATAGTAAATACCTGCTGCAAATACTGCCCCCCAGACTTTCTGTAACTTCCCTTCCATACTTTTTCTTTCACTGTGTTTGTGAGTGCATGTGTGTGTGTATGTGTGCATGTGTGCTTGTGCATGTGCATTTGTTTATGAGTACATGGGTGCGTGTGCATATGCAAAAGCATGTATGTGTGCTTGTGTTGTGCATGTGTTTGTACAAGTGAGCATGTGCAGTCAGCATTAATAAACTATAGTTTCAGTCTCACCTAGTGTTAGAGCCACAGCTGTGCTTGAACGCATCATTTTGATGATATAGGTACCTAAAATGGACCAGATGAATCAATACCATTCGTGTAAAACAGATATTATTCCATTTTCGTGGCAACTGTCACCATAGTGTGTAACTTATTTGAACCAAATTCAGATAAAACTCTACTTTAGCTCTAAATGGGGCATATGTATAATGATAAAAAAGGAACTTATTTGGAGGAAACTCATTTCACCATAATAAACAACTAAAAATTCCCATGCTATTTTGCCTTTATACATTTGCCACAATGTGTCAGATTAACCATCTGGATCCTTGAAAGGCAATGGGGGAGATGCACTAAAGGGTGATAAAGAGGTGATAAAGTGGAAATAACTTCTCCAGTGATATCACCTCTCCAATTCCAGTGTTATTCCATGGAGCCAATGCACTAACATTTCTTCAGCTTTGGAGATCTTAGTGCATAGGCTCTATAGAAGTCATCTCCACTTTATCTCCAGTTTATCACCTCTTTATCACTGCTTGGTGAATCTCTCCCATAGTGTTTCAGATCTTTTAGCCTGCAAAATGTTAGTAAATGGCTTTTGAAATACAGAACACCAAAAAAATATCAGTTATAATTGTGTCTGAAATATTTAATAAAATTAGATAAAGAGTTTTTATTAAAAAAATGCTGGAAGCACTGGCAGAAAAAAATAAGGTATCATAACATGCATAACTGGATTAAACCTTTAACCCTTTGAGTGCCAGATGGGTATGCAACACATTGCTTTGAAATGCATTGCATACTCTGACATTTAGAGGGTTAAACACACTGGACCTTATGATACAGGCAACATGGAGTGGTTCTGGAGCAAATGTGCTGCACCACAGGGTTGAAAAATTCTGCATAATCCAATTGATTTAAATGGGATTTTAAACCCTATGAATTACAAAAATGCCACCAAAGTACTGTTTTCACTGCTTTGGAGACTTATGCCACTTTCAAGGCGGTTAAAACCCATTTAATGCTCTGAGCGCCAGCAGGGTATCCAACATATTGTGTTGCAACTAATATAATTATTTATGTATTTATTTATTTATTTATAAAGTGCCAGCAGTTTCTGGAAAAGCTACAATAGAATTGGGTTACAAAGAAGTTGCCGTCCATGAGGTATATATAAAAGGCATACAAATATTAGACAAATAATTTGAGGGCCCTAAACTAAATGCTATCCCTGAACCTAAACACTGGTCTGTAACTCTAATACTATCACTAATTCCAAACTGTAATACTATCCCTAACCCTAACCTCTAACATAAAGGCAAAATCTAATTATATATGTAACAGTATCTAACCATTATCCTTATACCTAATTCTAAAATGTAACCTTAACAATAACTTCAACTACTTAGTTGCCACTGCTGCTGCTCCAATTCAAACATTTGTAGGTAAGAAAATTATCATTGCTTACTATGTATTCTCCTATGGGAGCTAAGTAAAAAACCTGCACTTTCCAGTTCTAGCACAACTCCTAGTCTATCAGCTGTTTGGAGGGGGTAGAACCCCCATCAGTGGAACCAGAAGTATGTAGCTCTCAGCCACAAAAATAGTGGGCTGTGTGCATAGCCTCCATAGTGTCTCTGCCAAGTTTTTGATCTTGCACTGAAGGTCTGAAGGACAGAATTGTACAGGCCAAGAGACTGAACTGTGAGAACATGTTCCAGACCCCCTTTCTGCTGACATGTTGGTCTGCTGGGGCTCATAATGCACCCCTGGCTTTATCAACAGGTCTAATCCCAGAGGAGCAGACCTGCTGATTGGGCACTCTCTGGGTGATAGTTGTTCTTTAAGCCAATGGTATATAAAACAGATGACAGACTTTATCACTTTGAATGAGGTTAACCACATAAACGCTCTGTTGATAAACAGTTAAAAACCTCTTATTATGTATTATTTCTCTAGGTACATTTCCCTTTAAACTATTTCCTTAAACAAGAGTATCATACTTACACCTTTAAGGGCCAGGGGGGTGAGCAACACATTGTGAAGTAATGTGTTGTACACACATCTGATCCTTAAAGGATTAAAAAAATGTTGTTGATGTGCTAATGGGCATCACCAACTATAACAAGCTTTTTTTCTGTAAGGCCAACACAGCAATCAATATTTTGCTCTACACCTGAAACAAATACCAAAATTCTACTTTGCTTCAAATACTTACCACTATAGAAACAAAAGTACCCTACTCACTTCTTCTGAGTTCTTCCTCGAAAATCATCTCACCTGAAGGATTTATATGCCTAAAGGAAGTTATGTGGGTGTGGAACAAAAATAATTCATTTTTAAATACAGGCCAATTAAGTAGGACAGTTACGAAACATTTGTAACCATGTAGACATAGTGTTTTGTGATGTAAATTCACTGGAAACAATATAGATTGTCATGTTGTAACTAAATTATGTTCCTTTAGTTACATCTATATTACAGGATAGTTCCTTGAATAAATCAGTCATGGAAACCAAAAATAACTGCTTAACAGTGTATCTGCTTGTAACCTTTTTCCCATCTTTTATCTGGCACTTTGATCTACTTCTGGCTTTTGAGGACCCTGAGGCTCTGAGGTAGTCCGTATAAGTATGCCATTTCTTCAACAAGCAAAACAGGATACTATAATGCACAATGCAGCAGAGATGTAAAGAAGAGTATGGGAGTTTCTTTCCATACCCCCATTCTGTGATAAAGAGGTGATAAAATGGAAATTACTACTCCACTGATGTAACATCTCCATTTCCTATCTTATTCTGTGGAGTCTATGACCTAAGATCTCTCCCACTTGTGAAATCTTAGTGCACTAGTTCCATAGAATAAAATAGGAATTGGAGAAATGATATCAATGGAGAAGTCATCTCCACATTATCACCTCTCTAGAACCCCTTCGTGCATCTCCATCTAGGGGAGAAAGAAGTGATAAAATGGATATAATTCTCCAATGATATCACTTTTCCAGTTACTATATTATTCTGTGGAGGCAATGTACAAATATTTCTCCACCTTTGGAGATCTTAATGCATTAGTTCTATAGAGTAACACAGGAACTGGAGAAGTAATATCACTGGATAAGTCATCTCCTCCTTATCCTCTCTTTATCACCCCTTAGTGCATAACCCTCCAGGGCTTCCTTATCTTGTATACAGGAATCTTCCTGCATTTTTTTAAACAGTCAGCTCCCTCTCCTAATGAGGCTCATCCCTTTAATGATCAGATATATTTTAAAATGTATAGTATAATTTTAGCTAGCTACCCATCCACTACACACTAACTCTAACAGAAGGGCTCTTTCTGGTTCTAAACTAGCTTTGCCATTTTGACATCACTCTACAGCAATGGTTCTTAACCCGCACCCTCAGAGCCTACATACAGGCCATGACTTGTGAATTTCCCTGCTAGAGCACAGGCATGTTGATCAGAGTCTCATTCAATTTGATTAACTCACCTGTGTTTTAATAAGGAAATCATCAAATGCTGGCCTGTTAGTGGCCACTTAGGGCATGGGTTGAGAACGTCTGCTCTACCTCTATCAGCACTTTCTTCTATAAACTTTCAGTACCTCCCCTGTATACTGCATATTAAGTGCAAGGCAAAAGAAAATGTCTCTGTCTATGGGCTATATGAACCTTGGAATCTCATGATTAGGAGTGAGTGAAAAGTGAGAAAAATTTCCCGCATGACTTTTTGCGAAAAACAGATGATTTTACTCTTTTTTTCATCAAAGTTTTCTCCTTTACTTCATAAAAAATGTTTCTACTTTTTGCTTATTCCACTAAATTTTTGACATTCTCCAACACATTTTTCTTCTATTCTAACACATTTTTCACTTATTCAACATATTTTATCCAATTCCAACACATTTTTTGTCTGTGTTTCCTAAGGTGCAGCATTTTCCAGTACAATATTACTTCTTCTGAGGGCTATAGTGGAGAAATAAGTTGCTGAAAGTCAAAGTTGTGAATCCTATAGCAACATATACCTTGAAAAATGTGTTAGCATGCAGATTGATGATGTCAAGTGATAAAAAAAAATAAAGCACAACTTACAATGTGGCAGATGTGAATGGTAGTGGTAGAAGGGGACTAGTGTGGAATGATTGGTGGGACCTTGGCAAACTGCATTCGCCTGGTAGGAGAGGGATCAACATAATTTATTGCACACGCTACAGCAACTGTTTTTGAAATACAATTTTACTCCCTCGTTTCTACACTGCTCCACCTTCCCCCCTACCCCCTTGTGTGTTTGCTGGACATTACTGAACTACTGTGTGTGTTTTTACTCTCTACAGTACACAGCTGATTGAGTGTGATGTTTTGCCTTAGCCCTACACAAAATGTTCAATGTCATTTGCTGTCTATAAAGTCTGCCTCTTCCACACAACTCACATCAGGCTCCCAGTCGGCTGTCTGTTACCTAGTATATTTTTTGTTTAATTACTTATGTTTTTTTTTATTTAATTTTTTCATTTATTTAGTTTCTTAACTTGTCCACCCTATCTTTTCACAGTCAGTCCAAAAAAATCCTAACTAGTAAACAAAATCACAACTTAATTTCTCCAGACTTCCCCAGCACAAAGATGACAAAAGCAAAATCACTAAGCAAATAAGTAGGGATGAGCAAAAATTTTCATCTCAAAGTGAAATCGGCGAATAATGGCACTTTCCGCTTGGCAAAAAATTTCCAGCGAAAAGTGCAGTTTTTTCAGCCTTTTCCGCCCATTGAAATCAATGGGAAGAAAAATATTTCTACACCAAACAAAAGTTTTCTACAGCCATATAAAAGGTGTCAGGCTCTCACAGCAGCCATTCTGTGTTTGTGAGAGGAGAGAGCAGCATGTTTTTTAGCTAGAGGAGATAGGCAAATAAAGGGGGAACTGAAGTTTAGTTTAGGAAGCCATTTAGGTAGGACATTTGTTCTCTGTATTAGGGAAGTCTGGGGGCACTCTAGGGGATAAGAAGGGAGGAAGAAGGTTGTCCCTCAGATACTCCAAAATTCCATGTGACTGACAGGCAAGACACAGGCAACCTATTTGCTTGCTGATCTTGCTGTTATTGTCCCTGTGCTGGATGGGGAAGTCTGGGGAAAGACATTGTTGATTTTCTTTTTCAGTTATCATTTTTTTAAAGACTGTAATAAGACAACAGGGTGGACAACTTAAAAAAATAAATAAACAAATAAATAAGAAAGAATGAAAAGCAAAATATCTTAGGTGACAGTGACAGACAGCTGACTGGGCTTAGGCAAGGCATCATACAGCTCCAACAGTTGTGTTGTGCACTATACAGTAAAAAAACACAGTGTAGTTGCAGAATGTCCAGCAAACGCACAAGGGGAAGGGGGAGGGGTGGAGCAGTGTAGGGACATGAGAGTAAAGTAGTAGTCCAAAAACCTACTGCAGCAATGGTTGTTGCATAGTGTGCAGTCAATGATGATGATCCCTTTACTCCAAGAGAGGATGCCGTTTGTCAAGGTCCCAGCAAAACTAGGTCCAGCACCACCAGTGCCAGTAGAAATATAGAACCATATAAGAAGAACACTGAAGATGACAACAAGTCACATTCAAGTGTTGATGATGCTGGCAACAGCATAATAGAAGAAAGTGTAGCAGCTGAACCGCCTGTTGCATCAGACAGTGAGACACCAAAACACCAGTCCTCAAAGTAGTAGTGAATTTTGTTATAGTAAAAGTAAAAATAAATTGTTTAAGACCTCCAGAAGCTTAGAGGAATATAAGGGTAGTAGTGGGCAAGAACTGTCAGGTGATGCTGATGCTGCTGAGGATGACCTAATGATGACTGATGATGATGCAGATCTAGAATATATCCCTCAAGCATCCTTCTCTTGTTCAGCTACAGATGAAGTTGAGAGTGAGGATGATGACAGGGCTATAAGGTTAGCAGAAACTGTTTGAGAAAGCCATTGGAAAGTCTGACCCTGGACAAGTACAGATGTTGAAAAGTACACAGTCACCCTATCAGCCATCCTCAGCATCATTAACTCTTCAAAGTCCAAGTCCCACTCAGCCACACACACCTGTTTTGAGTACCCGGCAACACAGGTTGTGTTAGATATGACGAGTACCTCTGGTGCTGCTGCTATAAGTGCTGCCCCTTTGACACCTAGTAGTAGTGGCAGTAGAATTACATCAACATCCAGCTCCAGTAGTTGTAGTAGTAGCAGAAACCACACATGGCAGACAAAGCCAGGACAAATATATTGACAGCAGAACAGATGAGGAGGTGGAGGAGGATTGCCACCATCTACCCCACTTGGGACCACTGTTATGACCAATAAGTAATATGTGTCAATAATCTGAGAAGGAGGATAGAGTATGACAATGGTAAGAATACATACACAAATCACACCATTCCAGTCCCACATCACCACCACTACAATACATATCTGCCACATTGTAGGCTGTACTTTATTTTTTTATTACTTGATATCATCCTGAATATGTGCCAATGTCACTTAAGCAAGAAAGTGTTGTGGGAAAAGGACAAATGCATCCTGCATGCTAACACATTTTTCAAGTCATATTTTGCTGTAGGACTCACAACTTTGACTTTCAGCCACTTATTTCTAAACTTCAGCCCTCAGAAGAAATAATATTACAGTGGGAAATGTAGCACCTGTAGGAAATATAGGCAAAAAATGTGTTAAAATAGGCAGAAAATGTGTTAACATAGGTGGAAAATTTGTTAAAATAGGCGGAAAGGAGAACATTTTTGCATAGGTGGAAAGGCAACATTTTTTGCAGGAAAAGTAAAAAATCGGCACATTTTTGCGAAATTTTTTGCGGGAAATTTTTTACACTTTTCGCCCACCCCTGCAAATTAGACGCTAGCTGTCTGTGTCTTGACAGTCAGTTACACCAAATTTTGGGGTATTTGGGGTCAACCTCCTTACTCCCCCAGAATGTCCCCAGACGCCCCTAATACAGAGAACAAAATGTCCTACCTAAAAGACTCCCTAAACTAAGCTTCAATTCCCCTTTATTTGACTATCTTCTCTGGCTCAAAAACATGCTGATTTCTCCTCTCACAAACACAGAATGGAATGCTGTGAAAGCCTGACACCCATTTATATGGCTGTAGAAAAGTAGAGAAAACTTTAATGCGGTGTGGAAAAAAATTCTTCCCATTGATTTCAATGCAATGAGCTAGGCTTAAAAAGGCAGGAAAACATCACTTTTCACTGGATATTATTCGCCAAGCGGGAAGTGCCATTTTTCTGATTTTGGTTTGAGGCAAAAGTTTTCATCCATCCCTACTGAGGACCCAGGGACCACTGTTAATGTCAGATAGAATAAAAAAGCATATAGTTGTTAAAATTCAAAGTGATCAAAAGCAATTGTAGAATGGTAGGCAAAATCTAAGAGCTGGAAATGCTAGCGGTAAATGAACATTTTTGCGTACGTGGTATTAAAGTGGATCTAGCAACCCTTTACAAGTTACGCTCATTAGGTAGATTACTTAGCAAATAAGTTTAAAATGCTATTATTTAAAAAAAATATATATATTTGTGCGAAAACAAAAGTTTAAAGAGTGACCTGAATCCTACTTCCGGGTAAAGTGCTCTTGCCGCAGCTTGCTGCTCTGCCTCTGCTAGTAAGCTGGAGCGATCTCATTGTCTAGATATCAGTCTCTGGCAATGAGATCGCTCCAGCTTACTAACAGAATGCCTCCATAATAGGAGGGTGCTGGGCAGAGGGACTGGAGCAGAGGCAGAGCAGCAAACTATAGCAAGAGCAGTTTACTCGGAAGTAGGATGCAGGGCACTCTTTAAACCTTAATTTTCACGCAAATAACTTTTTTTTGGTTTTGTTTTTTTAAATAATAACATTTTAAACTTATTCGCTAAGAATTCTACCTAATAAGCATAACTTGTAAAGGGGTGATAGATCCACTTTAATGAAATATGGGGAGATGATAAACATGACTGGGCTGTATATTTGGAGGGTTATTCCCTGTTTGGGAGTGAACGTATTAACCCCTTAAAATCCATGCTGCAAAGTAATGCGCTTCACACCCATCTGGTCCTTAAGAGGTTAACAGAACAAGAGAAGTTATATGCATGTATTCACGAGACAATATATAAATAAAATCATTTGAGTGTCAGTGACACATTGCATTATCCTCTGGCACGCAAAGGATTAAGGATGTGGAACACGTTAACTAATTTTCAGAAAAGGTCAATATATCAGCAAAGTTTGCTGTGTATTAAAATCCGTGGATTGTGTCATAAGGACAAATCAGTGTTCCATGAAGTTATGTGGTAAGTAATGCCATCACTGTGTTTGTTCTTATTTAAGAATCATTTAATGTTTCCTTGAGTGTATCTTTAATGAAACTGGAAACAAAGACTTCCTGGTTAACACAGGATGTTGTCTGATAAGGAAGAAGGAAACTGTGTCAGAACTGTAGTAGAAAAGAGCACCCTGTTCCCTAGATTATTTTGCAGGCTCATTTTTAGATGGTGTTGAAATACAGTGCCACCAAAAATGTTATATATGTCTGTCTCTATCTAAATAAAAGACGTGTACATAAACGAACACATGCTCACACACAGACACATAAAAATAAATGCAAAAGCAAAATATGGTTTATTGTGAAGCTAAGTTGCACAGTGCACAAGGTTTGTAATATGACTTATCATAGGTAAGTTCGTGTATAACGTGATCAAACACCACCCAATATCAAGTACAAAATAGCATCATGTTTCATAACAGAGGAGACTTAGAGGTGCGGGAAGTCCACTCTGCTAACCCTTTCAGTGCCAGGTGCTTGGACTATTTTCTGTACCCTGTAGGTCAGACACATGTTCAGCATTTTTGCTACCCATCTGTTTAGACTTTATTTCCGCTGGTAACTTTCAAGTTACATTTGGAAAATTATGTATATCATTTTTTTCAGAACTAATGGATCTTTTTCATGGTTCCTTGCATGAAGTAAATTTTGCATTGTGCAAAAAGCGATGATGTCATAATTACAGAAAAGTTAAACATTTCTTATTTTGCGAAAATTAATCAAAAACACTTATCTTGATTATTAACCCTTTGAATGCCAGAGGGGCACACAATGCATTGCACAACACCTCTGATATTCAAAAGGTTACATTTTTAATAATTTGAAAAAGCTCTGCATCTCCCAAATACAAAAATATCAAATATGTATAGCTTTACTTAAGTTCATGGCCTGTGCAGAGCCCAGTTACCAGGAGAGCAAAATGCACATTCAGATTCTAGTGGTTACATGTTAAAACTGCCCTAGAACAGCTGAGTAGCTATATAAACTATATAAACTTGACTTTCCACCCCTAGCCTGGTGAGCACAAATGTTTTCAGAATGTAGCACCAAAGAAAAAAAAATACATTTCCACCTCTTCAAATGTGCTATAATCTTGGCAAACCATGGGCATGAGATAACATACTGAAGAGTGTGCTGGAAGAACAAAACTACACCAACTATAACCACTGACTTTTATTGCATGTTCTCAAGCATAACTTGTCTGTACTAATATGGTTATAACAGATACAAAGAAAGATACAGACAAAGCATACCATTTTGGAAAGTAGATAACCCACTGCATCAAATGAGGTGCCATTTGTCTTCCTATCTCTAGCCTGGTGTGCACAAATGTTTTCAAGAGGTGGCACTAAAGAAAAAAATTGGCATTTTTTTACATTCTTCACTCCTTCAAATGTAGTGAAATCTGTAAAAACTATGCAATTTACAATTGCATTCATTAGCTATTGCTCTTAGGAGAAAAATTGCACCCCATTGGGGTCAGTTACATGCAGTAAGGGGTGACAGAAGCACAAAACTATACCTACAACGTTTTTTAAAAAAATAAATAAATAAATAAATAAAATAAAAAAGCTGCCTATACTAAGATGGTGAAGGAAAGGTATCAAGGTATACCATTCTGGAAAGTAGACATTTACCCACATCAAATGCATAACTTGCCTTTCTACCCTAAAGTTAAAATGCTCAAATAGTTTTGAAAAATGCAGGTATTGGACTAACCACATGTTTTTTTTTATATTTCTACCACTTCAAATATAATACAATCTTTGAAAACTATAGAATGTCATACTGTATTCAGTACCTTCTACCAATCTGAGAAAAATGGCACCCATTTGTGTGGGATAACCTACATATGAGGGTGCCAGGAACACCAGCCTCCACCTGCCACACTTCTTTTTGAAATTACCTGCCTGCACTAAAATGGTCATAACCTTTACAGATATGTAGGAAAGGTAGGCAATGTATTCCATTTTATAATGTAGACATTTGCTCACATCTAATGAGCGGTTACTTGCCTTCTTACCGCTAGGTTGGTGTACACAACTGTTTACATAAAATGGTGCTATAAGAAACAATTGAATTACTTTACAATTCTACCTCTTTGAAGACACAGATAGCTTAGAAAATTAATTTAATTTATTACTGTAATCAATAGCTACTACTTCAAGTAAAATTCAACACTGTTGGTATGACTTTACATACCGTGGGGGGTGCAACTAGCACAAAACTAAGCCAACTACAATCTATGATTTTTTAAATAAATTTTTAAACTACGACTTGTCTGTACTAAAATGGCTATAACAACAAGAGAAATGAGGAAAAGGTAGATGTATCATAAAGTTTAGCCACATCAAATGAGGGGTTACTGTTTTTTCTATGGCTATGAGTTGAAGCAGGCTAGGGGGTCAGCCAGTGTACGTGCAGGAATGTCTACTAGTGGGCAGCTGAACACGGCCATGGAGGGGGGTCAGATAGTGTATATGAGGGATATGTGACTACCAGGGTCAGTGGCATCATTTAAACAATCTAAACAATATAATAAAATCTGGAGACAAAGATTAGGCTAGCTAAAATTGAAAATTAGGAAATTATTACAAAATAAAGCAATAAAAAAACTAAACAATTCTACAAGTATATAAATGGCAAGAAGATGAAGGTTGCTATTGACCCACTTAAAGGGATAGTAATACTTAAAATGTAAAAAAAAAGGTGTTTTATTCAAAAGTTGTTACAGCTCAAAGTTAAATTTTTTAGGTGCAATATCATGGTAGCCTGAAATTGTACAGTGGTGCTGTTGCTATACCATCCTATGGAGATTTATGGCCCAGAGACCAATGTTGTCCATAGAATGGTGTAGCAACACTGTACAATTTCAGGCCACCATGATATTGCACCTAAAAAATTCAACTTTGAGCTGTAATAACTTTTGAATAAAACACCTTTCAGCAGTGGGAGTACCCTTGTTTTTTCTCAGGGGGATAAACCCTACAACATATTATTTATTACATTTTAAGTATTACTATCCCTTTAAATGCCCTATGGCATTTAATGCTGTCCTTGGTGCTGAAAGCCTTCTCTGTATTCCCCTAATGGCTGGGTAGGGAAGCACAGAGAATGCTGTTCAGAATTGTCATAGTGTTCGTGATGTCTGAGGGGAGGAGTTCCCTTTCACACCGACAGCACTTTGAAAATCCTGTATGCTAATAGGGACCTTCTCCAACTTTCCCCTTCCATCCGACAATTTTGGTGAGTATGTCAATATGTGTGCAGATAGAATTTTTGGGGTGATTCAAACACATCGACATGATCATACCGATACCACCTCGACTTTTAGTGCATCTAGGCCGAGGAGTCTATTGCTTACATTAACCCTTTGACTTTCAGAGGTGTACCAACGCATTGCAAAGCAATGCATTGCGCACACCTCTGGCAATTAAAGAGGATCTTGTAGTAAAATATGGGCCTAAGAGAATTATTAAGCATAATGGAAAATACTCTGTATTTCAAAGATTTAGCTAATTCTGCTTTTGCATGAACAATCTTGTATTGACAAAAAAATTGAAATCAGCCTTCAAACCAGAGTCCAATTAATTTATTGCATAATATATTAGCTTTGGGTAAGCTATTTATATTATAACATACTGAAGAGTGTGCTGGAAGAACAAAACTACACCAACTATAACCACTGACTTTTATTGCATGTTCTCAAGCATAACTTGTCTGTACTAATATGGTTATAACAGATACAAAGAAAGATACAGACAAAGCATACCATTTTGGAAAGTAGATAACCCACTGCATCAAATGAGGTGCCATTTGTCTTCCTATCTCTAGCCTGGTGTGCACAAATGTTTTCAAGAGGTGGCACTAAAGAAAAAAATTGGCATTTTTTTACATTCTTCACTCCTTCAAATGTAGTGAAATCTGTAAAAACTATGCAATTTACAATTGCATTCATTAGCTATTGCTCTTAGGAGAAAAATTGCACCCCATTGGGGTCAGTTACATGCAGTAAGGGGTGACAGAAGCACAAAACTATACCTACAACGTTTTTTAAAAAAATAAATAAATAAATAAATAAAATAAAAAAGCTGCCTATACTAAGATGGTGAAGGAAAGGTATCAAGGTATACCATTCTGGAAAGTAGACATTTACCCACATCAAATGCATAACTTGCCTTTCTACCCTAAAGTTAAAATGCTCAAATAGTTTTGAAAAATGCAGGTATTGGACTAACCACATGTTTTTTTTTATATTTCTACCACTTCAAATATAATACAATCTTTGAAAACTATAGAATGTCATACTGTATTCAGTACCTTCTACCAATCTGAGAAAAATGGCACCCATTTGTGTGGGATAACCTACATATGAGGGTGCCAGGAACACCAGCCTCCACCTGCCACACTTCTTTTTGAAATTACCTGCCTGCACTAAAATGGTCATAACCTTTACAGATATGTAGGAAAGGTAGGCAATGTATTCCATTTTATAATGTAGACATTTGCTCACATCTAATGAGCGGTTACTTGCCTTCTTACCGCTAGGTTGGTGTACACAACTGTTTACATAAAATGGTGCTATAAGAAACAATTGAATTACTTTACAATTCTACCTCTTTGAAGACACAGATAGCTTAGAAAATTAATTTAATTTATTACTGTAATCAATAGCTACTACTTCAAGTAAAATTCAACACTGTTGGTATGACTTTACATACCGTGGGGGGTGCAACTAGCACAAAACTAAGCCAACTACAATCTATGATTTTTTAAATAAATTTTTAAACTACGACTTGTCTGTACTAAAATGGCTATAACAACAAGAGAAATGAGGAAAAGGTAGATGTATCATAAAGTTTAGCCACATCAAATGAGGGGTTACTGTTTTTTCTATGGCTATGAGTTGAAGCAGGCTAGGGGGTCAGCCAGTGTACGTGCAGGAATGTCTACTAGTGGGCAGCTGAACACGGCCATGGAGGGGGGTCAGATAGTGTATATGAGGGATATGTGACTACCAGGGTCAGTGGCATCATTTAAACAATCTAAACAATATAATAAAATCTGGAGACAAAGATTAGGCTAGCTAAAATTGAAAATTAGGAAATTATTACAAAATAAAGCAATAAAAAAACTAAACAATTCTACAAGTATATAAATGGCAAGAAGATGAAGGTTGCTATTGACCCACTTAAAGGGATAGTAATACTTAAAATGTAAAAAAAAAGGTGTTTTATTCAAAAGTTGTTACAGCTCAAAGTTAAATTTTTTAGGTGCAATATCATGGTAGCCTGAAATTGTACAGTGGTGCTGTTGCTATACCATCCTATGGAGATTTATGGCCCAGAGACCAATGTTGTCCATAGAATGGTGTAGCAACACTGTACAATTTCAGGCCACCATGATATTGCACCTAAAAAATTCAACTTTGAGCTGTAATAACTTTTGAATAAAACACCTTTCAGCAGTGGGAGTACCCTTGTTTTTTCTCAGGGGGATAAACCCTACAACATATTATTTATTACATTTTAAGTATTACTATCCCTTTAAATGCCCTATGGCATTTAATGCTGTCCTTGGTGCTGAAAGCCTTCTCTGTATTCCCCTAATGGCTGGGTAGGGAAGCACAGAGAATGCTGTTCAGAATTGTCATAGTGTTCGTGATGTCTGAGGGGAGGAGTTCCCTTTCACACCGACAGCACTTTGAAAATCCTGTATGCTAATAGGGACCTTCTCCAACTTTCCCCTTCCATCCGACAATTTTGGTGAGTATGTCAATATGTGTGCAGATAGAATTTTTGGGGTGATTCAAACACATCGACATGATCATACCGATACCACCTCGACTTTTAGTGCATCTAGGCCGAGGAGTCTATTGCTTACATTAACCCTTTGACTTTCAGAGGTGTACCAACGCATTGCAAAGCAATGCATTGCGCACACCTCTGGCAATTAAAGAGGATCTTGTAGTAAAATATGGGCCTAAGAGAATTATTAAGCATAATGGAAAATACTCTGTATTTCAAAGATTTAGCTAATTCTGCTTTTGCATGAACAATCTTGTATTGACAAAAAAATTGAAATCAGCCTTCAAACCAGAGTCCAATTAATTTATTGCATAATATATTAGCTTTGGGTAAGCTATTTATATTAAACAAGTAATGTAAAAACCCGTGCACACTGGCCAGATTGTGCAGTCATGCTCAGTAGAGACTGCCCGAACGTACAGAATGCTGGGAGGTATAGTTCTGTGGTAGTACACCTGCCGCGTAGCGTTCTGTGCGTTTGTGCAGTCTCTACTCCGTATGACTGCATTGCGAAGTCTCTACTGCGCATGAGTGCATCAGAAAAACATACATTCCTTTTATATTATAGGATTACATAAAATATGCATTTTGTGATATGCTAATCTGTTATTTTTACAATATTGTAATTTGATTTTCTTATTCTTTAGTGGTGGGTCTTGCATTGGTGGAAGGACACAAATCTCCGCCCAGGCCGCCAGGTCAGGAAAATTATATTTTATTGAGTTATACTTACACAAATTACTTGTCAACTATAGAAATATGTTGTATTTTGCTAAAAACACAAGTTCTATCAATAACAGTGGGCTGGATTCCACTGCAGGAGATGTTGTTAGCACTGGTTTTATCTCCTTTTTTTCCCATTGACGATAATGGTAATGAATGAGATGACACCAGGGATACGATTTACAGTGACAGCAGTTTAGCATGGAAAAAATATATACTGCATGGTGTACCCTGCTGAATAAAACATAGGGTCTCCCACTGCTGAGATATGTTTTATTTTTATTGCAGCTCAAACTTACCTTTTTTGGGTGGAGTGCTTCCATGACCTGAAATTTTATGATGGCATTCTTGATACAGCTGTCTATGGACAGGTCTAAACCTCCATAGGCTGTTGTAGCAATAGCACCACTGTAAAATGTCAGATCATAGAGATACTGCATACAAAACTGCAAGTTTATGGTGCAATAACCTTTGAATAAGACATATCTTTGCAATGGAAATACCCTTATTTACTTACCATCATAAACCATGCAATATACCTTTTTGCTGATATTAAGCTCTGCTTTCACTTTATCCCTTCCAATGGAATCCAGTCTGATATTAGCCATTAAAAAATTAAATGTTTTCATATTTCTTTCTCCCCAAAAATATTCTATGTAGCAATTTTAACCCTTTAAGCTTCAGACAGGTAACCAACGCAATGCATTGCAATGAGTTGAATACCTCTCTGGTGCTCAAAGGGTTAAGGAACAGGCAATGTATAACTAAAGATAAAAGTAAAGTGGATATACGGAATGCAGGAGCTGAGCTTACTGGCCTGATGTACCAAGATGAACTGGATCAATTATTGAACCACCCAACTGCAGCATAGGGGATAAACGAAAATTACTGAAGCTCCCTGTGATTTAAATTGGGTGTTAGAGAGGTGTCTAGAGAATTTCTGTGCAATGCACTGGAGAACTGCCTATCATTCAAGCGGTTAAAAGTTGCATTTCAATCAATGGGAATTTGTATTTGTCTGTTATGGTACTGATGGTTTGTTTCACAACCGCTTCAGTTCTGCATAGTATATAAGTCTCACTGAGTATCTGCCTTGTAATACAAATTGAGAGTCTTATGTTCAAAAGAAAACAGAGCAATTCTCAGGCATACAAACTGCAATGTAAGTAAATTGCCATTTACTTAAATGGGTCTTTTATCACCTTGAATGCTTCCCAATCCATTAGAGACCCCACTAGCATTCATTTATTTCCATTTGTCCCATATGATGTACTTGGTTTGCTCTAGAACTGCACTTTTTTGGCTTGATGTAGTAACATTTTTCTGTAGCACATCTAGAGAAGAACAGTCAGAGAAGATATCAGAGGAAATCATATTTTGTTTCCCAGGGCCGTACAGTTATTATATTTACTAAGGCTGATATACAAAGTACCTGGGACAGTTCTGGGGCAAAGCAACTGTATCACAGGAAACAAATAAAGTACCCCTTTTATTTAAAGTGGATCTGTCACCTTAATTCAAGTTTGCGTGTTTGAAAACTGCATTATAAACTGCCTATATGTCATGTTAACCAAAATTCCAGTAGACGTATCGTTTAGGAGATATTTATTTCTGGGGAAAGTGAAAGTGAACATTTCCTGGTACTGCACAAAGCTGTATTAGCATATGACACATCACTGAAAAGGCTTCATTAGCATATGCAACATAAGTGATTTGCTTAATTAGCATATGAAGAAAAATCACTCATGCCGCTCTGTGCTGCAATTAGCATACATCATACATTAGCATTTGAAAGAAGTGTGACTGTCTCCTGAACTGTATGTTTGCTGGCCTTTTGGTTAACATGCCATATAGACAGTTTTTAATGCAATTTTCAAATATACAAAGTCGAATTAAGGTGATAGATCCACTTTAATTTTGTTGAATTTTACTGAGGTCTCCAACCATACCTTGGAGCTCTCTGGATCTACCCCAGACTCTGGTTTTCAAGGTCAAATGACCTTGAAAACCAGACCCACCTACTTTCCTGCCCATTTCAATGCAAAATCTGGCTTTTTTGCTGCACAATCCCGCCACCTCGATTAAGCGCTTTCACATCATTTGGATACTTCAATCTCCATCCTTACTGGTACAAGGGGGGGAAGGCTGGACTTGAAGGTTCCCAGATATGTCTCTAATACATGGCTTCACAATTCATTGATTACCTTTCTAACATTCAAGGGCTTAACCCTGTGAGTGCCAGAGGAGTTCAGAAAGCATTGCTCTGCAATGCGTTCCGTACCCCTCTGGCACTCAAGGGGTTAAATCAACAGGAATTTGGGGAATTTTTAGCTCCTATTTTTTAGTTCATCAGACTCACCATGTTGCTTACTAAAAAAAAATTTACATAAAGCAAAATTAACCCTTTGGGTGCAAAGCAATGCATTAGACACTCCTCTGGCACTCAAAGGGCTAAATATATATATGGATGTTTTATCAGCAAAAAATGGCAAACTTCTTGTTTCTGTATCACCATTTACACCATCGAGAGCTCTCCAGTGCATTAGCAAACACACTGAGGCTGATTTAGTAAGAACAGTTGAAGTAATTCTTGAGCAAGTCTGCTGCACCAAGGAACAAATAAAATCCAAATTAATTTAAATGGGGCCTCGGGGGGTGGAGATAGCTACCAAGAGGATGGACGCATCTTGAACAGCTCTGTGACTGAGATATTGCTTTTTATGGCGTAGCAGCTTTAAATAATGCTTTCTACTGCTAAATTTGGGTTGCTGACTCCCTCCTTACTAACCTGGATGATTCTAGAGAGTACACAGCCACTTTGATATTCTAAGGGAGCAATAAATTGAGCATTTTGGATTGTCCGCAGTGGTTGTATAAGATGGCGTCTGGAGCACTTTTGTTGACAGAGGGTCTCACACACCTAGCGACCAAGGTTTGGCTTTGGTCTTTTGGATCAGATTCACACCACCCTGGGGGATAGGAACAGCATCCGAGATCAACACCCTGAGCACACTGATATTGCTGGGTGTCTTTCTGCTATGGCCCTTGATCAGCATACCATGAGCAATCCTGATCGGGACTATGGAAGTTGGAGAAGTAACCAGCACGTTTTCCCCAAGCATATTGTTTTATTTGGGAAGGCCCAGCTGACTACCATGATTTTCTTCCTTTATACATACCTGAGGCCTACAGCGGATATCCTAAGGCTGTCATTGTTGAAGTATGATTTTCTATTGTTCACATTGCACACTGAGAGATCTGGATGGGACACCTCTCCCTGGGACCCTGGGATTTAAAGATGGACTTGGCAGCTGCCAGTTTAGCGGAGTTCTATGCCTCCTCCCTATGGTGTGGTACTTTGCTACTGTGCATAGCCTAATTTCTATATTGTGAAAATTGGATACAGCGACTATCCTGGGAATGTTAAATGTGCCTAGTGGATGACTGACTGTTCTATGGTCATGGATGGCCCTCTAGGGCCCAGGGGGTCCGGCCATGCTATGCTTATGATATCTACACTATCCAGACTTATTTTAGATCGTCTCTGAATGATTGTACTTAGGGAGAGGGAGGTCTGCTATTTACTCTGGGTACAGTTTTGATGCCTTGTGGGATGATTATTACATTACTGATGTTTAGCCTTTATTTATGTTTACCAGTGATTTCCTGTCCTATAGCACCATGTTTTCTATTGCTATTCATTTAAGATTATTGCAGTGCTTTTTCGTTATGCCACAGATTGCAATTATATGTATGTCTCCTTTTGCTTCTTTGCCCATTATTCCTCCCCCCAAGACCTCCATGAGGTCCCTGCGTGGTGTTACGGCAGGGTGTAGGGTCGTACCTTCTTACCTTGTCCACGTTTATTTCTACTAACATTCTGCTTTTAGGCTCTGTTTATCCTTAAGCATTTATTTAGCTCTCCTGCTAGGGACATCTTATGAACCTGCTTTCTTCTTCCTCGTATACTCTTTCTCCTGGTTATTATAATGTAGTAAATCTAGCAATGAGAAATATGTACATGGCTTTTAGAACCCTTAAAGGGATTCCTTTCATGCTTCTTCTGGATATTGGCTTGTTTTTAAAATACAATATACAGAGATATTTTGTTGTTCTTACATGTGGACTTTGCTAATATTCATTTCAGTGCAGCTCATAGTTTTAGCCTGCTGTGTTAAGTTTATCTTTTTCACTCAAACTTGTCTGATTTTATTTTGCTATAGGATATCGATATTATACAGAGATCTGTTCCACCATACTAGATTGGATTGCTATTTAGTTATCTCATGCTTACTGTGACTTAACTCATGTTTTATTATGTATGCTTCATATGATAATATACATGTATCTAACTCTGTTCTTATTAAAGCAATTGTTATGGAAACAGATAAGTTGCAGCAAAATTTGCAGCAAAACTGTGTCCATTGCATGGTTATGTTCTCATGTCATACATCCCACATTTAGCTCACAACTATTTTCCTTTGTTTGTTTGTTACTTTTTTCCCTTTGTCTGTTTGGGCGGGAAAAGGACAAAGAAAGGACCAGATCCTTTGTCTCTCTTGCTTCTAGGGGGAAGGAGAGGGGTGTGTCAGTCAGGTAAAGTGGACTGGAGATTGGCGGGGCTTGACAACAATAAAAGAGGTGTGCAGAGAGCCATGGAGTGGAATATGTGACCAGCAGCATGGGTTGGAGAGGCCCAAAATCTAGCAAGGCAGCCATGCCTTGCCTAGGCCCCAAGACCTGTTCCAGGATCCTGGCCTGCTCTTTCCCTGCGTCACCATCCTCATTGTTCCAGGTAGATAGAAACTAAGTATCTCTCTTTTTTTATACTAGCTATAATATTTCTAGGAAAAATACCCCAAGTAACCAACGTATAGTCTTTTCTACTATAATTGTTGTATTATGTGTCTTATTTGCACTGCAGTAAGTAATTGTCTAGTTAATATTATTAGATGTTTTAGCTATAATATATTTGATAATATACAGTGTATGGTTAATATTATTGTTTGTCATTAAATATTATTAGTTATTGTTAGTACTGGGGTGTTATTGTGTTAATTGTGGTATTGGTCATTAGAACAAATTTCTCTGGATATATCCTTTAATTAAAGGGTTGGCTTTTTGGGTGTGGGCAAATTTTCTAATAGCTGTGTTGGGGTCTGTGTGGTGTGAGCATGCTGTAGGCCCTGGCCTTTTCTTTGTTTCATAGATTTTCATCTCAGAACAAACACATGGTCTGACTCCATCTTGCTAGGCACCCAGCTTGTCTTTGTTCTCATAGCCACATGGTTGAGGACATTTTGTAAAAAGCACATTGTTGTGAGTTTGCAGTTTCTTCACAACTACATTGATTTTAACACAGCTGCTATTGTGAAACCTTTTGCGCCAAATTAATTCACCCAAAGACATGAACTAAAACAGTGATTAAGCTTATATTGATGTAAGATGAAGTGTATCCTTATAGTTATTCTTTGTATGAGGTTTTCACATTCAGTAAAGCTTTTGAAAAAAAAAATGGGACTTTTAGCCATTCTCAGTGCTACCAAGGTCTCCAACACACTGTATTTAAGGAATTAAACCCCCATTTAATTCAATAGGGATTTTTTTTCTCTCTTGTAGCTCAGTTACTTTGCTCTAATTATTTATACCAGAAAAACCACGAAGAATCATTGGAGCTTTTGTAGGCAAAAATATCTTATTTATGGGTGATGACATGTGGATAGAAGGTTCTTTTTTTCCAATTGAAATCAATATTTTCAACCCTGTTTATTACCGGTAAATGTGGTCCTCTTGAAGTGTATACAGATTGCCTGTCCCCTTGTAGGAAAACCTGTGCTAATAAGGATGAACCACCAAAGATGTGCCATGCAGTGTGTCTTATTTCAGGATGTGACTGTAAAGCAGACTACTTAAGGAACAAGTGGGGAAAGTGTGTCCTAGAGAAAGATTGCAGATAACTTTGCAGTGTGCTAAGGAGTTGCAAACAAACCTAAAAATGTTGTCTTTTTAATGGAACAAGAATTACAGAGAATCTAAAAAAGCAATGGGTTAGAGAGCTTGCTGGCATTGAAGGGACTGAAAGAGTCATTTAAATCAATGGGAATTTTTATGGTGCAGTTGGTTATCCTATAATTGTTCCCTCCATTTTGTGCATATGGTCCTGTGTGTATTATGGACATATAACTCCTTTCAGTACTAATAAAATGAGCTTCATTTGATCTTTTCTAAGTTTCTTTTTTATTGTATTTTGTTGCCATATAAAATCAATAAATATAATTTCAGAAGCAAATGGGTTATTGCGTTATGTCTATTTTTCAGAAAAAACACTTGGTTAAGGTATTGTGTGACTGAGATTGTCTGAAATCTATTATTTCTTTATTTTATAGAAATGTTTCTAGTGCAGGGATAGATTAACAATAGGACAATGTTGGCTACTGCTGCCCACGGCTTGGTAATGGAAAGAGCCCCCTTCAGTCGGTGAGAAATTCTGGTTGACATACAACAATTTGGAACCTTCTATATCTCCAATGCACCAATGATCTGAGACACACAATACATCATGTTGAATGTGTGAAGCTAGGTGTAAAAACCCAATATTTTGCCATGATATTATATATATAAGCACTTAGCATTATAAGAACGTAGGTGTGGGCATGCACAATGAAATTGGGTTGATTTAATAAAATTGCACTTAAAATGGAATTTAATTTTACAAAACAATGCAGATTATCTTATATTTACTTATACATTAGACCAAGGGTGATCAAATCAATCCTCAGCCTCACAAGAGAACATGTTTTCAGGATATTTTCAATTAAACACAACTGATTGCCTATAATTCAGGAAGATTCTTGAGAATGATTGAACATCTGATTCACCTGTATGCATGTGAGGAGATCCAGGAAGTCTGAACTGTTGTGTGGGCCTGAGGACAGGTTTGAGCACCCGTGCATTAGACTACTGTAGCATTTACAAATTTCCACAGATAATCAAGTAACATGAAAAAATCCAAAGCAATATCACTCACTGGCCAAAATTTTAGCTATCTGCGCAGGTCACTATTCTTCTATTTTTTACATGTGTAACATCTGACGGAGAAAAAGAATGATTGCACTGCAATTCAAGAGCTAGATATTAACTACGCAAGTAAAGATTCATGTATTGATTCACTAGAACTTTATATAATAGGTTATTCTGAGTAGGAATGTGGCTTAAAGTCATGAAGTACTAAGTGGGTTAATTCATACATTCTGTAGATTTAGCCATCTCTAGCTAAAGACTAAAATTCACTGGAGCATCAAAAAGGTAATACATCTTGTTTATATTACTTAGCCAACTACAGACATATTCTACTGGAGCTTAGGGAATTAATTTTACTCTATTAGTCTCCTGCTTAAAAAGAACAGTCCTAAATAAAAAAAGAAATAAGTATGTAAAATATGGAAAGTTCTTTTTACCAAAAGTCCATAAATTATATTTGAGAAGAGAATCAATGAATGACAAGTTATTATGAAAGTAATCGATCAGCTGATCTGTCGTCTGAATTTTACAATGGAAATGTAATGGGATCGGAGTTAGAGGAGGCAATTTATTTCAACAACACATGGCTCTTTCACGTGAGACTACTTGGATACCCTCATGGATGTTTTACTTCTTCACTCATGGACCCACCCTCATACCCGGTGGCTGTGTAGGCAGCCAGATTACCTCAATTCCAATTTCCAGGCGGGCAGCGGTGTTACCGTGGTGACCGTGGGTGCAGGCAGCAGCTTGAGTCGCACCTCTGTCCTTTGTCACTGTGTGTGGAGATGGTAAGGGAGCAACATTGTTCGCCCGTGTTGTGGGCAGGGCTGTGGCTTCCTGCAGGCTCAGGCTGCACTGAGCGTCTGGGAGGAGGTGGGGCAGTACTGGTCTGTTCCGGGCCTACAAGTGGTGAAGAATCAAGTGTGAGGGGAGTAATGCGCAAGCGCATCCTCCGTGGCACTGGTCACACACTGACTGCATCTCTTCTTGTCACCTGCTGTTCTGTGTGTGTCATGTCACTCACATCCGTCCGGAGCAGTGAGCAGCACAGCACCCCCTTTACCCCGTAGTCCACCCTGATGGATCTCAGAGGAAAAGGCTGGCTAATTTTTAAAAAAAAAGAGATCAAAATGACAGGCGCCCCTCTGTGGGCTGCACCTGTAGGCAGATGCCTACTCTGCCTTATTGTAAATCCAGCCCTGATTACCGTATGCATCTATTTGTCTTCTTTTATGCATTACTACTCCCCTGTATCTGTCACAGTTTATATGAATTGTAAGATTCCATCCTAACATTGAATATTATGATTATGACCACTTATGTTTCTATTACATTAATGCTCCAACTATAATTTTTGTTTCATTTTCGACATTTTAACATTGAATAGTATGATTATGACCACTTATGTTTCTATTACATTAATGCTCCAACTATAATTTTTGTTTCATTTTCGACATGGTTGTTAAAGCCAGTATATATTTAAGTTAAGTCTGCATTACTTTTGTGTAAACTAAGCCCTTTTTTAGGCTATTGTTGTATATCGACACATGTGCAAGGTGTGTGGATTTAGCAGACAGACACAGCACCACAGAAAATATTTGAACCTTTGTTACAGATTTCTAGTTTTCCACTACTGTGATCCATTATTATGATATAGTGGCTGTCATCTGTCTGTAGTGGCTGCATGGGTATATAACTTCCAATGCTTGTTGTCAGAATAAATTATCTTATCTCAATACATAACCTCATTTTTCTAGTGAAAACCATATATTAGCTGAAACATTGCACACAATACTTGGGCTGTCAATTAAGTGACTAAGAAACTCCTTAGCAACTCCTGATTGGAGTTCAAATTGTAAAATATTCCTCACTTCCAAACATTAGAATTTATGCCATTGTGGTCCTTGAGATATGGTCCAAGGAGAAATGCACACAATAGAGAGAATAGGTGCTTGTTATGGTAATTCAACACATATCTCTCACAAGATAGCTTGCAAAGAACTCTCCAGCAATTCAGAGGTGCTTCACCGAATCAGCGCTCCACCGCTGCACAAGAGATCCAGTCAAACAGCACGGGAGCACTCACCACTCTGGCGTCTTGAATCACTCACAAACATAAACTTCTCATACTGCAAGTTGATAAAACTACAAGGCTTTATTTCTACTTAATAAAAAAGGGGACAAACTTGTCTATAAAAGGGAGTAGGTAGTGGGACACAAATACACTCACAAATGACAGTTAGACAGAACACATCTAACATATTTTATGCTGATAAGCGATTAACCCCTTAAGGACCCTTGACGGTCCTGGTACGTCATGGGTTGGGGAGCAATAAGGACTCATGACGTGCTAGGACCGTCATGGAATTCAAGGCTCCCCTTACGGCTGCATGTCTGAACCTGAAGCTGAAAAAAAAATGTTCCGTGGTCCTTAAATGCCGGCCAGGTACGTGATCGGCCAGTCCTTAAGGGGTTAATCATAGATAGAGTGTACTACAGGAAGTCATTTTAAAGGGATAGTATTGCCAAGTTCTAAAAAAGTGAATAATGTAGACATTAAAAATAAAACTAAATGCCCCTAGTCCCATCTCTTAAACCTTTATAGTTTGAGAGATATTCAGTACCAAAGTTTCCCCCTCCTTCCCCTTTCCCTGACGTTAGCACTCAGGCTGAGTGCAGGGGAATCGGGTCCTGGGACCGTTGGAGGCTCTTCGGGAGAGCCGAGATCGCATTATTGTTAAAGAAATCCTTCACTGGAACGGTCTACAAAGTGTGCTTGGTTTGCAAGCACACTTTGTAGACTGTTCCAGTGAAGGATTTATTTTTCAATAACTCAATCTCGGCTCTGCTGAAGAGCATTCGCTTGCGATAGTGAATATTCATTGAGAAATAATAACTTTGAATTAAGTGTTCACTGATAATCATAAATCCACACCTAGACTGGCTGCAACCCCTTTCTTGTTCCTGTGTCCACTATTGTATTTCTTTCATAGAACACTTTGTACTTCAGGGAACTATGGACCACCATAGAACTCACACTGAGAGCAACTGACCTAGTACATAGCAAAGTACTTTGAGTGCATCGCATACCCCTCTGGCATTCAAAGGGTTAATTTTATGGCAAACATGGAGGCTTCATGTTATGCTTAATCCTTCTCCACTGTTACCCTCAGCAGCAAAGAACAAACTTTATTGTTAACAAAAACAAAGTAAAACTTCAATATTTTCATACTCCTCCCCTTGACCAATCCCAGTCCATCATTCCCTTAAAACTGTGATGTAAACTGTAGCTCTGCCTCTTTCTTTGCTGCTCTCTCAGGATCAAGTCATGTATCATTGTCTCTCCTACAATATATATTATTTTCTGTTTCTGTGTCCTTTATTTAAAACTAGTTGAATAGCCCGTGTACATGGGCCACAGTGTCAGGCAGCAACGGCTGCCCAGCAACGGCCACAGTGCAGTCATGCACAGTAGAGACTGCCCACGCCATGGCTGAAACGAAGCGGGGTGCTCTGAATTTAAAGAACAGAGAGGACTACGGTTTAAATTCAGAGCGCCCCTCTTAGTATCAGCCGCAGCACGGGCAGTCTCTACTGTACATGACTGCACCGTGCTCAGCCATTGCCACTGCTCATGACAGCTTCTGACAAACATACATAGTAAATTATCAGTCCATTATGGGAGACAGACAAACCCATTATTTACAACTTTATGGAGTTTGTGGCCTCCTTTCGGCAAATTTTCGATGTTCCAGGCCGTGCGGCCTCAGCTGCCAAACATCTTATGACCATCCACCAGGGCGCACAAACAGTGGCAGAGTACTCTGGCAACGCAGGTGGGTTGAAAAAATGAGGCACTTGTAGCCACCATTTCCCAAGGGTTAAGTGATACAATAAAAGGTGAGATTGCAGCCCATGAGCTGCCCAGTGACCTGGACGAATTAATTACATTTACTATCCTGATTGATACAAGGATCAGAGAAAGACAGTCTTTCAGGGAGCTCCTGCGTAGGCCTCCGTCTCGACTGGCACCTAACTTTGCACACCCACCCTTTGCACATCCTCCCTCACCACCCATGCCTCCTGGTTCTGACCCTGTTGGCAGTGAGCCTATACAATTGGGTTTCACTCCCCTCTCGGTGGAGGATAGAGCGTTCCGGCGAAGGGAGGGCCTTTGTCTGTATTGTGGTAAACCTGGGCATGTTTTGCGGACCTGTCCCGTACATCCAGGAAACGCTCGCACCAAGAGTCCAGTCAGGGACAGGCCCTGGGTGAAATTTCCCAGTCTCAGGAGGTTTTACATGGTAAACCTATTCTTAAGGTGATTCTTTCTTGGGTCAATTGATCAGTGGTAGCTCCAGCCTTGTTAGACTCGGGGGCTGATGGTTATTTTATTGATGCTGAGTTTGCGACCAAACACTCCATCCCTTTGCAACTCTGCTCCTCTCTGTTGGCTATTGAGGCCATTGATGGAAGGCTCCTACAACACTCAAACGTTACTCTTGAGACGCTTCCCTTGTCTCTGATGGTAGGGGCACTTCATAAGGAAACTCTGCAATTTCTTATGATCAGTTCTCCACATTATTCTATTGTCCTTGGGTTCCCTTGGTTGCAGGAGCATAACCCTAGGATTGACTGGTGCCCTTGTGACATCTTGTCCTGGTTTTCCCACTGCACCAGTTCCTGCCTCCTGTGTCCTACGAGAGTGCTGTGTACTTCTGCCTCTGTCCTGCCTGAGGAGTACCTGCCTTTCCGCAATGTATTCAACAAGGTATAGGTCAGTATGTTACATCCTCACAGGCCGTACGACTATACTATTGACCTGATTTCTGGTACTATGCCTCCTAGAGGCCCGGTATACCCACTGTCCATAGACGAGAATAAGGCCATGGAGAAGTATGTGTCTGATGCCTTTTACAGAGGTTTTATCCGTAAGTCTACCTCACCGGCTGGTGCTGGTTTCTTTTTTGTCAAAAAGAAGAATGGGGAGCTACGACTCTGTATTGACTTCAGCTGAATAAGTTGATGGTTAAGAATGCCTACCCCATTCCTTTGATTACTGAATTGTTCAATCAACTGAAAGGTTCAAAGGTTTTTACCAGGCTTGATCTAAGGGCTGCTTACAATCTCATTAGAATCAAAGAGGGCCATGAGTGGAAGACAGCATTTAATAACCGGAGAGGGCACTATGAATATTTGGTCATGCCATTTGGTCTATACAATGCTCCTGCTGTCTTCCAGGAGTTCATCAGTTATATGCTGAGAGATTTACTGCAATGTTGTGTGGTTGTCTACCTGGATGACATTATCCACTCTTCAACATTGGAGGCCCATTGTTCTGACGTGTCCATGGTGCTACAACTCTTAAGGGAGAATAACCTATTTTGTAAACTGGAGAAATGTGACTTCCATAGAACTTTGGGTATGTTATCTCCTCATCCAGCTTGGCTATGGAACCCCAAAAGTTATTGTCAGTCTTGCAGTGGCCCCTTCTCGTGGGGCTTAAGTCTATTCAACGATTTTTGGGTTTCTCCAATTACTATAAGAAGTTCATATGGAACTTCTCTACTGTGGTTAAACCATTGACTGATATGACTAGTAAGAGGAAAAATACTTCAGACTGGCCACCCAGTGCTCTTCTAGCTTTCTAGAACCTTAAGTCAGCATTTTCTGTGGCTCCAATATTGTCCCACCTGAATCCCCCCTGCCCTTTACCCTGGAGGATGATGCGTCTGAGACGGGAGTAGGCGTCCTCCTGTCTCAGCGCTCGGCTCTGGGTGAGTCATTGCTTCCTTGTGGGTTCTTTTCTAAGAAACTGTACAAGGCTGAAAGTCTGTACAACATCGGTGACCGTGAATTACTGTCCATTATTTGTCATGGTTCTCAGGAAAAGAAGGACAGACACAATCATAAAATATATAACCACCTTTATTTATTATGTACAGCAATAATAATATAACCCACAAAACCCCAGGCCACGGTAAGATAGGGACCAGGCTACTACCCGGAGCTGCACACTGTACTATGCACTGCACTACTGCGATATACAGGACACTAGGACAGAGGTACAGGTGGAACACCAGCGAGACCTTTAACTGATACACTAGTCTCCACTCCGGGTCACTTGACCGAAGGCAACAGGGAGTAAGAGCAGGGCAAGCCATGGAACAAAGAGACTAATGGTCAGGCACACAGAAGCATAAAGAGTATGTAGTCAGCCAGAGCCACAGGTCAGACAAGCCGGGGACTACACGGAGCGAGTACTCAGCAAGAGCCAGAGGTCAGACAAACCGGGCACTACACGGAGCGAGTATCACGGTTCCCGTGATCTGTTCTGTCACTCTTTGTTGTGGTGTGCTCCCATTGGCTGAGCTTTGTTTGGCCCGCCCAATATGGCCTTCTTATACCGGGCCTCTGGCACCTGTCAGGTGCCCTTTCGTGGTGTTCTTGTACCAGTGCTACTGTGTTGCTGTGTTCCTGCGTTCCTGTGTACCGACTTGGCCCGTCTGACTACTCTCATTGGTTCCTGCTCCGTGATTTGACCCGGCCTGGCTGACGTTCCTGCTCCGTTACCTGACCGGGCTAGCCTGACGTTCCTGAGTAGAGTTCCAGCTGCGATCCTGATCCTGTGTCACTTGGGCGACATTCTGACTTCCGCTGGTGCTGATAATTGCAGTCTGAGTATTGTTGCCTCCGATACACTGAGCCTTCCGATTAAATCTTGCAGAGCACTGTTGCCTCCATTACACTGAGCCTTCTGTTAACACTTGCAGAGCACTGTTGCCTCCGTTAACCCTGAGCCTTCTGTTTACACTTGCAGAGTACTGTAGCCTCCGTTACACTGAGCCTTCCGTTAACACTTGCAGAGCATTGTGGCCTCTGTTAACACTGTGCTTCCGTTAACCCTTGCTATACACAGTGACTCAGTTACTGCACCGGTCGGGTGCTATTGGGTGATTCCATCTGCTCTTGCAGTGTACAGAGTTTCTGTTACTGCACCGGCCGGGTGCTATTGGCTCTTGTTCCATCAGCTCTTACAGTGTACAGTATTTCCGTTACCGCACCGGTCAGGTGCTATTGGCTCTAACACCTCAGCTCATGCAGTGTCAGTGTCTCCGTTACCACACCGGTTGGGTGGTATTGGCTCTAGTCCCTCAGTTCTTGCAGTGTACAGTGTCTCCATTATCGCACCAGTCGGGTGCTCACGGCTCAAGGTAGTGCTAGCTCTTGCAGAGTATTGTGGCCTCCTTTTTTTTGCTCAGCACAGGGAGTAGTCTCAGTCCTGACTTACTGACTAGGTGCTTTCACATCTCGCACCACAGTCTCTTGCTATCTTTACTATCTACTGGGCGTTGTCAAACACACCACAACAGAGACTGATTACTTTCCATGAACTTTAACCCATATTGTGCTGGAATTGCCTGATTATGCCTGTCCTGTGACAGTATCTATTCTTTTTCCTGTATACTGGGCCTGAGGAGGCATATGTACATGATTGTTATTTTCCTGTCATACTATTTTAGCCTGTAGTGGGCAGTCTTTCGTGTCTTTTAATAAAACTGTGTTTTATTCTAACCTACTGGGTCTGAGTGTCTTACAAAACCGTTACAGCGAGTTAGTTGGCAAGAGCCAGAGGTGAGACAAACTGGGGACTACATGGAACGAGTTAGTCAGCCAGAACCACAGGTCAGAACCAATGTGGGTAGTCAGACAAGCCGGGTCATACACGGAGCAAGTTTGTCAGCCAGAGCCACAGGTAAGAACTGATGTGGGTAGACAGACAAGCCGGGTCATACACAAAGCAGATTCTCAGATAAGGCACGGGTCACAACACAGCACAAGAGACACCAACAGAAACACCACATAAGGGCAATGACTCCTAGGCCCAAAGAGGTTAATAAAGGTGCCAATAGGGACGGGAATCAATTAGGGCCATAAAGAGGCACACGACACAGCTCCCGTTCCATGATGTCAGAAATGCGGACGCTAAGGCCTTCTTAGGGGAACTGTGATAGTATCCCCCCCTTAACAACCTGTCCCCCATGGAAGAGGACCAGCACCAGAAGAATTGCGGGAGTCAAATGCACAGAGAAGGGCAGGTGCATGTAGCTCTCTCTTATCAACTCAGGAATGCTCCTCAGGTCCATACCCTTTCCATTTAACTAGATATTGTACCTAGCATCTGACCCTGCGAGAGTCCAAAATACTTTGTACTTCGTAGTCCTCATGGTCCCCCACTTGGACAGGTCTGGGATGCATAGGAGCAGTAGTATATCTGTTACAGATCAATGGTTTCAGTAGCGACAGATGGAATGCATTAGAAATGCGCATATTTGCAGGGAGTTCAAGAGCACAGGTTACGGGGTTAATCCTACGAGAACCCACAAATCGAGGAGTCAACTTTTTACAAGGCACCTGGAGATGGAGATTGTATGAGGACAGCCATACTCTCTCTCCCACCTGGAACACTGGAGCTGGTAGCCTTCTACGGTCTGCTTGTCTCTTATAGAGCAATGAGGTACTCTGCAGGGATCTCTGGACCTGTACCCAAGTGGAGGGTAGCTCCCTCAAGTGCTCCTCCAGAGTAGGAATATTCTGAGCCTCGAAAGACTCTGGCAGAAGCAAAGGTTGGAAAACATAATTAATCAGAAAGGGGAAGTTCCAAGAGGAGGAATTGACAGCAATATTTCTGGCCAGCTCTGCCCATGGTAACAGGTTTGCCCAATTATCATGATGATCTGAGATAAAACAACAAAGGAACTATTCCAACGCCTGATTAGACCTTTCTGCAGCACCGTTCAACTGTGGATGGTAAGCCAAGGAAAAAGAGAGCTGGATGCCCATCTGACCGCAAAATGCTCTCCAGAAATGCAACAGAAACTGGCTCCCACAATCTGAGACTCCCACCTTGGGTATACCGTTGAGACGAACCACCTCCTTGGCAAAGACCTCGGCCAACTCCTTAGAGGAAGGTAGTCTTTTAAGTGGTACAAAATGGGCCATCTAAGAAAATCTATCCACAATCATGAGGATAACCATGAAGCCCTCTGAGACCGGCAAGTCTACCATGAAGTCGATAGACAAGTGCAACCAAAGCCGGTCTACATTGGGAATGGGTTGAAGGAGGCCAAGCGGAAGATGTCTAGGGGTCTAGGTCTGAGCACAAGTGGATAGGGTAGATACCCCTTGGGTACAACAACCAGTGTGTGAGTATTCTGCTTGATCTCTGATATATTTTGACCTTGTTTGCATCAAGATTGGATATGCTGAAAAGTTGCCAATAGATATCACCAATGTTTGACTGAGTGGAGACAGATGCTATTCTCTCCACATGTCTTTATCGCTCTGACTGACTGGGCGATCAGCCAGGCGGTGATATTATAAGTGAGTAATTTCACCTGCTTCTGCACAATTGATTGAACAACACAGAAATTATTTTTTTAGGTTGTGGACTTCATTGATTACACAGATCACACTATGTGTTTACGTTTTATTTTTTACATGTTTACCACGATTTGATACCTGGACCTGTTCTCCATTTTGTTCCATTATTGATCCTATATTTTCATTTGGTGGTATGTGATTAAAATAATATTTCTTTATTTTATGGCATATATTTGCTGTTGAAAGTTGTATTCTATACTGTAAGTATATTGTTAATATGATACTGTATACATTATTGTATTGTATTTTATTTAGTCAACAATTATTGTATTACTGAGTGTTTTGTTGCTATCTAAGAAAATTGCCTTCATCTGATAATGTTTAGTTCACTCCATTGACATATTGATATCACAGAATTGATTTTTTGTTATTTTTTTGTTATTTTTTCATATGGTGTTATACATTTTGGATTTTGATATTTTATTATTTAAGAGCGCCTCCTATCACTATTTGTTTTATTATATTTAGTTGCCTTCAGTCTGGGCCACCAAAAGAGTCTAGTCATAAACCATATTAGTTGGTCTCTCCCAACGTGCCCTGCAGCCTTTAAGGAGTGGTAAGTCTCCAATAGTCTGGTACGGAGGGATTCAGGCAAAAAACATTTCCCATTAGGCTTGTCTGCCAGGGTGGACACTTGAGCAGCCAAAATCTCCTCACCCAACGGAGATGTAATACTAGTGTGTATCATAGCCAAGAGTCCTGGGACTCAGCCCCAAATTGTCGAGAAAGAGCATCTGCGCTAATGTTTTTTGTACCAGGGAGGTAGATGACCACAAAATTAAACATCAAGAGGAATAGGGCCCATCTGGCCTGACGTGGAGAAAACATCTTGGCCTCTGACAGATATTTTAGGTTCTTGTGATCTGTCAGTATCAGGATAGGGACTGTAGTACCCTCCAACAGATATCGCCATTCTTTTAGGGCAAGGATGATAGCAAGCAACTCCTGGTCACCTACATCGTATAAACTCTCAGTCTTAGACAGTTTCTTAGAGAAGAAACAGCACAGAAGTAAAGGTTTCCTAGGGCCCGCATGCTGGGACAACAAAGCGCCCACTCCAGACTCTGACGTGTCAACCTCCAGGGTGAAAGGTAGGGTGGGATTCAGGTGGGACAATATCGGAGCTTTAGCAAAAGCTGACTTCAAGTCCTCAAATGCCTGCAAGACCTCAGATGACCAGTCTGAAAGATTAGCTCCCTTCTGCATCATGTCAGTGAGAGGTTTGACTACAGTGGAGAAGTTTTGTATGAACTTTCTGTAGTAGTTAGTGAAGCCCAGGATGGGCTGTATGGACCTTAGTCCCACTGGAAGTGGCCACTGCAAGACAGCAGACAGTTTTTGCAGGGATCTATGGCTAGGCCAGAGGATGAAATAACATATCCTAGGAATGCCACCTGGGCTTTGTGCAATTCACAGAATAATTTGTTTTCCCTGAAAAGTTGTAGGACCCGGGCTACGTCTGTTCTATGTGCCTCCAAGATAAGAGAATGGATGAGTGTATCATTGAGATATGCCACAACACAGCTCTGTAGTAGTTCTCTCAAAACATCATTAATGAATTCCTGGAAGACAGCAGGAGCGTTGCACAATCCGAAAGGCATCACCAAATATTCATAGTGCCCGCTCCGTGTGTTAAACTCTGTCTTCCACTCATGGCCTTCTTTTATTCGTACCAAATTGTAAGCAGCCTTCAAGTCCAGTTTCGTGAAAATAGTCGAGCCTTTGATACGATCAAATAGCTCTATGATCAATGGAATCGGATAGGTGTTCTTTACCATCAGTTTCTACAGAGCCCTGAAATCAATACATGGTCTGAGTTCCGCATCTTTTTTCTTAACAAAAAAGAAACCTGCACCCCCAGGTGAGGAGGACTTCTGAATAATGCCTCTAGATAAAGCGACAGCCACATAATCCTCCATGGCCTTATTCTCTTCCACTGACAAGGGGTACACTCGGCCCTTAGGAGGTCTGGCCCCTGGTACCAGATGAACTATACAATCGTACAGCCTGTGTGGTGGTAAAGTAATGGCCTCTACCTTATTAAATACATCTTTGTAGGACAGGTACTCATCAGGTAAAGAGGTAGAGGTACACATTATCCTGGTAGGCTGCTGAAGGCAAGATTTCATACACTGAGAAGACCATGACAGAATATCCCAAGCCTGCCAATTGATTCTTGGGTTGTGAGCCTGCAACCAGGGAAAACCCAGAATGATGGCATGATGGGGAAAATGTATGACCTGGAACTGTTGTGTCTCCATATATAGTGCCCCTACCCTTAGAGACAAGGGATGAGTCTCATGCGTAATGTGTGCCAGCTGTAGGGGTCGGCCATCAATGGCCTCAATTGCCAATGGATTGGAGCAAGGAGGTAAAGGGATAGAATGCTTGGCCGCAAAGTCTGCATCAATGAAAAAGCCAGCGGCCCCGGAGTCCAGTAGTAGCAGAGTATCATGGTGCCTGTGATCTTCTGTGTAAGCGACATTGCTACTTCCTGCTCTATTCATGCTGTGTTCTTATTGGCTGCTGGGTTCTGCCCTGCCCAGTGTTAGCCTTTTTAAACTTAGTCCGGTCATTACATTGGCGCCCTTTTGTGGTGTTCCGGTATCTGGCGTTTGTTTTGCTGTGGATTCCTGCTCCGTATATGACCCGGTTCTGCCTGACCTTGTTTCTGTCTCCGCTGCCCGTGATTCCGTTGCTGACCTGGACTGGCTGACTACCGCTCTGTGTACCGATCCTGGCTGTGGCTGACTACCGCGCTGTGTACTGATCCTGGCTGTGGCTGACTACCGCCCTGTGTACCGATCCTGGCTGTGGCTGACTACCTCTCTGTGTACCGATCCCGGCTGTAGCTGACTACCGCTCTGTGTACCGATCCTGGCTGTGGCTGACTAACGCTCTGTGTACCGATCCTGGCTGTGGCTGACTACCTCTCTGTGTACTGATCCTGGCTGTAACTGACTACCACTCTGTGTACCGATCCTGGCTGTGCCTGACTACCCAATTTGTTGCCTCAGGTTATCTTAGTCTCCTGAGACTAGTGCCTAGCCAGTGCTTGTCAGTGTTGTCTTTGATTCCCCTAGTCTCCTGAGACTAGTGCCTTGCCAGTGCTGCCTTTGGTTCCCCTAGTCTCCTGAAACTAGTGCCTTGCCAGTGCTTGTCAGTGTTGCCACCGGTTCTCTTAGTCTCCTGAGACTAGTGCCTTGCCAGTGCTTGTCAGTGTGGCCTCCATTTACCCTAGTCTCCTGTGACTAGTACCTTGCCAGTGCCTGTCAGTGTTGCCTCCGGTTACCTAGTCTCCAGGGACTAATTCCTTGCCCGTGCATGTCAGTACTGCCTCCGGTTACCCTAGTCTCCTGGGACTAGTGCCTTGCCATTTCCTGTCAGTTTTGACTCTGGTTACCCTTGATTTCTAGGCCAGGTCACTCTCCAGTGTCCCAGCTTGCCGCTCTTCTATCCCTAGCTTTCTAGGGATTCTGCCCTGTAGTCATCTACTGTCTAGCTAGTTGGGCTCGCTTCCTAGGTTTGGTACTGCTGAGGTTCTGTTCCTGATTCCTGTCATCTGATCCAGCTAAATTTATTTTTGTTTTTGTTTTGGTATTCTCCAGTACCCTGACCTGTGTCAGATTTGGGAAGTGTCACGGTACTGTCCAGATCTGGACCTATAAAGGGTGACCTTGTGCACTTTATTATTCTTAATAAAGCTGATTTTACCTTACTAACTTGTCTGAGTGTTCTTACAAACCATGACACGGAGCCCCTACCGATGACTCTGCCCAAGACAATACTACTTCAAGGACAAGTTTGTCCTGAAGTCTTTCTGGGGACTGTGAAATTCCACCCAGGGTCTGTCCCCTACCTGACCATAGGTGTGAGCAGTTCCTGGCCGGATAGAGCACGCAAGTAACATAGGGCCTGGCTCCCCACAGTATAAGCAAAGGCCCCTCCTCCTACGGAGAGCCCTCTCCTTCACCAACAGATGTGTGAAGCCTAGCTGCATCAGTTCCCCTATGGCTGGGTCAGAACTTGAAGGTATGGGAGGTTGAGGGAGAACAGGGTGGGAGTAAAAAGCTAGGTGCCAACCGAGGTAAGGTTTTATGCCCCTGTTCCTTGAACAAAGGCTTCTCACGAATTCTCATATCTATCAAGATGGTGACTGCGATTAGCTCCTTTAAATCAGGCAGGTCTTGGGCTGCCGTCTTGTCTTTAATAACGTCACAAAGACCCTTGGGGGAATGCAGCAACTAGGGCTTCATTGTTCCATCCTAACTCCACTGCCAGAGTACGGAACTCAATAGCGTAGTCCGCTACTGTACGTGAGCCCTGCCGTATTGTCATAAGTCTTTTTGCAGCGGAGGTTGCACACCCAAGAACCTCAAAAACTGTCTGAAAGGAAGACACAAATTCTGTGTACTTATTAATTATGGGTTTTTCCGTGTCCCATATTGGGTTGGCCTGTTTGCCCTCTGTTTGGTTGCCCTTCCTTGCTGTGACTATATTGGGATGCGTGTGATTGGCATGGAGACAACTATTGGGTTTCTTCCTTTCTGGGTACATTCACTTCCTTGGCTTTGCAACTTACTGGTCATTTTGTGACTGTGTTACTGATTGGTCTGGTGTCTACATTTAGGGATTTTATTTTCACTTGTTTCTAGTTAACTTGTTTGTCAAGCTTCAAACTAGCATAATATGAAGCCTCCATGTTTGCCATAAATTTAGGGGATTTTCCTAACAGTTGTGATGGATAGTCGGAATTTTATTAAAGACATGGAGGCGAATATTATACCTCCTTCTGTTCCCTCCCCTTTCATTGTTTCTCCTCTTCTTCCAGGTGGATATCTGCAGTCTTGGGCCGAGGTGTTGATGTCAGTTCCTCGTTGCTGGTTCTGACTGTTTAACTTGGCAGTTCCTAGTTGGCGGTTCCTGTTTGGTGATGACCAGGTTCTTCAGTTGCTATGTTCGCAGAAAGAGGAGGAGCTACAGATTACATCACAGTTTTAAGGGAATGATGGAATGGGATTGGTCAAGGGAAGGAATATGATAATATTTAATTTTTTGTTGACAATAAAGTTTGTTCTTTGTTGTTGAGGATAGCAGTGGAGAAGGATTAAGCATAATATTTACCTCTGTGTCTTTAATAAAATTCCGGCTTTCTATCACAACTGTTAGTAAAATCCACAAATCATATATAAATATCTCTATATATATATCTCTCTCTCTCTATATATATATATATATATATATATATATATAAGAAGACTTGTGCCTGCCAAAACACACCCAGGGGAGGCAGAAAGGAGGAGTTACTGCTCCCATTGGGTGATTCAATGGGGGTGTGATATTCACACCAGTTGCAGTGGGCCGCCCACCACTTTCAAAGTCAGAAAAAAACAAAATGGATGCCACTTGCTCCTACACCACAGATAAACATACATGCCCTACTCACACAGCATCAAACACACACACACACAGCACCACACACACAGAGCACCAAACACACACACAAAGCCAGAAAGAAATATAGCTGACACACACACACACACACACACACACACACACACACACAGTCACTCACCCTGACTACCAGTGGCCTCAGCAGGACCTGTAGTACAGCCACTGAAGGGAAGCTGCAGCACCAGGGGAACAAAATGGCACTCAAAGGGTTAAGGTAGGCCCTCATTGCTGAATTATTTCTTAACTGTCATCATTTGCCATGCAAGACACAGGACAGGCAGCCATCAGGTACACACTTAACCCATTGACTGCCACAGGGTTGTGTATCAAGTTTTAACCCTCAGGGAGTGTGTTCAAACCCCTCACACTGTAAACTTGCATTTCCCTCCCACTTCTCCTCCTTCCCCAGCCTATCACTTTTTCCACATTTATGTTAAGCCCCGCCCCTACTCATGATTAAGCCCATACCACTTTTAACCCATATTGCCCCATTTGCCTCTCCACATCAGCACCACAGAAGTCCCCTCCAGGGACTCCACAAGTCAAAGTTCCCAGGTATGAATACACTTCCCTCTGCTATTTAACTCTGACATGCCTCGCTATACCTTAACCCTTTGCGTGCCAGAGGGGTGCACAACTCATGTGCGCATGTGTTTCTAAGCATATATGTCGCGTGTGTGTGTACATCTCTGTTACATATGTGTGTCCATGTGTGCATCTGGGCTGGAATCTCAGCAGATTGCATAGACTGAATGTCCCAATTCCAAGCTTACATCCTATTTAAATGCTATTCATCATTTATTACACTTACGGCACTATCTAAGCTCGTAACTGCCTAACACAAGCACCTTGCTTCCCCCGTGTCAGGGGATGGCAGAAGCCCTCCTCTTATGTGAGAATACCATTAGTATGCTAGTAAGCGAGAGTGGTATGGCTGAGTATGGGCAGTAAAACATGAACACGCATGTTACAACTCACACCCTTGCGACCTCTCAATGTGTACCACCAGAACAGTGCAGAATTGCACAGAAGTGGGACTATATCACTGACTACCACTTCTACACCATGCAATCGTTCCTGTAAAAGGTACTGCAGATTCTGTGACAAGGCAGGCTGAAACAAGAAAAGCAAGTTAGGAGGAGGATGAAGCATAGGAGTGGCTGGATTGCACACATAATTCTCATTCAGATCTGCCACACCAGGAAAATGGAGATGGAACTAAGCATTAACCCTTTACAGGGAGGTGGAACTAAGCTTTAATAACCCTTTAAGTCCCTGAAGGGTTTTCCAATAGATTGCTTTGAAATGCGTTGACTAACCCTCTGGCACTCAAAGAGTTATACACGGTGTAATTTGCCATCATGGCATTGTACTGTGTTTGATGGAGGCCACAATCAGCTAGTATACTGAGGCAAGATTGCTGCTTAGGAGATTGAATGAAGCACAAAAGTTAAACAGTTGTCATTAGTCTCTACCATTAGGAAAGTAATTCCAGGTTATGTGCATGCCCACTTTAATATCCCTGATTTCTTCTCTCTGGTGTCTTGCATGCAGCTTAACTTTTCCTGTGTCTATCATTTGTTTGTTGGTGCCTCAACACTTTGAGTGCCAGAGGGGTATGCAATGCAATGCAAAGTCATGGCATACTCCTCTGGCACTCAAAGGGTTAATGGTAAACATGGGACTTGTGATTAATATCAAAATCAAACCAGCTAGCGTAAGAAAAAGGATTTCCAAAACATAAAACTAAATCCTACAGTAATAATCGTACTGAAATATGCAGAAAAATGAGATAATGTAAAAACAAATATATATATATATATATATATATATATATAGTAAATATCCCTGGGGGTCTACCCTTCTAATTGATAGCGTAAGTCCACAGTGCTTTAAAGTCAACTAAGACACTATAAATAAGAAATAAATAAAGATGATGAATAACGAAGAAGGGATGAAATGAAGAGTAATGGAATGGTGAGATGATGGATGAAGGATGGATGAATCCTATATTCCTCAAAGAACTGTCTGCTGCTGCTGAAACTTTTGGTGTCCTTGTACACCCGAAGAAAGGAATCTGCAATATGTCAAAACGCAAAGCAAGACAAAACACAAACAAGAGAAATAAAATCTAATCTAAGTGTAGTATTTTAATAATCATATGTATAAAAACAAAAAATCAATCATTGCACTCACATTTCGCCCATCTTGGGCTTGTAGCGTATAAGAGGCCCCAACCTCTGTTAGCCTTTGAACTGCATCCCTGCTTACCCTATCCTGCCGGCAGCGAGTCACTGAAGCGCTGGAACTCCTGGATAACGCCACAGGTACCGGTTCTGATGTTGAAACGGACTTGATGTAAAATCCCACACAGTCCACTCGTAGGATGGAATATTATTGTCAATAGCGTCTAGCAATAAATAATGCTAGCACAATCTGGTGGACCAAGTATATGATATAAAAAGCGTTAACAGCACTATAAAGGTCTAATGAATCTCGTGGCACCAGGACCACGCTGTGACCGATAGTTGGTATGCTAGCCGTAGGAATGGGGGCGGGAAAGTCACAGGGGGCGTAGGAGTGGCCAACACTTGTCAGTGCTGTGAAAAGATTACCCAACGCGTATCGTGGAATATTCGCTCCACTTCATCAGGGGTTTGTGAATAAATAACTAAAATGACTGTGGGCATTGTGTCAGATGGCACCCAAACATAAAACACAATGTCACATCCTCCTATGACAGAGAACAGATCTATTGGCAACAATATGAATAAAATTGTAATAGTCATATACTATGTATCTCCCAAATGAAAGATACAATGTCCAAATCAAACACATTCTTTTCTGTACCATGCAACAATAAAAATTAATGCATTACACTATATAACCATGTGTTAATAACTAAAAAAAACTACAATTCTTTAAACAATATCACTTGATATATCATATTTAATAATCCCACATTGTGCAACCAAAAGGTCTTATATCTTATCTGCATGAGAATGTGCTCCAACAGATGCGCCGATCCACACGCGTGTATAGCGAGTAGCGAGTACAAATGACGGAGGACATCCCCAATGCCACAACAAGGATACAAAAGGGCAAAAACACAATAAAAAGTTATGATGACTTGTACTATGTTCATTTAGAATATATAAAACAATTCCTCCCACTCTAAAGTGTAACAACTAAGTCACCTAATCTGAAAATCCTAAGCAAGAATAAATGCAAATATGAGTCTTAACGGAGTATATCATAAGACTAATTCTAAATGAAAAAGTGTATATTAGGGCTCAAGCCAAAATGTTCCACTTGATAATACCACAGGATACATAATTAAGTGAAATAAAAATAATTAAAATTGGAATAAAAGGGTAAGTAGGATGTTCCCACAAGAACTAGTGGACAACTCTTGCAACTAAAAATAATAATAATAACAAATTATATATAATAATAATAAATTCTGATAATAATATCAAAAAAATAAAATAAAAAAGATATATATTTGAAATAAACATATATATTATTATTAAAAACATATATATATATATATATATATACACACTGCTCAAAAAAATAAAGGGAACACTAAGATTACACATCCTAGATCTGAATGAATGAATTGACAACAAAATCACACAAAAATTCTCAATGGAAATCAAATTTATCAACCCATGGAGGTCTGGATATGGAGTCACACTCAAAATCAAAATGGAAAACCACACTACAGGCTGATCCAACTTTTATGTAATGTCCTTAAAACAAGTCAAAATGAGGCTCAGTAGTGTGTGTGGCCTCCACGTGCCCGTATGACCTCCCTACAATGCCTGGGCATGCTCCTGATGAGGTTGCAGATGGTCTCCTGAGGGATGTCCTCCCAGACCTGGACTAAAGCATCCGCCAACTCCTGGACAGTCTGTGGTGCAACGTGGCTTTGGTGGATGGAGCGAGACATGATGTCCCAGATGTACTCAATCGGATTCAGGTCTGGGGAACGGGCGGACCAGTCCATAGCATCAATGCCTTCCTCTTGCAGGAACTGCTGACACACTCCAGCCACATGAGGTCTAGCATTGTCTTGCATTAGGAGGAACCCAGGGCCAACCGCACCAGCATAATGTCTCACAAGGGGTCTGAGGATCTCATCTCGGTACCTAATGGCAGTCAGGCTACCTCTGGCAAGCATATGGAGGGCTGTGCGGCCCCCCAAAGAAATGCCACCCCACACCATTACTGACCCACCGCCAAACCGGTCATGCTGGATGATGTTGCAGGCAGCAGAACGTTCTCCACGGCGTCTCCAGACTCTGTCACATCTGTCACATGTGCTCAGTGTGAACCTGCTTTCATTTGTGAAGAGCACAGGGTGCCAGTGGCGTATTTGCCAATCCTGGTGTTCTCTGGCAAATGCCAAACGTCCTGCACGGTGTTCGGCTGTAAGCACAACCCCCACCTGTGGACGTCGGGCCCTCATACCACCCTCATGGAGTCTGTTTCTGACCGTTTGAGTTGACACATGCACATTTGTGGCCTGCTGGAGGTCATTTTGCAGGGCTCTGGCAGTGCTCCTCCTGCTCCTCTTTGCACAAAGGCGGAGATAACGGTCCTGCTGCTGGGTTGTTGCCCTCCTACGGCCTCCTCCACGTCTCCTGATGTACTGGCCTGTCTCCTGGTAGCGCCTCCATACTCTGGACACTACGCTGACAGACACAGCAAACCTTCTTGCCACAGCTCGCATTGATGTGCCATCCTGGATGAGCTGCACTACCTGAGCCACTTGTGTGGGTTGTAGACTCCGTCTCATGCTACCACTAGAGTGAAAGCACCGCCAGCATTCAAAAGTGACCAAAACATCAGCCAGGAAGCATAGGAATTGAGAAGTGGTCTGTGGTCACCACCTGCAGAACCACTCCTTTATTGGGGGTGTCTTTCTAATTGCCTATAATTTCCACCTGTTGTTTGTTCCATTTGCACAACAGCATGTGGAATTGATTGTCAATCAGTGTTGCTTCCTGAGTGGACAGTGTGATTTCACAGAAGTGTGATTGACTTCGAGTTACATTGTGTTGTTTAAGTGTTCCCTTTATTTTTTTGAGCAGTTTTATATATATATATATATATATATATATATATATATATATATATATTTAATAATAATATATGTTTATTTCAAATATATATATTCTTTATTAACGCTTTTTATATTATATACTTGGTCCACCGGATTGTGCTAGCATCATTTATTGCAAGATGCTATTGACAATAATATTCCATCCTACGAGTGGACTGTGTGGGATTTTACATCAAGTCCATTTCAACATCAGGACCAGTACCTGTGGAGTTATCCAGGAGTTCCAGAGCTTCAGTGACTCGCTGCTGGCAGGATAGGGGAAGCAGGGACGCAGTTCGAAGGCTAACAGAGGTTGGGGCCTCTTATACTCTACAAGCCCAAGTTGGGCGAAATGTGAGTGCAATGATTGATTTTTGTTTTTATACATATGATTATTAAAATACTAAACTTAGATTAGATTTTATTTCTCTTTTTTGTGTTTTGTCTTGCTTTACTCTTTGACATATTGTGATTAATATACTCACATTAAGCATGTTTTTTAAAACTTCAGTGTAGGTGTTATAAATTAGTCTGGGTAAATATAATACAATGGTCTTGCTCTAAATCATTTATTCAGTTACACAAAGATGTGTCAACAGGTCACGAAATAACTGAAAAATGTGATAATGCTCCTCCCACTTTGGCCACTTGTAATGTTAGGGGGTATGCACTTTTACAGGTCAAGTTATATTTATACTGACAACATGAATGTATTGAGATGCAGAACTGTTCAGACCTACTGTGTTTATTTATCCCTGATTTTCCCTTCGTAATTTCAGTGTGGGTGGCAAAGGGAATGGCAGTAGTGTGATGGATGGCAAGCCCTTGTCATCATCAAACATATCTTATTGGTTGATGACCATTTGAGTTGAGCTGTTTTTGGAGGTTGCAAAGAACATCTCAACATTTAATGTGGTTTGTGTGAACTATATGCCCACAGGCCTTCTAGGCAATAATGGGGGTCTCCTATGCTGCAACTTGTTTGTGTTTTGAACTGAATGTTGGCAAGTTCTAGCATGCTGCAACAAGTCACTTTCACCTAAGACAGTAGTTGGTGATATGCCTGCCCAAAAGTCTATTTATTAAGCTGTCGGTGTGAAAATTTTCCTTTTTATACCTTTTTGTGCCAGGGGGAGAGCACTGTGTGTGTGGGTGTGCGTGTGTGTGTGCGTGAGGGGGGAAAGAAATGTATGGGAATTTCATGGTGTTCCAAAATGACAAGAAAAGTGTCCTTTTTCCTGGTATAGGGGTGGCATTTGTACTTACTCGAGTTAAAATCTTAATCCTGGTTGAGTGAGTAATACATACATATATGTGCCAGGGTGTGAATGTGCGTGCCAGTATATGCATATATGTGCCGGTGTATGCATGTATGTGCCAGGGTGTGAACGTGTGTGCCAGTGTACACATCTATGTGCCAGAGTCTGTATGTGTGTGCCAGTGTATGCATGTCTGTGCCAGGGTCTGTATGTGTGTCAGTGTATGCACATTATTTAAATGAAGCATTTAACTGCAATAATGCTTGTCCCCAATGACACATGCTGAATAAAACACAGAACAACAGTGTCATTTCATCAAAGACAACTTGAGATGGGTGGGGTTAAAGGCGGGGATATGGGTGGGGCTAGATATGTAAACTGGTGGCGAGTAACTTTTCAGGCCTGGCTAGTAGCTCAGGACTATTCCCATTTATTTAAAGGGTGCTTTAAAAAGCCCCATTTAAAGTAATGGGGATTTGGGGAATTTGTATTTGCCCTTATGGTGCAATAGGTTTGTCCCCAAATCACTCCACTTTTCTTATGAACACAGGGTCCTATTAGTGCCCATGCAAGAAAATGTATGTGTGTAATCATTCCCCTTCTTAAAGTGGACAAGTTTTGTTTGTTTTACAGAGACTTAAAACCTGCTTACATATTGTATTAGCCATTGTCTTGTAGCACAAATAGTTTTGGAGAAATACGTATTAATGGTTTTGTGACACATTGTGTCATATTATGCTATTTCTAGAATTCAAGGAGTCAAAAGCCCTAAATCATTGGATGCTTGTGGCATTTTATTTATCCTTATGGTGCAGTTGGTTTTCTCCAGCATTGTTCCTGTTCATTTTAATAAAACAGCCTAGTTGACTTTTGTCAGATAAATCTCTCCAAATCCAGTGTTATTCTATGGAGCCTCTTTTTCACATTGGAGAGGTGTCAGTGCATTGATCAATACAATAATGTTTCTCTCACAGTGAGACCAATGTACTGAGTAAAAATGGAACAATTCTATAGCAAATCATTTACACCATAGGAAAACATTCAAATGGATTGAAAAGTGGATTTAAAACCTTAAATACAAAGCAATGCAGTGGAGACCTCTGTAGCATTCATGGAGTTAAAAACAGCATTTATATTGATGGAAATGTGAGAAATTTTAACTTTTTGTCTATGGAGCAGTTGGCTAGCTTCAGAATTGCACCACTTTCTTATAAATCTCCTTCTTTGTTCTTTCTCCTACCTTAGTCATCAATCTCTACTAATTATGCTTAATTCAGAGCATACACCCCATTTGTTGACACAACGTGTCACTTGTGGCGCAATTGTAAATCCTGTTTAATCACATACTCATACACTGTACTTTTTATATATGATGACACACAGAGTAACATTTAAAAATCCTGTCACTGTAAGTATAAAAGAGAGAAGACATAAGACTACTGCAGAGCTTTTAGTGCCTTTAGACAAAGAGGAGAGGTAAGTAAGTTTATTATTCATTGTAACAGATTGTCACTTTAGGCAGTTCACACTCTTATGTGTCATAACAATTTTTATGTTATAATATTATCCAAATCATTTCTTATCTAAACAGTTGAGCTTTTTAATATATTTTCTTGTGCCTTTTTTCATTTATTCCTGTTTATATTTTATCGCTTTATTACAAATGTAACTCTGTTGTTTTATATCTGTACAGAGAAAGATGAAGACCAACACAATCATTCTGCTATTGGGTTTAGGTAAGATTAATAACACTGCTTTGTAACCCTTTGAGTGCCAGTGGCACTCAAAGGGTTAAGTAAGTTGATCTTTGTTTGAAATAAGGATTTTATTTTATTTATTTAATATTTGGGGTGGAGAGGTGTTATAACTGTACCCAGTTTTGTGTGGAGTAAAGAAACATATACTTTTCAAAAATAAAAAAGAGCCACATTTACTAAGACTAGCATAGCATTTGATAACCTTACCATTACACTCAGTTATGTTTCATATATGATAGCAAATAGTAGAAAGCAGCGAATTAGTGTATTTTTTAGTGTTTAGTCAAAATAAAACTCAGCCTCTATTTCCCAGCCTACATAAATGTAAATGGCTTTTTTATTCCATATATATTTAAAAATGCTGAGGTATTTTAAATCTCACAATTTTCTTTTTTATTTTAAAATGTCAGAAAGTTTTTTCTCATATTTATTAAGCAAAATTGTATTATTGTATACAAATGTTACTATATGCATCCAAAATGTCTTGGAAAGCAAACTGAAGATTAAAAAAGCCTTAGTGCCTATCTAATCTGAAAATATAAAAGAAGTCATACTTTTCACTCTCAGACACTGTTTTGTTTATTAAATGATTTTACTGGCATTAAATAATATGCAACACTTCTGTCCTTGTTAGAGACCTTTGACAAACAAAAAGGTCCCAAAAAAGGATCAATTCATTGCATATTAAACAATACAAGTAAATGGTTTGATAAAAAAAGAAACTCTGTGAGTGCATAGTTTGCTTAATATTTTGCTTATATAGATAAAAGGCACTAAGGCTTTTTTAATCAGCAGTTTGCTTTCTAAGGACACTACCACTTCTGGCAGCTGTTTTATTCAAATGTTACTACAAATAAAACTTCATGGAGTGAGTAAAAGCATCATAGTTTAACCTATCAGGAATGACAGCAATTTGCTTTACATTCTACAGAGAACTGTCAGTGACTCAACTTTTGTATAGAATGCAATTGAATAAGTAACTAAAATCTGACCACTATACTGCACTATTATTGTAAAAACAATAGTTTAACATGTTCTAAAGATGCATATCCTAGCAGTGAGAGATCCCTCCTTTTCATGAGTAGTAAAAGCTTACTGCTCCTTAAAGGGATAGTAACACTTCGTTTTAACTTTATTTTATTTTGTAGGCATTAAAAAAACATGAAGAATGATATAAGTCTTATCTCTCAAACCTTTATGGTTTATGAGATATTCACAAGCAAAGTTCCCCTCCCCGCCCCTTTTTCCTAGTGTAAGCCATCTCTTCTCAGATGTGGATCAGGTTGTATGACAGTACAGATAACAGAAGGGGACAATTTTCTTTGTATGAAAACAATGAAAGCCCTTCCCCCCTTGAAAAGTTTTTCAGCTTTTTCCATTATCTTAATTGAAGATTGTCCCTCTCTGCAGTCTACCTGGGCATCTCCCTTCTTATCTGGTTGAACAAGGGGGGGATACTTTGTTTGTGAATATCTCTTAAACCATAAAGGTTTCAGAGATAAGACTTATATCATTCTTCATGTTTTTTTAATGCCTACAAAATAAAATAAAGTTAAAATGAAGTATTACTATCCCTTTAAAATACCAAATGGTAAATCTCAGCAAATGGTAAATATCAGCAAATGCAGATGCAATTTAGCTACTTTTTAGGAATATTGTTTTTGTTTGTATGACCTTAGTGCAGGGCTTATAAGACTTAATGAAGAACGATATAAGTCTTATCTCTCAAACCTTTATGGTTTGAGAGATTTTAACAAGCAAATTTTCCCCTCCCCCCCCTTTTACCTAGTGTAAGCCATCTCTTCTCAGATGTGGAATGCAGTCCATAGACCAGACAGATAACAGAAGGGGGCAATCTTATTCCTATGAAAACAATGAAAGCCCTGCCGCCCTTGACAAGCTTTTCAGGTTTTTCCCTTATCCTAATTGAAGATTGTCCCTCTCTGCAGTCTACCTGGGCACCTCCCTTCTGCTCTGGCTGAACAGTGTTACATCAGTAAAAGGGGCGGGAGGGGGATACTTTGTCACTGAATTACTCTTGAACAACAATGCTGACAGAATTTAAATAACACTCTCCAAAGCCCAAATACTATGATGATTAATTAGAGCTGCTTTTATTATGAAACATTACTATCCCTTTAAGGGGTTAGTATATAATGGCCCTCAGTTACTAAATTCCCACTTGTGTGTTTGTTTTTTTTACATGCAAAATAAGTTATCAAATAATTTCTCAAATTTATTAAGCCCTTAAGGATCAGATCACTAAAAAAGCCTTAAAACACAAATTGCTGATTAACTCTTTGAGTGCCAGAGGGGTAAGCAACGCATTACAAAGCAATGTGTTGCATTCCCCTCTGGCACTCAAAGGATAAAAAATGCATCTCTCTCTCTCTCTCTCTCTATATATATATATATATATATATATATATATAAATATATATATATGAATATATATATATATATATATATATATATATGAATATACTATAAAATTGCAAATCTATTAGTGTTTATGTAGTTTTATAAATAGTGGTTAATAGTAGAGCAGTTTGAGTTTGAACTAAAACACTTTACTTGCTCTAAATTTCTAACCTTAATTTAGCAAAATGGAAAATCTTAGAAAATGTAGGTGCCCGTTAGCTACTTTTTTTTTCTTTACAAATTGTTGCTTTTTATGTAACCTTGGTATATAGAGTCCAATGTTACTTGCATCTGCTTCTTCCTCATCAAAAACAGCAGTTTATAAAAGTTTTATAGAAAACCTTTCCCAAAAATGCCTTTCTATGGGAAATAACTAGGCAATATGTTGTCTATATTCCACGCAGGATTTCTATTTAATCAAATTGGAAACCAACCTAGAAAATCACAATTTTAGGGAAGCTTCAATTGTGGTAACTACACCCTCGTTCATAGACTTGAGCATGTTTAGCATGTCCACAAACACGCACACAAATTCCTGGTCTATGTCTACATTGTAATATTTAACCCTTTGAGTGTCAGAGGGGTACGGAATGCAGGTATGCTACACACTGCTTTCCAATGCATTGCTTTGAGTTTTTACATGATATTTTTCCCAAGATACATAGCATTTTTTTTAGCCATTAAACCCTTTGAGTGCCAGAGAGGTAGCTAAGGCATTTCAAAGAGTTAACTTCTTGGATGCTGGAGACAGTTTCAAAGCAATATAGGGATAGAGAGTGTTCTTGTGTTTGTACTTTGTAGTGCAGTGTTTCTACACATTAACCCCTTAACGACCTGCGGTCCTGGAGCTGGTTTCCCTGTAAGAACCAGATATTGAAGTTCAGTGCACAGGTACATGTGACTGATCATGTTTGCCATTGCACCGAATGAGACTCTGATAGTGACTGCTCCAGTCTTGGAGCAGTCCATTTCAGACCCTGCTACTACTCACAGCTCTCTCTCTTTTTTTTTATTATTTTATTTTTTATTTCCCTTACATTGGCATCCCTGGCTCTGTGTTTTCAGAAAGCTTTCAGTCAGAGACTGTGGATGGAAGAAGAAGATATATTTATATAATGAGGCAGTCTTTCTGATGATTGACCTATATGCCATTGTGGCAGGCTTTTCTACATTGTATCACTGTCTTTTATACATTGTATCCTTTTTTACATTGCTGCACTGGCTCTGCTTGCACAACACCAGACAGAAAGCTTTCTGAAAACAAATTCAAATATCTCACTGTCAAGAATGTAAGAAAAATTAAGTGAAGGTATATACAATTTGACTTTACATGTTATATACTTGCGGAATATTTAAAGTAAAAAAGTTGATTATCACTTTAAAGTCTTAATGAAGGTGGATTGCGTGAGCTAAAGTGATAATATGCTGTCATGCATACCCTGGTTTTCAGCCAGTTGTGTTGGATGTTAACTCCAATGGATTTGTACATTTACTCCCATGTTCTAGGGGCACCTAAGTATAAATTAGGGCCCTACCTACATTAAGGTGGAAATATACCACCTTTAGTTAATTACTTTGCTGGTTCTGATAAGCATTTGCATTTTCAATTTAGCAACAATTTTTTATTAAAATCAAAAAGTAAACAAAAAAATCAGCCTTGATAACATTTTTCACTCTGTTCTATTAATTAGCATAACATGATTTTAGTGTTATATTTTAGGTGAAATTTACAAGATGTGAATAACGTAACATCATAATCTGTTCTATTTCAGCATTGTAATTCGATTGTTCTAATATTTTTTCAGTGGCGTGTCTGGCATTGGTGGAAGGACAGGTCAAAGACTGTAAGAATACCACACTCCTATGTCTGAAAAGTTATTCATGTTCTGCAGAATTATTTTGACATACTTGTCACACTGTTATAATATTTTACAGGCATTGCACCATGAGATAATCATTCGTCAACAATTAAAACTGGCAATTATAGAGTAAGAGGACAAAGACAAAAAAATAACTACATAAAGTCTAACTTATTACCCCTACCTAATATATGATGGTGTATCATATTTGCCTGCAGATAATATATGATGAATAACATGAAAACCAAATGGAGTAAAGACCTAACTTTAACCAGTTGGAGTAAAGACCTAACTTTTGTTTTTATTATAAAAAACAAGTGGATTAAAAACTATGGCAGCGTGAGTTTCACATAGATCTAATCACAAGTAGTTTTAATGAAACGTAATTGAATTACATTTTATTTACAGGGCGCTGATATGGATGATGATAAATCATGTACATATTATCAGGATGTTAAACTCACTTGTGCTTAATTAGAGGAATCCCTAAATCCTGGCTTGTTGGTAACCCTTTAGAATTGAATTTGGACACCCCTGTTCTAAAGGGCTGTGTGTTGGGGGGGCCTTTCCCTCAATAGATAATATCATTCTATTATTTATTATGAAAAGGAGTAGACTAAATATTAACCTTAATGATAAGCAGCAGATACAGACAACTGTATATACTATGCAAAAATATGTTAATATATTAGACTGTTGTAAGAAGGGGGGATGCACACACGCCATGAAAAACAGGTGAAAAAGTGGAGATAACTTCTTCGGTGGTATCACTTCTCCAAGTCCTATGTTATTCTATGGAACCAATGTACTAAGATTTCTCCAACTTTGGAGATCTTAGTGCATAGGCTATATAGGATAACATAGGAACTGGGGAAGTGATACATTAGAGAAGTCATCTCCACTTTATCACCTCTTTATCACGCCTTAATGCATAACACCCAAAGACTGTTATATAAGGATGTTTTTCTGTTAAAGTGATAGCCATTATGCAAGTCCTTAAGAGGTAATGTAAAACTGCCTAAACTTTATTTATTTTTTTCATCTTCACCCACTTTTCTTTTACAATTTATGTCCCTGTCAGTGAGCTCACTACATTTATTTTTTCTAATGAGCTTTCTGTTAGGGACTGTAAAGCAGTGAGGGCTCGATTCTATTATCCACGCTAAAACCGGCACTACAGTAAAAACAAGCAACGTGTATTTTGCAAACATGTGTTTTACCAGTATTCTATTGCAGAACCATGGGAAAACAAAACCTGCATAGACAGCACATTGCTATGAACTAACAAAACTGGTGCTGTCTGCATCTATTCAACTACCACCCAAAAAAATATGTGCAAATTGTCAAAGACCAAGGAAATAGGTGTACTTTTGATGATAGATAGATGAATTTTAGATTTAGATGTGTTCCCCACATTATCGAAATCTGACATAGAGTGCCCCCTTAGACATATTAACCCCCCCTTTGAAATTTGACTTACAGTGCTCCTATGACCTTCTTTCTTCATTTAAATTTGACCAATATTGCCCTCCTTTGACACATTAACTCCCCTTTGAAATTTGACTTATAGTGCTTTCTTTCGCCATTTTAATTCAACAAATATTGTTCACATTCAATATTTTAAGCTTCCCTTTAAAATGTGAATTATAATGCACCCATGACTTTCTTTCTCCAGTTAAATTCAACATTGTTTCTTCTCCAATTTTTTTCAACATGCCCTTGTTATATTTGTATTGCATGATAAACCCTGTGAGTATCAGAGAAGTAGCAAGGAATTGCAATGTGTTTACTACCCCTCTAGCACTCAAACGGTTACTAGGCAAGTTATGTGGCTGCATACCTTACCTGTATATGTGTAAGAAATTTTATTTTTGTATTTTATTTTTAATTAGATGTTAAAAAAGTTCAGAGCTCAAGGGGGCATCAGGACCCCTTCTGACACCCCTCCTAACATTGATGACCTATCCAGTAGGATAGGTGATCAATACAGGCGACAATTGCAGGCATTTTCACTAAAGCCCATATAACATATATGTAACATATGTTTTATGCTTTTTCTTCATATTATTATAGTTATATTTATTTTAAATTTATTGTACAGACCTTGAGGGGGCATCAGGACCCCTCCTAACACCCCCCTAGCATGAATCACCTATCCAGAAGGATAGGTGATCCATGGGGTAACATACGTGGATTTTTTAATTAAGAGCATATATAACCTATGTTTACCATAGGTTATATGCCTTTTTAAAAACTATACATATATTGCTTTCAGACCTTGAGGGGGGCATCAGGACCCCTCCTGACATCCGCCTAGCATGGATCACCTATTCAGAAGGACTGACCCCGGTCACTGATTCATTTATGAAAGCACAGGGTGATTTTTTTAATAAAGCATATATAACCTATGATTAACTAGGTTATATGTGCTTTATTTCTTGTAATATAAAATCATTTCAGACCTCGAGGGGGAAATCAGGACCCCTCCTGATATCCCCCTGTCATGGATCATCTATCCAGAAGATCTGACCCTGGTGACTGATTCACTGATGAAAGTGCAGCTCTGAAATTTCTGTCAATGAAGCTGGTGACAGGTTTACTTCAAGCACTTGTACCACTTGTACTGGAGAGGCTTATACAGCCGTTCCAGTAGTAGGGAAGGAAGAAAATGCCTTCCTTGTTACCACATGGAGCATCTTTCCTTCTGGATCATCTATCCTTCTGGTTAGATGATCCATGATAGGGGGGATATCAGGAAGGGTCCTCCTGATTTCCCTCTCGAGGTCTGAAATTATTTTATATTACAAGAAAGCACATATAACCTATGTTAAACATAGGTTATATGTGCTTTATTAAAAAAGTCACCCCATGGATCGCCTATCCTTCTGGATAGGTGATCCATGCTAGGGGGGATATCAGGAGGGGTCCTAATGTCCCCTTCAAGGTCTAAAAGCAGTATATAGTTTGTAAAAATCCATATAACCTATTTTAAACATGTTATATATGGTCTTAATTAAAAAATCTGCATATGTCTCCCCATGAATCTCCTATCCAGAAGGATAGGAGATCCATGCTAGGGGGTGTCATGAGGGGTCCTGATGCCCCCATCGAGGTCTGTATAATATATTTAAGATAAATATAACTATAATAATATGAAGAAAGCCCATATAACATGTTACACATATGTTACATGGTCTTTAGTGAAAATGCCAGCAATCGTCGCCTGCATTGGTCACCTATCCTACTGAATAGGGGGGTGTCAGGAGGGGTCTGAACTTTTTTTTAACATATAATTAAAAATAAAGTATAAAAATAACATTTCTTAGACATATACAGGCAAGTTATGCAGACACATACCTTGCCTATTAACCCTTTGAGTACCAGAGGGGTAGCAAACACATTGCAATGCATTGCTACCTCTCTGGTACTCATAAGGTTAATCATGCAATATAAATACAACGAGAGCATGTCAAAAACATTGGAGAAGAAATAATGTTGAATTTAAATGGGGAAAGAAATTCATGGGAGCACTATAAGTAGAATTTTAATGGGGGGTTAAAATGTCAAATGTGAACAATGTTTGTTCAATTAAAATGCTAAAAGCACTATAAGTTGAATTTCAAAGAGGGGGCTAACATGTTGAAGGGGGCACTCTATGTTAAATTTCTATGATGTATTGTATACTATATTCTGCACTGCTTTTTTCTAATAACGATGGTTTTGAAACTGTTGTTGTGGCTTCTACGCCTCAACTCTGAGGAGCAGGATTACCGACAGAAAATGTAACCACAAAACACGCAGTAATACTGAAGGTAAATAATAGAATGGTACTTGCACTTTGTTTTTAGTTGTTTTCTATGGGCTTTTTTTTTTATTGGTGGTGCATATAATTACCACTGATTTTGTTTTTACAACTTGGGTAATAGGATACTAAAACTTGACTTAAAAAAACACAACACATGTTTTTTTAGCGTTGGTAATAAAATCAAGCCCTGAGTGCTTAGTATGCTATAGTGGAGTTAAGCTTTTCTTGCTGCAGGGATAGTGCAACATTACATTTCTGTCCCTAGTTTTGCAGTCCAACAGATTGGTCTCATTAATTAACACATTAATTCAGTGAACTCCTTGTCAGGAACAAAAAGGTGACAATGAAAACATAGCTAAACATATGCACAACTTGACTTTACATTTTATACACTTGCAGAATTTCTAAGAAAAAAATCAGGATGATTGTCATTTAAAAAGAGTAAATGCCATGCATTTTAAAGCAGGGTTTCTTAACAGGGATCTTCAAGTATGCTTAACAATGTGCATTTTTTATGTTTCTGTGCTTGAGCACAGGCGTGTAATTAGTAGATCTTTCAAGCTCATTATTTCATGTGTGCTGAGGCAGGAAATTAAAAAAAATCAGCAGTGTTAGGGGTAATTGAGGGCCACTGTTGAGCAACTTTTTTATAGGCATAGTTCACTTTTAATTTTTGACAATTTGTGGCTGGAACATTTTCTGAGGCTGATGGGCTAAGAAGAAATGGAGTCATTCTGGACCAAACCAACTTTGCTATACAGTGAAATAGAAATTCCCATTGATTTAAATATGGTTTTTAACCCGGGGTGCTGGAAACTTCACCAGCATGCAAGGAGTTAAAATCCCCATTTCAATCAATGGCCTTTTGGGGTAATATTAGTTGTCCCCTATGGTGCAGTTGGCTTGTTCTAGAATTATTCCAGTTCATCTTAGTGTATCAGCCTCAGTATTTCACTTTTAAGCTTCATTAATTTGCTCTTTTTCATTCTGTTTTTGCAGATAGATGTGGTGCTAATCAAGTGTACAGTGATTGCCCTTCCCGTTGTCCTCTAACCTGTGCTAACAAGGACGATCCACCAGTATGCATTCAGTCTTGCCCAGAAACCGGAGCATGTGTCTGTGTTAAAGACTACTTATGGAACTGCAAGGGAGAGTGTGTCCTGGAAAAAGATTGCTGTTAAGTTTGCAGTGTTCAGCAGAATGACCAATACTGGAAGTAGATGTGGACTCAGAAAATAAAGCTGTCACTATACGGCACAAAAAATGAATGCTGTTTTCTAAATGTTGTATGTTCCCATGGGAAATTCCAAGAAAACCACATTGTTGTCCACTTTTTCGCAGAAAAAAAAAAACGCTTTAAAACTAGCAATTAAACTTTTTGCTTTTTTCACTCATTGCCCAAATTATTCCACAATTGTTTTCAATGGCTAGAAAGTTTCTGCCCTTTGATTTAAATTGTTTTCACCTTTTCGTTTTAAAAATATGACATATTTGCAGAAATCAAACATAACAGAAGCAGCTACAGAGTGAGGTAGACGTGCTGTGCTGTACTACTGTGATTTTGAGGCAAAATTGAAGCAGGAGAAGATCATAGTGAGTGGAGGAGGAACTGGAAGGACCATTATGTGTTCACTGAGTCTGAGGAGGAAGAGAATTCAGAAGCAATGCTGGCCAGTCCCCCTAAATCACCCCTAGGGTTTTTGGGGGAATTGCTATCAAGGGAGGAACAGAAGGGTAGTACTAGTTGTGAGAGAAGGACAGGTCAGCTGTCTGTGCCTGCTGCAAGATGTGCTGTGTCTGCCGCCAGACATGCTGCACCTGCTGCTGACATGCTGCGTCTGCTGTAAGATGTGCTGTGTATGCTGTCAGATGTTCTGCCCCTGCTGCCAGTGCCATCACCAGTGCTGTGCCTGCTGCCAGTACTTCCTTTGCTTCCACCAGTGCTGTGCCTGCTGCCAGTGCTGAACCTGTTGCCACCAGTGCTGAAGCTGCTGTTAGTGTGTCTTGTAATACTCAGGAGGGTAAAAGATGATGCCAAGTGTGACAGCAGGGGACCTTAACTCACACTTGCCATCCCCAAATGCTAGTACTACTGCTAAGGTCCAGCAGCTTGTTAGTGTTAGGAGTGAAGTAGGTGGTAAACAACATCCTCCTATTAACAGTGACCATAAGGAGGGAGGCTCAAGGGCTGAAATTGATGTGGTTGGTGTTAATAGTAGTAGTAGTAGTAGTAGTAGTAGTAGTAGTAGTAGTAACAGTGATGGTGAAGCAGCCGGTGGGACTAGTGTTATAAGAGTGGTAGGGGAAACAATTTACAGAGTCCAGACTAGTGGTCAAGGAGCCCACACCATTCCCCTGACCCTGGGAACCCCCTTCCCCCCACAGCATTGTCCATGTGGAACATGATCCTGAAGAAGGCAGAACTGTCACCACAGCAATAATGCCATCACCACCAGGAGCACAGATCAGCTACCTGTGTCTGCTGCTACTGCTGCCAGTCTGCCTTCTTCAGGTCACCAAAAATTGGCAAGTGTGACATTATTGGACCCTCTGTCACATTGGTCATCACTTCCTCCAACCAGCAGTGAGCATTAGGAAATTTGAGGAATTTGTAACTGCTGTAATTCCTGATGCTACTGAGTTGCCACCAGCATTAAGATGTTGGAATTTGCGGAGTTGCAAGATCAGCAGGATGCTGAGGAGCAGGCTAGTGTGCCACACAGACCCCTGTGGACACAGTGGGAATGGGGTCAACAAGTAATGTGGGATTACTAGGACATGTTCCACTTGCCAGCAGTAGCAACACATATACCAGACCCGGTGGGGGCTAGTTATGGTGCTGCTACTTCCTCAGGCGCATCATTGGAGCTAGTCATGGCAAGTGGAACCTTCATCATCCATCAACCATGTTACTGCTATTGTTGATTCCATTCCCTTTCAGCTGCCTAATCATTCTGCTGCTTAAACAACTCAGCAGCAGCAAGAACAGCAGGCGCAAATTCTTCATCTACATCAGGGAAATGACATTTGACAATGGCAGGTGACCACTGGCCAACAGGACATCACCTGCTGGCACTAGTCCAATACGGGAATTTATTTTTTTCTCAGGGCTTATGCTTTCACAAAAATACAAAAAAAAAAGAATTATACTTCTACGAAAAAACAATCTTTGAGGGTTTGTTTCTAACAAGCCTAAGTCCTACAAGTCAGTGTTTGCTTAGGGCTTGTGCCTAACAAGCTTACGTCCTATAAACCAATGCTTCCTCAGGGCTTGTTCCTCTAATAAGTCTACGTCCTACAAATCAATGTTTCCTCAGGGCTTTGGCTTCTAATGACAAATCTAACAAATCATCCTCTACAAAATACTCTATCAAGTATCAGTCCAACCCAGTGGCAGCTTATGACAGGGGGTTCCTGACTATCACTTCACATAGAGAGTTCTGATTTTATTTTTTTTTTTTTTTATTAACTGTCCCCCCAATACCAGTCAAGAAACCCCCCAAAAACAAATCCCCTATTCAACTGATTCATTCCTCAGACTCCACCCACCAAAAGAGGTACCCTCATTAGACACCTTTTATACATGTCTTATGGGGTATTTAGGATTTATTTTTTATTGACTGCCCCCAATCCCAGTAAACAAACCCCCCAAAAATTCCTTGTTCAACTGATTCTTTTCCCACACCCCACCAACACAGGCACCGTCATGTCCCTTTTATGGTATGCCTTTGGGAAATAAAATAATATGTATTATGTGTTGTGTGTAAATTCAAAGTTCCCATTGATTTCAATGGAATGAGCTAGGCAAAAAAATTGTGAAAAAGCGGAAAATCTTCACTTTTCGCAGGAAATTATTTGCCAAGTGAAAAGTGACATTTTTTGCCAATTTCAGTTTCCAACAAAAATGTTTGCCCATCCCTACTTATGAGGGGGGGAAGGAGAAGATGATGCCAAGTGTGACTTAAGGGGACCCTAATGTACACTTGCCATCTTCAAGTAGTCCCACCAGTGATAGTACTAATACTAAGAAGGTCCAGCAGCTTGTTAACGTTAAGAGTGAAGGAGGGGGTGATCATCATATTACTAGTGACTGTGAGGAGGAAGACACAGGGGCTGAAATTGATGTGGTTGGTGTTAGTCGTAGTACTAGTAACAGTGGTGGTGAAGCAGCTGGTGGGACTAATGTTAAGGGAATGGTAGGGGAAGCAAATGAGAGCATCCACACCTGCGGTCAAAGAAGCCCACATCATTCCCCTGACCCTGGGAGACCCCTTCCCCCCCACGGCATTGTCCATGTGGAACATGATCTTAAAGAAGGCAGAATTGCTACCACCGCAATAATACCACCATCACCATCACCTGGAGCACAGATCAGCTGCCTGTGCTTGCTGCTAGTGCTGCTGGTCTGTCTTCTTCAGGTCAAAAAGCAATGCCAAGTGTGACATTAGGGAACCCGCTGTCACATTTCTCATCACCTCCAACAACCAGCACTGAGATGTCTGTAGGAAAGCAGACAGCATGGAGGTACTAGTGGTGGGGGAGATGATGATGGTAGAGGCATTGATGGCATTGATGGCCTTCTTTAGCCCAAACTGAGAAGGAATGGGGACAGAGATGATGATGGGCATCACCACCACCAGCATTGAGATATTGGAATTTGCAAAGTTGCAAGGGCAGCAGGATGCTGAGGAGCAGACTAGTGTGCCACAGACCACCATGGACACAGTGGGAATGGGGTCAACAAGTGATGAGGGATCAGGACAGGTTTCACTTGCCAGCAGCAGCAATAATCTTGGTCCTAGTTACAGGACTGGTTTTTAGGCAGTAGCAGTAATACCAGCAACATCATCCTCTGCCCCAGACAGTGAAGGGGAATGTGGATGAGAAGAAGAAAGAGGCCTTTCTTATCCACCTTTTGCTTCTACCCTGAAGTCATGGGTGTGGGGCTATTTTTCTCTTCTGGCAGGCACAATGCAGTCATTACCAATGCCACTGTGCACAATTTGTGACAAGTCAGTGAGAAGGGGAAAGAGGGAACACACCTTGGCACAACCACCCTGATAACACACATGAAACACAGACACCGTGACATTTATGTGAAACAAGTGAAAGCCAAACACCCACCACAGAAATTGAGCACCTCTGTTGCTGTACCCCTTGATTCTCCAGAAAGACAACAAGAGACAAGGCGGAGACCAAAGAGGAGGAAGAATAGAGAAACCCAGGCAGAAGCTGGAAGTTCAGTGATGAGCAAAACAACTACCTTGCCATCACTTTCTTGCTCTAGGGTAACTACATCTTCTGCCAATTCACCTCATTCATGATTACCTCCCCTACCAAGGGATAGCCACTCTGTAGATGTTAGGATGTGGCAGTTCGTGTCCACCCATTGCACATTGTGTGGTGCACTGACCACATATGCCAGTGTGGTGGAGGAGAATCGCAAGCAGGGCATCAAGCAGCATCTGAGGAGAATGCATCCCACAGAATATGCTAAGATGGTGGCAGGGAGGGTTCATCATTACTATTAAACTGTCAGTGAGTTGTCATGTGTCCTTAGTGGGTTCTGGACAAGGGTTATAGTGACGGCAGCAGTACTTGGTTTCTGATGTCCTGGTTTTTGAATACAGTTGTACCCCCAGATGTTATTTACCACACACACTGTGCACTTTGCAGTTGCTGATGAGAGGCACATTTCCTGCTCTCAAGGGAAAAATGTATATTCTAGTAACAACACACCCATGATTTTGGAGGAGGGGCAGATGGAGAAGAATTATTAGCCAACTTCTTCTTTTCTCCACATATACCTGAAGTGGGCGGGGGCTAGTTAGAGTGCTGCTACTTCCTCAGGTGCATCACTGGAGCTTGTCGTAACAAGTAGAACCTTCATCATCCATCACCCATATTACAGCTGTTGTTGATCACATTTAAAGGGATAGTAATACTTAAAATGTAAAAAAAAATATGTTGTAGAGTTTATCCCCCTGAGTAAAACAAGGGCACTCCCACTGCTGTAAGGTGTTTCATTCAAAAGTTATTAATTTTCAAAGTTGAATTTTTTAGGTGCAATATCACAGTGGCCTGAAATTGTATAGTGGCGCTGTTGCTACACCATCCTATGGAGATTTATGGTCAACTGACCAGAGCTATCCATAGGATCGTGTAGCAACAGCGCCACTGTACAATTTCAGGCCACTGTGATATTGCACCTAAAAAATTCAACTTTGAAAATTAATAACTTTTGAATGAAACACCTTTCAGCAGTGGGAGTACCCGTGTTTTACTCAGGGGGATAAACCCTACAACATATATTTTTTTACATTTTAAGTATTACTATCCCTTTAAGCTGCCTAATCATCCTGCTGCTTAAACAACTCAACAGCAACAGCAGCAAGAACAGCATTAGCAAATTCCGCATCTACATCAGGGCATTTTACAATTGCCAGCGATGGCTGGCCAACACAACATGACCTGCTGGTACTAGGCCAGTAGGACATTTTTTTTTACCTCAGGGCTTGTACTTTAAAAAAAAAAAAAAACAAAACATAAAAAAAACATAGGCCTACAAAAAACATAAACTATTTTTTTTTTATTTCTAACAAGCATAAGTCCTACAAATCAATGTTTCCTCAGGACTTGGGACTCTAACAACAAATCTTACAAATCATCCTCTACAAAATGCTCTGTCATGTCAAGTATCAGTCTACCTCAGTGGCAGCTTACATCAGGGGTCCCTGTCTACATCACATTACATACAAAATTCTTATTTTATTTATTTATTTTTAATTAACTGTCCCCCCAATAGCAGTCAACAAACCCCACCAAAACAAATTCTCTGTCCAATTGACTCTTTCCCCAGACTCTACCACCAAACAGGCACCCTCCTCAGACCCCTTTTAAACCATGTCTTATGGGGTATTTTTAATTGTATTTAGGATTTATGTTTTGTTAACTGCCCCCCGATCCCAGTAAACAAACCCCCCGAAGAAAAATTCCCGGTTCAATTGATTCTTTCCACACGCTCCACCAACACATGCACCCTCTTACCCCTTTGATACTATGCTTTTGGGAAATAAAATTACTTTTACTATGTGTTGTGTGTAAAATCAGTGCTCCCATTGATTTCAATGGAATGAGCTAGGCAGAAAAGATGATTTCGGTTTGAGCCAAATATTTTTCCCATCCCTAGATGCGATATCAGAATATTGTGCTATTGATGCGGGCGAGATTCTGATCTTGCCCTTTTCATGGCGCAACATTTTTAACACGCTGTTGTGTTGGATGCCAACTACAGTGCAACATTTCTATAGTAATCCTTTTAAAGCAGGGTGTCCATTTTCAGTCCTTAAAGCAGAACTTTCACCGAAACACATGTGTTCTTTAATTCACTTACATTGCCGACTCAAGCTTTGCTGGATTTCGTTTTTTTAAAAAAAACTCAATAGAAATTAAGTTTGAGGGTTAACTTTATCCCTCTTCTCCTCATTCTGATCAGCACCATTTTTCCGATGAGAATGCAGGAGATCCTCCTCCCCGCTGGTCCGTCAGTAAGTTGGAGAACTCTCATTGGCTAGATATCGATCTCTACCAATGAGAGATCTCCAGCTTACTGACAGACCAGCGGGGAGGAGGATCTGTTATGTATTCTCATCGGCACAAATTGTGCCGATCAGAACGAGAATATGTGAAGAGGGAAAAGGTAAACCCTCAAACTTATTTTCTATTGCGTTTTTTTAAAAAACCAAAACACAGCACAGTTTGCATCGGTAATCTACTTGAATTAAAGAAAACATGTGTTTAGGTGAAAGTTCCCCTTTAAGAGCTACCAACAGTTCAGGATTTAAGGATTTTCCTTTTGGAGCTCAGGTGGCCAATCAAAATGAACGAGCCAGTAATGAACTCACCTATGCTAAATTAGAGAAATCCTTAAAAACTAGCTTGTTGGGGGCCCTTGAAGATCAAACTTGAACATCCCATTCTAAATGGCTGTGTGTGTGGGGGCGGAGATTTTTCTCTCTGTAGTTAATATCCTTCTATTATTTATTGTGCAAAGGAGTGGACTAAATATTGACCTAAATGATGAGCAGCAGATACAACCAACTGCATATAATATTCAAAAATATGTTAATATATCAGACTGTTGTAAGAAGGGGGGAGATGCACTAGGACATTTTCTGTGATATCACTTCTCCAAGTCCTATATTATTCTATGGAGTCAACTTTGGAGATCTTAGTGCATAGGCTCTACAGGATAACATAGGAACTGGAGAAGTCATATCACTGGAGAAGTCATCTCTGCTTTATCACCTCTTTATTACGCCTTAATGGAGGGCCCCGAAGACTGTATAAGAATCTTTTCTGTTAAAGTGATAGCCAGCCTCCTTTTTGACCTTACATATTATGCAAGACCATAATAGATTATGTAAAATTGTCTATAATTTATATATTTTTTCATCTTCACCCTTTTTTTTTTTCAATTCACACAACTTGACTTTATATATTATCCACTTGCAGAATTTCTAATCAAAACAGAGGATGACTTTAAACAGAATAAATTCTATGTATTTTAAAGCAGGATTTCTCAACAGTGGTCTTCAAGTATGCCTAGCAATGTGAGTTTTTTACATTTCTTTGCTTGAGCACAGGTGTGTAGTTAGTAGATCCAATCTCATTTCATCTGTGCTGAGGCAGGAAATTAAAAAAATCACCATTGTTAGGGGTAATTGAGGGCCACTGTTGAGCAACTCTTTTATAGTTCACCTTTAATTTCTGACAATATGTGGATGGAACATTCTTTGAGGCTGATATGCTAAGTAGAAATGGAATAATTCTGGACCAAACCAACTTTGCCATAGAGGGAAACAGAAGTTCCCATTGATTTAAATGTAGCTTTTAACCTGGAGTGCTTGAAACCTCCCCAGCATGCAATGAGTTAAAAGCCCCATTTCAATTAATGGGAATTTTGGGGAATAGTCGATGTCCCCTATGGTGCTATTGGTTTGTTCTAGAATTACTCCATTTCATCTTAGTACATCAGCCTCAGTATGTCTCTTTTAAGCTTAGTTAATTTGCTCTTTTCAATTCTGTTTGTGCAGATAAATGTGGTGCTAATCAAGTGTACAGAACTTGCCCTTCCTGTTGTCCTCTAACCTGTGCTAACAAGGACAATCCACCAGTATGCATTCAGTCTTGCCCAGAAACCGGAGCATGTGTCTGTGATAAAGACTACATATGGAACAGCAAGGGAGAGTGTGTCCTGGAAAAAGATTGCTGTTAAGTTTGCTGTGTTCAGGAAAGTGACCAATACTGGAAGTGGATACAGAGTCAGAAAATAATGCTGTCCCTTTAGGGCACAAAAACGCATCAAAAATATAATTAAAAGGAAACTATCATGTTCCATGTTTTTTAAATTGTCTAGTGAATATCATTGCTGGTGCATGAATAAAAAATTCCTGAAATTTAAAATGTATATTTTTCTGTATTCTTATAGTCTATCTTGCTGAAAAACCTAGTAGTTACTCAGATCTGCAAGGGCTTACAAATATTAAAGTAACTTTGTTTAACCCTTTAAGTGCCAGTGGGATATGTAACACATTGCTTTGCCTATGTATTCCATACCCCTCTCGCACTCAAAGGGTTATAGGTACCAATGCCCTTGTCACTGTCTTCCTCCTTAGAACCCCTAACCCAGTTTCCCACCACAATATAATATTAAACCATTCATATGCAATAAAGTAATGAGGATACTGACATAGGAGTAGGTGTGGATTTAAACAATTTAATGGGATTCCTGGAGAGAACCCTCCCACACCTATAGTCACACAGCTAGACATAGCCTTCTCTGAGTCCTAGCTGCCTGCTGCTGGAGGTTGGGTGGGGAAACTTTCAGGCAAAATTGCCAACACTTACCTAGCCCCCGCAGAGATGGCAAACTCAAACCAGCTAAGGAGATGAAGTGGACATAGCTCATCCAGCATGGCCCATACATTATGCCTTTCTTTTAGCTCAGTGTATACTGGCAATAACCTTCCCTAAAAGCAACCTGACCACTTCCCTCTGCAATGGAAACCCCTAAACCACACTGGCCGCACTTGAAAGCACTGAAGTATTAGCCCTAGATGAGCTGTAGCAGCATGGAATACATCTTGGTCTACGTGTGACTTCTTCTACAGCAGATGTTACTCCTGCCCCCATGCTAGGATGACAAGAAGAGAATTGGGTTACAGTGGGTAAGAAAACAAACAGTAAAAGCATTATCCCAGAGCCCTACAGCCATCTTTTTATTGCTCTAACGCCTTCCCCTTTTTACACCCATGCTATCCCCAACCTGACCCGTAATGTCCCACTGCCTTGGGAGAGGCCAGCCCACCTTAATTATTAGCTTAGTGGGCTCACCTCCACTACACAGAGACATTTAGCTTGGCCCCTTACTATGACCTCTGACTGTTGAGTCATCTGCCATGCTTGAGGTTCCAGTGCCATTGGCATTTACTTCCTTCTTGGTGGCACCTGAAAACCAGCCCTCCTCTCCATCAATACATGTCAAAATCCCCCAGAGATGGCTACCTCAAATTTACTGAGGACACAAATCTGATGCCGCCCACCATGCCTTCATGGTGCATAAAGGCAATAGCCTGCCCTGAAGGCAACCTAAACGCTGGCCCAGTGCTTCCTGTACCAGAAACATATTTGGCTTAGCTGCACCGGCCCTAGATCGATTTCTTCTCTCTGCATGGATAGAGATCTTGATGTACATTTGACCATGTCGGTAGCTTTTCTGCTTCCATTCTTACTAAACTTCTAGGTAAAAGTGGGCGACACCATGGAGACATCAGCAATTTCACCAGTGACTTGAAGGCATTCCCAGATCTTTCTCACTTCCACCTGAAAGTTCTGTTAGCATGGAAGCAGTGGAGCTATCACCTTTGCTATTGACTGGCTGATCAATTGCAGAGGGTGCATCAGGAGACAAAACAAGTGCACCATAAGGGTGACATTTTTTTACTAAAACTCTCATTGATTTAAATTGGGCCAGATCAGGCTCCCATAATTAAAGGGATAGTAATACTTAGTTTTTTCTTTATTTTATTTTGTAGGCATTAAAAAAACATGAAGAATTATATAAGTCTTATCTCTAAAACCTTTATGGTTTGAGAGATATTCACAAGCAAAGTTTCCCCTCCTGCCCCTTTTACCTAGTGTAAGTCATCTCTTCTCAGATGTGGAATCTAGTTGTAAGACCAGACAGATAACAGCAGGGGATAATTTTCTTTCTATTAGAACAATGAAACCCCTGCCCCCCTTGACAAGTTTTTCAGGTTTTTCCCTTATCTTAATTCAAGATTGTCTCTCTCTACAGTCTACCTGGGCATCCCTTCTGATCTAGCTGAACAGTGTTACATCAGTAAAAGGGGCGGGAGGGGGAGACTCTGTCACTGAATTAATCTTGAACTACAAATATAACACTCTGTAAGGTCCAAATACTATGATGATTAATTTGAGCTGCTTTTATTATCAAACATTACTATCCCTTTAAGTTAAAGCTACAGTTCTGTGTTATTTGATACATTTCTTTGCCCATAACAGAATATTAGCTGAAATTCTGGATTCCGGGTCTGATTGGTAAACCGTTCATACCCTGCAAGCTTAATAAAAATCCAGTTAAATATGTGTTCAAAAGGGGCATTCAAAATGTTGCTTTGCAAAGAGCTGTATTAAGACTCCATAGGGCCCTAGGCGGGTTAGCAAACTGGGGCCCCCTTTAGCTTGGGCTCCCCCTCAACACCCCAGCTGCAAACCTCTTTCAGTTTACCTCTAGTAGTTAGATGTACTAGTACCAATTTAATAAAATACAAAATTAACACTTTAAGCATGTTAAAAATGTACTGCAGAACTTATGATTGAAATGGTTCTACACAATGATTCCACAGAGCTTGCAGTTGAAATGGGGCTACACCAGGGGTCTCCAACAGGTACAAACGAGCTACTGGTTGTTCTTCGGCTAGTAGGCAGCAGCTCCCTACACTCAGCTATCAAGCTATATGGCCTGCCAGAGACAGGTCTTAGTAATTAAAATCGGATCCCCAGTTATCTGCAACAAATCTAGCCACAGTTTTCATCTGTGTCAGAGAACTTATAGTAAGATAGCAGATTGTGCCTCAAAGCATTTTCATTGCTACAATTGCTGTTTACAGATTATTCTCCATGCTTTGTAAAAATCTTTCTTAAAAGCTGTGTCTCCCTGAAGAGCCACAGGTTTTGTCTTCTATATTGATTTTCAGTATATATTTTGAGTAGCTTGGCACCTGTTAAAGAAAAGGTTAGAGACCCCTGGGCTACACTATACCACGAGGCTTTTTATGAAAACCTGAATCAAGGTAAAAGGTCCACAATAACAATGTGACAGACAGGACTATCACATTATTATCCCAGGTCAGTGGTTTGCAACGTATTGATTACACACCCCTGGCATCTCAGAGGATTAATGGAGTACTTACCCCTTCCTATCCTGGGAGGGAGTCAAGCTGTTAAAAAATGATATATATAACTTTTTAAACTTTCATTTTGCCTTTTAGTAAGTTGGTACTAATACTTCTACCCACAAGGACAAAGAACAAACCTGATTCCAGAGTGGCATGGGGTATGAGCCAGTGCATCTAGTGTGTGTGTGTGTGTGGGGGGGGGGGTAACCTAGGATCCTGCTTATGGCCCTGTGAAGTTTTAATCCAGTTCTGTGAACTCAGTTGTCAATAAAATGATTCATTAATGGTATTAAATAATTGTGTGAGATACACTCACCTTTGCAGTTCTTCTGTGCACTGCCCCTCAAGCTACACCAGTAAAAGTTCATATTACCAATTCTTAACCCTTTCGTGCCCAAATGGGAATAGGTTGAGGGAGAGTGCAAGAATGGGTGTATCTCTTAAAATGTTTTAATACCTTTGAGTAATCATTTTACTGAACAGATGAGCAGACCACATTGTGTTTGTGTGTCACAGTGGAAAATGGTAACCTTAGGGATATTTTACCATCATCAACAATATACATAAGTTAGAGCTTGGTTATATCTTGTGGAATGGTGAAAATCAAGAAGCAGGCTCAGACAGGATTAGATATACCCTAAATCCTTTACAGGGATTATCTCTTAGTCAATAAGTAGAAGAGCCAACTAGGAAGGAAAATATACTAGATTTATTATTTTCAAATAGAGACTTGGCATCAGATGTAGTTATAGGAATATCTGACTGTGTGTAACTGTTTGTGATCACAGTTGTGTACACGTGAAAATGTGTGCACAAATGTGCATACCCATTTGAATGTGTGTGAAAATGCATGTTTGTGCATGAATGCATTCCGGTAAAGCTGAAAATACAAAAACATTTGCACTAATGTGCAGTTGCATGCACATGTCACTGCTGGTCAAAATGCATGTGCATATAAATGCTGGAGCATGCATAATGTGTGCAGATGAGTGTGAATGTGTCACACCCTTACCATCCATTGGACAGGCTTCCTTTATCTGGACTGGGGATCTTACTCTCCTTACCCGATTATTCTGGTCTGAGTTTGCTGTCCTTGCTTCCTGTTGCCTGGCTTCCTGTTCTCTTCCCCGTTGCCTCATCTGGCTGGTCTTCCAGCTTGTCCTGGTTGGTCCTGACATCTCCAGGTTGGTTCCTTACCTTGGTGGCGGTCCCAATCTGCCTTCAGCTTACTGGTGCGGCGTGTTGTGGTCCTGCCCCGCTTGCAGCCTTTCTCCTCCATTGTGGCCTTTCATTTGAGTCCCAATTAGGCCTTCCATGGTCCTCAGCCTCCCCGCCACTTACTGCCTGCGGCCTCATCCCTTGTATGTGTTCAGTGGCCTTGTCCCCTTTGCTCATCAGCTTCACCCCTTGTATTCCCTAGAGGCTAGCTGCATTAATTTCCCAGTGGCCTTGTCTCTTACTTCCAAATGGCTTTGCCTCCTATTTGTAGTAGCGGCTTCTCCGCTTGCATTCTTTTGCGGTCTTGCTGCTTTTGCCCTAGCAGCCTCGCCGCTTATGTCCTAGCGGCTTCACTGCCTATTTGTAGTAGCGGCTTCTCCTCTTGTATTCTTCTGAGGTCTTACCATTTATACCCCAGCGTCCTCGCCACTTTATGCCTGGAGGTGTCTCTGCTTCATTTTCACAGCGTCTTCTCTGCTTATTTTCCATCAGCCTCGCTGCTTCCCCACAGCGGCTTCACCACTTGTATTCCCTAGCAGCTAGCCGCATCCATTTCCCAGTGGCCTTGCTGCTCACTTCCCAGCGGCTTCGATGCCTATTTTGCAGTATCGACTCCTCTGCTTATGCCCCAGCAGCCTTGCCACTTTTTCCCTAGCAGCCTCACATCTTTATGCTCCAGCGGCCTCGCCTCTTATGTCCTAGCGGCCTCGCCGCTCATTTGTCCCTGGTAATGCTACCAGGGTTCAGCCTCTGTTTCCTTCCCTTTGCAGTCCTTTCCTGCCTTGTTGTGCTCCATCAGCCTTCCCTGTTGCCCCTTCTGCTGGATTGGGCTGGTGATTCCTGTGAGCGTTCCTGTCCACTATCTTTGGAGGGCTGTTCATTTCTCCATCCCAGCCTCCCAGATTGGTCTCTCTGAGGGATTTTTGTTTGTGGCCAGTTTCTCTAGTTCTCTGTTGGCTCCTCACTTACTCAGCCTAGGGATCCCTCATGAGAAGCTCCTTTCTGGGTTGGACTGAGATTGTGGTTCTGCTCCCTCTGTCCTTTTCACTTTTTCCCTGGTGGGTTTCTGAGTCTCTGTGTCCATAGACCCTCTGTCTTTTGTTGTTTCTCAGCTTGGGTATTTGGGTCTTTTTGGACACTTATTCTCACTTACCCTTCTGTTGATGTACCCTCTTTTTATGGAGTATCACGGGACTCCCTGTTTTCGTGAGGCCATCCTGTGTTGCCCCCATTCTTCACCAAGGTGTGCCGACAGAATCCTCAGCGGCATCTGACACCTTTCCATCTACGGTTTCCGCCTCATCCTGGCTATCATCCTTTGGGTATTACGCACATCTATCTATTTTTTCATTCCATCCATTCCATTATCTGCATACGGGGTCTATTGTCTGGTCCTCCTCCAGTTTACAAGCCTCTCATCCTGGTGAGGGCACTGGCTCAACTGGGGTTGGACATCTGGCTTTGTGGCCAGCAACTTTATCTGGCTATGGCCGCAGCAAGAGAGATTCTCTAGCTGACCATGGACCCGAGAAATGTACCCTAGTGCGGCTTCCTAGCTACTGGGCCAGACATTACCACGCTGGTGCCCACTCCCTCTCTTATGGTCACCAGGACCGTGACAGAATAATCAGACTAACACAAAAAGAGAAAAGGAGTAGGCACAGGCTAACTATAATAAGCAACTGCCCTAATTCACTATAAATAGTGAGGAGCTCTCTGGGACACAACATCTAAATTAAACATAAACCCACAAAAAAAAATACCCGTGCATAGTACACAGATACTTAAGGGGAAAAAGACAGTCTCCTTAATGAGGCACCCTAAGGCAGAAAACAAATATCAAAAATATATTTTTTATTTATTCATGGTACAAATAATATTACAATTATCAAAAGGAGATAGTTAAAAACACTAAAAACAAATCATGGGGTCCAGAGTTCCTGCACCTATATATTAGTAAATATGGCTCCAAAACAAGTACAAGGATAAAAATACAAATAACAAGTAATAGCAAATACTCTACTGAGCCTAATCTGCAATAGAAAGTATATAGACATAAATATATATAAATATATATATATACCCAGATGTAACAATGCCTAACCACAGCAAGCTTCCATATACAAAAATGCGACACACAAATCTAGTGTTTATAAACATCTTAAAAAAGGGATTTAAAAATAAATTAGAAAATATATAAGTGAAAGTGAAAACTTATACAAATGAAGCTTAATATGTGACAAACAAGAATAATTATCAATCATCTAAGTATAGATAATAAGGAGCAGAATCCCCCCCATGCACTCATCCCAATGCATATCGCCCGCAAGGCTTCGTCAGGGGATAAAGAATGAGTGTTGCAAATGAAGTATTTGAATCCTGCATAGTCCAATAGGATCACAGAACCAGAGTCACGAGACGCTTGTCTAAAAAATCATGTGACGACACTCATCTCGCAATGACTGAGATACCCTGGATACAAAAATACAGAAATACCTGTGCGGCCTAAACTATCAATGCAGTTTAAAAATACAAAAATATTACCCATAAATCATTTATTTATAGGATGCCCAAGTTATGCGCTGGTGCTTATTATAATAGTGGCAATTTGCTGTCACTGGGATGAAGTCCCGGTCTGACATAAACAAATAAAACAGTCCTAATTACAGCATATGAGCACTACAATACCCTATTCCGTCATGTCCAATAATGTCAAAACGCAAAAAAAGGAAGTTTCTTGACATAACGGCTTTAGGTTTCCCCACTGCAGCATGTAGTGCGCTTATGCTTTCCATATAAACAACGAATCACCGTCAAATCCATGCACTCACCGTCAGACATAAGTGATAAGTCCACATTGCTGCGCATGCACATAGTGAAACTCAACACTGCTAACAAATATATTCTGTTATCTCAAGGTTTAAACATAATTAAGTCTCAATATAGCGATGAGATGTTTTCCCAGTAAAATATAACGGCGAGATATTATCCCTGTGAAGTATGTGGAGCACTTTCACTTTCCATAATATTGGCTAATTACCATCACTTCCATGCATTTGCAATCGGACTTAAACAGTATCCCAGTCCAAATTCCTGTGTATGTGCCCAGTAAAGCATTACGCCGCTAATAAGTATACCCAATAATGTTAGTACTCAGACATGATAAAAATCTTCATATATCGGCGATATATTATCCCCATTGGTCTATACAATAGTATTAATAATAATCTAGTGTTTTTAACAGGTAAATAAGGTTATGGTCAACAACACTAAATGAATATACCATTATTGTAACCATAGAATAGTTTATAATATTGATACTATATATAAATAGCCTATAATTCTATGCTGGAGATAAAAAAATCCCCATATATTTTATTTTCTCGTTCCCATACTCCATTAAAATTAACCCACACAGGTATACGTATAGATCCCAATAAATAAAAGGACCACGTGGCAGATAAACCCCCTCACAAAGGAAACAGAGCTCGAGAAATCCCAATACTAAGTCACAGTAAATATCCACATTATGCAACGGCATGTATGATACAAACAGACCCCCAAGCACCACTGGCTAATCAATATATAAGAGGCACAGAGATAAATAGCCACTAATGGCCACAACCATAATTCTGAATAACTAATGTATATCTCCATGTCACTTATATTATATTACAAGTACAGTATATACAGATACCAAATTTCCAAAACAAAGAATATACATAAATATATACAGATGTCCAAATATCTACAGAAGTCTAAATATGCTTCATGCTTTATGGACAGATAATATCTATTTAGATTAATGACAATTCTGTTCCTTCAATTGTAGTCCCCAAGATCATGTTCATAATATAGAAAGGGTTCCCTCAAAAATCCCCTCTCAACATAATTCAATAATGAACCACCCTGGAGTTCAAAATCTACTATATCTATTAAGCATAGAGCTTCTTTATTAATATCCTACAGAATGGGAGGCAAAAATGTCCTCTCCCAAGATTAGATGATGTATCCGTGACGCTACTCGGTACTTGCATTAGTTTATTCCAATTACCAGTTTAATCCTAAACCCAGCATAACATAGAACTTGGAGAAATATATTAGATGATATATCCGTAACTCAACTCGGTACTAGCATTAGTTTATTCCAATTACCAGTTTAATCCTAAACCCAGCATAACATAGAACTTGGAGAAATATATTAGATGATATATCCGTAACTCAACTCGATACTCGCATTAGTTTATTCCAATGACCAGTTTAATCCTGAGCCCAGCATAACATAGAACTTGGAGAAATATATTAGATGATATATCCGTAACTCAACTCGGTACTAGCATTAGTTTATTCCAATTACCAGTTTAATCCTAAACCCAGCATAACATAGAACTTGGAGAAATATATTAGATGATATATCCGTAACTCAACTCGATACTCGCATTAGTTTATTCCAATGACCAGTTTAATCCTGAGCCCAGCATAACATAGAACTTGGAGACATATATTAGATGATGTAACAGTGACTCAACTCGGTACTAGCATTAGTTTATTCCAATGACCAGTTTAATCCTGAGCCCAGCATAACATAGAACTTGGAGACATATATTAGATGATGTAACAGTGACTCAACTCTGTACTCGCATTAGTTTATTCCAATGACCAGTTTAATCTTGAGCCAAGACTAACATAGAACTTGAAGAAATGTATCCGTGGCTCCACTTGATGCTTGCATTAGTTTGTTTAATTCACAACTTGGATCCTTGACCAAGAACAGAATATCAATACTTAAGAACAAACCCCAAGTCAGGTGTATCTTCCGTTATCAACTAAATATCTTCCTAGAACAAAATCCCAAACTCTCTATATATGGTAAGTAGAAGCACTTTCTTGAGTTTTATCCTCTGGAAGCAATTCATTCATCCATTCTTATCATTAAATGGCCCAAGATCAAGTAAATCTCTGGAAGATGTATAGCCTATAAGAGAAAAATATATAAAAATAATTGATAACTACATCTCTCCCATAAATCAAGATCCAAAATGAGATTGGGATAAGAGTTAAAATAACCCCTCCTTAATGATCCTTAAATAGTCTTGAAAGATAATATTATCTTGAAAATTAAAAAAAAAAAAAAAAAAAAAAAAATATATATATATATATATATATGTATATATATATATATATATATATATATATACACCAGAGATCATCATAACCTAAGAGGTCTTAAATCATATAAAATTTAGTGAATCAGGTATGATTTTACTTACCAAATAGAAAACAGGAAAATAACACACCTTCATTCATGCCATTTGGAAATACACTCTGCAGCTATCACGGTGCCCATGATTTGCTGTCTTTCCTGTCAGTTACCTGAATGGCTCTTCATTGGCTGTCTGCTTTCAACCCGCCCAGTACTGCCTATTTAGACTGGGCTTGGGCACCCTTTGGTTGCCCTTTCGTGGTGTCTTTATGTTGCCTGCACCTGCATTGTGTTCCTGAGTTTCCTGGGCCGTCTACTATCCTTGATCTCCAGTGATCGCCTGAGTTACTGTCTGACAAGCTTCCTCGGTTCCAGCTTCCGTTCCTGATCCGGTTGGGGTTTTTGTTCCTGCTTCCGTTCCTGCTTCCTGTCCGGTACCGGCTGTGTTCCTGCTCCTGGATGCCTGAAGAGTGTCTCCTTCCTCCAGCTGCCTTGGGCGACATTTTCATTCACTTTGTTGTGTTACTCCAGTACACGGGTACTGGTTCACTCCATGTTAACCGACTGCTTGCTGCGTTCCTTACAGCACCGGTAGAGATTATGTAACTCCAGTACGCAGGTACTGGTTCGCTCCATGTTAACTGGCTGCTTGCTGCTTTCCTTACAGCACCGGTAGAGATTGTGTTATTCTAGTACGCGGGTACTGGTTCGCTCCATGTTAACCGGTTGCTTGCTGCGTTCCTCACAGCACCGGTAGAGATTATGTAACTCCAGTACGCGGGTACTGGTTCGCTCCATGTTAACCAGCTGCTTGCTGCATTCCTTACAGCACCGGTAGACATTGTGTAACGCGGGTACTGGTTCGCTCCATGTTAACCGGTTGCTTACTGCATTCCTCATAGCACCGGTAGAGATTATGTAATTCCAGTTTGCTGGTACTGGTTCGCTCCATGTTAACCAGCTGCTTGCTGCGTTCCTTGTCTCCTTCCTCCAGCTGCCTTGGGCGACATTTTCATTCACTTTGTTGTGTTACTCCAGTACACGGGTACTGGTTCACACCATGTTAACCGACTGCTTGCTGCGTCCCTTACAGCACGGTAGAGATTATGTAACTCTAGTACGCGGGTACTGGTTCGATCCATGTTAACCGACTGCTTGCTGCTTTCCTTACAGCACCGGCAGACATTGTGTAACTCCAGTACGCGGGTACTGGTTCGCTCCATGTTAACCGGTTGCTTACTGCATTCCTCATAGCACCGGTAGAGATTATGTAACTCCAGTTCACTGGTACTGGTTCGCTCCATGTTAACCAGCTGCTTGCTGCGTTCCTTACAGCACCGGTAGAGATTGTGTAACTCCAGTACGTGGGTACTGGTTCGCTCAATGTTAACCGGCTGCCTGCTGCGTTCCTTACAGCACTGGTAGAGATTGTTTAACTCCAGTACGCAGGTACTGGTTCGCTCCAGGTTAACCGGCAGCTTGCTGCGTTCCTTACAGCACCGGTAGAGATTGTGAAACTCCAGTGCACGGGTATTGGTTCGCTCCATTATTTCTTTGGGTCCTCTACATCTTATACCCAGCTAGCCTCTGTCGGTCCATTGTAGGCGACTGGCTAGCTACACCTTATGCCAGTCGCTGAGGCCATCCCTGTCTGTGTTCCAGTACTTGCAGCCTCCAGGCTGCCCTGCCCGGTATATTGGTAAGGCCGATAAAACCTATTTCCTCTTGTGCCAGTCTAGGTTGCCTTACCCAGTATTGTACCAGTCTCAAGGCTGCCTTGCCCGGTATATTGGCAGGGCCGGTAGAGCCTCATTCCTCGTTGTACCAGTCTCACGGCTGCCTTGCCCGGTATATTGGCAGGGCCGGTAGAGCCTCAGTTCTCATTGTACCAGTCTCAAGGCTGTCTTGCCCCGTATATTGGCAGGGCCGGTAGAGCCTCATTCCTCATTGTACCAGTCTCAAGGCTGCCTTGCCCAGTATATTGGCAGGGCCGGTAGAGCCTCCAACTCCTTGGTTGCTAGCCTCCCAGGCTGCCTTGCTCGGTATATTGGTAAAGCCAGTAGAACCTATTCCATCCATTGCCTGTCTAAGGTTGCCTTACCCGGAATTGGCAAGGCTAGTAGAGCCTGTCTTATATTCTGTATACCACTACTCACTATGACAATATATTGAAGATATATTACATGTGTATGCTAACCCGCGAGGGTATGCCTTTAAACTTTTCAATAAAGTTGTGTTTTTATCTTAACTCTGTGTCTGAGAGTCATAACAAACCGTGACAGCAGCATAAAGATCCACCACATCTCCTTCTATAACAAAAGTTTAGAAATATTACCTCTATGAAGACTAGCATCTATGCTTTCCAGACCATAGATGCTTAAACATTCTGTAGAGGTAACATGTTCCTTAAGAAAGTGAGAAACAACCTTTGTCAGTGTAACCACTTTATTTAAATCAGTTGGAGCATTCCGGATCAAAGACAAATGTTTTTGCATTTTCACCTTTAACATTTGTGTAATTTGACCCACATAAAGTTGTTTACAAGGGCATTGGATAGCATAAATAAAGTACTTTGTGCAGCAATTTATAAAGTGTTGAAATTTTAGAACCTTACCTGTAACCGGGCTGTGTATTGTCTTTGTTGAGTTTATATATTGACAAATAGAATAATAGCCACATGCGAAGGTCCCCACACTCTTCACTCCTATTGTATGTTTTTTAATTGGTTGAAAGTGACTATGGACCAGTTTGTCTGAAAGATTTCTTGCTCGCCGTGCTATGATAGGACATGTCGCAATATATTGTTTCAAAGTTCTGTCAGCCTGCAAAATATGCCAATGTTTATTAAAGAAGTCCCGTATATTGGCCCACTGGGTGTTAAATGTGGTAATCAGCTGTATTAACTGTTTTCCTGTCTCATCTACCTGTTTCTTTGGTATCAATAAATCCTTTCTTGATGTTGCTTTGGCTTGTTGATAACTTTTTTTAATACAGATTCGAGGATAAACTCTATCCAGGAACCTTTGTTGCAAATCATCTGCATACAGCTGAAATGACTCCTTTGTGGAGCAATTGCATTTCATTCTAAAGTACTGTCCTGTAGGAATTGACATTTTTATATGCGCCGTATATGCACTAGAACAGAAGGGAATTAACAGATGTAGGCTTCCTGAACACCTCAATTTGTATTTGAAAGGCATGATCAATGCTAATGAATATATTCAAAAATTCTACATTCTGTGCGGAAACATGGGAGGTAAGACGTATATTCATATTATTCTGATTCAGTATCGAGATTAATTGTTGACACTTCTGTTCTGATCCTTGCCAGACTATGAATATGTCATTAGTAAAGCAGTACCATAAGAGTACATGCTCAGTAAAGTCTACCAGGGGTTCCGAGAACGCATACCCATGTTCCCACCACCCCAAGAATAAATTGGCAAATGAGGGGTCACACTTGGCCCCCATAGCAGTCCCGATAAGTTGTAGATAGAAGTCTGAATCAAAAGTAAAATAATTATGCCTCAAAACAAAATGGGGTAGTTTTAAAATGAAATCACAAAAATCCCAATTTGAAACCAAACTGGATCTCCTCAAAAAGAACTCTGTATCTGTGACACCCTGCTTCCACATCACAGGTCACAAGCAAGGTGCCAGAGTCCATGGATAGCTCTTTTAGCTTGGTTTAAAGGTCCAAAGAATCTCGAAGGTACGATGGTGTAACGGTTTGTATGACACTCAGACACAGTAGGTTAGAATAAAACACAGTTTTATTAAAAGACACAATGTGAATACCCACAAAGGGCTAGAGTGAATCACAGGAAAATATTAATCATATACAAAGGTATAGAGTTAGATACTCTCACAGGTCAGGCATAACCAGGCAACTTCAACACAACATGGGTTAAAGTTCATAGATGGTAATGGAGCAAGAGACTGTGGTGCGAGATGTGGAAGCACCTAGTCTGATAAGCAGGACTGAGACTATACCCTGTGCTGAGGAGAAACGGAGGCCACAATACTGTGCTAGAGCTACAATGAACTTGAGCCACGAGCACCCGACCGGTGCAGTAACAGAAACACTGTACACTGCAAGAGCTGATGGACTAGAGCCAATAGCACCCGATCAGTGCAGTAACAGAGACACTGTACACTGCAAGAGCTGATGGACTAGAGCCAATAGCACCCGACCAGTGCAGTAACGGAAACACTGTACACTGCAAGAGATGGTGGACTGGAGCCAATAGCACCTGACCAGTGCAGTAACGGAGACACTGTGCACTGCAAGAGCTGATGGACAAGAGCCAATTGCACCCGACTGGTGCGGTAACGGAAACAACAGTGCTCTGCAAGGGTTAACGGTAGGCTCAGTGTTACAGGAGGCAACAGTGCTCTGCAAGTGTAAACGGAAGTCTCAGTGTTAACGGAGGCAACAATGCTCTGCAAGTGTTAACGGAAGGCTCAGTGTAATGGAGGCAACAGTGCTCTTTAAGAGTTAATGGAAGGCTCAGTGTAACAGAGGCAATAGTGCTCTGCAAGTGTTAACGGAAGGCTCAGTGTTAACGGAGGCAACAGTGCTCTGCAAGAGATAACAGAAGGCTCAGTGGGATGGAGGCCACAACACTCAGTTTGCTAGGCCAGTAATGCGGAAGTAAGAATGTCGCCCAAGCAACACGGAGAACAGGATCAGAATCGCTGGCCGGATCTCAGCTCAGGAACGTAGACAAGCCGGGTCAGGTCACGGAGCAGGAACGCCAGCCAGGCCGGGTCAAATCTTGGAGCAGGAACGTCAGACAAGCCGGGTCAGGTCACGGAGCAGGAATGTCAGCCAGGCCGGGTCGAATCACAGAGCAGGAACCAGAAGGAGTAGTCAAACGGGCCAAGTCGGTACACAGGAACACAGCAACACAGTAGCACTGGTACAGGAACACCACAAAAGGGCACCTGACAGGTGCCAGAGGCCCGGTATAAGAAGGCCATATTGGGCGGGCCAAACTAAGCTCAGCCAATGGGAGCGCACCACACAGAGAGTGACAGAAAAGAGCACGGGCACCGTGATAGATGGCAAGTCTAAGACCAGTGGCTGAAGAAAAAAATCTATGAATGAACAAACCCTCTCATTTAAACCTCCTATTCCTGCCACTATTGGTCTACCTGGTGGTCTTTTCTAGTGTTGAGCGAGCATGCTCGGCCGATCCTCGGATCGGCTCGAGCATCGCTCTGCTCGGCACATGGCGGTACTCGTACGAGTACCGCATGTGCTCGCCCGCCATGTTCGGGTCTCCTCCCCGCACGTTTTGCGGCTGCTGCGCAGCCAATAAACGTGCAGGGAGGCTCTGACATCGGTGTAATGCCAGCAGCCATGTTGGCTGCTGGCATTACACTGATTGGCTGGCCAGAACCCGTGGTCAGGTGCTGTATAGCACCTGACCATCGAGTTCGGCTCAGTCTGAGCCAGGGAGAGCTGAGGATAGGAAGGGAAAGGCAGTGTAGGGAGGAAAAAACAAAAATTGTGACAAAAAAGAACCAAAAGTCCTTTTTAGGACTACTGTGTGTGGGGGCAGCAGGTTATATTGTGTGTGGGGGGAAAAAAACAAAAAAAAAAAAAAAAAAAATATTCTGTTTAGTGTGAAAAGTTGCAGATTAGAGCACATTCTGTTTAGTGTGCACAGTTGCAGATTAGAGCACATTCTGTTTAGTGTGCAAAGTTGCAGATTAGAGCACATTCTGTTTAGTGTGCAAAGTTGCAGATTAGAGCACATTCTGTTTAGTGTGCAAAGTTGCAGATTAGAGCACATTCTGTTAAGTCTTCAAACTAAAATATCAAAGTCACGTATTCCATTCAGTGTGCGTCGCCGCAGTTTAGCAGCACATTCTGAGTACTGTGCAGAGTTGCAGAATAGGAAGAAATACTGTTAAGTCTTCAAACTAAAATATCAAAGTCACATATTCCATTCAGTGTGCTTCGCCGCAGTTTAGCAGCCTATTCTGTGTACTGTGCAGAGTTGCAGAATAGGAAGAAATACTGTTAAGTCTTCAAACTAAAATATCAAAGTCACATATTCCATTCAGTGTGCTTCGCCGCAGTTTAGCAGCCTATTCTGTGTACTGTGCAGAGTTGCAGAATAGGAAGAAATACTGTTAAGTCTTCAAACTAAAATATCAAAGTCACATATTCCATTCAGTGTGTTTCACCGCCGTTTAGCAGCCTATTCTGTGTACTGTGCAGAGTTGCAGAATAATAAGAAATACTGTTAAGTTTTCAAACTCAAATATTAAAGTCACATATTCCATTCAGTGTGTTTCACCGCAGTTTAGCAGCCTTTTCTGTGTACTCTGCAGAGTTGCAGAATAATAAGAAATACTGTTAAGTTTTCAAACTCAAATATTAAAGTCACATATTCCATTCAGTGTGTTTCACCGCAGTTTAGCAGCCTATTCTGTGTACTCTGTACAGTTGCAGAATAATAAGAAATACTGTTAAGTTTTCAAACTCAAATATTAAAGTCACATATTCCATTCAGTGTGTTTCACCGCCGTTTAACAGCCTATTCTGTGTACTCTGTACAGTTGCAGAATAATAAGAAATACTGTTAAGTTTTCAAACTCAAATATTAAAGTCACATATTCCATTCAGTGTGTTTCACCGCAGTTTAGCAGCCTATTCTGTGTACTCTGTACAGTTGCAGAATAATAAGAAATACTGTTAAGTTTTCAAACTCAAATATTAAAGTCACATATTCCATTCAGTGTGTTTCACCGCCGTTTAACAGCCTATTCTGTGTACTCTGTACAGTTGCAGAATAATAAGAAATACTGTTAAGTTTTCAAACTCAAATATTAAAGTCACATATTCCATTCAGTGTGTTTCACCGCCGTTTAACAGCCTATTCTGTGTACTCTGTACAGTTGCAGAATAATAAGAAATACTGTTAAGTTTTCAAACTCAAATATTAAAGTCACATATTCCATTCAGTGTGTTTCACCGCCGTTTAACAGCCTATTCTGTGTACTCTGTACAGTTGCAGAATAATAAGAAATACTGTTAAGTTTTCAAACTCAAATATTAAAGTCACATATTCCATTCAGTGTGTTTCACCGCCGTTTAACAGCCTATTCTGTGTACTCTGTACAGTTGCAGAATAATAAGAAATACTGTTAAGTTTTCAAACTCAAATATTAAAGTCAAATATTCCATTCAGTGTGTTTCACCGCAGTTTAGCAGCCTATTCTGTGTACTCTGTACAGTTGCAGAATAATAAGAAATACTGTTAAGTTTTCAAACTCAAATATTAAAGTCACATATTCCATTCAGTGTGTTTCACCGCAGTTTAGCAGCCTATTCTGTGTACTCTGCAGAGTTGCAGAATAATAAGAAATACTGTTAAGTTTTCAAACTCAAATATTAAAGTCACATATTCCATTCAGTGTGTTTCACCGCAGTTTAGCAGCCTATTCTGTGTACTCTGTACAGTTGCAGAATAATAAGAAATACTGTTAAGTTTTCAAACTCAAATATTAAACTCACATATTCCATTCAGTGTGTTTCACCGCCGTTTAACAGCCTATTCTGTGTACTCTGTACAGTTGCAGAATAATAAGAAATACTGTTAAGTTTTCAAACTCAAATATTAAAGTCACATATTCCATTCAGTGTGTTTCACCGCCGTTTAACAGCCTATTCTGTGTACTCTGCAGAGTTGCAGAATAATAAGAAATACTGTTAAGTTTTCAAACTCAAATATTAAAGTCACATATTCCATTCAGTGTGTTTCACCGCAGTTTAGCAGCCTATTCTGTGTACTCTGTACAGTTGCAGAATAATAAGAAATACTGTTAAGTTTTCAAACTCAAATATTAAACTCACATATTCCATTCAGTGTGTTTCACCGCCGTTTAACAGCCTATTCTGTGTACTCTGTACAGTTGCAGAATAATAAGAAATACTGTTAAGTTTTCAAACTCAAATATTAAAGTCACATATTCCATTCAGTGTGTTTCACCGCCGTTTAACAGCCTATTCTGTGTACTCTGTACAGTTGCAGAATAATAAGAAATACTGTTAAGTTTTCAAACTCAAATATTAAAGTCACATATTCCATTCAGTGTGTTTCACCGCCGTTTAACAGCCTATTCTGTGTACTCTGTACAGTTGCAGAATAATAAGAAATACTGTTAAGTTTTCAAACTCAAATATTAAACTCACATATTCCATTCAGTGTGTTTCACCGCAGTTTAGCAGCCTATTCTGTGTACTCTGCAGAGTTGCAGAATAATAAGAAATACTGTTAAGTTTTCAAACTCAAATATTAAACTCACATATTCCATTCAGTGTGTTTCACCGCAGTTTAGCAGCCTATTCTGTGTACTCTGCAGAGTTGCAGAATAATAAGAAATACTGTTAAGTTTTCAAACTCAAATATTAAAGTCACATATTCTGTGTAAGATGAAGAAGGCGGGTAAAAAGGGACGGGGAAGTGGACGTGATCCTGAAAGTTCAGGGCGCGGGTCAGGACGCGGAGAAACTGTGCCTGGTGCCAGAGCACAAGAAAGAAAGACATCCACCATACCTAGCTTCATGTGTAATTTTACAGGGCGTCGCAGGACATCACTCTCGAGGTCCGACCACTGCGAACAGGTGGTCGGTTGGATGACAGCTGATACTGCTTCCAGTCGGTTAAGCACCACCCTGTCTTCCACCAAGTCCACTCTCAGTAGCCAAGAGTCTGGTCAACATAATCCTCACTCTGATCATCCTTCCTCCCACCATACACGGTCTGGTCAAAGAAGTGATCCCACACTGGGATATAGTGAGGAGCTCGTCTCATCACCAATCCTTCATTTGACCCTCTCTCCAAGCACGCTTGCAGAGGAACATGACATCTTGTGCCCTGATTCACAACCTCTAGAGGCTACCCAATCTCAAGAAGATGACAGATGTGAACGGCATTTAAGGTCAAAGGAAGTAGTGGATGATGATGATGATGATGAGACACAGTTGCCATTAAATCAACCACTATTTCCGTCTCAAGACCTTGTTGAGGAGAATGTTATACAGTTGTCAATGACTGAGTATGTGGTGGGATCAAGACTTGAGGAGGATGATCAGAGTGAGGAAGTGGAGGAGGACTTGGTGGACGATGAGGTGACTGACCCCACCTGGGAAGGTGTAGAGCCGAGCGATGACAGCAGTCCTGAGGGTGAGCCATCTGCAGCACCGCAACAGGCTGGAAGAGGCAGTGGTGTGGCTACAGAAAGAAGGCGGACCGCACCAAACCGGCCCGCAAATGTTCCACGGAGCACCCCCTTGCGTAAATCTACCTTGCCAAGGGGTAGGTGTTCCGCGGTATGGCGTTTTTTTAAGGAAAGTGCGGACGACAAAAGAATTGTAGTTTGCAACCTGTGCCACACCAGAATGAGCCGAGGCATGAACACTAGAAACCTCACCACCACCAGCATGATCCGACACATGGCATCCAAGCACCGTAGTAAGTGGGAGGAACGCCTGGATCGCCCATCTGTGTCTGCAGGCCACACCACTGCCTCCTCTTCCCCTGTTTTCGGTGCCGGCCAATCGCCTGTCGAAGGCGCAGGCCCGCATACCTCCCGCCCTGCACCTGTAGCATCTGAAGCACCATCAGCGACCACATCCACTTCCCTGTCCCAGCACAGCGTCCAAATGTCGTTACCCCAGGCATTTGAGCGCAAGAGAAAGTACCCAGCCACCCACCCACAGGCCATAGCACTAACCTCACACCTTTCCAAATTACTGGCCATCGAAATGCTGCCATTTAGGCTTGTGGACACTGAGTCCTTCCGCAGCCTGATGGCAGCAGCTGTCCCTCGGTACGCGGTCCCCAGCCGCCACTACTTTTCCCGGTGTGCCATCCCCGCATTACACCACCATGTGTCCCGTAACATCACCCGTGCCCTGACCAACGCAGTTACTGGGAAGGTCCACTTAACGACTGACACATGGACAAGTGCTTGTGGCCAGGGACGCTACATTTCCCTGACGGCACACTGGGTGAATGTCGTGGAGGCTGGGAGCGACTCGGACCCTGGGATGGCACGGGTGCTACCCACGCCGAGGATTGCGGGCCCTACCTCCATCAGGGTTTCCACCAGCACCTACGTTATTGGCTCCTCCTCCTCCGTTTCCACCTCCGAATTCTCTACACACACCGCCACTCCCCCATCAGCCAGTAGCTGGAAGCAGTGTAGCACTGCAGTGGGGAAGCGTCAACAGGCCGTGCTGAAGCTGATCTGCCTTGGGGACAAACAGCACACGGCCTCAGAGCTGTTGCAGGGGATTAGTCACCAGACCGAGCAGTGGCTCTCGCCACTCAACCTGCAACCAGGCATGGTTGTGTGTGATAATGGGCGTAACTTGGTGGCGGCTTTGGAGCTCGGCAAGCTCACACACGTACCATGCCTAGCGCATGTATTTAATTTAGTGGTGCAGCGATTTCTAAAAACCTACCCCAATGTGCATGATCTCTTGACCAAGGTGCGCCGCGTGTGTGCACATTTCCGTAAGTCATCAACAGCTTCAGCCGGCCTGTTGAAGCTGCAGCAGCGCTTACAATTGCCAGCTCACCGGCTGCTGTGTGACGTGAGCACGCGCTGGAACTCCACCTTCCACATGTTGGCCCGGCTTTGTGAGCAGCAGAGGGCAGTAGTGGAGTACCAGCTGTTACACGGTCGTCGCCTCTCCGTTCAACTTCCTGTAATCAGAAGTGAGGAGTGGGAATGGATGTCAGACCTCTGTGAGGTTTTACGCAATTTTGAGGAATCGACACAGATGGTGAGCGGCGATAACGCTATTATCAGTGTAACCATCCCACTTCTGTGTCTACTGAAACGCTCGCTGCTCACAATTAAAACCGACGCTTTGCATGTGGAAGAGGTGGAAATGGGGGAGGAAGAGCTTACACAAGGTGATAGCCAGAGCACCCTCACTTCGTCTTCTCAGCGACAATTGGAGGAGGCGGAGGAGGAGGAGGAGGAGGAGGAGGAGGAGGAAGACACGGTTGTCTCCGCTACAGAGGGTAGCCATGGAACTTTAGTTCCATCTCTTCAGCGTGGGTGGGCAGAAGAGGAGGAAGAGGATGAGGAGATTGAGAGTCATCCTCCTGGTGAGGACAGCGAAATCTTGCCTGTTGGTACTCTGGCACACATGGCTGACTTTATGTTAGGCTGCCTTTCCCGTGACCCACGCGTTACACGCATTTTAGACAACACGGATTACTGGGTGTTCACCCTTCTGGACCCCCGCTACAAAGAGAATTTCTCATCTCTCATTCCTCCGGTGGAGAGGACAAGCAAAATGGTGCAATACCAGAAGGTTCTTGTTGAAAAATTGCTCCAAAATTTTCCATCTGACAACGCTGGCGGCAGAGTACGTGCTACCTTGGCCAACCGAGAAGGGGAGAAAAGGGGAGCACACAGCAGTTCCGAGAAAGGCAGGGCAACACTCTCCAAGGCGTGGGACACCTTCATGACACCCCGCCAGCACCCTCACCCTGATGCGCAGCCTAGTGTCACAAGGAGGGAAAAGTTTTGGAAGATGGTGAAGGAGTACGTAGCAGACCGTGTCAGCGTCCTCAATGATCCCTCTGTGCCTTACAACTACTGGGTGTCCAAGCTGGACACGTGGTATGAACTGGCACTCTATGCCTTGGAGGTGCTGGCCTGCCCTGCCGCCAGCGTTCTGTCTGAGCGGGTATTTAGTGCTGCTGGTGGCATCATAACAGATAAGCGTATCCGCCTTTCCACCGACAATGCTGATAGGTTGACACTTATAAAAATGAACAAGGCCTGGATTTCCCCTGACTTCTCCACTCCACTGGAGGAAAGCCCCGGGGGAACATAAACTCACTTTATATATGTTATTTACAATGATGGGAATACTCTGTATTCCCATTCACCCCTTCCACCCAAAAAACGGGTATATGGTTGACTCTTAATCTTCTCATCCTCCTCCTCCTCTTCCATATGCCCTGGGATATAATTTTTATATAGGGCCAGCTCACCAGCGGGCCCTGTGATATAATTTTTATATAGGGCCAGCTCACCAGCGGGCCCTGTTTGACAATTTTTATATAGGTCAGCTCACCAGCGGGCCTTCTCATATAATGTTTTATTGGGTCAGCTCTCTAGCGGGCCCTCTCATATAATGTTTTATAGCGTCAGCTCACTAGCGGGCCTTCGCATATAATGTTTAGGATGGTCAGCTCTGCAGCAGACCCTCACCCATAATGTTTTAGATGGTCGGCTCAGCGCACGTTTCCCTCTTAATCATGGCCTCAGTTCAATAAAATCAAGGAAATTTTTTGGAGAATTTGCCTCTGTGCACGTTTCCCTCTTAATCATGGCCTCAGTTCTGAAAATCAAGGAAATTTTTGGGAGAATTTGCCTCTGCGCACGTTTCCCTCTTAATCATGGCCTCACTTCCGAAAACCAAGGAAATTTTTGGGAGAATTTGCAGATGATATACAAGTAAATATACAGCAAATATTGTTTGGTAACAATTTTTCGCCTAAAGTCGTTTTTATTTTCCTTTTTGTGTGTTTTATGGTCAGTCTGTAAAAATGGCGTACTACGGGCGAAAGATCGTTCCCAGCAGCGATGTTGGAGTCCAAGATGCATCCAGACATCCTCCCTATGCTGTCCCTGAACCATTTCTGTGGTGTTTCCATCCTTTTCTGCCCTTTTCCTATGGACCAGGCACCCTCCCCTCATCAGAGCAGGGGGTGCCTGGTGTAATGCTCGAGTCCTCCCATTGACTTCAATGGGGCTCGGGTGCTCGGCCGAGCACTCGAGCCTCAGGGGGTGCTCGGTTAGAGCACCCGAACACCCGAGCATTGGGGTGCTCGCTCATCACTAGTCTTTTCTCATTTTTATGTACCTTCAGGAGAATGTAGAAAGTCTGGATGGTGGGAAACTCAACTATCATGAAATCTGCTTCCCTTTTTGTAATGATGTTATTCTGTAATGCTTCTTTAAGCATTTGATCTAGTCTTAATTTAAAGAAGTCCATAGGATTAGAAAATAGTCTTTTATAAGATTATTTGACGATGAATTTCAGATACATACATGTCCTTGGGCCATAATACGATATTTCCTCCCTTGTCTGCCTCTTTCACCTCCACGTCCGTCCAACTCATAAGGTCTTTGAATGCTTTCCTCTCCCCAAAAGACAGATTCTGAATATGAGGACACATCATGAATCCCACAGAATTGGCACAACTGGTAGCTCACCAAGAGCAGGTGCTTGCCTATCATGGGGCTCACCTGCAAAGTTTAGATTGAAAATTGGATGCGGTATTGGAGATGCTAAGAAGTTCAGCTACTTCAACCAACCCTGCCACACCCACCAACCCTTCAGCGATGACTCCTCTGCCCGGTCAGGCCTCTAATGTTATATACTCTGTTCTTCCTACACCTCCTAAGATGCCCATCCCAGAAATATTCTCTGGCAAACAGGCTGACTGCAGGGGTTTTCTGAATCTCTGCTCTCTGCACTTTAAGACTGTTCCCCAATCCTTTGGTACCAACGCTTTCATATGCCATGTAATTTTAGAATTTTGGACATTGGCCTATGAGACAACTTGGAATCCTGGAGCCCTGATTAAATGAACAGTTGAAGTATGCTCTCACCGGCAGAGTCATTCCTGAAGACATTGAAGAGTTCATTTCACTTTGTCTGGAGCTTGACACCCGTATCCAAGAACGGCAAACAAAAAAGGGACCATAGTCATTACAACAGGGGGTTGTCCAACCCCACCCTCTCGCCTTTATCTTCTCCAGGTTTGGAAGGACCTATGGAGATTGGTAATGTCAATAAGCCATCTGATGTAGAGAGACGTAGACGACGATCCCAAGGCCTTTGTCTATATTGTGGGTCTAAGGGCCACTTCTTGCAACAATCCCCAGTGTGTCCGGGAAACTCCAAAGCTTAGGGGCCAGAGTAGGAGAACCCCTAAGCATAGCTTCCTGCCAATCTCCTACTTTATCGTGAGTCCTTGTGCCTATACATCTCTCTTGGACTTCCGCTAACATCTCTACCCAAGCTTTTATTGATTTTAGGGCTGCTGGCCTTTTTATTGATTTAGATTGGGCTCTCAATATGGGCATTCTTGTGAATCATGAACAAGCTCCACTTCTAGTTTCCACGGTGGATGGTAAACCTTTGGGTAGAGGGTTAGTTCTGTTTGAAACCACTCCTCTGCAAATGCGTACTGGGATCCTGCATTCAGAAACAGTGGTATTTGATGCTATTCATTCTGCCAAGTTCCTATTATACCTAGGTTACCATGGTTTAGGGTTTATAACCCGAACATCAACTGGACTTCAGGTCAATTAACATCTTGGAGTACTGATTGCCTGTCTACTTGCATTCAACAGGTATTACCCGTTATATCTACTACCCAATCTGACACTTCTTCCATTTCTGAGGCAGATCTGGATTTTAAGGACGTCTTCCCTGAGCAGTTACCAGGCTCTCTTCCTCCTTGTGATTGTCCCATCACGGGCTATAGAATATCACAGGAAAATATCAATCATGTACATATGCCTTCTCAGGCCCAGTATTCAAGGTAGAGAGTTAGATACTGTCACCGGACAGGCATAACCAGGCAATTTCAGCACAATATGGGTTAAAGTTCATAGAAAGTAATCAGTCTCTGATGTGGTGTATTTGACAACGCCCAGTATGATGGTAAAGGTAGGGAGAGTCTGTTGTGCGAGATGTGGAAGCACCTAGTCAGTAAAGCAGGACTGAGACTTTACCCTGTGCTGAGCAGAAACGGAGGCCACAATACTCTGCTAGAGCTAGCACTACCTTGAGCCACGAGCACCAGACCGGTACGGTAACGGAGACACTGGCACTGCAAGAGCTGATGGACTGGAGCCAATAGCACCCAACCAGTGTGGTAACGGAAATACTGTACACTGCAAGAGCTGATGGATTTAGAGCCAATAGCACCCGACTGGTGCGGTAACGGAGACACTGTGCACTGCAAGAGCTGATGGACAAGAGCCAATTGCACCTGACCAGTGTGGTAACGGAAACAACAGTGCTCTGCAAGGGTTAACGGTAGGCTCAGTGTTACCGGAGGCAACACTGCTGTGCAAGTGTTAACGGAAGGCTCAGTGTAACGGAGGTAACAGTGCTCTGCAAGTGTTAACGGAAGGCTCATTGTAGCGGAGGCAACAGTGCTCTGCAAGTGTTAACGGAAGGCTCAGAGTAAACGGAGGCAACAGTGCTCTGCAAGTGTTAACGGAAGGCTCAGTGTAGCGGAGGCAACAGTGCTCTGCAAGTGTTAACGGAAGGCTCAGAGTTAACGGAGGCAACAGTGCTCTGCAAGTGTTAACGGAAGGCTGAGTGTAACTGAGGCAACAGTGCTCTGCAAGTGTTAACGGAAGGCTCAGAGTTAACGGAGGCAACAGTGCTCTGCAAGTGTTAACGGAGGACTCAGTGTAACAGAGGCAACAGTGCTGTGCAAATGCAAATGGAAGGCTCAGTGTAACGGAGGCAACAGTGCTCTGCAAGAGTAAACGGAAGGCTCAGTGGGCTGGAGGCCACAACACTCAGTCAGCTAAATCAGCTCTAGTGGAAGTGAGAATGTCGCCCAAGCAACAAGGAGAACGGGATCAGGATTGCTGGCCAAATCTCAACGCAGGAACATTAGACAAGCCACTCCTGCAGGAATGTCAGCCAGGCCGGGTCAAATCACGGAGCAGGAACCAGCAGGAGTAGTCAAACGGGCCAAGTCGGTACACAGGAACGCAGGAACTCAGCAACACAGTAGCACTGGTACAGGAACAACACGAAAGGGCCACTGACAGGTGACAGAGGCCTGGTATAAGAAAGCCATATTGGGCGGGCCAAACTAAGCTCAGCCAATGGGAGCGCACCACCCAGAGAGCGACAGAAAAGAGCATGAGCACCGTGATATTACCCCCCTCTCAAAAACCCCCTCTCCTAGCAGAGGGTCCTGGTTTCTGGGGATATTTAGAGTGGAAATTGTGCAATAACCTATGGGCATGAAGGTCCTTCTGATTGACCCAAGAACGCTCTTCAGGGCCGTAGCCCTTCCAATGGACCAAATATTGCAATTTCCCTCTAAATCTCTGTGAATCAATAATGCTTTGAACTTCGTATTCCTCTTGGCCTTGAACATTCACCGGCCCAGGAACCACCGGAGTGGTAGTTTAGCGGTTGCATACCAAAGGTTTTAACAGAGACACATGGAACATGTTATGTATGCGCATAGATGATGGGAGTTCCAGTGCATAGGAAACAGGATTAACTTTGCAGATCACCTTGAAAGGACCAATGAACCGGGGAGCCAACTTATTGGATGGAACTTGCAAATTAAGATTTCTGGAGGAAAGCCATACCTGTCCCCAACCTGGAAGGAGACCGCTGGCAGCCGTCTAAAATTGGCATGCCAATGATGTTGTTGGAATGACTGTCTGAGGGTCCTTTGAACCTGTGCCCAAGTGGAGCGGAGTTGCTCAATATGCTCGTCCAGAGCTGGAATCTGCTGCGACTGGAATGAGTCCGGGAGCAGGCATGGCTGAAACCCGTAGTTGATGAGGAACGGGGAGCTCCCGGATGATTAATTAACTACACAATTCCTGGCGAACTCTGCCCACGGCAACAGGTCAGCCCAATTGTCATGATGATCAGTCACAAAACAGCGCAGGAACTGCTCCAGCCCCTGATTGGCACGCTCAGTGGCCCCATTGGTGTGGGGATGGTAGGCAGAGGAAAAAGATAATTGGATGCCCATCTGACTACAGAATGCCCTCCAGAACCTGGACACAAATTGGCTCCCCCGGTCTGACACCACAACTCTGGGAACCCCATGCAAGCAGAACACCTCTCTAGCAAAAACCACTGCCAGTTCCTGGGCTGAAGGAAGGCCAGAGAGAGGCATGAAATGAGCCATCTTAGAGAACCTGTCGACCAACATCAAGATAAATGTATACCCCCTAGACACTGGCAGTTCTCCCTGGAAATCAATGGATATGTGGGACCATGGGCGTTCGCCATTATGCACAGGTTGGAGTAGGCCCACTGGAAGGTGTCTGGGGGTTTTGGCATGAGCCCAGGTGGCACAGGCTGCAGTGAATGTGAACTGGGAACTGGGAAAGTACTGCCCCTACCCCTATTTCAGAGGCATCGACTTCCAAGGTAAACGGCAGAGCAGGATTGGGGTGGGACAATAAAGGAGCAGATGCAAAAGCAGACTTTAATGTCTCAAAAGTGTTTTCAGCTGCCTCGGACCATTGAGATGGATTAGCACTAGAGATGAGCGAGCACCCCGATGCTCGGGTGCTCGGGTGCTCTGACCGAGCACCGCCGGAGGCTCGAGTGCTCGGCCGAGCACCCGAGCCCCATTCAATTGAATGGGGTGACACGAGCATTACACCAGGCACCCCCTGCTCTGATGAGGGGAGGGTGCCTGGTCAATGCCCCCCTTCATCTCCGCAATGTCCCCCTTCATCTCCGCAATGTCCCCCTTCATCTCCTCTATGCCCCTCTTCCACAATGTCCCCCTTCATCTCCGCTATGCCCCTCTTCCACAATGTCCCCCTTCATCTCCTCTATGGCATAGAGGAGATGAAGGGGGACATTGTGGAAGAGGGGCATAGCGGAGATGAAGGGGGACATTGTGGAAGAGGGGCATAGAGGAGATGAAGGGGGACATTGTGGAAGAGGGGCATAGCGGAGATGAAGGGGGACATTGTGGAAGAGGGGCATAGACTCTATGCCCCTCTTCCACAATGTCCCCCTTCATCTCCGCTATGCCCCTCTTCCACAATGTCCCCCTTCATCTCCACACTGTCCCCCTTCATCTCCGCAATGCCCCCTTCATCTCCTCAATGCCCCCGTACCTCCAGTCCCTGGTGGTCCAGCGGAGCATCTTCAGATCTGTGCCTCCTCTGGCACAGATCCCCGCCACCCGAACACGGCGGGCGAGCACATGGCGGTACTCGACGAGTACCGCCATGTGCCGAGCAGAGCGATGCTCGAGCCGATCCGAGCATCGGCCGAGCACGCTCGCTCAACACTAATTAGCACCCTTGTGCGTAAGGTCAGACAGAGGTTTAACAATCGTAGAAAAGTTCTGGATAAATTTCCTATAATAATTGGCAAAGCTCAGAAAGCGTTGGATAGCTTTTAACCCCTTGGGACGTGGCCACTGTAAGACTGCTGCGAGTTTCTCCTGGTCCATGGCAATGCCATCTTTAGAGAACACAAACCCCAGGAAGGGCACTTTGGACCTGTGAAACTCGCATTTTTCCAATTTGCAAAATAGTTTATTTTTGTGTAAACGGAGCAAGACCTCGGACACATCCTTGCTGTGTAGGGCTAGGTTAGCGGAATGTATAAGTATGTCATAGAGGTATACGACCACACAAGACTGAAACATGTCACGAAGGATGTCATTGATTAACTCTTGAAATACCGCAGGTGCGTTACAGAGGCCAAATGGCATCACTAGGTATTCATAATTCCCAGACCTAGTATGAAATGCTGTTTTCCACTCATCCCCAGCCTTAATTCTGATCAGGTTATAAGCAGCTCATAGATCGAGTTTCGTAAAGATGGAGGAACCTTTTAACCTATCAAATAGTTCAGTAATAAGTGGTATGGGGTAGGCATTCTTAGACATGAGTTTATTCAGTCCGCTGTAATCAATACAAGGTCTTAGTTCGCCATTTTTCTTTTTTACAAAAAAGAAACCGGCACTAGCCTGAGAAGTAGACTTGCGTATAATCCCTCTTTTCAGGGCGTCCTCAGTGTAGTCCTCCATAGCCTTATTTTCATCACAAGACAATGGGTATGTGCGACCCCTTGGAGGCACCACGCCCGGAGGCAAATCAATAGCGCAATCATACGGTCTGTGCTGAGGTAATGTGCTAGCCTATCCCTTACTGATTACGTCACTGAATTTGCAGTATTCAGCTGGCACGGAGGGAGAGGTACATAAAATCTTAACTGGGTGCAACAAACAGTGCTTCATACAATACTCAGACCATGATCTAACCTCACATCTCTGCCAGTCAAACTGGGGATTATGCAGATGTAGCCATGGGAACCCCAGAACGACCGCATGATGAGGGGAATGAATTATCTGGAAACGTAATTCCTCCTTGTGGAGAGCCCCAATTGACATAGTAATCGGAATAGTTTCCATACTAATCAATGCACATTCCAAAGGTCTGCCATCAATGGCTTCAATGGCTAAGGGAGTGTCCCTTTTTACCAAAGGAATTTTATGTAATTCGGCAAATGAACAATCCATGAAGTAATCGGCTGCGCCAGAATCCACCAGGGCTAACACCTCAACAGGCTGTTCAGCCCAGGAAAATACCACCTGGATGGTGGGTTTCTCTGTACTGGGATCTAGGGACTGCTGTACACCACCTAGGGCCTGTCCCCCAAGGTACCCTAGGTGCGTTTGTTTCCCAGACGTACAGGACAAGTGCGTAATAAATGCCTAGATTTGCCACAGTATAAGCATAGACCCTGCCTTCTGCGGTGTGCCCGTTCCTCCCTTGTGATTTTCGTGAACCCTAGTTGCATTGGTTCGCTGGGCTCGGGTGAATTGTCAGGAGGCATGGGAGGCGAGGGTGGGTTCAAAAGACTGCCTTGCCCATAGTTTCTGGATCTCACCCTTCGATCTTTGGCCATGCGTCTTTCACGGATATGAGAGTCAATTAGCATGACATAATCAATGTATTCGTCCAACTCACTGGGTACATCTCTAGCAGCTATTTCATCTTTGATAAGGTCAGCCAGACCTTGGGCAAAAGCTGCCACTAATGCCTCATTATTCCATCCTACCTCTGCTGTTGTATCTCCATCAATCTTTTGGCAGCAGAGGCGGCTCTACCAGGAACCTCAAACACTCTCTGGAACATTCTAACGAACTCACTAAAGTCCTGAGTGCAGGGTTTGGCATTTTCCCATAGGGGATTAGCCCAAGCCAGGGCTCTGCCCGTTAGCAAGGATATCATGAACCCGACCTTGCTCCAGTTGTTAGGAAAGGCATGCGGCGTTAGTTACAGGAATATCTCTAATTCATTAATAAACCCCCTGCATAGGGTAGGTTCACCATCATATCTTAGTGGTAACGGTGCCGACGCCGTTAAACCTCTGGTTGGTGCAGCAGGAACCATGGAATGATAGTCCGGTGTCAAAACTGGGGGGACCAGTGGATTCTGATTGGGTTTGTCAAGGTGTACCGTACGCTCAAGTAATGTCTGCAAGGCCAGTGCCAACTGGTCCAAGCGCTGCTCGTGCACATCCATCCTCCAATGGATGTTCTGTGAATTACCTTCACCTTTACTGTCTGAGGTCATGGCCCTTTCATAACGGTTTGTCGACACTCAGACACAGTAGGTTAGAATAAAACACAGTTTTCTTAAAAGGCCCAGTATACATGGTAGAGAGTTAGATACTGTCACAGGACAGGCATAACCAGGCAATTTCAGCACAACATGGGTTAAAGTTCATAGAAAGTAATCAGTCTCTGATGTGGTGTATTTGACAACGCCCAGTATGATGGTAAAGGTAGCGAGAGTCTGTTGTGCGAGATGTGGAAGCACCTAGTCAGTAAAGCAGGACTGAGACTTTACCCTGTGCTGAGCAGAAACGGAGGCCAAAATACTCTGCTAGAGCTAGCACTACTTTGAGCCACGAGCACCCGACCGGTGCGGTAACGGAGACACTGTACACTTCAAGAGCTGATTGACTAGAGCCAATAGCACCCGACCGGTGCAGTAACGGAGACACTGACACTGCAAGAGCTGAGGGACTGGAGCCAATAGCACCCGACCGGTGCGGTAACGGAAATACTGTACACTGCAAGAGCTGATGGACAAGAGTCAATTGCACCCGACCGGTGCGGTAACGGAAACAACAGTGCTCTGCAAGGGTTAACGGTAGGCTCAGTGTTACCGGAGGCAACAGTGCTCTGCAAGTGTTAACGGAAGGCTCAGTGTAACGGAGGCAACAGTGCTCTGCAAGTGTTAACGGAAGGCTCAGAGTTAACGGAGGCAACAGTGCTCTGCAAGTGTTAACGGGAGGCTCAGAGTTAATGGAGGCAACAGTGCTCTGCAATTGTTAATGGAGGACTCAGTGTAACAGAGGCAACAGTGCTCTGCAAGTGTAAATGGAAGGCTCAGAGTTAACGGAGGCAACAGTGCTCTGCAATTGTTAACGGAAGGCTCAGTATAACGGAGACAACAGTGCTCTGCAAGTGTTAACTGAAGGCTCAGAGTTAATGGAGGCAACAGTGCTCTGCAAGTGTTAACGGGAGGCTCAGAGTTAACGGAGGCAACAGTGCTCTGCAATTGTTAATGGAGGACTCAGTGTAACAGAGGCAACAGTGCTCTGCAAGTGTAAATGGAAGGCTCAGTGTAACGGAGGCAACAGTGCTCTGCAAGAGTAAACAGAAGGCTCAGTGGGCTGGAGCCCACAACACTCAGTCAGCTAAACCAGCACTAGTGGAAGTGTGAATGTCACCCAAGCGACACAGAGAACAGGATCAGGATTGCTGGCCGAATCTCAGCGCAGGAACATTAGACAAGCCGGGTCAGGTCACGAAGCAGGAACGTCAGCCAGGCCGGGTCGAATCACAGAGCAGGAACCAGCAGGAGTAATCAAACAGGCCAAGTCGGTACACAAGAACACAGCAACACAGTAGCACTGGTACAGGAACACAAAGAAAGGGCCACTGACGGGGGGGCGTGGCTAGCCGCGGACGAAGATGGTCGCTTGATCCCTTAGCTCCTGAGCCCTGACCCAGTATATGGAGTAATTCCCCGATTTTATTTTACATTTAACCCCTAGATCATATGTCTGGCAGGCAAGGGTGCTGATTTGCTCCCTCAAATGCCCCCAAAGAAGAAATCTGGCGCTCAGAAACGTCGGGGGAACACAGTGACGCACTACTTCACAGTTTCGGACCAGACCTTGGAGACCGCTCCACACCCGCTACAGACTACAGATATGGCGGCGACGGAGGGTGGCGTTGCTCCTGCCCCACTGGTGCTTCCTGCTGATGCCCTGGCAGCCCTTCCGACAAAGGAGGACATGAAAATTATCGCAGATGGTATTACTGCGGCACTTCGAGAGGAGTTAGCTGAGTTTAAAAAGGATGTACAATCTCTTTCCACTTGGACTTGGTTGAGGAATCACAAACAGAACTTGCAGACCGTTTCCAAAATCTGGAGCAGACCTGTTTGGAACAGCGCGACACTATTGCGCAACTTCAATACCGGATTGATGATTTGGATAACCGAGGGAGACACAATAACTTGCGGGTGAAGCAGGTTCCTGAATTGACGCCAGCTCAAGACTTACCTTTCTTTTTGCAGTCCCTGTTTGCCCAGATTCTGCACCGCCCGGATCCTACTACTATTGTTATCGACAGAGCTCACAGGGCCTTGAGGCCTAGGGGCTTACCTGGTGACGCACCAAGAGATGTAATTTGCCGCCTACACTATTTTAAGGATAAATCTGATATTGTGGAAGCCTGTAGAAACTTAGACTCTGTAAGGTACGCTGGTGTTGATATACAATTATTCCAAGATATCTCTCCATATACCCTGTTCCTGCGAAGGCAGCTGAAACCGGTGACCACCCACCTACGCTCCTTGGGAATTAAATATAAATGGGGATTTCCCTTTTCTTTGCTGGCTCAACACGATGGACGTTCAGCAGTCCTTCGGTCGTTGGAGGATACCCCGGATTTCTGTGCAGCATTGGGTATTCAGCTCCCGGCAGCGGATGAAATGGTCGCAACACCTCGCCCAGCATTGGCGTCTAACCAGCGGTGGCGTTGGCATTTGGTGGCAGAGCAGCCGCGCAGCAAGAGGAAGGCGGAGATCCAGCCTCGGGTACAGGGCCCAGTGGATGCGGTTCATTAAGGTCGTATGGCACTTCACTTTTCTTACCTCACGCTACTTTTGTGGAACTCCTTACCCGATTTCTGACCCAGGGCTTGCCGGACCGTATTGTTCATGGAACTCTGTGATATCCCTGTTGGACATCATTTGCTACTATGGAGACTTAGTTGATGTATTCTCTGCCTGTTATATGTATGATGCAGATGGGGCGACATTTTGTCAGCCTCACACCAATCATTACGGGGTCGTCTGCACTCGGTTGGGGGAAGGTGCTATTGCGCCTTCCCCACCCCGAGTCCAGCATTAGACTTGGCCCTTTATATTACTGTGTACTGTTCCCTATTCTACACTATTGTATAAATGCACCAGGTATTTTATTTTGAGCTGGTTGAGCTTTGGCACTGGGGGGGGGATCCGGGTATGTTTGGTTAACCCGTGGTGTCACGTATCTTCCAAGGCCCGGGACATTACTGGTTGGAGGTGGTGTAGGACTAGTTGAGGGGGTTTATACGTGTTGAAGTGTTTTGGGGATTCCACCTCCCACGGGATCCTGTTGGTGCAGGGTTGTGGGGTGTTTGGAGTCCTGACAGGTCTCCGCCATGGTGAGCTTTTCCTCTCCTGCCTTCTGATGAGGCCTGTGGTAAGGGGGAGATGGAACCGGAGCTGCTTGGGTGGCTTCTTACTTTTATGTGTGGGTGATCCCGACTTGGACCGACTGCTCTTTTGGATTTCCCAAGAATTCTTGGTTACGATTGACCTGTCAGTCCGACTCAGCATCGCACTATGCATTTTGCTCTCTTGTTTCATGTAACCAGACTTTCAGTGATAATATTGGATGTTTTGGGGTTTATAATATGACTCTGTTTGTGGGGGTTTTGTTTAAAGGTATATACTGGAATTAGTGGGTCAGGGGGGATTACTTTTGACCTCTTTCCCCTCCTGATGCTATTTCCTGTCAGTTTTGTACAGTGCTTATTGGATCTATGGATCCTTGCCGCACTACATAGACATGTGAGTCGTGGGCTCTATGTAGCCCCTGAGGCTCGCATAGTGGCTTTTTCTAACTGTTTTCTCTTTCTGCTTCTTACTCTCTTGTTCTTTATGGCTTTATTCTTTCCTTCTGTCTCCTCTTTTCTCTTCTTCCTTTTCTCTATGCTTTCTTTTTTTCCTTTTAGGTCCGTTCATATGTACAAATGGTATGGGGTGGTCACTGCTTTGGGGCTGTCTATTTACATGTTGGATTATGGCTAGTCCGGCTTTGCAGGTCACCACCCACAATATTAGGGGTTATAACAGCCCTGAGAAAAGGTCAATGGTTCTCAGGTAACTTGTCCGCTCTAAAACTGATATCGCTTTCTTACAAGAGACTCAATTAAAACGGAATGCACATCCTAAACTTGTCTCTAAGCAATATCCTTCTGTCTGGACTGCCTCTTGTGATGAGAAACGGAAGGGGGTGGCTATTTTGGTAGGCAGGGCAGTGCCTTGGCAGTGTTCAGGTGTTTTGGAGGATGCAAATGGCCGCTTTCTATTTTTGAAGGGCACTATTGCTGGTACCCAGGTTACTCTATCCAGGGCCGGCGCCACCTATAGGCGAGGTAGGCGCCGGCCTAGGGCGCACAAGTACTGGGGGCGCGGGCATGCAGCGGAGAATAGCTGCGCCCGCACCCACCACACCGGAACGCTGCGCGCTGCACAACACAGTCAGGTCTGTGTTGCTACTGCGCTCCCTCATCGCGGTCTTTCTTTAGTAATGCAGAGCGCGCTGGGAGTCATGATCTCCCGGCGCACTCTGCATCACTGAAGAGAAGATGGCGCGGGAGCTACAGGTATGTAATGGGGGTTAACCCTTTCAGTGCCAGAGAGGTACGGAACGCTTTGCTTTGCAATGCGATCTGTACCTATCTGGCACTCAGAGGGTTAAGTTGGAGCTGATGGGGTGCAAAGTTGGAGCTGAGGGGGCATAGTGGAGCTGCTGGGCACAAGTTGGAGAGGATGGGGGGCAAAGTGGAGCAGGTGGGGCAAGTTGGAGCTGATGGGGTGCAAAGTTGGAGCTGATGGGGGGTGCAAAGTTGGAGCTGATGGGGGGTGCAAAGTTGGAGCTGATGGGGTGCAAAGTTGGAGCTGAGGGGGCATAGTGGAGCTGCTGGGCACAAGTTGGAGAGGATGGGGGGCAAAGTGGAGCAGGTGGGGCAAGTTGGAGCTGATGGGGTGCAAAGTTGGAGCTGATAGGGGGTGCAAAGTTGGAGCTGATGGGGTGCAAAGTTGGAGCTGAGGGGGCATAGTGGAGCTGCTGGGCACAAGTTGGAGAGGATGGGGGGCAAAGTGGAGCAGGTGGGGCAAGTTGGAGCTGATGGGGTGCAAAGTTGGAGCTGATGGGGGGTGCAAAGTTGGAGCTGATGGGGTGCAAAGTTGGAGCTGATGGGGGGTGCAAAGTTGGAGCTGATGGGGGGTGCAAAGTTGGAGCTGATGGGGTGCAAAGTTGGAGCTGAGGGGGCATAGTGGATCTGATAAGGGGCAAAGTGGAGCTGATAGGGGCAAGTTGGAGCTGAGGGGGCATAGTGGAGCTGATAAGGGGCAAAGTGGAGCTGGTAGAGGCAAGTTGGAGCTGATAGGGGGGCAAAGTGGAGCTGGGGGGCAAGTTGGAGCTGAGGGGGCATAGTTGAGCTGGTGGGGCAAGCTGGAGCTGGTGGAGGCAAGCTGGAGCTGGTGGGGGGCATCTCCAGACCAGGGGCAGACTGGCCCAGGGGGCAAAGAGAGGACAATCATGAATATTGTAATATATAAGTAGGCGGGGCATAAAGGGGTGGGGCACAAGGGGGCGGAGCCAAATGGGCGGCAAAATTAGGTTTTGCCTAGGGCGGCAAAAATCCTTGCACCAGCCCTGACTCTAGCTAATGTTTATGCCCCTAATACTGGACAATTGTCATTTTATAGGGAAATATGTCGTCAGTTGGAATCCTTTAGTGTAGGTGTTATTGTGTTGGGTGGAGACTTTAACGCTGGTATGGATGCCTCCTTAGATTACTCTAAAGGGAGAGGGAGGACTGCGCGGCTCATTTCTTCGGGATTATCTAGACTTCTTCTGTCCCTGCAGTTAGTGGATGTGTGGCGTTGTCTGCATCCCACCGTTAGAGATTATACCTTTTTTTCAGCTCCTCATGGCTCATACTCCAGGATTGATCACCTATATATTAGCCAGTTCTGTCTTTCAATGGTACGGGACGCCAATATTGCTCCTATACATATTTCGGACCATGCCCGGTCAGTGTGTCCCTCACTTTTTCTGGTATGTCTAATCCTGTGAGACGATGGAGACTTAATGAAGCATTGTTGGCACTAGCTGAGGTCAGGTCCAGAGTGACAAAGGATTTGGAAGATTTCTTTGATATTAATGGAGGTGGTTCAATACCTACTCCTGTAGTATGGGAAGCACATAAGTGCTACATTAGGGGGTCGTTTATTTCTCTTGGTAGCTGGCAGAAGAGGCTGAAGGATCAGGCGGTGTTAGGGTTATTAGGTGAGATTCAGCATTTAGAGACGGCTCATAAGTCTACACCCTCACCTCCCCTATATGATAAGCTAGTGAACAAGAGAGCAGAATTGAGTGCTATTCTTAAAGCTCGGACGATTAAATCCCATATGTGGTACCGTTATCAGAATTATTTGCATGGGAGTAAATGTGGGAAAACTCTGGCGAGGCTCATTAAGAGGGATAGGGGTCTTTCCCATATTCCATGTATCCAGACTTCTCCAACGTCTCGGACACACGATTATACTCAGATAGCTGAAGCTTTTGGCGCCTATTATACGAAATTGTATAATTTGGAGAGGAGCGCCACTGCCCGACACACACCTGGAGCGGAGGTACTTGCCTCCTTCTTGGAGGCTTCGAATCTCCCGCGTCTATCTCCGGAGGAGGTTCGGAATTTAGAACTCCCCATTACGATTGAGGAAATTAAATCGGCATTGACTTCGACTCCCTTAGGTAAGAGTCCGGGACCTGATGGTTTATCCATACTTTATTATAAATCTTTTCAGGACTTACTGCTCCCTCGGTTACATCAGGTATTTAACAGCGTGATGTCTGGAGTTCCTTGGTCACAACAGTCTTTATTGGCTTATGTATCAGTTATCCCTAAACCTGGTAAAGACCCCACTCAGTGTAGTAGTTACAGGCCCATATCATTGTTAAATAATGATTTGAAACTATTTGCTAAGATTTTGGCTAATAGACTACGCCCTCTGTTGCCGACGCTCATAGCACCTGATCAAGCTGGATTTATCACTGGTAGAGAAACAAGGGATAATATGATTCGTTCTATATGTCTAATTCATGCTGCTAATCTGTCGAGGGCCCCCTCCTTATTATTATCATTGGATGCGGAGAAGGCCTTCGACAGGGTCACATGGAGTTTTATGGAAGCGGTACTAAAATGGATAGGACTGGGACATAACTTTTTGACTGCCATCCTCTCGTTATACTCCAACCCCTCAGCTCAGGTTGTTGCGAATGGAGTGTTTTCTACGGTATTTCCTATGCGGAACGGCACACGGCAGGGCTGTCCCTTATCCCCACTCATCTTTGTATTATCTCTTGAGCCCTTATTGGCCCAGATCAGGTCCTCTTCTCAGATTAGCGGTATTTGTTGTGGTGGTCGGGAAATTAGATTGTCCTGTTTTGCTGATGACATTCTAGCTACTCTGTCCAATCCTAAAGCTTCACTGGAAGCCCTGTCATCTATCCTCACCTCTTATGGAGCTCTCTCGGGTATGAAAATTAATTTTGACAAATCCGAGATTCTACCGTTACATATTTCTCCGCACCTTAGGGAGGAATTGATTAGATTGTTTCCGTACGTTTGGAAACAGAACCATCTGGAATACTTAGGGATCTATCTTACTCCGACCCTTAAGACCTTGATGGGGATTAATCTTGCTAAGCTGGAAGAAACATTACGCTCTGATATAGCTTCCTGGGGATCTATCTTTCTATCTTGGACTGCACGGGTTAATTTGTCTAAGATGGTACTACTTCCGAAGATAATGTACTTGTTTAGATCTCTCCCGTTGCGCCTACCTCGGGCTCATGTTAGATCTCTTCAACGTTTGATTCTGGCTTTCATTTGGCAGAATAAGCCATCCAGACTTAATTTAGGAGTTCTATCTAGGAAGATCGGGGAGTGTGGTCTGGGGGCCCCAGATGTGCTTAGGTATTGGAGGGCTGCTACACTGGTTACTCTTCTTGATCTATGTGGTTCATATAGTTCGAAGGATTGGGCTTTTATGTTGCGGGATATGGTCCGGCCCCTCTCTGTTAGTCAGTTGCTGTGGTCTGTGACTGGCTCTCGAGTACCAGTTGTTCGATCACATCCTGTCCTGTCTCACCTGTTTGACTCCTGGACCCACTGCAATACGGCATATTCTTTGTCTCCACATCCTTCGCCTCTATACGCGATTGTAGGTAACCCGGATTTTGCTCCAGGTGTTGAATATTCGGCATTTTCTAGATGGCAGGAGGTGGGTCTGGTTGACCTGGATCACTTGTGGGGAGAGAGTGGTGTCCCTTCCTTCACCGAGTTGTGCAGAGAATATGGATTACCCAGCTCGGAATTTTGGCATTATTTACAAATTAAGCACTTATTTTCAACTTCCAAGTTTCGAACATATAACCCTCGCCAGCTTACGACTTTTGAGAAAATTGTCATTGCTCAAGGGGAACTGCGCAGGGGACTGTCCTGTCTATATACTCTGTTAGTTGATCCGCAGTCTACACTGTGTTGTAAATTTAAGTCTGCATGGGAAAAAGATTTGGCAGTCTCTTTTACTGAGGGGCAGTGGAGACGGGCCATAGCTTTTTCTAAACAGTATGTCCCAAGTATACAATGTAGGGAAACGAATTATAAGTTGCTAACTCTGTGGTATAGAACGCCAGTCTTGTTGGCTAAATTTAGGGATGGGGGCAAAGGTTTATGCTGGAGGTGTGACCTACAGGAAGGCTCCCTTCTACATATCTGGTGGTCCTGCGATTTGATTCATGGATTTTGGAAGTCTGTGTATGACCTGGTGACTTCCATTTCAGGCTTGGTTCTCCCCTTTACACCGGAAGTTTTGTTGCTAGGTATCCTTCCCGAGACGATCCAGGGGAGGCTTGGTTCGAGACAAGCCTTCCGGAGTTGGATACTTCTGGTTACAACAGCTAGGATGTGCATTCCCCAGCACTGGAGAACCTCCTGCTCGCCTACTTTATTGGAATGGAAAATAAGAGCGATGGCAGTGTTGAACATGAAGCGTATGTATGCTTACTCCACGGGCACAATGGAGATTTTTCAGTCTACCTTTGGGCCCTGGCTTGGTCCCCTGGGAGCCATTGACCAATGACCATGACCATTAGTGACCAATGACCAATAGTGTCCATTGCTATGCACGGACGTGGTGCTGAAGTAGGAATTTCCCTAGTGGCTGACCCCATCTGACGTTGATAGCGGACCTCTCTATCCTTTCTACCTTCCCCTTTTTTTTTTCTTTTCTACCTTTTCTATTTTCATCTCTCTGGACTTCTTGTCCTTTTCTCTTTCACGGTAGCATTACAGCCCTGTAGTCAGCCCTTCTGACTTTTCTGTGCGGAATTTCGCCGGTTGGAACCGGTTTAATCGTGTAATTGTTGATAGAGGATGATCTTTGTTATTGTATTATTTGGAATCTGTCCTACTCTGGAACTATGTCATGCTCGATATGCTTGATTGTATTTTGTTATTGATGATCATTTTGCATTCCAATAAAAATATTGAGTACTGAAAGGGCCACTGACAGGTGCCAGAGGCCCAGTATAAGAAGGCCATACTGGGCGGGCCAAACTAAGCTCAGCCAATGGGAGGGCACCACCCAGAGAGTGACAGAAAAGAGCACGGGCACCGTAATAAGAGGGCTCATTCACATTACCATCAAGAATCACTACCTTCTCCCACTCATTCCGGCGCTACTTGATCAACTTAGAGGAGCTTTGATCTTCACAAAATTAGATCTTTGTGATGTGTATAATTTGATAAGTATACGCCCTGAGGATGAATGGAAAACGGCGTTCAATACTCGTTATGGGCATTACGAGTATCTTGTAATGCCTTTTGGTTTATGTAATGCCCCAGACGTTTTCCAAGGATTTGTGAACGACATCTTCAGGGAAATGTTGTTATCGCACGTTCTAATTTATCTAGACGATATTATCATCTGCTCTAACAGCCTACAGTTGCACAGGAAACATGTCCGTGTTGTGCTTCAAAATCTCTGTGAGAATCTACTGTTTGTCAAGCTGGAGAAATGTATGTATGAGCAGATTTCTGTCCCCTTCCTCAGCTACATAATTTCTCCTTCTGGTCTTGTGATGGATCCTGTCAAAGTTTCCGCTGTGACTGATTGGGCTGTGCCTACTGATGTTAAGGGTATCCAGCTCTTCATGGGATTCTCTAACTATTACAGACACCGCACCACTTTATGCCTGTGACCTCACCTCTTCATTTTCACAGCGGCTTCTCCGCTTATTCTCCAGCAACTTCAATGCTTGCCCACAGTGGCTTCACTGCTTATTTTCCCTAGTAGCAAGCCGCATTCATTTCCCAGTGGCCTAGCTGCTTACTTCTGAGCGTTTTTGACTCCTATTTGTAGTAGCAGCTTCTCTGCTTGTATTCTTCCGCGTTCTTGCAGCGTATGCCCAGCGGTGTCACGGTTTTTGATGAACACTCAGAACAGTAAGGTTAAAATGACTTTATTGAGTAAAGTGCATACAAGGAATGAGGCCACAGGCCACCAATATGAAACCACATTATATGGAGGGTATATAGGCAGTAAACAATGACTGTAAACAGAATAACTGAGACAGAACACAGGTAATAGATGTATCTTAGGCAGGCAACCCTCCACTAGAGAACCTGGAGCGATCAGGCTACTGGACCCCGGCTGACAGCAGGACAGAGGATGGCAGTAAGTCCTGGAGATGGTAATAGGCACGAGACCCAGATGCCTGGGTGACACAGAACCCAAGGAGGCAATGAGGCAACACTGACCACGGGACAGGGGTCCCAGAGTGACCGAGGACACCACTTACAAAGGATAAACCCTAGAGCGCTAGGGGTGGATCGAAGTGAACACTGGAAGGCCACAGGTGTCCCCTCATAGGACAGTGAAACAAATGCAAATGCTGGCTCTAGGCCCTCAGGCCACTAGACAGGAATATGAGCTCAGGGTCTCCACACACCCAATTGCGCTTGCCAATGCAAGTGCTGGCCCTACCCAAGGCACTGCAACATGAAGGAGCACACGGGTAGCTTAGAGAGTGTTAGGCACTGAACAGTTAACAGGAGACGCCCTGAGATACTTAGGAACTCCCAGAGGGAGTGAGCCCAGCAATTAGCGCAGAGGAAGACACAGAGAGATCAGAGTAACTCAGTCAACACTTGCTAGCACTGTACCGGTACTTCGCATGTACACACTGCCGCAGGCAGTAGGAGTAAGTGGCGATAGCATGAATGCTATGCCTATGGTCGACACGATAAGATTAGCGCCACTTGGCGCACCCCATCTAGGCAACTGGAAACCGCTGAATGTAATGCTGGTCAGTTAGACAACGGAGGAGGCACAACCATACATGGATGGCAACGGAACAATGGCTCAGCAGAACAGGTTACAAACCAACGGGAAGCACAGACTGGTCAGGTGCACAGGCAAGGCTCAATAGCCAGGCTGACTATGGCATTGGGGTTTCACAGCCAGATCAGTACAGCAACGGAGAGGTTCTCAGCCAGATCAGTCAGTAACGGGGCAGGTTCTCAGCCAGATCAGTTCAGCAACGGATCGGGTTCACAGCCAGATCAGTCGGTAATGGAACAATACACGGGAAACACAGGAACGTCGTCAGGCAAGCTGGGTCATACAGGAACAGCAACACAGTAGCAAAACGTCAGGCTCAGATACACCACGAAAGGGCGCCTTAGAATAGGTATGACAGGATATAAAAAGGCAAGCACTGAGTGGAGCAAAGATGACAGGCCAATGAGAAGGCAGCATGGAAATTAGGCACAGTAACAATGTCTCCGTCAGAGCAGGAACACGGGCACCATGATATGCTGCCTCCACGCTTTATACCTGGTGGCCTCACTGCTTCATTTTCACAGGGGCTTCTCCGCTTATTCTCCAGTGGCCTCACCACTTCCCCACAGCTTCACCGCTTATATTCCCTAGTGGCTAGCCGCATCCATTTCCCAGCGGCCTCACTGCTTACTTCCCAGCTGCTTTGCGGCCTATTTTGTAGTAGCATCTCCTCCGCTTATGCCCCAGTGGCTTTGTCGCTTTTGCCCTAGCGGCCTTGATGATTTATTCTCTAGCAGCCTCACTGCTCATTTGTCCCTGGTAGTGATACCAGGGTTCAGCCTCTGTTTCCTTCCTGTTGTAGTCCTGTCCCGCCTTGTTGCGCTCCATCAGCCTTCCCTGTTGCCCCTTCTGCTGGGTTGAGCTGGTGATTCCTGTGAGCGGTACTGCCCACTATCTTTGGAGGGCTGTTCATTTCTCCATCCCAGCCTCCCAGTTTGGTCTGTCTGAGGGGTTTTTGTCTGTGGCCATTTTCACTAGTCTATGTGGGCTCCCTACTTACTCAGCCTAAGGATCCCTCATCAGTAGCTCCTTTCTGGGTTGGACTGAGATTGTGGTTCTGCTCCCTCTGACCTTTTCATTTTTTTCTCTGGTGGGTTTTTGAATCTCTATGTCCATAGAACCTCTGTCTTTTGTTGTTTCTCAGTTCGGGTATTTGGGTCTTTTTGGACACTTATTCTCACTTACCCTTCTGTTGCTGTACCCTCTTTTTGTGGAGTATCACAGGACTCTCCCTTTTCTTGAGGCTGTCCTGTGTTGCCCCCATTCTTCACCAAGGTGTGCCGACAGAATACTCTGCTGCATCTGCGCCATTCCATCTATGGTTTCCGTCTCATCCTGGTGGTCATCTGTTGGGTATTAGTCACATCTATCTATTTTTGAATTCCATTTGGGACCCTGAGATTGTCATTATCTGCATATAGGGGTCAATGGTCTAGTCCTCCTCCAGTTTGCAGGTCTCTCATCCTGGTCAAGGCCCTGGCTCAATTGGGGTCGGACATCTGGCTTTGTGTCCAGCAACTTTATCTGGCTACAGCCGCAGCAAGAGAGATTCTGTAGCTGACCACAGACCTGAGCAACGTACCCAAGCACTGCTTCCTAGCTAATGGGCCAGATAATACCACGCTGGTGCCCACACCCTCTCTTTTGGTCACCAGGAATGTGAAAGAATGTGTGCATATTGCACATGAATGTGTGTGTGCATATAAATGTGAATGTACATGCATATGTCAATGTGAGAACATTGACACATAAATGTTTGTTCATGTGTAAATGCTCATGCACAGATCTGTGTTTACATGAATGCATGCTCATAAAAATGAGTGTGCAAATGTGAACGCATGGAAATGCATATGAATGTATGTATATGTGTAAAAATGTGGCTATATGTGTGTGTGTGCGTGTGTGTATGACTGTTTGAATGTGCAGGTGTGTAACCAAATGTGTTTGTGCAGGTGTGACCATCCAACTATTTCATAATATTGAGCTCCCATCATAATTAGCTGCTGGGCAGCCAAAGTTGATGAGTTTTATTATAACAAAATTTGTTGCACCACACCAAACATTTTAACCGAAGAGGGTGAGGGGTGTCAGGCAAAAGCATATATAATTAATTAAAAAAGAAAGGTTTTCCTCAACTTATCTATGCCCAACCACTCAATTCATAGACTTAAACATCTCCAGTCAAGCAGGAAGTTTATTTGTTCCTGATGAGCTGGAGGTTTGTCCAAGTCTGCAAAAGCTCGACACCTCTTGTTCAAATTCACTTTTAATTTTCCTTTTTCCATTTCTATTCCCTTTCATTACTCATTAGATTAGGAGTCTGATACATTGTATACATTGTTGATACACTTTGCTCCAATCATGCTGTATTCACTTAATCTATATGTATATTAATTTTAACTAAAATAATTTGGACCTACTAAAAATATTGCATTACATATATGACTGGTGTTTTTCTTTATTACAATCATATTGTAATTGTTGCACATATTTTATGTGAGGAATTAATTTCAGTCTGATTTCATAAATAGGAGTGATTTGGTTAGACCTTATTTAAACTCATTAGTGAATACAGTGAATGTACATTACAGCTGTGGGCCTGAGAAAAGACCAGATTAGACTGAAATGTAAAACATCTGTAAGATGCACTGGACATTTTCATTTTCTAATAAATCATGTTGCACAGGTCTCCAAACAGCTTTGTTGAATTGCTTCATTTTATCTGTGAATTGTGGTACACTAACTCCTAACCACTTGCATCAGGGCATCCATTTCATTGAATGATGATGCCTGTGGCTCTTTAAAAGATGTAGTATCACTTAGACAGAAGAAAAGAAAATATGCTTGTTAAAAATTGTCTATCAATGACACTCTTAAGGGGCCTCATAATCCTTCAAAATGTAGATTTAGTTGTTATTATTTCAAAATGATCTGAATTTCTTCAGTAACTCTGAATTCAGCTGGTTTCCTTGTGCTTCTTCTCTTTTCTTCCTTTACATTTCCCTCTGAAAATCAAACTCCAACTCCACAGAAAAAAATTTGAAGCCTGAGCCAAGGGGGCCAGGTGGGATTTGAGCAACTAGACTCATCATCAGACTAAAAATAAAAAATGAGAGGAAAACCTTTCAAATTACCAAAGCAAGTGAAGCTTTTTAAAATGTATTTTGAAAAGTTTATGTTAATAAGAGATGTGAGGACATAAATAAAAAAGTTGATATTTATTTTCACCCCTTTAGAATGCTGCCATATTTATCTCACTTTTGTCCTAAGAGGTACTGCCTTTTGAAGTGTGTGGCTGTATCATTCTTTAAGGGATAGTAATGTTTCAAAAAAAAGCAGCGTTGATTAATCTTCATAGTATTTGGGCCACGGAGAGGGTTATTTCAAAATTGTCAGAGTTGAAATTCAAAATAATTGAATGATAAAGTATCCTCTTCCCATCTCAGCAAGACCGTCCGGATGGATCACAGAGAGGGACAATCTTCAGTGAGCATAAGGAAAACCTGTCAAGGTGGGCAGGGTTTTCCTTATGCTCACAGTAATAAGATTGTCCCTTACTGCAACCTGTCCAGTCAAGAGACCAGATTCCACATGTGAAGGGAAGCAGCTTACACTAGGTAAAAGGAGGTGGAGGGGGATACTTTATCTTTCAATTACTCTTGAACTACAACTCTGACAGTTTTTAAATAATACTCTCCATGGCCCAAATAATATGAAGATTAATCGTAGCTGCTTTTATTGTGAAACATCACTATCACTTTAAATGTGAGCTATATAGTATTCCGTAAAAAAAGAGCTTGACCCAAATAAGAAAATGATGAACATAATATGATTAAATAAACCAGAAATCATGCATTTTATTATGTGTTTGTATTTGTTTTAATGGTTTCAGTAAAAATACATTGCTGATCCATTGCTGTCACTCTCTGATTCTGGTATGCGGTCTCCTTTGCTGTTAGACAGAAGCCCATCCTTACAGAAACAACCTGTAATACACATATTGAAGAAAGGTTTTGGAATATTAGGTGTAGCAACATTTCTAACACAGACTGCCCCATATTTTGTACTCTCTATCACAGTGTTTGCAAATGCATACATCTCCTGTCATGAAATGTAAGTGTCACGGTTTGTTAAACACAGAGTAAGATAAAAATCAAACTTTATTGAAAAGTTTAATGGGAACCCTCACGGGTCCAAAACATGCACACATATCTCATGTACATAATGGTTACAACAGCAGTATTATCAGGATACAGAATGGAGGATCTACTGGCCTTGCCAATATACCGGGCAAGGCAGCCTGTAAGCTGGCACAGAGGAATGGAGTCAGGCTCTACCGGCCTTGCCAATATACCGGGCAAGGCAGCCTGGAAGGTAACAATCAATTTGAATATGGCTCTACCGGTCTTGCCAATATACTGGGCAAGGCAGCATGTAAGTTGGCACTGTGGAATGGAGACAGGCTCTACCGGCCCTGCCAATATACCGGGCAATGCAGCCTGGAGGGTAACGATCAATCTGAATTTGGCTCTACCGGACTTGCCAATATACCGGGCAAGGCAGCCAGGAGGACAGAACGACAACTCCACTAATGCTGAATAGATGGAATAGCAGCATAAGATGGAACAGTGGAGCAAACCACTATCGCCACCAGGGAAACCAAACCGGTTCTATCAAGCGACTCAGCAACCGGTAGGTGGAGTAAACCAGTATGGTGTAATGGACAATAATAGCTTCTGACCAGTTCTATACAGTGAATCAGCAACCGGTAATGAGTGGAGTAAACCAGTACCCCGTACTGGGAGACAGCGAAGCCCAACCGGTTCTATAAAATGGAATCAGCAACCGGTGAATGGAGAGAGCCCAGTAACATGTATGGATAGAAATAGTGTCAAACCGGTTCTATACAGCAAATCAGCAACCGGTAAAGTGGAGTAAATCAGTATGGTGTAATGGACAACAATAGTGTCTGGCCGGTTCTATACAGTGAATCAGCAACTAGTAGTGCAGGGTAAACCCGTATGGTGTAATGGGCAACAATAGCATCTAACTGGTTCTATACAACAAATCAGCAACTGGTGAAGAGTGCAGTTAACCAGACAGCAAGGCCCAATCGGTTCTATACAACGGAATCAGCAACCAGTAGTGTGGAGCAAACCAGTAAGGTGTAATGGACAACAATAGCGTCTGACCGGTTCTATACAGTGAATCAGCAACTGGTAATGTGGAGTAAACCAGTATGGTGTAATGGACAACAATAGTGTTTGACCGGTTCTATACAGCGAATCAGCAACCGGTAGAATGGAGTAAACCCATAATGGGCAATAATAGCGTCTAACCGGTTCTATACAGCGAATGAGCAACCGATGAGGAGTGGAGTAAACCAGTACCACGTACTGGGAGACAGCGAGGCCCAACCTGTTCTATACAACGGAATCAGCAACCAGTAGTGTGGAGCAACCAGTAAGGTGTAATGGACAACAATAGTGTCTGACCTGTTCTATACAGCGAATCAGCAACCGGTACAATGGAGTGAACCAGTGATCAGAATGTCACCGAGGCGACCCAATAGTCAGTGGATGAAGTCAGGATACAGCACAGGAGCAGCAGACAAGCCAGGACACCCACAGGAACAACAGGACTGCCAGCCAGGACAGGAACGGAGCAGGAACACGGCAACACGGGATCTGGAACGGAAACAGGAATGGCAGGCCAACCGGATCTGGACGAAGGCAGGAACCATGCAGGAGAAGCACTGACTACTGGAGACCGCTGACACTGAATTTAGAAACTCTTTGTAAACAATGGAGCTTGAAGAATGGGCAAGGCAACAAAGTCCACAAGGGACATGCACAAAAGGGGCCTGTTTGGTGTTGTATCATATCATAGCTATGTGCATTCATCACACTTTGATTTTCTAGTGATTCCCTAAGTGTAAGGGTATCCCGGGCATGAGCCCTTGCTCTCCATGTGCTTAGAGGGAATCAGCTGCACCCCACTTACAAAGTCCACATAAGCTGAAAGTATGTATGGGGTTGTTCTGCTTCTCTTGTGCATAGAGGATCTGAATAGCATTTAGGAGATGGACTGTCTGAGGGTAGGACCAGTCTTATATGGATATGGAAGTTTCATCTCTGCAATGTCACGTGGCAATGAAAAAAGTGACTTGAGCAGCACCTGAGAGGCTACCATGCCTTGAACAAAACATTTAATTTTGTTCGGTCTCTGTGTGCAGAGTATGCCCGGTATGCACTAAGATGTCGTCACCATCATATCATTGTGAATATGACACAAATACAATCTCCATTATTTTGATTTGCCCTCAACAGGTTTACAATTTCATACTGACTACTTTGTTAATTGCTAATTTGTTAATGAAAGTGCAGTTTAATGATCCTTTTGTGAACAGTTATAGCCATGGTCATAGCTTCACTCAGACATTTGAGTGCCAGTGGAGTAAGAAACACATTTCAGAGCAATACAGTGCTCACCCCCCTGGCATTATAATATACCAGTATTGTTCAAATGGTTAGCCTATTATAATGAGACACTACAAACTACACCGCAGAGCCACACCTGACATTAGCTGAGTTTTCACCCAGTCACATTACCAGACAGAAATACTTCTCATTTGAAATTACAGAGAAGAGTCACATCAGACAGTAGCTGACCATTGCTTTTATCTTCGAGATCAGCTTGCATAACACACCTCTTCAATGAATGAAATCCTTTTTATATCTTCTTTTGCCATTCTACAAAAAGGACCAACAAATCTCGGACCAATCTTAGAAGATGGTTGTCGTAACTGCAGATGTTTGGTTGATAAATGTACCTCATCACCAGGTTAATAAAATGCTTCCGGGCCATAGCATCTTGAATCTGATTGTGGATCCTGGACCAATGTGCTCTGAGATCACTGAACCTACAATTGACAGCTGGTACTTGCATCAGTGATCAGAAAAAAAACAGGGATGATATCCATGAGCAACAAAGAATGGAGAACGCCAAAGAGTGTTTTGATAATTATTGTTGTAGGGGAATTTTGCCAGCAGAAACAATTCTACCCAGTTCAGATATTGAACACTGACAAAATGTTAGAGGTAATTCTCTAGGGTTTAATTGATTTCCTATGACTGGCCATTGGATTGGAGGTTATGGGCAGAAGAAAAATGTGGCTCTATTCCCAGCCAAACTGCTTTCCAAAACTGGATACAAACTGGGTCTCTCTATCAGAGTTGATTTGCACTGGCAAGCAATGTAGGGGATAGAACTCTGATGAACTCAGCAAGGACTACTGCAGAAAGACATTTGCTAAGGAGTATGAAATAGGCCTGTCAGGAAAAATGGTCCACGACTACTAAAATGACTGTAAACTGCAGAGATGCTGGAATGACCATTATAAAATCTAGGGACAGTTGTGTCCAAGGAGAGGGGGTGGACAAAGTATGCAGGAGGCTGACTGGCCTATCATGAGAACCATTGTTCTTTGCAAAAACAGTAAAAGCCTGAACCAAGGCTCATACATCATTTTTGATTGATGGTCAGTATAAAAGTCCCTGAAAGAGGTATAGGGTCTTGTAAATTCCTGGATGGCTTGTGAGGGTTCTCTGATGAGCCCACTATAAAACTGTAAATCAGGTGACTGGTAATAGGTGAGTAAGATAACTCAGGTAAAAAATGGAGCCTACCACGCTTGTCTTTAGTTCAGTTTTCGAATCTTTTCAAAGAACTGCAGGTTTTTATGTTCTGTATGAATGGTGACTGCCTTTGCCCTCCAACAGTTGCCTCCATTCTTCCAGGACCATGTTCCTTGTTGCCCACACCATAATGGTTTGACATTCACCAAGGACACTAGTAATGGGCTGGTTTCTTTAGGCTTGAGGAAATGTCTCCATGTTTTCTTAATTATTACAGATTGCTGGATATACTGGACAGCTACACGGAAGGTGGCCCTTTTTCCTGCATTAAATGCAGATGCCCAGGAGCCATCATATCTGTTTCTCAGTGTTAGTTAATGTGGATTCCTTTGTGGATGAGGAGTGCTCAGTGGGGGTTGCTGGTGTCATAGGTGACCTACCCTGGGTAGGCAATAACATTCCCATTCTTGTTGTGGTTCCAGTGCATGTTTATCAACAAGTTGAATAACAGAGGAGGTTCGTTGGTCAGCCATGCATCAGCCCTCCACAAACAAGCAATATTATAGCGGGTTCACCAACATCTAGATAACTTGGGACTATAGATCCTTTGGTATTCAGCTTGTTGGTGGCAGGCTGCTGCATAGATCACCACTGGGCTTGTTAATGGTAACTCTCTCTAGAATTCAGCTTACTGGTAGATGGGGATGAACATAGAGTAGGGAGTGAAGCAAGGTATAGAAACAAGTCAACATTGAGTTGGAAATCAATTCAATTGAGGTGAAGTCTGAAAATATTATTTGTACTTTTCCCCTTAGTGGGATTTATAGAACACTGGCCACTAGTTTGTGGCAATGGTGCTGCTGTCTGAATCAGCAGTCGGTCAGTCATTGCTAAATCCTCCCCCACTATGGCAACAACTTTAGAATGTGACACACTGTCTTCTTTAGTGTTGTTAAAAGTTTTAGTACTACTATTACTACTGGTTGTACTAGAATATTCATTTTACTTTTTCAAACAGCCTTTTCAGGAGAAGAAGGATCATCATCTTGTATTGCACAAGCTGCAGCAAACATAGCCAAAGTCATTTTTTTGTCTCCAATATGTCCATGCACTCCTCCTGCTTTTAATTATTGTCTCTTCTTCCTCCCTTCAAACCCCCCCAATCCACAGAACAACTGTCTACCACCAAACAACTCCAACTCCCTCTCTGGCTTCTAGCATAAAATGAATCTTCTTTCTCTCCCTAGCTCAGACACAAGACAAGTAGCAACAGAAAATTAGCATGATGGGAATAAAAGTAGAAACTCTCCAGATGTAGGTTAATACATTATTTTTGTTTTCAATGTGGGGAAAATAGCAAAAAAAAATTAAAAAGTGCACTTTTCTTGGGAATTTTTATTTTTTTGCATGTTGGGAACTGCATTTTTTGCCATGTTTTTCTTTTGAATTATAATTTTTTTCTCATCTCTTGTTATGACTGCAACTGTAAAACTGTGTCTGTTCAGATAGAGTAGATTTGAAAGCACTATATGTTGGTTTTGTTATCTAGTTGGATTGAGGACCAGTTATTTACTATATATACATACTCTTCAGGAGGAGTGGTCAGGTAGACCCAACTGGTTTGTAGATAACTGTATAGGTTATGTTTTAGTTGCCATGCATGTGGATTCTCTGGTGATTATCCATGGCATACATATTTTGTGCCTTGGATGACTGTACAAAAATCGAATGCATACATAATTAGAATAAGTCCGTTCTGTCAAGAGATGGACCGCAGAGAAGGAATGTCTATTTGTTTTATAGATTGATCGTTTTATAATTTGATCGTTTATAGGGATATGGGTGAGATCTATGTAGGTTTATATTCCTCTTACAATCGGGACGCATTGTTATAAAAGTGGGAATAGTGTATTACATGTGTGCCTCTTATATAATGATCGTTCAAAGGAATATTATAGTAAATCATATTATATTGTTGTTATGGATATATATACTTTTAATTTATTATGAAGTATCACTGTTCACATTGTGGTTTATAGTGATAAGAATGTAAATAGAATATTTGAAATCATGATTCTTTCCGATTGTTCGGGTCTACATAATATCAATGTTTCCGGGTTGCTACATTTGATCCTTATTTGGCCTTACTTACAGGTGACCCAACCAATCGGATACAATCATGGAATTTTTAAATTTCGTTATACTGTAGCCGTTCTTTTCTTTTTGTTTGAGGCCAGATTGGTTGAAAAAGCAGCTGTGCACTCTGCGAAACATGTACCTTGAGCATTTTCTTGCCATTGGGCACTTATTTGTTTTTAATAAATATTTTTAAATTGGATCAGCACGTACCCTGCATGTGATTTCTGTTGGTCACTGACGTATGTCTTTTGATCAACCAATTATAAATGTGAGTTGATCTATGTTTTATATGTTACTATCTGGTATATTGAGATAATAAACAATTGGCACCCCCCTTTTTTTTCTTCTCTTCCTTGGGAGTCAGTTATGGTGCTGCTACTGCCTCAGGTGCATCACTGGAGCTAATCATGGCAAGTGGAACTTTCATCATCCATCACCCATGTTACTGCTCCCATTCTATTTGAGCTATCTAATCATCCTGCTGTTTAAACAACTCAGTAGCAGCAAGAACAGCAGTTGCAATTATGCAATTACACCAGGACATCAGACAGTGGCCAGTGGCAACTGGCCAACACAACATGATCTGCTGGTACTAGGCCAGTAGGGAATATTTTTTTTTTCTCAGGGCTTGTTCTTTAATCAAGTAATGATTCCTTAGGGATTGGGCCAAACAAGTCTAAGTCTTACAAATCAATGTTTCCTCAGGGCTTGGGTCTAACAAAAGTCTTATTTTCTTCAACAAATTGATGTTTCCTCAGGGCTTGTGCCTCTAATAAGTCAAAGACCTACAAATCAATGTTTTTTCAGAGCTTGGGACTAACACAAGTCTAATTTCCTACAACTAATCAATATTTCCTCAGGGTTTATGTAATTAGTAATATAAATCCTACAAATCAATATTTCCTCAGGGCTTGGGTTTTACACAAGTCTAAGACCTACAAATCTTCCTCTACAAAATACTCTATCCCATCAAGTATCAGTCTACCCCAGTCTAGCTTACGTCAGGGGTCCTTGTCTCTGTCACGGTATGTACCAATTTCTTTTTTTTTTATTAACTGTCCCTCCAATACCAGTCAACAACCCATCCCAAAACAAATTTCCTGTTCAACTGATTCTTTCCCCAGACTCCACCCACCAACACACGCACCCTCCTCAGATCCCTTTTATACCATGTCGTCTGGGTTTTTAATTGTATTAGTTTTAATTTTTTTATTAACTGTTCCCCAATCCCAGTAAACAACCCTCCCCCCAAAAAAAATTACCTGTTCAACTGATTCTTTCCTCACACTCAACCAACACGGGCACCCTCATACCCCTTTTATGTTAAGTCTTTGGGAAATAAAATAAGATTTGCTATGTATTGTGTGTAAATTCAATGTTCCCATTCATTTCGATGGAATGAGCTAGGCAAAAAAAGCAGAAAAACTGAACTCTACGCTGAAATTATTTGTCAAGCGGGAAGTGCCATTATTCACCGAATTTGGTTTGAGGTGAAAATTTTTGACTATCCCTATTCCTGACAATATTAAGTGTCCTCACAATCCTTAAAAGTTAATTGTTATTTTAATGATTATCTGAATTTCTCTGGGGCCTCTAAATTCAGTTGTTTCCTTTTCCTTCTCATGTTTCTTTAATCCTGGGGATCAAACTCCACCTGTACTGAAGGAAATTTGTAGAAGCAGCCTAAGCCAATGGGACTGGATAAGATTTGTGCAACTGACACCATCAGAGTAAATGCAATTGAGAGTAATGAATGCCACATAGAAACATAGATGTTGAAGGCAGAAAAGAACCATTTGGCTTATCCAGTTTGTCCATTTTCCTGTCTTACAAAATATGCAGTCTTACTTCTCAGAAGAGATTTATGATTTTTGCAAGTGTTTTTGAATTAACTTACAGCATTTGTACTTTCAGCCTCTGCCGGGAAGCTGTTCCATGAGTCTATTACCTTTTTTGTAAAGTAGTAGTTACATATTTGCAAATGTTACACCCTCTAACTTTAGATAATTCCTGTTAAATCCCTTAATATAAAGGTTTCTACCATATCCGCCCTCTCCCTCCCATTACCATAGCAACTCAAGAAGCTTGTTAACCCTTTGAATGCCAGAGGGGTACACAACGCATTGCAGAGCACTCAAAGGGTTAAGCTGTTTTTTATATCTTAAGTGAATAAATGATGTGTGGACAAATATGTTAAGTATTTTCACCCCTAATCATGCTAAGACACATATCAGCTTTGTCCTAGGAGACACTGTCCCTTAAAAGAGTTTGGTTGTGTTTATTTCAGAAGAAAGAAGACTCTGTTATAAAATGTAATGTATGGGAGTTGGAAACTATTCAGTAGGAAGAAAAAGGGCAGTTTTTTAATGTGGCTTTTAACTCCTTGAATGTTAGGTAGGTCCACAATACCTTGAGAATCAATGCACTGGAAACTGGTCTAGCATTCAAGGGGTTAAATCAATATCCAAAATCAGAAATGTGGAACACTCCCATTTTGGTTCATATATATCAAGTAAGCATAAACATTGTACTCAGTCCTAAAGAAAAGGGCTTGATTGCCTTGAAATGCATTGCTTTGGTTTATTTACTCTTTTTAAAAGAACAATCTTTTTTATTGGCACATTGGCATGTTTTTTTATTATATACTATTCATCCAGCCCCATAACCTGAGGTATCCATACAGGGGCAGGGAATCCCCTGTTGCTAGAAGCCGGTGTGTACTCACCACACTGCTATACCTGACAGTTAAACCCTTATTCTTATTTGAGCTGAGATGAATGGTGAGAACGTCCTATTTATGTTTTTGGATAATCATAGATGACAGGTGTTTCTTGTTTTACAGTAGAACTACACTACCAAGAGGAGCAGTTGATTGGAAAAACCGTCAAGTTATTTAGTAGTGTATCATTATTCATTTTGTAGTACACTGTGAATACAGGCTATGATGTAGGTTGTGACTTGCAAGTATGTTATGCACTCTATATTTTAAGTGTGTGTGGGGGGGTTATAGGGGTGGAAAAACAGGCAGGGGGGAATGCAGAGATTGTGTGTGAGGGTAAGACATTGGAGTTAAAGTGTTAATAGGAAAACAGACACAGAGAGACAGACACACTCCCAATGTGAGTAAATAGGAAGCAGTCGGCGCTGACCCACTCAGGAAGCAACTGTGATGGTAATAGAGAGGAGTCCAAGAATACACCTACAATAGTACAGTTAGTAATATATTGGTATTGGATTCTCTCAATTGTGTGTATACAATTTCAGTATATAATGGCTATGTCTTAATACACCAAAAGTATGCACTAAGGCATGATAAAGAGGTGATAAACTGGAGACAACATCTCCAGTGATATAATTTCTCCAATTCCTATGTTATTCTATGGAGCCAATGCACTAAGATTTCTCAAGTGGGAGAGATGTTAGCGCATAGGCTCCATAAAATAACATAGGAACTGGAGAAGTGATTTCACTGGAGAAGTCATCATCACTTTATCACCTGTTTATCATGCCTTAGTGCATCTCCCCGATGTGTCCCTAAGAGATATAAGTCCTCCAACAGCTTGTCAGCAGTCAGTACATGTAGAAGCTCCAACACATGGTCATAGTGTGCAGATGCAAAAAAATCGGTGAAGGGTAGGACAGCGCACAAATGCCTCTAAGTGTAGTAAATTGAGTATTTAATAAAAAAAAGAATGACATAAAATATACATTATAAACAAGTAAAAACAAGTATGTGATATCATCCACAGTGAAACAAAAATGTGGGTAATTGATGCTCTACCTGCTACTCCGGTAGGAATGTTATATATAAGTATGTAAAAGTTCTATAGGTGCCATGCAACTATGTTGCCAAGGAGATACAAAGTCTTTACAAAGTAAAGTGGCTAAGGACCAATTAGATAATAACTCTCTCAGTAGCAATAGCAATGTATACAGAGGAGAATAACAGCATGGTGCATATTGAGGAGAGTCGATAATTCAGGTGTATTTCCCAACAATGCATCTATTAATTGGTAACTGAGGAAACCCCTTGAATAAGCCCCTTATGGTCTATTCCTTCTTGGGAAGCAATGGGCTACTAGATTCTTGTGCAGATGTGCACTAACTTGAATCACTGACGATTCAGTGCAAATAAATATACACTGTGTAGTCCTGCTCCCATCTTCAACTCCAAAGTATGGTGCTGTGTCTCACTGAAATGTGATGAGCCAAGAGACCCACCGACAAGGAGGGCTGAGCCTCTGCAGCCACTTGGGACACAGGAGCAAGGTGTCACTACGGGGGGGGAGTAGGGACCCTCGCAGCCTAGGTACTGGTTGCTGCTTCGGTTCGATTCTAGGGGGTGATGCTCGGGTGTGTAGATGGCATGCCAGATACTCCCTTGTTGCAGTTGAAGTTGGATAAAGGTACTGATCGCGAAACCAGATTGTTCCACCCCAGTTGAGCCAGGGTGCAACCAGGATAGGAGTAGCTGGGATCTGTCTGAACCAGGACCAGGGGGCCAGAAGAGGGGGAAACAAACAAGCTGGAATCAGGAAACCAGAGAGCATCGGTGGTCAGACAAGCTGGCTCAGGGTGCCAGACAGCAGCAGAGGTCAGACAAGTGGGGTCAGGATATCAGAGAGCAGAGGAGGTCAGACAAGCCGGGTCAGAGTCCCGGAGAGCAGCGGAGGTCAGACAAGACGGGTCAGGATACCAGAGAGCAGCAGAGGTCAGACAAGCCGGGTCAGGGTACCAGAGAGCAGCGGAAGTCAAACAAGCCAGTCAAGATACCAGAGAGAGCAGAAATACACAGGAACTCAAAGGAGTACAAACACAAGCTCATGGAACAGGCAAAGACTGAAGGGATGGCAGGGAATTTAAACAGTGATCCTCCAATAGGAGGAGGAGGCGGACTCAAGCCCTAATGGGCTACTGGACCAGGATTAATCTAAACTGATAAAAAATGCCCAAATGGACTTATGACATATTGTTATTGTAGTCAAGTAAGACAAGGAGTCAGACGGTATAGTAAAAATCACCTTTATTAGAATAATAAAGAGTAGGCAAATAATAATGATACAATAAGCAAAGGGTGACTGGAGAGGCTAGAGGATCTATCAGAAATAGGAGCCTGCCAACGGGTAACCCACAACTGCTAGAGACTAGGCCTAAGCCAACTGGTAGTCTCAGGGTAAATGGTGAAAAGCAACACAGAATCTACAGTCTCACGTACGATGCAACAAGAGAGACTACTAACTCAAGTCTGCAGTCAGTAAGGAAGAACTTGTCTCCAATCAGGATGGCAACAATGGAGAATACTCCATGCTCGGGTGCGTAGACAGTGTGCCAGGTACTCCCTTGTTGCAGCCGAAACTGGATAAAGGTGCTGGTCGGGAAACCAGATTGTTCCACCCCATTTGAGCTCGGGTGCAACCAGGATAGGAGTAGCTGGGAACCGTGTGAACCTGGACCAGGGAGCCAGAAGACCGAGAAACAATCAAGCTGGAATCAGGAAACCAGAAAGCAGCAGTGGTCAGACAAGCCAGTCAGGGTACCAGTGAGCAGCGGAGGTCAGACAAGCTGGGTCAGGATACCAGAGAGCAGCGGTGGCCAGGCAAGCCGGGTCAGGATACCAGAGAGTAGCGGAGGTCAGACAACCCAGGTCAGGGTACCAGAGAGCAGCGGAGGTCAACAAGCCAGGTCCAGATACCAAAGAACAGCAGAAATACACAGGAACACAAAGGAGTACGAACACAAACTCATGGAATGGGCAAAGACTGAAGGGATGGCTGGGAATTTAAACAGCAAACACAAGCTCATGGAACAGGCAAGGACTGAATGGATTGCTGGGAATTTAAACAGTGATCCTCCAATAGGAGGAGGCGGACTCAAGCCCTAATGGGCTATTGGACAAGGCCCAATCAAAACAGTGTAACTGATAAAAAATGCCCAAATGGACTTATGACATGTCCAATGGGCAAGACACATAGCCACACTCCCATTGTGCCCAATGGGACAGAGGCAGCAGAGGCATAGAGAGGACACCTAATGTCTGCACGCAGTAGACAATGGAACGGGCACATACACATCGGCATTCGCTGAAGTGGGGACCCGGCAGCGGCCAGAAACAGAGCGGCGGTGACTGTGGAATGTGACACAAAAAGAGCGGAGCAGGACACAGAAGCAAGGAGAGCAGAGCAGGACTACAGTGAAAGGATACAGAGGCAGCTGACTATGATCGAAGACAAGGAGAGACTGAGTGTATTTATTGGCACTGAATCGACAGTGCATCCCGTAAGCACACATCTACATAAGCATCTACTGGCCCATTGCTTACCAAGAAGTAATACACCATAAGGGGCCATTACCTTATTCAAGGGGTTTCCCCAGTTACCATTTAATAGATGCATTGCTGAGAAATATACCTGAATTATTGACTTTCCTCAATATACACCATCCTGTTATTCTCCTCTGTATATATCACTGCATATATGAGTTTAAGACTCACAGAGACCTTGCTACCTAGCAACTTATTATATCATTGCTCCTTAGCTGCTTTTCTTTGCAAAAAACGTTGTATGCCCTTGGCAACATAGGAGTATGGAACCCATAGAGCTTGTATGTACTTATATGCAACATTCTTACCGGAATAGCAGATATAACATCAACTATCCAAATTATTGTTTCACTGTGGATGATACCACATACTATTGTTTGCACTTGTTTCACACTTTCCATCCCCTTTGCTGTGTGTGAGGTTGCATGTTTAGAGCTGCCTGGTCCTTTGCACTGAGCACTGATAGTCAAACATGGGTTTTTTTGTTTTTTTTTATACAGGCAAAATAGTGAGGTCGGGGAAAGACCTTGCACATGGAATAGTGGGGGAGTAGAAAGTCCTTGCAGAGATTTTGACAGGAGTGGGGAAAGCATCACTGGACCTCTGCCCACTACTGTCAACATCACACCCCTCTGTAAGGGGTGCTCAGGCTGAATGAGCATTTGAGCAGTCTCTACTGCACGTGACAGCTTCTGACAAAGAAGGATTTATCTTACACTCGCAGTGTGAGATGGTGTGGTGTTGCCTATCTCTTTGTTTTTTAAACAATGCTCAAGCCTTTGAGTGGCAGAGGCGTACACAACACACTGCCATCCATTTCATACTCCTCTTGCACTCAGGGGGTTAAAGTGAGCCTGACACACAGGAGTGTATATATATATATATATATATATAATGTATCTTAATATATACACTGTAAAAACAGGAGTATATATATATTGTATATTAATGCACACATAGGAATATATATTAATCTACACATTGTACACACAGGAGTGTATATATAATGTGTGTGGAGTGCTTTGTTTTCATGCACCCCAGCTACTCCATGTCATTGTGGATGCAGGTGTCCCCCAAGGCATTTCATGACCCACTACGGGTCAATGCATTGTTGGGGTGGGGTGAGGCAAAGGCTGTTGCTAGATAGCAGGCTCAGTGGCCCACTGTGCTGGGTATGACCATGCATGAGAGATTGTTCCTTGAGGAGGGTATGAGGTGGAGGCTGATGCAGGATGTAAGGTCCGGGGCAGGCTTTTCCTGCCGCATGGTGATTTGGTGAGTCCATCCTTGGCTATATACTTGTTTATGCGGAGAAGGTTGGACATATTTTTTATTTTGTGTAAGATTGGGGCTTGAAAACTACTCCTTTCTGCCATACCTAAGTGTGTGTGGCATGGCCAGAGAATTTGTGGTCATGTGACCACATACTCTTTTATAGTATAGATACGAGGCATTAGTACCATATGAGGAGCTCTCTGTTGTTTTTCTGTCATTTATATCAATAGCGATTTTGGAACTTTCTATTTGTTACCTATGGTGTAGTTGGTTTATGTAGCTAATTCATCACTATCACATCTTGATGAAACAGGACACTACTATCCCTATAACATCCAAAACGTAAACCATGTTGTAAGGGAAAATTTTATAGTGGTCATCAGGATTTTCAGGCCATAGTAAGGTAAGTGGGACCTTATTATTATGGGGTACACTGTTCTCTGTTGTCACTGACAAATTTTCAGTTATACGTGACTGGTCAGGACATAAACACAGTGATACTTTGTAATTTAGCAGGTGTATGCAAAATTTCCTAAGCTGCATTCCTGCTTCATCTACAGCTCAAGGACAATGTCATATGTATAAAAGCAACTGAAGTATTTAAATAAAATGCAGATGTGGAACTCTTAAGCTGTATGTACAAAATGAGCGGAATCATTCTGGGGCAAACTAACTGCACCACGTGGGGGGGGATAGAAAACCTTTCTAATGGTTAAAAGGACCCATTTAAATTAATGGAAATTTGCATGTTTCCTGTTGTCTAGATGAGAATTATAATGTTTGTAGGAGATATGTTGTCATGGAAACGTAAATAATTATAAAAAAAAAAAATAAATAAACCTGCATCAAGCACTGTTTTTTTATTTATGCATTTATTTATTTCAGTGGACTCATGGGTAGTATGTATCTCAGTCACATTTTGATGTTGGAACACAGACTCCATTGTCAGACACAGTTCTATTCTTACAGAAACAGCCTGAAACACATATTTTAATGCACCCTACTACAGTGTTCCAGTTGTCACAAGTTTTAGGGCAGGCTGTGCCGCACGAGTCGTAAGATCTGTCCTTAGTTCTACAAGTACAGTCGTCTCCTGTCACCAAAAGGAAAAATTCAGTAATTAATATATTTATACATAGTTGATGAGGCTGAAAAAGTCATGCGTCAATTTATACAGCTGAAACAAGTTCATGTCTAACTTCCAAATGGGTAAACATATTGGAGCATGTGTAATACACCTTAAAGGTTTGCTATTTATGCCCTAGATTACATTGCAGATGATTAATGCTTGGTATCAGTGGACTTTTGTTTCAAATTCTGGCCTCGATTTCAATGTGTCAATGCAAAAAAAAAACCACCATCCAGCATTTTTTAAAGCACAGTAAGCCATTCAATTACCTATGCTATGATGAAAAATAGCGTCTAGTGCTAGAGTTTGAAAAATAGCATCTGGTGCTAGAGTTGGAGCCCATTGGAACACATTAAAATGAGTATCCCATTCCTATTCAATTCCATGCATTAGGTAGGAACATGTGTTCAAGGACCCACTTCAATGGGTGAAAATCTGCACCCAGTTTTTTGGGGCACAGAGTCCCCTAATAAATGTTTTAACCTGCCAACTCAGGAATTGAAAGGGGGAAAAAAAAAGAAAAACTAAGTGACTGGTGGATGTATTGATATGGGGCCCAAAGTATTAAAAACAGTGTAAGATGTTAGTAGACTAAACCTTTCTTGCCTTCTAATCTTTTGCTGTATCCAAAAAATGTCACTACAATTGTTTTTAAAAATTGTGTATTCTTTAACCCTTTGAGTGCCAGAGTGGTACAAAACACATTGCAGAGTAATGTGTTGCATGCTCTCTGGAACTCAAAGGGTTAAATCTGTGCTGGCATTCCAATAATAAAAATATATTTTTGAGCCCAATCTGAAACAAATCTATACCCAATACATATTGCATAATAATATTTATTAGTCCCCAATGAAAATATAAATTTTTCAAGTTCAAGAACATATTTACTTAGACAATCCAAGTGTTAAATGATGCTGCCACCTTCACTGCTGTCGCCAGAAGTGGTGGCAGCATTACAGGCCAAAAATCCCACTTCCGTGATACCTTTTGGGCCTTTGCCCGAGGGTTTTCGTGAAAAAATTTAACAGAGACTGGCCAGTCTCTGTTCAAAATGGTTTCTAGCCTACCATTGGCTGGGATGTGTGCTTGCACAGCACCCAGCCAAAAAAGCTTCTAGCAGGGGATATTCAAATATATTCTTATACTTAAAAAACTTATATTTTCACTCGGGACTAACAAATATTATTATACAATATGGATTGGATATATATTTGCTTTGCATTAGGCCCACAAATATTTTTTTTATTATTGGAATTCAGGCACAGATTTAACCCTTTGAGTGCCAGACAGGTATGCAAAGCTTTGCTCTGCAATGTGTACCCCTCCAGCACTCAAAGGGTTAATGAATGCATTACTTGGTTGCATACTTTTTAAAAACAATTTTAATGCTGACTTTCTTTTCTTTTACAGGGACATCTTTTGGACAAAGAAGAAGATCAGAAAAGAAGAAGAGAGTGAGAAGTCTGTAATTAAAGTGAAGCAGTTACATTTAATACAATGTGTTATTTTACAGGGGATGGTAGAGGCCTAGTAAAAATGAGCTGTGTTAATATTTCTACAATGAAAAATACAGAGCATGGGAATATTATCTTTCCTTCTCTCCTTTTACCATGTGCCTATGGGGGCTGACATTTTGGTCTGGGCTTGCTCCCTTACCACTTCCTGTCACCACACAAAAGGATTTAATACACTCTCATTCCTCATCCTGGGTGTGTCCTACAGTTAGCAGAAAAAAATCAAGTGACTCATAAGACCTTATATTGAAACAAGAAGTGGAGAAATTCTGGGGCAAACCAACTGTTCCAAGGATAAATATTTACATGGGGCTTTTAATCCTTGAATGCTAGAGTAGTCTTCAAAGCATTGATACTTTTATGTACTGAATTTCTATTTTTATTTATTTATTTAATTTTTTATCTCTCATTTGGTGCAATTGGTTTGTCCCAGAATTGATCTGTGTTTGAACATGAGGGAGAAAGACAGACATATAATGGACAGCAGATAGATAGATAGATAGATAGATAGATAGATAGATAGATAGATAGACTGATTACCTTTGCACACGGGGCACTGTTTCTCTTCCACACACAAATTAGGCCATTCTGAATGCAGCACATATCCTTTTTTACAGTGGCATCCGATTTTACAGCTCAATTTGCAAGGTTCAGATGTTTCAAAGTTAGCGCAGGTTTTGGGGCATGCAGACCCACAGCCATATTCCATATTAGCAGGGCATTCTACAAGAACAAATAAAACACATTAACATTTTCAGTACAGTAAGTAGGAATGTCAAACTAAAATGCAGTCGAGAGCCAAACACTTAGCCTTTTGAGTGCCAGAGGGGTACGCAGCGCATTGCTTTGAAATGTATTGCATACCCCTCTGGCACTCAAAGGGTTAACATTTCCCTCTGTGGAAGACCATAACAATTACAGTTATCACCATATGACTTTTCGGACAAAGAAAACATGACAAATTGTATATTCTAAAAGCAAATTGTTTTATTTAACATAAATGTGTTTAAAGAAAGTGAAAGGAGGAAAATGGACACACTTTTATAATAAGAAACTATGGGCCTCATTTATCAAGCTAAAGAGGTGCAATTCTGGGTAAAGTGAGCTGAACCACAGGGGGAAGTGATCATTCCTATTGATATACAAGGGACTGTTACCTCCTTGAATGCTAAAGAGTTGTCATAAAAAGTGCATTGAATGCCATTCTAGAATTCAAGGAGTTAAAAGCCCCATTTATAAAAATAGGAATTTTTATTTCCCCCTATGCTGATTTTCCCCAGTACTGCACATTTTTCTCTTGATGACTAAGGTACTAAAGAGGTGCAATTGTAGAGCAAACAAACTGCACCACATGGGACAAATACAATTTCCCCAGATTCCCTCCGAGTAACATGGGGTTTTATTCACTTGAATGCCTTAGAGAGATTCATATGTCCCTTTTGGCGTGTTTTACATACACACTGTATTTACATGTATATGGGGGAAGGCAGGACAAGAGAACAGTAACACTGATGTAAATGAACATCACACAGTGTCATTGGCCCACACAGCATCACTCATCTGCACAGCTTCCGTCTGTTCACAGCACCCATATTACATACAACACACATAACACCCAACAACCACATCCATTTATCAGCAAAACAGTAACCACCAAAAACATAGCACCCGTTTTATATACAGCACCCATAGAACACCCATTAGCCAGAGAACATCTATATAACACCCATTGGCTAGGCAGCACCCATTTAACATAGGGCTATACAAGGCATTGCATAACTCTCCTGGCATTCAAAGGGTTAATGCCCACCAAACCAAGCAAAAAATATCACATCACAGAGCATCTATAAAACCAAACATCACCCATATCACCAATACAGCATTCATCAACCACATAGTACCCTTATTGCACCAATTAATTCATCAAGAACCCTTTAGCACAGATATTCAGGATCTCCAGGGCCCACTGAGAGTCACCAGTTTGTTTTACTGCTCCTGTCATTGTGGTTTATGTATCAAGAAAAGTGGTAGAATTCTGGTAAAAACCATCTGTATCATAAGGAATAAACATTAAAAAAATCCCATTGATTTAAATGGTTCTTTTAACCTCTTGAATGCTAGAGGGGTCTCTGATGCAGTGTTTAACAATCTGAGGCATCTCTAGCATCCATGGGTTTAAAGGGCCAGTTTAAAACAATACTGATTCTCAATTACTTCCTATGCTGCAGTTGGTTTGCATTAGAATTGCTCTACTTTTATAGTGCCTCAGCTTCAGTGATGGGCAGCTGGATGCACTAGACTCAGTTTTGTTTGACTATACCAAATGGTATGGATACAACAGATGAACTTATCGTAACTAGGCCCCACCACTTCAGGTATATGTGGAAAAAAGAAGAAGCTGGCCAATAATGCTTCTCCACCTGCCTCTCCTCCAAAATAACGGGTGTGTTGTTAGAATATACATTTTTCCCTTGAGAGCAGGAAGGAACTGTACCTCTCATCAGCAACTACAATGTGCACAGTGTGTGGTAAATAAGGAAAGGACTAGGAACAATGGGCACATCTTCACAAACATCAAACACCTGGCACAACTGTAACCAAACACCATGATGCTTAGGGTGCCCAATGTGAAATCATCTCACTAGAACCAAGTACTGATGCTGTCACTATGCCCCTTTTCCACTCTCCACTAAGGGCATATGACAACTTGCAGTTTAATAATAATCATGAACCCTCCCTGCCACCAGCTTAGCATATTCTACAGCATGCAATCTCCTCAGATTCCGCTCCACCACACTGCCATGTTTGGCCAGTGCACCACACAATGTGCAATGGTTGGAGATGAACTGTCACATCCTGACATCTACTGAATGGCTATCAGCTGGTGGGAGAGATAAAGATGAGTGAGTTGGATCACAAGAAGATGTAGTTACATGATCTTGCCATGGCTGGAACCTAGAGCAAGCAGGTGATGTGGAACCAGGTGTTTTGCTCACCATCAATCTTTTAACCTCTGGCTGGGTTTCTCTATTCTTCCTCCAATTTGATTTATGCCTCACCTCTTGTTACCTTTGGGGAGAGTCAGGGGGGTACAGCAACAATGGTGCCTGATTTCTTTGAAGGGGGTTTGGCTTTAACATGTTTCACATAAATGTCATGGTGTCTGTGTTTCATGTGTGATATCAGCATGGTTGTGCCAAGGTGTGTTCCCTCCTTTCCCCTTTTCACTGACTTTTCTCAAATTGTACACAGTGCCATCGTTGCTCCAAAGTGGAACCTGTCCTAGTCCCGCAACACTGGACCCATTCCTACTGTGTCCACGGTGGACTGTGGCACACTAACTGGTTAGCTACATTGATTTTAATCTGCTTCTTTTGTAATTGTTTCCAAAGGGTATACATTTATATGTATATTTTTGTATTGTTATTTTGAAGGCATTCCACTTACCTTCTGTGTTTTTTCCAGAAAATATTCCATCCCAGTCAATGACACAAGGGATGCATTAAACCTGCTAAAGCTGGCCTTTTTAAAATTCAGTGTTTTGGTGGAACCCATACCAAATTGCTTTTTTGAATTAATTTCCAATCATACTATGGTATGGTCACTATTCCCCAAGTGCTCCCTTACTTGGATGTTAGAAATAAGCTCTTCATTGTTAGTTATTACCAGATTCAGACACACATCCCCTCTGATTGAGGTCTGTACTAGTTGAGACAAAAAAATTGTCTTTCAACAAGTTCAGAAACGTACTGCTTTTAGAAAAATTAGTTGTTCCATTTTTCCAATCTATTTCTGAATAATTAAAATCCCCCATAATTATAGTTCTCCCTCTTTGAGCAGCTTTTTCTATTTGCATTAATAGCTCTGATTCTTCAAGGTCACCAGTGTTTGCTGGTTTGTAACAAATACCCACTAATATTTTCTGGGCAGTTTTACCTCCATTTACTATTTCAACCCAGAAGGATTCCATATGTTCATTACTGTCATCGCATATATCTTCCCTCAAATGAGGCAATAATGCTGGTTTGACATACAGACAGATCCCGCCACCTCTTTTGTTTGACCTATCTTTTCTAAACAACATGTAGCCCTCCAAATTGATTCACCAATCATGTGTATCATCCCACTATGTTTCTGTTATGCCAATCAAGTCATCATTTTCGATTTCAGCTACCAGCTCCAATTCCCTTAATTTACCAGTTAAACTTCTGTCATTTGCAAGCATACAGTTTATGCCACTGCCCTGTTCCATTTGTGATTTAATTTTGATGTGGTTTATAGGCTTCTCCCTATTACCTGTACTAACCCTGCCCCCAGATCCACCCACCTGGTTACTAACTAAGTCACCTTCCCTTTCTATACTGTCTAGCCCAGTATTTATTGGACCCTCCCCTTCCTAGTTTAAAATCTCCCCCAGCCATCTAGCCATCCTCTCCCCAAGCACTTGAGACCCTCTTGCATTCAGGTGCAACCCATCCCTACTATAGAGATTGCACCCCAAAGCAAAATCAGCCCCGTGCTCTAAAAACCCAAAGCCGTCCTTCTTACATCAAGACTTCAGTCATGCATCAAGCTCCCTAATTTCCCACTGTCTCTCTGGTGTAGCGCTTGGTACAGGTAGTATCTCTGAGAATACTACATTGGAGGTCCAGTTCCTACTCCCTAAATCCCTAAAATTACCTTTTAGGACTCTCCATCTTCCTCTTACTTTGTCAGTACCAATATGCACTAAGCGATAACAGTTTTCTCCAGCAATTCCACTTCTGGCCTTGCCTCCCCAACATCTCCACTTAAATGAGCAAATTTGTTGGGATGGAAAAAGTCAGGACTGGCTGCCCTCTTTTTCTTCCCTCCCCCTGCTGCTACCACTTCTAAGTCACCTAACTGTGTGCCTAGTTCCCTTCTAGTTGATCGCCTCCCTCTTTCCTAAGTGACCCAGCTAGACTCTGCTCAGTGAGCAACAGACTCCTCTGAAGTTTAAAACAACTGACAGTAAGGAGTGCCCTGAATAAATATACAAATAATGGTACATCTCCCTGCCTACAAAAGAGGTGTGAAACCTGTGCACACATTTACACCACAGACAAGGTATCCATACCAAACACCCAGTACACCATAAGATCAATGGTACCTTCACCTGCAAATCATCTAATGTAATATACCTCATCATATGTGCAAAATTCCCAACAGCTCTTTATGTGGGTGAAACTGGACAGCCATTACATAAAAGGTTTAATTCCCACAGATCCATAGTTAACAACAAAAAGACAGCGACACCAGTGGGAGAACATTTTTGCCAAATTGGACACAGTGTCAGGGACATTAAATTAACTGTATTGATGAGTCTGTTCCGCACACTGAGAGGTTAAGTTAATATTGAAGTTTAATGCTATTCATAATGGTTTGAATAAAGACATAGAATTCTTATCACATTATCACATTGTGGATTGACTTTTCCAACAGTCCTACTGGGATCATAAATACCTCTAAAGCCTCAGAGGAAGACTGCAATTTACCACTGATTGATCAAAGTAACTGGGTCTGGACTGAGTTCTCTTATCTGATTTCCATTTTAAACAATACAGTGTATGCTTGTATATAAGATATGTTTTCTTACTTATCTGTATAACATGCCTGGGGAAGAGACCTAAGGTCTTGAAAGTTTCAATCCTAAATCTGCTTAGTTAGCCAATAAAGATACCAACAACTATATTTGCCTCCACCAACAAAGTGCAAGGCAATTCCTATCCGAGCAAGAGAAACAGTCAACCCTAGGTAAATATTTTGTATTGCTGGACTTTGTCAGTGATGTGTAGCTGATCTCCCTATGCACTGTAAGCAAGGGGTCCAAATCTGGCTTCCCCTGTTACCCTTAGTGTGACCACTCCCATGGTAATTTACATATACAAAAGAGCTGGTCAGAGATGCTTAAATAGGAACGAGCCTGCCATACAATTTAGCAGGAACTATAGGAAAAGTGTCCTACCCAAGGAACAATCTTTTTTTTTAGCTCACACAGACAGGACATATCCTAAAGTACATCACTCCACTACACTTCTGCGTTTTCTCTTCTTCTGCTCCCCAACAATGCTGAGGCCAATCAGCACGGACAGCTCTGTGTTCTTCATAGGACTTCTCTGAGATCTGTTCACCCACTTGACACACCAGCTTCATCAGTTTTGTGGCACAAAATTATGGGGCACTTAAAAGAGCAGGTAACCTTTTTATGGAAATGTAGACATCATAGGGCTTTTCCTACTAGTTAAGATGAAGATATTTAATTCAAATGTTATTACAGCTCAAACTTTTTTTGTTTTTGTTTTTTACACTAGAATGAAATTAACTTTTGTGGTATCCAGGTAACGGTGTTTCTGTCACTCACTATATTAAGCAGTGGCAAATTACTCAAGTTTTTCCATAGAGTTAAAAAAAATCACCTTTTGGACCTGCCTGTAACAGTTTGATGATCAGTAGGAAAAAATCATATAGCAAATATTTTTTTTTTTACAAAAAAGTGTACTTTGTCTTTAAAGAGAGGAAATAAGGAGGTGACTGATTCAAACTTAAATTTGCTCTGCTGCTGCCTTTTTTTTTTTTTTAAGCCACTCAAAATCATAAGGTCCCTGGGGTAAGCAAAAACAACACTACACATGCCAGTTTGTAAGGTATGGGGCCCACTACACCTGAAGTGGCATCACCAACCCTCTTTTTCCATTCACCCTCTTTTGCTTGTAGACCTCAGTGCTTTGCACCAGCTGCACTGCTAGTAGTTATGCCCCTGGTAAGCCCTTCTGTTAAACAGGTTATAGGCCACATCTTCCTATTGTTAGTTATACTTTGTCTTTAAAGGAGACAGCTCTCCTGATTGGAAGTATAAATTGCAGAATTTAGAGTGCTTTGTTCCAAAGAAAAGTGGAGGAGGAATAAAAAATCCAGTTTATTTTAATGTGGTCTTAACTCCTTGAATGCTACCAAGGTTTTCAAAGTCTTTCTTCAATGACTATTAGCATTCAGGCACATTTAACCCTTTCAGAGACAGAAAGGTAAGCAACGCATTGCATGCCATCTGGCAATGAAAGGGTTAAATCATTGGTAATTGGTGGACATTGTATGTGTCTTCTATGATGTAGTTGGTTTTCCCCAGTCTTCTTTGGAACTAAGGGCTTTTAGAAGACAAATAAAAGAATCTTACTGGTAATGGTTTTCGTTTCCTGTGCATTCACAAAGATCAAAGTAGCAGCTGGGAAAAAAAGAAAATATAGGTTTAGTGCAATTGTAAATACATTAGCAGAGAAAGCACAATCCGGTTATGTACACGTCCTATAAATAGTACATTGCTTTATCATCCTATGTGTTCTGTAATAGTGTATTGCCAAACTAATCTCATGCAATCCTCTGATGTCATGTAAATTTGCCTTGGCCTACTAAGGACACATAATGATGTTTGTCTCGCTTTTCTTATATAATACTCTGCTGTTCTCATGCAAATTTATGTTGGCTTGTTGGTCTCATATTGCTTGTTTGTAGCTGTAAATTGCCAACTTCCTGTCTTTTTTCTTTCTTGTGTCTATATCTCCCACTGGTCTTTAGGTCATTACTATCTTTCTTTAGTGTGTTTGAGTCTTGACTCCCAGCAGAAAACTGGCCAAAGTTTGGGACTCAAATATCCAACAAATTGTGAATAAGTCACTCATTATTCTCAAGTCCCACGAGTGCATGCCTCTATTGTTATTATTAACCCTTTGAGTGCCAGAAGAGTTTGACACACATTACTTCACAATGCATTGAATACCTCATTTGGCATTAAAAGGGTTACATTTCTGTATTTTAGCACCTGGACACATGCCCCTTATTCGAGTGTTCCTGCTGGAACGTCACACAAACACCTTTATTGAGAACAATAAATAACTGTGTGTGATTTTAGTATAATGATTATATGATTATTATTGCTGAATAAATTCCCTATCTATCTATCTATCTATCTATCTATCTATCTATCTATCTATCTATCTATCTATCTATCTATCCTCATGCTGTTAATGTGTTGCACATCCTTCTAGCACTCAAACATTTAATGGTGCTTCTGCTTTTAGAGAGGTGCTGCAATCACTTAATCATTTATGCTGAGTAACAAGTGTTATCTCTAACTTTCTTTCTATCTGAAGTTTTGGAATTCAGTTCAAGACAACTGGGTTAGTACCAGAGACATAAGTGTTTTGATGGACTTAGATTCCAACTAAGGTTTCCAGCATTCCATGTGCTTTTTAGTCACTTTTCATCCACCTCCTCTCTACTCTTTATAGCCCAGTTAAATCCCTTTACTACCCACTTCTCAACCCATCACACCTACTCAGATCATTGTCCTCTTCCCTATATATAGTTATAGTACATAAAAAGAGAAGCAATTCTTCATCAAACTAACTGCACTTCTCCAGCATCCAAGAGTTAATGAACCCCATTAAATAAGTTCTATGTTTTTATTTGTTCCCTATAGTACAGTTGGTTTGTCCCAGAGTTGCTCCACGTGTTTGTCTTTGTTCATATGGCCTTGACACACTACAAATGCAACAAATGGTAAATTGAATAGGGTTCATTATCTTTTAAACCAAAAGTATGACAGAGTGCTCAGAGGCAACACATTGTGGACTTCCAAGAGGACTGAACAGGAACATAGCAGAGTCCTCAAAAAGTTGATGACCATCTGCTTCATATACATTAGAGATGGTTTACCCTTATGAATATAGCAAATAGCATGCCGAGTATTCATATGCAACCACAGCTCTGATACTTATATTCCAATAAATAATTCACTATTTCAATAATTATGTCACAAGTGCAACATTCTTTCTTTGTTTTTTCTACATCTCTAGTAAGTGAAGATACCCAGATAGCAGGGCCAGGATCTTCTGTTAGTTATCTATAGACAGACAGAGAGAAAGATAACTCAGACAGATTGACAGACAGGCAGGTAGGCAATCAAACAGACAGGCAGACATACAGGCAGGCAGATGGATGGATGAATGAGTGGATAATAGGAAGATTGATACCACATTTGGATATTTAATTTTCTGGATTTGCAGATCTTTTGTATCTCCCTGAAATGTAAAATGAAAAGGTAATCTTACCTAAAAATGTCAGGATGCCCGCTGTTCCAAAATTATTCATTTTTACTTTCTGAAAGTTCTAAAGAGTGGAGAAAGAATTCATTATACCTAGAGTTGAACAGTTAAACCTGGAGTTGAACGGTTATATTTACTGTCCTGAGCAGCAAGACATGCACAACAGAATCTTCTGAGAACATTGATCTTATCATTACAGGAGGGTGAAAGGTCCTATCGTGTTCCCGTGAACAAATCTGTGAAAATCATGTGGTTATCCACTTTTTCACAGGAAAATCCGCTTTAAATAAAGTGATTCAACTCTTTGCCGTTTGCACCCATTGCCAGAAATGGTTTGCTATTTTTTTCAATGGCTACAAACGTTTCGCCCCTTTACTTACATGTTTTTCACCTTTTATATATATATATAAAGTGTTGTAGATGGGCACTCCTAAAAAAATGTAGCAAATACCTCGTATTGCCTAGGAGTCCAGAAAAATAATATAGAAAGTCATGGTCCATGAGACCGTGTGGACAAAAAAGCACTCAAAGGACTTTATACAAAAAATAACTAAGGGTTTATTTAATCAAATTAAATAAACACTAAGTTTTTTTTTGTATAAAGTCCTTTGAGTGCTTTTCCGTCCACACGGTCTCATGGACCATGACTTTCTACATATATATATATATATATATATATATATATATATATACAGTATATACATTTCTCCACTGTTCCTTTAAATTGTTTACTCACCCTCCACCTCTCTTTCTTCTGATGCTTCTAAACTTCTGATCCTTGAGACTGAATTGAGCTCAGATTCTACAGGATTTATAAGGAGAACAAAAGGAAGGAATCTGAATGATATGAGTAACATGGGAAATTTTGTGAGATGAAACATATGTTGGATTGGTTTATGGATTTCACAAGAACTAAAGAACAAATAAGAGCCTCAAGTAATATTTAAATATTTTTGTTTCCTTCAATGATAATTAAAATGTCAGCAGGATATTTGCAGTGAACAATTGCAGAGCCAGACAGAACAATATGTTTTCTCAGTAAGGTAATAAAAACATTAGGATACTTCCAAACAATAATCACATGCTTTGGCTCAGTCACACTACCTTCTCATCAGTTCATCACTTGCCATCCTCAAGCATTCCCGTCATTACTACTACTACTAAGAAGATCCAACAGATACAGACTCAGAAAGTTAGGAGTGAAGCTTGGTGTCATCATACAATTGTGAGTGGGGGTGGTGGTGGTAATGATGATGGTGGAAAAGCTGGGGTGGAAGAGACATTAATGGCCAATTTTAGCCCAAACCAAGAAGGAAAAAGAGACGGATATAGGAATGGGCATCATCACCACTACCACCAGCATTGAGATTTTGGATTTTGCAGAGTTGCCTCTGCTTTAATTCCTGCTGCTACTGAGTTGAAAGGGCAGCAGGCTAGTGTGCCACAGACCACAGTAGACACAGTTGGAATGAGGTCGAGTGATGTGGGACTAGGACAGCTTCCACTTGCTAGCAGTAATACTCCTGGTCCTAGCTGCAGTGCTGATTCTGTACAGTAGCAGCAATTGCAGCAACATCATCCTCTGCCCTAGCCAGTGAAAGGGAATGTGTAAGAGAAGAAGAAAGAGGCACTTCTTCCCCTCCCTTTCCCCTCCCCCTGAATTCCTGGGTGTGGGGTTGTTATTCTCCTGGGGCAGGCAGTAATGTTTTTTCAAGACACTCAGACCAGCAGGTTAGAATAAAACACAGTTTTATTAAAAAATAAAGAAGAAAGATCGCCCTCTACAGGCAACACAGAATAATAGTGATAGATAGGCTACATATGCCTTCTCAGGCCCAGTATACAGAAGCAAGAATAATACATATACTGCCACAGGACAGGCACAGAATAGCAAAGGTACTCAATAGTTAAGTACAAATAAACAGTCAGTCACTGTTGTGGTGTTTGGCACGCACATGGTGGTAATAAGGCAGCAATTGGTGTTAGATGATGCAACACCTTAAGTCCATAAGGTTTAGAAAGCTGCTGGCAGTACAGGAACTGAGGCAGATCACTGCAGAGTAATTTCAGCCAATAGCCCCCACGGGCGTAGTAACGGAGACAACTTACACTGCAAAAGCTTGAGCCAATAGCCCCCACGGGCGTAACAACGGAGATGACTACACTGCAAGAGCTTGCCAATAGCCCCCACGGGCGTAATAACGGAGACCAACTGTAAAGCAATAGCTTGAGCCAATAGCTCCCACAGGCGTAGTAACGGAGACTATGTACAGCAAGAGCTTGAGCAGATAGCCCCTACGGGCATAGGAACGGACACAACCTGCGCTGCAAGTGCTTGAGCCAATAGCCCCACCGGGCGTGTAACGGAGAGTAACACTGATAGAGCTAGAGCCAATAGCGCCTCCCACTGGCGCGGTAACGGAGATCGACTACTCTGCTTGGAGACAGCAGCACTGCAAGTGTTAATCACAGCACAAGGATCGGATGCACAGCTCTGCAAGTACAACCGGAGGCTCAGGAAGTGTGGGTACCGCTCTGCAAATGCCAAGGGAGACTCAGCAATGGAAGCACAGCTCTGCAAGTGTTAATGGAGACTCAGCACTGGAGACACGGCTCTGCAAGTGTGAATAGAGGCAATCATGATCAACCTTGCCACAAGCACAGCGGAAGTCAAAATGTCGCCACGGCGACACCAAGCAGCAGGAAGCAGGAACAATGGCAGGGTCTGGAGCAAGCCGGTTCAGGTCACGGAGCAGGAAGAGAGCCAGGCCAGGTCAGGTCACGGAGGAGGTTCTCAGACAAGCCAGATCAGTCATGAGCAGGAACGTCAGTCAAGCCGGGTCGGATCACGGTGGAGGTTCTCAGACAAGCCAGATCAGTCCCGAGCAGGAACGTCAGCCAGGTCAGATTACGGAGCAGGAACTCAGGAGTGAGGTCAAAACAGGCCAAAGCAGTACACAGGAATCAGGAACACTGGAACACAGCAACAGCAACACTGGCTCAGGAACACCATGAAAGGGCACCTAATAGGTGCCAATGGCCAGGGATAAAAAGGTCACCAGGGGCGGGCCAAACAGGCTCAGCCAATAGGAGCGCAGCACAAGCGAGAGTGACAGAGATAGATCACGGGCACCGTGATACAGGCACAGTTCAGTCATCAGCAATGGCACTGTGCACAATTTGTGAAAAGTCAGTGAAAAGAGGGAAAGGAGGGAATGCACCTTGGCACAACCACCCTAATAATATACTTGAAACACAGACACCATGACATTTATGTGAAACATGTTAAAGCCAAACCCCCACCAAAGAAATCGGGCACCGCTGTTGCTGTGCCCCCTGACTCTCCCCAAAAGCAACAAGAAGTGAGGTGTAAATCAAAGAGGAGGAAGAATAAAGAAACTCAGCCAAAGCCTGAAAGTCCGATAGCGAGACAAACACCTGGCTCGCCATCACCTTCTTGCCCTAGGGTCCAACCGATGGAGATCATGTAACTATATCTTCTTGAGATCCACCTCATACATCTTTACCTCCCCCACTGTCACGGTTTGTTAAGACTCTCAGACGTAAGGTTAGGTAAAAACACAACTTTATTGAAAAGTTTAAGACAATCCCATAGGGTATTTATACACATACAGACAATACATAGAATAGGCAAATGTCCATAACTGTAGCAATACAGGTTCTACCGGCCTTGTCAATTTACCGGACAAGGCAACCTGGATGAATACCAATAGGTGGCTCTACCGGCCTTGCCAATATACCGGTCAAGGCAGCCTGATAGAATAGATGTAGTTGGCTCTACCGGCCTTGCCAATACCGGGTAAGGCCACCTTGTGATGGAATAATATGAGGTTCTACCGGCCTTACCAAATATACCGGGCAAGGCAGCCAGACGGAATACCAAGGTAGTGGGCTCTACCGGCCTTGCCAATACCGGGTAAGGCAACCTTGAGATGGAATAATAAAAGGTTCTACCGGCCTTACCAATATACCTGGCAAGGCAGCCCAAAAGCAAGCTAACAACCATAATGACCTAAGGGACTGTCAGATGGAATAGACAGTAGTGACGAATATAAAGCCTACCAGGTCAGTGGTTTCGCTAGAGTCTGACACTCAGTATCCGTGTACATCAGAATGGTAGCTGTCTAGGACTGGACAGCGCACTGAGAAGCCTCAAGTGCAAGAGCAAGAGACAAGGAGTAAACCAGTGCCCTTACGTAGGGGAAACATCAAGCATAATATTGAGCAAACCCTCAGGTCATGGACCAAACCAACGCCCGTGCGTTGGTAACCAACAGACGATAATGTAGCGCTAGGTAGTGGAGCAAACCAGCGACCGCACGCTGGAGTGAGCAAGCTAGAATAGGCAAGCCATCAGGTCAAGGAACAAACCAGTGTCCGCACACTGGTTCCAACAGGTTGATAAGTAAAGCCACAAGGCTAAGGGAGCGAACCAGCGTCCGCACGCTGGGAACCAACAATATCAGGTATAGGTCGCAAGGCCAAGGAGTGAACCAGCGTCCGCACGCTGGGACAACAGGCAGACAAATGTAGCCGCAAGGCTATTGGAGCAAACCACCGTCCGCACGCTGGGAACCAACAGATAGCGTATAGGCCGCAAGGCCAAGGAGTGAACCAGCGCCCGCACACTGGGACCAACAAGTTGTAAATGTAGCCGCAAGGCTAATGGAGCGAACCAGCGTCCGCACGCTGGGACCAAGCTGTAAATGTAGCCGTAAGGCTAATGGAGCGAACCAGCGTCCGCACGCTGGGAACCAACAGTATTGTGTATAGGCCACAAGGCCAATGGAGCAAACCAGCGTCCGCACGCTGGAACCAACAGACTGTGAGCATAGCCTCAAGGCTAAAGGAGCAAACCAGCGTCCGTACGCTGGAACCAACAGGCTGAGTGTAGCCGTAAGGCTAATGGAGCAAACCAGCGTCCGCACGCTGGGAACCAGCAGGATAGCGACTGTCGCCGAGGCGACTGATGACAATGTCGCCACGGCTTGCAGGAACTGGAAGCAGGAAACGAACAGGAACCAGCAGGGATGGACAACCGGATCAGGAACGGCAGGAGAAGACTGGCAGCAGGAACAGCAACCTCTCACAATGACAACCAGAACCGGACTGGAACTGACACAGCAGGCAGGAACTCAGGAACAAGACGACTCAGCAACTCAGGAACACAGCAACAGGCCCAAATAACAACAGTAGCAAGGAGAAAGAGGCTGCTGTCAGAGACAACACAAAAGGGCAACCAGAGGGTGCCCAGGCTGAGTTTAAAAAGGCAATGTGAGGCCGGCTGAAGGCAGACAGCCAGTGGGAGCCCCCTACAGGTAATAGACACATGAATGCAGCAATCACGGGCACGTGATACCCACCAGCTGATAGCCATTCAGTAGATGTCAGGATGTGGCAGTTTGTGTCCATCTATTGCACACTTTTTGGTTCACTGACCACACATGGCAGTGTGGTGGAGGATAATCACCATCAGTGCATCAAAAGGCATCTGAGGAGATGCCATCCTGCAGAATACGCTAAGCTGGTGGCAGAGAGAGTTCATCATTATTATTAAACTGCAAGTTGTCACGTTGTAACGGTGCCCGTGCTCCTTTGTTGTTTTTCTGTCAGTCTAATCCTGTGCTTTACTCCCACTGGCTACCGTGTGTTTGTCTCGCCCAGTATGACCTTTAAATACTGGGCTTTGGGCACCCCTCCGGTGCCCTTTCATGGTGTTCCTGTGCCAGTGCTTGTTTCTGCTCAGTGATTCCCAGTGTACCGACTTGGCCTGCCTGACTACTCTGCATCTTGTGTCCTGCTCCTGTGTACTGACCCGGATTGCCTGACTATTCTTCTGTGCCTGCTCCTGTTTACCAACCCGGCTTGGCTGATGTTCCTGCTCCGTGATCTGACCCGGCTTGGCTGACCTTCCTCTTCAGTGATCCGACCCGGCTTGGTTGGCATTCCTGCACTGTGTCACCTTGGCAACATTCTGATTGTCAGGCAATTGTGTCAACATTTCCTCCTGCAGAGTACCAGTGGCCAGTTCCGTTACTTCTACGGCAGTTTGCCTTGGGCCTAGTCTCCATTACTGCCTCTGCTGAGTGCAAGTGTCTGCCTCCGTTACTGCTCCAGCAGTGAGCCACCTGGTTGCCTCTGTTACTGCTTCTGCAGAGTGCAAGTGTCTGCCTCCATTACTGCTACGGCAGTTTGCCTTGGGCCTAGTCTCCGTTATTGCCTCTGCATAGTGCAAGTGTCTGTCTCCGTTACTGCTCCGGCAGTGAGCCACCGGTTTGCCTCCGTTACTGCTTCTTCAGAAATACACAGGAACTCAAAGGAGTACAAACACAAGCTCATGGAACAGGCAAAGACTGAAGGGATGGCAGGGAATTTAAACAGTGATCCTCCAATAGGAGGAGGAGGCAGACTCAAGCCCTAATGGGCTACTGGACCAGGATCAATCTAAACTGATAAAAAATGCCCAAATGGACTTATGACATATTGTTGTTGTAGTCAAGTAAGACAAGGAGTCAGACGGTATAGTAAAAATCACCTTTATTAGAATAATAAAGAGTAGGCAAATAATAATGATACAATAAGCAAAGGGTGACTGGAGAGGATAGAGGATCTATCAGAAATAGGAGCCTGCCAACGGGTAACCCACAACTGCTGGAGACTAGGTCTAAGCCAACTGGTAGTCTCAGGGTAAATGGTGAAAAGCAACACAGAATCTACAGTCTCACGTACGATGCAACAAGGGAGACTATTAACTCAAGCCTGCAGTCAGTAAGGAAGAACTTGTCTCCAATCAGGATGGCAACAATGGAGAATACTCCATGCTCAGGTGCGTAGACAGTGTGCCAGGTACTCCCTTGTTGCAGCCGAAACTGGATAAAGGTGCTGGTCGGGAAACCAGATTGTTCCACCCCAGTTGAGCCGGGGTGCAACCAGGAAAGGAGTAGCTGGGAACCGTGTGAACCTGGACCAGGGAGCCAGAAGACCGAGAAACAATCAAGCTGGAATCAGGAAACCAGAGAGCAGCAGTGGTCAGACAAGCCGGTCAGGGTACCAGTGAGCAGCGGAGGTCAGACAAGCTGGGTCAGGATACCAGAGAGCAGCGGTGGCCAGGCAAGCCGGGTCAGGATACCAGAGAGTAGCAGAGGTCAGACAACCCAGGTCAGGGTACCAGAGAGCAGCGGAGGTCAACAAGCCAGGTCCAGATACCAAAGAGCAGCAGAAATACACAGGAACACAAAGGAGTACAAACACAAACTCATGGAATGGGCAAAGACTGAAGGGATGGCTGGGAATTTAAACAGCAAACACAAGCTCATGGAACAGGCAAGGACTGAATGGATTGCTGGGAATTTAAACAGTGATCCTCCAATAGGAGGAGGCGGACTCAAGACCTAATGGGCTACTGGACAAGGCCCAATCAAAACAGTGTAACTGATAAAAAATGCCCAAATGGACTTATGACATGTCCAATGGGCAAGACACATAGCCACACTCCCATTGTGCCCAATGGGACAGAGGCAGCAGAGGCATAGAGAGGACACCTAATGTCTGCACGCAGTGGGCAATGGAGCGGGCACATACTCGTCGGCATTCGCTGAAGTGGGGACCCGGCAGTGGCCTGGAACAGAGCTGCGGTGACTGTGGAATGTGACACAAAGAGAGCGGAGCAGGACACAGAAGCAAGGAGAGAAGAGCAGGACTAAGGTGAAAGGATACAGAGGCAGCTGACTATGATCGAAGACAAGGAGAGACTGAGTGTATTTATTGGCACTGAATCGACAGTGCTTCCAGTAAGCACACATCTACATAAGCATCTATTGGCCCATTGCTTACCAAGAAGTAATACACCATAAGGGGCCATTACCTTATTCAAGGGGTTTCCCCAGTTACCATTTAATAGATGCATTGCTGAGAAATATACCTGAATTATTGACTTTCCTCAATATACACCATCCTGTTATTCTCCTCTGTATACATCACTGCATATATGAGTTTAAGACTCACAGAGACCTTGCTACCTAGCGACTTATTATATCATTGCTCCTTAGCTGCTTTTCTTTGCAAAAAACGTTGTATGCCCTTGGCAACATAGGAGCATGGAACCCGTAGAGCTTGTATGTACTTATATGCAACATTCTTACCGGAGTAGCAGATAAAACATCAACTATCCAAATTATTGTTTCACTGTGGAAGATACCACATACTATTGTTTGCACTTGTTTCACACTTGCCATCCCCTTTGCTGTGTGTGAGGTTGCTTGTTTAGAGCTGCCTGGTCCTTTGCACTGAGAACAGATAGTCAAATATGGGTTTTTTTTTGTTTGTTTTTTTTACAGGCAAAATAGTGAGGTCGGGGAAAGACCTTGCACATGGAATAGTGGGGGAGTAGAAAGTCCTTGCAGAGATTTTGACAGGAGTGGGGAAAGCATCACTGGACCTCTGCCCACTACTGTCAACATCACACCCCTCTGTAAGGGGTGCTCAGGCTGAATGAGCATTTGAGCAGTCTCTACTGTATGTATGTATATGTATGTATGTATATCTTTATTTATATGGCGCCACACAGTGTACGCAGCGCCTTACAACAGACATATGTTACAATAAATAAGAGGGGATGAAATAAGTGTGACATTCATAAAAACAATGGGAGAGAGGTCCCTGCCCCAAGGAGCTTACAGTCTAAATGGGTAAAGGGAGACATACAATGGGGTAAGAGGGTGTTAAGTGCTGAGATTACAAGTGCTGAGTTTGGCCCAAGGCAGTGCATGGTACTAGTGCTCCAGAAGATAGGACTTCAGGGTAGACTTAAAGACAGAGGGGGAATGTTCTAGACGTAAGGATTGGGGTATGGAGTTCCACAGGTATGGAGCAGAAAGCGAGAAAGGTTTGAGACGGGAGAGGGCAGAGAGTGTGGATGGTACAACAAGAAGTGCTTTGTGTGCTGAGCGAAGGAAGCGGCCAGGAACATAATAGGAGATGAGGGAAGAGATGTAAGGAGGGGTAGCAGTGTGGAGAGCGTTAAAGGTCAGAAGAAGGACTTTGTACTTGATGCGCTGCTGAATTGGGAGCCATGACAGATCTCTGAGAATTATGTGGGCAGGTTCAGTTTTTGGGGAGAGTGTGGTGATTCGTGCAGCTGAGTTTAAAACAGATTGCATAGGTGAAAGATGAGTAGCAGGGAGGCCAGTTAGTAGGATATTGCAATAGTCTAAGCGGGACAGAATGAGGGCATGCATAAGAGTTTTAGTAGTTTGTTGGGAGAGGAACGGGCGGATTTTAGCAATGTTGCGAAGGAAGAAGCGAGATGATCTAGCCACTGAGTTAATGTGAGGGGAGAAGGAAAGAGAGGAATCAAATATGGCCCCAAGGCAGCGTGCTGAGCTGACCAGATCAATATCAATTCCATCAACTGTAATGGTGAAGCTAGGTGTTAGGCAAGGTCTTGGTGGGAAGATTAGCAGTTCGGTTTTGGCCATGTTAATCTTCAGATGACGTTGTGCCATCCAGGAGGAAATGGCCAAGAGGCAGTCTGAAATTTGCAGCTGGATTTGAGGTGAAAGATCAGGAGTGGAGATGTAAATTTGGGTATCATCAGCATATAGATGGTATTTGAAGCCAAATGAACTAATAAGTTCACCCAATGAAAGGGTGTACAGTGAGAAAAGCAGAGGACCCAGAACGGAGCCTTGAGGCACCCCCACAGACAGAGGGAATGTGGAGGAGGTGTTATTGTTAGAGGACACAAAAAAGGAACGTTGTGAGAGATAGGAGGAAAGCCATGAAGCAGCTTGATTTCGGAAACCAAGACTGTGGAGAATTTGAGCAAGCAGAGATTTTTTAACTGTGTCGAAGGCAGAGGATAAATCGAGCAGTTTAAGTATAGAAAACTGTCCTTTGGCTTTTGCTGTCTGGAGATCATTAGCCACCCTGCAGAGAGCTGTCTCAGTTGAGTGACCGCACCGGAAACCAGACTGCATTGGATCCAAAAGACAGTTAGAGTTGAGGAATTTGGTTATTTGGGAGAAGACCAGGCATTCTAGGAGTTTTGAGGTAAGAGGTAGAAGGGAGACAGGTCGATAGTTAGAGAGACAGGAGGGGTCAAGGTTAGTCTTTTTGAGAAGGGTTTAATTTGTGCCTGTTTGAAGGAAGAAGGGAAGGTGCCTGTGGAGAGAGAGGTGTTGAAGATGTGTGTTAGTATAGGTGTAAGGACTGGTGCAAGTGGTTTGAGTAAGTGGGAGGGCAAAGGGTCCAAGGAGCAGGTAGTGAGGTGGGTAGATAGGAGAAGCTGGGAAACTTCTTCCTCTGTTATCGGATTAAAACTATCGAAATATGATGAGGGGGGGTTTGGGGAGAGAGCGTTCGGAGCCAGATGGAATAGTAGGAATCTGTTTTTGAATAGATTCCACCTTGTGCTTGAAGTGATCTGCAAAAGCTTGAGGTGAAAGTGTGGGGTGAGAGGAAGCAGCGGAAGGATGGAGCAAGGAGTCAAAGACTGCAAAGAGACGGCGCGGGTTTGATTTATTCTTGTGAATTAGTATGGTGTAGTATTCTTGTTTAGCTTTTGATAAAGCAGAATGCAGGCAGGACAGCATAAATTTAAATTGGATGAAATCTGCATGTGAGCGAGATTTCCTCCAAAGGCGTTCAGCAGAACGAGTGCAAGAGCGCAGGAAGCGGGTGTGGGACTTGAGCCAGGGTCGTGGATTGACTTGACGACTCTGTTGTGGTTTGAGTGGGGCAAAGGAATCAATAGCAGAGGATAGGATGGAGTTGTAGGAGTTAACAAGAATGTCTGTGTCAGAGATGGCTAACAAAGAGGAAAGATTGGAGTTAAGTAAGGTGCTCATCCCAGTGAGATCAAGTGAGCGAGTATCCCTTCTAAATCTGTTGGGGGGTGGGATGGGGGAAGGGGCAGAGTGAGAGAGAGAGAGAGAAGGATATAAGATGGTGGTCTGATAGAGGGAAAGGGGAAACTATGAGAGAGGAAAGGTCCAGACCCTTAGTAAAAACAAGATCAAGGCAGTGACCAGCCTTGTGAGTGGCACTGTCAGTCCACTGCTGGAGATCAAGGGAAGAGGTTAGGTCTAGAAGACAGGAAGCCCAGGGGACAGAGGGGTCATCAATATGACAGTTAAAATCACCCAGAATAAGGACAGGGTTGTCAGTGGAGAGAAAGAAGGAGAGCCAGGATCCAAAATCTGAGAGAAAGTTTGAAGGAGAAGTGGAGTTAGTAGGTGGCCTGTATATTACAGCCACGCGCATAGACAGAGGGTAATAGAGCTGGATTGCGTGTACTTCAAATGAAAGAAAGTGCACAGATGGTGGGATTGAGAGGGTCTGGAAGCGGCAGCGGGAGGAGAGAAGGAGACCTACCCCCCCACCTCGACCAGTGGATCGAGGGGTGTGTGAGATGCAGAACCCTCCATGAGAGTGCAGCCTCCACCGCTGTGTCCTGTGCAGATAACCAAGTTTCTGTGAAAGCAAACAACTGCAGTGATTGCTCACAGAAACAATCATGAATGGGGGTTGTCTTATTAACTATGGAGCGGGTGTTCAACAGAGCACAGGAGAAGGGGAGAAAGGAGGGTGAACAAAGAGGAATGTTTAGGAGATTTGAGGGGTTAGAACCCACCAAATTGCGATGGGAGGAAATGTTGGGCCGTGGCTGATAGCAGGTGGGTATGGGGTTTGGGCCAGGATTGGGAGCAATATCCCCTGCAGCAAGCAGAAGGATAAGACAAAGGGCAGAGATTTGGGATTGGGATTTGTATTGGTGCTTTGGAATAGGGACTGCAGAGGGAGAAGGGGTTAAAATCTGGAGAAGTGTGTAGGAGCAGACAGGTGTGAAGGGGAGGAGAGAGGGGGAGATGTGTATGTAGTTTGTAATGTCAGGAGGAGAGCTGAGGCTGACAAGATTCCTGCGGAGTAATGAACATATAACAACAAAATAAATAACAGATGTAAACATTGCAAGTCCAAATCTGATGTCAGGGAAGAAGTGTCTTTGCTGATTATCTTCTTACAGGTGCTCTTTACAGATAATGCAGGATTTCTGGTGCCTTGTGTGTTGCTTTGTGTGTTGTCCTCGTTGTTGAACTCAGTTGTTAAACTCTTGGAGACACTTTAGAAGATGGGCACTTAGGAAGAGGGGCGCAAATGCTCTGCCCCCTGCAGAGCATGACAGCTTCTGATAAAGAAGGATTTATATTACACTCGCAGTGTGAGATGGTGTGATGTTGCCTATCTCTTTGTTTTTTAAACAATGCTCAAGCCTTTGAGTGGCAGAGGCCTACACAACACACTGCCATCCATTTCATACTCCTCTTGCACTCAAGGGGTTAATGTGAGCATGACACAAAGGAGTGTATATATATATATATACATATATATATATATATATATATATATATATATATATATATATATAATGTATCTTAATATATACACTGTAAAAACAGGAGTATATATATATTGTATATTAATGCACACATAGGAATATATATTAATCTACACATTGTACACACAGGAGTGTATATATAATGTGTGTGGAGTGCTTTGTTTTCGTGCTCCCCAGCTACTCCATGTCATTGTGGATGCAGGTGTCCCCCAGGGCATTTCATGACCCACTGCGGGTCAATGCATTGTTGGGGTGGGGTGAGGCGAAGGCTGCTGCTAGATAGCAGACTCAGTGGCCCACTGTGCTGGGTATGGCCATGCATGAGAGATCGTTCCTTGAGGAGGGTATGAGGTGGAGGCTGATGCAGGATGTAAGGTCCGGGGCAGGCTTTTCCTGCCGCATGGTGATTTGGTGAGTCCATCCTTGGCTATATACTTGTTTATGCGGAGAAGGTTGGACATATTTTTTATTTTGTGTAAGATTGGGGCTTGAAAACTACTCCTTTCTGCCATACCTAAGTGTGTGTGGCATGGCCAGAGAATTTGTGGTCATGTGACCACATACTCTTTTATAGTATAGATACGAGGCATTAGTACCATATGAGGAGCTCTCTGTTGTTTTTCAGTCATTTATATCAATAGCGATTTTGGGACTTTCTATTTGTTACCTATGGTGCAGTTGGTTTATGTAGCTAATTCATCACTATCACATCTTGATGAAACAGGACATTATTATCCCCATAACATCCAAAACATAAACCATGTTGTAAGGGAAAATTTTATAGTGGTCATCAGGATTTTCAGGCCATAGTAAGGTAAGTGGGACCTTATTATTATGTGGTACACTGTTCTCTGTTGTCACTGACAAATTTTCAGTTATATGTGACTGGTCAGGACATAAACACAGTGATACTTTGTAATATAGCAGGTGTATGCAAAATTTCCTAAGCTGCATTCCTGCTTCATCTACAGCTCAAGGACAATGTCATATGTATAACAGCAACTGAAGTATTTAAATAAAATGCAGATGTGGAACTCTTAAGCTGTATGTACAAAATGAGCGGAATCATTCTGGGGCAAACTAACTGCACCACGTGGGGGGGGGATAGAAAACCTTTCTAATGGTTAAAAGGACCCATTTAAATTAATGGAAATTTGCATGTTTCCTGTTGTCTAGATGAGAATTATAATGTTTGTAGGAGATATGTTGTCATGGAAACGTAAATAATTATAAAAAAAATAAATAAATAAACCTGCATCAAGTACTGTTTTTTTATTTATGCATTTATTTATTTCAGTGGACTCATCGGTAGTATGTATCTCAGTCACATTTTGATGATGGAACACAGACTCCATTGTCAGACACAGTTCATTCTTACAGAAACAGCCTGAAACACATATTTTAATGCACCCTACTACAGTGTTCCAGTTGTCACAAGTTTTAGGGCAGGCCGTGCCGCACGAATTGTAAGATCTGTCCTCAGTTCTACAAGTACAGTCGTCTCCTGTCACCAAAAGGAAAAATTCAGTAATTAATATATTTATACATAGTTGATGAGGCTGAAAAAGTCATGCGTCAATTTATACAGCTGAAACAAGTTAATGTCTAACTTCCAAATGGGTAAACATTTTGGAGCATGTGTAATACACCTTAAAGGTTTGCTATTTATGCCCTAGATTACATTGCAGATGATTAATGCTTGGTATCAGTGGACTTTTCTTTCAAATTCTGGCCTCGATTTCAATGTGTCAATGCAAAAAAAAAAAACACCATCCAGCATTTTTTAAAGCACAGTAAGCCATTCAATTACCTATGCTATGATGAAAAATAGCATCTGGTGCTAGAGTTTGAAAAATAGCATCTGGTGCTAGAGTTGGAGCCCAGTGGAACACATTAAAATGAGTATCCCATTCCTATTCAATTCCATGCATTAGGTAGGAACATGTGTTTAAGGACCCACTTCAATGGGTGAAAATCTGCACCCAGTTTTTTTGGGCACAGAGTCCCCTAATAAATGTTTTAACCTGCCAACTCAGGAATTGAAAGGGGAAACAAAAAAGAAAAACTAAGTGACTGGTGGATATATTGATATGGAGCACAAAGTACTAAAAACAGTGTAAGATGTTAGTAGACTAAACCTTTCTTGCCTTCTAATCTTTTGCTGTATCCAAAAAATGTCACTAAAATTGTTTTTAAAAATTGTGTATTCTTTAACCCTTTGAGTGCCAGAGTGGTACAAAACACATTGCAGAGTAATGTGTTGCATGCCTCTCTGGAACTCAAAGGGTTAAATCTGTGCTGGCATTCCAATAATAAAAATATATTTTTGAGCCCAATCTGAAACAAATCTATACCCAATACATATTGCATAATAATATTTGTTAGTCCCCAATGAAAATATAAATTTTTCAAGTTCAAGAACATATTTACTTAGACAATCCAAGTGTTAAATGATGCTGCCACCTTCACTGCTGTCGCCAGAAGTGGTGGCAGCATTACAGGCCAAAAATCCCACTTCCGTGATACCTTTTGGGCCTTTGCCCGAGGGTTTTCGTAAAAAAATTTAACAGAGACTGGCCAGTCTCTGTTCAAAATGGTTTCTAGCCTACCATTGGCTGGGATGTGTGCTTACACACCACCCAGACAAAAAAGCTTCTAGCAGGGGATATTCAAATATATTCTTATACTTAAAAAACTTATATTTTCACTGGGGACTAACAAATATTATTATACAATATGGATTGGGTATATATTTGCTTTGCATTAGGCCCACAAATATTTTTTTTATTATTGGAATTCAGGCACATATTTAACCCTTTGAGTGCCAGACAGGTATGCAAAGCTTTGCTCTGCAATGTGTACCCCTCCAGCACTCAAAGGGTTAATGAATGCATTACTTCGTTGCATACTTTTTAAAAACAATTTTAAAGCTGACTTTCTTTTCTTTTTCAGGGACATCTTTTGGACAAAGCAGAAGATCAGAAAAGAAGAAGAGAGTGAGAAGTCTGTAATTAAAGTGAAGCAGTTACATTTAATACAATGTGTTATTTTACAGGGGATGGTAGAGGCCTAGTAAAAATGAGCTGTGTTAATATTTCTACAATGAAAAATACAGAGCATGGAAATATTATCTTTCCTTCTCTCCTTTTCCCACGTGCCTATGGGGGCTGACATTTTGGTCTGGGCTTGCTCCCTTACCACTTCCTGTCACCACACAAAAGGATTTAATACACTCTCATTCCTCATCCTGGGTGTGTCCTTCAGTTAGCAGAAAAAAATCAAGTGACTCATAAGACCTTATATTGAAACAAGAAGTGGAGAAATTCTGGGGCAAACCAGCTGTTCCAATGATAAATATTTACATGGGGCTTTTAATCCTTGAATGCTAGAGTAGTCTTCAAAGCATTGAAACTTTTATGTACTGAATTTCAATTTTTATTTATTTATTTAATTTTTTATCTCTCATTTGGTGCAATTGGTTTGTCCCAGAATTGATCTGTGTTTGAGGGAGAAAGACAGACATATAATGGACAGCAGATAGATAGATAGATAGATAGATAGATAGATAGACTGATTACCTTTGCACACGGGGCACTGTTTCTCTTCCACACACAAATTAGGCCATTCTGAATGCAGCACATATCCTTTTTTACAGTGGCATCCGATTTTACAGCTCAATTTGCAAGGTTCAGATGTTTCAAAGTTAGCGCAGGTTTTGGGGCATGCAGACCCACAGCCATATTCCATATTAGCAGGGCATTCTACAAGAACAAATAAGACACATTAACATTTTCAGTACAGTAAGTAGGAATGTCAAACTAAAATGCAGTCGAGGGCCAAACACTTAGCCTTTTTGAGTGCCATAGGGGTACGCAGCGCATTGCTTTGAAATGTATTGCATACCCCTCTGGCACTCAAAGGGTTGACATTTCCCTCTGTGGAAGACCATAACAATTACAGTTATCACCATATGACTTTTCGGACAAAGAAAACATGACAAATTGTATATTCTAAAAGCAAATTGTTTTATTTAACATAAATGTGTTTAAAGAAAGTGAAAGGAGGAAAATGGACACACTTTTATAATAAGAAACTATGGGCCTCATTTATCAAGCTAAAGAGGTGCAAGTCTGGGTGAAGTGAGCTGAACCACAGGGGGAAGTGATCATTCCTATTGATATAAAAGGGACTGTTAACTCCTTGAATGCTAAAGAGTTGTCATAAAAAAGTGCATTGAATGCCATTCTAGAATTCAAGGAGTTAAAAGCCCCATTTATAAAAATAGGAATTTTTATTTCCCCCTATGCTGATTTTCCCCAGTACTGCACATTTTTCTCTTGATGACTAAGGTACTAAAGAGGTGCAATTGTAGAGCAAACAAACTGCACCACATGGGACAAATACAGTTTCCCCAGATTCCCTCTGAGTAACATGGGGTTTTATTCACTTGAATGCCTTAGAGAGATTCATATGTCCCTTTTGGTGTGTTTTACATACACACTGTATTTACATGTATATGGGGGAAGGCAGGACAAGAGAACAGTAACACTGATGTAAATGAACATCACACAGTGTCATTGGCCCACACAGCATCACTCATCTGCACAGCTTCCGTCTGTTCACAGCACCCATATTACATACAACACAGATAACACCCAACAACCACATCCATTTATCAGCAAAACAGTACCCACCAAAAACATAGCACCCGTTTTATATACAGCACCCATAGAACACCCATTAGCCAGAGAACATCTATATAACACCCATTGGCTAGGCAGCAACAATTTAACATAGGGCTATACAAGGCATTGCATAACTCTCCTGGCATTCAAAGGGTTAATGCCCACCAAACCAAGCAAAAAATATCACATCACAGAGCATCCATAAAACCAAACATCACCCATATCACCAATACAGCACTCATCAACCACATAGTACACTTATTGCACCAATTAATTCATCAAGTACCCTTTATCACAGACATCCAGGATCTCCAGGGCCCACTGAGAGTCCCCAGTTTGTTTTACTGCTCCTGTCATTGTGGTTTATGTATCAAGAAAAGTGGTAGAATTCTGGTGAAAACCATCTGTATCATAAGGAATAAACATTAAAAAAAATCCCATTGATTTAAATGGTTCTTTTAACCTCTTGAATGCTAGAGGGGTCTCTGATGCAGTGTTTAACAATCTGAGGCATCTCTAGCATCCATGGGTTTAAAGGGCCAGTTTAAAACAATATTGATTCTCAATTACTTCCTATGCTGCAGTTGGTTTGCATTAGAATTGCTCTACTTTTATAGTGCCTCAGCTTCAGTGATGGGCAGCTGGATGCACTAGACTCAGTTTTGTTTGACTATACCAAATGGTATGGATACAACAGATGAACTTATCGTAACTAGGCCCCACCACTTCAGGTATATGTGGAAAAAAGAAGAAGCTGGCCAATAATGCTTCTCCACCTGCCTCTCCTCCAAAATAACGGGTGTGTTGTTAGAATATACATTTTTCCCTTGAGAGCAGGAAGGAACTGTACCTCTCATCAGCAACTACAATGTGCACAGTGTGTGGTAAATAAGGAAAGGACTAGGAACAATGGGCACATCTTCACACACATCAAACACCTGGCACAAATGTAACCAAACACCATGATGCTTAGGGTGCCCAGTGTGAAATCATCTCACTAGAACCAAGTACTGATGCTGTCACTATGCCCCTTTTACACTCTCCACTACGGGCATATGACAACTTGCAGTTTAATAATAATCATGAACCCTCCCTGCCACCAGCTTAGCATATTCTACAGCATGGAATCTCCTCAGATTCCGCTCCACCACACTGCCATGTTTGGCCAGTGCACCACACAATGTGCAATGGTTGGAGATGAACTGTCACATCCTGACATCTACTGAATGGCTATCAGCTGGTGGGAGAGATAAAGATGAGTGAGTTGGATCACAAGAAGATGTAGTTACATGATCTTGCCATGGCTGGAACCTAGAGCAAGCAGGTGATGTGGAACCAGGTGTTTTGCTCACCATCAATCTTTTAACCTCTGGCTGGGTTTCTCTATTCTTCCTCCAATTTGATTTATGCCTCACCTCTTGTTACCTTTGGGGAGAGTCAGGGGGGTACAGCAACAATGGTGCCTGATTTCTTTGGAGGGGGTTTGGCTTTAACATGTTTCACATAAATGTCATGGTGTCTGTGTTTCATGTGTGATATCAGCATGGTTGTGCCAAGGTGTGTTCCCTCCTTTCCCCTTTTCACTGACTTTTCACAAATTGTACACAGTGCCATCGTTGCTCCAAAGTGGAACCTGTCCTAGTCCCGCAACACTGGACCCAATTCCTACTGTGTCCACGGTGGTCTGTGGCACACTAACTGGTTAGCTACATTGGTTTTAATCTGCTTCTTTGTATTTGTTTCCAAAGGGTATACATTTATATGTATATTTTTGTATTGTTATTTTGAAGGCATTCCACTTACCTTCTGTGTTTTTTCCAGAAAATATTCCATCCCAGTCAATGACACAAGGGATGCATTAAACCTGCTAAAGTTGGCCTTTTTAAAATTCAGTGTTTTGGTGGAACCCATACCAAATTGCTTTTTTGAATTAATTTCCAACCATACTATGTTATGGTCACTATTCCCCAAGTGCTCCCTTACTTGGATGTTAGAAATAAGCTCTTCATTGTTAGTTATTACCAGATTCAGACACACATCCCCTCTGATTGAGGTCTGTACTAGTTGAGACAAAAAATTGTCTTTCAACAAGTTCAGAAACGTACTGCTTTTAGAAAAATTAGTTGTTCCATTTTTCCAGTCTATTTCTGAATAATTAAAATCCCCCATAATTATAGTTCTCCCTCTTTGAGCAGCCTTTTCTATTTGCATTAATAGCTGTGATTCTTCAAGGTCACCAGTGTTTGCTGGTTTGTAACAAATACCCACTAATATTTTCTGGGCAGTTTTACCTCCATTTACTATTTCAACCCAGAAGGATTCCATATGTTCATTACTGTCATCGCATATATCTTCCCTCAAATGAGGCAATAATGCTGGTTTGACATACAGACAGATCCCGCCACCTCTTTTGTTTGACCTATCTTTTCTAAACAACATGTAGCCCTCCAAATTGATTCACCAATCATGTGTATCATCCCTCTATGTTTCTGTTATGCCAATCAAGTCATCATTTTCAATTTCAGCTACCAGCTCCAATTCCCTTAATTTACCAGTTAAACTTCTGTCATTTGCAAGCATACAGTTTATGCCACTGCCCTGTTCTATTTGTGATTTAATTTTGATGTGGTTTATAGGCTTCTCCCTATTACCTGTACTAACCCTGCCCCCAGATCCACCCACCTGGTTACTAACTAAGTCACCTTCCCTTTCTATACTGTCTAGCCCAGTATTTATTGGCCCCTCCCCTTCCTAGTTTAAAATCTCCCCCAGCCATCTAGCCATCCTCTCCCCAAGCTCTTGAGACCCTCTTGCATTCAGGTGCAATCCATCCCTACTATAGAGATTGCACCCCAAAGCAAAATCAGCCCCGTGCTCTAAAACCCCAAAGCCGTCCTTCTTACATCAAGACTTCAGTCATGCATCAAGCTCCCTAATTTCCCACTGTCTCTCTGGTGTAGCGCTTGGTACAGGTAGTATCTCTGAGAATACTACATTGGAGGTCCAGTTCCTACTCCCTAAATCCCTAAAATTATCTTTTAGGACTCTCCATCTTCCTCTTACTTTGTCAGTACCAATATGCACTAAGGGATAAAAGTTTTCTCCAGCAATTCCACTTCTGGCCTTGCCTCCCCAACATCTCCACTTAAATGAGCAAATTTGTTGGGATGGAAAAAGTCAGGACTGGCTGCCCTCTTTTTCTTCCCTCCCCCTGCTGTTACCACTTCTAAGTCACCTAACTGTGTGCCTAGTTGATCGCCTCCCTCCTTCCTAAGTGACCCAGCTAGACTCTGCTCAGTGAGCAACAGACTCCTCTGAAGTTTAAAACAACTGACAGTAAGGAGTGCCCTGAATAAATATACAAATAATGGTACATCTCCCTGCCTACAAAAGAGGTGTGAAACCTGTGCACACATTTACACCACAGACAAGGTATCCATACCAAACACCCAGTACACCATAAGATCAATGGTACCTTCACCTGCAAATCATCTAATTTAATATACCTCATCATATGTGTAAAATTCCTAACAGCTCTTTATGTGGGTGAAACTGGACAGCCATTACATAAAAGGTTTAATTCCCACAGATCCATAGTTAACAACAAAAAGACAGCGACACCAGTGGGAGAACATTTTTGCCAAAATGGACACAGTGTCAGGGACATTAAATTAACTGTATTGATGAGTCTGTTCCGCACACTGAGAGGTTAAGTTAATATTGAAGTTTAATGCTATTCATAATGGTTTGAATAAAGACATAGAATTCTTGTCACATTATCACATTGTGGATTGACTTGTCCAACAGTCCTACTGGGATCATAAATACCTCTAAAGCCTCAGAGGAAGACTGCAATTTACAACTGATTGATCAAAGTATCTGGGTCTGGACTGAGTTCTCTTATCTGATTTCCATTTTAAACAATACAGTGTATACTTGTATATAAGATATGTTTTCATACTTATCTGTATAACATGCCTGAGAAAGAGACCTAAAGTCTTGAAAGCTTCAATCCTAAATCTGCTTAGTTAGGCAATAAAGATACCAACAACTATATTTGCCTCCACCAACAAAGTGCAAGGCAATTCCTATCCGAGCAAGAGAAACAGTCAACCCTAGGCAAATATTTTGTATTGCTGGACTTTGTCAGTGATGTGTAGCTGATCTCCCTAGGCACTGTAAGCAAGGGGTCCACATCTGGCTTCCCCTGTTATCCTTATCCTCATGCTGTTAATGTGTTGCACATCCTTCTAGCACTCAAACATTTAATGGTGCTTCTGCTTTTAGAGAGGTGCTGCAATCACTTAATCATTTATGCTGAGTAACAAGTGCTATCTCTAACTTTCTTTCTATCTGAAGTTTTGGAATTCAGTTCAAGACAACTGGGTTAGTACCAGAGACATAAGTGTTTTGATGGACTTAGATTCCAACTAAGGTTTCCAGCATTCCATGTGCTTTTTAGTCACTTTTCATCCACCTCCTCTCTACTCTTTATAGCCCAGTTAAATCCCTTTACTACCCACTTCTCAACCCATCACACCTACTCAGATCATTGTCCTCTTCCCTATATATAGTTATAGTACATAAAAAGAGAGCAATTCTTCATCAAACTAACTGCACTTCTCCAGCATCCAAGAGTTAATGAACCCCATTAAATAAGTTCTATGTTTTTATTTGTTCCCTATAGTACAGTTGGTTTGCCCCAGAGTTGCTCCACATGTTTGTTTTTGTTCATATGGCCTTGACACACTACAAATGCAACAAATGGTAAATGGAATAGGGTTCATTATCTTTAAAACCAAAAGTATGACACAGTGCTCAGAGGCAACACATTGTGGACTTCCAAGAGGACTCAACAGGAACGAAGCAGAGTCCTCAAAAAGTTGATGACCATCTGCTTCATATACATTAGAGATGGTTTACCCTTATGAATATAGCAAATAGCATGCCGAGTATTCATATGCAACCACAGCTCTGATCCTTATATTCCAATAAATAATTCACTATTTCAATAATTATGTCACAAGTGCAACATTCTTTCTTTGTTTTTTCTACATCTCTAGTAAGTGAAGATACCCAGATAGCGAGGCCAGGATCTTCTGTTAGTTATCTATAGACAGACAGAGAGAAAGATAACTCAGACAGATTGACTGACAGGCAGGTAGGCAATCAAACAGGCAGGCAGACATACAGGCAGGCAAATGGATGGATGAATGAGTGGATAATAGGAAGATTGATACCACATTTGGATATTTAATTTTCTGGATTTGCAGATCTTTTGTATCTCCCTGAAATGTAAAATGAAAAGGTAATCTTACCTAAAAATGTCAGGATGCCCGCTGTTCCAAAATTATTAATTTTTATTTTCTGAAAGTTCTAAAGAGTGGAGAAAGAATTCATTATACCTAGAGTTGAACAGTTAAACCTGGAGTTGAACGGTTATATTTACTGTCCTGAGCAGCAAGACATGCACAACAGAATCTTCTGAGAACATTGATCTTATCATTACAGGAGGGTGAAAGGTCCTATCGTGTTCCCGTGAACAAATCTGTGAAAATCATGTGGTTATCCACTTTTTCACAGGAAAATCCGCTTTAAATAAAGTGATTCAACTCTTTGCCATTTGCACCCATTGCCAGAAATGGTTTGCTATTTTTTTCACTGGCTACACACTTTTCGCCCCTTTACTTACATGTTTTTCACCTTTTATATATATATATATATATATATATATATATATATATATAAAGTGTTGTAGATGGGCACTCCTACAAAAATGTAGCAAATACCTCGTATTGCCTAGGTGCCGAGTCCAGAAAAATAATATAGAAAGTCATGGTCCATGAGACCGTGTGGACAAAAAAGCACTCAAAGGACTTTATACAAAAAATAACTAAGGGTTTATTTAATCAAATTAAATAAACACTAAGTTTTTTTTTTGTATAAAGTCCTTTGAGTGCTTTTTCGTCCACACGGTCTCATGGACCATGACTTTATATATATATATATATATATACAGTATATACATTGCTCCACTGTTCCTTTAAATTGTTTACTCACCCTCCACCTCTCTTTCTTCTGATGCTTCTAAACTTCTGATCCTTGAGACTGAATTGAGCTCAGATTCTACAGGATTTATAAGGAGAACAAAAGGAAGGAATCTGAATGATATGAGTAACATGGGAAATTTTGTGAGATGAAACACATGTTGGATTGGTTTATGGATTTCACAAGAACTAAAGAACAAATAAAAGCCTCAAGTAATATTTAAATATTTTTGTTTCCTTCAATGATAATTAAAACGTCAGCAGGATATTTGCAATGAACAATTGCAGAGCCAGACAGAACAATATGTTTTCCTCAGTAAGGTAATAAAAACATTAGGATACTTCCAAACAATAATCACATGCTTTGGCTCAGTCACACTACCTTCTCATCAGTTCATCACTTGCCATCCTCAAGCATTCCCGTCATTACTACTACTACTAAGAAGATCCAACAGATAAAGACTCAGAAAGTTAGGAGTGAAGCTTGGTGTCATCATACAATTGTGAGTGGTGGTGGTGGTGGTAATGATGATGGTGGAAAAGCTGGGGTGGAGACATTAATGGCCAATTTTAGCCCAAACCAAGAAGGAAAACGAGACGGATATAGGGATGGGCATTATCACCACTACCACCAGCATTGAGATTTTGGATTTTGCAGAGTTGCCTCTGCTTTAATTCCTGCTGCTACTGAGTTGAAAGGTCAGCAGGCTAGTGTGCCACAGACCACAGTAGACACAGTTGGAATGAGGTCGAGTGATGTGGGACTAGTACAGCTTCCACTTGCTAGTAGCAATACTCCTGGTCCTAGTTGCAGTGCTGATTCTGTACAGTAGCAGCAATTGCAGCAACATCATCCTCTGCCCCAGCCAGTGAAAGGGAATGTGTAAGAGAAGAAGAAAGAGGCACTTCTTCCCCTCCCTTTCCCCTCCCCCTGAATTCCTGGGTGTGGGGTTGTTATTCTCCTGAGGCAGGCAGTAACGGTTTTTCAAGACACTCAGACCAGCAGGTTAGAATAAAACACAGTTTTATTAAAAAATAAAGAAGAAAGATCGCCCTCTACAGGCAACACAGAATAATAGTGATAGATAGGCTACATATGCCTTCTCAGGCCCAGTATACAGAAGCAAGAATAATACATATACTGTCACAGGACAGGCACAGAATAGCAAAGGTACTCAATACTTAAGTACAAATAAACAGTCAGTCTCTGTTGTGGTGTTTGGCACGCACAAGGTGGTAATAAGGCAGCAATTGGTGTTAGATGATGCAACACCTTAAGTCCATAATGTTTAGAAAGCTGCTGGCAGTACAGGAACTGAGGCAGATCACTGCAGAGTAATTTCAGCCAATAGCCCCCACGGGCGTAGTAACGGAGACAACTTACACTGCAAAAGCTTGAGCCAATAGCCCCCACGGGCGTAACAACGGAGATGACTACACTTCAAGAGCTTGCCAATAGCCACCACGGGCGTAATAACGGAGAACAACTGTAAAGCAAAAGCTTGAGCCAATAGCTCCCACAGGCGTAGTAACGGAGACTATGTACAGCAAGAGCTCGAGCAGATATCCCCTACGGGCATAGGAACGGACACAACCTGCGCTGCAAGTGCTTGAGCCAATAGCCCCACCGGGCGCGTAACGGAGAGTAACACTGATAGAGCTAGAGCCAATAGCGCCTCCCACTGGCGCGGTAACGGAGATCGACTACTCTGCTTGGTTGACAAGATGAGCCGCCATCTAACCAAGGCTCTCAATGCGGCCAGCTCAGCAGAGGTAATGAACAAACAGCAACGGCTCTGCAAATGTTAAAGAAGGCTCATGTAATAGAGACAGCAGCACTGCAAGTGTTAATCACAGCACAAGGATCGGATGCACAGCTCTGCAAGTACAACCGGAGGCTCAGGAAGTGTGGGTACCACTCTGCAAATGCCAAGGGAGACTCAGCAATGGAAGCACAGCTCTGCAAGTGTTAATGGAGACTCAGCACTGGAGACACGGCTCTGCAAGTGTGAATAGAGGCAATCATGATCAACCCTGCCACAAGCACAGCGGAAGTCAAAATGTCGCCATGGCGACACCAAGCAGCAGGAAGCAGGAACGATGGCAGGGTCTGGAGCAAGCCGGTTCAGGTCACGGAGCAGGAAGAGAGCCAGGCCAGGTCAGGTCACGGAGGAGGTTCTCAGACATGCCAGATCAGTCACGAGCAGGAACGTCAGTCAAGCCAGGTCGGATCACGGAGGAGGTTCTCAGACAAGCCAGATCAGTCCCGAGCAGGAACGTCAGCCAGGCCGGGTCAGATTACGGAGCAGGAACTCAGGAGTGAGGTCAAAACAGGCCAAAGCAGTACACAGGAATCAGGAACACTGGAACACAGCAACAGCAACACTGGCTCAGGAACACCATGAAAGGGCACCTAATAGGTGCCAATGGCCAGGGATAAAAAGGTCACCAGGGGCGGGCCAAACAGGCTCAGCCAATAGGAGCGCAGCACAAGCGAGAGTGACAGAGATAGATCACGGGCACCGTGATACAGGCACAGTGCAGTCATCAGCAATGGCACTGTGCACAATTTGTGAAAATTCAGTGAAAAGAGGAAAAGGAGGGAATGCACCTTGGCACAACCACCCTAATAATATATTTGAAACACAGACACCATGACATTTCTGTGAAACATGTTAAAGCCAAACCCCCACCAAAGAAATCGGGCACCGCTGTTGCTGTGCCCCCTGACTCTCCCCAAAAGCAACAAGAAGTGAGGTGTAAATCAAAGAGGAGGAAGAATAAAGAAACTCAGCCAAAGCCTGAAAGTCCGATAGAGAGACAAACACCTGGCTCGCCATCACCTTCTTGCCCTAGGGTCCAACCGATGGAGATCATGTAACTATATCTTCTTGAGATCCACCTCGTACATCTTTACCTCCCCCACTGTCACGGTTTATTAAGACTCTCAGACGTAAGGTTAGGTAAAAACACAACTTTATTGAAAAGTTTAAGACAATCCCATAGGGTATTTATACACATACAGACAATACATAGAATAGGCAAATGTCCATAACTGTAGCAATACAGGTTCTACCGGCCTTGTCAATTTACCGGACAAGGCAACCTGGATGAATACCAATAGGTGGCTCTACCGGCCTTACCAAATATACCGGGCAAGGCAGCCAGACGGAATACCAAGGTAGTGGGCTCTACCGGCCTTGCCAATACCGGGTAAGGCAACCTTGTGATGGAATAATAGGAGGTTCTACCGGCCTTACCAAATATACCGGGCAAGGCAGCCAGACGGAATACCAAGGTAGTGGGCTCTACCGGCCTTGCCAATACCGGGTAAGGCAACCTTGAGATGGAATAATAAAAGGTTCTACCGGCCTTACCAATATACCTGGCAAGGCAGCCCAAAAGGAAGCTAACAACCACAATGACCTAAGGGACTGTCAGATGGAATAGACAGTAGTGACGAATATAAAGGCTACCAGGTCATTGGTTTCACTAGAGTCTGACACTCAGTATCCGTGTACATCAGAATGGTAGCTGTCTAGGACTGGACAGCGCACTGAGAAGCCTCAAGTGCAAGAGCAAGAGACAAGGAGTAAACCAGTGCCCTTACGTAGGGGAAACATCAAGCATAATATTGAGCAAACCCTCAGGTCATGGACCAAACCAACGCCCGTGCGTTGGTAACCAACAGACGATAATGTAGCGCTAGGTAGTGGAGCAAACCAGCGACCGCACGCTGGAGTGAGCAAGCTAGAATAGGCAAGCCATCAGGTCAAGGAACAAACCAGTGTCCGCACACTGGTACCAACAGGTTGATAAGTAAAGCCACAAGGCTAAGGGAGCGAACCAGGGTCCGCACGCTGGGAACCAACAATATCAGGTATAGGCCGCAAGGCCAAGGAGCGAACCAGCGTCCGCACGCTGGGACCAACAGGCAGCCAACTGTAGCCGCAAGGCTATTGGAGCAAACCACCGTCCGCACGCTGGGAACCAACAGATAGCGTATAGGCCGCAAGGCCAAGGAGTGAACCAGCGCCCGCACGCTGGGACCAACAAGTTGTAAATGTAGCCGCAAGGCTAATGGAGCGAACCAGCGTCCGCACGCTGGGAACCAACATATAGAGTATAGGCCGCAAGGCCAAGGAGCGAACCAGGGTCTGCACACTGGGAACCAACAGTATTGTATATAGGCCACAAGGCCAATGGAGCAAACCAGCGTCCGCACGCTGGAACCAACAGACTGTGAGCATAGCCTCAAGGCTAAAGGAGCAAACCAGCGTCCGTACGCTGGAACCAACAGGCTGAGTGTAGCCGCAAGGCTAATGGAGCAAACCAGCGTCCGCACGCTGGGAACCAGCAGGATAGTGACTGTCGCCGAGGCGACTGATGACAATGTCGCCACGGCTTGCAGGAACTGGAAGCAGGAAACGAACAGGAACCAGCAGGGATGGACAACCGGATCAGGAACGGCAGGAGAAGACTGGCAGCAGGAACAGCGACCTCTCACAATGACAACCGGAACCGGACTGGAACTGACACAGAAGGCAGGAACTTAGGAACAAGACGACTCAGCAACTCAGGAACACAGCAACAGGCCCAAATAACAACAGTAGCAAGGAGAAAGAGGCTGCTGTCAGAGACAACACGAAAGGGCAACCAGAGGGTGCCCAGGCTGAGTTTAAAAAGGCAATGTGAGGCGGGCTGAAGGCAGACAGCCAGCGGGAGCCCCCTACAGGTAATAGACACATGAATGCAGCAATCACGGGCACGTGATATCCACCAGCTGATAGCCATTCAGTAGATGTCAGGATGTGGCAGTTTGTGTCCATCTATTGCACACTTTTTGGTTCACTGACCACACATGGCAGTGTGGTGGAGGATAATCACCATCAGTGCATCAAAAGGCATCTGAGGAGATGCCATCCTGCAGAATACGCTAAGCTGGTGGCAGAGAGAGTTCATCATTATTATTAAACTGCAAGTTGTCACTTTATCATGGTGCCCGTGCTCCTTTGTTGTTTTTCTGTCAGTCTAATCCTGTGCTTTGCTCCCACTGGCTACCGTGTGTTTGTCCCGCCCAGTATGACCTTTAAATACTGGGCTTTGGGCACCCCTCCGGTGCCCTTTCATGGTGTTCCTGTGCCAGTGCTTGTTTCTGCTCAGTGATTCCCAGTGTACCGACTTGGCCTGCCTGACTACTCTGCATCTTGTGTCCTGCTCCTGTGTACTGACCCGGATTGCCTGACTATTCTTCTGCTCCTGCTCCTGTTTACCAACCCGGCTTGGCTGACGTTCCTGCTCCGTGATCTGACCCGGCTTGGCTGACCTTCCTCTTCAGTGATCCGACCCGGCTTGGTTGGCATTCCTGCACTGTGTCACCTTGGCAACATTCTGATTGTCAGGCAATTGTGTCAACATTTCCTCCTGCAGAGTACCAGTGGCCAGTTCCGTTACTTCTATGGCAGTTTGCCTTGGGCCTAGTCTCCATTACTGCCTCTGCTGAGTGCAAGTGTCTGCCTCCTTTACTGCTCCAGCAGTGAGCCACCGGGTTGCCTCCGTTACTGCTTCTGCAGAATGCAAGTGTCTGCCTCCATTACTGCTACGGCAGTTTGCCTTGGGCCAAGTCTCCGTTATTGCCTCTGCATAGTGCAAGTGTCTGCCTCCGTTACTGCTCCGGCAGTGAGCCACCGGTTTGCCTCCGTTACTGCTTCTGCAGAAATACACAGGAACTCAAAGGAGTACAAACACAAGCTCATGGAACAGGCAAAGACTGAAGGGATGGCAGGGAATTTAAACAGTGATCCTCCAATAGGAGGAGGAGGCGGACTCAAGCCCTAATGGGCTACTGGACCAGGATCAATCTAAACTGATAAAAAATGCCCAAATGGACTTATGACATATTGTTGTTGTAGTCAAGTAAGACAAGGAGTCAGACGGTATAGTAAAAATCACCTTTATTAGAATAATAAAGAGTAGGCAAATAATAATGATACAAGAAGCAAAGGGTGACTGGAGAGGCTAGAGGATCTATCAGAAATAGGAGCCTGCCAACGGGTAACCCACAACTGCTGGAGACTAGGCCTAAGCCAACTGGTAGTCTCAGGGTAAATGGTGAAAAGCAACACAGAATCTACAGTCTCACGTACGATGCAACAAGGGAGACTATTAACTCAAGCCTGCAGTCAGTAAGGAAGAACTTGTCTCCAATCAGGATGGCAACAATGGAGAATACTCCATGCTCAGGTGCGTAGACAGTGTGCCAGGTACTCCCTTGTTGCAGCCGAAACTGGATAAAGGTGCTGGTCGGGAAACCAGATTGTTCCACCCCAGTTGAGCCGGGGTGCAACCAGGAAAGGAGTAGCTGGGAACCATGTGAACCTGGACCAGGGAGTCAGAAGACCGAGAAACAATCAAGCTGGAATCAGGAAACCAGAGAGCAGCAGTGGTCAGACAAGCCGGTCAGGGTACCAGTGAGCAGCGGAGGTCAGACAAGCTGGGTCAGGATACCAGAGAGCAGCGGTGGCCAGGCAAGCCGGGTCAGGATACCAGAGAGTAGCAGAGGTCAGACAACCCTGGTCAGGGTACCAGAGAGCAGCGGAGGTCAACAAGCCAGGTCCAGATACCAAAGAGCAGCAGAAATACACAGGAACACAAAGGAGTACAAACACAAACTCATGGAATGGGCAAAGACTGAAGGGATGGCTGGGAATTTAAACAGCAAACACAAGCTCATGGAACAGGCAAGGACTGAATGGATTGCTGGGAATTTAAACAGTGATCCTCCAATAGGAGGAGGCGGACTCAAGACCTAATGGGCTACTGGACAAGGCCCAATCAAAACAGTGTAACTGATAAAAAATGCCCAAATGGACTTATGACATGTCCAATGGGCAAGACACATAGCCACACTCCCATTGTGCCCAATGGGACAGAGGCAGCAGAGGCATAGAGAGGACACCTAATGCCTGCACGCAGTGGGCAATGGAACGGGCACATACACGTCGGCATTCGCTGAAGTGGGGACCCGGCAGTGGCCAGGAACAGAGCTGTGGTGACTGTGGAATGTGACACAAAGAGAGCGGAGCAGGACACAGAAGCAAGGAGAGAAGAGCAGGACTAAGGTGAAAGGATACAGAGGCAGCTGACTATGATCGAAGACAAGGAGAGACTGAGTGTATTTATTGGCACTGAATCGACAGTGCTTCCAGTAAGCACACATCTACATAAGCATCTATTGGCCCATTGCTTACCAAGAAGTAATACACCATAAGGGGCCATTACCTTATTCAAGGGGTTTCCCCAGTTACCATTTAATAGATGCATTGCTGAGAAATATACCTGAATTATTGACTTTCCTCAATATACACCATCCTGTTATTCTCCTCTGTATACATCACTGCATATATGAGTTTAAGACTCACAGAGACCTTGCTACTTAGCGACTTATTATATCATTGCTCCTTAGCTGCTTTTCTTTGCAAAAAACGTTGTATGCCCTTAGCAACATAGGAGCATGGAACCCATAGAGCTTGTATGTACTTATATGCAACATTCTTACCGGAGTAGCAGATAAAACATCAACTATCCAAATTATTGTTTCACTGTGGAAGATACCACATACTATTGTTTGCACTTGTTTCACACTTGCCATCCCCTTTGCTGTGTGTGAGGTTGCATGTTTAGAGCTGCCTGGTCCTTTGCACTGAGCACTGATAGTCAAATATGTTTTTTTTTTGTTTTTTGTTTTTTACAGGCAAAATAGTGAGGGCGGGGAAAGACCTTGCACATGGAATAGTGGGGGAGTAGAAAGTCCTTGCAGAGATTTTGACAGGAGTGGGGAAAGCATCACTGGACCTCTGCCCACTACTGTCAACATCACACCCCTCTGTAAGGGGTGCTCAGGCTGAATGAGAATTTGAGCAGTCTCTACTGTATGTATGTATATGTATGTATGTATATCTTTATTTATATGGTGCCACACAGTGTACGCAGCGCCTTACAATAGACATATGTTACAATAAATAAGAGGGGATGAAATAAGTGCGACATTCATAGAAACAATGGGAGAGAGGTCCCTGCCCCAAGGAGCTTACAGTCTAAATGGGTAAAGGGAGACATACAATGGGGTAAGAGGGTGTTAAGTGCTGAGATTACAAGTGCTGAGTTTGGCCCAAGGCAGTGCATGGTACTAGTGCTCCAGAAGATAGGACTTCAGGGTAGACTTAAAGACAGAGGAGGAATGTTCTAGACGTAAGGATTGGGGTATGGAGTTCCACAGGTATGGAGCAGAAAGCGAGAAAGGTTTGAGACGGGAGAGGGCAGAGAGTGTGGATGGTACAACAAGAAGTACTTTGTGTGCTGAGCGAAGGAAGCGGTCAGGAACATAATAGGAGATGAGGGAAGAGATTTAAGGAGGGGTAGCAGTGTGGAGAGCGTTAAAGGTCAGAAGAAGGACTTTGTACTTGATGCGCTGCTGAATTGGGAGCCATGACAGATCTCTGAGAATTATGTGGGCAGGTTCAGTTTTTGGGGAGAGTGTGGTGATTCGTGCAGCTGAGTTTAAAACAGATTGCATAGGTGAAAGATGAGTAGCAGGGAGGCCAGTTAGTAGGATATTGCAATAGTCTAAGTGGGACAGAATGAGGGCATGCATAAGAGTTTTAGTAGTTTGTTGGGAGAGGAACGGGCGGATTTTAGCAATGTTGCGAAGGAAGAAGCGAGATGATCTAGCCACTGAGTTAATGTGAGGGGAGAAGGAAAGAGAGGAATCAAATATGGCCCCAAGGCAGCGTGCTGAGCTGACCGGATCAATATCAATTCCATCAACTGTAATGGTGAAGCTAGGTGTTAGGCAAGGTCTTGGTGGGAAGATTAGCAGTTCGGTTTTGGCCATGTTAATCTTCAGATGACGGTGTGCCATCCAGGAGGAAATGGCCAAGTGGCAGTCTGAAATTTGCAGCTGGATTTGAGGTGAAAGATCAGGAGTGGAGATGTAAATTTGGGTATCATCAGCATATAGATGGTATTTGAAGCCAAATGAACTAATAAGTTCACCCAATGAAAGGGTGTACAGTGTGAAAAGCAGAGGACCCAGAACGGAGCCTTGAGGCACCCCCACAGATAGAGGGACTGTGGAGGAGGTGTTATTGTTAGAGGACACAAAAAAGGAACGTTGTGAGAGATAGGAGGAAAGCCATGAAGCAGCTTGATTTCGGAAACCAAGACTGTGGAGAATTTGAGCAAGCAGAGATTGTTTAACTGTGTCGAAGGCAGAGGAGAAATCGAGTAGTATAAGTATAGAAAACTGTCCTTTGGCTTTTGCCGTCTGGAGATCATTAGCCACCCTGCAGAAAGCTGTCTCAGTTGAGTGACCGCACCGGAAACCAGACTGCATTGGATCCAAAAGACAGTTAGAGTTGAGGAATTTGGTTATTTGGGAGAAGAGCAGGCGTTCTAGGAGTTTTGAGGTAAGAGGTAGAAGGGAGACAGCTCGATAGTTAGAGAGACAGGAAGGGTCAAGGTTAGTCTTTTTGAGCAGGGGTTTAATTTGTGCCTGTTTGAAGGAAGAAGGGAAGGTGCCTGTGGAGAGAGAGGTGTTGAAGATGTGTGTTAGTATAGGTGTAAGGACTGGTGCAAGTGGTTTGAGTAAGTGGGAGGGCAAAGGGTCCAAGGAGCAGGTAGTGAGGTGGGTAGATAGGAGAAGCTGGGAAACTTCTTCCTCTGTTATCGGATTAAAACTATTAAATATGATGAGGGGGGTTTGGGGAGAGAGAGTTCGGAGCCAGATGGAATAGTAGGAATCTGTTTTTGAATAGATTCCACCTTGTGCTTGAAGTGATCTGCAAAAGCTTGAGGTGAATGTGTGGGGTGAGAGGAAGCAGTGGAAGGATGGAGCAAGGAGTCAAAGACTGCAAAGAGACGGCGCGGGTTTGATTTATTCTTGTGAATTAGTATGGTGTAGTATTCTTGTTTAACTTTTGATAAAGCAGAATGCAGGCAGGACAGCATAAATTTAAATTGGATGAAATCTGCATGTGAGCGAGATTTCCTCCAAAGGCGTTCAGCAGAACGAGTGCAAGAGCGCAGGAAGCGGGTGTGGGAGTTGAGCCAGGGTCGTGGATTGACTTGACGACTCCGTTGTGGTTTGAGTGGGGCAAAGGAATCAATAGCAGAGGATAGGATGGAGTTGTAGGAGTTAACAAGAATGTCTGTGTCAGAGATTGCTAACAAAGAGGAAAGATTGGAGTTAAGTAAGGTGCTCATCCCAGTGAGATCAAGTGAGCGAGTATCCCTTATAAATCTGTTGGGGGGTGGGATGGGGGAAGGGGCAGAGTGAGAGAGAGAGAGATAAAGAAGGATATAAGATGGTGGTCTGATAGAGGGAAAGGGGAAACTATGAGAGAGGAAAGGTCCAGACCCTTAGTAAAAACAAGATCGAGGCAGTGACCAGCCTTGTGAGTGGCACTGTCAGTCCACTGCTGGAGATCAAGGGAAGAGGTTAGGTCTAGAAGACAGGAAGCCCAGGGGACAGAGGGGTCATCAATATGACAGTTAAAATCACCCAGAATAAGGACAGGGTTGTCAGTGGAGAGAAAGAAGGAGAGCCAGGATTCAAAATCTGAGAGAAAGTTTGAAGGAGAAGTGGAGTTAGTAGGTGGCCTGTATATTACAGCCACGCGCATAGACAGAGGGTAATAGAGCTGGATTGCGTGTACTTCAAATGAAAGAAAGTTCACAGATGGTGGGATTGAGAGGGTCTGGAAGCGGCAGCGGGAGGAGAGAAGGAGACCTACCCCCCCACCTCGGCCAGTGGATCGAGGGGTGTGTGAGAAGCAGAACCCTCCATGAGAGAGTGCAGCCTCCACCGCTGTGTCCTGTGCAGATAACCAAGTTTCTGTGAAAACAAACAACTGCAGTGATTGCTCACAGAAACAATCATGAATGGGGGTTGTCTTATTAACTATGGAGCGGGTGTTCAACAGAGCACAGGAGAAGGGGAGAAAGGAGGGTGAACAAAGAGGAATGTTTAGGAGATTTGAGGGGTTAGAACCCACCAAATGCGATGGGAGGAAATGGTGGGCCGTGGCTGATAGCAGGTGGGTATGGGGTTTGGGCCAGGATTGGGAGCAATATCCCCTGCAGCAAGCAGAAGGATAAGACAAAGGGCAGAGATTTGGGATTGGGATTTGTATTGGTGCTTTGGAATAGGGACTGCAGAGGGAGAAGGGGTTAAAATCTGGAGAAGTGTGTAGGAGCAGACAGGTGTGAAGGGGAGGAGAGAGGGGGAGATGTGTATGTAGTTTGTAATGTCAGGAGGAGAGCTGAGGCTGACAAGATTCCTGGGGAGCACTGAACATATAACAACAAAATAAATAACAGATGTAAACATTGCAAGTCGAAATCTGATATCAGGGAAGAAGTGTCTTTGCTGATTGTCTTCTTACAGGTGCTCTTTACAGATAATGCAGGATTTCTCATGCCTTGTGTGTTGCCTTGTGTGTTGTCCTCGTTGTTGAACTCATTTGTTAAACTCTTGGAGACACTTTAGAAGATGGGCACTTAGGAAGAGGGGAGCAAATGCTCTGCCCCCTGCAGAGCATGACAGCTTCTGACAAAGAAGGATTTATATTACACTCACAGTGTGAGATGGTGTGATGTTGCCTATCTCTTTGTTTTTTAAACAATGCTCAAGCCTTTGAGTGGCAGAGGCGTACACAACACACTGCCATCCATTTCATACTCCTCTTGCACTGAAGGGGTTAATGTGAGCCTGACACAAAGGAGTGTATATATATATATATATATATATATATATATATATATGATGTATCTTAATATATACACTGTAAAAACAGGAGTATATATATATTGTATATTAATGCACACATAGGAATATATATTAATCTACACATTGTACACACAGGAGTGTATATATAATGTGTGTGGAGTGCTTTGTTTTCGTGCTCCCCAGTTACTCCATGTCATTGTGGATGCAGGTGTCCCCCAGGGCATTTCATGACCCACTGCGGGTCAATGCATTGTTGGGGTGGGGTGAGGCGAAGGCTGCTGCTAGATAGCAGACTCAGTGGCCCACTGTGCTGGGTATGGCCATGCATGAGAGATCATTCCTTGAGGAGGGTATGAGGTGGAGGCTGATGCAGGATGTAAGGTCCGGGGCAGGCTTTTCCTGCCACATGGTGATTTGGTGAGTCCATCCTTGGCTATATACTTGTTTATGCGTGGGCTTGAAAACTACTCCTTTCTTCCATACCTAAGTGTGTGTGGCATGGCCAGTGAATTTGTGATCATATGACCACATTCTCTTTTATAGTACCATTAGTACCATATGAGGAGCTCTCTGTTGTTTTTCTGTCATTTATATCAATAGCGATTTTGGGACTTTCTATTTGTTACCTATGGTGCAGTTGGTTTATGTAGCTAATTCATCACTATCACATCTTGATGAAACAGGACATTACTATCCCTATAACATCCAAAACATAAACCATGTTGTAAGGGAAAATTTTATAGTGGTCATCAGGATTTTCAGGCCATAGTAACGTAAGTGGGACCTTATTATTATGGGGTACACTGTTCTCTGTTGTCACTGACAAATTTTCAGTTATACGTGACTGGTCAGGACATAAACACAGTGATACTTTGTAATATAGCAGGTATATGTAAAATTTCCTAAGCTGCATTCCTGCTTCATCTCAATGAAATACAGCTCAAGGACAATGTCATATGTATAAAAGCAATTGAAGTATTTTAAATTAAATGCAGATGTGGAACTCTTAAGCTGTATGTACAAAATGAGCAGAATCATTCTGGGGCAAACTAACTGCACCACGAGGGGGGAATAGAAAACCTCTCTAAAGGTTAAAAGGACCCATTTAAATTAATGGAAATTTGCATGTTTCCTGTTGTCTAGATGAGAAATATAATGATTGTAGGAGATATGTTGTCATGGAAACTTAAATAAATATAAAAAAATATAAATAAATAAACCTGCATCAAGCACTGTTTTTTTATTTATGCATTTATTTATTTCAGTGGACTTATGGGTAGTATGTATCTCAGCCACATTTTGATGTTGGAACACAGACTCCGTTGTCAGACACAGTTTCACCCTTACAGAAACAGCCTGAAACACACATTTTATTGCACCCTACTACAGTGTTCCAGTTGTCACAAGTTTTAGGGCAGGCCGTGCCGCACGAATTGTAAGATCTGTCCTCAGTTCTACAAGTACAGTCGTCTCCTGTCACCAAAAGGAAAAATTCAGTAATTAATATATTTATACATAGTTGATGAGGCTGAAAAAGTCATGCGTCAATTTATACAGCTGAAACAAGTTAATGTCTAACTTCCAAATGGGTAAACATTTTGGAGCATGTGTAATACACCTTAAAGGTTTGCTATTTATGCCCTAGATTACATTGCAGATGATTAATGCTTGGTATCAGTGGACTTATCTTTCAAATTCTGGCCTCGATTTCAATGTGTCAATGCAAAAAAAAAAAAACACCATCCAGCATTTTTTAAAGCACAGTAAGCCATTCAATTACCTATGCTATGATGAAAAATAGTGTCTGGTGCTAGAGTTTGAAAAATAGCATATGGTGCTAGAGTTGGAGCCCAGTGGAACACATTAAAATGAGTATCCCATTCCTATTCAATTCCATGCATTAGTTAGGAACATGTGTTCAAGGACCCACTTCAATGGGTGAAAATCTGCACCCATTTTTTTTGGGCACAGAGTCCCCTAATAAATGTTTTAACCTGCCAACTCAGGAGTTGAAAGGGGGAAAAAAAAAGAAAAACTAAGTGACCGGTGGATGTATTGATATGGGGCCCAAAGTACTAAAAACAGTGTAACATGTTAGTAGACTAAACCTTTCTTGCCTTCTAATCTTTTGCTGTATCCAAAAAATGTCACTAAAATTGTTTTTAAAAATTGTGTATTCTTTAACCCTTTGAGTGCCAGAGTGGTACAAAACACATTGCAGAGTAATGTGTTGCATGCCTCTCTGGAACTCAAAGGTTTAAGTCTGTGCTGGCATTCCAATAATAAAAATATATTTTTGAGCCGAATCTGAAACAAATCTTTATCCAATCCATATTGCATAATAATATTTGTTAGTCCCCAATGAAAATATAAATTTTTCAAGTTCAAGAACATATTTATTTAGGCAATCCAAGTGTTAAATGATGCTGCCACCTCCACTGCTGTCGCCAGTAGCGGTGGCAGCATTACAGGCCAAAAATCCTACTTCCGTGATACCTTTTGGGCCTTTGCCTGAGGGTTTTCGTGAAAAAAATTATCAGAGACTGGCTTTTATATAGCCAGTCTCTGTTCAAAATGGTTTCTAGCCTACCATTGGCTGGGATGTGTGCTTACACACCACCCAGACAAAAAAGCTTCTAGCAGGGGATATTCAAATACTAGTTTAACAGCCCGTTACACAGGCCACAGTGCCACTGCCACCTGGTCGCGGGGCAGTCACGCATAGTGGAGACTGCCCGCGCCGCGGCTGATACAGAGCTTGACGCTCCTTCGGATCGCCCAGCTCTGTATCAGCCGCGGCGCGGGCAGTCTCTACTGCGCATGACTGCAGAACGTGCAGCAGTGTCTGCTGTGCATGTCGTGGTGTTACACACAATTTAGCGAATTATTATATAGGATATTCTTATACTTGAAAAACTTATATTTTCATTGGGGACTAACAAATATTATTATACAATATGGATTGGGTATATATTTGCTTTGCATTAGGCCCACAAATATTTTTTTTATTGGAATTCAGACACAGATTTAACCCTTTGAGTGCCAGAGAGGTATGCAAAGCATTGCTCTGCAATATGTACCACTCCAGCACTAATGAATGCATTACTTCGTTGCATACTTTTTAAAAACAATTTTAATGCTGACTTTCTTTTCTTTTTCAGGGACATCTTTTGGACAAAGCAGAAGATGAGAAAAGAAGACGAGAGTGAGAAGTCTGTAATTAAAGTGAAGCAGTTACATTTAATACAATGTGTTATTTTACAGGGGATGGTATAAGCCTAGTAAAAATGAGCTGTGCTAATATTTCTACAATGAAAAATACAGAGCATGGGAATATTATCTTTCCTCCTCTCCTTTTACCATGTGCCTATGGGGGCTGACATTTTGCTCTGGGATTGCTCCCTTTCCACTTCCTGTCACCACACAAAAGGATTTAATACACTCTCACTCCTCATCCTGGGTGTGTCCTTCAGTTAGCAGAAAAAATTAAGTGACTCATAAGACCTTATATTGAAACAAGAAGTGGAAAAATTTGGGGCAAACCAACTGTTCCAATGATAAATATTTACATGGGGCTTTTAACCCTTGAATGCTAGAGTAGTCTTCAAAGCATTGAAGATACTTTTATGTACTGAATTTCTATTTTTATTTATTTATTAAATTTTTTTATCTCTCATTTGGTGCAATTGGTTTGTCCCAGAATTGATCTGTGTTTGAACATGAGGGAGAAAGACAGACATATAATGGACAGCAGATCGATAGATAGATAGATAGATAGATAGACTGATTACCTTGGCACACGGGGCACTGTTTCTCTTCCACACACAAATTAGGGATTGTTGAATGCAGCACATATCCTTTTTTACAGTGGCATCCGTTTATACAGATCAATATGCAAGGTTGAGGTGTTTCAAAGTTAGTGCAGTTTTTGGGGCATGCAGACCCACAGCCATATTCCATATTAGCAGGGCATTCTACAAGAACAAATAAAACACATTAACATTTTCAGTACAGTACGTAGGAATGTCAAACTAAAATGCAGTCGAGAGCCAAACACTTAGCCTTTTGAGTGCCAGAGGGGTACGCAGCGCATTGCTTTGAAATGTATTGCATACCCCTCTGGCACTCAAAGGGTTGACATTTCCCTCTGTGGAAGACCATAACAATTACAGTTATCACCATATGACTTTTCGGACAAAGAAAACATGACAAATTGTATATTCTAAAAGCAAATTGTTTTATTTAACATAAATGTGTTTAAAGAAAGTGAAAGGAGGAAAATGGACACACTTTTATAATAAGAAACTATGGGCCTCATTTATCACGCTAAAGAGGTGCAATTCTGGGTGAAGTGAGCTGAACCACAGGGGGAAGTGATCATTCCTATTGATATAAAAGGGACTGTTAACTCCTTGAATGCTAGAAAGTTATCATAAAAAAGTGCATTGAATGCCATTCTAAAATTCAAGGAGTTAAAAGGAATTTTTATTTCCCCCTATGCTGATTTTCCCCAGTACTGCACATCTTTCTCTTGATGACTAAGGTACTAAAGAGCTGCAATTGCAGAGAAAACAAACTGCACCACATGGGACAAATACAATTTCCCCAGATTCCCTCTGAGTAACATGGGGTTTTATTCACTTGAATACCTTAGAGAGATTCATATGTCCCTTTTGGTGTGTTTTACATACACACTGTATTTACATGTATATGGGGGAAGGCAGGACAAGAGAACAGTAACACTGATGTAAATGAACATCACACAGTGTCATTGGCCCACACAGCATCACTCATCTGCACAGCTCCCGTCTGTCACAGCACCCATATTACATACAACACACATAACACCCAACAACCACATCCATTTATCAGCAAAACAGTAACCACCAAAAACATAGCACCCGTTTTATATACAGCACCCATAGAACACCCATTAGCCAGAGAACATCTATATGACACCCATTGGCTAGGCAGCACCAATTTAACATAGGGCTATACAAGGCATTGCATAACTCTCCTGGCATTCAAAGGGTTAATGCCCACCAAACCAAGCAAAAAATATCACATCACAGAGCATCAATAAAACGAAACATCACCCATATCACCAATACAGCACTCATCAACCACATAGTACCCTTATTGCACCAATTAATTCATCAAGTACCCTTTAGCACAGACATTCAGGATCTCCAGGGCCCACTGAGAGTCCCCAGTTTGTTTTACTGCTCATGTCATTGTGGTTTATGTATCAAGAAAAGTGGTAGAATTCTGGTAAAAACCATCTGTATCATAGGGAATAAACATTAAAAAATTCCCATTGATTTAAATGGTTCTTTTAACCTCTTGAATGCTAGAGGGGTCTCTGATGCAGTGTTTAACAATCTGAGGCCTCTCTAGAATCCATGGGTTTAAAGGGCCAGTTTAAAACAATATTTATTCTCAATTACTTCCTATGCTGCAGTTGGTTTGCATTAGAATTGCTCTACTTTTATAGTGCCTCAGCTTCAGTGATAGGCAGCTGGATGCACTAGACTCAGTTTTGTTTGACTATACCAAATGGTATGGATACAACAGATGAACTTATCGTAACTAGGCCCCACCACTTCAGGTATATGTGGAAAAAAGAAGAAGCTGGCCAATAATGCTTCTCCACCTGCCTCTCCTCCAAAATAACGGGTGTGTTGTTAGAATATACATTTTTCCCTTGAGAGCAGGAAGGAACTGTACCTCTCATCAGCAACTACAATGTGCACAGTGTGTGGTAAATAAGGAAAGGTCTAGGAACAATGGGCACATCTTCACACACATCAAACACCTGGCACAACTGTAACCAAACACCATGATGCTTAAGGTGCTCAGTGTGAAATCATCTCACTAGAAACAAGTACTGATGCTGTCACTATGCCCCTTTTCCACTCTCCACTAAGGGCATATGACAACTTGCAGTTTAATAATAATCATGAACCCTCCCTGTCACCTGCTTAGCATATTCTACAGCATGGAATCTCCTCAGATTCCGCTCCACCACACTGCCATGTTTGACCACCACACAATGTGCAATGGTTGGAGATGAACTGTCACATCCTGACATCTACTGAATGGCTATCAGCTAGTGGGAGAGATAAAGATGAGTGAGTTGGATCACAAGAAGATGTAGTTACATGATCTTGCCATGGCTGGAACCTAGAGCAAGCAGGTGATGTGGAACCAGGTGTTTTGCTCACCATCAATCTTTTAGCCTCTGGCTGGGTTTCTCTATTCTTCCTCCAATTTGATTTATGCCTCACCTCTTGTTACTTTGGGGAGAATCAGGGGGGTACAGCAACAATGGTGCCTGATTTCTTTGAAGGGGGTTTGGCTTTAACATGTTTCACATAAATGTCATGGTGTCTGTGTTTCATGTGTGATATCAGCATGGTTGTGCCAAGGTGTGTTCCCTCCTTTCCCCTTTTCACTGACTTTTCACAAATTGTACACAGTGCCATCGTTGCTCCAAAGTGGAACCTGTCCTAGTCCAGCAACACTGGACCCAATTCCTACTGTGTCCACGGTGGTCTGTTATTTTGAAGGCATTCCACTTACCTTCTGTGTTTTTTCCAGAAAATATTCCATCCCAGTCAATGAGACAAGAGATGCATTAAACCTGCGAAAGTTGGCCTTTTTAAAATTCAGTGTTTTGGTGGAACTCATACCAAATTGCTTTTTTGAATTAATTTCCAACCATACTATGTTATGGTCACTATTCCCCAAGTGCTCCCTTACTTGGATGTTAGAAATAAGCTCTTCATTGTTAGTTATTACCAGATTCAGACACATATCCCCTCTGATTGAGGTCTGTACTAGATGAGACAAAAAAATGTCTTTCAACAAGTTCAGAAATGTACTGCTTTTAGAAAAAATAGTTGTTCCATTTTTCCAATCTATTTCTGAATAATTAAAATCCCCCATAATTATAGTTCTCCCTCTTTGAGCAGCCTTTTCTATTTGCATTAATAGCTGTGATTCTTCAAGGTCACCAATGTTTGCTGGTTTGTAACAAATACCCACTAATATTTTCTGGGCAGTTTTACCTCCATTTACTATTTCAACCCACAAGGATTCCATATGTTCATTATTGTCATCACATATATCTTCCCTCAAATGAGGCAATAATGCTGGTTTGACAGACAGACAGATCTCGCCACCTCTTTTGTTTGACCTATCTTTTCTAAACAACATGTAGCCCTCCAAATTGATTCACCAATCATGTGTATCATACCACTATGTTTCTGTTATGCCAATCAAGTCATCATTTTCGATTTCAGCTACCAGCTCCAAATCCCTTATTTTACCACTTAAACTTCTGGCATTTGCAAGCATACAGTTTATGCCACTGCCATGTTCCATTTGTGATTTAATTTTGATGTGGTTTATAGGCTTCTCCCTATTACCTGTACTAACCCTGCCCCCAGATCCACCCACCTGGTTACTAACTAAGTCACCTTCCCTTTCTATACTGTCTAGCCCAGTATTTATTGGCCCCACCCCTTCCTAGTTTAAAATCTCCCCCAGCCATCTAGCCATCCTCTCCCCAAGCACTTGAGACCCTCTTGCATTCAGGGGCAACCCATCCTTACCAGAAAGATTGCACCCCAAAGCAAAATCAGCCCTGTGCTCTAAAAACCCAAAGCCATCCTTCTTACATCAAGACTTCAGTCATGCATCAAGCTCCCTAATTTCCCACTGTCTCTCTGGTGTAGCGCTTGGCACAGGTAGTATCTCTGAGAATACTACGTTGGAGGTCCAGTTCCTACTCCCTAAATCCCTAAAATTACCTTTTAGGACTCACCATCTTCCTCTTACTTTGTCAGTACCAATATGCACCTGTAAGGGAGAACCATTTTCTCCAGCAATTCCACTTCTGGCCTTGCCTCCCCAACATCTCCACTTAAATGAGCAAATTTGTTGGGATGGAAAAAGTCAGGACTGGCTGCCCTCTTTTTCTTCCCTCCCCCTGCTGCTACCACTTCTAAGTCACCTAACTGTGTGCCTGGTTCCCTTCTAGCTGATCGCCTCCCTCTTTGCTAAGTGACCCAGCTAGACTCTGCTCAGTGAGCAACAGACTCCTCTGAAGTTTAAAACAACTGACAGTAAGGAGTGCCCTGAATAAATATGCAAATAATGGCACATCTCCCAGCCTACAAAAGAGGTGTGAAACCTGTGCACACATTTACACCACAGACAAGGTATCCATACCAAACACCCAGTTACACCATAAGATCAATGGTACCTTCACCTGCAAATCATCTAATGTAATATACCTCATCATATGTGCAAAATTCCCAACAGCTCTTTATGTGGGTGAAACTGGACAGCCATTACATAAAAGGTTTAATTCCCACAGATCCAGCGTTAACAACAAAAAGACAGCGACACCAGTGGGAGAACATTTTTACCAAAATGGACACAGTGTCAGGGACATTAAATTAACTGTATTGATGAGTCTGTTCCGCACACTGAGAGGTTAAGTTAATATTGAAGTTTAATGCTATTCATAATGGTTTGAATAAAGACATAGAATTCTTGTCACATTATCACATTGTGGATTGACTTTTCCAACAGTCCTACTGGGATCATAAATACCTCTAAAGCCTCAGAGGAAGACTGCAATTTACCACTGATTGATCAAAGTATCTGGGTCTGGACTGAGTTCTCTTATCTGATTTCCATTTTAAACAATACAGTGTATACTTGTATATAAGATATGTTTTCTTACTTATCTGTATAACATGCCTGAGGAAGAGACCTAAGGTCTTGAAAGTTTCAATCCTAAATCTGCTTAGTTAGCCAATAAAGATACCAACAACTATATTTGCCTCCACCAACAAAGTGCAAGGCAATTCCTATCTGAGCAAGAGAAACAGTCAACCCTAGGTAAATATTTTGTATTGTTGGACTTTGTCAGTGATGTGTAGCTGATCTCCCTAGGCACTGTAAGCAAGGGGTCCACATCTGGCTTCCCCTGTTACCCTTAGTGTGACCAATCCCATCGTAATTTACATATACAAAAGAGCTGGTCAGAGATGCTTAAATAGGAACGAGCCTGCCATACAATTAAGCAGGAACTATAGGAAAAGTGTCCTACCCAGGGTACAATCTTTTTTTTTAGCTCACACTGACAGGACATATCCTAAAGTACATCACTCCACTACACTTCTGCCTTTTCTCTTCTTCTGCTCCCCAACAATGCTGAGGCCAGTCAGCACGGACAGCTCTGTGTTCTTCATACAACTTCTCTGAGATCTGTTCACCCACTTGACACACCAGCTTCATCAGTTTTGTGGCACAGAATTATGGGGCACTTAAAAGAGCAGGTAGCCTTTTTATGGAAATGTTGATATCATAGGGCTTTTCCTACTAGTTAAGATGAAGATATTTCATTCAAAGGTTATTACATTTTTTTACACTTGAATGAAATTTACTTTTGTGGTATCCAGGTAACGGTGTTTCTGTCACTCACTATGTTAAGCAGTGGCAAATTACTCAAGTTTTTCTATAGAGTTAAAAAAATCACCTTTTTTGACCTGCCCGTAACAGTTCGATGATCAGTAGGAAAAATCATATAGCAAATATTTTTTTTTTACAAAAAAGTATACTTTGTCTTTAAAGAGAGGAAATAAGGAGGCGACTGATTCAAACTTGAATTTCCACTGCTGCTGCCTTTTTTTTTTAAAGCCACTCAAAATCATAAGGTCCCTGGGGTAAGGAAAAACACCATTACACATGCCAGTTTGTAAGGTATGGGGCCCACTACAGCTGAAGTGGCATCACCAACCCTCTTTTTCCATTCATCCTCTTTTGCTTGCAGACCTCAGTGCTTTGCACCAGCTGCACTGCTAGTAGTTCTGCCCCTGGTAAGCCCTTCTGTTAAACAGGTTATAGGCCACATCTTCCTATTGTTAGTTATACTTTGTCTTTAAAGGAGACAGCTCTCCTGATTGGAAGTATAAATTGCGGAATTTAGAGTGCTTTGTTCCAAAGAAAAGTGGAGGAGGAATAAAAAATCCAGTTTATTTTAATGTGGCCTTAACTCCTTGAATGCTACCAAGGCTTTCAAAGTCTTTCTTCAATGACTACTAGCATTCAGTGGGTTAAAAGGAACATTTAACCCTTTCAGAGCCAGAAAGGTGAGCAACGCATTGCATGCCATCTGACACTGAAAGGGTTAAATCATTGGTAATTGGTGGACATTGTATGTGTCTTCTATGATGTAGTTGGTTTTCCCCAGTCTTCTTTGGAACTAAGCGCTTTTAGAAGACAAATAAAAGAATCTTACTGGTAATGGTTTTCGTTTCCTGTGCATTCACAAAGATCAAAGTAGCAGCTGAGAAAAAAAGAAAATATAGGTTTAGTGCAATTGTAAATACATTAGCAGAGAAAGCACAATCCGGTTATGTACACGTCCTATAAATAGTACATTGCTTTATCATCCCATGTGTTCTGTAATAGTGTATTGCCAAACTAATCTCATGCAATCCTCTGATGTCATGTAAATTTGCCTTGGCCTACTAAGGACACATAATGATGTTTGTCTCACTTTTCTCATATAATACTCTGCTGTTCTCATGCAAATTTATGTTGGCTTGTTGGTCTCATATTGCTTGTTTGTAGCTGTAAATTGCCAACTTCCTGTCTTTTTTCTTTCTTGTGTCTATATCTCCCACTGGTCTTTAGGTCATTACTATCTTTCTTTAGTGTGTCTGAGTCCTGACTCCCAGCATAAAACTGGCCGAAGTTTGGGACTCAAATATCCAACAAATTGTGAATAAGTCACTCATTATTCTCAAGTCCCACGAGTGCATGCCTCTATTGTTATTATTAACCCTTTGAGTGCCAGAAAAGTTTGCCACGCATTACTTCACAATGCATTGAATACCTCATTTGGCATTAAAAGGGTTACATTTCTGTATTTTAGCACCTGGACACATGCCCCTTATTTGAGTGTTCCTGTTGGAACGTCACACAAGCACCTTTATTGAGAACAATAAATAACTGTGTTTGATTTTAATATAATGACCACTGTTGCTGAATAAATTCCCTATCTATCTATCTATCTATCTATCTATCTATCTATCTATCTATCTATCTATCTATCCTCATGCTGTTAATGTTTTGCACATCCTTCTAGCACTCAAACATTTAATGGTGCTTCTGCTTTTAGAGAGGTGCTGCAATCACTTAATCATTTATGCTGAGTAACAAGTGTTATCTCTAACTTTCTTTCTATCTGAAGTTTTGGAATTCAGTTCAAGACAACTGGGATAGTACCAGAGACATAAGTGTTTTGATGGACTTAGATTTCAACTAAGGTTTCCAGCATTCCACGTGCTTTTTAGTCATTTTTCATCCACCTCCTCTCTACCCTTTATAGTCCAGTTAAATCCCTTTACTACTCACTTCTCAACCCATCACACCTACTCAGATCATTGTCCTCTTCCCTATATATAGTTATAGTACATAAAAAGAGAGCAATTCTTCATCAATCTAACTGCACTTCTCCAGCATCCAAGAGTTAATGAACCCCATTAAATAAGTTCTATGTTTTTATTTGTTCCCTATAGTACAGTTGGTTTGCCCCAGAGTTGCTCCACATGTTTGTTTTTGTTCATATGGCCTTGACACACTACAAATGCAACAAATGGTAAATTGAATAGGGTTCATTATCTTTTAAACCAAAAGTATGACAGAGTGCTCAGAGGCAACACATTGTGGACTTCCAAGAGGACTGAACAGGAATGTAGCAGAGTACTCAAAAAGTTGATGACCATCTGCTACATATACATTAGAGATGGTTTACCCTTATGAATATAGCAAATAGCATGCCGAGTATTCATATGCAACCACAGCTCTGATCCTTATATTCCAATAAATAATTCACTTTTTCAATAATTATGTCACAAGTGCAACATTCTTTCTTTGTTTAGCAAGTGAAGATACCCAGATAGCGGGGCCAGGATCTTCTGTTAGTTATCTATAGACAGACAGAGAGAAAGATAACTCAGACAGACAGACAGGCAGGTAGGCAATCAAACAGGCAGGCAGACATACAGGCAGGCAGATGGATGGATGAATGAGTGGATAATAGGAAGATTGATACCACATTTGAATATTTAATTTTCTGGTTTTGCAGATCTTTTTTATCTCCCTGAAATGTAAAATGAAAAGGTAATCTTACCTAAAAATGTCAGGATGCCTGCTGTTCCAAAATTATTCATTTTTATTTTCTGAAAGTTCTAAAGAGTGGAGAAAGAATTCATTATACCTAGAGTTGAACAGTTAAACCTGGAGTTGAACGGTTATATTTACTGTCCTGAGCAGCAAGACATGCACAACAGAATCTTCTGAGAACATTGATCTTATCATTACAGGAGGGTGAAAGGTCCTATCATGTTCCCGTAAACAAATCTGTGAAAATCATGTGGTTATCCACTTTTTCACAGGAAAATCCGCTTTAAATAAAGTTATTCAACTCTTTGCCATTTGCACCCATTGCCAGAAATGGTTTGCTATTTTTTTCAGCGGCTACACACTTTTCGCCCCTTTACTTACATGTTTTTCACCTTTTATATATATATATATATATATATATATAGATGGGCACGCCTAAAAAATTGTAGCAAATACCTCGTATTGCCTAGGAGTCCAGAAAAATAATATAGAAAGTCATGGTCCATGAGACCGTGTGGACGAAAAAGCACTCAAAGGACTTTATACAAAAAATAACGAAGGGTTTATTTAATCAAATTAAATAAACACTAAGTTATTTTTTGTATAAAGTCCTTTGACTGCTTTTTCGTCCACACGGTCTCATGGACCATGACTTTATATATATATATATATATATATATATATAGACAGTAAATATATTGCTCCACTGTTCCTTTAAATTGTTTACTCACCCTCCACCTCTCTTTCTTCTGATGCTTCTAAACTTCTGATTCTTGAGACTGAATTGAGCTCAGATTCTATAGGATTTATAAGGAGAACAAAAGGAAGGAATCTGAATGATATGAGTAACATGGGAAATTTTGTGAGATGAAACATATGTTGGATTGGTTTATGGATTTCACAAGAACTAAAGAACAAATAAGAGCCTCAAGTAATAATTAAATATTTTTATTTCCTTCAATGATAATTAAAACGTCAGCAGGATATTTGCAGTGAACAATTGCAGAGCCAGACAGAACAATATGTTTTCCTCAGTAAGGTAATAAAAACATTAGGATACTTCCAAACAATAATCACATGCTTTGGCTCAGTCACACTACCTTCTCATCAGTTCATCACTTGCCATCCCCAAGCATTCCCGCCATTACTACTACTAGGAAGATCCAACAGATACAGACTCAGAAAGTTAGGAGTGAAGCTTGGTGTCATCATACAATTGTGAGTGGTGGTGGTGGTGGTAATGATGATGGTGGAAAAGCTGGGGTGGAAGAGACATTAATGGCCAATTTTAGCCCAAATCATGAAGGAAAAAGAGATGGATATAGTGATGGGCATCATCACCACTACCACCAGCATTGAGATTTTGGATTTTGCAGAGTTGCCTCTGCTTTCACTCATGCTGCTGCTGAGTTGAAAGGGCAGCAGGATGCTGAGGAGCAGGAGGGAATGCACCTTGACACAACTGCCCTGATAATACACTTGAAACACAAACACCATGACATTTATGTGAAACATGTTAAAGCCAAACCCCCACCAAAGAAATCGGACAGTTGCTGTGCCCCCTGACTCTCCCCTGAAGCAACAAGAAGTGAGGTGTAAATCAAAGAGGAGGAAGAATAAAGAAACCCAGCCAAAGCCTGAAGTTCGATAGTGAGACAAACACCTGACTCGCCATCACCTTCTTGCTCTAGGGTCCAGCCGCTGGAAGATCATGTAACTATATCTTCTTGAGATCCACCTCGTTCATCTTTACCTCCCCCCACCAGCTGATAGCCATTCAGTAGATGTCAGGATGTGGCCGTTTGTGTCCATCTATTGTACACTTTGTGGTTCACTGACCACACATGGCAGTGTGGTGGAGGATAATCACCATCAGTGCATCAAAAGGCATCTGAGGAGATGCCATCCCACAGAATACACTAAGCTGGTGGCAGAGAGAGTTCATCATTATTATTAAACTGCAAGTTGTCACGTTGTAACGGTGCCCGTGCTCCTTTGTTGTTTTTCTGTCAGTCTAATCCTGTGCTTTGCTCCCACTGGCTACCATGTGTTTGTCCCGCCCAGTGTGACCCTTATATACTGGGCTTTGGGCACCCCTCCGGTGACCTTTCGTGGTGTTCCTGTGTCAGTGCTTGTTTCTGCTCAATGATTCCCAGTGTACCAACTTGGCCCGCCTGACTACTCTGCATCTTGTCTCCTGCTCCTGTGTACTGACCCGGATTGCCTGACTATTCTTCTGCGCCTGCTCCTGTGTACTGACCCGGCTTGGCTGACGTTCCTGCTCCGTGATCCGACCCGGCTTGGCTGATGTTCCTGCTCTGTGATCCAACCCCGCTTGGCTGACATTCCTGCTCCGTGATTCGACCCGACTTGGTTGGCGTTCCTGCACTGTGTCACCTTGGCGACATTCTGATTGTCAGGTAATTGTGTCACCATTTCCTCCTGCAGAGTACCAGTGGCCAGTTCCGTTACTGCTACGGCAGTTTGCCTTGGTCCTAGTCTCTGTTACTGCCTCTGCTGAGTGCAAGTGTCTGCCTCCGTTACTGCTCCAGCAGTGAGCCACCGGTTTGCCTCTGTTACTGCTTCTGCAGAGTGCAAGTGTCTGCCTCCATTACTGCTACGGTAGTTTGCCTTGGGCCTAGTCTCCGTTATTGTCTCTGCAAAGTGCAAGTGTCTGCCTCCGTTACTGCTACGGCAGTGAGCCACTGGTTTGCCTCTGTTACTGCTTCTGCAGAGTGCAAATGTCTGCCTCCGTTACTGCTACAGCAGTTTACCTTGGGCCTAGTCTCTGTTACTGCCTCTGCAAAGTGCAAGTGTCTGCCTCCATTACTGCTCCAGCAGTGAGCCACCGGTTTGCTTCCGTTACTGCTTCTGCAGAGTGCAAGTGTCTGCCTCCGTTACTGCTACGGCAGTTTGCCTTGGGCCTAGTCTCCGTTACTGTCTCTGCAAACTGCAAGTGTCTGCCTCCGTTACTGCTACAGCAGTGAGCCACCGGTTTACCTCCGTTACTGCTTCTGCAGAGTGCAAGTGTCTGCCTCCATTACTGCTACAGCAGTTTACTTTGGGCCTAGTCTCTGTTACTGCCTCTGCAAAGTGCAAGTGTCTGCCTCCATTACTGCTCTGGCAGTGAGCCACCGGTTCGCCTCCGTTACTGCTTCTGCAGAGTGCAAGTGTCTGCCTCCGTTACTGCTCCGGCAGAGTGCAAGTGGTCTGGTCTCCGTTACTGCTATGGCAGTACCTTATGTGACTCTGTTCCCATTATTACCTTGGCAGTTCACGTTAGTCCTGCTAATCTGTTTCTGGGCGTTATGAATCCTTCAGCAGTCTATATGCAGAGAGCTCCATCACAGACCTCTCTGCACATGGGACTGTTTCCTTAAAGAAGACCATTAACCCATGCAGAACCTTGCTCCTGGGAATCCATTATATTCTGCCTGACCTGTGTCAGTATAGACTGTTGTGGACTTTATGTTTATGCTGGACCTGTGTAGGCATATATATATGCAACCTGTCGTGTGTCTGTATTATTCTGCTTATCTACTACAGGACCTGTGAGGGTTATTTTATTACTGTGATTTCAATAAAACTGTGTTTTATTCTAAACCACTGTGTCTGTGTATCAAACAAACCGTTACACACGTGTTCTTAGTGGGGAGTGGACAAGGGGCATAGTGACAGCATCAGTACTTGGTTTCAGGTGGGAGGATTTCACATTGGGGACCCTAAGAGTTATGGTGCTTGGTTATAGTTGTGCCAGGTGTTAGATGTGAGTGCAGATATGCCAATTGTTCCCATTCCATCCTTTATTTGCCACATATAATGTGCACATTGTAGTTGCTGATGAGAGGCACAGTTCTGTCCTGTTCTGAAGGAAAAATGTATATTCTAACAACACACCCATGAAGTGGTGGGGGCTAGTTGCAGTTCTGCCACTGACTCAAACACATCACTGGAGCTAGTAATAGCAAGAGGAACCATGATGATCCACCACCCATATCACTGCTGTTGTTGATCCCTTTCCCTTCAAGCTGCCTAATCATCCAGATGCTTAAACAACTCAGCAGCAGCAGCAAGAACAGCAGTTGCAAATACTGCAATGATACCAGGGTATTTACCATTGGCCACCATAACATGACCTGCTGGCACTAGACTACTGATTCTTTCCCCAGACTCCATCTGCCAACTCAGGTACCCTATTTTAAACCATATCTTATCTGTTTTTTATTTTTATTTATTTTTTTTAACTGTCACCCCAATCCCAGTCAAACCCCCACAAAAAAAAAATCCCTGTTGACTGATTGTTTCCCCACACACCACCAACACAGACACCCTCAATACCCATTTTATACTATGACTTTGTGAAATAAAATAATATTTACTATGCGTTGTGTGTAAATTCAATGTTACAGTTGATTTCAATGCAATGAGCTAAGTGAAAAATGTGGAAAAATGGCACCTTTCACTGTAAATTATTCACCAAGCGGGAAGTGCCATTATTTACCAATTTTGGATTGAGGTGAACATTTTCACCCATCCCTATTTATTATACACAGCTGAGTATAACTTAAGCCCTTGGATTCTAGATATGTCTCCAAGGCATTGCTTTGCAGTGTGATAGAGTCATATCTGGCATCCAAGGGGTTAACATTAAATTGTTACATCTGAAACATATGATGCCCAATCTCTCCACAAAAGATACTATTCAATGTATAGTTTATCAATATTTCTAAACTTACTATAAAATGTATCCGACTTTCTACGAGTCTACTGCTATTGTCTCTTATTAAAGATATAGCAATGTCTAGGTTTGTCAGTAATATTGATTCTTCTATATACATTTTATGTATATTTGTAGCTTTCTAACTATCTATAACTTTGCTGTGTTTGTTTTATTCTATAATAAAATGCCCCCTCCCGCTCCTTTTATATATGTCATGAATAATGCCCTCAGATCTGTAGTCTAGTCAGAGGACCAAACAGATAGCAGTGAGGGACAATCTTATTTCTATCAGTAAAAGGGAAACCCTGCCCCCTTGAAGAAGGAGGGAAGCTTTTTTCCTTATGCTGAAAGAAGATTGTCCCTCATCACGATTTGTCCAGACAGGCTTGCTGAAGCCGGAAAAAGGGGTTGGAGGGGGACACTTTATTATAGAATAAAACGAAAACTGCAACGTTATAGATGGTTATAAAGCTGCACATCATTATACAAATGCAGAATATTCAATCTTACTGTAAAACCTAGACATTACTATACATTTAAAGAACCAGTTTTGTTTCCTTATCAAAATGGCATATTTTAGTGCTGAGTTAAGCAATGCTACTAACACAGATAGAGGTGCTTCATTCAGAACTAGTATCTTTTTATATTCTTGCTTAATTAATCTGCAATTGTCTATACATAATGCTGCTGTCATCTCCTGTTGGGGCACTCAAGCTTTCCCCAGGGAGCATTAGAAATAAATTCTTATTCTTGAATGAATTAGAGCTCAACACCAGGATTACCCCTAATGTGTAACATATATATATATATATATATATATATATATATATATATATATATATATATATATATATATATATATTTATACACAGTATATACATTGCTCCACTGTTCCTTTAAATTGTTTACTCACCCTCCACCTCTCTTTCTTCTGATGCTTCTAAACTCCTGATTCTTGAGACTGAATTGAGCTCAGATTCTACAGGATTTATAAGGAGAACAAAATGAATTAATCTGAATAAGTAACATGGAAAATGTTGTGAGATGAAGCATGTGTTGGATTGGTTTATGGATTTCACAAGAACTAAAGAACAAATAAAAGCCTCAAGTAATATTTAAATATGTTTGTTCCCTTCAATGATAATTAAAATGTCAGCAGTATATTTGCACTGAATAATTGCAGAGCCAGACAGAAAAATATGTTTTCTCAGTAAGGTAATAAAAACATTAGGATACTTCCAAACAATAATCACATGCTTTGGCTCAGTCACACTACCTTCTCATCAGTTCATCAAACCCTTTTAACCCCTTAAGGACTACATGACGTACTATGACCGTCATGGCCCTTATACCCTTAAGGACCAATGACGGTCATAGAACGTCACGTACTTTTTACTTACAGCGCGCCACCGGGAGAGCTGTAAGTAAAAACAGGGCCTAAAATTGGTCACTCCAAGACTGGAGCGATCTCTTTCAGTCCCCAAAGCAGCGCGCCGATACAAGCAACAGGTTACGTGTACCGGCGCCTCGGCAAGGATCAAAGTGGTCCTTATGGGACAGAAAAATCCCAGGACCGCAGGTCCTTAAGGGGTTAATGAAAAAGGAGTGACAAATTAAATTGATTAACCCCTTAAGGACCAGCAGTCCTTGGGTGTGTCATCCATTAAAGACCAGATAGGGAAGTTTGACGTGCCGCCCCACATGACTGAACACGTGTGCTGGCACGCCAAATGAGGGACTGAAAGAGATTGCTCCAGTCTTGGAACGATCAGCTTCAGTCCCCACTGTGATGGTCCTGGCACGTCAGTGGTCACGAAGGGGTTAAACTGATGCAATACTCCACAGCTCTAATTCATGTACATTGAGGTAGCATATCTAAAATGTTCAGCTTGTTCAAACGCATCATGGACCTTATGCACAAAAGAAAAGAACAATTTTGGAACAAACAAAAGAGAAATACAACACAGTCCATAAGAATCTGAGCAGTGACAGTCTTGTTGTTTGTGGCTTTGTACTCCAGCACATTGGATTTGAAAAGAAATAGAGCCAGTACAACAAAACTTGTATCGCTGTCCAAATAATTATGGACTTCACTGCAAATTCCCCACATTCCTATTGATTTAAACTGTGATTTTCAAAGAACACTAGCAGCTAAAATGAAATTGAATTATACATTTTTAAAGATCATCTAATCACAGCATCTATAAGTGTTAGTTAAAATGGGCCTGTCACCTTGAATTCCAGTTTGTATATTTGAAAATACCATTAAAAATTGTCTATATATCATGTTTGCCAAAAGACATGGGGGGAGATGCACTAAGGAGCAATGTGATGGTGATTTGTGGACACTGGAATACCGATCAGAGGTAAAATGTTAACTTGGCATGCTCTTCTTCAAGCCTCACTGGATGGACTTGTGCATGCGTAATGGAGCTTCATTCCTCTAATCTAGGCACAGCAAACACCAATCTGGAAGTTATACATAAAAGCTTGATACTCTAAGGCAATGCCGGTGCAAGTACTCGGAGACTCCTCTTCTGATAAAGCACAATGAAGAACAATAATTGCAACATGTCTTGTAACTGAAAAATATAAAACCACAATGTTTATTGCAAAACAAATATAAAAACTAAGTATGAGGAGAGTTTGTGACATACTATCTATCCTTAAATACCTGATGCATTTTGGCCCAAACAGTCCTTGATCTTAGGTGTTTATGGATAGATAGTTTGTGACACTAGCGTGTTCTCCTCATACTTTTATATTTTTATATTTGTTTTTCAATAAACTTTGTGTTTTTATATTTTTCAATTACAAGCCGTGTTGCAGTGTATGGTGATATGTGTCTTGCTAAGTGTGGTTAGCACATCTTCTTGGAGATGGAGACACACACTAAAAATTAGGGATGCAAGGGGAGGGGAGGAAGAATTAATTTATGAGCATGCATAAATGTTTGAGCTGTGTAAGGGATGCCTTCCTTTATGCATGGCCAGCAGTTAGGCAAACTTGCAGTCTGAGTGCATTCTTCCTGCTCCCCCACTTGCTTTTTGGGAGAGTGGAAAGCATCCTCTTTGATTTCAGCACCACAAACAGCATTACTTCCTAACCTTTTAGTGGCAGTAAAAGAGGCAGTGTAAAACCTATGACAGAGTGTACAACAAAATCCAAATTAATTTTGTTGGGAATCGTCCTGCTTCCTGTTTTGGTGGCTTTTCACATGGTAGGAAGGGAATGGGGGAAGGTGAAATGAAGGTGGCTAAAGGGATTCTGAAATAATTGTATTCTGAGTTCAGGGGAGGAGTGTGTATTTTATAATAGAATTATAGAAACCTATCAGTAAAGAAACAGCAGTGTGTGGACCTGATGAGAATCCCATGGAAAAAGGAATTGATTACAGTTGAATCACATTCCCAATGAGTTCTGTTGACATGATTCCAAATATTGCAGTACTAGATTAAAAGCCTGTGTTCACGGGCCAAAGTGTGTAACTACCGCAGAACTACACCTCCCAGCATTCTGTGAGTTCGGATAGTTGACTGTTCTGGCAGTCTCTACTGCGCATGACTGCATCAGACAAACATACATCTGGCCTTTTATATTATATGATGATGATGATGATGGTGGGATCAATTTTTGTTCACTTCCTTTACAATTTCTGGAACAGCAACAAGAGTGGTCCAAAAACAAGGTAACTGGGAATAATACAAGGAACCATTTTTGGAGGAGCTGCCACATGATCGGGCATGTGGGTTTAAATGGAGGTCATGGGCCTCAAATGCAGGTAGTCTACTGATTCTGAAAAGAGTTGCGGGCGACAGATGACTCACATAAAATCATCCATGCTAATATGAACTGGCCATGGTCACAGTCCTGTAGAGACTTTTTAGCAAAGAACTGAACAAAGAGTATGTGTACATTTTGTGTATAATTGTAGACGGAATGTTAGAATAAGTATCCAACCTAGGAAGTTGCAGGAATTGCTCCGGAGAGACGGTGGGTGAATTTTTGCTTCAGAAAGTTTTTTCGAGCTCATTGGGTTTTCATGTCCTGGGGGGAAGATACATGCTGCCCCTGCTGCCAGTGCCACCATATATGATCCTGCAGCCACTAGTGTTGTACCTGGTGCTTGACGTGCTGCCCTTGCTACCAGTACCACCATTTCTGTAACTGCAGCCACTACTGTTGTACCTGTTGCCAGACGTGCTGCCCCTGCTGCCAGTGCCACCATTTCTGTAACTGCAGCCACTAGTGTTGTATCTGTTGCCAGATGTGCTGCCCTTGCTGCCAGTGCCACCATTTCTGATCCTGCAACCACTAGTGTTGTACCTGTTGCCAGATGTGCTGCCCCTGCAGCCAGTGCCATCATTACTGTAACTGCAGCCACTAGTGTTGTGCCTGTTGCCAGATGTGCTGCCCCTGCTGCCAGTGCCATCATTACTGTAACTGCAGCCACTAGTATTGTACCTGTTGCCAGACATGCAGTCCCTGCTGCCAGTACCACCATTACTGTAACTGCAGCCACTAGTGTTGTACCTGTTGCTAGTACTGAACCTGCTGCCAGTGCTGAACCTGCTGCTAGTACTGAACCTTCTGCCAGTGCTGAACCTGTTGCCACCAATACTTTGCCTGCTGCTAGTGTTTCTTGTAGTACTCGGCGGGGGGGGGGAATGATGCCAAGTGTGACAGCAAGGGACCCTAAATCACACTTGTCATTCCAAAGCAGTCCTGCCACTGCTAGTACTACTGATGCTAAGGTCCAGCAGCTTGTTAGCCTTTGGAGTGAAGGAGGGGGTAATCAACAATATCTTGATATTACTAGTGACTGTGAGACTGAGGAGGAAGACTCTGCGGCTGAACTTGATGTGGTTCGTGTTAGCAGTAGCAGTAATGGTGAAGCAGCCAGAGTGGTAGGAGAAACATTTTAAAGCATCCAGACTAGCAGTCAAGGGAGCCCACACCATTCTCCTGACCCTGGGACTGGGAGTCCTCCCCTTCTCTTCACTACAGTGTTCAGGTGGAACATGAACCTGAAGAGGCCAGAACTGATGTTGGGGGAGGAGAGCAGGCTGAGAATTAATACCACCACCGCCAGAAAGAGCACAGATCTGCTGCCTGTGCCTGCTGCTATTTCTGCTAGTGCTAGTCTGTCTTCTTCTTCAGGTCAAAAGGCAATGGCAAGTGTGTCATTAGGGGACCCTCTGTCACATTGCTCGTCACCTTCTCCAAGCAGCAGTGAGATGTCTTGAATAGAGCAACAGCAGCAACAACAGCATGTAGGGACTAGTGGTGGTGGTGATGATGATGCTGGAGAAGCTGGGGTGGAAGAGACCTCGATGACCTTTTTAGCAAAAACTGAGAAGGAATGGGAAACAGGAATGAAAATGGGCATCACCACCACCACTAGCAAGGACATCTTGGAATTAGAGGAAATTGCAACTGCTCTAATTCATTCTGATGCTGAGATGCAAGGGCAGCAGAATGCTGAGGAGCTGGTTAGTGTGCCACAGACCACCGTGAACACAGTGGGAATGGGGTCAACAAGCGATGCAGGACTATGACAGGTTCCACTTGCCAGCAGTAGCAATGCTCCTGATCCTAGTTGCAGTGCTGACTCGGAGGCACTAGCAGCAACAGCAGCAACAACAGCAACATTATCCGCTGCCACAGACAATGAAGGGGAATGTGGAGGACAAGAAGAAAGAGGCCATTCTTCTCCACCTTTCCCCTTCCCTCTGAAGTCATCATGGGTGTGGGACTATTTTTCTGTTGGGGCAGGCACAGTGCAGTCATCACCAACGGCACTGTGCACAATTTGAGACAAGTCAGTGAAAAGAGGAAAGGAGGGAACACACCTTGGCACAAGCACCCTCATATCACACATGAAACACAGATACCATGAAATTTACTCCAAACATGTTAAAGCCAAACACCCACCACAGAAATCAAGCACTGCTTTTGCTGTTCCTGACTCACCAGAAAGGCAACAAGAGGCGAGGCGGAGATCAAAGAAGAGGAGCAATAGAACAACCCAGGCAGAGAGTGGAAGTTCCAGGCGAGTGAAACAACTAGCTCGCCATCACCTTCTAGACTAACTACATCTTCTGCCAATCCTCCTTGTTCATTACCTCCCCTGCCAAATGATAGCCACTCTGTTGATGTTAGGATGTGGCAGTTTGTCTCTACCCATTGCACACTGTGTGGTGCACTGACCACAAATGCCAATGTGGTGGAGGAGAATCACAATCAGTGCATCAAGTGGCATCTGAGGAGATTCCATCCTGCAGAATATGCTAACATGGTGGCAGGGAGGGTTCATCACTACTATTAAACTGTCAGAAAGTTGTCATGTGTCCTTAGTGGGTGTGGAAAAGGGGTAAAGTGACAGCAGCAGTACTTGGTTTCGGGTGTCATGGTGTTTGGATACAGTTGTGCCCCCAGATATTATTTACCACATATACTGTGCACATTGCAGTTGCTGCGGAGACCCACTGATCCTGCTCTCAAGGGAAAAAATATATTCTAATAACAACACACCCATGATGATTTTGGAGGAGGGGCAGGAGGAGAAGATTTAATGGCCAACTTGTTCTTTTCTCCACAAATACTGGGGACTACTTATTCTGCCTCAGGTGCATCACTGGAGCCAGTCTTGGCAAACGGAACCTTCATCATCCATCTTCCATGTTACTGCTATTGTTGATCCCATTCCCTTTCAGCTGCCTAATCATCCTGCTGCTTAAACAACTCAGCAGCAGCAGTATGGACAGCAGTTGCAACTCAGGACACAGGAGGATATTTGACAGTGGCCACTGGCCAACATGACCAGCTGGCATTAGGCCAGTAGGGCATTTTTATTTTTTTCTCAGGGCTTGTGTTTTAAAAAATAAATAAATAAATGCAACATAAATAAAAACTAGTCCTACAAAAAAATAAACAATTTTGGGGGGGTTTGTTTCTAACAAGTCTAAATCCTACAGATCAATGTTTCTTTAGGGCTTGTGCCAAACAAGCTTAAGTCCTACAAATCAATGTTTCTTCAGGGCTTGGGCCTCTAATAAGTCTAAGTCCTACAAAGGCCTCTAACAACAAATCAAACAAATTATCCTCTACAAAATACTCTATCAAGTCAAGTATCAGTCCACCCCAGTGGCAGCTTATGTCAGGGGGTTTCTGTCTCTGTCACTTTAAATACAAATGTCTTATTTTATTTTATTAATTTATTTTTTATTAACTGTCCCCCCAATAGCAGTCAAAAAAGCCCTCCAAAACAAATTCCCTGTTCAAATGATTCAGTCATTCATCAAGACAGGCATCCTCCTCATACCCCTTTATACCATGTCTTATGGTTTTTATTTTATTTTATTTTATTTAAGATTTCTTTTTTATGAAGTGCCCCCAATCCCAGTAAACAACCCCCCCAAAAACATTCCCTGTTCAACAGATTGTTTCCCCACACCCCACCAACACAGGCACCCTCGTGCCCCTGTTTTTTTGTAGGACTTAGGCTTGTTAGAAATAAACCCCTAAAAAATTGCTTATTTTTTTGTAGGACTATGTTTTTATTATTTTTATTTAGTTTTTTTTTTAAAGGACAAGCCCTGAGAAAAAAATGCCCTATTGGCCAACTGCCAGCAGGTCATGTTGGCCAGTGGCCACAGGCCATTGTAAAATGTCCTCCTGAATCCATAATTGCGGAATTTGCAACTGATGTTCTTTCTGCTGCTGCTGCTGACTTGTTTAACCCTTTAAAGACCATGGAGCATTTTTTTTAAATTCCGATTCAGGGCTCTTCGAATGGTGTGCAGCCACGCAGGGAGCCCTGAAATCTATAATGTACATGTACGTCATGGGTTATTTAGGGACATCCACCATGACGTACTTGTACATCCTGCATCCTTAAGGTGTTAAGCAGCAGGATGATCAGGTAGCTGAAAGGGAATGGGATCAAAAATAGCAGTATCATGGGTGATGGATAATGAAGGTTCCACTTGCCATGACTAGCTCCAGTGATGCGCCTGAGGCAGTAGCAGCACAATAAGTAGCCACCAGTCTATGTGGAGAAAAGAAGAAGTTGGCCAAAAATTGTTCTTCACCTGCCTCTCCTCCAAAATCATGGGTGTTTTTTTATTACAATAGAAATGTTTCCTTTGAGAGCAGGAACTGTGCCTCTCATCAGCAACTGCAATGTGCACAGTGTGTGTGGTAAATAACATATGGAGGCACAACTGTATCCAAACACCATGACATTAATAGTAATGATGAACTCTCCCTGTCAATATCTTAGCATATTCTGCAGAATGGAATCTCCTCAGATGCCGATTGATGCCCTGCTTGCGATTTTCCTTCAACACAGATTGCAAGTGTATTCTGTGGAGGTACAGAGTCCGGGTGTTGGAGCTAAAAGGTGGAGGAAAGAAAAACCTGAAGTATACTCGATAGTGTTTAAGTGGAACCCCTGGGGGTGTGGAACTACTTCAGCTTAAATGTGAGTAGATATATATTTTATTAAATCTAGAAATTGATATCTGACTAAAAGATTGTTTCTTCTTATCTATATATCACGAGGACTTTGGCAAAACGATATGAAATAAGTATACCTTGTGGAGAACACAGATAAGAAGTATTTAATGGATTGATACTAAGCTTGGACACTGATATCAATGGCCAAATGAGATTGATATTAAGTTTGGATATCGGAACTAATCTTTGTATGAAAAATTAGTTTGAAGGACTATTGATAAAAGAAGTTAAAGTGTAAGTTATTTGAAAATTTGGCAGCTTTATTTGAAAGATCTGAAATAATTTATTTAATGAAGGTTTTATTATAAACTGTATCCAGTAACTGTGGGATTGCCTGGGTATATTTGTATTTTATATCTGACAGCAGGCACAGCACTAGTGGCAGAGGGGCAGCAGGTCTGGCAGCATGTCCAGTAATGCTGGCAGCAGTAACAGCAATGGTGGCAGCAGGGGTAGTACGTCTTGTAGCAGGCACAGGAAGTTGACAAGCTTGTATTACCCGTCTCTTCCTCCATTGCCATTAATTTCCCTAAGATCCCTAGGGGTGATTTAGGAGGACTGGACAGCACTGGTTCTATATTGCTCACTTCTTCCTCCTCCTCAGACTCAGTGGACACATAAGGGTCCTTCCAGTTCCTCCTTTTACTATTTTAAACCTGCTCATATTGATAGCAGTCACTATGAGCCTTTCGTGACTCAGTTTTTCAAAACAATAACAGCAGAACAGCATAGCACGTCTGCCTCGCTCTGTAGCTGCTTCTACTGTGTTTCCCTTCCGCAAATACGTCATGTTTTTATAGTGAAAAAGCAAAAACCACATAAATCAATGGGAGGAAACTTTCTAGCCACTGAAAAATTGGCAGGGAATTTTGGTCAATGGGAGAAAAAAGTTAAGATTTTAATCACTGTTTTAAAAGCAGATTTTCCAGCAAAAAAGCAGACAATAAAGTGCTTTTCGCTGGATTTCTTGCGGGAATATGGCAACAACTTTCATCCGCCCCTAGTAGTGAAGATAGTAAAAATGTAGGAAAGTGTATCAGAAGTGCATTAAATAGGTAAATAATCTTAGGCAAAAATATCATTTTCACTGTGCTAATTTTCCCAAACCAAGATAATGGAAGAGTGGACCAATCCTTCTATTCCAGAGCTATGTAATCAAGAAGTGGACTAAGATTGATCTCTGGAAGTGAGAATAAGTCAGGGGAAAGGTGGATGCCTAAATATTGTATAGAGGAGGATGCCCAACAGAATGGGAATTGGTGTGGAGAGAGTGAGTTGAAGTTTCCAGGAGATTAATATTTAACATTTCAGACTTAGTAAAGTTGAACTTAGCCTGTGATAAGAGACAAAAGGTATTAGGGTAGAAAAAGCAGGGGTAGGGAGCAGGCAGGATCTTGTAAGAAGAAGAGAATATCTGTCACGGTTTGTTATGACTCTCAGACACAGAGTTAAGATAAAACACAACTTTATTGAAAAGTTTAATGGATACCCATGTGGGTAGCATACACATATAACATTTAATGTCAATACATAGTAGCAAGAGTAGTGGTATACGGAATGTAACACGGGCTCTACTGACCTTGCCAATACCGGGTAAGGAACCTTAGATGACACAAATGGAAAAGATTCTACCGGCCTTACCAATATACCGGGCAAGGCAGCCCTAGACTAGTAATGGAGAAAAGAAGGCTCTACCGGCCTTGCCAATATACCGGGCAAGGCAGCCTGGAGACTGGTACAACGAATAGTAATAGGGCTCTACCGGCCCTGCCAATATACCGGACAAGGCAGCCTGGAGACTGGTACAACAAATAGTAATAGGCTCTACTGGCCCTGCCAATATACCGGGCAAGGCAGCCTGGAGACTGGTACAACGAATAGTTATAGGCTTTACCGGCCTTGCCACTACCCGGAAAGGCAACCTTAAGTTGGTACAATGTGGAATAGATTCTGCCGGCCTTACCAATACCGGGCAAGGCAGTCTGGACTAGAACACAATCTCTACAGGTGCTGAGGAATACGCAGCAAGCAACCGGTTAATACGTGGAGCGAACCAGTACCCGTGTACTGGAGGAACAACAAGTCTACCGGTGCTGTCTAGGACTGAACAGCAACCGGCTATGCATGGAGTGAACCAGTACCTGCGTACTGGAGGAGGAAACTCACCGGTGCAACAAGCAGCCGGCTGAATGGAGTGAACCAGTACCCGCGTACTGGAGGTACCCAACCACCACCGGTGCTGTCAGATGATAATAAGCAGCCGGTTATACATGGAGCGAACCAGTACCCGCATACTGGAGTAACCTAGAACACCACCGGTGCTGTTAGATGATAGTAAGCAGCCGGTTATACATGGAGCGAATCAGTACCCGCGTACTGGAGAAACCAGAACTCTACCGGTGCAACAGCAGGTGGTTGTATGTGGAACAAACCAGTACCCATGTCCTGGAGAAACCTCGAACACCACCGGTGCTGTCAGATGATAGTAAGCAGCCGGTCATACATGGAGCGAACCAGTACCCTCGTACTGGGGAAACCTAGAACTTTACCGGTGAGACAGCAGCCGGTTGTATGTGGAGCGAACCAGTACCCGCGTACTGGAGATACCCAATCACCAACAGTGTTGACAGATGACAACGAGCAGCCGGTTATACATGGAGCGAACCAGTACCCGCGTACTGGAGTAACCTAGAACTCTACCGGTGCCACAGCAGCCGGTTAACATGGAGCAAACAGTACACGCGTACTGGAGTAACCAGAACTCTACCGGTGCCACAGCAGTCGGTTATACATGGAGCAAACCAGTACCCGTGTACTGGAGTAAGCCTAGAACTCTACCAGTGCAACAGCAGCCAGTGGAGCGAACCAGTAACCGCGTACTGGAGAGAGGAACAGTGAATGAAAATGTCGCCAGGGTGACTGAAGGAGACCAGCACACTGCAGGTGATCCAGGAGCAGGAACCCAGCCGAGGATGGACAGGAAACAGGTCTACGGGCAGTCAACCGGATCAGGAACGGTGGCAGGAAACAGCAGCAGGAACAGTAACCTCAACCGGATCAGGAATGGATACAGGAACCAGGGAACTGGTAAGAGGGAACTCTGGCGATCACAGACGAGCAGGAACAGAGAAATGGCCCAGGATACTCAATGCAAGTGCAAGCAGCATAGAGACAACATGAAAGGGCAACCAAAGGGTGCCCAAGCTCAGTTTAAATAGGCAACACAGGGTGGGCTGAAGGCAGGCAGCCAATGGAGAGCCCCCTACAGATAACTGACAAGGAAATGCAGCAATCACGAGCACCGTGATAATATCATCGGCATATGCTACTGTTTTGAAATTTGTGTTACCTATAGTTATTCTCCTGATCACCAGATGTCTACAAACCAGGTTAAGGAAGGGTTCAAGTGCTAGAATAAATGATAAAGGGGTAATGGACACCCCTGTCTTGTACCGTTGGTTATGTTGAAAGGATCAGAGCAGTAACCGTTGACTTTCACTCGAGCAGACTTATCGAATTCAGACCCATAAAACCCATTAACGTGCATGGGCCTAGGCTAATTTTATTGAATACCACTTCTAGGTATATCCAGTGGACTCGGTCGAAAGCCTTCTCGGCGTCTGTGCAAAGGAGAACCAAGGGGAGATGTTTGGATTTAGCATGGTGAATTAGAGAGATGGCTATAGAGGTGTTGTGTATCGCCTAGCGACCCGGAACAAAGCTACTTTGATTTGGATGTTTGAGGAGGGGGAGGTGTTGTCGGAGTCTAGTAGCAGGAATTTTACATAGATCTTGAGATCTACTTTTAGAAGCGAGATTGGTTGGTAACTGTTCCAAATGCCAGGACCTTCTCAGGCTTGAAGATAACCGCAATTTGAGCTTTGAGCATCTGCAAAATTATAAGCGACCCCTTAAGTAAGGAATTGAAGGTGGCTTGCATTCAGGGGAGTATAATTGTTTTAAAGGTGTGGTAATCAAGAGTGGAGAGACAAACTGGACCTGGGTTTTTGCCCAGTTTCATCGACTGTTAAGAGTCAACGACTTCTTGAACAGAGATCGGTGCCTCAGGTAGATCACTTATCTTCTGAGAAAGGGAGGAGACTTGAGCGTTGTCAAGGAAATGAGAATACTGCAAGTCCTCTATGGGTATTGTTGCATCTCGGTCAGGTTTTAGGTTATATAGAACATGATAATAAGACTGGAATGCTGTGGCAATGCCAGGGAAGGTACAAGCTAATGCGTCGGATGGGTATTTCGCACTGGCAATTGCACAGGATTGTCTGCGATGTCTGATCAATGAAGCGAGAGTCTTCCCGCATTTGTTGCCTTACAGATAATGTTTATACCTCTGCCACATGAAGGACTTGGCAAAAGTGTGTCGGAGTAGTAGTGAGTTAAGCTCATCTTTAAGGGAAAAGGGAAGGGGCAAGACAGAGCAGTACCATCTAAGTGTAGCAATGAATTTAATATGATCAGAAAAAGCAAATAAAACATAAAAGACGTTAAAATAATTTCAAATGTTATCCCTAAATAAAAGATATACAAAGATAAAAGATGAATTAAAATTGATTAAAAAGAACCAATAGTTTAAACATAATGATAATAAATGTCTAGTATCGGAGAAGATACAGAAGGCTACCAGATGAGAAGATATCCATGTTAGTTTATATGAAACATATAATAAGTTTAAGGCTTGTAGTACACACTTAATGTGTATTTGTAGTGTTATCGGTAGGGGCTTGCATGTGAGGCAAGACAGCAGAGAGTTACAACAGGATATTAAGAGTTCAAGTAGGTAATGGCCTCTTACGTTCAGTCAATGGTCAATTTGTGATCCTTAAAAAGTAAAGGTGGCCTCTTACTTTAATCACATGAAGAATCTGGTGTGTCTCATAAGTCAGAGGGATTCACTTTCTTTTTGCCTCCTCTCCTCTTTCCCCGTCTCCACTCCACAGTGGTACCGTGTATACTCCTTTGCTCTCCAGTCAGTGTTCAGATTACTCCGGTTATGGGCTGCAGACTTGTACTTCTACGCATTTCGGCTGTGACGTCTTCTTTTGGAAGTTGAATGGTGGCCAGTGTTACTTTTCCTACTTTTAAAGTATTATGTCTAATCATCAGCAGAGGGGGGTAAAGTTCAAAGGTGCAAGGTTGTTTTGCAAGGTATTAGATTAAAAAAGAATATCTGTTGAATATGTTGTAATTTGTTTTTGTATAAATGGAAGTATTATGTGTCGTGAATATGATTGTCTTGCTTTAATATATATAATTGTATTTCTTAGGTATATTGCTAATTCCTTTCCTACTATGGTGTTTTGAGAATACAATGTATTCCTTTCCTATTAAAATCTTTTGAAACATACATCTACAATTTCCTGTGTTAATTTGTTAATTTATCCGTTCATAGTGTTGTTACAAATCTTTAGCGTTAACCCTCTTGTTGCTGGATAAATTGTGCTCCAAATCGTACCACTAAGTCAATTTTACAGACTGAGAAGTGGAAGCATTGACCATTTAAGCGCTAAATACGATCCTTTCTTGTTAGGATCCTTAATGTGACACACATCTCTATGTTTTCTTGTCCTAATAGCAATTAGAATGATCGTAGTGTATTTTAGTAATTCATGTTTGATATTGTGAATCCATTACATTCACCCTTTTAGTGCTGGTAAGTTGGGTTCTTTTCAGTTAAATGTATGCTTTGATCCTCTAAGCGCTGTCGATTTTGCCTCCTTTCAGATGTATCTTTTTTAATTTCCTTGGCTTATTCTCGATATTCTTTCTTAGAAATCCTTTGGATGTTGTTTTTTTTCTATTTGAAGCTTTGATCTTCTAAATTTGTTAACTTAGCTCTTTGTATGCTAAGCGAGAAAAGCTATTTTTTTGGATAAATAGATACTTCTCTTCTTTGTTCGCTAATTTTATTTGAAGCTTTTTTTAGATGTGTAGTATACAGAGTCCACTTTTTCATTCATTTATTCAGACATTCTTTGAAAAGGAATTATTGTAGTAATAATGTTCTACAATATATTTCTTTGTGATGATTGTTCTAAAGCCTAAGGGGATGACTTGTTCTTATAGGAGAATATTGTAATATTTTATTTTGCTTCAAATATTTAAGGAGGTATTTTATTTACTTGGTTTATTTTCTTGTTGTTTCTATAGAGGTTAAAGGCATTTGGTGCTTGGTTGTAAAGACTGTATAAGAATGTATAAGAGTACTCTAATTCCTGAAAAAAATATAATAAGCATCTTCTTTAAGTTAGTATGAGCTTCTATTGGTATAGTTTTTAATTTTTTTAATTTTTTATAAAACATATCTCCTTCTTCAAATGAAAGGATGATTTCTTTTTATCATTATTTTTTTATATTTTTTATGTTTTATTTTATATTGTTTAAGTCATAGGGTATTTGTTGAAGCGCATAAGCTGAAAAAGATCTTGGTTATTTTTATTATTATGTATTTGCTGGGGGTCTTTTTGTAGACTCATTGTATATCAGTTTGAGAATATCTATAGTAACTTTGATTATCTTATGCACCATAAATCCAAATCCTCATTGAGACCATGTGGAGTTAGAGTATTTAATTTAAAAATCCAGTACACCTCCTGTTTTGCGAGCTTGGTGAATATGTCTCCTCCTCTTTTGTGGTGGGATTTCTTCTATAATAAGTAATTTCAAATGCTTCGGATTTTGGTCATGCTGGTTCATGAAGTGTCTTGCTATATTGTGCTTCATGTTTCCTTTAAGTGTATTTCTTTGATGTTCCATGAATCTTTCCTTAATACTTCTTGTTGTTCTGCCCACATATTGTAGACCACAGGGGCTCTCCAACATGTAGATGACATAGCTAGATGTACATTGTAGAAAAGCCTCTATTTGGAACTCGTCTCCTGTATGATGACTCATGAAGCTACCTTTTCTATGCTGTATGAAGTTACAAGTAGTTCATCTCCTGTGTCCACATCTGAAATTACCTTTGATTTCTGTATCATCGAATAAGATTTTTTTAGTTGATTGAATTTTTTTGTCTCTGTTCAAGTCACTTGGTGCTAGTTTATGTTTTAGTTATTTCAATTTGTGGTAGATCATTTCTGTCTTTGTGGGGATAATTGGTCCCAAAACTTTGTCTCCTTTCAAGATTGATTAATGTTTCTGTAGAATTTTTTCAATCTGAACTCCAGCTGCGTTGTATGTTGTAATGAAAGGCATTTCTACTGTTTTCCTTTTTCTCTGTTGTTTATTTGATTTCCAGAGTTCTTCTCTTGGTGTTAGCCATACTTTTTATAATGCCTCTTTCACTTTCCTTTCTTCATAACTTTTTCTAGGAATTTGTACTTAATTCTGTAGCTTGTTGAAGGAGTACATTATCTTCTGAACAGTTCCTTCTCAGTCTGTACAATTGACTTAGTGGTACGATTTGGAGCCACCTAGGATGGTGTGAGCTTGATTTGTGAATGTAACTATTTACATCAGCTTCTTTTTGTTGGGTTTTGGTGCCGATAGAGTTATGTTCAATGTGTATTGTAAGATCCAAGAATTCAATTTTTTCTTTACTGAAATTGGTGGTGAATTGCAGTCCTAGTTGACTCTCATTGAGTTGATTTAGAAAGTTCAATAATTATCACAGTGCCCATGTTTCCTTGTTTACGTTTTCCTGTCAGTTATCCTGTGTTATGCTCTCATTGGTTGCCCTGTGTTGAGCCCGTTCCAGAATGGCCTTTATATACTGGGCTCCTGCACCCACACAGTGCCCTTTTGTGGTGTTCCTGTACCAGTGCTAACTACTGATCAGAAGTTCCCAGTGTACCGACTTGGCCTGCCTGACTACTCTACAGTTCCTGCTTCTGTGTACCGACCCAGATTGCCTGATTACTCTTCAGTATCTGCTCCTGTGTACCGACCCGGCCTGGCTGACGTTCCTGCTCCCGTGTACCGACCCAGACCGGCTGACGTTCCTGCTCCTGTGTTCTGACCCGGCCTGGATGACGTTCCTTTTCCTGTGCACCGACCCGGCTTGATTGACGTTCCTGATTCCCTTGTCACCTCGGTGACATTCTTATCCAGTAGTCATTGGCTTGTTCTACGCCTCTGCTCCGGCAGGTGTCCAAGTTTTGTCTCAGTTACTGCTCCTACAGAGCGCCTCTGGCCTAGTCCTCCGCTACTGTCACACCAGTTGCAAGTGTTGCCTCCATGATTGCTCCGGTAAAGTGCCATTGGCTTGTCCTCCGCTACTGCCATACCGGTTGCAAGTGTTGCCTCCGTGATTTCTCTGGTAAAGTGCCATTGGCTTGTCCTCCGCTCCTGCCATACCGGTTGCAAGTGTTGCCTCTGTGATTGCTCCGGTAAAGTGCCTGTAACAGATCCTACCCGTTACTTGAGCCCTTGTCTGGCCCTAAGACTATTTATCCAAAGACTGTGGACATTTTGCCCTGGTTGTGCACTAACAAAGACTTTTGATAGACTTTATGTGAATGGGGCTAATGTACAAAACTGCCCTGCGTTAGACTGCTGACTTGGTTCCAAGGGAAGGGGCAGTGAGGGGTTAATTCTTTGAATGTGTTTTGAGACCCCCTGCTGTGTGTTAATCCATTCACACCCCTCAGTCTGTGAGTCACCTATTGCATAACCTGAAACTCTGTTGTCAGTCCTTTGTATTATATGTTGTGAGTTGATTACCTCTGTGAATGCTCCCATTGTGTCAGCCCTTACCATTTGCTGCTGGTTCCTTGTCTTATGTTTGGATTGTATTATCTTAGCCCCTCACCCTATTATATCTGGTTGGCCAGTGTATTCCAATGTAGTTGATCTATATAAATATGTGTGGTTTTCTACAATAAAGTCAGTCTTATTCTGAGTGAACAAGGAGTCCTGGAGTCTTGTATTGCTTATGGTCTAAAGTGTCCACTCTGATACCCATCTGTGCCAAGTATCCTGAATCGTCGACAGCCTGCTGCCAACTTCGTATGCTGTCAGGCGGTGACGTGGACTCCATCTTCTCATCCTTGTGTTCCTGCGACACCTTTCAGTGATCCTTTGACTGGGAGTAGAGGTCTCACTCTCTACTACCCGTGTTTCCCTGCTTCCAGCGATCCTGCGACTGTGGCTTAATCCTCCGTTACTGTAACACCGGTTGCAAGTGTTGCCTCTGTGATTGCTCCGGTAAAGTGCCATTGGCTTGTCCTCCGATACTGCCATACCAGTTGCATGTGCTGCCTCCGAGATTGCTCCGGTAAAGCACCATTGGTCTAGTTCTCCGTTACTGTCATACCGGTTGCAAGTGTGTGCCTCCGTGATTGCTCCAGTAGTGCTCTACTTTCTCAGTGGGACTGATAGCTCACGTTTGTGTGCTGACCTTGGCTTGTTAAAGTATCATTCCAGTACCTTCACATATGGGACTGTTTACCATCAGTGATGAACTTTAACTCCTGCAGTGCCGAAATCCTGGGAACCTACTTCTCTGCCTGACCTGTGTTAGTACAGACCGTTTGTACTTCTATGATGGACCTGTGTGGGCTTTGAATAAATTACCTGTCATGTGTCTGTACTATACTGTTGTATATTACAGGACCTGTGAGGGTTCTTACTGTATTATTGTATTCAATAAAACTGTGTTTTTATCCTAACCCTGTGTCTGTGAGTCAAACAAACCATTACAATAATCCTCTTTCTTCTCCTCTACAGATAATGAGCAAATCATCTATGTATCGGTCATATAAGACAAGGTTGCCCCAATGCGATCGTATAAGTATTTTTCCTCCCAGTATTACATAAAGAGGTTTGCAAAACTGGGGGCAAACCTTGTCCCCATGGTCGTCCTGCATATTTGTAAGAAGTATTGGTTTTGAAATAAGAAATAATTATGTTCCAATATGAATTTGATGGATTTAATGATGAACTCTTGTTGTACTATCAGCATAGTTGTATCCTTTTCCAAGTAGTAGTGTACTGCTTCCAATCCCAGTGTATGTTGTATTGATGTGTATAATGTACATACATCACAAGTAACTAGATAGTATTCTTCTTTCCGTTCTATTCCATGCAGTTTTTTAGAATGTGGGTTGAATCTTTAGTGAAAGACTGAGGCGACTGGACGTATTTTTGTAGGTGGTGATCAAGTAGTTGCAGTAAATCGCTGGTTAATTATCAGTTTTCTGAAATAATGGGCTGTCCAGGTGGGTTATTGATGTTTTTGTGAATCTTGGGTAAATCATAATAAATTGTGTTATTGGGAATTGTACTTTAAGAAACAAGTATTCATTCTGATTAACTATTTTCAGCTTGTATACCCGTTCTACTAATGCCAGATACTCCTTTTGGTAAGTTTCTGTTAGATTGTGTTCCAACTTCTGCTAGAAGGTATTGTCGTTCAGTATTCATTTAGGTAAGCTTCTTTGGTCTGGATGACAATGCCCCTGCTTTATCAGCTTCTTTGATTATTAGATCATTGTTGTCCATTAGAGTTTTTAGGCAATCTCCTTCCTTTCTTGTTAAGTTGGATTTATACTTCAATTCCTTTTTGCATAAATCGTTAATATCCTTCAGTACCAATTCCATAAAGGCCTCCACAAAGGGACCTCTCGAGATATGTGGATAAAATTGTGATGGTGATTTGAGGAAGTGTGTTGCATACTTGTTTTCTTTAGGGCTGTATTTTCTTCTCCTAATTGGAGGTTGGTCAGGATCTATAGTGTTTCTTGGTCTTTTTCTGTGAGTGTGTATGGTTCTTGTTTATCTTCTTTGATTGTAAAGTGACGTTTCAAAGTTATTTTTCTAATGAACTGGTGAAAATTGATAAAAATCTCGAAATGATTCAGCCAGCAAGTTGGTGCATACTTTAGACCTCTTTGGAGCAATTTTGTTTCTTCTTCTGTTAATTGGTGATCAGTAACGTTGAACACTCCTCTGTGTCCAGTTCCTGCTGGTTGGAGAGCTTTCTTTTTGTTAATCTTTCTTCCTCTTCTCTTTCCTCTCCTTCTTCTTCATGTCTTTTCCTTCTGTGGGGTGGTCTTGCTTGTTTCTTTTGATAACTTATCCACTCTTGCCATACCCAATGTTGAAATGGTTTCAGCTGACCTTGGAATAAAAAATGGTGCTTCTTATTAGTTTTTGGGCATGCTCCAAATTCTGGTTTGTCGTCTTTATTAGTGGGTCTGTTCTTTGTGGTTTCAATCTTTTAAATCTTTGTTTCATCTCTCATTTGATTTGGTGTTTTGAGTGGAATTCTTGGATATTGTGAGACTCCTCCATGTTTTTGGGGGTTTCTCCTATTTGATTTAAATATGTTTTTATGGTATATTGGTTTGGTGTTACTATGCTCAATTTTCCCTCAAGTTGTGGTAATGTTTTTGGTTGAGTTTCAGAGGTTTGCTCATTTCTTTCTATTATTCTCTGCTCTATTTTGTGTTGATCCATTTTGGGGCAGATTTCTCTAGTTTTTTGTGATATTAGTTCAGTGGGTTTGGATGAGCTTTCTCTAGGATTATTTTGGTGTAAATTGACTGATATATTGGGATTCTCATTTGATGATAATGTTCTTTGATTGGTTAGCTTAAATCAGTTTGTAGTAGTTCCCTCCTTATTCTGGTTGTCTTTTCTGTAGTTTCTATTGGATTTGTGTAATCTTGGATTTGAATTTGTTTGATGGTGTTGCTGATGATGGTGATACTGTCTTCCTTTCTTCCATGAGCAAATATTGTTTGAGGTGTAATCTTCATTATCCCTCTGTAGCTTCTTTTCCTTATGTGTAGCCAGCTCCTTTTTAAATTTTTCGACCTTAATATTAATTTCATTATCTAATTTTTTAAAATACATAGAATTCTTATAGGGTTCCATGTTTGTTTGCAGAATTTTAATGTCTTTGGTTAGTTGTTCCAGTTTCTTTTCCCTATATTTGATAATATGCTCCATTAGATTGAATGAGCATTGGTCCAGGGTATTTAACCATTTTCCATAAAATATACAGAAAAGAAAAAAAGAACAAAGAGGCGCTTCCTCGTGTGATATCGTCTACAAGCGATAGATTTCACCTCACCACCACCTTTGAAGTGATACTCACATACGATGATGCTGGGAAACACTTATGTGCAAACCAGCAAATGAGCCTAGGGATTGATAAAGCTGTCCCTCACACAGCTGAAAGGCACAGTCTTCGGCTTCTCCCCAGACAATCCTCCACTCACGAAGGGCCAGACATGCAAAACAAAGGACAAAAAAAGGAGGCGCCAAATAGTGCCCTATCAAAACTAGTATAGTCTCAATCGGTAAAAGATACTAATGCACTCACATGTATAAATGGCTATGTAAAGAGTACACAGCAATATTGCATACAGGGAATTCTTACCGTCCCTGTTCGGTATCACCAAGTTCTCTCCAGAATTGTAGATAATTCCAACGTGATGAAAACGACTCCACCGTAATGGAGATGTAGGGATATAAGTCCTTCTCCAAAAACCACAATAAAAGCAAAAAATAGATAATAAAAAAATAATAAAAAACTAAAAATAAAAATAAAAATAAAAAATGCTCCAAAAAGTCATGCAATGGAAAAAATAAATAAAATTTATTAAAATCAATACTCTTGCTAATAAACGTTTCGCTGCGCTTCGCGCTGCTTCATCAGTAACAGCAAGTATAACAAACAATTCTTACAGACTAAAACGGAGCATTCATTTAAAAAATCTGAAGTGAGCCTAATTGGCCGTCGCTGTAAACGGATCAACCCCCACAACAGAGTAGTTAACTCCTTATGAGCAAGCTAAAGATCACTAGAGACAGCCAAAAAGCGATCACTTCAAAAACCAACAAAAACAAAAGGAAAAACAAAAAACAATAAAATAAAATAAGACCAATAAGTACATATCCCAACAATACATGTATACACCACCTATACATAAAATAATATATAATAATATCGTGAAACTCTGGGTATGATCTCAGTCGGTAGACTACTAGTATCAAAGCGCCTATAGGGCAAACAACCCAATGAATCTATTAGATGAAAAAAGGATCCTAAAAGTAAACCGAAATGGTCATACACAGAAGGAGTAATACCCAAAAATCAATAAAATAGATATGAAACAGAGGTGCAAAATAGCTATTAATTACATAGTCACCACCAAATACCACTGTACATATCATAAGAGAAAGATTACCACTGAGTCTCCACCACCTCATTTAACCCATGAGGTCGAAGAGTATTGAGTCTGAAAATCCAATATGCTTCCCTACTGGCCAGACGTTGAAATCTATCTCTACATTGGGGATTGATTCTCTCTATCGGTAAAATTTGTATACCTTCCATATTCTTATTATGATGTTCTGCGACATGCTTTGACACACTATGTAAATCAAATCCCACGCCAATGTTCCTCCTATGTTGTCCGAACCGCGACCTCAAACATTGGGTCGTCCTTCCAACATATTGGATCTTACACTGGCAAGTGAGAAGATAGATCACATAGTTCGAACCACAATTCATAAATGTGTTAATATTAAAGGTTTCCTTAGTAGAAGTAGAGGAAAAACACGATGTCTGATGACCTATATATGTACAGGTCAGACACCTATTCCTCCCGCACTTAAAGGAACCCTTCAATATATCTTTACTAATTTCACCTGAGTTCTTAATAATACATTGTCCATTCTTATCCTTACTTTTCATTGTCCTTTTTCTTGTAGGGGCTAGAATGTTCTTCAACGTCGGTGCCCTACGATATACTAATTTAGGATGCTTAGGTACGATTTGGGATAATAAAGTATCATGAGAAAGAATTCTCTAATGACGTCTCAAAACTGCACTAATTTCTTTCGTCTTGTTATTATACTTCGTAATAAATGTCGGAAACTTTTCAAAGTCCTCTCTACTTGTTCCCTTAGCTGCCTTCTTAGTGGACCCTCCCTTATCACACTTGTTATTATTGTTTATAGAATGACTCCCAAACCAACCATCTTTTGCTCTAGTAAAAGCATTATTAATCAAATCCCTAGGGTAACTTTTCTCTAAAAAACGCTGTATCATTATCTCAGACTGTATCTCATAATCAGATACCTCTGTGCAGTTTCTAGCCAGTCTGCAGAATTGCCCATAGGGCACATTCTGCAGCCATCTCTTATAATGACAACTCTTATAACAAAGATAACTATTAACATCAACCTCCTTAAAGTAGGTCTTCGTTTTAATACAGGAACCACTATGGCCCCATAACATCAAATCCAAGAACTGTATTTGCTGATTATTAATAGTACTTGTAAACTTTATACCCCATCGGTTACCATTTAAGTATTCCACAAAAGAATTCACAAGGTTTTGATCACCCTGCCAAATTATAATAATATCATCTATATACCTATGATAGGCCACCAAGTTCGCGCCCAGCCACCGAGAACCGAAAACCATAGATCTTTCCAAATAGCCCATGAATAGGTTCGCATAGCTGGGCGCAAACTTGGTCCCCATCGCGCTCCCCTTAGTCTGTAGATAAATTTCCTGCTCATATTCAAAAAAATTGTGTTTCAAAATAAACTCAATAGATTTTAAAATAAACTCTATCTGACTGATTGGCATCAAACTGTCCTCCATAAGGAAGACCTTACATGCTTCTAAACCACCATCATGTGGAATATTAGAATATAAAGATACCACATCCAAAGTAACCCAGCAGTAATTGTCCTGCCAGGTGACCTCCCTCATAATATCCAAAATATGTGAGGTATCCTTGATATAGGCAGGCAGACTAACAACCAATTTCTGAAGATGATAGTCGATAAATGCCGACAGATTACAGGTCAGAGAGTCGATTCCTGATATGATTGGCCTGCCGGGAGGGTCCGACAGACTCTTATGAATTTTGGGGAGATGATAATATAATGACATTCTCGGATGAGAAATACAAATAAAATCTCTCTCGGACCGTCCGAGCAGGCCAGCCATGTAGGCATCATCCACCAAGGTAACAAGTTCCCTTTTGAACTGTACAGAGGGATCAGAATGCAGTCTGACATAATATTCCGTATCTGACAAAATGCGTAGTGCCTCTTTATGATAATCAACACTATTCTGTATAACTACTGCCCCCCCCTTATCAGCAGGTTTAATCATAATTCCAATATTAGATTCTAGGCTTTTCATCGCGCAGCGAAACGTTTATTAGCAAGAGTATTGATTTTAATAAATTTTATTTATTTTTTCCATTGCATGACTTTTTGGAGCATTTTTTATTTTTATTTTTAGTTTTTTATTATTTTTTTATTATCTATTTTTTGCTTTTATTGTGGTTTTTGGAGAAGGACTTATATCCCTACATCCATTACGGTGGAGTCGTTTTCATCACGTTGGAATTATCTACAATTCTGGAGAGAACTTGGTGATACCGAACAGGGACGGTAAGAATTCCCTGTATGCAATATTGCTGTGTACTGTTTACATAGCCATTTATACATGTGAGTAGTGTTGAGCGAGCACCCCGATGCTCGGGTGCTCGGGTGCTCTGACCGAGCACCCCCTGAGGCTCGAGTGCTCGGCCGAGCACCCGAGCCCCATTGAAATGAATGGGGCAACACCAGGCACCCCCTGCTCTGATGAGGGGAGGGTGCCTGGTCAATGCCCCCTTCATCTCCGCTATGCCCCCTTCATCTCAGAATGCCCACTTCAGCTCCGCAATGTCCCCCTTCAGCTCCGCTATGCCCCTCTTCCACAATGTGCCCCTTCATCTCCGCTATGCCCCTCTTCCACAATGTGCCCCTTCATCTCCGCTATGCCCCTCTTCCACAATGTCCCCCTTCATCTCCTCTATGCCATAGAGGAGATGAAGGGGGACATTGTGGAAGAGGGGCATAGCGGAGATGAAGGGGCACATTGTGGAAGAGGGGCATAGCGGAGATGAAGGGGCACATTGTGGAAGACGGGCATAGCGGAGATGAAGGGGGACATTGTGGAAGAGGGGCATAGAGTCTATGCCCCTCTTCCACAATGTCCCCCTTCATCTCCGCAATGCCCCCTTCATCTCCGCAATGCCCCCGTACCTCCAGTCCCTGGTGGTCCAGCGGAGCGTCTTCGGATCTGTGCCTCTTCCGGCACAGATCCCCGCCACCCGAACATGGCGGGAGAGCACATGGCGGTACTCGACGAGTACCGCCATGTGCCGAGCAGAGCGATGCTCGAGCCGATCCGAGCATCGGCCGAGCACGCTCGCTCATCACTACATGTGAGTGCATTAGTATCTTTTACCGATTGAGACTATACTAGTTTTGATAGGGCACTATTTGGCGCCTCCTTTTTTTGTCCTTTGTTTTGCATTTTCCATAAAATGTTATATCATCTTTACCAAATGCTGGTTACTTCATCAGTCTAAGACCCCTAGGAATTTGTTTAATTTCAACATATTTTTTGAAGGTCCTAGATTCCCACCAAAAACTAATTTCCTTTTGGAGGAGTTTCTCTATGGTGAAGAAATCGTTTTTAAAGTCATTGGTTGGATGTTCTTTTTTAGATACCCCTGTTTTTATTTAGAAATTCTATCATGAGTTTTTGTCATCTTAGGTCTCTATTTAGACATACAAATGCATCCATTGTGTTTTATTTAGCTCTTTTTATTTTATTTTCTATTTTTATCACATTAGGTTTTTTATTATTCTATTATTTTTTTATATGTATTCTTGTGTATGTTTGTGTAAAAAAGTGTTGTGCTTATCTGACCTAAACAGGATTTATTGGTTGTGTGAGTGGCTTTGTGCAGCTCAGTATAGTAGATACGTTCTAAAATATAAAATTAGAGCAACCTAGCCGATTAATTCTATACAGTCCTTAGATCAGTCTACAAATCAAAGACTGTAAAGAACACAACCCTTATATCAGTCTATACCACTGTTATATTGTTATAACCAAACAGGGAGCACTCCCTGATCTAAGGACTGTGGAGAGTTAATCAGCTAGGTAGCACTGTATACACTTTTCTTGTATTTTTATCTTTAAAGGAAGCTAGAGAAGATTTATCTTCAGAGAGTCATAAGCGTTTGTGTTGCAACTCAGTCTTGCAAATCTCCTGTAGCAAGGCATGTATTCTGTTCCATTTTTCCCACTTTTTTTGTGCACCAAATTTGATAAGGTGGCCGCGCTTTACGCACTTATGCTCTTCCCATAATATATGGTCTGGGGTATCTGAATCCTAGTTCAAAATAATTTGTCCATTGTGTCTCGAAGGAATCGTACCAAGGTTTTGTCCTTCTGGAGAAGTTCGTTAGGGCACCAAAGTCTGGGAAGGTCCGGGATATCTGCAATTGCAAGGGAGGCCGAGAGAGGGGAATGATCTGTCCATGAGGCAGTATCAAGTTTGGACTCTGATAGGTGATGTAGAAGAGATTGAGAAATAAAGAGATAATCAATTCTGCTGTATGAATTGTATGGGAATGAGTAGAAATTGTAGGCTTTATCCTTTGGGTGTAATGTTTGCCAGGAGTCAATCAGTTGAAAGTGTGCCAGTTGCTTGCAAACATAACGTAGCTGAGTAAGTTTAAATTGGTAGGAGCCTGAAGAACAGTCCACCTGGGGATCAAGGGCTAAGTTCAGATCTTGTCCAGTTATAATTGGAGCATCATAGAAATGATCAATAATATGGAAGAAAGGTGATAGGAAGGAGCTTTGATTGGAATTTGGGCCATAAACAGTGGCAAGTATTATGGGTTGGTTGTAGAGAAGACCTTTAAGAATTACGAATTGACCTTCTTCATCTGTCCTCATAGCTAAGAGTGACCAGGGAATGTAAGTCCTAAGAAGAATGCCTACACCTCTCTTCTTCTACTGGGCAAAGTCATTAATTAGCAATAGATGGAAAGTCCTCGCCAATTCACCTGAGATAGGAAGAGAAAAAAAGGGGGGGAGAAGGGGATGGAGGAGGAGAGGGGGGTGGGAAGGGGAAAGGCGGTCTCTTACAGTTTTGAAATGGAGCCCAAAACATCCATGCAGAGAGAATATTAACAAGAGTGTAAAGAAAAGCCTCAGGAAGAGGCACAGAAAGTGCTTGAATAAAGGCTGAGGAAGTGATATTGTAGGGGAGAGCAACAGGGTGTCCTGAACCATGAAGTGAGACAGAGACATTCAGGAAGATTGTAGAGGTGAATGTGAAGGAATATTGGAAGCCTTATAGTAAGAAAGGGGGAGGGAAAGAAGTAAAAGGGGATGGAGAAAAAGTTCAGCAGCTGGTGACCAAGCAGAGACACCAAGGGGACTCATGAGAACCACATACGTCAGCCTATAAACAGATACAAAGAAAGGGTGATATTAAAAGGGAAAGACCACCTATGACATGAAAACCTGTTGTCATTGTTGCATTGTGAGTATACTGAAACAGTTAAGAGTAGGTAAACCGAGAGCTCACAGCGGAAATCCAAAAGCTCTCCGCAGCACTCAGCAGGTTTGGGTTTGCTGCCGGAGGGGCCAGGCTAGTATGGTCAGAGAACTGTAGCAATGCACTGGCACAAGCATTATGAAATAATCGCAAAATAAATTGTAAGCAATATAATGGAGCGACATGGTAATACACAGGTTCAATCTCTCATATAGAACCAAGTCAAAATCAGGCACACATTCAGGAGGGAGAAAGTAAGCCTCCACACCAGGTAAGTCCTGAATAACAAACACATCATTATCTCATAGTGTAATGGTTTGTTCGACACACAGACACAGTAGGTTTGGATAAAACACAAGTTTATTAAACAATTAAGATCACAATAACCCTCACGGGTCCTGTAATATACACTTAATATAATACAGCCACTAAACAGGTTATACAGAGGTAAGTCCACACAGGTCCAGTATAAGTAAAGAGTCCATAGAACGATATACTGACACAGGTCAGGCAGATCTTGTGTGAGTTAATAGCAGACATGGAATGTTGATAGGCCCTTGTATGGTAAGGCCTTTTAAGGAGCTCCAACAGAGGTGAGAGCTTTAGTATGATTAACGCCCAAGAATATGCATACCAGACAATTGTGGACTGCCTTATCAGTAACGGAGGCTGAGCAACTTGAGCACTGCCATAGCAGTAACGGAGACTAGGCAATGTGAACACTGCCGTAGCAGTAATGGAGACTGAGTGATTTAACGGAGACTGAGTGACTTAGACACTGCCGTAGCAGTAATGGAGACCAGGCAACTTGAGCACTGCCGTAGCATTAACGGAGACTGAACCACGTAAGTGCTGCTTTAGCAGTAACGGAGACTAGGCAACTGGATACTGCCATAGCATTAACGGAGACTGAGCAACTGAGGCACTGCTGTGGCAGTAACGGAGACAGTAGCGGAGACTGAGCCACTTGAGCACTGCCGGAGCAGTAACGGAGAGTAGGCAACTGGACACTGCCGTGGCAGTAACAGAGACTAGGCAACTGGATACTGCCCTAGCATTAACAGAGACTTGAGCAGCCTGAGCACTGCCGTGCCAATAACGGAATCTGAGCAACTCGCCCTGAGAGGCACCCAACCTGGAATGGTTCCTAAGGCAGACCAATAGGAATGTCACCGGGGCAACATGGAGGCAACCGAGACCAAACTGCACAGCTGTCCACAGACAGCGGAGACTGGTCAGGGCGTGCAGAGGAGGCAGCAGCCCAACCAGGCGGAGTGACACAGAACAGGAACATAGAACAATCCAATTCGGTACATGGAGCAGGAACCTCAGCCAATCCAAGTTGGTACACGAAGCAGGAATGTCAGCCAATCCAAGTCGGTACACAGGAGATGAGAAGCAGAATGGTCAAGCAGTCCGGGTCGGTCACAGGCAGGAAACGAGATTCAGAGTAGTCAGGCAGGCCGGGTCGATACACTGAGAGCACACAATATTCAGGAACAAGCGCTGATACTGGAACACCACGAAAGGGCATCGGAGATGTGTCAGAACCCAGTATTTAAGGACAATACTGGGCGGGACAATCACAGTTCAGCCAATAGTTGTAAAGCAGGAGTGTAGACTGACAGAATATCACCGAATAGCACGGGCACCGTGATACATAGACAAGACATTAAGAAGTAAAACAGCCACATTTGGTCTTTAGTAAACCCTTTCTGCTAGTGTTTGGACTGCAAGAGATATAGTGCACATCGGTAAGTTGTAAATGAGCTGCTACTATGAAGGCAACTAAAAGAAAGTTTAGATGGCAATAGTATATCGCTCAAGTCTGGCAGAGGCTTGAACGGCCTGTCATTACCACTCACAGTAAGGGGAGTAAGGCACAATTTGTGACACCTAAGAGAGCCTATGAGGGTTCTCCAATCATGGTCGGAGAGATCAGGCAACAGCTTAATTGGGAGGGATGAGGCATGTCAGTGAAAAGGGGGAGTAGTATCTCCATATCAGAAAGTATTTCTAGAGTATATCCTAACCGAGTAAAAATATAAAGCATCATCACAACTTAAAGCCCTGAGTGAGATCTGGAAGCAGCACCATTCTGGGGGCTGGGCATTGAGGGGAGTTGTGGCCTGAGTTCTCGAGACTGATGTAAGAGTAAGGATGATCAACGGCTCACATAAGGAACAATGCAAGTGGTCATGAATGAGAGAAAACATAAATAATACTATTAAGCATACCTGCATTCATAGATAATTCACATCTCTGAGAGTAGATCTGTGATCTAAGTAGGGAGAGGAGGAGGTAATTGTGCATTGGAGTTGTGGCTTGTATGACTACCTCCTGCGTGCTCCGACCTGGCCCGGCTGACTTCCTGCTCCGAACATCGACTTCCAGCTTGTTCCAGTGACCTCCATTCCCGTTGTCGCCGCCGCGACATTCTCAACCGCTGCTGCCAGCCACCGTGTGACCACCTTGCCTGGTGTTGCCATTAATCAGTGCAGTGTACCGCTTTACTTGCAGAGCTGTGCGTGCCTCAGTGTGCCTCACTATACTTGCAGAGCCTCGTTTGCAGAGCCTCGTGTAAATGTGCATATTAACCCTAGCAGTGCTGCCTTGCTCTCGCTATCTCGATTCCCAGAATAGAGCCTCCTCCGTGGTGCTACGTCTGCTGAGTTGGCCGCTTACCGACGGCGACTCTATCCATTCCGTTGCAGAGTAGTTACTTATTGTGGGCTGGTTGGGCGCCATAGGCTCTCCCTTCTCGTTGTTTACTGGCCGATATCTATTATAGCAGAGTAGCGATAGAGAGAAGGCTTCAGCTCTGGCAGATTCCGTTGCATACGCCCGTGGGGGCTATTGGCTCTAGCACTACCACTACTGGTATCCGGTTAAGTCTGAGGAGGCTTAGGCAGCTCTTGCATTGCAGGCCGGTTTCCGTTACGCACGTGGGGGCTACACACACTTGTGCATGTCAACTATATTGTGCATTATCTCTTGTAACATATCAGTCTTCACTGTGTGTCTATTACAACCGCCACTAGAGGGCGATCGTTTGCATTATTTTTATTCTAATAAAATTGTGTTTTATTTCACATACTGGTTTGAGTGTCCTAAAAACCGTTACAAAATCCAAGCTAAAAGAGCACGTTTTAAATATAGCAACAGCGTAATATGAAAACATTACCTCATATGTCAAAAACTGCACTTCCTCCTCTACCAGCTCGTATCTTTATGTTACCCATCCTATACTTAGACTGTAAGCTCTACGAGACAGGGACCTTTTAGCCTAATACATACTCACCTGTTGTTCCCCTTATGATTGTGTTTATAAGCACTTAATCACTGCACTTATAGCACCCCTTCTATATCAAACGTAAACCGTAAAGCTCCAAGTACACTGCTTGGTGTTATATAAATAAAATATACAATACAATACAATATACAATGAAGGTTCCACTTGCCCCTACTAGCTCCACTGGTGCGCCTGAGGCAATAGCAGCACAATAAGAAGCCCCCAGTATATGTGGAGAAAAGAAGAAGTTGGCCAATAATTCTTCTTCACCTGCTCCTCCTCCAAAATCATGGGTGTGTTGTTACTAAAATATACATTTTTCCCTTGAGAGCAGAAACTGTGCATCACATTGGCAACTGCAATGCGCACAGTATGTATAGTAAATAACACCTGGGGGCACAACTGTATCCAAACACCATGACACCAGAAACAAAGTATTGCTGCTGTCATTATACCCCTTCTCACCCCGCTAAGGATATATGACAACTTGCTGACATTTTAATAGTAATGATGAACCCTCCCTGCCACCATCTTAGCATATTCTGCAAGATGGAATCTCCTCAGATGCCTCTTGATGCCCTGCTTCCGATTCTCCTCCACCACACTGCCATGTGTGCTCAGTGTACCACACAGTGTACAATGGGTGCACACAAACTGACTGTCATGGTTTGTTTTGACTCTCAGACATGGAGTAAGATAAAAATCAAACTTTATTGAAAAGTTTAATAAGAACCCTCACGGGTCCTGAACATACATATAAACGACATGCACAAAACAGGTTAAAACAGTAGCTTTTACAAAGATACAGTATGGTAGGCTCTACCGGCCCTGCCAATATACCGGGCAAGGCAGCCTATGGTATGGCACAACAATATGAATAAGGCTCTACCGGCCTTGCCAATATACCAGGCAAGGCAGCCTGATGGATGACACAATTGAGGAATAAGGCTCTACCGGCCTTGCCAATATACCGGGCAAGGCAGTCTGATGGATGACACAATTGAGGAATAAGGCTCTACCGGTCTTGCCAATATACCGGGCAAGGCAGTCTAGAGGATGGCACCACAATCTGAATGAGGCTCTAACGGCCTTGCCAATATACCGGGCAAGGCAGCCTAAATGTGACTGAAGGACAGCTCCACTAGTGCTGTAAGATTGGAAGCATCAGCATAAGATGGTACAGTGCAGCAAACCAGTATCACGTATAGGAAAACCAGGGAGGCCCTACTGGTGCTGTAAATAGAGGCAGCTAGCAACCGGTGATATGGAGTAAACCAGTACCGTGTACTGGACAACAGGAATGCCCTACCGGTGCTGTAATGTAGACAGCTAGCAACCGGTGATATGGAGTAAACCAGTACCGCGTACTGGACAACAGGAACGCCCTACCGGTGCTGTAATGGAGACAGCTAGCAACCGGTGATATGGAGTAAACCAGTACCGCGTACTGGACAACAGGAACGCCCTACCGGTGCAGTAATGGAAGCAGCTAGCAACCGGTGATATGGAGTAAACCAGTACCGTGTACTGGACAACACGGAAGCACTACAGGTGACTGTAATGATGGCAGCTAGCAACCAGTGATATGGAGTAAACCAGTACCACGTACTGGACAACACGGAAGGCCTACCGGTGCTGTAATGGAGGCAGCTAGCAACCGGTAATATAGAGTAAACCAGTACCGCGTACTGGACAACACAGAAGCCCTACCGGCGCTTGTAAAAATGGCAGCTAGCAACCGGTGTTATGGAGTAACCCAGTACCACGTGCTGGACAACAGGAACGCCCTACCGGTGCAATAATGGAGGCAGCAGCAACTGGTGATATGGAGTAAACCAGTACCGCGTACTGGACAACAGGAACGTCCTACCGGTGCAGTAATGGAAGCAGCTAGCCACCGGTGACATGGAGTAAACCAGTACCACGTACTGGACAACACGGAAGCCCTACCGGTGCTGTAATGGAGGCAGCTAGCAACCGGTGATATGGAGTAAACCAGTACCACGTACTGGACAACACGGAAGCCCTACCGGTGCTGTAATGGAGGCAGCTAGCAATCGGTGATACGGAGTAAACCAGTAGTCAGAATGTCGCCTAGGTGACCAGAGTCAAATGGAAGATGCCAGTCAGGATCCAGGAGCAGGAATGACAGTCAGGCCAGGACAGGATACTGGAACAGTCATGACAGCCAACCCCGGTCAGGAACAGGAGCAGGAACAACAGCTACACCGGATCAGGAACGGAAGCAGGAACATCAGCCAAAGCGGATCAGGAACAGAAGCAGGAACCACGCAGGAGTGGCACTGGCGTGTGGGTGAGACACTGACACTGGTATACGGTAGCTAAACAGGCCCAGAGGTACAGGTACAAAGGCAGGTGACTACTGACATAGAGACACCATGAAAGGGCAACCAAAGGATGACTCAGCCCAGTCTATTTAGGCAATACGGGGCGGGCAATAGACAGGTGGCCAATGGAGAGTTCACACACCTGAGAGACAGCAAAAGCCAGTAATCATGGGCACCGTGATAGTACCTCCCTCTCAAAGACCTCCCCTTCTGGAAGAGGGACCTGGTTTCTGGGGGTACTTGGAATGAAAAATTTGCAGTAATTTGGGAGCATGAAGGTCCTTACTATCCACCCAGGATCGATCCTCAGGACCATAACCCTTCCAATGTACCAAATACTGAAACTTTCCTCTAAATCTGCGAGAATCAGTAATACTCTGAACTTCGTACTCCTCTTGGCCCTCTACCTCTATAGGCCCTGGCACCACAGGGTTAGTGGTATAACGGTTGCATACAAGAGGTTTGAGGAGAGATACATGGAACACATTGTGATGGGCATGCACGCAGGGATATCCAAGGCATACGAAACAGGTTTAATTTTACAGATCACCCTGTACGGACCAATAAACCGGGGAGCCAATTTATTAGATGGGACTTGTAACTTGAGGTTTCTGGAGGATAGCCATACCCTGTCCCCAACCTGGAAAGAGACTGCTGGCAGCCGTCTACGATGGTGCTGATGATGCTGAAAAGACTGACTGAGTGCCCTTTGAACCTGTGCCCATGTGGAGCGGAGCTGCTCAATATGCTCATCCACAGCTGGAATCTGTTGAGACTGTAATGAATCCGGGAGCAAGCACAGCTGGAACCCGTAGTTGATAAGAAACGGGGAGCTTCCGGATGATGAGTTAACCGCACAGTTCCTGACGAACTCTGCCCACGGCAACAGGTCGGCCCAGTTATCATGATGGTCAGTAACAAAACAGTGCAGGAACTGCTCCAGTCCCTGAATGGCACTCTCAGCAGCCCCATTGGTCTGGGGGTGGTATGCGGAAAAAAAAGGACGATTGGATGCCCATCAGTTCACAAAAGGCTCTCCAAAATCTGGACACGAACTGTCTCCCCTGGTCGGACACCAGAACTCTAGGTAGGCCATGGAGAGGTACAAAATGAGCCATTTTAGAAAACCTGTCCACCACCATAAGTATGAAGGAATATCCCCTAGACACTGGCAACTCTCCCATAAAATCGATAGAAACGTGAGACCAGGGACGTTCGCCATTGGGTACTGGTTGAAGTAGGCCAACAGGGAGGTGTCTAGAGGTCTTGGCACGAGCACAGGTGGCACAGGCATTGGTAAATTCAGCACAATCTGCCCTCATAGAGGGCCACCAGAAAACTTGAGAGTGACCATATTAATTGATCCCTACCAATATGCCCAACAGCTTTAGAGGAGTGGTAGGTTTCAAGTAATCTAGTGCGGAATGGCTCATCAACATAACACTTGCCCACTGGGGTTTTTGGGGGAGCAGTAGCCTGGGTGGCCAGAATCTCTTCTCCCAGTGGCGAAGTGATACTAGTACGTAATGTTGCCAATATACGTGTCACGGTTTATTTTGACTCTCAGACACAGAGTTAAGATAAAAACACAACTTTATTGAAAGTTTAAAAAGAACCCAGGTTTGGCATACATATATAATAACACGTGATTGTACAATGCAATAGTGAATAGTAGTACAGTGAATAATAGAAAGGCTCTACCGGCCTTGCCAATACCGGATAAGGCAACCTAAAGACTGGCACAATATGGAGATAGGTTCTACCGGCCTTACCAATTTACCGGACAAGGCAGCCTTGAGACTGGCACAATGAGAGAGGAGGCTCTACCGGCCTTGCCAATATACCGGGCAAGGCAGCCTTGAGACTGGCACAATGAGAGAGGAGGCTCTACCGGCCCTGCCAATATATTGGGCAAGGCAACCTCGCTGGGCCCAGAGACCTGCAAGTACTGGTGCATAAGCGGAGATGGCCTCAGCGACTAGAATATAGGTGGAGTAAACCAGTCGCCTATACTGGGCACACAGAGGCCTTGCTGGGGTTGTATAGGTGTCAACGAGCGCCCAGTAATGATGGAGCAAATCAGTACCCGTGTACTGGACCAAATAAGACACGGCTGGTTCTAAATGGATACTGAGAGGAACCGGTTATATATGGAGCAAACCAGTACCCGCGTACTGGACTACACAAGACTCTACCGGTGCTGTATGGAACGCAGCATGCAACCGGTTTATACGTGGAGCGAACCAGTACCCACGTACTGGACTACACAAGACTCTACTGGTGCTGTATGGAACGCAGCAAGCAACCGGTTATATATGGAGCGAACCAGTACCCGCGTACTGGACTGCACAAGTCACTGAATGATAAGAATGTCGCCCAAGGCGACATGAAGGAGGAGACACTCTGCACGTGATGTAGAAGCAGGAACACAGCCAGGTCAGGACAGGAAACAGGAACAGTAACGGCAGCCAACCGGATCAGGAATGGCAGCAGGAACAACAGCCCAAACCGGATCAGGAACAGAGGCAGGAACCAAGACACCGAGGAATCTGTCAGGCAGGTACACAGGCGATCTCTGGAGCGTAGTAGAAACAGTCATGGCCCAGGAAGCTCAGGAAACAGTGCAGGTGCTAGCGACATACAGACACCACGAAAGGGCAACCAAAGGGTGCCCAAGCCCAGTCTATATAGGCAATACAGGGCGGGCTGAAGACAGGCAGCCAATGGAGAGCCCAATCAGATAACTGACAGGAAAAGGCAGCAATCACGGGCACTGTGATAATACGATCAGGCTGTATAATAGGTACTGGGACCTCGCTCCTGTCGGTCTCAGGCTCAAATTGTCTAGAAAGGGCATAAGCCCTAACGTTCTTGGAACCCGGCAAGTAAGATACAATAAAATTAAATCAGGAAAGGAACAACACCCATCTGGCCTGACGAGAAGACAATCTTTTAGCTTCTGATAGATAAGTCAGATTTTTATGGTCAGTAAGAATCAATACAGGATTTCTAGTGCCTTCCAATAAATGACTCCACTCCTTAAGAGTGAGAATGATAGCCAGTAGTTCTCTGTCACCTATCTCATAGTGGCTCTGGGCAACAGACAATTTCTTTGAGAAAAACCCACATGGTCTGAGAGTACTCCCTTTTTCTGGTTGTTGAGAGAGTACTGCCCCAACCCCAATCTCTGAGGCATCGACAGCCAACGTAAATGGGAGAGCTTGGTTGGGGTGGGATAACACTGGAGCAGCTGCAAAGGCAGATTTCAATGTCTCAAAAGCACATTCAGCTGCCTTAGACCATTGTGAAGGATTAGCACCCTTATGAGTAAGGTCAGACAATGGTTTAACAATCGTGGAAAAGTTCTTAATAAACTTTCTGTAATAATTAGCGAAGCCCAGAAATCACTGAATCGCTTTTAAGCCTTTCGGCCGTGGCCATTGCAAAACTGCTGCAAGTTTCTCCTGATCCATGGCAATACCCTCCTTGGCAATTACAAACCCCAAAAAGGACACACTGGATCTATGAAACTCGCATTTTTCCAATTTGCAATACAATTTGTTCTTACGTAGGCGGAGTAACACTTCTGACACATCCTTGATGTGTTTTGACAAGTCATCTGAGTGAATAAGTATATTGTCCAGGTAAACTACCACACAGGACTGCAGCATATCCCTGAGGATATCATTAATTAGTTCTTGGAACACTGTGGATGCATTACAGAGACCAAACGGCATCACTAGATATTCATAGTGCCCAGATCTAGTGTTAAAAGCCGTTTTCCACTCATCACCAGCTCTGATCCGAATCAGGTTATAAGCTGCACGTAGGTCCAATTTTGTGAAAATTGAGGAACCTTTTAACCTGTCAAATAGTTGACAGTGGTAGATGAGTGGTATTGGATACACATTCTTAGGCATCAACTTGTTTAGGCCACGGTAATCAATGCACGGTCTTAACTCGACATTCTTTTTCTTCACAAAAAAGAACCCAGCCCCAGCCGGCGAGGTGGATTTCCTGATGATCTCTCTTTTGAGGGCATCTGAAATATATTCCTCCATAGCTTGGTTCTCCTGACAAAACAAAGGATATATACATCCCCTAGGGGGCACCACCCCCAGGGGCAGCTCAATTGCACAATCATAGGACCTGTGCTGAGGCAGGGTGCCAGCCTCCCCCTTACTGAAAACATCACTGAATTGTTGGTACTCGTCTGACAATGAAGGGGAGGCGCACAGAATCTTAACCGGGTGAGACACACAATGCTCCATACAATATTGGACCAGGCAGAAATCTCACACTTTTGCCAGTCAAACTGAGGATTATGCAATTGCAACCAAGGGAAACCCAGAATGACTGCATAGTGAGGAGAACTGATTATCTGAAGCAGCTGTTCCTCTTTATGAAGTGCCCCAATAGTCATAGGAAGTGGCATTGTTTCAAACGTAACCTGGGCAGGTTCAGTGGTCTGCCGTCAATAGCCTCAATAGCCAGAGGAGATTCTCTTTCAACCAGTGGAATCTTGTGCCGTTCAGCAAAGGCATTATCCATAAAATATCCAGCTGCACCGGAATCAATCAGGGCCAGAACCTCCACTGAGCGATCTGCCCACGAGAGTACCACCTAGATGGTGGGTTTCTGAATGTTTAAACCTGGGGATGGATGAACATCACCTAGGGCCTGTCCTCCAAGGTACCCTAGGTGCGTTCGTTTCCCGGACGTACGGGACAGGTTCTTAGCAAGTGCCCAGTTTTACCACAGTATAAACATAACCCCTCCCTCCTACGATGTGCTCTTTCCTCTTTGGTTAACCTGGTAAAGCCTAATTGCATAGGTTCACCAGGTTCCCATGCATGGTCATTGGATTTAGGCAACGAGGGAGGGATGGGTTGGGCAAAATGTACTGCTAGGCCCAGTGCTTTTTGATCGTACCCTACGGTCCTTAGCCATATGCCTTTCACGGATCCGAGTGTCAATTAGAATTGCATAATCAATATATTCGTTCAGATCATTAGGCAACTCTCCTGCTGCAGTTTCATCTTTGATATAATCGCCCAGACCTTGAGCAAAGGCAGCAAGCAACGCCTCATTGTTCCAACCTACCTCTGCTGCTAGTGTACGGAATTCTATGTCATACTCGCCCACAGTCCGCTTGCCCTGTTGAATCTCCATTAGACGTTTAGCAGCAGAGGTGGCTCTACCAGGGATCTCGAATACTCTCCTAAATGTTTGCACAAATTCCCTGAAATTCTTTGTGCAAGGTTTCGCACTCTCCCATAAGGGATTGGCCCATGCCAGTGCTCGCCAATAAAGATATCATAAACCCAACTTTACTGTGATCATTGGGAAAGGCATGAGAGGTTAATTCTAGAAATATCTCAAGTTGATTGATAAACCCTCTGCACAGACTGGGTTCGCCATCATATCTGAGCGGCAATGGTGCAGAAGCGGTTAGCCCTTTGCCTGCAGCAGTCGAAACTGGGGAGACCACCGGACTTGAAATGGACTTATCAGTAAGTACTGTACACTCAAGAATAGTTTGAATGGCCAGTGCCAACTGATCCAAACGCTGCTCATGTATGTCCATCCTCCAATGGATGTTCTGGGTGTTACCTTCACTCTTACTGTCTGAGGTCATGGCCCTTTCGTACTGTCACGGTTTGTTTTGACTCTCAGACACAGAGTAAGATAAAAATCAAACTTTATTGAAAAGTTTAATAAGAACCCTCACGGGTCCTGAACATACATATAAACGACATGCACAAAACAGGTTAAAACAGTAGCTTTTACAAAGATACAGTATGGTAGGCTCTACCGGCCCTGCCAATATACCAGGCAAGGCAGCCTATGGTATGGCACAACAATATGAATAAGGCTCTACCGGCCTTGCCAATATACCAGGCAAGGCAGCCTGATGGATGACACAATTGAGGAATAAGGCTCTACCGGCCTTGCCAATATACCGGGCAAGGCAGCCTGAAGGATGGCACCACAATCTGAATGAGGCTCTAACGGCCTTGCCAATATACCGGGCAAGGCAGCCTAAATGTGACTGAAGGACAGCTCCACTAGTGCTGTAAGATTGGAAGCATCAGCATAAGATGGTACAGTGGAGCAAACCAGTATCACGTATAGGAAAACCAGGGAGGCCCTACTGGTGCTGTAAATGGAGGCAGCTAGCAACTGGTGATATGGAGTAAACCAGTACCGCGTACTGGACAACAGGAATGCCCTACTGGTGCTGTAATGTAGACAGCTAGCAACCGGTGATATGGAGTAAACCAGTACAGCGTACTGGACAACAGGAACGCCCTACCGGTGCTGTAATGGAGACAGCTAGCAACCGGTGATATGGAGTAAACCAGTACCACGTACTGGACAACAGGAATGCCCTACCGGTGCAATAACGGAGGCAGCAGCAACCGGTGACATGGAGTAAGCCAGTACCGCGTACTGGACAACAGGAATGCCCTACCGGTGCAGTAATGGAAGCAGCTAGCAACCGGTGATATGGAGTAAACTAGTACCACGTACTGGACAACACGGAAGCCCTACCGATGCTGTAATGGAGGCAGCTAGCAACTGGTGATATGGAGTAAACCAGTACCACCTACTGGACAACACGGAAGACCTACCGGTGCTTGTAAAGATGCCTGACCACATCATTGTCTCGTTCCTGACTGTGTACCGATTCGGATTGGCTGACGTTCCTGCTTCCTGTTCTGACCCGGCCCGGCTGACGTTCCTGCTCCGTGTACCGTCCCGGCGAGAGCGACGATCCTGCTCCGTGTACCGACCCGGCGAGTCTGAGGTTCCTGCTCCGTGTACCGACCCGGCTTGGCTGACGTTCCAGTGCTGTGTACCGAATCGACTTGGTGGTGGTTCCTGCCTTCCCTGTGCCCGGCTGGGCTTTACCGGACTGTTCCTGCTGCTGCCTGCCTGGCACCGTTTCCTCATTACTGGGCCTCCTTGTATTCCAGTACTCCGGTGGCCGGTTCTATTCTGCCCATGGGTCAGAGTCTCAGTGTGCCCCCACACCGTGCTGCAATCGCTTGGTCTATACGTGGTTCAGTTGAGCGCCTCCGGTGGTTGCCGTTATCCAGACCATAGCGTTATTAACCCCTTCGGGGGAAGTGCCTCGTTCCATTCCGTTGTGCGCTTCCGGTTGCCATCCATTTTATACTATCGCACATTAACCCTTGAGGGTAGTACATTCACACGGTGGTGGATAGTCTCGGTAGGGCCTCCGTTCTGGCACGAGCTTTGTCCAGTCATGTGTAGTCGTTGGTGGGTGGCCACCTTTGCATCCTCCATACAGGTGATCCTTGCCTGTTGTTTGCAGTCCTGTCACTGTCGCCTCCCACTGCCTATAGGCGACATTGGGCCTTCGTTATACTCTCACTTTGCCAGTGGCTCCACTGGCCACATTGGACTTTCATACACTGTATCAAACTAGTTTACCTGACCTGTGTCAGTATTGTGTGTGTTATCCATACTGGACCCGTGTGGGTTAACTGGCTTGTAACCTTTCCTGTGTCAGTCACTGCTGTTGTTACTGGACCCGTAAGGGTTACCTCATTCCTTGTGTGCTTTAATAAAATTATGTTTTACCAACATCTACCGTGTCTGAGTGTACTGAACCGTAACAACGAGGTGTATTGACAAAAGATGTAGTTACCCTAGAGCAAGAAGGTGATGGCGAGCTAGTTGTTTCGCTCCTCATTGAACCAGCCTCTGCCTAGGTTTCTTTTTTCTGTCCCCTTTTGATCTCTGCCTTGACTCTTGTTGCCTTTCTAGAGAGTCAGGGGTACAGCAACAGCGGTGCCTGATATCTGTGGTGGGTGTTTGGCTTTAATATGTTTGACATTAATGTCATGGTGTCTGTGTTTCATGTATTTTATCAGGGTGGTTGTGCCAAGGTGTGTTCCCCTCCTTTCCCATTTTCACTGACTTGTCACAAATTGTGCACAGTGTCGTTGGTGATGAATACACTGTGCCTGCCCCAAGAAAAAAACAGTCCATGACTTCAGGGCATAAGGATAGGGAACAGGTAGAGAAGAATGGCTTCTTTCTTCTTCTCCTCCACATTCCCCTACACTGTCTGGGGCAGAGAATGATGTTGCTGCTGTTGCTGCTACTACTTCAGAATCAGCACTGCAACTAGGACCAAGAGTATTGCTGCTGGCAAGTGGAACCTTTTCTAGTCCCACATCACTTGTTGACCCCATTCCTACTGTGTCCATGGTGGTCTGTGGCACACTAGCCTGCTCCTCAGCACCCTTGCAACTCAGCAGCAGCAGGAATTAGAGCAGTTGCAAATTCCACAAATGCCAAAAGCTCACTGCTGGTGATGGTGGTGATGCCCATCCTCATCCCTGTCTCCCATTCCTTCTCAGTTTGGGCTAAAATGGCCATCAATGTCTCTTCCACCCCAGCTTCTCCACCCTCATCATCACTACCATCACTTGTACCTACATGCTGCTGCTGCTCTATTACAAACGTCTCACTGCTGGCTGGAGGAGGTGACGAGAAATGTGACAGAGGGTCCCCTAATGTCACACTTGCCATTTTTGGTGAAGTGAAGAATCCAGACTGGCAGCAGTAGCAGCAAGCACAGGCAGCTGATCTGTGCTCCTGGTGGTGTTGGTGGTGGTGTTGCTGCACCTGCTATCCATCACTATTTCTGGCTTCTTTAGGATCATGTTCCACCTGGGCAATGCCACGGGTGCAAAGGGACTCCCAGGGTCAGGGGAATGGTGTGGACTCCCTTGAGCGCTAGTCTGGATGCTCTCATTTGCTTCCCCTACCAATCCCCAACACTAGACCCGCCGGCTGCCTCACCATCACTGTTACTACAAATACTACTACTAGCACCAACCACGTCAATTTCAGCCCCTGAGTCTTCCTCCTCACCGTCACTATTAATATGATGAATATGCCTCCTTCATTCCTAACACTGCTAGACCTTCTTAGTAGTAGTAGAACTAGCACTGGAGGGACTGCAAGGGGATGGCAAGTGTGACTTAGGGTCCCTTGCTGTCACACTTGGCATCATCATAATCCCCCCTTCTGAATATTGCAAGACACACTGGCAGCATTCACAGCACTGGTAGCAGCAGGGTCAGCATGTCTGACAGCAGGCACAGTACTGGTGGCAGCAGATTCAACACTGGCAGCAGGCACAGCACTGGGCAATAGGTTCAGCAGAGGCAGCAGGCACAGCATTGGTGGCAGCAGGGGCAGCACTGACAGCAGGCACAGCACTGGTGGCAGCACGGGCAGCATGTCTGACAGCAGGCACAGCACTAGTGGCAGCAGGGGCAGCATGTCTGACAATTAGGCACAGAAATGGTGGTAGCAGTAGCAGGGGCAGCATGTCTGACAGCAGGCACAGCACTAGTGGCAGCAGGGGCAGCACATCTGGCAGCAGGTACAGCAATGGTGGCAGCAGGGGCAGCAAGTCTGGCAGAAGGCACAGGCAGCTGACCTGTACTGCTCTCACTACTACCCTTTTCTTCCTCCCTTGACATTCATTTCCCCAAGATCCCTAGGGTGATTTAGGGGGACTGGCCAGCATTGGTTCTGTAGTGCTCACTTCCACCTCCTCCTCAGACTCAGTAAACACATAAGCGTCCTTCCAGTTCCTCCTTTTATTATTTTTAAACTTTTCCATAGTGATGGCAGTTACTATGAGCCTCAATTTTCAAAAAAGATAACAGCAGAACAGCAGAGCACATCTACCTCACTCTGTAGCTGCTTCTATTGTGTTTCACTTCCGCATATATGTCATGTTTTTATAGCAAATAAGCTAAAAACACATAAATTGAAAAAAATGGCAAAGAATTTTGGACAATGGATGAAAAATGCGAAGATTTTAATAACTGTTTTTAAAGCAGATTTTCCCATGATAAAGCTGACAACAATGTTGTTTTCGTGGATTTTCTCGCAGGAACATGACATTTCGCCCACCCCTACTAAAAAGGGCCTGAACCAAGATTAGAAGGTCTTGTGGTGCGATCGTTTCAGGCAAATTCTTAATCCTGATGTTAGAGTTTCGGTCTCTGTTTTCGAGATCATCATGCAGTTGCGTATGCTGTCTAGTGTCCCATTGTTCTGAGAATATTTGCTTGAGGAAGGTAGCAAGGTCAGCCACTACAGATTTTTCTTCTTACAAGCAAAAGAAGCGTTGACCAAGTTGAGTAACTTCAGATCTCAATGCGGTGAATTCCGTCATAAGTGTAGACTTAAACTCCTCCATGTAACTCCTCAGATCGTCTTCAGAGACAAGGCCAGCAAGCAAGCAGGATAGGTCGAATTTATTAAGTGGCATTCCATAGCCACTGGTTATCCGCCAAAGTTGTATCCAAAGATGAAGCTGTTACTACCAGAGTTTGTGAAACCACAGGCAGTCGTGGGATAGAACACAGTGAGTTTTCCCACTCTAGGGAAGGTGGAGTCTGCATAGAATGATGTGCTGGTCCTTGCGTAGTGGGATTGGGCCCCCGCATCATAAAGTACGTGATTCCTCCTGTGGGGTTTTGCATCTTGGGTTTTCTGCCTCTCATTTGTGTTGAGAAGGAAGGGAGGCACTCAGACAAAGGGTATTTGTGCAAGGGGTTTGGGCTCACCTATATAAACCCTACTCACCTGGCTCAGAGCTCTGTTAGTTTGTGACCAGCTCCATGTCTTGCCAGGCTGCACCCACTATATGCTTTAATTTTAAACACATTAAGGAACTGCTCAAATAAATGATAGATCAATGCCTGATTTAACCTGAAATATCATAACATTTATATTGAAAGGCCAAGCAAAAGACTCAAGATTTCTCATATAGTTCTAGTTTTATTGCATGGGTTTTATTAAAAAATGTTCAGAATGGGAATCACCACCACCATCAGTAATTAAATTCTGGAGTTTTCGGCAGCTGAAATTCCTGCTGCTGAGCAGGATGATGATTAACATGCTAGTGTGCCACTGAGAGGGTACTAGGACCGGTTTCAGTTGACACCACTACAGCAAGTCCTAGATGCAGTGTTGGTGCTGAGGCAGTGGCATCACCTGCCCCAGCCATTAAATGTGATTCTGGGAAAGAAAACAAAGGCCATTCGTTTTCACCTCTACACTCACAGAAATCATGGGTGTGGGAATATTTTCCCCTTGGGACAGGCACAATATATTCATCAGTGACTGCACTGTGCACTCTGTGTGACAAGGTAATGAAAAAAGGAAAAAGAAAGGTCACACCTTGGCACATCTGCTCTCATAAAGAACATGCAATATAGACACAATAGCATTTATGTTAAGCATTCCAAAGCCAAACCCCTAAAAAAAGAAACTGAGAGACACTGTCTCTGTGAACCTTGTCCCTCCCCAAGGGAACAAAGAACGGAGGTGAAAATCCAGGAGGAAGACAAGAGAAACCCAAGCCTAGAATTTCAATGATGAGGGCTACACCTGCATTGCCATCATCTTCTTGCACTAGGGTTTAAGTGCATGAAAATGTACCCATTGTTCCTGTCCTGGAACCCACAGGATCCTCTTTCTCCTCCTCTGGCATGCCACCTTTGGCAACAATACATTCCCACTAGCTGATAACAATTATGTAGATGTGAGGATCTGGCAGTCTGTGTGCACTCAGTGCACACTATGTGGTGCACTAACCACATATGGCAATGTGGTAGAGAGCAATAAAATGCAGGGTATCAGGGAGCATCTCCGGACATGCCATAAGATAAAGCTTGTGGCAGGGATGATTCATTATTTTATTAAGTATTCTTGTCATCATTGGAGGGGACCAAGGCCAGATTAACAGCAGTACTTGATTTCTTGGTTGAACTAAGCATCAAGTTGTTTGGTTTCGGCTGTGCTTGTTTCATAATATGAGCGCAAATGTGTAAATTGTTGTGATACTTCCCAGTCCTTCCCTTACTTCACAATGTCTGCTTATGTGCACTGCACAATATTCCTAAACATCCATGCTTTTGGAGGCGGTGCAGGAGGAGAAGCACATTTCACCAAATTCTTCTCTCTGGATGCACCTGAAGTATACTGGGGGGTTGTTATGGAGTTGCTGCTGCTGCTGAGGCAGCAGCAATTGGGCTAGGGTAAAATGGAAGCATCATCCACCTCCTGTCCTGTATCAGTGCTGATGATCCCAGTCTCATACAGCAGTCTAATCTGTCTGCTGCTTAGATGACTCAATGGCAGCAATGACAACAGTAGCAAATGCTAAAATGTCACAAGTGGCATTAACCACCACCATCTAGCACTGCTGGCACTAGGCCATTTTTTTTCAGGTCTTATTTTTTGCAAGCCTGCAAACACATTTTTTTCAAGGTTTGCTTTCTGAAAGTTTGAAGCCTGCAAACAATATTTCTTTTTTAGTGCTTTTTTTTTTTGCAAGCTTGGAAACAATTTTTTGTTTTAAGCCTGCAATTAATTGTTTTCCAACACTAGCCTTGCTGCTGTAATATTTTGAATGTTAACGTACAGTAAACCTGCAAAACACATGTTTTGAAGGCTTTTCTTTCCATAAGTCTGTTGCAATGCTAACCATTATTTTTAAAAAGATAATTAAAAATAAACAAAATAGAAATAATACTACACTGAATGTTGCAGATGTGCATGGTGATGGTGTGATTCATGTATACTGTGTATATATATATCATGATTAATAGGATGAATGCTAGACCAATTATTTGCATTATCATCTTTAAGTCCAATTTAAGCTTGCATTATTCTCAGATTATTGTGAAACATTAATCAGTGGTCATAGCAGTGGTCCCAACAACGGTAAATGCTAGAAACCCTTCCAGCATATCATGCTCAATGCTGCTGTTAGCAGTGCAAGTGCTGTGGGTTTCCCTTTCACATGTGTTTTTGTCCACATCTTCTGTCTGATACTCAGAAGGTATTAGATGGTTCATTTTTAGAAATTTAAGCCAACCACAATTACTGCTTGATAGTATTGTCCTAAAGTTATTTACAGTTATATATTCACACTGAAAACCTGCTTAGACTGCAAACTAAGGATTTCCCCTGCAGTATAATTAGTGCTAGCCACACACAGTTTTGTATCCCAGTAGTTAATGATGGTCATAATTTCTGCCTGGAATGTAAATCTCCTGCAAGTATGCTGTTACCATCTCACTTTCAATGGGACCACTCATTGGAGCTACATGGTGTTCATATGTATCTTTCATCAAGTCCCATAGAGATGTGATACTGCCACCACCACCACCACCACAAGCATCACCAATGTTAGCTCGATGCCCCTTAGTCACTTGACTTGCTTTGTGTGATAACAATGACGTGTTCAGAAATGGATGTTCTTGTTGATGTTGCTGTTGTTGCTGCTGCTGGTATAAAACCTTTGCTGACTTAATTTTCCCTGTGCTTTCTACCAGTTTGTTTGGCCCTAACTTTTTCTCTCTTATCTTCCACAATGAAAGCCTCCACTCAATCTATCTGCATATTATATTCTTTGATAGAATTTGATTTCTCAGAGAGCTGCTGCTGAATTGTCACACCTTGGCACAAATTGATCACGCTTTGGCAGAAATTCAGAAATCTTTTGTTTAAAGCAGGGGTCAGCAAAGTAGCAAGAATGTACTTCTTATCATTTTTAATGGACACTATGCAAGGTTCTTGCTCAAAGAATGCTAACATGTCTTTGCTGTCATTATTGAAAGATTTGTCAGCCATGCTCCTCATTTTTTTTCCACAGTAAAATATATCAGTGGGAGAGTTTTGCTAATACTTGCACCGAAAGACCAGGTAAAATGGGCACAGTTTATGCAGGCGATAGAGCCATTATCAACAGACACATAGCCAGCTTTCAAGGAGCACGACACAAGCCAAGCTAACGCCTGCTCTTTTTCTTTAACACATCTATGACTTTGTGGGATAGTGTCTCAAATTTTTCTGAACAAGTCATTGTTATCACACAAAGCAAGTCAAGTGGTGTGGTGTGCCAATGGTATGGGCTACTTCGCTGCTGTCCTTTAATTATATGGCCAGATACAGAGGCAAGATTATTGGCTCTGACCTAATGCTGCATGATGTTTCTGCCCACTGGTGAGTGGGAAAGCCAGTGAACAGTGACAATCATGTAGTCTGTACCCTGCCCACTTGTCCACATATCCGTTGTCAAGTGAATTTTCATGATGTTTCAAGCCCTTTGCCCACCACACTAACAAGTGGCTTGTACACTTGTAGCAATGCCATTCTTGAATAATAACTGTGTCCTGGGATATGCCAGCAGGGGGCAACACATGATATCAGTTCCTTAAAGGGATAGTAATACTTCGTTCTAACTTTATTTTATTTTTAGCATTATTAAAAAAACATGAAGAATGATATAAGTCTTATCTCTCAAACCTTTATGGTTTATGAGATATTCACAAGCAAAGTTTCCCCTCCCGCCCCTTTTACCTAGTGTAAGCAATCTCTTCTCAGATGTGGAATGCAGTCTATAGACCAGACAGATAACAGAAGGGGACACTCTTATTCCTATGAAAACAATGAAATCCCTGCCCCCCTTGACAAGCTTTTCAGGTTTTTCACATATCTTAATTGAAGATTGTCCCTCTCTGCAGTCTAACTGGGCACCTCCGTTCTGCTCTGGCTGAACAGTGTGACATCAGTAAAAGGGGCGGGAGGGGGACACTTTGGAGAGTGTTATTTCAATTCTGTCAGAGTTTTAGTTCCAGAGTAATCAAGAAAAACATTAGAAAATATTATTTCACTGAAAGAGTAGTAGAAACTTGGAACAAACTTCCAGCAGAGGTGGTTGATAAATCCACAGTAACACAGTTTAAACATGCCTGGGATAAACATGTATCTATCCTAAGATAACAATAAAGGAATACTAAAGGGCAGACTAGATGGACCAGGTGGTCTTTTTCTGCCGTCAATCTTCTATGTTTCTATGTTTCTATGTAATTCAATGACAGTCCAAATACTATGATGATTAATTAGAGCTGCTTTTATTATGAAACATTACTATCCCTTTAAAACCTCTGTTTTCTACAAAAGAATAATACAGCTTGTCAACTGCCAACGTTTTAACAACTTTGGCATTCTATAGGCAATCTTTGGATTGGCAACACATTGTAGGTAACTTTATTGCTTTATCGCTTTTTGCTCTAACAACAGGACTTTTGGAGGTGGTGGGGTGGTGGCATCATGTGTGCATACGCTATGACTCTTGCCATCACATCCAACAAACTCAAAGTCCTCTGTGTTTTGCATTTAAAGGACAGCAACAGGATCCACAGGTGTTATTTCAAATGAATTAGATCTTGGCACACTCGCTGACATTTCTACAGCACTACTATTATGTGCCCAAGGACCATGGGAATATTAAGAATTGCTTTTACTGCTGCTAGTCATGGCACCTCTGATATGTTGATGGTGTGTCTATTAGTGATGAGCGAGCATGCTCGGCCGAAGCTCGGTTCGGCTCGAGCATCGCTCTGCTCGGCACATGGCGGTACTCGTACGAGTACCGCATGTGCTCGCCCGCCATGTTCGGGTCTCCTCCCCGCACGTTTCGCAGCTGCTGCGCAGCCAATAAACGTGCGGGGAGGCTCTGACATCAGTGTAATGCCAGCAGCCATGTTGGCTGCTGGCATTACACTGATTGGCTGGCCAGAACCTGTGATCGGGTGCTGTATAGCACCCGACGCGCGAGTTCGGCTCATTCTTAGCCAGGGAGAGATGCGCTTAGGCAGGGAAAGTCAGTGTAGGGACAATAAAATTGTTGAAACTCTTTCAAGACCCAAAAGTCCTTTTTAGGACTGTTGTGTGTGGGGGCAGCATTTATATTTTGTTTGGGGGGGCACAATTTCCTTTTTTTTGTGGGGGGGATATTTGTAAGGTGACATATAATACTAGATGCACAGGAAGTCAGTGTAGGGAGAATAAAATTGTTGAAACTCTTTCAAGACCCAAAAGTCCTTTTTAGGACTGTTGTGTGTGGGGGCAGCATTTAATTTTTTTTGGGGGTGGCAGAATTTCATTTTTTTGTGGGGGGGGACATGTTCTAAGGTGACATTGTACTAGGTGCACAGGGACAAATATTTCACAGTGCAGTGACAAGCTGACATATTCTGTTAGGTGCACAGGGCCAATGGTTTTACAACGCAGCGACAAAAAGGGCCATTTTAAACGTGTGCCTAGCCATAGATTATTGTCACATTCTGTTTAGTGTGCAAATTCACAAATTAACGTCACATATTCCATTCACTGTGCCTAGCCGCAGATTAGCGTCACATTCTGTTTCGTGTGCCTAGCCGCAGATTAGCGTCACATTCTGTTTCGTGTGCCTAGCCGCAGATTAGCGTCACATATTGTTTAGTGTGCTTAGCCGCAGATTAACGTCACATATTGTTTAGTGTGCCTAGCCGCAGATTAGCGTCACATATTGTTTAGTATGCCTAGCCGCAGATTAGCGTCACATTCTGTTTCGTGTGCCTAGCCGCAGATTACCGCCATATATTCCGTTTAATATGAAGAAGGCGGGTAAAAAGGGACGGGGAAGTGGACGTGATCCTAATAGTTCAGGGCGCGGATCAGGACGCGTAGAAACTGTGCCTGGTGCCAGAGCACAAGAAAGAAAGACATCCACCATACCTAGCTTCATGTCTCAGTTTACAGGGCGTCGCAGGACATCACTCTCGAGGTCAGACCACTGCGAACAGGTGGTCGGTTGGATTTCAGCTGATACTGCTTCCAGTCGGTTAAGCACCACCCTGTCTTCCACCAAGTCCACTCTCACTAGCCAAGAGTCTGGTCAACATAATCCTCACCCTGATCATCCTTCCTCCCACCATAGAGGGTCTGGCCAAAGAAGTGATCCCACACTGGGATATAGTGAGGAGCTCTTCTCATCACCAATCCTTGATTTGAACCTCTCTCCAAGCACGCTTGCAGAGGAACATGAGATCTTGTGCCCTGATTCACAACCTCTAGAGGGTACCCAATCACAAGAAGATGACAGAGGGGAACGGCATTTAAGGTCAAAGGAAGTGGATGATGATGATGAGACACAGTTGCCATCAAATCAACCACCATTACTGCCTCAAGACCTTGATGAGGAGGATGATACACAGTTGTCAATGACTGAGGATGTGGTGGGATCAAGAAATGAGGAGGATGATCAGAGTGAGGAAGTGGAGGAGGACTTGGTGGACAATGAGGTCACTGACCCCACCTGGGAAGGTGGAAAGCCGAGCGATGACAGCAGTCCTGAGGGTGAGCCATCTGCAGCACCGCAACAGGCTGGAAGAGGCAGTGGTGTGGCTAAAGAAAGAAGGCGGACCGCACCAAACCGGCCCGCAAATGTTCCACGGAGCACCCCCTTGCGTAAATCTCCCTTGCCAAGGGCTAGGTGTTCCGTGGTATGGCGTTTTTTTAAGGAAAGTGCGGACGACAAAAGAATTGTAGTTTGCAACCTGTGCCACACCAGAATGAGCCGAGGCATGAACACTAGCAACCTCACCACCACCAGCATGATCCGACACATGGCATCCAAGCACCGTAATAAGTGGGAGGAACGCCCGGATCGCCAATCTGTGTCTGCAGGCCACACCACTGCCTCCTCTTCCCCTGTTTTCGGTGCCGGCCAATCGCCTGTCGAAGGCGCAGGCCCGCATACCTCCCGCCCTGCACCTGTACCATCTGAAGCACCATCAGCGACCACATCCACTTCCCTGTCCCAGCGCAGCGTCCAAATGTCGTTACCCCAGGCATTTGAGCGCAAGCGAAAATACCCAGCCACCCACCCACAGGCCATAGCACTAACCTCACACCTTTCCAAATTACTGGCCATCGAAATGCTGCCATTTAGGCTTGTGGACACTGAGTCCTTCCGCAGCCTGATGGCAGCAGCTGTCCCTCAGTACGCAGTCCCCAGCCGCCACTACTTTTCCCGGTGTGCCGTCCCCGCCTTACACCACCATGTGTCCCTTAACATCACCCGTGCCCTGACCAACGCAGTTACTGGGAAGGTCCACTTAACGACTGACACATGGACAAGTGCTTGTGGCCAGGGACGCTACATTTCCCTGACGGCACACTGGGTGAATGTCGTGGAGGCTGGGAGCGACTCGGACCCTGGGATGGCACAGGTGCTACCCACGCCGAGGATTGCGGGCCCTACCTCCATCAGGGTTTCCGCCAGCACCTACGTTATTGGCTCCTCCTCCTCCGTTTCCACCTCCGAATTCTCTGCGCGCAGCGCCACTCACCCATCAGCCGGTAGCTGGAAGCAGTGTAGCACTGCAGTGGGGAAGCGTCAACAGGCCGTGCTGAAGCTGATCTGCCTTGGGGACAAACAGCACACGGCCTCAGAGCTGTTGCAGGGGATTAGTCACCAGACCGAGCAGTGGCTCTCGCCACTCAACCTGCAACCAGGCATGGTTGTGTGTGATAATGGGCGTAACTTGGTGGCGGCTTTGGAGCTCGGCAAGCTCACACACGTACCATGCCTAGCGCATGTATTTAATTTAGTGGTTCAGCGATTTCTAAAAACCTACCCCAGTTTGCATGATCTCTTGACGAAGGTGCGCCGCGTGTGTGCACATTTCCGTAAGTCATCTACAGCTTCAGCCGGCCTGTTGATGCTGCAGCAGCGCTTACAATTGCCAGCTCACCGGCTGCTGTGTGACGTGAGCACGCGCTGGAACTCCACCTTCCACATGTTGGCCCGGCTTTGTGAGCAGCAGAGGGCAGTAGTGGAGTACCAGCTGTTACACGGTCGTCGCCTCTCCGTTCAACTTCCTCTAATCAGAAGTGAGGAGTGGGAATGGATGTCAGACCTCTGTGAGGTTTTACGCAATTTTGAGGAATCGACACAGATGGTGAGCGGCGATAACGCTATTATCAGTGTAACCATCCCACTTCTGTGTCTACTGAAACGCTCGCTGCTCACAATTAAAACCGACGCTTTGCATGTGGAAGAGGTGGAAATGGGGGAGGAAGAGCTTACACAAGGTGATAGCCAGAGCACCCTCACCTCGTCTTCTCAGCGACAATTGGAGGAGGCGGAGGAGGAGGAGGAGGAGGAAGACACGGTTGCCTCCGCTACAGAGGGTAGCCATGGAACTTTATTTCCATCTCTTCAGCGTGGGTGGGCAGAAGAGGAGGAAGAGGATGAGGAGATTGAGAGTCATCCTCCTGGTGAGGACAGCGAAATCTTGCCTGTTGGTACTCTGGCACACATGGCTGACTTTATGTTAGGCTGCCTTTCCCGTGACCCACGCGTTATACACATTTTAGACAACACGGATTACTGGGTGTTCACCCTTCTGGACCCCCGCTACAAAGAGAATTTCTCATCTCTCATTCCTCCGGTGGAGAGGACAAGCAAAATGGTGCAATACCAGAAGGTTCTTGTCGAAAAATTGCTCCAAAATTTTCCATCTGACAACGCTGGCGGCAGAGTACGTGCTACCTTGGCCAACCGAGAAGGGGAGAAAAGGGGAGCACACAGCAGTTCCGACAAAGGCAGGGCAACACTCTCCAAGGCGTGGGACACCTTCATGACACCCCGCCAGCACCCTCACCCTGATGCGCGGCCTAGTGTCACAAGGAGGGAAAAGTTTTGGAAGATGGTGAAGGAGTACGTAGCAGACCGTGTCAGCGTCCTCACTGATCCCTCTGTGCCTTACAACTACTGGGTGTCCAAGCTGGACACGTGGTATGAACTGGCACTCTACGCCTTGGAGGTGCTGGCCTGCCCTGCCGCCAGCGTTCTGTCTGAGCGGGTATTTAGTGCTGCTGGTGGCATCATAACAGATAAGCGTATCCGCCTTTCCACCGAAAATGCTGATAGGTTGACACTTATAAAAATGAACAAGGCCTGGATTTCCCCTGACTTCTCCACTCCACTGGAGGAAAGCCCCGGGTGAACACAAAGTCACTTTAGATATGTTATTTACAATGATGGGAATACTCTGTATTCCCATTCACCCCTTCCACCCAAAAAAAGGGTATATGGTTGACTCTTAATCTTCTCATCCTCCTCCTCCTCTTCCATATGCCCTGTGATATAATTTTTATATAGGGCCAGCTCACCAGCGGGCCCTGTGATATAATTTTTATATAGGGCCAGCTCACCAGCGGGCCCTGTTTGACAATTTTTGTATAGGTCAGCTCACCAGCGGGCCTTCTCATATAATGTTTTATTGGGTCAGCTCTCTAGCGGGCCCTCTCATATAATGTTTTTATAGCGTCAGCTCACTAGCGGGCCTTCGCATATAATGTTTAGGATGGTCAGCTCCGCAGCAGACCCTCACCCATAATGTTTTAGATGGTCGGCTCAGCAGCAGACCCTCATTCCTAATGTTTTAGATGGTCAGCTTAGCGGCATGCCCTCGCCCCTAATGTTTTAGAGGGTCACCAGCAGGCCATTAATCCTAATTTTTCAAGGGTGTGTATGATGCCCTCCTTTATGTGTAATAAAGGGTGTATTGGAGTGACATTTCAGTCTAATTTTTGGCAGCCCTTTCACTTAGTGCATAGGCTTTATGAGTGTTGGACCACTACCTGAACTATTGTACCACAATGTGAATGAGGCCCTCCATTTTGTGATATACAGGTTGTATCGGAGTGCCTCAGGTCCTCCCATTGAATTAAATAGGGCTGGGGTGTTCGACAGAGCAGAAGGTAGTTCTTGGCTTCATCCACTAAGTCACTTCGTCACTTTTACTCAATGGATCAGACCCCACTGTTCCGACTATAAATTTTGGACTTAACAAGGGCAAACGGACATGTTGTAAAACCTGTGGTAGCTGCGGCCTCCATTCCTGAATGCTGTACCTTACCCGGGCCATAACCACGTTGAACACCTGCTTTACGCTGCGCACGTTTCCCTCTTAATCATGGCCCCAGTTCTGAAAAATCGATGAAATTTTTTGCAGAATTTGCAGATGATATACAAGTAAATATACAGCAAATACTGTTTGGTAACAATTTTTCGCCTAAAATCGTTTTTATCTTCCTTTTTGTGTGTTTTACGGTCAGTCTGTAAAAATGGCGTACTACGGGCGAAACATCGTTCCCAGCAGCGACGTTGGAGTCCAAGATGCATCCAGACATCCTCCCTATGCTGTCCCTGAACCATTTCTGTGGTGTTTCCATCATTTTCTGACCTTTTCCTATGAACCAGGCACCCTCCCCTCATCAGAGCAGGGGGTGCCTGGTGTAATGCTCGAGTCATCCCATTGACTTCAATGGGGCTCGGGTGCTCGGCCGAGCACTCGAGCCTCCGGGGGCGCTCGGCCAGAACACCCGAGCATCGGGGTGCTCGATCATCACTAGTGTCTATCAAACAGACTCGTGGTTGTGCTTCAAGTGGGATTTCAATGACCATGTGCCTAAGTGTGATCCTGCTTCCCCCCTGCTCCCATGCCTCTTACACAGACAACAGATAGCAGCATGTTTAGCCTTTATATCATACTACTGTAACTAGATATTGCAATTGTACAACTAGTAGCTGTCAAAGCTCCCGATCTTCCAACAGCAGCAGGAGCACTCATCATAGCTAGGGTTGTGTATGTTGATGAGCTATGTTGCTGTGTGTAGCTGAATGGGGATTGGACTTGGATGGAGTGATTTTGCTACTGAAGGCTGACAGCATGATTGTGTATTTTTGGGCATCTTTACTTGTCCAGAGTCAGAATTTCCAATTGATTTTGCCAACACTTTATGAACAGGCACAGTGTTCCTTTTCAGTCGTAGAAGAGTTTTTTCCTTTCAGCTAACTTTCTGGCCATGTCATTATCTCTCTCACTCTCAACTTCATCTGTATCTGCATAAGAGGTGGATGCTGGAGGTATGTATACTAGATCAACATAATCACTCTCAGCAACAGCAGCCACTTCTTCCTTACTACTTTTATATCCTCTAGGCTTTTTTGAAGTCTCATACAATTTTATTTTACTTTTACCCTTAAAGTGATTTTCAGAACATTCTCCACTACCTTGAAGACTGGTGTTCTTTCCTCTCACTGTCAGGCATAGCAGTTAGAGGAACTGCTACACCCTCCTCCTCCATACCATCAACACTAGAATGTAACTCATTGTTAATTCAATCTCTTATTTGTTTTTTTAATACTGCTGGTGGTGGCGGAACTTTTGATGTCACTTTTACAAAAAGACTCCTCAGGAAGAGTAGAATCATCATCATTTATCACTCATGCTGCAGCAACCATGGCTGAGGTCAGTTTTTGGACTACCACTTTACTAACATGTCCCACTCCCTGCACTAGTCCTACTCCTTTCCCCCTTCTCCTGCTCCTAGCATTTGTTGGGCATTATTAAAGTAGTGTGGATTTTAATAATAAAGTACACAACAGAACTCTTTGCATGTGATGTCTTCCATTTACAAAATACTGTATCATATAAGTCTCTATCTCTGGTATCTGTAACAGTCAGCTTCAGTCACAACTCACATCATAATCCCTGTTCCTGCTACCTATCAGTCAAAATATTTTTGATATTTTTATTTTATTCTTTTGGATTAACTGCCCCTGTCACTGCACATAAAAAATCACTCCATGTGCAACTGCTTCTGCCCCTCTTTGCTTACAGCTAGTTTCAATAGAATTTCAGACGCTGCTTTCTTTCTCTTCCAATGTCACACTGGTATTCATTTTTTACAGTATGGGTTTAGGATATACCTTAGTCTGTATGCTAGTTCCTCTTCTTCTGGCTATTGTAGGAGTCAGTGTCAGTCATACTTGTCTGTCACTAATGTGTCAATCTGCAAATTGTTCTCAGTCAGTCTGTCACAGAGGCCAGTTTAGGAAGGACCTTGGATCATCTGCCTGTCTCAGTCTAACATGATTTTGGGGTATTTTGGTTAACTCTGTTTTCTCTGTTCACATTCCCACAGGTTCCCCTTACACAGAGAACAGATTTCCTGCCCACAAGACACCCTAAACTAAACTCCAACTCCCCATATTTGCCTATCTTCTCTAGCTCAAAAATTGCTGCTTTCACTCTCTAACAAATAGAGAATGACAAGATGAGAGAACCTTACAGCCCTTTTTATACTAGCCGGGTGAAAGAAAAAAAGGGAAACTTTCCACATTGGGAGGAAATTCATTCTTGCCATTCTTTTGAATGCATTGATCAAGTAGAAAAAAAGCAGAAAGTTGACACTTTTCATGAAAATTTTTAAGAACAGCGGTAAGCGACTTTTTCACCTGTTTCATTTTGAGGCACACACAGCCCTACTAAACAGGTCCTCAGCACATACTGAATCAATTAATTGGGAACTGGTCTTCATTCAAGACATTAAAATCCAATTTTTAAGTCAGTATCCGAAAACATAAGGGGTGCTCACATTTCAGTTCATATAGCTCAAATAAGCATAAAAATTGTACTAATTCCTTAAGAAAAGACCTTGATTTCAGTGAAACACAGTTTGTTTATTTTATTCTTTTTTAAATAAACAATCACTTTTTATTGGTACATTGTAATACTTGTTTATTATCTACCCTTCATTTATCCAACCCCATAACATGAGGTTACCATAAAGGGGTTGGGAATCCCCTCTTGCTTGAAGCCAGATTGTGCCTAGGCACTCACCAACCCGCTATACATGAAAGTATATTTATGCTTATTTGAGTTGAGATGAAAGGTGATCGCCCCCTGTTTCTGTTTTTTGATAATTCTTGCTGGTTGGTATTTCTGCTTTCGTAGGAATAGCTATTTTATTGAGGGGAGCAGTTGATTGGGAAACCTTTTGAATCTGTGTGTAGACAGAGCGAATACCCTCTACTTGTCTGATTGTCACTTGTCACATAAGTGGTTTAGTGGCCACTACATGTGTGAGTTGAAGGGGAGGGCTGGCCTGGGGGGTAGGGGGGGCAGTTGCACCCCAGGCTGGTCATAAATCTAGGGGGGTGGGCCGCTTCCTCACTCAGTTTCCCAGTTACTGCTGTAAATGGAGTTTTCACGAGTGTATCTTCACTTCAATTATAAGCTCTGTATTATCACTAGTGTACCACTATTTCAATTCTAAGCTCTGTGGTATGATTTGCCTTAACCTCTCGAGTGCCAGAGTACATAAGGCATGGCTCTGCAATGCTTTGCGTACCTATCTGGCACTCAGAGGGTTAATTCATAACATTAATGCAAGCTATAACATTAACAAAAGAGGTTGGGACATTAGGCTAATGCGATAGTAGAAATAGGCTGCTTAACCCCTTAAGTACCTTTGATGGTCCGGGCACATCATGGATTGGTGAGAACAAGGATCCATGACGTGCCAGGACCATCATGGAATTCAGGGCTCCCCGCGTGGCTGAACACCATTCGGGGATTCCTGAAAAGGATTTGCCCAAAAAAAAAAAAAATGGTCTGTGGTCCTTAAGTGCCAGACACATGCGCGCACAGCCGGTCCTTAAGCAGTTAATTGTACTTGCCCCCCAGGCCAAAGTTGCCAGCCATCCCCCGGTGAGTAGATTAGTGTATCTTGTTTATATTAGCATATGGATTTTATTACTCTATGAGGCACTATCTATTCTTTTTATGCCACTTAACTCAATAGGGATTTGGGGAATTTGTATTTGTTTCCTATGGTGCAGTTGGTTTACTCCATATTTCCTCCACTTCTTAATACATGAGCCTCAGTGTTTTATTTATTTCAGTGGTTTTGTGAGAAATATCTAACTGATACATCACTATCACATTCTGATTCTAGTACACAAACTCTTTATGTTAGACAAAACCATTTCCTAACATAAACACACTTTTATATATCTCAAGTAAAATCCTGGGATTTTGTGTATATCACAATTTCTAAGACATACTGCACCATATGTTGTGTACTCTCTGTTACAGTTTTAGAAAATTCACACATCTATCACCAAAAGTAAGAAAACCATTATAGACTGGTTCAACATGAATAGCAGGAAAGGGGTCAGCTGACTCCCCAAATGGTATACACATTGATGCACTTGTGTAATGCACTGTAACTGTTATAAGTTTCTGTGTCAAAGGCACACTAATGCCTGCTAATAATAACACCCCCACACTTACTCCCAAGACAAAAAAAATCCTTACTCCTTACGCCCATGACAAAAAAATATGTGAGTTTTGCCTTTGCTTGACAGGACATTAGACCTCAAACTCCACCCAGTGGACAGGTATGAGCCACAGAAGAGGAACTTGTGCAATGACAAAAGTTCAAAGGCTGGAAGCCTTGCTAGAAACTGTTGTATTCACCTCCATAATTATAACATCCAGAACTGATGTTATCTCTTAAACCAAGTCGCACGGGCAACATTAATAGTGGCCATCAGGATTTTCTGGTCATAGTAAAGCAAGTAGGCCCTTATTATTATGGGTGTGTTTCTTTAGTTTTGGAATGTTGTCCCTTGAAGGTGCTTTGCTGTTCTGTGTTGTGAGTTAGAAATTTTCAGTTGTAAATGACTGTTCAAGACAATAACCAATTAAAAGCAGCGTATCACTGCCCATTGTTAATACTACTACTCCTTGAGGATGATGTCCTGCCTTGGAACTGTACTCACACTGAGGAGCAGCTGTATGTGAAATTGACTATGCTGTGTTCCTGGTCCATCTCACAATAATATAGCTCAAGGCCAATGTCATATGTGTAAAAATTATTGAAACCCTTTGAATAAGCTCTGATATGGCACACTAGAACCATATGCACAAAGAAGTGTAGTAATTTGGGGACACACTAACTTCATCATCAGGAAAAATAGAGCTCCTCTCCAAGGTTTAATAGCTCCATTTATATCAATGGAAATGTGCATATGTTCTCTGTGGTCTATATAAGCAATACACTGTTCTGTAAAAAGTATATTGTCCCAGATAAGGAAATAACAAATAAAAAATCTAATTAAATAAACCAGAATCAAGCACTGTATTTTTTCTGCATTGTGAAGATTATTTATTTAATTATTTATTTCAGTGGTCTCCTCATGGAAAGTATGTACCACCACGGTCACATTTTGATTTTTCATAACAGACTCCATAGTTAGACACATAGCCATCCCGACAGAAACAGCCTGGAACACACAAATAGAAGCATGGATCTTCAGTGTAGCAGTTAGCACAAGTTTTAGGGCGGAGTGGGCCACACGGATTGTATTCTCTGTTATCACCTTTACATACACATCTGCCATCTGTCACCAAAAGTAAAGACAAATTAAAGAGTGATCCAATATGAAAGTTCAGTAATTAATACATTCATACAACTGAAAACAAGTTAATCTCTAAAATACAAAATGACATATACATTAGAGCACATGTGTAATGCATTTTAAGAGTGTTCTACAGATTTATATGAGCTAGATAACATTGCAGGTGATTAATGGCATCAGACGTTTTATATTTCAGGTTCCAACTGATAAAACCAGTGATAGAAGTCAATTATCATCTAAAATTGAATCTAGCCCTATGTGCATTCATAAGTTAAAGTTGATCTGTCACCCTAAGATACAATTAATTAGAACATTAAAACCTAACTATACTTTGTGCTATCCATTTATTGGAAATAGAAATAGTTTTTTAAGGAATGTATTTGTTGGTAGCACAGCGTATTAGTTTATGATAATGAATTTCTGTGGTGGGTCATTATACCTAACATTGTGCTATGAATGAACCTAGAGAAAGAGCTCAGACAGGAATTTCTAATACCACAGCGACCTCAACCAGAACTAATTAGTATAATGGGAAGGGAGGTAGCATATAGTACCGCTCTGCCCCACCAAAACCATAAACATTAATTTTTCAAAAACTATTTATTTTGCAGAAACATTGCTAGTACAACATATATTATATATGATAAGAAAGACGGTAAAACAGTACCAATTAACACATGTAGTATGATCATCAAAATATATCTCACCAAATGCTTCACGAGTCCCACTGGTTGCAAACTACCCATCAGACCTCCAGAACCTCTTAAATGCAACAACTGACAAAAGCAGGATAGCACTCCCAAACTCATAGGCAGATGATGATGGTAAAATCAACTTTATTAAGAACCAACAGTACAATACAGATGGACACCAACTGATTGCTCAGTGTCAGTCTGTATTGTACTGTTGGTTCATAATAAAGCTGATTTTATCATTGTCATCTGCCTACGATTATGGGAGTGCTATCCTGCTTTTGTCGGTTAGTACAACATATAGACAGATTTTTATTCTCACTTCAGCTTTGGAATTTCGTGTGTTGATGGTGATACTGAATTTAGAACATTTTAGCTGCAAGTGACAGTTGGGGATCAGACTGAGAGATGATGCTTACTAAAATAAAAAATAATGTAATGACTGCAGAGTAGTGTACAGTCTTTCTCCTAGCACTCCTTGACCTCAATACTATTATCAACACTTAAAAAAAACAGGCTTGTGTTTTTTTAAGTCAGGTTTTAGTAATAGTAGTAATTAGTGTAGTAATTATACGCACCACCAGTCCAAAAAAATCCCATAGGAAACAACTAAAAACAAAGTGCAAGTAGCATTCTCTTACCTACCTTCAGTATTACCACTAGTGATGAGCGAGCGTGCTCGGCCGATGCTCGGATCGGCTCGAGCATCGCTCTGCTCGGCACATGGCGGTACTCGTCGAGTACCGCCATGTGCTCTCCCGCCATGTTCGGGTGGCGGGGATCTGTGCCGGAAGAGGCACAGATCCGAAGACGCTCCGCTGGACCACCAGGGACTGGAGGTACGGGGGCATTGCGGAGATGAAGGGGGCATTGCGGAGATGAAGGGGGACATTGTGGAAGAGGGGCATAGACTCTATGCCCCTCTTCCACAATGTCCCCCTTCATCTCCGCTATGCCCGTCTTCCACAATGTGCCCCTTCATCTCCGCTATGCCCCTCTTCCACAATGTGCCCCTTCATCTCCGCTATGCCCCTCTTCCACAATGTCCCCCTTCATCTCCTCTATGGCATAGAGGAGATGAAGGGGGACATTGTGGAAGAGGGGCATAGCGGAGATGAAGGGGCACATTGTGGAAGAGGGGCATAGCGGAGATGAAGGGGCACATTGTGGAAGAGGGGCATAGCGGAGCTGAAGGGGGACATTGCGGAGCTGAAGGGGGCATTCGGAGATGAAGGGGGCATAGCGGAGATGAAGGGGGCATTGACCAGGCACCCTCCCCTCATCAGAGCAGGGGGTGCCTGGTGTTGCCCCATTCATTTCAATGGGGCTCGGGTGCTCGGCCGAGCACTCGAGCCTCAGGGGGTGCTCGGTCAGAGCACCCGAGCACCCGAGCATCGGGGTGCTCGCTCAACACTAATTACCACGTGTTTTGTGGTTACATTTTCTTTCTGTAATCCTGCGCCTCAGAGTTGAAGTGTAGAAGTCATAACAATGATTTCAAAACCATCTTTGTTCAAACAAAAGCAGTGCAGAATACAGTACAGAAATTTGACATAGAGTGCCCCCCTTCGACATATTAACCCCCTTTTCAAATACTACTTATAGTGCTTTCTTTCTCCATTTTAATTTGACATATATTGCTCCCATTCAACGTATTAACCCTGTCCCCCTTGATATTCAACTTATAATGCTCCCATGACTTTCTTTCTTCATTTAAATTCAACATTGTTTCTTATCCAATATTTTCGACATTCCCTCCTTGTATATGTATTGCATGATTAACCCGGTGAGTACCAGAGAGGTAGCAACCCATTGCAATGCGTTTGTTACCCCTCTGGTACTCAAAGCGTTAATAGGCAAGGTATGCTACTGCATACCTCGCCTATATATGTGTAATAAATGTTATTTTTATTATGTTTTTAATTGCAAGTAAAAAAAAAAGTTCAGACCTCAAAGGGGGGCATTAGGACCACTCCTGACACGCCCAGCATTGATCACCTATCCAGGAGGAAAGGTGATCAATGCAGGCGTCAATTGCTTGCATTTTCAGTAAAGACCATACAACATATGTGTAACATGTTATATGGGATTTCTTATTATTATTGTTATATTTATTTTAAATATATTGTTCAGACCTTGACGGGGTCATCAGTACCCCTCCTGACACCCCCCTAGCATGGATCACCATTTGACATTTTAACCCCCTCCCTTTGAAATTCGACTTACAGAGCTCCCATGACTTTCTTTCTCCATTTAAATTTGTCATTGTTTCTTTTTCAATTTTATTACGACAATATAACAATATATTTAAAATAAATATAACAATAATAATAATAAGAAAGCCCATATAACATGTTACACATATGTTGTATGGGCTTTACTGAAGATGCCAGCAATTGACGCCTGCATTGATCACCTATCCTACTGGATAGGAGATCAATGCTAGGGGTTTCAGGAGGGGTCCTATTAACCCTCTGAGTACCAGAGGGGTAGCAAACACATTGCAATGCGTTGCTACCTCTCTGGTACTCATTGGTAATCACTGGTTGCACATATACAATGAGGGCATGTTGAAAAAAAAATTGAAAAAGAAACAACATTGAATTTAAATGGAGAAAGAAAGTCATGGGAGAACTATAAGTCGAATTTCAAAGGGGGGGGGTTTAAATGTCAAATGTGAACAATATTTGTTGAATTAAAATGCTGAAAGAAAGCACTATAAGTCAAATTTCAAAAGGGAGGTTAATCTGTCGACAGGGGGCACTGTATGTCAGATTTCGATAATGTGTAGAACACATCTAACCCTAAACTTGATCTTTTTGTCTTCAAATGTACTCCTTTTTCCTTGGACTTTAGCATGTTTTTTAGGCGGTAGTTGAATAGAAGCAGACAGCACAATTTTTGTGCTGTTACGCCAGCTTTGTTTTACTGTGGTTCTGCAATAGAATACCAGTAAAACACTTGTTTGCAAAATATATGTTGCTTGTTTTTATTGTATCGCCGGTTTTAGCATGGGTAATATTATCAAGCGCCTTGGCTGAGATACATTAAAAGTCAACAAGGGCTCGGGATGGTAATGTTGTGTTGGATCTGTGTTGAAGGTACATTGCCAATATGCTCCCACAAACTTTTCTCATTCCTCCGCTCCCTATCACCACCATCTCCTTCTACCTCTCACAAAAAACCCTGCTGCTTCAAATCTCACTCCCACCTTATGTCCCTGTGCCTTTCTCTTTCTACTTGCTGCAGGTGACATCTCACCTAACCCAGGCCCCCCTTCCATTCTCTGTTGTACCGCAAAACCCATTCACACACCCAACATCCACAACCTGATAAACGTACCACGTCACCTAACCCCCCCCCCCATTGTTTTGGTCTCAGACACTGCCTCCACTGCTGTACTCTCACATGGAGGCCTTCAATTCACTCACCAAGGCCCGGCAACAGGCAGGGGGGTGGAGTATGCATCCTGCTGTCCCCTAACCACCCACTGTTCCCTCTCTCTCCTCCCCTTCATTTGAATCTCACACACTTCGCCTCTTCTGTCCCTTCACCTTGCATGATGCAGTCATATACAGGCCACCTGGTCCTACTGCACAATTCCTGGCTCCCTCACTTCATGTCCTCTGATGTACCTACTCTCATCCTGGGTGACTTCAACATCCCTATAGAAAATCATAACACCCCCCTGCCTTCAAACTCCTCTCCTTAACAACTTCCTTTGGCCTATCACAATGGACCAGCTCTCCCACGCACAGTGACTGTGACTCCCTTGACTTGATTTTCACTAACCTCTGCTCAGTATCTAACTTCTCTAATATTCCCTTTCCCCTCTCTGACCACCACCTCTTCACTGGTAACCTCAAAATACCACTCAAACCCATCCCTCGCTCCATGATCAAGAGCATGCAGAGAAATCTGCATACTCTTGACCCGCAACAATTTTCCACATCCCTGCAACCTCTTCTCAACCCCATCCTCACACTTGCTTGCCCAGAACAAACTACTGATCTCTACAACAGCACTCTCACAACAGCCCTTGACACAGCTGCACCTGCAACTCCACGTCACCCACGCACAACCCCACTACAACCCTGGCACACAAGACAAACGCGATACCTCCAAAGATGCTCACGCACTGTCGAAAGGCACTGGAGGAAATCACGCTCCACAGCTGACTTCATACACTACAAATTCATTCTCCATTCATATAGCTCTGCCCTCACCTTTGCCAAACAGTCATACTTTTCCTTTCTAGTTTCTAATCTTTCCACTAACCCAAAACCCCTCTTTTCAACCTTCAAAAAACAAGAAAAGCACACAGAGGGCGCCAATAGTGCTTATAACTGATGGACAAAGTGTCAATGATAAATCAAGATATTAAACTCACATTTAAAATTGGCCGCATGTATACTTATATATACACACACAGCTAAATACGCTTGCAGGGATATCTTACCGCCCCTGCTCGGTACTCTCTCAACGTTCACCGAATCCACTGTCCGTTTTAGATCCGTTTTCGATCACATACAAAAATCAGCCGCTCCAACGAAATCCAAAAAACAAGGATTTATTTGTAAAAAATAAATGTTCACAGAACTATTAAAAATACCCACTAAAAACGCGTTTCTCAGCGTTACAACGCTGCTTCATCAGTAATGTAGGTTATAAATACAATAGGTTCTATTGTAAATGTGAGTTTAATATCTTGATTTATAATTGACACTTTGTCCATCAGTTATAAGCACTATTGGCGCCCTCTGTGTGCTTTTCTTGTTTTTTGGGTATCCGGTCCCTCCGTGAGTGGAGGTGAAGAGTGGCAGCCATACTCTGAGGTGGAGAAAGCTGGCCAAGGGACAGCTCAAATATCCCTGAGTAATATTGCTGGTTTGCACATATGTGTATTTCTGGCATATAATTTTGTGAGTATTATTTCACAGGTGGCGGTGAGGTGTCCATTTACCACAAAGATATTACACTAGGAAGCGCTTCCTGTTTTTTTTCTTCTTTTCAACCTTCAACTCTCTTCTACAACCACCAACACAAACACCTTCCAAGAACTTCTCTGCACAAGATCTTGCCACCCACTTCAAGGACAAGATCGAATCTATCAGACATGACATTCCATTACTCCCACCCCCACCCAGCCAGCCCAGCCCTGTCACCTTTCCCGTATACACACTAAGCTTTTTCTCACCTGTCACCAAGAATGAAGTTTCCCTTCTCCTCACTCACTCAAACATAACCACATGCCCTCTTGAACCCATCCCGCCTCAACTCACTCAAGAACTGCACTCTCCTGATTTTCATCTTATGTCTGCAACCTCTCTTTCAGTGTTTCCTACTCTGGCTCCACTTCTCCACCCCTCCCTCCATCTATTGGAGTACCTCAAGGATCAGCCCTGGGACCCCTGCTCTTCTCAATCTACACTGCTTCCACTGGAAAACTAATAAACTCCTTTGGGTTTCACCATCATCTCTATGCTGATGATACTCAAATATATCTTTCCTCCCCTGACCTCTCCCCTTCCATCCTGTCCCGAGTATCTGACTGTCTGTCTGCTGTGTCTTCCTGGATGTTCTCCTGTCAACTCAAACATAACCTTGGCAAAACTGAACTAATTATCTTCCCTCCCTCCACAACCAGCCTCAACCCAGATATTACCCTCACCATTAACAATGCTACCATCACACCAACCCCTACAGCTCATTGCCTGGGGGTCACATTTGACACTGCCCTATCTTTCATTCCTCACATCCAGTCAATCTCCAAATCATGCCGCCTCCACCTCCGCAACATCTCTAGAATCCGACCCTTTCTCACACAAGACACTACCAAAATTCTAATCCAAACACTCATCATGTCCCGTCTTGACTACTGTAACTCATTACTAATTGGCCTTCCTCTCACCCGACTAACCCCACTACAGTCCATAATGAACTCTGCTGCAAGACTAATCTACCTCACTCATCGCTTTTCTGACACCAAACTCCTCTGGCAATCCCTACACTGGCTCCCATACAGAATAAAATTCAAAATTCTGGTGCTAACGTATAGAGCCCTCCCTAACACCGCACCACCCTATATTTCATCTCTCATTTCCAAATACACTCCCTCTCACCATCTTTGCTCTGCACATGACCTTCTGCTCTCCACAGCTCTTATCACACCCTCCCACTCCCTCCTACAGGACTTCTCCCATGCTACACCTCAACTCTGGAATTCCCTCCCCCACCCCATCAGACTCTCACCCAGCCTTCAAATCTTCAGACGCTCCCTGAAAACTCACCTCTTCAGGGAAACTACATCCATAAACTTTCACCAAGAATCGCCCCTTGCCTGGACCACTGTTCTCAACAGCACTTCTCACTCCCACCCACTGACTGGCAGTTCATGTGGCAGGAGGCACTTACACCCAATACCACTTACTCCTTCTGTGTCAAACCTACCTTCCTCTAGACTGTAAGCTCTCAGGAGTAGGGCCCTCTGATCCTTCTGTTCTCCACAGTATTATTTAATACCTTTGTGTGTCTATTCCTAATTGTAAAGCACTGCGGAATTAGTTGGTGCTATATAAATAAAGAATAATAATAGTAATAATAATAGATGGACATACAGACAGGTCATACAGACAGGATTACCTTGGCATATGGGGCACTGTTCCACTTCCACACACAAACCAGGGATTGTTGCGTGCAGCACATATCCCTCTTTGCAGAAACATCCATATTCACATCCTGGACACTCTATAGGTTCATAATAGTTGGTGCAGTTTATGGGGCATACGGGCCCACAGACGTATTCCATGTTCTCTGGACAATCTATGAGGACAAACAAAACACATTAACATTTTCAGTGCTGTACAGTAGGAATGTTAAACACTCAACATTTCCCTCTAAGGAAGATCATAAAAATGAGCGTTATTACCATGTGACATTTTCAAATAAACAAATGTGTTTTATTTAACCCTTTAAATTGCCAAATATGTGTCCATTGCATTGCTTTAGCACTCAAAGTGTTAACATTAATGTGTATAAAGAGAATGCAAGAAGGAAAATGGAGACCCATTTTCAATAAGAAACTATAGGGCTCATTTATCAAGCTAAAGCAGTGCAGTTCTGGGGAAAACCAGCTGAACCACCTTGATATAAATGGGGCTGTTAACTCCTTGAATGATAGAGAGGTCTTTAATGCCTTGTAAAGAACTGAAGACCACTCTAGCATTAAAGGAGCTAAAAGACCCATTTATAACAATTGGAATTTTCATTTCCCCCATGATGATTTTCCCCAGAATTACACCTCTTTGATTTGATGAATAATGTCCAGTTGGTGCAATTTACCACTCTAAAGAGGTGCAATTCTAGAGCAAACAAACTGCACCACAGGGGGGCAAATAACATTTCCTCAGATTCCCTCTGAGTAACATGGGGTTTTAATCACTAGAATGTTACAGAGAGAGTCACATGTCCCTTTTGGAGTGCCTTACATACACATTGTATTTACATGTATATGGTATACTTTGAAATTTGTTATGAGAAACCGAATAGCAAGGGTTTAATTAAAACATTACATTTTAAAAAGCCTAAGTTTGCAAAGCTAACAACAGTATTAAAGGGTATTCAGTGGGAAGTAATCTTCAAAGATAAAAATGCCCAAGAATCATTGAATTTGTTTAAAATGCTCCTTGACAAATATACACATCAATATATACCACCGGGGAATAAGCACAAGAGGGGTAAATTCAGACCATTGTGGGTTAATAATGAGTTTAAAGTGGAACTTTCACCCACTATAAAGTCCCCCTGCAATAATTAGGCAGGTAGCGACTAGCTTTATATGTTACCTCTGAAATATAGCTCATTATAAAGAAATTCTTTATGGTAGGAGACTGATGGTCAGGTTAGTGCAGTCTGTGCTCCTGCGCCATCAGTCCCTACCGGTTATCATGTGGCACACTGCAGTGCTTCTCAATGGAGACCGGGACTGACAGCGCAGGTGCGAAGACAAGATGTCTGTGCTGATACCTGGCTTCCGGTCTCCTACAATAAAGGATTTCTTTATAATGGTCTACATTTCAGAGGTAACATATATATTATAAAGCTAGTCGCTACCTGCTTAATTATTGCAGGGTGACTTTATAGTGGGTGAAAGTTCCACTTTCAGTCAGATAGGTCAGATGCATTATTTAAAAAAATATAAAGAATGCAATAAAATCTGCAAACATGCAATCAGGCTAGCTAAAACTGAAACTGAGAGAAGTACTGCAAAAGAGTGCAAGAAAAATCCTAGACAAATTTACAAGTATAATAATAAAAATATTAAGGTTGATATTGGTCCTTAGGTGAATTGAGTAGTGATGACAAGGCTATGGCTGACACCCTAAATACATTGTTTGTTTCTATATTTATATATATATAAAGGAAGCAACATTGACAGGCTAAGGGCAAATAGGCAAATCCAAATAATTTCCTCCATTATGTACATGGCTTACTGAGGACAAAGTCCAAAAGAGTCTGGAAAATGTTATGGTGAATAAAGAACCTGGACCTGATGTTATAAACCCAAGGGTGCTTAAAGGAGCAGTAAACTTTTATTTATGAAAACACATATTTTATAGAACATTTCCTGCTGAATAAAACAAGGTCACTCCCATCGCTGTCAGATGTTTTATTTAAAATTTATAACAGTTTAAATAATCAGGAAGTGAATTTACTGTGTTTACTTCCTGATAGTTCTAACTGACAGGAAGTGACAGGCAGTTTCTATCACATTCTATGGAGAACTGTATATCTCTGACTTTTCTGACTTTCCTCTCCATTAGAAGCTAACAGGAAATCTAATTAGAATTTGACCACTAGAGGGCACTGCTAATGTAAAAAAAACATGGGTTTAAACTGTAATAACTCCGGAAATATAAATATCTCAGCAGTGGGAGTATCCTTATCTTACACAATAGGAAAATCTCTACAATATATATTTTTTCATAAAAAAAGTTTACTGCTCCTTTAAGAAACTTATTTCAGTAATAGCAAGACCATTATGCTTAATATTAATTGATTCACTTTCATCAGGCATAGTGCCCTGTGATTGGAGGAAAGCTGATGTAATTCAATTTTTCAAAAAGGGGGCAAGAGACAAACCAGGAAATTATAGACCTGTGAGTTTGACTTCCATAGTGGGTAAGATATTAGAAGGGTTACTAACTGACAGTATTCAGAACTATGTGGAGGCAAACAATATTATTAGTAGGACTCATCATGGTTTTATGAAGACTAGATCATGCTAGACTAATTTACTTGCATTTTATGAAAGGGAAAGTAGTAATTTGGACAAGGGGATTGCTGTTGATGTAGTATACTTGGATTTTGCAAAAGCCTTTGATACAGTGCCCTACAACAGGTTACTGCATAAATTAAAAAAACTTTGGTTTGGGAGGTGATATCTGTATATGAATTGAGAACAGGTAAAATGATAGATGGCAGAGCGTTGTTGTAAATGGTCTGATCTGAGGGAATTAGAATTGAGGCTGCCCTTATATATGCACACCTCCCAGTCAATCAGCTTTGAGCGGCTGTGCTTTAAACTGATTGGCTGGGAGATGCGTAAGCATATCCCAGCCAATGGCTGTGAGAGAATTAGAAGTAAGGCTGCTCATATATAAGGGCAGCCTCAATTCTAATTCCCTCAAACCGGCGCAGGCATCGGCCAATGGTCAAGAAGAGGGGGGACTGTGGAGCATTATTCTGTCTTCACCGCTGCCTCAGTGGCCTCACACAGCAGCGGACACAGCGACAAATCTATGCTAAGTACCATTTTGGACATTTTACTTATGGCAATACGAATGGCTTGGGATAAATTTAACCCTTTGGGCCCCAGAGAGGTATGCAACGCATTGTTTTTCAATGCATTGCGTACCCTTCTGGCACTCAAGGGGTTAAACTATGCATTAGTGTGCCGCATATGTATGCTTTTTAACTTAAACTTTTTGCTTGTTTTACAGCAAGAAGACAGAAGAGACGAGAGAAGACAGAAGAGACAATAGAAGATAGAAGAAAGAATGGAGATAGAAGGAGACAGACAGTGGATGACAGGTAAGTGTAACACAGATTAGGTAACGATCAGTGCTCGACAATATGTCAGGCACCAATCGTTAGTTTTTTTTCCTTTGAAGTTCCCAAAACCGCTGTTATTTAGAGGCGTTTTGGGAACCTAACGTCCATTGTGCTTAATGACGGTAAGACATTTGAATATCAACCAAGACATTTTATTTTGTTGGTAGGTATCCATTTTGCCCTACCAACATTTCTTTACTCCAACATTTGGATCAAGCCCTTAGGGCTTGATCCAAATGTTGGCGTTGGCAGAAAAAACTGCCAACAGCAGTTTTGTATGTCAAGTAAGCAATGCAAATGTTCCCATTAGTAAGAAATAACAGCAGTTCTGAAACACACATCGCCTGTCTCCAAAACATCAAAATCTCACCCATAGAGGATAATGTACAAGCGAAGCCAAGAGCCATTCAAATGTTGGAGTTAGGGCTAACGTGAGTTAAACTGCAACATTTCACTCCAGAAATCTAACGTCTATTTTTTTTGAGAACATCACACAAGTCAGAGTAGACAACCACCGTCGCCAGTTCTGAACAGCATTCTCTGTGCTTCCCTAGGTCCATACCTTGCCTATTAACCCTTTGGGTACCAGAGGGGTAGAAAACATGCTAAGCAATGCTTTCCTACCTCTCTGGTACTCAAAGTGTTAAAAGTGTTGAATATTAGAGATTTGTCCACTACATGGAAGTCCCTGAGGTGGATGTGGATGGAGTTAGTATGTCGCATATATGCAAAATATGTGACATACTAAGGGGGGTAATGTCGAAGGGGGGCATTGTGTAGTGCTTGGTGTACTAGTTTTCTTTATTGTAACCCTTTGAATGCCACAGGGGTGAGCAGTGCACATCCCTATGGCATTCAAAGCTGTCCATGGTGCTGAAAGCCATCTCTGTGTTCCCCTACTGGCTGAGTAGGGAACCACAGAGAATGCTGCTCAGAACTGGCGACGGTGGTTTTGGATTTTCTGACTGAACTTTCTACTATGGAGTGCTGTGATTGGCTGTGGTGCTAGGTAACATTTTTATTGTGTGTTTTTAGGTAAGATTTTCTAAGCGACGCAAGTTTAAGGTTAACGTGTATTTTGCTGGTCATTGCTCGTTAGCCTCTCTGGGTAAGGAAGATTTGAATCTCACGTTACCCGGTCTTGTTTAACTCGTGAAGGCAGTTTTTTCTTCACGTTGGTTTTAACGCCAACATTTGGATCGAGCCCTTAGTGTGCTGTGTTCCAAAGAAAAGTAGAGTAATTCCGGGGCAAACCAAGTACGGCAAAGGGGAGGAAATGCCAGCTGATTTTAATTTGGCTTTAACTCCCTGAATGCTAGAGAGGTCTTCAATGTATTTCTTCAATGCCCACTAGCATTCAAGCTATTTAACCAATTTAGTGCTCGATCCAAATGTTAGCGTCAGCAGAAAAAACTGGCGACGGTGGTTTTTTATGTCAAGTATGCAATGCAAATGTTCCCACAAGTAAGAAATAACGGCAGTTTTGAAAACACGATGCTTGTCGCCAAAAGATCAAAATATCGCCCATTGAGGATAATGTAAAAGCTAAGCCCAGAGCCATTCAAATGTTGGAGTTACGGATAACATGAGTTAAATTGCAACATTTTCCTCCTTAAATCCAACACCTACTTTTTTAGGCGACACAACTCAGAGTAGAAAACCACCGTAGAGGAAAACAAAACAGAGAGTTAGGGGTAACATGAGTTAAATTGCAACATTTACTCATGGAACACATACAATGGTGCGTCGGTTATTTTGGGTTTTCTGACTGAACTTGATACTTTGGGGTGCTGTGATTGGCTGTGGCGCTAGGTAAGGTTTTTATTGTGTGTTTTTAGGTAAGATTTTCTATGCGACACAGGTTTAAGGTGAATGTGTATTTTGTTGATTGTTGCTTGTTAGCCTTTCTGGGTAAGGAAGATTTGAATCTCACGTTACCCGGTCTTGCTTAACTCGCAAAGGCAGTTTTTTTCTTCTTGTTGGTTTTAACTCCAACATTTGGATAGAGCACTTAATCCTTTCCATTTCAGAGGGGTGTGTAATGCATTGCTTTTCTGGCACTGAAAGGCATGGAAAGGGTTACATCAGAGGGATGTTAGGGACTTTTTATATGCCCACTGTGATGTACTTGGCTTTCTCCAGAATTACTCCAGTCTTTTTTTAAACTAGTCCTTTTAAATGACAAATAACAGAGTCTTACTATATTCTTGTCCATTCACAAAGATCAAAGTAGAAGCTGGAAATAAAAAAAAAAATATAGGTTTAGTGTAATTATAAATACATTAGCAGAGAAAGTATATTCAGACAGTTTTCTGCAGGGTTGTGTGCATTTGTCTTGAACAAATTAATAATTATGTACCCTTATGTACACTTATCACTTGATAATACATGAGATCAGTATGATAATTAACCATTACATGCCACAGGAAGACAAAACACCATTACAGTAATAGATGGTGTATTGCCTTGCTGGACTGTTGTAATAGTACATTGCATTATCATCCCATGATTCTATGCTGGTCTTCTGTAAATTTGTTTTGCCCTGCTGAAGAGACTTACTGATGTTTTGTCTTGCTGGCCTCATACAGTATTCTGCTGTTCTCAAGTAAATTTGTATTGCCTTGCTGGTCTCATGTAGCTTGAATATAATTGTATATTGCTGGTGTATTGCTAACATTCTCTCCCTTTTTTCCTTGTGCCTGCCCTTGATCTCCCACTGGTCTTTTGGTCTCCATTACATTTCTTATGCATGCTTTAGTTTCATGCAAGAAATTGGACAGACATTTTGGACCAAAACATCTACCAAGTTGAGAATAAATCCTTATTCTCAGGTCACAAGAGTGCATTCCTCTATGTCATTATTAACCCTTTTAGTGCCAGAGATGTTCGCAATGCATTTCTTAGCAACATCTTGTGTACCCCATTGGAATTAAAAAGGTTAAATGCCTGTATTTTATCATCTGGGCACATACCCCTCCTCTTGCTGAGACTTCATACAGGATCCTTTGTCAAGACCTAAAAAGTCTCTTCTTTGACTCTGAAACATTGACCAGTGTTGCTGAATATATTCACTTGGAGTACGAAGCCTATGAATACCAAGCATTCTTCAGTTATTTACATACTCTATGTACATATATTCATAGATTTATTGCTTAAAGGGACAGTAATATCCCATAACAAATTATTCAAATTTTGTAGTTTGAAAAAAAAAAAAAATATTTGAAGCAACTCCCATCTCTCACACCACTATGGTTTGAGAGATATAGGCATTGAAAGTTCTCCCCTCCCTCCCCTTCTTCTGATGTCAGCTGTAAAGCCGACAGCAGGATATTCAAGTCGGCTGACTAGAGGAGGCTCTTCAGCAGAGCTGAAATTGTGTTATTTAAAAAGAGTTACTTCATTGGAACTGTCTACATCGTGTGTTTGCAAACGTGATTTCGGCTCTTTTGCAGAGCCGCAGGCTGGTCCCCGGACCAGGATCTCCTGCTGTCAGCTAGACACTGACATAAAGAGAAGGGGAGGGAGGGGGGAACTTTCAATGCCTATATCTCTCAAACCATAACAGTTTGAGAGATGGGAGTTGCTTTGAATAATTTATTTTATTTCCAGGTACAAAATGAGATTAATTTTTATGGGACATTAGTGTCCCTTTAATCATTTTTGCTGAGTAAGAAAGGGTTACCTCTAACTTTTTTTATGTCTGTTTTTTTTTAAACCAGTTCAAGACAACTGGGATAGTTTTTTGATGGACTCCAGTTCCATCTCATTTTCCAGCAATCCATGTGTCCATTAGCTACTTTTAATCCACCCACTCTCTATCCTATAGAGCCCACTTACAACCCTGTACTACCCACTTCCCAAACCATTAAATCTATCAAGCTCATTGTCATCTACCCTACATGCAGTCCTGCCCCTTAAAGGCTATATGCACAATACATTAAGAGGAGCAATCCTTCATTAAACCAGATGCACATATCTAGTGTCCAAGACTTAATGAACACCAGATAAATCAATTACAATTTTTAATTTGTTCCCTATGGTACAGGTGGTTTGTCCCAGAATTGCTCCATGTTTGTCTTGGTGAATATGGACCTGTATGCTACAAATGTAACAAATCAATCCATTTATCATGGGAAACTGAATAGGGTCCACTGTCTTTTACACTAAAAGTATGACAGACAACTCAGTGGCAGCACATGGTGGGCTACCAAGAGGACTTTCTAGAGTCCTCAAGATACATATTGGAGATAGTTTACCCATATGTATATAGCAAATAGTATGCTGAGTATTCATATGCAACCACAGCTCTGGTCTTAATATTCAATATATAATTCACTATTTTCATAGTTAAGTGATGAGTGCAACATTTTTTTTTACATTTCTAGTCAGTGAAAGTATCCAGATTGTGAGGGCAGGATCTTCTGTTAGATAGCTAGACACAGACAGTCACATAGACAGAAAGACAGCATAGACAGACAGGCAAATATACACGCAAGAAGATGGAAGAATGGACAAACAGATGATAGACAGTTTTGCAGATCTTCTGTCTCTGGCTGAAAAGTAAAATGAAAATGTAATCTCACCTAGAAACATCAGGAAGCCGGCTCTTCCAAAATTATTCATTTTTATTTTTTGAAAGATCTTAAGAGTGAAAAAAACAATGAATTAAATCATTAGTTGCCCAGTAATTTACTGTCCTGAGGAGCTAAACATGCACCACAGAATCTTCTGAGAACAATGAAGGAGATATATAAAACTGCATTAATAAAGAAACATCTATAAAAGTGTCCCAAAGTGACATAAGCATCTTCGCTATGTACTAGCTTCAATCAGTTGCCTTTTTGAAAAGTAGAATATGAAAGGTCTTGTACAAATAAGAATTGTATTGCAACATATGTAGAAAGAAATGTGTTAATTTCATTAAAATTAAAGGCAGTTTCAGTGATTAAATTGTAACATCAGCAATAACCTTACTGTAATGGAAGTAGATAGTGATAGATCTGTATCCGAAAATAAATTCTCATTTCCAAATTGTCTGCAATAATTTTCAGTCATATTTACAAACTTACTTCGCTGCTATATAAATATGAGCCATTGAGGAAAACTTATGCAACAGTTGTTAAACATACACTAAGAGGCTTTTTATACATATCCCCCATTATCTTATAATATACACTAGAATATAATTTAAACACTTGGGTGCAAGAGATGTCTCCAATACATTGCCTGGCAATGCTTTACCGCCATCTCTAACACTCAAGAGATTAATATTACATTTTTACAGCTGGAAGATATGATGATCCACTCTTCCACACAATCAATGTATTGTTCATCAATATTTCTAAACCTACAATAAAATATAGCCACCTTCCTTTGACTCTACTGCTATTGTCTCTTATTAAAGTAGCGGTGATGTTTTGTTATAAAAATTGTATATTGTAGTGCTTTTTCCACTAATTGAAACAATGTTAGTAACGCTGATGAGAGATGCTTTATTCAAAAGTTGTTCTGATTAAAAACTAGTATATATTCATTTTCTTTTCTAATTAACCTGCAGTTAGCTGTTCACCATGTTACTGTCACTTCCTGTAAAGACACTCAAGACACCATCTGCCACTTTTGCCAACAATTTGATTTAACCTTTGAATGCTAGATTGCCTCTCTGACAAGCAAAGGGTTTGTGCTGTAATAATTTTTAAATTAATTATCTCCCAACAGTGGGCTTACCCTTTATTATTGTATATATATATATATATATATATATATATATATATATTCTAGTGTAAAAGCCCGTGTACACGGGCTGTGGATCAGTGAGGTAACGGCAGTACGCAGAGCAGGACCGGCCTCTTAACCCTATACAAAGCAATGCGTTGCATACCCCTCTGGCACTCAAATGGTTAACATTACCCGGACTTGCTCTGCGCACTGCCATTACCTCACTGCTCCATGCGATTGCACCACCTCACTCACGTGATGCAATCATGCGCTTTATAGAGTGGCCAAACGCGGGCACTCTCTACTGCACATGACTGCATATATATGAAAGTGTAGCCATTGCAGATTCAGTGCAAGATGAAGACATGTTCAGCAATCTGAGGGTATTGAACATAGTCTGCCATGCTGGTCCAGTGCAGATTGTCAGATATGTGACCTTGCAGGGGACTAGAACCTGCATCCCTGAGGTTTTTGAGGAGGGTACGCAGTTTTTTTTTTGTTTAACCCTTTGAGTGCCATGGAGGTAGACAATGCATTGCATTGCACTCAAAGGATTAATTTCTTTATTAAGGTCAGACCTCCCGATGAGGCACTAGGTTCCCTCCTGATGCCCCCAGCTACTGATCTCCCATATAAGTCAGGCTTTGCCATCTGCTTTCTCCTATGCCAGGGTATGCGTTTGCTTGAGGCGGCAAGGGGGCTTCACCCTCGCCTCCTCCTCCGCCAATCAGCGGTCCCAGCTGATATATAGTGTACTATCCTTTTAAATGGGTTACTCACCTTCCACCTCTTTTTCTTCTGACACTTCTGAACTTCTGATTCCTGCAACTGGGGAAAGCTTGGATCCTACTAGATTTATAAGGAGATGAAAAGGAAGGAATCCGAATGACATAACTACCATGGAAAATGATGTAATGGAAAAAGTTTCTTGGCATTTCGAATTGCTTTGTTGATTGAGTACATATGAAAGTGCCATTACATTTCATAAGAATTAATAAGAAATAAAAGTACTTCTGTTTCCTTCAACGGTAATTAAAATGTCAGGACTATTTACACAGACACCTTGCAGAGCCAGATAGCGCTATGAAAACAATAGGATACTTTAAAGCCAGAAACTGCCATACACAGTGACATGTATTGTCTATCTAAATCATGCTACCTTCTTCATCAGTTCATCTTAAACTGATACACTGTAGCACAGCCTTTAATGGATGTACGTTGAGGAAGAATATCTAAAATGTTGAAGTTGCCTAGATGCATTTTGGGCCTTATGCACAAACGAAAACAGCAGTTCTGGAGCAATCCAATTTTGCCATAGGGCAGAGATAAATTCCCAGAATTTATATATATATATATATATATATATATATATATATATATATATATATATATATATATATATATATATATATATATTCTGTTTGTTGGAGTGAAGCACTCTCTTAAATATAAATACAACTTGCCTGGGTGCCAGCCTAAGAAGGTTGCAGATATAGTTTGAGGAAAACTGCACTCACAGGGCTTCTTAAAGTGAAATGATGTGCTGATTTATTGAAATCGATATATATATATATATATATATAATAATATCTAAAATTTTAAAGGTAAAACACCTAAAATTTAAATTGAAGTGCCACAGAGGTATGAAATGCATTGCAGAGCAATGTGTTGTGAACCACTCTGGCACACCAGGGGGTTAAGAGCCACTATGCATTGCTTTACAAAGTTTTCCACACCATCTGGCGACAGAGGGATACATTGTTTTTATGGAGGGATTTGGGTGTCTAATTAGTTATTTTAAATGCAAACTGACCAATCTGCAATACATTGCTTTGCAAGAAACCGCAGGCTCATATACCAATGGAATGAAGTACTGGTGACCCTGACTGATAGTTAACTGCATACCCACAATATGTGTGTGTGTGTGTGTGTGTGTGTGTGTGTGTGTGTGTGTGTGTGTACGAGGGCATGCCAAGGGCATTAGATAAAGGGTCATCATTTGAATTTGTATTGCCACAAGTATCATTAGTAAAGCTACATTTCAATTGACAGCTCCGTGGTATCCCTAGCGTAGCTGCAAATCAGTTGTAAGTTCTGAGTATAACTAGTAAAGCTCCATTTCATTTGTAAGCTTTGTGGTGTCACGAGAGTGGCTCAATTTCTTTTGTAAGCTTTGTGGTGTTACTAGTGTTGCCCCATTTCAATAAGCTCTGTAGTACAGTTTTAATATTTAAAGCATTAATTTTGTCTTTTATTAAGCTGGTACTAGTACCTTTACCAACAATAACCGATAGAGGTATGGGGTGGGGGCATGTTTGAGATCCTACCTAGGGCTCTATTGAGTCTTAAACCAGATCTGCTCCAATGCATTGTTTCTATCTGCATCTGGACCTCTTTAGCATTCAAAGGACTAGAAGTCCTATTTAAATCAAGGGGGAATTTTTTTTTCTCCCTTACAGTGCAGTTAGTTTAATCCCGAATATCTTCCCTGCTCTTTTATGCATATGAATCCATGACCCCTGTAACCACAGAAGCTTCATACCTTGGAGAATAACAAACAAAAGTAAGAAAAAACAGCTGTTCTCACACTAGTCTCTACCTCATTACTGGGACCAGAAGTTTGTGCTTTAAAACTGATCAGTTCTGCACAACAAAAAGCCCTATTATATACAGATTCAGATTAATAATTTACTTTTATTAGTATAGATTAAAAACGTAACCAACCTATTCAATCTCCTAAAATGTATGGAGATTGTCAAAGTTAAGTATAAAATACTAGTGTAAAAGCCTGGGTACACAGGCCAAGGTCCGGGTAATGTTAACCCTTTGAGTGCCAGAGGGGTATGCAACACATTGCTTAGCTACCTCACTGCTCCATGCGATGCAGTCATGCGTCACCTCACTCATGTTATGCAATCATGCGCAGTAGAGACTGTCCAAATGCGGGCAGTCTCTACTGCACATGATTGCCTCGGGGCAAACAAAACTGGCCTTTTATATAATAGGATAGACTCATGTCCAATACATAAAACCATTATGGGGGAGTGAATATTGAAAGCAGCCTGCCTAGATGTAAGTCGCATAACCCATAAATCACTGTTTCATAGCTATGTAATACACTGTTTATAAGTGAAAATTGGGCTCATGACAAGTGCCCTCTTGTTATGGGTTGTAATAGGACTGAAAGATGTGTATAAATGTAACAGATGTAATTATAACACTATTAGATAGAATAACAAGTATGCTGTGATCTATCATAAAAAACAGCTCCACAAGAGTATATGAAAGCTTATCCAAATCCTAATACACACACCTCACTATGACTATGACTTAATTATTAACTGTATCTGGCTAAGTTATAGCATTGGCTCAATTTGCAGTGTATTCAAGTGTAATATCACTAGTGACATGGTAATGAGACAGTAATGACCAAAGCGTGAGAGTTCTTAGATATTTTGCTCCCTTGTTGTCTGTATGGATCACTGCTAAATAGCTTGAGTTTTATAATTATATTTATCAGTCGTCTGAACTCAAAATAATTTTTACAAAGGAACACATAGAAGTAGAGAGTGCATTACTCTCAGATGGATTCAATCAATATTGGCTCTTGTTAAATTAAAGCTATTTCCATTGTAAATAACTGCTTCTGTCCAGAGTTTGTATTTTGTTCTTGTCCTCTTGATGAAGTGGTTAGACACCATGAAACAAGTTGAGGAATTTTAATTACAATTTGTAATAATAAACTTAATTTTATTGGCTGCGATTGGTCTGCTGTTGCTATATTTTTCTTTTTGGGATTTTTTCTAACTTACATTGAAGGAGTTTCAACGGACTTCAGATGCACTATACAGTGATTTCCTAACTGGAAGAATCAGCATCTAAAATCCCTGTATGCCTTTCTACTGGTTAACAAACATAGATGCCGGTGAGATACACCAAATGAGTATCAATTCACTTTGATTTCCAGCAATACGTTTAAATCTGCAGTACAGCTCTCCTTGCACTTTCCTTTCTTTGTTATCTTTTCAAGCCCAGCTGTGAAGCGGAGGTCTTTTTGAAGGAACGAGCGTAGCGACATATATATCTGTGTGGAGGCAATTTGAATATCCTCCTCAGGCTCATACAGTCATTGAGATAAAATCCATGACTTAATCCATATGTGAGTATAATATATTTACGCTTATTCAAACAGAAGATTTGAGATCGCTGCACTATAAGCCTCTCCCTTCTTCTTTGTATTTTCGATATTTTATATTTAGCTTTGAAGATCTCCATACATTCTAGGAGACTGAATACGTTGGTTACATTTTTGATCTATACTAATAAAAGTTAATTATTAATCTGAATCTGTATATAATAGGGCTTTTTATTGTGCAGAACTGGTCAGTTTTACAGCACTAATTTCTGGTCCCACTCCCAGTAATGAGGTATAGACTAGTGTGAGGACAGCTAATTTTTCTTGCTTTTGTTTGTTGTTTATGATTAAAGACTTCCTGCACTACTTACACATTTTTTGAATACACCTCCCCACTTGAGTAATTAGTAAAGAGCTGCAGAGTTAACTGGTTATCTAAGTACTAGTGCAAAAGCCCGTGTACATGGGAAAAGTGCATAAAAAAATAAATTTTCAGAGTGTTAATATATTATCATCATAAAATAATAGGCCAGATGTATGTTTGTCTAAAAGGCCAGATGTATGTTTGTCCGATGCAGTCACGCACAGTAGAGAGTGCCTGAATGCATGCACAGAACGCACAGAAGCAGTCATACACAGTAGAGACTGGACAAACACATTGCACACTCTACTGAACACTCTACAGTGTGGGACAGTGTTGCCATTCTGTTTGTTTAATTTTGTAAGCAATGCTTAATCTTTTCAGTGACATAGGGTTAGGGGATGCATTACAGTGCATTTTGTATCCCTCTGCTGCTCAAACGGTTAATGAGAGGATAAGTCACACAGGACTGTATATATCTATACATATAAAACAGAAGAGCTACATGTCCACACAGTGTATGAGTGCCACAAGGGTATGCAATGCATTGTAATGCATTGCATAACCATCTGGCGCTGAAAGGGCTAAGAAAAAAAAAAATTTGTGCGACAATGTCCCACTTCTACTTTATATGTAATCTTTTACACTACAATTACTATTATTTTTTTAAAGCCATTGTAGCAGATCAGGTGTACAGGCTCATAAAAGGCAATGCATAAAGGATATTCAATTAGGTCATAAAATGGAGTTAAAAGGTTAATCTAATTAAGAAATATGTATTTAACAGACTGACAGCCAGGAGCGTAAAACAACAAACTGAAATGGTTAACATATTCAACCGCAATCAACATGTCACCTGGATAAAAAGGGGCAACATGAGAATCTCACCCTGCATATAAGCGCAAGATTCTCATGTCGCCTCCTTAAATGCTGCAGCATAGCATTGGCCTCTGCTGCTACATCATGCGGACTGTCTCATTCTTGGTCTGCTGGGTGCCTGTCAAGGTTTGGCTTAGCTGCTCTTTCTCTGCTGCTTGATTTTGCTGTCTGAGCTAATCTAATGCTCTGCTATCTATTGCTGCGGCCTTCCCTGTTCTGAGTCTGGCTGAATCAGCTGACCTTACTGTGATTGCTCACCTGAATGCTATCAGCCAACCCTCCAAGGGTATTTAAAGCAGCTTGGCCCACTTCCTAGTTTGCTCTTGTGTTTGCTTCTGGCTGCAAGAGTGTTCTACTGCGTTGCTGATTACCTGTGTATGACCTGGCTTCCTCTGATGTCCCTTCTGGCTCCTGACTCCTGGATTGTTCCTGACTTCACTGATCTCTGTATTCCTGACCCCGGCTTGACTGAGTACCTGTCTTGGTTCCTGACCCCGGCTTGTCTTTTGGTTTACGCTTCTGGATCACTATTTTGCTTTGTTTGCTTTTGTTATTTCATTAAAGGTGTTTTCCATTTTTAAATTTTTGTGTCTGTCTGGATCCTGGTCCCTAACATTACACAAGGGCCATGAATTCAGAAGGAGCAGGCAATCCACCAAATGTTTTTTTCAGGCTGGACCAGGTAGACCAGCATGTGGACTAGTTTGCCTTAGCCCTCCAGACTTTGTTGCTCCGTACTGAGCATCTGGCTCCTCCACCTCAGCAAACCCTGGTGCAGGCTGCCCCTATAGCTGCTACCGCTCCCGCTCCAGCTGCCAATGGTGATTCCAATGTTGCTAGAGGAATGACTGGGTCTGCCCAGCTTTCCCAGCATTATGGGGGCAACCCTAACCAGTGCAGAGGTTTCCTGAACCAGGTCGGTATCTATCTGGAAATGGTACCACAAGCTTTTAAGTCTGATAGGAGTAAGGTGGGCCTTGTGATTTCCTTACTCTCTGACAGGGCCTTGGCATGGGCTAATCTCCTTTGGGAGATGCAGAAACCGTACACAATAGTACACAATTACCCTGAGTTTGTGGCTTCCTTTAAAAGGGTATTTGATGTACCAGGCCATTCCACCTTGGCTGCCAAGTAACTAATGTCCATCCAGAAGGGTACAAGGATGGTTGCGGATTATGCCATAGAGTTTCGTACCCTGGCAGTCGAGGTTGGTTGGAATAATGTGGCTCTCTTTGCTTCTTTCTTTAATGGTCTCTTGGATATGGTTAAAGATGAGATTGTAGCCTGGGACCTCCCCAGAGATTTTGAGGATTTGGTCTCATATTGCATCCTGATTGACACCCGAATCCATGAGAGACCTTCCTTTAGGGAGCACCTGTGGAGGCATCCAATCCATTTAGCCCCAAGTTTTTCACCCCCACCCGTGCCTCCCTCTCCACCCACTCCTCCTAGTCTTGAGACCTCAGGCGATGTGAAGCCCATGCAGCTTGGGATCACTCGCCTTTCATGTGATGAAAGGGCCTTTAGGAGGAGGGAGGGCCTGTGCCTTTACTGCGGTAAGGCAGAGAATATGCTGCGAACTTGCCCCACATGTGCGGGAAATGCCTGCACCTAAGGTCCTACAGGGCTTTCCTGGGGCGAATTTTCCATTACTACAGAGGAACTTATTGACTCCGGTGTAGCAAGCCTCTTTATCGACGGTGCCTTCACCCCAAAGCACTCCATTCCATTGCAGCTCCATACCACTCCACTTGCCATTGAGGCAATTGATGGTAGACCCCTACAGCCGCCGCAGATCACCCATGAAACCGTTCCTTTGTCTATGGCTGTAGGGGCTCTCCATCATGAAAGTTTACAATGCCAGATGATCCACTCTCCTCATTATCCTATGATCCTGGGTTATCCATGGTTGCACAAACACAATCCCATGTTCTATTGGGCAAGGGCCGAAGTCATGGCATGGTCACCCAGCTGTTCAAAGACATGTCTAGTGAAAGTGGTGAAGGTGCTAACCACATCCCCGGTACATTTGTTGCCTGAAGAGTACCAAGAGTTCCAAGACATATTCAATAAGGTTCCAGGCTGGTGAGCTTGCACCTCACCACCCATATGATTGTATCATTTAATTGCAACCTGGGGCCATAACCCCTCGAGTCTGAGTCTACCCTCTTTCTGTCGTGGAGAATAAGGTCATGGAGGAGTATGCTGCGGATGTGCTATCCCAGGAGTTCATCTGCAAATCCGCCTCTCCTGCTGGGGCTGGATTCTTCTTTGTGAAGAAAAAGAGTGGAGAACTGAGACCCTGTATCGATTACAGGAGGCTCAACCACATCACAGTCAAAAACGCCTACCCAATTCCACTTACTACCGAGCTATTCAATCAATTAAAAGGGTCCAAGGTGTTCACCAAGCTGGATCTGCAGGGGGCATACAATTTGGTACGGAAGAATGAGGCCACAAATGGAAAACCGCGTTTAATATCAGGAGCAGGCATTAAGAATACCTCGTAATGCCCTTCGGTCTCTGCAATGCTCCCACGGGTTTTCCAGGAATTCTTCAATGACGTCCTCCGACACACACTCCAACAATGCATGGTGGTATATTTAGATGACATTCTGATCCATTCCGCCTCCATGGAAAGCCACCACGCAGCCTGAGTTCTTCAAAACTTAAGAGAAAATAATCTATTTTGCAAATTAGAAAAATGTGAGTTCCACTGCAAATAGGTCACCTTTTTGGGCTACGTAATCTCAGAGGTTTGTTTCACTATGGACCCTGAGAAACTCTCAGCTGTTCTCGAGTGGCGCGACCCATAGGTCTCCCCTCCCTTCAATGTTTCCTTGGGTTTGCTAATTATTACAGGAAATTTATCCGCAATTTTTCCTCAAAAGTAAAAACCCTTATAGACATGACCAAAAAAGAAGGTAACTCCACGCACTGGTCTCCAGAGACCATCAAATCATTTTTAGGCATTAAAAGTCGCCTTTGCCGTAGCACCCATTTTGGCACACCCAAAACCCGAGCTTCCATTCATCCTTGAGGTCAATGTGTCTGAGACATGAATAGGCGCCCTCCTGTCTCAACGTCCTACTCCTGAAAGCCAGTTGCACCCATGTGGCTATTTCTCAAACAAGCAAAGTCCTGTGGAGTGCAACTATGAAATTGGTGACCGTGAGTTGCTGGCTATAATACTCGCTCTCAAAGAATGGAAGCATTTGCTTGAGGGAACCTCAGTGCCCTTCGTAATCCTCACTGATCATAAAAACCTCACATACCTGTCCGAAGCTAAGTGCTTGACTCCAATACAGACCCGATGGGCCTTATTTCTGACCCATTTTAATTATGTGGTGTCATACCTGCCGGGCAGCAAGAATGTCCGGGCTGATGCCCTATCCAGACAGTTCTCAGGCGCTAAGAAGGAGAAGCCTCCTAGTTACCATTATCCATCTGGACCTAGTATTTGCCACCATACGTACAAGCATTACATCTCCCCTTCGGAAGAGAATACGGCTGCCCAAGTAGATGCACCCACTGAGACTCTTTCTGGGAGCTTTTTTGTACCTAGCAACCTCCATACCACGGTACTTTCCACATATCATAATTCAAAGTCAGCAGGGCATCCCGGTAAGAACCAGCTTCTCTGGTCATTTTCCATCTTTTCTGGTGGCCAGAACTTAACAAAGATATTGCTGCCTTTGTCATTTCCTGTCCAGTCTGTGTGCAGACCAAATCACCCACTCACCTTCCAGTGGGCCTTCTCCAACCCATACCTAATAGGGAGAAGCCATGGTCACACCTTGCCTGGTCCTGGTCCTGTCCCATTGGGGGGGAGCGTTGAGAAGGGTACTGTCAAGGTTTGGCTGAGCTGCAAATATGATCTCCATATTTCTGACCCCGCCTTTTCTTTTGGTTTACGCTTCTGGATCAAGATTTTGCTTTGTTTGATTTTGTTATTTCATTAAAGGTGTTTTGTATTTTTACATTTTTGTGTCTGTCTGGTTCCTGGTCCCTAACATTGCCAAGCCATACAGTGGGCCTACCCAGCTAAACTTTCCCTTCCACTGTCCTCTGCTTTTCTCAGTACAGGTCTTGTCCACACTCCTTTATGACCTCCTTCCCATGTTGGCTCTCTGTCTGTCTGCCTTCCAAAGCACTGAGGAAGAGCAATCCATACCAGATATATTTCCCACCTGCTGTACTCTAGACCTCCCTCTGAATATGCAGAAACACAATGTGTTCCATGTCTTGCTACTGAAACCCCTGGTATGCATTCCATTCACTACGGTCACTCCTTGACCTCATTCGGTGCCTGTTGACGGCCATGAGGAGTTTCGAGGTCCAATGAATTGTCAACTCTCGTAGGTTCTGAGGGAGTCTTCAATATTTGGTCCATTGGAAGGGGTACAGTCCAGAAGAGCGCTCATGGGTTCCAGCCTCATGACCCCGCACTCCTCCGTGCTTTCCATGCATGCTTTCCCCATAAACCTGGTCCTGTCCCATTGGGGGGGAGCGTTGAGAAGGGTACTGTCAAGGTTTGGCTGAGCTGCAAATATGATCTCCATATTTCTGACCCCACCTTTTCTTTTGGTTTACGCTTCTGGATCAAGATTTTGCTTTGTTTGATTTTGTTATTTCATTAAAGGTGTTTTGTATTTTTACATTTTTGTGTCTGTCTGGTTCCTGGTCCCTAACATTGCCAAGCCATACAGTGGGCCTACCCAGCTAAACTTTCCCTTCCACTGTCCTCTGCTTTTCTCAGTACAGGTCTTGTCCACACTCCTTTATGACCTCCTTCCCATGTTGGCTCTCTGTCTGTCTGCCTTCCAAAGCACTGAGGAAGAGCAATCCATACCAGATATATTTCCCACCTGCTGTACTCTTAGCATGTCTGCTCCATGCCCAGCAGCCCTCTCATGGCAGCCTACCTCTCCACGGCCATCTGAGCAGTCATACTCCACTTCTGTTCGTACCTTTAGCGGTCACAGTGAGCAATTTTGACAAGAAATTGCAGTTTGGCTATGTATTAAAATATAATATGCTTTATGGCAGTCTCTCCAAGAACTGTGCTTAGTAAGCTAGTCTCGCCAACAGAATCATCCACTGTGCAAGGAACATCTCACCAAACGATCAGTTAGTTCTGCTCATCAGAAATCATTTGCAAACATTCTGGGAGTAGAAAAAAAAGTCCTAGAACAACTTAAGCATAATATGTACCATAAAAGAAAAAAAACACATTCTGTCTCACTTACTGAACTTTCACATTGGATCTGCAGGCTTAATTCTTCAAGTCGCATGTTAATTTTGTTTAACCCATTCGGCGCCGGAGAGGTATTGCGTTGAACTCTGACAAATCCAGTAACGGTAGCAGAGTTCAATGCACTACCTCTCACCTGGAGAGGAAAGTGTAAATAACAAATATTTTTGTGCTTAAAAAAAAAAACTGATGGGCACTGACCAACTTTTGCATATATGAATCAAACATAACTTGTTACAGTGCCAAAAGGGTTAAAAATAAATTAACATGCGGCTTGAAGAATTAAGATTGCAGATCCAATGCGAAGGTCCAGTGTATCATTGCACAGTGTGTTGAGAGAAGGGGAGAGAGAGCCGGCTATGGATGTTATTCTTGTTATTTCAAGTGAAGGGGACAGAGAGCCAGAGAATGTCCACTGTATCATAGGTATTTTATCTCTTTGAATGATCACTGGAGTTACTGGAGAGAGAGTCGGTGCTTAGCAGAATTACACATCCTAGTGACATATAAGGAGGCGGCATGAGAATCTCGCTCTTATTATGCAGGGCGAGATTCTCATGTTGCCCCTTTAAACAATGCAACCTGCTCAATGTGGCGTTTTGTCTTACACACGTTTCAGTGCAACCGTTTAAAAGTAAAAAAAGGTGTTGTTGAGCCTTCAAGTGCCAGAGGGGTATCTCCCCTCTGGCACTCAAAGAGGTAATGCAAGAGAAGGTGTGTAATGAACTGAACTAACCTCTTGAAGGCTAGAGTTTCTTAACACCTTCCTCCAGCATACAAGGGGTTAATAACAGTAGTGGCTGAAAAAGGACAGAAGTGCAAAGATACTGATGGTTCTGATGGTTCTCCAGGGCATTCTGCCCTCCTCTGTGGGCAATGACAGATACCCTGGGCCAGAGTTTCAGCACCTGCAGGGCCGGGACTCTTGGACAGGCTCAAAGGTGAGGAAAACGAGTAGTAGGTAGAGACTGAATGTAATGACGGACAAGAGCAGCTGACCACGGGTGAGAAACAGCAGGGGGATGAAGAGGGTGGTGAAGGAGGCCAGCAAACCCTCACCCCCACAACATAGTTGCTACTTGTGAGAATAGGCCTGGCCTGTGATAGTTTACTATTGGAATGATGGATAAGTGTGTAAAGGGTGACTTGAAAATGCCGGCATTTCACTTACTTGTTTCACATTGTGGCTCTTCAACATCACAGGGAGTCCACGATAACAGATTTATTAAGGCACCAAGTGGTTGCTCTTTCTTAACCCTTTGAGTACCAGTGAGGTACTCAACGCAAAGCAATGCATTCCTTACCCCTCTGTCACTCAAAGGGTTAAGTGTGCGAGAAGATGATGCCAAGTGTGACACCAAATTTCCATGATTTGACTGTAGAAATAATAGAAAAACATATATTTAGGGAGATTGCATATAAACATTTCTGTAAAAACCAACAATTTGATAATCAACTCTAGTTGTAATGAGAAGAGCCTTTGTATCTTTTTATTTCACTGTCTCTTACCATTTTACAGCACTATGACTAGGTTTGTTCTCTATGGAATGAGTGACTGGGTAGAATTAGAAGGATGAAGTGTTGATGAGGATGATGACAGGGATTGGGCTTTTTGGCCATCTTTACAATTCAACAATTTCCAGTTTCAAAAAGCCTAAATGTAGGCAAGTTGCACCTTTGCAGAGATGTAAGAGAACATTAACTTTGTACCTTTCAGACCAGGAGATAGTTTGGCTTTACATTATTTTCATTTCCATCTATCAGTATCTAAAGAAGAAATTGGAGAGAAGCATCATTTTAAATGTTGGTGTCATCATCCAATACCACAGTTTGAGGCTCATCCTCATTAACATCCCCACTTTAAGGCTCTGGCAGTGCTAAAACAAATCAAGATGATGGTGGATGAGGCTAATATGATGATAATTTACGTTTCCCACCAAGCATCTCCTTACTAAGAAATTCAGGTTGTTCTTAGCCTCTGGTTTCTAATACTTGCTCATTTTCCTGTAATTTTTTCCCAGTATCAAATAAAGCCACACCATCATTATCTATCAATGACTTGTCATCACACTATACCTCTATCTCAAGATTTTATCCTACATTACTAGGCTGTAGGGGAGGCTGTAATTACTGACTGAACGGCTAGATGTTATGGTGGAAAGGTGAAAGGCATAGTAGTATTGTTAACTTTATCATTACCACATCTTACTTTTTTAGCAACGGACACTGGCATAGATCTTCTCCTACAAGCTACATTTATTTGGATGTGATTTGGAATGACTTTCTGCATTACATTTCCAGCTAGTAGCATGATTGTCTGCATAATTCCATTGTAAATAGCTGCTGCTACCATGTCCACAGTATATTTCATAAGATCAAGATGACATCATCCATGCAATCCTTTCCAGCTTAGACCATGATAATTGATGACTAGTACCAATGTGCCAGGTAACTAGCCAATATGCACAAAAGTCCCTAAGTTACTATGACGAAATAAAATAAAAAATGTGGCTCTTGTTTTTATAGAGAGAGAGAGAGAGAGAGTGTAATGAGCTGCACTCGCTGTTAGTGCACTTTAAACCCTGGGTGATCATCAAGAAAAAAAATAGCCACAATCTCTGGCCGAAACATCAAATAAACAATGTTTAATCTTTGAGCAAAAATAATCCTTGTGAGTGCCGTCTCTCCTTCCACGAATTGTACATATATACAGTACAATAATACAGTCACAATGATTTATTACAAATATAAAACAATCAGCACTCTCAGGAAACTTCTCATAAGGTGCAAAACGGCTTTTATTGAGGATCAACGTTTCGATCAATAAAAGCTGTTTTTGCACCTTATGAGAAGTTTCCTGAGAGTGCTGATTTTCAATAACATTTGGAATTAGTGTTATCTGGCACCCAGGCATTTGCATATTATTCGTGAGTGCTTCCTTATTGTTGAATATTATATATATATATATATATATATATATATATATATATATATATATATAAATCCCACGAGACAATGTCCTGTAAGTGACATAAAGTAGCCTAGCATGCAGCACTAGTAAGCAGCACCTAAGCAGCATAACTAAGCATCACCTAGGCAGCATCTAAGCCCCACCTGCACTCTCCCTATAGCTATCCAACAGGTGGGCTGTCACACCTCTAGCTTTCTCTTTTTGTTTTTTGGGTGAAACATTTTACCCATCCCTTGTAAACAAGCTGAAAAAACAATCTCAGTCATCATCATCATCTGTGTCATTGCTTGGAAGTACAGTCCCCAAGAAGCCTTAACCCTTATGTGTAATATTAAGCAGCATCATAGGATAAGATCATCCCCACACCCAACCAGAGAGTTTCTGCTGGCACTAGTGCTTAAGTTGCTGAAATGTACATCTGCCTGATAAAGCATGTCATGTAAAGCATGTAGGACTGTAGACAAGAACAGTCCTACTTCCTAGCTAAGCCAAAGACATCACAATCCGCAGATGTGACTGAGTCCTTTGTCTATTCACATGTAGGTGAATATCTGGACCAACTGACATTGAGACAACAACCATCAGGCAATTGTAGGTGGTCCCATTCCCAGGCAGAAGGCGACTGAAAGCATTAACTCTCCCAGCCAGCAGATAGGTTTAGCAGACCAGGTAATAATGGTGCCTCTGACAGTATGTCTACAAAGATTGCACTCAGTATGGTGTTATGACCACACATGGGAATGTTATGGAGAGCAATGGAATGCAAGGCATAAGGGAAAAACTGCAGACTCAACAATCTGCTGCTGAATATGTGCTTGTGATAGCTAGGAGGGTATACTGTTTTATTGTGTAAACTAAGTCAGTCATCCAACATCAAGTGACTGACTTAATTATGTTTTATAATGAAGAAGGGCCTCAGGCAGTGACTGACAACATGCAGTTTATTGAGAGACAGTTTTACATAGCTGGTAATTTAAGTTTGGTGTTGGTAACATGGACTTGATTTATGAGTTCTGACATAACACTCTTCACAATGTTTGTTTTTCACAAACTGCACAATGCAGTTGATGAGAATAGATCAGTCCCTCCCGGTCTTCAAGAAAACAAATTCCAACATAGAAAGCACTGTGACACTGACATTCAGATAACTCAGAAGCAGGAACTAAATTAGCAACAAACACCTTAATGTCACAGAAGGGTGGCATATGTTCCTAACTGATACCAGTGTAATGTTTCTCAAGGTTTGCAGTGTTATGTAAGCCAGAGCTTGCTCTCTCTCTTTAAATCCCTGTATATGTCTCTCAACACTGTTTAGCAAAAGGGGAAGCTCAGGTTTTTTATTCTGTGATGTCTGAGAATCCTGCTCCAGAGAGAAACACAGGTGAAAAAAATCAAAAATCAAAAGAACATTTCAAGAGTTAGTGTAAAAGTATAAAAAAAAGTGCAGAATTTCCTTTGGTAACAAAATCTGTCTTTTTTCCTAACCCTACTTATAAAGTAAGACAAAGAGATGTCACAGTTAAAATTCTGACACAAAAACAAATATTTTACATACAAAAATCTTTATGTCAATAAAATAATTTCCTCATTTCTCACTGGGTTTGTACATAACACGTTTTAGTCTCTCCATTTCTGAGCTCCATAAAAAAGTAAACTGGATTTATTAAGATGCTTAAGATGTTGGGTAGGGGAAAAGGGTAAGTGCTACATATAATAAACTGACCATAAAATCATTTTTATCAGTAGTCTTTCCGTGTATTGTAAGCTGTGTCTTGTACCATATTAAAACCTTTTTATTTTCTTGCCATCATGTCCCAACTTTGCTGTTATTTTTCTCATTAAAACAATTCCATGTATTTTAACAGAGTCTACTCTTTGGACTATGCAATCAGGCAGATTTTCCCAGTCCCCAACTGATAATTATCTACTTTTGCCTATATGTCATTGAAAACTTTAAGCAACACAAAAAATGCTCAATGATTTGTAAAGTTGTTTTTAGGGAGAGGGTACCATACATACTATTGCAGTGTCAGCCATGTACCCTGATACCCTTATTTGTAACCCACTACCACCATCTGGCACATGGATCATTTTATATTTACTTACAGTACAGAACAGAGGTTCTATTGCACAGATAAAAAAAACTATGTAGATAAAGGACATAATAATAACAACCCTTTATTTATATAGCGCACACAGATTCCGCAGCGCTTTATACTCATATTGGTTCCTGCCCCCATTGGGGCTCACAATCTAAATTCACCTATCAGCGTGTTTTTGGAGTGTGGGAGGAAACCCACGCAAACACAGTGAGAACATACAAACTCATTGCAGATGTTGTCCTTGGTGGGATTTGAACCCAGGACCCCAGCGCTGCAAGGCAACAGTGCTAACCACTGAGCCACTGTGCTGCCATGTTTTACACCAGAATAAAAGTTAAAAACATCAGTTATAAAACCACTTATTAAGACCTGGATAGTACACTCTGAATAAAATGCTTCTAAAGACATTAAAAAGAATTTTAGTGACACGTGATCAAAAATCTTTCTAAAATGTATTGACAGAATTGCTAGGTTCTGGTTATGATGTTTTGAATAACGTATACAGTCTCAGCATATTACAAATATGATGCATTGTTGGAGTTATTACACACCTGATTGCTACCAACAATCTGGTTTATAACACTCTTCAGCCTATTGGTATGTATTTTTGTATGACTCTTGTAACGTGTATTAAGGAATGTTATAGGTCTCCACTTTTTAAGATCTGTTTTTTCACTTTATCTGACAATAGGGTGACTATCCCCTTCTTCAGAAACTATTTTGTAGCACAGCACGTTCTTGAAGAAATAAAACTTTACTTTTAAAACGTGCTACAAGTTTAAGAACAGTCACTCTAATTAGCTGACTTTTGCACACTATGCACATTAAAAGAAAGTCAAAGTAATATTTTGCAAAGTGTGATTTGCCTATGCTATCCTTGGAGGACAGATGGATGTTAGACTCCCCTATTCTTTTGCGGGAGGTGGTAGAGGCCATTCTAGCTCTGCCAACTGGTAAGACTCTGGGTAGGGATGGTGTCCCAACTGAATGGTATCACTCCTTTGCTGATATTCTTGGACAGCACCCGCCCAATACTTTTTGTGACAGGCTCGATAGGGGGGAACTTCTGGTCTCCTTTCTGGAGGTGTCTATAGTTATTTTACCAAAACCAGGCAAAGACCCACGGTACTGTGAATCGTACCGGCCTATTTCACTTCTATCAACTAACGTAAAGATCTTGGCTAAAGTGTTGGACATGCATTTGAACACAGTACTATCTTTACTGGTACAAGAAGATCAGGCGGGATTAATCCTGGGTAAGTCCAACTCCCACAACTTAAAACACCTATATATACACTTGCAGATTACACACTCTAATTCTGGAAATAGGATATTGGCATCCCTAGATGCCTCCAAAGCCTTTGATTCTGTGGAATGGAACTTCCTTTGGGGAGTACGTTGGAGGTTTGGCTTTGGCTCTACTTTTATTGATTGGATACCGCTGCTTTATGCCTCCTCCAGGGCAAGGGTACTGGTGGGGGGGTGGTTTCTAAGGACTTTTCTTTGCACAGGGGCTCAAGACAGGGATGTCCTCTTTCTCGAGGCCTCTCTGCCCTGGCAATTGAGCCTTTGGCTTCCGTAATTAGGTTAAAAGGGGATATTCGGGGGCTGGTTGTGGGTCAGAGAGGAAAATATAGCCTTGTATGCGGACGATATCTTGCTATTTCTGGGTGATTCTCATAGTTCTCTTTCTGCGGCATTACGATGAATAGAACTATTCAGATCCTACTTGGGCTTACAAATCAACTGAGGTATATCTTCTTTGCTCCCTAATGACACGCTAATGAGGAGACAATTGTGGCAGATACTCAGATGCAGTGTGTGGAGACGTGTGACTACTTGGGGATGAGGGTTGGGGTTTCACCTCAGGTGTTTTTGGAACACAACCTGCTCCATGTTCTAGACTCCTTTAGGGATAAAACATTAGGTTGAATGAATCTCCCTTTAAATTTAATTGGACGATCTAATCTGGTGAAAATTATTTTCCTTCCAAAGTTTTTATATGTTTTCCAAAATTCTCCGATTTGTATCCCAAAGACGTATTTTTAAATTGATAGATGAAATTATGAGGCAATTTATTTGGAGCAGCCACCGTCCTCGGATTCGTCTATCTATCGGCCGAAGGACGATGGAGGAATCTCTTTGCTGAATTTCAGATTGTATTACCTAGCATGCCAATGTCAATATGGTATGACCTACATGGATCAGCATACGACACACTCCTTTATACATGTAGATAGGGAACTTCTGCACCTGGGTTTGGATCTGAGCCACATTTTGGTGGCAGGTCTGAAGGTGAGCAGAGAGCCGTCCTTGATGTTTAAGGCCCTATTGGATGCCTGGATAGAACTACAGAGGTTAGTAGGATTCGGAGCCATTCATCCCAAGATGCCCCTTTGCTGGATTGACTCAACTTCAGGGTCTGGAGTTTGGTTCGATATGGGCAACCTGGGGCATTAGGAACATAGGACAGTTGTACCGGGACAATGTGCTCCACTCATTTCAGCATCTTCATATGGAATACGGAATTCCGAACTCCATGTTCTTCTCATACTTGAGATTACGCCACTCTTTGAGAGATCTTTGGTGGGACAGGATGCCAGAGGTGGCCATCTTTCCACTGTTATTTCTTCTGGAGACCAAGCGGCCAAAAAAGCTGCTTTCCTTTATTTATAAGTGGGCTGAGAGAAAGTTTACAAATGACATGGGGTATATGAGACACAAATGTGAGACGGATGTGGGCCAGTTTGAGGACTGGAAATGGGTCGAGGCATGTAGGGCTCCGTCACAAGTACAGACTACTACTAGGCACCAACTGATCCACCTAAAAATCCTCCACCACACTTACTACTCACCTGTCTATCTTCACCATATGACTGATTAGTTAAGCAAGTTCTGTCATAGGTGTGGAAATGTGGAGGGTACATTTTTACATATGATATGGGCATGTCCACAGGTACAGGAATACTGGAGAGCTGTAGTTGATGACCTCATGGAAATATTAGAAAAACCGCTGCATTTTACATGTAAACTCTGTTTGCTGTCCATTTTCCCTGATGATGCAGGTGGGGGCCCTGCCAGGATCCTTCTTAAAGAGCTTCTGTTATGGTATGGAAGGTGGTGGCTGTTCACTGGATGGAGGACAGCGCTACGACACTACAGATTAATATATCTTCATAGGGGCAACCTTCTTAAATTCGATAGGGTATGGGGTAGGTGGCGGAGTGGTTGGCCGCAAATACTTAGAGGCTGTGTTGAAGTCCTTGAGACGGGCTCTGGCAGTAATGACGTGCTTCTGACTCCTGGAGCTGAGGCAGAATAACCTCTTATGGTGGATTGAGATCTAACCTTGCCAGATCTGGCCTAGACACCTTTGGGACACGGGCTGTGGGGGGGGGGGCTGGGGGGAGGAGGGCATGGGTTTTCTTTTCTTGGAGAAGTTCTCGGGTGGGGATAGTTTTGAGGGGTTTTCAAGGGGGGGGACAAATTAAAATTCAGGGCAGACTGTTCTGGCCTCTATTTAGTTCTTGGCTGCCTTTACATTTTGTTGATTTTATGTCTGCAACTATTATACATGTCTTTGTAACATTTTATATCACAATGTTGTATCTGTAACTGTTTCATGTGAGGCTGGTTTAGGCCGAGCCTGTTAAAAAAAAAAAAAAGTCAAAGTAATACAGCCATAGTGAGCAAAAATGGACACTTCTTAAAAGCTACATTTGTCTAGTCAAGCCCACAGAAAATCCAGCATAAAATCTCATAAGCATGATTTGTTTGCCACAACCAGACTTATGGATACCCAGTCATGCTTTTCTTATCGATTAATAGTCACACACATAACACGTTTTATTCTTTTCCGTTAGGGCACTGGGAATCCACTGGCTCTCTCCTTATACTGTGTCTTTCCAATGCATTTCAAAGACTGATTCTGACTTCTTCACCAGGGAAGGAGGTGATTGAATATCACATGATGATATTCAGATTTTTGTAAACAGTTTTCACATTTTTTTTAATTTATGATTTCTATGGGCAAGTTATATGATAAAGTCTCTGAGATTTGCACTAACGGCACTCAGTTGGTAATGTGAGATACATTAGTCTGTAGTATGGTGGTATGCTGCCGACTGACACTGGTGTTTGGTGGTCCAGTAACCCTAGGGCCTTTGCCATGTATGGGATGGGATGCTATGTATAATCTGGATGTGGTGTTCATGGAGGATTCAGTTACCTATGTATCAACTGGTATCACTGCCATCTAACAGACACGTTCTACAAAAACCAATTGTGTTTTATTGGTTATTGATTCTAAAGGCACAGTAATGTCCCAAAAAAAATATCCAATTTTGAAGACTTTGAAAACATCAATATGCTCCAAACCCAATCTTTCAAACCACTATGGCTTGAGAGATATAGGGATTCAAAGAGCTGACGGCAGAGAATCGAGTCGTATGACTTGAGGAGGCTCTGCAGCAGAGCCAAAATTGTGTTATGTATAAAGAATTATTTCATTGGAAAGGTCTACAAAGTGTGCCTGGTTTGCAAGCACACTTTGTAGACATTTCCAGTGAATTCATTCTTTATAGATAATGCGATCTTGGCTCTGCTGCAGAGCCACCTGCTGGTCCCCTGACCGGGATCTCCTGTTGTCAGCTAAACGCTGACGTCAGGAGAAAGAAAGAGGGGCGAACTTTGAATCCTTATATCTCTCAAACCATAGCGGTTTGAGAGATCTGGTTTGGACCATATTGATTATTTTTTTAAAGGCTACAAAATTGGATATCTTTTTTTGGGACATTACTGTCCCTTTAAATATATTTTTTTAAACTTTTATCCACTGGTTCCACATTTTTAATAGAATGCTGCACTGGTTCAAAAGCATCAAGGTTTTCTTTCTATCTAGTTTTATTAAAACGTGTTTACCTTTGTATATGGCTCAAAACTTGAGACTAAAATGTGTTTTTATGTTCAACCCCATAGAAAAAGAAGAAGGAAAGGCTTTACTGACATAAAAAGTTTTTGTATTTGAAATGTTTGATTGGATGTCTAAAGAGTTTTAACTGTGTGACTTATTGGCCTTATTTTATAAGAAATACTACAGGTTTTAGTCTATGACAACAGAAATGACATGAAATAGTGCTAAAATATCCTTTGTTTTTACCCTCCCTGGTATTATGAAATTTTAGATAACACTGTAAGTGCTCCGCTCCCTCCCCTTTCTGCTTGACAAGCTGTAAAGCTGTCAGAAGCAGATTCTGGTCTCTTGACCAGATGCTGCTCTTCATCAGCGCCAACATAATGATATCTAAAGATAAATAATTCATCGGAATGGTCTACAACGCGTGCTTGCAAACCAGGCACACGTTGTAGATCATTCCGGTGAACTATTTATTTTTAGGTATCGCTATGTTGGCGGAGGTGAAGAGCCGCCATCTGATCCAGGAACCAGAATCTGCTTCTGACAGCTTTGCAGCTCGTCAAGCAGAAAGGGGAGGGAGCGGAGAACTTTATTTTCCTATATCTCTCAAAATATAACGGTTTGAGAGATATGAATAAGTGCAAACACTCTCTTTTAATTGTATCTACCATATAGTTAATACTTTTTTCTGACATTACTATCCCTTTAAGGACTCTGGATTGTGATGTAATTTTTATGGACAAACAAAATTTACATCAAACACCCATTTTGTTGAAAAATAGACATTGTTTTATGAAAGCACTGTGGAAATCAAAAATGCACTGCTTTTCACAACTATGAGATAAAAGTAAATGTGTACCTTTGGCTTTCAGTGAAATGTAAATGTATTATTTAATTGACAGAAAAAGATTACATTTCTATTATGGTGTTAAGATAAATAGTCATAAATTTTAATAAATGTCTTACCTGCAGTTTTTATGTTGTTCATGTTTTGTGAACTCTAAATTTGACTACTAATGCTCTTTTTAACCATTTGATTGCCAGAGGGGTATTCAATGCATTGCAAAGCACTTAAGGGGGTTAATAAATGAACATCTATGGTTGTTCTCAAAGTGCATTTGTCATACTTCCTTTGATTAATAGTCTCCCTAAGATGAAAGGTATCTCAGCAATAGACCCTTGCTCTTTGTGAGTCTACAGGGAATCAGCTGCACTTCATTGTCAAGGCCCACCAAAGGCTGAAATATATGTATAGGGTTGTCTTGTTTCTCTTGTGCAAAGATGATTTACTTAATGTTTCTTTAATAGACTTTCTGTGGATGGGACCAGACATATACATGGAAGTGAAAAACATGAGTGGGCAACATGTGAGGGTTCACCAAACACTTAATTTGATTAATTCTCATTCCACACTAGTCATTTTTGTAGCATAACCAAGCAGAAGGGCATCCTAGGTGTGGGCTTTGTTCTTCATGCTTCTAGAGGAAATCAGCTTTACCTCCACAAACGTTCAAAACATATGTTGGGGTTGTGCTAAACTTAGTGGTAAACTTAGTTTCATTTGCTAAAACTGATTTTGTAAGGGGTCTGTGACTTCAGCAGAAATTCACAAAAACACTGCACTCCTTACAAGGAAAAACATATATATAGTGGAGCAAACCAGTTGCTCCATCAGGGGAGGGCTGGATTGGGGGACAGGGAGGCAATTGCCACAGGGCTGGTCGTATGTCACGGCCAATAGCCACTACCTTACTCAATCTCACACTTGCTGCTGAAAATGGAGCTACACTAATGATACTTCAAAGCCTACAACTGAAATGGAGTTACACAAAAAATTCCACGGACTAGTATCACTAGTGTACAGCCATTTAAACTATAAGCTATGTGGTATCAGTTGCCTTCCATTACAACATTAATGATAATTTTAAGATTAACAAAACGGGTGGGGTGGGACATTGAGCTGGGAAAAATAGTAGAATGTGTCACTTGATTGTATTTTCCCCACAGGCCACAAGTTGTCATCCCTCCCCTTTGTACCACATGATGGAAATGAATAGTTTTAACTATTATAATGCTTTTTTAACCCCTGAGATGCTAGAGTTCTCCAACACATTTTTTCATGAAGCAACATGTTGGAGATCTCTATCACTGAAGGGGGTTAAAAGCCCTATTAATGCAATGGATATTTGCAGCATTCTCATTTCAGCTATAGTGCAGGTGCTTTGCTCCATAATTGCAACTCTTTAGCTTGATTAATAAGGCTCAGTGTTTCTAAATAAGACAGTGGATAAGGAATGCAATTATTGTGCAATTACTCTGCAGTGCTTTTCACACCCCTCTGACATTTAAAGGGTTAACAGGTCACAATTGGCGGAACCATGATCCTGAGGCTTTACAACTACCGATCATACCACTTAATAATTCCTATTACCATCCAAGTTATGCTGGGTCAACATTTTTCGTGCATGCACGCATTTAGCTATGCTCTGTCAAATGAGTGTGCCCTCTGAAATAATGTCAATAACTGAAAAAGTGTTCTTATTTCACAGGAAATTTCCTGCTAGGCATTTTTCACCCGTTTTTATGTAGAGGCGAAAACTTTCAACCATTCCTATTCAATATATTCTAGTTCACATGGAAATACATTGATTCCAAAAACTTGACATATGGTAAAAGGCATAAAGGAGAAAATATATACTGGAGAAGAGGAAGGGGTTAGAGTGACCTTAGCCAATGTGTGTTAAACATCAAGATGTTGAACATTTGGAATACCCTCCTCTTGCAAGGTTTTAATTTTTCAGATCTCCAAAACCAATTCAGAGAGTCTTAGGGTTCTGTGTTCAAACATATGCTATTACGGTATTATGTTGACCTTTCCTCTTTTTTACATGATTCCTCAAAGACAATGTACTACAACTTTATTGGAAATATCACATGGTAACAACAAGCTACCATTTGATTTAGTATATTTATGGGTTATTGTGTCTGAGGTTTTTTTTTGTTGCACTTGATGTAAGAGCAACAAGTATATTGGGTCACTTTTACATAAACATGCTTATTTCTTGGCAGGGATCCTGAGTTCTAGTCCTCAGGTCATACAGATAGGTCAGGATTCAGAAACTCGACCTGTTGGTGTTCCCTGAAGGCATGTGTTCAGAAACATTATTCCAAAGAGATAGACATTTTGCTCAGACCATACTTATTTATATTTATTTATTTTTGTTAGGTCCTTTGTCCTAAATGCTTTATGAGGGCAGATGTGTATAAGTGTGACCCCCTCCTTCCCCCTCTTACAAGCTTGCCACAGACTGAGCACATTGCAGTTGTAGACAATTACACACTCCCTGCCTTTAAAGAAAAGTATTCCCACACCCATGGTTTCTGAGAGGGGGATAGAGAAGGATGTTGTTGACTGCTCACCTTCTTCCTAGTTGCAGATGAAGTTTCTTGTGGTGGTGCTCCTGCCTCAGCAATAGTGGTCTGAATGTCCACCACCCCCTATTGCATATAAGTGCTGGCATTTCCACTTCCATTACCATATTATTATCCCATTCCCACTACTATTACTAGTATCCAACATGGTGGACACATCAGCCTGAACTTGATCTGATATTTAATGATAATGGGATTGAGTCAGAAGATTCAGCAGGAGGAACTACTATATCACCAAAACAATGCCACTGTTGATATCCGTTCCTACCATCTCTCTGTTTCTCTCCCATTCCTGGTTGTATGGGCTAGGAATGCTCTGTTTTATATTTCAATCTGCCCTTTAATCATCAGCAGTAGCATCACCACCATATTCTTTCTCCTCTCTTCCTGGTAGTGCTAGTGGTGAGTGTGGCATATATATATATAGATGATACACCTGGGCATGGGCGTCCGTAGGGGGAGCAAGGGGGGCACTTGCCCCCCCACAATTACCCCCCTCCATATAAATAAATGGGCTGGCCTGTGGGTCATATAATGGCTTTGCCCCCCCCCCCGGAAAAATGTCTATGGACCCCACTGCACCTGGGATTACGCTTACAGACACATCCGGCTCAGAGTCACTGGCAGCTTTAACTGCTAATCTGGTACCGCTACAGCTTCTAGCCACCTAGGGGAAAACAGGACTCTAGGTCACCCAGCTATTAGTGCTAGAGGATTCCTCCACACCAGTAAATGTAGCAGACCTTCAACTCCTCTTTAACATTTTTATAGTGCCTGAGTATACACTCACTATACAGCATAGCCACCAACTGCACCAACACCAACACCTACTCAACAAACTGTTCTTTTTTAAAACTATAGATCCTTTTCTCTCTGACTTCTACTCACTCTCACTCTCTCCCTCCTAAACCCCCCAGTACAGTAAGAAATTCCAAGTTTTTATGGGATTGCAGTGGGAAGTTATGTGTCCACAGAAGAGTAGGTGAAAACATACAAAGTTCCAGTGAGAACTTCATTGACAATAACAAAAAGTTAGGAATTTAATGAATTTTCTATGCACGGGAATATCCAGAGAAAAAGCAGCAAATTGTGAGCTTTATCCCAGAAAAAGTGGCAAATTGGGTGAAAGTTCCAGCTAAAAAAAAAACTTTTTGCCCATCACTACCCCAACCTTATATAAAAAAAACTACAGCATATCCCACTTCTTTTATCTGGCAAATTAAAACAGCCAGAGAGAGATTGTTAACCCACTGACAACCACAGAAACAGGGTGATGCTATCAAGCCCAGCATCACCAAGTTATCCACTTAACAACGGTATGGCATTGGTCAAAATCCCATAGTAATATACTTCAATATATGTAGTACTTAACAGTGCACCCATTTGCCCTTTTGTTTTTCTTTTTTTGCTGATGATCTCTTTAAAACAATGCAAAAGTAAGAAGAAATAGAAACTAACAGCGGTAGCAAACCATAACGTATACATATAATATATAAATAAATAAAATAAGAACCCAAGTGAATAAGGCATATAGAGCAGTAAGGACTAAGGGCTAATCAAACAAAAGCTAAAACAGAAAAAAGACATGGGCTCTTCTATACAAGTTATCCAAATGTGCGCCCTGTATAAAGCATATATCATACTACTGTGTTGATAAATTTGAGGTTTTTGTTGCTTAATTTGGTCAAAATATGTTTTACGCTCACTTATCATGCCAAGGTACCACATTTCAAGTGAGTCCTATTTAGTACACATCATAATCCCTGTTTAAGCTAAAAAATGTTCCTGAGGGATTCTTGTGAATAGACACGTAGAACCAGCACTTAGTTAAAAACACAATTTCAAACCTGATTTCAAACAGTGTATGTCTGCATTGAGTGTATGTCTCTTGTACATTTAAAGTTTTTACTTTGGAAGAATAAAGAACATTGTTTGTACGTATTCCATTCTCATCAGTTTGCTTTATGGTGAAGCCCTTTTTTTGTTCTTACCTTCTATCATTTAACCAGTTCTCTATCCATGCACAGATTTCACCTCCCAAGCAGAAGCCTTTTAATTTATGTATGAACCTGTTGTGAGATACAGTATCAAAGGCTTTTGTAAAATCCAAGTATACTACATCAACAGCAATACCCTTGTACAAATTACTACTTACCTTTTGTTAAATGCAAGTAAATTAGTTTGGCATAATCTATTTTTTATAAAACCATGGTGGCTCCCACTAATTATGTTATTGGTCATCATCTAGTCATGAATACTATATATATATATATATATATATATATATATATATACAGGACTTAAAATTTGAAGTCCTTTGCTACTAGCCAGACCTGAAAAGTTAATCACCACTGCAAGCCGTAGTATACTCACCAGGGCTGAAATTCTACTCACCAGGGCTAAATTTTCACTCATCATTGGCTAGTGGTGAGTGGAAATTTTGAGCCCTGTATATATATATATATATATATATATATATATATATATATGAAAGAAGACTTCTGTGCGCCTGGCAAACACACCCAGTCAATGTCAGTTTCAATTTTTACTATATCAATCCAATGATAAAATAGCTAGCAAACATAAACAGTCCCCCTTCTTAAACAACACACTGCTGAATGTAAAACAGTATAAATTCAACTCACATACACTAAAGCTGTCGTGCAAAGAAGAACTGGATCAAATCTGGAGCAAATCAACTGCGCCATAATCAGCTTTTAGACTCTTAATGGGGACCTCCATAGAATTCAAGGGGTTAAACCCCATTTTTGCTCCATAATTGCTCATAGTTTGGTTTCTGCTTAAGGTCCAAAGTATTCAAAGTCATAAGCTCGGTTGCTGAGTAGGAACAGGATTTCAGACTGCGCCAACTTGGCATGACTTCTTCCAAAATAAAAGACCTGCCAATAAGGAATTATCAAATGACAGTTGACTACTAAGCCATTTTAGGGAAATGCTTCCATTTTGTACACTGTCCCTATATCTTGGCCATAAGACTTTAACCCCATAAAGAACAGTGCAGTCTGCAAAGCAATGTGAAGCACACTCCTCCAGTCCTTAAGGGATACTGCACATAGGGCTTTCTGCAGAAAGCTAATATGGAGCAAACTGACTGCATAGTAAGGAGAAAATAAAAGTTCTCATGTAATACATTGGAAAAATTTCTACCATTTAAGGGGTTAAAAGTCCCATTTAAATCAAGAGGAATTTGGGGCATTGTTAAGCCTCCTATGTGCAGTTGGCATACTCCAGCTCTGTCCCACTTTTACTTTCTGCTAAAAGCCCAATGGGCCATCTGCACAAAGACAAGATGAGCAATTCTGGAGTAAACCAATAGCCATAGGGAGGAAATACAATTTGACAGAGCAATCTGTTGGAGAGCTCTTTAGCTTGCAAGGGTTAAAAGTCCAATTTAAATCAATGTGACTATGAGGACTTTTTTCCCCTTGTGGTACAGTTAGTTTACTCCATAAATCACTTATTAATTTCCTGAATATAGCCATGAAGCAACTTCTATTTAGTTCAGACATAATAAAATGTGATAACTGCACTTTATGTTCCGCTTGCTGTTAGAGTCGAGGTGTAATGGGAGTTTTAGGAGAGGTTTAGTATGTGAAAAGAGAGCCGAGGTGCGTCTAAATGTGTGTGTGTTCTTGGGGTAAAAGCTATGTTAGATGTTGTTGGGACATATGAGGGATTAATGCACTGGAGACCTCTCTAGCATTCAAGGGGTTAAAACGCCTGATTTAATTTAACAGGAATTTATATTTGTCTCCTACAGTACAATTGGTTTATTGCAGAATACAGTTTTCCTTTATAAATGTTGTCTTACGTTCTCTGTATCTCTAGAGCCATAGGTTATTTTTGTGATGTTCTTTATGGTATCTTTCTTGTATTGCTGCTCATGGCGATATAGCTCTATAGTGTTGGGCTGATACTTTCAACCTTTCGTTCTTGTTGTCAGTATAATTTAGTATACAATTGTTAAATATTAATTTGTTTGTGTCATATCCCCTATACTAATACATCTTGTATCTCTGAATGTATCTTATTTTAATAAACTGAAGTCTTCTCCCAAGTATTATACATTTCCTTTGCATTTTCTGCCTGTTTTTAAAATAGACTTTTATTTATTCTGATTATATTTTTGTTCACACCGTCTCCCAAGTGCTTTGATTTTTTTTGTGTAAGTTGGAGTGTAATATAGGGAATCCTTGGGCAAGCAATTTGTTCTATATATTAGGGGAGTTTGTTATACTTTGAGGGTGGTGGAAGGAGAAAGGAGATTCAGCCAAAATACCCCAAATTATCTTTTGACTGAGACATGCAGGTGATCCAAGTTCCTTCCTGAGCTGGCTCTACTATGTGTTAGAGAAGTATGTGATGTATAAAGGGATAAAGGAGAAGCAGCCAACCCCAGATGCATGTTTTGGCCTTGCTGGGCCTCGTCAGTGAGGTGCAGCTGATCACAGGGTAATCCAGATGTGGGGTCAGTGAGGTGCAGCTGATCTCAGGATAATCTAAATGTGGACCCCTTGCTCACAGTGCCTAGAGAGAACAACTGCACCTCACTGACGAGGCCCAACAAGGCCGAAACGTACGTCTGGGGTTGGCTGTTTCTCTTGTTCAGAGAGGAATTGCCTGGCACTTCGTGGCTGGACTGCCTTTTGGTAGGATCAGTGTGATTTGCTTTAGGATATTTCCTCTCTGTGAAAGGCACTAGCAAGCTAAAAGAGATTGCACCCTGGGTAGGGTACTTATCCTATAGAGCCTCATCACTTCGAGGGCAAGCTCGTTCCTAGTTGAGCGTCTCTGACTACCTCCTTGTAAATGCTGAATACACTGGAAGGCAGAAAGGTTACACTCATACAAATTGTTTTAACATTTAAATTCCACTGAGAGTGAATGTCTAATCAGTATCGATAAGAAATTAATTGCAAGTGTAATTTAAATGTTTTTACAATATGCATGAGCGTTTAACATGCCATGTATTGTGTATTCAGTCTTTATTCTTATTATGCATAAAGAAGAGACCTAGGATTCTATTTAAAGGAGTACAGAAAAAAATCAGATAGGGCCAAATTGAGTAGCAACTGACATAATAAAATGTCTAAGTTGGTATTCAAAGGCCCTACCAGCTGAAAGCACAACATACATTAGGCCACAGAAAAGGTTTGGTGGGCAAAGCTCCATTTTGTGCATTAAGTTCCCAAAACGCAGCTAAATGGTGGCAATAATAGGAACATCAAAGGAAAAAAGCTAACTATCGGCATCTGACACCATCAAGCACCAATCGTTAACTTATCTGTGTCTCCTGTCTTCTTTCTTTTTCATCTTTTCTTCTTTTTTTCTCTCTTCCTTTTTCCTCTGTCTTCTTTTCTAGCAGCTATAAAAAAAAAAATCCATGAATACATTTTCCCTGACAATAACCCACACATCTATGCATAGTTTAACCCCTTGCGTGCCAGAGAGGTACGCAATACATTGCAGAACAATGCGTTGCGTACCTCTCTGGGACTCCAAGGGGTTAAACTATGGGTAAATAGTTCATAACATGCCCCAAGTGGTGAAGAACTTGTGCCTATGGTTGTTACAAATCCAATTTATTTGATTTAAGAATATCCATTGTCTGTTCTATTTCTCTGCCGCTGTGTCAACTTTGACCGCAAGGGCTTGCAGCTGATTGGCTGGGAGGTGCTTAAGCACACATCCCTTTCAATGGCTGTGAGGGAATTGGAACAGAGACTGCCTATATATAAAGGAATGGGCATCAGCCCCGTAAAGTAAAAGGGGGCTCTCCTCTTCTCTGCCGTTGCCACCACCGCAGCCACACACAGCAGTGGAGAAATAGAAGAGACCACGCATATCTTTATTTCAAATAATCTAGATTTGTAACAAACGTTGGTACAAATTCTTCACCACATGTTATGAACTATTTAACGGCGCACCTATACGTAGTTTAACCATTAAGTGAGATACCTTGATGGTGTGGCAAGCAAATGCATGACTTGGCCAATTTGTGAAACTAAAATTTCACTTATTTAGTAAAAAATATTATATATGCCCAATACAGGGCACACATTTGCACTTTATATAGAGGAGTGCAGGCTTATCTTTCTGTTTGTGTTTGCATTTTGGGTTTCGGCCTAATGTTTGGGAGACTGGAGAACCCTCTCATTCCTTGCTGCTATCCACATATTTATCTTTATATTCACATTAACACTTTATCTACTACATGGATATGTTATGGTGAGTTAGCACTGTGAGCTTTCCTGTTCTTTGCTTTTATAGTTTAACCATTGGAGTCCCAGAGAGGTAAGCAGTACATTGCTCTGCAATGCATTGTGTACCTCTCTGGCACTCAAGGGGTTAAACTATGAATAGATGTGTGGGTTATTGCCAGGGAACATTTATTCATGGATTTTTTTTTTTATTTAGAGCTGTAAGAAAAAAAGACAGAGGAAGAGAGAAGAAGAAAGAAGGAAGGGCTCGATTCAAATATTGGCGTCGCCAGAAAAAACTGGCGACGCTGCTTTTAACGTCAACTGAGCAATGCAAATGTTCCACTAGAAACAAGCGACGCCAGTTCTGAAACAGACGTCGCCCGTCGCCAGAACAGCAAGATCTCACCCATAGAGGATAATGTACAAGTGACACCAAAAGCTATTCAAATGTTGGAGTTAGGGCTAACTCGCGTTAAATTGCAACATTTCTCTCCAGAAATCTAACGCCTATTTTTTTTGGAGAATAGCACTGGAGTAAGAGTAAAAATCCACGTCGCCAGTTCTGAACAGCATTCTCTGTGCTCTTTCCTACCCAGCCACTAGGGGAACACAGAGATGGCTTTCAGCACCATGGACAGCTTTGAATGCCATAGGGATGTGCACTGCTCACCCCTGTGGCATTCAAATGGTTACAATCAATAAAAGTAGTACACCAAGCACTACACAATGCCCCCTTCCACATCCCCCCCTTAATATGTCACATATATTGCATATATGTGACATACTAACCCCATCTACATCCACCTCATGGACTTCCATGTAGTGGACAAATCTGTCTTTTATTCCACAATTAACCCTTTGAGTACCAGAGAGGTAGGAAAGCATTGCTTAGCATGTTTCCTACCCCTCTGGTACCCAAAGGGTTAATAGGCAAGGTATGGACTACATACCTTGCCTGTATATATGTGTGTGTGTTTGTGTGTGTTTTAAACTTTTTTTTTATTAAAATACTATTATTAGACATTAGTTTAAATTAGATCTCATTCATTTTTAACCCCCTACCTCCTGTGTCCCATTGCTATTAGTACTTTTGCTCCACTCTCCTTCAAACGGAGAGTGGAGCAAAAGTACTAATAGCAATGGGACAAAGGAGGTAGAACATTATAAATGGATGAGATCTAAGTTAACCCTTTGAGTGCCAGGGTGGTAAGCAACACATTGCAAAGCAATCCGAAGGAGCGTCCAGCTCTGTATCAGCCGAGGCGCGGCCAGTCTCCACTGCGTGTGACTGCCCCGCGACCGGCTGCCAGAGGCACTGTGGCCCGTGTAACGGGCTGTTCAACTAGTACAGTATAAGCCTGTAGACTAGAGAGCTATTGGAGGAAGCGGGAGGAGGGGAGAGAGACATAGGAGGAGGCGGGTGGTAGGCTTGTATTTGCTGCCCGCTTCCTCCGATACCTCTCCTGTCGCGTTGGCTTGTGCCCAGCTGCCTGGCGTCCCTTGTGCATTGTACAACGCCTTGTGAAAAGGGACGAATTGAACAAGGCGACGCCAGGCAGCTGGGCACAATGCCAACGCGAGAGGAGAGGTATCAGAGGAAGCGGGCAGCAAATACAAGCCTACCACCCGCTTCCTCCTATGTCTCTCTCCCCTCCTCCCGCTTCCTCCAATAGCTCTCTAGTCTACAGGCTTATACTGTATTATGCTGCGGGCTTCACAGCCACCCGCAGCAAAGGGAGTGCTTATGAATGAAGATGAGGTAAGCGCTGCAGTCACAGTGCAGCCTGCTCCCTCAGTTGTATTTTAACCCTTTGATTGCCAGAGTGGTACGCAACGCATTGCTTTGCAATGCGTTGCGTACCACTCTGGCACTCAAAGGGTTAACTTAGATCTCATCCATTTATAATGTTCTACCTCCTTTGTCCCATTGTTATTAGTACTTTTGCTCCACTCTCCGTTTGAAGGAGAGTGGAGCAAAAGTACTAATAGCAATGGGACACAGGAGGTAGGGGGTTAAAAATGAATGAGATCTAATTTAAACTAATGTCTAATAATAGTATTTTAATAAAAAAAAGTTTAAAACACACACACAAACACACACACATATATACAGGCAAGGTATGTAGTCCATACCTTGCCTATTAACCCTTTGGGTACCAGAGGGGTAGGAAACATGCTAAGCAATGCTTTCCTACCTCTCTGGTACTCAAAGGGTTAATTGTGGAATAAAAGACAGATTTGTCCACTACATGGAAGTCCATGAGGTGGATGTGGATGGGGTTAGTATGTCACATATATGCAACATATGTGACATACTAAGGGCGGGGATGTGGAAGGGGGCATTGTGTAGTGCTTGGTGTACTAGTTTTATTGATTGTAACCCTTTGAATGCCACAGGGGTGAGCAGTGCACATCCCTATGGCATTCAAAGCTGTCCATGGTGCTGAAAGCCATCTCTGTGTTCCCCTAGTGGCTGGGTAGGGAAGCACAGAGAAAGCTGTTCAGAACTGTCGACGTGGGTTTTGGATTTTCTGACTGAACTTGATACTTTGCAGTGCTGTGATTGGCTGCGGTGCTAGGTAACATTTTTATCGTGTGTTTTTAGGTAAGATTTTCTATGGGACGCAGGTTTAAGGTTAACGTGTATTTTGTTGGTTATTGCTCGTTAGCCTTTCTGGGTAAGGAAGATTTGAATCTCACGTTACCTGCTCTTGCTTAACGAGCGAAGGCAGTTTTTTTCTTCACGTTGGTTTTAACGCCAACATTTGAATCGAGCCCGAAGAGAGAAGAAAGAAGATGGGTAGTAGCTAATCAGGATGCTGAAGACCCTTCTGGACATCAGGATTAATGGTAAGTGTTTGTTTTCAGGGGCTGCTGCATTTTACTTCAATCGGGTAAACCCTATGAGTGCCAGAGGGGTTATTTTACCCCACTGGCCCTCATAGGGTTAATTCTACTAACATTGGACATAGTTTGGCTGTACTTTAGATATATTGATTTTGGTCTTAGGGCCCCAAATCAATACATCCACAGGTGACTCAGGGTTTTGTGTTTTTTACTATTTTTACTTTAAATTTCTGCATCGGCTGATAAAAGATCTGATAAGAGACGTAAGTCATTTCCTGAGATAAAGTGAGTCACATATCAGATCTTAAGGACTATGCAGTCAATTGAATTGCATCCTGTGGGGTTTGTTTTATTTTTCAATGGGCTAAAATACCTCTTACTTTATTGCCTAGTATGTGTTTTTTTTTTCAGACATTTCTTCATAGCACAGGTAATTGAATCGGTTACCATGCTTGAAAAAATGCCGGCGGGTTTTTTTTTTTTGCCAATCGGACCTCTTTAAACTGAGCCCTTAGTATCTTGGAAGCTTGCACCCTGGATCCAATCAGTTTGCCAATAAAGGTATCACTTTTACTCAGTCTCCTGCTCTTTCTATGGCTAACATGGTACTACATTTTATTTATGTCTCTTCTCAGTCATGCAAGATTTTAGGATATCTGGGATAAATATCCTTTATCCCTTCAAACATCCCATACTTCCCTAACACAGAGAACAGCCAACTCAGGAAGGAACTCGCGCACCTACTAGTTCAGCCTTCATTCTTATTATGCCTGAAGAAGAGACCTAGAGCATGGAATGCTTGCACCCTAGAGCCACACAGTTAGGCAATAAAGGTATCACTTATTCTCTACCAGTCTCATGAAAAGAGACAAGCAGATGTGATCCAAGTTTGTATCTGTTGTTTGTTCTCTGGTACACAGTGGACAAACATTTTTGGAGGCTTGCTGAGGAGGCCTTCATTCTGCAGTGGTTCAACAATGACTGATGAAGATGATATAGGAAGTAGAACTCACTTTACCCTCTAATGGTTAGAACGCTGTCCAACACTTGTCCAACTCCACACCCTCCAGTCTTTTCCTATTCCAAATCTCACACCCCTTACAATGTTTCAAGTCATAGACGGTGCAAAGATGTGTGCATAATGTCCATAGCCAAACCAACTGTATGATAAATTCAGAGTAAATATTTCTCTGCTTTCTCTACTCCAACACTATTTAATAGATAGTCTCTAGAAGTTGTTGGACTGCAATATTCAGCATTCACAGCCAGTCTACAGAGTTGTAGTCTAACAGCAGATGGAGACCAGCAGGTTGACATCTTTGCTCTAAGTTGTTAAATGATAGATAGTTGGTTTGGGTTTCCAACCAAATGGCGTTATAGTGATAATAATTTTGAGGTACTGCTAAACCATGCCCTTTTAAATTTAACTCTCTCAGTACCATACATTACAAAATTCCACAGGAAAATTCACTGAGTCACTAATAAAAATAAAGAGTTCCCCTTCCTGAACACACTGCTGGATATAAAACAGTATATATTCAACTCACATACACTGAAGCTAATGTGCTTAGCAAACCAACTGCACTATAGTCAGCTTTTTAGCCTCTTGAATGGAGACCTTCATAGAATTCAAAGGGTTAAAAACCATGTAAATCAACAGGAGTTTTCATTCACCCCTTATAGAGCAGCCAGTTTGCTCCAGAATTGCTTACAGTTTGGTTTCTGCTTAAGGCCTCAAGTATTCAAAGTCACAAGCTCACTTGCTGAGCAGGAACAAGAGAAGAGGCCAAAGAAGTTAGTTTTTCAGACTGTGCAAACTTGGCATGACCTCTTCAAAAATAAAAGACCTGCCAATAAGGAATTAGCAATGTGATGCACACTCCTCCAGTCCTTAAGGGATATGGCACATAGGGCCTTCTGCAGAAAGCTAATATGGAGCAAACTGACTGCATAGTAAGGAGAAAATAAAAGTTCTCAAGTAATACATTGGAAACATTTCTAGCATTTAAGGGTTAAAAGTCCCATTTAAATCCCTTGTGTCCATCTAGCTGGTATATCTGAAGCTATCTTTGAAAATAAGTGATTGACTGACAGGTAGAGTGAGAATAAAGGGTTTCCAGGTTGTAAACATTTTTCTCCATCTAATTCTTTGTTTTGTAAGACCAGAATCCAACATATGTGAGGGAAGTGTGATGTTTTGCAATTCTTTTAGTGCGGGGGTGTAACTGTCTATCCATCTGTTCAGTATATATTTCATGACTAGCATTATCATTAACTCCAGTAACTTCATTTGGGATATACATAGATTTGATTCCCAGTCATTTATCCCTAAAGGAAAGTGCGCAAAGGTTAATTTTATTGGGATTCTCAAATTGGTGTTATAAAATGTAAATACAGATTGACAGAATGCAGGACATGGAAAAATATATGGATCAAACTGTCACCTGCAGTTGCATTTAGACAATAGTCTGAGTGTGTGACTTTGGCTAGGAGAGGAGGCAAATGTGTTTTATGAAGGGGGCGGTAGGATCTGCATCAGCCGCGGTGCAGGCAGTCTCTACTGCGCATGACTGCGGCGTTACACACGTTTTAGCAAATTATTATATAGGATTTTTAGAGGTGTTTCCTGTTTTGCTGGTCTTGGTCATATAGCGCTATATTATCAGGCAGACGCTTTTAACCTTTTGTATCTTGTTGTCAGTATATTTTAGTAAATACTTGTTAAATATTTTTTTGTGCCATATGCCCTACACTACTACATTTTGTTTCTCTGAATTTCTCCTTTCATTTCGTAAGCATTATTTGTCTTTGGGCATTTTTACACTGTTGGGAACATAGTATTTTCACGCATGGGTGCCATCTTTTTTCAGTGTTTAGCCAGAAATGTTGGTTGGTGTTATCTACTGTATTGGTAGGGCCCCCTGAATGAATTTTTGTGTATTCAGTCATTTTTGTGATCTCTTCTAAGGTATATTTTTAGAGGAGTTTTATGTTTTATTTTTGGTTAAGGGCCCAAGTATTCAAAGTCACAAGCTCACTTGCTGAGCAGGAAAAAGAGAAGAGGCCAAAGAAGTTAGTTTTTTAGACTGTGCAAACTTGGCATGACTTCTTCCAAAATAAAAGACCTGCCAATAAGGAATTATCAAATGACAGTTGATTACTAAACCATTTTAGGGAAATGCTTCCATTCTGGTATACTGCCCCAATATTTCTGCCATAAGACTTTAACCCCATAAAGAACAGTGCAGTGTGCAAAGCAATGTGACACACACTCCTCCAGTCCTTAAGGGATATGGCACATAGGGCCTTCTGCAGAAAGCTAATATGGAGCAAACTGACTGCATAGTAAGGAGAAAATAAAAGTTCTCAAGTAACACATTGGAAACATTTCTAGCATTTAAGGGTTAAAAGTCCCATTTAAATCCCTTGTGTCCATCTAGCTGGTATATCTGAAGCTATCTTTGAAAATAAGTGATTGACTGACAGGTAGAGTGAGAATAAAGGGTTTCCAGGTTGTAAACATTTTTCTCCATCTAATTCTTTGTTTTGTAAGACCAGAATCCAACATATGTGAGGGAAGTGTGATGTTTTGCAATTCTTTTAGTGCGGGGGTGTAACTGTCTATCCATCTGTTCAGTATATATTTCATGACTAGCATTATCATTAACTCCAGTAACTTCATTTGGGATATACATAGATTTGATTCCCAGTCATTTATCCCTAAAGGAAAGTGCGCAAAGGTTAATTTTATTGGGATTCTCAAATTGGTGTTATAAAATGTAAATACAGATTGACAGAATGCAGGACATGGAAAAATATATGGATCAAACTGTCACCTGCAGTTGCATTTAGACAATAGTCTGAGTGTGTGACTTTGGCTAGGAGAGGAGGCAAATGTGATTTATGAAGGGGGCGGTAGGATCTGCATCAGCCGCGGTGCAGGCAGTCTCTACTGCGCATGACTGCGGCGTTACACATGTTTTAGCAAATTATTATATAGGATTTTTAGAGGTGTTTCCTGTTTTGCTGGTCTTGGTCATATAGCGCTATATTATCAGGCAGATGCTTTTAACCTTTTGTATCTTGTTGTCAGTATATTTTAGTAAATATTTGTTAAATATTTGTTTTGTGCCATATGCCCTATACTACTACATTTTGTTTCTCTGAATTTCTCCTTTCATTTCGTAAGCATTATTTGTCTTTGGGCATTTTTACACTGTTGGGAACATAGTATTTTCACGCATGGGTGCCATCTTTTTTCAGTGTTTAGCCAGAAATGTTGGTTGGTGTTATCTACTGTATTGGTAGGGCCCCCTGAATGAATTTTTGTGTATTCAGTCATTTTTGTGATCTCTTCTAAGGTATATTTTTAGAGGAGTTTTATGTTTTATTTTTGGTTAAGGGCCCAAGTATTCAAAGTCACAAGCTCACTTGCTGAGCAGGAACAAGAGAAGAGGCCAAAGAAGTTCGTTTTTTAGACTGTGCAAACTTGGCATGACTTCTTCCAAAATAAAAGACCTGCCAATAAGGAATTATCAAATGACAGTTGACTACTAAACCATTTTAGGGAAATGCTTCCATTTTGGTATACTGCCCCAATATTTCTGCCATAAGACTTTAACCCCATAAAGAACAGTGCAGTGTGCAAAGCAATGTGACGCACACTCCTCCAGTCCTTAAGGGATATGGCACATAGGGCCTTCTGCAGAAAGCTAATATGGAGCAAACTGACTGCATAGTAAGGAGAAAATAAAAGTTCTCAAGTAATACACTGGAAACATTTCTAGCATTTAAGGGTTAAAAGTCCCATTTAAATCCCCTGTGTCCATCTAGCTGGTATATCTGAAGCTATCTTTGAAAATAAGTGATTGACTGACAGGTAGAGTGAGAATAAAGGGTTTCCAGGTTGTAAACATTTTTCTCCATCTAATTCTTTGTTTTGTAAGACCAGAATCCAACATATGTGAGGGAAGTGTGATGTTTTGCAATTCTTTTAGTGCGGGGGTGTAACTGTCTATCCATCTGTTCAGTATATATTTCATGACTAGCATTATCATTAACTCCAGTAACTTCATTTGGGATATACATAGATTTGATTCCCAGTCATTTATCCCTAAAGGAAAGTGCGCAAAGGTTAATTTTATTGGGATTCTCAAATTGGTGTTATAAAATGTAAATACAGATTGACAGAATGCAGGACACGGAAAAATATATGGATCAAATTGTCACCTGCAGTTGCATTTAGACAATAGTCTGAGTGTGTGACTTTGGCTAGGAGAGGAGGCAAATGTGTTTTATGAAGGGGGCGGTAGGATCTGCATCAGCCGCGGTGCGGGCAGTCTCTACTGCGCATGACTGCGGCGTTACACACGTTTTAGCAAATTATTATATAGGATTTTTAGAGGTGTTTCCTGTTTTGCTGGTCTTGGTCATATAGCGCTATATTATCAGGCAGACGCTTTTAACCTTTTGTATCTTGTTGTCAGTATATTTTAGTAAATACTTGTTAAATATTTTTTTGTGCCATATGCCCTACACTACTACATTTTGTTTCTCTGAATTTCTCCTTTCATTTCGTAAGCATTATTTGTCTTTGGGTATTTTTACACTGTTGGGAACATAGTATTTTCACGCATGGGTGCCATCTTTTTTCAGTGTTTAGCCAGAAATGTTGGTTGGTGTTATCTACTGTATTGGTAGGGCCCCCTGAATGAATTTTTGTGTATTCAGTCATTTTTGTGATCTCTTTTATGGTATATTTTTAGAGGAGTTTTATGTTTTATTTTTGGCACAAATTTATGTCTAGTTTGCTATATGTGCGTATCCTAGGCACACATTTAGGTGTCTTTCTTGTATTGCTGGTCTTGGAGATGTAATGCTATAGTATCAGCCTGATACTTTCAACCTTTCTTTGTTGTGGTCAGTGTATTTTAGTATACACTTGTTAAATATTCATTTTGTGCCATATCCCCTATATTACTACATTATGTATCTCTGAATGTATCCTATATTAATAAACCAAAGTATTCTTCCAAGTATTATACATTATCTTCCTGTACTTAATATATGTACAACTTTTATTATATTCCTATTACATTGTTATTCACACTGTCTCCCAAGTGTTTTGGATTTTTTTTATAAGTTGGAGTATAGTTTAGGGAATCCTTGGGCAAGCAATTTATTCTCTGTATTAGGGGAGTTTGTTATACTTTGAGGGAGTGGAAGGAAAAAGATGATTCACCCAAAATACCCCAATTTCTCTTTTGACTAAGACATGCAGGTGATCCAAGTTCCTTCCTGAGCTGGCTCTACTCTGTGTTAGGGAAGTATGGGATGTGTAAAAGGATAAAGGAGATTTACCACAAATACCCAAAAATCTTCTGTGACTGAGAAGAGACATAAGTAAAATGCAGTACCATGTTAGCTGTAGAAAGATCAGGAGACAGATAGAGTAAAAGAGATACCTTTATTGGCTAACTGAGTGGCTCCAGAATGCAATCTTTCAAGACACTAGGGACTCGATTCTATTACCCCTGGTATTTTTAAAAACAAGCAATGGTGGTTTTGACAGCATAGTTTGCTATTCTATTAACTGCACTGTCAACAACCACTGCCGTGCAAAAATGTCCAATGGAAGCAACATTTGTGCCCATTGAACATCACATAAAACAAGTAGCATTTGCTATTCTATTGCATATGGTGGCTTAATTGCATGTTAAGGAAAGCACTTTTCATGGTGAAAAAACTGTGCCATGAAAAGGAGATGCAGAGTCCCTAACGGGTGGTGAAAACCACCTGTATGTGTTAGAAAATATTAACCCTATGAGTGCCAGTTACAGTGTTGCATACCCTACTGGCCCTCTTAGGGATAATATCTCAAGAGTTAACATATGTCCTGAAAAATAAACACTTACCTGTAATCCTGATGTCCAGCGGGGTCCTCAGCCCCTTGGGCAGCTACTGGATCTTCTGTCTTATTTCCAATCAGATGTAAAAAATAAAAAAATCCAATGAGTAATTATGTTTTTTAATAAAAAAAAACAGGCACCCAAAAGATGCCACAGTTAACCTTTTGAGTGCCAGAGGAGTGCCGCTCCAGGGGCTCCAGGGGCTCAAAGGGCTGAAAAAGTGTGGCATCTGTCCTCCAATGGCCATTTTGTTATGAAAAAAAGAATTATATTGTCCATTTTCTAAAAAAAAAAAAAAAAAAAAAGAATTCTGGACAAATGTCCCCCTTGCCACCGCCACTGTTTCTGCTGCTGGTGGCAAGTATACAAATAGACAGAGCCCCCTTTTCCTACCTATCATGCCACTGTCCGAGTCATACTGTGAGAATTTTGAACGGAGACTGACTTTTATATGCCACTGTTTGTTCAAAATAATTGGAAGCCTCAGGTTGCCTGGAATGTGGGCTTATGCACCTCCCTGCCAATCAACTTCTAGCACAAGTTGTGGGAACAAAAAACAACAGTGAGCTTTGGGCCAAAAAGTGGGTTTTGGCCACCAACGTTGGTTGTTACATTTACCTAGATAGAAAAGAAATAGGAAAAAGCGCACACCATCTGAGAGTAATCCGTATGATATGATAAGGAGAGATAAGCAAATGATTTTACTTACAAGATGCCGTCTTGCAAGTAATGCCCATATGTCACAGTGTCTGATTTTTCCTCTCTCAATCCAGGAGTTCCACTTTATACCTCTTAGGATAGATATCTACATAAAGTAGAAAGAAAGAGACTTCCTCTAAGAGTAACTCTGTATAACAGAGATCCCCAAATCGGCCCCTAATATTAAGAGCAACTCACCGGATGAAAATACACACTGTGCCAAAAAAGCCCGACCCGGCTTGATGGAGATAATCAAACGAGGTATATTGGAGTCAATTAAAAATTCCTTTTATTTTGCAATAAATTTCCCTACGCATTTCGTGAATATAAGCATCACTTCATCAGGGGATCTTTACATATATTACTTAATGGGTCATTGCCATGTATTTATACATAAAAAACATAATTGTCTTACCGCAATGGTCCGGAGCCGCCCGCCCGTCCCTACGTTCCAATCAGAGTGAGGCTAAGACTGTGCGCACCGATACGGGACCCATGCCTCACTCCGGTTCTCCCATGTGCGTCTCAGCATACAGATCAGAGCGAGGCTGGAGCTAGACGCACCGATGCGAGAATCACGCCTCACTCCGATCTAGCCATTGTATACAAGATGTTACTATGGTGACTGGCATGCCGCTCCCTTCCATTGGATGAATACAAATGATACAATTTTATTATATATATATTTTTGGACTCATTTTATTATATATATATTTTTGGACTTGTAAACTTTTAAGTGTAGAGCGCTACAAAGTGTATATATATATGTTTTTTTCGTTGTTACATTTACCTCACCAGCTATAGAAGAGCTGCAGTAAGTAGGTGGGTTTAGCACTCAGTCTATTTTTTTTTCGCTTACCGGCTGTTTTACCAGGGGTATAGAATCAAGCCTTAGGTCTCTTCTTCAGGTATAATGAGAATAAAATGCTGAATACACTGAAAGGTTTTAATATTTATATTCCACTGGGAATGAATGTCTTATCAGTATTGACAAGAAATGCATTGCAAGTGGAATTTAAATGTTAAAGAAATTTGCATGAGTGTTTAACATGCCATGTATTGTGCATTCAGTCTTTACCTGTAAAGACTCCTGAGAAGAGACAGGCAGATGTGAGCCAAGTTCCTATACGATGGTTGTTCTCTGTATTAAGGGAATATGGGTGTGTGTGTGAATGGAGAAAGGAGATTTATCCCAAATACCCCAAAATCATTTATGACTGGGAAGACGCAGGCAGCTGTGATCCAAACTCCTTTCTGCTAGCTGTAAGGGATTTTGAGGTGTGTACATAGGGAGCAAATTTACCCAAAATTTACCCAATACCTTGTGTGACTGTGAAGACACAGGCAACTGAGATTCAAGTTCCTTCCTGAGCTGCCTGCTCAGAGGAGCCTGGGGGTGTGAAAAGGGAGAAAGGAGATTTACCACAAGTACACCAAAATCTTGTGTGACTGAGAATGTATCACAGTGCCTGTGATCCTCATCTGTCACTCTCGCTTGTGGTGTACGCTGATTGGCTGTACTGGTTTGGTCCGCCCCTGGTGACCTTTTTATGCCTGGCCGTGACACCTGTCTGGTGCCCTTTCGTGGTGTTTCCGAGCCAGTGTTGCTGTTGCTGAGTTCCTGTGTTCCGGATTCCTGTCCTGACTACGTTCCTTTGTTCCTGCTCGTGATTGACCCGGCTTTTCTGAGAACCATCTCCGTGATCCGATCCGGCTTGGCTGACGTTCCTGTTCGTGATTGACCCGGCTTGTCTGAGAACCACCCTCCGTTAGCCGACTCGGCTTGGCTGACTTCCTGCCACGTGACCAGCATCGGCTGGTTCCAGTGACCTGCTAGTTCCTGCTCTCCTCTCCGGTTGTCGCCGTTGCAACATTCTGACTTCCGCTCCTGCAGGTTGCCAGGCTGGCCGTGTGACCTACTCCTGCCCTGTGTTGCTTGTTCCCAGTGCTGAGTATCCGTGCTGTCTTGCAGAGCTGTGCTGTTGTCTATGAGCCTCCGTGTTACTTGCAGAGCTATCGCAATTCTCTGATCCGTAAAGCTGCATTTTAACCCTAGCTGTGCCGCATTGCCATTTGCTGAGCTTCCACTCTCTGGTATAGAGATTAGCCTTATTACACTACATCTGCTGAGTCTGCCACTTAAGCTCTGGTTGGTCGGCGGCTCATTCTACCTACTGCAGAGTAGTGCTGCTCGGTAACGATCCCGGTAGGGCGCCATTTGGCTCTGGCTCATACGTTCACGTCGTTGGTGCAGTAGGCTCAAGCTACTATAGCTAAGGGAAGGTTTCAGTGGAAGGCTATTGGCTTCTCCGCTTGCAGCATAAGTGTGGTCTCCGTTGTTACGCCCGTGGGGGCTACTGGCTCAAAGCTCTTGCAGGTTGACTTAGGTGTACGCCCGTGGGGGCTATTGGTTCACTACCTCTGTTCCGTTGGTCTCCATTAATATGCCCGTGGGGGCTATTTGCCAGCTCTTGCAGTTCAAGCTGTACCGTGGTGACGCCCATGGGGGCTAACTACTCAGGCACTTGCAGATCCAGTTGTATCCTTGGCTACGCCCGTGGGGGCTATTCTGGGTAACTGTTCTGCTGATTTTACCTCTGGTCACACAGGGCCTAGCAGCATTCCTGTCTCAAGAACTCTAAGTGTGATTCCAGCTACACTTAATACTCCCTATCAACACCTTGGGTGTGCCAAACTCCACATCAGAAACTGTCAGTCTATGCATATAACCCTTATGTGTATCTCTACTATGTGCCTATCCTGAGACAGTATATGTGAGACTCTCATTCTGTATACTGGGCCTGTGGGGGCATATCTGTCCATATTTTGCTAATATTTTGTGTTACCTGTAGAGGGCGATTGCTTACCTTGTTTTTCTTTTAATAAAACTGTGTTTTATTTTACCACTGGTCTGAGTGTCTTTAAAAACCGTTCCAGAATGGTCAGGTACTTTGATCCAAGTTCCTTTCTGATGGCTGTTCCCTGTGTTAGGGCAGTATGAGATTTACCCCAAATACCCATAAATCTTGTGTGACTAAGAAGACACAGACAGCTGTGATGCAAATTCCTTCCTGAGCTGGCTGAGTCTCTGTCACTGACAGACTGACAGAACATTTAGCAAACTAACACTCAATAGACAGACAAGTTCAACTGACATAGACTCCTTCAACAGCCAGAATAAGAGAAGCCATCATATTTCATATGATCTACTATCATCTGTACTAAAGAAAAAAATAAGGACTGCAGTGATAATGGGAGAGATAGAAAGCAGCAGCTGAAATCCTCTTGACTCTAGATAATGGAAATTAGGGGAAGAAGTAGTTGCACAGTGAGTTTTTATTGTTTGTTTGTTTTGTTTTTGTAATGGGACAGTGAATACAATAATTTAAAACAGTAAAAAATGAAATAGTCTGATTGATAGGGGACAGAGACAGGGACCCTGACATAAGCTGTGACTGTGATAGACAGCAACCAAAAGACTTCACACAGAATTAGTTCTGTTGTATACTCCACTGTTAACACACACACACTCGTTTAATATTATCCAGCAAATATACTAGGGGCAGGGGGAGGTTGAAAGGAGTAGGAGCAGTGGATGGCTGTGTTAGTAAACTGGTAGTCCACAAACTGACTGCAGCTATGGGTGCTGCAGTGTGTGCAATAAATTATCATAATCCTCCTCCTGAGGAGGCTGTTTGTCAAAGTCCCATAAAAAGTTCCACCACCACCACCAGTAATATTAATAAACCATTAAAGAACACTGAAAATGGCAACAAGTCTCATTCTAAAGTTGATGGCATAATGGAAGAAGATGTAGCAGTTCAACCAACTGCTGCATCTGACAGTGAGTCAAACAAGTACAATACTTGTCCTAAAAGTAATAGAGAATATTGTGAAAATCTCTCTAAGGGGAACAGTAAAATGAAATTGTTTGAGACTTCACAAAGCATAGAGGAATATTAACGTAGTGCAGAAGAAGCGACGAGAGATGCTCAGGATGACCTAATTACTGACAATGATCCCTTTTTTTCACATACAGTTAAAGTTGAAAATGTGAGAGATGGTGTCATGGCCAGAAATTTATCTGACAGGCAAAAGCTTAATCTTCCACCACTGAAAAGAAGCACTTTGTTTATAAACTGTTTCAGAAATCAATTGGAAAGTCTCTGGACTAGGGATAGTCCAAAATGTTCGCCTCAAACAAAAATCGACAAATAACGGCACGTCACGCTTGGTGAATAATTTTGAGAGAAAAGTGCTGTTTTTCTGCTCTTTTTTTGCCTAGCTCATTACACTGGAATCAATGGAAACATTACATTTATAAACAACACGTAGCAAATATTATATTATTTTCCAAAGGCATAGTATAAAAGGGGTCTGAGGGTACCTATGTAGGTGGAGTGCAGGGAAAGAATCACTTGAACAGGGAATTTTTTTGGTGGAGGGTTGTTGACTGGGATTGGGGAGGGGGACAGTTAGTATATAAATATAAAAAGGATAAAAGGGATCAGTGGAGGGTGTCTGTACTGGTGGAGTCTGGGGAAAGAATACATTAAACAGGGAATTTATTTGGGAGGGTGTTCTTGACTGGGATTGGGGGCACAGTTAATAATAAAAAAAAAAAAAATGAATAAAATTAAAAATAAAATAAGAAATTGGTACATAAGATGACAGAGACAGGAAGCCCCTGACATAAGCTGAGACTGGGGTAGACTGATACTTGATGAGATAAAGTATTTTGTAGAGGATGATTTGTAAGACTTATAAGAGGCACAAGCCCTGAGGAAACATTGATTTGTTGTAGGACTTAGACTTGTGTTAGGAAGGGGTGGGTGAAAAGTGAGAAAAAATTCCTGCATGACTTTTCGCAAAAATTGGAAGATTTTTCTCTTTTTTCACGAAAGTTTTCTCCTTCTCTATAATGCAAAATGTTCCTCCTTTTCACCTGTTCCAGCAAAATTTCCTCCTATTCCAACACAACATATTTTCTCCTATTCTCCTATATGTTTTTTGCCTATGTTTCCTATGGTTCAACAGTTCACAGCACAATATTACTTCTTCTGAGGGCTATAGTGGAGAAATAAGTAGCTAAAAGACAAAGTTATGAGTCATACAGCAACATATACCTTGAACTTGGCATATATTTATGATGATGTCAAGTGATAACATATAAATAAAGTGCAACCTACAACGTGGCAGATGTGTATTGTAGTGGTGATGGTTGACTGGATTGGTGTGATTGGTGGGACCTTGGCAAACTTTATCCACCTCGGAGAGAGAGGGATCCATCATCATTGATTGCACATGCTGCAGCAACCATTGCTGCAGTCAGTTTTTGAACTACCACTTTATTCCCACATCCCTGCATTGCTCCACACACACACCCCACATGTGCATTTGGTGGACTCAACTACTGTGTGTGTTTTTACTCTCTACAGTACACAACTGATATAATGTGATGTCTTGCTTTTGCCCTCAACAATTCTCAATGTCTGCTGTTTATCAAGTCTGCATCAGTCACATAGCTCACATCAGACTCCCAGACAGTTGTCTGTCACCTAATATATTTATTTGTTTAATTATTTATGTATTATTATTTTTTTATATTTATTTTTATTTATTTTTAAGTTGTTCACCCTATCTTATCACAGTAAGTAAAAAAAAATAATAAATAAATAATAATAAAAATATATATATAGCTAAAAAACAAAATCAACAACTTCTTTTCCCAGATTTCTCCAGCACAGAGACAATAAAAGCAAAATCAGCAAGCAATTTGGACCCAGCTGCCTGTGTCTTGCCAGTCAGTTCCACCAAATTTTAGTGTATTTGGGAGTCAATCTCCTTCCTCCCTTCTTCTCCTCCCGAGTGCACCCAGACTCTCCTAATACAACAAATGTCCTGCCTAAACTAAGCTTCAATTCTCCTTTATTTGCCAATCTTCTCTAGCTCAAAAACATGCTGCTTTCTCCTCTTGCAAAAACACAGAATGGCATGCTGTGAGAGAATGACACTCTTGTATATGGCTGTAGAAAAGTAGAGAAAGCTTTCTTGTGGTGGGAAAATGTTTTTCTTCCCATTGATTTCAATGCAATGAGCTAGGCAAAAAAAATAAAAAAAAACAGGAAAATGGCGCTTTTCGCTGGAAATTTTTCACCAAGCGGAAAGTGCCATTTTTTGCCAATTTTGGTTTGTGGTTAAAGTTTTCACCCATCCTCAGTGGTAGGCCCAAGCCCTGAGGAAACTTTGATTTGTAGGACTTTGGCTTGTTAGAAACATGCCCCCACAATTTTTTTTTGTCGTAGGCCTCTGTGTTTAAAGAACAAGCCCTGAGGAAAAAAAATATATGCCCTACTAGCCTAGTGCCAGCAGGTCATGTTACTGTGGCCAGTAGCCATTGGCCATTGTCAAATGCCCCAGTGTCCTTGCTGCATTTGTGACTGCTGTTCTTGCTGCTGCTGCTACTGCTGCTGTTGAGTTGTTTAAGCAGCAGGATGATTAGGTAGCTCAAAGGGAATGGGATCAACAACAGCAGTGATATGGATGATGGATGATCATGGTTCAATTTGCCATTAGTAGCTCCAGTGCTATGCCTGAGGCAGTAGCAGCATCACAACTAGCCCCCACCACTTCAGGTATATATTGAGAAAAGGAGTTGGACAATAATTCTTCACCACCTGCCCCTCCTCCAAAATCATGGGTGTGTTGTTGGAATATAATTTTTTCCCTTGAGAGCAGGCAGGAACTGTACCTTAAATCAGCAACTGCAATGTGCACAGCGTGTGGTGCATAAGGGAAGGACTGGGAACAATGGGCACATCTAAACTAACATCTAACACCTGGCACAACTCTAACCAAATATCATGACACTTAGTGTCCCCAGTGTGAACTCATTCGGCCAGAAACTGTTGCTGTTACAATGCCCCTTGTCCACTCACCGCTTAGGACATGTGACAACTTTCAGTTTTAATAGTAATGACAAACCTTCCCTGCCACCAACTTAGCATATTCTGCAAGACAGAATCCACTCAGATGCCTATTGTTGCCCTGATTACGATACCATCCATGCCATGTGTGGTCAACACACCACACAGTGTGTAATGGATGGACACAAACTGACACATCCTGACATCTACACAATGGCTATCAGTTGGCGGGGAGGTAACGATGAACTGGGTGGATCGCCAGAAAATGTAGTTACATCTTGTCACAGCTGGACCCTAGAGCAAGAAGTGGTTTTTCTCCCCATCGAACTTTCAGGCTCTGGCTGGGTTTCTCTATTCTTCCTCCTTTTTGATTTATGCTTCACCTCTTGTTTCCTTTGGGGAGAGCCAGGGGTACAGCAACAGAGGTGCCCAATTTATTTGGTTGAGGTTTGACTATAACATGCTTCACATAAACGTCATGGAGTCTGTGTTTCATATGTGCGCTGAGGGAGGGTATGCCAAGGTGCATTCTCTCTTTTCCACTTTTTCACTGACTTCTCACAAATCACTGATGACAGCACTGTGCCTGCCCCAAGAGTAAAATAGTCCCACACCAAGGACCTCAGGGGGGAGGAGAAAGGTGGTAAAGACTGGCCTCTCTCTTCTTCTCTTCCACATTCCCCTTCACTGGCTGGGACAGGGGATGATGTTGCTACTGCCTCAGAATCAGCACTACAATTAAAACTAGGAGTGTTGCTGCTAGCAAATGGAACCTATCCTAGCACTAGCAAATTTGGGGTTTTTGTTGCATGGTTTGGCCAAAGCATGTTGAAGATCACCTGCCCCGCCAAGGCTCCCCAATATTAGGCGAGTACCTAACTCGTCATACATCCATTCCTATCTAAATGTAAAAACCTCTAATTTTTCTTATGTAATGCGTCAGGTGCATTTAAAAACATTAATCATGCAATCATTCCTATCTAAGTTAAAAACCTCTGATTTTTCTTGTATAACGCATCAGGGGGATTTTAAAAACATTGAACACATTCAAAACATTTTCAAACAAATTTATGTTAGGACTCACCTTCAGTGACTCATGGGGAGTGGACATCAGGCCATGGGGGCTGAAGCCCCCAGGCTCCTTTATGTTACCTAACCTTCGGCCCCACGGGTCACATGGGGTTTGCACAACCTGACGCGTTACACAAGAAAAATCAGAGGTTTTTAAATTTAGATAGGAATGGTTGTATGAAGAGTTAGGTACTCGTCTAATATTGGGGAGCCTTGGTGGAGCAGGCGAGCTTCAACATTCTTTGGCCAAACCTTGCAACAACAACCACAAATTTGCTAGTGATATAGTATATGCTCAGCACAGGGTTCTCATCTGAAAATTTATATGGAAGAGCGCAGTCTTGTTTTTGGGTATTTTGAGGATGACTGGTGCAGGGCGGACTCAGGATGACTGGAACATTGTGTAGATGTAGCCAGCAGCAAACTGCAGAACACTGGAGCAGGCAGGACTCAGTCAGTAGATGGATACAGCAACTGAGGATGACTGGTGAGAGGCAGACTCAGGATGACAGCAACACTAAAGATGTAGCCAGCAGCAGCCGGAGGTGTGCTGCTGATCCATTACCTCAGCATGGAAGAGGAAAGAGTAGTGTCCCTGTTTGCCTACTGTACCTGAACTTGTTGTCGGTAATGATGTGTTTTGCAACACATTGGGCTACCACCAATGCACCGGCAATGACAGGAAGGAATGCTGGCCACTCGGAGCACTCCAAAAGTTAGTGGTAAAGTGCACTGATTGGCCTTTCCTAGTAGGTCCTTCAAATGCCCAACACATGAGCGGTACAGTGAGGGCACCATTGTTCTACTAAATGTGGTGCTGGATGGAATTTTATATCTGTGTGTGACAGCCTCCATAAGTTGCTGGAAGGGCTCCCCGTCCACAAAATTAAAAGTAGCACCCCGAAAGGCTATGAGCTGTGCAATGAGGCATGTAATTTTCCTGGACTGCTGTCTGCACATCCCCTTGGAATGAAACCCACCAAAATTCTCCAGTGTGGCCTGTATTGATTTTGCGATGGGCTGTGACTGTCTGCTGCTCTTACTAGGACCAGATGTGGTATGATCCCCCTGCCCTTTCTCCTGCTGCCTACTGGTGATGAGTGTGACACTGGTACATGCAGTACTAGTAGTACCACTTTCTGCACTTATCAACACTGACTTGTGGTAGCTGTTCAGGTGTTGGTTCATCCCGGAGGTGGTTAGATGACCCAACACCCACCCATGGCTGACTTCCCTGCCACACAATTTACATTTTGCTAGTCGGCCATCACCAAGTGCCACAAAATGGACCCATGCTTTGGAGCGACGGATGCCTCTGGAAAGTGGTGGAGAAGAAAACAAAAAGGTGACACTTTCTTCATCTTCACATGCTGGGGCAACCTCACTTTGCTTTTTCTTTCTATGTACCATTACAGGGTTACCAGTAGACCTAAAGATGTAGCAGGGATGTTGGGATTGGGATTGGAGGAGGACAGTGGAGTAACAGTGGTTCAGGCGGCGGAGACACTAGCAGTTACTACCTGGCATGGAGACTCAAATGGAAATGGAGAGGCAAGTGTTAAGTTGTCAATAGGAGACCCAAGTGTAACTGGAGAAACAGGAGGAGTACTATGGGAAGCAGGGAATAATCAAGGTCACTGGAAAAATCAAGCTCAGGGGACAAATCAAGCTTAGTATGCCTTGATCCCTCAGATTCTTCTTCTATCTCTTGCAGGTTTTGACAGGAAGAAAAAACATCTTCAGCAGCAGATTTTGGGGAGACCTGTTCAATTCCTTCTTCTGCCTGGTGGCTTCCAGGAAACGGTAAACTATCTCCCTCAATAACATTTTCTGGAGTAGATATGCTCACAGTGACAGTGACAGTGGTGGCTGAAAAAATGTTATCCAAATACTGCAATAATTTCCATTTGGGCTGCTTACATGTATGTTCACTGTAAAAATCCTGCGTTGATACTGCCCTAAGTGTCCGACCAGTAGTGTTACACATGCTAGGTTTCCCCAGGTTTACACAGCTGGCTATAGCGGAGATGGAGGTGACTAAACTGCCAGTGTCACTAGTCATTCTGCAGGTGGTTCTGGGGGGATCATCATGAAACAGCTAATGAGACACAGGTGACGGCTGCTTCGTGATCTCAGAGGAGGACCCTGCTAGTAGAGGTAGAACGAACTGCAGTTCCCATCTTATTTTTATTTTTTTGTTTGGAGTGCTGCTGCTGACTCTGACTAGTACTACTGAAAGTACTCTTCTTTGCCCGCCTGCTACTGCTAGCTCTGCTTGAAAGCAACATCACTGTGGTGGTGCTGGTGGTTGCTCGGTCACTGCAGCTGGTACCAGGATGAGGAACATCAGGTTGTTCACTAGGACTCAAATCCATGACAGATAGGTAGGTAGTGAACTATAATAGTTTTAAAATTTAAAAACCTGGTCACAAGACAACTATGAGATTGGCTGTGTCACTCTGAAAATGATTCAAACAAATTCCTATTATTATTCTTAATATTTAGCACAGGAACAATGGTGACTCTCCCTTGCAATGGCAATAGGTACTAGGCCTCCCAGTCCCTACACAACTGTGAGACTGGCTGTGTCACTCTGAAAATGATTCAAACAAATTCCTATTATTATTTTTAATATTTAACACTGGAACAAAGGTGACTTTCCCTTGCGATGGCAATAGGTACTAGGCCTGCCTGCCTGCATACACAACTGTGAGATTGGCTGTATCACTCTGAAAATGATTCAAACAAATTCTTATTATTATTTTTAATATTTAACACTGGAACAATGGTGACTCTCCCTTGCAATAGCAATAGGTACTAGGCCTGCCTGCTTGCATATACAACTGTGAGATTGGCTGTGTCACTCTGAAAATTAATCAAATTCCTATTGTTATTTTTAATATTTAACACTGGAACAAAGGTGACTCTCCCTTGCGATGGCAATAGATACTAGGCCTGCCTGCGTTCACAACTGTGAGATTGGCTGTGTCACTCTGAAAATAATTCAAACAAACTCCTATTATTATTTTTAATATTTAACACTGGAACAATGGTGACTCTCCCTTGCAATGGCAATAGGTACTAGGCCTGCATACACAACTGTGAGATTGGCTGTGTCACTCTGAAAATTATTAAAATTCCTATTGTTATTTTTAATATTTAACACCGGAACAAAGGTGACTCTCCCTTGCGATAGCAATAGGTACTAGGCTTGCCTGCCTGCGTACACAATGGTGAGATTGGCTGTGTCACTCTGAAAATTATTTGAACAAATTCCTATTATTATTTTTAATATTTAACACCGGAACAATGGTGACTCTCCCTTGCGATGGCAATAGGTACTAGGCCTCCCAGTCCCTACACAACTGTGAGATTGGCTGTGTCACTCTGAAAATTATTCAAACAAATTCTTACAATTATTTTTTATATTTAACCCTTGGTCACTTAACGCCCGGCTAAGAATTTTTTTTTTTAATTATTCCGGAGTCCCCGAACGGTGTACAGCTGTGCGGGAACCCGGACTTCCGGGACATACCTGTATGTCCATTGTCACTAAGTGACAGTTTTTGCGGGACGTACATGTACGTCCATTGTCGGGAAGGGGTAAACACTGGAACAAAGGTGACTCTCCCTTCCTATGGCAATAGGTACTAGGCTTGCCTGCCTGCATACACAACTGTGAGATTGGCTGGGTCACTCTGAAAATTATTCAGACAATTTCCTATTATTATTTTTAATATTTAACACAGGAACAATGATGACTCTCCCTTGCAGTGGCAATAAGCCATTAATGCTGGATGCCTACCTACACAACAACTATCAGACTGGCTATGTGTGTGTCACTTTAAAGGGATAGTAATATTTAAAGTGTAACAAAAAATATGTTGCAGGGTTTATCCTCCTGAGTAAAACAAGGGTACACCCACTGCTGAAAGGTGTTTTATTCAAAAGTAATTACAGCTCACAGTTGAATTTTTTAGGTGCAGTATCACAGTGGCCTGAAATTGTACACTGGCGCTGTTGCTACACCATCCTATGGACAGCTCTGGTCCCGGGACCAGAACTGCAAGTTATGGCGTTTATTTCACTTGTCAATGGACCAAAATGCCTCTAACTTTATTACCCGACAAGGGTAATGCAGGCATTTTTTTGGTAGAACTGGGAATTTAATGGCTTACAGTGCTTGAAAAAATGTTTTTTTTTGGCCTAATGGGGACAACTGAAATGAGCCCATACTGTCAAGGGATTTAGCTTTGTTTACTTTGGTTGTACACAACACTGATACAATTATCATACCTGGAAACTTTCAAAATGTGCTGACCCTGTAAGTGTTTAAATATTAACCTTTAAAGTTCCTCAGACCATAGATTCTAAATGATAAGGCCATGCTTGATCTAACCCAGTGCTGTTCAGCTGGCCAACAAGGAAGCCTTAATATACTACAGCATAGCTACATCACTGACTGGAAACACACAAGAAACGCAGGACTTTTCCCTCTTCCTTCCTGGTACAAATGGCAGCAATTTAGAAACTAAACAAGCAGTTAATTGGGAAATACTGAAGTATTTTGCCTTGAGAATTGAAACCTCCACCCTGAGATTTAGCTCGAAAACCTGAGTCTCAGTTCAAAGACTGAGAATTACCAGATTTCAGAATAATAGTGCAATTATCTACCATAAAAAGTATTTGGCACAAGACGTTTATTTCATGTGTTTTTATTCTTAAAACAAACAAACAGTTGATATCTTTCTGATAACATAAAGGGAGCATGCAAATGTATATCGCTGTCTTTTCACATATGAGTTCAACAAAGAAACCTCCTTTACATGGTAAATCTCCAACCTAGTCTCTTCTGCAGAAAACTGGGCACTTGGGCCTGAAAACGTCCGCCATCACTGTATTAATGGAGTATGCTTGAAGTTCTCCACTGTGATCTACTTTTTAATGCATCTTTTTGAAGTCTGATTAGTGTCGAGATCACTGTAGTGTATTCTCCCAAATTTCCACTTTCATTCTCCCAGATATCCCCTTTCTTCTTTCCAACAGATTTTTGCTTCATTCTCCCAGATTTTCCTTTTCTTTTTTCACAGCAGATTTCCCCTTTCATTCTCCCAGATTTCCCCTTTCTTCCCTTTTCATTCTCCCAGATTTTCCATTTCATTCTCCCAGATTTCCACTTTCTGCTTTCCCACAAATTTCCCTGTTCAAATTCACAGTTTCACCCCTTCTTCTTCATTCCCAACAGCCTTCCCCTACTTCTTCTTCTTCATTCCCAACAGATTTCCCCCTCTTCCTCTTTCCCAACAGATCCCTCCTCCTCTTCTTCCCCAACAGATCCCCCCCTCTTTTTATTCCCAACAGAGTCCCACCTTCTTCTTCTTTCCCAACAGATTTACCCCCTCTTCTTCCTTCCCAACATATTTCACCCCCTCTTTTTCTTTCCCAACAAGATTGCCTTCACATCTTCTTCTTTCCCAACAGATTTCATCCCTTCTTCTTCTAAACAGATTTCCCCCTTCTTCTTTCCCAACAGACTCCCCATTCCTCTTCTTTCCCAACACATTCCCCCACACACTCTTCTTCTTTCCCAACAGATTTCCCCATCTTCTTCTTTCCCAACAGATTTCCCCCATCTTCATTTTCCCCAGCGGATTTCCCCTGTATTCTTCTTTGCCAACAGATTTTCCCCCTCTCCCTTTTTTTCTCCATTTTCTTCATTCCAAACAGATCCCCCTTCTTCTTTCCAACAGATTTTACCTACATTCTTGTTTCCCAACAGATTTCCCCCTCTTCTTCCTTCCCTAAACATTTCCTTCCCCTCTTTTTGTTTACCAACATATGTCACCCCCCTCTTCTTCTTTCCCAACAGATTTTCCCCTCTTTCTTTCCCAACAGATATCCCCTCTTCTTTAGCAACAGGTTCCCTCCTCTTCTTTTTTCCCCAACAGATTTCCCCCCTCTTCTTTTTTCCCCAACAGATTTACCTCTTTTTCTTTTTTCCCAACATATTACCTCCTCTTCATCTTTCCCAACAGATTTACCCCTTCTTCTTCTTGCCCAACAGATTCCCCCTCTACTTCTTTCTCTATAACGTTCTACCCTCTTCTTCTTTTACAACAGATTCCCCCTTCTTGTTCCCTTTCATATTTACCCCTCTTCTTCTTTCACAACAGATTCCTCCCTCTTCTTCCTTCCCAACAGACCCCCCTCTTCCTTCCCAACAGATTTCCCCAATCATGTTATTTAGCAACAGGTTCCCACCTCTTCTTTTTTCCCAACAGATTTCCCCCCTCTTCTTTTTTCCCCAACAGATTTACCCCCTGTTCATCTTTCAAAACATATTTCACCCTCTTCTTCTTGCCCAACAGATTCTCCCTCTACTTCTTTCCCTATAAAGTTCCACCCTCTTCTTCTTCCAACAGATCCCCCTTCTTGTTCCTTTACAGATTTCCCCCTCTTCTTCTTTCCCAACAAATTTCCCCCATATCTTTTTTCCCAATAGATTTCCACCATCTTCTTCTTTCCCAACAGATTCCTCCTCTTTTTCTTTAGCAACAGGTCCCCTTCTTCTTCCCCTATAATTTTACACCCCTCCTCTTCTTTCCCTACAAATTTCTACAGATCCCCCCTTCAGGCCCCCCTCTTCCTCTTTAGCAACAGATTTTCCCACCTCTTTTTTTCCCAACCAATTCCCCCTCTTCTTTTTTTCCAACAGATTTTCCCTCTTCTTCTTTTCCAACAGATTTAACCCCTCTTCTTCTTCCCCAACAGATCCCCCTCTACTTCCTTCCCTATAAATTTTCACCCTCTTCTTCTTTCCCAACAGATCCCCCTCCTTCTTCCCTGACAGATTCCCCCTCTTCTTCTTTCCATACAGATTTTTTAGGTTTTTCTTTTGCAACAGATTTTCACCCTTCTTCTTTCTCAACAGATTTCCAAACCTCTTCTTCTTTCCCAACAGATCCCCCTTCTTATTCCCTGACATATTTCCCCCTCTTCTTCTTTTACAAGAGATTACCCCCTCTCTTCTTCCTTCCCAAAAGATTTTCCCCATCTTCTTTTTCCCAGCAGAACCCCCTTCTTCTTCTTTCCCAACAAATTACCCCCTCTCTTCTTCTTTCCCAATAGATTTCCCCCATCTTCTTTTTCCCAGCAGAACTCCCTTCTTATTCCTCTTTCCCAACAGATTTTCCCTCTTCTTCTTTTTTCCCAACAGATCCCCCTCTTCTTATTTAGGTACAGGACTCCCACCCATTCTTCTTTCCCAACAGGTTCTACCCCTCTTCTTCTTTCCCAACAGATTTCCCCCTCTTCTTCCTTTTCTAAATATTTAATTCCCTTCTTTTCCAACAGATTTCCCCCTTCTTTCACAACAGATTTCCACACCTTTTCTTCTTTCTCAACAGATCCCCCCTCTTCTTATTTAGCAACAGTCCCTCCACCCCTTCTTCTATACCAACAGATTTACACTTCTCTTTTTTTCTAACATATTTCCCCCTCTTCTTCTTTCCCAACAGAATACCCCCTCGTCTTCTGTCCCAACAGATTCCCCCCCTCTTCATCTTTCCCTACAAATTTCCCCCTCTTCGTCTTTCCCTACAGATCCCTCCTTCTTTCCCAACAGATTCACCCCTCTCTTCTTCTTTCCCAACAGATTTCCTGCACTACTTCTTTCCCTACAGATTTCCCCATCTTCTTTTTTTCCCAACAGATTTCCCCCTCTTCTTATTGAGCAACAGGCCCCTCACTCCTTCTTCTTTCCCAAGAGATTTCCCCCTTTCTTTCCTAACAGATATCCCTACCTATTCTTCTTTCCCAACAGATTCCCTCTTCTTCTTTCCCAACAGCTTTCCCCACCTCTTCTTTTCCAACAGATTTCCAACCCTCTCTTCTTTCCCAACAGATCCCCCCCTTCTTATTTAGCAATAGACCCCCACCCCTTCTTCTTTCCCAACAGATTCCCCCCTCTTCTCTTTCCCAACAGATATCCCCACCTCTTCTTTCCCAATAGATTTCCCCACCTTTTCTTCTTTTACAACATATTTCCACACCTCTTCTTTCGCAAGTGATTTCCCCCCTCTCTTCTTCTTTCCCAACAGATCAACCCTCTTCTTATTTAGCAACAGACCCCCACCCCTTCTTCTTTCCCAACAGATTCCCCCCTCTTCTCTTTCTCAACAGATATCCCCACCTCTTCTTCTTTCCCAACAGATCCCACCTTCTTCTTTCCCAACAGATTTCCCCACCTTTTCTTCTTTTACAGCATATTTCCACACCTCTTCTTTCGCAAGTGATTCCCCCCTCTCTTCTTCTTTCTCAACAGATTCCCCCCTCTTCTTATTTAGCAACAGACCCCCCACCCCTTCTTCTTTCCCAATAGATTCTCCCCTCTTCTCTTTCCCAACAGATATCCCCACCTCTTCTTCTTTTCCAACAGATCCTGCCTTCTTCTTTCCCAACAGATTTCCCCACCTTTTCTTCTTTTACAACATATTTCCACACCTCTTCTTTCGCAAGTGATTTTCCCCCTCTCTTCTTCTTTCCCAACAGATCCCCCCCTCTTCTTATTGAGCAACAGGCCACTCACCCCTTCTTCTTTCCCAACAGATTTCTCCTCTTCTTTCCTAAAATATATCGCCACCTCTTCTTCTTTCCCAACACATTCCCCCTTCTTTCCCAACAGATTTCCCCAGCTTTTCTTTTGCAACAGATGTCCATCCTTCCTCTTTCTCAACAGATCTCCACCCCTCTTCTTCTTTCTCAACAGATTTCCACCCTCTTCTTCTTTCCAAACAGATTTCCACCACTTTTCTTCTATCCCAACAGATTTACACTTCTCTTTTTTTTCTAACATATTTCCCCCTCTTCTTCTTTCCCAACAGAATACCCCCTCTTCTTCTTTCCCAACAGATTTCCCCTCTCTTCGTCTTTCCCTACAAATTCCCCCCTCTTCGTCTTTCCCTACAGATCCCTCCTTCTTTCCCAACAGATTCACCCCTCTCTTCTTCTTTCCCAACAGATTTCCCCAGCTTTTTTTTTCCAACAGATTTCCATCCTTCCTCTTTCTCAACAGATCTCCACCCCACTTCTTCTTTCTCAACAGATTTCCACCCTCTTCTTCTTTCCAAAGAGATTTCCACCACTTTTCTTCTATCCCAACAGATTTACACTTATCTTTTTTTCTAACATATTTCCCCCTCTTCTTCTTTCCCAACAGAATACCCCCTCTTCTTCTTTCCCAACAGATTTCCCCCCTCTTCGTTTTTCCCTACAAATTTCCCCCTCTTCGTCTTTCCCTACAGATCCCTCCTTTTTTCCCAACAGATTCACCCCTCTCTTCTTCTTTCCCAACAGATTTCCTGCACTACTTCTTTCCCTACAGACTTCCCCATCTTCTTTTTCCCCAACAGATTTCCCCCTCTTCTTATTGAGCAATAGGTCCCCCACCCCTTCTTTACCAACAGATTTCCCCCCTTCTTTCCTAACAGATATCACCACCTCTTCTTCTTTCCCAACACATTCTCCCTTCTTCTTTCCCTACAGATTTCCCCAGCTTTTCTTTTGCAACATATTTCCACCCTTCTTCTTTCTCAACAGATTTCTACACCTCTTCTTCTTTCCCAATAGATTCCCCCCTCTTTTCTTTCCCAATAGATTCCCCCCTCTTTTCTTTCCCAACAGATATCCCCACCTCTTCTTCTTTCCCAACAGATCCCCCCTCTTCTCTTTCCCAACAGATTTCCCCCTCTTCTTATTTAGCAACAGGCCCTCCCACCCCTTCTTCTTTCCCAACAGATTTAACCCTCTTCTTCTGTTCCAACAGATCCCCCCCTCTTCTTATTTAGCAACAGGCCCTCCCACCTCTTCTTCTTTCCCAGCAGACCCCACCTTCTTTTTTCCCCATCAGATTTCCACACCTCTTCTTCTTTCTCAACAGATTTCCACCCCTCTTCTTACTTTCCAACATATTTCCCCCTCTTCTTCCCAAAAAGATTGCCCCCTCTTCTTATTTAGCAACAGGCCCCCCATCCCTTCTTCTTTCCTACCCCTCTTCTTTTTTTCCAACATATTTCCTCCTCTTCTTCTTTCCCAACAGATTTCCCCCTCTCTTCTTTTTTTACCAACAGATTCCCCTTCTTCCTTTGCTAAATATTTCATACCCTTCTTCCCCAACAGATTTCCCCCCATCTTTTCCAACAGATTTTCCCCTTCTTTCCCAACAGATTTCCACACCTGTCTTCTTCTTTCTCAATAGATTTCCTGCACTTCTTTCCCTACAGATTTACCCATCTTCCCAACAGTTTTCACCCTTCTTCCCCCCTAACAGATTTCCCCCTCTTCTTCTTTCCCAACAGATCACCCTCTTCTTCTTTCCCAAGTGATTTCCCCTCTCTTTTCTTATTTCCCAACAGATCCCCCTTCTTCTCATTGTGCAACAGGCCCCCACCCCTTCTTCTTTCCCAAGAGATTTCCCCCTTTCTTTCCTAACAGATATCCCCACCTATTCTTCTTTCCCAACAGATTACCTCTTCTTCTTTCCCAACAGCTTTCCCCGCCTCTTCTTTTCCAACAGATTTCCAACCCTCTTCTTCTTTCCCAACAGATTCCCCCTCTTCTTATTTAGCAACAGACCCCCACCCCTTCTTCTTTCCCAATAGATTCCCCCCTCTTCTCTTTCCCAACAGATATCCCCACCTCTTTTTCTTTCCCAACAGATTTCCCCACCTTTTCTTCTTTTACAACATATTTCCACACCTCTTCTTTCGCAAGTGATTTCCCCCCTCTCTTCTTCTTTTCCAACAGATTCCCCCCGTTCTTATTGAGCAACAGGTCACCCACCCCTTCTTCTTTCCCAACAGATTTCCCCTCTTCTTTCCTAAAAGATATCACCACCTCTTCTTCTTTCCCAACATATTCCCCCTTCTTCTTTCCTAACAGATTTCCCCAGCTTTTCTTTTCCAACAGATTTCCATCCTTCTTTCTCAACAGATTTCCACCCTCTTCTTCTTTCCAAGCAGATTTACACCACTTTTCTTCTTTCCCAACAGATTCCCCCCTCTTCTTACTTAGCAACAGCCCCAACCACCTCTTCTTCTTTCCCAAGAGATCCCACCTTCTTCTTTCCCAACATATTTCCACACCTCTTCTTCTTTCTCAACAGATGTACACCCCTCTTCTTCTTTTCCAACATATCTACACCCCTCTTCTTCCCCAAAAGATTGCACCCTCTTCTTATTTAGTAACAGGCCCCCCGCCTATTCTTCTTTCCCTACAGATTCCCATCCCATTCCTTTTTTCCAACAGATTTCCCCCTCTTCTTCTTTCCCAACAGATTACCCCACTTCTTCCTTTGCTACATATTTAATTCCCTTCTTCACCAACAGATTTCCCCCTTTTTCCAACAGATTTTCCCCTTCTTTTCCAACAGATTTCCACACCTCTTTTTCTTTCTCAACAGATTTACACCCCTTCTTCTTTCCCAACAGATTTCCACTTCTCTTCTTTTTTCTAACAGTTTTCCCCCTCTTCTTCTTTCCCAATAGATTCCCCCCCCTTCGTCTTTCCCTACAAATTTCCCCCTCTTCATCTTTCCCTACAGATCCCCCTTCTTTTCAAACAGATTCCCCCTCTCTTCTTCTTTCCCAACAGATTTCCCGCAATTCATTTTCTACAGATTTCTCTATCTTCTTTTTTCCAGACAGATTTCCCCCCTTCTTCCCCCTTTTAGATTTTCCCCTCTTCTTCTTTCCCAAGAGATCGCCCCTGTTCTTTCCCAAGTGATTTCCCCTTCTCTTCTTATTTCCCAACAGATTCCCCCCCTCTTCTTATTGAGCAACAGGCCCCCCACCCCTTCTTCTTTCCCAACAGATTTCCCCCCCTCCTTTGTCCCATTGTTATTAGTACTTTTGCTCCACTCTCCGTTTGAAGGAGAGTGGAGCAAAAGTACTAATAGCAATGGGACACAGGAGGTAGGGGGTTAAAAATGAATGAGATCTAATTTAAACTAATGTCTAATAATAGTATTTTAATAAAAAAAAGTTTAAAACACACACACAAACACACACACATATATACAGGCAAGGTATGTAGTCCATACCTTGCCTATTAACCCTTTGGGTACCAGAGGGGTAGGAAACATGCTAAGCAATGCTTTCCTACCTCTCTGGTACTCAAAGGGTTAATTGTGGAATAAAAGACAGATTTGTCCACTACATGGAAGTCCATGAGGTGGATGTGGATGGGGTTAGTATGTCACATATATGCAACATATGTGACATACTAAGGGCGGGGATGTGGAAGGGGGCATTGTGTAGTGCTTGGTGTACTAGTTTTATTGATTGTAACCCTTTGAATGCCACAGGGGTGAGCAGTGCACATCCCTATGGCATTCAAAGCTGTCCATGGTGCTGAAAGCCATCTCTGTGTTCCCCTAGTGGCTGGGTAGGGAAGCACAGAGAAAGCTGTTCAGAACTGTCGACGTGGGTTTTGGATTTTCTGACTGAACTTGATACTTTGCAGTGCTGTGATTGGCTGCGGTGCTAGGTAACATTTTTATCGTGTGTTTTTAGGTAAGATTTTCTATGGGACGCAGGTTTAAGGTTAACGTGTATTTTGTTGGTTATTGCTCGTTAGCCTTTCTGGGTAAGGAAGATTTGAATCTCACGTTACCTGCTCTTGCTTAACGAGCGAAGGCAGTTTTTTTCTTCACGTTGGTTTTAACGCCAACATTTGAATCGAGCCCGAAGAGAGAAGAAAGAAGATGGGTAGTAGCTAATCAGGATGCTGAAGACCCTTCTGGACATCAGGATTAATGGTAAGTGTTTGTTTTCAGGGGCTGCTGCATTTTACTTCAATCGGGTAAACCCTATGAGTGCCAGAGGGGTTATTTTACCCCACTGGCCCTCATAGGGTTAATTCTACTAACATTGGACATAGTTTGGCTGTACTTTAGATATATTGATTTTGGTCTTAGGGCCCCAAATCAATACATCCACAGGTGACTCAGGGTTTTGTGTTTTTTACTATTTTTACTTTAAATTTCTGCATCGGCTGATAAAAGATCTGATAAGAGACGTAAGTCATTTCCTGAGATAAAGTGAGTCACATATCAGATCTTAAGGACTATGCAGTCAATTGAATTGCATCCTGTGGGGTTTGTTTTATTTTTCAATGGGCTAAAATACCTCTTACTTTATTGCCTAGTATGTGTTTTTTTTTTCAGACATTTCTTCATAGCACAGGTAATTGAATCGGTTACCATGCTTGAAAAAATGCCGGCGGGTTTTTTTTTTTTGCCAATCGGACCTCTTTAAACTGAGCCCTTAGTATCTTGGAAGCTTGCACCCTGGATCCAATCAGTTTGCCAATAAAGGTATCACTTTTACTCAGTCTCCTGCTCTTTCTATGGCTAACATGGTACTACATTTTATTTATGTCTCTTCTCAGTCATGCAAGATTTTAGGATATCTGGGATAAATATCCTTTATCCCTTCAAACATCCCATACTTCCCTAACACAGAGAACAGCCAACTCAGGAAGGAACTCGCGCACCTACTAGTTCAGCCTTCATTCTTATTATGCCTGAAGAAGAGACCTAGAGCATGGAATGCTTGCACCCTAGAGCCACACAGTTAGGCAATAAAGGTATCACTTATTCTCTACCAGTCTCATGAAAAGAGACAAGCAGATGTGATCCAAGTTTGTATCTGTTGTTTGTTCTCTGGTACACAGTGGACAAACATTTTTGGAGGCTTGCTGAGGAGGCCTTCATTCTGCAGTGGTTCAACAATGACTGATGAAGATGATATAGGAAGTAGAACTCACTTTACCCTCTAATGGTTAGAACGCTGTCCAACACTTGTCCAACTCCACACCCTCCAGTCTTTTCCTATTCCAAATCTCACACCCCTTACAATGTTTCAAGTCATAGACGGTGCAAAGATGTGTGCATAATGTCCATAGCCAAACCAACTGTATGATAAATTCAGAGTAAATATTTCTCTGCTTTCTCTACTCCAACACTATTTAATAGATAGTCTCTAGAAGTTGTTGGACTGCAATATTCAGCATTCACAGCCAGTCTACAGAGTTGTAGTCTAACAGCAGATGGAGACCAGCAGGTTGACATCTTTGCTCTAAGTTGTTAAATGATAGATAGTTGGTTTGGGTTTCCAACCAAATGGCGTTATAGTGATAATAATTTTGAGGTACTGCTAAACCATGCCCTTTTAAATTTAACTCTCTCAGTACCATACATTACAAAATTCCACAGGAAAATTCACTGAGTCACTAATAAAAATAAAGAGTTCCCCTTCCTGAACACACTGCTGGATATAAAACAGTATATATTCAACTCACATACACTGAAGCTAATGTGCTTAGCAAACCAACTGCACTATAGTCAGCTTTTTAGCCTCTTGAATGGAGACCTTCATAGAATTCAAAGGGTTAAAAACCATGTAAATCAACAGGAGTTTTCATTCACCCCTTATAGAGCAGCCAGTTTGCTCCAGAATTGCTTACAGTTTGGTTTCTGCTTAAGGCCTCAAGTATTCAAAGTCACAAGCTCACTTGCTGAGCAGGAACAAGAGAAGAGGCCAAAGAAGTTAGTTTTTCAGACTGTGCAAACTTGGCATGACTTCTTCAAAAATAAAAGACCTGCCAATAAGGAATTAGCAATGTGATGCACACTCCTCCAGTCCTTAAGGGATATGGCACATAGGGCCTTCTGCAGAAAGCTAATATGGAGCAAACTGACTGCATAGTAAGGAGAAAATAAAAGTTCTCAAGTAATACATTGGAAACATTTCTAGCATTTAAGGGTTAAAAGTCCCATTTAAATCCCTTGTGTCCATCTAGCTGGTATATCTGAAGCTATCTTTGAAAATAAGTGATTGACTGACAGGTAGAGTGAGAATAAAGGGTTTCCAGGTTGTAAACATTTTTCTCCATCTAATTCTTTGTTTTGTAAGACCAGAATCCAACATATGTGAGGGAAGTGTGATGTTTTGCAATTCTTTTAGTGCGGGGGTGTAACTGTCTATCCATCTGTTCAGTATATATTTCATGACTAGCATTATCATTAACTCCAGTAACTTCATTTGGGATATACATAGATTTGATTCCCAGTCATTTATCCCTAAAGGAAAGTGCGCAAAGGTTAATTTTATTGGGATTCTCAAATTGGTGTTATAAAATGTAAATACAGATTGACAGAATGCAGGACATGGAAAAATATATGGATCAAACTGTCACCTGCAGTTGCATTTAGACAATAGTCTGAGTGTGTGACTTTGGCTAGGAGAGGAGGCAAATGTGTTTTATGAAGGGGGCGGTAGGATCTGCATCAGCCGCGGTGCAGGCAGTCTCTACTGCGCATGACTGCGGCGTTACACACGTTTTAGCAAATTATTATATAGGATTTTTAGAGGTGTTTCCTGTTTTGCTGGTCTTGGTCATATAGCGCTATATTATCAGGCAGACGCTTTTAACCTTTTGTATCTTGTTGTCAGTATATTTTAGTAAATACTTGTTAAATATTTTTTTGTGCCATATGCCCTACACTACTACATTTTGTTTCTCTGAATTTCTCCTTTCATTTCGTAAGCATTATTTGTCTTTGGGCATTTTTACACTGTTGGGAACATAGTATTTTCACGCATGGGTGCCATCTTTTTTCAGTGTTTAGCCAGAAATGTTGGTTGGTGTTATCTACTGTATTGGTAGGGCCCCCTGAATGAATTTTTGTGTATTCAGTCATTTTTGTGATCTCTTCTAAGGTATATTTTTAGAGGAGTTTTATGTTTTATTTTTGGTTAAGGGCCCAAGTATTCAAAGTCACAAGCTCACTTGCTGAGCAGGAAAAAGAGAAGAGGCCAAAGAAGTTAGTTTTTTAGACTGTGCAAACTTGGCATGACTTCTTCCAAAATAAAAGACCTGCCAATAAGGAATTATCAAATGACAGTTGATTACTAAACCATTTTAGGGAAATGCTTCCATTCTGGTATACTGCCCCAATATTTCTGCCATAAGACTTTAACCCCATAAAGAACAGTGCAGTGTGCAAAGCAATGTGACACACACTCCTCCAGTCCTTAAGGGATATGGCACATAGGGCCTTCTGCAGAAAGCTAATATGGAGCAAACTGACTGCATAGTAAGGAGAAAATAAAAGTTCTCAAGTAACACATTGGAAACATTTCTAGCATTTAAGGGTTAAAAGTCCCATTTAAATCCCTTGTGTCCATCTAGCTGGTATATCTGAAGCTATCTTTGAAAATAAGTGATTGACTGACAGGTAGAGTGAGAATAAAGGGTTTCCAGGTTGTAAACATTTTTCTCCATCTAATTCTTTGTTTTGTAAGACCAGAATCCAACATATGTGAGGGAAGTGTGATGTTTTGCAATTCTTTTAGTGCGGGGGTGTAACTGTCTATCCATCTGTTCAGTATATATTTCATGACTAGCATTATCATTAACTCCAGTAACTTCATTTGGGATATACATAGATTTGATTCCCAGTCATTTATCCCTAAAGGAAAGTGCGCAAAGGTTAATTTTATTGGGATTCTCAAATTGGTGTTATAAAATGTAAATACAGATTGACAGAATGCAGGACATGGAAAAATATATGGATCAAACTGTCACCTGCAGTTGCATTTAGACAATAGTCTGAGTGTGTGACTTTGGCTAGGAGAGGAGGCAAATGTGATTTATGAAGGGGGCGGTAGGATCTGCATCAGCCGCGGTGCAGGCAGTCTCTACTGCGCATGACTGCGGCGTTACACATGTTTTAGCAAATTATTATATAGGATTTTTAGAGGTGTTTCCTGTTTTGCTGGTCTTGGTCATATAGCGCTATATTATCAGGCAGATGCTTTTAACCTTTTGTATCTTGTTGTCAGTATATTTTAGTAAATATTTGTTAAATATTTGTTTTGTGCCATATGCCCTATACTACTACATTTTGTTTCTCTGAATTTCTCCTTTCATTTCGTAAGCATTATTTGTCTTTGGGCATTTTTACACTGTTGGGAACATAGTATTTTCACGCATGGGTGCCATCTTTTTTCAGTGTTTAGCCAGAAATGTTGGTTGGTGTTATCTACTGTATTGGTAGGGCCCCCTGAATGAATTTTTGTGTATTCAGTCATTTTTGTGATCTCTTCTAAGGTATATTTTTAGAGGAGTTTTATGTTTTATTTTTGGTTAAGGGCCCAAGTATTCAAAGTCACAAGCTCACTTGCTGAGCAGGAACAAGAGAAGAGGCCAAAGAAGTTCGTTTTTTAGACTGTGCAAACTTGGCATGACTTCTTCCAAAATAAAAGACCTGCCAATAAGGAATTATCAAATGACAGTTGACTACTAAACCATTTTAGGGAAATGCTTCCATTTTGGTATACTGCCCCAATATTTCTGCCATAAGACTTTAACCCCATAAAGAACAGTGCAGTGTGCAAAGCAATGTGACGCACACTCCTCCAGTCCTTAAGGGATATGGCACATAGGGCCTTCTGCAGAAAGCTAATATGGAGCAAACTGACTGCATAGTAAGGAGAAAATAAAAGTTCTCAAGTAATACACTGGAAACATTTCTAGCATTTAAGGGTTAAAAGTCCCATTTAAATCCCCTGTGTCCATCTAGCTGGTATATCTGAAGCTATCTTTGAAAATAAGTGATTGACTGACAGGTAGAGTGAGAATAAAGGGTTTCCAGGTTGTAAACATTTTTCTCCATCTAATTCTTTGTTTTGTAAGACCAGAATCCAACATATGTGAGGGAAGTGTGATGTTTTGCAATTCTTTTAGTGCGGGGGTGTAACTGTCTATCCATCTGTTCAGTATATATTTCATGACTAGCATTATCATTAACTCCAGTAACTTCATTTGGGATATACATAGATTTGATTCCCAGTCATTTATCCCTAAAGGAAAGTGCGCAAAGGTTAATTTTATTGGGATTCTCAAATTGGTGTTATAAAATGTAAATACAGATTGACAGAATGCAGGACACGGAAAAATATATGGATCAAATTGTCACCTGCAGTTGCATTTAGACAATAGTCTGAGTGTGTGACTTTGGCTAGGAGAGGAGGCAAATGTGTTTTATGAAGGGGGCGGTAGGATCTGCATCAGCCGCGGTGCGGGCAGTCTCTACTGCGCATGACTGCGGCGTTACACACGTTTTAGCAAATTATTATATAGGATTTTTAGAGGTGTTTCCTGTTTTGCTGGTCTTGGTCATATAGCGCTATATTATCAGGCAGACGCTTTTAACCTTTTGTATCTTGTTGTCAGTATATTTTAGTAAATACTTGTTAAATATTTTTTTGTGCCATATGCCCTACACTACTACATTTTGTTTCTCTGAATTTCTCCTTTCATTTCGTAAGCATTATTTGTCTTTGGGTATTTTTACACTGTTGGGAACATAGTATTTTCACGCATGGGTGCCATCTTTTTTCAGTGTTTAGCCAGAAATGTTGGTTGGTGTTATCTACTGTATTGGTAGGGCCCCCTGAATGAATTTTTGTGTATTCAGTCATTTTTGTGATCTCTTTTATGGTATATTTTTAGAGGAGTTTTATGTTTTATTTTTGGCACAAATTTATGTCTAGTTTGCTATATGTGCGTATCCTAGGCACACATTTAGGTGTCTTTCTTGTATTGCTGGTCTTGGAGATGTAATGCTATAGTATCAGCCTGATACTTTCAACCTTTCTTTGTTGTGGTCAGTGTATTTTAGTATACACTTGTTAAATATTCATTTTGTGCCATATCCCCTATATTACTACATTATGTATCTCTGAATGTATCCTATATTAATAAACCAAAGTATTCTTCCAAGTATTATACATTATCTTCCTGTACTTAATATATGTACAACTTTTATTATATTCCTATTACATTGTTATTCACACTGTCTCCCAAGTGTTTTGGATTTTTTTTATAAGTTGGAGTATAGTTTAGGGAATCCTTGGGCAAGCAATTTATTCTCTGTATTAGGGGAGTTTGTTATACTTTGAGGGAGTGGAAGGAAAAAGATGATTCACCCAAAATACCCCAATTTCTCTTTTGACTAAGACATGCAGGTGATCCAAGTTCCTTCCTGAGCTGGCTCTACTCTGTGTTAGGGAAGTATGGGATGTGTAAAAGGATAAAGGAGATTTACCACAAATACCCAAAAATCTTCTGTGACTGAGAAGAGACATAAGTAAAATGCAGTACCATGTTAGCTGTAGAAAGATCAGGAGACAGATAGAGTAAAAGAGATACCTTTATTGGCTAACTGAGTGGCTCCAGAATGCAATCTTTCAAGACACTAGGGACTCGATTCTATTACCCCTGGTATTTTTAAAAACAAGCAATGGTGGTTTTGACAGCATAGTTTGCTATTCTATTAACTGCACTGTCAACAACCACTGCCGTGCAAAAATGTCCAATGGAAGCAACATTTGTGCCCATTGAACATCACATAAAACAAGTAGCATTTGCTATTCTATTGCATATGGTGGCTTAATTGCATGTTAAGGAAAGCACTTTTCATGGTGAAAAAACTGTGCCATGAAAAGGAGATGCAGAGTCCCTAACGGGTGGTGAAAACCACCTGTATGTGTTAGAAAATATTAACCCTATGAGTGCCAGTTACAGTGTTGCATACCCTACTGGCCCTCTTAGGGATAATATCTCAAGAGTTAACATATGTCCTGAAAAATAAACACTTACCTGTAATCCTGATGTCCAGCGGGGTCCTCAGCCCCTTGGGCAGCTACTGGATCTTCTGTCTTATTTCCAATCAGATGTAAAAAATAAAAAAATCCAATGAGTAATTATGTTTTTTAATAAAAAAAAACAGGCACCCAAAAGATGCCACAGTTAACCTTTTGAGTGCCAGAGGAGTGCCGCTCCAGGGGCTCCAGGGGCTCAAAGGGCTGAAAAAGTGTGGCATCTGTCCTCCAATGGCCATTTTGTTATGAAAAAAAGAATTATATTGTCCATTTTCTAAAAAAAAAAAAAAAAAAAAAGAATTCTGGACAAATGTCCCCCTTGCCACCGCCACTGTTTCTGCTGCTGGTGGCAAGTATACAAATAGACAGAGCCCCCTTTTCCTACCTATCATGCCACTGTCCGAGTCATACTGTGAGAATTTTGAACGGAGACTGACTTTTATATGCCACTGTTTGTTCAAAATAATTGGAAGCCTCAGGTTGCCTGGAATGTGGGCTTATGCACCTCCCTGCCAATCAACTTCTAGCACAAGTTGTGGGAACAAAAAACAACAGTGAGCTTTGGGCCAAAAAGTGGGTTTTGGCCACCAACGTTGGTTGTTACATTTACCTAGATAGAAAAGAAATAGGAAAAAGCGCACACCATCTGAGAGTAATCCGTATGATATGATAAGGAGAGATAAGCAAATGATTTTACTTACAAGATGCCGTCTTGCAAGTAATGCCCATATGTCACAGTGTCTGATTTTTCCTCTCTCAATCCAGGAGTTCCACTTTATACCTCTTAGGATAGATATCTACATAAAGTAGAAAGAAAGAGACTTCCTCTAAGAGTAACTCTGTATAACAGAGATCCCCAAATCGGCCCCTAATATTAAGAGCAACTCACCGGATGAAAATACACACTGTGCCAAAAAAGCCCGACCCGGCTTGATGGAGATAATCAAACGAGGTATATTGGAGTCAATTAAAAATTCCTTTTATTTTGCAATAAATTTCCCTACGCATTTCGTGAATATAAGCATCACTTCATCAGGGGATCTTTACATATATTACTTAATGGGTCATTGCCATGTATTTATACATAAAAAACATAATTGTCTTACCGCAATGGTCCGGAGCCGCCCGCCCGTCCCTACGTTCCAATCAGAGTGAGGCTAAGACTGTGCGCACCGATACGGGACCCATGCCTCACTCCGGTTCTCCCATGTGCGTCTCAGCATACAGATCAGAGCGAGGCTGGAGCTAGACGCACCGATGCGAGAATCACGCCTCACTCCGATCTAGCCATTGTATACAAGATGTTACTATGGTGACTGGCATGCCGCTCCCTTCCATTGGATGAATACAAATGATACAATTTTATTATATATATATTTTTGGACTCATTTTATTATATATATATTTTTGGACTTGTAAACTTTTAAGTGTAGAGCGCTACAAAGTGTATATATATATGTTTTTTTCGTTGTTACATTTACCTCACCAGCTATAGAAGAGCTGCAGTAAGTAGGTGGGTTTAGCACTCAGTCTATTTTTTTTTCGCTTACCGGCTGTTTTACCAGGGGTATAGAATCAAGCCTTAGGTCTCTTCTTCAGGTATAATGAGAATAAAATGCTGAATACACTGAAAGGTTTTAATATTTATATTCCACTGGGAATGAATGTCTTATCAGTATTGACAAGAAATGCATTGCAAGTGGAATTTAAATGTTAAAGAAATTTGCATGAGTGTTTAACATGCCATGTATTGTGCATTCAGTCTTTACCTGTAAAGACTCCTGAGAAGAGACAGGCAGATGTGAGCCAAGTTCCTATACGATGGTTGTTCTCTGTATTAAGGGAATATGGGTGTGTGTGTGAATGGAGAAAGGAGATTTATCCCAAATACCCCAAAATCATTTATGACTGGGAAGACGCAGGCAGCTGTGATCCAAACTCCTTTCTGCTAGCTGTAAGGGATTTTGAGGTGTGTACATAGGGAGCAAATTTACCCAAAATTTACCCAATACCTTGTGTGACTGTGAAGACACAGGCAACTGAGATTCAAGTTCCTTCCTGAGCTGCCTGCTCAGAGGAGCCTGGGGGTGTGAAAAGGGAGAAAGGAGATTTACCACAAGTACACCAAAATCTTGTGTGACTGAGAATGTATCACAGTGCCTGTGATCCTCATCTGTCACTCTCGCTTGTGGTGTACGCTGATTGGCTGTACTGGTTTGGTCCGCCCCTGGTGACCTTTTTATGCCTGGCCGTGACACCTGTCTGGTGCCCTTTCGTGGTGTTTCCGAGCCAGTGTTGCTGTTGCTGAGTTCCTGTGTTCCGGATTCCTGTCCTGACTACGTTCCTTTGTTCCTGCTCGTGATTGACCCGGCTTTTCTGAGAACCATCTCCGTGATCCGATCCGGCTTGGCTGACGTTCCTGTTCGTGATTGACCCGGCTTGTCTGAGAACCACCCTCCGTTAGCCGACTCGGCTTGGCTGACTTCCTGCCACGTGACCAGCATCGGCTGGTTCCAGTGACCTGCTAGTTCCTGCTCTCCTCTCCGGTTGTCGCCGTTGCAACATTCTGACTTCCGCTCCTGCAGGTTGCCAGGCTGGCCGTGTGACCTACTCCTGCCCTGTGTTGCTTGTTCCCAGTGCTGAGTATCCGTGCTGTCTTGCAGAGCTGTGCTGTTGTCTATGAGCCTCCGTGTTACTTGCAGAGCTATCGCAATTCTCTGATCCGTAAAGCTGCATTTTAACCCTAGCTGTGCCGCATTGCCATTTGCTGAGCTTCCACTCTCTGGTATAGAGATTAGCCTTATTACACTACATCTGCTGAGTCTGCCACTTAAGCTCTGGTTGGTCGGCGGCTCATTCTACCTACTGCAGAGTAGTGCTGCTCGGTAACGATCCCGGTAGGGCGCCATTTGGCTCTGGCTCATACGTTCACGTCGTTGGTGCAGTAGGCTCAAGCTACTATAGCTAAGGGAAGGTTTCAGTGGAAGGCTATTGGCTTCTCCGCTTGCAGCATAAGTGTGGTCTCCGTTGTTACGCCCGTGGGGGCTACTGGCTCAAAGCTCTTGCAGGTTGACTTAGGTGTACGCCCGTGGGGGCTATTGGTTCACTACCTCTGTTCCGTTGGTCTCCATTAATATGCCCGTGGGGGCTATTTGCCAGCTCTTGCAGTTCAAGCTGTACCGTGGTGACGCCCATGGGGGCTAACTACTCAGGCACTTGCAGATCCAGTTGTATCCTTGGCTACGCCCGTGGGGGCTATTCTGGGTAACTGTTCTGCTGATTTTACCTCTGGTCACACAGGGCCTAGCAGCATTCCTGTCTCAAGAACTCTAAGTGTGATTCCAGCTACACTTAATACTCCCTATCAACACCTTGGGTGTGCCAAACTCCACATCAGAAACTGTCAGTCTATGCATATAACCCTTATGTGTATCTCTACTATGTGCCTATCCTGAGACAGTATATGTGAGACTCTCATTCTGTATACTGGGCCTGTGGGGGCATATCTGTCCATATTTTGCTAATATTTTGTGTTACCTGTAGAGGGCGATTGCTTACCTTGTTTTTCTTTTAATAAAACTGTGTTTTATTTTACCACTGGTCTGAGTGTCTTTAAAAACCGTTCCAGAATGGTCAGGTACTTTGATCCAAGTTCCTTTCTGATGGCTGTTCCCTGTGTTAGGGCAGTATGAGATTTACCCCAAATACCCATAAATCTTGTGTGACTAAGAAGACACAGACAGCTGTGATGCAAATTCCTTCCTGAGCTGGCTGAGTCTCTGTCACTGACAGACTGACAGAACATTTAGCAAACTAACACTCAATAGACAGACAAGTTCAACTGACATAGACTCCTTCAACAGCCAGAATAAGAGAAGCCATCATATTTCATATGATCTACTATCATCTGTACTAAAGAAAAAAATAAGGACTGCAGTGATAATGGGAGAGATAGAAAGCAGCAGCTGAAATCCTCTTGACTCTAGATAATGGAAATTAGGGGAAGAAGTAGTTGCACAGTGAGTTTTTATTGTTTGTTTGTTTTGTTTTTGTAATGGGACAGTGAATACAATAATTTAAAACAGTAAAAAATGAAATAGTCTGATTGATAGGGGACAGAGACAGGGACCCTGACATAAGCTGTGACTGTGATAGACAGCAACCAAAAGACTTCACACAGAATTAGTTCTGTTGTATACTCCACTGTTAACACACACACACTCGTTTAATATTATCCAGCAAATATACTAGGGGCAGGGGGAGGTTGAAAGGAGTAGGAGCAGTGGATGGCTGTGTTAGTAAACTGGTAGTCCACAAACTGACTGCAGCTATGGGTGCTGCAGTGTGTGCAATAAATTATCATAATCCTCCTCCTGAGGAGGCTGTTTGTCAAAGTCCCATAAAAAGTTCCACCACCACCACCAGTAATATTAATAAACCATTAAAGAACACTGAAAATGGCAACAAGTCTCATTCTAAAGTTGATGGCATAATGGAAGAAGATGTAGCAGTTCAACCAACTGCTGCATCTGACAGTGAGTCAAACAAGTACAATACTTGTCCTAAAAGTAATAGAGAATATTGTGAAAATCTCTCTAAGGGGAACAGTAAAATGAAATTGTTTGAGACTTCACAAAGCATAGAGGAATATTAACGTAGTGCAGAAGAAGCGACGAGAGATGCTCAGGATGACCTAATTACTGACAATGATCCCTTTTTTTCACATACAGTTAAAGTTGAAAATGTGAGAGATGGTGTCATGGCCAGAAATTTATCTGACAGGCAAAAGCTTAATCTTCCACCACTGAAAAGAAGCACTTTGTTTATAAACTGTTTCAGAAATCAATTGGAAAGTCTCTGGACTAGGGATAGTCCAAAATGTTCGCCTCAAACAAAAATCGACAAATAACGGCACGTCACGCTTGGTGAATAATTTTGAGAGAAAAGTGCTGTTTTTCTGCTCTTTTTTTGCCTAGCTCATTACACTGGAATCAATGGAAACATTACATTTATAAACAACACGTAGCAAATATTATATTATTTTCCAAAGGCATAGTATAAAAGGGGTCTGAGGGTACCTATGTAGGTGGAGTGCAGGGAAAGAATCACTTGAACAGGGAATTTTTTTGGTGGAGGGTTGTTGACTGGGATTGGGGAGGGGGACAGTTAGTATATAAATATAAAAAGGATAAAAGGGATCAGTGGAGGGTGTCTGTACTGGTGGAGTCTGGGGAAAGAATACATTAAACAGGGAATTTATTTGGGAGGGTGTTCTTGACTGGGATTGGGGGCACAGTTAATAATAAAAAAAAAAAAAATGAATAAAATTAAAAATAAAATAAGAAATTGGTACATAAGATGACAGAGACAGGAAGCCCCTGACATAAGCTGAGACTGGGGTAGACTGATACTTGATGAGATAAAGTATTTTGTAGAGGATGATTTGTAAGACTTATAAGAGGCACAAGCCCTGAGGAAACATTGATTTGTTGTAGGACTTAGACTTGTGTTAGGAAGGGGTGGGTGAAAAGTGAGAAAAAATTCCTGCATGACTTTTCGCAAAAATTGGAAGATTTTTCTCTTTTTTCACGAAAGTTTTCTCCTTCTCTATAATGCAAAATGTTCCTCCTTTTCACCTGTTCCAGCAAAATTTCCTCCTATTCCAACACAACATATTTTCTCCTATTCTCCTATATGTTTTTTGCCTATGTTTCCTATGGTTCAACAGTTCACAGCACAATATTACTTCTTCTGAGGGCTATAGTGGAGAAATAAGTAGCTAAAAGACAAAGTTATGAGTCATACAGCAACATATACCTTGAACTTGGCATATATTTATGATGATGTCAAGTGATAACATATAAATAAAGTGCAACCTACAACGTGGCAGATGTGTATTGTAGTGGTGATGGTTGACTGGATTGGTGTGATTGGTGGGACCTTGGCAAACTTTATCCACCTCGGAGAGAGAGGGATCCATCATCATTGATTGCACATGCTGCAGCAACCATTGCTGCAGTCAGTTTTTGAACTACCACTTTATTCCCACATCCCTGCATTGCTCCACACACACACCCCACATGTGCATTTGGTGGACTCAACTACTGTGTGTGTTTTTACTCTCTACAGTACACAACTGATATAATGTGATGTCTTGCTTTTGCCCTCAACAATTCTCAATGTCTGCTGTTTATCAAGTCTGCATCAGTCACATAGCTCACATCAGACTCCCAGACAGTTGTCTGTCACCTAATATATTTATTTGTTTAATTATTTATGTATTATTATTTTTTTATATTTATTTTTATTTATTTTTAAGTTGTTCACCCTATCTTATCACAGTAAGTAAAAAAAAATAATAAATAAATAATAATAAAAATATATATATAGCTAAAAAACAAAATCAACAACTTCTTTTCCCAGATTTCTCCAGCACAGAGACAATAAAAGCAAAATCAGCAAGCAATTTGGACCCAGCTGCCTGTGTCTTGCCAGTCAGTTCCACCAAATTTTAGTGTATTTGGGAGTCAATCTCCTTCCTCCCTTCTTCTCCTCCCGAGTGCACCCAGACTCTCCTAATACAACAAATGTCCTGCCTAAACTAAGCTTCAATTCTCCTTTATTTGCCAATCTTCTCTAGCTCAAAAACATGCTGCTTTCTCCTCTTGCAAAAACACAGAATGGCATGCTGTGAGAGAATGACACTCTTGTATATGGCTGTAGAAAAGTAGAGAAAGCTTTCTTGTGGTGGGAAAATGTTTTTCTTCCCATTGATTTCAATGCAATGAGCTAGGCAAAAAAAATAAAAAAAAACAGGAAAATGGCGCTTTTCGCTGGAAATTTTTCACCAAGCGGAAAGTGCCATTTTTTGCCAATTTTGGTTTGTGGTTAAAGTTTTCACCCATCCTCAGTGGTAGGCCCAAGCCCTGAGGAAACTTTGATTTGTAGGACTTTGGCTTGTTAGAAACATGCCCCCACAATTTTTTTTTGTCGTAGGCCTCTGTGTTTAAAGAACAAGCCCTGAGGAAAAAAAATATATGCCCTACTAGCCTAGTGCCAGCAGGTCATGTTACTGTGGCCAGTAGCCATTGGCCATTGTCAAATGCCCCAGTGTCCTTGCTGCATTTGTGACTGCTGTTCTTGCTGCTGCTGCTACTGCTGCTGTTGAGTTGTTTAAGCAGCAGGATGATTAGGTAGCTCAAAGGGAATGGGATCAACAACAGCAGTGATATGGATGATGGATGATCATGGTTCAATTTGCCATTAGTAGCTCCAGTGCTATGCCTGAGGCAGTAGCAGCATCACAACTAGCCCCCACCACTTCAGGTATATATTGAGAAAAGGAGTTGGACAATAATTCTTCACCACCTGCCCCTCCTCCAAAATCATGGGTGTGTTGTTGGAATATAATTTTTTCCCTTGAGAGCAGGCAGGAACTGTACCTTAAATCAGCAACTGCAATGTGCACAGCGTGTGGTGCATAAGGGAAGGACTGGGAACAATGGGCACATCTAAACTAACATCTAACACCTGGCACAACTCTAACCAAATATCATGACACTTAGTGTCCCCAGTGTGAACTCATTCGGCCAGAAACTGTTGCTGTTACAATGCCCCTTGTCCACTCACCGCTTAGGACATGTGACAACTTTCAGTTTTAATAGTAATGACAAACCTTCCCTGCCACCAACTTAGCATATTCTGCAAGACAGAATCCACTCAGATGCCTATTGTTGCCCTGATTACGATACCATCCATGCCATGTGTGGTCAACACACCACACAGTGTGTAATGGATGGACACAAACTGACACATCCTGACATCTACACAATGGCTATCAGTTGGCGGGGAGGTAACGATGAACTGGGTGGATCGCCAGAAAATGTAGTTACATCTTGTCACAGCTGGACCCTAGAGCAAGAAGTGGTTTTTCTCCCCATCGAACTTTCAGGCTCTGGCTGGGTTTCTCTATTCTTCCTCCTTTTTGATTTATGCTTCACCTCTTGTTTCCTTTGGGGAGAGCCAGGGGTACAGCAACAGAGGTGCCCAATTTATTTGGTTGAGGTTTGACTATAACATGCTTCACATAAACGTCATGGAGTCTGTGTTTCATATGTGCGCTGAGGGAGGGTATGCCAAGGTGCATTCTCTCTTTTCCACTTTTTCACTGACTTCTCACAAATCACTGATGACAGCACTGTGCCTGCCCCAAGAGTAAAATAGTCCCACACCAAGGACCTCAGGGGGGAGGAGAAAGGTGGTAAAGACTGGCCTCTCTCTTCTTCTCTTCCACATTCCCCTTCACTGGCTGGGACAGGGGATGATGTTGCTACTGCCTCAGAATCAGCACTACAATTAAAACTAGGAGTGTTGCTGCTAGCAAATGGAACCTATCCTAGCACTAGCAAATTTGGGGTTTTTGTTGCATGGTTTGGCCAAAGCATGTTGAAGATCACCTGCCCCGCCAAGGCTCCCCAATATTAGGCGAGTACCTAACTCGTCATACATCCATTCCTATCTAAATGTAAAAACCTCTAATTTTTCTTATGTAATGCGTCAGGTGCATTTAAAAACATTAATCATGCAATCATTCCTATCTAAGTTAAAAACCTCTGATTTTTCTTGTATAACGCATCAGGGGGATTTTAAAAACATTGAACACATTCAAAACATTTTCAAACAAATTTATGTTAGGACTCACCTTCAGTGACTCATGGGGAGTGGACATCAGGCCATGGGGGCTGAAGCCCCCAGGCTCCTTTATGTTACCTAACCTTCGGCCCCACGGGTCACATGGGGTTTGCACAACCTGACGCGTTACACAAGAAAAATCAGAGGTTTTTAAATTTAGATAGGAATGGTTGTATGAAGAGTTAGGTACTCGTCTAATATTGGGGAGCCTTGGTGGAGCAGGCGAGCTTCAACATTCTTTGGCCAAACCTTGCAACAACAACCACAAATTTGCTAGTGATATAGTATATGCTCAGCACAGGGTTCTCATCTGAAAATTTATATGGAAGAGCGCAGTCTTGTTTTTGGGTATTTTGAGGATGACTGGTGCAGGGCGGACTCAGGATGACTGGAACATTGTGTAGATGTAGCCAGCAGCAAACTGCAGAACACTGGAGCAGGCAGGACTCAGTCAGTAGATGGATACAGCAACTGAGGATGACTGGTGAGAGGCAGACTCAGGATGACAGCAACACTAAAGATGTAGCCAGCAGCAGCCGGAGGTGTGCTGCTGATCCATTACCTCAGCATGGAAGAGGAAAGAGTAGTGTCCCTGTTTGCCTACTGTACCTGAACTTGTTGTCGGTAATGATGTGTTTTGCAACACATTGGGCTACCACCAATGCACCGGCAATGACAGGAAGGAATGCTGGCCACTCGGAGCACTCCAAAAGTTAGTGGTAAAGTGCACTGATTGGCCTTTCCTAGTAGGTCCTTCAAATGCCCAACACATGAGCGGTACAGTGAGGGCACCATTGTTCTACTAAATGTGGTGCTGGATGGAATTTTATATCTGTGTGTGACAGCCTCCATAAGTTGCTGGAAGGGCTCCCCGTCCACAAAATTAAAAGTAGCACCCCGAAAGGCTATGAGCTGTGCAATGAGGCATGTAATTTTCCTGGACTGCTGTCTGCACATCCCCTTGGAATGAAACCCACCAAAATTCTCCAGTGTGGCCTGTATTGATTTTGCGATGGGCTGTGACTGTCTGCTGCTCTTACTAGGACCAGATGTGGTATGATCCCCCTGCCCTTTCTCCTGCTGCCTACTGGTGATGAGTGTGACACTGGTACATGCAGTACTAGTAGTACCACTTTCTGCACTTATCAACACTGACTTGTGGTAGCTGTTCAGGTGTTGGTTCATCCCGGAGGTGGTTAGATGACCCAACACCCACCCATGGCTGACTTCCCTGCCACACAATTTACATTTTGCTAGTCGGCCATCACCAAGTGCCACAAAATGGACCCATGCTTTGGAGCGACGGATGCCTCTGGAAAGTGGTGGAGAAGAAAACAAAAAGGTGACACTTTCTTCATCTTCACATGCTGGGGCAACCTCACTTTGCTTTTTCTTTCTATGTACCATTACAGGGTTACCAGTAGACCTAAAGATGTAGCAGGGATGTTGGGATTGGGATTGGAGGAGGACAGTGGAGTAACAGTGGTTCAGGCGGCGGAGACACTAGCAGTTACTACCTGGCATGGAGACTCAAATGGAAATGGAGAGGCAAGTGTTAAGTTGTCAATAGGAGACCCAAGTGTAACTGGAGAAACAGGAGGAGTACTATGGGAAGCAGGGAATAATCAAGGTCACTGGAAAAATCAAGCTCAGGGGACAAATCAAGCTTAGTATGCCTTGATCCCTCAGATTCTTCTTCTATCTCTTGCAGGTTTTGACAGGAAGAAAAAACATCTTCAGCAGCAGATTTTGGGGAGACCTGTTCAATTCCTTCTTCTGCCTGGTGGCTTCCAGGAAACGGTAAACTATCTCCCTCAATAACATTTTCTGGAGTAGATATGCTCACAGTGACAGTGACAGTGGTGGCTGAAAAAATGTTATCCAAATACTGCAATAATTTCCATTTGGGCTGCTTACATGTATGTTCACTGTAAAAATCCTGCGTTGATACTGCCCTAAGTGTCCGACCAGTAGTGTTACACATGCTAGGTTTCCCCAGGTTTACACAGCTGGCTATAGCGGAGATGGAGGTGACTAAACTGCCAGTGTCACTAGTCATTCTGCAGGTGGTTCTGGGGGGATCATCATGAAACAGCTAATGAGACACAGGTGACGGCTGCTTCGTGATCTCAGAGGAGGACCCTGCTAGTAGAGGTAGAACGAACTGCAGTTCCCATCTTATTTTTATTTTTTTGTTTGGAGTGCTGCTGCTGACTCTGACTAGTACTACTGAAAGTACTCTTCTTTGCCCGCCTGCTACTGCTAGCTCTGCTTGAAAGCAACATCACTGTGGTGGTGCTGGTGGTTGCTCGGTCACTGCAGCTGGTACCAGGATGAGGAACATCAGGTTGTTCACTAGGACTCAAATCCATGACAGATAGGTAGGTAGTGAACTATAATAGTTTTAAAATTTAAAAACCTGGTCACAAGACAACTATGAGATTGGCTGTGTCACTCTGAAAATGATTCAAACAAATTCCTATTATTATTCTTAATATTTAGCACAGGAACAATGGTGACTCTCCCTTGCAATGGCAATAGGTACTAGGCCTCCCAGTCCCTACACAACTGTGAGACTGGCTGTGTCACTCTGAAAATGATTCAAACAAATTCCTATTATTATTTTTAATATTTAACACTGGAACAAAGGTGACTTTCCCTTGCGATGGCAATAGGTACTAGGCCTGCCTGCCTGCATACACAACTGTGAGATTGGCTGTATCACTCTGAAAATGATTCAAACAAATTCTTATTATTATTTTTAATATTTAACACTGGAACAATGGTGACTCTCCCTTGCAATAGCAATAGGTACTAGGCCTGCCTGCTTGCATATACAACTGTGAGATTGGCTGTGTCACTCTGAAAATTAATCAAATTCCTATTGTTATTTTTAATATTTAACACTGGAACAAAGGTGACTCTCCCTTGCGATGGCAATAGATACTAGGCCTGCCTGCGTTCACAACTGTGAGATTGGCTGTGTCACTCTGAAAATAATTCAAACAAACTCCTATTATTATTTTTAATATTTAACACTGGAACAATGGTGACTCTCCCTTGCAATGGCAATAGGTACTAGGCCTGCATACACAACTGTGAGATTGGCTGTGTCACTCTGAAAATTATTAAAATTCCTATTGTTATTTTTAATATTTAACACCGGAACAAAGGTGACTCTCCCTTGCGATAGCAATAGGTACTAGGCTTGCCTGCCTGCGTACACAATGGTGAGATTGGCTGTGTCACTCTGAAAATTATTTGAACAAATTCCTATTATTATTTTTAATATTTAACACCGGAACAATGGTGACTCTCCCTTGCGATGGCAATAGGTACTAGGCCTCCCAGTCCCTACACAACTGTGAGATTGGCTGTGTCACTCTGAAAATTATTCAAACAAATTCTTACAATTATTTTTTATATTTAACCCTTGGTCACTTAACGCCCGGCTAAGAATTTTTTTTTTTAATTATTCCGGAGTCCCCGAACGGTGTACAGCTGTGCGGGAACCCGGACTTCCGGGACATACCTGTATGTCCATTGTCACTAAGTGACAGTTTTTGCGGGACGTACATGTACGTCCATTGTCGGGAAGGGGTAAACACTGGAACAAAGGTGACTCTCCCTTCCTATGGCAATAGGTACTAGGCTTGCCTGCCTGCATACACAACTGTGAGATTGGCTGGGTCACTCTGAAAATTATTCAGACAATTTCCTATTATTATTTTTAATATTTAACACAGGAACAATGATGACTCTCCCTTGCAGTGGCAATAAGCCATTAATGCTGGATGCCTACCTACACAACAACTATCAGACTGGCTATGTGTGTGTCACTTTAAAGGGATAGTAATATTTAAAGTGTAACAAAAAATATGTTGCAGGGTTTATCCTCCTGAGTAAAACAAGGGTACACCCACTGCTGAAAGGTGTTTTATTCAAAAGTAATTACAGCTCACAGTTGAATTTTTTAGGTGCAGTATCACAGTGGCCTGAAATTGTACACTGGCGCTGTTGCTACACCATCCTATGGACAGCTCTGGTCCCGGGACCAGAACTGCAAGTTATGGCGTTTATTTCACTTGTCAATGGACCAAAATGCCTCTAACTTTATTACCCGACAAGGGTAATGCAGGCATTTTTTTGGTAGAACTGGGAATTTAATGGCTTACAGTGCTTGAAAAAATGTTTTTTTTTGGCCTAATGGGGACAACTGAAATGAGCCCATACTGTCAAGGGATTTAGCTTTGTTTACTTTGGTTGTACACAACACTGATACAATTATCATACCTGGAAACTTTCAAAATGTGCTGACCCTGTAAGTGTTTAAATATTAACCTTTAAAGTTCCTCAGACCATAGATTCTAAATGATAAGGCCATGCTTGATCTAACCCAGTGCTGTTCAGCTGGCCAACAAGGAAGCCTTAATATACTACAGCATAGCTACATCACTGACTGGAAACACACAAGAAACGCAGGACTTTTCCCTCTTCCTTCCTGGTACAAATGGCAGCAATTTAGAAACTAAACAAGCAGTTAATTGGGAAATACTGAAGTATTTTGCCTTGAGAATTGAAACCTCCACCCTGAGATTTAGCTCGAAAACCTGAGTCTCAGTTCAAAGACTGAGAATTACCAGATTTCAGAATAATAGTGCAATTATCTACCATAAAAAGTATTTGGCACAAGACGTTTATTTCATGTGTTTTTATTCTTAAAACAAACAAACAGTTGATATCTTTCTGATAACATAAAGGGAGCATGCAAATGTATATCGCTGTCTTTTCACATATGAGTTCAACAAAGAAACCTCCTTTACATGGTAAATCTCCAACCTAGTCTCTTCTGCAGAAAACTGGGCACTTGGGCCTGAAAACGTCCGCCATCACTGTATTAATGGAGTATGCTTGAAGTTCTCCACTGTGATCTACTTTTTAATGCATCTTTTTGAAGTCTGATTAGTGTCGAGATCACTGTAGTGTATTCTCCCAAATTTCCACTTTCATTCTCCCAGATATCCCCTTTCTTCTTTCCAACAGATTTTTGCTTCATTCTCCCAGATTTTCCTTTTCTTTTTTCACAGCAGATTTCCCCTTTCATTCTCCCAGATTTCCCCTTTCTTCCCTTTTCATTCTCCCAGATTTTCCATTTCATTCTCCCAGATTTCCACTTTCTGCTTTCCCACAAATTTCCCTGTTCAAATTCACAGTTTCACCCCTTCTTCTTCATTCCCAACAGCCTTCCCCTACTTCTTCTTCTTCATTCCCAACAGATTTCCCCCTCTTCCTCTTTCCCAACAGATCCCTCCTCCTCTTCTTCCCCAACAGATCCCCCCCTCTTTTTATTCCCAACAGAGTCCCACCTTCTTCTTCTTTCCCAACAGATTTACCCCCTCTTCTTCCTTCCCAACATATTTCACCCCCTCTTTTTCTTTCCCAACAAGATTGCCTTCACATCTTCTTCTTTCCCAACAGATTTCATCCCTTCTTCTTCTAAACAGATTTCCCCCTTCTTCTTTCCCAACAGACTCCCCATTCCTCTTCTTTCCCAACACATTCCCCCACACACTCTTCTTCTTTCCCAACAGATTTCCCCATCTTCTTCTTTCCCAACAGATTTCCCCCATCTTCATTTTCCCCAGCGGATTTCCCCTGTATTCTTCTTTGCCAACAGATTTTCCCCCTCTCCCTTTTTTTCTCCATTTTCTTCATTCCAAACAGATCCCCCTTCTTCTTTCCAACAGATTTTACCTACATTCTTGTTTCCCAACAGATTTCCCCCTCTTCTTCCTTCCCTAAACATTTCCTTCCCCTCTTTTTGTTTACCAACATATGTCACCCCCCTCTTCTTCTTTCCCAACAGATTTTCCCCTCTTTCTTTCCCAACAGATATCCCCTCTTCTTTAGCAACAGGTTCCCTCCTCTTCTTTTTTCCCCAACAGATTTCCCCCCTCTTCTTTTTTCCCCAACAGATTTACCTCTTTTTCTTTTTTCCCAACATATTACCTCCTCTTCATCTTTCCCAACAGATTTACCCCTTCTTCTTCTTGCCCAACAGATTCCCCCTCTACTTCTTTCTCTATAACGTTCTACCCTCTTCTTCTTTTACAACAGATTCCCCCTTCTTGTTCCCTTTCATATTTACCCCTCTTCTTCTTTCACAACAGATTCCTCCCTCTTCTTCCTTCCCAACAGACCCCCCTCTTCCTTCCCAACAGATTTCCCCAATCATGTTATTTAGCAACAGGTTCCCACCTCTTCTTTTTTCCCAACAGATTTCCCCCCTCTTCTTTTTTCCCCAACAGATTTACCCCCTGTTCATCTTTCAAAACATATTTCACCCTCTTCTTCTTGCCCAACAGATTCTCCCTCTACTTCTTTCCCTATAAAGTTCCACCCTCTTCTTCTTCCAACAGATCCCCCTTCTTGTTCCTTTACAGATTTCCCCCTCTTCTTCTTTCCCAACAAATTTCCCCCATATCTTTTTTCCCAATAGATTTCCACCATCTTCTTCTTTCCCAACAGATTCCTCCTCTTTTTCTTTAGCAACAGGTCCCCTTCTTCTTCCCCTATAATTTTACACCCCTCCTCTTCTTTCCCTACAAATTTCTACAGATCCCCCCTTCAGGCCCCCCTCTTCCTCTTTAGCAACAGATTTTCCCACCTCTTTTTTTCCCAACCAATTCCCCCTCTTCTTTTTTTCCAACAGATTTTCCCTCTTCTTCTTTTCCAACAGATTTAACCCCTCTTCTTCTTCCCCAACAGATCCCCCTCTACTTCCTTCCCTATAAATTTTCACCCTCTTCTTCTTTCCCAACAGATCCCCCTCCTTCTTCCCTGACAGATTCCCCCTCTTCTTCTTTCCATACAGATTTTTTAGGTTTTTCTTTTGCAACAGATTTTCACCCTTCTTCTTTCTCAACAGATTTCCAAACCTCTTCTTCTTTCCCAACAGATCCCCCTTCTTATTCCCTGACATATTTCCCCCTCTTCTTCTTTTACAAGAGATTACCCCCTCTCTTCTTCCTTCCCAAAAGATTTTCCCCATCTTCTTTTTCCCAGCAGAACCCCCTTCTTCTTCTTTCCCAACAAATTACCCCCTCTCTTCTTCTTTCCCAATAGATTTCCCCCATCTTCTTTTTCCCAGCAGAACTCCCTTCTTATTCCTCTTTCCCAACAGATTTTCCCTCTTCTTCTTTTTTCCCAACAGATCCCCCTCTTCTTATTTAGGTACAGGACTCCCACCCATTCTTCTTTCCCAACAGGTTCTACCCCTCTTCTTCTTTCCCAACAGATTTCCCCCTCTTCTTCCTTTTCTAAATATTTAATTCCCTTCTTTTCCAACAGATTTCCCCCTTCTTTCACAACAGATTTCCACACCTTTTCTTCTTTCTCAACAGATCCCCCCTCTTCTTATTTAGCAACAGTCCCTCCACCCCTTCTTCTATACCAACAGATTTACACTTCTCTTTTTTTCTAACATATTTCCCCCTCTTCTTCTTTCCCAACAGAATACCCCCTCGTCTTCTGTCCCAACAGATTCCCCCCCTCTTCATCTTTCCCTACAAATTTCCCCCTCTTCGTCTTTCCCTACAGATCCCTCCTTCTTTCCCAACAGATTCACCCCTCTCTTCTTCTTTCCCAACAGATTTCCTGCACTACTTCTTTCCCTACAGATTTCCCCATCTTCTTTTTTTCCCAACAGATTTCCCCCTCTTCTTATTGAGCAACAGGCCCCTCACTCCTTCTTCTTTCCCAAGAGATTTCCCCCTTTCTTTCCTAACAGATATCCCTACCTATTCTTCTTTCCCAACAGATTCCCTCTTCTTCTTTCCCAACAGCTTTCCCCACCTCTTCTTTTCCAACAGATTTCCAACCCTCTCTTCTTTCCCAACAGATCCCCCCCTTCTTATTTAGCAATAGACCCCCACCCCTTCTTCTTTCCCAACAGATTCCCCCCTCTTCTCTTTCCCAACAGATATCCCCACCTCTTCTTTCCCAATAGATTTCCCCACCTTTTCTTCTTTTACAACATATTTCCACACCTCTTCTTTCGCAAGTGATTTCCCCCCTCTCTTCTTCTTTCCCAACAGATCAACCCTCTTCTTATTTAGCAACAGACCCCCACCCCTTCTTCTTTCCCAACAGATTCCCCCCTCTTCTCTTTCTCAACAGATATCCCCACCTCTTCTTCTTTCCCAACAGATCCCACCTTCTTCTTTCCCAACAGATTTCCCCACCTTTTCTTCTTTTACAGCATATTTCCACACCTCTTCTTTCGCAAGTGATTCCCCCCTCTCTTCTTCTTTCTCAACAGATTCCCCCCTCTTCTTATTTAGCAACAGACCCCCCACCCCTTCTTCTTTCCCAATAGATTCTCCCCTCTTCTCTTTCCCAACAGATATCCCCACCTCTTCTTCTTTTCCAACAGATCCTGCCTTCTTCTTTCCCAACAGATTTCCCCACCTTTTCTTCTTTTACAACATATTTCCACACCTCTTCTTTCGCAAGTGATTTTCCCCCTCTCTTCTTCTTTCCCAACAGATCCCCCCCTCTTCTTATTGAGCAACAGGCCACTCACCCCTTCTTCTTTCCCAACAGATTTCTCCTCTTCTTTCCTAAAATATATCGCCACCTCTTCTTCTTTCCCAACACATTCCCCCTTCTTTCCCAACAGATTTCCCCAGCTTTTCTTTTGCAACAGATGTCCATCCTTCCTCTTTCTCAACAGATCTCCACCCCTCTTCTTCTTTCTCAACAGATTTCCACCCTCTTCTTCTTTCCAAACAGATTTCCACCACTTTTCTTCTATCCCAACAGATTTACACTTCTCTTTTTTTTCTAACATATTTCCCCCTCTTCTTCTTTCCCAACAGAATACCCCCTCTTCTTCTTTCCCAACAGATTTCCCCTCTCTTCGTCTTTCCCTACAAATTCCCCCCTCTTCGTCTTTCCCTACAGATCCCTCCTTCTTTCCCAACAGATTCACCCCTCTCTTCTTCTTTCCCAACAGATTTCCCCAGCTTTTTTTTTCCAACAGATTTCCATCCTTCCTCTTTCTCAACAGATCTCCACCCCACTTCTTCTTTCTCAACAGATTTCCACCCTCTTCTTCTTTCCAAAGAGATTTCCACCACTTTTCTTCTATCCCAACAGATTTACACTTATCTTTTTTTCTAACATATTTCCCCCTCTTCTTCTTTCCCAACAGAATACCCCCTCTTCTTCTTTCCCAACAGATTTCCCCCCTCTTCGTTTTTCCCTACAAATTTCCCCCTCTTCGTCTTTCCCTACAGATCCCTCCTTTTTTCCCAACAGATTCACCCCTCTCTTCTTCTTTCCCAACAGATTTCCTGCACTACTTCTTTCCCTACAGACTTCCCCATCTTCTTTTTCCCCAACAGATTTCCCCCTCTTCTTATTGAGCAATAGGTCCCCCACCCCTTCTTTACCAACAGATTTCCCCCCTTCTTTCCTAACAGATATCACCACCTCTTCTTCTTTCCCAACACATTCTCCCTTCTTCTTTCCCTACAGATTTCCCCAGCTTTTCTTTTGCAACATATTTCCACCCTTCTTCTTTCTCAACAGATTTCTACACCTCTTCTTCTTTCCCAATAGATTCCCCCCTCTTTTCTTTCCCAATAGATTCCCCCCTCTTTTCTTTCCCAACAGATATCCCCACCTCTTCTTCTTTCCCAACAGATCCCCCCTCTTCTCTTTCCCAACAGATTTCCCCCTCTTCTTATTTAGCAACAGGCCCTCCCACCCCTTCTTCTTTCCCAACAGATTTAACCCTCTTCTTCTGTTCCAACAGATCCCCCCCTCTTCTTATTTAGCAACAGGCCCTCCCACCTCTTCTTCTTTCCCAGCAGACCCCACCTTCTTTTTTCCCCATCAGATTTCCACACCTCTTCTTCTTTCTCAACAGATTTCCACCCCTCTTCTTACTTTCCAACATATTTCCCCCTCTTCTTCCCAAAAAGATTGCCCCCTCTTCTTATTTAGCAACAGGCCCCCCATCCCTTCTTCTTTCCTACCCCTCTTCTTTTTTTCCAACATATTTCCTCCTCTTCTTCTTTCCCAACAGATTTCCCCCTCTCTTCTTTTTTTACCAACAGATTCCCCTTCTTCCTTTGCTAAATATTTCATACCCTTCTTCCCCAACAGATTTCCCCCCATCTTTTCCAACAGATTTTCCCCTTCTTTCCCAACAGATTTCCACACCTGTCTTCTTCTTTCTCAATAGATTTCCTGCACTTCTTTCCCTACAGATTTACCCATCTTCCCAACAGTTTTCACCCTTCTTCCCCCCTAACAGATTTCCCCCTCTTCTTCTTTCCCAACAGATCACCCTCTTCTTCTTTCCCAAGTGATTTCCCCTCTCTTTTCTTATTTCCCAACAGATCCCCCTTCTTCTCATTGTGCAACAGGCCCCCACCCCTTCTTCTTTCCCAAGAGATTTCCCCCTTTCTTTCCTAACAGATATCCCCACCTATTCTTCTTTCCCAACAGATTACCTCTTCTTCTTTCCCAACAGCTTTCCCCGCCTCTTCTTTTCCAACAGATTTCCAACCCTCTTCTTCTTTCCCAACAGATTCCCCCTCTTCTTATTTAGCAACAGACCCCCACCCCTTCTTCTTTCCCAATAGATTCCCCCCTCTTCTCTTTCCCAACAGATATCCCCACCTCTTTTTCTTTCCCAACAGATTTCCCCACCTTTTCTTCTTTTACAACATATTTCCACACCTCTTCTTTCGCAAGTGATTTCCCCCCTCTCTTCTTCTTTTCCAACAGATTCCCCCCGTTCTTATTGAGCAACAGGTCACCCACCCCTTCTTCTTTCCCAACAGATTTCCCCTCTTCTTTCCTAAAAGATATCACCACCTCTTCTTCTTTCCCAACATATTCCCCCTTCTTCTTTCCTAACAGATTTCCCCAGCTTTTCTTTTCCAACAGATTTCCATCCTTCTTTCTCAACAGATTTCCACCCTCTTCTTCTTTCCAAGCAGATTTACACCACTTTTCTTCTTTCCCAACAGATTCCCCCCTCTTCTTACTTAGCAACAGCCCCAACCACCTCTTCTTCTTTCCCAAGAGATCCCACCTTCTTCTTTCCCAACATATTTCCACACCTCTTCTTCTTTCTCAACAGATGTACACCCCTCTTCTTCTTTTCCAACATATCTACACCCCTCTTCTTCCCCAAAAGATTGCACCCTCTTCTTATTTAGTAACAGGCCCCCCGCCTATTCTTCTTTCCCTACAGATTCCCATCCCATTCCTTTTTTCCAACAGATTTCCCCCTCTTCTTCTTTCCCAACAGATTACCCCACTTCTTCCTTTGCTACATATTTAATTCCCTTCTTCACCAACAGATTTCCCCCTTTTTCCAACAGATTTTCCCCTTCTTTTCCAACAGATTTCCACACCTCTTTTTCTTTCTCAACAGATTTACACCCCTTCTTCTTTCCCAACAGATTTCCACTTCTCTTCTTTTTTCTAACAGTTTTCCCCCTCTTCTTCTTTCCCAATAGATTCCCCCCCCTTCGTCTTTCCCTACAAATTTCCCCCTCTTCATCTTTCCCTACAGATCCCCCTTCTTTTCAAACAGATTCCCCCTCTCTTCTTCTTTCCCAACAGATTTCCCGCAATTCATTTTCTACAGATTTCTCTATCTTCTTTTTTCCAGACAGATTTCCCCCCTTCTTCCCCCTTTTAGATTTTCCCCTCTTCTTCTTTCCCAAGAGATCGCCCCTGTTCTTTCCCAAGTGATTTCCCCTTCTCTTCTTATTTCCCAACAGATTCCCCCCCTCTTCTTATTGAGCAACAGGCCCCCCACCCCTTCTTCTTTCCCAACAGATTTCCCCCCCTTCTTTCCTAACAGATATTGCCACCTCTTCTTCTTTCCCAACACATTCCCCCTTTTTCTTTCACAACATATTTCCCCAGCTTTTCTTTTCCAACATATTTCCACCCTTCTTCTTTCTCAACAGACTTCCACCCCTCTTCTTCTTTCCCAGCAGATCCCCCCCTCTTCTTATTTAGTAACAGGCCCTCCCACCTCTTCTTCTTTCCCAACAGATCCCACCTTCTTTCCCAACAGATTTCCACCCCACTTCTTCTTTCCCAACAGATTCCCCCCTCTTCTTATTTAGCAACAGGCCCTCCCACCTCTTCTTCTTTCCCAACAGTTCCTACCTTCTTCTTTCCCAACAGATCCCCCCTCTTCTTTCCCAAGTGATTTCCAACCTCTTCAACAGGCCCCCCACCCCTTCTTCTTTCCCAACAGAGTTCCCACTTCTTTCCAAACAGATATCCCACCTATTCTTCTTTTCCAACAGATTCCCTCTTCTTCTTTCCCAACAGCTTTCCCCGCCTCTTCTTTTTCAACAGATTTCCACCCCCTTTATCTTTCCCAACAGATCCCCCCTTCTTATTTAGCAACAGGCCCCACTACCCCTTCTTCTTTCCCAACAGATTCCCCCTCTTCTTTTTCCCAACACATTTCCCCCTCTTCATTTTTCCCAACAGATTTCCCCATCTTTATCTTTCCCAACAGATCCCTCCTACTATTCCAACAGATTTCCCCCCTCTCTTCTTCTTTCCCAATAATTTCCCCCTCTTCTTCTTTCCCTACAGATCCCCCTCTTCTTCCCTAAAAGATTTCACCCTCCTCTTCTTTCCCAACAGATCCCCCCTCTTCTTTCCCAAGTGATTACCCCTTTCTTCTTCTTTTGCAAGTGATTCCCCCTTCTTATTTCCTTACAGATTTCCCCTTTTTTCTTCCCTAACAGATTTCACCCTCTTCTTCTTTCCCAACAGACCCCCCTCTTCTTTCCCAAGTGATTCCCCTTTCTTCTGTTTTCACAAGTGATTCCCCCCTCTTCTTCTTTCCCAACAGATTCCCCCTCTTCTTATTTAGCAACAGGACCCCCCACCCCTTCTTCTTTCCCAACAGATTTCCCCATCTTCTTTTTCCCCAACATATTTCCCTGCTTCTTTCCTAACAGATATCACCACCTCTTCTTCTTTCCCAACACATTCCCCCTTCTTCTTCCCTAACAGATTTCACCCTCTTCTTCTTTCCCAAGAGATCCCTCCTCTTCTTTCCCAAGTGATTCCCCCTTTCTTCTTCTTTCGCAAGTGATTTCCCCCCTCTCTTCTTCTTTCCCAACAGATTCCCCCCTCTTCTTATTTAGCAACAGGCCCCCCACCCCTTTTTTCCCAACAGATTTCCCATCTTCTTTCCTAACAGATATCACCAGCTCTTCTTTTTTCCCAACACATTCCCCTTTCTTCTTTCCCAACAGATTTCCACAGCTTTTCTTTTCCAACAGATTTTCACACCTTTTCTTCTTTCCCAACAGATTCTCCCCTCTTCTTTTTTAACAACAGGCCCCCCACCCCTTCTTCTTTCCCAATAGATATCCCCACCTCTTCCTCTTTCCCAACAGATTTCCCCCTCTTCTTATTTAGCAACAGGCCCTCCCACCCCTTCTTCTTTCCCAACAGATTTCCCCCCTTTTCTTCTTTCCCAACAGATTCCCCCCCTCTTCTTATTTAGCAACAGGCCCTCCCACCTCTTCTTCTTTCCCAACAGTTCCTACCTTCTTCTTTCCCAACAGATCCCCCCTCTTCTTTCCTAAGTGATTTCCAACCTCTCTTCTACTTTCCCAACAGATCCCCTCCATTCTTATTGAGCAAAAGGCCCCCCACCCCTTCTTCTTTCCCAACAGAGTTCCCACTTCTTTCCAAACAGATATCCCACCTATTCTTCTTTTCCAACAGATTCCCTCTTCTTCTTTCCCAACAGCTTTCCCCGCCTCTTCTTTTTCAACAGATTTCCACCCCCTTCATCTTTCCCAACAGACCCCCCCTTCTTATTTAGCAACAGGCCCCACTACCCCTTCTTCTTTCCCAACAGATTCCCCCTCTTCTTTTTCCCAACACATTTCCCCCTCTTCATTTTTCCCAACAGATTTCCCCATCTTTATCTTTCCCAACAGATCCCTCCTCCTATTCCAACAGATTTCCCCCCCCTCTTCTTCTTTCCCAATAATTTCCCCCTCTTCTTCTTTCCCTACAGACCCCCCTCTTCTTCCCTAAAAGATTTCACCCTCCTCTTCTTTCCCAACAGATCCCCCCTCTTCTTTCCCAAGTGATTACCCCTTTCTTCTTCTTTTGCAAGTGATCCCCCCCTTCTTCTTTCACAACAGATTCCCCCTTCTTATTTAGCAACAGGACCCCCCACCCCTTCTTCTTTTCCAACAGATTTCGTCATCTTCTTTTTCCCCAACAGATTTCCCTGCTTCTTTCCTAATAGATATCATCACTTTTTCTTTCTCAACACATTAATTCCCCCTTCTTTTTTCCTTACAGATTTCCCCTTTTTTCTTCCCTAACAGATTTCACCCTCTTCTTCTTTCCCAACAGACCCCCCCTTCTTTCCCAAGTGATTCCCCCTTTCTTCTGTTTTCAAAAGTGATTCCCCCCTTTTCTTCTTTCCCAACAGATTCCACCTCTTCTTATTTAGCAACAGGACCCCCCACCCCTTCTTCTTTCCCAACAGATTTCCCCATCTTCTTTTTCCCCAACATATTTCCCTGCTTCTTTCCTAACAGATATCACCACCTCTTCTTCTTTCCCAACACATTCCCCCTTCTTCTTCCCTAACATATTTCACCCTCTTCTTCTTTCCCAAGAGATCCCTCCTCCTCTTTCCCAAGTGATTCCCCCTTTCTTCTTCTTTCGCAAGTGATTTCCCCCCTCTCTTCTTCTTTCCCAACAGATTCCTCCCTCTTCTTATTTAGCAACAGGCCCCCCACCTCTTTTTCCCAACAGATTTCCCACCTTCTTTCCTAACAGATATCACCAGCTCTTCTTTTTTCCCAACACATTCCCCTTTCTTCTTTTCCAACAGATTTCCACAGCTTTTCTTTTCCAACAGATTTTCACACCTTTTCTTCTTTCCCAACAGATTCTCCCCTCTTCTTTTTTAACAACAGGCCCCCCACCCTTTCTTATTTCCCAATAGATATCCCCACCTCTTCCTCTTTCTCAACAGATTCCCCCCTCTTCGTCTTTCCCTACAAATTTCCCCCTCTGTCCCAAGAAATCCCCTTTCTATCCCAACAGATTTCACCCTCTTCTTCTTTCCCAACAGTTCACCCCTCTTCTTTCCCAAATGATCCCCTCTCTCTTCTTCTTTTTCAAGTGACCCCCCCCTCTCTTCTTCTTTCCCAGCAGACACCCACATCTTCGTATTTAGCAAGAGGCCCCCCACCCCTTTTTCATTTCCAAAAGATTTCCCCTCTCTTCTTTGTTCACCAACAGATATCCCCCCTCTTCTTTTTTCCCAGCAGATTTTCCTCCCTTTTCTTCTTTCCCAACAGATTCCACTCTGCTCTTCTTCTTTCTTCTATGTTTACTCTTCTTTCCACCGGTGGTCCTGTGCTACATAATTCTGTTGTAGACAAAGACAATAACTGGTTTTAAAGAGAAAATATAAATATAATTTAATTGCCCATACATCATACTAGATGAATGAGCAATAATAAATTAAATGCATTATATGCTAAAGATATCTCCAGTTCCTTGAGAAGCAATTGGAAACACCTTTAGCATCCATGGAATTAAAGTGTTAGAGGCTCTTGAAGACTGGAGTTGCACAGACCTGTTATAGACTATCTTGTTATGTATATAGGGAACAAAAAACACTATAATACCTCTTCCTTGGCTATACAGGATTGTATTAATACATATTTATTATTAGAGCACTATCAGACCATGGGGATTAAGCACTAAGGAGTAATAAAGAGATGATAAAGGAGAAATCAGTTCTCCTGTGATTTCACGTCTCCAGTTCCTATGTTACTCTATGGAGCCTATGCACTAAGGACTCAAAAGTAGGAGAAATCTTAGTACATTAGCTCTTTACATTAACATATGATTTGGAGAAGTCATCTCCGCTTTATCACCTCTTTATCACACCTTGGTGCATCTCCTCCCAGGAGTTAATAAAATGATTCCTAAATTTCCAGAAGGTTGTACAAGAAATTGGTTTGCAATATGTTGCACACCCCTCAGATCATGAATGAGTTAAACAACAATGTAAATAGTTTAATGCATGATAACCAGATACAGATGTTCTGAACAACTATACTTCTATTAATGCAGAGAAAAGTGATTTAGTCCTAAAATAAAAATTGCCAGGACTAATCTCCACTTTACCCAACAGCCCCCCCTTTATGAATGCCCCTTGTCTCTTCAATCATCCCTCCCTTTCCACACCATTAAAAAAAATACCACCAAAAAGGCATCCTGCCTTGCACCTGGTGACAAGAAAATAAAATATGGTACTAATATGTATAGCCTCGAAGAGAGGAGGGTAATAGCGTTAAAATTGAAACATTTAACTATATTAAGCTTGCTTTTAGCAAAACAGGAATACTTTTAGAAGTAATGTGCTTTAATTTCAGATAGGGTAATAGATTCAGAGAACAGCCTCCCAGAAGAGGTGGTTGGGATTAATACTGTAAAAGCACTCAAAAATACCTGCCATAAAAATGATTTCTTAACCCCTTAACGACATGTGCCTTACTATGACCGTCACGGTCCTTGAAATACTCAAGGACCAATGACGGTCATAGTACGTCACGTACTTTTTACTTACAGCGCTCTACCGGGAGCGCTGTAAGTAAAAATAGGGACTGAAATTGACCGCTCCAAGATCAGAGCGATCTCTATCAGGCCCATAGTGACGCGCCGATACACGCAACAGGTCACGTGTACCGGCGCGTCCACGTGGTTCAATGTGGTCCTTATGGGACGGAAACGTCCCAGGACCGCTGGTCGTTAAGGGGTTAATGACCAAGGACATGCCAGGACCATCACAGAATGTGGTCCTTTAAGGACAGGTGATAGTCCTGGCATGTCATAGTTTAATGATCTCATGGGAGAACTGTAGTCATTATGGGAGGCTGTAACTGACTGACTGCTCCAGGACAAGGGAAGTACATTTTAGCCTTTCCCCTGTGGCTCTGCACATGTGATCATTGCTATAGTGATCACATGTGCTTGTGGAGCCAATGACAAAGGCAATGTATTGTATACACTGCCTTTGTTAGTGTTCTCTGCCTCTTTCTTCCTCACTGTGATTGTGAGGAAGGGAGAATCAGAGAAAACACATCCCCATAGGGGAAACTGCTACAATGGGGGTACTTTTAATTACATTTTAGGTCCTGAGGCAGCACTAGAGATAGAACATGTTTGGTCACTTAATGACCTACTGCCACCTCTTTGTGTCACTGAATAAAGGATTTAGAGCAAGTCCAAAGTATTTTATATACACAGCCTAATTTATAAAAACATATACTGTCATTCAAACAATAATGTGAGTTTTATTTCTGTGGAACAACATGATACACTCAAACACACACCACCTAGTTGAACACCTGAAGAGGTACAGTGAGTGAAAGAAGGACATTGGAATTTTTGCCTCAGATGGACAGTACCTCCCTAAAAATGGACATTTGGGATGTATGAATGTCAGTTCATACCTTTTATCCAGTCCCTATTAAAATGAACCAATTGAGCACGTTATTAAAGGAAAACCTATAAACAGTTGTGTTTTTTTCATTTTTTCCCCATATCTTTGTTATTTCTATCGAATGAAATGGTATCTTATACTTATAAATGTGGTATCAAAATAAAGCCCTACTTATAGTTAAAAAATGGTATATAGTTTGTGTGGGTGAACGAAATGATTTGGAGCAGAGGCATCCATGTTTTTTCAATCGTGGGCCACATGATCACAAAACCATAAGTGTGAGGACCACATTATTTTTTATTGATAATAATGATGAATTATGGCTGGTCAGATATTCAAAATATAGATTTATTTATTAATCAGGGAAGTGACAATATTGATGTTTAACAGACATATATTCATGAACTAGTTCATATGTGGTAGTTAATTAGGTAAAAAAATACTTTAAAAAGAAAGAAAATGTCATGTGGGCCACACCCTGGGTCAGACGGGAAGCATTTTGCCCAGTAACGCAAAAAAGGCCAGTAACACAAAAAAGGCCAAAATTGTTAAACGATCAGTATTTAACATTTTATTACTAGATCCTTATGATAAGTTGTTTTTAATTTGTTTAACAGAAAGATTTGCTTGTTTCCTTTAAACAGTGTATCAATTTACTATATTTTATTTGAACTCCGCTGTAACCTAGTACAGAACATACCATATTACTTCCCTGAGAAGGATCTTTTGCCCCATTAGAATCATAATGTCTCTCTCTCTCTCTCAATGGACACATGGGAAACAATAATCATGAACAAGTGATGTGTATATGCAGGCCCATACAAATGGTGATGGGGCCACTTGTGCAGCTTACTATATTGATAATATTATTAGTGGTTGCCAGGTGTTCAGTTTTGAACCAGAAAGCCTGGTATTTGAAGGTCCTGTGCAATTGAAAAATCAGTAATGCAAGAGACATTGTATCCCCCCCCCCCATTAAAATTGTACATTTCCCAAGTGTTGGCAGAGTAGATGTATATTTTTTATTGATACAGTGCCATCCTGGTGTAGTTATATTTCTTTCTGCACCTCCTTCTTTGCATCACAAAGAGAAGGGGCCAAGGGTGGTTATGGTGGGGGTCTGCAGCACACTCCTGCTACATGTGAATATTCCTCAGAAGGATCTTCAGTCCTACATGCAATATGTGCACTAAGGGATAAAAGTGCAGCAGGGAATACCAGGTGGTACTTTGTTTTTTGGTGGCGGGGCTGAAATACTTTATTTGTATCGATATGATCTTGGTACTAGATGATAATAAACTCTCCAGTTATTGGTGTTGAAGTGATAAATGTAGAATGAAGTAAGTTTCTCATGTCCCTTTACATTCAGATGACGGTTATATCCACTGCAGACTGAACATGTAAATGTTCCAATTTACTTCACAATTATTTTACTTTCAGCTGCAGCCTCTCATACAATACATCCTCCCTAGGATTTCCATGTCTCACTGCCTTTGTTACCTATACATTTTTCTAATGCAAAAGTGTACTCGTTGCTATTGTGATGGACAAAAGATGGCCCTGGTACCATGTTCACACCTAAGTGGTTTCCTCTGCATCCCCCCAGTCTATTCTCTGGTACTGTGGAAAAGGAGATCATTTCCCTCCACCAAATCACACAAACCCTGGACCTACCTTTACACTTACACTGTTCCTCAACCCCTTTGGTGCCAGAGAGGTCTCTAGTGCCCTGCAAAAGCAATGTATTGGAGACTTCTCTACAACACATGCTTTGCAAAGCATTGCGTACTTCCCTGGCATTCAAAGGGTTAATCTACTTTTCTCAACCGCTATTTAGGGGTTCGCAGTTGGTGTGAATTTGGTTCCCTGTCACTGGTACAACTCTTGGTACCTTGGTACCTTTCTGTATTAATATCACACTGGATGCTGTACTAATACTGACCAACTTTGGGGTTTACTGCTTCTCTCTCTCTCTCTCTCTCTCTCTCTCTCTCTCTCTCTCTCTCGTGGTTGTAGAATCTCTTCATTCTCTCTCTCCAGCTGTTATTCCAGGACTTCAACTGTCTCATGTCTCTCTCTCTCTCTCATCCTCTCCAACTGCCACTGCACTTCAACTGTCATCTTACATCTGTTACTGTTTACAGCTGCTGCCATAGCAACCTAATGTTTCTGAGCTTACCTCATAATCACTTTTCTGATACAGATAACTCTGCACTGCCTGCTGAGGCATTACTTTCCCTGTCATTGACAGTTACTGATGACATCATACCAGCACGTATTGTTTTTATTGTATTGCTTAAAGGGATAGTAATGCTTAATACGTAAAAATATATATATTGTAGTGTTTATCCCACTGAGTAAAAAAAAAGGATACTCTCACTGCTGAAAGGTGTTTTATTCAGCTCAAAGTTGCATTTTTTAGGTGAAGTATCACAGTGGAGTGACGCTGTTGTTACACCATCGTATGGACAGCTCTGGTCCGCGGACCATAAATCTCCATAGGATGGTGTAGCAACAGCGCCACTGTACAATTTCAGGCCACTGTGATATTGCACGTAAAAAATTCAACTTTAAATTGTAATAACTTTTCAATAAAACACCTTTCAACAGTGGGAGTACGCTTGTTTTACTCAGGGGGATAAACTCTACTATATATATATATATATATATATATATATATATATATATATATATATATTTACATATTAAGCATTACTATCCCTTTAACCTTTAATGACCAGATTGATGTGCTTTGCAATCCATTGTACATCTCCCCCCTGGGGTTAAAAGGGTGAAGTACATTAACACTGTAAAATGAGAAATGTTCTACCTTATTATGTTCAGAAACTCCACGTGTGTGTTTCTTCTTTTTGTTTGTGTTTAAAAGATTGTCTTCTATTTTTCTTAGGTGTCACGTCCAAGGAGCATACCTCCCAAGTGTCCCTCTTTAGGAGGGACAGTCCCTCTTTTAGACCCAAATCCCTCTTTCCCACCCTGATGTCCCTCTTTTTAGAAGATCACACTGTGTGGTGCATATATAAGTGTATAACATTGTTCTACAGCAATACAACTCAAATTCTTGTTTGTTTAAACATCAGTATATGTGTATTTATACATTAGTCTGTGTAAATAAAACACTTTATTGATCTAAATCATGTATTAGGTTACACATTGAGGTATCAATAGGTTGTGAAATAGCATAAAAATTCTCGGTAATGCTCTGCCCACAGGCAACTCCCTCAGCAACACCCCCTGAAACACAATTGTCCCTCTTTGTCAATTTGAAATGTTGGGAGGTATGAAGGAGGTGGACATGACTGCCTCTTGCTGGACCTCAAAACTCCTCCCAGTTCAACTATCAATTGTCAGCAGACTTATGCTGCTTACCAGACTCCCAGAACCAAAATTCTGCCAGCTTAATATTTCATTGTTCAATGGGCTCCTGTTCTCTACCCATTTCAGTTAGAAGGAACTTCATTCAGTAAGGATCATCTGAAGTTCTACTTTCTATGAAGATTGGTCACAATTGATGTTTGCATGCTACTTCTGATCTTCAAGATTGGGCTCCCTGCTGCATCTGTAACTTCAATTCTCCTTGTTCAAACATTAATTGTACCAATGTTCATTCTACTTGTGAAGGACATAGTGCTAGAGCCCCAGAAGACTGATAGAGAAGTGGGCATTGTTTTGGCGTCAGGGAGATCCAAAAAAGAAGAATATATCATCTTTTCAACCAAAGGCAAAAACAGGAAGATCAGAGAGGCCATGAGGGGGTTTTGGACATAATCAGGTAGAGGGCATTTGTTATTATCGGATGTAAAGTGCTACTTTTAATGCACTAACACTGTCAACGATCTAGGGTAACGGATGGCACAGCATGAGTCTCTAAAATCAAGGTATTACTGACTACAAAAGGTGTATCAAAGAAAAAAAAAACATTAAACTAGTTTCTCGATGGCATGGATGGACAATAGATGTCCTCTAGCTGTTGTTGGACTACAATTCCTACAATCCAGAGATAGTCACTGGGGTGAGGGTTTACCTTAGAGCAGGGCTTATAATTTTAAGTCCTTTGCTACTAGCCTGACCTGAAAAGTTACTCGCCGCTGCAAGCCAAAACATACCCACCAGGGCTGAATTTCTACTCGCCAGGGCTACATTTTCACTCACCATTGGCTAGTGGCGAGTGGAAATTTTGAGCCCTGCTTTAGAGCATTAGTGGACTATCTGTGACTCTTCAGCTGTTACTGGAAAACTTAAAGCATCCTCAGGTGACCAGTGATTAGTTGAGAATAATTAGATTTGTAGTCCAACCACAGCGACAAGGAGCCTTTTGCTCAGCTCAAAAGTAGGGTGTTTCCTGACATGTAGTGTGTTTGCCTGCATTTACCCACTGGATCCTTCACTTTGGCTATTCTTACTGCTTTAAGGGGTCTGGTGGTCACAAAACTACACATACACTGTCTGACACCCCAGCCTTCTTCCATTGTCCACTGGTAGTCACTGAACCACAAAAGATGACAGCTGGTACGCTGTTACCCATAGAAATACAGGAGGCAAGTATAGTCAAGTTGATACCTTTATTGGCTAACTAAGCAGATTTAGGATGTAAGCTTTCAAGACCTCTCAGGTCTCTTCCTCAGGCATATGCAGATAAATATAATAAATAAAAATATAAAAAACATCTCTCTTAAATACAAGTACACATTGCATTGTTTAGAAGTGAAAGAAGATAAGATCAGCTCAGTCCAGATACAGAAATTTATGATCACTCAATGGTAAAGGAGTACGATATAAATTGCAGTCATCCTCTGAAGTGTCAAAGGTATTTACACTTTCAGTGGGACTCTTTTGTAAAGGCTAATCCAGAAGGTGATAATGTGACAGAAATTCCTTATCCCTCTTCAGGCCATTATTTAAAGTATTATACATGTTCTATTTATTTTTGTTAAGTTGTGAGCATATAGACAAAGTTTCCTATTGAAATGTCACCATCTACTGGGTGACCAACTAAATGCTGCATTAAAAATGTTTCATGAATCAAAAGGGCAACATCAGAATATCGCCTCAATCAAACAGCGACATTCTAATGTTGCAAGCCTACAGATCGCCAAACAGAGGGTGACATTTCAATAATGAAGCGTAATGTAATATAAATATATGTCTCCATCTATGCCTAAACCCTCTGAGTGCCAGAGAGGTTTGCAATGCATTGCAAAAGCGTTGCAGACCTCTCTGGCAGAGTCAATGTAAAGTTGTACCTGTTTGGTGCTATTTACCACTCTGTGCCCTTCTGCTCAGGTTTCTCCCTTCCTCATCTGCCCAAACCCCTGCCACTGTCTCACTCAGTCCTTCAGCCACAGTGCTCTTTTGTTACTGGATCCTGTGTTCTATATCCTGTTATTTATATGGAGTGAGACAAAGGCAGGAGTGAGACAGCAATCAAGTTTCATCATTTAAAGGATTTGACAACTCTTGCAGGTTATCCCATTGGATGCTAGAGACCTGTTCAGCATCCAACAAGTTAATGTAGACTGTTACATGCTGCATTTTTGGAGACAGCGCTCATGTTTCATCATTTACACAGCATTGTGGTGCTTAAAGGATTTGCAGACTCTTGCAGGTTATCCTGCTACAGGCCTGTTCAGCATCCAACAAGTTCATGCAGACTGTTACATGCTGCATTTTTGGAGACAGTGCTCATGCTTCAACATTTACGCAGCATTGCAGTGCTTAACTTCTTAACGACCCTTGACAGTCATAGTACGTCATGGGTAAATCTGACTGAACGACCCATGACGTACTATGACCGTCATAGAATTCAGGGCTCCCCCCCCCCCCCCCCGCGACTGCACGCCATTCGGGGAGTCCAGAATCGAATTCTTAAAAAAAAAAAATGCTCAGTGGTCCTTTAGTGACCGCCGCGTGCCTGCACAGCCGGTCGTTAAGGGGTTAAAGGATTTGCAGACTCTTGCAGTTTATCCTGCTATAGACCTGTTCAGCATCCAACAAGTTAACGTAGACTGATGCATGCTGCATTTTTGGAGAGTAATAATGCAATTTAACCCTTTGAGTGCCAGAGGGGTATGCAGTGCATTGCTTTGCAATGTGCCCCTCTGGTACTCAAAAGATTACATGGCAGGTTATGTTATGCAAGTATTCTTACCAAGTCCTTTTACTTAATCACTGTCAATGCTGAGAAGTATCAATGGCAGTATGGGTAAATATTATTTTGTTCTGTGTTGTACGGTTGGTTTACCCCATGACCGCATCAGTTTTACTTGGTACATCATCCTCCCTGTGAGTGACGACAATGGAAAATATATTACTATTATTATGTATTTATAAAGCATAATTATGTTTTTTTATAGCACTGTACAGCTGGAAAATATTGTAACCATTTGAATCCCAGAGGGATATGCAATGCACTGCAGAGCACTGCATTGCTAACCTCTCTGGCACTCATAGGGTTAAGACACAAATGGAGACATGGAGGATGTAATGAACACATATTATATGTGCCTTTTGGCTTTTTCCCCAGACTTACAGACAATTTTTGGTGTTCTGAGGGATAAGAATCATAGACCCTCCACTGTTTGTGCCGCCACGACAAACATCAATTAAAGCTTAAATTGCCAGACGTTGTCCCCCATTGTACTAGTGTATTTTAAGATACTTTAGATTGCACCCATTAATATATACGATAAAAAAGTGGCTTCCTAACTTGTAACCTATCCTACATAATAATTCACTAAAAAGTTTGTAACAATGCAGTCATGCACAGTAGAGACTGCCCGTGACACAGCTGATACAGAGCGGGGTGTACCGAAGTCAGACCGGAGTCCTGAAGGTGCGCAGAGAGGACCCTGGTCTGAATTCGGTGCTCCCTGCTACATATCAGCTGCAGCACTGGCAGTCTCCACTGTGCATGACTGCACCGCAACCGACTGGCACTGTGGCCCGTGTACACTGGCTCTTCAACTAGTCAGCTATAAAATGCTATATGTTTACTTGTATACTTTTGTTTGATTGTATAATCCAAGCCTCATTTTCAATCAAACAGAAGTATAAAAGGGTGCATATATAGCAGTTTGAGCCCCTGACAAAGCCAGTTAACTGGCAAAACGCATTGGCAGTTGATTTAATACAGCAACTTTGTTTTCAAGAACTTGGATTGTAACATGTTGTAATGAAAGTATCCATATAATGTGAAAGCAAATAGCTTTTACAGCCAAACTAGTTGAAGTGCCCGTTACACGGGCCACAGTGCCACTGCCAGCCAGTCCCGGGGCAGTCATGCGCAGTGGAGACTGCCCGCGCCGCGGCTGATACAGAGCTGGACGCTCCTGCTCTGTATCAGCCGCAACGCGGGCAGTCTCTACTGCGCATGACTGTGTAGTTACACATATTTTAGCAAATTATTCTATAGGATAATAATTGACAGAACCTTCGGGCTCACAAAATCCAATATTACAATAAACAATTTAGGGGACACCGACTGGCAAATCAAGCCTTAATAGATTTTTGTAGTGATACAAACAGTGGGGATCTATTATTATATGATTAAAGGGGCAGTAAGAACTGAAAAAATGCAGCTCCGACTAATCCGCATAATGCCATGCGTCATGTAGAGTTTGTATTACACTATTTTATGATATCTAGTTCAAGAGTAATTAAATTCTAAAGTATCACACCTCTCCTTTAACCTACATCACTCTGCCTCTCTAAGCATGCTGGATGGAGCGTAGTGAGAGACAATATTCAGCGAGCATAAGGAAAATCCTGCCCTCCTTTGTCAAAGGGGAAGGGTTTTCCTTAAGTTGCCAACCACAGTCCTATATCACAACTCCATTAAACGTGTTTTGCATTAACACAGCACCAGCACAAACTTCTGAAAACAACACAGCTTCGCCCTTCGAGCGCAGCTTAACCCTCTGGCACTCAAAGGGTTAACCCGCTTGTAGTTTACCATTGGCTATACAAAACCGGAAGTTTAGGTTTTCGTTTTCCTAATTGGCAAACTTTTACAGGAACTTCGTATTTCCACTGTTTCCATTGGAGGAATAATTAATAAGTCCCGCCTAAAATCTCCCAAATCGCCAATGATTTGGCACGGTTTTGTGTATCAGCTTTACACTGTCATAAAGCTTCCGGCTGCAAATAGTGAGTAGCGTGAGGCCTGAGCAGAACCAACGGGATGGCAAGTCTGTGGATGGGAGATGTAAGCGCATTTCCGAATGTTTCTTGTTTAGGATGAAGGGCAGACAGAATTTGTATGGACTGGGGAAGCGTGAAGGTGCAAACTGAGCTACTTCTCTCTATTCTCAAAGGGTCGCGCAGCATATTGTGATATGTGTTGCCCACTCGCCTGGTCGATAATCAGACTAGAGGGGTGTTTAAGGCATAGAAAAGCACTCCACATGAGGTCTAGATGAGTGTAGGAGAGTTTGCGTGGATGAGATGATGTGCATAGTGCTTTAGCTTATCGAATGATCATTATTCATTTTATCAACCCTTTGGTTGTCTGAGAATGGAGTTCATGTTTTGAAATGTCCTAACAGAAGTGTTTATTATTTTATAGTTTGTTTTATATAAAACTACTATTATCCCTTTGAGTACCAAAGGGTGTTGGATATCCAATTGGCACTCAAAGGGTTGCATAGCAATGTAAATAATGATCTATTGCGTAGCAATGTAAATAATAAGTGCTGGGACCACTCCTTGTTCAGAAGTTATAACTGTTCGCATTCTCACATAATAAAGTTGTTTCTGTGACATTCCATGGAGAACTACAGTTGTCTTTCCACTTCTCCCATAGGAGTGTGTGACAACAGATATAATGAATCTCTGGAGCCAATTAGGAGTCTTGGGAGCTAGTGAAAAGTGTGTGTGCATGCATATGAACAAATGTGAGTGATTCCCAACTTTCTCCTCAGTTATGCAGTGTCTTTAGGATTTTCCTGTTTAACTCTACTGAGAACAAGCAGGACAATCCTGGTATGACTTGTTGTGCTACCCTGAGTAGAGTATCACAAACCACTGCCCTAGAGCAAAATGCTATTAATGGTGCTACAAGCATTGTTAGGGGTCAAAGCAATTCTGGACCACACACACACACTTGTACCATAGGAACCCTGTTTCCTCTGTGTCCAATCCACCAGTACAGTGGGCAATTGGTTCCCACTCCCAGCTGGCACGACCAATCCAAATTTTTTTTATAAATATACTCTGCTACCTCTGTTGTCCAGTTATTTGTTCCTGCCAAGCTGGAGGATGGAGCTTACCTCACACTTTTCAAAGTTCAATCCACCTAGACTTCATCCCTTTTTTGTTCTAATGCAACCTGCCTAAATGCGATTGCATTCTTAAATCATAGCGATCCAGCTTCCACCAACCTCTTACCTCAGGTTCTGAGTTTGTGTGCATCTCTTATGGAGCTCTGGAGGCTGCTTCGGAGTTCCATTAAACTCCTTGCCTCCATCTCTGTCCTGGCACCTGGAGCGTGCGCATCTGTTTCCTGAACGGATAAGGAAAACTGGAAGTGGATGGATGTGTGTTCCATGGATGGAATGCAAGGGGAAAATGGTGCGGTGGGAGATTCTCTACAAAAACACATATATATATATATATATATATATATATATATATATATATATATATATATATATATATATATATATATAATTACCTGTATGTTAGTGCTTCTTATGTTGTAATTTCAGTAAGGTTAGCACTATGGAGATATAGGATGTCTGCTCCTAAAGACACTAAGGAGGAGAGGAGGCTGCCAAAGAGGAGAAAGCAGCACCCAAATTTAAAGCTTGCTCTGGCTGTGATCAGAAACTACTAGCAACTGACCCAGCAAAACTGTGTGGTGACTGCCTCAAGAAGGCATTTGGGAGTGATGTTCCAGTGCAGTTCAAAGATTTCATCACATGGATGAAAACATTCATGCAGAAGACTCTCCTGTATACAGGAATCTGCATGCAAAAGACTTAGGTCATCAGACCTAGATGAAGGCCCCTCCAGGAGGCAAGAAGAGGATGAAGAGAGCCTCACTGAATCAGGAGCATCCCCTGTGGAAGAAGGGGAACTGACAGAAGAAGCAGGTAGCTTCAGTATTGACCATATGGAAGGTCTTGTTAAAGCTATGAGGATGACATTGGGTTGTTTGAAGTCCAGAAAGACCAACATAATGGATACAGCCTTTGTAGGCCACAATAAATCTAGTCCTCAAATCCCAATTCATAGTTCCATTCAGGACATAATTTCAACTGAGTGTAAACAGACAGACAAACGCACCTCTGTATCTAAACAGTTCCAACGTATGTATCCGTTTGCGGAAGAAGAAACCTCAGCATGGTGCACACTTCCCAAGGTGTACGTGGCCATAGCCCAGACTGCACGGAGAACTACCATATTGCTAGAAGATGGAACAACCTTAAAAGATGTAATGGATAAACTCTCTGACAGTGCGCACAGAAAAGTTTGCCATTGTGAGAGAAAATCCTAACAGCCACACAGATATGGCTTCAGTCTTCTGTACCCTATGCATATGGGTATCAGACATAGAAGAGAAGATGGAATCATCTGTATCTAGATCTCGCATATTGAAAGAATTAACTACAATCAAAGATGCCCTAAATTACTCATGTGACGCATCCTTAGATAATATACAGCTACTAGCAAAAGCATCATCACTATCTGTCACAGCTAGGTGTGCATTATGTATTAAGTCTTGGGAGGCTGATGCTTCCAAAAATATATTAATCTCATTACCATTTGCTGAAACAAAGTAGTTTGGGGATCAGCTTGAAGACCTTGTTAAGAGATCCTCTGGTGGCAAAAGCCCCTTTTTACCCCAAGGAAAGACCCAGAAGTCCTGCTCGAGCTAATCAATACTGGAAACAGTCCTTTCGTGAGGCACGTAGATACCAGAATGGACGCAAGTTTGACCAGAGACGTAGTGGACCCTCACAGCCTCAAAGATCTGGGAATCGCAGAAATTTCCAGACAAAAGGGCAGTTCAATCAAAGAAGCCAGTGCCACCCTTTCCACACCTCCAATAGGGGGCAGACTTGGGGGAGTTCCATCACACCTGCTGGCTCATCCATCCAGAAGCCTGGGTTATGGAAATTGTAAAGAGGGTACGCACTGGAATTTGAAACTGTCCCAATACGTCAGTTTGTGACATCAGTTGTGAGAAACAAAATCAAAAGACTACAGATGAAACAAGCAATACAGAAATTAGCAACAGAGTGATGAAAGAAGTGCCCAAACATAAGATATTCAGGGCTTCTATTCCAAATATTATTATTTATTATTATTTTATTTATTTTTTTTAATACTGTTTTAAAGCCTACAGAGGAATTGCGTGTGATTCTGGACCTAAAGAAGCTGAACAGCCTATTGAAAGTACGTAATTTCAAGATGGCAACAATAGTATAAACTCTGAAGCTCATGCATCCTGGATCCTTCCTTAAAAGAATAGTACGCTTCCTTCAGATCTATCACATCCTAATAACAGAGAATCACAGGAAATTCCTAAGATTCCTCATTCTAGGTCACCACTATCCTTTCCGGACTCTTCCCTACAGGCTAGCTTCTGCTCCTCTGGTTTACCAAAGTGATGATGGCCACATGGTAGCCCTCAGACAGATCTATCAGATTAAAGTCATACCATATCTAGAAGACATTCTAATAGTGGAAAAGTCTTACAACAGTCCTAATTACCAATAATTGTGTGACACTACTTAAAGGGATAGTAATACTTGAAAATAAGTTTATTTTATATTGTAGCCCTTAAAAAAAAAAATGATATAAGTCTTATCTCCCAAACCTTTATGGTTTGGGAGATATTCACATGTAACATAGTAAAATTCTCTTTTCCTGGCTGTTTCAGCCAAGTCTGCCATCTAGTGGACAGATTTGGAATTCGGTCCACAGAGCAACCGGCAGCTCTTTAGCAGTGCTGAGATCACGACTTAGTAATACAGGGTCCGCTTATACATCCAAATCCAGGCTTCCATCTCAAGGCTTGGAGGTTGAGCGGCAGTCGCTGAGCCTACAGGGCCTCTCAGAATCAGTTACTAATACTATATTAGCATGACGGAAGCCCTCCCCTGCAAAAGCCAATTATAAGGTTTGGTCCACATTTCGTAGATGGTGCAAAGCAAACAATTTGGATAGATCTATTATCTCTACTCCCCAGATCTTGAACTTCTTACAATCTGGGTTCCAAAAAGGCCTTAAAGCAGTATCACTAAAAGTACAGCTTTCTGCCCTATCTGCAATCATGGCAACACCATATGCTGCAGATATCTCAAGAGATATGACCTGTATCTCAAAGATCAAACCCACTATCAGACTATTCCCCCATGGGATTTAAATAGTCCTTCGACAATTAGCAGGGCATCCATATTTTGAACCCCTGCAAGAAATATCTATGAAACATCTGACTTGAAAATGGCATTTTTAACAGCAATTACATCAGCAAGAAGGGTGAGTGCGCTTCCAGCATTAATCTGTGCTCCCCCATTTATGGTCTTCCACCAGGAAAAAGTGGTACTTAAACCAAAAGCCTCATTCTGCTCAAAAGTAATTTCACTTGAACCAAGAAATCGTTTTACCTTCATTCTGTCCTAATCCCTCCAAGGGTTTGGAAAAAAGACTACATAATTTAGTTCTGGTTCGTTGTCTGAAGATATATTTGGAGGGAACCAAGCTTTATAGGAAATCAGACTCTTTCTACATTTCTGTGGGAAATTCAAGGGCTCAGCAGCATTTAAACCATCTGTTGCTAGATAGATTAGAGTGCATCAAATTAGCCTATGAATTAGCTGACTTGGAACCTCTGCAGGGCATCAAAGCCCATTCTACCAGGGCCATGTCCACTTCCTGGGCCCTAAAAGCCTCTGCATCTTCAGAGGAAATTTGCAAGGCAGCAACCTGGTCCTATGTGTCGACCTTCATCAGGCACTACAGTTTAGACCTTCAGGTCTCAGCTGACGCAAAGTTTGGACAGAAGGTGCTTGAAGCAGTCCTCCCTGTCTGACCTACTGCTTCCCAACCCTGGTGAAATCTGGGGTACTGCTCTGGTAAGTCCCACTGTAACTGTGGATTGGGCACAGAGGAAAAGGTGAAATTTACTCAATGATATTTGTTTTTCCTCTGTCCTTCCATGGCAACCCACCCAGTTTATAGTACTAGTAATTGTATCTCTTCAGTTAATTACATATAACCATTTACATGCTATTATGGTTTCTGGCTACAATATATCTAACCTATGTCATTTTAGCGTGGACACCTGTATAACGGAGGTAGCAGAGCATATTTATAAAAAATTTTCTTTGGCCCTACCAGCTGGGGGGCGGAGCCAATTACCCACTGTAGCCGTGGAAGGACACAGGAAAAGCAAATATCGGTGAGTACATTTCACCTTTTCTTGGCCAGCATCCACCACAAGAGTGTTGGTCACAGAAACCCATGTTGCGGCCTAATGCTTGTCACCGCTTTCTGTTCCCACAGCACACGCTATATAGCATGACTTTTGGTAACATCAAAGGAAACTAGCCAGCTCTCTGTATTTGAAGCTGTATCAAACCTAGTGATCCAAAACAAATAAATCGCCCTCCCAAACACTAACCCTACACTACCCCTAACATTTAACAATAAAGTGAAACAATACTATTCCTATCTGCCATAGCTTTAAAGGGATAGTAATACTTATAATGTAAAAAAAAAAAAAAAAAAAAAAAAAAAATTGTGGAGTTTATCCCCCTTAGTAAAACAAGAGTACACCCTCTGCTGAAAGGTGTTTTATTCAAAAGTTATTACAGCTCCAAGTTTGATTATTTCTCTTCCACCCACCCAAATATCACAGTGGCCTGAAACTGTACAGTGGCGCTGTTGCTACACCATCCTATGGAGATTTATGGTCCTGGGACCAGAGCTGTCCATAGGATGGTGTAGCAACAGCTCCACTGTACAATTTCAGGCCTCTGTGATATTGGACATAAAAATTCAACTTTTATGCAAAAGTTATTACAGATCAAACGCCTTTCAGCAGTGGAAGTTCCCTTATTTTTACTTGGGGGATAAACCCTACAACATATTTATTTAAATTTTTTTTTTTTTTTTTTTTTTTTTACATTTAAAGTATTACTATCCCTTTAACACGTAACTGTCTTACACTGTAATTCTTTATCTGTAAGCTTCTATCTTCTGTCTTTGTATCTTCATTCTTCTATGTGTTCCAAAATGTTGTACCTCCATAAAAAAATAAATGTAGGTTAAAATTATTTGTGCACTAAAGGTATGTTGGCAATAAATGTACACTGCCAGTGGCGGAACCAAAGCAGATCTAAAAGCACTAGAATCTTATTGGCTGTGAGGTGCGTAACCGCACATCCCAGCCAGTGGAAGTGTGGTAAGCATTTGGACAGTGACTGAACATATAAAAGCCAGTCTCTGTTCAAACTTACCTCCGTATGGATCGGGAAATGGCCTGAGAGAGCCATAGTGGGAGGGGGGATTTTTGATCTGCTTTTCTGCCACTGGCAGCGTACTTTTATTGCCAACATATCTTTAGGGGCACAAATAATTTTAACCTATATTTATTTATTTGAGGCACAGTGTTCTAGAACAAGAATAAGGAAGATGAGAAGACACAAGCTTACAGATTAAGAATTACAGTGGATGACCAGGGTGCTGAAGACCCCGCGGAACATTACACTTACAGGTAAGTGTATATGTTCATGTGATGTGTTAGCTTTAGGTGGATTAAGTCTGTGAGTGCAAGTGGGGTATGCAACGCTCTGGAATGCGTTGCATACGCCAATGGCACTCATAGGGTTACTTTGTTTTTTTCTTTCCACTCCTGTTTTTGGTTCCTTGGATGTGTTGATATTCGACTTTAGGCCCCATATGAATACATCCATGGGTTGCTAGTGTAGGGATCACTAGATGGACATGCGTGGATGTCTTTTAAACCACCGTTCAAGTATGTCAGTGGTTTTTTAGCACACATTAGGGACTCAGTGCTTTGGTTTGCTAGGCGTAATTTAACGCAACAATAGAGTCCCTTAATGTGTTACAAGCCACCACTTGTAATTAAATACCAAATTCATCTGCTTTTTCACTGTTTACAGTGGCTCCTAATTTAGCACCTGTTGTGCATTTTTACCTCTCACTTTGTCTCATACCTGACTGACACTGAACAAAGATATAGGTGAGTGCTAATAGTAAAACACAATGTGATTTATAATTTACTTACAAAACTGCGATGTTATAAATCGCATTGTGTATTGTTAGTGCTCACCTAAATCTTTGTTCATTTTGATGCACTTTACTAGTTTTGAGGTAGAGCAGCTTTTCAATCTTTATTACATTCTAATTTGAAGGGAACGTTTTGATGGTTAGTTTGTTATTGAATTGTCAATTGACTTACTAGCTCCTCTTTATTATATCTATTATTATGACTGTGACATTAATCCTTTAACCCCTTAACGTCCGGCGGTCCTGGGATGTTTCCGTCCCATAAGGACTGCATTGAACCACGTGGACGCGCCGGTACACGTGACCTGTTGCGTGTATCGGCGCGTCACTATGGAGCCTGATAGAGATCGCTCCGATCTTGGAGCGGTCAATTTCAGGCCCTATTTTTACTTACAGTGCTCCCGGTAGAGCGCTGTAAGTAAAAAGTACGTGACGTACTATCACAGTCATCGGTCCTTGAGAATTTCAAGGACCGTGACGGTCGTAGTACGGGACAAGTCGTTAAGGGGTTAAGGACCAGTGGGGTGTGCAGTAAAATGCTTTGCAAAATGTTCAACCCATTGGAGCTTAAAGGATCAATATTTTTACTTTTGCTTAAGAAAACCTACATGAGGCCTTTCCTGATGAATAAAGCAAGGGAACTCCCTCTGCAGTCAGCTGTTCTTTACTTTTCTCTGGGGAACTCTACAAATGAAAAGAATTTGGGAGTAATGGTAGACAATAGACTTAGCAGTAGCATGCAATGGCAGCTGCAAAGGCCAATAAGATATTGGCATGTATTAAAAGGGGTATTGACTCAAGGGAGGAAGATATTATTATGCCTCTTTACAGGTCCATGGTAAGACCCCACCTAGAATATGCTGTTAAATTCTGTGTGCCCTTTCTGAAAAAGGACATTATGGAACTAGAAAGTGCAGAGGAGGGCTACAAAACTAGTAAGGGGAATGGAACGTTTTAGTTATGAAGAAAGGCTAGAAAAGTTGAAAACCTCACACATGTTTTAGACCATTCCAATGAAGGGATTTGTGGTAAATAACGAGATTGCAGCTCTGCTCATGCGTCTCCGTGTCAGCCGACACGGGTCTCCTTCTGACAGCTTTAGAGCTGTCAGTAGGAGAGAGCAAACTTTAAACACCTGTATCTCTTAAACCATAGCGGTTTGAGAGAAACTTTTTTTGCATTTAGCTCAGCTTTTTAAGCTCTTCTAAATGTAAAAAAAAAACTTTTTTTTGTGGACATTACTAACACTTTAAAAATGTAACTTGAATAGAAGTGAGTCATTACTGCATGAAAGGTCAAACTGACAACATTGCTTGAGTTTCAGTCCCATTCTATAGAAAAGTTTGCTTGGTGGCTCATCTCTACCATTGAATTTGGTGGAATACATAACTGAAATCTGTCCACTAGAGGGCAATGTTAAGATTTTATGATAACTGGAATATGCAGTAAAATTGTAACACCAAGAGCTATGAACAAGTTACTGTACCTTGATGTAGTAGTGTATATGCTATTTACTAGCATTTTTCCCTGAATCATGAATGTTATATGCGTTCCGTACCCCTCTGGAACTCAAAGGGTTACTATAAAAGAAACCTGTGTGTGTATATATATATATATATATGTGTGTATATATAATATATGTAATTTTTTTTTTTTTTTCTCCCATTGGTTGTCACTCTTATCTGAATATTACCAACAAACATTAATCTTTTAGATCAAGGGCGGGGAAACTTGCTGCCCTATAGCTGTTGCCAGACTAATATTCCTATCATCCTCAGGAGGAGGATGGGAGTTTAAGTCCAGCAACAGCTCAAGAATTGTCGGTTACTTACTCCTAGAATTCTAGCATCCAGGGATTAAAGGAACGCAAACACCTAAAATGGAATTGTGTTCATATTCTTCCAGCTAGCATCTGTAAAATTTTTATATTAATCCTTTGACTGCCAGAGGTATCAAACGCATTGCAATGCACTGGATAACTCTCTGGCACTCAAAGGGTTCAATTCCTAAAATGTACTCCAGTCCTAAACACTTTTTTTTTTAATGCAGACTGTCCTATAGAGAAAATGTGGTTAAACGATCCAATTACCAAAGGTAAGTAATGTCTATATTAAAGTTTTGCTAAGAGTCTTCTTTAAGGTTTAAGTACTTACAGTTCTGTAGTTCAAAAGATATTGAAGCTGAAAAGATTCCCATCCCTTCTGACCGCCTCCCCTTAGATCTGCAATACAGTTGTGGGACGGATGGATGCAGAGAGGGACAATCTTCAGTCAGTAAGTATAAGGAAAACCTTGCACCCCTTGACAAAGAAGGGCAGGATTTTCCTTTTTCTTATTGAAGATTGGTCCAGATGGAGAGCAGAGAGGGACAAACAGAGGATCAGTGACGTGGCCAGAAGAGACGGGAGGAAGATCTTTTGAACTACAGAACTGTAAGTACTTAAACATACCGCTTAAAGAAGACTCTGAGCAGAATTTTAATATAGACACTACTATCCCTTTTAATTTTGTGTGCCGGTAATGTCAATCTACTGACATTAGTTCTCATTGCTCTTATGTTCTGAAAGATTTGTATACTAGCTAATCCTATTTATAGATAACAAAACGCTCACTTTCAAGATACCTTTGGTAATGGGGTCTGCCCACAGTGCATATGAGACTACATTTTAGGCCTCAGGAAACAGCATTTTTAGCCTGTAGTACAGGTTATTTGTGCATGTGTATAACACCAGATCATTTTGTGTTAGTTTTCTTTAAAGGGATAGTAATACGTCAAAATTACTGTCCCTTTATATTGAAGCCCTTAAACTGAATTAAATGCCACCAGCGGCATCTCCCAAACCTTCATGGTTTGCGAGATAGCCGCTTTTAAATGTTGCTCTCCCCTGACGTCATCGTTCTTGGTGCAGCAGGGAAATCCGGGACCGGCGGAGACTCTTCAGCAGAGCCGAGATCTCGTTATTGAAGACAAGATCCTTCACTAAAACGGTCTTCTACGTGTGCTTGGTAACAAAGCACACGTAGAAGACAGTTTTTAGTGAAGGATTGTTTCTTCTATAATGAGATCTGGCTCTGCTGAAGAGCCTCAGCTTGATTTAATGAACGGATTCCCCTGCTGCAGCAAGAATGCTGATGGCAGGGGAGAGCGAAGTTTAAAAGCGGCGCTATCTCAAACCATAAAGGTTTGGGAGATGCCGCTGGTAGCTTTTTAATTCAGTTTGTTAAGGGCTTCAATATAAGGGATAGTAATTTTGAAGTATTACTATCCCTTTAAAGGGAGAGTATCACACGGAGAAATTTGTTCTTGAAAAGTTACTTTTCACAACCCTGTTTTAGAACATAGGATGGGAATTGTAGTCTGGATGGCTGCAGGTTGCCCATCCCTGTCTAAGATGCCTTGAAACCATAATGTAATATGGAAAATAATATATCCCTTCACAAACTAGCAGGACATCGACTGAATATACAATACTAGGGTCAAAGTAGAACCAGGAAGAGTTGCATGCAGTTATGCATTGCCGTCAGTCATCTTATGACTGCGAACCAAGATAAATGGGTACTTTCCCCTTGTGCAGTATGCCCATTATTTCTTTAGTCTTCATAATGACCTTCAGCCCCAACCTTAAAGGGGAAGTGCCTTCTAATAACTCTCCACTGTTCTGGCCAAAAATACTAATGGGTCCTATGAATTTTGCTGTTGTGCATTTGTTCAAGCGATAACCTCTTCAACCAGTCATAATGCTATGTTCATGGAGGAGGACATGAGTTGCTGGCCGGATCACAGAGGACAAACTGACTGCACTTTGCAGTTCTGACCCTTTAAGGACTAGAGGGGTGTGTAGCGTAGTGTTTTGCAATGTGTTTCACACCCCTCTGGTCCCTAAAGGATTGTCTGCTCAAGGACTGATTAAAAAAAAAAAAAAAAAAAAAGTTCTTGAACAAAGGCACAAACTATAATGTTCTTAGGGGGCCATTAGGATTTTCCTTCCTTAGAAAGGTAAGTGTGGGTGGAGTGGGCTATTTTAAGTTGTAGTGCTTTTCTTTTAACGCCTTAAGGGACCCATAAGGTGCCAGGACCGTCATGGGTAAAATATTCGAATAGAACCACTGATGGTCCTGGCAAGTCATGGATTTCAGGGCTCCCCACACAGCTGTACGCTGTTCATGGAGCCCTAAATCAGTTGGTGTTGGGGGGGGAGCTCTGTGGTCCTTAAATGCCAGCTGCCTCTTTAAGGGTTAACTAACACTGTTGCCTGAAACAACTTATTTTGAAAGAGCTTTTAAAATCGCGTATGTTTTAATGTAGAAACGTACTTTTATTTAGGTTTAGCGATTTATGCTAATTAAAACATGCTATGCGGACATTTTAGGCTTACATTACCTCCCCCAGTGATGGACCTTTAACCCTTTCAGTGCTAGGGGAGGTGCGCAGTTAATTTGAGTAGTGTCAGTGATTGGGGAGAAAATGTAGGACTAAGACAAGAGTTGCCTGCATGGCATGTCTTAACCCTTTGAGTGAGAGGGGTATGCAAAGCAATGCGTTTCATACCGCTGTAGCATTATATAACGCAATGTAACTTTCTAGGTAAAACAGGGCTAGTGTAACATACAGCAGACTTCGAAAGCTCTTTCGAAATCACCAAAGCTGTTTTTAGGTGACGGTGCCACCATTAAACTATTGCTTTGTAAAGTGCTGGATATCTTTGGCGGTCTCTGTAACATCCTAAGTGTTAGATCCTCCTGGTGTGATTTATCTTCCATTCTCGGCCACTACATTTTACTTCTATTTGTTTTGCTCTCCCAATAGCTAGAGCCATACATGACTGAAGCTTTCATCACGCGAGCCTTTGCAGCTCTGGGAGAGACTGTTCTCGGTGTCAAACTTATACGGAACCGCTACACAGGGTAAGATGTTGGAAACATTTGAATTGCAGGTGCAATACTGGAGCAAACCAGCTGCACAGCAGGGGGGGGGGCAAACAAGCTTTCCCAAAATTCAAATTGATTTTAACTTTTTTTTTTTTTTTTTTGTATTACATGCCATGTAATCTGTCTCATTTCTCTTTTTACAGACTCCTGGCTGGCTACTGTTTTGTTGAATTTGCTGACCATGCCTCTGCAGACAGGTGTCTGCAGAAACTCAATGGAAAATCTCTTCCAGGTGCTGCCTATGTAAGTTCTAGCAGAAATAATTCTGTCCCAAAGTATATAACAAACAAAATGTAACTCCTTGTGTAGGCCAAGAATTTATTTTTGGTTGGGGGGGGGGGGGGGGATTTTTGCTGAGCTGCGAGTAGTGACTGCATCTTCAGTTCATTAACCCTTTGCATGCCAGAGAGGGATACAAAGCATATCTCTGGCATTTAAAGTGGTTAATAAACCGAACGCTGTTAACAGTTTGAGTGCCAGTAGGGTACGCAATGCATTACCTTGCAATGAGTTGCATACCCCTCTGGCACTCAAAGGGTTGCATAAATGTTGTGTGGTCTGAAGAATTAAGCTATTCAGGAGAGACTTCTAGTCTGCTGGTTCTCAACCAGGGTGTCATAGCACTTTGGTGTGCCACAGACATCCACTTAGGATGCCTTATTTAAAAAAAAAAAAAAAAAAGTTATGCAAAAAATCTTGTTTTGATTATTGTGAGACACAAGAATAGCTCTATATTTATACCCTTCATTACACTTTGTCAAATGAAATAAAATGTTAGAGGTGCTCTGAAAACTCACGAATTTGTCAGGGGTGCCAATGGGGGGGTGAACTGCTGTTTTAGATCATTCCAAAGATGAGGGGAAATAGATGAGAAATGCTACATCCATTTTAAGCAGTGGTGGGCAGGTGAAGCCCTCAAGCTGCTGCCAGACTGCCTCTCCCACCATCCTGCAGCCAACCTCTGGCGGAGAATGTTGAGCATGGTATCAGCTGATGGACGGCCCACCTCTGTTTTGGAGACTAGATTGGTCTTCCTCTCCTTTGCAATAGAATGTAGACATTTCTGGTCTCCAAAGGGTTATTTACATCAAGGGCTATAGCATCATTCAGGAGGGGGAATGGTTTTTAGGGTTAGTTGAAAACTTGCAGTTATCCAGTTGCTTTTGGACTACAAGTCTTCTAATTGTCAGACAGCCATGGGTTATTTTGCAGACAAGGCAATGGTTGAAGCCCAAAAACACTGAACTAGTCCTTTCCCATTGCACATATTTTTTTAGATACAAAACTGGAGCAATTCTGAGTCAAAACTGCTGCACTCTTCATAAAATTAAGATAATTTATGCAAGATAGGCCTGTCACCTCATTTCTTACTGATTCTAGCATGGTCATGTAAAGCCTTTGTTACTGTTCTTGTTAATGACTGGGATACGGACAGATTCCTGCATGTGTTGCTACTGCGCACATGCAACTGAAATTTTTCACCTTACCCTTTAGGATAGGTTAATTAAAGGGATAGTAATACTTCGTTTTAACTTTATTTTATTTTGTAGGCATTAACAAAACATGAAGAATGATATAAGTCTTATCTCTCAAACCTTTATGGTTTATGAGATATTCACAAGCAAAGTTTCCCCTCCCGCCCCTTTTACCTAGTGTAAGCCATCTCTTCTCAGATGTGGAATCCAGTCCATAGACTGGACAGATAACAGAAGGGGACACTCTTATTCCTTTGAAAACAATGAAATCCCTGCCCCCCTTGACAAGCTTTTCAGGTTTTTCCCTTATCTTAATTGAAGATTGTCCCTCTCTGCAGTCTACCTGGGCAGCTCCCTTCTGCCCTGGCTGAACAGTGTTACATCAGTAAAAGGGGCGGGAGGGGGACACTTTGCTTGTGAATATCTGTTAAACCATAAAGGTTTGGGAGATAAGACTTATATCATTATTCATGTTTTTTTAATGCCTACAAAATAAAATAAAGTTAAAACGAAGTATTACTATCCCTTTAATTTCAGCCTTCATTCTTCCTTTAAAGGGACTGTAATGTCCATAAAAACATTTTATAGTTTTGTAGAGCTCAAGAAAATAAGCAGGGTTTGCACCATTCTATCACTCAAACCGCTATGGTTTGAGAGCTAAAGGCACTGAAAGTTCGCCCCTCTCTCCTGATGTCCTCTATAAAGCTGACAGCAGGGGATTCGAGTCCTACAACTTGTGGAGGTTTTGCAATGGGTTGAGAGATATTTGCACTGAAAGTTCACCCTCTCTCTCCTTCTGATGTCAGCGTCAATCTAACAGTAGGAGATTCTGGTCTGGGGACCAGCCGGTGGCTCGGCAGCAGAGACGAAATCACGGTATTGCAAAAGAATCACTTGATTGGAAATGTCTACAAAGTGTGCTTGCAAACCAGGCACACTTTGTAGACATTTCCAGTGAAGTAATTCTTTTGCAATACTGCAATTTTGGCTCTGCTGCAGAGCCGCTTCAAGTTGTACGACTCGAATCTCCTGTCAGCTTTACAGATGACATCAGTAGAAGAGGAGAGAGGGGTGAACTTTCAGTGCCTATATCTCTCAAACCATAGCGGTTTGAGTGATAGGGTTTTCTTCAGCTCTATAAAAGTATGACTTTTTATGGGACATTACTGTCTCTTTAAAGAAACCCTATCACCACTTTAGTCGCCTATGATTTTATTTAGAAAATTTAGACCTACAAATTATGCAAACTTGCCATTCCACTACTCCTTTCTTACCCCACTCACAGACACAGAATGCTGTTGGGGAAGGGGAGGTGAGCAATATACATTGCTGAGCAGTGTTAGTGGGTGGATGAGGTACTCTAAGCCTAAGGCAAGATGTGCCTGCATGACATTCCTTAAAACATAATCTATAAATAACTGAGTAGTTGACGAAAAAAAAAAATACCTGCCGGTGGTTTTTGAAAGCTTTTTCAGAAATACAGAAGTTGTTTTTTAGGTGATTGTGATCCTTTCAATTGTTTCTGATCCATGGAATCCCATGCAATGTGTTCCACAGAACAAATTCTAGAAATACTGGACAGGGGAGCAATTGGTGCGTGTGCAGACAGCGGGACTAGTGCATAAAATAGGAGCAATTCTGCACCAAACAATGTGCATGGAGGAGAAATCCAAATTCCCTATGTACCCACTGATTTGGGAGTTGGAGCAGTGCATTGGGGACTTGTAACATTCAAGGGGTTAAAATACCCAGTCAACAGGAAGTGTTTTGTACCCTGTGGTGCAGTTGGTTTACTCCAGAGTTTGTTCTTTCCTCTTGTTCATAAGGCCCATATTAACCATTAAAGGCATAGTAGTGTTTCACAACAAAGCAGCTTTAATCTTCGTAGTATTTGGGACATGGAGAGTGTTATATCCGTACTCTCGGAGTTGTAGTTCAAGAGTAATTGATAAAGTATCCCCCCCCCCCCCCGCTCCTTTTACCTAGTGTAAGCTGTCTCCCCTCAGATGTGTAATGTCTGATCCTGGGATCAGACAGATCACCGCAAGGGACAATCTTCTTACAGTGAGAAAAAAGGAAAACCCTGCTCCCCCTTGACAGGTTTTTCATTATGCTCATTGAAGATCATCCCTCTCTGAAATCTACCGGACAGTCTTGCTGCTCTGAGTTGCAGTGTTACATCCGTAAAAGGGCGGGAGGGGATTACTTTATCATTCAATTACTCTTGAACTACAAATCTGACAGTATTGAAATAACACACTCCATGGCCCAAATACTATGAAAATTAGTTGTAGCTGCTTTTATTGTGAAACATTATTATCCATTTAAAAGGAAAACAGGGGTGTGCAATGCATAGAGAAGGAATGCACTGCACACCCCTGGGGTCCTTGTTAAAGGTTTAAAATAATTTTGCATAGTACAGCTGCCAGCCCCTTCCAATAAATATAACATTTACAGATGTATTTTAATATTTTGTTTTCAGTTCCATCAAGCAGTCAACTGCATGTAATATTGATTCTGTGTTAACACCCCATATGCTAGAGATTGTTGGGTATTCTTGGGAATTTTATTTCAAACTATAGGATTGCACAGAAACAAACACTTATTTTCTGTGGTATACTAGCTGGGATCTTAGTTTCATCACATACAGTTCAGGTGGTGCTGTTGGGTGTGTTGGTCACAATAAGTTTGACAAACCTAACTTTTGCATTATGTTCCTTATTTTACAGACCAAACGATTCAAGCTTAACCATGCACTTTGTACAAAACCGGATGGCAGGTATTAACATTGAGCTTAAGTTTGAGACTGCTTAGTGCTAAATACAGTACATGTAGGTGCTTTGAGGAATGAAGCATAACATGAGCATTTAATGTGGTTTAAAGTGCAGTTATGACCTATGAATAAGTTTTGTTGTTTTGTTTTTGTTTTTTATTTACCTAGATCAGTGTCCTTCACACAGCAAACAGGGAAAGATATTGAATTCATTTTTGTGTATTTGATATTTTAAATAAACTGCTAGCTCCTTTTGTTTACAGTCTGATAAAGATTAGTGCTCCTTGTGAGCCATTCAGGTTTATTGAAGCCTGTTTGAGGATGTGTGACCTAGAGGCAGATTGTAATAGAAATCTGTATACGTGAAACTGCAGTTATAATGCAACCAAGAAATGGATACACCAGACTACTGTAAGAGTGCTTTTGCATCCAAGTTTTCATTAACATAAGGAGAGAGAGAGAGAGAGAGACACTCCACTCAATTCTTTGGTCCTGTTTTCAACTTGTGATGTTAGTGTTAAAGGGGAACTATCACGTCTATACAAGTTTGCCTCATAATGATCTTTATATAGTGATAACCTGTAATATTTGTCTTATTTTGTTATTCAATGCGTTCTGTGGCAAATTTTAAAGTCTTAAAAATGAGCCGTGGCCTTACTTCCAGACAGACTGACAGGTTGCGGTGCAGAGCTGTAACCACAATCTTCATTTGTTCACAACCTCATCCAGTGACTATTTTGCTTACATGGAATAATTTGGTTTTGGTGGTTTAAGTCTTGTGACCAGCATCCTGAGAGGGAGAGAGGTTTATCTGCTTCTGTCTTTGTCACTATGATGATGACTTCCAAGCCAGTATCTTACATGGCATACTGTAGAGTATGTTCCTTGTTCTAGATGAGCAAAGACCAGGGGTCACAGTTGTTTCATTTTGGTTTTCTAGTGTTCTTAGCTTTTCATTGTGGTCTTCAGCAAGTGCTTGGTTTGAGCTCAATTAAGGACCAGGTTTTTGGATTCTTTCTGAAGGCTTCTTTTTGAGCCTTTGTCTTTTCATTTTGGTCTTTGACTCTTAGGACAGCTTTCCTTTTTGCATTTGTCTATTCTGTGTGTGGGCGAACTACAGGTTTTGTTCTATAAACCTCCCTTTCTGATCTTTCATTCTGGTGGGGTGGTTTGAGAACTTCTGTAGAGGTATTACCTCTTAGGCTGTTTCTGCTTCATAGTGTAGGATTTTGTTTCCAGCACCTTCTGACAGGAGCTTTATTGCCTAGACATAGTTATGTTCTTGTGGTGCTAAGTTCCTCTCATTAGGCCTTTTCCACAATTCCGACTTGCTGCTTTTCATTCTGGAGGGTCTTCATGCAGGCTGAGTTGCGTCTCCATTGACAGTGGTTTCCTGAGTTAAGACAACTATTTGCTAGGCCTATACAGTCAGTGAACAGTTATGTCCCCTTTAGGGTTATAACTCATGCCACTAGAAGCTATGGTTGCTACCTGTGCCTACAAAGACTAAGTGTTTACTGAGCACTTGAGTCCATCCTTTCACACGTTTATCGGTGCCATGTCAGTTTCTGGCTTCAGCTGCAGCCAGCTTTAGACGGAAGACCCTACAGGCTGTTGGGCCTGTGTGGGTTTGCGTCTTTTCTTTTTCCTCCAATAACTTGTGTTTTCCCTTTTACTCTGTTTGGTGTGTAGGTGTCCGTTTACACCTGTGGTTATATCTGTTACAGTTCCTCTTTTAGAACAGATCTGTGTTAAAGGGTTTCTCTTTCCCTCCCTGGAATGTTGTGGGATAACTTTTGGTTTCTCCCCATGGTTTCTGTATTTCACATGGATAAGAGAAAAAAATAATAATTTTTCAGTATACAAAAATCCCCTTTTAAAGAGCCTTTGTCTGTATTCTTGTGTATATATACTATGGGGGGGTGGGGGAGAAGTGCGTCTATGCCACACATCCTGGGGAGTTGCCAGTCCTGGAGATACGGGGTGTGTGATTTTGACAGGAGTGGGCAAGGAGTTTGCCTGCCGTCAACTTTCACCTGAACAGGGGGGTGGTAGACGCCTCCAACAGCCAAGATTACCTTGCTCCCAGACCACAGCGCACACAGTATCCGCACACCAGCATGAAGTCTTTACTATTCACAGTATGCCACTGACAGCCATCCTACACTGCTAGTATAGAATTAAAATCCCACATACCTGGAACACTCTGTATCTGCCCCAGAGAGTCCGGTATTCAGACTGAATTACTGAGTCTCTGGGGACAGAGGCTGATTCTGCAGCAGTGGGGAGTTTACTCCTTCCTTCTCTGTTCTGCCCACGTTATGGTACGCCTTGTGATGCGAATCATGCCATTGACAGCCCCTGTCCGCCAGCACATAAGCATTCTCTGGGGGCTCAAAACAAAGTTCCCTGGTATGTATATGTACACAATGTTTTAATATGGTTATTTGCTGTATGCAGGAAGTTTCAGTAGCTGGTTGTGCTCTCAGTGCACAGTCACAACCTTGCCAAACATTGTGAAGACCGATAAGCACGGTCTTGGCGCACATTTACTGGGGATGAACAGTGAGAAGAGGTATCAAAATGAACTCCTATCTCACCCCCTACAGCCGTGATCTCAAACCTCATTCCTAGATGGCTTAAAAAAAAAAAAAAGTGCTGATTTTAGGGTTGACCCTGTTTTTGACCAGGCGGTGTCAGAATTCTTATTTTTTTTTATTTATTTTTTTTTATTTTGGTTGGGGGGGGTTCTAAGATTTCAGTATCTATAGTGATGGAAATTCAAAACAAAATCCTTTCCTACAGCACTAATTTCTGGAAATGTTTGTGGACAACACTGTAGGTCGATGCCTTATTTGGACGTGTCCAGTTTCTAAAAATGTTATGTCTTGTCTATCGTATGTTGTCAAGGTTCCAAAAAAATGCAGAATTTTAAGGATTGCTATAGACTTTTTAGTAGGCACCGTTTTTGTGCATTTATGTCTCAGCATATTTTATCAAAATGCACTGAGGCTACCCTTTTATTGTTAGGGCAGTAGCTACTTAATACAATAGGAAAGTTATTGGACAAGTTAGACAGTCATGATATACATGGATTATATATGGAGAATGATTTGGCACTATTAGATAAGTGGTCAAAACAATGGAAACTTCAGTTCAATGTTTCCAAATGTAAAATAATGCACTTGGGGAAAAGAAACCCTCAATCTGACTATCGTATTGGCAGTTCTGTGGTAGCAAAGACTTCAGAAGAGAAGGATTTGGGGGTGGTCATCTCTGACAGCCTCAAGATGAGTAACCAATGCAACCAGGCGGTGGGGAAAGCAAATCGTATGCTTGGCTGCATAGCTAGAGGTATAACAAGCAGGAAGAGGGAGATTGTGATCCCTCTGTATAGAGCTCTAGTGAGACCACATCTGGAATACTGTGTACAGTTCTGGAGGCCTCATCTGCAAAAGGATATAACTAAAATTGAGCGGGTTCAAAGAAGAGCTACAAAAATGGTGGAAGGTCTAAAGCATAGAACTTATCAAGAACGACTCAGAGATCTAAATATGTATAGTCTGGAGGAAAGAAGAGAAAGGGGGGACATGATTGAAACCTTTAAATATGTTAAAGGACTGAACAAGGTTCAGGAGGGAAGTGTGATTAATAAGAATCTGAATACAAGAACAAGGGGGCACAATCTGAGGCTAGTTGGAGGAAAAATCAAGAAAAACATTAGAAAATATTATTTCACTGAAAGAGTAGTAGAAACTTGGAACAAACTTCCAGCAGAGGTGGTTGATAAATCCACAGTAACACAGTTTAAACATGCCTGGGATAAACATGTATCTATCCTAAGATAACAATAAAGGAATACTAAAGGGCAGACTAGATGGACCAGGTGGTCTTTTTCTGCCGTCAATCTTCTATGTTTCTATGATTGTGTGTTTTGTATGGTTTTGGTTTTTGAGGAAAATAAACTGTATAAAGAACTTAATTTACTGTAAATAGCTCTGTTATGAAGTGCAAAGTAGCTCTAAGTATCTGTTTTTGGGAACTACACTCTCGTTTCTGAGAGGCTGCCCCTTACATCTGAAGGAAATAAACAATCTCCAAATTTACCCCAGAGCTGCATCTTTGTGGATATCTCATCTTTGGCGAGGTTCTCCAATGGGCAGGACTTCGCTATGACCTTTTTACCTTTTTTATTTAAGCCTCTGATGAAATAAGAAGTGTATCATATGCTTAGGGTGGGTTTTATATTTTGTTATTCCATTATAAACTCTTATAAAGCGTATATTACGTTTTATGTAACTATACCTGACTCCTGGAGATACCAATTCAGCTGAACAGAGACATACAAACATAGAATTTGATGGCAAATAAGTCTGCCCGTTTTTATACTGTAAAAACATCAAACCTTATTTGGACTTGCCTTATACTTATACCATACATGCTTACATTTTCTCACTCTATTAAACTCTACCATTTCTGGTGATGGGTTATTCCACTTATCTACCACCCTCTCAGTGAAGTAAAACTTTATTACATTACATACAATCCTCTAGTTTTAAAGGGATAGTAATACTTAAGATGTGTAAAAAAAAAAAAAAAAAAAAAAAAAAAAAAGTAGGGTTTGTCCCAGACTAAAACAAGGCTACTTCCACTGCTGAGATACCTTATTAAAAAAAAATAACCGCTCAGACGTTTGGTTTTGTGTTTTTTTTTTTTTTTTTTTTTTTTTTTTTTTTTTTTTACTTTAAATGCGCTTTCCTCTTGTACTTTGAATCCTTGCCTATATTTGAATGTTTCTGTCCTATCCCATCTTTCTTTTCTCCAAGCTATACATGTTTAGATCCTTTAGGCTATCCTTATATTTCTTATCCTGTAATCCATTCACCATTTTAGTAGCCCTTTTCTGAATTCCTTTAGTGTCTATATCCTGGAGTTGGGGGTCCCCTGTACTCTAGGTGAGGTGTTCCCAGAGCTCTTTAGTGGCATGACTATTTCCCTTTTTCTGCTACTAATGCCCTTAGTTATACAACACAGCACCCTGCTTGCATTCCTCACTGCTTTGTTACATTGCCTGCATACTTTTAAATCCTCAGAAAAAATTACTACCAAAATGCATTTCCTCTGTTGCCTCTGGCAGTATATTACCCTTAATACTATGTTCTGACTTTGGCAATCCAAAGTGGAAAGAGTTGATTGTGAATTGAAGTGCTAGACTGGGAGAGGTTCCAGTTTATGCTTTGCTCCCCTCCCCCATAAAGGCAAGACATTGCCTCAAATTCTGTGTGTGCGCAACTTATGTGGGTGGGGTGGGAGACTAGGATGTTACTCCTGTTGACAAATGGGTATAAACCTTAAATCTTTTCTCTCCTATATTTACTGGGTTCTCCATACCCTTTTACCACATTTCACCGCTTGGTATTTTCCTATCCAGAAGTGAAGGTTGTGTCATGAAGCTCTTGCACTTTAGAGACCCTTGTCCAAAATTCTTAAAGGTAGTATCCACTTTGAGAGGCTCCTCTCCAGGGAGAATCTGGACATCTTCTAATTCCTTAAGTGTCTCCATTGACTTGAATTCAAGTTTGCATATCTGAAAACATAATTATAATTGTATGTTGCCCAAAAGACCAGTGAATGCATAGTTTAGGAGATATCCATACATTCAGTTCCGTGTGGTCCGCTCGTTGAGTGTCTTACCGCCTGAGTTCTGTACTGTATGTAAATTACCTTTTCAGTGTGGCTTCATATGCTAATTAAGGTCTGCTACAATGACTTTTGGCTTTTCTGATAATAAAAGTATGAATATGTCCTAAACTGTACTTGTTAGTCAAGACTAACATAACACACAGGCAGTTCTGAATAACATTTATATGTTAACAGATCCAACGTGACTGGTCCAATTTGAGGCAAGGGATAGCCGTTCATAAATGTGTGCACTTACGAAAGAGTGTAAAGGCTGTTTTTATGTTTATTGATCATAATAGAGATGCTCTTAGAAATGTTTTTTTGCTTTGGTTAATCTGTGACTTTTGAGGCTCAATTCATCATTGTTTTAGTAGTACCAGCTCTGAAAATGTGCTTTGGATTTGTGCAAGATTTTTATTTTTTGATTCTTTATATTCTTTCTCTTTCCCCTCCTGATCTAAAAGAGAGAGAGTTCTTATTTTGGGCATTGCAGTTGAGGGGTGTTGCGATTATAGTTTAATATGGATTATACATTCTAACTCATGACTTCATAAATATTTCCTTTAGTTTCATATGCCATGGTAAACTTAATTTAAAAACAGTTTTGAAATATAACTATAAAAAATATTCTTGAAAAGGTTTTAACCCTTTGAGTGCCAGAAAAGTATCCAACTCATTGCATCACAATGTGTTTGATACCTCTCTGGTACTTGGAGTTAAAAATCCATTATGTCTGTCTTTCTAGAAATTAAAACTACATCTATTTGAGCTGGGAAGAATGTATTAAAAGGGCAGTATGCTGAGTGAATGTGTTTTTTAGAACACCTCATAAACACCCCCCAGTTAACTTACTGTGACCAGAAAATCCTTATGGCCCATATGATGTGTTGTTTTTTTTTTTTTGTTTTTTTTTTTGTTTTTTTTGTTTTTTTTTTTTTGTAATCAAGCAACATTTTTAAATTGGTCCTAGATGTAGTGTCCACAGAGCTGGACATGACCATTTGTTGTGTTTTTTTAGACTGAAGCAAGCTGAGTACTTGAACCCTGTAAGGACCAGATAGGGGTGCTTAATGCTCTGCACACATCTCTGATCCTTTAATGGTTAAGACCACCAGTTGCTGAGGGCATGATTTGTGGTCCTGGCAGCAACTGATGTCTGACTCCATGGACATGACACCACAGACTGGTTTGGAATTTCTGTCCATAGTAAGCAAAGAGGGTTGTTCTGATTAGGAAATGTTAGTTCTTCTTTAACAGAAGGACTTATAGGTAGGAGTCTTATATAGCAAACATTCTCTGTCTCTGTGCTTTAGTGTTAACATTTTGCATTTTTATTTTATATAGTACTTTCAAACCACAGATGCATGACCTGCAGCAACAGGTTGCTGAATATACCCAGGCCTACCATTTCTATAATCAGCAGTTTCAACAACTGTTTTCTAACTGGAAGTATGACCAGAAAACTGGCAGTTACAGTTTCCAGCAATATGGGTACACACAGAGCACTTCACAGGTAAGACTGTCACAAAGTGGATTATGTTAGAGAGCTGTTATCTGCCTTAGAGAGAAGTGTACCATCTGTCTAGAGAACAGGTGTTGCATACATATCCATATTTAAAGCAAGTCTCCTAAATATTGAATTGTTAGTGTTGATATTTATCAACATTTCTGTCTGCAAAAAGACATTCCTTCTGGACAGTAAAGAACTAGACTTTTAAATGGCAATTATGGGAGCGTTGTTTTTTTTTTTTTAAAAGTCCTGGCCTACATTGTTGAGTCCGAAGTGGTACCTATCAGCTGTTCGGAGAGGTCAGAAAATTGCCCTTACCCTGCATAATCATGGTCTTTTTATGTGAATAAATTCATGTAGTAGTGTTGAACAAATAGATTACATCACATAAGAAATATATGCAATTTTCCCATTGCATATTATTGGTGGAATTGCTGACTGTGCTCTAAATGTGTTTTCTGTATCTCTATTTTCTTTCCGCATTTTTGTTTGGTAGTTCTAGAGGGAGTGCTGTGGCTTAACACACGTTTTTGCTATAATTGAGGTAGGGAATATTTGGCTTTCCAGCTGTTGGAGACTACTCCTCCCATCTTCCCTAACTAGCCAGACCTGGTTGGGGATAATGGGAGTTGTAGTCCTCAACTGCTGGAGAGCCATAAGTTGCCTACTCTTGAGCTTTGATACTTGTATTTTAGAGTACATGTTGCTTTTAGCTCTGAAGAACCAGAGGGTTGTACAGTGCATTGCTTCACAATGAATTGCACATTTCTCTGGCTTGTAAAGGGTTAGTGTATGTATATAATACAGCAGTGTGGTTTTATTCTAATACAATCATTTTGTTTAATTGCAGACACCTGAGGAAATAGGTGATGATGCTCTGGAAGGTGCGTTTTTATTGTCCAATCTTTCCACCAACTTCATATGCTGCAGACACTCCTGTCAAATGCACAAAGTTCAGCTCTGAAAAGGCTTAATACAGTAGAGCAGGGGAGAGAGGAATGTAAAGCCTTTGAATGCTAAAGAGGCCAACAACATTGGCAACCACTCTAGTGTTCAAAAGGTTGAATGCAATCAAGTCAAACAAGAGTGCTGCAGTTAAATAAAAGGGAAAATATTGGTAATTCAAATTGGCACCCATATTAAAGTGGATCTGTCACCTTGAAATAGTTATACTGCTTTTAAATCCTTTGAGTGCCAGAGGGGTACGGAACACATTGCAGAGCAATGCGTTGCATATACCTGTCACTTCAAGAGTTAAATATGAATTTTCAGTTGTCTACTATGTTGCAGTTTGTTTGGTCCAGAAGTGCACATCTCTTGCTTTAGTGTGTTATTTCGTCTCCCATGTTGCAACTAGTTTACACAGTTATTATGCCACTTCTTCTAAGCATAAGATCTTATTATTTATTTTATTTTTTTTTTTAAACATTTTAAGTATTACTATCCCTTTTAAAGACAATTAGGGAAACATGATAAATTAACCCCTCAGTTGCTAGATATGTCTCCAGTGCTTGCTTGTTCTGTACATTGGCGACTTCTGCCGTCAAAGGAATTAAAGGAATAGTACAGTTTAAGCTTTTAGTACTTTAAATGCTATATATAAACTTATTTTAAAATATTGCTTATTTTAATTCTGCGTTCTTAACGTGAATATATTTTAGTTCTTCCTCCTCCCTTTCATTAATGTGAGGCCCTCTGTCTGTGACTAGGCTGCATCTGAAAATTATCATAAGTGCTCTGTGTCACTGTGTTCAGCTGAATGGCTGGTTCACTTGAATTGAGAGCAATATTCACGCAGAGATTTTATGCTTTCATACAGATACAGGAAAGTTGCAGACATTATGTACAAACTGACAGTAGAGGGAGCTCATGTTACTGAGATTGGAAGAGAGAACTGAAACATAAGAATCAAAGCAAATTTTACCAATGTTTTGCAGTTATCAAACTGCTTTCTCAAGAGCTAGCCTAAATTCAAAGACAAGGTTTGATAACTGCAAAATGTTGGTAAAATTTGCTTGCCTGTATGTTGTGTTAAGGTAATTTTAAAAGGGTATGACCCTATTTTTATTAAATATATTTTTTTGAGACTATAGCAGCTTTTTTGAGATCCTTACAAGAATTTTTAATTTGAATGCTGAGATTATTGGATTGAAGTACCATCCCTATTCCAAGGACCTGAGCAGGGAAAGGTTTAAAATTCCTTGCATGCCTGATTTGGTGTGACTGTACATAAGTCCATTCACAACCACCACTCTTGTGAGTATTTATTTATTAAAATATAATTATCAGTAACGATAATAGGCACTATTGGGCGCCCTTTTCTTTTCTGGCTTTTTTTTTTTTTTTTTTTTTTATAGCTGCCTAAATAGAAGTCCTTCCACCCACAGACTAAAAAATACAGAAATCGTTCAAAAGATCTATCAGGTGCTAATAACGCAACAACCCAGATCAAGGGAGAATACACGTTTTATTAAAATTTCCAAACAAACTGACATGTAAAGAAAATCTTTTTGTAAATCAAACTACAAGTGATAATGTAGTGTATTTGACAATAGGCATCCACTCAATCCATCTGGACAATCGCCACAATTTGCACAAAAACAGGAGTGACTAGGAATGTTAACTGAAAACTTGACATATATTGGTGACAATATCGTATTCTGTGTCACCTAATGTCAATATTGTCAGATATAAGATAATTTATGTGGCTGGCTCTAACATCTAAATATCTATTTAAAATAAGCATTTACAGAAGTTATAAAATTCTAAAAGGTAATATACGTCCAGTTAAATCACAGGATCTCCAAACAAAAATGGTATTTGTTCGCTTAGATTCATAACCCCCAACTTATAATTTTAGGGTACATATACCAGCATGAAATTATTCACTACACTCAGGTTCCGTATACTGATCACTGATTGTTGGCCAGTAATGTGGTGGAAATGGAAACCATGAATATCAATACACACACACACCGCATGAAAACTGTTTGTATCTACACCACTAAAAACCAGCAATAAGGGGCTGATGCATGCTTAATTCCTATCCACTGTAGATGAATAGGACATGTTAAAGGGACCAGTACCATAAAAATGTATATATTTGAAGGAGGAATTAATTGGTCTTGATGAATACAGATAAATCTCTTTATGCATGTCCACCATCCAAAAAAGACTATCTGTATTCATCAAGGATAAGTAATATTTCCTTTCAATATGTTCTTTTTTTATAGTACCGGTAACTTTAACATTTCCTATCCATCTGCAATGGATAGGAAATAAACATGTATCTGCATTAGTCTGCTTTTTAGTGGTGTTGCTACAATCGGTATTCTGTGTGTGGTGAATTATTTCACGCTGGGATATGTACCCAAATAAGTTGGGGAAGCTATGAGTCTAAGTGAACCAGTACAGTGTTTTTTTTTTTTTTTTTTTTGTTTTTTTTGAGAGCTAGTGATTTACTGTCCATTTTAAATCACTAGCTCTCAACTGTATTTGTTTGCTTGGATTTATATTACATTTTAGAATGTTATGATTTATGTAAATGTTTAATTTAAGTATATATTTAGGTGTTAGAGCAAGCTACATAAGATATCCTATGTCTGATAATTTTGACACTAGGTGACATATAATACAATATTGTCCCCAATATATGCCAAGTTTTCAGACCACATTCAGTCTTTTTCTTGTTTTGTGCTAATTGGTCTGTTGCATTACATTTTGTGGCGATTGTCCAGATGGATTGAGTGGATATCTATTAGCCATTCAAAGCATCAAGAATGTATGTTATACTGTAGTATGTGGTGAGACATACCATAATTATCCCTGGTACTTTGATTTACATGATTTTCTTTGTCAATTTGTTTGGCAGTTTTAATAAACAAATTGATTCTCCCTTGATCTGAGTTGTGATGGCAGATCTGATAGATCTTTTGAACTGTATAATATTCAGTGTCTCACTTTACTCTACCAGGTTCTTGATAAGAATTAAGGTAAGTACCCTGAATAAAGGGAGTTCTCAAGTAAAAATGTTACTTAAAAATCTAGGACTGTACAATGGTAGTTACAAGCCCCACTTGTCTTTCCAGATCCCATGCCGGTGTTGGATGTGAATGAGGCAAATAAGCAGTTCATGGAACAGAGTGAGGAACTATATGATGCCCTAATGGAATGTCACTGGCAGCCACTTGACACTGTGAATTCCACAATCCCTGCTGACATTTGACCACACTCAAGAGAATGTCATTAGTGCTTGGACTGCAGGAAGGGACAATGGACTTGCGTCATCTTGCATAATTTTTCATCTTTATAACGTGCAAGAACGCCATCTAGCAACAGGGCCCAACCTACACCACTGGGAAAGGAACTCTGGACTTAAACTAGATGATTGCAATTTGTACATATTTCCTACACAGTGACTGGGGGAAAAGCTACAAGGAAGTGTTTTGTTCTTTCCAGGAATAAATATAAAAAAAAATATACATGTTACATTTCAGAGTTTATGAAAAGGTTTTTTTTTTATGATTGCAAATTCTATTTGCATGGTAGGATGGCAAAAAATGTAACTTATACATGACCTTGATACAAAGATCATTTGCACAGCTGGTGCACATCTCCATCTGTACAAACTAATGTCACGTTGCCCAATTCCAGTGTTCTGTACAGTGATCAGTTGATTAACATTCATCATTTCTAGGTGTTAGTGGGAAGGAGATGCTTGTTCCCAAACTTGAGGAACTGGATAAATTAAAATTCTTTTGTGTGTGGTTTTCAGGTTTTTGGATAAACAATCTTCCTCTAAACAGTGAAATAATTACTTTGGTGCTAAGAAAGAGGTAAAACATGAGTAAATGTTTGGATCACTCATCCTGACTGTGTTAGATAGTTTAATAATAACTGCAGAATGAGATGGCTATGTGCAAAGTATAGTGCTGTTTTGTTTTATTTGCACAATAGGCAACTGCTGAACTGCCTCATTACACCAACACAATCGGACTGTGACTTTGTTTTGTCAAAAACCTTGAGTTCTAGAGACTATTTTGTCTTGCTTAATAATGCATCTAAAATGCAGAGGGTTCAAGTGTAAAGAAGGATTTTCCTGTTTTATTAAAGTGTACATATGACTTTAAAAACACATGCCAATTAACAAAGACTTAACTTTTTTCTATTCTTTCTAAACACCACTATGTTCTTATTAAAGAGGATCTAACAAGTTTGTAAGTCCTTCCTAAAGTGAATGCTTCCATCTTGTAAGGATTTGCAGGATTATTCATATTTATCAATGCATTCCACTCCTCTGGTAGAAACTTAGGTGGTGACTCAATCTGATGCAATGACTTTAGTTGCTGGTAAATTTTTGGATATTGGGTACAATGTCTCACTGACTCAAAACACCATAGGTGAATCCCTGCATGAGCAGGCAGCAAAGACATACTTGTCACAGTGCTATGTTTTTAATTCTTTGAGTGGCATCATTCACATTGTTTGCAATGGGTTGGATACCACCTTTGACACTCAAAGCATTAAAGAAATATGAAAAAATCAGCTGCTTTATAGTACAAAGGCCATGAACCAATGCCACAACCAGCACCATTGTTGTAAGTGCATTACTCTCACACTTTGCTAATCTACTCATGTTGACACCTAACACCCCCCCCCCCCCCAAAAATAAAAAAAAGTAGTGCTGATGTGCCTTCCAGTGCTTATATAATGGCAGAAATCTGATGAACAATTATTTATAAAGTCACGTTTTTGTGGTTACAAGCAGCTTGATCAGAGAATGTACAACTTCTTCTTCTGTTTGAGTATACACTGTCACTGGAAAATTGACTGTGTAATAAGAACAGATAAGCAAGCAAAAAAAAAAAAAACACACTCTCTACTACAGTATTAATCACTCGGTGTCAGAATCTTAACTTCCAATTCTAGGAGAAGAGAGGGGAAAATAGCATTAGACTAAGTTTTAAGTATGGCAAATTAAATAAAAACAAAAAAGATGAAATGTCTGTACACTGACTGCAGTGTTTTCTGAGACCTATAAATCCACGTGCGCAAACTAAAAAGAATAGTGAGTATATGTCAGAAGTTCCAGCACATATTACCACATTCCAGTAGTATTTGTTTTATAAAGGTAAGCTTTAAATATTGCTATACATTAGTGTTGCCAAAGCAAATACAAAAAAATAAGTGGGCAAAAGCCAAAACAAAGTAGGGATAAAAAGGAAACCTGTTAATGTTCTAAGTAACCTATAATGTCTGCTTTTTTTTTTTTTTTGTTTTACAAACAGGTTATTAGTGTGACATATTTTATTTAGTAGCTGGGGTATCCAATCTGTGACTAAAGCAAAGTCTACATAATTAATTACATGTCTATAGTATTCCCTTTTTCCACTTTATGCTGCTAGGACATGTTTACACCAGAGGCCTGAAAGAACTAGCAATGAAGAATTGTCATGCCAATCCTCTTCCCCCCCCCCCCTCCTTCTGCTCATGCCAGTTTAATTCATTGTGTTTAGTGGGCACTGCTCTTACATTCAGAAGGCTGTTATTTTAGCCCAATTAAATATAGTCCTGGGTGATCAGTGGGAGCCCTGGAAAAAGCAAGAAAGCTTGTGCCCTCATAGTATTTGGAAGACATGGGTTTAGGCCTCAGAAAATAAATACATTTTATATATATTTTTATATATATATATATATATATATATATATATATATATATATATATATATATAATAAGAATTTTTTTTTTTTTTTTTTTAATAACCTGAGTAAGCATGAAGTACATGGTACTTAAGTGTATATAGCTCGCAGTTCATTTTTGTTTGTGTACCTTTAACCCATTAGTGACTGGACGCACATGCATGCGGCCGGCACTTACCAATGGAGTGTTTTGTTTTTTTTTGGTTTTTTTTTTCCTCTTTTCTCATTATAGCGAATGACTTCCTGGACTTGCCAGGTACGTCATCTGTCACTAAGTGACATTTTTGCATGACGTACCTGGTAAGTCCATTGCCAGGAAGGGGTTAATGCACTGTCTGTGGGTGATTTGCAGAATATGGCCTGCCTGGCCCTTGATTGTGGCCCCTATGTGAAACTGCTTAAAGGGATAGTAATACTTCAAAATTACTATCCCTTATATTGAAGCCCTTTAAAAACTGAATTAAATGCCACCAGCGGCATCTCCCAAACCTTTATGGTTTGCGAGATAGCCGCTTTGAAACTTCGCTCTCCCCTGACGCCAACGTTCATGCTGCAGCAGGGAAAACCGGTTCCGGGACTGGCGGAGGCTCCTCAACAGAGCCGAGATCTCGTTATGGAAGACAAGATCCTTCACTAAAACAGTCTTTTACGTGTGCTTGGTTACCAAGCACACGTAGAAAACCGTTTTAGTGAAGGATCGTTTCTTCTATAATGAGATCTGGCTCTGCTGAAGAGCCTCCGCTTGATTCAATGCCCTGATTCCCCTGCTGCAACAAGAACGCTGATGGCAGGGGAGAGTGAAGTTTAAAAGCAACTATCTTGCAAACCATAGAGGTTTGAGAGATGCCGCTGGTGGCATTTTATTCAGTTTTTTTAAGGGTTTCAATATAAGGGATAGTAATTTTGAAGTATTACTATCCCTTTAAGTGTTAATGTGAAAATAAGTACCATCTAAATAAAAAACAGTTTTCCTTAGGTATTCTTTTAGCTGCTCAGCTAGATCAGTTACAAGAGTAAGTTGTAGAAATCTGATTTGAGACCCCAACACTCCTCACAGCCTGATGATCCCTCAGCTCCCATTAAATAAGGCGAGAAGCTACTTTTATATGGCCAATTTTTGCTTAAGTAATTTTCCATGCTGCCACTGGCTGGCAGGTGGGGTTATGAAGGGAACAGAACATTCCCTGGAATAACCTCACTGCTCAGCCAATCATTATCTTGGTCAGAGCCCTTGAGAACTGAACTTGGACAGCCCTGATCTAGGTGAAGGTCTTTTAGGGACTGAAAATGCTTGATGTCTGGAATCAATGTTGGAATATATTTGTCACTGAGTGCTGTCTCCTACTTTAGCCCAGCTAAGTACATTTATTTATTTATATACTAGTTGTAGAGCCCGTTACATGGGCCACAGTGCCACAGCCAGCAGGTCGCGGGGCAGTCATGTGCAGCAGAGACTGCCCGCGCCGCGGCTGATACAGAGCTGGACGCTCCTTCGGAGTGCCCAGCTCTGTATCAGCTGCAGCGCGTGCAGTCTCTACTGTGCATGATTGTGGCGGCGTTACACACGTTTTAGCAAATTATTATATACGATTTATATGTAATTATTATAAATGATCACTGATAGAGCAACAAAAATGCCTTGGGCTGAGGACTAACTCAAAAATTATGAATCTATCAATTGACTACATTATGTTTGTTAAATGTGGAGAGAGGCAATATACCCCCTTAGTGCACAAACCTATACCTGTGGGGAGAAAAAAAAAATAAATAAATAAAAAAATAAGTGTCCACAACAGGTGTGGCTGAGTTATAGCAGTGTGCCTGCTTCTGAGAGCTGACTACTGTACGTTGGAGGAAGGGTGCAAACAAGGGCCTTATTATTAAACCAGAGAAGTATAGCTCTGGGGCATACCAACTGCACCATAGGCCACAAATTAAAATTCAGTTAATTTAAATTTAGCTTTTTCACCCACTGGATGTTGGAGGCCTGCAATGCATTGAAAAATCAATGCGCTGGAAACCTCTTTCGCAGTGAAACGGTCAAAATACCCATTCAAATCAACAAGAATTTGGGGATTCTTCTTTTTTTTTTTTTTTTTTTTTTTTTTTTTATTTATTTATTTATTTATTAAATTTGTCTCCTTTAGTCCAGCTGATTTGTTCCAGTCCTTGTTTCTGGTTTTTGTTGCCATTGTACAGTAGTACTGACCAATAACAGTTGCCTACTTACAGCAGGAAGAGCAAAGTAACAGACCCAACATCACATAATGGACTTGGTATAAGTAGGACCCTCTACAATTACTGAACAGTGGTTTGGATTAACCCCATATTATCAATCTCATTTCCTAGTGTAATCTTTATCTCTGATGGAGCTCTTTCCTAAACTATAGCAAGAAATGTCCTTAACCCCATGTCGTCGAGAGACTTTGCATACACATCTCAAAGAAGTGCGGTGAAGAGGTCTGAAGCTTCCACTGGGTTAATATTTTACACATCAAAAGCTCTATGCCATGTCTTTGTGTGCCCTATCTGTGATTACACAGAATGACTGGCACAATGATGGGGAAGAACATTACTGTGCAGTTATAAATATGTCCTCCCACTCCTCTAGCATCACCTGAGTTTTATACATAACACACATAATAGTCTTAACATCATAACTGCCAAGTAGCAAAAGTATGGAAAACTGACAAAAATTAAAAAAGTGCAATTATCAGTTAATTTATATAGTTACAAATATCAAGCACATGATCAGGAATTATTAAAATTAACCCTGTAAGGACAGTGTGCTTCTTACCTCTCAGGTTCTTAAAGGGTTACATAGTAATACAGGCTGAGTCATGGAAAGAGTTGAAGTAAATAGGGTAAGAATTTACATAACAGGTGAGGTTGAAGAAAGATGACTCCATCAAGTATAACCTTTGCCAGATCTGCTATTGTTTATACAGAGGAAGAAGAAAAAAATATTGAAGCCATTTCCAATTTTGACAGATTTCACTATAGTGCAATGCAAGTGGCACCCCTATGGCACTCAAATGGTTAATATTAAAGGGGGGATTGTTTGCTGCAGTTGAGCTCTATTATCCTTTAATTTAATGACCACCTAAGTATGTATGTAGTGAGGAGTACACAGCAAGTATGGTTTAAAGTATAAAGCAACATTCAGTCAACTGCTAGACCCCCTCAAGTCACTATTTCGCTAAAAAAAAAAAAAATAATCTGACATGAATATTGTGTAATGGCAGTTACTCAGCGGCCACCAAGAGTGCTGGAGGAAAAGCATTCATTCACTTTGAAGCACTGTAAGAAGGAAGAACATATTCACCCAGGTCAGGACTTTAATAAATAGTTTCTTTATTTAGCACTCATACACCACCAGGATACATGTGACAAACACCAGGGAGCAATAATCTGGTGGGATTTCGAAACAAGGTGTTGAAGACCTCTCTTCGAGGCGGTTAAAACAGCCATTTAAATCAAAGGGCATTTTTAGTCCTCCTGTATAGTGCAGATAGTTTGCCCCAGAACCCCTACACTTTTCTATTGAACATATACCCTTTAAGTGTTTAAACTGGTGCCATGTGCATCAGAAAGATAGAAGGAAACATCCTGCTTATCTGGCATACATGAAATGATATATTTTTTTAAGTTGTAGCATGTTAATGGTTGATTGAGGACTGATTAGATGCCCTCTGGGTTAGAGCAAGCAGGAACATATATTGTCTAGTATCTATGTTATGGAGAACATACAGGTTCATATTTCAGCAGGAGCATGACTACAAGGGGGAGTGCGGCTGTGACAATGCCCTGCTCCATGACCCAGAAATATCCTAGCCTAGTTATACCCCTATAATATTATTTACTAGTTGTAGAGCCCGTAACACGGGCCACAGCCATCCGGTCGCGGGGCAGTCATGCGCAGTACAGACTGCCCGCGCCGCTGCTGATACAGAGCTGGACGCTCCTTTGGAGATCCCAACTCTGTATCAGCCGCGGCGCGAGCAGTCTGTACTGTGCATGACTGCAGCACGCGCAGCAGTCTCTACTATGCGTAATTGTGGCGGCGTCACACACGATTTAGCGAATTATTAGATAGGATAGGATAGGATGTGTTAGGGAGTCCAACAAATGTCTGCACTTGTGACATCAAATGACTAGTTACATCACTGCGCTTCAGAGATCTCAGAGCCATCTAATTTTGATATATTTTAATAAAACATTTTTAGACTTTCTAAATTCATTTTAACTGATTGTCAGTAAGTCTACTGATGATTATTAACCGTTTGAGATCCCATAGAACGCTCTAGTTTATCTTATCAAGTATTATTTCTGCAGGGTATGTGTTACATTAAAACAAACATGCATCTTCTCAAAAGGAGATATGGGTGGTAGGAAACAGAAAATATGTAAAGAAAAGGAACTGACACTACCGCTGTGATATCACTTGATTATTTAATATATATTCCTATATTTGTTTTTCATATGTTTGTATCTTGTTGGATTCATTTTATGTCCATGTAGCTTTGTCATTCGTCAAGTACATATTAAAAATACATCTTTCATATCCTAGCTTCTCTGCAGACTCAACGAGCGTCATAACATACAGTCAAAATAGCTAGAATCGCTTTAAGAAATGTGTTACAGTCCAGACGCATCCAAACTCGTAAGCGTCAGTGAGATACAAGTACAACGCACAATACTTAGTTCCGTATCCCTGTTAGCGGCGATAATGCGAGACTTCACTTCCCAGCATACACCATTGCGTTTCATTGACATGACGTCATTGCGTCGCGTCCGGACCGGAAGTTTAGCGTGTTAATGTGAAGCGGTGACACAGGGAAATCGGGAAAATGGAGGAGATCGGGATTATCATAGAAAAAGGGAGTGGACAGGTATGGCTTGCAGCCACTGTGTTTTTGTAAATATTACATTTTGCCCACATCTGTAATATACATGTTTTGCTTACCTATAGAGAAGAGATGCACACGTTCTGTTGTTGATATACTACTACAGTAATAAACTCCAATATCCTTGGTCTCTATGTGGTTCTGTGTTTGTATGTACGTGACAAGCAGTTGCATAATGCAGAGAGGGCGACAGTGTAATCTCTGTCTTCATACATTCTTCTGGTATATCGTGTATATTCGTTTAGTTGTTACCTTCCTAATTATATTATGATAATCACCGGGGATGTTTATCATAATATGAATCAGAAGCCTCCAACATTTTCTTTAACGAGACTTACTTTTAATCACTGAAACGTACTGACTATTCTAAATTAATTTGTAACTGTGCGTATTAAACCATCTCCAAATGTGCTCTTGACTACTCTTCAGTTCTTCCCACACCTTCCAATAACAAAATGCTGAATAGAAAACAAGTTTGCTTTAACAGCTCAAGGATAACCTTTTGCTACAAGTATAATAAAAATATAATCAATTTTCACTATAGAATACAAAATCTGTGGTTCAACAGTGAGCCATAGATTTTTTTGATAGTGCCTTTCTGTCCTTAATAATACTACCCATGTTATTATGCATGTTAAATGTTATTAGAGTGGTTTATTAAATCATTTAATGAATACTAGCAATGTTGGATGGCATTGCCTGTCATGTTATGACAGTTAGCCGTGCATCTGGCAAATCTACAGACAAAGATACACACAGACACGCATGAACACACACAGAGTGGGACATAAACACAGTGATAGACAGACACACATGGAACACACAACATACACATGAAGACATACAGAAACGCACACACATGCAGTGACATACAGAAACAGTGAGATACAGATGCAGTGTACAACATGGAGACACATATATGTCTGTCTGTGTGTTACATATGCGTGTGTGCATCAGTGTCTGTATATTTCAGGAACAACGATCATAACATGTTAAGAGTCTGTGTGAACAGTGTGCAACTATATGAGGAGTTGTTGCTCAGGGATAATAAATCCAGTGAAAGTCCAGTTCTGTCATCCCCAGCTGCTATATTTACTTAAGTCAGAGACTGTCAGTTGTAAATCTGTAGTGGTTGGTCCGAGACACCGATATTGAAACACTGGCCCGGGCCGTGCTTTTAGGCAGTAGTAGGGGAGGGTGGGGGGAGAAAGATGATTTATTATTAGTAAGAAGCAATGCCTCGTATAGAAGTCGGACAGCGATTTCACCCTTAACCCTTTCAGTGACAGAGGGGTAAGAATGCATTGCATAGCAATGTATTGGTAAGTCCTATGTGAGTGAAAGGGTTAATGTCACGGCATAACCCCTTGTCCTCCTGAAGTGCTGCAGTCTGTCCAAATTTTTCCTCTTATAATGTTAATGGGGAAGGGTGTGCTCCATTAATATTATGAGAGGCATGATGGGGACAAACTGCTGGAGTGGCCTCAATGTACCGTGTCGTAGGTGCTGGGGACATTGGCAAGCAGACAGCTTACATAAAATAGAATTATATGAGCGTCCAACAGGCAGCAGTTGTTTTTAATGTATTTTAGCTAAGTGAATAGGTAACAGAGTTATCATTAGGATTGTGTGTTTATGACCTCCTGTTGGAGGAATAGAATATCAAAGAAGTTGTTGCAGAGTGTCACAGTGATAGTGGAGCGGTGGTAGCTGTGTGGCACTGAAACAGTTGTTGCAAAAATGAAAAGCGACTTGTTTGTACGTTAAAAATCCTGATTGAATCTTTCAAGAGAAACTGTAGCACATGAATAAGTCATTCTTCATTTCTGTAACAACCCTTTTAGGTGTGACAGACCTAAGAGGTGCAAAAAACACAAAACAGAAGACGCTCCTAGTGCAATAACGTCTTGATATCGCTTTGATTCACCAACCCTCCACCATTACTGGAAATGTACTCACAGAATGATATGCCCAACTTAACACTTATGTGCTAGCTTGAAACACAAGCTTTAGGGGTATTCTCACTGTCCCCACAACAGCGTCACTTCTCCGGGCAGCTCCCCAATACAACTCACCAAACATGGTAGCATGTAAAGACAAAAGAACAAACGAGGGCACTGAATGGTGCCTGTTATCTTTTTATACAGAAGTGAAAATATCTATGGTCAAAATGATACTCACAAAACTTTTGGTTGTGAGGGAGCTTATGCTCAAACACAACAATCAGGCTTACAGAGAAATTATCCTGTCTCTGTCCAAGCGACCTTAGTACTTGATTGAGAGGTCCAAGAATATGCCGCTTATGTCTTAATGTTGATTTTAATTATTATTAAAATGTTCTTTAAACAAAAATAATACAAATAATTTTCAGTGACAAAATGAAAACCATTAAAATCACTAACTGAATACGATGACGTTTTGTGGTTCCTCGACCACTTTTTCAAATCGATTCCAGCCAAAAAGACAAAGCAGCATGTAAGCACAGTTTAAATCCCCTCCCTCAACCTCTGATTGGATAAAAAGAGTACCTTTGAATTGGTCCAAGCAGTGTAATAAATTAGCAATCAGCACCAATAAATCCTATAAAAAATCTTCATAGCATTTAACTCAACCTAATTCAATATTTCTTAGTTTGATTAAATTACAATAAAACCTTAAATAAATTTAAATTTAGAAACTGGAAGTATAACGTTTTCGATCATGAAACAGGAAGTCTTATTTGATTATACCTACCGTTATAAACCGGACTGGTTCGATAGATAAATCAAGCATATCTCAATGTGAGAACAAATATATAATATTATCAGACTCAATCCCAAACCTAAATATGTAATTAAATATTCTGAATAACTTGCCTCACAAGATGTTAACATGTATAATACCTCAATGGAGCCCCTTGCAGTATATTTAAAAAATGAGATGCTCATGCTCTAAAATCTGCTGGAGTGCACAAAGACGGTGTTGTGGTTCATCCACAATCCACACTGATGGTGCACTCAAAACCCTCCCAGATCGCTTGCTCCACCCACCAGTGAATCATTCCAATCGGCTGACTAATAATTAAAAGACAGCCCAACCATCCAATGTGCTCAAGCAGACGTCGTAGCACATGAAACGTCTGTATCGGACTCAATCCCGAACCTAAATATGTGATTCAATATTCTGAATAACCTACCTCAAAAGATGTTCGCATGTATAATGCCTCAGTGGAGCTCTTTGACCTCGGCAGTATATTTGATATACCGCCAGAACAAAAATGAGATGCACATGCTCCAAAATCTGCTGGAGTGCACAAAGATGGTGTTGTGGTTCATCCACACTGATGACACACTCGAAACCCTCCCAGATCGCTTACTCCTCCCACCAGCGAATCACTCCAGTCGGCCGGCTGATAATTAAAAGACAGCCCAACCATCCAATGCACTTAAGCAGATGTCGTAGCACAGGAATCGTCTGTCACCTAAGTCAATCAGATCGGTTACTCAATATTCAAACATCGACCCAAACACACATTGAGATCGAAACAAAGAGCAAAACAAAACCATCACCACAATATAATATCTCCAAACCTGTCTATTAAACATCCTGCATAAACCACAAAAAGACACATGACCCGATCTAACAATATCCACACATGTTACACCTTTAATGGGACCACACCACCCACAATCTCACATTACAGATAGTCTGTCTCCATGCCAGAATACATAAAAAAGGAGAACTTAAAATATGGTCTCTTTATTAATAGTCCACCATTTCACTCCAGGGGAATATTAAATAAACAAATCACACATTTGGACTACCCAAATATTAATCAATATAACCGTAAAAGTGTAGTGTGAACATGCTATAAACATGTGACCACCAACCAAACTAAAATGCTCCATTTAATGGCATTAAATCACTAAATACCTATTTCTCTATATGTGTAATTAACCTATAATGTGAAAAAAAATATGCCTGTAAACTATATATCCTACCTTAAGTGACACAATTGGTGAATTATGTGTTTAAGTATACTATGTGTGATGTAAAATTGTATGAACCATATCAAATTATGCTTACATACTGATAATATATTCCATTTGCGAAACTGCAATATACATATAATATGACACTACAATAAATGATCACTAAAAATTGTGTAAATCAAGAAAATAATGTGTAGGATGTTATAAATGAAACCGTGAAAATGTGTAGAAAATGATCTAACCTAATCTACCACACCATCTCAGTGGCCTCATTAAGTCCCCTGGGATACATGGTGTCCAATGTATAGATCCAGTAGGACTCCCTCATAATGAAATGCTGGAGTCTACTGGGCCTAGATGTCGGATGCACCCACTCTATGGTAGTCACTCTCAGAGACTCTGGATCTCCCTCATGTACCTCCGCATAGTGTCTAGAGACACTGTGTTGGAAAAATCTTTTTCTGATATTGCACCTATGTTGGCTGAACCTAGTCCTTAAACACTGAGTGGTACGTCCAACATATTGTAAATGGCATGGACAAGAAAGGAGATAAACCACATATCTTGTTGCACAGGTCATATGTGATTTGATTTGACAAATTTCTCCAGTTCTGATTGAGCTAAAAGAATAGGCTTTATCAGAAATGGATGAACAGGTTAAATGACTAGACAAACATCTGAAAACTCCCCTCATGCGTGTATGCTTGAATGGACTGTATATATTCTTTTTAACTCCTACATCACATATTCCGTTATTACTGGATATATTTTTCTTCATAACAAACTTACTAGGAGCAAGAATATTTTTGAGAGTTCTAGCTCTCCTGAATATAATCTGAGATCTATGTGGAATAATATCTTTTAACAAAGTATCATTTTGCAGAATACACCAGTGTTTAGACATTATATCTCTGATGGTTTTCCCTTGTCGATTATAGTTAATGATAAAATTCGGAAAACCGGTCTGGCTATCTGATTCTATAATTGTTTTCTTTTTTTTTCTCCAATCATTTTAGATGTAACTTGCTTGTCTACTACCATTTTACAATCTTTAGCCCTTCTATAAGAATCATCTATTAAACTCACTGGATAATTCTTTTCTAAGATTGTGTATTATAACCTTCTAATTGAGTACAATTTCTCTTGATACACCTGAATTGACTATATGGTACATTTCACAACCATGGTTTATAATGGCAACTTCGGAAATCTAGAAAGCTGTTTGTATCAACTTTCTTGAAAAATGTCCGTGTGGTGACTACCTCACGGGGTTCCCCACTCAGCTCCAGATCCAAAAACTGTATACTTTTTGAATTAATGATACACGTAAACTCTATTTCCCATGGGTTATCATTCATATATTGAGCAAAATTCTGTATCTGATATTTATCACCCCTCCACACAACCAAAATATCATCTATGTACTGGCAGTACAACACCAAGTTCGTGCCAAACGGGCAACCATGATGGATTTTAAGATGTTCAAAATAGCCCATAAAAATATGTTCGCATAACTAGGCGCGAACTTGGTGCCCATTTCTGTACCTTTAATTTGCAAATAAATCTGTTGATTAAATGTAAAATAGTTGTGTGAAAGGGTGAAATCTATTGCCTGCAAAATAAAATCAATCTGTCGTGCAGGCATCAAAGGATCCTCCATAAGAAAAAAGTGGGTAGCCTCAAGGCCACCACTATGTGGGATATTAGAATAAAGTCTGGTTACATCTAAATTAATCCAGTGGAAATCATCCTCCCATACAAAATCACAAACTAAATTCAAAACATGAGATGTATCCCGGAGGTAGGATTTGAGGCCAGCCACTCGTCTCTGCAGATGATAATCTACAAAAGAAGAGAGGTTGGAGGTAAGGGCACCTATACCTGAGATGATGGGCCTACTGGGGGGGGGATCGGAGAGAGACTTGTGTATCTTAGGAAGGTGATTATATATGTATCACATCCAAGTGTAGATATATATTTAGTCTCTCTACGATGCCCCCAGAAGGCCCCCATCTACTGCCTCATCTAACATCTTTTTAAGTTCCTTCTGGAACTCAATTGTAGGATCCATCTTTAATGGCCTATAATAAGCAGTGCCGGATAGGATCCTATTGGCCTCCTTAAGGTATTACAATTACATTGACTTGGTACAAACAAATCCATACAACATTGATTAAGTAGACATGACATGGCAATTACGGTAGGTGCTCAGGTCCTACTAGGATTAAGGCAGCCAGATTGTTTTAGCATGACTGGAAGTCACTGTAAGTGGCCTTCTAATATTTGTTTTTAATTGCAGCCTTCACTAATATGGGTATATTTTTCTTCTTACTTTTTCTGTGTATCTGTAAAAATAAAAGGAAAGTGTTAATGGCCTTAACAGAGGGTTAATATAGACATTGTACTGGTCTTCTTTTGATAAAGGAAACTGCTCTTTGGACATAGTGTTACCTATATGTTTGATTAGCTCCATCTATTTTTCCTTTCTTCTTAACATAACACACAGGCAGTTTTTAAATATGCAAACTTGATTTAAAGTGAAAGTTCCATTTTAAGCCATATTCTTAAAGTCCGAAATGGAGAAATTATTGGATAAACCAATTGCACATAGGGGAAAAAATGAGCATTTTCAACACTTCCCATCGATTTTTTTTTTTTTTTTTTTTTTATGGGACTTAAAAGCATTTGAATTTTTCAAGTCATTGCTTTTAAGATGTTAAAATCAGAATTTGTATTTATTCCACATGATGCAGTTGGCTTGCCCCTGAATTTCTCCTCTCTTGTTTTGTGCAGATTTCCCTTTATGCTTTGAGGGTTGGAAGGTGTGCAGCGCATTGCAATGCGATGTGTTGTACACCTCTCTCTGGTACTCAAGAAGGGCCGGACTGGGAAACCTGGAAAAATCCCGGTAGGCCGCCAGCACTGGGCTTCCCAGGGGCCGGCTGGGGCTTCTTAAATAAAAGTGCAATCTTTGCCAATCATCCGCGGCCGCAAGATAACAGGCGGCCGCGAGATGTGAACAACTGCCAGCCCGTCTACTGAGTGGAGGCAGACCGGGCTTAGACCCAGTGACGTCAGACGCAGAGTGGAAAGCACTGCGTCTGCACACCGGGTAGGCTGGCCGCTCCTACCTTAAACACGTGTGGTTTGTGGAGACAGACAGAGCTGAGCGGGAGGCTGAGAGCAGAGACAGAGTCAGCAGACGCCAGACACGGTCACAGGCAAGGGAGGGGGGATCAAGAGGGTTTATATAGAGGTAAGGGGGGAGAAAGGCAAAGGATGATCAATAGTGGGTAAAAGAGGCAAAAGGATGATCAATAGTGGGTAAAAGAGGCAAAAGGGGGGTCAAACAGGAGAAAAAAGTCAAAAGGAGGGGGGATCAGGATGGGAAGAAAGAGGGAAAAGTTTGGGATCAAGAGTCAAGAAGGGGAGAGACAGAGGCAAAAGGGGGATCAAGAGTTAATGAGTGGGAGAGAGGCAAAGGGGGGATCAAAAGAGAGGAAAGTGGGGGGGAGGGGAGAAAAAGGCAAAAGGAGGGGGTCAAGAGGGGGAGAGGCAAAAGGGGGGAATCCCTGTTAGCGGCGATAATGCGAGACTTCACTTCCCAGCATACACCATTGCGTTTCATTGACATGACGTCATTGCGTCGCGTCCGGACCGGAAGTTTAGCGTGTTAATGTGAAGCGGTGACACAGGGAAATCGGGAAAATGGAGGAGATCGGGATTATCATAGAAAAAGGGAGTGGACAGGTATGGCTTGCAGCCACTGTGTTTTTGTAAATATTACATTTTGCCCACATCTGTAATATACATGTTTTGCTTACCTATAGAGAAGAGATGCACACGTTCTGTTGTTGATATACTACTACAGTAATAAACTCCAATATCCTTGGTCTCTATGTGGTTCTGTGTTTGTATGTACGTGACAAGCAGTTGCATAATGCAGAGAGGGCGACAGTGTAATCTCTGTCTTCATACATTCTTCTGGTATATCGTGTATATTCGTTTAGTTGTTACCTTCCTAATTATATTATGATAATCACCGGGGATGTTTATCATAATATGAATCAGAAGCCTCCAACATTTTCTTTAACGAGACTTACTTTTAATCACTGAAACGTACTGACTATTCTAAATTAATTTGTAACTGTGCGTATTAAACCATCTCCAAATGTGCTCTTGACTACTCTTCAGTTCTTCCCACACCTTCCAATAACAAAATGCTGAATAGAAAACAAGTTTGCTTTAACAGCTCAAGGATAACCTTTTGCTACAAGTATAATAAAAATATAATCAATTTTCACTATAGAATACAAAATCTGTGGTTCAACAGTGAGCCATAGATTTTTTTGATAGTGCCTTTCTGTCCTTAATAATACTACCCATGTTATTATGCATGTTAAATGTTATTAGAGTGGTTTATTAAATCATTTAATGAATACTAGCAATGTTGGATGGCATTGCCTGTCATGTTATGACAGTTAGCCGTGCATCTGGCAAATCTACAGACAAAGATACACACAGACACGCATGAACACACACAGAGTGGGACATAAACACAGTGATAGACAGACACACATGGAACACACAACATACACATGAAGACATACAGAAACGCACACACATGCAGTGACATACAGAAACAGTGAGATACAGATGCAGTGTACAACATGGAGACACATATATGTCTGTCTGTGTGTTGCATATGCGTGTGTGCATCAGTGTCTGTATATTTCAGGAACAACGATCATAACATGTTAAGAGTCTGTGTGAACAGTGTGCAACTATATGAGGAGTTGTTGCTCAGGGATAATAAATCCAGTGAAAGTCCAGTTCTGTCATCCCCAGCTGCTATATTTACTTAAGTCAGAGACTGTCAGTTGTAAATCTGTAGTGGTTGGTCCGAGACACCGATATTGAAACACTGGCCCGGGCCGTGCTTTTAGGCAGTAGTAGGGGAGGGTGGGGGGAGAAAGATGATTTATTATTAGTAAGAAGCAATGCCTCGTATAGAAGTCGGACAGCGATTTCACCCTTAACCCTTTCAGTGACAGAGGGGTAAGAATGCATTGCATAGCAATGTATTGGTAAGTCCTATGTGAGTGAAAGGGTTAATGTCACGGCATAACCCCTTGTCCTCCTGAAGTGCTGCAGTCTGTCCAAATTTTTCCTCTTATAATGTTAATGGGGAAGGGTGTGCTCCATTAATATTATGAGAGGCATGATGGGGACAAACTGCTGGAGTGGCCTCAATGTACCGTGTCGTAGGTGCTGGGGACATTGGCAAGCAGACAGCTTACATAAAATAGAATTATATGAGCGTCCAACAGGCAGCAGTTGTTTTTAATGTATTTTAGCTAAGTGAATAGGTAACAGAGTTATCATTAGGATTGTGTGTTTATGACCTCCTGTTGGAGGAATAGAATATCAAAGAAGTTGTTGCAGAGTGTCACAGTGATAGTGGAGCGGTGGTAGCTGTGTGGCACTGAAACAGTTGTTGCAAAAATGAAAAGCGACTTGTTTGTACGTTAAAAATCCTGATTGAATCTTTCAAGAGAAACTGTAGCACATGAATAAGTCATTCTTCATTTCTGTAACAACCCTTTTAGGTGTGACAGACCTAAGAGGTGCAAAAAACACAAAACAGAAGACGCTCCTAGTGCAATAACGTCTTGATATCGCTTTGATTCACCAACCCTCCACCATTACTGGAAATGTACTCACAGAATGATATGCCCAACTTAACACTTATGTGCTAGCTTGAAACACAAGCTTTAGGGGTATTCTCACTGTCCCCACAACAGCGTCACTTCTCCGGGCAGCTCCCCAATACAACTCACCAAACATGGTAGCATGTAAAGACAAAAGAACAAACGAGGGCACTGAATGGTGCCTGTTATCTTTTTATACAGAAGTGAAAATATCTATGGTCAAAATGATACTCACAAAACTTTTGGTTGTGAGGGAGCTTATGCTCAAACACAACAATCAGGCTTACAGAGAAATTATCCTGTCTCTGTCCAAGCGACCTTAGTACTTGATTGAGAGGTCCAAGAATATGCCGCTTATGTCTTAATGTTGATTTTAATTATTATTAAAATGTTCTTTAAACAAAAATAATACAAATAATTTTCAGTGACAAAATGAAAACCATTAAAATCACTAACTGAATACGATGACGTTTTGTGGTTCCTCGACCACTTTTTCAAATCGATTCCAGCCAAAAAGACAAAGCAGCATGTAAGCACAGTTTAAATCCCCTCCCTCAACCTCTGATTGGATAAAAAGAGTACCTTTGAATTGGTCCAAGCAGTGTAATAAATTAGCAATCAGCACCAATAAATCCTATAAAAAATCTTCATAGCATTTAACTCAACCTAATTCAATATTTCTTAGTTTGATTAAATTACAATAAAACCTTAAATAAATTTAAATTTAGAAACTGGAAGTATAACGTTTTCGATCATGAAACAGGAAGTCTTATTTGATTATACCTACCGTTATAAACCGGACTGGTTCGATAGATAAATCAAGCATATCTCAATGTGAGAACAAATATATAATATTATCAGACTCAATCCCAAACCTAAATATGTAATTAAATATTCTGAATAACTTGCCTCACAAGATGTTAACATGTATAATACCTCAATGGAGCCCCTTGCAGTATATTTAAAAAATGAGATGCTCATGCTCTAAAATCTGCTGGAGTGCACAAAGACGGTGTTGTGGTTCATCCACAATCCACACTGATGGTGCACTCAAAACCCTCCCAGATCGCTTGCTCCACCCACCAGTGAATCATTCCAATCGGCTGACTAATAATTAAAAGACAGCCCAACCATCCAATGTGCTCAAGCAGACGTCGTAGCACATGAAACGTCTGTATCGGACTCAATCCCGAACCTAAATATGTGATTCAATATTCTGAATAACCTACCTCAAAAGATGTTAGCATGTATAATGCCTCAGTGGAGCTCTTTGACCTCGGCAGTATATTTGATATACCGCCAGAACAAAAATGAGATGCACATGCTCCAAAATCTGCTGGAGTGCACAAAGATGGTGTTGTGGTTCATCCACACTGATGACACACTCGAAACCCTCCCAGATCGCTTACTCCTCCCACCAGCGAATCACTCCAGTCGGCCGGCTGATAATTAAAAGACAGCCCAACCATCCAATGCACTTAAGCAGATGTCGTAGCACAGGAATCGTCTGTCACCTAAGTCAATCAGATCGGTTACTCAATATTCAAACATCGACCCAAACACACATTGAGATCGAAACAAAGAGCAAAACAAAACCATCACCACAATATAATATCTCCAAACCTGTCTATTAAACATCCTGCATAAACCACAAAAAGACACATGACCCGATCTAACAATATCCACACATGTTACACCTTTAATGGGACCACACCACCCACAATCTCACATTACAGATAGTCTGTCTCCATGCCAGAATACATAAAAAAGGAGAACTTAAAATATGGTCTCTTTATTAATAGTCCACCATTTCACTCCAGGGGAATATTAAATAAACAAATCACACATTTGGACTACCCAAATATTAATCAATATAACCGTAAAAGTGTAGTGTGAACATGCTATAAACATGTGACCACCAACCAAACTAAAATGCTCCATTTAATGGCATTAAATCACTAAATACCTATTTCTCTATATGTGTAATTAACCTATAATGTGAAAAAAAATATGCCTGTAAACTATATATCCTACCTTAAGTGACACAATTGGTGAATTATGTGTTTAAGTATACTATGTGTGATGTAAAATTGTATGAACCATATCAAATTATGCTTACATACTGATAATATATTCCATTTGCGAAACTGCAATATACATATAATATGACACTACAATAAATGATCACTAAAAATTGTGTAAATCAAGAAAATAATGTGTAGGATGTTATAAATGAAACCGTGAAAATGTGTAGAAAATGATCTAACCTAATCTACCACACCATCTCAGTGGCCTCATTAAGTCCCCTGGGATACATGGTGTCCAATGTATAGATCCAGTAGGACTCCCTCATAATGAAATGCTGGAGTCTACTGGGCCTAGATGTCGGATGCACCCACTCTATGGTAGTCACTCTCAGAGACTCTGGATCTCCCTCATGTACCTCCGCATAGTGTCTAGAGACACTGTGTTGGAAAAATCTTTTTCTGATATTGCACCTATGTTGGCTGAACCTAGTCCTTAAACACTGAGTGGTACGTCCAACATATTGTAAATGGCATGGACAAGAAAGGAGATAAACCACATATCTTGTTGCACAGGTCATATGTGATTTGATTTGACAAATTTCTCCAGTTCTGATTGAGCTAAAAGAATAGGCTTTATCAGAAATGGATGAACAGGTTAAATGACTAGACAAACATCTGAAAACTCCCCTCATGCGTGTATGCTTGAATGGACTGTATATATTCTTTTTAACTCCTACATCACATATTCCGTTATTACTGGATATATTTTTCTTCATAACAAACTTACTAGGAGCAAGAATATTTTTGAGAGTTCTAGCTCTCCTGAATATAATCTGAGATCTATGTGGAATAATATCTTTTAACAAAGTATCATTTTGCAGAATACACCAGTGTTTAGACATTATATCTCTGATGGTTTTCCCTTGTCGATTATAGTTAATGATAAAATTCGGAAAACCGGTCTGGCTATCTGATTCTATAATTGTTTTCTTTTTTTTTCTCCAATCATTTTAGATGTAACTTGCTTGTCTACTACCATTTTACAATCTTTAGCCCTTCTATAAGAATCATCTATTAAACTCACTGGATAATTCTTTTCTAAGATTGTGTATTATAACCTTCTAATTGAGTACAATTTCTCTTGATACACCTGAATTGACTATATGGTACATTTCACAACCATGGTTTATAATGGCAACTTCGGAAATCTAGAAAGCTGTTTGTATCAACTTTCTTGAAAAATGTCCGTGTGGTGACTACCTCACGGGGTTCCCCACTCAGCTCCAGATCCAAAAACTGTATACTTTTTGAATTAATGATACACGTAAACTCTATTTCCCATGGGTTATCATTCATATATTGAGCAAAATTCTGTATCTGATATTTATCACCCCTCCACACAACCAAAATATCATCTATGTACTGGCAGTACAACACCAAGTTCGTGCCAAACGGGCAACCATGATGGATTTTAAGATGTTCAAAATAGCCCATAAAAATATGTTCGCATAACTAGGCGCGAACTTGGTGCCCATTTCTGTACCTTTAATTTGCAAATAAATCTGTTGATTAAATGTAAAATAGTTGTGTGAAAGGGTGAAATCTATTGCCTGCAAAATAAAATCAATCTGTCGTGCAGGCATCAAAGGATCCTCCATAAGAAAAAAGTGGGTAGCCTCAAGGCCACCACTATGTGGGATATTAGAATAAAGTCTGGTTACATCTAAATTAATCCAGTGGAAATCATCCTCCCATACAAAATCACAAACTAAATTCAAAACATGAGATGTATCCCGGAGGTAGGATTTGAGGCCAGCCACTCGTCTCTGCAGATGATAATCTACAAAAGAAGAGAGGTTGGAGGTAAGGGCACCTATACCTGAGATGATGGGCCTACTGGGGGGGGGATCGGAGAGAGACTTGTGTATCTTAGGAAGGTGATTATATATGTATCACATCCAAGTGTAGATATATATTTAGTCTCTCTACGATGCCCCCAGAAGGCCCCCATCTACTGCCTCATCTAACATCTTTTTAAGTTCCTTCTGGAACTCAATTGTAGGATCCATCTTTAATGGCCTATAATAAGCAGTGCCGGATAGGATCCTATTGGCCTCCTTAAGGTATTACAATTACATTGACTTGGTACAAACAAATCCATACAACATTGATTAAGTAGACATGACATGGCAATTACGGTAGGTGCTCAGGTCCTACTAGGATTAAGGCAGCCAGATTGTTTTAGCATGACTGGAAGTCACTGTAAGTGGCCTTCTAATATTTGTTTTTAATTGCAGCCTTCACTAATATGGGTATATTTTTCTTCTTACTTTTTCTGTGTATCTGTAAAAATAAAAGGAAAGTGTTAATGGCCTTAACAGAGGGTTAATATAGACATTGTACTGGTCTTCTTTTGATAAAGGAAACTGCTCTTTGGACATAGTGTTACCTATATGTTTGATTAGCTCCATCTATTTTTCCTTTCTTCTTAACATAACACACAGGCAGTTTTTAAATATGCAAACTTGATTTAAAGTGAAAGTTCCATTTTAAGCCATATTCTTAAAGTCCGAAATGGAGAAATTATTGGATAAACCAATTGCACATAGGGGAAAAAATGAGCATTTTCAACACTTCCCATCGATTTTTTTTTTTTTTTTTTTTTTATGGGACTTAAAAGCATTTGAATTTTTCAAGTCATTGCTTTTAAGATGTTAAAATCAGAATTTGTATTTATTCCACATGATGCAGTTGGCTTGCCCCTGAATTTCTCCTCTCTTGTTTTGTGCAGATTTCCCTTTATGCTTTGAGGGTTGGAAGGTGTGCAGCGCATTGCAATGCGATGTGTTGTACACCTCTCTCTGGTACTCAAGAAGGGCCGGACTGGGAAACCTGGAAAAATCCCGGTAGGCCGCCAGCACTGGGCTTCCCAGGGGCCGGCTGGGGCTTCTTAAATAAAAGTGCAATCTTTGCCAATCATCCGCGGCCGCAAGATAACAGGCGGCCGCGAGATGTGAACAACTGCCAGCCCGTCTACTGAGTGGAGGCAGACCGGGCTTAGACCCAGTGATGTCAGACGCAGAGTGGAAAGCACTGCGTCTGCACACCGGGTAGGCTGGCCGCTCCTACCTTAAACACGTGTGGTTTGTGGAGACAGACAGAGCTGAGCGGGAGGCTGAGAGCAGAGACAGAGTCAGCAGACGCCAGACACGGTCACAGGCAAGGGAGGGGGGATCAAGAGGGTTTATATAGAGGTAAGGGGGGAGAAAGGCAAAGGATGATCAATAGTGGGTAAAAGAGGCAAAAGGATGATCAATAGTGGGTAAAAGAGGCAAAAGGGGGGTCAAACAGGAGAAAAAAGTCAAAAGGAGGGGGGATCAGGATGGGAAGAAAGAGGGAAAAGTTTGGGATCAAGAGTCAAGAAGGGGAGAGACAGAGGCAAAAGGGGGATCAAGAGTTAATGAGTGGGAGAGAGGCAAAGGGGGGATCAAAAGAGAGGAAAGTGGGGGGGAGGGGAGAAAAAGGCAAAAGGAGGGGGTCAAGAGGGGGAGAGGCAAAAGGGGGGAATCAGGAAAGGGGGAGAGAGGCAAAAGGGGGATGAAGACAAGAGTCAAGGCTGGATTAAGGCAAAAGGGGGATCAAGAGGAGGAGAATGGCGAAAGAAAAATCAAGAGAGGTAAAGAGAGGCAACTTGACAAGAGGGGGAATCAAGACCGGGTGAAAGAGGCAGAGGGGGGTCAAGAGTGGGGAAAAAAGAGGCAAATGGAGGGGGGATCATGAGGCGAAAGGAGGCAGGGACCAAGAGGCAAAAGAAGGGGGGATCAGGTGGGGGAGAAAGAGGCAAGAAGGGGAGCGAGGCAAAAGGGGGGGGGATCAAGAGTCAAGGAAGGAGTGAAAGGGGGATCAAAAGGGTGAGAGGCAAAAGGAGGGGGCTCAAGAGTCAAGAGGGGGAGAACGAAGCAAATGGTGGGAATGAAGAGTGGGAGAAAGAGGGGAATCAAGAGTCAAGAGGTGGTGTGTGTGTATGTATATATATATATATATATGTATGTGTGTGTGTGTGTGTGTGTGTATATATATATATATATACTCTTTATTACTCTGGTGGTGACATATAAATCTATTGTTCTGGTGGTGGCATTCAGATGTCTTTTAAAATGCATGTTTTCTCCTTTTATAAACAAGAAAAAAATGCCATTATGCTATGGGGCCAGTATAATGACGCAATGCTATGACCTTGGTCAGCAATTTTTTCCAGGGCTGGTTTTTATTCCCAGTCCGGCCCTGTACTCAAGGGGTTAACTATAGATTGCCTTGCACACAAAGTTGTGGCCTTGTTTTTCTAATCATATCTGTAAGTTCAAGAGGCCTGTAACAAACTGTTCTCAGTAACAGTCCAGTTAGATAGCAGTTGACCAGCTTAATGTCCTTGTGGTGTTCTCTGCTCATAGAAGAATGATTGCAGGGTTGTATAGTTGACGGCTGGTGCTTTTTCAAGACAGTCCTTAGATCTCCTTCATCAGGTTTGCTCTGCTACATGTTTTATGTGTAATTTTATTTTTCTTTCCCTCTCTGACTCAGGATGAAGCACCCTCCCTGGTTGCTTCACGGCCACTTACAGCTCTCTCCTTCCTTGGCCCAGAACCAGAGGACTTGGAGGATTTATATAGTCGTTATAAGGTGAGCGCTTTCTATGAACACTGTAGGTTTCCTGTGTAAACTAACTTCTCTTTTATCTCTGCGTGTGTTATTCTTATTATACACTGACAGTTCACTTGCATTCACTCTTCTTCAAGCCAACTAAAACTTTCTCTGTATCAGTTAGATCACAGCTTTCCCATTACCAGTGACATTCCCCCTGACTCTCAACGGGTTAAATGAACATCCCCCATCTACTCCATCTTATCTTAACTTGTGCAGAAAAACCTAATAATCGCTGTGAATCAATTCTGCAAGGGTTGGTTCCCCCAAATTAATCTATAATTAGTAATAGAGGCAAGCATGATTCTTTTTGCAGGACTTAAGGACCCCCCCACTCCTCACAGTGAAGGTTTATTGGGAATCCATCAGTGGGAGGACTTTGGGATCCAGGATTCCTGCAGCATAGAATTATGTTTATCTCCAATATCTTCTCCTTTGACACTCAAAGGTTAATTTTTTAACTATTACATACACATTATTCTAGAACAGCAAGCTAGTTGAAGACGATACATTCTATGTACTTCTGGTCTTGCTAGTTGAGTCCAGTATCAAACAGTACACTCCATCTACAGCTTCTTTGGTGCTTGGAGAGTGTTAGTGAAGGTAGAACCATATGATGTGCTCATCAGTTGTGCATTGGTCTCTTTATGATGATGTCATTGTGTCTGTGCTACAGAAGCTGCAGCAGGAACTGGAGTTTCTAGAGGTGCAGGAAGAGTATATAAAGGACGAACAGAAAAACCTAAAGAAGGAATTTCTGCATGCACAAGAGGAGGTGAAACGAATACAGAGCATTCCCCTGGTTATTGGGCAGTTCCTGGAGGCAGTGGATCAGAACACTGCTATTGTGGGCTCAACTACAGGTTATTATTTATAAAGTATAAACTTTGTGGTTTGGGTAGCAACCATAAAATAAAAAGCAGTCTAAACCAAAATGGTATCCTTTTAAATGGTCGCACGTGAAAGAGTATGCAACCAAATGTTAGACTTACATGTCACCTGGATGAAAATGTCGACATGAGAATCTCGCACTGCATGGCTGCGTGAGATTCACGTGTCTGTTATTAAAAGGTTGCATGAAATTACAGGAAGGACAGTACTGTTTAACCCTTTTCGCCCAATACCTATCATTCTGCCCCGGCTGGTCATGTGTCATGTAGAAAATATTAATTTTGTCCTCAGCAAAGCTGTCATTGCCACTGCGACACTGGAATATGAAAAACATTGAGCTGCCCCGGTGCTTTAACTACCGTGATTAGCGCAGCGGCAGCATGATGGGATAGAGAATGTCAGAGGTTTAGAGAGATGAGCTCTATCCCATCATGCTGCCCCGGCGCTATTCACAGTAGTTAAAGTGCCGGGGTGGCATGATGATTTTCATATTCCAGTGTTGTTGTGACAGCTTTGCTGAGGACAAAATTAATATTTTCTGCAAGACACCTGCAACCAGCCGGGGCAGCATGATAGGTATTGGGAGAAAAGGGTTAAACAGTACTGCCGGCTCTCCTTCTGTAATTTCCTGTTTTCATGCAACCTTTTAATAACCAGCATGAGAATCTCACGCTGTTATGCAGTGCGAGATTCTCATGTCGACATTTTCATCCACGCGATATGGTAAGTCTATTATTTGGTCGCACGCTGTTTCACAAGCGACCATTTAAAAGTAAACCAACCAAAATTATCCTATATAATAATTCACTATGATGTTTGTCAGAAGCCATCATGCGCAGTAGAGATTGCCCTAACACACAGAATGCTGGGAGCATTCTGTGCTTTCAGGCAGTCTCTACAGTACATTACTATGTTGGCGGCAATTCAGGGGCAAACCAACTGCAAATTAGGAGATAAATAGAAATCCCCCATTGAGTTAAAGGGGTCTTTTAAGACCATGAATTCGAGAAAGGTCTCTGTTTCATTGTATAATCATGCTTTGGAGACATATTTACCATTCAAGGGTTTAAATGCCAGATTAATTCAATGGGGATTTTTATTTGTTCCCTATGGTATGATTGGTTTGTTCCAGAAGTCTCCAGTTCTTCATAACACATTACTCACTCACCACGCTAAGGATGCTCAATTCTTGAGGAAATCAACTGCACCATAGAGAGGAAACTAAAATTCCACTAATTCACATCGGTTTAAATGGGGCTTTTACTCCCTATAATGCTAGTGAGATTTGCAGTGCAATTTTCTCAGTGTATTGGAGACCTAGCTATCATTCAAGGTGGTAAAAGCCTGTTTTAAATCAATGGATAAGTTTATTCTTCCTCTCTGATGCAGTTGATTTATTTCAGAATTGCACTTTTTTAGCATGTTGCGTACGACCCGTAGTCAGTCATTCATAAAGCTAATAAAGTGCATGTTTGAGGCAAACCTACTTCCACCGTAGGGGATAATCAACAATTCCCATAGCTATAAATTTGGGCTTTAAAGGGGCCCTATCACCTAAAAAGCAAATTGATTTTTTTTAAAGAGATTTCAAAGTCATCTGTATGTTATAGCCATGTTTTATTTAGAAAACTAGTTTGAGTTATTTGCATTTAGGGACCCTGCTAATGAAGGCATACAGTGCAGTCACTTCCTGTCTTATCCCTGTATTACCTCCCCCACTGACACTGCTTGACAGTGCATTGTCCACATCCCAAATGAAGGACTAAGACAGGAAGTGCTTGCACAGCATGCCATAATTACCCTAATATATAAATAACTCGTTTTTCTAAATAAAATAAAGTGTAATACAACATATAGATGATTTGGAAAGTTGTTTCAGAATCACCAAAGTTGTTTATAGGTGATAAAGTTTATCTCCTTGAATACCACAGGTTTCCAGCATGTTGCAATGCAATGTGTTGGAGGCCTCTTACATTCAAGGAGTTAAAAGGCCAATTTTAATTCTATGTGGATCCTTATTTGTTTTCTGCAGTTGGTTTGCCCCAGAATTGTTACTCTATTCTCTCTGTCTGACTTCATAGTATTAAAAGAAACAGAGATGTCCAAAAGAATCAGAAGGGAAACAATTGTGTATCTTTTGCTAATAACAAAAATAGCCCATTTGGTGTATTATGACTAGAAATGTATTTTTTAAGCATTAAGTACAAATATATGCTCTTGAATGAACAAACACTTCCCAATGACAATAAAGGTCTTTGTCTCAGTTGAGCATACGTATCAAATAAAAGCAGAGCAATACTGGAGTTATGTAACAATAATAATCATTCTTCTATAAATCTTTAAGGACTATGAACCTCAACCATGTCCCGACTCCATCAAGCAACAGATGAACTCCTTCCTATAGACAGAGAGCCAATTTATGACACCTACATGCATAAGATATCTTAGATCTAGAACAGTTCTTTTAAATCTTATGAAATCTTGGAGGGTAATAAAACCAGCCCTTCTGGAAAAAGCACAGTCCCACTTTGCTTAACTGTCTCGGGCTATAAAAAAAAAAAAAAAAAAAGTACCAATATTTTTCTGCCCCATTTACTAAACACATTTTAGGTTCATTCCCTCAGGTAACCACTTTGTGACACAAGCTGTACAGCAGAGGCATCTTAACTAAAAGGGGTGCATTTGTGCTGAGATCAAGGGGCCCCATCTGCCCTAGTGTCCAATAGGTTTTAGTTTTGTATCTTTGAAAATATTTTTGTGTTGGGGTGTCAAAAAATATATATTTTTTTTTGCACTGGGCACCTCCATTGCCACTGCACTAGAGGAGCACACAACCATCCTGCACAGGGAGGGGAAGGGCATTTCCCTCTCTGTGCTACATACCACCCAGTCTCCCACCTGAATGTTGGTGTGAAGCTGTTTGCATTCTTTGGTAGCCTACGGAATCAAAAATTCTCTTTAGTATATGGTGGGAATATATGGAAGCAATTCTGCACAAAATGAACTTTAACCCTCTTATAATGAAATCTTTTATGGCTCTTTATTGTTCTACCAGTGCTAGAGTGAAGGAACGATGGTTTAATGACCCCTTCCTGATCTACAGTAACACTTGCCCTAGTAATATTTATTATTGCTCTTGAGTCCTTATTAAATGCAATCCAAGATTCCTCTGGAGTATTAGGTATAAATATACATCCTAGAATGTTCAAACTTGCTTGCTTTTCAGATAATTATCTGCTGTTAATGACAAATTCCTCTAATTTTCTAGGCCGTATAACGTCCATACTTGACCAATGTAACATAATTTAACAAAATCATAAATCTTGTATATTAATGTAGACCCATCTATGCTACCTTCTTTGAAGAGTTCTTTCCCCTAGACATGAAAAAAGGCAAATTCAAATATCTAGGAATGTACATAATTCCAAACACCTCTGATCTTTTTAAAGCACATTTGCTCCAAATACTAGACTACATTACTAAACATCAAGACAGCTGTAAAAAGTTAATCTCCTGGATTGATGCATTAATATAGTCAAAAGCCAGTACCCCCTATATTTCTATATTAATTCCAAACCCTACTTATAGAGAATTATATTTTGGAATAAGTCTAAAGGATGGTTAATTCCTTTGTTTGGACTCATACTTGACCTAGCGTGAGTAGGAAAGTTCTTACTTGAAACAAGAGACTAGGATGTGTTGGACTGCCCAATATTAACGCATATTACAAAGTATATTTTCTAAAATGTAAGTATCCTATATCTACAATATATTTGAAGGATTGGGTTCCCATAGTTTTGGCTGATTGATCCACCTGGTGGTAATCTTGAGCAACTTCTGTAGATTCAGAATAAAAGTGTTCCCATTTCTTGTAGATGTAACAATTCTAGGCATGGGCTTACAGAAATGGCACTCCAGCTGTTATAAACCTGATTGATTTCCTACCTATCCTCTCTTTTCTGTATACTTATAATCTGGAGTTTCTGCCCATACTCTGGGCTTAATTATTTATCAGGTGTGTGCAGAATGGACTTTTTAGGATTCTTTATTGATAAAAATGGCATTTTCCTATTTCAATATTTAGATAGAAATTGTAACTCACTCCCCAAAGACAGTCAGCAGTATAGGAAGATTCACCGCTATGTTACTATAATCCTGCACTTCAGACCTTTAAATCAGAGCTATCCAAGTTCACTCCTCAAGGGCCACCAACATTCCAGGATGTAAGGATTTCCCTGATTAAGCACAGGTGAGTCGGTCAAAATGAACGAGTCACTGATTAACTCACCTGTGCTTAATCAGGGAAATCCTTACATCCTGGCCTGTTGGTGGCCCTTGAGGACTGAACTTGGATAGCCCTGCTTTAGACAAAAGGTAGCTCCATTTATAGCCACTTTTGTAAATTAAAATGTAAATACAAGGATTCTATTGAAATTTTGCAAATTAGTTTCCTTCTCCTAGCCCAATATTATACTTAGTTTCATGCATACGTGGAAGAGGGAACTGAATCGTACCTTTTTAACAAAGCAGTGGCATAACACTTTATTATACTACTTTATCATTCCCAGAGAGCTGTATTTCAGTGAAATGGTGTATAAGTTCTTTACTTGGTTGTATGGAACCCCAGTTGCACAAGCTAAAATATTCCCAAACTGCCCAAGCATTTGTTGGAGATGTGCATTAGAAGATGGTTCAATATTCCGCATATGGTGGAAGTACTCCAAAATTTGCTCCTTTTGGGAGAATGATTAACATACCCCTACCCTTGGGTTTTTCACTAATCCATTTTGATTTTACAGCGGACAAAATTTCTCAAAAGAAGGCATTGTTGCAGATGGCTATACTGTTGGAGTATGGACGCAACTTGCTGAGGCTCCTCATTCTCAGCCGACTAACTTCACTATTATCAGTGAAACTATTGCCTTTAAACTTTGACTTTTCTTGGAGTACTTCCTCCCTTTCCTTCTTGGGGGTTCATATCCCTGCCTCTCCTTCGGCTATCTATACTGCTAATTACACACCCTTACTTAAGACTCTTCATAAAGACCTGGTCTTCCTACTGAATTTTGTGGTTTGGAAGTATTTATGCAGTGAAGATGACCTTATTGCCCAGAATTCTGTACCTTTTTAGATCTCTGGCCATTCTCCCTAACTGCCATGATATACAGTCGCTTTAACACCATATATTTACATTTATCTGGGCCTCTGGGAAATCTCGTCTGAGTGCGGAACTCCTGCGTAAAAACAAATCTGTAGGGGATCTGTCGGTACCCCATTTATGGTCATACTATAAGGCTGCTCAATTCGCAATGGCATCTCGTCTCCATTTCTCGTATAACACCCCTCGCTGGGTTGACTTGGAGATAGCAGTAAACCATTTCCTGCCCGCAGCTGATCTTCTGTGGTTACCGCCCCAGATCCTCCCTGTTTCCAGGGCGAGTTCGCCCTTATTACATACTTTGGGTCTGTGCCATCGCCATCGGGTTCCTGATTGCCTTCAGACATTATCCTCTCGTATGTGTCCCCTATTCTATAACAGTGATTTTCCTCCGGGGCGTTCCCCGGATCATTTTTTATGGTGGCGGTGCATGGGCATTACAAGGGTGTCTGATTGATTTATTCTTTGTTAATACGCTGCTTTCATGGGAACAATTCTGGGATAAATATCAGGTTCCCCCACAAGAATTCTTTAGATTTCTCCAGGGCCATCATTTCATTCGTTCTTCAAGAACACTGTCCCGTCTGCTAGAACTGTCTTCGAACATATTTGCTCCACCTCCCTTCCTTCAAAGGGAGTAATATCTAAGCTGTATTCCCACTTTGTGGCACTCTCCTACCCCCGGCCCCCAACTTACCATGTCAAATGGGAGGCAGATCTTGGTGAGACTCTGGAAAATAAGGAGTGGACTGACTTTATGGTGAACATGAATGGCTTGACTCCCTGCACTTGAATGCACGAAAATGCCTTTAAAGTCCTGGCTCGATGGCACTACTGCCCAGCTAGATTGGTGTTTCGGGTATGCGCTATGGCTCGGTGCCATGTTTCCTATCATTGGAAGTCCTTGCTGATCTAGATGATCGTATTTGGAATTTGATTTGTATGGAAAAGATGACAGCGTATTTGCGTAACTCCCCTTCTTCATACCTCCGTATTTGTACACCCTGGATTGAGTCTATATCGCCTCCCGCGTTTCACTGCAACCTGCTTCTCCTCTGAATCAGTGGAATGTTCTGGTCCTGGTCCATCCTAGGTGTCTGTCTGTCTTGTTCCCTACCCCCCTTTGCCTTCGTTTCCCTTTTTTTTTTTAATTCAAACACCTGGCTCTGCTGAAGAGCCGCCTTGAGTCGGTCGACACGCATCTCCTGCTGTCAGCTTTACAGCTGACATCAGGGAAAGTGGGGGGGGGGGCTTGAGAGATGGGTCTGAGATCATTTTAGTTTATTTTTGTAATAGCTGCAATATTATTATTTTTTTTTAATATATATATATATACACATTACTAACCCTTTCATTTTCTTATCTAAATAAAATACATACATAGAATCAACTTATTTGAATTCCAATCATTTTTGAAATCCCTAACAATATCAATCCCTGCCACCCCTACAGGAAGGCTGTTCCATGAGTGTATCATCCTGAAGTAGTACTTATACATATTACGCCTGAATTTTCCACCACCTTCATTTAGATCATGACTTTTTTTTTTTCTAATATGCCTCTTTCTGGAAAAATGTTTCCCTCCTGAACCATATGGAATCCTTTAAAGGGATAGTAATACTTTATTTCAACCATCTTTAATTCAACCATCTTCATAATAGGATGACGACCCATTAGTAAATTTCCCACGAAGTAAGTGTGTGTGCGTGTGTGTGTGTGTGTGTGTGTGTGTGTGTGTGTGTGTGTGTGTGTGTGTGTGTGTATGTGTACACACACACCAGAGTAAAGGGAAAGAGGTGTGTTCAATAAATATTATTGCACTTTCTTTATTAATACCTTTTTTTTTTCTCTCTCTCTCACTCTCTCTCTCTCTCTCTCTCTCTCCCTCAGGATCGAATTACTATGTCCGAATACTGAGCACCATTGACCGGGAGCTGCTGAAGCCCAATGCCTCAGTAGCACTTCACAAACACAGCAATGCTCTTGTTGATGTCCTTCCCCCAGAAGCTGACAGCAGCATCATGATGCTGACATCAGGTAACCAGTCAGCAGCTGCTACGCAACTCCTGACACATCACTGCATTTAAGCACCTTTTCCTTAATGTTGCCTCCCATTTATTCAGTTCTAGTAACTGAGGATGGTGTATATGTCATAATCATTTATATAGTTCAGCTTTTAAATCAGAGTTGGTAACTTGTCACAGACAAACAATTACTTATCGAAACTGAGGCATGCACTTCAATTTCATTTATTTTATAACTTGGGATATGTTCACTTTTATTTTTGCACATTTATATCTGGTTAAAGGCAAATTCCTGTTCCAAGATTCTTTAAAGCTGCAATTGTTGCAAATCAAGGGCAGTGCAGAATGTGAATCTTCAATTGCATTTGGGCTAGAAATGGCATCATCCTTGGCCAGTAAGGATGATGGAACAAGTCAAAGTGCGAAAAAGGCTCTGAGGACGAAAAAAAAAAAAAAAGCAATGTTGCCTGTTCCGCAATTAGTCACTGCTCAAGAGCATCACATTTTAGCTCTTTAGTGCAATTACAGAGGTGAAATTTCCACATACATATTAGACTATTCCCAACCAAAAGTGCAGTCCAGTTTCAAAATGTGTGCAAGTCCTCTCTGCACAAGAGATACCAGCCAAGCCCAGGCATACATTTTGGCCGTATGCAGCAAACTGAAGAGGTACAATTGTGTAGTAAACTTACTGCATTCTAGGGTACAAATGAAAATTTCTGTTCAGTTTTTAATCCTTGAATCCTGGAGAAGTTTACATTACAAATGCATCTGCGACCACTCCAGCATTCAAGAGGGTTTAAATGACAGTTTAAATCTGTGGAGCTTTGGAAAATGTTCACTTGTTCCCTCTTGTTTAGTTGGTAAGCTCTAGAATTGCACCTCATTACCTGGCTGAATAGGACAATAGATCGCTTTATCAGTTGGAGGAGTAATGGGTAACAAGTGTCTCAGTGCTGACACCGTTGTTGTCTTTGTCACCAGACCAGAAGCCAGATGTGCTTTACTCTGATATTGGTGGGATGGACATCCAAAAGCAGGAAGTGAGAGAGGCTGTGGAGCTCCCACTAACACACTTTGAGCTGTATAAGCAGGTGAGTGTGAAGCAAGGTAATAACATTCTAGTCAATTCAGAATATCTAAAATCAACCATTCCTAAAGAGGGTCTTGCCATGTGATAACACAAAAACTACAGAGACTAAATAATTTTATTTAATGGTGAATAAAAAAAAAAAAAAAAAAAAAAAAAAAACAGTTGTCAGTTATAGTCGTACTCAGGGCTTAAAATTTGAAGTCCTTTGCTACTAGCCAGACCTGAAAAGTTACTCGCCCCTGCAAGCCATAGCATACCCACAAGGGCTAAATTTCTACTCGCCAGGGCTAAATTTTCACTCGTCATTGGCTAGTGGCGAGTGGAAATTTTGAGCCCTGGTCATACTAGTTTAAAAGCCCATGTACACGGACCACAGTGCCACCCAGCAGCCTCGACTGGTGCCCAGAGCCTCTCTGCTCACTGGCTGCACTGCAGTCATGCTCAGTACAGAGTGCCCGAACATGCAGCGGCTGATACGGAGCGGGGCACTCTGAATTCAGACTGTAGTCCTCCCAGAGAGGACTATGGTCCAAATTCAGAGCTCCCCGCTCCGTATCAGCCACGGTGAGTTCGGGCAGTCTCTACTGCGCATGACGGCTTCTGACAAACATCCTAATGAATTATTATATAAGATAGGCATAACCTAATTCCCACTAATGTGACCTCTTTATGTAGATTGGAATTGATCCTCCCCGAGGAGTGTTGATGTATGGACCCCCAGGCTGTGGGAAAACTATGCTGGCCAAGGCTGTGGCTCATCACACCACAGGTGAGTGAGACCATAACAGGCATATATAGGCACATCTCTGAATAAAACCATTTCTCCTTAGTTTTCTGTTACCAATGCTGTTGGTAAATTGGTCTTCTAAGACTGAAACATTGGTCCAGTAGTTATTTGCAGCAACGTTTTTGCTTTTTCAAGTTCAGTAAATAGTAGAGGCCCTTATTAACCCCTTGGCTGCTAAAGAAGTCTCCAACACTTTACAATGCATTGAAGACCTATTTAGCAGCCAGGGGAGGGGTTATAGATGATCTGAAGCCTAGTTGTTATTGAAGGGCTCCTGTGTTCCCTTGTACCACAGCTGCATTTATCCGTGTGGTGGGCTCAGAATTTGTCCAGAAGTACCTGGGTGAAGGCCCTCGCATGGTGCGTGACGTGTTCCGACTCGCCAAAGAGAACGCCCCAGCCATCATCTTCATTGATGAGATTGATGCTATTGCCACAAAACGTTTTGATGCACAGACTGGAGGTCAGTTTGAAATCTAAACTAGCAACGGTGGAGTGGGGTTCATTGTTTGTGACTTAGTGGGGGGTTATTCATCTTGTTCATCTCCTAAAGTAGAATTTTATCTATTTTTATTTTTAACTTTTAGGTTGCTGACAGAGAGCTTACTGAATTTCTATTTCGAAAGAGCTTTATTCCTGTAGCAGAAAAGCCTGCCTCCATTACATCATACAGATCACTCAGTGCTGCAGTGATAGTGCAACAATGTATTACTGTTTCAGTCCCTGACATAAAGCTCATTGGAGAGACAAATTCAGTGAGGTCCTTGTAAGGCACATACAAGTATAAAATAAAAAAGGAGTCAGATGAAAAGGTTGATATAAAGTATAAACTATTTGGCTTTGCATATTCTGTAAATATATAACAAGTCAAAAAGCAGATTGAAGGTCAGTTTAACTTGATGTTGTTACTAGGCAGTAGAGACTTTTTTACACTTTAAATATATGCAACTATAACATATTACTTATTTACCTTTTGAGAACCAGAGGGGCATGCAGTTTACTTTTGTATTTTTCTCTCCTCTGCCTCAATCCAAAACAAAAGCAAGACCTCTATCATCTTAGCGCAAATGGATAAAATGTTTTATTTTCACTTCATGCCATAAATAGTACCGGACACAACAATCCTGTGTGAGGTACAGGAGTAATAGCCTCACACTTCTTCAGAGTCTAATGAAGCAGACACATCACCAAAAATGTGTTAGTCAGTGTTGTTTCTACTCACTCACTAATCTTGTCTCTGTGCAGCTGACCGCGAGGTGCAGAGAATTCTGCTGGAGCTTCTTAATCAGATGGACGGATTTGATCAGAATGTGAATGTGAAGGTTGGTACTTCTCTACGGACTTTTTTCTTTTCTGTTCTTTCTGTCCTTCCTGCAGTGGCATCTCTCAATCTTCAATTTAATGTGTTTCCAAACATCTTTCATGTCACAACTTTTTATTGCTTTACTAGTAATATTGCTTGTTCTTTTGTGGCTTTCTCTTTCATTCTTCCCATGTAGCTATACTTGTACGTTTTTCATTCCATACTTTTGTTTTTTCCCACTCAACATGCTTTTTAAAATGACGTTTACTTTTTCATTCCCCTCCTTCTGGGAAATATTCTTACATATTACCTGTACTTTAGTCAAAATAATAGCAAATGCGTAAATAATTTTGGGTCTGTAACCCCTAGATTGCTAGAGAGATGGGTGAAAGACTCAATTTATATCAAAGTAGAAAAATGCTGGTATCCACACGTTGACTTTAAGGATGTGTTGTGGAGCATTTAGTATTTTCATAACCCTTTAAGAAACAGAGGGATGTGCATTGCATTGTGTAGCAGAGATTAAACTAAGAATTTGTTAGGGTTTTAGTTATTGTAAGGTATAAAAGGCTTTTTATGGCTAGGTCACTTTTAATTTCTTTTTCTTGTATTTCTCTTTTTATTCTTGGACTTTTCTCATTTACCTCTGGCAGGTGATAATGGCCACCAACAGAGCAGACACTTTGGACCCAGCCCTGCTGCGTCCCGGGCGACTTGACCGTAAAATTGAGTTCCCTCTTCCTGACCGCAGACAAAAACGTCTCATATTCTCCACCATCACCAGCAAGATGAACTTGTCCGAGGAGGTGGACCTAGAAGACTGTATTCTTTACATGGTGTTATTACGGGGGGTATTCTTGTTTTTAGGCATTAAAAGCCATGTGCACAAAGGAGAAAGAAGGCCAATTTTAGGACAAAATAACTGCACTTTGTAACAGTCTCCCTGTGGATGGTAAATATGGTACAGAGCACACAACTGCCCACTAACATTCATGGAGTATTAGAAACATATGTATAAAGTATTAGCTTTAGCAATATTGGGATATACAAAATGTACCATAGGGGACAAGTATAAATTATCATTGATTTAAATTGGGCTTTTACCCCCTTAAATGCTAGAGGTGTCTTTTGCAACATGATGTGTTAGAGATCATCTAGAATTCAAGGTGTTAAAATCCCTTTTTAAAGCAATGGGGATTTTTATTTTTCCCATCTATGATACAGTTAGTTTACCCAGACTTTTGTGCATGTGGCCCTAATAGTCTATAAATGTGTTAGAGGGAAAGCGGGTCTGTGAAGTTTAGAGTACATGTCTGTGGGTATAAAGGTACTGAAGGGGAGGAAAGAACGCATGGATGATTTTGCTGTTGTCAGGATGATAGACTGCAAATCTCTAGCTTAGGATGTAGGTTAACACTTTACCTGCTGGATTCCTTGAATCACATAATAGATGTTGCTCGTCCTGATAAGATATCTGGAGCAGACATTAACTCCATCTGCCAAGAGGTAGGTGCTGCAACTTCTATTTCATATCTTTAGTGTTGTAAATTCAAATTGATAACATGTATTATGTTTTTTAAAGGGTCAGTAATGTCCCAAAAAATACTTAGAGTTTTGTAGAGCTTCAAAAAATAAACTCTTTTGCGCAAATCCTATCTCTCAAACCGCTATTGTTTGAGAGCTATATGCATTCAAAGTTCCCCCTCCCTCCCATTCAAGTCGTGTGACTCGAGGAGGCTCTTCAGCAGAGCCGAAGTTAAATTATTTAAAAAGAATTACTTTGTAGACCTTCTAAGTGAATTAATTATTTTCCAATAATAATAATTTGGCTCGGCTGCAGAACTGCTGGCTGGTCCCCGGACTGGGATCTTCTGCTGTCAGCACAGCGCTGACATCAGAAGAAGGGGAGGGAGGGGGGAGCTTTCAATGCCTATATCTCTCAAACCATGATTTTTGCCATATAGTTAATTTTTTGAAGCTCTACAAAACTCTAAGAATTTTTTTTTTCTGGACATTACTGACCCTTTAGAGAAAATGCGAGCATTTCATTTTTGAACTTTCATAGGGTGCATGGTGTTTAAATACACAAGTTAAAAAATGGTGATGGTTTTGGTCCCTTTGTTTAATGGGTTGAATATACATTGCAACATCCTGCTTTTCCAGCATGAAGATTCATACCTTCTCAGTGGCAACTTTGTTACATCTAGCAACAAATTTACCCATGTGAACTAGGCCTTAAACTAAACTTGAACTAAGGAGAGGTCCACTTCAACCCCTTCAGTGCTAGAGGCTTGGGGGCTTGTTTGTACCCTGCTGGTCAGACACATTTTTAGCATTTTTGCTATCCATGTATTTTGGGATGATTCCTGCTGGTAACTTTCCAGTTACATATTTTACGTAAGGGATCACTTACCCTTTTACTGCTAAGCTAGTATGCATAACTCTTACCAGAATGCAGTGGAATAGGGAAAAAACTCTTCCTCTTCATTTTTTTTTTAATAAACGTCAGTCACCAAAGATACTAAAATCTTTCAATGCCATGGTATTTCCTTGTACTAGCCAGAGAAAAATGGTACACCATTGGCAGATATACTGTAGTGGGTAACAGATGTATGGATACTATGGCAACAGGCAGTATATATATGCATTTCCATGACTACCGGTGAAACAATGCTGAAGGGATCAAGGTGTGTATGCGACTAATAGTGGGCAGTGGAAACAGGCGGGGGGGGGAGGGTCAGATAGTGTACGTTGAGATCTGCTATTTCCACTGGTCAATATAACCAAGCTTTGGGGGGGGGGGGGGGTCAGGGGGGTGGAGTAAACAGAGGATCAGAGGGCTGGTAGGGGGGAGGGATTTGTGTGCAAGTATTTTTTCATTACTATCTTTGACACTCAGTTGCATTCAGACTAGTGGAGGGCATCAGGACCCCACCCCCCATCTACTGATCGCCTAGCTGATTTGGTTACCCTGCTTCCATTCTACTGAATATACCTGGTAGGAGTGGGCAGGATTGAGGAAAGCAGCCTTAGTCATCAGTGACATGACGTTGACTGCTTTCCCAATCCCTCTCATTCCTACTCAGAAGTTATAGTAGGTTGGATTCCGGGAACCGTGCTGTACCCTTGTGTAGCATTTGTTGGTCTCCCACTTGAATTGGCCAGGAGGTAACTCAGGGGACACCAGGCATTGTCCCGATGCCCCCCAGGAGGTCTACATTTTTTATTTTATTTCATTGCAGCCACTGCAGCCGGTTATACCTGCTTATGTAGTAGACGCATTTCAGCCGTACATTGGATTGGATTGACTTGGCACAGTGGGAGCAGCTGGCCAAGTCTGTATGTTGTACCACTGCTGGGGTTAATATGTATCCAGTTCATACATGTGTTTAGCATACATGGGTCAATTTTATTTACAAAACCCCTTACCTATTCATTATAAAATGACTCCTCCTGACAGCAATGTATTTTTTGTTTTGCTACTTTATGTTAATTTTAAAAATCACATTTAAATATTGGCTGCCTATTTTAAATCTAAAATAAAGCACCACATCTAGCAAATCAAATTATGACCTAGTTTATTGTGCAGTTGATAAGTGGTCTCAATGATTTACAGAACAGATTCCCACTGAAGACTATGGAGAAATGAGTACATAAAAGCCTTGATAAAATTACCCAGGCCAATGTTAGGTTAAATAATTTGTGATACAACGGTCTATTTTGGTGCCTCCCTTCTGCTTGTCATGCAGTAGAGAAAATGGTTATTATTTCAAGCCCGCATTCTTTTGCTTTTCAGTGACACTTTGTATATTTTGCAGGGTGGGATGCTGGCAGTGCGTGAGAACAGATACATTGTTTTGGCCAAGGACTTTGAGAAAGCATATAAAACTGTGATCAAGAAGGACGAACAGGAGCACGAGTTCTACAAATAATCGCTGTTCAGTGCCTTCCCAGCCCCAGCTGCTCTCCGTCGCTTGTGTTACCATCCCTTCTTTATGACTGTTTTCTTCTCCGTTCTCTTGTTTTGCTATAGTACATTTTGGCAGAGTGTTCAATAAAAAGCCTGTGGCCAGCTTGTTGTTCTACAATGGAGCTAGCGAGCTGTGTAAGGGACAATGGGGGAGATTTATAAAAGTGGAGTTAATGGTTTCAAATATAAGCACACACCTCCCCCTTTTCTATTAATCATGTGTCTCCTAACCAGGGTATAGTCCTCCATATTTACAGCCCAATCATGTGCATCACCCCACCATGTTTCACCTATACCAATTATGTCCAAATGCTCATTAACTGCCAGCAATTCTAGTTCTTCCATTTTACCTACCATACTTCTTGCACTCGCCATCATACAATTAATTTTGATGTCTTTACGTATTTTAGCCAACACCTGCCTTTTTTTCTACATTATCATTTAATAGGAGTTCCTGCCTATTGGCTACATTTATCCCCACCCCTTCCCCACCACCATGATCCTTTATTTGATCTCATTCCTGTCTACACTATCTGCCCCATTTTTACTCTCTATACCATGGGTAAATGCTGTGGCCATTCCAGTGTTTAACCCAGTGAGTGCCAGAGGGGTATTCAATGCATTGCAATGGATAACCTTCTGGCACTCAATGTTAAAAAAAAAAAAAAAGTTTGTCCACATGGCTAAGTCATGCTAAATGCAATGGAATCAGGAAAAGCAGAGGAGAAGTAAATGATCTGCAATGTGGGATAATCCTCATGGAAAACTTTAAGGAAGGGGTTGAAGTTCACAGAACTGTTTCTTTGGAAGAAACTCTGTGGAAGAGTTTGTCCCATGGAAGGCTTGCTTCCGTTGCAACAGAATTTAGATGGATGGGAATGGAAGTCTATGGAGGAAGAAGGACCACTGGATTCCTTAGAGGCCAGTGTTGTGTTTAGATTTGTAAAAATATATTGAAGTTTGGAGAGGATGGAAGGAGGGATCAATGAGCACGAAATCATCCAAATAATGACTAGCCTTAGTCCACTGTGTGACATTTAGGAGTAATTATCAGGGTTTATCAAAAAAATCAAACATTTTGGGGCTACTCTTGGGACTGAAGGTAAGTTTAAAGGGTTAGTAATGTCTATATTTAACAAACGCTAATATTGCAGCTATTATAAAGAGATATAGAAGGCTAAAGTTCCCCACTCCCTGCTGTTAATGGTAAAGCTGACAGCAGGAGATTCGAGGCGGCTCTTCAGCAGAGCAGAAATAGTGCAATGTAAAATTAAATACATCATCGGAACGGTCCACAAAGTGTTCCTGCTTTTCAGGCACACTTTGTAGACCGTTCCAATGAAGTATTTCTTTTTACATTTTGCTATTTCGGCTCCACTGAAGAGCCGCTTGCTTGTCCCGGGTCCAGAATATCCTGGCGGCAGCTTACAGCTGACATCAGGGAAAGCGGAGGGAGTGGGGAGCTTTAGCCTTCTATATCTCTCAAACCATAAAGGTTTGAGAGATGGTACTGGGGTTGTTTAATTTCATTTCATAATGGCTGCAATATTAGCGTTTGTTAAATATAGACATTACTCACACTTTAACTGCAATATACTAGGAATTTTGCAATTTTATTCTATAAAAGGTGCCCTAGAGAGGGATGAATGGGAAGCAGTTTGAAAGAATGTGAGATGCCGGTATTGTTAATCCATGCACCTTGGCCAGAGTTAATGATGCATTTCATGACTTTGTCAATTCTAGAATAAATCATTTGAACTCTTCAGAGGGAATAAGGAAGTTGATGTTACAAGTAGATGAGGAGTGGGGGACTGAAGTCTTTTAGGGGAATATTTTCTTGAAGTAAAACCTTATGGGTTAACTCTCCAAATCAGAGAAAAGGTTCAAGAGAAACATGAGGAAAAACAAAAGGGATGTGGTCCCTGCGTTGAACCTTTTAGCACAAGATCACAACCATCATAACACCCAGTTTGGTCTGCTCACAAGAGAAGTGGCTGGGGAGATACATAAATCTCCTTCCATTGAAATGCTTGTTGTGTAGAATACTTCTCAGTCTATCTTGGTTCTATAGTAATGGTCAGCTAATCTCAATTTTGTCCCCACCCCCCTTAAAAACCACACATATACAAAACAAACATTGGCACCCACAATTGTTCTGTGTACTTATTATATACACAAAGAATAAAGATGGAATTGCACTCACATTTAGATATGGTCAGAGCCAGATCACTCCAAAAAAAAAAAAAGTATCTAAGGACTCTGTGACAGGAATCAACAGCTGCTTGCTCTGGGGGGGGCAAAAAACAATGTGAACATCCACCATTAACCCTTTGAATGCCAGAGAAGTATCCAGTGCATTCCAATGCAATGTGTTGAATTCCTATCTGGCACTCAAAGGGTTATTTGTCTCGTAACATAAAGACCCACAATGCTTCCCATTGGTTCTCCGAATTCAATTCAAACCTCTTTCTGTGATGATCCGCACCTTTGTCTACTCAATGATAAAAGAGAAAAAACATTTTTTAAAACATTCCACTGGAAGAAAGAAACCATTTTGAGAAAATAAATGCCAGAAAAGACATTAATTAGGGTGTAAGCCTTCAGATTGAATCCGCAGTAAACAGTAAATTTACTTTGTCTTTACCATTGTTATGCATATTATTGTATTCACTACTTTTCATGCAGAGCTTGGTTCCTGTCATTTTGTTTCCATGGCCATCATGACTAGAGGTGGGCGAAATGTCAGAAAAACTTCCCACATGACTTTTCATGACAAAAACAATGTTATTTGTGACTGCAACAGAGAAATAGAAAGCTGAAAGTAAAAGTTGTGAGTCCTACAACAACATATAACTTGAAAAGGTTAGCAGGCTAAGTGCCTTTGTTCTTTGCCTACAACACTAACTTCGTGGTTATGTAACTTTGGCACAACCATCCTTGAAAAACAACTGTGGCTTAGGATATTCCAGTAGGGTGCAACAAATGACATTAGTTCTTTTTCTGTTTTCAACAAAATAAAAGGGCGTTATATCAACCGCCAATATTGTGACACGTTTACCATTCCATAGGCATTTGTATTATTTTTGTGCAGATTTGACTTATTTTTAAGTGTGTGATGGTAGTACATAGTACAAGAACTGTGCAGCTTTTTTTTTTTTGCTTTAAAGTGGAACGATCATGCTAATAAGATTGTCCCCCCCCCATATATTTCTTACCTAGCGATATACAGAGACTTACTGTTTTTATGCTCAATAAGTTTGTGTTATTGATGAAAAAACACATCTTTGGCAGGCACCTGGATGCACAGAGCTTACAAGACAAGCCCTGTGCGCCTGCACAGTCTTTCCCTTTCTGGTGCCTTAAGGCACAAAGGAACGTCACCACCGATGCTGCAGAGAACAAGACAGATAGTGCAGACTCAGAGGTACATTTCCTCTAACATATCTGTGCTGTCTCCTCTGGTTCCTGCTGAAGATGTGTTTTTTTTTTTTTTTTTTTTTTTTTACCAATAACATGAACTCATTGAGCATAAAAACAGTAAGACTGAATATCGCTAGGTTAGAAATAAATATATATGGGGGGGGGGGCAATCCTGTTAGCATGATAGGTCTGCTTTAATGACATGGCATGACGACTTGTGAGGCTGGTGGCAGTATTTGTAGGCACTCTAGGACTTATTTCCAAATGCAATCCCAGAGTCATACTCCTCTGCTACAGGAGAGAAAATCCTGGCACACTCTGACACATCAGCAGCACTTCTATTATATACCCCAGAGCCCAAGGAACATTTAGGAGTACTTCAGCTGATGCTGGTTGTAGCACCTCTGACCTGTTGATGGTGTGCTTCTGGTGTGAACTCATTGACGATGTGCCTGGGTGTATGTTTGCTTCCCCCCCCCCGCTCACCTGGTAGCAACCTTTAGCTTTTGGATCCTGAATGACACATCTCTATAATGAAGGCTTCATAGTGTGTGGATTCCTGAGAGGCTGCTGCTGGGGCTAGATGTTGCTGAAATTGTACTACTACTACTACTACTACTACTACTACTACTACTACTAGGTGTCACAGGTGCTACACTTCCAAGCGCAACAGAGGCACTCATCAAAGCTAAGGCTGTGGATGCTGATAACCTGTGTTCTTACTGGTTACTCAACACTATTAGCGTGTGTGTGACTGGGTTGGACTTAAAAGCAGTGATGATGCTGATGATAACTAAATGACTGTGTAGTTTTTGCCATCTTGTTTGCCCAAGGTCAGACTTTCCAATTGGTTTCTCAAACAGATTACAGACAGGCACAGTGCTCCTTTTCAGTGGTGGAAGATTGAGCCTTTGCCTTTCTGCTAACTTTATAGCAGTGTCATTGTCTCTCTCACTCTCAACTCCATCTGTAACTGATGAAGAGAATGCTTGAGGAATGTATCCTAGATCTATATCATTATAAGTCATTAGGTCATCCTCTGCATTGCCCACCTGTTCTCCCCCCACAACTTTTATATTCGTCTAGGTTTTTAGAGGTCTCGCACAATTTCTTTTTACTAATCCCCTTGGAGGGATTTATATAACATGCACTGCTACTTTTAGGACAGGTGTTTTTGTTCTCGTTTGTCTCACTGTCAGGGGCAGTAGATGGTTGAGCTGCTACACCTTCTTTGAACTATGCCATCAACACTGGAATGTGACTCATCATCGTCAGTGCTTTTAGATGGTTTATTAACCATTTGAGTGTCAGGTACGTAATGCATTTGTTTGCAATGCATTGTGTACCCCTCTGCCACTCAAAGGGTTAATAGTACTGGTGGTGGCAGGACTTAAACAAACTACATCTTCCTCAGGAGGAGAGGACTCACCATTATTTATTTTGCACACTGCAGCAACCTTGGCTACAGTCAGTTTTTTGACTACTCACACATCCCTGCACTGATCTTAATCCTTTCACCCTCCCTCTACCCTTTGTGTGTTTGGTGGATATTACTCAAATACTGCATGTGTTAATACTGTAAAGTACACAATAGAACTGATTGTGGGTGATGTCTTGCTTTGGATCTCTACAAAATATTCTATCTCCTCTAGTATCAGTCTGCCTCAGTCCCAGATCACATCAGTGTCTCTGTCACCTATCAATTTGTTATTAACTGCACCCCCCTCCATCCCTATCACTGCCAACACACTCCCTGTTCAACTGCTTCTTTCCCCAGACTGCCCTAGGACAGGGATAACAGCCAGATCAGGAAGACAATTGGATCACGGTGGCTTGTGCCTTCCCAGTCAGTCATTCAGATTTTGGGGTATTTATGGTAATTCTCATTTGCTTCCTTCTCACCCCAGACTCCCCTGAAAGAGATAACAGCCAGATCAAAAAGGAACTTTGATCAGATCTGCCTGTGTCTACTCTATCACACACAATTTTGGGGTAAAACAACATTTCTCCCTTCTCTAGACTCCTGTAAGACATAGATAACAGCCAGATCAGGAAGAAACATGGAACGTGGCTGCCTGTGTCTTCCCAGTTAGTCGCACTGAATTTAGGGGTGTTTGGGGTCATTCTCCTTTGCTCACACCCCCAGAATCCCCTGACAGATATAACAGCCAGATCAAAAAGGAACTTGGATCACATCTGCCTGTGTCTACTTGATCATACACAATTTTGGGTTAAAACACCTTTGCTCCCTTCTCACACCCCTAGATTACCGTCGTACAGAGATAGCAGCCAGATCAGGAAGAAACTTAAAACATGCATGTGTCTTCCCAGTCAGTCACACTGAATTTTGAGGTATTTGGGGTCAAACTCTTTTCTCCCTTCCTGTCCCCCAGAGTCCCCCAGACTCTCTTAATACTGATATCTGATTTCCTGCCTACAGGACTCCATAAACTATGCTTCACCTTCACTTTATTAGCTTGCCTTCTGTAGCTCAAAACTGTGCTGCTTTCTCCTCTCACAAATACAGAATGACATGCTGTGACAGCCTGACATTCTTGTATATGCCTGTGGGCAAAGAAGAGAAAATTGCCATGTGTTGGGGAGAAATTCTGTCTTTCCATTGATTTCAATGCAAAGAGCTAGGTGAAAAAAGCAGGAAAATTGCACTTTTCATGGGAAATTTCCCATTAGGACAAAAGTGCCATTTTTTTTGCCTATTTCTGTGTTGAGGCAAAAACTTTCACCCATCCATAGTCATGACACCCGTGGAATTAAATATATATATTTTTTGATCTTTTATTGTTGCCATAGACAAACGTAGATCATTACTAAAAGGGGTTTGAACTGAATGCAGAGAACCAATGAGAAGCATTGTTGGTCTTTATGTAATGATACAAATAATGTGGATGTTGCCATTTTTTTTTTAATTTTTTTTTTTTTGGAGGAGATCTTTGATAAATCGGTGCTTGTCCCTCTAAATGTGCATGCAATAACAACTTTATTTTTTATTTGTCTGTATAATATTAAGGATACAACACTAGTGGACATCCTTTCTCTGTTTGTTTTGTATAATTTGAGGAATGAACCCTTTATGAGTTCTCAAGCCAGGAGATGATCTGCAGACTTGAGGTCATCTAAAACAAAAAGTAGCTTGTGACATTCGAAGGTAGCAAAGGGGCAGGTAACAAGAGATTTTCCAAAACAGACCTGTCAAGCAATTAGCAGTCACTGGGACTTTTGTATAAAAACAAAGTGGAATAACTTGGGGGCAAGCTATCTGCACCACATGGGGCAAATAAAACCTCCCCAAACACCCAATGATTTTAATGGAGATTTCAACATTTTTAATACTCCAGTCCACTGGAAAGCATCGTGGTGGAGACTTCTCTATGATTCAAAGTGTTAAAATTATTTTCAAGCATTACTATCCCTTTATTTTATATTGTAATCCTTAAAAAAACATTAAAAATGATATAAGTCTTATCTCCCAAACCTTTATGGTTTGGGAGATATTAGCAAGTAAAGTTTCCCCTGGAGTAACATCACTGCTCTAGCTGTCAGATTTGAAATCCGGTCCGCAGATTAGCTGCGGCTCTTCAGCAGTGCCGAGATCACGATCTTTAAAAAAAAATTCTTAATTTGAATGGTCTACAAAGTGTGCTTGCAAGCCAGGCACACTTTGTAGACAGTTCCAATGAACTAGTTCTTTTTAAAGATCGTGATCTCGGCACTGCTAAAGAGCTGCCCGCTGATCTGTGGACCAGATTCCAAATCTGTCCACTAGATGGCAGACTTGGGTAAAAACGGGAACTTTACTTTACTTGCTAATATCTCCCAAACCATAATGGTTTGGGAGATAAGACTTATATCATTTTTAATGTTTTTTTAAGAGCTACAATATAAAATAAAATAATTTTCAAGTATTACTATCCCTTTAAAATCCCCTTTTAGTAGAGAAGTAATGTCTCCTAATAATAACCTCCCACTAATCTTGCTAGGGCCAGAAATACTTAACAACCCCTATGACATTTGCACTTGTGCCTCTGTTTAAGAGATAACATATTGGAAGTCATATCCATGGAGACAGACTTGACAGTTGCTAAGAGATTTTTAAAACTGAAGCAGGCATGAGCACCCAAACCCACTTAAAGGGGAACTTTCACCCCGCAATAACTTAATGTTCACTTACTGCTCCCCTGGTGACTAGCTGCTTAGTAGCGCTAGTCGCCAGAAATCTTACCCGGTTCTTCAGATATCGGCGTTTTACAGGAGCAGGAAGCACGGACGTCTCTTCACAGTGACGTCCGTGCGCCTGCGCTGTCAGTCCCTTGTGCACCGTACGGTGCACAAGGGACTGACAGCGCAGGCGCACGGACGTCACTGTGAAGAGACGTCCGTGCTTCCTGCTCCTGTAAAACGCAGATTGGGACACTCCTGTTTTAGGTGGTGCAGGTGGGGGCATGACAGGAGGACTGGGCATTACCCAGAATTTTTAGGTAATTTTGTAAAAATGAATAGATGCTTTTGAACAAAACCAGAGTATTTTATTTACAGAGGCTAATTTATGAACCCATATACTGAAGTTGAATCAAACATTAATGTTCTATTGTGACACAATTTGATACTCTAATTCTAATATACACTCCATAGGGTTTGATCTCCTAATAGACAAACTCATACAATTTCCATCATCCTTACCTTGCCTCTAAAAATACTCTAAGTCCAGTAACTTTTAAGGTGACCTCTTCACCTGGAGCCAGAACCTCTTCAATCTTGCACAGACCTCTTCCCAATTTTGCACAGACCTCTTCCCAATCTTGCACAGCTCTGCCGTTACTCTCCGCTCTCTTTTATGATTCTATGTCCTGTCATTGTACACGGCTCTCTCTCCCCTTCTTTGCGTGCTAAATGATAGGGTGGAGAGAGGAGAGAGACCCGCGGCAGCGCTGTGCAAGACTGGTAAGAGGTCTGTGCAAGACTGGGAAGAGTATGAGACTCATGCGGTATTAGTCCATAGCTGGTCCTATTTGTGCCTTTCATTGATTACCCTATGTTTGCTGGCTGCCACTTTGTATAGTCTTTTCCTGCTTTCTGTCAGTCCAACTGCGGATACTTGTCTCTCTGTCTGCTGCTTCCTCTGAACGTCTTTGTCACTCTCTCACACTCTTCCCGGTTTCACATTGCTTTCTTTTACCGATTCTCTTTCTACTCGGTCTCTGCCAGAGGCTGCTGTCTGGCGTATCAGTCTATCACGATTTGAGAACAGAAAAGGTGAAGTGCATGTGTTGTTGGACTTCAATTCAAGGGCCATCTGAAGACGATGGGAAGTGTAGTCCCACAACAGATTGCATACCCCATTTGTATTTACATTTGAGTCAGTGTACATTATTATGTGTGCACTTAAACATGTGATTTTACTTCTATTTCTCTCATGGGGATTACTTTCAGGCTAATGGATAAGCCGGTATTACATGACACCCAGCAGAGTACTGAACCAATACGGGGGAGAAGGGAGGCTGACACAGACAGGATGTGATCAGCTGGCCTTGATGCGATGTGTAATATGGCCATATGAGAATGTTGCGATTTTCATGCAGGCGAGATTCTCATGTTGCATTTCAATCATGCGCCTTGTTAATCACTTGTTATTTTGTCTGTGATGTACTTAAGGGATACTGTGTCAACTTAGATTGCAGGGAAATTAGCCATTTCCAATGGCCCTCACTCAATTTCTCCTCCCAAAATGTGAGGAGGAGCCCTGGATAAAGTATCCCCCTCCCTATCCTTTTACTGGTGTAACACTGCTCGCTTCAGAGCAGCAAGACTGTTCGGATGAATCGCAGAGAGGGACAATCTTCAGTGAGCAGAAGGAAAAAACAGTCAAGGGGGCAGGGTTTTCCTTATGCTTACAGTAAGAAGATTGTTCCTTACTGTAAGCTGTCTGGTCCCAGGAGAGGTGGCTTACACTATGTAAAAGGGGCGCAAGGGGGATACTTTATCATTCAGTTACTCTTGAACTACAACTCTGACTGTATTGAAATAACACTCTCCAAGGCCCAAATACTATGAAGATTAATTGGAGTTGCTTTTTTTGTGAAGCATTACTATCACTGTAAAGGATTAAGCTTAACATGTGCAGTGAACAGAGTTTGTGTACTGCCATATCTGTCTCCATGGACATGACATTCAGGAGTGATTGAACAAAGGAACAAGATCATAATGTATAGGGATCTTTAAGTATTTTTCAGACATAATAATTTAAGCAGGGGGTTATTATGGTGTGCAGCTGGTTTGCACCTGAATTGTAGCTCTTTGATGTTATATATAAATCCCTGTGAAATACTGTGCAGACCCCCTTCGCTGTCCTCCTTTCTTTTTATTAATCCCGCAGATAGACAAGTGTTTGAACATGGCAGTTGGATTATTGGCACTTCTGGGAATTAAAGATTACATGATTACATTCTCTATGCTTTTTTCCTGTCTTTTCATTTGTGCCATGACCTTATTTATATGTTGCTTAGAAAAGAGCATCACTGCTACAGTCTCTGTCTCACGCTCTGCAGGTCTCTGGAAGTGCAGCCCCAACAGGTCCTTAGCAGTGACGCTATGCTCTGTGGCAGCAGCACACCCAGGGTCCTTGGCAAAAAGTTGGGCAGGGACGTTCTGTAAGTCTCTGATAGAGCGCACATCTGCAGAAGATCGTTTCCATGGACCTGCATAATGTCCCTGCCAGACTCCTGAAGAGTAAATCTACCTGAGACATGCAAAGAATGACTGCCAGTGATTAGCATAGTGTTATTGCTACAGTCCTGCAGAGCATCACTGCAAGCAATAAGCAGAACGGCACTGCTACAGACCTGCAGAGCATCATTGCCAGCAACTGTTATACCTGCAGAGCATCACTGCCAGCAATAGATTTTTACTACTACATACATACATACAGAGCATCACTACCAGCAATAATGTTAATACTACATATATGTAGAGCATCACTGCCAGCAATATTGCTATCAGAGACCTGTGAGGTTTGTACCTCTGCTGCTCAGCCTCAAAGAATGTAGTTTTCGTGCATAGAAAATGGTTCCAACAGAAGTCGAAGATGCAGTGTATCACCTCAAAAGCACCATGGCTACAGACTCGCTTACACATGTTTAATAATTTCTTGCTTCTCATTTGTCTCTGTGCAGATTAATTTCCTCTATGGCATAAATTAAACTACTGTCATAAACAATCATTTTTAATCTAAATGAGTGGATGACCTCTTGTCACATTCTATACCCACCAAGCGTGCCTTGTGAGCAGAACCCGTACTTGTCATCTACATTGTCTATTAAATGTAGCTCTGTCTATTGTACCTGGTTCCACCAGCAGCCAAGTCTGAGTGTTCAGCTAATTAAAGCAGCTGGGAGATAACTAATGTGACGCTAATCAGACTGTTAGGGGAAATTCAACACCGCTGCTGTTCTTTATGGTTGTATACGATTCATTCCATTTTACATTTAGGCCTTGACTCAGGTTAGTATATTTAAAGGGATAGTAATGTTTCTCAATAAAAACAGCTCCAATTAATCTTCATTGTCATTTCCATACTGTCAGAGTTGTAGTTCAAGAGTAATTGAATGATAAAGTATCCCCCTCCCGCCCCTTTTACTGATGTTCCACTGCTCACATCAGAGCAGCAAAAGTGTCCAGATGGATCAGAGAGAGACAATCTTCAGTGAGTATAAGGAAAAACCTGAAAAACCTGTCAAGGGGACAGGGTTTTCCATATGCTCACAGTAAGAAGATTGTCCCTTGCTGTGACCTGTCCCATCAAGAGCCTAGATTCCACATATGTGGGTAGGTGGCTTACACTAGGTAAAAGGGATGGGAGGGGAATACTTTATCATTCAATTACTCTTGAACTACAGCTCTGACAGTATTGAAATAACACTCTCCATGGCACAGATACTATGTGAAGATTAAAGGGATAGTAATGTTTCATAAAAACAGCAGCTGCAATTAATAATTATAATATTTGGACCATGGAGAGTGTTATTTCAATACTGTCAGAGTTGTAGTTCAAGAGTAATTGAATGATAAAATATCCCACTCCTGCCCCTTTTACCTAGCGTAAGTCACCTCCCCTCAGATGTGGACTCTAGTCTCTTGACTGGACAGGTCTCGGCAAGGGACAATCTTCTTACTATGGAAAACTCTGCCCCCTTGACAGGTTTTTCAGGTTTTTCTTTATACTCACTGAAGATTGTTTCTCCCTGTGATCCATCCGGACAGTTTTGTTGCTCTGAGGTGAGCAGTGTTACATCAGTAAAAGGGACAGGAGGGGGATACTTTATCATTCAGTTACTTTTGAACTACAACTCTGAAAGTATGGAAATAATACTCTCCATGGCCCAAATACTAAGAAGATTAATTGGAGCTGCTTTTATTGTGAAACATTACTATCCCTTTAATTGGAGTTGCTGTTTTTGTGATACATTACTATCCCTTTAATTTCCTGGGTGCTGGAGAGGTCTCCAGTACACTGCTGCTCAATGTGTTGGAGACCCCTCTATTGTCCATAAAAGCTTGACCCGCGTGACATCACAAAGATTTCAGTCTAAAAGGAATTTTCCCTGTGGGTCAGTTCCTGTGACATGTAAGCTCTGAGATGACATAATGTTTACGTATATAGCACCACATAGCTTACAATGTACAATTTATGACCCACATGACAAAGCGCAGACAGAGAAAAAAATTGCCCAGTCAATAAAAATGGGGGATAAAACATTTTTTAGATATGTAAGTGAAAGGAGGAAAATTAAACATGGAATAGTTAGACTGAAAACAAAAAATGGAAACTATGTAAATGAGAATAAAGGGCTAGCTGACTGCCTCAATTAATATTTCTGTTCAGTTTTTACAGAGGAAGATGAAGGGAAGGGACCTCTGTTAGAAAAACTAAATGGCAAGACGGGAAACATGCATGTTTACAGAGGAAGAAGTTCAACTTTCCAAGGTAAAAACAGATAAATCAATGGGACCAGATGGAATACACCCAAAGTTATTAAAAGAACTTAAGTGTGTTCTGGCAAAACCTGTAACAGAATTATTCAGTCACTAGCGACAGGTATAGTTCCAGAAGATTGGAAGTTAGCAAATGTAGTACCGCTTCACAAAAAAAGGTAGCAGGTAAGAGTCTGGTAACTACAGACTAGTGAGTCTTACATCAGTAGTGGGAAAATTAATAAAGAATATGCTAAAGGAAAGAACTGTTGAATATCTGAATTTAAATGGCTTGCAAGATACCAAACAGCATGGGTTTACAGCAGGGAGATCTTGTCAAACTAACCTCATAGATTTTTTTGGCTGGGTAACTAAAATAATAGACCAAGGGGGAGCAGTAGATATAGGTTATCTAGATTTCAGTAAAGCATTTGACACTGTCCCTCATAGAAGACTCATTATTAAATTGCAGTGTTTGTGTCTGGATGTAAAAATAGTTAAATGGATAAGACAATGGCTGAGTGACAGGAGACAGAGGGTGGTAGTCAATGGAGAATATTCAGACGAAAGGAGTGTTACTAGTGGAGTACCTCAGGGATCTGTACTGGGACCCATTCTTTTTAATATTTTTATTAGTGATACTGCAAACGATCTTAAAGAAAAGGTATGCCTTTTTGCAGATGGTACCAAGATCTGCAATAGGGTAGACATTCCAGGGGGAATAAGCCAAATGACAAATGATTTAGGTAAATTAGAAGAATGGACAAGAGTGTGGCAGATGCAGTTTAACGTTGATAAATGTAAAATAATGCACTTGGGACATAAAAATCCAAAGGAAAAATTTACTATTAAAGATACTATGCTATCAGAGACAACAGAGGAAAGGGATTTGGGAGTAATTATTTCTAATGACTTAAAGGTTGGCAGGCAATGTGATAAAGCAGTGAGGAATGCAAGCAGGGTACTGAGTTGTATAGCTAGGGCCATTAGTAGGAGAAAAAGGGAAGTGGTCATGCCACTCTACAGATCTCTAGTTAGACCTCACCTAGAGTATCGTGTACAGTACTGGAGACCCCATCTCCAGAAGGATATAGATACTCTAGAGAAACTTCAAAGAAGGGCTACTAAAATGGTGACTGGTTTACAGGAAAAGAAATATCAGGATAGACTAAAGGATTTGAACATGTATAGTTTGGAGAAGAGAAGAGAGAGAGGGGATATGATTGAATGTGGAATAGCCTACCAGCAGAATTTAATACAGTGACAAAATTTAAGCATTCATGGGATAGGCATAAGGCTGTCCTTAAAGGGATAGTATTACTTAAAAATGACTAATCCCTATGTTAAAGCCCTTCAATAAAGATGGAAAATGCCCCCAGCGGCATCTCAAAGCTCGTCCCTGGCTGACGTCAGCATACTAGCTGAGAGAAGGGGAATCCTCTCCTGAGATCAGGCGGCTCTGCAGCAGAGCTGAGATCGCATTAATAAAGAAGAAATCCATCACTAAAAATGTCTTATATATGTGCTTGGTTTGCAAGTACATGTAGAAGACCTTTTAAAGGGATAGTAAAACTCGAAAATATTTTTTTATATTGTAGCCCTTAAAAAAAACATTAAAAATAATAAAAGTCTTATCTCCCAAACCTTTATGGTTTGGGAGATATTAACAAGTAAAGAAAAGTAAAGTTCTCTTTTCCTGGCTGTTTTAGCCAAGTCTGCCATCTAGTGGACAGATTTGGAATCCGGTCCACAGATCAGTCGGCAGCTCTTTAGCAGTGCCAAGATCATGATCTTTAAAAAGAAATACTTCTTTGGAACTGTCTACAAAGTGTGCCTGGTTTGCAAGCACACTTTGTAGACCATTCCAATGAAGAAATTATTTTTAAAGATCGTGATCTAGGCACTTCTGAAGAGCCATGGCCGGTCTGTGGACCGAATTTCAATGGCTAAGATATACACTCTGAAAGAGCCGCTCACCTGCACCTATCAAATACTCCTGATTCAGAGAAGGCCCCCCAAAATTGCACTACTTATCCCTGGTATATAAGCTTCAGTGTGTGCTAATATTGACCTAGCAGAGAAACTAATTATCATACAGTTTCATATCATGCCACCAATAAATAAATATACATTTTTCCATGACTATTTATGTTACACACAAATAACTAGTACAACATATATGATTAATTAAAAGATTAATGTCTTTTTCAATATAATGTAATATTGTAGATATAAAAAAAATAAATTAACTGACGCAAGTCTCGTCTCTCAAACCTTTATAGTTTAGGAGATAGATAATTATAAAGTTCCCCCCCTCCCTCCCCTTTCACAGACGTCAGCCTTTAGCTGACAGGAGGAGATCCTGGTCCTGGGACCAGACGGCGGCTCTTCAGCAGAGCTGAATTAGCGATATCAAAAAAGAGATACTTAATTGGAACGGTCTACAAAGTCTGCTTGCAAACCAGTCACTCTTTGTATACCTTTCCAATGAAGTATTTCTTTTTAGATACTGCTTTTTCTGCTCTGCTGAAGAGCCGCCGTTGAGTCACTTGACTCAAATCTCCTTCTGTCAGATAGAGAGCTGACGTCTGTGAAAGGGGGGGGGGGAATTTATTATCGTCTATCCCTTAAACTTTAAAGGTTTGAGAGACAGTACTTGCATCAGTTTATTAATTTTTTAATATCTACAATATTATATTTTATTGAAATAATACATTTCTAACCCTTTAAAAGTATCTTATGGTGACTTGCTTATGATTAGGATTGTCACCTCATTCCTTTAATACCATCTGAAAACTTAAAGCAGGGAAGAGAAATCATAGGCTCTGTTTTTGGACTAAAACACCCATCATTGGCTGGCAGAGGATTGTGAGAATTGTAATTCAACATCAACCTGAGGAATTGAGGGTTGCTCTAGGGTTGCAGTGGCTCCTATGCCACTCTAAAGTACACATCTTTCGTAATAGGCCAGAAAAATAGACATGAGATGGCAGCCCTATCATTGATACATATCTGAGCTGAAACACAAAAGTCCTGTTATTAAGTATGCTAATGGTTAACACACAGGAAACAAACAGGAAAAACCAAGGAAATCCAGCTGTGTTTGACCATGCACCATTGCCACATTTCCTCCAAAATGTTGTCTTATAGATTAAGGGAAGTCTCGGCATCCTGTCATTAATACAGCTGTTATTACATACAACATACACTGTAATAGGCTGTTGTAAAGTGACAGATGTTGATAGATAAGATTCATAGGGGAATACGTTGGGTCTTATGTTTAAAGGCAAAGTGGAACAATTCTGGGGCAAACCCATCATAATATAGGGAAACTGATAATTAAATTGGTCCTACAAGGTCCTCCCAGTGAACACAGATGTTCAGAGAATGCTGTGTTAGAAAGGGAGAGAGGGAACACAGTGAGTGACACACATACCATGTAACCATAGAACTACTCATATACTGTTTACTTCCTGAGCCATGTCCAACTATCTCACTGATAGCATGTCCAACACACACACATCCCCCCAACATGCACTGCTCTCTCTCACACACACACACACACACACACACACATACTCTTCTCCCAAACCATTAGAGAAGACCAACAGGGCAATATGACATTACAGAAACAAGCAGGGCAGTGAAATATCATTACATCAGACAGCGCAACTGCCATTACAAGAGACCAGCAGAGCAATACACCATTACATGAGTCCGGCAGGGCAATACACCATTATGAATCCAGCAGGTCAATACATCCTTACATGACACCAGCATCCACTCCACCTCAGTCTCCCCCCCGGTCTTGTTCACCCTCTGTTTCATCCATTTTTTTCCTCCTCTCTCCCTTCCCATTTCCAACTTCTCTATTCCCCTTCTCTCATCTCCAGTTTCCTCCCTCTCTTTTAGTCTTTGTTATTCCATTTCACCCAAACTCCCCTCTTTTTTCTCCCCCACTCTTTACCCAGTTTCTTCTCACCCCAGTCTCTTTTAACCCCTCTCTCTTCTTAATGGCACCTCCCAGAAACATTTCTGCACATCGGTCTAGGGGTAATAAGTAGTGTTGAGCGAGCATGCTCGGCCGATGCTCGGATCGGCTCGAGCATCGCTCTGCTCGGCACATGGCGGTACTCGTACGAGTACCGCATGTGCTCGCCCGCCATGTTCGGGTCTCCTCCCCGCACGTTTTGCGGCTGCTGCGCAGCCAATAAACGTGCAGGGAGGCTCTGACATCAGTGTAATGCCAGCAGCCATGTTGGCTGCTGGCATTACACTGATTGGCTGGCCAGAACCCGTGGTCGGGTGCTGTATAGCACCTGACCAGCGAGTTCGGCTCAGTCTTAGCCAGGGAGAGATGAGGATAGGAAGGGAAAGTCAGTGTAGGGAGAAAAAAAGCGATTGTGAAAAAAAAAGAACCAAAAGTCCTTTTTAGGACTACTGTGTGTGGGGGCAGCAGGTTATTTTGTGTGGGGGGAAAAAAAAAAAAAAAAAAAAACATATATTCTGTTTAGTGTGCAAAGTTGCAGATTAGAGCACATTCTGTTTAGTGTGCACAGTTGCAGATTAGAGCACATTCTGTTTAGTGTGCAAAGTTGCAGATTAGAGCACATTCTGTTTAGTGTGCAAAGTTGCAGATTAGAGCACATTCTGTTTAGTGTGCAAAGTTGCAGATTAGAGCACATTCTGTTAAGTCTTCAAACTAAAATATCAAAGTCACATATTCCATTCAGTGTGCGTCGCCGCAGTTTAGCAGCACATTCTGTGTACTGTGCAGAGTTGCAGAATAGGAAGAAATACTGTTAACTCTTCAAACTAAAATATCAAAGTCACATATTCCATTCAGTGTGCTTCGCCGCAGTTTAGCAGCACATTCTGTGTACTGTGCAGAGTTGCAGAATAGGAAGAAATACTGTTAAGTCTTCAAACTAAAATATCAAAGTCACATATTCCATTCAGTGTGCTTCGCCGCAGTTTAGCAGCACATTCTGTGTACTGTGCAGAGTTGCAGAATAGGAAGAAATACTGTTAAGTCTTCAAACTCAAATATCAAAGTCACATATTCCATTCAGTGTGCTTCGCCGCAGTTTAGCAGCACATTCTGTGTACTGTGCAGAGTTGCAGAATAGGAAGAAATACTGTTAAGTCTTCAAACTCAAATATCAAAGTCACATATTCCATTCAGTGTGCTTCGCCGCAGTTTAGCAGCACATTCTGTGTACTGTGCAGAGTTGCAGAATAGGAAGAAATACTGTTAAGTTTTCAAACTCAAATATTAAAGTCACATATTCCATTCAGTGTGTGTCACCGCAGTTTAGCAGCCTATTCTGTGTACTCTGCACACTTGCAGAATAGGAAGAAATACTGTTAAGTTTTCAAACTAAAATATTAAAGTCACATATTCCATTCAGTGTGTGTCACCGCAGTTTAGCAGCCTATTCTGTGTACTCTGCACACTTGCAGAATAGGAAGAAATACTGTTAAGTTTTCAAACTCAAATATTAAAGTCACATATTCCATTCTGTGTTCGTCACCGCAGTTTAGCAGCCTATTCTGTGTACTCTGCACAGTTGCAGAATAGGAAGAAATACTGTTAAGTTTTCAAACTCAAATATTAAAGTCACATATTCCATTCAGTGTGTGTCACCGCAGTTTAGCAGCCTATTCTGTGTACTCTGCACAGTTGCAGAATAGGAAGAAATACTGTTAAGTTTTCAAACTAAAATATTAAAGTCACATATTCCATTCAGTGTGTGTCACCGCAGTTTAGCAGCCTATTCTGTGTACTCTGCACAGTTGCAGAATAGGAAGAAATACTGTTAAGTTTTCAAACTCAAATATTAAAGTCACATATTCCATTCTGTGTTTGTCACCGCAGTTTAGCAGCCTATTCTGTGTACTCTGCACAGTTGCAGAATAGGAAGAAATACTGTTAAGTTTTCAAACTCAAATATTAAAGTCACATATTCCATTCTGTGTTCGTCACCGCAGTTTAGCAGCCTATTCTGTGTACTCTGCACAGTTGCAGAATAGGAAGAAATACTGTTAAGTTTTCAAACTAAAATATTAAAGTCACATATTCCATTCAGTGTGTGTCACCGCAGTTTAGCAGCCTATTCTGTGTACTCTGCACAGTTGCAGAATAGGAAGAAATACTGTTAAGTTTTCAAACTCAAATATTAAAGTCACATATTCCATTCTGTGTTCGTCACCGCAGTTTAGCAGCCTATTCTGTGTACTCTGCACAGTTGCAGAATAGGAAGAAATACTGTTAAGTTTTCAAACTCAAATATTAAAGTCACATATTCCATTCTGTGTTTGTCACCGCAGTTTAGCAGCCTATTCTGTGTACTCTGCACAGTTGCAGAATAGGAAGAAATACTGTTAAGTTTTCAAACTCAAATATTAAAGTCACATATTCCATTCAGTGTGTGTCACCGCAGTTTAGCAGCCTATTCTGTGTACTCTGCACAGTTGCAGAATAGGAAGAAATACTGTTAAGTTTTCAAACTCAAATATTAAAGTCACATATTCCATTCTGTGTTCGTCACCGCAGTTTAGCAGCCTATTCTGTGTACTCTGCACAGTTGCAGAATAGGAAGAAATACTGTTAAGTTTTCAAACTCAAATATTAAAGTCACATATTCCATTCTGTGTTCGTCACCGCAGTTTAGCAGCCTATTCTGTGTACTCTGCACAGTTGCAGAATAGGAAGAAATACTGTTAAGTTTTCAAACTCAAATATTAAAGTCACATATTCCATTCTGTGTTCGTCACCGCAGTTTAGCAGCCTATTCTGTGTACTCTGCACAGTTGCAGAATAGGAAGAAATACTGTTAAGTTTTCAAACTCAAATATTAAAGTCACATATTCCATTCTGTGTTCGTCACCGCAGTTTAGCAGCCTATTCTGTGTACTCTGCACAGTTGCAGAATAGGAAGAAATACTGTTAAGTTTTCAAACTCAAATATTAAAGTCACATATTCCATTCTGTGTTCGTCACCGCAGTTTAGCAGCCTATTCTGTGTACTCTGCACAGTTGCAGAATAGGAAGAAATACTGTTAAGTTTTCAAACTCAAATATTAAAGTCACATATTCCATTCAGTGTGTGTCACCGCAGTTTAGCAGCCTATTCTGTGTACTCTGCACAGTTGCAGAATAGGAAGAAATACTGTTAAGTTTTCAAACTCAAATATTAAAGTCACATATTCCATTCTGTGTTCGTCACCGCAGTTTAGCAGCCTATTCTGTGTACTCTGCACAGTTGCAGAATAGGAAGAAATACTGTTAAGTTTTCAAACTCAAATATTAAAGTCACATATTCCGTGTAAGATGAAGAAGGCGGGTAAAAAGGGACGGGGAAGTGGACGTGATCCTGATAGGTCAGGGCGCGGGTCAGGACGCGGGTCAGGACGCGGAGAAACTGTGCCTGGTGCCAGAGCACAAGAAAGAAAGACATCCACCATACCTAGCTTCATGTCTCATTTCACAGGGCGTTGCAGGACATCACTCTCGAGGTCCGACCACTGCGAACAGGTGGTCGGTTGGATGTCAGCTGATACTGCTTCCAGTCGGTTAAGCACCACCCTGTCTTCCACCAAGTCCACTCTCAGTAGCCAAGAGTCTGGTCAACATAATCCTCACTCTGATCATCCTTCCTCCCACCATACACGGTCTGGTCAAAGAAGTGATCCCACATTGGGATATAGTGAGGAGCTCGTCTCATCACCAATCCTTCATTTGACCCTCTCTCCAAGCACGCTTGCAGAGGAACATGACATCTTGTGCCCTGATTCACAACCTCTAGAGGGTACCCAATCACAAGAAGATGACAGATGTGAACGGCATTTAAGGTCAAAGGAAGTAGTGGATGATGATGATGATGATGAGACACAGTTGCCATTAAATCAACCACTATTACCGTCTCAAGACCTTGTTGAGGAGAATGTTATACAGTTGTCAATGACTGAGTATGTGGTGGGATCAAGACATGAGGAGGATGAGCAGAGTGAGGAAGTGGAGGAGGACTTGGTGGACGATGAGGTGACTGACCCCACCTGGGAAGGTGTAGAGCCGAGCGATGACAGCAGTCCTGAGGGTGAGCCATCTGCAGCACCGCAACAGGCTGGAAGAGGCAGTGGTGTGGCTACAGAAAGAAGGCGGACCGCACCAAACCGGCCCGCAAATGTTCCACGGAGCACCCCCTTGCGTAAATCTACCTTGCCAAAGGGTAGGTGTTCCGCGGTATGGCGTTTTTTTAAGGAAAGTGCGGACGACAAAAGAATTGTAGTTTGCAACCTGTGCCACACCAGAATGAGCCGAGGCATGAACACTAGAAACCTCACCACCACCAGCATGATCCGACACATGGCATTCAAGCACCGTAATAAGTGGGAGGAACGCCTGGATCGCCCATCTGTGTCTGCAGGCCACACCACTGCCTCCTCTTCCCCTGTTTTCGGTGCCGGCCAATCGCCTGTCGAAGGCGCAGGCCCGCATACCTCCCGCCCTGCACCTGTACCATCTGAAGCACCATCAGCGACCACATCCACTTCCCTGTCCCAGCACAGCGTCCAAATGTCGTTACCCCAGGCATTTGAGCGCAAGAGAAAATACCCAGCCACCCACCCACAGGCCATAGCACTAACCTCACACCTTTCCAAATTACTGGCCATCGAAATGCTGCCATTTAGGCTTGTGGACACTGAGTCCTTCCGCAGCCTGATGGCAGCAGCTGTCCCTCGGTACGCGGTCCCCAGCCGCCACTACTTTTCCCGGTGTGCCATCCCCGCATTACACCACCATGTGTCCCGTAACATCACCCGTGCCCTGACCAACGCAGTTACTGGGAAGGTCCACTTAACGACTGACACATGGACAAGTGCTTGTGGCCAGGGACGCTACATTTCCCTGACGGCACACTGGGTGAATGTCGTGGAGGCTGGGAGCGACTCGGACCCTGGGATGGCACGGGTGCTACCCACGCCGAGGATTGCGGGCCCTACCTCCATCAGGGTTTCCGCCAGCACCTACGTTATTGGCTCCTCCTCCTCCGTTTCCACCTCCGAATTCTCTACACGCAGCGCCACTCCCCCATCAGCCAGTAGCTGGAAGCAGTGTAGCACTGCAGTGGGGAAGCGTCAACAGGCCGTGCTGAAGCTGATCTGCCTTGGGGACAAACAGCACACGGCCTCAGAGCTGTTGCAGGGGATTAGTCACCAGACCGAGCAGTGGCTCTCGCCACTCAACCTGCAACCAGGCATGGTTGTGTGTGATAATGGGCGTAACTTGGTGGCGGCTTTGGAGCTCGGCAAGCTCACACACGTACCATGCCTAGCGCATGTATTTAATTTAGTGGTTCAGCGATTTCTAAAAACCTACCCCAATTTGCATGATCTCTTGACCAAGGTGCGCCGCATGTGTGCACATTTCCGTAAGTCATCTACAGCTTCGGCCGGCCTGTTGAAGCTGCAGCAGCGCTTACAATTGCCAGCTCACCGGCTGCTGTGTGACGTGAGCACGCGCTGGAACTCCACCTTCCACATGTTGGCCCGGCTTTGTGAGCAGCAGAGGGCAGTAGTGGAGTACCAGCTGTTACACGGTCGTCGCCTCTCCGTTCAACTTCCTGTAATCAGAAGTGAGGAGTGGGAATGGATGTCAGACCTCTGCGAGGTTTTACGCAATTTTGAGGAATCGACACAGATGGTGAGCGGCGATAACGCTATTATCAGTGTAACCATCCCACTTCTGTGTCTACTGAAACGCTCGCTGCTCACAATTAAAACCGACGCTTTGCATGTGGAAGAGGTGGAAATGGGGGAGGAAGAGCTTACACAAGGTGATAGCCAGAGCACCCTCACTTCGTCTTCTCAGCGACAATTGGAGGAGGCGGAGGAGGAGGAGGAGGAGGAGGAAGACACGGTTGCCTCCGCTACAGAGGGTAGCCATGGAACTTTAGTTCCATCTCTTCAGCGTGGGTGGGCAGAAGAGGAGGAAGAGGATGAGGAGATTGAGAGTCATCCTCCTGGTGAGGACAGCAAAATCTTGCCTGTTGGTACTCTGGCACACATGGCTGACTTTATGTTAGGCTGCCTTTCCCGTGACCCACGCGTTGTACGCATTTTAGACAACACGGATTACTGGGTGTTCACCCTTCTGGACCCCCGCTACAAAGAGAATTTCTCTTCTCTCATTCCTCCGGTGGAGAGGACAAGCAAAATGGTGCAATACCAGAAGGTTCTTGTTGAAAAATTGCTCCAAAATTTTCCATCTGACAACGCTGGCGGCAGAGTACGTGCTACCTTGGCCAACCGAGAAGGGGAGAAAAGGGGAGCACACAGCAGTTCCGACAAAGGCAGGGCAACACTCTCCAAGGCGTGGGACACCTTCATGACACCCCGCCAGCACCCTCACCCTGATGCGCAGCCTAGTGTCACAAGGAGGGAAAAGTTTTGGAAGATGGTGAAGGAGTACGTAGCAGACCGTGTCAGCGTCCTCAATGATCCCTCTGTGCCTTACAACTACTGGGTGTCCAAGCTGGACACGTGGTATGAACTGGCACTCTACGCCTTGGAGGTGCTGGTCTGCCCTGCCGCCAGCGTTCTGTCTGAGCGGGTATTTAGTGCTGCTGGTGGCATCATAACAGATAAGCGTATCCGCCTTTCCACCGACAATGCTGATAGGTTGACACTTATAAAAATGAACAAGGCCTGGATTTCCCCTGACTTCTCCACTCCACTGGAGGAAAGCCCCGGGGGAACATAAACTCACTTTATATATGTTATTTACAATGATGGGAATACTCTGTATTCCCATTCACCCCTTCCACCCAAAAAACGGGTATATGGTTGACTCTTAATCTTCTCATCCTCCTCCTCCTCTTCCATATGCCCTGTGCTATAATTTTTATATAGGGCCAGCTAACCAGCGGGCCCTGTGATATAATTTTTATATAGGGCCAGCTCACCAGCGGGCCCTGTTTGACAATTTTTATTTAGGTCAGCTCACCAGCGGGCCTTCTCATATAATGTTTTATTGGGTCAGCTCTCTAACGGGCCCTCTCATATAATGTTTTATAGCGTCAGCTCACTAGCAGGCCTTTGCATATAATGTTTAGGATGGTCAGCTCTGCAGCAGACCCTCACCCATAATGTTTTAGATGGTCAGCTCAGCGCACGTTTCCCTCTTAATCATGGCCTCAGTTCAATAAAATCAAGGAAATTTTTGGGAGAATTTGCCTCTGCGCACGTTTCCCTCTTAATCATGGCCTCACTTCAGAAAATCAAGGAAATTTTTGGGAGAATTTGCCTCTGCGCACGTTTCCCTCTTAATCATGGCCTCACTTCAGAAAATCAAGGAAATTTTTGGGATAATTTGCCTCTGCGCACGTTTCCCTCTTAATCATGGCCTCACTTCAGAAAATCAAGGAAATTTTTGGGATAATTTGCAGATAATATACAAGTAAATATACAGCAAATATTGTTTGGTAACAATTTTTCGCCTAAAGTCGTTTTTATTTTCCTTTTTGTGTGTTTTATGGTCAGTCTGTAAAAATGGCGTACTACGGGCGAAAGATCGTTCCCAGCAGCGATGTTGGAGTCCAAGATGCATCCAGACATCCTCCCTATGCTGTCCCTGAACCATTTCTGTGGTGTTTCCATCCTTTTCTGCCCTTTTCCTATGGACCAGGCACCCTCCCCTCATCAGAGCAGGGGGTGCCTGGTGTAATGCTCGAGTCCTCCCATTGACTTCAATGGGGCTCGGGTGCTCGGCCGAGCACTCGAGCCTCTGGGGGTGCTCGGTCAGAGCACCCGAACACCCGAGCATTGGGGTGCTCGCTCATCACTAGTAATAAGGCAAATAACCCCTCACTTGATGCAGATTCAGCATTAAACTTTAGATCTTATTATCTTGTCCATTCCTCCATTTTCCCTAAATCTTCATTCATTTGGCTTATCTCTTGTAGAGAGTAAACCTTGTTGCAGATTTTTATCATCAGCAGAAAAGCATACGACTAGTAATATCACTAGAGAAGAAACTGAAGAAGACAGGCTCTAGGAGCACCATCCCTGTGAAGCTTCAAGCCCCTCCCCCCCCCAGGAATATCAATGTAGGATTGGGATAAGAGTGTCCAAATACAGATATCTGGTTCATAAATGAGGCTTAATTATGGCTTGCTGGATCGGGAGGCCAAAAAGAAGAGTGTGCCCTGAAATGGGTAGGGGGGGGGTGGATGGGAATGGCTGGAACCTGGCTGGGATTTGGTGGGGTTACAGAAGAACTCAGGAAGCCAGAGGATCAGGCCCTGCCCAGGAGACTCCAGTCTGAAAATCCATATAAACCACATCTGATGTTCCACTCATGTCTAACATCTGTTGCTTCACAATGCTTTGGATAACTCTCTAGTATTCAAGGGGTTAAATGCCTGATTCAGATCAATGGGAATTGTATGTGTTCCCTATAGTGCAGTCCCTATAGTGCAGTTGGTTTCTCTAGCATTGCTCCCCTTTTCTATTAGGCACATGGTCCACTGTAATCATACTAAGAACACATACAAAGCCCCATAGATCTTATGGAGCTTTTAACACATTGAATTCTAGAGAGGTGTCCAACTCATTGAGAAGCTGTTGAAATGTGAATTGAAACATACAGAATCTGATATATACCATGCTGCAATGGCAAGTGACTATAACTGATGAGATTTATTTATGTAATTTATTCATAGGCGGCAAGCCTAAAAGTTTTAGCACCAAAGGAGTTGAACAGCAACTTTGGTAAAGAAAGTGAACAGGAAAGGGTATGTCAAGTCATATGTGCTTTTGTGGGAAGTGAAGAATTGTGAAAGCTTCGGACATACTGAGAAAACAGATACCTACATTCTGCAGGTTTCTGATCCTGAGTTGTTTATGTGCAATTGGTAAAGTAGTAAAGGTGTGCAACGCACTTATAAAATGAGGTTAACTGGGATATCACTGAGCTTGTCTTCTGCACGTCTCACTAGAAAGCACTGGCATCCATCTGTATAATGGAAGACCTTTCCTTCTTCTGTGATGCATGTCAGATGTATAAAATATTCACGATGTGTTAACAGTAAAAAATAAAAAGTGTGTATGTGTGTGTGAGATGAGGTGGGGGTGGCAGCAATTGTAGGGCAAACCAATTGTACCACACAGAACAAATATAAATATCCATCAATTCAAATAAGGCTTTTAAACCTCTGAATGCTTAAGAGATCTCCAACGCATTGTGATGGGAAGACATATATAGCATTCAAGGCTTTAAAATCCCCATCTAAATCAATGGAACATTTGGGATTTTTTTGTTTGTTTATAATGGTGCAGTTGCTTTGCTTGAGAATAACTCCAGTCCCTCTTAATACATCAACCTCTCTGTGGAGAGTGTATCAATTCACCAGCTCTGGCACTCAAAGGGTTAAATTACCCTATACCCATAGTTACATAGTAATTTAGGTTGAAAAAAGACTTGCGTCTATCAAGCTCAACCCTTTTTCTATTCCTTTTTACGATCGTTGATCCAAAAGAAGGAGTCATAAACTTTTCATGAAAAAAAAAGGCAAAAAAATATTTATTGTAAGATTTTTTCTGCTGAGAAAAAAACAGAGGTACTCTGCATCAGGGAGATGCATACTTTCAGAGTTATTGTAGTTTAAAGTCTAGTTTTTAAATTAATAGTGCCTTCTAGTGGACATATTTCAATTAGTCATTCTGTTGTAATCTATGGAAGAGGTCACTGACAAACAGTTCTTCATAGAATGTGATAGTAACTGATGTCAGGCTGTCAGTTTAGAGCGTATAAGAAGAAATCACTCTTGTCACTCATCTCCTGAAAATGTGAACTGTTATAACATTTAAATAAAAACTGACAGAAGTGGGAATACCCTTATTTTACTTGGCAGGAAAAGACTTATAGCATATAGACATTAATAAAAAATGTTTACAGTTTCTTTAATCCTCCTTCAACCCTCTGGGTACCAGAGAGGTGTCTAATGCACTGCAGCACAGTACATTGCATACCTTTCTGGCACTCAAAGGGTTAAAAGGTGTAGATAAAGGAATGCCCCATTGTCCTCCCCTTGGTGCGAGAGCAGATAAGGGGAGGGATTTTGACATATGTAGCTTGGTAAATTGACCAAGGCAGGAGCTGTTGATAATGCAGAAGTGTATACAGTCAGTGAGAGACAGGCAAGGAATGCATTAAAAACTTTATAGGTGAGCCTCAGGTGACAATTCTCCATAGAATTATAATTATCCACCAATCTGTGACAGTTTAAATTGTAATAACTTTTGAATATAGCATCTGGCAACAGTGAGAGGGCCATTAATTATAAAACATCTTTGCTGATCCTTACTCTATGGACATGATATGGACATTATGCATCAAATCATACTGAAGCAATTCTGGAACAAACTGTCTGCTCAACAGGGGAATAGACAATCATTCCCAAAATGCCCATGTTAAAAGGAGGTTTTTAAATCATTGAATGCTAAAGAGGCCTACATTACATTGTGAAACAATGTGTTGGAGACCGTTATAGTTTTCAAGGGATTAAAAGCTCAATTTCAATCAATGGGAATTTGTATTTGTCCCATATGGTGCAGATAGATTGCCCCAGAATTTTTCCCATTTGTTTTGATACATAATCCCCTGTATGTCCATCCACTGCAACACCCTGTCACACGTATGGAGGAATAAAAGGAAGGGTAGGAGGATATGAATAGAAAGAAGGGAGGGAGAGAGGGTGGATAGAGAAAGAGAGAGTGAGAGTGAAAGGGAGGGAGAGAGAGACAGAAAAAGAGAGAGGAGAGAGAAAGAGAGCAAGAGAGAGAGAGAGGGCAGAAGAGAGAGAGTGTGGGAAAGAGAGTGAGAGCGAGTGATAGAGGAAAAGAGAGGGAGAGAGACAGATGAAGAGTTAAAGAGAGGGAGATGGAGAGAGACAGAGAAAAGGAGTGAGAGAGACAGAGAGAGTGCGATATGGAGAGAGAGAAAAAGAGAGAGATGGAGAGAGCCAGAGAGAGAGAGTGAAATAGAGTGAGATGGAGAGAGCCAGAGAGAGAGAGTGAGAGAGAAGGAGCCAGTGAGAGAGAGATATGGAGAAAGAAAGAGAGACGGAGAGAGAGAGATGGAGAATGAAAGAGAGAGGGCGAGAGCCAGAGAGGGAGAGAGAGATATGGAGAGAGAAAGAGAGAAATGGAGAGAACCAGAGAGTGAGAGAGAGCAAGAGAGATATGGAGAGGAAAAGAGAGATGGAGAGAGCCAGAGAGACAGAGATGGAGACTGAAAGAGAGAGAGATGAAGAGAGCCAGAGAGAGAGAAAGAGAGATGGAGAGAGTGCTAAAGATATGGAGAGAGAAAGAGAGATGGAGAGAGCCAGAGAGAAACAGATGGAGAGTGAAAGAGAGGGAGATGGAGAGAGCCAGAGAGAGAGAAAGAGTGAAAGAGAGTGAGCGAGAGAGAGATGGAGAGAGAAAGATGGAGAGAGTCAGAGAGAGAGAGATAGATGGAGAAAGCCAGAGAGAGAGAGATGGGTCAAACAAGAAAAAAGAAGATTAGGTGGGAATTAAGGAAAAAGACAAGGAGAAAGAGTGAAACAGAAAGTAGGAAAATGGGGACAAGAATGAATTTAACCCTGTGGAAGCCAGAGATGTATTCAGTGCATTTGCATTGTTAAAAACTTCCCAACATTTCAAATGGTCAAAGAGGGATAGACTTTATGCACGGCAAAAATTTTCGGTAAAATTCGATTTCGTATTAATTTTTTTTTCCCATTTGGAGGATCAGAATTTCGGACCGGACCTGTTCGACTCGGACAAAATTAGGCAATAGTCCAAATTATTCAGCCGAATTTAAAAAAAATATTAAATATTCAACAAAAAATGAAAATTAAACAAATAAAAATAAAAAATACATTAAACTAAATTAATAATAATATTACATCTCTAATGAGACAAGAAGGGGTATTTTATAAACCCCTACATACTTATATATGTATATATCACATCAAATAAAAGCCCTTTCTGCCCTTTAAAAAATGGTATATAATATGTGTTTGTGCAATAAATGAGAAAGATAGGAATTATGGTTGAACACACACACATAGCAAAAATGCCAAAATTGCTTGTGTCATTAAGTGGTTAATATCTGCACTTTGCATGAACTGTAAAGCTCCTGTTTTACCAGACCTATTTTTAGCACCATCTAGCAACATTGTAATAGTTTCAGGTGGGAAAGCGTCGTGCCGTCTATTTCTAGTCGCATGTAGCAACATTGTAATGGTTTCAGGCGGGAAAGCGCTGTCCGAATTTCCGAAATTTATACCGAAATTTGGATTAGGTCCGCTTCGGATTCTTTTTTTTCGTGGGCAACCTTGGCTTTTAGAAGGTCCAAATGATGACGAATACACCTTATTCATCCAAATTACGAAATTAGCCGAACCGAATCGCACAAGTCTAAAGAGGGACATTATTGTTTTATCTGGTGTTGCTGGGTGTGTGGCTGGTGGCTGGTGGGAGGGGCATTACCAAGAATTTTTAGGTTATTTCATGACCTATTGACACCTCTTTGTGTAAGTGAATAAATGATTTAGGGCAAGACCAAAGTATTTTATTTACTCAGACTTATGTATAAATACACATGCTGATGTTTATACAGATATTAATGTTAGTTTTATTGCTTTGGAGCAATGTGATCCACTTATATACACACCACACAGTCTTATCTCCTAAAAAAAGGGACCCCAGCATGGAAAAGACAGACAGAGGCAAAGGGATTTGGGTCTCAAAAGAGGGACTGTCCCTCCTAAAGAGGAACACTTGGGAGGTATGTTGTAGTACGTTGGAAATGTTTCTAATGTCCTAAGAGGCTTAAGCCACCCTTCCTCTGTAAACAGTAGGTTCTATCTTTATGACAGTAAATATACATTCCCTCAGACTTCTTGAACTAAAACTGAGTCAATGAGAGGGTTTCTAAGTTCTGAAATACTCATCAGAATCATTAACAGCTCCATTTCCTAAAGCTGCAAACACAGCAGAGTGGCTTCTCCCTAAAGGCTGTTAGTGATAGATTTCAGCTTCCTTACTTGGCTTTGTGGAGATTGATTCTGATTGAATTAGCAATGCTAGGGCTCAATGTGAATAGAACTTTTAACTTGAATGCTACAGAGGCCTCCAATGCATTGCTTCACATAAACACTCTAGTTGACAAGCATACCTGTGATTTCCACAGAGGAGTTCACAAATAAAGCAAACAAACAGAAAAAAAAATGTAAAAAATCATTATCATGCTTTTGGTTTATTTAATTTTTTTATTCAATGTTATTCCAATTGTATGATGACAGACCAAGAGTGGGCAATCAATGTCTTACCAGTCTGTTGAGCCACCATATTAACCCCTTAATGACTGGTGACATGCCAGTACCATGACCATTGTCCTTGCCTAAAGGACCGATGTCCTAGCACATCAAGTATTTTTTTGTGGGTGCACTGTGAGCACTACTGGGGCCCATTCAGTGAGTCGCCCCTTGTGATCAGTCACATGTGGCGGCTCTCCAAATTTGATCAAAACAATCCTTAAGTGGAATCCACTCCCCAGACCACTGGTCCTTAAGGGGTTACAGAACAATGAAGGCATTTAACCCCTTCGTGTCCGCTGATGTACCTGGACCGTCACACTGGTCCTGCACTTAAGGACCAGTGACGGTCCTGGCACGTCAAGAGTTAACTCTCACATCGCCGCCACTGTGCGCAATGGGAGAGACACGGGTATGCTGTTACTAGGTGCCCCGGTATCGGAGTTTCTAGCTTCAGCCAATGCCGGCATTGTTTATACATGTGATTCGCTAAAGTAGCGAATCACATGTATAGAATGCATATGACAGAAGCAGTGTTTTCAAAACACTGCTTCTGTCACATTTCTCTGTCTCCCTCCTCCTCAGACACAAATCTGATGAGAAGAGAGACAGAGAGATCGTTACTGAAGAGATACAGTGTTCCAGTCGTGTTGCAGGCTTGCAAATAAGTTAAAAAAAGAAAAAACTTTTTTTTTCATTTAATCACTGTAATACAGTGTTCAATTGATTCCCCCCCCATCACTCATTTTAGTGATCAAGTGCTGCAGATCAGCTTCGGCTGACCTGTGGTATTTTTTTTGCGCTCCCCCCCCCCCCCCCATTGAAATCCCTCTTTTTTCAAATACAAATATATATTTGTTTAATTTTTAGGTAGTTTAACAGTTTAGTTAGGTAATTTTAGTGGGGCTAGGTAGGTTTAGAAGGTACGTGGGTTAGGGTAAGTTTAGTGTTGAATTTAGGTCAGATTTAGGTTTAGGAAATTAGTTTTTTTTAAATAAAAATAGAATTTATTAAAATATTTAGGCTTTTTAGGTAGTTTAGATAGGGCTAGGTAGGTTTAGCGTGTAGGTGGGTTAGGGTAAGATTTAGTATTGAATTTAATTTTAAAGATTAGGGTTTTGTAAAAAAAAAAAAAATATATATATATATATATATATATATATATATATATTTATATAGTTGTATTGTAGGAATAGTGAGTATTTGGGTTAAGTTAGGTAGGATTAGGGTTGACGTAGGTTAGGGTAAGGTTTAGGGTTAGAGTTAGGTACAGAAAAAAAAATATATATAGTTTTATTGTAGGAACAGTGACTGTTTGGGTTAAGTTAGGTAGGATTAGGGTTGACGTGGGGTAGGGTAAGGTTTATGGTAAGGTTTAGGGTTAGAGTTAGGCACAGAATAAAAAAAAAAAAAAGATAAAAAAATATATATTTATAGTTTTATTGGAGGAATAGTGACTGTCAGGGTTAAGTTAGGTAGGATTAGGGTTGATGTGGGTTAGGGTAAGGTTTAGGGTTAGAGTTAAGCACAGAAAAAAACAAACCCCCCCCAACCCCCCCCCCAAAAAAAAAATATATATAGTATATACGTAGGAATAGGGACTTGTTGGGGTTAGGTATTCTTTTAACAATTTAATTTGGTTACTTATAAAGCTTGGGTGGGTGGGTAGCTATGTAGAAAAAATTAGGGTAGGTAGGTTAAGTTAGTTAAAAGATGCAGCGCATGTATTCTGGGGAAGAGGCGTATGCCTTTTTGGCTTCCGATTCAGAAACAATGGATACTGCCTCTGATTTTGACACCTCACAGTTCACAGAGAGCGACAGTGATAGCTCTAGCGATCATGTTGGGCCATCTATTAAGAAGAGGAGTACTACCCCAAGAGCTGCCCGAAAAGCTGCCCCAGAAGCAGCCCTAAGACATGCCCCAGAAGCAGGCCGAAGGCATACCCCAAGAGCTGCCCCAAGACATGCCCCAGAAGCAGGCCCAAGACATACCCCAAGACATACCCCAAGAGCTGCCCCAGAAGCAGCCCCAAGACATGCCCCTGAAGCAGGCCCAAGACATAACCCAAGATCTGGCCCAAGAGCTGCACCAAGACATGCTCAAAGACCTGCCACACGGCCTGCCCCTCATCCAGAGCCTAGGGAATGGGTACCACCAATGGGATTAAGTCCAGAAATACCCAATTTCACAGGCAGCCCAGGAATAAAAGTAAATCTGGCCAATTTTAACCAGGAGCAGTTTTTTAATTTATATTTGGGGGAAGACATTTTGGGGGAGATTGCAAAGCAAACAAATATTTATGCAGCCCAGTACATTGCAGCCAATCCCACACGCTGTATTTCAAAGGAGAAATCATGGTACTCCACAGATGTTGCTGAATTCAGGAAATATTGGGCCCTAACTATGGCTATGGGGATAGTTAAAAAGCCAAGCAACAGGTCATACTGGAGCAAAATTCCTGTGTGTGTTACCCCATTTTTTGGCCAAACAATAAGCAGGAGACCATATGAAGTGCTTTTGAGCTTCATGGATTTCAACGATTACACCCTGTGCCTCCCCAAAGATCACCCCCAGTATGACAGGCTGTATAAAATTCGCCCCCTTATAACTCATTTGCAAAAAAAAATTTCAGAAAACTATACCCCCAAAAACAAATATCTGTTGATGAGTCCTTAATGAAATATAAGGGAAGTTTGGATTTTAAGCAATATATCCCCTCCAATCGCTCCAAGTTTGGCGTAAAATTGTATAAGTTGTGCGAAAGCTCCACAGGATACACCTATGTTTTTCGCATTTATGAGGGCAAGGACAGCCAGCTTGATCCTCCTGGTTGCCCTGAGTATCTGGGAACCAACATTAAAATTGTTTCGGATCTCATTTCCTCCCTATTAAAAAAGGATACCAGTAATATGTAGATAACTATTACACAAGCCCCCTTTTATTTAAATCACTTTTTTATTTTGACACAGTGGCCTGTGGCACTGTTAGGAGAAATTGTAAAGAGATGCCCAAACAAATGATAAACTGCAAGCTACGAAAGGGAACGTCTTTAGCTTTGTGCCAAAAGGAGTTGCTGGCAATCAACTTTAGAGACAAAAAGGATGTGTACATGCTGACAACTATGCATGACTAGGAAACTGTGCCAGTCTCTGTCCGTGGCACGGTCCTCAGGAAACCAGTCTGCATCAAAGACTACAATAAAAACATGGGGGGTGTTGATCTTTGCGATCAACTCATACAGCCTTACCTCACCATGAGAAAATCTACGGCCTGGTATAAGAAGGTTGCAATTTTCCTGATGTAGACTGCCATTTATAATTCGTATATAATTTTTAAATTTGCAAACCCCACTCAAAAAATAATTTTTTTGCAGTTCCAAATGCATGTCATTTCCCGTTTTTTGTTTGAAGGGGCAACAGCAGTTTCACAGCAGAGACCGGTTTAGGACACTTTGCATTTAAAATCCCCCCAAAAGAGTAAGCCACAGAAACGCTTCAGGGTGTGAAACGCCAATGGCAATCGGACAGAAACCACCATCTACTGTTCTGATTGCCCTACAAAACCTGGGCTCAGCATTGGTGACTGCTTCAAGCAGTATCATGTACATCCAATGCACCAATTCTGTAATTTAATTATTTGGCCACGCTTTCCCCCTGAAATATCCTGTTTTTTTTCCCCAAAACACATCACTCCTTACATCTAACACTATGAAAATATAATAGGAACAACCCTGTTTTTTCCATGTCTGAAAATGGAAAAGCACATGTTCTCAACTGAACCCAGTAAATCCCCCAAACCCTGACAAACCTATGCATATGGGGCATTTCCATACTCAGAACATGTAGTTGAATTGTGGACAACGCATTTTTACGAATCTTCAAATATCCTGTACTTGAAATCCACAGCAACACCGAAATGTAGGTGTGAAAATACAGGGTTTTGTTTCTTACTGCAGGTTTTCAGAGGGTTTGGTGGTAAAATGACTGAGAAAAAAATGCCAGACTGTACCTAGACTAAAACCCAGGGTTGTATTCCTTTCTAAAAAATATATTTTGGGGGTAAAATATTAATTGCAACATTGTTATACACCCCAAATAAGACAAAGGCACCAGTTAAGCGAGCTGTAAAAATGCCATGTCTGAAAATGGAACGCGCATGTTCCCAACTGGGCCCAGTAGATTCCCCAAACCCTGACAAACCTATGCATATGGGGTATTGCTGTACTCAGAAAACTGAACATTAATCAATGCATTGTTTTAAATGTTCACCTATCCTGTGCTTGAAATCCACATCAAAATTGAAATCTAACTGTGAAAAATGCTGATTTTTTAATTTAAATTACGTTTTACAAGGGATTGGTGGTAAAATGGCTGAGAGAAAAATTTGAAAACATGCCTAAAATGAAAGCCTGGATTAACTTATTTTCAAAACTATACACTTCTGGGGGGAAATCTTAAAATGGGGCACTGTTACACAGCCCCAAATGAGACATGGCACCAGTGACGCAAGCTGTGAAAATTCAAAGTGTGAAACTGGAAACACTCATGTTCCAATTTGGGCCCCGTAGCTCCCACAAACCATGAGAAACCTATGCATCTGGGGTATTGCCATACTCAGAAGAATGAGCTGAACACTAAACAATGCATTTTTAAAAATCTTCACCTATCCTGTGCTTGAAATTCACATCAACATTGAAATTTAAGTGCGAAAAACTATGAATTAGTTAATTACATCACGTTTACGAGGGGTTGGTGGTAAAATGGAAAACATACATAAAATGAAAGCCTGGGGTGTCTACTTTCCAAAAATATGCACTTTTGGGGGGAAATTTTAAAGTGGAGCACCGATACACAGCCCCAAATGAGACATGGCACCAGTGACACAAGCTGTGAAAATTCAAAGTGTGAAACTGGAAACGTGCATGTTCCAATTTGGGCCCCGTGGCTCCCCCAAACCTTGAGATACTTATGCATATGGAATATTGACGTGTTCAGAAGAAGGATCCGAACACTAAACAATGCATTTTTTAAAATCTTCACCTATCCTGTGCTTGAAAATCACATCAACATTGAAACCTAAGTGTGAAAAATGCTTAATTTTTTTTACTTACATCAAGTTTTACAAAGGATTTGTGGTAAAATGGCTGCGTAACAAATGTGAAAACATACATAAAATGAAAGCCTGGGGTGTCTATTTTCCAAAAATATACAGTTTAGGGGGAACATTTTAAAGTGTAGCACTGATACACAGCCCCAAATGAGACATGGCACCAGTGACGCAAGCTGTGAAAATTCAAAGTGTAAAACTGGAAAAGCGCATGTTCCAATTTGGGACCCGTAGCTCCCCCAAACCTTGACAAACCTATGCATATGGTATATTGCCTTACTCAGAAGAAGGAGATGAACACTAAACAATGCATTTTTAAAAATATTCACCTATCCTGTGCTTGAAAATCACATCAAGATTGAAACCTAAGTGTGAAAACGCTGAATTTTTTACTTACATCAAGTTTTACTAAGGATTTGTGGTAAAATGGCTGTGTAAAAAATTTGAAAACAATATATTTCAAAATATACTTTTGGTGGGAAATCTTAGAGTAGAGCACTGGTACACAGCCCCAAATGAGACATGTTACCAGTGACACAAGCTGTGAAAATTCAAAGTGTGAAACTGGAAAAGCACATGTTCCAATTTGGGCCCAGTAGCTCCCACAAACCTTGAGAAACCTATGCATATGGGGTATTGCCGTACTCAGAAGAAGGAGCTGAACACTAAACAATGCATTTTTAAAAATGTTCACCTATCCTGTGCTTGAAAATCACATCAACATTCATATAATTGTGGTACCAAAAGAAAGCCATACTTGTGCTTAAAAAAACAGTATATAATTTGTGTGGGTGTACAAAAGGAATTAAAGAAAAAATATGATTGAACAAAGACATAGTCAAAAAAGTCAAAATTGTTCCGGTCCTTAAGTGAAATTCACCTCAGATTATCTGGTCCTTAAGGGGTTAAATGAGAACTAACACCTCCTAATATATCCCTCCACCCCATTTACCTTACTTTAGCTAGGAAATCCTAATGGCTCTTATGAATGTGTTATTTATTTTTCAATCAGCCCCGGATGTCATGTACATGGAACAATCACAATACAGTAAACCCAGCTTTAGCCCTTTGAATGCCAGAGTTGGATACCCCTCTGGCACTCAAATGGCTACATTTAGAATATAATTTCTTAACAGACTTTTTTTAACATAGGACCCATAATGTTTTGTACTGTTCTATTATCACAATAGTATATAGTTTAATATAGTACCTGGGAAAGTATTGTATAGTTTTAGATTGCTCTGTATATACAGAAGGAGGTAAGTGTAGGTACAGAATTTTGGAATAGTTGTATTTCTCCCCTACAATATAGTTGGTTTAACCCATAATTACTGCACTCTTTTGAACATAAGCCCTCTTTATTAATTGTGATTAAAACTCCTGATAATTTTACAGTCCAATACTACAGCTTTATATAACGTGTCACACCAAAGCCACTTGGGTCATTTTAGCTCTTTATGGAACAGAGGGGTGTGCACACACATTTATCTTATTTTTAAAGGGTTAAATGTATTTAATGGTATTTCTATAAAAAGCTGAGCATCAGACACTTGGTCAAAAATGTAACTCTAGCCCACCCCCACACACACACACATTTTAACATTGTTTCAATTGATAAATCTGATTGGACTTACAAGAACCTAACCTGCAGTGTGAGGAATGCATACATTCCACTATAAACCATAACCATACATGGGAACTTTGTATTATGGACACGGTAGTCCAGTTGTGCCGCTGGGGAGAGATAAATGACATGATTCGCTTAAAAAAAGGGGGCAGGGCTTAAACTTGAGTAGGGGAAAGGGCTTGATATATGAGAACAAAGTAGAAGGAATAGTCTGGGGAAGAAGGAGGAGAAGTTGGGGAGCAGTGGGAGGAACAGATTGGGAAGGAGCAGAAGTGGGCAGAGTTTGTTTAAAAACTCCCCACATCTGGAGAATCAGCTTCTGCACCAGAGACCTGGTAAAATGTGAAAACCGGAGTCTCTGGGACAAATCCAAAGAGTTCCCAGCAATGACAATAACCCATATTCAATATGAGTGCAATACTGGAACAAATCAACTACTCCATGGGTGCAAATAAAAATTCTCAAAATTCCCACTGAATGGTAGAACCTCTCTACTATTCAATTAGTTGAAAGTCCATTTTAAACCATTTAGACCATTAATTTCTCCCCATAGTACAGTTGGTTTGATCCAGAATTTCACCTCTTTAGCTTTTTAAATATGTCCCAGTATGGGTCATATTACACCTTCATGCTGCGAAGGTAGAGAGTGATAGACACACACACATGATTGGTGTTTCCTACAAAGTGTATTGATACTTTAAGTGACAGTGGGGTATATAAGGCATTGCAGAGCAATGCAATGCACAAACCTCTGGCAAATTGGCACTCAAAGCAAAAGGTAACTATAAGGGGTGTAGAAGGTACAATTGTGATTGTTCCCAGCATCCAAGGAGGCCCCATGTGCCCCAGGATCCAGTAGCTTCTACTTATGTTCTTAGGACAGTAGTTCTCCTTCTCATTTTGTGCAGGAAACCTTTAATATTTTATATATCATTTGTGAAGGGCATTATGAATGGCAATAATACCCCATATATATGCCTACATGGGATCTCTCTGGATCTGCTCTAGAGACTCCGGTTTTCAGACTGAGTTACCAGGTCTCCAGGGGTATAGGCTAAATCTTCAGTGGTGGTGATTGTATTCACCTTCCCACCCTGTTCCTCCCACTTCCCTCCCACTTCTCCTCCTGCCACTTTATGATTTGCAGACGTGCAAACCCTATCCACCCTCTCCGGGGTGTCTAAGAGAAGTCTCAAGGTTTGTTTATAGGTATTCCAAGGTCTCACAGTCAGAATAATGAAATCAAAAATTTTGTGCATAAAAATTCCATAAATATACATCTGAAGCTCAATATCCACATTTTTGTCAAAGCCTTAATAGAAAACAGGGGGCACCATCCAAGTGTATGACCTTGGCACACAACCATGTTACTGCATCCTGGTTGAGGGTCATTACTGTAGGAGACCATTTTTTATGATAAGGAGCAAAAATGATTTATATTGGGTCCCTCCAATGATTAGTTATGCCATTAACCCAAGTAGTTTATCTTATGAGTTTTTGGGGGGGACTTTATGTTATTTTTTTTTTTTTTGGAGGGGGAAGGAGATGTCGTTTAGACTTACCAGTATCCCATAATAAAGGAAGAGAGAGAATTGACCATGAAGTGGAATAGAGTACTTAATGATTGCCTCCCCCCTCCCCACACACGCACAATTTGAAAAGTCTTGTCTTGATTACAGACTGAGGCTTGTCTCTATCAAAGAACCCTGCTACCTCTGATACACAAGTGCCCATTAACCTGATACTTAGATGTACTGTTGTTGCGTTCTGGTACACTGGTTGCATTGCTTGACCAGTCACCGTGGCGATGGAAAGCAGGAATCTGATTGGACAAAAGGGAAAATAGACAGATGGGGCAGGTTATTTTATTATGGACTGAGAGGGAGATAGAAGTGGTACTAAAGAGAAAGATGATAGAAAAAAACTAGATGGATACAGGAAAAGAAGAGGACAAGGAAAAGGGAAAAGAAAGAAGGTCTGAAAGAGGAACTTAAAAGAGGCTTAAACTAAGAACATGTAAGAGAGAAGAGACTGGTAAATGAGAGTGTAAATCTGTAACAAAGTGAGAATAGAAGAGAGAAGGGAGATACAATTAGGAAAGGCAGGAAAATGCACCCAATCCCTAGTAGGAAAAATTAATTATTCAATGACAAAATAAAGTAAACGCAGAGACAGAGATAAAGACAAGGAAAGTATGTGATTATCAAAATGGGGAAAGAATGATACATACATAGCAGAGAAAATAAGAGAACAAGGCAGGAAAACAAGAGGTGGGAGGAGGAGGGAGAGATAAAAAGGGAAATGAAATACAGCAAAAGAGAGTGTAAGAGAGCTAGAGGGAGAAAAAGAAGATGCAAGAGAGCAGTACAAAGAGAGACAGTCTAGAGAAGAGAGAGAGATGCAAGTGGGAAAGGGCACAGAGATAAAGCGATGCAGTGACAGGCAGTCTGATAAATAACAGTGAGTAAGGGATAGTTAGACACGGTGCAGTAGAGTGGGGAGGAGGGTGACAAGTGACATATGCATACAGTTCTGCACAAGGAGAGGGTGCACGACCACAGTCTACATGACAGTGTAACAGATTCCCACAGAATGAGACCGACACTGGATTCACTGCAGATCTGAGACACGGGTGAGTGAGGCTCCTAATGATATATAACACTGTTAATTAAAGGGTGCTTTATCACTATTCAGCTAATTAGATTTGCAATAGCTGAAATTAACCCCTTGGATGCTAGAGAGGTCTTCAACGCATTACATCCAAAGCGATGAAGGAATTCCAGTGATACAATATAATTTTGCTTTTATGTATTATAGTATATTGTAATATTTACAGATATTAATGTAGAATTTGCTGTAATCATGTGATATTGTTTTTTTTTGGGGGGGGCAATTTACCTCTGCAATCCTCATCTGTGTTAGTCTTCCATCCAGGAAGTTAAGAGTGCAAATAAAAAATGCTTCCCCCAGCCTGCAGGGGTTAAAATAGAACTTCAAATATTTTAAAGTGGAACTGCCACGTTGTTACAAGTAGGTGATTTTGAAAGAGCTTAAACTTTCTCTCTCTCTCTCTCTCTCTCTCTCTCTCTCTCTCTCTCTCTCTATATATATATATATATATATATATATATATATATATATATATATATACATACTGTATATAAACACATTAATTTTAGTACCTTTTTATCACTTCTGCTAATTATTTAATTTAAATTTGATAAAAGCCTATGTCCCATAAGATCCGTAGAGGTCTGCTGAATATTGTTGTTTGTTGTGAAGAGTTGTGACCTAGATGCAACCTCATTAGAGATCACTATATACAAGAAACTGCAAATACAATGTAAAAAATAAATAGGTAGATATACCTGAGTGCTGTATGATGGACTCTATGTAAATTAGTCTCTGAGCACCAGAAAGGGATCTAATGCATTGTGTTGCAGTGCCTTGGATACCTCTCTGACACTCAAAGGATTTTAAACAAATTAACCCTTTGAGAGCCAGAGGGGTACGCAGCGCAATGCGTTGTGTACCCCTCTGGCACACAAAGGGATAAAGACACTTATTCCTAGGCTATTGTTCCCTTTTAAAGTGTGTGGTGTTTGTATGTGTGTGTGGGGGGGGGTGTAAAATATCACTGAGCAATGCTTTGCAGGCTTGGACAGAAAATTTAAAGGGATAGTAATACTTAAGATGTAAAAATATATGTTGTAGGGTTTATGTCCCTGAATAAAACAAGGGTACTCCCACTGCTGAGAGATATTTTATTAAAAAATTATAACAGCTCAAACTGGTCTAAAGACCAGAGCAGTACATAGGATGGTATAGCAACAGTGCCACTGTAAAATTCAAGTTTGAGCTGTTATAATTTTGTAATAAAATATCTCTCAGTGGTGGGAGTACCCTTGTTTTACTCAGGGGGATATACCCTACAACATATATTTTTTACATTTTATCCCTTTAAGGTCACAATGGGAAATTAGCCCACATTACACCACTATCCTTAGATTAAAGTGCACGTGTGTAATATGCAAAGTTACATTTCCTAATCATTTTATTATTTTTTTCCAGCTTCACCTATCTGTTGTACAGTTTATGTGTCACTGACAAAAAACTCACTGTAGTTCAGATTACAGAGAGCTTTGTCAGGACATTTGGAAACAGGGATAGTGATACAGTGTTGCACTGTCCCTGCAGCACTGAGTGCTCTGTTAGGTGTAGTGGAGGCAGGATTTTCTTCTGCAGGTATAGTGCAACCTTGTGTCAGTATCCCTGCTTTCACAACCCCTGAAAGCAAACTCTCTGGAAACAGATATTCAGAAAAAGTAGAATATGTAAAGTCAAAAAAGGAGGTTGACTGCCACTTTACAGGAAAAGAGCAGAGATAGAAGTATATGAGGAAAAGATACATAGGCTGATATATTACGAAAGTGGTGCATTGTGGAACAAACCATCTGTACCATAGGGGATAAATCAACCTTTTGAAAACTCCCTTTGATTTAAATTGGAATTTTAAACCCTTGGATGTTAAAGGGTTGGAGACCTCTCTAGCAATGAAGGAGTTAAAAGTCCCATTTGAATGAATGAGAATGCATACTGTTCATTTTGGTGCAGCTGGTTTGCTCCATAATTTTCCCATTTTTACTTAGAACATCAGCCTCACAGGGCAGTATGGCAATAAGAACTGGGGCCAACCAACTGCAGCACAGGGGAGACATACACACTCATATTGATAAATAAGTTTTTTAACCCCATGATTGCCAGAGAGGTCTCCAAAGCAAAACAGTGTAATCTCATTAGAATTCAGGGCATTAAAAGTGCAAATTAAATCCCTAATTGAAATGTTGGGATTTTTAATCTCCCCTATGTTTTGTCTTTCAGTCATACTACTGCTATCTCCTGGAAACACTAGTGCTTAACCATATGATCTCCAGGGGTGTGCACCCTCTGGCACTCCATGGGTTAAAGAAGAAATAACACCTCTTAATAATAAACCATTCCCCCACTTACCTTGCTACGACTGGACAATCCTAACAGCCCCAATTAATTTTGCTCTTTTACTGCTGTTCAAGAGATATTATTTTCAATTGGTCCTGGATGTTATGTCCATAAATGAAACATGCCAGTTGCAGGCAGTGTATAAGCCTGCTTAAAGGGAGAGTAATGTTTGAAAAAAAAAAAAAAAAAAATAGATTGCCAATAGGGTTGTCACCCAGACAGTATTTTACCGGCAGGCCGGTAAAAAATTGGCTTCTGTCCAATGTTAAGTCTATAGAGGGAATGCCATGGCCAGTATTTTTTTCAAGAAAAGGTGGTAACCCTAATCGCCAAGTCTTCATTGCGCTATTTAAAACAAGATACATTTCTGTAGTTCATAAGAGATTAACCCTTTGAGTGCGAGAGGGGTAAGGAATGCATTGCTTTGCAATGCGTTCTGTATTCCTCTGGCACTCAAAGGGTTAACTGTAGAAGGATTTCCCCTCCTGCCCCTGTCACTGGTGCAGCTCTGTCTGGTCCGGACGGATGCAGCAAGGGACAAAGTTCAGTAAGCAAAAGGAAAATCCTGCCCTCCTTTGTCATAGAGGGTGGGGTTTTCCTTATACTTACTGACTGAAGATTGTCCCTCGCTGCATCCGTCCTGTCCCACAACCAGATTAGAGATTCAAAGGGAGGCGGCCAGAAGGGGCAGGAGGTGGATCCTTCTACAGTTAATATCTTATAAACTACAGAAATATAAGTTGTTTAAAATAGGGAAATGTGTTACTTTTTATTATAAAGAAGGCTCCGCTATCTAGTTTTTTTTCAAACATTACTATCCCTTTAAACCTTTAGGGACCACAGGGGTGTACAACACATGGTGAATCAATGCATTGCATGTACTTCAGGTTCTTAAAGGGTTAAGATGACCATATGCAGAGGGTGGGTTTTGTGTCCTGTGGTCCTGCAGCCCTGCTAACAACTGCCATATCCGCCACCATGGACATGATATCAACATAGTAACATAGCTGAAAAAAGACTTGCGTCTATCAAGTCCAGTCCATGTTAATCCACCCCTGTTCATCCAGAGGAAGGCAAAAACACTCATTGAAGCCATTTCCAATTTAGTCCCTATTGGGTAAAAAAAAGTCCTTCCTGACTCCAAATGGCAGTCAGATATTTCCCTGGATCAACATCCTATCTGCTTTGAAGCCAGTTTTCTCAGTTCTCCATATTGTTCTGTGCTAGATAGGCATCCATTACGTTTTGACAGCAATTATAGTATCTGAAAACACAGCATCCCGAGGCAAAGAATTCCATAACTTTACCACCCTTATCTAGTACTTATCTCTTGAAAAAAAGCACAAAGGCAAAATTCATAGAGGCCAATAGGATTTTTGGGTATAATAATTCCATTGGGGTTATTATTAGAAAGTGTTACTTCACCTTTAACCCACTGGATGCCAGGGAGGTAACTAATGTGTTCCTTTGCAATGCTCTGGTGACTTACCTGGCATCCAAAGGGTTAACAATTACTTAGCCTTTAACAGGAGACCCCTAGGGATGATACAGTTTAATGGAATCACACATTTTATGGTTTCTTTGGATATGTTGACAGGATGTTTATGAATCTTTTATTCTGCGGGGCTGCACAGACACCAATGCAGCCCAGCAGCATGTGATCTCCATAATAGTAATGCATTCAAATTGAGATTTACTCGCCTTATGGTTGGACTACCTACTGTTGGTGATAGTACAGAGTAAGACTCCAAGGAAGTTTGTATAGAAGAGCAGGGGCTATAACAGAAAGCTAAAACCTAGTGCACTTGTTGTCTGGAGGTTCTGGGGACTGGTACATTACTGTTTCAGAGCACATTGAATCATGTTCAACAGGCTAAAGAGAAGCAATTCTACAGTATACCAACCTTACATAGGGACAAATGCATTGGACAGCTTTGTATTATTCAAGGGTTCAAATGTAAATCAATTTGAATATTAATTAGTCCTATGTGCTGTTGGCTTACTCCAGAACTGTTCTTCTTTAAGGGATAGTAATGTTTCGTAATAAAAGCAGCTCTAATTAATCATCATAGTATTTGGACCTTGGAGAGTGTTATTTCAATTCTGTCAGAGTTGTAGTACAAGAGTAATTCAATGTCAAAGTGTCCTCCTCCTGCCCCTTTTACTGAGGTGCCCAGGTAGATTGCAGAGAGGGACAATCTTCAATTAAGATAAGGGAAAAACCTGAAAAGCTTGTCAAGGGGGGCAGGGCTTTCATTGTTTTCATTGTAAGAAGATTGTCCCCTTCTGTTATCTGTCTGGTCTTACAACTAGATTCCCCATCTGAGAAGAGATGGCTTACACTAGGTAAAAGGGGCGGGAGGGGAAACTTTGCTTGTGAATATCTCTTAAACCATAAAGGTTTGAGAGATAAGACTTATATCATTCTTAATATTTTTTTAATGCCTACAAAATAAAATAAAGTTAAAACGAAGTATTACTATCCCTTTAGTTTATTGAATTCAGGCCATTAGGATGTGACAAGTGGTTTTGATACTTCACCTTTAATTGACTGGTGCCATTTGGAACAATGTATTATACTTACAATCTGACTTCCTGGTAGGTCTTGCACAGAAGAAAACAGAGAAAAAGTAAAGATAATTTATTTCTCCAGACAGCTTAAAGACAGCAAATGCAGTACAATATATCTTAGACTCTATGGATATATATATATATATATATGTAGATATATATATATATATATGGCAAAAAGAGCGTTGTTGTCCAAAACTGTTTGGCAAAATGCTCGTTATTGTGTTTTGTTCCCACAACTGCACAAAACAGCACAAATTGTGGGAAAAAAAAAGGAAACTGTCATTGTTTGATAGTGTCAAACAACGAGAGTGTGCTAAACCAATGAGAAATGTAACACTTACCTGTCATCCGTTGTCCTGCTTCTTCATTTATCTTTCCTTTCTTCTGTCTTCGTTTCTTCAGTCTTCTTTTCTTTCCTCTGATTTTCTTGTCTTCTTTCTTGCTTTAAAATAAAAAGAAAATCCATTAGTTTATTTTTCTTCTTTAAAAAAAGAATCCCCCAAGATGCTACAGTTAACCCTTTGAGTGCCAGAGGCGTAGCCCTCCTGCCCTCAAAGGGTTACTATTGGTGACATCTTAATGTTCTTATGAAATATAAATATAATTTTTCTTTTGTAAGTGTCCATATACATGTAAAGTTGAAATCCATTTACCCCCTTGCTTCCACCGTCGTCTCTGGTGGTGGCGGAAGGCATTTGGACCAGCACAGAGGTATCCTTGCGGCCTCTTGGGCGGCGGGCTGTTGCCCAAGTTAGACTGCCAAAATAAATTGTCAGTCTCCTATTGGCTGGGAAGTACTTACGCACCTCCCAACCAACTGGCTTCTAGTAGGGTTTGTCATCACCCACTCTAGGAGCTGATTGGCTTGGAGGTGCTTAAGCACTTCCCAGCCAATTGGAGACTGCCAGTCTCGGTTCAAAATTCCGCAAGTCTGACTCAGGCAATGGCCTGCGAAGACGCAAGGATACCTCTGTACTTGTCTAAATGCCTTCCGCCGCCAGCGGAGACGGTGGCGGAGGCAAGGGGGTAATTGGATTTAAACTTTACATGCATATGGATACTTAAAAAGGAAAATAATATTATATTTCATATTTATATTTCATAAGAACATTAAGATGCCACCAATAATAACCCTTTGAGCGCCGGAGGGCTACACTCCGATGCTCAAAGGGTTAACGGTAGCATCTTTGGGGCATTCCTTTTTTTAAAGAAGACAAAAACCCTAATGCATTTTTTTTATTTTATTTTAAAGCAAGAAAAAGATGATCAGAAGAAAGAAAAGAAGACAGAAGAAAAGAAAAAGCCACCCATAGCCCCCCTGGACAGCAGGAGTACTGGTAAGTTTTTAATTGTCTGGACATGTGTGAAACAGTTTGTGGATTAACCCTATGAGTGCCAGTGGAGTATGCAACGCAATGCCCTCTGGCACTCAAAGGGTTAAAGAAATGTAATGGTAGTTTTCTTTTAAAATCCACAGTGACAGAGAACATGTTAGATTGTGGGACAAACGTATTGCACCATAGAGGACAAATTGAAATTTTCATTAAAGTAAATTATCCGCTTTGAAGACATATTCTGAAACTGATACTCAAATTACCTATAATTTGTTTTTCATCTTCACCTATTTTTTATACCTGTATATCCTTGATTCTGAACTTCCTGAATTTCTTTTACCAGAGAGCTTTCTGTCAGGGATTGTGAAAGCATGGCTAGTGTTACAATGTTGCATTATTCCTGCAGTAGAAAAGCCTATTCCACTACAGCATGCAAGTCACTCTATGCTGCAGAGACAGTGCGACACTGTACTACAGTCTCTCTCTCAGCTTTATCTTATATATATCACATCTATATCACATCACATCTACAATGTACACATCACTGTCATTCTGACTCCGTGCCTTGTATCATAATCATTAATATTTGCATATAAACAACATAGTCTGTGATCTAGAAACCTGTGCATTCCACGTAGCAACATCATTTGCCCAACAGAAACACTTCTATATATGGTTATCAAGGGCCCCACCTTATTTTGCTTAACCACTTGAGGATCAGTGACGTGTCAGGAGCGTCACCTAAAGGACCGGTCCTGGCACATCACATATTTTTTACTCACAACGCTCCTACTAGAGCACTGTGAAAAGTAGCAGGGTCTGACATTGACTGCTCCAAGACTGGAGTGACCACTATCCGACCCCCATTCGGCACACCAGCACACATGATCAGTCACGTGTGCCGGCCCGCCGAACGTCCTTTACCTGATCCTTAACTGGACTTCCCACCAAGGACCGCTGGTCCTTAAGGGGTTAAAGGGATAGTAATGGATCAATTTCACAGGCTTTAATATTGTCGATATTAAAAAAAGAAATCGATTGAAGCCACTCTGATCTCTCAAACTTAAATAGTTTGAGAGATATAAGGTTATAAACTTCCCTCCTCCCTCCCCTTTCATAGACGTCAGCTCTCTATGGGACAGCAGCAGATTCTGGTCATTTTACCGGCCAATGGCTCTTCAGCAGAGCCGAAATAGCGCGATCTACAAATAAATACTTAATTGGAACGGTCTGCAAAGTGCTATTTCGCGCTATTTCGGCTCTGCTGAAGAGCTGCCAGCTGGTCAAATGACCAGAATCTGCTGCTGTTCCATAGAGCGCTGACGTCTATGAAAGGGGAGGGAGGGGGGAAGTTTATAACCTTATATCTCTCAAACTGTACAAGTTTAAGAGATCAGAGTGGCTTCAACCGATTTCTTTTTTTAATACTGACAATATTAAAGCTTGTGAAATTGATCCATTACTATCCCTTTAAGGCTGGAACCTTGACTCGCAAGTCATCTTATGTAAAAAAAGGCCAGAAAGTTTGTCACGATGCAGTCATGCGCAGTAGAGACTGCCCGCATTCGGCCAGTCTCTACTGCGCATGACTGCATCGCGTGAGTGAGGCAGCACAATCGCGTGGAGCAGAGAGGTAACAGTAGTACACAGAGGAGGTACGGGTAATGTTAACCCTATGAGTGCCAGAGGGATACACAACACATTGCTTTGCAATGCGTTTCATACCCCTCTGGCACTCAAAGGGTTAAGAGGCCGGTCCTGCTCTGCATACTGCCATTACCTCACTGCTCCATGGCCTGTGCACACGGGCTTATACACTAGTATGTTTATAATTTCCCAAGAATTGTTTCATTTGTACATAATAGTGAATATGAAACTAATCTAAGAAACTACAAAAAATATCAACTATTCTTGGAAACCTCAGTTAAATAAAAACATGAACAATACAGAAAATTACGTCCTTTATTTACATATTTTCGTAAACCGTTGATTGAGAGACAGGTATCCAATTCCTTACAACACAATGTGCTGGATACTGCTCTGGCATTCAAAGGGTTAAAGTGTAACTGCCCCCTGTCTACATCTCACTTCAGCACGAACATCTATCTTGACAGGATTTGCATGATTGTCAGTTTATGTAAATTAGCTAGTACTGGCTTCTGGTGATTGGCAGATGGGAGGGGGTGAGAGCAGTGTATCTGGATCGCATGAGAGTCAGTGCTACCTAATATTCATAAACTGACAACCAAATAAAGCTAAATATCTCAGAATCTTTTGTTGTAAATGGAAAAAGCTAACAGATGTACGTTTTGAAAGCTCTTATGAAATCACCTAAGTTGTTATACTATGATAATTCCATGTTGACATGCACATATTGGTTTGCTCATACAAAAAAAATCTATGGAACTAGGGAGAAAAGTTTTCAAAGATTTACATTTGGGTCATAGCTAGAAGTGTAACTCGATGTTGGCTTTCTTAGACTTAGTCAGTACAGACCCAGCATAAATGTGGGGAATCAGGGTAAACAACAGGGGAGGCCTGGTAACTTTTGGTCTGGCGGGGCAAATACAATCAAGTGACCCATTTCTACCATTGGTCCAGCTCACTGTGCCACTCCACTCCTTTTGTTAATTTTAAAATTGGCATTAATGTTGTGAATTAACACAACTGATACCACATAGCTTACAGTTTAAATTGGTGTACACTAGTGATACCATAGAGCTTACAAGGGAAATGGGTTTTGCTACTAATGTAGTTCCATATGGATTGAAGCTTTGTGGCATCATTTGTGTAGCTCCATTTCAATTGTAAGTTCTGAAGTATTACTGTTGTAGCTCCATTTACTGCAGCAAGCGGGAGTTTGAGTAAGGCAGTGACCCACCAGCCCAGACATATGACTGGCCCAGGGAGAAATTGTTCTCCTGTCCCCAAATCTAGCCCTCCCCTGCTTGACAAAAGAAAGAGATGTGTTGGAAGTTGGTTGAGCAACTATATACTATCTACATATGATCAGTATTATATGTTACCAGCATTGCAATACACCATTTTATGAGACCATCAGTGCTATACAACATTAAATGAGAAGAGCAAGACACTGGGGCATGTGTATGAATGCACCAGTGCAGCCGAATGGAGTTAGCCTCTAAGCCAGTATGTTTTAGTGCACACCAGTGGTCACACTCCACCAAAGCAGGACTTTAATAACAGCAAGCCCAATGAACCAGACTCATGGCATGCACAAGAAATTTCTCTGTGTTTTTTTCATAGTTGTCTACTCCATGTTAGTACATAGTGTGCAGTTTGGTACTGAATATAGAAACTCACCATAATGCCCACAGACTGTACTCTTCATGCAAATGGCATTAAGGGGAGGCTTCTGGCATATGTAGCATAGAATTACTGTAATGGTGTATTGCCTTGCTGGTAGCATTAATACCACATAACAAAGGTATTGGATCGTAGACCGGTCATCATATTTACTTTTTAATAAATAAAATATTTATAATTTATTGCTTTAATGCATTGTGTACCCTTCTGGCACTCAAGGGTTAAACATAAATTTTGTGTTGTGACCTTGTATAACATAGTAATATTTCTATCTGACTTGTGAACCTCATTGATATTTTCCAGCCTTGACCAAGGCGCTATTGTGTAAGGCACCCACCAGTCAAATAACCTTGGACACCACTCTAGTACTTCAAAGAGTTCTCTCTTGCTCTTTCTGGGCCACAGAATTAAAAAAATACATAATTTTATATAAACATTTACCCTGATTCCAGTTAACTCTTAGGCACCTCTAATCACATGCTTATTTCACCTAGTGAAAAATCAAGCGCGGTACCATCCACTTTATTACATTGTTTCCCATTCTGTGTTCTGTGGAATGCCAGAGGATCCTTATGAAGTAAAGGGGTTTCACTGAATAAATGTAAGTAATGTTGGGCCAGACAACATGGCAGACACTGGGCCTCATGCAGAACATCAGAATGAGAAATAAACAAGCCTGGGAACTGCCTCGGAAACTCCAGTTTTAAGAGATAATTACTGGATTTCAGCGAAAAGAGATCGATACTCCAGGCTTAGTGATCTGCTGGGTAACCCTGACCACTTTACCACTGGTTTTGCCCACTCATCACTCATTTTAAAGGCAAACCCAGCTTTCCATTCTCCTAATCCCACCCAAAAGTCTCACCCACATTATGACATGAATCGCATCATTTGGATATTACCAGTTGATCTTAATTTTCCTCCAGAAGCTTGGGAGATGAAGTTTCTTAGATATGGACATAAACATAAATTTAATCCCTTGAATGGTAGTGAGACCACCAGCCCACTGCACCGCAATATGTTGAAGACCTTTCTAGTATTCATGGGGTTAACAGCCACATTTAAATCACATGGGATTTTGTGAAATTGTATTTATTCCCAATGATGAATTTGGTAAGCTCCAGAACTGCACATCATTTAACTCTCTGAATGCCAGAGCTCACTCAAAGGGTTAAGGCCCACTGTGGAAGACCGAAACATTTTAAAATGTGATTTTGATTCCTGTTAGATTTGTATTAAAACAAGCACTTACTGTAATTAGCTAGTGGAACCCTGTATGTAACCCTTTAACTGGTTAAAGGTCTATTAATGGTGGCCAATTATAAGTTTAGATACAAGTGTCTACAGGTCTTTACCCCAAATCTGCTGCTGCGATCCAAGTAGGCTTGGTTAACCCTTTACCCAATGGAAAAAAAGAAAGATTTAGATGTGGCATATGTATAAAGACAAAATAAGATTTGTCTCAGTTTTAAATAGGACTTTTAGCCATGTGAATGTTAGAGAGGTATCAAAAGCATTTCTAAGCAATATGTGTGCAACCTCACTAGCATTCACGCTTTTAAAAGCCCCACTTAGATCCATGGTAATTTTTACTGGTCCCCTATGGTGCAGGTGGTTTGTCTGAGAATTGCTTCAACTTTACTTTGTGCATATATCCCAAAGTATAGTGGTGGAAATGCACAAATCTGCCATTGCCTCTCCATTGGAGTTGTTCTCCAATTCCGGTGACTGTACCCCAGGGTATAGAGTGTAAGATAGCGGAAGCCCTGCTGGCAGACACAAACTCTGTCTTTAAGGCCAGCAAGGGATGCACACCTGTGGACTACCAAAAACAGGGAAAAGGAGTCCGCTTATTCCAGTTTCTCTCAGCTGTGCTTAACCCTTTGAGTACCGTAGGGGTGTTCAAAGCTTAATAGAGTAATGTGTTGCACACCCAACTGGCACTCAAAGGGTTAGTACATGGCATTAAACAAGGCACAAAGGAAAGCAATGCCCCAAAATACCCATTTACTCCAACATAGCACTCCCCTTGGTGCAAGCAGGCAGCAACATTAACCCTTTGAGTGACAGAAGGCTGTCCAAAGCATTGTTTTGCAGTGCATTGGGCACTCATTTGTCAAACAAAGGGTTTAGGATGGAATTGTAGGTGTAAGCAGTGTAATAAATAGGCACTAGGGAGGTATAGCACTAGGGAATCAATTCCAGTACCTGGTTTAGCATGGAATCCTATTAGTACACCCCCACTAGTATGTTTACCACTGTATCACATTAAGTCAAACATAAAGGTATGCAGTGAGATTGTTGCAAGGCTGTAGTCAGCCTCCAGGGTTGATCACAAGATGTAATTAGAGATAGTGTCACTGCCTGCATGAGATTTTACCTTCAGCTGGTTTCCCAGTGGTGCTGCACACAGCCATGAATTATGATGTCTCCCAGTTATCTTGTGCCTTTCGGGACAGTTTTTCTCCATTCCAGCTTACTTATACACTTTAGCCAGGTAAGTCCAGTAGATGGATAATGATCAATGCTAAGTGTTTCATCACACTCTTGACTGTCACTGTCTTGTACAGGTACTTAGACTATGACTGATTATATCCTGTGATCAAGCAGCAAAGAGACTGGTTTTAGTTCACATAAAAGCTCATATCCTTGTTTGTTTTTATATTATACAGTAGTTAACATACCACGCTATAGAGTAGATGTTTGAATACACCATTGAAGTTCATTTTCTTGGCTTGGACCAGGGTCAGATTTGCAACCCTAGGCAAGGAACCCTATGTGCCCTTAGCACTGCCAATGACCACACCCCCACTCCTCATATGGCTCCACCCACATTTCCACCCATTGTTCTCTGGCACAGAAAATACCCTTAGCCTATAGAATGCAAGGACAAAAAGCTTTTAACCCCTTGGGTGCTAAAGATATCTCCAAAGCAGTGTTTTGCACCCAAGGGGTTAAACAATAGTCACTGAAAGGTTTTATAAAATGGTACAGTTAGTTTGCACTGGCCACATCCACAACTCAGTATGTGCGTTTGGACAGCACAGCTAAGAAGCCCATCAAAATTGGGAGCTGTAGGCAGTTGCCTACTCTGCCTAATGAGAAATCCAGCTCTGGCTTGGACATTGGCATACAAATCACATGGCTGCACTTTGGGGGCATATACTAGAAGGTATGAGTGTAGAGCACACGCACTGCATGCCATCATTAAGGTTTTAATGTGAAAAAGCCTGGAGGATGGAGCGGAGGATGGTTAATCCTTTCACCAGTGAGTGATTTGCTTGGGGTGGATGGATTGAGTAGCCTCTCATTTCTTAAAGGTATTATCTGCAGGATAACTGATATCACTTTAAGATTGAATACATATGCATATTATAATATATTAATATTTGTCATAATTCAATTATTAGATTACACTTCATTTGTTGGTGTACCTAGGCAGGGTGTTTCTTTACTTTATTGTGATGCCAGTATTCCTCCTCCACAGTTTTTAGGGGCACCCTTTAGATGCCCATTGATAGGTGAGATTGTATCAGAAAAAGGGAAGTGGTCATGCCACTCTACAGATCTCTAGTTAGACCTCACCTAGAATATTGTGTACAGTACTGGAGACCCCATCTCCAGAAGGATATAGATACTCTAGAGAAAATTCAAAGAAGGGCTACTAAAATGGTGACTGGTCTAGAGGAAAAGAAATATCAGGATAGACTAAATGATCTGAATATGTATAGCTTGGAGGAGAGAAGAGAGAGAGGGGATATAATAGAAACATTCAAATACATGAAGGGATTCAACAAAGTACAGGATGGAAGTATATTTCAAAGGAGTAAAAATGTTAGGACTAGAGGCCATAGTCTAAAACTAGAGGGACACAGGTTTAGACATAATGTAAGCAAATTTTACTTCACTGAGAGGGTAGTAGATAAGTGGAATAGTCCACCAGCAGAAGTGGTAGAAGTTAATACAGTGACAGAATTTAAGCATGCATGGGATAGGCATAAGGCGGTCCTGAACGTAAGAAAAGACTAAGGACCAAAAAGGCTTGAGGGGTTTTTTTTTGTAGGAAAATGGGCAAACTAGATGGGCCGAATGGTTCTTATCTGCAGTCAAATTCTATGTTTCTATGTTTCTATTTTTTGGATGCCCAAGTTGAATATTTATAAATATATCCATATTTGAGGACACAATATTATTGCGGAGCTCAAAGAAATCTTTTACACCACAGTATTAAATATAGTTATCTAATTAGGGGTTTTCTATGTATATGCTTTCATGTCCCTTCATAGCTCAATATTCTTTGGATGACACATGGGTGTTATTAAATCACAGGTTTATTAGACCTGGTATTTTATAATAGATTGGGATTGATCATAGGGTGCTTGGATATATATTTTTGCATATACAGTGTTTATTCTTCTATAACACACAATGTGGTTGTGTTAGCATATGTCTTGAAGCTGCCTATTTTTTGGTCAAGTAATTATTTTTCAGTATTTTTTGTAGCGCATCACTAGACACTTTGTACCAGAAAGCCTCCCCTATAACATGTACAGGAGAATGGAGCAATTTTTCACTAATATCCACAGTACTTTTTTACTATATGGTACACGTACAGAGTTACAGAACATCCCCAAACACTCCTCACTGCCTTCTATTGGTGCAAGCATTGGAAATGGAAGGCTTTTCAGTGTAGATAGGTTTGTATATAGGTAGCAGGCAGGCACTGCCCCAGTACCTCTATCCCAATGCCTCTCTAGTGATGAATCATATTAGTGCACCAGCCCTTGTGAGTCTGCACTCTGCCTCTCTCTCTTTTTTGCATTTTTGTTCCTCAGCAAAACCTATTCTAGTAAATGTGAGGTAATCATTGACCAGGTTTTCAAAAGGGTATGTTTAATGGATCTGTCACAGAGATTCTGGTTTCTACCAGCTCTGTGATTTCAGTTATAACCTCTCCCACTCTCCAGTCCTTTCAGCCCTCTCTTGCCCCTTTCCACCTATTTTCCCACTCATTTCATGGCAAACTCTTCTTTTTAACTAGCATTCAAGGGGATAAAACCCCCATTGCTAGACTTTGGTTAGTTAAAAGATCCATTTAAATCGAGGAAACTTTGGAGAGTGTTTATTTTTCTGCCAGTGGCTCTGTTTGTTTGTAGGTATTCAACTCTTTGGGAAGTAATGTGTTGGAGACCTGTCTAGTATTCAGAGGGTTGGTATCCTTTTAAAAAGTCACATGCAAAATAGCGTGCGAATACAGGGAGCAGTCATTATGTCACCTTTATTAAAAGGGCGATATGAGAATCTCGCATTGCAAGACAGCGCAAGATTCTCAAGTCATGCCTTCAGTGTTTTCGAGTCCCATCTTCCTTAGCACCCGATTTATAGAGCCCAGCACTGAACAGAAAATAAACTGAACTAAACTAAACTGAAATAAATATGGGACATAAGTGATAAAACCCCACTTGTAGACCTTGCAGATACATAGAGTTACTTAAGTGTAGATTGTACATGAAACATAACTCAAGTAAGCTTCTCCGGCCTCTCTCTCCCCTTCTCTGCGTGCAGAATGACAGGGAGGAACGGAGAACTCAGAGAAGGGGAGAGAGAGGCTGGAGGGCTTACTAGACTGCTGTTCCATATACAATCTACAGTTCAGTTAAGTAACTATATGTATTTGCAAGATCTAAAAGCAGGGTTTTATTACTTATGTCCCATAGTTATTTCAGTTTAGTTAGTTCCGTTTATTTGCTGTTAGCGCTGGGCTCTGTAAATGCTAAGGATGATGGGACTTGAAGGCACCTTTCAAAGGCCCACCTTGAGACTCTCGCACTGTCCTGCAATGTGAAATTCTCATGTCATCCTTTTGATCAAGGTGACATGATGACTGCTCCCTGTAGTTGCGCGCTATTTTGCATGTGACTTTTTTTACGTTTTTATTGAGAGGACGGTAATAAAACATTACAAAGTCACAAATAATACACAAGGTAGTCAGGTAAGATGCATTCTGTAAAACGACAAGTAAATATCATAACTTAAATATACAGCTGTCCTATTTTTTTTGTTGTTGTTGTAAAAAGAGAAGAAAACAAAACAAAAAACAAGCAAAACCAAAACCCACCTCACCCAACTATAACCCCTACCATATCCCTAGTAAAACCCGTCTCACCCACCTACCTTCCCTCCCCGGGAGACGTGCACAATCCTTCCCTCAATAATTATTGTTAGGCATAGCAAATAAGAACGTAGGCATCAATTAGTTGGTAATTATACAAGTATAGATAACAAGAATCTCCAGGATACCACCCACGGCTCAGAGAACTATAAGTAACGATTCCATAATTACTACTAGTAAAGAGTTCTAGTATTGCAATAAGAAGTCCAGGAGCCCCAAATCAAGTTGAATTTATTTGGGGTGCCTCTATGCAAATAGAGTCCCTTATAATGAGGGAGATTATTAGCCACCAGGGCCATCCAGTGGTCATCTTTAGGGGGGTGTTCCGACATCCACGATTGTGCCTCCACCTTCCGTGCCATAGCCAACAGCTCCCTAATCAATACATTATGAAAATTAGAGTGAAGTTGATCAGGTAGAATAGAAAATATGCATACCTTCGGAGAAAGTAATAGTTCCCATTGTACCACAGCTGATACAGTATGTATTACGTTGTCCCAAAATCTACGAACCAGGAGACACTCCCACAGAAGATGCAAGAAAGCGGCTCCTGCCTCTCCACACCTCCTGCACCGGTCGTCATCCAACCTACCCATCCTGAAAAGATGCACAGGAGTGTAATAAGACCTGTACAGAATTTTAAGCTGGATTAGCTGATGTCTAGCCATGTTAGCTACTTTTGCAGGACTACTCAAGGCCGTTTCCCAGTCGTAATCCTCAAGGGTACCCACATCTATCTCCCATCTAGACCTAAGCCCATCATTCTCACCCAAAGAACATTTATCTAGCCACGCATGTAATAACGAAACAGGCCGAAGTGGCCGCCTCCTCTTAGCCAGTGTAACCAGTGGGAATTCCTTCAAGCATGGTGTCTTAGCACCCCATAAAGCATCCAGAGCATGCCTCAATCGTAAATAGGAGCAAAAAAAGTAGTAGGTAAGGCAAACTCCAGGCGCAACTACTCAAACTTTTTCAGGAAATTGCCCTGGTATAGATGACCGAGCATAGAAATACCATATGTCAACCAAAGCCGTTCCAAGTGTCAAAGCTGTATCAATCCTCCTGAACCCCAGAGGGGAACATCAGGATCCTTTGCTTCATAATTCGAAGCAGATTGAATAAGGGACCATACGGCACAAGTAGTCCTAGACTTGGTAGGTGAATCCTTAAGTGTATTTGGACCCAACATAGGAATATGTGGCAAAGAACAGCCTGGTTTACGTAGAGACTCGTCAATATTACGGAAAGTATGTAGGGTATCGGGTAGGATATATGCTACTGCAAATTGTCCCTGTGCAGCCAGATAGTATTTGTAGAAATCAGGGAGGGCAATTCCACCCTCACTCACCGGATGTTTAAGGGTGGATAGCCTAACCCTAGGCGGGCCTCCTGGCCAGAGAAAGTATCTAATTATCTTATCAATTACAGTAAAGTATCTTCTAGGTATAAGAGCATGTGAACCCAAAGGGTTAACCCCATAATGTCTAATGACATTCCAGGACTGTCACAGCTGTACGGGTGTTAAGGACCAGTGATGATCCTGGCACATCACTGAAGTCTGTGATTGCAGCCCAAACGGCAAAAAAAAAAAAAAAGGGCTCTGGTCCTCCTGAGCACCCCACCCCGGACCACTCTGTCCTTCAGGGGCTAAAAACCCCTTTATATAAATTACAATTTGGGGACTTTGTATTTAATCCCTACAGTGTATATGATTTTCCCCAAAGTAAGTACATTTTTCTTATGAGCCGTATGTTCAAAAGATAAGTGGTGGTGTTCTGGAGCAAACCATTTGCACTATAGGGGAGAACTAAAAACTCCCATTCATTTAAATGGAGATATTTATACCCTGAATGATAGAGAGGTCTCCAATGCATTACCTCTCTAGCATTCAGGGGATTTAAATCCCCATTTAAATCTATGGGAATTTGGGGATTTTTTAGTTCTCCACTATAGTGCAAATGGTTTGTCCCAGAATGCCTCCCAGCTGTGTATGATCTGACATCAAACATGGGAGCAGTAAATGATCATTACATTTTCTGCCAATATTCCTAGTTAATTATATGGACCTGTTGCTCCTGTATCTCCCTGTCCTATAAAGTTATACAAGACAGCTATTCAGTTTTATCACTGCTACCCAGAAAACCCACAGGCACCCTTACTACACTGTGACACGTTATAATCAGTAAAGAGGAAACATTTCAGGAAAGATAATAGGTGAAATGTATAACTACAACATTGTACAGGAACTGATGTTTGTTCTGTTTCTGCCTAATGACTTTGTACTAAGCTATTTATGCCTAAAAGTCTCTTCTTCTTTATGCTGTTCCCACCACGGTGAGGGCAGTGGGGAGTGGATTGTTATTTCAGGATGTTCCATTACTCTACACACTTTTAACACCATGTACTAACAGTGCAGAGGAAATCAACATACAATTCTTCCTTTTTTCCTCTACATGCCATAGGGGCAGTTCTTTTTCTGAGTAAAAGTGTCAGGTGTCTAATATATGTTTATTTTTTTAATTTTTGAAGAAAAATACTATATATGATGTATTTTTATTTTTTGGGAAAGGAGGGGCTGGTACTGAGTAACATTGAATGCCTTCACAAAAAAGTCCTATAGGCAGTGGTTGGGAATTGTTTCGATTAAAGTCTTATGGGGAAATTCATCAAGCTGCAGAAAAGTAGTAAATTTAATACACTGCTCTCCACTGTGATCACTGACAGATGTTTTGGGGTATTCAACAGTGATCCTTTGTATTTCCCTGCTTGACAGTGAAATACAATGAAAACATGGAGTCAATGACACCATTCCAGTGATACATACACATACAACATATGTGAATGAGTGTGTTCTCCATCATTGACTACAATGGAATCTGTCAGCTTGAAGCTGGCGGATGAAATGTACAGATCTATCTAGCCATCGCTCACTGTTGAATAAGTGATAGATATGATAAACTTCTTCTCTTTGAGCACCAAGAGAGGGCTCATGTGTTGCCAGACAGGGGATGTCTGTGATAAGATTTGCATCATAAAAGGGGTGAGCCTTAATAGGGTGGGTGGGCATACTCATCTATGTGTCATAAAGTGGGAGAGAAGTGAGTGGGAAGGAGGGCCAAGTGGGAGGAACAGGGTGGGAAGGAGAAAAAACTCACCACCGTTGGAGCAAATGCATGGTTTTAACCCTTTAACAACTGTCCAATCTGGTGCCTGGGCAGCCGTTAAGGACCACAAAGCTTTTTTTTTTCTTGCATGGCAGTGTGGCATGGAGCTGTGCTACCATCCCAGAATTCCATGGTGTTTCAGGACTGTCACTGGTCCTTAAGTGCCAAGACTGATGTGATGGTCCTTGCATGTCAAAGGTCGTTAAGTGGTTAAACACAACATAAAACATGGAAATTGGGCTGTGCTGGCAGATTTGTAAATTCTCCCTTTGAATTCCTCCCCAGCATATTGATTGTATTGTGTTCCATCAACATGGCTACACTATGACTGATTTGTTTCTTCTTATATACATGTTTAACCTTTTGAAGTCCAGTGAGGAGAACAAAGCATTACTTTGCCTAGTACATACCTGCTAACCCCATCTACACTACAATCGTAAACATTGTATACAAATGTTTTTTCTATGATCAGACAACTTTTACTTACTTACTAAATAACCTTGAATGTATTTTTTTTATCAAAGAAACCTTGATATGTCCCATTCGTTCAGTTTCTGTCCCTTGGCTTCCTGCCCTCTTTGACAGGCTCTGATTTATTTTCTAAAGCAACCTGCTAAATTGTTTTAAAGAAACAGTTTGCCTTGCACCAAGCAGCAGTAGGATTACATGATCCAGAACAATGGTTGGGTAAATCATGTCATATAACACAACATAATTCCCCAAATTGTCATTGATTTAAATGGTGCTCTTTACCCCTTTAACTCTTTGGATGCCAGTGTGGTGTGAAAAGCATTGCAATGCAATGTGTTGCACACCAATCTGGCATTCAAAGGGTTAAAGCAAGAGAGTCTGCAGTGCATTGAAATACAATACATTGAAGACCTTTCTAGGATTGGAGGGGGGTTAAAATCCCCATTATATAGGAATATTCATTTGACCCCCATGGTGCATGAAGAGTGTAATTTCACTACTGTCAGAGTTGTAGTTCAAGAGTAATTGAATGATAAAGTATCCCCTCCCGCCCCTTTTACTGATGTAACACTGCCCAGCTCAGATGTAAAATCTGGTCTTGAGACCAGACAGCTCATAGCAAGGGACAATCTTCTTACTGTGAGAACAATGAAAACCCTGCCCCCCTTGACAGGTTTTTGAGGTTTTTCCCTTATGCTAATTGAAGATTGTCCCGCTGGACAGTCTTGCTGCTGTGAGCTGAGCAGTGTTTCATCAGTAAAAGGGGTGGGAGTGGGCTACTTTATCATTCAATTACTCTTGAACTACAACGTTGACAGTATTGAAATAATGCTCTCCATGGCCCAAAAGCTATGAAAATTAATTGGAGCAGCTTTTATTGTGAAACATTACTATCATTTTAATAGGTGCTCACAGAGAACGAGCAATGTCCAGTGACTTGTCCTTTGATAAGGATGGGCAATCTGAAATGCTCCAGCTGTTGATGACTGCAGTGCACATCAGCCGGGATGATGGGAATTGTACGCATCAACACCTGGAGGTCCACATGTCACCCAAACCAGTTTTATGGTATGTGACCCAGGATTTAAGGATTTCCCAGATTAAAGGGGATTTCTCACCCCCTTACAAGTTAACCTAATTCGCTAAATGCTCTAACTAATGAGCATAAAGGGGTGAGAGATCCTCTTTAACCCTTTGAGTGCCAAAAGGGTACGCAATGCATTGCTTTGCAATGAGTTGCGTACCCTTCTAGCACTCAAAGGGTTAACCACAGGGGAGTCTGTCACAATGAATGCTCCACTGGTTAACTCACATGTGCTTAATCAGGGAAATCCTTACATCCTGGCCTGTTGTTGGCCTTTGAGGACTGAACTTGAACAGCTCCGCACTAGAGGGTCACTTGGTGGTTTGATTGCCAACTGCAAAGTCAGTGGAGTAGGGAAAAGGGAATGTAACTTAGGAAATACACGTGAATGTATCAGATATAGGATTAACTCTTTGAGTGTCAGAGAGGTATCCAATGCATTGCAATGCGCTGGATAATTTTCTGGTACTCAGAGGGTTAAAGGAGAACTATTACCTTCAAATAATGGTGGCTGACATGACAACTGCTAGCAGAATCAGAGGACCTCAGCCTCTGTTCACTAGACATAACCCTTTAAGAACCAGAGGGTTGCACTTCCCTCTTGTCTTTAAAGTGTTAAGTATTCTCAGCTCTCTTCCTGCTTCAGTTTGTAAAAACTGTTGGCAACTGTCATGTCTGCTTCCATGGATATCACATTTAGGGCTGATTGAAGGATTGAAGGTGTTATATTATCTCATGAACACTGGCATGGCCAGTGGAGGGTTATTATTATGTTAGTACTCCTTTAATGATAAATCTTGGCTGTTGTTTGTTGGAGTTGGAGTAAGATTTGGGTTTTTAGTAAGTTTAACCCTTTGACATGCTTTGCAATACATTAGCTTCCCCTCTGACATTCAAAAGATTCATTCTACAGTGGTACAATCATCCATAATCAATAGCAGCGATTATCCGCTCTGGTCCAATGGGCACAACAACATGTCAGGCTTTATCCCTGATTAAGCACAGGGGAAGCAATGACAATCATTGTCACTGATTGCACATGTGACAAAAAGAAATATCTTGAAAACCTGTACTGTTGGTCCTGAGGACTAAGGTTGAGAAACAATGATCTATGGGAAGCCAGTAGCAGTTCCAAGAATATATATTTAGTTGGCCAGTTTCAAAGTGTTGGGCATACGGTGTATATAAATATACAATTTTATTTTGGAGGACTTTCTGGTGACCCTGATCCAGATATGCCAGCTCATAATGGTATGTTAGAAGGGGAAGTTGAGTCTTGCCACACTGAATCAGACTCCAGATGCCTGTACCCTGCGTACATACCTGCCAGCTGTCCTTGAATTACAACCCCATGTTCTATGAGCTTGTCATTAACACCTTAAGCCTTCCTGGGGTGGGCGGCCCTAGAGGACCACAGGCCTTTTTTTTGTCTGATGCATTCTGGAATGGCAGATCGGAGTGCAGCACCGATGCCATCCCTGGATTCCATGATGTGCCAGGACCGTCAGTGGTCCTTAACGCACAAATACGATGATGATACTGGCATGTTATCCGTCGTTAAGGGGTTAAAAGGTTAATTAGCTATGCTTTTCCCAAAACTTTACTAGTGTTTATCAATATGATTTTATGTAGTATTTAGGTGGTGGTAATGGTATTCTTCTGTAGGAGTGTATTTCTATGTCCAATGTAGAAGGTTGGCAGTTGAAGCTGAGCTACATAGTACTGTGGATAACTAGTGATGCTCTATAATGTGACTGCCCAGGAGAAAAGTGTCCCTGGAAATTATTTTGAAATGCTGACAGGTATATGAATGTATCACCATCATTACCATCAAATATCAACTAGCTCCTGTGGAAAGCATTACTCCCAGTAATTGCATGCATGTTTTTTTTTTTTTTTAGCATCCTATGTTCCAGTCAGTTTTTTAGGAAACTTCAGTATTTGTCCTTATCCTGTAATGAAAGATCAGTGAAGTGCAAGGAATGTCTCTATCAGTCCAGAAACTTTACTTCATGCACTGATCCACTCATCAGTTGCAGACTAGTGAATGACAAGAAGGATTATAGGATGAATTTGTGTGTCCTCATACCATCATTCACATGCTTACTGTCTCTCTAGGCTATTGCCTGCATCTAATTTCTTGTTCTTCCCCCTTTCCAACCAGGGTTGTTTATTGTTATGTTTTTGATGTTTGTTTTCAGGGGTAAATGGGATTTCCAGATCGATTCTCAAAAAACAAAAACAAAAAAAATAAATAAAAAAGGATGCAATTATATTAACAATAATTAGTTCTGTGTTATTTTGTATCTAAATGTAATTCTAGCTACTGAGCATAGACTAGAAGTGGTAAACCTGTTGTTAGAATATAGTTCCCATCATAACAGAAACAGCAATGGGACTTGTTATTAAAAATCTCACGACTTTATTCAGTCAATACCTACACATCTCATGTCCTCTGTATACATTCTTAATAATTATGATTAAATAAAGGTTTAAAGGTTTTGGATTTTGAATAAGCTATGTTGCTACATTTTCACATACATTGTATGACTCTCCTCTGTATTCTGTGCATATTATTTCATTTGTACACCAGCTCCAATATGGGTACAACATCCATTCACCAATGTAATTGTGCCAGGGTTGCACCCCATCCCTTTAAGTCTAGCTAAGTTTGAAAGGTGCATAATGCAGGACTGCATATGATCCGTTGTGGTCCTAGAGCACAAGTGAGTAAATCTTGACACTTCAGTGGGCCTCCAGCTGTTGTTTGACTACAACTCCAATCATCCTCTGCCAGCTGTTGGTCGTCTGAAGATGATGGGAACTGTAGTCCAACAACAAATGAAGAACTAGTGTTTGCACACCCCAATCAAGGGATGCACTGGTTCCTATGGAGCCCCGTATCATGTATCGTTCCTAAGTGGCCTATATAAAGGTGGCAAAAGGGAAACCCCAATCTGTGTCCTATTTCTTGAGAACAGCCATTAAGATTGGCAAATAACCACCAGCCCTAACTGATTTGTAAAATTATTTACATTTTTCCAGAGATACTTATTTTAGTAGTAGATGATCACTGATGCCTGCACCTTCAATAAGAAATAAAGACGTAAACATTAAAATGGATTGAGGGAGAATTAACACTTTGTGCTAATAATCTCACCACTTACCTTAATAGGGCCATAAAATCCTTAAGATCATACACATACAAATTTTGCCCTTGAACATTGGTTCAAGAAATACCTTCTTCAGTTAGTCTTGGTGCCATGTCCGTGGAAGCCGACATGACAGCTGCTGGCAGTTTTTTTCTTCTAACTGAAGTACGTAGATTGAAGGAGTCTATTTAACTCTTAAAGGAGCAGAGGGGTGAGTAAAGTGTTGTGAAGCAATGTTTTGCACAACCAACTTTTTCTTTAAGGGCTCAGATTACCATGTGCAGTGAGCAGAGTTTGAGGTCATATGGTTCTGTTGGGAACTGTCATGTCTGCCTCCATGGTTGTGACATCCAGGATTTACTGAAGATGGTATGTCTTGAACAAAACCACAGGGGCAAAATTCATTGGGGCCACTGGGATTTTCTGACCATAGTAAGACAAGTGAAGGTTATTATTAGGATATTAGTTCTCCTTTAGCCTTGTGCCAGAGGGGTACACAACACATTGCGGAGCAATGCGTTGCTCAACCCTCTTGCACGCAAAGGATTAAACACTTTTAAATGACACCTTTGTCTGATTAACATCTTTGTGGCAAGAACCCTACATTGTTACGTTGCTTAGATATATGGCCACAGACCCTCTGTTGTTGAAGGAACCTGTGTCTCAGAAATGAATGCTTTATCACTGGTGCAAATTGTCTGGGATCAAATTCTGAATAGAAATGGGGAGGATAGAGCTGAGCAATCCAGTCACTGCTTTAGTTGTTGTCACTCATTACAATCTTACAGAAAATAATATGACACTGATGCTGATGTACTGAGAGGGGCTGGAGCAATTCTGTGATAAGTCAAACAGTGCTTTTAACCCATTGAATGGTAGAGAAATCTTTAAGGGAATAGGTCAATCAAACTTCAGCTCCGATTATTAGGTACACTTTTTTGAACATGTTGTGCTATATAGATTTGCTCACATTTCTGTAGTTCAAATGCTATTGAAGTAGAAAGGATCCCCCTCCTGCCCCTTCTGGCTTGGTCACTGATCCTCTCATTCTGGTCTGGATGGAGAGCGGCAAGGGACAATCTTCTGTAAGCGTAAGGAAAATCCTGCCTTCTTCAAGGTGGGCAGGGTTTTCCTTATATTTACTGAAGATTGTCCCTCGCTGCATCTGTCCGGTCTAATGACTGGATCACAGATCTAAGGGGAGACAACCAGAAGGGGCGTGAGGGGTATCCTTTACACTTCAATATAGTCTGAACTACAGAAATGTGAGAAAATATATATATTGCAAGTGTAAGTAATAGTTGGAGCTAAAGTTTTATTCCGCTATTACTATCCCTTTAATGCATTGCTGCGCAATGTATTGGAGAGCTCTCTAGCATTAAAAGGTTAAAAAAACATTTTAAAGCATAAAGCACTCTCAACTTTTGTTTGTCTCATATAATGCGGATTGTTTGCTCTAGAATTACTTCAGTTCCTCTTCATACATCAGCTAAATTATCTATCCTGAACAGGAGTGTTGCTTTATACACAGACATCGGAAAAACTGTTTAGCGTCATATTTTGGAATCTATATGCCAAGATGTTTAGGGTCAGCTTTTAGGGATCTACCATTATAGTCAGAATTTTTACAAATATCTGCAATACAGTATTTTTTAGGTGTTAGGCTCTCTTTAACTGTTGATGTCCCAGAGTGGTAGATGGCAACCAAAGGGTTAATTGGAGAGCTCTTGTCACCCTATGGGCAGGGTGGAACAGTACTTTGTATGTGCCAGGATCTTCACAGTATAAGAATGAGGTTCCGGTGCCAGGTTATGAGGGAATTTGTCAGATCTATTTCTAGAGAGTGGAGTTAATTCAAAGCTACTGCAGGTCTTTCCTTCTGCAGAGAGAAAAGCTAATGGACCAGTGATGATCTATTTGTCTTCAGGGCACAAGGGAGAGAAACAAAGAAGCACAATGGTCACTGGGTCTCCCTATATCTGTGCTGCGTAATAACTTACACTATTGTGCAGTTGCTGGCACTGCAAGAGTTAAGACTTTGACTTGGTGGATTTGACCATGGGAACATTTCACTACCTTAATATTTTATCAGCCCCAAGGTCAGAGTTAAACTTCGTGCCCTGGAAACAGAGAGGCCCAGTAATATCATTCCTTCAGAGTGTAATTACCAGCTCTGCAGAGAGGTAGGTAATGAAACAGAGTGATATAGGAGGAGAGGTCTGGGCAAGCTTGTCAGCTGATCAGAATTTGCTTCAGGGAAATGTCTCGTTCGTTAATTCTGGAGAGTGGTGCATGCAGAGGGTGTGAGCTGTGCAGAGTATGGATGGTTCCCCTATATCTGGAGGAATTCCACTTTGTTGGTGAGGAAAGAGAGGAGGCTCTTGTGCAGGGTAAGAGGGGAGAGACATGGGAGCATCAAAATCCTTTTCTGCTCCCCTACATTATTCTCAAACCCTGTCTCTACACATTCATGCAACCTGCTTCCCCTGGCATTATTCAGGAATCCTGACCACTGCATCATTCATACACCCCACTACCCCTGGCATCATTCAGAAAACCTTCCCCTTACATTATACACATACACCACAGTGCCCAGGAACCCTGACTCCTTATATTATTATTCTTCCTAGCATTGCTCCCTAAACCATTCACAGACTCTGTGGTTCTCGTATCATTCAGGAGCCATGCTCTGACATGCATAGACTCTGCTGAATCCTAACAGCATTTAGCAACCATGTTGCACACAGCATTCATACATTCTAATGTGTTTTAGACTCATTCAGGAACCCTGATCTATACTTCAGTCATGTACCCCTCTACACTCTAACATTCTTAACTCTGTCCCTACATCATTCATTCATCTAGTTGCTCCCCTGAATTATTCAGTAACCCAGTAATACTCCTCAGGTCAGGGACTCTGTTCTTACAACATTTTAAACACCATGTTGCTACTCCTTATCTATCCTGACATTCTACAGATTTCTGAAATTACTTTCACACTGTAACTTTTTCTTCTCAAAACACATTGCTGCTTACCATATCATTATTACACCTTGCTGATCTCCACACATTCTGATTATATATCATTCAGGCATCTTACTTCTTCCCTGTGTAATTTACATACACTACTGCTCTCCTACATTCTATGGATACCCTACTGTTCCCCAGTACAATTCACTTACTCTACTGCTGTACTGTGTCCCATTGGACCATTCAGGAACTCTGCCTTGTACACCAATTAAATATCCTATTGCTTCACCTCATTCATTCTGACATTCTGCTGCTTCCCAGCACTATTCAATCAGCCTGCTACTCTCCACTATAATTCACACACTCCTCTTAATCTTTTCCAACATCCTGATCATTCCCTATATCATTCACACTACAATCTTGGACTTCCTTATTTCAGTCCAGCAAACCATCTCTCCCGTATTTAATACAAATCCTGTTGCTCTTGTTCTGAATCACTGTTTCTCTCATATATAACACAGATATGTATGAGGTAAATAACTATTGTATTGCTGGTCTTTATTAAATGAATTAACAACCAAGAAAAGGAAGAAGATAGAAAATAAATTATTGGTAAGAGTTAACACTTAGAGGAAAAGACCCATTCAATACTCTGTAATCACTGACCTACAATGGCCTCATATAATACTGTGACAAGTCTCCGGGCAAAAACTCAGTAAAACACTAAATTTATTCACACATAAAAACAAATCAACAGTCAATCTGTACAATCTGACAGCTGTAAAAACCTCAGCGTTAGACAAGGTGAGAGGATAATGTCATGTATACTATAAGATAGTACATATATGGCGCGATGCAAAAAATGTTTGCATCAGATAAAGGCATTTTTGTGCGCAGATAGATTTTGCGCATATTCTAATCCAGGAAGCTAAATACTGAATGCTTCTTGAATTGCGCATGAAAAATTCCATTTTACGACAACAGTACACAGATGTATAAATTAGTTTGCAATAGAAGTTTTTGCATTAGGCGCATTCGCTATTCCACTCACACAGATTCGTTAATCTTAGCCACGTCCACAAAAAATAAATATACGCAGCTGTTCGCTAATCTTGAATTTTCATGCGCAGTTTCAACAAAATCATGCACAAACCTATTCCTTAGTGGTTTTCACAGGGGAAATAGCGATTGTGCACGTTTCCTGCATTGCGCCAATAGTATCCAATCCAGATATTCCACTTACTGTTGTTTGCAACCGTCAGATGTACAGTTTGACTGTTGATTTGTTTTTATGTGTAAATATTTTAATAGAAACAAATGCAATTAATGGTTTACTAAGTGATTGCCCAAAGACTTGTCACGGTAATATATGAGACCATTGTAGGTCCGTGATTACATAGTACTGAACAGGTTTTTTCCTCAAAGTGTTAATTCTTACCAATAATTTATTTTCTATCTTCTTCCTTTTCTTGGTTGTTAATTCTCTCATATAGACCCTGTTCCTATCTACATCAATCAGATACATTGCATCTCTCATATATAATTCACATGCCCCATTGCTACCCTACATTATTCAGATACATTGCTACTCTCATATGTAATACACATACCCTGAAATTCCCCTACATCAATCAGTCAAGCTGCTACTCGCATATATAATACACATACACTGTTCCCATATATCAGTGGTTGTCAACCTTTTTTTCTTCAGGCACCCCCAACATTCAATCTGGAACTTCTGGGGCACCCTACCATGTTTAATGCAACTTTTCCAAGGTTTAATAAAGGGTACAATTCATAAATATACAGATATTAATTAGGTATTACAATCTTAGTAATAAAAATAAACATATTGTGCATAACAATTTCCATATTTCTATATTTTAAAAGACAATATTCACATTTTGTAAGTCTTCATAGAAAACATAGGGCACCCTAATCTGAGGTCCACGGCACACCAAAGTGCCATGGCACCCTGGTTGAGAATCACTGCTATATATCATTCAGACACCACACCGCTACTACCATTTATAATGAGCATACATTGTTGCTCACCTATATCATTCAGAAACACTGCTATTCCCATATATAGTACACATACACTGTTGCTCACCTGTATCATGTAGACATCCTATTTCTCCACCTCACTAGTCCAATACTATGCTCACATATGGCATTATTAAGATAATCCGCAGCTCCCCACATCCTTAACCCCTTAAGGACCAGCAGTGTGTGCAATGCATTGCAAAGGTTAAGGAACCTTCTTTCCTGCATAACTGAGGCACTTATCTCTATTCCATATAATAAGGAGGATGGGGTATCTTTTTATGACAACATACCCTCACACACGCACATACCCCCCCTCCCCATACACACACACACTTTATTACCCCAATCAAATCAGACACAAAACTTTCAATGTTCAGTATAGTTGTATTACTAAAAACATGTATTGTAGGGATTTTTCCTGTAAAATAAGTGTAACTCCACTGCTTACAGTTACTTTATTCAATAGGTAAAACAATTCAAACCAGTGTTTCTCAAGACTAATCCAGAGGGCACACCAACAGGTCAGGTTTTCAGGATACCCCTGGTTGATCACAACTGGCTAATCATTAGATCAGTCCTTGTGATTGATCTGCCTGTGCTTAATGTGGGATATCACTGGTGTGCCCTAAGGATGAAGGACTGGAGATAAAAATCACTGGTTCATACTGCACAACATTATGGAGCTGCTCTATCACATTCTATGGAGAACTGTAGTCAGTGACTCACCTCTCCTATGCAATGCAAGAGAACTGTCTGGACATCAGGAGGCACTGTTAACCCCTTAACATCCAGTGATGTGTCAGGACCGTCACTGCCATTTTTTCCCTAAAGGACCAGAGAGGGTCCTGCCATGTCAAGTATTTTTTACTCACAGTGCTCCTCTGTGAGTAGTAGTTGGGACTGAAACTGACTGCTCCAAGACTGATGCGATCACTATCAGTCCCCCATTTGGTGTGCGGGCACACACCACACACCCTGGGACTGCTGGTCCTTAACTCCATAGCCCCTTAAGGACCGGCCGCGCGTGCACGCTGCCTGCACTTAAAGACCACAGACCTTTTTTTTTTTTTATTCCGGTTCCGAGGTCCCCGAACGGTGTGCAGCCAAGCAAGTAGCCCGGAATTCCATGACATACATGTACGTCCTTGGTCGTATAGGGACCTGCAACCCTTGATGTACATGTACGTCATAGGTCATTAAGGGGTTAAAATCTAAAAAGCACCAATTTAAACTGTAATACATTTGAAACAAAGCATCTGCCAGCAGTGGGATTAAGATGTACTACTCATTCAACACCCCAATAATGAGAAATTGTTGTTGCTGTTCTACATATATCTGTGCCACAGGTAGGAACATTGAGTTCCTACAGCTGTCTGAGGATGATAGGAATTATAGTATAACAACAATTGAAAGGGGGTTCAGGCTGTCCATCCCTGGTCATTGCTCATACTGCTGCAATAGCTATTGCATGTTGAATTACACAAAGCTAGTTTTAGACATTATTTATTTTGCCTTTTAGAAAACATCTCTATGGAAATCCTGGGTTTGTCTCTGCTGTGTGTGAATTCATTTGTGCTCCTGGGTTCCATCTGGGGTCCGGCTGAGTGTCCTAACCTAGTAACAGCCATTCTCAGGAGCTGTGTTTACTGACATCCCTAATAGGCAACTACTCTGGTGCCTAAAATCACATATCCAGAGGGTTACTAGATCATCCCTTTAACCTGTTGAGTGCCAGAGGGGTATGAAATGCATTGCATTGCAATGCTTTGCTTACTCCTCTGGCACTCACAGGGTTAAAAATGGTAATCACATAAAATATGCACGCTTTATTGCTACATAGGAATCATTCCAGCCCAGTAATAATTACTGACACCTTGTACCATGCATATCATGTGCCCCCTTTTTAAAGTGATGATCAGTCAGCCCTACTTGTGTAGCATCAGTAACCCACTGAGTGCCAAAGAGGTATCCAAAACATTGCAACACATTGTGTTTGATACTTCTCTGGTACTGAAACGGGTAAGAGAAGAGGAAGTGAAGAAACAAATAACAGTTGACAAAAGGACACAATAACTGTCTGCAATACACTAACTGCTGACTTGTTGTGTAAGAGGTAACATCTTATGGATAGCTAGGAGGGTCTTCACACCAATCTGTCCTTAAAGGAGAATTAGCATTCCCCAATAATATCCCCCACTTACCTTATCTTAGAACAGTCAAATGCCTCCCATGATTTTCACCCTTGTGCCTTATTTCAAGAGAAAACATCTTCAGTCCTGGTCCTGGGTGTCGTATCCACGGAAGCAGACATAACAGTTGATGGAGATGTTTTTCTTAAATTAATACGTCTAATTAGCCCTTTAACCCTTTGAGTGTCAAAGAGGTATCCAGTGTATTGCAATGCAGTACATTGTATACCTCTCTGGCACTTGAAGGATTAAAGGGATAGCAACACTTAATATGTAAAAAAATATATAGTGTAGGGTTAATCCTTCTGAGTATGACATCGGTACTCCCACTGCTGAGAGGTGTTTTATTCAAAAGTTATTGCAGCTGAAGCTTGAATTTTTTTTAAATACAGTATCTCAAAGACCTGAAATGTTACAGTGGCGCTGTTGATACACCATGCTATGGACAGCTCTGGTCAATTGACCATAAATCTCTATAGGATGGTGTGGCATCTAAAAATTCAAGTTTCAGCTGTAATAACTTTTGAATAAAATACATCTCAGCTGTGGGAGTTCCCTTGTTTTACTCAGGAGGATAAGCCCTACAATATATATGTTTTACATATTAAGTGTTACTATCCCTTTCAGGATCAGAGGAGTATGCAAAACATTGAGATACAATGCTTTGCATTACTTTCTTGTCCTTATGCCATATGCAGTGAGCAGAGTGCAAAGCCCCTTGGAACTCATAGCAACTGTCATGTTAAAATTACTTTTAGGACTGATTGAAGACGTTGTCTATTGAGCAGATGCACTAAGGCACATTTTGTAATAAGTACATTTTGTAAAAAACATATGTTTATATTTCCTTTGTTAGGTCTGCTGCACTATTTATATTTACATATACTTTACTAGTGTAAAAGTCCGTGTACACAGGCCAAGGTCCGGGTAACGTTAAGAGGCCGCTACTTCACTGCTCAGACTGCAGTCTTGCATCGCTTCACTCACACGATGCAGTCATGCACAGTAGAGACTGTCTGAACCCGCGCAGTCTCTACTGAGCATGACTGCATTGTGAGAAACATCCAAAACATGCTAGCGAATTATTATATAGGATGTACCTCTGTGACAACTTTGTTACCTTACCATTGATGCACGCTGGTGAGGTTCCATTGCGGGGAGAACTGGCAGCATAATTGTGTGTGTGTGTGTGTGTGTGTGATAATGTTGGCTCAGCATACAAAAATACTTAGCATAAAGTGCCACTCTGTGACACCAACAAGTAAAAATCATTATCTCAAAAATGATTTATATTCAAACAAACAACACAACAAATGAGAACATTTCAATTACCTTTAAAATGAACTAAACCTTTCTTAGGGTGACAGGACAACTGCAACCCTGAGCATCCCAGACAGGGGGCATCTTTTTCACTTTAAAGAAAAGCACATGTTCTATCCATGTGACAAATTTGCACAAAAAACTGGTGTATATCCTTGCTTGTGACATGTGATGGTGTATAGCCTTGCTTCTGGTATATAATTGTGTATTGAGCTGCTAGTCTCATATAATATCAGATTAAAAATATACTGGGACATCGATTGCTCAAGACCTGGCTGAAAATCACCCCAGAACTTATGGCGCGATGCAAGAAACGTTCGCATCAGATAAAGGCATTTTTATGCGCAGATAGATTTTGCGCATATTCTAATCCAGGAAGCTACATACCGAACGCTTCTTGAATTGCACATGAAAAATTCCATTTTACGACAACAGTACACAGACGTATAAATTAATTCGCAATAGCAATTCTTGGATTAGGCGCATTCGCCATTCCACTCACACAGATTCGTTAATCTTAGCCACGCCCACAATAAAATAAATATATGCAGCCGTTCGCTAATCTTGAATTTTCATGCGCAATTCAACAAAATCATGCGCAAACCTATTCCTTAGTGGTTTTCACATGGGAAATAGCGATTGCACACGTTTCCTGCATCGCGCCATTAATTCTGACAGTTGAACCATTCTGCCATAACATTTTGTTCTTTATTTACTAATATTCTAAATTGATATATAAGCTCATGGGACAGAAAGTAAAAGTGTAGAAAGTCTACACCACAGTATAGATGAGAATTTCTATTTATTTAAATGGGGCCTTTAATCTGTAGAATGCTACAGAGGTCTCTAACGAATTGCAAAGCAATACCTTGGAAACCTTACTTGCATTCAAGGGGTTAAATGATTTAAAGCCCCATTTAAATAATTGAGACTTTTATGAAATTTGTATATGCAGTTGATCATTTCTAGAATTGCTCCTCTATCTGTGTACAACCCTATGTGTGCTACAGATACTCTCTCAACACCAAATGGCTCTTTTGTTACATAGTGCATTGTAAACATGGAATGAAATTTACTTATATTTTGTTTTACTTAAACTTCATCCACAATTTAATAGATCAATATGGCACTTAGTTATACCAGAAACCATTTGCCTAGACTTTCCTATGTTAAAGGCATAGTAATGTTTCATTTAAAAAAGGCAGCTCCAATTAATCTTCATAGTATTTGGGCCATGGAAAGTTTTATTTCAATACTGTCACAGTTGTAGTTCAATGATAAAGTATCCCCCTTCTGCTCTTTATACGGATGTAACACTGCTCAGCACAGAGCAGCAAGACTGCCCGGATGGATCGTAGAGAAGGACGATCTTCAGTGAGCATAAAGAAAAACCTTTCTAAGGGGGGGCAGGGTTTTCCTTATATTCACAGTAAGAAGATTGTCCCTTGCTGTGAGCTGTCTGGTCTTAAGACCAGATTTCACATCTGAGGGGAGGGCTTACACTAGGTAAATAGGGTGCCAGGGGGATACTTTATCATTCTATTAAGCTTGAACGACAACTCTGACAATATTGAAATAACACTCTCCATGGCTCAAATACTATGAAGATTAATTGGAGCTACTTTTATTGTGAAATATTACTATCATTTTAAGGGATCCTGTAACCTAAAATGACCTTTGGCAATTTTTAAAGAGCTTTCCAAACCATGTATTTGTTGCATTAGCCATTTTCTATTTACTAAACTAGTTTTTGAGTGATTTATATTTACAGTTTATGTTAATTAGTAGGCACTTACTATATGCTCCCTAAATTTACTCCCCAAAGCACAACGTAACCAAAGATTTAATGCTGTTCTCTATCAGAGTTTTAGGTAATAGGATCCTATTAGTCTGTTGGACAAAAGATGTGTACATATAAACTTCATTTGGATATATTTTTAACTGTGGTGTCAGGAGTTTCCGCTTATAAAGATCTGCTTCTTTCACTCTTTGAGTGTTATATAGGTATCCACCACATTGTGTCGCAATGTGTTGGATACTTCTCTGGCACTCAAAGGGTTAATTCATATTTCCTATTATACAATAGTGTGTGCTACATCAGGACAGGCACTCTTTCACTGATTAATACCCAAAGGCTTTTATGCAAGACAGAGAGAACAACAGTGAAGGTCAGTGTGTCTGATACATTACTTAGTAAAATGACCCATATGCTAGAGCACTACATAATATGTTAAAATAATTTACAAATTATGTAAATCTTACAATAATATGAATAAGTGCTGTACCTGTAGACATATATGAGAATGAGAAATGCAGTCTATAAATTATTCATTGGCTTTAACACAAGAGTATGATGTGCAACATCTGGCTCTCCAGCTATTGTTGGGGAACAATTTCCATTATTCACTGCCAGCTATTTAAACCATTTAAGTCCCATTTAAGGGAAAAGTAATACTTAATATGTAAAAAAATATATATTGTAGTGTTCATCCCCCTGAGTAAAAAAGGGTACTCTCACTGCTGAAAGGTGGTTTATTCAAAAGTTATTACAGCTGACAGTTGAATTTTTTAGGTGCAATATCACAGTGGCCTGAAATTGTACAGTGGCACTGTTGTTACTCCATCCTATGGACAGCTCTGGTCCGTAGACCATAAATCTCCATATGATGGTGTAGCAACAATTTCAGGCCACTGTGATATTGCACTTAAAAATTCAACTTTGAGCTGTAATAACTTTTGAATAAACAACCTTTCAGCAGTGGGAGTACTCTTGTTTTACTCAAGGGGATAAACTTTACAACATATTTTTTTTCACATTTTAAGTATTACTATCCCTTTAAATAAACTGGAAATTTTTATCTGTTCCCTATGGTGCTGCTGTTTCTTTGATATTCTTGAACAATCATATCTTCTATTTACTTGATGGATATAGCAGCTGTTTGTGTTCTTGATCCACCGAGTGGAGATGGTATAAATTCTCCACTTGCTTGATTGTCAGCTTGGTATGGGAGTACATCTTAGTATCTCTTTATACCAACTGTATCAACTGTATTACACGACTGGGCACCCCCTCTATTTCCTCTTTTGTATGTTGGTTAGAATGGCATGCCCAAAAGAGAATGGCATGCCCCTCCATAAAGCCCTGTAGATGCATTCTGGAAGCAAATGACAGGACTCCTCCATCAGAGCCCTGTAGATTCGCTTTGGAAGAGAATGGCATGCCCCTTCATCAGAGACCTGTAGGTGCATTTTGGAAGAGAATGGCATGCCCTTCCATCACAGCCCTGTAGATTAACTCTGGAAGAGAATGACATGCCCCTCCTTCAGAGCCATGTAGATGCACCATGGCAGAGAATGGCATGCCCCTCCATCAGAACCCAGTAGATGCACTCTGGAAGAGAATGGCATGCCCCTCCATCAGAGCCCTATAGATGTACTCTGTAAGAGAATGGCATGCCCCTCCATCAGAGCCCTGTGTTGCATTCTGGAAGAGAATGGCATGCCCCTCCATCAGAGCCCTATAGATGCCCTCTGGAAGAGAATGTCATGCCCCTCCATCAGAGCCCTATAGATGCCCTCTGGAAGAGAATGACATGTCTCTCCATCACAGCCCTGTAGATGCACTCTGGAAGAGAATGGCATGCCCCTCCATCAGAACCAAGTAGATGCACTCTGGAAGAGAATGACATGCCCCTCCTTCTGAGCCCTATAGATGTACTCTGGCAGAGAATGGCATGTCCCTCCATCAGAGTCCTGTATTGCATTCTTGAAGAGAATGGCATGCCCCTCCATCACAACCCTGTAGATTCACTCTGTATGAAAATGGCATGCTCCTCCATCACAGCCCTGTAGATGCACTCTGAAAGAGAATGGCATGCCCTCCATCACAGCCCTGTATATTCACTCTGGAAGAGAATGGCATGCCCCTCCATCGGAACCCAGTAGATGCACTCTGGAAGAGAATGACATGCCTCTCCATCAGAGCCCTATAGATATACTCTGGCAGAGAATGGCATGTCCCTCTATCAGAGTCCTGTATTGCATTCTGGAAGCAAATGGCATACTCCTCCATCAGTGCCCTATATATGCACTCTGGAAGCGAATGGCATACCCCTCCATCAGAGCCCTGTAAATGTACTCTGGAAGAAAATGGCATGTCCTCCTTCAGAGCCCTATATATGTGCTCTGGCTGGCTGAGAATGTCATGCCCCCTCTATCACAGCCCTGTAGATGCACTCTGGCAGAGAATGGCATGCCCCTCCATCACAGCCCTGTAGTTTCATTCTGGTAGAGAATGGCATGTCCCTCCATCACAGCACTGTAGTTTCACTCTGGCAGAGAATGGCATGCCCCTCCATCAGAGCCCTATATGGAGGGGCATGCCATTCTCTGCCATAGTGCATCTACAGGGCTCTGATGGAGGGGTATGCCATTCTCTGCCAGAGTACATCTACAGGGCTGTCATGGAGAGAATGGCATAACTCCTGAAAAGAATGGCATGCCTCTCCATTACAGCCGTGTAGATTTGCTCCGGAAGAGAATGGCATACCCCTCCATCACAGCCCTGTAGATCCATTCTGGAAGAGAATGGAAGGCCCCTCCATCACAGCCCTGTAGAGGCCCTCTGGCAGAGAATGGCATAGCCCTCCATCACAGCCCTGTAGTTTCACTCTGGAAGAGAATGGCATGCCCCTCCATCACAGCCCTATAGATGCTCTCCAGAAGAAAATGTCACACCCCTCCATTAGAGCCCTGTAGATGCACTCCGGAAGAGAATGGCATGCCGCTCCATCACAGCCCTGTAGGTGCGCTCTGGAAGAGAATGGCATACCCCTCCATCACAGCCCTGTAGTTTCACTCTGGCAGAGAATGGCATGCCCCTCCATCAGAGCCCTATAGATGCACTCCGGAAGAGAATGGTATGCCCCTCCATCAGAGCCCTATAGATGCACTCCGGAAGAGAATGGTATGCCCCTCCATCAGAGCCCTGTAGATGCTATGCGGAAGAGAATGGCATGTGCCTCTATCACAGCCCAGTAGATGCACTCCAGGAGAATGGCATGCCACTCCATCAGAGTCCTATAGATGCACTCTGGCAGAGAATGGCATGCGCCTCCATCACAGCCCTGTAGATGCACTCTGGAAGAAAATGGCATACCCCTCCAACACATCCCTATAGATGCTCTCTGGCAGAGAATGGCATGCTCCTCCATCACAGCCCTGTAGATGCACTCTGGAAGAGAATGGCATGCCCCTCCAACACAGCCCTATAGATGCGCTCTGGAAGAGAATGTCATGTCCCTCCATCAGAGCCCTGTATATGTACTCTGGCAGAGAATGGCATGCCCCTCCATCAGAGCCCTGTATTGCATTGAGGAAGAGAATGGCATGCCCCTCCATCAGAACCCTGTAGATGTACTCTGGCAGAGAATGGCATGCCCCTCCATCAGAGTCCTGTATTGCACTCTGGAAGAGAATGGCATGCCCCTCCAACACAGCCCTATAGATGCACTCTGGAAGAGAATGGCATGCCCCTCCATCAGAGCCCTGTAGATTTTCTCTGGAAGAGAATGGCATGCCCCTCCATCAGAACCCTGTAGATGTACTCTGGCAGAGAATGGCATGCCCCTCCATCAGAGTCCTGTATTGCACTCTGGAAGAGAATGGCATAGCCCTCCATCACAGCCCTGTAGTTTCACTCTGGAAGAGAATGGCATGCCCCTCCATCACAGCCCTATAGATGCTCTCCAGAAGAAAATGTCACACCCCTCTATTAGAGCCCTGTAGATGCACTCCGGAAGAGAATGGCATGCCGCTCCATCACAGCCCTGTAGGTGCGCTCTGGAAGAGAATGGCATACCCCTCCATCACAGCCCTGTAGTTTCACTCTGGCAGAGAATGGCATGCCCCTCCATCAGAGCCCTATAGATGCACTCCGGAAGAGAATGGTATGCCCCTCCATCAGAGCCCTATAGATGCACTCCGGAAGAGAATGGTATGCCCCTCCATCAGAGCCCTGTAGATGCTATGCGGAAGAGAATGGCATGTGCCTCTATCACAGCCCAGTAGATGCACTCCAGGAGAATGGCATGCCACTCCATCAGAGTCCTATAGATGCACTCTGGCAGAGAATGGCATGCGCCTCCATCACAGCCCTGTAGATGCACTCTGGAAGAAAATGGCATACCCCTCCAACACATCCCTATAGATGCTCTCTGGCAGAGAATGGCATGCTCCTCCATCACAGCCCTGTAGATGCACTCTGGAAGAGAATGGCATGCCCCTCCAACACAGCCCTATAGATGCGCTCTGGAAGAGAATGTCATGTCCCTCCATCAGAGCCCTGTATATGTACTCTGGCAGAGAATGGCATGCCCCTCCATCAGAGCCCTGTATTGCATTGAGGAAGAGAATGGCATGCCCCTCCATCAGAACCCTGTAGATGTACTCTGGCAGAGAATGGCATGCCCCTCCATCAGAGTCCTGTATTGCACTCTGGAAGAGAATGGCATGCCCCTCCAACACAGCCCTATAGATGCACTCTGGAAGAGAATGGCATGCCCCTCCATCAGAGCCCTGTAGATTTTCTCTGGAAGAGAATGTCATGCCCCTCCATCACAACTCTCTATATATATGTACTCTGGCAGAGAATGCCCCTCCATCAGAGTCCTGTATTGCATTCTGGAAGATAATGGCATGCCCCTCCATCAGAGCCCTGTAGATGCGCTCTGGAAGAAAATGGCATGCCCCTCCATCAGAACCCTGTAGATGTACTCTGGCAGAGAATGGCATGCCCCTCCATCAGAGCCCTGCTTTGCACTCTGGAAGAGAATGGCATGCCCCTTCTTCAGAGCCCTGTAGATGCGCTCTGGCAGAGAATGGCATGCCCCTCCATCACAGCCCTGTAGTTTCATTCTGGCAGAGAATGGCATGCCCCACCATCACAGCCCTGTAGATGCCCTCTGGAAGAGAATGGCATGCCCCTCCATCACAGCACTGTAGATGTACTCTGCAGAGAATGGCATGCCCCTCCATCACAGCCCTGTACAGGCCCTCTGGCAGAGAATGGCATAGCCCTCCATCACAGCCCTGTAGTTTCACTCTGGAAGAGAATGGCATGCCCCTCCATCACAGCCCTATAGATGCTCTCCAGAAGAAAATGTCACACCCCTCCATTAGAGCCATGTAGATGCACTCCGGAAGAGAATGGCATGCCGCTCCATCACAGCCCTGTAGGTGCGCTCTGGAAGAGAATGGCATACCCCTCCATCACAGCCCTGTAGTTTCACTCTGGCAGAGAATGGCATGCCCCTCCATCAGAGCCCTATAGATGCACTCCGGAAGAGAATGGTATGCCCCTCCATCAGAGCCCTGTAGATGCTATGCGGAAGAGAATGGCATGTGCCTCTATCACAGCCCAGTAGATGCACTCCAGGAGAATGGCATGCCACTCTATCAGAGTCCTATAGATGCACTCTGGCAGAGAATGGCATGCGCCTCCATCACAGCCCTGTAGATGCACTCTGGAAGAAAATGGCATACTCCTCCAACACATCCCTATAGATGCTCTCTGGCAGAGAATGGCATGCCCCTCCATCACAGCCCTGTAGATGCACTCTGGAAGAGAATGGCATGCCCCTCCATCACAGCCCTGTAGATGCACTCTGGAAGAGAATGTCATGTCCCTCCATCAAGCCCTGTAGATTCGCTGTGGAAGAGAATGGCATGCCCCTCCATCAGAACCCTGTATATGTAATCTGGCAGAGAATGGCATGCCCCTCCATCAGAGCCCTGTATTGCATTCCGGAAGAGAATGGCATGCCCCTCCATCAGAACCCTGTAGATGTACTCTGGCAGAGAATGGCATGCCCCTCCATCAGAGTCCTGTATTGCACTCTGGAAGAGAATGGCATGCCCCTCCAACACAGCCCTATAGATGCACTCTCGAAGAGAATTGCATGCCCCTCCATCAGAGCCCTGTAGATTCGCTCTGGAAGAGAATGTCATGCCCCTCCATCACAACCCTATATATGTACTCTGGCAGAGAATGGCATGCCCCTCCATCAGAGTCCTGTATTGCATTCTGGAAGATAATGGCATGCCCCTCCATCAGAGCCCTGTAGATGCGCTCTGGAAGAAAATGGCATGCCCCTCCATCAGAGCCCTGCTTTGTACTCTGGAAGAGAATGGCATGCCCCTTCATCAGAGCCATATATTTGCACTCTGGAAGAGAATGGCATGCCCCTCCATCAGAGTCTTGTAGATGCGCTCTGGCAGAGAATGGCATGCCCCTCCATCACAGCCCTGTAGTTTCATTCTGGCAGAGAATGGCATGCCCCTCCATCACAGCCCTGTAGATGCGCTCTGGAAGAGAATGACATGCCGATCCATCACAGCCCTGTAGATGTACTCTGGCAGAGAATGGCATGCCCCTCCATCACAGCCCTGTAGATGCCCTCTGGAAGAGAATGGCATGCCAATCCATTACAGCCCTGTAGATGTACTCTGGCAGAGAATGGCATGCCCCTCCATCAGAGCCCTGTAGATGCCCTCTGGCAGAGAATGGCATGCCCCTCCATCAGAGTCCTGTATTGCACTCTGGAAGAAAATGGCATGCCCCTCCAACACAGCCCTATAGATGCACTCTGGAAGAGAATTGCATGCCCCTCCATCAGAGCCCTGTAGATTCGCTCTGGAAGAGAATGTCATGCCCCTCCATCACAACCCTATATATGTACTCTGGCAGAGAATGGCATGCCCCTCCATCAGAGTCCTGTATTGCATTCTGGAAGATAATGGCATGCCCCTCCATCAGAGCCCTGTAGATGCGCTCTGGAAGAAAATGGCATGCCCCTCCATCAGAGCCCTGCTTTGTACTCTGGAAGAGAATGGCATGCCCCTTCATCAGAGCCATATATTTGCACTCTGGAAGAGAATGGCATGCCCCTCCATCAGAGTCTTGTAGATGCGCTCTGGCAGAGAATGGCATGCCCCTCCATCACAGCCCTGTAGTTTCATTCTGGCAGAGAATGGCATGCCCCTCCATCACAGCCCTGTAGATGCGCTCTGGAAGAGAATGACATGCCGATCCATCACAGCCCTGTAGATGTACTCTGGCAGAGAATGGCATGCCCCTCCATCACAGCCCTGTAGATGCCTTCTGGAAGAGAATGGCATGCCAATCCATTACAGCCCTGTAGATGTACTCTGGCAGAGAATGGCATGCCCCTCCATCAGAGCCCTGTAGATGCCCTCTGGCAGAGAATGGCATACCCCTCCATCACAGCCCTGTGGCTTCACTTTGGAAGAGAATGGTATGCCCCTCCATCACAGCCCTATAGATGCACTCCGGAAGAAAATGGCCTACCCCTCCATCACAGCCCTGTAGATGCACTCCGGAAGAAAATGGTATACCCCTCCAACACAGCCCTATAGATGCACTCCGGAAGAGAATGTCATGCCGCTCCATCACAGCCCTGTAGATGCGCTCTGGAAGAGAATGGCATACCCCTCCATCACAGCCCCGTAGTTTCACTCTGGCAGAGAATGGCATACCCCTCCATCAGAGCCCTATAGATGTGCTCCGGAAGAGAATGGCATGCGCCTCCATTGCAGCCCTGTAGATGCACTCCAGGAGAATGGCATGCCGCTCCATCAGAGTCCTATAGATGCACTCTGGAAGAAAATGGCATGCCCCTCCAACACAGCCCTATAGATGCACTCCAGAAGAGAATGGCATGCCGCTCCATCAGAGCCCTGTAGTTTCACTCTGGAAGAGAATGGCATACCCCTCCATCACAGCCCCGTAGTTTCACTCTGGCAGAGAATGGCATGCCCCTCCATCAGAGCCCTATAGATGCACTCCGGAAGAGAATGGCATGTGCCTCCATCACAGTCCTGTAGATGCACTCTGGATGAAAATGGCATACCCCACCAACACAGCCCTATATATGCTCTCTGGCAGAGAATGGCATGCCCCTCCATCACAGCCCTGTAGATGCACTCCGGAAGAAAATGGCCTACCCCTCCATCACAGCCCTGTAGATGCACTCCGGAAGAAAATGGTATACCCTTCCAACACAGCCCTATAGATGCACTCCGGAAGAGAATGGCATGCCGCTCCATCACAGCCCTGTAGATGCGCTCTGGAAGAGAATGGCATACCCCTCCATCACAGCCCCGTAGTTTCACTCTGGCAGAGAATGGCATGCCCCTCCATCAGAGCCCTATAGATGCACTCCGGAAGAGAATGGCATGCGCCTCCATTGCAGCCCTGTAGATGCACTCCAGGAGAATGGCATGCCGCTCCATCAGAGTCCTATAGATGCACTCTGGAAGAAAATGGCATGCCCCTCCATCACAGCCCTGTAGATGCACTCTGGAAGAAAATGGCATGCCCCTCCAACACAGCCCTATAGATGCACTCCAGAAGAGAATGGCATGCCGCTCCATCAGAGCCCTGTAGTTTCACTCTGGAAGAGAATGGCATACCCCTCCATCACAGCCCCGTAGTTTCACTCTGGCAGAGAATGGCATGCCCCTCCATCAGAGCCCTATAGATGCACTCCGGAAGAGAATGGCATGTGCCTCCATCACAGCCCTGTAGATGCACTCTGGATGAAAATGGCATACCCCACCAACACAGCCCTATATATGCTCTCTGGCAGAGAATGGCATGCCCCTCCATCACAGCCCTGTAGATGCACTCCGGAAGAAAATGGCCTACCCCTCCATCACAGCCCTGTAGATGCACTCCGGAAGAAAATGGTATACCCTTCCAACACAGCCCTATAGATGCACTCCGGAAGAGAATGGCATGCCGCTCCATCACAGCCCTGTAGATGCGCTCTGGAAGAGAATGGCATACCCCTCCATCACAGCCCCGTAGTTTCACTCTGGCAGAGAATGGCATGCCCCTCCATCAGAGCCTTATAGATGCACTCCGGAAGAGAATGGCATGCGCCTCCATTGCAGCCCTGTAGATGCACTCCAGGAGAATGGCATGCCGCTCCATCAGAGTCCTATAGATGCACTCTGGAAGAAAATGGCATGCCCCTCCATCACAGCCCTGTAGATGCACTCTGGAAGAAAATGGCATGCCCCTCCAACACAGCCCTATAGATGCACTCCAGAAGAGAATGGCATGCCGCTCCATCAGAGCCCTGTAGTTTCACTCTGGAAGAGAATGGCATACCCCTCCATCACAGCCCCGTAGTTTCACTCTGGCAGAGAATGGCATGCCCCTCCATCAGAGCCCTATAGATGCACTCCGGAAGAGAATGGCATGCACCTCCATCACAGCCCTGTAGATGCACTCTGGATGAAAATGGCATACCCCACCAACACAGCCCTATAGATGCTCTCTGGCAGAGAATGGCATGCCCCTCCATCACAGCCCTGTAGATGCACTCTGGAAGAGAATGGCATGCCCCTCCAACATAGCCCTGTAGATGCACTCTGGAAGAGAATGGCATGCCCCTCCAACATAGCCCTATAGATGCGCTCTGGAAGAGAATGTCATGCCCCTCCATCAGAGCCCTATAGATGCACTCTGGAGGAGAATGTCAGGCCCCTCCAGCAGAGCATCTCTAGCAGAACATTGGGCCTTATGTATAAAATAGAAGAGGTGTAGTTCTTGGGTAAAACAACTGTACTATAGGGGACAAATGCCCATTGATTTAATTGGGACTTTTAACCCCTTGAATGCTAGAGATGTCTCCAATGCCTTGGAGACCTCCATGACCTTTAAGGGGTCATTTGTTCCCTATAGTGCAGCTGGGTTGCCTTAGAATTGCATCTCTTCTCCTTAATTCATATGGGCCATTGAGAACCACTCTCTAAGAGAATTGCAGCATCTCTCTGAAAGAGCATTACAGCACCGCTGTGACAGATCAGTGCAGCACCTCTACACCAAAGCATTACAGTCTCCCTCTCTTTCTTGCAGGGCATTGCAGCACTGGTCTAACATAGCATTGCAGCTCCATTCTTGGAGCAAATTACAATGTCTGTCTGTAGCAGAGCATTACACAGCCTCCCTGGAAGAGCACTGCAAAAATCTCCCTCCCAGGCATTTTATGTTGCTTGTCCCTCTGGCAGTGATAGCGTTAACACTTAAAAGGATTTTTGTGTGATTTATACATGAAATGAAGGTTAATAGGAATTACTGGTACAGAATGGACATATATGTTTATCTTGATGTTTTCGTATGACCTTTTAAATCTAACTTCATAACCGTTTGAGTATCAGAGGGGTCTACATCACATTAATTCTCAATGCCCTCGACAGCCCTCTGGTACTTATATTAACAGTCTCATTTCCATTTTTAACAATGTAGAGAACTGTATTAAAAGTGTCTAAAATAAGAAGAGGATAATTAACTTTAGATTCTGCTTTGTATTTTTGTGTATATGCATTATTTTGCATTTTGTGATCTTACATCTTAAATCTTATACTTTTTTCCATTCCTCCAGCTGTTTTTAATTCACTTCTTATTTGACTTAACCCTCCAGTAAAGTCAACCCTGTTACAGATCTTAATGTAATCTTCAAACTTTGCAACTTCCTGTTGTTGTGCTACAATTCTTATCATCCTCCACCATCACATAATGGCAATTGTAGTCAACAACAACTGCAGCTTGCTCACCCCTGGTATAGACATGAACACAACTGCATCAAACATTTCTTATTTTTAGGGAGCTAAAATTTTGTTTCTCTCTGTTCTGCTATGGGCAACAGAATGCAGTACTGGTGGCAAGGAGTTCTGGACCACAGTAAACACCCTTTTTTGTGTGCCCTTGATAACACCACACTAGAAAGTTCTGGCACCCTTCAGACACCCCTAGTCAAGAAGCCCTTGGCTCCACTTGTGACCACAGCCCCACTCCTGTCTTGACCTAATCCCCATCCCAATTCACTGTTGTTTGACACAAAAAAATACTATTAACTCTCTGAGTGCCAGGGAACATTCAATGCCTCTGAAAGCATTGCCTATGTCCCTGCCACTCAAAGAGTTAAATTAGTTGGCCAGTACAGGGTCTCTAACTGACCAAATTAGGAGCCTTGAGATTGTGATGGCTGTGTTCTCAGATCAGTATTATGGGAGTGGACAGCAAGACTGAAATGAACTTCACAATTTAAAAACAGAAAGAAGCACAGCAAAACAGAGAGAGCACTAATGAGTGTCATTTAATATAAGCATATAAAAACAGTAAAACATGTGTGTTCACATGGCCCTCTCAAAGGTCCCACCCTTTTGTATCACAATGCTGTGTCTCTCTGGTCTCTCTGTTTCTTGCAGTCACGCCACCAAATGATGCCCTTCTCTCACCCGTCTGGATGTTTTAAATTCTGATATTTAGGCCAGTATTGGCGTGTAGTCCTATGTTATTCCCAGGCAAAGGGAAAAAGGGGGGCTGCAGTATGCACCCAATAGTTTCTCACAAGGGGACAGGCTATAGTACGGCACTAGAAACAAAAAACAAAACATCAGAGCAACGCAAAGGATATAGTTAATGTAGTATATAGTGTAGGGTGACCTCACCTTTAACCTGGAACACATATGAAAAATACACATTGCAGGGCTGCTTTGATTTCAGTCCAGTCCTGAAATATGCCTATTTCCTATGTCCCCGGTTAAAGAAAAGGTTGGGTCAGCCTAATATAGTGTCTGACATATTCCTTTACCAACAACAATGGCAAGAGACTATAGAAAATTTACTCACATTCTTCAGAGGCTATATCCTGCCTCTCTGTATATACACTTGCACTGGCTCTCACCCCAGTTTGGTGTACTGTTCCTCCGACTGGATAGATCTCTGCTCCTAGCAACTCAACCAAAGGAAATATATGGACAAGCCAGCCAAATAGAGGGTCAGAACACAATGTAGTCAATGGCCAAACCTTTTTTGATAATAAAAATCCTTATAGGTTAGAGTAAAGAGCTATTGAGAGCCAGTGACTTTCACTTGAAGTGAGTACTATAAAAGTCTTCAGCAATAAACACATTTATAAAAAGTTTGTAATAAAAATATATATGTGACAGTATAGTCACAAGTATATGTGTATATATAGTACTGTGCAAAAGTCTTAGTCAGGTGTGGAAAAATGCTGTAAATTAAGAAAGCTTTCAAAAATAGACATGTTAATAGCTTATTTTTATCAATTAACAAAATGCCTAGTGAGTAAACAGAAATAAAATCTAAATCAAATCAATATTTAATGGGCACACATTTTCTCTACAAATGTATTCATTGAGCTGCAATTGTAGCCTAATCCATACTGATAAAACTGTCCAACATTTGAGGCTATAAGCACAGCAGCACACGTCTATGAGACCAAGGGCCAATTTTTTGGATTGAAGGATGCCAAACTCTTTAAAATTGTAAATGGAAAGGAAACATTTGCACAATCACAAAAATTGCTACCCTGTGAAAACATTTTTGACCTTTTAGCAATTTGCATGGTTCATAGCAATGCGTTGGGTACCACTCTGGCACTCAAAGGGTTAAGCCCTCTTGCATCCATCAGGTAATTAAGAATCATCCCAATGATACAGAAACTCAAATAACTACTAAACTGTTTTTTGTTGTTTTTTTGCAATTGCTAGTCACGACATGATTCCTTTAACATGCTTGCGATTTTCTATAATAGTTTTGGTGCCTCATGATTCAGTGCATGTTATTTTATGCTATTAACAGATAATGTACGACGGCTTGATGAGGTGGAAGAATACGGGAAAAGCACAATCACTCAAGAGTTGAATATTCTGGAGAGGGGGACTCTTAAACTATAGATTGGTGAGCTTCTAATTCATGAACATTATTTGTCTGAAGACAACAGATCACCAAGGACTCTGGAATTGGTTGTTCCTCGCACCTTTACCAGAAGGGATACTAGATTTTCTGAATTATTATTCTGAAACAGGACGAACACATTTCTGTTTTTTGAAAAACTGTATATTATTTTTTAAAGGCTTCACCCCATCCCTTGAAAACACTTTTATACTCTATATGCAGCTCTTTTGTAGAAGGAAATTTGCTGCTTAACTTTAAATTGCCTTAACCTAGACAGCCAACCGGATTATTATTGTCTACAGAGGTATTTTTTAAGTGGAACCTTAAACAAAATAAGAAAACTGGAAAGCTCATACATTTGAGGCATTTATTGTGACTCAGATCCAAGCCATTTCAAGCAGTACAAACATTACCCAGGATGCCCAAGGGGAGACAGAATTCAGTTTCACTTTATACCTAATACCAGTTTATGCACCAGTGGGATTCTTAATGTAAGTAACAGTCCAGTCCACGCTGATATTTACTGAGTTGAACATATCTACACCCTTATTCTTATTTTCTTCAGACTTTTAATCCAAAGAGCAGACTGTATAGATAATTATTTTGTATTAACTATTTATATTGTATCTCTTAGAAAAAATATTTTGTAAAGATTATTATTACAAGAAAGATAAATACAGTAACCGCATTGAGTATAACAGAAGCCAGTAGATACCTAAATTGAATGTATAGCTCTGCCTACAAGGATCTGACAATCTAGGGGGATGAAAAGAGCTGCTTCCCGGAAGAACCTACAACCAAAATCAACAGTTAAAAACAACAGAGGCTAAAATATCAGTTAAAACCAACAGAGGCTAATGAGAAGCTCAAAGCCTTATTCATTTGCTGTTGCAATGGAAACTCTTAGACAGCTGCCATCTCTCAAGCCCCCAGAATCTTGGTCATGTTCATCCACTCCAAGTGCCAGGCGGCGCCGCATTAAGTTGAAGAAAGGGCAGAGATTCCCAGAGTCTGGGGTCAGGAGTGAGGCAGAGGAGTCGACAACAAAAGGGAGAACTTTGAAGCCACCGGCCATAGAGGTGACCCCATCTAGTGAAGATGAGGCCTGGTCTAACTGCTCCACACCAAGTGCTTCACCCAGGAGACGTCGAGGCCTACTAAGGAAGTGGCTGAAAAGAAGAGAAGTAAAAGGCTGGTGAGTGTAATACAGTGTAATATATGTTGTATCTATAATGATATTAGTGTATATGCCATTCAACACTTTTGAAATAAGACATTGTAGAAGCATACTTTCTGCACAGGGCTGGATTTCATGGCCAACACAATCCCAAGACCCCTGCTCCAGACACCCTCTCCTGGTTTATGGTGGTTGGTTTATTTGCCAGGGTATACAGTATAACCCTGTACTAGTCAATTTCTTTAACCCTTGGATGACTGGCTCTTCCCAATGCATTGCATAGAACTCATGGATGCTAGAGAGGTCTCCAATCGAAGCAATGCATTGAAGACCTCTCGAGCATCCAACGACTTAACATGGACCTCTTTCTTTAACACAACTTTTTTTTTTTTTCTTTTTAAATCAAAATCTGCCTATATGGTATACTAGCTAATTTTCTGTAAAATAAATTGTTTTGGAGAAATTAGCCTTTATTTTTTGGTGTCACAATATACTTATTCCCTGCACAGTATGTAAGACCAAACTTACTGCTCACTGTGCTATTAGATATACCCCAGTGTGTTGGCATGGCTAGATTCATTCACAGCACAATGCAAAATAATATTGGCCTAGCACATAAACTAATTAGCATTAGGGTGGCTACATTCTGCCATTCAGGGACACTGCAGAGATGAGAACAGTAGAGTACGTATCCTCGGCTCTAGTGCAGCTATGTGGGAGGGATCACTATACATCACTGGTCATCAGTGGGAAACCTCTGTTTCTCAGGCACCCCATAGAGTTCTAAACACTAGAGGGAGGACTGACCATTAACTGCTGTGACAGAAAGTGATGCCTGTTGCAGACTACAAGAAAAATAGTGATGCCTGTTGCAGGCTACATCACGCCCAAAGCCTTAGACTACCATTAGACTGCAACAAAATTGCACTGCAGCTCCTGTCTGATGTCAGGATCAAGGCTCTCTTTTTCTCTAGTGTTTAGGGCTCTGTCTGGAAGCCATTTCCTTGTAGCCCAGCAGAAGTATCACTTTTTGTCACAGTAGGCAATGGGCAGTTCTCCTAGTGATTAGAACTCTGTGCTCTGGAATATAAATTCAGGGACTTTATATTGTCCCTGAAGGAGGCTGCCAGGGACATGGGACACATATTTCAAATCAGGGACTGTCCCTGACAATCAGGGACATGTGGTCACCCTAATTAGCATAAATTGTCACACTGTGCTACCACACAGAACGGTTAATGTCTTAAAAATGGTTTAGATTACAAACAAAGGACTAGGCAGTATTTAATTCTCTTTAAATTTAAGTGAAATTTTCATAAGGTGACAATTTTAACCATTTGAGTGCTAGAGGGGCAATGCAATGTGTTTTGTACCCCTCTGGCACTCAAAGGGTTAAAATGTTTTTTTATTTTGAAATGTAATGTGCATAGCTGGGAATTCTCCAGATTTGTCCCAGAGACTCCAGTTTTGTTTTTCAATTACCGGGTCTCCGGGTCAGAGGCTGATTCTCTAGATCTGGAGAGGTTCTATGGAAACTCTGCCCACTTCTGCTGTTTCCCGCCTTGTTCTTCCCACTCCTCGACCACTTCTCTTCCTTCCCCAGCCTATTTTTACAACTTTTTTGCATGGCAGCTAAGCCCACCCCTACCTGTTATTAAGCCCCACCCCTTTTTGACACAAATCATATCATTTTTCTCACCCCTAACGGAACCACAGGACTCTCCTCCGTGGAGTCCACAAATCAAAGTTCCCAGGTATGGTAGTGTTTTAAAGGGATAGTAATACTTCATTTTATCTTTATTTTATTTTGTAAGCATTAAAAAAATAATGAAGAACAATATGTCTTAACTCTCAAACCTTTATGGTTTGTGAGATATTCACAAGCAAAGTTTCCCCTCCTGCCCCTTTTACCTAGTGTAAGCCATCTCTTCTCAGATGTGGAATGCAGTCCATAGACCAGACAGATAACAGCAGGGGACAATCTTCTTCCTATGAGAACAATGAAAGCCCTGCCCCCCTTGACAGGTTTTTCCCTTATCTTAATTGAAGATTGTCTCTCTCTGCAGTGTACCTGGGCACATCCCTTCTGCTCTGGCTGAGCAGTGTTACATCAGTAAAAGGGGCGGGAGGGGGATACTTTGTCATTGAATTACTCTTGAACTACAACTATGACAGAATTGAAATAACACTCTCCAAAGTCCATATACTATGATGATTAATTAGAGCTGCTTTTATTATGAAACATTACTATCCCTTTAAATGTGTTTCCTATAGCTTCCAATTATCCCTCTTTAGTCCATCTTTGAGACCCAAATCCCTCTTTCCCTCTTTTGTACCCCAGTGTCCCTCTTTTTAGGAGATTAGACTGTGTGGCGTATATATAATGTATCACATTGCTACACAGCAATAAAACTCACAATAAAACTCACATTAATGTTTGTTTAATCTTCAGTTTATGTGTTTTAATTAGTCTGTTAATGCCTCACCCACAGCCATGTTCCCAGCACCACCACCTAAAACAAAAGTGTCCTTCTTTGAAATGATGGAAGGTATGACCATGTGGGGCATGCAAGTAGTGGGGGTATGCTTTAGACACCTACCTGCGATATAAATATGGCTTTATTGCTTCATATTGCTTATTTGTCCACTCTGGTAATAAATGATGTGATTTTACTATGAGACTGAGGGGACACAGGGAAAAAATGCAATTCCGCACTCCAGTTTTCTTTTGTGCAAAGGGCCCTTAGCTTTCTATTCACCAGAGTAATAACAGTGAAATCGGCTTCTTCCAATGCTAATTATATAATGAACATGTGTGGAAAGTCAGAATATTCATAGAAATATTTTTTTTCTCTTAGCACTTACAATACATATCATTCAATGTGAAGTATTATACAGATGAGCCGTAAAATACAAGGGGCCCAATGTCCTAAACATAGCTGGTTTTAAATGCTGATAAAAATGTAAAGTCAGTTTTGGTGCCACTTTTTTTAGACTACATTATTTAAAAAGTACCTGGATACCATCTTGTCCCGAGCTTCTGAAGGTCCACCAAGGTCTGGGGGTGGAAGTGCCGAAATAATGCGATTCACATCATAAAGTAGGCATGGGTTGATAGAGGTGGGTGGGATTAGGAAGACAGAAGGCAGGAATGGCCCTTAAAATGGCACCAGGTCAGATCCAGAAAGTTCCCAGGTTTATTTCAAGAGCATAAAATGACACTTTGAACATCTGATGGTATTAGCAACATTTTGTCCAAATGTGTCAGACGGAAACATTCTTTAGCTATATCAAGAATATATACATGAAAAACAATGTCATTTATACAGACATTTTAACAGCAGAATTCTATTGGATGTAATTTTTGGAGTTAAAACAGTATTAAAACTTTTTTCAACAAATTATTTGTTTTGATGTTAAGCTTGGTCATGCCTACTTTACTTTTTTTAAACCACTTCTTTTAAACTGCCTTTCATGGTCTTAATTAAAATAAAAAGAGGACTTGTCTCCTTGAAATGTTAATGGTAAGATATTTGGGCACTAATAACACTTAATCACTACTTTTACTTCGGGAACATAAGGCAAATGGACTCATACCTCCCAAGTGTCCAGCTTAGGAAGGGCAGTCAGTCTTTAAGACCCAAATCCCTCTGTCCCTCTTTCCCACTCTAGTGTCCCTCTTTTTAGGAGAGTAGACTGTGTGGTGTGTATATAAGTGTATCACTTTGCTCCACAGCCATAAAATTCACATTAATGTTTATTTAAAAGTCATTATATGTGTTTATACACTAGTCTGTGTAAATAAAATATTTGGTGTTGCTCTACATCATTTATTAAGTTACACAAAGAGGTGTCAGTAGGTCATAAATTCTTGGTAATGCCCCGCCCACCAGTCACACCCCCAGTAACACCCCCTAAAACAAAAGTGTTCCTCTTTGGCCATTTGAAAAGCTGGAAGGTATGTGGACTTAAAGGAATACTAACATCTAAAAATGATCTGTAGTAATTCACACTTAAATACCCGCACTCTGTGTTGGCATCTGTAAACATTCTCTTTATTTTCTGAGGCCTAAAATGTAGTATTACATGTGCTCTCTGGGGTCCCCTGATTTCTGCCTTTTCCATGGTTCCAATGCTTCAATTAACATAGGTGAAGTTTTATTATCTGTTAATGGGCCAAGATAAGGTAACATTCTCCCATTATAAAGAGTATAAACAAAATTAATCAAGCAGTGGGTATACAGGACAATATACCAATGCATTAAAAATGCAAGTTTAGGATTGGATTTTAGGGATCTAGCATAAAATAAAAAAATTTACATACGTTAGCTAGAAATACATGATAGTTAAAATTACTTGAACCAGTTTCATTTAGTAAAGACATTTTTTAGGACATTTTTGTCATTAGGTAAGACTTTTTTTGTTGCTACATACAACCATTTCAGTCAGGACAAATTACATATTTCCTATCACAGCCGACACTCTGTGAAAATATTTAATGATCCCCACGACACTGTACTTTGAAAAGTCGCTACAAACAATAAAAGCTATTTCACTACTTCTTTGAACATATGACCCATAGTGAGGACAATTCAAATAGCACAATGAATAATAATTTTGGCCTAGATAATAACTAATTATCATACTGTGGATGGAATTAGGATAAAGTGCCACACTTTGCCACCAAAACGTAAAAAGTCATTTCTCAAAAACAAATTATGTCACAGGAAAAATGAATAATACAATATATAGGCAGATTTTAACCATCTGTAAAACAAGATATCATTTGTCTACTGTTGGCAGGTCCACTTAATTACAACTCATTAACTACAACTCCCACATTTCTTTTTTTTTCTAATTATCGCTTCCTTGTTTATGCAGTAACTGCTTTAACCCTTTGAGTGCCAGAAAGGTATCCAACTCATTCCAATGCAATGCGTTGGATACCACTCTGGCACTCAAAGGGCATACCTACCAACAATTCAAATGGCCAAAGAGGGACACTGTTGTTTTAGGAGGTGTTGCTGGGGCAGGGATGGTGGGCAGGGCATTACTGAGAATTTTTTTGATAATTTCATGACCTATTGACACCTCTTTGTGTAACTTAATAAATTATTTAGAGCAGTGTTTCTCAACCAGGGTGCCATGGCACTTTGGTGTGCCATGAACATTCAGTTAGGGTGCCCCATTTTATCTATAAGGCCTTGACAAAAATGAGAATGTTTAGGTACAACTGCATATTTATGGAAATGACAATGCACAATATGTTTATTTTAGTTGTGAGATCTAAGAATAAATCAATATTTGTGTATTTGTAACCTTCATTACACCCTTTACAAATGACAGAAAATGATAGGGGTGCCCTGATAATTCCAAACTGCATGTTAGGGGTGTCTTCAGCAAAAAAAGCTTGAGAACCTCTCATTTAGAGCAAGACCAAAGTATTTTATTTACACAGACTAATGTATAAACACATTTACTGAAGTTTGAGTTATATTGCAGTGGAGCAATGTGATACACTCATATACATATCACACAGTCTGATCTCCTAAAAAGTGGGACACTATGGCTAGAAAGAGAGACAGATGGATTTGGGTCACAAAGAAGGACTGTCCCTCCTAAAGAGGGACACTTGGGAGATATGAAAGGATCAACCCCTTGAATGCCAATAAAGAGGTATCTGTCTCATGCTGGAGACTTCTCTAATTCTCATAGGTTACAAATGAAGTCTTTGAGTGTCTCAGATCCCACCCCTATAATATTAACCCGGGTGGGTGGCTAAAGACATCTCATACACATTGCAAACCCTTGTTTGGAGATGCCTCGGACATCCAAGGGGTTATATAGACAGAATAAACCAAAACACTGTGTAACAAAACACTGTAATTTATTGCCTAACAGAATTTGTAATTAATTATTAATTATATAAATGCGCTAGCATTTATCTTACCGAACAGTTTTGATCCTAGCAATTTAGATTTCCCTTATAAAGATAAATGCATCTTTATTCAGTAGCAGAATGCAGTGCAAATCTGGGAAAAAAACAACTAAATGACAATAAAAATTCCCCAATCCCCAATGATTAATTTAATTGGGCTTTTAACCCCTTGATTGGAGATCAAGGAGATATCCTTAGCATTCAAATGGTCAAAGAGGAACACTTTTGTTATAGGGGGTGTAACTGGGGGTGTGGCTGGTGGGCGGGGCATTACTGAGAATTTATAGGTGATTTCATGACCTACTGACACCTCTTTGTATAACTTAATAAATGACTTATAACAACACCAGAGTATCTTATTTACACAGACTAATTTATAAACACATATAATAATGTTTATTTGAGTTTTATTGGTGTGGAGCAATATGATACACTTATATACACACCACACAGTCAGATCTCCTAAAAAGAGTGACACTAGGGTGGGAAAGAGGGACAGAGGGATTTGGGTCTCAAAGAGGGACTGTCCCTCCTAAAGAGGGACACTTGGGAGGTATGGTTACGTGTCCCATGAATATCATAGTTAAAATGGAAATGTCACTTTCAGAATCATCTATATGTCTGTTAGCTATTTTTGATCTTGATCAACAGTTTCTGGGTTATTTAGCTTTATTTATTTGGCAATGTATACAAATAATAAGTACTTTCTGGTACTAAATAAAGCATGACCATTGTAAATGTATACAAAAGAAAAAGAGTGCCAATAGCTATACTGGCAAATAAGCACTTAAATACACATATTTAACCCTTTGAGTGCCAGAGTGGTACGCAACGTATTGCAAAGCAATACGTTGCGTATCACTCTGGTGCTCAAAGGGTTAAAAAGAAGACACTGGTACTCACAGTATCAATAATACTGGTGTATGGCCCACACCAGTATTTGCTTGCCCCTGCTCAAGCAGCCAGGTCAGTCTCCAGCAGGTGATATGATGGTATATATGCACGATCTAGCGAGATAAAGGTATCAAAACATGTATTTATTTTAAAACAGTTAAAAGAGGGACAATTTATATGTCATTCAAAATTTAAAACATAATAATGTACATTCTACATGGGTGTTTACAATGCTTTTCGTGGAAACAGTTACAACTCCACTTTATCAAGTTTCAATTTCTGTGTATATATTCTGTGTATATCTCGTGCATATATACCATCAAATCACCTGCTGGAGACTGACCTGGCTGCTTGAGCAGGGACAAGCAAATATCCCTGCAGGCTCTTTAAAATACTGGTGGGGGCCATACACCGGTATTATTGATATTGTGAGTACCAATGTCTTCTTTTTAAATATGGGTATTTAAGTGCATGTTTGGCAGTATAGCTATTGGCACTCTTTTTCTTTTATATCCCTTGGTTCATCGCTGTACCTGTGAAGGGGAGCATTGTGGACGATTGAAAGAGCAGCTGAAATACACTGAAAGGAAAGAGCCCGAGTGGAAGTGGGTGATACAATTTCTACCACAAGCTTGGAATGTCTGTGGTGCATGTAAGTGCTCAGAAGACCATTTATAAATGTGAGCACCCTGTTATAAGGGTTGATTTGGAGGGTTCTCTATTGTGTTGTTGCCCGGAATATATTTTCCTATGAGGCGCGCCCTCTTCTGTTTGTTTGTTCATTGTAAATGTAGATGCTTCTGAAAGCTCTTTAAAAATTAACTCTGTGATACGAAGTTCCACTTTAATTTTTATTTGTGCCCTATGGTTTAGTTGGTATGCTTCAGAATAACACTCAATTTCCCTTTAGTACATCAGCACCAGTATCCATATGCTGTTATTTTAGGTCATTATGTGTAAAGTAGAACAATTCTGGAGCAAACAACTGCACTCTAAGGGAGAAATGTAAAACTCTCCAAATGTCCACTGATTTAAGTGGGATTTTCAAACCCTTGAATTTCAGAGAGGTGTTATTCCCACAGTAACTAACATAACGTTATGAGTGCTTCCATATTGCCTCAGAATATAATAAACCATTTAAGGACAAGATATGTGTGCAAAGTATGACAAAACTATATGTTACCCTGCCCTCTGGGCCTTAACAATTTCAGTGCCAGAGGTCTGGGGATTTTTTGCATACATTTTCAACAGTTTTTTATCCATCTGTTTAGGTACCTCAAACTAATAACAGCACAGAATTTTGACTGACATTTTCAAGGAAATAAACAAGCTGTACTAAACATAGTTTGAGGACACAATTACATCATAACATCAAAATAAAGCCATAAAAGCATACAATTCCTTAATGCGGATATCTTACTGCATCCAGTGAGGGGTCACTTGCCTTTTTACCCCTAGATTGGTGCACACAAATGTTTTCAGAAGATGGTGCTAAAGGACAAAATAGACACTATTTATAAGGGTTGATTTGGAGGGTTCTCTATTGTGTTGTTGCTCGGAATATATTTCCCTATGAGGCGCGCCCTCGTCTGTTTGTTTGTTCAATGTAAATGTAGATGCTTCTGAAAGCTCTTTAAAAATTAACTCTGTGATACAAAGTGACAGTGGAACCAGGCTTGGGAATCAGAGAGTGTATATGTGGTTTGGTGACTATCAAAGGACAGTGAAACAAGATTTGTGGGATTCAGTGGCTATCAGAGGGGACAAGGTTGGGGAAGCAGACAGTGTATGCAGTTCTATGGCTATCAGTATATGTTGGGCAATGCAACAAGGCTGAGATATTGTGTGTGTGCGTGTGTGTGTGTGTTGTGCGTGCAACATGACAGGGCTATCAGTCTGTTTATGTGTACCAGAGTGGTGTCCAACACATTACAAAGGAATGACTTGAACATCCCTTGGGCACACATGGTGTGCCTTTTTTTTAAATTTGTTATATAAACAGACATCACTGGGGGGGGGGCATCAGGAACCCTCCTGATGCACTCCCTGGTATTAACCTCTATCAATACAAGTGACGTGGAAGGTACTCCCTGCCTTTATCCCCTCCCTCCTCAGCCCGGTATTTTCTGAACTTCTGATCTGAGTTTGACATCATAAAGGCCAACTTGTGTCATTGAAATGACACTTGTGGGCCTTCTAGGTCCTCCCATTCACCCTGGAAGTTCATGGAATGCTGAGTTGAGGAGGGAGGGAGAGATGGCAGTGAGTGCTTTCCAAGACACCTATGATGATTGTTTATACAATCATGAAGGCAGTCAATACTACGGGGCCATCAGGAGGGGTCCTGATCCCCCAGCAAGGTCTGATTGTTTGTTATGTTATTTATAGTGAAGGCTGTTTAAATGAAATGCACATGGTGGCTCCGATGGCCATCTGAGCAATCCTGTGACTTCAGACTCTTAAAGGGGAACATTCACATGACAAAAACTTTTGTGTATGGGCTTCAATCACTACAACTAGATTAGAGTTGTTTATTTTTAATTTATTTTACTTTCCTACTATTGAATATCTGAAGAGTTAAAATCGGGCACTTCCACTTTCTGCAGCACCCTATATGGGAGGCACATCGCTGCAGGTCTTCCCACCTTCATCCCAGCTGCCCCAGGGATCGTGTTCACGTTTCCCTTCATAGTGGCATTTATGTGGGCTATTGTTACAGAAAGCTCCGTTTGCCATGCTGCTGAGCGAAGGGTAGGCAACTCCAGTGTTCAAGTTTCTCTAACAGAGCATATTTTCCAGATATCCCTGCTTGAGTACAGATAAATCAATCAGTGGATAAGTCAGCTTAATTGACCCCCCCTGTAATCAAGCAGAGATATCCTGAAAACATGCACTTTTAGTGGCTCTGGAAGGAATGTGTTGCCTTCCCCCAGATTAGGAGGTGTTACTTAGAGTCCTCCCTGCAGTAGTGTATCTATTTATATATTGTTTGCATTGTATATGAAGTTCTCTATAGTTTCCAAGCTCCATTTTGTTTGCCTTTTGTTCACGCATTCTCCCTACTGACAACAGTAATCAGCAGTCTGAATAAGGACTCCAGTAGAGAAAGGCCCATGCCTATGTTTTTAAGACACAGTAAGCACAGTGCAGCTCTGGTAATTCTCCAACACACTCAACTATATGAATTCTGGGATACGGATGTATGAATTTTAGATTGGAAATGTAATGATCTTTACTAAAAGGAACCTGGTGGATGTTCATGTTGGTATACCCATTTGTCCACAGATCTGTGGTGCAATAATAGTTATCTGGTAGGTCAGAACATAACTATTATAGGTGAGAGAGCTATACAAAATAGTTTAGGATAAATCAGTCTGATTTTTCTAGATCTTACATAGAGTGGTGATCGCTTGATTGTTGGGATTATTTTCTTGTGGTGCTCACAATTATGATACTCACTCTAGTTTATTGATTTTAATTTTTTTATTTTAATATGATGATAATAAAAGCTAAGTTTTAAGAGTGCTTATATATTTACTTGTAACTTATGCCTACTGCCATTTAGGGGTGGTTCTTGTGCTGTCAAGGTTTTTCTTCTTCTTCTTTACTGTGAATATATACCTTAGCACATTACATGTGGTCATGTAAGTGACACACTTTACACTTAGTTGAGGTGGTGTACCAATCTCCATATTCTGTCCAGCAAATCAAAAGATTCACATTCCAAGGATATTGCTGCCTCTTCAATGTGCGATCACAGCCTCCCTTGGAATCAAATCCCACAATTTTACCACTCTTACTGTAATGAATGTATTTCTCTCTTGAAGCTGAAATTTTCTTTTCTGCTGTAATTTGCATAGTTCTTGGAATGAAAAATTGAACTGAAAGGTATTTGTATTGACCTTGAAATATACATGTGTTTGATAATTATGTGTCCCATAAGAAGACTATTTTGTAGAATAAAGTACCATGATTTGGATTAGCTTCCTTCCTTGTGCAGTTACTATATATATATATATATATATATATATATATATATATATATCCATTCTTTTGATTATTTTTCAGTTTTGTAATATAATTTATTTAGATCCGATGCTCCAAACCATACCCTTATTCAAAATGAGACTTAAAAGAGGATAATTGCAATGGTAAAATGATACTACATCCCTTAGAACCCAATCTTCTTATTAAATGTAAGGTCACTTTGGCTTATGCAGCTGCTGCTTGATATTGAACAGTATTCCTAAATCTATAGTCTATAGGATCTCCTGAAACCTTATTCAATCATTCCCATGTTCATTATATTAATCAATATAGAACATCCTCTGCCACTTGTTGGCATATTATCCTCATTTCACTTATACCCCTTCTCTTGTCATTATAGCAGCCTTTTGCACTTCCATATTAACACTTTGAGTGCCAGCGAGGTATCCAACGAATTGCAGTGCAATGCAATTTCAGTAGAATATTTTTGGAGCACGGAGAACTGAAAGAAATAACATTTTCCCATGTAAAATATATATGCTATCACTAAAACCTACAATACGATCGATCAAGCTTGCGAACAATATCAGAGAAATCAACAACTAAAGGGCAGTTTTCAAATGTTACAGTCTGAGGCTTAGCAAAAACCTTGGGGGGGAGCTCTGCGCAACCCAAAGCTTCTCCTGTTAGCCATCTGAGGAGGTCAGAAATCTACCTCCCCCACTCTGGCTGCAACCTAGACATTTGTGACTCACAGCCATAAACTTCTCCAAGTTGCACCTAGAATATAGATAGAATATAGAATATTGGGACTGCTGGATTGTACCCCATGTAATAACTGAAATTCAGGATTCAAAATGTTGCCATTCAGAATATTTTGCTGAATCAGTGAGATGCATCAAGGAGGATCTTTTATTCAGAACCCAATTTAACTGGCCTGGGGTGCATGTGGGGCAATTGCCCCCTGGGCCAGTCATATGTCTGGGCCAGTGGGCCACTGCCTCACTCAATCTCCCACTTGCTGCTGTAAATAAAGCTAACTTAGTGAGCATTTGATGGGTGTATAATTGACCGTTCTGTTTGGCATTTGAAGGGTATGATTGACCGTTCTGTTACTTTGTGGACTTCTATCGAACGTTAGTTATAGATCTGAAACTTGCAACAACCATTACAATTCTGTTTATCTGTTTTCCACCTGTACCTATGTTCAGTGTTAGGGAATGACATGTACCGGAGAGGCGCGAGCTGAACCGGGAGGTTAACCATAGAGTCTGTCCTAAAGCACAGACTATAGGATTCTTTCTTTTCTGTCCCTGTCTGTCATTCGTTTGGGCATTTAAAACCATTTAAATATCTATTCTCTTTTCATATCTAGTACTATAGCGGATAACTTAGGTGCTGTGAAATTTATACAACACTGTATTGAATCTAAAAGAAGGTCTATTAAAGAGGGAACAGGATTGTTCAGTTAGTGATCGAGGTTATTGATCTAAGAAAAAGTGAGCGGACAAATTAACCCACAAGTGCATTTGTTTTTAAGTCATACAACACTAACTTTTTAATTGTAATCATTAAAGTTTATATTTTATACTAATTCCTGGGATCACGCTGTAGCACTGAACTGGTCTTATTAAGTTGCAATGCACTGATCCAACTATTATGTGGATACATTGTGTTGCAACTAAGTTTTTCTTTACAATTGAAATGGAGCTACACAAGTGATACACAGAGATACAATCCAAATGAAACAACACTTTCAGCATAAACAATTTCCCTTCTAATCTCTAGGGTATTACTACTGTAGGTTTACTTAAATTGTAAGCTCTGTGGTATCACAAATGTAGCCCCATTTCAGTTGTAAGCTATGTGGTATCACTTCACAACAGGGGGTGGGCTGGAATAGTGGGCTCGAACGATAATAGAAATGGGCCACTTGATTGTATTTGCCACCCGGCCACAAGTTGCCAGCCCTCCCCTGTCCCCCATGACACCACAGGGTTGCCAGTGCAGTCGCTAGATTTATCAACAGGTCTTTTCTCAAAGGAGCAGACCTGCCGCTACAGCACGATCCACATTGATGTTTCCCTTTAAAGTTCTACAAACATTAACTCAGAGTTCCCCTGTCCTTTGCAAATAACATTTAATTTGTAAAGATATTGATGTCATTGTGTTAGTTTTGTTGTCATTCTTGATTTAACCCCTTAGTGACAGCCGCGTTCGTATGCGGCTGTCACCTTAACGCCCGCCGAACATTTATTTTTTTTTTTTCAAAGAAGTCCTGAGTATCCGTGCGGCGTGCAGCCGCACGGAGACGCGGACTTCCGTGACTTACCAGGTATGTCCTCTGTCACTAAGTGACAGTTTCTGCGGGACGTACCTGGTAAGTCATCTGTCGTTAAGGGGTTAATCAACAAAACAAGGGAGGGGGAGCAGAGTCAATGCTCATGGAACTGTAACTGTGAATTTTATGCATGTGAGTGAGAACTTTAATTTTGGCTTTAGCAATATAAAGAGAACTAAAGGTATGGAAGGTAGGTCTGAGTAGCTGAGTCAAGAAGAGGGTTTCTGGAACAGGTAATCTGATTGATCAGAGGAGTGCCCATGGGTGCTTAAAAAGGAGTTGGACAGGACAGCAGTGGCTATTGAGATGAGGTATGTTGGGTATTTTGGGTATGTTGGGTAAATTAGTGGTGTGGAGATCATTAGTGTGACATGTAATAATAATGCCAGCTTGTCTCACATAATGTTTTGCTGGCTTCAAGTAATGTTATAATTGTCTTCTGATCTCAAGCAATACTCTGCTCATCTCAGTTTAATACTGTAATAGTCTGATATACTGTAAACATGCTTATAAAGGTCAGGTAATCCCATTGAGGATGAGTAGCCAAGATCCTGGACACAGTATTGTGCAGAGAGTGGGGTATGTACGAATCTGCCTGTGCACCTCATTTCCTACAAACATGTTAGTCTCCTCTGCACCTTGGTGTATACTGCAGAACAGGGGTTCAGAGTTCTGATCCTCAGGGCACACCAGCAGGTGATATCTTAAGGATAACTCTAATTAAAAATAGGTCAATCAATCATAATGACTGAGTTGCTGATTACACCCCTGTCATTAAAAAGGGTATCCTGAAATCAAGAACGGACCTGTTGGTGTGCCTTTGTGCCTTAACTACTTACATTGGGAAACACACACACACACATACACACACACACACACACACACACTGCATGCTACAGGGGTCTCCAACTCATTGCAAAGCAATGGAGACCACTCTAGCATTTAAGGGGCTAATATGAGCAAGCCCTGATCACCCTCTCCACATAGAATGCACAGAAAAATGGTGTAAAGGTATGACAATTTCCTCTTCATGCTTAGATCATGGCATTAACCCTGTGAGTACCAGAGAGGTATCCAACGCATTTTGTTGCAATGTGTTGGATACCTCTGGCAATCAAAGTTTTAAGGCACAAAGGAACAATACCCCCTTTCCCCCCGAAAAGGCCCCCCATATGCTCCCAGACTAGACTCCCCTGAGCTTTGAAGAGAGGTTTGGGGTAACAAGTTATGAAATGGGTGAAAGGCATAAGAAGCACTAGTTAACCAATTACAGTGCATGTTTTAGAGAAGAAACTTATTGCTACATACCCTCTATTATACAGTCACAGTAATGGAAATAACTTGTAAAACTCAGTGAGGCACATTTACTAAGAATAACTGGGGTGATATGCATTAAGCTGTGAAAAATAGGTACATAGGTGATAACGAGGAAATAATGGGGGTTATGCACTAAGGCGTGATAAAGAGGTGATAAAGTGGAGATGACTTCCGCAGTTATATCACTTCTCTAGTTCCTATGTTATTATATAGGGCCTATGCACTAAGATCTCCAAAGATGGAAAAATCTTAGTGCATTGGCTCCACAGAATAACATAGGAATGGGAAAAGCGATATCACTGGAGAAGTCATCTCCACTTTATCACCACTTTATCACTCTTTAGTGCATAACCCCCATAGTCTCCAGTGATATCATGTCTCCAATTCCTATGTTATTCTATGGAGCCTATGCATTATGGGAGAGATCTTAATGCATTGGCTCTATAGAATAACATGGGAATTGGAGAACTGATATCACCGGGGAGGTTCTCTCCTCTTTATCACCTATTTATTACACCGTAGTGCATAACCCCCCGGAGTAAATCTGGAGCAAACCAGCAGCACCATAGTGGAAAAAGAAACATTCCATAAATTCCCTTTCATTTAAATGAGGTTTTAAACACATACAATGCTAGAAAGGTATTCAACATATTGAGATGCACGGTGGTGCTTTCTAGGGGTTAACAACCTTATTTAACCCTTTGAATGATAGAGAGGTTACCAATGCTTTGAAAAATGAATTGGAGTCCTCTGTAGATTTGATGGAGCAAAATGAATAGATATTTGGGGAATGTTTATTTATCCTATATGGTGCCGCTGGTTAGGTACACCAGTCTATATATGTTCTGTCAAAAATGAATGGGGGAAAGCAGGATCAATGAAGTCAAAAGCAAGGAAAGTTTATTTCCAGGTGTATTAGACAAATCAGTGGGATCCCTGCTCCCACAGAACAACATGGGATTATGGGAAGGGCTGAGACAAGAGCAGTAATCTGTCAAAGTGTCTGTGGTCTAAAGTGTAATCATGTTAGTAAAGAGGGAGATCTGCCTCTCTTATCTACTATCACATTACTAAATGTACATTTCACCCATTATGTAATAAACCCTTTGAATACCAGAGGGGTATACAATGCTTTGCTGCACAATACGTTGCATACCCCACTGACACTCAAAGGGTTAAAGAATACTTAAATGTTAGGTTCTGGTGACATACGGTACATTTGCCTAGGCCTTATTACCATATTTTAATATACACCATCAACTTCTTTGGCTCTGAAATAAATTATTTTGCTGCCTACTTCATCTGTAATGTCCTCCTGATAATACCACTTCATAGAAATCAAGGTCAGCTTCACAATGCCTGTCCATCATTAAACCTCCACTCACTGTAATAATCTTGTTTTCCAAGGTGTATTCTTGAACATTACCTCGAAGAAACTCGTTACCACTTCTCCACTCTTATTAGGACAATATGTTCAAAAGAAAAGTGGAAGCGTTCTGGGGCAAACCATTTGCATTATAGGGCAGCATTAAAAAGTCTCATTGATTTAAATAGTGATTTTAACCCTCTGAATGCTAGAGAGATCACCAACTCATTGCTTCGTTTGACAATAAGGGCCACATGTTCAAAAGAAAAGAGGAGGAGTTCTGGGGCACACCATTTGCACTATGGGGAGAACTAAAAATTCCAAAAATCCCCATTGATTTAAATGGGGATTTTAACCCCTTGAATGCTAGAAAGGTCTTGGATGCATTCCTTCACTAGAACATTCAAGGAGTTAAAATCCCAATTTAAATTAATGGGGATTTAGGGGGGTTATTATTTGCTCCTATGGTGCAGTTGCTTTGACCCAAGTTACTCCAATATATTTGTACTACTGCCTCAATTTAGTTTTCAGACTGTACAAGTATGAAATGCACATACATAGCAGATACACTTTCAGACTTCATATGCCACATATATACACACATATAATACTTATGTTTACCCTACACTTTTTATTTGTTTTATCAACCCCTTATGGACTGGCCACGCATGATCATGGCCGGCAATTAAGGATAACAGAGCATTTTTTTCCTAACCAAATCAGGGCTCCCGAACTGTGTGCAGCCAGACGTGGAGCCCTGAAATCCATGACGGTCCTGGCACATCATGGATCCTTATCTAGGTTGACCGCATGTCCCGGATTGCCCGGAACAGTCCCTGATTTTAAATGTGTGTCCCATGCCCTGGGCAGCCCCCTTCTGGGACAGTACAAAGTCCCTGAATGAAGACTCCATTGCCTACTGCAACAGAAAGTGATACTTCTGCTGGGCTACAAGAAAATGGCTTCCAGACAGACCTCTAAATGCTAGACAGAAAACTGAGCCATGATCCTGACATCAAACAGGAGCTGGAGTGCAATTGTGTGGGAGTGTAAAGCTAGTGTAAGGATTTGGGCATGATGTACATTATCTTGTAGTCCACCACAGTCATCACTTTCTGTCACAGCAGTCAATGGGCAGTCCTCCCTCTAGTGTTTAGAACTCTGTGGTGCGCTCTTGTCTCCGCAGTGTCCCTGAATGGCAGAACTGAAATGTGTTCACCCTATCCTTATTGCACGTCTAACCCATGACATGCCAGTTCACATCAGCTCATGCACTAAGAGATTACAAACTCTTAATTTCCTATTAAGTGTCCTAAAAAGCTTTTAGTTATAATTTCATCCTGCAGAGTTACACAGTGCTTACCATTGGTTGGATATGTTGCAGGTAAACTGCTCTAGAACATTTTAGTGCAGCTTGCAGGATCAGATTGCAACACCCTGCACCTTGCCAGTCTCATCAGACACCTGTGTTACCTCAATCAACAGTTTTTGCATCTCTTATTACAACAATCAATAATATGGGACAAACGAAAACATTTTATACTCATTTGGCACTGAGGCATCAATGGAACAGGCTTCAAATGTTTTGTTGAAATGTGACAGTTTTTTGTCTGTTGTTGATAAACATGGGCCACCATCCTCATTGGTCATAGACCTAGATTCAGAAGATACTGTATATACTTACATCAGACAAAATTTAGCTTTTTTTAAAGTGATTACCCTTTCAGTGCCATAGAGGTATCCAGCGCATTGTGCTGGATACCTCTCCGGCACTCAAAGGGTTAAAAGACTTTTTTTTTCTTTTTGTTGTTTCATATTTTTTCTTTTTTTTTTTACTGTTGGAAGCTTAACTGACCACATGGTGTCACTCTACACTCTAATCTTATTATGTTTCCATAGATTGCATGCTCATTAGTAACTCTTAATCCAGCAAACTGAATGGCTGTGCTAATTTTGGGGTTTGTTAAGAGTGAATTTACACCATATTTGATGAACATAAACCAGCTGTTGTTGCTTTGTATGGATCATTTTACTGCTTTCTGTGCATTAACTCCTTTAATGCAAAGCAGTGCCTTGGGTGTATCTTTAGCATCCAACAAGTTGTACGGTAGAAGAAACAAGTATTTTATGTATTTATATTTCTATTTTAACCCTTTGAGTGCAACACATTGCAAAGTGTACCCCTCTGACACCCAAAGGGTTAACACTTTGCATATCAAAGCGGTGCCCATTGCATTGCAAAATAGTGCAATGGACACCCCTCTGGCATTCAGGCAGATACATATTATGAAGTATTAATAAATAATGAATAAATCACTAATTAAAGACCAATTAATAATACATTTTTACTTAGCATTAAGAAATAATTAGCAGCTGCTGCATGTAAACAGTGTTCTTTATATTAGCTAAAATAGATTTAAACATTTCTTTAACTGCTTGGATGCTAAGCAAAGCAATGAATTGGAGACCCCTTTAACCCTTTGCATCAGAAGGGTATGTATCACATTGCTTTGCAATGCACTGTGTACCCCTCTAGCACTCAAATGGTTAACATCCAAGTGGTGAAGGGAAACTAACACATAGAGTCAAATGGGGTTAAATGCACTTTAATTCTTTGTAGTCCAATCTAGCATCTGTAACAATTCTCTATTTCATACCTGAAGCCTACAGTTTAGTGTTAAATATGCCCTGTGGCGTTATCCATTTATGTTATATGTCATGTTCCCATCAGTGTAAGCAAGCTTGATCTATGTATATATGTACCACACGCTTTCACTTTCACTTTGCCCAGAAATAACAGTGTGAATATCTGCTGGACTTTTGGTTAACATGACACAATGGCAGTTTGAATGAAATTGTAAAGAAAATTCAGAGTGATAGGCCCACTTTAAAGTGATAGTAATACTTTCATAAAAGTATTCTGAACTCTGTAGGTGTTAAAAAACTAAATTAATTCCACCCAGTCCTGTCTTTCAAATCTCTATGGTTTGAGAGATATAAGCTTTGAAAGTTCCCTTTTACCTCCCCTTGCACTTACGCCAGCTTTTCGAGTTAGAGAAGGAGATCCCGTTCAACAGACCGTCCTGCGCTCTTCAGCAGCGCCGTGATCACGCTAGTTAGGCAGAAATACTTCATTTGAACGGTCTACAAAGGCACACGTTGTACATACTTTTATGAAAGTATTACTATCCCTTTAAATGCTCCATGTGAAGGAACACTAACACCTAAAAAAGATCAGATTATACACGCTTAAATATCTTGTCCTCCATGCTAGGTTCTGTAAAAATTCTCCATCTGTTTTCTGAGGCCTAAAATCTTGTCTTTTATGTGTTCTATGAAAAGTGTAAACCTCCACAGATCACAGTACCCCTCTGGCACTCAAAGGTTCAAGGACCACGGGTCATTTTTTTCATTGCAATGGATTCTGGGATCCCTGAGTGGTTCTTAAGTGTCAGAACCGACATGACGGTCCTGGCATGTCCAAGGTCGTTAAGGGGTTCATTTTATGTCAGAATAATTATGTATAATGCAGTCTGTGAAAGAGCTTGAATGATAGACTTTTGTTCTTCAAATTGCAGTTTAACCCACTGTGTTCCACAAGGCTATCCAGAGTATTATCTCTCTGGCACTCTAAGGAATAATAGAAAGCAAATGTTTGAACTGTAATAACTTCTAAATTAAATATTTCCCACCTGTGGGACTACCCCTGTTATAATCAGCAGGAAAATTATAATATAAATATTTTTCGTAAGTTTACTGCTCCTTTAGCAACTTGTTTACATAGGGGGCAGATTATTTCAGTAGAGATTGCTCTCCTGTCATCAAGTGTATTAAAGACAACAATTCAATATTACACCACTAGATGGCACTAGATGTAATTTCTATTTTATCACCACATGTTTTGTTTTATGTTTTTATATATAGATGACTGTTTTCCTACAGTCTCTAATACACCTGATTATTGGTGGATCACCCCCCTCACACACACGTACACATGCACAAACACACACAAATTAGAAGAATGGTCAAGAGTGTGGCAGATGCAATTTAATGTTGATAAATGTAAAATAATGCACTTCGGACATAAAAATCCAAAGGAAAAATATACTATTAAGGGTACTGTGCTGTCAGAGACAACAGAGGAAAGGGATTTGGGAGTAATTATTTCTAATGACTTAAAGGTAAGCAGGCAATGTAATAAAGCGGTGGGGAATGCAAGCAGGGCACTGGGTTGTATAGCTAGGGGCATTAGTAGCAGAAAAAGGGAAGTAGTCATGCCACTCTACAGATCTCTAGTTAGACCTCACCTAGAGTATTGTGTACAGTACTGGAGACCCCATCTCCAGAAGGATATTGATACTCTAGAGAAAATTCAAAGAAGGGCTACTAAAATGGTGACTGGTCTAGAGGAAAAGAAATATCAGGATAGACTAAATGATCTGAATATGTATAGCTTGGAGGAGAGAAGAGAGAGAGAGGGGATATGATAGAAACATTCAAATACATGAAGGGATTCAACAAAGTACAGGATGGAAGTATATTTCAAAAGAGTAAAAACGTTAGGACAAGAGGCCATAGTCTAAAACTAGAGGGACACAGGGTTAGATGTAATGTAAGAAAGTTTTACTTCACTGAGAGGGTAGTAGACAAGTGGAATAGCCTACCAGCAGAAGTGGTAGAAGTTAATACAGTGACAGAATTTAAGCATGCCTGGGATAAGCATAAGGCAGTCCTTAACATAAGAAAAGACCAAGGACCAAAAAAGGTTTGAGGTTGTGTTTTTTGTTTTTTTTTACAGTAGGAAAATGGGCAGACTAGATGGGCCGAATGGTTCGTCAAATGGGCCGTCAGATTCTATGTTGCTATGTTTCCTGAGTGGTTACCTTGTTTTCATGACACTAGCAAATTGACATTTTAGTGGACATTTTGACCTTCTACCTCTAGTTATTTACTAATATATACTATATACTAATATATTACATTACAGTCACTGTTTAGGTTTACAGTTGCTGTACAGTCTACTCATTTTAAACATAACATAAACACCTTGGATGCTTGACTGCTGAGGGTTGTGTACCCCATAAACCCACAGGGCAATTCCACCCAGGAAATGACACATATGACCTGCTTGGGTAAGAAATGGCCACAGCATTTTTTAACAATTAACCATAACAGATCAATATGCCTGCTACCCGGTATAATGTGGTGGCACAAAAAAAAACGCCCACGAACTTTAGTCTCTGCCTCCTCGAGCCGTTAGCCAACGGGTGAGGTACTAACTCCTGAATGTCCAGATGGGCAAATTAACAGTTCATCATCCACTGATGAGGACCAATCCACAACCAGTACTTAACATACTGTGACAAAACCTAGATTAAAAAGAGGGAAGGAGGGATAAGAAACAGGAATCTGAATGTCTTCATCCCACAGGGGATCTTTATAAACATAATGCTAGCCACCACTTGACCCTCTGCAAGTCAATGGCGTTGGTTATAAAACACCATATTTTTGCCCACCAAGGTGACGTGCCCAACAGTCAAGTCCTGGAAGGTCCTCAGGTAATTGTCTCTAGCATCCAAGGGGATTAGCCCCTTGAGTGCCAGGGAGGTATGCAACGTGATGCGTTGGATAACTCCCTGGCACTCAAAGGGTTAAATATCATAGTGTAATATATCTTTCTGTTTTATAACATTGCCTGTTTGTATACAGTTTTAAGTTTTTGACTTCCGCGTCGTTACTTCACGTGGTCTCGTTTTCTATTCATGTTTCTCTTAATTTATTAAATCTCTGAAGGTGATGGGAGATTCACTAAGTGGAGATAAAGAGGTGATAAAGTGGCGATAAAGTGGAAATGACTTCTCCAATTTATCACTTTTCCAGTTCTTATGTTGAGTCTATGCACTAAGATATCCAAAGTTGAAGAAATCATAGTGCATAGGCTCCATAGAATAATATAGGAATTGTAGAAGTCATCTCCACTTTATCTCCTCCTTATCACCGCTTAGTGAATCTCCTCCTTTATCTTCTTACTAGTTTTAAAGGCCGTGAACACGGGCCAACACTGACTGCCCGCACCGCAGCTGATACGTAGTGGGGAGCTCTGAATTCAGACCATATTTCTGCGCAGAGAGGACTATGGTTTGAATTCGGAACACCCTGCTCCATATCAGCCTCGGTGAGGGCAGTCAGTATTGCGCATGTCTGCAGCACATGCAACCATCTCTACTGCACATGACAGCTTCTGACAAACATCCTTAGCAAATTATAATATAGGATACTGATCTAAACCATGGAAAGTGTGGTCTTCTCCTTAGAGATCCACTGATGGGAAGAGGCAGAATGGGGTTCCTGCATCCATCTACAATTACCTTAACCCTCTGAGTGCCAGAGGGGTACGCAATGCATTACAAAGCAAAGCAATGCGTTGAGTACCTCTCTGACATTCAAAGGGTAAAATATGGTTTTGCAAGCATGAAGAAAAAGAGATTATAGCTTAAAGGAGCAGTAAAAAAAAAAAGTACTTCCACTGCTGGGAGATGATTAACCCTCTGAGTACCAGAGAGGTATTTATGAATTATGTTGCAATACATTGGATACCTCTCTGGCACATAAATGGACTTCATCTAAAAAGTTCAATACTTTCATTATTTTTTTCTTTTAAACTTCTATTTTTTTATTGTTTACCTATAACTAACTATGAACAGGTGTAGCTTTATGTCATGATGTTTCTGTTGTTTGTTCAGTCTATGATTAAGAGCTGTAGAGCATGAAATGCGTAAGACTTTTCTGTAACTCTTCATATGTATTTGTCCCACTTCACCAGTGCCTATCCGTGTTACAACTTTAAAGGTCCTCAATAAATGTAGAATTTAGTTTTATTGGTTTGCCTTGTATTAACAAGTCAGTGCTTGGAGTGCTACTGCATCCATTCTTCATTTGTAGTGCTTTGTTTCGGTGGTGGAGGACATCACCCAGACGCTGGCAGTGAGTCATTGTTCACTGTACTAAAGTGTGTTTTACTTGTGGTTAAAGGGTGCCACCGTAGTAGCACTATACAATATAAGTGCACATATAAAAAAACATGCTTTCTGAATACCAGTTGGCACTGTTACCAACAGTTTGACTTTAATAAAGAGTTTGAGTTGTTATTACTTTAGAATTAAGCATCTCACAGTAGTGCGAATATCAGTGTTTTACTCAACAGGAATAGTCCTCTAAAATGTATGTTTTTCATAATACAAATTAAAACACCTTTTTTTTTGCATTACACGTCTTTACTTCTTGCTGCATTAACCCTTTTGTTGCGTACCCCTCTGGTATGAAAGGATTAAAGCTTATTCTCATGATCCCTTGATTAATCCTGTTATTAACAGATGGGAGTAAAACACTTTGCTTTGCAAAGCACTTCACACCCTCTGGTTCTTAAAGGGTTAAATACAAATGTAAAGTTAAATATTGTATGTCAAAAGTATCACCTCTGTTTTTGATTTTGTCATATCCAGATAGATATGCCACAAACTAAAATGGTCAAAACAACTTATGTGGTGTAAAATGTACTAACCTTTCTAAATGAATCCAGCATAGCCGTGCAATGGCATGGAATGCGTGGAAATCAGTTTACAGTGGAAAAGGCTTGGAAATAGATGGTGTAGATGGATTTGGGGCGGTATGTACAAAGGCAATGCTGCTGCTGAATGCGCTGTGAGTTGAAAAGAGCTTTGCTCTGGAATGTGTGATGTATAAATACAGCTGCGGCTCCTTTGTATGCATTGATGCCATGTGACAGAAAGGCTCAAGTACTATGGAAGTGGTGCCGTTCTGGAGAGAACTGTACCCAAGGGGACAAATATTCATTCTCAAAATTCCCATTGATTTAAAGTGGGCTTTTAAAGTAGAAGCATTGCCTCATTTAATAACATGCCCCCCCCCACACACACACACACACACACACACACTTACCTTACTATGAACAGAAAATCCCAATGGCCACTATGAATTTTGCCCTTGTGCTTTTGTTCAAGAGTTAATATCTTCAGTTTTGGATGTCATATCCATGGAGGCAGACATAACAGGAACAGGTAGGAGCTTACTTAACCATCTGAGTGCCAGAGGAGCATCCAGTCCATGGCGTTTCAATGCATTGGGTACACCTCTGGCACTCAATAGGTTAACCCTTTAACCCCTAGAGTGCCAGCTACTTACGCCGTACGAGTGGACACAGCTGTACCTGCTGTGCCACGCTCGTACGGCGTAAGAGTGAAATGCAGTCACTGCATGAGCCGGTATAACCGGCATGCAGTGGCCGCATTAAAAAAAAACAAAACCCTGGCACTCTTGGGGAGGCATGAGGATCACTCCTCATGCCTCCCCAGTTATTGATCTCCCAGCCGATCGGGCTGGGAGATCAATAAACACAAAGGAGAAACATAGTTTCTCATTCCCCCTCTCTCCTACCCGAACTTCCGGGTAGGAGTGGGCGGGACATGGTCACCGATGACGTTAGGGAAGTTTCCCCGGTCCTGTTCACTCCTACCGGTGGTAGGAGAGAAGGGCAGGAGAGCTCTTGCTCTCCTGCGGTCGCATCATTGATCTCCCAGCCGATAGGCTGGGAGATCAATGACTGGGGGGACACCAGGAGGGGTCCTGATGTCCCCCACGAGGTCTGAAAAGTATTAAAGAAAAAAAAAAAAATAAAATAAAATTAAAGTAACCCTGTGAGTGCCACAGGGTCCCAGCACATTGCTTTGCAATGTGCTGGAGACCCCTGTTGCACTCACAGGGTCAATTCTTTGGGGGGGATTTTTTTTTTTTTTAAAGACCTCATTGGGGGGATCAGGGGGGATCCTGATGCCCCTCAATGAGGTCTATAATTGGAAAAAAAAAAAAAAAATTTTAACCCTGTGTGTGCCACAGGTGGGGGTCCAATGCACCCCCCCTCCTGTGGCACACACAGGGCTTTTATCATTATTTTGTTACCAGAGATTGTTGGGGGGCCATCAGGGGGCCATCACAACAAGTTCTGATTACAAAGTAATGATAAAAAAAAAATTAACCCTCTGAGTGCCACAAGGGTCCAATGCATTGCTTTGCAATGCGTTGGAGACCCCGGTGGCACTCACAGGGACACTTTTTTTGATAACTTTTTTTTTTTTTTTTGGTAAGACCTCATTGGGGGGATCAGGGGGGTTTGTATACCCCTCAATGAGGTCTATAATAAAAAAAAGTAAATAAAAAAAAAATTAACCCTGTGTGTGCCACGGGGGGGGGGGGGGCAATGCAGCCCCCCTTCTGCGGCACACACAGGGCTTTTATCATTACTTTGTTATCAGAGATTGTTGGGGGGGTCATCAGGATTGGTCCTGATGGCCCCCCAACAAGCTCTGATTACCAAGTAATGATAGAAAAAAAATTAACCCTCTGAGTGCCACAAGGATCCAATGCATTGCTTTGCAATGCGCTGGAGACCCTTGTGGCACTCACAGGGTCACTCCGTTTGTGGATATATATATATTTTTTTACTAAGACCTCACTGGAGAGGGATCAGGGGGTCCTGATGCCCCTCAATGAGGTATATAATAAAAAAAAAAAATAAATTAAAAAAAATTTAACCCTGTGTGTGCCACTGGGATAAGGGTTCAATGCAGACCCCCTTCCTGTGGCACACACACAGGACTTTTTATCATTACTTTGTGATCAGAGCTTGTTTGGTGGCCATCTGAATACAAAGTAACGATAAAAAAATTAACCCTTTGTGTGCTACAGGGGCCCAATGCATTGCTTTGCAATCCACTGGACACCCCTGTGGCACCCAAAGGATTATTTTTTTTTCCCCTTTTATTTTTTATTTAGACCTCATTGTATGGGTTCTGATGCCCCCAACGAGGTCTACACAAAAATATTGGGGGAAAAGCCCCAAAAAATGCACGTGCCACAGGGGCGTTGGACCCCCTGTAACACACACACACACTTTTTTTTTTTTTTATTATTCTGTTTTTAGACCTGGATGGGGGACACCAGGAATGTTCCTGACACCGCCTCCCCAACGAGGTATGAATACAAAATAATAATTAAAAAAAAAAACTCTTTGTGTGCAACAGAGGGTCCAACATATTGCTTTGCAGTGCATTGGGCACCCTTGTGGCATGCACAAAAAATGCCTCCGATTCCCCCCCACACACACACACGTACCATATTCCCCTGCCTGGTTCCACAGCCAACTGGCAGTCCCATTCCCCAGCCTGACCCCCAGCCTGTTTCCACTGCCTATTGGTAGACTAAAAGTACCAGTATGCACTAGATTCAGGCTGGGAATCAAACTTTGTATGAGGGGGACATACAGTGCACACTGGTAGTCACAGATCTCCCATACACACTCTCAGACACTGCCCCACCATCTCCACCATCCTTGCTCCTCTGCTCATACCCACACACACTGCCTAATCCCTCACCCTCCCACACTGTTACACTGGTAGTCACAGGTCCGCGCGTACACTGGCTGACGCCCTAGCTTCTTTCATCTGTTAGCCATAAAATCACACATACACTGTTTGCTTTCCCATTCCTATTTCACTGGTAGCTACGCTCCTGTCACTCAAATTGGTATGTCAGCCCACAGCAGTTGAGTACCATTTTTCTTAGGCTGGCAAGAAGTCCTCCTAGGAAATCCCACGCCATTGAACCATTTTAGTATCTTTGAAGTGACTGAAGTGTAAAAGAAATGTTTGTTTGTTTTCCTGTAGCACCACATTCTGGAAATAGTTGTGCCAACTAACTTAGGGGTAAAAAGGCAAGTGACCCCTCATTAGATGCGGCATGTTGTCTTCTTTCCAAAATGGTATAGTTTATCTACCTTTTCTTCACTTCTGAAGGTGTTATAGCCATTTTCATAGAGGCAAGTCAGGTTTGAGAAAATGTTAGAAACATCAGTTTGTAGTAGGTGTAGTTTTCTACTTCTAGCACTCCCTAAGGTAGTACAGCTCATACCAATGGGGTGTCGTTTGACTCCTAAGAGCTTTAGCTAATGAATGCAGTTGAAAATTCCATGGTTTTCACAGAGCTCCATACATTTGAAGGGGCAGAAATGTAAGAAAATGCCTTTTTTTTCCATTAGCGCCACCTCCTGGAAGCATTTGTGCATGCCAGCCTTTGGGTATGAAGGCAAGTGACCCCTCATTAGATGCGTCAGGTTGTTTTCTTTCCAAAATGGCATTGTTTTCTACCTTTCCTGCATATCTGTTATGGTTATAACCATTTTAGTGCAAGCAGATAATTTAAGAAACAAGTGTCAGGTTTACGTACGTGTTCCTAGCACCCACATATTGTATGTTAAGCCACACAAATGGGCTACCATTTTTCTCATTTTGGTAGCAGATACTGAATACAGCAGGAAATGTTATGGTTTTCAAAGATTTTAGTATCTTTGAAGTGGTGGAAATGTAAAAAAAACATGTATTTATTCCCATAGCGCCACCTTTTGGAAATATTTGTGCACTTCAGCCCAGGGGTAGAAAGGCAAGTGACCCCTCATTTGATGCGGGAGAATGTCTACTTTCCAAAATGGTATACCTTTTATACCTTTCCATCATGTCTCTAACAGTTATGAACATTTTAGTACAAGCAGCCATTTTCGAAGAAGCAAACAGATAGGTGTAGTTATGCTTTTCTGGCACCCCTAAGGTAAGTCGATTAATTCCAATGGGGTGTCATTTTTCTCCTAAGAGCACTAGCTAATGAATACAGTTGGAAATTCCATGGTTTTCACAGATTTCCATACAGATGAAGGGGCAGAAATGTAAGAAAATGCCATTTTTTTCCTATAGTGCCACCTTCTGGAAGCATTTTGGCACAACAGGCTTGGGGTAAGAAGGCAATTCACCCCTCATTAGATGCGGCAGGTTGTCTTCTTTCCAAAATGGTATGGTTTGTGTAGCCTTTCTTCACTTCTCTAGTTGTTATAACCATTTTTGTACAGACAAGTAATGTTTGAGAAAATGTTAGAAAAATTAGTGGTTGCAATAGGTGTAGTTTGGTACTTGTAGCGCCCACTAAGGTAGGGGAACTCATACCAATGAGGTGTCATTTTTATCCTAAGAGCACTAGCTAATGAATAGAGTTGGAAATTCCATGGTTTTCACAGATTTCCATACAGATGAAGGGGCAGAAATGTAAGAAAATGCCATTTTTTTCCTATAGTGCCACCTTCTGGAAGCATTTGGGCACAACAGGCTTGGGGTAAGAAGGCAATTCACCCCTCATTAGATGCGGCAGGTTGTCTTCTTTCCAAAATGGTATGGTTTGTGTAGCCTTTCTTCACTTCTCTAGTTGTTATAACCATTTTTCTACAGACAAGTAATGTTTGAGAAAATGTTAGAAAAATTAGTGGTTGCAATAGGTGTAGTTTGGTACTTGTAGCGCCCACTAAGGTAGGGGAACTCATACCAATGAGGTGTCATTTTTATCCTAAGAGCACTAGCTAATGAATACAGTTGGAAATTCCATGGTTTTCACAGATTTCCATACAGATGAAGGGACAGAAATGTAAGAAAATGCCATTTTTTTCCTATAGTGCCACCTTCTGGAAGCATTTGGGCACAACAGGCTTGGGGTAAGAAGGCAATTCACCCCTCATTAGATGCGGCAGGTTGTCTTCTTTCAAAAATGGTATGGTTTGTGTAGCCTTTCTTCACTTCTCTAGTTGTTATAACCATTTTTCTACAGACAAGTAATGTTTGAGAAAATGTTAGAAAAATGAGTGGTTGCAATAGGTGTAGTTTGGTACTTGTAGCGCCCACTAAGGTAGGGGAACTCATACCAATGAGGTGTCATTTTTCTCCTAAGAGCACTAGCTAATGAATACAGTTGGAAATTCCATGGTTTTCACAGATTTCCATACAGATGAAGGGGCAGAAATGTAAGAAAATGCCATTTTTTTTTTTAGTGCCACCTTCTGGAAGCATTTGGGCACAACAGGCTTGGGGTAAGAAGGCAATTTACCCCTCATTAGATGCGGCAGGTTGTCTTCTTTCAAAAATGGTATGGTTTGTGTAGCCTTTCTTCACTTCTCTAGTTGTTATAACCATTTTTCTACAGACAAGTAATGTTTGAGAAAATGTTAGAAAAATTAGTGGTTGCAATAGGTGTAGTTTGGTACTTGTAGCGCCCACTAAGGTAGGGGAACTCATACCAATGAGGTGTCATTTTTATCCTAAGAGCACTAGCTAATGAATACAGTTGGAAATTCCATGGTTTTCACAGATTTCCATACAGATGAAGGGGCAGAAATGTAAGAAAATGCCATTTTTTTCCTATAGTGCCACCTTCTGGAAGCATTTGGGCACAACAGACTAGGGGGAAAGAAGGCAATTCACCCCTCATTAGATGCGGCAGGTTGTCTTCTTTCCAAAATGGTATGGTTTGTTTAGCCTTTCTTTACTTCTCTAGTTGTTATAACCATTTTTGTATAGACAAGTAATGTTTGAAAAAATGTTAGACAATTTAGAGGTTGTAGTAGGTGTCTTTTTGCACTTCTAGCATCCCCTGTGGTAGGTGAACCCATACCAATGGGGTGTCATTTTTCTCCCAAGACCACTAGCTAATCAATATAGTTGTAAATGCCATGGTTTTCCCAGATTTCAGTACTGTTGAAGTGGCAAAAATGTAAGAAAATGCCATTTTTTTTCTATAGTGCCACCTTCTGGAAGCATTTGGGCACAACAGGCTTGGGGTAAGAAGGCAATTTACCCCTCATTAGATGCGGCAGGTTGTCTTCTTTCCAAAATGGTATGGTTTGTGTAGCCTTTCTTTAATTCTCTAGTTGTTATAACCATTTTTGTATAGACAAGTAATGTTTGAGAAAATGTTAGAAAATTTAGAGGTTGTAGTAGGTGTCTTTTTGCACTTCTAGCATCCCCTGTGGTAGGTGAACCCATACCAATGGGGTGTAATTTTTCTCCCAAGAGCACTAGCTAATGAATACAGTTGTAAATTCCATGGTTTTCACAGATTTCAGTACAGTTGAAGGGGCAGAAATGTAAGAAAATGCCATTTTTTTTCCTATAGTGCCACCTTCTGGAAGCATTTGGGTACCACAGGCTTGGGGCAAGAAGGCAAGTTACCCCTCATTAGATGCGGCAGGTTGTCTACTTTTCAGAAATATATAGTTTTATATAGTTATTCCACTGTTTTAGGGTAGTTTTACCACAAAAACCCTAGAATGTGCATTTTAGTTTATAAAGTTGAAAATGTCATTTTGCGCTGTTGGTGATTAGGGCTCTACGCTAGCCTTGGACTTTGGTAAAACTATACAAATTTGGTATTTTTTTACTCGGGGGACTCTGGGCTTTTTCAAATAATTGAAACTTTTTCAATCAAGGTAAATGTTTTTGATACATAGTATGTGATTTTAGCAAAATGAGTAAATTTTCACTTTTTTTTGTCATTATGACATCATAGCTTTTTGCACAATGTAAAATTCTCTTCATGTAAGGTATCATGAGAAAGCTCAATTCGTTCTGAAAAAAACAATATATAGTTTTCCATATTTAACTAAAAATCCCCAGAGGAAATCAAGCCTAAATGGAAGGATAGCAAAAATGTTGAAAAAGTGTCTGGCCTGCAGGGTTCAGAAAATGGCCCGAGCCTCTGGCACTGAAGGGGTCAAGGACCAGAGGGGTGTGAAACACATTGCGAAGCAATGTGATGAACATTCTTGTGGTCCTTAAAGGGTTAAGATTACCATGCGCATTTGGGAGACTTTGTGTCCTGTGATCCTCCTAGCTAGTGTCATGTCTTCCTCTATGGACATGACATCCAGGACTGACTGAATGTTATCTTTTGAACAAAGCCACAAGGACTAAATTCATAGGGCTATTATGATTTGTTGGCCATAAAAGGTTAAGTTTGGGGAGTATTATTAGGAGGTGTTACTTCTCTTTTTACCACTTGAATGGTTGAGAGGTCTCCAATGCATTTAGAAGTATTCAAGGGGTTAAAACAAAAGCTCTCTATAAAGGGCAACTATCATTGGATTGCAGACCTGCTAATTAAACTGGGACTGCATGGTAAGTCTACAAGGAGACTCAATGCTCCCAGTGCTCCCTGATGCTCATACCTGGGAACTCTCTGGATCTGCCCCTGGAGACTCCAGTTTTCAGACTGAATTACCAGGTATCTGGGGACAGAGGCTGATTTTCAAGCGGCGGTGAGTTTCTTCTCCCTCCCACCCTGTTCTTCCCACTTCCCACCCACTTCTCTTCCTTGAATGAATGAATATGTTTATTTATATAGCCCCACAAGTGTACGTAGCACTTTACAATTTAAGGGTTGAGACAATACAAGGTTATAAGTGCTTTGCAAAGTGAAACACCTGAAGTGAGGTCCCTGCCCGAAAGCTTACAATCTAAAGTAAACCTTCCCACCCTGTTCTGACCACTTCCTGTCCACTTCTTCTCCTCCCACTTACACCATAATTCTCCCCCTTCGCACCCTGTTCATCCCACTTCTCTGCCACTTCTCCTCCTTTCCACTCTGTTCCTCCCACTTCCCACATGCTTCTCTTCCTTTCCACCCTGTTCATCCCACTTCTCGCCCACTTCTTCTCCTTCCCACCCTGTTCTTCCTATTTCCCACATGCTTCTTCTCCTTCCCACCCTGTTCTTCCTACTTCCCGCACGCTTCTCCTTCCCACTTTCTTCTGCCCACTTCCCGCCCACCTTATGGCTATAGACGAGTAAGCCCCACTCACCTGATTAAGCCCTGCCCCTTTTGTGATACAAATAGCATCACTGACATCCCTCTGGTCGGCAGCACGTGAGCCCTCTCCAGGGGGGCTCAATGAAAGACGTTTCCAGATATGCTGATGCTTATCTCTGCTGACTTGTCCCGCACAGTGCAGTTCCCTATAGACTCTATGTATCAAGCTTGAATGCCGAATACAGCAGGTCTATGGGGAATGCACATGCCAGTGATGCCACCCAGGATCTTTTGGCCGATAGCCACAGACTTCCTGTTTGTGCTTCAGCCAAGGTGGTCAGTTTTCCGAGCCCCTGAATGGCTGATAGTTTTCTTACTAAGCAACCTCCCATTGGAGCAGATATAGCAAAATATGCAAATCCTCCTTCAAATTAATGGGAAATTTGAGAATTGTATTTGCCCCTTACTGTGCAACTGGTTTGCTCCAGATTTGCTCTGCTTTCTGCTATGGCCCTATAAATGTGATTTAAATATGTGTTTAAAGGTAAATAGACTTTTTAGTTTCTGTTTAAAGAGGAGGTAACACTTTACAATTCACTTGGTGATTCTGAAAGGGCTTTCAAAATAATCTATATTTATGTTAGCCATTCTTTATTTAATTCTTTGAGTGTCATACAGGAATCCAATGCATTGCAATGCAATGCATTGATTACCTGTCTGGCACTCAAAAGGGTTAAATTTATAGTTTAGGAGCTTTAGCTTTAATCATTTCTCAGTTTATGCTTATTAGTCAGTACTGGCTGGCATAGCCTGGTGTGTCAGATACATTCCACTCTCTCTCCCAACTGCCACTTTCTACCAGGAACCACTAGCCAGTTTGAAAAACTGACAAATAAATAAAAGTGAAATATCTCTTACATTATAGTGTTAAATAAAGCATAGCTAACACAAATATAAGTCATTCTGAAAGCTTTTTCAAAATATCCCATTATAAAGTTCTAGTTCCCATTTAAGGCCTGAGAACAGGCAGACAAATGCCGACTGTTGTGTCGAGGGAAAGACTAGATTAGAACAAGATAACGTCTGAGGGACTGCTTGTCTGTGCCATCAGAGGGTGCAAAGGAAATTCCTGCCTGCCCACAGATGAAAGCTGGCAGCGGATGAGCAGGAATCCATGTGGTCTGCTGGAAAATGTAAAACTTTAGATGATTGCAGGATACCAAAGTAAGAACTGATGAAAGATGCTGATTTACTGAATGAAAGCAAGCAGCAACTAAGCTTATACAATATGGGCCATATTCCCCTCAAATAGGAGAACAATGCATCCTGGGACATGGAACCTTATTGTGCGGACAAATAATAATGATTAACATGCAGCTATTGAATACCAGAGAGGTCTCCAGTGCATTGAATTGCAGTGCATTGGTCACCCCTCTAACATTCAAGGGGTTAAACACCCCATTAAAATCAGTCGAAATGCTTATTTGTTCACTATGATGCTGTTGGTTTACCCCGGATTGGCTCCATTTTTTATTTTTTGTACATGTCCCACAGTAACATTCTAAATTTAGAGTAATGCTAGCTCTAAAATACAATTTGCTATTAAATGAAAGGGCACACTAATGAATCAGAGATATATATGTAAAAATATTCATAACTTAACCCTTTGAGTGCCAAAGGGATACACTAGCATTGCTTGGCAATGCAGGGCCCTCTGATCCTTCTGTTTTCTACAGTTGACTGTACTATTTAATACCTCTGTATGTCTATTCCCAATTGTACATCCCTGCGGAATTAGTTGGCGCTATATAAATAAAGAATAATAATAATAATTGCATACCCCTCTGGCACTCAAAGGGTTAATAGAAATGCAGCTTTGTGATATTGGGTACATTGCTTTTTAACAGTCTGGAGCAGCAATTCTCTGTGCATTACTTGCTTCCTATGGTGTAGGACACATATACCTGGGAACTTTTTTCTTCTAATTTGTAGTGCCGGTGGGAGGATAAAAATGATGCAATTCATCACAAAGGGATGGGGCTTAATTGTGGGTGGGGCTTAACAGGTTGTCTAGTGGGCAGAACAGGGTTTGGAAAGAGGAGAAGTGGGCAGGAAATGAGAGGAACAGACTGGGGAGGAGCAGAAGTGGGCAGAGTTTCATAAGAAATTACCCATCACTGGAGAATCAGCCACTGTCCCAAGAAACCCAGTAATTCACTGCTAAAACAGGAATGCCCATGGCAGATCTGGAAAGTTCTCCGGTATGAATACAGCTGCAGAGTATAGCCTGGGAACTTTCACAATGAGCTGTCCCTGAGATTTTGAAATGCTAACTCTTAGCACTCCTCATAAAATACATTATAAGAGGTATGCTCCTGCTTGCTGCAACTCACAGTTACTCCAATCAGTCCACAATTTACCTATAACATGCGATAATTAAGAGATCTCACTGCAATACCACACTCATGAACACACTCAAGGCACATGTGACTTCTTCCTTTGGTCCAGGTAGAAATAGCACCAATTTAGAAGATAAAAAGCAATACATTGGTGTAGACCAGTGGTCCTCAGGACCCACTAACAGGCCAGGACTTAGGGATTTCTCTGCTAGAGCACAGGTGTGGTAATCAGAGGCGCATTCATATTGATTAACTCACCTGTGCTCTAACAAGGAAATCATCACATCCTGGCCTATAAGTGGGTCCTGAGGACAGGAGTTGAGAAACACTGGTGTAGACCATGTTGTAGGTAATACTGGGCCTTCCCACCCTGACAATCTGGCCCTTTACCTGAAATGGGACAAAACTCTGAGTCTAAGGGGCATATCCTGAGAGTTCGTATTTATTCATATCTCATACACACACTCACACACATACACACACACTGTTCACCTTAAAGGGATAGTAATACTTCTTTTCTGTAAACGTTAATATTGTAGTTATGAAATAAATAAAGCAAAGCATCAAAGACTTTATGCTATAGCTTTAGTAGTTTTAGAGTAATATTGATCTAAAGTTCCCCCTCCCACCCCTTTTAGCTACGTCAGCGCTCTAGCTGACAAACCTGGATTCTGGTCAGCGGACCGGATGACTCTTCTGGAGAGCCAAAATAGCAGTGGATACAAAGAAATTCTTCATGACAACGGTCTACTGCCTCAAACCAAGCACACTTTGTAGACCGTTGTCATGAAGATTCGTTGTATATGCAAAGCTATTTCAGCTCTGCAGACAAGCCGTCTGGTCCGCAGACCAGAATCCAAGTTTGTCACCTAGAGCGCTGACGTAACTAAAAGGGGCGGGAGGAGGAACTTTAGATCAATATTACACTAAAAGTATGAAAGTTATAACAAAAAGATTTTGATGCTTTGCTTTATTTATTTCATAACCACAATATTAAAGCTTACAGAAAATAAGAATTACTATCCCTTTAATTCCTTTAATGCTACAAAAGTCTCCAACAAGTTTCTTTGTAATTCAGTGGACACCTCTCTAGTTAAAAGTTAATCTACTTTTTCCAACAACTATTCATAATCTCTAAACATAAATGTATGGCCTTTTGTGGACTTCAGGGACACACATTGGAATGGATCTAGTTGTCTGTCAATGATACATGTAGAGATTTATTATTCTCTGCAAGATTTTTGGCTAACCGAAAGCCCAGCACGGCAAAATGCAATTAGCAATATTACTATAGGTGAACGAGTGGTGGGAGAGTTCCCCTCAATTTATTAATGATAATGAATGGGTTTTGCCAATCATTATCGATCCTCCTAGAAGGGGAGAGAAGTATGCCTGGACTCAGAGGGCACAGGAGCAGTAACTGAACAGGATAGGTTATTACAGGGATTTAGTGAAGAAGAACATGTAACATGACATGGCGTGTGTATGTAATAAGATACCAAGGGTGCTCTTGCTCCTGTTGAAACCCAGCAAGTTCACAGCTATGAATAGTTTTCTGACCAGGAAGATGGGAATGCTTCCCCTACTGTACAAAACACTTAATGTGAAACTACATGTGAAAACCGAACATGCAATATCAGCATAGAAAATAGTAGTTTATCATCAATATTCCATTTAGACTGTAAGCTCCTTGGGGCAGGGACCGCTCTCTTATTGTTTCTATGAATGTGGCACTTATTTTATCCCCTCTTTTTATTGTAACATATGTCTATTGTAAGGCGCTGAGTACACTGTGTGGAGCCATATAAATAAAGATTGCACCTTCATCTTGTTCATGTTGGGCGATGCATAAAATAAAAGTTATTATACTACTAACTTGCATTTTGGAGAGTCTTAGTTTAAAGCACAATTATCATCTGATAGCTGTTCTATTGCCAGCAGGCCTGCCAATTAAGCTGGGGCATATCCTGTACAATTCAGTACCTCATAGACCAAAACAGTAGGTTGATGGGGAATGCTCATGCAAAGCTGGTGGTTGCAACTGAGAGTAAGAGACTTCTTGTTTGATTTCCACATGAGAAGGTTAGTTTTCTGCCCCCCGAGAGGCTAACAGGAGCTGTTTTGGGGATGCACAGAGCAGACCCCATTTTTCTTCTTTTTCTAACATGTTTGATGTGGTTGGAGCAGACTTAGTAAAACTGTTGATATTACTATCTGTCAATAGCTTATGTTCCTAAAGGGAAATGTATTCAGCAGAGATACGCTGGACTGAGGAAGAGGTTTGAGACTAAATGCTGAGCATACTCAGTGCTCACCTACACTTCATCTGCTTTACAAAGGGAGGAGAGACATAGACATCTCCTGCTGCCTAATGCACTACTGTGTCCTGGTTATTTGGGGACGGTGCTTACTGTGGATGCTGTAATGCAGGGGTTGGTAACCTTTGGAACTCTAGCTATTGGGGACTACAACTGCCATCATCCCCAACCAGTCACTGGCTGATTGGAGATGATGGGAGTTGACGTTTCCAACATCTCAAGTGCCAGTGGTTGTCTACCTTTGCTGTAGTGTTTCAGGGTACCAAGAGGCATAATAAGTCTGTTTAAATGGACAGTATATGGTCAGAACAAGTTCATTTTAGTTGAAAGGATTGCTCATGAGGTAATGTCACAGATTGTTTTTGTGCTCATGGGGTATCCCCATTGACTCCATTTTACACCTGTCTCTGCAACACTCAGCTTTCCTCAATCTGTAATAGCAACAGTGCCATCTAGTGGGAAAACATTTTGATCTCAAGCTATCTTTTTTGCATTACAACATATTTTTTCCTAATTAGTCTATTCTGCTCCTTTAAAAACATGTATCCTTACATGTCATACTGCAGCACAGAATTCTCTGATTTACTTCAGAGTGAGTGAGGTGAGTGATATCACACAGAGAGCTGGCGTCTACACAAAAAACACCAGAGTCTTCCTACATCAACTCAAACCCTCACTTTTCCAATGCAAATTCCCACTAACTGTTGAATTAGCAGCCTGGACCACCAGTGGGTATGGGACTTATTTAATAAACAACTATGGCCTGTAAGACAGACATAGTGCTAATACACATAACTTGTTTGTCAACCCTTTAAGTGTCAGAGAGGTATCCAACACACTGAGTTTGCAATGTTTTGGAACTCAAACGGTTAATATTATGAAATATCAGGACAATTTGTCGTTTTCCTAACATGAGTGAGTTTGAACCAATCAGAAGTTCACAGATCCCCAGTTCTTATAACACCGTGGGCCACAGGCATAAATGCAACTGGAGCAACTTGGGATCAAATCAAATGCACTATATTCACCAGTTACTGTGTGAGGATGTTTTTGTGCCAGTTAGCTCTTCACGTTCTTGTACTGTAATTCTGGTACTATATCTGATGCAATATTCCCCTTATTGTACTGTAATGATGGCTCTGTGCATTTATCATTTTAGCATCTGTTTTTGAAGCAATCATCCATTTCTTGTATTATAATATTGGTTCTAAGTCTAAGGCTTTTTATACTGTAATGGTGATGGATCCAAAGCACTTATCCGTTGTGTACTGTAGTATTGGTGCTAGATCTGATGCACTTATACAGTTTGTACTGTAGTATTGGTACTAGATCTGATGCATATATCCAGTTTGTACTGTAGTATTGGTACTAGATCTGATGCACTTATCCAGTTTGTACTGTAGTATTGGTACTAGATCTGATGCATATATCCAGTTTGTACTGTAGTATTGGTACTAGATCTGATGCATATATCCAGTTTGTACTGTAGTATTGGTGCTAGATCTGATGCACTTATACAGTTTGTACTGTAGTATTGGTACTAGATCTGATGCACTTATACAGTTTGTACTGTAGTATTGGTACTAGATCTGATGCACTTATACAGTTTGTACTGTAGTATTGGTACTAGATCTGATGCATATATCCAGTTTGTACTGTAGTATTGGTACTAGATCTGATGCACTTATCCAGTTTGTACTGTAGTATTGGTACTAGATCTGATGCATATATCCAGTTTGTACTGTAGTATTGGTACTAGATCTGATGCATATATCCAGTTTGTACTGTAGTATTGGTGCTAGATCTGATGCACTTATACAGTTTGTACTGTAGTATTGGTGCTAGATCTGATGCATATATCCAGTTTGTACTGTAGCATTGGTGCTAGATCTGATGCATATATCCAGTTTGTACTGTAGTATTGGTGCTAGATCTGATGCACTTATACAGTTTGTACTGTAGTATTGGTACTAGATCTGATGCACTTATACAGTTTGTACTGTAGTATTGGTACTAGATCTGATGCACTTATACAGTTTGTACTGTAGTATTAGTACTAGATCTGATGCATATATCCAGTTTGTACTGTAGTATTGGTACTAGATCTGATGCACTTATCCAGTTTGTACTGTAGTATTGGTACTAGATCTGATGCATATATCCAGTTTGTACTGTAGTATTGGTACTAGATCTGATGCATATATCCAGTTTGTACTGTAGTATTGGTGCTAGATCTGATGCATATATCCAGTTTGTACTGTAGCATTGGTGCTAGATCTGATGCATATATCCAGTTTGTACTGTAGTATTGGTGCTAGATCTGATGCACTTATACAGTTTGTACTGTAGTATTGGTGCTAGATCTGATGCACTTATACAGTTTGTACTGTAGTATTGGTGCTAGATCTGATGCACTTATACAGTTTGTACTGTAGTATTGGCGCTAGATCTGATGCACTTATACAGTTTGTACTGTAGTATTGGTGCTAGATCTGATGCACATATCCATTTTGTACTGTAGTATTGGTGCTAGATCTGATGCATATATCCATTTTGTACTGTAGTATTGGTGCTAGATCTGATGCACTTATACAGTTTGTACTATAGTATTGGTGCTAGATCTGATGCACTTATCCAGTTTGTACTGTAGCATTGGTGCTAGATCTGATGCACTTATCCATTTTGTACTGTAGTATTGGTGCTAGATCTGATGCACATATCCATTTTGTACTGTAGTATTGGTGCTAGATCTGATGCACTTATCCAGTTTGTATTGTAGCATTGGTGCTAGATCTGATGCACTTATCCATTTTGTACTGTAGTATTGGTGCTAGATCTGATGCACTTATCCAGTTTGTACTGTAGTATTGGTGCTAGATCTGATGCACTTATCCAGTTTGTACTGTAGTATTGGTGCTAGATCTGATGCATATATCCATTTTGTACTGTAGTATTGGTGCTAGATCTGATGCACTTATCCAGTTTGTACTGTAGCATCGGTGCTAGATCTGATGCACTTATCCAGTTTGTACTGTAGCATCGGTGCTAGATCTGATGCACTTATACAGTTTGTACTGTAGTATTGGTGCTAGATCTGATGCACTTATACAGTTTGTACTATAGTATTGGTGCTAGATCTGATGCACTTATACAGTTTGTATTGTAGTATTGGTGCTAGATCTGATGCACTTATACAGTTTGTACTATAGTATTGGTGCTAGATCTGATGCACTTATACAGTTTGTATTGTAGTATTGGTGCTAGATCTGATGCACTTATACAGTTTGTACTGTAGTATTGGTGCTAGATCTGATGCACTTATACGGTTTGTACTGTAGTATTGGTGCTAGATCTGATGCACTTATACGGTTTGTACTGTAGTATTGGTACTAGATCTGATGCACATATCCATTTTGTACTGTAGTATTGGCGCTAGATCTGATGCACATATCCATTTTGTACTGTAGTATTGGTGCTAGATCTGATGCACATATCCATTTTGTACTGTAGTATGGTGCTAGATCTGATGCACTTATACAGTTTGTATTGTAGTATTGGTGCTAGATCTGATGCACATATCCATTTTGTACTGTAGTATTGGTGCTAGATCTGATGCACTTATATGGTTTGTACTGTAGTATTGGTACTAGATCTGATGCACATATCCATTTTGTACTGTAGTATTGGCGCTAGATCTGATGCACATATCCATTTTGTACTGTAGTATTGGAGCTAGATCTGATGCACATATCCATTTTGTACTGTAGTATGGTGCTAGATCTGATGCACTTATACAGTTTGTATTGTAGTATTGGTGCTAGATCTGATGCACTTATACAGTTTGTACTGTAGTATTGGTGCTAGATCTGATGCACTTATACAGTTTGTACTGTAGTATTGGTGCTAGATCTGATGCACATATCCATTTTGTACTGTAGTATTGGTGCTAGATCTGATGCACATATCCATTTTGTACTGTAGTATGGTGCTAGATCTGATGCACTTATACAGTTTGTATTGTAGTATTGGTGCTAGATCTGATGCACTTATACAGTTTGTACTGTAGTATTGGTGCTAGATCTGATGCACTTATACAGTTTGTACTGTAGTATTGGTACTAGATCTGATGCATATATCCAGTTTGTACTGTAGTATTGGTACTAGATCTGATGCACTTATCCAGTTTGTACTGTAGTATTGGTACTAGATCTGATGCATATATCCAGTTTGTACTGTAGTATTGGTACTAGATCTGATGCATATATCCAGTTTGTACTGTAGTATTGGTGCTAGATCTGATGCACTTATACAGTTTGTACTGTAGTATTGGTACTAGATCTGATGCACTTATACAGTTTGTACTGTAGTATTGGTACTAGATCTGATGCACTTATACAGTTTGTACTGTAGTATTGGTACTAGATCTGATGCATATATCCAGTTTGTACTGTAGTATTGGTACTAGATCTGATGCACTTATCCAGTTTGTACTGTAGTATTGGTACTAGATCTGATGCATATATCCAGTTTGTACTGTAGTATTGGTACTAGATCTGATGCATATATCCAGTTTGTACTGTAGTATTGGTGCTAGATCTGATGCACTTATACAGTTTGTACTGTAGTATTGGTGCTAGATCTGATGCATATATCCAGTTTGTACTGTAGCATTGGTGCTAGATCTGATGCATATATCCAGTTTGTACTGTAGTATTGGTGCTAGATCTGATGCACTTATACAGTTTGTACTGTAGTATTGGTACTAGATCTGATGCACTTATACAGTTTGTACTGTAGTATTGGTACTAGATCTGATGCACTTATACAGTTTGTACTGTAGTATTAGTACTAGATCTGATGCATATATCCAGTTTGTACTGTAGTATTGGTACTAGATCTGATGCACTTATCCAGTTTGTACTGTAGTATTGGTACTAGATCTGATGCATATATCCAGTTTGTACTGTAGTATTGGTACTAGATCTGATGCATATATCCAGTTTGTACTGTAGTATTGGTGCTAGATCTGATGCATATATCCAGTTTGTACTGTAGCATTGGTGCTAGATCTGATGCATATATCCAGTTTGTACTGTAGTATTGGTGCTAGATCTGATGCACTTATACAGTTTGTACTGTAGTATTGGTGCTAGATCTGATGCACTTATACAGTTTGTACTGTAGTATTGGTGCTAGATCTGATGCACTTATACAGTTTGTACTGTAGTATTGGCGCTAGATCTGATGCACTTATACAGTTTGTACTGTAGTATTGGTGCTAGATCTGATGCACATATCCATTTTGTACTGTAGTATTGGTGCTAGATCTGATGCATATATCCATTTTGTACTGTAGTATTGGTGCTAGATCTGATGCACTTATACAGTTTGTACTATAGTATTGGTGCTAGATCTGATGCACTTATCCAGTTTGTACTGTAGCATTGGTGCTAGATCTGATGCACTTATCCATTTTGTACTGTAGTATTGGTGCTAGATCTGATGCACATATCCATTTTGTACTGTAGTATTGGTGCTAGATCTGATGCACTTATCCAGTTTGTATTGTAGCATTGGTGCTAGATCTGATGCACTTATCCATTTTGTACTGTAGTATTGGTGCTAGATCTGATGCACTTATCCAGTTTGTACTGTAGTATTGGTGCTAGATCTGATGCACTTATCCAGTTTGTACTGTAGTATTGGTGCTAGATCTGATGCATATATCCATTTTGTACTGTAGTATTGGTGCTAGATCTGATGCACTTATCCAGTTTGTACTGTAGCATCGGTGCTAGATCTGATGCACTTATCCAGTTTGTACTGTAGCATCGGTGCTAGATCTGATGCACTTATACAGTTTGTACTGTAGTATTGGTGCTAGATCTGATGCACTTATACAGTTTGTACTATAGTATTGGTGCTAGATCTGATGCACTTATACAGTTTGTATTGTAGTATTGGTGCTAGATCTGATGCACTTATACAGTTTGTACTATAGTATTGGTGCTAGATCTGATGCACTTATACAGTTTGTATTGTAGTATTGGTGCTAGATCTGATGCACTTATACAGTTTGTACTGTAGTATTGGTGCTAGATCTGATGCACTTATACGGTTTGTACTGTAGTATTGGTGCTAGATCTGATGCACTTATACGGTTTGTACTGTAGTATTGGTACTAGATCTGATGCACATATCCATTTTGTACTGTAGTATTGGCGCTAGATCTGATGCACATATCCATTTTGTACTGTAGTATTGGTGCTAGATCTGATGCACATATCCATTTTGTACTGTAGTATGGTGCTAGATCTGATGCACTTATACAGTTTGTATTGTAGTATTGGTGCTAGATCTGATGCACATATCCATTTTGTACTGTAGTATTGGTGCTAGATCTGATGCACTTATATGGTTTGTACTGTAGTATTGGTACTAGATCTGATGCACATATCCATTTTGTACTGTAGTATTGGCGCTAGATCTGATGCACATATCCATTTTGTACTGTAGTATTGGAGCTAGATCTGATGCACATATCCATTTTGTACTGTAGTATGGTGCTAGATCTGATGCACTTATACAGTTTGTATTGTAGTATTGGTGCTAGATCTGATGCACTTATACAGTTTGTACTGTAGTATTGGTGCTAGATCTGATGCACTTATACAGTTTGTACTGTAGTATTGGTGCTAGATCTGATGCACATATCCATTTTGTACTGTAGTATTGGTGCTAGATCTGATGCACATATCCATTTTGTACTGTAGTATGGTGCTAGATCTGATGCACTTATACAGTTTGTATTGTAGTATTGGTGCTAGATCTGATGCACTTATACAGTTTGTACTGTAGTATTGGTGCTAGATCTGATGCACTTATACAGTTTGTACTGTAGTATTGGTGCTAGATCTGATGCAGTTATACAGTTTGTACTGTAGTATTGGCGCTAGATCTGATGCACTTATACAGTTTGTACTGTAGTATTGGCGCTAGATCTGATGCACATATCCATTTTGTACTGTAGTATTGGTGCTAGATCTGATGCACATATCCATTTTGTACTGTAGTATTGGTGCTAGATCTGATACTGATGCACTTATTGCATTCTTACCCGGTATTGTTGGTTCTAGGTCTAAAGCATGTAGCCTATTCTTTTTATATTATGGTTGTTATCTATAAGCTGTGTATATGAATAGCACCGTATACATACATAGATGTGTATGTGAATGCATAATCATGATACTAATTCCCAATCCACTTTCCTGTCAGTTATAGTTGGTAACTGTCCCTTTATGTTCCCATTTCTCCTCTGAACAGAAGCTGCAAATAACTCCTTTATCTGCATCTTGGCTGTTTGCCTCCAGTGCTTGGAATCTGTATGCAATGCCTGTGCCAGCCAGAAAAAAACCCTCCCTCCCCAATCTTCCCCTCTGTATACATGTACACAAGAACCTGCCAAACCCTGCATCTGTACATACACAGAAAGTGGCCATACCTGTCTCCCCACCTCCCTCCCATAGTATGACAGGAAGCCCACCAATTACTGGAGAGCAGTAGTCATCTGTACCAGTCCTTCCTCCTCTCACTATTTACACAAATTATGGGCCAAACCCTCCATTTATATAAGAATAACAGAGACATCACAGTCCAAGCTTCCCCTACTATGATGTACGTCTGCTGGAGCAATGAAGCAATGTGCTGCAGACATCGTTCACAGCTATGAGGTTAACCCTTTGAGTTTCAGAGAGGTATCCAACACATTGCAACACCTCTCTGGCACTCAAAGGATTAGAAGGAAAGTATCATTACATTTTATGTAGTACTGATTTGTCTTTGGCAAAGCCTTTAACCTGTTGAGTGTCAGAGGGAAGTGCAACATAATCATTTTCAATGTTTCACACCCGTCTGGCACTCAAAGGATTAAGAATGAGGCAAAGGTCCCTTGTTTGGCTGGGACTCTACTGTGGCTTCTGTCATAGTTCCCAAAATAAATCCAAATCAGGCTGGAATCACAGCAAATGTCCTTTATTGCTAAAAAGTAACAGCAAATGGCCATGTGAGCGTGACCGGAGCCTGTGCCTACCCCACAAAATCCATCAAACAAGGTCATAGAACATATTATAATTACAAATACAACTGCTTTTTGACCTAACCTCTCCCAGACATCTGATCATGATTGCTTTTTGACAATACAGCTGTTATACAGCAGCAAAGCAACATGATAGTTTGGTACTGAAAAAAGCCTCATACCCCCCGCCCCCCAGGAAGCTTACCCCCAGTTTAGGAATCACTGCTATAGATCAATATTTAGAAGTCACCTAGAGAACTTGGTATAGTTATGTCAAGTAAAGAATATTCAAAGCAGGAATATTAACTGTGCATTTTGTGAATAACCAATCATATCAGGACTTTGTTATCTATAGTTTGGATGATAGAAGGAGAAGGATACTATGACTGGAATCTTCAAATTTGTTAACAGATGTACTACAGTTTAGCGAATTCCTTAATATGTTACTATATGCAATATTTTCATATGACGAGGAATACAAGAATGCACGAGACCACCAGAAGAGATGTTTGGGGACCTTACCCTTTTAGAGGTTTGTTTATCAGTAGTATTTATGTAGGTAGGTGTAATTCAAATAGTAGCTATTTCTATATACTGTTTGTGATTGCATTTGATCACTGTTTTTAAGGTACCCATACACAGTATGACTTTGGTCATATACAGTGAGTGATCTGATAAACTCCCATGCACAAAGTGACTAAATTGGTCCAGATCTGATTGCTGCAGAACCAGATCCGATGATATTTACCAACAATTTCAGTACTGTTCAAACGGCAGGCCATCTTTCAGAATCAGGATCCAGAAATGACATAGATTTGTGTCATTTCCTGTGCTGGTTACATTGGAGCTAGCTGTGCATAGTGCTTGTGTACAGTTCAGTCCAATGTAATATGATCAGCAGCCCCCCCGCCCACACACACACACATACACACACAATCACAAATTTAAAGCCAAACCGACCAGCAATGCCAATTTGGTCGTTTTGATGACATTAGTTTTAGCCACACATACTCAGATATATATGTCCAATCTGGTCGATTTTGAAATAGGCCCGAAGAAATCGCACTCTGTATGGGCAGATTTAGTGTTGTGCTAGTAGTTTCAGTTTTAGTCTGTTCTAATCAGATAACAATTAGGGTTCCTTACGATTCATTCAGGTCTATTGCAGCTTATTGTTTATGTGAAGAGGTCTGACCTAAAATAGGGTGTTCAAGCCTGTCTCCAAACCCCCTAACAGTTCAGGTTTTCATTGTCTCCTCACCTGACCACAGGTGGATCAATTAGTGACACATTTATTCTGAGTTAATGACAATCACTTGTGTGTAATGGAGGATATCCTCAAAACATACACTGTTAGTGGGGCTTGAGGACAGGTCTGAGTGCCTCTGACCTAGAGGCAGATGACAACTGAGATCACTATATACACAGAACACTGCAGCTACAACACAAAAACAGAGAGATACACATGACTGCTGTATGAAGGACACCAACCTAAGTAGTCAACATGTTAAAGTAGGAGAGACTTATTACTAGGGAACATTTCTCCTCTAAAATGTATAAAAATACTTCATTATGGAGTTAAAAGTGAACATTTAGAAGCCTGTCTCTCAGGCTCCTGGAATTTCTTCACTTCTGGTTTACAGACTTGGGAGAATAGAAAACACAGGTGAAAGGAAGGAGTTTCTGATTCGATGTGTTTGGTTCAATAAGCAGTGGGTATTATGTATAAAGGCAAAGTGAGGTGATTCGGGACATATGCTGTTGGATAAAGCAATGGTAATTCCACTGCTGGGTGAATGCATCTTTCCAGACTTACACTATCAGTGCCCTCTAGTGGTCAGCTTTCAATTAATTTTTCCAGTGTACTGTTCACAGGTTGTCTATTGGTAAATGTTAAGATCTGATAATTGCCTTTTTATTTACTATCTGTATATGCATGCTGCTTTCCTAACTACATACACATATATGTATGTTTAAATAATATTGATAAGCTATCTAGAGCTTACCGGTAGTGTTGAGCGAGCACCACGATGCTCGGGTGCTCGGGTGCTCTGACCGAGCACCCCCTGAGACTCGAGTGCTCGGCCGAGCACCCGAGCCCCATTCAAGTCAATGGGGCGACACCAGGCACCCCCTGCTCTGATGAGGGGAGGGTGCCTGGTCAATGCCCCCTTCATCTCTGCTATGCCCCTTCATCTCCGAATGCCCCCTTCATCTCCGCAATGTCCCCCTTCATCTCCGCTATGCCCCTCTTCCACAATGTGCCCCTTCATCTCCGCTATGCCCCTCTTCCACAATGTGCCCCTTCATCTCCGCTATGCCCCTCTTCCACAATGTCCCCCTTCATCTCCTCTATGGCATAGAGGAGATGAAGGGGGACATTGTGGAAGAGGGGCATAGCGGAGATGAAGGGGCACATTGTGGAAGAGGGGCATAGCGGAGATGAAGGGGGACATTGTGGAAGACGGGCATAGCGGAGATGAAGGGGGACATTGTGGAAGAGGGGCATAGAGTCTATGCCCCTCTTCCACAATGTCCCCCTTCATCTCCGCAATGCCCCCTTCATCTCCGCAATGCCCCCGTACCTCCAGTCCCTGGTGGTCCAGCGGAGCGTCTTCGGATCTGTGCCTCTTCCGGCACAGATCCCCGCCACCCGAACATGGCGGGAGAGCACATGGCGGTACTCGACGAGTACCGCCATGTGCCGAGCAGAGCGATGCTCGAGCCGATCCGAGCATCGGCCGAGCACGCTCGCTCATCACTACTTACCGGTATTTTGAGTACAAATCTGTGGGAGAGGTGAGTCACAGACAAACAGTTCTCTATAGACTGTAGTACAAACTGCTGAGTCATTCCTGACAGTTTGCAAGAGAAACAGTGCAACAAACACTTCTAAATGTAGCGAATTGCATGTATATTTATATTGTTTTTATCATTAACTGCAGTTTCTTATTGAATAAATTTAATTTTATTTTGCATTCACCTTTTATGAGGGAAATCAATTGGTAGTTTAAACTATATGAGCTACTTTTTATATATATATTTTTTACATATATTTTTTAGACTTTTTTGTTTATGTTTTGATATCTTATATTTGGTTGGATTTTTTAATAAAGCCTATAGCCATTTGTAGTGGATATACCCCTCTCCTAGCCCCTTATGTTTTCATGATATATAGGGGTTTCCTGCTCCTACCCTCCTTCTTTCTTTCTGAGTTTTTGACCTTGTTCATCATTAAAGGGATATTAATGTTTCATAATAAAAGCAGCTCTAATTAATCATCATAGTATTTGGACCTTGGAGAATGTTATTTCAGTTCTGTCAGAGTTGTAGTTCAAGAGTAATTGAATGCTAAAGTATCCCCCTCCCGCCCCTTTTACTGATATAACACTGCTCACCTCAGAGCAGCAGGGAGGTGCCCAGGTAGATTGCAGAGAGGTACAATCTTCAATTAAGATGAGGGAAAACCTGAAACAACTGTCAATGGGGGCAGGGTTTTCATTGTTCTCACAGTAAGAAGATTGTCCCTTGCTGTTATCTGTTTGGTCAAGCAACCAGATTCCGCATCTGAGGTGAGCAGTGTTACACTAGGTAAAAGGGAGGGGCAGGAGTGGGATACTTTATCATTCAATTAGTCTTAAACTACAACTACATTCTCTTTCTTTGGAGTTATAGTCCACACATTTCTACTATATATGTGGCCTTAAAGGGATAGTAATGTTTCACAATAAAAGCAGCTCTAATTAATCATCATAGTATTTGGACTTCGGAGAGTCGTATTTCAATTTTATCGGAGTTGTAGTACAAGAGTAATTCAATGACAAAGTATCCCCCTTCCGCCCCTTTTACTGATGTAACACGGTTCAGCCAGATCAGAAGGGAGGTGCCCAGGTAGATTGCAGAGAGGGACAATCTTTAATTAAGATAAGGGAAAAACCTGAAAAACTTGTCAAGGGAGGAAAGGCCTTCATTGTTTTCATAGGAAGAAGATTGTCCCCTTCTGTTATCTGTCTGGTCTTACAACCAGATTCCACATCTGAGAAGAGATAGCTTACACTAGGTAAAAGGGGCGGGAGGGGAACTTTGCTTGTGAATATCTCTCAAACTATAAAGGTTTGATAGATAAGACTTAGATCGTTCTTCATTTTTTTTTTCAATGCCTATAAAATAAAATAAAGATAAAACAAAGTATTACTATCCCTTTAAATTTAGGAACTTCATTCTACACAAAAGCCATAAGCAAGAAGCCAATATGGAGTGTCATTAGCCTGGAGTGACCCTTTAATATCCAGTGCAATCTATTTAAACTGAGAGGCAGGAGAATCCTCTATTATTTCATATGAGTAGGCACTCAAAGGGAGCAGGAAATTATTCCATTTGAACACTACTGCTACACTTAAAAGTGTTTGTTGCTCTGTTTTCTCTTTTACACAACATTCTGTGACATGGGCCCTGGATTGTGATACCCACACCTTACAGCAGCAACATATAAAACACTGTAAGACACATTGACTTCACTTGCTGATTAAGCACCTTCTTTACTCACTTCCTGACAGTTTGAATGGTTAAAACTTTGGAAGGAAACAACTATCAGCATTGGCAGAACCCTTGTTTTACATTTAGGTTTTTCATTAAAAAAAGTTTGCTGCTACTTTAATATTCCTCCATCTTGAAAAGTATGCTCCATAGAATAAAATGGTAACCTAAGAAGTATCACTCTCTGAAGTGACTTATCTCACCTAAGTGAATATTAAAAGAGAATTTGGGCTTGGGCCAACCAAACACGTTACTGGTGCACTGTGCAGTCCAACGCAAAAATGCCTTCCAATATATTATTTTTCATAATAAAACTTTACTGAGCCATTAAGCATGAGACATGTGAATTAAGCCTCTCAGGTAACATCTCTTCCTATAAGTGATATAATTGGAGAAGTTATGTCCGTTTTATCACCTTTTTATCATACCCCCAGTTTGTTTCAAGTACCTTTTACAGATGAGAGGTAGACATCACACAAGTCACTGAAAATTGAAATGAGAACTGAGATATCAGTTTCTTAAAGTAAGAAATAAAAAGAAAGCAGATGGTTCATTAGATCAATATAAACTACTGTAAAAGAAAGGGTTAAAATAAAGTATTACTAGTCATTAAAGAGAGGACTGACTGGCATACATTGCCAGTCTGGAAACATAATGTCCCTGGCATGCTTTTTTGGCATTGGTAGAAAATAGTAAACACAAGTGTACGAGGAAGATATTAAAACAGCTTAACAAAAAAAGGATCATTAAGAAGAATTTTGATTGGATACAAGTATTTCTGTTTGGACAATGCATGACAGGGACAGGATGGACTGACCTTAGTTCCTGTAACACAGGGCACAAACAGGAGGTAGCTTGGATAGGTACTGTTCCTCCTCCTCCCTTTGTGTAACTCAGCATGAAGAGAAACACTTTGCAGTGTCAGTTCCTCTTGTCATTGTGTAACTGGAAGGATTGCAAAGCACAGGATGGTAATAATGCTGTAAAGGTCCTACGTAATACTATGTAAGCAGCAGACTTGTATCGCTTGGGTGATATCTGAATATAATCTCAAATATAATATCTATTTTTGTTCTTTTTTTTTCCCACTGCTTACTCAATATTTCTCTGTAGATTACCAATTCCTGCTTATTTAACTTTCACCATCTGGAAAGTGTCTCCCTGGTATTTTCTCTTTATTCCACAGATTTGAAACAGTGTGCTAAGTTTTATAGGTCAGCAAAAATATAAGAATTCGATTATAAATGTTAATGAGAATTACTGTTCTTGCCCCTTCTGGGAGTAGCAACATTATAAACGTTCGGTCCTTTGTGTAGACCCATACACACACAGACACACCTACACAGCTTCTTGCCCCACCTGTAATAGCTGAATTCGCTATGTTGCAGTTATTCCTATTTACCACTTGGGTTTTTGTTACAACACCACCATAGCTAACAGGAAGCATCGGCTGCAGATTGACAGTCAATTGAATTTAGCAAATGCCTGCAACAACTTAAATACAGTTGTAATCAAAATTATTCAACCCCCATTGCAAATCAGGTTTATTGTCAAAATATACAGAGATTCAGCTGTTTGCAATGAACAAATCAAACAAAAGCAATCGAAATAGCTCAACACAACAAATGTTTCAAGTGGTTTACCCAAATTCAACTGAAAATGCAACTTATAATGACTTCCCCAGTCTCAAAATTATTCAACCCCCTAAATAGAATCCCTCACAACAGCACAAATATGCAAAACAGATGTTGTCTCAAACACACCTGATGCAACTAAGCAAGGGCTTCATTAGTTGACACCAAGTGTGCTTGAGCTAAAACACATGAAATACCTGAACTGGCTAGGGGTTTGTTGAGTGTCACCTTTGACTGCATGGTAGAAATATGGCTAAGTCAAAAGAATGGTCCAAAAAGTTAAGAGAAGAGATCATCGTCCTTCACAAACAAAGAACAGGATACAAAAGATAGCGAAGGCACTGAATGTTCTTAGAGACACCACTGGAAGCATAGTTTGCAAGTTCAAAGTCAATGGAACAGTGGTTACACGACCTGGAAGGGGCAGAATAAGGAAGCTATCAATGGCTGCAACCAGATTGAGTGACTGCAAAAGATCTGCAGCAAGACTTGGTGGCTACAGGCACTGAGGTTTCCGTGAGTACAGTAAGGCTCGTTCGAAATGCAGATTTCAATGCAAGAACTCCAAGACGTACACCACTACTGACCCAAAAGCACAAGAAAAGTTGGCTCCAATATGCTCAAAATCATATAAATAAGCCACATAAGTTTTGGGATTCTGTTCTGTGGAGCAATGAAACAAAGCTGGAACTTTTAGGCACTATGGATTAGTGGTATGTCTGGAAGAAGAAGAATGAAGCATACACTGAAAAGAACACTCTGCCTACAGTTAAGCATGGTGGTAGCTTGTAGGAGTGGGCAAAAGCTGTCGCCGTGTTCCCATGGGAAATTTCACAAAAACCACGTTATCTGCTTTTTCATGGGAAAATCCACTTTAAAACTAGCGGTTAAAATTTTTGCATTTTTCACCCATTGGCCAAAATTTTTTGCCACTTTTTCAACGGCTAGAAAGCTTCCGCCCATTGATTTATGTTGTTTTCGCACTTCCTCTATAAAAACGTGACGTTTTCGCTGAAGGCAGATGCAATAGAAGCAGCTACAGAGCGAGATAGATGTGCTGTGCTGTTCTCTTGTGATATTTTGCAAAAAGTGAGGCAGGAGAGGCTCATAGTGACTCCTATCACTATGAGCAGGGTAAAAAATAATCAATGGAGGTGCTCTCCAGTCCCCATAAATCACCCCAAGGGATCTTGGGGAATTTAATGGGAAGAGAGGGAGAAAAGGGAATGGGGAGAAAGGGAGAAAAGGGAATGGGAAGGGAGGGAGAAAAGGGTAGTACTAGTGAGAGCAAGACAGGTCAGCTGCCTATGCCTGCTGCAAGACGTGCTGCCCCTGTTGCCATTGCCACCACTGCTGTACCTGCAGCCACTAGTGTTGTACCTGCTGTCAGATGTGCTGTCACTAGTGTTGAACCTGCTACCAGTGCTGAACCTTCTGCCAGTGCTAAACCTGCTCCCAGTGCTGAACCTGCTGCAACCAATACTTTGCCTGCTGCTAGTGTTTCTTGTAGTACTTATGGGGGGAAGGAGAAAATTATGCCATGTGTGACAGCAGGGGACCCTCTGTCACATTGCTCGTTACCTCCTCCAAGCAGCAGTGAGATGTCTGGAATATAGCAGCAGCACGTATGGATTAGTGGTGGTGGTGGTGCTGGAGAAGCTGGGGTGGAAGAGACATTGATGGCCTTTTTAGCAGAAACTGAGAAGGAATGGGAAACAGAGATGAGGATGGGCATCACCATCACCACTATCAGTCAGCTTTTGAAATTAGCAGGAATTGCAACTGCTCTAACTTCTGCTGCTGCTGAGATGAAAGGGCAGCAGGGTGCTGAGGAGCAAGCTAGTGTGCCACAGACCACCGTGGACACAGTGGGAATGGGGTCAACAAGTAATGCGGGACTAGGACAGGTTCCACTTGCCAGCAGCAACAATCTCCACCTGATCCTAGTTGCAGTGCTAAATCTGAAGCAGTAGCAGCAACAGCAGCAACATTATCCGCTGTCACAGAAAGTGAAGGGCACTGTGGAGGACAAGAAGAAAGAGGCCATTCTTCTAAACCTTTTCCCCATCCCTCCCCCTGAAGTCTGTTAAGGTTGGCAAGCAAAACCAGGAGTCAGACAGTATAGTAAATATAATGTTTATTATGAGAATAATAACAGCAATGCAATATAAATATATACACAATGGGTGAATGAAAAGGCGAGTACTGTATCAGGAATAGCAGTCTCCCAATATCATCACCACACTGTCCGATACTAGGCCTCAGCCTGCTGGAGTCTCGCGGTAGGTAACTCTCAAGAGTGATACTGACTCAGCCTGCAGTCAGTAGCTGGGAGTCTGCTAGAGCCCCAGGTCTATACTAGGAAGGATGACTGACTAACGGAACTAATAAAGGAGGGAACAGACAGAGCCTTCTAGTAAGCACCAGATAGGATAGTCAGATGAGCCAAAGTCATACACGGAGCGGGTAGTCAGTCAGAGCCACAGGTTTGCACCAGATAGGATATCCACTGAAACGATGGAATGCTGGATATGCAGTGGACAGAGTCCCAGGTCAACACCAGAGTGGGTAGTCAGACAAGCCTAAGTCATACACAGAGAGGGTAATCAGCAAGAGCCACAGGTTTGCACCAGGTAGGATATCCACTGAAGCGATGGTATGCACAGTGGACAGAGCCCCAATTCAACACCAGAGTGGGTAGTCAGACAAGCCTAGGTCATTCACAGAGTGGGTAGTCAGCCAGAGCCACAGGTTTGCACCAGAAAGGATATCTGAGCCAAATCGGAACGCACAAGGAGAACTGTCAGACAGAGACACAGGTCAACACCAGAATGGATGGACAGACAAGCCGGATCATACACAGGAATCAGGAATACAAATAATGAACTTCACAGAAAACCAACGTAAGGGTAACTGAGTCAGGACACAGGCTGCCCTTTAAACCCCTCCTCAGGAAGTAGGTAGGAGGAGCAGGCTCAGAGGAAGGAAGTAGGTAGGAGGAGACTACAGGAAGCATGGCATAAAACAGAGGCCTGCTTCACTCTGAAGCCTCTCGCCTGCAGATGACGCGTGGAAAGATGCCAAGCGTTGCTGAAGCGGCGGCTCTGGAAACAAGGTACTGTGACAAAGTCATGGGTGTCATGGGACTATTATTCTCTTCCTGCAGGCACAGTGCAGTCATCATCAACAATGGTACAGTACAAAATTTGTGACAAGCTAGTGAGAAGGGGAAAGGAGGGAACACATCTTGGCACAACCGCCCTGATAACAAACATGAAATACAAACACCATGACATTTACTCCAAACATGTTAAAGCCAAACACCCATTACTGAAATCTAGCACCACTGTTACTGTACCCCCTGACTCTCCAGAAAGGTGGAGATCAAAGAGGAGGAAGAATAAAGAAACCCAGACATACACTGGAAGTTCCATGACAAGCAAAACAACTAGCTCACCATCAACATCACCTTCTTCCTCTAGGGTAACAAGTACATCTCATGCCAATCCACCTCATTCATCGTTACCTCCCCCGCCAAATGATAGCCACACTGTTAATGTTAGGATATGGCAGTTCATTTCTACCCATTGCACACTGTGTGGTGCACTGGCCACACATGCCAGTGTGGTGGAAGAGAATCAATACCAGGTCATCAGGTGGCATCTGAGGATATTCCATCCCACAGAATATGCTAGAATTCTGTCAGGGAGGGTTCATCATTACTATTAAACTGTCAGCAAGTTGTCATGTGTCCTTAGGGGGGTCTGGACAAGGGGTACAGTGACAGCGGCAGTACTTGGTTTCGGGTGTCATGGTGTTTGGATACAGTTGTGCCCCCAGATGTTATTTACCACACATGCACTGTGCACATTGTAGTTGCTGATGGAAGCCACAGTTCCTGTTCTCAAGGGAAAAATATATATTCTAATAACAACACACCCATGATGATTTTGGAGGAAGGGCAGGTGGAGAAGATTTAACAGTCAACTTGCTCTTTTCTCCACGTATACTGGGGGCTACTTATTCTTCTGCTACTGCCTCAGGCTCATCACTGGAGCCAGTTGTAGCAAGTGGAACCTTCATCATCCATCTTCCATGTTACTGCTATTGTTGATCCCATTCCATTTCAGCTGCCTAATCATCCTGCTGCTTAAACAACTCAGCAGCAGCAGTACGAACAGCAGTTGCAACTCAGGAGGACATCTGACAGTGGCCACTGGGCAACATGACCTGCTGTCATTAGGCCAGAAGGGCATTTTTATTTTTTTCTCAAGGCTTGTGTTTTGAGAAAAAAAAAAAAAACTAGTCCTACAAAAAAATAAATGAGTTTCTAACAAGTCTAAGTCCTACAAATCAATGTTTCTTCAGGGCTTGGGCCACTAATAAATCTAAGTCCTACAAAGGCCTCTAACAACAAATCAAACAAATCATCCTCTACAAAATACTCTATCAACTCAAGTATCAGTCCACCCCAGTGGCAGCTTATGTCAGGGGGTTCCTGTCTCTGTCACTTTAAATACAAATGTGTTATTTTATTTTATTGATTTATTTATTTTTATTAACTGTCCCCCCAATAGCAGTCAAGAAAGCCCCCCAAAACAAATTCCCTGTTCAAATGATTAATTCATTCTCCAACACAGGCACCCTCCTCGGACCCCATTATACCATGTCTTATGGTTTTTATTTTATTTTATTTTATTAAGTGCCCCCCAATCCCAGTAAACAACCCCCCAAAAACATTCCCTGTTCAACTGATTCTTTCCCCACACCCCACCCACACAGGCACCCTCATGCCCCTTTTATACAATGCCTTTGGGAAATAAAATATTATTTGTAATGTGTTGTGTGTAACTTCTATGTTCCCATTGATTTCAGTGGGCAAAAAGAGCAGAAAATTGGCACTTTTCGCAGGAAATTTTTCACCAAGTGGAAAGTGCCATTTTTCGCCGATTTCAGCTTGAGGCGAAAAGTTTCGTCCATCCTTAGTAGCTTGGTGATGCTCTGGGGCTGCTTTGCATCCTCCGACACTGGAAACCTGCAGCATGTGGAAGGCAAGATGGATTCAATGAAGTATCAGGAAATCCTAGGAGAAAACATCATGCCGTCTGTGAACAAGCTGAAGCTTGGACGTAACTGGACCTTCCAACAGGACAATGATCCCAAGCATATGTCAAATTCCACCAAGGCTTGGTTACAGAAGAAAACTGCAGTATATAGAGAAAGGGAGAGCAGAAAACAAGAGAGCCCGATCTAAGTGCAGTACTCAAACTTTAATATACATACAACATAAAAATCCCCAAAAAATCCCTAAGGTTATCTACTCACAAAATGTAATAGAACAATAAGCTTATAGAATCACAAATGTTCTCTTCTGCTGCTGGAGAACCGTTCATCACACTCATCCTGGAGTCCTGAACACCTCTACAGAGCCGACTCCCTTGGATGATGTCACTCCAGGGGATCGCTAGGTCATGCGTTCCCAGCCTCAGTGTGGTGTGAATCTCCCTCACACAGCTCAAGATCTGTGATCCAATAACCTCCAATTCCCTACGTACGTTTTGCAGGCTTAACCTGCTTTCTCAAGGGATAACAGTCAATGTCCTTAGATCTAATTTATACCCTTAACCCTTGGGCAACTATTACACCTCCCATTATAGGGTCACTTCAAAAAGTATAATTATAATACATTACATAAAATAACAATACATATTATTACAATTATTTAGCCGTAACATACAAATAAATAAATCCTAGTAAAAAGATATCATAAAAATCTTTATACACACCTGAATACAAAGGCATCCCAGGGTGTTAGATAAACCAAAGTAATCTTTCAAAATAATCATCTATAGAAATAATAATAATATTAATAATAATATAAAAAATATATATTACATATATATATATATATATATATATATATATATATATATATATATATATATATATATACCCTAAACATATTTAATAATTCAAAGTCTCCTAAATCTGTCACCTCCCCTTATACTAATGGGTATCTGTTCCCATAATCTTCAGACCACCTGTACTCCCTTCCTGTCTGTAGACCGCATGTTTCTGAGATTTTTTTAATTATATTATTCCTATGCTCTCTAAATCTTGCCTTTGGGAATCACTTCCACACATAAATCAATGGGGAACCAAACCCTTAGGGATTAATCAATGAAAAACACTGCATTAGACTATCTGTGTGCCACTGGGTTGTCCAGCCCTCTGGGGTAAATGTACTGATATGATTCCATGTAAAGACAGGAGCTGGAATCAATCGTCTATCCCCAAACCTGATTAATGCCAGTTTACTAACTCCAAAAATCCCTTCGTAATTCCACATGTACTAAGGAGGGGGAAATTCGAGCAGTCTGTGAGCATTTTTAGGGCGTTCCTTTACTGCAAGCTTTGTGTAACGCTAATCAGTGTTTCTCAACATTATTCCTAGGGGCACACCAACTGTGTAGGTTTTTATCCTTGATTAATCACAGGTGAGTAATTGGTTGCTCCGTCGTTGATTGATTCACTGGAATACCTTGAAAACATACCTGATAGTATGCTCCGAAGACTGAAGCTGAACGTAGAGGACCTGAGGTGACTTCACTCCATTTCCCTGTACATGCTATGGGACAGACACAAGGAGTTTGCTAGCATTTAACCCTTTGAGTGCCAGAGAGGTATCCAACTCATTGCAACGCAATACGTTGGATATCTCTCTGGCACTCAAAGTGTTAAGTCCTAATGATAGTGGAGTGTGTCTGCTTTTATGCAGTACAGAGGCCAAACACTATAGTGCATACCCTGGGGTGTCACTGGCATTGGAGGATAATGCCAGAGAAGCTGCTCTGGTGGATTCATACATTCACCCTTCTGACACTCAAATGGTTAAAAATGAACACATTTATAATGTAATAGACTGGAATGAGGGGGTCTTGGAACCCCTTCTGCTCAGTATTAACATAGTGGTAAGGAGGGGAAGGAGGTGCGAGGGGAAAGCAGTGAGGAAAATGAGTTACATAATTTAAAGGGATAGTAATACTTCATTTTAACTTTATTTTATTTTGTAGGCATTAAAAAAACATGAAGAACGATATAAGTCTTATCTCTCAAAACTTTATGGTTTAAGAGATATTCACAAGCAAAGTTTCCCCCTCCCGCCCCTTTTTCCTAGTGTAAGCCATCTCTTCTCAGATGTGAATCTGTTTGTAAGATCAGACAGATAACAGAAGGGGACAATCTTCTTTGTATAAAAACAATGAAAGTCCTTCCCCCCTTGACAAGTTTTTCAGCTTTTTCCCTTATCTTAATTGAAGATTGTCCCTCTCTGCAGTCTACATGGGCACCTCCCTTCTGATCTTGCTGAACGGGGGGGGTACTTTGCTTGTGAATATCTCTTAAACCATAAAGGTTTGAGAGATAAGACTTATATCGTTCTTCATGTTTTTTTAATGCCTACAAAACAAAATAAAGTTAAAAGGAGGTATTACTATCCCTTTAACACCTTGGATGCTAAAGAGGTCTCCAATGTATTGGAAATGTCTTAATCATCCAAATAGCTCCATTTCAATGTGACGGTTTGGAAGCTAGCAGTAAGGAACTCACAATACACATACAATCATGATTCAGGCACAGCAGAAATTCTGCAGTATGGGAGGCCCATAAAAAGAAGGATTTTGTAATAGGAAAAAAAAAAGAATTTTAAAGGCTCATTACTGATAACATTCAATGTGATACTGTATGAAAAAGCATGTGATAAAATTCACAGAAATTTAAAAATTCCCATAACTGGATGTAACTTAAAGATATACTTAACCCCCACACACCTTGCACTGTAGAGTTTTATTTTATTATTAAATTATTTTATTACGTAGGTAATTATCTTCAACACTTTGGGTGTTACATACTAAGGCGTGATAAAGCAGTGATAAAGTGGAGATTACTTCTATAGTGATATCACGTCTACAGTTCCTATGCAGCCAACATTGGAGATCTTAGTACATAGGCTCTATAGAATAACATAGGAACTGGAGAAGTGATATCTCTGGAGAAGTCATCTCCCCTTTATCACTTCTTTATCATGCCTTAGAGCATAACCCCCCAATGCTACTGGGGTGTTATGCACTAAGGTGTGATAAAGAGGTGATACAGTGGAGATGACTTCTCCAGTGATATCACTTCTCCATTTCCTTTGTTATTCTATGAGCCTATGTACTAAGATCCCCAAAGTTGGAGACATTTTAGTGCATAGGATCCATAGAATAACATAGGACTTGGAGAAGTGATATCACTGGAGAAGTAATCTCCACTTTATCCCCTCTGTATCACATCTTAGTGCATCTCCCCCCTGGAATTTAAAAAGGTATTTGCAGCTGTCCCAATATTCCCCTCAGTGGAAGCATCCAACGTGTTGGATTTACTTGTTTCTTTATCACCATTATTTTATTGCACCCATTTGGTGTAAGATGATATGATGTTGAAGCCTCAGAAGGAGGAGTAAGGAGGCGGGAGGTGTCATGCACCTTTTGGTACTTAAAGGGTTAAAAACAGGTTTGAGCTTCAATAACATTTGGATGACATATCACCCAGCAGTGAGAATACACTGGTTACATGCTTCATAAGAAAACTTTATTATATCTTGAAGCAAAAACAAGAATAAGAAAATGGAACAACTCTTAATGCCATATGTCTTGTTGTGCTAAATGTGCAATACAGTCATGCATGATCCTGAACTCAATGAATTAACCCCTTTGAGTGCCAGAGGGGTACGTAATGCATTTAACATTTTGATTGCCAAAGGGGTCTTCAACACATTGCAGAGCAATGCACTGGAGACCCCTTTGGCAATCAAAGGGTTAAATTAGACATGTGAATGTTTAATTATCCTATGGTGCAACTGGATTGTTCCAGAATTGCTCCAGTTTTGCCATTGTACGTACTGTCTTCTGTCTCCCTCCGCCACTGCCAGACGCTATTTCCTGCCACTCTGTTAGTGTTTATTTTCCTCTTGTGCTTTCTCTCTACCCTTTTATCTTCTGTTTTGTGACCCTTTGTCACTGATCTGAGAGGATTCAGAGATTTCCCTGTTGCTAAGATGCAGAGAACAGTCGCTCAGTGTGAGAGAAATGAGCCACTGCAGATCCTTGGCACAGCCATAAGCCTAGTGTGGGGGGTGTTAAAAACAAAATTGCATTGGGAGGGTGACTTGTGTGGAATCTGAAACTGTGGTTATCCTTCCATAGGCGGCTCTGCACAATTTCCTTGCCAGTTCATATACGACCCTGACGTAGGTAGAGAGCAATGGGAAAGAAGATTAGATTGAGAGACCATTGTGGTCTCAATTCATGTCTTTCAAGTAATAGTAACACAAGAGCTAGCTGAGAGGAAGTGTTCAATTGCCCAGAACCATTTCCCTTGTACTCAGTTCTATAACATCTGAGAAAGACAATGCTTTAGTACTACAATAATGACAAAGGTTTATTATGTATAAGTCTATTCCAGATGTGAGAATCCTACAGCTTTCCAGCTATTGTTGTAAAGCAAGAAAAAAGAAAGAACTCACAGAGCCATCTCACCATAAAATATATATTTTTAAAATGTAACATAAGAAACCATGTGAATAATGCAGAGGTAGCAGCTAGGAATAAGGAGGTTCTCCAGACCCCAAGTGTAAGACCAAAGCGCACTCCTCCATACAAATTATCCAAATGTACACCCTGTGCAGAGCATATATCATAATACTGTGTTAATAAATTTGAGGCTTTAGTGCAAATTTTGGCCAAAATCTGTTTAAGATCACAAACCACATCAAGGTACCCCAAATTCAGGTGAGTACCTATCCATTCATTTTTATTATATTTTTATATTTTTTATTTTTTTATAATTTGTCATAATTTTTCATAAAATTGCTCCTGAAGATTTTTATAAACAAGTAGAACCTATAATAAAAATATTTAAAAACACAATTGCTTCTGATGATTTATTGCATATGAAACACGTAGAACCTATTTTAAAAACATATAAACACACAACATATACAGTATCTCCAGGACAGAATTCACCTTCTTTCAAGCAGTAGTGACTTGCAGTGAGTGGGTAGAATCCCAGAAGGACAAAAAACGTTCAGTCCTTATAGATATCCTCCACCCACCCCCACAGGCTACATGGGATTTGCAGTTACTTTGAACTACAAAAAGACAATATGCCAGATAAACAAAACAAAAGGCCAAAAACATGCCTTTAAGAGCCTCCTTACTAGTGATGATAGATGTGCTAATACATTTCAATTAATTTTCATTTTTTTATCATTTTTAAATGTGAATATAGTGATAGGCACTATACAGAATATAGTGATAGGCAGCTAGAATGAGAGAGTGAGATATGCAGAAGCAAGAAAAAAAGAAAGAACTCACAGAGCCAACTCACCATAAAACATATATTTTTCAAATGTAACGTAAGAAACCATGTGAATAATGCACAGATAGCAACTAGGAATAAGGAGGTTCTCCAGACCCCCAAGCGTAAGGCCGTAGCCTTAAAGCAGTAGACAAACAAAAAAGAAAACCTGAGGTCCTCCATACAAATTATCCAAATGTACTCACTGTTTAGAGCATATATCATAATACTGTGTTAATAAAAGGAACACAGGTTTTCTTTTTTGTTAGTCTATTGTTGTAAACTCCTGTCATCCCCAGTCATCCAATGGCCAGCTGAGGTTGATGGAAATTGTATATATATTATACTTTTTTTTGGTAAGGCTTTTTCAACTTAAAGTGACAGTCAACCTCATTTATGACATTACATATTCTACAAGTGAATAACATGTGTAACGACATATTGGGGGGAATTCACTAAGTCGTGATAAAGAGGTGATAAAGCGGGGTTAACTTCCCCAGTGATATCACTTCTCTAATTCCTGTTATTCGATGGAGCCAATACACTGATAAACTCTATAGAATAACATAGGAACTGGAGAAGTGACATTACTGGAGAAGTCATCTCTGCTTTATCACCTCTTTATCATTGCTTAGTGAATCTCCTCCCATTATCACACTTTAGTGCATAAGCTCCCTTGCTTTTTATTATATTCTTTTTTTCAGTCTTAACCTGACATTGACCTATCTGAATGTTTAAAAAATGGTGCTGTCTTGAGAGTGCAACAATGTAAAAAAAGAAACATGGTAAAGAAAAACCCACTGAAACAATATGGAAAAGACTGTCCCCATCAGTGGCCATCAATCAATATATTATTTGTGTATCTATTTATTTTAAGCACAATGCATAATCTTGGATTTTCAGGGCATTCCTAATATTTTATAGGTAATTTGTAGAGGACAGTACTCTGGTTGAGAACTAGTACTCCACAGCATGCAAAACACTCAGTTCGTGGTCCCAGCTGAAAGTTGTCTGAGATTCAGTGAGATCAGTGTTGGACATAAAAGTTTAAAAAATAGATAATGAAATAAAAATTATACAGATAATTGTCTTTATATATTATGTTAGTGCAGATACTGTAGAATAAAAAAATAGGATGACTGTTTCTTTAAAGGAACAGTAGACATTTTTATTTAAACATTTAAATTATATTCCTGCTGCAAAACAATGGTACTGTCAGTGCTGGGTGATTTTCCATTAAAAAGTAATTACTGGTCATGTTATTTGTGGTCACTAGGTGGTGCTGCTCTTACTAGTTAATATGAAGAGCCAGAGTCAGTGACTCAAAAAATTGCCTTTCAGACACCACCTGGTGCCATTGCTAACAGCTGGATAAAAATAATGTATCTGTGTCCATCTCTCTCTCTCTCTCTCTCTCTCTCTCTCTCTATGGATGTCTCCCTGCCTGTGGGCATCTCTCTCTGTCTGTGAATGTCTGTCTCTTCCTCTGTCTTTCTCTCTCTGTCCATCTCTTCCTATCTGTATGTGTCTCTGTTTCTCCCTCTCTGTGGCTGTCTCTCTGTTTGTGTCTATGTCCATCTCATTCACTGTCTGAGAATGATGGGAGTTGAAGTCTAACAGCTGGGAGACACGTGTCACCATCCCTGCTTTAGCCTGTTCTGATTATTGCACCATGAGTTCTACTGATTCTGGCAACTTGCCAAGATAAGTAATCTAAACAAATATTGTAACAAATCACAGAAATTCTCTTTCAGTTTTGCTGGTTTGTAGTTTTTTGAAGTGATAGTAATGTTTCACAAAAACAGCAGCTCCAATTAATCTTCATAGTATTTGAGCCATACAGAGTGTTATTTCATTGTTGTGAGCATTGTAGTTCAAGAGTAATTGAATAATAAAGTTTCCCCCTCCCACCCCTTTTACCTAGTGTAAGCCCCTACTCCTCAGATGTAGAATTCAGTCCATAGACCAGACAGCTCACATCAAGGGTCAATATTCTTACTGTGAGAACAATGAAAACCCTGCCCCCCTTGACAGGTTTTTCAGCTTTTTCCCTTATATTAATTGAAGATTGTCCATCTCTGCAGTCTACCTGGACACTCCCTACTGCTCTGATGTGAGCAGTGTTACATCAGTAGAAGGGGTGAGAGGGGATATTTTATCATTCAATTACTCTTGAACTACAACTCTGACAGAATAGAAATAACACTCTCCAAGGCCCAAATACTATGATGGTTAATTAGAGCTGCCTTTATTATGAAACATTACTATCCCTTTAAGCTCAATCTCTGCCATGAAATAGGTAAAAGGTTATAAAATTACACAAGCATCACTACACCCACTGCCAGGCAAGGAGTTTGAGCAGCATAGATCCAGAAACAGTCATGATTAGGTTCACATAATGCTTTTCACTTACACCTACAGTAGTCAGGCAGAATACTGAATTGTCACACCTATTTTTACATAATTTCACTTGTATCTTCACACATTGAGTTTGCTGTATTGTGTGCCTCAGTTCATTATGAAAAGGGTGATCCAGAGGGTTCCATATTGTATTGTATGACAGGATGTCTCCTCATCTACAGGAGATGGGGAAGGATTTCCACCAATGGTCCTACTTTCTCCTGTGTTTCTAAAATGACCCTGGTTTTACAAAGCACGTTAGCTATGTGTTAGAGACCTCTCTAGAATCCAAACTGGGAGAAACATCAAATGTGGCTCCAAACAGCTTTTATAATCCCTTGAGGACCATTGTGAAGCATTGTGTTGCATACCCCTTTGGTCCTCAAGGGGCTGACATGTTTTAAAGGATTATTTAAAGTCATGCACACCTCATATCAGATAAAGTTTAGTTCTAACAAGTCCTTTGTTAAAATAAAAGGAATTATTACAAACAGCGAGGCATATATACAGCAAATGTGGAACAAGTCTAAGGCAAACTGACAGCACCATAGGGTACAAACAAAACTTCCCAAAGAGGTTTGACTGAACAGGCAACTGTCTAGAGCACTGCCTTAGTTGTGTTGGCAACTCCCATATTTTGAGCTGTAGAAGTGGACAGAGCAACCCCAGTGTTTCAGCACCAGTATCCAGGTATCCTTTGAAAATGTCGTACACAAAAGAGCGTGCGACATAAAGGCACAATAACCAGGTCGCCGGCATCAAAAGGGCGAGATTCTTATGTCGCAGACTTAAAGCAGAACTTTCAACAGATTAATATAGAGCCCCAAAACATCATTACATTAGCAATATGCATAGACGTAGTTTTATTTTCAAGAATAATTGTTGCATTAAAGAAAAATAAAACTGTTTAGGCAGACAGGCAGCGGAGAGCAGGGCAGACACTTTGCAGAGATGGCATCTCTGCATCTGCGCTGTCCGTTCCCTTCAACTCCACAATTGGTGAGTTGAATGCCTTTGTGCCTTAAGGTGCCGGAAGGGACTGACAGCGCAGGCACAGGGAGCACCTTCTGCAAGATGCCAGCCAGTGCCTGTCTGCATAGAAGATTCTATTTTTCTTTAACGCAGCGATTATTCTTGAAAATAAAACTATATCTATGCATTTCGCTAATGTAATGATGATTTGGGGCTCTATATTAATCTGTTGAAAGTTCTGCTTTAAACATCACCTCCATCCATTTTAGTGCCCGCATACCTTAAGCTTTAAACCTTTGTGTGCCTCCAACCCCTGTGCACGGATAACCAATGTCACCGCTCCCCAACCTGCCATCACTTTCCCCAGCAGCTTCTAAGAACAAAGTTTAATGCAGTTTGTGCTCCTGCTCTCCTCTTTTCAAGGTACATTGCTTTGAACATGTGCAGTTTGTTTTGTCGCTGTGGTGCAGCTGGTTTGCTCCAGAACTGCACCTCTTATTGAATCTTTAGTGTTCTGTGCACTGGGTATAGTTTCTAGTTTTTGGTTCCCCAGATACCGTTGAGATATCTGTCGGACCACTTTGTACTGGTCTAGGGCTTTTGATTCAGTCATACAAGTGAGGTGCTTAGCCTCACCAGCTCCTATTTAATACACAAGGTTTGCCTGTCACATCGCTGAGCCAAGCCATATATCTGTATGACAGCTCAGTTCTCTGGTAGTGCTGCATTCACACAGGTGTACCAAAGAACAGATCTCTTACTACAGATGCATTGCTCAAAGATGTGTCAAGTCATATGTGTGAATTACAGTTCATTTAGCCCCTTGAGGGGCTAAACATTAGTATCTCTAGCTCACTGTTTCTCAACCTTTTTGTGCTCACAGCACACGTAACACACAGTCTATGATTTCCAGGGCACTTCTGTCATGTTATTAGTCATTTGTCAAGATTATATTGAAGTAGAAACACATATCATTCTTATATCCCACAATCAAAATGAGATTTAGATTTATATTGCATAACATTTCCATAAGGATGCATTTGCAACACAATATTAACATTCTTGTCAGTCCTCACAAAAAAGAGGCTTCCCAAGTGGGTGTCCACAGCACACCAAAGTGCTTTTGCACCATTGTGTAAAACCACTGCTTTAACTACTTGAAACATCAGCTCACCAAAGAATCAAGGCCTTCCTTATTATTTTTCAAGATTACACACATTCATATGAATTAATCTCAGATCAATGTGCTTTTATGATAGATAATTAATTTTGAGCCTCAGACAGATGATCCAAGCTTCTTCATGAACTGCATGTTCTCTGTGTTAGGGGAGTCTGGGGGGGGTTATGAAGGGAGAAAGGAGACCTGCCCCAAATACCCCAGGTTGAGAAGAGACAGTCAAGGGATCCAAGATCCTTCATGAGCTGGCAAAGCTTCTGTGTTAGGGGAGGCTGAAGAGCGTGAAGTGAAATAGGAGATTTACCCCAAATGCCGCAAAATATTATGTGATTGAGAAGAGACAGGCAGATAATCCAAGCTCCTTCCTGAGCTGGCTTAGCATCTGTGACTGGCCGACTGGAAATTTAGTAGTCTGACACTCAACAGGGAGACAAGTTCAACTGACCCTGACTCTTTCAAAAGATAGAAGCATAGAGGCCAGAATGTTGCGTAAGGTCTATAATAATGAGTACTATAAAAAATAAAGCCTGCAGTGACATTGAAACAGAGAGAAAGCAGCAGTTGAAGTTCTCAAGAAACTAGCTACAGGCTAAGAGGAGAAGAAGCATTTCAAAAGGAGTGGCTTTTTTTGAAGATGGTGATAGGGCCAGTTAAATATAAAGAATGTAAAAATATATTAAAAATATATTTTGAGAGAGATAGTGTAATGGTTTTCAGTACACTCAGAGGCAGGCAATTTGGTAAAACACAGTTTTATTGAAATCAGACAGAATAAAGTAACCCTCGCGGGTCCAGCAATAGTTAACAAACAGTACTGACACAGGACAGGTTACTAAATAACATTAAACCACACGGGTCCAGTATACATATATCAGAGAGCAATACATATATTGACACAGGTCAGGAACAGTTCGTGTGATATAGTGAGACACCAGTGGTAAATGCTATTAGGCCAGGAGGCTGGGAGGCCCTAATAGCAGGGCCCAAGAGGCATTCTCTATGGATGAGTGCCAAAATAGCGACTAGGCCCAAGAAGGGTGAGCGAAGCCCAGATGGATCATGACTACCAGTAGTACCGCAACCGGAGGAAAAACGGAACGCTCAGGAATACACACAGACTGCGACCCAGAGTAACGGTACCGGACAATAGATGTAATAACGCTAGGCTCGATGGCAACTGCAGGAACGTGAGCCAATCCAAGTCGGTACACGGAGCAGGAACGACAGTCGGGCCGGGTCTGTACATGGAGCAGGAACGTCAGCCAATCCAAGTCGGTACACGGAGCAGGAACGTCAGCCAGACCAGGTCTGTACATGGAGCAGGAACGTCAGCCAATCCAAGTCGGTACACGGAGCAGAAACAGGATCAGAGAGAGTAGTCAGGCAGTCCGGGTCATACACAGGATATCACACGTTAATGGCAGCAAGCTCTAAGCAACGGGAACACCATGAAAGTGCCCTATATGAGTGACAGGGCACAGTACTTAAAGGCTACCACTGGGTGGAGTAATCACACGCTAGCCAATAAGAAAGCATCAGAAATCATGTGTCAAAATGTCGCCAATACATGGGCACCGTGATAGATAGGGACCCTGACGTTAGCTGTGACCAAAGCAGTCAAATACTAGAAGAGATATTTGGTAAAGCACAAGACATCGCAAACAATCAGATGTGTTATGTACTTTACTGTTAAAATACACACATCATGTACAACAAACGTACTGGGGGCAGGGGTAGAGGGGAAGGAGTAGGAGCAGTGCAGGATGTGTTAAAAAAGTGGTAGCCCAAAACTAATTGCATCCTTGGTTGCTGCAGTGTGTGTAATAAACATAGTAACATAGTAATTTAGGTTGAAAAAAGACTTGCATCCATCTAGTTCAATCCTTTTCCTATTCCTGTTTACCATCGTTGATCCAAAAGAAGGCAAAAAACCCTTCAGTATAGCAATTTCCAATTCTGCTTTGAATGGAGGGGGGATTCCTTCTTGATTCCAAATGGCAATCAGATTTCTCCCTGGATCAACAAGCCCTAATTAAATATTAATCCCAATACTAATGTACATAGCCCTCTATGTTATGCTCTTTTAAATAAGTATCCAGGCCCTTTTTAAAGGCATATAATGTATTCAATAGCACCACCTCCTCAGGCAGTGAATTCCATACCCTTATTGTCCTTACTATAAAAAAAACCCTTCCACTGTTGTAGATTAAATCTCCTTTCCTCAAGTCTAAGCGGGTGGCCCCTTGTCCTGTGTACTTTTCTGTTAATGAACAGGTCTTTGGAGAGCCTTTTGTATGGGCCTTGAACATATTTATATAGTGTTATCATATCCCCTCGAAGACGCAATTTCTCTAGTGTGTACAAGTTTAACTTTTCTAGCCTTTCTTCATAAATAAAACTTTCCATTCCGCTTACTAGTTTTGTAGCCCTCCTCTGCACTCTTTCTAGCTCCATAATGTACTTTTTCAGAAAGGGCGCCCAGAATTGAACAGCATATTCTAGGTGGGGTCTTACCATGGACCTGTAAAGAGGCATAATTATATCTTCCTCCCTTGAGTCAATACCCCTTTTAATACATGCCAATATCTTATTGGCCTTTGCAGCTGCCAGCTGGCACTGCATGCTACTGCTAAGTCTATTGTCTACCATTACTCCCAAATCCTTTTCATTTGTAGATTTCCTCAGACAAACACCATTTAAACTATATGTCTGAAAAACAGCCTCCTGAGGAGGTTTGTCAGAGTCCTATAAAAAGTTCCACCATCACCAGTAACATTAATAAACCACTGAAGAATACTGAAGACTACAACAAAGTGCATTTTAGTGTTTATGGCAAAATGGAGGAAGCTATAGCAGTCCACCAACATCTGCATCTGACAGCGAAACAAACAACTACAATACCTGTCCTGAAAGTAGCAGCAAACATTATGAAAATTCATCAGTAAAAAGCCTATAACAATATAAAAGTAGTAGGGAAGATGTGGCGAGTGATGCTGAGGCTGACCTAATTATTGATGATGTTGATCTAGAATATATATCTCCAGCAACCTTCTCTTCTTCTTCTTCAAATACAGATAAAATTGCTAGTGACAGAGATGATGACATGGATAGAAAATTAGCTGAAGGGCAAAGGTTCAATCCTTCATCACTGAAAATGAGCACAGTGCCTGTTTATAAACAATCTGAGAAATCAATTGTGATATATACAAATTCCTGATGAGCCTAAGTAACAGTGTGTGGCGCCAACCATCCTTGTATTAGATATATAAATGCTGAATGAAAAATGAAACCTCAGGGAAACTAAATAAACAGAATATTACATTTATTTTAAAAACATTTGTTTTTATAGTCCTAGGTAAAAGTATTTCTTGGCTTTGAGTATGCTTTGCCTCTCCTAATTAGATAAACGAACGTGGAGTGGCAAATACAATATGCATCTTTGTGTATGTATTCGGATGTATCCAACTCATTTCATCTACTAACAGGATTTATCATTCATTAGAGTGTACTTACTGTTTGCATATCATCCAATTTTTTTTTTTCACAGATTTTTTGTCACATTAAGATTGGGACTACATTATATTTTTTTTGATGGTTATAGTCAAATAAGAAAAAAATATGGGTGTGGAATGAGATTTTTTTATTTTTTTTATTTTTTAGCACAACATCAATCACAGAGTTTGTATAGTCTTTAGGATTAGTGTTGAGCGAGCGTGCTCGGCCGATGCTCGGATCGGCTCGAGCATCGCTCTGCTCGGCACATGGCGGTACTCGTCGAGTACCGCCATGTGCTCGCCCGCCATGTTCGGGTGGCGGGGATCTGTGCCGGAAGAGGCACAGATCTGAAGACGCTCCGCTGGACCACCAGGGACTGGAGGTACGGGGGCATTGCGGAGATGAAGGGGGCATTGCGGAGATGAAGGGGGACATTGTGGAAGAGGGGCATAGCGGAGATGAAGGGGGACATTGTGGAAGAGGGGCATAGACTCTATGCCCCTCTTCCACAATGTCCCCCTTCATCTCCGCTATGCCCCTCTTCCACAATGTCCCCCTTCATCTCCTCTATGCCCCTCTTCCACAATGTCCCCCTTCATCTCCGCTATGCCCCTCTTCCACAATGTCCCCCTGTCCCCTATGGCATAGAGGAGATGAAGGGGGACATTGTGGAAGAGGGGCATAGCGGAGATGAAGGGGGACATTGTGGAAGAGGGGCATAGCGGAGATGAAGGGGGACATTGTGGAAGAGGGGCATAGCGGAGATGAAGGGGGCATAGCGGAGATGAAGGGGGACATTGCGGAGATGAAGGGGGCATTCGGAGATGAAGGGGGCATAGCGGAGATGAAGGGGGGCATTGACCAGGCACCCTCCCCTCATCAGAGCAGGGGGTGCCTGGTGTAATGCTCGTGTCGCCCCATTCATTTCAATGGGGCTCGGGTGCTCGGCCGAGCACTCGAGCCTCAGGGGGTGCTCGGTCAGAGCACCCGAGCACCCGAGCATCGGGGTGCTCGCTCAACACTATTTAGGATGTTTTGATTTGAATTAAATCTATCAGTGTTTGCTATATTTTGTCCAATGGATTTGTTGATTAACAGGGTGTTAGATACCATCCGGATCAATATCTGGGCAGTATGTGCCACTGACCGGTTTCTTCCGCAATATCGGTATGAGGAGATCTGAGCCAAATGACCATATCTGTATGGATATCGTGTGTGTGTGACCGACTACCGACCCCGTTGTGTATTTCATGATAGGAGGGAAGTGTTAGTCGGTGGCACAGCACCAATTTCTATGTAGGGAGCACTCCGTTTGTATTATATTGTATTCTACATAAGTGGTGTGTTTTCTGTATGGGGTATTGTGCTTTGAGTTTGTTCGCATATTGTATTTGCCACTCCACGTTCCTTTATCTAACTAGGAGATGCAAAGCATGCTCAAAGCCAAGAAATACTTTTCACTAGGAGTATAAAAACAAATGTTTTTTAAATAAAATTAATATTCTCTTTATTTATTTTCCCTGAGGTTTCATTTTTCATTCAGCATTTATATATATTACAAGGATAGTTGGCGCTACCCAGTCTGTGCTCTCCGGTCACTAGCGTTTAAAGTTGTCAGCTCATTACACTATGCTGCCTGTGATTCAGTGGGTCCTCCGTTTGTGCTACTTCCTGAGCGCACCGGTCACTAGCGATGTTACTACTTGTCAGTGCTCTCTCTCTGCTGCACCAGTGTCTAGGCTGCCTTACCCAATAATGTGAGGCCGATAGAGCCTCCTCTATTCCTTGTTGCACCAGTTACCAGGCTGCCTTACCCGGTATTTGGTAAGGCCGGTAAAGCCTCCTCTATTCCTTGTTGCACCAGTTACCAGGCTGCCTTACCCGGTATTCGGTAAGGCCGGTAGAGCCTCCTCTGTTCCTTGTTCCTTGTTGCACCAGTCACCAGGCTGCCTTACCTGGTATCTGGTAAGGCAGGTAAAGCCTCCTTTATTCCTTGTCGCACCAGTTATCAGGCTGCCTTACCCGGTATTCGGTAAGGCCGGTAGAGCCTTATTATTATTATTGCTATCTGTATAGCCCTGACCTGTGTCAAACTATCTTACTGCTGCTTGTAGAGTTTAGACCCGTGTAGGGCCTTGTTGCGCTTTATCTTGTCTAATAAAGCTTTTCTATTTTATCCTACCAAATTGTCTGAGTGTTCAATAAAACCGTGACACCTTGTCAGTCATTATAAGCATTGTCACCACTTCCAAGTCCAGCCCCCACCCAGTCACATGCACTTGTTTTGAGTAGCCAACAACACGGGCCATCCATATTCAAAACATTAGCTGTGATGAGTGTCACTGCTGCTGTTGGAATTGCAGCACCTTTAACAGCTAGTAATACAGTTGCAGCAACATTTATCCCCACTAGTAGTAGCAGCAGTAGTAGTAGTAGTCCCCCAGGAAACCTTCAGCTAATAATACAATTGCAGCAACATTTATGCCTACTAGTAATAGTAGTAGTAGTAGTACTAGTAGTAGTAGCCCCTTAAGAATCCCTCACTCTATTAAGTCTACAGTATGGAGATACTTCACTCATTATTCAAAATCTAGACATGTTGTTATCTGTTGTCTGTGTAAGAAGCATGTGAGCAGGGAGACGCAGGAGCACATCCTCACTGAGATCTCACCTGGAGTACAGCCATGGGTCTGATTGAGAGACACACTATCAACATGTTGGAGCATCCACATCTAGCAGCAGAAGAAGCACTCCTAAAAGATCTCGGGGCTCTGTGGCACATAATAGAAGAGCAGGTAATGTGTCAGAGAGCATGCCAAGATTTCCCTCACTTGAAATAACACCTATGGCTCCTGCTGGAGAGGGGTTTGACTCTGAGTTTGTTGTTGGACAAGAGCCACAGAGTACCCACACATATCGCCACCACCTCCACCACTTCCACAAGTCATGTTGTTAAAGCAATAAAGCTAGACAGTTGTTCTGCCATGTGCAGACAACCCACACTTACTGAGTTCTTAGGAAGGAGTCAAAAACTTTGCAAAAACAATCCAAAAGTACACCTGTGGCATGGCAAAGTTGCCAAAATATAGGCAGTTGACATACTGGCATATCCTTTTTTAGAAAACAGAGATTTTAATGAACAGATGTTATTTTTCAAGGATGGCTGTGCAAACATTGTACATGCAGGTGGCGAATGAGGTGGGGAAAGGGCTAGAATCCTCATATGGAAAGAAAATTCAAATGACAACAGACATGTGGAGTGGGCAAAGTACACAATATATGACCTTCACTGCTCACCGGGTTTCCCTCCCAACAGTGGGTAACAATAACTTGCAGCATCAGATCACAGCCAGTAATCTTGCCTCTGGTTCTGGCAGTATTATAAGCATGCTATTTTGTGCATGCAGAGTTTCTGAGAGACAATCCCACAAAGCCATAGATGTGCTAAATAAACTAGAGCTGGCGACAGAGGAGGAATGGCTTGTAGCCCCTCTCCTTAAATGTGTCTGCTGATAATGATTCTGCCTTGAGACTAGGTGATAGGGTGAATATATCCTGCTTTGCCCATGTCCTAAATTTAGCTGTGACTAGATTATTCTGAGAATCCAAAACTCTCAAAGAGATGCTGTACATTGCATGCAAAATCTGTGCACATTTAGCTGCTCTTACAGTTCTCGTGAATTATATTCCATACAAGAGCTTAACAACCTGCCCCATCACCATCTGAAAATAGAGGTCCTTGCTAGGTGGAATTCAACATTGTACATGCGAGAGCATTTGCACAAGCATAATAAGGCCATTAGGGAGTATATAATGCACAACTGGAAGGCTTTGGAGGGAACATCTTTTTCAGCTAGGCAATGACAACCATGTGAACTGATGAAACCTTTTTGAGGATGCCATCTTGCTGGTTAGTTGTGTAAGGGCAGGGATTAGCGAGATTCTTCCATTGATATATTTAAAAATTGAGGAGCATGGCTAATGAATCTTACCATAATGACATGAACCAGCTAGTAAATGCCATGTTAGCATGCTTTGAGCAAGATCCGCTTGTAGTATCCATTAAAACCAATGAGGAATATATTCTTGCTGCTTTGCTGGCCCCCCTTTAAACATAACATTTCTGAATTTCTGCCAAGACTCAATCAGCAGCATTTCCCCGAGTAACTGGATTCTGTGAAAGAATATAAAGATATGCTAATAGACATAGTGGAGGACTGCATTGTGGAGGATGAGCGAAAGAAGGTTACATGCCCAAAAAAGAGCAGAAATCATTCTGAAAAAGAAGCAAGTAAAGGGTTTCTATCATCAACAGCAGCAACAACATCAGCAAGAATATCTCAAAATATTTCAGAACACGTCATCATCTTTGCAGAAAGCAACTCGTGTGCCTCAGAGGCAGCAATCTAACATTTGTGGTGGTGACACATCACTTTGGAATCTGCTCCCAGATTATGGGTTGGAAACTGATACACACGAGCACTGTGTAGCTTCTAGAAATGGTCCTACTGCATGTGAGATGGTTATAGCATATCTTCAGAATAGCTATGTACTATCCTTAATGATGACTCCAGTGACTATTGGCAAACAAAACAGTGTGAGTGGCCTCCACTGAGTACTGCCATTGAAACCCTTAGTTGTCCATTAGCAAACATGAAGTCTGGGAGGGTTTTCAGGGCTGCTGGTTGATGACGACTATCAAGCAGCAGGTTTGAGAGACTTATACCTCTAAAAATGAATTAGCATCAAATGCAATCTGAGTAGTGGGTAGCAAAAGTGGACAAAACCACACAAGAAAGGGAAACCCATGGCACATGTACTATTAATAGCAGTGCTGAGCATAAGGAGCAGCAGCTAGGATTTGAAGGGTTGCTACCATCAGTTGGGACCACTGCTATGGTTAATGATTGACAATAATCTGATAATAATGCAAGCTTAAATTGGATTCAAAGATTATAATGAGAATAATTTATCTAGCATTCATTCCTATGAATTATGATAATATATATAAATATTATATATTTATTTTCTATCTCTTTTTTATCTCTTTAAAAAATATTAGTCAGCATAGCAGCAAACTAATAGAATAGAAAAGTCTGAAAAATTATTTTTAAGCCTCCAGCTTGTAAAAAACAAAACTTGAAAAAATACATTTTATACCCTACTGGCTTAGTGTCAGCAGTACTAGATGGTGGTCACAAATGCCACTAGTGTAATTCTGGAATTTTCTGCTGAATTCCTGCTGAGTCGTTTAAGCATCGAAAGTATTAGGCTGCTGTATGGAACTGGGATCATCAGCAGTGATATGTGACAGATGGTGGTACAATGATGCTTCCACTTGCCTCTAGCCCTACTGCTGCCGAGGCTGCAGCAATAACAAGCTCCCACACCACTTCAGGTGCATCTAGAAAGAAGAAATAGGCCAATTATGCTTCTCCTCCTGCATCTTGTTTAAAATCCTGGGTGTGCAGGAATATTATTTTTTCCCTCCAGAGTAGGAAGAAACTGTGCCATATCGTCAGCAACTGCAATGTGCAAAGTGTATGTAACAAAACATTGTGAAATAGGGGAAGAACTGGGAAGTATCACAAGTACTGGCAAATCTGCTCTCATATTAAGTGACAGGAACAACTGCAACCAACCACCCTGATGCTTAAGTTAGCATGTTAAGCCATCTCCCAAAAATCAAGTACTGTGCTCTCACTATGATCTTTATCTGCTCCACTAAGGTCATCTGATGTCAGGAAAACTTAATAAAAATAATAATCCTCCCTACCCTCAGCTTAGCATATTCAGTGGGATGGAATGTCTGCAGACACTCTGTGATACCCTGCATTCGGTTGCTCTCTGCCACATTGGAGGTAACAGAGGCAATGGTGGAATGCCAGAGGAGGAGGCGTACCCTAAGGGTTCCAGGGAGAGGACAGTGGGTACATTTTCCCTTAACCTGGACCCTAGGATTAGAAGAAAATGCAGGTGCTATGCTCATCATCAAACTTCCAGGCTGGATTTCTCCTATCTTCTTCTGGGATTTTCTTTATGCCCTTCAATTTCAATTTTTGGCATTTGGCTTTCACACACTTAACATAAACTTTGTTTTGTCTATATTATTTGTGCATATTTGCCAAGATGTATCCCCTCCTTTCCCTTTCTTACTTCCTTATCACACATATTGCATAGAACAGTCACTGATGATTGCAATGTACCTGCGCCAAGGGAAAAATATTCATACACACATGATTTTATTGAGGGAAGAGGTTAAGAAAAATGGTCTTATTCTTCTTCTCCAGAATCACCTTCAGTGGCTGGGGCACGTGATGCTGCTGCCTCAGCATCAGCAATAGATCCAGGAGTAGTGGTGGAAAGTGGTGGCAAGTCCCATGTCACTGGTTTCTGAACTCAATCCCATGGTTGTTATGGTGGTCTGTGGCACACTAGCTTGCTCATCATCATCATCCTACAGCTGAGACATATAAGTGTCTATCTCTGATGACTCGGCAGCAGGAATTACGGCAGCACCAAACTCCAGAATATCACTGCTGGTGGTGGTACTGATGATGCTTATCCCCCACTGCATCTGTTTCTCCTTATCACTTTATGCCAAAAATGTTCTCATACTCTCCTTTAATATAGTTCCCCACATCCCAAAGGACGATGTCTAGGGACTGGGGTACATCAGGTCAGGAGAATGTGGGCTCCCTTTGCCTCTGGTGCTGCTGACTTCTTCATCCACCCCTGTATCAGCATCAGCAGCATAGTCAATACAGTTTCTCTTTTTGCTGCTGGTCATAATGCTAGCCACTCCAGAACTCCAAACAACTTTATTTTTATTTTAACTTTTATTTTGTTATTTCTCTCACTGTCTCTCTCTCTCTCTCTCTGCCTGCTTTCACTTTCTTTTGCTCCTAAACTACACCATTCTGAATTGTGGAAAGTTCTTGGTTTTTATAGTATGGGGGCAGGATGTTTTTCCACCACAAGTGGGAAGTGGAACCATTCTCTCGAGGAAATCTGTGTAAAATGGCAGCAAATCTCTAGAATTTCTGTGGGAAAACCATGTATTTTTTGTGAAAATTCCCACTTGAACAAAAGGGGACTTTTCACCCATTCCTCCTCAGAAATAAAGTAAAATAAGTATTGCCTGTATCACTGTATAGCAGGAGGCAGTCACATCCAGGTTAAAGAGTCAAGGAGCATAGTACCCATGTGGTTGGCCTTAGGTTAAGAAGGGTTCTTTATATGTAGTTGGGGTTTTGTGGCCATGTTGCTTAAGTAGGACTAGCGCCTCCTTAAAAACACAGCTCATTTCTATTCACGAGTACAAAGAATTCAAATGCTTGTCATGAACCAAGTGAAGCACATCGACCCGATTAAAAGAAACAGCCTCAGGACAAATTAGGCTAAACCTGCATAGGTGACGCTTTCAGCTGCAGCTGCTCTGCTGAGACTTAACCATTTGCTGACTTTCAAAGAGTTAAAGGAACTTTTGTGCTAAATGAAATTAGTATTTTAGGAAAGCTCCTGTGTGTTGATGGTCTATATTGTGACAGAACCTATGTAATCATACTTGTCAACATTCATATAACACTTCCAGGGACAATTTAGACAGGCAGTCACATGACAGAGTGTCAATAGGGGTCCATAGTGCAATTTAACACAGGGCCGGGCAACATGGGGCTCTCCAGCTGGGAATTATAGTCTTGAACCGGTGGAGATCATTTGGTTGCCCACCACTGGTGTAACAAGATTCCAGAAGAAATCCTTGTGCAACAGATTTAGAGGCTAATTTATTAGGAAAGTGGAGCAATACCTGGGAAAAACAACTGCAATACACTGACCAAGTAAAATTAATCAAATTCCCATTGATTTAAATGGAGTTCTTAACCCCTTGAATGCTACTAAGGTCTCTTTTCTTGGCAGGGAATCCTTAGATCCTTTATGGGGTATAATAAAGAATCCTATGGATTCTGTGCTTTCATTATTTTATATCTACCCATCACAAGGTCCAGGTGATGGAGAGGAGTGGGTGTGTTATGACAAACTCCCCTGTTGGAAGGTCCCAGTGTCAGACCTACAACCAACATTTTTTATTGACATTTTCATTTACAAATTAATATGTAAATCCCTAAACATTGCTTTAGTGCATTGCCATGAACCTTGCACAGTTACTTAGTGTTAAAGGGACACTAATATGTTCTAATAATAAACTACTCATTAAGAATCAATTCTATATGGATTGTGTCACCAGAATTCATCTTTAATTAAACTAGGGTTTCTATCTGTGGAGGAGGACATCACTCTTTGTCACTGACTCCATGACCCTAAAGTATTTTTTTTCAATAATAGATATACTTCAAGATATCAAGGGGTTCTGATGTCCAGCAACTAGGAATCATGTTTTTCTCTGTGGAAATGATATCCAACTCTAAGTAAATACTCATTTGGAGGACACAGTACACATAGAATATATTTGCATTGGCCACTAAGGTTTTCTGACCAGATTAAAGCGGAAATATTACCCCAAATAAAGTCTTCCCCCAACAATTACCCATCTAGCGATAAGCTTAAAAATAGTAGTATTATCCAGCATAATTACCGCGTTACACACATACACTCTGATTCCCCTGCCTTATGCTACTGTTAGCTATAGATCCACATATCCATTCCAGTATTTTGTATTGTCCAGTGGTATATAGAAATAACATATCCAAGGTTGCTCTTAGTGTCAGGCAAGTATATTTGTAAGAGAAAGATCACTCACCGGGCCTATAGGGCCTTGGAGATCTGGGGCAGCCCCCAACAACACAAGCACAGGCTTTAACAGACTTAAAAACAACAGGAAGGGAGCACTCAATGGATCTGCCAAGCAAGAGACAACCAATCATCAAGGATTTGATAAAAGCATCAATATTTTATTGATATATATAAATAAAAATACTCCATACAAATAACAAAGGAGGTGTTGTAAGGATCAGTTCATGAAACCCGCCTTACGCGTTTCCTGAAAGTCTCACTAAATCATAGGCTAGGTGTGATACAGAATATGCTGTCTTAAATAGTATAAGAAACAGGTGTGTAAGGTTAAAAAAACAAGTAAGAATATAATTGACTGATCATGTGTCAAAAGCATTTCCACGGCAATGGATTCTAACTGAAAAGAACAGAATATCCCATGATTTAATTAATTGTGACCATGCTCTTACGGATGCTCAGTCCATTGTGAAACACCCAATTATGAATAGTAACACCAATGGTCAAAAGGTGAATAGACACATATTAACACATATTGACAAGTATTGACAAATCATGTGTCTAATTCCAAAACTACTTCCAATTCCATATATAGAGTAGTTTTGGAATTAGACACATGATTTGTTAATACTTTTTAATATGTTCCAGACAATTGCATGATATTTCACTCTTTCAAATAGTTAGAATCCATTGCCGTGGAAAGGCACTTGACACGTGATCAGTCCAATTATATTCTTATTTGTTTTTTAACCTTATACACCTGTTTCTTATACAGTTTAAGACAGGATATTCTGTCTCACACCTAGTGTATGATTAAGTGAGACTTTCATGAAACCCGTAAGGTAGGTCGTGCTCATGAACTGATCCTTACACAATCTTCTTAATTATTTGTATGGAGTATTTTTATTTCTATATATCTATAAAATATTGCTGCTTTTATTGAATTCTTGATGACTCGTTGTCTCTTGCTTGGCAGATCTATTGAGCACTTCCTTCCTGTTGTATCCTATTGTTCAATGGTAGTCAGACCCACATATACACTGTCTGATACCCCAGCCTTGTTCCACTGTTCCATTGTTAGCCATAGAATTAAACATAAACTGTCTACTTCCCTAGCCTTGTCCCAGAGGTAGAAAAATAACCACACATACACATTTGACACATAGCCTTTTTCATCTGGTGGCCACAGGACCACACATATACTGTCTGACATTCCAGCTTTCTTCAGCTAGTAGTCATAGAAGACCACATACATTGTCTGATTTCCCAGCCGTGTTTCACTGCTAGCCATTCTCCTGGCACCCACTAAGGTATATCAACCTATATCAGTGGGGTACCATTTTTCTTGTGCTAGCACCAGGTACTGAATATTTCCATGCTGTTGGAAGATTTTAGTATCTCTGCAGTGAATGAAGTGTAGAAAAGTATGAGTTTTTTCCCTATATCACTAATTTCTGGAAAATAGTCATGCACACTAGCCTAGCGGTAGAAAGGCAAGTGACTCCTCATTTGATGTGGCTGGTTGTCTACTTTCCAACATGGTATGCATTTGTCTGTATTTTTCTTCATTTCATAGTTGTTGAAATTATTTTAGTACAGACAAGTCAAATTTGAAAAATGTATGAAAAATGATAGATTGTAGTTTTGTGCTTCTGGATCCATTACAGTATGTCAACCCATACCAGGGAAGTACCATTTTTCTCAGAAGAGCAGTAGTTAATGAATGTAGTAGGAAATTGTGTGGTTTTCAAAGCTTTGAAGGGGATGAAATGTAAAATACCTCTATTTTTCCTAAAGGGTCATTTCTGGAAACCTTTGTTCTGAAAAAACAATATATATAGTTTTCCATATATAACTTGAAAGTCACCTACAGGGATCATTCCTAAACAGCGGTACCTGGCCCACAGGGTATGAATCATTCTCCAAGCCTCTGACACTGAATGTGTTAAAGCTATTGCACCTTCAACAAAGGCCAAGTTCAACCTACTTTTTTGGATACATATTTTGCAAGTGCATAATATATAAAGTCAAATTTCCCATACATTTTATTTTACATTTTTTTTTCATCTTCATCTATTCTTTGAGATGCCCAAATTTCTTTTTTCCAACAGCTTTCTGTCAGGAACTGTGAAAGCAAAGATATTTATACAATGTACCATCCCCTACAACATATAATACTTTTGCCAGTCAATCAAAGAGAGCAAACAGAGCACTCGGCAAAGTAACAGTGTATCACTGCCCTGCTTTCATAGTCCTAATGTAAAACTCCCCTTGAAACATAAATTCTGGGAGATCACTATCAGGTACATAAAAGTGTAAAAAATAGGTGAAAAGTGAAAAAGAATAAAAGTATAGGCAATTGCATACCTGGAAACTCTCTGTATCTGCCCTGGAGACTCAGAGTTTTCAGATTGTCTTACCAGGTCTCCAGGGACAGAGGCTGATGCTCCTGTAGAAGTGATTTTCTTCTCCTTCCCATCCTGTTCTGCCCACTTCCCACCAACTTCCTGTCCACTTTATGACATGATTAAGACCCACCACCCAATTAAGTCACACCCCTTTATGACAAATTGCATTATTGACATCCCCCTGGTCGGCAACACATGAGCCCTCTCTGAGGACTCAAGATGAGGAAGTTCTCGGATATGGCAATTTGACTTTACTTTGTATACACTTAGAGAATATGTAACTAATATAGCAAGTATGTGAGCAGAAGACTGGAGACACGCATACAGACACACATACAGACACACATACAGATGCACACACACACACAGACGCATACATACACACACAAACACAGAGGACACAGACACACACACATACACACACACACACACACAGACACACATACAGACACACACACACACACACACACACATACAAATACACACAGACACACACACAAACACACAGACAAACACACAAACACATACACACACAGACATACACATACACATACACACACACACACACACACACACACACACACAGACGTACACATACATACACACACACACACAGACATACACATACACACACACAAACATACACACTCAAACGTGCACAAAACATTGAGGTTGAGGGAATATGTAATTGTCCACTATGGTGCAGGAGGTTTGCTCCAGATTTCCTTTCCCTTTACCTTCTGCATCCGGCCCCTGCTGCTGGTCAAAGGGCCGTCAAGTCTGTTTGACCTGGCCCAGCTCCTAGCAAAGACATTTGATGTTTGTACTTTTCCAGAACCCTGATATATAACCCTTCAGCGGGTAATTGGAGAACCTATTCAAGTTCTATGTATTGGGAAAGGGTCACAGAGATCATATGGTACTTTGAGCCACACAATATATCACAGAAAAACAATGAGAGTGAGCATGCCCCAGATAAAGTAAATACTGCCTGTACTTGTAACAAAAAGCCATGAATAATAAACGTTTGTGCAATATTAAAGGTACACCAATACCTAAAGTGAAATGGGTTTATACACATGTAGACACATTGTGCTCCATACTGACATATGTATATTATTAATTTACATGCAATCCACTAAGTAAGGTGGTTCTCCAACTCTTTTTAATGGCTGGCCATTTTGTTGTAACTCTTTGAGTGGCAGAGAGTTAACCAACTTATTGCATACCCTTTTGGCACTCAAAAGGTTAAATGAAATCCCTATATAACCCTATCACCCTATTAACCACTTTAGTGGCAGATTGATTGTGTGTGTGCGTGCATGTATGTGTTTATGTTTATATGTGTGTGTACGTGTACGTGTTGTTCTGTGATTAGTAGCTGAAGGTTTTGAAGATTGTAAAGTCACTGGGACTGATCTCAGGTAAACCAACTGCAACATTCCTGTTGATTTAAATAAAGCTTTCAACTACTTGAATTCTACAAAGGATTCCAATGTAAGACCTATATTAAAATCTCAATTTAAATCAATGAAAATATTTATTATCTTTAGTGCATTTGACTGACACCAGAATTGATCCACTTTTTATTAGTACATTAGCCCCACAGTGAGAAATTCCCATACCTATTAGATTTTTCTTATAATAAACACTATAACTAAAGGCAGCCATACACAGGACAATTTTTATTGTAGCCTACCAGCGATCAGATCACTGAGTGATCAAATTGCTGTCATGTTCTGCCCACACACACACCAAATCCAGGCAATCTGCAGTTGGATTGCCTGTTTATCTGTGTGTGTGGGGCTGTATGATCAGGTCTGAACTACCTAATGTCACAGCCCCATACAACAGTTAAGTTTTGTCATGAAAAATGTAAATGTTTCCTTCTGAGTACCATAAGGTCACCCTCACTGCTGGGAAATAGATCTTTTCAGAGTTATTATAGGTTAAATTGTTGTTTTTTTAACCTTAACAATATCCTCTAGTGGCCAGAGTTATTCTTTTGCATTCTTTGCGAAAGGCGAGTTACTGACAAACAGGTCTCCATGGAATAAATGGGCCCCAGTTCTGCCTGGGCTGAAAAGAGTAGTTCTGTGAAGCACCACCAGGCTGATGAAGTCAAATGGTGTAGGATGTGAAGGAGTCCTCAGAGCAAAGATGGATTGTATCATCCAGTAACGAGCCATTGGCTTCTACATCAACTATCAGTGTCAGTGTGGTGGCTGATAAGTGTAATATACTTAACAAGTATGCTCCTTTAGAAATTATTATTTATTCTTTAACTCATTTTGTTAATAACTTAGTTTTATGTAAGAATTGGGGAACTTAACAAAGTGTTTGGAGTAATTTCAGGAGAGAATCTGTTAGTGAGAGCAATATGGCAAATGAGCAATCAGATGCTTCGGTGGCTACAGTTCTTCCTAACAACTCATGACTGGACTCAAAGAGGATAATTAATGAGATCAGGATTACAGCTTCTCAGATTCACAAAGTGTTATGAATAATAATACTATTAGTAGTAATTCAGAAGTGTCACAAATGTGTTTCATAGAGGTGTGTGTGTTGGGACTCCTCTACTTGACATTCATTTGACACATGGAATTAAGAAGATTGGAGAGAAGAGTACCTTGATAAATTGTTATTATTGCCTGCATCAATCCTCTTTGCAAAGAGGGGAACACAGTTCCTTATAGTTTACTAAGGAGAAAAACTTCAAAATAAAAGTTCAGGTTTATTTCAACAGGTATAAAGTGTGATACACATTTATGAAACTTTAGCTGGGCTTGCTTGGTTCAGTTATGATATGTTTATAAAAGAAGCTTTTAGTCCATAAGAAATTGGCATGGTGTATGAAAGATATGTATGTGGATTAGTTTTATGTTACCTCAAAGGGCTTAACCAGGGTTTTGGAAACAGGTGTCATCACTGAATACACATAGGAAAGTAATTTAATTTGTAAATAAAACATGAGTGCTCTATCTATGTGGATGGGCACCCTGCCTTTTGATGTTACAGAAAGTATAATGTTGCTGAGAAACAGCATTCCAGTAAAGACGTTATTCCTGAGAGCATTGACAAGGGAAAGCAGTATTAATTGAGGAGGGATTAGAGATAAGTTTAGAATTCCTGTCTATTCAGGTCCACAATTATTGTGGGTTGAAAATTTGAGGTTGGTGCAGGACACAAAGAAATAGTTTGGGATAGCTTTTAAAAAGAATTAGAGGAAGGTCAAATGGAGGGACCTTCTATCATTTGCCCCATTTTGCACAGTTCATAGTTTTGTCATTAGGGATTGTTCCCAAAAAACAGACTGGGGCATTTAGGTTCATTCACCATTTATCCTTCATTGTTTGATCTTCCTTAAAGGGTCACATTGATATAAGGGATTAATCAGTATCTTGCCTATCTTTTGACTGGACTTTAGAGTTAAGAAGGTGAATGTGTTCTGACTCCTGAAGCATTATTAGCTAAAGCTGATATGAAGTCCACTTTAAGACTGTCTATTAATCTGGATTGATTAAACTCTTTGGGTTCCAATTAAAAGGTAGTGTATGTTATAGTGTATGTTATTTGGCTGTGCTCTTCAATATGGCTATATTGAAGCAGTATCTTCTTTTTTACAATGAGTTATTAGGCAAAAATCTGCTATTGATGGCGTGGTCCATTATTTCCATAATTTTGGGTATATGTGTAGATAATGAGATAATGATTAGCATTTTTAATTTTGGTCTGCACAATGACTGAGATAAGTTTAACTCTACAGTGTCTCGACACTTGACAGTGGGGTGGATTTATATAATAATTGTAATTTTTGAGATGTTTACTGTAGGCTTCATAGTTCCAAGCCTGATAGCAGGGTTGTACTAGAAGTTATATTGATTAGCATTCAATTCATTGCACACCCCTCTGACAGTCAAAAGGTTAAATGATACAAGGCTAACATAATATATAAGGGATTTTGAAAGCTCATTCAAAGAGCCTGTTGTCATACAAATCCGATTGTATTCTAAAATGGACACTAGAATTAATTTTCTAGCCCTGCGACTGTTTAACCCCTTAAAAGGATAGTAATACTTTAATATTACTAATCCCCATAGTGTAGCCATTTAAAAAATAATTCAATTGTCCCCAGTGTCATCTCTCAAACCTTTATCGTTTGAGAGAGAACCGTAAGCAAAGTTCCCCCCTCCCTCCCCCTTCCCTGTAGTCAGCGTTGTACTGACTGCAGGGGAAGTCTGTCATACAACAGGCTTGCGGCTCTGCAGCTGAACCGAAATCGCGTTAGTGAAGAAGAATTATTTCACTGAAACGGTCTTCTACATACGCATAGTTTGCAAGCACATATAGAAGACCGTTTCAGTGAAATAATTTTTTTTTACTAACGCGATCTCGGCTCTGCTGCAGAGCTGCCTGATGAAAAATAAAACCGTATATCCCTGCAGTCAGTACAGTAGTCTACTGTTTATATGATCTCTAATGATATGTAATCCTATATCTGTGAACAAATACATTTGTATAGAATGAGGGATGTGTAGTTTTATAGTGCCATTTCACACAGTACATTGGTGATGTCACCAGTGATGAAAGTTAAGCTTCTGGACTATGGTTCCTTTTACACAGTTGATTATCTCTCGCATCAGTTCACCAAAGTCCAGCAATCTGCAATGTCAGTGAGTTCATGCAGAAATGTGGTAACAATGGAGCAGTGCAGATCTGTCCATCACAACCAATAAATGTGGAAGTGGGTCAGTACTATTCAGCTGGCACTCACGTGTGCTGGTTGTCAGTCAGACCCCCCCTGCTACAGAATCGGTAGGTGAATGAAGAGGAAAGGTAGGTTAAGAACAAGGATAACAAAACCCAATACATTAACTAGCGTCATATATCTCACTTCACAAGGACAACCGTTTCACTCACACTTCTCCATACATGTTGAAAATGGAAACTTCCTGCCAATTAACCTTTTGAGTGCCAGAGAGGTACCCAACGCATTGCGTACCCCTCTGTCACTCAAATATTTAATGACTGTCTCCTACTACTCCAGTAATATACATCAGCTCTGGGATGTCAATTGTCTCTGTCTACAGCTACATGCTTCCTTTGCTGCACTTTATTTTTTTGCACCACCCTTAAAGGGGATCTATCACTCCTTTACAACTTTGGGTAAATAGTTTCCTTATATAGCGAATATGGTTTAAAGTTTATTCATTTTTTTTTTAATGCTTGCTTGCTGATATTAGAAGAATAGATACAGCCCAGCACCTACTTCTGCATAGACTGCTCTTGCCGAAGTTTGCTGCACTGCTTCTGCTCCCTTCCCACTACCCAGTCTCCTCCTATGATGGAGGCTGTCTGTCTGTAAGCAGGAGCTCTCTCATTGGGCAGAAATCGATCTCTGCCAATCAGAGTGCTCCAGCTTACAGACAGACAGCCTCCGTCATCAGAGGAGGCTGGATAGAGAGAGTCAAAGTGGCAGGCTGCGGCAAAGATCAGGTTACAGCAGCGCGGGAAGTAGGCGCGGGGCTGTATTTGTTTGTGTTCTAATTTCTTCAAACAAGTGGTTTAAAAAAAAAAGAATAAACTTTAAAGCATATTTGCTACACAAAGTTGTAAAGTGGTGATAGATCCCCTTTAACCTCTTTACTGCCAGAGGGTTAGGCAACACATTGCTTTGCAATTCACTGCCTACCCCTCTGGCACTCAAAGACTTCATAGTAAACACACAAACAGCCCCTAAGTTGCCATCTACGTCTGCACCAAACAAAATAAAAAATAAAAATACCCACACACACCTTTTACATCCTTGTCAGCCAGCTCAGTTTCCAGCCATTCTGTGTGTCAAACGACAGAAAGATGACACTCCAGCAGTCACCACCAACTCACTGTTCTTGCTCAAATGTATGCTTAGCTGATCTCTTTACTCACACAACATGCTACCTCACAGCATCTCCGCAAGTTTGCACATTATGTTTCCATTAACCCTTTCAGTGCCAGAGGGGTACACAACACATTGCAAAGCAATGCCTTGCATACACCTCTGGCACTCAAATGGTTCATATTTTTTTTACAATATGTTCAAAGCACTGATGTTTCTACTATTTTGTACATTTTCCACACTCTGTTCTACACCCTCCGATTATCTTCTACTAAATACTGCTGAGAGTGTATGCTTACACATCTGATTAACCCTTTCAGTGCCACACTAATTTACACAGCACATCTCTGCCACTAAAAAGGTTCATCTTTCCTGCTTTTCATAAAGTTCACAAGATCTGTATTAACTTACACACCTGGACATATATACACATCTCCATATATTACTCAACAAAAACAGAGGGTTAATGCCATCCCACATTGCTAGTCAATGATAAAAGCCAAGGGCCTTATTTAGCACAATATAGGAGCAAACTTAACTGCACCATAGAGGACAAATGACAATTCCCCAAATAACCATACATTTTAAAGGGACTTTTAACTATTTTAGTACAAAGCAATGTGCTAAAGACTTATCTAGTATTCGAAGGATTAAAAGTCTCTTAAAGGGGATTTTTATTTATCCAAAATGGTGCAACTGGCTTACTCTAGAATTGTTCCAGCTAGCTGAATAAGGTTCATATTCTGCTAATGCCCAGGTAATGTGATGTATGTATAATATCAATATCTTTATAAGTATTTACCTAACTTTGGGCCATATGTTCAAAGGAATAACGACAAAAAATTGTCATATGAATGACAAAAATAAGTAACTGAATGCATGAACGACATATTTTCTATAGAGTATACGACAAAAAACTAGTAAAATCCGTTGTGTACGACACAACTCCAGAATTGACGGGCAAAGGGCGTGGCTAAACTATTCTCCTGTGTCATACAGAGGAAAAGAAAATGTGTCGTAACTAACTTTCAAAAGAAAATTTGTACGTTAAGAAAAAAGTGGAGGGAACGTGTTCTGAATGTGAGAATTTTTGTCTTTAGTTAAGACATTTTTTCTGTTAGTTAAGACATTCTTTAAGACATTTTTGTCCTTAGGACATTTTTTCCAGATATTTTTGTTGTTAGTTAAGACATTTTTGTTGTTGTTACATACAACAGTTTCAGTCAGGACAAACAACATATTTCCATTCATAACAGACACTCTCTGAAAATATTAATGATCCCAATGACACTGTACTTTGAAAAGTTGTTACAAACGACAAAAGCTATTTCACTACTTCTTTGAACATATGGCCCTATGAGATTTTCAGCAAACAGCACATTTGGTAGGTGTCTACCAAAGTTATTTTAGTCCAAGTTTGTGTAATATGTGGCTCTCCAGCTCTAATTTCCAGCTGATCATTGCAAGTCACAGTCCTTGAGCAACAACTTTTCTTGAAGAGGAACTGTCACCTTTCCGAACCCTCCCCTCAGTGAGAGCCTCCTTCTTGAAAGGATTTTCCCTCTGATTCTCCCTGTCTAAGAAGATGGAAGGAGGGGATTTTCTGTAAATGTGAGTAATTAATTATGCGGGCTTTATCAGCCAGGTCATAGAAAAGAGTTCTGCTGATAGATTCTCCAGTTACAAAAACAAAACATTCTAAAACCATTAAAATGATTGGAAAACAAAAGGCTAAATACATAGACAGTTTAAATAGATATGTGTTATTGAGACTAAAAGCTGGTAGGTGACAGATCATGTAGCTTTGCAGCTGTTATTGGACTGCAGTCCCCATCATCTTCAGTTAGTCATTAACATGTACTCATGTACTCTAGTGACAGTAACTGAATGTTGCCACTTTTTATTGATACATTAATCTGGGCATAAGGCTAGCAGGTGAAATTCTCATTTACCAGAAAAAAACATATTCTGTATGCTTATATGCAAGGGAAAAATTAAATCTGTCCTTATGGAAAATGTTGCTTTCAGGAATATGTACATAGTCTTCCCCTTTATAGCTCTCAATAGTCATGGGCATGTGTTTGATCTTTGATAAACTACCAAAGGTTTTGTGAATGATCTCATGCTTGTAGTGTGGATGAGTAACATGAGATATGCTGACTAACTTGCCAGATGATAAATTCTGACCTTTCTGTTACATTTATTTATATTTTATTTAGGAAGTGTTTTATCAACAAGAATACATTGAGATTTCTCTCATTTCCAAGTATGTCCTAGAGAGACTTTACAATACAAAGTTACACATTTTCACACATAGAATCCAAAACAAAAATAGATATACATAAATAAAGAATACATAAAATAACACATTGACTTTTATATGCAGTTACATGTTTTCATATACAAAGAACCAGTTATTTTTAGGTATTTTAAACTGGGAGAAGATCTTAATTTTTTAAGGTAGGTTTTTCTAGATTTCGGAACTCTGTAGCAGAAGGCTGTTCGACTTGTACTTCAGAATGTCAGTGAGTTGCTGTAAGTGCACCAGAGTTACAGGAAGTAAGGAGAGCTAGCGTGAGAATACTGTTTATGTTGTCGTGGTAGCTTTCCAGGGAAGTGTTTATAAACTAGGCAAGCATACCTCCCAACATTTCAAATTGCCAAAGAGGGACACTTGTGTTTTAGAGGGTGTTGCTGGGGGCGTGGCTGGTGGGCAGGGCATTACTGGGAATTTTTAGGCTATTTCATGACCTTTTGATACCACCTTGTGTATCCTAATAAATGACTTATAAAAAGACCAAAGGATTTTATTTATGCAGACTAATTTATAAACTCATATACTGGCGTTTAAACAAACAGTAACGTGAGTTTTATTGCTGTAGAACAATGTGATACATTTCTATATACACACAACAATCTGATCTCCTAAAACAGACATCAGAGTGGGAAAGAGGGGCAGAGGGATTTGGTCTAAAAGAGGGACTGCCCCTCCTAAAGAGAGACACTTGGGAGGTATGGCCAAGTAAAGTGAAGGGTACATCTGGATTTAAGTCAGGGAAGACCTGGCAACTTGTGGCCTGGGGTGGCTAATATTGTTCCAGCCCACTTTCCCACTCCACCTCTTTTGTTCATTTTAAAATTGGCATTAAGGTTGTGAAGTAAGGCAACTGATGCCAAGTAGCTTACAGTTTAAATTGGTGTACACTAGTAATACCATAGCGTTAACAATGGAAATGTGTTATTCTACTAATGTAGCTCCATATGGAGTGTAGCTCTGTGGTATCATTTGTGTAGCTTCATTTCAGTTGTAAGCTCTGAATTATCACTATTGTAGCTCCATTTACAGCAACAGACAGGAGATTGAGTGAGGTCATGGGGCAATTCCCCCCCACCCCCACCTCTCGTACCATCCCTCCCTTGTTTCAAGTCAATTTAGTTATTTAAACATAGCACAATGATGAGTAGTGTAATTATATTGGAGGACAAATCAGCATAAAAATTATACAGAGTGTTGAGCTTACAAAAAAGAATTGTGGCACAGATGATTGGCATTAATAACTGTTTTTACAATACATTTTCTTACCAGGGGCCTTAGGATTTGTTTCTGAAAAGAGTGCTGCTTTAGGACAACGTTTGAATTTTATCAAAATGATACATTACCCAGCCCCCAAGCTCACATTGTTGCCTGGTACAGAATATATTGTTAAACTAGAAACATAAAAACCAAAAATATTTTAACTCCTTTGACACTAGAGAGGCCTCCAATGATGTGCATTGCAATACACTGGAGACCTTTCTAGCATCCAAATAGACATTTACAAAGATAGTGAGTTGTGGTGGTGGTACTTCACCAGCTGCTGTGTACTTTATTCTCTTGGGAGAGAAAGAGAAATATACTGAAATGTGGACACTAGCTACTAGTGTCTAGAGACAGACAGGAAAAGAGTGGGAGCTGTAATTCCTTTATTTAAGGAGTATTGGTGCATGTGGGTGTGATTTGTATACAGTTATACTGACAATAACAGGGACAGTTCAGAAATATGTTGGAGCTCTCTCTATGGATTAAATAATGGCTTAAAAAGGGGTATAAAACTGGTGAAAAGACACTGATATTACTCTGGGTACACTCACAATTCAGAATGTGGGAATGGCCAGCACAGTTGAGATGCAACTCAAAATTTGGAGCTCTAAACAGTTGCCTATTCTGCCTGTTGGGAAATGTGGCCCTGAATGGGGTAAATGTACAACTTCACCAGTATAGCTGTACTGACATTAGTGCAAAATGGTCTATGTAGTACATACCGAGGAACACTCTCTACCAGCATTAGGGCAGCAAGCCCAGTAGATTTGGGGAATGACATTAAATATTATCTCTATGCCTTGTTTAGTGCATAAGTGAAAACAAGGCATTGATGAAAGGATTGCTCAGAATTACACAAAGACTATCCCACTCTCCCCCATTTGGTGCAACTGGTGATAAGGGGAGGAATTCTGGCATATCAAACTTTATAATTTAATAAATCAATCCCAGCTGTGATTTAACATAACATCACTATTGTATATTCACACCAAAGAGTCAAAAATCTAGGTGTCTTTTTTGTTAAACCCTTAGATACTGAAGGTATCTTCATTACTTATCATCCCTATGTTAGCATAGGTACCCTTTAAAGAGCAACTATCATCAGATAGTTGACTTATTGGCAGATCTCCTCCCCTAGGGGCAGATCTGCCTGTTTAATCAAGACTGCATTTTGAGCTGCAGAGCTCCAACAGGGGAGCAGAATGGGGGTTCTGAAAGGAGACTCCTGATACTCCCCTGGTTTATCTCTGCTTCATTGCACAGGACAATTTCCTGTTTTGCACAGTGCTGTTACCCAAACACCCTTTGTATCAGGCTTGAAAGCCTCACACAGCCTGTCTATGGGAAAATCACACAAAACCCAGGAGTTTGTATACAAGAGTCAAAGTTTGAGTTTCAGCCAACGAGGAAAGTGTTCTGACCGTCTAAACAGCTGATAGGAGCCATTTTGAGGCTGCACAGATCACCCCCAGGTTTTTCACTAAGTCTGCTCCCATTGGCACAGACAGAAAAATGCGATAATTGCCCTTATGAACATATGAAAAGTGGAACAATTTGGGGGCAATCCAACTGCACCATATGGAACAAATACAAATTCCCACTGATTTTAACCCCTAGAATTGTAGAGAGGTCTTCAATGCCTTATTTATAATGCTTACGGGACCCCTCTATCATTCAAGGAAAAAAAAGTCCCATTTAAATCAGAGGCCATTTTTACCTGTCCCGCCTAATGCAAATGGTTTGTCCCATTATTTCATCACTTTTCTTTTGTGCATAATGACCTGAGTCTCCGCTCTACCTTTCTTAGAGGACTATATTTTAGGTAACTATGGGTCTTCAGGAAGCAAAATCAGGTGTAATTCTGGAACAAACCAAATATATATGGTATGCTCCAGAAATCCACTGATTTTGTTTGATGACTTTGGCCCTGTGTGCCATATTCTTTAAGTGCAACTGTGAGACAATCCAACTGCATGAAAGTGGAAGAATTAAAATAAACAATGATTTAACCTTTGAGTGCCAGATGGGTATGCATTGTATTACGAAACAATGCACTGAGCAACCCTCTGGCATTCGAAGGGTTAAATGAGGCTTTTAAATCCTTCTAGCATTGGGTTACAAGCTGTTATTAAATCAGGAATTTTGGGAAGTTTTATTTGCTACCCAGGGGTCTAACTATAGGGGGTGCAGAGGGTTCAGCTGTGAAAGGGCCCAGCCCACTGAATGCAAGTGGGATATGCAACACATTGCAAAGCAATGCATTCTTTACCCCTCTGGGACTCAAAGGGTATATAGGGCCCAACGGCCCCAAACCCAATTAGGTTCCAGTTATGCACTTGGAGAATATTACTAATTTAGGGGGGCCCAAAAAACATATTTGCACCAGGGCCCTCCCACAACAAGTTTCTCTACTGCTCCCTACATTGTAGTTCATTTGCTCCAGAATTACACCTTATTGAGTACTGAATTGAATACAGAATTGCATCTTATTGAGTACTGTATTGAATACAGAACTGCACCTTATTGAACGCTGCATGGAATACAGAAGTACACCTTATTGAGTACTGAATTGAATACAGAATTGCAACTTATTGAGTACTGCATTGAATACAGAATTGCACCTTATTGAGTACTGAATTGAATACAGAATTGCACCTTATTGAACACTGCATGGAATACAGAATTACACCTTATTGAGTGCTGAACTGAATACAGAATTGTACCTTACTGAGTACTGAATTGAATACAGAATTGCATCTTATTGAGTACTGAATTGAATACAGAATTGCACATTATTGAACACTGCATGGAATAGAGAATTGCAACTTATTCAGTACTGAACTGAATACAGAGTTGCACCTTATTGAACACTGCATGGAATACAGAATTACACCTTACTGAGTACTGAATTGAATACAGAACTGCACCTTATTGAACAATGCATGGAATACAGAATTACACCTTATTGAGTACTGAACTGAATACAGAATTGCAACTTATTGAGTACTGAATTGAATACAGAATTGCACCTTATTGAACACTGCATGGAATACAGAATTACACCTTATTGAGTACTGAACTGAATACAGAATTGCATCTTATTGAGAACTGAATTGAATACAGAATTGCATGTTATTGAGCACTGCATGGAATAGAGAATTACACCTTATTGAGTACTGAATTGAATACAGAATTGCACCTTATTGAACACTGCATGGAATACAGAATTACACCTTATTGAGTACTGAATTGAATACAGAATTACAGCTTATTGAGTACTGAACTGAATACAGAATTTCACCTTATTGAACACTGCATAGAATACAGAATTATACCTTACTGAGTACTGAACTGAATACAGAATTGCACCTTATTGAGTACTGAATTGAATACAGAATTGCATCTTATTGAGTACTGAATTGAATACAGAATTGCACCTTATTGAACACTACATGGAACACAGAATTACACCTTATTGAGTACTGAATTGAATACAGAATTGCATCTTACTGAGTACTGAATTGAATCCAGAATTGCACCTTATTGAACACTGCATGGAATACAGAATTACACCTTATTGAGTACTGAACTGAATACAGAATTACAGCTTATTGAGTACTAAATTGAATACAGAATTGCACCTTTTTGAACACTGCATGGAATACAGAACTACAGCTTATTGAGTACTGAATTGAATACAGAATTGCACCTTATTGAACACTGCATAGAATACAGAATTACAGCTTACTGAATACTGCCCTTTGTGAATTGTGTCTGTTTTCTGCTAATGAAAGCATGGTACTCTGTGATGCTTTATGGTAGAGCTTTTTTCCTAGAACCCCAGTGAAATTTACAATCAATTAATTTTTATATTGAAAATCCAAACTGTTCATTGCTCACATCAATCTAGTAAGATAGATAATGCCTATGGAAATTTAGGGCTCGATTCAATAACCACCGGTATAACACACAGTAGGGCAAAAATTAACACCGAACGGTACACACACAGTGATACTGTTGGAATTCAGTTGCTGTGCCATCATGAACCAAGACAAGCGATGGCCCGCAGAACCTGACTTGTGGCCCAACATTCATTGTTGTTTTTTTATTCCAATAACTCACACTAAATAGTGTGAAAAATGGGAACATCAAAGGAAACTAACTAACACTCAGTGTTTAACACAGTGCCAAACACAGAGAACGAGCTAAAAAAATACAAACACACTCCCAAACACTAACCTTCCCCTTGGCCCTACACTAATCATAATATTAAATATAAAGTGTACCAATACTAACCCTAACGCTATCCTATCACCCATAGCTGTAACACTTACCTGTAATCCTGACGTCCAGCTGGGTCTTCTGTGCCATGGTCTTCCTCTTTAATTCTTCTTCTATAATCTTCTATCTTCTTCATCTGTGCTGTTCTTTGGTCTTCTTCTTTAACCCCTTAAGGACCCATGACCTGTTAGGACCATCATGGGCAAACTTGTGTTAAGGACCCATGATGGTCCTGGCACGTCATGGAATTCAGAAGACCTTGTGCGACTACATACCTCTCTGGGACCCCTGAATCCATTCTGCAAAAAAAAAGCTCTGTTGTCCTTAGCTGCCGGCCACACAGAAGGTAGTTAAGGGGTTAAACTTATTGTTGCCCCTGAAAAAAATATTTTGTTATTAAAATGAATTCTTGCATGAAAGGTATGCTGCTGCTGCTGCTGCCTTTTATATGGCCAGTTCCCATTGGTTGGGATGTGGGGTTATGCAGGGCACGGAATGTGCCCTGAAGTGATCACACCTCCCAGCCAATAAGATGGTGTGGTTACTGCAGGGCACAGTCCATGCCTTATGTAACCCCACATTCCAACCAATTGGAGCATGGGAACCATTTTGAACATGGACTGGCCATCCAAAAGGCAGTGGTGGCAGCTTAACTTTAATGCAAGAATTCATTTTAATAACAACTTTTTGTTTGGAGGTGCAACAATAAGTTTAAAGAAGAAGACCAAAGAAAGACGATGACAGATGAAGAAGAAAGAGGAAAATAGATGATTACAAAAGAAGAACTGAAGAGGAAGTCCAGGGTGAAGAGGACCCAGCTGGACATCTGATTTACAGGTAAGTGTGAATGCTAACTGGATGGTGTTAGCTTTGTGGGGATTGTCCCTTTGAGTGCCAGTGTGGTATGCAATGTGTTGCATACCCCATTGGCACTCAAAGGTTTTTTTTTCTTTACTTTACACACACATGTGTTTGGTACATTGGATGTACTGATACAGGGCTTAGGGCCCCATATTAATACATCCAGGGGTTACTAGTGTAGGGATAACTACTTCTGCATTTATTTATTTATTTATTTTTACAGATATTCTCAGTAGTAATGCTTGGTGCTAAAAGTGAGTCCCTTAATGCGTGTTACTAATCACCACATTTAATTGAATGGCATTTTGATATACTTTGTCATTGCTTTCAATGGGCATAAATTTAGCGCCTGTGGTGCATTTTTACCGGTCGGTAGTGTATCAAAGCACATGTAATACAATACCTGACTGTGACTTGAAGAGTTTTTTTTTAAACAGTGGTTATTGAATTGAGCCCTTAGAGAGTCTGAGTGGGAAATACAAATCAAATAGAAAATAGAGCAGGTGAAAACCTTGTATTTTATGCAGTCTGACACAGATACAGTACAGAAAATGACCCTTATATAAACATAAATAAGATGAAAATATATTGCACACTTCCCATTAAGAGAAATATTTGAGTCTGTAAGGGCTCTTTCACATTGGAAACTTTGTAGTGTGACATTTTGTAGCATCACTTTTATGCAGTGTGACTCTTCTGCCGCTGAAAATGATGATGCAATTGTAGTGCTACACTGCAGCAAGATTTTCCATCATCACATTCTCTCCATATAAACAAAAGTGGCAACATTGCAAAGAAAAACTATCTGTGACTCTAATGCAATTTTAATCTGATTACATTGATCACCATAATACTAATTTGAAGCTGCATTATCTCAGTGTCAGGGGGAAAGGTGCAGCATGCCTCATGCCTCATTTGTCTGCAACATGCTCAGTGTATGTTGGCCGTGTCAAATACCCCATAGGACACAGTCATTGACAACAACTGGTTTTATGCAATACAGTATTACAGAGCTTCATGGTGAAATTTAAAACAAAGATCCCCCTTTATTTCAGCATTACAGCTAGGCTGACCATATGTACCGTTTTGAACGGGGCAGTCCCGTTTTTTTAATGTTTCAGGACCGTCCTGTCGTTTTCTCATTTTGTCCCGTTTTTATTAGCTGCGCAGAAGCGTCGTGGCAAAGCGTTGCGCAAGCATAGCGACAATGATCTATAAAAGTATGATGATGGAGTTGGACGGCTAGATGTGCCCTGGGCCGCCTCCCTCTCTAGACTCTATCATTTTCTCCTTCCCTGGCTTCCTAGTGTAGATTTTGTCTCACTGCAGCCAATGAGAGGAGTGCTTGATACTCCTCCTCTTTCATTGGTTATGGCTGTTCTGAGGCACGGCGCTGTTGTGTTACCTGAGAGGAACAGACGTCACCAGGCATTCGGCATTCAGGCATTGCGCACGTCAAGTCACAAGGAGGAGGCCAGCCAGCTGCAGAATCAGGAGTGCTCCGAGTGTGGACTCGACTCAGTCTCAGGTCGGTGGACACTGGGTGTGGACACAGGGTGTGGAGGTGGACACAGGGTGGGCAGGGTGTGGAGGTGGACACAATTTGGAAGTGGACACAGGGTGTGGTGGTGGACACAGGTTGTGTCCACACAATGTGTGGAGGTGGACACAGGTTGTGTCCACATAATATGTGGAGGTGGACACAGAGTGTGGACACAGGGTATGGAGGTGGACACAGAGTGTGGACACAATGTGTGGAGGTGGACACAGGGTGGGCAGGGTGTGGAGGTGGACACAATGTGGAAGTGGACACATGGTGTGGATGCAGGGTGTGGAGGTGGACACAGGGTGTGGACACACAATGTGTGGAGGTGGACACAGGGTGTGGAGGTGGACACAGGGTGTGGGGTGGACACAGGGTGGGCAGGGTGTGGAGGTGGACACAGTGTGGAGGTGGACACAGGGTTGACAGGATGTGGAGGTGGACACATGGTGTGGACACAGGGTGTGGAGGTGGACACAGAGTGTGGACACAAGGTGTGGAGGTGGACACAGGGTGTGGCGGTGGAGGCAATATGGGAGCAAGAGGTATTCAATATAATCAGAACTTCGTCACACTAGTGGTTTTACTGTACACATTGATTACCATGAGTCATAACGGTCCAAAACTCAATGGTAATTTTCATGATAAATAAAATACGGGATTTTACATAACCCCGTCCCGTTTTTTGCTCAAGGAAATATGGTCAGCCTAATTACAGCACAATACAGGTCTGTACTGTAGCTTGAAGCAAGCAGGAAAAATCACTCTGTTTATACATAAACAGTGTGGGATAGACCTAAACTGCAGTAATAGTTTCCTTTCAACACAAAATTATTATTGGCTTCACTGTTATCCTTTAGGGGGTAGATGGATTATGCACTGCATTGCTCTGCATTGTGCTGCACACACTCTGGCAGTCAGAGGGTTAAAGACGTAGTAAACAAATACTATGAAAAAAATATATACAACTATATATAAAATTATAACATGGTGGACCTTTTCTTTTTAATCAACATGCTGACTAGTGTCCAAAAGGCATTTCTTTAATGGTCTCTATGGGAGAGCATGAGTCACTGACTATGGATCCCCAATAGTAAGTAGCATGAACAGCACCACCTGGTGACCAGAAAAAAAATCTGAGTTGTAATAACATTTGACTTAACCTTTTGAGTGCCAGAAGGGTACACAACGCATTGCTTTGCAATATGCTGCATGCCCCTCTGGCACTCAAAGGGTTAAAAGTAGCCCATCAGTGAAAGTACCCTTGGTTTACTTAGTAGGAAAAGCACTACAGCAATTTTTTTCATTAATAAAACTTTACTGGTCTTTGAAATTAGATTTATCAAGTGATCTTGTGGCAGAAAGCCCTGTGATGTCACATCACAGTAATGACATGGAATAGAGGGCCCATGGCTCTAGGTTCATAGGTAGTCTAAAATGTACTGCCAGTAATAAAGGTGGCACTAGCTGTGCAATAATATGTAATGTTATCCTAATGTGACAATATACTAGATATTTAACTGTTTGAGTGTCAGAGAGGTATCCAATGCATTGTGTTGCAATGCATTGGATACCTATCTGGAAATCAGTGTGTTTGCAGGAATGGTCTTTCCAGCTGTTATTGGACCACAATTGCCATCATTGTCGGTCTGTCATTAGGCAGCTGAGGATGATCAGAACTGTAGTTCACCAACAGCTGAATGGATGCAGGTTTCCCAAGCACCAGAACTGCAAGCAAGGAAACAGGAGGAATAAGCAGATTGATTTCCCATAACAATGATTTATTTTTGATTGTATTGTGCTGGGACTGTGATTTCAATTTCGTTTGTTTCAGATGGCCATAATTTATACTTGAAAATAATGTACTTCCAAAATAAGAAAGGCGTAATTAATTAAATTCAACCCATAGTCTGCTTTAACCCTTTGAGTCACAGAGGAGTATGCAATGCATTGCAAAGCAATGCATTGTGTACCCCTCTGGCACTCGGAGGGTTAACCACTGTTTTTTATTAAAGTAATAGTAATACTTAAAATTAATTTTATTTTATATTGTAGCCATGAAAAAAAACATTAAAAACAATATAGGTCTTATCTCTCAAACCTTTATGGTTTGAAAGATATTGGCACGTAAAGTTCCCCCCGCTGGCTGTTTCAGCCAAGTCTGCCATATAGCTGACAGACTTGGAATCTGTTCCACAGATCAGCCGGCGGCTCTTTAGCAGAGCCGAGATCGTAAGATATAAAAATAACTATTTCAATGGAAGGGTCTACAAAGTGTGCTTGCAAACCAGGCACACTTTGTAGACTATTCCAGTTAAGTAGTTGTTTTTATATCTTGCAATCTCGGCTCTGCTGAAGAGCCGCAGCCTGTCTGTGGATCGGATTCCAAATCTGGCAGCTAGAACGCTGACATCAGCAAGGGGGAAACTTTACTTGCGAATATCTCTCAAACCATAATGTTTTTTTCATGGCTACAATATAAAATAACATTAATTTTCAATGTCAATAATAGTTTATTGAATTTTATAACACGTTTACAAGAGAAAATGATCAAAGAAAGGGAAAGGGCCAGCAGGTGATACGGAAATGAAATAGGAAGGGAGGGGAAGAGGGAACAATGCCAATAAAATACACAGTCATATAAAATCACAGTCATATAAAATCACATGTCTAAAGAAAAGTACACCCACCAATGAATCAGGTAACTCAGTATACTCAGGATGGAAGAGGCCGATTCGGGGGGGAGGGAGCACCACTTCAAGGTACTAATCGGGGAAACTCCGGTCCCTCCAGGAACAACATCCAAGGCATCCAAATCTCAGTATATCGAGCTATGTCTTCCGGGGAGGAAGAATCTAAATCTGCCGTTGATCTGAGCTCCTCGACCCTCTCCACCCAGATAGAAAGAGCAGGGGGAATCTGCCTTTTCCAGTACAGTGCTATCAAACCATCAGCTGCCACTAACAATTGGGGAGGCAACGATTTCCTATACCTAGAAGGACTCAACAGAGTGTGGTGAAGGAGGAGATGCTCAGGCCTGAAGGCAGGGGGATTATGCAAGAGATGCTGAATGACCTTATAAATTGCTCTCCAGTAGGGGACAATCAACGGGCAAAATAACATTAATTTTAAGTATTACTATAACTTTAAGTGCAATCCTCCTTTTCTTGAAAAGCACCAAGGCACATCTCATGCCGGTGTCCATTTTCTTTTCTAGAATGTATCACTGATACAGGCTGAGAAAATTAGGTATCAAGATGCAGGGTCTGAACTACCATTAATGCAGCAAGTGCAAATCACCAGGACCCAGTCCACTTTAGGGGCCAATTAAAAAGCAGAAAATAGAAAATATTTTAGTTTTTCAGTAGTTTATAGTGAACAGGGACCTCAAAAATGATTTTGCATCAGGGATTTCATTCATCATATCTTCCACTGTGTAGGTGGCAGAAGTTTCTACAGAGAAATCCTTCTAGTAATAAGGTGCCTGAATTCTCGCTAATGTGAAAATAGGTACCATAGAATAACATAGTAATTGGAAAGATTTGTGTCAGTGCATACTCTCACACGAGTATGATCACAAAGCCATGTAATGTAACCTCAAATGAGTAATAAAGCATTGACTTTTATTCAGCGTAAATAACCGGTTCATATGCACAGTGCTAAAACTGGAAACATGTGGGGCAAACCAGCTGCACCATAAGGATTATATATAAATCCCCATTGATATTTCCTCCATTAAATGGCAACTATCACCCAGCATTGTCCCATCTGCAAATTTGCTCCCTAGGGAGCAGGCTTCTCAATGAATCCAGAACCAGGGGCATAAATACAGGGGTCACAGTTTTGACTGGGCCCTGTGTCCCCTTACACTGAGAACAAGTTCTCATCTTGGCTGGTAGGCACTGATATCATCAGACACAGCCAATAAGATAAGAATAGTATCGGTGAGCTCTTCTCTTTTCTCTTTAATGCTTTAAGTACCAGATACGTGTTCAAGGCATTGCAAAGCATGATTACATAGAAACATAGAATTTAACAACAGATAAGAACCATTCAGCCCATCTAGTCTGCCCGTGATTCAGACTTGCTCTGGGACTTTAAATATGGTCTTTGTTGGCATATTATTCAGACTTGCTCCAGATCATGTTGGTGTGAGGGGGGACCAACCTCAGATTTCACCACAGGGCCCCAGAGGTTCTAGATAGTCTTTGGGCCAGGGTTGCATTGTGAGGCTCAGGAGAGCACAACTGGGGTCTGAATAGAGATTCCAGATGTCCCCACGGGAAAAAAATCTTACAGTTCAGTTTTCTGTCCTACACAATGTAGGCCACCATGGTCTTCTGTATCTGAAAGCTCAACACAGTGTGTTTATGGGAACTGGGAATGCAACTCAAGAGTTTGTGTCTGAGAAACATACAATTTCATGGCAGACAAGAACCAACTTGCCCAAACACTCTGCATATTTTCTTATTAAAATACACAGTCTTATATACTTCACAAAAAAGACATATCTTGCCAGACATTTTTAATTCCCTTACAATATTAGCCCCTGCCACATCTGCTGGGAGTCTATTGCCCTCTTTTGTAAAGGAGTACTTATGCACATTACTTGTGAATTTTCCATCCTTTAACTTTAGATCATGACGGGTATTTCATTTTTTCTGAAAAGTACTTCCTCCTGAAGCATATTAAGGCCATTTATATATATATATATATATATATATATATATATATATATCCTATATAATAATTCGCTAAGTTGTGTGTAACGCCCGACATGCGCAGTAGACACTGCTGCACGTGCGGCAGTCATGTGCAGTACAGACTGCCCGCGCCGCGGCTGATACAGAGCTGGGCGCTCCGAAGGAGTGTCCAGCTCTGTATCAGCAGTGGCGCGGGCAGTCTCTACTGCGCGTGACTGCCCCGCGACCGGCTGCCAGAGGCACTGTGGCCCGTGTAACGGGCTGTACAACTAGTATATATATAATATATACAGTCCTTTTCCTCTGCCATTTTTGTCAGCAAAGTACATTTAAGCCTGTATTACACCGCTGGGTTTCTGTGTCCTATATGCATTATCTTGCGCTTTTCAGCATTAAACTTTAATTCCATCCTCTTATCCATTCTCATGTATTTGGTTTATCCCTCTTTGAGACTCATCCCTGTTGCAGATTAATGTATTACCTGCAAAAAGGCACACCTTACCTTGATTATCTCTAGTAATATCACTAATGAAGATTTTGAAAAGAACAGGCCCTAACACTGACCCTTTGGCACCCCACTAGTAACTCACCCTTCCTTTGAATGAATACCATTGATTATAAAGTTCTGTCTTCTGTCCTTCAGCCAATTATTTATCCAGTCAACTCGCTTGGTATCCAGTACTAGGTGATTCATAACTGGGAACTTTTTGATGAGGACTCCCTGGAGAGGGGAGTCCTGTGCTGCCGATGGGAGGGAAAAATGATGTGATTTGCATCAAAAGGGGTGGGGCTTCATAGTGAGTGGGGGCGGAGCTATAAAATAAAAGTCTATAAAATAAGCTGGGGAAGGCAGAGAAGAGGCTGGTGAGTGGGAGGAACATAATGGGAGGAGTGGATGTGGGCAGAGTTTCATTAGAAACGCCCCACATTCGGAGAATCAGCTTTTGTCCCGGAGACCTGGTAACTAGAAGCTAAAACCGGAGTCTACTGGGCAAATCCAGAGAGTTCCCAACTATGTATGTATCTTATGAATCAGCTTCCTATGTGACACAGTGTTGAAATTTTTACTAAAATCTAAAATTACAATTAATGCTTCACCCATGTCAATCACTTGATAAACATAATAAAAAAATTCTACTAGCTTTGTTTGGCACGATCTTCCTGTTATAACCCATGCTACCAGGGATCTGGAATGTCAATAAACTTCATATATGCAACAATTCTTCTTTTCATGAGCTTTTCTATTGTTTTCCCAACTACTAATATCAGACACACTGTCCTGTAACTGTAAGACAGATTCATGGGGGTGTGAGAGCCACAGACTTCTGGGTTGCATTTCAGCTAAGGAGATCAGTTTTCTGAGTCTGTGGTAGCATAGACTGATTCTCAGGCGTAATGCGTTTTCTGGTTAACCCTACCAACTCCGATACTTCTGGCCTCTTTCTACTCATTCCACCCACTTATCTGCCCATTTTATGGTAAATTCCATATTTTTTCTTCCCAGTCCTGATTAAGTCCAACCTACATTATGACTCAAATTGCATAATTCAGACATCCCCAGCCCATGTTCTTACTCCTAGGAGAAGAAGGTTCCCACATATGCTGATAGGAGCCATTTTTGGGTTGCACAGTGCAGCCCTGGGCTTTTTGCACTCATACGAACAGACTTAGAAAAGTTTGATACATTCCCTTTAAACTACTTAAATTCAATGTATTTAAAGTATGTTGCATTTTTTTATTTCCTATTTTAGCCCTTTAAAGACCAGCACTCAAAGGGTTAAGGGGTCTAGGAAAGACTAGTGATAAATTACAACTTGCTATTATGAAAGAACATGAGACATCCTCAGGAAACTACAGAAGATAAATTCTGGAGCAAACCAACTGCACCACTTAAACTGCTTATTTTAACTCATTGAATGCTAGAAATGCATCCAATGCCTTGCAAACAAATGTGATTGATACTGATCTAGCATTCAAGGAGTTAAAAGCCCCATTTAAATAAATGGGACTTTACATTTGCCCCCAATAGTGCAGTTGGTTTGCGTTGGTATTGAACCTTTACGTTGCAGAACATGGCTCTGTGTTGCTATTTTACACTGAAGGGCAGTTCAGAATGTAACTATAGCTGCTCACATACTGTTTTTTTTCAGCAGGCGGTCTGAAGCAATTCTCCTTTTTGCTTGGAGGTCATACTGTATTTTATACAGTAAATCATAGTATTGATGATCTCTTCAATTGTCACACTAGAGTAGGCGGAGATTCAGTCATTCATCAAGGGCAAAGCCCACAGTGGGGACGCAGATATGGAGCAGTCAGTTACCCTTGCAGCACAGAACACCCAGGATCACCACCTCTTCTCCCTGAAAACACAGGTCAGTAAAGAGGGCATATGGATAGGGGTTAAAATTACACTTTAATATTAATATTGAAAATTAAACCTATATAATTTAAATTTGGGGCCAGTCAGTAAAAGGGAATGATAGAATGGGATTAAATTACACAAAAAAATTCTGCATACCTCCCAACATTTCAACTGGTCAAAGAGGAACACTTTTGTTTTAGATGGTGTTGCTGGGGGTGTGGCTGGTGGACGAGGCATTATCAGGAATGGTCATGACCTATTGACACATCTTTGCTTAACTAAATAAATGATTCAGAACAGGACCAAAGTATTTGATTTACACAGACTAATTTATAAACATAAAGACTGACGTTTAAATAAACATTAACAAATATTAAGCAATGCGTTGTGTACCCATCTGGCACTCAAAGGGTTAATGCTGTATGAGTTTTATTGCTGTGAAGCAATGTGATACATTGATATGCACACCACATAGTCTGATCTCTTAACACAGGGACAACAGGGTGGGAAAAAGGGACAGAGGGATTTGGGCCTCAAAGAGGGACTGTCCCTTCTAAAGAGGAACGCTTGGGAGATAGGAAAATGATATTAAAAATGACACCTACTATTTACGTTTATGGGCATATTAGTAAGTGTCTGTAAAATATAGACAATTGCAACATTACACACTCCACAAAATAGTGGTAGGAGACACTACATTTTCTTAATCGCAGACCTCTGGCACTCAAAGGGTTCACACAGAAATCTATTCCGTAGGATTGTGACCTAGATGGTATTTTACTAGGAGGCCTGTAGAGGTTATATTTGGACCTAAGAATAATCATCATGGGAGTAATATGAACATTAGTATATTTGTTTAGAAAATATGCAGTCATAGTGACTTCAGATTTAATATTGCAGGGCTAGCAACCTGTGACTCTGCAGCTGTTGTTGGACTGTAGTTATCATCATTTTCAGCCAGCATTTTCCTGTCTGAGAATGATGGGATGATACATTTAGAAAGCATTATTATAGCCCCCAGGTCACTTGAATGGACTCACAGTTGTCCGTGAAGCACATTATAATGTTCCCACTTCATCCAATATGAAGGACACAAACTGCAGGGCTACATAGGAACCTTCCAGCTATTGGTAGACTACAACTCCCATCATCCTCAGCCAACCTCTCTCTCTCTCCTGCTGGGCTACAGGTCCCAACATTATGTCCTGCTGAAGATGATGGGAGCTGAAGTGCAACAATAGCTGGCGAACCAAAGGTCCATCCCTACGCTAGGACTGCAGTGGTCCCTGAGCAAAGCAATGCATTGGAGACCTCTCAAGCATTCAGGCAGTTAATAGCCCCATTTAAATGAATGGGGAATTTTTATTTTCCCCTAAGATGCATTTGGTTTGTTCCAAAACTGCATATCTCTAGCTTGACAAATAAGGCCCCATATGTTTAATTGGTCCCTCTGATCGTGAAGTAGTTAAAGTAGATCTAGCAGCAGGATGTGATATATGACAAAACCTCCTAGCCAACACTGCCTTGATCTGTTTATGGTACAGTCTGCTTAAAGGGACATTGTCATTATGTGCCATGTGTATAATGTAAGAGTGGAACAAATACAAATTCCGACTAATTTAACCCTTTGAATGCCAGGGGGTACATATTGCTTTGCAATGTGTTGCATGCCCCTACTCAAAGGGCTAAAGAGGAGCTATCACCCCACATAAAGTCCCCCAATAATTAATCATATAGTGTTAAGCTTAGAAATAGTATTATTATCCAGTATAAGTACCGCATTATTAAGAAATCCTACTTCTTCTGAGACTGACAGCCAGGCAGTGGCTTCTTGCTTTAGAGGCATCTGCGCGACTGTGCTGTCAGTCCCTTCCTGTTACCTTAAGGTACAATGCAACGCCCCCTAGAGGAGACCGGGACAGACAGTGCAGGCGTGCAGATGTCTCTAAGCCAAGATGTCTGCTCTGATACCTGGTCAGTCTCAGATGAAGTAGGTTTTCTTAATAACGCTGTACTTATGCTGGATAATAATACTATATCTAAGCTTATCTTTATATGACTAATTATTGGGGGGGACTTTATTTGGGGTGATAGTTCTGATTTAAATAGGGTTTTTAACTTCTTGATTGTTAGATAGTTCTCTGCATTGGAGACCATTAGCATTCAAGAGCTTAAAGTGATAGTAATGTCTCACAAAAAAAGCAGCTCCGATTAATCTTCGTAGTATTTGGGCAGTGGTAAATGTTATTTCAATACTGTGTTGCATATCCACCTGGTACTCAAAAGGTTAAATTAGTAGCGTTTGTGAAATTTTCATTTGAACCCTATGGTGCAGTTGGTTTGCTCCATAATTGCAGCTCTAGAGTAATAAGGCCCATGGGGCCATAACAATTTGAAGCTGAACGTTCATGTTATTATCAACATTTTAATTAAAAAAAGGATCACCCAAGGGGCACCAAAGTACCATGTCATCCTTATAGACACCTCTGAATCAAAGGAGTTAAATTGTTTAAAATTTAGGGCCTTATGCACATTGATTTTAGCACTCATTAAGTACTAAAAAGGTATTGGTTGCTTGATTTCCCAGTAAATTGCTTGATTTCCCAGTAGGCAGAACAGGCAACTGCCTAGCGCTTCAGATGTTGAGGGAAGTCTCAGCTGTGCGGGCCACACCCATTTTCTGAACTGCTAAAGGTTAAAAGCCCCATTTCCGTCAAAGGGAATATTTATTTCTCCTATAAGATAAAGATGATTTGCTCCAGAATTACTGCTATTCTCTTATGTATAAGGCACTTATAGTAACCGTCAACCTACTTTTTAACATCACAGGCTGCGCAAGTACATAAAGTCAAAGCGCCTCTACTTTTTATTGATTCGTTCATTTTAACCTTTTCTACACTTTTGCAAGCTCTGTGAATCCAGGCAGATTTCCATCAGCGATTATGTAAGGAGAGAGAAAGAGAGAGAGTGAACAATATAAAAACAGACAGTAAAACAATGTAGAAAAGTCTGTCTCTATAGCATGCAGAGCACTCAGCTCTGCAGGCTTAATGCAACATTATATAAATATCCCTGCTTTCACAGTCCCTGACAGAAAGCTTTCCGGGAACAGTGATCCAGGACCAGGGAGCTCAGTGTCAGGGGCATACAAGTGTTAAAAACCTAAGTTAGACTGACCAGACCTCACCTTTAACCAGGGACACATAGGATACAGGCATATTTCAGGAGTGCACCAAAGTCAAAGCAGCCCTGCAGTATGCATTTTTCATATGCGCCCCCCAGTTAAAGGTGAGGTCTGGTCACCCTAACCTAAGTGAAAATTAAAATTACATTAAGCATGTAAAGTCAAAAAGAAGCTTGATTGTCACTTTAAAATATTGTAGCATTGTAAAAACTGTGTATTGTTAAAGGGAGTTTAACACTTCATATGTAAAAAATATTTATTGTAGGGTTTATCCTCCTGAGTAAACAAGGGTACTCCCACTGCCTGAGAGATGTTTTATTCAAATGTTACTGCAGCTCAATGGCAGGAAATTGCTACATCATCTAGTGGAGGTTTATGGTCAATTCACCAGAGCTGTCCGTAAGATAGTGTATCAACAGCGCCGTTATACAATTTCAGGCCAATGAGATACTGCAGATAAAAAGAATACTAGTTTGGGCCGCAATCACATTTTAATAAAATCCTCTCAGCAGAGATAAAGAGGATAAAGCCTACAGTATGCATATTTTTACATATTGTTACTATCCCTTTAAACTCTTTTTTTTCTGCATTCCTAAAGGTCGTTGTTTTAGGTAAATCATAGGATATCTGTCAGCTTCCTCTTGATCAAATGACAACAGTCAGGTGATATGTTATGGCAAGGCCAGCTTCCTTTTGAATCATTTAACTCTTTGAATGCTAGGGAGCTTGTGCAACATACTGCTCTGAAATGCTTTTCACACCCCTCTGGCACTCAAAAGGTTAACTTGGGGTGTCATTTGATCACTTAGTAATTGATCTCTTAGCAGAAGGTCCAGACATTCTGCTGGTTACAACAATAAAGTAAGAAACAACCTGCAGAGATTTACTTGCCACAACATGAAAGAAAATGGATGCGTAGCGCAGTGTTACCCGTGTGTGCAGCTCAGTAGAATATTTGGGCACTTTATAACTGAAGCTAATAATCAGATAGAAGGATAGAGAAAGAGTAACAAAACAGATGCATATCCTATAGCATAAAAGGCCAGAATGTTTGTCCGATGCAGTCACGCGCAGTAGAGACTGCCCAAACACACTGGGAGCATTCTGTGCATTCGGGCAGTCTCTACTGCACTTGACTGCATCTTGTGCGCCTCCAGTGAGGTGACGTCAGTACGCAGAGCAGGACTGGCCTCTTTACCTCACCGGACCTTGGCCCATGTACACTGGCTTTTACAGTAGTATTTTAATAAAAAGCTACTAACTGTTATATGTTTTAACCCTTTGAGTGCCAGAGGGGTACGCAACACATTGCAAAGCAATGCTTTGTGTACCCCTCTGACATTCAAAGGGTTAACTTGTTGTACATGATTTTAGGGGGTAAGAGTGGGCTTTTAGCCCTTTGAATTCTGGAGAGGTCTTCCATTCATTGCTTCAAAATTTATTAAAGATCTCTATAGCGTTCAAAATGTTAAATGCCTCATAAATCAGTGAAAATTTAGTGAATTTGTATTTGTTCTCTAAGGTGCAGCTGGTTTGCTTCAGAATTGCACCACTTTCTTAGTACATCTACCCCTTGTGTAGCATAACTTTTGCTACCCCAGTGTTACAGCTTACCTTAGTTTCAGCGTCATCTACAGGCATGAGGCTTCAAGCATGCAGCAGGCCTCTGTTTTATGTGTTTGCTTCCTGTAGTCTCCTCCTACCTACTTCCTTCTACCTACTTCCTCCCTCTGAGCTGCTCCTCCTACCTACTTCCTGTGGAGGGGTTTAAAGGGCAGTCTGAGTCCTGACTCTGTTGTCCTTGCTTTGTTGTTCATAGCAGTTCTATTACCTTGGGCACTGTGTATGACCTGGTGTCACGGTTTTATTGAACACTCAGACAATTGGGTAGGTTAAAAAGCTTTATTAGAGAATATAAAGTGCAACAAGGCCTCTCACGGGTCCAAACTTTACAACAACAGTAAGCAAGTTTGACACAGGACAGGGCATACAAATAGCAGTACAATACTGGAGGCTTTACTGGCCTTGCCGAATACCGGGTAAGGCAGCCTGAAGGCAAATGCAACAAGGACTTGGGAGGCTCTACCGGCCTTACCGAATACTGGGTAAGGCAGCCTGTATCTGGCACAACAAGGAACTGAGGAGGCTCTACCGGCCTTACCGAATACCGGGTAAGGCAGCCTGTATCTGGCGCAACAAGGAACTGAGGAGGCTCTACCGGCCTTACCGTATACCAGGTAAGGCAGCCTAATAGCTGGTGCAACAAGGAACTGAGGAGGCTCTACCGGCCTTACCGAATACTGGGTAAGGCAGCCTGTAATCTGGTGCAACAAGGAATTGAGCGGCTCTACCGTACGTAACGGAGGCCACAGAGAATCACAGCCTGGAGTATAACGTATAGGCAACGTTAACCGCTTAGTGACTGGATAGCACAGACTGGTGTACATATTGGAGGCCACAGAGAAGCACAGGCTGGGCGTATAATGGATAGGCAACGTTAACCGCTTAGTGACTGGACAGTACAGACTGTATGTACGTAGCGAAGGCCACACTGATACACAGGTGTAAGTAATCAGGGCAACTAATCTGACAATAGCGGGAGCAGCACAAACAGCGTAAGTCAGACAATGCCTGGATCAGTATCAGAGAGCGGTAGTTAGCCACAGCCAGAATCGGTACACAAAGGGCGGTAGTCAGCCAAGGCCTGGATCGGTACACATAGAGTGGTCGTCAGCCCAAGCCTGAATCGGTATACAGGAGAGGTAGTCAGCCAAAGCCTGAATCGGTACACAAGAGCAGTAGTCAGCCAAAGCCTGGATCGGTACACAAAAGCGGTAGTCAGCCAAAGCCTGGGTTGGTACACAGGAGCGGTAGTCAGCCAAAGCCTGGGTCCGGAACACAGGAGCAGCACAGGAATGAGGTCAGATGAAAACCGGATCAAACACGGAACAGGAGTGCAGGAAAAAGTAAAATCTGAGACACCACGAAAGGGCACCGGCCCAGTGACAGGAGGGCGTATATAAAGGCTAGACCTGGGAGGGGCTAGCCAGCTAGCACCAATAAGAGGCAGCCAGGCACAAACCCGGAAGTAAGAATGTCGACATAGAATCACGGGCACCGTGATACCTGGCTAGTCTTCCATCCAACCTGGTGCTGACCTGTGGCTCTGTCTGACTATTCTTTTGCTTATCCCTTTAATGGACACCAAACCTGGTGCAGACCTGTGGCTCTGGCTGACTACCTGAACTGTGTATGACCTGGCTTGTCTGACTACCCCCTCTGGTGCTGACTTGTGGTTCTCTCTGACTACTCTTACTTTTGTTCCATGTACCTGGCAGACACTCAACCAAGTGCAGACCTGGGGCTCTGGTAGACCAGCTCTGATACTGACTGCAGGTGAGTCAGCTATCTAATTCCATTCTGACTGCAGGTGTGAGTCAGAGTTCTCTCCCTTCTAACTGCAGGCCTGAGTTGGTAAGCCCGCTACATTGGATCAAGAGCCTGTGTTCCTGCTCCTGTTTCTGGTTCTTGCTGAGAGTAGTGGCTAAGGCCTAGTCTGTAGCACTGTGGTTTAGCCTTGCATCCTATTATTCCTAATAGCTGAGATGCTGGCTTTAACCCTTTGCCTGTTCCTTTGTCTGTATATATGTATATATTTTCTTTGTTCATTTTGTCAATAAAATTGCATTAACTGTACCGTACTGACTCCTGAACTTTTCTGGGTATCTGTGACACTCAACTCTGTAGTCTGTCTAGTGACAGGGCCGGATTTTACATCGCTGGTGCCTCTAGGCAAAGAACTTTAGGCAACCTTAGCTCCACCCATTGCCACACCCCTGTTCCTCACATGGCCCCACCCCCAGAACCATCTTCTATTTCCTGGCACTGAAAATACACTTGTCCTATAACAAGAATAGCCAAAAAAGGATTTAATCTTGGTTGCTAGAGATCTTCCACACATCATGAAGAAATGCATCCAAGGGGTTAAATAATAGCTTGTAAAGGGGTATAAAACTGGTGCAGGGACATTTAGATTGCTCTGACCACACCCACAATTCAGAATATAGGTGTGGCCATCACAGCTGAGGCACCCCTCAAAAATGGGATCTCTAGGCAGTTGCCTATGCTGTCTATTGGGAGATACAGCCCTGTCTAGTGAACAGTCTGCATCTTCTGAATGAAAGTGCTGATGTCTCTGGAGGGGATGGAAGAAGGGAATTTAATTAATAATAATTATTATTTATTTAAATAGTGCCAATGTATGCCTTGTTGCTGCACAAAAGGTATGTGGGGTATATAGAAAAAAACAATGTGACATACATGTACATACCAATACAGGTGGCAAGAGAGCCTGGGCGAAATATGGCCCACAGGTTGAATCCGTCACACTGGCCAACTTGATTCAGCCTGCTGATCTAATCTTACACACAAACACACAGGGGAGGGCTGGCAACTTGTGGCCTGGAGGGCAATTACAATCAAGTGGCCCAATTTTACTATCCTTCCAGCCCACTGTTCCAGCCCACCCCCTTTTGTTAATTTGAAAATTGCCATTAACCCTTTGAGTGCCAGAGGGGTATACCACGCATTACTTTGCAATGCATGGTATACTGCTCTGGCACTGAAAGGGTTAGTGTTGTGAAGTAAGGCAAGCAATACCACAAAGCTTACAATTGAAATGGGGTTACACTGGTGCAACTACAGAGCTTACAATTTAAGTCAAGCTGCACTATTGATACCATAGAACGTACAAGAGAAATGGAATATGCTACTAGTGTAGCTCCACTTGGATTGTAGCTCCATTTCAGTTGTAAGCTCTGTAGTATCACTAGTGTAGCTACATTTGCAGCAACAAGCGGGAGTGGCCCACCAGCCCAGACATATGACTGGCCCAGGGGGCAATTGCCCCCCTGCCCCCCAGGCCAGCCCTTCCCTGCAAACACACACATATTTTAGAGCACAGACATTAAATTAAATTTACATATGAAGCCAGCAGTTCCCTCACATACCAACCAAGCTTCTCTATTCACCATTACCCTATTGTGACCTCAGCAGGGTCAGAGTGATGCAGTTATATCACTGTGTTGTGCCAACCCCTCCAAGGTCAAAAGGGGCAATGGGGAATAAAGAAGCAGCACTCAGACGCAGGGGACTTCTAAAAGAAAAAAAGTGCATGGACTAAAAAAGAAAACGAGTGTTTGTGTGAGTGTGTGAGAAAGAGAGAGAGAGTGTATATGTTTGTGATAGCATGTGTGTGTGAGATTGTGTGTGTTTGTGTGCGAGAATGTGTGAGTGTGAGAGAGACAGTGTGTGGGCATGTGTGTGTCAGGGAGAGAGAAAATGTGTGTGTGTGTATAAGCGAGAATATGAATGTGAGAGTTTGTGAATGAGTGTGTCTACATTTGTATATGTGAGAGTTTGTGAATGAGTGTGTCTACGTTTGTGTATGTTAGAGTTTGTGTGTATGCAAGACTGTGTGTGACAGAGTATAATATAAGTGTTACAGAGTTTGTGCGTGTCTATGAATGAATGCTCACAAGATGACTTTTCTGTCCTCTTACACAAATTCTAACTAATACAGGCCTTGGACTGAAAGATATACCCACCTCTGATCTAGAGCTCAAAGTTTTATCATTAATGAGAGTGTTTTATTGAGCATGACTTCTATCAGTCAGCGTCTAAAACAGTATACTGTAAGTAAAAACATAAAAATCTAAGGCATTACTATCCCTTTAATCTTTAGAACTACTATTATATTATTGGATTTGTCTTTAAACTGTGATTATTTCAATTTGGTACTGGAAGACTCCTTTAGTAATGCTAATGCCAAAACACAAAAAGCTCTTATATAAAAGAACATATTGTAATAGTCACATGTGTATGCAGTGGTTTCCATACTTTATAGAATGCAAAGGGGGAACAACGCCAATGGAGTAAGTGGTTCAATCTGTTTAACAGGAGTAAATGTCCTTTATACATACAGTGGTCTGTTATATCTATGTACTGTGTTTTGCATTTGATTTCTGATGTAGTCATATAGTGACATTTTACTATTTTAAAGAATGTTTAAATGAATTTAAAGAGTCATGGGTGGTCTCTCTATGACTAATTTCATTCAGATTGATAAAGTCTATTACATATTGCGAGGAGGTAAGACTTAAATACAGACTTAAAATGGCAAGTGGTTTTCCTTTATGCTATTTGAACTTGCTTATGTAGGCTGGGGGGAAGCAATTTTTCTTTTTACTCCTCACATCCTGGTCAGGAGACTGTTCTATATTGTGCAGGAGTCAACAGGAAGAGAGGAGTGCACAGGAAAATTGCTTCCCCCAGTCTGGTGAAAAACACCACATTCAATATCATACTAAATGGAACTTTTTTGAAACTTGTACATTAACATTTGTGTTCCTTTATCCCCTTACAACTGCTTGAGAGGCACAGAACACATCCAAGGGGTTATGGATGAATCTTTTCTCTGCCAGGTGGGGATGTGGTAGTTTTGTTTTTTTTGTTAAATAAGTAACACTTCCTTCTAATAACTCCCCATTTACCTTACTATGGCCAGAAATCCTAATGGCCTCTATGAATTTTGTCCCTGTGTCTTTGTTCAAGCGATAACATGTACAATCAGTTCTGTATGTTATATCCACAGAAGCAGACATGACAGTTTACAGCAAGACCACAGGACACCGAACTCTGCTCACTGAACATTGAAAACCTTAACCGTTTAATGACTACTGGGATGTGCAATATGTCCTTAAGGGGTTATGCCTGATTTGCCTTGTGATAAAACAAGAAAACTGCCAGCAACTGTCATGTCTGCCCACATAGCTGTGACAACCAGAATTAACTGTAGATATCACTTCCACAAAGGTTCAAGGACAGAATTCATGGGGCCATTAGGATTTCCTGGCAAAAATAAGCTAAATGGAGGTTATTATTAGGAGCTATTACTTCTTTTTTAACACTGGAATTGTTTATGATTGATTTTGGCTTTGATTCAGTATGAAATGTTCCTGCTAACATGCCCACTGCAGAGTTAAATAATCCCAGACACATCCTGGGAACCCTTGCAGTGCACTGCAGAATAGCTGGCATAGGAAGCGAATAATGAAAGCCAGGGGAGCTTTAACTTCCCCAAAATAAACAACCACAGCAACAGATTGAAGTAGATGCATTCATTCTGTATACAATCATTATTTTATTAGCCTCTCCAAACACAAAGGTCACCCTACTCCTATGATAGCTTTCTCCCTGCTGGAGGAGACGGGCACACAAGCAGCTAGTAGGATGCATTTTCCTTCATTTCCCATCTCTTTTCTGAAGGGAGAAAGGGGAGGGGAGATGTGATGAGCTAAAGAGAGGTGGAGTGGTATTGGTGATGAGGGGGGGTGAGAGCGGCCTGGTGTCAGATTTCTGGATTTTCTGAATCCTAGATGCTAGGGGAGAGAGAGGGAGAGAAAGAGACGTACAAAAATGCATACAGGCAGCACACAGTAATGCTCAGAGAGTGAGAGAGAGACAAAAGCCAGCACACAAAGAGACCCAAGGAGGGAGAGTGGACAAAAAGAGCCAGATGAGAGTACAAAGGCTCAGGCACACATAGGACAAGGCAGATGTGGGCACACAAGGCAAGAGACAGGCTGGCACATACACAGAGACAGATGCATGAAGACAGGGGGTAGGCACACACAAACAGACAGCTGAGTCCAGAGAGAGAGAATCAAAATGGGGGGGAGCAACGTGTGTGCATAGTAAGAGTGACAGGAAAGAAGGGGAGGAGAGAGAGCCAGGCACACGCTCACTGACACACACACACTACACACACAAGAAAGCAGTACAGACACACATACACAAGACTACACATACATGCAGAGACAGACAGTTTTAAACATTCAGACACACACATACGGACACACATGCCCTACACACTTGGACATACATATACATAAGTTACACATAAACCAGCACACACACAAAGGGAAATACATGCACAGGAATAGCCAGAAGCAGACAAAGACAGGACATGTTGCACAGATAGGTACATACAGCATATGTTCACACTGGAATGAAATGCGTATAGAGGAACATATATGCGCATAGGAGCCCACGTATAGGAGAGGCCATGTCACCGGTTCCAGCTGTTCTCACACTGCGGCAAGTGTGAAACCTCTTATCTTCAAGGGACACGTGGACCCCCCCTCCACTATGATTGAGTGAGTCTGACCCCTGCCTCCTTACCTTTTATTTTTCTTCTGAATTCATCTTGCCTGTGGATATTGGGCCTGGGGCATAATACCATCTCATTACAGTTGGTTATTATTGGCTATAAGTTTCATTTTTATTTGCCTTCTGTTGGAATTCTGACTAGTTGGCTACAGTAAGATGGCAGTGGGCTTCCTGGAGCTTTGGACACATCTGCTGATGTTGCTGATTGTGTGGTGATACAGAGGACTGGGTGCTGATGATATTGGTGATATTGCATCTGCTAGAATTGCAGTGGTGAGTGAAGACTTTGCGGTAGGGATGTAAGACAGTAAACCAGGGGTTGGCAGCCTGTTGCTGTTGGACTACAGCTCCCATCACTGACCATCTGAGGATGATGAGAATTGCAGTCCAATAACAGCAAGCAATGGATCTAATGCAGTTAATGTTTAATATTAGTTAGTTTAATGGTTCAGTTGTTTTCTAGCACCATGTCATTACTGTAAACCCAGTGGGACTGATGGACTAAGCAAACCAACTACATCACAGGAAGCAAATACAAAAATCCCCAAATTTGAGTTGATTTAAATACGGTCTTTTACCCCTTGAGTTCCAGAGAGGCCTCCAGTGCATTACGAAACAATGAATTAGTAACCTATGTTAGGGTGACCACGGGTCCCGGAACGTCCGGGACTGTCCCTTATTTTAGGGCTATGTCCCGCGTCCCGGGTCCCCTTCAACCGGGACAATTAAGTGTCCCGGAATGAAGGCAAGCCGCCCTGGATGTCAGCCTGCAAGCGGTGTGTCACATCATGGACGCCGCTCGCGGCGTCCATGATATGACACACCGCTTGCAGGCTGACATCCAGGGCGGCAATGCAGCTTACCTGGAGGCAAGCGCTCTAGTAATACAGAGCGCTGGGAGATGACATCATCTCCCAGCGCTCTGCATTACTGAGCACAGCGCGCGGGAGCTTCAGGGACCAGGGACTTAAGGTATGATGGGGCAACTAGGGTGACCACGTCCCGGAATGGCAGAAGGGAAATGTGGTCACCCTAACCTATGTATGATTTAAGGGGAGATTGTAAGCTGTTCTGGTCAGGGACCTCACTACCGCTTGTTTTGTTGTCTTATAAAATGTTACTAGGGAGGCAAAATACTTACAAAATGTGGTGCAGATTTGGAGCAAACCAACTGCACTATAGGGAACAAATAAACATTCAACAAATTCCTATTGATCTAAATGGGGCTTTTAACACCTTGAATGCTAGAGATGTATCCAATGCGTCATTAGAATTCATTCAAGACTTCTCCAGTTATATCCCTTCTCCAATTCATGTTATTCAGTGGAGCCTATGCACTAAGATTTCTCCCCATAATACTCCCCTTAACCCTTTGTGTGCCAGAGGGGTACGCAACGCATTGCAAAGCAATGCATTGCGTTCCCCTCTGGCACTGAAATGGTTATGCTGCTTACGTCAAGAGGAGGACAAAGTGGTAATCTGTGGGAGCATGATCCTTTCCTGTGCACCTTATTTATAGCTATGCACTATAACCCTTTGAATGCCAGAGAGGTATGCAACTCATTGCGCTGCAATGTGTTGCGTACCCCTCTGGCACTCAAAGGGTTAAAGTTGCGGAGGAAATGACTTGAGTGTACACCATTTATGTGCACAATTGCTATTGGACTGGCACCCAGGGATTGATGGCTTTAGCGTCTTAATTGTGGAGCAGAATTTCTGCTGGGAGGCACTACAGAGCTCATATGTTGGGTAACCTATCAAACCGGCATCGCTGGAATGGCTACCTTCAAAACTACGAATTCAAAATGTCACCACCACTAAAATGGCACATTTAACATGTTGCAGTGCCTCTCTAATATGTTGTCGCCTCACTCCTTTCTCATGTAGTAAGGTAGGGTTAGTGTGTGTTAAGTTAGGGTAGTTTAGGGACACAGTTGTTAGGGTTGGTACGTAGGTTAGAGTATTTAAGGTACATTAGATTAGATTAGGGTAGCGAAGACCCTCAAAATGACGTTTGGGGGTAGTTTGGTTTCAGCACACTTTAGGTAGGGGTAGTTAGGTTACGTTAGGGTCAGGTGATATGTTGAATGGCAACATTTCTTATGTACAGTTAAAATGATTTTGACCTTGTGAATGCGCTATTTTGATGTGTGCCTTTTAAAGGAATAGTAATACTTTGTTTTAAAAATCTCTAAAATTGTAGATATTAATAATAGAATTAGAATAAGCTACTTCCCATGTCTCAAAACTTATATTTTTGTGTTCGTTGCATTTAAACTTTCCCCCGGCGGAGGCTGTTCAGCAGAGCCGAAATCTCAACGTTTATGAAGAAATACTTAATTGGAACGGTCTACAAATTGTGCTTCCCCCTCCCTCCCCTTTATCAAAAGTCAGCACTCTAGCTGACAGAGGCAGATCCTGGTCCTGGGACCAGCGGAGATTTCGGCTCTGCTGAAGAGCCTCTGCCAGTCCCGGGACCAGGATCTGCCTCTGTCAGCTAGAGCACTGACGTATGAGAAAGGGGAGGGAGGGGAAAGTTCAAATGCTACGAACACAAATACTATGACGTTTTGAGACATGGAAAGTAGCTTATTCTAATTCTATTATTAATATCTACAATTATAGAGATTTTTAAAACATAGTATTTCTATCCCTTTAATAGTAAATACATATGCTGTATTGCATACCCTGAGATGCAGCCACTGGCATTAGAGGCTAACGCCAGCTTCTCTGGTAAATTTTTACTTTTGCCCCGCTGTCGTTATTGGTTGTTATCCCATTGTACAGACCTGCAGAACATGCTGGTGCTTAATAAATTAACACTAATCAAAATATTCTAATTAAATTAATGGAACCTTTTCTTTGTCCCTTTTGGTGCTGTTGGTTTGCCCTAGAATTAGTCCAGTTTTTGGAATACTTTGGCCTCAGTGTATTTCTTTGTATTTCTTAAATTCACTGTGCATGTTGGCTCTGCAGTAGCCATGCAAAGCATTAAACATCTAAAGTGGAACTGTGACTTTGTGAAAAAATAGATTATTCTGAAAGAGTTTTCAAAAGCACCTATATTTGTGTAAAACCTATATTTTTGTTAACCATTTTTAGTTCAAACAATAGCTTATGAGTTAAGAATACATGAGCGGTGTGCTTTTACTATGTGAGCAATGAGTTTTTAACCAACCAGTACCATGAGTTATTTAGATTTATCTGTCAATTTATGTAAAGAGCTGTTACTTCCTGGTAGGAAGTGGCGGTTCAGATGGGGAGTAGTGTGATGGTTTCTGCCAGGTCTGCACTATCCAAAATATAAATAAAGCTAAATATATCAAAAATGATTGTTTATAAAATAGCCATCATAAGTATATGTGATTCTGAAAGTGCTTTCAAAATTATGTATTTGTTAGAAAGGGACAGTTCCAAACCAAAAAGAGTACCTGTTTGTCTACATCCCAATTTTGTGATTATTATTTGTATCCACACTTGACATATGTATTGTCATGGCTCTGACATACTGTAATGTTTTAGGTATAAGCACAGGGAAGGGTAGCCTGTGACCTTCAAGATGTTATTGGGCTACAGTGCAAGGATGATGGGAATTGAAGTTCAAAAACAGCTGGATGGCTGTGAGTAGTGTAATGCTGTATTAGCTGAAGCTGCTCTCTTTATTTCTGAGTTCACTTTAACTGTCATTAGTGGGCGACTTGCGGCCCTCAAGCTCAGGATGATGGGAGTTGTAGTCCAATAACAGCTGAACGGCCACAGATTGTCAACCCCTCATTGGTCTAGTGTGGAATGTGCAAATTTTTATATAGGATGTTTGAAAAGCAGGTAAAGCAAAGTTTTATTTTCATTTAAGTGTCAAAATCGGAATAAACCCCCAAAAATCAACATCCAGGCTCTCTGTATAGAATAACTCACATAGTTCCATAGTCACAGACTTGTATCAATAATGACACCCAAAAATAATAATAAAACTACAAACTGTAAAATTGTAAGATTGATTGCTTAACCTTTTGAATGCCAGAGTTGTACACAATGCGTTGCGTATCTGGTAGTCAAAGGGTTAAAGAAAGTGGTGCATTTCTTGAGCAATCCACATTCTCCAGATTCCATAGGGTTTTCATTGGATCTTTATAGCATTCAGTGGGTTAAAAGGCCCGTTTCAATCGATAGGAATGTTAATTTGTTTCCATATGGTGGTTAGTTTGCGCCACAATCACACAATAGTATATCAGCATAGTCCTTCTCTGATGCAGTAGCCAGTACTGATGCATCCTAGTTCGCTTGTTAGTGATGTTGAAATTGGAGAATTTCCTTTTGCACAGAGACAGTAACAAAAACCTAGAGTTTGACTTCCCATTCTACAATCGTATTAAAACCTTCGACTTCTTGTAATAGCCTCATATCAATTACTGGATTCTATATTACCATGCAATTAACCCCCTGGGTGCCACAAAAGTTCACTAGTGGGTTAACTTGAAGTTGACAGGCGTGGGGTGGCAGAAACCCACTAAAGGAAACTGAGAACTGAACGTTATATTTACTGGTAGAGACCTGAGAGGAAGAAAGAAGCTCTACCAGTGACAGCCAGACAGAACGAGAGGCCAAAATAACTAGAGACAGGAAGCCAAGCCGACTGAGATACAGAGAAAGAGAGAGACTTGAACAATGAAATAGACAGACTGAGAAACAGGAGAGACGGCAAAGGAAAGTGCTGGAGATCTGGCTGCTATTTGACTCATCTTCCTGGGAGTAGCTCTGCAAGAAGGGGCATGTTCTGAAATCAAACAGGTTAATTTTTTACATACTGACTTGTCTGAGTGAAAATCTCCAATATCATATGTCTATGAGGCTGATGTATAAAGAACCGAAGCAAATATATGCATCATAAAGGACAAATAGCAATGCCCGAAATGTCTCCAAAGATCTCGTTTGCATTCCTGGAGTTAACCCCTTTGAGTGCCAGAGTCGTATGTAACCCTCTGGCACTCAAAGGGTTAAAAGAGCCATTTAAAGTAGATTTGCCCCAGGACTGCATTGGTTCTTATTACATAAGCTTCTGTGCGTGAATATGTCTTTGCTATGTCTCTGTATATGTCTGTGTATGTCTATGTCTGTGTATATCTATATCTCTTCTTTCTGGGCAACTGCCTGTGTTTAAGTGTGTGGATATTTGAGTAGCTCCTTTTTTTCTTTGTTTATGACAATACAAAACAAAGTGGGACAGATTCATCAATAAAATCACTGGTGTACTAAGGGGGGAAAGTGGAGCAATTTGGGGGCATGGCAATTGCAACATAGAAAACAATACAAATTCTCAAAATTGCTTCTGATTTAATCCCTTTGAATGCAAGAAGCTGGGCTTTGTGGGGCAATGAGTTGCTCATTCCTCTGGCTTTCAAAGGTTTAAAGGGGAGCATTGCCCTATGAATAAATGACTTAATTTGTTAACAGATTACATTACCTGGTGTCCTTCACACAGAGGGAAGGTATTTTTTTTTATTTTATCTGCATTTCATGTATACAGGGCCGGATTTGCAATAAGGCAGAGTAGGCACCTGCCTACAGGCGCATCCCACAGAGGGGCTCCTGTCATTGGGATAGTTTTTTGGCCTCCTTTTTTTTTATTTTTTATTAGCCTCGCCAGTCACCCCTGCCCCCCTGCTTAACTCCCGCAAAACATGGAGAGGAGAGGTCTGCTTCAAAGACTTGTAGCTACTGAGCTCCCTCGTCGCTGGTGCTGGGAGATGACATCATCTCCCAGCGCTCTGCATTACAGACCTTGCGGGAGCTCCAGCAGCTACAGCTGTGCGCCAAAGGAGGAACATACCTCTCCGCTCCAGCGAGGTAGGAAAAGGGGGTCAATATGGAGATGATGGGGGCAATGTGAGGGGCAATATTGAGATGATGGGGGCAATGTGAGGGGCAATATGAACATGATGGGGGCAATGTGAGGGGCAATATGGAGATGATGGGGGCAAGTTGGAGCTGATGAGGGGCAATGTGAGGGGCAATACGGAGCTAATGGGGGCAATATGGAGCTTATGGGAGGCATTATGGAGCTGAGGAGCATTGTGGAGGTGTCCAGTGGAGTTGGCAAATCGGAGGGGGGGGGGGCGCTTCAGAACTCTATGCCTACAGGCTCCTGAGATGTAAATCCGGCCCTGCATGTACATAGTAATCTCCACTGAAGTATCTGCCACAACAGACATTGGGTTTCAATAGACATGAATGGGATGTCAGGGAAAAGTTGTTAGCAGATTGTAAATAGAAACAATTAGCAATGGACTACAGAGGGATCAAAAACATCAAAAAATAGTACTTTTTTGTGGACAACTTCCTAGGCAAATGTTCCTGATAATCAAATTAAGAGCCACTGATTCCTAGGGTATTTTACTTTAAATGGGGCTTTTAACCCCTTCACTGCTAACATAACAGCCAACATTTTACAAATGAAAAATGAACACTTACAGTCACTGCCACCATATAACTGCTAAAACACACATTATCTGTCCATACTGTTCTATTAACCCTTTGAGCGTCAGATAGGTATGCAGTGCATTGCAGTGCAATGCGTTGGATAGGTCTCTGGTGCTCAGAGTGTTAAAGGGCCAACACAGCACACACAGCTACGGTGTGCACGGAATGGTTGTGACATCTATTTGTCTGTGATCACTCCTGTACTTGAGTTTCTCTCTGTTACTTGCAGAATTAACTAAGCAGAGTTTCCTCTCCCTTCTGTGCAAAGATTTGGAGACAGTTATAGCCTTCAAGCAGTTAAAAGCCCCATGTAATTCATTGGGCAATGTTATATATTCCCTGAGCAGTAGTTGGTTTGTCTCAGAATTACTCCACATGGGTTATACACTAAGGGCCATATGTGCAAAAGAAACGAGGAGGAGTTCTAGGGCAAACCAACTGTAAATCAATGAAATTTTTTAGTTCTCCCCTACAGTGCAATAGGTTTTCCCCAGAATTACTCCACTTTTGTTTTGAACATAAGACCCAAGTGTGTGATAATGTGAACATGACTTCTCCAGTGGTATAACCTCTCCAATTTGTGTTTCTCTATGTAGCAGTACACAATGATCTCTACCACTTGGGAAATTTTAGAATAACATAGGAATTGGAGAAATGATATCAATGGACAACTTATCTGTGCGTTATTACCTTTTTATCACGCCTTAGTACATCTCCTCTCACTTGTCTTTATACATCAGCCTTACTGAGGAGAGTGTACTAACCACTACAACTGTGTTTGTGCTCCGCCTATATATTGGCCCTTAACCCCTTAAGGACCCATGACATACCAAGGCCATCATGGTTAAACTTGCGTTAACCCTTTGAGTGCCAGAGGAGTACTCAACGCATTGCTTTGCAATGTGTTGCGTACCCCTCTGGCACTCAAAGGACCATTGATGGTCTTGGCACATCATGGAATTCAGGGGCTGTACGCCACTCGGGACCCCTGAATCCGAATTGAGAAAAAAAAAGCTCAGAGGTAGAGATGCACCGATACCAATTTTTTAAAGACCGAGTACGAGTACCGATACTTTTTTCAAGTACTCACCGATACCAATTACCAATACTTTTTTTTGCGGTCATTTGCCAGTTTTCCAAGTACCTAAAGCACACACACACATATATATATATATATATATATATATATATATATATATATATGCTTTAGGTACTTGGAAAACTGGCAAATGACCGCAAAAAAAAGTATTGGTAATTGGTATCGGTGAGTACTTGAAATATATATACACACACCACCTCTTGACTCTTGATTCTCCCCTTTTGCCTCTTCCCCCCCCCCTTTATTCCCACCTTTTGCTTCATTCTTCCCCTCTTAAGCCCCCTCCTTTTGCCTTGGCTTTTTCTTTCCCTTGCTCCCCCTCCTTGACTCTTGATCCCACCCTTTTGCCTCTCTCTCTCTCTCCCTCCTGATCCCCCCTCCTTTTGCCTCTTCTTGGCCCCCCTCCTTTTGTCTCCTGATACTTCCTCCTTTTACCTCTTTTTTTTTTCTCCCTTAGTCCCTTTTGCCTCTTTTTCTCCCTCTTGACCCCCCTTTCTGCCTCTTTCACCACCCGCTCGATACCCCATCTTGCCTCCCTTACCCTTCTCTGCCGGGTGCTCGCTGTTCTGTCGAGAGCCCCGGCAGAGGTCAGCATCGGAGCGTTGCCAAGGTAACCCACAGCAACGCTCCAACGCTGCAGGAGGGAGAGAGGCGACCGGGGAGCATTGTGAGCAGCTCCCCGGGCTCCCTCTCTGCAGCACTGACCCTGACACTGGGTATCGGTGCTGGCATCGGCCGCATTTGTGCGAGTACGAGTACTCACGCAAATGCCGGTATTGCCACTGATATCGGTATCGGTGCAACCCTACTCAGAGGTCCTTAACTCCCAGCCGCGTTTGCTTATGTACAGACGTACCTTTATCAGTATTATTATCATTATTATTATACTTTATGTATATAGCCCCATTTTATTCCGCAGAGCTGTACAGTACTTTAGTACATATGTCTGCACATGTCTGCGCTGTCAGTCCCAGCCGGTTCTGGGAGGCGTTGCTAGGAGCCGACCAGCTCCGGGAAGGGACTGACAGTGCCGGTGCGTGGACGTCATTATGGCAAGATGTCCGCGACCTGTCCTTTTGTCAGCCCCTGAACAATACACATTTCTTTGGAATAAGGTAATAATTCTGGCGACTAGCGCTACTAAACTGCTAGTCGCCAGATGGGGATTTAACACTGCTCCTATAACAGGGGTTTGAGCTGACCAAAATCCTCCCCTTAATGCTGCTTGTACCAAGCTATGGGATTGGGGGAGTGGACAATGTGGCAGTCTGCATGCCATTTCCATATGAATATTATGAGGTTAGTGTATGTGGCTTGCTGCCATTAACCCCTGCGACCATTGACGTGCCAGGACCATCACAGCGGTCCGGCACTTAAGGACCAGTGACGGTCCTGGCACATCATGGAGTTCAGGGCCCTGAACCGGAAGAACAAATTTAAAAAAAGCCCCGTGCTCGTCAAGTGCTGGCCGCATGTGCGCCGGTCCTTAACCCCTTCTCATCCGGTGACGTACCCGGACCGTCACGCTGGTCCGGCACTTAAGGACCAGTGACAGTCCTGGTACGTCACGTACTTTTACTCACTGCGCTCCTGCAGGAGCGTGGTGAGTAATACCGGGGACTGAAGTTGATCGCTCCAAGACTGGAGCGATCTCTTTCAGTCCCTCGTTTGACGTGCCGGCACACGTGATCAGTCATGTGGGACGGCACGTCAAACTTTCCTATCTGGTCCTTAAAGGACCACACACCCCGGGACCGCTGGTCCTTAAAGGGTTAAGGGGTTAAAGTCCTACACTGGTAGTGTTCAGTGTAACCAGATATATTCACACACACACACACACCATCATAGATAGATAGATAGATAGATAGATAGATAGATAGATAGATAGATATACAGGTACATCAGGTGCCTGAAAAAAAATCAAGTTGTGTACTCACATACTTAATAAAACTTTTATCAAAACATAAATAAGCAACATTTTGGTCCTCTGTCCGAGACCTTTGTCCCAGGACCATGAGTGTGCAGCTTGAGCATATATCTGAACATATTTAAAGTTATATATATATATATATATATATATATATATATATATATATATATGTAAATATTTACATAGTCGAGGATTGTTAAAGTGTCTCTTATCTCCCTTCAATGTTTACATATTTTTCTGTCTCGATATGCACGCATGTTGTGTTTAGAAAGTGCTATGTATTATTATGTCAACTAGAATGTGTGGTATTGACTGTGTACAGAAGGCTTCTTGTAATATGACTCTGTGCTTTGCTAAGGGTACACTATGAGTATGTGTGTCTGAATTGGTATGTTTGAGAATGTTAGCTGCACTTTTAAATGGGAGCATTACTCGCCACCCAGACCCACCTCTACTTACCTTTACTCTGCGACATTGAACGGGTTAATGAAGTAGTGAAAGAGAGAGACACTCAGCCTGAATTTGGTACATGTACAAAGACAAAAGTGGAGAGACTCTGAAGCAAACAAACTCCTTCCTCTGGAACAAATACAAATTCAACTTTAAATCAATGAGAATTATTATTTGGCCCATATAATTCCCCATACATTTCCCATAAATGCTTCACATTTGCTTTTGTGCCAATGGCCCAATGACTGATGCTAGACTTGGACTGGATGTTTGCTGGCTGTTGGACCATTCTCATACACTCTACATTAGTGATAGGCATCCAGAATTAATGTAAAGGCCTTGTATATGGCCCTCAAATCAAGAGGCAAATATTATGGATTAAAATTCTAAAGTTGTAAAAAGCACAGTAACCTCTAGGATGCTGAAGTGTCTTAAATATATTGTGAAGCTATGAGTTGGGAGACCCAGCATTACAAGAGTGAAGGGAAGAATGTGGAAAATGTATACTTTTGAGGCTAAAAATAGGCCGTGTGTGATATAGTAGAGAGGAACTATCTCCTCTCTGTGCAACAAGACAGAGTGCGTTCTCTGAGAGAAGCCTCCAAGGGCCACATGTAGAGACACTGTTACTTATCATTGCTGTAGTTACTGTTGTGTGTGACCACCCCAGCAGGGGGCAGTGCCCATGATAATTAACCTGCAGATCTACACATCTTATCATGCTATTGGTCTTATAAGTCTCTTGGTTGGTCCCATTCTATTTTTCAAATGCACACATACACTAGCACTCCATATCTGAGTTCCTTCTTTATATGTCCTTCTAATCTTGTAATACTGTGCCTGGCAGAGTGGTTTCTACTTGAATGAGGGAGTTGTACCTATCAAACTGGCCAACTGTGCCAGATTTTCAGTGATAGATGCTGGTTTTGACTTATTGCCATTGGATCTTGCTGTCTCAGCTAGTAAAATTGCATTTTATGCCCATAGTCTATTTGCACTGTCTGCTTGTGATTATAGTCACCTTGAATTAGTTTGTATATTTCAAAACTTAATTCAAAACGGTCTATGTGTTATGTTAGCCAAAAAATGAGCAGATGCGTAATTTTGAGATATTAATACTTACATTACCAGTAAAGTGAAAGCTTAATTGGCATATGAACTGCACTGGAAAGCTTAATTTATGTACATTAGCATACAGTACAACACAGCACTCAGAGAGCTCCCCATATGGAAATATAAGTATGAATAGCTCTTAAACTATGCAACTGCTGTTTTTTTGGTTAACATAACACATACACATATTTTAATTTAGTTGTCAGATATTCACACTTGAAATTAAGGTGACAGGACCACTTTAACACTTTGAGTGCCAGACGTTGGACACTCCTCTGGCACTCAGTGGGTTAAACGTTTGATAGACTATTTAATAGCATCCAAAAAAATGTGCTAATGCTTATTTGTATGAGTACATGTAATATTTATATGTGGTTAATATCCTTTGTTCTGTACAAGTGTAGCTCTCCAAGTCCATTGTACAACTTGTTTTGGCATGGAGCTACACTATACTATGGACCATTAGTGAATAGACCACTAGTGACTATCTGTCCTGTGAGTGCTCAGGAGAAAACCACCCCTTGAATTTTATTAATGTTGGCAAATTTGTGGCAACAAAAGTGGATCCATTGTTGGCTGATTTCACACTGGGGAGGGACAAACTGCTTTTACCAAACCATGACATAACTCACCAGCGCCGCTCTGCTGGCATTAGCCTTCAGTGTCAGTGGCTGAACTTTAGTGTGATTGCTATCATGCATTCAAGAGAACAAACTCTGCCATCATTAAAGGTATAGTAATGTCTTAATTATGTAAAAGTAATATTGTAGACCATAACATAAGAAATCCATTGATGCAATTCCTAGCTCTCAAACCTTTATGGTTCGAGAGATAGAGCATTCTAAAGTTTCCCTCTCCCTTCCCTTCTCCTGACGTCAGCTGTAAGCTGACAACAGGAGTTCCTGGTCCGGGGACCGACAGGCGGCTCTTAAGCAGAGCCGCAATAGTGAGATTTAAAAAGAAATACTTCATTGGAACGATCTACAAAAAGTGTGCCTGGTTTGCAAGCACAGTTTTTAGACCATTCAAAAGAAGTATTTCTTTTTAAATCGCTCTATTGTGGCTCTTCTGAAGAGCCGCCTGTCGATCCCCGGACCAGGAACTCCTGCTCTCAGCTTACAGCTGACGTCAGGAGAAGGGAAGGGAGAGGGGAACTTTAGAATGCTCTATCTCTCAAACCATAAAGGTCTGAGAGATAGGAATTGCATCAATGGATTTCTTATTTTATGGTCTACAATATTACTTTTCATATAATTAAGACATTACTATCTCTTTAAGAATGTAATGTCAGCAAGCCCCTTATGTCTGCACTCATAGAATACACAGCAATTTCCTCTGCTCCTTGTTTAATGTATATGAATTTTCAGCATAAGTCCTTTAGTAAATTGGTATTAGGTTGGTGTGAGGCTGCCAGCACCTGTTTTTGCAAGAAATCGTATTCATACATTTCGTCAGCTATTGTTTCCTATTTTCTGACTGCTGTCACTATCCTTGTGTACAGCAGTGGGTACTAACCTTGGGCAATTGCCTCTATTGCTTGCACAAATATGAGATATAGCACTTGCATGTGGTTGCTACCACTCATCTTAACATGGGGGAGGAGAAAGGCCATGAAACTTGGACGACTCTAAGATTTTAAACTTAAAGGGATAGTAATGTTTCAGTTTCAATTACACTGTAATCCTTTCTAATAGCTAATACAACCAATCAGTTATGTTAGTAATGCTACAGTCACTTTATAGGTCATGAAATAATATTATGAATTATCCCCCCTCACCCCCCCTTTTCATGAATCCAGACTACCTCCCAATGAATCTGAAGTCCGGTCGATTGGCCGGACAGAGAGCTACGAGGCACAAACTGACTCCATTCAATATATGGAAAACCCTTGCCCCTTGATGAAGGAGGGCAGGGTTATCTGTATACTGAAAGAAGATTGTGCCACGTCGACATACACTTGCACCTCTGAGGCTCAAAGGATGACATGTATATAAGGGGATGAGGGGGATCACTTATAATATTACTTCTCAGAATGTATACCAAATGCAGCATTACTAACATAACTGATTGGCTGTCTGCACTATGAGAAAGGATTACAGTGTTCTTGTACTTGGAACATTACTATCACTTTCATTCATCCAGTTGAAAAGAGAGGACACAGACTGGCAAATCTCCCTTCAATCTCACTTCAACTGGTTTGCAATACATAGTGTACCCCTCTGGCACTCAAAGGGTTACTTTGAGTGCCAAAGGGCTATGCAATGCATTGCAAAGCAACGCGTGCCACACCCGTCTGCCTTCAGTGGGTTAACCCCTTGATTATCAGAGGGACGTGAGACACACTGCTTCTCGTGGTATATGAAGGAATATACAGTGGGGAATCTGCGTGGTTCACATTGGAGCACTTTTCACAAGACATCTGCAATTCATTCCCACTAAAGGAAGGAAAGACTGGAAGAAAAATAAACTCATTTCTTTTTTTCTTTACCACACTACATTACATTTTACTTGATACAATACAATGCACAGACATACTTTTTGTCTTGCTTTTTAATTATAATTTCCTTCTAACTGGAGTTTTGACAGTAAGAATTAGCAAACTGAGGCCTTCCAGTTGTTGTTGGAGTACAAGTCCAATCATCCACAGCCAGCTAACATCATGGAGTTGGCAGCAGGGCCGGATTTGCCATTAGGCAAAGTAGGCACCTGCCTACAGGCGCACGCCAACGAGGGGCGCCTGCCATTTGGATTTTTTTTTTTTTTTAAATATTCTTTAAAAAAAAAAAAAAAAAAAACTAGCCACCTCCCTGGCTGCACCGGTGGCACCCACTCACATTGCCCACCCCCCAGTCTTGTACCTGATGGAGCTCCCTCATCGTCTCTTTAGGAATGCAGAGCGCTGGGAGATGACATCATCTCCCAGCGCTCTGCATTCCTGAATAGGAGACTGCGCGGGAGCTCCATCAGGTACAAGACTGTGCAAAAGGAGGCACATACAGATTTCCTACCAGGGAGGTAGGAAACGGAGAACAGGGGGAGGCAATGTGAGGGCAATGTGGAGCTAATGGGGGCAATGTGGAGCTAATGGGGGGCAAGTTGGAGCCAATGGGGGGCAATGTGGAGATGGTGGGGGCAAGTTTGAGCTGATGGGGGGCATTGTGAGGGATATGTGGAGCTGATCGGGGCAATATGGAACTGATGGGGGGCATTGTGAGGGCAATGTGGAGCTGATGGGGCAATATGGAGCTGATGGGGGGCAGTGAGGGCAATGTGGAGCTGATGGGGGGGCAGTGTGAAGACAGTATGGTATATGGAGATGATGGGGGCAATATGGAGCTGATAGGGGCAATGTGAGGGCAATATGGTATATGGAGATGATGGGGCAATGTGAGGGCGATATATGAGATGATGGTGGCAAGCTGGAGCTAATGGGGGGCAATGTGGCAATGATGGGGGCAATATGGAGATGATGGAGGGGGAAACGTGGTGATTAGGAGCATTGTGGAGGTATCCAGTGCAGATAGCCCACGGGGGGGGGGCACTTCAAATTTCTGTGCCTACAGGCTCCTGAGATGTAAATCCAGCCCTGGTTGGCAGTCCGATAGCCTCACCCCTGAACTGTGCACTAGATTTAGAGCTCTTTCACATGGAGGAAAGGTAGCTAGCAGAGCCTACTAAGGTTATATCACGTGTGTTGTAAACTCACCTTTCTCCTGAGATCTACCACCAATCTCAACACATTCCACATCTGATTCTGATGGGGGACTGACAGCCAAAGGGCTCATGTGAATGGCAGACAAATATTACTGGCTGGTGTCCTTGTTGGTCGGCTATTCGCTGGAAGTTACTGTAAGCATGGCAACCTACAACATTGCTAATGTGAAAGATCTGCAGGCAGCAGCATAGACCACCATACAGACCTTCCTTGTTATATTTTTACTGTGTTCCTGCTTGAATGCAGCAACGATGCAGCTTGATGGACATTATTTTGTTCATATGAGGAGATAATTGTACCTATGTGAAAGACACCCTTGTCCAGGATTGTACCTTTCACCATGGACAAATGCATAAATGCACCATCACCTGTGTGAAAAGGGCCTTATAAAAAACAGACTAGAGCATTGTGTCTCCATTGCCTGATAAAATGTTGCACTAGCCTACCAGGATGCCATGGAATACTTGATGAGCCTTAATAGCTTGGGGTTCTAATGATAAGCTTGCCCATCAGACTCAGTGCAAGTGTTACACAAATCATCCACTTTTCCTGATAATTAACACTTGTTCATCATACGGAGTGAATCTAGTCACAGATGTATACTGCAGTGATGCTCAGAGCACAGCAGTGGAATGCAAGGGATTTCCTTGTCAGAAATACTGTTAATCTACTCTACAGCTGGATCCCTCCATCTGTTTCACAAACCAGCTGCTTTTGCACATAGAAATGGCCCATTCTTTTGAAGGACACATAATAAGTCTGGCTTAGTTACCACACTCCCAGTTACCTCATCTAGGGTACACACACAAAGGCAATGTATGTCACTAGCAGACTGGCTTTCGCTACTTCAAGAAGTGAGAACTGAATGCTATTTATGGTCAATAATGGACATGTTTTCAGGAGTAACGTGTAAATAACCCTTTCATGACTTGATGGTAGGCGTTGTCTTTAAGACATTAACCCCAGAAAAGGGAATGTACTAAGAAGAACTTGATACATCTTGGAGCAAACTGACTACACCAGAGGGGACACATACAAATTCCTCAAATTCTCACTGATTTAATTGTGTCTTTTAATTCCATGACTGAGTGAGAAATCTCAAGTGCCTTTTTTTTGAAATGAGTTGGGGACCTCTTGCTTTAAATATCTTAAAGCCCAATTTAAATCAAAGGGGATGATTAGTTATCACCTAAGGTGCAGTTGGTTTGGTATATTAGCATCTCTGTGTGCTGGAAGGGTGTGCATTGCATTACAGAGCCAAGCATTGTACTTCTTTCTGGCACACAGAGGGTTTATTATAATATAATGATTTAATCATACCTGCCAACTCTACCTGTTTCTGGCTCCCCATCCCTGCATCCTGTTGTCCCTGTTTTTGTTCCAGGTTTTAAAACCAGGGTAGGGCTTTATTTACATCTTAGGCTCCCCCTAGGGAAGGCGCTGTAGATGCCTTTAGCTCCGCCCATGGTCACACCACCACTCCTAACATGACTCCACCCCTAGTCCCATCCATGTGTTTCCTGGCACAGAAAATACCTTTGAGTTATAACAAGCAAGAAAGGAAAAAGCTTTAATGCCTTGATGCTAATACATTGATCAAGAATGCACTGGAGATCTTTCTAGCAACCAAGGGGTTAAATAATAGAATGCATAGTATAGGGATATACAGCTGGTACAGGGACAATGAGATTACTCTAGCCACACCTACAATTCAAAATGTGGGTGTGGTCAGCACAGCAGAGGCATCCCTGAAAAATTGGAGCGCAATGCAGTTGCCTACACTTCCTATTGGTAAATCCAGCCCTGAACCAGGAACAAACAGGTTTATCCTTAAAAGTTTAATAGATTGGAAGCTTCTACTGTTGCTTTTTATATGGTAAATGTAGTTTTTAGGTATTGGTAATCTGCAGTTTTAAGTTTTTTGTGCAAGATTTTCTGTTAAGTCTGTTGTGCTACATTTTCTATTGTCATCATGCTACACAGTATTGTGGACCACTTAACGACCAGCGGTCGCAGGGTGTGTGGTCCTTTAAGGACCCGATAGAGAATTTCGGCGTGTCGCCCCACGTGACTGATCACGTGGGGCGGCACGCCGAACTGAGGGACTGAAAGAGGTCGCTCCGGTCTTGGAGCGATCAAATTCAGTCCCCGGTATTACTCACCGCGCTCCTGCAGGAGCGCGGTGAGTAATAGTACGTGACGTACCAGGACCGTCACTGGTCCTTAAGTGCCGGACCAGCGTGACGGTCCGGGTACGTCACCGGACTCTAAGGGGTTAAGTACTCTCTGCTGTGTGACTGATCAGGGGAAAGGGACACTGGAACGTATTCTGAAATGTTGGCAAATATGTTTAGTTTAATTTAAGATTTGCCTTCATAGATCTGAGCTGAGTTCCTTCTTCACAAGGGGTTAAAGGACTGTAAACCACTCAGACAAGGATACTGCTGAGAGCACAACACTGCTGTACATCTCAGCTCTTTTTTCTCCAGTAAATAAACAAGTACGAGGTGAGATGGTTAATAACAGGTTTAATGCTCTGTTGAGCTAATGGATTAACAGGACAAGGGTGGAAAAGGAAAGTGGGGCAGTGCTTAAGGTCCAGCCGCCCCCATGCTCTAAAGACTAGGAATTAAGCCACTTCTTGTGACTTTCCTGTAACAAGTCACAAAGGACTTACTGGATTTCATTTTAACCCACTGGGTGCCAGAGAAGTATCCAATGCAGCGCATCACAATGTGTTATATATCTCTGGCAACTCAAAGGGTTAAAACTCTGAGTACAAAGCAATGCATTTGATACCTATCTGGCACTCAAAGAGTTAAAATAACCTTAGGGCATGCCACATCTCTTAAGATGTTCTTGGACTTCATATCCCACTATCCTTAGTCAGCCAATGGTTGAAAAAGTAACATGTCCGTTGATTGAAATGCTAGATAGCTAATGTGACCACATATTCCTTTATTTTATGACCATATATTCCTTTAAGAGAGGGACACTCTACTGGACTGCTTGAGAATCAGTCAGTGCAACCCTGTAGTGTGTGTTTTTATAAGTGCCCTCTGGCATTCAAAGGGTTAAGGACAACAGGGCTTTTTTTTTTTTTTTTTTTTTGACAGTCCGATTCAGGGTTCCACAAACGGCGTGCAGCCACGCAGGGAGCCCTGAATTCCCTGACATGCCAGGACCGTCCTGGGTCCTTTTGGCAAGCTTACCCATTACAGTCCTGGCACGTCATGGGTCCTTAAGGGGCATATACTGTGAACTTATTGAGAGGTCCTTAATGCATTGCTTCACAAAGCACTTAGGATTTATATAGCATTCAAGTGATTAAAAGTGACAGCTATGGCAATGGGAATTGTGGGAATTTTATTTCTCCCATAGCTGGTTTGTCCCAGAATGACTCAATTTTCTTGTGAACATAAGGGCTTTAGATGTAGACAACCCATAACTTTTGATGAACTACAACTCTCACTATACCCATCTGCAAGCTAAGAATCATGGTATTTATATATTAACAACAGTTGGAATATGGCTGAGGATCATGGGGTTATCATCCAACAACATCTGGAAGCTGGCTGATGTTTATGAGCGTTGTACTGTCATGGTATTTGGAGGATGGGAGGATGGAGAGATGTGTAGTCTAACAACAGTTGGAAGATGGCAGAAGATGATGGGAGTTGTATTGTAACAACAGCTGGAGGCTGGCTAAGGTTGATGGGATCTGTAGTATAACAACAGCTGCTGCCTGGATGGGGATGATGGGAATAGGATAACATCTTCTGGAGGCCAGGAGTATGATAGGATTTTTATGTTGTCAACAGTTCTATGCTTGATGATAATGATGAGATTTATATTAAATTAATAGCTGAAGGCTGGCTGAGGATGATGGGAATTGTAAGGCAGCAACAGTTGGTGTCTGGCTGAGAATGATGGGAACTCTAGTCCAGTTAACAGCTGGAGGTGAGCTAAGGATGATGTACAGAATTGGTTGACTTACAATACAAAACCCTAGCGTATGTGAAATCTAAAGTTCAGTTAAACATGAATTCTGTGGATTCCTTTTTCAATTAATAAGTTACTTCACAAGCTAAGGTATTTTAAACTAACCATGTAATAGTTTAATGAGGTAGTCTGAGCAGAAGCTCGCTACACTGTTGAGGTCCCTCTAGATCCACTTTAGTGTCTGAGACTCAGCAACTGTAAGTGAAATTGAACGAGATGGACTAAGAGCCTCACTGTTCTTGCAGTGACAAGGTAATATATTTCATCTCCTTTGTTTCCTTTCAGCACTGTTTGATTAATGATACATTGGACATACACCAAAAAGCCAATCTCCACCTAGCCAAATAATGAAGAGTAAAGAAACAAGATCTATATTCCAAACAGATCATAACCCATTCACTGCCAGAAGGGCCTGTAGTGTATAAAAAGCAGATTACACCAGATTATGCAAGGTGTTAAGATGTTTGTTCTCTGCAGATGGATTTAGAATCAGATACATTCAGAGACACAATGTCAGTCAGCAGCTGCAAAGGCCAGAAATATATCAGCATGTATAAAAAGTAAATACTTACTTGAAGAAAGTATAATTTTGTCCTAGATATTTGTTATATAGTCACTTGGAGTGTGCAACACAGTTTTGGGCAATAGTCTACAAAAAATTTGAAACTAAAAGATTTCAGAAACTGGCAAAAAATGGCAAATGGAAAAGAAGAATTTAACCTTCAATAACCGTAAAACCTGTCATAGAATCCTGATCCTGTTCATTGTACAGCAGAAACAATTTAAATGAAAACTAATATAAAGTATCAATCTCTTGAAAGCCTGTTGTCAGTTAAGAAATAAAAGTGATGTATGTTCAAAAGAGAAGTGGAGGAAGAAACCAACTGTACTATAGGGGAGAGCCAACAAGTCTCATTGAATTAAAAGGGGATTTAAACCCTGTGAATGCTAGAGAGATTTCCAACACATTACTTTTCAATATGTTGGAGACCTCGATAGCATTCTAGAGGTTAAAATCCCTATTTAAATGAATGGGAATTTTTGTACTATTTATTGATGAAAATGGTTTATTCAAGAATTCCTCCTCTTTTCTTGTGAACATAGTCCTTAGTCTTAGTCCAAATATTTTTTGTTCCCAATTAATATTATTATTATTATAGGACATGTTTGTATTGGTTGCCTATTATGGCTTCAATAATTGATGTACCCAGTGTACCCCAAATTGTAATGAGAGAGGATTTTATTCTGTGTAATCCCGTCATAAGCCTTCGAGTGCCAGAGACACTCAAAGGGTTCATTCTAAGGAGAGTTTTCTAAACATCAGTATAGATCTCCATAAAGTATGAATTCAGATTCAAATTTTTTTAATAAATATTCCTTATAAATAATAATAATAATTATGGGGAATATTTATCTAAAACCAGTTATAGATACAGCATCTGCTATGAATACGGCACTTAGCCTAGTTACATTGTTAGTACATTCTCATCTTTCTGATATAGCTTTTACACATTTGCATACAAACAGCTGTCCTCCTTTATTTCATTGAATACCTCACCCACAATAATAATGTGAAATTAGGTCTGCTGGGAGCCAGGGCTATTTAGATTTAAAGGGATAGTAATACTTTGTTTTATCTTTATTTTATTTTGTAGGCATTAAAAAAACATGAAGAACGATATAAATCTTATCTCTCAAACCTTTATAGTTTAAGAGATATTCACAAGCAAAGTATTCTGCCCCTGCTTAGCCAGATCAGAAGGGAGGTGCCCAGGTAGACTGCAGAGAGGGACAATCTTCAATTATGATAAGGGAAAACCCTGAAAAACTTGTCAAGGGGGAAAGGGCTTTCATTGTTTTTATACAAAGAAGATTGTCGCTTTCTGTTATCTGTCTGGTCTTACAACCAGATTCACATCTGAGAAGAGATGGCTTACACTAGGAAAAAGGGGCTGGAGGGGGAAACTTTGCTTGTGAATATCTCTTAAACCATAAAGGTTTGAGAGATAAGACTTATATCGTTCTTCATGTTTTTTTAATGCCTACAAAATAAAATAAAGTTAAAACGAAGTATTACTATCCCTTTAACTGCTGGTGCCTACATTTTTGGGGTATTTTATATACACCTGTGTAAATATACCCCATCACTGGCTTAAAAAACTCCTAACTGGCTCCTGATAACTTTGAGTTTCTCAAAGATGATTCTATTTTTGTCTACCGCTACAGTATTAAGCTTAGTATGATAAAGCCAAAATCTATACTGTTCTGTTTCAAATCCTGATTCTTGAAACTTAAGAACATCCTTTAATATAAAAGGCCAGATGTATGTTTGTCTGATGCAGTCATGCGCAGTAGAGACTGCAGATGCAGTCATGTTCAGTAGAGAGTACCCAAACGCACAGAATGCTGGCCCGTGTACACAGACTTTTACACTAGTTTATCATAATTTACTAAGTCTGCTTCTATGGGAGCAGTCTGAAAATGGTTTCTAGCAGCCAATCATGGCTGAACACCACATGGAAGTATGTCGCTTTCGGCCACAAACTTAATGGGTTACGTGTGCAGCCTCCATATACCCCCTGTGTCTGGCTTTGAAGCCTGAATTAGAAGGTTTATGGGGACTCCATTGCACAGAACCAGTGAATGAACTGCAGCATTATACTAGTTGAGGATGATGGGATTCGTAGTCCCCTGCAGCTAGAGATCCAACAATTGATTACCACTGCCCTACATTTCTCCAAAATAGCTCAGTATGTTAAATAACTTTATTCTCATTTGATCAAGTTGATGACTGACTAACACTAGGCCTATAACCTTTTTATTTTTAAGCCTTTGAGTGCCAGAGGGGTGCACAACACATTGCTTTGCAATGAGTTGTGTAGACTTCTAGCAATCAAAGGGTTAATAGCTGCCTCTGTAATTCACTAACGTTATCAGTAAAATGTTAACCCCTGTGCCAGGACCATCATGGTAAAACTTGCGTTAAGGACCCATGATATTCCTGGCACGTCGTGGAATTCAGGGGTCCCTGCTCGGCTGCACTCTGTTCAGTGACCACTGAATCCACTGGACAAAAAAAAATATGCCCCGTGGTCCTTTCAGTGCCAGAGGGGTATGCAGCGCATTGCTCTGCAATACATTGCGTGCCCCTCTGGCACTGAAAGGGTTAACTGCCATCCGGTCATTAAGGCGTTAAGGAATAGTGACCCTTTTCAACTTTATAAATATTTTGCAAGTACAACCAAATTGCGTAGACTTTTCACTACTTTCTTTTTTCATCTTCCCCTATTTTTATACACTTTTATGTTCCTGGCAGTGAGTTGCCTAGATCTGTTTGCAGAGAGCTTTTTGTCAGGGAACATGATGAAAGTAGATCTAGTGATACAATGTAAAGAGGATGTAATGTAAACAAGAAAGCACACAGAGCATTCCGTGCTTCAAGGAGAGTGTAACATTGTATTATATTCTGCTTTGATGGGCTAGCGATCTGAAAACTCTCTTAACCCTTTGAGTGCCAGAGGGCTACGCAATGTATCATCACAATGTGTTGAAGACTTCTCTATCATTCAAACAACTAAAAGCCCCATTTGAATCAATGGGAATTTTATTTGCTTCCATGATGTGATTGATTTACTTCAGAACGGTTCCATTTGGGCTTGATAAAAAAAAAAGGTCTGCAGTATATACAGGTTCAGCACAATCCCTGTCATAAACATTATCCAGTGAGCGACTGCTGTTTTGCTTTGGTTTTCAATTACCAAAAAGTCTGGAAGGACTAATCCAATCTACAAATGTGATGACTGTTGTTCTTATCTGTTCATGGTGACAGACCTTGTTCTGATTGGAAATGCTGAGAGGCTTTAATTTTATTACATGCAATTAAATAAATCCATTTGGCTGCAGGGTGTCATTTAGCTGGGTGATGATGAAGAACAACTTTTATCTCCTGTAGTAAAAGAGCTGAGGGGAATACTATTGTATTGAACCATCACATTTTGAACCTCACTGAGACATTGTCGTTGTGATGTTATGATGTTCAGAAACTTGTAAATAGAATTAAATGCTTTATCTTTCACTGTGTTGAAGACAACCCCACTATTGTACCCACCTTTATCTCACTATTGTTTCTAACTAAGGGATAAACAGCCTTTTGTTATCTACCTGTTGAAGACTACAAGTTCCATCATCCTCAAACATCAATAAATATATACATAAATAAATAAATAATAAAGACATAGTTAACAACACAAAGGGTCACTTTCAGAAAGGTAAAGAAGAGCAATTTATGTGCAATGCAATTGCATTGTAATGGACAAATAAAAATTCTTACAATTCAGATTGATTTAAAGACTTGGAACACTAGGGGGAGATGCACTAAGGCAGGATAAACAGGGAATAAAGAGGAGATGACCATACCTGGGAACTCTCCGGTTTTGCCCCTGAGACTCCGGATTACAGACTGAATTACCGGGTCTCCGGGGCAATGTGTGGATCACCAGGTGGGCAGAGTTTAAATAGAAACTCTGCCCACTTGTGCTCCATCCCGCCTGGTTCCTCCCACTCCCCACCCTCTTACATACATTTTGCAGGTTTTTTTGCCCCGCCCCCCTCTGCGACTAAGCCCCACCCCTTTTATGACACAAATCGCGTCATTTTCCTCCCAGGTCGGCACTGACAGGGTTACCCTCCGGGTATCCCTGTTTCAAAAGTTCCCAGGTATGGAGATGACTTCTCTAATTATATCACTTCTCCACTTCACATGTTATTCTATGGAACCTATGCATTAAGATCTCTAGATTTTAGTGCATAGGCTCCATAGAATAACATGGGAATTGGAGAAGTGATATCACTGAAGAAATCATCTCCACTTTATCCCCTGTTTATCCCACCTTAGTATATCTCCCCCTAAATGCTACTGAGGTGTCAGACTAATTGATTTGTAATGCTTTGCTTTGGAGACCACTCTAGCATTCAATGAGTTAAAACCCCATTGCAATAATTGGAGATGTGTATTTATCCAATAAGGCTAGCTACATTTCTCCAGAACTGCTCCTATTATCTTCTTGAGTGTTGCTTTTAACCTCTTTACAACCCTTTGCAAATCAATGCATTGCACACCCCTCTGGAGCTAAGAGGTTAACTATTTCATGTTTTTTTATTGCAAGAAATGTTGTCATGATTGGTATACCTGGGAACTTTTGAAGCAGGGCTACCCGGAGGGTAACCCTGTTACTGCCGGCGAATCGTGTCATAAAAGGGGTGGGTCTTATTCGCGAGGGGGGGTGGGACAAAAAAAAAAACAACAACTGCAAAATACCTGGGAATGGAGGGTAAGAGGGCGGGGAGTGGGAAGAACCAGGCAGGATGGAGCACAAGTGGGCAGAGTTTCTACTTAAACTGTACCCACCCCGAGATTCACACATTGCCCCGGAGACCCGGTGATTCAGTTTGAAATCCGGAGTCTCCGGGGCAAAACTGGAGAGTTCCCAGGTATGATGATTGGCTGTTGCGTCAGGTAGTGAGTGTTAGCAGACAGGACAGTGATTCTCAACAAGGGTGTCGTGGGACTTTGATGTGCTTCCTCTTAGGGTGCCCCTTGTTTTACATAAAGTCTTTGATAAAATGTGAATGTTGACTTATGGATACATATTTAACCCCTTAACAACTCTGTGATGTGCCAGGACCATCACCGTTTTTTCCCCTTAAGGGTCGATGACGTTCCTGGCTCTTCATGTACCTTTTACTTACAGCACTCTGTACAAACGGGGTCTGAAATTGACCACTCCAGTATGGGAGCAGTCTCTCTAACACTCCCACTCAGCACACCGGTACACGTCACAGGTCACTTGTGCTGATGCGTCGGCATACATCAAATTGATCCTTAAGGGAATGTAACTTCTTGGGATCACTAGTCCTTATGGGGTTAAGGAGATTTTTATACAAATATGTTTGTTTTTGTTATTCTGATTGTAAGAACTAAGTATTACAATGTATTACTTATTTGTACCTTTCTTAATGCCCTTGACAAGTTACATATAGCCTTGTAGGGGTGCCCCGAAAAATTGAGCACCATTAGGATATTGATTTGAAGCAGAAGATTATCTTTCACTCTGTGTGCCTCTCTCTCCCATTCAAAAAGATAACAGACCCACTAAAATGATTAGAGCTTAAAAAGTCTTAGTGGAATCCTATCAGGAAAACTTTTACTTATCTTGTACGTAGCATCTAGTAAATAGTATAGTGTTGTTAACCCTTTCTGCAGCAAACCAGAGAAAATGAAAAATGTTCAATAATTTCAATAAGAACTGAAATGTTTCGAATGCTTGAGAAATCTCCAATGCATTTCAAAGCAATGGGTTGGCGATGTCTCTAGCATTCAGGAGGTTAATATCACAATTAAAATCAACAGCAATGTTGGTCATTTTTATGTGTCCCCTAAGGTGCAGTTGGTTTGCTCCAAAATTGCACATCCTTAGTTTACTAAATACAGCCCTATGCTTATGTACTATTTAAAGGGAAAGAAAAGCGCCAAACCTCCCACTTACTGCCACACTGGGGGTTATGCGCTAAGGAGTGATAAAGAGATGATAAAGTGGAGATGACTTCTCCAGTGATATCACTTCTCCAGTGTCTGTGATATTCTATACAGGCTGTGTACTAAGATCTCTAATGCTGGAGAAATCGTAGTGCCTTGGTTCCATAGAATAACACAGGAAAAGCAATATCACTAGAGAAGTCATTTCTGCTTTATCACCACTTTATCACACCATAGAGCATGTCCCCCATTGTCTTCCCCTTAGAACAAGCAGCATTTAAGGAACACTAACACCTATATATGCACTAAATACCAAGGACTTCATGTTAGTATTTGTAAACATTTTATGTTTGTTTTCTGAGGCCTAAAATGTAATCTTACATATGATATTATAGAGCAACCATTAATGCCTTTTCCAGAGCTCCCATCGATTGTACACGATTATCTTCAAATGGGCTCAGATAAGATAACAACCCATCTGAATATAAGAACAGTGTGCACTAATCACAAGCAATTAACTCACTTCTATGCCTTAAAGGGATAGTAATACTTCGTTTTAACTTTATTTTATTTTGTAGGCATTAAAAAAAAACATGAAGAACGATACAAGTCTCATCTCTCAAACCTTTATGTTTTATGAGATATTCACAAGCAAAGTTTCCCCCTCCCTCCCCTTTTACCTAGTATAAGCCATCTCTTCTCAGATGTGGAATGCAGTCCATAGACCAGACAGATAACAGCAGGGGACACTCTTATTCCTATGAAAACAATGAAATCCCTGCCCCCCTTGACAAGCTTTTCAGGTTTTTCCCTTATCTTAATTGAAGATTGTCCCTCTCTGCAGTCTACCTGGGCACCTCCCTTCTGCTCTGGCTGAACAGTGTTACATCAGTAAAAGGGGTGGGAGGGGGCTGCTTTGTCATTGAATTACTCTGGAACTACAACTCTGACAGAATTGAAATAACACTCTCCAAAGTCCAAATACTATGATGATTAATTAGAGTTACTTTTATTATGAAACATTACTGTCCCTTTAAAGGCAAAGTTAGGGTTATATTTTAGGGCTGTAATGTACTGATAATTATTTTTTACATATGCTAGCAGTAAGTACATGACATTTAAAATTATATCAACCTATTTCATTTTTTAGTATTAGTGCTCCTTTAAGAGAAGGCTTATTAGTGGCCGTTGCTTATTAAATTGATGGTAAACCATTTGAGTGCCAGAGTGGTACAGAATGCATTGCAGAGCAATGTATTCCATACCCCTCTGGCACTCAAAAGGGTAAGGCAACAGGATAATTTCCAGTGTCTGATTTTGTGTGGAATCGCCATTTTTTTTTTATAAAAAAAAAGTGGTACAATTTTGGATTGCAACCCAATGACAGCACAAGGAACAAATAAAATGTCATATTGTTGTAAATTGGGCTTTTAACCCCTTGAATGCTAGCAAGATCTCCAATGCATTGCTACATCAATAGCAATGTTGAGATTTTGTATTTGTGCACGTAAGTGCAGTCGATTTGTTCCAGAATTATCCTCTTAACACTTTGAGTGCCAGTGACTTAGACAACACATTGCATTGCACTGAAAGGTTTACACTTACTGAATATAGCCCAATATATTCTGCTAAACAGTATAATTATATCTTGTTATTGTAGCAGTGTAAATAACTTGCATCCCACACATCATTTTCTTCTTTCACTTTTTCATACCGATTTGCACAAAAAGCTCTATTTTTCTAAACTGCAATGCACGTAAACACAGATTTTGAAATGCGTGTTGAAACAAAGACATGTATACAAAGGAGTATATTTACAACTATAAATATACAAAAGTAACTGTTTACAGTCAAGGACTGTCAGAGTGGGTCTAATCTCCCATCACTGTCTAATTGTCTCAGTCTGTGCGTGCACATGTATTGTAAACGTGATGTATTTTTCTGTCAACTAGAATTTGTGGTAATGACTGCGTACAGAAGACTACTTTGTAATATGACTCTGTTTTAGATATGTGTTTGGGAATGTGTATATTGTATATGTGCGTTATATACAGATAGCACATGGTAAACACATAAAGAACAATTATATCCCCCCCCCCTTTGTTAATGTAATCTTTTGAGGGCTAGAACTATAAGAACTATACTGTGTGCTTTTGTCCTATCACTTAATCTATGATGCAGAAGGCTGGAAGCCATTTGGCAAAAGCCTTAAATATCTTGACCTTCTTAACATTACCCCTTTCAAGCTGCCATTCCCTATTGGCTGTAGTATGATCCATGGAAATTAACTACCACTATATTGATATATTCATTGTTAGCTAGTCATTGTTTCAGTGAACCTTTAAAACACTTGTTTCAAATTGATAATTACCTGATAATTCTTTTGAACAGTATAAATGCATGTAATGCATATGATTAAAAATTATTTAATGATAATTCCGCTTTTAACTCCTTGGATGGTAGTCTATAGGTGTTAGTTTCCAGTCGATGTTGGAAAACTTTCAAGCATCCAAGTTTTAAAGGGAAAGTGTCACTAGGATAGTACTCCATCAGCAAATCTGTTCCCCTGGAAGCACACCTGCCACTGAAGTCCCAGTGAAGCAATGGGAGAACAGGATAGGAGTCTGATAAGAGTCCTCCAGTTCTCCCTTATTGGCATACCTGGGAACGTCTTCTGTTTGAGCCCCCAGAGAGAGGACTTATGTGCTGCTGGACAGGGAATGTCAATTATGTGATTTGTGTCATAAAAGGGGTGGGACTTAGAAGAGTGGGCAGGGCTTGCTCGTCTGTGTGGGAAGGAGAATAAACACCACCGCCAGAGAATCAGTCTTTGTCCCCGGGGACCTAATAATTCAGTATGAAAACCAGAGCCTCCAGGGCAGATCCAGGGAGTTCCCAGGTATGCTTGGTCGTCTCATGAGAAGAGACTGAACTGCAAGAGGGAAGTCTCACTCAAGTTTCCTGTCTTGTGCAATACAAGAATCCATTGTCACTGTGAATTGGGTTTGAAAGCTCAACACAGATGGTCTGTGGAGACTACACATGAGACTGGAGCTGGATAAACCTGTGCAGGCTTGATCCAGACTCGAGACAAATGTCTGACTTGACAGGGGGAGAAACTCAGTCTGGAGCTGAACTGGAACCAGATATAGCATGCTCTCCCCTTTTAGCAGTTGGTCCTCATCGTATCCTTCCAGACAAATGCGGGGATCTGTGCCAAGGGTGCCTCTTGCACCAGCTCCACGAGCCAAGTGTCTGGCTTGTGCATCAGCATGGCCAGCTCGCCCCCTCTACAGGCAGCCTACAAGGTTTTTGTGTGGAAAACCATATACTTCTGGTTGATATCAAACCAAGGGGGAAGATTTCTGACTCACTGAATGACTGATAGAAGCCATTTTGAGGCTCAGTAGTGCAACCTTGGACTTTCCACTAGATCCCTCATAGGAGCAGATATAGGAAAACATGATAAGTGCAAGTAATTTCCACAGCATATTGCATAAGCATCAGCAATCAGCTTTATCACAGCTAAATATATAACTGAACCCCTTTATCTCACTTTTCCTCCTGTATTTTTATCATACTACCATTTGTTTTTTTCCTTTCTCCCCTCCTGACTCTGTCCCCTTCCTCCCTCCCTCTCTACCGGTTTAGCAGCACAGGATGTCATCTGAGCGCACTCTGTGCCAGGACCTGTCTCCTGTTTTGCCAGCCGACTGGGAAGTCCTAGACCAGTAAGGGGAATTAGCAGACTGTGTAACTTTGGAATTAGTGGAACAGATTATACAAGAAATGTTTTATTATGAAAACTGCTCAAGAATCACGTAAATCAAACCTGATGTATTCTTTGCTCTGCTTTTGTTACATGGGTGTGTGTAACCCCATGAGGACCAGAGGAGTAAGCAAGGCTTTGCCCATCATTCTGGTCCTCGAGGGGTTAAAAACAATCCCTTTGAGTGCAGTAACATTGTGTAATACAGTGGTTCGCACTTTTTGTGTGGGAACATAAGTCTTTCACATTAACCCTAGGAGTGCCATAGGGATAAGCAACGCATTGCAAAGCAATGCGTTGCATACCCCTCTGGCACTCAGTGGGTTAATACTCAGTGAACCCTAACCACCAAGCACTTTAACCCTTTGAGTGCCAGAGTGGTATTTACCTTTATGGGTTAACCCCTTAGATGCTAGAGAAGTCTGCAATCCATGGTGCAAAGCCAGGCATTGGTGACCTCTGTATCACCCAAGGGGTTAACGTTTTATGAGTATTATATGAAGAGAATGTTAGTACCAGTAACAATACAATATTCTATATAATAATTCACTAGAATGGTTGTCAGATGCCGTCATGCTCAGTAGAGACTGCCCAAACACACAGAATGCTGGGAGTTCTGTGCTGGGAGCATTCTGTGCTTTCAGGCAGTCTCTACAGTGCATGACTGCGTCGGCCACAGGACGCAGAGCAGGACCGGCCTCTTAACCCATTGAGTGCCAGAGGGGTATGCGTTGCATACCCCTCTGGCACTCAAAGGGTAAACATCACCCGGACCTTGGCCCGTGTACACGGGCTTTTACACTAGTACTGAATAACAAAGATCATGTAAGTGTATCTGATAGAACGGATTAGGGTTATAGTGTTTTTCACAAATGCATTCTGTCAGAAAACAAAACCGAAATGTCCCAGTCCTCTGGCAGTCAGAGAGCCACGCACTGAGGCTGATGTATTAAAGGGATAGTAATACTTAAAACGTAAAAAAAAATATGTTGTAGAGTTTATCCCCCTGAGTAAAACAAGAGTACTCCCACTGCTGAAAGGTGTTTCATTCAAAAGTTATTAATTTTCAAAGTTGAATTTTTTAGGTGCAATATCACAGTGGCCTGAAATTGTACAGTGGCGCTGTTGCTACACCATCCTATGGAGATTTATGGTCAACTGACCAGAGTTGTCCATAGGATGGTGTAGCAACAGCGCCACTGTACAATTTCAGGCCACTGTGATATTGCACCTAAAAAATTCAACTTTGAAAATTAATAACTTTTGAATGAAACACCTTTCAGCAGTGCGAGTACTCTTGTTTTACTCAGGGGGATAAACTCTACAACATATTTTTTTTTACGTTTTAAGTATTACTATCCCTTTAAGGGGAATTATGCACTATGAATACTTGGCCTTACCTAGATGTCCTCCACACAGCAGTCAGTTATCTATACTTACTTTTTTTATTTGCATTTAATCCCTGTTTCAGTTCACTACTAGTTGATAGGGGAGATTCACTAAGCAGTGATAAAGAGATGATAAAGCGGAGATGACTTCTGCAGTTATATCACTTCTCCAGTTATAGTTATTCTATAGAGCCTATGCACTAAGATCTCCAAAGCTGGAAGTCTTAGTACATAGTCTCCATAGAATAACAAAGAACTTGGAGAAATGATAAACTGGAGAAGTCATCTCCACTGTATTACCTCTTTATCACCGCTTAGTGAATGTCCCCCGTTGTTTGCCCAGATTTGCCCTGGAGACTCTGGTTATCTGAGTTAATTACTGGGTCTCTAAGGAGAGGGGTGATTATCTGGGTAGGTGAGCTCCCTGCCCGTTGCCCACAAACTTTCAGCCCACTCCTTCCCCTGTTCCAGCACTTTCAGGGCAAACACTGCCTTGGCCATATGCCCCAACATTTCAAATGGCCAAAGAGGGTCACCTTTGTTTTAGGTGGTGTTGCTGGGGGGCACAAATATTAATGTGAGTTTTACTGCTGTGGAACAATGTGATACACACCACACAATCTGATCTCCTAACAGAAGGACACCAAGTTGGGAAAGTGGGACAGAGAGATTTGAGTATCAAAGAGGGACTGTCCATACTGAAGAGGGATACTTGGGTAGTATGCTTTTCCCACCCAATCCTGTCCACTCCCATTAAGCCCCACAATCATTATGACATGAATCACATAATCTGTAAACTCCTACCCCCAGCTGCAGATGTTAGTCAGAGGGGCTGTGGACTTCACAGTTCCCATGTATGTTTACAAGTCATTTAGGTCTATACAAGCCCATTATGTCTGCGGTTAGTATGTGGAACCTGGAGGCAGACTTCAATACAGATCACTGTATACAGAAAACTGCAGACATAATGCAAAAACCAAACAAATAGATAGACCTAATTGCTATTTGACAGAGACCTACTTAGTTAAATAAATATGTTAAACAAATTGAGTGACTTATTGGTGCAAGTGCACCACTGGGGATAAATAAAAATTGAGGGTTATTCACTAAGGCATGATAAAGAGGTGATAAAGTGGAGATGACTTCTCCAGTTATACCACTTCACCAGTTTCTATGTTATTGTAGAGGGCCTACACACTAAGATCTCCAAAGTTGGAGAAAACTTACTGCAGGGCTGTCCAAGTTCAGTCCTCAAGGGCCACCAACAGGTCAGGATGTAAGGATTTCCCTGATTAAGCACAGATGAGTTAATTAGTGTCTCATTCAGTTTGATTGTCTGTCTTGTGCTTAATCAGGGGAATCCCTACATCCTGGCCTGTTAGTGGTCCTTGGGGACTGAACTTGGATAGCCCTGTCTTAGTGCATTGGCACCATAGTATAACATTAGAACTGGAGATGTGAAATCACTATAGAAGTTATCTTCATTTTATCACCTCTTTATCACACATTAGTGCATAACCCCCTGTTGTTGTAGACCTATCTAGGAGCCAAGGGGTTCACGGCATGATTTAATGAATCAGTATTTTTATTTCTTTCCTATCAAGCACTTGGTTTACTCCAGAATTTCTCCAGTGTCTTTGCACATCTGATTCACATTTACTGCAGCCTTGTCCCCCGTCTAACTAATGATATGTATTCTGTGGAATCCCTCTTACGCCTTCAGCAAATCCTAGGGTTCTACGGAACACAGTTTGAAGACATCTGGTGGTTATGCGCTAAGCTTGATAAAGAGGTGATAAAGTGGAGATGATTTATCCAGTGATATCACTTCTTCAGTTCCTATGTTATTCTATAGACCCTATGCACTAATATCTCCAAAGCTGAAGAAATCTTAGTGCATTGGCTCCATAGAATAACATAGGAAATGGAGAAGTTATATATCACTGGAGAAGTTATCTCTACTTTATTACCTCTTTATGCCACCTTAGTGCATAACCCCCTGGTCTAATATATTGCACAGATTTAATAAATCTAAACTCATCTCTGAATGACTCACTTCATCTGCATATTTTTTCCAAAATAAAACTGTGATATATCATATAGATAGTATATGTTAAATAACTACAGAAATCTTTATTATTGATTTATATTTTCTCATGGCACTATATGCACAAGAATCTTAGCAATTCTGGGGCCCACCAGCTTGTCCGTAGGAAACACATAACCATATCTAGTGATTTAAGTAGGTATCTTGTTTTGGACACTATTGAAACCAAAATTTATATACTGTAGTTAGATAATAACTTTGAGCTCAGTAACTATAGTCAAGTGCAAATATAAATAAACAATAGTAATGAATGAAGCACACCTACCTAGGCACGTCCTTCTGTTAAGAAAATGAAGAATCACCTATTCGTACAGGTATAGTTCAGTTGTGAATGGCAGCTATCATTCTGACAGTGTCCCCTGATCAGGTCTCCTCTGGGAGTAGGCCTGCTGAGGAGGATGGGTTGCATTGTGGGTTCTGGCAGATCAGTGGGAGAGTGAAACAGGGAACACAAACATCACCCCAGTGCTCTCCTTCTCATTCTGCAAGTGATTCTGAGACGGATGCATTAAAAGAACTGGAGTAATTCTTGAGTAATCCAATTACACAATAGGGGCAAAGAAAATTTGGAAAAATTTCTATTTATTTGCCATTCAAAGGTTTAAAAGCCACTTTTAAGTAAGTGGGATTTGTTTCACCCCTGTGGTGCAGTTGGTTTATTCCAGAATGAGTGCATTTGTTAGTACATTAGCATCTCTGAGCGGCAAGCCTTCAGAGTCACAGATCCATAGACTGCTAGGGATGGGTTTTCTGTCCTTAGTAGTCTAAACGGCTGTGCACAAACCTCCAGACTGAATCCGGCTCCCTGCCATTTGAGGAGGTCAGTTTGATAACTAAAATGGTTGATAGGAGCCATTTTGGGGGTGGATTTTACAGCCCTGGGCATTTAATGTGTTTGTAAACCTCTTTTTGGACTTAACATATTCTGACAATGCAGAATATGTAAAGTCAGATTGCCTATACTTTTTAGTCTTCTGCTTATTATTATTATTTTTATTATTTACATCTTCATGTTTTTGAGTGTTTTTTTTAACACAATTATGTCCATGACAGTGATCTCCCTCGGTCTTTATTTCCAGAGATCTTTCTGTCAGGGACTGTGAAAGCAGGTGTAGTGATACAATGATACACTATCCCTGCAGCACAATATACAGCCTCCAATCTATTTAATATATCATACAGACCACACACTTGCAGGGACAGTGTTCCCTGCTTTCACAGTCCCTGAGACTGAGATCCAGGGAGCTCGCTGTCAGGAACATACAACTATAAGAAATGGGTGAAGATAAAAAGAAGAATATTTATAATATTAACATGTATAAGCAATTTGACTTTATTTTGCCCTTGCAGAATACATAATCAAAAAGGAGGTTTACGTTGGTCACTTTCATTGTCTGGTACATTGGAACAAGCTCAGTAAAATGTGATAATTGTCTTTTGATTGGAATCTCATACAACATGTTCTTTCAGAGTAGTAGGCTGTTTTTGGCATCACTATTCTTTTAAATGATTTCCACATCTAAACTTCCGTATGTTGCATAAATAATTCCCTAAGGGTACTGGTATTAATTATTGAGTCATCCATGCAGTGACCTGTTTCCTGACCCCCTCCTGTCCCTTGTGATACCCTCCTCTATAATCCTTTGTCTCTCTGGTTCATCCTTTCCAGGTTGTGCTTCAGTATACTTAACCACAGTAATAATAAATGCGGCAGTAGATGCTATGTGTAACGAGACAAGCAAAAACCCATTTACATCTGCTTTCTCTTATAATACTGGACATGACTGAGCACTTCTGTGTCTTCTTATCCCTTATAATGAGAGGGGGTACAGTATATGCCCTTCAGAAGTCATCTCTATAGCAGTGTTTCCCTAAACCTGTCCTCACAACAGTCCACATTTTTTGGATTTCCTCAATTTAGCAAGGTGGTTCTATCAGAAGTACATGAGGATGCTTCTGAATGCACAATCTACTGACTGATCCACTTGTGATCATGAGATGAGATCATGAAAACCTCAGCTATTGGCATACCTGGGAACTTTTGAAACAGGGCTACCCGGAGAGTAACCCTGTCAGTGCCCAGGGGAGGAAAATGATGAGAATTGCGTCATAAAAGGGGCTGGGCTTAGTCGCGGGGGGGGGGGGCGGGACAAAAAAACCCCCACAAAAAACTCCTGCAATATGAGTGTAAGAGGGCGGGGAGTGGGAGGAACCGGGCGGGACGGCGCACAAGTGGGCAGAGTTTCTACTTAAACTCTGCCCACCCGGTGATTCACACACTGCCCCGGAGACCCGGTAATTCACTTTGAAATCCGGAGTCTCCGGGGCAAAACCGGAGGGTTCCCAGGTATGGCTATTGGGGAGGCTTGACTGCAGTTTTAGGAACAGATTTGTTCAAATAATATACAGGCTATACATCTCCAGCTACTAGCTGTATAGATTATCAGATACTAGTGTAAAAGCCCTTGTACATGGGCCAAGGTCCAGGTAATGTTAACCGTTTGAGTGCCAGAGGGGTCCGCAATGCATTGCTTTGCAATGTGTTGCGTACCCCTCTGGCACTCAAAGAGTTAAGAGGCAGCTACCTCACTGCTCCACGTGATGCAGTCTTACGTTGCCTCACTCACGCAATGCAATCATGCACAGTAGACACTGGCCAAATGCGGGCAATCTCTACTGAGCATGACTGCATCGTGACAAACATCCTAGCAAATTATTATATAGGATATCTCTTAACAGGATTTGTTTCTGTATGAGAGTTTCCAGCCTGTAACACTCCATCTGGTGGACTACAGCTCCCATCATCCTCAGACAGTAAGATGTATGTTGACCCACTAAGCCAGTGGTTCTCAACCTGTGTGTCGGGACCCTTTCGGGGGTCGAATGACGATTTGCCAGGGTCGCCTAAAACCATCAGATATTCATATTTTGATTCATAACAGTAGCAAAATTACAGCGATGAAGGAGCAACGAAAATAATTTTACTGTTAGGGGTCCCCACAACTTGGGAAATTTTATCAAAGGGTCACGGCACTAGAAAGGTTGAGGACCGCTGCACTAGTGGACTCATGCAGTCACACCCTTTTGTCTGCATGTCTAACTATTTTAGCTCCCTGAACTACCAGTGCAGGTCATTCACAGCACACCACAACTTCCCTGTAATTATCTCTTTGTAGATGCCATAAAGATGTGTGTGTGTGCATTGTGGAATTAAAATTCACATTGATTTAACCTTCTGCCGTGCCAGAGAGGAATCCAATGCATTACATTGTATTCAAAGGGTTATATGAGGCTTTTAACCCCCCTGATTGTTAGAGAGGTCTCCAATTCCAATGTATTGTGAAGCAGCGTGTTGGAGACCTCTATAACATTCAAGAGGTTAAAAAAAATAAAATCAATTAAAATGTTTATTTTTTCCCCCTTTCTCTCCAAAATAATCCATTACAACCCACTCCACCTGATCCCTCTTCAGTGCGATGGTCACAGCTCTGGCACCTTCCAGGAATAACCTGCACCTTAGTGGGAATACACATTCTACAATAATATTTACATTTATGACACATCCCAACTGATTCAGCTTAGTGGGTCAACATACATCTTACTGTCTGAGGATGATGGGAGCTGTAGTCCACCAGATGGAGTGTTACAGGCTGGAAACTCTCATACAGAAACAAATCCTGTTAATAGATATCCTATATAATAATTCGCTAGGATGTTTGTCACGATGCAGTCATGCTCAGTAGAGACTGCGCTCGTCTGGGGAGTTTCTACTGCGCATGACTGCATCGCGTGAGTGAGGCGACGTAAGACTGCATCGCGTGGAGCAGTGAGGTAGCGGCCTCTTAACATTACCTGGACCTTGGCCCATGTACAAGGGCTTTTACACTAGTATCTGATATTCTTTACAGCTAGTAGCTGGAGATGTATAGCCTGTATATTATTTGAACAAATCTGTTCCTAAAACTGCCGTCAAGCCTCCCCAATAGCCGAGGGTTTCATGATCTTACCTCATGATCACAAGTGGATCAGTCAGTAGATTGTGCATTCAGAAGCATCCTCATGTACTATTGATGGAACCATCTTGCTAAATTAAGAAAATCCAAAAAATGTGGACTGTTGTGAGGACAGGTTTAGGGAAACACTGCTATAGAGGTGACTTCTGCAGGGCATATACCAGTGGTTCTCAACCTTTCTAGTGCCGCGACCCTTTGATAAAATTTTCCAAGTTGTGGCGACCCCTAACAGTAAAATTATTTTCGTTGCACCTGCATCGCTGTAATTTTGCTACTGTTATGAATTGAAAAATAAATAACTGATGGTTTTAGGCGACTCCTGGCAAATCGTTATTCGACCCCCGAAGGGGTCCTGACCCACAGGTTGAGAACCACTGCACTAGTGCAACTCCACTGACACTGCAGATTTTATACTGTATAGAATATTATCTTGTACAATGTACATGGCCTTTCTTATGACTTCAATGTCAGCAAGTTCCTTATGTCTGCCCTATAGCATATGGAAGAAAATGGGGTAAAGTCAGGGGAACACCCAGGATCACCAGTGCAGGGTTTCCAAATAGCATGAAATCACATAACACCTAGAATTTGTCTTATATAATTCTGACTGCAAAATCCATTGCAGATTCCAGATATTAGAGCAGAAGTGGGCAATCTGAAGTTCTCCAACTGTTGTTGGACTCCAGTTCTCATCCTGGCCAATGATCATCTGAGGATGCATAGATTTGTAGTGCAGCAACAGCTGGAGAATGGCTTATGTACAGAACAGTAATAGACACGTTTCATTACTGGAGTGATAAAGTTTTGCCTTCCCTCAATCTGATTAGGCAAAAGAGTCCAAAATGGGCCGTTCTGCAACTGGAAAGCACGTCTTGGTTTGCCCTTGTAATGTTACACTGTTTCTTGTGCACCGTACTGGGACATTTTCTGCATAGGTAAATTGGTAACAGGCATATAGCTAGAAAATCCATTCTGGCATATGTTTAATCTCAGAATCATATTTGTACATTTATTCTTTTTCTTTTCTTTAAATATTACTAATATGAACTGGCATTGTGATGGCCAACCAGCATTGCTTCACCTGTTGTTGGACTACAACTCTCATCATGCTCAGCAGGTGATCAGTCAGTTGAAGATGATAACATTTGTATTGTAGTCTTGCAGCAGCTGGTGAGAGACGATTACCCACCCCTGACCTAGACCTACCCTTGAGGTGCACTCTGGATTTTCACATATTTAATACATCTATCTCCATGATAAACCCCACAACCAAGAGACCTTTGCATGTGCAGTCAGGTGTTTCAGCAGAAGAAGGGGTTCTTTACTGAAAGGCCTGTTCATTTTGGCAATTTTTGCCAAGGAAAGTGGCAATGGTTAACACACTAAATACATTTATGAGAGGATTAGATACATTTCTAGTAGATAGTATGTGTTAGTTTATTAACCCTTTGAGTGTCAGAGGGGTATGCAATGCACTGCAAAGCAATGCGTTGCATACCCCTCTGGCACTCAAAGGGTTAAATAGAGTGTTCCAGCAGGGCCGGTGCCACCTATAGGCGAGGTAGGCGCCGGCCTAGGGCACACAAGTACTGGGGTCGTGGGCATGCAGCGGAGAAGAGCTGCGCCCGCACCCACCACACCGGAACGCAACACAGTCAGGTCAGGTCTGTGTTGCTACTCTGCTCCCTCATCGCGGTTGCTCTTTAGTATTGCAGAGCGTGCTGGGAGTCTTGATCTCCTGGCGTGCTCTGCATTACTGAAGAGAAGACGGCGCGTGAGCTACAGGTATGTGATGGGGGGCAAGTTGGAGCCGAGGGGGCATAGTGGAGCTGCTGGGTGCAAGTTGGAGCAGATGGGGGGCAAAATGGAGCTGATAGGGGCATGTTGGAGCTGAGGGGGCATAGTGGAGCGGATGGGGGGCAAGTTGAAGCTGAGGGGGCAAAGTGGAGCTGAGGGGGCAAAGTGGAGCTGGTGGGGGACAAAGTGGAGCTGGTGGGGGGCAAGTTGGAGCTGCTGGGTGCAAGTTGGAGCAGATGGGGGGCAAAATGGAGCTGATAGGGGCATGTTGGAGCTGAGGGGGCATAGTGGAGCGAATGGGGGCATAGTGGAGCGGATGGGGGGCAAGTTGGAGTTGAGGGGGCAAAGTGGAGCTGAGGGGGCAAAGTGGAGCTGGTGGGGGACAAAGTGGAGCTGGTGGGGGGCAAGTTGGAGCTGGTGGGGGCAAGTTGGAGCTGATGGGGGGCAAAGTGAAGCTGATAGGGGCAAGTTGGAGTTGATGGGGCAAAGTGGAGCTAGTGTGGGGCAAGTTGGAGCTGGTGGGGGCAAGTTGGAGCTGATAGGAGGCAAAGTGGAGTTGGTGGGGCAAGAAAAGAGGTGGGGTATAAGTAGGCGGGGTATAAAGGGGTGGGACACAAGGGGCGGAGCCAAGGGGCGGCAAAAGTAGGTTTTGCCTAGGGTGGCAAAAATCCTTGCACCGGCCCTGTGTTCCGGTAAAAAGACTAGCATCCATCTTAGTATCAGGAAGGACTATGTAGTTCTCATTTTGTGGGATACACTATGGCAAAAGCTGAACCTAATTTGCTATGTAACTGTGGTCCAGATCCATTTTCCATAAACATCAGTGGTAATTCTACCTTGTATAGCAACTTAAACTTGTATATCCAAAATGTCATTCAATATAGGTCTACAGATAAGGTAATGCATAGGTAATAGCCAACACAATAGGCTACACATGTTCCGCATCACGTAATGTTCCATCTAAAACAAATATGAGGTCATCAATAAAACAATAATGGTCACAGAGTGTTCCCTATACATATCACCACTTCCATTGATGTTCTTTCAGCAAACCAGGAATATATTAAGTAGATTTTTCACCCATTGTGATACTGTATCAGGTGACCTTAAAAACTTTGAGTGCCAGAGAAGTATGCATTTCAAGCAATACATTGCATGCTCCTCCTGCAATCCAAGGGTATCCATCTAACATGAAAACTTTTTTGTACAGAAGATATTGAACGTAATTAAAGGGATAGTAATACATTCTACTACCATCTTGTAGCCCTTAAAAAACTGAATTAAATGAGCCCGGCTACATCTCTCAAACCTTTATGGTTTGAGAGATATCCACTTTCAAAGTTCCCTCTCCCCTGATGTCAGCGTTCTAGCTGACAGCAGGGGAATCCGGTCCCTGAGCAAGCGGAGGCTCTTTGGCTGGTCCTGGGAAGATCTAGTTGATACACTGAGGCTAATGTGCTACAACACAAAAAGTCTAATTCTGGGGCATAATAACTATATCCCAGGGGGCAAATGAAATCCCCCCCAATTCACTTTGATTTAAATGGAGTTTATAATCCCAGAAATTCTAGAGAGGTTTCCAACACATTTTAAATCAATGAGAATTCTGAGAACTTGTCCCCAGTGGAGTAGCTGGTTTAGTTTATCATTGCTAAGCCTTCATATCTCCATAGATGGGAACTCTCGGGATTTGATCTGGAGACTCCGGTGTGTGCAGCTAATTACCGGGTCTCCAGGGCAGATGCTGATTCTCCTGATGATGGGAGATATGTGCATTTGTTTTCTGTTCCTCCCACTCCCCAGCCGCTTTGCCTTTTTCCCCAGCCTATTACTAATTTTTTTTAATCCTGCCCTCCACTCTTGATTAAGCCACATCCCTTTTGACCTGATTTGCATTTTTCATCTCCTTTACTGGCACCACAGGACTCACCTATCCGGGAGTCCATAACCAGAAGTTTCCAGGTATGCTTATCAGTAAACTGGAGACCATTCAAAGAAGGGCCACTAAAATGGTGCATGGTCTAAATAACAATCTTTATCTGGAAAGACACCAGGTTCTTAACCTTTTAAAACCATATTACACCCCTCTGGTCCTTAAAGGGATAATAGGTATACCTTGGAATAGCTAAAAAGGGAGGGTTTAATATACTCTGGGTTTAATAAAGCCACTAAAAGCCCCATTTAAAGGAACACTAACACATAAAAATGAAATTGGGTTATATCATTTTAAAGGGATAGTAATGGTTACTTTTAAATCGGAATTACTACATTAGGTAAAGTCGCCCTGCAATAATTAGGCAGGTGGCGACTAGCTTAATAATAGTTATATTACCTCTCACAACCACAAGCTTCTATAGAAATCCTTAATCATCTGAGACTGACGGCCAGGTTAGTGCAGTCTACACGCCTGCACAGTCAGTCCCTTCCAGTTACCTTGTGGCACACTGCAATGCATCTGAAGGGAGACCGGGACTGACAGCGCAGGCGCGCAGACAAGATGCTTAAAGTTCCCCCCTCCCACCCCTTTCACTGACGTCAGCATTCTAGCTGACAGGAGATCCTGGTCCCGGGACCAGCCGGTGGCTCTTCAGTAGAACCAAAATAGCACTCTCCAGAAAAGAATACTTCATTGGAACGTTCTACAAAGTGTGCCTTTTTTTATTTATTTTTTATATTTTTTTTTTTATATTTTTATTAAAAAAGACAACCTCGGAGTACAGACTAAGGGCGTACATAGCCGGGAGAAGAACATCATTACCAGTTAACAGTAATACAAATACAGGGGACAGTAATACAAATACAGGGGAATTATATAAAATTAGGATATTACAAATCTAGCACCCAGAGATAGCCCAAAACTTTTTAAAGCGGAACTACCACCTTTAACAAAGATGGTCTCAAATAATTCCTCGTCTGGCGACTAGCTGCTCAGTAACGCTAGTCACCAGAATTATTACCTCATTAATGTGAATTATCCACTGCTCCCGGACTGACAGACAGGACAGCGCGCAGACATCTTCCATAGTGACGTCTGTGCGCCTGCGCTGTCAGTCCCTTTTGGAGGCGATCGGCTCCTTGCAATGCCTCCTAGAGCTGGCTGGACTGACAGCGCAGGTCGCTATGTCTGCGATCCGTCCTGCCTGTCAGTCTCGGAGCAGTGGATGATTTGCATTAACGAGGTAATAATTCTGGCAATTAGTGCTAATGAGCATCTAGTCGCCAGATGAGGAATTATTTGGGGCCATCTTTGTTAAAGGTGATAGTTCTGCTTTAACAGTTGTGTAGAAAAACAAACCTGAAACAAACAAACAAAAAAGGGGGTGGGAGCATGGAAGGGGGGATAGCTCTCTCTCACCCCAAAGGACCATCACCGTTCCCAGCACCCCTGACACGCCCACCCACACAATAAAGTGGTCAAAGTAAAGGCACCCCATCAAAGAGAGGGGCCATGTTTGAAATGTGACATCCAGGCTCCCCAAGTGTACTAGATGTTTAAGTGCGAATAACCACAGGTTATTTTTAGACGTTAGTGTTCCTTTAAATTGTGAACATTGTTATTTACTCCCTGTGGTGCAATTGGTTTGCCACAGAATTACTACAGTTCTTCTTTATACATCAGCTGCACTGTACAGTATCCTTTCCTGCTGCTGGTTCTGCTTACTGTTGTGTTCATTTAATGCTTACTGAAAGGAAAAATAGGCCAAATACTTTCCTATAGTCAACAGTTTCCAAAAATGTTTTTATGATAAACATACCTGGGAACTCTTAGGGTTTTACCCAAATCTCAGGGTGAAATTCTCAGGATGAGCGAGTCCTGTTCTACCTAGTATATATTCTGCTCCACCTATTAGTTTAAATTGGTGCCACATGTACTTTTGGATCTACTATGGTAAACAGGAATAGGAAAAGGGTTGAACTAGATGGACGCAAGTCTTTTTTCAACCTAAATTACTATGTTACTATGTTACCAGAAAGGCAGAGAGAGAAGTTCTGCTTGTCTTGTGTGTGTTCATACAGTGATACATTTAACCCTTTGAGTGCCAGAGAGGTATCCAGTGCTTTGCAACGCAATGCATTGGATACCTCTGTCTGGCACAGAAAAAGTTGTTGTATATTAATGGCTCCTTGAGGACTGATTGAATCACCTCTCAATTAAAGCAATCAGGGACATAATGCAGAGAATCTATGTTATGCGAACTTAAAGGGTTAATATTTACACACTATAAGGGTCATCTCATTTGTAATACTACAATTCCCATCATCTTTATTCAGGCCACCAGCCATCTGAGAATTATTCGACATTTTCGTCAAGAAACAGACGGAGAACTGCAGGATACCAAACCCTGAAATGAACATTTGTACAAAAGTATAGGGTCCAGGTTGTGCGCCCAGAACTATGGGGTCTGAGTCAATAGCTCCAAACGCCTCAGTTTTTCTCTGCTTTGCCTTGAAGATCATGGAGAGCTGCACAGCTGGATGACATCATTCCTCACTCTGAGCTCATGAGAGATTGCTCTCCCCTCGGTAGAAGTCTATTGACTATAGATTCACGAATGCAAGGCTTCTATAGACTTCAATAAAGAGGATAGCAATCTCCCATGGCTATGGAAATAGGGGCCTTATTCATCAAGCTGAAGTGGAGCAATTCTAGACCAAACCAACTGTAACACAGGTTATAAACAACTTATCTGCATTGAAGCCATCTGCATTGCTGTGCAATGTGTTGTGGGCCTCTATGGTATTCAATGGATTAAAAGCCCCATTTAAATCACTGAGAATTTTATTTCCACAATATGGTGCACTTGTTTTACTCCAGGTTTGCTTCATTTCTGCTTGATAAATAAGGTACATGGAGACAAGCAGGTATCTGAGCACTCCCTCTCCACCTCCTGGTTTGCCGTTGCAGTGGCTTAGTCTTTGTGACACATCTACTTGTGTTAGTGATAGAACAACTTGTTCCTAAAGGATTACCAATAAATAACTTGGTAATGGGCCTTATGCAAATAAAGCAAAGGGGGAGTGATGCACTAAGGTATGAGAAATGGCTGATAAAGGGGAGATGACTTCTCCAATATTCTAAAATCTCCAAGTCCTACGTTATTCAATGGAACCAATGTACTAAGATTTCTCCAGCTTTCTTAGTGCATAAGCTTCATAGAATAACATAGGAACTGGAGCACTGGGGAAGTTATCTCCACCTTATTTATCATCTCTTTATCACACCTTAGTGCATAACCCCCTAGGTGTCCAATTCAGGAGCAACCAACCGCACCACAGGGGGAAAATAGGGATTTTAACCCCTCAATTGCTAGAGAGATCGCCAAAGCTTTATGAAGCAATTAATTAGAGACCCAAACAGCATTAACCCTTTGAGTGCCAAAGAGGTATCCAACGACCTCTCTGGCACTCTAAGGGATAATGCCATTAATCTCCCCATGTTAATCAATAGGAATGTTTATTTCTACTATGTGTGAACTTGTTTCATGTCACATCAGTATCTTCAGTGTCTTTCTTTAAAGGGATAGTAATGTTTCATAATAAAAGCAGCTCTAATTAATCATCATAGTATTTGGACTTTGGAGAGTGTTATTTCAATTCTGTCAGAGTTGTAGTTCAGGAGTAATTCAATGACAAAGTGTCCCCCTCCCGCCCCTTTTACTGATGTAACACTTTTCAGCTAGAGCAGAAGGGAGGTGACCAGGTAGATTGCAGAGTGGGACAATCTTCAATTAAGATAAGGGAAAAACCTGAAAAGCTTGTCAAGGGGGGCAGGGCTTTCATTGTTTTAATTGTAAGAAGATTGTCCCCTGCTGTTATCTGTCTGGTCTTACAACCAGATTCCCCATCTGAGAAGAGATGGCTTACACTAGGTAAAAGGGACAGGAGGGGGAAACTTTGCTTGTGAATATCTCTTAAACCATAAAGGTTTGAGAGATAAGACTTATGTCATTCTAAACATTTTTTTAATGCCTACAAAATAAAATAAAGTTAAAACGAAGTATTACTATCCCTTTAAACTTGTATTTGATGATTCCTTATTGGACAGCCTTCTAGTAAGGACTAATAAGCATATTCACATAGGGGTGAGCAATAAAATTATTCTTAACACTGCGAGTGCTGGATAGGTATCCAAAGCATAGTTTAACCTGTCTGACATGCAAAGGGTTTTAATATTAAGTTTAAGAAATGTTGCTAAAATTCCAAAGAACCGGTCATGTTTATAAAGAAGTAAATTCAAGTTTATAAATTTGTCACTGTCTGAGAGAACTTGCTAATGAGAATTTGTTTTCACATATATAGTTTATACAGTCTTATCAGTATACAATTATTTATACCTGTATTGCAACACAATTCTTACTTGGATAATGCTATTTCTATTCCATTTTTTTTTTTAAAATAGACTGGTGGCTTTATACCTAGCAAGATAGATAGATAGATAGATAGACAGACATACAGACAGATAGATAGACAGACAGACAGAGACAGATAGATAGATAGACAGACAGAGAGATAGATAGATAGATAGATAGATAGATAGATAGATAGATAGATAGACAGATAGATAGACATATCCTTATGCCACTTTGTTACAATTTGAAACATAAGCAGAACATGGATCACATCAGTAAAGTTAACTATACCATAACATTTCTAAACTAAATAGTTAAGGTGCACTCACAGTCTAAACAGGCAAACCCAAACTATAAGAGGAATCATGGGGCAGAGGGACCATGTAATAACCCCTAAGTCAAGAAACTCAATAAATTGAGGTACACTTAAATGGTATAGAGGTCAAATATCAAATATTTTTTTATTCAATACAAAATGTTTATTTATAAAGTCAGTATCATAAAAACATTTAAAAATCAAAAACAAGCGAGCTCTGAAATATAAAGTTTCCACTTATAAATCAAAAACATCCTGACAAATAGCAAACAGGATTTAAGCAATATACCACTGTTGAAATATCAGCATAATGTGCACATACGTGCAAAAGAAGTGAAAATACTCATCTATCCAAATGGAAACTAAGGTAAAGTCACAGCTAGTTTGTCATACCAACAACCCAACACGTATCGCCACTGTAGGGTCATTGTATTGAATAAAACATGTTTGATATTTGACCTCTATACCATTTAAGTGTACCTCAGCTTATTAGGTTTCTTGATTTAGGGGTTATTATGTGCTCACTTTGTTACAATTTTACAGACGCTTTCTTTACTACACCACTTTTATAGACGTCCCATAATCTACCCATACTCAATTACAATGCCTTACATTAGAGACTGTACTTATAAACATTTGAAGATTGGATCTTCTCACATATAAAATAATGGCAAGAAGAAAAGCTAGATATTATGGATATTTTTAAGGACCAGAGTAGTATTTAACACATTATAATGAAGATTGATGTGTACCTTAGTCATTAAAAGGATAAAGGTGAATATTTTCCCCTAGCTAAATCTGCTGGCATATGAAGTTTCAAATGCCTCTTGCGGCTGATCAAAACTCCATTCATTCAATGTAACACTTGTTCATAGATGATGGATTTAGCTCCATGGAAAGCACTCCTGTATGAGGGAGTATGCTTTTGGCTGCAGTTGGTGCCAGAAACTGAACTGTCTCATGATCTGACTGCAGCTTAGATCTAAAAATAGCCATTTAGGTAAGTGTTTTTACCCCCAATAGCAGCCTTAGAGGCATCACATGTTCATACCTGTGAACTCTCAGGATTTGACTCTGAGACTCATCGAATTGACCCAAATCTCAGGGTGTCCGGGTTAAAGGCCCAGTTCTTGAGGTGAAAGAATTCTGTGTGTCCTACCACATGACCTGCACCAAATAACTGCTCCTTTAGTCTCTAAGTTGGTGCCATTTCTACCAGAAAGGTGGATAAAGAAGTCCTGCTTGTCTTAAATGTTCAACCAGGGAGATCCCTTAGTTGCTGCATATTGATGAATCTTTGAGGACTGATTGGAGCACCTCTAGGTTAAAACAAGCATGGACATATTTGTGTGTTCTGGAGAAGTTGATATGTTAATATTTCAGCAATCTCCGGGTCACCTCATTTTGAAAGTTCCCAGGTATGCACATGGTCAGTAGCAGATATGCTGCCTCTGCGACATCACTAATGTCTCTTCCTACTGGAGCAGACCTAGCCAATGCATTTAGCTTATCTTTTGGCCCCCTAGGTTGCTAGAGAGGTCTTAATGGAGAAGTATTACTTCTTGATAATAACCCCCTCTTTCCTTACTATGGCCAGTAAATCCTAATGATCCCTGTTAATTTTTCCCTGGCCACTTGGTTCAAGAGGTATCTTCAATCAATCCTTGATGTCATGTCCATGGAGGCAGACATGACAGTTGGTACCAGTTTTCTTTTTTTTTTTTTTAATTGACGCAGGCAGGGTGCATGAGCCTGCTTAACTCTTTAATGCAGAATTATCACCCTAAATAAAGCCCACCCCCCAATAATTATATATATAGCGATATACTTAGAAATAGGGCTGTTATCGTGTATAGGTACCACTTTATGAAGAAATCCTTCTTCTTCTGAGACTGATGGCCAGACTTCTTGCTTTATAGGCAGCTGCGCTCCTGCGCCATCAGTGCCATCCTGTTACCTTAAGGTACTATGAAGGAGACCGGGTACGACAGCACAGGCGCGCAGATGTCTCTAAGCCAAGATGTCTGCGTGCAAGCCTGGTCGCCAGTCTCAGTAACACTGTACTTATGCTTAATAATAGCACTATTTCTGAGCGTATCGCTATATGTCTAATTATTGGGGGGAGGGACTATATTTAGGGTGATAGTTCTGCTTTAAGGACCAAAGGGGTGTGAAATGCATTGTGTACCCCTATGTTCCTTAAATTACTATAAGCAGTGGGCAGAGTTTGTGTTCTGTAGTCCTGATAACTTTTATGTCCGCCCCCATGGACATAACTGAAGATGTTATCTCATGAACAAAGGCACAAGTGCAAAATTCATAGGGGCTATTAGGATTTTCTAGTTCTAGTTAAGTAAGTAGGGTATTTATTATCAGGAAACAATGCATTTATGATCGCTAATACCCATGGGCTTTAAGTTCATCCATTTACTTTATCTTAAAGGTGCAGAGGCTGATGGACGATTATGAGCAATTCTGAGACAATCCAACTACACATAGAGGAGAAATAAACATTCTCATTGATTTGAGTGTGTTGCTTCACAATGTGGTGGATAGCGCTATAGCATTTAAGGTATTTAATCCTTTGAGTGCCAGAGGGGGCACCCCTCTGGCGCTCAAAGGGTGGCCCTTTTTAATTCATTGGATATTTTGGGAATTATGCGTCACATAATGTGCAGCTGGTTTTACTTTTAATTGAATAAGCTTCAATCCCCCTTGAAGCTAAACCAGGATGTGGCCCACCCTCTCTCCATTTGAACTGTATTTCACTGTTGTAGAACTGCCAATGTTTTAGGTTTCACATGGAAATCGGGAGCTCTGTGTGTGTGTGTTTGTTTTCTAATGGGATGGGTGGAGAGGGCAATCAGAGAGCTAAACATAAGCTAGCAAGTGTTTGTTTTCTGCCTTTGTGTGTGTTTTTGTGTCAACAAGCTTCCTTTATCGACCAATCCACATACATTGTGTAACAACACTTGTATCAGGTGACCAATATGAGCACATAACAGCAGACTTACAGCAAGGCACTTGTGTTTGCTTATATTGCGTGAGGTTGTACAAGAAGATACATTAATCCTTTCAGAGCCAGTGGTTGGGGCCATTATCAATATCTTTTTTTTTTTTTTTTTTTTGTACAAATTTGGATTTTTCATGATGCCTCTTATGAAAGTCAATTTTGAATCATGGGACAAAATATGATGTCAAACTATGAAAAATTTAAAAATTACATATTATTTTAATATCATTCACTATATCTGAAACAGATTTACGTTTGAAACTAAAGTTTCAATGATTTTTAAAATCCCTGCATGCCCGGAGTACACAGCTACCAAGTGTGTATAGCTGTACCTAAATGTGCGGCCTTCACAGCCCTCTAAGTAGTAGGAGCGCAAAAAGGGTATTTAAACTCAAATTTCAACTTCCATTGGTTTAAATTGGTAAAAATACCCTAAAACAGCTCAATAACCAGTATGAAATATGAGTGCCACAAATCTCCTTTGTGCACCGATACTCAATATGTATGTAATCCTCTAGAGCCCAAGACGGTAACAGCACATACAGAAATTTATGACTGACATTTATTTTCTAAGAGTAACCAAAATTCACTAAACTTACCAGTGTATTGTTCTTCCTGTGTGAAACAACTGCAGTGGGAGGTGTGCTCTGCAGCGGAAAGTCATGTGGACATTGGCTATTGAATTGTGGTGGATTCCCATGTGGGCCAGCCAGTAATTGGATTTTTACGATTAGCTTCACAACAATTCAGTCTCTTCTGAGTGGTCTGAATGATGGCCACAAAGACGGTCGTGCATGATTTCACTAAAGCAACTCCCCAGTGACTGTCTCTAGTCAACAGAAAGATGCATAATGAGTAGGGTATTGTCAGTTGATACTGTCCCCCATATGCACTTCTCCATAGGGTACAGTATACTCAATTTTTGGGTGACTGTGCGCCTGTGCTAATGGAGCCTTTTTTTACTATGATTTATTATTAGTAGTAGTAGTATATGTTTGGGGGATTTACTTTATTAATATTATTAATATTATTATATGATTTTTATTTATTTTTATTACTGAATCCCCAAGTAGTCATTGAGGGGTCATTCATTCATCTGTCTAGAGGGAACTGATCAATGCTGTTGAACTGATAAGTTATCCCACTGATAGCTGATTACTGCTTTACATGTGATCTGATCTCAAGGAGAGAGCTGGTTATAAATGGGAGCCATAATCAGGGTTCTCATAGTCCCTGATCATATCCTGCATAGCAAGTTATTGATCACGCAGAGGCTAGTGGAGTGATGCCCTGCATGCCACCGAAATCTGAAATTCCAGGTCATGTAAGAGGCTTGGAGGTTCCATCTGCGTCATTACATATGTCATGGATGAGGTCGCTGACATGACACATAGTAACATAGTAATTTAGGTTAAAAAAAGAATTGCGTCCATCTAGTTCAACTCTTTTCCTATTACTGTTTACCATCGTTGATCCAAAAGAAGGCAAAACCCCCCCCCTCAATATAGCAATTTCAAATTCTGCCTTGAATGGGGGGAAAAAAATCCTTCTTGATTCCAAATGGCAATCAGATTTCTCCCTGGATCAACAAGCCCTAACTAAATATTAATCCCAACACTAACGTACATAGCCCTCTATGTTATGCTGTTTTAAATAAGTATTCAGGCACCTTTTAAAGGCATCTAATGTATTCGATAGCACCACCTCCTCAGGCAGTGAATTCTATACCTTTATTGTCCTTACTGTAAAGAAACCCTTCCTCTGCTGTAGATTAAATCTCCTTTCCTCAAGTCTAAGCGGGTGGCCACTTGTCCTGTGTACTGTTCTGTTAATGAACAGGTCTTTGGAGAGCCCTTTGTATGGGCCCTGAACATATTTATATAGTGTTATCATATCCCCTCTAAGACGCTGTTTCTCTAGTGTGTACAAGTTTAACTTTTCTAGTCTTTCTTCATAACTAAAACTTTCCATTCCCCTTACTAGTTTTGTAGCCCTCCTCTGCACTCTTTCTAGTTCCATAATGTCCTTTTTCAGAAAGGGCGCCCAGAATTGAACAGCATATTCTAGGTGGGGTCTTACCATGGATCTGTAAAGAGGCATAATTATATCTTCCTCCCTTGAGTCAATACCCCTTTTAATACATGCCAATATCTTATTGGCCTTTGCAGCTGCCAGCTGGCACTGCTTGCTACTGCTAAGTCTATTGTTTACCATAACTCCCAAATCCTTTTCATTTGTAGATTTCCCCAGAGAAACACCATTTAAACTATATGTTGCATTTTTATTATTATACCCAAAATGCATAACTTTACACTTGTCTATATTGAATCTCATTTGCCATTTGCCTGCCCAGTTACTCAATTTGTCCAAATCCTCTTGTAATGAAGACACATCCAGTTCAGACTTTATTACCTTACTTTATTTTGTGTCATCGGCAAACACTGATACATGGCTCCCTATGCCCTCTGGGAGGTCATTAATAAACAAATTAAAAAGAAGAGGACCCAGGACAGATCCCTGAGGCACTCCGCTTATCACATTTATCCAATTGGAGAACTTGCCATTTACTACCACTCTTTGCATTCTATCTTTCAGCCAATTTCCAGACACAGAAGTTCAAGTTTCAGCGAGAGGCGGAGAGTGCTCTATTTGTGGTCACCTCTATTGAATGTGAAGTGCTAGCCAATTAGAAAAACAAAAAAACCAAAAAACACATATATATAATACATTTGTATTAATTTTGAAGACCTGTGAGTGCTAGCCCAACTTAATATATGTGTGTGTGTGTGTGTGTGTGTGTGTTTCAAACAGAGCCTATGGAAAGCCAGCTAGAATGGTGTACAGTCTTGGCCATATGGTCCTGGCACTGAAGTGGTTAATGTTACTGAAGCTGATGTACTGAAAAATGGAGCAGATCTGGAACATACCAAATGCACCACAGGTAGAAATAAAAACCCCTGTTGATTTAAATGTGGCTTTTCGCCACTTGAATACCAGAGGGGTATCTGTTGTGTCTGTTGGCACAATGCTGGAGATCTTTCTAGCATTCAAGGGGTTAAAAGTTGCATTTAAGTCAGTGGGCAAGCACACAATGCAGACGCATAACAGTGCGCTTGGCCCCTATGATTTAGTTGGTTTGCTCCAGAACTGCACTTCTGTTCTTTAGTATGTTAGTCTCTCTCTATTATTTGTGGCTGTCTTTATTTCACAAGGTGTCACATCTGTAACTGTGAGGCTTATTTACTTACTAATAAGATCTGTAGCAATTCTGGAGCAAACCAACTGCCTTATAGGGAACAAATCCAAATCCCTCTACAAAACAAAAAAATGTCATGTCACCTTAACCCCTCTGGCCCTCAAGGGGTTAAAATTTGCATTATTATGTGCACTAATATGTGCATCTCTTGTGTGTGTTACCTTTGATCTCTATCTATCTATCATCTATCTATCTATCTATCTATCTATCTATCTATCTATCTATCTATCGTAGACAGACAGATAGGCTTACAGGCATATACATACAGACATACAGTCATAGATAGATAGATAGATAGATAGATAGATAGATAGATAGATAGATAGATAGACAGATAGATAGATACAGTCATAGATAGATAGATAGATAGATAGATAGATAGATAGATAGATAGACAGACAGATAGATATAGATAGATAGATAGATAGATAGATAGATACAGTCATAGATAGATAGATAGATAGATAGATAGATAGATAGATAGATAGACAGACAGAGATAGATATAGATAGATAGATAGATAGATAGATAGATAGATAGATAGATAGATAGATAGATAGGTGACGGCTGTGAAAGTGCCTTTTTTCATTTGTGACGTGTTGGTGGGTATGCATTTATATAAATGAGGATTTTAACCCAGTTAAAGCCAGGGATGACTATGGGTCATTGCTTCAATGGGATTTTTTTTTGTTATGGTGTACTTGGTGTTATTGTCTGTATCAGTGCCAGCTCATTGCGTTGTACACCCCTTGGCAGAGATACTTTAGAGTATCATACAGCAGATCTTTAGCTCATTAAATCTGTCACTTTCCTCTCTATCACTGTCTGTTTACCTTAGACTGCCGATGGCTTTTTTCTGTCTCCGCTATGACCCTGGTGCGGGGACAAAGAACACAAATTCCAGCCTCTTTGTTCTACACTGATTATGGTAATTTATTCTTACATAACAGTCCTCAGGGAATATATATATATATAGAACACAGTAGCATTTTGCAGGTCCCTGCAGGAGGGTTTACAATGTAGTGTTTAGTGCCTGAGGCATAAAGGCTAAATTAACTTGCCCAAGGTTGTACATAGCATAATTGGCTGAGGCTGGAATTGAGCACTCAGGCCTCTAATCAAATGGATCTAGCAGAGCTGGATACTTGGCTGCCTATTTTGTGCTACATAAATAACAAAAATGTATTTTTATCTCATCATTAAATAAATAATAATGCTTTGAGTTAATGTTTATTATTTTAGCAGTTCATATGAGTATAGGTGGGCACATTTTTTTTCCTGTGGGAATTTTCACAAAAAAAACACAATTTGCTACCACTTTTTGTGTGAAAATTCCCATATATTGAAACCCCATAACACTTCCCTCTTTTTGCTGACCCCTAAAAATTTCCCACGAGAACTCTCTCAGTTTCAGCCTGTACCCGAGACATCCTGCTAGGACTCAGACTTAGTATAGTTCTGTTGCTACCAGTGCAATGGGACAGTGCTGGGGAGGGTCAGTATGTGTGATTCTATGGCTTCCAGTGCACTGGGATAAGGCAAGGGGGGTCAGTATGTGTAATTCTATGGCTTCCAGACCAGTGCAGTGGGACAAGGCTGGGGGTCAGTATGTGTAGTTCTATACTGCAGTTGTGAGCAATGTGAGGACCTCCAGCTGCTACCTGACTACAACTCCCATAATTTCCCACCACCCTTTGGCTTGCAGGGAATTATGGTAGTTGTAGTCTGGCAACCTATAGAGGGTATCACACTGCCCATCCCTATGGCAACCAATGCAGTGGGACATACCCTCCAAGTATCCCTCTTTAGGAGGGGCAGTCTTTGAGACCCAAATCCCTCTGTCCCTCTTTACTACCCTGGTGTCCCTCTTTTTAGTAGCTCAGGCTGTGTGTTGTGTATCACATTGCTCAACAGCAATAAAACTCAGTTTGAACTTCAGAATATCAGTTATTAATTAGTCTGTGTAAATAAAATACTATGGTCTTGCTCTATATAATGTATTCAGTTACAGAAAGAGGTGTCAGTAGGTAATGAAATAAACTAAAAATTCTCTGAGGCATACCTCCCAAGTGTCCCTCATTAGGAGGGACAGTCCCTCTTTGAGACCCAAATCCCCCTGTCCCTCTTTTCTACCTTGGTGCCCCTCTTTTTAGGAGATCAGACTGTGTGGTGTGTATATAATTGTATCACATTGCTTCACAGAAAAAAACTCACATAAATGTTTAGTTAATCTTCAGTATATGTGTTAGTAAATTAATCTGTGTAAATAAATCCTTTATTCAGTTACACAAAAAGTTGTCAATAGGTTGCAAAGTAATCTAAAAAGTGCTGCCCACCAGCCACACCCTCAGAAATACCACCTAAAACACAAGTGTCCCTCTTTGGCCATTTGAAATGTTGGGAGGAATGTCTGTGGGGCTGGGGGAGTTAGTATGCATAGCTTGATGACTATTGTAGAAAAAGGCTGCTGGGGTCAGTATGTGTGGAAAAAAATGGAAAACCTATGATTTTTGCGGGAATTCCTGTGGAGGGTGAAAAGTGCTGTCTTTTGTATTTTTCTCTTTTGAGGCAAAAGTTTCCCCCATCCCTATATATGAGACCAATTTTTCTACAGATGACATCTGCACAGCAATAATACATGGGTGATGTCACCTATGTGGTGTTCAGCATGGGAGTTAGGTGCTATTCACATGAGTCACTATCAGTCCACATAAATGTACCAAGATGCACCATGCTGTGCCTTTTCTGTGTTCAGGCATGAAGACAGTAAACTTGTAGCATGACTAATCTGCATGTTGGCCTGCGGGGCCTCTGGCAGATCTTTCACATGGGCGACACTGCAGGTTGCAGAGTTTACTGCAAACTCCAATTAATGGCTGCTCTGGGCATGTGCCAATCATATTTGGCTGGTGCCAATTTCAGCTGTCCATCAACCGCACCCATTCAGATGAAGGATAGCCTAGGTATACAGGGGAAAGTTCACAACACAGGAAACATAAACACATAAGATGACATGAGTTTATGTACAGTTAAATACCATATACTCAAAGCTGTAAACATTCTTTATCTAATTTTGTATCCCAATATATATAATCCTACACTTACTTTTTTAAGGAAATTATAATACCTGAAAATGAACTGGGGTTATAATCAATTAAAAGAACATTAAGTGGATAGTAATACTTAAATTTAACTATAATTCATCTTGTAGCCATTAAAAAAAAAGAAATTAAATGATCCCAGCGGCATCTCTCAAACCTTTATGGTTTGAGAGATATCTGTTTTCAAAGTTCCACCTCCCCTGACATCAGTGCTCTAGCTGACTGCAGGGGAATCCGGTCCCAGGACCAGTAGGTGGCTCTGCAGCAGAGCTGAGATCGTGTTAATGAAAAAGAAATCCTTCACTGAAATGGTCTTCTACGTGTGCTTGCAAACCAAGCGCACACAGAAGACCATTCCAGTGAAGAATTTCTTTTTCCATAACACGATCTCTGCTGAAGAGCCTCCGCTGGTTCCGAGACCAGATTCCCCTGCAGTCAGCTAGAGCGCTGACTTTGAAAGTGGATATCTATCAAACCATAAATGTTTGAGAGATGACGCTGTAGTCATTTAATTTGTTTCTTTAAGGGCTACAAGTTGAATTATAGTTAAATTTAAGTATTACTATCCCTTTAACAGCAAACATGCAATGCAAATCATTGTTCATCAGTGACCTGTGCCCTGAAAGACTGAGTTTGGATACATGCTGGGAAAATAGCATAAGAATATTTTGTGGTGTAGTGTGGTAAGGGAGGGGTTAAAAACAAATCTCTCTGAGTTTTGTTTTCCCTCTCTTTGCTGTGATACAAGTAAATAATTGAAGTCTGGTGTGGTGGGAGTGACTAATTGCTGTGTTTGTAATTGGTGGATTCCTGGCTTAAATAGCAGATACATAGTGAATACTTGAACGTATGAATCTTGCATCAGTGTGTAAGTGCAGAAGTGTGGTAAGTGTGGGAATTTGAAACAGGGGAATTCAAGTGCAGAAGTGTGGTAAGTGTGGGAATTTAAAACAGGGGAATTCAAATACAGGGGGTTACACAGGGGAACACATTTATCCATCATATTGTGCAGCTATTTTTGCCTGCCTGCCTTTTTATCTTGTGGTAACTGGCACATATGAGTGGTAGCATGATTGTCCATTTAACTCAGTGCACAAACTGCCATATGTTTGCACACCTGGAACAACCGTTCCAGGGTGCATACCTCTGTGGCAGATGCGAGCAAGTGGTCTCTCTGGAAGCTCGTATTAGAGATCTGGAGGGGCAGGTTGCAACATTGAGAAATACGACCAATCTTGAGAGGGGTCTGCTGACTGAGCAGCAGGAATCGGTGGTAGGTAGTTCTGGGGGTGGCGACTGCACAAAGAAAGAGCAGGTAGCCAGATGGGTTACAGTTAGACATAGCAAGGGGGGTGGACAGAGAAATAGGGAGGACACTCCTGTGTTTACTAATCCTAACAGATTTGCTACAATGAGTAATTATGTTGGGGATACTGGCACAGGAATGTCTTTGCTGGAGAGGACTGTTCTCTCTAACAGCCAAGTGAACAGCCCCCCTTGCACAGATGGGATCCAGGACTCAGGCAGATCTAGACAGATGGTGGTGGTAGGGTATTCTATTAATAGGAAGACAGACAGGGTAATCTGTCGCCAAGATCGCCACAGTCGTACAGTTTGCTGTCTCCCGGGAGCTCGGGTTCGACATGTGGCTGATCGGGTTGATAGATTGTTGGGATGGGCTGGGCATGACCCGGCTGTCATGGTACATGTTGGTACTAATGACAAAGTCAGTGGAAAATGGAGATCCTTTAAGAAGGATTTCAGGGACCTTCAGGGACCTACGATATAAGCTTAAGCAGAGGGCTTCTAAGGTAGTATTTTCTGAAATTCGACCTGTGCCACGCGCTACATTAGAAAGGCAACGGGAGATTACGGAGTTAAATGTGTGGATAAAGACTTGGTGTAAGCAGAGGGGTTTGGGTTCCTAGAGCACTGGGCAGTCTTTTCCCTTGGGCGCAATCTTTATAGTAGTGATGGATTGCACCTTAGTGGAAGGGAGGCCACGGTGCTGGGCGATAGGATGGTTAGAGGGCTGGAGGAGACTTTAAACTAGAAAGGGGGGGGAGGGAGCTTCAACACAGGCTGGGGAAGGTGGTATAATTGAGGAAATGGGATTAGAGAAGGGTCATGGGGGTGGAGAGGGGGAATGGGCTAGTTCATCTAATAGGGAGGTGCCATTGTTACAGCCTGATAAAAGACAAATACATTTGAAAAAGAACGAAATCTTTATGAATGGCAAAAAGATAAAATGTATGCATGCAAATGCTCGCAGTCTGGCTGGTAAGATGGGGGAACTAGAAATGATTGCAGTACATGAGCAGTATGATCTGATTGGAGTGTCTGAAACCTGGTTAGATGATACGTATGACTTGGCAGTCAATCTAGAGGGTTATTCACTTTTTAGGAGGGACAGGGTTAATAAAAGGGGAGGAGGGGTATGCCTATATGTAAAGCGGGCTTTAAAACCTAGTTTAAGGGAAGATATAAATGAAGGGTTCAATGAAAAGGTAGAGGCCTTGTGGGTTGAAATACACACTGGGGGCACACATAATAAAAAGATATTGGTGGGGATTTGCTCAAGCAACCTAATGTTGGGGAGTTGGAGGAAGCCCAACTCTTACTGCAAATGGAAAAGGCTGCTAGGTCAGCAAAGATAATTATAATGGGAGATTTCAACTACCCTGAAATTGACTGGAGCAATATGACTTCAGGCACAACAAAGGGAAATATTTTTCTAAGTATGATAAATGATAATTTTATGTCCCAATTAGTAGAGGAGCCAACTAGAAAAGAGGCCTTGCTTGACCTAGTGCTCTCAAACGATTCTGACATGGTAAACAATGTGCAGGTAAGGGAACATTTGGGCAGCAGTGACCACAATATTGTATCCTTTGAAGTTTGTTATGAGAAACCCAATAGCAAGAGTTTAACCAAAACATTCAATTTCAAAAAGGCTAATTTTACAAAGTTAAAAGAAGCTTTAAAGGATATCCAGTGGGATGTAATTTTCAAAGATAAAAATGCACAAGAATCATGAAATGTATTTAAAATGCTCTTGGGCAAATATACACGTCAATATATACCATTGGGGAATAAGCACAAGAGAAGTAAAGCGAAACCAATGTGGATTAATAATGTGGTTAGCAGGGAAATGAGAAATAAAAAGCAGGCTTTTAAGGTGTTTAAGTCAAACGGGTCAGAAGCATCATTTCAGAAATATAAAGAATGTAATAAAATCTGCAAACAAGCAATTAAGTTAGCTAAAATAGAAAATGAGAGAAACATTGCAAATGAGAGCAAGAAAAACCCTAAACAATTCTACAAGTATATTAACAACAAAAAAGTTAAGGTTGATATTGGTCCTCTTAGGACTGAAACAGGTGAATTGATTAGTGAGGATAAAGCTATGGCTGACACCCTAAATACGTTCTTTGCTTCAGTATATACAAAGGAAGCAGCAATGACAAGCTGTGGGCAAACAGACAAAACCAGGGAATTTCCTCCAACATCTACATGGCTTACTGAGGACAATGTACAAACGAGACTGGAAAGGGTTATAATGAATAAAGCCCCTGGACTGGGCGGTATACACCCAAGGGTACTTAAGGAACTTAGTTCAGTAATAACAAAACCATTATACTTAATATTTATTGATTCACTTTCATCAGGCATAGTGCCCTGTGATTGAAGGAAAGCTGATGTAGTTCCATTGTTTAAAAATGGAGCAAGATCCAAACCAGGAAATTATAGACCTGTGAGCTTGACTTCCATAGTGGGTAAGATACTAGAAGGGTTATTAACTGACAGTATTCAGAACTATGTGAAGACAAACAATATCATTAGTAGGAATCAGCATGGTTTCATGAAGAACAGATCATGTCAGACTAATTTACTTGCATTTTATGAAACAGTGAGTAGTAATTTGGACAGGGGAATTGCTGTTGATGTAGTATACTTGGATTTTGCAAAAGCCTTGGATACAGTGCCTCACAACAGGTTACTGCATAAATTAAAAGGCTTCGGTTTGGGCGGTGTTATCTGTACATGGATTGAGAACTGGTTAAATGATAGATGGCAGAGAGTTGTTGTAAATGGAACTTTTTCAAATTGGTCTAGGGTTATAAGTGGGGTTCCGCAGGGTTCAGTCCTGGGCCCAATGCTTTTTAATTTGTTTATTAATGATCTAGAAGTGGGAATTGAAAGTAGCATCTCAATCTTTGCTGATGACACTAAGCTATGTAAGAAAATACATACAGAGCTGGATGTTTTTTCCCTACAGAAGGATTTAGATAAACTAAGTGAATGGGCAGAAAAGTGGCAGATGACATTTAATGTAGATAAATGTAAGGTTATGCATTTGGGTTGTAGAAACAAACTTGCTACATATACTCTAAATGGGAAACAACTTGGGAAATCCTCATTATAGAAAGATTTAGGAGTACTGATAGACAATAGACTTCACAGCAGTGTGCACAGTCACTCAGCTGCTGCAAGAGCAAATAGAGTACTAGCCTGCATAAAAAGAGGTGTAGAAGCAAGGGATGCTAATATTATCCTACCTCTGTATAAATCCTTGGTTAGGCCTCATCTAGAATATGGAGTACAATTTTGGGCGCCTGTTCTAAAAAAAGACATTACTGAACTGGAAAAGGTGCAGAGACATGCAACAAAACTGAAAAAGGGATTGGAGGATCTGAGTTACAAAGAGAGACTAGCCAAACTGGGTTTGTTTACATTAGAGAAGAGACGTCTAAGGGGTGATATGATTACCATTTACAAATACATTCAAGGTCAATACAAAGAACTATCCAATGAATTATTTATGCAAAGAGCTGAGCTAAGAACAAGAGGTCATCCATTAAGACTTGAGGAAAGGCGCTTTTGACTAAAACATAGGCAGGGATTCTTTACAGTAAGGGCGGTAAGGCTATGGAATTCTTTGCCTCAGGATGTGCTTGCAGATAATGCAACTGCATTCAAAAAAGCAATGGATGCCTATCTAGTACAGAACAATATTGACAATTATGACAGATGGTTTCAAAGCAAATAGGATATTGATCCGGGGAACTATTTGACTACCAGTTGGAGTCAGGAGGGAATAATTCTCCCACACACACACTTGAGACTACATTGGAAATTGCTCCAGAGGGCTTTTTTGTTGCCTTCCTCTGGATCAACAGGGGTGTTATTTGCATGGGCTGGACTTGATGGACGCATGTCTTTTTTCAGCCTTATCTGCTATGTATGTTAGCAGGGAACAGCACTGGCACTAACTCCACTTTGGCAGTTCTCTGATCCGAAGTGCTCACTATGGGAGGGTGTATCTGACAAGTCACTCTAACACAGTCACGTACTCGTAATGTGCATTTTTCAGTCATCCGTTTTATGGGCTACTAGTTGAAGAGCCATTTACACGGTCCACAGTGCCACTGCCAGCCCGTCGTGGGGCAGTCATGCACAGTAGAGACTGCCCATGCGGCGGCTGATACAGAGCTGGATGCTCCTTCGGAGTGCCCCGCTCTGTATCAGCCTCCTCACGGGCAGTCTCTACTGCGCAGGACTGCAACATGAGCCACAGTCTCTACTGCGCATGACTGCAGCACGCGCAACAGTCTCGACTGCACATGACTGCATTGTTACAAACTTTCTAGCAAATTATTATATAGGATACACTAGTAGCAGCTGAGCTGAGCATTATTTTAACTATCTGTTTATGGGATGAGATCAGATCAGATAGCAGCCTTTTTGAATATAAGAGCAGGGAGCATTCATTACAAACAATTCTTTGGGGGTTATTCCTCCTTCTTGTCCTTAAGATGTTAACGGGGCTTTTAACCACTTGAATGCTAGAGAAGTCTCATATGTATTGCAAACCATCATCTTTTCCAATATTATACCTCCAAGTGTCCCTCTTATCACAAGGGAGGGCTATAGGCCCTGCTGAGACAGTGGGGAGAGAAACCACCAAATTAACCCCTGAAATCCCTCCTTCACTATCACCCCAGTACTACAATTTGCTGCCACCACTAAGACTTTATATCTGGGCATCTTAGGTTACCCCAAACACAACAGAATACAGTACAAATAATCTTAATAATCGGACATATAGAATTAATCCTTTAGTAGCATATTCTAACTGAGCTTCCTTCAGAGTAGTGAGTTCATATTAGGGAACAGAGACAAGAGCTGATTAATTGAACATTTAATCTGAAAAAAGGCTTCACAGTGCTGGGTACAAATATACAGAAATAAAGGACATACAGAAATAAAGATTACACATTGGCAAAACAGTCTATAAAATAAAATGGGAGAAACACAAGAAATCCCTATATACAATTACCGATGTATTAAGAGTCCTTGTGGGAACTTCAGATGGTAAAAAGCTCTCCTTTCAGTTGTTACAAAGAAATTCCAACCTTTTTTATCCCAAACACATATTAAAGTGAAACTACCACCCTTAAAAAAATGTTGTATCCCTCATCTGGGGACTAGCTGGTCAGTCGCCAGAATTCTTACTGTTTCATGAGAATGAGCCTCTACTTCAGGACTGACAGGCAGGACGGAGCTCGGGCATCTTTCCATAGTGACGTCCGCTCACCTGCTCTGTCAGTCCCAGCTGGCTCTAGGAGGCATTGCTAGTAGTCGTTCAGCTCCAAAAGGGACTGACAGCGCAGGTGTGCGGACGGCACTAGGGAAAGATGTCCGCGCTCCATCCTGGCTGTCAGTCCTGGAGTAGAGGCTCATTTGGTGACTAGTGCTACTGAGCAGCTTGTCGCCAGATGGGGGATTATTTGATACAACATTTTTTAAGGGTGGTAGTTCCACTTTAAATAGTTTCCACAGTTGCTTTTAAGAGGCCAGACCCCCTGGGTGTTACCTGGGAGGGTCAGGGGCTTGGCCTGACAGTTTATAGCTTACTCAGTCAGACCTGTTAGGGATGTTACTGCAGAGTTCTACCTGAAAAGTCATAAGGCTTCTCAAAACATGCATTTTACAGCACACCTCTATAATTTTATAATAATCACATTCCTCATATTTGTGTGAGTATTTGGGCACCGAATATGCTGGGTCTAACTGGTTGCAAAGTGACTATTCTTGTAACTCATAGCAGGAACACCTCTCCCTGGCATGTTTGGTACCCACCAAAAGGAAAAAACCTGGGCATTCTAAATATATATCTGTATTGAATATGTTTACACTAAATATACATGTTCTCCCTATTTCATATTATGTGGCTGTTCCCTGGGTAACCCCCATCAGAGCAATGTTCCAATATATTTTATGGCAATCTATGTCATGCTCCAGTGATTGTTATCTGCTCATTCATTTTATGGCCTAGGACTAGTGCACTTTGAATAACATACACATACAAAAATAAACAAACAAATGATATATACCAGAGGCCCTACAAAGGCCAACTCATGCCTTGGCATGACACCTCTTCAGAACGGACAGTAGCTGTTTGAAAACCAAATCCCTCTATCCCTCTTTCCCACCCAGGTGCCCATCTGTTTAGCCTGTGTGACGTGTATATATAAGTGCATCACATTGATCAACAGCAATAAAATATAAACTTAATTATGTATTTATAATTTAGTTTGTGCAAAGAAAATACTTCGGTCCTGTTCTAAATCAGGTATTCCTTTACACTGTGGTCTGTCTTCTATTACATATTTAGTCTGTAAGCTCATTGGGGCAGGGACCTCTCTCCTATTCTTTCTATGACTGCACCACTTATTTTATCCCCATTTATTTATTGTAACATACTACTGTTGTAAGGTGCTGTGTACACTGTGTGGCACCATATAAATAAATATATACATACATACATACACAAAGAAGTGTCAATACGTTGGAAATAACCTAAAGATGGCCATCAATTTCCTGCGCACCAGCCACACACCCCGCAACATCATCTAAAGCAAAAGTGTTGCCCATTTGAAATGTAGGGAGGTAAGCAACATCACTCTTGCTAAAGTACTGCCAGTGGACCTGTAGGCCGCTGTGCAGGCCATTCTTGCTGCTGCTTTGCTGACTTCCTGTGTCAGTTCAGTAAACAAGAAGTGTGGTGGACTTCGTATGTTTGCGTACCTTCCACAATGGGGGCAACATCACCAGTGCAGCATTGCTGTGTAGGTTTGCCTGAGTTAAAGGGGGTTTTATAATCATAGAAGCTTTTTCAGGTTGTGAAATGCTACTGTACGTATTTCAGAATAATCCATGTAAGATTTCTGTGGGAAATGCAAGTCTTATGGCTTGACTGGTGTGTCAGATTTTTGTTTAACATTGTGTCTACCACCCACCAAATTCAGGTGGAAGGGATTTTCATTCACTTTTTTCCCCACCATAACCTTTTCAGTTTGTGATATATATATATAACATTATTTTTTGTAAAACATTTTAGAGGTCTTTCGCATGGGAGAAAAAACTGTAACAGCACTTGATAAAATTCCATTGTTATGTTCTGAATTTACCATCTCCTATGTTCCCCAGGCAATTCCATCACATGGGGTGAGGTTGATGGCCGGTCAATTTGAGCAGCAATCAAATGTGATTGACTGACTCCCACATGGGTTGGACATTCTTTGGATTTGCAGCCCAATCTCCAATGTAGCTCATGTGAAAAATGTGCTAGTTGACCCATCATGCAAATCAGCTATACTCCATCTTTATTGCTTTTCTACATGAATGCATAAATATTTTGCTTGGTGTAAACATACAAGGCAATAATTGGCTGTGTGAAATGCACCATAGTCCAGCAGTGTACCCTTCTGCATGGGCAACATAACCATTGCTTAATTTCTCTGTTCATGTTGCTCATTGAAAGGGGTCTTAGAGTACCGTAAAAGCTCAGGTATAATACGCACGTGTTTATTATGCCCAAGATTTAAGGGAAAACAAGAGTGCCTATGTATAATACGCACCCTTGTTTTCCCCTTCCTAAAAAAAAAAAAGTTAGAGCTTCCAGCTCCCTCTCTCCCCCTGAACTATCCGGTGATAAAGAAAGACTTACTTTTTGAAGCTGTAATTCAATATTTGTATGGTGTACCAGTATCTGCAAAAAGATCCCTCTCTCCCATCTTCCCTGCGGGCGGCACGCTTGCATCTGCCGCCCGCTTCCTTCAATCGGTTTTCAGGACCTTCCTCCCATGGTATTGCCCTGTGAGGATCTCAAGGTCCTGAAAGCCGATTTGAAGGAAGCGGGCGGCAGATGCAAGCGTGCCGCCCGCAGGGAAGATGGGAGAGAGGGATCTTTTTTCAGATACTGGTACACCATACAGATATTGAATTACAGATTCAAAAAGTAAGTCTTTCTTTATCACCGGATCGTGCAGGGAGAGAGAGGGAGCAGAAAGCGCTAACTTTTTTTTTTTTTTAAAGTCTGGAAAAAAAACTCTCGGGTATAATACGCACCCCCCACTTGACATAAGGTCAAGAGGGGTAAAATTGTGCGTATTATACCCGAGATTTTACGGTATATTGTCCAGAAAAATCTCAGGTTCACCATCAGATTTGGAAAATATTTGGTCTGGGCCTTCAACCTGTCCCGTAATCTGCAAACATCTGTGATGTGTCTAAGGCTGAAGTTACATCTTAAAGGGATAGTAATGTTTCACAAAAACACCAGCTCCAATGAATCTTCATAGTATTTGAGCCATGGAGAGTGTTATTTCAATACTGTCAGAGTTGTAGTTCAAGAGTAATTGAATGATAAAGTTTCCCCCTCCCGCCCCTTTTACCTAGTGTAAGCCACCTCCCCTCAGATGTGGAATCTGGTCCACAGACCAGACAGCTCACAGCAAGGAACAATCTTCTTACTGTGGGAACAATGAAAACCCTGCCCCCTGGACATTTTTTTCATCTTTTTCCCTTATTTTAATTGAAGATTGTCCCTCTCTGCAATCTACCTGGACACCCCCTGCTGCTCTGAGGTGAGCAGTGTTACATCAGTAAAGGGGGGCAGGAGGGGAATACTTTATCATTCAATTGAACTACAACTCTGACAGAATTGAAATAACACTCTCCAAGGCCCAAATACTGTGATGATTAATTGAGCTGCTTTTATTATGAAACATTACTATCCATTTAATCTCCCCTAAGCAAGATACAATAAACGCCACTAGTCCTACCCAAGGCCACATCCCACTGATTATATGACTGTACCCCCAGACCCATCCCCTGCTATCCTTAGTCTACAAAATACAAATACAGAATTATATTAAATAAACTAGACAACTAAATATAAACTGGACATTACAGAATGATATAAATCTGTATGTAATGTTGCTTTTACAATAGTATATAAACTAATAAATAATCAGTCTACCATGTATCTGATGCAAGATAATTGGGGTTGATAGACCATGCTACTTCACATTGTGAGCTTCATATTAATGTGTTGGAGACATCTCTAGTATCCATTGGGTTAAGGACCATCTAAGTCTACAGGTGCAAACTCATCAGCCTTGTTATTTATAGCTTTGGATGTGATCAGCACGGAAGTGATATTTAAAACCAAAGGCATTAATAACATCTTGTAGGAAGACCATGTAATTAGAGGAGACTTAGATAAACAGGAAGATAGGCCTTTCGTATAGATATTAAGTCAAGTGTCCCTCCTTGAGACCCAACACCCCTCTATCCCTCTTTCCTACCCTAGTGTCTTTTTATGAAATCAGAATGTGTAGTATACATATGTGTATCACATTGCTCCCCAGCAATCAAATATTATATTAGTTTAAAGTTTGAAAATTACTCTGTGCAAATAAAATACTTTGATTTTGTTCAAAGTAATTTATTCAGTTACATAAAGAGCTCTCAATTGGTCATGAAGTAACCAAAGAATTATCTGTAATGCCCTGCACACCTGGTGCACCTCCAAAAATACTACCTAAGCAAAAGTGTTGCTTTTGTAGTTAGGAGGCGTGTGAAGTGTTGGGAACATACCTGAGAACTCTGTCTTGTGGTCTTCCCCGAGGGGAGTCCTGTGGTGCCGCTGGGGAGAAAAATGACTCGATTCATGTCACAAAAGGGGAGGGATGTAATTGTGAGTGGGGGCGGGCTTCCTGTACGTGGAAAAAGTAGGAAGAGTAAGCTGTGGAAGAAGGAGAAGTGGGCGTGGAGTGGGAGGAACAAATTGGGAAAGAGCAGATGTGGGCAGAGTTTCCTAAAAAACTCCCCACATCCGGAGAATCAGCCTCTGCCCCGGAGACCTGGTAATCAGCAGCAAAAACCGGAGGCAAATCTATAGAGTTCCTAGCTATGGGTGAGAAGATTGGCGACTCTGTAAAACAGTCAGTCTGGAAAAAGAAATAAATAGTAAGGTCTTGCCCTCCACTATAACAGATAAGATGAAATAGCAGAGATATTTCAGGACACCTTTAAAAGTCTCAGTTTGTGCATAAAGTATAAGATGGTGTTTCAGACAGACATATGGATTACATTAGGAACCACTGACTTAAATACCAGAGGGATGTACAACAGTGCAATGCTCACCCCCTCTGGACCTTAAAGGGTTAATGCATTTGTTGCCACAAAGGATTGTAATTCTTCACCTTTTTAACACTGTTGGGCGTATTCATCAGTCATGGAAATCAGTAAAAAAACCTCTCCAACTTTTTTTCTTGTTTTTTCCATATAACAGTGGATTAAATCAGAGATAAGTTCAAATAAGGCAGTAAATCGAAATAAGTGGCTGCTGTTTGAATGACACCTACTTAGGTAAGTATGATAGACACTTTACAAGCCACTTGTTAGCCCCTGGGATTTTAACTCCTTGAATACTAAAAAGTTTTACAACGCATTTCTTGGCAATCCAGTAGCAATCTCTCTAGCATTCAAAGGGTTAAAAACTCCATTTAACCCTTTGAGTGCCAGAGGGATGTCCAGAAATGAGAGCAGGAGAGTACTTGTCCGTAGCGCTAAGGCAGCTATGCAGGAGGGGCCACTGTATACCACTGGACATCAGTGTACAACTTAGTCTTTCTATGGCACACTACAGACTTGTAAACACTAGAGGGAGAACTGCCCATTGACTGTTGTGACTGAAAGCTATGCCTGTGGTGGCTACATATAAATGTACAACACACCCAGAACCTTAGACTAGCATTACACTACATTACTCCAGCATTACACTACAACAAAACTGCACTGCATTTCCTGTTTGATATCAGGATCTAGGCTCAGTTCTCTCTAAGTGTTTACAGCTAAGTCTGGAAGCCATTTTCCTGTAGGCCAGCAGAGGCATCACTTTCTGTCACAGTAGGCAATGGGCTGTTCTTCTAGTGTATAGAACTCTGTGCTCCAGTGTCTTCATTCCGGGACTTTGTACTGTCCCAGAAGGGAGCTGCTCAGGACATGAGACACACGTGCAATACAGGACACGTGGCCACCCTAGTCTGTTCGTAATAATTATAAAATGTAAGTATTCCCACTAATGGTTACTTACACCATCAATGATCAGCAGAACACAGTCCTCTATTCACCTTCTTTATTTGCCTTCTCAACAGACCTTTCTGTGTCTTCTCTCCCTCCCTGTTTACATTTCATGTTTTGCCACAAGCTGGTCTGTGTACGCTGAATGGGGCACCATTTCCTTTAACTCTTCAGTAGCTGGGAGGATTAGGGTGCCTTTAAGAATCAGTCTATGTACAGTAGGGAGAATATTCCTCACTAAGGTGCAAATTGACTTGTTCTTGCCTATTTTCACCCAGTTTTACACATTTGCAGGAATTGCTTTCTCATGGATACTGAAGCAGTTAGCACCTACTCATTCTCCATGGGTGTGAATGTACAAATACACTTCTGTTCAAAAATAGGTGCTGGAATTGCTTAGTTACAACAATTCTTCTCTTAACCCTTTGCATGCCAGAGGGTTATGCAACTCATTGCTCCACAATGAGTTGCGTACCCCTCTGGCACTCAAAGGGTTAATGTTGCTTGCACCAAGGGGAGGGTAGTGTTACAGCCTGTAGGCCTTTATGGACATTTCTTTCCTATGGTCCAGTGTTTCCCAAAACTCTCCTCAGGGACCCATAACAAGCTGTTTATTTAGGACTTCCCTGCTTTAGTACAGGTAAGGTAATCACAGGCTCAGGAAGGGAAATTCTAATGACACCGTCTGTTATGGGTCCCTGAGCAGAGGGTTGGAACCCTTGCTCTAGTGCACACCCTGGTCCAGCCAATAGAACTGATGGCTAACGTTAATGGATGTGCACCCACATTCACCCCATGACCATACCTGGGAACGTTTTCTTCTAGAGTCCCTGGAGGGGACTCATGTAGTGCTGGTGGGAGGATGTAAATGACTGTCTAATAAAATGGACAGGGAGTGGACAGAACAGGGTGGGGAAGGAGAAGAAGTGGGAAGAGTTTCACAAGAAACTCCCCATCACTGGAGAATCAGCCTCTGTCCCGGAGAACCGGTAATTCACTGCAAAAAACGGAGTCTCCGGGGCAAATCCGGGAGTTCCCAGCTATGCCCATGACCGTTATGCACAAAAGAAAAGAGGAGTCATTCTGGAGCAAACCAACTGTACCATAGGGAACATTCCACTGATTTAAATGGGGCTTTTAGCCCATTGAGTGCCAGAGTGCATTGCAATGCAATATGTTGGGTATCCCTCTGACACTCAATGGGTGCTAGGGAGGTCTTCAGTGCATTGTTTTGCAGCACGCTGGTGATCTCATTAGGGTTCAAGGGGTTAACCATTTGAGTGCCAGACGGGCACCCAGCACATTTATTTGTCAAGCATTTGATAACCTTCTGGCAATCAAAGGGTTAAAATCCCCATATATATATATATATATATATATATATATATATATATATATATATATTAGAGGGAATGTCTATTTCTCTTCTATGGTGCAGCTGGTTTGCCCCAAAATTTCTCCTCTTTACTTTGTGCATAAGGGCCATTGTTGGTGTAAAATGCAGTTCAGGTGTATTTTACTATTAACCCTTTGAGTGCTTGGCAACCTCTCTGGCACTCAGAGGGTTAACAGATAGGGTGCTGCATGCGGAAAGCAAGGAGCAGTTCTGGAGCAAATCACTTGCACCACTGGAGACAAATAAAATACCCCAAATCCGCAACTGAACAATTGAAACTTTTAACTCATTGCATGCTGGCGAAGACCACAGTACATTGCAAAAGGGTGATGTGATTACTTAAAATAAGATATTTCACTCCAACAAGTAGACAAAAAAAATAAAGCAATTCTGGTGCAAATGAACTGCACCCAGGGAGCCGCTAAGATTCCCCAACTTCTATGGATTTAAATGGGGCTTTTAACCTCTTGAATGCTAGAGAGATATTCTGTTAGAGTTGCAATCTTTGCCACCAAAATCGAACAGGCATGATGCTTTCTGCTAAATGCAGCGAGATATACATTTTTGGTGGTCAGTTTCTTAATGGCCTGAAATTGTACAGTGGTGCTGTTGCTACACCATCTTATGGACAGCTCTTGTCAGTTGACTGCAAACTTCCATAGGATGATGTAGCAACAGCGCCACTGCAAAATTTCAGGCCAAGATATTACAAAAGTTTGAGCTACAATAAATTTTGAATAAAACTACTCTCAGCACTTGTTTTACTGTCCCTTTAAGCAAGTAACACATGTGGGACCTCACTAGCATTCAAAAGGTTAAAAGCCCCATTGAAATTAGCAGGTAGCTGCACAACCAGCCAATTAGAATTAGTGCTTCAGTGATAGATGGGTTCTCTAACCAGTGAGAGCACAAAAGATTGAAACAGAAACTCTGCAACCCCTGACACTGTTGACCAAACTGGACAGGGGAGTCCAAAACTGGACTGGACTGGTCAACAGCGGTCATTTGGAAACCCTTTATTTAACACATTGCGTTGTAACATTGGAGATCTCTCTAGCGTTCAAGAGGTTAAACCTCAATTTTAAAGTGCAGATGTCACATTAAAATATGTTGTACTAGCTAACTTTCAGCAAAAGAAATATTTTTAAAAATAACTGTTTATACTTTGGTGGCATGGCCTGGCACTTTATGTTATTTCCTGGCATGGTATGCTAATTAGGTGTCTTTGAGACCGAACATATGTTTCTGTTATGTTCACAAAATCCCTAGTGTGCAGGCTCGGCACATAAAGGAATCATTATAAACTACCAGACTGTGCCACCAACAAATAATGTTTAATTTATTAATCCTTTGAGTGCCAGAGGGGTACTCAACGCAATCAAAGGGTTAAAAGTTATTTATATTAAAATAGCAGCCCCATAGCATATGCAGAAAAATGGAGTAACGTTACATTAGTTACTCCGCTCCTTGTTAATAACAGTAAATATGGTGCAGAGGAAACAAAACACACCAAAATGCTCATATATGACCCCACTGGCCTTCCCTTGTCACAAATTATGTTAAAGGGAGAATTTCAGAGTAAGTTGCTTAGTAAAGTGGCAATAGGCATGTGAAGGGCAAAAATACATTGTATTGCATGGGTCAGTGCAGAATCATATTCATAGCCCCATTCACCACCAACCCCGATATTCCTTTAGATCAGGGGTACCCAGCTCAGAGCTACCAGTAGTGCATATTTTCACAATATTCCTGCTGGAGAACTATAAAAGGAAAAGTAACACCTCTCCTAAAAATACCCCACACATGCTTATCCTACTGTGAGCAGAAAATCCTAATGGCCCTTAAGAATGCTGTATTATAGTCAGTACTGGATGTCATGTTGATGGAGCTGGCAGGTTTTTGAACCTGAAGTAGTTGGAGTTACTGAGCCTACTTTACCCTTTAACCCCTCAATGACTAGAGGGATGTGAAACTCATTGCAAAGTACTGCATTGCACAGCCCTCTGGTCCTTAAGGGATTCCGAAGCAATATACTGCATACCCCTCTGGTCTTTAAAGAGTTAAGATTTCCATGTGCATTGGGTGGAGTTTGTGTCCTGTGGCTCTCACGTCTAACTCCATTGACTGATTGGAGATGTTGTATTGTGAACAAAGGGACCATAGCAAAATTCATAGGGCTCATTTGGGTTTCCTAATCATAGAAAGGTAATGGGGGCTTATTATTAACCCTTTGAGTGCCAGAGGAGTACACAACACAATGAAGAGCAATGCACTGCACATCTCTCTGCTACTCAAAGGGTAAAATGAAGTGTTACTTTCCCTTTAATCATTTGAGTGCCAATGGGGTGTCCAACACATTGCTTTACAATTACATGGGCCACCCCTCTGGCACGAAGAGGGTTAAAGTGACTGAGCCACTGATTGATAATGTATAAATACACACTACTGGTAGTTGCTAAGGGCCATGGATGGTTATTCCTGCCCTAGACAAACAACAATAAGAAAATGCTATATTTGGGGTGAAGCATTATTAGGAAGCTTCTTGGTCTTCATGAAGATGTGCAGTTCCCACAAAGTTTAACACAATTTGGTTGATATTTGTTTCATTAAATGTAGGTTTCTTAAAACAAATAAGAGGCGAAATCACCAGGAGTCTCCAGTTTCCTGCTTTTTCCCCAGTCCCAACTGTTATTTATATATTTCTGTGTGGGCCGCATGAGAACCAACAAAAAAGTTACTTTTATAACTCGGCTTACGTCGTTTGGAATGTGTATACATAATACTGTGAGATAGTGTTTATAAAATGCATGTGTTTATATGGGTTATATTGAAATGCATGTATACGGCCTGTTGTAGCAATGTGTATATGTGTGGATGCTTGCTTTGTGCATTTATATATTAATATTAGTGCCATGGTAATGTTTCACAATAAAAGCAGCTCCAATTGATCTTCATAGTATTTGGGTCATGGAGAGTTTTATTTCAGTACTGTCAGAGTTGTAGTTGAAGAGTAACTGAAAGATAAAGAATCCCCCTCCTGCCCATTTTACTGATGTAACACTGTTCACTTCAGAGCAGCAAAACTGTCCAGATGGATCGCAGAGAGGAACAATCTTCAGTGAGCAAAAGGAAAAACCTGTCAAGGGGGCAGGGTTTTCCTTATGCTCACAGTAAGAAGATTGTCCCTTGCTGTGAGCTGTCTGGTCAAGAGACCAGATTCCACATCTGAGGGGAGGTGGCTTACACTAGGTAAAAGGGTTGGGAGGGGGATAGCATTCAATTACTCTTGAACTACAACTCTGACAGTACTGAAATAACACTGTCCATGTCCCAAGTACTATGAGAGGACTGAGAGATGTCTGTCATCGCTGATCCATCAATGATCCTATTTATGGTGATTTGTTTCCTAAATTAAACCATCAGGTTATAGATTTCCTCACTCTGCCATAAAGGCAGAACAGGGTTTGCAATCTTTGGCTGTATAGCTTTTGGTGAGTACAACTCCCTTCATCTCTAACCAACCTGGTTGGGCTGTTGTCTCCAGCACCTGTAGTTCCAAATCTGACCTGTTTTAGAAGAAGACTATTCTACAGATATTGGAAGATTTATGCCCATGTCTATCAGGACCACATAAGAAAGGCTCCAAGGGCTGGTTATCTATTTATTTTACTATCTGGTGCTCAGCGTCAGAACAAAGTTAGGGTTTGTCTAATGTGTTAACTTATATTATATGTAAACAAGCAACCTTAATATTCTTTGGAAGGTACAGTGGTGAAATGAAATACACAATCAATTCCCGTAGGAATTAAGAGGGTTGGAGAAAAAATGGGAGGCTCTGCAGACCTTAGCTTCCAACACCAGCAGCTGCATTTGTGGGTTTGCAGCTGAGCAATGTGTAGCAACACTGTCCTTTGGAATCAATACCAGATCATGTCTTTCGCGTTTCCCAGCTTCAGGACAGATGAGTTAGTCAGCGGCTCAGTCATTTTATATAACTAACCTGTGCACAAGCAGGGAAATCCTAAAGACATGGGCTGTGACGTGTCCCTGAGGGTAGATTTAGGTATGTTGCAGCAGAGTATATGAGTATACCTGGGAACTCTCCGGATTTGCCCCGGGGACTGCTTTACCGGGTCTCTTGGGCAGAGGCTGATTCCTCCGGATGTGGGGAGTTTATATTCAAACTCTGCCCACTTCTGTTCTTTCCCCGTGTTCTTCCTTCCACAGCCTTCTTTTAATATCTGTGTCACACTTTTAAGCCCTGCCCCCTAACTCGAGTCAAGCCCCTCTCCTTTTTGACACAATTCACGTAATTTTTCTCACCCCCTACCGCACCAGAGAACTCCCCTCCTAGGAGACAACAGATGAAAGATCCCAGGTAGTATATAATGTCTCACACACACGGACGTCTTTAAGACTGTTCTGCCAGAAAGCCCCATGAGCCTTCCCCTTTAGCAGGAATATGGTGTACGCCAATGTCCTCTGCATCTTGTTAGTGCAGCATGTACAACAAAGCGCAGAGGAAATAATTCTCAGAAAAGTCCACACACTTTCTCAGTGACCTCCCCTTGGTGCAAATGGTGTTAATTAATGTTTGGTGTAAGCAGCACAGTGATTTAGTGTTAGGCAGGTAAAGGACAAGAAACTCAATTCCATCAGCTGAATTAGTGTGGAATTGCATGTGTACATTTCCCCAATGCCCTGAGATAATTATACCATACAGATCATTTTTTCCCCAGTGCAGCTTCACCTCAGCATTTATCTAAGACAAGCAACTAACGATGGGCTGTGTAAAGGATGGTGGACATACCGTATATCCCATTCCCTAGAAATATAATGAAATGTAATAAAATGGAAAGATGTTGGCTTTATTTCTGTAAAGGAGAGAAAAAGAAATGTTGTGCAGTACCTGCTTGAACGTGTTGTGTGGGTGCAGCAGAGTATGGCTGGATGAGTAACAGTTGGTTTCTGGTTGACAGAATGTATAAATAATGTGTGTGGGTGTGTGTATGTATGTATGTATGCATGTGTATATGTGTGTGGGTCCAGACATGTGGCAGTGCTATATTATATAAATTAAAAACGCTACTAACCCTTACTATGTAATGGCTTGCATGCTGCTTTAACCCTCTGAATGCCATCAATGCATTGTCTACCCCTCTGGAATTCAGAGGTTTAAAGGGGAACTTTCACTACAATAACATAGCATCGCAAATTATAATTACATTAGCAATAAGCACACACTTAAGCGGAACTACCACCCAATAAGAATATTGCCCCACATAATTGCCCATCTGGTGACTAGCTGCTCAGTAGCACTAGTCACCAGAATTATTGCCAGATTAAAGAGAAATCGCTACTCTTCTGCTGCTGAACAGCCTTCATGTCCACCGACATGGATCGCCTGCTGACAGCTTTACAGCTGACAGCAGGAAACATCAAACATTGAATGCAGATATCTCTCAATCCATAGCAGTTTGAGAGAGGGTTTTTTGCATTCAAGTCAACTTTTTAATCCCTACAAAATGCAAAAATAAATATTCTGGGACATTACTATCCCTTTAAGGAATGGTTAACTTTTTAAGGGACAGTAGTCATCCAGTTTGTATTTTGCTACTAATTACATCTCCTTTGCTGGAACTGCAGTTACCTGGCAAGTATTTACATGGATCTCTGAATGGTGGAGTTTGCCAGAAAACTGGGCAGGCACACAGTGAAATCAATCAGACATCATTGGCTGGAGTGCAGTGCAGGCCTCAAAGATCGGTTGTTGCTGTTTTCCTGTGAATATCTGCATAGGCTGCAGATCTGTAACACTGTGCTGCAATTTCCCCCTAACCATCGCCACTTGATGCATCCACAAATGATTATCATTGTGACGGTCAATGGGAATTCATAGGGGACAAGCCATAATACATTGGGCAAAGAGTAGCAACAAGTTGGTTACTGTAGTTACCTTGTGCAAGTACCTAATTTCCCCACAGAGAATATTATACTGTTCTTGTGTTATATTACCCTGAAGTGCTCCGTACTATTTATGTATTTATACATTGCACACCCCTCAGTTTCTTAAATTGTTAAGAGCAGGCATATCATTATAAATAGGCCTATATTTATTTTGAGCTTTGAAAGCACAATTTTCCTTTCTCGTTTCTTTTCCTGGGACTAGGAATGGGGTGATTTTCAGCCAATGCTAGGCACTAAGAAAATTACAATAGTAGTGAGTCCCTCTTAACCCTTTGAGTGCCGAAGGGGCTGTGCAATGCATTGCGTACCCCTCTGGCACTCAAATGGTTAACCCCATGGATTCTATACAGCCACTGTCAGACTACTGTAACATCCAAGGGGTGAAATAATGACTGCCTCTTTCCTTCTAAATGAGAATACTCCGTCTAATAACTATGCGCCCCAGCTCTCCTGAATGAAAATACTACAGTTTATAGCAAATTAACTTCATAGAATGTTGTATTCTCATCGCTAGTTTCATACAATTATTAGTGCTTACACCTACTGTAGCTTTGTAAAATACTTAGTTTTAACATCAGTCTTCACACAATTTTGAGGTTTCCCACCTAGTTTCAGACTTCGATCAGACTGTATTTCATAACTTAGATCATCTATCAGAGGAAAATCCAGAGGCTTCCAGTCTGTGCTGAGTGAGTGCTAGCTTTGCTGTCACTAGTTTTTCTAGCTGTTGCTAGTTTCATGACTACACTAGTTTGGCAAAATACTGAGTTTTCACATCCATTGTCACACAAATCTGGTATTTCACACCTGGCTTTATCCATTAACCAGACTATACTGTTTGACTTAAAGGAGCAGTAAACTTTTTTTCTAATGAAAACCTATGTTATAGAGCTTTTCCTGCTGAGTAAAACAAGGGCACACACACTGCTGTCAGTTGTTTTATTCAAAATTTATGAAAGTTCAAATAATCAGGAAGTGAATTTACTGTGTTTACTTTACTTCCTGATAGTTCTGACAGGAAGTGACAAGCAGGTTCTATCACATTCTGTGGAGAACTGTAACTCACTGACTTTCCTCTCCATTAGAATGTAACATAATAACTAATTAGAATTTGACCACTAGAGGGCACTATTAATGTAAAAAAACACAAGTTTAAATTTGCACCTCTCAGCAGTAAGAGTACTATTATTTTACCCAACAGGAAAATACCTACAATATAAAAAAAATTACTGCTCCTTTAAGTCATCAGCTAGAGGGAGATCCTGAGGGTTCCAAACTGTGCTGCATGACAGCCAGAGGGTAGCTCATTTATTGTCCTGTTATTAAAAAGGGCAGTGGCTGGGAGCCTGTCAGAATAAACACAAAAATAGAAGCTATGCACTACTTTTATCACATGGAAACTTTGATTAAAGTCAGTAGCAGTTTCCATGCTGTAGTGTCGATAAGCACTATCGGAGCCTGCTCAGTAACCACCAACTGGTTCTACGCGCACATTCTAGTCCTTACGTACAGAAGAAAAGTGGTGCAATTGTGGAGCAAATTAACTGCACCACAGGGAACAAATACAGCTTCCAATTGATTTAAATGGAGTTTTAAGCTCTTGAATGCTACAGAGGCCTCCAATACATTGTTTTGCAATGCAGTGGATGCCTCTGTAGCATTTAAAGAGTTAAAGTCTCTGTTTAGATCAATGGGAGTTTTGAGAAAGTATAGTCACTTTGCTGCAGAATGTCTCCAGTTCTTTCTAGTACATTAGGCTCTGTGTGAGTGTTTTTCAAATTTACTAAGAACCATAGCACATATTCTTGTTCACGTAGCTAGAAGAGAGGCAGAGTGTGTAGCAAAGCAAACTGGAGAGCGTTTTGAATTTTGATATGAAGGAGAGATTAGGGGCGGTGTTTTGTGGGGGATTCTATTACAAACATTACTACCCTTGTGAAAAGCCTATCACTTTTGCTCATGCAATTTGTATCAGTGGTCCCTACCAAAACATGGATGGATACCTCCAAGAAACTTATCTAGGATAAGATTTTATGGATTAAATGATTGTTTGAGGTACCGGATATTAACCCCACACAATTTTTAGGTGTTCCTTTAAGTATGTTTTTTTTTTTTTTTTTTTTTTACCCCATTGCACAACTAATTTCAAATGGCCAAAGAGGGACACATTTGTTTTAGGTTGTGTTATGGGGGTGTGATACACTTATATAAGTGCGATACAATTATATACACACCACATAGTCATCTCCTAAACAGAGAGACATCAGGGTGAGGAAGACAATGGGATTTGGGTCTCAGAGAGGGACTGTCCCTCCTAAACATTTGGGAGGTATGCCTTTGCAACGCATTGCACACTTTTCTACCATCCAAGGGACTGGAGCAAAAGTAAACTCTTTATAAGAATACATACTTCTTTCAACTTTCAGCGACCCCTTTACAATCCTTCTCTTGATCACTTCTTAAACAGAAGGTGAGAAAAGCACTTGGAATACTCCACGTCATTTTATTGGGGGCCTGTGTGTATATATGTGTTATTAGTATACAGCAGGCATGTGGAATACAGTTGAGGGCTTCATAATGAACACTTGCTTCTAAGGAGGGCTGCACAATTATGATTTCCCTCTCTTCTTGTTTATTAATTCAATATATAGCAGCAATTCAGTATAAAACAGCATATTTCTCTCTGTGTGTTTATCAATATGTAACAGCAATGCAGTATATAACAGCATATTCTCCTCTCTATGTGTCTATCATTATGTAACAGCAATTCAGTATATAACAGCGTATTCCACTCTGTATGTGTCTATCAATATGTAACAACAATTCAGTATATAACATCATATTCCCCTCTCTATATGTCTATCAATATGTAACAGCAATTCAGTATATAACAGCAGATTCCCCTCTTTATATGTCTATCAATATGTAACAGCAATTCAGTGTATAACAGCATATTCCCTTCTCTATATGTCTATCAATATGTAACAGCACTTCAGTGTATAACAGCATATTCCACTCGCTATGTGTCTATTAATATGTAACAGCACTTCAGTGTATAACAGCATATTCCCCTCTCTATGTGTTTATCAAAATGTAAGAACAATTCAGTAAATAACAGCATATCCCCCTCTCTGTTGTTATCAGTATATAAGAGCAATTCAGGATAACAGCATATTCTCCACTCCAGTTTATCGATCTGTAAGAGCAATTCAGTATATAACAGCGTATTCTTCTCTCCGTGTTTATCAATAGAGTGTTTATTCTCCTCTCTGTGTTTATCATTTCAGTATATAACAGCATATTCTCCTCTCAGTTTTTATCAATATGTAATAATAATTCAATATATATAACAGCATCTCTCTCTCTCTCTCTCTCTCTCTCTCTCAGGGAAGGGCTGGGCAGGGGGGCAATTGCCCCCTGGGCCAGTCATATGTCTGGGCCACTGGGCCATTGGCTCACTCAATCTCACGCTTACTGCCTTTAATGGAGCTACACTAATGATACTACAGAGCTTACAAATGAAATGGAGTTGCACAAATGATACCACAGAGATACAATCCAAACGGAGCTACATTAGTAGCATAACCCGTTTTCCTTGTAAGCTCTATGGTATCAGTAGTGTAGCTTTACTTAAACTGTAAGTTCTGTAGGCTCACTAGTGTAGCTCCATTTCAGCTGTAAGCTCTGTGTTATCACTTGTGCTGCTCCATTTTCATTGTACATTCTGTGGTATTGCTTGCCTTACTTCATAACATTAATGCCAATTTTAATATTAACAAAAGGGGGCGGGCTGGAACGACAGTACAAATGGGCCACTTGATTGTATTTGCCCCCTAGGCTACAAGTTGCCAGTCCTCCCCTGCTCTCTCTAATCAATGTATCCTACAGCTTCTGTGCAACAAATGGCACTGTCCCTACACCTGCTTAAGGTCAATGTATTAAACTTTGTACTCTCCAAATGCTCTCCTTATTGACCATTTGATCCAAGGTGAGGTTGACGTGGCAATCTGTGGGTGTTTCTTTCTTTCTTTACATCTTGCTTAGGTCAATGTACTCTAAGTGAAGCTTAGAGGAAATGTCATGTCAATGCCATTTCCTTATTCATGCTATGAGGTTTTGCACAGGACTTTGTGGCATTAACCTTTTGAATGCCAGAGAGGTATCCAGTGCATTGAATACCTCTCTGGCACCCAAAGGGTTAAGATCTAATGCTGGCAGAGTGTGTGTTGCCAGTATTCACTAAAATTATCATACTTTGTAATGCATATCCCTCTGTATTATCAATATGTTTGTAATACTCAGTATATTCTCCTGTATACTGAGAGGATGGGATCAGCAGTCAGTATACACCTTTGGGGATAAACGATATAAACAAACAGTGGGAAACAGAAAAGATACAGAGGAGTACACTCCATGTACTGTCTAGGGAAATAAAGAAAATAATGGATTTTTAGTTATGCAGACCTCCTCTCCTCTCACTCTGACCCCTTTATACTTATTCATGCTTACCTCCTAGGCTTCCTTATACTTAAACTGTAGGTGCTGTATTCCTCACTCAGATCCCTTCTTTCTAGTGTAGAAATTTCCTACAGTTCAGTGAAGTCTGAAGAAATGCTGTATGTTATCTGTTCCAATACAAACACAGTTTGACTCATTTTAAAAGGTCTGCAGTGCAGAATGCTAGGAAAGCCACTAGAGGGGGATGCATTCTAGAAGGCAGGAGACTGCTCTTAGGGAAGTAGCCTGGTATACAGAACTGTGTAGAATATCTTACTTCTTGGTATGGAAGTGGGAGTCAATTATTAACACTTTGAGTGCCAGAGTGGTACCCTTCTGGCACTCAAAGGGTTAAGCTTCAAAATAAGTCAGTGGCTGATTTCTCAGAGCCTTGCACAGAAAATACAGTGTAACTATTTTATTGACAAAAGTGCGATTAAGAAATGTGAAGGTTTATATATCAGGACATAGAATTGTCAGTGGAGGTCTGTCAGTAATGTGAATACAAATTCATACCCCTTTGGCATGAACTGAATTCTTGTTGGGCCAAGATGTGTCAGAGAGATGGATGTGTGCTTTGGAAAGCAATGCATTGCTCATCCGTCTAGCAATACCTCCCAACATTTCAAATGGCCAAAGAGGGACATCATTGATTTAAGTTGTTTGGCTGTGGGCGGGGCATTACCAATCATTTTGGTTGTTTCATAACCTACTGACAACTTTTAGTGTAAGTGAATAAATGATTAAGAGCAAGACCATGTTAAATACACATATACGGATGTTTAAACAAACACCAATATGAGTTAACTTTTATTGCTGTGGAGCAATGTGATTCAGTTCACACTACATAGACTGATCTTGGACATAAAGAGGGACTGTCCACCTGGGAGGTATGCAAACTAACAGCACCACAGAGAATGCATTTTAAAAAAACATTAATTTAAATGGGAGATTTAAAGCACTTTTACATGAGAGTGTGAGAGCTATCACATGGTGCAGAAACTAAAATATTGCTTTGCAGTGCGTTGGAGATTTTCTAGCATTCAAGGGGTTATTAACCCAATGAATGTTAGGTCTTCAATGCTTTGCAAATTATTTATTGCCTACGGCGCACTTAGATTGCGGTAGACGTGCACCACGTTTACTTCATACAACAGCCGCAGAGTCTGCAGTTGCCTTGGCAATTGGATGCCATATCATTAGAAAAGACCCCCTCAGGAAACATTTCCTGAACTGTGCCCAGATTTTAAAATAGCACTGTGGTTGTATTGGTTAGATAAACTTCAGTAAAGGCTTTTTATTACCAGAGGGGTGTGCAACTCATTGCGAAGCAATGAATTGCACAACTTTCTGGTCCTTAAAGTTTTTTTTTTTTGTCTCGTGCATCGCCTGGTTTCTCCCATGTTTACCTATTTGCATGACCTGTGTCTTCTATTACCTTTCTGCGTATTATTTTCCTCAAAGAAAACAGGCTTTAGTAAACAAAGTGATGAAGTGTGTCCTCTGCGAGCTCCCAGCGACGGGCCGTCACACCATTGAAGGAGATGTGTGGCTAAGGGGAAGGCAGCCTGGTTTCATCCTGCCTCCTGAGCTCATCTACTATGATCACAGTGAGGGATGAAAGTCATGTGAGAGACTTATTCTAGTAGGGTAGGATGCGGTTGGTCACAGTCTGCACATTATGGCTGTGTGTGCAGGGAGGCTGCAGGGGAGGCCAATATATCGGTGATCCTCAGTTCACTTCTTTGCTGCATACTGCTACACCGAGGAGGGCAAGAATGAACTTGACTACGCTGCATGCGTTTGCATTGACGGCTGACGCGCACATGCCACCAATCAATGATTCTGCTTCTGAAAGCATGCCATGTGGTGATTACATCAGGGGGGCTTGCGTAGCGTGGCTTTATGCAAATAAGTGGTGCTGCTCAATACAAGTGTAGTAGAGAAGGGGCAGAAGTCTGGGAAAAGGGACATTGACTCTATGTGGCGGGACAGCGAGATTGGGCCCCAAAATTGGGACTGTCCCGTGTAAATCGGGACTGTTGGCAGCTATGGTCTAGCATTTAGAGGGTTAAACAATGTGAAATCAAGCTAAGCAAAGTGTGCAGGCTTACTGATAAACAGAATAGTCCTACACTTTAAGGAACACTTAAAGGGTTAGTAATGCCCAAAGATAACTTTATGTTTTATTGTAGACTTAAAAAAAAGAAATTATGTGGAGAAAATCCCATCTCTCAAACATTTACGGTTTGAAAGATATTCGGTGCTAAAGTTCCCCCACCTTCCCCTTCTCCTGATGTCAGAGCTCTACTGACAACAGGAGATCCCGTTCCTGGGACCAGCCGGTGGCTCTTCAGCAGAGCCAAAATAGCGATCTTTAAAAAGAATTACTTCTTTGGAACGAAGACCGTTCCAATAAAGTAGTTCTTTTTAAAGATCGCTGTTTCGGGTCTGCTGAAGAGCCGCCTCAAGTTGGCTGACACGGATCTCCTTCTGTCAACTTTACAACTGACACCAGGAGAGAGGGAACTTTAGTGGTGAATACCTCCAAAAATGTAAAGGTTTGAGAGATGGGATTTTCTGCACATAATTTCTTTTTTTAAAATCTACAATAAAGCATAAAGTTATCTTTGCGCATTACTAACCCTTTAAGGCAAATATACAAGTTGACCTTATATAAAAGCATATTTGTAATATTCATGGATATATATTTAATCCGGAGTTAGGGACCCCTGAGGCACCCAATGGATTAAAAGATCCCACACACACACTGATAAAGTTAAAGCTGTAAGGTGTGTGTGGGTGCAATTTTCCTTTGTTCTCCTCCGTTCCTGCTGTCTTTGCTTAGTAGAGTACAGCTTCCTGACCAGGAACTGAGGAATGTAAAAAAAAAAAGATACCTTCCCACAACCTGCTGGAAAAAAAGCACATACTTTATCAGATATCTTGAGTTCTATTAAGTTATGGAGAAGTTTACATATAGTATCTCTGTTACAACAAATGTTACTAGATAGGAACATGGACACACTGGATGGAAGAACTGATTCTTATCGGCAGTCAGTATCTATCATTCAGTGTATGTATTTTAGATTTTTTTCATTTCATCCAGTGGTAAGTTCTCCTGATGTTGAAGACTAAAACTCTAATCACCCTTAAGGTTACCAGATCACACCTTTAAAAAGAAATGCTTAGCTACATTGCATGCTGTAGTGCAGACCATTATAATAACTGCAGCCCTGCAGCATGTGATTTTCTTATGTGTCAGTTTTTAAAGGGATGATATGGCTACCCTACACTGGTAATGATGCGAGCTTTAGTTCTCACAGCTGGAGAGGACTAAAGACCTTTAACCCCATAGATGCTAGAGTAAGCTGACCAGAAATCCATTTTAACTGGGGTCAGTTATGAAACATGACTACTGCATAGCTGCACCAAAATCAAGGCAACCCTGTAGCATGCATTATTCATGTTACACTAATTAAAGGGGATGTCTGACTATGCTAGAGACATCTCCAGCATATTCCATCACAGTGCACTGATGATGTCTCTAGCAAATTAAAAGGTAATATTTTGCATAAAAGCAAATTTGGCCTTTAGTAAGTATCATTAGCTAAAACCCTCCTGCTATATGCAGCATTATCTTGGGGTTGTATAAATGGATTCACCTCCTGGACCATTAGTGGAGGTAAGCAGATGGATCTCCAGCCACTTAATGGAAAATGAATGCCTTGTAATAATAACACACCAATTTACCTAAACCCTTTAAGGACCAGAGGGGGGTTGAAACATATTGCTTTGCAGTTTGTTGCACACCTGTCTGGTACTTAAAGTGTTAGTAAGTGCAAAAAATTGTAATGGCCACTATCAATCAATTCTGTGTGAATTTTTTTCCAGGAATATTCTGAGTGCCATAGGGTGTCCAGCACATCGCAAAGCAATATGTTGCACACCCTCTGGCCTTCAAAGAATGAATTAGCAAGTGATATCATGTCCATAGACATAGACAGACATGATTCTTTTTCCACTGAAGTCATCCTGAAAAACCTTCAGTGAGAGGAGTTATGGATATTTGAGTCCTGCAACAGTGAATCGTGTCTGCCTCCATAGAGATATGGGTAAAGTGTCTGCCTCTATGGAGATATGGGTAATACGTTTACGGAGATATAGGTAGAGCATCTGCCTCTTTATGGAGATATGGGTAAAGCATCTACCTCTATGGAGATATGGGTAAAGCTTCTGCCTCTAAATGGAGGTATGGGTAAAGAGTCTGCCTGTATATGGAGATATGGGTAAAGTGTCTGCCTCTATGGAGATAAGCGTAAAGCATCTGCCTCTACAGAATTATGGGTAAAGCATCTGCCTCTACGGAGATATAGATAAAGAGTCTGCATCTATGGAGATATGGGTAAAGCATCTGCCTTTATGAAGATATGGGTAAAGTGTCTGCCTCTATATGGAGATATGGGTAAAATGTCTGCCTCAGTTTGGAGATATGGGTAAAGAGTTTGCCTCTATATGGAGATATGGGTAAAGAGTCTGCCTCTATATGGAGATATGGGTAAAGCACCTGCCTCTATACGGATATATGGGTAAAGTGTCTGCCTCTATGGAGATATGGGTAAAAAGTCTGCCTCTATATGGAGATATGGGTTGTGTCTGCCTCTATGAAGATATGGGTAAAGTGTCTGCCTCTATATGGAGATATGGGTAAAATGTCTGCCTCAGTATGGAGATATGGGTAAAGAGTCTGCCTCTACGGCGATATGGGTAAAGTGTCTGCCTTTATATGGAGATATGGGTAAAGAGTCTGCCTCTATATGGAGATATGGGTAAAGCGCCTGCCTCTATACGGAGATATGGGTAAAGTGTCTGCCTCTGTGGAGATATGGGTAAAAAGTCTGCCTCTATATGGAGATATGGGTAAAGTGTCTGCATCTATGGAGATATGGGTAAAAAGTCTGCCTCTATATGGAAATATGGGTAAAGCGTCTGCCTCTGTGGAGATATGGGTTAAGTGTCTGCCTCTATGAAGATATGGGTAAAGTGTCTGCCTCTATATGGAGATATGGGTAAAATGTCTGCCTCAGTATGGAGATATGGGTAAAGAGTCTGCCTCTACGGCGATATGGGTAAAGTGTCTGCCTCTATATGGAGATATGGGTAAAGAGTCTGCCTCTATATGGAGATATGGGTAAAGCGCCTACCTCTATACGGAGATATGGGTAAAGTGTCTGCCTCTGTGGAGATATGGGTAAAAAGTCTGCCTCTATATGGAGATATGGGTAAAGTGTCTGCCTCTATGGAGATATGGGTAAAAAGTCTGCCTCTATATGGAAATATGGGTAAAGCGTCTGCCTCTGTGGAGATATGGGTTAAGTGTCTGCCTCTATGAAGATATGGGTAAAGTGTCTGCCTCTATATGGAGATATGGGTAAAATGTCTGCCTCAGTATAGAGATATGGGTAAAGAGTCTGCCTCTACGGCGATATGGGTAAAGTGTCTGCCTCTATATGGAGATATGGGTAAAGAGTCTGCCTCTATATGGAGATATGGGTAAAGCGCCTGCCTCTATACGGAGATATGGGTAAAGTGTCTGCCTCTGTGGAGATATGGGTAAAAAGTCTGCCTCTATATGGAGATATGGGTAAAGTGTCTGCCTCTATGGAGATATGGGTAAAAAGTCTGCCTCTATATGGAAATATGGGTAAAGCGTCTGCCTCTGTGGAGATATGGGTAGGCCTGATGAAGAGACCTAGTTGTCTTCAAAGCTTGTATCTTAGAGCCACTCATCCAATGAAGGTATCATTTTTACTCTACTCTTCTCTATGGGGATAATACACCTATCTCTCATTCTACAATTGAAGAGGTTAAAAGCTCCATTTAAATCAATAAGAATGTGTATTTGTCCGCTGTGGTGCAGTTGGTTCAGATTGCTCCACTTTTCTTTAGGCATATGGTATGCATATTCCTTTGATGAAGATAAGACAGGTGTGCGAATTCAGCTCTTAGTTTCCTCAGCTGTTTCTGACAGAGACTCAAAGATTTGTTTGTGTGTCTGAGATATTACATATATATCCCTTCAAACAGCTGCATAAAGCTTACTATAGCAGTTGGCCTACTGAGAATGATGGGACTAGTAGTGCCATCTCCATAGTAGACCATAACTCAAATCCTACACTTTTCAGTGATGACAGAATTGTTCTTTGTTGCATTGTTTTGCTGACATTAGGATCCATCAATAAATGGGAGCCATATCTAACACCCCTTGATGCAGAAGGTTAATGTTTCCAGTCGAAACCACTAGGGGCAGTGTCCTGCTACTGTAGAAAGGATCAGCTGTCATCTGTCACTGTCCATTCAAAGCCATCTGTCAGAGCTCACAGAGGGATAGCAGGAGGGGAAGGGGGACAACTCAGCTGCACCTGCTGCAGTCACAGAGAGCGGATTGGAGATATACACTATGGGAGAGTAGAACACAAACAGTGAAACAGTTAAACAGAAAAACAGAGAGAGAGAGAGAAAAAGTCAGAAACACAAAGACCAAGACACAAGACAGGAGAAGGAGGATTCTTGTAAGTTTCCCGTTTTTAGTTTACAGGGCCGGATATTTCCACAATTTCAGAGTTAGGCAACTGTTGGCTGTCCAGCTGTTGTGGTCTACATCTGCCATCATCACCATCTAGCCCCTGGGATGATGGAAGTTGTAGTCCCAAACAGTTTCAGAGCCAAAGGCTGCACAGTACTGCACCAGTCACTGACTAGTAAAACATGTGGTAAACTAGTAAAAATGATTCTATTCTCTATATTTATCATTAGATGAGCAGTTATAGAGCAGCTTGTCTGTGCTGATTTAGAGTAGGCCAAGTAAGCAATGTTTCTTTACGCTCATCACTTTGTGTTTAGGATATTATATTATTGTGTAAAACTCTGCATGAGGTGAGGAAGGCAAAGGAAATGGTTTCACCAGTCAGCTGGAAAGGTACATGAAATGTCATCTACCTACAGTTCTAAGAACCGAAACATAGACACAAACACACAAATGCAGGGATACACACACACACACACACACACACACACAAATATACATATATACATACACACACTCACACACACACACACACACATAAACAAACATATATATATATATACACACACACAAACACAAATGTATACACACACTTACACAAACATTCACATACATACATGCATACACAGAAACACACAACCATATATACACACACATGCACACAAATACATATATTGTCACATATACATGCACAAAGAAACACATACATTCATAGAAACACACACAAAGAAAACTACACTCACAAGAATACACATACACAATCATATGTATATACACATCCCTCGCCACACAAATACACACATGCACACACACCTAACACATTACATTTCATGTATGAGAATCTTGTATGTTTGCTTTAGACTTCCAGTAAATAGTGTAGAGTAGTTCTTGTTCCATAACGGTGCCAGTTGCACACAGTTCTGTTTTAGTTGTGACAATATTGTTTCTATTTTACGATTCTTATCCACTGCAATTTTCTAACTATGTTTTTCATTATCTTATTGACACTGTGATGAATGTCCTGATATTAAAGGGAAATGCTCTCTAGGAATAAATAGCTCTTCATTTGTTCTCCACATCTGACTGTACTATTTAATATCTCTGTATGTCTATTCCCAGTTGTACAGCGCTGCGGAATTAGTTGGCGCTATATAAATAAAGAATAATAATAATTATAATAATTTGTTCAACAGAAGTGCTTACTTAGGCAGGTGTTCTTCATAGAACAGTTAGTTTTAATTTGCATTTCATCTGTCTTTTAGTATTTGGCTAGTTGTTTCATTTTACAATCTGATAAAGACAATTAAGCCTTACAACCCATTAAGGTCTATTGAGTTCTATTGCTTTGTTGTGAGGAGGTGTGATCTAGAGACAGAATTCAATAGAAATTACTATGCACAGGCAACTGCAGATACAAAGCAAAAACTAGATAGATAGATAGATAGATAGATAGATAGATAGATAGATAGATATAGCTGACTGCTGTAGGAATGATACCTCCCTAGGTAAGTTAATGTCCTAAATACATTAAGAGGCACTTCTTCTCTAGGGTACAGTTCAACTTTAAAATGGGACACTTTTATTAAAGAGATAGTAATGCTAGTTTATAACAGATTTTAATATTTTAGGCATTAAAACAATTAGTGCAAAGAGCTAGCACACTTTTTAGACCGTTCCAATGAAGTAATTATTTCTATATTGTGCTATTTCAGCTGTGCTGAAGAGCCGTAGGATGGTTATGGTTGCCACCTTTTCTTACAATAAATACCGGCCATGGCATTCCCTCCATAGACTTAACATTGGACAGAAGCCAATTTTTTACCGGCCTGCCGGTAAAATACCGGCTGGGTGGTAACCCTAAGGATGGTCCCGGGACCAGAATTTGCTTCTCTTAGCTAGAGCGCTGACTTCTATGAAAGAGGCAGGAGTGGGAACTTTAGATGCTTCGATCTGTCAAACTATAAAGGTTTGAGAGATGGGACATAGCTTTTTGTACTAATATGTTTAATGTCTAAAATATTAAAATATGTTATAAACTAGCATTACTATCCCTTTAACCCTTTGAGTGCCAGAGGGGTATGGAACGCATTGCAAAGCGATGCTTTCTGTACCCCTCTGACACTCAAAGGGTTAAAGTCTCTGGATCAACAGGGGTGATATGACATGGGCTGAAGTTGCTGGACGCATGTTTATTTTCAACCTCATCAACTATGTTATTATGTATGTTTAAGTCTTTGTTTGTGTACTTAATCAGCTCACTTGTGGGTAGTTTCCTTTTGCAATCAGTGGTAAAAGTGGTATTAAGTACAAGTTTATCTTATATGTAATTACATGTTGTAATATAACCAGTTGTTGAACCTTGATAGGTGTTATAATATATGATTTCTCAAGTGATGTTTTGCACAGCACTTCCTGGACAAGAGGCTGTGCTGTCAGACACAGCAGGAAATGAGGAACTGAGGAAATTAGGAATTTTAAAATGCTCCCCCCCATCCTGCTGAATAATAACATGTTCAATATCATATATGCTAAGCCAAGGGTAGTCAGTGAAACTTCAGTCTTCCTGCTGTTAGGGACTACAGCCATTGGCTGGTTGGGGTTAATGGGAGCTGTAGTTTATAACAGATGGGTTCTACCCCTGTGTTTAAAGGGAAGAAACACCCTAAAACAATGCAGACTAGTTTAGATGTACTTACACATTAGACTACTATGGCATTTACAGTTTTTTTTTCCCCAGTGAATAAAATAACATAAAAAATCCAAATCATTATCATTCACTTGCCATTGTATTAGCTTATTGTGCAGGCAGCCATTTTTTTTTTTACTTATGCAACATTCAACGGAAAAAAAGCTCAAGCTTTAAATCTCTGAGATAATAAATATCCACTGCTCAAGTAAGTGATTGTATATTAAATTACTGGAAGTTGTAACCATTTGCAACATTATCACAGATTGGTTTCTTTGCATAAGAAGTGTGGCTTGAGGCCAGGAGGTATGACATTAGACAAGATGGTGGTTTCCTAATTTAGATATACTGTGCAGGAAGAATACATGTTTTCATGAGATAGTAGCATTTATTTTCATTTCTAAAATTAATGGAGATCCATTTTAAATAGGTGCTACTTCTCTTTTAGGCTTTTTTCAAGGTTAGGAAACAATATATTGTGTACTGTGCAACCTGTCATTTGTGCTTCCGTGAATCCCTCCACAACTGGAAGTGTTCTGTCTGCCCATGCTACATCACAGTCTTAAATATAAAAGCACCGTGTATGTTAGGAAAGAATATGCACAATCATTTCCTATGTAGCAAACTATAGGGGCAAATCTCACAGATACAGTAATTTACAACATCAGTCATCCTTCTGTTACTGCAGTATATTGCAACAGGTTGTAGCAACATACCAACCCAAGAAACCCAGGCCTCAGAGTTCCTTAAAGGAACAGTTACACTTCCTAAAAATAATCCCCACATACCTTAATCGATAAGGAACAGACGTGTGTACAATACATTATAATGTAATACATTGTACACAACTCTCTAATCCTTAACCCTTACTTGCAGTGTGTTTCATACCCATCTGGCAGGCAAAGGGTTAAGGATTAAACCTTTGCTGAAATTCTAATGTTCTCTATACACTAACTTTGTATTAAATGATTCCTCAAAGTCAATCTATAATTAGTACTGGATAACATGTCCATGGAGGTGGACATGATTCTTTGTTGCAAGACTCCGAGACCCCAAACTCCTCCTTCTGAAGAATTCTCAGATAGCCCATAGTGGGAAGGGGTTTGGGATCTTAAAGCACTGCAGCAAAGAATAATTAACACTTTGAGTGCCAGATAGGTGTCCCACGCATTGCCAAGCAATGCGTAGGATACCTCTCTGGAATTCAAAGGCTTAAGAGAGCTCCCTGTCAGAGACATAAAGTGTAAAAATAGGGAAGATAAATAATATATAGACACTTTGACTTTCCCTATTCTTTCACTTTGATGTAAGTGTGAGTTTATTAGTCGGTGCCAGGGATACTTTAAATGAATCGTGTTTTATGTTTAATTGTTATTTCAGGAGTTTTATTGCGTACTTTCATTGCATCAGCATCTTCTATTCTTCTTTCAGTTTTACTAACATTAGCTCCCTCTATCTGCAGTCTGTAAAAAAAGCCTGCAGTTTTTGCCACTCAACTGTTTATACAAAGGATCATAAGGACTCTGACTGCATCTCACTCTCTATTGCAAGTGATAAATCTTTGGACTTCCATCTAATGGAATCTACAACTTGATTAATCCCCAACCACCCGACATCTAACTGTAGATGATTGGAGCTGTAGTTCTCAACAGCTGGAAGTCCAGAAATTGACTGTTCTTGCTCTATTTTATGGTCAAGTGAACAACCTACAAAAAACAGAGGGTAAATGCAGAATATTCTTTGTATTTACAGTGGTGGCACAGGCTATTTTTGCAGACTGCAGATAGAGGGCGACAGTGTCACTGAAAATGGAAGAACTGAAGAAAATGGAGAACTGAAGAAAAACAAATCCAGAATATTACAAGTATTAATCTTTGAGTGTCAGGTATCCAACGCATTGTTTTGCAAAGAGTCGGTTACCTCTCTGGCACCCAAAGGGTTAATACACAATACTAAACTAATAACATTTTTAAAAATGCATTCTTGTTCTTTTAAAGATGGTTATCCAAAATTCCTTCATAGAAAGCAAAGGATGACCAGGTTTGGAGCAAACCAGCTGCACCATAGGGAGAAATAAAAAATACAGTTTGTTTCAATAAGGAGTTTTAAACCAGTAGAATTCTACATAGGACTTCAATACATTGAGAAACAAAGTGTTGGAGATATCTAGTATTTAACGGGTTAAAATCCCAATTGAAATCAATGGGAATTTGGGGATTTGTGTTGTTGTCACCTATGGTGCAGGTGGTTTCTTTTTCTTTCTGTATATGACACTGTTTAAATGCAGCTGGGGATTTACTATGTGCAGTGTGTTCATTCAGTAATTATGTGAATTCATTTGAAGCCATTATGCTTGTAGAAGAGGGAGGGCACTGAATAAATGACCTTGAGCAGAGCAGCAGAATGTTGTGTTCTTTTGCAGTGTATGATGTTGGCTAAATGTGTTTTCCAGGACTGGCTGTATAGAGTCATTTGTTATAAACAGAACATCTACTGCAAGCTACGTGCGTCTGTTTGGCTTCCTTACTAAACAAGGTGTTTGGTTTAAGTGGAGATTTTGCTTGAAGTTGGCATGCCATCTCTGGTATAAACAAGTAGTCATTGGCATTCCTAGTACACTGAGTATCTTTTCTAAACCGTATGCATTAGTTGCTGAGTATGTATAATAGAGAATTGTGAATGGGAGCAAACAACCCTTTTTAAGGAAGTATCCCTTGAGCTGAAGGAATGAAATTAGGTGCTGGCAACCTATGTTCTACTCCTAATGTTTGTGGACTACAATATATTTTAACCCACTAAGTGCCAGGCTTGAATCTGATATGAGATTGGCAGAGTATACCTGCATGACCAAGCCCATATAAGATACTGGCTCATTATCCATCCCGCCCCCACATTTTTATTTTTAAACACATTATGTTAGTGGGGACAGAAGGACCTACCTGATGCCCTCCCTGCCACTGGTACTGGTAGATGATCACTAATGTGCATATCACCTTATCCTGCATGGCTGGTGTGAGAGATGCTGAGGGAACTTGATTGATGATGGCAGGTGATTAGTGGAAGAATAGACACTAGGAAGGTCCTGATGCCCTCATTTGAGCTCAGACACTCTGTAAATACCCCTGCTGATTAGAGGCATTTATGTTATTTAATCTCCTCACCCTTCCTGCACATTTGCTCCATGATCAGGGTCTGAAAGATCCTGAATATTTCCGTGAGGAAAATCGTCTCCCTCAGGATGATGTGAATGCATGACAGTGAATTTGAGCTAAATGAGGTGCTGGAAGCACTTCCCTAGCTCCAATTTATGAAGCCACATAGACCAAATATCCTCTCCTTACTGCTGCTTGTGCCAAGAGGAGGGTATGGGGGCAGTCTGTGAGCACTACTGAGTAATTCCTGTATTCTGTGCCAAATTGTATACCATGAATTAACATAGTGTTGGCAACATTGTTGCCATTATTGTGAATTTCGTAGCACATTCTGTGGAGCTGGTATATGGAGACTGCTGGCATTAAAGTTCTATGGTGGATATTGTCTATCACTGTCCACTACATCCCTCATACACTGTAGTACATACCCCTGAGTGCAGCCACTGGTTTTATAGGCCAATGCCAGTGGGGCACCACTGGTGAATTTGTACATTTGTCTCAGAGAGCTGATCACAATCTTGCCTTTCAAAAGCACAGACTGATAGTAAAGGCTCGGATACGTTCTCAGTAAGAGAGGTCTGGTGACAGCCAATAATGGGGACATTCTCTAAGGCATGATAAAGAGATGATAAAGTGGAAATAACTTCACCAGTGATATAATTTCTCCAGTTCCTATGTAATTCTATGTAGATCATAGTGCATAGGCTGTATAGAATAAAATAGGAACTGGAACAGTGATATCACTGGAGAAGTCTTCGCAGCTTATCACCTCTTTATCACGCCTTAGTGAATCTCCCTTCATGCATAACCCCCCTGGAATTATTCTGGAGTAAATGAATTGTACCATAGGGGACAAATAGACATTTCTAAATTGCAGTGCCCTTGAGTATAGCATTTTAAACCCCTCAAAGGGCAGAGAGGTATCCAATGCATTGAAAAGTAATGCACTGGAGACATCTCTAGCATTCAAGGGGTTAAAAGCCCAATTTAATTTAACAGGGATTTGTATGTGTTCCCTAAGGTTCAGTTGGTTTACTCCAGAATAACCCCGGTTTTCTTTTATATATCTGGGCCCATGTTTGGCTGCCCATGTATTAAAAATGTCCCAAACCTCTGGAACATAAAGGGTTAAACAGCGTTTACCTGCTCTGTTTGTTTTTATTTACTTGCGTATGTTTTACAAGGAAATAGAGCAATTCTGTAGCAAACCAGCTGCACCATAAGAGACAAAGACAAATTCCTCAAATGCACACTGATTTAAATGGAGATTTTAACCAATTGAACACAAAATAAAGTATTGGAAACAACTCTGTCATTCAAAGGGTTAAATGCCCCTTTTAAATCAAAGGAACCATTTCTGTGACCCCCTACAGTGCGGATGTTTTGCCCCAGAATTGCTTCTGGTCTTCTTAGTACATCAGAATATGCCAGCGTGTATCTGCATTAACCCTTTCAGTTCCAGAGAGGCATTGCAATGCATTGCATAATTCTCTGGTACTCAAAGGGTTGATTTACTCAGTGTTGTAAACATGGATTACATCAGGGTTATTCAACTCAGTCCTCCAGAGCAGCTGGCCTGTCAGACATTTAGAATTTATCCAATTAAGTATCAATTAATCAATTAACCTGTTTGCTTGTAACAGAACTAAGCCAATTATCTGTGTTTTGCTGGGGGAAAGTGGTCCAACCATCCTTGATGGGCAAATCTGATTTACATTTGGCCTCATTCTCTTTGACACAACAATGCATCAATACTGTACTGGTTATTTTGCCTATTATGCTGGTCTGTGGTGTCTTTCACACAGGAGAGGCATCACCCAGTGTGACTGTGCTAAAGTCCAGCATATTACATCTTTACTGTGTTCATATCTGAACACAGTAAAGGTGTGGAAGGTGTAGGAAGGTGTAGGAAGGCCTGCACATTGTTCAGATCGGAGGTGGAACACGGGAGAAGTTGATTGAAAGAACATAAGTGACAGAACTGTTGCAGGTACTGCTACAGTTCTCTTTCCCATTTGAAATAGCCCATTGACTTTCTTCAAGTGAGCGAGTGTAATGCAGCAGTGATGTTGCCAATTTGTAATATTCCATTTTACTTACCTAGAGTAGTCTATGTTACCCATCGATGTGTAGACCACATTGGTGTCAGCAGTTCATGACTGGCCACCTTCCACATAAGTCATCCATTTATGAGAATCATAAAATCCATTGACATCTGTATGAATGATGTGCATAGTAATCATAGGCCAGCTGTAGCAAGCTAACTTTTTCAACATTTTTATTTATAAATTACTCCATAGACTTCAAAGGGAACCCATTAGATAAAACCAGTGATAACACTGCAATGCAATCTAGGCATTTGTTAGATTGAACCATGCAAATAATTAATCTCCCTTGTGAACAGTCTGATTGAAGGCCCTTTGTCCAATTTTCACTGTAAGAGGTTTAGTTAATTTCCTACAGAATTAAAAACTGCCTTTATGTTGTGCTAGGCATTTGTAATATAATTCATTTTTGAAGAATTAACCCTTTGAGTGCCAGAAGGGGACTCAACACTATTACCTTCTGGCATCAAAGGGTTAAACTTTATGTATTTTTTATGAGCCAGTATCACACACACGGTGCTATGATTGGATCTGTGCAGAGCCCACACGCTGGGGCATTGGTGATGAATGCTATGTTTAACTTCAAGTATAACTAATTAGCATACTGTGCAGGGAATTAGCATAAAGTGCCATCAAAATATAAAGGGTTGTTTCTCAAAAACAATTTACAGAAAAATTACTAGTTTGATACATATAGGTAGGTTTTAGTTAATTACACTTGTTTTAGGGTGACAGTATCTCTTTAGCACAGCACTGAAAACAAGTAATTTCCCTATGAATCTAAACTGTTCAGTGTTAAGGGCTCATTTTTCTTTGTTGCTGTTCAGTGTTAAGGGGTCATTATTCTTTGTTGCCTGACTCCAAGACCCCAAACTCCTCCCACTGAAATCTTATGAAGGCAGGATGAATTCAGTGGGAAGAGTAGGGTACCTGGTGTCCAGGAATAAATAATTTGGTCCACATTTATGGACATGATGTCCAGCACTAATTATTAATTTTGGGGAACCAATAAACACAGAATTGATTCATAGTGGTCGTGAAGATTTTCACTCACATGAATTTGTTTATTAGTATGAGCTGTCAGGGGTTCTCTAACCAGATGGGCGTGCAGCTCATTGTAAACCTGGGTAAAAAGCTGGAACAACATGATCTTAAGATAGTGAGTAAAAATCTTGTAATGTTCCTTGGAGATCTAGAACAGTTGGCAGGTATGGGAATGGGCAGCATCATAGAATTGTGAAGCATTGCACATAGATTCCAGCAGGAAATGCGGGATTAGAATCAAAGTGGAGGGGAAGTGTAAAGTGACCAAGCAAATGTTCCATCCTTAAGAAATGCAAAAAGGCTTCTTAGCAGGAGGGTTTATAAAGAAATGCAAATAGAAGAGCAGTGAATTGGTCAGTCATGTCCCAACCTAGTTCATAAGCTCACCTTTGTCTGTGACTTCTAAGCGGATGCAGCCAAGAAGCACTCTGCTATAGAAAATGGTATATTTTCTGTGCCAAGGATGGAGTGTTGTAAGGTAAGTAGGCTGGTCTGTGGTATATATATATATGTATTATCCTGCATGAGGAATGTAGACTTTAGAAAATCGAGTATGCTTCATAGGTATCCATTGCATTGTCTCACTAGCATCAAAAAGGTTAAAAGGGAATCTATAAAAAACGCATTGTATATGTTTATATAAATCTTGTATAACTTATCTTACTCTGGATAATCACATGACTTGTACCTAGTTCCTTCTGGTTATCATTTGAATATCCAGTCTACAAGAACTCTCAAAATTGCATGTAAATGTTAATAAATGTGGCTCTTATACACTAGAGAGGTGTTCAATACAAGCCTTTGGAGACATTGCTAGCATCCAAGGGATTCATGGCAGTCTGTCATTAATCGTTTTAAATAATTCTATATATCTTTAAATCCAGCCTTAATTAATGCAGTGTTGTTTCTTTTATATAACTTGGTCATTTTGCATACAATTCCCTGTTTTCTTAATGTGGTATACTAGCTTGGTTTGCTTATGTTTGCTATTCTTATAAATAAAACCTTTACTCTACTATACTAATGTAACAGTGGAATGCTTGCCTTTCCCCATAAAGATCCATTGACAATGAAGGACAATGGGGTTATATGTGGGAAGCTCTGGCGTAAAGCATTTCCAGACTGCTGTGGGATATTGGAACTCTATGGGAAAAGCTCTGCATTAAATAAAAAAAAAGAAAAAGAAAGAAAAAACACATTAGAGATTGTAAAACCTTACAGTTCAAGAACTGGTACAAAAATGTTTTAAATATGAATATAATGTTATGAGTATCTAATACAGCTTGAGATAAAAATCTATATACTAAATATCTGTAGGATGCAATAGGTGAAATATAAGTTTCACTCACTCTACAAAAACCTCAAAGTAAAAAGTAATTCTTATATATCGCCCAAGCCCTTCAACCAACAAAACAGATCAAGTGAAAAAATCGAATGAAAAAAAAATAACAGGACTCATATATCTTCTAAGGCAAAATACATATAGGAATGCCATGATCAATACCTGTTCTTCATAGCTAGACAATAAACATGCAGTGTTTTGGAAAATAAAAATGAAATAAATAAAAGTATAACCTTCCCCCCACAAATACACTTATAGCATCTGGACAGCATGAGCTATAATAACTTTTGAATGAAAAACCTCCCTGGCAGTGGGAGTGGTTTTAAGCAGCAGGAAAAGTCCCCAAAAGTGTACTGATCCTTTAAACCTGTTCAAAACCCTTTGAGTGCCAGAGGGGTAAGCAACGCATTGCGAGGCAATGCATTGCATACCCCTCTGGCACTCAAAGGGTTAAAAGTAATTATAGGTCAGCACTCCATATGTCTCTCTTGCTGGGGATTTGTGTCTTCTAGGTTACTGGTTGCTTATAACATCATATACATTTTTATCATTATCTTTATCCACCATTAGAGGTTTAAATCCTATATAATAATTCGCTAAAACGTGTGTAACGACAAAGTCATGCGCAGTAGAGAGCGTACAGCTCTGTATCAGCCACGGCGCGGGTAGTCTCAACTGCGCACGACTGCCCCAAGACCGGCTGGCAGTGGCACTGTGGCCCATGTAACGGGCTTTTCAACTAGTACCATTATAAAAGGAGCATTAGTAACCTTTGAGAAAGGGCTGTCTTTGGGCTCACATCACCATTCTGTATATTTCTATCTCCTATTACACAAAGTGTCATTGACTAGTCTACAGTTAGTACTGTGTCTCAAACACATTGTAATCAAGGTTATGGCATGTGTTGCCTACATACTCCATTTCATTTTTGTTTTGAATTATTTGATCAGCTATTTCTTATACAAATGTTATCCCTTTAAGCATCCCTACCTACATTTCAAAATGTCAAGGAACGACATTTTGGTTTTAGGTGGTGTTGTTTGTGGTGTGGCTGGTGGGCAGGGTATTACTGGGAAATTTTTATGTTATTTCCTGACTAATAGACACCTCTTTGTGTAGCTGAATAAATAGTTTAGAGCAAGACCAAACTATTTTATTTACACAGACTAATGTATAAAGGCATATACAGAAATGTAAACAAACATTAATGTGAGTGTTACTGCTGTGGGCCAATGTGATAAACTTATATACACACCACACAATCTGATCGCCTAAAAAGAGGGACACCAGGGTGAGAAAGAGGGACAGAGGGATTTGGGGCTCAAAGAGGGACACTTGGGAGATATGGCAAGGGGTTCACAACTCATTGCAAAGCAATATATTTATTCAAGGTTAATCTTTTTTATTTCCGCTTGTATGTTAGAGATATAGTGCTTATAGGGGTATTTTTGTTGCTCTTGTATCTGGTATATTTATTAAAGGAGCACCAAAATAATGATATTGGGTGATATAATTTTGAATACCATGTATTACCAGTTAGCATCTGTAAAACTGAGTTATTTTATGCAAGAGCTCTAAACTCTAATCATAAAATTGCATTTAAATCGTTTGGGTGCCAGAGGTGTATGCAACACATTGCTTCCAAAAGGAAAAAAAGAATCCCACTGGCACTCAAAGAGTTAAATATAAATAACTGTTTCTTGGGGGGGGGGGGGGGTAGAGTACATCTGCACACCAGCAAATCACGATTCACAGGGGAGGTAATTTTTACAGGAATGGCCAAGCTACAGCAAGAAGCACAGGGTCAGTGATTGTGACAGGAGTGCAGGGCTGGATTTACATCCCAGGTTCCCCTAGGCAAGGCACTCTAGGTGTCCTTAGATCTGTCCATGACCCCCCCCCCACACACACATACACATACTCCTCATATGACCCCGCCCCCAATCCCATCCACTGTTTCCAGGTATATAAAATACCCTTGGTCTATAACAAGCAAGAGCAAAACAGCTTAACCCCTTGAGATCTCAAACCCACTACTGTGCAATACATTAAAGATCTATAAGTGAGGTTGCTCTGGCCACACCCACAATTCAGTATATGGGTGTTACCACACAGCTGAGGTGTCCCTCAAAATCTGGAGCTCTAGGCAGTTGCTCATACCTCCCAAGTGTCCCTCTTTAGGAGGGAAAGTCCCTCTTTTAGGCCCAAATCCCTCTGTCCCTTTTTCCTACCCCGATGTCCCTCTTTTTAGGCGATCAGACTGTGTGGTGTGTATATAAATGTATCACATTGCTCCACAGCAATAAAACTCACATTATTGTTTGTATAAACGTCAGTATATGTGATTATAAATGAGTCTGTGCAAATAAAATAATTTGGTATTGTTATAAGTCAATTATTAGATTACACAAGGAGGTCTTAATGGGTCATGAAATAGCCTAAAAAGTCTTGGTAATGCCTCACCCCCCCCCAGCCACACCCCCTAAAACACAAGTGTTCCTCTTTAGTAATTTTAAATGTTGGGAGGTATGGTTGCTTAATCTGTCTAATAGAAAATCCAGCCCTGCAGGAGTGGCCAGGGGGCCTAGCGATGCTGACAGAGAAATGTTAGTGAGGTCTCAAGAGTAAGCAGATAGCTGCAGCCCTGGCCACATAAGCAGAACAGGGGCAACACCAGCATGGTTGTGTGGTTTTGTGGATAATGGAACAAATCTGGAGTGTTAGGCAGTGTATGTGTGATTACCAGTGGACAGTGGAACAAGACTGGAATGTCAGACAGTGTATGTATGGTTTTGTGGCCACCAGTGAACACTGGAACAGTTCTGGGGTTTTAGACAGTGCACAGTGTAGTAGATATTGACTACTTTTCCAAAGCTATTTCTGAAAAAATGTATGTCTCTCTCATTGTGGTATCGTGCTAATTAAGCTCTGTGTTGCACTTAAAACTTCATTAGCACAAATTAGCATATGTGCGAGAGCTCACCATACAGTAATAACAGCAACAGCATCTCCTAAATTTTGCATCTGCTGACCTTATGGCTGACATGATTCATAACCAGTTTTAATGAAGTTTTCAAATATGGAAACTTTCATAAATGGCTACAGGTCCACTATAAAGGGGATCTATCACACGTTAGTCTTAGTATGCAGGCTAGATAGCAAGTATGTGTTATATTGTCTTAATTTTTTTTTTTTAACATCCTTATTTGGCCGAAATCTAAAGAATAAATGTTGCCCTGCATCTACTTCTGGACAAACGGCAGTCCGTCACTCTGCCTCTGCTCCCCTCCCTCTATCCAGCCTCCTCCAATGACGGAAGCTTTCTGTCTGTAAGCTGGAACGCTCTCATTGGCTAGAGATCGCTCCAGCTTACAGAGAGAAAGCCCCAGTCATCGGAGGAGGCTAGATAGAGGGAGAGGAGCAGAAGCAGACAATATAACACATATTCACTATCTAGCCTCCATATTAAGACTAACTTGTTTAGGGGTGATAGATCTCCTTTAAACCTCTGAGTGCCTGATGGGTGCCTATTTCATTACCTCACAATGCATTGTGCATACCTATGGCAATTAAATGGTTAGGCTTTACTTTCCTAGAAAACAGAACCAATGGGATATATACATATGTTTGCATTGGGCACTTCTTGTGCTTTCAGTATCCTGCCCAGGCACCATTTTATACTGTGTTTTGCCATGTGTGAGTGCCATTTCCACATTTGGTTTGTGTACTAATATTGGTCTCTTTCTTTCCACAGCACCAGCAATATCACCCCTCGCAGCACTCCCAGTAACTCCCCCGCTGTGCGGAGGCGCCTGGCAGGCGGGGAAGCTGAAAGCATGGTTGAGAGGGTATCCGAGGGCTCCTCAGAGAGGGCACCAAGCACATTGACCCCCACTTCACCTCCATCGGCGACGGTGCCCACAAACCTGGGCAATGCTCAGCTACCCAACCAAACCAACTCCCAGCCCGGGACACCACTTCCTCCCCAGCTTGGTGGGCGTGGGTTTATACGCAATAGTAAGGTGAGAACACAGCTGGCAGCACACATAGGGCCTTATGAACAGAAGGTAAATGGTGCAAATCTGGAGAAGACTAACTACTAATGAGGACACTTAAAATGCTGATTGATTTAAATCAGGGCTGTCAAAGTTTGAGCCTCAAGGGTCACCAACAGGCCAGGATTTCTAACTAAACACAGGTGACTTAATCAGTGGTTCATGCCTTCTGATTGGCCACCTCTGCTCAAACAGGGGAATCATTGACTGCTGGTAGCTCTTGAAGACTGAACTTGGACACCACTGATTTAAATGGAGCTTGTAACCCATTGAATGCTACAGGTCTGCAAGACATTGCTTTTCTGGGCTTTGGAGACCTTTCTAACATTTAAATGGTTATAAGCACCACTTATATCAATGGGGATTTTTCCCCTGTGGTGCAGTTGATATGGTTCAGAATTGCTCCTCTTTACTTTTGTGCATAAGGACCATTGTATACAGTGATAATTACTAATAGGACACATGTTATGCTCTTGTATACAGAATACTTTCATAACCATCACATTGATCACATTGTAGAATATTAACCCTTTGAGTGCCAGAGGGGTACGCAACGCATTGCAAAGCAATGCGTTGCGTACCCCTCTGGCACTCAGAGGGTTAAAGAGACAGTCAACCTCCAAGCTGAGTACATATTCTGCAAGCGCACAGCTTAGCTATACTTTTTATTCATTATTTAGACTTGTATGTTTCTGACAGGTAGGGATGGGCAAAAACTTTTGCAGGAATTCTTGTGAAAAGTGCAGTTTTTATTTGGCCGCACTCCCTAGCCTTGTTCCAGTGCACTAGAATCGTACATACTGAACCCCAGCATTGTCCCACTGCATTGGTAGCCATAGAACAACACATATTAACCTGCTAGCCATGTCCCACAGTAGCCATAGAACTACACAACCTGACCACTTAGCCATATCCAATTGGTAGCCAGATCAGCAACATGAGGGCCTCCAGCTGCTGCCAGACTATATCTCCCATATTTTGCTGGTGGGGAATGATGGGAGTTGTAGTTTTTTGGCAGCTGGAGTTTCTCCTGTGATCCACAGCCTTGTTCCATGGTAGCCGAAGAACACTACATAATAACCCCCTCCCTACAGCCATATCACACAGGAACTATAGAACCCCCACATACTGACCCCCATTCTTATCCCACTGAATTTTAGCCACACATAGTAACCCCCACAGCCCTGTCCCACAGTACTAACAGACCCACTGCACATAATGAGTGTTCCTGCAGGAAATTTCTTGGATAGCAAAAATGAGGACATTTTAAAGGGATAGTAATGTTTCATAATAAAAGCAACTATAATTAATCATCATTGTATTTGGACTTTGGAGAGTGTTATTTCAATTCTGTCAGAGTTGTAGTTCTAGAGTAATTCAATGACAAAGTATCCCCCTCCCGCCCCTTTTACTGATGTAACACTGTTCAGCCAGAGCAGAAGGGAGGTGCCCAGGTAGATTGCAGAGAGGGACAATCTTCAATTAAGATAAGGGAAAAACCTGAAAATCTTGTCAAGGGGGGAAGGGCTTTCATTGTTTTCTTACAAAGAAGATTGTCCCCTTCTGTTATCTGTCTGGTCTTACAACCAGATCCACATCTGAGAAGAGATGGCTTACACTAGGTAAAAGGGGCGGGAGGGGGAAACTTTGCTTGTGAATATCTCTTAAACCATAAAGGTTTGAGAGATAAGACTTATATCGTTCTTCATGTTTTTTTAATGCCTACAAAATAAAATAAAGCTAAAACGAAGTATTACTATCCCTTTAAGGGGTTTATATATGTGAGCATTTTTGAAGAAAAGAAAAACTGCAAAATTCTCATGGGAAAAAAACTGAACTTTTCTCCCATCCCTACTGACAAAGAATTAGTTGTACTTTTGTTTACACAGAGCTTGCCAGGTGGGGACTGTGAGAGATGATATATTTATACAATGTTGCAAGTCTCCCTGCAGCACTGATTGATCTGTATGCTGTAGAGGCAGGTGTTTCTACATTGTTTTACTGTCATTTTTACATTGTATCTTATTTACATTGTTGCATTCTCTCTTTTCACAGTCAACACAGAAAGCTTTCTGTAAACACATTCTGAATGCTTCTTGTTAGGGAGGAAATAAAATTGAAAAAATAGTGAAGATAAAAAAAATAAATAGGCAGTTTAGCTTTACAAATCACACACTTGCAGAATATGGAAAGCCGCAAATGAGGATGACTGTCATTTAACCCTGAACCTGTCCCAAATGTGATACTATATTTAAAGGGATAGTAAACACGTATGAAAAGCAGTTACTCTCAGTCATGTAAATTCTTCATTTAGAAGTCATTAGAAAGAAAACTGATGTTTAATATACAGCTGAAGTTTTGTATTTTCCTTGTGGTTATTCCATCTTAACCCTTTGAGTTCCAGAGGGGTACGCAAGGCATTGCAATGCTTTACATACCCCTCGGGCATTCAAAGGGTTAATGGTGACACTGTTGCTATTTCAGTCCATGGAGGGATGGGAGTCAGCTCTTTTAACCCTTTCAGTGCCAGAGGGGTGCGCAATGTGTTGCTTTGCAATGCGTTGCGTACCCCTCTGGCACTCAAAGCGTTAAGCCTTTGAATGCCAGCAGGGTACGCAATGCATTGCGAAGCCCCTCTGGCACTCAAATGGTTAATAGATTGTAATAGCAGCAGTGATCATATAAATGCTACAGCCACAAGAAATGGTAAACTTGGACGGCCATATGCACAAGTATAAAGTGGAGCAATTCTGGAACAAAACAACTACACCACAGATAATACACTTTGCAATGCAGTGGAGACCTCTTCAGAACCCAGAGGGTTAAAGCATAAGTGTCACCTCATAATAATAAACCCCAACTTATCTGAATACCACCTGACAAATCTAATGGCCCATATGAATTTTTCTTTGTGCCTTTATGCAAGAGATGAAATCTTCAACCAGTCTTGGATGTCTTGTCCACGGAGGCAGACATGACAGTTGCTGGCAGGACCTCAGACTCTGCTCACCACACATGATCATCTTAAGTGAACTCACATACTCTTCCTGATTCAGTGTGGACATTATATTAGAAACTGACTGAAGATAAAAAATTCATAGGGGCCATTAGGATTTTCTGGCCACAATAAGATAAGGGATGTAAAAAGAGGTAGTTGTTCTTAGGAGGTATTACTTTTCCTTGAAATCAATTGGAAATGTTACGTGTTCTTTATGGTACATTTGTATTTGCACAGGACTGCTTCCGTTTTGTTTTTGTCTGTGTTGCTAAAATTATGGGAGATGTGTTATTCAAAGATATTGCAGCTCAAACCTTTTTTAACTGCACTTTTCTATTGTGTCACAAGATGTTGCTGTTGTTGTCATGTTTTATATAGAACTTTACTTTACAAACTCTCTTATAGAGGACAGAAGGAATGTATGCCATGTGGATATCAGATGCTGCTTCTAACAGATTAAGCCCTTAACCATTTGAATGCCAAAGGGGTGCAAAATACATTGCTTAAGTGCATTGGACACCCTTCTGGTCCATACAGTGAGGGAACAAATGATTTGATCCCCTGCTGATTTTGTACGTTTGCCCACTGACAAAGAAATGATCAGTCTATAATTTTAATGGTAGGTGAGAGACAGAATAACAACAAAAAAATCCTGAAAAATGCATTTAAAAAAATGTATAAATTGATTTACATTTTACTGAGTGAATAAGTATTTGACCCCATATCAATCAGCAAGATTTCTGGCTCCCAGGTGTCTTTTATACAGGTAACAAGCTGAGATTAGGAGCACTCTCTTAAAGGGAGTGCTTCTAATCTCAGCTTGTTACCTGTATAAAAGACACCTGTCCACAGAAGCAATCAATCGATCAGATCCCAAACTCTCCACCATGGCCAAGACCAAAGAGCTGTCCAAGGATGTCAGAGACAAGATTGTAGACCTACACAAGGCTGTAATGGTTACAAGACCATCGCCAAGCAGCTTGGTGAGAAGGTGACAACAGTTGGTGCAATTATTCGCAAATGGAAGAAACACAAAATAACTGTCAATCTCCCTCGGTCTGGGGCTCCATGCAAGGTCTCACCTCGTGGAGTTTCAATGATCATGAGAACGGAGAGGAATCAGCCCAGAACTACATGGGAGGATCTTGTCAATGATCTCAAGGCAGCTGGGACCATAGTCACCAAGAAAACAATTGGTAACACACTACGCCGTGAAGGACTGAAATCCTGCAGCGCCCGCAAGGTTCCCCTGCTCAAGAAAGCACATGTACAGGCCTGTTTGAAGTTTGCCAATGAACATCTGAATGATTCAGAGGAAAACTGGGTGAAAGTGTTGGGGTCAGCTGAGACCAAAATCAAGCTCTTTGGCATTGACTCAACTCGCTGTGTTTGGAGGAGGAGGAATGCTGCCTATGACCCCAAGAACACCATCCACACCGCCAGACATGGAGGTGGAAACATTATGCTTTGGGGTGTTTTTCGGCTAAGGGGACAGGACAACTTCACCGCATCAAAGGGACGATGGACGGAGCCATGTACCGTCAGATCTTGGGTGAGAACTTCCTTCCCTCATCTAGGGCATTGAAAATGGGTCGTGGATGGGTATTCCAGCATGATAATGACCCAAAAAAAACACGGCCAAGACAATAAAGGAGTAGCTCAAGAAGAAGCACATTAAGGTCCTGGAGTGGCCTAGCCAGTCTCTAGACCTTAATCCCATAGAAAATCTGTGGAGGAAGCTACAGGTTCAAGTTGCCAAACGTCAGCCTCAAAACCTTAATAACTTGGAGAGGATCTGCAAAGAGGAGTGGGACAAAATCCCTCCTGAGATGTGTGCAAACCTGGCGGCCAACTACAAGAAACATCTGACCTCTGTGATTGCCAACAAGGGTTTTGCCACCAAGTACTAAGTCATGTTTTGCAAAGGGGTCAACTACTTATTTCACTCAGTAAAATGCAAATCAATTTATAACTTTTTTGAAATGCGTTTTTCAGGATTTTTTTGTTGTTATTCTGTCTCTCACTGTTCAAATAAACCTACCATTAAAATTATAGACTGATCATTTCTTTGTCAGTGGGCAAAAGTACAAAACCAGCAGGGGATCAAATACTTTTTTCCCTCACTGTAAGAAGTTAAAAACTATAATCATTTTTGAATGGAGCATCTCAGTGATAGTATCCTTGTTTTAATCAGCAGGGAAATACATACAATATACTGTATATATTTTAATAATAAAACTTGGCTGCTTCATAAATATCACTGCAGAGTATATTGTATGATGAGATTCTAATGCATGTATTATCTTACATTTATCTCATGTAAAGGGATAGTAATGTCATTAGATAAAGTAATATTTGATTGTTCTTTATAATTGTACTAGTATTGAAGGCCTGTGTACATGGGCCAAAGTGCCACCCAGCGGCCTTGGCTGCTGCTCCGGTGCCGGGAGCGGAGACAGGCAGTGGGCTGTTCGGAGCGCCCCGCTCTGGATCAGCCGTGCCACCACTCGGGCTAGAGGCCGGCGCGTTCAGCCAGTCTCTACTGCACATGACTGCATAGTTCTGGCAGTCTGTACTGCACATGTGCGTGTTACGTACACAGGGAGCGACACATCCTAGCAAATTATATTATACTAGTTGAAAAGCCCGTTACACGGGCCACAGTGCCACTGCCACCCAGTCGCGGGGCAGTCATGCACAGTGGAGACTGCCCGCGCCGCGGCTGATACAGAGCTGGACGCTCCTAAGGAGCATCCAGCTCTGTATCAGCCGTGGCGCTGGCAGTCTCTACTGCGCATGTCTGCAGCAAGCTCCGCAGTGTCTACTGCACATGACGCGGCGTTACACACGTTTTAGCGAATTATTATATAGGATTATATTAGATATAATGTACCGTACCATTTCCATGTCCTTATCATTGTAGTCTCCTTGTAATTTGCGTTGAAAGTTTCCCCCTCCTGCCCCTTCTTACTATGTCACTCATATTTCTCACAGATCTGAAAGCTGGTACAGATGGATCGCAACGAGGGACAGTATTGTGTCAGCATAAGGAAAACCCTGCTCCTCTTCATCAATGGGCAGGTTTTCCTTATACAGACAGACAATATTGTCCCTCGTTGCAATCCATCTGGATCTACTTTCGGATATGGTGTAAATGTGAGTGAAGTAGTAAGAAGGGGCTGGAAGGGAAACTTTCAACTCAAATTACAAGGAGACTACAATGATAAGGACATGGAGTATATAGTTTTATAATGAACAGTTGAATATTACTTTATCTTATGACACTACTATCCTTTTGGTATCCTTTTGAATGGTCGCATACAGAAGAGCGTGAGACCATTCAACTCTTTCAACAGGTCGCATGGCTAAAAAGCGCGATGTGACAATCTTGCACTGCATGACAGCGCAAGAATGTCACGTTGCATAGCCAATGGGCACATGCTGCAGATAAGTGTATTGTTTTATTTTTTGCCCGACTTCACATCTCTGAATTGTTTGTGTCCTTCCCCTGGTTCTCAACCTGTTTGTTAAGCACAGGGAGGCAGCTGGAGCGCCTCCATGTGCTGCAGATAATAATCCGTCCTCTTCCTGCCGCCTTCTAGCCTGTGCCTTCTGCTGGACGGAGTATAATCTGCAGCACACGGATACGCTCCAGCTGCCTCCGTGTGCTTAACAAATGGGTTGAGAACCAGGGGACGGACACAAACAATTCAAAGATGTGAAGACAGCCAAAAAATAAAACAATTTATCATTGTCCAGCAACACTCACATCCGCAAAGACTTAAGTCTCATTCATTTCATTAGTAACAACTTGAGTTAAAAAAAAATGACCCTTTGATTTTCAGAGGGATGAGCAAGGCAGTACATGACACGTAACCATTTCAGTTCCGGAGGTACTGAGTGTGGCAAAGGCATGATGAAAATGTAACCTTTGAGTGCCAGAGGAGTAGATACCCCCTGTGGCACTGAAAGGGTTAAAGTGGAACTTTCAGTCAAATTAAAGTGCCCCCTAAATCATTGTTCACATAGCGATATGAATATCAATACTAGTATTATCCTGAATAAGTCCAGCATTATTGAGAAATCCAACTTGTGTGGAGTATCTTACTGTAGCATCATCTGTGTGCCTGCGCCATCAGTCCCTTCCTGTACCTTAAGGAACAATGCAACCTACCTCACCAATCCTAGAGGAGACAGGGATGGACAGCACATGCACACTGATGTCTCTTCGGAAAGATACCTGCTCTGATGCCTGCCTGTGCATCTCAAAACAAGTTGGATTTCTCAATAATGCCAGACTTATTCAGGATACTACAAGTATTGATATGTGTATCGCTATGTGAATGATTTGTGGGGGCACTTTAATTTGAGTGAAAGTTCCACTATAACCCTTTCAGTGCCAAATGGGGGTATCGCAATGCATTGGCTACTCCTCTGACGCTCAAAGGGTTACATTTTCATCATGCCTTTGCTGGATTTATATACCAGGAGCCCCTAGCCAAGGCACTCTATCAGCCTTTAGCTCCATCCATGGTCACAACCCCACTTCTCACCCCCACCCCCACCTCCAGCCCCATCCATTTTTTCCTGGCACAGAAAATACTTTTGGCCTGTAGCAAGCAAGAATGAAAAACATTTATCCCCTTGGTTGCTAGAGACATCTCCAACACATTGTGTTTTAGATCTCTCTAAGAACCAAGGGGTTAAATAATATCCTGTTAAGGGGTATACAACTGGTGCAGGGAACTTTAGATTGCTCCGGCCACACCCACAACTCAGAATGTGGTTGTGGCTCCCCAAAAATGTGGCTCTCTAGGCAGTTGCCTACTTTTCTGGGAAAATCTACGGCTGGCCACATTGATTGAGAGAAGTACTGGAGGCAAGAGCATGTGTGTGCAGTTAATATTGTAGCACTTGGTGCAACGTATCTGTCCATCAAGTAGACAGAATAATAACACATATTTTTTGCTCTTAAATTGGAAGTATCATCTGGAAACAAGTATATTTTTCAACACTTAAAGGGATAGTAACCCTTAATATGTAAAAAAGTATATATTGTAGAGTTTATCCTCCTGTGTAAAACAAGGTTACTCCTATTGCTGGGAGGTGTTTCATTCAATAGTTATAGTAGCTCAGAGTTGCATTTTTTAGGTGCAGTATCTGAATGGCCTAAAATTTTATAGTGGCCCTGTTGAAATACCATGCTATGGAGTTTTATGGTCAACTGACTAGAGCAGTCCATAGGATGGTGTAGCAACAGCGCCACTGCACAATTTCAGGTCACTGAGAGATTGCACCTAAAAAATTCAAGTTTGAGCTGCAATAACCTTTAAACAAAATACCTCTTAGCAGTGGAAGTAACCTTGTTTTACTCAGGAGGACAAGACTGACAATATAAATTTCTTACATTTTAAAGAATCAGCAAATATGTATTATGCAAACAGGTAAAACCAATATATTAAGTGGTATAAAACTAACCTTCATAAAATCCCCACGGAAATCTCTCAAAGTTATTAAGCAGGAAACACCCTGCAAATATCTATACATTAAATGTTTCTCTGTCCAGCCTATCAACTTGATTCAAGATGGCATATTTGAAAATGTCATCAAAAACTGCCTATATGTCATGTTAGCCAAAAGACCAGCACATGTAGATAATGTGCAGTTAAAGAGATATTCAGACTGTATTCAGTATGCTAATGAATGCTAATTGTGGTACCCATGTTTCATATGATAATGAAGGTTGTCAGTGATGTTTCATATCCTAATGAAGAGATTGCTGTACCAGGAGACTTTCACTTTAATTTCCCCAGAAATAAAAGTTTGACTGTTTCCTAAACTATAAATCTTCTGGACTCTTGGTTAACATAACACATAGGTAGCTTTGAATGAAGTTTTCAAATATGTAAAACAAAATCAAGGTGATAGGTCCATTTTCAAATAAAAATACAGATGTAATATACTTGTAAATTGACTTTAGCCCTTTCACTGACAATGAGATAGGCAGCAAAATACGTTCCAATGATTTTCATTTAAAAAGATGTGATGGTTAACACTGGTCCTCCTGAGAAAGTGCTGGGTGTCATGATGTGAATTTTGTAATGGGTGACAGTGGTCATCCTGACAAAGTGTTATAGTCAGAATATAATGGCATGGATTTTCTGATACGTGGCATTTATAATACTGACAAAGTGTTGAAAGCAGGGTATTTTGTCATGGATCTTGTGATGGGTATGACACAATCGGGAGTTTCTCTTTCCTCTAGTGGTGGGTGACTTGGTGTTTTGCTCTCTTTGCAGAAGATGCAGAGCTGGTACAGTGTAAGTATCTGCCTCATTCCTGCCACATCTCTTTCTTTCTTTACTCCTGATTCTCTTCACCTGTTTTTCTCATTGTGTACCATTTCACTGCTTCTCCTTTTCTATACCTTTTCTTGTCATGCCTCTGTTCCTGGTTTGAGTATTGGGAGGGTCGGGAATTGGGGTGTGTTTTCTCCTGGATCACTCCACCCTCATTCCCGGGTGTCTCTCTCAGATGCTGAGCCCCACTTACAAGCAAAGAAATGAGGATTTTCGCAAAATCTTCAAGAAACTCCCAGATTCTGAGCGCCTCATTGTTGGTAAGTGGGACAAAACACGACAAATATATTGTTCTATTACGTATTAATGCACACAGCTTTTTCACAGTCCACACGTCTATCGTCTTTCCCAAAAATATCTCTCTCACTTACAGATCTCATTATACCCCTCACAGAACATTGTCAGCAAATATTCACACACCCCTCTATCACCCACTCATACATAGAGAAATGTCACTGCATCCTCACACATTTATAACTGTCAGTGCACCTTGATATACTCACTTGCACACATTCACATTAACTCTGTCACTGCACACAAAACCATTAGGCTTTGTTTCTGCATTACTCACACACACACCTCTGCTCTCTGCCCCATCAGATTACTCCTGTGCTCTGCAGAAAGACATTCTACTTCAAGGAAGACTTTACTTATCAGAGAACTGGATCTGTTTCTATAGTAACATTTTCCGTTGGGAAACCACAGTGAGTACAATACTGCCTGGAATGCAGAGCTTGCTGGGTTCTTATTGTACTGAACATGCGGCTTAAAGGGAAATTATGCCCAAAATACTTTGTGCTTTATTAAAATATGTCTGCTCTTCCTGTTATCATTCTTTTTGATGTGTGAATCTGCAGTCCTGTGTTTTCATTAGTAAACTCACTAATGTAAGCTGTTGTGGAGTTGCTGGCAGGAGCAGATATGTCTTCTTAGCTACACTGAGCATGCTTTACTACAGGGTGGCAATGGGAATAGCTGCATGACATGTTATGGCTATTTGCTCCATTTTGCATACAAGCTGATGTAAAAAAAAGCATGTATGCAGAACATATTGTGCACACCATATGAAACATGTTTAACCCTTTGAGTGCCAGAGAGGTATTCAACTCATTGCACTCGAAGGGTTACATTTTTTGAATTTGCATTTGTCCAAGACGAGCAAAAAACTTGATTTTCTCCCAAACATACGTTTAATAAAATATATGTGCACATAAATGTGTTAAAACATTTTGCACACCTCCTCTAACTTGAGTGAAAAATTGCAATTTTCACTTTAATAAATTCTCTTCTTTGAGTTTGTTTTCTTTTGATTATTACCCATATGTTCAATAACTTAAGCAAATAGACATTCAAAGAAAAATATATAGCTCTCTGATTATGCAATACTTTGTGGGTAATTGTATCATAAAGTACATGGGGAAAGGGGGTAGATTCACTAAGCAGTGATAAGTGGTGATGACTTCTCCAGTTTATCACTTCTCCAGTTCCTATGTTATTCTATAGATCCTATGCACTAAGATCTACAAATCTGAAGAAGCCTTAGTGCATAGGCTCTATCCTATATAATAATCAGTTGATGTATGTTTGTCAGAAGCTGTCATGTGCAGTAGAGACGTCTGCGAGCGCTGCAGTCATGCACATTAGAGGCTGCCCGCGTTGCGGCTGATACAGAGCGGGGAGCTCCAAATTTAGACCGACTCCTCTCCGTACACCTTCCTGGGACCAAGAGGTCTGCATTTGGAGCGACTTGCTCCGAATCAGCCGCGGCACGGCCAGTCTCTACTGTGCATGACTGCAGTGCCGCCACTGAAGAGGGGATCCGGTCACCAGCCGAGGCTGCTGGGTGGCACTGTGGCCCGTGTACACGGGCTTTTCAACTAGCAGAATAATATAGGAATTGGAGAAGTGATATCAATAGAAAAGTCATCTCCACTTTATCATCGCTTAGTGAATCTCCCCCGAGATTTTCCAAAGTGCAAATTATACGCAAAATTTCCTTTAGAATATTCCTAATTTTGTATGCTCATTTGCGGTTAAATAGGTGTATGCAAAAAACACTAATAAAGTTCAATCTTGTGATGTTAAATAGACAAATAGCTACATGATACATGTGTAAAATTTGTTTTTTAAAAGTAAAATTTGTCCAGAAATTGTTAACTAAAATGTTTACAGCTGTGTGCGGAGGACTGTTCTAGTAATGTAAGTAATTAGACACAAAATAAGTATAGGTTTATCCACATGGATAGGATAGTTCTATGTAATAATAGACATTTTAGAGAGTTAGAGGAGAGGTCTGGATAGATGATACAGAGAGTGGTTGTAGACAGTTGGAAAACAAAAAGATATGGAAGATATATTAAATATAAAGCTGCATTACATATAAGAGCATTGTTTATGTTAGAAATGCTTTTTCAGATATTGCTGATTATTCTATGTAGTGGAGGGCTGTGGGAGGGTGTTTGAAAAGCATAATGCCTCTGCTTCTTTCTTTGAGTTATGATTTTTTTTGCTCAGATCACCATCCAGTTAAAGGACATACGATGCATCAAGAAAGAGAAAACTGCAAAGCTGATTCCCAACGCTATTCAAGTGTGCACTGAGAATGAAAAGGTGAGAATCAACTTCTACTGGACTTAGGTTCCAACTTCTAGGACCCTCTATCTAGGCAGAACACTAGTACTAACTCTCTTATTATGTTTCCCTCTTAGACACTAGTCATGCATGACAAAGGTCCCAGGACCTCCCTATACATGTAGAACCCAAGTACTCACTCTCATAGTCTCCTCCCCATGAGACACTAGGCTTACAGAACAAAGGTCCCAGGACCCTCCAGTCCAATCAGAACCTTGGAATTTTGTTTTCCATTTACTCTAGTCTACAGGACAAAGATCCCAGTACCCCCTCTCCAAGTGGAATCCTAATGCTTGATTGATCTACTATTCTTTTTTCCTTTAACCCTTTCAGTGTAACTGCGGTATCCAATGCATTGCAGCACCATGCATTGGATACCTCTCTGGCACTCAAAGGGTTAACTGTAGTCTTACAGAGCAAATATCCCTTAACTACCCAATCCAAACAGAACTTTATTACTCATTCTCCTTTTCTTTCTTCCTTAGACTTTAATACTACAGAAGTAAATACCCCAGGTCCACTGTCTAAGCAGAGCTCCATTTGTTTCCTTAGTCTCTAGTCCTCTCTTGTCTAGCCCATTATGTATAGGATGCACCAGATCAATGTTATTTATTTTAAAATGTGTTTAGAATAAATACCTCCACACAATTTATTTTTAGTCTTTTTAACTCCACAGATACTAGATGTCTTCAGTGCACTGCAAAGTAACTCATTGGAGTGTCTAGAATCCAAAGGGCTTTAAAACCAGTCAGAAGGATGAAACACAGAACACTAATGCTAATTTTACATTTTGTATGAAATAATATGTTGTAACAGTCAGCTTAGCAAATAGCATATTGCATGGGCTGTTTTTAGGCAGACTGGGGAAGTTATTTCCTTTGCTCCCCTCACTTCCTGCACTGGGAGGCTGTGCATTGAGCTATGTAAGACACAACAGGAAGTAAGGAATGTGAAGTGAAACTGGGCCTTATACTTTAAAGCAGATATGTGTAATACTGGGGCAATTTACCTTCCCAATAGAGGATACATTAGAATTGCCATTGATTTTAAGTTTGGCTTTTAACCCCTTGAATACTAGAGAGGTCTCCAATGCAGACCTCTCTATTTTCAAAGGTTAAAAAAAAAAAAAAAAAAAATTAAACCAAAAGGAATTTTGGGGAATTTTTGTACCTCCCAACATTTCAAATTGCCAAAGATGGACAATTGTGTTTTAGGGGGTGTGACTGGGGGGCGGGGCATTACCAAGAATTTTTAGACTATTTCATGACCCATTGAGACCTCCTTGTGTAACCTAATAATTGACTTATAACAATACCAAAGTATTTTATTTACAGAGAGTTATAATCACATATACTGACGTTTATACAAACAATAATGTGAGTTTTATTGCTGTGGAGCAATGCGATACACTTATATACACACCACACAGTCTGATCTCCTAAAAAGAGGGACATCAGGGTGGGAAAGAGGGACAGAGGGATTTGGGCCTAAAAGAGGGACTCTCCCTCCTAAAGAAGGACACTTGGGATGTATGTTTTTGTGATGTATTAACACTGTATTACAGCCTGTTTCTTAAATACATAATCAGAGCACTTAAGAATATATTTGTGCAGTTGTTTGACTACAACTCCCATCAGTCTAAGACAGCCATTGGTATAGCATGCCAAAAGCAGCTAAATAATTGGTAGCTTTACAAGCAGTAAAAGCAGTACTTTATTTAGTTATTGATCAATAGTAACAGGATTACAGTGCCTGTCTCTTCATGGTACCTTATCTGGAAACCTGCCCACATCTTGTTGTCTGAAACTGGCATGGAGCAACCATGAAGTATCAGGCTGGTAGATCATATGTAACAATAGAGTGGCAGAGCCTTTGCTATGTGTGCATTAGAGGTGCAGATTTCATGCCCTGTTCTAATCACACAGGGGGTGGCAGATCTTGTACTGTTCTGGTCACATCAGAGGTGGCAGACTGGTAACAGATCATATGCACTGTTTTGGATACACTAGAGGTGACAGATCTCATATATTGTTCTGAACACATTAAAGTAACAGTTCTCATGTACTGTTCTAGGTACACTGGAGGTGCAGATCTCATTTACTGTTCTAGGCATACTTGTGGTGCAGTTCTAATGCACTGTTCTAGGTACACTGGAAGTACAGATCTCATGTACTGTTCTAAGTACACTGGAGGTACAGATTTCAGGCACTGTTCTGGATGCATTAGCAGATCTCATGCACTGTTCTGGACTCACTAGCAGTAACAGATCTCATGCACTGTTCTGGACTCACTAGCGGTAACAGATCTCGTGCAATGTTCTGGACTCACTAGTGGTAACAGATCTCTTGTACTGTTCTGGACTCACTCAGAGCAGGATCATCCATTATGGCAGCTTAGGCTACAGCCTAGGGCCCATGTCAATATGAGGGGCCCTGACTGCATTTGATGGGTAAAAGACAGAGGCACTGCTAACATCTTGAGTCAAACGCCCTTTTAGTTGAAAGAGACCAGCATCATCCAATTGTTCACACTTCCATTAGACCCACAATGCCAAGACCTGCTAGCAGCACTCTGTTTCAGAGTGCTAGGGCCCTATGGAGCCTTAATCCTTCTCTGGACTCACTAGCGGTGACAGATCTCATGCACTGTTCTGGACTCACTAGCGGTAGCAGATCTCATGCACTGTTCTGAAAACTAAACATGATGGATCTCATGCACTATTTTGGGTACACTAGAGGTGACAGATCTCATGTACTGTTCTGGACTTACTAGTGGTAGCAGATCTCCTGCACTGTTCTGGACTCATTAGCCATTGCAGATCTCATGCATTGTTCTGGACTCACTAGCGGTAGCAGATCTCATGCACTGTTCTGAAAACTAAACATGATGGATCTCATGCACTATTTTGAGTACATTAGAGGTGACAGATCTCATGTACTGTTCTAGATACAATAGAGTTGACAGATCACTTATACTGTTCTAGGCATACTGGAGGTGCACATCTCATGTACTGTTCTGGATACATTAGATTTGGCAGATCCCTTATACTGTTGTAGGCACACTGATCTCCTGCTTTGTTCTGGATACACTAGAGGTACAGATTTAATGTACTGTTTTGTACACACTAGATGTGAAGATTTCATGTACTTTTCTCTGTCGTCCAGTACAGGTTTCTGGTAACTTTGGGTAGGCGATCCGCCCCTTTAATTGTAGGCAGGAACAATTCTAGAATTGTATGCAGGGGGTGGAGCCTACCTTCCCTCCTTGGCTGCAGCTAGTAAACCAGCTCCAGAAAGATTTGTTCCTTGGTGAAGATAACACCAAGGCGCTATTCAGGCTCTTCTGGACAAGGATGTTCTAGGGCAGGTTCCAGTTCAGGACAGAGGTATGGGTTTTTACTCAATCCTCTTTGTGGTCTCCAAGAAGGACGATGGTTGTCGTCCCATTTTGGACTTGAAGGATCTCAATTCCTTTGTGATCCGGACTCATTATCACCAGGAGTTTCTACGTATGGTGATTGCTGCTATGTTCCCGGGGGAATTCCTTGCTTCTCAGATCTTCAGGATGTGTATTTACACATCACCATTCATCCAGAGAGCCAGCAGTATCTCCTATTTGCCTGCGACCGGGGGCATTTTCAGTTTTCAGCTCTTCCATTTGGTCTGATGACAGCTTCTCAAGTCTTCAACCATGTCCGGGGAGCCTTAGTGTCCGTCCTCCACCGGGACAGCATCAGAGTTACTCCATACATGGATGACCTGCTTCTGAAGGCCCCCTCTGCGTAACTTCTTCATCAGCAGGTTCAGCAATGCATTCACGCTCTCACCCATCACGGGTGGATCATCAACTTGGACAAATCAGATCTTGTTCCATCCCAGCGTCTGGTCTTCCTGGGCCTCCTCTTCAACACCCAGAAGAGCATGGTGTTTCTCATGGACAAGGTAGCTCACCAGATCGCCCACAGGGTTTCTGTGGTTCTGGCTCAGGGTCCAGTTCCAGCCAAGAAACTGTCCTCTATAGTGGGGAAATTCATTTTCACCATAGAAGCATTACCGTTTGCCATGGCGCACACCAGGGAACTCCAGTGGTTTGTGATCCAGGTGTGCAGGGGTCAGCCGGACCTTCTGAAGATGTCTGTGTCCCTCCCTCTTCATGTGGAACTGAGTTTGTCATGGTGGCTAGACCTCTCCAGTCTGCTGAAGGGCAAGTCCTTCCTGGTATCCTTCTGGACCACGGTGATGACGGATGCCAGCCTCTCCGGCTGGGGAGGTCCTGGGTCACCTGAGTGCTCAGGGTCGATAGTCTCTGGAGGAATCTCTCCTTCCCATCAACATATTGGAGCTTCTGGCAAGATTTCATGCCCTTCGTCATTGGACATCTCAGCTGGAAGACTGTCCAATCCGGGTACAGTCTGACAACGCCACGGCCATTGCTTACATCAACAAGCAGGGCGGAACAAGAAGTCTCCCCGCTTGGTTAGAGGTCAAGGCTATTTTGTCCTGGGCAGAAGAACACGTTTCTGCCTTATCCGCAGTGCGCATTCCCGGCGTAGACAAAGTCACGGCAGACTTCCTCAGTCGGCACACAGTGGACAGCGGAGAGTGGGGACTGCACCCAGCGGTGTTCACCCTCATTGTTCAGAAGTGGGGTGTTCCTTACCTCGACCTGATGGCGCCAAGACACAACAGGAAGGGTCCGAGGTTCTGCTCTCGATGGAGGGACCCTCTAGCTTTAGTGATGGATGCCATGTCTATTCCTTGGTTATTTCCTCTGTCCTACATCTTTCCTCCCCTCCCAATGTTGCACAGGGTGTTACGGAAATTACGACTGGAGCGATGTCCAGTCATTCTGATTGCTCTGTACTGGCCTCGCCAAGCTTGGTTTCTGGAGCTTCTGGATCTGTCCGTGGTGGAGCCATTCTGGCTCCCTTGCTGTCCGGATGTTCTTCTACAGGGTTACCTGTTGAAGGAGGATGTTCATCGGCTAGCTTTGATGTCTTGGAAATTGAATCCTCAATATTGAAGAAGAAAGGGTTTTCTTCTGGTGTGGTGGCTACTATGCTCAGTGCCCGCAAGCATGTTTCTTCCAAGATGTACCAGTGTGTCGAACTTCCTATCTTGGTGTGTCTCAGTAGTTTGATCTGCCTATGGTCCTGGCCTTTTTGCAGGACGATGTGGATAAGGGCCTCAGTTTGAGTTCCCTTAAGGTTCAGACGTCTGCTCTCTCTGTTTTCTTTCAGAGGTGCATTGCCATCCTTCCTGATGTGAAGGTTTCCTTCCAGGGCATTGCTCATTCTCGTCCTGCCTTCAAGAATCCTGCTCCTCCGTGGGATCTTAATTTGGTTTTGGGAGTTCTTCAGCGCCCTCCATTTGAGTCTTTGGCTACTATTCCTCTACACCTGTTGACGTGGAAAATTACCTTCTTCTGGAGACTGTGTCTGTCTGCCGTGTCGTGGAGTTACATGCTCTGTCCTGTAAACCACCCTATTTGGTGTTTTTCAAGGACAAGGCGGTGCTTCGCACCTCTCAGGAGTTCCTCCCCAAGGTGGTCTCAGAGTTCCACATCAATCAGGAGATTGTAGTGCCCTCTTTCTGCCCTGACCCCACCTCTGACAAGGAGAAGGATCCTGTTCAGTGTCCATTGACACTTCTTTGTTTGTTGGGCTATCTCTAATCTGATGGTTCATTTCTGCTCTGGTGACTGTTGGGGGCCTTGCGCCTGGTCCTTGCCTTACTTCCTGCCTCTGGGAAACTCAACGGTTGGACATCCCAAAGTTACCAGTAACCTGTATTGGACGACAGAGAAAAGAGGATTTAGTCTCACCTGTTAAATCCTTTTCTCTTAGTCCATACAGGTTACTGGTCTCCCACCCTGTCAAGGGACCATGTTTGGCTCTCCTGTGGCAGACCATGGGGGTCCTTCGGGGTCATACTCACGGAAGTCTTCTTTCCCTTCCACTATCTAGTTAATAGTTAGTGTCTCAAATCTTTCTGTAGCTGGTTGGCTAGCTGCAGCCGAGGAGGGAAGGTAGGCTCCACCCCCTTCATACAATTCTAGAATTGTTCCTGCCTACAATTAAAGGGGTGGATTGCTTACCCAAAGTTACCAGTAACCTGTATGGACTAAGAGAAAAGGATTTAACAGGTAAGACTAAAATCCTCTTTTCTGGACACACTAGCGGTAGCAGACCTCATGCACTGTTTTGGACACACTAGAGACACTGATTTCATGTACTTTTTTAAACACATTAGAGGTGACAGATCTCGCACTATTCTAGACATACTACAAATGTAGGTTCCAGGTATGGTTCTAGACATACTGGAAGTGGTAGATCTCATATGCTTTCTGTTCTGAATACACTTGAAGCGGCAGATCTCATAGTTTTCTAGGCACACCAGTTGTTAATATCTCGTGTACTATTATGCAAACATTAGAGGTACAGAACTGACATTCTGTTCTCGACGCACTAAAAGTGGTGAATCTCATGTACTGTTCTAAGCACATTGGAGGTACAGATAACATACTGTTTTGGACACACTAGATGTAGCAGATCTCATGTATTTTTCTGCATACATTAATGGTGACAGATTTCATGTACTGTTCTTGACATACTAAATGTCCATATCCTGTTCTGTTCTTGACATATTTTAGGTGGCCAATCTTAAACATTGTTCTGGACATGCTAGAAGAACAGATCTCACTTACTGTTCTGGACACAATAGAGGGGGAATATCTCATGTTCTGTTCTGGGCACAGTAGAAGTAGCAGATATCATGTACTGTACTATTCTAGGTGTACTAGGTCTGCAGATCTCACGTTGTGTTCTGGGCACAGCAGAAGTAGCAGATATCATGTATTGTACTATTTTAGGTGTACTAGATCTGCAGATCTCATGTTCTGTTCTGGGCACAGTAGAAGTAGCAGATCTCATACTGTTCTGGGCACAGTAGAAGTAACAGATCTCATGTACTGTTCTGGGCACAGTAGAAGTAGCAGATCTCATGTACTGTTCTGGGCACAGTAGAACTAGCAGATGGACTTACTGGAAGTGGCAGATCTTGTGTACTGTTCTAGGTGTACTGTTCTAGGTGTACTAGATGTGAAGATCTCATGTTCTGTTATGGGCATGGCAGAAGTAGCAGATCTCATGTACTGTGCTGGACATACTATATGTGCCGATCTGATGTTCTGTTCCGGACATACTAGAAGTATGTTCTGCACTGTTCTGCATACACTACAGGCTTCAGATTCCATGGTCTGTTTTGAACACATTAGATGTTTAGTATATCTCTTGTGCTATTCTGCTGAGTCTGTATGACAAATGAATGTGTGTGAGTGGCAGTTCTATATGTTTTATTCTTTGTGCCCATCCTGTGAGCATTTTAATCCATTACTTCAGTGGGGGTGTCACGTGCTGGTACATGCTCATTCATCCCAGAATCATCCCTATGATATCAACTGAGGTGACAGTATTGACTAATCTTATCAATGAGTTGTTTGAACTTTACTCCGAGAGTCAATATGAGGTCAGTTTTATCAGAAAAGTGAAGTGTTTTGTTTCTCATTAACTCGGTACCTGTCTGTAGTTCCAACATGAGCAGGGATTTACTATTCTCCTAGCAGACTTTAGCCAAGCACCTTACGCCAGGATTTCATTCATATGTGTGACTAGCATCTGGTTTATGTCTCTGTGGCAGTACGTATTGTTTATATCTGTGTGTGATGTTTACTCTTTATTAAGGTTGCAAGCTCATCCCTTTAAAACTGAACATAAATGAAATGTGCATGCTGAGCAAAGCTTTATTGATTATTGTTGGACTGAAATATTGTTGTCTTGTAGATAAAACCCTGCATTTTTCATAGGTGTTTGGTTTTAAAGGAATGAGTTGGCAACTGTACTCTTTGTGTCGTTGTGTGCTTTGTGGCGTATGTACTGTTTTTGTGTATTCTTTGTATATGTATATACTGGTTATGTTTGTTTGTACTGTATTTGTCTTTATGCACCATTTGCGTGTACTCCCTTTGTGTGTAGTGTCTGTCTGTGCATACTGTCTGTGTGTACTCTATGTGTCTGTATGTACTGCTTGTATTTGTGTGTGCTCTTGGTATCTGTAGGTACTCTTTATATGTAGTCTCTGTGTCTGTAAGTACTGTTTGTGTGTACTCTATGTGTCTGTATGTACTGCTTGTATTTGTATGCACTCTCTGTGTCTATAAGTACTCTTTATATGTAGTCTCTGTGTCTGTAAGTACTGTTTGTGTGTACTCTATGTGTCTGTATGTACTGCTTGTATTTGTATGCACTCTCTGTGTCTATAAGTACTCTTTATATGTAGTCTCTGTGTCTGTAAGTACTGTTTGTGTGTACTCTTTGTGTCTGTATGTACTGCTTGTATTTGTATGCACTCTCTGTGTCTATAAGTACTCTTTATATGTAGTCTCTGTGTCTGTAAGTACTGTTTGTGTGTACTCTATGTGTCTGTATGTACTGCTTGTATTTGTATGCACTCTCTGTGTCTATAAGTACTCTTTATATGTAGTCTCTGTGTCTGTAAGTACTGTTTGTGTGTACTCTTTGTGTCTGTATGTACTGCTTGTATTTGTGTGTGCTCTTTGTATCTGTAGGTACTCTTTGTGTGTAGTCTCTGTGTCTGTAAGTACTGTTTGTGTGTAGTCTCTGTGTCCGTACATACTGTGAGTGTGTGTACTCTCTGTATCTGTATAATGTTCATGTTTGTATGTAGAGCTTCCACCTCACTTATTAATACTAACCACTTATGAAACATGCCTATGGCAGGGCAGCATCAGGACCATTACAGCTCTATAGCAGGGGTGGGCAACCTTTGACTCTCCATCTGTTGTTGGACAACAATTACCATTGCATTCAACTGGTCTCCTGCTGTTATAGGACTTCATATCCCTTTATACCCAGCCAGCCTTCAGTTTTTGGACACTTCCCATCATCCTCAGCTGGCCAATGGGAGTTATAGTCCAACAGCATCTATGATAACCCTGCTCTATGGCCTCAGCCCTGCAATATGCATAATTCAAAAGCAATTTTGCTGAAGGGAATAGGTGTCAACCCTATCTGTTTGTACTTGTTTTCATGTCTGCCTGGTCTCTGTGCCTGGGGATTTCTACCTATTGCCTTTCTCTGCTTGTCAATTCCTACGATATCTGTTTGGGTGCCTTGTCTGCCATTTTCATTGTGTGTCTATATAAAGTGTCTGTTCTCAGGAGATCTGCCTAGGTAGATATACATCTATCCTTCAGTTAGTCTGGCTATCTATATACTATGTCTATACATATATAGCTTTCACTGACTTTCTATCTCCATATTCTCCCAGATATAGCTCATCTTCTCTCTTTGTCTCTCTCTTCCTAGCACTTTTTCACCTCCTTTGGCGCCAGAGATCGTTCCTTCCTGCTGATCTTTCGCTTGTGGCAAAACGCTCTTCTAGACAAGGTAAGAAGCACTGCGGCTAACCCAGGAATGCATTTAACACATGTATCTTTTGTTAAAACAGGGACAGACAAGTTTTTTTAGTCATGGGCCATATGGTCAGAAAGCCATAAGTGCGAGGGCCGTATTGGTTTTTTATTGATAACAATGGTGAATTATAGCCCGTCAGCTTTTCAAAAATATGGATTTATTTATTGATCATGCCAATGACAATACTGATATTTAACAGACATTTCTTATTTGAACGGTAAGGTACTGGCAAGCAGGGGATTAAGTCTTATTGGCCTACTAGTTAATGTATGCTGGATAATATATATATATACATATTTTTTTTTTTTTTTTTTTAATCTCATGCGGGCCACGCCACACCCTGGGGTCTTGCAGGCCATATTTAGCCAATGGGCTGCATGTTGGACTCATATGTATTAAAAAGATAGTAATGGCACACTATAAAGGAATCTCTGATTATTCATAATACTTTTTAATAATGCTCTGTACCTTCCACGTTATCCATATCCATGTTGTTTTATTGTAATTATATTTTAAAGTTTCCTCCTCCCACCCTTTTCCCGACATCACTCTGCTTCCTTCAGATGAGAAAGCCAGTGCGGATGGATCGCAACAAGGGATGATATTGTCTTTGTCTGTATAAGGAAAACCCTGCCTCCCTTGATAAGGGGAGCAGGGTTTTCCTTTGCCTTGTTGCTATCCATCCGGAACTACTTTCTCATCTGAAGGAAGAAGAGTGACACCGAAAAAGGGGCGGGAGGGGGAACTTATATAATTACAATAAAATTACATGGATATGGACAGCGTGGAAGGTACAGAGCGTTATTAAAAGTATAAAGAATTGGAGATTCATTTATAGTGTGCCATTACTATCTCTTTAAAGCAAAACGTGGTGTGATTCTAGAGGAAACAAACTGTACTATAAGGACAAATTACCAATGGTTTGTAGGAGCAGTAAAGGTTTTTATGAAAAACATGTATTCTAGGGCTTTTCCTGTTGAGTAAAACAAGTCTACTCCCACTACTGTGAGATACATATTTGCAGAAAAATTACAATATAACTTATTGTTTGCTTACAGCAACAGTGCCCTCTAGTGGACAGATTCCAATTAGTTATTTTGTTATATTCTATGGGAGAGGTGAGTCACTGACAAACAGTTCTCCGGATATAAATCTTTAGTATGTATGTATGTATGTATGTTTATGTGTGTGTATACATAATGTTCTCCTATGCGTGGAAATATGTAACTCTTTAGTGTAAACTCTATAGGACTTACTTTAAGATGAGAGAAATCTCAATGTATTCTTCCTGTTAAAACATTTTCTAAATAAAAATAAATAAACTGCTGAGTTATGCCATCAGTTTGAATTTTCAGGAAATAATCTTGTTTTCACTGACATCTAACAATCTGAATTGTTATATCATTTGAATAAATCAATTGAGTACCCTTGTTTTTCCCAGCAGGAAATGCTAAAAACACTGTAACATATAGGTTTTCATAAATAAAAAAAGGTTACTGCTCCTTTAAGGTCTTCAGTGTACTGATAGGCATTAAGCTCAATGGAAATGTTTAGCTTACCACTGTGATGCAGTCATTTTGCTGAACAGATACTCCTACATAACAGGAAGACATTTTGTGGAGCAAATATAGAGCAAACCACCTACACCATAGAGGACAAATAAACATTTCCAAAGTTGGGGTATTTTAACCCCTCGAATGCTAGCGTAACATGGTCTCCAACACACTGCTCTATCATACACAGGGTTAAAAGCCCCATTTAAATCAGTGGATATTATAGAGACGTCTCTAGCAGAGCTCCCTCTATGCTGAGCATCCAGCTCTGAAAAAATTGGGCCTTATGCATCAATGCAAACTGGAGCAACTCTGGAACAAGCATAAAGAACCATAGTGGAGTAATAAGGAATTCCATGGATTTAAATGTGTTGCACACTCCGCTGGTCCTTAAGGGGTTAAAAATGGCAGGGATGCTTGGATCATCTGTCATTCCAAAGCAGCCCTACACAATGCTGGCAGCTATATTGCCCATGAGGTGCTCCCTTTGTATCTTTTGCATCTCTCCCAGCTGTCTGTTAACCATGTCAGGGCATACACTGAATAGTAATGAGAACTTCTTTGCTATTCAGACTTTGTATTGAGTGTGTGGGTGAATAAGACAGATATCAGGGAAGGTCAGCAAGTGATTTATTGACTGTAGTTCTAAAAGGAGAATGAACACCTCCTAATCATAACTCCACTCTTACCTTACAATGGCTAGAAAATCCTAATGGCCCCTTTGAATTTTCTCCTGTTACTTAGTTCAAGAGATAACATCTTCTTCATCTTTATGGATGTTATATCCATGGAGGTGGACATGACAGTTACTAGCAAGACCACCAGACCTCAAGGTCTGCTCACTACACATTTTAATTTTAACCTTTTAAGAACCAGAGGGCTGTGAAGTGCCTCACCCCTCTGGATCTTAAAGCGGAACTAACGTCCGTTTTAAACTTTGCCCCAAATAATTACCCATCTGTGTTATTGAGAATTCTACACCACTCCCAGACTGACAGCCAGGAAACAGCTCAGACATCTTTCCATAGTGACATATGCACGCCTGCGCTATCAGTCCCATCCTGCTCTAGGAAGTGTTGCTAGGAGCCGTTCGGTACCAAAAGGGACTGACAGTGCAGGCGCGCAGACATCACTATGGAAAGATGTCTGCACTGTTTCCTGCCTGTTAGTCCGGGAGCAGTATCGAATTCTCAGAAACATGGTAATAATTCTGGAGACTAGCACTATTGAGCAGCTAGTCGTCAGATGGGTAATTATTTGGGGCAAAGTTTAAAAGGGTTTGTAGTTCCACTTTAAAAGGTTACTTAGGTTTGTGCACTTTGCTTCTTCAGTATAAACCTTTGAGTGCCAGAGGGGTACACAATGCATTGAACCTTTAATGTCCGCCTCCAAGGACCTGACATCCAGAACAGATTGAAGATGGTGTCTTTTGTACCAAGGAGCAAGTGCAAAATTCATAGGGGCCGTTGCGGTGTACCTCGTGGTTTTTTTCTTTTGGCTTTTTTTTAACTCTTTGAGTGCCAGAAAGGTATCCAGTGTGCATTGGATACCTCTTTACCATTCAAATGGCTACCTTGTATTAACCCTTTGGAGATCAATAGGGGCGACACAGGGGAGCAGGAGAACTCCCCTGCTTCCATTTTACCCGGAGTACCCAGGTAGGAGTGGGCGAGATTGAGAAACCCACCCATTCCTACTGGTACTTGAGGTGTAATGGAAGCAGGGGAGCCCTCTTGCTCCCTTGCACCAACTCTATTGGTCTCCCAGCCAAATCGACTGGGAGGGTAATAGCTGGGGGATATCAAGAGGTGTCCTGATGCCTCATCACGAGGTCTTACTTTTTTTGTAAGCTGCTGCTTCGCCCCCTGCCTCCTCCTAAACTAGTGGCTAACTAATTTTTATATATATTGTGCTTGTACATATTGTATATCATTGAGCAGGAGTGGTGCTAGGTTTACAAAAAGCTCTGAATTTTGGGCCCACCTAATTCTATTATTGGGTCACATAGCAGATACAGCAGAATTGTACCATAAACATTAGGTAGAACATCATGTTTCCCACTATATTGGAGACCGCTCTGTCATTCAAGGTGTTAATGGAAGAAATGTTGCTTTTATATGAAACTCCCTGCTGTAAGAGCTACTGATGCAGATTAAAATGTCTGTATACCTTCATAGAATTAAAAGGAACAGTATTATTTCATTATTAACAAGATATTTTAATGCATTTGCATCTCGCCCATCCAGCCTGCCCGTTTTCCGATCTAATAAAATACACTCAGAACATCATACATCTCAGAACAAACTTATGTCTTATGTCTATCACAGGCCATTTTAGAATTCCCTAACAGTATTTGTCCCTCCGACCTCTGCTAGGAGGCAGTTCCATGAGTCTATCACCCCTCCTGTAAAGCAGCACTTATGCAATTTTTTGTAATGTTTGTATTTTATTATTTTTCCCCATAGTAAAACTTTATTGTTCCTCAGAGATATGACTTTTCTTTGCATGTCGCACTTCCTGTTCAGTTTGCTGTACTCTAATGCAGTGGTTCCCAGTGGTTACAAAGGAGAACTAGCGCTTAATAATAACCTCCACTTATCTTACTGTGTCCATAAAATCTTTAGTACATCTATTAATTTTGTCCTTGTGCCTTTGATGCAGAGGTAACATCTTCTGAATATTACAGTATGTCGATGGAGGTAGACATGATAGGTGCTGATTTAGAAGCAGGCATAGCGCATGTATGTCACAGCTGTGATGTGAGGTCTGTTGTGTTAGGCGCTTACCTTGAGTTACCAGATCTAGAGTGGATGCCTAGGTGCTAGATGGGATTCCCACTCTGAACTGTTCCTGACAAACTTTTCTTCACCAAACTGGTTGCCCCTACAAAAGACGACTATGTGGACATCCTAGGATACTGTAATCTGGTTGCAGTGGTGCGGGCCACCTTTACCTGCTCACTTGTGTTAATTCTATCATAACAGCTGGTTGGAGCTCCTCTCAAAGTTGAGTGAGATTATTTTTTACCGTTTGAGTGCCAGAGAGGTAACCAACGCATTGCAATGCGTTGGTTACCTTACTGGCACTCAAAGGGTTAAGGAAGTATTTTTTCCTGTATATACAGTATTATCCTATGCACCATCTTTTCTTTACCTATGCAGAGTGTGTGAAAAGTTGTTAATTCCATAATAACTCCAATTTGTTTTTATATATATATATGGACCCACATGGTTTGTGTCTACAATCTCCTAGTATGGGTGGACTGCACCACATTCAGCCAGAGTGGGTGGCAGAAAACTTATGACTGGGCCCAACTAATGGTTATCAGCCTTCTGTATTACTAGTTTATGTTTAAAGCGGAACATTACAGCCTCCATTGTCTGCCATGTTAACAAATCAGCGTGCAGCAGTGCAGATCAAGAAAGCTGAATCGTGAAAGTGTCCAGTGCATGACCACATCCAAGTTGCAGCATGCTGCATTAGGATGTGTTGCAGCAAGTGAAAATCTCTAGTTGGAACAGCACGATCGGGGCCAATTGGTTTTATAAGCACGTGTTTATCTAAGTGTTAATAATGATGTGATAAAGTCATCTGGGTGAACAAGGCTTAAACTGCTGGTAAGCAGAGTCCTCTCACCATTTATATCAATCCATAGCTACATGTTACAATGCATGTATTTATGACTTCCCTTTTGTAACGAGTTCTAGAACATATTGGCACTTTATAAATAAAATGTCCTAAATTAGAACAGGGCTCGTTTCAGTTGTAAAAAAGGGCTTGACTCTCCAGTTGTTGTTGGACTACAACTCCTATCATCCTCAACTGGCAATTATCCTGTACTGGAAAGCCACAAGATATCCAAGATCTAACTAGAGCTAAGACTGAAACAGAAAAGCAACAGCAGCTGTTGTATGATTGTAGTGCCACCTGGTGGGCAACTAGAATTCTGCAAGTTTTTTTTAACAGGAATGGACAGCCAGTTTAAAGAGAACATATTAAAAAGCAAAACTTAGTATGGTAAGAATCCAAACATGCTCTCGCATATCCCCCCCCAAAAAAAAAAAATTTGTACCAATACACCAGTACCATTCAGAACCAAGGCTAGCACTCATGCACACACTCACACTCTGGCACACACTTCCTCATATTCTCAGTCACACATGCCCTCTGATACACACCAGGACATATAGGCCAAATTTCATTGCACATAATACATTTATTATTTAATTTTACATCAAAATTTCCTATTGTAGTGTATGGGGAAATTGCAGGAAGGTGAATCCTGTGTCATGAAGGTTGATGTACTAAGAGAATTTGAACAATGTCTCTTTGGCTGAAGCATCAACACCACCAATCTAAACATAGTGAAGAAAGAAATGAGAATTTACTTACTATTTTTTTTTTTTATTAAAATAGTGTAGGAAGAAATGAGAATTTACTTACTAAATTTCTATTTTAAAGAAGCAGTAAACTTTTATGGAAACCTATTTGTTATAGACTTTTCCTGCTAAATAAAACGGTGGTACTGCCACTTCTTTGAAAACTGTTATACTCTTTGAAAAAAGGGATCAAGGGAACTTACTTACTGAAAATTCAAACTGGCAGGAAGTGACACAGCAGATACTCTCACATTCTATTGTGAACTGTTGCGATTTGGTTCGGCTAATTTCGTAGTTCGTACGAATAAGGTGTATTCGGCATCATTCGGACCTTCTGAAAGCCAAGGTCCGCTCACAAAAAAAATCAGAATCCGAAATGGACCTAGTCCAAAATTTCGGTGTAAATTTTGGAAATTCGAACGGCTTTTTCCCGCCTGAAACTATTACAATGTTGCTACATGCTACTAAAAATAGAGGGCACAGCGCTTTCCCGTCTGAAACTATTACAATGTTGCTACATGGCTGCTAAAAAAGGATCTGGTAAAACAGAAACTTTACAGTTCATGCAGAGTGCAGATATTAACCACATAGGGACACAAGCAATTTTGCCATTTTTGCTGTGTGTGTGTGTGTTCATTGTTTAACCATAATTCCTATCTTTCTCATTTATTGCACAAACAAATATTATGTACCATTTTTTAAAGGGCAGAAAGGGCTTTAATTTGATCTGACATATACGTATATAAGTGTAGGGGTTTATAAAATACCCCTTCCTGTCTCATTAGAGATTTAACATTATTATTAATTTAGTTTAATGTATTTTTTATTTTTATTTGTTTAAATTTTTATTGAATAATTTACATTTTTTAAAAAATTTGGCAGAATAATTCGGACTATTGCCGAATTTCGTCCGAGTCTAACAGATCCGGTCCGAAATACGGATCCTCCAAATGGGAAAAAAATTTTTTGTCCGAAATCGAATTTTACCGAAAATTTTTGACGTGCACAAGTCTAGTCAGTGATTCACCTCTCCTTTAGTGCTGTAATAACTCAGGAAAAATGTATCTCACAGCAGTGACAGTACCATTGTTTTACTCAGCAGGAAAAGCCATACAATGTATGTATTTTCCCATACAAAAGTTTACTGCTCTTTAAAATATCTTTATTCCCTCTAATGTATCATGTCCCCCAACAACACACTGAAGCTGATCTACTAAGAAGATATTACTAAATTCTGGGGCAAATCAGATGCACAGGACAAGACAAACATGGCTGGATTTACATCTCCATAAACCTTAAGCAATAAAATCTAGTTTCCCCTTAGTTCTACTTATGGCCACGCACCCACTCCTCATGTGACCCCTCACCCAGCCTCAACTACTATATACTAGCAAAGAAAATTCCCTATCTACAACATTACAAACATTTTAAACAAACATTAATATGAGTTTTATTGCAGTGGAACAATGTGATACGCTTATATACACACTACACAGTCTGATTTCCTAAAAAGAGGTACACTGAGGTGATAAAGAGGGACAGAGGCATTTGGGTCTGAAAGAGGGACTGTACATCCTAAAGAGGGACACTTGAGAGGTATGTAGAAAGGTATCCAGCTTATTGCTCCACAATGCATTGGAGACCTGTCCAGCATCCATAAGCTTAAAGGGATAGTAATACTTAATTTTTCCAAAGCTGCATCTTGTAGCCCTTAAAAAAAGAAACTAAATGCCCCAGTGCCATCTCTCAAACCTTTATCGCTGTCAAAGTTCCCCCCTCCCTGACATCAGCTCTCTAGCTGACTGCAGGGGAATCCAGTCCCGGGACCGGCGAAGGCTCTTCAGCAGAGCCGAGATCACATTAATGGAAAATAAATCCTTCACTGGAATGGTCTTCTATGTGTTTGCAAGCAGGACCAGATTCCCCTGCAGTCATCTACAGTGCTGACGTCAGGGAGGGGGGCACTTTGCCAGCGATTATCTCTCAAACCATAAAGGTCTGAAAGATGGCACTGGGGGCATTTCATTTATTTTTATAAGGGCTACAAGATGCAGCTTTGGAAAATTAAGTATTACTATCCCTTTAAGTTCACGGATGCTGGACAGGTCTCCGATGCATTGTGAAATGGCTGGCAAAGTGCCCCCCTCCCTGACGTCAGCACTGTAGATGACTGCAGGGGAATCTGGTCCTGCTTGCAAACACATAGAAGACCATTCCAGTGAAGGATTTATTTTCCATTAATGTGATCTCGGCTCTGCTGAAGAGCCTTCGCCGGTCCCGGGACTGGATTCCCCTGCAGTCAGCTAGAGAGCTGATGTCAGGGAGGGGGGAACTTTGACAGCGATAAAGGTTTGAGAGATGGCACTGGGGCATTTAGTTTCTTTTTTTAAGGGCTACAAGATGCAGCTTTGGAAAATTAAGTATTACTATCCCTTTAAGTTCACGGATGCTGGACAGGTCTCCGATGCATTGTGAAACAATAAGCTGGATACCTTTCTACATACCTCCCAAGTGTCCCTCTTTAGGACGGACAGTCCCTCTTTGAGACCAAAATACCTCTGTCCCTCTTTATCGCCTCAGTGTCCCTCACTGGGGGCATTTCATTTCTTTTTTTAAGGGCTACAAAATGCAGCTTTGGAAAAATTAAGTATTACTATCCCTTTAAATAATGGTAAGTAAATGGGTATGTCAACTGGTAAATAAAATGGCTGCTGTAAAGCAAGCATATGTTTCTGCTACAGAGACACTTAGACTCCTGTGACCAAACCAGAAGTCAGAATGTGGGCATGGCCAGCATTGTGGAAATGTCTGTCAAAACATGGAGCTTTAGGGAGTTGCCCACTCTGCCTAATGGGAAATCCAGCCCTGGAGACAAATAGAAATTCTCCAAACTCCAATTCATCTAAATTTTATTTTTAACTCCCTGAATGCCAGAGGTCTCAAACATATAGCTTTGCAATGCATTGGAGACCTCTGTATCATTCATGGGGTTAAATTCCCATTTAAATCAATGGGAATGTCTCAGTGATGCTGCATCTCACTCAGGCTTAAGTACTAAGAATCTGGAGCAATAAATGGGTACCATAGAGCACTAATTCAAATAACTTCTAATGCATTGTAAGGGGGTCAAAGCCTCATTAAAAAGAAGGGTATTTTTTATATTTTATTGGGCCTTTTGTTGCAGTTAGTTTGCCGTAATATTGCGCTGGTATTCCTTAGTAAGTCAGCCTCACTGTCACAATCAGACACACAGTTACTCTGACTTCACAGCCTGACCTCTTTATCAGCAGCCAGCTAAGGTGCCAGGAGACAAATGGACTCATGCCTATCAGTAATCACCTGGATAAAGCAAGTTCTTAAATTTCCTGCCCGACTGACTTCATCTCTCTCAGTGCTCTATAATTAATTGTGAGATTGAGTGGCACTGTTAATTAGTAGAAAGACAACACATGGGCAACTTGTACAATGGATCATTGTAGCTCTGTCCAATGTATTAGTGTAGTTACTTGCACTGTTCCTGTTTTTCCACAGCAATCTTGTCTCTGGGGATGTGTGGTGGAGCTGTGACTTATGGATAGCACACGTTGGCATCAGCCAGTTGTCTGACATCCATGTGAGCCATCATTGATTGGATCATTGAGATGCATATAACAATAATTCTGTCATAGTAACATAGTTGATGAGGCTGAAAAAAGACATGCATCCTTCAAGTGCAGTCCATGCCAAATCACCCCTGTTGACCCAGAGGAAGGCCAAAAAAATGAAGCCATTTCCAATTAAGCCCCAAGTCGGTAAACAAATTCCTTCCTGACTCCAAATGGCAGTCAGATAGTTCCCTGAATCAACATCATATCTGCTTTGAAGCCAACTGTCATAATTCTCCATATTGTTCTGTGCTAGATAGGTATCTATTACTTTTTTGAAAGCAGTTACAGTATTTGCAAACACAGCACCCAGAGGCAAATAATTCCATAGCTTTACCACCCTTACTGTAAAAAATTCCCTGTATTCTACACAAGCAGTCTCAATAACTGAAACTTCCATATGTTCTGCATTGCATGCAGTAACATTTCGACATGCATTTGGGTTGTGTCAATGTGTAAAGAAATTTTGCCTGTGATTAACCCAAAAAACAACATTTTGGGTGTTTAGCACAATGTAATAAGTGCCATTGTGGACTAGAATTCATGTCAACCTTGAATATAGTTCAGGGATACATACTGAACGATTCCCTCTAAGGAGGGCCACAAGAATGGCCGCCAGTGTCTGCTCTGTTATTTTGTTGGGGAGGTCTGGAGAGGAGGATGAAATGTTAAATAGTTTACTTCTCTACAGTGTTTGTTCAAGTCATAAGCCCAGTGTCTAGCTGACCTCTAGAACAAGGGTATGCAACATTTGGCTGTTAAGCTTATGGAATTACATCTCCCATCATCCCCAACCAGCTAGTAGTTGGAGAGAGAAAGGTTGCCTATACCTGCTTTAGAATATGACAGCAAATCAACTGATCTAAAACAGAATTTGGACAATTTGAGGCCACACTGTAGTTAAAATAAGTAATCCTGTTGTGGTTAACAGTTTTTCACTAGAGAGGCACATGAAGCTCCAGGGCCACGTGTCTGACATACTTGCTCAATAGAGTTGTAGGTGTGAATGTGAGAGAGGAGGCTCTGGGGTGTGTGGAAGGTGATGGAGAGATAAAGGGTGAAGAGGCACTGGTGTGTTAGGTGGGTTAGGGGGAGACCTGCACACTACAACCTGTAAAGATAAGTGAACTTTCCACGATGTGATTGGCTGGCCAGTTCTATGATTTGTATTACGTTCCATTCACTTTAAATGAATCCCTGGTGCCATTATGTATAGTGTCTTTTACATGGGAGATTTGTTATGAAATGAATATAAAATAAATGTTTTCATATAGTTTAAAATAATATTATCACCCTACTCAATGCATTACTTTGCAAGTAGCAGCAACATTGTATTATGAAATACAAGTATATATGGTATATATACCTGGAAACTTTCAGATTGAGCTGACCCTGAGATCTTTAGAATATTAACCCTTAGTTCTCTCCATAACACATTATAGTTGATATGTCCTTGCTTGCACTAATCATGAGGTACTTCAGTCATTCCTAGATTAACCTTTAAGATGCTGTGACTTAGAGGTATCACTGCCTGAACACACACAAGAGAAGCAGGACTTCTCCCTCTGCTTTTCTGGCATAAATGGCACCAATTTAGAAACTGAGGAAGTAGTCAAGTTGTGTAGATTATGTAGTAGGTAGCACTGGACTCCTGAGAATTTGGCCCTTCACCTTGAGACCCTGAGATTTGGGTGAAAATCCTGAGATTTATGTGCGTATATGGTAATGAGGGAAGCACTCACAGGTCTTCTTAGTGATTAAACAAATGCTGAATTTATTAGTCAATGTTACGGCCATGCCTTGAGCCTTTCTCAGAGTTAGTCTGCAGAATAGCCCAAGGCAGGGCCCACATTGAAGAATTAATCCAGCATTTGCTTAATAGCTAAGAAGACCTGTGAGTGCATGCATCAATATGGTCATTTGCTGTTATTTCCATTCTGAGTAAATTAAGCATATTTCTGCTGCTGATAGGTGCTTCATTTAAACATTTTTAACCCTTTCAGTGCCAAAGGGATACCCCTCTGGCACTCAAATGGTTAAGGTTTAACAGTAAAATAAACGGAAATGTCCTATTGTGGTCACTAGGTGGCAGTGATGATGGTATTTTATGGTGAGCTAAGGATAAAGCGCAATCATAGAGAATTGTGCTCTGTCTCTACCCTTTAGGAATGCAGTTTGACACCTGTTTTTTTTTTAATTAACCCTAGCAATGCCCTGCAAAAACAATGTGTTGCACAACCCTTTGGTCCTTAAACAGTTAAGCTTCTCCTTGGAGTGGGAGTCCATAAAGATTCTTATTACAGACTGCAGGTAGAATTAGCTCATGTTACTGAAAACGGAATAAAGAAAATAACTGAAATACATGATTTAAAGTTAGTACACACAATTAAAGAGACATAGACCACTTTGTCAGTCACTTTATATCATAGTCAACATGCTTGTTCATTTTCTCCCCTGCAGACACTGTCTCCCAGGGAACTGTGGCATATCGTGCACCAGTGCTATGGGACTGAACTAGGACTAACCAGTGAGGATGAAGATTATGTGTCACCAAGTGACTTGCTGAATGGCCTGGGGTGAGTTTAGCCAAGCTGGACTTTGATCTCTTTATTGCTTTGACTTGATAGAATACTAGTCCCTTCCTTATTGCTGAAGAACATATAGGAAGTGTTTATCAGTTACTGATTCAGCAGCTTCTTCCAGTATACAAGCAAGTGATCATGTTGTCCTTCCTCTGGTATACTGAACACACAGTAAGTCATACATAAAATATTTATTGTGTACAGCAGTGTTGGGACCTGCTGGTCTCTCCAGCTGTTATTGGACTACGGATGCCATCATCCTCCATGAGTCGTTGTCTGGTTGATATCTTGTTCATTTAATTATATCACTTCCTAAGGCTGGACAGACATCAGATGTCACCTGTGCACATTTACTTCCACTGACTAACATATGATACACCAGCCAGGACCTGCACATAAAAATAGCATATTTCTTTGGGACATAATAATGATGAGTACAATTTACAACATAACCAAAGATTAATATGCAAATGGCACATACACAATCAAATAAACCTGTAGTTAAGCCAGTCACTATTTGTCAAATAAACCTCATTATTTCAAGCTGTATTATATTGCAGTGGTGAGTACACCAGTTTTGCATCAGTAACAAAATAACATTGTGTTTCGCTTTTAGAGTGAGTGAAGAGTTTCCCGAGGGCACAGACTTGAGTGACACTTCCTCCCGTGGTGACTCTAAACTCAGCACCAGCCCACAGTTACCAGCCGCTGACTCCTTCACGTCCCTTGTCAGCAGCGACGGGATGTTAACTGTAAGATCCACTGTTCCTTCACCAGCACTATAACTAGGGTGACCACATTTCAGTTCTGCAATTCAGGGATACTGCAGAGAGAAGATCACAACACAGAGTTCTAAACAATAGAGGACAAACAGATTGACTGCTGTGACAGAAAGCGATGCCTGTGATGAGCTACAAGATAATGTACATCACGCCCAAATCCTTAAACTTATATTACACTACAACAAATTTGCACTGCAGCTACCGATTGATGCCTGGATCTAGGCTCAGTTATCTCTCTAGTGTTTTGAGCTCTATCTGGAGGCCATTTTGTTGTAGCCCAGCAGAGGCATCACTTCATGTCACAGTAGGCAATAAGCAGTTCCCCTTCTAGTGTTTAGAACTCTGTGCTCTGGAGTCATCATTACGGAAATTGTACCCGACAACCCTAAGTGGCCTTACAAACCTAAAAAACATGCATTTAGTTTTTGATATTTTCAACATAATCTGAATTTTCTGGGGGCCTTTAGATTAATCAAAGGAACAGGACCCTTTCTTTCCGCCCTCTAATGATCAAAAGACAACCCCACTGAAGGGCAATTAAAGGCAGAATCTGAGCAGCTGACATCAGCAGAGTAAAAGAAATTGAGAGCAAAGACTGTCAGTTACCATGGCAACATAAGAAGCATATTAAAATGATTTTTTTAATATTATAATGTACAGTGCCTTGCAAAAGTGTTCACCCCCCTTGGCATTTTTCCTATTTTGTTGCATTACAACCTGGAATTAAAATGGATTTTAATTTGGATTTCATGTAATGGTCATACAAATAATAGTCCAAATTGGTGAAGTGAAATGAAGAAAATAACTTGTTTTAAAAATTTCTAAAAATAAAAAATGGAAAAGTGGTGCGTGCATATGTATTCACCCCTTTTGCTATGAAGCCCCTAAATAAGATCTGGTGCAACCATTTACCCTCAGAAGTCACAGAATTACTGTAGTTAAATAAAGCCCAACTGTGTGCACTCTAAGTGTCACATGATCTGTCACTTTCTCTCAGTATATATAAACCTGTTCTGAAAGGCCCCAGAGTCTGCAACAGCACCAAGCAAGCGGCACCATGAAGATCAAGGAGCTCTCCAAACAGTTCAGGGACAAAGTTGTGGAGAAGTACAGATCAGGGTTGGGTTAGAAAAAAATATCCCAAACTTTCAACATCCCATGGAGCACCATTAAATCCATTATTAAAAAAATGGAAAGAATATGGCACCACAACAATCCTGCCAAGAGAAGGCCGCCCACTAAAACTCATGGACCAGGCAAGGAGGGCATTAATCAGAGAGGCAACAAAGAGACCAAAGATAACCCTGAAGGAGCTGCAAAGCTCCACAGTAGAGATTGTAGTATCTGTCCATAGGACCACTTTAAGCTGTACACTCCACAGAGGTGGGCTTCATGGAAGAGTTGCCAGAAGAAAGCCATTGCTTAAAGAAAAAAATAAGCAATCATGTTTGCTGTTTGCCAAAAGGCATGTGAGAGATTCACCAAACATGGAAGAAGGTACTCTGGTCAAATGAAGCTAAAATTGAGCTTTTTGGCCATCAAGGAAAACACTATATCTGGCTCAAACCCAACACCTCTCATCACCCCAAAAACACCATCCTCACAGTGAAGCATGGTGGTGGCAGCATCATGCTGTGGGGATGTTTTTCATCGGCAGGGACTGGGAAACTGGTCAGAATTGAGGGAATGATGGATGACGCTAAATACAGGTAAATTTTTGAGAGAAACCTGTTTCAGTCCTCAAGAGATTTGAGACTGGGGTGGAGGTTCACCTTCCAGCAGGACAATGCCCCATGCATACTGCTAAAGAAACACTTGAGTGGTTTAAGGGGAAACATTTAAATGTCTTGGAATGGCCAAGTCAAAGCCCAGACCTCAATCCATTTGAGCATCTGTGGTATGATTTAAAGATTGCTGTACACCAGTGGAACCCATCCAGCCTTGAAGAACGGGCAAAAATCCCAGTGGCTAGATGTGCCAAGCTTATAGAGACGTACCCAAGAGTCTTGTAGTTGTAATTGCTGCAAAAGGTGGCTCTACAAGTTATTGAATTTGGGGGGTGAATATTTATGCAAGCTCAAGTTTTCTGTTTTTTGTCTTATTTCTTGTTTGTTTCACAATAAAAATGTTTTTGCATCTTCAAAGTGGTAGACATGTTGTGTAAATCAAATGATACAAACCCCCCAAAAATCCATTTTAATTCCAGGTTGTAATGCAACAATATAGGAAAAAAGCCAAGGGGGGTGAATACTTTTGCAAGGCACTGTATATAACTGGTATCAGGATAACAATGAAACACAGATCTGGTTTAGTTTCTTCCCTTAACAAGCTACTCTGTTTATCTCAGTTTGCCATAGGAGTTATTGCCCCTTTAATATGCAATAACTCTTTGCATTCCATATTAGTATCCAACGCATTGCAAAACAATGTGTTGGATACTGCTATGTCTCTCAAAATAGTACAGGTCTATGCTTGGAAGCAATATTGGCTTTTAGTTCTAAATTGTAAGGCTGATGTATTATGAAGAGCTGGAAAAATCTGGGGCAAAACATCTGCACCATTGGGGATAAAATAGCCTTTGTTTTGCTAGTATGTAAAGGGTTAAAAGCCATATTTAAATTAAAAAGGGAATTTGGGGAATTTGTATTTGTCCTCTGTGGTGCAGAATTCAAGGTTTATTTTTAGGAAAAATTCTCATTGCACATAAAAGGCATGAGTCCTTCACAAGCGATCATTAACTTCCAGTGATAGTGATGGTGTTGGTGGGGGTTTGAATTCACTTTTACATGAGAGAAATAAGGCAATTCACCATTATGTGATACAGGCAAGGAGAAATACGTTATACACTCTAGTGTAAAGATTCTGGCACTCTGACTGGTTAACACCAGCATCTCTCTTTAGCTTGATGAGTGAACCCATGTAGTCTAACATTTTCATGCAGAGTGACAGACCAACACATTGCCTTGCAATGCACTGCACAGCTCTATGGCACTCAAAGGGTTTCTCCCATTTATTAACTCAACGTACCCCCAATAGGCTAACTGTGCTCCACTTTACTTCTATGTTGAGCCAAAGGCATCCCTGTAGTGTCCCTGAGCCCATATAATGTAACCACTCAGTGGCCTTCTGTGTGTCCCCAAATAGAAACATTGTGCCAGTCTGTAATCCACACACACACTGCCTCCCTGTGGCCACATTTAAATACTACAGCGATCTTGATGACATTTCTTCAGCATTCAGGTGGATGAAAGCCCAATTTATATTAAACCTCTTTAGGAGGGTCCTTCTTGAAACCCAAATCCTACCATGGTGTCCCTCTTTTTATGAATCATGTGTTGTTCTACATCATTTATTCAATTACAAAATACATTGTCAGTAGGTAATGAGTAACTTAAAAATTATCTGTACATCCCTGTGTTACAGTGAGTATGATTTCTCAGTGTTCATTGTAGTTTGCACTGGTATGTTTGTGTTACGGTCACTGTTTGTACTGACAATTCTGTATTACAGCCGGCAGAAGATGTGGCCATACAATCAGATGCTCAGTCAGACTCTCAGCTGGATGGCTCATCCAGTCAGACGGTGACTCCTCTCTCAGAGATGGCTGGCTCTGGACTGCTGGACTCTCTACCTAATCTGGAACTAATGCCCAGTGAGGAACTGCCCACAGACCCCAGCAACAATTCCACACCCAGCTCCACACAGGATGAAGGTTAGTGTTTGTGTATTGCAGGCCTTCCCACACACCAGGATCTCCACAAAAGCAAGATAGTTTTTAGTGTGTGTATGTGTGTGTTTGTTGATTGAGTGTCTTGAAGTAAAATTCCCAATACCACCAGCTCAAGACAAGCAGAGTAAGACAAGTGAGTTACACACCCTATGACTGATTATGGAGACAATGAACCAACAACATAATTAGCCTTGAAACTAAAGACAGAACATCACTGCAATAAAAATCTCCTTTAATTGCCATCTAATTTGTAGGAATATAACATCAACGATTGGTTCTAAAAAAAACCCAAAAAACTATTGCATCACGCATCAGTTGTTCGGTGCTTAGTAAATCTATTTTTTGGGGTGTGCAGGAAGAGATAACCAGAGTGTAGCAGGGGTAGTGTTGTCTGTCTCAGAGATTAAAAAGGAGAACTATTTGCTGTCCTTAATACGTTGCAATTTACAGTATATCTGCAGTACTGCCTGTGTTTGCAGATGCACACTGTAGCCTGCATTTAGTGCACAACCCCTCAGAAATTACAACTGACATCAACACGTTGAAAGAAAAATTAATCAAAAAGGCATATTCATCAAAACTGTGTAAAACAGGATTAGACTGTGAAATTCCTCAGCTTTAGACTACAGCAGAGTCCCAGTGAAAATAAGTATAAATTGGCTAATCACAGCTTAGAAAACTCCCAGCCAATCACTGGCTGTAAGTAAAAGTAAACAAATCACCACTGCATCTAGGCTCTAAGACCCCTTTTAATTTTTTAAATCCTTACTTAACTAGTGTCAGCAACTAATGACTCATTAGTAGTTTAAATCCTTTCCATCTAATACATTTGGGGTTAAGAAATGTGTGGCTTATGGGACAGTTTTTATTAAGCACAGTGCCCCTTTGGAGACTGAGGGAAGGGTATTTGAGTGCTCTGGTTCACTTAGGATTCAGACAGGTAACCAGGAAGGAATCCTTTTGCTCCAGTGCTTATACCTATCTGAACTGGGTGGAAGGAAACAGACACACCATGCACCTTGTTTCCTTGTCACCTATTACTCCTTAGAATGCCATAGAGGTATCCAACACAATGCATTGGATACCTCTCTGGCAATCAGAGGGTTAAAGTCCATGCCTGCTGTATGTAATGTATATGAGGTACCTATAAAAAGGCTGATTATAGCAGAGCTAAATGCAGTATAAACTAATCTGTATGCGACTGCCCATGCTGTTTTTCAGTATACCAGGGTGGTTTTCTCTGCATTGATTCCTTCTCACTGAGGCTGACGTCCTAAGGACTGGTGCGATTCTGGAACAAACCAAATAAAAAAAACCCTAATTACCATTGATTTAAATGGGGCCTTTATCTCACTGAGAAGCAATGCATTGGAGAGCCTGCAATCATTTAAGGAAGATTAAAACCCCATTAAAACGAGTGTTTTTTTTGGCCCCTAGAGTACATTTGGTTTGCCCCAGAATTACTATACTTATGTAATACATATAGCCAAAGGAACAATTCTGGAGCAAACCAACTGCACCATAAGGCACAAATAGAAATCCCCAATGATCATAGTTGGGAAATCTCTGTCTTTGCACCGGACACTCCGGTTTTTGTAGCTAATTACAAGGTCTCTGGGGCAGAGGCTGATTCCTCAGATGTGGGGTGTTTCATCCAAGTCTATTCCCCCCACACCGCAGTGGCTTAGCCTTCTTCCCCAGCCTGTTTCTTTAATTTTTTTCAATTTTGTTAGTCCCGCCCCCACCCGTGATGAAGCCCAGTCCTGATGCGAATTGTGTCTTTTATCTCCCTTAGTGTTATCACAGGACTCCCCTCTCCGGGGAGTCCACAACCATAAGTTCCCAGTTATGCCAGTCAGTTAAGTGAGGTTTTTAGCCCATCGATTTCTATAGAGGTCTCCTGTGCACCAAGAAGCAATGAGCTTGTGCCCATTCTAGCAATCATGAGAGTTTAATTGCCTCTTATAGTGCAGTTGCTTTCTCCCAGAATGACCACTTTAGTTTGTGTATGAGGCCAAGGGGCAGTTTTTGGTCAAACCAAGTCCACCAAACGTGACATAAAAATTCCAGAAATTCACATTGATTTAATGAGCCTTTTCACAAATCATTGGAGACCTGTATAGCAGTCAAGGGGTTAAAAGCCACAGTTGTAAACCAAAGGACATTTTTATTTATCCTCTGTGGTGCTGTGGGTGTACCCCAGATTTGCTCCAATCCTTAGTACATCAGCCTCAAGCTGAACACAGAAGATTAGAGCCTTGTGAACTGTGGATGATGTTCTATGTCTGCAGACAGCTGATAGAGGCAGGGACAACTGATGAGAATCAACCAGTCATGTGCTGTACTCTGATACAGACAACAGTCTGCTGAGAAGGAGCAGGCAATTGCATTTGTCTTAAAGTATTTCAATTTTGTATCTGTTTGCTTTTAATTAAAGAAGCAGTAAACTTTTTTTATGAGAACATATATTTTATAGAGCATTTCCTGCTGAATAAAACAAGGTCACTCCCATCGCTGTCAGATGTTCTTTTCAAAATGTATAGCAGTTTAAATAATCAGGAAGTGAATTTACTGTGTTTACTTCCTGATAGTTCTAACTGACAGGAAGTGACAGACAGTTTCTTTCACATTCTGTGGAGAACTTTATGTCTCCGACTTTTCTGACTTTCCTTTCCATTAGAATCTAACAGGAAGTCTAATTAGAATTTGACCACTAGAGGGCACTGCTAATGTTAAAAGACATGCGTTTAAACTGTAATAACTCCAGAAATATAAATCTCTCAGCAGTGGGAGTACCCTTATTTTACTCAATAGGAAAATCCCTACAATATATATTTTTTCTTAAAAAAAGTTTACTGCTCCTTTAATACATGTTCTTTTATATAGGCACCAGTTTTGTTTTATCATTTGTATTTCTTAACCCAATGAAAGTCAGTTGTTGGACTTCTAGCTGTTGGGGGCTACAGTTCCTATCATGAGTGGAGTTGAAGTTTTAACACGTAGACAAAAAAAAAAAAGAAAATTAGGTGGGCTGACTGAGGAGCTGTTGTTTCTGACTTCAAAATGACCTTCACGCCTTCTCCATGCTCTTATTAGCTGCATGTACTGTTTCTTTATTCCAGATGCCAACAGTCTGTCTAAAGATGCCCTCTCCTCAGACCTCACAGGCAGACTGCATATTAATGCTGTGTACCACATCAGTGCAGAGCGCCTGCAGCACGCATTAACCTCTGACACCCGCTTCATGAGTGACTTCATGGAACATAGAAAGTTCACAGGTCAGGAGTCAACCACTCTCTTATCCATTTCTTCCTCTTTTGATTTTCATTCACCTCATTTGTAGCTTTTAAACTGACCACATCACCTCAAAGATAGTTTGCATGATTTTAATTTTCATTATATATTTTATTTTGATTTCCCTTCTCTCTTGTTGTTATATTTCTTCTCCTTATGTGCATGGCACTGCATGTATATAATCTGTTTTACATATAGTGCCAGGACAACAACAGCAACACTGCCACCCTAATACAGAAAAGCCATGAAAACGCTGCACTCATCTTCTCCCAAAAAACTCATGTTTGGTCTGCAATCATTTTTTAATGAGACATATCCCAGCTACAGATTATCCTGATTTGCACACAAGGAGGCGAGAAATAGTCTAGGTCATTGCATGAATCATCCATCCAAGGCTCTTGTTCTTCACATCTAATGATTTTGTCTTTTGCCCAACAATATGATGTAGTCCCTTGTTTGTGTCTTTTTGTGACTCTCCTGAATCTATATACAGACATCACAGTGAACCCATGGGCAAGGGACAGCAGTGGGAAGCAGTCTAGGGTTATTAATTACACCATTCCCATCAACAACCCACTAGGACCAAAATCAGCCCCAGCAGTGGAAACACAGGTAAGGCAGATATGTGCTTGTTTTATATAACATTCAGTGAAGTTATGTACTAAGAATGGGTTGGACAACCTGTGGATTGTCTTCACCTGGAACCTGCTATATTTTGGATATTTAACTATACTAAATTAATATCTGTCTCTTCATTGTCTGCCTTCGGGAGGAGGCACTGCATAGGTGGTCTGGAACCCCCAACCCCTTCGCTACAGTGATGGGAACCTACTTTTAAATTAATTTTGATTATTATACCACCATGTGGTGTATATGGAGGTGAAAGACACGACAAAGGGGTGAAGGAATTAACCCTCACCTACCCACTTAATCCCATGATGGAAGGTGTGTAATGTCTGTTGAAGCAATGCATTGCACATGCTTCTCTTCCGCAATGTGCTAAGTTTATTGTGGGCATAATAATATTAACCCTTTGAGTGCCAAAGCAATGCATTGTGTACCCCTCTGGCACTAAAAGGGTTTAGACGTAATGTAAGAAAGTTTTACTTCACTGAGAGGGTAGTAGATAAGTGGAATAGTCTACCAGCAGAAGTGGTAGAAGTTAATACAGTGACAGAATTTAAGCATGCATGGGATAGGCATAAGGCGGTCCTTAACGTAAGAAAAGACCAAGGACCAAAAAATGTTTGAGGTTGTGTTGTTTTTTTCAGTAGGAAAATGGGCAGACTAGATGGGCCGAATGGTTCTTATCTGCCGTCAAATTCTATGTTTCTATATATGGAGGTATTGTGATCCCCAGTCTTATCACTCATGTTATCACCCTGTACTTTGGGTTGCTGCAGGAAATATATAATATGGGAGCTATTCACCCCTCTTTTCCTTGAGGCTAGTTCTACACTGTCTCTCACTTTACTTTTGTCTCTATATTCCCTGTCTTTCCTCTCTTTCTTTATATCAGTTTCTACACTGAATGCCTATTTATCCTTTTCTCTTAGTCTATGGTGTCTAATGCAATCTCTCCTCATTTTCTCTATTTTCACTGAGGCAGTGTACTAAAGAGAACTGAAGCAGTTCTGTGGCAATTCATCTGCACCATAGGAAACTCCATAAACATTCCAATTGATTTAAATTGACCTTTTAACCCACTGAACGCCACAGTATCTGTCTCTCCTTTTTTTCTCTCACAGTATCTGTTCTCAGTGAGGCTGATGTACTACGAAAACATTGTGTAATTGTAAAGTTCTGCACTGGAGTCCTCTGTAGCACTCAAGGTTTTAAAAGCCCAATTTAAACCAATGGGAATTTGTATTTTTTGTGTATGGTGCTGTAGCTTTGCGCCAGAGTTGAACCGCTTGTCCATAATGCATCAGCCCCTTTGTGCATTCTTTGTTTCTCAACTTCCTCTCTGTGTCTCCCACAGAACCTGTACAGTCTGAAGGCATCGGCATGTGTTCTGGACACCCAAGTGGTAACTCAGGGCATCCCGTACCAGGATTATTTCTACACAGCTCATCGGTACTGCATCTCCAGTGTAGCCAAGAACAAGGCTCGGCTCCGGTACTTTACATTAGTGACCTCTTTTACCAACCTGCATGAATGTTAACGCAGAATGTCCTCCCATTCTGCCATCTTACCAGAGAACTAGACCACTTTCTATACATAACATTGCACAGTCATTCAGGCAGACCAGTGTCTCATGCCTAAGAGATTGTGGTCTGTGCCCATTAATTACACCAACCAGTCACAGACATATACAGACATATTTTTTAAGTTTTTGTGTGTGTTGTTACATAGTCATTGTACCAGCCTTCTCAAGCAACCATTCAGTGTCTGCTTGTGTTGCATATATTTAGATCAGGGCTGTCCAAGTTCAGTCCTCAAGGGCCACCAACAGGCCAGGATGTAAGGATTTCCCTGATTAAGCACAAGTGATTTAATCACTGGCTTATTCATTTTGACTGACTCACCTGTGCTTAATCAGGGAAATCCTTAAGTCCTGGCCTTTTGGTGGCCCTTGAGGAATGGATTTGGACATTTGTGCCTTAGATGATAGACTAGGGCACATTGAACTAAATGTGAGTACTGACATTTATCTAAGACATGGTGTATGCACTAAGAAAGGAGATCAATTCTGGGCGCAATAACATTTCTCCAAAATCCAAATGATTTAAAGGGGAATGTTCATATGTGAAAAAGTTTTGCCCATGGGCTGAAATTAATCCAACTACATTAGCCTTGGTATTTTTTTAAATTTTACCTACATACTATTTAAGCTATGGAAACCTAAAATGTGCCACTTCTGCGTTCCGCGGCACACTGTATGTGCGGCACAACAAAGCAGGACTTCCCACCTCCCTCCCAGCTGCCACAGGGAGCGCGGTCATGCTTCCCTTCCTAGTTGTATTTATGTGGGCTATCATTGCAGCAAGCTCCGTTTACCATGCTACTGAGCTTGCAAATTCAGTAGCATGGTAAATGGAGCTTGCTCTAATGATAGCCCACATAAATACAACTTCAAAGGGAAGCGTGAATGCACTCTCTGTGGCAGCTGGGAGGGAGGTGGGAAGTCCTGCTCTGTTGTGCTGCACATACAGTGTGCCGCAGAACGCGGAAGTGGCACATTTCAGGTCTCCATTAGTGGGACAGAGCAGACATCTTGGCGAAGAGTGATCTGTGCACCTGCTCTATCCATCCCTGTCTGTACCTAAAGGTATATTTCAACTCCACCTTTAGCAAATAACCTGTCAGTGTTACAGACAGGGACGGACAGCACAGGTGCACAGATCACTCTTCACCAAGATGTCTGCGCTGTCCCACTGATGTAAGTTGCATACAATGTTATGATTCCAACTCATGCTGGCACTTAATAAACATTATTACGCTATATCTATGAATCAGAAGCTACTAACAATTAACTGGAGATAACTTATTGTAACATGAAAGTTCCGCTTTAAGGGCATAATGAAAGGTATAATACATGAATATACAGCTATTCTTAGGTCTCACAATAATAATAACAAAAATAAACATATTAGGCCAGATGTTCAAAAGAAAAGTGGAAGAATTAGCAACCAACTGTGTGATAGGGGAAAATAAAAATTAAAAAAATCCCCATTGATTTAAATGAGGTCTACAAGAAATACACTGTAGACCTCTGTAGCATTCAAGGGGATAAATCACCATTTAAATCAATGGAGAGTTTCAGTTCTCTCCTGTAGTGCGTTTGGTTTACCACAGAGCTCCTAGATGAGAGTCACTGATCTAACTGGTTTCTGTGCTGGCCATCTGTTTTCTTTACATAACATTTAAGGCCTCAGCTGGTTCCAGGCATTTGTGGAGTAGAGACATCCTATATAATAATTCGCTAAAATGTTTGTAACTACACAGTCATGCTCAATAGAACCTGCTGTACGTGCTGCAGTCATGCACTGTAGAGACAGCCCGTGACGCAGCTGATATGGTGCAGGGTGCCCTGAAGTATCAGCAGCGGCGCGGGCAGTCTCTACTGTGCATGACTGCCCCACGACTGGCTGGCACTGTATCAGCCATGGCGTGGGCAGTCTGTACTGTGCATGACTGCCCCACGACCAGCTGGCACTGTATCAGCCGCGGCGCGGGCAGTCTCTACTGTGCATTACTGCCCCGCGACCAGCTGGCACTGTGGACCGTGGACACGGGCTCTTCAACTAGTTTTTCAATAAATAATTATTTTAATTTCACCCCTGTTATGTTGTTTTGCTGCAGAAGTGTTCCTTGTATCCATATTGTGCATATAGCTTACAGTGTTTGTGCATAACAAATTTGCCAGTGGATGGAAGCTGCCCACTGATCCCCAATATAGGAAACCTGTGCTGTTGAGTGGAGTATGTATGTTAGCCAAATGACAGAAGCACTGAAACCTGTTTTTCCTTAACCCTTTAAGTGTTGGAGAGGTGCGCTACACCTTGCAAAACATCCATCTTCTTTGTTGATAGTCTGTCAACTTTACCCCTTAATAACTGGACGATCGGCGTGGCGACTTAGTTAACCCTTTGAGTGCCAAGTGGGTACATTGTACGAGTTTGGACAGCTGTACCCGCTGTGCCAAGCTCGTACGATGTACCCACTAAAATGCGGTCACTGCATGAGCCGGTATAACCGGCATGCAGTGGCCGCATTTAAAAAAAAAAATAGCTGGGCAATCGTGGGGGGACATGAGGATCATGTCCCCCCTGTTATTGTTATTGATCTCCCAATAAAAGAAGAGGAGAAGCGCAGCTGAAGCGCAGCTTCTCCTCTTCCTTCTCTCCTACCCGAACTTCCGGGTAGGAGTGGGCGGGACCGGGGGAAGCCTCCCAACGTCATCAGTGACATGTCACTGATGACGTTGGGGAAGTTTCCCCGGTCCCATTCACTCCTACCGGTGGTAGGAGTGAAAGGCAGGAGAGCTTCTGCTCTCCTGCAGTCGCCAAATTGGTCTCCCAGCCTATCGGCTGGGAGATCAATTACTTGGGGGACACCAGGAGGGGTCCTGATGTCCCCCACGAGGTCTGAATATATTAAAAAAAAAATAAAAAAAAAACAAAACTAAAGCAATGTGCTGGAGACCCTTGTAGCACTCACAGGGTCATTTTTTTTTTTTTTTTTTTTTTTTTTTTAAAGACCTCATTGGGGGGATCAGGGGGAATCCTGATGCCCCTCAATGAGGTCTATTATTAAAAAAAAAAAAAAAAAAAATTTTAACCCTGTGTGTGCCACAGGGGGGGTCCAATGCACCCCCCCCTCCTGTGGCACACACAGGGCTTCTATCATTACTTTGTTACTAGAGATTGTTGGGGGGCCATCAGGATTGGTCCTGATGGCCCCCCAACAAGCTCTGATTACAAAGTAATAATAAAAAAAAAAATTAACCCTCTGAGTGCCAGAAGGGTCCAATGCATTGCTTTGCAATGCCCTGGAGACCCATGTGGCACTCACAGGGACATTTATTTTGATTCCTTTTTTTTTTTTTTTTTTAAGACCTCATTGGGGGAATCAGAGGGGTCCTGATACCCACCAATGAGGTCCATAATAAAAAAAAATGTAAAGAAAAAAAAATTAACCCTGTGTGTGCCACAAGGGGGGCCAATGCAGCCCCCCTTCTGCGGCACACACAGGGCATTTATCATTACTTCGTTATCAGAGATTGTTGGGGGCCATCATGATTGGTCCTGATGGCCCCCCAACAAGCTCTGATTACCAAGTAATGATAAAAAAAAAATTAACCCTCTGAGTGCCACAAGGATCCAGTGCATTGCTTTGCAATGCCCTGGAGACCCATGTGGCACTCACAGGGACATTTATTTTGATTCCTTTTATTTATTTTTTTTTTAAGACCTCATTGGGGGGAATCAGAGGGGTCCTGATACCCACCAATGAGGTCCATAATAAAAAAAATGTAAAGAAAAAAAAATTAACCCTGTGTGTGCCACAAGGGGGGCCAATGCAGCCCCCCTTCTGCGGCACACACAGGGCATTTATCATTACTTCGTTATCAGAGATTGTTGGGGGGCCATCATGATTGGTCCTGATGGCCCCCCAACAAGCTCTGATTACCAAGTAATGATAAAAAAAAAATTAACCCTCTGAGTGCCACAAGGATCCAGTGCATTGCTTTGCAATGCGCTGCAGACCCCTGTGGCACTCACAGGGTCACTCTGTTTGTGGACATATATATTTTTTTTACTAAGACCTCATTGGGGAGGGATCAGGGGGTCCTGATGCCCCTCAATGAGGTATATAATAAAAAAAAATTAAATCAAAAATTAACCATGTGTGTGCCACTGGGAGGGGGGGTTCAATGCAGACCCCCTTCCTGTGGTACACACAGGACTTTTTATCATTACTTTGTGATCAGAGCTTGTTTGGTGGCCATCTGAATACAAAGTAACGATAAAAAAAAATTAACCCTTTGTGTGCTGGACACCCCTGTGGCACATAAAGGATTTTTTCCCCCTTTATTTTTTATTTAGACCTCATTGTATGGGTTCTGATGCCCCCAACGAGGTCTACACAAAAATATTGGGGGAAAAAGCCCCAAAAAATGCACGTGCAACAGGAAGGGGGTCCAACGCAGTGCTTTGTATGAGGGGACATACAGTGCACAATGGTAGTCAGAGATCTCCCATACACACTATCAGACACTGCCCCACCATCACCACCATCCTTGCTCCTCTGCTCATACCCACACACACTGCCTAATCCCTCACCCTCTCACACATTTTGTTAGACTTGTAGTCACAGGTCCGCACATACACCGGCTGACGTCCTAGCTTCTTTCATCTGTTAGCCATAAAATCACACATACACTGTTTGTTTTCCCATTTCTGTTTCACTGGTAGCTACGCTCTTGTAGCGTAAATTGGTATGTGAACCCAGAGCAGTGGGGTACCATTTTTTTTTGGCTGGCAAGAAGTCCTCCTAGGAAATCCCACGCCATTGAACCATTTTAGTATCTTTGAAGTGACTGATGTGTAAAACAAATGTTTGTTTTTCTTTCCTGTAGCACCACAGTCTGGAAATAGTTGTTCCAAATAACTTAGGGGTACAAAGGCAAGTGACCCCTTATTAGATGCGGCAGGTTGTCTTCTTTCCAAAATGGTATGGTTTATCTACCTTTTCTTCAATTCTGAAGGTGTTATAGCCATTTTTATACAGGCAAGTCAGGTTTGAGAAAATGTTAGAAACATCAGAGGTTGTAGTAGGTGTAGTTTTCTACTTCTAGCACCCCCTAAGGTAGTTCAACTCATATCAATGGGGTGTCGTTTGACTCCTAAGAGCACTAGCAAACAAATGCAGTTGAAAATTCCATGGTTTTCACAGAGCTCCATACATTTAAAGGGGCAGAAATGTAAAAAAAAGCATTTTTTTTCATTAGCGCCACCTCCTGGAAGCATTTGTGCATACCAGCCTTTGGGTAAGAAGGCAAGTGACCCCTCATTAGATGCGGCAGGTTGTTTTCTTTTCAAAATGGCATTGTTTCTCTACCTTTCCTGCATATCTATTATGGTTATAACCATTTTAGTGCAAGCAGATAATTTAAAAAACAAAAGTGTCAGGTTTACGTTCGTGTTCCTAGCACCCACATATTGTATGTTAACCCACACAAATGGGCTACCATTTTTCTCATGATGGTAGCAAGTACTGAATATAGCAGGAAATGTTATGGTTTTCAAAGATTTTAGTATCTTTGAAGTGGTGGAAATGTAAAAAAACCTGTATTTATTCCCATAGCGCCACCTTTTGGAAATATTTGTGCACTTCAGCCCAGGGGGTAGAAAGGCAAGTGACCCCTCATTTGATGCGGGAGAATGTCTACTTTCCAAAATGGTATACCTTTTATACCTTTCCTTCATGTCTCTAACAGTTATGGACATTTTAGTACAAGCAGCCATTTTCGAAGAAGCAAACAGGTAGGTGTAGTTATGTGCTTCTGGCACCCCTAAGGTAGGTCGACTCATTCCAGTGGGGTGTCATTTTTCTCCTAAGAGCACTAGCTAATGAATACAGTTGGAAATACCATGGTTTGCACACATTTCAGTACATTTGAAGGGGCAGAAATGTAAGAAAATGCCTTTTTTTTTCATTAGCGCCACCTTCTGGAGGCATTTGTGCACTCCAGGCTTGGGGTAACAAGGCAAGTCACCCATCATTAGATGCGGCAGGGTGTCTTCTTTTCAAAATGGTATGGTTTGTGTACCCTTTCTTCACTTCTGTAGTTGTTATAACCATTTGTGTACAGACAAGTAATGTTTGAGAAAATGTTAGAAAAATGTGAAGTTGTAGTGGGTGTCGTTTTGCACTTCTAGCGCCCCCTGAGGTAGTTAAACTCGTACCAATGGGGTGTCATTTTTCTCCTAAGAGCACTAGCTAATGAATACAGTTGGAAATACCATGGTTTGCACATATTTCAGTACATTTGAAGGGGCAGAAATGTAAGAAAATGCCTTTTTTATTCATTAGCGCCACCTTCTGGAGGCATTTGTGCACTCCAGGCTTGGGGTAACAAGGCAAGTCACCCATCATTAGATGCGGCAGGGTGTCTTCTTTTCAAAATGGTACGGTGTGTGTACCCTTTCTTCACTTCTGTAGTTGTTATAACCATTTGTGTACAGACAAGTAATGTTTGAGAAAATGTTAGAAAAATTTGAAGTTGTAGTGGGTGTCGTTTTGCACTTCTAGCACCCCCTGAGGTAGTTAAACTCATACCAATGGGGTGTCATTTTTCTCCTAAGAGCACTAGCTAATGAATACAGTTGGAAATACCATGGTTTGCACACATTTCAGTACATTTGAAGGGGCAGAAATGTAAGAAAATGCCTTTTTTTTCATTAGCGCCACCTTCTGGAGGCATTTGTGCACTCCAGGCTTGGGGTAACAAGGCAAGTCACCCATCATTAGATGTGGCAGGGTGTCTTCTTTTCAAAATGGTATGGTTTGTGTACCCTTTCTTCACTTCTGTAGTTGTTGTAACCATTTGTGTACAGACAAGTAATGTTTGAGAAAATGTTAGAAAAATTTGAAGTTGTAGTGGGTGTCGTTTTGCACTTCTAGCGCCCCCTGAGGTAGTTAAACTCATACCAATGGGGTGTCATTTTTCTCCTAAGAGCACTAGCTAATGAATACAGTTGGAAATACCATGGTTTGCACACATTTCAGTACATTTGAAGGGGCAGAAAAGTAAGAAAATGCCTTTTTTTTTCATTAGCGCCACCTTCTGGAGACATTTGTGCACTCCAGGCTTGGGGTAACAAGGCAAGTCACCCATCATTAGATGCGGCAGGGTGTCTTCTTTTCAAAATGGTATGGTTTGTGTACCCTTTCTTCACTTCTGTATTTGTTATAACCATTTTTGTACAGACAGGTAATGTTTGAGAAAATGTTAGAAAAATTAGAGGTTGCAATAGGTGTAGTTTTGTACTTGTAGCGCCCCCTGAGGTAGGTGAACTCATACCAATGGGGTGTTATTTTTCTCCTAAGAGCACTAGCTAATGAATACGGTTGGAAATGCCATGGTTTTCACACATTTTAGTTCATTTGAAGGGGCAGAAATGTAAGAAAATGCCTTTTTTTTTCATTAGCGCCATCTTCTGGAGGCATTTGTGCACACCAGGCTTGGGGTAACAAGGAAAATCACCCCTCATTAGATGCAGCAGGTTGTCTACTTTCCAGAAATATATAGTTATTCCACTGTTTTAGGGTAGTTTTACCACAAAAACCCTAGAATGCGCATATTAGTTTATAAAGTTGAAAATGTCATTTTGCTCTGCTGGTGATTAGGGCTCTACGCTAGCCATGGACGTAGGTAAAACTATACAAATTTGGTATTTTTTTACTCGGGGGACTCGAGGCTTTTTCAAATAATTGAAACTTTTTCAATCAAGGTAAATGTTTTTGATACATAGTATGTGATTTTAGCAAAATGAGTAAATTTTCACTTTTTTTTGTCATTATGACATCATAGCTTTTTGCACGATGTAAAATTCTCTTCATGTAAGGTATCACAAGAAAGCTCAATTCGTTCTGAAAAAAACAATATAAACTTTTCCATATGTAACTAAAAATCCCCAGAGGAAATCAAGCCTAAACGGAAGGATAGCAAAAATGTTGAAAAAGTGTCTGGCCTGCAGGGTTCAGAAAATGGCCCGAGCCTCTGGCACTGAAGGGGTTAAGGACCGCAGAGCTTTTTTTTTTTTTTTTTTTTCCGGTTCCAGACTCCCCGAAAAGCGTGCAGCCGCGGGGGGAGCCCGGAACTCCATGACAGTCATAGTACGTCGTGGGTCGTTCAGTCACATCGATCCTTGACGTATTATGACCGTCAAGGGTCGTTAAGGGGTTAACTACTAGCTTGTCTGAGAAAGCTTATAGCAGCTGATGTACTAAGAACCATGACCATTTCTGGGATAAATCAAATGTAATATAGGGCCAAATAAAAAGTCTCATTGATTTAGAGAGGAATTTTAACCTTTTGAGTGCCAGAGGGGTACGCAATGCATTTAAATGCCCCTTTTAAATGAAAGGAAGTTTCAGGGAATTTTAGTTTTCCCCTATGTTGCAGTTAACTTTACTCAAAAACTTTTTCTTACTGAATTCACCTAAGGGGTTAAAAGTCCAATTTAAGATTTTTGGAATTTGAGGAAATGTTATTTGTTCCCAATGGTGCAGTTGGTTTGCTCCAGAATTACCCCAGTTCCTCTTAGTGCATCAGCCTTGTTGTCTGAGAAGCAAATCATTAAATCCGCCTGCCTAATGGATCATTATGTGCCCACTCCTTGCACCCACTTACCTGGGAGATGGCAGATCAGTGTTTTTGTGCCCACACACTGCTCCTGTCCCCACACCAGTCATTGATCATCCTCTGTGCCCCCACACTGTGCTGTACTCATGTATAACAGATACTGCAGCTCAGCCCCTGCACCATCCACTGCTTTTAGTCCTACAGATAACCGAGAAGCAGCTGTCATTTCCCTGACTGATCTGTTCTGTGAAGGTCCTTGTACGTTTTCTATCTACTACGTTCTGCCCTTACAAATAATCTAAATGCCTCTCTCTTCTATCTCTGTACTGAATTCTTCCTTCCATCCTCACTCTATCCTCTACATCTGCTTTCCACCTGGTCTTTATTTTATGCAGATATGGCCATTTATTTATCCATGTATTGATGCCATTTCTGGTTTCAATTAACCCTTTGAGTGCCAGATAGTTCATACCCCTCTAGCACTCAAAGGGTTAAACTAAATAGCTGCAGTTCTAGAGCACACCAGCTGCACTGAAGGAGGGAAATAACATTCCCGTTGATTTAAATTGGGGTTTTAACCTTTTTAATGCTAAATAAGTTCCCAAGTCAATGCAATACAGTGCATTGGAGACCTTTCTAACAATCAACTGGTTAAAAGCCCCACTTAAACCAATAGCAATTTGGGGAATTTTCACATCAGCCTTGTGTTGCTGTGCTACAGCTGGTTTGCTCCAGTATTGGAACTTGATGTATAAGGCCCATTGTTTAGGCTTCCTTCCCTATAACATTGTCTTTCTAATAGGCCATACTTTGTTACATTCTGTTTGGTTTCTATTGATCTCACTCCTGTCTGCCTCTCCTCTAGGGTTTCATCTGAGATCTGCTACAGGAAGCAGCCGTGGAGTTTGGTACGAGCCATCATAGAAAAGAACTCATGGAGTGGGATGGAGGAGCACTTCAGTCAGCTGGGTACGAGTGTGTGTGTGGGGGGGGGGTCATAAGGATTTTATTATCAATCATAACTAATTTCAAAGAACATTTATTTTTAGGGGGATGCAAGGAAATATAGGACATCAAAAGTGATAAAAGGTTGTAAGAGCCCTGCTTAAGAGATATCACAGTTACATATAAAGCAAAATAGTGAGAATGTGTATAGAACAGTGATTCACAACTTCAGTCCTCAAGGTGCATGAACAGGTGAGGTTTTAGAGATGTTCCTGCTTAAACAATAGTAGAGAGGTAGCCAGCCCTGGTCCTCATGTACTATCAACAGTGCATGTTTTCAGCATATCTCTGCATAAGCACAGGCAGATCATCAGTGGCTATGCCACTTTAATTGAGCCACCTATTCTCACCAAGAGACATCCTGCAAATTAGACCTGTGTTCTCCTCCATTAATAGATCAATCACAATGGCTGAGCCGCTGATTATCAGTCTGTGTTGAAGAAGGGAGTTCATGTCCATCAAATACCATGTATCTCTAGAAGTACTTTGTTTTTAGTACAAAAATGCATGCTTAGTGAGGCTAAAACCTAATAAAACCAAAAACAGGGATCTTGCTTTGAAATTAGAACCATTCACTTTTCAGTTCCAAGATCAATCTCCTGTTTGTTTATTTATTCAAATGATGACAATAATTGAACATTTCATTCTTAACCCTTAAGGACCAGCTGATCACGCATGTGGCCAGCACTTAAGGACCACAGACCATTTTTTATTTTTGAGCATAAGGTTCAGGACTCCCTGAACGGCGCTCAGCCGCGCTTTGAGCCCTGGATTCCATGATGGTCCTGGCACGTCATGGGTCCTTATGGCTCGCCAGCCCATGACGTGCCAGGACCGTCAAGGGTCATTAAGGGGTTAAGAACTCGTATAAGCAAATACGGGTCAAATGGCCATGCATCCCTGCCTACACATCCGTAAGAAATATAGGTTTATCTCATAATTTGAGTCTTGTGCATCTAAGATTTTTTGTTTAACAAATATTGGGAAGGAGCACCTGATAATGAAATGGATATGAACAATACGTTTCTATATGATAACCTTATAATCTGGTCTGAAGGTGTATTCTGAAAGCTGACTTTGAGAATCATTGGTTTAAAAAGTTGATAGAAAACAAAATTCTCTTTTTCCACATCTTGTTATATTCTCTTTTTTAATCTTCTTCTCCTTCTTCTCTTTGTTCTTCCAGCGGAGGCAATAGTGAAGTTGGAGCAGTGCTGCGCAGAAGAACTAGGAGGCAGAGAGAAACCATGTTTGCGGCGCAGGAAGCGCACATTGAGCTGGAAGTCTCATCATGGAGACCCACTCAATACTGCTTCTCCCCCACTGGATAATGAGAGGGGTACCCGCAACTCCAGAGTGTCAGGTGCAATTGGGGAAACAGTAATATGTCAGGGGAACAGTGATGATTTACTGGTTCCTACTTACTTACTTACTCTGCTTACTCCACAGGAAGCATTTCCTCCCAGCTCTCGCACCTCTCTGACAGAGGGTCCACATACAACATCCCTACTGCTTTGTTCATCATCAGTATAGTGTGAGTACTAAATACACCTACCTGTAACCCACCTTGAACATGGACATGGACAGGACTGACCATCAGATTACAGGCTGAAGATTATAATGCTCCCTCATTGATATAGTTGATTCCCAGTGTTGTAAACTTTAGTTTGGATGATTCTCAGAAGTTAATGTGCTGCTTTGAGTGATTCTTAGAGGCTCACATTTTTATCTTGATGATTTCCAATTACTTTTAGATTTTTGTGATTCTCTGTGGCGCCCACATTGGTATTGATGATTTGTATAGGCTTGCACATTAATCTGAGAGATTCTCTGAAGTTTACTATAATAATTTCAGTGACTGATTATTGGACAGTTGCATTTTACTAATGATGATTCTCAGAGGCATGCACACATTTTGTTGCTCCTCAGAGGCTTGAACATTAATTCTGGTGATTCTCAGAGACTTGAATTTTAATTTGGTCACTCCTAGAGGTTTATACTATGATCTGTTTATCAGTGGCTTGCTCTTTGATGTTGATGATTAACAGGAGCTTGCACTTTGACCAAGTAGCATTTCTTTCAGTGGCCCACTCTGATTCGGGTGATTTGCAGGGGCTTATTCCTTTGACTTGGGTGATTTTCAGAGGCTCACCCTTTTGGATGATTATTTGAGTTATGCATTTTGCTTTATGTGATTCTTGGACTCATCGTTTGAATGGGGTAATTCTTAGAGGCTTGTATTTTAAAATGGACTAGTCTTAGAGGCTCATATTTTGATTTGGATGATTCTAAAAGTTAGGACTTTTATTTGGGTGATTACCAGGGGCTGCATTAAGATTTTGATGATTTCCCCAGGTTCGCACTTTGATTTGTGTTATTTCCTAATGTTTTCCTTTTGATGTGGGTGATTTTCTGAGGCTAACTTGCTGATTTGGATCATTCTGAGAGCCTTACACTTTCATTGAGTTCTCACTTTGATTTGGGTGATTCTCAGACATTGATATTTTGATGTGAGTGATGCTCAGAAGCTTGAATACCAGTGTGAGTGATTCCCAGAGACTTGCATTTTGATTCTAGTTTTCACTTTGTTTGTGTAATTCTCAGGGAATGATACTTTGACTTGTGTTCAAACATACAGTCAGTTCAGATATCCTATATACTGTAATATTACGCTAAAACATGTGTAACAACGCAGTCATGCGCAGGAGAGACTGCTCACGCTGTGGCTGATACAGAGCTGGACGCTCTACTGCGCACGACTGCCCCGCAACCGGCTGCCAGTGGCACTGTGACCTATGTAACTGGCTCTTCAACTAGTATTTTAATATTTCTTCATTTCAATCTACAATACGTCCCAGGGATTTTTGAAATCTAATTAAACAGTGAAGCTGATGTACTAACAAGAATTGGAGTAAAACGTTTAGCCTTCTTTATAGGGGACGAATAAAAGTTGCCAAAATGAAAATTGCTTTTTATTGGACTTTTAACTCCTGTGAATGCCTCACAATGCATTGAAGACCTCTAGTATTGAAAGGGTAAAATAAATCAATAAATATGTATTTAACCCTTTGAGTACCAAAGAAGTATCCATTAGATACCTCTCTGGAACTCAAAGGGCTGAATTTAATTAATATTTTTAATTTATGTTCCCTTTGGTGCAGAAGGTTTGGTGCAACATCACTGAGCTTTTTCCTTAGTACATCAACCTTATTGTTGCACTAATATGTCTGTAAAGTTAACATTTTCTGTGCAAGTTGGGTATGGACTGCATTCTATAGGAACGCTTATAGGTTCTGGCAGGAAAAAGTTAACCTCTTGATTTCCAGAGTGGATTGCAAAGCAATCTGTTTGGCTCCCGTCTGGCAGTCAGGTTTTTAAATATATCTCAAGATAGAAAACTGGCCTTAGTGTTAAGTTTCCACTTCTAGTTTTAGACATACATTATTCTTTGTTCACTTTTTAGATCTCATGTGCTATGTATTGTGTGGTCCTTTTACCTGACATTGTCCTGTGCTTGTGACCCCATTGTCACCTGTCACCAGTCACTGGATCTCTCTCTCTGACCCACAACCTCTGAACCTTATCACCCCACAGCCTCCTGGCCCTCGTGGTCCTGAACATGATGCTTTTCTATCGTCTTTGGTCCCTGGAACACACAGCCCGGACATTCCAAACATGGCAGAGCTACGCCGTTTCACAAGGGTAAATAACTAGCACTATGTACCCTCCAGCCAAAGCACCATTTATGTATGACACGCAGGAGAATCAAGGCTGTGCTAGGCCACTGTATAGTGATACACACAAACAGCAGCTGTTCATTCCCTTTGTAAACTACAACTATCATACAAAAATGGAGTTAAAGCATTTGGGCCACCAGCAGTTTTAACCTTTTGAGTGCTAGAGGTGTACACGTCACAATGTGTTCGTACGCCTCTGACACTCAAAGGGTTAAAGGAAAATATATAAGAACAATGTGTATTTTAGAATTACATAATGTTTCAGCATCCACAGTTATACATATGTTCATTTTAGGGTTTGGCTTGGATAACGTTAGGTTTAGGGATAGTTTGGGTTAGGTTTTTTGGTTAAGTTTAAGATATTGTTACTTTTAGGGTTTGGGTAGGTTAGCGTTAGATTTAAGGCTTGTTGTAGGGCTTTGGGAACAGGTTTACTTTTTAGCATTTAGTTTAGGTTAGAATAAACTTTAGGGATAGTTTTAGGGTTTACATTAGGTTTGAGTTAAGAGAGTTTCTTTTAGCTATAGGATTCGTTTTGGGATTTGATTTTAAGGTATGTTTGGAGGTTAGGGTTAATTTTAGGGTTTGGGATAAGCAGTAGTAGTGAACCATGGTCCTCAAGAGCTACTAACAATGCAAGTTTTCAGGATATACTTGAATTAGTGCAGGTAGTCCAAATAAAGTGACTGAGCCACTGATTGGTGTACGTGAGCTCCAGCTGGGATACCCTGAAAACATGCACTGTTGGTAGCTCTAGAGAAGTAGGGTTTTCTACTCCCGAGTTAGAGTTAAGGTACCCATACACAGAACAATTTTGGTTGGAGCAGACCAGCAATCTGATTATTGAGCAATCAGATTACTGGTCCGTCCTGCCCATATGCAACAGACCAAAGCCATGCAATCTGAAATTTAATTGCCTGTTTATCTCATGGTTTTCCTCAGTATATTTTGGCCACAGTCTAATCTAATAGATTGACATTACTTCTGACAAACACTTACAATGTGAGTCATTTCTCTACAACAGATTAAATGGAACCCATGATTGCCCTGTGCATCTTGGGACACTGTGATGGGTTGTTTCATTCCCTGGGGAAGAATTCAAATAAATACAGGAGATGCAGTTCATGTTCCTGGTGTGTATAGACCATAATTAGATTTTGAACCCCCTTTTTTTCTAGGAGATTCCCACAGAGCTCTGCTGATTGGGCTGAGATACTAGAGCTGCAAAAGCGTTTCCACAGTGCAGAGGTGCAGAAATGGAAACAGACGCTCCGGGGTTCTGTACAGCTATTGGACGAGGTGAGCAGAACTGCATTATGGGAACTGATGTGTGCGCATGCAGAGTCAGAGTAGGGAAAATGCAATCACTGCCTGACACCACAGTAGATAAACAGTTTCATTGAGAGAGAGGTAAAGCACTGGGGATCTCTTTAGCAGTGAAGTAAATAATAATTTTTTAATGCTTTTATGTGATAGGTTGTATATTTTATGTGAGGGAAAAGTAGATGGAGCTAGGGTGAGGGTTATGTGAGGGTGTGGTCATGGGTGGAGCTAAGGGCACCTTGCATACCTTTGTTTACTAGGGGTGTCTCAGCTGTCATGATGATCTCTATTAAAGGGATAGTAATGTTTCTCAAAAAAAGCAGCCCCTATTAATGTTCATAGTATTTGAGCCATGGATAGGGTTGCCACCCAGCCGGTATTTTACCGGCAGGCCGGTAAAAAATTGGCTTCCTTCCAATGTTAAGTCTATGGAGGGAATGCCTTGGCCGGTATTTTTTTTAAGAAAAGGTGGCAACCCTAGCCATGGAGAGTGTTATTTCAATAGTAATTGAATTATAAAGTATCCCCCTCCCACCCCTTTTACTGTTGTAACACTGCTCACCTCAGAGCAGCAAGACTGTCCTGATTGATCGCAAAGAGGGACAATCTTCAGTGAGCATAAGGGAAAACCTGTTGGGGGCAAGGTTTTCCTTATGCTCACAGTAAGATGATTGTCCCTTACTGTGATCTGTCCAGTCAAGTGACCAGATGCCACATCAAAGGAGAGGCAGCTTACACAAGGTAAAAAGGGGCAGGAGGGGGATACTTTATTATTCAATTACTCTTGAACTATCCATGGCCCAAATACTATCAAGATTAATCGGAGCTGCTTTTTTGTGAAACATTAATATCCCTTTAAGTTTGCCCTTGTGTCTTTGTTCAAAGAGATCTTCAATCAGTCCTGGAAATCATGTTCACGGAGGCGTACATGACAGTTGCTGGCAGTTTTTTCAAACTGAGTGCATGAGCCTACTTAACACTTTTAGGAACAGAGTAGTGGGCATTACATTGAGGAGCAATGAGCTGTACATGTCTCTAATGTTTAAATTGTTAAGATTACTATGGGAAATAGGTGGAGTTTGTGTCTATGGTCTTGCCAGCGACTGTCATGTCTGCCTTCATGGACATCCAGGTCTGATTGCAAATGTTATCTCTAGAATCAAGGCACAAGGGTAGAATTCATAGGGACCATTAGAATATTTGGCCTTAACCCTTTGAGTGCCAGAGGGGTACGCAACGCATTGCAAAGCAATGCGTTGCGTACCCCTCTGGCACTGAAAGGGTTAATCCTTTGAGTGCCTCTGGCACTCAAAGGGCTAATAATTTAAATGGGGGTTATTATTAGGAGGTGTTAGTTATCCTTTAATAAAACAAACTGAAGCAATTCTGGAGCAAGCCTTCTGCACCTTAGGGAATATTAAAGCCTTGAATGGTAGAGGTCTCCAAAACATTGAAATGCAAAGAGGTGAAGACCTTTATAGAGCCAAAAGGGGTTAAATCCTCTTTAATTCAATGGGAATTTTTATTTGCCCTGTTTTTCTTTTGCTGTTTTGTGTTATTGACTAAAAGCCGTGTTCAGAAGAAAAGTGGAGGCGTTCTGGGGCAAACCATTTGCAATATAGGAGAGAACAAAAAAATTCTCATTTAGTTAAATGGGGATTTTAACCCCCTGAATGCTAACGAGGTCTCCAACACATTGCAAAGCGGTGTGTTGGAGACCTCTATAGCATTAACGGGGTTAAAAACCCCATTTAAATCAATGGGAATGTTTGAAATTTTTAGTTTTTCCCCATAGTACAAATGCCCCAGAACGCCTCCACTTTTCTTTTGAACATACGGCCCAAACCCTTTGAGTGCCAGAGTTGGGTTTTTCTCTGGCACTCAAGGGGTTAAGGGTATTTTCATTGCCAGTCAACAGTAGAAGGGGCTGGGGGAGGAGGTCATACGAGGAATAGGGTGTGGCCAAGGGTAGGGCTAAGGACACATGAAATGAGAGATAGTGTCTGGGACATGGACATTGGATATGTTCTGGCCACACCCAGAACTCAATACTGCGACAGCAGCCAGAGCAGGTGAGATACCTCTCACAATTAGGTGTCTCTTACTGTGCTTAATGGGAACATGGACATGGATTCAGCAGTAGATTTTCAGAGCGTAGTTACAGTAAATTACTCTTTTCTTTATCTCTTGTCTTCTCTCTCTCCTGCAGATGAGAATGTCCCTGCAGAGACTGCAGCAGGGAGTCCTGGTGACGGATTCCAGCACAGAACCTCAGGAAGAAGATGCCCTGTCTTGACCTATAACCCCTAGAAACTTATCCTTTGGGACATTTCATTAAGGATCAGCACAGGGGAAGACTCCACATCACAATTAGGATCAGCAAGCGGACTTTCAACCAGCCTAGACCGCAGCTATCTTAGATTTGTACATATTAATATCCTGCAGGGAATAGAGTGCTGGGAACTAACACCCTGTAGGGACACAATTCAATCAAACACATACCCTGCTGGTATTAGAGTGCTGGATACTGAATACTGCGCACCCGCACTAGAAGTTGTGAAGTGTGGTGTGCAGAGGATGAGCTCTCTCGAGATGAGAGAACAGGGAGCAAGCACTCTCAGGGTAAGAGTGCAGAGAGTGAGCCCACTTGGGGTGAGACTGCAGAGTGTGAGCGCTCTCTTGATAAGAGTGCAGAGTGAGCTGTGTTAGGTAAGAGTGCAAACATTGACTGCTCTTGGCGAGAGCACTGATCGTTTTTTCTGGGTTGAGCGTCCACATCAATTAGGAGGAAGCGAGTGCTGGATACTGAGCCCTACTAAGGAATACAATGCCAGTACACTGAACCTGTGGCTTACAAGTCGATAAAACCCCTCCTCCCGTTTCCTATCAGTCCTTTCCCCTAATTATTCCCAAAATATCTGTTAAAGACTCTGCCATTGTGCTGATAGCAGTTTTGGATTTGCGACTGTGTTGAGCCGTAATAATGGGGCTCAGGGTTTACCCATAGTCCAGGGGTCCAAGGTTACTCATAATATGGGGCTCAGTGTTATCTATAATATTAAGCTCTGGAGTTACATTTGTTTTTGGGTTTCAGGATTACCCATAACTTGAGCCTATGGGGATACCCATAATATTAGGCTTGTGGGTTACCCATAATTTAGAGTTCTAAAGTTAACTAAAATCCAGAGCTTTGAGGTTACGCAAATAAGGGGTTCTGGGAATTTTGCAGAACACTTACATAATACAGAGGTGAGGAATACCCATAATATTGGACTCAGAGACCCCCCCCAAAGGGAAGAGCCATAAAATTAAGGTTGCACAAACTAAATGAATTGAACCCTGCAGAGATTTTACAGAAAGGCCACGGAGACCTGTAGAAATGAACCTAGTTATGTTTTATTTATAGAGAGCACTTACTGTATTTATTTTGAGCGCTTGCCCAGTCCATTGTGCTTGCTTAGTGCTGGTTAGAGGCACAGTTTGCTTCCTGTTTTGACAAAACAAATACAACAAATAGGAGCAGGTGAATGTATAATGTAGAATTTTAGTTATTTATTTATTATTTTATTTTGATCAGATTGCCCCCTTTGCTCACATAAGGGACCATTTTCACCATTAATATTTATCCTGCAGTGCGCTCCAAACCTCTCTAGTGAGATCTTATTTATATGTTTTCTGGTTTGCTGTCCGCTCCTTCTTGGGGCAGCATGGGGGCAGAGACACATTCAGCAAATCAGGGATGGAGATTTTTACAGGCGCTCCCCCGCCCCACTCCTGTGAAAATCACAGCAGCAAGACTCACCTCTGCAGCAGACTACCAGTTTTCTGAGGCGCACGATGTGCCCAATCATGGACAACTCTGTGTACCATTTGCTAGTTGTTAATATAAAGATTGCAAAATATTGCAGTTTAAAGGGGAACTATACCTAGATTAAGTATTGACTCTTCATTTGTTTAACAGAAGTACCTACCTAAGTAGGAGTCTTTTACAGCAGTCTGCAGACCTCCATATGACAATGCTCTACTGAAAGACTGCAGCATTTCACAGTTTGACTCTCCTTTTGTTCCAATTTTTTGCAGGGCAATGGGGGTGGGGTAGTGACTAGCTTTTCTGTGGATAAGGCGCATTGCAAAATTTAGCTCCAAAGTGAGTTGTAGCTGGGCAATGAAAAAAATATACTTATGTGTGTGTACAAGACATTTGTTTGAAGAGCTCCTACTTGGTTAAGTTCTTCTGTTAAACACATTAAGAACCTAGTATTTCTACAGATGCCATTTATCTGTAAAGACGAAGTAACACCTCCTAAGAAGAACCATCTAGTTACTTTGTTATGGCCAGGTAATCCTATGGCCCTGATTAAATTTGCCCCTGTCCAGTCTCCAATAAATCCTTGCAATAAAGTCCATGGAGGTAGACATGACCGCAGCTGGAAGTTTTTTTAAACAGAATCAAGCAGAGTGCATTAGACTTTCAGCAGTGGGAGTATTTTTGTTTTACTCAGCGGATAAAATCTGCAACATATTTGTTTTTACATCTTAAATATTACTATCCATTTACTATCCATTTAACCCTTTAAAGACCAGAAGGGTACAACGTGCACACCACTCTGGTCCTTAAAGGGTTAAAATTACCATTTACAACAGGTAGAGTTTGTGTCCTGTAGTCCTGTTAGAAACTGTAATGTCCAACTTTATGGACATAGCATCCAGGACTGTTTGATAATGTTATATTTTTAATCAAAGAGCAAGTGACAAATTCAGAGGGGACATTATGATTTTCTGGCCATGATATTGTAAGTCTGGGGTCTAGTGAGATAGCTCAGTTGGTTAATGGACCACTTCTATGATCTGTTCAAACCTCAGGGTCTCTGGTTCTAGTCTAGTCACCTCAGCATTTATCCTGTAGTAGATACGAGTACCCAGGACATTAAAATGAGACACATCTCAGTGTATCCTTCTTCGTAAAATACTTTCATAAAATTGTTAGGGGATGTTACTTCTCGTTTCACCTTTTTCTGTTTGATAATTTAACGTTATAATTTTATTGATCTGAATTCCCCAACTCACTTTTAGAAGACTGCAAACCAATCAGACAGTTCATTTATTTCACAAGAAGATGCTGATTACAACAAAGTTAATATCATTCCTGTCAGAGGCCTGTACAGTAACCTCACCACTGCCATACATACTGCTGTCAGGCTCAGCAGACCAACAGAGCATCATTTCACTGCCAGAAACCCAAAGCCTCTTTGTATTAGTATTGTATTGGATAATATAGAAAAATGGGCTGGTCCCATTAGCAATGAATATTGACACTCATAATATACCTCACATAAGTCTTGATTCAGTGTCACTGTACATATCAGATAACAGATTTAATTGGATAAGGCTGATGGGCTGACCCTCCCTCTTTGCTACTATGTTTAACTCCTTGTATACTAGAATGGTCTCCAATATATTACAGAGCAATGCATTGGACACCAAGGGGTTAAACTCACCTAAAACGTCATCCAATCTAGGGTGCATATTTGTCATCTGCACTAAAAAATGCCTATACTGGATATTAGCCAAAACGCATAGATGGCTTAGATTGGAGATATCGATATTTAATGTAACCCCCACTGCTTCTGATAATATCACTCCCCTGTACCTAGCACTGTATGCATTGTAGCTGACATACTTACAGTACCATGCCAAGAGGGGAAAGGACTTCACTATAAGAGGGGGTGGGGTATGAAAAGAAACCAATAACCCTTAATGCATTGCAAAGTAATGCATTGCACACCCGTAAAGCACTCAGATGGTTAACCCTTTGAGTGCCAGAGCGGTACGCCAAAGCAATACGCTGCGTACCCCTCAGGAACTCAAAGGGTTAAAGGGATAGTAAAGTCTTAATTATATAAAAAGTAATATTGTAGACCATAAAATAAGAAATCCATTGATGCAATTCCTATCTCTCAAACCTTTATGTAAGCTGACAGCAGGAGTTCCTGGTCCGTGGAAAGACAAGTGGCTCTTCAGCAGAGCCAAAATAGTACAATTTAAAAAGAAATACTTAACTGGAATGGTCTACAAAGTGTGCTTGGTTTGCAAGCACACTTTTTAGACCGTTCCAAAGAAGTACTTCTTTTTAAATCTCGCTATTGCAGCTCTGCCGAAGAGCCTCCTCATGTCGGCCAACACAGATCTCCTTCTGTCAGTTTTACAGCTGACATCGGGGGGGGGGGGGACTTTAGAAAGCTTATCGATAGGAATTGCATCAATGGATTTCTTATTTTATGGTCTACAATATTACTTTTTATATAATTAAGATATTACTATCCCTTTAAGGGCCTCATATACAGTAGAAAAGAGGAGCAATCCTGGAGCAAACCAATGGAACTTCAGAGGACAAATGAGACTTCCCATTAATTTAAGTAAGACTTCAACCGATTGCTAGAGACACCCCCTGTACATCGCACAGACCTTTCTAGCATTCATTGGATTAAAAGCCCCGTTTAAATCAAAGGGGATTTCTGTGGTGCATTTTTCTCCCCTGTGATGCAGTATATTTGCACCAGAAATGCTGTTTTTTTTCCTTTCATGCATAAGACCCTAAGGTACTTATTTATAAAAGCAAACTGGGGTTAATCTGGAGTAAACCAACTGCACCACAGGGGAAAAATAAAAATTCTTGTTAAAGGGATAGTAATACCTAAAATATAAAAAAATATGTTGTAGGGTTTATCCCCCTGCGTAAAACAAGAGTACTCCCACTGCTGAAAGATGTTTCATTCAAAAGTTATTAATTTTCAAAGTTGAATTTTTTAGGTGCAATATCACAGTGGCCTGAAATTTTACAGTGGCGCTGTTGCTACACCATCCTATGGAGATTTATGGTCCTGAGACCAGAGCTGTCCATAGGATGGTGTAGCAACAGCGCCACTGTACAATTTCAGGCCACTGTGATATTGCACCTAAAAAATTCAAATTTGAAAATTAATAACTTTTGAATGAAACATCTTTCAGCAGTGGGAGTACTCTTGTTTTACTCAGGGGGATAAACCCTACAACATATTTTTTTTTACATTTTAGGTATTACTATCCCTTTAAATTAAACTGGCCTTTAATCCCTTGAATGCTTGAGAGGTCTCCAATGCATTTCTTGCTAGCATTGCTAGGGGTTAAAAAGCTCTATTCGAATTTGAGAATTTAGAAATGTTTATTTGTCCATCCAGAATAACTCCAGTTTGTTTTTGTAAATATGGACCACAGAACCTTAATTATCAAGCTAGATAGAAGTGGGTCTGGAAGGAACCAGCTGCACCATTGGGGACAAATAAAAATTTCCCTGGATGGGAAACTGCTGAATCTTCATATCCCCACATATGTACAGCTGGTTGGCTTTCAAGTTTCACCCCATTTAGCTTGAGAAATAGGACCCTTAACCCTTTGAGTACCAGAGGGCTGTGCAATGCATTGTAAAGCAATGCGTTGCACAGCCCTCTGGCTCTCAGAGGGTTAATATCTTTAAAGTAAAGCAATTGCTGGTATTTGTGCTACTTTACAATATATCTAGCTTTTACTGTGGATCTAAAATAAGCAACTATTTAATTGGAGTGATGGTGTCACCTTAAGCAGGATGGGAAAGTTACAGTGCTATTATATTATACCAGACCTGATATTATCAGACTGTCACAGCACAGCTACAAGCTACATGCCAAGACCTGATGACTCTGCATTTAAAGTGACCCAGTCACCCCCAAAAATGTTGATTATTTTGAATCTTCATTAAAAACTGACCATACCTTACACTAACTCAATGGTAGGCAAACTTTGACTTTCCAACTGTTAGTAACTACAGGTCCCATCATACACAACCAGTCTTTGGCTGGCTGGGGATATGGGGAGTTTTAGTTCTCAAAAGGATGGTGGGAGATGTAGCACTGGGCATCTGGAGACCCAAAGGTTGCTTGCCACTACACTAACGTAAATGCTAACAAATGCTTAGTTATGAAGATATTTAAAGAGATAGTACATCGTAATATGTACAAAAAATATATATTGCACAGTTTATCCTCATGAGAAAAACAAGACTGTTCCCTCTGCTGAGAGATGTTTTATTTAAAAGTTATTGCGGCTAAGACTTGAAATGTTACAAAGGGGCTGTTGCAATAGCAGCCTATGGTGGTTTACTGTCACTGACCGTAGCTATAGATTACTGTAGAAAAGGCACCACCATGAAATCTCAGGTCAAATAAGTACTTCACCCCACAAAAATACAAGTTTAAATGCAATAACTTTTCATTGAAACAAACCCTGGCAGTTGGACTGGACTTGTTTTACTATTCAGGATATCTCTGTAATATATATATATTTCCATACTAAGCATTACTGCCACTGTAACCCTTTGAGTGCCAGAGGGGTACGCAACGCATTGCAATGCGTTGCGTACCCCTCTGGCACACAAAGGGTTTAATGTTTTTATTTTTCCCTTATGGTGATGTCAGTTCCCCTCTCTAAAAAACACTGTAGGTGAATAAGATACTTTGCACAATGTGTTCTAAGAGGGTGGACACAGACCTACTTCCTGACTCAAATAGGAGCTACAGTAGCCATTGTCCAATTGCTGCTTTACACATTAACTCAGGGCCTGGCAGTCATTTTCTCATATTCAACCACTTGGGGTCAGTTACCTAAACAGTAGTCAATGGGAGTCATCATTCTAGTATTTAGAGCTCTGTGGTGTGAGACTTTGAGGAAAACAGTATTAAAATATTTAATATGTTTATTTAAATCTAGGCAGTTTATACCATTTTGGCTAGTGTAATGTGCAGATACCTTTTAATATACATTAACCTCTTGAATGCCAGAAGTCTCCAAGAAATTGCTTTGTTATGCATTACTGATGTTTCTAGCATTCAAGGGGTTAACAATCTGCAAATATGTTAGGGCTGACTGGTTCATTTTAACTTTGGTCAAGACCTCTTTGTAAAATTCTGACTACAGAGAGAGTTTAAACTCCCTGTGTATATCATTAGCATGCCAATTCATTAACCCATTTGCTGCTGCAGTGTCCATTGAAGACATTTCTTTGCTTACCGATGATAGAGGTGTTTTTGTTGTGATTTTTTTTGCAATAATATGTCCCCTTTGGCATTACAAATTGTCAGAAAAGGCTCAAGTATAGTATGCAGGAGATGAATTCCCCAGCCCCTTCACACACTGTATTAAGTTATTTTGCACAAATCAATGTACTGTCACTTTAAAAGGTGTTACTATGAATAAAGCTAGAGGGTGCGTCTTTAATATGGAGGGGCTGGAGGTAATGGGGTGTAGTCTGATACCTGATTTTAGATACATTGTCTTAGATATGCACAATCAAACTGTATGAGCGCCAAAGGGGTGTCCAGCAAATTTCTTCACTATGTGCTGGGCACCTTTTTGGTATCCATTGGGTAAAATGGATCTGGCAAGGGAACTGTAGGTCTCCTGTGGCTTTGAAATTATTAATGTGGCTTCAGATCATTGTTTAATGTCTGTCTGTAATTACAGTAAAAGATTTGTTGGGTCTGGCAGTTGACAAGCACAGAACAATCCCTGGGGTCCTTATTTGCTCATTTGATTTTATGAACAGGTGAGCAGAGCAATTGCAGTAGAGGGATTCACTTCTTCAAGGAGCACTAATGCTAAAGTAAAAATTGTTCTTATACAAAACAGCATGTTGTGACATTGGTAGAGCTTACCTTAAAGGGCAACAGTATCACTGGCAGGATTTCTCCCCTGGGATCAGACCTGATAATGAGTCCTGGGATACATTGTAAGCCCCAGTGACTAAATGTGGGTCTGGAAAGAAACCCCTGGGGTCCCTTGTTGGTCCCAGGTGAAAAGACTGGTCTCAGATTTTGTGTCCTGTCCTACATAATGTTGTCCCCATAGGCTTCAAAGCTGCAGACCTGTGTCATATGTTCAAAAGAAAAGTGGAGGCATTCTGGGAAAACCCATTTGCACTATAAGGGAAAACTAAACATTCCCACTGGGGCTATGGGCAGCTCAGGTTAGTGAATATTTTGGTTTTTTTTTTATAGATAGCATTAGCAACAATGCCTCCATGGAAAGTCCACAAAAAACAATGTCCCCATATTCTCACAAGATTGCCTATTGTGCACTGTAATAACTTTTGAATTAAGCATGTCTCAAATTTTGGAGCTTCTTTATTTGACTTAACATAAAAAGTACTACAGTATGTACATTTGTAATAATCAGCCTTGTCATCCCTTTGTATTATATGATATTGCAATTGCTGTTTTTCAGCAGGTTGGGGAAAACAATATTCTTCTCCATGAATCACTTCCTGGTCAGTATACTGTTCAGTAGTATTAGAAAGAACAAGTGGGGAGTGCAAGAAAACATACTTCCCATTACTTGCTGAGAAACAGCACATTCAATAGGACATATTCAAGTATAATAATGCATAGAACTTGTGGCATATACTATAAATCTGGGAATGTCACATCATAATCTTTCCTATGGTAGAAAGCTGTATTTTATCATTGGTGTATGGACAGAGAATGCTCATATCTGTATGCTCTTCCCTCTTTATATGGGTCCTCTGTATTACCAATAAGAGTGACCAGCCAGTGATCTCTCACTGGGACCGTGTTTAGGAACGGGTTGAGACAGTTACATTTCCATTAGATTTCATTGTAATTCAGAGTTAGGGAGGGAGGCTAAACTTTGGGCTGCATCCTGTATCCAGAAATTGAAATAATCTAATCTAAACTTGTAAACAAGGCAGGAATAGTCAAATCCATACAACCACTTCTCTGTCAGCAGCAATGACTGCCCTCAGGCCTCTGCCTTGATGCAAGTTTAATACAGGAGGATATTAGAGGGGAATTTACCATAGAAATAAGTGACTCAACTTGTGTAACAGAAAGACCAACCAAGTTAGGCTTCCTTCATACTGCAGTCAGGTCTATCTATGTACTTTGATCTGTTTTAGCCTATAACTGGACAGTGGCATTTCTCTATGAAAGTGCATACTGTGTGCAAATGACTAATGAGACCCATTTACTAAGAACTGCATTAACTCTGGAGCAAACCTACTGCAACACCAGAAACAAACAAAAAACAAAGATTTCCATTGATTTAAGTGGGTCTTTTAACCCTGTGAATGCTAGACAGGTCCCTAGTGCATTACTTATCAATCTCCTACAGACCTCTATAGTAATCAAGGATGTTAAAACCTTGATGGGGATTTGGAGACTTTTTCTTCAGATGGTTTGCTCCAAGCTATGTACAGTTCTTCTTACTACACCATCACCAGTGAATTGGGTTTTCCTTTATAGGATCACTCATCTACAGCCTATTGTATGTTGTGCAGAGGTGTGAACTAAAGGCAGGCTAAAATGGGGATAAGGAAATAGAGGCAAGTGCAGATGTAATGCACAGAATATAGGAATAATGTGAGCAGTCTCCCCTTTAATGCAGGATGCTTATATACAAGGTTTTATAAGCAGGGCTCTACTGGTTCCTATGCAGTCCTGCAGAATTACATTTTCATAAGCACCCTGCATTAAAATATGGGAAATAAATGTGAAATAAAAAAAAATTATGTAAAGGACAAAATCAATTTTGTAACAGAGAAAACCCTATGTTATGCTACAAGAGCAATTCTATGAGAAGATGATGTATTCTGTGTCACAACATCAGTTTAAATAATTATGCAGAAAGAACTAAATATAAGGTTGCCACTCAGCACCCACATTAAAGGTGAGTTCTTCTCACCTTATGTATGAAGATCATCTACCTAGGTAAGTCTTTCTATTAACCCTTGGAGTGCCAGAGAGGCTGTCTGGCACTCAAAGGTTAAACACATTCAAGGCATACTAAAGCCTCTTAACAAAAAAAAAAAAACTCCACTTAATTTAAAGCGGAACTACCACGATAGCTAAATCCACCTTACAATACTTAGGCAGGTGGCAACTAGCTTAATAATAGTTATTTTACCTCTCAAAAGTGCCTGCAGGCGTGCAGACAAGATGTTTGCTCTGATGCCTGGCTTCTGGCCTTGGAAGCTTAAGGATTACTTTACAAGGGGGTACTATTAAGCTAGTCGCCACCTGCCTTAGTATTGCAGAGCGACTTTAGCTAATGTGGTAGTTCCGCTTTAATCTAGACACAAACTCTAAATGACCCCTATGATTCAGTTCTCTGTGGATTGATACACTGTATAGCAGTGGATATCATGTCCATGGAGAAGGACATGTTACATGTATGCAGGACTCCAAGATTCCAAACTCCTCCCAATTAGGAAGATTTCAGTGAAATTAGTTTGGGATGCAGGAATCCTGTAACAATGACTCATGTCTGCCTCTGTATACATGATATTACATACTAAATAAAGATTAAGTTGGAGAACCAAAATACATATACTTGATTCATAATAGGATTTTCAGCACTGATTAGGATAACAGGGGATTTATTATTAAAATGTGTTAGTGCTCCTTTAAGAGAAAGTTATTACACGATTACTATAGGTAAGATTTCCCTTTAATACTAAACTATTTCTGTGGAGGAAACCCTGCTTGGCCAACCACCATTACCGCTACTACCAAAGTGTGCAACCTCAACCCCATTGTACTACATCAGTGAAGAGGACATTGAGTTTTGCTGCAGAACATAATTGTTTGAGCCCCCACCAGTGGAGGGGTTAGATCAGGGCTGGGCAAGGTGAGGCCTTACAGCTGTTGTTGGACTGCTATGTCCATCATTCTGTGGCAGCTGCTGACTGTCAGAGGATGATATGACTTGTAATCCAGCAAAAGCTGGAGGGCCTCATGTTGCCCACCCCTGGGTTAGACAGACTTGAAGAGAATGTTTGTGTGAATGTGTGTCCACCGCTAATATTTATTAAAGTGATCTACAAACTATGTCCTGTCCTACAGTGTGTCTTCATTTGCCATTGTCCGCTCAGAGTTGCTTGCTGGGCACTGTGTGTGAGTCACATGCAGCATCTTGCATGGCTCTTTCTCTGTCATTCAATACAGGTTACTGGTAACTTTGGTAAGCAATCCGCCCCTTTAATTGTAGGCAGGAACAATTCTAGAATTGTATGCAGGGGGTGGAGCCTACCTTCCCTCCTTGGCTGCAGCTAGCCAACCAGCTCAAGAAAGATTTGTTCCTTGGTGAAGACACAGGCAAGAGAAGAGTTCTGCTATAGTTTAAAAAAAAAAAAAATTCTGTTAAAAATTGAATACCACCATTAGGCAGATTACCATAAATGACAATGCCCTTAGATGTGGCTAGCTCAGTGGCCAGGTGCTTTTTGTGGACCTTAAGCCCTGGGAGGAAAATCTTGGCTACAAGTTCTTTCCTCAGGAGTTGCCCACCGAGGCTTCTCCTTAATATATGGTAGTCTGAAGACAGAAGATCTGCAGGAAAGGTGAGCCCTTTGAGTGCTGCAGGTCCACATGTCCCACAGTGCCACTCCACACAGGGGTTTACCTTTGGAGTTCCTATTGCACACTCCTGCACTCATTGGGTCTATCTGTATGCCTGTTGGGTGTTTTGGAGCAGATTTATGCGGTACTTTAACCATTTAGCTGCTGGTTTTGCATCTTTTGGAGGGTTTTCTGACACTTTTCCAACTGGTTTAGTGTTTTTTGAGTATCCTAACATGTTCTAATGACGCTTCATGCATTTTTATTTTGCTGTTTAAATTTTGTAAACTTTGAGTTCCGCATAGGCGCCATTGCTCCATTCACTCCTATGGGACTGTACAGTTTAGGACATATCTCTGCAACCGCTTAACCTAGCGACTTAAGAGATGGCTCATTTTTCTTGTCTGCCCTTGCGCTATCATCCAGTTCATGTTTCCAGTGTGATAGGGGGTTCAGGGGACTTTGGGCACTGTTTGGGTACTTTTTCTGGGAAAACTACATTTCCCATGAGAGCTTGTTTCTGATTGGCTCCCGCCGCGGCAGCCATTTACTGCCATTTCCAGAACGAATATCCTACGCAGGGGTTGGACTCTCCTTCTCTCCTCTGCTGATTAACCCTTCACCTGCCAGATAAGTCTATTTTAGCGATTTCTGGGGTGAAACCTTAATCCTACACACTGTACTTGGGTGATTTCTTATACTGTAAGGTTATTTGACAATGTGAGAATGTCTATACCATTGGAGCTTGGGGCCAGACCTAAGTCTAAGGATGCTGGGGTCTCTGTATCCCCTGTTGCGCATTGCTTTTCCTTTATTCAGAGTTACCTAGAAAATTCTCAGGTCATTTATGCCCAGCATGTTCTGATGTCCCTGAGAGTCTCCCAGGGACCTCCAGCCATGCATTAGAGCCAGTTTGGGTGCAAGAGTTCATGTCTGCTACCAGGGACCTTAGGTCTATACTGCAACTCTTTCAATCCCAGTTACAGGGGGACTTCCATTCCTGGCAGACCCCCTCCTCAGTCAAGTTTTCCCTGCCAAAACCTCAGGGAGTACCTGACGTATAAGATTCCTCTGAGGAGGAACTGCTGGTGGATTCAGATGTTGAGGAATAATCTGCTGTGGGCTCCTCTCAGTTTTTTGTGGATCCTTTTGAGGCTGATCCTGAGCCCTTGGCTGAGGGCCTGATCAGGACTGTTTTGCATACCCTTAGTATGCAAAACATTCCCTTAGTTCAGGAGGTTCCTTCTGATCCCTCTGATGTGTTTCAGGAGCCTTAAAAGCCCCTTACTTGCTTTCCACCTAACCCCACTCTTGACCACCTTGTGTCTGAAGAGTAGAAATCTCCAGACAACAAACCTTCTGTGTCCATGAAAATTACCAAGCTTTATCCCTTCTCTGAGGCAATGCTTGCTCAGTGGGTTCATCCTTCCAAAGTGGATGCTCGTATCTCCAGGCTATCTATGTCTTCTGCCTTGCCAGTTTCTGATGCGTCCTCTCTGAAAGACTGGACTGACAAGAAACTTGAGGTCTCCCTCAAGTCCATTTTTGCCACTGCTGGTACTGCCATGCGATCAGCATTCGCTGCAGCATGGGTGAACCGGGCCATTGCGGTCTGGACTGGACAGCACACCCTGGCTGTCCGTCAGGGTGCTCCTACTTTGGATATGTTACGCCATCTTGCCAACATTTCTGAGTCACAGCACTATCTATCTGCTGCCTTATTTGATACCATCCACTTAGTGGCTAGTGTTTCCACCATGTCTGTGGTTGCCAGACGGGCTCTTTGGCTCAAGATCTGGTCTGATGACACTGCTTCCAAGAAAGTATTGTTCTCCTTACTTCTTTGTTTGGGCCAGATCTTAAAAATCTGATCAGTGAGGCCACAGGGGGTAAGAGTACACTTCTACCCTTGGTCCCCAGGAAGAAAACACCGCTTAAGAGTAATCGGTATTTCACTGTCGTCCAATACAGGTCACTGGTACTTCTGGGAGGCGATTCGCCCCTTATAGGCAGGAACAATTATGCAAATGATTGCAGGGGCAGAGCCTCCCCTCCTACTTAAGCCACCTTCAGGCCAGAGCCACTAGATTGATTTGTTCCTGGGTGCTGTGCACACCAGGTAGAGAACATCTATGCATTCAACTTAGTCTTTTGTTATTTTTTATTCAAATATGGAATACCACCATTAGGAGGGTGACCATGGCTGTGAATTGCCCTCTTTAAAGTGGCTGGTGCAGCTTCCAGGGATTTTCTGTGGACCTTATGCCCTGAAGAGGGAACAGCTTGAGTCAAGCAGCTTCCCTACTGGGGAATTTTACTCTGGTCTATTCCCACTTCATCATGGTCACCTGAAGACAGAAGTCCTTGCAGGAAAGGTGAGCCACCCTTTGAGTGCTGAAGGTCCACTGATCCCCACAGTGTCCCTTTGCTGGGCTTGTATTTGGGAGTTTGCTTTGCACTCCAGCACTCATAGGGTGTTTTTATTTGCATTTAATGTATTTAATGCAGTTTCTGTGGTATTCTCTGAGTTTGGAGCCTTGTATAGTATTTCTTTATGTGTTTTATGTATGTTTGGGCACTTTTTAATGTTTTCTTAAACTTTATTGAAAATGGTGTTCCGGTCCTTTAAGCGCGGCTTTTCCCGCTTAGACGCTATGGCTCCTTTACTCTCTATGAGATTTCACAGTCTGGGACTTATCTCTGGAACCGCTTGTCACAGCAACTCCAGAGAGGGCTCATTTTAATGCTAAGCTCCTGCTCTATCATCCGGTGTGTGTTTTATTAGTGTGGGGTGTTCAGGGGGGCTTCGGGCACTGTTTGGGGTACTTGTATGGGGAAAACTACATTTCCCATGAGCGCCCGGTTCGCGCTCGTTTCTGATTGGCTATCCTGACGGCCGCCATTTTGTGGAGCTCTTCCTCAGCGAGTACACTACGCAGGGACCGAGCCTTCTCTCCCCTCATCAGATTAACCCTTCGCTGGCCAGATAAGTCCAATATTAGGCATTTCTGGGGTGAAACTTTAATCTTCCACACTATTACTGGGTGATAGAGTTTAAAGTGGGGTATATTGACGCTGTGAGCATGTCTACTTCACTGGAGCTAGGGGCTAGACCCAAGTCTAAGGAGGATGGGGGGTCGGCTCCCCATACTCCGTTTTGCTCCTCTTGTCAAACTGGGCTATCTAGTGATAATGTGGGGGATCTATGCCCTAACTGCACTGGTCAAGATAGCAACCCTGGGCTTCCCAGCCACGCTATTGAGCCATCTTGGGTGAGGGAGTTTAAAGCTGCCACTAGGGATCTCAGATCCACTCTTCAACTTTTTCCCTCTCAGGTACAGGGGGCTCTCCAGGTCTGGCAGACCCCCACTACAATCAGGACCTCCCTGCCTAAGCCACAGGGTGCTCCTGATGTGTCTGATTCTTCTGAGGAAGAACTCTTGCAGGATTCTGATGCTGAGGAACGCACTGTTATTGAGTCTAACAGGTCCATTGGGGACCCTTATGAATGTGACCCTGAAGTTTCGGCTGAGGGTCTGATTAGAGCTGTGCTGAATACGCTCAACCTTCCTCTGACTCAGGAATCCACTTATTATCCTACTGATGTTTTTCAAAAGAAACCATCTAAGCCTGTTGTTTGTTTTCCAACTAACCCTACTCTTGCCCGTCTAGTCTCTGAGGCATGGAAGAATCCTGATAGATCCTCCTCTGTCTCTAAAAAGTTTGCTAAACTGTACCCTTTTCCTGAGACTGAGCTGGCAAAATGGGTTCATCCCCCCAAGGTGGATGCTCCTGTTTCTAGGCTATCCAAGTCTACCGCTTTGGCTGTCTCTGATGCCTCTGCCCTGCAGGATTGGACGGATAAAAAGCTAGAGCTTTCTCTTAAATCTATATTTGCCTCCATTGGCACTGCCATGCGTCCAACCTTTGCAGTGGCTTGGGTTAATAGAGCCATTGCGGCCTGGACTGAACGACTGACTGAAGCAGTTCGCCAGGATGCACCAGTATCTGAACAGTTGCAGCTTCTTGCTAATATCACTGAAGCTCAGAACTATGTTGCTGACGCTGCTTTTGATGCTGTGCGCATGATGGCGAGGGCCTCCACTGCCTCTGTGGTGGCTAGACGTGCCCTTTGGCTGAAAATTTGGTCTGCTGATACAGCCTCTAAGAAAGCCTTGCTTTCCTTGCCCTTTCAGGGGACTTTGCTATTTGGATCTGAGCTCAAAGAAATGATCAGTGAGGCTACTGGTGGTAAAAGTACTCTTCTACCCTCAGTCTTTAAGAAAAAGTTTCCAGCCAAACGCAATCGGTCCTTTCGTTCCTTTCAGACTGAGACACGCTCCTCGGCCCAGACGGGTCCTCCCGCTACACGCTCCTCCTCCAAGCCCAAACAGTCCTGGAAGCCCAAAGTGGCCCCCAAGGCCAAGACCTCCAAGACTGCTTCGGCATGACTCGCCGAACCCGGGTCCGCATCCGGCTGTAGGTGGACGTCTCCGCATCTTTCGCCGGACTTGGGAGGAGTCAGTGGCGGACCCATGGGTTCTTCAGGTGGTGTCAGAGGGATACAGGATCCCTTTCTCCTCCCTTCCTCCTTTTCGGTTCCATTTTACTCGTCCTTCTCAGGAACCCACAAAAAGACGTCTGTTCGACGACGCTATTCAGGATCTCTTGGACAAAGAGGTTCTGGAAGTGGTTCCTCAGGAGGACACAGGTTCAGGATTTTATTCCAACCTGTTTGTGGTGGCCAAAAAGGACGGAGGGGCTCGTCCTATTTTGGATCTCAAAGATCTCAATGCCTATGTGGTGACTTCCCACTTCCGCCAGGAGTCCCTGCGCTCTGTGATTGCAGCAATGTCTCCAGGGGAGTTCCTTGCCTCCCTGGACCTTCAGGATGCTTATCTTCACATCCCTATTCATCCAGAGAGCAGGCGGTACCTCAGGATTGCCTGCCACAAGGGACACTTTCAGTTTTCTGCTCTCCCCTTTGGGCTGACATCAGCTCCTCAGGTCTTCCAGAGAGTGTTGGGCTCCCTGATAGCGGTGCTTCATCAGGACGGGGTCAGGGTGACTCCCTACATGGACGATCTCCTCATCAAAGCTTCTTCGGCGGAGCTTCTTCACCAGCAATTGCAGAAGTGTATCCACACTCTGAACCGCCATGGCTGGATCCTGAATCTGGACAAGTCGGACTTGGTCCCATCTCAGAGGCTTCTGTTCCTGGGTCTCCTGTTCGACACTCGCCAATGCATGGTGTTCCTGCCGGAGGATGTGGCTCATCAGATAGCTATCAGAGTGGCGGGGATTCTGGAACTGGACTTTGTGCCGGTAACGAAGTTGTCATCCCTGGTGGGGAAGTTCATTTCCACGATCGAAGCGGTTCCTTTTGCCATGGCCCACTCCAGGGAACTTCAGAGATTTGTGATCCAGACGTGTAAGAATCATCCAGATCATCAGCATCTGTCAGTCTCTCTACCTCCTCATGTGGAATCGAGTCTGCACTGGTGGTTGGATCTCTCCCATCTCCTGAAAGGGAGATCCTTTCTAGTTCCTTGTTGGACCACGATCACTACGGATGCCAGCCTTCGGGGCTGGGGTGCTGTGTTGGTTCGCTTCAGTGCTCAGGGGAAATGGGGTCTGGAGGAATCTCTTCTCTCCATCAATGTTCTGGAGCTACGTGCCATCCGGCTTGCCCTGAGACACTGGGAATCTCAACTGACCGGTCTTCCGATCAGAGTGGAATCCGACAACGCCACTGCAGTGGCTTACATCAACAGGCAAGGCGGCACAAGAAGTGGCACCGCCTGGTTGGAGGTCAAGGATATTTTGTCTTGGGCAGAAGATCACGTGCCTGTCATCTCTGCAGTTCATATTCCAGCCGTGGACAACGTCATGGCAGACTTCCTCAGTCGTCATAACGTTGACAGCGGAGAATGGGCTCTTCATCCAGAGGTGTTTCACTTGCTCACCCAGAGGTGGGGGATGCCGGAGGTGGACCTGATGGCCTCCAGACACAACAGGAAGGTTCCGGTGTTTTTCTACCGGCGGAGGGACTCCCTTGCTCTAGCAGTGGATGCCTTGTCGATCCCTTGGGATTTTTCTCTGGCTTACATCTTTCCTCCTCTTCCTCTATTGCTCAGAGTCATCCAGAAACTGAAGCGGGAGCGTTGTCCTGTTATCCTGATCGCTCCAAACTGGCCTCGCCAGTCCTGGTATCCGGAGTTGATGGCCATGTCAGTGGCGGATCCGTTCCCACTTCCTGCCCGTCCGGACCTACTTCTTCAGGGATATCTGTGGAAGGAGGATGTTCACTCTCTCCATTTGATGGCATGGCGGTTGAATCCTCGATTCTAGCAAAGAAAGGATTTTCTATTTCTGTGGTGTCGACTATGCTCAGTGCTCGTAAGCCTGTGTCTTCCAAGATCTATCATCGCATATGGTCAACTTTTGTGGCATGGTGCTCTGATAAGAAATTATCCCTTGAGTTTCATCTTCCCACTGTCCTGGCCTTCTTGCAGGACGGTGTTGATAAGGGGCTCAGTCTGAGTTCCCTCAAAGTTCAGACTTCTGCCTTGTCTGTGTTTTTCCAGGAAAGGATTGCTATCCTTCCTGATGTGAAAGTTTTCTTCCAAGGTGTGACTCATGTTCGACCTGCCTTCAAGAGTCCTGCTCCCCAGTGGGACCTCAATTTGGTGCTGGGAGTTCTCCAGCAACCGCCGTTTGAATCCTTGGCTTCCATTCCATTACGTCTCTTGACTTGGAAGATGGCCTTCCTTTTGGCTATTGTTTCAGTTCGCCGGGTAGCAGAGTTACAGGTGTTCCACAAGGATAAGGCTGTGCTTCGCACTACCAAGGAATTCTTACCCAAGGTTGTGTCCGAGTTTCACATCAATCAGGAGATTGTGGTTCCCTCTTTCTGCCCTAATCCTTCATCTGACAAGGAACGTGATCTCCATTTGTTGGATGTGGTGCGTTGCCTCAAGTTTTATGTGCATCGCACCGAGTCTATCAGGAAGTCTGACGCTCTATTCGTCATTCCTGAGGGGCCTAGGGCAGGGAGACCGGCCTCCAAAGTTACCATTGCCTCTTGGATTAAGGCTACTATCCGTGAAGCCTACAAGTTGCGGAATAAGCATGTTCCCTTCCGGGTGACTGCCCATTCCACCAGATCTATTGGGGCCTCTTGGGCCTACAAGAATCAGGCTTCCGCTGATCAACTGTGCAGAGCGGCTACTTGGTCCTCTGTTCACACCTTTTCCAAGCACTACCGTGTTGATGTGCTGGCCTCGGCTGATGCCAGTTTTGGAAGGAAAGTCCTGGAGGCAGTTTTGCCTGTGTAGGTCTTCCACTCTGTGATCCTTAGTGCTTCCTTACTGTTGAGCCCAGTTGGCTCTAGTTCCGTGTGCTGTGTTAGTTCAGGGATTGTTCCCTTGATTGGTGTCCGTTGACACTTACAGTTTGGGCTATGTAATTAACTGGTTCATAGCAGTTTTTCTTGGGCCTTGTTCCGGTCCTTGCCTTATTCCCACCTCTGGATCAGCTCAATGTTTGTACATCCCAGAAGTACCAGTGACCTGTATTGGACGACAGTGAAAATAGGATTTTAGTCTTACCTGTTAAATCCTTTTCACTTAGTCCATACAGGTCACTGGTCTCCCACCCTGTCAAGGGACCAGACCTGGCTCTCCTGTGGCATTCAGTGGGAGACCTTTGGGGCATGCTCACAGGAGTCTTTCTTCTTGCTTACCTGGGGTCAGTTTTAGGGTCTCAAATCAATCTAGTGGCTCTGGCCTGAAGGTGGCTTAAGTAGGAGGGGAGGCTCCGCCCCCTGCAATCATTTGCATAATTGTTCCTGCCTATTAAAGGGGCGAATCGCCTCCCAGAAGTACCAGTGACCTGTATGGACTAAGTGAAAAGGATTTAACAGGTAAGACTAAAATCCTATTTTTTGTTCCTTTCAGACTGAGACACGTCTGGCGAGCCAGACGGTTCCCTCAGCTCCCCGTGCCTCCTCCAAGCCCAAACAGCAATGGAAGCCCAAGGTCTCCTCCAAGCCCAAGGCTTCCAAGCCTTCTTGGGCATGACTCACTGAACCCAGGTCTCCACTCTGCTGTGGGTGGTCATCTGCGTCACTACCACAGCATCTGGGAGGATTCAGTGGCGGACCCGTGAGTTTTACAGGTGGTGACGGAAGGGTACAGGATCCCTTTTGTCTCTCTTCCTCCCTTTTGCTTCTTTCCTTCTCATACGCCTCAGGGTGCGGAGAAACGCCGGCTGTTCAATGGCGCTATTCAGGCTCTTCTGGACAAGGATGTTCTAGAGTCGGTTCCAGTTCAGGACAGAGGTATGGGTTTTTATTCAAACCTCTTTGTGATCTCCAAAAAGAATGGTGGTTGTCACCCTATTTGGGATTTGAAGGATCTCAATTCCTTTGTGATCCGGACCCATTATCACCAGGAGTCTCTACGGATAGTGATTGCTGCTATGTCCTTGGTGGAATTCCTTGCATCCCTAGATCTTCAGGACGCGTATTTACACATTGCAATTCATCCAGAGAGCCGGCAGTATCTCAGATTTGCCTGCGACCTAGGACATTTTCAGCTCTTCCCATTGGTCTGACTACAGCTCCTCAAGTATTCAACTGTGTCCTGGGAGCCTTAGTGTCCGTCCTCCACCAGGACGGCATCAGAGTTACTCCATACATGGACGACCTGCTTCTGAAAGCCCCCTCTGTGGAACTTTTTCATCAGCAGGTTCAGCAATGCATTCATGCTCTCACCCATCGAGGGTGGATCATCATCATCATCCAATTTGCTGAATCATCATCCAATCTGCTGAAAGGTCCTTCCTGGTATCCTTCTGGATCACGGTGACGACGGATGCCAGCCCTTCCGGCTGGGGAGTGGTCCTGGGTCACCTGAGTGCTCAGGGTTGGTGGTCTCTAGAGGAATCTCTACTTCCCATCAATGTGTTGGAGCTTTGGGCGATATTTCATGCCCTTCATCATTGGACATCTCAGCTGGAAGACTGTCCAGTCCAAGTACAGTCCGACAACGCCATGGCCATGGCTTACATCAGCATGCAGGGTGGAACAAGAAGTCTCGCCACTTGGTTAAAGGTCAAGGCTATTTTGTCCTGGGCAGAAGAACACATTCCTGCCATATCCGCAGTGCAAATTCCTGGCGTAGACAACTTCATGGCGGACTTCCTCAGTCGACACACAGTGGACAGCGGAGCGTGGGAGCTGCAACCAGATGTGTTCACCCTCATTGTTCAGAAGTGGGGTCTTCCTTACATCGACCTGATGGCGACAAGAGACACCTGGAAGGTTACGAGGTTCTGCTTTCGGTGGAGGAACCCTCTAGCCTTGGCGGTGCATGCAATGTCCATTCCTTGGTTATTTCCTCTGGCCTACATCTTTCCTTCCCTCCCAATGTTGTACAGGGTGTTATGGAAATTGCGACTGGATTGCTATCCAGTCATTCTGATTGCTCCATACTGGCCTCGCCAAGCTTGGTTTTCAGAGCTTCTGGATCTGTCACTGTTGGGGCCATTCCGGCTCCCTTGCCGTCCGGATCTTCTTCTACAGGGTTACCTGTGGAAGGAGAATGTTCATTGGCTAACTTTGATGGCTTGGAAGTTGAATCCTCAATATTGAAGAAGAAAGGTTTTTCTTCTGGGGTGGTGGCTACTATGCTCAGTGCCTGCAAACCTGTTTCTTCCAAGACCTACTATTGTGTCTGGTCGACCTTTGTATCTTGGTGTGCTGACAAGGACCTGTCTCAGGAATTTGATCTGTCTATGGTCCTGGCCATTTTGCATGACATTGTGGATAAGGGCCTCAGTTTGAGTTCCCTTAAGGTCCAGACTTCTGCTCTCTCTTTTTTCTTTCATCCTTCCTGATGTCAAGGTTTTCTTCCAGGGCATTGCTCATACTTGTCCAGCCTTCAAGAATTCCGCTCCTCCATGGGATCTTAACTTGGTTTTGGGCGTTCTTTAGCACCCTCCATTTGAGACTTTGGCTACTATTCCTCTACGCCTGTTGACATGGAAAATGGCCTTTCTCCTGGCGATCGTGTCCGTTCGCCGTGTCGTGGAGTTACATGCTTTGTCCTGTAGGCCACCCTATTTGGTGTTTCACAAGGACAAGGCAGTGCTTTGCACTTCTCAGGAGTTTCTCCCGAAGGTGGGTTCAGAGTTCCACATCAGTCAGGAGATTGTGGTGCCTTCTTTCTGCCCTGACCCCACCTTGGACAAGGAGAGGGATCTCCACTTGTTAGATGTGGTGCGTTGTCTCAAGTTTTATGTACATCGCACTGAGTTTATCAGGCAATCTGATGCACTGTTTGTCATTCCTGAGGGTCCCAGGACAGGAAGACCTGCATCCAAAGTGACTATTGCTTCTTGGATCAAGTCCACTATTCGTAAGTCTTACGAGTTGAGGAAGAAGCCTGTCCCCTTTCGGGTCACGGGTCATTCTACAAGATCTACTGGGGCTTCTTGGGCTTACAAGAATCAGGCCTCCGCTGATCAGTTGTGCAAGGCTGCCACTTGGTCATCTGTGCACACCTTTTCAAAGCACTACAGAGTTGATGTGCTGGCATTGGCTGATGCCAGCTTTGGGAGGAAAATCCTGGAGGCAGTCTTGCCTGTCTAGGATCTTCTTCAGTTCTTGATGCTTCCTTCACTTTTGAGCCCTGTGGGCTCTAGTTCAGTGTGCTGTGTAACAGTTTGGGGTGTTGTTACCTCTGTTTAGTGTCCGTTGACACTTCATTGTTTTGTTGGACTATCTCTGATCTGATGGTTCATATCTGCTCTGGTGACTTTGGGGGCCTTGCGCCTTTTCCTTGCCTTACTTCCCGCCTCTGGGAAACTCAATGTTTGGACATCCCAAAGTTACCAGTAACCTGTATTGGACGACAGAGAAAAGAGGATTTTAGTCTTACCTGTTATATCCTTTTCTTTTAGTCCATACAGGTTACTGGTCTCCCACCCTGTCAAGGGACCATGCTTGGCTCTCCTGTGGCATACCGTGGGGGTCCTTTGGGGTCATACTCACAGGAGTCTTCTTTCGCTTCCACTATCTAGTCAATATTTAGTGTCTCAAATCTTTCTGGAGCTGGTTGGCTAGCTGCAGCCAAAGAGGGAATGTAGGCTCCACCCCCTGCATACAATTCTAGAATTGTTCATGCCTACAATTAAAGGGGCGGATGGCCTACCAAAGTTACCAGTAACCTGTATGGACTAAGAGAAAGGGATTTAACAGGTAAGACTAAAATTCTCTTTTTTCTTCTACAGGGGATCCTATAATATAACCTTATGCCAGATGCTAGAGACATCTCTAAAATATTACTTGTATAATAATGCTGGAGACCTCTCTAGCATGCAAAGGGTTAAAAGAACACCAACGTTAAATGACTCTTCAGTGAATTTAATACATTTGTTCATAAAAACACAGTGCAAAAATAATCGTGATTGTGGGGTCCAAGTCAGCTGCATGAACAATAAGTTTTGTGACCCCCATAAGTTGGTGTGCGGATATCTCTGCTGTAAATTTATTGTGCTCTCTGTAGAGCACAGACAGTTTTGTGGGTGGATGATACTGCCCATGTAAACAGATTAATCCTACTCCTGTGGGAGTAGACCTGCCAAGTAAGCTAGGGATGCATTCTGCAGCCTGGCAGATCAGCTGGAGAGTGAATCAGGGTAAGAGAAAAGACCCCATCTACTTTACATCTAATCTTGCGAGAGAGACTAAACTGTGATACTGAGACTAAGGCAATTATTTTTTTCAGTCATTTTAGCCTAAAGTAACTTTGCCTTATATTTGGGATTGCCCTTTATATGTACTGCCTGCCGGATGGGAAGAAAATTCTATCCAGCAGCCAGCCCGGTAAATCCATCTCCCACCGCCTCTACAATGCAGTAATAGGAAAGGGAGACATCCTAGAGACCAATCTGATGGGCGTCATGCGTGACTGCTCCTAGAATAACCCTTCTATCAATGAGAATAGGTAATTTCAGAATCTTTCTATCAGCATTGTTAGTAAGCTCCTGGAAGGACTTTTCTATCCACTTTGATAAAAGGGTCCATGAATTGTCTGCGTTGGATGATGTCAGCATGGAGGTGGCTGTTAAATTCAAACACATTTGCTGAATCTGTCTCCAGAAAGGCTACCTCCTCTATTGTTGCAGTATAAAGTTAAAGAGCAGGAGAGAGAGTGGGGGCAAGAGAGGGCCTCCTTACATTCAGGCTCTCTTTTTTAAGTTAAAAAATTGTGTGTTCTGGGTACAGAGTTCCCATAGACTGCTTGTGAAGGGACTTTAAATCTGACACTGTTAGTCTATGAGGATTGATTTTGCAACAAGCTCAATCTAGCCACAGACTTCCTTGTTTAGCCCAGCCTCCCGGCCTGCTGAGGGGGTTCAGTTTCCTATCCCCGCCTAATGGATAACAAGAAGCATTTTACTCTACTTTGAATGTGTTGGACACCTCTCTAGCATCCAATGGGTTAAGGTGAAATGGAATTATGAAGAGAGGCATGCTGTAAGACAAAAGAAAGAGGATGAGGACATTTTAGGGTGCATGATTTGAAATTTGCTCCTCTTTCCAATGAACCAATTAAAAGACTTGAGGTCAAATGAGTCGCCTCTAAAAGATTCTTGTTGCACTCCACTGCTTGTAACACTATTATTTTTTATTTGTTCTGTACCATCTATTTGAAGGGACCCTATCAACTAAAAAACAACTCAATCAACAGAAAAAAAATTTCAAAAGCACCTATAGCTTGTATTAACCATATTTTATTTAGAAGACTAGATTTTGCATTATTTGGATGTATATATTATGCTAATGAAGTCATGCCACTTCCTGTCTTAGCCCTAAATTGCCCGCCCTATTCATTGACACAACCATTTCATTGGTAATGGAAGAGGGCAATGAGTTGCTGAGCAGTGTCAGTGAATGAAGAGATAATGTAGGGCTAAGTGCCTGCACTGTATACCTTAACCCTTGAAGGACCAGAGAGGGTTAATCAGTATAACTGACATAGCTGCGTAACTCAAAATGTTTTCTAAATAAAATAAAAATGTAAGACAACGTCTTCAATTGCCTACCTCTGGATTAACAGAGGTTATATGGCATGGGCTGAACTTCATGGATATGTCTTTTTTCAGCCTTAACAACTATGTTAAAAATCACCAAAGTATTTTTTAGTTGATACTATCTCTTTAAATTGTACCCAATGTGCACTTAAATGAAACATTCACAAATATATCAACATTGTTCCTGATGATAAGGAGGCTGCAGTCTACTCCAAGACAGCAGTACAGAGGAAAAAGGCTTTCCCTATAACCTGCATATCCAACAGATTGTACTATAGCATTAGTGTTACTTTATGGGCCAGTGGGTTGTCCTGCTAATTGGGAATTAATGTGTTAGACACCTCTCTGGCAATTAAAGAGTTAAGCCACTCCTGGCTGTCCACAAGAACTTCTATGCCAGAACAGCCTTCAGGATCTTCCCCCCCTACCAGCAGATGGTATCCAGCAAGTTCTGGATCTAAAATTCAATTCCCGTTCCAAGCTGCAAATGGCTATTATATGTACAGAGTGCCAGAGTACAATGTAATCCAGTACAATATAGACTGTGCATACATACTGTGCAAACACTTATCAAACACGTTAAAAAAAGAGAAGTCAATTCATTGTTGGACCTTCAGCCATTGAGAACTACAACTCTCATCATCCCCAACTAGCTAAAGGCCGGTTGGTGATGTAATATCATAGCTGGGAACTCTCTGGATTTGTCCCGGAGACTCCGGTTTTAGCTTCTAGTTACCAGGTTTCCAGGGCAGAAGCTGATTCTCCGGATGTGGGGCGTTTCTAATGAAACTCTGCCCACATCCACTTCACCCATTGTGTTCCTCCCACTCCCCAGCCTCTTCTCTGCCTTCCCCAACTTATTTTGCACACTTTTTTGTATTTTTAAAGCTCCGTCACCACTCACGACTAAGACCCGCCCCCTTTTGACTCAAATCATGTCATTTTTCTCTCCCATCGGCAGCACAGGATTCTCCTGTCCTGGAAGTCCTTATCAAAAAGTTCCCAGGTATGGTAGTGTTGGAAGTTCTGTGCCCCAACAGCTGGAGGTTCTACAATTGACTACCCCTGCTCTCATTGATAGGCAACAGACAGCTCTGGTGCCTCTTGTGGCCCTTATTGACTTCTCCTGCCTCAGTGTATTCTTTGGTACAGTGGGAACAGTAGATAATCTCCCTCTCTTCACGCAATGCCCTATTTTATCATAAAACCTCTATGTTCTCTCTTAGATAATATTTCCTTCATACTGGTCTTTCTAAACCTCGTGGTTGGTATAGACCTGACACTGCATACGGGTGCCCCTTTTGAATACTTGAGTGCTACATGAGAGCCTTGGAGGTAATCTGGTTATCTATCATTGATTTAGTCCCCTATACACACACACCCTCCTGTCATGACAGAACATACACTCTGATTACTTAGTTGCAGTTCAGTTGTTTGGAGACTGCAAATGAAGTTCCCATAGATTGCTACTGAGGAGCTTTTACACTCCGATTTCATTAAATGGGACTTTTAAACGTTTGACTGCCAGAGCGGTACGCAACGCATTGCAAAGAAATGTGTTGCACACTCCTCTGGCACTCAAAGGGTTAACATCTTGAAGGCTAGAGAGGTCTCCCATGCATTGCTTCACAATCCATTGGAGACCTGTCTAGCAGTTTAAGGGGTTAAAAGCCCAATTTAATTAATTGTGAATTATTCACAATTTGTCTATTTCCTAACCTTTTGAGTGCCAGAGGGGTATCTAACTCATTGCTAAGCAATGCGTTGGATACCTCTCTGGCACACAATGGGTTAAACAACTGTAAAACAACAATGGGTTAAACAACTGTAGTTTGCACCAATGGCATGAAACAAAAATCAAAGCATACTTAAATGAATCCAAATAAAAACATCATTTCTTTATTTTAATCCTGAAGATAAAATCCTACCTGTTTAGACCTGTGACACAGAAACACGTTGATCTAGTTTGGCAGTAATCTCTAATTATTACATTGTCTCCCACTCCATGAGTCTCTCCTCTGTGTTGTAGCACAAGTCACGATGTCTGAACAGGTAGGATTTTATGTGTTGGATTACAACAAGGAAATGTTGTTTTTACTTGAATTCATTTGAGACTGCTTTGATTTTTGACTCATACCATTGGTGCAACCTACAGTTGTTTAAACCTTTGAGTGTCAGACAGGTATCCTATGCATTGCAGAGGGTATCCAACACTTTGGGCTTTTAACCCCTTAAAATGCAAGAGAGGTCTTCAGTGGATTTCAAAGCAATGCATGAGATACCTCTCAATCTCTAGCATTCTAGATGTTAAAAGTCCTATTTAAATTAATCAGAATTAGGGGAATGTTAATTTGTATCCTACGGTACAGTTGGTTTATTCCAGAATTGCTCCCATTTAGCTTTTTGAATATGGCCAAAAATGTGGGTAATCAGTGGCACAGTTCATAAATCTGACTAGTGAACAGACCCCTTAATGATTTATTAGACACTTGAGATCACATCCATGAGTTCTCCACTACTTGCATAAAAGCCTAATGGAAGATGTTAGTCAATCAGTCTACAAACAAAAAGCAGTGAATGCAATTTCTTATATTAACACTAGTGACAGGAAAGACCACACAGTATTTTAGGGGAATACTTGATTGTGAGAGGGATTTGTGAGGTATTTCCAACCAGGAGTGGATAACCTACAACTCCATTCATTCACTAGGGGCTGATTGGATGGTTTGACTGAAATTGTAATCCAACAACAACTGGAGGACTTAGATCACCCACCCAGTACAGATCATTTATTTTGTAATGATTTTCATTGCCAGTAAGCAGCTACAGTAGCCAGTAAGGAAGTATACACAAATACATGCATATGTTCAAGAATTAAAGTGTCATAGTCCTACTTAATAAAGGAACTCCCACTGTCCCACCCTATTCTGTAAAGCCCATGAAGATTTACATAGTATTAAAGCACATAATGTGTTTTAATGCCATGAGTCATATACAAAAATAATGAGCAATTTTAGGGCAAACCAATTGTAACCTAGTGGACACATAAACATCCAGTTAATTTAAATGATGCTTTTATCTACCGTGAATGATGGGGGGTCTTCTACAGTGCATTGCCAAGCAATGCATTGGGGACATCTTTAGCATTCAGAGGGTTAAAAGTATAATTTAAATCACTGGAATTATGCTCTCTAATGCAGTCTCTAGCACTAAATAAAATTACTTATTTTTTGGTTGTTTCTGATGTATATGCCGTTAGTAGTGAGAGCCTACAAGGGAGTGAAGTGGGCTTGAAAGGCAGAATGAGTCGTCTATGAGCTACAAACACTGCCCTCATGTGGTTACTTTGGCGGCGAATGAGAACTAAGATAATTTAGTAATAGCATTGTGCAGTTTTCAGTTAAGACAAGCTTCCCTGCCTCATATCACATGTAAATCATATTAAAAAGACTATGGGGCTTATGTATTAAGGCGTGATAAAGAGGTAATAAAGTGGAGTTCATTTCTCCTGTGATATCACTTCTTAAGTTCCTATGTTATTCTATGGAGCCTGTACACAAGGATCTCCAAAGATGGAGAAATCTTTGTGCATTGGCTTCATAGATTGTCATATGAACTGGAGAAGTGATATCACTGGAGAAGTTATCTCCACTTTATCACCTCTTTATCACACCTTAGTGCATCTCCCCCTACATGCCTCTCAGTCAATTGGTCAGAGTACAGTGAATGATGTCACACGAGGGTGGTGCCACCTCCAAAGAGAGACCAATGAGTGGACAGAGGCTGTTGGAGAAGGGGCTCCAGAAATGTCAGATCTTAGGGAGATGAGGAATATTCAGCTCTTCCATCTTCAGGACATTTTCAAAAACAGTTAATAATGAACATAACAATATACAAAGCATTAAAGTACACTCTGAACATGTACTAAGTAGAACTGGAGAGATTCTGGGGTAAACTTACTGCAATATAGTGGACAAATTAAATTTCCCATTGACTGAAGTCTCATTTACATTGATTAATACCTCCCAACATTTCAAATGTCCAAAGAGGGACATTTGTTTTAGGTGGTGTTACTGGGGGCATGACTGAGGGAAGGGGCATTGCTGAGAATGTTTTGGTTATTTTATGGCCTATTGACACCTCTTTTTAGAAAGTAATACATGATTTAGAGCAAGATCAAAGTATTTTATTTTATTTACACAGACTAATTAAAAACACATATACTGTGGTTTAAACAAACATTAATGTGAGTTGTATGGCTGTGGAGCAATGTGATACAGTTATATTCACACACCACAGTGTCTGATCTATACAAAGGGACAGCATTGTGGGAAAGAGGGACAGAGGGATTTGGGTCCCAAGGAGGGACTGTCCCTCCAAAAGAGAGACACAGGAGGTATGGACTAATGATAAATTTATAACTTTTGCACTAAAGGGAAAAATGGTAGCTAGGAGTTCATAATACTGTAATTAGTTTGGTGAAAATGCCCATACCTAACTACAATACAGTGCTCCCGATAAAAAATAATAATAATAATTTTAGAAATGGTGGGTGAGAAAGGTAAATTTGTGTAAGTCTTTGAATGCTAGTCAGGTTTTTTTTTTTTTGTTTTTTTAGCAGTGATTGAATTTAAAAAAAAATCAGTCTGGATCTCCCACATTGACTATAGAAAGAAACAGTTTTTATTGAAATTGTAGAATTAGATTATATTCCAAAAAGTAGGAATGAGTACAAACATGTACCAGATTTCCCAAAAGGCATAAAAGACAACTTTCTCGGCCTTTTGGCTAAGATCAAGTGTAGTATCTGTTCTTATCAGTTTAATATCTGATACGTCCCCTATCTGGGGACCATATATTAAATGGATTTTTAGAACAGGGAGATGGAAGAAGAGCTTGCTCTGTCCACTCCACGCATTGACCTGGTATTGCAGTACCTAGAGCCCCATATTTTGAGGAAGTGCCTCAGCTGTGATGGCCACTCCCACATTCTGAATTGTGGGTGTGTCCCGAGAAATCTCAATGTCCCTACACCTGTTTTATACCCATTTACAGGCCATTATTTAACCTCTTGTATATAAGAGAGATCTCCAATGCATTGCAGGGTTAAAGCTTTTTCTGTTTTTGCTTCTTATAGGCCAATAATATTTTCTATATCAGAAAACAGTGGATGGGACTGGGTGCTGAGAATCATGTGAGGAATGTGGGTGTGGCCATGGATAGAGCTAATTGCATCTAGAATGCCTTGCTTCAGGGGAGCCTAGGATGTAAATGTGACCCAGAAAACATTGTATTAACCTCCTGGGTGCCAGAGATGTAAGCAACACCTCTGGCACTCAAAGGGTTGAGTGTATATCTCTGAGCATTATTACTTTTGAAACTCACTGCATATGAAGACAATATTTCTCATTGCTAACTGCTAAATTAGTTTGTACTCATTACTTGTGTCTGTCTAGGATTAAAATAAAAATTAGCAGAGTTCATAGAACAGTGATAAACTGAAATCTAAATTATTATTATTAATATTAATAATTATACACATGTGCCAGCACGTTGCACACAGCACCAGAATAATCAGTACAAACAGAGCCTTAAGCATAACAGGGGAGAAACACAATGTCCTTTCTATTTAAATGGGGATTTTAACCCCTTGAATGCTACAAAGATATCCAACGGATTGCAGACTGGTGCATTGGGAGATATCTGTAGAATGCAAAGGATTAAAAGTTCCATGTAAATCAATGGTAATTTTGGAAATAGTTGTCACTTTTAGAAGAACTGGAACAATTCTGAGGAAAACCAAAAGAACCACAGGAGACAGGTACAAATTTCATGTGTCCCATAGGATCCAGCTGATTGGCTTCTGAATTTCTCCAGTTGTTATTTTTACATCACTGGCAAAGCAAAATCATGAAGATAAAAACCAGCTAATTAGAGCTTTTTGTCTAAAAGGGCATAGAGCAAACATATGTGGATGGACTGCAACTCCCAACATCATCAGCCAACAATGGCCAGCTAAGGAGGATGAACATTGCTTGGCCAGTAGGGGGAGTGGAGAATATACTTTCAGCACCATGGACAGCATTACTCCCTTAACCCTTTAAGTACACCAAGCACTACACAATTATCCCCTCAGCACTGTATCCTTTATGATACACGTTGAGTGGAATCCCAAGTGAACAAGGATGGGGGTTAGGCAGCATCCTTGGGGATTTGTGTCTACCAGCTGCCCCCCACACTTGTTCCCTTACCCACTGGTAGCCACAGAAACCCCACAGCCTTTTCCCCTTGCCTACTGGTAGCCACAAATCCAACTGGTCACTGCCTGGGCAAGGGAACAAGGCTGGGGGCTATCAGTCAATGTATGTGGGGCTAATGCACAAGTGTGATGTTCCCAGTGCTGCCCCACAATATAGAAATCTGACATTCTGCCCCACAATGTAAAAATCCGACATGATGGCTTCCACCTATCATCTCCGACATGATACAACCCTAGTAAAGTCCAATTCGCTGCCATCCTTCTATCAACTCCGACATGACGTGATTACAGCTAAGGATAACCTTCATGAAGTATTAGGAAAAACCTGCCCTCCTTGATTTTCTTTATACCGAATGAGGGAAGATTGACCATTGTTGTGATCTGTCTATTCCCGGGACCGCTTTCCAGATCTATGGCGAGGTGGCCTGGTATCGTGGAAAGGGGAGGGAGGAATGAACTTGAAAATATTATTACACTGTAACTAGCATGTTAGGAACAAAAAGGGCATTGTGCTGCAGTACTATTACATATAATGAACGTTCTGATCTAGCCTTAATACAAAACTTTACTATACCTTTAAGTAAGTGGGAATTGGTTTTGTTTTCTATGGTGCAGTTGCTCCAGAAATGTTCCAGTCCTTAGTACATCAGCCTCAGAGGCTCCCAATGATAACACTGGGACAGTCCTGTTTGAAGGTAACAAATTCCATGTGGTACATAATATTCTGATAGCTTCAAAAGCTACTTACAGCTTGGGAAGTATCTCCTGTACAATATGGTTTGATAGGTTTAATACTTTTCATTACCCTTTAGCCTTGCTTCAGCTGAGCTGCAAAAAGAACCAAGTCAGCATGTTGCATTATTAATAAGGAATGTGCTTACAATTAACCCTGTCCTGCCTGATAGCACTATTCCTGCTGATTCTTCATATGAGGAAAGTTTATTGGAGGGTCTCTTGGGGGCTGGTCTAATGAGAATGGGAACACATTAGAGAGTTTTATCCCATCAGTACTTCTGTCACACACACAAGCACACATACACACACTCAAACAAGAACATATATGAACACATACACATACACACGTACTATATATATATATATATATATATATATATATATAGAGAGAGAGAGAGAGAGAGAGAGAGAGAGAGAGAGAGAGAGAGAGACAAGAAAAAAGAGAAGAAAACTCACAGTGCTAACTCATCATAAAATATCCATATAATAAATATAAATTAAATATAAGTATAAAGATAATAGATATAGATAGCAGCAAGAAATGAGAGGGTTCTCCAGTCCCCCTAACTTTAGGTCTAGACCCAAAAGTGAAAACACATACAAACAAACAAATCTGTTCTCCTCTTTATGCTGTGAATGATGTGTGCCCTGTAATGGGCATATATAATAATCCTTAGTAAATCTAAGTGAAATAAGTGAGAATTTCGTCCCACAAATTGGCCAATCCGTGTGTAAGCTTACCAACCACGCCAAGGTATCTCACTTTATGGTAAGTCCTACTCTAATACACCTACAAATACTATCTAAATTAAAAATCCCTGAAGAAAGATGTTATTTTGAAACGCGTTGGAGGGAACCCTTTAAATGATATTTTGATGTTTTTATTATTATTTGTGGGTTCCAGTGTAGTGATTTACTAAGGATTATTATATATGCCCATTACAGGGCACATATTATTCACAGTATATAGAGGAGCACAGATTTGTTTGTTTGTATATATATATATATATATATATATATATATATATATATATATACACACACACATACTGTGTTTATACACACATAACAACACATTTGAAAGCACACAGTCACAGACATATATATGCCCATATACTGTATATACACACAGACACAGGCACGCACACAAGCAGGTATACCTCCCAAGTGTCCCTCTTTAGGCATGACAGTCCCTCTTTAAGACCCAAATCCCTCTGTCCCTCTTTCCCACCCTTGTGTCCCTGTGTTCTGGAGATTAGACTTGTGTATATATAAGTGCATCACATTGCTCCACAGCTCTAAACCTCACATTAATGTTAGTTTAAATGTTAGTATATGTGTTTATAAACTAGTGTATTGAAATAAAATACTTCGATCTTGTTTGAAATAATTTATTCAGATACACAAAGAGGTGTAAATTGATCATGAAATAACCTAAATGCCCTGCTCAGCAACACCCCCTAAAACACAAATGGCCTTCTTTGGCCATTTCCAATGATAGGAGGTGTGCGTACGCACACAAAAAGCGCAAACATACATGTATACGCACAAAAACATACTGTATATATGCACAGACACACACACATGTACACACACACACACACACGTATACAGACATACTGTATATACACACACACTGCATCACAGGGGTCAAATTAACATTTCCTTTCATTTAAATGCATTGGACACCTGTCTAGCATTGAACTGTTTCAAAGACTTGCTCAAATAAATTGTTCAAAAGTTCCTTGTGATACAACTGGCTTGCACCCTTGTACATAAGTCTCTCTGGGGCTGACATGGTAAGAAGATCTGGAGTAACTCAAGAATAACCCAATTTTACCAAAGAGGAGTAATACAAATTCTCATTGGTATAAACTGTGTTTTTATGTCCCCTTGATTCCCTCTAAAGGGTCCCCATACTGAAGCCTGTCTCGGATTTAAAAGGATAGTAATACTTCATTTTATCTTTATTTTATTTTGTAGGCATTAAAAAAACATGAAGAACGATATAAGTCTTATCTCTCAAACCTTTATGGTTTGAGAGATATTCGCAAGCAAAGTTTCCCCTCCTGCCCCTTTTACCTAGTGTAAGCCATCTATCTCTTCTCAGATGTGGAATCTGGTTGTAAGACAAGACAGATAACAGAAGAGGACAGTCTTCTTCTTATGAGAACAATGAAGGCCCTGCCCCCCTTGACAAGTTTTTCAGGTTTTTCCCTTATCTTAATTGAAGATTGTCCCTCTGTGCAGTCTGCCTGGGCACCTCCCTTCTGATCTGGCTGAACAGTGTTACATCAGTAAAAGGGGAGAGAGGGGGACACTTTGTCATTGAATTACTCCTAAACTACAACTCTGACAGAATTGAAATAACACTCTCCAAAGTCCAAATACTATGACGATTAATTAGAGCTGCTTTTATTATGAAACATTACTATCCCTTTAAGGAATTAAAAGCATTTGTGTTTGTCCCCTGTGGTGCAGTTGGTTTATTCTTGAATTAATCCAAAACTCCTTAGTATATCAGCCTCAATGAGCACTAACTGGACCACTGGGAACAAAAAGATTCGCTTTGACTTAAATTAGACATTTACTTTTACCTCCAAATATTTGTTTTAGGTGACATTGCTGGGGGCGTGGCTTGTGGGTGGGGTATTGTCAAGAATGTTTAGATTACTTTGGGACCGGCTGACAGCTCCTTATGTAATTGAATACATTATTTACAACATTTTATTTTGCAATTTATTTACACAGATTCATTAACCCTTTGAGTGCCAGAGGGGTACGCAACGCATTGCAAAGCAATGCGTTGCGTACCCCCTCTGGCACTCAAAGGGTTAATAAACTCATGGATTCCAGAGAGTAGCAGGATAATAACATTAGAAAACACTACATTCTGGAGATGCTCCATGTCAATAAAGGTCTTATGTAGTATAATCAGAATCACTTGGAACAACACCATTGCTTGTGGGTGCCAGCCCCCCTACCAAAATCAGGTGGGAGCGAATCACCATGTTGGTCTCCATAAAGTGGTGAGCTGATCAACAGCAAAGGATAACCAAATGCTGGTTATCTACCCAGACCCTGTACATGAGTCACATTCCTGACTGGCAGAGAATGTGTACTGTCCTCCAACCAAGACAATGTTATTGTAAACAAAAACATAAATATGAAATAACAGATGGCTATACAAATTAATTGGTAATACGCCTGGTGTCCCTGAGCTACTTAAAAAACACCTCAGATATATGCACCAAACCTGAAAGACGCTGTTTCTATAGTGTGTACAAGTTTAACTTTTCTAGCCTTTCTTCATAACTGAAACTTTCCATTCCCCTTACTAGTTTTGTAGCCCTTCTCTGCACTTTCTCTAGTTCCATAATGTCCTTTTTCAGAAAGGGCGCCCAGAATTGAACAGCATATTCAAGGTGGGGTCTTACCATGGACATGTAAAGAGGCAAAATAATATCTTCCTCCTGTAAGTCAATACCCCTTTTAATAAATGCCAGTATCTTATTGGTCTTTGCAGCCTCCAGCTGGCACTGCACGTTACTGCTAAATCTATTGTCTACCATTACTCCTAAATCCTTTTCATTAGTGGATTTCCCCAAAGAAACACCATTTAAACTATATGTTGCATTTTTATTATTATTATACCCACAATGCATATGGGTTTGGCAACATTTTATTTGGGTTCTAGACCTTCTTAATTATTATAAGCCCCACTGCGCCAAAAATAAGTTGACAGTACAGTATCAGATTGTAGGAATATCAGGGTACATCAACTGTCCGAGCTCCAGCTATTTGGGAACTACAGCTTGCGTTGTGATACCCAACAGCTAGAGGTCCACCAACTGACCACTTCCAGTGTTGCTAATTTTCTGGATAATGGTCAACTATCTCTGGCCAAAGTAATGAATAACTGAGCGTACTCAGTTTATTCACATTTTTTCTGCTTCTTGCCGAAAATCAAAGATGAGAAAGACTACTACGCTTATTCACTGTGCATTTTAACCCTTAAAGAACTGAGATTCGCAGTTCATTTTTATTTTGGATCTACTTCTGTTCCATAAATTCAATGCACTGTAGACCTCTCTATTATTCAAGGTATTAAGTTGTGCCATTATTTTATATGTTGCCTAAGGTCTAGCAGTCATTTAAAAAGGTCCTGTGGAAGATGTCTCTAGCACCCAAGGAATTAATAATGAGACCAGAAGATCTCTATTATTTACCTCCTGATTGATCTCAATCCATTACATTTTTCTCTCCCTCCCTCCTCTTACTATTCTGGGTTTTTGCCGCTCCCCCTCCTTTCCTTTTTTTCTCTCTCATTTTTATTCATTCTTCTCCTGTCCTGTGCTTTCTGCCCTAGAGGGAATTTTACTCACTGGGCTATTAAATACTGTTTCCATTAGGATGTTAGATTGAATTATGTGCAGTTCCACACCTGGCGCCGACTCAAGACATCAGACACATGAACCTTAAGGTTATAACATTTAGAAACAGAAACACCGGCCACAACAAACTCACAAACACAAACCTCAGTGTAACACTCACTAACACAGACTTACATGACTCATGAACACAAACATAGACCTCAATGTCTTGCACCCACTAACACAGACCTTCAGGACCCAGAACACAAACACGGACCTCAGGGATCACATTCACTAACACAGACCTGCAGGACTCAGCATAGAAACACAGGCCTCACTGTGTCACACTCATTGACACAGTCATGCAGGATCTGGCACACAAACATAGGCTTCAGTGTATCAAATCCACACTCACTGCCCTATAACTCACAAGTGTCCCTCTTTAGGAGGGACAGTCCATATTTGAGGCCCAAATCCCTTGGTCTCTCTTTGCAACCCTGGTGTCCCTCTTTTTAGGTGATCAGACAGTGTGGTGTTTATATTGCTCCACTGCAATACAACTCACATTAATGTTTGTTAAACCTCAACATTTGTGTTCTTAAATTACTCTATAAAGAAAATACTTGCTCTAAATCATTTATACAGTTACAGAAACATGTGTCAATAGATCATGAAATAAACTAAAAAGCCTGCAAATCCAGCACACAAAAATAGGCCTCAATGTATCACACTCAATAATCCAAAACTGAAGGACCAAGCATACATATACAGGCCTCAATGTATTGCTTTCTCTGACAAAGCCCTGCAGGATTCAGAACACAAACACAAGCCTCAGTTTATCACTGTCTCTGACACAGATATGTATGTGCCAGTAGGTATGTGAATGTTTACATTTACCAATATGTAGATGCATACCTCCCAAGTGTCCCTCTTTAGGAGGGACAGTCCCTCTTTGAGACTCAAACCCTACTGTCCCTCTTTCCACCCTAGTGTCCCTCTTTTTTAGGAGATCAGACTGTTTGATGTACATAGAAGTGTGTGCATCACATTACTTAGATACATTTCTTTCAAAAGGGAACATACAGAGTTATACTGTTTATCAGTAGGCTGATCAGGAAGGTCTGATAAAGACTAATTTAATTGGTAGCAGGAAAGCTATAAAATTCTCAGTTACTGAGGGATGAAGCGAAGGTTGAACTTGATGGACTTGTGTCTTTTTTCAACCTAATTTGCTATGTTACTATGTTACTCCACAGCAATAAAAATCACACAAATGTTTGTTTAAATGACAGTGCATGTAGTCTGTGTATATAAAATACTTTGCTCTTGATCAAAATCATTTATTTAGTTGCACAAAGGGCCATATGTTCAAAAGGATAACTACAAAAAAAGTTGTATGAAAGACAAAAATAAGTAATTGTATGCATGAACGACATATTTTCTATAGAGTATACAACAAAAAACTAGTAATGTCCATTGTGTACGACACAACTCCAGAATTGCCGGGCAAAGGGGCGTGGCAAGTGCGTGGCTAAACTATTCTCCAGTGTCGTATAGAGGAAAAGAAAATTTGTTGCAAATAAAGACAAAAAAAATGTCTTGTAAAAGACAAAATTTGTACGTTCAGAAAAAAAGTGGAGGGAATGTGAAGTTCTGAATGTGAGCATTTTTGTCTTTAGTTAAGACATTTTTTTGTCTTTAATTAAGACATTTTTGTTATTAATTAAGACATTTTTTCTCACTAGGTAAGACATTTTTGTCATTACATACAACAATTTCAGTCAGGGCAAACAACATATTTCCTATAACAACCGACACTGAAAATGTTAATAATCCCGACACTATACTTTGAAAAGTCGTTACAAACGACAAGCTATTTTGCTACTTCTTTGAACATATGGCCCTAAGAGATATCAGTAGGTCATGAAATAACCTAAACTGTCACGGTACTGTCCCACCCAGAAGCCACACCCCCAGAACCAGCCCCTAAAACAAAAGTGTCCCACTTTGGCCATTTGAAATGTTTTAGATGCATTAGTGTATACTTTAATAAATGTATACACATACACTCATCCTGGGTGTCATAGGACACAGCACTCAAATGAGAAATGTAGTCAAGCTGAAAGCTCTGCATTAAGGATCATTTCATGAACTAATCTCTTTCCTTTTTGCACAGGAGGCAGACCTGGACCAGAGCTACTGTTCATGAAGTGACCCTAAACTCTTTGAGTGCCAGAGAGGAATCCAATGTATTGTATTGCAATGCGCTGGATACTTTTCGGGCACTCAAAATTAATACAAACCTTTCAGCTTGACTACATTCTCTTTTGAGTGCCATTTGCTTCCCAGGCTGAGTATATCTGAGTAGAATACATCACATATACACACCTATATACATGTACACACTACACACAAATACACACACTGACAATCTGCGCTCAACAGAGTATTTTATTCAGTAGCAAGTATGCACATCTCAGTTGGTGATATAGGCAGCTAGGCAAATGGTTCTCCACTAACTACATAGGACACTGTCTATTTCAGGAGTATCCAGGTTTTTTCAGTAGTGGGCCACATAATCAGGAAACCTTAAATGCGAGGCTGCACTAAAATTTTGATAAAAACAACCGTGAATTAGATCTGTCATCTATCTGGAAATATAGATTTATTTGCAGTGATACATAACAGTCCAAAAAGTATGATTAACTTTTTTCGCACAAAAATGCACAGTTTAGGCCTAGTGCTCACTGATCAAGTCAGTGAACATGCTCATATCAAACAGGCAGCTATTTCTGAATTGTACAGTGCTGGCAGGCAGGCAGACAGACAGGCTTTTTACCTAGGGTGACCAGACCTCACCTTTAACTGGGGACACGTAGGAAATAGACATATTTCAGGACTGCTCGGAAATCAACTCAGCCCTGCAGCATGTACTTTTCATATATGTCCCTGGTTAAAGGTGAGGTCTGGTCACCCTACTTTTACCAGTCTAATAGGTCGTGTGTACTAGATAAAAAGGCAAAAAAAAAAAATCTTAAAAATCTTATGTGGCTCACATTCTGTGGTCAGGTAGACTGCATTTGACCGAAGGGCCACACATTGGACACTTATGTTTTATGTGTTAGCAAACACTGGGTTCTTAAATTTTAAAACTAGATGTCATTGTAACAGAAGACTTATATATGGAGGATACTCTGTTTTTCCTCCTGGGAATGAGGCTCAGTCTGACTTTTTCTAGAAGGATGCCCCTCCATACACACCAGCCAGCATACTTTTTACAGAAACTTGCCGTGTTATGTTTGGTTTTCTTTTCCTTTTATGAACTCAGGAATAAGTTTATAAACTCTACTCATTAGTCAATCACAGAAAATGAGTGGACACTGCTTCTGCTCACTTTTATTTTATACAAGTGGTGATCATGTAGCATTCTGTAACATATGAATGTGCCATTGACACCAGCTTAGTATATCACATAATTTTTTGGAAACCTGCTTTGTTGCAGGTCACATTTAGATGAGCTTGTGCATACTTTCAGTACTGGACAGCTCCTCTGTGCACTCTTATTGGCAAAGAATGCTTGGCTTGTGCATCAACACTCAGCATTGGCCAATCACTGACTAGTTATAGTAACACAGCAGGCACCAACATAAGGGCATTGTGTCACACTCTCTGACTATTTATATGAATGTTCAATTTCAAAGGCAAATGTATGAATATTTCTGTGTCCTAGTTCATGCTTCCTCAGGTCATTTTTTGCGATTCTGATTGTGGTACCTGTTTATGTTTTTATATGCATCCTCCTCATTTTATCACTGTTAAATTACAAATAAGAATATAGGGATGCCCAAGAAAATGATGTGCTTAGAGGTTGCAATTTTGTGTTATAAAAAATCAGTTTGCATAAGAAACATAAAATAGAGAGAATACGTTTTGGCTTGCTAGCTCTACACTTTTGTTGTTTAGGACAGCCAGAGGAAAAAAGAAGCGTTTGCATGTGTTAAGGTTGTTTGTTCCCATAAAGCAAAGATCTTGTATGCTGTGTGCAAATGTATTCTATGTATGTGTATATCTTGTAACATAGTAGATGAGGCTGAAGAAATACATGCATCCATCAAGGTCTGTAACGGTTTTTTAAGACTCTCAGACCAGTGTGTGAAATAAAACACAATTTTATTAAAATAAGTTAAGGCAGAAGTACGCCCTCTAGTGGCGGTTGATATACACCAGTAGTAAGGACTAGTAGATACAATTGTAAATGCACAAACGAATTATAAGTACAATTACACAGCAGTAGTATTGTATATACCCACAGAGGGTTAAGTCCTTGATAACAGTCAGTCTCAGATGTGGATGTTTGGAACGCCCAGGGTGTTATTAGGCTGTGCTGGAGACCAAGTTCATCACAGGCTGGATACAGGACTGCCTCGCCACGGTGTTCAGTAAGGAGAAGCACAGGAGTCCACGTAGCCCCCTCGGGCGTACCTACTGGAACTGCTTCAACTAGTGCAAGTGCAAATAGCCCCCACGGGCATGATTGGAACCGGCCTGCAATGCGAGAGCTGCCAAGCCTCCTCAGACTTAACCGGACACCGGGATAAGACACGCTAGAGCCAACAGCCCCACGGGCGTAGTTACCGGAATTGCAAATGCTAATGCCTGTGCCTGCCACCACTCTGTATAGCGGAATCGCCCAGTATACAAGAGAGAGTCTTAGGCGCCCAACCGGCCTAACGGATGTGAATACTCTGCAAGGATGTACGGAGCTGCCGACGGAGAGTGGCCAACTCAGCAGTAGTATCACCGAGAACGAGACTCTTACGGGAGTAGCGAGAGAGTGGAACCCAGGCGGCACTGCTAGGGTTAAATAGCACTTTTACTCGAGGCTTTTCAGCGGTATAGCAAGGCTCTGCAGTATGAGGGAGGCGTACATACGCACAACTCTGCACAGGTAAATACACTGCACTGATCGGAGTACACCAGGCAAGGCAGTCACACCAAAAGCCGGAACAGCAGATAGAAATGTCGCGGCGGCGACAACTGGAATGCAGGTCACTGTAGAAAGCAGGAGTCGGTCTTCAGAGCGGGAAGTCAGCCAGACCGGGTCGGAGCACGCAGGAGGTAGTCATACAAGCCGGGTCATACACAAGCAGGAACGTCAGCCAAACCGGGTCAGGATCCAAGGGTGGTAGTCAGATGGGCCGGATCATACACAAGCAGGAACACAGGAGAATAGTCAGGACAAGCCGTGTCGGTACACAGGAATCCGGAACACAGGAACACAGCAACAGTATAACTGGCTCAGAAACACCACGAAAGGGCAACTGACAGATGTGCTAGCCAGGTATAAAAAGGTCACCAGGGGGCGGGCCAAACCAACACAGCAAATCAGTGTCTGCCACAGATGAGACTGACAGGAATCACAGGCACTGTGATAAGGTCAGCCTTTGACACGTCATATTTGTTGTTCCAAAGGATAACAAAAATTATTTTTCCAATAAAGCTCCAAGTGGGAAAAACTGTTTCCTGACTCCAAAATAATCCTGGATAACTCCTTGGATCCCTTTGAACCTCTTTGTTAAGCTACACTGGTCTTGATTTGTTCCCCAGCGTTTTATATCTCTCTCTCTCTCTCTCTCTCTCTCTCTCTCTCTCTCTCTCTCTCTATATATATATATATATATATATACAGACACAAAAGTAATTTATTTATTCAAAAGCAATTTGAACAAATTCTGTCTTTCTTCTGCATTTCTATCCTCGAAGATTACACCCCACCAAATTTACACTAATACTGTTTTTAGCATAGTAAAACTAGTCTTTTTAAAGTTGAATGATTTACATGAATCCTTGTTAATGGGTTGTATGTAATAACACATTTCTGTGCATAGTGTATGCATATTTAAACATACATAATACTTGTAGGTGTGAAATCATATCCATGTATATGAGATGTATGCATGGTGTGTAATTATGCTTATGTGACTGTGTGTGCTTTTGGTTCCTTTCCCAAAATGGGAAAGATAAAAAATAGTATATTTGGGCACCATATGCCACTCTCAGGACTCGATTCAGCTGGCTCGTTAGCCAAAAAAAACATCGCTGGCATTTTTCAAGCACAGTAAGCATTTCAATTACCTGTGCTATGAAAAAATACCAGCAGAAAAAAAAGCACCTCGGGCGCTAAAGTGGTACTCTCACATTCCTGTAAAAAAAAAAAAAAGAAAAATATAAATATTAATGATCTGCCACAAACATAACTCGGACATATGTGCACAGTTTAACCCCGTGAGTGCAACGGATTGTAGAGCAATGTGTTGTGTACCTCTGTGTCACTCAAAGGGTTAAGCAATGCATATCTGTCTGAGTTGAAATTGTAGATGTTGCAAAACAAAATTACAAATTTGCACATTGGTTTTGCTACGGTGAAATCTTCACTTTCCATCAGAATAATAATGATGTGTGGGAGAAATGTTTGTATTAGGAAAAAGCCCCCTTTGTGGTCTCCTCCACAGCGGCAGACGTGATGGCAGGAATAGGAAAGCGCCGCCTAGGTTCCTCATGGACCAATGCCAGTTCCAGTGTGAAGGAATTTTGATCAGAGATTGCCTTTTTATACGTTCAAAATGACTCGCAGCCATTGGCTGGGATTTGTACTCACACACCTCTCAGCCACTTCTAGCAGGTTCTGTCAATTCCTCACTCTAAGCTGATTGGCTGATTGACTGTGTCAGGCACTGACTCTTAGCTCTTTCCCTTTGATGTTCCCGTTACTATTATTATTTACTATTAATATTTAGCGTGAGTTTTGGGAACTTAAAACACACAACGGACATTTGGCCACAAGTCAGGTTCTGTGACCCAACGTTTTTTTGTGGTATCAGTTGGTAAGGCAAATGAATACACAAATTCTGTGAACGGATCAGTAGCCAATATTGACATACTGTTTTATCGGAATACATTGAATTGAGGCCTGAGAGTTTTGTTTTTCACCTATCATGTAGTTGGTTTGCTCCAGAAATGTACCTCTTTAGCTTAATGAATTTCATCTATGGCCTTTTAGTGGTCCATACGGACAGGCCTTGAAATCACTAGAGTCACATATGAATAAGACTTTAAGCCTTTAAAGATCATACACAATTCTGTATGTTGGGAATTATGTGCCAAGGAAATAGTTTAGTAAATCTGGAACAAAACAATTGCATCTTATATACCAAAGAACCAGTTAATTTCAGTGTGAGTTATTATATAGAACACAAGACTCAGTTGCTCTCCATTTACTAGAGGTTTGTTTTGATGCGTAAACCCAATTGAGGCTGATGTACTAAGAAGTGAAATAATTCTGGAGAAAAGCATTGGCACCATAAGGAACAAATACAAATCCATACTGATTTAAACAGGGTTTATTTTAACTCCTTGAATGTTACAGAGTGCGTTGCATAGCCACACAATGGAAAGTAGGGATGGGTGAAAACGCAGAGAAATTTCCCACAGGACTTTTCATGAAAATACAAAGATTTTTCACTTTTTTCATGAAAGTTTTTGCCCAAATACAATGCATACAGTTTTCTCCCTTTCGCCGCTGCCAATAAATTTCCCGCCGGAACTTTGATATTTTTGCCAACATTTTAGCAAGTTGTCTGTTCTATAGACTTACTTTTGTATTATTTTTGTGCCGGGTTTGACTTCATTCTAAGAACTTAGTAAGTGTGGGATGGCAATACATAGTAGAAGATCTGCATAACTTTATTGCTTTAATGACACAACTTGTGGAGGTGGTGGAGGTATGTGCAAGCTCCCTATGACTATTCTCATCTCCAAAAAACAAACTCAGAGTCATACTCCTCTTCATCAGGAACAGAAAATATTGGCACAATCTCTAACACATCAACAGCACTTCTATTATGTACCCCAGAGCCCGAGAACATTTAGGAGTACTTCTGCTGATGCGCTTTGTGTGTTCCATCTGACCTGTTGATGGTGTATCTCATAGTCAGACTTGTGGTTGTGCTTCAGGTGGGAACTCATTAAGGAGGTACCTAGGTGAGAGACTGCTTTCCCTCTGCTAAAATGCTTCTTACAAAGGCAACAGATAGCAACATGCTTAGCTTTTGAACTGTGGACTTCATAGACTGCAGGGTTCCTGGGAGGCTGCTACTAATACTGGGGCTAGATGTTGCTGAATTTTACTACTACTAGGTGTCACAGGTGCTGCACTTCCAAGAGCAGAAGAGGCACTCAGAGCTAAGGTTGTAGATACTGATAACCTGTGTTGTTGCTGGTTACACAACACTATTAGTATGTGTGGCTGAGTTGGACTTGGAAGCATAGATGATGCTGATGATGACTGACTGGATGACTGTGTACTTTTTGCCATCTTTGCTTGTCCTGGGTCAGACTTTCCAATTGTTTTCTCAACCAGTTTATAGACAGGAAAAGTGATCCTTTTTATGGTAGTAGACTGAGCCTTTGCCTTTCAGCTAACTTTCTAGCCATATTCTGATAACTATTTATGTACACATATGTCTATTGTAAAAAAAACAGTGGTTGTTGCTTTAAATTGGTAGCCATTACTGGCACGAACTGCAGTGCTTTACTCACTTCCTGTTCTAGCAGCCAGTCTGCTTAACCCTTTGAGTGCCAGAGTGGTACGCAAAGCATTGCAAGGCAATGCTTTGCATACTTCTCTGGCACTCAAAGGGTTAATGACATCTTCGGAAAAGAAGCATGTAATGGACTCCACATTTTCTTTCTCAGTGGCCTTTAGTAGGATAAGTCTGTAAGTAGGCTGTCTCTAGTTTTAAGTTATTAGGATATGTATTTATTCAGTTAGCTACAGTTTGATATTTGTTTTTCCTGCCAGGGAGTTATGTAGCTAGGCCTCATTTTCTGTTAGCTATTGTTTTAACAGTAATGTAGCATGCCTATTACTATTTGTATTTTGTGGTTGTAAGCAGATAATTTGCTAATACATATTTTTATAATTTTGTGTTTTGCAGTTTTACGAAAAAGTACATTTTCAGTAAAGATTTCCATTGCTATTCTTGCCAGCTGGGTCTTTATTGGGAAGTTGTTCGCTGTCTGCCAAGCCTTGTACTACAGACACATTGTGAGGGCAGAACAATCCATGTTATCATCTCTCTTGCTCTCAACTTCATCTGTCTTCAGTGTTTTTAAATGGTTTATTAATAGTACTTGGTGGTGGTGGAGCTTTTGGTGGGACTTTGACAAACTGCATCCTCCTTGGAAGGAAAGGGATCGCCATAATTTATAGCACATGCTGCAGCAAGCATGACTGTAGTCAGTTTTTGGACTACCACGTTAATCACATGTGCAGTGCTCCTAATCCCTTCACGCTACCCCTTGTCCATTTACAGGCTATTACTCAACTACTGTGTGCGTGTGTGTGTTTCTATTGTAAAGTACACAGTAGAACTGATTGTGTGTGATGTCTTGCCTTGGATCTCTACAAAAATCTCTGTCTCATCTAGTATCAGTTTGCCTCAGTTACATATCACATCAGGGTCCCTGTCTCTGTCAGCTATACATGTTATGTATTAATTTTAATCCCTATCACTGTCAACAAAAACATACTCCTTGTTCATTTGCTTCTTTCCCCACAGATATAACAGCCAGCTGAGGAAGGGATTTGGCTCACAGCTGCCTGTGTTTTCTTGGTCACACAGAATTATAGGATATATGGGGTAAACCAACTTTGCCTCCTACTCACACCCGCAGAATACCCCAGGGCAGATATAACAGCCAGAGCAGGACCAAACTTGAATCACCTCTACCTTTGTGTTTCCAGTCAGTCACACAGAATTTTGGGGTATTTAGGTTAATTCACCTTTGCTCCCTTATCACTCCCCCAGATAGAGATAACAGCCAGATAAAAAAAGGAACTTGGATCACAGCTACCTGTGTCTACTCAAACAAAATGTGGGGTTATTTGGAGTAAAACACCTTTGCTCCCTTCTCATACACCTAGACTCCCGTTGGACAGAGATAACAGCCACACCAGGAAGAAACTTGGAACACGGCTGCCTGTGCCTTCCCAGTCAGTCATACTGAATGTTGGGGTATTTGGGGGCCAAACTACTTTCTCCCTTCCAGTCACCCAGACTCACCGAATGCAGAGAACATATTTCCCGCCTACAAGACACACTAAACTAATCTCAATCTCAGCTTTATTAGCTTTCATTCTATAGCTGAAGAATGTGCTGCTTTCTCTTCCTCTTTCAAACACAGAAAGGAATGCTGTGAGAAACTGACACCATTTTATATTCCTGGGGCAAAAGAAGAGAAATTCTGTCTTCCATTGATTTTAATGAAAGAGCTAAGCGGAAAATGTGGGAGAATTGCTCTTTTCATGAAATATTTCAAGACTGGCAAAAAGTGCAATCTTTCTACTGTTGAACACTTTTGCCCATCCCTAATGGAGAGGTCACTAGAAGTAGAACTGCAGGAACTTTTTTTTATCTCCTATTGGTTTGCTAATTGCTCTAGAATTGTTCCACTTCTACTAAGTACATCAACCTCCTTGTGGGAGATTCACTAAGCGGTGATAAAATGAAGATGACTTCTCCAGTTTATCACTTCTCCATTATCTATGTTATTCCATTGAGTCTATGCACTCAGTTTTCTTCAGCTTTGGAGATCTTAGTGCACAGGCTCTATAGAATAACATAGGAACTGGAGAAGTGATATCACTGGAGAAGTCATCTCCACTTTATCACCTCTTTATCACAAGTGAATCTTCACCTTTATGCCTAAGGGGGGTGTATTAAAATCCCAGTTAACATTTGTTTATTGCATACTAGTGTTAAAGCCCATGTACATGGGCCAAGGTCCTGGTGATATTAACCCTTTGAGTACCAGAGGGATACCCCTCTGGCACTCAAAGGGTTAAAAGGCCAGTCCTGCTGTACGTACTACCGCTGCCTCACTGGCCGCACACACGATGCAGTCATGCGCAGTAGAGTCTGCCCGAATGCACAAAATGCGCCCAGCATTCTGTGCGTTCGGGCAGTCTCTACTGGGCATGACTGCATTGGACAAACATTCAAGTGTTTTATTATATAAGATTTTTAATGAAGCCACCAATGGGCTCTCATCACCAACAACCTATCACGGTTCCCGTGATTGCCTGTCACTCTCTGCTGTGGTGTGTTCCTATTGGCAGTACCTGTTATGCCCGCCCAGTATGGCCTTCTTATACCGGGCCTTTGACACCTGTCAGGTGCCCTTTCGTGGTGTTCCAGTACCAGTGCTTCCGTTGCTGTGTTCCTGTGTACCGATTCGGCTTGTCCGACACTTCTCCTGGTTCCTGCTCCGTGTATGACCCGGCCTGGCTGATTTTCCTGCTCTGTGATTGATCCGGCTTGTCTGATGTTCCTGCTCAGTGTATGACCCGGCTTGGCTGACATTCCTGCTCCGTGATTGATCCGGCTTGTCTGACGTTCCTGCTCTGTGTATGACCCGGCCTGGCTGACGTTCCTTCTCCGTGATTGATCCAGCTTGTCTGACGCTCCTGCTCCGTGTGTGACCCGGTCTGATCTACCTCCCCGCTTGGTTCCTGTCTCCGGTGATCCGGCTTCAGTGAGGCTTTGTCTATGTCGCCTGGCGACATTTCGAATTGTCAGATCAGTGCCTCTTTTGCTGACCTCCATCACGCTTGCTGAGCCTGTTGCCTCCGTTACCGAGCCTGTGCATTAACCCTTGGCGTGCCTGTTGCCTCAGATTAAGGGCCGTCCGTTACACCTGCTGAGTCTGTTGCTTCTGTTACCGAGCCTGCTCGCTGACACTTGCAGTACTTGTGGACTCTGTTACTGAGCTATTCGTTAACTCTTATTGAGCTTGTTGCCTCCATTACCAAGCCTGTTCATTAACCCCTGAGGAGCTTGTTGCCTCCGATACCGAGCCTCTCCTTTAACACTTGCTGAGCTCATTGCCATCCGTACCGAGCCTGTCCATTCACTTGCAGAGCTGTGGTGATTTCCGTTACTGTCCACCTAGTGCTCTTGCCATTCACTCGATTCAGTTACGCTCCGGAAGGGTGCTGCCGGCTCTGGTCCTACTCAGCTCTAGCAGTGTTGGCATATCCGTTACGCACCATGGGGTGCTACTGGCTCTGGTCCCGTTCAGCTCTGGCAGTGTGGGTACCCGTTGATGCACCAAGGGGTGCTGCTGGCTCAGGTTCCATTCAGCTCACGCAGTGTCATTAACCCATTCTACACCGCAAGTGCCTTTGGCTCAGATTACACTCAGCTCAGGCAGTGTGGTTCCAATTACGCACAACAGAAGTGTCCTTGGTTCTTGTCTTAAGTGGCTCTAGCATAAGTGGTTGGTCTTGCAAATCGCCAGTCCCTGAGTACTACTGTGTGGACTCACTACCAGGTGCTTCCATCTGGCACCACAGCCTTTGGCTGTTCTTATCCTCCACTGGGCGTTGGCTTACACACCACCTCAGAGACTGATTATTACATTGGACTTAACCCTTGCTACACCTATTCCTTGTTGTACAGTATTGTACAGCATGTAAGGGAGGGTGGGCTGGTGGGAGAGGAACTCCCCACCATGTTGCTGCTTCATTCAAAATGGCTGTGGGACCACAATGCCCTGCAGCCAGTACTTCCTGTTCTCCACTTCTTCCTCCATGGAACCCTGTCTTCCTGCTTGACTCTCTCTGTCAGGCCCCCTCCGCCTACCATTTGATTCTGCTACGGGGGTCCCAGGACATGAGCACATCAAGTAATCCTACCCCCACCCTCCTGAAACACTTTCCCCTTCCCCCAAAGATAGTCACACACATTGGATGGGTTGAAAAGGCCACATCATTTTATTATAAACATATAACAAACATCAGGCCCCCTCCGCCTACCATCTGGTTCTGCTACGGGGGTCCCATGGCATGAGCACCATCAAGTCATCCTACCTCCACCCTCATGAAACACTTCCCCTAAGGATAGTCACACACCTTGCATGGGTTGAAAAGCCCACAGCATTTTATTATAAACATATAACAAACATTAATACTTTAACTTTATTAACAACTTCCATACAAATAAATCACCTCTTCCACCAAGAACCTAGTGCTTGTTACACCAACATTGCCTGACTATCCCAGTCTAATAACCCTGTATATTTTGCTACCACTACTTGACCACGGGACATGGCACCATCCTCCCTAGCTATTTGAATGTGGCAAGTTATAACCAACCCCCCAACTCCTAAGACCATGCCCAAGAGAACTGAACTCCACAAAGAACAAGCCCAGCTGCTGCAACTCCCCTCTTGAAGATACTTGCAAACTAAAAAGGAGACAGTGAGGGCCCATCCTTGTGAATCAAGAACGACAGACCGCCCAGCGGGTGAACTCGCACATACGCCTGCACAAATGCCATGAGGCACTCCAGCATCTCTGAAAAACGAAACAGTGCACAGAGACATCTAAGTGTAGTAGTAGGTATTGAATTAATACATAAACATATATATGATAAAGCACTATTTTTTATTAAACAAAATAAGGTTAATAAAAACCAATAAGGGAATAAAAAAATTAAAATAAAAGGAAAGGTGATGTACCACCAAATAATAGACACTTTAAAATAGGGGATCTGGTTTGTCCCTTGTATGATGGCAGTGGTTAAATGGACCGCAGTAAACGGGACCTATTACCTGGGGAATGCACACTGTAGCACATATATTTGTAAACTTTACAACTGGTTAACACAGATGCTAGTAAGCATTTCAAAAGTAATTAGAAAGCATGTTGGCAATCGTATGTATTGTTAATGCTATCCGCTCACCAGATAGTTTCTTGCTTATGGGCCCATAGCTAGATAACCTCGGTGGTGGGTACAGTTCCTCCGGTATCAGTGCAGTCCTCCTGGTTCTCCATCTCTGTGAGTTGTTCTCTTATGATGTCCAATAAAGTCCACTCTAGATGTTTTCTTGTAGCTATCCTTGTAGCAATACCAATCAGGGGCGACTGTCCCGGGGGGGAAGGGGGCAAATGCCCCCCAGGCCGGTCATGGTATGGGCCGATGGGCCGCTTATCACCTCTCTACATCTCCTGCTGTTGCAGGAGGTGTAAGTGCACAGGGCCAGCCTTCTCATTAATATAATGTGAGGAAGGATTTCCAGGAACCAATGAGCATGCGGACATAGGCCTGCTCAAACTCATGAGGGTGCCTCATCACTGCAGCTCTAAAGAGGAAGATGGAAAAAAAAAAGGTGTGTGCAGGCTCTGTGCCTTGGAGTGAAAGAATATGCACCATCCAACCTGTCTCTTACCAAGTGGAGGTAAGATTAGATGCGCTAAGTAAGTGTGTGGGGTAGATATATGGACTAGTAAGGCATTTTCACACCAGGCAACAGTGTAGTAGGTTCCCTTTAATTAAAAGATAATGGACTTCTGCCACACAAGTGGGCTTGCTGGGAGACTACAGGCTGTGAAATGAAGTGGCCACTAGCAATCTTGATTAACCTGTTAAGTGCCAGAAGTGTGTGCTTTACAAAGCAAGGCAATGCACACTCCTCTGGCAATCAAAGGGTTTAAGTCCCTGCCTACCTTTCTCTGTGCAGTTTCAATATCTTCCTCCACTGAAGAGGTTATGTGTGTTTTTCAGTAAAGGGAGGTTGTAAATCACTTCCTCCGCTGGCAAACACACAGATAATCTCTCCAATCAATGCCGGGACCAGAGCTACATGCAGAGGTACACCATGCAGGAACATTAACCATTTAAGAACTTGATGGGTGTGCTGTGTATTATTTTGCAATATGTCACACACCCCTCTGGTTCTTAAATGGTTATTCAGCATTACCAGGTGCTGCTTCATTCCAAGGCCAGTTTACAGATGATGCACACAGTGGAAGGAAATGCACTCGGGAAATGGTGTTTTCACAATATATGAGAGATACAGTGAGTGAGAGGCAACATTAATACATTAGTTGAGAGCATTAGTTGATGAAGATACAATCAAGTCTCTCCTATATAAATATATATCACACTTTGTATTCTTAACTAATAAGTTTAGTTTGCTAATGGGAGTGCAGCATTGGTTACACCTACTCATATTTTAGTCTAGGAGTATGAGAGAGATGGTCTCTGTGTGAAGATGTGAGATAGTATGTCTATTCTGTCTTTCCATCTCTTTTACCCTCTCTCTTTACACCCCTGCCTTTTTTACTCATTTGTCTCTATTTGTTCCAGGTAGCTGGCAGGGAATGTCCCTTGTGTTAACTATAAGTACCAACAGGCTGACCAGTCATTGGTACCCCATGGCATTTAGAGTAAATGAGAGCAGAAGCATGAATTAAGTGTGTGTGTGTGTGTGTGTGTGTGTGTGTGTGTGTGTGTGTGTGTGTACAAGTATGAAAGTTCCTCCTGTTAACCAAAACTGGCAGAAGGCTCCTCCTGCTTACTGAAGTAAGAGTCAGTCAGCTGCCTCATCCTCTCCCAGGTACTCCACTATCTTATTTTGTTGCCCCTGCTCTTTCCATTCCTCCTGCTGTCTTCCCTCATCCTTCCATCCCATTTTACTGTCAATTTATTCTCATTCTATCACTATATATATATATATATATATATATAATACCAACATTCTAAATTTAATTTGTCAGGCGGACACAAGCGGCCATTTGCAAGAATTAGGATGTGTGACTAACAGAATGAATGTGGGTATGTAGAAGCGTGTGTCTGCTATGTGCACAAGCGAATGAGAATTTGTCTGTGAGGGTGTTTGAGTTTGTGAGATATTAGGGGATTAACCCATTGGTGGCCATACATTTATGTAATGGCGTAATACTCTGCTGGTCTTGTGATGTGCTCATTTGGTCTCCTTTTAGAGTGCTTGAAATGTCCACACATCTGTGATCAGTAAATTACCATTGACTTAAACAGACTTTTAACCCCATGAATTGATGATAAATGCATTGGAGACCTTTCTGGCATTTCAGAGGTTAAAAGCCCCATTTAAATAATTGTGAATTTCTATTTGTAACTTATGGTGCATTTGGTTTGCCCCAGAAGTGCTGCATTTGTGTCTTGTTACATATAGTTTACACAGTGTACAGTCTATTGGAAGGTACTCTATGTAGATTGTTATACACTGTGACTGATGTACTAAGAACATGTGGCCTTATACATAGTCTACACAGTGTACAGTGTATGGTAAGGTACCATATGTAGACTACTGTGTGACACTGAGACAGATATGCTAAGAGTGTGTCCTTATACATATAGTTTACATAGTGTACAAACTATGGTAAGGTATGGTATGTAGACTATGGTGTTACACTGACGCTGATGTACTAATAACCTGTGTCATTATACATAAAAGTGCATTAGAGCATTTCTGGGGAAACCAGTTTCAGCAAGAAAATTTCAGTGTAATTAAATAAAACTTTTAAAACCTTGAATGCTAGAAATGTTTCCACCTCCCTAGCATGCAATGGGCTAGAAAGCCCCATTTAAATCAGTAGCAGTCTGGGGACTTTGAATGTGCCTTCTATGATGCAGTTGGTTTACCCCAGTATTGCACCTTTATATATAAGGCGCACAGTACCCTAGCTGATACATAAGGCACACAGTACACTGGTTGATACATAAGGCACACAATACCCTAGTTGATGAGGGTGAAAACAGACCTGTGTCCATCAAATTCAGCCTTTGCCCTATGAACTTTGGTGATCCATTAAATGCATTTCCAGTGAAGCCTCAAGTGGGTGAAAAAAATCCCCCCTAACCCTATAGGGAAACAAACATTATTCCCAAAATGTCCACTGATAGTTTTTTTTAATATAAATATATTAAATGCTGTTGTTTAACCCTTTCAGTGCCAGAAGGATGTTTAGTCATTGGATCCTTCTCTGGTACTCAAAGGCTCAATATAATGTGTGATGCTTTCATTCTTCATATTGCCTTTCTTTCTCCATTTTGTTCTTCTCCCTTACTTTCTTCTCCCCCTTTGCCCTTTTTCTCCACATTTTCCATTCCCCCCCTTTTCACCATTTGCCTTCACTCTTCCCTTAGTTGAAATATAGCTACATTAGTGATACCAAAAAACTTACGACTCTACGAATACCCATTAGAAGTCATAGAATTATAATGTCCATGGCATCCCTAGTATATCTATATTTCATCTGAAAGTACTGTGTTATTGATGTAAGTCAGTTTCTATTGTAAGCTCTGTGGTATCAATAGTTTATCTCTGTTTCAATTTTAAGCTCCACGATATCACTTGTCTTACTTTACAAAATTAATACAAATTATAAAAATAACAAAAGGGCATTGGCTAGGATAGTGGACTGGAACGATTATAGAAATGGGCCACCTGATTGTACTGCCAAACATTGCCAGCCCTCCCCCTGATCCCAATGATGGGAAACGAGCACTCTCCAGAAATACACTGACAAGCAGCAAATCCCTAGAGGCCTAAGGATCATGAAAGAACCTGCCTTCTGAAAGAACGAACCGGAATTCATGAATCAATGGCATACCATTCTGGACCAATGCTCCTATAAATTAAGGTCTCTAATAATCTCCAACAAAGAAAAGAAATTAGAGGATACAATAAACAAAATAGAAGAATTAAAGAACTCTCTAGAAGCCCATAAGGATAACCAGAATTTTAAGAATCTCGACAAACAAACCAATGATAGGGTCGAAAAACACGAAAGGGAAATAATAGAAAGAAAACAAAGAAAATTGCTAAGAGATGAAGAGGACTAAAATTCAGGACATACTCGCAACTGGCAGAGGAACTATCCTAAACCCAAAAACCTCATATACAACTGACACAGTAGACATAAGAAAGCAGGAAAAAATTATAAACGAGTATCATATCAAAACAAGAAAAGAACCCTGATGAACACAAACCTGCTGAAAAAAAAAACATACGGGACCCTGATGTGAACATAAACATAGGAAAGAAGCCCCAAACACCACCTATGGAAACAAATCCTAAAGTTGTTCACCAACCACAAAAACAACATATAATACAACATAAAGGAATATTACAATTGAACATCACCCACAAAAACAAAAAAAGAAAAATACAAATAGAAATAACAATATGAATAATAACAAATATCTAAAACTATCTCCTCCAGAAATAATCACATACAACAAGTTGGGTGCAAGACCACGTTCAAATAACAAGACCAATCAACAGCTTCAACAAAAAAACAACGGTCCATCATATTTTTTATCCACAGGTCCGCAAACACTGATCGAGGCATAGGCAAGAAAGGAGTGGACCCGGGAGAGGGACAAATTTATAAGACTATTGACCAGAAGATAGAGAACAGAAGAACAAGAAGGGGACCCAGAGATGGAAAGGAAAAAGAGAAGAAATCAAAATCAAATATTAACAATTTAGGAGGTATATTCAATCTATCCTCCTACACCCTGACCCCTGAAGACATCTCACTGCTCAATAAAGGTTTCAAATTTGCACCACATAGTAAACCAAATTAATTTGAATTGTTCATTGATGTACACAAATTTGTAAGAAAACTCACCCTTAAAAAATACTTCCCGAAAAAAGAGGAAGAAGAGATATTAGAAAAAAAAAATGAAGAGGCAGCATTGGAAGCAGTGGATGAGGAATTAGTCCTGGAGACCCTAATAGATCTATGGAATGAAAATATCAACAATGAAGAGGAAGAACCCAAAGATATTCTTGGACTCCAATACAGACATTCATCACTAAAACCGGTTTCCAAGTTTAATCCCACCCAAACATGAGGATGACATATTGAAACATTCTTGGAATTAGTGGTCAGAGATATAAAGAAAATGTTTTAGACTCCATTCAGAATCCAGTATAATCTATCTAAAAGGAAAAACTCAACCTGGAAAAACACATGAAGGAGGACACATTGGTATTTCGGGAGACATACAAAGGTGGTGGGATAGTCATACAAGACAAGACTGACTACTTTAAAGAGTCTAAAAGGATTTTGGATGAAAAAGAATTCTATGAACTCCTACCAACCAACCCGATGACCAAATACAAAGTAAAATATGACCATCTTATCCTACAGGCATACCAAATTGGTATCTTGACAAAACAAGAATTTTGTTTTCTAACAATACAATACCCAATAACACCAATTTTTTTACCACATTCCAAAAATTCATAAAAACATCCAGAACCCTCCAGACCGTCCTGTTATATCAGGCATTCAATCACTCACAAGCAATCTTTCAGAATATATAGATCATTTACTACAAGCTTATGTTCAAAATACACCTTCATATATAAAAGATTCCACGCACGTTTTGAGGAAATTAGGAGAAATCAAGTGGATGGAAGGCTATCTGTGGGTTACTTGTGACGTAACATCACTTTATACGATCATCGAGCACAATGCTGGAATTGGAGCAGTTGAAAAAGTGTTGAGAAGAGATAAAAGCTTACCCACAAACAGACTGACTTCATATTAGATGGGATAGAGTTTATACTATGCCACAACCACTTTATGTTCGAAGGTAAACATTACTGCCAAGTCAGAGGAATAGCGATGGGGACGCGATTTGCACCAAGCTTTGCAAATTTGTTCCTAAGTGTATGGGAGGAAGATCATGTGTGGAAAAATTACATCAAAGATATGGCAATGTATGGCTGATATACTGACAATATCATTCTGATCTGGAAGGGAGAAGACCAAAAGCTGAACGAATTCATCAACTTTATCAACAATAACCAGTTAGGTCTGCATTTTACCTATACGAGTAGCCCCACCTCAGCAATTTTTCTGGACCAACAAATTACAACAGAACCCAGTGGAGAAATCTGCACATATCACAAACCAGTGGACGTAAATGGGTATATTGAAGCTACAAGTACTCACCATAAAAAAGGCTGCAAAGAATGCCTTATAGCCAATTTCTCAGATTGAGAAGAAACTACACAAAGGAAGAAACCTTCTTGAAGGAAGCAGAAGCATTAAAAAGTAGATCCACAGAAAAAGGCTATGGAAAATCTAACATACAACAAGCATTCAACAAAGCCTTCAGCATACCAAGAGATCATTTACTGCTAACTAAAGAAGAAAAAGGGACAACGGAAGAAAGAAATGTAGGAAACCAGAAATTCCTTTTATACCTAGATTTACATCATCTACAAAGAACGTGGAAAACGTTATCCCCAAACATTGGAGTATACTGGAAAATGATAAATAATTACAAACAATAATCCCTAAAAAACTTCAGTTTGTTTACAAAAAATCATCAGACTTAAAAAACAAACTGGCTCCATCTATGACAACCAGTGGACCTAAGGAAGAGTTACAACAAATGGATCTAACAGGGGTCCCGGTGATAGGCACATACAAATGCGGACATAATAGATGTATCACGTGTGAACATATTAAGAACAAATGTAAATCTTTTGCTTCCAATGATACAGGGGAACTCTTTCATAATCAACAATTCATTCAGAATTGTTGTCTATCTATGTGGACTTCATTATGTCGGACGAACAACACGACCACTTAAGAGAAGATTCTTGGAGCATAGAAATAATATTTTGAAGAAAAACAAACATTTGGTGTCAAAACATTGTATACACTGTCCTTCATTCAAAAATATCACAGATTTGAGAGTGATAGGTATAGAGCATATTACAACAACTTCAATATGAGGCAACTGCTTCAAGAAACTATCAAAACAAGAAAGTTTTTGGATTTTTAAACTCCAAACACTAACACCAACAGGTCTTAATGAAAAACTACATCTATGGTATTTATGAAACTACCAGTCTATAACATAGAGACTGAAACATCTAGAATCCAATCACACATCATATCTCCAGTGTCAAAGAAAATAAATAAAGACCCATCCAATCAAATTTAAGTCGCTAGTATACATATAAACACTATACTCTCATTATATAGCTATACATTTTTTGCATCATATACATCAAGCAGAAGTTAGGTATTACTTAGATAGTTACTGCAGGTCATTCACTAAATGAAAAAAAATAATTAGGTCCTATATATATAATATCCATAAGCTTACTCCTGCCTATATCTGTTACTTGTTAAATATTCTATCAATATATAGATACATATAGGCATACCTAGTTAACTATACCAAAAAGTTTATCAGTTAGAGTATCAAACAATTGTATCTAATTAGCAGAATCTGTGATGCCCGTGATAGGACCCCTTGTGGTTTGTTTAACTCCTATGCTCCAAATAGAAGGATCATATTATTGTAGTAGAGGTAGCCATTTAGATACTGTATATATGCCCATACACATGTCCAGTTTCCAGTATGTCTTGGGGGACACCTCCGTGCATGAAGGAATAATTTATTATGTGACTACTGGTTAATCATATTTTTCCTATTTTTTTGTTATACTAAATCACTGATGGTTTCATGTAAGTTGAAGCCTTCACTGTACATATTTTTTACACAACCTCATACCAGATGTCCAGTGAGACACAATTCAGCCATACACCCATATTAATAGTAACCTTTCTATAGGAAAATTATTATCTTGGGAATTGCCGGATATATAAGTGGTCCGTCACTCCGTCACATCGCAGAGCAAGCCGATGCAGTCGGCAAAATCTGCACCATACACTCGTACCTCTAGCAATACCTCAAGATAAGAACGGGATTCATAACTAATAAATCATGGTTGGAAGATGTGGTGGTTTTTTAAACAACAAAAAAAAAAAAAAATCAAAAAAGGGAACCTTATCATTTATGACCGATTTGCCTGCCTTGGAGTTTTTTTTAATATTTTAAATCTATTATCTTAATATATTATTTTAATATATGGATTATGTGTTAACCAACAAGTCCTGAATATAGGGTATGTTGTCATCCCTAATATCTTATGCTATTTTTATATAAATTTTAAATGTTTGAATAAAACTGACTATGGTAAACATCTGTTACATTTGAACCTTCTGGTATTCTTTTACAAAGCGTGGATACATTAATCTTGAGAAAGGGGATCAATTTCCAGAAACACATTGATTGCTACAAGGATAGCTACAAGAGAACATCTAGAGTGGACTTTATTGGACATCATAAGAGAACAAGTCGCAGAGACAGAGAATCAGGCACAGAGCCTGCACACACCTTTTTTCCCATCTTCCTCTTCTTTAGAGCTGCAGTGATGAGGCGCCCTCATGAGTCTGAGCGGGCCTATGTCCGCATGCTCATTGGTTCCTGGAAATCCTTCCTCACATTATATTAATGAGAAGGCCGGCCCTGTGCACTTACACCTCCCGCAACAGCAGGAGATGTAGAGAGGTGATAAGCGGCCTATCGGCCCATACCATGACTGGCCTGAGGGGCATTTGCTCCCTTGCTCCCCGGGCCAGTCCGCCCCTGATTGGTATTGCTACAAGTAGTGATGATCGAGCACCCCAATGCTCGGGTGTTAGGGTGCTCTGGCCGAGCACCCCCGGAGGCTCGAGTGCTCGGCCGAGCACCCGAGCCCCATTGAAGTCAATGGGAGGACTCGAGCATTACACCAGGCACCCCCTGCTCTGATGAGGGGAGGGTGCCTGGTCCATAGGAAAAGGGCAGAAAAGGATGGAAACACCACAGAATTGGTTCAGGGACAGCATAGGGATGATGTTTGGATGCATCTTGGACTCCAACGTCGCTGCTGGGAACGATGTTTCGCCCGTAGTACGCCATTTTTACAGACTGACCGTAAAACACACAAAAAGGAAGATAAAAACGACTTTAGGCGAAAAATTGTTACCAAACAGTATTTGCTGTATATTTACTTGTATATCATCTGCAAATTCTGCAAAAATTTCATCGATTTTTCTGAACTGGGGCCATGATTAAGAGGGAAACGTGCGCAGAGGCAAATTCTGCAAAAAATTTCATCGATTTTTCGGAACTGGGCCCATGATTAAGAGGGAAACGTGCGCAGAGGCAAATTCTGCAAAAAATTTCCTCGATTTTTCTGAACTGGGGCCATGATTAAGAGGGAAACGTGCGCAGAGGCAAATTCTGCAAAAAATTTCCTCGATTTTTCTGAACTGGGGCCATGATTAAGAGGGAAACGTGCGCAGAGGCAAATTCTGCAAAAAATTTCCTCGATTTTTCTGAACTGGGGCCATGATTAAGAGGGAAACGTGCGCTGAGCCGACCATCTAAAACATTATGGGTGAGGGTCTGATGCGGAGCTGACCATCCTAAACATTATATGCGAAGGCCCGCTAGTGAGCTGACGCTATAAAACATTATATGAGAGGGCCCGCTAGAGAGCTGACCCAATAAAACATTATATAAGAAGGCCCGCTGGTGAGCTGACCTATACAAAAAGTTGTCAAACAGGGCCCGCTGGTGAGCTGGCCCTATATAAAAATTATATCACAGGGCCGCTGGTGAGCTGGCCCTATATAAAAATTATATCACAGGGTATATGGAAGAGAGTCAACCATATACCCGTTTTTTGGGTGGAAGGGGTGAATGGGAATACAGAGTATTCCCATCACTGTAAATAACATATATAAAGTCACTTTATGTTCACCCGGGGCTTTCCTCCAGTGGAGTGGAGAAGTCAGGGGAAATCCAGGCCTTGTTCATTTTTATAAGTGTCAACCTATCAGCATTTTCGGTGGAAAGGCGGATACGCTTATCTGTTATGATGCCACCAGCAGCACTAAATACCCGCTCAGACAGAACGCTGGTTGCAGGGCAGGCCAGCACCTCCAAGGCGTAGAGTGCCAGTTCATACCACGTGTCCAGCTTGGACACCCAGTAGTTGTAAGGCACAGAGGGATCATTGAGGACGCTGACACGGTCTGCTACGTACTCCTTCACCATCTTCCAAAACTTTTCCCTCCTTGTGACACTAGGCTGCGCATCAGGGTGAGGGTGCTGGCGGGGTGTCATGAAGGTGTCCCACGCCTTGGAGAGTGTTGCCCTGCCTTTGTCGGAACTGCTGTGTGCTCCCCTTTTCTCCCCTTCTTGGTTGGCCAAGGTAGCACGTACTCTGCCGCCAGCGTTGTCAGATGGAAAATTTTGGAGCAATTTTTCAACAAGAACCTTCTGGTATTGCACCATTTTGCTTGTCCTCTCCACCGGAGGAATGAGAGATGAGAAATTCTCTTTGTAGCGGGGGTCCAGAAGGGTGAACACCCAGTAATCCGTGTTGTCTAAAATGCGTATAACGCGTGGGTCACGGGAAAGGCAGCCTAACATAAAGTCAGCCATGTGTGCCAGAGTACCAACAGGCAAGATTTCGCTGTCCTCACCAGGAGGATGACTCTCAATCTCCTCATCCTCTTCCTCCTCTTCTGCCCACCCACGCTGAAGAGATGGAACTAAAGTTTCATGGCTACCCTCTGTAGCGGAGGCAACCGTGTCTTCCTCCTCCTCCTCCGCCTCCTCCAATTGTCGCTGAGAAGACGAAGTGAGGGTGCTCTGGCTATCACCTTGTGTAAGCTCTTCCTCCCGCATTTCCACCTCTTCCACATGCAAAGCGTCGGTTTTAATTGTGAGCAGCGAGCGTTTCAGTAGACACAGAAGTGGGATGGTTACACTGATAATAGCGATATCGCCGCTCACCATCTGTGTCGATTCCTCAAAATTGCGTAAAACCTCACAGAGGTCTGACATCCATTCCCACTCCACTTCTGATTAGAGGAAGTTGAACGGAGAGGCGACGACCGTGTAACAGCTGGTACTCCACTACTGCCCTCTGCTGCTCACAAAGCCGGGCCAACATGTGGAAGGTGGAGTTCCAGCGCGTGCTCACGTCACACAGCAGCCGGTGAGCTGGCAATTGTAAGCGCTGCTGCAGCTTCAACAGGCCGGCTGAACCTGTTGATGACTTACGGAAATGTGCACACACGCGGCGCACCTTGGTCAAGAGATCATGCAAATTGGGGTAGGTTTTTAGAAATCGCTGAACCACTAAATTAAATACATGCGCTAGGCATGGTACGTGTGTGAGCTTGCCGAGCTCCAAAGCCGCCACCAAGTTACGCCCATTATCACACACAACCATGCCTGGTTGCAGGTTGAGTGGCGAGAGCCACTGCTCGGTCTGGTGACTAATCCCCTGCAACAGCTCTGAGGCCGTGTGCTGTTTGTCCCCAAGGCAGATCAGCTTCAGCACGGCCTGTTGACGCTTCCCCACTGCAGTGCTACACTGCTTCCAGCTACCGGCTGATGGGTGAGTGGCGCTGCGCGCAGAGAATTCGGAGGTGGAAACGGAGGAGGAGGAGCCAATAACGTAGATGCTGGCGGAAACCCTGATGGAGGTAGGGCCCGCAATCCTTGGCGTGGGTAGCACCTGTGCCATCCCAGGGTCCGAGTCGCTCCCAGCCTCCACGACATTCACCCAGTGTGCCGTCAGGGAAATGTAGCGTCCCTGGCCACAAGCACTTGTCCATGTGTCAGTCGTTAAGTGGACCTTCCCAGTAACTGCGTTGGTCAGGGCACGGGTGATGTTAAGGGACACATGGTGGTGTAAGGCGGGGACGGCACACCGGGAAAAGTAGTGGCGGCTGGGGACTGCGTACCGAGGGACAGCTGCTGCCATCAGGCTGCGGAAGGACTCAGTCTCCACAAGCCTAAATGGCAGCATTTCGATGGCCAGTAATTTGGAAAGGTGTGAGGTTAGTGCTATGGCCTGTGGGTGGGTGGCTGGGTATTTTCGCTTGCGCTCAAATGCCTGGGGTAACGACATTTGGACGCTGCGCTGGGACAGGGAAGTGGATGTGGTCGCTGATGGTGCTTCAGATGGTACAGGTGCAGGGCGGGAGGTATGCGGGCCTGCGCCTTCGACAGGCGATTGGCCGGCACTGAAAACAGGGGAAGAGGAGGCAGTGGTGTGGCCTGCAGACACAGATTGGCGATCCGGGCGTTCCTCCCACTTATTACGGTGCTTGGATGCCATGTGTCGGATCATGCTGGTGGTGGTGAGGTTGCTAGTGTTCATGCCTCGGCTCATTCTGGTGTGGCACAGGTTGCAAACTACAATTCTTTTGTCGTCCGCACTTTCCTTAAAAAAACGCCATACCGTGGAACACCTAGCCCTTGGCAAGGGAGATTTACGCAAGGGGGTGCTCCGTGGAACATTTGCGGGCCGGTTTGGTGCGGTCCGCCTTCTTTCTTTAGCCACACCACTGCCTCTTCCAGCCTGTTGCGGTGCTGCAGATGGCTCACCCTCAGGACTGCTGTCATCGCTCGGCTCTCCACCTTCCCAGGTGGGGTCAGTCACCTCATCGTCCACCAAGTCCTCCTCCACTTCCTCACTCTGATCATCCTCCTCATTTCTTGATCCCACCACATACTCAGTCATTGACAACTGTGTATCATCCTCCTCATCAAGGTCTTGAGACAGTAATAGTGGTTGATTTGATGGCAACTGTGTCTCATCATCATCATCCACTTCATTTGACCTTAAATGCCGTTCCCCTCTGTCATCTTCTTGTGATTGGGTACCCTCTAGAGGTTGTGAATCAGGGCACAAGATGTCATGTTCCTCTGCAAGCGTGCTTGGAGAGAGGTTCAAATGAAGGATTGGTGATGAGACGAGCTCCTCACTATATCCCAGTGTGGGATCACTTCTTTGGCCAGACCCTCTATGGTGGGAGGAAGGATGATCAGGGTGAGGATTATGTTGACCAGACTCTTGGCTACTGAGAGTGGACTTGGTGGAAGACAGGGTGGTGCTTAACCAACTGGAAGCAGTATCACCTGAAATCCAACCGACCACCTGTTCGCAGTGGTCTGACCTCGAGAGTGATGTCCTGCGACGCCCTGTAAACTGAGACATGAAGCTAGGTATGGTGGATGTCTTTCTTTCTTGTGCTCTGGCACCAGGCACAGTTTCTACGCGTCCTGACCCGCGCCCTGAACTATCAGGATCACGTCCACTTCCCCGTCCCTTTTTACCCGCCTTCTTCATATTACACGGAATATGTGCTGCTAATCTGCAACTTTGCACACTAAACAGAATGTGCTGCTAATCTGCAACTTTGCACACTAAACAGAATGTGCTGCTAATCTGCAACTTTGCACACTAAACAAAATGTGCTGCTAATCTGCGGCTAGGCACAGTGAAAGGAATATGTGACGTTTATTTTTTACACTTTGTACACTAAACAGAATGTGCTGCTAATCTGCGGCTAGGCACAGTGAAAGGAATATGTGACGTTTATTTTTTACACTTTCCACACTAAACAGAATGTGCTGCTAATCTGCAACTTTGCACACTAAACAGAATGTGCTGCTAATCTGCGGCTAGGCACAGTGAAAGGAATATGTGACGTTTATTTTTTACACTTTCCACACTAAACAGAATGTGCTGCTAATCTGCAACTTTGCACACTAAACAGAATGTGCTGCTAATCTGCGGCTAGGCACAGTGAAAGGAATATGTGACGTTTATTTTTTACACTTTCCACACTAAACAGAATGTGCTGCTAATCTGCAACTCTGCACACTAAACAGAATGTGCTGCTAATCTGTGGCTAGGCACAGTGAAAGGAATATGTGACGTTTATTTTTTACACTTTCCACACTAAACAGAATGTGCTGCTAATCTGCAACTTTGCACACTAAACAGAATGTGCTGCTTATCTGCGGCTAGGCACAGTGAACGGAATATGTGACGTTTATTTTTTACACTTTGCACACTAAACAGAATGTGCTGCTAATCTGCAACTTTGCACACTAAACAGAATGTGCTGCTAATCTGCGGCTAGGCACAGTGAACGGAATATGTGACGTTTATTTTTTACACTTTCCACACTAAACAGAATGTGCTGCTAATCTGCAACTTTGCACACTAAACAGAATGTGCTGCTAATCTGCAACTTTGCACACTAAAAAGAATGTGCTGCTAATCTGCAACTTTGCACACTAAACAGAATGTGCTGCTAATCTGCAACTTTGCACACTAAACAGAATGTGCTGCTAATCTGCGGCTAGGCACAGTGAACGGAATATGTGACGTTTTTTTTTTAAATCTGTGCCCCCCCAAACAAAATATAACTGCTGCCCCCACACACAACAGTCCTAAAAAGGACTTTTGGGTCTTTATATGTTGTTCAAACACACTTTTCTTCTCCCTACACTGACTTTCCCTTCCTATCCTCATCTCTCCCTGGCTAAGACTGAGCCGAACTCGCTGGTCAGGTGCTATACAGCACCCGATCACGGGTTCTGGCCAGCCAATCAGTGTAATGCCAGCAGCCAACATGGCTGCTGGCATTACACTGATGTCAGAGCCTCCCCGCACATTTATTGGCTGCGCAGCAGCCGCGAAATGTGCGGGGTGGAGACCCGAACATGGCGGGCGAGCACATGTGCCGAGCAGAGCGATGCTCGAGCCGAACCGGGCTTCGGCCGAGCATGCTTGCTCATCACTAGCTACAAGGATAGCTACAAGAGAACATCTAGAGTGGACTTTATTGGACATCATAAGAGAACAACTTGCAGAGATGGAGAACCAGGAGGACTGCACAGATAACAGAGGAACTGTACCCACCACCAAGGTTATCTAGCTACGGGCCTGTAAGCAAGAAAGTACCTGGTGAGTGGATAGCATTAACAATACATACGATTGCCAATATGCTTTCTAATTACTGTTGAAATGCAGACCACCATCTGTGTTAACCAATTGTAACGTTTACAAATATATATGCTACAGTGTGCATTCCCCAGTTAATAGGTCCCGTTTACTTTGGTCCATTTAACCACTCCCATCATACAAGGGACAAACCAGATCCCCTATTTTAAAGTGTCTGTTATTTGGTGGTATATCACCTTTCCTTTTATTGATTTTTTTTGATTCCCTTATTGGTTTTTATTAACCTTATTTTGTTTAATAAAAGAGAGTGCTTTATCATATATATGCTTATGTATTAATTCAATACCTACTACTACTACACTTAGATGTCTCTGTGTGCTGTCTTCTGTTTCTTTTTTCACATATTCAATTTACCAGAGAGGACTCCGGGAACCAGATAGCTGCCAGGCTGCTCACTCGAAGTGTAGAGATTTTGAGTACTTGTACATGCTGACTTACTAATACTCATAGACTCATCCATTCTGATCATCTCATTATTCATTTATTCCATCTTTCATCAATTCCATCTCATCTCGTATCTCTCATGGACTTTGAAGGACTATATCCATTTACACCTATGAATGTACAAATTATTCTAATTATCTTATCTATGTGAGACTTTATAAATATTGTATAGAAGTCTTTTGGTATAGATTACTTTGTTTATAAGTGATTGTTGGTTAATATATCACTAAACATTTCCCATAATTATCCAGTTGATATGATATTATAAGTCTGGTAGAACAGTTTAAATCTTGAAGGTTTTCCCAGTGAGTGCTACTACACATTTTTTTTTCTCCAGCATCTCTGTCCCAAAAAAATCTTAATCAGAGCACCCCTACCCACCTGATTTATTTTAGAGCACCACAACGTCACCACGACGCAGTGCAAACTCACCTGCCCATCGCCCACGGACAATGGCAGCACGGTGGCTCAGTGGTTAGCACTGTTGCCTTGCAGCGCTGGGGTCCTGGGTTCAAATCCCACCAAGGACAAAATCTGCAATGAGTTTGTATATTCTCACTGTGTTTGCGTGGGTTTCCTCCGGGTACTCCAGTTTCCTCCCACACTCCAAAAAACAATCTGATCGGTGAATTTAGATTGTGAGCCCCAATGGGGACAGGAACCAATATGAGTGTAAAGCGCTGTGTAATCTGTGTGCGCTATATAAAAAATAAAGAATTATTATTAATTATTAATATCCCCACCGACTGGCGCTGACAAGCTCCCCAGTGCCAAAGGCCCCAAAAAACGGCAGGGAAAAGGCTGCATGAAAAAGCAAAACTTGACTACTAAATCTCCCACAAGCCAAGCAGGAGGCCCCGCAAATATCGTATGACACAAGTCCTGAGACATCCATCCCTGCCATAAGCCTCTCAGAGCCTGCAGCACTAGAAAATCCTTAGTGACAAGAATGCCATCCTCATCCCAAAGTCTTGCCAGAAACCACAACAAGGCCTCCAAACACCTCATTCCTGCTCCGTGATCCGGCCCGGCTCTCCAGTTCCTGCTTCGTTGTGTCGCTTGGGCGACATTCTGACTTCCGTTTGTCTGGGCCTACCAGACAGTGTGTCCGTGCTGCCTCTGTTAGCTCTTGCAGAGCTACTATTGCCTCCATTGCTGCTCCGGCAGTGTACCTATCGCTGAGCATCCCGTTAACTCTTGCAGAGCTATTGTTGCTTCTGTTACTGCTCCGGCAGTGTACCTATCGCTGAGCCTTCCGTTAACTCTTGCAGAGCTACTGTTGCCTCCGTTACTGCTATGGCAGTGTACCTATTGCTGAGCCTTCCTTTAACTGTTGCAGAGCTTACTGTGGCCTCCGTTACTGTTGTGGCAGTGTGCCATTGGTTGCGTTTCCATTCAGCTCTTGCAGAATACTGTTGCCTCCGTTACTGCACCGGCAGGGTGCCCTTGGCTCTATTCCGTTCAGCTCGTGCAGAGTACTGTTGCCTCCGTTACTGCACCGGCAGGGTGCCCTTGGCTCTATTCCGTTCAGCTCGTGCAGAGTACTGTTGCCTCCGTTACTGCACCGGCAGGGTGCCCTTGGCTCTATTCCGTTCAGCTCGTGCAGAATACTGTTTCCTCCGTTACTGCACCGGCAGGGTGCCCTTGGCTCTATTCCGTTCAGCTCGTGCAGAGTACTGTTGCCTCCGTTTCTGCACCGGCAGGGTGCCCTTGGCTCTGTTCTGTTCAGCTCGTGCAGAGTACTGTTGCCTCCGTCACTGCACCGGCAGGGTGCCCTTGGCTCTATTCCATACAGCTCTTGAAGAGTATTGTGTGGCCTCCGTTTACTGCTACGGCAGGGGGTATAAGTCTCAGCTCTGCTCCGGCAGATCTATAGTGCTCTGTCTCCATTCTAGCACTACAGTCTCCTTATGACTGTTATTCCATCATACTGGGCGTTACTGAGAACTCACCACATCAGAGACTGATTATATCTATTGGGACTTTAACCCATGCTGTGCTGGGTATTCACCCTGTCATGCCTGACCTGTGACAGTATATGAACTCTCTCTCACCTACTATTATACTGGGCCTGTGTAGGCATAAGTCTAAGTCCTGTATTGCACCTGTCTATTCTGCTGAATTACGCTATAGCCCGTCAAGGGTAATTCTCATTGTGTTTGTTTTAATAAAACTGTGTTTTATCCTAACCCTCTGTGTCTGAGTGTTGAACAAACCGTTACATGTGTCTACGATCCTCAATGTTGCATGTTTCTTTGTGCACATCTGGAAACCCCTGTCTGGCTTGAAATTTCTGCCTGGGAGAGACCTTGCTGATGTTGTATAACTACCTGGTGTCTTGTTGCTGTGCTTAGTCTTGCCATGATGTTTGACATTAAACTGTCTTCAGCAACCTCACCTTGTTAGCTGAGTTTGGCTGTTCCTCAACCAGTTTTATTCCTCCAACAAAGCTGTTTCTGTTTCAGTTAATGATTGTGCATAAACCCACTTATTACACAGATGATCATTTGCACCTGGTCTGTATATAATTGTCTCATCATACACCTGTCTATATGCCTACAAAATCCCTGACTTTGTGCAAGTGTACCTAGAAGAACTGATGCTGTTTTGAAGTCAAAAGGTGGTCACACCAAATATTGATTTGATTTAGATGTGTCTTCTGTTCACTCAGTATTCATTGTTAATTGATAAAAATAAACTATTAACACGTCCATTTTCGAAAGCATTCTTACTTTATAGCATTTTTTCACACCTGCCTAAGACTTTTGCACATTACTGTATATATATATTTATTTTATATGGCTTGTTAAAACAAGGGTACACCCACTGATGGGATATATATTTATTTCAAACTTTATTACATTTCAGGATTGTTTTTAACTTTAAACTTCAGGTGGTCACCAGGTGGCACTGTTCCTTTAACTTACTATGGAGAGATGTATTCAATGCCTTAAGGGGAGAGATTCAGCTGTGATAAAGAGGTGATAAAGTAGAGATGACTTCTCTAGTTTATCATATCTCCAATTCCTGTGTTATTCTATCGAGCCTTTGTACTAAGGTTTCTTCATTTGTAGAGAGCTTAGCGCACAGGCTCTATAGAATAACATAGGAGCTGGAGAAATGATAAACTGGAGACGTCATCTCCACTTTATCACAACTTTATCACCCCAAGCTCTCCCAAAGAGTGTTGGATAAATAAATTGACTTTTGGACACCAGTTATTGCTGCTGGTAATAGTTTTTATTAGCTATAATAACTATTTAACTATACATTTTCCAACAGAGGGAGTTTCCTTGTTTTCCTCAGCAAGAAAATGACTATAACATATTTATTTTTGCTTTTCATAAACAACTCTTAACAATAACTTGTTGCTTATCTAACTGTGGCCAAAAAGTCCTAATGGCCCTGATTAATAATAATAACATAGTCAGTCATGAGTATCATGTCCATGCAGACAGATATGTCAGTGCTGGCAACGTTTTTAAACTGAAGCAGCCAAAATGTGTAAGTCTGCTTTACCCTAAAAGCAAAGCAATGCATTACACACACACACACACACACACACACACACACACACACACACACACACACACACACACACACACACACACACACACACACACACACACACACACACACACACACACACACACACACACACACACACACACACACACGGCCCTTAAAGGGATAGTAACATTTAATATCTAGTAACATTTATATTGTAAGGTTTATCCTCCTGTGTACAAGGTTACTCCCACTATTCAGAGGTGTTTTATTTAAAAGTTATAGAAACTCAAAATTGAATTTTTTAAGTTCAGTATCTCAATGGCCTGAAGTTGTATAGTGGTGCTATTGTTACACCATCACATGGAGGGTTATGGTCAACTGACAAGAAATTTCCATAGGATGGTGTAGCAATAGCATCCCTGTACAATTGCAGGCCATTGAGATACTGCAGCTAAAAACTTCACATTTGACTTACTATAACTTTTGAATAAAATACTTCTCAGCAGTGGAAGTACCCTTGTTGTACTCTGCAAGATAAACCTTATAATATAAATGTTACTAGATAGTATGTGTTACTATACCTTTAACCCCTAGAGTGCCAGCTACTTACAACATACGAGACTGGACAGCTGTACATCGTTGTACATCTAAAATGCTTTCACTGCAAAAGCCGCTATAACCAGCTTTCAGTGGCACATTTTAGATTAAAACTAGCCTGGCACTCATGGGGGGGCATGAGGATCACTCCTCGTGGCCCCCAGGTATTGATCTCCCAGCTGATCGTGCTGGGACATCAATATGTACAACTTCTTTTCCTTTCCCCTCTCTCCTACCTGACTTCTGGGTAGGAGTGGGTGGGACCGGGGGAAGCCTCCCTATGTCATCGGTGACATGTCACCGATGACGTTAGCAAGCTTAGCCCGATCTCGATCACTCCTACCGGAGGTAGGAGAGAAGGGAAGGAAAGCTTTTGCTCTCCTTCAGTCGCCATATTGATCTCCCAGCCCAATCGGCTGGGAGAGCAATAACTGGGGGCACATCAGGAGGGGTCCTTATGTCCCACAGCGAGGTCTGAATGAAAAAAAAAAAAAAAAAAAAAAATATATATATATAAATTAACCTTGTGAGTGCCGCAGGTTTCCCCAACGCATTGCTTTGCAATGTGCTGGAGACCTCTGTGGCCCTCACAGGGTCAATTCTTTTGGACACTATTTGTTTTAATAACATCTCATTAGGGGACACCAGAAGGGGTCCTGATGTCCCCCAATGAGGTCTATAATATATATATATATATAAAAAAAAAAAATTAACCTTGTGTGTGCCACAGGGGAGGGGGGTTCATTGGAGACCCCCCCTCCTGTGGCACACACAGGGCTATTTTTCACTAATCTGTAATCAGAGTTTGTTGGGGGGACATCAGGAAAGGTCCTGATGTCCCCCCACAATCTCTGATAGTAAAAAGTAAAAAGTAAAATATAATAAAAAAATAACGGTAATGGTTAAGATTACCATGTGCAGTGAGCAGAGTCTGAGTTCCTGCAGTCCTGTTAGCAAGTGTCATGTCTGCCTTCATAACATGATTTCCGAGACTGATTGAAGATGTAATCTCTTGAACCAAGGGAGAAGAGCAAAATTTATAAGGGCCATAAGGATTTTATGGCCATAGTAAGGTAAGAGTGTGTGTGTGTGTGTGCGCGGGGGGGGGGGGGGGCTAGTACTAGGATGTGTTACTTCTCCTTTAAGAACTAAGTGCATCGGAAATGACTGATGTTATTGGTACATTCACAGTGCAAATTAGCATATTTTGGAGAAATGAATTTTGTGAAAATATATGGTTCCTTTCCTACTAGTGAGAGGTGGAAGGTGCGAGAAGTTGGGGAGTTCAGCTTTGCCTCCCCCAGTCTTCTGTCCTGCACTCCACAGGCAAAATAGCCTGCAGCCTTATACTGACAGCAGTAGCTTGCTGCTTGTTAGTGTATATGAGTCATGGTCTGGTTACATGTAGAAAGCAGATAGGACATAACCTGCCCACTCTCTAGGGTGCACCGGGAGAGATCCTTCTAGTTTTTAGTCCCTGTTGCAGTACTCTGCTTTTCCAAATATAATCTTAGATTTGAACCTTGCATTTCAATGTTATGTCTTAAAAATTTTGTTCACTAGAACAATGAATTAAGTGCTGGATATTAGTGATCTATGCAGTCGCAATAAAAACCAAACCTGAAACAAATTGCAGTATGAATATATAGCCTACAGTATAAAATCCAAAGCAAGGCTCACAGACCATATATAGCCCCAAGGCTTGAGTATGGACTATAGATACATACATGCCATATCCCACGTTGACAGACAGACAATGCTCAGAATATTTATATATATACCTTCCAAAGTACTATACAAAAGACATGTTAATAGTTAATAGTGGATCTATCACCTTAATTGAAAACTGTATTAAAAACTATCTATGTCATTTTAACCATAAGGCCAGCAAACATACAGTTCAGGAGATATTCATACTTCTGTCATATGCTAATGTATGCTAATTGCGGCAAAGTGTGGCACAAGTGATGTTTTCATATGCTAATTAAGCAAATAACTTATTTTACATATGATAATGAAGCCTTTTCAGTGATATATCATATGCTAATAGAGGTTTCAATTACATTTCATATGCTAATGAAGCTTTGTGCAGTACCAGAAAGTGTTTAGTTTCACTTTGTTAGGGTGACCTCATGTCCCAGAATGCCCGGGACTGTCCCTAATTGGGGGTCTGTGTCCTGCGTCCCAGGTCACCCCCCACCGAGACAACAAAGAGTCCCGGAATGGAACCACACGTAACAGTCCAACCAGCCAATGAAATGTATTTGCTGTATGGTCCTTATTGGCTGGCTGAGCCAGCCAATGAGGACCAAATAGCAAATATATTTCATTGGCTGGCTGGACTGGTACGTGCGAGACAGCTGGGATGGAGCAGGTATGCTGGAGCAGCAAGTGAGACCCGAGGCTGAGGATCCCGCCAGTGCTTACCATCTTTCTAAGGCTGACACAGAGTAAGAGTTCCCACTGGGTACTCTTACTCTGTGTCAGCCTCAGAAAGTTGGTCCGCTCCTGCGGGAGCTTCAGCACGAGACTAGGATGGCCACATGTCCCGGAATGGCAGAGTGGAAATGTGGTCACCCTACACTTTGCCCAGAAATAAAAGTGTAAATATCTCCTAAACTATACATCTGCTGGACTTTTGATTAACATGACAGCAGTTTTTAATGGAGTTTTCAAATATGCAAACTTGAATTAAGGTTATAGATCCACTTTACATCAATATTTGGTGTGACCACCCTTTGCCTTCAAAACAGTATCAATTCTTGTAGGTACACTTGCACAAAGTCAGGGATTTTGCAGGAATATAGGGCTCAATACTGTTAGCCCCACTATTTTTAACCCCTTAAGGACCAGCGGTCCTGGGACGTTACCATCCCATAAGGACCACTTTGATCTATGCCGATGTGCCGATACATGTGACCTGTTGCGTGTATCGGCGCTCCGCTTTGGGTCCTGAAAGAGATCGCTCCAGTCTTGGTCAATTTTAGGCCCCATTTTTACTTACAGCTCTCCCAGTGGAGCACTGTAAGTAAAAAGTACGTGATGTACTATGACCATCATCGGTCCTTAAGTATTTAAGGACCATGACGGTCATAGTACGTCACGTAGTCCTTAAGGGGTTAAAACAGGAGGTACTGGTTTTGACAGCACATTTTACTATCCTATAAACTGTGCTGTCAACACCAAAAACTGCAAAAAAATGTTCAACGGGTGAGAAAATTTCACCAATTGAACATTAACTAAAAATTAGTCCCCTTTGCTATCCTGTTCCATGTGGTGGCTTCTCCGCATGTTTAGGACACACTTTTCAGAGGAAGACTGATTTCCATCACATACTTGTGGTTGAAACAAACAAAAAGATTAGCCCTATGAGCGCAGTGGGGGTATGCAACGCACTATACAGCATTGCATACACCACTGGCACTCATAAGATTAATCTAGAAACAGTTTCACACATGTCCAGACAATAAACACTTACCTTTAATCTGATGTCCAGCAGGGTCACGGCCAGCGTCTTCTTTTCTTCCTCTGAACTTCTTTCTTCTCATTCCTCTGAAAAAATAACAAAAAATATTAGTTTTTTGCAATTTAAAATTAATAAAATATTCTCCCCAAGATGCTACTGTTAACCCTTTGAGCTCCAGAGGGTAGCCCTCCGGTGCTCAAATTGTTACTATTTGTGGCATCTTGTATGTAATACATATGTTAATGCGTCAATATGTTGAAAAGTTTCTAATTTGTTACCTCTTTGCCTCCACGGCCGGTGACGGAAGGCATGTGCACCGTCATAGAGTTCCGCTTCTGCCCTCTCGGGCTGTTGCCTGAGTCAGTCTGCCGAAATTTTGAACCAAGACTGGGTTTTATATGTCAGTCTCGGTTCAAAATAGATTGGCAGTCTCCTTTTGACTCGGAAGTGCTTACAAACCTACCCGACCAATCAGCTTCTAGTATGGAGGATTTAGAGCAAGTTGTGGGAACAAAAAACCATAATGAGCATTTTGCCAAAATGTGCGTTTTGGACAACAACACTCTTTTTGCCATGTACCTCTCCACAGGGCTTAAAATTTTAAGTCCTTTGCTACTAGCCAGACCTGAAAAGTTACTCGCCACTGCAAGCCAAAAACATGTATTTCTATGTGATATATTTAGCCACAAAGCAAACAAAAACACAGCAGATGCCAAGTGCATTCATAATTTAAGTGCCATACTTAGTTGCCCTTTGATTTTCAAGCACAGTTTTATTAAATAGACCCCTATGATCATTTTTTGTTCCAGGCAACAGTAGTTGGAGTTGGGAGTCTGGTCAGCTGAGGGGGAGATGCAACAGAAGTTGGGGCTAAGGGCACCTTTGTTGCTTTTGCTTAGCGGTTCTTGAGATGTAAAACTGGCCCTGGTGGTGGATCCAGAGAAGCACAAGGGCTTGGTTGGTATGTGGACACTTGGATGCTGCCTCATCTGTTATGGGAGATAGCACAGAATTTCAGGCGATTACCTCTTAATGATGGTACTTGCTTGGCATTCCCTCTAACAATTATGCTAATTTTTCTTAATCAAAGCTGTACCTCAACAATGCCAATCCCTCAAACAATGGTGTGCTGTATCCTTATTTTATTAAGGGTGGTTTTGATGAATGAATGAATGAATGAATATGTTTATTTATATAGTGCCACAAGTGTACGCAGCGCTTTACAATCTCAGAGTTTAAACAATACAGGGTTACAGGTGCTTTTTGTAGAGTGAAACATTGGGTGCGAGGTCCCTGCCCGAAAGCTTACAATCTAAAGTGGTAATGGGAGACATACAGAGTACATTAGGGTCAAGTGCTGAATACAGTGCTAGTTTTCATGATAATAGAGGACATCAGTAATGTAAATAATTTATAAGAGCATTCATTGTACAACATCAGTGCCTTCTAGCATGTTGAGATTTTATCCAAGAGGTGCATTTTCAAGTGAGATTTGAAGGTTGTCAGAGAGGTGCAGTGGCGCAGGTTGGATGGTAGAGCATTCCATAGATACGGAGCAATGAGAGAAAAAGGTTTGATCCGTGACAGGGCTGTAGAGACAAAAGGAGCTGAGAGAAGACAGTCATTGGCTGACCGTAAGTGTCGGGATGGGGTATAACGGGAGATGAGAGTGGAAATGTAAGAAGGAGTAAAGGAGAGAAGTGTCTTGAAAGAGAGAAGTAAGATTTTGTATGATATCCGGAGTTTGATAGGCAGCCAATGGAGAGTTTTGAGGAGGAGTGGGGCAGGGACAAACCTAGGTGACAGAAGAGTAATTCGTGCTGCCGCATTCTGTATAGATTGAAGTGGTTGGAGATGGGAAGCAGGAATGCCAGACAGAAGAATGTTGCAATAGTCCATGCGGGAGAGGATGATTGCATGTATAAGAATTTTGGCTGTGGAGGAACAGAGGAAGGGACGGATTTTTGCAATGTTACGCAAAAGAAAGCGACAGGATTTAGTAATGGCATGATGTGTAGTGATTTTGTTTAGAGGGGAGGGCAAACAGAGTCCTTGGTCATGAATCTCATTATGTTAGCGAACTTAACAGGCACAATGTGATAAAGAAAAAAATACCCAGTCTTTTAATACAGTAATTATGGCCTTATAACTCTTGGGTGAGTCTTTATAAAATAAAATAAATTACAATATTTTCTTTGGATTTCTTTTTTTAAATTAACTCAACAGCTCTGCACCTTCTGTCAGGAAATATGATTCAGCTAATGAGCATCGTGTTAACTGCTGTTCACACATCAGAGCCCAGAGACTCCAGTATGTGAGCACAGTATACAAACAGCATACGGTAATCCTGCAGTGCGTATGTGTGGATCTAATGCACTTCACTGTACATTCTGCATCAGCCATAGGTGATATTACATACAAGAGCAGAAAAGTGTGTGTGAGGCTGAGTACAAAGAAGGACTGCTGCAATTCTCGGGCAAACCAACTGTATAATGGGGTACAAAGGAAAATCCCATTTGATTCAGATGGGGCTGTTAACCCTTTGATTGCTTGAGAGGTCTCCAATACATTGTCAGCAATGCACTGGAGAACCCTTTAGCATTCATGGGGGTACAAACCCTATTTAAACATGGGAATTTGGGGACTTTTTATTCCTCACCTATGGTGCAGTTGTTTTGCTCCAGGGGTTATTTTCCTAAAAAGTAAGGTCAGAAGTTACTACATTCTTGGTGGATTAGGCACCAGCAAATGTACAGATAAAAGGTTCCAGGTCACTGACAAAAGGCACAGGGTCACTGACCTGGCTGGAAAGCATCTGCTTTGGCTGGCTCCAGAATTGCTCCAGTTCTGCATAGTACCTCAGTGTGTGTGTGTGTGTGTGTGTGTGCGAGTGTGTGTGTGTGTTGTGTGTGTACGTGTGTGTTGTGTGTGTGCTGTCTGTGTGTGTTGTGTGTATGCTGTCTGTGCGTGTTGTTTGTGTGTGTATGTGTGGTTTGGTATGTGGTGTTTGTGGTGTGATGTCTGTGTGATGTGTGTTTGTGTGTGTGGTGTGTATTTTGTGTGTGTATATGCATGTGTTGTGTGTGTGTGTGTTTTGTGTGTGTATGCTTGTGTGTCTGTTATGTGGGGGGTGTGTGTTTGTAGGTTCAGTGGGGGTTGGGTTGGCTGTGCATACTACAGTATATCTATTTCTACATGCAGTGCACCAATATTTGCCAAGGTGTCAGCTACTGAATGGGGGAGGTTAACCCTCTGAATGCCAGAGATGTGTGCATAGTATCATATAAATATGTCTACATATTCTGCACTGATACTCACCACTGAATTGTATGGTATTAAATGGTGGATTAACCCTCTGAGTGGCAGACAGATGTCTATAAACATCATCTGAACATTCTCTATCAAGAACTGCCACATTGTGGGGTGTTAAATGGGGAGTTAATTGTCTGAGTGCAATAGGAATATAGAGCACTTTTTGTAAATAAATATACTACTGCTTGTCACACAGTGGGTTATATTTTATAGGGGTTAACCCTTTGTGCACATAACTCTGTAAATACATCTATGCGTTCTGCTCTGGTATTCACCATACTGTGGGACGTTAAATGATGGCTTTAACCCTTTTTGCCAGAGGGTTATATATATATATATATATATATATATATATATATACTAGTGTAAAAGCCTGTGTACACGGGCCAAGTTCCGGGAGATGTTAACCCTTTGAGTGTCAGAGTGCCAGTGTACCCCTCTGGCACTCAAAGGGTTAAGAGACTGGTCCTGCTCTGTGTCCTGCCGCCGACGCAGTCATGCACAGTACAGACTGGCCGAAAGCACAGAATGCTCCCAGCATTTTGTGTATTCAGGCAGTCTCTACTGCGCGTGACGGCTTCTGACAAACATCCTAGCAAATTATTATATAGGATATATAAATATACACCAATGTTTAAACAGACCTATATGTTCTGAACTGATACTTGCAAAACTGAGGATGATGTACTAAGCATGTGGTGCAATTCTGTGTTATACACCATAGGTAAAAAGTAAAATGTCTAATTGATTTGGATAGTACCTTTAACCCCCTTGAATGATCAAAAGGTTCCTAATGTAGTATTCAGGGGATTAAAACACTATTTATTCCACTGGAATTTTTATTTCTCCCCTATGGTACATATGGTTTTATCAAGAATTTCTCCACTTTTGTTTTGTGCATATGACCGACTGTGTGGTGCTAAATGGGGTTTAACCCAAGGAGTGCCATAAGTGTTTGCAACCATTAGCTAGGCAATGGCTTTCCCACCCCTTTGGCACTCAAAGTGCTAATGTTTGAGGCTTAATGCTTCGCTACTGCACCTGCACCTGTCTGTATATGTAATGCACATTAAGAGGAGATTAGCGTGGCACTTGTAGTGGCACATACAGTACAGGTACGTTATAGGGGGAGCCTAGCACTGCTACTGCCCCCATCCTCTTCTGCTCTCCCTTCCCCCTCTATGAAGTATGCTAATGGGGATACTGGTAAACCCATCATTGAGTCCCCTCCTTCACTGCTCACTCTTTCTCATCAATGCAGCAGTGAGAGGGAGACAGAGAAAGGCAGAGAGATGACAGTGATAAAGCAAGGGGAAGGAGAGAGAAAGTGACAGTGGTGGGGGAGGGAGGGGGAGAGAGATAGAAAGGAAGAGAACCGGACGAGTGGAAGAAAAAAAAGAGGAGAGTCAGATATAGAGGAAAGGAGAGACAAGGGAGACAGCCACATACAGAGCTGTTGTCTCCCTGGGAAACAGCAGGAATACACCGCATTGCGTTGTGTGGACAAATCCCAGCCAGGATTAAATCCCTCAGCAGGAGACGGTTACCTGCCCTGGGTGTCTCACTGCCACTCGCCTGCACCTGAGAACAGCCAGGATCCCCGGCCCAGCAGTCAGTAAAGGCCAACGCAGCAGAGAGGACAGGAGCACCTATCCTACAGCACAGTAATATTGCCTATCTTCTTGAACTGTATTCACTCTGCCGCATCCACTGAGGATGAGTTAGAGGAGGAGAGAGGGGGAATGGGATACTGCAGAGACACAGAGAGAAAGGGAGGAGGGTGATGGAGAGAGATATGAGTGCACAGGACAGGCAGCCAGAAAAGGGAGAAAGAATGGGGAGATACAGAGGGTGATGGGAAGAGAGTATTTAGGGAGGCATGGAAAGTGATGCAAGAGAGAGAGAGCGAGAGAGAACGAGACATAGAGAGTGAAGGAGAGGGAGAGAGGAGTCAGTGCCAGACTATGAGAAAGCTAGACGGGATGGTGACAGCAGTTGTGTTGGTGATTCTGTTGTGTTATGCTAATGTTTGACATTGGTGGCCTGTTAGCTGTTGTGGGACTGCAATTCCCATCAACCTCAGCAGACCTCAGGCTAGCTGAAGGTGATGTGAGTTGCAGTCCAGTAACAGCTCATGTCCATTCATTGCATAGGGTGTGACAATCATAGCAGAGCAGGACAGAGCAGCATTGAGGCTGCAGGACAGGTCATCAGGACACTTTCCAGTGGCAAGGTCACTGCTGTGGTTGCATGTGATGCACTAAGGTGAGAGAAAGGTGAGATACACTCTTCAGTTCCAATGTTACTCTATGAAGCACATGCTATAATATCTCTCTATCGTGAACATGCTGCAAAGAATAACATAGGATAGGAGAGTTTCTCTTACTGCAGAGTTTATCTCACCTTGCTGGATACCCCCACAGTAATTACTATACTGCAATCCAAAGAGGAACGGTACTGTGGGCCTTATGTAAAAAGGCAAAGAACAGCAATTATGGAACAAACCAACTGCCCCATAGGGGACAAATACAAAATCCTGACATTTTCAGTTATTTAAATGGTTCTTTTAACCAATTAAATGCTTTGCAATGCTCTCAGTTTAAATCGATTAGTACTTGGGAAATGTTTATTGGTCCCCTGCAATGCAGTTGGTTTGCACCATATTAACTCTGCTTTTATATATGAGGCCATATGTTCTCTCTGTGCACAGCTTAGTGCTTATGTTAGTGTATCCAAAGTGTTAACATCTTAATTTTACACAATAATTAACCTTTTGCATGCCAGAGAGGAATCTAACACATTGTACTGCAATGCGTTGGATGCCTATCTGGTACTCAGAGCGTTAAGAAGTATTTATTCAACCCTCTGAGTGCTGGAGAGGTACACAACGCATTGCTCTGCTATGTACTGCGCACACCTCCGGCACTCAAAGGGTCCATTTAATACAATAAATAAATAAGTAAACTAAAACTCAGTTTAATCTCTAACAGAACTACACAAATTATATAGAGATAATTAAGGGTGTATTGTAAGTATTTAACCCTTTGAGCTCCAGCGAGGTATCCAACATGCGTTGAAATGCATTGGATGCCTTTCTGCAGCTCAACGGGTTAATCCCTTCTATTAAAAAATGTCTTAAGGTGCAGTGTGAACTATTCAGATAAGCTGATGTACTAAAGAAAAGCAGTGCAGTTCTGGGACAAACCACTGCACCGCAGAGAACAACTAACCCCTTGGTTGCTAGAGGATTTGCCAGTGCATTGTGAAACAGTGCATTGGAGGCCTCTAGCATTTAATGGCACAAAAGGCTCATTTAAATCAATGGACATTTGCATAATGTATATTTGTTCCCCATGATGCACTTGTTTAGATCCAGTGTTGCACTCTTTTTCTTAGTGCGTGTGGCTGCTGCACTGTATGGTATGAAGGGAATTGATGACCACAGCGATAGGATGGAAAATATCCTGCTTACTTACTGCAGTGCTCAGCTCTGTCTGTGAGTCAGGGGCTGGAGTTTTAATGGTCCTGTGTAAAACAGAGATCTCAGATTACAACACGCAATATATATTCATTTAAATGAGACTTTACCCTTTATTGCCATACGGGTATCCAACACAATGCAAAGCAATGTGTTGGATATGCCTCTGGCAATCAGATAGTTAAACTCCTACAATGATACTGAGAGTTTCAACGGCACTCAAATTCTTAAACCCCTCCAATGCCAGCAAGTTATTCAATGGCACTCAAATAGTTAACCCCCTCCAATGCTAGTGAGTTCTTCAACGGCGCTCAAATACCAAACAATGCATTGAAGACCTCTATAGCACTGGAGGTGTTTCAAGCTCCATTTACATCAATAGGAAGTTTTATTTACTACTAAGGTAGAGGCTACAGAATTTGAGCAAGCAAAATGGGGGCAAATGAAAATTCTCATAATTCTCTCTCATTTAAAAGTGCCTTTTAACTAGTTGAATGCTAGAGAGGTTACCAATGCATCACCAATCAACTGGAGATCTATCAGTCAGTGGATTCAAAATACCATTTACATCAATGTGAATTCTAGTTTTCTGGTTTGCTCCAGAACTACATCTTCCTGAATATGTGCTAAAGAGCCTTAGTCATCCAGATAAACACAGGCACTTTAGGATGAAACCATCTGTACTGCAGGGTTGAAATGAAACAGGCATTTTAACCCTTTTGGACATGAGAGGTCTCCAATGCAATGTGAAGAAATATTTTGAAGACTTTACTAGCATTCAAGGGACTAAAATCCCCATTTATGTCAATGGGAATTTTGGGAATGTTTACTGTAGTTGACTTTCTCTAGAATTTAACCTCTTTAAGTTTGAATAAGGCCCAAAGTGCTTAAAAGGCAGAGTAGCGAGGGTCCACACTGTGACAGGTGACAGTAGATAGGGATTAGTTTCTTGCACCTGGAATAAAATGTTAACCATTTCACTGCCAGAGATGTGTCCAACGCATTTCAACATCACCCTCTGGCTCTCACAGGGTTAATAGGAGAGGAGAACTGGACTGAGCTGTGGAGCATTGTGTGGTGCTCAGGATGTGAAAAGTGTAGACATCTGCATTTCTGTGCATAGAATATTGTTGGGACATCCATGTTTTTCCAGTTGTGAATCACATGAGCAGAAATTCATATGTGTGAGGGATATATTCATTTTTTTACACATACAGTCATGAATTATAGCCTGCTATCTATTCGAAAATGTAATTTTTTTTTATTTTTTTTTATGCAGTAATACAAAAGCAGTACAAAGCAGTCTAATCGACTTTACTCATACATGCCCCATGTTGGATAACCGTGGGATACTGGCAGGTCAATTGCAGAAAACATTCAGTGCAGGTGTGGGCAACATGAGGCCCTGTATCTCTTTTTGGGATGAGTAGTCCAACATCAGCTGAAGGGCCTCACATTGTTCACTCCTGATTTAGTATTATTGGATTCACATTAAAAGAACACCAATAATGCAGTAAGCTCTAAACACAGATCCATCTCCATAAGGTTAGTTAATTTTACAGAGAAGGCCTCCAACCTAACAAGGGCTTAAATAAAGCAAAATAAATAATAAAAATTGTCTATATATAGTACTAGCCATTTGTTTGTAATATAAATATTTTCTGTGAAATGAACATGCGTTTGTGGCATATTGTGGTGCTTTAATGCTAACTGGTTGCTGTGCCAGTATTACCATACACTGTATTATCAATGGATCTAGACAGAGTCCACACACTGGGAACATTTCTAATCATTTTTGGCCTGTACAGAACTAATGTGCATACAGTGCTGGGAATTAGCTTTAAGTTCCATATTGCGGCACCAAAACACACAGGTTAATTTCCAAAAAAAGTAAAACAATTTATTTACAGAAAATAGGTAGTATAACATATAGGAAAATTTTAATGGTCTATAAAATAAACCAAATGTGTCTTGTGGTAACAGATCCACTTTAATCCCTTTGATTTGAGCGATGCCTCTAATGTATTATAAAGCAATGCTTTGCAAGCATCTACAGCATTCAAGAAGTAGTGTAGCCATTACTGATTTATTTTTTTTTATCAGGCCTGACATTCACATTCCCTGATTTACATTTTTAAAGGGATAGTAATGTTTCATAATAAAACCAGCTCTAATTAATCATCATCGTATCTGGACTTTGGAGAGTGTTATTTCAATTCTGTCAGACTTGTAGTTCAAGAGTATTTCAATGACAAAGTGTCCCCCTCCCGCCCCTTTTATTGATGTAACACTGTTCAGCCAGATCAGAAGGGAGGTGCCCAGGTAGACTGCAGAGAGGGACAATCTTCAATTAAGATAAGTGAAAAACCTGAAAAACTTGTCAAGGGGGGCAGGGCCTTCATTGTTTTCATATAAAGAAGATTGTCCCCTGCTGTTATCTGTCTGGTCTATGGACTGCATTCCACATCTGAGAAGAGATGGCTTACACTAGGTAAAAGGGGCGGGAGGGGGAAACTTTGCTTGTGAACATCTCTTAAACCATAAAGGTTTGAGAGATAAGACTTATATTGTTCTTCATGTTTTTTTAATGCCTACAAAATAAAATAAAGTTAAAATGAAGTATTACTATCCCTTTAAAGTATGCATTCAATACAGTAAGGCAAAAGACATCTGGGTGGATGGACACAGGTCCACATTGAGGCTACTTCACTCTTAATGAACATATTATAACATTCACACTATATTTTTCGCTCTCCCTGTCTCTCTTATATATAAGCTTTGCCTGTACGGTTAACAAAACAAATAAAAAGAAAAGTCTCATGCAGCTGTATGCATGTTTATGGAATGTTTTATAAAGGAAGTAAGACAGAAGCTACAGAAGACATACTAAACAGGAATGGCCATTATGTGTGTTATCCACTGCACTGCAACCCAATGAATTGGATGTGTATCTGGCACTAATAGGGTTAACGTGTTGTGTACCCCTCTGGCACTCAAGGGGTTAAAAAACAAAAAATGGATTTACATGTAGGACTAATTTCCCCTGGCATCCAGGTGAATCCAGGCAATGTTTTAATGACCAGCTTGTTGAATTTTCAGTGCTTAGCCCTTTTAGCTCCAAAAAGGTGTGAAACACATTGCAAAGCACTGTACAACTCTCCATCAGTCAGCGTGAATGTGTTTGTGTGAGTGAACGTGTGGGAAAGTGTGAGAGCATATGTGAGCTAGAGCTTGTGTGAGAGCTTGTACTTATTTTACATGTAATGCATGTTTTTTATGTAGTGTTTTGTGGTTTGCATATAGTGTTTTGAGAATAGCATATTGTATATAGTGTTTTGATAACAGCATATTGCGTATAACGTTTTGTGTATTGCATTTTAAGTACAGTTTATAGCATTTTGCCTATAGAGTTGCCTATAAAGTTTTGAGTATAGCCTATAGCGTTTTGCATACTGCAATTTGCGTAGCGTGTTCTACACTTTCTGTATACCAGTTTGCATAAAGCGTTTTGCTTATAGCAGTTTATGCATATCTGTTTACATCTTGCATATATCGTTTTGCGTATTGTATATAGATTTTTTCCATATTGCATTTTGCATTTAGCGGTTTGTGTATTGAGTATAACATTTTGCATATTGTGCACTGCATTTTGTGTATAGCTTTTGTGTTGGGTATATTGTGTGTCTGTGTGTTGTATGTATTATGTTTGTGTGTGTTTATTGTGTTTTCCTGTGTACGTGTATTGTGTATGTGTGTGTACATTGGTTGTGTATATGTATTGAATGTGTGTGTATATTGTGCGTGTGTGTATTGCATTTGTTATGTGTGTGTATTGTATACATTGTCTGTATTGTGCGTATGTTGTTTCTGTGTGTGTGCATATTGTGTTTGTGTGTGTTGCCTCCCTACTGCTGCCCCTTGGTATGTTTACCAGGCACACAGAATTTTATATATATATATATATATATATATATATATATATATATATATATATATATATATACAGCACTGTGCAGAAGTCTTAGACAGATGCTGTAAAGTAAGAATGCTTTCCATAAATATATATATATATATATATATATATATATATATATATATTTATATATTTATATATATAGACTACAAATGCACAAGGTGTTGCCTGTGGGATTCGTCGCTCCATCATTGTTTGTGGTTCAGGTCAGAGAACCATTGCAGTGATTTTGACAGGAGCGGCCATTGCCCTCCTGGTCACTCCTATCAAAATCACTGCCTTGTCATGATTTGCCGGTGTGTGGGTGACCCCCCGGGGAGGGGTTAGCAACGAACCAGAAACAGATTTATATATAAAAAAACATGTGATAAACATGCTATGTTTTCTTGCTTAGTAAAACAGATACTTCCTCTCATTACAGCTCAAACATTATTTTTCAGTCAGACTGTTGGTAACAGCCCCAACTGGTGTCTAAAGGCAATTTATTTTGTAATGCCCTTTCTGGGAGACCATGAGTCATAAACTATTGCTCCCTATAGTAAATGATAGGAATAGCACCACCTGGCGAATAAAATGGAAAAATCACAGTTTTATTTAAGCCTGAGATATAATAATTTTTGAATAAAGACTCTCCCAAAACAAGAGCACAGGCAGTAGCTTATTTATTGTTAAATCAATTTGAAATATAGATCTGTAAATGTTATAAAAAAGTAATTTCATATAATAACAACTTGCATTTTATCATTAGTTTTGTTTTAACCCTTTGCAGTGCCAGGGGTATATAGCTCATTGCAAAGGCACTCAAAATGTTAAAGCAGAGGTATTCAACATGCCATCAACAGAATCTGCGTCCAGGATCTCTCTCTAGTAGGTGTGGATTAATCAGTGGCTCAATCACTTTAATTGATCCACATGTGGACAGGCAGAGATATCCTGAAAATATGAGCTGCTAGTCGCTTTTGAGCAGTATTCCCTCTCAGGTGAGCACAGGTGAGCTACCCAGCATTGAATGCAGGGCTTCATTGGAATAACTGATGCATTATGCAACCCTGTATGTGTTAATTACTCTTTTAACTCTTCCAGTCACTCACTGCACTTACTTTAGCATACCTCCCAACATTTCAAATTGGCAAAGAGGGACACTTGTGTTTTAGGGGGTGTTGCTGGGGCCGTGGCTGGTGGGCGGGACATTACCGAGAATTTTTAAGCTATTTCATGACCTATTCACACCTCCTTATGTGACCTAATAAATTACTTATAACAAGACCAAGGTATTTTATTTATGCATAAGAATTTATAAACACATATACTGACGTTTAAACAAACAATAATGTGAGTTTTATTGCTGTAGAGCAGTATGATATACTTATATATACACCTCATCAGTCTGATCTCCTAAAAAGAGGGACATCACGGTGGGAAAGAGGGACAGAGGGATTTGGGTCTAAAAGAGAGGCTGTCCCTCCTAAAGAGGGACACTTGGAAGGTATGCTTTAGAGGGAACACTGCTCTTGAGGCCTAGGGTTGTTACCTCTGCTTTAAAGGGCTATTATCACCAAAAACAAAAATGGGTTCATATCCACCTAACCTGTTGAGGACCAGATCAGTGTGCAAGGCATAGCTTTGCAATGTGTTGATCTCCCTTCTGGCCCTTAAGGAGTTAAATGCTATGTAATCCTAGAAGTTACCAGCTTTTTTTTTTTGGTTGTAAAGTTTTCTAATGCGTAGAGAGGCTACAGCACTAGAAAGAAACCAGTGGCCCAGGGGCCTCCGGAGGATTTTCCTGTGGTCCTCTAATGGATTGAGGAGTTTTTTCTTCCTTCTAATATATCATACATATCCTATTTCCCACAGCATACATCCTCTGTCTTTTCCTCATAACATACTTCCCTTCACACTCATAATATTCCTGTTTAACCCTTTGGGTGCTAAAGATAATCAATGCAATGTGATGCAATGCTGTCAAGACTTCCCTAGCATCCAACAGGTTCAGCTCCTATTTTCAACCCCTATTTAGAAACTTATACCATCATTTGGCCCTTTTGGAGACTTGGGACAGAAAGGCAAAAAAGACAAGCTGGAGTTACTTGATTTAAGGAATATTGGTGTGTCATTTTAGACAGTGAAATTGACAAGAGCAGTTTTAAAATAAATGAATGAATGAACAAACAAGTAGATAAATAAGTAAATAAATCAATTAATACATTAAATAAAATAAAATAAAAAAAGACTGACAGGTGAGAGACGTACATGAGATCCTACTCCTGACCTGAGATTGAGAGATACATTGGCAGATACTAGAAACAGACATATGTCATACATTATTTGCAGACACTGAAGTCACTACAAAACATCATCCTACACACTGACAGCTCTGTTGTGTACTTTGAAGTAAAAATCACTATTTTCATTAAATCTACCAAAAGTTGAAGGGCAGGGGTAAGTGCAAAGTAGCAGGACCAGTGCATGGATATATTGGTGGTAGTAAAGTCGTACTAATAAACTGACTGTGGCTATGGTTGTTGCATCTTGTGCAGTAAATGATAATGAATGATCCCCCTCCTCCTGAGGAGGCTGTTTGTAAAACTGAAATTTTTTAACACTACTATGACTACTATGAAATGATAAGTTTAACACTACTAACACTATGATGACTTGCATTTTAGTGTTGTTGCTATAGTGAAGGAGGATTTCTCAGGGAGAAAAACTAATGCATCAGGCAGTGACACTTTTGGCGCGATGCAGGAAGTGTGCACAATCGCTATTTCCCATGTGAAAACCACTAAGGAATAGGTTTGTGCATGATTTTGTTGAATTGTGCATGAAAATTCAAGATTAGTGAACAGCTGCATATATTTATTTTTTGTGGGAGTGGCTAAGATTAACGAATCTGTGTGAGTGGAATAGCGAATGTGCCTAATGCAAGAACTGCTATTGCGAATTAATTTATACGCCTGTGTACTGTTGTCGTAAAATGGAATTTTTCATGCGCAATTCAAGAAGCGTACGATATTTAGCTTCCTGGATTAGAATATGAGCAAAATCTATCTGCGCACAAAAATATCTTTATCTGACAAGAACGTTTCTTGCATCGCGCCATTTGTCACAAATTAGTGACCAAAGCTCTATCAATTCAAATAAGGGCTAAGCAAAAACCTACAAGAATATGAAAGTAATGGGAAGGAATATAACTTGGATGCTGCTGTTGATACTAATGACCAAATTATTGATGCTAATTTTGATTTACAATATGTCCCTCCATACTCCTCTACATTTTCTGGTACAGATAATGTGGAGACAGAGCATTGATAATATGGCAAAAACATTAGCTGTATCTGAAAGGAAAAGGCTCAGTCTTCTACCACTGAAAATAGGCAACATAACTTTTGTATACTCTTTGAGAGATCATCTGAAAAGTTTGGACAGATAAACATGCCTACAACTACATACTCATCATCTTCGTCATCCTCATCAGTGTCACTGTTTCCATGTCTGAACAGAAGTAGCAACACAGATCAATGTCAACAGACCTAGCTACAAGTCCTTCTGCTGCTGTTTGAGGTGTAGCCAGCATTGCTGTCTACTAATAGTATTATTATTACAACATCCAGGCCCTGTAATAGTAGTAGTCCCTCATCAACCCTCCAGTCTATGAAATCCTTAGTATTGAGATAATTCACTCATGATACAAAAGCTAAACGTATTGTCGCTGTAAAAATATAGGACTATGTAGGTCTGATTGCAAGACATACCTACAGCATGTTAGAGGTGTGACAACTAGCAGCAGTAGTTGTAATATAATTGCTACCTTGAGAATAGCACATGCAATGTACCCTGCTTTTCCCATGTCCTAAATCTAATTGTTTCTCTATTCCTCTAAGAGTCTGAATCCATCAAAAACATGTTAAATTTGGCATGCAAAATCTGCACATTTTAGTCAGTCCTATATTATTCTCAATGCACTACATTCTGTTAAAGGGCATAACCACCTGCCCCATTACCAGCTTAAAATGGAGGTCCCTACCAGGTGGAATTCAACATTATACATTCTGCATCATATGTATGAGTAGAGCAAGGCCATTATTGAGTACAGAATGCATAACTGTAAGGCTTTGGAGGGGGCTTCTTTGTTAATGGCATCTAATGTGTGACTTGTATAAGATCTTGAAGCTTTTTGAGAAGACTACCTCAAGAAGGACACTGATTAGTCGTGCCGGTGTGAGAATCAGTGAGATACTTCCATTAATATGTTTATTACTGAAAAAGTGAAGAGCATGAGTTGCACAGTAATGACAACATAGACATGAACTAACTGGTGAATCACTTTAGCTTGCTTTGAGCCGTATTCTCTCATAGTCTCCAGCCTAAGCAATCAGGAATACATTCTTGCTGTTTTGCTGGGCCCCCAATTTAAGCATAACATTTCTGAATTTGTGCCAAGGCATGTGCATCAGCAGCACTCTGAGGAATTGGATTCTGGTAAAGTATATAAATAAACCTGTAGAGATCGTGCAGAAGATTGCATCGTAGAGAATGAGAGGAAGAAAGGTATGGGAAAAACTACTAGAAAGCATAACAAAAAGGAAGTAAGCTAAAGTACTATGCAATCTGCATCAGAAAATACAACAACAGCTACATCACTATACGGACAACACATAAATCAATATGTCCTGCTGCCACCATCTAAGTTAGTTGGGGCCAGTGCTATGATCTTTGATTACAAATAATGCAATATTATCCAGTCACCATACTCTCCTACTCCTCTACCTCCACTGTGATCATGGATGTGGGAATATCTTTCTTTGGGGGCACATGGAGTAGGACTGTGCAGTTATATGAAACTTCATTATACACACTGTGTGAAATGTTTGTTAAGACGGGGAATGAGGGATCACACCTTGGCATGCTGATCCTTATTAAGCACATCTAAGATAACCAGATTTATGTTGACAACGATAAGCCATTATCCTAAGACACCAGATGCTGTCTCTGTCACTGTGCCTATCGTCACCACCAGGAACAAAATATTTTTAAGGCTTGTGTTGCATTAGGCCTCCCTCAACCTGCTAACAACTGCTTCAAGGCTTATGTTGCTGTAAACTTCAGCTTGCAACAATTTTTTAAGGCTCATGTTGCCTTAGGACTCAGACTGCTAACATTTTTTCAATGCTTGCTTACCATAGACCTCAGCCTGCCAGCAATGCATCACATTCGTTGAACGAGTGTAATCACCTGTCCCATCATCAGGTTAAAATGGGATTTTCTACCAGCTTTTTAACAATTTTTGTCCAAACTTATGTTGCCGTAGGACTCATCCTGTTAAAAATTTGTTTTAAGGCTTATGTTGCCCAAACACTCTGCTAACACACTTTACTTTCAGCTGTGAATTTCTCTACTTCAGCAGTCAGCAGCAGTAGCACTGCAGCAGAAATTCATGCAGACAAAGAAATCATGGGTGGAAATTGACAAATTTTTGTAGGAATTTCATTGGCAGTAGCAAAAAGGCAGATGTTTTAATGGATTTTCTATCTGCAGAAATTTCCACAAAAAAAAGAACAATTTAGTTGTTTTCTTGAAAATTCTAAATGTAAAAAAAAAAACAGGTCTTTTTGACTATCCCTAGAGTTGGCCCTGAGATATTACCCCATAAAGTTCCATAGAATGTAGATTTAGGTTATATGGTGCATTCTAGTGGTGCTCGTATCAGTACTCAAGGAAATCTTAAAATGGACCTGTCATTTTAAATACACTTTTTCCTGTTAATTATTTAATTAAAAATAAGGTTTTTTCTGCATTATGTTTTTATTAATAATAAAAAATAATAAATCTACAATTTTCTATATTTTTTAAAAAAGGATATATTACCTTTCCAAGTCCTCCCCTCAGTTGGAACTTTGATCTTGAAAGGATTTACATGATTATTCCTCCTTAGCAATTTATTCGCCCTTTCTGGTAGAAATGGAGAAGGAGGAGAAAGGTGATATTGTGGACATGTGAATAATTAATTACGCAGATTTGTCTGACCAAGTCAGAGAACAAAGCTCTGCACAGGTTAGATTCCACACTACTGAATCAAAAATCCCATGGGCGACATCAAAACAGCGTTGCTGCATTAGATATGTTGTGCATGGTGAAAAGTAACTGGATTATGGTGCTTTACACATGGGAGACTATCAGCTGCTTGTATGCGTCAAAGTCTAGAATGCAGCAACTTTGTGCATTTCCCCAGGAATGCAATAAATGCAGCATGGGAAGTTTGCACTGTTGTCTGTGGGGTAACTGCAGTTCTTTCTCACTAACAGAGTTGGAGGATGCGATCCTCATTGCTATCTTCAATGAATGGTTCATCCACAAGGAAGACAGCTATTAATATGGCTGGTACTCACATGGACTGGCCAAAAACATCTGGAGAGCCAACTGTTGCTCACCCCTGAACTGCGACTTCAGTAGTTCCCATGTAGCTATAAATGCAGCTATAGAGTGGGAAAGTAACACATCAGTATACTGTGTTCAGTAAAACTGTTATTAATTAACTTTCAGATTCATTAGAAAACACATGATTAAGAATTGTGTCATAATTACTTGAACTGCCCCCAGAGAAACAGAGGAGTCAGACAGAGAAAGAGTGAAAGTCACAGCAAGTGTGTGGAACAGCAATTCATGATAAAAGGATAATTCACTGTCTGATTTCAAAGCAACACATTGTACAACCTTGTGTAAGGAAAGAGGTCATCTTGCCCTCCATCATTGGTGTAAAATGTCCAGTGCCACCACTGGAGTCATTCTAGTGTATACCAACTGCATCACAGGTGAAAAAATATATAGTTATAAAATTCCTATTGGTTTAAATGGGCATTTTAGTACCAGAGATGTCTCCAAAGCTTTGCAAAACAATGGGGATTTGTATTTATCCCCTGTGTTGTGTTGTTTGGTGCACAGTTCTAAAATATACGATAAGCATGCTCTCACTGTGAAAGTGTAGGCAGCTATGAGGGGGCCATGAGATCAGACTTAACGTTGGATACCTCTCTGGCACTCAAAGGGTTAATTAATAACATGGTATTATGGCAGGGTATGTGTACTGAAGTGAAGAGCGCCACCTATGTGGAAGCTGGCTGATGTAGACATTGGATTGTTTTGCTGAGTATTGCACCAATACAATCACTCATCTGATGGGTGACAATGACAGACAGGCTGCCATACAGACCTGCTTACTGGAGCTCCCTGGCAACCCTCTCTAGTGGCCAATAAGATGTTGCAGAATGCTGGTTCTCTGGGTGAAATTCAGCTCAATAGCACAATTGGGTGCAATGCACTCTGTTTTTGGTTAACTGTGCAAGGTCACAATGTTACTGTGTCAATGTTATTGAGCTTTAGTGTGATCCTATGGGAGCAATTATTTTTTTCTTGGGGGGGGGGGGGTTGCTAAAGGTTTAAGTAGTGTTTTCTTAGCGGCCATAGCAGCACATGAATACATACTTGTTATGCAGTTTCTGTCCCTTTAACCCTTTGAGTGCCAGAGGGGTACGCAACGCATTGCAAAGCAATGCATTGGGTATCCCTCTGGCACTCAAAGGGTTAAGAAACCTGTGCTTAAACCTTTGAATGACAGAGGGGTGTACAATACATTGGGAAGCAATATGTTGAACAGCCCTTGGACATCTAAACCCTATTCAAAAAAATAATACAGCAATTTGGGATCCCTGCAGTGGGCAGTGGTTGTGGAGAAACACATGTAGTCTGAGGCTTCACTGCTCACTACTCCTGAAGGTAGCAACAGTGGAAATTCAACTGTGCCAGGTACTGTCAACATAGGATTTCCACATCATTTATTTGAACATGGGATGCCTATGAAAATGCATGCAGTACAGATTCAGGAGATCCACTGCAACACATGAATTAGCAATACAGTGCTGCAGCATGCATATTTCATAAGTGCACCTTTTTAAGGGGTCGATCTGGGAACCCTTTGACTATAGGAAGCTGCATGTGCACCCAATGCAAGTTTAGTCTGAGACTCCTAAATGTAAGACTTTGGCAGAGCCATAGGAGTCAGTTTTTGCACCCTCAAATTAGATGTTCTGGTACCCTGCTGGTCTCCCCCATGTACCCCTATAGATGCAGACCTGCCATAGAAGAACTGTCTGGTGATAGCTCCTCTGTAAGAACACTTATGAAACATAAAACACATAATTGCTCGGAGATAAGAACCCTCTTTAATTTCACAGATAATCATCTATTTTTCAGCATACCACAATAACAGCAATTGCTGAGCTTTTTCACTCAGTAACAGCTCTCATAAGCAAACTGGGGTAAAACAGCCACGAATAGCTACCTACACATCCAAATAAGAGCATGTTTCTCACACATTTGATAGCTCCTGTATCAAAGAAAGCATTTTTACCAATGGTTACCAAAAGACTGAAATATCTGTGGAGAAAATCAAGGGGAAAACATAAAACCCTGCTTAAATAACTATTGATTTAACCCTTTGAGTGCCAGAGTGTTATGCAACGCATTGCCTTGCAATGAGTTGCGTACCACTCTGGCACTCAAAGGGTTAAATGGGGCTTTTAATCCCATGAATGCTAGAGAGGTCTCCAACATATTGTGAAGCAATGTGATGAACATGTATCTAGTATTCAAAGGGTTAAAAGGCCAATTTAACCCCTTGAGTGCCAGACAGTTATGCAGCACATTGCTCTGGAATGCGTTGCCTACCCCTCTGGCACTCAAAGGGTTAAAAATCAATGCTGACATCTGTAAAAACAAACATCTTTTGTTTTTGATCCCAGAAGTATAAGACTAAACTTGCATTTCTAATGCACATGTGAACTGTTCTATTCAGAGAGCACTTGGTTAATTTTGTTTGTGCTGTTTGTAATAAGAGGTAAGAGCTAACTCAATTAATGTAATGAGATTATTACCCACTGCTCTTGTATTCAGACAGACTCTTACCTTATATTAGGATAATTACAGACAAGTACTGCTGAGATGGTATCAAAATAACTATGTCATGTGAGTCAGAGAACACTGCAAAAAGCAAGAATGGCTGCTCCCAGAGAGCAAATGTAAGACTAGATTTTAGGCCTTAGAAAACAAATAGAGAATATTTTTATAGCATGAAGAACAGTTTATTTCATTGTATAAAAGCCCAATTCATTTTTAGGTGTCCTTTTAGATCAATAGCAATTTGTATTTTCACCCAATGGGGATAATTTGCTATTTTTCTAATTATGTCTTCTTATTATTAGCTGGATTGCACTCCATTTGATAACTTTCCCCAGTGACTTCAATACAAATCTAACAGAGTCATATTGCTTCATGTTGATTTACAGTATTGGGTTATTGCAGGATTATGATTAGTAGTGGCGTCAGGGTTCAGTAAGAATTAAGGGGAATTCTCTGCATGTATGAAGGTTGGTGCTTTCCTGAATGCTTGGATACCGTGAATCATCCATGATTATGTCAAGAGATACATGATTCACAAGGGGAGGGCAACCAGTGACCAACTGCGTCTGTTAGACTTAAATTCTCATGATCTTCAAACTGTGCATGATCATAGCTTTAGTCTATCTGCATCATAAGAGCCATATGTTTCTCATCCCAGGACTGAATCAACGTTTCTAGGGACCTACCACATTTTAAATTTCCAGAGAACTGAGTAGGTAGAAACAGTGGGACAGAGATAATGAATGAGACTTCAGATTTAAGGGAGAACTAACACCTCCATATGATAACCCCTACTTACCTTCTTATAACCAGAAAATCCTAAAGACCCCTGTACATTTGCACTTGTTGAAGAGATAAGACCTTCAATCAGTCCTGCACGTCATATCAGTAGAGGCAGACCTGACAGTTGCGGGCAGTGTTTTCAAACTGATTCAGGCAGAATGCATCACTGTACATCACCCTTTAACCCTTTCAGTGTCAGAGGGGTACACAACGCATTGCTCTGCAATGCATTGCTCTGCAATACATTGCGTACCCCTCTGACACTGAAAGGGTTAAGGACCAGTGGGGTATTTAAGACACTGAAAAGCAACACATTGCACATCCCTCTGGCTCTTAAAGTGCCAAGATTACCATGTGCAGTAAGCAGAGTTTGAGGTCATGTGGTCCTGCTGACAAATGTCATGTCTGCATCCACGGAAATGACATCTAGGACTGATTGAAGATGTAATTCCTTTAAAAAAGGAGCAATTGAAGCATACATAAGGGCTATTAGGATTTTCTGACCTTAGTAAGGCAAGTGAGAAGTTATCAGGGATAGTTGACAACTTGTGGCTTGGGGGGCAGGTACAATAAAGTGCCCCATTTCTACTATTGTTCCAGCCCACTGTCCCAGCCCATCCTCTTTTGTTCATTTTAAAATTGTCATTAATATTGTGAAATAAGGCAAGTGATACCACATAGCTTACACATGAAATGAGGCTATACAACGATACTACAGCTCTTACAATTTAAAGGAATAGCAATGTCTATATTAAAGCTTAACTCCAAGTCTTCTATACTGTTTTTATAACATGCAGCGTAATGTTTTATTACGTACAGTTCTGTAGTTCAAAATATATTCAAGCTGAAATAATCCCCCTTCCTGCCCCTTCTGGCCCCGTCACTCTGCCTCTCTGCCTGGTCTGGATGGAGAGCAGAGAGGGACAATCTTCAGTAAGGAAAAGGAAAATCCTGCCCTTCTTCATCAAGGGGTGCTGGATTTTTCCTTATACTTACTGTGTGAAGATTGTCCCTCTCTGCATCCGTCCAGTCCCACGAACAGATTCCAAATCTAAAGGGAGGCAGCTAGAAGGGGCGAGACAGCTTGAATATCTTTTGAACTACAGAACTGTAAGTAAACTCCAAAAAACATACTGATAGGTGAATTTAGATTGTGAGCCCCAATGGGGACAGTGACCAATATGAGTGTAAAGTGCTGCGTAATCTGTGTGCGCTATATAAATAAATAATAATAATAATAATAAATAGTGGTGCGTGTTATAAAAACAATATAGAAGACTTACAGCTAAACTTTAATATAGACAGTACTACCTTTTTTATGTAAAGCTACATTAGTGATACTATAAAATTTACAAGGAAAATGGGTTATGATACCAGTGTAGCTCTATTTCATTTGTAAACTCTGTGCTATCACTAGCATAGCTCCATTTACAGCAACAAGTGGGAGATTGATTGAGACAGTGGCCCACTGGCCAGACATATGACCAGCCAAAGGGGCAATTGCCTCCCAGGCCTTCCCTCCTCTGGAAGTTATTACAAGATGTTAGTTCTCATTTAATAAGAAGAACCAAATAAACCAAATGCACGATAAGGGACAAATACAAATTATCATTAATTTAAATAGAGTTTTTAACTCCTTAACCCATTAACGACTCATGATGTGCCAGGACTGTCATGGGTAAACTTCCCTTAAGGACCCATGACTGTCCTGGAGCGTCATGGGATAAATGATAGCAGCTCGCCTCCGTGCACGCTGCTATCATTTTTTTCAGGCTGAAACTGAGTGCTCCAGTACCAGAGTGCTCAGCTTCAGTCCTTGTCTAGTCTGCCGGTTCATGTGATCGCTCCAGGAGCAATCACATGTACCGGCATTTTGATTGAATAAGGCAGTATGCTTGACACACTGCCTTTGTGTCTGATCTGTGCCTCTTTCTTCCTTACTATTGAAATAAGGGACAGAGAAGCAGAGAGCAGACACATACTAAATAAAAATCATGCAGGAGTTGGGGGTATTAACCCCTTCACTGCTGGTGCTGGTGGCTGGCTAGATGCAGGTACATTTCTGACCTGCTAAGAGACACTTTTTCTAAAACAACAGATTTTATTAAAAAAGCAAAGTTTCAACAAACAATCATGGGAGTTTGATTGTTGTGGAGCCATGTAGAACACTTATACACTCCGCCAAATCTCATCAATAAAAAAGTGGAAAAATAGGATGGGAAAGAGGGACATGGGGATTTTCACCAGGGGGTACAGTGCCCACTTAAAACTGTCAATTTTGTAAGTATAACTGACCGGCCATACCTTTCATGCAGTCTCCATAAAAAATTAACCCATTGTGCCCAAATGATCCCAAGAGAAAAAATAAAAATGGTGGTTTTTTTACATTTTTTTTTTTTACAGTTTTCTTTCATTTTACTAAAACAAATGGTGGGCTATCCATGTAAGTGTGGTATCAAAAGAAAGCCCTATTTGTGCTTGAAAATACAGTATATAATTTTCCTAGGTAAAATAAAGTACTTAGAGGGAAAATACCATTGAACAAGACATAGTCAAAAAGGTCAGAATTGCGCTAGTCCTTAAAGCGGAACTACCACCTCCACTAAAGTCGCCCTGCAATACTTATGCAGGTGACGACTAGCTTTGTAATCATTATTTTACCTCTCAAAAGTGCCCACAAATAAAGTTATCCTTAAGCTTCCGAGACTGACGGCCAGGTTACTGCAGCCTGTGCGCCTGTGCCATCAGTCTCTTCCGGAGTCGTCCGGGCCAGTGCAATGCCTGTGAAGGGTGAAGAGGACTGATAGTGCAGGCACGCATTCAAGATGTCCGCGGTGCTGCCTGGCTTCTGGCCTCGGAAGCTTAAAGATGACTTTATTTGTGTGCACTTCTGAGAGGTAAAATAATGATTACAAAGCTAGTCGCCACCTTCATAAGTATTGCAGGGCGACTTTAGTGGAGGTGGTAGTTCTGCTTAAGTGAAATCCACCTCAGATTTTCCCAGTCCTTAAGGGGTTAAATGCTAGAGAGGTGTCCAACTCATTACTTCACAGTGCTTTGGACACCTTTCTAGGATTCTTTTGTTTAAAATGTTATTTCTCTGTCGTCTAATATAGCTTACAGGTAACTCCGGGAAGGCGACAGTCCTTTTAAGTAGGCACGAACAATTCTTGGAAAGAATGCAGGGTGGAGCCTTCCTCTTCTCCTTAGCTGGTGACTAACTAGTCCCCTCCCAGTTAGATTTGTTCCTTGTAGAGAGGGAGGCTACAGAGAACAGTTCTTCTTAGTTTTTAGTTTCTTTTATTATTTTCTTGTTAGATATGGGGTGTAGAAATCCCCCATTAGGCGGATTACCATTACTGACTTCCCAATGGTGGATTGCTCAATTAACAGGTGCTGTTGTGGACCTTCCAGGACTGGGGTAAAACCTGGCGTGCTATGTCTTTTCCCTTGGTGAAGCCCACTGAGGCTTCTCCCTTTCTCAATGGTAATCTGAAGGCTGAAGACCTGCAAAAAAGGTGAGCAACCCTTTGAGTGCCATGGTCCACTTGTCCCACACACTCCCCTCCACACAGGGGTCTCCTATATCTATACTCCTGCACTCATTTGGGTTTATCCTTATGTCTACTTAGAGTCCTTGGAGCATTTGGGTTTTCTGTGGTACATTAACCCCTTCCTCTCCATGTTAAGTGCTTTGGAGGACGTCTTTCACTCATTTCCCTTAGGGTCCTGTATTTTCTACTGTTGTTTAAGTGTTCTCTATGTGTTTTACAACTTTTGGAACACTTTTGAAAATTTTCGTTTATTTGAAGGCACACTATCCCGCATGGCCACAATGCTCCAGTGATATCTATGGGACAATTTTACTTGGGACATATCCCTGCAACCGCTCCATGTACCGAGTTCAGAGACGGCTCATTCTTCTTGTCTGCCCTTGCCCTACACTCCAGTGCACATCCTTGGTGTCTTGGAGGGCTTGGGGGGATGCAGGCACTGTTTTTGCGGTACTCTGATAGGAAACTACGTTTCCCATAAACGCCCATTTCACGGGCTGTTTTCTGATTGGCTTACAGTTCAGTCGCCATTTTCTTTCTTTCCTCTCACAAGTATCCTACACAGGGCTTGGATCCTTCTACTTTCCTCCTCAGGTTAACCCTTCATTTGCCAGATAAGCGTATTTTACCTCTTTCTGAGGTGAAGCTGTGACACAGTATTGGATTCTTCCTTGGACTGTTAGACACTTTATCTCCTGTCAGGATGTCAGACCCGTTGAGACCTGGGGTTATACCTAAGACTAAGGACGCTGGGGTGTCTTTAACCCCCATTACTCATTGTTCCTCGTGTCAATCAGGGCTCCCTAGAGAATACTCAGTTCATTTATGCCCTTCACGCAACCTGGCCCCTGCGTCTCCACTCGGGCTGTCCAGCCACGATCAAGAGCCACCTTGGGTCCAAGACTTAAAGTCTACTTTGACACAGTTCCCTATGTACCTTCACGGGGTCCTCCAGTCCTAGAAGCCCCTGGCATTATTCAGGTCTGTGGCCCCTAAACCTCAGGGTATCCTTGATGTGTCAGATTCCTCTGATGAGGAGCTATTAGTGAATTCAGATGAATGGTCTGAAGGAGCTTACTCTCATTTTTTGGGACACCTTTGAGGCTGACCCTGAGCCCTCTGTGGAGGGTTTCATTAAGGCTGTCTTAGATTCCTTAAATATTCCTGTAGTCTCTGAGGAACCCCAATCTACTTCTGACATCTTTCAAAGGTGCAAGAAGTAGTGTACTGTCTTTCCACCTAATCCCACTCTTGACCAGGTTGTCCTAGATGAGTGGAAGACCCCTGACAAGCATCTATCTCTACCTAAGAGATTTGCAAAATTGTACCCCCTTTCCCGAGGCAACACTGGCTCAGTGGTCTTCGCCTCCTAAGATTGACGCCCCTATCTCAAGGTTTTCTAAGTCCGCAGCTTTGCCTGTGACGGATGCTTCTGCTCTCAAGGATTTGACTGACAGGAAGCTATTTTGAAATCCACTTTTGCGATCATAGGCGTGTTCATGAGACCTACCTTTGCTTCATCCTGGGTAAATAGGGCCATTGCTATATGGGCGGAGCAGCTAACTGAGGCTGTCCATCAAGGTGTCCCCTACAACTCATCTTGTACATCTTTTAGCTAACATTTCCGTAGCTCAGCACTATGTTAATGATGCTATATTTGATACAATCAGAATTGAGGTCAAGGCCTCTGCTGTCTGTGGTTGCCAGATGTTCCCTTTGGCTTAAGACCTAGTCTGCTGACTCGATCTCCAAGAAATCTTTGGTCTCACTTCCCTTTCTGGGTACGTCCCTTTTTGGCCCTGAGTTGAAGGCTCTCATTAGTGAGGCCACTAGGTGCAAGAGCACTTTGTTGCCCTTGATTATTAAGAAGAACCCTCAGGTTCAGAGGCACTGTCTTTTTTGTGCCTACCAGGGCGAGGTGCGCTGGGATAACCCGGCAGTTCCTCAAGCCCTGCGCTTCTCCTCTAAGCCCAAACAGCAGTGGAGGCCCAAGCAATCCTCCACCAAGCCAAAACCCACCAAACCTACTTCGGCATGACTCGACGAACCCTGGTCCGCACGCACCAGTGGGGGGCCGTCTGCGGCACTTTCTCAGTGTTTGGAAAGACCCCGTTGTGGATCCATAGGTTTTACAAGTGGCTTCAGGTGGTTTCACTCCCCTCAGGAACCGGAAAAGCTTTGTCTTTTCAATGGCGCCATCCAGGCTCTCTTGGACAAGGAAGTTCTGAAACCAGTTGAGCCCTGCTGGCTCTTGTTCACTGTGCTATGTTTACAGTTTCTGTGTGCTGTATTACAGTTCAGTGTTTGTTGACACTTTGGGCTACTCTGTGCTCTGACTAGTCCATGGGAGTTCTGGTATCATGGGGACCGGCGCTTGGTCCTTGCCTGTAAGCTATATAGGACGATAGAGAAAAGAGGATTTTAGTCTTACCTGTTAAATCCCTTTGTCTTAGTCCATATTGTTTACAGGTCTCCCACCCTGTCAAGGGACCATGCTTGGTTCTCCTGTGGCTGGCCGTGGAGTCCTTTCAGGTTCATACTCACAGGAGTCTTTCTCTTTTCCTTCTTGCTCTCTAGCTAACTAGGTTAGTGTCTCAAATCTAACTGGGAGGGAACTAGTTAGTCACCAGTTAAGGAGGAGAGGAAGACTCCCCCCTGACTTCTTTCCAAGAATTGTTCCTGCCTACTTATAGGGGCTGTCACCTTCCCAGAGTTACCTGTAAGCTATATGGACTAAGAAAAAAGAATTTAACAGGTAAGACTAAAATCCTCTTTTACATCAATGGGAACTTTGGGAGTAATAACTTGTCCTTTATAGTACATCTGGTTTACACAATAATTACCCCAATGCTTCTTATCATATCAGCCCCAATGTGAGGAAATAGAAATAGAAGAAGATAGACTGATTCTAGTCTGGATTTTTCACGGTTTGTTAAGACTCTCAGACACAAAGTTAGGTAAAAACACAACTTTATTGAAAAGTTTAAGACAACCCCATAGGGTATAGTACACATTCATACATATATCTTTATTGACAGGAAAGCAATAATAACAATAGCGATACAGGCTCTACCAGCCCTGCCAATATACCGGGCAAGGCAGCCAGGAAGTTGGTACAAGGAATAGATAGGCTCTACCAGCCTTGCCAATATACCGGGCAAGGCAGCCAGGAAGTTGGTACTAGGAACAGATAGGCTCTACCGGCCTTGCCAATATACCGGGCAAGGCAGCCAGGAAGCTGGTACTCAAGAATAGAGGCTCTACCGGCCTTGCCAATATAACGGGCAAGGCAGCCAATAGACAGACAGCGATATACAGGCTCTACTGGCCTTGCCAATACCGGGTAAGGCAACCCAAGATGATATAGAATAGGTTTTACTGGCCTTACCAATATACCGGGCAAGGCAGCCTGGTAAGGTGTGAATGGCAACCACTAAGCCTCAGTGACTGTAAAGGTGGCAACAGCAGTCACAAGGATGACATAAGAGGCTAAGTCAGCATAAGTGGCAAGCCAAGGAATATCAGGGTACCACCCGTACCTGCGGACTGGGAAGACAGTAATGCACAATATGAAAATAGACTCAAGGGTGGTGGAGCGAACCAGTACCTAGTACTGGGAGCAAGTCAATAAGGTGCAACTGCAGCCGGGAGGCTAAGGAGCGAACCAGTACCCGTGTACTGGGAAACCGGAACACATGAGTTACTATAACAGCCGGGAGGCTGTGGAGCGAACCAGTACCTTGTACGGAGAGTGCTATACGTATACGTAATAACAGACGGATGGCTAAGGAGCGAACCAGTGTCCACACACTGGGAACGCTAATCGTATCTTGCAATAACAGCCGGGTGGCTATGGAGCGAACCAGTGCCCACACACTGGGAACGCTAATCGTATCTTGACAATAACAGCCGAGTGGCTATGGAGAGAACCAGTGCCCACAAACTGGGAACGCTATACTTCTCGTAAAATAACAGCCGGATGGCTTATGGAGCGAACCAGTACCCTGTACGTGGAACGCTAATCGTATCCTGCAATAACAGCCGGGTGGCTATGGAGCGAACCAGTGCCCACACACTTGGAACACTATACGTCTCGACAATAATAGCCGGATGGCTATGGAGTGAACCAGTACCCTGTACATGGAACATTAATCGTATCATGCAATAACAGCCGGGCGGCTGTGGAGCGAACCAGTACCCGCATACTGGATAAACCGGCAGAGAGTAGAAATGTCGCCAAGGCGACTCGGGAATGTCAGCTGACTACAGGCAAACTGGATAGGAACCAGCAGGTGGAAACAGGAACCAGCACTCAGACAATCAACCGGAATCAGGAACGGCAACGGGGACTGGCAGCAGGAAACAGTGACCTAACGGCGACTCCAACCGGATCAGCTACGGAAGCAGGAACCACTGGACAGGTAACTACAGGAACTGGACGATTTCTGGTAGTAGGAACACAGCAAAGGGCCCAGGAAGCTCAGGAACATAATGTAGATACAAGCAGCATAGAGACAACACGAAAGGGCAACCAAAGAGTGCCCAGGCTTAGTCTAAATGGGCAATGCAGGGCGGGCTGAAAGCAGACAGCCAATGGAGAGCCCCCTACTGGTAATTGACACAAAAAGAGAGCAATCACGGGCACCGTGATAGGATTCCATTGTAAGAGACAGCATCATTACTGTGTTGTCTACACATTTCCCCTTAGACTTGAGATAAAACCAATAATAACACTTATGTTGTGCACAATGGCATACCTCGTATCGTTTCAAATGACCAAAGAAAGCTTTTTGTTGATGGTGGGAGTGGGACATAACTGAGAGTTTTTGTACTTCATGTCCAATTGTCTTCTCCCTGAATAAGTGAGTTAGAGTAAGACCAAAGTATTTTATTTACACAGACTTCATGTATGAACATATATATATATATATATATATTGAGGTTAAAACAAACATTAATGTGAGTTTTGTTGGTGAAACATGGGTGTCTCTGGGGGATGGGGACAAGAGGGGGCAATTGCTCCCCCCCTACAGATACCTGTGGATAAACATAGGGACTTGGGGGCTGGCCTGGGGGGCATGTTATGGCTTTTCCCTGCCCCCCGAAACATTTCTGTGGCTACCCATGTCATACAATCTGATCTCCTAAAAAGATGGACCCCAGGATGGGAAAAATGGACAGAGGGACTTGGCTCTCAAAAGAGGGACTGTCCCTCCTAAAGATGGACAGTTGGGAGGTATGAATGAATCTAGGCCAAATTAAGAAGTACTGCAGCTATTCTGGAATAAGCAAAAGCACCAAAGGCAACAAATAAACATTTCAGTTTATTTAAATGAGATGTTTAATCTTTTGAATACTAGAGAGATCTCTCAGGGGCATAACTATCAGTGTTCCCTATAATGTGAGCTCAGGTGAGAGACCCAGAACTGAATTAAAGAGATCTGTTTGTGCAGTGCTGCACTGGAATAACAGATGCACCATACAGGCTGGCTCAGGTTTAATTACTCTTTTAACTGTTTCATTGCCACATAAATCACCAGCATTCAACTTATAAGGATCACTGGTAATTACAGAGGGTGCAGTTGAACGAGGCCCAAACATCCAGTGTGGCTCCGTTTGCCTCAGGGTCCAACAGGTTCTAGTTCTGCCTGTGTGAAAATCGTATTGTGTTGGGGGGCTAACACAACTGTATGCACAAGGGCCATGCAATGACTAGCTACCCCACTGAGACCACTGTAGCTTTCAAAGTGTTAAAACTACATTTAAATCAGTGGGGATTTAGCAAATATTTATTTGTTCCCTATGGTGCAGTTAATTTCCTCTAGTTCTTTTAGCACCTTGAAGACCAGAGGAGTATGCAGTGCTTTGAGAAGCAATGTGTTACTCACCCCTCTGGTCCTCAAGGGGTTAATGAAAGCAGCCTCTGAGTATACATGACAGAGTAGGGGGGATGCATGAATTTGCCAGAGCAGTGTCACTGGTATTAGCCTCCAACACCAGCATATACACTTGGGAGTATGCACTAGAGCGAACAATCACTGTAGTGCACATTGTGCATACAATATGCCTCCATTAAGACTTTAATGCCAGTAGCCGTTATACATGTCCCACAGCAAAGTAGGAAATGTACAACAATGCACAGAAGAAAGTAATACCCAAAATTACCTATACACTTCCTATCTGTTCTCCCCTTAGCTTAAGCACCATTGATGAGAAAACTATTGGCTTAAGTAGCTTAAAGGGATAGTAATACTTCGTTTTAACTTTATTTTATTTTGTAGGCATTAAAAAAACATGAAGAATGATATAAGTCTTATCTCTCAAACCTTTATGGTTTATGAGATATTCACAAGCAAAATTCCCCTCCCGCCCCTTTTTCCTAGTGTAAGCCATCTCTTCTCAGATGTGAGTCTGGTTGTATGACAGTACAGATAACAGAAGGGGACAATTTTCTTTGTATGAAAACAATAAAAGCCCTTCCCCCCTTGACAAGTTTTTCAGCTTTTTCCATTATCTTAATTGAAGATTGTCCCTCTCTGCAGTCTACCTGGACACCTCCCTTCTGATCTGGTTGAACAGGGGGGGATACTTTGTTTGTGAATATCTCTTAAACCATAAAGGTTTCAGAGATAAGACTTATATCATTCTTCATGTTTTTTTAATGCCTACAAAATAAAATAAAGTTAAAATGAAGTATTACTATCCCTTTAAGAAAAAAATGTTGTTAGACAGGTGTAGGGCAAGAAAATTAATTCAAGTGCCTGGTTTTACTCAGATTCATATTTGTCCCCCCCCCCAACAAAGACAGTGAGAGATAGACTGGGGTGCTTCTGTCAGATGCAAATTACACACATATTAATGCTAATATCAGAGTATACATTTAGCTAAAAATTTTTCTGGACGTTGCATCTGATGTCTACATCATTCCAGTAGTGTGCAGATATTTAAACAGGAATATCCACCAGGGAGCATCAAGTGTGCTGCTGTGAATAATATCAGATCTAAATGACACTGCACATAAAACTTCTTCCAGTTAAAAAATATACATACACATTTAATTAAGTTATAAATCACCTTCCAATATTGTGTAGCCTTTGAAGCGTGTACTTTTTTCCTTCAGGATGTGCCTTTTCATTATTCATGACACTGAGAAGTTGTAAGAGCTGAAGTGCTTGAAGCATCCATTTTGTTGTTGTGTTTACCTCAGATGATGGCCAGGCCATGCTTCATACCTGCATTATTAAGCAGAGGCTGTTCCTATTATTAATTATTGTCCAGGATTGTGCATTAATTAAAATAAAGCCTGCACACATCTAAAATTTGGCTCCTCAATAAGCTAGATTTTATTGCTGAACGCTGCCATCAGACTATATAGATGAGCATCCAGAGTGCAGAAAAGCTCTCCCGAATGGCATTGAAAGTTCACCAGTTGTTGAAACTTCCCCATCACTGAGGTGAAACAAAATGCCATAAGCCTTTGCATTCCTGTGTGGGTTAAATTTAAATTGATGTCAACATATCATTATTATTATATTTTATTTATATAGCACCAACTTACAGAGCTGTACAATAGGGAATAGACAAACAGAGATATAACACAGTACAAATAGAGCATAGAAAGTAAAATGATCAGTGGTGGTCCCTGCTCATGGGATCTTACAGTCTAGAGGAAGGTAGGTGGGACACAGAATGAGTAAGTGCTATGGGGGGGGGGGTAAGTGCCTCCTGCCACATAAACTGCTGGCCATTGGGTAGGGGAAAGAAGTGCTTTTGAATGTTATAAAGCTAATTGGTAAATGTTACTTTTTCATCACCTTACAGATGGGCATAGAAACTATCTGTGATGCAGATTATTTTTTATTAATATACAGAGCTGCGTGGTAATATATTACTGTATTTTATCAAATTAGTTGAAAAGCCCGTGAACACGGGCCAAAGTTCCACCCAGCAACCTCGGCTGGTGGCCGGATCCTCTCTTCTCACTGGCTGTGCTGCAGTCATGCACAGTACTGACTGCCTGAACGCGCGTGGCTGATACGGAGCTGGGCGTTCTGAATTCAGATCGTAGTCCTCTCTGTGCAACTTCCTGGGACCAAGCGGAGAGGACTCTGGACTGAATCCGGAGCTCCCCTCTCCATATCAGCCACGGTGCGTTCGGGCAGTCAGTACTGCGCATGACTGCTAAGTGGGCAGTCTCTACTGCGCACGACTGCAGCACGCGCAGAAGTCACTACTGTGCATGACGGCTTCTGACAAACATCCTAGCGAATTATTATATAGGATAATGCACTGAAGAGAAAGTGACATACAACAAGCAATCAAGATGAGTTTTCAGGGCATTGTTTAATATTGTAAAGGAGATACAATTTTATGGCAGCACGGAGGCTTCATATTATGCATTATCCTTCCTCACTGCCCCCTCAGCAGCAAAGGAAACTTTATTAAAATAACAGTTTAACAGAAGAAAAACTTGCTAGTATGACACTCCTCCCTCCCAACCAATCACCAGTCCTTAATCCTGTAAAACTGGGATACAGCCTTGACTTTCCTTCTTTCCTTTGCTGCTCCCCTCAGAGATAAGTCACCTTTACTAGTGCTCTTGTTTACTTGTGTATCTTGGTTTGTTTGGCCTCTGATTGACAGGCCTGCTGGGGTTTGCTCCACCCTTTGTGTTCCAGTCAGGCATTGCCTATATGTATATATTTATACTGTACTTGTATACAATTGTATGTTTTGGTTTGTTTGGCCTCTGACTGACAGGCTTGCTGAGGTTTGATCCACCCTTTGAGCTCCAGTCAGTCATTGCCTATCTATCTATATATATATATGTATATATTTATACTGTACTTGTATACAATTGTTTGTCTTGGTTTGTTTGGCCTCTGACTGACAGGCCTGCTGGGGTGTGCTCCACCCTTTGTGTTCCAGTCAGTCATTGCCTATATGTATATATTTATACTGTACTTGTATACAGTTGTATGTGTTGGTTTGTTTGGCCTCTGACTGACAGGCCTGCTGGGGTGTGTTCCACCCTTTGTGCTCCAGTCAGTCATTGCCTATCTATCTATATATATATATATGTATATATTTATACTGTACTTGTATACAATTGTTTGTGTTGGTTTGTTTGGCCTCTGACTGACAGGACTGCTGGGGTGTGTTCCACCCTTTGTGTTCCAGTCAGTCATTACCTATATATATATAGTTATACTGTACTTGTATACAATTGTTTGTGTTGGTTTGTTTGGCCTCTGACTGACAGGACTGCTGGGGTGTGTTCCACCCTTTGTGTTCCAGTCAGTCATTGCCTATATGTATATAGTTATACTGTACTTGTATACAATTGTTTGTGTTGGTTTGTTTGGCCTCTGACTGACAGGCCTGCTGGGATGTGTTCCACCCTTTGTGCTCCAGTCAGTCATTGCCTATATGTATATAGTTATACTGTACTTGTATACAATTGTATGTATTGGTTTGTTTGGCCTCTGACTGACAGGACTGCTGGGGTTTGCTCCACCCTTTGTGTTCCAGTCAGTCATTACCTATATATATATATATTTATACTGTACTTGTATACAGTTGTATGTGTTGGTTTGTTTGGCCTCTGACTGACGGGACTGCTGGGGTGTGTTCCACCCTTTGTGTTCCTGTCAGTCATTGCCTATATGTATATAGTTATACTGTACTTGTATACAGTTGTATGTATTGGTTTGTTTGGCCTCTGACTGACAGGACTGCTGGGGTGTGTTCCACCCTTTGTGTTCCAGTAAGTCATTACCTATATATATATATTTATACTGTACTTGTATACAGTTGTATGTGTTGGTTTGTTTGGCCTCTGACTGACAGGACTGCTGGGGTGTGTTCCACCCTTTGTGTTCCAGTCAGTCATTACCTATATATATATATATTTATACTGTACTTGTATACAATTGTTTGTCTTGGATTGTTTGGCCTCTGACTGACAGGACTGCTGGGGTGTGCTCCACCCTTTGTGTTCCAGTCAGTCATTACCTATATATATATATATGTATGCTATACTTGCATACAATTGTATGTCTTGGTTTATTTGGCCTCTGACTGACAGGCCTGCTGGGGTTTGCTCCACCCTTTGTGTTCCAGTCAGTCATTGCCCATATTTTGAACTGACCTTGTATATTTTGCCTGTTTAATTAACCTGTTATGGGCTTTATGTGGAATTGCTGTTCTGCGCTTTGGCGCCGGCCTCCTTTTCATTCAATTTGCAATGTTACTTTCTCCCTGGCCTTGTGTGACCTGCTTTTTCCCCTCGCACCAACCTTTTCGGCGCATCTATGCGTCTTTGTTCGGCCTGGTCATTTCAATGCGCAGACAGCCTTCTACTGTCTCTGACATCGGATCGCTCACCTCGCGGGTTCCTGGGCTAGTTTGCGTCTGAACGTTCCTATTGCTTTTAAGAAGTTTGTTTTCTTTTCCATATCGTTTTTGCTGCCGCATTAATAGCTTTGGAGCTTATTTATTGGGCTACTCATAGCCTTCCAGGCTTCTCCTAGGCAGCCTGTTCCTGAGTATTGTTTTCTCTATCCATTGTGTCTCTTGACATTAATATTTTATAATTAACTATATGTCCACTATATATTTATTGAGTCTATTCTTCCCATACACATAGGTACTTATTTTCAGCCTCTGTCTGCCCAGGGTTTCCGCCTGTATTTTGTATTTATATTATGGGTTTTATCTTTAATCCTAGTAATCTGGCATATATCTTTAACCTAGTAATTCTTATCTAGGCATAGATCTACTGGTATATATCTTTAACCCTAGTTATTCCTATCTAGGCATGGATCTATTGGCATATATCTTTAACCCTAGTAATTCCTATCAGGCATAGATCTACTGGTATATATCTTTAACCCTAGTAATTCCTATCTAGGCATAGATCTACTGGTATATATCTGTAACCCTAGTAATTCCTATCTAGGTATAGATCTACTGGTATATATCTTTAACCCTAGTAATTCCTATCTAGGCATGGATCTATTGGCATATATCTTTAACCCTAGTAATTACTATCTAGGCATGGATCTATTGCCATATATCGTTAACCCTAGTAATTTCTATCTATCTAGGCATGGATCTATTGCTATATATCTTTAACCCTAGTAATTCCAATCTAGGCATGGATCTACTGGGATATATCTGTAACCCTAGTAATTCCTATCTAGGCATAGATCTACTGGCAAATATCTTAACCCTAGTAATTACTATCTAGGCATAGATTTACTGGCATATAGCTTTAACACTAGTAATTCCTATCTAGGCATAAATCTACTGGTATATATCTTTAACCTGGTAATTCCTATCTGGGGATATATCTACTGGCATATCTATATTTTACCTTAGTGATTCCTATCTAGGCATGGATCTATTTGCATGTTTTTATCTCTTAATTCTATGGGCATAGATCTACTTGCATTTATTTTTAACTCTAGTAATTCCTATCCGGGCATAGATATGCTTGCATATTTCTTACACCCTACTAAGACCTATCTGAATATGTATGTGTGTGTGTATGTATATATATGTATGTATGTAAATATGTGTGTGTGTAAATATTAACCCTAGTAGTTTCCTATCTGGCCACGTTTGTATGTTTATATGTGTATATTATGTTCCACTGACAGTACTCATCCTGTTACTTTGGATCTGCCTATATCTACTATACTTTCCTCCAGTGATGCAGGAGTTGTTTGCCTATCATACACCTACTTGACACTGGCATTCTGCCTGGCAGGGCTGAGGGGTTTTCCAGTGACCCAGCCTGGCACTTCCCTCTGCTTTTGGCACACAGACTGCGCAGTTCATCAACATCATTGAGCAGTCCATGCTGTGCATGTTTATATATGTTTGCCTTCCTTTGAGTCATGTCTGCGGCTCTGTTTCACACGACCCGGCAGTGGGAAGTACTGCACATGATGCCCCCATCATGTCTGCACAGGCTGTCCCTCGGACGGCTGCTTCTGTCTATCCTGGAGGAGATCTTTCTACTACACGCAGACATACTGTCCTTGACTCAGATGAATTTACTTCGGAAAGGCAAATTATGCTGGCGCAGGCTGTAACCTGCTTTGACACCGCAAACTGATGGCGGTCATGACTGGTGCGGCTCTGTCCCACTACCCAGACCCTCACCTCAGGAGGAAGTATATCTGAGGAGAATGAAGCATTCAGGGCTAAACCTGACTCCTACTGTATTACCAGTGCTTTTGGGAATGACTCCCTGTAGCATTTACCTGCAATGGCCAGCTGTGATTTTGTGCGGCTTAGTTCCCACACCAGTGATCCTCTCCTCAAGAGGAAGATTTATTGAGGAAATGAGATCTAGAATGTTGAGTCTAATTTTGCCTATGACGAGTATGGGCAGCTTTAATTGTGCGGCTTAGTTCCCACATGACATACTCACCTCAAGTGGAGGGTATCTGAAGAAATGAGATCCAGCAGGTTGAGCCCGGTCTCTGCATGTTCCCGATTCCTTGACTATGTTGAGTCTAATCTTGCCTATGCCGAGTATGGGCGGCTTTATTTGTGCGGTTTAGTTCCCACACGAGACACTCACCTCAAGTGGAGGGTATATTAGGAAATGAGATCCAGTGGGTTGAGCCCGGTCTCTACATGTTCCCGATTCCTTGACTGTGCCACTTCTGGGCAGCTTTGATTTGTGCGGCTTTGCCCCCACATGAGTACCTCTCCTTAAGAGGAAGATCATTCTTGACTACGTCAGCCTGTTTTGTTGAGGCATGTTGAGTCCTTTTTCTTGACTCCGCCACTTATGGGCGGCTTTGGTTGGTGCAGCTTCATTCCTTTCTGCATCTTTTTCCTTTCTTACCTCGGGAAAGTGGGGGGCAGACTCTCCCACTTCTCCCTCTGCTGGTTTTGTTTCTTTCAGTTCCATGGGTGTTACTACCGGCATGAATGTTTCTTCGTTTCTAGAATGTCTCTTCATTTTCTGTCTTGTTTCCAATTGTCAGTCTCATCTGGGAGACCCTACGCCAGTTGACTGGCATTCTTGGTTGGGTGTTTTGGCATCTCTGCCGGATAGAGGTTTTTTTCCTGTTTCCAACTGTTTGTTTCTGTGTCGGTCCCGCATGGTGCCTGCAGTTGCTACACTTTTTGCTAGTTGTAAATACCCTTGCATATTGCGGGTTCAGTCTGACAACTTTGGTGCATGCTGCACTTCTGTTCCCATCATGCTTTCTGTTCTCTCTTTGGCTGCAGTATGCCTCTAAGGCGAATCCTCGGTATCTCTCCGTTTTCTGGCGTCATCCTTAGTATTTTTCTTTTCTTTCTTTGGGAAGGCCTGCACTGCGTTTTAATTTTTCGTGGTGTATGTATCCTCCATTTTTTCCCCTTGTTACACTTTTCAGACTTTTGTCTGTGCTGTTCGGTCTGTTTGCTTTGATGTTTGAGGTTCCTTTAAGAGGGTATTGACATCAAGGTGTTCAGTACTAGGTCTTTTACCCCTGAAGGTGTTCTTTTTCTTTTACGTACTAGATTAGATTGTGCGTGGTTTCTTAACCATCTTATGAGGTTTGGACAGTAAATTTGAGGAGTACTGTATTTAAACAGTTGCTAATTTCCTTTCGCAAGCCACTTTTACTGGTTTCTGCAGCTACCTTGGCCCACTGGGTTCGATGGATTATGCATCTTGCAGGTATTGATATCACCTTATTCGGAGCACATTCTTCTAGAGGTGCTGTGGCATCAGTGGCTTTGCAAGTTGGTGGTAGGTTGGAGGATATACTTAGGCCTGCAAATTGGTCTAGGGAGTCCATGTTTAAAGGTTTTTAGTGTAAACCAATTGATTATTTCTAATCAAGTTGTAGATAATTTGTGGATAAGCTTTAAACTTGCATAATATGAAGCCTCCGTGCTGCCATAAAATTCGTGGATTTTCCTAACTATTGTGATGGAAAGTCAGAATTTTATTAAAGACACGGAGGCGAATATTATCCCTCCCTTTGTTTCCCTACCCTATCACGTTTCTCTTTGTTTTACAGGTTAACTATCAACCAATGGTTAATTAATTAAGCTTACGTATTCTGCACAGCTATCGTCCCATGGGTTGAGGATACGGAACTGAAGACTCTGTTATGTTGAACTCAAGGTTTCAGTTATTGGATGGAGAAATTTCCAGCACAAGGATTATAGTTCCGACTGTTGTGATGGATGAATTCGGGAGTTTTCTTCGGTCGCAGGAAAGAGGGAAAGTCAAGGCTGTATCCCAGTTTTACAGGATTAAGGACTGGTGATTGGTTGGGAGGGAGGAGTGTCATACTAGCAAGTTTTTCTTCTGTTAAACTGTTATTTTAATAAAGTTTCCTTTGCTGCTGAGGGGGCAGTGAGGAAGGATAATGCATAATATTCGCCTCCGTGTCTTTAATAAAATTCTGACTTTCCATCACAATAGTTAGGAAAATCCACGAATTATACACTGGTTTATTCAACATATGTGTTTGGAGTCAGGAAAGACTAATCTCTGGCTCCAGATTGGTAAAATTTAGAAGGTTCAACAAGCGAAAGCTGGCAAAGCTGAAATGTTCCATTCGGGAGATCCCAGTAGGCTGTGAAAATCTTTCATCTGGCCTCTTCCAATGGTGTTGGGTCCTTTTATGGGCTCCCCTTCACCTCCAAAGTGAACTCCTAAAGATGTCTAACTGCCAGAATTTAATGGCTCAAATAAACAAAAACTTGTGAATTGTGTTCTTTTCATCAAATTTATTTCTATATAATCAATTTGGCTGCAGTGTAGTCTACCCCTTATCACTCTCACAACTGCTTCACTTGATGTAGCTTCAAGGATAAAATGGATGTCGCCACCACCGTAACTTTCACAACACCACTTATAGATAAACAAAGAAGCAATATTTGCTTCTTGATTTTAGATATTACATAATATTAGTAGGTACACAATGTTTTCTAAGAATAAGGGTATATTTCCTTTTAATTATATGATTGAAACAGGAAATTGAACAGATTTATCAACTGTGCTGACAGTCTGTATATGTCTTATTAAAGTGTATTTCATTTTTCTTCCACTGTTAATTGCTGCTATCTATACCAGCGGGTTTCAGACTGAGATTCCTGTGTGATAAAACTAGCCACTAACATTAAAAGAAGATGTTTTCATCCAGTGTTGCTTAGCATTGCGATTTGTGACTCTAGAAGCTAGTACAGCATTTTATCTACAGTATGTGCTCAAAGCCCCATCTTGCAATCTGTTTACTTAACCACATAGATGCTTGAGAGGTGAACACTGCTCATGCATCTAAGGGGTTAAATCTTTCTGTCTTCACACATATATTCTAAAATGTAAATATATTTGTGTTTTTTTTCCCTGCAGAAACCCATCTCATCTTCAGAACGAAGAATCTTCACCCCCTCCTTAACACTTGACTAAAATTCATTGCCAAGTTTTGAGATACTATTTCAGCAAAGGAGTTAGGAAGGGTGGATGGGGTGTCTAACCATCCAGTGCTAAAATTAGACCCTCTGGAAGGGTCAGCTGGGGGGATCAAGTAACAACTTCTAGAGGAGGGAAAGAAAAAGGGGGGAGAGAAGAGAACACAACAAGGCAACAGAGAAAAGGAGAGAATAAGATCAGAGTGTGGGGTGGGAGGATAAGAGCAGCTCGGAGGAAAGCAAGAAGGAAAAGAGGGCAGTGCAGAGCGGAATAAGAGAGTGAACTTAGCTCTAATTCATTCAGATCATCAGAAAGAGCTTTTGGTTTAAGAGGACAAGAAAGGGGAAAAGGGAAGAGGGGCAGAAATGTAGCACATAAATAAAAAGACTAAATGAAAACTGATAAACGAGTAAGTGCTAATTCAAGTGAGGACGAAGGCAGGGGGTGAAGTGTGGAATCAGCGGACAGGATCCCAAGTCTAGAGAAGACATTTGGTGCAGTTAGGACACAGAGGACAAGCCATGGATTCCTGGATTCACATTCTCCTATGCCTCATGACAGGTGAGTCTCTCTTTTACTACCTGTGATTGTTTTATCAGGGATTGTTTGTTTGTTTGTTTGTTTGTTTTTTTGAAGTAAAGTACTATGGGCCTTATGCAGACAGCAAAAGATGAACAACGCTGGAGCAAACCAACTTCACCATTGTGACAAATAAAAACTCCAATTGATATAAATTACTTTTAACCTCTTCAATGCTAGAGTCACCTTTAAAACCAATGTGACAGATTGGGAATTGTCATTTGTTCCCTGTGGAGCATATGGTTTGCTAAACATTTGTTCATCTTTGCTTTGTAGTCTGAAATACCATAATGCATTTTTATTTTTGCAAAAAATATGATAGTACTGAGAACCTTTAAGAATCCCTACAAAAAAGAGTGAGCATTTTATCTGTATTCCTCTGTAAATCAGTGGTGGACAACTCATGGACCTGGAGCCTCTTGCAGCCATCAGGTCTTCTCCTGCATCCCATGTTTTCTGGTACAGCGAGAAGATAACTTACCTCTACCACATATCTTATACATCCTATGTGTACCTTCCAAAGCATATTATACTCTGTTCCCTTCGCACATATGGTATCATCTTAACTCAAGGGGTTAATCAATTTTTTAACTATAATGTGCATCTTTTGGGGCACTCAATAGCCATATACGTGGCCGTTAGCGTGAATCTGAGGTTATGCAAGATGTTTCTTGACAATTACTCACTGGGGGATATGGCAAGGCTTGAAGGCCTACATTCTATTGCCAGTAATGTATTAGTCACTGGTTTATATCCATGTTTACCCACAGACCTTAAAGTGATACTAACATTTTATAATGACTTGAGTGATTTTGAAAGAGCTTTCAAAATCACCTGTATGTATTTTATCCTTTATTTAAAAGTAGATTATGAGGCATTTCGCTTTATTTATTCGTCAGTTTATGCAAAGTAGCCACTACTACCTGGTTGGGAGAGAGAATGGAATGTTAGTATCTGACACACCAGGCTGTGCCAGCCAGTACTGCCTAATTTGTATAAAGTGACAAATAAATAAAGCTATCTTGCATCATAGGGTACAATGCTACCATGTGGCGCCCTCCCTGTATATGGGTGACAAAACTGGCTGGGAGTTGGTTATTTTGCAGAATCCCTGCCATTATTGATGCTAGACAAGGGGTTTCTGTAGTGAGAGTCTATGTGGAAGCATATTTGACAAACTAGAAGATGTATAACTAACACCCATATTGGATGACCCCTTCCTATTCAGTGCATCACCTACCCCCTAGTGTTCAACACTGATAGTACCGGTACTCTACAATCTAGATTTAAAAGTGGTGCTGCAGCATTCAGACTGCTCATGTAAACACCACTTTATGCAAATGTTTAAAGGGTTATAACCCTAAAAGTGCATTACTATGCCAAGAACATATTAGCGGTCCCTTATGACTGTGTTCAAGAGATAACTTAGACTGTAATCTCTGTAGGATACTGATCTCCTATCCTAATGTATGCTCACCTGCTCAACTGGTGTTCCCCTTATGATAATTGCCTATATAACCACTTTACTACTGTACTTATTGTATCTCCTGTATACTAAGTGGAAACTGTAAAGTGCTAATTACACCTGTTGGCACTACATAAATACAAATATACATACAGAGTTAACATCTTCAGTCTGCTCTGGATATCAGGTCTATGGAGGAGGATATGCGAGCTGATATAAGTTTCCTAAAAGTTAAGCAGGTAGTGTGCATGAGCCTGTTTGACCTTTTAAGGATCTGTTCCTTAAATGGTTAAGATCATCATTTGAAACAAGTACAGTTGTACACAATATCCAGGACTGATTGATAGTGTGGAGATTATTTATATGAGGAATTAGTTATCCTTTAAGATATAACAGAAATGTAAACATTTCAGGTGCCTGGGAGCTCCTAAAATGTTGGTGTACTTGTGTAAATATGTATACACGCATCCCCTACACTGGCTTAAATGGCTCCTAGATGGCTCTAAAAAGTCTGCTTTCAAAAATAGACATGTTAATAGTTTATATTTATTCAGCAATTAACAAAATGCATAGTGAGTGAACAGAAGAAAAATCTAAATCAAATCAATATTTGGTGTGACCACCCTTTGCCTTCAAAACAACATCAATTCGTTTAGGTACACTTGTACAAAGTCAGGGATTTTGTAGGCATGTAGTAAGGTATATGATTAAACAATCATACCAAACAGGTGTTAATGATCATCAATTTAATCTGTGGGTTGAAGCACAATCGTGAAACAGAAACAGCTGTGTAACAGTAATAAAACTGGGTGAGGAACAGGCCAAACTCAGCTAACAAGATGAGGTTCTGAAGACAGTTTAATGTCAACAGTCATACACCATGGCAAGACTGAGCACAGCAACAAGACATAAGGTAATTATACTGCATCAGCAAGGTCTTTCCCATGCAGACATTTCAAGGCAGACAGGGGATTCCAGATGTGCTGTCCAAGCTCTTTTGAAGAAGCACAAAAGAAACAGGAAACGTTAAGGCACGTAGACTCAGTGGTCGGCCAAGGAAACATTGTGTCAGATGAAAGACACACCATGCTTACTTCACATTGAATTCAAAAGATGTCCAGTATTGCAATCAGCTCAAAATTGGCAGAAAACAGTGGGACCCTGCTACACCCATCTACTGTCTGGAGAAGTCTGTTCAGAAGTGGTCTTCATGGAAGACTTGTGGCCAAAAAGACATACCTCCAATGTGGAAACAAGGCCAATCGACTCAACTATGAATGAAAAAAACAGGAACTGGGGTGCAGAAAAATGGCAGCAGTTGCTCTGGACTCATGAGACAAAATTTGAAATATTTGGCTGTAGCAGAAGGCAGTTTATTCGCCAAAGGGCTGGAGAGCGGTACAAGAATAAGTGTCTGGAGTCAACAGTAAAGCATTGTGGAAGTTCCTTGCAAGTTTGGGGCTGCAATTCTGAAAATGGTGTTGGGGATTTGATCAGATATAATGGTATCCTCAATGCTGAGAAGTACAGGCAGATATTATCCATCATGCAATACAATCAGGGAGGCATCTGACTGGGCCCAAAATTTATTCTGCAGCATGGCAAAGACCACAAAACATACAGCCAAAGTCTTTAAGGACTATCTTCAGCGTAAAGAAGAACAAGGAGTCCTGGAAGTGATTGTATGGCCTTTAGAGCCCTGATCTCAACATCATTGAGTCTGTTGGGATTACATGAAGAGCAACTGAGGCTGCCTAAACCCACAGAAGTACTGTGGTTAGTTCTCCAAGATGTTTGAAACAACCTACCTGCCGAGTTCCTTAATCATCTAAGTGCCAGAGGGGTATGGAACACAGTGCTTTGCAATGCGTTACGTACCACTCTGGTACTCAAAGGGTTAAAAACTTTGTGCAAGTGCACCTAGTAAATCTCTCTCTCTCTCTCTCTCTCTCTCTCTATATATATATATATATATATATATATACACAACAATAAAGGCAGCACCAGTGGGACTTGTTAAAGGATAAATATAGACAATTTTATTGTGTCAGTGTTTTGGTCCAGGACCAGGGGTGGGAGTGAAATATTGACATAATAAAATTACCTGTACTTATCCTTTAACAAGTGCCACTGGTGCTGCCTTTATTGCTGCATGTATTATCTAGCAAGGATTGTACACCTGGGCAATATATACAGTATATATATATATATATATATATCAAAGAGAGAGTGCTTCCATCCGTCCAACAAAGAGGCTTATGCCTAGGTACAAGATAGATGATAATCCATACATCAAAGAAAATCAACACTCACAGATCTTCTTCAAGGTTCAAAATGTACATCATTTATTGAAGTTCAGCGTTTAGAACCTCACTGAGATCTTCTTCTTGAGGGACTGAAACGTTGTTCTAGAATAAACTATGTACCTTTTAAGCCTTGAGAAAGACCAGTGAGTGCTGATTTTCTTTGATATATACTGTATATTATAAAATTGCTTATATTTATCCTTTAACAAGCCCCACTGGTGGTGCCTTTTTTGTTGTATGTATAATATATGTATATACTATATATATATATATATATATATATATATATATATATATATATATATATATATATATATATATAATATAACCACATAACAATAATCCACACAATGATCCATATAATCTATACAAAACAATATTTACAGGCAGGTAATAAAAATGTCCAAAAATCTGTCTCATTTATATGGCAGATTTCACTCTCTTTAACTCTTTAAGTAGTGTTCAGTGCATTGCTTTGAAATATATTGCACACCCCTCTAGTCTCCTTAATGGGTTAAATCATGCTGCTTGCGGGCTTCTTGCCTGCTAACTTGTGGCCCTCCATAGAGAAAAACTTTTTACAAACCAAAAATCTTCTCTAATCTTCCTTACCTCAGTCTTGGTTTGCCTTGTCTGGGTTTTTGGCTTCTATTCAGGTTTTACTGGTCCTGAAACCCAGGCAGAATAATCTGAAGGCTACTGGAATGATCATCAGGCAGAGCATTATGGTAGCACCTAGAGTCTAGTAGAGTCTAGTAGGCTGAAGGAAAGGATCTTTGGTGACACAGCCAGTCGTGAACACAGGGTGTAGGGAGAGGAAGGGCACAGTAAGAGTTGCAGGCTACAGATAACAGCAATGGAAGGTGCAGAGGTGAATGTAGATACAGATCAAAGCAGGTCACTTTGAAATTTTAAACCCAAATACTATAGAACTGGTGCATATAGATGTTAGAGCAGCACATTATGTGTAATTTATCCCCTGGATAATCTAAGTGTTGAGGAACTGACCCTGTTGTGAAGTTGTGTAATGCTCTGGGGCTGATACACTATGAAAAATTGTGCAATTCTGGTGTAAGACAAGGTAACCACAAGGAATACATTTAAAAAAAAAATCCCCACATTCCCATTGATTTATTGCAAAGCAATGCAATGGACACCTGCCTAGCACTTGATGGATTAAGAAGCCCCATTTAAAGCAACATATATTTTTATTTTCTGCCTATAGTGCAATTGATTTGCCCTATAATTGCACCACTTTCAGCCCCCCCCAAAAAACAAATTGGGCTTTATTCATCAAGCTAAAGACAGCCAATTCTGGAGCAAACCAACTGCACCATGGTGGGGGATGAAAAGTCTACAAATTCCCATTGATTTAAATGTGTCTTTTAACCCCTGAATGCTAGAATTGTCTCCAAGGCATTGAAAAGCATTGGAGTTAAAGGCCCCGTTTAAATCAATGGACGTATGATTTATTCCTTATTGTATAGTTGTTTCTTTTGTCTCTGTGTAACATGTCTGTGAGTGGCGATAGGGGGTGGGAACCTGTTTGTGGGGATGAGACCTGTTGGGGATGGTTACCTGTGTTTGTGGGGATGAGACCTGTTGGGTGTGGTTACCTGTGTTTGTGGGGGATGAGACCTGTTGGGTGTGATTACCTGTGTTTGAGGGGATGAGACCTGTTGGGGATGGTTACCTGTGTTTGTGGGGATGAGACCTGTTGGGGATGGTTACCTGTGTTTGTGGGGATGAGAACTGTTGGGGGTGGTTACCTGTGTTTGTGGGGATGAGACCTGTTGGGGATGGTTACCTGTGTTTGTGGGGATGAGACCTGTTGGGTGTGGTTACCTGTGTTTGTGGGGATGAGACCTGTTGGGGATGGTTACCTGTGTTTGTGGGGATGAGACCTGTTGGGGATGGTTACCTGTGTTTGTGGGGATGAGACCTGTTAGGTGTGGTTACCTGTGTTTGTGGGGGATGAGACCTGTTGGGTGTGATTACCTGTGTTTGAGGGGATGAGACCTGTTGGGGATGGTTACCTGTGTTTGTGGGGATGAGACCTGTAGGGGATGGTTACCTGTGTTTGTGGGGAAGAGACCTGTTGGGTGTGGTTACCTGTGTTTGTGGGGGATGAGACCTGTTGGGGATGGTTACCTGTGTTTGTGGGGATGAGAACTGTTGGGTGTGGTTACCTGTGTTTGTGAGGATGAGACCTGTTGGGGATGGTTACCTGTGTTTGTGGGGATGAGACCTGTTGGGTGTGGTTACCTGTGTTTGTGGGGGATGAGACCTGTTGGGTGTGATTACCTGTGTTTGAGGGGATGAGACCTGTTGGGTATGGTTACCTGTGTTTGTGGGGATGAGACCTGTTGGGGATGGTTACCTGTGTTTGTGGGGAAAAGGAAACCCCTGGCCCTCCTTTTTATTATTTTTTGTTGTTGATTACATTCTAATAGGTATTTATAGTCTAATAAACGTGGTTCTGTATCTTAATAAGTATATACTCCTACTGGTAGTGTTAGGTTTTTAGGAGTGTGGTGTGTGTCTGTGTATATATATATATATATATATATATATATATATATATCCTATATAATAATTCTCTAAGTTGTGTGTAACGCCCGACATGCGCAGTAGACACTGCTGCGCGTGCGGCAGTCATGCGCAGTACAGACTGCCCGCGCCGCGGCTGATACAGAGCTGGGCGCTCCGAAGGAGCGTCCAGCTCTGTATCAGCAGTGGCGCGGGCAGTCTCTACTGCGCGTGACTGCCCCGCGACCGGCTGCCAGAGGCACTGTGTCCCGTGTAACGGGCTGTTCAACTAGTATATATATATATATATATATATATATATATATATATATATATACAGTCCTTGGAAGGACGGCACTCACAGGCAGGCCTTTATCAAGACTTGTCTGTAGGGCCAAAGCATTGATTCAATAAACATCAACACTTTTTTAATTTACAAGCTCCTGTGAGTGCTGTCCTTCCAAGAACTGTATGTATTTATTTTACTTTGGATGTGCACCCAGGTCAGACTGTAATACAAGTAACAGTGAGTGCAGCCATCTCCAATATTTATGTTACATCCCCAAACAGAGCTCTCTACTTCACATGCTCCCTTCATCTGCTGGGGCCAAACTTTATCCACCCCCAAGCTTATAGTGCTCATTTACCCACCTTGCCTGTACCATTAGCAGTCTCTGCCTCTCTCATTGTTTTGGTTTGAGTGTAAGCTGTTGTGAACTGTGTCAGGTAATGCTGTCACTAACTTCTGCATAAGACCTCATGTCCTGGCATAGTCATACCTGGGAACTCTCAGGGTTTGGCCCGGAGACTTAGGTTTTTGACCAATTCTCATGGTGAGAGATTTCAGTGTTTCCTAATATATGTTCGGAACCAATTGACTTCTTGTTTCGTTTCTAAATGTGTGCCTTTTTACCTAGAACAAAGAGGGATATGATCTGCTTGTCTTATATATATTTATGTTGTAGTATGTTAATGCTTCTTTGTGGCCCAACTAACAAGCAGGCCATATCACTTAGAATCTATGTTCCGAGGAACATTAAGGTTAATATTTCAGGGTCAGCACATTCTGAAAGTTCCCAGGCATTAGCATAATTTATTACAAATTTCACTCACACCAGAACAATAACACAATGACGGTTAGTCAAGGTACAGGGAAGGTAGGTGAATGGTTACTTTAAACTAGGGGGAGGGCAGAAGATGATAGATGCTACACTTTGGTCTCTGTAGACAAAAGGGGAGTGGGAAGGATAGAGTGCAACTTGGGGATTGTCTGGGTTTGTGGAAACACTTGTGGAGGTGACACAGGGTAAAATGTTATGTTTGTAGGTGTAAGGAGGTTGGGAGGGAGAGAGTGCAGTTTGGGGACTATAACAGTTTTGGATGGTGACAAAGGGTAAAACATTCTATTTGTAGATGTAGGGGGTTTGGGAGAAATATGTCGGAATGTGGGCATTAGCAATCACTTTTGGCCAAGAGAGAAGTGAGGGAGGCTGCTGCTAACACAATGTTACATCTGGATCTCTCGCTGGACAGCAAATACAGTAGGGTACCTGCACATGTGTGTGTGTGTGTGTGTGTGTGTGTGTGTGTGTGTGTGTGTATCAGGGAAGGTCTATGCATATGACATAGTGATTGTGTGTGTGTGTGTGTAGATGCTGTGCTATCGCATGGGCAAAGTGGTACGACTGCTAGGTACAACTTCTAGTTACAATATATTAATAGAGCATTTTACATTTTTATTTTGTCTTTGTATCTGTACACTAGAGAAAAAGTATGTATTTTATATTTAATATTCTTAAAGGATGAATATCACTAGATTCCAGCAATTTATTCAATTAGAAATTAAAGGATTAACGTTAAAGGATAAATATGGGGAAGCTGGACAGTGGAACTTCCATAGCCCCAGAGGAAGGGAGCTGAGACTCCTGGAACACCTGGGGATAGAAGAGCACTGTTGGCCTCAGCCGGAAGCCCAGTATCTATGGCGGATATTGGAGAGGTACAGACTACTGGGAGAAAATACAGGAGAGAGTGTGGTGAGCATACAGATATGCTTACTAATTCAGCTATCCAGATGACTGCATGCCTGTGACATTTCTCTTCCTTCTCTTGTTCATTCCATTTCATCCAGTACACATAAGGAATCATGCACTTGTTATGGAATAAGTTATTTTTATTAACATTGATTCTGAAGGGATTTATAATTACTATAGTTAACTCCTTGGAGGAATGCAGGGATTCTATTTTAGCACAGAGATTACCATGGGACCATTTTGTAGCCTACATGTGTGCACCAAGAGTTGAGCTATTTACTGACTGTTGGGCTTGATAATGAGTATTTAATTTTACATTCATTTTAAGTGGGCTAGGTTTTACACACTGAATTATCTTTTACAAATCCAAGCATATATACACCAGTGTTTGTTCCACTTTTATATTTACTTTTTTCAAATAAAATAATAAACAAACAAAAAAAAAACACTCCACGCCCACAAAAAAAAAAAATTCTGGATGTTATTAAATTGCCAAGTATGTTAACATTTTTTCAGCCATATGATCCAATTGCCTTCTATATTCTAAGCTATACATATTAGCAGCCTCAGTTTTTTCCTGAGCAGAGTTGCCTTTAAGAGCATGCACAATTTTAGCAGCTGTTCTTTGAACTGTGTCTTATTAATTATTAATATCTTGATGGGTATATGGTCTCTAGAACGTTACACAATATTCTCTGTGAGCTCTAACTACTGATCAATAAAGGGGCTTTAAAACCTCATTCAGTACTATGTAATCTCTTTTCCCACAGCTTCTCTGTATTGTTTGTCTACCCTTAATGCTTTGAGTGCAAGAGGGGTCCTCAACTCATTGCTTCTCAATGTGCTGGGTAACCTTCTGTCATTCAGAGGGTTACATAGCTAGAAACTATAGTTCCCAAGTCCCTTTCCTCTGCCATTTCTGTGAGCCAGCAAAGTATTGTGTAGCACAGTTGCAATGGCACAGTAGTCAAGAGAGCAATTTATGTGTTCCTATTTGTAAAAATACATATTCATATAAATACTTGACTAAAGTCTGAGAAACAGGTGGAACATAAAGAACAGAGTTTCTTTCTAGATGATTAGTAAAGTGTATCTGACAGTCATTGCCTCTTACAGTCACAAGAGTTAGAATTAAAAAGTGAAAACAACCAGGTCTTGTTTAAATCCCCATTTAGAATGAAGATTAAATTTAATTAAAGAAAATCACAATAAAACATAGCTGAACCTGAATGGCACGGAGCTAATTATTCCACTGAATCGTAACCCCTTGTGTGCCAGAGGAGTGTGTAATGCATCAAAGGGTTGAATGAACACTGTTACTGGCTTGTGCTCACGAAGGTCACCCATTCATTGGAGGTTGAGATGGGCATCTCATTCTCCAGCAGCACCATAAACTGTCATGTAGAATTTCTTTATTGTAATTTACTGCATTTCTGAGGCAAAAATAGTAAAGTTGCGTCTTGCTGGAATTTGGTGCAGTAGTCACCTGTGTGAAAGGCATCATTGCCAAGCACACAATCTTTCACAATAGGTGACTAAACCAGCACAGCATCGCTGTTGGTTCTGCCTGTGTGAAAGGCTGGTTTAGAGAACAGGTGTGATCAGCAGAGTCTGCTGAGTTTGTACTTGTAAACTATAGGGTTGGCAGTAAGCCTATACATATATTTGTTTGTTGAAATGTGTGTGGCATAGAAAAAGATATTTAATACACTGGTTTCTTCAAAATATAATACACAATAAATCAAATGCAGATGAATAATAAAATAAATACATTTGCATGTTATATTCATTTCAGTAAAAAGGAGGGGGGATGGCATCAGGGTTTGGTGAAAACCAAAGTGGAGACACCACTGCTCTGGTGACACTTTATACTCTTTGCATGCACACTATGTTCATTTGTTTCTCTTAAGGTCAGCTGTATCTCTCGTTGCACTGTTAGACATGCCCACAGTGTGTGGGCTTTGCCTAGTTACATTTATTGCACATAGGGTTGCCACCCAGCCGGTATTTTACCGGCAGGCCGGTAAAAAATTGGCTTCTGTCCAATGTTAAGTCTATGGAGGGAATGCCATGTCCGGTATTTTTGTGAAGAAAAGGTGACAACCCTAATTGCACAGTGTGTGGTAATAATGGCCCAGCACAGAAATTAAGGGCGGAATGAATGAAACTGGAGAATTTGATGTTTTTGGGGGTCATAATTTTATGTGCTATTTGTGATTACTCATGTTTAGATGCAAGAAACATACTAATGCCTTGATGCTAAAAATCACATGCTCCTAAATTATTGACAAAGTTATCACATATGTCTAAATTAATGGCAAAGTTAGCCAGACGTATGAAAATGTGTGATAAATGCTTTGCTGAATTAAATCAATTTTTTTTTTTTACTTGTCCACTATGGTGCAGTTGGTTTGCTCTAGAATTGTTCCAGTTCTCCACGGTACCTCAGCATCAGTAATGTGAAATGAAATTTAAAATGGCTTCCCCCAACCTGCTGAAAAACATCAACTGTAAAAGCACTTATCATTGCAATGCAATGCACATCTATCTGGTCCTTAAAAGGTTAACCAGGATGTGTTTACTATTCTGTATTACTGCTGTTTAGTTTAACCTCCTCGAAAGACGTAAACAACATGTTTGAAATTGGGTTACTGTCCAGCTGTCATCCTGTGTTGCTCATATTCCGAGAGGCAGATGCTTTAAGTCAAAAGCCTTATTAACCCTCTGAGTGCCAGTGAACTGCCTCGTTATGCTTTGGGCACCCCTACGGGGTTCAGTGGATTATAATTGTTGGGTGAAATGCGGCACTTTTAGTCAGCTGGATAACGAGTTATACTCTATTTAATCATGTTTCCCTTTTAAACATCACATGAAATATGGATGATTTTATGGAGCAAGGGGCTCGATGTATAATAAAAAATGGGGAATTTTTGGAGCAACCAACTTCACCATAGGGGACAAACAGAAATACCCATTGATTTAACCATTTGAGTGCAAGAGATGTATCCAACGCATTTTGTTGCAACCAGCTACACCATTGGGGACAAAAAGAAATACCCATTGATTTAAAAATGGATTTCTAAGGCCTTAAATGAGTGAGAGTTCTCTAATGCATGCAATGACCCTCTAGCATTAAAAGGATTCATTTGTATGTGTCCCCTACAGCACATTTGGCTTGCCCCAGAATTCTGCCCAGTACATAACTCCCATCATTTCAGATTGCCAAAGAGGTGGTGTTGCTGGAGTCACTGCTAGTGGACTGGGCAACACTGTGAATATTTAGGTTATTTCATGATCCACTGACTGGTCTTTACGTAAATTAATAAATGATTTAGAACAAGGTAAAATGATTTTATTTACATAGACTGATTTATAATGAAGTTGAAACAAACATTAATGTGAGTTTTATTACTATGCAGCAATGTGATACACGTATATAAACACCACACTGTCTGAACTATATAGAGGGACACAGGGGTAGGAAAAAAGGACAATAGGATTTCAGTCTTAGAGGGACTGTCCATCTGAAAGACAGACATTTGAGAGGTATGCCCATTATGCGTTGATTCATTGTAAATAATGGCCTGCATCCATCTATATGTTGCCTTGCCATCTATGCTCTTTTCTTTGGAGTCTATCTTACCTTTTGTATACTCTACACATATTTATGAACATTGGTGGGTCAGTGAGTTCTTTCCTTGGGGTGGGTAGATTGAAATGAAAAGATTCCACTTGTGTTAAGGAGTGAGACTTATAGGGGCAAGCAGGTAAAAGATAGGACAGATTTGGCAGATCATGAATGGGAGGAGTGTTATAGTAAGTGGGCTGAGCAACAGGAAACTCTCTGAGCCCAGAGGAGACATCTTAGTACCCTCAGTACTTAACCCACTGACTGCCAGAGGGGTGCACATCAATTTACTCTGCAATGCTTTGTGCATCCTTCAAGCACACAAAGGTTTAGAGCAGGGACATCCAAGTTTTTCAGATGTGGGCCACATGATTAGAAATCCATAAAGGCAAGCAACGTATTACTATTATTTTTTTCTTTATTGATTAGGATGGTGTATTATAGCCTGTCTGCTATTCAAATATATGGATTTATTGCTCAAGTCAGTGACAATACTGATATTTAAGAGACATTTGTTCTTGAACTGTATGGTAATGGCATGCAGAGGTGTTAGTTTCTACTTGCCTACTAGTTCATGTGTCCTAGTTAATTAAGGGAAAAAAATATATTTTTAAAAATCTTAGGTGGGCCTCACTCTGGGGTCAGGCAGGCCTGATTTGGCCCACAAGCTGCACGTTGGACACCCATGGGCTAAAGAGATAGGAAACACTTATGAAGAATTAAAAAAACAAAAAAAATGTATGCAAAAGCCTACATAATTGTTCTCACTCAAAGCATGGAAATTAAAATGTTAATTTTTGTTCCAAAGTTATCTTGTATTTTAGACAGTTTGAAAATAAAATGTATTATGACCATTCCATTTTGTATCATGGCACTGTTGTCGTTAGTTGGTTGCTAACTATATCTATCTCCATAAACTGCAACAGAATCAGCTACACCAAAAAATGGAGTGACCATGATAACCCCCCCCCCACACTCCAAAGGACTGAATTCTTTTGCAGGTGCTAATATTTTCAAGGATTGTTTTCTTGACGCATGGTGTGACTTGGTGTCTGATGTCATGATTAGGACGTTAACCCCTTGAAGAGCAGAGTGGAGTGCAACTCGGTGCTTTGCAATTTGTTGCTCACCCCTCTGGTTATACAGCGATAGTGCAATAAGGTGTAAGCCTGCTAACACAACAAACCATAAAATAACAAAGCTTAAAAAAGTATGGCATTACTAAATCATTTCGATTGGTTACACATTCTCTCAAGTAATCTCAATTACAGCAAAGCATGCTTTCAGTTCTAGTTCCTTACTCATTTATGTGTTGTGGCATTTATTTCCCTTACTTGTTTTTACTGAGTTTACACATTGTTGCACTGCCACTTTAACTGAAATGTTTTTAACTTCCTGGTCTTATCTTCTTGCCTCAAAAATAGTGAGCAATGAGAAATTATTTTTGGCTTCAGGTGGGTCCCTCCCACAAAACTGTAAGAACATTTCCCCATTTACATGTATTTATGTAGTACTTACAGTCTAATTGTATATCTTTTGCACTAGCATAAAGTAAGCACTTTTTTGCATTGTTTCACAAGTAGCTGTACACTAATATATCTACACCTGAAGGGTTAACCAAGATGTGAGTGCACATTGTTTCTACCTTCTAAGACTTGTATTTACCATAACACTCCACATGCCGATTAAAGGGAAGGCTGCTCCTGCACGTCTAAGGTGGTTGAAAAATAAGTATCAAGTGCAAAAGAAGCAAAGCTGCAAATAACTTTGAAAGCATCCACCACGGTGATCAATCAGTGCAGGGTGAACATAAAACTCTCCTCCTCCCACTATAACCTTGGTGGATGTTCCTTGCTACCAAGTAAAATAAGGCATGTGCAACTGCCCTACACCCATTCTCCTGATTGCAAATGAAGGCCTGATAAACCAAGTGTAAGATGACCCTTGGCTTGAAGTTGGCCCATATTTGCAATATATATATATATTGGGTCGTACTTGTAAGAAAAACTGGAAGAATTGTGGAGCATATCAACTGTGACAAAGGGGAAAATAACATTTCTAATTGATTGAAATTAGTCTTTTATATTTTAAAATGTTTATTGAAGAATCAATTTTACAGATACATGGGTAAAACCATAATCGTTTAGAACAACACAGGTTGACAAAGAACAATACTTAGCCTTGTACAGTACTGGGACAAAGTATAGTATTTAAAGGCATACTATCAAATACAAATATAATAAAGTAAAACTACACGTTTTGTATCGATCAGTGAGTGCGGAAGTGTCTATTGCTATAGATTGTTCTAAAATGCCCCTGAATCCCTAGGTCCAGGGCAGGGGTTGTCAGATGTCCCAAGCGAGATTGATGAAATTGAAATCTGGTCGCTAAGTAAGCTCAAGGTGATGGTTAGTGATCAGGCAATAGGGTAATTGAGAGATATAAGGTAAGTCATAATGTTAGAGGAATAGGGCAGGGTGGACATGAAAAAGGGTGGATGGGAGAGAGAAGAAAAAATATATAAAGGAGAATTATTAATGGGTTTCCAGGGTCGCGGAGGAGCCACAAGCTATAGTCAGTCATCTGAATACAAATGTCCCTATTGTGTCGCTCAGTGTTGGGAGGGATTCAGTAGCTGTCATCAGTGGCTGTACAAATTTTTTCAGGGGCAGGCAAAATCATAATATGACCCCCAGGCCAGCCCATCCAGCCCCTTTGCTTATATGGAGGGGGTAATGCCCCCCCCTTCGGGCACCCATGGTTGTCACCAGAATCTGTCAAGGAAGACACTCTGAACTCTAGCGGTGGAGCTTAAGAAAGCTTTTTGTTTATTGTTGTGTGTAATCCAGCTGTGTCGTACTTTCTCAAAGGATGGAGTGGAGTTGGAGACATAAGCGTGGCACCTCTCCATTTGTATCATGGAATCTACTTTTTGTAAACAGATTTGTATGGCCAGGATCAGGTTTTGTTTCCACAGGGAGGGGATCACTGATTTAGGCTCACTGAGTAGAGGAAATAATACTTTTCCAGGACACTTTATAGTAGGATCATATAGATGTTACGTAATGGAAAATAAAAATAGTAAGGGGTCTAGTGGCAGGCTAAGGGCCAATGAAGAATTCAAGTGTGCCCTGACTGCTTCCCAAAATGTGGTGACTTGGGGGCAGGACCACCATATGTAGAAGATTGTGAGAAACATGGTAATGTTGACTTTCAAATTATATTTATGTAAATTGTTATGAACAATATACTTGTTTAGTCATTCTGATTACGAAACCTAAGAATAACTATATATTTATGTATAGTAAACCGCATTACACTATTGCCAAATGGCTTACAAAATGTTATGTATTTCCAAAAAATTCTGGACCTTTGTTAGTGGTGCCTAGAACACCTAGATATAATAGGCAATATAATGCCTTTTATTTGACCAATAGATGGATGAAATTACAAGTTTTCCAATCTCACAGGGTTCTTCAAATAACCATTCAAGGATTGAAAGCTTTTAATTTCAGTCTTTCATTCGCTCAATAACTGTATTATGCTACCTATTGCATCTCTCCGCTATCACATTACTGGGTGACAGATTGGAAGACAGTACTTGGCGATTTAACCTTTTGAAGACCACAGAGGTGAACAATTCAATGCAAAGCAATGTGTTGCAGGTTCACTATGAAAATGTCAGCCACTATTGGGCGACAAAGAAAACAGCGCACTAAACAGGTCGCAACAATGAAAAGGGCAATATCAGAAACTTGCCCCCACATCAAAGGGAGAGATTTTGATATTGCAGACTTAAAGCATTGCACATTTTAATAGTTAACGTTTCAAATTATAACCTACATGCAGCACATGCTGATGGACCTCAGAGCGATTCAGAACAACACTGATTTTAATGGATGTAGGAATCACACATCCAAACACTGCTAGTGCTTACATCCTTGTATGTTAACCCTTTGAGCAAGTGTACCCCTCTGAAATGCAAAGGTTTAGAAAACATGACTGAATGACTATTTTTGATCATCCAAAAATGAATGATCGTTAACCCTTTGAGTGCCAGAGGGGTAAGCAACCGATTGCAAAGCAATGCGTTGTATTCCCCTCTGGTACTCAAAGCGTTGCTGATCATCTTGAGCAAGGTTCAAGATTACCAGATGCTTTGTTTTTTCATTCCCCCTGCAACAAGCTAATACTGTCTATTTAATAGACTTGCACTATGACTGGGCTATGCTAACTGTTTTCAAGCTTTTTATTATAATCCATTAGCACCAGTGCTTATAACCTCCCTTTATGTAAACTTTCGTGGATAAGTGATATGACAGTTATGGATCTTCTCACCAACAGAACTGTATAATGGATTCTTTCTGCTCTTGCAAACAAGCATCACATTGCTTTCACCTGGTCCAGAATGGGGCTTGATTCTATTACCCGTGCTAATACCAGAGTTACAAGAAAAACAAGCAGTGTGAATTTTGCAAACATGTGTTACGTCGGTATTCTATTGCAGAATCACAGTAAAACAAAACTGGCATAGACAGCACATTTCAGAGTATTAACAAAATTGGCGCTGTCTGCTTTTATTCAACTACAGCCTAGAAAAAAAGCGCAAAATGTCAAAGTCCCAGGAAATAGGCGTAGATCTGACAAAAGAAAGATCAAGTTTAGTGTTAGATGTGTTCCCCACATTATCAAAATCCAACATAGAGCGCCCCCCTTCAACGTTTTAACCCCCCCTTTAAAATTCAACTTACAGTGCTTTCACCACTTTAATATTACAAATATTGTTCACATTAAACATTTTAACCCTTCCCCTTGAAAATTACAGTGCTCCCATGACTTTCTTTCGCCATTTAAATTGGACATTGATCTTCTCCTGTTTTTTTCGACATGCCCTAGTATTTGTATTGCAAGATTAACCCTATGAGTACCAGAGAGGTAGCAACACATTGCAATATGTTTGCTACTCCTCTGGTACTCATAGGGTTAATTATACAATACAAATACAATGAGGCCATGCCGTAAAAAATAGGAGAAGAACAATGTTGAATTTAAATAGAGAAAAAAAGTCATGGGAGCTCTGTAAGTACAATTTTGAAGGGGAAGGGTTAAATGTTGAACATGAACAATATTTGTTGAATTAATGTGGTGAAAGAAAGCAATGTAAGTCAAATTTTAAAGGGGGGGGTTAAAATGTGGCATTTGAACAATATTTGTTGAATTTATGTGGTGAAAGAAAGCACTATAAGTCACATTTTAAAAGTGGGGTTAATATGTCGAAGGGGGGCACTTTATGTAGGATTTCTATTACGTATACTGTATTCTGCACTGCTTTTCTTCAAACAACGATGGTTTTGAAACTGTCATTATGGCTTCTACGCCTCAACCTCTGAGGCGCAAGATTACAGACAGAAAATGTAACCACAAAACAGGCGCTAATACTGAGCGTGGGTAATAGAATGCTACTTGCACTTTGTTTTTAATTGTTTCCTATGGGCTTTTTTTGACTGGCAATGTGTATAATTACCTCTGATTTTGTTTTCACAAGTTGGGTAATAGGATACTAAAACTTGACTTAAAAAAACACAGCACCTTTTTTTTTAGCCCTGGTAATAGAATCGAGCCCTTGGTGTTTGGTTGCAGAAACCAGAAGCAGACACTATACAGCTGTGACAGTGAAATTTATGGAGAACATCTTCCTACTGCTTCATCTTAAATTACTGCAAAGTGTAGGAATGGAGCAGATGTATGGGAGAAGAGCAAAAACAGTTTTCACGTTGCTGTCATATAGCAAATCTAATAAACAGACCCAATGACTATTATAAAGTGCCATAGATAGACAGTGTTCACCTCCTCTTGGTATGTAGCATAGCTCATGGTGCCCATGACAGATTCTACCAGTCCCCAAAAGAATAAACTGTAGAAAATACTACAGCACTTATTTAGGGCCCTATGTTGAACAGAGAGAGCATTAAAATGTTATTAGTGCCAACAATTTTTTTGTAGTTAAACAGTAATTTTAACCCTTTAACAACCAGCTGCTGCAGCTTGCTGATGGCAGATAAGGACTTTTTTTTTTGTCAGTTGATTCCGTGATCCCCAAGCGGTGATGTTCTTGGCATGCCGAGGGTCGTTCAGGGGTTAAAGATGTAACAACGAGTTTTTATCAGTTAGCTCCTGGAGGACCAGAAGGGTGGGCAGCAAATTGTAAAGCAATTCGCTGAACGTCCCTCTGGTCCTCCAGGGGTTAACACAATAAAAAAGGATATTCTAAACAAATTGTATAAAAAGTGGGCATGATTGTCACGGTTACCCAGAAATATTCAGGAGTCAGTACGGTATAGTAAAATGCAATTTATTAATAAATAATAAAGTAGCACACAGAAGAAAGGAAGCAGGAAAAGCAGAGGGTCACTAACCCGCAACGCTACTATCAGAAATAGTAAGTTGCCAAGAAAGACCACTCTGCTAGAGACTAGGCCGAAGCCGCTAGTAGTCTCCTCAGGAACCAGGAACAGGAATGGAACAGGAGCAGGAATGGAACAGGAGCAGGAACACGAAGTCTTTGTTCAGAACCACAGGAAAAATATCTGACTCACGCCTGCAGTCAGTATATAGCAAGTCTACCAGAGCCCCAGGTCAGCACCAGCATGGGTGTCTGCTAGGAAAAGGGAATCAACAAGAGAATAGTCAGACAGAGACACAGGTCAGCACCAGAGAGGGTAGTCAGACAAGCCAGGTCATACACAGTTAAGGTAGTCAGCCAGAGCCACATGTCTGCACCAGATTGGTTGTCCACTATAAGGGATAAAGCGGAAGAATAGTAAGACAGAGCCACAGGTCAGCACCAGATTGGATGGTCAGACAAGCCAGGTCATATGCAGAGCCCAACGACTCAGAACTGCTTTGTACAACAACGCAAGGGCAACTGAGTCAGGACTCAGTCTGCCCTTTAAACCCCTCCTCAGGAAGTAGATAGGAGGAGTCTACCAAGGGATAGCATAAAACAATGCCCTGCGTCATTCTGCCACTTTGCACCCGCAGATGACGCAACAATAGTAGTTCAACCTACTCCTGCCATAGTGGGTCAAGGTAGCAAGCATACATCCGCAAATGACGCATCTTGCGATGTGTCCCTACACTGTGTCATCTCAGCGACATTATCATCCCGCCAGAGGCCATGGACGATTACTGCACCCACCAATGGCATATAGACCAGGACCAACCAGGGATGCTTGGAATATGCCAGCCACGTCAAAGAGGAGGATAATTCTCCAGCGTCGCTTGGAGCACGGTGCTGGAATGTAGGTACACTGACAATGATGAATTAAGGTGAAGACAAATCATGGGCTTTAACCAAATGACATAATAAACTGTAGCTTTAAATTTATCATAGAAAGTGAGACGTTAAATGGTTTGTGTAAGTTCCATCTTCATATGCATAAATATTTCATATTCCAAACATATTTCTTCCTATTGTTTTCTGACAAAATGAAGGGAATACTGACAATATTTTCAAGGGAAATTGTGTTTTATGAACCTCCTTGACTAAAAAAAAAAAGTATACGTTTGAGTTTAAATTTAGGTCAGTTCTCAAGTACTTTTTTAAACATATTCAGTCACCAGTAGGATACCTAGAAAGAGTAATATCTTAGAGCATTCCGCTACTTTGAAAAAAATGCAATTCAATGCTATGAAATGTCACTGTGACTAAGGTATCCTATTACCCTCTGAATAAATATCTTAATTGTTCAGTGAATATTATGATATTTCCTACTATCATACGTGGCATGTTGAGCTCATAGATTCTTCTTGCAGGTTCACTAAGGAAATGTCGACATGTCTTGAGCGACCATGAAAACAGCGCATTAAAAATGACGCCTGTATCAAATGGTCAACATGAGAATGTTGCCCCAGTCTAAAGAGACCTTGCTGAAAGGTCACATTAAGTCTGTTTTCTCACGTCCTCCTGCCCCGGTGCTTGTATCTCATTTGCCAGTATAGTGCCCTCTCCCCTGCACTATGTACCTCATGTCCTCCTCTGCACCACTCACAACGTGTAACTCATCCTGAGTCAGTTTAGTCCACCACAATAAAAAGTCCGCCAGCTGCAGCACTACAATAACTAAATGTTACAGACTTTATATTCTTCTCCCAGAACCGGATGAGTTACACGTTGAGGAGGATGTGAGGTACATGTTGCAGGGGAGAGGCGGAGATGTGCTGGGAGAGTACTGGGACACTATACTTGCAAAGGAGGTACTTAATGTGTGTTTAAACTCACCCATTTGATTCAGGCATCATTTTTAATTCACAGTTTTCATGGTTGCCCAAGATATGGCGACATTTCAATATGGTACCCTTCTGGTTCGCTATGGAAATCTCGCCATGTCTCAGGCGACCATGAAAAATGATGCCTGAGTCAAATGGGTGGCATGAGAATGTTGCCCTAATCAAAAGATTGATATTCTCATGTCGTCCACTTGTAATTCACCATTTCAATAGGATACCCTTCTTGCATACTAATCTGTGCATTGTTTTGAAACGACCCATACTGTGAGTGTATGTATCATCCAGTCAGTGGTACGTGGTAAGGGTTTTAGCATGTTAGATAAGGAATTTTAATCAATATAGTACCATAGGCAACAAGTGAAACTCCCTGGTGATTTATATGGGACTTTTAATTCTTTTGATGCTAGTGAGGTCTCCACTGCATTGTTTCACAATAAATTAGAGGCATATTTATTGTGTTCAAAGGTTTCAGTACTGGATTTACATCCCATGTGCCCCCTGTGCTCCTCCTAGCAATGGTACTCTAGGTGCCCTTAGCTCCACCCATGCCCACACCCCCATTCCTCACATGACCCCACCCCCAGTCCCATCCACTTTGTTCTAGCACAGAAAATACCTTATAACAAGCAAGAATTAAAAAGTTTTAACCCCTTGGTTCCTAGAAAGATCTCCATTGCATTGTTCAGCAATGTGTTGGAGATCTCTTTAGCATCCAAGGGGTTAAATAACAGCCCGTAAAGGGGTATAAAACTGATGCAGGCACATTGAGATTTCTCTGGTCATGCCCACAATTCAGAATGTGGCTGTGGTCAGTATAGCTGAGGCTCCCCTCAAAGTTTTGAGCTCTGGGCAGTTACTTATTCTGCCATATTGGAATGTCTTGCCCTGAAAGGATTAAAAGGTCCATTTAAATTGAAGGGCATTTGGATAATTGTTATAAAGCCTCTTTAACTTATTAGATATGGCTCTAAATGCCTTATATTGTGATAAATAAGATCAGACAGATTGATAGAGAGACAGACATACATATAGATAGATAGATAGATAGATAGATAGATAGATAGATAGATAGATAGATGTTCTACAGAGTGCTTGCCTTTAGACGTATAGTGCTGGCCAGCTCATTCTTTCCTCTGTGAGCGTCACATCTCTGGCTCTGGCTGGGAGGAGGGGGGAGAATTGCTAATCTCTGCAGATCATTATGTATCAGGAAGAGAATATGAGAGACCAGACAGAAGGGAAAAACATTACAGAGTGACTGAAGAGAAGGAGAAGAGACAGAGCATAAAAACGCGCAAGAAAAATTAATAGTAGAAATATTGAGGAATTAAACTACTGGAGAGACACACAAAGAACATTGGGGTGAGGTGAATGAACAAAACGAATTATGTGCTAAATCAAGTGCAAGAATCTATTTTCATTCCCTTTGCCTACCTCACTTCAATTTGCTAAGTGAAGCACATCAGATCTAGGGCTAGATTCTATTACAGGTGATAATTTCATCTCTGCTTTTATCTCCAGTTTTTTTCCATAGATTTCTGTAGGAAACTGTTTGATAAAACGGGTGTTAATATTTAGCACCTGCAATAGAATCTAGCCCCTCCTCTCTTCAATGCTGCATATGGCGAGTAGAGGACAGTGGGACAGTCTATGGGCATTGAAGGCTGATCCTTTCCTCTGCGCTTTGCTTAGGCCATTGTATTTTGCAAAACAGAAGAAATGGTATACATTTATGCCATTTTTCCAGTGCATGCCATGGGGCTGGCATATGTGGCTTTCTGGCATTAAAATCCAATGGTGGCTGAGTGGGTCTGCTGGTATGCACTACAGCATTCATATACAGTAGTGTATACCATTGGCTAATGCTAATATGGCTGCCCTGACAAGACTAATGCCAGCTTGGCTGCACTGACGAGCTTAAAACCAGTGTTGCGGTACTGACATGGGTGACCGCAGAAATGTTTCCAAGTGGGGGGCATAACCATAATATGCCCCCCAAGCCAACCAGCCCAGCCCGGCCACTATATTTATTTGGGGGAGGGGCAAGTTTAAGAGGGGGCAAGTGCCCCCTCTTGCCCCTCCCTGCGGATAACCATGTGCACTGACAACAAGGCTGATGCCTTCATGACCGCACTGTAGAGGCTAATGGCAGAGCATGGGCCGTATGCAGAAAGCAGAAGATGAGCATTTCTGGAATAAACTAAAATCACCTTGTTGGTGGTGGTGGGTAACAATTCTCACCGATCTCAGTGCTAGAGAGGTCTCAGATGCACTGGAAAGCAGTACACGTCAGACCTCTTTAGCATTCATGGAGATAAAAGCCCCATTTTAATTATTTGGGGACTTTTTCATTTGACACAGTGGTGCAGTTGATATATTGTAGAGCTGCTCAGTTTTGCGTTCTGCATAAGACCCTAACAGTCCATCTCATTCATATAAATATATGAAGTGCACTTTATTTCCATCCAGAGTCTGAACTGAGAGATATGATCTCTGCTACTTAGTGCATTCCTTTAACCCTTTGAGTTCCCGTATGCAATGTGTGGTGCACCCCTCTAGCAAACCTTTTCTTAGCATTGCTTTGCACAACCTACTAGTCCTTACAGGGTTAACCTCATAGCGCTGGCCAGCTCCTTCTTTCCTCTACCAGTGCCACATCTCTGACTCTGACTGGGAGGAGAGAACTGCTGATCTCTGCAGATCATTATGTCTCAGGAAGAGAATATGAGAGAAGCAAAAGCATTATAGCGTGACAGAGAAGAAGGAGCAGAGATACGGCTGAAAATAAAGATAGAAACATAGATTTTTGACAGCAGATAGGGACTAATTGGCCCATATGGAATTTTAGATATTGAGGAAACAGGAGACAGAGCATTAAAGTGAAGCAAATGGAACAGGGGAGAGATTGATGCAGTGGTTTAACCGTTTGAGTAGCCAATGCATTGCAACACAATTTCAATGGATACTTCTCTGGCACTCAAAGGGTAAACTGTACAGACAGAAAGAACACAGACCAATCACACAAAATTTTAACCTCTTGAATTCAAGAGAGGTCTCCAGAAGCAATACAATTTAGACTTCTTTACCTCTTTCACCCTTTAACCCTTTGAGTGCCAGAGGAGTATGCAACGCATTGCCATGCAATGCGTTGCATACTCCTCTGGCACTCAAAGGGTTAAAGATATAGTATTGTTTCAAAATAAATGCAGCTCCAATTATTCTTTATAGAATGGGCCATGTAGAGCAGTATCATTCTCTACAATGTGCAGTTCCAGAGTAATTGAATGATAAAGTATCCCCCTCCTGCCCCTTTTACCTGCTGTAAGCCACCTCCCCTCCGATGTGGAATCTGGTTGCTTAACCAGACAGCTCACGGCAAGGGACAATCTTCTGGTTTTGAGCATAAGGAAAGCCATGCTCCCCTTGTAGGAGGAGGACAGGTTTTTCCTTATGCTAACAGAATATTGTCCCTTCCTGCGATCCTTTCAGACGGTCTTGCTGTGCAGCTTTACATAGGTAAAAGGGGCGGGAGGAGGACACTTTATGATTCAGTTACTCTGGAACTACACATCATAGAGAATGATAATACTCTTCATGGCCCCAAAACTATAAAGAACAACCAGTGCTGCATTTATTTTGAAACATTACTATCCCTTTAAAATTCAAGAGGTCAATACAAACATCAGTCTCCTGTGTTGTGAACATTAGATTTGCTTTCCTCACAGAACAACACACAAGAAGTCATTTTTGGTTATATTGTTGTAGATTTCCTTATCCAGTCCAGGACCATGGAAAACACCAAATAGCACCCGGAGGATTGGTACAAATGAAGAAAGGATGTGTTCTGCTTACATGTGTGTGGACTGCAGACGTAATATATTTCTTGTGGACATAATCCATTCGCATTAGTATCGATCTTCAGGAACGCTGGCGTGTGCTTTCCTTGCCCTTAGCCTGATGCAGAAAATCTGGAGATTTTTCGAAGGGACAGATAATTGCATCATATTCAAAGAAGGAAATGATGCACATTTTATAACCATTATTTACCATAACTCAATTTCCCATTTCTTTTGAACCACTTTAATAAATAGTCAGTTTCTTCTAATCCTCAGTTGCTAGTAATGTCTCCAATGTATTGATTTGCAATGCACTGGAGATATCTCTAGCATCCATTGGGGTTAAAAACAAAACAATATTTTATATAGACTAGTATCGCTACATCACTTTAATCCATTATGGACTAGAGGTGTTTGCAATACATTGAGAATAGATACTCTGCACACCCCTCCCTTTGAGTGTCAGAGGGGTAGGTGAAGCAATGTGTTGCATAACTCTCTGGCACTCACATGATTAAAGGGATAAACAACATGACTAGTTCAGGACTGAAGTGAAATTAACACATTATGACAAGGTTGGTTCTGAAACCATGTGTTATAGTAATGATTGCACTGAATCCCATACAATTCCTCACTGACCCTCTGGCATAAAGCAAATAATTTTATGACATAAGCAGCTCGATAAATTAGAGTTAGGAGCTTAAAATGTTTGTCCACTGCCTATTTTAGTAAAAATTCCTAAAAGGCCCAGTACATCATTTTATATTAGTGCTGTGATTTAAATAAGTCAGAATCTGGTGCTGATGTACATTTAACAGAAGCAAAATGAACCAACACCTTTAAGCATGAAAAAAGAGTGAAGAATCAGAAAGACACAAAGAGTACATTGCGGAGACACGTCTTTGTATACAATCAGTAGGAAGGCAAAATGTCATTTGCAATGGTGTGAAAATCTTATTTGCACTTCAGCAAGACTGAATAGGTTAGCATGGCCTAACAGGTGAATGGTCTTACCAGGGATGCAAGCAATCTCTGATCTGGCAGTGGTCTGAGTTACAGCTGTGATGATACATGTCCAGAGACAGGAGCAGAAATTAATTTACTAGTGTCTAACACCAAGTTTCTAACTTTTTTACACCAAAAAAATCTTCTCTTAACACCGCATCCTCCAAAGATAACGTGGCAGCGTAGGAGCATTTCCGGTGAGTTCCAGTCCTCTGAATGGTTTCATGCCATGTATTGAACAATGAGCAGAGTTAATGGTGTGAGTTTACTTCACTATACATGCTATAGAAGAGGCTTTCAGAGCTTTCTGACACTGAAGTCCTATTGACAGCACTAAAATGGCCATACTCTACTACAAGGGTAGTCTGTTGGTGGACTTCTTGCTGTTAGGGACCACAACTCCTGTCATCTCCAATCAAAAACCAAACAGTGAAAGGCAGTTGTACATAACCCCCCTAAACTGCCATAACAGATTCCCTTTAAACTGAATATTTTCTGTCATATTAATAGAATACCATGCAGTCATCTGCTTTCCAACAGTATAATATGTAATTACTGCTCATGACATATCTTGCACATAGGCCTCCCACATCTCACCAGCTATACATGGAAAAATAAAAGCTAAATTAGAAACACTTTTAATATCTAAGTTTCCCTGAAACAAAATTGCAGAATCACACATTAACTTATATATCTGCATATAACTATGGAACCAACTGGGCATTCTGGACTAGGAGTAAGGTAAAACAAACCGGCCATGCTTTCTAGAGATATCACCTGAGTGAGCACTAAGCAGGACTGTGTATTTTATTTCACATTCTCCTTATCCCAGAAGGGCTCTTTTTGTGATAATAGCAATTAGAAGACAAATCTAAAAGCAGAACATGAGGAGGATATTTGAAATAATGTACAGGAGCATGCTTTCTGTGTACACTATGTCAGTGATACAGAAGGAGGAGAGACATAGAACATTCCTCCTATCTTGCTCCTAACGCAGCCTGCCCAGTTAATTATCTGGCTATCTGGGAAAGATATTTCCTGTACTATGAGGTATATTGCACTATTGTTTATGAGCCTTTTTGAACGCAACAATATCTGTTTCAAAATTATAGTTTCATGCTAATGATGTCTATTTTAAGAGAAACAATCACCTGGACAGTGCCCTATCAGAAGGTATTCTCAGCATGAAAGAGGAACAGTGGGGTGAGAGAACAACCCCTACTACTCCTATGATATACTCTAAACTAGTTGTGCAGTTCAGAGTCACAAAGGAAATGTCTCCTCATTATCCATAGACTGCCATGGATGAATTTGTAGACCTGACCCTGGCTATCTATGGCCTGCACTTGTTACTCTATAAAATGTTTTGCTGTGCCACAGACTTCCTGGTTGCATTCAGCACCGTTACCAGTCAAAGTCCTAACTTTTCTAATTTCCTCTACAAAGGTGACAGGAGCTGTTTTGGGGTTCACAGAACAGCAGATTTTTTACTAATTCTGCTACCATAGGAGTAGACTTAGTAACATATGTTAAGCAATGTGTTAGAAACCCCTCTACCACTCAAATGATTAATGTTGGTATTTATTGATTTTATTATTAAAAAAAGGGGTTTTAATTTAAATTTTATTTGGGTACCATCAGAATCTTGAAAATGCAATAGTTTCTGTATCTTCCACTATGATTTGCGGATTTGTGAATAGGAAGTAGTGGAACATCAGCTGCTCTTTCTGTCGGCTCCAAAAATGCAAAGTATGAGGGGCAGAGATGGCATATTTTGGTTAAGTGGTGTCTTGTCTAACTAACTTATTAACCAACTGGTTTAAACCACCCCATTTAGCAGCAATTCATGTTGTGGTATAATTTTCTATGGTGTAATGACTTTGCTGGTCCAGTGGCACTTCCATAAATTGCTCAATTAACATCACAATGTATATATGTGAAAAATGGGCTAAATGATTACAAGTATAGGTGCAATGTGACTTTTGTAATGATTCTCATAATCAGAAACAATTTTAGTTGTAAATTAAATTAAATTAAATTAAAAATACTGATGTATTAAAGGAACCCTTAACACTTATAATTAAACTGGGGTTATATACACTTAAATACCCTGCCTAAAATCTAATCTTACATATGCTCTGAGGGAGCACACATTCCTGTCTTTTGCAGGGCTTCAGCACTCCAGTTGACTATCTATGATGTCTGTAAAGGGGCTGAGATAAGATTGCAACCTTTAGTAATATAAGAACAATGGGCACTAATCACAATGAATTAACTGACTTTAACTCTTATCTCCCAATACAAATAGCACAAACAACATCAAATAAATTCTCTCTGAACAGGACAACTTACATTTGTTAAAAAGCAAATTTAGGATTATATTTTAGGGATGTAACATATAAATAAAGATTTCTAACATGCTATATGTATGTACATTCTATTTACTTTTATATCAACCTATCTCATATTTTGGTGTTAGTGTTCCACTGAAGAAATGGCAAATTTTCAGATATGTTTTCTTTTTTTAACTTAGTGTATGATTTAGTGAATGACTGATACCAGTCTCTCTCCATACAACACTTCCACCCCCCTTGCCCATTTCAGTGACATGAACTACTTCATTCAGAAAGAGCTCCTACTAGTTGCTGGATTAGACTCTGTCAATGAAGCCAGGCTAGTTATGGTAACACTATCTGGTTTTCATACCAAAGGAGATATTTTCCTGAACACTGATCGAGTCCTGAACACCAACTCTTGTTGTAGTTAAGTGTTCATTGAGCATTTTGATATCTCCATTAGCCTGAACACCAAGTAAATATACCATAGCCAACAGAGCTCTGTGGGCGGTGTCTGGTCAAGCAACCAGATTTCCAGCTGACCAGAGTCATCTCCTTTTAAATGAAAGAGCTGATGTCACTCAAAGGGATGGGAAAGGAAAAATTTAGAAATACAATTTTCTGGTGAATGGAAGTTTTTATAGAAATAGATTAGTATCAGTCACTTTGTAAATTCATATACTATAAATTAAAGAAAAAAAAATGCTTAGACATTACTATTTTGAAATTCGTCCTTTAATCCATTAAGGACCAGAGGGGGTCTTCAAAGCACAGGAAAGCAATGTGTTGCACACCCCACTGGTCCTTAAAGAGTTCAACTTTTTTTTTCAGTATGTCTATTCTTGCTAGAGATGTCCTACAGCATTCTGATACAGTGCACTGGAGAAGTCTCTAGGTGAAGTCCTAAGACAGGAATCTATGCTAAAGATACAATGTGTTCTACTGTCTCCCAGAAACTCTTCCTGTAAGGAATACCATCTCTCACAGCACTTAGGGTGAGATGTTCAAAAAGTTGTCAAAATGAAAAACTTGTCGGATCATGAGTTGGTGGTAAAAGAAGGACAATATTTTCAGAAGTAAATCCATCACATTTGAAAATTCATCTAAAGAACAGTGAGAAGATCTCATTGAACATTGGCATTAAAAAAATTCTGATTTTAAAAATTGTTTTTGATTTTGTCTTTGAAAGGAAAATTTTCAAAGAAACAAAGACTTTTTTTTGTCTTTGAAACGAAAATTTTCCAAGAAAGAAAGACTTTTTTTGTCTTTGAAACTAATTTTTCTTCTACAAGTTTAGACCATTTTTATTATGTCGGGAACAAATGACGTTAATCAGACAAAAAGATGACGTTCAAACAAATATTTTTTCTGAAAATACCTTACATTATGAAGGAAGATTAAACCACACCCACTTTTCAGACGGCTTTTTCCCTTTGACAGAGATGGCAGAATTGGATGCAAAAAATGACGGAAACATTAGTGTTGAGCGAGCATGCTCGGCCGATGCTCGGATCGGCTCGAGCATCGATCTGCTCGGCACATGGCGGTACTCGTACGAGTACCGCATGTGCTCGCCCGCCATGTTCGGGTCTCCTCCCCGCACGTTTTGCGGCTGCTGCGCAGCCAATAAACGTGCAGGGAGGCTCTGACATCGGTGTAATGCCAGCAGCCATGTTGGCTGCTGGCATTACACTGATTGGCTGGCCAGAACCCGTGGTCGGGTGCTGTATAGCACCTGACCAGCGAGTTCGGCTCAGTCTTAGCCAGGGAGAGCTGAGGATAGGAAGGGAAAGTCAGTGTAGGGAGGAAAAAAACCAAAATTGTGAAAAAAAAGAACCAAAAGTCCTTTTTAGGACTACTGTGTGTGGGGGCAGCAGGTTATTTTGTGTGGGGGGAAAAAAAAAAAAAAAAAAAAAATATATATTCTGTTTAGTGTGCAAAGTTGCAGATTAGAGCACATTCTGTTTATTGTGCACAGTTGCAGATTAGAGCACATTCTGTTTAGTGTGCAAAGTTGCAGATTAGAGCACATTCTGTTTAGTGTGCAAAGCTGCAGATTAGAGCACATTCTGTTTAGTGTGCAAAGTTGCAGATTAGAGCACATTCTGTTAAGTCTTCAAACTAAAATATCAAAGTCACATATTCCATTCAGTGTGCGTCGCCGCAGTTTAGCAGCACATTCTGTGTACTGTGCAGAGTTGCAGAATAGGAAGAAATACTGTTAAGTCTTCAAACTAAAATATCAAAGTCACATATTCCATTCAGTTTGCTTCGCCGCAGTTTAGCAGCACATTCTGTGTACTGTGCAGAGTTGCAGAATAGGAAGAAATACTGTTAAGTCTTCAAACTAAAATATCAAAGTCACATATTCCATTAAGTTTGCTTCGCCGCAGTTTAGCAGCACATTCTGTGTACTGTGCAGAGTTGCAGAATAGGAAGAAATACTGTTAAGTCTTCAAACTAAAATATCAAAGTCACATATTCCATTCAGTGTGCTTCGCCGCAGTTTAGCAGCACATTCTGTGTACTGTGCAGAGTTGCAGAATAGGAAGAAATACTGTTAAGTTTTCAAACTCAAATATTAAAGTCACATATTCCATTCAGTGTGTGTCACCGCCGTTTAGCAGCCTATTCTGTGTACTCTGCACAGTTGCAGAATAGGAAGAAATACTGTTAAGTTTTCAAACTCAAATATTAAAGTCACATATTCCATTCAGTGTGTGTCACCGCCGTTTAGCAGCCTATTCTGTGTACTCTGCACAGTTGCAGAATAGGAAGAAATACTGTTAAGTTTTCAAACTCAAATATTAAAGTCACATATTCCATTCAGTGTGTGTCACCGCCGTTTAGCAGCCTATTCTGTGTACTCTGCACAGTTGCAGAATAGGAAGAAATACTGTTAAGTTTTCAAACTCAAATATTAAAGTCACATATTCCATTCAGTGTGTGTCACCGCCGTTTAGCAGCCTATTCTGTGTACTCTGCACAGTTGCAGAATAGGAAGAAATACTGTTAAGTTTTCAAACTCAAATATTAAAGTCACATATTCCATTCAGTGTGTGTCACCGCCGTTTAGCAGCCTATTCTGTGTACTCTGCACAGTTGCAGAATAGGAAGAAATACTGTTAAGTTTTCAAACTCAAATATTAAAGTCACATATTCCATTCAGTGTGTGTCACCGCCGTTTAGCAGCCTATTCTGTGTACTCTGCACAGTTGCAGAATAGGAAGAAATACTGTTAAGTTTTCAAACTCAAATATTAAAGTCACATATTCCATTCAGTGTGTGTCACCGCCGTTTAGCAGCCTATTCTGTGTACTCTGCACAGTTGCAGAATAGGAAGAAATACTGTTAAGTCTTCAAACTGTAAAATATCAAAGTCACATATTCCATTCAGTGTGTGTCACCGCCGTTTAGCAGCCTATTCTGTGTACTCTGCACAGTTGCAGAATAGGAAGAAATACTGTTAAGTTTTCAAACTCAAATATTAAAGTCACATATTCCATTCAGTGTGTGTCACCGCCGTTTAGCAGCCTATTCTGTGTACTCTGCACAGTTGCAGAATAGGAAGAAATACTGTTAAGTTTTCAAACTCAAATATTAAAGTCACATATTCCATTCAGTGTGTGTCACCGCCGTTTAGCAGCCTATTCTGTGTACTCTGCACAGTTGCAGAATAGGAAGAAATACTGTTAAGTTTTCAAACTCAAATATTAAAGTCACATATTCCGTGTAAGATGAAGAAGGCGGGTAAAAAGGGACGGGGAAGTGGACGTGATCCTGATAGTTCAGGGCGCGGAGAAACTGTGCCTGGTGCCAGAGCACAAGAAAGAAAGACATCCACCATACCTAGCTTCATGTCTCATTTTACAGGGCATCGCAGGACATCACTCTCGAGGTCCGACCACTGCGAACAGGTGGTCGGTTGGATGTCAGCTGATACTGCTTCCAGTCGGTTAAGCACCACCCTGTCTTCCACCAAGTCCACTCTCAGTAGCCAAGAGTCTGGTCAACATAATCCTCACTCTGATCATCCTTCCTCCCACCATACACGGTCTGGTCAAAGAAGTGATCCCACACTGGGATATAGTGAGGAGCTCGTCTCATCACCAATCCTTTATTTGACCCTCTCTCCAAGCACGCTTGCAGAGGAACATGACATCTTGTGCCCTGATTCACAACCTCTAGAGGGTACCCAATCACAAGAAGATGACAGATGTGAACGGCATTTAAGGTCAAAGGAAGTAGTGGATGATGATGATGATGATGAGACACAGTTGCCATTAAATCAACCACTATTTCCGTCTCAAGACCTTGTTGAGGAGAATGTTATACAGTTGTCAATGACTGAGTATGTGGTGGGATCAAGACATGAGGAGGATGATCAGAGTGAGGAAGTGGAGGAGGACTTGGTGGACGATGAGGTGACTGACCCCACCTGGGAAGGTGTAGAGCCGAGCGATGACAGCAGTCCTGAGGGTGAGCCATCTGCAGCACCGCAACAGGCTGGAAGAGGCAGTGGTGTGGCTACAGAAAGAAGGCGGACCGCACCAAACCGGCCCGCAAATGTTCCACGGAGCACCCCCTTGCGTAAATCTACCTTGCCAAAGGGTAGGTGTTCCGCGGTATGGCGTTTTTTTAAGGAAAGTGCGGACGACAAAAGAATTGTAGTTTGCAACCTGTGCCACACCAGAATGAGCCGAGGCATGAATACTAGAAACCTCACCACCACCAGCATGATCCAACACATGGCATCCAAGCACCGTAATAAGTGGGAGGAACGCCTGGATCGCCCATCTGTGTCTGCAGGCCACACCACTGCCTCCTCTTCCCCTGTTTTCGGTGCCGGCCAATCGCCTGTCGAAGGCGCAGGCCCGCATACCTCCCGCCCTGCACCTGTAGCATCTGAAGCACCATCAGCGACCACATCCACTTCCCTGTCCCAGCACAGCGTCCAAATGTCGTTACCCCAGGCATTTGAGCGCAAGAGAAAATACCCAGCCACCCACCCACAGGCCATAGCACTAACCTCACACCTTTCCAAATTACTGGCCATCGAAATGCTGCCATTTAGGCTTGTGGACACTGAGTCCTTCCGCAGCCTGATGGCAGCAGCTGTCCCTCGGTACGCGGTCCCCAGCCGCCACTACTTTTCCCGGTGTGCCATCCCCGCATTACACCACCATGTGTCCCGTAACATCACCCGTGCCCTGACCAACGCAGTTACTGGGAAGGTCCACTTAACGACTGACACATGGACAAGTGCTTGTGGCCAGGGACGCTACATTTCCCTGACGGCACACTGGGTGAATGTCGTGGAGGCTGGGAGCGACTCGGACCCTGGGATGGCACGGGTGCTACCCACGCCGAGGATTGCGGGCCCTACCTCCATCAGGGTTTCCGCCAGCACCTACGTTATTGGCTCCTCCTCCTCCGTTTCCACCTCCGAATTCTCTACACACAGCGCCACTCCCCCATCAGCCAGTAGCTGGAAGCAGTGTAGCACTGCAGTGGGGAAGCGTCAACAGGCCGTGCTGAAGCTGATCTGCCTTGGGGACAAACAGCACACGGCCTCAGAGCTGTTGCAGGGGATTAGTCACCAGACCGAGCAGTGGCTCTCGCCACTCAACCTGCAACCAGGCATGGTTGTGTGTGATAATGGGCGTAACTTGGTGGCGGCTTTGGAGCTCGGCAAGCTCACACACGTACCATGCCTAGCGCATGTATTTAATTTAGTGGTTCAGCGATTTCTAAAAACCTACCCCAATGTGCATGATCTCTTGACCAAGGTGCGCCGCGTGTGTGCACATTTCCTTAAGTCATCTACAGCTTCGGCCGGCCTGTTGAAGCTGCAGCAGCGCTTACAATTACCAGCTCACCGGCTGCTATGTGACGTTAGCACGCGCTGGAACTCCACCTTCCACATGTTGGCCCGGCTTTGTGAGCAGCAGAGGGCAGTAGTGGAGTACCAGCTGTTACACGGTCGTCGCCTCTCCGTTCAACTTCCTGTAATCAGAAGTGAGGAGTGGGAATGGATGTCAGACCTCTGCGAGGTTTTACGCAATTTTGAGGAATCGACACAGATGGTGAGCGGCGATAACGCTATTATCAGTGTAACCATCCCACTTCTGTGTCTACTGAAACGCTCGCTGCTCACAATTAAAACCGACGCTTTCCATGTGGAAGAGGTGGAAATGCGGGAGGAAGAGCTTACACAAGGTGATAGCCAGAGCACCCTCACTTCGTCTTCTCAGCGACAATTGGAGGAGGCGGAGGAGGAGGAGGAGGAGGAGGAGGAAGACACGGTTGCCTCCGCTACAGAGGGTAGCCATGGAACTTTAGTTCCATCTCTTCAGCGTGGGTGGGCAGAAGAGGAGGAAGAGGATGAGGATATTGAGAGTCATCCTCCTGGTGAGGACAGCGAAATTTTGACTGTTGGTACTCTGGCACACATGGCTGACTTTATTTTAGGCTGCCTTTCCCGTGACCCACGCGTTGTACGCATTTTAGACAACACGGATTACTGGGTGTTCACCCTTCTGGACCCCCGCTACAAAGAGAATTTCTCATCTCTCATTCCTCCGGTGGAGAGGACAAGCAAAATGGTGCAATACCAGAAGGTTCTTGTTGAAAAATTGCTCCAAAATTTTCCATCTGACAACGCTGGCGGCAGAGTACGTGCTACCTTGGCCAACCGAGAAGGGGAGAAAAGGGGAGCACACAGCAGTTCCGAGAAAGGCAGGGCAACACTCTCCAAGGCGTGGGACACCTTCATGACACCCCGCCAGCACCCTCACCCTGATGCGCAGCCTAGTGTCACAAGGAGGGAAAAGTTTTGGAAGATGGTGAAGGAGTACGTAGCAGACCGTGTCAGCGTCCTCAATGATCCCTCTGTGCCTTACAACTACTGGGTGTCCAAGCTGGACACGTGGTATGAACTGGCACTCTACGCCTTGGAGGTGCTGGCCTGCCCTGCCGCCAGCGTTCTGTCTGAGCGGGTATTTAGTGCTGCTGGTGGCATCATAACAGATAAGCGTATCCGCCTTTCCACCGACAATGCTGATAGGTTGACACTTATAAAAATGAACAAGGCCTGGATTTCCCCTGACTTCTCCACTCCACTGGAGGAAAGCCCCGGGGGAACATAAACTCACTTTATATATGTTATTTACAATGATGGGAATACTCTGTATTCCCATTCACCCCTTCCACCCAAAAAACGGGTATATGGTTGACTCTTAATCTTCTCATCCTCCTCCTCCTCTTCCATATGCCCTGTGCTATAATTTTTATATAGGGCCAGCTCACCAGCGGGCCCTGTGATATAATTTTTATATAGGGCCAGCTCACCAGCGGGCCCTGTTTGACAATTTTTATATAGGTCAGCTCACCAGCGGGCCTTCTCATATAATGTTTTATAGCGTCAGCTCACTAGCGGGCCTTCGCATATAATGTTTTATAGCGTCAGCTCACTAGCGGGCCTTCGCATATAATATTTTATAGCGTCAGCTCACTAGCGGGCCTTCGCATATAATGTTTAGGATGGTCAGCTCTGCAGCAGACCCTCACCCATAATGTTTTAGATGGTCAGCTCAGCGCACGTTTCCCTCTTAATCATGGCCTCAGTTCAATAAAATCAAGGAAATTTTTGGGAGAATTTGCCTCTGCGCACGTTTCCCTCTTAATCATGGCCTCAGTTCAGAAAATCAAGGAAATTTTTGGGAGAATTTGCCTCTGCGCACGTTTCCCTCTTAATCATGGCCTCAGTTCAGAAAATCAAGGAAATTTTTGGGATAATTTGCCTCTGCGCACGTTTCCCTCTTAATCATGGCCTCAGTTCAGAAAATCAAGGAAATTTTTGGGAGAATTTGCCTCTGCGCACGTTTCCCTCTTAATCATGGCCTCACTTCAGAAAATCAAGGACATTTTTGGGATAATTTGCCTCTGCGCACGTTTCCCTCTTAATCATGGCCTCACTTCAGAAAATCAAGGAAATTTTTGGGAGAATTTGCAGATGATATACAAGTAAATATACAGCAAATATTGTTTGGTAACAATTTTTCGCCTAAAGTCGTTTTTATTTTCCTTTTTGTGTGTTTTACGGTCAGTCTGTAAAAATGGCGTACTACGGGCGAAAGATCGTTCCCAGCAGCGATGTTGGAGTCCAAGATGCATCCAGACATCCTCCCTATGCTGTCCCTGAACCATTTCTGTGGTGTTTCCATCCTTTTCTGCCCTTTTCCTATGGACCAGGCACCCTCCCCTCATCAGAGCAGGGGGTGCCTGGTGTAATGCTCGAGTCCTCCCATTGACTTCAATGGGGCTCGGGTGCTCGGCCGAGCACTCGAGCCTCAGGGGGTGCTCGGTCAGAGCACCCGAACACCCGAGCATTGGGGTGCTCGCTCATCACTAGGAAACATGTCTGAGAACTGACGGATCATGGTGTAAGAACTTTCTTATTCTGATTACAGACAATTTCAGTTACCACCACTTTCTGAACATCTTGCCCTTAGAGTCTTTTCAGCTGGCTGCAGTCTGTGTTACGGGAACCTTGGACTCATAAGAACATCTCTTCATATTCTCCCCATTCCTCTTCCTAAAAATTCCCGTTATTATAATAATATCCTCTTTATTGGAACATTTCTTCCACTACCTAAAATGTCATTTTCCTCTAAACGGCTACTATAATATTTTATGAAATGTGCTCCCATACGAATGGACCTAGTATATTAAGAGGGGCTTTTCTGTGCAATACCAGAACTAGAGGGAGGCAGATATGGATATGGTGCAAGGCTTGTCATGTCTTAATTAATTATGTCCACAGAAAAATAGACATACTTAGATGGTTGGAAAGCAATGTGCTGTATACACATATACTTGGAACTGCTTGTTCAACTGAGGCTCTTTGTACTATATGTTAATAAGAAAATAAAACAACGGCACCATAACGAACATATAAAAATTCCCCTTAACTTAGATGGGGCTTTTAACCCCTGATACTGCAAAGCAATGCTTTGGACACCTCCTTTCAATTCAAGGGGTTACAATCCTCCATTTACATTAAGGGCAATTTTAGTTCTTTCCTATAGAGCAGCTGGTTTGACACCATTTTTCTTGAACATACACCCCTTTGGGTCAGGTCAGCTAGGTCACTGCACTTTACCTGCTGACATCATGGAAGTTTCCTACAAAGATGGTGACACCTCAGGCACCAGAGGGGTCAAATCCTTCCTAGAGGGTAAGTCCAGTTAATCAAGTGATTGGAAACAAGTTCTCATTCAAGCAGTGGATGCTAGAGACGTCCCCAATCCAACACCCTAAGGGTTAAGCCTTAAAGGGATAGTAATACTTAAGTATTATTAATCCCTATAGCAAAGTACTACTTAAAAAAACGTATTGCCCCCAGTGTCATCTCTCAAGCCTTTATGGTTTGAGAGATGATCGCTTCTAAAGTTGCCGTCTCCCTCCCCCTTCCCCGTAGTCAGCATTCTAGCTGACTCAGGGAAATACGGTCAGAGATCATCAGGCGGCTCTGTAGCACAGCTGCGATCGCATTAATTAAAAAAAAAAACTTTCACTAAAACGGTCTTCTACGTGTGCTTCCAAACCAAGCACACGTAGAAGACCATTTCAGTAAAAGTTTTCTTTTTTAGTAACGCGGTCCGGCTGTGCTGGAGAGCCGCCTGAAAGTTGTACGACTTTCTTCCCTGCAGTCAGCTACAACGCTGACTACAGGGAAGGGGGAGGGAGAGGACAACTTTAGAAGCGATCATCTCTCAAACCATAAAGGTTTGAGAGATGACACTGGGGGCAATACATTTTTTTAAGTAGTACTTTACTATAGGGATTAGTAATATTTAAGTATTACTATCCCTTTAAGGTTTCTTATTGATATTGGTTTTCATCAGATCCTCATTCCATTACATTTGGAGCCCATTTGTTAAATATTGGAGTTATATTACCCATTCTGGCAGTGTTATGAGGTTAATGTCAAAGGGTTAATAGTGTTGTGCATGGTCAGGCTGATCAAACATTTGTGTTTTAATTTGTGTGGGACAGTTTTTATTCACTCGGGCATGATATAATGTAAGACATTGCTCATGATGTGGCTGTGTCACTCACTCATTCACAGTGATTCACTCACGGTCCGTGCAGCAGTCCGTCTCTGCTCCTGCTCGCGTTGCTCTCTCTTTCATCTTTTGGGTGCGGACAGTGGCGGTGCGCAGATGCGGTGTGCAAGTCTGATGTCACTGGCCGCATCCGCTGGCTCATCGTGTCTAAGTCAGTGAGTGGACTCCATCTCCTGCTGCCTGACTCACATCACATGACATGACGAGACAGGAAAAAACCCACCAGCCCAGGAGTCAGACGGAGGGAGCTCTTGGTAGCAACACCGCATCTTAAATCAGCCTCGTGGCTCATGGCAGATATAAAAAAATAAATGGATAAGAAAAAATTCTCCCCATTTCGGCTCCCCTCCGCTGCGGCGCCCTATGGCGGCTGCCTAAGCCGCATTATGCTAGCACCGGCCCTGCTGACAGGTAACTGCACTTAATTAATAAAGCCCAAGATGGAAGTCATGGTCATTCCTTGGAGCAGTATGGCAACCATAGTTAGCAATTAGAAATAAGTGATCCTCAATGCAATTTCTTTTGTAGACCTCGAGAAAAATCTAGTTCCATCAAACTTGGTTTGCAAGCACATGTAGAAGACCTTTTAAGTGAATGATTTCATTTTTATTAACAAGATCGCGGCTCAGCTGCAGAGCTGCTGGACGGTTGACAGACAGACGTCCCCTGCAGTCAGCTACAATGCTGATTTCAGGGAAAGGGGAGGGGGGAACTTTACGAATGAATATCTCTCATACCATAAAGGTTTGAGAGATATCACTGTGGGCAAATAATTAATTTTTTTTACTCCTACAATATTGGGATTAGTAATTTTAAAGTATTACTATCCCTTTAAATGGTTGGACCCTAGCGTGGTAAGATACCAGGGGAGGTATCCAACAGGTTTTAGTACACCTGCCTCAGTCTCTAGTTATAATGTCCATATGGTGTTTTAGGCCACCATATTCTAGGGTGAAAATACATGCCAAAACATGACTAGGGTTAAAAGCTCTGTTTAAGTCAATACAAATGTTTATTTATCTGCTTTGGTCTAGTTGGTTTTCCCAAGGAATGTTTGAATTGTTTGTAGTAGATCAGTCTTCCTATGGCATTACAAAGACTAAACTCTGTACATCTTCTCGCAAATCTATGTTAGAGCATGACCCTATCAATTATATCTCTTGTCAATATCCTGGATCCCTAGTACACAAACAACACCCTAAAGAATATCTTTTAACAGTGTAGAAAAAATAAAAGGTCAGCAGAGAAAACCAAGTATTCTTCTTGGAAAAAAAATCTGTTATTGATCATCAGAAATGCTGACTGGTCAATAAGAAAAGGAGTCCTAGTAGAAATGTGCCATGGAAAAGACAGCAGGGAGAAGGAATATAACTGAGATACAATATGTAAATTCCTCCCTACAGCTGCCTGCAGGATACAGTTTCCTTCCCTACTTATGTCTCAGTGCAGACACGGCTGGGGTTGATTTTGGCAGGCGGGGAGAAGACTCCTGACTCAGATCACTGCAGGACCATCTTCTCTCTGGTCTTCCTCGCTCCCCTCCACATTCTCCATTCTGTGTCCTACCTGCTCCTCTCTACAACCACCATTCTGTGTGTGAACCCACTACCGGGCCCTCCACCATCACCTTTCTGTGTGTTAATCCACTACCGGGCCCTCCACCATCACCATTTTGTGTGTTAATCCACTACCGGGCCCTCTACCATCACCATTCTTTGCGTTGCCCACTACCAGGCCCTCCACCACCACATTCTGTGTATTGCCCATTACCGGGCCCTCCACCATCACCATTCTGTGTGTTGCTCACTACTGGGCCCTCCACCAGCACCATTCTATGTCTTGCCCACTACCAGGCCCTCCACCATCACCATTCTGTGTATTGCCCACAACTGAGCCCTCCACCTCCACCATTCTGTATATTGCCCACTCCAGTCCACCACCAAATTCCATGTGATGCCTGCTCATCTCCACCATCCCCATTCTGCTTGCCCATTCCCCTTCACCATTTTTTGTCTTGTCACCCCCCCCTCCTCCATGTCTTACCAGCTCTGCTCCAAAAAAAGTAAATAAGACTGTATTAAACTTTTGAGGGCCATGCTTCAGAGAAACTCTTTGAGTGTCAGAGGAGTGTACAATGCATTGCAATTCTTTGAGCGCATTTATGGCACTGAAAGTGGTAACATGCCCTTTGTTTAGTTAAAGCAATGATGATGTACTTACCATTTGTGTCAGTGGAGCATGGAGTGCCCTGATTCACTTTCCCACGTGTGCCCTGTGCAGTTACATCACGCTTGGCTAATGGGACTTGTTGGATGAACAGAGATGCCCAAGGAACACATGGAGAAGTGGATTGGACACTGCTTGATACACTGATACACTTAGCAAGCAGAGCATCATTGATTTAGCTGTGCAAAGGGTATGTTAACCATATCAGTACCAAAGTGTGTCTAACGCATTGGACACTGCTCTTTCACTCAAAGGGCTATTTTTAAGCAGTGTATGTGTGTGTGTGGCTATCAATGGACATTGAAGCAAGTTTGGGATGTAAGACATTGCATGTGTGCGTCTATGGCTACCAGTGGACAATGGAACAAGGCTGGAATTCCAGACAGCATAGGCGTGTTTCTTTGACTATCAGTAGGACAGTGAAACAAGGCTGGGGAGGCAGACAGTGGAACAATGCTCCATGACTACCAGTTTAAATGTAACAAGCTTTTGGTGTCAGCAGCGTATCTGTAGTTGTCTGACTAACAGTGGGAAAGAGGAGCAAGGCCGGGGAGTCTGACAGTGTATGTGTGGTTCTGGGAATACCAATAGGAGAGTGGAGACAAAGCTGTTGTACCAGACGGTGTACGTGTTGTTCTGTGAACAGAAGTAAAATTCTGGGGTGTGTGTTTTTATGGCTACCAGTGAGACAGAGGAACAAAGAGGAGATGACAGACAGTGTATGTGTGGTTCTATGGACAGTAGACCAATTATGGGGTGTAAAACAGTATGTGAGTAGTTTTGCTGCTACCATTGAAACAAAGGACCTAAGGTGGGGTGCCTGTCACACAGTGTATATGTGGTTCTGTGACTATCACTAGAACAAGGTTGGAGTACCAGGCAGAGTATAGGTGGATCTTTGACTATCAGTGGACAGTGAAACAAGGCTGGGGTATCAGACAGTTTATGCATGGTTCTGTTACTACCAATATGATGTAGGAACAAGGCTGGCGTATTGGCTTAGGTATGATTGTGTGCCTATCAGTGGACAGTGAAACAAGGCTGGGATGTCCGAAAATGTATGTGTGGTTATATGGCTACCAGTGGGACAGAGGAATATTTCTATCTCCCTTTGCCTCTTCTTGCGTGGGCAATGCTCTGCTTCTTTTGATCGTTTTTTATATGGCTGGTAATGTTTTCACCCCATTCTCTCTGTAATTCTGGAATACTGTGACAAGTGTACAAATTCTCCAGTATAGTAACATATGTAGTAAATTGGTAAAGCAATACATTAGAGACTTCTCTAGCATTCAAGGTGTTAAACTCCCTGGAACCACTTTAACATATTGAATATGCCCCATAATTCTGTGTGAGACATATGGCAAAGTTCATTGTAGTACATATATCCCATATTTTCTTCTTAGTATGTGAACAACATAACAAGCTGAGAAAATATCAAGGGCAATTTATCAGTAGATATATCCGAGCATGAACATAAATATTATCAGTCTTATTATTAACTGCAGAACATACCTGTTAACCCTTTAGGACCAGAGGAGTGCTCAACTCACTGCAAAGTAATGCTTACCATGCCCCTCTGGTCCTTAACCCCTTAAGTGCCAGAGGGGTATGCAACATATTGCAGAGTAATGCGTTGCGTACCTCTCTGGCACTCAAAGGGTTAAAGAGTTAAATAAAACCACTGAGACTGTAATGCTTTGCACTTAGTAACTATGCACTGCCACCTACTGTCTAGTGTAGTAAACACGGGCTATTTCTTTCAGTATCAATGTTTTCAAAGGATAAGTGTCCTAACCTTTTATTGCATTGGATAGACAATTATCTGTCTAATTTTCATGTTATAATCCAGGGGTAGTCAATTTCTGGACTTCCAGGTGTTGGGGACTGCAATGCACATCATCCCCAAGTAGACAATAGTTGTTTGGGGATAATGGGAGATATAGACCTAAAGATCCAACAATTGACTGCCTCTGTTATAGAATAAGGCAGGGGAAGGCAACCTTTGGCTTTCATGCTATTGGGGAGTATAACTCCCATCATTGCCAGGCACTCTTATCTGGTTGGAATGTCCTGATTAAGCTTTAAGATACAAATAGTATAATTTGGACCCCCCACACCTCAGTGCTTTTAACAGCATATTTCTGATTTAGTGGATGATACACAATGTTTAATAACACTAATTAAAAGAAAATAATTGAGGACCATGGTTGAGAATATTTGTGCCAGAGAGTTCTCACCACATGTTGGAGATCTATCTAGCTTTCAAGGAATTAAAAGCCCCATTTCAATCAATGAACATTTATATTTCCCCCCCTAAGCAGAGATGGCTTTCATCAGCAATCACCATGATCATCTGAACCCCTATCCTGGAAGGTTCAGATACTCCTTCCAGGTTTAGATATCACACATTATCTTAGTAATATATGAGGATCATCAAGGAGCTCCAAGCCCTTCTGTAGATAGGTACAACATACTGGTGTGCTACTCAACAATCCTACACACTACTTCTACAATACTGCACACAATTGCCCCCATAAAGTGCAAATGTCATATGACAAAGTACAACATGATTTGTTATGAGTAAATTAAATTGGGAAGCTGAATGAGTAGTAAATGTTGGGACTAGCTTCCAAAATATTACACACATGCAAAATGACTCCAGCATTAAGCAGGCAGTTTAGACAAGTAAGAAACTGCAAGAGATTGTATTGGAGTTGAGAAAAGGTTTAGAAGAGAGGCTGGTGCTTTTTATGGATTTTTCTGGGGAATATTGCAGGTAGTGAGTCCTTGAGATTATGTATTAACCAGGGAATGTGGGTCATTACAGATACTAATGAAAGCTTATGAGGTTTTTTTATTGGAATATTGTAGTTACATTTCAATTGTAAGCTCTGTGGCATCACTAGCATAGCTCATTTGAATCTCAAGCTCTCTAGTAGTGAAAGTGTAATTATATTTCAATTATAATCTTTGTGGTATCACAGGTGTAGAGCCATTTAAATTGTAAGCTCTGTGTATCACTAATATACTCTGTTTCAATTGTAAGCTCTGTGGTAACACTAGTGTAGTTCCATTTCAATTGTATGCTATGTTTATCAATATGGTAGCTCCATTTCAATTGTAAGCTCTGTGGTGTCACTAGTATAGCTCAGTTTAAGCTGTAACCTCTTTGCCTCAAACATTAAATTCACCCTCCGCCCATGTCTTCATGTCTGGAACTCCATTAGCAAACCATAATTTATAGATGATTTGAAGTGATAGTTTAGTATTGTCTATAAACTGTCCAATATGAGACAACCATTATTCTGATTAGAAGAGGGATGGACACTGATCTCAATAAAATGAACTGCTTTTGCCCTTGTCTCTCATTACAAGCTGTATAAACAAATTTAACTGAATAATGCCTATACATGGACATTTTCATATACATTAAAAAAGCAACTTTAGAATTAGATTTTTTAAAAGGAATCTGATTTTTTTTTAAATCCATGAATGATTGATTAAAAAGGATATTTCAATTTCAGGGATTTTATTTTGTTGATATCCAAAATCCAGAATTGCCTCTCTTTTGTTTACTGAATATGACCCTTGGTTTTTATATTGGCCTTGATTCCATTGTAGTTGATAAACATTACCACTGTTTTTAAATACATATGTCCCCATAGACTTCAATATGAATGTCTGAGATAAATCCAGTGATAGCATTTATCACCTGTAATGTAATTCAGGCCATAGCAGTGGATTTCAGGAGCAGGGTACATTGATAATATTTTTTCTATTAAATATAATTCTGCCTATTATAAGTGTTCTGCAGGTTTTGACATAATGTGGGTTGTTTACAACCTGAATGACCAAGTATTTCTAATTAGTTTGTATTTAACATGGACTAGAATCTATGCATTAGTCTGTTTTGCATTTTGGTTTATTTACATACTAAATTTATTTCTCTCCAAATTATATAAAATCTTACCTATTATTGCATCTTCTTCACTATTTGGCTAAAAATTATAAAACCAAGTTTTCCAAAAACAATAGCGCAAAAAAGTAGCTGAAAAATATTTGTGATTCATGTAAAAAAATTGCAGTGACCTAAATCTTGAAATTAAAAAAATGTGAAATAAAATATGTAGCACATAGTAGTTAATATATACTCGATAATTGTATCTTAAAATGACAATGATCTAAATTTCAAAATTGAAAATTATAAATGTGATATAAATAGACATACAACAGAACATCAAAAAAGTTTCTTTTTTTTTCTTTTTTATTATTATATTTTGCAACCTGTGGTGCTTTTTCTCTTTTTTCTTCCTTTTATTTTTCTTTTTGATTTATTTGAAACTAGTGTAAAAGCTCGTGTACATGGGCCAAAGTCCGGGTGATGTTAAGAGGCCGGTCCTGCTCTGCGTCCTGCCCCCGACGCAGTCATACGCTGTGGAGACTGGCCGAAAGCACAGAATCCTCCCAGCACAGAACTCCCAGCATTCTGTGCGTTTGGGCAGTCTCTACTGCGAATGATGGCTTCTGACAAACATCCTACCGAATTATTATATTGGATAGGAATCATTTTAATCCCTTATATGCTAAAAGTAGTGGACTAGTGTTGTAAGGAAAGTAGTGTAATACTGGTGCAAACCAACCAAAAACAATAGCGCAAAAAAGTAGCTGAAAAATATTTGTGATTCATGTAAAAAAATTGCAGTGACCTAAATCTTGAAATTAAAAAAATGTGAAATAAAATATGTAGCACATAGTAGTTAATATATACTCGATAATTGTATCTTAAAATGACAATGATCTAAATTTCAAAATTATAAATGTGATATAAATAGACATACAACAGAACATCAAAAAAGTTTCTTTTTTTTTCTTTTTTATTATTATATTTTGCAACCTGTGGTGCTTTTTCTCTTTTTTCTTCCTTTTATTTTTCTTTTTGATTTATTTGAAACTAGTGTAAAAGCTCGTGTACATGGGCCAAAGTCCGGGTGATGTTAAGAGGCCGGTCCTGCTCTGCGTCCTGCCCCCGACGCAGTCATACGCTGTGGAGACTGGCCGAAAGCACAGAATCCTCCCAGCACAGAACTCCCAGCATTCTGTGCGTTTGGGCAGTCTCTACTGCGAATGATGGCTTCTGACAAACATCCTACCGAATTATTATATTGGATAGGAATCATTTTAATCCCTTATATGCTAAAAGTAGTGGACTAGTGTTGTAAGGAAAGTAGTGTAATACTGGTGCAAACCAACTGCACAAATGAAAATGAGTAACAGTTTCCACTGATTTTAATCAGGGTTTTAACCCTTCGAATGCTAGAGGTCTTCAAGGAATAAAAAGTGCCATTTAAATCAGTGAGTGTTATAGGAATGCTTGTTTGTTCACCCATGACTCAACTGGTTTGCTCTAGATTTGCATCACTTTTGCTTTTGAGATATCGTTATCATCTCAGGAGTTGAGTAGGGTTTAGTAAGTTTAGCCTAACTCCAAGCACAGGAAAAAGATCTTCCTTCAGCTGTGTTTGAACTGCGATTCCCATCATCCTTCTATTGCCAGTAAAATAAATAAGTAAATAGAAAAACAAACAAAAACACAAGCTTTATGTAGACGCTTATCAGCGAGTTAACGAGTTAAAGCTCTAGCACTAAAATGATCCATTAACAAGTACTCTATCTAAGTTCTGAATAATCAACCAGGCAAGAGCTGCATTAAAAGCCTGCTTTTACCACAGCACTCACAGAGGCCTGGGGCCAGAGATGCTGCCTCAGCACACTGCAGGCCCTCCCATAGGTACTGGGATATGAGTGCTTGCTAAGACTCGCATACCTCGGAGATTTCAAAATGAGCTGATTCTGAGGTCTTGGAAATATTAACCCTTTAAGTCCCCCTGAACATATACTTTAGGTGAAATGGCACCAATTTAGATACTACATAAGCAGTTATTGGTGCATATGATCATAGATAATATTGGACTCTATCACCCTAAGAATTTGGTCTTTCCCCCCCAGACCCTGAGATTCAGGTCAAAACTGTGAGGCTCAGGGTCAAACCCTAATAGTTCCTAGGTATGAGAATTAATGGGGCTGATGTATTAAGAAAACTGGAGCAATTCTAGAGAAAACCAACTTTACCTGGGGAAACATATAAAGGCGAAATTGATTTAAATGAGGTGATTTATCCATTGAATGCTAGAGCAGTCTCCAATGCTTTGGAAAGTAGTTGATTTTTTTCTTTTTAACCATTTGTGTGCCAGAGAGGTATCCGATGCACTGCAATGCAATGGGTGGATATTTCCCTATCACTCAAAAGGATTTTCAATGCAGACATCTTAATCATACAGTCATACCTCCCGACATTTCAAATGGCCCAAGAGGGATACTTTGGTTTTAGCTGGTGTTGCTGGGCGTGTGGCTGGTGGGAGGGGCATTACTGAGAATGTTTAGGTTATTTCATCACCTATTGACACCTCTTTATGTAACTGAATAAATGATTTGGAAGAAGACCAAAGTATTTTATTTACACAGACTAATGTATAAACACATACAGCATATTAAACAAATATTAATGTGAGTTTTAACCGTTGCACAGCAATGTGATACATTTATATACATACACACCACACAGTCTGATTGCCTAAAAAGAGGGACACCAGGGTGGGAAAGAGGGACAGAGGGATTTGGGTCTCAAAGAGGGACTGTCCCTCCTAAAGAGGGACATTTGGGAGATACGTACAATCACTTTCTTTTGATTCATGTAGTACTAGATATATGTTAGGTTTATCCCTTTGAGTGCCAGAGAGGTATCCCACACATTGCAACATAATGCGTGACCTCCCTGGCACTCAAAGCATTAATTGTCTGAGAGCCAGAGGGATGTAAAAGTATTGATTTCCTTGTAAGTCAAAGCAGATTGCTATTCTGGATCCCATGGGGAGAGTTTGGGGAGGGTACAGTTTACCCTTTCTGTGCTGAGCCCCATGATTGCTTTGCAATGCATTGTAGACATCTCTTGACATTCAAGGGGTTAAAAGTCCCCTTTAAATCAATGGGGATTTTGGAAAGTTGTATGTTTTGTTCCTGTGGTTTATCCCAGTATTTATCCAGTTCAACTTAGTATATTAGCCTCAATGTCTCCTTGGGCAAATTAGCTGATTTGCAGCATGTGCTAGAGATGGCGACATATCTGAGATATACGTCATAGCAAATCAGAGCTCTGTTTTCCATCCCATCATGCATCTAGTGTATCTGAGTGCCAGATAGGGTTGCCACCTTTTCTTCAAAAAAATACCGGCCATGGCATTCCCTCCATAGACTTAACGTTGGGCAAAAGCCAATTATTTACCAGCCTGCCGGTAAAATACCGGCTGGGTGGCAACGCTAGTGCCAGAGGGAGTGCAAAACATTGCCAAGAAAACCGTTGCACAGCCCAAAGACAAAAACAAAGGGGTACATTGGGGCATGTGGTACAGACAGTCAGATAAGATGTGATGAAGTCTTAGGGCCATTGGATAAGTAAGTCTATGAAAAATTGTGCAACTGTATTTTTTTAAATATTGGGTTTTTAACAAATTGTTCACTCAGGGTACATAAAAATCCAAGTTGCTACTTCGTTAAAGGAACACTTTTTTCTAATGTAATTGTAAACTTATCCACAACCTTACCTCCTCTGCTTGGTATTTCATTTACATCCCTTACATGGGAGGACCCAATATTTGCAGAATGGTTTTCAAAATGAGTACCAAGAACTTGTCTTGTGTAGCTCTGCATGCAAAATGTTTACAGCTTCCTGTGAGTATATACACTGGGGATTCTCTAGGGTCTAATGAAGGTGATAATATCTCTAGTGTGATAATCTCCCCAATTTCTGTTATTTTATGGAGCTTATGCACTAGGATCTCTGCAACTTGACTGATCTTAACACATAGGCTCCATAGAACAACACTGGAACTGGAGACTTTCTCCTCTCATCTCCTCTTTATCGCACTTTTATCACACCTTGAGGCATTTCAATGCATTGGAGACTTATCTAGTATTCAAGGGTTAAAGTCCCATTTAAATAAGAATGTGTCCCCTATGATGCACTGAATTTACCCCAGATAAAGAGGGGATATCTTGTCCAGAGTGATTCATTCTAATGGGATATATTATTGCATAGGCTCCATAGAATAACATAGGGCATGGAGAGTTGATCACACTTGAGATTTCATCTCCTTTTTATTACACTTTAGTGCATGTCTCCTTATTTCTTCTCAATAGATCAGCCTAGAAGGAATTGTGAATAGAAGATCCACCAAGGAAAAGAGGTCATAACGAATGAGTGATTACTCATTTTTACAGGGGTATTCCTCTAGCAAAGTGTAGTAAGTAATGTACTGATTTCTCTAGTGATAAGGTATATCTAATGCAGTGATCCGTCTAGTGAAGAAGTGGATCTAATGTGATTATTCCACTAGAGAAATTATATAATTAATCTGATGTTTCTTCCAGTGATGAGGTATAGCTAATGCAATGATTCTGCTTGTAAAGGAGGGGGGGTAATGAGAAGAAGTAATGCAGGGTAGGCAATACATACAGAACAAGGCTGATGTAATAAAGGGGTTGAGTCAATCAACCTGAACTATAAAAGCACACCAGAAACAAGCCATTATGTTTAATTTATTAACTCAATAGTACCAGTGCTTTAAAGACATAATTTCACTTAAAAGAGCTTTGGTGATTGTGAAAGAGTTTTCAAAATCACCTATATGTTATTTTAGATATTTTTTAATTTAGAAAACTCATTTTTGCATTATGTGGATTTATAGATTGTGCTAATTAAGGCGTGCCATGCAGGGACTTCCTGCCTTAGTTCTACATTACCTCCACTTCTCACTGGCACTGCTCAGCAATGCACTGCCCATCTCCCCAGCACTGAATGTGCTTAAGGTCAAGGAGTGGGAAGGTAATATATGGATAAACTGGAAGTTCCTGCATGACATTAGCATAATTTATAAATCTACATAACTACACCTAGCTTTCTAAATACAAAATGGCTAACACAATGTATAGGGGATTTTGAAAGTGATTTTAAAATAGGAGATAGTGTCCCTATAAAAAGCCCTATATTTACATTAGATGAGTAGAGATGCAGAGTGTTGTTGCTCCGAAAGGCATATCATTGTTTCACTTCAAAGCTCTTCCTTAAATGTAACATGGGCCATGCTAGAGTCCAGAGTCCCTGCCTGAAGGCACTGGAGGAAGCCACTGTACAGACCAATGCCATAAGGTACAGGGAGAGCAACAACTCCCTGCATTTTTTCTCATATACATCCACAATGCATATTTATAATATATATATATAGATATATATATATATTTTTTTTTTTATTTTAAATACTAGCTCTGTTGTCTTAACAAGTTAACCCCTTAAGGACCAGCAGTCCAGGGAAGTTACCCTCCCTTAAGGACCGATTTGATCCCTTCTGATGCCCTGGTACACTCTGACCTGTTTTGCGTACCGGCGCGCCATGTTGGGTTCTGAGAAAGGCCACTCCAGTCTTTGAGCGGTCAATTCCAGACCCAGTTTTTACCCCATTTTTACTTACAGCACTCCCAGAGGAGTGCAGTAAGTAAAATGTACATGAATTGCTATGACCAGCACCGGTCCTTAATGCAAAAACCGTGTGATGGTCATAGCATGTAACGTGGTCCTTAAGGGGTTAAAAATGAAGTAATCTTTAGTGATGATCGAGCACCCCAATGCTCGGGTGTTCGGGTGCTCTGGCCGAGCACCCCCGGAGGCTCGAGTGCTCGGCCGAGCACCCGAGCCCCATTGAAGTCAATGGGAGGACTCGAGCATTACACCAGGCACCCCCTGCTCTGATGAGGGGAGGGTGCCTGGTCCATAGGAAAAGGGCAGAAAATGATGGAAACACCACAGAAATGGTTCAGGGACAGCATAGGGAGGATGTCTGGATGCATCTTGGACTCCAACGTCGCTGCTGGGAACAATGTTTCGCCCGTAGTACACCATTTTTACAGACTGACCGTAAAACACACAAAAAGGAAGATAAAAACGAAGCTAGGTATGGTGGATGTCTTTCTTTCTTGTGCTCTGGCACCAGGCACAGTTTCTACGCGTCCTGACCCGCGCCCTGAACTATCAGGATCACGTCCACTTCCCCGTCCCTTTTTACCCGCCTTCTTCATATTACACGGAATATGTGCTGCTAATCTGCAACTTTGCACACTAAACAGAATGTGCTGCTTATCTGCGGCTAGGCGCAGTGAATGGAATATGTGACTTTTATTTTTTACACTTTGCACACTAAACAGAATGTGCTGCTAATCTGCAACTTTGCACACTAAACAGAATGTGCTGCTTATCTGCGGCTAGGCACAGTGAATGGAATATGTGACTTTTATTTTTTACACTTTGCACACTAAACAGAATGTGCTGCTAATCTGCAACTTTCCACACTAAACAGAATGTGCTGCTAATCTGCAACTTTGCACACTAAACAGAATGTGCTGCTTATCTGCGGCTAGGCACAGTGAATGGAATATGTGACTTTTATTTTTTACACTTTGCACACTAAACAGAATGTGCTGCTAATCTGCAACTTTGCACACTAAACAGAATGTGCTGCTTATCTGCGGCTAGGCACAGTGAATGGAATATGTGACTTTTATTTTTTACACTTTGCACACTAAACAGAATGTGCTGCTAATCTGCAACTTTGCACACTAAACAGAATGTGCTGCTTATCTGCGGCTAGGCACAGTGAACGAAATAAGTGACTTTTATTTTTTACACTTTGCACACTAAACAGAATGTGCTGCTAATCTGCAACTTTGCACACTAAAAAGAATGTGCTGCTAATCTGCAACTTTGCACACGAAACAGAATGTGCTGCTAATCTGCAACTTTGCACACTAAAAAGAATGTGCTGCTAATCTGCAACTTTGCACACTAAACAGAATGTGCTGCTAATCTGCAACTTTGCACACTAAAAAGAATGTGCTGCTAATCTGCAACTTTGCACACTAAACAGAATGTGCTGCTAATCTGCAACTTTGCACACTAAACAGAATGTGCTGCTAATCTGCGGCTAGGCACAGTGAACGGAATATGTGACGTTTTTTTTTTAAACTCTGCCCCCCAAAACAAAATATAACTGCTGCCCCCACACACAATAGTCCTAAAAAGGACTTTTGGGTCTTTTTGTTGTTGAAACACACTTTTCTTCTCCCTACACTGACTTTCCCTTCCTATCCTCATCTCTCCCTGGCTAAGACTGAGCCGAACTCGCTGTTCAGGTGCTATACAGCACCCGATCACAGGTTTTGGCCAGCCAATCAGTGTAATGCCAGCAGCCAACATGGCTGCTGGCATTACACTGATGTCAGAGCCTCCCCACACGTTTATTGGCTGCGCTGCAGCCGCGAAACGTGCGGGGAGGAGACCTGAACATGGCGGGCGAGCACATGCGGTACTCGTACGAGTACCGCCATGTGCCGAGCAGAGCGATGCTCAAGCCGAACCGAGCTTCGGCCGAGCATGCTCGCTCATCACTAGTAATCTTTTGTTATGAAAAAAACATAAATTGTAGAGCCTGTTGAGTGAAACAAGTGCACTCCCTCTACTGACAGATGCATATTTTCAGTTATTCCAGTTTAAACTCTTGGTTTCTTTCCTTAACAGTGCCCCAGTGGTCAGCTTCCAATTAATTTTTCTGTTGCATTCAATGAGAGAAGAGAGTTGCTGACAAACACTTCTCCCTTGGATTTGGTAGAATCTGCTGAGACATGCTGTCAGTTTGAACTTTCAGGAAGTAAACACATTGTATTTCACTTCCTGATAATATGAACCGAGTAAAGGGAGCACTCTCGTTTTGCTTAGCAGGAAAAGCTCTGTATAGGGTTGCCACCCAGCCGGTATTTTACCGGCATGCCGGTAAAAAAATGGCTTCTGTCCAGTGTTAAATCCATGGAGGGAATGCCATGGCCGGTATTTTTTTGAAGAAAAGGCGGCAACCCTAGCTCTGTAACATAGTTTTTTATAAAATGATTACCATACCTGGGAACTCTCCGGATTTGCCCCGGAGACTCCGGTTCTGACAGAGCGTTACCGGGTCTCCGGGGCAGAGGCAGATTCCTCCGGATGTGGAGAGTTTCTATTGAAACTCTGCCACATCTGTTTTTTCTCCCGTTGTGCCTCCGTCCCCAGCCTTCTGTGTGACACATTTAACCCTCTGAGTGCCAGAGTGGTACGGAATGCATTGCTGGATCCCAGAGACATTTGCCACATGGTGACTACTAAACTCACACTCTAGCAAACAAGTGGCGACGTCAGTAAACTCCTACCTGCTCCAGGCTTCCTCAGTTTTGCTGTCTAACTCTAATCTAAGTAAAGTCATATGTCTATCTATATACTGAGTTCTGCCTGCTCCAGTGTTCTGTAGTTTGCTGCTGGCTACACCTCCAGTGTTGCTAACATGACAAAGGGTTTCTGTGATGTCAGATTTGTGGATGTGCGCTGCTCATCTCCAATGTTGCTGTTATCCTCAGTTTTGTAGTCTAACTCTAATTTAAGAAAAGTCCTATGTCTATGAGTCCTGCCTGCTCCAGGCTTCCTTAGTTTTGTAGTTTAAGTCTATAGTAAGAAAAGTCGTATAGTTATCTACTGAGTCCTGCCTGCTCCAGTGTTCTGGGGTTTGCTGCTGGCTACATCTACAGTGTTGCTGTCATCCTGAGTCTGCCAAAGGGTTAAATCCCCCCAACACTCGAGTTAAGCCCCGCCCCTTTTTGTCGCGATTACCGTCAATTTTGTTACCCCCTGCTGAACAGAGGACTACCCTCCGGGTAGCCCTCAGCTGAAAGTTCCCAGGTATGATGATTACTCCTTCTTTAAGTGCAGTGGATCATTGGTGCTGAACTTTTATACTGTTAGTTAATTAAGCAGACCCTAAGAAGAAATATAAGAACTAAAATAATTCTGCAACATAGAGGACAAATAAAAATATTCCCAAAACACCAATACAAATTACCTCTCTAGCATTCAAGACACTAAATTTTCCATCTAAATCGATGGTCATTTTTATTTGTCATGCTTCCATGGCTTACAGTTAGTTTGCCCAATATTTGCCAATGTTCATCTTAGTATATCAGCCTCAAAAAGTCCTCTTAAGGCCAGGGGTGCCAAGGGGTAATTGTAGGGTCGGGGCAAGTGCCCCCCCATTGCCCCCTATCCAGATGCCCATGCTTAAGGCCTCATCTACAACAAGGAATATAGTTTTGGGCACCAGACATTGTTGAACTGTGTAGAAACGTGAAACAAATCTGATAAAGAGATTGGAGGATCTGAATAATAAAGACGGACTATCCAAACTGGGTTTGTTTATAATAGAGATATTACATCAAAGAGATTATATGATTATCACTTAGAAATATATTCAAAGTCAATACAAAGAGCTCTCTTGGGAACTATTTACTCAAAGGGCTGAGCAAAAAAACATGGGTCATCCAATAAGACTAGAGGAAAGGCACTTCTGACTAACAGAAAGGCAATATTTTTTAAAGTAAGGAAATTAATGCTTAAAATCAGCATACTGTGTTTATGGACACTATAGATCGTTCCCATATCTTTGTAGCTCCAAACAATATTGAGAATTATGACGCTTGGTTTCAGTACAGATAGAATGCTGATCTAGGGAGACATCCAACTGCCTTCTGGAGTCAGGAAGGAATTTTTTTATCTACTTGGGGCTCAACTGGAAATGGCTTCAGTGTTTTTTTTGTCTTCCTGTAGCTCGACAAGGGTGGTATGGCAAATGCTGAACATGGAGCATGCATTTCTTTTTGGCTTCATCAACTCTGTTTCTATGTATGTCTTATTGCTTTCTGAATTTATTGGTGATGGATTCAGAGATGTAGGATCTTTGAAAGACCAGTAATGTATAGTATTTGTGCATCGTGTTATAAAATATGCTCACACTCAATAAATCAATGTAGTTAAAGGGACAGTAATGTCCCAGAAAAAATATTTAGCATTCTGTAGTGCTTAAAAAGTTTAATTGAATGCGAAAAACCTCTCTCAAATCGCTATGGTTTGACAGATATATGCATTCAAAGTTCCCCCTTCCCTCCCCTTTCCATGACGCCAATGCTGTGCTGACTGCAGGGGAATCCTGTCCGGGGACCAACTAGTGGCTCTGCAGCAGAGCCACAATCACGTTATTTAAAAAGAATGACTTCATTGGAAAGGTCTACAAAGTGTGCCTGGTTAGCAAGCACACTTTGTAGACCATTCCAATGAAGTAATTTGTTTTAAATAATGCGATTGTGGCTCGGCTGAAGAGCCTTCTCGTGTCGGCCGACACAGATCTCCTGCTGTCAGCGTCAAACTTTGAATGCATATATCTCTCAAACTATAGCGTTTTTTTGCATTCAATTCAACTTTTTAAGCACTACAAAATGCTAAATATTTTTTCTGGGACATTACTGTCCCTTTAATATAATAATTCATGTAAAGACCCATGCAAATGGACAGCTAGCGCAGCCACACAATTACAGCTAAACTTATATTTTGAAACAGCAGTTTTGTATTGTCATCAGGTGGCACTGTTGCCCATGGAAACCTTCAGTCTAAGATCAAAGCTCACTAAAGGCACATAGTTTGATTTTAATAAAATTGACCTGTAATAATTCTTGAATGAAACATGTCTGGGCAGTAGGCTAACCCTTGCCGTACTTAGCAGGAAAGCAAATCATTTTTAGTCATATTCACTGGAGAGAGTACAGTGAAAAGCAACAAAATTAATCAAGGGAATGGAAGACTTGACGTATGAGGAATGTCTAGACAAACTTGGTTTATTTACTCTAGAGAAAAGACGACTAGAGGAGATCTTATCACAATGTAAAAGTATATGAGTGATCAATACAAGGATCTCTCTGGTGAGCTTTTAATTCCAATGCCTGATCAAATAAACAGGGGTCACCCCTTAAGATTAGAGGAAAAGAGGTTTCAACTTCAGCAGAGAAAGGGTTTTTTTACAGTAAGCCCTGTTAAATTGTGGAAATCCTTGCCCAAGAATGTGGTAATGGCAGATACAATGGTTACATTTAAGAGAAGATTCTTCTACATTCAGGTGGGAACATACAGGGTTAAACTGTGTATTAGCAGGCAGAACAAGAAGTTCCAATAAAGGCTAACTTATTTGGCAGCAGGAAACCTTATATAATTCACCTTTCCCTGGGTTATGCGGCAAAGGTTGAGCTTGATGGACAGATATCTTTTTTCAGCGTAATTTAATAAAATATTACTGATCCTTTATTGAGGAACTATACCTATTGGTATAAGGTGTTCTCCACTTAAAATGTTTAATGGAGTGTCATTCCAACTTTTAATTCTATTGATGATGTCACTAGCATTTGGGGGGTTAAGCAATGTTAAAGTGACTTATTCTCATGGATGCAGTTTCAGTTGTAAACTGTTGTATTGCTGGCAAACATGCTGCAGTTAAAGGGGAACATTCACATGAAAAAAAAATAGGAGCGCTGGTTATAAGTCCTAATGCAATACCAGCGCTGGGTTTTGTTTTAAATGTACTGACCTGTGAGCCGAGATAACGTTACATCCAGCTCAGTTTGAGATGCTACGGAGGTTGCAACCTCCGTACCATCTCAAACTGAGCTGGATGTAACGTTAGCCCAAAACAATACAGCTCCGAGGTGAAGCGAGAACGCGCTCGCTGGGGCTTCTGGGAGCGAAGTGGGAAGTCCTGCTGCTCCGTGCCGCACATACAGGGTGCCGCAGTATGCGGAAGTGGCACTTTTTAAACATTAATATCTCGGCTCACAGGTCAGTACATTTAAAACAAAACCCAGCGCTGGTATTGCATTAGGACTTATAACCAGCGCTCCAATTTTTTTTTCATGTGAATGTTCCCCTTTAAAGAAACACACAAATGACTACTTGTCTTGTTGCTTTCATAAGTGGTATACAGATTGGTAATTAAAAAGCTGACAAAAACTTCACTTTGGTGAGAAAATTCAAGGATATGAATCCCTTGGTATTTGGTGATGATTTTAAGGCAGGCTCTGGAAAGAATCTCTCCTTTCATCTGATAAGTGGTACCAATCATACTTTTTTTAAACCTCCCTAATAATGCATCCCCCACCTTAATATCACCAAATACTTAATGGATTTTCCCATGTGCTTTTAGTCATATCATAAGATCACATCTTCAATCAATCTTGCAAGTCATGTTCATAATGGCAGACATGACAGTTAGCGACAGTTTTTTCAAAGTTAAGCAGTCAGATAGCATGTGCATATGTAACACTTTACACAGCAGACGTGTGTCCAACACATTGTTAAGTTGTGTTGCTCACCCCTCCGGTCCTTAATTCCTTAACAACCAGCAGTCCAGGGAAGTTACCTTCCCTTAAGGACTGCTTTGATCATTGTTTGTGGTCCAGCACGTTACTGATTACATGTGCCAGAGAGCCGAATGGGGGTCTGAGAGAGACCACTCAGTTTTTGGGGCGATCAATTTCAGAATCTGTCTGAGCGCTGTAAGTAAAAAGTATGTGACATGCCAGGATCATCACCGGTCCATCAGAAAAAAACAACATTGACGGTCCAAGCACTTCACAGGTCATTAAGGAATTATCCTTCATAGTGAGCAGAGTTTGAGGTCATGTGGTCCTTCTAGAAATTGTATTGTCCAACTCCACATACAAGACATACAGGACTGAGTGAAGATGTTGTCTCTTGAACCAAGGAGCAAGGGCAAAATTTATAAGGGCCATTTTGCAGTCATAATAAAGTGTTAGGTGTTCTTTCTTTGTAATTTGTATACTTGATAAAGAGGCAGGTCATATCTGCACTAAACGTGCTGTATGTACGATAGTGTAAATGTTTATGCATATTTGTTTTTTATTATATCAGTAAGATGTTATTTTAAGATTGGTTATTTTTTTAAATAAACTCAATGATATATAAGCTTGCTTGAATACTTTAATATGTCTAATCACACCGGAACAGGGGTGTTCATAGAAATTTTTCCAGGGAGGGGCAAAGCCATAATATGACCCCAGGCCAGCCCATCCAGCCCCTTTGTTTATATGGAGGGTTAATTGTAGGGGGGGCAAATACCCCCCCTCCCCCCCCCCCCTCCGGATGCCCATGCACCGGAATACCAATTGAACGGGTATATGGAGAGATCCTTGGTTGCTTGAGCAGGGACAAGCATGTAGTGCATTCCCTATATATGATTTCTAGTACCGGAGCGGAACAAACACTAGTCAGATTAACTCCATGGGGGGGGATTCACTAAGCGGTAATAAAGAGGTGATAGAGTGGAGATGACTTCTCCAGTTCCTATGTTATTCTATAAAGCCTATGCACAAAGATCTCCAAAGTTGAAGAAATATTAGTGCATTAGCTCCATAGAATAACACAGGAATTGGAGAGGTGATAAACAGGAGAAGTCATCTCCACTTTATCACCCCTTTATCCCCTCTTAGTGAATCTCCCCCCATGAATACCAATTCAACTTATTACTATATAGCTCTCTCCATTTGTAGATTCCCTATTTGCACTGTGTTTTTCTTATTTTTGGACTCATGGAGTAAGATCTTTTGGACGTGGGGGAGCAGCTGGACATTCCAAAAGGAGAGAGAGAGAAGCCCAAGTTTAAGTGGGTGACAATATCTTCCACCTGCATATGTTGTCTGCTATTTATATATATGCTAGTTTTGAAGTCCGTGTACACGGGCCACAGTGCCACCCAGCAACTTCGGCTGGTGGCCGGAGCCCCTCTTGTCACTGGCGGCGCTGCAGTCATGCGCAGTACTGACTGGCCGAATGCGCCGCAGCTGATATGGAGCGGTCCCAGGAAGGTGCACAGAGAGGACTACGGTCCGAATTCGGAGTGCCCTGCTCCATATCAGCTGCGGCGCATTCGGGCAGTCAGTACTGCACATGACTGCAGAGCGGGCAGTATCTACTGCACATGACTGCATCGTGACTAACTTTTTAGCGAATTATAATATAGGATATGCATGACAGACCAATTCAGTATGTGAGTACCCTGTAATAAGGGCTAAAAGTGGGATATTCATTGAAATTCCACGTCTCTAGTACTCTGTGAGGCTGCCCTTTCCTTTTTCTAGTTCGTCTTATCATTAGGAGGTGTCACCTTTCCTTTAAAACAAAGCAGGAATCCATAGAAAGTTATCATATAGCTGTGGGAGCATTGGAATCCTGCATTGTTTTAAACAAATGTTGTTTAACTTTTAGATTAACGCCACTGACCTGAATAAAGGCGAGGTTCTCTCAAAAGCATGTCTTAACCCTTTGAGTGCCAGGGGGTGCGTGGCACTGAAAGGGTTAAACTATAACAGATTTGTCCAAATAAAAATGGTATTAACAAATACCAAAGTACTCATATCTTTGAATTACTGCAACTGGATTTAAAAGGACTACTTCCAATTAATTTACTTAATGTAATGTACCTCTAAGACGTGAAGAAAACAATAGGTACAAGACTGTGTAAACAGATACCGCTTCCCTCCATCTAACGTCAGAGACACACACAGTACAGGAAGATTTACTGGCTGTAACAGATGCCTGTCCAAATGGGATTTATTGCCATTCCTTTTAACAGCAAAGTGGATATTAATGTACAGAATCAACTACTTAACCCAGAGGTGGGCAGCCTGTTGCTCTCCAGCTGTTGCTGAAATATAAATCCCACAATCCTCAATCAGATGATGGCAATCCAGGGATGATTGGAGTGGGAGTCCGACCACAGCTGGGAAGTCACAGAGACAGATGTATTAAGTAGAAATGGAGTAATTCTGGTGCACACCAGCGGCATCGCAGGAGAAAATTATATACATTTCCTAAATCCCAGATGTTTTCAATGGGACTTTTAACCCCTTGAATACAAGAGAGGTCTCAACTGAATTTTGAACCAATTGTTTTTTCCACTACTGAAAGGGTTAAAATCTCCATTTAAATAAATGGAAATTTGCATTTGTCCCCTGTGATGCTGTTGGTTTGCTCCACAATTACTCCAAGCTCAAAGCCCACCCTTGATCTAACCTCACTCCCAGAGATGGATTAACGCTGCATAGGGCCCTAGGCAAGGTACTCATTTGGGGCCCCACATCTCTAGATCCGGTGCTTCTGACACAGAGTGCTGCTAGCAGGCACTGCCTCTAATGGAAGTGGGAGCAACTAGATGACGCTGGTCTCTTTTAATTAAAAGGCTTCTGAAACAAGATGTTAGCAGTAACACTAGCAGGGCCTCTGTCTGTGACTCACCACTTCCTGCCAGGACCCCTCACATTGCCATGGGCCCCAGGCAGTAACCTAGGTTGCCATAATGGATGATTCAGGTATGCTCGCTCCAGCCAACGGCGCCAGTAATAAGATTATATATTAAATGGAAAACTAGTGTCTGAAAAGAAAAAAGTCTCACCTAAAGGTCTGCTGAGAAAAAGCGTTTCCAATCCATTATCTACTTTAGAATGTTTCATGACAAGATTTAACCCCTTAAGGACCCTTGATGTGCCAGGACCATCATGCCAGTTCCGACACTTAAAGGGATAGTAATACTTCATTTTAACTTTATTTTATTTTGCAGACATTAAAAAACATGAAGCATAATATAAGCCTTATCTCTCAAACATTTATGGTTTATGAGATATTCACAAGCAAAGTTTCCCCTCCCGCCCCTTTTACCTAGTGTAAGCCATCTCTTCTCAGATGTGAATCTGGTTGTAAGACCAGACAGATAACAGAAGGGGACAATCTTCTTACAGTGAAAACAATGAAAGCCCTGCTCCCCTTGACAAGTTTTTCAGGTTTTTCCCTTATCTTAATTGAAGATTGTACCTCTCTGCAATCTACCTGGGCACCTCCCTTCTGCTCTGGCTGAGCAGTGTTACATCAGTAAAAGGGGCGGGAGGGGGCTACTTTGTCATTGAATTACTCTTGAACTACAACTCTGACATAATTGAAATAACACTCTCCAAAGTCCAAATACTATGATGATTAATTAGAGCTGTTTTTATTATGAAACATTACTATCCTTTTAAGGACCGGTGATGTTCCTTGCACTACATGGAATTCTTGTATGGCAATGTGGCTGCACGCCACTCTGCCATCCCAGAATTCAATTTGCAAGAAAAAAATCCCTTTGATTGACATGGGTTTTTTAGAGAGGACTCCAACATATTGTGAGGAAATGAGTTGGAGACCTCTCTACCATTCAAGGGTTTAAAGGCCTCCATTTAACTTTAATGTGTATTTGCTTCCTGATGCCGTTGGTTTAGCCCAGAATTGCTCTGCTTTTACTTTGTCTATATAAGGGCAATGGAGTATACCTTGCTGACCATTTATATGTAGTGTGTGAATGAGGGAGTCTGTTGTATTTCTGGAAAAAAAAGAGCCTTTTATGGAGAATGATTTAGTTTTTTTATGTAGCAATTCTGCCCCTGTGTGGCAGACACTAGATGTGCAGCCCTTAGAAACTATAATACAGTTTATTCTGTACGCTCTTAATAATATACTGTATTTAGTCAGCGTTTGAACAGGTTCCTGGTTATGGTGCGATATACAGACGGTAGCTGTGAACATCTGCATTTATAAATAATTGGTTGTAGGATGTGGGTGACACAATAAAGGGACAGCAAAGGAGCTGGTTAAAGTGGACCTGTCAGCCTAAGATAAATATATCTAAGATGATTCAAAACTGCATATAAGTTGTAGTGGCCATTTGTTTGCCGCTGTATATATATATATATATATATATATATATATATATATATATACACACAGGGCTTATAAATTTAAGTCCTTTGCTACTAGCCAGACCTGAAAAGTTACTCGCCACTTCAAGCCAAAACATACCCACCAGGGCTGAATTTCTACTCACCAGGGCTAAATTTTTACAAGCCATTCGCTAGTGGTGAGTGGAAATTTTGAGCCCTGTATATATATATATATATATATATATATATATATATATATATATATATATATATACATATATTATGACACCTGTGTGTCTGGCACACACTCACACACACACACAGGGGTGGCTGTAAAGAGGAGATATTCAGATCTCCTCCATACTGCCTGTCCTGGAGCTACAAAGGAGCGTGTTTTTGACAGCAGTCCCCCTGGCCACTCCTATCAAAATATCTGCAAGGAGTTTCCACGCTCTCACAATCCCCTGTTGGAAAAAAGACCACAGTTGTCTCTTGCCGCTCCACCAACCCAAACACTTCCTCATAAATTATACCACAAGCCAGGACCATGCGATATTCGTGAGTGAATACACCCTACACACATGCCTCACTACCGATATACATTCTCAGTCTCCAGCCATGTGTTCTCAAACTTTTACACACTGCTGCACCTATCCATTAGCCCTTCTTACCCTCACAGCCACCCTTGCACCCATACGTCCCCCCTTCTTCCTCCCTACTTCAGCAACTTTTTCTTGGACTTGCTCAGGTTCTTTACCTTTCCCCATCGCAAACCAAGTCCTTAACTCCTCTCATATGGGTGTCAATGATATCTACACAACACATAACTCTTTCAGTGCCACAGGGATATCTAATACATTGCAGATCTCTGGCGCTTAAAGGGATGTGTGTCAAAAAGAGACTAAGGTGAGTGTATGGTTGTATGTGTGTGTGTGTGTGTATGTGTGTGTGTGTGTGTATCTGCAGCTCTACACATTGTAATTTTATTCATGAACACTTTCTGCAGCTTCTAAGCCAGGCACTCATCGACACAAGCACTCTAATAATAACCACAGCTCCCCTGTTTTCTGATTGCCTGCTGATTCACATTGTGTTCACTTCAACTTTCTGGATCACAGTGGTGAGAAATGAATGTCTGCCCAAAGCTGCCCACACAGAGATGTGTGTCTAGCTATGTAGTATGTGTGCTTATGTGTGGAGAACAGTCACTAACAGTACAGAATGCTGCTTCTCTGCTAACTTTACTCAGTGAGCTCTGATTGTATCTGCTTGCCCTATAACTCCCATGATCCTCACGCATGTAACTAACAATAATCCTCTTGCCCTACAACTCCCATTATCCTAACCCATGTACCTCACAATCATCTTAATTATACAAACAAACATTTCTCTTTTCTTACCCCAACCTATATTTGCATATCACACTCAAGCGTAAACGTCCACTCATTGCCTTACACTCCCTTCGCCACATCACGTCACACTGCCCTTCATGTCACACACCTCTTTGCCAGTTCGCCCTTCATCAACAAAGAATGTACGTTAAAAAAAAGGGACACACACATCAGAGGAGAAGGGCATGACAATACAAGCATGGTGCATGCTATCTCCACTTGACCTACAACTCCCATGATCTTCAGCCATTTACCTCACAATAATGGTCATCTTACCAACAAACATTTTCTGTATTGTATTACCATTACCTATATTGCCACATCACCCACATAAGCCAAGTAATACTTTTATATTATGAGTTAAAACACAGTATAACACTCAATACAGTTATTTAAATATACTTAATTCACATTAAACATACACACGGAAAACACTGTGTCCAATTTGCAAATATATATATATATATATATATATATATATATATATATATTCTGTAGTCAGACAAACGGCACTCACAGGATCTTTTTTTTGTGGATGCAGTTATAGTTACATTTATTGAATTGACAGAACTGTGTGTATCATTTTCTCTATTTAACAAGCGCCCAGGTCACTTGTCTATTTACACAGAGAGTGCATCCCAACACCAAGGAACTTGTGTGTTAACTAGTGTAAAAGCCCTTGTACACGGCCCAAGGTCCAGATGATGTTAACCCTTTGAGTGCCAGAGGGGTATGCAACGCATTGCTTTGCAATGCGTTGTGTACATCTCTGGCGCTCAAAGGTTTAAGAGGCCGGTCCTGCTCTGAATCCTGCTGCCGACGCAGTCATGCACTGCAGAGATTGGCCGAAAGCACAGAATGCTCCCAGCACAGAACTCCCAGCATTCTGTGTGTTCGGGCAGTCTCTACTGCGCATGACGGCTTCTGACAAACATCCTACCGAATTATTATATAGGATATATATATATTTTTTTTTTTGGGGGGGGGATTAACTTTTAATTGTGGGTGACAGTGTGACAGGTTATGCTAATTAATTTCTGTGCTGGGCCAGAAACATTACTATCCCTTTTCAGAATCATTCAATATTTTGCATATCCCTTTGGTCCTTAAGGTGTTAAACAAGCTTCAGAGGAGCTGGTGTAACTTTTAGGCCATTTTTCTGTGTGTGCTACTATCACGGTTCCCGTGATCTCTCTGTCACTCTCACTTGTACTGCTTCCTTATTGTTTGAGCTTGTTTGGCCCGCCCCTGCTGACCTTTTTATTCTGGCCATTGGCACCTGTCAGGTGCCCTTTCATGGTGTTCCAGAGCCGGTGTTGCTGTTGCTGTGTTCCAGTGTTCCTGATCTCCTGTGTACCAAATTGGCCTGTACTGACTACGCTCCTGTGTTCTTGTCCCGTGATCTGACCCGGCCTGGCTGACGTTCCTGCTCATTGCTGATCTGGCTTGTCTGTGAATCTCCTCCATGATCTGACCCGGCCTGGCTGTCGTTCCTGCTCGTTGCGGATCTGGCTTGTCTGCGAATCTCCTCCGTGATCTGACCCGGCCTGGCTGACTTCCTGCTCCGTGACCTGTTTGGCTTTCTACTGTTCCAGTCTACAGCTCCTGTTGTCGCCTCGGCGACATTCTGATCGCTGCAGCGTGTGTGTCTGAGCCATTCGAGATTGCTGCATTAACTTCTGCTGAGCCGTGTCTCCTGAGCTGAGCCTTCCGTTTCTCTGGTGCATTGTACTAAGTATAGCTGAGTCTCCTTGGCACTTGCTGTGCTATTTCGCTACTCATTGAACCTCCGATCACTGGTAGCGCTTACTCCTACCTCGCTGCTACTGTTAACCCTTGCTGAGCCGTTACCTTACACACTGCTTCTGCTGAGTCGGCCGCGTTGTGGGCCTCGGATGTCGGCAGCTCAGTTGTCATCTACAGAGCAGTAGTTCTCCGTTAACGCGCCCGTGGGAGGCGCTATTGGCTCAAGCAGTAGCAGCAACAGGTGGTCTCCGTTATACGCCCGTGGGGGCTATTGGCTCAAGAGATCCCGATACTGCTGGTCTCCAGTATATGCCCGTGGGGGCGATTGACTCAAGCTATCACGATACTGTTGGTCTCCGTTACAGGCCCAAGGGGCTATTTGGCTCACGCTCTTGCAGTACAGCATCCTCCGTTATACGCCCGTGGGGGCTATTGGCTCAAGCAGTCCCAATACTGTTGGTCTCCGTTACGCCCGTGGGGGCTATCTACCAACTACCCTGCAGCTTCAGTCTCTGATTCAGCTCTATTCAGCAGCTCTCTACATATATGGACTTAAGGTGTGTGATCTAGCACCTATAGCTGCCTCTTATCACCTGGGGCGTGCCTAACACCACATTTGAGACTGATGAGTCTTTGTACTTAACTATTCATTGCCAGTCGCTGTTTTTAGCCTGTTCTGTGACAGCATATGTATTTTCCCTGTTTCTGTATCCTGGTCCTGAGAAGGCCTATGTAGCCTATATTCTGCGATTCACAGTACTGCCTGTAGAGGGCAATCTTTTTATTGTTTTTTTCTTTCTAATAAAACTGTGTTTTATTTTAATCCTCTGTCTGAGTGTCTGAAAAACCGTTACAGCTACATGGCAAATGTAAGAGACATTCTGGCATTAAAGTCTTAACAACAATGAAGTGTGTGCACCTGTATGTACTACAGTGATTATACCCTGTAGCACATAGCCGAGTGTAGCCACAGGTTTTGAAACCTAACACCAGTGGAAGTGTACTGGCAGATCTCTGCATTCACCCCACTGTGCTATGAATGACTCTAGACAGACCTCACACACTGGGGGCATTCCTAATAGTCAAAGCTCCAGTAGAGCTCTGCTCCAGTATACAAACACGGCACTCCACAAAGGATGAAAGGTATCAAATATTTATTAAAATGAGTGCTTGTGACATTTCAGTGTCTACAGGGCTGCTTTCCTACAGTGTCACTTTCATCAGGGATCAAACTCTGCCTGGCCCAAACATTTAACCCCTTGAGGACAGGAAGCACATTGCTTTACAATGTATTACACACCCCTCTGGTTGTTTTCAAAGGTTTAAAGAACTTACACACCAACTAATCTGGCCCCATCTTGTACCACATAGCCAACTACAAAGGGGAGCCTCTACTGGAACATAGGGAATGAGTTACACAAGACAATGGTGATAACGAGTTCACTTCCAGTGGAATATAAATGTAAAAACAATGTGCATGAGTGTATAACATACCATGTATTTTGCAATCAGCCTTCATTCTTAGTATTCCTTAAGAAAATATCTAGTTGTCTTGAAAGCTTGCATCCTAGAGCCCCTTAGTTACCCAATAAAGGTATCACCATTACTCTACCACACCTCATATATATATCACTCTATCCTGACCTCAGACACCCCCCACTGCATATGAGATATTCTGTGACTCATGAAATGTGTCAGCTTTACTTTGAAGCAAAAAAAAACAAAACATGGTAGTTGCAGTTGGAAGAGTCTGCGGTCCATTAGCCCTGCTAGGGTATCCTATTGAAACGTTGAGCTGTATTTGCCAACCATCAAAAGGGCAAATCAGAATGTCTCCTGCATTGAAAGGGGCGACATTCTGATGTTGCCCACTTAAGGAGTTGCTCCCATGTTAGATGCACAGACACAGGAACAGCCCTGCACAGACAATTTATTCTATAGCCTTGTCTTCTGACTTTCCTTCACTTTATTTTCTAATTATGAAACTACGACATCAGAATTAGAAAGTAAAGTGAAGGAAAGCTGAAAGACAGCAAGCGCCAAGTACCTGTATAATGCAGGGTTGTTCCTGTGGCTGATGGGCAGAATGTACAAGGCAACAGAATAAATTGACAGTGCATCTACATCGCAGGGCAGCCGAAGACAGCAGGTGCTAAGTGTCTATATTATGCAGGGCTGTTCCTGTGTCTGTGCGTCTAACATGGCAGAGCAACCCCTTAAGCAGGCGACATCAGAATGTCGCCCTTTGGATGTGTGGTGACATTCTGATGTCGCCCTTTTGATGGTCACCAAATTTAGGGAGATGTTTCAATAGTAAACCCCCTGCTAGTAACTCTCATATCCACCTCCATGGTCATAACTTCCAGGACTGACTGAACATGTTATCTCTTGAACCAAGGCTAACATTCATAGTGGCTATTTAGAATTATATAGACATAGTAAGGTAAGTGGAGGATTATATGAGGAACTGCTAGTGTCTCTTTAATTGTTTAACCTACTTTTATCCTTTGAGAAGCAGAGGGATACACAACATATTGAGAAGCAATGTGTAGGAAATCCCTCTGGTACTCCAAGAATAAAATCTAAAAGTACTTGGAGTTTTCATTCATAGCTAGTGAATTAGCAATGATTTTTCATGGCAGTTTGTTGACTCAAATATGAGATGTACCATGCAAAAGTCTCCCAAAGTGGAGCAATTCTGGAGCACACAAAATGTACCATAGGGAAAAAGAGTAACATAGTAATATAGTTGATGAGGCTGAAAAAAAGACATGCCTCCATCAAGTCCAGCCCATGCCAAATCACCCCAGTTGAACCAGAGGAAGGCAAAAAAAAAAATCATTGAAGCCATATCTAATTAATCTCCAAGTGGGTACAAAAAAATTCCTTCCTGATTCTAAATGGCAGTCAGATAGATCCCTGGATCAACAACTTATCTGCTTTGAAGCCAACTGTCATAATTCTCAATATTTTTCTGTGGTAGATAGGCATCCATTACTTTTTTGAAAGCAGTTACAATATCTGCAAGCACAGCATCCATAGCTTTACCAGTCTTACTGTAAAAAAAACCCTGCTTTAGTCTTATTCGAAAGCTCCTTTCCTCTAGTCTTAATGGATGACCTCTCGGTCATAACTCAGCTCTTTGTGTAAATAATTAATTGAAGAGTTCTTTGTATTGATCTTGAAAATATATGTAAATGGTAATCATATCACCCCTCTTCTCTAATGTGAACAAACCCAGTACATCAAGTCTCTCTTTATAACTCAGATCCTCCAATCCCTTGCCTAAATTTTCATTGATTTAAATGGGGATTTTTAACCCCTCGAATGCTAGCTAGAAAAGTCTCAAACACATTGAGAAGTGATATGTTGGAGACTTCTCTAGCGTTTAAGAAGTTAAAAGATACATTAAAATCAATGTACATTTTTATATGTCTCCTATGAAATGCTTGGTTTGACTCATGTTGCCTTTATACACATGGATCAGTATTCTGTAAGCTAAAGAAATGCAATTATGGAGCAAATCAAGTAACTATTCACAAAATGTTCCATCTATTTAAATGGGGCTTTTAAAGGGATAGTAATGTTTCATAATAAAAGCAGCTCTAATTAATCATCATAGTATTTGGACTTTGGAGAGTGTTATTTCAATACTGTCAGAGTTATAGTTCAAGAGTAATTAAATGACAAAGTATCCCCCTCCCGCCCCTTTTACTGATGTCACACTGTTCAGCCAGATCAGAAGGGAGGTGTCCAGTTAGACTGCAGAGAGGGACAATCTTCAATTAAGATAAGGGAAAAAGCTGAAAAGCTTGTCAAGGGGGGCAGGGCTTTCATTGTTCTTATAGGAAGAATATTGTCCCCTTCTGTTATCTGTCTGGTCTATGGACTGCATTCCACATCTGAGAAGAGATGGCTTACACTAGATAAAAGGGGCGGGAGGGGGAAACTTTGCTTGTGAATATCTCTCAAACCATAAAGGTTTGAGAGATAAGACTTATATCGTTCTTCATGTTTTTTTAATGCCTACAAAATAAAATAAAGATAAAATGAAGTATTACTATCCCTTTAACTCTTAAATTATTTAAAGGTCTCCAATGCATTGCTCCACATTGAGTTAGAGCAGGCATCTCCAACCATTTCTTTAATGGGAACTACTTTTATTTGATGTAAACTTGTGCACGGGAAAGAAATTCAGTAAAATTTGATTTCGGACAAATTTTTTTATTCCCATTCGGAGGATCTTCATTTTGGGCCGGACCTGTTCGACTAGGATGAAATTCAGCAATAGTCCGAATTATTTAGCCGAATTTAAAAAACTTTAAAAAATGCAATAAAAACACTCCCTTGCAGCGGCAATAAGGCACTAATGCTGCCTGCCTGCCTACACAACTGTCAGACTGGCTGTGTCACTCTGAAAATTATTAACACAAATTCCTAATATGTTTATTTTGCACAGGAACACAAATGTCTTTCCCTTGCAGTGGCAATAAGGCATTAATGCTGGCTGCCTGCCTATGCCTAATGCTACCTGCCTGCCTACACAACAGCTGGACAGTGGACAGCGATACTCTCTATCTCCTGCCTTCTTCTCTCTCTGAGCACCTCCAACAACGGACTAACAGGAAATGCAGGCTGCCTGGGTGTCTGTGTTGTTAGTCCAGCCCTCATCATGAATCCAAGAAGCTAACTGGACTAGAGACAGGGCGGGAAAGTAGAGCACGAAACTAAGCTAACTGGGCTAGAAACAGGGCGGACCAGGTCTGTTCGGATTTTTTAATGAATGGTCTTTTCCTTTTCGACCGGCCCAAATGATGCCGAATGACCCTTATTCATCCGAATTCTGAATTTGGACGAACCGATTCGCACAAGTCTAATTTGAAGTGACATGTACTGAGCTACTCTAAAACATATAATGAAAATATAAGAATGTATAACTGAAAATATTAAACCATCTCCAAAGCTGCTCCTGCTTTCCTTCCCACACCTTCCAATAACAAAATGCTGGCCAGAAACAAGTGACCTTAACCCCTTAATGACCAGTGGTCCAGGGAAGTTAACTTCCCTTAAGGACCACTTTGATCGTTGTTGGCGCATGGGTACACTGGACCTGTGATGTGTACTGGCACGCCAAACTGGGGCCTGAGAGAGACCGCTCCAGTCTTGGAGTGGTCGATTTCAGACCTCGTTTTTATTTACAGCGCTCCCGCAGGAACACTGTAAGTAAAAAATATGTGACGTGCAAGGACTATCACCGGTCCTTAAGGAAAAAACCGTTGATTGTCCTGGCACGTCACAGGGTCGTTAAGGGGTTAACAGCTCAAAGTGATAGAAATCTGCTTCAAGAAGTATAATTTTTAGCGGAAGAAATCCACATTAACTATAGAAGACACAACCGATGGCTCTCCAGCTAGACAGTTTTTCTGATTCATAGTGCCTTCCCATCCTTAACAACAATATCCCATATTACTATGCATGTTTAAAGTTATTAGAGTGATTTACTAAAACATTTAATGAATAAAATAAAGCTGGTTTTGTTTCAATGGTTGAGGGAATATGGAGTCACACTGTGTCTCTTACCCACTTTGGAAATTTCCCAAAATATTTACTGTGTAAGTAGTCTTTACAAAGCATGCAGACTAATCAGCTATTAGAGCAGTGTGGTAGGAAAACCATGAACCTGCTGTTAGGCACTCTGTCTGCATCACTATCATATCTCTGATTGGCCACTTCTGTGTACCGCACATGAAGCTGTGCCCAGACTGAAATCTTCTCCCTAACTGGCTGGAGACAACCACTAAACCTGTCTCTGGCAGGCCAGACAGCTTGACACCTGATTGGACTGGTGAGAGCTATTGTTTGGTAGCTGAAGAGCTATCAGTAGCACTCAAAGGGTTGAAGTGGACCTGTCATCTTGAATTCCAAATCTGTATGTCTGAAAATATCATTAACCCATTGTGTGCCAGAGGGGTATGCAACGCAATGAGTTGTGCACCCCTCGGACACTCCGAGGGTTAAAACTTCCTTTGTATCATGTTAGACATCAGACCAGCAGGTACCTAATTTAGGAGGCATTTATATGTCTTTATGGGGAGCTCTGGTTGTTGTACTATAAGCTAATGTACACTAAAGAAGCTTTTCAGTGCAGTTTTATATGCTAATTAAAGGTAACACCTCTTAATAGTAACCCCCCCAACACGCATACTTATTACGGTCAGAAAAATAAACCCTGATTCTAAAAAAATGGTTGTAGGGTAGTGTACACCCAATGCTTGTAGATATTTCTTTCAAAAGTGATTAACCCTTTGAGTGCCACCTCTGTGGCATTCAGAGGGTTAAAAGTAACTTGCCATTTTCTGATATCGTGAATTCAAAATGTTTTGCCACTAATGCTGTTTCAGCATATGTAAAGCTGAGTGTTGCATACAAAGTATTACAAATAGAGAGAGGAACTTAACCATTTGAGTGCCAGAGGGGTGCACAACACATTGTAGTGCTTAAAGATTTGAGCTAAATGCAAAAAACCCTATCTCTCAAACCGCTATGGTTTGAGATATATTCCTATTCAAAGTTCCCCCTCCCTCCCCTTTCCCTGATGTCAGCACTGTGCTGACTGCAAGGGAATCCTGTCTGGAGACCAACTGGCAGCTCTGCAGCAGAACCACAATCGCATTATTTAAAAAGAAAGAATTAATTGAAAAGGTCTACAAAGTGTGCCTGGTTTGCAAGCACACTTTGTAGACCATTCCAATGAAGTAATTTGTTTTAAATAATGCGATTGCGGCTCTGCTGCAGAGCCTCCTTGTGTCAGCCAACACAGATCTCCTGCTGTCAGCTTTACAGCTTTACAGCTGACAGCCAGAAACGTCAAACTTTAACAGGGAATTTCTCTCAAACCATAGTGGTTTGAGAGATAGAGTTTTTTGCGTTTCACTCAAGTTTTTAAGCACTACAAAATGATAACTATTTGTTCTGGGACATTACTAACATCTTAAGCTAAATTAAATGTCCTTTTTTTTCTCAGACAAGGAAAAGCAAAAGAGCATTCAGTTCATGTCAATCAGATGTTGAAGTTTGACTACTAGACTAGCATTCTCTCCCACACAGACAGACAGACACAGACTGAGTTCTCAAACACATATACCTGATTACTAAGCAGATGCTGTAGCTCAGCAACACAGAATGGTTACAATTAAGTAGTAGCCAATAACCCTTAACCTCACATAGTTACACCCAGGTGTTAACCCTGAAACAGGTTTTCTCTTGGTGGGATGCCCTACATTCCTTGAGTAAGAGAAAAACATTTATTGGTAAGTATAAAATTCCCCCTTTTGCCTTGAGTGTACTGAGGGATGCAAGGACCATGGGGCTGTCCCAAAGCAGTCCCAAAAGCACAGGAAGGGAGAGAAAATGAATGAACAACGGCCTGCAAATATCTGTGACCAACATTTGCACCTTGCATACCTCCCAACATTTCAAATGTCCAAAGAGGGACACTTTTGTTTTAAGTGGTGTTATTGGGGGTGTGGCTGATGGGCGGGACTTTGCTAAGAATGTTTTGGTTATTTCATTACCTATTGACACCTCTTTGTGTAACTGAGTAAATCATACAGGGCAAGACCAAGTAATTTTTTTTACACAAACTAATTTATAAACACATATACTGAAGCTTAATCAGACATTAATGTGAGTTTTCTTGCTGTGGAGCTATGTGATACACTTATATACATACCACACAGTCTGCTCTACTAAAAAGAGGGACATTAGGGTGGGAAAGAGGGACAGAGGGATTTGGGTCTCAAAGAGGGACTGTCCCTCCTAAAGAGGGACACTTGGATGATATGATCTTGGAATGAAAAAACATTAGCCTTGTGAAAGTTTAAATATTTCAAAGTAACTGTCTTGCTGATCATCAGAATCTCTGTATTAAAAATCTTTGAAGTACTCAGTGAACATGCTAAATGGCCTGTAAGAGGTCTGGAATATACTAGAAAAAAAGGTAATCCTGTCTGATAGTCCATTTGAGCTGTGCATCAGTCATGGGTTTAGATGCAATTCCTCAGGTTTATTAAGTGGATTTGGACACAATGAGGTAAGACTCAACTCTTGAATGATGTATAAAGAAGAATCCCTTTGGTTGAGAATCAAGTACAACAACTGTGCCTTTATAAAAGTAGGGAGTTCTCTGTGCTGAAGAAATAGCAGTAAGGAAAACTTATCTTATATGTCATATATCTGAGAAAAAATTAAGATAGAGGGTTGAAGGGAGATGTCTGATGTACTTCATGTACCTGGCTTAAACCCAATGAGAGGTAGCACCCCAAAATACCTTGAAGAAAAATCCTAAAGTTAGGAAATACCACAATCCTTGTCTGCAATAAAACTGATAATACCGAAAGTTGGACCTTAAGTGAGCTCACTTTTAAACATGGCTCTTGCTGATCACAAAACAAAGTAAATACTCCAAGTCTGATGATAATGTTTGGAAGACAAAGTCAAGACACTGACTTATTTTGCTGTGTGTGTATCAGGATTTCATCCTCAAGTTCCACACTATTAAGATGAGGTTGGATGCATAGGGATGTTGCACTGGACCTTGAGGAAGAGGGCCCATCACCAGAGGGAGGCACCAAGGTACCTTTACGAACATGTCCAGTAAATGGTGAAATCAAGCTCATCTTGACCAAAACAAAGAGTAAAGCTTGAACTCGTTCACTCTTGATCTTGATGATTACTCTGGAAAGCATGGCAATCAGAATTAAAGGTATACTATGGTGTATTGCCATGGTATTGCCAAGGCATCCACCACCACTTCCTGTGGATCTCTCAGCTTTGCATAAAACACTGCTTCTGGGCTGTAAATGGCCAAGAGAGCTGAAACGTGATCCTCTACCCAATGTAGGAATTTGTTGTACTTCTGTCCAAGCAGAAGTGCCCTCTCAATGGCTGATGTAAGCCACTGCCCTGGAGCTTTCAAACTGTATTTGAACTGGAACAATCTTCAAGAGTGTTGTCCAAGTGGTGATTATTAACTGTGCAGTTGCATGTATATTGCAGTGAGGGAACAACGCCAACTCCCAAATATGGTTCGGCCCACAAGGCACTCCCAGAAGAGGAGAGCAGAGCAGGAGACAAGACAGAGAATGTAAAATAGCAGATTGTTATACCATTCCTACCAGATGAGAACTCAAACAGCACAGGGAAATATATATAGTAAAGAAAATACCCACTACTGTGTAATATGCCCTGCTCGGCCTGGAAAAGCACAGAAGCAGCGTAGGGAGTAAGAGCCAAAATTAGCGCAACCCTCATAATCCCATGTGACTGGCCAAGAATTGGAGCAGGGGAACCTAATAGAAAAAGCTTCCAGCAGTGAGCAAACTCAGAATCTGATTAAAAGAATACACTGTGAGTAGAGAATGTGACATATTCTTGCAGACAACTGTATATTGTGAGGAAAAAGAGCTGAATATAGCCTAGCACATGCATTATGCTGAGTTAAACACTGTAAGCAGAACATATACTATGTTCAAATGTGCACTGTGAGGTAAAAAAGCTTGCTGAATAATGCAAACCACTACCCATACACTTATGCACTTATGCAGAATAAAGCAGTATGTGTATATACCATTTTTTTGTTTTGTTTTATTAGGATGTAAAGGACAAAAAAAAGTTTAGTATACACAACCTTGATCCTCAAAGGGGATTCATAAGTATAAGCATTCACTGCCCCCCAGTGGACCATATAATGGATAAAAGGAGCTAGAAGGCCTCCCAAGTCCAAATAAGTGAGAAGGTTGTTAGGGCAGCTCCAGGCCTCCACACTGCAATTCTAATGGGAAAGAGAGCTCATGCACATGGGAGTTTTGGTCCTCAGCCCCCCATTCACAACGGAACTGAGGAGGACATGAGAATAGGACTGTACAGTCCAACAGAGGTCCTGCTGCAATGCCAGACACTCACTTCTTTGCCAGTAGGAGAAATAAAGTACACTAAAATTATTTCCATACAGGTAAATAACCCTGTTATCCCTGTTACCTCCTGAAGAAATTGACTTGGAAATGTTTTGTGGAGGATTATATAGGACAGGAAGAGGGGGGAGTTTCAGTTCTGAGTACCCTGCTTCCTGAGAGAGAACTCTATGCTACATGGCCCTTGCATCCCTCAAGAGACAACAGAAATATGTTTATCCTGTCTCTTCTCATCTTATCTTAGAGCAGCACAGCTAAGGGAAAGCTGGTTAAACACATGTATTTTCATCTGTCAGACAGAATATAAACAAATTTAAGGCTGTTTGAAGAATGTGCACAGGCTGTTGTTTGTCAATGCATCACTGGTGCAAGGGAAGAAAAATATGGACCCATTCCTCAGTGTACCCAGTTGTTAAACTGGAAAAGGCACATACATTGGCATACTGCACTGCTGTTTCTGGGCATCTTAGGTCATGGAAAAATCCCTTTAAATTTTAACACTTTTTCATCCAGTCTTCTTCTTTTCATTCATCTAATACTAAACCATTATTAGGATTAACCATCTGAGTTCCACAGGGATGTGAAAATTATGGATTTCCTTTGAAAATCAAAAGCAGATTGCTGTTCTGGACACCACGGGGAGATGGGGGTAGGGGTGGGCGGACTGTCGTGGTGTGGGACCTTGACAAACTGCATCCACCCTGGTAGGGGAGAGATCATCATCATTTACTGCACATGCTGCAGCAACCATTGCTGCAGTCAGTTTTTGTACTACCACTTTACTCCCACATCCCTGCACTGCGCCACCTTTCACCTCCCGCTTGTGCATTTGCTAGACATTACTCAACTACTGTGTGTATTTTTACTCTCTACAGTACACAACTGATGGAGTGTGATGTCTTGTCTTGGCCCTCAACAAAATTCTCAATGTCGTCTGCTGTCTATCAAGTCTGCCTCAGTCAGAGAGCTCACAACAGGCTCCCAGTCAGCTGTCTATTTATTTGTTTAATTAGTTTTTTTTTAATAATTTTTTTTTTAAGTTGTCCACCCTATCTTATCACAGTTAGTTCAAAAAATGTATATATATAACTAAAAAACAAAATCAACAACTTCTTTCCCCAGACTTCCCCAGCACATAGACAATAAAAGCAAAATCAGCAAGTAATTGGGACTCCGGCTGCCTGTGTCTCCCTCCTCCCTTCTTATCCCCTAGAGTACCCCCAGACTCCCCTAATACAGAGAACAAATGTTCTACCTAAATGACTCCCTAAACTAAGCTTCAATTCCCCTTTATTTGCCTATCTCCTCTAGCTAAAAAACATGCTGCTCTCTCCTCTCACAAACACAGAATGACATGCTGTGAGAGCCTGACAGCCTTTTATATGGCTGTAGAAAACTAGAGAAAACTTTCTTGTGGTGGAGAAAAATTTTTCTACCCATTGATTTCAATGCAATGAGCTAGGAGAAAAAAGCGGGAAAACAGCACTTTTTGAGTGAAATTTTTCAGAAAGTGCCATTTTTCACCAACTTTAGTTTGAGGCAAAAGTTTTTTATTTCCTATGGTGCAGTTAGTTTGCTCCATAATTGCACAATTTCCTTTATCCTCACTGGTCCCATGTGTTATCAATAATGTGGACCTGTTACCTACACAGAATTTTGTCTCTTGAAATGTATTTTATACCAGGGGAGAGATGCACTAAGGTGTTATAAAGAGGTGATAAAGTGGTGAATACTTTGCAAGTGATGACTTCTATGATGCACTAAGAGTTCTCCAACTTGGTCCTATAGAGCAGTAGCCTATTGAAACATCGCCATCTACTGGGCGACCGTAAATATAGCAAGTTAAAAATGCAGACCTCTCTGGCACTCAGTGGGTTAAGGCACAGATGGAGACATGTGTACATTGAATGTCGCACTCTATTTGTCAGCCATTTATCAAGCGACATCAGAATGCTGATATGTCGATTGGCTCGACATTCTGGTGTTTTTTTTTTTTAATTCTTGACACATTTTTAACTCGTTATATCGTCAGGTCGCCCAGTAGATGGCGACAGTTCAATAGTGAACCCTGTAGAGCTGCAAAATTAATTATTCATATGTCCAGAAAATCACCTCTGTCCACCTTCTTAGGCTGCTACTCCACTAGAGGAGTGTAATAAATTGATAAAGAGGAATAATCAAGCAAATGCTCTCAAGATAAAATCTCTCACTAAGGTCAGGATTTGGAGAGGTGATAGGTCCTCTTTAACCCCTTTCCATCCACTGACGTGCCAGGACCATCACAGCTGTCCGGCACTTAAGGACCAGTGACAGTCCTGGCACGTCACGTACTTTCCTGCAGGAATGCTGTGAGTTATAGCTGGGACTGAAATTGATCGCTCCAAGACTGGAGTGATCACTATCAGTCCCCCATTCGGCGTGCCGGCACACGTGATCAAGTCACGTGGGCCGACACGTCAAAGTTTTCAATCTGGTCCTTAAAGGACCACACACCCCAGGACTGCTGGTGCTTAAGGGGTTAAAATATAAAGACAAAAAGGCACATCTCAGAAAAAATAATAGCAAAAACAAAATAACAGCAAAAACAAAACAAAAAAATAAGATATGTTTAATTTTTCATTACTAGCCAGAACTATTTTTAAAGTAAGAGATCCACTCTAATATACTCTTAATTTCATGAGAGGAACAAGAATGAATTGGCTTGATAACCATTGCTGTCAACTGTACATCTGAATTGTTTAAAGATTAACAGTAGATAAATGAGAAGTTTGATTTTACCTCTTAAAGTGATAGTAATACTATTTCTTGTATTTTGTGGGCATTAAAAAATCATTAAGAACGATATAAGTTTTATCTCTCAAACCTTTATGGTTAGAGAGATATTCACAAGCAATGTTTCCCCTCACTGACGTCAGCACACTAGCTGACAGATATGGAATCTGGTCTGCAGACCAACAAGCGGCTCTTCAGCAGAGCCGAAATCACAAAATATTAAAATAACTACTTCACTGGAATGGTGTACAAAGTGTGCTTGGTTTGCAAGCACACTTTGTAGACCGTTCCAATGAAGTAGTTATTTTTAGATCATGTGATCTCGGCTCTGCTGAAGAGCCTCTGACTGGTCTGTGAACCGGATTCCAAATCTGACAGCTAGATGGCAGGCTTGACTGTTTTGGTCAGTGAAGGGGAAACTTTGCTTGGGAATATCTCTTAAATCATAAAGGTTTGAGAGATAAAACATATAGTTCTTAATAATTTTTTAATGCCTACAAAATATAGTAAACTTAAAATGAAGTATTACTATCACTTTAAAAATGTTATAACATAGTCCCCATCTATAAAAAAAACAATTACCTGGTATAGGTACCAGTTATGGTTTTGCTTAATTATGTAGGACTAAATTACTGCAAATAAGTAGTATTTAAATGCATTTGGTAGTGACACTTTTTATCCCTTGGTTGTCAAAGAGAGCTCTCAAAAACATTATGAAATCAATGCATTTGATACCTCTCTGCATTTAAAGGAGCAGTTTCTATGAAAACATATAGAGCTTTTCATGCTGAATAAAATAAAATGGCACTCTAACTGCTGTCAGATGTTTTATTTAAAATTTATAATGGTTCAAATAATCAGGAAGTGAATTTAATGTGCTTTACTTCCTGATAGTTCTAACGGACAGGATGTGATTCAGCAGTTTCTATCACATAGTATGGAGAACTGTATGTCACTGACTTTCTTCTCCATTAGAATGTAACAGAAAAACTAATTAGAATTTGACCAGTAGAGGGGACTGCTGATGTAAAAAAGCATGGGTTTAAACTGTAATAACTCTTGAAATATGAATCTCTCAGCAGTGGGAGTACCCTTATTTTACTCAACAGGAAAATCCCTACAATATATATTTTTTCATAAAATAAATTTACTGCTTCTTTAAGGGGTTAAAGATTTTATTTGTTTGTTTGTTCTACACATATGTACATTGAAGAAAAGAGGTTCTGCCATGAGAACAAATACCATAAGGCATTTTAAATAGAGATGTTTGATTGATGTTTTGAGGTGTATTCCAGAACTATAGATCAACTTTGCAATGTTGGGTATTTTTGTATCACTTACATTTATGTACTAAGAACTGGAGTAATTCTGGAAGAAATCAGCTGTATCACAGAGGACAAGTAGCAGTTTTCAAAAGTCCTGTTGATTTAAGTGGGTCTTTTAGCCCCATGAGTACTAGAGAGGTATCCAACACATTGCTTTGCAATGCATTGGAAAGCTTTCTAGCATTCAAGAGATTAAAATACCTGTTTAAATCAATGGCAGTGTTTATTCGCATGATGCTCTTAGTTTACACCAGAATTGATCCAGTTCTTCTTAATACATCAGCCTCAGTGTTTTCTGAAAATGCATCCTCATGGCCGCCATTAAGGGCGGACAGGGTCAGCTGTTGTCCTGGGTCAGAGCAAGAAAAGGGGCCTAGGAGGGAATGAAAGCCATAATTTGAATGGTGCATAATGTAACACAAATAGGCAGACTTTCATAGAAGCTGAGGAGAGGTCTGCTGCCTATGAACTATATGTAGCACTGAATTATAGCAGCTGAACTGGACCTGACCATATACTGCCTCTGGATTTGCTGGCAGGAGACATGTCCCGCACCACCATCCAGCCAATCCAAAGGCAGCATGATGTGTGCCACAACTCTTTTAGTATAGCTCTCCTCAAGTACCTCGAGACCAGCATTAACACAATGTCAAAAAGTAGGGTCCGTGGCTGTGGCTTCTATGTAAGGCCTGGTAGTTGTGCTAGATTGGGCACTGAGGTAATGCTGATTTTTTATGTACTTTATAGCATGTTTATTAGAGCTGCTTGTTAGACACTTCCTCCCCTATTGCCTCTCCCCTTTCCTGCCTCTTTGTGTCCCTTTGTCGCTTACCGCCTTCCCCAGTTGCCTCTTACTACTCCCCTATTTGCCTCTTACTCTTCAACCCACTTGCCTCTTACTGCCCCCTTTGCTTATTATTACTCCTCCATTTGCCTTTCTCTGCTCCCTCTTTTGTCCATTACAGCCCACAGTGTCTCTTACTGCTCAGCCCTTGCCTTTTTGTTCCCTACCCAGTCTGTTCGCCCTCTGCCTGTTTTACCTTTCTAAATCTCTCTACTGTTTTTCAACAAAGCACAGGAAGGGAGTATATTTGAAAAGAGTAGAAATGTTTGGACAAGAGGCCATAGTCTAAAACTATAGGGTCAGAGGCTTAAATGTAGTGTAAGAAAGTTTTACTTCATTAAGTGGATGATAGTAGATAAGTGGAACAGCCTTCCAGCAGACATTGTAATTGTTAAGTGAGGGAATTTAAAGGGATAGTAACACTTCGTTTTAACTTTATTTTATTTTGTAGGCATTAAAAAAACATGAAGAATGATATAAGTCTTATCTCTCAAACCTTTATGGTTTATGAGATATTCACAAGCAAAGTTCCCCTCCCCGCCCCTTTTACCTAGTGTAAGCCATCTCTTCTCAGATGTGAGTCTGGTTGTATGACAGTACAGATAACAGAAGGGGACAATTTTCTTTGTATGAAAACAATGAAAGCCCTTCCCCCCTTGACAAGGTTTTCAGCTTTTTCCATTATCTTAACTGAAGATTGTCCCTCTCTGCAGTCTACCTGGGCATCTCCCTTCTGATCTGGTTGAACAGGGGGGGGGACTTTGTTTGTGAATATCTCTTAAACCATAAAGGTTTGAGAGATAAGACTTATATCATTCTTCATGTTTTTTTAATGCCTACAAAATAAAATAAAGTTAAAATGAAGTATTACTATCCCTTTAAGCATTCATGGGATAGGCATAAGGTTATGCTGAACATAATACAAGATGTGTGTGTGTTTGTGGGGGGAGGTGCTGCTAGTCACAGTTGTCCTGGAGCCATGATATTTGATGGCTTCCTGCACCCTCATACAGTATATCTGAAAAAAAAATCACTTAATAACTTATGTCTGCATCTTGTCCTTTTTATCCAGTGTCTTCATGCTGGGCAGGTTGTGTGGAAGTGGATTCCGAAACGGAGGCCGTGGTAGGTGAAGAATTTAAAATCCGATGCATCTCTTGTAAAAAACGAGGAGAGACCAAAGCAGTCACCTTCGTAGAGTGGTTCTTCAGACCAGAGGGGGAAGAGACATTTAATAAGGTGAAGGTTTGCTTCTTCTTTTTTTTTTTTTTTTCAAATAACAGATGTTTTGTCATTCAAATAAATGGGTTAGTCTATTGAAAGCAGGGAAGTTTAAAGAACCCCTGAATTGTATATAAATGTAAATACGTATATTATAATATGTTTGTATGTATTTATATTTATGCATGTATTTCTGTGTATATATATATATATATATATATATATATATATATATATATATACAGTAGGGTTAAAACAATATTTTATATATCACTTAATAATGGATCCATATTTATTACTTAGTCCCATTTCCACTGGATAATCTGACTTTGACCAGGTCCCTATCTAATTCTTTGTCACGTTTAGTTATTAACAGATTTTTATGCTGACATGTATTAGTGCAGAACATCAGAATTGGCCGCAAAGATTATTTTGCAGCTCTGTAAATACTCCACTTCATTTAGGGACAATTTAAAGCATTACTGTGCCCGACATTCTCCAGGGGCCTTCAGTTACATAGGGCCTTGCCTTCGGTTCCCAAGAGTCCCAGTTTTTCTAGAAAGGAATGGGTGAAACAATGCATTGGGTGCTCCTTTTACACTGAAAGGGTTAATGCATGAACGTACCCACCATTCTCCAAGGGCCTATTCCTTTCTGTAAAACTGGCACTGCTGGGAACCCAAGGAGAGGCACTCTGTAACTGGAGGTGAGTGTCTAGGGTCCACTTGGACCCCTCACACAGGCTCTGGATGAAGTAAAGAACGTGAATTCACCTGTGCAGCTCTGTTCTCCACTCCATTTCCTGTAGTCAAGCTGTCATGTGAAAGAGCAGTTCCCCATTCTTCCTTTTTCCCCCATGGCTGCACCGAGATGACCTCAGTGCAACCCAGAAGTGGTATGAGAGCCCGAGAACTGTTCCACCATTATATACTTCACACTACAGGAAGCAGAGTGGACGAGTGGACGACAGAGCAGTAGAAATGCTCTCTTCTGCTCCTAAAGGTACAAAGGGGGAGGCAGTATATATGGGGATGCGAATACCAGTGGAGCCATGCTGGGGGGCAGATAGTGTATGTAGGCACTTAGGTAGCTGCAGATATAAGCAAGCTCTAAGATATTACTAGTGTAGCAGCATTTCATTTGTAATCTTTGTGGCATCACCTGTGTAGACCCATTTACCTTGTAAACTCTGTGGTATCACTCATTTAGTCCCATGCCAATTTTAAGCTCTGTGGCATCATTTGTGGAGCCACATTTCAAACCATAGCTCTGTGGTATCACCTGTAGTACTGTTTCAGTTGTAAGCTCTTTGTATAGCTAATTACAAGTGGAAGCTCAATGGTATAATTGAATAGCCCCATTTTAATTGTAAGCTCTGTGCAATCATATGTATAGCATAACTTCAATGATAAACTCTGATGTACATTGTTAATATATTTAACCGCGTGGATGCCATGGAGGTGCCTGAAGCATTGTTTTGCAATGCTGTGGTGAACTCTCTGGCATCCAACTGGTTAAAGCCTTCATTTTTGTCTTTTATTATGTTAGTACTAGTACCTCTAACCACAAGAACTATGGTCAAAGAGAGAGGTTTATGGCATTTGGTGGCAATTTAGAATCCTTCCTAGAACTGTATGGAGTCTTAATCCAGCCCTGAACCTGGCATTCAGTAATGTGTATAAAAATATAGATTTTCATGCATATTGACTTCAGTCATGCTTGGGCTGTATTTACTAATTTTTTGTAATTAAATATCGATTTACACCAAGTACAATCCAAGCACGGGTTTCCAGCTGTCCAGAGACCAACTTGCACTCTATTGCCCATGTCTTATCAGAGGGAAGCAAAGCTTTAGTAATAGAATGAAAAAATGTCTGTGCTGTTATAACAATGTCCCTGATGACTTCTTCCAGCTGTATACAATCAGCATACCTGAGAACTCTGGTGTTCTACTCTGCTTGGAATGGGTTGGTCCAGATGAGGCAATGTCATGTGTAGGGATTGAATGTTAGATGAGATGGGCAGGTGATAGGTGCAGCAGGGGAGGGGGTTGAGTGGGAAGTGGGTATCACCGTAAAAGTAGGGGATGCAGGGTAAGACATCTAGATATTCTCTGAGCCAGAGACTCAATCCTCAGTGACCTGGAACAGAGTATGTAGGGCAAATCCAAGCAGTTCGTAAGTGGTATACTCAAACTACCTACACTTCAGGGCATCTTTATTTCTTCATAAGAACTAACACTTTTAAATAATAACCACACTTACTTTACTATAGCTAGGCCACTATGAATTATGCCTTTGTTCAAGAGATAAGATATATAAGCAGTCCCAGATGTCATTATGTCCATGTAAGCAGACTTGGCACTTTTTGGCAGTTTTTTCCAGATGAAGTAGGCAGGGTGCATGAGCCTATATACCACTTTAAGAACCAGAGGGGTGTACAATTCTTTGCAAAGTAATGCATTCCACACCCTTGTGGACCTTAAAGGTTTAATATTTCCATGTCTAATAAACGGAGTTGGAGGTCATGTGGTCCATTTGGCATCTGTCGGGTCTGCCTTCATGGACATAAAATCTAGGACTGGTTGAAAATATTCTCTCTTGATCCAAGAAGCAAGGGAAAATTGATAGGGGTCATTAAGATTTACTGGCCATTTTAAGGTATGTAGGGGTTATTACTCTGAGATGTGAATTTGCCTTTAAAAATGCGACCTATTTCCTTTCTTTGACATGCTTCCTTTTTTATAGATATTTTTCTATCAGAAATCAAATCAATATATCGTAGATGGTGTTTTTACCGATCGCCTTAAATGGAATGGAAGCAAGAATACAGACGACCTGCAGGACATGTCAGTAGTCATCACAAATGTCTCCTATGATCATCGAGGAGAGTACATGTGCAGGGTCAACCGAACTCTGGAGTTCGAGAGCCACTTTTACAATGTCAATGTAACCAAATTTATAACTGTAACAGTGGTTCCTACAGGTAAGGATGAGGTAGACGGTACAAAAATCATGAAATTATCAATAACACAAATCAGATATTAATTTGTAAACAATTTATTTGTTTTGGTTAGAACTCGTGTTTTATAATAAGTAAACATGCCTTTTATATGACTAATTTTAGTGTAATTTTAGATGATTATTAGTGGAGTCCTCATTAGGGATGGCTAAAGTTTTCGACTCAAAAATGGAACAGAAGAAAAATGACACTTTTCACCGTGCTGGAAATTTTTAGTGAAAAGTGCAGTTTTTTTCTCTTTTGTTGTCCTAGGGGAGTCTGGAGGTGTGAGAAGGGAACAAAGGAGAATTACTCCAAATTTATGTGACTGACTGGGAAGACACAGACAACAGTGGTCCAAGTTTATTCCTGATCTGGATGTCTGTCCTAGGGGAGTCTTGAAAAAGAAGCAATTGAACATGGAGTGTGTCTGTTTTTGTTTTTTTGTTGACAGTAATAGGGATAGGTGGGACGGCTAATTAAATTAATAAAATAACATTTAAAAAAGCATATGTGACAGAGATAGTTACCTTGACATGAGCTGTGCCTGAGGCATACTGATACTACATGAGGTACAGTATTTTGTAGTGATCCGAGGCAAGACATCACACACACAATAAGTTATACTGGATACTTTACAGTAAAAACACACACAATAGATGAGTAATATCCAGAAAACACACAAGGGGTAGGGGGAAGGTAAAAGGATTATGAGAAGTGAAGGGATGTGTGTGCAAAGTTGCTGCATCATGTGCAGTAAATGATGGTGATCCCTCTCCTCCTGAGAAGGATGCAGTTTATTGAAGTCAAACCAAATGTTTCACCACCACCACTGTTAATAAACCATCTAAAACACTTATAACAGTCATAGTCTAGTGTTGATGGCATAGTGCAAGAATGTGTAGTGGCTCAATTAACTGCTGCATCTGACAGTGAGACAGACAAACACAAAAACTTCTGTCCAGAAAATAGTAGTGAAGGTTTTGAAAAACTCTCAAAGGGGAAAAGTAAAAAGAAATTGTTTGATACCTCGAAAAGTCTAGCGTTTAATAAAAGTAGTGGGAGGCAATGTTGAGGATGACCTAATGATTGATGGTGATGATGATGCAGATCTAGAATATATCCCTCCAGCATCCTCCACTTCTTCAGATAGAGATGAAGCAGAGAGTGAGAGTGATGAAGACATGGCCAGAAAGTTAGCTAAAAAGCAAAGGCTCAGTCTTCCACCACAGAAAAGGAGCGTCAAGCCTGTTCATAAACTTGTTGAGAAATCATTTGGAAAGTCTGACTTTGGACAAGTAAAGATGCCTAAAAATACACAATCTTCCTGTCAGTCATCATTACCAACCAACCCTCACCCTGCCACACACACACTGTTGAGTACTAATAATATATCAAATAATTTTACCGGGAAGGATACAATGAGATTGTTTTGCACTTTTAATGGTACTCATTTTTTTACCTCAGAAGGATGAAAAGTTGACCCTGCTGGGACTAGAACCTGCAAACCTAAGGTTTGAACAGATTTTACAGCTGGTGCATTAACCAACTGAGACATCTCACCAGCAATACAGGTCATCCACATCCACAACCCTAGCTATGATGAGTGATTCTGCTGCTGCTGGAAGTTCAGCAGCTTTGACATCTACAAGTAGTACAACTGTGTCATCTAGCCACAATATTAGTAGTAGCCCCTCAGGAACCCCTCAGTCAGTGGAGATACTTAACTCATGATCCAAAAGTTTAACATGTTGCTATCTGTCGTTTGTGTAAGAAGCACTGTAACAACATTCCCCTGTACAGATGATGCTGGTGAGTGTTGCTTGGGAGCGAGGCTACCGGTCAGTGAAGGTGACTGAGTTACCCTGGGGAGCTGGGAATCGAACCAAGATGGGTATCCAGGAACCTTTTCATTGCATAGGAGGTTACATAGAGACTGAAGAGAATGGACAGATGGCAGATCTGAGTGCCAGATGTTAGTTAGTGTTTCCAGGAAGGGTAGAAAATATCAAGTAGAAGAGAAGCAGGATACCTGAAGACCTCTAGGTGGTGCTGGATTCAGTCTCTTAGCGGCCCAGAGTAGCAGGATAACTGAAGACTACTAGGTGGTACTGGGTGACTGGTGATAGAATATCTGGGAACAGTTATGAGTAGGATGCAAGTTGCTAGCAGAGGGTAGCAGGGGAGGTTTGAGCTGAAGGAGAGGAATCCGGGCTACAAAACGGAAGGACTGCCTAGAGGAGTACTGTCTTCCAGAGCCTGCTGAATCAGAAGGTGTGGAAACCTGAACAGATAAGGTCTTGGTAGAGGAAGACCAGACTACAGAAATCAGAGTGGACCAAGTGAGAAATCTGCTGTATCAGCCAGAACTACACAGAAATTGTAGCAGGACCAGAGCAGACACGTGAGTTAAAAAGCAGACCAATCAGGAGAGAAAGAGGACACTTAGGTGACAGTAGAAAGCACCGTTACAGGACACCACCCTACAATCGAAGATCTCTTGGCAACCAGACCTTTTTAGGGAATCATTGATGAAAGGAGCACACCAAGGCGGGAGCGTGTATTCCAAAAGTAGGAACCCAGGAACATTCCTCCAGTCCATACCCCTTCCAATTGATAAGCTGCTGGAGGGAATGGGGACAAGGAGAGAATCCAAAATCTTATGAACCTTGAATTCCTGTTGACCATCAACCAGAACAAGAGAGGGAGGCCGAACCACAGAGGAATAACGATTTCAGAGAGATGGTTTCAGTAACAAAACATGGAACACAGGTGGGATTTTCAAGAAAGGGGTAGATCAAGGACATGTGAAGCAGTTGATAAACCCCCCAGAGGAGATGGTAAGGGAACCAGGTATTTAGGAACCTTTTCTCTGCATAGGAGGTTACAGAGAGTGAAAAGAATAGACAATTGGCAGATCTGAGTGTCAGATGTTAGTTGGGGTTCCCAGGAAGGGTAGCCCTGAAGTCAGAAATATCAGATAGTCTGAAGGTAATAGGGTACCAGTATAGAGGTGCTGGAAACAGTCCTTTAGAGTTTCAGAGTAGCAGGATACCTGAAGGCCACTAGGTGGCTTTGGGTGACTGGTGATAGCATATCTGGGAAAAGAAATGCGGAAGATGCAAGTTACCATCACAGGGTAGCAAGGGAGGTTTGAGCTGAAGGAGAGAAAGCCAGGCTACAAAAAGGCAGGCCTACCTGGAAGAGTACCTCCATCCCGAGCCTACTGAACCAGAAGGCATGGAGACTTGAACAGATAAGGTGCAGTGGTAGAATACAGAGATCAGTATGAGCCAGGTAAGAAGTCTGCTGTAGCAGCTAGAACTACACTGGAATTGCAGCGGGACCGAATGAGCAGACAGAAAGGGAGATTCAAAGGGAGGAAAAGGTCAACACTGGATGGACTGAGGTAACCAGGGTCAAATCCAGACCAAATGGGTTATCCACTTAGACCAAGGTCAGAAATGCTCAGGTCAAACACAGAGCAGAATTGAAATCCAGAAAACATAGTAGTCAAGCTAACTAGGATCATTATTGTAATAGGAACAAACAGGGTACACACTGATCAACTCTCACGATAGCTTGAAAATCGGGAACAGGTGAGCACAGACAGGGGATTTAAAAAGCCAGGCAGACCAATCAGGGAGAAGGAAGGCTGATCCTTAGGTGACAGTAGACAGTGCCTCATTGAGATCACACCTGAAGCACAACCATAGGTCTAACTGTGAGACACACCATCAATATATCATAGGTGACATGACGAGCAGCAGTAGAAGCAGTCCTAACAGTTCACATGGGGCTCTGAGGCACATAAATGTAATCTTGTTGATGTGTCTGAGAGTGTGCCAAGATTTAATTCATTTACACTAACACCCAGGGCTCTACTACTGGTCTACAAATACAAAAGATAGAGGAGTATGACTGCTTTTGTTGGCGATAACAAAAGCCATAGAGTTCCCACACCTGCAGCCTCCACCACCACCACTGCCACAGGTCATGGTGTTAAAGCAATAAAGTTACACAATTCTTCCACTATGTACTGCTATCCCACTCTGAGTCCTTTGAAAGGAGTCAAAACCTGGACAAAAATAATCCAAATGTACTCCAGAATAGTAAACTTGCCAAAATGTTGGTGGTTGATACGCTGCCCTTTTCTTTTTTTGAAAACAGACGTTTTAAAGAACCCATGTCATGTATTGTGCGGACATCCCAAGCTGCAGTTTTTTGAGCTAAGGACAAAGGGACTTGGCCTGCTAACAATTTTTTCAAGGCACATGTTGTAGGATTCCGCCTGATGACACCGTTTATATTCAGCTGTTGATTTCTCCACTTCAGCCTTAAAAGCAGTAGTAATGTGGTGGGAAATCAAAGGAGAAACATGGCAAAGTTCTCATAGGAAATTTATTGGCAGTGGTGAAAAGGCGGACATTTTATGAATTTTCTACAAGCGGGAATTGTTAACAGGAAAAGTGGTAAATTGTTGGGTTTCCTCGAAAATTCCTTCAGGACTTTTTTTGCATTTTGCCCATCCCTAAATGCAGAAACTGAAGTCTGCCATTGAAAATGACTGCAGCTTTAAAAGTAAAATTACCTATACAGAGAAATTCTTGCAACAAAGCACCCTGTTTGAAATTGGTCTTAAATGTAAAAATATCTGTATTATGCTTCAACAAAGTCACCCATCTTAGACTAATTACAGACTGTTTAACAAATGTAGTCAAACAATAAAAGCTTTCAATACCTGTATTCCAAAAGTAAGTTTAGAATTAGATTTTAAGGTTTTAGAATCAAAGAATCTATTTTATAGATACTGATAGGAAGTAAATGTATTAAGCCTATTAGTGCTAGAAAATCCTATACGCTATGAATGTATGTTATGTTACTATGTCACATTATTCTTGTTGGAGAAAGTGCCAGAAATGGACAGTCAATAAAAAAGTTATCAGGTCATGGACAAAAGGTAGTGTCACTGACCTGGATCAAAATCAGCTCTGATTATGAAAGGGATAGTAATACTTCATTTTATCTTTATTTTATTTTGTAGGCATTAAAAAACCATGAAGAACGATGTAAGTCTTATCTCTCAGACCTTTATGGTTTGAGAGATATTCACAAGCAAAGTTTGCCCTCCCGCCCCTTTTACCTAGTGTAAGTCATCTCTTCTCAGATGTGGAATCCAGTCCATAGACCAGACAGATAACAGCAGGGGACAATCTTCCTCCTGTGAGAACAATGAAGGCCCTGCCCCCCTTGACAACTTTTTCAGGTTTTTCCCTTATCTTAATTGAAAATTGTCCCTCTCTGCAATCTACCTGGACACCCCTCTGCTGATCTGGCTGAACAGTGTTACATCAGTAAAAGAGGTGGGAGGGGGATACTTTGTCATTGAATTACTCTTGAACTACAAGTCTGACAAAATTGAAATAACACTCTCCAAAGTCCAAATACAATGATGATTAATTAGAGCTGCTTTTATTATGAAACATTGCTATCTCTTTACCAAGTATAATAGCCCTCACACCACAGGGGCCACCAACTGGAGTCCAGATACCAGGGACATTAACCAATATTAAATACCTTTGCAATGGTATAAAATACAGAATAGAAACATGTATAGCAGATTATGAAAAATGGTAAAAAACAGAATAAAGCAAGTATGTTTGAAAGGAACCTATACTTATAAACTATCAACTTAAATAATACAAGTATGTTAAGTAATGGCCAGAAAGCCTTCTTAATACTAAATGTAAAGTCAGTTATTAAACAAATACAAGATGTAAGATAAGCAGGTGAATAAATAGCAATAAAACCAAATAAAACCATTTTGTAAACACAGATGGAATAAATAGGCATAGGGCAGTCCATACACACAGTCCATCAACTTCAAAAGAATGTAAAGTGTCACTTAGCATAAATAAGTGTACCAGTGTCCATCATGGTGGATGAAGATGAAAATGCAGATGAGCTGTATGTGGCATGATGATTTACTGTAGATGAGGTACTCAATGTTAATGATATAAAGTCATGGTACAGTCATGGAAATTACAGTCTATAGAGGAAGAAGAAGCAGAAGAGCAAAAGCAAGAACATGTAAAAGCACTATTTAATTCTTTTTAGCACACAAAGGGCTTTATTTTATAGATTTGAGCTATCACAGAATAAAATAAACTTTTGTGGTGCTTCAATTAATAAAATAAATTAGTGCTAATTCTGAGTGCCTTCCAGTACTTACACTTTTTGTAAAATCTATGTGAAGGTGTAGGAATACGTTCTCAGTGCACCTATTTGCTGTCAGACTTCTAGAGTGGCTGTTTCTGGCTCATGCAGTCACCTAGTTCTGAGTGAAACAAAGCAATGTTTGATTGCAGAAGCAGGAAGCAGCCACTATAAAGGTCTAACAGTTATAAGTTGCATGGAGAACATCTTCAAACACATTTTCCACAAACGGTATGTATAGGGGAGGCAATAAGCACCAGTGTCTGATAATCAGATAGTACAAATAATTAAATAGACCTAAATGAATTGCACTTGCATGATTATTGTAACATACAAGACATATTGGACTTTCAATTCAAGAGCCACTTAAAATAATGCACGTCCCATCCATTCCGGTAAGTGCTTGGCATCTTTATCTCCTTCCTTTCTTGTCTCTTCATCTCCTGTGGTAACTCAATGGCTTCAAACCTGGATTATAACAGAATTCCTAGGTTCCAAAAGTCTCTAATCTCATTTCTTAACAGACCAGTAAACTGGTTACTACAGGTGGAGGTGTTTACTCATATGAAAAACCGGAGCATGAGACAAAATTACAGTGGGCATGATGGAGTGATGATTGGTGATGGTACAGTGTTCTAGTTCCTACATGTACTGTGCAGGATTTGTACAGTTTAACCCATGATGAAGTGTACAGATCTGTACAACACTGTACATCTCCCCATCACCCATGATGCCTTTTAGTCACAAAACCAAGTGGTTTTGGCCCATGCTTCAGTTTGTTGGCCATGCCCCTGATTGTAGTAACCTCTTTAAAGATCCAATAAGAAGTGAGATAACACACTTTTGGCACCTTTAATTCCCTTATGATCTAGGTCTGAAGCAGTCACAAGGCAAAGAAGAAACATTGAGTTACCAAAGGACATGAGAAAACAGGAGAGAAATGAGAGAGGGAAGTCATACAACTCAGGACTGTGAGTCTGTATGCTTCGAGTGGTGGGATAATTCTGTAAGCAGGATTCTTTATAAACAAATGTTTTTTTGCCCTCTAAACTTCCTACCATAGTCTGTTTAGTCCTCGGAAAACTGCTTCTTTCAAATGTTAGTGTCCCTTTACTTTATACTCTTTTCATTATGACACCTAATTTGTAATGTCTGTTATCTCTGTATATTGTGAAATAACTGTGTTCATCCTAACGCCATGTGTTTCTCCTCCATCTAGCTAACAGGGATATTGCATCTATTGTGTCAGAGATCATGATGTATGTCCTCATTGTAGTCCTAACCATTTGGCTGGTGGCAGAAATGATATATTGTTACAGAAAGATTGCTGCGGCTGGAGAGGAGGCTGCACTGGAGAACACGTGAGTAGGAACTAAGTATGATATGCACTAAGAGGCTGATTTAGTATTGGATTACAATGCAGTTAATAAATATCATCACTGGTTTTATCTAACATATTCCCATAGAAGTCTATGGGGGAATTTGTAGATAAAAACCTTGGTAAAGTTATCAACTGCAATGTAATCCAGTCATTTAAAGAAGGACATGAACATTTCTGATGCAAACCAACTGGACCACAGGGTACAAATAAAATGGCCTTTCATTTAAATTGGATTTTTCACCTTCTGAATGACAGGGGGATCTTCAATTAATTGAGAACCAATGCGTTGAAGACTTCTCAAGCATTTAAATCAGGCAGGTCAAATTCAAATTGTGTCAGGGGCTGAAAATTTTCCATTCAGGAACATTACATTTCACATTCAGGAACATCACAGCATTAGCTGCTGATGCATGTGACCTTAAGTTGAAAAAAAGAGTAGTAAACCATCTTCACCCTAGAGAACACATAAAAATACTCATATATATATATATATATATATATATATATATATATATACACTCACAAACACATACATCTTGAGATGCAAAATCATTACCTTTATAAAGGTATAAAGAGATGAGCAGTTACTTACTTTACAGAAATGATCAGCAGAAGATTGGTCTTTCAATGCATGATGTTCTCATTGAATGTGTAGAATGGGCAGTGACTCAGAACTGAGCTGGACGAGACTTAAGAGGGTAAGCTTATCTGAGAGTGGCTTTAATAGCGGGTCGACCCATCCTAAGGCCTTCGGGATAATGAACAAAGTATCTGTTAGCCTGAAATAGTCTGTAATTTGGACATAGTGTTGAAGAACTCTGACCACATGCAAATTAAGGAGCACTAAGTCCTTTTGTTTGCTTCTGTTAGGACACAGAGAGGGAAGAGTTATATCTTTTCTGTAACTCTGATTTTTCTTTATTAAAGACTATGTTGAGAGATCTGCAGGAGAGCGCACTGTATTCTGAAACTCTCCTTTCTGAAGGGAGAGAAGCCAAAGACAATGGGAGGTGACTGAAGTGCCACAAATACTTAATTCCTGTCCCAAGTAGGAGTAGGATCTAGATAGCAATATGAGTTACACCTTGAATAAATGTCTGAACCTTAGGTATGCTAGAAATCTTCTGATGAGACTAAATCTGATAAGACTGATAAGGCCTAAATCTGGACCTTAAGGAAACTTTTTCTCAGAGATTTTTCAAGGAAAGCCAGCAAAATTAAAGAATATAGAGAAGTTTGAATCACAGAGGATCAAGTTCATGCTGATAACAGAATAAATCCAATGCTAAATGTTAGCAAACACAGGTTTATGGGTTCTTAGCATAGCCTGAATCATTGTCTCACTGAGTCCTTTTCTCCTTAGTATTTGGCTTCAAGTTCCACGCTATTAAGGCTAAGTTGCACAGATTAAAATGCTGAATGGGATTTTGAGTGAACAGGTCTCTTGCTTTGTGGAAAACACTAACAGTTCTGTGAAGCCATCAAGTCTATCTACGGCATCCCCTAGCAAGTTGTTTTTGGTGGCCCTTTGATGGTTGATGTAAGCCACTGCAGTGGTGTTGTAGGAGTGTATCAGAACTGGAAGGTACTCTGAAAGAGTCATCCATGCAATTAGCCCATTGAAGATTGCTCTTAGTTTTAGAATGTTTATCTAAGTGGTGCTTGGTCGAATGAAGAGTATACAATACTCCCCAGCCTAACAGTCTGGCTTTGGTTCTCACCACTTACTAATTCAGTATTGAGATGGGAAGGCCAGGTGTCAGGGTTTGAGCCCTCAGCCACCATTGCAGTGACAGACATGTGACCTGCAACAGAATCACCTTTCCGTGAATATAAGGAATCTTGTTCTGTTGTTGAAACAGAATCAGCTGCATTGGTTTCAGATGAAACTGGACGAATGGCACTACCTCCATTGGTCTCACCATGCAATCTCTGACTGATGGTCGAGCCTGATCAAGAATGCTCAGAACTTTTGTTGGTAAAAGCACTTTCTTGTAGAAAGGTTAGATGACTCACTGAAGAGACATGTCAAAGACAAGGCCCTGGAGACACTAGAAACTGAGTGGCCATCAGATGAGACTTGTAGACACTGAGTAGACTCTCATGCTTGTGTATAATCCTCATGGTGAGTTGCAGATACTCCTGCAGTATTTGTGGCTTAGAACTTTGAGTAACTAACAGGTCCTCCAAATAAGATCTTAGATTCACCCCAGAGATCAAAGGAAGGCTGTCAGAGGTGCCAATATTTTCGTGAAGACCCTTGGAGCTGTTGGTAAGATGATAATGGTGATTCTGAAAGGAAAACTGGAGGAACCGTTAATACTCTGACCAGATGGGAATATGTAAATAAGCATCCTAATGAGGACATAATCTCTTCTGTTCCATGGCATCTATGACAGATCTGACTGATTCCATCTTAAACTTAGATAAAAAGATACTTGTTCAGAGCCAGTAAGTCCAGGACTGGCAAAAAAAAATTCCTTCTTTTTAGGGAGAAGAAAAAGATTGTAACCTGTGTTACCTGGGTGCCATGGCAATCACCCCTGCTGTCTGCACTGACTGAATTACCTAATGAAAAGGATCTGCTAACAGAAAGTTTTTCTGAACCCTGGCCAGATAGAAGTGAATTGCAGGCATCGTTATGAAAGGCATCTAGTATCCCATGGATATCACTTGACGTACTCATTCATAGCAGATTAAGTCCTTCGAGTGTAGCACAAATTGTCAGAGCCTTCTCCCTGTGGAGGCCCACCTTCAGGCTGAAGAGGGCATGGAGGCTGCTGGGTTGGTGGCAGACATTTTTGTTTTCCAAGAAGACTTGGAGTTTCCAGTGTAACACAGGACAAGGAAAATGATGAAGATGTAGGTTCTCTCACAGGAGAGCTACTATAATGTCTTGAAAAACTAAAATCTTTCTCTTTTCCTCTGTACGCCAATGTGAAGCTGCGTGAACAGTGAAAGGGGGGAACTATTGCCATCTGTAGCATGACTGATCATTTTGTCCAGCTTGGGCCCAAAAAAGGAGTTTAACCAAATATAGCAAGGACACCAAAGATTTTTTGGATGCAGTGTCAACCGTCCAATTCATTATACAAAGCAGCCACTGATGCTGCAGAACACTTAGCTACCATTCTAGCAATGTCCAGAGCTGCCATGCCAATATAGACAGAGGTGACCTGTAAATGTTGCAATAAGGCAAGAAGATCCTCTGTAGGGGAATCCTCCTGGACTGCTCTCAGAAACTGATCTTGCCAGGCCTCCATGGATCTACACGCCCAGCTTGAGGCAAATAACGGCTCAAGCAACAGAAAAAAAACAATTATTTCAATAATGAATCCAAGCTTTAATCAAGGGTTCCACAAAAACCCTCTTCCTCATCGCCTCTTGAAAAGACGTCAGACCTAGATTGAGGAGGGTCACTAGTGTCACTAGCAACTTCACCCTCATCCTCTGCTGTTTCCTGAACTGAGGAACTGCAGGTTCCTGAATTAGGGTGAAGAGGAGATGACAGGGATGATGCATTTTGGCAATCCATTTCTACTCTTTCTAGTTACTCTTTAAAAACACATAAAAGCAGGTATTTTGCTCCTTTGCAGAGGTGGAAATGGACCACTGACCCTGTACTTTTTTGATATAACAGATAATTTTGCCTGCACATTATTGTTATCGCTAGTTTGGACTTCTTCAGTATCTGAAGAAGCAGTTGGGGAGGAGTGTCTGGATGCACATATTGTATATCATCATCATTTTCAATGCTGGTGGCATCATACGATAACAAAGGCTCAGGCTCCTCCTTATCAACATCCCCACTTTCAGGCTCCAGCACGGCTAAAACAAATAATGATAATGTTGGTGGTGTTGATGGTGAAGATGATTATGTATTAAGTTTCCCACCAAGCATCTCCTTCCTATAAAATTTAGGCTGTTCTTGCTCTCTGCTTTCTATTAGTTGTTAATTTGTCTGTAATTTTGTCCCAGTCTCCAACAAAGCCACTCCACCATCACCTATCAATGACTTGCCATCACCTTCATACTCTGCCTCTATCTCAGGATTTTGTCGATCTACATGTGTCTCCATTACTAGGCTAGGGAGGAACAAAATTACTGACTGAATGGCTAGATCTTATGGTGGAGGAGTTAAAAGGCATAGTATTATTATTAACTGCATCATCATCATCATCATCACCTCTTACATTTTAAGCAACAGGCATTAGCACACTCATAGATCTTCTCCTAACACCTTTATTTGGATGTGACTTCCTTCTAGTAGCAGACTTGTTTTCAATAACGTCATTATGAATAGCTGCTGCAACCATCTCTGCAGTATATTTCTTCCAAGTATTACTTTCCCCTTTACACCTTTGGTGGACATGATGACTGATAACTAGTACCAATGTGACAGGTAACTAGTCCATAAGCCCCAAAGTCCCTACCTAACATACAAACTATATACAAAAACTATGGCAATTGGTTGAGGCAAGCCACCTGAATTAATTTAAATGGGGGGTTTGTACCCATATGAATGCTAGGAGGAAACTAACTGTACCACAGAGAAGACATCAAAATACCAGTTCAATTAAAGCTAGCATTCAATATGTTAAAAGCCTAATTTAATAAATGGAAATTTTGGTAATGTGTATTTTTTCCAATAAGGTGTAGTTGGTTTGTTTGTGTTAATAACTCTAAAACAAAGGTTGCCAAATATAGCCCACCCACAAGACAATTTTATCTTGCCCTTTGGTCTACTAGCAGTATACATACATGCACTGAGACAATACTACTTCTGCCTTTGTTTGCTGGAAAAAAGAAACATTATGTAGAACGTGAGCTTTGATGAAGAATGTATCATTCTAACTGTGCTGAGGGATCCAGAACTGATACACTGTCTATGCTGCTGCACAGCTGTTAATGTTTGATTAGAAGTACAAAGAACAGCCAGACTATATATACACATGGTGAAGAGAGTTTGGACCTCCAAATGCATTTTGAATAGAGATTTGGCCCTTGGTCCAAAATAATTGCCCACTGCTTTAAGACATACAAGCAATCAATTGGTAAATCTTGTTGGCTCATATTCCTAAATATTAACCCTGGTGGACCAATGTGATGCTCAGCCTTCTTGCACGCAAAGGGTTAAAAAGATCAGTCTTCAGAATAGGCCTATGTCTATCCCAGGCATTCTCAAATTCCTTTACTATGGTATTCTGTTGCAGGTAATCACTGGTTTTCTACTGAAGTATATGGCCTCTTTCACATGGGAGACAGAAGTGTTGCAACCCCTTTATACACTTGTGTCAGTTGTGTAGTTAACTCACCTCTCTCTCTCTCCTGTGTTCCACTTGCAATCCAGAATACAGTAGAGGTATGTCTTACTGCAAGCTCACATGAGCAGCAGGTGGTATAAATGGTTGGAACCCAGGTTGGTTGGCCATTTATAGGAGGATGCGATGACCATTGCAGCTTCCATTGCAGCTTCTAATTCAGCTAATGTGAAAGTTCAGACTGCAACTCCAAAGGCTGCCAAGCAGGCCTTGCTTACTGCAGCTATACTGCATTCCTGAGTGAAAGTAGTAAAGTTGTAGCATGCTAGACTTTGGTGAGATCTTATGGGTGATATGGGTAAAGCGTGGTACGGTGTTAGCCATAGAAAATGCAGGAAACTAGTAGAGTAAAAATGATACCTTTATTGGCTGAGTGGCTCTATGCCTGAAGAAGATACATAGTTTTCTTGATAGCTTGCATCCTAGAGCCACTCAGACAATACAGGTATCATTTTTACTCTACTAGTCTCCTGCACGTGGGGGATAGTAGTCACCCTGTGTGAAAGGCACCATAGTCCAGCTTGTTACCTTTCACCACTGACAACAGATCCAAAGCAGCATTGTTATACTGGTGTTATATGTGTTAAAGGGACTCCTACGTTTTTCACCCTCTTCCTTCAGCCATGTCCTCTTGTTCTATCATTCAGCTTTGACTGAAAAAATGCGTCTCTGGTGAATGTTATTAAATCTGCTATTATATTTGAAGGGTTCAATCATGCGGCTGTCACTTAAGGACCACGGACCTTTTTTTTTTTTTTTTTTGTCGCTTCTGGTTCAGCGCTCCTCGAACAGAGTGCAGCCATGTGGAGAGCCCTGACTTCCATGATGGTCCTGACACGTCATGGGTCCTTAACGCAAATCTACCCATTACGTGCCAGGACCGTCAAAGGTCGTTAAGGGCTGGGTTAGTACTGGAGCAATCCATCTGCACCGCAGGAGAAAAAAAACCCTATTGATTTATTGGGGCTTTTAACCCATTGAATGCTAGAGTGTTGTCTAAAGCATTGGAGACATCTCTAACATTTAAGGGTATAAAAGCACCATTTAACCATCTGAGTTCCAGAGGGGTATGCAACACATTGCAAGGCAATGAGTTGCGTACCCTTCTGGCATTCAAAGGGTTAATTCAAAGGGAATTTGGGGAATGTTTATTTGTTCCCTATGATGTAGTTGCTTTGCACCAGAATGGTTTCAATTCTTTTTATTACATCAGCCTCAGAACTGGTCTGACATTTTTATTTTTTTTCACAGCTCTGACTATTTAGCAATAACGTCAGAAACTAAAGACAACTGCTTGGGAGTACAAGTACAGGAATAGCCAAAGCTTTGGGCAGTGACCAAGGACAGCCAGGTAATTGTGCCTAGAACCATAGCATGGATGTAGGTGAGAAACTCTATATCAGGGATATCCAAACTAACGCCCTGGGTCATTTTCCAGCCATCAGACATGGCTAATGCAGCCCTTCATGCATATTCTATTAACCCTCTGAGCACCATAGGGGTTTGCAATGCGCTGCATACCCCTCTAACACGCAAATAGTTAAATAATAAAAATTTGACCTACTGCAAAACATAACAATCCTTACCTTATCTTTATTAATGAGGTATATAATTAAAGCTGGGTATGTAAGTTTGTATATACTAATCTTAGATATATTATTAATTTATTTATATTGTAAGTTTAAATCCTCATTTTGTGAAAGTTTGGGTATCCCTGTGTTATATACTAAGCTGATTATATCAAGAGTGAGTTATAGGCAAATATTTCACACTGTGTAACGTTCTTTTGTGATCTGTCAACAACTGGGCCTGAAGAAGGGAGTGCAGAAAAAATCCAACAGCCTGCTGAAAAACAGCACAGTTTCCTATAACCCAAGTTCGATCGAGATATGGCATCCCCATATATACATAAGTACAGTAGCCTGCAATTACAGTACAGATCTCTGACCAATTCTATCACATTTCTGAATTACAAGTGGTACAGTGAAATTTCATTCTTTTTGAAATTTTATTATAAAACACAGAAACTCAAACTCACTTATTGTAAGTTGTTATGTTGGAATATGTTGCTTGCAAAATTTGAAGGAAGAAAGGATAGAGCAAAATACAGGGAAATACTGCAAGAGAATCTGATTCAGTTCACTAAAAAACTGAAGCATAAGAGGAAATACACCTTTCAGCAGGACAACGATCCTAAGCACAACACCAAAGGTTCACTACTGAAATGATGCCCACTATTTGGCGACCAACAAAATGGTGCATTTTAAATGTCTCCTGCATGAAAAGGGCAACATCAGAATGGCACCCTCATCAAAAGACCAACATTTTGATGGTTGTCACTTCATACTCTACATTAGCACAGCTTTACGCTATAGCAGACATAAATCCGCTATTGTAGCTAATGGTGGATCTACCGGATATTGATAACTAGTTTTAAAGCCCATGTACACGGGCCAATACTGGTGGCCCTGCAGTCATGCACAGTACAAACTGCCCGTGCCACAGCTGAATTCAGACCGGAGTCCTCTCTGTTCACCTTCCTGGGACCGTTGCAGTGCGCACATCCATCTCTACTGCGCATGACGGCTTCTGACAATCATGCTTAGCGAATTATACTATAGGATTGGGGGTTCAGTACTTATGCCAGTAACATACAGTTTTTTATTTTTCTGAAAAATATTTTCCAACATAAAATCAGTCACCTTGCAATAATTCATTTTGAGTTTGTATTTTAAAATGAGATATCAAACAGAACAAAATTCAATGTACCATTTACAATTCAGCAAGGCACTGTATGTGGGAATGTTCTGAAGAAAATAGAGAGTAGGAGATGCACAGAACAATGTCATGGTCCCTTGCAGATACAGTTGTTTTACTGACCTAACAAAAGTAGGAGGAATTAAAGCGGAACTACCACCGTTAAAAACTTGCGCCCCAATAATTCCCCATCTGGCGACTAGCTGATCAGTAGTGTTAGTTGCCAGAATTATTACCGCATTAATGAGAATTATCTATTGTTCCCTGGATGACAGGCAGGGTGGAGCGCAGACATCTTTCCAAAGTGATGTCTGTGCACCAGCGCTATCAGTCCCAGCCGGCTCTAGGAGCTGTTCGTCTCCAGAAGGGACTGACAGCGCAGGCGCACAGATGTCACTATGTCCGGGAACAATGGATAATTATCATTGACGCGGTAATAATTCTGACGACTACCGCTACTGAGCAGCTAGTCACCAGATGGGGAATTATTGGGGCGCAAGTTTTTTAGCAGTGGTAGTTTCACTTTAAAGTAAGTAAGCAGTACATTAAATATTGCTAAAACAATAACACATAGAAAGAAATCATATTTTATTAATTTATAGAGAACTAGTTGAAGAGCCCGTGTCCATGGGCAACAGTGCTGGCCGTCACGGTGCAGTCATGCGCAGTAGAGACTGCCCGTGACGTGGCTGATATGGAGCACGGCGCTCCAAATTCAGACCGTGGTCCTTTCTGCACATGACCACGTTGTTACAAACTTTTAGCAAATTATTATATAGGATTTGTCACCAGAGGCTTAACCCCAGGAGGTTCACAGGGTATGGTTGTGACAGGGTCTAGCATCCAAGGGGCCCATCATCTCTAGCCCTCCATTGACTAGTTATGCCACTGTCTGTCACCTTTCCAAATCTGCAACACAGTGACAATCTCAGCACAAGTGAGTATGCAATTATACAGGCTGTGCCACATAAGTCAAGTAACTCAGCTCTACTGTGGTCAGATTTTATAAGTATTAAATCAATGATCTTTAAAATTATTACATTAACTGAAAAACAAAAACTATAAGTTTTGTAATGGCAAATGTACTTTAAATGAAAATGAATAACAGAATGTCTTGTATAATCTAAATTTTCAGCTCGAAGGAGCAGGTGGGGAGCGGAGTCTGGTGATGTCAGCACTGCCGGGAGGACCGAAAACTGTAACAGGTCAAAATAACACAGATGAGCCGAATCCTATCACCTAGCCCTTTCACCTCCAGGAGTGCTGCAGGAGCTGGATGTCTGCTGCTTTGAGTTGCTTTTAGAAGCCTCCCAACTCTCCTTGCACCAGAATGAAAAGACGTGCTTTAGTGCAATGGACTCAGCCAGGGTCACAAAAGTCTTCTGTAACCCCTTCTTTTTCCTCCCTGTAAATTAAGGGGTTAAGGATGCTATGCCTGACATTTATATGGAAAAAAAAAACTATCAAGTTTTCAAGGGACAGTTCTTAGCTTTGTCTCCCTTTCACAGGATCCTGCAGCCTGGGTTTATACTTGATTGTTAACCCCTCCCATATCCATCTGGAGAGTAGTCTGTAGTAGTGCACTATACTCTTGTCATTAGTGGGTTACAAACTCATGCTGTTCTGAACATATGTTAACTGCTCAAGACCCAGAGAGGCATGCAGTGAATCTCCTCTCAATGTATTGCACACCCTTCTGGATCAGAAACAGTTAAAGGGGATTATACCTAAAGAATATGCGGCTCTTAATTTGATTACTAGAATTACTTAACCAGAAAGTGGCCTTCATATAGCTGTTAGATATATCAATTAAAACTTTCTCTATAATATCTGTTTACTAAGATTCTCATTTTAGATCTATATTTTTAATACCATCTCCCAAAATCAAGAGGCTTTATCAGTCTAAGGGCTTGATTCATTAGGCAGAGTAAAAAAAAAAAAAAAAAAGTACCATCTGTATGCAGGTATGCAATTACCTGCTCTGTGACACACTACCGAATTGAAAAAATGCACTTCGGGTTCTAAATTTGTGCCCATTGGAAGCAATGAAAAAGTAGTTGAATTTGATATTCAATTACCTGTGGTGACTAGTAACACTCATTAAGGGACTCAAGTTTATTGCTAAACATTACCAGCTAATAATCTGTCATTGAGTTCCCTAACACATGTGCCTAACCACTGACGTGTAAGTGAAGTGTAAAGAAGATGAAATGAAGTGTAAAAAGGTGAAAAAGAAACTAAAGTAGTGATCCCTACACCAGTGACCCGTGAATGTATTAATGTGGGGCCCTAAGCCCCATATCAATACATCCAACGTGTCAAAACAATGTGAATGAAGGAAAAATAACTAACCTTTTGAGTGTCACTCAATGCAATGCACAGTGTTGCATACTGATCTGGCACTCAAAGGGTTAATCCTCCGAAAACTAACACCATCCGGATAAAATAAACACTTGTAAGACTGATGTCTAAAGGGGTCCTCTGCACCTTGCTCTTCTTCTTCAATTCTTCTTCTTTAAGCTTCTCTCTTCTTCTTCATCTGTCATCTTCTTTCTTCTTCATCTTTCATCTCCGTCTTCATCTTTCACCTTCTTCTTTCTTATTTTCTTCATCTGGGCTCTTCTTCAGTTTTCTTCATTAAACTTAGTGTTGCCCCATTATCCTTAAAGTTATACTTCTGGTATCGGCGGCAGAAAAAAATAGCAAAACCCCCCACCTTGTACCTTTTGGCGCTGAGGGAAATTTGAATAGGGGCTGTCTTTTATATGGTGGCGGCAGCGGCAGAGTAACATGAAGGATAGATTTAATTTTAATAATTATATTTTTTCTTTACTGGGACAACACTAAATTTAATGAAGAAAACTGAAGAAAAGCAGAGATGAAGAAAAGAAGAAGATGCCAGATGAAGATGGAGATGACAGATGAAGAAGAAGATGCCAGATGAAGAAAAAGATGACAGATGAAGAAGAGGATAGAAGCTTAAAGAAGAAGAATTAAAGAGGAAGACCAGAGTACAGAAGACCCCCCTGGACATCGGGATTACAGCTAAGTGTTCCAGCTATGGGTGACAGGATAGTGTTAGGGCTAGTATTAGTACACTTTATTGTTAATGTTAGGGGTAGTGTAGGGCCAAAGGGAGGGTTAATGCTTGGGAGGGTGACTGTGTTTGTAGCTCAAGCTCAGTGTTTCACAGTGTGTGGTTCATGTTGGTAGGGCAATTGAATTCTGACGGTTACACTGCGTGTGTACCGCTCAGTGTTCATGTTTGCTCTGCTGTTGGTTTTACAGGTGGGAAATGGATCAAGCCCTAAATGAGATGACGCAGAAATTCATGTACACAGGCTCAAGATTGTAAAATTTCCCTGAGAATCAACAGACTACAGAATAGATCAAATGCAAAAAGAACAAATAGACCTGACTACTGCACTGAGGAACTCTACCTAGGTAAATCCTTCTGTTAATTAAGAGCTGCTTATTCCAATGGAAAAGTTCCACTTTTACTATATCTTCTTTACCATGGCTTTAATTTGATTCCATGTAATGTTTTGCTGTGATAGTGTCTGTTTTACTGCACAAGGTTAGCTCTAAAATAAAATTTAGTATAGAGCTAAAGGACAAATGTGCCCTAAGAATAAGTGACTCTTAATTTGTTTAACCTATTGTATGTTAGATATTTCATTTCACTTTAGTGCTGTGGGGAGGATTCACATCTAGGTAAACTATTCTGTTACAGACAGTAATTATATAAATATACGTCATCTACCTATTTAAAGGCTGTTATACAAAATAATGTTATAAATATACCTGACTACTGTATGATGGACATATAGTAATTACATATAAATCTGTGTGCTATATGAAGTACATTGGCATAGATCAGTCCTGTGAAATTAAGAGCAACATTTTCCAATAGATATGATTCTCTTGTATCCCTTTTTATCTTTTATATGGGGTTCAGGAGATGTTTCGGTGCAACAAAAAGTCTCAAGTTTGTATTAATATTTAAAGTCATACTCTATCCCTTTATTGCAGTTTAAAAAACACCTACTTGACATCGACAAAGAGGTTAGCACTTTGAATACTCGCCCCCCTCTTCCTAATCCAAATTTTATTGTGTCCATTTATCAAGTTATTGCTGTAGCATCAGGTTTATCCTTATTAAATCCTAGGATACTTTATAGGTCTTCAATGCATTGTGAAATAATGCATTTGAGAACTTTACCATCCTAGGGGTTAATTGCAAAAAAAAAAAATAATTGAAAAAACATAAGGGTGTATGTATGTAAAAAGTCTATGAAATAAACAAGCAGCAATCCAGTTGCACCACAGGGAGCAAGTACTAATATGCAATGATGTAAATGGGGCTTTAATCAACTGAATACCAGAGAGTTCTCCAATTCATGGCAAAACAATGTGTTGGAGACCTCTCTAGCATTCCAGGGGTTTAAAGCACCATGCAAATCAATTAGAATATTGTCAATTACTTCTATCAGCTTTGTCTATGTAAATGGCCCATAATATTTTGATACTTTAGAACAGAACACAACTGATTATCCCTTTTCTGGATTTTTTTTCCCTAATAACCTTGGGGGACAGTGTGACATATCATATCTACGGTTTTATCTTTCTCCAAAATGGAATTTCCTGCCTGTTTTCTGATCCTCTTTCTGCTGCTAGATTTAAATAGAGACTGTAATTAAAGGGAGAGTAATACTTAATATATAGTAAAGTATATACTGTAGGGTGTCTCCTCCTGAATACAACAAGGGAATTCCCACAGCTCAGAGGTGTTTTATTCAAACTTTATTGCAGCTCAAATTTGTATTTTTTAGGTGCAGTATCTCAGTGGCCGGAAAATTTCTATTGGTGCTGTTGTTACACCATCCTATAGAGATTTATGGTCAATTGACCATATCTGTCCATAGGATTGTGTAGTAACAGCGCCACTGTACAATTTTAGGCCACTGTGATACTGCACCAAAAAAACTGAAGTTTGAGTTGCAATGCCATTTGAATCAAACACCTCTCAGCTGTGGGAGTACTCTTGTTGCACATAGGAAGATAAACATAACAATATATATATTTGGTTTTACATATAAAGTGTTATTATCCCTTTAACCTTTATATTGACAGAACTGTCTGCAATCTGTTTCCTTGCAAGAGGTTGCAGGCTGCTCTGACACCAAAGCAGTCTAGTTGTATTGTTAAGCACTCGCTTGCTAGAGAAGTGTTCAAAACATTAAGCTGTGATGCTTCAGATATCTTTATTGCACTCAATGGGTTAAAACCGTCCCCGGTACCTATGATGGCAATAAGGCATTGCAAGCACAGGGTGATCTTAAGGAGCTTATTCTATTGGTTAACCCTAGCACTGCACCTAGTATGTGAAGTTTAGGGGTGAAGGGGTTAAAGGACTTTTTAAAAAAGCATGTTATTTATTTTGTAATACAGAATAATAAAAAAGATAAATTAGATTATATTATGTATGATCGAAAGAGGAAGATTTGAAACGGCTGCATCTCTATAAGGCTCACCTTTTAGGCTGTATAAGTGGAACAGGATGGGAGCATAATCAGACTGTTGATTAGAATCCAATGGGTAAACCCTATAAGGACCAGAAAGGTGTCCAACACATTGACTTGCAATTTCTTTAGCACTCCTATGGTCCCCAAGAGATTAAGGTGGGAGTGTAGATATACAATTTGGGCCCCATGTCAATAGCTGTAGTCAGTTTTCTGACCCATGCCTAAAGCCAAGTTATGCTAATGTCTCCCCATAGTGCTGCATACACTCAGGGAAGATCAGTGGGGCAGGCTATGGGCATTTTAGTGTGTTCCTCTATGGCTTGTTGAATGCTATGAACTAAACAAGGCATAGAGGAAATGGAACTTTACCCCATTTTACTGCTCATGATATGAAAAAGATGTAAGTGGCATGATGGCATGAAAAGTCTGAATGACGGGGGAGTTTGTTGGCTGGTATGCATTACAATGATCATGCAGTGTAATGCATGCCATAAAGATCAGCTACTGCCATTGGAAGCTAAAGCCAGTGGAGCTATGCTGGAGGATTTGTACATGCAATGCAGTTGTTGGTGAATTGCATCACTCCCCTGGCACCCAAAGGGTTATTACCATATTTTTTGGAACATAAGGTGAGTTTTTTAGGGATTTTAGCCTGAATCAACAACCTCACTTTATATTTGAGTCTGACTTTTAAATGGACCACACAGTGGAAGATCTGATCCTTTGAGCAGCCTGGTATAAGATCCATCCATTGGGTGGCATAATTTGAATTTGCCACCCACTTTGTTCCTTACTTCTCCAGGTCCTGCCAAGTCCTGTCAATCAATATGCAGGCTCATATGGTACCTGATATGTCATTCTGCACTGATGTCTGGTTGCATCATGTGTGCATTGAATGGAAGGACCTAACAGGACCCGGAGAAGGAAGCAACAAAATTGCCTGCTGGATGGCTCATCTTTTGGGCTGCTTGTGATGAATCTTCTGTTGGGCTTCATGTGGAGTGAGGAAAGTAGAGGGAGGAAGAGAAGGATGGACAGACAGACAAGGTCACTTTATTATATTCAGGGATTTTTTTCTTGACTTTTAAAGAAAACTATGTGGGCTTGCCTTACATTTGGGCCACCCAATATTCAGGCAGATATGGTAATTATCCCTCTTTTATAGTACTAGGAGTTAAGTGTTTGCCTATGGTGGGCCTTATAGAGAGCATGCCATGCTTGAATAAACTTCCTCAGTAGCATATCATTTTAGTAGGGCTACTGCGTAGCCAAAATGAACCCTTTAGGTGCTACAGAAGTCTGCAGTGCTCTGTTTCTCAATGCACTGGAAACCTCTCTAGCATCCAAGGGGTTAAGTCTGATGCATGCTGGAATCTACTGTAAAAAATGTCTGCTGCTTTGCTAAGAAAGCTTATAATGTCTTATATGGTGCCTGCATCTTAACCCTTTCTAAACCAGTCAGTGCTTTATCACTGGGAATGAACAGGTTAAACACGTATGTTTTCAGCTGCTACCAACCTCTGTGATAAACCTTGCTGTATAATGCCATTTTTAACCTTTTCCTGACTGCCTGAGATGTATGATGATTTTAGTTTGTAGTTATATTCGCATTTGCATTTTTTTAAATATATTTGCATTTGTTTGTTGTAGGAGGAATGCTGGCTGTGTGATATTTTTTTTTCTTTTTTTTCCTTTTGGATTAAATGATTATATTTATTTTATTGGAGGACAATAAAAATGTCAGACCATCCCAAACTTTAAATGGGTGCTTGTTGTTGTTGTTAAAGTACCACACATTTGTGTATGTCAAGACTAAACTCTTAATTCTGGATAAGACAACTTTCTATGATATGACAGATAGTGGACAAAGGGCATAGTGACAGCAGCAGTTCTTGGTTTCTGGTGGAATGATTTCATATTGGGGACCCTAAGCGTCATGGTGTTTGGATAGAGTTGTACCAGCTGCTTGATGTGAGTGCAGATGTGCCCATTGTTCCCAGTCCTTCCCTTATATATCAAACACAATGTGCACATTGCACAGTTCCTACTCTCAAGGGAAAAATTTCTACTCTAACAACACACCCATGATTTTGGAGGAGGGGTAGGAGGAGAAGCATTATTTGCCATCTTCTTTTCTCCACATAAACCTGAAGTGGTGGGGGCTAGTTATGGTGCTGCTACTGCCTCAGGTGCATCACTGGAGCTAGTACTGGTAAATAGAACCTTCAACATCCATCACCCATGTTACTGCTGTTGTTGATCCCATTCCCTTTGAGATTCCTAATCATCCTGATGTTTAAACAACTCAGCAGCAGCAACAAGAACAGCAGTTGCAAATTCTGCAATTACACCAGGGCATTTGCCAATGTCCAGTGGCCACTGGTCAACACAACATGTCCTTTTGACAGTAGGACATTTTTTTCTCTGTACTTGTTCTTTAAAAAAAAAATAAACACAGAGGTCTAAGTCTACAAATCAATGTTTTCTTAAGGCTTGTGCTTCTAATAAGTCTAAGTCCTACAAATCAATGTTCCTTGGGGCTTGGGCCTGTAACAACAAGTCATACAAATCATCCTCTACAAGATACTCTATCTCATCAAGTATCAGTCTGCACCAGTCACAGCTTACGAGAGGGGGTCCCTGTCTCTGTCACTTTATGTAACAATTTCTTACTTTAATATTTTTATTATTATTATTATTATTATTATTATTAACTATCCTCACAATACCAGTCAACAACCCCCCCAAAAAAACATCCCCACACTCCACCCACCAACAAAGGCACCCTCCTCAGACCCCTTTTATACCATGTCTTATGTTTTTTTTATTATATATATATATATTTTTTTTATTAACTGTGCCCCCCAATCCCAGTAAACAACCCCCCCAAAAAGCCCTGTTCACGCCGCTCTGCCATCCCAGAATGCATTGTAAGAAAAAAAAGTGCTGTGGTCCTCTAGGGCCGCCCAACCCAGGATAGGGTTAATTTATAAGTAGCATTACAATTTGTTTATCCCAAACTTTATACTTCATATTCCATTTGTTTTCCCACTGTGCCATTTTATGTAAATTTCTCTCTAGACAGCAAGCATCCTGTTCTGAATGTATCATCCTGGGGCATTGTTCAAAGATTTAATTGGCTTGTAGTCTCTGATGATGACAACCTGATTCCTGGCTGGAACAGAGGTTGTAGGCTCAATAACATAACCTCCTATATAGTCATTATTTGTCAATTATTGGGAATTTTTCTGTGTTACAACCCATCAGTCCATCTGTAATAGAGAGGTACTTCCAAGCCCCACCACACAGGTAGACCACCTTCGTCTCATAATGTGCAGTTACTTTGTTATTAAACACTGACACTGGGTATCTGGGAAGGGAAGGATACTTATGTTATAGAATATAGACTCCATGTGGAACAGTAGGTGGAAGCAGAATCCAGTGAAAATTGATGAGGCAGCATATGGGACAAGTTTGCTTGTCTGTGTTTTGGAATGGGGGAGTCAAAGGTGTCAGTTCATTCTCATAAGCAGGACACTCTAGAAGCATAGGACTTTGAAGCAAATGCACCACAAGCAGATTGATGGGTTGACCACTGAACTACAATGCCACCGGCAGGACATGACAGAGTCAGTGGCAGCCCTGAAAGCTAAACACCAACTGGCTATCTAGTAAACCCTGTTAAGACCCCAGCAGGGGCACAAGGGAGCCTCAACTATATGCAGCAGCTGGCACAACTGTCCCTTGGGAACAGCTGGAAGCAGTGGTGCAGCTCATCCAAGTGCAGGACCTACTACAACAGACACGGAGCCTGCATCATCATCATATGCACCACTTCCCTCAACATAGGTCCCCACCAGCTGCTGTACAGCTGTCTGCAACCCATGACTGGCAGCATCAGTTCCACCGCTGCATGACAACTACTACTTTTACTCCTCCACATATACTGATGCTTATTCTGTACCACCCTCTCCTCCAAACTCACCAGTGTGGCCAGCCTGAGGATTCTGCACCTCACAAGTGTTCCCCCTTCAGGTGTGGCACAGCTCCAGGACTGGAAGTGAATGGTGTCTGGGATCTCTGGTGCTATGCTTTTCCATTCTAAGCCCAGGATAATGGGTAACATTTTTCCTTTTCTTAATCGCAGGTGCCAGACAAATTAATTTTGTTTTGAATTTTGTTAAGGAATTCATGGTATGCACTTTCATTTAGATACATCTAATGTCCAATTATTGTCATAGAACCACACTTATATATGAATATATTGACTCCAGACCTGACACGATAGCATATAAGTACTTAAAGCTCTTGAATTTAAAATTCTAGAGATATTCAGATTGAGTCCATCATTGTTTCTTTCGAGTAACTACTCGTATCATTTTAAATAATTTGAGAATGATCGTATTGAAGGTAAATGGATTAATCTCACCCACTGACTGTATCCACTAGGTACCTCTACTCAGGTCCGAAGCGTCACCTTCCCTTTTGAAAATGGCGCTTGGATGCCGAAACCGGTCAAGGGTATTGATGTTAATGTGTTTTAACAATAAATAAATATTTTTATATTGCTCCTCCGACCTCAGACCTTTTTGGATTTGCTGTATATTTGGATTCCTTTGATATATTGATTATTTTGATTATCAGAATGGATTAAAAAGATGTGACTGACGAATGGTGAACCGGAGGTGTTCCAGTCCACAGATTCGGACCTGAGTAGAGGTACCTAGTGGATACAGTCAGTGGGTGAGATTAATCCATTTACCTTCAATACGATCATTCTCAGATATTGTTTAATAATGATACGAGTAGTTACTCGAAAGAAACAATGATGGACTCGATCTGAATATCTCTAGAATTTTAAATTCAAGAGCTTTAAGTATTTAGATACATCTGTCATTTCCATTTATATCATTGATAATTGTGTTTACCCATGATTTAGGAATAGGCCATATGAACTAAGACCCCAAGTCAGGGTGTAGTCATCCGTATTCTTTCCAGCTCTTGGGCCCTCAAATCCCAGCATCTGACCAAGTGGGGATACTGGGAGTTGAAGATCCCAACATCTGGAGGGCCCACAGCTGACAAACTCCTCACTTAGGGCCATATGCACTAAGGGCCAAACATGCCAACAACAGTACTACAGTGAGCAGATGTGATTTCTCATTACTGTAAATGTGTCTTTGCACCCTATGCATATTATAGAAGTGTATAATTAATTGTTTTGCATTTCACTGTAGTCCTCGGGTTACAAGCCATATTTACAGTCATTTACTTGGTTCACTATTCTGGAATTGGGGTTTTTATTTGGTGCACTTTTTTTGTACACGGAACATGTTCATTTACATTAGTAAATGTTAATTTATATTGTGAGTTGGGTGTCATGTTTGATTTTTTTAACCTTTTTTTGTGCATGATTCCTAAATATGAATAATTGTAATACGTTCCTTTTTTTTTTTTTTTTTTTTTTTTTTTTTTAAATTCCACTTTGTTTCAATGTGTCCTTTAACCCCTTGAATGTTGGATAGGTGCGTAAGACATTGCACAGCAAAGGCTGGTCTCAAACACTGGAGGTGTTAAATGCACCATTACAATGAACAAGAAGCTGATGTCTGAATGGAGCTTACACTGCTTCCAATATTAATGTATTGGTCTTTCTGCATTTGTACAGCTTAAATAGACTGCTTCAACAAGCTAGAGGTAACAAAGTAAAAAAGGTAATTCAAGTTTAGAAACTGGTAAAAAAAACTTGTTTTCTGATGTAATGTTATGGTGGCCACATAGTGTTTTACTTGAAGTCCCAGGCATTTGCTTTGAGGTGTATAGGGCTTTTATCACACTGCAGAATTAATCTGATGTTTATTAAAATAGTCGCACACCAGCCTAAATTTGATTGCAGAACTGGAAAAATATTGCCAAAATGGCTCCTGGAGCTCCTAAAGAACAAGTTTTTCCAAATAAATAGAATACAGTGTCCATACCTCAGTATTCATAATGAATCATTGTACAACTTGCATTCAATTTAATTATGTTGATAGGAGCTCAGTGCAAATAGATGAGTTGTATTTGTGCAATTGTATATAGTTTTGTTTGTCTTAGAAAGTCTTCATGTAGGATTTCAGGTGCTAGTAGATGATTCTTGTCTAGTCTCTCATTATGTCAAGGAACACTAGCATTTCAGTCACTTATCCTAATGGCCACCAGGAATTTTACTATAGAGCTTTTGTTCAATACATAACATATTCAAACAGTCATGAATGTCATGCCCATGGAGGAAGACATGACAGTTGCAGACTGAAGCAGAGTGGATGAGTCTGCTCAAGATTATTATGTGCAGTGGGTGGAGTTTGAAGTCCTGTAGTCCTGCTAGCAACTGTCACGATTGAAGAGGTTATCTTTTTTTTTTTGAGAAAAGAAAAAATATACAGGCCAAGTGGATTTTCTGTTCATATATATATATATATATATATATATATATATATATATATATATATATATTTTATAATGAATGGTACCTTCGTAAATGTCCATATCATTGTTGTTTTCTTGTTATTTTATTTCAAACTTTCCCTGTCCCTCCCCTTTTCCCTATGTCACGCAGAGTCACCTCAGATCTGATTTCACAACGAGGGACAATATTATGTCTGTCAGTATAAGGAAAACCCTGCCCCCTTGACTAAGGGAAGCACAGGTACTGTACAGGTACAGGTACTGTTCAAGTATAATGAATAATCGATAATAACTTTATATCCTGGTATCGAAGAGCATGAAATATTGCTCCAAGTTCCAGGACGTTGATGGGAAGGAGAGACTCCTCTAGAGACCACCGATCCTGGGCGTTCATGCGACCCAGGACCTCTCCCCTGCCCCAGCAGAAAACTGAAAATGCTCTTGGTTGCAAGCAAACCTGAGGTACTGTGGGCTCTCTGGATGTATGGCTATATGCAGGTATGCACCCTGAAGGTCCAGAGAGGCGAGAAATTCCCCAGGAGACATGGCTGTGATCACCGTCCTCAGGAACTCCTGGTGATAATGAGTCTTGACCACGAAGGAATTGAGATTCTTGAGGTCTAATATCATTCAACAGCTGCCATCCTTCTTGGAAACCACAAACAGGTTGGAATAGAAACCCAACCCCTGTTCCAGCTTGGGAACCGGTTCCAGAACCTCTTTATCTAAAAGGGTCTGGATGGTGCCGTTGAAGAGACGGTGCTTCTCCACTCCCTGAGGAGTGTGAGAAGGAAAGAACCTGAACGGAGGAAGAGAAGTGAAAGGAATCCTGTACGCCTCCGAGACTACCTGCAAAACCCATGGATCCTCAACAGTGTCTGTCCAGAGGAAGTGGTGCAAACGGCCACCCACTAGCAAGTGGGGACCGGGGTTCAGAGAGTCATGCTGAAGAAGGTTTGGTGGTCTTGGGCTTGGTGGAGGACTGCTTGGACTTCCATTGTTGCTTGGGCTTGGAGGAGGAGCACAGGGCCTGGTGAACTGCCTGGTTCGTGGGACGTGCTTCAGCCTGAGAGGGAAGAAAAAGCCAATTCCGTTTAACCAGAGACTTCTTCTTGGGGACTAAGAATACTCTTACCCCCAGTTGCCCCACTGATGAGGTCCTTAAGCTCCGGCCCAAACAGAGATGTTCCCTGAAAAGGTAACGAAAGTAAGCCCTTCTTAGAGGCAGCGTCTGCAGACCAGATCTTGAGTCAAAGAGCCTGTCTGGCCACGACAGACATGGTAGAAACCCTAGCCACCAACCAGATGGGATAAAAGATAGCTGCAGAAACATAATGCTGAGCTTCAGATATGTTGACCAGAAGCTGCAGCAGGTCAGCAGTGGGAGCACCCTGACAGACAGCCACCATGATCTGTTCAATCCAAACTGCAATGTCCCTGTTCACCCAAGCAGCGGCAAAGGAGAGATGCAATGAAGTGCCTACAGCAGCAAAAATGACCTTTAGAAAGGCCTCATGCTTCCTGTCAGTCCAATCCTTAAGGACAGAAGAGTCTGCAACAGGCAGAGCAGTGGACTTAGAAAGTCTAGAAACTGGGGCGTCCACCTTAGGAGGATAAGCCCACTGCTCTAAGGCTGCTTCAGAGAAGGGATACAGCTTAGCAAACTTCCTAGACACGGTAGATTTCTTGACAGGAGACTTCCACTCATCTAACACAAGTTGGTCAAGAGTGGGTTTAGTTGGAAAGAAGGTACACTGCTTCTTAGGTACATGAAACCCATCAGAAGGGTGCTTGGAAGTCTCAGAAACCAGGGAAATGTTCAGCGTAGCTAGTACTGCCCTGATCAGGCCTTCAGCTGAAGGATCAGGGTCAGCCTCAAAGGGATCCGCAAAGAATTGGGAGGATACCACAGCAGAACATTCTCCCTCCTCCGAGTCCACTATCAGTTCCTCCTCAGAGGAGTCTGATACATCAGGTACACCCTGTGGCTTAGGAAAGGAAGACCTGATAGAAGTAGGGGACTGCCCGGACTGGAAGACCCCCTGTAATTGGGATTAAAGGAGTTGTAAGGTAGACCTCAGGTCTCTAGTAGTGGCCTTAAACTCTTGCATCCACAATGGCTCTAGTGTGTCCCTGGGGGACACAAAGGGGCAGCAGCGCATGAGGGGCATAAATGACCTTAGTATTCTCTAGGCATCCCTGACTGACATAAGGAGCAATGCGCAATGGGATCAAAGACACCCCAGTATCCTTAGTCTTAGACCTAGCCCCAAGTTTCAATGGATTTGACATCCTCACAGCATCAAAACGTCTGAAAGTATAAGGTATACCCAAATACAGTGTCTAAGATTAAGTATTTCACCCCAGAAATAGCTAAAATGCACTTATCTGGCAGGCAAAGGGTTAATCTGCTGAGGATGAAGGAGAATCCAAGCCCTGCATAGGATACTCAGGAAAGGAAGGCAGAAAATGGTGTCTGCAAAGGGAGTCAATCAGAAACGAGCACGAGAAGCAAGTGCTCATAGGAAATGTAGTTTTCCCTTCAAAGTACCCCAAACAGTACCCGAAGCTCCTGAGCCCCCAAAACACTCAGAACATTGACCAGATGATAGAACAAGGGCAGAGAAACAAAATGAGCCATATCTGAAGTCGCTACGTTGAGCGGTTGCAGAGATATGTCCCAAAGTCCCCTAGAGGTGAATGGAGCATGGTGTCTATGAGATAAAGTGAGCCTTAAAGGCATGGAACTCAAATAAACCATAAATTTCAAAAAGTGTGTGAACAGTGCAAAAGGCATCAGGAAACGCTAAAAGGATGGAATAAACACTGTGTGAAAGTGCAAAAAAAACCCTCAAAAATGCCCAAACTAGCAGTTAAAGGGTAAATTTACCACAGAAACCCAATTGCTACAAACCCCACAGACATACAGATAAACACAATGAGCACAGGAGTATGCACTAGGAACTCCAGAGGAGACCCCTGTGCAGAGGGGAAGCATGGCACATGTGGACCTCAATACTCAAAGGGTTGCTCACCTTTTTCGCAGGTCTTCTGTCTTCAGATTACCATTTTCTAAAGAAGCCTCAGTGGGCATCTTCCAGGGAAAAAAACATGCTACACAAGCTTTTCCCTCTCAGGGCTGACGGGTCCACAACAGCACCTGGAAACTGAGCTATCCAACTTGGGAATGCCAGTAATGGTAATTCACCTATCTAACAGAAAAATAAAAAATAAGCAGAACTGTTCTCATGCCTTGATTCATCAAGGAACAAACCTTACTGGGTGGGGACTGGCTGGGGACCAGCTAAGGAAAGGAGGAAGGCCCCACTCTGCACTTCTCTTCAAGAATTTTTCCTGCCTACTTAAAGGGGCGGTCCCCTTCCCAAAGTTACCAGTAACCTATATTGGACAACGGAGAAAAGTGGAATAGCTTACCAGCAGAAGTGTTAGAAGTTAATACAGTGATGGAATTTAAGCATGCATGGGATAGACATAAGGATGTTCCTGAACATAAGACAAGACCAAGGGCCAAATAAAGTTTGAGGTTTGTACAGTAGGAAAAATAGGCCACAAGCTGGGCTGAATGGTTTTTATTTGCTGTCAAATTCTATGTTTCTAATCATAATTAAAAGCTGTGTCTAGAGCAAAACACATAAGGCTATGTGGTAGTCTTTAGTGCTCTTCTGTGTGTCTCACTACTCATCGCCTATTATCATTTTTATGTTTTTTAATTATGCTAATGAAGAAGTATTTTTACGTAGCTGATGCCCGGAATTCTTAATGTCGGTGTGGTCCTGCAACCATTTTTCTTTTATAGTATCATTCTGGCAGTGGAAGCTGCAGCGGTTTTGAGCACCCCTCACCACGGATTTCAACAAATGGACTTTTTTTTTGTTTCCTTTGCATTCTTGTATGTTTGTGTAGCCCTGACATCATCTGTTAGATAAGCATGTTAGCCCTTTTCTGTTTGTTTTGGCATTTATTCTACTCTTTATACCAGTTCAACTTACCATATAGTGAGTACAATAAAGAAAGGGACGAGAGATTCAAAAATACTTAACAGGTGTATATATTTATTATGCATATACCATTGATACAAAAATACAGAATGGAAAATGCATGGTACAGTGTTAGCCATTGAAAATGCAGGAGACTAGTAAAGTAACAATGATACCTTTATTGGCTAATTGAGCATCTTTGGATGCAAGCTTTCCTGACAACTAGTCTCTTCTTCCCTCATAATAAGAATGAAGGCTGAATGCACAATACATGACTTTAAAACTCATGTAATAATTTTAATTTAGATGTGAAAATTATTTGCATGTTTTATGCATTCAGCCTTCATTCTTGTTAAACCTGAAGAAGAGACCTAGTTGTCTTGAAAGCTTGCATCCAAAGCCACTCAGTCAGCCAATAAAGGTATTATTGTTACTCTGTTAGTCTCCAGAAAAATAGAAATCATATCATTAGTAACAGTATTTCATTAGTAAATCTATTATCTTTGATCTAGTATATCATTCTATACCCACATCACTACTTCACTACAGCATACCCCATTCATAGCAAAAAAATCATCTTAAGCATAAAGAGAGTGGCTTACCCAGTTCACCTGACCTTGGAGCAAGATTGGAGGAAAACTCCATGCCTATCCTCCCTTCTCTTGAATCACTGATGCAGTGTGAGTCAACACTCTGCCCTCTTTCCCATTTTTTATTTGATTAAAATTATCACAAGAACAACCCTGCCTAATCACACTGTGTCATTCATGCAAGGGTAGGAGAGACATGGCCCCTCCCTGTGTACTTTGCTGCTATTGCAGCCTATCCTGCTGGTGTCTGTTTTTTGAAGAAGTGTGTTACTGTTTCAGGGCACCATAGGACATACAGTACTAGTTGAACAGCCCGTTACACGGGCCACAGTGCCACTGCCACCCGGTCGCGGGACAGTCACGCGCAGTAGAGACTGCCCGCGCCACGACCGATACAGAGCTGGACGCTCTTTCAGAGCACCCAGCTCTGTATCAGCCGCAGCGCAAGCAGTCTCTACTGTGCATGACTGCAGCACGCGCAGCAGTGTGTACTGTGCATATCGCAGCTTTACACACGATTTAGCAAATTATTATATAGGATGTGTTTTTAAGCTCATTTTCCTATGATGCCACTTTCCTTTTACAAATCTACCAGCAGTGTGAGTAACTGTTCTACTTAGCAGGAAAAACTCTACAATATGTTTTAATGCATAACAAAAATGTACTGATCTTTTAATAGTGTAAGCTCATTCACTCCCACTTATGTATCAGCTCCAATTTATCTGCCTCTGCACATCATCTGTGCTCCACACACAGAATCCTTTTGGCATGTAGGGTTGTCAAACTGTTGACATCGTCAGCAGATCAACAACCTTTAAATCTGAGTGCATCCTTTCTGCTCCCTCAGTTGCCTACTGCGGGACTGGAGAGGATGTGCTCAGACTTTAGCACCACAAACAGCACCACAAGCCCTTTCAGTGCCTTAGATATGTGCATTGCATACTGCTGTGGCACTGAAAAGGGTAAAAAGGTTGTGTTAACCCCTTGATAACAGGGTTGTGCAATTAGTTGCTTCAGGTTGCAAATGTTGGTACTGTGAATACTGACAGCAGAGGTATCTATCGGAGCTTAGTGTATGTGGTGATATGCCACATTAACATATAAACACATCCACAAGAATGTGACAGTGGTTCAATAAGCTGCATTTCCCTATGCAAATGAGCCACTGTCAAACAAAATCGTAGACCTGTCAAAGTCATGGCTGATTCACGGCAATGTCGGTGGATTGTGGCAGATTGGTGGCAGATTCACAGGGATATGATGGCAAAGACACCCTTGTATACGCTGACGATATGCTATCAAAATGATTTCTCCACACTGGCTCCTTATTGCCTTATACTGCAGCCCCCCCATTGGTGTCATGACAGTTATTCTGTTGCATTCTATGGAAGAGGTAAGACTCTGATTACAGATCTCAATAGGCATGATTGTAACAGATTTATTTTCATTTTAGCATAAGGGCCATTTGGAGAGATGTATAAAACTGGAGTTATAAAGAAAGTATATGTAAAATTGCCTCAAAGCAGCATACATGTATGTATGAACATCTAGCGACATTTTTGCTAATTGCTAACTCCAGGGAATTGTGTCCCAATGTACTTATAAAGAAATGTGTTAATTGCTCCAAAAATAAAGGCAGTTTTAGTGATTAAATCTTAATGCCAGGTATAACCTGTTCTTATTGGAAGTATATAATACCGCTATGTGTGCGAATATATATTCACAGGTGTGAATTTTCTCAGAATATTCTCAGATAGACATATTTATAAATGTGACTTTACTTCTTTATAAATATGACCAGGAGTTGTGAATTTTAAGTATACACCAAGAAGGCTTTTTATACATCCCCCACATAGTCTTCTGCATCCTCGCAGGAAAATACTTTGCGGAGGTGGCGTCAGTTCAGACAGAATGTTGGTCAGACATAAGTAGTTGACTATCATGTTATCCAAACAGAACATCTTCCCAGTAGGCAACTAGGCTTTACACAAATATTAAAACATGAGACATTTTAAATCAGTTTCTACTGTCTGAATCAACATGATATTGTTATTTTTCTATAAATTCTATAAAATCAGAAATATTATATATTTTCCAAGAACACTACAAGATTATAATTCTATTCACTACTCTTAGAAATAGATACATCTAAATTATAAACCGACAATCCACTTATCAGTTTAATAAAATGATTCTCAACCAGGGTGCAGTGATTCTTCGATCTCTTTCATGGCAATACAACTTCATTAGGAGTGATGTCAGTATCGCTATGGACTTGCTGTGCCCTAGAAAATAAGAAAAAAAAATGATAATTCTACAGCAAGGAAAATGTATTTCCCTTACAGCTTTTTGTTTCTAAGGAGATAAATATTTCCTAAGATTGAAGTCCTTCATAACATGTTGCCCCACTAACAAGTCATTAAAGTTTATAAAGTCTTTAAAGAGATACCTGTATTATTTTAATTTTAACCCTTTGAAAGCCAGAGGGGTAAGCAACACATTGCAAATTAATGCATTGCATACCCCTCTGGCACTCAATGGGTTAAAAGTTCTTCTTCTGAAACATGTAACTTAGCCATTTTTACCTTTAACCTCCTCCTGAGTGCATCACATGTGCTGCAAATGCATTAACATTGTTACAGTTTACAGTCAAGCTTCAGTTCAAGTAATTTTTCTGTGAAAAACCCACAATGATTTTCTGCAATCTCTGATTAATAGATGGCCACTATCAGCACCAAGAAATTCTGGCCAAAATGCAAAAAAAAAAAAAAAAAAAAAAATTATAATAACGCGGGCAGTCTCTACTGTGCATGACTGCATTGTGATGAACATCCTAGCAAATTATTATATAGAATGTATACAACATATGGAATGCACTTAGATAAGTTTTTCCCATCTTTTGTCTTCAGAAAATATATAATTGGCAATCAACGCCAAAGGATTACAACAGCAGACTCTAAATTCAAGTGGATTTCTAGAGACTTTATGGGATTTATATCTGTATATATAACTTTTTTACTTTTTTAAGTGTTTGTCCTTTAAGTCTTTAACTATGAGGGCTGGTTTTAAGAGATAGTGATTGTATATACACTCCCTCTTTTTTTTTGATACAGAAGAGAAATGGGTGCTCCCTAGTGCAATATGTCTTGATAATTTTAGACCTCCACCAGTACACCACTGTACTCACAACTGAATAGATCGCTAACAGTGATCAGCAAAAACAGATGAGGGACCCTGAGTGCCCCCACTCAGTCTCTCCAAGTTAATAAATGGATACTGCTTCTTCAAAATCACCCCACAGGACTCACTGAGAACCTTGGAATGTAGAGAACAAAGGAACAGGAAGAGCACAAACCACCAATGGGTATCTCTATTGAATCTTCCAATCAATGATACAGCCCAATACTCACAATTCCCATAACAGAGTGCTGATTTTGAGAACAACCAGCTTGTTCAAACAGGGTAACACCAACTGCCCCATTCCGGTCACTTCTCCCAAACCAAAACTATTGCAATCAACCAATAATAATAATAAATGTATTTATTTATATATATAAAAATATTTATTTTCAGAATAATATAACAGAAAACATCAATACATACAATCTGTATTATGCCCGATGCATGCCGCGTTTTGGAGAATATACTCCTTTTTCAAATATTAAAGGCATATATATTGTTAAAACCAAGGAATATTTAGATATGGCAAAAATGAAGATGATGACTTCCATTTTTGCCATATCTAAATATTCCTTGTTTTTAACAATATATATGCTTTTAATATTTGAAAAAGCAGTTAATTTTACATATTGTGCATTCTATAAATAGACCACAGAACAGAAAAACCTTATTCTAGTTAGTGCACACAGAAATGTCCCACAGCTTAGTTTTTACAAAAGGCAGAATCTTACAAGCTAGATAGCTAAACTCAGGGGTAACTGTTCTTGTACATAAAAATTAGGTTTTCAGGGTGTTTTCATTCAAATCTTTTCAATTTTCCCATGAAGGATGGTGGTTTCAGTTCAATGATGAAAATATACTCAAACTTCCCAGATTCAAAATGGAATCCATACTAAATATCATAGCCTCCGTGGAGATTAATGCATTTTTAGGGTAAGCTTTTTAAACTTTGCCCACTATTGGGTGGTGTACAAAATGAAGCATTAAACATGTTACCGGCCTGAAAACAGCGATATCTGAATATCACCTGCATCAAAAGGGAGAGATTCTGATACCGTGGGCTTAAGTGTTGCACCTTTAAATAGTAAAGCAACTTCCACTGTTTGAATGCGGTTCCAACAATGTATACATGTATTAGATCTTCTGCTTTTATTCCATGGGTAGCATGTGTGCTGCTCAAAGCCTCTCCATTGGTTTCACAATATTCCAGACCAAAGATACAGCACACTAACACTTAAACATTCCATACCCCTTTAGCACTCATGGGGGTTAAAGGGATTGTGTTAGTGTGCTGTATCTTTGGGATGGAATATTGTGAAACTGATGGAGAGGCTTTGAACAGCACAAACACTACCCTAAAAATAAAAGCAGACAATCTACTACAGGTATACATTATACATTGTTGCAACTACTTTCGAAACAGTAGAAGTTGCTTTACTATTTACAATGTGCGACACTTAAGCCCTGAATATCAGAATCTCACCATTTTTGATGCAGGTGAGATTCTGAGATCACTGTATTCACACCAGCGACATGTTTAATGTGCCGTTTTGTACGTTGCCCGATGGTGGGGGACATTTTGATAGTGAACCCATTTTTAACATCTCTGGACATCAGGATGTTGCTTATCTGCAAACTTTAGTGTAACCAAACCCCTATTGTTGTCTCAGATTTACTTTAAACAACTGTCATTTTCAGTTGGTAATTATACCATTTGTTCTAAATCCAGTCCTAAGGGGTTTTCTCTTTTGAACATGATAGCTCTGATAAGAGAATGTCATACCAAGAGAGGCAACAATATTGCACCGTGCCTGGATGATATTCTCTCCAAAGCCAACATGATACAACTTTTTTGGTCACATACTCAGCAAACTCTATGTTTCAGAACCGTAAATAAATTATCTGTTGTGAAATCCCAGAATCATATTCCTTTTGAGGCTATATGCAGGCTGCAAGTACCAGAGTATTCACTATATGGAAGCAGTATAATTTGTAGTTTTTCATCAAAGACCTCTATAATTCACCATTCTTATAAAAAGTAACAAACTAGTGTAGTGATTGAATGATCACATCCAACTGTGACCCCAAACTCTTAAATCACTGCACTTGTGATTAGCCAGACAGAAGGTCAGCAAATGAAAGTCATTCATAATTGACATTAGGGATGGTCAAAAAGTCAGAGAAATTTCCCACCAGAATTTCCATGAAAAAAATGACAATTTCCACTTTTTTAGCAAAAATTCCTGTCCATAAAAAATACATAAAAAAATTCTTGTTTTCGCCACTGCAAATAAATTACCCACAAGAACTTTGGCAATTTTACTATTATATTGTCTATGACTGCAAAATTTCCTGCCACACTATTACTTCTCCGAGGGCTGTAGTAGAGAAATCAACAGCTGAAAGTAAAATTTATGAGTCCTACAATAAAATATGCCTTGAAAAATGGTTAGCAGGCTGAGTGCCTTTGTCCTTTGCCCACAACACTAAATTCCTGCTTAAGTGACAGTGGCCAACCATCCTTGAAAAATAACTACAGCTTGAGATATTCCAGCAGCGTGTAAGACATGACAAAACCTCTTCAACAAAAGAAAAGGGCAGGTTATCAACTACCAAAATTTTGGCAAGTTTGCTATTCCATAGGCATATTTTTGCATTATTTTTGTGCAGATTTTGACTTCTTTCTAAGAACTTAATAATTGTGGGATGCAAGTACATAGTGGAAGATTTGCATAACTTTATTGCTGAAAAAATGGTATAAGGTTTCACCTTTGTGGTGCTAAGGGTACAGTGAGAGAGTTGTTGGTCTTAACAGTAGTAAATTCAGCACAGGATCTATGGAGCATCCAGAAGAGCAGCTGGCACTGCAGGTCCAGCGAGATGGCATTCCAAAAGAGTCAGGCTTCCCTACGGTAGAACACAGAGTGGAAGGAGGAGACTTGTCTTTCAGTACTTATCCACATGGGCTCCCTTCTGTGGCCAGTGTGTGCATGTTAGCTAGGGAGCTGCAGTGTCAATTCTGGAAGTTTACACTACATACACTGTTTGGAAACCTATTTGAGAGGCAGGATCTCCAGAATCTTCTTCCCACAGTGCATCGGGTTAATGCGTCAGGCAATGTATGGGTTGCTGAGGTCTAGTATCTGCATGCTGCCTGCATGGCAGTTTCAGTTTTTTCTTCTTCTTTAGGCCTTTTTTTGATTGCCCATACTTCTGATTGTTGAATTGGACACACTTGACAGCAGATTCCTATGGCAGCAGCTCCTGACTGAGACAGGGTAGTACCTATATGAATTCATAATGGCTAAAATATAGAAGGTTGTTACTGGATTTGACATCTGCTGTGTTGGTAAGTTAGGGGTTTTTGGTCATGGTGGTTGAAGGCACTGTTGCAGTTCATGTGTGACACATGCTCTCTGGAATGTAAGTAGTGGGCTTGGGGTCTGGTGGCTGAAGGCTCATAGGGCTTTGCATAGCGTGGGCCTCAGTTCTCAATGTCTCAGCTTATGCACAGCATGTGCAATAAATATAACCTGTGATCCTCAGTGAGTGCCCTGTTGTTGTAAGCTGAAATTGGGCAGGTAAGGTATATTTAGAAAAGTGCTGTAGCTAGTCCCACAAGAACAAAAAAAAAGTTACATAAAATGATTGCAACTTATTGGATGCTGGGGAGGATGCCTCCTCTTGGGTACTGGACTCTGGCACAGCCACACCCTCTGCACCACCCTGTAGTTACTCTCATAATGCTAGGTTTCAATATGTGTATACATATGGATTTTCTTATGGATTCAAGAATACAACAAAAGAATGAATATAAAAATAAGAGTGCAGTTGACAAAACATCTTGGAGACAGATGTAGTTGGGATCCCTGAAGCGGTTGCAAGACTTCATGTGACACTAGGATCTTCGGCTAATCTGTGACTGAGAGGTGTGTGGGATTTTTAGCTGTTCAGCTTAGATTTCACTGGGTCCATTCTCAGGTACTTTCAACTTTCAGCACGCCTGTAGGCTGTGTTTTGGGCTGGGGGTAGCCTATTAATTTTCCACTCATATTTTCCAGATCTTATTTTGTCAAGAAGATGATTTCTGAATTTAGTGTGCGGGCATATTGTCTGGTGCTGTTTATCTTCTTCAGTGAAGTGATTTGGCTGATAGCCAGGCATTGGCTTGGCTTTCAGCTCACCTGTGGTGCATTCCACAACTGTTTATTTGATTACTATGCTCATGGGCATTATGGCTACCTACTTTATCTGTGATTGTATGCTAACTCTAGATTTTTATTATGTCCTTTACATGGGTGGAGAGAACAGGGTTATTTTTCTGTAATTCTCTATCAGGATAATTGGTACATTTGTGCTATATGTTTTACAAGCTATTATGACCTCAAGAAATGATACATATAAAAAGAACATAACTTCCTACTAAGTAATAAACCTACCATAGTCACTACACTACACTAATCCAAAGGTACATAAAAACAAGGAGAAACCACTAGGTAATCCTATAGTATCAGCAATGGGCAATTTGAAAGCTAAATGCATGTATGCTGATCAGATATTAAGGAATTCTGTGACCGCTCTGCCACCCGTGACTCCCAGGATGCCATCACAAGAATGGCGGGCACGTTTTGGAAGATTCACACTACATAACCCACTTGGGTGTAGGATTGCTTTATACTAGTACCTAATATGAAAATGGTACAGATATTTCTCTCTATTAGTGAGATATTTAAATCTCACAAACAATTTACACACAGCTTTTAGAAATTTTAGTAGTCACAACTACTTCATCTTTCATAATAAGTGTTAACAACAGATACAGGATACAAACACGGGCAGTACCACATATGTCCAGTTTGTCTCTTTATGGCATAATTTCATAGATGATATTATATTCATGTGGACAGGCAGTGAAGAAATGTTTTATCAATTTATTAAACAAAGTAATACTAATACAAACCTTAAAGTGACAAGCCACGATGATAAAGAACTCATGCCCTTCTTGCATAGTTCTATTAGAAGAGGTCATAAGAACCAAATAACCATTAACTTACATAGAAAATCAAGTCACAAATAGCCTACTAGAATCCATAAGGGACCCCCAATTCCTATGAAAAACAATACACCTGTGGTAACATAGTAACATAGTAATTTAGGTTGAAAAAAGACTTGCGTCCATCTAGTTCAACCCTTTTCCTATTCCTGTTTACCATCGTTGATCCAAAAGAAGGTAAAAAAAAACCCTCAATACAGCAATTTCAAATTCTGCCTTGAATGGGGGGAAAAAATTAGTTCTTGCTTCCAAATAGCAATCAGATTTCTCCTTGGATCAACAAGCACTAACTAAACAATACTATTGTACATAGCCCTCTATGTTCTGCTCTTTTAAATAAGTATCCAGGCCCTTTTTAAAGGCATCTAAAGTATTCGATAGCACCACCTCTTCAGGCAGTGAATTCCATACCTTTATTGTCCTTACTGTAAAGAAACCCTTCCGCTGCTGTAGATGAATCTCCTTTCCTCAAGTCTAAGTGGGTGGCCCCTTGTCCTTTGTACTGTTCTGTTAATGAACAGGTCTTTGGAGAGCCCTCTTTTCTAGCCTTTCTTCAAAACTTAAACTTTCCATTCCCCTTACTAGTTTTGTAGCCCTCCTCTGCACTCTTTCTAGTTCCATAATGTCCCTTTTCAGAAAGGGCACCCAGAATTGAACAGCATATTCTAGGTGGGGTCTTACCATGGACCTGTAAAGAGGCATAATTATATCTTCCTCCCTTGAGTCAATACCCCTTTTAATATATGCCAATATCTTATTGGTCTTTGCAGCTGCCAGCTGGCACTGCATGCTATTGCTATTGTCTACCATTACTCCCAAATCCTTTTCATTAGTAAATTTCCCCAGAGAAACACCTTTTAAACTATATGTTGCATTTTTATTATTATACCCAAAATGCATAACTTTACACTTGTCTATATTGAATCTCAATTTGTCCAAATCCTCTTGTAATGAAGACACATCCAGTTCAGATTTTATTACCTTACTTAATTTTGTGTCATCAGCAAACACTGATACATGGCTCCCTATGCCCTCTGGGAGGTCATTAATAAACAAATTAAAAAGAAGAGGGCTCAGGACAGATCTCTGAGGTACTCCACTTATCACGTTTATCCAATTAGAGAACTTGCCATTTACTACCACTCTTTGCATTCTATCTTTCAGCCAATTTCCAATCCACACACAAACATTTTCCCCTAGGCCTATTTCATTCAATTTGTACAGTAACCTCTTGTGTGGAACTGTATCAAATGCCTTGGCAAAGTCTAAATAAATCACAACAACCGCCTCTCCCGCATCTTTATTTGTACTCATTTTTTCATAAAATGAGATCAAGTTAGTTTGTCAAGACCTGTCTTTCACAAAGTCATGTTGGCTCCTGCTAATGATATTCCTGTTCAAGCTGAACTCTTGAATATATTCCCTTAGCAACCCATCAAACAGCTTCCCTACCACAGATGTCAAGCTTACAGGTCTGTAATTTCCTGGCTGTGACTTTGATCCCTTTTTAAATATGGGCACCACATCTGCTTTATGCCAATCCATGGGCACCATACCTGAAATAAAAGAATCCCTGAAAATCAAATATAATGGTCTGGCCAGGGCTTTTTAAGTACCCGTGGGTCTATACCATCTGGCCCTGGGGCTTTGTCAACCTTAACACCATTCAATTGTTTTAACACTTTTTCTTTTGTTAGCCAGTCCTATGCTTGCTGTGACTGTTCTGTAAAAGTAGTTTGCAGATTCTTGTCCATTGGGTCTTCCTTGGTAAAAACAGAAGAAAAGAAATTATTTAAAATATCTGCCTTCTCTCTGTCCCCCTTGACCATCTCACCCGTTTCAGATAACAAGGACCCAACATTATCAGACTTTAATTTTTTGCCATTAATGTATTTAAAGAATTGTTTTGGGTTGCTCTTGCTCTCCTTAGCAATATTTTTTTCATTCTCCAGTCTAGCTAATTGAATAGCCTTTTTACAGGTTTTGTTGGCATTTTTGTATTCTGCAAATGCCTTTGCTGCTCCCTCAGCTTTATAATGTTTAAATGCCGCTTTCTTGTTATTTATTTCATGGATTACTTTACTGGTTAGCCACATTGGTTTTAATTTGCTTCTTTTGTATTTGTTTCCAACATGGATAAATGTATATGTATATTTTTGCAATGGTGAAATATCTTAGGCTAAGAAGACTGTAGCACAATATTATATTTTAAAGAGCTGTTCAAGTAGGGGAGTTTTCAGTAAAATCCTTAAGGAGTCACATTAAATAGCACAAAATTTGGACAGAGAACACCTCAGAAAACAGGAGAAATAAATTAATCTCAGAGGAACCTTTAATGCAGAACATCACACAGTCTCTGCAATTCAGAACAGATATTGACACTTATTGACTGATTGATCTCAAGAAATTATTGAATCCATATCCAAGTATAGCATTCAGGAGAGTATCACGGTTCCCGTGATTCCTTGTCACTCTCTGTTGTGGTGCTCTCTCATTGTCGGAGCTTGATTGGCCCACCTAGGGTGTCCCTTTATATACCGGACCTATGGCACCTGTCAGGGGCCCTTAAGTGGTGTTCCCGTACATGCGTATTTGTTGCTGTGTTCCTGCGTTCCTGTGTACTGACTCGGCCCATCTGACTACTCTGTTGTTCCTGCTCCGTGTTTGACCCTGTTCTGGCTGACATTCCTGCTCCGGAATTGACCCGGCTCCGGCTGACGTTCCTGCTCTGTGATTGACCCAGGCTCCGGCTGATGTTCCTGCTCTGTGATTTACCCAGTTCCGGCTGACATTCCTGCTCCGTGATTGACCCGGCTCTGGCTGATGTTCCTGCTCCATGATTGACCCGGCTCTGGCTGATGTTCCTGCTCCGTTATTGCTTCCAGTGTTCCTGCGAGATTCTGATCTCTTTGCCTGGCGACATTCTGAACTGTGCTTGCAGTGCTGTACAGACTGATCACTTAATTATCATCTGCAGAGCTTGTTGCCTCCGTTACTGAGCCTGTCCGTACACTTGCTGAGCTTGTTGCCTCCATTACCGAGCCTCTCAGAGTATGCTTGCTGAGCTTGTTGCCTCCGTTACCGAGCCTGTCAGAGAACACTTGCTGAGCTTGTTGACTCCATACCGAGCCTATCCGTTTACACTAGCAGAGCAGTGACCTCCGTTTACGGTGCTTGCACCCTTGCAGTCGTTGCACCGCGTGGTGCTGTTGGGCATTCCGTTACCTCTTGCAGTGTGTAGCTCCGCTTCGGCACCAGAAGGGTGTCTTGGCTGTGGTCTCTTATTGCTCGTAGTGTTGTACCATCATACTGCACCAGGGAGTGCGTTTGGCTCACGTTACATTCGCTTGTACAGTGTCACTACCGTTACCGCACCTAAGGGGTGCTCTTGGCTCCGGTCCCGTTTGCTCTTGCAGTGTCTCTATTCCTGTACCGCGCCTCAGGGGTGCTATTGGCTCCGGTCCCATTTGCTCTTGCAGTGTATCTCTTCCACTACCGCACCTAAGGGGTGCTTTTGGCTCTAGCTCCAGTCAGCTCTTGCTATACTATTGGGCATATTACAGTAAAGCTATCTTGTAGTCATTCAGTTCTGTCGCACAGCTAACGCTTGCTTTCTGCACTACTACCTGGACTGTTTATATTCACCGGGCGTTGGCTAATTACCACAACAGAGACTGATTATGTGTATTGGGCATTAACCCATTTTACCTCCATTGATTCCTGTTGCAAGCTATTTTGCTCCTATCATATTGGGCCTGTATTACATCCCTATACTTGACTGATACGTGCTATTACCTATTCTGGCCCTAAGGGGCAGTGCACCTTATTTTTACCTCAATAAAGCTGTGTTTTATTCTAACCTTTGGTCTGAGTGTCGTAAAAACCGTTACAGAGAGGTGCCAATTTAAGAAACATATTAACCAAGAGACATTTTAAACAATATGCATGACCACATGGCTAACCTTCAGTGTTCATTGTTCATATCCTTCTAGCATCTGCCAAGCTTGCCAATTCATGATTAGAGCCAAAAGATTTGGGAACAAAGATGAACCAGATAAATATTGAATCAAAGACTCAAAAAATTAGTGTTATACTATATATTATATATCTGTGGGAAAAATTATGTGGGAAAGACCAAAAGGCAAGTAAGGAAACATATTTTGGAACATGTAGGGGACATTAGAAATAAAATATGGCAATATTAATGTAATTAATGTTAGAGGAATCTATAAATTCCCACTGACAGATAGGAAAGAGATTTGGACAAGTGTTACTTAAAATTAGGCAAAGCATTTTTCTTGCTACAAACAAGATCAAATAAAGGATCAAGTTAAGGTTTTACTTTTCTTCCGTTCATTAAATTTTTCAGATTCAGGAAACCATACTACCACATTTAACTGGAGATAAAATTGCTACTCATTGAAACCACATTATGAAGAAGTTCTATCATCCAGCACAATGGGGGGAATGGCCACATAAGGTTTTTGTATTCCAAATAAACAAGTAAAGGCTATATTTTAGCAACTGTTTAAAGGGATAGTAATACTTAAAATGTAAAAAAAAATATGTTGTAGGGTTTATCCCCCTGAGTAAAACAAGGGCACTCCCACTGCTGAAAGGTGTTTCATTCAAAAGTTATTAATTTTCAAAGTTGAATTTTTTAGGTGCAATATCACAGTGACCTGAAATTGTATAGTGGCGCTGTTGCTACACCATCCTATGGAAATTTATGGTCAACTGACCAGAGCTATCCATAGGATCGTGTAGCAACAGCACCACTGTACAATTTCAGGCCACTGTGATATTGCACCTAAAAAATTCAACTTTGAAAATTAATAACTTTTGAATGAAACACCTTTCAGCAGTGGGAGTACCCTTGTTTTACTCAGGGGGATAAACCCTACGACATATTTTTTTTTACATTTTAAGTATTACTATCCCTTTAATAATACATACATTCAATACTGACTGAACTCCCTTCAGTGCTGGACTTTATTAGGTGTGGGTATTGAGGCTGAGATAAACAATACCAGCCGCACAAAGGGGGAGATTCACTAAACAGTGATAAAGAGGTGATAAACTGGAGATGACTTGTCCATTTCCTGTGTTATTCTATACAGCCTATGCACTAAGATCTCCAAAGTTGAAGACATCTTAGTGTATAGGCTCCATAGAAGTCAACTCCACTTTATTACCTCTTTATAACCCTTAGTGAATCTCCCCCTATATGCCAACAATTTCCTTCCTATTTGTGTTCATATAAAACTATTGGATTGGGAGGTATTTAGTCTGAAACATACAATAATGTAAAATACAAACAAACAAACCCACCACAATCTTTTTCTTTAAAGGGCAACAGGTAATGCCATGTGATACAGCAATAATGTACTTAGTAGTTAGTACTTGCCTCTTTGCGGAGTTCTTTGATGTTGAAATTATCTTTTCATAGCAAGTGTTAAACCTGAAAAATGAAATTGGGTAAAATACATAGCAATAGTATAAGATATAAACTGGTTCATTTGGAAGAGTTGTTCTAAAGTAGTACAGGTTTATATCTCTGTCTCTTTTATCTGCCTGTTCCCTCTAAGTTTAACCCTTTCAGTGCTTTGCAATGCGTTGTGTACCGCTCTGGCACTCAAAGGGTTGACATTTCAGACACCTCAATAGAAAACTAAAAACTCCTAATAATAACCTCCCACATACCATGATCTGGGCAGAAAATCCTATTGCCAACGTGACTCAGCACTGAGGTAATTAGTTTCCTCAAATTAAACTCTAAAAGAGTTGTACATTTTTTATTGAAAAATATGTTATAGGTCCATTTCTGTTGAGTAAAATGAGGCCACTCCCAATACTGGGAGATTTTTTATTGATCAGATGAAACTGTGAGCAACAGTACCAACTGGAGTGCAAAACTAAAATTGTTTAATAATATAGTTTATAGGTGAGCTTGAGTCACTGACTATGACTTTCCATAATAAATGGAAGGAACAGCACCACCTGGTGACCAAAATAATTGGATTTAAATTAATACAATCAATTGAGTTGTAATAACTTTTGAATTAAATTTGTGCCAACAATGGGAGTACACTTGTTTACACAGCAAGAAAATCCCATATTTATTTATTTCATTTTTTCATAAAAAGTTTACAGCTCCTTTAATTAGTACTGGATATAATGGAGGCAGGAAACAAGAACCTCAATTTCCATTGAAATCTTTATGGAAAGTCTTCCGTGGGAGGAGACTTGTGTTCTTGAGTCTTGCAATAAAGAATCATGTCCACCTCTATGGACAATAAATATTACTTTTTGGAAACTAATCTACTCATAACTGATTTATGTTGTGATTAAAAGGTTGTGCCTATAATAATGTAATTGAGGGTTATTATTAAGAAAAGGAGTGAGTGGTAATTTAATGATTTATTAAGTATAGTTCACGCTCATAGTTCAATAAAGCTGTCATTTTCCAATCATTATTTTCTTATTATCAGCTTTCTTTGACATCAGAACTAGCCAATAATATGGTACTCCACTCACTATTCAACAGCTATAATGTTATAACCAGTGAGAAGTGATATCACTTCCTATCTCACACTTAGAAAGGAATTAACTAGCAACAGGGTATTTTGAAAGAGCATTTAAAATGACATATATATATGTGACCTTCCTTTATTAAAAACTACAAAAAGAGATATTTCATTTCATTTATTTTTTGCAAATTAGACAGTACTGTCTGGCACAGCCTGGCATGTGAGATACTAACATTCCACTCTTCCTCCCAACTGTCACTTCTGACCAGGGGGAGCTAGATAATTTGCATAGACTAACAAATAAACTACTAAATATCCCTTAAACTATATTTTTAAATAAATAATGGTTAACAAATATATTTGATTCTGAAATTGCTTTCTTATAAAGTGCTAGTTGCACTTTAAACCAGGACAGCCTTTGCCTTTTCTCAGGCCCAGACAGTAATGCATGCAAATACTCCCATACCAGGGGGTTATGCACTAAGGCATGATAAAGAGATAGCGATATCATTTTGCCAGTTCTTGTGTTATTTTATAAAGTCTATGCACTAAATTGTCCAGAGCTGGAGAAATATTACTGCATAGGTTCCATAGAGGGACTTAGGAACCAGAGAAGGGATATCAATGGAGAATTAATTTCCATTTTACCACCTCTTTTTCACGACTTTGTGCATAACCTCCCATGTGTGTATGGAAAAAGTCATATCTTAGCTCTACTCTTCATCATTGAAATCAGTGAGAAAACTAAAAAAAAAATAGTTTTACTTGATTTATTAACATAATAGCACCAGTAGTTTAATAAACTATTTACACTATACAAAAATATAGGTATGCTGGTAGCTGTCCTATTTCCTGCATTACCTCAATACTTATACCCGTACTGCGGCTTGAACACACCCCACTAATCTTGTTTCACTCCAAATCTCTTCCCCATAATGGAAACAGGGGGGTTGTGCAGAGTGAAACAATACAATGGCTGGCTGAACAAATTGGGCTAATATTTTAGGAAATCAGGAGCAACTAATAGTCTGCACTGCACTTCCATAGAATAGTTTTATTAAATAGGTTTAGAGAAGGCTGATTTAATAAGAACTGAAGTAATGTATTGAGACCTCTCTTGAATTCACAGATTAAAAGCTCAATTTAAATCAATAGGCATTTAAATCACCTTCATATGGTGCTATTTGATAAAGCGTTATGGAAGCACAGTGCTTGCTATCCGTTGAGCTCGATTTTATAACTAGATTGATACTATGTGAAAATATAACACTCTAAACATTCTTGTAGTTGTCATTGTCCCTGAGTCACCTCAACATAAATGCTCAGCAATGACACACAATAGTTTTGAAAGAAGTAGGAAAATGAAGTTTATATAGCAGGAGCTGGAAAGCTTTGGCACTCTAGCTGTTGGACCATAACTCTCATCATCCCCACTCACCCAAGACTGGTGGATTCCTGAGGAACAACAACAACAAGAACAACAGCATTGTAATAGAACTGAGGGATGAACAAAAAGTTCAGTTATGATCCTATGCCTATTTCTGTGGAAAATTCACAATTTTCAGTTTTTTTTAAGGAAACCCATATAATTTACACATTTTCCCTGAATACCACAGATTTTTCAGAGATATTGTTTCAATTTTCTGATTTCTATGGAGGGGAGAATTTCCTCCCCCATAAAATGAAAACTCAGAACTTTCTGGCATGTTGTGTGGTGTACATTAGGCAGGTGAAAGAGGAAAACAGTGCGAGAGACAGACCAAGTGACAGAGAATTAACCATTGGCTGCATCTGACACTGAGACAAAAACTAGTACAATAGCTATCCTGAAATTAGAAGTGAAGGTTGGGAAAATGTTTGAGACTTGTAAACGCCTAGGAGAATATATAAGTAGTGAGAAAAAAGCAGCTCACAATGCTACGGATGACCTGATTACCGATGATGTTGATCTAGAATATAACCCTCCAGCTTCCTCCCTCTCCAAGCTTCCTCCTCTACTTCAGATACAGATGAAAATGAGAGTAAGAGAGGTGATGATGACATGGCTAGAAAATTAGCTGAAAGGCAAAGGCTCAAGCTTCCACCACTGAAAAGGAGCACTGTGCCTGTTCATAAACTGTTTGATAAATCAGTTGGAAGGTCTGACACCAGCCAAGTAAAGATGTAAAAAATACACAATCACCCTGACAGTCATCATCAGTCCATCACCACAAAGCCACACACACTAATTCTGAGTAAAAACCAGCAACTCAGGTCATCAACACCTGATCCACCCCTAGCAATTATGAAAGCCTCCGCTGCTATTGGAAGTGCACAAATGCGACACTTAATAGCATACAATTGCAACAACATCTAGCCCCAGTGAAGTAGAAGCCCATCAGGAACCCCCTCAGTCTATGGAGATACTTCAATCAGGATCCAAAAGCTGAGCACGTTCCTATCGGTTGTCTGTGTAAGAAGAATGTGAGCAGGGGGAAAGCAGGCTCACACATAGACACCTCCTCACAGAGATCTGACTGGGAGACAAACCATCAGAATCAGAGGAGACACAACTAGCAGCAGAATGTTCAAAAATTTCATTGATTTGAAATAGAACCTACTGCTGCTGAGGATTATGACTCCTCGTTTGTGGTAGGAGATGACAAGAGTCACAGATTGCACATACATGCAGCCATCCCCTCAAGTCTTGTGGCTTGTACCTCACTCCTTGAAAGCTGGTTTTATGTCTGGTGATAATGTATCCAACATAATGGATGCCTTTAGAATAAGTGATATGGTGCATTTCCCCTGCTTTGCCCATGTCCTAAATTTAGTTATGACTAGATTCCTCACAGAATCCAAAACCCTCAGAGAGATTCTGAATATCACCTTCAAAATCTGTGCCAATTTTGTTCACTCCTACAGTGCTTTCAATGCAATATGTTCCATACAAGAGCATCACGACCTGCCCATGATCAGCTGACAATGGAGGTGCCTACCAGGTAGAATTCCACATTCTACATGCCAAAGCATTTGTACAAAAACAATAAGGCCACTAGTGAGTACACAGTTCAAAACCGGAAGGCTTTGGAGGGACTGTGTCACCTGGGCATTTTCAAATAATATGTGATGTACTGTATATGCCTTGCTGAAACCCTTTAGGAGGCCATTTTGCTGATTAGTCATATAGGGGCAGGAATTAGTAAGATTCTCTCACTGATATGTTGCTGCAGAAAAAAAAGAAAAGCATGGCTTATGAATCTTATGGTAATAACAATGCCAGAAAAGAAGGAAGAGGATCGAAGGGAGCAGTGGTGGTGACAATGGGCACAGTTTTCCGCACCTGAACACTAGCACAAAAAGATTATGACAATGCAGGTGTTATGCTCATCATTGGACTTCCAGACTAGGTATCTTTTGTCTTCCTCAGGGATTTTCTCTCCTGTTCTCTGTGTCCCTCAGGAGGGACAAGGGCACAGTGACAGTGTCTCTTGATTTATTTTTGTGGGCTTTGGCTATCATATATTTACTATAAATATAATGGTGTTTATGTTACATTTGCTTAATGAGGGTGGATGTGCCAAGGTGTGTCCCCTCCTATCTCCTTTTCATTACCTTATTATTCAAAGTGCACAGTGCTGGGAGTGGAGCATGGCTAAGGAGGTGCCAGCTCAGATGGCGACATCGACTAGGCATCAAATGATACAGCTGAATATCCTACATAGAATTTATTACACACCAATTAGGCTGTTTAAAATGAGAAATTCTGGTACTGACCACTGTCATCGCTGTGACAATGTTCAAGGCACATATTTGCACATGATTTGGGAGTGTCCTGAGGTGGGGAGGTTTTGGTCAGAGGTAATGCGTATTGTGACCCTAGTGTTGGGACGACCTGTACCTGCGACTCCAAAAATTTGTTTACTGTCTATCTTCCCTGATGAGATTGAGAAGGCCAATGACAAATCTCTTCTGCGAGAGCTCTTGGTGATGGCGAGAAAGGTGGTGGCCCTGAATTGGATGTCAGACAGGGCTCCCGATTATAGGGCATGGATTATCTTGGTTTCACAGTGTTTTCCACATTATAAATTGGTTTACTTACATCGAGGTATTCCAGCTAAATTTGATAAAATCTGGGGACGGTGGCAAGCCTGGTGGACAGCTAGGGCAAGTACTCCTGTGGCTCATGGCGATGTGTGACCTGCTGGAGTTGTTCGACTGTGCTTGTGTCTGCTGGTTATGTGGATATTGGTAACATATACTTGTTGTTTGTCTTTGTGTCTGACCCCTGTTTATTACTGACTGGTGGGTGGGGGCTGGGGGGTGCTGCGGGCCTGGGGGAGAGAGGAACTGGGATAGAGGGATATAGTTTTAACTTAGGTTAGAGGTTTGCAGTTTTGGTTGTATTATTATAAAAACCTCAGGTCAACTCTGTACGCCTTCTCAATATGTATCTGCTTTTGCTAACGTTATACATGATTGCATATTCCTGCTGTACTTGACAGACTTTATTTGTACCTCTCTTTTCTTTGTATTTGTATGGAGTGATCTGATAATAAAATATATTTAAAAAAAAAAAAATAGTGCACAGTGCAGTCGCTGATGGTGACTGCACTGTGTCTGACCCACACCCATGATTTCAGTGAGGAGACAGAATCAGCTACACTGGATGTGGGTACGTGATGCTACTGTGAAAGTATCAGCACTACAGCTAGGACCAGGAGTATTGGTGTCACATGGAGTCTCTCCTAGTCCATTATCACTACTCGAAGAAACAAGACCCATTGTAGTCATGGTGGTATGTGACGAACTAGACACTCATACTCATCCTGCTTCTGTGACAACTCAGCAGTAGGAATTAGAGCAGGAGCAAACTTGAGAATGTTACTGCTGGTGGTGGTGATGTCCATCCCCAGTTGCATCTCTTTCTCCCATTCCCACTTGCTTTCTACCAACAAAGCTCTCATACTCTCCTCTACACCAGCTTCTCCACTACCACCCTCACTCGCATTACAATGCACCACCAGTCTCTTGTTGCTATATGCGAGTGGGATCGGTTTTAGATAACAAGTGTATTATTTGGGGGAAAGACAGGGTAGTTTTTCGTATGCCTCTGGAAAATATCCAGAAAATCTGAGCACCCATCAGAGGCCTCAGAGACTTGAAGGGTCTCTAGCATTGCTCCATATCCATATCTTCATCATTTTCTGTGGCCATTTCCTCATCAGAAGATGCCTCAATAACCTAAGAATGCCCATTTAAAAACAGGTTCTACCTGCTTAATGGTGGGTAGGGGTTTCAAGGAATGGAGAACCCTTGAATTGGAGAAGTAATAACTGCCACAAAAGATATCTGAGTTTTAACCCAAGAAGGTTCTTGGTCAGTGCTGGATGGCCCTGGTGAAGTAGTAGGAGCCAGAGTACATGAGGGCCATAGAGACCCAGAAAATTCTTTGGAAGCCCAGGATGGAATGAGGACCAGTGAGTGAAAGGGTTAAGGAAAGCCCCTGAATCCTTGGTTTTGGATTTCCATATATGGAAGGATCAGACTTGTCCAGGAGAAAGAGTCAAGGACTAATTAAAACTAATTAAAAGTATCCCCATTTTAAAGCAAAGCCCCAAGAAAGACCCAAAAGGTACTTATCTAGAATTCAAAGGGTAAAACTGGAGAGGAGAGAAGAAAAGTCAGCCTCTGCATAGGTCATGTAAGGGAGAAATAAGATAGCCACTAGAAAATGTTTCTACTAATCAGAGAAAAGCCTGGGAAATTGGAAATTATGGGTATTTTAGTCTTCTCTATTATTTGTTAGCTAGCAATGTGTGGCATTCCAGCCAGGGGTCGCTGCACACTTTGTGGACACTCACAAACTGGATCATGCGATACAGCATGATCAGAGAAGAAACAGCCATCTCTGACTGTTCTAGCATGAATGGTTTTAGAAATATATCTCAAGAAATTAAAAAAAAACATAAAAATGTCTGAGGTACCAGGATGGGGTAAATATCTAGTAATAAAATGTTATGAGGACATATAGAAGCCCCAGATACCCCACTGATAAACAGGTCAAAAACCCAGACAGCAGGAAAAGGGCTAAAATAAAGATTACTGCAGCCACATGTACCACAACGCTAAAAGGGAGGGAACAAACAAATGAGTGCACCAACAATGCACAGATAGTGGAAAACTCAGAGTGGGACAAACAATGGTACTCAAAGGTTTACTCACCACTATCCTATCTTCAGGCTTCCATCTCAAAGGGGCAGAATCTCTAAAAGATTCAGTCATAAAGAAAAACCTTATCAAATCTCCACAGGGAATAATGTCAATCAAACTCACTTGAACTGGGCAATCTGACTCCTGGGAAGCCAATAATGGGAGACTGCCTAATGGGATTATAAAGCTCCATATCCAAAGTACAAATAATAAAAAGACCTAAAAAATTTTAAGAGGAGTTTTAATGCACTTCCATCTTCTTGGATGCAGACCACATGAATCTGGAGGCAGGAGCTCAATCACACAGTTCCCATTTTCCATATTGTACATAACAGTAAATAATGGTAAGTGAGGCTTACAGAAAGAAAAGCCTGAAAAATATTTGTTTTGTAAGTTCACAGAAAGTTAAACATTCAATATATTATAGTAAGGTTAGGCCTGAAAATATAGATTGCAGGCTTCAAACAAGGCTACACCTGTGAAAAATTAGTTTTCAGTCCTCAAGTTTGCAAAAAACAAGCCCTGAAAAAAAATGGTATGTCCTACTGGCTTAATGCCAGCAGTGCTAGATGAGGATGGAAAATGCCAGTAGTTTGCTACTGATGTAATTTCTGCTGCTGAGTTGTCTCCTGGGACTGGAATCATCAGCAGTGATATGTGACCAGTGGTGGTACAATGATGATTCCACTTGCCTCTAGCCCTATTGCTGTTGAGGCAGTAGCATCGACAAGAATCCACAACACTTCAGGCACATCTAGAGAGAAGAAATTGGTCTATTATGCTTCTTCTCCTGCACTTCCTCTAAAATCATGGGTATGTTGGAATATTATTTTTCCCTTGAGAGAAGAAAAGAACTGTGCCTTTCATTAGCATATGCAATGTGATCAGTGGGCTCAATGAAAAATTGTGAAACGGGGAAGAACTGAGAAATATCACCACAATTGAACCATCTGCTCTCATATTAAGCAACAAGCATAACTGCAACAAAGCACATTGATGCTTCGATAAGCAGTGTTAAACCATTCCTCAATAAATCAAGTATTGTACTGTCACTATGACCTTTGTCCTCTCTACCAAGGACACAATATCAAGAAACTTGATAAAAATAATGAATCCTCCATACAACCAGCTTAGCATATTCAGCAAGATAGAATGTCTGCAGATGCTCCCTGACACCCTGCATTCGATTGCTTACCACATTTCATGTGTGATCAGTGCACCACACAATGTGCAATGAATGGATTAACTGTCACATACACACATCTATCAGCTGGTGGGGAGGTAATGGAATCAAAGGTGGTATGCCAGAGGTGGGGCTAGAGAAATCTGAGATTGCCAGGGTGGGGACACTGCGTACATAATCCCACACTTGGACGCTAACACAAGAAGAGGATGATGATAACACAGTTGTTACATTCTCCATTGAAGATCCAAGCTGAGTTGTTCTTGTCTTCCTTCTGGATTTTCTCACCTGTTCTCTGTGCCTTGGGGAGGGACAGGGGGGTAAGTTACAGTGGGGAGTTTGGCTTTCACATGCTTAACATAAATGTTGTTGAGTCTGTGTTGCGTGTTGCTGCTCCACCTTCACCCTAACTGACATCACCACTACCACTACCACCAGTCTCTTGCTGCTCTTAGGGACTGGTTGAGGATGCAAGTGTGACAGACGGACCCCTGCTGTCACACTTGCCATCATCTCAGAATGCAGCACACTGGCAGCAGTAGTAGCAGGCACAGACAATGCTGCTCGTACTGCTGGCCAGTTACACCTTCTTCAATATATTTCCTGTCAGAGAGTCTGCCCTGGACGGGATAGTAAATATTAACATTTTTTAAAGAGTCTTTTGGAATTTGAAATTCTCTCTTAAATCTGTATGTTTAAAAGAGACAATACACCCTTTACTTGAATTGGGGAGGGGACATATTTCAGTGATTGTATGGTGATTGACAGTTGGATTCTAGTCTCACTGTCTAAGGATATGCTCCCTATCTGATGTGAAAATCTAGGGAAAGGATTAAAGTTGTCATGTTGGCATAATTTATTGGTTACAGCACAGCCATATCAGTCTTGACATAATACAAACCTGGGCTGTCAACATATATAGATTTTAATATGGTATCAGTGTGCCATCTTCTGGAACAAATAAGATTTAGCTTATTCTGGGGAACTAAACAGAATTAGTTAACAAATTTGTCCAGATAATTGTGAGATAGTTTGATGGAAGTTTAGATCAAAATAGCGTTATGCATTAGTCTTAAATCTAATTATTAACACCTGTAGAACCACGTTTTTGTGTTGCTGAAAAGGTCATTGGACATATTTGATCAGGTGAATTTTATTATTAACCTCTTAACGACCCTTGACGGTCATAGTACATCATGGGTAAATCTGACTGAACGACCCATGATGTACTATGACCGTCATGGGATTCCAGGCTCCCCCTGAGGCTACACGCCATTCGGGGAGTCCAGAAACGGAAGGAGCAAAAAAAAAAATGCTCTGTGGTCCTTAACTGACCACACCGCACCGTTCGGCCGGTCGTTAAGGGGTTAACCCTTAGTTAAAGCTTTTCCAATTGTTTCTATCTTGGTGTGTATTTCAGAGGATTCTTTGTTTACATGTGTTTGTAGGTTTAAATTTTGTTCTATTGAGAAAGTTCTTTGGGACAATCTCTCACAGAAGAAAAGAAGCTGCCATCTTGGGTGGGGCAACAATATAACCCATAATCTCTGGTTAACCCTTGTAGTGCTGTATGGTGTAACAAACAGGATATTGCCATTATCATTTTTTTACAGTACATGTTGCATGAAATGGATTCATTTTAACTTTGCTTTCTGGACACATATTATTTGATTATTATATTATTAGTATTAGTATAATCTGTTATTGACAATAAGATGTATGCAAATTTATATCCCATCCAGAAGGTTTGCAATATTGAAAACAGTAGAAAAATAGTTAAATTGTATTTATCTAATCTGGGACATTTTATATCCCAGATAAGTTTCTAAATTTTTAAATATTTTATGTAGTACAAAGACATTGTTATGAGACCTGTGTTTTAAGTTAGAACCAATTCACATAACAAAATACCCTATACTTTAATTAGCGCAGTTTATACAGGCTTTGGGGCAGGTATTCATATACACTGCAGCCAACTTTATTATCATTAATTGTAAGGAACAATTAACCCTTTCTACGCTGCTGTGTTCAAATATTGCTACAAAATACATCTGGATACACCTATGTAAAGTGTAAACCTGTTTATGCTGGGTAATGTTATTTTGTTATATTAGTTATAATTTACTGTATGTCAATTCCTTTAGATTTATCTTAGCATATGACTAAGTCATATTAGAAAATATATCTTTGAGTCATTTGGTGTTCACTTATATTCATCACATTCTGATTACGATTTTATTTATATATTTTATTTTTACTAAAATAAATGATATATATTTTTTGCACAAATATGCGTAATTGATTATTTTAATCAATTCTGTACTGTGAAGTAGCACGTCAATACCTAGTTTATGTAAAGATCTCAAATTAATTTAACTACCCATTTTATCTGTTTATGTGAAGATATACCACAATAATTGGCCCTCCTATTGACCCTTTCCTTTCCCTATATCCTTGACATTCCCCAGAGGAACAATGCTGGGGGAATGGGAATCATTGGATCTGGGGTATGTAGGCTCCCTTTACTACTAGTACTGTTAACTTTCTCCTCCACCTCTGTATCAGCATCATCAGGGTCCATGCAGTTCCTCCTGCTGGTCATAGAGCTAGCCAGCACTCTAAATAACTTTATTTTGTTAATTTTCTTTTTATTTCTCTCTCTTTCTCTCTGCCTGCTCCCACTCTCTTTGCCTCCTAAACTACACAACGCTGCATGGTGGGAAGTTTGGGGTTTTTATAGAGAGGAAGTGGGAAGTTTCACCTCCAGTGGAAAACATAGGCTGAAAATTGAACTGTTTTATTGGGAAAATCTGTGTTGTTAGCGAAACAACATGAAATCTATGGATTTCTTTATTGGTGGGAATCCCCATAGGTAAAGCATCCCTAATTTTAACCCTTGTTATTTTATATATTTTACTTGTGTGCCCCCAAAAAAAGCAAACAAACCTTTATCTATGTATATCTTTGTCTAAAATAATACATGATATTCTCCAGTTAGTGCATATAATTACAAAGCAGATATTTTGTCATGTAAACTCTTTGTACAAATGAACATGTAACTCTGTTTGTACATTCCCTTTAGTAACTATCGGACAAGAGTGATTTGGTTTTCATTCAATTTTTGTTTTGTTTTATATTGAACAATTCTATAGCCATATGAAATCACCTGTGAGTGCCTCATGTATTATTCCTATATGGTCTATTTGGATTGGTTATGAAATAAAGAATTTGGTTCTTACTTTTTCCAGTTAATGGCAGCAAAGATAATGACCGCAATAAGCAGAACTAATATGATTGGAGCAACAATCGAACGGTTGTTTTTTCCTGAAACAAAAAAAAATATATATATTTTACTTTTTAAGTCAGTCAGGGATCTGTTGTACTGAGAGGGAAAAGGTATTCTGGAGCAAACCTACTGCACCATAGGGGACAAATAAACATTCCCAAAATTCCAGTTATTCAATGGGATTAAAATCAAATGGAATGCTTATTTGTCCCCTATGGTTCAAGTGGTTTACCTTCTACATTATATATAAATATATAGACGGAGAGAGAAAGAGATACACATTTCTCAGAAAACTGTATACTTCCACTGCTAGTTGTATTTAGAGAGCAGAACGTTTCAGATCACCTGACTAGGTTCACCACATGTCCTGGATTGCCTAGGAAAGTCCCGGATTTTAAATGTGTCCCCCATGTCCTGGGCAGCCTCCTTCTGGAACAATATAAAGTCTGGAATGGAGACTCCAGACAGAGTCTTAATACTAGAAGGAGAACTGCCCATTGCCTACTGTAACATAAAGTGATTCCTTTGCTGGGCTACAAAGGCTTCCAGAGCTCTAAACACTGCAGAGAGAACCAAGCCTTGATCATGACATCAAACAGGAGCAACAGTGCACTACTGCTGTAGTGTAATGCTAGTCTAAGGCTTTGGGCAGGATATACATTTTTGTATCACTCCAGTCAATGGGCAGTTCTCCCTCCAGTGCAGTGTTTCTCAACGTTAGTACTCGGGGCACACCAACAGTGCTGGTTTTCAGGTTGTTCCTGCTTAATCACAGGTGAGTAATTATTGGCTCAGTCATTGTGATTGATTCACCAGTGATTAATTAGGGATATCTTGAAAACATAACCTGTTGGTATGCCCCGAGGTCTGGAGCTGAGAATCACTGCTCCAGTGTTTAGAACTGTGGTGATCCAGAGAAAGAGCTCTGATGTCCAGTTATGTACAGTGACTCCTCACACTTAGCTGCACTAGATCTGAGGACAAGTACTCTGCTGTGCTCGTCTTCACAATGCCCCTGAATGGCAGAACAGAAATGTGGTCACTCTACATCTGACAGCAATTACTAACAGCAGCAACACCACTTGATCAGAAATCTATTAGTGCCAGAGGATTGCACTGCAATGCTTTGGATACCTTTCTGACACATAAAGGGTTAAACTAAAAATCTAAAAAACGTAACCACTTGAGGACCAAAGGGGCGTGCGACCTATCCCTAGATGTCACATATTACTGCTTCCAACTGTGTAGGTGATTTCTACTTCAGATGTCCCCATCATTGTACACTACATGACAATGTGACATAAAACAAAATACTTTGAAACCTGATTTATTTGTTCCTTTGATTGTTGGTGTGGTGGGATCCTGGGTCTGTTTTTTAGGGCGTTCCACCTGTTCTGCGATACAATCTAAAAAGCAGATGGAGACATTTCTGTTAATTGTAGGAGAAATAGCGATGTCAGCATGTACAAAAAAGAAAAGCACTGACCGTACAATATGGAATAAATACAAACTCTGTATAATGCAGATTGTTTGCCCCAGAATTACTCCACTTTTACAATAAAAGGGCTGTCTAGCATTGAAGAGGGTAGAAGCCCCATTTTTTTAATCTAGTATTTATTTAGACAGTTAGAAGAGCAGTTGGGAGATCAATAGCTGGCCAGACACATGAGGAGGGGTCTGGCTGTAAGAAAGAAAGAAAGAAAATGGAACCCCCAAACAATGTATCAAAACAAGCTTCTTTTAATCTTATATGTAACATTTCTATACACCTCCCTGTGTTTTGCCTGTACCACTCCAGAAGCCTACAGGCATGCCACAATCATCATTTGAGCCATGTTGCGATGCCTAACTGATTGCGCATGCGTATCATGCAGTGTTTGCTCCTAATCCACCTTTGGCCATCTCAGCATCTGAGTAAGAATTTCTGAGCAGCACTTGCAGCAGGACTGACACGCCTGAGAATGCAGCAGCTTGAACACCAGTGCACTCTGTGCTCAAGTCTCAGATTCTCCGAGTCAGTCCTTATCTATCAGGTACAATTAAGTGTAGCGGCACCTGAGTACTTCAGTGCATGCGGGAGGGGGAAAATGGCCACACGGTGCATCGCGTACTGGAGGACATGAGTTATTCACTGACTTACTCAATGAGGCATGCCTGTCTGGCCTCAAAATGACACGGAGGCTGCAGCCCAGGATGATGTGACATGAGTTGAATTTCTTTGCACACGGTACACGCCCTCATACCACTACCAGCAGCCTCAGCAGTCAAAAGCTGCCAATCAGCACTGCTGGCCTTGCTCAGTCTTGTGTGTGAGCACAACTCCTGTCAGATAAGCTAGGGTAGAGGAGGAGGAGGAAAGGTGCTTTTCTTCTCCTACAAGATGAGGCATAGTGACAGAGCCAAATCTTAGATCTGAACAGTGCTGTAATTACAGTAGGGGAATCAGGAAACTTAAAAAAAGGAGAGCCCCTCTCACAGACACACACAACTTTGTGCTCAACTGGAATCCACAAGTTATTTTTTTCTTTTTAGTCCCAAAGTATTTGAGATATCAGATATGACCCTGTGAATGTATAGAGCTGCCACTTGCCATATAACATATTTTACAAACAGCCTAATATCATACCTCTCAAGTGACCCTCTTCAGGAGGGACAGTCACTCTTTGAGACCTAAACCCCTCTGTCTGTCTGTCCCACCCTGGTGTCCCTGTGTTTAGGAGATCAGACTGTGTGTATATATAAGTGTATCAAATTGCTCCATAGCAATACAACTCATATTAATGTTTATTTAAACTTCTGTATATTGTGTTTATAAATTAATTTTGTGTAAAATACTTTGGTCTTGCTCTAAATCATTTATTAAATCAAAAGTGTCCCTCTTTGTCTATTTGAAATGTTGGGAGGTATGCAAAGGAACCTGTGAGTGCTATCTACCTGCATAAAATGTATGTATTATCTACACTCTGGATGTGCATCCAGGTAATTTGATTTATTAACAGCGAGTACATCCCACCTCAACTACATATCTACATCTTTATTCTGGTCTTGCGCTCTGGACACTTTGGGCTCGATTCTATTACCAGCGCTAAAAATAAAACAGGCATTGTTTTTTTAAGTCAGTTTTTGCTGTCCTATTACCAGACTTGTGAAAGCAAAATCAGCAGTAATTATACTTACCGCCAGTCTGAAAAAAGCACATAGGAAACAAATAAAAACAACGTGCAATTAGTATCCTATTACCCATGCTCTCTATTACTGCCTGTTTTGTGGTTACATTTAAGTTGGAAGTTCTGTACCTCAGAGGTTGAGGAGTAGAAGCCATAACGACAGTTTCAAAACCATTGTTGTTCGAACAAAAGCAGTGCAGAATACAGTATACAGCATAGAAATCCGATCTAAAGTGCCCCCTTCGACATATTAACCCCCCTTTTAAAAGTTGACTTGCATTGCTTTCTTCCATCACACTAATCCGACAAATATTGTTCATAGTCGACAATTAACTCCTCCCCTTTTAAATCCGACTTACAGTGCTTTCTTTCACCATATTAATTTGATGAATATTGTACATCCAACATTTTAACCTCCCCTCCCCCTCGAAAAGTCGACTACAGTGCTCCCATGACTTTCTTTCACCATTTTTATCCCACATTTTTCTTCTCCTATTATATTCGACATGCCCTCGTATTTTGTATTTCAAGATTAACCCCTTAAGGACCGGACATTATGGGACATTTCCGTCCCATAACGTCCGCATAGGGGCACGTTGACGGGCCGGTACACGTGACCTGTCACGTGTATCGGCGCGTCACTATGGGGCTTGAAACAGATCGCTCCGATCTTGGAGCGGTCTATTTCATGCCCCATTTTTACTTACAGCGATCCCGGTAGAGCGCTGTAAGTAAAAAGTACGTGATGTACCAGGACCGTCAAGGGTCTTTCAAGCAAGTTTACCCTTGACGGTCCTGGTACGTCAAGGGTCCCTAAGGGGTTAACCCTATGAGTACCAGAGAGGTATTGTAATGTGTTTGCTACCCCTCTGGTACTCATAGGGTTAATAGGCAACCTGTATATGTATAAAAAAGGTGTTTGTTTTTATTATATATATAATTTGTGTGAAAATGTAATTAAATATTCAATTTATGTGTAACAATGATTTTCTTTTTTTAAATTATATATGTAATTTGTATTAAAAAAGTACTTCAGACCTCAAGAGGGGGTATCATGACCCTTCATGACACCCCCCTAGCATGGTGGCGACAATCCGGATTGTAGTAGCGTGTTTTATCTTGTGAGTAGCAGTCAGATCTCCACAGCCGGGTAACTGCAGCTTATTCAATAATGTCATTATCCTCTCATGAAGTGAGAGGTTGTTCTCACGAAACGCTTAGGGAAATTTCATAAATAAACTATTTTCGTCCAGTTATCATGTGCTATCATAAGGCTGAATTACTCTTTTGGTGCTAATCAAGTGCTATCTGGTGAGTGTAGTCTGTGTGGGGCCAATACTGGGCACACTAATATACAGTTTACCCTTAGATGCTACCCAGTTTTCTCAAACAGATCGAGCGCCCAACATTAAAGTGAAAGATTTGGACGTTATCCATGGGGTTTAATAAGCTGCAGTGACCCTGCTGGGGAGATCTGACTGCTACCCACGAGATAGAACATGCTACTATGATCCAGATCCAGAATACTCCTCTAATCACTACATTGAAGCTAACACACAAGAAGAGGAAATGTAAGTGTAACTTTGTATAATTATTGACAACATACCAAGAAGTTGCTCTCAGATCGTTGTACTCTCTCTCTCTCTTCTTTTTACTTTGTGTATGTGTAACGGTATTTCAAGACACTCAGACCAGCAGGTTAGAATAAAACACAGTTTTATTAAAAAATAAGAAAGATCGCCCTCTATAGGCAACACAGAACAATAGCGAGATATATGCTTACAGATGCCTTCACAGGCCCAGTATACAGATGGAAGAACTTTATATAGACGGTCAGAGGACAGGCACAGAATAGTAAGGGTACTCAATGGTTAAGTACAAGTAATCAATCAGTTTCTGTTGTGGTGTTTGGCACACCCAAGGTGGTAATGAGGCAGCAAGTGGTGTTAGATGATACAACACCTTAAGTCCATAAGGCATAGACAGCTGCTTAGGCAGAACAGGAACTGAGGCCAGAATACTGCAGAGTAGTTTGAGCCAATAGCCCCCACGGGCGTAGTAACGGAGACAACTGTATTGCAATAGCTTGAGCCAATAGCCCCCACGGGCGTAGTAACTGAGACAAACTGTATTGCAAGAGCTCGAGCCAATAGCCCCCACGAGCGTAGTAACGGAGACAAACCGTATTGCAAGAGCTTGAGCCAATAGCCCCCACGGGCATAGTAACGGAGACAAACTGCACTGCGAGAGCTTGAGCCAATAGCCCCACCGGGCGTGTAACAGAGAGTTAGCACTGAACGAGCTAGAGCCAATAGCGCCTCCCACGGGCGTGGTAATGGAGACTGACTATACTGCAAGATGACAAGATGAGCCGCCGCCTAAACAAGGCTCTAAACGAGACCGGCTCAGCAGATGTAGCGGATGATCAGCAACGGCTCTGCAAGTGTTAAAGGAGGCTCAGATAATGGAGACTACAGCTCTGCATGTGTAAATGGAAGCTCAAGGAACGGACACACAGCTCTGCAAGTACAACCGGAGGCTCAACAACGTAGGCACCACTCTGCAAGTGTTAAGGGAGACTCAGCAAATGGAAGCACAGCTCTGCAAGTGTTAATGGAGACTCAGCAATGGAGACACGGCTCTGCAAGTGTTAATGGAGGCTCAGCAAATGGAGACACGGCTCTGCAAGTGTTAATGGAGGCTCAGCAAATGGAGACACAGCTCTGCAAGTGTTAATGGAGGCAATCACGATCAGCCCTGCCACAAGCACAGCGGAAGTCAGAATGTCGCCTCGGCGACACCAAGCAGCAGGAAGCTGGAACGATGGCAGGGTCAGTAGCAAGCCATTACAGGTCACGGAGCAGGAAGTCAGTCGGGCCGGGTCAGATTACGGAACAGGATTCTCAGACAAGCCAGATCAGGTCACAAGCAGGTACGTCAGCCAAGCCGGGTCAGATCACGGAGCAGGAACACAGGAGCGTAGTCAAAATAGGCCAAATCGGTACACCGGAATCAGGAACACTGGAACACCGCAACAGCAACACTGGCTCAGGAACACCACGAAAGGGCACCTGACATGTGCCAAAGGCCAGGCATAAAAAGGTCACAATGGGCGGGCCAAACAGGCTCACCCAATAGGATCACACCACAAGCGAGAGTGACAGAAAAGATCACGGGCACCGTGATAGTATGCTGCTTTACGTAGGTGCCGGCTGGTGACACCATAAGAAGACGCTGCACATCTGACGCCTCTATATACAAAGACTATATCTACTAAGGTTCTACATTGGACTTGCTTCATATAAGATTTATGCTATAAGGTAGTGTTTGGAGCGCTGCTGTTTCCCTTTTTCTCTTATAGGACAATCCCATACACAATATAGCAATTTCTTAGCACAATGCACAAGGAGGGGCAGAGGACTCAGGAAAAATCTAAATACAGGTGACAGACCGGGGAGCGGCAGAACAGCAGGAGAGGCCAATAACCATGGACAGAGTACACACAGTAATTAATTTAATTGAACATATAGTCACATCTAAACATTAAAGTGTTAGTAATGTCTAAAAAACTTTTTTTGCATTTAGAAGAGCTTAAAAAGCTGATCTAAATGCAAAAAAACTTATCTCTCAAACCGCTATGGTTTAAGAGATACGGGCGTTTAAAGTTTTATTTCTCCTACTGACAGCTGTAAAGCTGTCAGCAGGAGATCCGTGTCGGTCAACACGCTGGCGCTTGAGAAGTGCCGGGATCTCGTTACTTACACGGAATCCCTTCATTGGAATGGTCTAAAACGTGTGCCTGGTTTGCTCAAATATTACACCGGTTGCTTGCTGCCTCATTACAGCACCGGTAGGGCCTCCGTGTTGTCCAGTACGTGGTACTGGTTTACTCCAATATTACACCGGTTGCTTGCTGCGTACATTACAGCACCGGTAGGGCTTACGTGTTGTCCAGTATGCAGTACTGGTTTATTCCAATAGTACACCGGTTGCTTGCTGCGTCCGTTACAGCACCGGTAGGGCTTCCGTGTTGTCCAGTACGCAGTACTGGTTTACTCCAATATTACACCGGTTTCTTGCTGCCTCTGTTACAGCACCGGTAGGGCCTCCATGTTGTCCAGTACGCAGTACTGGTTTACTCCAATATTACACCGGTTGCTTGCTGCCTCCGTTACAGCACCGAATTATTTGACAGGTTAAAAGGTTCCTCAATTTTTACAAAACTGGACCTACGTGCAGCTTATAACCTGATTCGGATCAGAGCTGGTGATGAGTGGAAAACGGCTTTTAACACTAGATCCGGGCATATGAATATCGAGTTATGCCGTTTGGCCTCTGTAATGCACCCTCAGTGTTCCAAGAACTGATTAATGATATCCTCAGGGATATGCTGTAGTCCTGTGTTGTTGTCTACCTGGACGATATACTTATTCATTCGGATAATTTGTCACAACACATCAAGGACGTGTCAGAAGTGTTGCTCCGCTTACGAAAAAACAAATTTACTGCAAATTGGAAAAATGCGAGTTTCATAGATCCAGTGTGCCCTTCTTGGGGTTCGTGATTGCCAAAGAAGGGATTGCCATGGATCAGGAGAAACTTGCAGCAGTTTTGTAATGGCCACGGCCTAAGGGCTTAAAAGCAATTCAGCGATTTCTGGAGTTCGCTAATTATTACAGAAAGTTTATTAAAAACATTTCCACGATTGTTAAAACATTGTCTGACCTTACTCATAAGGGCGCCAATCCTTCCCAATGGTCTGAGGCAGCTGAAGGTGCTTTTGAGACATTGAAATCCGCCTTTGCAGCTGCTCCGGTGTTATCCTACCCCAACCCATCTCTCCCATTTACATTGGAGGTTGATGCCTCAGAGATTGGGGTCTGGGCAGTAATTTCTCAACGACCAGTAAAAGGGGGAACTCTCAGACCATGTGGGTTTTTCTCTAAGAAATTGTCTGTTGCCCAAAGCCACTATGAGATAGGTGACAGAGAACTACTGGCTATCATTCTCGCTCTGAAAGAATGGCGTCATTTATTAGAGGGCACCAAAAATCCAGTATTAATTCTTATTGACCACAAAAACCTGACTTATCTATCAGAGGCTAAAAGATTGTCCTCTCGCCAGGCCAGATGGGCGTTGTTCCTTTCCTGATTTAATTTTATTGTATCCTATTTGCCGGGTTCCAAGAACATTAGGGCTGATGCCCTGTCTAGACAATTCGAGCCTGAAACTGACAGGAACGAGGTCCCAGCACCCATTATACAGCCTGATCGTATATTGGTCACTTTACGTACAAGTATCACTTCGCCACTAGGGGAAGAGATTCTGGCCTCCCAGGCTACCGCTCCTCCGGAAACCCCAGTGGGCAAGTGTTTTGTTGTAGGGCTTCTGTGTCGTCCGTGTCGTCACCGGTTGCTGAGGCTACCTCCATTACAGCACCAGTGCGGTTTCCATACTCTGTGTCACCTTGTTGGGCTGCCTTACCCGGTATTTTGGTAAGGTCGGTAGAGCCTACTGCATCCTGTTGTGCCAGTCTCGAGGCTGCCTTGCCCGGTATATTGGCAAGGCCGGTAGAGGCTACTTCCTCTCGTTATGCCAGTCTCCAGGCTGCCTTGCCCAGTATTTTGGCAAGGCCGGTAGAGCCTACTTCATCTCATTATGCCAGTCTCCAGGCTGCCTTGCCCGGTATATTGGTAAGGCCGGTACAGCCTATTTCATCTCCTCGTGCCAGTCTCCAGGCTGCCTTACCCGGTATTTGGCAAGGCCGGTAGAGCCTATATATATTGTACTATTGTTCACTACTTCTTTTGAACCAGTTGTGTGTCTGTATTATATGTGTATGTCAGAAACCGTGAGGGTTCTTATTAAAATTTTCAATAAAGTTGTGTTTTTATCTTAACTCTGTGTCTGAGAGTCAAAACAAACCATGACAGTGGTACAGGGATGTATGAGTGAAGTGGTAGCCCAAAAATGGACTGCTGCCATGGTTGCTGCAGCGTGTGCAATAAAGGATGGTGATCCCTTTCACCTCCAAAGTTCCACCACAACCATACACATTTGCTACATTCAATTTTGTTTTTAGTAACCCCTTTTTTAACGATTTAGTTATTTATCTCTATAAACAATAGCTAATGCGCAACATAGCAGAAGGCTTAAAAAAGTTGAAAGATGTTTGTGTGTGTGTGCTATGCACTGTGAAGGGATCAGGTTAGCCAAATAGAAGCCCTAAGAAGAAATTGATTTGTATGACTTAGACTTTTTATGCACAAGCCCTGAGGAAACAGTGATTTCTAGGACTTAGACTTGTTACAAACAAGCCCCCAAAAATTGCCTCTGGAGCAGCAGGTCATGTTTTGGTGGTCAGTGACCACTGGGCAATGACCACTGGCAAATGATATGGCGGCATTGTTGCATTTTTAACTGCTGCTCTGTTATTGCTGGTGCTGAGTTGTCTAAGCAGTAGGAAGAGTAGGCAGCTCCAAGGGGAAATGAACAGGAGTGAAATATGATGTGATGATGGTTCCATTTGCCACTAGCTCCAGTGATGTGCCTGAAGCAGTAGTAGCACCACACCTATCCACAGCTACCACTTCAGGTATAGCTGGAGAAAAGAAGTTGGCCAATAATGCCTCTCCTCCTGCACCGCCTCCAAAATTATGGGTGTGTTGTTGGAATACAAGTTTTTCCCTTGACAGCAGGAAGAGAGTGTGTCTTTCATCAGTAACTGCAGTGTGCAAGGTGTGTATAAGAAAGTTGTGAAATAGAAGAAGCACTGGGAACAATGGACAAATCTGCACTTGCATCAAACAACTGGCACAATTGAAAGCAAACATCTTCATGTTTAGGTCTGCAATGTAAAGTAAATCGTCTCCCAGAAACCAAGTACTGCACCTTGTCCGCTCCTCTAAGGACATGTGACAACTTGCAGACTTAATAATAATGATGAATCCTCCGTGCCACCAGCTTAGTATATTCTGTGGGATGGTATCTCCTCAGATGCTGCTTGATTCCCTGATTGCAGTTATATTCCATCACATTTCCATGTGCAGTAAGCGACCACACAATGTGCAATGAGTAGACACAAACTGCCACATTGTTGCATCTGTCAGCTAGTGGGGGAGGTAACGATGACAGATGTGATTCACCATAAGACATTGCTATGTCTTCCAGTGCCCAGATCCTAGTGCAAGAAGATGGTGATGAGGCAGTTTTGCTCAAATTAGAACTCTCAGACTCAGGCTGGATTTCTCTATTCTTCTTCCTCTTAGATTTCAGCCTACATTTCTGGTGTCCTTGGGGAGAGACAGGGGGTATCACAACACAGACTTCTGATTTTTTTGCGGGGGTTTGACTTTAACACGCTTCTCATAAATGTAATGGTGTCTGTATTTCATGTGTTATGAAGGCGGTTGTGCCGAGATGTGTACCCTCCTTTCCCCTTTTCACTGATAGTGCACAGTGTTGTCACTGATGACTGCACTGTGCCTGCCCCAAAAGAAAAATAGTCCCACACCAATGACCTCAGGGGGAGGGGAAAGGTTCAGAAGAATGGCCTCTCTCTTTTCCACAATTCTCTTTACTGGCTGGGACAAAGGATACTGCTGCTGCATCAGAATCAGCACTAGAACTAGGACAAGGATTATTGATGGCATTGGCAAGTGGAACCTGTCCCAGTCCTGCATCACTACTGATGGAATCCATTCCTACTGAGGCCATGGTGGTCTGTGGCGCACTAGCCTGCTCATCATCAGCCTGCTGCTGAGACAGATCAACATCTAGTCCTTGCAACTCAGCAGCCACAGGAATTACAACAGCAGCAGCAATATCACTGTTGACAGTGGTGGTGATGCCCATTCCTTTTCACTTTCTGCTAAAAAGGCCCTCGTTCTCTCCTCCACCATCACCCTCAGAGTCATCACCAACCACCACCATTCCCTTGCTGCTGCTGAGAGCTGGACTGGTTGGCGTTGATTACAAATTGACAGAGGTCGCCTACTCTCATACTTGTCATCTCTTCTTCAGGTGAAGAAGGCACTCTGGCAGCACTAGCAGCAGGCATGGGAAGCTGATGTGTGTTGATGCTAATACTGCCAGCCATTTCTGCCGTCTTCATCAACATGTCTCAGAGGAACAATGCCAGAGGAATGAGAATCACAGGGTCAGGGGGATGTTGTGGGCTCCCTTGACTGCTATTCTGGCTGCTTCCTTCCATCTCAGCATTAGGAGGATAAAGAGTCAAGATAGATAGTTCTATCTAGAAAAAGACCATACTCTAACACAAGAATTTATGGATTTTGTATCGCAGCTGCTTAAATTTATACTGACACACAACTACTTTGTGTTCCATACCACCACATATATGGATTTGTACCTCAGGTGGTGGGAACCACAGAAAAAAAATCTGAAGATTCCAACAGTACACCAAGAGACCCACTGGCCCCTCACATATATTTTTTAAAAACATTTTTGTGCAGATCTGCATTGGTTATTGATACACTGATATTTTGACTTTTATGTTTTATCTAGACAGTGTGAGATTTAAGATTATATAGTGTCATATAAAGGGTTTTACCAGTTTATGATGTTGTGAACTCTCTTAGGGTCCTCCTACACTCTGTGCATGACCCTAATTGTATTCAATGGTGCCCTATACAGCGTGCCAGTTGAACCTTTAATTATTCTTTATTTGTGGCATTTACCTGTTTTTGAGTCTCTCTCTTTAGTATTTAATTAAATGTTGTATATGGGATATTGGTGTGTGTGTGTGTGTGTGTGTGTGTGTGTGTGTGTGGCAACCCCAATCTCCCATTTTTGTTTAAAGATATATTTTTTACCTTTTATCTGTGAGTAGCTAGTTGCTCTCTCAGTCTACTGTTGGGAGCTTCAGATATGTTTTCTGTGTCTCTATACAATGTGCTGATTAGACCTATGGCTTGTGTTTGAGCTCTCTTTTAATAAATAAAAACACCACTCTACATGTTAACAGCTCCATTGTGTACTATACAGTAAAAATCAGCAATAGTGATTCCAAGTCCAGCTCCCACCCAGTTACACTCACTATTATTGACTAAGCAGACAGGATTCAATGGGGGTTATGCACCAAGTGATAAAGAGGTGATAAAGCGGAGATGACTTCTACAGTGATATCACTTTTCCAGTTCCTATGTTATTCTCTAGAGCATACGGATATTTAAAGTAGGAGAAATCATAGTGCTTTGGCTACATAGAATAACATAGGAATTGGAGAAATTAGATCACCGGAGAAGTTATCTCCACTCATCACCTCCTAATCATGCCTTAATGCATAACCCCCAAGGTATTAGGATAGTTGTGTTTTTTCCATTAGCTACGATAGGACAAGAGGTTTTTTTATACTTATAATAGAAAGTTTTGCTATTCAGCTACAGTTGACCTGACACTTTTTACATTTATTCACCAAATTTGGTACTTCAAGAGACACGCCTCTCACGACTTGCTTCAGTATATAAGCCTACATTGTATGCTTTAATTCTGTGCCTGTCTGATAGGCTATAGGTATCTCCTTCTGAAGTTATTAACTGAGTATTGTTAGAGTTTCCTGTAGAGCGAGAAACTGAACTTCCCCACCGCTGACACTGTGCAGCTCCTTCCTTAGACACCAGTGAGTGTACAGCCTCTGTACCCTCACTAGTGTCTTTTCTTATGGTGGCCCTCCCCCACTTATCTTCACACACTACTGAGCAGCCGAGTGGCGGTACATGTCTTTTAAGTATAAATGAGCAATAAAGGTTTTATAGAAATTTTCACAGAAGTCTCAATTTATTACTTTTTGCACAGAAATTCCCTTACGTGGGTTAATCCATGTATGAAGAAGGACCTTAGTGTCCTGAAAACTTGCACTTTGCATGTTCTCAGTTAGCAATTAAATGGTACCACCTTTTCATCACTCTTGTGAGTTCTTTGTTACAAAAGTACATTGGGGGAGATGTACTAACGGGTGATAAATAGGAGATAAAGTGTAGATGACTTTGAGAGATATCGCTTCTCCAGTTCCTATGTTATTGTATAGAAGCAATGCACTACGAATTCTCGAGTGGGAGAGATCTTAGTGCATATGTTACATAAAATTACACAGGACTTGGAGAAGTGATATCAATTTAGAAGTCTTCTCTATTTTATCACCACTTTATCGCTCCTTAGTGCATCCACCCAGGTGTTAAAAAGGGCCACTAAAATCAATGAGCTTGTATAATTAATCCCCATTGGAGCAACTGGTTTGCTCTACAATTTTTCATCTTTTCTTAATGAATACAGCCCCTAGATTCATGGATTTCTGGCCTTGTCTATACTCATTTAACCTGGTTTGAACTTGCTCCAGATTAGATAGTCTGAATCACTAGAATGTACTAACTGGAATTTGGAAGATTGATGTATTCATCTAAATGTGGCTTTTAACCAAAGGAATGCTAGATGTCACCAATGTATTGCTTTGAAATGTGTTAGAAGCTTTTCTAGCATTATGGACTAAGGTGATAAAGCGGAGATGACCTCTTCAGTGATATCATGTCTCCCGGTTCCTATGTTATTCTATGGAGCCTATGCATTAAGATTTCCAAAGCTGGAAAAATCTTAGAGTGTTGACTCTATAGAATAACACAGGAACTGGAGAAGTGATATCACTGGAGAAGTCATCTCCGCTTTATCACCTCTTTTTCACACCTTAGTGCATTTCCCTCAAGGTGTTAAAAGACCTATTCAAATTGATGGAGATTTGGAGATGTTTTATTTATCCCCTGTGTTGCAGTTGGTTTGCTACATAATCAATTTACTTCTCTGTAGTACATTAGCATTTGGGTGTCCAGTTCTAGATTTTGCACTTCTTACTTATCCACAGAATAGATTGTGCATAATATAACATAGAAACATAATAAAAACACAAGTCCATCAAGTTCAGCCTCACCTCATACCCCAGTGACTGAGAACTTTATAGCTTTTCTGCTACCAAATAAGTTAGTCTTTATCAGACCTTCCTGATCAGCCTACTGATAAACAGTATAACGCTGTATGTTCCCTTTTGAAAGAAATATATCTAATCCTGTCTTAAATGTATCCATAACTACCTCTTTGGACAAGGAATTCCACAAATATTAATTGAATTATTCTATGTAGAACAGTGACACATGATTATACTGTCCTTATAGATTACTCCGTACCTTTAAAAATGTTTGCCTTTATAGCTGGTCTGTTTCCATACTCTATCCATAAGATGCCATTATATGTTACATTAGGATGCCATGAGATAATCATCTCACCGTTATTCAGGAAGCAAGCGGTGATACCTTCTATAACCGTTTTATTGGTTGGACACGGCATAAATTCATTGAAGTTTTGATACCTGCTACCGTCCTCCGTTCTAATGGTAACTGGAAACTTAGTCTCTTGCACTGATTGTTTACAAAATGTTTCAGCTGAGGAAAGCCAAGAAAAGAAAAGACAAATTAAAATATTGCATTAAATACAGGGGAGGCAATATGTGCAAGATTAATGGAACATTAACCCCTCCTACTAATAAGCCCCAATATAACTTAATCTGGGCAGAAAATCCTAGAGTCATTATGAATCAGGTTAGAGTGGATTGGGAATGTAGTGCCCAACAGCTGGAGAGCCTTGGGGGCAGGTATGATCATTTTTGCAGAACTCCCAGACCCCCAATTCCTCCCACTTAAGGATTTTAAAGAAGCATTCAATTAAAGATTCATGCTGGAAAATCAATCCATTCAGAATTGATTCATAGTGTCTTGTAGAATTTTCTTCCAGGTTAACCTCTTCAGGACCAAAGGGGTGTGTAAAACTTGTGCTTTGCAATGCATTGTACACTGCACTGGTCCTCAAGGGTTTATGGAAAATGAAAGCCCTTTATAAGGCAGAATCTACATCCCTTAAAGGGACAGTAATGTCCCATCAAAATTTTTTCTTGTTTTGTAGTGTTTAAAAAAATAAATTATACGGAACAAATCCTATCTCTCAAACCTTTATGGTTTGAGAGAGATTCACTTGTAAAGTTTCCCTTCTCCTGATGTCAGCTGTAAAGATGACAGAAGGAGATCTGTGTCGGCCAACACGGGGAGGCTCATCAGCAGAGCTGCAATAGCGATATTGAAAAATAATTACTTCATTGGAATGGTCTACAAAGTGTGCTTGCAAACCAGGCACATTTTGCAGACCTTTCCAATGAAGTAATTATTTTCCAGTGTCGCTATTATGCCCCTACTGAAGAGCCGGCAGCTGGTCCCAGGACCGGGATCTCCTGCTGTGAGCTAGAAGCTAATGTCAGGAGAAGGTGGGGGAGGGGGGAAGTTTACATGCGGATATCTCTCAAACCATAAAGGTTTGAGAGATAGGATTTGTACTATATAATTAATTTTTTAAAAGCTACAAAACAAGAAAAAACCGTTATGGAATATTAGTGTCCCTTTAACCCTTTGAGTGCCAGAGGGGTACGTGACACACAATGCGTTGTGTACCCTTCTGGCACTCAAAGGGTTAAATTCCCCAAACCCCATGATCTACCCTGAGAAGTTTCAGCAAAATATCTAATTATATTAAAAGGTTTCTGTGAAGCTGACTAATATGTGAATTAAGGATTTCTAAATAAGGGACATAAGATATGAAGGATTTCTTAGGAAACATGCACAGAATCATAATGCAGAGCACCCTGTCTAGCTCAAGTGCTGACACATTACAATAACCCTTTGAATGCCCAAGGGTTGTCTAACACATTGCAAAGCATCCCTTGGATACTCATAGGGCTAATGTAGCAAATACTTCTAGCTGCAATTAGATAATTACTAAATATTTTTGTTGTAGTACGAATGGTTTTCATCCCATTAATCTAATATAAACTGACCAGCAAATAATGTGTGGCTGGCAGAAAGTTACATGAAAGCATGACTTTACTTCTGGTCCATAGACTGGATGGAAAATGGAGCCCTACTTCCTGACATCCAGACTGGAGGGCAGTGCTCTATTTTTCTAATGTAAGCCTGCTGAGCTTGGGGGTTAGTAGTCAATGAGTAGTCATCCCTATAGTGCATAGTACTTGTGTTAAAGGTTTTTTTTTTTTAAAGGTGTTAAAGGTTTTGCCAGAACACACTTAAGTTCTTTTAATAAGTTTGGGTGCATCCCATCTGGGACCAGATGGGATATACCCAAAGTTATTAAAAGAACTTAAAGGGATAGTAATCCTTCGTTTTATTTTTATTTTATTTTGTAGGCATGAAAAAAAAATGAAGAACGATATAAGTCTTATCTCTCAAACCTTTATGGTTTAAGAGATATTCACAAGCAAAGTTTCCCCCTCCCGCCCCTTTTACCTAGTGTAAGCTATCTCTTCTCAGATGTGAATCTAGTTGTAAGACCAGACAGATAACAGCAGGGGACAATCTTCTTTGTATGAAAACAATGAGAGCCCTTCCCCCTTGACAAGTTTTTCAGCTTTTTCCCTTATCTTAATTGAAGATTGTCCCTCTCTGCAGTCTACCTGGGCACCTCCCTTCTGTTCTGGCTGAAACAGGGGGAGGATACTTTGTTTGTGAATATCTCTTAAACCATAAAGGTTTGAGAGATAAGACTTATATCGTTCTTCATGTTTTTTTAATGCCTACAAAACAAAATAAAGATAAAACAAAGTATTACTATCCCTTTAAGTGTGTTCTGGCAAAACCTTTTACAGAATTATTCAATCAGTCACTAACAACAGGAATAGTTCCAGAAGATTGGACGTTAGCAAATGTAGTACCTCTTCACAAAAAAAGTAACTACAGACCAGTAAGTCTTACATCAGTAGTGGGAAAATTAATGGAGACTATGTTAAAGGAAATAATTGTTGAATATCTGAATTTAAATGGCTTGCAAGATACCAAACAGCATGGGTTTACAGCAGGGAGATCTTGTCAAACTAACCTCATATATTTTTTTGGCTGGGTAACTAAAATAATAGACCAAGGGAGAGCAGTAGATATAGCTTATCTAGATTTCAGTAAAGAATTTGACACTGTCACTCATAGAAGACTCATAAATAAACTGCAGTGTTTGGGTCTGGATGCAAAAAAGTTAAATGGATAAGGCAATGGCTGAGTGACAGGAGACAGAGGGTGGTAGTCAATGGAGAATATTTGGATGAAAGGAATGTTACTAGTGGAATACCTCAGGGATTTGTACTGGGGCCCATTCTTTTTAATGTTTTTATTAGTGATATTGCAAAAGGTCTTCAAGGCAAGGTATGCCTTTTTGCAGATGATACCAAGATCTGCAATAGGGTAGACATTCCAGGGGGAATAAGGCAAATGACAAATGATTTACATAAATTAGAAGAATGGTCATGAGTGTGGCAGATGCAGTTTAATGTTGATAAATGTAAAATAATGCACTTGGGACATAAAAATCCAAAGGAAAAATATACTATTAAGGGTAATGTACTGTCAGAGACAACAGAGGAAATGGATTTGGGAGTAATTATCTCTAATGACTTAAAGGTAGGCAGGCAATGTAATAAAGAGGTGGGGAATGAAAGCAGGGTACTGGGTTGTATAGCATGGGGCATTAGTAGCAGAAAAATGGAAGTGGTCATGCCACTCTACAGATCTCTAGTTAGACCTCACCTAGAATATTGTGTACAGTACTGGAGACCCCATCTCCAGAAGGATATAGATACTCTAGAGAAAATTCAAACAAGGGCTACTAAAATGGTGACTGGTTTACAGGAAAAGAAATATCAAGATACACTAAAGGATCTGAACAAGTATAGCTTGGAGGAGAGAAGAGAGAGAGGGGATATGATTGAAATATTCACATACATGAAGGGCTTCAACAGTGCAGTATGGAAGTATATTTCAAATGAGTATAAATTTTAGGACAAGAGGCCATAGTCTAAAAATAGAGGGACACAGGTTTAGATGTAATGTAAGAAAGTTTTACTTCACTGAAAGGGTAGTAGATAAGTGGAATAGCCTACCAGCAGAAGTGGTAGAAGTTAATACAGTGACAGAATTTAAGCATGCATGGGATAGGCATAAGGCGGTCCTTAACGTAAGAAAAGACCAAGGACCAAAAAAGGTTTGAGGTTTTTACTGTAGGAAAATGGGCAGACTAGATGGGCCGAAATGGTTCTTATCTGCTGTCAAATTCTATGTTTCTATGTTATGTTTCTATGTGTGGTCCACACTCTAGTTCATAGTACTACGTGTGGTCCACACCTCTAAGCTCTGAACACTAACTTAGGGCCTTATGTTCAGAGGAGTTCTGGGGCAAACCATTTGCACTATAGGGGAGAACTAAACATTTCCAAAATTTCTATTGTTTCAAATGGGGATTTTCACCCTTTGATTCTAGAGAGGTCTCCACATTTTGTTTTATAATGCTCTGGAGACCTGTTTAACATTCAAGGGGTTACATTCCTTTTTTTTTATAAATGCTAAAATGTTTTGTAATGAATTGGAGAACTTTAAAGTCCCCATTTAAATCTTTGGGAATGTTTGGTTCTCTCCTATAGTGCAAATGATTTGCCCCAGAAATCCTCCAATTTTCTTATGAACATATGGCCCTAAAAGAAGTACTGCTGATTCATTGCTATGGCAAGAACTGATAACCAGTGCTGGGTTTTGAGTAAATAAGCCTCAAGAAACACTTCATGCCCATGTATAAGTACAAATAGCTACATAGATATATTGGTAGAGATGCACTAAGGTTTGATGCTCTGGCGATGTGTGTCTGGTGATACGTGGGAAACACATTACTATATGCTTTAAGAATTAAGCATTCAAGGTTGTTGAACTGCTGGTGATGTGGAAAGGATGCCCTCCCATACACATTGCAAGCAGTCCGACAACCCTGAAGTCTGAGAAGATCCTCTCTGCTTCCCCACTTGCTCAGTGGGAGAGTGGAGAGGACCCTTTCAGCACCACCAACAGCATCACTCCCTTAACACTTTGAGAGCCATAGAGATGCACATTGCAATCTCCTGTGATAATCAAAGGGTTAGAAAAAGTACAGTTTCCTGATACAAAAACATCCCATCAGCTCTCCATATTGCCTTTTTTTAAAGGGAGAATATACTAGTAATTCAGTACAAAACATGATTTATCGATGAAGAGTTATTCAGCCTCTAGTTGCAATATGACTATTTGTTTAATGTTGTAATTGTTATACGTTGCGATGTCATGGTTTCCCACATCCCCCCCTCTCTGTCCCATTTGCCAGTCTGCCTTTCCCCCTCCGCATGTTCTCCGCTGTCACCCCTTCTTTCTCCCATTTGCCACTCTCTGTCTTCCCTCCTCAGGAGGCTCGCCAGTGTCACCCCTCCTCCACCCCTTTCACTGCCTAACTTTCTCCCTTGTTCAACCTGACTCTGCTCAGCTCTGCGTATTGTGCCTTTGTCACCTTATCTACTATTTTCCTCTCCCATAATCTCTATTTTTTATGCTGTCCTCTATTCTACTCACATCATCTCTGCTTCTCTTATTAATGCCTTCATGCCTCTTTGCTGTCCCTACCATAATTACCTCAAGAACAATGAGTTAATTATGGTAGGGACAGTGAAGAGGCACAAAGGCAATAACAGAATTTGAGATGTGAGGGAAATAGAGTACAGCATAAAAAGCAAAGAGCAGAGAGGCAAGAAGAAGATTACAATAGGGAAGTTGAAGATGGTAGAAAGTGACAATACTAGCTCTAACAGCAGGACAATAACAGAGAAGGTGGTAAAGGCATGATAGACAAAGTTGAGCAGAGTCAGGTTGGACAGGGGAGAAAGTTAGGCAGTGAAAAGGATGGAGGAGGATGGAGAATAGGACAGAGGAGGGGTGACACTGGGGAATGTGCAGGGAAGGTAAGGCAGAGAGGCAAATGGGACAGAGAAAGCGTGACAGTGGCAAACATGCAGAGGGGGAAAGGCAGAGTAGTAAATGGGACAGAGAGTGGGGGATGCGGGAATCCATGACATCGCAAACTATAACAAATACAGCATTAAAGGGGAACAATCACCACCTGGAAAGTACTTCTTATATGAATTTTGCTGGCCAATAAATGTTCAAACCATTTTTTTAAATGCTGTATTAACAGAGATATAAGCTTTAGAATCTAGCTGCATGACGTCAGTTCAGGACAGGCTGTGGCACTGCTCTGCCCTGCAGCCTGTCAGTATTTGCTTCTTCCCCTCCCCAGTAGTTCCCCGTTGCCACCTCCTCCTCTGGCCGAGGAATCCAATATGTGACCTGGTGCCGTCTCTTGCCAATGAACAGGCTGTCCTGAAGGGATGTCATGTGGCTAGATTCTAAAGCTTATGTCTCTGTTAATACAGCACTTAAAAAAAGAAAAACAATTTGAAAATGTATTGGCCAGCAATGTTCAAGCAAGAAGGACTTTCCAGGAGGTGATTATTTCCCCTTAAACTTATATTACATTGCAACTAGAGACTGAATAACTCTGGAATGTTAAATCATGTTTTGTACTGAATTAGAAGTATAATCTCCCTTAAAAAAGGCAATATAGAGAGCTGAGGGGTGTTTGTGTAGCGGAAGACTGTAGTTTTCTAACCCTTTGAGCATCACAGTGGTCCGTATGGCACACAATGGTTAAGGGAGTGATGCTGTTGGTGGTGCTGAAAGGATCCTCTCCGCTCCACCACTGAACAAGTGGGGAAGCAGAGAGGTTGTTCTCAGACTTTAGGGGATCCCTTACACTTCACCATCAATAGGACAACTTTCCAAGCTTAGGTTTGATTGAGGGCTGTTACTGCATTGTAAACTACAGGGAGGTCCCAACATCGCCAACCTCAGGTTGGCAATATTGGGACTATGAACTCCAACAGCAGAGGCAGCTATCGGAGCTTTGTACATGTGACAAACAGCCACATTAACGTATAAACACACCCACATGAATATGACAATGGCTCATTATCCTGCATTTCCATATGGATATGAGCCGTTGTCAATGGGTTCAGTCCAAACTCATAAGCCAGTCAAAGGCATGGTGGATTGGTGGCAGATTGAAAGGAACAAGATGGCAAAGACATTAGTGCATACTGGCAATGTGCTTTCAACACAAATCTGACACAGCATTGCCAACTGGAGCCCTCATCGACCTTTAGCACATCTCCCCCAGTATCTATCTGTACATGTAATCAAATGCACAATAAAGTAGGGCAGATGAACAAATGCAAATCCATGCTTAACCAGGGTCCAGTTCTGTCTCACTCCGATTTCCTAAGATACTTACATTAAAGTCTGTCCCCATAACACTGGGGGAGGGAAGCAGCAAAGTGTATGAGAGTTTCAGAACACTCTTTTCATATGCTTATTCTTTTAACAATTTGAGTGCCAGAGGGGGTGCCCAACTGATTGCTAGGTGGATTTGTCCCAAGAAAAGAATGTTTTGGGGGAAGTTATCAACTCTTTTATCCAATCTGTTTAACAAAATGGTTCATTTAAATATGTATATGGGAAGCCTTACTAGGGAAGAAGGTTATTGTCTTAGATTCTTTAGAAGGTAAGTTAACAGTGCTACTATGTGCTGCTTTGAGAATGCATGTAGTATCACAACGGAAGTCTGACAAAATCTCTTGGACAGGTGTTCTGGGAATAATTGATTCAATCTGTACAAATGAGTATCTTTGTTCTATTGAGTTAGATCATTATGATAGGTTCTGTAAAATCTGGGCTCCGTGGCTGAACAGCCCCTATGGTAGTAAATGTAATTATTTAAAAAAGTTTGTTATGTAATTCATCCTTAATGTGGATAGTATTTATAGATATTTTATGTATTTGTTCCAAAATTCTTATATTATAATTTTTTTAAACTCTTTATTAAAAAAAGTGTACCAGTATGCACTAAAACAATCATATGCTATAGTGCCTGCCCCAAAATGTAGCTGTACTAGCAGATTCTTACATTCACCCAGTGACTTTATTACAATATCAGAGGGTGTAGCAGTCTTCCATTACAGGAAAATTGCACCACAGCTCCTGCTATGATGTCAGGAAGTAAGGCTTAGTTCTTCCTATTGTGTTGTGATTAGGCCCCTTGAAGGAGAGTTCAGTTCACCCTTTAGTCTAGCTTTTAGAAATCTGTGGGCCACACATGGGGCATATGTATCAATGCATTGTAATGCTATTTTGACCATAAAAATTGTAGTTGTGAAAGTTTATGCTTATTTATTAACCCTTTGAGTGCCAAAGAGGCAAACAATGCATACTGCATACTCCTCTGGCATGCAAAAGGTTAAGGTAATAGTGGTGAAAGAAATTGGATTGGTGGATTTTTTTTTGCTAATTTTTTATCAGTATCTAAAAGTTTTGCAACATTGGAATTTTTTTGAAGGACAAATAATTAGTGACACAAGGTTGTCTAAAAACATCTAAAAGCGCAAGTTCAAGTTATGTCAATAGTGGGATTTTATTTCTATTCAACAATAGATTTCTATATATCTATCTGTACTATATGTGTTACAATGTGCTTCTTTGGGTTTAAAGGGATAGTAATACGTGTTTTATCAGATCTTTCATATTGTAGTTATTAAATAAATAGTCTTTTTGCTATAACTTTGACAGTTTTAATGTAATATCAATCTAAAGTTTACCCCTCCCGCCCCTTTAAGCTATGTCAGCGCTATAGCTGACAAACTTGGATTCTGGTCCATAGACCGGACGGCTCATCTGGAGAGCCGAAATAGCAGTGCAATCAAAGAAAAACGGTCTACTGCCTCAAACCAGACACACTTTATAGACTGTTGTCATGAAGATTTTCTTTGTATCCACTGCTATTTCGGCTCTCCAGACGAGCTGACCGGTCTGTGGACCAGAATCCAAGTTTGTCAGCTAGAGCTCTGACATAGCTAAAAGGGGCGGGAGGGGTAAACTTTAGATCAATATTACCCTAAAACGATCAAAGTTATAGCAAAAAGCCTTCAATGCTTTGCTTTATTTATTTAATAACTACAATATGAAAGCTTTCATCAAACATGTATTACTATCTCTTTAATGGCCATTTTGTTGCAGGGGTGTTACTTTCTGTCACAGCAGTCAATGGACAGTTCTCTGTCTTAGAACAGGGGTCAGCAATATCTAATATATGATATCATACAATATCTGATGTATGGTATCTTTCAGGTAATACATCACTCTGACAGTTCTGGCTCTTTCTGTACTGTAGAATGATACATTGTATTAAACTTGTGCTTTGTGGTAAGGTAACATTCTTTCTCATTGGCAAAGACCACAGGGGAGATTCACTAAGCAGTGATAAAGAGGTGATAAAGCAGAGATGGCTTCTCCAGTATATCACTTCTCCAGATCCTACAACAAAGAGAAAAGTGCTACAACGTTGTACTAAAATAAGTGAAAATAATTGATTAAAATATACACTCACCGGTCAGATGAGAGAAGTACAACCAACTAGAAACAGCCGGTGCTTCGCCTGATCGGGTTTCCCAAGCCCGAAAAAACTGATAATCAGAATGTCCAAGGTGAAGGCAGCACATCAAGGCAAAAAGTGAGACTTCTACTCTCTTCAAAAGTAAAAACGAATAATCTTTATTCATTCATTAAAAACCGCACATGGTCTTGCACAATCAGGAAAGTGGGACATAGCAAGCATATAAGATCACCACAATAGACAGTCTAACATGTTTCGCGCTGACCCTTAGCGCTTAATCATAGTCTATGATTAAGCTCTAAGGGTCAGCGCGAAACATGTTAGACTGTCTATTGTGGTGATCTTATATGCTTGCTATGTCCCACTTTCCTGATTGTGCAAGACCATGTGCGGTTTTTAATGAATGAATAAAGATTATTCGTTTTTACTTTTGAAGAGAGTAGAAGTCTCACTTTTTGCCTTGATGTGCTGCCTTCACCTTGGACATTCTTCTTCTCCAGATCCTAGGTTATTATATGGAGTCTATGCACTAAGATTTCTTCAGTTTTGGACTGTATAGAATAACATAGAGATTGTAGAAGCGATAAACTGGAGATGTCATCTCTACTTTATCACCTCTTTATCACCGCTTAGTGAATCTCCCCCCATATTTAATATTTTCTCTGCAAAGAGGCACTGCTGTATGTGTGCAGCCAGCCAGACACAAAGGGCAGATTAAATCATCCTTTTGGCTCTATTTTGTCCATCTCTGGTTTAGACCTTTGTGGGGACTTAACCCTTTGAGTGCCATAGGATTAAGCAGCTATTTTTCTTTCTGGTCAGCACGGGAGTAACCTTCAGTCAGAGGGCAGTTCTTCCTCTAACGTTTAAACCCTTAAGTACATGTGACGTGCCAGGACGGGCACACCTGTCCAGACGTTAAGGACCAGTGACAGTCCTCTGTCCTCCAGACCTGCAGTTCCATGGAGTAACATATCTTACAAGAAAAAAGCAATAGGAAAAGCTTTGAACAGCACCACCTCAATGATTTGTAATGGATGACTAACTACAGGTGCCCTGTAGTGATTGTTATAGATAGATCAACAAAGAGGAAAAAAAAGAAAAACTGCTTGGTAGGCACACTTATCATCCCTTTAATCTAGTGTCAGCCTTGGATCTGGAAGGTAAGTATGGTGTATATGATGCATCCATAAAACATAACCTTCATTAAAATGAATTATAAAATTGTTACAAACATAACAAAAATCAATTGCGACATTGCCAACGTGGAGGAAGCCGCCTACACACTTAAAAGAACGGATTCTTAGATTACTAAAGGAAGATGAATATCATGTTCCAGTAGATCATCTGCATAATCAGAGTGAGGAAAAAAGCGGCTTCTGTCAGTGAGGTGAGTTAAAGGGGATGTGCATTCCTAAATGTGGTGATTATAATCAGTGGGATATATTCCATATAGCTGGTTTATACCTTCTAGTCCTCTTTGATAGAACACTCAGCATCCAGCATAGCGTACAGGTTGGATAGCTGTGAGACTGCTTTTCTTGTAGGATGAACGGCAATGTAAGCATAATATGCTATAGGTACTTCCTATTAGATACTCATAGGTATTTGTCGGCATTGCAATTTGTCTATTCCTATATCAGTTTTGCGTCAATAAATAATATGAAACAGGCTGAGTAACAAATTAGTTGTGGTTGTGGGCAAATTGATTCCAATGCTCTATATTTAATGCCTTGGAGGCTAGAGAGGTCTCCAACACATTGCAAAGCAATACACTGGAGACATCTCTAGCACCCAAAGATAAAAGTGTTTTCTCAGTCAGTGGATGGGACCACATGAGATGTGGGGTGAGGTCATGGGAAGAGCTAAGAGATACAAGGATACCTTGCCTAGTGCTGCCGCTGATGTAAATCCAGCCATTTATACATATGGATATATTTTTTATAAGATGTGATAGGTACTTACATTGCTTTTTACCCACGGAGTAAGGGATATTACCAGTCAGACAGAGCAGATAAAGATATAACCAGCCTGGAAAGGAAAAATAGAATCACAATTACTAATACTATAATCTGTTTTTCATTCCAGGCCCGGACTGGTTTGTTAGGCCTGTTTGTTACAGAAATGGTGAAAGGAACGCTAACACCTTCCAGTGATAGACTTCCACTTACCTTAATCTGGGCAGTAAATCCTAGATTGCTTCAAAAAATATACTTTAACTAGTACTGGATACCATGGGGGATGGGGTGATTGTTCAAGACCCCACATTACTACTGAGGTTTCCTTAGGAAGCCTTCAGTGGTAGGTGCTTGGGAAGGGTTTATGTTTATGTTTTTGATGTTCTGCCCAGATTAGATGGGGTTTATTAGGAAGTATTAGTGTCCTTTAATCCACACATTTTCAGATCTAAAACTCGGAGCTCCCTCTCCCCTAAGAGAACACAATTTCACCCTGTGATACATATAGCAGCCTATTAGAAGAGTAGGCAGCCTTTGGCTTACCAGCTCTTGGCGACTACATTTCCCATCATCCCCAGCCAACCGTTGGCTAGAGAGCCAAAGGTTGCGTACCCTCTGGCCTAAAACATTTCTGAGCAACAAGCTTCTCTGGTCTGAACATGTCCCTGGGAGTTTTCCTCTGCAGCCCCATTATGTCCTCTGGTAATGGGGAAACAGCAGATATATGGCCTTAACTACAAAAGAAAAGAGATGCATATCTAGGGCAAACCAACTGCACCACGTAGTGAAATGAAACTTCCCAATGATTTAAGTAGGACTTTTTTACATTTCTTTTAAACAGATAATACCTTTTCCTCACCCCCCACCCCTACTCTCTTCAGTTAATATGTCTGATATGGTGAAGCACTCAAGCTTTTGCTGGAATATAGCTCTTATCTTTGGCTGCCTAGCATCCAAGGTTGGTGCCAGTTTTATTCCAAAAACAGTTGTATGGTCACACATGTATGCACACATTCACAGGCATTTGTACACATTTGAACATGCATGCAATTGCATGAACACACATTCCTGTGTGCATGCATATGCATTCACATACATTGGCACATACATTTGCACGGGCATGCACATTCACATTCACACTCATTTTTCCACTTGCACGCACATTCATGTACACATATACAAGAATTTGCATGCACAAGCATTTTCATTCACATTTGCATGGAATCACAGTTGCACATTTGTGCTGATTTGTGCACACGTGCACTTGTATGCACATTCCCATGGGCTCTCACATGCACTTTCATGCACACATTTGCACTCACACATGCACATTTAAATGAGTACACATCTGCATGCACGCAGAGACACAACTATACACATTTGCCCAAAACAGACTGTAAATATAAACAAAGCTATGTAGCAGGAAGGGAAGAATTAACTAATGGCAGAGAGATTTCTGCTGCAACACATCCATCTTCAGTTTATTCAGAAAGTCAGTTTCCTTATATTGTTATCAAACCAATAACTTTTTTTTTTTATAAAGTAAAATGCTATCCAATTCTCTTTTTTAAAAGTATGTACAGTACCTGTCAACAAGACAAACCGAGAAGGAGTTTCAGGTTACCCAGAATCCCCCTTGATCTCCTGTGCTACTATCAGATAAAATGCTCCTATTATATGAGTCAAGGGTCTTCCACTGCCACCAATTACTTTGTTTTGCTGTTGTTGAGTATATATCTTTGTCAAAATTGTGAAATCTGCAGCCCTCTAAATTATTTGCCTACAACTCCAATCATCTATGATCAGTGACCTGTAATAACTTTTGGATGCAAAATCACACAAAATGATTTATAGGTTTTGTAAATGGATACCAACTTTTCCTAGTTTTCCAGTGAAGAGATCTCTTCATTCCACGCCTCTTCGTAACTCTCGTCAGGCTTCCTTTTTCCTGATGTTGTTTATGAACTGGCACATCTGAAGGTCTTATGACAGTTTGGGAACCTGGTTCCAGTTCAGTGGTCTTGTATTCAGCATACTGTGCAGGTTTTGTAACCTGGCGTGAATGGCTCAAATTGCTGAAAGCATCTGAGACTTTTTTCCTTAAAGAAATGACTCCTCTAAAAAAAGAGAAAAAAACACATCACTTCTTAAATTAGCTCATACCAGACAAAGTATGTATACTCTACATGTGACATGAGCAGTATATTGGGTTATCTAATCTCCTACTTGGATTAAGAGACGGTGTAAATTGTTTACTCCACAATCCATAAAACTGGGAAATGAAAATTCCTAAATTGTAAATATGCGTATTTGTTAGGAGTCGCACTGCAGGTCCCAAGAATATATATCAAATATAGGGAGGAAAGACGATAGGATAGCTTTCATTAAGTTTCCACTTTGAAAAGCTGGAACTAATTTCAATATCCAGCCAGACGGGTTCTCAGTTATTGTGAGGGGATTAGTTCAGTGCTTTTATATACTTGAGAGGTATATACAAGAGCTTAAAAACTCACACTTTATTCAGAACATACTTAAAACCTGTTTGTCACATCTATTGAATGTGACTAATTAAAAATAACTATTCAGACAGTTTACTTCAGAAGCTTAATTGTAAGCAAATATACTGATTGTAAAAAGACAATTGGTATGTATCTCTTGCTTGCTGTTCTACAACGTCAAAATATGTCTCTCAGAATCTTTGCTGACTGAGAGACATTTAGTAACACCTGATCACTGTATACCGTTGTGATCTATCCCTTATAATAATTGGGTTACATACCTCCTTGCAAACACGATAACGAGCTTATTCTCTGCAGACGCCCTGCTGTTAGTCAATTATATTCTCACTTCAGGTGCTCTGCTATGCAAGACAAAATAGTATTCCTTAACCCTGTATGCAATGCCTGCAACCTCTAGCACAAAACTCAATTTCTGCAGATGCCCTGCTCACATTTAATTGTTGTGTCACTGCTAGTTGCTAAAATGTCTAATTACCACATTAGTATCAAGCTTGCTATCTGCAGATGCCCTGCTATTAGTCGTTTTGTTGCAGGCCCTCTGCTACACAAGACAGAATAATGTTACTTAGCCCTATTTGGAATACCACAGTAAAGATACAGTTGCAACCTCTAGTATGTAACTTATTTTCTACAGACCCCCTGCGCACCTTTGATTGTGGTATCACTGTAGGTGCTCTGCTACCTAGAGTTAGAGATGGTTATTTAACCCTTCAAGGGATGAGGTGAAGGTATATATGCACTTTCAGTTATATATTTGCTATCTGCAGACATCCTGTATCCAAATTTTACTACAGCGCACTGCGTCAAAGTGTATAAAGATGTGGTTACAGATCATTTTTATATACGAAGAGGCAAATATTACATACACATTGGTCCTGTAATGAGTTAACCCCTTTCATTAAATAGTGCAAATATGTTAATATCATAATTTATTAAAATATCAGCTGTGATTTTGATGTAGTATTAGTACATAGATTGCCAGTGTGTTAGTTCCCGGTGCTTACGGAGTTGCTTTTTTACCCAGATTTGTCATTGAACAAATCGGTCAGTGTCGGCACCTCTTATTAAGTGTCAATCTGTTTTTTAACTCTTTGGATACCAGGTAGAACCCGGTCATGGGGTAATAGCTCAATTATTTATTGCAGATACCCATATATTTTTCACTTGTTTTTCTAAGACAATCTATTTCTGCAGGTGTTCTACTTAGTCTAGTTTATTGAGATTCTTTAGTAAGCTTTATCCTTTAGTGACAGTTTTATAAGTCAGGCGATAAATGTCTTTGAGTATCGTGATCTCAGCTATGTACTTTGAGCCTTTCTCCCTAGCTTTTTACCACTAGATTCATTCGATTCAAGTTTTACAGAGTCATTTAGGCTGAATCTAGCTTTTACAAATGTTTTCTAACTTAGAAAGTGAAAAAGTCACTCTGACTGCCTTCCTCGTGGTGTAAGCCACATTCTATAGATGCTTACTTGACTCGAGAATTTCTCTTTTTAGCTTCATAGATGGAAACTGTTTCATTTCTTTATTTTACTGGACATATTATTACTACTGTCAGTAGAACGGCCAACGCGTTTCTCCAGACACACTTGTTTCCTAAGGGGCAATTAGTGGATTGAGCCGCAAACTTGCATGCTCTTTTATACCTCATTGAAGTTGAAAGAGAGGCTTGGATCCAGTGAAGCCTCAATCTCACCACAACTTGCATTTGCGGGTGTTTGTCTGTGGTGTCATAATGAGCTTAGTTATGACACAGAACATGGTGACACTTAATAAAATATATTTGTGAATACACGAAGTGTCTCTATTAATTTATTCAGGCAATAGATACAGTGTATTTTTTGTATTTTCTGTGCACATAGTATCACAATAGATATTTTAGAGCCTGTTGGTAATTACTTTGTTTATCACTAAAGTGATTATATGTACCTTTAACTACTACATATACTCTATTAGTTCCCGACGACACCAGCCACGTTCCACATCCAGGCTTGGCAGAGCCCTGGTGCTCGACCCGACCTGCTATTGTCGACGACGACTGGGGGGCTCGGAGTACACTGGAACCCTGGCTTTCGACTTGACAAGCTATTGTCGACGACGACCCAGTGGCGAGGAAAGTGGCGCAGTGACTACCGATATATGGACCTAACCCTTCTGTTGAACTGGTGGATCAGTTGATGGACAAAGCTCGAGATGAGTACCTCCAGGAATTAGCTCACAAGTATCCTGCCAGCGTCCTGACCCCCACCCCGGTCATTGAGCGCACTGGGACAGTATCTGACAGGTAACTGACACAAAAAGGCAGCAATCACGGGCACCGTGATACACTGACCAATGAACCTGACGGTGGCAAATTTAAATAGCTGCTCTGGCCAGCGTTCAGGTTTTCTGATAGCTTGTGATATTACCTACAATACTGATGAAGCAGCGTGTAGCGCTGCGAAACGCGTTTAAAGTAGGATTTTAATTTCTGGAGGTTTTTACATTATTTTATACATTTTTACGATTGATAATAAAATCAATTTATTGGAGCGGCTACATCCTTTCTTTGTACTGGGATATTGGTGCCAGTTTGAACAGTACTGTGGGAGATTGGAGGAAGTTCCCGCAGTTCATTCCAAGCACATTGGATACAACTGGAGATCGGAGAGAGTTCCTGTAATACACTCTAATTGATGAAGTACCGGGCAAGGGCGGTAAGATATCCCTGCAATGCGATTATAGCTGTATATGCACATAGATGTCTATATAGCCATTTCCAAATGTGAGTAGTATTTTTTTAGTTTTGAGTATCTATATTTGTCTGATTCAAGCACCATTGGCACCCCCTTTTTGTTCTTTTTTTTTTTTCGGTATTCATTCCAGAGAGTAGCCCTTGACATTATAGGCCCTCTAGCAAGACCCAGTCGCACTGGTAAGAAATTCATTCTTACCATTGTGGACTTCGCTACTCATTATCCGGAGGCCATGGCCCTATCCAGCATTACCACTGAAAGTCTCGTGGATGCTCTGGTTAAAGTCTTCTCCCGGGTATTGTTCCCCAAAGAAGTACTATCGGATCAGGGCATTCAGTTTACTTCCGAAGTAATGCAGCAAATGTGGAAACTGTGCGGGGTCCAGCCCCTACACACTACCGCTTACCACCCCCAGACTAATGGCCTCTGTGAAAGGTTCAATGGAACCCTGAAACAGATGCTCCGGGCTATCACAAAGTCGCAACGAGATTGGGAATGCTGCCTACCCCATCCTTTGTTCGCGTACCGCGAGGTGCCTCAGGAGTCCACATATTTCTCCCCATTTGAACTGTTGTTAGGGAGAAGAGTCTGGGGACCTCTGAACATCCTCCACGAGTACTGGGAGGGCAAGTACAACTCCGAGGAAACCACAGTAGTCACGTATGTTGTAGACCTCAGGGAAAAGTTAGAAGCCCTGATGGGGTTAGCTCACCAGAACTTGTCCCGAGCCCAAGCCAGACAGAAAGTTCAGTATGACCGGCGGGCCCATCCCAGAGAGTTTTACGTGGGTCAGTAAGTTATAGCTCTGCTGACTCTAGGAGGAAAGATTCCGGTACGGGGGTCAGGACACCCTGGTGTCTAGGGTTCCTGTTACAGTGACTATATAGAATAGATTGCACTATAGGAATTACATGACCCAACTTCATACCTATATCGCTATCGATTACAGAAAGTCATACATAATATCCATCAATGTTGAACAGAGAAGTATTGAATATAATGCCATGAATATAGATCAATTAATAGAATAACTCTTCCACAAATAATATTATTTTTACAGTTTTAGCAATTATTCTGTACATTGGTATATATATCTATACTAATAGATTGATGACCACATATTTCAGGAGAAAATCCCATTTGGGAATTTAGCGTACTGGTTTGGGGACTAGAGATGATGACTGAAACATTTCAAACAGTCTACCATTGTTATGACCATATGATTAAAGACAGACTATCTTTAAATGTATTATTGCTTCAAAGGGCCACTATCAACATTTCTGCATGTAGAAGTGGGTTATTCTATGAAGGGTCTGTATGTGAAACCTTCATTTAAAACCCCTGGGTTCAGGGTTTTTAGTTTGTATATCCAGAAGGCTTCACTTTTTAATAGTTTTTTGTCAAAGTCTCCTTATCGTGGGAAGGCTTCAACCTTCTCCATTCCAATAAATTGCATTGCTCCAGTATCATTGGCATGGTGTTCTAATATGTGTCCAGCCACTGGGGTGTCCCGTTTGTTTCTAACGTCACCAACGTGTTCAGGTATTCTTTCTCTGACAACGTATGGTTTTTCCAATGTATTGAATCCCACATGAACATTGCATGAGATAAATGATACCTGTTGTTCTACAATTGATGAAGTTTTGTATGAGGGAGGTGTGTAATGGGCCATAGGCCGTTACTGGGAAAGTTCGAAGGAACCTTTTTGTACATTGACTCACTTGGCCACCGGGCACCCTATGGAGGGGTTAATTTACATATGGGAGCCTGCCCCAGTTGACTGATAGGGACTGGTCGACTGGTATTCGAAGGCGAACGGTTCGATGGACTCGCTAGTCTACTGTTAGTCGATGTCGGACTATTTTGCTTGATTTGGAACTATAGGAGTGGGGCCGCCATCGTGGAGGCGATCAAGGCCACCGTGTTGTACAAACGTTCATTCCATCGAAGGGTCTGGGTAGGCGGCCATAAGATTGGCTGGAGGGTCGAGTGACGTCACTAGTGGTCACTTGCGAGATGGGACTGTGCCAATGCCCAAGGACTTTGCCTCCATTGGTCAAACTAGTTGATCAGTCGGGTTTAGTGGGTTTTGGTCGCTCCAATTCTTATTGGCTGAAAGTGGAGCCATGTTATGTTAAGTGGGTTTTCGTCACTGAGGGCCGTGTGCAAAGTTTATTGTTCCATTGTTCTAGTGTTATAAGTTGTGTATAAAAGACCAGGGAGTTGGCAATAAAGTGTGTTACTGCTTGGAACTCCGAAGTGTGTGTCTCGTCATTTGGATGGTCTAATGAGTCCACTTTGACTCCCATCACAGGCGTGCCACGGGAGGCTGAAATCACTCTTTTCCTCGTGGGTATCCAGCGACCGGCACGGCGTACTCGAACAGCAGCTGAAGCTACCTGGGAAGAGTGCGGTATTCGATGGTCCCGGTGACCCTTGTAGATCCTGCGGTTCCAGGTCGACGTATGAAACATTGGGACGGTGCCCTTCGATAGGTCCACATTCGATGGCCATCCAGCTCCCTCTGCAGGTTCGAGCAGGGCTCCCATGATCGCTCCGGTTCGAGGCATGCTGTCTGGCTGAGTTCGAGAGAGGGGAGAGCAGCACAACGGAGGAGGACAACCCGGCGTCCTTTAACCTCTGATACAAGGTGTTTCCCAAAATGTCTTGGAAATCTTTGGTTTTATGAACCAAGCGACATGCTTTGCAGCGGCCATATTTATTACACCCTTTCATAGAGCATGTGGAAGATAGCCAGTTGGTTTTATGGTCCCTTTGGAAATGGCTATGTACAACATAGTCATGAATGTTTTTGTTCCTGCGAAATGTGATTGAAGAGTTTTTAGATAATACACCTCTGAGATCATGGTCCAAAAGTAGAGCTGGCCAATGTTTTGATAAAATGGAATTGATTGCATGGTGTTGCTGGTTAAATGTTCCAATTAGTCGTGTTTCCCTGATGACATTGGTTTTATTATCCATGTCCTTTCATAGCAGCTCATCTTTATCACTGAAGAATGCTTTTTGGTATGCTTTTTTAAGGCATTTATTATTATATCCTCTTGCCAGGAAACGTTTTTGAAGCTTTTTGGCCTCAGTCTTAAAGTCTTCGATAGAGGTACATAAATGCCTGATTCTTAGATATTGCCCTACTGGAATGTATACAACGGTATACAGTGATCAGGTGTTACTCTTTCTAAATGTCTCCCAGTCAACGAAGATTCTGAGAGATACATTTTGACGTTGTAGAATAGCAAGCAAGATATACATACCTATTGTCTCTTTAAAATCAGTATATTTGCTTACAATTAGACTTCTGAAGTAAACTATCTGAGTAGTTCTCTTTTTAGTTAGTCACATTCAATAGATGTGACATACGCACATGTTTTAAGTATGTTCTGAATAAAGTTTATAAGCTCTTATATTTCCCTCTCAAGTATATAAAAGCACTGAACTAGTCCCCTCACAATAACTGAGAACCCCTGCCTGGCTGGATATTGATATTACTTCCAGCTTTTCAAAGTGGGAACTTGGTAAAAGCTATCCTATCTTCTTTCCTTCCTATATTTGATATTTAAAAAAGACATTTAACCCCTTGAATGTTAAAGAGGACTCCAGATCATTAAAAAACACTGAATTGGTGACCGCTGTAGGATTCAAGGGGTTTACATCTCCATTTAGAATCAATGCAGAATTTTAATTTCAGCTCTATAAAGGAACTGGTTTGTTCCAGAACTGCATGAATTCTAGTGAACAAGATCATTGGAATGCAGGATGCAAGCTGCAGGTTTGGATTGTGAGGCTGGGATTATGGCTTGGTGTTTCTTGTAGTAATGAAACAACAAGGTACAGCTTGAAGCCTAATACAGGAACACTAACACTAATGGGCTTACTCATCCAGCTAAAGATGTACAATTCTGTATCAAACTCAATGATCGGGAGGGGGGTGAAAGTTCCCAGTAATCTGAATGGGGATTTAAACCCCTAGATCTTTAGCATTTTACTTCACAACTAAAGTGGTTAAAAGCCCAATTTAGATCAATGGCCATTTGCTGAATGTGCATTTTAACTCCATGCTGCTATCAGTTTGCTCCAGACCTGTTCCTGTTTAGCTTGTTGAATGAATCCCTAAAGACCTTATTCAGGAAGCTAAACATTCTGGTTGTAGTCTGGCAACAGCTGGAGGGTATCACTTGCCCACCTCTGTTTTTTGCTGAGTGTATCAACAGTGGATACTTTTGGACAGGATAATGTAAGGCATGGAGGTATATCCATGGGAAACACTAGAGAGTATCAGGTGCTTTGCCTAGGGACACTAAGTTGCTAATTCATTCATGCCTACAATGATCCTTGCCACTCCCCTCTGCTGACATGCAATGAACTTACCCTGTCTCTTGTACAGGATGATGATCAGAAAGTACTGCCATCTTTCTGATGTTTCTGTTGAAAGAGAACACAACTGATTAGACTGCCTTCCTTCATATTTTTTCAAAAAACCTGCTGGACAGGTTTACATATAGTAACGCATTTACATAGTTGATGAGGGTGCAAAAAGAAAACACAAGTGAAGGTCTTATCACATCCTTACCCTTGTTGATACAGAGGAAGGCAACAATGCCCCCACCCCCGCTGATATGCAATAAATTTACCTTTCGTCCTGTACAGGATGAGGATCAGAAAGTACTGCCATTTTTCTGATGATCCTGTTGAAAGAAAACAGAACTGCTTAGACTGCCTTCCTTCATATTTGTTCAAAAAATGATTGTTGGACAAGTTTACAGATAGTACATAGTCGATGAGGGTGCAAAAAACCCCACAAGTGAAGCTCTTATCACATCCTTACCCTTGCTGATACAGAGGAAGGCAAAAACAAAACAATAAACAAATAAACCCTATTGAATCTATAATATCCACATTGTATCCTGCAATTATAATTTTCAGAATTGCTCAGAGGTAGAAAGGTATCTACTACTTTTTTTTTTAAACCAAATATATTGTCTGCAAATACAGCTTCCTAAAGAAAAGTATTTCAGGAACTTACTGTAAAACAAAAACATGCACCTTTCTTCTAGTCTTAATGGGTGACCTTTAGTTTTTTGTTTAGTTCTTTGATATATTTAACCCCTTAAGGACCGGGAAAATCTCAGGTGAATTTCACTTCAGGACTGGAGCAATTCTGACCTTTTTGACTATGTCTTTGTTCAACAGTGTTTTCCCTCTAAGTTCTTTATTTTACCCATGAAAATTACATACCATTACATTAAGCACAAATAGGGCTTTCTTTTGATACCATACTTATATGGATAGCCCACCATTTATTTTAGGAAAGAAAACGGTAAAAAAAAATGTAAAAAAACATTATTTTTTTTCTCTTGGGATCATTTGAGCACAATGGGTTAAATTTTTATGGACACTGCATTAAATATATGACCATACCTACAAAATGGGCAGTTTTAAGTGGTCACTGTCCCCCCTGTGTGAAAAACCACATGTCCCTCCCCGCCCCCCATTTTGCCCCTTTTTTATTGATGACATTTGGCGGTGTGTATAAATGTATTACATGGATCCACAACAATCACACTTCCTATTTTGGTTATTGACATTTTTTTTTTATTTAAATAAAATGTTAAGTGTTTTCTTTTTTTTTTTTTTTTTTTTTAGACAAGTTAATTTTAGCAGGTCAGACATGAACCTGCATTTAGCCAGCCTCCAGCACAGCAGTGAAGGGGTTAATACCCCCAGCTGCTGCATTTTATTTGTCCACTAAGTGTCTCCTTGGTAGAATACTGCCTCATTCATTCTTTCACAATGCTGGTACATGACCCAGCACTTGTGAAAGTGGCCAAATCTTTCTGCAGGAAAAAACCTTTAGCTCTGTATGTATTTCCTTGGACAGTTTTCTGTGACTGAGACATGACTTTGGATATCCACTTATGATCATAAATAAACAATTTAAAAAGCATTGGGCCCTGAGGCTCTTCACTTAAAACTTTAGACAAACGTAAAATGCTTGTATGTAGAACAACTTTCTGCATTCTATCATTTAACCAATTCTCTAGCCATACACAGATTTCGCCTCCCTTGTTGAAGTCTCATTTTTAATTTATGCAGTGACCTTTTGTTGGGCTCAGTATAAAATGCTTTTGGAAAATCTAAGTAATTTACATCAACAGCAATTCCCTTGTCCAAATTACTACTTTCCCCTTCATAGAATGCAAGTAAATTAGTTTGACATGATATGTTCCATAAAACCGTGCTGACACTTGCTTGTTGGTCATAACATATTCCTGATAACTATCAGTTGGCAATCCAGCTAATATCTTACCAACTACAGAAGCTAAACCTACAAGTAAGGATGGTGAAAAAAGTGCCTTCTTTTATTTTATTTTTTTATTTTTCTTCCCATTGATTTCAATGTGCGAAAAAGGTGTGGGAAAAGTGGAAAAACTGCACTTTTCGCAGGAAATTGTTCGGCAAGCGGAAAGTGCCATTATTCGCCGATTTCAGTTTGAGGTGAAAATTTTCGCCCATCCTATTTATTAGGACCAAACAAGCAAAGAAAGATACTTAACCCTGGGAGTTGTTCAAACCACCACCCATACAAATCTTTACAGCTGGACAAGTTCCCATTCCAGAGTGAGCTCACAAGACCAGCTACATGTCACAACTATTTCTAGGTGGACCACATGCTAAGGAAGTATGCAGGGGAGTTAACCCTCTGATTACCCAGAGGAGACCGTAAAATATGACTCCCCCCCCCCCCACAAAATAAACAATGTCCAAACAATTAAAAATGACTATAAATGAATTTAAGTGCTTTAATTTACTTAAGGTCATTTTTTATATTGGGATTATCATTTGATATTCATTTTATTTGGTTGTTTGCATTGTTTTACATATTATATATTTATATATTATATAAAGATACATAGATAATCCCCTCTCTCTCTTTCTATATATATATATATATATATATATATATATATATATATAGTACTGTGCAAAAATTTTAGGCATGTGTGAAAAAATGTTCTCAAAAATAGACATGTTAACAGTTTATGTTTATCAGTTAACAAAATGCATAGAGAGTGGGCAGAAGAAAAACCTAAACTAAATCAATATTTGGTGTGTTCACCCTTTGCCTTCAAAGAAGCATCAATTCTTCTAGGTACACCTGCAAAAATTCAGGAATTTTGAAGGCATATAGTCACGTGTACCAAACAGGTGCTTATGATCATCAATTTAATATGTAGGTTGGGACACAATCATTAACTGAAACAAAAACAGCTATGTAGATGGAATAAAACTAGGTGAGGAACAGCCAAACTCAGCTAACAAGCTGAGGTTGCTGAAGACAGTTTAATGTCAAAAGTCATACACCATGTCAAGACTGAGGACAGCAACAAGACACAAGGTAGTTATACTGCATCAGCAAGGTTTCTCCCAGACAGAAATTTCAAGGCAGACAGGGGTTTCCAGATGTGCTGTCCAAGCTCTTTTGAAGAAGCACAAAGAAACGGCAATGTTGAGGACCATAGACACAGTGGTCATCCAAGGAAACTTAGTGCAGCAGATGAAAGACACATCATGCTTACTTACTAGTGTTCAGCGAGCACCCCGATGCTCGGGTGCTCTGACCGAGCACCCCCTGAGGCTCGAGTGCTCGGCCGAGCACCCGAGCCCCATTGAAATGAATGGGGCGACACCAGGCACCCCCTGCTCTGATGAGGGGAGGGTGCCTGGTCAATGCCCCCTTCATCTCCGCTATGCCCCCTTCATCTCCGAATGCCCCCTTCAGCTCCGCAATGTCCCCCTTCAGCTCCGCTATGCCCCTCTTCCACAATGTGCCCCTTCATCTCCGCTATGCCCCTCTTCCACAATGTGCCCCTTCATCTCCGCTATGCCCCTCTTCCACAATGTCCCCCTTCATCTCCTCTATGCCATAGAGGAGATGAAGGGGGACATTGTGGAAGAGGGGCATAGCGGAGATGAAGGGGCACATTGTGGAAGAGGGGCATAGCGGAGATGAAGGGGCACATTGTGGAAGACGGGCATAGCGGAGATGAAGGGGGACATTGTGGAAGAGGGGCATAGAGTCTATGCCCCTCTTCCACAATGTCCCCCTTCATCTCCGCAATGCCCCCTTCATCTCCGCAATGCCCCCGTACCTCCAGTCCCTGGTGGTCCAGCGGAGCGTCTTCGGATCTGTGCCTCTTCCGGCACAGATCCCCGCCACCCGAACATGGCGGGAGAGCACATGGCGGTACTCGACGAGTACCGCCATGTGCCGAGCAGAGCGATGCTCGAGCCGATCCGAGCATCGGCCGAGCACGCTCGCTCATCACTATTACTTACCTTCGTACTCGGAAGATGTCCAGCAGTGCCATATGAAAGTTTTCAATACATTTCTACAGCCATATTAAAGGGTGTCAGGCTCTCACAACATGCCATTCTGTGTTTGTGAGAGAAGAAACAGCATGTTTTTGAGCAAATAAAGAGGAATTGAAGCTTAATTTAGGAAGTCTTTTAGGTAGGACATTTATTCTCTGTATTACGGGAGTCTGGGGGTACTCTGGGGGAGAAGAACGGAGGAAGGAGGTTGACCTCAAATACTCCAAAATTTGGTGTGACTGACTGGCAAGACACAGGCAGCTGGGGTCCAAATTGCTTGCTGATTTTACTTTTATTGTCTCTGGGCTGGGGAAGTCTGGGGAAAGAAATTATTTTTTAGTTATATATATTTTTTTTTGGGACTAACTGTGATAAGATATGGTGGACAACTTTAAAAAAATAAATACATAAATAAAAAAATAAAAAACATAAATAATTAAACAAATAAACATATTAGACAGCTGACTGGGAGCTCTGTGACTGAGGCAGACTTGATAGACAGCAGATGACACTGAGAATTTTGTTGAGGGCCAAGGCAAGACATCACACTACATCAGTTGTGTACTGTAGAGAGTAAAAACACACACAGTAGTTGAGTAATGCACAAGCGAGAGGGGGAAAGGTGGAGCAGTGCAGGGATGTAGGAGTAAATTGTTAGTACAAAACCTGACTGCAAAAGGAAGATCCTCAGGAAAGAAAGTAGCCAAAGGATCAACCTTATGAAAAAGAAAGCCTATTATAATGAGGCACACAAAACGGGAAAATATCAAAAAAATATATAAGCAAGCTTTATTAAATAATACATGTAAATACAGATAAAAGCAGTTAAAACAATCAGTAAATGGCTGTTAAATAGTGAATACCATACATTTCCATAGAAATAGTAATACATAAGGATAATGTATACCCAAAGGAATCAAAAAACACCAAAAAGGAAAAAAATACTTAAATTGTGCCAAAGTGAAGAAATATCAGTGATACAAAAAAATCTATACAGTGCAAATAGAGGTATACTTAGCAAAAGCAATCATATAAGCAGTAAACACACTGGAAATATTAGATAAAGCAGCCAGAATTACTGGACACCCAATGCATATCGCCAACACGGTGGCTTCGTCATAGCTCCCCAATACACTGGTAGTCATAGAACCACATATACTAACCCATAATCCTGTCCTACTGGAACACACAGAGCCAAACATACTGATCACCCAGTCTTTTTTCACTGCAGTGGTTGCCATAGAATCATACATAGTGAACCCAGCCTTGTCTCACTGCAGAGGTAGTTAAAGAATCACATATACTGACCCCTCCCCCTGCTTTGTCCCACTGGTTGCTATAGAACCACACAAATGACCCTGGTCACCCAACCATACAAACTGACACCCCAGTCTTTACACATTGCACTGGTAGCCAGAGGACCACACATACTGACCCCCAGCTTTGTCCAGTGGCAGCCATAGACACACACACATGCTGACCTTCCACCTTTCAAACTGGTAGTCATAGAACCATACTGACACACAGTTTGGTCCCACTGCTCTGGTAGCCACAGAACCAGTGATCTATCTTGGCCTAAGCTGACTAGGCCTAAGCCTAGGGGAGCACTTTACAGGGCGTGGCATAAAAAGCCTCCAGCCCGAACTTGTTCCACACAATAAAGCTCCAGCACTGGTGACACTAAGCTATCCCAGGCCTGAGGGCAGGGCCAATTGCCCCCAGGCCAGTCAGAACCTGGAGCAGCAGGCCACTAGTAATGGGGAAGCCAGTGAAGGCTTCCTTTAAATGTGTGACTCAGGTCATCCTGTCATTTGACGTGATGGGGCGGGGAAGCCAAAGCCGAGCCAGAGATGTTTGCAGAAATTAAAATGAGATGGAACCCAGAGGGAATGAGATGGAAGTCAGCTACAGGTCCTCTGGCTCAGAGATACATATATGTGCCTATATCCTAAACAAGCATCGCAGGTACCAAAATTTATAATTTGCCTTAATGAAAAATAAAAGAAGATAGAAAAGCTCATCATGTCTACATGTAAACATTATAGTTCAATAGCTCTAAGTAAAAAAACTGATGAACCATTCAGGCCACGGTGTAGGGGACTGGTTCAGTGCTTTTAACTAAATTCTTGAGGTATCTTCTATACACTTTGAAAACAAATGTATTTTATCTGTTATCAACAATGTAAAAAAGACAAATGATTTGAATACATTTCATTAATGTGTTACTGAACACGCAGACTGATTCACTTGCTTGGCAGTAAATAGATATGAGTGGGTTGAGTAGAGATCCCAGACCCATAATAGTGGTTTTAATAATTTTTGACGTTCTTGATAATAAAGTACATTAGTTTTTAAAGTGTATAGAAGATACCTGTATAATTTAGTCTTTAAATTTAGTTTTTAAAAGCACTGAACTAGTCCCCTCTACTGTGGTCTGCAAGGTTTATCAGTTTTGTACTTAGTGCTGTTGAACTATAATTATTACATGTAGACAGTGAGCTTTTCTATCTTCTTTTATTTTTGATTTCAGCAAATTATAAATTTTGGGACCTGCGGTGCGCTCCTTTAGGATAATAGGCACATTTTATATATCTCTGAGCCAGAGGGCCTGTAGCTGGCTTCCATCTCATTCCGTCTATGCTGGGTTAGGTGAGGGAGCACAGTGTTGGGTCACAGTGAGGTCAGGAGGAAGAGAAGTGCTTCTCCTGGCAGATTCTTACCACATGGTGCCCCAACGAGTAGCAGAATGGGAGCCACTGAAGACATCAGAGAGAAGCGTGTTCTGCACAGGCCCATCATGATGCTGAATGAGTGAGAAAGGTGCCTGAGAATGACCCTAGTCACCCTATCAGGTAATAAACTGGTTATTAGACCGGCTGAACCACTGGAACTGTAAGCTCTATGGCAGGGCTCAAAATTTCCACTTGCCTCCTCGCACTTAGTGAGGAAAAATTGAGCAAGGGCGAGTCGAAATTGAAGCCCTGTATGAAAACATAGCTGTCAACTGTCCCACTTTTCTGGACTCTGCCCCACTTCCTAGTACTCTGACCGTGCCCCTCCGGCAGCTTCAAACAATTTAATTTGCGTCACACTCATGTGAGCTGAGTGGCGACACGTCTAATTCACTGTTTATGCATGCACGCACAGTCCAGCCTTGGCTGCCTTCTGAGTTTACTGAGTGCTGCTAGGTAGCTGCAGTCCATGCGATGCGCCTGAACTAGCAGGGAGATTTTGCCAGACCAACAAGTCTCTCCCTTCTGCCTGCCCAGGTACATGACCGACAGCTCTGAGTTGCAGGAGCGGGATGGGGGTTTGTTCGGAAGGTTGGCCACTCACCCACAGTATGTTGGTGCTCTAAAACCGGATCAGCACTCCGTTGCTGAGTAACTAGTAGGATGCAAGAAATGATGATTGCGGGAGCTCACTCTGTTTGATAGAAATCAATCAATAGTCCACTCAGGCGAGATGGCATTAAAACAAGTATTTATTGAGAGAAATATAATACAAGAACAAATACCAAGGCATAGAGGGAGCGGGACATAATGACACTTGGGTGAAGAGAGTTACATGTCAAGCGTCAAGACGCTGTATGCCTTGGTATTTGTTCTACTTTTATATATCTCTCAATGAATACTTGTTTTAGTGCCATCTCGCCTGAATAGACTACTGTTTGATTTACACCAAGCAGCGTGTGCTCCCACAATCATCATTTCTTGGAATGAGTGCTCAGCAACATGTGATCTTCCAGGGTTCCACAACACATCACTGGTCATTTACTCCTGGATGGAGTGAATAAGCATAATCTGAGTGAGAGTACTGGTTTAGTATCAAACATATTGCTCTTACATCAGCATGTGGTATGCAGATAACAGTACCTTATCTCTTTCTCCATCTTCTCTTTCTGCTCCTTTCTCCATAAATAAATAATGTTTTGTTAAATTGCATTTTGTATATTATTTTGTGGTATTTATTTTTTATTAGTGTGATTGGGGAGGCAGTGTGGGGAGGAGGATGAGAGGCAGTGTGTATGTGGGCATTGTGGGAGTGGACAGTTTGTGGGGGTGGGCAGTGTGGAGTTGAGCAATGTGGTGGTGGACAGTGTGTGAGGGGTAGTATTGAGGTGGACAATTTGGGCATTGTGGAGGTGGGCACGGTGGACAGTGTGGGCAGTGGAGGGGGGAAGAGTGGACAGTGTGTGAAGGGTAAACAGGGTGTGAGGGTAGACAGGGTGAGGGCAGTGGGTGGACAGGATGTGAGGGTGGAAAGGGTGTGGGCAGTGTGTAGTGAGGGTGGACATAAAACATACAACAACAGTGTTATTTCAGCAAATAGAACTTGAGATGGGTGGGGTTAAAGGCAGGGATATGGGTGGGGTTAAAGGTGGGATATGGGTGGGGTTAAAGGCAGGGATATGGATGGGGCTAGGTGTGGAAACTGGTGGCGAGTAACTTTTCAGGCCTGGCTAGTAGCTCTGGACTTGAAATTTTGAGCCCTGCTCTATGGTATCACTAGTCTAGCCCCACTGGAACTGTAAGCTCTGTGGTATCACTGGTTTAACCCCACTGGAACTGAAATCTCTGTGGTATCATTGGTTTAACCCAATCTGAACTGTAAGCTCTGTGGTATTACTTTTCTAGTCCCAATGCAACTGTAAGCTCTGTGGTATCACTGCTTCAGCCAGTGTAATGTAGTTGGAACCGCTGCACACCTCCACCGTATATTCGAGGTACTCAAGGCCCAAAAAGTTTATCAACACAGTTCTTAGAAGTAATCCGAGCACACTCCTTGTTGTGAAACAATTCTTTACATTTATTATTTTAAAATGTATTAAATAAAGAATAGTTTTACATCACTGGTTTAGCCCCATTTGAACTGTAAGCTCTGTGGTATCACTAGTCTAGCTGTTTGGAGACAAAGATGACACTGGCAAGCTGTTTGGGGATAAAGATGGCACTGGCAAGCTGTTTGGGGACAGAGATGGCACTGGCAAGATGTTTGGGGACAAAGATGGTACTGGCAAGCTGTTTGGGAACAGATATATCACATGCTGCAAGGGACAGAGCTGGCTCTGTGACAACACATTCAATAATAATAAATAATTGCAATTATTATCTCTTAATAGATAAAACATTTGAAATGATGCACAAAACAAAAAAATATACAAGTACTCGGTATCCACGCTTATTATACAGAGAGGAAGAGGTGGAGCTCAAACAGGAAAAGGTGGAGCATAAAGAGGAAGGCAGAGGAACAAAATAGGAATTGATGGATCCTAAACAGGAAGAGGTGTGACCTGGACAGGAAGGGGTGGGATAAATGAAATTAGGGGGGTGAGTTTAGTCAGGCCTAGGGCAGCACAAAAGCTAAATATACCATTGCATAGAACAATGCATACCAACCTCTCAGCCTCCTCCCACTGCACTGGTAGGTGTAGCCAAAGAACCCTACATACTGACAGAACCACATATACTGACCCGGAGTACTGTGGGAGGAATTTTACCAACCATAGAAAGCATAAGCGGAAACTGGCAAAGTTCTTGAGAAATTCATTGGGGTTAGCAAAAAGGCAGAATTTTTATGTATTTTCAGTGCATGGAAATTTTCACAGAAAAAGTGGCAAATTGTTTTTTTTTCTTTAAAGGGATAGTAATACTTAAAATGTAAAAAAAATATATGTTGTAGGGCTTATCCCCCTGAGTAAAACAAGGGTACTCCCACTGCTGAAAGGTGTTTCATTCAAAAGTTATTAATTTTCAAAGTTGAATTTTTTAGGTGCAATATCACAGTGGCCTGACATTGTACAGTGGCGCTGTTGCTACACCATCCTATGGAGATTTATGGTCAACTGACCAGAGCTGTCCATAGGATCATGTAGCAACAGCGCCACTGTACAATTTCAGGCCACTGTGATATTGCACCTAAAAAATTCTACTTTGAAAATTAATAACTTTTGAATGAAACACCTTTCAGCAGTGGGAGTACTCTTGTTTTACTCAGGGGGATAAACTCTACAACATATTTTTTTTTACATTTTAAGTATTACTATCCCTTTAAATATTCCTACACAAAAACCCAAATAGGACTTTTCACCAGTCTGTAGTTGTGAAGCAATGCACTGGAAACCTCTATTGCATTCAAGGGATTGAAATTCCATTAAAATGAATAGGATTTTTCATTTGTCTCCCATGGTGTAGTTAGTTTGCTTCATATCTCCAGTTCTCTATACCACAGTACCCTCCTCATCTTGGCTTCAGACTGAGGGCCAAATGTTCAGAGTAGTAGAGAAATAGGTTTTTGTCATTTGTAACGATTTTTCAAAGTGCAATATCATTGGGCTCATTAATATTTTCAGAGAGTATCGGTTGTGATCGTAAATATGTCTTTTGCCCTGAAATTGTCTTATGTAAAGACAAAAATGTCATGCCTAATGACAAAAATATAATAACTAACGACAAAAACGTCTTAACTCACTCACAGTGAAGGCTTTTGCAAGACATTTTTTTCGTTAGTTATGACAAATTTTCTTTTCTTCTATACGACACTAGAGAATAGTATAGCCACACCCTTTCCCAGCCCCTTTGCCCGGCAATTCTGGAGTTGTGTCGTACTTGATGGACATTACTAGTTTTTTATTGTATACTCTATAGAAAATATGTCGTTCATGCACACAATTACTTATTTTTGTCGTTGCTACAACATTTTTTTTTTCATAATCACTTTGAACATACGGCCCCGAGTCAATGAAGCAACTGATCCACAACCCACCATTGCTCACATGCCTGACATGATGTCACATTAACTGCTCATGGTTGTCAGTCTGCTGGAGCTTAGTTGGTGTTTACCATAATGAAAACATGACATGAACATACACAGATGAATACAAACATGCCAAAAATACTCTTTTTAGTGTCGAGGGTTAAACAGAATTACGATTTCTGTTCTATAAACAGAAACACCTGCAAACATTTATCAATGACAAATTCTCAACATTGTTCTCTTTGCATGTTAACAGGTTAGGAAGGCATTAAGGATACCCCTTCTTAACCCTTCGAGCGCCAGTGGGGTGAGCACATTCAAAGGCTTAATCACAGGCAGCACAAATACAATGACTAAGCCAGGGATTACCCACCTGTGATCAAGTAGGGATATCCTGAAATCCTGATCGGTAAATGAGTTGTGAGGACTAATACTAAAAAGCACAGTTATATAGTATATAACATGAGGCATACAGATATAGCTGTACTTTAACCTGCAATGTCAACAGCCTCAGGGAAAATAACCTGTTAAGCAGAATTAAACTGCAGACAAGAATCAGTAATTTTTGTTCGTATGTGAACATCTACTACATTTTACAGATACATAACTAATCAATCATTTGAATGTTAGAGATGTCTGCAAAATGAATTAATTCTAAAATGTATAATCATTTATAAATATACAAAAGCATAAGATTCAGTAGCTTAAAAAGCAGAGCAATAAGCATTTACCTGAGAGTCAGAGAAACGGTGTTTTCAACTAAGGTACAGCATAAATGGCACTCAGCAATGGCAGGTGGGGCATGTATAACAGAACGTCACATGTATGGGCGTGTATGACAGGAAGTCACATGTTCCATTAGCCTGACCAGACCTCACCTTTAACCGGGGAAGCATAGGAAAAATGCGTACTGCAATGAAGTACTGAAAGATGGCTATTTCCTATGTATTCCCTGTTAAAGGTGAGATCTGGTCAGCTTAATGTACAGGCTGAACAGATGGACATTATAGACTGAGAGATTGCAAGGTCAACTTGTTTTGAAAGTTCCCAAGCATGCACATAAAGAGCAATTTTGGATCTAAAGAAATGCAGCACGGGGAAAATCTAAATTTCCATTTATTTAAATGGTGCTTTTAACCACTTGCATGCTAGAAGTAGCTAAAACATTGTTAAAAGATATATTTTACGTGTTATCTCTTTCTGATAAGCAATTTCTGCTGACTTTGTGATTTGGCCAGACTTAAATTTGTGATTTTTCTGGACCTTCTGTACCATGTCAGGTTAACCCTTTGAGTGCCAGAGAGGTATCTAGTGCATTGCAGCGCAATGCATTGGATGCCTTTCCTGCACTCAGAAGGTTAAGGGTGGGCATAAGCCAGATGGCTTTGTGCATGTGCTGTATGATTTTTTTGTAAAGAAAAGACAAAATTCATGATCAGGCACACCCTATTGGAATGCACAGCTACTAAGTGAATAAAGTGTAATTTATAGCGATAAGCATACACAGAGGACATTATTGAAAATAAAATAAATATTATAGAGCCTCAAGCAGGAGTATGATCAGGACCACATTGATTCAGAATTTTAATAGAATAAAACATATATTTAAGTGAAACTGTCACCTTAAAAATAACTTTGGTAATTTTAAAACATCTTGCAAAATGACCTATATGTTGTGTTAATTGTGTTCTATTTAATAAAAGTGCTTGCAAGCTATTAGTATTTTTCGTTTTGAGTATGAAGTGCCTTGCTGGAACAAGTGACTTCACCTAGCTCAGCTGGGGGGTTATGCACTAAAGAGTGTTAAAGTGATGATGGAGAGGAGAGGACTTATGTGGGATCTCTTCTGCAATGCCCATGATATTCTATGGAGCCTATGCACTCAAACTATCTAAAACTATAGGCAGGGCCGGATTTGCCATAAGGCAGAGTAGGCATCTGCCTACAGGCACACCCCACAGAGGGGTGGCTGTCATTGTAATCAATTATTTTTTTTATTTTATTTTTTTTAATGTTTTCATTCACCCTACCAGCTGCCTGCCTGCCTGCCTCCCGGTGAGATCCTGCTGTTGCTCCCTCGGTGTCTCTTTAATAATGCAGAGCGCTGGGAGATGATATCATCTCCCAGCTCTCTGCATTCCTAAAGAGAAGACCGCGCGGGAGCAACGGGAGCTACAGTTCTGTGCAGAAGCAGACACAGACTGGAGATGATGGGGGTAATGTGAGTGCAAGTTGGAGCAGATAGGGACAATGTGGAGATGATGGTGGTAATGTGAGTGCAAGTTGGAGCTGATGGGGCAAGTTGGAGCTGATGGGGGGCAATGTGAGGACAATATGGATATGGGGGGTAATGTGGAGATTTGGAGCATTGTGGAGATGTCCAGTGGAGATGGCCAATGGGGGGGGGCGCTTCAGATTTCTGTGCCTACAGGCTCCTGAGATGTAAATCCGGTCCTGACTATAGGCCCCATAGAATAACATAGGGATTGGAGAAGTAATATCACTGAAGAAGTTCTCTTCTTTATCACTTCTTTATAAAACTTTAATGCACCCCCTGCCCCCCGATCTGGCCCCTGTGTGGTCAACCCCCTCCCATCTCCATAGCAAGTTTAACCCTCTACATTCCATGTATGTCTGCAATGCATAGAAATTAATTTCACATCTCTTTGGCACTCAAAGGGCAAACTGCGTTTAGGGATTGATCCAGGGGGAGAGGATTTCCCTAAAGCCTAATTTCCCTATATCTACATGTAGTTCTGCAGCTGATCTGACAGTCAGATGGGTTCCCTGAGACTCCTCTCCACAAGGGCTCAAAACACACACAAACAGAACCTGAAGATGGAAAATGTTCGTATGTGAGCAGTGACTATCACATTTTCTATATTACATGGGCAGCCACATGGGGAATCAAGATGGTGCATTTGCCCCCCTCAACTTGCCCCAGAACCAGTTTTAGGTGAGTAACAAGAGTATAGTACACCAGGCCCACAACTTTGCCTGATATGCAACCCCAGTGCCTTCCCTTGGGGGGGGGGGCTGGGGTCAGGAGGGCAATTGCGAGCTGGAATGTTCTTAAGTCTAGCCTGGCGGGCAACTGCCTCACTGCATTTCCCTGTTCCTTTCTCCAACACCCCCATTAATCAAGGCTGGACAATCCCTAGGCACCAAGTTGCCACTGCATCTACAAAATGCTACCTGGCATCTAGATCTAATCTCGTAGCCATAGTAGCATCACACTGAAGGTAAAAAAAAGCTAGGGGCACAAGGTAATTTGCAGTACCACTGAGGAAGGGAAAAGTTGTGCTCCGCTTCTCTTCCCCTCAAAGGCTCTATGCTCCATGTGGACTGGCCCCCAGTTGCTCAGTAAAGGTAGATAGAGATAAGTTAAACACTCCTGTAAGGTGGGTGGGCAGCTGCATTAAAAATGAGCTCTGTTTTTGGGACATGCAAAAGGAAGGAAGGAGCGATAATGAGAAGGGATGGGCAAAAAGGCAGAAACATATCCTGCAGGAATGTTCGCATAAAAACAGCAATTTCTCAATTTTTTCATGAGAATTCAAACATATAGTAAATATATAAAATTTCTGCCTTTTTTTGGCACTGCCAATAAATTTCCAGAGAGAACTTTGCCATTTTTCTCATATGTTTTCTATGACTGCAAGATTCCCTGCCACAATATTACTTCTTCTGAGGGCTGAAGTGTAGAAATAAATAGCTGAAAGTAACAAGTTGTGAGTCCTACAGTAACATATACCTTGAAAATTTTTTTTAGCAGGCTGAGTGCCTTTGTTCTTTGCACACAACATTAACGTCCTGCCTATCCCCTTAAGGACTGGTGACAGTCCTGGCATGTTAAGAGTTAACTCTGCCATCACCACCACAGAACACGATGGGAGAGCAGGGAGAAGCTGTTATTAAGTGCTCCAGCACCAGATCACTTATTTTAAGCCAATACTTTGCATCATTGCCATATGTGATTCACTAAAATAGCAAATCACATATGTTAGAAGCAAAATGACAGAGGCAGTGTTTGTAAACACTGCATCTGTCACTTCTCTCCATTTCCCTCCTCCTCACACAAATCGTGAGGAGAAGAGAGACAAAGAGACATTGCTACAACTTGTTCCAATGTCCCACAAAGTATTCCAGCCATGATACATTGTTTAAAAATAAATAAAAATAGATAAAAATTGATTTACCTCGTTTGATAACTTTAAAGTGATTTATCACATTACAAAAATGTATTACCATATGTTTTGTTAATAAACGTAATAACAGGAAAGCTGTTGGTTTTTTTTTTACTCTAATCTACTTACAAAGATATTATATCTTCTGTGCTGTGCACTTCAGCATAATGTGCACAGCACAGCTCTTCTACACGTCCAAATCCTCCTCCCACCTTCTTCCCAGCTGCCCCAGGGAGCACGTTCTTGCTTCCCTTCGGTGTGCTGTGAATGTCTTCTATTGTTAAATCAAACTCTGGCTAGCATTATACTGAGGTTGCAACATTCACAGCACACCAAAGAAAAGCGTGAACACGCTCCCTGGGGCAGCTGGGAGGGAGGTGGGAGGAGAATTCCGACGTATAGAAGAGCTTTGCCGGTGATTAAGTGGGCCCCATTATGCTGACTGGCAAAGCCTGAAGTTAGTATACCTTTGTAAGTAATTCGATTTAAAATAAACGTAATAACAGGAAAACGGTTTGTTTTTTTACTAACAAAACATACGGTAATACGTTTTTATAAGGTGATACATCCCCTTTAAGCACAGTGATCAACTGATAATTTCCCCTTTGATCAATTGTTGCAAACCGGCATTTGAGGATCTGTGGTATTTATCCCCCCCTACATTTTATTTCATTTTGTTATATGGAAATGTCCTGATTTTTTTCTTTAGTTATTTAGCTAGTTTAGATAGGTAGTTTTAGTTGAGTTAGGTAGGTTCAGGGTATATGTGTGTTAGGACAAGGTTTAGAGTTATATTTAGGTTTAGACATAGGGTTTTATACAATATATCAAAAAATTGTTTTATTATAGGAATAGTGACCATTAGTTTTTCAGCAATTTAATTTGGGTCCTTTTTTGTTACTTTTTTTTCTATTTATTTTAAATTACATGAATGTATTTAATAATTAATTACGTGGGTTGCTTGTGTGGGTAGTTCATGTTAATTTAGGTAGGATAAGGGTTTACATGGGTTAGGGTAGATTTAGGTAGAGAAAAAACTATATATTATTCTTGTTTTCTTGGTTATACTGTGTCAAAGCTACTATGTAACCTTTTGAATGCATTGTACACCCCTCTGGCACACAAAAGGTTGATTTACATGGGTTTTTTAATGCTAGTGGGTCTCCAATGCATTCCAAACTGTCTGTGCCTGTTTCATATGCCAACCTGTACCTGGAGTGGTGGGAGAGTTTCACAATATTTATGGATTCTAGGCAAAATTTCACTTATAAAATAGCATCAATGTGGTTATTTTAATCTGGACTGGAACACAACAGGAGTTGTGGAGATTTATTCATAGGATCAACACAAATTCACATAATTAGCCCTTTGAGTGCCAGAGAGGTATCCAATGCATTGCGATGGATACCTCTCTGGCACTCAAAGGGTTACAGAATGTCCTTTTACAATAACCCCAAACAGGTGTCATTTGTAGATTTGATGGGCAGTGATTGAAGGGCATGAAACAGTTTGGAGAGGGAAAGGGTAGTCAACAAGAGCTAAAATGATCTTTACATTTCAACGTATGCAGATTATCATGTAATAATACTGAAGTACACCAACACTTATTCTTCAAATTGCATCAGTGTTGGCATGAAAATTCAGTGAGGTCACACATGGATTGCTGTTCAATGGGTTGGAAATCAAGGGGGTTAAAAAATCCTTAGAATACATTATCTTTTGTTGCCTCTGGCTCAGTTAGTTTGTTCCAGAACTGCATCTCTTTAGCTTGGTGAATACGGCACTGAATATGTAAAGAATACATACACACAAAAATACAGGCAATGTTAGTTAGTGTATAGCTGATGCTTATCTCTTTTTCGATACTGGAGACATCTCCAATGAGTTTAAATTCAATGGGTTTATATTGGAGTCCAAAATATTCAAAAAGTTGGGATAGTTTTTGGTATAGTGAAGGGTTAACAATGTAGTCAAGGGCTTAACAATATGATATCCTTACTAGACTTTAAGATTAGAATCATTAACAGCTGTACTAGGAGGAGATATTGAAGGCTGGAGATGAAAGGCCATTCAATTGGTTTACTATAGTTGCCTGGAGACAAGATTAGTTGTATCCAGTAAAGGTGGTTTAGGATGATGTAAAAACAAGATAAACAAAATGTATTTCCTGGAAAAATCAGCTTTATCTAATGACTAATGATATTGTTACTTTGCCCATGTGGATAATAAAACAAATAAAAAAAACAAAGAAAAAATCAAGACAAAAGTCACATGCATTGGTATGTATGGCTAAATAAACATAGAAAGAGGCCCTTGAAAAATGAGTGCAAAGGACCATGGCTAGGACCTACCCACGCCTGCATGTGTGGGTCTGGTTTGGCCAGGAAGTGATGTGGTCCGGGTGGTCTCAGTATGAAATGTGGATATACATGTTTACAGTATACAAATGTAAAAAAAAAAGGAAGTAGAAGGTGAATTTTGTTCTTTATGTACACATACCTTAATACCTTAAAGGGATAGTAATACTTCATTTTAACTTTATTTTATTTTGTAGGCATTAAAAAAACATGAAGAACGATATAAGTCTTATCTCTAAAACCTTTATGGTTTCACAAGCAAAGTTTCCCCCTCCCGCACCTTTTTCCTAGTGTAAGCCATCTCTTCTCAGATGTGAATCTGGTTGTAAGACCAGACAGATAACAGCAGGGGACAATCTTCTTTGTATGAAATGAATGAAAGCCCTTCCCCCCTTGACAAGTTTTACAGGTTTTTCCCTTATCTTAATTGAAGATTGTCCCTCTCTGCAGTCTACCTGGGTACCTCCCTTCTGATCTGGCTGAACAGGGGGGGATACTTTGCTTGTGAATATCTCTTAAACCATAAAGGTTTGAGAGATAAGACTTCTATCATTGTTCGTGTTTTTTTAATTCCTACAAAATAAAATAAAGATAAAACGAAGTATTACTATCCCTTTAAGTCAACAAACAGCTGCGACCATGTTTCAAACAATTGGCTGTGTGATTTTTGGGTTTGGCGTGTGAGTGTTCTCCAGAGTCCCAGGTCCCAGGTCTTATTTTATAAAGGAAGTGTGTTATGAAGACAGATACTGCAGAAGACATCCTAAACTGGAGTAACCATTATGTGTGTTATCCACTGCATTAAAACCCAAAGCATTGGATACGTGTGTGCAACTAAAAGGATTAAAACATTTAAAGCTGATTTATGTGTAGGGCTATTTTACCTTGACAGCCAGGCAAATTCAGAAAGGAGACAATGTTTTAATGACTGGCTTATGAATTTTCAGTGCTTAGCCCTTTCAGCTCCAGAGGCTGTGGAACACATTGGAAACAATGATTTCACAACTTTCCTGCAGTGAGGGTGAGCATGTGTGAATATGACCATGCGTGTAGGAGTGTGTATCAATTCATTATTTGAATATTGCATGTGTCTGTGTATAGAGTAGTGTGTGTGTGTGTGTGTGTGTGTATATTTTGTGCATGAGTATTGTATGTAATAGTGTGTGTGTGTGTGTGTGTGTACATTGTGCATTTATATTGTATGTGTGTTTATTGTGTATAATGTGTGTGTTCATTGTGTGTATGTATTGTGTGTGTGCATTATGTGTTTATTGTGTGCATTATGTGTTTTGTGTATACTGTATGTAGTGCATGTGTGTGGTGCTTATGTTTGTGAATATATTCCTGCTTGAGTGAATTGTGTATTTGTGTATAGTATATATATATTGTGTGTATTGTATGCGTGTGTATGTGTATTTTGTGTGTGTATGTGTATTGAGTTCTGTATTTTATGCATTGTGTATATTTTTATTGTGTTTTTGTGTGTGTACTGAGCATATGTGTAGCTTGTGTATATTGTGTGCATATGTATATTGTTTGCATGGTGTATTTTGTGTAATGTATGTATTGTGTGTTGCACTGTATGTATTTTTTGTGTTGTAAGTATTGTGTATATTGTGTGTATTCTGTGTGTGCGTGTGTACAGAAGGCCCTGCAATTTCTTGTAGAGATTTTAACAGTGGCCAATCATGCCCCCATGTATAGACCTATGGGAGAGCCAGTATAGAGAAGATTTGAATAACTCCTCCTTACTGATGCCCCTGTGTGTATGTTAGAGCCACAGAATTTTGGTCACAGACATGACCTTCTTCTTTAATATATACAGATAACAGTGAATGGTTTAATAAGATATGGGGGCATGTGGGGGGAGAATAACCATAACTCATAAAATGTAGACAATATAATATAAAATGTGTTATAATTATACAAGATATTTATATTTTCAATATCTTCAATATCTATTTGTTGGGTTTGACTAACTATACAATTTTTAAAAGTGTGTGTGTATGTATATGTTCATGTGTGTGTGCCTTTGTAAATGATGGGGGCATGTAGTAATTGTTTTTTTCAGGACATACACAAACAAACTTTAAAGGGATAGTAAAATGTAAAAAAAAATGTTGTAGGGTTTATCCCCCTGAGTAAAACAAGAGTATTCCCACTGCTGAAAGGTGTTTCATTCAAAAGTTATTAATTTTCAAAGTTGAATTTTTTAGGTGCAATATCACAGTGGCCTGAAATTGTACAGTGGCGCTGTTGCTACACCATCCTATGGAGATTTATGGTCCTGGGACCAGAGTTGTCCATAGGATCGTGTAGCAACAGCGCCACTGTACAATTTCAGGCCACTGTGATATTTCACCTAAAAAATTCAACTTTGAAAATTAATAACTTTTGAATGAAACACCTTTCAGCAGTGGGAGTACTCGTTTTACTCAGGGGGATAAACCCTACAACATATATTCTTTTACATTTTAAGTATTACTATCCCTTTAACTCCAACATTGTAATGTGAGTTTGCAATGCAATGCAGTGCAAACTCAAAAGGCAATGTGAGTTTGAAATGCATTGCAAACTCACAAGGCAGTGGAAGGGTTAATGCACATCACATCAAAACTATGCTAACCAAAGTAAAATACCTCCCCCGTCCTAACCTAATCTCATTTACTCCTTCCATTGTCAAATTTACTTGTGTTAGCTAGCAATGGCAGAGTTAATGATGTAAAAAAATTATAATAAAAAAATATTTGATTTTACGACCAAAATGGAAAAATTGAATGTTTCGTTGTTTACACCATTATCCCCTAGGTTGCCGACTTCAACTATCCTGAAATTGACTGGAGACATGCAACTTCCAGCACATAAAAAATAATTTTCTAAGAGCCACATGAAAAAAGAATTTGCTGGACCTAGGCGACTCAAACAACTCTGAAACGGAAAACAATATACAGGTCAGGGAACATATGCACGTCAGTATATACCATTGGGTAATAAACAGAGAGGAGCAAATTAAGACTGATGTGGCTCAATAAAGAGGTTTGAGAAAGAGAAATAAGAAACAGGCTCTTAAACTGTTTACAACAGAACAGTTAGATGTATCATTTAACAAAACTATAAAGAATGTAATAGAATCTGCAAACAAACATGGAGGCTCGCTGAAATTTAAAATGAGAAAGGTACTGCAAAAGGAAGCAATATACATTTTGAGAAATTTACAGTACTGTACAGTGCAAAATTCTTAAGCAGGTGTGAAAAAATGCTGTAAAGTAAGAATGCTTTCAAAAATAGACATGTTAATAGTTTACATTTATCAATTAACAAAATGCATAGTGAGTGAACAGAAGAAAAATCAAAATCAATATTTGGTGTGACCACCCTTTCTCTTCAAAATAGCATCAATTCTTCTAGGTAAACTTGCACACAGTTTGTTAAGGAACTGGTGGGTAGGTTGTTCCAAATCTCTTGGAGAACTAACCACAGTTCTTTTGTGGATTTACACAGCCTCAGTTGCTTCTCTCTCTCTCTTCATGTAATCCCACGCTGAAGATAGTTCTTAATGACTTTGGCTGTATGTTTTGGGTCATTATAATGCTGCAGAATAAATTTGGGGCCAATCAGGTGCTACCCTGATGGTATTGCATGATGGATAAGTATCTGCCTGTACTTCTGAGAATTGAGGAGACCATTAATTCTGACCAAATACCCAATTCTATTTGCAGAAATGCAGCCAAAAACGTTCCTCTCTCCAGCCCTTCGGTGAACAAACTGACTTCTGCTACAGCCAAATATTTCAAATTTGCACTCATCAGTCCAGAGCACCTGTTACCATTTTTCTATACCCCAGTTCCTGTGTTTTCATGCAAAGTTGAGTCGCTTGGCCTTGTTTCCACGTTGGAGGTATGGCTTTTTTGCTGCAAGTCTTCCAAGAAGACCACTTCTGACCAGACTTCTCCAGACAGTAGACGGGTGTACCAGGATCCCACTGTTTTCTGCCAATTCTGAGCCGGACATCTTCCGATTGCAAAGGGAAGTAAGCATGATGTATCTTTCATCTGCTGCAGACCACTGCCAGATCACTGAAAAGAGAGTGGAAACCCCTTTCTGCCTTGAAATTTCAGCCTGGGAGTGATCTTGCTGATGCAGTATAACCACCTTGTGTCTTATTGCTGTGCTCATTCTTGCCGTGGTGTATGACTTTTGACATTAAACTGTCTTCAGTAACCTCACCTTGTTAGCTGAGTTTGGCTGTTCCTCACCCAGTTTTATTCCTCCTACAAAGCAGTTTCTGTTTCAGTTAATAATTGTGTTTCAACCCACATATTAAACTGATGATTATTAGCACCTGTTTGGTATAATTGTTTAATCATACACTTGATTATATGCCTACAAAATCCCTGACTTTGTGCAAGTGTACCTTGATGCTGTTTTGAAGGCAAAGGGTGGTCACACCAAATATTGATTGATTTTCTTTGGTTCACACACGATGCATTTTGTTAATTGATAAAAATAAAAACTTGTCTATTTTTTAAAGCATTCTTACTTTACAGCATTTAATAAATGGCAAAAAATTAAGACTAACATTGGTCCCCTTAAAAATGAGACAGGGGAATTAATTAATAGGGATAAGGCAATGGTTGACAACTTAAACACATTCTTCTCTTCTGTATATAAAAGGAAGCAACAATGGCAGGCAATGTGCAAATGGACAGAATCCCAGAAATTCCTCCATCATGTACATGGCTTACTGAGGACAAAATTCCAAAAGAGACTGGAAAAGGTTATGGTGAATAAAGCACCTGGCCTTGATGGTATACACCGAGTGGTATATAGTTACATAATTATATTGCAAATTAGGTTGAAAAAGACACTACAGTCCATCAAGTTCAAGTTTTGCCACAGTATAACCAATAAAACAAAAATCATATATACATATAAAATACTTTCCTACTCCTAGATGGGTATTATTCTGTTTACCAGAACTTCCTGTTTTATCTACTAATGCACAATATAACCCTGTATGTTCCCTTTTTCTAGAAATGCATCTAGTTTTCTCTTAAATGTATCCGTTGTATCTGCAATTACCACATGTATGGGCAAGGAATTATATAATTTAACAAATCTTACTGTATAAACAACTTTCCTCTGCTGAATATTATACCTTCTTTACTGTAATCGTATGGGGTTTCCTCTATTTATTTGAACAGGCCTTTGAAATAAAAGCTCAGAGATCCTTGTATTGGTCTCACATATACTTAAACAGTGTAACAAAACCTTCTCTTAGTCCCCTTTTCTCTAGAGTAAATAAATCAATTTTGTCTAGACATTCTTCATACTTTAAATCCTCCATTCCCTTAATTAATTTTGTTACTCTTTGCTGTACTCTCTCCAGTTCTAGAATATCCTTCTTCAGAACTGGTGCCCCAAACTGCACAGCATATTTAAGGTGAGGTCTTATCAACAATTTGTACAGTGGCAAAACAATATTATCCACACTTTCTTCAATAACCCTTTTTGTGCAAGACAGGACTGTGTTTGCTTTTGCTACTGTTGTTTTATACTGGTCTCTGTTTCCAAGTCTGTAGTTTACAAGGACTCCCAGATCTTTCTCTAGCAGCAAGTCTTCTAAAATTATTCAATTAAACTCATAAACAGCACTGATATTTTTTCTTCCCAAATGCATATTTATACTTTCCTACATTATACTTCATCTTCCATTTGTTTATCCAATTTGACATTTTATGTAATTTAGTGTCATCTGCAAATATTAAAAATTTGCTTTCTATACATTTTTCCAGGTCATTATAGACATGATCAAAAGCAGGGGACCAAGTAGACCAAGTACTGAACCTTGAGGTACTCCACTCAAGTTTAACAGTATTGGAGAATTTTCCATTTAAAACAACAGACTGTTCTCTATCCTTCAAAAAGTTTTATATCCAGGTGCAAAGGTTATCCCCTAGTGCCCAATTTAAAAAAGCAGTTAGCACACATTTTCATTCATCTGGGTAACTTTGCCATTAATTTATGGGCATGTTCTATTCAGCATCAAGGCATGAGTATGATTCTTGCATCATCAACATGAGGAATGACAAATAATGCATACATTTATAGCATTCAAGAAATATCTAATGCTCTACTTTCTTTCATTCCACCATTAGTTCAATGATTGCTTATCAAGACCCTTATACTTAATATTTATTTATTTATTCACTATCATCAGTCTCACAACCAGCTACTTCACTAACATTAACTTCACTAACACCCACTCCCTCATCCCCAACACCCTGAGTCTCTAGCTGCTGCATGGTGGTAGTAGTAGTGGAACTTCTTGGGCATGACAACTGCGACTTTGGGTCCTCTGCTGTCACGCTTACCATTATCTCCTTCTCCTGATCAGGCACACTGGCAGTAGCGACATCAGGCATAGCTAGCTGATCTGTTCTATTCACTCTGCTACTCAGTTCTTCCTGTGCCTTTGATGGTTTGCTAATATATTTCTCCCAGATCCCAAGAGACAGTGTCTTGTGGTTGGTAATCATTGAGTCTGGGGGATCAGGGCTTCCAGACCCTTCTATGCTGGTGGTAGTCACTTACTCCTACTCAATGGACGCATCACGGTCCTTCCATCTCCTCCTTTTCTTTTTAATCCAGGTGCTCATAGTGACAGCAGACACTATGAGCCTCTGCTACCTTAATTTTGCTAAATAAATCACTGCAAATCACATTTTTGGTGCGAAAACACGAAGTACATGTAAGTAAAGTGGTGGAAAGTTTGTAGCCATTGAAAAAATATAGAGAAAACATTTTGGCAGTATGCAAAAAATGCAAAGATTTTAAGGGCTTTATTTAAGTTGGACAACCACGTGGTTTTCACAGATTTTTTCACAGGAACACAACAGAACGTTTCACTCACCCATATTCAGGAGGACTGTGTGATGACCAACAACATTATTAATAGGAACCAAAATGGTTTTATGAAGAATAAATCATGTCAAACTAATTTACTTACATTTCCTGAAAGAGTAAATAGCAATTTGGACAAGAGTATTACTGTTGATGTAGTATACTTGTATTTTGCAAAAGCCTTTGATACTGTAACTCATAACAGGTTTCTGCATAAATTAAAAGTCTGGCATGTGATATATGTGCATGGATAATAATTTGGTTAATTCATAAATGGCAGAGAGTTATTGTAAATTGAACCTTTTCAAGCTGGTCTAAAGTTGTAAGTGTGGTGCCACAGGCTTTAGTTCCAGTCTCAATGCTTTTTATCTTGGTTATTAATGATCTAGAAGTGGGAGGTTAAAGTAATGTCTCAATCTTTGCTGATGACACTAAGCTGTGTAATCTTGCAGAGTAAGATTTATTTTCTCTGCAGAAAGATTTCAATAATTTGAATGAATGGGCAGAAACTTTGCAGATGAGGTTCAATATGGATGAATGTAAGATTATGCATTTAGGCTGCATGCTACGTATACACTAAATGGGAAAGTACTAGGGGAATCCTCATTAGAGAAAGATTTAGGAGTACTAATATACATTCGACTTCACAGCAGTGTACAGTGTCACTCAGTTACTTTAAGAGCCAACAGGGTATTATGTATAAAAAGTGGTATAGATGCATGTGATGCAAATACAATTCTACCTCTGTATGAATCCTTGGTAGAATATGGCATACAGTTTTGGGCACCGGTTCTTAAAAAAGGATGTTTAACTGGAAAAAGTGCAGAGGTGTACAAGAAATGTGATAAAGGAATTGGAGAGTTGTAATGGGATACTAGCCAAATTGGGTTTGTTTACATTGGAGAAAAGAAGTCTAAGGGGTGATAAGATTACCATTTACAAATATGTTCAACGTCAATAAAATTAACTCTAAGAGACTATTTACTGAAAGAGCAAAATACAAGAGATCATCGATTAAGACTAGAGGAAAGGCATTTTCGATTAAAAGGTTTTTTTAAAGTAGAGGCATTAAAGTTATTGGATTTTTTGCCTCAGGATGCTTTGCTTGCAGATACTGTAGTTGCTTTCAAAAAGTAATGGATACCTATCTAGCTCAGAATAATATTAAGAATTATGGCAATTTGTTATAAAGCAGATAGGATAATGATCCAGGAAAATATCTGACTGCAATTTAGAGTCAGGAAATACTTTTTTTATCCACTTGGGCTTAATTGGAAAATGCTTCAATGGGTTTTGTTGTCTTCCTCTGGATCAACAGGGGTGATATGTCATAGGCCAAACTTGATGGGCATATATCTTTTTTTTCATCCTCATCAACTGTATTACTATGTAATTTGAGGTCAGATCAGAATAGACGTGGGGTTGGTGGGGAGATAGTGGTTATATTTATTCTTACTTACTACAATTGGAATGTGTTTCCAATTAGTCACTGAAGGGGCAGGAGGGGTCTTATGCTCCCAGTCACTGACTGATCCAGTGGTGCTGCAGAGCTGGCTGTTTTTATTCTTTCTGGTTCATGTGAGCCCTTATTACTTAAGGATTTATGTTTTGTTTTTATGAAGTTTTTACATTATGAGTATATCAGTTATATAATAATAGATGGGTAAGACCCGAACTCAGTAATATTAAATCACATTTACCAACGGTATTATTTTGTTCAGTCCAGGGCCAATTTCTAAGGTATTAAACCACCCATAATCGATATGTATCTTTTTCCAGATTGCACAGTATTCTTCCATCCATATATCTTCCCCTGTGCAATTTTTTTTAAACAAACTTGTGTCATAAATGGCAACTCTATATATCCTTTTACATCCTATATAATAAAACATTAGGAGCTTGATTCTATTACCCGTGCTAAAACCGGAGTTACAAGAAAAACAAGTAGCGTGAATTTTGCAAACACGTGTTACGTCGGTATTCTATTGCAGTACCACAGTAACACAAAACTGGCGTAGACAGCACTTTTCAGAGTAATAACAAAACTGGAGCTGCCTGCTTTTTTCAGACTACCGCCTACAAAAACGAGCAAAATGTCAGAGTCCAAGGAAATAGGCGTACATTTGACAACAGAAAGATCAAGTTCAGTGTTAGATGTGTTCTCCACATAACAAAATCCGACAGAGTGCCCCCCTCGACATATTAACCCCCCCTTTTAAAAGTCGACTTGCAGTGCTTTCTTTCACCACTTTAATTCGACAAATATTGTTCATAGTTGACAATTTAACCCTTCCACTTTCAAATCTGACTTACAGTGCTTTCTTTCACCATTTAAATTCGACATTTTTCTTCTCCTACTTTTTTCGACATGCCCTCGTATTTTGTATTGCAAGATTAACCCTATGAGTGCCAGATGGGTAGCAAACATATTGCAATGTGTTGCTACCTCTCTGGTACTCATAGGGTTAATCTTGCAAAACAAAATACGAGGATAAAAATGGTGAAAGAAAGTAATGGGAGCACTGTAGTCGAAATTTAAAGGGGGAGGGGGGTTAAAATGTTGAATGTACAATATTGCGTCAAATTAGTATGGTGAAAGAAAGCACTGTAAGTCGGATTTGGAAGAGGAAGGGTTAAATTGTCGACTATGAACAATATTTGTCGAATTAATGTGGTGAAAGAAAGCACTGTAAGTCGAATTTTGAAGGTGAAGGGTTAAAATGTGGAATGTGAACAATATTAGTTGAATTAAAGTGGTGAAAGAAAGAACTGCAAGTCAACATGTAAAAGGGGGGGTTAATATGTTAAAGGGTGCACTTTATGTTGGATTTCTATGCTGTTTACTGTATTCTGCACTGCTTTTGTTCGAACAACGATGGTTTTGAAACTGTCATTAAGGCTTCTACACCTCAACCTCTGAAGCGTAGAATTTCCGAATTAAATATAACCACAAAACAGGCGGTAATACGGAGCCTGGGTAATAGGATACTAATTGCACGTTGTTTTTGGTTAGTTTCTATGGGCTTTTTTTAGACTGGTGGTAAGTATAATTACCGCTGAGTTTGTTTTTACAAGTCGAGTAATAGGATAGCAAAAACTGACTTAAAAAAAAAACAACGCCTGTTTTATTTTTAGTGCTGGTAATAGAATCGAGCTCCAAAATGTTTGTCCGATGCAGTCATGCTCAGTAGAGACTGCCCGAACGCACAGAATGCTCCCAACAGTGTCTACATCGCATGACTGCATTCCAGTGAGGCGGCGGCCTCTTAACCTGCACTGAAAGGGTTAACATCACCCGGACCTTGGCCCGTGTACATGAGCTTGAATGAGTATATATTCTGAACTTCAGTCTAATGTCTACTTCTTTAGCAGCTTTTCTATTCCAAAGTTCCATATTTCTGTCAAGTGGTGTGATGTTACAGGTTGTTTTAGTGCTTATGGGATATCCCTATAGAGACCACTGACATCATAGCAGGCTGTAATCTCAACAGCGCCACCTGGCAGCAAAACATCTTCTTGAACTCAAGGTATGGTAATAATAAAAATAAAGAAACATCCACAATGCTTTCTACAACTCTCTGGTCCTTAGGGTGACCACTTGTCCCGGAATGCCCGGGACTGTCCCTTAATTTTGCCCTGTGTCCCGCGTCCCGAATCATACCTGCCCGGGACAATAAAGAATCCCGGAATCAGAGTCTCAGTATCAGCCCTGTTCTGTGCACCCTGTTCTGCACGGTGCTGTCAGGTAAGCTGAGCTCAGTCACAGCCTATGCACGCTGCATGCACCACCACACCAGCCAATCAACGAAGGGAGAGGATTTGCACAATGTTCCTCTCCCAATGGCCATTGGCTGGCTGGTCTGTGTGCGTGTGAAGTCAGGTACGCACTAGCATGCATGCCATCATGAGTGATGTCCAAAAGACAAAAAACGCACATAGAGGGCGCCAATAGTGCTTATACCAATGATATACAAAGTATCAATAATAAATCAATAAGTATTCCACTCACATTTAACAGAGGCTGCAAGTATACTTATGTACACACACAGCTAACGCACATGCAAGGAAATCTTACCGCCCTTGCTCGGTATTATTGTATCCACAATCACTGGGTCCACTGTCCGTTGTTCAATCCCAAAATAAGAGAAGCCGCTCCAACAGTGTTCTCAGAAAAAGATGTTTTATTGATAAAAGATAATAAATCACCTACTAAAAAACGCGTTTCGCAGCGCTACCACGCTGCTTCATCAGTAATGCAGGCTTAATACAGCAAAATAAAATGAAACTCGAACGCCAGCGGAGAGCGGCTATTTAAATCAGCCGGCGCTCGGACTATTGGTCAGTACCTCAGCCGTTCAATCAAACATAGCGCTTACACCCGCCAATGCACTACAGCATTAACCCGTGAAGCGCCATGCGATCACGGCCAACGGGCTGAATGTAATATAAAAAATAAATACAACATACAATTCTCACAAATAATACTGAACCATACAAAAAATAAAATACAATATATAAAATACAAACATCAAATGAGACATCATTTGCACATAGAAATACAATATAAAGTTAAAATAAAAAAAAAACAACAACATTAACCCCTGAAGCGCCATGCGCTCACACTCGGTCAACTAAGTGAAATAAAATAAATACAAATATCCCAAGTAATACATAACTACAACAGACATAAATTATAAACATCAATAAAACATCAATTGCGAATAAGTACAGTATGAAATGAAAACTCAAATTGAGCGCTGTCGCAAGGGTAAAGTACCCAAATACATACCAAATCCCTCCGCTATATCACCAAAAAACATCCAACAATAGAGGTATCAGACACTCAAGTGGACATTCCCAAGTGCTATATAGGAGGTATCAAAATAAGCACAACAGGGAGATAAAAACATCCCCTAATAACCCCCTAAGAGCCCAAAACAAAAAACAAACCCATCATGATCTTCATCACATAATCTAATAGCCTTCATCACATATACTCAAAGATCTTTACAGATAAAAATGGAATAAAATACATCACTTACGGTAATGAACCCTCACACATATCCCTAGTATCATATAATAAGAACCATAATCCAATCAAAACTAAACTAAATGATAAACTATCTATCCCAAATAATAAAGCAGAACACTGCCTAAATATATACCAATAAACTCAAACCCATTATGGTTCCAAATCCTCAAATTACAAGAACTACCTCATAAATAACCTTACCATACCATATACAATTCCCCTAAGACTAATATCAAAAGACAAAGTTACCACTGTGTATCAACTACCTCGTTCAAACCTAAAGGTGCTAAAGTGTTCAACCTAAAAATCCAAAAAGCCTCTCTACAGGCTAACCTCCGCAATCTATTCCCTCCAATGGGGTTAATCCACTCTATAGGCACCACATGAAGACCCTGCAATTCCTTATTGTGACACTCAACAAAATGTTTAGAAACACTATGCTGCATCAAACCTGACAAAATATTCCTTTTATGTTGGCCAAACCTCTTTCTCAATTGTTGTGTGGTGCGGCCAACATACTGCAAACCACATTTGCATGTAAGTAAATAAATAACAAAACTTGTGCCACAATTCATAAAGGAACCCATCTTGAAACTTTCACCAGTAGATATAGACCTAAAGTGAGTTTCACTGTGACCAATGAATCCACATGTCAAACATCTAGCTCTTCCACATTTATAGGATCCCTTTAGGTAATTCCTAATATTTATATCATCTTTATTATTTCCAGTGAATTCCACTTTCAATTGGACTTTTCCTTCATCTTTTTCATTTTTTCTCTTCCTCGTAGGAGCCAATATATTCTTTAAAGAAGATGCTCTCCTATAAATAACTCTAGGATTCTTAGGAATCGTAGCTGCCAACAGGGTATCCTTCTCAAGTATCCTCCAGTGCCTCTTTAGAATAAAATTAATATCACCTATATTATCATTATATTTCGTAATAAATGTTGGAAAGAACTCCTTATTCAGACTTGCATCATGGGGACAACTCTTATTATTATTATTAACCTTTTCTGTTCTTATTCTTTCATTTACTGTATTTACTTTATAGTCTACTGGAGCAGAATCAATTTGGACCCTTTCAAATCTATTTTTCCTTGCTCTAACCATTGCATCCTGCACAAGTTTTCTTGGATAGTTCTTATGTAAAAAACGTCCTTTTAAAATTTTAGCCTGCATATCATAATCTGAAACTTCACTGCAGTTCCTCGCTATCCTACAGAATTGCCCATATGGCACATTTTGAATCCACTTCCTGTGATGGCAACTTTTAAAACTCAAGTAGCTATTGGTGTCAACATCTTTAAAGTGAGTCTTAGTTTTTATTATACCTTCACTAGTTCCCCATAGGGTCAAATCTAAGAATTGTATCGATTCACGTTCAATCGTGCTTGTGAATTTCATCCCCCATTTATTTGAATTGAGATATTCAACAAAAGGGTGAATTAAATTTTCATCCCCCTTCCAAATAATCAAAATGTCATCGATATATCGATGATAGGATACCAGATTCGCCTCCAGCCACCCCGAACCATATACCAACAGATCTTCAAGGTATCCCATAAATAGGTTCGCGTAGCTGGGTGCGAACCTGGTACCCATTGCAGTTCCTTTTTTCTGTAAAAAAATATTACCCTCATATTCAAAACAATTGTGTGTAAGTACAAAATCTATAGATCTCAAAATAAAATCAATCTGTTCACATGGCATCAAAAGATCCTTCATTAGAAAAGACCTACAAGCCTCAAGTCCACCTTCATGTGGAATATTTGAATACAGTGCTACTACATCTAACGTGACCCAACAAAATTATTTTTTCCAAATAATATCACCCATTAGATCTATCACATGTTTGGTGTCCCTTATATATGAAGGAAGGGCCCACACTAACTTTTGTAAATGATAGTCAATGTAAGATGATAAATTACATGTGAGTGAATCTATGCCTGAAATTATAGGCCTGCCAGGGGGATCAGAGAGGGACTTGTGAATCTTAGGTAAATGGTAGTATACAGACATCCTAAAGTCTTGTACACAAATAAAATCCCTCTCTGATTTCCCGAGCAGGCCCAAACCCCAGGCTTCATCAACTAGTTCCCTTAATTCTTCAGCATATCTTTTGATGGGATCCGACTTCAATCTCACATAGTATTCATCATCAGACAATATTCTGCATGCTTCTTTATGATAATCATTGGTGTTTTGTATAACCACTCCTCCACCCTTATCAGCAGATTTAATGGTAATTTCATTACATTTCTGTAATCTCCTTAAAGCTTGAATCTCTCTTCTATTTAAGTTATTCCTTTTATTTCTATCACTATTAGTTTTTTTTTGTTTATAGTTTTGGATCATTTTCTCAAAATCCTCCATTACTAATGTCTGAAAAAGATCTACATTGGGGCCCTTACAGTGTGTAGGGTTAAATCTTGATTTGGGTTTAAAGGGAGTCGGGACTGCTCCACCTAAAATATACCCAGTCATATCCTCCATCACAGGGATGATCTCATTTTCTTCTTCATCTAAAAACGGATTAACTGTAATTAGAGGTATTAGATTGTCATCATCTTTCTTGCACTTCTTTTGAGCAAAAAATCTCTTTAAAGACAATTTCCTTATATAATCATTTAGATCCACAAATAGTCCAAATAAATCTGGACGACTTGAAGGGCAAAAAGACAGTCCCTTTTTTAACAGATTCTCTTCATCTGTGTCTAAAACATATTTAGATAAATTAAAGATTTTAACTTCTAACCCTGTTTCTATTCCATTCTGCTCTTTTTGTTGTCTAGTCCCTCCTCCTCCTCTACATCCTCGGGCTCTCCTCTTTTTGTGCTTAATTCCTCCCTTCTTTTTGGGGGTCGATTGTAGTTTTTCCACCAGGGGATAATACTCTCCCCTAAAAAAGTCACTGCAGGAGTTATAGATTCATTTCTGGACCTGTTTTCTTGTCCCTTTGAGGTACCCTCCTCTGGATCCTCTATTACACTAACAACACCAACTTGACTATTATGCTTGTTGCCATGTTCTACCTCAATACTATTCTTTTTATCTATCTTTTTCTTATTAGTAGTCTCAATGTTATTTTCATTCCCTGTTATTTTCATCTCATACCTCTGGATGTTATCAATACCTTCTTTGAACTGTATGGTACTCTGCCTACCTTGATTAGAGTGAGATGTTCCTTTATTTTTATCTTTATCTTTGTCCCTGTTCCTGTTTGTATTGGTATTATGATTCACATTATACTTTTCCACAGACTCTTTTATATCATTCACTTCAGTGGAATTTTCAACCTTACCTTTACCACCATTCAATCTCGATCTCCCTCTACTCAATTTCTCTCTCTGTTGAACTCTAATCTGATTATTTTGATAGTCTAATTCATCTCTCTCCAGTTTTCTCCGTTTCTGATCCACAATTTCTTTCTGGAAGGAGTCTGTATTCTTTTTCGTTCGCTCACTCAGTCTCTCAAACTCCCTATAGTTTTGATATTTCTCCAATACTTCACTCAATGATTCTATTTTATTTTCTATTTCCAACAGTTTTTCTCCTCTAAAATCAATGAGTAATTGTATGAGGCTGAATGAACAAGCGTCAAGAATCTTATACCAATCTTTTGTAAATTTCTCATCAGGGAAGGTTGGTATCATCCCCACCCTCAAACCTCTAGGAATCATTTCTCTGGAGATATACATCCTAAGGAGAAGGATATCCCACCATTGTTTACACTCCTCCTTTAGAAGCATCTCCATCTCAAAAAATGATTTACTCAAGTCAATATTCGTCTCCCTAGACTCACAATTAGCCTTAAATGTCGGCTGTTTTTCAAAATAACCAAACAATTCCTCACTCAAGGCATTCCTTCCTTTTTCTCTATCTTGAAGGCTGAACATATTCAATAAACAAATAAACAAACAAACACAAAAAAATATATAAAAATATATAAATAAAAAATAAAAAAAAAAAAAAAAAAAAATTATATATAAAAAAGTAAACCACAAACAAAACTAACCAAAATAAAAACAAAAATAAAAATAAAATAAAATAAAAAAAAAAAGGGACTGTCTTTTTGCCCTTCAAGTCGTCCAGATTTATTTGGACTATTTGTGGATCTAAATGATTATATAAGGAAATTGTCTTTAAAGAGATTTTTTGCTCAAAAGAAGTGCAAGAAAGATGATGACAATCTAATACCTCTAATTACAGTTAATCCGTTTTTAGATGAAGAAGAAAATGAGATCATCCCTGTGATGGAGGATATGACTGGGTATATTTTAGGTGGAGCAGTCCCGACTCCCTTTAAACCCAAATCAAGATTTAACCCTACACACTGTAAGGGCCCCAATGTAGATCTTTTTCAGACATTAGTAATGGAGGATTTTGAGAAAATGATCCAAAACTATAAAAAAAAAAACTAATAGTGATAGAAATAAAAGGAATAACTTAAATAGAAGAGAGATTCAAGCTTTAAGGAGATTACAGAAATGTAATGAAATTACCATTAAATCTGCTGATAAGGGTGGAGGAGTGGTTATACAAAACACCAATGATTATCATAAAGAAGCATGCAGAATATTGTCTGATGATGAATACTATGTGAGATTGAAGTCGGATCCCATCAAAAGATATGCTGAAGAATTAAGGGAACTAGTTGATGAAGCCTGGGGTTTGGGCCTGCTCGGGAAATCAGAGAGGGATTTTATTTGTGTACAAGACTTTAGGATGTCTGTATACTACCATTTACCTAAGATTCACAAGTCCCTCTCTGATCCCCCTGGCAGGCCTATAATTTCAGGCATAGATTCACTCACATGTAATTTATCATCTTACATTGACTATCATTTACAAAAGTTAGTGTGGGCCCTTCCTTCATATATAAGGGACACCAAACATGTGATAGATCTAATGGGTGATATTATTTGGAAAAAATAATTTTGTTGGGTCACGTTAGATGTAGTAGCACTGTATTCAAATATTCCACATGAAGGTGGACTTGAGGCTTGTAGGTCTTTTCTAATGAAGGATCTTTTGATGCCATGTGAACAGATTGATTTTATTTTGAGATCTATAGATTTTGTACTTACACACAATTGTTTTGAATATGAGGGTAATATTTTTTTACAGAAAAAAGGAACTGCAATGGGTACCAGGTTCGCACCCAGCTACGCGAACCTATTTATGGGATACCTTGAAGATCTGTTGGTATATGGTTCGGGGTGGCTGGAGGCGAATCTGGTATCCTATCATCGATATATCGATGACATTTTGATTATTTGGAAGGGGGATGAAAATTTAATTCACCCTTTTGTTGAATATCTCAATTCAAATAAATGGGGGATGAAATTCACAAGCACGATTGAACGTGAATCGATACAATTCTTAGATTTGACCCTATGGGGAACTAGTGAAGGTATAATAAAAACTAAGACTCACTTTAAAGATGTTGACACCAATAGCTACTTGAGTTTTAAAAGTTGCCATCACAGGAAGTGGATTCAAAATGTGCCATATGGGCAATTCTGTAGGATAGCGAGGAACTGCAGTGAAGTTTCAGATTATGATATGCAGGCTAAAATTTTAAAAGGACGTTTTTTACATAAGAACTATCCAAGAAAACTTGTGCAGGATGCAATGGTTAGAGCAAGGAAAAATAGATTTGAAAGGGTCCAAATTGATTCTGCTCCAGTAGACTATAAAGTAAATACAGTAAATGAAAGAATAAGAACAGAAAAGGTTAATAATAATAAGAGTTGTCCCCATGATGCAAGTCTGAATAAGGAGTTCTTTCCAACATTTATTACGAAATATAATGATAATATAGGTGATATTAATTTTATTCTAAAGAGGCACTGGAGGATACTTGAGAAGGATACCCTGTTGGCAGCTACGATTCCTAAGAATCCTAGAGTTATTTATAGGAGAGCATCTTCTTTAAAGAATATATTGGCTCCTACGAGGAAGAGAAAAAATGAAAAAGATGAAGGAAAAGTCCAATTGAAAGTGGAATTCACTGGAAATAATAAAGATGATATAAATATTAGGAATTACCTAAAGGGATCCTATAAATGTGGAAGAGCTAGATGTTTGACATGTGGATTCATTGGTCACAGTGAAACTCACTTTAGGTCTATATCTACTGGTGAAAGTTTCAAGATGGGTTCCTTTATGAATTGTGGCACAAGTTTTGTTATTTATTTACTTACATGCAAATGTGGTTTGCAGTATGTTGGCCGCACCACACAACAATTGAGAAAGAGGTTTGGCCAACATAAAAGGAATATTTTGTCAGGTTTGATGCAGCATAGTGTTTCTAAACATTTTGTTGAGTGTCACAATAAGGAATTGCAGGGTCTTCATGTGGTGCCTATAGAGTGGATTAACCTCATTGGAGGGAATAGATTGCGGAGGTTAGCCTGTAGAGAGGCTTTTTGGATTTTTAGGTTGAACACTTTAGCACCTTTAGGTTTGAACGAGGTAGTTGATACACAGTGGTAACTTTGTCTTTTGATATTAGTCTTAGGGGAATTGTATATGGTATGGTAAGGTTATTTATGAGGTAGTTCTTGTAATTTGAGGATTTGGAACCATAATGGGTTTGAGTTTATTGGTATATATTTAGGCAGTGTTCTGCTTTATTATTTGGGATAGGTAGTTTATCATTTAGTTTAGTTTTGATTGGATTATGGTTCTTATTATATGATACTAGGGATATGTGTGAGGGTTCATTACCGTAAGTGATGTATTTTATTCCATTTTTATCTGTAAAGATCTTTGAGTATATGTGATGAAGGCTATTAGATTATGTGATGAAGATCATGATGGGTTTGTTTTTTGTTTTGGGCTCTTAGGGGGTTATTAGGGGATGTTTTTATCTCCCTGTTGTGCTTATTTTGATACCTCCTATATAGCACTTGGGAATGTCCACTTGAGTGTCTGATACCTCTATTGTTGGATGTTTTTTGGTGATATAGCGGAGGGATTTGGTATGTATTTGGGTACTTTACCCTTGCGACAGCGCTCAATTTGAGTTTTCATTTCATACTGTACTTATTCGCAATTGATGTTTTATTGATGTTTATAATTTATGTCTGTTGTAGTTATGTATTACTTGGGATATTTGTATTTATTTTATTTCACTTAGTTGACCGAGTGTGAGCGCATGGCGCTTCAGGGGTTAATGTTGTTGTTTTTTTTTTTATTTTAACTTTATATTGTATTTCTATGTGCAAATGATGTCTCATTTGATGTTTGTATTTTATATATTGTATTTTATTTTTTGTATGGTTCAGTATTATTTGTGAGAATTGTATGTTGTATTTATTTTTTATATTACATTCAGCCCATTGGCGGTGATCGCATGGCGCTTCACGGGTTAATGCTGTAGTGCATTGGCGGGTGTAAGCGCTATGTTTGATTGAACGGCTGAGGTACTGACCAATAGTCCAAGCGCCGGCTGATTCAAATAGCCGCTCTCCGCTGGCGTTCGGGTTTCATTTTATTTTGCTGTATTAAGCCTGCATTACTGATGAAGCAGCGTGGTAGCGCTGCGAAACGCGTTTTTTAGTAGGTGATTTATTATCTTTTATCAATAAAACATCTTTTTCTGAGAACACTGTTGGAGCGGCTTCTCTTATTTTGGGATTGAACAACGGACAGTGGACCCAGTGATTGTGGATACAATAATACCGAGCAAGGGCGGTAAGATTTCCTTGCATGTGCATTAGCTGTGTGTGTACATAAGTATACTTGCAGCCTCTGTTAAATGTGAGTGGAATACTTATTGATTTATTATTGATACTTTGTATATCATTGGTATAAGCACTATTGGCGCCCTCTATGTGCGTTTTTTGTCTTTTGGGTATCTGATTCCTCCGTGGGTGGAGTGGATGAGTGGCAGCCGATTCCTGTGGCAGAGAATAGCTGGATAAGGGACAGCTGAAATATCCCTAGGCCTGAGAGCTGGTATACACATACGTGTACTTCCAGCCGATTATTTTGTGAGTACCATTTCACAGGTGATGGTGAGGTGTCCATTATTTATGTGAGGATATTACACCAGGAAGCGCCTCCTCTTTTTTCTTTCTTGTTCTCCTTACATCATGAGTGATGTGAGTGAGTGAGTAGTATGAGTGAGCAGAGCCAGAGAGTGACTGTGTCTGGGAGCAGTGAGGCAGAGTAGATGCGGAAAGTTGCTACAGAAGAGGAGAGATCTTGGAAGAGTGAACAGCGCACGCTGCAGTGTCTGAAAGTCTGCAGACTCTGACTGAGTCCTGACTCCCGCAGCTGAATGAGTGGCTCCCGCCGGCTGGCAGGCGACAGCGTTGACAGTGACTTCCTCCTGACAGAGTAAGTGTAAGTTAATAACAATCAGGGTGCCCACATGTCCCGGAATGGCAGATTGGAAATGTGGTCACCCTTTACTACCAGAGGGGTGAACCTTGTATTGCTTTGCAAGGCATTGCGGGCCCTTTGGAGCACAAAGAGTTAAAGGATTAATGAACATTTTCAGCAGACGTTTCGAGGATGAAATACACTGTTATAGTAACAGAAAAATGTAATCTAGAAAAGACAGTGCTTATCATATATTATAGTGAAAATAAAACACGCATTATAGAGAATACAACACAAAGCAGCTGATTAACCCTTTGAGTGCCAGAGAGAGGTATCCACTGCATTGCAAAGCAAAGTACTGTATACCTTTCTGGCATTCAAAGGGTTAAATACTGAAGCAATCCTGTTACATTACCACAGTGTGTGACATATGTGAAGGGGGGGTCTAAAAGCACTCCATGTAACTGACTGTGTACCCCTCTGGCACTCAAAGGGTTAAAAAATGTATTATCTTTGATAGTTGAAAGGTGCCTGCCACCCCTACTCCAATTCTTTGCTTCAGATATTACTAATTATCAATGTTTCACTGGCAGATTTGAAGTGAGAAAAATAAATAAATGTATCAAAAAAGCCAACTGATTTAAAAGGAATTTTTAAGATGAACATACTACTCACCAAATCTTACTTTTCTATATAGCCTGTCTTTTCTCACACTACTGTGCTGGAAATTGCAAGCTTCCTGTTTTCTCCTGCAGCTATATGATCCTACAGCTCTGAGTCCCTGTGTCGTAATGCTCTTGTAATCATAAGGCCACAACCCAAATCTAGGAAAGAGAAATTTGCTTTGTGAAGTTACTTAAAGGGGAACTATCACCCTTACTGTACGTTCCTGTATTTTTTTTTTACCCAAATTATGATGATTCAATATAAAAAAATGGCAATTATTGTTCACTTGTATTTTTAATTCTAGAATGGAAAAACTGATATGTAAAGTGGTGTAACCCTTTGAGTGCCAGAGTGGTAGGGAATGCATTGCTTACCACTCTGGCACTCAAAGGGGTAAGCAATGGTTAAATGGGAGGAAAGATTTTCCATATAGAAATAGTTTTTATGTACATTTATTTAAAAATGATTTCCTGGTGCATATTTCAAAGAATATGTCTTGGCATGTCAAACATGTAACCTGCTGGCTGTCAACGTTCAGCCCCAAATAGAAAGAGACATTTTAATTGCCCTGTGGCCTCTCATCTTCCATGACCCTTCTTTCCTCAGCCAAGAGCTGCCACTTGTGCCGTTTTCTTGAATGCAGTACAATGGACTCCGGTCTAGTATTCAAGGGCATTAAAAGCCCAATTTATAGCAATGGGTATTTGTTTTCTATAATGCACTTGATTTGCCCCAAAATTACAACCCTTTTGGTTAGTACATCAGCTTTCATTCTCACTAAAACAAACTGGGCCTTATTCATCAAGCTAAAGAAGGGCAGTTCTGGATCAAGCAAACTGAAGCATGGGTGGGAGGGGGACCATTAAAGGGATAGTAATGTTTCATAATACAAGCAACTGTAATTAATCATCATAGTATTTGGACTTTGGAGAGTGTTATTTCAGTTCTGTCAGAGTTGTAGTTCAATAGTAATTCAATGACAAAGTATCCCCCTCCCACCCCTTTTATTGATGTAACACTGTTCAGCCAGATCAGAAGGGAGGTGCCCAGGTAGATTGCAGAGAGGGACAATCTTCAATTAAGATAAGGGAAAAACCTGAAAAACTTGTCAAGGGGGGCATTGTTCTCATAGGAAGAAGATTGTCCCCTTCTGTTATCTGTCTGGTCTATGGACTGGATTCCACATCTAAGAAGAAATGGCTTACACTAGGTAAAAGGGGCGGGAGGGGAAATTTTGCTTGTGAATATCTCTCAAACCATAAAGGTTTGAGAGATAAGACTTATATTGTTCTTCATGTTTTTTAATGCCTACAAAAAATAAAATAAAGATAAAACAAAGTATTACTCTCCCTTTAACATTCTGAAAATTCTCATTGATTTAAATAGGGCTTTTAACAACCTGAATGCTAGAGAAGGGCATTGCAAAGCACTGGGGTTAAATGCCCTTTTTCAATCAATGGAGTCCCTTTCTTAGTATACTGTATGGCAACAACTTTTTTTTGTTTCAACCTAATGTGAGTCTGGTGGGATTGTTGGGAAGATGGGCACCTATTTGTTGTGGATGAGATCTGTTAGGTGGGGGTCACTTGTATTTATGAGGATGGGTGGAATGCATTTTTGTTTGTTGGTTGGTTTGTGAGTGCAAGGAAAGGGATAGCCTTGCTAGAGGAGAAGTAAGGGGAGACTTGTCTGAAGGAGACAGAGATCTTGAGAGTTGGAGAAAAATATTTTGTGGTGGGGGAACCGGGGCAGAGAAGAGACTTGTGGAGGGATGAAGAGATGACAGACATGGATTGAGGGGCAGGGATAGAATTATGATTATAATAAGTCAGAAAAGGCTGAAGTGTCAGACAATATATTTATTACTCTACTAGTGTCAGAAAATAGGTGTGATATATCTAGCAAAAGTGACACTGCATTGCCTGTGTACAAAGAGGAAAACCCACATTACTTCATGTAACTGTGTAAAAAGATGAGACGATGAGACATTTAATTTGAGTCTTTAGGGCTTGACAAGTGAATTGTTGGTCATCCAGCTTCTGGGGAAAACTGGCTTGGTCTGTTTGGGGATGATAGGAGTTGTAGGCCCCAACAGATGGATGTCAACAATAGAGTATTTCTACGGCTAACATGGTACCAACTCTCATCTCTGATCTGCCAAATAATAGATAAAGCCTACATCAATATCCTCCAAGCAATATGTGAAAATGCATCAATACAGGCCAACAATGATAAAGTCCTAATTAACGTCCCACAAGGAGGATGATGTTGTTGCTGTTGCTGCTACTGCCTCAGAATCAGCACTGTAACTAGGACCAGAAGTATTGCTGCTGCTGACAAGTAGAACCACACTGTGATAGAAGGATACCCTTTACTTCTGCCATAAAGACTCAAATAATAGTTCTCATCTTCCTACATAACTGGACAGAGTGATGTGCATTTTCTTATTTGTGCAGTAACATCAGTGATGACAATGGAATTAACCCCTTCTTTAACCCTTTAAAGGATCAGAGCCATTCACAACATATTTATTTGAGCAAAGAAAAAACAAGAAAAATTAATGTGCAGAGTGTGCTAATTCTTTATAAATAATAACAATGTATTTTATTATAACAATATACAATATATAATATATATAATATATATATATATATATATATATATATATATATATATATATATAATATTCTGCACCCTAAATAATATGGCACTATATTAACAATAAATGTGAATTCACATGCAAAATTATTAAAATATAATCACCAACATAAGTAATTGCAGATGTTTATGAGAGTTCCGGTATAAATGCGGGCAGGTGAATCTATAGAACTATAATAGCGTATAATGCTCCCCTGACTAGGATCACTGATATAATGAGTGAAAGTCAATTGTGGGATAGCTCCAAAACAATAGCGGGCAAAGACTTGCAGCTTATATGTATGGCTGTTATCTCCCGTCTTCCCGTCCTGACAACACTTTTTAGTGGAGCAAACCTCTATATCCACAAGCTCCTCTGTTTGATCCGTTGAGTCAATAGTTCATCTCTTAAGCACTTTGGTATAACACCTCCCGTCCTCTGTATGTATAAAAGATAACCAGTACGTCTCAGCGATATTGGTGATAGGGTGCAGTCCTCCTTCAACGCGTTTCATATCAGGGAAATATCTTTAATGTGCCCGCTCAACGGATCAAATGGAGGAGCTTGTGGATATAGAGGTTTGCTCCACTAAAAAGTGTTATCAGGACACGGAAGGTGGGAGATAACAGCCATACATATAAGCTGCAGGTCTTTGCCCGCTATTGTTTTGGAGCTATCCCACAATTGACTTTCACTCATTATATCAGTGATCCTAGTCAGGGGATGTTACGGTTTTATTTGACACTCAGACACAGTTGGTGAGATAAAACACAGTTTTATTGAACAGACTCAGAAATGATAACACTCACAGGTCTAGTAGTATATATATACCCAATATAGTACTGACACAGGACAGGTTACAGCAATATATATATATACCCACACGGGTCCAGTATATGTACAATACAGAAATTACAATATACTGACACAAGTCAAGCAAAGTTCGTGTGAAACTGTAACAGTTTTTAGTACACTCAGAGGCAGGCTGTTTGGTAAAACACAGTTTTATTGAAAACAGACAGAATAAAGTAACACTCATGGGTCCAGCAATGGATAACAGGTAATGCTGACATATGACAGGTTACAAAATAACATCAACCCACACGGGTCCAGTACATATATCTGAGAGCAAAATATATTACTGACACAGGTCAGGCTACAGTTCATGTGAATCTGTGAGACAATGAAATGGAGGTGCTATTAGGCCGGGAGACTGGGAGGCCCTAATAGCAGAAGGCCTAAGAAGCACTCTCTACAGAGAGTGACACAATAGCGACTAGCCACAGTGGTTGAGCAAGGCCCAGAAGGAATCACGGACTACCGGATACAGTATCACTGTAATCGGAGGAACAGAGTATGACAAGCGGAACCAGCAGGAACTGTGACCCAAGGATAACGGCACCAGGCAGCCAGTATTAACAGATGCTCAGGCTTGATGGCAACTGCTAGATGGAGAGAGAAACTGAGGCGCACAGGAGACCAACCTCCGTAGGAGTGCAGTAACAAGCCAAGCATAAGATATAATGGCACCAGGCAGCAAGGGTAAATGGATGCTCAGGCTAGATGGCAGTTGCCAGATGGATAGCGAAACTGAGGCATCCAGGAGACCAACCTCAGTAGGAGTGCAGTAACAAGTCAAGCGTATAATGTGCCAATGGGAATAGCTCCTACCTGGAGGTATGGAGATACAAGGCACAGTAGCGTAAATGGGTCGCAGTAGCTAAACAGCTCGGTCAGTAACCAAGGCACCAAATGGATCTGGAAAGTCCTGGACAGAGCACCGGAAGGTTCCCCCAACTGGAATAATCAGATGAGGTAGAGAACCGGGCCTGGGATACACAGAACAGGAGACTCGACCAATCCGAGTAAATACACGGAACAGGAACGTCAGCAAAGCCGGGTCGGTACACAGAGCAGGAACGCCAGCCAATCCAATTCAGTACACGGAGCAGGAACGTCAGCCAGGCCAGGTTGGTACACAGAGCAGGAAGTCAGCCAATCTGTGTTGATACATGGAGCAGGAACATCAGCCAGGCCAGGTCTGTACACAGATAAGGAAGTCAGCCAATCCGGGTCGATACACCGAACAGGAACGTCAGCCAGGCCGGGTCGGTACATAGAACAGGAACGGAATCAGGCAGAGTAGTCAGGCAGTCCGGGTCATACACAGGATTCACACGATATAGACAGCAAGTAGTGTTGAGCGAGCACCCCGATGCTCGGTTGCTCGGGTGCTCTGACCGAGCACCCCCTGAGGCTCGAGTGCTCGGCCGAGCACCCGAGCCCCATTCAATTGAATGGGGCGACACGAGCATTACACCAGGCACCCCCTGCTCTGATGAGGGGAGGGTGCCTGGTCAATGCCCCCCTTCATCTCCGCTATGCCCCCTTCATCTCCGAATGCCCCCTTCATCTCCGCAATGTCCCCCTTCATCTCCGCTATGCCCCCTTCATCTCCGCTATGCCCCTCTTCCACAATGTCCCCCTTCATCTCCGCTATGCCCCTCTTCCACAATGTCCCCCTTCATCTCCGCTATGCCCCTCTTCCACAATGTCCCCCTTCATCTCCTCTATGGCATAGAGGAGATGAAGGGGGACATTGTGGAAGAGGGGCATAGCGGAGATGAAGGGGGACATTGTGGAAGAGGGGCATAGAGTCTATGCCCCTCTTCCACAATGTCCCCCTTCATCTCCGCTATGCCCCTCTTCCACAATGTCCCCCTTCATCTCCGCAATGCCCCCTTCATTTCCGCAATGCCCCCGTACCTCCAGTCCCTGGTGGTCCAGCGGAGCGTCTTCAGATCTGTGCCTCCTCCGGCACAGATCCCCGCCACCCGAACATGGCGGGCGAGCACATGGCGGTACTCGACGAGTACCGCCATGTGCCGAGCAGAGCGATGCTCGAGCCGATCCGAGCATCGGCCGAGCACGCTCGCTCAACACTAACAGCAAGCACTAGACAATGGGAACACCACGAAAGGGCCCTGTAGAAGTGACAGGGCTCAGTACTTAAAGGCTACCACTGGGTAGAGCAACCTCACGCTAGCCAATAAGAAGGCATCAGGAAACAATGCTGTCAAAATGTCGCCAGCAATACACGGGCACCGTGATAGTACCCCCCTCTCAAAGACACCCCCCCCCCCGAGCGGAGGGAGCCGGTTTCTGAGGGTACTTAGCATAGAATCTGCGTAGCAGTCTGGGAGCATGGAGGTCCCTCTGGTCAACCCAGGAACGCTCTTCAGGACCATAGCCCTTCCAATGAACCAAGTATTGCAACCTTCATCTGAATCTTCTGGAGTCAATTATACATTGTACTTCGTACTCCTCCTGACCTAGCACCTGAACAGGACCAGGGACCACAGGAGTGGTAGTGTAACGGTTGCAAACTAAAGGCTTAAGCAGAGATACGTGGAACACATTATGAATCCGCGTGGATGCTGGAAGATCCAGGGCATAAGAAACTGGGTTAATTTTACAGATAACTTTAAAGGGACCGACAAACCGAGGAGCCAATTTGTTACATGGAACCTGCAGTTTAAGGTTTCTGGAGGATAGCCATACCCTGTCCACATCCTGGAAGGAGACAGCCTGCAACCGCCTGCGATTAGCGTGACGCTGAAAACGCTGGAACGAAGCACAGAGGGTCCTCTGTACCTGTGTCCAGGTGGAGCGGAGTTGCTCGATATGCTCATCCAGAGCTGGAATCTGATGAATCTGAAATGAGTCCGGCAGCAAACATGGTTGAAACCCGTAGTTGATGAGAAACGGGAACTTCGGGACGATGAATTAACCGCACAATTCCTGGCGAACTCTGCCCACGGCAACAGGTCGGTCCAATTGTCATGAAGATCGGACACGAAACAGCATAGGAATTGTTCCAATCCTTGATTGGCACGCTCGGAGGCCCCATTGGTCTGGGAATGGTAGGCGGAGGAAAAGGATAATTGTGTGCCCATCTGGTCACAGAATGCCCTCCAAAACCTGGACACAAACTGGCTCCCTCGGTCAGATACCAGCAACCTGGGTACACCATGCAACCGAAACACCTCTCTGGCAAAGACAGTCAACTCCTTGGCAAAGGGAAGGCCAGAAAGGGGCACAAAGTGTGCCATCTTAGAGAATCTGTCGACCACCATCAGAATAAATGAGTATCCCCTAGACACAGGCAATTCTCCCAGGAAGTCAATCGAGACATGGGACCAAGGACGCTCACCATTAGGCACTGGTTGAAGTAGGCCAACAGGGAGGTGCCTAGGGGATTTGGCAGGGGCACAAGTAGTGCATGCTGCCGTGAAGGCAGTGCAATCAGCACGTAAGGAAGGCCACCAGAATAACTGTGAAAAAGACCAGATCAATTGGTCCCTGCCTACATGCCCAGCTGCCCAAGATGCATGGTAGGTTTCAAGTAGGCGGGTACGGAAAGGCTCAGCCACAAACCATTTGCCCACCGGGGTATCAAGGGGTGCGGTAGCCTGGGTAGCAAGAATCTCCTTTTCCAGAGGAGAAGTGATACTGGTCTACAAGGTGGTCAAAATGCGATCTGGTTGAATAGTGGTACCGGAGTTTCATCAATCTCAGTCTCAGAACCAAATTGCCTGGACAGGGCATCAGCCCTAAATATCTTGGAACCGGGCAAGTAGGATACAATAAAATTAAAACTAGACAGAAACAAGGCCCATCTGGCTTGCCGAGAAGACAATCTCTTAACCTCAGAGAGGTATGTTAAATTTTTATGATCAGTCAAAATCAATACCGGAGTTCTAGTACCCTCAAGTAGGTGTTGCCATTCCTTAAGGGCTAGAATAATTGCCAACAACTCTCTGTCCCCAATCTCGTAGTGGCTCTGAGCACTGGACAACATCGACCTCCAATGTGAATGGAAGGGAGGGGTTGGGGTGGGACAGTACAGGAGCAGAAGCAAATGCGGATTTCAGAGACTCAAAGGCTTGTTCAGCTTCCTGAGACCATGGGAGGGATTAGCACCCTTGTGCGTGAGATCGGACTGTGGCTTTACAATAGTTGAAAAATTTCTAATGAACTTCCTATTATAGTTGTCAAAGCCAAGAAAGCGTTGGATAACCTTGAGTCCCTTAGGACGTGGCCACTGCAGGACTGCTGCGAGCTTCTCCTTGTCCATTGCAATGCCATCTTTAGAGATCACAAAACCTAAAAAAGGGACCATAGGCTTGTGAAACTCGCACTTCTCAATTTTACAGTAGAGTTTGTTCTCATGGAGTCTATGCAAAACTGCAGTCACATCCTTGATGTGTTGCGACAGATTGGATGAGTGAATGAGAATATCATTGATATAAACCACAACGCAAGACTGGAGCAAGTCACGGAGTATGTCATTGATAAACTCCTGGAACACTGCGGGGGCATTACATAGCCCGAATGGCATCACCAGGGATTCATAGTGTCCAGATCTGGTATTGAACGCCGTTTTCCACTCATCACCGGCTCTTATTCTAATCGGGTTATATACTGCACGTAAGTCTAGCTTGGTGAAAATAGAGGAACCCTTTAACCTGTCAAACAGTTCCGTGATGAGTGGTATCAGGTATGAGTTTTTGGACATGAGTTTATTCAAGCCACGATAATCAATACAGGGTTGTAACTCGCCGTTTTTCTTTTTGACAAAGAAGAAACCAGCCCCGCGGGCGAGGATGACTTCCTGACAATTCCCCTCTCAAGGGCATAAGAAATGTATTCCTCCATGGCCCTATTCTCCTCGCAGAACAACTGGTAGGTCCATCCACGAGGAGGAACGGTGCCAGGAGGCAGATCAATAGCGCAATCGTAGGCCCTATGTACCAGTAAATCGCTAGCCTCCCCCTTACTAAAAACGTCACGGAATTGCTGGTATTCAGCTGGCACACAGAATCTTGATAGGATGGGAGATGCAATGCTTGTTACAGTAGTCAGACCAGGCCGTGATCTCACAATTTTGCCAGTCGAACCTAGGGTTGTGCATATGGAGCCATGGGAACCCCAAGATCACTGCATGGTGAGGAGACTGGATAATCTGAAAACACTGTCTTTCAATATGGAGAGCCCCAATACGCATAGACAGGGGTATAGTTTCCATAGTGATAAGAGCTGGCACCAACAGCCTGCCATCAATGGATTCGATAGCCAAGGGAGATTCTTTCTCAATCAGTGGAATTTTGTGTAACTCGGCAAACGAGCTGTCCATAAAGTACCCAGCTGCGCCTGAATCCACTAGGGCCAGAACGAGATTTCTGCCCATGAAATCACATCCTTTATAGTAGGCTTTTGATTAGCCGGGTTTAGGGACCACTGAACACCACCTAGGGCCTGTCCCCCAAGGTACCCTAGGTGCGTTCGTTTCCCGGCCTTGTAGACAGGAGCGCAACAAATGCCCAGCTTGGCCACAATAAAGACAGAGGCCCTGTCTGCGGCGATTAGCCCTTTCTTCCTTGGTCAACCTAATAAATCCTAACTGCATTGGTTCACTGCTCTCACGGTTACTCTCTGGAGGCATCTGAGGTGAGGGAGGCCTGGGTGAGAAACTTTGTCTCGATCGTCCCAACTCTCTGGCCCGCTGTCTACGGTCTTTGGCCGCCATTCTCTCCCTAATGAGGAATTGATTAGTATTGAATAATCAATAAACTCGTCCAGATTATTCGGCAAGTCTCTGACTGCTGTTTCATCTTTGATATGGTCACAGTGACCTTAAGCAAATGCCGCCACGAGCTCCTCATCATTCCAGCCCACCACCGCTGCCAACGTGCAAAATTCAATGGCGTACTCTGCAACAGTATGGAACCCTTGCTGGATCTCCAACAATCTTTTGGCAGCAGAGGTGGCTCTTCCTGGGACTTCAAATACTCTACAAAATGCTCTTAAGAACTCATTAAAATTCTTGGTACATGGTTTCTCTGCTTCCCATAAGGGATTTTCCCACGCCAGTGCTCTGCCCGTTAGCTAAGAAATCATGAGACCAACCTTACTTTGGTCACTCAGAAAGGCTTGAGGGGTTAACTCTAGGAAAATCTCCAATTGGTTTATGAATCCTCTGCACAGGGTAGGTTCGCCATCGTACCTTAGAGGTAATGGAGCAGTAGCAGTTAACCCTCTATTCGAGTTTGCTTGCATCACGGATTGAGCACCCGGTGTTGTAACTGGGAAGACCACCGAGGCCTGTACTGGTTTATCTAAGTGAGCGGTACGCTCTAGTAAGGTTTGTATGGCCAGCGACAGCTGCTCCATGCGCTGCTTGTGTATATCCATCCTCCAATGGATACTCTTCGCATTACCATCACCTGTACCGTCTGAGGTCACGGCCCTTTCGTACTGTAACGGTTTTCAGTACACTCAGAGGCAGGCTGTTTGGTAAAACACAGTTTTATTGAAAACAAACAGAATAAAGTAACCATCGCGGGTCCAGCAATGATTAACATGTAATACTGACACAGGACAGGTTACAGAATAACATCAACCCACACGGGTCCAGTACATATGTCTGAGAGCAAAATATATTACTGACACAGGTCAGGCTACAGTTCGTGTGAATCTGTGAGACAACGAAATGGAGGTGCTATTAGGCCGGGAGACTGGGAGGCCCTAATAGCGGAAGGCCCAAGAAGCACTCTCTACAGAGACTGACACAATAGCGACTAGCCACAGTGGTTGAGTGAGGCCCAGAAGGAATCATGGACTACTGGATACAGTATCACTGTAATCGGAGAAACAGAGTATACCAAGTGGAACTGCGACCCAAAGATAATGGCACCAGGCAGCAAGGATTAACGGATGCTCAGGCTTGATGGCAACTGCTAGATGGAGAGAGAAACTGAGGCACCCAGGAGACCAACATCAGTAGGCGTGCAGTAACAAGCCAAGCATAAGATATAATGGCACCAGACAGCAAGGGTAAATGGACGCTCAGGCTAGATGGCAGCTGCCAGATGGATAGCGAAACTGAGGTGCCCAGGAGACCAACCTCAGTAGGAGAACAGTAACAAGCCAAGCGTATAATGTGCCAATGGGAGTAGCTCCTACCCGGAGGTATGGAGATACAAGGCACAGTAGCGTAAATGGGTCTCAGTAGCTGAAGGGCTAGGGCAGTAACCAAGGCAACCAAACAGATCTGGAAAGCCCTGGACAGAGCACCGGAAGGTTTCCCTAACCTGAATAATCGGACGAGGTAGACAACCGGGCCTGGGATACACAGAACAGGAGACTCGACCAATCCGGGTCAATACACGAAACAAGGACGTCAGCAAAGCCGGGTTGGTACACAGAGCAGGAACGCCAGCCAATCTGGTTCGGTACACGGAGCAGGAACGTCAGCCAGGCCGGGTCGGTACACAGAGCAGGAAGTCAGCCAATCCGGGTCGATACACAAAGCAGGAACGTCAGCCAGGCCGGGTTGGTACACAGAGCAGGAAGTCAGCCAATCCGGGTCGATACACCGAACAGGAACGTCAGCCAGGCCGGTGTCGGTACACGAAACAGGAATGGAATCAGGCAGAGTAGTCAGGCAGACCGGGTCATACACAGGATTCACACGATATAGACAGCTAGCACTAGGCAACGGGAACACCATAAAAGGACCCTGTAGAAGTGACAGGGCTCAGTACTTAAAGGCTACCACTGGGTGGAGCAACCTCACGCTAGCCAATAAGAAGTTATCAGGAAACAATGCTGTCAAAGTGTCACCAGCAATACACGGGCACCGTGATAACAACCTCTTAACCTCCAAAAGGTACGTCAGGTTTTTATGGTCTGTTAAGATCAACACGGAGTCCTAGTACCTTCCAGAAAGTGGTGCCATTCCTTAAGAGCAAGGATAACTGCCAGGAGTTATCTGTCCCCAATCTCATAATTACTCTGGGCACTAGACAACTTTTTGGAGAAGAACCCACATGGTCTCAGTATACTCCCAGGGACCGGACGCTGTGACAACACTGCCCCTACACCAGTCTCAGAGGCATCAACTTCCAAGTTGAATGGAAGGGAGGGATTAGGGTGGGATAACACAGGAGCGGATGCAAAAGCAGACTTAAGTGTCACAAAGGCCCGTTCAGCTGCCTCAGACCATTGGGATGGATTTGCGCAATTATGCGTAAAATCAGACAGTGGCTTAACAATCGTGGAGAAGTCTTGGATAAATTTCCTATAATAATTGGCAAAACCGAGAAACCGCTGGATAGCCTTGAGTCCCTTGGGTTGTGGCCATTGCAACACTGCTGCGAGCTTTTCCTTATCCATTGCAATGCCATCTTTAGAAATCACAAAGCCCAGAAAAGGAACCATGGATTTGTGGAATTCACATTTCTCGATTTTGCAGAATAATTTGTTCTTACGTAATCTGAGTAGAACTTCCAACACATCCTTGATGTGTTGCGACCAGCTAGATGAATGTATGAGTATATCGTCAAGATAAACCACCACACACGACTGTAGCATATCACGGAGAATGTCGTTAATAAACTTCTGAAACACTGCAGGAGCGTTACATAGCCCAAACGGCATCACTAGGTATTCATAGTGTCCAGATCTGTATCACGGTGCCCGTGATTGCTGCCTTTCCCTGTCAGTTATCTGTGAGGGCTCTCCATTGGCTGCATGTCTTTAGTCCACCCTGTATTGCCTATATAGACTGGATTATGGCACCCTTTGATTGCCCTTTCGTGGTGTCTCTATGTCTATAGCCACCTGCATTGTATTCCTGAGTTCCCTGGGCCTTGGCTGCTTACTCTACTCTCCAGAGACCGCCTGATTACCTGCCTAACAGCCTCCCCTGTTGTATTGGTTCCTGCCTCCGTTCCTGATCCGGTTTGGCTGTCGTTCCTGCTTCCGTTCCTGATCCAGTTGACTGCCGTTACTGTTCCTGCTTCCTGTCTTGGCCTGGCTGTTGTTCCTGCTCCTGGATCATGTGCAGAGTTTCCCCGTCTTCATGTCGCTTGGGCGACATGCTCATCATTGAGTTTTATGTGTAGTCCAGTACGTGGGTACTGGTTCACTCCATATATCACCGGTTGCTTGCTGCGTTCCATACTGTACCGGTAGTGTCTATGTGTAGTCCAGTACGCGGGTACTGGTTCGCTCCATCTATCACCGGTTGCTTGCTGCGTCCATACAACACCGGTAGTGTCTATGTGTAGTCCAGTACGCGGGTACTGGTTCGCTCCATCTATCACCGGTTGCTTGCTGCGTCCATACAGCTCCGGTAGTGTCTATGTGTAGTCCAGTACGCGAGTACTGGTTCGCTCCATATATCACCGGTTACAGAACCAGGGCCAGATTTGCCATAAGGCAAAGTAGGCACCTGCCTACAGGCGCATGCCACTGAGGGGTGCCTGCCAATGGGATTCTTTTTTTTTTTTTTTTTTTTTTTTTCTTATTCTTTAAAAAAAAAAAAAAAACTAGCCACCTCGCTGGCTGCACCAGCCAGAGCCGGGTCCCTGCTACTTCTTCCCTCTGCACGCATGTCTACAATCCTGGGACGCGTCTGGTGTGACAGACAGAGTGTAAGGACTCCTGGCGTGCTGTCATTCACAGAGGAAGCATGCATGGGTACGCTCTCCACCCCCCCCCCATAAAAAAAAACAAAAAACTGCTCCATTCCTCTGGCGCTCTGCTAGGCTTTTGAGGAACGGGAGCAGCAGTAGCAAGAATTGAACCAAACGTACTTGGTGAGTCTCAGTAGACTAGCCACACACGAATGAGATACTATTAAGTCCAAATAAAGTGCTTTTGGGACTGTGAGTTGTCTCAAACTGTGGGGGGAGAGAGAGGGGTTGAGAGAGAATGTCTCGTCCTTGCTGGGGAGAACCTGTTGCATGTGAAAGAGGCACAAGGTAGAAATATACTTGTTTATTGAAGGGGGAGAGTCTGCGTAGCGGAGAGGAGGATAGCGGAAGTGCTACCAGCGCTATTTGCTTGTGACAGGGATGGTCAATGTTGGTCTGAGAGTGTCTCTCAGCTGATGTTATGAGACCACAGCGCCTGCATGGGATTCCTGTTGTCAAGTCAATGGATTGAATGAGAGCACCTTGTCTTTTCCTCAAAGTGTGGCAAAACAAAGTATTTTTCCGGGTATGTCTTAACCCTTTGAGTGCCAAAGCAATGCGTTCCGTACCCCTCTGGCACTCAAAGGGTTAATTCGCAGTACTGTGAACTGAGGAGTTCTTGGTAATGTACTGTGTTATGCCACACTTTGAGGAAAGGAAAAAGTTGCTACAAACTGAGGAATACAGGCAATATACTTTTCCCCCCTCATTCAGGGAAGGACAGACACTCGCAACAGGATAAGCGGAACCCCAAACAGATGCCTAGGTCTCACAACACCAGCTGAGAGACACTCCGCAGAGCAGCGTACACAGTTTTGAGAGTACTATTCCCTTTAGTTTATACATTAATTCCTGTGCTGGACTCCAGTAAGGGAACACACATACCAACTTTTATTCTATTTTATTGTGCTTACACTTTGCTAGCTTAGATATCTTTGGATTGTTTACTTTACCATTCACTTAACTTGCTTCTATCTCCTAAGAACTCTATTTGTTAGCATCCTAATTTTTTAGGTATAAGCTAGTATATTTTTTATTTATGATAGGATTAATATTATTACTTCTATTGTGTGTCTGATAATAAATTACCATCTGTCTAGTTTTTGCAACCATGCTGCACTCAGAGATGTCTGTCTCTCTCTCCCCTGTATGTGCTGTCCAACTCCTTGTTTTTGCTTTAGAAGAGAGAAAGACCAGAGGGGATGAAAGACACTGCAGAGCAGTCAGTTGTGATGTGACCCCACTGACCCCTCATATTGAACATGGATGAACATTGCATGTTTATCCCCCTTTCCATTTTCTTCCTTCCTCCAGAGTCTTCCACCCCCTTTCCCTTCAGCTTTTTCCTACATCTTCTTCCCTCCTCCCTCCTTCTTTCACCCTTCCCTCCCCCCAGCTTCTTTTGTCTTCCAGCTTCTTCCCCCCTCCCTCCATCTTCTTCCTCCCTCGGTCCAGCTTCTTCTATCCATTCCTCCATTACTGCTTCTTCCTCCCCCTCCAGCTTCTTCCTTCATACCTCCACATTCTTCCTTCTTAAATCTCTCCATTTATTTTCTTCCCCCATTTTGCCCTTCCACATTCCTTACTTCTACCCCTTTGACGTCCCTACCCTTTCACTTGCCTTTTGTCTCCAACCTTTCCACATTCCCCCCCCCTTCCATTATCTCTCCACCTTTTTGTCCTCTCTCTTGCCCAGATGAACTATAGCTATACTAGTGATACCACAGAGCTTACAATTCTATGACTACCCATTGGTAGTCACAGAATTGTAAGTTCTGTGGTATCAATAGCATAGATTTAGTTCAGCTGCAGATCTCCTGCCAGGGAGGTAGGAAACGGACAATGGGAGGGAGGGAGGGAGGCAGGCAATGTGAGGGCAACATGGAGATGGTGGGGGCAAGTTGGAGCCGAAGGGGGGCATTGTGAGGGCAACATGAAGATGGTGGGGGCAATTTGGAGCTGATGGGGGGCAATTTGGAGATGGTGGGGGCAATGTGGAGCTGATGGGGGCAAGTTGGAGCTGATGGGGCAATGTAAGGGCAATATGGAGATGATGGGGGTAATGTGGACATTAGGAGCATTGTGGAGGTGTCCAGTGGAGATGGCCAATGGGGGGGGGCGCTTCAGATTTCTGTGCCTACAGGCTCCTGAGATGTAAATCCGTCCCTGTACAGAACCGGTAGTGTCCATGTGTAGTCCAGTATGCGGGTACTGGTTCGCTCCAAATATCACCTGTTGCTTGCTGCGTTCCATACAGCTCCGGTGGTATCTGTGTGTAGTCCAGAATGCGGGTACTGGTTCGCTCCATATATAACCGGTTGCTTGCTGCGTTCCATATAGCACTGGTAGTGTCTATGTGTAAGTCCAGTACGCGGGTACTGGTTCGCTCCAATAATCACAAGTTGCTTGCTGCATCCCATACAGCACCGGTAGTGTCTATGTTTAGTCCAGTACGCGGGTACTGGTTCGCTCCAATAATCACCGGTTGCTTGCTGCCTCCTATACAGCAACGGTAGTGTCTATGTGTAGTCCAGTGCGTGGGTACTGGTTCGCTCCAATATTAACCGGTTGCTCGCTGACAGCTATACAGCACCGGTAGTGTCTATGTGTAGTCCAGTACGTGGGTACTGGTTCACTCCTATTATCACTGGTTGCTCACTGACACCCATACAGCACCAGTAAGGCCTCTGTGTTGTCCAGAACGTGCGATTGGTTTGCTCCACCACTATCCAGGTAGCAGAGGCCCCTACGCTACTGCACCAGTACTTGCCTCCTCTGGGTCCTGCAAGGCTGCCTTGCCCGGTATATTTGCAGGGCCAGTAGAGCCTCCTCTCTCTTTGTGCCAGTCTCCAGGCTGCCTTGCCCGGTATATTGGCAGGGCCGGTAGAGCCTCCTCTCTCGTTGTGTCAGTCTCCAGGCTGCCTTGCCCGATATATTTGGCAAGGCTGGTAGAGCCTACTCTCTCATTGTGCCAGTCTTCAGGCTGCCTTGCCCAGTATATTTGTAAGGCCGGTAGAGCCTAGTTCCATATTGTGCCAGTCTTTAGGCTGCCTTACCCGGTATTGGCAAGGCCGGTAGAGCCTCTCTGTTTATCCCTGTACTATTGTTCACCATTGCATTGTACAAACCATGTGTCGATATATATATGTGTAATGTTAAACCTGCGAGGGTTCTCTTTAAACTTTCAATAAAGTTGTGTTTTTATCTTAACTCTGTGTCTGAGAGTCAAAACAAACCATGACAATCTGGTATTGAACGCCGTTTTCCACTCGTCTCCGGCTCTTATTCTGATCAGGTTATAAGCAGCCTGTAGGTCTAACTTAGTGAAAATCGAGGAGCCTTTCAACCTGACAAACAGTTCAGTAATGAGTGGTATAGGATAAGCTTATTCAGACCATGATAATCGATGCATGGTCTTAACTCGCCACTTTTCTTTTTTTACAAAAAAGAAACCAGCCCCTGCGCGTGATGTTGACTTTCTAATAATACCCCTTTCGAGGGCATCAGAGATATATTCCTCCATGGCCCGATTCTCCTCACACAGCAACGGGTACGTGCGACCCCGGGGAGGGACAGCGCCAGGAGGCAGATCAATAGTGCAATCATAAGTTCTGTGCTGAGGCAAAGCGCTAGCCTCTTCCTTACTGAAAACGTCACTGAATAGATGATACTCAGCTGTCACGGAGGGAGAGGTACACATGATTTTAGTCCAGTGATTCTCAACCAGGGTGCCGTGGCACTTTGGTGTGCCACGGACATCAACTTAGGGTGCCCCATGTTTTCTATGAAGACTAACAATAATGGACTTTTAAATAAAGATTTATAGAAATTGGTATGCACAATATGTTTAGTTTTGTTATTATGATTATAAGATCTGATAATAACGGTATATTTATGTATTGTACCCTTTTTATGCCCTTGATAAAGTACATTAAATATGTCAGGGGTGCCCTGAATGTTCTAGATTACGTGTTAGGGGTGCCCCAAACAAAAAAGATTGAGAACCACTGTTTTAGTCGGATGAGAGGAGACACAATGCTTCATACAAAATTCAGACCAGGACGTTATCTCACACATCTGCCAGTCAAACCTAGGGGTGTAGATGTAACCATGGGAACCCCAGGATGACTGCATGGTGAGGGGACTGGATGATCTGGAACCACTGTTTCTCCATGTGGAGCACCCCAATACTCATAGATAGCGGTATTGTTTCCATAGTGATCTGAGCTGGTACCAGGGGTCTGCCATCGATGGCCTCAATGGCTAAGGGAGATTCCCAGCGGAATCTTGTGTAGCGCAGCAAATGAGTTGTCCATAAAATATCCGGCTGCACCGGAATCAACCAGGGCCAGAACCTTCATCGAGTTTTCTGACCAAGAGATTATAGCCTGGATAGTAGGTTTCTGATTAACTGGATCTAGGGACTGCTGTACGCCACATAGGGCCTGTCCCCCAAGGTACCCTAGGTGCGTTAATTTCCCGGCCGTATAGGACAGGTATGCAATAGGTGTCCAGGTTGGCCACAATACAAGCAGAGACCCTGTCTGCGACGATGCGCACGTTCCTCCTTAGACAACTTGGTGAACCCTAGCTGCATGGGTTCATTATTCTCTTGATTCCGTTCAGGAGGCAAGGGAGGCATGGGTGGGAAATTTTGACTTGCCTCTCCAAAATTTCTGGTCCGCTGCCTGCGGTCTTTTGCCGCAATACGTTCACGGATGCGGGAATCTATCAGAATAGCGAAATCAATGAACTCATCCAGATCGTTAGGCAAATCTCTGGCGGCCATCTCGTCGTTAATACGATCACTGCCACCAGTGAGTCCCTGAGCAAATGCTGCCAATGTACGAAATGCAATCGCGTTATCTGCCACCGTACAAGAACCTTGTTGTATCTCCATTAATCTTTTGGCAGCAGAGGCAGCTCTACCTGGAACTTCAAACACTCTGTGGAAGGCACGCACAAACTCCCTGAAGTTTTGTGTACATGGTTTGGCAGATTCCCACAAGGGGTTGGCCCATGCCAGGACTCTTTCTGTCAGTAACAAAATCATAAAGCCCACCTTATATCGATCATTCAGAAAGGCTTGAGGAGTTAGCTCCAGGTATATCTCTAGTTGGTTGATAAACACTCTGCACAGGGTAGGTTCGCCATCATATCTTAGAGGTAACAGAGCTGTGGTGGTAAGCCCTTTGTTCGAGACCACTTGCGTCAGGGATTGAGCTCCCGGTGTCAGAACTGGGAAGACCACCAAGGCTTGAACCTGTTTATCTAGATGAGCGGTGCGTTCTAGAATGGTTTGAACGGCCAGTGCCAACTGGTCCAAATGCTGCTCATGTAAATCCATCCCCCAATGGATACTTTGTGCATTACCTTCACCTGTACCATCTGAGGCCATGGCCCTTTCGTGCTGTTAAGGTTTTATTTGACACTCAGACACAGTTGGTGAGATAAAACACAGTTTTATTGAACAGACTTAGAAATGATAACCCTCATGGGTCTAGTAGTATATATATATACACAATATAGTACTGACACAGGACAGGTTACAGCAATATATATATACACTCACACGGGTCCAGTATTTGTACAATACAGAAATTACAATATACTGACACAGGTCAGGCAAAGTTCGCGTGAAACTCAACCGAGACAGCAATTAACAGGTTACTATTAGGCCAGGAATGCTGACAGGCCCTAATAGTGCGAGGCCCTTAAGACTCTCACTCTGCAGAGAGTGCTTAAATAGCGATAAACGCCCAGAAGACAACAGAGGCCCAGGATAAGCTTACAGACTGCCGTAGCAGTAATGGAGGACTGAGACAGTATGCCCGGGAGGGCTCTCAATGGAAACTGCATGGTTGAATAGCCGGTGAATAATGGCACCTTCCCCAAAGGGGTTAATGAACACTAAGACCAATGTCGACTGCCCGATTGTAAGCACAGCCTGAGGCGCCCAATGTAAGACCAACCTCAGCGATTTGGCAGGAAGGAGGGTCAAGCATACCGTGGTGCACAGATGGGAATAGACACCGGAATATCACCCTCGCGACACAGACTGGACCGAGACTAGACTGCAGGAGTGGCACTGAGGCACAATGGTACTGTCCGGAGACAGAAGCCCAGAGGAGAACTCCAAACTGAGGACCGGAATGGGACAGCAGGCAGTAGAGATACACAGGAGATGTAGCCCTAACAGACCGGTACACAGGCAGGAATGTCAGCCAATCTAAGTCGGTACCCAGAGCAGGAACGTCAGCCAGGCCGGGTCGGTACACAGTGCAGGAATGTCAGGAGACAAGGATGGGCATCACCACTACCAACAGCAGTGAGTTTTTGGAGTTTGCAAATGCTCTAATTCCTGCTGCTGTTTTGTTGCATGGGCAGCAGGCTACTGAGGAGCAGGCTAGTGTGCCACAGACTACTGTGGACACAGTGGGAATGGGGTCAACAAGTGATGCAGGACTAGGACAGATTCCACTTGCCAGCAGCAGAAATACTCCTGATCCTAGTTGCAGTGCTGATTCTGAGGCAGTAGAAGCAACATCATCCTCCTTGTGGGACGTTAATCTAGACTTTATCATTTCTGACCTGTATTGTTGCATTTTCATATATTGCTTGGAGGGTATTGATATAAGCTTTATTTGTTCTTTGGCTGATCATAGATGAAAGTTTGTACCATGTTAGCTGTAGAAATACAGGAGGCAATTATAGTCAAGTTGATACTTTTATTGGCTAGCTAAGTGGATTTAGGATGCAAGCTTTCAAGACCTCTTAGGTCTCTTCCTCAGGCATGTTATCCATTGATATCCATTTTGACTGTAATGGCGTCCTGTTGGCCGATCAAGGCATCAATTATTGCTTACTTTTTCACTGAGTAAAAGGCCTTTGTCAATAAAGGCTATGCATAGTGGAAGGTTGTATTCATTATGCAGCTCTCTAACTTGTTGCACTGTCTGGATATGGTTCATTGTGCCATGTTATGTATTGTGCCCACTCTTCTTGATAGTACCTTTGTGAAAACCTTGCAGATGACTGGAAATAGGCTTATTGTTTGGTAGATTTTTTTAGATCCACCTTAACCTTTTAACCCTTAAGGACCCATGACAGTCCTGGACCGTCATGGAATTCCGGGCTCCCCGAGTGGCTGAACGCTGTTCGGGGAGTCTGGAATCGAATTACAAAAAAAAATAAATAAAAAAAAAATGCTCCGTTGTCCTTAAGGGACTGCAAAGTACGTACAAGACTGGTCCTTAAGGGGTTAAGTGGCAAAGAGGAAAGCAAAGCATTGCTCTGCAATGCTTTGTGTACCCCTCTGGCACTCAAAATGTTAACACCTTTTTGTGCTGTATGATGCATTTTTCCTGTGTTTCAGACACTTTGCTGTGTAGTTGGTATTTTGAAAATAGTTTAGCTAAGGCTTTGAATAAGGGTTGACTTCTGGGTTTCAACATTTCAACAATAACTTAACCCTTTGAGTGCCAGGGGGGTACGGAACGCATTGCAAAGCAATGCGTTCCGTACCCCTCTGGCACTCAAAGGGTTTTAATCAAGTCCAGCTGCTTTGCATTTTTCATTGATTTTATTGCAGCTTCTGCCAAGACTTCTGGCACAGCTTCAGCCTCTAGCACTGATTTAACTTTTTGTCCTTCATTCTTTTAAAGATGGAATAAAATGATTTCACTTGTTTTACAATTTGTTGTTGAGTTTTTGCTGTTGTACCATCTTCAAGCTTTAATGAAAACATTTGGTTCTTATCTGTGACCACACACATAAGGTCACACACCACATTTTAATAAAAAATAAAAAAAACACTTATTTTAAAACTCCACAGGGTATAAGCAAACAAATGAAGTTTCCAGGTCAAGAAGGTACTATAATTTGTATACACATAAACATACAGCACTATATAGTGTCAGAAAGTCTTGTTGTGAAGCAAGGAAATGACATCTTTCCCCTAAATACTTCTGATCCTTATACAGCTGGGACATCCACTGATAGGGAGTGACAGTTACACCTCAGCCCCAGCCCCTGTTTACATATCATATCCACTCTATCGCACTGGTAGGCAACCTGAGGCCCTCTTGCAGTTGTGGACTACAGCTCACATCATAGCCAGCCAATTGGTTGGCTGGGGATGATGGAGGTTTTAATCCAAAACAGCTGGATGGCCTCAGGTTGGCAACCACTGTTGTATACAGTGACATAGACAGGAACAAGGAGTCCTTGTACTTACCTCTAGCTAGCGCCTCTCCTTACTGTTTCGATTTACTGCTAGAGGACAATGCTTGCACTTTCTATTTCTTACAGACTAAGAGCTTTGGGGATGGGCAGCAGTACTGTGTGGATGTTTTTTTTTTCCCAAAACTTTATTGTAATGTAAGCAGATGGAGCTGCTGTGAGTTGAAAACTGGAATATAAATCTACAGAAAAAGTCACACACAGAGTAATTGTTCTGATAAAACTGCACCAAGGAGAGAGCATGTGATTCTCTAGACAGAAAAAAAAACTTTTTTTAAAGGGTTAGTATTGTCTAACATTAACTAATCCTAATATTGAAGGTATAAAAATATAATCTTACTGTGACAAGTCGGACCTCTCAAACCTTTGCAGTTTGAGAGATATAAGCTCTTAAAGTCCCCCCCTCCTGCTGACGAGCTGTAAAGCTGTCAGCAGCAGATCTGAGTCGTGCAACTCGGCGGCTTTTCAGCAGAGCTGAATGAGCGCTATCGAAAAACAGACACTTCACTGGAATGGTCTATAAAGTGTGCTTGGTTAACAAGCACACTTTGCAGACCATTCCACTGAAGTATTTGTCCTGGTCTGGGACCGGGATCTCCTGACGTCAGCTACGTGCTGACGTCTGGAAAAGGGGAGAGAGGGGGAGACTTTAAGCTCTTATATCTCTCAAACCATAAAGGTTTGAGAGATCCGACTTGGCACAGTATCAGGGCTTTGCTGTGTGATGTGCACCCCCTGGCACCAAAAGGGTTAGATTAAGAATATGATATTTTTACAGTATGTATTTAGGGTTAACACATGGGATGCTCAGAGATACAAAAAGAGTATGTGAACTTACATAGAGGCCTGGGAGGGAGGATGGCCAAAAAGTAGGTGGGGGGTTAGACAGTAAGAGGCACTACTAAGAGAAGGAGACAGGCAGCTGGGAAAGGATGGGTGGATAAAAGCAGACTACCCAAAAGCACACAGAGAACAGCATGTTTAGGATCACTACCTGTAAAAACTCATGTATGTCCCTATAGTATAGGGATAGGTGGGATAATTATTCCTGGGTAGGAAAGGGGGTGGCTAAACCTTTGCCCTGTGCAAGAGGGAAATGATTCAGCTAATTCTGTGTTGGGCTGGTGAAAAGGAGGGTATCAGTTTCAAGGGTGGGCTAACCCTGCACTGAGTGGGAGTTAGGGTGGGATGAGACTTGGCCATTATTGCTCTGGGTGAGAAAAGCATTGTGGGTCATTCAGGGGAGATCCACTGATCTCCCCAACTGACTCATAACTGCACAGCCCACTGGATAATCCCTGATATGAAGATCTGCCCAGAAATCATAGGGCCTGGGACAAGTGCAAGAGTCAGGGACCGCAAAATACGTACAATGTCCTGCTCACTCTGCCCTATATTTAAATGGGGCTTTTAACACCTTGAATACTAGAGGGGTCTCCAATGCTTTGTGTAAGTAAGTGATAGAGACCTTTCTAGCATTCTAGGGGTCAAACACCTTATTTAAATCAGTGTGCATTTTGGAATTTTTTATTTTCCCTGTTTCAGGAGGATTGCTCCAAAATTGATCCATAGAAAGTTATGAAAGCTCATTGGGTCTTGTGTATAAAAAGCAAAGTGACACAATTATAGATAAAACTAACTGCACAATAGGCATTACTGGGAACTTTTATAACATTGTCACACGGAGATCTTTGCATTATTAACCCTTCAATTGTATTAACCATTTGACTGCCAGAAGGGTACACAGTGCATTGCTTTGCAATGAGTTTCTACCCCTCTGCCACTCAAAGGGTTAAATGAAAAAAAGACAAATACGGTTACCAGCCAAAACTGGCTTGACTAGAGTGGTGCTCAGGTTCTCTGCTCCATTCCTCCAGATCCTTATGTGATGCCGATATAATGACGCCGCTGTCCTGCTTTTCTTATTGATCTGTGCCACGGTATATAGTCTATCAGCACGTTGCATTGGCTCACTGATACCACCTGCCTGCTACAGAACAGTACCATAGCCGTTGGATTTCTTTTTTCACTTTGCAATAACTTAAAAGCTGCGCAGGAGCAGCTAATGCATGTTCTACCCGGAGAACTTAATATTTCACCCGGAGGCCCGAAGACAGTGCCCTAAATCCAGCGTCTCCAGGTGAAACCTGACAAGTTCTCAGGCACGACAATAGGGGAAAAATAGAAAGACCTCTCTAGCATTCAAGGGGTTAAAAGCCCATTTTAATAAATGTGGCTTTTGGAAATATTAATTTGCCCCCAACAGTGCAGATGGTTTGCTCCAGAATTGCACAGTGGGGAGCAAAACTCTTTGCAATGCATTTCACATCCCTCTGGCATTCAAATGGTTAAGGCCATGTGTTCTATGCTGCTGACAACAAGGTCACAAGACATTGCAAACCAATGTGTTGCACAGTGTGCACCCCTCTTACAGGCAATGGGTTAAAGTCAATGTTGTGCAATTCTGGAGCACAAGCATCTGAACTGTGGGGGACATTACTATTTTCAAAATTCTCAATTATATAAATAGGACTTTTATCTCCAAGAATGCTAGAGAGGTGTTTTACTCCACTTTGCCTTTATACACTACTAGTGTATAAGCCCGTGTACACAGGCCAAGGTCCGGGTAATGTTAACTCTTTGAGTGCCAGAGGAATACGCAATGCATTGCAGCTGCAAGGGGGTCGAGGACATTGCAGCCTTTCTAGGTCGCCTTCCCCAAGGAGTCAGGAGGCCAGGTGGTCCAGATCTTCTAGGGTGTTGCCGGATCCTTCTCAATGCGAGGTGTCACAGCTGCGGAGTGCAGTCCAGTTGCTGATGCCGCGCACAGGGGATGGTGAGTATGACAGAGCTACGGCTTGTGATTCTGTGGCAGATGGGGACAAGGCTAGCCTGCAGGGCTTTCTGCGTGTAATTCTGGGGAAGCTGGGATAGTTGGGTTCGGAGCAAGATGTTAGGGCGCCTGGTGCTATGGCATCAATGCAGAAGGAGGCTTATTTTTGCGGTATGAGTATGCTGGGTTTGTATCTCAGCAGCGAAATGAGGTCACAGATCTGCAAGGATGAGTGTGTGGATATCTGGTCGCTAATATCGGTCTATTAGCTGATGGTAGACAGGGAAAGAAGCTTGGATTGCGGGGACAACAAGAAGCCCAAGGTCGCAAAGACTTTTGGAAATTGGCTACAAGCATTTTGCGTGTTGGCCTGTGTGTTAGGCCAGCTCTCGCCAGAGAGTTGCACAGAACTTTTCATGTATCTCAACCTCATATGGGGGACATACAAAACGTATGGTGGCTCAGCGTGGTGGCAGTTTGATGTACAATTCCTCCAAAAGCTGTCAGTGGTTCCCCGGTTGCACTGGGATACGAAGGCCAAGGATGTTTGGCTGTGCCTTCTGTGGGTCAGAGTCAAGTGGCTCCCCCCCTTCCGAGCAGGGCCGGTGTCCCAGCGGAGGCTCCAGCCTGACATGGGGGGGGGGGGTTTGTTGGCTCTTTAACAAGAGTCAATGTCGGTGGCTAGCCTCTTGCCGCTATCAGCACAAGTGCGTCTTCTGTGGTGGGGGTACCTGGACCTTCGCTGTTACACAAAAGCCAACGTGACTGCAAAACTGGCTGGCCCAGCCTCTGTGGAGCGTGGCAAAGACACCGATGAGTGTGTCAGGGATGGAGCCATGGCTGGAGCTGTACCCCAGGAGGGAGCTAGCAGGGCTGCTCTGGGCAGGCTTCACTTACAGGTTTTGGATTCCGTTTTCTCCGAGTTTGGTTTTTGTTGAGTTTGAAAATTTAAGTCGGTTAATGAAAATTTGGAGGCCGCTTGGGAGAAAGTTGGTAGGAAGGTTGCTTTGGGGAGGATGTGCTGTCCCTTACACTCCCCCCTTATAAAACCTATGAGTTTCCCCACTTGATCTCATTCCCAAGAAGGAGTCAGGTAAATTTCGCCTTATTCAACATTTTTCCTACGAACGACTGTGAACGACGGTATCGACAAGCAGTCATGTCGAGTCTCCTATATGTCATTTGATCGTCCCCTGGAGCTTGTCAGAATGGCCGGCCCTGGGGCTTGGTTGGCTAAATCCGACATCGAGTCACCTTTTCACCTCTTGCCGGTCCCAGATTGTTTCCATCTCCTGGGCTGCCGCCTGGATGGCCTGTACTATTTTGATAAATGCCTTCCCATGGGGTGTTCTATTTCGTGTTATTACTTCGAGATTTTTAGCACCTTTTTGGAATGTGCTGTTCGTTTTGAGACAGGCTGTGATTCGGTCATCCATTATCTGAACGACTTTCTCTTGGTCGGTCCAGAGTGCAACGACCAGTGCGTTAGATTACTGCGGTCTTTCTGCAGTTTGATGTCACACATGGGATGCCACTGGCAGAGAATAAGATAGAGGGCTAGTTGAAGGTCCTTTGATTTCTCAGGATTGAAATAGATTTGCTGCTCATGGAATTCCAGTTGCCTGCAGGCAAGCTCAGGGTGCTCTGCCTTTAAGTAGATAGAGTGCGTGGTTCATCCAAGGTGCAGCTGAGTTTGCTTCAGTCGTTGTTAGGGCATCTGGCTTTCATGTGCAGAGTCATGCCGATGGGCAGGGCTTTTTGTAGGTGGATGTCCTTGTTAATTAGGGGGGATTCAAAACTCCCTCCACTTTCTTCGGGTGACCAGGGATAGGAGGGATGATCTCAGGGTTTGGCAAATATTTTTGGCGGGTTTCAAAGGCCGATCCTGCTGGATGGAAGGGAAAGTGGCCAATGGCAACTTATCACTATTTACCGATGCACCTAGCTCTACTGGTTTTGGGGCATATTTCAATGGCAGCTGGAACAAGTGTGTCTTGTTTTGGACGGACAACATGGCGGTTGTGTATGCTGTTCTTGTGGAGACTCGTTTCGGAGGACTTAGAGTTCGTGTATCCGCGTCCTCCTGGCAGGGTTATGCAAAGAATTGGCTGGAATGGTCGCAGAGTCTGAGGTACTGGAAAGGGGCTTTAGACAGGGAGTCCTGAACCTGGGCAACCTTGGTATATTTAGGTCAGCTTCAGGACAAGGGGGTAAGTGTCACCTACATCCAGTCTCAAATGTCTGGCTTGGCCTTTTTCTTCCAGCCACTGGAGATCGAGGATATGACAAAATGCTTTGCGATCCATCAGGTTCTTAGGGGTTGGAGGAAGACTGCTACGTCGCTCCCCGATGCACATTGCCTGGTGACGTTTTCGGTTTTGATCAGAATTTTAGCGGTGTTACAGGGCGTCTGTGATTCACTGTTTGAGTTATCTCTGTTTAAGTCAGCCTTTTCCCTTATGTTTTTTGGTGCCTTACACGTCAGCATATTGTTGGCCCCTAACAGGACTTGTCCTGGGGGATTTGCCTTTAGTGATGTATCGGTTGGGCGCGACGGGATACAGTTGTTCATCACGTGTTCCAAGGTTGATGTGTTCAGTTTGGGTCAAGCGTTGGCCATTAGGGTGATCGGGGGAGTTGGCTGCCCTGTTTCAAATGTGGCAGAGTATTAGTCAGTTCAGGCTGTGGGTGTGAATTTGTTGGTCTATGCTAGTGGCGCGCCACTCACCCGGTATCAGTTTTGGTAGTGTTCTGAAGGCCTTGGCAGTAGAGGTTTTCAATCCAGGGGAGTTTGGAACTCACTCATTCTGGATTGGAGCTGCGACTCAGGCACATTTGTTGGGGTTCAGAGGTTGGGGTGCTGGCAGTCGCAACGGTTCTTGAATTACATTAATCCACACTTGGCATGTTAATGTTTTCCTGTTTGTTTTTAGATTCCCTCCTGGTTCAGGTGTAGATCATGGGCCATTATTTTGTTCTTCAGGCTGCTCAACGGGCTCGCATCCGCCCTGTAGGTGAAAATTTGGGCTTGGCTTTGGTTCGGGTGTCCTGGCTGGGGGTCAGCTGCTTGAGATGGAACCACTTATTGCCCAGGGTAGTGGATAGGCAGGGGGTCTTTGGTCCTGGTTTTGCACTGTGGGTGTAACGATCTGAGTTGGGTAAAGAACATTAACCTTATTAATGCCATTAAGTATGATTTGGATAGGTTCAATGTAATGTTTGTTAGGGTGATTGTGGTGTGGACGGAGATAGTGCTGAGGGCTTAATGGAGGCAGGCCCGCGATCACAGTGCTATTGAAAGATGTAGAAGGCGGCTGAACATGGTGGTGTCCCGGCATGTGCGGGAAACTGGTGGTGTGGTTGTTTGCACAGGCATTTGGAGAAGGAGCAGAGTTGCCTTTTTGCAGTGGATGAAGTTCACCTTACAGATTGGGAACAATATTTTCTTATGTGGGCTCCAGAATGGTGTGGAAAGGGCCCTGTTTTTGTTGGGAGGGCAGAATCCACACGAAGGGTAGTGTGCCCTCCTGGTGGCGGGATAATTGGGTCCTGTGGCCGGCCCTCCAGGTTATTTTTGGCCGGCATGGGTGGGCAGCTCAGGGCTGACCAAAGAAGGGTTACGTGTTAACCTAAGGGTGACTGGCATGGGTTACATGCTCACCTGCCTGTACTGGGAGGTGGATGGCACTAACTAATTGGGAGGAGTTATTTGGTTGAGGGCTGGTCTGGGGCCTAGCCAGCTGTTCCATGGCCATTTCTGCCACTCTGGTATCTGGTGTGTCCTTCTTGGAGGGTTTAAACTAAGGGAATGGGCGGGTATGGATGTTCCAGTCAAGGCAAGGGGAACTAAGCAGTGCTCAGCAGCCCTGAACTCACCACTGAACAGGAAGCTAAACAGTGAGTCCAGGCAGCACTGCAGCAGGGGTGAGGTCTGCTCTGGTGCTCTGTCTCCTATTTCATTACATGCAGTCAGAATTCCCCCATTTCCCCCTGTCCCCTTAACTTAATTTTTTTAGAAAGTGCCCTGCTCACTATGCAGGCAGCAATCTGCTCTGTGCTTCTATACTTGAATGGGGCGGAGAGTCTGTCATCTAACTGCAAGCTAATCAGTCTGGTAGACAGACTCCACGCAGGTATAGAAGCACTGAGTACAGCAGCATACTAGTACCTCTGTCTGTCTCTGATCTAATCTAGACCAGAGGAATTCTCTGCTCTACTTCAGTGAGTGCTCCCTCTCCGTCCCCCCTGTGATTGCTTGGCTCTGGGAGGTCCCAGCCCAGAAGCAGGCTGTGTGACCTGCTTTTCACCACCCCACCCCCTCTCTCCTGCCTCATTCTGACTGTTGCCGTTCGTGGGGGGGGGGGGGGGCCCTGAGGACACCCATGCCGAGGGGTTAATAGTGCAACAACAAAGTTGTCATGGAAAAAGGTATATGTAAAATATGTTCAAAATAATCTAGGTTGATAGTTAGTCCACAAATGATAACCAGTAAGAAGCTTACAGCTTTGTAGAGGAGGGGCAGGTTTGGCTAAGAGTCCCAGAGGACACAGGAAGAGACAGTTTGGCACTTGCTATGGAATTGTCCCTACTCATGAGAAATGTAAAGGGTGAACATTTGTGAAAGTATTTGTTGCAGGAAAAGTTATTTATAGATCTAGCTTCAGATTTGGTGATAAGACTCAGGCTGTGTGGAAATGTATTAATTAAATGAGAGACCTTTGGGACTTAAGGCATATTTTCATTTTTCAGAGGGAAGTAATTACTGCACTGGAATGAAATGGGTAATTTCTTGGAAACCAAGACAGAGAAGAGAAGCTAAGCTCTGTAACTTTCTGAGTGGGATACACTGAACTCTGAAATAAAGAATACTGACTGTATAATTTTTTTATTCTGGTAAGATGTACATGAGGTCCATGACTTGACAACTTGAGATTTTAAAGCAGGGAGTTTATGATGACTATCTGTTACAAACAACTACCCAGGGCATCCAACAATTGTGCCAAAGGAAAAAAGCTACAAATGTTCAACAGGAGATCAACAATAAAGAAAGTGCTTCCTATAAAACACAGACTAGCTTCTGCCTCTCTTCGCAGTGTCTTATCTGCAAACTCTAACATGTTGAATATCTAGTCTCTAAAACCCTACTAGCTGGCTTATTCCACTCAGTTGACTTTCTACCCACCATACTAAATTCAAGGGTAATTTCTCTAAATGGGTGTTAATTTTATTCTGTGGCCTTACTCCCTATTCCCCAAGATGATTAGCTTATTCTGTGGATTTCAGGGTCCACTTACAGCAGAGGTTTTCAATAAGTTTTGCTCAAGACACCCCATATATATAGCCTGGAAACTACAGGGGGCCCCTAACATATTTTAGGTATTTTGTAAAGGGTAGACTAGAAAACAAAATTGGTACTCTTAGGGGATGTTCATAGTGCACCCAAGCACCATGGCACCCTGGTTGATAACCACTGTCTCAGAGTCTGGCGAACTCTTTGTGATTGACAAAATCTGCTAGCCAATCACATTCAACTCTACCAAAATTCTGTGATGACTCCTGTCTAACAAGAAAACAACCTAGACATCCAGGGAACATTTGTCATACTAACAGGACAGGAGGAACACCTGCAGGAGAAAGGTGCACTATAGGCAGAAGTGACACTGAAACACCAGCCAGGAATAGACTCATGAGTGAGAGGAAGCAATGTATAAAAACTAGCACACTTGCCAGGGTGGAGCAAGATAGCTAGGGAGCCACATGTTGGCAAACAGAAGAAACACTGTAGGCTGCCTCTGAAGAGCTGCATGAGTACAGAACTGATGTGCATAATTTGTGAGTGGTGTTGCCTGCAAGTGCGATCTTGCTGCAGCTACTAGCTGTGGGTAACATTGTTTACTGCAAAGTCTAATAGCCATAATCAGTTGAACCAGAACCAGAAAAAGCTGAATGTGTTTTCTCATTCAGGGGAGGGCTGGCCTGGGGGATAGAGGGGAATTTGCCCCCTGGGTTGGTCATATGTTAGGGCTGTGGGCCACTGCCTCACTCAATCCCCCCATGCTTCTGTAAATGGATCTACACTAGTGATACCACAGAACGTACAACTGAAATGAAGTTACACAAGTGATACTAGATGAGAGTTGGTACCATGTTAGCTGTAGAAATACAGGAGGCAAAAATTTTGTAAAGTTGATACCTTTATTGACTAACTAAACAGATTTAAAATGCAAGCTTTCAAGACTTCTTAGGTCTCTCCCTCAGGCATTTTATACAGATAAATATGAAAACGTTTCTCTTAAAATCAAGTACACTTTACATTGTTTATAATGGAAATCAGATAAGAATGTTAGTCCAGATACTGGTTCTTTGATCAGTCAATGGTAGAGGATGTGATTTAAATTGTATTCTTCCTCAGAGGAGTCCAAGTATTTATGATCCCAGAGGGACTGTCAAAAAAGTTAATTCACAATGTGATAATGTGACAGAAACTCTGTTTCTATTCAGCCCATAAATCAAAGAATCAAATTGTAGCATTAATTTTACCTGCCATAATTTTCTGTCCCTCTGAGTGTGAAATTGTCCCATCAGTACAGTCAGTCTAATGTCCCTGACACTGTATCCACTTTGACAAAAATGTTCTCCCACTGGTGTCTCTGTCTTTTTGTTGTTAATGCTGGATCTGTGGGAATTAAACCTCTTATGTAATCGCTGTCCCGTTTCCCCCACATAAAGAGCTGTTGGGCATTTTGCACACATGATGAGGTATATTACATTGGATGATTTACAGGTGAAGGTACCATTGATCTTATGGTGTAACTGGGTGTTTGGTATGGGTATCTTGTCTGTGGTGTAAATGTGTGCACAGGTTTTACACCTACTTTGTAGGCAGGGTAATGTGCCATGTTTTGGATTTTTGTTCAGGGCACGTCTTACCATCAGTTGTTTTAAATTGGGAGGCTGTCTCAAGGAGAGTAAGGGAGGCTGTGGGAATATGTTCTTAAGTCTTTCATCTGTATGTAAGGTTGCTTGAAGTTCTCTTGATATTTTGCGCAGAGCTTCAACCTGGGGGTGGTGAGTGACAACAAGTGGCACACGGTTTCCCTTATGCTGTTCTTTGTAGCTCAACAGATCTTTTCTTGGTATGTGAGTAGCTTTCTGTTTCTGACTGTCAATAATCCTTGCACTGTAACCCTGTTTTATAAAGTCTCCTCTGAGTTTCTGGAGGTGCTTGTCATGGTCCACCATGTCAGAACAGATGCATTGTATCTGATGGCCTGGCTGTATATGATGGAGTTCTTTGTGTATTTTGGGTGAAAGCTATAGTTTTTCAGGTAGGTTGGTCTGTCCATTGGTTTACGGTACAGGGATGTGTGGATGGAGTTGTTCTGTATACTATTAGTCATGTCTAGGAAGTTAATGCTTGTGCGTGAGTGACTTAGTGTTAGATTGATACTGGGGTGGAATGCATTGTCATTTTTGTGGAATTTGAGAAGTTCCTCTTCACTGGAGGTCCAGATGATAAGAACATCATCTATGTAGCGGAGATAGACCTGGGGTTTTGTCTGTCAGGTGGACAGGAAGTTCTCTTCTAACGTTGCCATAAACAGGTTGGCATATTGTGGTGCCATTCGGGTACCAATTGCAGTCCCCATTTTCTGAAGGTATAGGTCCTGTCCAAACGTGAAGTAGTTGTGGGTGAGTATAAACTATATGAGTTTAGATACTGGTTCCGTGGCTGAGTTATTTCTTTCCAGATATTCTTGGCATGCTGCTATGCCATCTGTGTGTGGAATGTTGGCATAAAGGGATTCTACATCCATAGTGGAAAGGATGGTGCTCTCTGGAATGGGGCCCAAGTCTGCTAGTTTGCTCAAGAGATCCGTGGTGTCTTGAAGGAAGCTGGGTGTTCATTTTACCAGGGGTTTCAGTGTATTTTCTCCCCAGCCAGAGATATTCTCTGTGAGTGTGCCAATTCCTGAAATGATGGGTCTTCCCAGGTTTCCTTCTTTGTGTATGTTTGGTAACATGTAGAAAGAACCTGCTTTTGGATCTGCTGGTATTATGGGCCTTATCTACTCTCCAGTGTTGGAGGGCAGTTCAAGTAAGGTTGCTTGAAGCAACTTTACATACAGATGAAAGACTTAAGAACATATTCCCACAACCTCCCTTACTCTCCTTCAGACAGCCTCCAAATTTAAAACATCTGATGGTAAAGAGTGGACTAAACAAAAATACATAAAATGGCACATTACCCTGCCTGCAGTAGGTATAAAACCTGTGCACACATTTACACCACAGACAAGATACCCATACCAAACACCCAGTTACACCACAAGAAACGGGACAGCGATTCCATAAGAGGTTTACTTCCCACAGATCCAGCATTAACAACAAAAAGACAGAGACACAAGTGGGAGAACATTTTTGCCAAAGTGGACACTCTCTCAACTCACACTCAACTTTATTAAATTTTTGACACAAATGATACCACAGAGCTACAATTCAAATGGAGTTTCACTAGTAGCATAACACATTTATAGTATCTATAGTATTTCTAGTGTAGTTTAAATTGTAAGCTCTGTAGTATCGCTAGTGTTGCCCCAATTCAATTGTAAGCTCTGTGGTATCACTTGCCTTACTTCACAACATTCATGACATTTTTAAAACTAACCAAAGTGGGTGGGTGGTGACAGTGGACTGAAACAATAATGGAAATGGGCGACCCAAATTGCCAAACAGAGAATGCCAATCAACAAGACACTATACACATGAATTGAAGTGCCTGCATGGCTGCTTGACATGGGCCTCAGAGATGTGTCCATGAAAACAGACAGGATCACTAGGAGACAGGTATAATTGTAACATTTGCTGGTGATCAAGGGGGATCTGTTGGGTTAGGAGGGAGGACATGCAAAGGGGTAACCTTTGTTGGAGAGAATCTAGCTCCTGCTAGTTGAATTCCCTTAACAATTCAAGGATAGGTGAAAGTGTGATAGAGGACTTCAGACTATATAGGAGTGGAAAAGGCTGCCCACATTCCCACAACCTTGTGGGCAGCTCTGGGGGGAGTAGTTCGGCACCTGTCTCCTATGTGCATGCATAATTGGACATTATGCCTAAATATGTACTCCTAATGTATTTCAGAAGTGCATACTTCACATTCCCTTAAGTTGGGAAAAGCAACCCGGGTCAGGTAAACATTTCCAGATAAATGACTAAGTTAGGAAAAGCTAGTTAGGAAATCCTTTCCAGATAATGGCCTGAAATAAACAAAGGCAACCCAATGACACAGAGAGGTGCTTAGCCAAGTTTCCAGATAAATGTTGGTTCTTGAAAAAGGGACTCCATGGTATATGTTCATAAACTATAGAGCAGATTCCCAGATCTTTCTTTAGCAACGTCTTCTAAAATGATTAAATTCATAAGTAGCACTGAGATTTTCCCAAATACATACATTTAAACTTTACCACATTAAATTTCATATTCCATTTGTTTGCCCAATCTGACAATTTATGTAAATCCTTCTGTAGGAGAACAAACATTCTGCTCTGAATGTATTACTCTGCATAATTTAGTGTTATCTACAAATATTGAAATTTTACTTTCTATATCTATTTCCGGGTCATTTATAAACATGTTAAAAAGCAGTGAACCACGTACTGAATTCTGAGGTACTCCAATCTCCACTTTAACTGTATTGGAGAATTTTCCATTTACAACAACACACTGTTCTCTATCCTTCAACCAATATTCTATCCAGTTGCAAATGCTATATCATAACCCAAATGTCCATATTCCATAATTAAATCATTAAAGATGAGCGAGCACCCCGATGCTCGGGTGCTCGGGTGCTCTGACCGAGCACCCCCTGATGCTCGAGTGCTCGGCCGAGCACCCGAGCCCCATTCAAATGAATGGGAGCACTCGAGCATTAAACCAGGCACCCCCTGCTCTGATGAGCGGAGGGTGCCTGGTCAATGTCCCCCTTCATCTCCGCTATGCCCCTCTTCCACAATGTCCCCCTTCATCTCCTATGCCATAGTGGAGATGAAGGGGGACATTGTGGAAGAGGGGCATAGCGGAGATGAAGGGGGACATTGTGGAAGAGGGGCATAGACTCTATGCCCCTCTTCCACAATGTCCCCCTTCATCTCCGCTATGCCCCTCTTCCACAATGTCCCCCTTCATCTCCTCTATGGCATAGGAGATGAAGGGGGACATTGTGGAAGAGGGGCATAGCGGAGATGAAGGGGCACATTGTGGAAGACGGGCATAGCGGAGATGAAGGGGGACATTGTGGAAGAGGGGCATAGAGTCTATGCCCCTCTTCCATAATGTCCCCCTTCATCTCCGCAATGCCCCCTTCATCTCCGCAATGCCCCCGTACCTCCATTCCCTGGTGGTCCAGCGGAGCGTCTTCGGATCTGTGCCTCTTCCGGCACAGATCCTCTTCACCCGAGCATGTCGGGCGAGCACATGGCGGTACTCGTACGAGTACCGCCATGTGCAGAGCAGAGCGATGCTCGAGCCGATCCGAGCATCGGCCGAGCACGCTCGCTCAACACTATAAATCATGCATTAAAGGAGCAGTAAACTTTTTTTTATTGAAAACCTGTATGTTATAGAGATTTTCCTGCTGAGTACAAAAGGGCACCCTCACTACTGTCAGTTGTTTTATTCAAAACTAGTGTAAAAGCCTGTGTACAAGGGCAAGCATTCTGTGCATTTGAGCAGACTCTACTGTGCATGACTGCATCAACAGTTTCTACTGTGCATGACTGCAGAAGCCCGTGTACAGGGTCCATCATTATGTGCATTTGGGCAGTCTCTACTGCTCATGACTGCATCAGCAGTCTCTACTGTGCATGACTGCATCGGACAAACATACATCTGGCTTATTATATTATAGGATGTATAACAGTTCAAATAATCAGGAAGTGAATTTACTGTGCATTTACTTTCAGAAAGTTCTAACAGGAAACTGACTCTGCAATTTCTATCACATTCTATGGAGAACTATATATCACTGACTTTCCTCTCCATTAAATTGCAATTGGAATAACTAATTGGAATTTGACCAGTAAAGGGAACTGCTAAAGTAAAAAAAAAAACATGGGTTTAAACTATAACTGGAAATATACATCTCTCAGCAGTGGGAGTACACTTATTTTACTCAACAAAAAACACCCTACAATACACACACACACATATCTATCTATCTATCTATCTATCTATCTATCTATCTATCTATCTATAGAAGGTAGAAGGATCAAGCACTCACACGTCTTAAAGTAATTAAAAAAAAGGTTTTTATTTCTTCAACATTTTCACCAGGCAACTCTGGTCTTCATATATATATTCCTAACAAAAGTTTACTTCTCCTTTAAGCTCCCTGAACTCCCTCTGCCTACCTGCACTGGCACATGGCACTGGTAATGTTTCAGAAAATACTACACTGGAGGTTTCCTTTAGCTTGCACTCTATATCCCTGAAATCATTTTTTAGTGACCACTATCTTCCTCCAACATTTTCATTGGTACCAATATGTACCAAGACAGCTGGATCCATTCCAGTTCTTCCCAAAAATCTGTTAGCCCTGTCCACAATATGCTGAACCCAAGTACTCGGGAGACAATATACTGTTTGTTATTCACATTCCTGGTGACAGATTATGATTATTATTATTATTATTGTTTATTTATATAGCGACAACCAGTGGCGTAACAATATGGGTCGCAGGGGTCACACCTGCGACCGGGCCCGTCACTCTTAGGGGCCCAGCCGCCCCCTGCGACCCCCTCGCTACGTGCCTGCAGCACAGCTGATGTCCCGGTGGCCGGCGCTCTAGTAATGCAGAGCGCTGGGAGATGACATAATCTCCCAGTGCTCTGCATTACTATGAACCGCGCGGGAGCTTGAGTTCCAGACAGAGGTCTGTGCCGAATGAGGCACAGATCTGTCATCTCACACATCGCTAGACCACCAGGGACTCGAGGTAGGAGGGGGGGTCAGTAGGAGCATTGTTGAAGGGGCAATGTGGAGAATGAGGGGCATTGTTGAAGGGGCAATGTGGAGATTGAGGGGCAATGTGGAGAATGAGGGGCATTGTGGAAGGGGCATTGTGGAGAATGAGGGGCATTTTGATGGGGGCATTGTGGAAGGGGCATTATGGAGATTGAGGGGCAATGTGGAGATGGGGGCATTGAAGAAGGGGCAATGTGGAGATGGGGGCATTGTGGAAGGGGCAATGTAGAGAAAGAGGGGCATTGTGATGGGGGCATTATGGAAGGGGCAATGTGAAGATTGAGGGCAGTGGCGTAACAATAGGGGTCACAGGGGTCGCACCTGCGACCGGGCCTGTCACTCTTAGGGGCCCGGCCGCCCCTGCGACCCCCTCGCCACGTGCCTGCAGCACAGCTGATCTCCCGCCGGCTGGCGCTTTAGTAATGCAGAGCGCTGGGAGATGACATAATCTCATTTATATCAAGAGTGTAAGCTGCACCAATTTAAATCACTCCATGTTAGAATAGATTAAAATCAAAATGTACCTTTATTTTTCTTCTTTAATAACATCATTTTTCTTCCAAGTAATTACATCATGATTAAGTGTAGAGAATGCGAAACATGTTGATGTATCTGTGAACCGTTTATAACCTTGTTGCTGCCCTCCTATTGACCGTGGACTTGGAAGAAAAATTCTGTTATTAAAGAAGAAAAAGGTACGATTTGATTTTAATCTATTCTGACATGGAGTGATTTAAATTGGTGCGGTTTACACTCTTGATATAAATGACATTTGATACCAGGGAAAGAGAGCCCTATTAAACCAGCACATGTACTATCACTCATGAAGATGTATGTACACTCTAAGAAGATTGAAAAAAGTTTGATTGTGATTATAAGTATACCCAAAGTTATCTGGAGCCGCTTATTTTTCTTTTATTAGATGACATAATCTCCCCCGCTCTGCATTACTATGAGCCGCGCAGGAGCTTGAGTTCCAGACAGAGGTCTGTGCCGAATGAGGCACAGATCTGTCATCTCACACACCGCTAGACCACCAGGGACTCAAGGTAGGAGGGAGGGGGGTCAGTAGGGGCATTGTTGAAGGGGCAATGTGGAGAATGAGGGGCATTGTTGAAGAGGCAATGTGGAGATTGAGGGGCAATGTGGAAGGGGCAATGTGAAGAATGAGGGGCATTGTGGAGAATGAGGGGCATTTTTATGGGGGCATTGTGGGAGGGGCATTATGGAGATTGAGGGGCAATGTGGAGATGGGGGCATTGTAGAAGGGGCAATGTGGAGATGGGGGCATTGTGGAAGGGGCAATGTAGAGAAAGAGGGGCATTGTGATGGGGGCATTATGGAAGGGGCAATGTGAAGATTGAGGGGCATTGTGATGGGGATATTGTGGAGAATGAGGGGCATTGTGATGAGGGAATTGTGGAGAAAGAGCGGCATTGTTGAAGGGGCAATGTGGAAGGGGCAATGTGGAGAATGAAGAGCATTGTGGAGATGAAGGGGCACTGTGGAGAATGAGGGGCATTGTGGAGAATGAGGGGCATTTTTATGGGGGCATTGTGGGAGGGGCATTATGGAGATTGAGAGGCAATGTGGAGATGGGGGCATTGTAGAAGGGGCAATGTGGAGATGGGGGCATTGTGGAAGGGGAAATGTAGAGAAAGAGGGGCATTGTGATGGGGGCATTATGGAAGGGGCAATGTGAAGATTGAGGGGCATTGTGATGGGGATATTGTGGAGAATGAGGGGCATTGTGATGAGGGAATTGTGGAGAAAGTGCGGCATTGTTGAAGGGGCAATGTGGAGAATGAAGAGCATTGTGGAGATGAAGGGGCACTGTGGAGAATGAGGGGCATTGTGGAAGGGGCAATGTGGAGATGGGGGCATTGTGAAAGGGGCAATGTGGAAGGGGCAATATGGAGGTGGCCAATGTAGTTGAGGGGGGCCAATGTGGTCGGGGGGCCCATGGCAATTCTTGCACCAGGGCACGGTGGCTTCTAGTTACGCCTCTGGCGACAACTAATTCCACAGTGCTGTACAATAGGGAATGGACATACAGATATATTAAATAGTGCAAATCAAATGTGGAGAACAGAAGGATCAGAGGGCCCTGCTCGTGAAAGCTTACAGTCTAAAGGAAGGAAGGTTGGACACAGGAGTAAGTTCCTCCTGCCACATGAACTGCTGGTCAGTGGGTGGGAGTGAAAAGTGCTGTTGAGTGCAGTGGTCCAGGGAAGGAGTGGTTCTTGGTGATAATGTTTATGGAGATTGTTGACAGGCTTCGCTGAAGAAGTTGGTTTTCAAGGAGCATCTGAAGATCTGAAGGCTGGGGGAGAGTCTGATGGGGCGGGGAAGGGAATTCCAGAGCTCAGGTGCAGCACGAAAGAAGTCATGTAGGTGGGAGTGGGAGGATGTAGTAAGAGCTGGGGAGCAGAAGGTCGTGTGCAGAGAGAAGCTGGCAAGTGGGCGTGTATTTGGAAATGAGAGATGAAATTTGCATTTGAGTTGACGGGAGGACATCCAGGAAGACACAGCAGACAGACAGTCAGATACCCAAGACAGGAGGTCTGGAGAGGAAAGATAGATTTCAGTGTCATCAGCATAGAGATGATGGTGAAACCGAAAGGAGTTTATTAGTTTTCCAAGGGATGCAATGCAAATTGAAAAGAGCAAAGGGCCCAGGACTGATCCTTGAGGCACTCCAACAGACAGTGGGAGGGGTGGGGAAGTGGAGCCAAAGTAGGAAACACTGAAGGAGTGGTTGCAGAGATATGATGAAAACCAAGAGAGGGCGGTGTCACAGAGATCTAGGGAGTGGAGGGCTTGGAGGAGGAGTGGGTGGTCTACTGTGTCAAAGGCAGATGACAGGTCCTGAGAATGAGTAGAGAATAGTGGCCTTTTGACTTTGTGGACAGCAAGTCGTTGGCCACTTTATTGAGGGCAGTCTCAGTGGAGTGATGAGGGCAGAATCCAGATTGCAAGGGATCTAGCAGGGAATGGGAGCAGAGGAATTTAGTGAGCTGGTTAAAGGCAAGACGCTCTTTGAGCATGGAGGCGAATGGGAGTAGAGAAATGGGCCAGTAGTTTGAGACTGAGTTTGGGTCCAGGGAAGGTTTCTTTAGGATGGGTATGATTAGTGCATGTTTGAAAGAGGATGGGAAGGTGCCGTTGACAGAGAGAGAGAGAGAGAGAGAGAGTGAGAGAGGTTGAATAAGTGAGTAAGGGTTGGAGTTAGTAGAGGTGAAAGTTCTTGAGTGAGCTGAGATTGGATTGGGTCAAGAGGGCATGTGGTTAGGTTTGAGCGAGAAAGGAGAAGGGAAACTTCATCCTCAGTCCCAGGTGAGAAGGTGCTTAGTGTGTATGTGGGAGAAGTGACAGGGCTAAGCTGGATGGGTGGGAGTGGAAGTGATGAGATTTCATCTCTGATGCAGTCGATCTTGTCCTTGAAGTGGGTGGTGAGATCTTGGGCAAAGAAGTTAGTGGAAGGTGTTTGTGTTGGTGGGTGTAGGAGAGATTTGAAGGATGAGAAATGGTGTGTCGGGACGATTGGAAATTAAAGAGGAAAAGTATGACTGTTTGGCCAGGGAGAGGGCAGAGTTATGAGAACAGAGAATTAATTTGTATTGTATGAAGTCAGCTGTGGAGTATGATTTCCTCAGTGCCTTTGGGCAGTGAGTGAGCACTTTTGGAGGTATTGCGTTTGTCTTGTGTGCCAAGGTTGTAGTGGGGTTGTGCGTGGGTGGCATAGAGTTGCAGGTACAGCGGTGTCAAGGGCTGTTGTGAGAATGCTGTTGTAGAGAGCAGTAGTTTACCCTATCCACACTCATAATAATAGAGTCTCCTATTACCACCACATGCCTTGGTTTCTGCCAACTCTCCATACCATCTAAACTGGAAGAAGGACTGTTTTCCTGGCTGCTAGAGGAATCAGCCTTTTCCAGTAATGCCAGTTCTGAGATATCCTCATTAATATTTTCACATCCTGTAAATCAGTTGAATTGAGTCAGCTCAGAGTTGGATTTCCTCTTCCTCTGCCCACTACCCTCTCCCCTTTCTGTTACCCAGCTGCCTACCCACCGCACCTCATCTAAAACACCACTCTCTCCACCACTAACCCCACCACTCTATCCACCTGCTTGGTGAGCTCCACGGTCCTTTCCAGGTTTCCAGTATCACTCAAGGTTGCAATATTTATTTCCAGTTCCAATGTGTTAGATTCCAAAAATATAATATGTTCACACTGGCTACAGCAGTATGCCCCTTGGAATGACTGCTCCAAGCATGGGTGGATTGTCCTATCAGGGGATCGGGCATCCCCCGGTGGGCCGCTACATCTTGGGCCGGTGGGAGAGATCAGAGGATCTCACCTCACCCTCCCACGATATTTTGAAGGAGAGGTCTGTGTTGCCACAGGCACTCTCTGTGACAGCCTTCGTGTTCCTTGTTAACCCTTTGAGTGATAGAGGGGTATGCAACGCATTTGCTTTGCAATGCGTTGCGTGCCCCTCTGGCACTCAAAGGGTTAGTGCAGAGTGCCAGGATATGACATAATATCCTGGCGCCTGCTCTCCCATGCCGCACAGGGACCACAAGGGGTCGTTGATAGGGATGTCGGTGCAGCTAGTGGGCTGTTTTAAAAAAAAAATGCCCGGGCTGGTATTCCCCTACGCTCCGCCCCTGGCTCCAAGTATTCAAACGTGCCAAGATGTACACTGTATGAGACTGTCTAACCTGGTATCACACATGCTTATAGTTTTACCATTCAAATAGTATTACACTGTTCTCTAACTAACACTATTAGGTCAAACAAATCAGATCAAAATATCTGGGTCTCTTAAATATGTATTTATTTTTTAAATCAGCCTAAAACACAATCTGAAATAAAATTCCTATCTGCAATTTACATTTTAATCTTATCACCAAAACAAATCCCTTGAAACTACCTGCTCCACAGAGATCTGCCAGTTTCAAACTCCTGATTCTTTCAGATTCCACTAGTCTGCAAGCCACAATGCACTGGCTCCAAGGACTTGCTTTTAAAGTAAACCTACACAGGTGCATTCCCTTTGCACTCAAATCCTTAAACAAACAGAAGGACAGAAAAAAAGAAAAACAATGAACAAAAATAATTTTGATTTTAACTCTTTATATACACACAAACATATCTTACAGGTAGTTTTTACCTGATTCTCTCAAATGCCACTTGTCTGCAAGCCACTTAAAGCGGAACTTTCACCTAAGCACAAGTTTGCTTTAATCCATTTATTATACCGATTCTAACTGTGCTGGGTTTTGTTTTTTTAAAAAAACGCAATAGAAATGAAGTTTGAGGGTTATCTTTTTCCCTCTTCTCCTCATTATGATCGGCACCATCTTGCCGATGAGAATACCGGAGAGCTCCTCCTTCCCGCTGGTCTGTCAGAAAGCTGGAGTACTCACATTGGCTAGATATCGATCTCTGCCAATGAGAGTTCTCCAGCTTACTGACAGACCAGCGGGCAGGAGAATCTCCTGTATTCTCATTGGCACAATTATGCCAATCAGATTGAGAAGACATCAAGAGGGAAAAGGTTAACCCTCAAACTTAATTTCTATTGTGTTTTTTTAAAAAAGCAAAACCCAGCACAGTTAGGTTAAAGTTCCGCTTTAAATCCAATCAGCTAAGGACTTAAAAAATAGATACCCTGTATATAACTCCAGCACAACTCACAGGTACTTTTTATCTGATTCTTCTCAAAATAATTTGCTTTTTTAACCCTTTGTATACCTAACCTGCAAGCCACTTAAATGTAAGACACAATGAGCTGGCTCCACTGAACAAAGGACTCACTTATAAAGTAGCATAGGTGGATCCCCTACTTAAACACACAGGAGGATAGAAAAAAGAAAAACAATGAATAAAAAGAATTTACATTTTAACCCTTTATATATACCCAAGCATAACTCACAGGTACTTTTTACAGTATTCTTCCAAAATCCCATTTTTAATTTTTAGTTTAGTTTTAGTTTCCCCCTATAGTGCAAATGGTTTGTGCACAACTCCTCCACTTTTCTTTTGAACATACAGCTCCTACTATGAGTCATATTCAGTTAAAAGCAAACATACTCTTCATTGTTTTCCGTTCAGAAATGTTTTGACGTGATGTTTACGGATAAAAAACATTCTGGAACAAAGCACTATTTGAGGCAAATCAGTATCCCTGGGAACTTCCTTATCTTGAGATCTCAGAGAAGGCTCATATGCTAGCAACCAGGGGCATGTAAATGAAGGATTTGCATCATAAAGAGGCATGGCTTGATCATATAGGTGGGGCTTAATGAGTTTGTGTCATAAAGTGGGCAGAATAAGATGGGAAGGAGGAGCAGTGGGTGGGAAGTTGAAGGAACAGGGTGAGAAGGAGAAGAAACTCTCTACTCCCGGGGAATCAGCCTATGTCCCCAGAGATCCTGTATTTCAGTTTGAAAACCGGAGTCTCCGGGGCAGATGCGGAGAGTTCCCAGTATGCTAATCAGAAACCCCTTGAATACTAGAAAGTTCTCCAGTGCTTTGCAAAGCAGTGCCTTTTAGACCTCTCTAGTATCCAAAGGATTAATTTCATATTACATACTTGTTTTGCCTTTGTACTTAAATGGATGATAACCCTTTATGTTGACTTCACACACAGAAATGTATGATAACCCTTAATGTTGATTTCACATAGAAATGGAGGATAACCCTTTATGTTGACTTCACACACAGAAATGTATGATAACCCTTAATGTTGATTTCACATAGAAATGGAGGATAACCCTTTATGTTGACTTTACTGTCAGGGACATGAAGGAGTAAAAACATAGGCAAAGATGAAAAAAAATATAATAAAAAGCATAGGAAAATGTTTTTTACAGACTGTGCAGTCCATGAGTATTTTGACAGTGACAAGTTTTGTTATTTTGGTTCTGTAGTCCAGCACACTGGATTTGAAAAAAAAACATTGACTAAGGACATAAAGTGCAGACTGTTAACATTCATTTGAGGTTATTTACATCCATAAACAGGGAATCATGAAGGATTTATAGCCATTTTTATGCACAATCTCTCTATTTTAGGGTACCAAAAGTAGTTGGACAGTTGGCTGCTCAGTTGTTTTAGGCCAGGTTTGTGTCATTGCATCATTAGTTTATGTACAAGAGAGCTAACAGAAAGGCCTAGTGGTGATTCTAGGTGTCGAATTTGCATTTGGAGTCTGTTACTGTTGTCTCTCAACATGAGGAGCAAAGAAGTATCAATGAAAGTAAAGCAGGCCATCATGAGGTGGAAACATTGGAATAAATTGATCAGAGACATAGCCAAAACATTAGATATGTTAAAATAACCATGTGGTACATTGTTAAGATGCAAGAATGCACAGGAGAGCAGAGCAATAGAAAACGACCTGGTATGTCATGAAAGTCCATTGTAGTGGATGACTGGTGAATGATTCAATTGTGAATAAAACTCCCCCTTTTCAAAGGTTAAACAAATTAAAACCTCTTCCAAGATGTAGGCATAGAAGTGTCACAAAGTACCACAAAGAGAAGACTACACCAGCATAGCCACAGAGGGTTTACCACACGATGTAAATCAATGGTAAGCCTCAAGAACAGAGAGATCAATGTTTAATTTTCTAAAATCTACATAAAAAAACCTGTAGTGGTCTGGAACAAGGTATTATGGATAGATTAGATGAGGATTAACCTGTATCAGTGTGTTGGAAAGATGATAGTGTGGAAATAGAAAGGAACTGCACATATTACTTCATCTGAAAAACATGGTGGAGTTAGTGTTATGGCATGGGCATGCGTGACTGTCTGTGAAACTGGCTCACTTGTCTTGAATGATGATGTGGCTGCTGACAACTGTAGAAATATGAATTATGTTATAAAAAGAAACATCTTATCTGTTCAGATCCAACCAAATGTCTATAAACCCACTAGAAGATACCTCCCCTTCAGCACAACAGTGACTCAAAATATACTGCTAAAGTAACCAAGAAGTTTTACAGGGACAAAAAGTGGAATATTCGTGACTGGCCAAGTCAGTCACCTTACCTATATCAAACTGAGTGTCACTATGGGGGAAGTAGGGACCCTTATAGCCTTGATACTGGTTGGTGCTTGGGTTTGAAGCTAGGGAGAGATGCTTGGGAGCATTGACGGCATGCCAGGTACTCCCTTGCTGTAGCCAAAGCTGGGTAAAGGTGCTGGTCGCAAAACCAGATTGTTCCACCCCACTTGAACTGGGGGTGCAATCATGATGGGAGCAGCTGGGAACCGTGTGAACCAGGACCAGGAGGCCAGAAGAAGTAAGGACAGACAAGCCGGGTAGGAACCAGAGAGCATTGGAATGGTCAGACATGTCGGGTCAGGATACCAGAGAGCAATGTAGTGGTCAGACAAGCCGGGTCAGGATACCAGAGAGCAATGGAGTCGTCAAACAAGCTGGGTCAAGATACCAGAGAGCAATAGAGTGGTCATACAAGCTTGGTCAGGAAACCAGAGAGCAATAGAGTGATCAGAAAAGCCGGGTCAGGATACCAGAGAACAATGGACTATACAAGGAACTCTGAAGAATACAGAACTAGCTTGTGGAAGGGGTAAGGACTGGAGGCAGAACTGGGTATAAATCCAATAGGGAAAGGAGGCAGACACAAGCCCTAATGGGCTACAGGCCAAGCCCAATGGGAACAGCAGGGCTGACCAAGGGCCCAAATGGACTTATGTGATGTCCAATGGACTAAGGAGAAGGGCCACACTCCCACTGGGTCGCAGGAGCATGCCCAATGGGAGAGAGGAAAACAGGAAGCACGTGGAGGTACTGCATGTCTGCACAACAGCAGACTACTGAGCTGGCACATGCGTGTCAGCTGAGGAAGCTGGAAGAGCACGCACAGAAGTGGGGACCCGGTGGAAGCCATGAGCAGAGCGGCTGTGGCAGCGAGAAGTGACAGTGAGTATGAGTTTTGATTTGTTTACCATTTCATTAAATATACAAATAGGGATGAATCTGGCTGGCCTCCGAGACAATGGAAAAGATACTTTTGTGTGTGGCCAGTGAAAATTAATTAAGAGTTTCTGTTGATTCAACAAAACCTTCTAAAAGACATTGTCAACAGGTCTGGGAAAGACAAATAGTCAGAAAACTTGGATATCAGGTCAGAGGGTCAGTCTAACCTTAGGAGTAAACAAATGAATTAAACATGTATACATATGCTTACGTGGGTTAAGGGTGCCACCTAGTGGCCATGTGATGACAGAGGTAACCACCTGTCAGTAAACATTAATTAAGGTGGGATCTCAGATATCCAATTAGATTAGGACACCTATTCACCACACCTTTTGGGAGTGTTCCACTTTTCATGTGGAAAAACAGAGATACCTCAGGGAAGTGACTCTACCATATTTCAGGGTATGCAAAAGGCTTGGTAAACATATCTATCTTAAACTATATCTATGTTATTTTAGTTTCACTGCATGTGTTATATGACCAATCAAATAATTACATTGTCTTAAAGTTTAAGGATAGAGTTGACATTAGCTGTATCAGATTTTCTAACTGAAGACAGGAAATATTGATTCAGCTATCATTGGAAATTATATTGTTTCCGCTACTGTAGAATATTTGTTTTAGTCATATATCATCTTACATATATTATGTGAATGAACTAAGTAAACCAGTTGAGTTAGGGCACTATTTATACCTATGCTTATTGGTTTTAAGTAAAGTAGAAAGATCCTGAAATACGTGGTTAAGGTAATCTAGTGTTGTAAAAGAAGTGGTTACTCTGTTTCATCAGATAAAATACCCATGTCCCTGTAGGCCCAAGGCAACTGTAACTGGAGAGTGTCTATAATTGTGGTATGTGGTTTTGTCCAGGTATTTATTCTGTACTAAGCCTGTATTATTACTAATGAATCTATTATTGTGTTTTATTGCATTTTAGCTCAATCAAGTTAATATTGTGTGTTATTTCCATAATTAGTGTACAATAAATGTTATATTTTATCTACCAAGTGCGTTATCACTGATATAATTTATATGTTAATATTATCGCCTTGTACAAACTACTTGGGAGGGACTGATTTTATGAATGGTTATTGGTCATCTTTAGTGACATCTACTCATTCATAATTCAGAAACCCTGACAGGATGTGCAGCAAAGTATGACAAATTTGTTTAAGATTATGCTATTTGGCCTATTACTTTTGGAGGGATTATGTATAAAAAGGGCAGTAATTCCTACATGATTTATGATTTGTGGATATAAATACCCTCAAATGAAACCACATTATCTATTAGACATTGTTTCATTTCAAATTCAGGGTGCTTAAGTACAGACTAAAATCAACAGAACTTGTGTCACTGTCCATATACTTATAGACTATAGTGTATTATGCATTTGTAGACTAAGTTGAGTGTAAATGAAAGGTTGCTATCCTTTTAAAGGGGCAGTAAATAAGAATTGTGAAAATATACATGGTGTAGGGCTTTTCCAGTTGAGTAAAACAGGAATACTCCCTAAATTGAGATATGCTTCTTTTAAAAGATATTACAGAGTTAACTTGCCATTTTTCCGATAGCTTGATAGCTGGCAGGTGTTGCTATATCCATGTATGGAAAGCTGGTGACTGCAAAACTCAGTTGTTCACAGGCAGTAATAACAACAGTGCCATCTGTCTACATATATATCTGGAATTCGAAATCTGCAAAAAGAAAAAAAATGGAAATGTGTTCTGTAATAGCTTTTGACTGAAACATCTCCCAGCAGTAAAAGTACATTTTCTTTTATTCAAATTCCTATATTATAACTATTTTCACAATAGATATCTTGTAATGAAGGGTAGAAAAATAAAAAGTAGAAAGTCTAGTTAACAATAGGTTGCAGTAATCCAAGTGGTACAGTATAAGTGCATTCATAAGAGTTTTAGTTGTGTGTTGGGAGAGTAACAAGTGTTTTTTCATGATTTGCTAAAGAAGAAGCATCATGTTCTAGTCAAGGGGGGATTGAGCACTAAGAGGTGATAAAGAGGTGACAAAGTGGACATGACTCCAGTGATTTCACTTCTCAAATTACTATGTTATTCTATCGAGCCTATGCACTAAGAGCTCCAGATTTGGAGAAATCTTAGTGCATAGGGTCTATAGAATAACACACGAACTGGAGAAGTGACATCACATGAGAAGTCATCTCCGCTTCACCACTTTATCATGCCTTTGTGCACCCAAGGAATTCAAGCGATCATAAAAGTAAAGGGATGAACTAAATATATCCTCAAGTTAGGATGTTATGTCAACTGGGTGTGTTGCTTCCAAGAACTGTAACCTTGGAGATAATCATTGTTTTTTTTCAGTTGACATCTTCTTAACAATGAGGACTGGGGAAATGTGTTTCAAGGAACATTGTCTGTGTGAATGCATGTCGGTGTTATCTGGCTGTGTGTGTATGTTGCGGGGGCTCTGAATAGCTTACTCCACTGTACATGGTTTAAATAGGTAATATGTATACATGCCAGTTGTTGGGGTGTCACATTGATAAAAAAAGGGTCAGGAGGTCTTGAAATGTTTTTATTAACCCTTTGATTGCAAGAGGGCTACATTACGCATTGCAGAGCAATGCGTTGCATACCCCTTTGACAGTCAAAGGGTTATCTGCGCCACAAGTGTACTTGTAATAGATGTTAGAGTGCGCTATGGTGTTCCTTAAGATTACAGTGCATCACTACCAACCTTTTCTCAACAATCATAACATACACACAATCTTAACATAATTTTAATTAACCTATGTTTATAAATAATCTCACAAGACACAAATTAGGGTGGCAATTAAGAAGCCACAGCTTTATTAATATTTGATTTTACCTATTTACCCTTGGAGGACCCTCCCCTCATTTAATGCAAGACTAAAGGAATATAACCAGACCGAATCCTGTACCTGGGTATGGACTGTATGGACAGAACCTCATATACAGATGTAGCAGCATTGACTGAACCCCATGCACAGCTGCCTGCCATCCAAAGTGTGCAGGGAATTCTTACACTAGACCACTGCGCTGGCATCTTCTCCATCCATGATGGCAAGTGGATGCTGGCATGCACAGACATTTACCTAAGTGCTCCCTACTGGCATTAGCCTGCTCTAATGAGCATGACCCACCCCCTGGTCAGCCAGGCCCTTCTACAGACTGAAATTTTATGAGTCTAAACTACACTGAGGTGGTCTAGGAAACTCGCATTATGGGCCTATGATGACCTGGAAGCTGACCTAAGCATGTCCTCTTCTGTAGCTGGTGCTATTCTGCTGTAGATATGTGGTAACAGATACAGTTCATCTGGTTACAGTGAGTCGTCTCCACACACAGCTAGGGAAGGAAGTAAGGAGGAGATATTCAAATCAACTCCATACTGCCTGTCCTGGGGATACAGGGGGCATGATTTTGACAGGAGTGGGAAGGGGCTGAAGGCCCCAGGCCAATCTTGTCAAAATTTCTGCAAGGACGTTGCCCTTCCTCAACTTCCATCTCACAAAAAAAAAAAAAAACATGGCTGACTCACACAAATACACACCTAAACCTCTCCTACCTGCACCTAAATCCTGCTCCTTCTACACATGCACACACAAATTCCATCTGGAGTAAATACAACACATGGGCAACTAACCTCTACTTCTCACAGCTGCCTGGCACTGAAAGGGTTAACCTTCTTCTGTCACGCACTGAGCCCCTTTCCTCCGCTGCTACCTGCATTACTTTTATAATTATATTGCTACTTGTTTACTCGGAAAAGATCCTTGCCCCCGATTCCCTGTTTCTTAACACTTTCATTGCCACAGGGGTGCACACATCATTACTTTCCCTCTGGCACTCAAAGGGTTAAAAGTTCTGATAAAAGCATCACAATATGAAAGGAAGGGAGGCCAGGGAAAAAGCACTTGTCAAAAGACAGAGGGCAGTCAACAGCCCCAGCCACGTGTGTCACTAGAGAGAACAGGTGTGCGCAAAAGGGAGGGCGGACAGAGAAACAGGAGACGGCAAAAGGTAGGCATAGAGTATGAGGAGAAAATGAGGGTGGTCAGGGATAGAGGATACAGTGAAAGGGAGCACAATCATGGAAACACGAGGAGGTGAAAGGATGGGCAGGGTATTTCATCCACCTACACATGTAGGGTTCTCTGAAACACTCAGTATTGATTTTCATAAAATCAACTCCAATATGGAAATCATGAGTGAGACATCATGGACCCATAACCATTTGAGTGCCAGAACACTGTCACTCAAAGGGTTTTAAGGTTAAGTGTGTTTAGGCTGTTTGATCAATGTTAGTGAAGACTCTGGTGCAGTCATCTGCTCTCCACTTTGTGCTTCTTTTTTTGAGAGAGAGCCTGGCTGTATGGGCCCAGCGTTAGCATGGCAATGTCCTCCGCTACTTCATCACATTCACCAACTTCTCTTCCCCTCTGTCATCGGCACTGCGTGTGATGACCATGATCAAAGAGCTGTGTACAGGTGGATGGGCGAGGTTCAAAGGGGTAAGCAATGAGATGAATGAGAGTATTGTGACATGCTGTGCCTTCATTCTCCCAACATCCTCAGCTGCTCAGTTGTTACTTGATGGAGCTCCAGCTCATATGGCGATTGTCCCCTACACTCCGGAACCAATACACACTCCTGTGCTCTCCAGGTGTCTAGCCACACCACTGTTTTTCACCTCAGGGAGACCATCAATCGGGAATACATGCAGGGGATGACTGTGCAATCATTCAGCCTCACATTAACCCTTTCAGTGTCAGAGGGGCACATACAAATAATGCACAAATAACGCCCTTCCTTAACCCCTTGAATGCTGGAGGGGGTACACAATGCCTTGATCACCAATGCGTTGTCTAACCCTCTGACAATCAATGGGTTAATTAGTAGCTGATAACTGCGCTGTCATCATGTTGGAGCTGGGAGACGGGGTGCCTCTGGCCTGGACAGTTCTTGACAGATATGGTCTACCAGGGAAATTTATTGATTGGTTGTCCACATTGTATAAAGGGGCAGTAATCTTACCTCTCATGAATGGCTGGCTTGGTGAAAGTTTTAGGGTCTGTGCAGGGGTGCGGCAGGGTTGCCCGATATGACTCAAAGACCCCTGCAGTGGGAAGTACTGCACGTGATGCTCCCACCGTGCTTGACCAAGCCCTCTCCAGGAATGCTGATAATGTTGACATGGCAGAAAGCACTATGAGCAGTATAAGAACACTATAAAGCGCAGACACACCGTGCTTGAACTAGATTTATCTGCCTCTTAAGAGGATCCTGAACAGATAACCCACCTACCGTATAGCTGTAGTTGTTGTACAGGAATACAGAGGCCTAGATCTCAACTGAGAAGACAGAGAACAGGATAGTTGAAGTTCGACAGGGTGGTCAAGGCAAATGGGAAGTCACACAAGCCAGATCAGGAATGGGTGGGCAATGCAGTACAAGGCAGCAGATGGAGGAATGGTCGAATCAATGGAACCAAGGTCGGTAACAGGATATCAGACAAGCACAGTAACAAATCGTAAAACAGGAGGGAAGTCGCAGGAATAGCCATGTTAATACACAAGATAACACTCATGAACAGGACTGGAAGCTCAGGGTCACGAACTGGAATACTTTGATCGCACAGAGGCTCTATAGCACAGAGGCTCTATAAAGGCTCAGAGCAACCACAAGACAAGGCAGGGAACAAGTACCTGGATAAAAAGGGAAAACAAACACAAAACCATACAAAGAATCACAAGACAAGGAAAAAAGGGCAGAACATGACACTATCTCCCCTCCCCCAAGGGACTACCTCTGGGAATCCAAAGATGTTTTAGCTGGGAAGGACCTATGGAAGAGAACCATAAAGGGACATGGTCATCTGAGGCCACCACCCAAGAATGTTGTTTCAGGCCATAGTCTTTCCAATTAAAAAGGTACTGCAAGGAACCACGAAAAAGACGAGATCCCAGAATGGCATCAATGATGAATTCTTAAGAATCATCCACTGAGACTGGTGGTGGAGGAGTTGAGGAGGGGCATGAGGCATGCATTGACATATAGGGCTTGAGTACATGAAAGACTGGGTGTATTTTCAACATCTGGGGAAGGATCAACCGGTAAGAGACCAGGAAGAGACGGTTCTCAAACTTAAATGGTCCTAGATGCTGAGGACCCAGTTTGTCAGAGGGTTGACAAAGCTTAATATTTTTGGTAGAATTTCAACAAGGAAAATCCACAGCCTGTATTCAAAGGAATAAAGATGAGTTTATTCAGCTAGCTGGAGACAATGACCTATATACTCAGTCAGGTCTAAAATGTCTAATTCACCTTGAATTAGGACAATATTTATACAATTCCATAAAATGGAGCATATAGGAAACATTAAAAATAAGCCGAGACATTATCTTATTTACACAAAAATACTACGTCTAAACATTAACCCTTTGAGTGCCAGGGGTACGCAACTCATTGCAAAGCAATGAGTTGCATACCTCTCTGGCACTCAAAGGGTTAATCATTAATAGTTGTCATGCAGTTCATATATTTCAACTAAATAAGAAAATGAAGAAAAAAATATGCATAGGATACATTGTACATGGACATTTTCTTGACGTTACCACACTGTCCTTACATCAAATAACATGTCAAGTACATTTTTAGACTTATTTCCTTTGCACATGCAAATGTATATTTAACCTTTAGAGCACAGAACAGGATATAAGAATTTCAGTATTTTTTAAATCTTGTGATCTCTCAAAGTCAGAGATTCCATTAACCCTATGTGTGCTTAATCTCTACAATCCCCCCCAGGCAGGTCCCCACTGCACTCCACCTCCACAGTCCACCTTTTTTGCCCTCAATGAATCCCATTTATTCGAGGGCAAATCACAAGAATTAATACAAATAATGCAACCATTCCAATAATCAATCCATACACAATCTTTGCTTCTAAGTTTCCTAAACATCCCCACAACCATCTTGCTAGGGTCCAAAAATCCCATTTATCTTCTAGTTTCTTAACCCCATCCTTCATGTGCTTAATGGCTATAGATATAATGGTGCGCCATCTGAACACACAGATCCCACCATGGCACACACACACTTCCTTTCTCCACCAGCATAGTATCCAAAAGCCATCCAATTCTCTAAAAAAATTGTTCTGATCACTACTATTTCTGCAGAATATCATTCACTTATACAGTTGGAGACACTGAATCTATTTCGGTGTCCCCAGCTAATATGACATCAGTCCAGAGATCAGAGAACTCTGAAATATTAACATTTTCAAATTTTGGGGATACATGTGCACTTCTTGATCTACAGTTTTTGGAGGCAGAAAGTAATTCAAACTTAGAGGTAGCTTCTCTTACACATGTTCCTTTTGTAACCAGTGGCCACAAATCTCACTTTTATCCGGTCAATGTGAGGGGTAGAATTTTGGATTCTTTTCAGGGTTTAGTAGAGAAGGATCTTATATACTTGTACAACAACAGAAAGCGGATTACCCCCAACATGAGTAAGATGGAATATCAGGCATTAGAATCATTGTCTAATAATAAAGACATAGTCATTAAGGCTGCTGATAAGGGGGGGGCAGTTGTAATTTTGAATGCTGTTGATTACCAAAAAGAAGCACTTAGACAATTAGAAGATAAAGATGCTTACTCTTTTACTTAGGGATCCTACCCGGGACTGTCTCTGCCTTCTGGGCTCTCTTATTGAACGTGGTGTAGGTCTAGGTATATTGACCATTAAGGAAGCGGAATTATTAATCAATAAACATCCTGTTACACCTATTTTTCACCACTTGCCAAAGATTCATAAGTCTTTGGAGAGCCCAGAGGGACGACCTATAGTCTCGGGTATAGGATCTTTACATGAGAGATTGGGTGAATGGGTGGACCACTTGTTACAACCTTTTGTGTTACGGTTACACAGTTACCTGAGGGATAGTACTCAGGTTATTCAAAAACTTGGTATTGTTAAGTGGTCTAGCCAATATACATGGATAAGTTGTGATGTTAAATCACTGTATTCGTGTATCCCACATCATTTGGGCCTAGAAGCAGTGAAGTATAATCTAACTAAATATTTTTCTGAGGTATTGATGGAATTTGTACTCCTGGTCATTGAATATTTGCTTACACACAATTTTTTCATTTTTGATGGTTCATTTTATCTCCAGAGGCGCGGGACTTCCATGGGGGCCAAGTTTGCCCCCACATACGCCAACCTATTCATGGGTTGGTGGGAGGAGTCCCGCGTCTTTGGAGATTTGAACCCGTTTAGTAGAGAGTAGTGATGAGCGAGCACCCCAATGCTCGGGTGTTCAGGTGCTCTGACCGAGCACCCCCGGAGGCTCGAGTGCTCGGCCGAGCACCCGAGCCCCATTGAAGTCAATGGGAGGACTCGAGCATTACACCAGGCACCCCCTGCTCTGATGAGGGGAGGGTGCCTGGTCCATAGGAAAAGGGCAGAAAATGATGGAAACACCACAGAAATGGTTCGGGGACAGCATAGGGAGGATGTCTGGATGCATCTTGGACTCCAACGTCGCTGCTGGGAACGATCTTTCGCCCGTAGTACGCCATTTTTACAGACTGACCGTGAAACACACAAAAAGGAAGATAAAAACGACTTTAGGCGAAAAATTGTTACCAAACAGTATTTGCTGTATATTTACTTGTATATCATCTGCAAATTCTGCAAAAAATTTCCTTGATTTTTCTGAACTGAGGCCATGATTAAGAGGGAAACGTGCGCAGAGGCAAATTCTCCCAAAAATTTCCTTGATTTTTCTGAACTGAGGCCATGATTAAGAGGGAAACGTGCGCAGAGGCAAATTCTCCCAAATATTTCCTTGATTTTTCTGAACTGAGGCCATGATTAAGAGGGAAACGTGCGCAAAGGCAAATTCTCCCAAAAATTTCCTCGATTTTTCTGAACTGGGGCCATGATTAAGAGGGAAACGTGCGCTGAGCCGACCATCTAAAACATTATGGGTGAGGGTCTGCTGCGGAGCTGACCATCCTAAACATTATATGCGAAGGCCCGCTAGTGAGCTGACGCTATAAAACATTATATGAGAGGGCCCGCTAGAGAGCTGACCCAATAAAACATTATATGAGAAGGCCCGCTGGTGAGCTGACCTATACAAAAATTGTCAAACTGCGCCCGCTGGTGAGCTGGCCCTATATAAAAATTATATCACAGGGCCCGCTGGTGAGCTGGCTCTATATAAAAATTATATCCCAGGGTATATGGAAGAGAGTCAACCATATACCCGTTTTTTGGGTGGAAGGGGTGAATGGGAATACAGAGTATTCCCATCATTGTAAATAACATATATAAAGTCACTTTATGTTCCCCCGGGGCTTTCCTCCAGTGGAGTGGAGAAGTCAGGGGAAATCCAGGCCTTGTTCATTTTTATAAGTGTCAACCTATCAGCATTTTCGGTGGAAAGGCGGATACGCTTATCTGTTATGATGCCACCAGCAGCACTAAATACCCGCTCAGACAGAACGCTGGCGGCAGGGCAGGCCAGCACCTCCAAGGCGTAGAGTGCCAGTTCATACCACGTGTCCAGCTTGGACACCCAGTAGTTGTAAGGCACAGAGGGATCATTGAGGACGCTGACACGGTCTGCTACGTACTCCTTCACCATCTTCCAAAACTTTTCCCTCCTTGTGACACTAGGCTGCGCATCAGGGTGAGGGTGCTGGCGGGGTGTCATGAAGGTGTCCCACGCCTTGGAAAGTGTTGCCCTGCCTTTGTCGGAACTGCTGTGTGCTCCCCTTTTCTCCCCTTCTCGGTTGGCCAAGGTAGCACGTACTCTGCCGCCAGTGTTGTCAGATGGAAAATTTTGGAGCAATTTTTCGACAAGAACCTTCTGGTATTGCACCATTTTGCTTGTCCTCTCCACCGGACGAATGAGAGATGAGAAATTCTCTTTGTAGCGGGGGTCCAGAAGGGTGAACACCCAGTAATCCGTGTTGTCTAAAATGCGTATAACGCGTGGGTCACGGGAAAGGCAGCCTAACATAAAGTCAGCCATGTGTGCCAGAGTACCAACAGGCAAGATTTCGCTGTCCTCACCAGGAGGATGACTATCAATCTCCTCATCCTCTTCCTCCTCTTCTGCCCACCCACGCTGAAGAGATGGAACTAAAGTTCCATGGCTACCCTCTGTAGCGGAGGCAACCGTGTCTTCCTCCTCCTCCTCCTCCTCCTCCGCCTCCTCCAATTGTCGCTGAGAAGACAAAGTGAGGGTGCTCTGGCTATCACCTTGTGTAAGCTCTTCCTCCCGCATTTCCACCTCTTCCACATGCAAAGCGTCAGTTTTAATTGTGAGCAGCGAGCGTTTCAGTAGACACAGAAGTGGGATGGTTACACTGATAATAGCGTTATCGCCGCTCACCATCTGTGTCGATTCCTCAAAATTGCGTAAAACCTCACAGAGGTCTGACATCCATTCCCACTCCTCACTTCTGATTAGAGGAAGTTGAACGGAGAGGCGACGACCGTGTAACAGCTGGTACTCCACTACTGCCCTCTGCTGCTCACAAAGCCGGGCCAACATGTGGAAGGTGGAGTTCCAGCGCGTGCTCACGTCACACAGCAGCCGGTGAGCTGGCAATTGTAAGTGCTGCTGCAGCTTCAACAGGCCGGCTGAAGCTGTAGATGACTTACGGAAATGTGCACACACGCGGCGCACCTTGGTCAAGAGATCATGCAAATTGGGGTAGGTTTTTAGAAATCGCTGAACCACTAAATTAAATACATGCGCTAGGCATGGTACATGTGTGAGCTTGCCGAGCTCCAAAGCCGCCACCAAGTTACGCCCATTATCACACACAACCATGCCTGGTTGCAGGTTGAGTGGCGAGAGCCATTGCTCGGTCTGGTGACTAATCCCCTGCAACAGCTCTGAGGCCGTGTGCTGTTTGTCCCCAAGGCAGATCAGCTTCAGCACGGCCTGTTGACGCTTCCCCACTGCAGTGCTACACTGCTTCCAGCTACCGGCTGATGGGTGAGTGGCTCTGCGCGCAGAGAATTCGGAGGTGGAAACGGAGGAGGAGGAGCCAATAACGTAGGAAACCCTGATGGAGGTAGGGCCCGCAATCCTCGGCGTGGGTAGCACCTGTGCCATCCCAGGGTCCGAGTCGCTCCCAGCCTCCACGACATTCACCCAGTGTGCCGTCAGGGAAATGTAGCGTCCCTGGCCACAAGCACTTGTCCATGTGTCAGTCGTTAAGTGGACCTTCCCAGTAACTGCGTTGGTCAGGGCACGGGTGATGTTACGGGACACATGGTGGTGTAAGGTGGGGACGGCACACCGGGAAAAGTAGTGGCGGCTGGGGACTGCGTACCGAGGGACAGCTGCTGCCATCAGGCTGCGGAAGGACTCAGTCTCCACAAGCCTAAATGGCAGCATTTCGATGGCCAGTAATTTGGAAAGGTGTGAGGTTAGTGCTATGGCCTGTGGGTGGGTGGCTGGGTATTTTCGCTTGCGCTCAAATGCCTGGGGTAACGACATTTGGACGCTGTGCTGGGACAGGGAAGTGGATGTGGTCGCTGATGGTGCTTCAGATGGTACAGGTGCAGGGCGGGAGGTATGCGGGCCTGCGCCTTCGACAGGCGATTGGCCGGCACCGAAAACAGGGGAAGAGGAGGCAGTGGTGTGGCCTGCAGACACAGATTGGCGATCCGGGCGTTCCTCCCACTTATTACGGTGCTTGGATGCCATGTGTCGGATCATGCTGGTGGTGGTGAGGTTTCTAGTGTTCATGCCTCGGCTCATTCTGGTGTTGCACAGGTTGCAAACTACAATTCTTTTGTCGTCCGCACTTTCCTTCAAAAAACGCCATACCGCGGAACACCTACCCCTTGGCAAGGGAGATTTACGCAAGGGGGTGCTCCGTGGAACATTTGCGGGCCGGTTTGGTGCGGTCCGCCTTCTTTCTGTAGCCACACCACTGCCTCTTCCAGCCTGTTGCGGTGCTGCAGATGGCTCACCCTCAGGACTGCTGTCATCGCTCGGCTCTACACCTTCCCAGGTGGGGTCAGTCACCTCATCGTCCACCAAGTCCTCCTCCACTTCCTCACTCTGATCATCCTCCTCATGTCTTGATCCCACCACATACTCAGTCATTGACAACTGTATATCATCCTCCTCATCAAGGTCTTGAGACAGTAATAGTGGTTGATTTAATGGCAACTGTGTCTCATCATCATCATCATCCACTTCCTTTGACCTTAAATGCCGTTCACCTCTGTCATCTTCTTGTGATTGGGTACCCTCTAGAGGTTGTGAATCAGGGCACAAGATGTCATGTTCCTCTGCAAGCGTGCTTGGAGAGAGGTTCAAATTAAGGATTGGTGATGAGACGAGCTCCTCACTATATCCCAGTGTGGGATCACTTCTTTGACCAGATCCTCTATGGTGGGAGGAAGGATGATCAGGGTGAGGATTATGTTGACCAGACTCTTGGCTACTGAGAGTGGACTTGGTGGAAGACAGGGTGGTGCTTAACCGACTGGAAGCAGTATCAGCTGAAATCCAACCGACCACCTGTTCGCAGTGGTCGGACCTCGAGAGTGATGTCCTGCGACGCCCTGTAAACTGAGACATGAAGCTAGGTATGGTGGATGTCTTTCTTTCTTGTGCTCTGGCACCAGGCACAGTTTCTACGCGTCCTGACCCGCGCCCTGAACTATCAGGATCACGTCCACTTCCCCGTCCCTTTTTACCCGCCTTCTTCATATTACACGGAATATGTGCTGCAAATCTGCAACTTTGCACAGTAAACAGAATGTTCTTCTTAACTGCGGCTCGGCACAGTGAATGGAATATGTGACTTTGATATTTTACAGTTTGAACAGTTAACAGAATGTTCTCCTAATATGCAACTTTGCACAGTAAACAGAATGTTCTTCTTAACTGCGGCTCGGCACAGTGAATGGAATATGTGACTTTGATATTTTACAGTTTGAACACTTAACAGAATGTTCTCCTAATATGCAACTTTGCACAGTAAACAGAATGTTCTTCTTAACTGCGGCTCGGCACAGTGAATGGAATATGTGACTTTGATATTTTACAGTTTGCACAGTTAACAGAATGTTCTCCTAATATGCAACTTTGCACAGTAAACAGAATGTTCTTCTTAACTGCGGCTACGCACAGTGAATGGAATATGTGACTTTGATATTTTACAGTTTGAACACTTAACAGAATGTTCTCCTAATATGCAACTTTGCACAGTAAACAGAATGTTCTTCTTAACTGCGGCTACGCACAGTGAATGGAATATGTGACTTTGATATTTTACAGTTTGAACACTTAACAGAATGTTCTCCTAATATGCAACTTTGCACAGTAAACAGAATGTTCTTCTTAACTGCGGCTCGGCACAGTGAATGGAATATGTGACTTTGATATTTTACAGTTTGAACACTTAACAGAATGTTCTCCTAATATGCAACTTTGCACAGTAAACAGAATGTTCTTCTTAACTGCGGCTACGCACAGTGAATGGAATATGTGACTTTGATATTTTACAGTTTGAACACTTAACAGAATGTTCTCCTAATCTGAAACTTTGCACACGAAAAAGAATGTGCTGCTAATCTGCAACTTTGCACACTGAACAGAATGTGCTCTAATCTGCAACTTTGCACACTAAAAAGAATGTGCTGCTAATCTGCAACTTTGCACACTGAACAGAATGTGCTCTAATCTGCAACTTTGCACACTAAACAGAATGTGCTGCTAATCTGCGGCTAGGCACAGTGAACAGAATATGTGAAGTTTTTTTTTTTATATCTCTGCCCCCCCAAACAAAATAAACTGCTGCCCCCACACACAGTAGTCCTAGAAAGGACTTTTGGGTCTTTTTTTTTTTTTAAATCGCTTTTCTTCTCCCTACACTGACTTTCCCTTCCTATCCTCATCTCTCCCTGGCTAAGACTGAGCCGAACTCGCTGGTCAGGTGCTATACAGCACCCGATCACGGGTTCTGGCCAGCCAATCAGTGTAATGCCAGCAGCCAACATGGCTGCTGGCATTACACTGATGTCAGAGCCTCCCTGCACGTTTATTGGCTGCGCAGCAGCCGCGAAACGTGCGGGGAGGAGACCCGAACATGGCGGGCGAGCACATGCGGTACTCGTACGAGTACCGCCATGTGCCGAGCAGAGCGATGCTCGAGCCGAACCGAGCTTCGGCCGAGCATGCTCGCTCATCACTAGTAGAGAGCTGGTATGGTTCGGGAGATTTATAGATGACCTACTGTTTATTTGGCAGGGTCCTCGTGATAGGATACAGGATTTTATCTTGTATCTCAATGACAATGATCTGAATTTAGTCTTTACCTCGGAGGTGACCGTGGACTCCATTAATTTTCTAGACTTGCAATTGGAGGGAGATACTGATACTGATACAGAAGATCATACTATCTCGGGGATACCTGTGGGTCAGTTCCTACGCTTACGTCAAATTTGTTCTTCAGATTATACTTTTGAGAGACGTGCTGGGGAGCTGTACCACAGGTTTAGACAAAGAGGGTATCCGACATGGATGTTGGACAAGGCACTTAAGCGAGCCAGAAGTGAAAATAGAACTGACTTAATGAAGTATAGGAATACTCGAGTAACATCTGGCTCACAACTTGCAAATGAAAACATTAAGGAAACAAATAAACAAATTGTTTTCTCAACCACATACAGCGTTGAATTTAATGAAATTAAAAAGATAGTGAAGAAACACTTACCAACTCTGTATGGAGATGTTGGATTTCATAATGCTTTGTCTAGTGGTGTTAAATTTGTCCCTCGAAAGGCTCCTACTATCTCCAGTCATGTATCCTCTAGTTTGTTTAGATCTAGTGACAAGGAGCAGAGCTGGTTACAAGTTTTTGGCACCTACAAGTGTGGGAGGTCTAGGTGTGGTTGCTGTAGACTTATTGGGACAGCTAAAACTTTTACCTCTACTGTCACTGGAAAGAATTATGACATTAAGGGATACACTAATTGCATCACTAGAGGGGTCATTTACCTCATTACGTGTTTAACTTGCAATATTCAATACGTGGGTAAAACCACTAGAACAATGAGGGAAAGGATGAATGAGCACCTTAGTGATGTAAGGAGTGGAGTATTTCGTTCAGGTGTATCCTCCCATTTCCAAATGGGGAATTGTAAAGATTCAAGTTTCATGGTCCAGGGCATAGAGCGAGTTGCTCTAGGAATACGTAAAGGCTGTTTGGATGATAAATTATCTAAAAGAGAAGTGTTCTGGATATTTACACTAGGAACTAGATATCCAAATGGCCTTAATAGGGAATATGATGTAACTTGTTACTTTTGAATAGATGTTATAGTTGGACTGAATGAGATGAAACCTTCTCTGGGGTGTGAGGTAACATGCTCCCCTTATTTATAGGTGTGGTAGGTTCGGCTTATCCCCAGTGAGTTTTCTCGCACGGTCCCACTGTTCATTTTACCTACAATTGGTGAATCTACTGTTGAGTATAATATAAAGTATTCAAGTTCTGTGTTAACTTAAGGGTGATCGCTTCTTTTCAATTGCCTTTAATTGGATTGTCTTTTTCCTTAATATGGTGTACATCCATGGAATTATTAATATTATAAATATATTCTACAGTAATTTAGTAAGATCTGCTTGCTGACCGAATGTATTTTTTATAATTTTTATTGTTTATTATTTTCTTAAAGAAATGTTGATATTAGACATTTTTAAAAAATGCAGGGTTAAACCCGATTGATGTATTTGTGATCACTTGAGTGGAAGATTCCGTTTATTTGACATTTATGACATTATAAAAGTATTATAACAACTAACATTCATAACCTTCACCTTGATCCTCAATTTGAATGAGTTTCAGATGTTTGGCGAGCTGATTGTATTGTCCACCGATATTGTATAGCATAACGTGGAGAATGGCACTTGAATTCTGTTGAACTTCTCAACTTGATTGATCGGGGTGAAAAGGAATGTAAGTGGTTAATTCATTAATGGAATCTCGTGACGTAAGTTTAACCTGATTGGGTTATGATCATTTAAATCCATCAACGGACGAAACCTAATCTTAAGATCATGAGTAAGCGTGTTTGACGCGAAACATGTTGATCGTGGATAGGCAGCGATGCGTATACCTGACTGGTTTATGAGGGTTATCGTTTAGTCTCTCCTCCATTTGTATTACACCAACAAGAAGTTGTCAAGGTATTTGTCCTTTTACATATTTTTCTACAATAAAAGACTTTCTTGCTTTTAACAAGAGTGCTGTTTATCTTATAGCGACTGTCTGTTGTGTTTGAATCATACACTACTGTCTCAATTAACCCCTTCAATGCCACCACTTCAAATTTTAATTAAAAAAACTCCATAGTCAGAAATTACCACATAGAAGGCACTATCTATGGCATCTCCAATTCCAGACCTTGTTCTCCTATAGAGGAGATGGGATAGTTTTAGAATGTCTAATGGCAGGTATAAGGATCCTGTCCATACACCTAGGAGTCTAGGGCATGCCTTATGGCCACATACCCAATAAGTGCCATTCAGAGTAAGGAAGAAAGAGTGCTGGCAGTCAATCCATGTCCAGGTACTCCAGACATCAGAATATGCTGTTACAAAATACATATTGGGATCGCACTTGAGTGTGACGTGACACTCATTGTTACCTACAAAGACTCTTCCGGTCATGATATCCCTCTCTAGATATATATTCTCTGTGTGGGGTACCACATGGGGATAGTAAAATCTGGGGAATTGGGCTTTAAAGGAGATACATAGTTAAAGGGGTGGGGATAACCTTGCCCTGGGACAGTGTAATGTTTACTGGAGGAAGCTATAGCCATGCGGAATTTCTTGTCCTCGGGGATACCTGTACCCATACTTAATCTTATAGTATCGCAAATTCCTGTGACATTCAGAGCTAAGGGGATAAAGGGAACTCAATGTTCTGATGTAAGGGGCATGTGAACGCATACATAACAATCATCCTGATCTAATAGATTTGCATAATTAAGAACCAAACGTACATAAGTATTGTATTTTACCACTTCTACCTTTACCCCTATAAAAAGGGCAATACACCAATGAAATATAATTGTAAAGAAAAATAAGGCAGAGAAAAAATATTAAGCACTATTTGCCAAGAGTTATAGGAACCACCTGATAAGAAAGAGGAGAATACCAAATATGCCAGCAGATCCCAATATCAGGGCTGTTTTGGTGCCAGTAAGAGGTGGTCTACCAGCCAACCTATCCCTCAGTTCTAGGCAGACCCACAACTCTTTCACCTCAAACCAAAATCAGTGAAAAATGGCACTTTCCACTTGGTGAAAAATAACATAAACAAAATTAATACATAAATAATTAAACAAATAAATATATTAGGTGACAGACAGCTGACTGGGAGCCTGATGTGAGCTCTGTAATTAAGGCAGACTTGATAGACAACAGATTACATTGAGAAGTTGCTTGAGGGCTAAGGCAAGACATTACACTGCATCAGCTGTGTACTGTAGAGAGTAAAAACACACACACACAGTAGTTGAGTAATGTCCAGCAAATGCACAAGGGGGAGTGGGTAAGGTGGAGCAGTGCAGGGATATGGGAGTAAAGTGGTAGTTCAAAAACTGACTGCAGAAATCATTGATGCATTGTGTGCAATAAATGATGAACCCTCGCCTCCCGGGGTGGATGCAGTTCATCAAGGTCCCACCAATCACACCACGCCAGTCCCCCACTAGCATACACATCTGCCACATTGAAGGTTGTACATTATTTTTTTTTTATCACTTGACATCATCATGAATATGTGCCAGTGTCACTTAAGAAGGAAGTTAGTGTTGTGGGCAAAGGACAAATGCACTCTGCATGCTAACAAATTTTTCAAGGTATATGTTGCTGTAGGACTCACAACCTTGACTTTCAGCTACTTATTTTTCACTACAGCCCTCACTGCACCATAGGAAACATAGGCAAAAATGTGTTTGAATAGGAGAAAAATGTGTTGGATTTGGAGAAAAATGCGTTGAATAGGAGAAAATATATTAGACTAGGAGAAAAATATGTTAGAATAGGAAAAAAATTGCTGGAATAGGCAATAAGGAGGAACATTTCGCATTGGAGAAAAGGAGAAAACATTCACGAAAAAAGAGAAAAATTGTCTGTTTTTCACGAAAAACTCATGTTGGAAATGTTCTCACTTTTCTCCCACCCCTAGTAGTATGTCCACAAATGGACTGATACATGTGATGCAGGATAGCAAGATAGGGGATACTGAGGGAGATGAAGGGTTAATATACAAAGTGGCCACTTACAAGAGCACACACAATGATGACAGCAACACAGGCAGGTCAACAGATGAATGAAAAAAACAATAACAATGTCTGCTTACTAGACCTCCGGGCAAGTTATGTCCATCAAAGTCAAAGTTTCATCATCCTCGTTACCGTTGAATTCTCCCAGTGGTGACTCTAGGAATTCTATTTAGGGGGGAGCACGCACGGGGCCAGAGGAAAAAATGGGGGGCCCATTTAATGAGCAATGTCAACATCCTACACCTAAAATAATGACATTCACTCCATTTGGTATGTGTGTACACACATTATATCAATGGAAAACATTGGTAGACTGGTAAATTACTGATTTTGTTTTCCTAGCAAGTGTTAAAGCTCTAGCACAATGCATCTCATCACTGGTCCATTTGTATTCCTGTCTTAATCAGTTTCAGATACGTCACTTTGCATTTTCACATCTAATGGAAACAGATAAACTGATTGAGATATTATTTTCAATTCTATTAATATATAACTGAACTGGCAATGACATGATAGAGCCATAGCTTACAACATTACTTATCTGAAAAACTAGAAGCTGTGCTACTCTTGTGAATGGTACATACTATAGTTAATTTACCATTAGCATTTTAGAAAATATATATAACACTAATCCAGCTTACTTGTATGAACACATTTCTTGCATCTAGACGGTGTTGCTATAAAGGTACCATGAGGGAGTTTTGAGCAGAATAAATTAGACTTTTACCTTACCAAGATTAAAAGCTGTTTCACACGGCAAATATTCATTACAGTTTGAAATATTCAGACCCTAGGATTAGTGGAAATGTTTTTAAACAATACACAATTAATATGCCATCACTAGAGCAATACAGAGTTATGTGCCACCACCAGAGCAATACAGAGTTATTTGTCACCAACAATGCAAAAGAGAGTTCCATGTCACCACTAGCACAGCAATACAGAGTTCTATGCCACCACCAGAGCAATAAAGAGTTATATATGCCACCACCAGAGCAATATAGAGTTATATGTTACCACCAGAGCAATACAGATATATGCCACCACCAGAGCAATACGGTTATATGTAAGCACTGCAATACAGAGTTAGATGCCACCACTAGAGTAATACAGAGTTAGATGCTACCATTAGAGCAATACAGAGTTATATGCTATCACAAGAGCAATACAGTTAGATGTCACCACCAGAGCAATACAGAATTATATGCCACCAGCACAGCAATGCAGTTATATGCCACCACCAGAGCAATAAAGAATTATATGACACCAGCATAGCAATACATAGTTATATGCCACCACCAGAGCACTATAGTTATGTTACCAACACAGCAATACAGAGTTAGATGCCACCACCAGAGCAGTACAGTTATATATGTCACCATAAGAGCAATACAGAGCTTTATGCTACCACTAGAGCAATACAGAATTATATGCCACCAGCAGAGAAATAATCCATTATATGCTATCACCACTTCTTTGAAGATCCCTGCACTATTGAGGAGGGAAGGTCAACCCCATGGCCCCTGTGTTGCATATTGTATGTAAGAGAAAAACGATTATATTCTTAACCCCTTAAAGACCACAGGGTGTGGGGGTGGGGCACTCTGGAGGACCAGGGCACATTTGTTTTTTTTATTTATTTTGCAGATACGTGATCCGTGATCACAGCGTGGTGTGCAGCCATGCTGTGGTCTACAACTTTGTGATGTACCAGGAATGTCATCAGTTCTTAACGTCTGGATAGGTGAGACGGTTCTGCCACTTAAGGGGTTAATAAAAGAGCATTGGGAAGCCTATCCCTAACACTCCTAAGTGGCCTCACAAACATTAAAATTAACTTAATTTTATAATTATTGCTCCTGGTCATCTAAATTTAGCTGGTTTCCTTTTCCCTTTTCTTCATTTAATCCTTCCACACAATTCAATACTGCTGAAGGAAAATTTGAAGGAAAAGCATGAGCCAAGAATGCTGGTGGGACATAACACTCTGGCACTCAAAGGGTTAAGCAGCTGAAGTTACCAGATTAGAAGAATTTGACACTTCCTGTTAACATAACAATAGATGAAGATTGGTGTTAACCACACTCCATATAACCTCAAACTCTGTAGCTTCATCTGCTGGCACACACACATTTCTCTTTTCCTGAATGTTTTGCAGCTAGACTGGGACAGAATGTAGCATCAGATCTACCAATGCAGTGCCTCCACTTCAGGGTAGCCAATAAAGAACCAATATCCCTACCATGATCAATATAAATACAGCCTGACATTTTAGATCAGTGTTTCTCAACCAGGGTACCATGGCACTTTGGTGTGCTACTTACAGTGATACATTTTGCCTATGAAGACTGACGTAAATGTAAATGTAGAGTTACAACTGAACATATATGCAAATTGTTATGAACAGTAAGTTTTGCTTATTCTGATTGTGAGATCTAAGTATAACTATATACTTATGCATTTGTAAACCTTCATAAAATATTAGCTGTGCCCCAAAAATTCCAGGCTAAGTATTAGGGGTACATTGAGCAAAAAAAGATTTAAAAACCACTGCACTGGATTAAAGTAACTGAATGAAACATTAGAAGCTCATAAGAACCTTATGGGTATCAGCAATACTATTCGACTAGAGCTCATGTGACTAGGACATTAACCATGTGTAAAGTTAAGTCAGGGACTCTCAACTAGGAACAGAAATGTGCAGGCTCTCTAGAAATGGTGTCCTACACAGGGGGCAGTCTCTTTTAGCTCACTAGTGCCTTTCACAGAGAGAAAATATCCTAAAGCACATCATACTGGTCCTGCCAAAACAACTGTCCAGCTATGAAGTGCCAGGCAATTCCTCTCTCTGAACAAGAGAAGCAACCAACCGCAGACGTATGCTTCGGCCTTGTTGGGCCTCATCAGCAAGATGTAACTGATCTTTGTAGGCACAGTGAGCAAGGGGTCAACTGCTGGATTCCCCAATTACCTTTGGGGTGACCAGTTCTCAATGATAATTTGCATATGTAAAGTTGAAGTCAGAGATGCTCAACTAGGAACAAGCCTGCAATAGAAATTTTCAGGCTCTCTAAGAGTGGTGTCCTACATAGGGTGTCTCTTTTATCCTACTACTGACTTTCACAGAGAGGAAATTTCCTAAATGACATCATACTGGTCCTACCAAAACAGCAGTCCATCCACGAAGTGCCAGACAATTTCTCTCATGAGAAGCAGCCAACACCGGACATATGTTTCTGCCTTGCCCTCTCTTATTAAGAAATGAATTGCCTGGCACTTCGTGGCTGGACTGTATGATGTGCTTTAGGATATTTCCTCTCTGAAAGGCACTAGTGGCATAAAAGAGACTGCACCCTGGGTAGGATACCACTCCTAGAGAGCCTGCAAATTTCTATTGCAGGCTCGTTCCAAGTTGAGCGTCCCTGACTGCCTCTTTACAGGACATTAACCATGACAAGATCAGAAGAGAAATGCAGAAAAAATTAAAGATCAGAACATGGGCAACAGAACTAGCAGGGGCCTGCCCAGTTCTACATCTCATATGAAAGAGACCATAAATTCATAATTCAGTCACTATGAATATGTATTTGCTATAGTTCAGTTGGTTTGCCAGCTTTTGTTTTGATACATATGGCCCATGCTTCTAAGCATAATCAAGTGAACGTGTGAGTCATATTTGTCATTACAAATGTGAAGGATTGAAGAGCAGGTTGTAATTTCCTTATCATCAAAACAAATGCTGCTTCTTCAAAGCATGTACATGGAAATAATTATACACAGCTTGCAAATGTGCAATGTATGTTAATTTATAGTTTGCATCTGCAAAGATCTCAGAATGTGATTATGCCTCCACATTAACCCTTTGAGTGCCAGATAGGTATCCAATGCAATGTTTTGGAACTCAAAGGGTTAAAATTAAATATATTTAAAGGGATAGTAATGTTTCACAATAAAAGCAGCTCCAATTAATCTTCATAGTATTTGGGGCTCACTATTGAAATGTTGAATGACGCATCGCGTGTCTTAAAATGTTGCCTTTATTTGGTCACCTGCTTGTGAATGACACATTCACAATGTCGCATGTCAAACAGTCAGACATTAAATATGTTGCCTTGCACAACATGTCTCCTTCTATATGTCGTCTGCGTCAAAATGTCAGTCAAAGGAAGCAAAAAGGGATGCATTAGGGATGAAAAAGGGACGCATTAAGGATGCAATAAGGGTGCATTAAGAGCGCAATAAGCGTGCAATAAGGATGCATTTAATAGATAACATAAAATCTATATTGAAAAAATTAACCTTTACAAATAATGTATAAAAACTAGTTAAGTTATGAAGTTAGTAGCAATCTTTACTGGAGTTGCGCCGCGCGAGTAAGCATTTTAACCTGCTGCTGTGTCTGACAATACAGGTCGGCATCTGCATATAAGTAACTCCTGCGCGGGAAGAGATGATCAGAGGTAGAGCAGAGGTTGAGGCAGCAGCATGGCAGCAAGTGAGTGGGACTTGGAGGCTGATCAAGGGATAATTAAAAGCAAAAAATCTCATTTTGCATGTAATAAACAACTTCAGCAATTCAGCTATTATGGTTTAACCCTTTTTACTGGCAATCAAAGGGTTAATGTGTTTCCTGTTAATGTTATTAAAGGAGAGACAAGGACCGGGTGTCTGACTGATTTACTTTTGCATAGCACCTTGACGCTTAGATTCAAACAGGATACATATGAAATGGCACTGGAGGGTTAATTTGGCCCTCAATGGGTTCATGTTTCCTGTCATTAAAGACAAATGAGAGGATCGAGAAGGGCTGACTGACTCGCTTCCATCAGCACGGAGCCCTTCTCTCTCCTCTTATCTGTCTTTAATGGCAGGAAACAGTAACCCTTTGAGGGCCAGATTAACCCTTCTGTTCCATATTATTTGAAGTCTGTCTCTAAGTGGTGGTGGTCACTCTATTTGGTGCCAAGTCACCTTATACAGTGGGGCAAAAAAGTATTTAGTCAGCCACCAACTGTGCAAGTTCTCCCACTTAAGAAGATGAGAGAGGCCTGTAATTTTCATCATAGGTACACTTCAACTATGAGAGACAGAATGAGACAAAAAAATCCATAAAATCACATTGTCTGATTTTTAAAGAATTTATTTGCAAATTATGGTGGAAAATAAGTATTTGGTCAATAACAAAAGTTCATATCAGTACTTTGTTATATACCCTTTGTTGGCAATGACAGAGGTCAAACGTTTTCTGTAAGTCTTCACAAGGTTTTCACACACTGTTGCTGGTATTTTGGACCATTTCTCCCTGCAGATCTCTAGAGCAGTGATGTTTTGGGGCTGACGCTGGGCAACACGGACTTCCCTCCAAAGGTTTTCTATGGGGTTGAGATCTGGAGACTGGCTAGGCCACTCCAGGACCCTGAAATGCTTCTTATGAAGCCACTCCTTCGTTGCCCGGGCGGTGTGTTTGGGATCATTGTCATGCTGAAAGACCCAGCTACTTTTCATCTTCAAAGTCCTTGCTGATGGAAGGAGGTGTTCACTCAAAATCTCACGATACATGGCCCCATTCATTCTTTCCTTTACACGGATCAGTCGTCCTGGTCCCTTTTCAGAAAAACAGCCCCAAAGCATGATGTTTCCACCCCCATGCTTCACCGTAGGTATGGTGTTCTTTGGATGCGACTCAGCATTCTTTCTCCTCCAAACACGACGAGTTGAGTTTTTACCAAAAAAGTTCTACTTTGGTTTCATCTGACCATATGACATTCACCCAATCCTCTTCTGGATCATCCTAATGCTCTCTAGCAAACTTCAGACGGGCCCAGACATGTACTGGCTTAAGCAGGGGGACACGTCTGGCACTGCATGATTTGAGTCCCTGGCGGCGTAGTGTGTTACTGATGGTAGCCTTTGTTACTTTGGTCCCAGCTCTCTGCAGGTCATTCACTAGGTCCCCCGTGTGGTTCTGGGATTTTTGCTCACCGTTCTTGTGATCATTTTGACACCACGGGGTGAGATCTTGCGTGGAGCCCCAGATCGAGGGAGATTATCAGTGGTCTTGTATGTCTTCCATTTACGAATAATTGCTCCCACAGTTGATTTCTTCACACCAAGCTGCTTGCCTATTGCAGATTCAGTCTTCCCAGCCTGGTGCAGGTCTACAATTTTGTTTCTGGTGTCCTTCGACAGCTCTTTGGTCTTGGCCATAGTGGAGTTTGGAGTATGATTGTTTGAGGTTGTGGACAGGTGTCTTTTATACTGATAACAAGTTCAAACAGGTACCATTAATACAGGTAACGAGTGGAGGACAGATGAGACTCTTAAAGAAGAAGTTACAGGTCTGTGAGAGCCAGAAATTTTGCATGTTTGTAGGTGACCAAATACTTATTTTACAGAGGAATTTACCAATTAATTCATTAGAAATCCTACAATGTGATTTCCTGTATTCTTTCCCCCCATTCTGTCTCTCATAGTTGAAGTGTACCTATGATGAAAATTACAGGTCTCTCTCATCTTTTTAAGTGGGAGAACTTGCACAATTGGTGGCTGACTAAATACTTTTTTGCCCCACTGTATAATTGCTTTCCTTTTGGCAATACCTTTTTACAAAATGTGCAGCCTCTAGTGATGAATTATTCTCAACAACAAAAAATAACTGTATTTGGACTTTAAAATTGGATAAAAGCAGAATGTTCTGTCATTCACCCATACAGATTATTTTTAGTTACAGCACCCCCAGATTATCCTTCTATCCTCTTCTGAACTCTAGAGGTGTAATCCTTTTTTTTTCAAGATCATAGAAAAAAATGACTTAAGGAATTGTTTTAAAATATCTAATATTTGTTTATTGTGCTCTTTACAGATCTAAATAGCTATTGTACATCATACAGTCTTACATGATTCTTCTTATAGCAAAATCTTTATACATGTTCTTTATCCTCTCGTGAGTCTTGACTAAGTAAGGGATCGATAAAGTGAGAGACAAAGGCAGAGACTGCTGGGATAAAGAGACATCTGTATAGGTTGCTTTATAGATTGTCCCTTCTCACTGCTGCATAATGCAGAACACCATGTGGCGATGAAGGTTTACTGTTTAATTTATTTTATGGGATTTTGCTCCTTTCTTACTTATTAGAAATTTGAAGCAATAGTGCCAGCCTGTAATTAAAAACCAGTGCTCGCACCTCACCCCCAAGTGCACTGATGTATAGCATCAAGTGGATCACTGCTCTGTATTTGCAAGCTCTGTAACATATCTTGTTTTGCTCTCAGGATCACTATTGACGCTCCCTATTAATTGTAAGCTCTACAGTATCACTAGATCCCTTTTAATAGTAATCTCTGTGGTATCAGTAGTGTAGCTTTCATTTAATTGTAAGCTCTGTGGTATTACCAGTGTAGCTAATCTTGGCAAGCCAGCTATGTGGTATCAGTAGTGTAGCCCCACTGCTATTGTAAGCTCTGTTGAATAACTTGTGTAGCAACATTTCCATTATAGGCCCTACTGAACATTTTTAATATATTTAACCCCTTGATGCCAGGGAGATGCCCAATGCAATGATTTGCAGTGCACTGGTTACCTCTCTGACATCTAAGGGGATCCAGCATTCATTTTTTTGTCTTTTATTAAATTGGTACTAAAATCATTAACCACAACAGTAATGGTCAGACCAAGAGGTTTGCTCTGGTGATGAGGGCAAGCTCAGGGGCATCAATTTGGGATCCTGCCTAGGGTCATGTGGTGACTTAATCCAGCTCTGGGCTCCGTGTGAGATGAAGAAAGCCCAGGAGGCACCTGTTTGTCACGTCACGTGGATCACCACATCCAGATCCCTTGTTTCTCGCAATAGTTTAATGTGAGCAGCATTTTGGAACACCAGATGTTGGGACTCAGATGGCCTCCAGGTCTTTATGTAAGGTAAAACTTCAGGCTTCACCCATTATCACATAGTAGACCTTGCCACATTCAACACAGATGTCAAATAGGGTGACTGGATTCACAGCTCTATTTTCTGTCCCTGTTTATTGTCTGTATATACATCAGGTAAGTCTCCAGACGTTCAAAAGACTCACATGGTGATATCAAAGTGCCACCCAACTTATGAGTCTTGCAACACTTAGCCTTTTTTCAGGGCCCCCTTGAAGAGAAAATCATTGTTTCTGAATTTAATAAATCTCTCCAGTAACTAGAACATTTTAAGAACCTTTTATGGGGTAGTTTTTAATACTGTGATTTCTGGAATGTTTAAATTGTAATATGATGTAAACTTATTGTTCTTGCACATATTTATATGCAATTTTTGTATGTCTTTGTATGTCTTTATCCACTTATACCATTTGTGCATGTAATGTCATAGTGTGGCCACCACAACATGGCTGTAGCTGCAGTGACGGCCATCAGAACAATGTGGTGGCTTCCCAGGGCTTGTGTTTGGCTAGCTTGAACCCTACACACACAAGTATTTTTTAGACTTTTTATAAGCCTGATGGTGTGCTGCCTAACCATTATGTGTAAAGACAGGGGAAAGAAAAAGGAAAAAAAAGGGTTACCAACTGCAATTAATGTGACAGATGTGTATGGTGGTGGTGGACTGGTGTGGTGTGATTGATGCATATATCTATATGTATATTGATAGATAGATAGATAGATAGATAGATAGATAGATAGATAGATAACCAGCATCTCTCCTAGGTTTTTGGATTCTGCAAGGAATCTGTTAACAAAGAAATGTAGCATGTGGGGAAAGCAGGGCTCATTCACATATCACCTATTCACAATGCAGCTATTGTGTTGGAGCCATTATCAGCAGACACAAAACGATTCACTTTAGAAATGTTGCACCCTAGTTGACGCCCATCCAAAATTGCATTGAAAATGTTGCGCAGATCAAACGGGCGAGATCAGAATATTGCTCTAATCAAAAGGATACCCACAAAGCCAGCTTTTAAAGAGTGGGGTAAAAGCCATTCCTCTATCACCTGCTCTACTTTACTTAAAGGGATAGTAATACTTCGTTTTAACTTTATTTTATTTTGTAGGCATTAAAAAAACATGAAGAATGATATAAGTCTTATCTCTCAAAACTTTATGGTTTTTGAGATATTCACAAGCAAAGTTTCCCCTCCCGCCCCTTTTACCTAGTGTAAGCCATCTCTTCTCAGATGTGACTCTGGTTGTATGACCAGACAGATAACAGAAGGGGACAATTTTCTTTGTATGAAGACAATGAAAGCCCTTCCCCCCTTGACAAGTTTTTCAGCTTTTTCCCTTATCTTAATTGAAGATTGTCCCTCTCTGCAGTCTGACCTGGTTGAACAGGGGGGAGATACTTTGTTTGTGAATATCTCATAAACCATAAAGGTTTGAGAGATAAGACTTATATCATTCTTCATGTTTTTTTAATGCCTACAAAATAAAATAAAATTAAAACGAAGTATTACTATCCCTTTAATACATCTAGGACTTTGGTAGCACTGTCTCTCAAAACTCTGCATGCACAAGGTAGCATGCCGATGGTATGGGCTATCCAGTTGCTGCCTTTTAAATATACTTGTAGAACCAGAGGTAAGATTAACAACTGTCATCTGATAATGTAAGCTGGTGTTACCCACTGGTGGTGGGAGAGTAACCCATTGAGCAGTCACAGTCATTTAGTCTGTGCTCTGCCCCCTTGTCCACATATCTGTTGTCAGGTGGATTTTCTTGCTGCACAAGCTTTGCAGGCCTTTGCCCACCACACTAACCACCTACTTGTACAATTCTGGCACAGCCATCTTGGAAAATAAATTCAACTTGGAATATGCCAGAAAGGAGCCGCACATGACATCAGTTCTCCAAATACTCAGTTTTTAACAAAGGAATACTGCAACTTGTCCACTGCCAACATCTTGGCAACCATTTCCTGCTCAAAAATGTGCTGCTTTCTCTTCCTCTTACAAACACAGAATGGCATTCTGCAGGAACCTGACACTCCTTTTATACTATATCTCCAGGAAAAGAAGGGAAACTTGCTAATATTGGAAAGAAATTCAGTCTTCCAATTGATTTCAATGCAATGATATAGACGATAAAATCAGAAAAATTGTACTTTTTGCAAAAAATTTACCACTAGACAGAAAGTGTTATTTTCCTTGTTTATCTTTTGATGTAAAAACTTTTGCATATCCCCTATCCTACTTAACACTAGTGTGCGGCTGTGTAGGGATTGGACTTGGAAGCGGTGATGATACCGATGATGACTGATAAGACCCTTTTGTATTTTTTTGGCATCCTTACTTGTCCAGATTCAGAATTCCAATTGATTTCTCAGATCATTTATAAACAGGCACACTGCTCCTTTTCAGCGGCAGAAGATTTAGCCTTTGCCTTTCTGCTAATTTCCTTGCCATGTCATCATCTGTCATGCTGAACTTCATCTGTATCTAAAGAAGGAGAATGCCAGAGTGATGTATTCTACAGCAACATCATGGTCATCATCATCAATAAAAAGGCCATCCTTAGCATTGCTCTCTGATTCTTCCCCACTACTTTTATATTCATCTGGTGAAAAGCAATGCATTCCGTACCCCTCTGGCACTCAAAAGTTTAAAGTTTAATTTAGATCAGGATTCCTTAACAGTCATTTTTTGAACACAGGGCCAAAGTTATAATCCACTAAGACAGGAATCCTCTGACACACATGTAATGAATTGTACTAAAATGTCCCTGACATTTCATGCAGAAAGCTAAAGATGAACAATTCTGGAGAATAAAAACTGTATTAGATAAAAAAATCCCCAAACTCCCATTGATTTAATTGGGGACTTTTATCTATAGAGCGCTAGCTAGGTCTTCAGTGCAATGCATAGCAACGTCTTTGAGACATCTTTAGCATTCCATCGGTCAAAAAGCCCCATTTAGATGACTAAGAATTTGTATTTCCCTCCTGTTGTCATTAGTTTGCTCCATAGGTGCTGATCTTTTACATTCTACATATGGCTTTGAGCACCTTAAAGGGGTAGTAACCGTTTACTATTAAAATAATTATATTATAGGTATATTCTACTGTATAGTGATTCCTCAGTCACCTTCCGTCTGGCAGTAAAATGTCTTGAACTCAAGTTATCAGAAAAACATAATGCTCTGTAATAACTTTTGAAAGATACATCTTCCAGCATTGGTACTAACCTTAGATTACTCAGTATGGACTATCTCTATATCCATAATTAGGGTTTACTGGTCCTTTAATTGGCTCATTCACTGCAAAGACAAATCTCAGCTCCTGCTACATTCCAGTCACCCATATTTTGAACTCAACTTTCTTCTGGCTTTCTCTGCTGATCCCACTGCAGGGAGGTGTTTGATTGTCAGCCAGCTGATGTCAGCATAAGCCAAATATTATTGGCTGACACCCATGTGGGACAGTCATTCACCGTTGATGGCGAGCATAGCAAGCTGCATTGTTCCTCATGTGAAATGTCTGCAGTGGTCCCATGAGCCATACTCATGCTGCAACTTTACTTCATTCCTGCATCATTGGTGTAAAGTTGCAGCTTGAGGTAGCAGTTGTCTGTGTAAAAAGCACTTCAGCCCAACATTCAGCTCAGGATACATACCAAAGTCAGGGACGTGCACAGACATTTTGGGGGGGGGCAGGGGCTCAAATGAAAAAAATTTCATAATTATTTATTCAAAATATATATTTAAAAAAAGAAAAGAATGTATATGTTAGGAGCCTGTAGGCACAGAAATCTGAAGCGCCCCCCCATTGGCCATCTCCACTGAACACCTCCACAATGCTCCTAATCTCCGCATTGCCCCCAATCATTTCCATATTGCCCTTACATTGTCCCCTGTCAGCTCCATCTTCCCCCATCAGCTCCACATTGCCCCCATCAGCTCCATACTGTCCCATCAGCTCCAACTTAACCTTTCATTGCCCCCTTCATCTCCATATTGCCTCCCATCATCTCCATACTGCCATCAGCTCCAACTTACCCTCACATACATTGCCCCATCATCTCTACATTGCCATCATCTCCATCTTGCTCCCCATCAGATCCATATTGCCCCCCAGTATCCGTTTCCTACCTCTTCCCTGGTGGTCCAGCGGCAGGAGAGGTCTGTATGTGACTCCTTTGGCACAGATCTGTAGCTGCTGGAGCTCCCGCGCGGACTTCTCTTCATGCAGAGCACTGGGAGATGTCATCTCCCAGCGCTCTGTAGTACTAAAGAGCCGACAAGGGAGCCCAGCATCTACAGGTCTGTCCTGAAGGAGGCACAGACCTGACTGGGCGGTGGAGGGATTAGTGCGGGCACGAGGGCACTTTGGACAAAAAGGGCAGGTGCTCAAGCCCCCCTTGGTGTCTGTGTGTGCACGTGTCTGCCCAAAGTGTGTGAAAGTGACCTAACGTGTTTGTTCAGACTTGGTTTTCAGTCAGGTCATGCCAGTTCAATGACCTGGTACTTTTTTATATTTCGAATTAGAAATTGTACATTAACCCTTTGTTGCCTTGTATGCTAAAGAAGTCTCTAACGCATTCCTTTACAATGGTTTGGTGACACAGGGCAGCTTTGTCTTTTTATTCATAAAACTGCTATTTTTGTTTTACCTTTTGGAATCCTATAAACGGCCAGTATGTTTGTCCGAAGCAGTCATGAGCAGTAGAGACTGCACAAACTCACAGGCAGTCTCTACGGTGCATGACTGCATCGGTGGCCTTTTATGTGCGGCTATATGTAACGGCAGGATAGGATTCCCTCGCACTTTCAATGTCACAGGACTCGCTGCTTACAGATTACGTTCAGCCTAAATTATTACCTGTCACAGCTATTAAACACTGCCAAGAGGGAGAAGGTGGGGAACACTTGGTTCTCCAGCTGTTTTGTGACTACAACTCCCAGCCTTCTCAGCTACTGCAAGGCCGACTGATGATGCTTGAATTTGTAATCCAACAAACGACTGAGAGCTACATGTTACTGGTAAAAAAAAACAGAAAGGGAGAAAGCTCACAGCGCTAAACTCATCATAAGATATCCTTAATATAAATATAAATGAAATAAAAGTATACAGATGAAAAATATAGATAGCAGCAAAGAATAAGAGGGCTCTCCAGTCCCCCTGACACTAGGACCAAACCCAAAAGTGAAAACACATACAAACAAACCTGCGGTGCTCTATATACTATGACTAAATTATGCCCTGCAATGGGCATATATAATAATTCATAATAAATCTCAGTGAAATAAGTGAGAGTTTAGTTCCACAGATTGGCCAATCCATGTGCAAGCTTACCACCAATGCCAAGGTATCTCACTTTATGGTAAGTCCTACTCTAATACATCTACAAATACTACCTAAAATTATCTAAATTAAAATTCTCTGATGAAAGATGTTATTTTGAAATGCGTTAGAAAAGAGCCTTTAAAAAATATTATAATGTTTTAATGTTTTAATTGTACTTTGTGAGTACCAATGTGGTGCAATTAAAAACAAACAAACAAACAACATATAAAAAAATGTAGATGGAGGACTTACCTGGTGCAAGACCCATGTGGACTTGCACTAACAAAGTGATTACATAGAAAACTATGTTCCATTTATATCCTTCCCCACAAATCATGTGAGGAATGGTTGATACCAAATGGATAGGGAGCACACACTATGGAACAGGCCAAAAAGCCTAGTTCTTAAAGGCAAAGTGGAAAAGAAAGGAATAGTGAATTGAAATGAAATACTAATGTGTTTTTATTTAATAATTAAATTGGATAAATGAGAAGCTGCTAAACTGAGCTAGAAGAAGATATGTGCAACAAAAACAGAAAGGGAGAAAGCTCACCGTGCTAAACTCATCATAAGATATCCTTAATATAAATATAAATGAAATAAAAGTATATAGATGAAAAATATAGATAGCAGCAAAGAATAAGAGGGCTCTCCAGTCCCCCTGACACTAGGACCAAACCCAAAAGTGAAAACACATACAAACAAACCTGCGCTTCTCTATATACTATAAGTCCACATGGGTCTTGCACCAGGTAAGTCCTCCATCTACATTTTTTTATATGTTGTTTGTTTGTTTTTAATTGCACCACATTGGTACTCACAAAGTACCATTAAAACATTATAATATTTTTTAAAGGCTCTTTTCTAATGCATTTCAAAATAACATCTTTCATCAGAGAATTTTAATTTAGATAATTTTAGGTAGTATTTGTAGATGTATTAGAGTAGGACTTACCATAAAGTGAGATACCTTGGCGTTGGTGGTAAGCTTGCACATGGATTGGCCAATCTGTGGAACTAAACTCTCACTTATTTCACTGAGATTTATTATGAATTATTATATATGCCCATTGCAGGGCATAATTTAGTCATAGTATATAGAGAAGCGCAGGTTTGTTTGTATGTGTTTACATGTTACTGGTGTCTGTTACAGCTACTAAATAGGGTAACGTTAAAAGAAAATGTAATAAAGCTATATACAGTTGAACACTGTGCATTAAAGCACATTTTTAATTCACAATGACATTCATTTCTTAATCTCCCACAGCCATTAGTTCAATATATACAATATTAAATGTATTTTGGAATATATCCTTCATCTATGATGAAGAACAGTCACAGACCAGTTGCTTTTTCACTGTTGGCAGTGCTATTGGTAGTTTGTTCCTCGCCCTGTGGGACATGTTTATTCTGCTTGGCTTTCAGTCCTGCATTTTTAAGGCAGTGAGTATAGGGGAACTAGTAAGCCAGTGTAAGTATAAGCCCATAGGTATCACGTGGAGGAAAATTACATTAATTGTGAAGGGTTTCACTTTTTTGTATTAACATTCCAAAATGTTTTAAGTAAAGAGGCTTGTGTATGTCTGTTTATTATGTCCTTCCCTTTAAGTCCAGTGATTCTTCTTCAGGAATTCATCTCTCTTCGTCTGATGAGTGCTGGACCTTTTCCAATTCATCAGTCTGGGTTTTCCCTTACCATTTTGTTATTGAATTGTTATTCTTTTCTTCAGTGATTGGGCTTCGTTGTTTAGGAGTTTGGAGGCCATTCCTTTAGGATAGGGGAAGCAACTAAAGTAGACATGCTATGGCTTCCTGATGATGTAGTTAGGAACATTGGAAAATGGGGATCTTCCCAGTTTTAAATGTATGTGAGAGCAGAGAGGATTGTATACTGTTGTGTACTGTAGGTGGACACTTCAATCTTGCACCCATTTGTTACTTTTGTATGTTTTTTTTCTCTGTATCTTTTATGATATTATGGGTAGTTGGTTTAAGAGTGTTATAGTTCTTATTTACAAGAAAGGAATGCGAGGAGAGCTGTACTGTTAACCTCTAACCGTACACAAATCAGGATCAAAAGGATATCAAACACTCACATAATATGTCCAACTGGCTCCAACGAATGGTTACCGGTTTTAAAGCTAGCAGGGGTTTATGATGCTGGTTCTTCCCACAAAAAAACATACTGGCAAGCATCATATTACCATTCCAACGTTCAGTAGAGTGATCAGCATATATGTGACTCAAATAGACAGACCCGACGAATCAAAGTAGAAAATGTATTATTAAAATATACTATAATTCCTCAACATGTTTTGTGGTTTGCACACCACTTCATCAGGAGGACTACAAGATATAAAGTACTTTATAGTAACTTGCCTAAAAAGTGCTTGCAATTTACTTATCCACATAATACAACAGAGCTTGCAATCTATAGTGACCCACATGAGACAGAGCTTGCAATCTAGCAAACCATATGATAAAATAATGCTTGCAATCTAGTGACCCACATGAAACAAGGGAGGGCTGAAGGAGGTATCGGGCATCGCCCCAATAAATAGTAGCACACACCAAAAAAATAAATAACACTCTCCTACTCGCTACATACAGTACTACTAACATACGTGGCACCCCAAAAGCTAGATTATGATTGCTATCCTCAGGCCAGTCCTAGCTCGTGTTCTTATGGATGGCCTGGGGATAGTGACCATAATCCCCACTGAGAAACACTTGTGAATGCACCTTGATCATTCTCCCTTGGCAGGAACAGGTTAGATGAGAATGAGAGGGAAGCATCTCAGGGATTCTTCTCTCTCTCACACCCCTCTGCTCACCAGTATCATAGAGTTTATGTGGGAATAAAGATTATAATACTCATTGAGGTGTTCTTTGTGTGTGCGTGTGTGTGTGTGTGTGTGTGTTTCCCTCCCAGCATTTCAAATGGCCAAAGAGACCACTTTTGTTTTAGATGATCTTTCTGGGGTTGTAGCTGGTGGGAAGGCCTTTTTTATTAAAGTATTTTACCAGGAAGGATACATTGAGATTGTCTCTCATTTTCAAGTATTTTCTGGGTACTCTACCTCAGATGGATGAAAGGTACTCTACCTCTGAAGGATGAAAGGCTGAGTTGACCTTGCTGGGACTAGAACCTGTGACTCAGTGGTTTGAACAGATTCTACAGCTGGTGCGGTACCCAGTTGAGCTTATAACTGAGGTTATTTCATGACCCACTGACACCTCTATGTGTAATTGTATAAATGATTTAGAGCAAGTCTAAAGTATTTTATTTACATAGACTAATTGAAAAACATCTATACTTAAGTTTAAACAGCAAATAATGTGGGTTTTATTGTTGTGGAGCAAGCTGATACACATATATAGACAACACACAGTCTGATCTCCTAAACAGAGAGATATCAGGGTGGGAAAGAGGGGAAGATGGATTTTGGTCTTAAAGGGATAGTAATACTTAAAATGTAAAAAAAAATATGTTGTAGGGTTTATCCCCCTGAGTAAAACAAGAGTACTCCCACTGCTGAAAGGTGTTTCATTCAAAAGTTATTAATTTTCAAAGTTGAATTTTTTAGGTGCAATATCACAGTGACCTGAAATTGTACAGTGGCGCTGTTGCTACACCATCCTATGGAGATTTATGGTCAATTGACCAGAGCTGTCCATAGGATCGTGTAGCAACAGCGCCACTGTACAATTTCAGGCCACTGTGATATTGCACCTAAAAAAATTCAACTTTGAAAATTAATAACTTTTGAATGAAACACCTTTCAGCAGTGGGAGTACTCTTGTTTTACTCAGGGGTATAAACCCTACAACATATTTTTTTTTACATTTTAAGTATTACTATCCCTTTAAAGAGGGACGCTTAGGAGTAGGGAAAGGAACCATGTAGTTATGCTACTGCAAAGTGTGGATGTACCCACCTATCCCCCAGTTCAGAGCATTCCTAACTTTTTTTTATACATTGGTATATACTATATGTAGTTGTCAATCTGTGCAAATATTTTAGATTATATATAGGGCATAGAACTTGTTCTGATTTATATTGAGTAGTTTTGAGCAAAGCTTGATTTTTCAATTAATATTTAACCAGGCAGTGTGTTTATTTTGCAATGTTATACATTGTTTCTACACCGACAGCATAGGCCTATCGTAACTTTATACTCCAATGCCATCAGGTCCTTATGACTGTCCAGTCCAGTGGGGCCCAGTTGAGGAACTCTATACAGGGGCTGCCAGTGCTAGTCCTCAAGAGCTACCAACAGTGTACATTTATAGGATATCCCAGCTGGAACTCAGGTGGACTGAAGACTGGCTCAGTCACTCTAATTGTCCTACCTGTGTTAATTCTGGGATATTGTGAAAACATGCACTGTTGGTAACTCTTGAGGACCATGGTTGGCTACCCCTGCACTGTAATAAGACATCAACAGACTGCTATGTTTTTCTTTTATTTAGAAACATAAAAAAGTGATACCAAAGTGAAAATATTCCAAAGAAAATACTATATTCACTGTTTTCACATATATTATTTTCCATTTTATACTGATTAACCCTTTCAGTGCCAGAAGAATGTCCAGCGAATTAGTTTGCAATGCTTTTATATATATTGATATTCCCCTCGTACTCAAAGGGTTAACATTGTCATCTACATGTAGAGGACTCAAGTACTTTGTAAATAGTAGAAATGCGGAGTCATTTGAAGGCAAGCCTTTCTAGCACTGAAGGTTTTAAAACCACTGTATCATTCAAGGGGTTAAAAGTCCCATTTAATTTATTCTCCAAGGTGCAGTTAGTTTATCCCAACGTTAACCCACTTTTATTTTGTATGTCCTTTTAGAGAGATTGTCTGACTCTGGTGATTAGTTTTAGTGTATCTGACCAGTTGCTGAGTGCGAGACACTGGCTGTACATCTGTCTAGTTAATCAGTGACCGAAAGTCCAGTTGAAGGGTCAGTGCTAATTCCCATCAGATACATCACATCCCCATGTCCCTGGGACAGTGGATAGGTGCACACTGTCTTTTCATTTCTGCCCTGCCCTTTCTGTTGGACATACTGACTGAGAACTGAGAAGGTAAGTAGCCAAGCCTCAAGATCAAGAGCTCAGAGGAAAATGTGGCATGGGTCAGGAGAGAGCTGAGAGGGTTCCAACTTGAAATGCTTAGCCAGGTAACCTGTCATTTCTGTTTTGGTAAAAAAAAATGTCTGTCAGGAAAAATAATGACATCATAAGTCAGTGATGATTAAGAAAACAATTGACGATGATCAGTCACATGACTGGGACTATGCTCTGAAGGGCAGAGATGAGGAGATGACTTCAATTGAAGATGACTTCAACTGAAGTCATGATATATTTAAATTAGGCTGTTTATTTGTCTTGCTGAAATGATAAATTCAGTCTTAGTTCACTTATCTAGGTATATAGAACAGTAAACCCATTTTATTGCATTTGGGTCGCCAATTCCCAGTTATTGCGGTGATATTTCTGTAACATAGAGAAAAGTAATTTTTTTCATTCTAACATTTAACCCTTGGCTATTAGTGTAGTATTGCTTTGTATTGCATTGCAGACCACTGTAGCAAGAGTTATTGGGGAGATGTACAACTTCCCCAGAGCAGCACATTCTCTGTGCTTTGACTGCATGTATGTATGAGTAGGTATGATTGATAATGAATACCGGCGACCACACTCCGCCATGGTTAAAACTTTAATGTAAGCAAACAAGCACTGACTGCTCCTCTATGGCATGCTCAGAAAAATTTACTAATTGTACTGTATTTTATCTTTTCTACATTAACATATAGTGAAAGTAATAGGACTCATGAACTGCCATTTTGTCCTCCAGCAAAGTAAAGAGAATGTATAGCAAAGATAGTAAATATACATTAGGCAGGTTCAGATACTATTTTAATTGTACATTCACCCTACTGTGATCAATGTACTATGGTGAACTGGAGAAATTCTGGGGCAAACCAACTGCACCATAGAGAACAAATAGCATTTCCCAAAGGGCCCAGTGATTGAATGCTAGAGAGGCATTCAATGTATTGTGACGCAATGTGTTGAACATCTCTCTAGCATTCAAGGGGTTAATAGTCTTGTTTATATCAATGTACACTTGGGGACTATGATGCAGTTGGAGACCTCTCTAATATAGCTGCGAACTCCCCGGATTTGCCCTGAAGACTTTTACTCTGCATTACCCGGTCTCCAGGGCAAAGGCTGATTCTCCGGATGTGGGGAATTTCTATTGAGACTCTGCTCACTTCTGCTCCTTCCCACACAGTTCTCCTACCTCCCCAGCCTATTCTGCCTATTTTTTATTTTTATATTTTCTTCAGCTCCACCCCCACTCGTGATTAAGCCACTCCCCTTTTGACAGAAATTGTGTCATTTCTCTCCCCCCAATGGCACCACAGGACTCCCCCACCATGAAGTCCAGAAGGAAAAGTTCCCAGGTATGTCTAACATTCAAAGGAGGTTATGTACTAAGGAGTGATAAGGAGGCGATAAAGTGGAGATGACTTCTCCATTGATATCACGTCTCCAGTCCCTATGTTATTCTACGGAGTCTATGCACTAAGATCTCTGAAACTAAGGAAACGTTAGTGAATTGGCTCCATAGAATAACAGAAATTGGAGAAGGGATATCACTGGAGAAGGCATCACTTTATGATCTCTTTAACATGCTTAGTGAATAAACCCCTTTGGGTTAAAAGCCCATTTTAGCTAAAAAATATTTTTTTGTCCCCTGTAATGCAGTTGGTTTGTTCCATAACTGTTACAGTTCTTCTTAGCACATCATCCTCAATGGACCATATTTGTAAAATTAAACAGGATTTATTCTGGAATAAACCAACTGCACCATTGGGGACAAATAAAAAAAATAATTTTAAATTAACTTGGGTTTTTAGCCCCTTGAATGTTAGAGAGGTCTCTAATGGATAGCATTCAAGAGGTTAAAAAGCTCTGTTCAAGTGCATGGGAATTTAGGAATTTTTATTTGTGCCCTCCCCATGATGCAGTTGGTTTACTCCAGAATAACTGCTTTTATAAATGTGGGACTATGTTTCTTTTTCTCTGACTTACAGCCAGTTCTGATATCAAGTACAGTTATGCAACTTTCACTGAATTGCGTGGGATTTCTGTGTGCCAAAATGGTGTATTAAATGTAGAAAATGGTAAAATAACTTCTGGGTTATTTTCTGAAATCTTCTGGGAAAATATCAGGGTAAAATAATTCCACCAGATATATATATATATAAAATTGGATTAATTTTGCTTGTTGAAAACACTGCTGAGCTTTTTCTTTGTGTGGATTTTAGCTTGTTGTGCACTAAGGTAGCATGTTACTAACCCTTATGAAACAATATTGTATTCATTTTAAGGGCAGTTATAAATTATAATCACCATGGCCATTATATTCAGCAAGCAACAGCTTCAACAAAATCCTTCTGCTGTCATAGTACGTGTGGAAGATAATGCTCGCAGTAGTGAGGGTCTGATATGACGTTCACACTAGTATGTGTTGAGGGAGATGAAGTTCTCACACATCATATACTTATCTCTATGACTCCAGGGGCTCGATTTAAAGCCAACCGTTAAACCAGCCGCTAAGTGAAAAAGGCACATCGCTCGCAAATAATACAGGAGTTATGGCAGATTCAATAGCTACTGTACAAGAATAGCTATCGAGCGTAGGCACACAAAAAACACGTAACACAAAACCCGTTGTCTCTCATGTTAATGCACAACGGGCGGCCAAATCACACGATAACTGAGCTCCAAACAACATGTAATATAACGGCTGCCGTTGTCAAGCAACCATGATTGATGCCAAAACAAATTCAAACACACAGCCAATCCCAAAGCCCCAATGTATCAAATAACTTCAAATACACCTATATATACCCAAAAATAACCGCCACACACTGTCTGTTATCGAGTTCTTCAGAGCCAGATATCAGGACCCAGGAGTGGAGGATAGTGATTAGAGAGAGGGAGACAGGAGCGTTCATTGGAGGTAGAGGAGGTTTGGAGTTTGGAGAGAGGAGAGCATTGCACAGAATATGACACATAGCACACTTTTGCACATATTACATACACACATACAAACACAAACACATACATACACATAGTCCTTTTATTTCATAACACCTTACACATTTTACTTTTTATTTTGACAGTGTGAATCTGGGAGTGAAAGTGTGTGACAGAGAGTGACTGGATCGAGTGTGTCTGTGAGGGCCTGTGGGAGTGCCTGGGTGTGACTGGGTGAGTGATGGCAAGGAGAGGAGGACAGGAGAGAGGGATGGGGAGAGTAGTGGAGGAGGAAGAAGCTCAGGAGGGGATCCCTCAGCAGAGCAGGGGTGGGAGAGTGAGATCCGCAGGGTGGAGGGGGACCAGGCCCACAAGAGCAGGAACACGCAGGACAGGGACAGAACCTGCAGTGGGACGAGGGGTAGTTCCTGGGGAGCACCCCACACAGGCAGGGTCAGACCAGGCAGGGCACTCCGGCTCTGAATCCTCCCATGCCGGAGCTGATGAGGGCAGGATCAGGGATCCCAGATATAGTGAGGAGGAGAACACGGCTCTTGTGGAAGCTGTCCTGGAGAGGCAGAGTGTTCTCCACCCGACGGCAAAGGTCCCTGGCCTGGCAGCGCGGAGGAAGGCAGCCTGGAATCAGATCTGCAGCCGGGTGAACGCGGTGGCAACATGCAGGCGGGACGTGGAGTCTGTGAAGAAGAGATGGGGTGACTGCCGGAGGGTGGTCAAGAACAAGATGTCTGACATGGCCAAGCAAGCCCGAGGCACCGGAGGTGGCCCATCTGTGCCCATCACATTCTGCGGCTGGGAGGAGATGGTGCGGCAGAACATGTCCCCGACCATGATCGAGGGGGTCGTGGGAGGAACTGACACTGGGGATGAGAGGAGCCTCCACACTACCGGTAAGTGCAACACTACAGAACAACACACTACAGCAACCAACACCAGCTGCACACACACTCACACCTCAACACATGGCCATCACTCAGCCATACAACTGCACCAACACAGCACCATGAGGGTTAAAAAAAGGACACAACACCTGGACAAATGGCAACGTCCAACTTGGGACAAACCTGTCAAAGTCCTACTTCAACCCTCCTGTCGCTGTGCTCATTACACACAATACACAAACCTTCATTTTCAAATTGTCGACTGTCATAGATCATCACTGTTCACACACAATGTCACCCATGTCCCCACCCCCACCCCCACCCTAACCCCTTGAGTGCTAGAGGGATCATCAATGCATCGATCAACAATGCATTGGCAACCCCTCTGGGACTCAAGGGGTTAACCTGACAACAAACAAGTCAATAGGACAACAATCACATGCCACACAGGGGACATTCACTAAGCGGTGACAAACAGATGGTGGACACAAAGTAACCCTCACACACCCTCACTTCACCAGTACCAGTGTTAGTCCATGGAGAATATGCCAAAACAAGAATCAAGTTCATAGGGTCCCATTGTACAGACTCCATGGAAAACACTGGAAATGGGGAAAGGAGATCACTGGAGAAGTCACCATCATGTTCATTTCATCAGTTCAACATCACCGCTTACTGAATCACAAAAGGGGGCATCAGATCACACATCACAGTGTCACACAGAATAAATGCTCGTAGGTGCAACACACAGGCCGAAAACTATTTTACAGAATTCAAGCTGGAAAAAGTAGGCATTGGTGTTGTGGCTGCAATCATTTACTCTGACTTGAAATGACATATCCCATATCTGATTCCCACATGGATCCACAGGGGTGCTGATGCCATGGATCGATGGTACACCAGCATCTCTATGCAGGATACATATGGGAAACAAATAGCAAACATTGTACCTTGGTCACCAACAGGCCATGACTGATGGATATCTAGGACTGAGTACGGTTGCCTCACACAGAAGGATGGATGGGCTCATACACAGAGAAAAAACAGGCCTCAATCAAAGATATCCCTCACTACTGGCTGGATTGTTGCCCTTAGGATTCAAATGTTACTAAATATGTTCCAACATGATGTGAACACAGAGATCACTTCACTGGATGTGATTGCCTTACTGGCCAGATATGTGCACCCATCACATATCAACCTACATTGCTACCATCCAAATACACATACATAGTATATCACACCCTACGTAGATGGGATATACGAGGTATGTTCATATCCATCATATCAATACAATGTCTTGTTGGATGGGTGCACATATATAGCCAGTAAGGCAATCACACCTAATGAAATGCTCTCTGGCATCACATCTTGGAAGGATATTACTCCATCCATATGAAGGGTACATATCCACATACATATATCACCATTTCTACTTGTGTGTCACTGTAATGGGATAGCAATGGGTAATGTCATCATGATGTCATATCATTGCCATCGTTAACAGATGTGTCTTGATCTAAGTCCCATCCCTCCAACACTCATGGTTATACAGATATTGCTCCATGTGACAGGTGAAGATATCCATCATTTGACCACACGGAGGCTCTTCAGCAGAGCCAAAGTCACAACATATCGAGAGAAATACCTCTTTGGAATGGTCCACAGAGTGTGCTTGTAAATCATGCACACCCTGTACACCATTCCAATTAAGTATTGTTCTCTAAATGGGTTGATTTTGTCTCTGCTGAAAATCCCTCATGTAGACAAATGACTGAAATCTACATCCGTCACATAGAGCATTATCTGAACAACCATGAGGGTAGGAGGGATAGGACTAACAGAGAACAACATCTGTTCCCACAATGTCTACAATCTGACATCAAGGTGGACTTAACCTTTGCCACCCCCCTGGAGGGATAGCCATCCCTACAAGTTGTGAAGACAAATATATGTTGTTGGATCCCCCCCCCCGAGTTAAACAATGGTATTCGTACTGCTGAAAGGTGTGTTGATGCAAAAGGTATCACAGCTCAGACATGGATATGTCAGGGGCAATATCCCAGTGGCCTGATATTGTACAGTGGTGCTGTTACTACACAATCATATGGACAGCTCTGGTACAGGGACCAGATATCTACATGGGAGGGTGTAGCAACAGCCCCACTGTACTATTTCTGGACACTGTGATATTGCACCTCAAAATGAAACCTTCACCCGTAATAACTCAAACAACACCTTTCAGCAGTGGGAGTACCCTTGTTTACCCAGGGGGATTAACACAAACACATATATTTTTCTTCCCCACATATCAAAGTAGAATTGTCTCCACAAACATATGGCTAAGGTCACTAATCACAACATCTTCTTCCTCCACACAGCTTACGGCCGTCAAGCCCAGCGGGAGACAGTGGAGGAGGCTATGTCACCCCCCAGTGAGGAGGACACAGAGGAGGGGACCAGCCGGTGGTCACCTTACCCACCATCACCATCCCCTCCAACACAGGCTGCATCACCACCTACTGCACCACCCCAGGCTGCACCACCCCTTCCAGCTGCACCACCACAGGCTGCACCACCCTTTCCAGCTGCACCACCACAGGCTGCACCACCCCTTCCAGCTGCACCACCACAGGCTGCACCACCCTTTCCAGCTGCACCACCACAGGCTGCACCACCCTTTCCAGCTGCACCTCCCCAGTACAGTGGATGGATGCCACAGGAGGAGAGGTGGACACATCCATCCACCTCCACCAGCTACTACCCTCCATCAGCAGCACCACCACCGCCAGGGAGGCAATGGCTGCCAGGGACAGTGGCCAACACCCAATATGGGCCATATGCCTCCCAGATCAACCCACCCTCCTGGATGGCTCCACAGCATGCCCCAATGTATGATCCGAGGTGGGGTCCCACCACCTATCAGTGGCCACCATATGACCCTTGGCCACTGGACTACACACACCTGGGCCTGATTGGTGAGCCCCAGCGCCCCCTACCCAGGGACATATTCACACCTCCACCAGCACACACATCTCTGGGCAGCTCTGCATCACTTGATGTGGTGGGCATATGCCCATCATCTGCACCAGCCACTCCAACAGCAGCCACAGCACCCTCAACAGCAGCAGAGAAGGAAAGAGCACCCCCAACAGCAGCAGAGGAGGAAAGAGCACCCTCAGCAGCAGAGGAGGAAAGAGCACCCTCAGCAGCAGCAGAGGAGGAAAGAGCACCCTCAGCAGCGAAAGAGGAGGAAAGAGCACCCTCAACAGCAGAGGAGGAGGAAAGAGCACCCTCAACAGCGGAGGAGGAGGAAAGAGCACCCTCAACAGCAGAGGAGGAGGAAAGAGCACCCTCAACAGCAGCAGAGGAAACAGCAGCACCAGGGACACCGGGCACATCCACCTCCAGCACCGCACGCCTCACAGGCATGGAGGCGGAGTATATGGCCCTTCAGAGGAGACTACTCCGGTCGAGCAGGAGTACTGACAGCAATATCACCAGGAGCAGGAGGCAATCCAGGAGGAACATTGGCCAATTGGAGAGCAGGATCCAAGGTTTGGAGTCGGAGGTGTCCAGGGGGAATACACTACTCCAGCAGCTCAGGACTGGTGTGATGGACATGTTAACACAGGTCCTTGTGGAGCTGAGGGAGATAAACCACAGGGAGAACCTGAGGATGGAGAGGGAGAACTTGCGTTCCACTGAGGGGTCTACTGCAACCACCACCCCCTCTAGTGTTACCCCTGAAGCAACACCTAGGGGGCAGAGGGTTACCAGGAGATCCACAAGGGCATCCACCTCTGGCACCCAGGCTAAGGCCCCCCACCCAAAGAAGAAAAAATGAAAGGCCCAACCTGTTAAGTTTCCCCTCAATAAAGAAAACATTTTTTTTTTTAATTCCAGTCTGATCTGTTGTGTCTTCAGTTATGGATTGGGTGGCAGGGTTGTCTCCAATGCATTGCCATACAATGCAGTGAACACAACCTCTGCCTATGTGAAATGTTAGTGGGGTGCTACAACATGGGTTCACACACACACCGTTGTACAAATTCAACTTGTAATACATCCCTGGAGCCATATTACACCACTGTGTTATATGGCGGTGTTGTGTGTTGAATTTGAACAACAAAACATACCCCTTAGCACAACAAATTGTACAACACTGAACATTTGTCTACATCATGTGCTGTGTTTAACCCTTTGAGTGCCAGAGTGGTAGACAACGCATTGTCAAGAAATGCGTTGGGGACCACTCTTGCACTCAGTGGGTTACTGGGATAACCAGACAAACAGCTCTGTGATTTAGCAGGGACATTATAAGCAGGATAGATAAATGGGACATGTATCCATGTTGTCTTGGATTCACACACTCATTGTGCAACTGACTTACTGGAGAAGCCAATGTTTTTAACCTAGGATTTCAACGTGTAGCACACACATTGATATCCTGGGCTGAGCATTGGGGTCTCCTGTAAGTTGAGTTGCTGTTTCCCTAAGGGTGTAACAGACTTCACCAGTGATAACACATGTCCACTTAGTCTGGTTGTTCGTTAGCCCATGTACTGAGATATGTCAAAGTGGAGCAAAATCTCCGAACATGGATTATACTGAGCAATACAGATACTGTGGACAGGTATTCACTGTGAAAGTATGTCCCCTGTATCACCTCTTCATCACTCCCACAACACATTGGTGCATCACTGCCACCATCATCTGTTTGCACGGATACATCACAGAGTCCAGTCACTGGCAAACAAGTGGTGGACTCCTGTGATGTGGGTGTTGCCTTTCCATGTATGGGGCATACTCTACCCTGGGTGTGGTAACACATTGACATATGTGTTCTCAAATATATCCTCCTACAGACACAGATAGAATGGTGATGGTTCATCTTTATTGTGTCTCAAAGTACATTAGAATGTACATGTGTTTTCTGTGTGTATTGCCTATATGCATTGAACACCTGTATGAGAACACTAAATGTACTTTGAAACTAAATTGTAATACTTCAGTAACACTGCTGCCCTGCTCATGTGTTGTCCATGAGGTTTGACAACTCTGTAGCTGAGCATCCTGACTGTACAGGTTAAAACACTCAAGAATTAGTGTTTTCTGTGTCTCTATGAGAATGTTCCAGTAGAGGTTTGTGTGAACCTCAGGTCAAACTTTGCATCACCAACAACATCACCATAAACAGCAAGGGGTGATCTTCATGAAGGTGTTGTCAAGACATCAATCCAGTCACATGGAAGATCTTCAGTTCAAGGATGGATCATGTTACGGATGCCTGTGGGACAAGAGGACAGGATTTGGAGCAGTAGACTTGAACTGATCATCAAGCAACAACAGTTTAGTCTTTTTCATCCCCTCAGTTTTCACAGTTACAGGTGAGTGCACAAACCATTGCTTGACAATGTGTTGTGTACTCATCTGTAACCAATTCTGTGGGGAACTAAGGACATGTGCATCAGTCCTAGGGATATGTGCCCCTGACATGTATACACACATTAACAAGTGTTCTGAGAGCTCCATGGAAGTAATGACATTGTGCTGCCACTGTGAAAGTGACAGTGGCAGCCCAATGTCATTTGTTCCATGGAACTGTTAGGACACATTTGTTGATGTGTGTATTCATGTCAGGGGCACATATGTCTGCACACTCACAGGTCTGCATGGAGTCCGTGGTAATCTGATCTACGTCTCATGACCTCTACATTGTGTGCCCATACCACTGTACATCCACCCCTGTGCTGCTCTTCTCAGCTGTAGCACAGTACAGGTCCCATATTGAGTCTGATGTCCCTTCTCATGCAAATCATTAGATAATACTCTTTCGCTACTGGGCTAGCATGGTTGTTCAGGCTCTAATCATGGCATATCCAGTTAGTTGCTGTCAATCAAGCCGTGTAAGGTGATGAACATGGGTAATATGTTGTACCTTGTTTCTCCTGGGGGTGTGCGTGATATCCTTGGGGTCTGTATGTCAACGTGGAGAGTGGAATGGAGGATGGTTGTTGAGTCCACACACACAATTTTCCACGTCCACTGCCAGTGCAGTGCTGTGTCACTGTTCCTGTGGGGTGAGACAGAACAAAATGTGCAGTGTGGTTAGTGTCACAGGACTGCTGGGGGACTTGCATGGATTGTTTGCATGCATGTGTTATACTCACAGGTGAAGTATTCCGTGATGAGCCTGTCTCTGATCTGTGCCCCTCTCATGGTCTCCTCCACATGCCCGATGTCCATGGCCACTTCCTATATGGGGGGGTCCGGGATGTGCTCCAGCAGCCTGGTGTCCACTGCGATGTTGTGCAGTATTGCGCACGCCACAATGATGTCACACACCTTAGCCGGTGCATACTGCAGTGCTCCCCCAGAGTGGTCCAGACATCGGAATCTTGACTTGAGGAGCCCAAATGTCCGCTCAATAGCATTCCTGGTTCTGGCATGAGCCTGGTTGTAGCTTTCCTGGGCATGTGTTTGGGGATTGGCCAGAGGGGTCAGTAGCCAGGACTTGCATCCATAGCCAGCATCACCTGTGTAATGTGAGTGACATGGTGAAACAGGGAGCACATGTTGTGTGAATGATGTTTTGTGTGGTGGACGTAGTAGGTGTGGGTCAGGTGCATGCTGAGCTGAGTGGTGTGTACGCCTGTGTATGTGGTGTGATTTTGTTTTGTGAACTCACCCAGTAGCCATCCCCCTGTAAAGGTTCCATTCTCAAAATCTCTGTGGACTGAGGAGTTTTGTAGAATGTATGCATCATGTGTGCTGCCAGGATATTTTGCACAGACATTCATGATCCTCATGTTGCTGTCACACACCATCTGCACGTTGATGGAGTGGAAGTTCTTCCTGTTGATGAATATCTGTGCGTCACGTGCTGGGGCCTTAATCCGGACATGGGTGCAATCTATAGCACCCATGACCCTGGGCATGCCTCCCTTTGCGTAAAAGGCCTGCTTGACGTGTATCCAGTCCATGTCGGTGGTGGGAAAATGTATATGGGTACTGGCCTTGCTTTTGAGGGCTGGCAGGACCTGGGCCAGCACTCTGGAGAATGTGGCCTGTGACATGCCAGATGCGTAACCCTCAGTGGACTGGAAGGCCCCGCTTGCCATGAAGTGTATGGCACAGAGTAGTTTCTGCAGGCCAGTTAGGGCATGGTTGTGGATGTAGATGGGATCCACCTGCTCCTTGATGACCTCATACAAGGCAATGATGCTGTCAGGCCTCAACCTGTAGCGATCAATGACCTCGTCATCAGCCATTCCAAAGAGTGTGACCCTTGGGCGGTATACCCTGGGTCTTGGTGGTCGTCTATACATCCTGTGCCCTCCAGGTGGGGATGGACTCCTGTGTGGCTGGTGAGCCAGAGCCTCCTCACTTGCAACAGGTGAAGGCTGTTGATGAGGCGTGCTTGGGGTTTGCTGATGTTCCCTAGCTCTCTCCCTTGCACGCCTTCTACGCAGTCTTCGCAACAATATGTAACCCAACATACTGTTTGCTCTCTCTATCTGTCTCTATCTATCTGTATCTATCTGTCTCTCTCTCTCTGTCTCTGTCTCTGTCTCTCTCTCTATCTCTCTCTCTCTCTCTCCCTCCCTGAGTGGAAAACAAGCCACAAGTGAGTGTGTTGAGTTGTCCCTTTAAGTACTTGCTAGGGCGTTGTGTAGGTGTGGTGATGAGGTGAGTGCTGACCAATGGTGAGTTGTTTGTGTCCAGGTAAGTGTTTGCAGGTGTGTGTGTGTTATAAGATGTGGTGTGTTGTGCTTGTTCTGTGTGTGCCATTTGCGGGCGTGCAGTTGTGGGGTGCAGGTCGCGTGTTGATGTTTCCCAGGTGAGCTTGTATTTGCAGGGTCCGCTTTGTGTGATGACCCCCATTGTTCCGTGCCATGTTGTGTTGTTGTTTTTTGTGTGTCATTGTTCCTGTGGTGTTGGTTGTTGTTTTGTGTGTAGTGATTTGTGTTGTGTGTGCATGTTTTTGTGTTGTTTTGGCATTGCACGGGTTAATTTTCCCATTTACATGGTTGTGCGGTAATCCTTTTGTGTGTTTTCCTCTGTAACGGGTGTTTAGTTTTGGCCGTTAAGTGTCTAACGTGTGTGAGAAGTGGGTCTTAACTTTTAGCCGTTAGGTGTGTCTTTTTTTCAGCCGTTATCAGTACCGCAAGCCTTGAATAGCTCTGGGGTATGTTGTTCCATGCGTCTGAATGCACGTAAGTGTATCGGCCGTAGGAATTGTGCAACTGCCGTTAGCTGTTGTTTAGACGGATCTTTGAATTGCAACATGACACTTAACGCACCCGTTAGTGATTTTTTTGGTTAACGGCTGCCTTTAAATCGAGCCCCAGGAGTCACACAGTTTGATCTTTCCCTTGTGCTCTTACTTATATCCATGGAGATATGCATATGTGTATTCATACTTTGTTTATTATCAGTTTGCACTTTATGTGTATGATAATATTGCACATTGCTAATAGTCCACTTTGGATTTTTTGTAGATACTTGATATTGCATGTTTGCTTTACATATACTTGCTCTCAGTCTATGGAGGCATTATTCTATTGGGAAATATCTTTATGACTTCATATTCCTATGCTGGATGGTTTGTATTTGATTTGATGTATTCACTTGATTAATTTTGTATTGTTTATCTAAGCTTATTTCTATTTTTTGTATATTCCTGGAGTGTGCATCAGTTATTAGATTTCTTTTCTGGGGAGGGGGGCACCACCTGGTAGTTCTCCTCTGGTTGGTTTTCCCCTTCCTTTCTTCCCTTTCTTCGGTATCATTGTATATTCCTAAGAGTGCACCTCAGCTGATTACAGTGTTATTTTAATTAAGGAGTTATATACAGAGGTGGTGCGATTCCTCCCCTTTGTTTTGGTTTCATCATTATGACCACATGAACAACACCTTACTGCTGTTTAGAAGTGACAGATCACCCTCCTCAGTTGTAGTGTGAGAGAGACACTGACAGAGAGACAGACCAACACCAGTATGTACACATGCTTGTACCTAAGATGACAGTGGAGGTGAAGGTGTGAGAGGGCTAGGTCTCATCATCCTCCTCCTCCAAACACCCCTGTCCATCAGCTGTCACCTGCTGCAACTGTTCATGCTCCGGCTGAAGGCCTGCCATGCTGACTTGTTTGTGTGTGTGTGTAGCAAAGTGAATATGCCATTCCATTGCTTGTCAATGTCTTGTCTAGGCGTCAGGACCATGTGAGGTGCCCATCAAGCAGACATATGTATGTGTGTGACGTGGACTCTGAGCACACACCTCATCAGTATGTAGATCGAGATCCATGAAATAGCTCTTCTGTTTCATGGGTCTTGGTTTACACACTGATGTGTGTGCCCACTCATATATACATATGTCTGCTTGCCATACCCGTGATACAAACCCCATAAGGTCATGATGGTTAGACAACACCCTGATAAGCAATGGATTGTTCACTCCATGTCAAATAACCAAGCTGTACCTGTGGAGTGCCAGTAAGGTCTCCAAAGCATTGCTGAGCAATGTGTTGTGTACACCGCTGGCACTCAAGGGTATGATGATGGGTCAGCAATAGCTTGACTGTTGTGTTCATAGTGCACCTTACAATCCTGTTTTCACTCTCTGCAGGCATCCATGGCATCCCCTCGTGGGTCAGATGTTTGTTCCAATGACACGTTGAATCCACGTCCATGAGGATCACCTGTTAGTGTCCATGTCAATTACACATATGATCACATATGACTATCTTGTGTCATTGATCACATCTCCCTTGTCAGGGTTTGAAAGGAATAGTAATACTGAATATGTTTTAGAAATCTATGTAGCAGGGTTCATCCCCCTGAGTAAAACAAGGGAACTCCCACTGCTGAAAGGTGTTTAATTCCAAAATGATCTCAGCTCAAAGTTGAATCTAATCGATCAACTATCACAGTGGCCTGAAACTGTACAGTGGCACTGTTGCTACACCATCGCATGGACAGCTCTGGTCCCAGCACCATGAATCTCCATAGGATGGTGTAGCAACAGTGCCACTTGACAACATCAGGCCACTGTGATTTTCAGATTTAAAAATCAACTGTGAGCTGAAATAACCTGTGAATGAAACACCCTTCAGCAGTGGGAGTTCCCTTGTTCTACTCAGGGGGATGAACCCTGAAACTAATTTGTTCAAACATTCTAAGCATTACTATCCCCTGTTCATGTTGTTCAACTCACATCATGGAACAACACCCTGATGCTGTTTGGCTTTAGTATGTGATCTGTGTGTTGAACTTGTACAAACGTTACTGTATGCGATATGCGTGCTCACCCCTGCTGTAAAAGCTTGGGACGCCATCCCTCGTGCATGAGTTGTGTTCACTGCATAGCTGTGCATTGCTTTGGAGACAACTCACTACTTTACACCCATATTAGATGTGCATGAGTTGTGTTCACTGCATAGCTGTGCAATGCATTGGAGACAACTCTGCCACTAACCGGATCTGATAAAAAAACAAACAAACATGGACATGTGTCGAAGCAACAACTGCACATTTATTTATTTTTTTCTTGGGGGGTGCTTCGGGCTGGGCTGCATGGGTAGCCTCCTGCACTTGACGCTGTGAGGCCGTAGTGGGTCTGGAGGCTGTGGGTGCCACTGGTGAAGTGCTGGCAGGGGTAGTGGCACTAGAACTGGAGGCCTAGGCCTGGCAAAAGGTCTCCAGCCTGTTTCTTTCCCTCATCTCAACAACCACTTGGTCCATTGAAGCTGACATTCGGTTGGTGTAGGTGGCCAGGTGGTTGGTGAGGATTAACTGCTGTGCCTCCATTGCCCTCATGCTGACCAGGAGGTGTGCAATATGCTGCTCCAGCCTGTTGAGGGACTGCGCACACCTCCTGGCCACCTGGAGTTGCCTCCTCTGAAGTGACACACACTCCTGATCCAAGATGATCATGTTGGCAGGAGTGTGTGTCGATGATGGGGTAGAGACCGGTGCTGGGGATGCAATCTGTGGGGCAATTTGTTCCTCCTCAGGCACTGGAGATCTGGATGATGGGGGTGGAGAAGGATGATCAGTGTCATGGTGGGGAGGTCCATCCTGGAGGGACTGTGGGGAAAATTACATTTCGAGGATCCCCCCTCCACTTCCATTGGATCCCCCAGTGTACATTGTTGGTGTGGGTGGTGGTGGCAGGGTGAACAAATCCCTAGCCTGGGGACGTTGTGGCTCCCCGATGAGCCTGATGTGATGGTAGTCCAGGGGCCACACCTCAGATGCCTCCTGGCTCCCTGATGTCCACATGGGTGGCTGAGGCCTGGCCCATGTGCTGTACTCCACCTGGCCTGGCATCTGAACAGTCTGTGGCATCCTGTGCCTCACCATAGGCTGCGGTGGGTGAGGAATCTGAAGGGCAGGATCAGGCTGTGGCTGCTGCTGCTGTGGCTGCTGGGGGCCATAATGGGGCCACTGCGCTGTGGCTGCTGGGGGCCATGCTGGGGCCACTTCTGCTGTGGCTGCTGGGGGCCATGCTTGGGTCACTCCTGCTGTGGCAGCTGCTGTGGTGGAAGCACCCTTGAGGTGGTGGCCTCCTCAGAGGAGGTTTCCCCTGACTCCTACTCTGCTTGTGCTGCCTGGTATGCTGTTTGGGCAAATTACATAATGTAATGAGTGATGTGAGCTATGCCAGGCATGCTGTAAGACTAGTATATTGACATGTGAACTCTTTCTGACACCCTAATGAATGTCCCCCCCATCATAATTCAGCCTTGTTAATGACACATGTCCTGCAGAATGGTGATGGCGGTGAATGCCCCCTGGCCATCCACACTCTGCAGGCTATATATGGTGCAGAAAACTGAACCTTGGCTATTCCACTTGGACTAACTACCTACATGTACAACGCCTAACCCTGACATGCAGTATCAATACAATAGGAAACACACCAATTCCCCTTCTTCCCCTCCTTGCTATTCTCCAGTAATCCTTTGGGTGCCAGGGGACTAGCCAATGTATTGTCGAACAATGCATTACTTATCCCTGTGGCACTCAAGGAGTTATGTGCTGACCTCTTTGTCACTCTATGTATGACACTGTGATACACATAACAGTTATATCTTTGACTGACACATGACGGTGTGCATTGTTTTTATGCTGTGCATGATGTTGTTGTAGACAGCATGAAGGGGGTTCAACAGAGACTTGACCATTACCATTCAGGCTGGGTTGTCAAGTATTCTGTCCTTGTTTGACGTCCCTCCAAGCTGTGTTGCTGAATTGCAGTGTGGAATATTGTCCATGTGTTTAGGTGTCACTGTGTTGACCTCTGTCTGGTAGGTGTCAACATTTGTTTGATGTGTGTGTGTAGGCCTTGAGGCACTTACCAGTGGACTGGAGGCTCCTTTCATCCCTGGTGTCAATCCACCCTGGGATTTCTTGCACTACTGTTCTGGGCAGGGTCTTCCTCACCGCCTCCTCCCACTCCGTGTAGTGAATTCGCAGGGGCAGACCACCCCCTGTGCCAGCAGCATGCATGGCCTCCTCTCCCATCTTTTTCTTGACCCTGGCCTTGCAGTCAGGCCACATCTTTTTCCTGTGAGCAGCAGCAACCGGACACTGTATTGAACGCATCCAGGACCTCCCTCCATGCAGCTTTAGGTTTGGCCCCCATGCCTGTGACCTTCGCCATGGGGAACAGGAGACAATCCCTGGAGATGACTGCCTCCACCAGGGCAAGGTTCTCCTCTTCAGTAAATCTGTGCTCTCTCGTCCTCTCCTCCTCCTCACCCCCAGAAGTTCTATGAGAGCCCAGACAATGGCTCTCCAGCCCTGTCTGTGATGGCCCTGGCTGTGTTGGGTGCTCCCCGTGATGTACCCCTCGTCCCACTGCCATCTCAGGCCCTACACTATGTGTGCCTCTTCTGGTGGTATTCCCCCTCCTCCCCAGGGCTCTCCCTCCCCTACCCTGACCAGGGATGCCCACCTGCTCCTCTTCATCTTCTCCTCCTACTCTACCCACCCCTCTCTCCTGTCCTCTTCTCCTCTCCATTCCTCTAACCCACTCACACACAGGCACTCACTCAGGCCCTCAAACACTCACTCACTATCTGTCACTCACTTGCACTCACAGACTCACACTGTCAAAAAATATATAAAAGTACATGTGTGATATAAAACAAAATAGCTATGTGTGTATATGTGTGTTTGTGTTTGGATGTGTGTTACGGGTATGCGCAAAAGTGTTTTATGTGTAGCTTTATGGTGTGCAACTATCCAACTCCTAACTGATGTGCTCTGCTCCTCTCTATATCTATATATAGTTTATTCGACCGAACTTGATAGTTTGGGGTGCTGTGATTGGCTGGGGCACTAGGTAACGTCGGATGTTTTGCTTATTTAATTTTATTGGGACATTTATCGTGTGTTTTGCGGTGATGATGAGGTCAGATTTTAGGGGACTCCAGTTTTGTAGTTTTTGTGTGTTTTGTAGGCCGTCGCACGTTAACCTTTTCAGTTTTTTCTTCATGTTGGTTTTCACTCCAACATTTGCATCAAGCCTTTCGATCTCCAAAGTTGAAGAAATCTTAGTGCATGGGGTCTATAGAATAAGATAGGAACTGGAGAAGTGATACACTGGAGACGTCAGCGACACTTTATCCCCCCTTTATCACTCCTTAGTGACTCTCCCCATCAGATACTTGTATTCATATAAACATAGATTCAAAAAAGGTTTTATTTTGCTTTCAGTCAATTGTTTCATTTTATGAGATGAAAATCTATGTTTTATCTCTGTAATGGATTATTATATTAACTTTTGAAGGCTACTCTTATAGGGAACTATGCTTGTGTTCCTTGCATGGTGTCCTTTTTGTGTTAACTCAATGAATGATTCATGCATAATTGTAGTTGAAAATTGTGGCGAGCAGCTTGTTGAATGTACCAGTCTACCCACAGCTTCATAAATTTTGGTCTAAATTCCAATAACCTATAAAGTGGCCTGTGATTGTTAGAGAGGTGTCGACTCAGAGACTACATGCATGTTCACAGACAAACGCAGCTAGTAGAGGGGGCTGAGTTGCATAACACAGTTAGATTTGAGCCGTTACAAATTATAAGGTAATTTGGCATCACAGAAATCCAGTTTGGAGAATAATCCAGAGTCTCACTGATGTGGAATTTTAACTCTTGTTATGACAAATTCTCTCTCTTTTTTATGTCCTCTTTAGTGAAATAAAAAGTTAACATATTATATATCAATTCAGTTTAAGGAGTTCAGAGTAGACAATGGGAGAAATGTATGAATCTGTCAGCATTTTATTCTCTAAAACTCTAGCCTAAAAACCATGAGGGTGCAGTATGGGATGCATTATATTCCTGCCATTTACTGAGCAATTCCAACACACATTGCTTTTTTATCCCTTTGGTGTAAAATATATCTCTAACAAACTGGTTCATGGTTAAGCAAAGAGGCCTTCAGTTGAATCTGGCATCCTACTCTTTGAATGAACATAGGCTGAAATTGAATCTTTCTGATTTAGTGAATTTAGAAGAACTGTGTACCACACATGGTTCTTCGGCTGTTGCTGGACTACAACTCCCATCATCTTCAGATAGCCATAATAATAATAATAATAATAACAATAATAACAGTAATGCAGCTAGACTGCACTGAAGAGAGGTGGCAAGACCCCTACCTAATTAGGCTGAAACATGCCTATGGTTTTGCTGTTTTTCTCACGCAGAGGAGGTTTGCCTGACATTTTGGTGGTGTAATGTCTGGGGGTGGGACCACGCTGATATGGAGCTTGGAAGATTCTCCTCTTTAATGATAAAAGAGTAAACAATTTGATTTAGCAGCTTCTGACTGAGCACCATACCAAGAACAAATGTCTAGGTTTTTCCTTATTTTGAGCTTATCATACTTCCCTTCTTTAATGTTTCCAGTGATGGTAGTTGTAGCCCAAAAGTTAGAGGGCTGCAGGTTGCTAAACTCCTATGTAACAAATCTATACTTGCACCTGACTATTGACAGATTTATTCTTAGATATGGAAGCAGGTCTGTTTCAACAATAGGATAAATGGGCAGCTTCTCAGAGACCACTGACAGAATCCCTACAATCCAGTACTCTGATTTTCTTATATGGCAGTGTGCAACCCTGTAGATCAGGGGTTCTCAACCCGTGGCCACTAACAGGCCAGGACTTAGGAATTTCCCTTGATAGAGCACAAGTGTGTTGATCAGAGGCTTATTGATTAAGTCACAAGGAAATCCTCAAATCCTGGTCTGTTCGTGGCCACTGAGGGCACGGGTTGAGAACCACTGCTGTAGATCACCCTGTCCCTGATGATCTGGGACACATAATACAGTCTACAAAAGGTGTGAAGCCAGGTGTGAAAACTCTGTAATCTGTCAAGCTACTGTAAATATGAGTAATTTTGCATTGTGTAAACTTAGGTGTTTGTATGCAACATTCTTTGAAGTTAATTAATTAATGTGATTTCAAAATTAATAGCTTGTGTACTCACTCAAAGCAGAAGAGGTAAACAGGTAATGTTATAATTAACACCTTGAATGCTAGGGAGGTCTTGAGAAGCAATGTGTTGGAGACTTCTCTAGCATCCAATGCATTATGCAAACACTATGTTATACTTTGCACAGGGCCCAACAATGCCTTAAAACAGCCCCAAGTAATAGCTTGTTACTCTTCTCTCACATAATGTTTATATTTCATCCTCTTCCCGGGGCTTGAGGGGCTGTGTTCAGGAATGTGCTTGATGTGCTTTGGCAATGTCTGTGTGTGTGTGTGTGTGTGTGTCTGTGTGTGCAAGTGGCAGGATGACCACAGATGAAGGGATAAAGTCCTTTCAGAAACAGACATTTAGTTCCAGGCTAATGATTACCCACTGGTCATACTAACACTGAACAGCTTTCAGTCTAGTGTTGAAGCCTGGTTGTCATCGTCTATGCTGTGAATAGGCCTGACATATTTCAAATAGCTCCCTTGTTCAAAGCCTGGCCTGGTATTTTTTAACCAGTGTAATGAAAGAGTTTAGAAGCTCAGATTTTCAGCCATTCCATGTAGTACTCTATATCGTTTCTTTGAAATCTGAATATCTTAAAAACATGATCACAAAACTCTCATAATTAAACTGCAAAACTGCAAGTCAGAAATGGTGTGTGTAAACTGGAGACCCTCTATAATCTCTTCACAACAATACGTTTCACAACTTGCAACTTGCCAGAAAGGTTCACCAACACAAATTCATCTGACTTTAATGCAGAAAAAGCAATCCTTTGCGATATATATACAGTACATTGTATCCAGATGCTTAAAGGGATAGTAATACCTAAAATGTAAACAAAAATATGTTGTAGGGTTTATCCCCCTGAGTAAAACAAGAGTACTCCCACTGCTGAAAGATGTTTCATTCAAAAGTTATTAATTTTCAAAGTTGAATTTTTTAGGTGCAATATCACAGTGGCCTGAAATTTTACAGTGGCGCTGTTGCTACACCATCCTATGGAGATTTATGGTCCTGAGACCAGAGCTGTCCATAGGATCGTGTAGCAACAGCGCCACTGTACAATTTCAGGCCATTGTGATATTGCACCTAAAAATTCAAATTTGAAAATTAATAACTTTTGAATGAAACATCTTTCAGCAGTTGGAGTACTCTTGTTTTACTCAGGGGGATAAACCCTACAACATATTTTTTTTTACATTTTAGGTATTACTATCCCTTTAATCTTGATGCACGATGAATTGTTTGAATATGCAAAACTCTCCAAGCTATTATAATGAAGCCATTGTCAGCAGAAACAAAGCCAGCTTTCCTGGAGCGGGCCACAAGCCATTCATCTATGTCTATAACCTATAGTTTCTTTAATACATCTACAACTTTTGTGATTTGTACACGAAACCACAGAGAGAATACCCACGTACTCAATTTGAATGACCACTAAGTCAGGCGAAGCCGCCTAGTAGTGGCAATACGCGTTGGGTAGTTGATGACGGATGAGGTTGCATTACATTACAGCTGCTGCTAATATATGATAAGTACTTTTAGTGTTATTTTCACTGTTCACTACTTCTATTGTATTTTTTCACATATTTATTGCACTTGTGGGATTAATTTCACTTCATAGCAGTAACCGATATACTCTAATTTTTAAAGCTCGTCTTTCCTCTGTACATGTTTTTTAAACATTTTTATGTCACCACATAGTTATTATTGTATGTAATAAAGATTATTTTTGTATTTGTTGTTATACCCTGGGAGTGTGCTTCTTATTAAAGGGTCTCTGTGTTTGAGGGACAACCAGGTGGTCTTTCCGTCCTATGCCTTTCCTCTATATGTATGTTCAATCTTTGCTGATGACACTAAGCTAAAAAAAAATGGAAGATGACATTTAATGTAGATAAATGTAAGGTTATCCATTTTGGCTGTAGAAAGAAACTTGCTACAGATACTCTAAATGGGAAACGACTTGGGGAATCCTCATTAGAGAAAGATTTAGGAGTACTGATAGACAACAGACTTCACAGCAGTGTGCAGAGTCACTCAGCTGCTGCAAGAACAAATAGGGTAATAGCCTGCATAAAAAGAGGTGTAGATGCAAGGAATGCTAATATTATCCTACCGCTGTATAAATCCTTGGTTAGGCCTCATCTAGAATATGGAGTACAATTTTGGACACCAGTTCTTAAAAAAACATTGTTGAACTGGAAAAGGTGCAGAGATGTGCAACAAAACTGATAAAGGGGTTGGAGGATCTGAGTTATAAAGAGAGACTAGCCAAACTGGGTTTGCTTACATTAGAGAAGAGATGTCTAAGAGGTGATATGATTACCATTTACAAATATATTCAAGGTCAATACAAAGAACTATCCATTGAATTATTTATGCAAAGAGCTAAGTTAAGAACTAGGGGTGGGCGAAAAGTGTGAAAAATTTTCAGTATGACTTTTAGCGAAAACTTGCCGAATTTTTGCTTTTTGCGCGAAAAATTTTGCCTTTCTACCTATGTAAAATGTCCTCCTTTTTGCCTATTTCAACACATTTCCTGCCTATTTTAACACATTTTCCTCCTATATTTCCTATAGCTACTGCATTTCCTACTGTAATATTACTTCTTCTGAGGGCTGAAGTTTAGAAATAAGTAGCTGAAAGTCAAAGTTGTGAGTCCTACAGCAACATGTGGCTTGGAAAATGTGTTAGCATGCAGAATGCATTTGTCCTTTGCCCACAACACTAACTTCTTGCTTAAGTGACAGTGGCACATATTCATGATGATTTCAAAGAAATAAAAAAAAAAACAATGTACCACCTACAATGTGGCAGATGTGTATGGTAGTGGCGGTGGTGGGGGACTGGCATGGTGTGATTTTTGTATGTATATTGTTTTTACCATTATCATACGCTATTCTTCTTCTCAGGTTATTGACACACATTACTTATCGGTCATAGCAGTGACCCCAAGTGGGGTAGATGGTGGCAACCCTTCTTCACATCCCTCCTCCACCTCCTCATCTGTGCTGCTGTTAATATATTTGTCCTGGCTTTCTCTGTCATGTGTGGTTTCTGCTACCTGATACTCAGATGGTATGACATGTTGGTTCATTTTTAAGAATGTTAGTCTACCAACATTGCTGCTTGATGACTGATTGGGTGACTCTGTGCTTTTTGACATATGTGCCTGTCCAGGGCCAGACAGACAAGCACAGTACTCCTTAAAAGTAGTGGAAAATCCAGTCTTTGACTTTCTGCTAACCTTATAGCCCTGTCATCATCCTCTCTCTCAATTTCATCTGTATCTGAACAAGAGAAGGATGCTGGAGGGATATATTCTAGATCTGCATCATCAGTCATCCTTAGGTTATCCTCAGCAGCATCTGCATCACCTGACAATTCTTGCCCACTACCCTTATATTCCTCTAAGCTTTTGGAGGTCTCAAACAATTTATCTTTACTTTTACTGTAACAAAGTTCCCTACTATGGGTGTTTGGTGCTTGTTTGTCTCACTATCTGATGTAGGAGGCAGGTTCAGCTGCTACACCTTCCTCTATTATGCTATTGCTAGCATCATCAACATTTGAATGTGACTTCTTGTCGTCTTCAGTGTTCTTCTTATATGGTCCTTTATTGCTATTGGCGCTGGTGGTGCTCGAACTAGTTTTGCTGGGACTTTGACAAACTGCATCCTCCCTTGGAGTAGAGGGATCATCATCATTGATTGCACACGCTGCAGCAACCATTGTTGCAGTCAGTTTTTGAACTACTACTTTACTCTCACGTCCCTGCACTGCTCCACCCCTCCCCCTTCCCCTTCCCCTTGTGCGTTTGCTGGACATTACGCAACTACACTGTATTTTTTTTTGTACATTAAACAACACAACTAATGGAGCTGTATGATGCCTTGCCTAAGTACAGTCAGCTGTCTGTCACTGTCACCTAATATATTTAGTTCTTTATTATTTTTTATTTATGTATTTATTTTTAAGTTGTCCACCCTGTTGCCTTATCACACTCTGTCCAAAGAAAATTATAATTGAAAAACAAAATCAACAACTTCTTTCTCCAGAATTCCCCACCAAGCACAGAGACAATAACAGCAAGATCAACAAGCAAATAGATCCCTAGCTGCCTGTGTCTTACCAGTCAGTCACATGGAATTTTGGAGAATTTGGGGTCAACTTACTTCCTCCCTACTTCTTCCCAGAGTGCCCCACTGACTCTCCTAATAAACAGAACAAATGTCCAACCTAAAAGATCCCCTAAACTAAACTTCAATTCCCCTCTCTGTCTTCTCTAGCTCAAAAACATACTGCTCTCTCCTCTCACAAACAACAAAATGGCATGCTGTGAGAGCCTGACAGCCTTTTATATGGCTGTAGAAAACTTTTGTGTGGTGGAGAAATATTTTTCTTCCCATTGATTTCAATGGGCGAAAAAGGCGGGAAAAAGCGGAAAAACCTTTTGTGTGAAATTATTTGCCAAGTGGAAAGTGCCATTATACGCCAATTTCAGTTTGAGGTGAACATTTTCGCCCATCCCTAATAAGAACAAGAGGTCATCCATGAAGACTAGAGGAAAGGCACTTTTGACTAAAACAAAGGCAGGGATTCTTTAAAATAAGGGTGGTAAAGCCATGGAATTCTTTGCCTCGGGATGTTGTACTTGCAGATAATGCAACTGCTTTCAAAAAAGCAATGGATGCCTACTTAGCACAGAACAATACTGAAAATTATGACAGATGGCTTCAAAGCAGATAGGATATTGATCTAGGGAACTATCTGACTGCCATTTGGATTCAGGAAGGAATTTTTTTTAACCACTTGGGGCTACAATGGAAACTGCTTTAGAAGGCTTTTTTTTGCCTTCATCTGGATCAACAGGGGTGTTTTTGGCATGGGCTGGACTTGATGGACGCATGTCTGTTTTCAGCCTCATCAACTGTTACTATGTTACATCTACTGCTTTACTATCTATGTTGCTACTTACCTCTTCATGGAAGCTCAAAAATTAGTTTGGCAAAATCTATTCCTTGTAAAACATGTAGACTCCTGCTAATAATCTTATTTTCCATTTTGTAATCCTGAATGTAATCCCTTATTATCAATTCTAGCACTTTTCCTACTAAAGAAGTCAAACTCGTCGGTCTATAATTCCTAGGTTATGTTTTAGTTTAGTCCCCATCTTAAATAAAGCACTACACTGGCTTTATGCCAATCTTGTGGCACTGAGCCTGTGGTGATGCAGTCTTTAACCCCTTAAGGACCTGCACGTGCGTGCGTGGCTGGCAATTAAGGACTTTTATTTTTTTCTTCTCTATCGTATTCTATCCCCGAACAGTCCTCACACTTCATTGGTCCTTAAGGGGTTAAAGATTAGAAAGACTGATCTTCCTAACAGTGCACTGAGTTACCATCAAGACCAGTGCTTTTGTCAGTCTTACTTTTGTCCAGTCTTCCCATGACCTCTTCCTTTGTCAATTTCTGATAATGATATGGTTTTATTTGTTACTAGCTAAGGCTCTTCTACCATTTATTGTTCTCTGATATATATAGATGCAAAGAAAGCATTCAGAACACCAGCCTTTTCTTTATCCTCCCTAATCAACTCAACCATCTCTTTCTGAAGGGTCCATTGCACTCCCTCTTAAGTTTTTTGCTATTAATGTATCTGAAAAACTTTTTTGGATTAGTCTTGCTCTCCCTTGCAATTTGAGATTCAAATAACCTAAATGCCATTTTGCTATCTTTGTTGTATTTTCTGCATTTCAGGAAATAATTTTCTGTTCCTTCAGACTTAATGTAAATGCTTTTTTTGCCTTGCCATTTCTTTTTTTACATTTGCATTTAACCACATTGGTTGTGATCTACTTCTTTTGTATTTGTTCCCCAATAGTATACACTGTTGAATATATTTCTGCAATCTAAGTTTAATATTCACCTACTTTAATATTGGATACCATGTTTATGTTGTTATTACTAGGTCCAATGCATTGTTGTTGTTTTTGTCAGCACTTCCACCATTTGTGATAAGTAGCTATCCCTAAACATGCTCACAAACCTGCTTCCATAGCACTCTGACAGGTCTCATGTCTCCACTTTTCTGGACAGTTAAAATCTCCTTTAATTATAGTATACTCAAGATGCACAGCTTTTCTCATTTGCAATGCTGGCTGGGCCTCAACATTCTCATCAGTATTTGGTGGTTTGTAGCATATATATATATATAGATGTTAGTGCAATTGCAAGACTCATTTGAACAGGGCACTCTTATGAACAACTAAGGCTTCTGGAGGAATTGTGAATGGATGTCCCAATATATGGGTAAACACTAGATTCTCTTACATTTAGCAGCAGTCTTCTTTTTTCCCTTTCTTATTTGTGGAGAAAGCACCCTCATTCATATTGTGCACCCAGAACAGCCTCACCCCTCCCTGACCATCTGAGAACAAGATTAAATAGATTCCTTTTTGTAAATCTTGGACTGTTAGGAACCCAAGGTGTTGCTGCTTGAGACTGGAGGCTGGGTATGCCCATGCATTAACATGCCCCTGCTTTACAACAGTGATATTTCTAGAAACAAAAATGCAAATGTCATCTATCTATATATCTATGTACCTATCTGCCTTCAGTGGAGCCTTAAAGGGATAGGAATACTTAAGTATTACTAATTCCTATAGTAAAGTACTACTAAAAAAAAAATATTGCCCCCAGTGTCATCTCTCAAACCTTTATGGTTTGAGAGATGATCGCTTCTAAAGTTGCCCTCTCCCTCCCCCTTCCCCATAGTCAGCATTCTAGCTGACTCAGGGAAATCCAGTCAGAGATCATCAGGCGGCTCTGCAGCAAAGCCGCGATCGCGTTAATTAAAAAAAAAACTTACACTAAAGCGGTCTTCTACATGTGCTTTCTTTTTTAGTAACGCAATCCGGCTGTGCTAGAGAGCCGCCTGAAAGTCGTACGACTTTCTTCCCTGCAGTCAGCTACAATGCTGACTACGGGGAAGGGGGAGGGAGAGGGCAACTTTAGAAGCGATCATCTCTCAAACCATAAATGTTTGAGAGATGACACTGGGGCAATACATTTTTTTTTAAATAGTACTTTGCTATAGGGATTAGTAATACTTAAAGGGATAGTAATGTTTCATAATAAAAGCAGCTCTAATTAATCATCATAGTATTTGGACTTTGGAGAGTGTTATTTCAATACTGTCAGAGTTGTAGTTCAAGAGTAATTCAATGACAAAGTGTCCCCCTCCCGCCCCTTTTACTGATCTCACACTGTTCAGCCACAGCAGAAGGGAGGTGCCCAGGTAGACTGCAGAGAGGGACAATCTTCAATTAAGATAAGGGAAAAACCTGAAAAGCTTGTCAAGGGGGGCAGGGATTTCAGTGTTTTCATAGGAATAAGAGTGTCCCCTTCTGTTATCTGTCCAGTCTATGGACTGCATTCCACATCTGAGAAGAGATTGTTTACAGTAAGTAAAAGGGGCGGGAGGGGGAAACTTTGCTTGTGAATATCTCATAAACCATAAAGGTTTGAGAGATAAGACTTATATCATTCTTCATGTTTTTTTAATGCCTACAAAATAAAATAAAGTTAAAACGAAGTATTACTATCCCTTTAAGTATTACTATCCCTTTAATAAGGCTATTACTTGGTGTTTATAGATGAGCAGCCTAACACTGTGCTCAGGAGGACTGGATTTCTCATTAGGCAAGTAAACAGCCTGTGGATATAACATCCAATGCTAATTAATCTGATGACTTTATATACAGTGATAGGAGAACTATAGGGTAGTTTTTGCATGTATTTTTGTCACCGTAGAAGAGTTTTGTGTTAAGGGGGCTATTGTAGAAGAAAAAGTGTGTTTGTGTATATATGTGAGTGCATGTATATGTGTGTGTATGGCGATGGTGGTGAGTTGTGCAAAAGCACATATCTGGCTAAAGTGAATCTGTTACCTACACAGTTTTAGTGTAATTAAACATATCTATTCAAACTGTATATGCCTTGTGCATTTTGTTTTTCTAGAGATATTATCTGCTGATCTCAGCAGAGCTTTCTTCTCTGAATTATCTGATAAAGCCTGCATAATTAATAACTCACATGTCCAGAAAATTACCTCTTTCTACTTACTTGATTGCTAGCCACGGGGTTGGATTAAATTAATGGAGAGGGATAATCATGCAATTCCTTTGAAGCTGGAGACTCCCACAAAAGAAAAGTGTTTTCTTGTGAGCCATATTGCCTAAAAGTTACTCTCTAGAGGTAAAGTAGATACTTGATCACTATCACTAGTGAATCCTCATGTGGGAAGTCTAGATGCTTGGTAAGGGACAGGCATGGTGTCAACTTGACCCTATTTCTAGGCAACAAAAAGTGGTTTCACATCCTGTCTACAGTAAGCTGCCCAGAGCTCCCCAGTAACTGGGGAGAGGGACACATGAAACAATCATATTAACGGGGCTGCATGGAGACCAAACCAACCAAGTGACATATATTTTTCATAAGTGTCCCTGCCTAAAAGGGAGGACTGATCAGCTTAGACTAGAGTTATAAAACATAACCCCCAAGAATACCTTGGTACTATAAAATTATTATTATTATTTATCAAGTGTCAACATATTTTTCAATGCAGTTTAGTAAGGAGAAAGGGCATGAAAATACTTCTGCTAATGTACATAGAAAGAAGCAAATTGAAATAGATTGAGATGTCACTTCCCCAGCCTGTGCTGGCAAAATGCCCAGAAAATATTCCTCTCGTCTTGTGTAATCCTCAGTTTCCTGCTTTATAGATTTTCCATCCAGAAAAATCCCTTTGTTTAAGGAAACGCTAATACGTAAAATGATCTGGGGGAATGCACGCTTAAATACCTTGTATTCCATGCCAGCCTCTTTAAAACATCTTTAGGAATTAATATCTACTATTTTATATGCTATCTGAGGGTTCCAATTTCTGTTTTTCTTCTAGGGTTCCCATTACCATAGCAATCTTCACAGGTGTTCCAAACGTGATAGTTTTATTATGTGTAAGTCTGCCTGAGAATTCATCATTCTTTCTAAACAGAAGAGCAGTGTGTACTAATTTCAGAACATCATTACATCTGCAAATAATTAACAAAGTTGTGTCCATACAGGATAGTAAGTACATGCAATGAAAACCCAAGTTTAGGACTGGATTTTAGGGATTTAACATAAAATACCCATATGTTAATTTTAAGTACATGATATTTAAAATGATATAACTGAATTTAATGTTTCCATGTTAGTGTTCCTTTAATTACTATAAGCAATAAGAAATAAACATAGGTAAAATGTGCACATCATTTTTCCAGTTTATACAGTAATGTGCAAAAGTCTTAGGCAGGTGTGAAAAATGCTGTGAAGTAAGAATGCTTCCAGAAATAGACATGTTCATAGTTTATATTTATTTAGCAATTAACAAAATGCATAGTGAGTGAACAGAAGAAAAATCTAAATCAAATCAATATTTGGTGTGACCATCCTTTGCCTTCAAAACGGCATCAATTCTTCCAGATACACTTGTACACAGTTTTTTAAGGAACTCGGCAGGTAGGTTGTCAAACATCTTGGAGAACTAACCACAGTTCTTCTGTGGATTTTGGCAGTATCAGTTGCTTCTCTCTCTCTCTTCATTTCAGACAGACTTGATGATGTTGAGATCAGGGCTCTATGGGAGCCATACCATTACTTCCAGGACCTCTTTTTCTTCTTTACAAAGATAGTTCTTAAAGGGATAGTAATACTTCATTTTAACTTTATTTTATTTTGTAGGCATAAAAAAAACATGAAGAATGATATATGTCTTATCTCTGAAACCTTTATGGTTTAAGAGATATTCACAAACAAAGTATCCCCCCCCTGTTCAGCCAGATAAGAAGGGAGATGCCCAGATAGACTGCAGAGAGGGACAATCTTCAATTAAGATAATGGAAAAAGCTGAAAAACTTGTCAAGGGGGGAAGGGCTTTCATTGTTTTCATACAAAGAAAATTGTCCCCTTCTGTTATCTGTACTGTCATACAACCAGACTCACATCTGAGAAGAGATGGCTTACACTAGGTAAAAGGGGCGGGGAGGGGAACTTTGCTTGTGAATATCTCATAAACCATAAAGGTTTGAGAGATAAGACTTATATCATTCTTCATGTTTTTTTAATGTCTACAAAATAAAATAAAGTTAAAACGAAGTGTTACTATCCCTTTAATGACTTTGGCTGTATGTTTGGGGTCGTTGTCATGCTGCATAATAAATTTGGGGGCAATCAGATACCTCCCAAATGGTATTGCAAGATGGATAAGTATCTGCCTGTACTTCTCAGCATTGTGATACTGTTAATTCTGACCAAATCCCCAACTCCATTTGTAGAAATGCAGCCCCAAATTTGCAACGACGCTCTACCATGCTTCGCTGTTGCCTGCAGATACTCACTGTTCTGCTCTCCATACCTTCAGCGAACAAACTGCCTTCTGACACAGCCAAATTTTTTAAATTTTGACTTATCAGTTCAGAGTATTTGCTGCCATTTTTCTGCACCCCAGTTCCTGTGTTTTCATGCATAGTTGATTTGCTTGGCCTTGTTTCCACATCGGAGGTATGACTTTTTGAAAGCCATGATGACCACCTGTGACCAGGCTTTTCCGGACGTTGTACCAGGGTCCCACTGTTTTTTGCCAGTTCTGAGCTGATGGCACTTCTGGACATCTTCCAATTGAGAAGGGAAGTAAGCATGTTATGTCTTACATCCACTGAACTGTTTCCTTGGTCAACCACTGCATCTACGGTCCTCAACATTTCCCATTTCTTTGTGCTTATTCAAAAGAGCTTGGACAGCACATCTGGAAACCCTGTCTACCTTGAAATTTCTGCCTGGTAGAAATCTTTCTGATTCAGTATAACTACCCTGTGTCTTGTTGCTGTGCTCAGTCTTGCCATGGTGTATGACTTTTTAACCCCTTCAGTGCCAGAGGCTCGGGCCATTTTCTGAACCCTGCAGGCCAGACACTTTTTCAACATTTTTGCTATCCTTCCGTTTAGGCTTGATTTCCTCTGGGGATTTTTAGTTACATATGGAAAACTATATATTGTTTTTTTCAGAACGAATTGAGCTTTCTTGTGATACCTTACATGAAGAGAATTTTACATCGTGCAAAAAGCTATGATGTCATAATGACAAAAAAAGTGAAAATTTACTCATTTTGCTAAAATCACATACTATGTATCAAAAAAATTTACCTTGATTGAAAAAGTTTCAATTATTTGAAAAAGCCACGAGTCCCCCGAGTAAAAAAATACCAAATTTGTATAGTTTTACCTACGTCCATGGCTAGCGTAGAGCCCTAATCACCAGCAGCGCAAAATGACATTTTCAACTTTATAAACTAATATGCGCATTCTAGGGTTTTTGTGGTAAAACTACCCTAAAACAGTGGAATAACTATATAAAACTATATATTTCTGGAAAGTAGACAACCTGCTGCATCTAATGAGGGGTGATTTTCCATGTTAACCCAAGCCTGGTGTGCACAAATGCCTCCAGAAGATGGCGCTAATGAAAAAAAAAGGCATTTTCTTACATTTCTGCCCCTTCAAATGAACTAAAATGTGTGAAAACCATGGCATTTCCAACTGTATTCATTAGCTAGTGCTCTTAGGAGAAAAATAACACCCCATTGGTATGAGTTCACCTACCTCAGGGGGCGCTACAAGTACAAAACTACACCTATTGCAACCTCTAATTTTTCTAACATTTTCTCAAACATTACCTGTCTGTACAAAAATGGTTATAACAAATACAGAAGTGAAGAAAGGGTACACAAACCATACCATTTTGAAAAGAAGACACCCTGCCGCATCTAATGATGGGTGACTTTCCTTGTTACCCCAAGCCTGGAGTGCACAAATGTCTCCAGAAGGTGGCGCTAATGAAAAAAAAAGGCATTTTCTTACTTTTCTGCCCCTTCAAATGTACTGAAATGTGTGCAAACCATGGTATTTCCAACTGTATTCATTAGCTAGTGCTCTTAGGAGAAAAATGACACCCCATTGGTATGAATTTAACTACCTCAGGGGGCGCTAGAAGTGCAAAACGACACCCACTACAACTTAAAATTTTTCTAACATTTTCTCAAACATTACTTGTCTGTACACAAATGGTTACAACAACTACAGAAGTGAAGAAAGGGTACACAAACCATACCATTTTGAAAAGAAGACACCCTGCCGCATCTAATGATGGGTGACTTGCCTTGTTACCCCAAGCCTGGAGTGCACAAATGCCTCCTGAAGGTGGCGCTAATGAAAAAAAAGGCATTTTCTTACATTTCTGCCCCTTCAAATGTACTGAAATGTGTGCAAACCATGGTATTTCCAACTGTATTCATTAGCTAGTGCTCTTAGGAGAAAAATGACACCCCATTGGTATGAGTTTAACTACCTCAGGGGGTGCTAGAAGTGCAAAACGACACCCACTACAACTTCAAATTTTTCTAACATTTTCTCAAACATTACTTGTCTGTACACAAATGGTTATAACAACTACAGAAGTGAAGAAAGGGTACACAAACCATACCATTTTGAAAAGAAGACACCCTGCCGCATCTAATGATGGGTGACTTGCCTTGTTACCCCAAGCCTGGAGTGCACAAATGCCTCCAGAAGGTGGCGCTAATGAAAAAAAAAGGCATTTTCTTACATTTCTGCCCCTTCAAATGTACTGAAATATGTGCAAACCATGGTATTTCCAACTGTATTCATTAGCTAGTGCTCTTAGGAGAAAAATGACACCCCATTGGTACGAGTTTATCTACCTCAGGGGGCGCTAGAAGTGCAAAACGACACCCACTACAACTTCACATTTTTCTAACATTTTCTCAAACATTACTTGTCTGTACACAAATGGTTACAACAACTACAGAAGTGAAGAAAGGGTACACAAACCATACCATTTTGAAAAGAAGACACCCTGCCGCATCTAATGATGGGTGACTTGCCTTGTTACCCCAAGCCTGGAGTGCACAAATGCCTCCTGAAGGTGGCGCTAATGAAAAAAAAGAAATTTTCTTACATTTCTGCCCCTTCAAATGTACTGAAATGTGTGCAAACCATGGTATTTCCAACTGTATTCATTAGCTAGTGCTCTTAGGAGAAAAATGACACCCCATTGGTATGAGTTTAACTACCTCAGGGGGTGCTAGAAGTGCAAAACGACACCCACTACAACTTCAAATTTTTCTAACATTTTCTCAAACATTACTTGTCTGTACACAAATGGTTATAACAACTACAGAAGTGAAGAAAGGGTACACAAACCATACCATTTTGAAAAGAAGACACCTTGCCGCATCTAATGATGGGTGACTTGCCTTGTTACCCCAAGCCTGGAGTGCACAAATGCCTCCAGAAGGTGGCGCTAATGAAAAAAAAAAGGCATTTTCTTACATTTCTGCCCCTTCAAATGTACTGAAATGTGTGCAAACCATGGTATTTCCAACTGTATTCATTAGCTAGTGCTCTTAGGAGAAAAATGACACCCCATTGGTATGAGTTTAACTACCTCAGGGGGTGCTAGAAGTGCAAAACGACACCCACTACAACTTCAAATTTTTCTAACATTTTCTCAAACATTACTTGTCTGTACACAAATGGTTATAACAACTACAGAAGTGAAGAAAGGGTACACAAACCATACCATTTTGAAAAGAAGACACCCTGCCGCATCTAATGATGGGTGACTTGCCTTGTTACCCCAAGCCTGGAGTGCACAAATGCCTCCTGAAGGTGGCACTAATGAAAAAAAAAGAAATTTTCTTACATTTCTGCCCCTTCAAATGTACTGAAATGTGTGCAAACCATGGTATTTCCAACTGTATTCATTAGCTAGTGCTCTTAGGAGAAAAATGACACCCCACTGGAATGAGTCGACCTACCTTAGGGGTGCCAGAAGCACATAACTACACCTACCTGTTTGCTTCTTCGAAAATGGCTGCTTGTACTAAAATGTCCATAACTGTTAGAGACATGAAGGAAAGGTATAAAAGGTATACCATTTTGGAAAGTAGACATTCTCCCGCATCAAATGAGGGGTCACTTGCCTTTCTACCCCCTGGGCTGAAGTGCACAAATATTTCCAAAAAGTGGCGCTATGGGAATAAATACAGGTTTTTTTACATTTCCACCACTTCAAAGATACTAAAATCTTTGAAAACCATAACATTTCCTGCTGTATTCAGTACTTGCTACCATCATGAGAAAAATGGTAGCCCATTTGTGTGGGTTAACATACAATATGTGGGTGCTAGGAACACGAACGTAAACCTGACACTTTTGTTTTTTAAATTATCTGCTTGCACTAAAATGGTTATAACCATAATAGATATGCAGGAAAGGTAGAGAAACAATGCCATTTTGAAAAGAAAACAACCTGCCGCATCTAATCAGGGGTCACTTGCCTTCTTACCCAAAGGCTGGTATGCACAAATGCTTCCAGGAGGTGGCGCTAATGAAAAAAAAAGCTTTTTTTTACATTTCTGCCCCTTTAAATGTATGGAGCTCTGTGAAAACCATGGAATTTTCAACTGCATTTGTTTGCTAGTGCTCTTAGGAGTCAAACGACACCCCATTGATATGAGTTGAACTACCTTAGGGGGTGCTAGAAGTAGAAAACTACACCTACTACAACCTCTGATGTTTCTAACATTTTCTCAAACCTGACTTGCCTGTATAAAAATGGCTATAACACCTTCAGAATTGAAGAAAAGGTAGATAAACCATACCATTTTGGAAAGAAGACAACCTGCCGCATCTAATGAGGGGTCACTTGCCTTTGTACCCCTAAGTTATTTGGAACAACTATTTCCAGAATGTGGTGCTACAGGAAAGAAAAACAAACATTTGTTTTACACATCAGTCACTTCAAAGATACTAAAATGGTTCAATGGCGTGGGATTTCCTAGGAGGACTTCTTGCCAGCCAAAAAAAAATGGTACCCCACTGCTCTGGGTTCACATACCAATTTACGCTACAAGAGCGTAGCTACCAGTGAAACAGAAATGGGAAAGCAAACAGTGTATGTGTGATTTTATGGCTAACAGATGAAAGAAGCTAGGACGTCAGCCGGTGTATGTGCGGACCTGTGACTACAAGTCTAACAAAATGTGTGAGAGGGTGAGGGATTAGGCAGTGTGTGTGGGTATGAGCAGAGGAGCAAGGATGGTGGTGATGGTGGGGCAGTGTCTGATAGTGTGTATGGGAGATCTCTGACTACCATTGTGCACTGTATGTCCCCTCATACAAAGCACTGCGTTGGACCCCCTTCCTGTTGCACGTGCATTTTTTGGGGCTTTTTCCCCCAATATTTTTGTGTAGACCTCGTTGGGGGCATCAGAACCCATACAATGAGGTCTAAATAAAAAATAAAGGGGGAAAAAATCCTTTATGTGCCACAGGGGTGTCCAGCACACAAAGGGTTAATTTTTTTTTATCGTTACTTTGTATTCAGATGGCCACCAAACAAGCTCTGATCACAAAGTAATGATAAAAAGTCCTGTGTGTACCACAGGAAGGGGGTCTGCATTGAACCCCCCCTCCCAGTGGCACACACATGGTTAATTTTTGATTTAATTTTTTTTATTATATACCTCATTGAGGGGCATCAGGACCCCCTGATCCCTCCCCAATGAGGTCTTAGTAAAAAAAATATATATGTCCACAAACAGAGTGACCCTGTGAGTGCCACAGGGGTCTGCAGCGCATTGCAAAGCAATGCACTGGATCCTTGTGGCACTCAGAGGGTTAATTTTTTTTTTATCATTACTTGGTAATCAGAGCTTGTTGGGGGGCCATCAGGACCAATCATGATGGCCCCCCAACAATCTCTGATAACGAAGTAATGATAAATGCCCTGTGTGTGCCGCAGAAGGGGGGCTGCATTGGCCCCCCTTGTGGCACACACAGGGTTAATTTTTTTTTCTTTACATTTTTTTTTATTATGGACCTCATTGGTGGGTATCAGGACCCCACTGATTCCCCCCAATGAGGTCTTAAAAAAAAAAAATAAAAGGAATCAAAATAAATGTCCCTGTGAGTGCCACATGGGTCTCCAGGGCATTGCAAAGGAATGCATTGGACCCTTCTGGCACTCAGAGGGTTAATTTTTTTTTTTATTATTACTTTGTAATCAGAGCTTGTTGGGGGGCCATCAGGACCAATCATGATGGCCCCCCAACAATCTCTGATAACGAAGTAATGATAAATGCCCTGTGTGTGCCGAAGAAGGGGGGCTGCATTGGCCCCCCTTGTGGCACACACAGGGTTAATTTTTTTTCTTTACATTTTTTTTTTATTATGGACCTCATTGGTGGGTATCAGGACCCCTCTGATTCCCCCAATGAGGTCTTAAAAAAATAAATAAATAAAAGGAATCAAAATAAATGTCCCTGTGAGTGCCACATGGGTCTCCAGGGCATTGCAAAGCAATGCATTGGACCCTTCTGGCACTCAGAGGGTTAATTTTTTTTTTATTATTACTTTGTAATCAGAGCTAGTTGGGGGGCCATCAGGACCAATCCTGATGGCCCCCCAACAATCTCTAGTAACAAAGTAATGATAGAAGCCCTGTGTGTGCCACAGGAGGGGGGGGGTGCATTGGACCCCCCCTGTGGCACACACAGGGTTAAATTTTTTTTTTTTTTTTTTTTTTTTTTTTTAATAATAGACCTCATTGAGGGGCATCAGGATTCCCCCTGATCCCCCCAATGAGGTCTTTCAAAAAAAAAAAAACAAACCCCCAAAAAATGACCCTGTGAGTGCTACAAGGGTCTCCAGCACATTGCAAAGCAATGTGCTGGGGACCCCTGCGGCACTCACAGGGCTACTTAGCGTTTTTTTATTTTATTTTATTTTTTTTTTTAATTACTCAGACCTCGTGGGGGACATCAGGACCCCTCCTGGTGTCCCCCCAGTTATTGATCTCCCAGCCATCGGCTGGGAGATCAATAAGGCGACTTGCAGGAGAGCAAAAGCTCTCCTGCCTTTCACTCCTACCACCGGTAGGAGTGAATGGGACCGGGGAAACTTCCCCAACGTCATCAGTGACATGTCACTGATGACGTTGGGAGGCTTCCCCCGGTCCCGCCCACTCCTACCCGGAAGTTCGGGTAGGAGAGAAGGAAGAGGAGAAGCTGCGCTTCTGCTGCGCTTCTCCTCTTCTTTTATTGATCTCCCAGCGCGATCGGCTGGGAGATCAATAACAGGGGGGACATGAGGAGTGATCCTCATGTCCCCCCACGATTGCCCAGGTTTTTTTTTTTTTAAATGCGGCCACTGCATGCCGGTTATACCGGCTCATGCAGTGACCGCATTTTAGTGGGTACATCGTACGAGCTTGGCACAGCGGGTACAGCTGTCCAAACTCGTACAATGTACCCACTTGGCACTCAAAGGGTTAAAGGGATAGTAATACTTAAAATGTAAAAAAAAAATATATGTTGTAGGGTTTATCCCCCTGAGTAAAACAAGAGTACTCCCACTGCTGAAAGGTGTTTCATTCAAAAGTTATTAATTTTCAAATTTGAATTGTTTAGGTGCAATATCATAGTGGCCTGAAATTGTACAGTGGCGCTGTTGCTACACAATCCTATGGACAGCTCTGGTTCCGGGACCATAAATCTCCACAGGACGGTGTAGCAACAGTGCCACTGTACAATTTCAGGCCACTGTGATATTGCACCTAAAAAATTCAACTTTGAAAATTAATAACTTTTGAATGAAACACCTTTCAGCAGTGGGAGTACTTTTGTTTTACTCAGGGGGATAACCCCTACAACATATTTCTTTTTACATTTTAAGTATTACTATCCCTTTAACATTAAACTGTATTTGTTAGCTGAGTTTTGCTGTTCCTCACCCACTTTTATTCCTCCTACTCAGCTGTTTCTTTTTCCGTTAATGATTCTGTTTCAACTTACATATTAAATTGATGATGATTAGCACCTGTCTGGTATAATTGTTTAATCATATACCTGTCTATATGCCTACAAAATCCCTGACTTTGTGCAAGTGTACCTAGACCTGATACTGTTTTGAACGCAAAGGGTGGTCACACCAAATATTGATTTGATTTACATTTTTCTTCTGCTAACTCACTAAAGATTTTGTTAAATTGATAAATATAAATTAACATGTCTATTAATGAAAGTATTCTTACTTTACAGCATTTTTTCACACCTGCCTAAAACGTTTGAACATTACCATATATAAATCAAGAGGAACTTGCCAGCTTTACACATACTGAAGGGCAAAATCCCTAACCAACATTCAGTGGGAGAACACTACTATGGAGTGTCATCTTTCTTTGAATATTTTTACTTTCTAATGTGCTAATGTAGGGAAAAGTGTAAATTTGCTGCCCAATTTGAGGGATCCCACCTCCCCACCCAGCCTGTATAAGGTGATATCTCTGGCCAACCCAGGCCCCCATTCCCAGAGAACCCGTACCCTAACTTGTACTGGTAAGAAAAGACCCTGTTGCTGAGTGTGTATGTGCCCTTGAGACATATGCGAGCCCTGAGGGACCCACTGTTGAGCCTGGATATTTGCAGGGTCAACTTGTTGTGCTGGCTCATGCACGTTGTTTGCATGGTGGGAGGCTGGTGGGGCATTGGCAAATATAGGCCTGCCAGCCACCTCCTTAGGGCATTGGGGGGCCTGAAGCGACAAGATGAATAATGGGGTAGCCTGTGGGGTGGATGACAGTGCTTGGGGGACCTGGTAATATGTGTGGGGCATAGGCGAATGCTGATGAGGTAAAGTGGGAGCTGATGGGGGCTGGGTGTTGGATTTGGTGCCTGCTGTGCAGAGGAGGGGGTATGGGCCATTGGGGGAATATGAGGCCCTTGTACGAATACCTGGGCCCCATGTGGGTCTTGACTGGTTAATGTAGCCAGTAGTGGCAGCTGACTGGAGAAAGGACAGACATGTGCCATTTGAGAGGACCTGCGGCAGTTGGGGGGGCATTAGGAGGAATTTGAGGGGGCCTGTAAGATGGGGGATGTGTTAGGGGCACACTCAAAAGTGGTGGTGGTCCTTGGGTAACACTTTGGGGAATTTGGGGGACAGGGAGATAGAAAGGAAATAGGGGAAAGGGCAGTGTTGTGCTTGGTGCATAACTAGAAAGGTTTCCAGAGACTGATTCATGCTGGACACCCTGCATACAAAAGAGCTGGCTCTGCTGGCAGTACAGCAGAGTCCAGTCCATTTGAATTATTTTCAAATGAACGCAGAAGTGCTTTTCTCGGCAACCTGTCTCTGAGGATGGATGTTACCATTGTGCCACTGGATGTTCGGGTAGGCGGGACTTCTGGTGGCAGATTCACAGCGTTGGAGGAGGGTGGCAGGAGTAGGAACCTCTCCTCTGCAACATTAGCATTTGGGCAAAGTTCCAGGGCTTGCAGACGAGAATGCAATGGTACAGAGGAGGGTGGAGGCAAAGAGGTTATCCGTGTGGTGCAGTGGGCATCCAGGGCAAATGGCGGGGTAGAAGTGGATACAGTGGGAACAGTATGACGAACAGGGGTACTCTGTTCAAATGGGTGACTAGTGGAACAACTTGGATGGCAGCAAGGCAGGAGGGGGTTGCTGGCAGAAGTGATGCAGGAATGAGATGGGTTGGGGAGTATTGCTAAGGGATGAGAAGGATGAGGGCTGCAGGAAGGGTTGTAGGGAGTCTCTTGCACCCAAGACAGCCTTACTTTCTGTCAAGGATTCTTGGCGGAATCTTCACAGGACCCTGATTTTCCTGGTAGGCCTCATCTCCTCCAAGTGATGTTACAACCTCCTGGACCTGCAAGACAAAGGAACAAAGGTTAGTAATGCTGGCCAGGCCCCGCTGGCCAGACTTTTAAAGGGCCAAGCCCTTTGACCCTCCTACTCCATCCCCCTGCCCGAGGTGGCCCAATAAGCAGCTTACCACCCAGCTGTACCCTGGACCACCTCAGACACCATTTTTGGGAGTCCCTGAGAGCAAAGCACATTAATGGTGCTTGCTCCCAGGCAGTCCCTCACTCTCTCTTATATGCAATCCATTACTACAATAAAGATTGTACCCAAAAGAAATGTAGACCCGATGCTGTAAAAGCCCCAAACCCTCATACCTACACCAATACTTAAACCATGCATTGATCTCTGTCTGCCTACCTGCACTGGCATATAGAACTGGTAGTATTTAAAAATTGTATTTTTAAAATCTTTAGCTACAGGGGGTTCTTATATATTTTCTCCATTAACATGTATTCCAACTTGTGTTGTATTGTGGATTTGTGTTCACTTATTTACTTGTGAATGCAACTATTTGTCTTACCTACATATAATTTAGAACATGTACACGTCATTATATATGGTCGATGTGTGTAGACAATGGATGTGTAATCAATCTTAAAAAAACAATTGGGTTAACTGGTGGTTTAACAAAATTTGGTGGCTGTTTGGTTAGGTATAAAATACCAGTACCATTGGACATTCTTTAATTAAAATTTTCATCAGTTTTTCAGTGATGTACCCCAAGTTTTGTAATCAGATTTGAAATGGGAAATTTGTGTTAAAAGAAAATCTGCAGTATGTGTAACTGACAGGATTGGTTGGCCCATCAGTCTGAGGTAGTTCAGATTCCCATTTGGTCCAGGTTGTATGTGATGTACCAGGATTTACCGTACCCTTTTGGGGTCATTGGTTCCTGAACCGCCACTGCTGCTGCCCCTCTTCCACGGATGGCTGGAGCCCTGCTACTTCCTGGTGTCTGGAGGTCCTGGATAGTCAGGCAGGAACAACTGGATGATGCCCCCTGGCAGACCTAGTGAATTTAGCGGCAGAACCCTAGGTTGGGGTTTTAGAGGCCCTATGCCAGTAGACCGGCGAGGGAAGTGAATTCGCTCTTGCAGTGGCTAGGGAGAGAATCCACAGCCCAAGACCCCTCCAGAAATACAGCCGAGACTTGTATTAAGGAGGGTAGAACAGAACAGAACAGCCTTTACTGATAAGGCACACTGCTTATATACACTTCCAGACACTCTTATCAAGATAAGAATACAGATTAGTGCTTGAAAAAGGGACATTTTAACTGGTCCATAATAACCTCCCCTGACTGGTCAATGAAGCACAGCAGGAGTCAATTCACATTCCATACATTCCTTAGCACATGGAGTATTCTTTAAAGGAGCCAGAGTGCTGGACTTAACAGCCCACTCTACACTCTGGTTCCCCACTGCCATCTCCTTTGTGGGAGTATAACCCCACACACACACTATTACCAAATGTCACACAATGTACAAAAGAGTAATCAATATTTCAAATGTTATAGTTCTAAATTACTCCGTCTGGTCACACTAATTCCCCCCTCAAGTCTTGGACAGACCAGGTGTGATCCCAACGGATCCACCTTTGCACTGTCCACAATGTCTTTCAGGCATCTTCTTGCCAGGACAGTCTATCAGCCTTTTCGATGAACCTTCTAGGTCTGCACTGAATGGTAAAGGTGGAGTGAGACGCTCCAGCTGTGTAACAACTGTACATTTTTCCTACAAACATATTCAGAAATGTAGCCATCTTTGGGGTTGTACAGACATGGAGCTTGCGAAGGCACTGGTAAGATACCCCAAATCATTTGCCAACAGTACCTCAGCTGGGATGCCAGAGATCACTCTCACCTCACAGTCTCTTTCACCAGCACCCCAATCCAGTGTGATCCGGGCCAAGGGAATCTGGTGTATGGCTCCTCCAGCAACTCGTACTGCCACTGTCCAGCCAGTTCTCTGCCTGTGGGGGACCCGGTGGGGTTGTACCATAGTGATTGTGGCCCCAGTGTCTCTCAACCCCTTGGCTGGCTGCCCATTCACCACCACTGTCTGACCATGGAGTCCTCGGTTATCTGTGCTGATGGTTTGGACCAGGCTCACATCGTAGATCAGTCCCCACACTTCGTCCCTGCCAAAAGGGGCAATATTGTAATCCACTCCCATGGGCATGGATAAATTGTATGCCATAGGTTCAGTGCCAGGGTTCTCTCCTCCACAGTAGGCTTGTCTTGCTGCACTCTGGGTGGGACCGGTAGAGATACCGGCTGCTGGAGCAAGAGCCCAGGCCGTGACTGTCTCTGAGGGTAATTGCTCCGAACATGCCCAGGCTGCAAACAATCATCACACTGCCGTCCATAGCAGTGCCCTCTACTGGGCTGGTTGTGAATGATGGGAATGGGGCTGAGATGTGGTATGTGGCCCATTCGAGTGTCAGTAGTAATTCCTTTGGATTTTACAGGAGAGTGACAGGGCCTATTCTCTCGAGTCTCCACATATCTTTCCATACAGTAGGCTTGTCTTGGAGCATTCTGGGGTGGGACCAGTGGAGATACTGGCCTCTGGGGCAGGAGTCTAGGTCTGGACCGTCTCTGAGGGCAATTGCTCCTAACATGTCCGAGCTGCAAACAATTATAGCACTGCAGGCCAGAACCTTCTACTGGGCTGGCAGCTAGTGATGTGAATGGGGCAGGGTCCTGGTACCTGGATACCTCGAGGGGTGGCATTAGATCTTGTGGGAGGGACCGGAGAGGGCCAGATCCAGCTCTGTTGGGTTTCCACGTATTTGTCAGCTAACTTGGCCACTTCCCCTACTGTAGCTGGATCACGGTTCCTTACTCAATCCCGAACTTCCAGAGGTGTATGTTGAAAGAATTGCTCCAGTAGTAAAAGCTGCCAACAATCCTCCATAATCTTTGCATTGAAGCCCAGTAGCCAGTTGGCACAAGCACGGTCCATGCGGTAGACCCATTCTGCATAAGAGTCCTGTTGCCGCTGTCGGGTATCCCGGAACTTCCGCCTGTAGGCTTCCGGGGTAACTGCATACCGGGAAAGCAGGCACCGTTTCACCTCCGCATAATTGCGGCTGACTTCATCAGATAGGGCTCGATATGCCTCGGCTGCACATCTAGTCAGCTTGCCTACCATAATTGTTACCCAGTCTCTCTGATCAATCTCATTAAGGATGCATTGCCTCTCAAAATCTTGCAGGTACCCGTCTATGTCTCCTGTGCTCTCCTCAAACACCCTAAAGGCATGATGAGGCAGTTTGCCATTCCTGGATCCATAGCTCTGTGGAAATCCAGAGTCTCTCGGGCCTCTCTCCAGTTCTGCCATCCTCAGGCATTCCTCCCTTTCTGCTGTCCTCTGCTGAGTCACCATGGCCATGACTCTATCCACCACCTCAGCAGATGGATTGGGGCCATAAAAGTAAGCCAGATCTTGACATCTCGGGTGAAGGCATCTTTATGCTCTGTAGGGCTCTCCCTGTATCCCATGCTGGTCTGCAGGCTTGCAGGGCTAGCGGTTCCAACTGAAAGACGGTCCATCTGCATCAAAGCCTCAAACAAATCAGTCTTCCTGGGTCCACTTGCTTCTCCACTGCTGGCAGCTAGGATCTCTTTTAAAGTGGATCTCTTCAGCTGCTTGTAGAACCCCTCCATACTCCTGCCACTGGCTCCAGCCAAATCTCCCGATGGAGATTGTTCCGGTGGTGGTTTGGATACCTTTAGGAAGAGGTCATCCCACCGCTGATGCCAAATGTGACGGTACCAGGATTTACCGGACCCTTTTGGGGTAGTCGGTTCCTGAACCGCCACTGCTGCTGGCCCTCTTCCACGGCTGGCTGGAGCCCTGCTACTTCTTGGTGTCTGGAGGTCCTGGATATTCAGGCAGGAACAACTGGATGCTGCCCCCTGGCAGACCTAGTGAATTTAGCTGCAGAACCCTAGGTGGGGTTTTAGAGGCCCTACACCAGTAGACCAGCGAGGCAAGTGAATTCGCTCTTGCAGTGGCTAGGGAAAGAATCCCCAGCCCAAGCCCCCTCCAGAAATACAGCTGAGACTTGTATTAAAGGGATAGTAATACTTAAAATGTAAAAAAAAATATGTTGTAGGGTTTATCCCCCTGAGTAAAACAAGGGTACTCCCACTGCTGAAAGGTGTTTCATTCAAAAGTTATTAATTTTCAAAGTTGAATTTTTTAGGTGCAATATCACAGTGGCCTGAAATTCTACAGTGGCGCTGTTGCTACACTATCCTATGGACAGCTCTGGTCCCGGGACCATAAATCTCCATAGGATGGTGTAGCAACAGCGCCACTGTACAATTTCAGGCCATTGTGATATTGAACCTAAAAATTTCAACTTTGAAAATTAATAACTTTTGAATGAAACACCTTTCAGCAGTGGGAGTACTCTTGTTTTACTCAGGGGGATAAACCCTACAACATATATTTTTTTACAATTTAAGTATTACTATCCCTTTAAGGAGGGCAGAACAGAACAGCCTTTATTGATAAAGCACACTGCTTATATACACTTCCAGACACTCTTATCAAGATAAGAATACAAACTAGTGCTTGAAAAAGGGACATTTTAACTGGTCCATAATAGTCTCCCCTGACTGGTCAGTGAAGCACAGCAGGAGTCACATTCCAAACATTCCTTAGCACATGGAGACTTGTATTAAGGAGGGTAGAACAGGACAGCCTTTACTGATAAAGCACACTGCTTATATACACTTCCAGACACTCTTATCAAGATAAGAATACAGATTAGTGCTTGAAAAAGGGACATTTTAACTGGTCCATAATAACCTCCCCTGACTGGTCAATGAAGCACAGCAGGAGTCAATTCACATTCCATACATTCCTTAGCACATGGAGTATTCTTTAAACAAGCCAGAGTGCTGGACTTAACAGCCCACTCTACACTCTGGTTCCCCACTGCCATCTCCTTTGCAGGACTTACAGTATAACCCCACACACACAAATTACTCAGTCTGGTCACAGTGTACTTGAAGCCTGAGAGCATTACGGTGGAGTGGTACTAGAGAGATTATTAGCTTGAAAACTCTACCTTACTGCAACTTCTGCCCAAGGTAAAGTTGTTGACTTCAAGTTAGAATAAAAAACAAATCATTTGAGCTGGAACTGAGACATGATGGTAGAGTTTACTAGCCAAGAAGGAGACTAAGGATCTGGTGGCAGTAGAAAAAAAAGAAAAAAAAAGAGTGCTATACCAAAAATAAATACAAGATGGCAGCACAGAATAAGAAATGGAATAGTCTCCATTACTAGTCTGTGAGATAGGGTGCTAGGGAAGGCATCTCTAGTAATGCCACCAAATTAAAAAATATTTTGGCACAAGCACAGGAATGGGAAGAGATCTGACACTGCAAAAGTAAGGGCTAAGCAGGAGTGCGGGAAAGGCAGTACTGCTGAGAAAAGACAAAAATCATATGACAAAAGAGTGCTCAGTGGGAAGTCCAAACTCGGGTTGGGTGCAGACAGAAAGTCTGTGGAAACAGACAGAAGTTGGGGCAAGCTGAAATCTGGGAAATATGGTCAAACAAAGAAGAAGTCGGCAGAAGTTGAGCAGGAAACACAGACCAGGTACAATGTTCAAGACTAGACATGAAACTGGGCAGTTAGAATGTGCACAGCATTGGGCAAAGTGTGGGTTTTAATTGGAAAAAGAGAGGGAAGGAAGCTCAGATCAAGGAAGAAGAATGGGCAATGGCTGGAGCAAGAAAAAAAATAAACAGAATGGACTTGAAAATGGAACAGGTCTTGTCAATCTGAAATATTTATCATCTGCTAATAGCACCCAATTTCCATCCTATAAACTGAGTATTTGTTTTTCCACAATGACACCTTCCCTTGTGAGATGCCCATATCATGATACCTATGTTGGAATGAAGATTTTTCAGTGCTTGGCGTTCCCTTTGTGATAAACGTATAACTAGTTAAGGTATCTCTTTTCACTTTTTGCATGAATAGGTTTATAGCCACATTTGATGACTGGGGTCAAAGCTACCTTTTACTTTGAATAGATTCTAGATCAGGTGTATGGTGGTACTTCTGTACTTTAAGAAATATTTCAACTTAAGTATGGTATAGGTCTAATTTAATATGGAACTCTATTGTCATTCCTGTTGGCAAATTTACTTCTATAGTTCAAGCGCCAGTACTCTCCCCTAACCTTCAAAATACTAATATAATAGAATGGAACTAACCAATCCCAAAAAGGCAAATCAACTGTTGAAACAACAAAACAATGGATGTAAGAAAACAGTAGTAGTTCAAAAAGTGTCTGTATAAAAACCTTAAAAGTAATAGAGGGTAGACTTCCTTTAAGTTCTTGCAATCTTCTCTTCCGGTTACTCGTCTCTATGGGATCCCTGCTGCTCAGTCCTAAGGGCTGTTGGATTCGCCCTTTTCCACAGTTCCGTGGTTCCCAAAAGAAAACAGAAAAAACAACAAAGGACAGCGCAAAAAAGATCCCTCTAAGTGCGACCCGTTAAATTATTCAAAAAAGGTTGTCTTCCCACCTCATATCCCCCACACTGGGTACTCACTCTTTGTCGAGGCTACTGCCGCCTCTAGGATCTATGCCTCCACTGGATCTGACCCCCAGTGATGGTCCGTCTCCGCCAGAGGTCCTTACAAGCCACCTTGAATGTTACTGGTTGTCCCTCCCGTTTTGGTTATAATAATACCAAAACCAATGGGGGATTAGCCAGATATTGATCTATAATACGTGGCCCAAAAAAAGGACCGCAAAAACCAGCTGGAGATGTCGTGAAAATAAAACGGCTTTAATGGATAGCAATAAAATATAACTATATAATAAAAATCGATCCGTCTAATACATCAATAAAAATCAAAATAAAAGTCAGATATCAATATCGAAATAACCCAACGCGTTTCGCGATTCTTTATCGCTTCATCAGGGGTCTAAAAAGACCACTCAAACAATGCAACCATTTATAGAAAAATGCACTTACCCCAAAAAACCACTCCACTTCACCGAAGACCAAACGCCCTATTCTCATTCTTCCGGTATCCGGATACTTCCGGACTACCCCACGATGCGTTCCTAGCCTCGTTCCCATACCGGAACGCCCCTCCACTTTGCTCACTTAAGGAAACGTATCCGAACATCTCATTCATCTATGAATACTCTTATTTATGAGACAATAAACCCCCATATTAAACTATCTTTGCTTCCTCCTCATTTTTTCTAGATAGACTACATTTACTAAATATTATCTCCCCTATCTATATTCATTCATACCTATATAAAAGAGGCCAATTCCATCTCCTCATTCCCTGATGAAGCGATAAAGAATCGCGAAACCCGTTGGGTTATTTCGATATTGATATCGGACTTTTATTTTGATTTTTATTGATGTATTAGACGGATCGATTTTTATTATATAGTTATATTTTATTGCTATCCATTAAAGCCGTTTTATTTTCACGACATCTCCAGCTGGTTTTTGCGGTCCTTTTTTGGGCCACTTATTATAGATCAATATCTGGCTAATCCCCCATTGGTTTTGGTATTATTATAACCAAAACGGGAGGGACAACCAGTAACATTCAAGGTGGCTTGTAAGGACCTCTGGCGGAGACGGACCATCACTGGGGGTCAGATCCAGTGGAGGCGTAGATCCTAGAGGCGGCAGTAGCCTCGACAAAGAGTGAGTACCCAGTGTGGGGGATATGAGGTGGGAAGACAAACTTTTTTGAATATTTTAACGGATCGCACTTAGAGGGATCTTTTTTGCGCTGTCCTTTGTTGTTTTTTTTGTTTTGTCTGTTGGCAAATTTGTCAGTCCTTTACTCAGAAAATCAATCTCTTCTTGGTAGAGTTGCTGATCTTACAGGTTAAATACTATTTGATCTGACAGGTTTTATACTAATTACTAATAAATGGGGGTTTTATCAACATTTTCTTGGCATTTCCGCCCCCTTCTGATGGTCATTCTTTGGCCTCAGTACACTTTGGCTAAAAAAACAGTTTCAAATTCCTGTTGTACCTGCTTTAGGTCCTGTAGCTTCAGCTGTGGATGATTGGTACTCTATCTCCCCTATCCATATCACTATCAAATATAGAGGAAAGCACATCTCAATGCCCTCTCCTTAAATAAGCTCAATACATATAAATACAAGCACACCAATACTTGCAATAGACATCGGCCGCAAATAACATTTACTGCAAGCATTGGTTTACCTGCTTTTCTTACATAATTTCATCTTAGTGCATCAACCTCACAAGAAGATGATATCAATTGATCATATATGGACCATATGTTCAGAATCAGTGTGGAGGAATTCTTGGGCAAACCTATTGCAGAACAGAGAAGAAATTAAATATTTAATTTATATGGGTTTTTTAATACCTTGAATGCTGGAGAGGCCTCCAACACATTGCTTTGCATTGTGTTGCATGCCTCTCTAGCATTCAAGAGGTTACAAGCGCCATTTAAGTCACAGTGACATTTTTTTATCTTTACTCTATGGTGCAGTTGTTAGTTTGTCCCAGAATACCTCCACTTTTTGTTTCAATATAAGCTTGAATATAGTCAAGGGTAGAGCAGCTAATGTCTATCTTCACACATTGGAAGCAAGAGTATGACCTGTTTATCATGACACCTAGAAACATTTTAAGTATTTAAGCCAGGAAGAATTGGTAGGAGAGGATGTTGTAATGGGATGTGTGAAGCAGAATCTGTAAAAATGTTTGCAGAGATTCAGCCACCCACTGACACAGAATTGTGCCACTTCTGACATGGACAAACTGATGAACCCAGTGGCAGAATTCCTATAAGGCAGAGTAAGGACATTTACTCTGTGTGGGTCCCTGAGTCTGTGCAGTCACCATACTGAGTTGTGAACATGGCCAGCACAATCCAGATATTCTTAACCATACATCCGCGCTCCAGTTTATTTACAAGGTTGTAGATACTTTTACTGGTGAACTTATACAAGACCTTGAATTCAAGTGATTTCATGTTTATTCCAAAGCATTGTCTTTTGTGCCCAAGGGTTAAGAGCTTTTTGTTGATATAGGCTGTGGGTGTTTTCATTGACAGGAAGCTAAAGGTTGGGTCACATGAAGAATGGGGTGCGATCATGGGTGAGGCTATGTGCACCTAAGGTCCATTTCTAGGGTAGACTTGAATGTAGATTCAGCTTTCTATAACTTGCTTGCCTTTTTGGCTTCTGAAACATGTCAGGTGACTATATTAGGAGAAGGTAGTCCATTTTGATGCCCTTTCACATGACTGAATGTGCAATGATAATTTCATGCTAAATCAGGAGTTGTAATTGCGTTTTATACCCTTCACCTGAAGCCAGTGTACTAAGATATGTACTCCAAAACTCCTTTACCTTAACATCACATGTGCAGATGTGATAAAAGTCGGGCAGTCTATGGGTACTTCTGGGAATTCCTTTCCTTTACATCTTGCTTAACATAATGTATCAAACAAGGCATAGAGGAAGTGATATGAGCGTCTGCCATTTCCCTGCACATGCTATGGGGTAGGCATAAAGGACTACTGGCATAAAAGTCCTAATGATGGTGCAGCTTTTCTGTTGTTATGCACTACAGTGATCATACACTGCAGTGCATACCATAAAGCCCAGTGAATGGAGTTAGGGGCTAATGCCATTGAAGCTGTGCTAATGAATTTGTCTAGTGCTTTCTCAATCAAAACTTAAATTTAAAACTGTGTAAAACAGCACTCTGGATTCAGTTCATACTTTGGTGCTTTGCCAGCCATACCTCTAATGAGTGACTGGCTGATCATCCATATGTACAGTTGAAACCAGAAGTTTACATACTCTATATAAAAAGACAAATATGCATGTTTTTCTCACTATCTGACATGAAATCAGTATAAACCTTACCCATTTTAGGTCATTTAGGATTACCAAAATTATTTTTATTTGCCAAATGCCAGAATAATGAGAGAGAGAGAATTTTTTAAGGCATTTTTATTACTTTCTTCAAAGTCAAAAGTTTACATACATTTCATTAGTATTTGGTAGCATTGCCCTTAAACTCTATGACTTGGGTCAAACATTTTAGATATCCTTCCACAAGCTTCTCACAATAGTTGGTAGGAATTTGGGCCCATTCCTCCTGACAGAACTCGTGTAACTGAGCCATGTTTGTAGGTCGCCTTGCTCGCACCTGCCTTTTCAGCTTTGCCCATAAATTTTCAATAGGATTGAGATCAGGGCTTTGTGATGGCCACTCCAAAACATTGACTTTGTTATCCTTAAGCCACTTTGTAACCAGTTTGGCAGTATGCTTCGGGTCATTGTCCATTTGGAAGACCCATTTCTGCCCAAGCTTTAAATTCCTGGATGATGTCTTGAGATGTTGCTTCAGTATTGCCACATAATCTTCTTTTCTCATGATGCCATCTGTTTTGTGAAGTGCACCAGTCCCTCCTGCAGCAAAACAACCCCACAATATGATGCTGCCACCCCTGTGTTTCACAGCTGGGATGGTGTTTTTAGCATACCTGGGAACTCTCCGGTTTTGCCCCGGAGACTCCGGATTTCAAAGTGAATTACTGGGTCTCCGGGGCAATGTGTGAATCACCGGGTGGGCAGAGTTTAAGTAGAAACTCTGCCCACTTGTGCTCCATCCCGCCCGGTTCCTCCCACTCCCCGCCCTCTTACATCCATTTTGCTGGGGGGTTTTGTGTTTTTTTTTGTCCCGCCCCCCCGCGGCTAAGCCCCGCCCCTTTTATGATGCGATTCGCAGCATTTTCCTCCCCCTGGGCACTGACAGGGTTACTCTCCGGGTAGCCCTGTTTCAAAAGTTCCCAGGTATGGTTCTTAGGCTTCCAAGCTTCTCCCTTTTTCCTCCAAACATAACAATGGTCATTATGGCCAAACACTTCAATTTTAGTTTCGACAGACCACAGGACATGTCTCCAAAAATGTAGGTCTTTGTTCCTGTGTGCATTTGCAAACATTAATCTGGCTTTTATATGTTTCTTTTGGAGTAATGACTTCTTCCTGGCAGAGTGGCCTTTCAGCCCATGTTGATACAGTACTCCTTTCACTGTGGATAATGACACAATCTTACCAGCCTCCACCAGCATCTTCACAAGGTCTTTTGCTTTTGTTCTTGGGTTGATATGCACATGTCGGACCAAAGCACGTTCATCTCTGAGACACAGAACCCGTCTCCTTTCTGAGCGATATGATGGCTGGACATTCCCATCTTGTTTGTACTTGCATATAATTGTTTGTACAGAAGAACGAGGCACCTGCAGGTATCTGGAAATTGCACCCAAGGTTGATCCAGACTTGTGCAAGTCCACAATTCTCTTCCTGATATCTTGGCTGATTTCTTTAGACTTTCCCATGATGTTACACACAAAAGCAGTGTGTTTCTGGTGTGCATTAAAATACATCCACAGGTGTGTCTCTAAGTAACTCAGATGTTGCCAATAAACCTATCAGAAGCTTCCAAAGACATGACATCATCATATGGGCTGTCCCAAATTGTTTAAAGGCATAGTAATCCTAGTGTATGTAAACTTTTGACTTTGCAGAAAGTAATAAAAATGTCTTAAAAAATTATCTCGCTCTCATTATTCTGGCATTTGGCAAATATAAATAATTTTGGTAATCCTAATTGACCCAAAATGGGTAAGGTTTATTCTGATTTCATGTCAGTGAGAAAAACATGCATATGTGTCTTTTTATATAGTGTATGTAAACAGAGGCGTAACTAGAAGCCACCGGGCCCTGGTGCAAGAATTGCCATGGCCCCCCCCAACCACATTGGCCCCCTTCATCTCCACATTGCGCCTTCCACAATGCCCCCTTCATCTCCACATTGCCTCGTCCACAATGCCCCCTTCATCTCCACAATGCCCCCCTTCATCTCCACATTGCCCCTTCCACAATGCCCCCTTCATCTCCACAATGCCCCCCTTCATCTCCACAATGCCCTTTCCACAATGCCCCCTTCATCTCCACAATGCCCCTTCCACAATGCCCCCATCTCCACATTTCCCCTTCCACAATGACCCCATCTTCACATTGCCCCTTTATCTCCACATTGGCCCTACCTCCAGTCCTGGTGGTCTAGCGGTGTGGCTTAACAGATCTGTGCCTCCTTCGGCACAGATCTCTAGAGCTGAAGCTCCCGCGCGCCGCTCTAGTAATGCTGTGGCTGGGAGATGATGTAATCTCCCATCGCTCTGTATTACTAGAGCGGCACGCCGAATGGGAGATCAGCTGAGTGACTGCTGCGGGCGAGGGGGTCGCAGGGGGCGGCCGGGCCCCTGGAGTAATGGGCCCGGTCGCAGGTGCGACCGCTGCAACCCCAATTGGTACGCCACTGTATGTAAACTTCTGGCTTCAACTGTACATGCTTAACAAAAGAAAATAACCACTGATGAATAATTAAAATATATTGAGCTGACTGACTGGCATTACTACATGGAAAAAACATTGGTTTATATGCACTGGTACCTGGACTATATAACATGGATAATACAGATGCTTAAGTAGTTAACCCTTTGAATGCTAGAGGGGTACCCAATGCATTGTAAAGCAATACGTTGGGCAGCCCTCTGGCACTCAAACGGTTACGGAAGAGAAGGGTGTATAATGCATTGCAAAAGAATAAGCTACACAGCTCTTTGATTAAGCTGACCAGATCTCACCTTTAACCAGGGACACACAGGAAATAGCCATTTTGCAGTACTTCACTGAAATCAATACAGTTCTGCAGTATGTATTTTTCCTATGCATCACCGGTTAAAGGTGAGGTCTGGTCAGCCTATCTTTGATCCCTAAAGAGTTAGCTCATGAAACTTATCACAACCATTCACAGTACAAACCATAGTTATCTGCACTCTCCTTAACCCTTTTCAATGTGTTGAGTACCCCTCTGGCACTTAAAGGGTTAAGTTATGAAAGGATCATGAGCCAGGAAAAAAAATCATACAGTAACTGTGGAATATTAATTGGCCTATTTTTACGGAAACAAAAGTATGTGATTGACAAATATTGATACTAAAAACACAGTGTTCAAATGTATTAACGTTCCTAAAGCTCTGCAAATAAAAAACTTGCAAAACTAATTACGTAAAATCTTTCAGCAAGTTCCATCATCATAGTTAAAATCAGAGACCACTCTGAACAATGCACAGTGATGTATTTTCCATCAGGAATTGTGTGCTATATTTTTGAAGCTGTCTGGCCTGCCTTCAATCTCAGTTGTAGGTGTGGTCAGAATTAGGGTGACCACATTTCCGTTCTGCTATTCCGGGACATGTGGTCACCCTACTCCTCTTCATCGCCACATTGCCCCTTGATGCCCTACCTTGAGTGCTCTGTGCCTCCTCCGGCACAGAGCTGAAGCTCCCGCGCACTGTGCTCAGTAATGCAGAGCGCTGGGAGATGATGTCATAGGCTTAGGGACATAGGCTTAAAATAAGGGACAGTCCCGAACATTCCGGGACCCGTGGTCACCCTAGTCAGAATACTTCCAGTGTCCCTACACCAGGCACCCACTCATGGTCAATCATGAGATTCTCTCTGACTCATCCCTGTTAAAAGTATACTGCTCCTAAATCAAGAGATATAAAATCTGCTGAGTAATATACAAGGTGATTCAACCAGTGTTCCCTTTAATGTGAACAATATATTACTGTTTCTGAAGGGCTTCATAGGATTAACACATTCACTGTGCATAACAGCCCAGTTTTAATTACACTGTTAACTCTTTCAGTGTTACTCACTAAAGAGGAAACAATGGCTGTAACTTATGTTGGGAAAGGTGCACATGGATTACAATAAATAGTGGAAAAAATACACATAATTACAAAAACTAATAAAGGAGCATTCAATACTTAGAGCCCTTAAAGAAGCAGTAAACTTTTTTTTATTAAAAAAAATATATATTGTAGGAATTTTCCTGTTGAATAAAATACGGTTACTCCCACTGCCAAGAGATTCATATTTCCAGAGTTATTGCAGTTTAACCCTTTGAGTACTTTGCAATGCATTCCGTAACCCGCTGACACTCAAAGGGTTAAATACATGTTTTTTTTTACATTAGCAGTGCCCTCTAGTGGTCAAATTCTAATTAGTTTTTCTGTTTTACATTCTAATGGAGAGGAAAGTCAAAAAAGTCAGTGACATACAGTTCTCCATACAACATACCTCCCAACATTTCAAATGGCCAAAGAGGGACACTTCTGTTTAAGGTGGTGAATCTGGGGGTGTGGCTGGTGGGCAGGGCATTAAGATGATTTTTTATGTTATTTCTTGACTTACTGGCACCTCTTTGTGTAACTGATAAATGATTTAGAGCAAGACCAAATAATTTTAGTTATTTTATATGCACATCCTATATAATAATTTGCTAAATCGTGTGTAACGCCCGACATGCGCAGTAGACACTGCTGAACGTGCGGCAGTCATGCGCAGTAGAGACTGCCCGCGCCGCGGCTGATACAGAGCTGGGCGCTCCGAAGGAGCGTCCAGCTCTGTATCAGCAGTGGCGTGGGCAGTCTCTACTGCGCGTGACTGCCCCGCGACTGGCTGCCAGAGGCACTGTGGCCCGTGTAACGGGCTGTTCAACTAGTATACTTATAATTTACAACACATTTTCATAAGTTATATTGCTGTGGAGCAGCACTACTCATTATGTTCTTCTAAAAAGAAGGACAAAATGGTAGAAAAGAGGGACAGAGGGATTTGGGTCTCAAAGAGGGACTGTCCCTCCTAAAGAAGGACACTTGGGAGGAATGATACAATTTGATAGAAAGTTTCTGTCACTTCCTGTCAGAACTTTCAGGAAGTAAACACATTAAATCCATTTCATGATTATTTGAACTGTTATTATACATTTTGAATAGAACATCTGACAGCAGTGGGAGAATCCTTGTTTTATTCAGCAGGAAAAGATCTATAATATATGTGTTTTCATAAAAAAGTTTACCGCTCCTTTAAGTTCTGCTTTCTTCCAGACAAGCAACTAAGAAAATGTCATGGGATACCATAGTCCAAACAACCATTCACCAGATTCCTACTGTGTTCCCCCTGTCTATATGTCAGTGCCAGAATGGTTCTATCTACATACAATATCACACAATAACAGCTAATACAACAGATGGCATACTTTTGGTGCCATAGCTAATACGACATAATAATAATAAACCATATACCTCTATAAGACACTTTCTACCATAACTATCAGAAAATGTATTTATTTATTTTTTCATAAAAGCACAATAAAAACATTTACCATGATTACACCTGAAATTACTCTTAACTGAAGGTAAACCAAACAGAATGCCCTGTATCTTTGGCATGACCTTAGGCTTACTTGGTGCCAGGTTACTTCTAATATTCCATTTTTTCTTATATGTCCTCTGTAATGTATCAACTAAAACACGATTTAAGGGTTTTGTGTTAAGATGCTTCAGGGCCTACTTCCTATCCTTTTAATCCAATAGGATGAAGCATTAACTTTTCTGGTAGAAATCTCTTTCTTGGTTATAATAGCTGATCCCTATCTAGGTTGGTTGCCCTTCTCGAGGCTAAGTCTACAACTTCATCATTATATCCCAACACCAATAATTTTTTAAAAGGCTTCATTTCTCAAATTCGCTATTCTGGCTTCAATTTTTTTCTTAGCCTATGAAATTGGCCAATGGGGATATTTTTAAGTCATATAGAATAGTGACAGATATTTGCCATTAAGAATTTATTCCCTCATGTTTCCTTTTACTAAATAGTACTGTAAATTTAGCCTTCTGTAGTGATTCCTCCCTAACTTAAAATCTAGGAAGACAATCAACTTAGTTTCAGTGGTACAGGTGAATTTTATACCTTGTCTATCTATCTATCTATCTATCTATCTAATTCCTGTCCATGCATATTGTTTGCTTATCACTATTTTACTAAAGATGAGGTTTTCGTCACATAATATATCCATAATATTCAAAATTTGCCACCACTCCAAGGCACCCATTATAGACCAATTCTAATCTTAATTTACTTTGTTCTGTAGCTAAAACTCTCCTGCTTTACTCATTTAGTAATCTGAATTTACTGTATCCTAAGGGCTGAATCTTTGTCAGCTTTACCTTCAATGGAGAGATACCCTCTGACTGGAATATTATAGAGTCCTAGATACAATAAACATTGCACCCGGGGGTGGTTGGGAGAAACAAAAATAAGACCAAAATATTATATTCACACACACTAATGTATATATGCAATAATGGGAGTTTTATTGCTGTGGAGCAATGTTGTGATGCTCACACAAGATCTGACAGTGAACCTTATAAATATAATACAAAGTGCCAAGGGGTATGCAATGCACTGCACACCCCTATGGCACTCAAAGGGTTAACAATGCTACAAGCATAACGTCTGATTGCCACAGTAGCAAGCTAGCCAGCCAGCCAGGCTCAGGTACACTGGCAGCGGGCTGCTTTGGCTCAATTAGGCGTGTATTGCAAATTTTGTATTGAATTTACTTGGTCTGAGACTGGGAGTCACAATGATTATGATGACTCACTGTATACATGATCCTGCCACATCTGGCGTGTCACTGCGAGGTCAGGCACTAACTGAGGCAGTCTCATGGTCCACGAAGAAGTAAATGTGTGTGGCCAACCTTCCAAACCCCAGCTCCACTCATGCAACTGAGGCAGTGCCACTTTCAGAGACAGTCACTCAGTTTAATGTGACCTGGTCAGACAGGAGGGAGAATGGACCGTCGGCAATGCAGAGTTTAAGTCACTGGCTCAGAGGCTGGTCGCGTGCTGCTCAGACACTGCAGGTAACAGCAAGCACTCAGCAACCAGCACTAAGAAGGTGGCTAAGGATGGAGTTCAGCGCATATGCTGAGTGCGTAAGCATAGGGACACGCATGCATAGTTGCGTCCTGCCGCTGAACACAACGCGGCTCATATGAAGTTGCGACATGAATGAAAGTCAAGTGTTAAGGCTGCCGGAGGGGTACGGGCATTACTAGGAAGCGGGGCAGAAGCCAGGAAAATGGGACATAGGCAAAATGCGGCGGGACAGCGGGTTTGGTCCCTCAAATCAGGATTGTCCCGCATAAATCAGGACAGTTGGCTGCTATGCTCAAAGGGTTATGTGAAGGTCTGGATTGGCATTAAAAGGGTTAATATGACCAGACCTTCACTTTAAAGTAACCTTTTATTTCGACTATACATATTCTGCAAGTGCTTAAATCTTTTTTTTCATAGTTACCATTTTTTTTTACTCTTTTATGTCCCTGACAGTGAGCTACCTTGATTTCAGGTTCCATAGACCATAAAGCTGGATGTAATACAATGTTACATCTCTAGGTGGCACTGAATGCCCTGTGTGTTTTTTATTTTACATTGTTTCACTTGTACATTGTATGACTAGACCAGCTTTCATGTTATTGTACAGAACTCTCTCTGCAAATAGATCCAGTTAGCTCATTATCAAGGACATGAACATGAAAAAAATTGTTGATGATGATAATAATAATAATAATAATAATAATAATAATAATAATAAGTAAAGGAAATCTAACTGTACATATTATTCACTGCAGAATATGTAACATTAAAATAAAAGGGTACTATTTCTTTAAAGGGATAGTAATACTTCGTTTTTTCTTTATTTTATTTTGTAGGCATTAAAAAAACATGAAGAACAATATAAGTCTTATCTCTCAAACCTTTATGGTTTAAGAGATATTAACAAGGTACCCCCCCCCCATTCAGCCAGATCAGAAGGGAGGTGGCAAGGTAGACTGCAGAGAGGGACAATCTTCAATTAAGATAAGGGAAAAAGCTGAAAAACTTGTCAAGGGGGGAAGGGTTTTCATTGTTTTCATACAAAGAAGATCGTCCCCTTCTGTTATCTGTCTGGTCATACAACCAGACTCACATCTGAGAAGAAATGGCTTACACTAGGAAAAAGGGGCGGGAGGGGAAACTTTGCTTGTGAATATCTCTTAAACCATAAAGGTTTTAGAGATAAGACTTACATCGTTCTACATGTTTTTTTCATGCCTACAAAATAAAATAAAGATAAAACGAAGTATTACTATCCCTTTAATTCAGGTTGTTTATCAAAAACACACACTGCAGGGTTGAAATGGTCTCTCTCCAGTCCTGCAGAAAAAAAAAATCCTAAATCATTCTGCATTAAAATAGAGATCTGAGCACCATAATGTATCTTATCACATTGATGTAAAGAATGTGGGCCTCTTATTCAGAAGACTCAAATGTACCACTGGAGACCAATCTAGCATTCAAAGGGTTAAAGGTCCCATTTAAATCAGTGGGACCTTTCATTTATCCCCTATAGCAGTGCTTTCCAAACTGTGTGTCGCGACACGTTAGTGTGTCACCTGCAGGGTGTAGGTGTGTCGCTGCTTTGTGCCGCATTCAGCAGGTCGGCAGTGTTGAAAAGGCGGAGGGTCATTTTTTGCCTTTAAACAAATTGTTACAGGACGAGATAGACAGTCTGGAACAGGGCTATATGGAGCTATATGGAACAGGGCTATATGGAGCAACAGTTATAAGGAGTATAACGGAAAAAAGTGGTTTGTCCAGTTGCGATTACTACTTTTGCTCCACAATGAATATATCATCAAAAAGCAGAGTTGGATACACACATATGTAGCAGTTTATGGATACACACATAAAAGGTTGAGGTCTTACAAATCCATTAAAAATGAATGAAAGGTTTTCAGGAGATATGTTGTGTCCCCATACATCTCGTTATTCCAATTTATGTATGTGTCCATATGTCTGGGATTATTGTTAGTTTAGCCTCCGGTTTGCTAGCAAAACTGAATTACTGTGTCACGAAATGATGCATGTTTAAAAGTGTGTCACCAACATGAAAAGTTTGGAAAGCTCTCCCCTATAGTGTAATTGATTTGTCCCACAATTGAACCTCTTTATTCTTCATAATATGGCCCATGATTCCATGAGCAGTGTTTATAAATGAAAATACCAGCTGCATGTGATCGGCATTAACATTTTGTGTGCCAGAGAGGTATCCAATCTACTTCTCTGGCACTCAAAGGGTTAAGTGTTTGTGAAATTATTGCACATGGCAATAGTAGGAGACTCTTATCTGCATGTGTCTCTGTTGCCTACAATAGTTTTTCAGCTTCCAGAACAGGAGTGGGCAATGTGAGGCTCTCCAGCTACTACCGGATTACAATTCCCATCATTACAATGATTAGAGTCGTTGTCCACCAATATTGCCCACTCCTTCTCTAGAATAATAGTGCGTAGATATGTTTTGGGATTTTTTCAGCATATTAACTGAAGCAATGTTGAAATGTAATGAGGCTGAATATGGAAACAGCACGTGCTGAGCTCTCTCATTCCGTTTGCGCATGATGGGACTTGCTGGGAATGCTCTCATCACAGCTGAACAGGTTCTTTTTAGATTTCAGACTCTGCAGTGTAGGCTTGCAGAGAAAACACATTGGCGAATATTTGTTAAAGGGATAGTAATACTTCGTTTTATCTTTATTTTATTTTGTAGGCATTAAAAAAACATGAAGAACGATATAAATCTTATCTCTCGAACCTTTATGGTTTAAGAGATATTCACAAGCAAAGCTCCCCCCCCTCTGTTCAGCCAAATCAGAAGGGAGGTGCCCAGGTAGACTGCAGAGAGGGACAATCTTCAGTTAAGATAAGGGAAAAAGCTGAAAAACATGTCAAGGGGGGAAGGGCTTTCATTGTTTTCATACAAAGAAGAGTGTTCCCTTCTGTTATCTGTCTGGTCATACAACCTGATTCACATCTGAGAAGAGATGGCTTACACTAGGAGAAAGGGGCGTGAGGGGAGACTTTGCTTGTGAATATCTCTTAAACCATAAAGGTTTGAGAGATAAGACTTATATCGTTCTTCATGTTTTTTTAATGCCTACAAAATAAAATAAAGTTAAAACGAAGTATTACTATCCCTTTAAGCCTAAAGAGTAGTAATCTTAGAGCCAAACAGCTTCATCATATTTATCATTACTTTAAAAAGGACCTTTGCTTTGAAAAATATGGAGCTTTTGGTTTACTCTCGAATTGCTCATTTTTTGTTTTGATAAATGTGATCCATTGGTGCTTTACACATAAAGGGGAAGTGGAGCAGTTCTGTGGCAAGCCAATTGGACTGTAAGGGAGAAATAAAATCCCCCTAAATGTCTACTGATTAAAATGGGGCTTTTAACCCCTTGTATGTGAGAGGCAGCATGTTTCTTTGTAATGTGTTATTGATGTTTCTAGCATTCAAAGGGTTTAAAAACACATTGGAAATATAAATATGTCCCTATAGGATGCAACAATGCATTGAAGAGCTACAACAGAAAAGCAACACATTGGTTTGAAGATGAATATCAACAAAACGCAACTTGTGTTTAACCCCTTAACGACCGGCCGCACTGCGTGTTGCGGTCACTTAAGGACCACGGAGCATTTTTTTTTTTATGTTTCCGGTTCCAGACTCCCTGAACGGCATGCAGCCGCGGGAGGAGCCGGGAATTCCATGACGGTCATAGTACGTCATGGGTCGTTAACTCAGATCTACCCATGACGTACTATGACCATCAAGGGTCGTTAAGGGGTTAGCAAATTTGCAAGTAGATGGACATGAACTAGAAGAAGTGGACAAGCATGTTTACCTTGGACAGGAAATATCAACAGATGGAAACACCATGATGGAAATTAACCAACACATACAATTGGAATGGCTAACATTTGGAAAACTTAGTAGTATTATCTTCAAGACAAATCTGCCACTCTGCCTCAAACAAAACGTTTTTGACCAATGTGTCCCCCCAGTTCTTACGTATGGCTGTGATACATAGACAATGAATGCCAAAGCAATACAAAAATGTAAGGTTACACAGAAAAGTATGTAACTTTGAAAAAAAAAAGAGAGACTGAAAAATGTGTACTTGGATTCAAGAGCAAACAAAGGTCTATGACAGTGATTCTCAACCTGTGGGTTTCGACCCCTTCGGGGGTCGAATGACAATTTGCCAGGGGTCACCTAAAACCATCGGAAAAATTATTGTCTATTTTAATCTGTAAAACTTGTAATTGTCCGGGAGACCGGGACTGACAGTGCAGGCGCGCAGACAAGATGTCTGCGCTGGTGCCTGGCTTCTGGCCTCGGAACAGTAAGGATTTCTTTATAACAGAGTAATTCAGTAATTACAGTGATGAAGGAGCAACGAAAATAATTTTACTGTTAGGGGTCGCCACAAATTGGGACATTTTATCAAAGGTTTGTGGCACTAGAAAGGTTGAGAACCGCTGGTCTGTGACATAATTGAAAGAGGAAAATATCTAAACTGGAAATGAGCAGGCCACTTAGCAAGAAGACCTGACAGCAGATGGACCAAACACATTTTGGAATGGATTCAACTTGATACTAAACACCTAAGAAGAAGACCAAAGACAAGAAAGGTTGATTAGTTTTTGGTGCACAGTGGCAGCAGAAAGCAAAGAGCAAAATTGTTGGAGGTTTGCTGAGGGCACCTTCATCCTGCAGTGGACCAACAACGGATGAAGATGATGATGATATATTGCAGTTGTTTTCCCACTTTTCCTTTATATAAGGCATATTTTGGGCATATGTACAAACACAAATATGGGGGAAATCTGGGTAAACCACTTACTCCATGGGGAAGAAAAAAAATATTATTGATCTGAGTATCAGAGAATTATTCAACACATTGTGTCACAATGCTTTGGGTACATCTTTGGCACTCAAAGTGTTAAATGATGCTTTTAATGCCTTGAATGCTAGAGGTGTCAAAAGCAATGCTATGAAATGCACTGCAGACTTCTCTAGCATACAAGGGGGTTGAAATATACTTTTAAATCAATGTGGATTTCCTTTTCCTTATAGTCCAATTGGTTTGCTACAAAATTGACCACTTTTCGTTTGTACATACGCTCCATCTAGTTACTGAAGGAAATCAGGACAGATTAGCATACTTTTGCCTAGCAAGTCACACAACGGGGGGTGGGTTTCTAAGACTCCCAGATGTTTATTAATTATCTTACTATATTAGCCTCTTCTACTGGCAGGCTATTTCATGACTCTGCCATTCTTTCATTACAGCTGTACATGCACACCTTATCTCTGAGTTCCAAATGCTTATCACTCTGGACCCACCTATAAGGACAGTTCAACACCAAATGCAGGACAATATCCTCTGTACAAGAATGCCCCAATAACCTGATGATTGTTTCTGCCTCTGTTGATATCATCATTAGTGGGATAAATCTGGCCTACATAGGTAAAGAGAGGCAGCAGGACCATATCTGGCATACCATTTGACCTATTTAATAGCATAAGAAAGCTAAAATCATGATCAGCTACTGCTGAGTGGGCACCACCCAACACATCACACTGTCAAAAGCTTCATACAAAAAGCACAAAATGGGGCAATTCTGGAGCAAACAAGCTGCACCATAGGGGCATTATGATTAAAAAGATAAAAAAAAATACAAGGGGTGGGAGTACCACAGATCAGCTAAAGCTGATCTGTAGCAAACTGATCACTAGTAGAGTGATCAGAGGGTGGTGGGATGTATTGATCACTGAAATAAGTGATCAATGGGGTTAAAATTTAAATTTTCTTTTTTTTTTTTAAACTTTTTTTGACCACAGGAACGATCAGGAACGATCACACAACACAGTAGCAAGATGTCTCTCTGTCTCTCTCCAACTCAGAAGTGTGTAAGATGGAGGGAGTAAGAGAGATGTGACAGGGACAGTATTTACAAATACTGACCCTGTCATTCAGCTTCTAAAACATGTGATGTGCTCATCAAGCGAATCACATCTTGCTACTTTGTCTCTACTGTTTGAAACTAAGTGCCCCGGTATCGGAGCACTTAGCAACAACCAGCGCTCTCCCATTGCTCTGTGCGGCGGCGATGGGAGAGTTTAACCCATGATGGTCCAGGACCGTCACGGGTCCTTAACGGGTTTCAACCCATGACGGTCCTGGACCATCATGGGTCCTTAAGGGGTTAAAGCTTTACTGACATTAACTTTGCAAACATCGTCTAATTTGTAATGTTATTAATGTCATTACCAATGCGTGGCATTAATCTATGTCTAATTTGTAATGTTATTAATGTCATTAATTATGTGTGGAGTTAATTTTCATGCAGCTTTTGCCCTGAATTTCTCAGCTTTTATCCAAATGAGAACATTAGTTCCAGCTTTAGGGGCAGTTTTTTTGTCTTTGAATTTCAATTGCTTTTTAACCACATTTAGCAAAGCCATAAGTGACTACTATGTTTGCTCAATGTAACTCCCGCTGGCATTTTGATGTGTATTTGCTGATCAACCAATTAACAACCTGTGGGGCATGCAACATATCAGTCTGTTGCACACACAAAAAAAACAAACATCTGACCTGCATACACACACCACCAATATGCACATGTCCAAGCCATGCGGTATAGATCAAATAAATACACACAAGCTTGTTTGGATGTAAACCAGGCCACAGCTTTATTACTTTTACAATATAATAACCACCACAACTTCAAGCCCTTGCCAAATTGCTAGGCATAAATTTATGCCCACCCAACTGAGCCCAAAAGGCTCAACCGATCTTTTCCTCCAATCCACCACACCCCATTAGCTGATCTGTGAAGCTCAATGAGGGGTGGTGACTACAACCCGTGTCCGAGGTCCGGGTTCTTTATGCCCAAGGCCGCTGGCCTGATATCCACCTGTTAACAATGCGTTCCAAACAACTGATGTACCATTTTTCCTATTGGCAAGGGCCAAAAGTGCCAAAAGCTTTGACAAATAAAATAAAAAATCCTCAGGTGCTTTTACGACCTGAACCCCACAAAAAAACAACCACCAAACAAACAAAACCCAAAAAACAGGAAGGGAGGGCCAATTCTCTTGGTTTCACTTCCTCATTCCTACCTAACCATAAAAGGGGGGGAGCCATAGCACTTAGAACACTATCTGACCCACCCACAGCCGTGACATGATTCCCCTTCTTAGGGCTTGTGGGGAATTCTTAGACCACAGACAAATATGTGTATATTTATGTGTGTAGGTGTGTATTTGTATCTATATTTGTATGTGGTAGCGTGTAGGTGTAAGTGAGGGGGTGTCAGCTTAAGAATGGGCACTCATAAGTCTTTAAGAATTAAATATCTTTTCCAGCTCTTTGAAACAAGAGTGCTTTCAAAAGCTGTTACATTGTAAACTAAGCATCAGCAACCAGAAGATTCCTTATATATCAATAGTAAGAAATCCCCAATAAAATGCAAATCTATAACCCTTTGAGTGTTAGAGGGGTATGCAACGCATTGCTTTGTAATGTGTTGTATACCTCTCTGACAGTCAAAGTGATAAGAAATGTCAAACTCTCTGAGAGGGATGTACAAAATCAGATTACAGTTCTTTCTATGCACCCATATTTAACACATTAATATACTCCCACATTAATGCCTAAGTACTGATGCCTTACTAAATATCTACGTACAATCCCACTGGTGCACATCATCAAGGTGCAGAACCTGTTTACAACACCCACAGAGCAGACATAAAGAAATGAGGCTCCTGGACACAGAGGGATGGCATGCCCAGAATTGTCAATACAATGAGGCTGCAATACTAAGTAAAGATTGTGAAATTCAGGAGCAATGAATAAACATTCCCAATTGAAGAAAGGTCTTGAACACTCAAGGGGTTAAAGGCCTTATTTAAACTTTTGAGTGTAAGAGGGCTGTACAGTGCCTTGTTGCGCAAGGAGCTGAACATGGCTTTGGACTTCACAGGTTTCATCAATGGAAAGGAGGGGAATCTCTAATGTATTATCTTTGGTACTATCAGGTTTCCAGAATTTCACCACTTACTTAGTACATCTGCCTCACTGCCATTACTTGGCACACTAGGAGAAAATCAGCCATTTTGTTGAGAACAGAGTTTTATACTTACTCGGCAACTGAGATCAGGATCCACTTAACCCCTTAACGACCAGTGGTCCAGGGAAGTCTACTTCCCCTAAGGACTGCTTTGTTGGAGCACCGGCACACATGACTGATGACGTGTACCTAGGTGTGTACATGAGGTCTGACGGAGTCCGCTCTGGTGTTGGAGTGACCGGAGCGGTCAATTTCAGACCCCATTTTTACTTACCGCAAAATACGTGATGTGTCAGGACCGTCAGCAGTCCTTCAGGAAATAAAAGAAAATGGTGACGGTCCTGGCATTTCACTGGTCATTAAGGGATTAATACCCTGAACTTTGCTTTGTGAATATTTAGCCCTTGTTAAATTTGTTTGAGACTCTTCAACATTCAAGTGGTTAAGCGCCCATTTAATTAACCCTTTGAGTGCCAGAGAGGTATCCAATGTGGAAAAGAAAAGTGGAGGAGTTCTGGAGCAAACCATTTGCACTATTGGGGGAGAACGAAAAATTCCCATTGATTTAAATAGGGATTTTAACCCCTGCATTGCTAGAGAGGTCTACAGCACATATTAATTTAAATGGGGATTGTAACTCCTTGAATAAAGAGATCTCCGATGCATTGCTTCAATGGGAATTTTTAGTTCTCCCCTAGGCTACAAATGGTTTGTCCAAAAACTCCTCCGCTTTTCATTTCAACATACGGCCCTTAGTATTTCTTCAATCTCAATCTGCCAGAAGGAACTCAGTGAAAACCTATCCCCCTATAAGTGTGTGTGTGCAGGGGGGATGGGTTCCAAGGACTGTCTCCTCCCTCAATCCTGTCAGCTCTGCCTCTCATCGCCCCCTCTCTCTCCCTGCTCAGGTACACATACTTTCCTCACCTGATCCCTCCAGGACACAAAGTGACTCCTCTCTTCCAGTTACTCTGACATGCTCTTCTCTCACAAATAGCTGATTCCTATTTCTTCCACTACCTAAACTTCCTCTGTGCCTTCTTATACAATCTATTTATTTTTTTCACATATTTGACCTTTTTACCTGCAGCTATTGCTGTTCACCTGTCTTCCTCTCCGTCAGCTCCCCCTCCTTGCACACAACACTGTCCCTCTGTGTGATTCTGCATTGCCCTTAACTCTCTTCCTTATCAGTCTCTCCTCTGTTAGACTTCTTTTGTACACTCTCACATCTCTCTCTTTCTTTGTCTCTCTTTTCCAATACCCAGTGGAATGGTTGACTCTGATCCCCGGCCTCCTGGGCTGAGATTTGAGGGGGAGCTTTGTCCCCTCTCTTAAAGAAGACAGCATTGACACAAGGTAAGTCAAACTTCACATCTAATTGCAACGTACCTCTGTATTGTGTAATGTCAGTATTTTACTGGCAAGTCAATAAACACTGGACTTGGGACTAGTGCCATTTTAGTAATAGCTGCACAAGAACCACTGGTGAAAGGGGCTCAGTGCAACTAGGGTTGCCACCCAGCCGGTATTTTACAGGCAGGCCGGTAAAAAATTGGCTTCTGTCCAATGTTAAGTCTATGGAGGGAATGCCATGGCCGGTATTTTTTTGAGGAAAAGGTGGCAACCCTAAGTGCAACAGTCTGAAGTCTCTGAATGCTCTTCCCTTGATGACACAGGCCTCACAATAGTGTCTGCTCAATGTGTGAAGCAGCTATGAAAACACATCATTATGTGAAGATGAATGTGAAAATTCAATATTGTGTCAAGCTACTTTAGCTAGGTGTGAAGCCAATACCTTCATTTTTATAGGGAGGGGGGACAGGCTATGTTATTTTTTAACCCTTTGAATGCTAAAGATGTCTACAAGCTATTACAAAGGAATGCATTGGAGGCTTCATTAATAACCAGTGGTTTAAAGGGGCCCATTCAGTTGTACAAAGGTTCTAAAAACAGCCCTTTCTGGAGTACGTAAATACTGTTCACCCTGTGGCTAAGTTGGTCTGTATTTTTTTAACCCATTGGATGCTGAGTATGTCTTCAACATATTGCTTTGCAATGCATTGGAGATATCTCCAGTATTCAAGGGGGTTGAATAAAAAAGGATGCAGTTCCACTATCCACTGTGCTAAACTAGTATGGATTCTGAGACACATGATTTACTATGCATGACAGCTTGAATATTACAGAAAACTCAGCAGAGGAAGGGTTTTTTTACAGTAAGGTCTGTTAAATTGTAGAATTCTTTGCCCAAACATGTGGTAATGCATACCTCCCAAGAGGGAGAGTCCCTCTTTTAGACCCAAATCCCTCTGTCCCTCTTTCCCACCCTGATTTCCCTCTTTTTAGGAGATCAGATGGTGTAGTGTGTATAAAAGTGTACCCCATTGTTTCACAGCCATAAAACTCACATAAATGTTTGTTTAAACATTAGTATATTTACAAATTAGTCTGTGTAAATAAAATACTTTGGTCTTGTTATAAGTCATTTATTAAATTACACAAGGAGGTGTCAATAGGCCATGAAATAGCCTAAAAATTAATCGGCAATGCAACTCCCACCAGCCACACCCCCAACAACACCCCCTAAAACACAAGTGTCCCTCTTTGGCAATTTGAAATGTTGGGAGGTATGGGTAATGAAACATACAAAGAATACATTTAAGAGAAAGTTAGATGCATTTGTATCAGAAGGTAACATACAGGTTTATGCTGTGTATTAGTAATAGGTAAAACAGGAAGTTCTGGTAAACAGAGTAATACCCATTTATGAGTCTGGAAGGTTTATTCAGTTCTCATTTTCTTGGTTATAACGTATCAAATATTGAAGTTGATGATTCATAGTGTCTTTTTTCAAGCTAATTTATTTTGTAACTATGTGACTGTACAGCACTGTGATGGTGGTGTATCCAGCATCCAAGTGGTTAACCCTTTGAATGCCAGAGGGGTTCACAACATATTGCAAAGCAATGTTGCACACCTCTCTAGCACTAAAAGGGTTAAACATGGCAATACAGAGACAGAATCATAATATGACAGCAGATAAGAACGAGAAGACCATTCAGTCTTCCCATTTTCATATTTGATTAGCTCAGACATAATCATTACAAAAGCCTAATATTTATCCCAACTGTTCAGTCTTAATCACTTCCTCTGATAGGCTGTTCAATGTATCTTTTACCCTTTCGTTAAGTCATTTTTCACATATTTCCTTTGTCCAGGTAAAGTCAGTCTTTAGACATTCAGCTTCTGGAGACTCACATCATCCTTAACCAAACAAGAGCTGGTTGGTGATGATGGGACGTTGGGAACTGTGTTACTTAACAGGTCGAGTTCCAAAGATTGATTACCCCTGTATTAGTCTCACAACATCTAACATCAGATCATGTTCTCTTTCTCTAGTTTTTTTTTTTTTTTTTAAAACATAGCTCCCACTTGGACTGTGTTAAATGAAACTTAAATTGGGCCTGTAATTCTAAGTCAAGTTTAGTTTATTTAACAAAGGTATACAATCTTCCTATATTTTGCACTAGCTGTTTTTCTGCAACATGTTTATGGGAAAGTAATGATTATGGTTTTGTAACACAGTGTGGCATTTTAACTTACTGCTTTGTGGTATCAAAAATACAACTACTGTGTTGGCTTTGTCTAGATTCATCCATAGCACCTTGTGTGCTAATAAATGGCCCAAGGCCAGCACATAAACTGATTCACGCGTCACAAAAATAAAGAAATAAAATTCAATTGCTCAACTATTTATATTACAAACAAATTGCTGGTGCAAAATATGGAAAGTTTTTAATTCCATTCAAAATTAACTAAACTTTTCTTAAGGTAGCAGGTCCATTTTAAAAATTTAGCTCACAAGTGATGTATATGGAAGTAGTTAAAAATATATAGAAGTAGCTAATATTATATTGCTTTCTCTGCAAAAAGTATGAGATTTGCTGTTGTGACATTGTGTCAGCCATCTTTGTTCTGTAGTGCAATGTTGCTAGGGTGACCACATTTCCATTCTGCCATTCAAGGACACTGTGGTGATGAGAATACTTCTCTCTAGCTCTAGGGCAGTCTTTTGGGAGGGTTCAGTATACATCACTGAACATCAGTGCGTAAATTGCTCTTTATCTGGCACACCACAGAGTTCTAAACACTATAGGGAGAACTGTCCATTGACTGATGTGACAGAAAGTGGTGCCTCTGGTGGACCACAAGATAATGTACATCATACCCAAAGCCTTAGACTAGTATTACACTGCAATAAAATTGCATTGCAGCTCCTGTTTGATGTCAGAATCAAGGCTCAGTTCTGTCTCTAGTGCTTAGAGATTTGTCTGGAAACCATTTTCTTGTAGGCAATCGGCAGTTCTAGTGGTAGTGTTTTGATTCTTTATTCAGGGGCTTTGTATTTTCCAGAAGGGGGCTGCCCAGGACATGGGACACACATATAAATTCCGGGACTGTCCCTGGCAATCCGGGACATGTGGTCACCCTAAATGTTTCCATGTTATGAGGTCACCTCCTCTGGGATTTTGCCTAGTTCTGCACCATACTCATGTATGTAATTCAATAAGTGCCAGATCGTTATGTAAATCATTGCTTTGCAATGAGCTACATACCCCTCTGGCAATCAAAAGGTTAAGAGGAAAGTTTAGGAATTTAGAAGCAAAACATAGGCCTTATGCAGGAAGCTAAATGGGAAGTTGTAGAACAAAACCACTGCACCACAGGGGACAAATAACATTTTCCTAAATCTACTTTGATCCAAATGTGGATTTTCACCGTTGAATACTAGAGAGGTCTTCAACATATTGTAAAATAATTATTTAGAGGCATCTCTAGCATTCAAGGGGTTAAAAACCCCATTGAAATTATTGGTAATTTTGATAGTTTATGATTCCAATGTTTTGCCACAGAATAGCACTGCTTAGCTTCCCGGATACAGCACTATGCACCAAAGAAAAGACCCTTAGATTTCAGTCACTAAGGGTATATTCACAAAGTAAATAGAGAAAATCTGGGGAAAACTGGCTGTATCTTAAAAAAACAAATCTTCATTATTCTTCTTTTATTTTATTGGGGCGTTCAACCCTTTGAGTGCCAGAGGGGTACGCAACGTTATGCAATGAGTTGTGCACCCCTCTGGCACTCAAAGGGTTAACCCCATGAATAATAGAGGGGTTTCCAGCAATGTTAGGGAGGTCTTTAAGTGGGGGTGGATTGTAGTTGGATTATCAGACTGGGTGATTTTTTTAACTCTCTGAATGCCAAAGAGACATCAAACACATTGCGTCCAATGTGTTGGAAACCTCTCGGGTACTCAAGGGGTTAAAACGTGGTCCACTATCATGTATTCCATTATGTGTGTGTGTGTGTGTTTGTATGTATTTGCGCGCACACATATATACAACTCTAACAATGCCTAACCAGTTTATTAACTCCTTTTTCACCTACCTTTTTCTTTGTGGTCCAGTGTGGGGAGTAAGAAGTCTGTTCACCCACCAGCACAGTCCTCTATATCACCTCTCCCTTGTAGTTTCCATGTGGGCTGAGAGTGCTGGGCTCCAGGATATGACATGATATCCATACATGGGAACACTCATGGTTTGACCCTGAAACTCAGGATTTTTACCCAAATCTCAGGGTAAAGGGCCACATTCTCAGGGTAACAGTCTCCAGTGCTACATGTTAGATATTGTGCTCCATATGAACCAGGAAGGCAGAGGGTGAAGTCCTGCTTGTTTTGTCTGTGTTAATGCAGAGATATCTTTAAGTTGTCTTATATTAATAGTTCCTTGAGAACTGATTTGATCACCTCTTGATTGCAGCGATCAGGGACATTTCCCAGAGATTCTACATTATGGAAGGTTTACGAGTTAATATTTACAAAATCTCAGGGTCAGCTAATTTTGAACGTTCCCAGGGATGGTGATAAACTGGTACCCAGTCCACAAGAGGACTGAGATGGAGCACTTATCTGAAATTCTGTGCTAAATAGTGTTGCTCAGACATCCCACTCCCTCATGAATCAAACATTGTGGGCTGCGCAGGGAAGATCCTCTGATCTCCTCAATTGGCCAAGGATCACAATGCCCACCAGGCGATGCCTTGTCCCCGATAGGACAATCCGACCCTGTTACAAAGCAATATGTTTGAGACCTATCTATCATTCAAGGGGTTAAAAACCTAACATATCACTTATCAATTTATTAGCATAACATTTCCTTGTTCCTTGTGGTTCAGTTGGGCTGCCTCAGAATTGCTTCCCTTTTTCTTATTTATATATTCCTCCATGTCATCATTTTGGCTATTGCAATCACACTATCATATATTTTTGTGAATTTGACTGTTATGATGAAACTGTTTTGACCTTCATTTACTTACCTTTTGCCTTGATATATAAATTCTATGGAGACACAGTTTTCAACAATGTACAAGTCTTTAAAAAGTCACAAATCACTTTAAATAATAACTCCTCTCTCATATTTTGCAAAGAAAAATTAGAAAAGTAGTCATTTCTTAAATTATGTAACTGTTTCCTTTTGAGAATATTTGTGAAACAGTTATCAAAATATATGTTTTAGAGACAAAAAAATAAACCAAGACTAGCAGAAAATTGTTAAACTCAATTTCAGAAACGCAAAAATGTTTTAAAGGTAATTATTTCAAATAGATTATAACTTCTCCCAAACCTTAATACACTCAAAATAAAAAGGTTGTCATGTTTGTTTTCTTACATATTTTTCATAATGTTGCTAATATTTATAATCTATTATATATATAATCTATTTGCAAACACATTGATAAGTATTAAACTGTCTGACGATAAGCTTTGATGAGATATAGAAAAATATATTCATAACTTATAATATCATAATAAGAGGTACAATACATGGTTCCATCCTTATCTAACGTTGTTGCATATATCTATCTATATATATATATATATATATATATATATATATATATATATATATATATATATATATATATATAATTAACCCATTGAGTGCCAGAGAGGTTTCCAATGCACTGTGTTGCAATGCATTAGATACTTTTCTGGCACTCAAAGGGTTAATCTGATTGCCAGAAATGTACGCAAAGTATTGCCTTGTGAAGCAATGAATTTCACAACCATCTAGTCCTTAGATGGTTATGGACTGCAGTTAGCATAGTTTGAAATCCTGTGGTCCTACTAGCAATTATAAGGTCCGCCTTCATGGATATGACACCTAGGACTGATTGAAAATATTACCATAAAATCTCAGGTATAATACGCATCTTTGTATTATATGCAAGTGTAAATTATGCCCAAGATTTTGAAGAAAATGTAAGTGCATGTGTATAATATGCACCCCCTTTCTTTACCCCCCTCTACCCACAAACATTTTTTTTAATCCTGGTATCCCCTCAATCCCCATCCTCCCACCTCAAAAATCCCCATCCTCCCACCTCTTGAGACCCCCACTTCCCTCCCTCTACCCATCTCCATGCTAAGGGGGCAGTTTGGAGCTCTGTCCATGGGGCGGCAAGCTTGACTATGACACCCACTTCCTTGGCTTTTGTTCTCTCCTTCTTGGAAAATGCTTTAGAGCCTTGTGTGGACCTTCAGTTCCTCACAGGGCACTACCATAGTTTCAATGTGCAGAATCTATTCATTAAACTATGGTAGTGTCCTGTCAGGGCCTTCAGGTCCTGACAGGGAACTAACACATTTTCCAGTGGTCAGAGGATCTGGGAGAAGGCAAAAGAAGCCGAGGAAGTGGGTTGCAAAGACAAGCGTGCTGCTCCCTGGATGTAGCCTCCAACTGTCTCCTAGGCATGGAGGTGGGTAGAGATGGAAAGTGGGGAGCTGAAGATACATTTTTGAGGTGGGGGAGGGAAAGGGAGGAGGTATCGTGGGGAGACCAGGATTCCAATATATATTTTTTTAAACCTGTGCATAATATGCACCCCCCCCCCCACTTAACATATGGTGAAATGGGATATTATAGTCATAATTTTACTATACCTCTTGAACCAAGGAACAAAGAGAAAATTGTTATGGGCCCTATTATTAGGAGGTGTAGGTTCTCCTTTAAGGTGTACCTTTGTATTACTAAAATTTGTTTTGGTTTCAGCATGTCCTGATGATAACATTCATGTACCTTGTACTGCAAACCTGTGTTTTGGTTTCAGAGTGTCTGCATATACGGCAGTATATAACGCAGAGTCTGGGATATTACATCTCCCATCCTCAGAGATGGTACAGAAGGAGGGTAAGTCACTATAAACACTTGCAGGGAGATGCACTAAAGTTCAATAAGGGTTCAGGTTGGTAATATTGTGGTGTATTTGCACCAATTCTATTTCATCATATTCACTAGGATGTCTTCACCATTTTATCCCTGTGAATGTGCTGCAAATACACCAACATCTCCATACTTTCGTAATGCCTTAACCAGATTTATGATGTTGCAATGTCTACTTTGACAATGGCTAATTTGTATATTGAATACAGATTAATGGGCCATTGTTATATTCCTGTGGGTGTGCACTAAGCTCTGGTAGATGTCTATGCTACCAACGTCCTCAAACTGATGACATGGCAAAGTTGGGATCTTCTCATTGCTTTATATGGAGCTTCTATGCTACCAACGTCCTCAAACTGATGACATGGCAAAGTTGGGATCTTCCCATTGCTTTATATGGAGCTTCAGAGGATAGTGGAGACTGTAGAGCAGAGACAGCAACTATAATCAGAACTGGTAAATACAATGAGAACTCTGTTGGTTCTCTGTGTCTATAAATGGACTGTGAAGTGGGACAGGGGATTCTTTATGTTATAACCCTTTCGGTGTCATAGGGGTGTTCAACTTATTGCAGAACAAGACATTGCACATTCCTATGGTACGCAAAGGTTTAAGGTAGATGTGATGTTCTTGATGCTGAACTCTGAGCGTATCCTCTCCACTTCCCCACCTGCCATCCTTTACACATCACTAGCATTATGTCAAACATATATGATAACGAGTAAAGTGTCTCCCCTTCCCCTTGCACAGATAATTATTAGCATACCTGGGAACTTTTTATTGTTGTCTCCCTGGAGGGGAGTCCTCTGCTGCCATGGGTGGTGTGAAGAAAGATGCGTATCACGTCAAAAAGGGGTGGGGCTTAACGAGAGTGCCAGGGGAGGGCTTAAAAGAAGGCTGGGGGGAAGGAGCTACACAGGGGAAAAAGAGGAAGTGGTTATAGTTTCAATAGAAACTCCTCACATCCGGAGGACTCAGCCTCTGCCCCGGAGACCCGGTAAAGCAGTGCCAAAACCGGAGTCTCCGGGGCAAATCCAGAGAGTTCCCAAGTATGATTATTAGTGCATATGAAGTGTGTTGTGCTGCATGAAGAAGTCATTGCCACACTCATTCAACCTTTTGAGTGCCAGAGAGGTATGCAACGCATTGCTTTGCAATGAGTTGCGTACCCCTCAGGCACTCAAAGGGTTAAATGGGCCTTTTAACCTTTTTGCATTCAAGAGGTTTCAAACACATTTCTTTACACTGTGTGCTGTGTATATAAATGTATTACATTGCTCCACAGCAATAAATCTCACATTAACCCCTTAAGGACTGGCAGTGTGCGCTCCCGGCTGGCAATTAAGGACCACAGAGAATTTTCTTTCTTCTATCCGAATCAGGACTCCCCAAATGGCGTGCAGCCCTGAAATCCATGACAGTCCTGGAACGTCATGGGTCCTTCAGGGGTTAATGTCTGTATAAACATCAGTATGTGTGTTTATAAATTAGTGTGTGTAAATAAAATACTTTGGTCTTGCTCTAAATCAAGTATTCAGTTACACAAAGAGATGTCAATAGGTCATGAAATAACCTACGACTTCTTGGTAATGCCACACCCACCAGCCACACCCCCAGAAACACCATCTAAAACAAAAGTGTCTTGAAATGTTGAGAGGTTTGCATATGAACATTGGTTTATAGACAAAAAAATATAATCACTTTAATGCACAGCTGTGCACACACTCCGCCACTGTTTAGACTTTAATATAAGCAAACCCTGAACATCACCCCTGTACTATGCCTAGGTAAATGGAGTCATTTTCAGTTGATTTTGTCTATGTGTTGTTATTACATAGTGAGATGAGCCACATAGAAAACGAACACCCCAAATGCCCATGCTGTCCTCTTTTTGCCAGCTGCCAAAAAAATTTTTTTGGAGAAGCTAGATTTATAAATTGGCTTTAGCCAGGTGCAAAAATTGTCCCAGTGCATATTTTAATGCAGAATTGTGTTAAATCATCCAGCCTACTGAGTCAGGGCCAGATTGGCATCCCAGGCACCCCTAGGCAAAGGAGGACTCCAGGTGCCCTGAGCTCTGCTCTTGGCCACACCCCCAATCCTCATATGACCCAAATCCCATACCTGTGCACTGTTTCCTGGCACAGAAAATACCATTGGCCTATAGCAAGCAAGAAAAGAAAAAAGCTTTAACCCATTGGTTGCTAGAATATCTCCAACACATTGCGGGGATATCTCTAGCATCCAATGGCAGGACTTCTTTAATAAATGGGCAAAGTGGGCATTTTCCCAGGGCCCCCTCTCAATGGGGGCCCACAGCAATGGAGGCACTCTGCATGTGGCACTTGCAAAGAGGCAGGACGGCAGATCGGCACTGCTAGACAGTGGTACAAATAGACTAGCCCATGTGCAGCTCAGGCTCAGCCTGGAACTGTGTCTGGCTGAGCACTAGCTTTATGTTCCTGACCTTCCTGAAGTGCAGCTCATTTTCTCAGGTGAGGCTGTGAGGACAGTCAGGGCAGTGGACACTTCTGGTCATGGGTTCAGTTTTGCCTAATAGATTCCTTCTGTATAGTCACACATCACAGCATGGCGTGGCACCACAAAGCAGGAGTGGAACAAGCAGCAACACCTGGCCTGCACCTGCCAGTGCCAAGTACCACACAGTTAAACACCATCACCATCCACAGACACCAGGCAGGTAGGCAGGCTTATATAAATAAACAGCATTTAAAGGACAGAATAATAGTGGAAATAAAATAATGACTGTAATAATTAGCAGGCAAGTTGGTAAATATATGTGGTGTAGATCAGATATAATGTAGTAGGGTATATAGTGTGGCATTGGTTAGATATAATGTGGTAGGGTATGTAGTGTGGCATTGGTTAGATATAATGTGGTAGAGTATGGATATTATTTTGTGTAATTTATTTTCCTTATTGGGGAGGGGGGGAGGCAGTAGCATGGTTCACTTTTAAATGGTCGCAGGCAAAAGAGCATATGACCACATCACATTCACCATGTCTTCATGATAAAAATGGCACCAGTTTTGGGGACCAGTTCTAAAAAAGACATTATTGAACTGGAAAAAGTGCAGAGATGTGCAACAAAACTGATAAAGGGTTTGGAGGATCTGAGTTATAAAGAGAGATGCCTAAGGAGTGATATGAGTGAAAGGAAATGTGCTTTTGACTAGAAAAAAAGGCAGGGATCTTTTACAGTGAGGACAGTAAAGTTATGGAATTCTTTCCCTCAGGATGTTGTGCTTGCAGATACTGTAAATAGTTTAAAAAGTAATGGATACCTATTTAGCTCATACGATATGACAAAATGACTCACAAGGTTCTAGATTATTTTCCTTGGTTTGTTTTTAACCACACTTTTTGTTAGGGTAATTATAGCTGCCAGAACCATAATAATTACCTGGAGAAGTTTTTAGAGATCAGCTGGGGGAATGGGTGGGTTGCTCCACAGTATTATGTCTTGGTTAAGCAGAGGGCATTTGGGTGTTTTATGAATACTTTATTGTCTATGGAAGGACTGAATTCATGAATTGAAACCTTATCTATGTATTTCATGTCATTCTGTATGTTTACACGCTTGCGATCACTGTTGCTCAGCCTAGCAATCTGTTCCCTTTGTGTGACTTGTAATTGTACCTGATCAACAGCTCATTACTTCTAGGCTCAAGTTATTTTCTCTGCTCTCTTTAGATTTATTTTATACATTTCTCTATCCCTCAAAAGTGAACTGAAGTGCTCATATTCCTAATATTGCTCTATTGATGTAGGAATGGGTAAGGGCTGTCAATGGACCCCACTGAGGATTCTGGGAGTGACTCTGTGCGTTATTATCTCACTGGCTGGTATCGGGGTCACAGCATGGGCACTAGGTAAGAACATCAATGTCTTCCAAAATACCCTTGTTGTTCTTTCTGTTTTATCACAGTTATATTTTATTCGTCCTGGTCACACACTTCTTCCCTGTATGCTCCATGCCAGAGGCCTCATAAATGGATAGAAAACTAAACTAGATTTTTACATTTCTGACCCTATTATTATCGTACTCAAAAATAAATGCTCACAATGGTATCCAAATGTAACTAATAAAATATAAAAACGATATACTGGAGAGAAGTTACATTACAAAATATAGCAGCGAAAATATATTTTTTTCCATATTGACCAATTTTTTATTCTGATTACCTAAACATTTTTTTTTATCTATTTCCATCAATATTGACTCAACAGTGAATACAGCTATTGTGCCATAAGGCCAAAGTAAAGCAGAGTAATTCTGGAGCAAACAGATTTTATCATAACAGACAAATAAAGATTCCCAGTGAGTCCCCATGCCAGATTTACATCTTAGATATCCCTATAAAAGGTACCCTTAGCCCCACTCATGGGCACACCTCCCACTTTTAACATGACCCTGCACCTAACCCCATTCCCTATTCACTGCTGCGTAGCACAAAAATACCATTAAACTAAAAAAAATCTAAGTAAAAGTTCTTAACCCTTTGAGTACCAGAGAGGTACGAAACGTATTGCCTACCCGTCTGGCACTCAAAGGGTTAATGCCTTGTTTTTAAACGCATTGCTTCAAAATGAACTAAAGACCGCTCTAAGGTTAACCCTTTGAGTGCCAGAGGGGTAAGCAAGTGTTGTTACTACTGCAAGGGATTCTGGGTAGGCATATGCAAATAAGATTAGCAAGGAATCTTTGTATCTTATTAATACAGAAGACATACCATATATATAGATGTAAGTTTTCATAATTTGATAGAATTGTATAACGAAGTATAAATATAACTTGCATACATTTCAATTTATTGAAATAGGACATTAATAGGCATTAAAGGGATAGTAATGTTTCATAATAAAATCAGCTCTAATTAATCTTCATAGTATTTGGGCCATGGAGAGTGTTATTTCAATAGTGTCAGAGTTGTAGTTCAAGAGAAATGGAATGATAAAGTATCCCCCTCTCTCCCCTTTTACTGATATAAAAATGCTCAGCTTAGAGCAGCAGGGAGTGTCCTGGTAGATTGCAGAGGGACAATCTTCAATTAAGATAAGGTAAAAAGCTGAAGAACCTGTCAAGGGGGCGGGTTTTTCATTGTTCTCAGAGTAAGAAGATTGTCCCTTGATGTGAGCTGTCTGGTCTATGGACTGGATTCCACATCTGAGGAGTGGGGGCTTACACTAGGTAAAAGGGGCGCGAGGAGGAAACTTTATCATTCAATTACTCTTGAACTACAATGCTCACAGTAATGAAATAACACTCTCTATGGCTCAAATACTATGAAGAATAATTGGAGCTGCTGTTTTTATGAAACATTACTATCACTTTAAAAACCCATTTAAGTCAATGAGAATGTTATTCTTGTCTGTTGCAGTTGGTTTATCCACAAATTGTGCCACCTCTCTTTGGTACATCATCCACAAAATGTGGCATGTATGGTTTTCAACAAGTCAAGGGAAGCAATTTTCCTTTGTAGTCTTTACTTCCTGCTGTGACTTATACAGTAGAGTACATCAACCTGACCAGGAAGTGGGAAGCATAGAGGGAAATTGCTTCACCTGGCCTCTGAAAAACAGTGCATGTAATATGACTTGTTAAACAGAAATTATCACATTTAACTACTTTTGCTTCTATAAGAACATACTTGCTAAAAAAGTATGTGGCTGCACTGTGCAGCCCCAAAATGACCCCTGTCACCAATTCAAAGGTTCTAAAAATTGACCCCCCGGGCTGGATTACAAATCCGAAGTCCTGCCTTTCAAATATACAACCAAATATCCAGTTGTATAATGTATTGGAAGACAGGACCTGGCAGGACCAGAGAGTGAGGAACAGAGAAGCACGCAGCAGAGATGAACACAGAAGTCATACTACTGAGCTAACAATTAAAATGGAGATTTACATGTCATACTACAGAGCTTACAGCTGAAACTGAACTGCACAAGTGATACCAGAGAGTTTACAATTGAAATAGAACTTTACAAGTGATGCCAAAGAGGTGACATTTGAACAGGGGCTACTCTAATATTCTAGCTCCATTTCAATTGTAAGCTCTGTGATGTTACCTGTGTAGCTCCATTTGAATTGCAAGGTCTGTGGTGTCCTGTTCATTTGTGATTATGAAGCATATGCAAATATTAAGACTGAATTAAGTCTGGGTAAAACCAGTAGCATAATCAGAAGCAAATAAATAAACAAGGCAAATTCCAATAAATTTTATATGAGGTTTTTAACCCCTTGAAATCAATCTGTTATTCAGGGGAAATATGTATTTGTCCCCTGTGGGGGATTTGGTTTGTGGAAGAAGTGTGCCACGTTTTTGTTCATATGTGTAATAAATAGTAAAATGTGCAGTCAGAGAGTTAACCTGCAAAACATTCATATTAACAATGTGGCTATATTGTTCAATGATGCTGGGCAGGGTGGGGGTGCATGGATGGGGTCAAATAGTGGGTTGAGGTAGAAATAGGGGGTCCTGCCAGCTATTTGTAACCAGGGTCCCGTGATTTCTGGTGGCAGCCCTGACCAGATCTGCCCATGGGGCAACTATTGGATGGTTGTTGTCCCTTAACACTTTGAATGCCAGAGGTATACTCAACACATTGCTTTTCAGAGTGTTACATACTCCTCTTGCACTCAAAAGGGTTAATGTCTCTCAAAGTAGAAACATTTATGTATGTAGTAGTGAACTGTAAACCATAATCTTTCATATAAATATAAATTGTATTGAAGCATGTGTTTTTTTAAGTGTTTCAGTACCAGAGGGATGTGTAACAAATTGCAAAGGCAATATTGTGGACACCCTTCTGGCACTCAAAGGGTTAAATTACAACTACTGTGAATCATTCCATACCAGGACTTCAACAATACCTTTATTTTCCTTGCATCCCTTTCCACCCCCAAATTAAGCATGAGGTCATTAGTATGGGAATGCAGTTGGTAAGTGAAGGTGAATAACGTGTGAATTTTTTCTCCTGGCCAGGCGCCATGTTTACGTGTTGTCTTCTTTGTTTGCAGTGACGTATGTTTTGAAGAATGAAAACCCAAATCTGTATATAGGTAATAAATCTTTTTCTGATAACCCTGGAATGTGGACAATTTGCCTGTTTGAAGCACAAACAAAAACACTTTTTTGCACTTAATTAACTAAACCTAATAATCCGTCCCCACAGATGATAGCCATTTCTCCAATCATTTACTTTGCAGTACATTAGAGACATCTCTAGCAATCATGGGATTTAGCCCTTTGCATGTCAAAGGTATCCCTTTGGTGTTCAAAAGGTTAAAGTTAATTGTGGAAAGAAAACATGCTTTTATTTGAAACCTTTTGTTGCATCAAGTAAAATAATACAGTTTTTTTAATTTCATTTTTCATTACATTTGACTTGTCATCTAAAGAAACATATAGGTGTATTTAAAGACATATAGGTTGTATTAGCCATTTGTTTATAATACAAATATATTTCTATTTTTTTTGAGAAACTAACCTTTATTTTTTAAAGTGTTAGTAATGTCCCAGAGAAAATATGTATCATTTTGTAGTGCTTAAAAAGTTGAACTAAATGCAAAAAAAAACTATCTCTCAAACCACTATGGTTTGAGAGATATTCACATTGAAAGTTTGACGTTTCCTGCTGTCAGCTGTAAAGCTGACAGCAGGAGATCCATGTTGGCCGACACGAGGATGCTCTTCAGCAGAGCCGCAATTGTGTTATTTAAAATAAATTACTTAATTGGAATGGTCTACAAAGTGTGCTTGCAAACCAGGCACATTTTGTAGACCTTTCCAATGAAGTTATTATTTTTAAATAACACGATTGTGGCTCTGCTGCTGACCTGCCAGTTGCTCCCCGGACAGGATTCCCCTGCAGTCAATACAGTGCTGACATCAGGGAAAGGGGAGGGAGGGGGGAACTTTGACAGTGAATATCTCTCAAACCATAGCGGTTTGAGAGATAGGGTTTTTTGCAATTAGTTCAACTTTTTAAGCAATACAAAATGATAAATATTTTTTCTCGGACATTACTGTTCCTTTAATGGCACAGTCTGGCACTTTATGCTAATCATTTTATGTGCTAGGTCAATAATACAAAGCACTGTGCTATGAAAGAATCTAGACAGAGCCCATACACTGAACCGTTTCTAATAGCACAGTGAGAGATAACTTTGGCCTTTACTATTACTAATTATTATATGTGCAGAGACACAGTAAGAATCAGTGAAACCTCTTCTCACTAAGACCTGGATTTAATTGCATTTGGATGCAACTTTTTTATGTTTGCTAGACTTTCCTGAATACAGCATTTATCAATTACATTGCAGTGCAAATTAGAAGTTTGACTGCCAGAAGGAACAATTTTCCCATTGAAAAGCTACTATTTTATTTGGCATTTGAAGCATTGAAAGAGCAGAACATGAGTCCTGAATCACCTCAAGATAAATAACTAAATGGCCTGAATTTACAAATTTAGCAGTTGTGGTCGGGCCTAGGAGAGACTATGATGATAAGGTGCATGTCGGATGCCTATTGCCCATTCCGACCTGTAAGGTAGGCCTAAGAGTGGGCCCACATGTATAAGAAAAGGAATTAAATTGATAGAGCTGAGAAAAGGGGTATGGGTTGGGTGGGTAACACAGATCTCAGTCGGAGCTCTGCGCAGTCCCGAGGAAAGGATGAGGTTGGTATAAATGTCTCCAACCGGCCCTCCCACAACTCCAGGCTAACCAATAGCCTTACATTTGTGGTCGGGCCTAGGAGAGACTATGATGATAAGATGCATGTCGGATGCCTATTGCCCATTCCGACCTGTAAGGTAGGCCTAAGAGTGGGCAAAAAAGGACCATGAATCCACAGGGATCATGACCGTAGAACTATATCCAACTTGAATAAAGAATGGGTACTGAAATAACCTGATACTGGATAACCCCCCGCCTGGTGACCCCTGAAATCTAACAGAAGCCATAAGAAAGGTGGAGCATATTTAACTAAAAAGGAGGGCTGATAACCGAAGGGTAGTGAGCTGTCTACCCAACTGCTCCAAAAATATACAATCGAAGGTGACAAGTGAAAGACTACTTACAATACCTCACATGATCAATCGTAGGAGTGTGCGACAGTGTAACTTACTGTAGTAGTTGTGTTGATAAAGATGTTTAATCCCTGCCAAGACGGATTAACAAAATAAGATCAAATATTCATAACTAGTATATAAATGGCCAAAAAGATGTAAAGACAGAACACATGTGGCACCCTACCACAGAACAGCTAGTCCAGTCAATAGTTGACGTGTAAAGTGGAAACGGTGAGAACCTTGAAATACTACCTTCCATATGTAGCTTCATAAACATGGCACACGTCATAACATAAAGGCCAGGTATGTAACACATGTACGTCTAAAGGTGGTAGTCTGTCTTGCCATGACACCAATGCAACGTCTCTGCCAAATTAACTCACAATTTGACTGCCTTAGCCCCAAGCATAAGGCAAATAAAATCCTATCTCCCCAGACACCCTGTAAAGCCGTAGAATGGTGTCATGGCAGTCTCTTACCTGCATGTTCCGTTACCGGATTTGATTATGTAAATTCTTCCGGTAACACCACTGGTTCCATTGTGAGGGATCTTCCTTACATAAGATAATCCTGTAAACAAAACTGATTCATGATACTTAATATATTCCTATAATGCTGCTGGTTCGTGACTCCCTGCCTAGTGAAAAAGAGAGAAAAGAATAACTTGTATATGGTGACTGGTGCGTCCCTCTCTAGTGCCAAGCGGCTGATGCGAGACGCTACCTATGGTTTGGACCGATGGGTGTGAGGCCTATGCGATAGGCTGAGGGGTGTTGGTCTCGCGGTGACAAATAATCTTAAGCAGTATAAGACCCTATGTCTATAGAGTGAGTGTGACAGGTGAAGCCCTATCTATCAAGAACTAGGAAGAAGGCTCTGTCTATGAGTTGGGCCGAGGGAAACGTGGGATGGGACTAAGCTGTAGCCTTCCCCTAACTATCCTAAAAGACGAACCAGCATTCTTAACACGACCTAAACCTACCTCTGCCTCTAAAAGTAACTTGCTCAAGCCTGTATGCGTGTCTCTGAAATGAGGAGACTGAATAAGATATACAAGATACCGAGTTTAATGACAAACAGTATCTCGGTGTGAGATAAAACCCATTAGATTTAATTGTAGACTACCTAGTTTAAGAACATACGAAAACGTACCAATATAACCCTAGGAACCTAACCGTAAAGAATGATGATGAAAAAACATGAAGAGATCTCCTTGTGTGACTATCAACATAGGGATAACTGAAAAGTTCCACCAACATTACTTATTTGCTGTCGGTCACCTGAAAGCCTAACTGACTAGAGAAAGGATAGATCAAAAGCAACCTAACTGAGCCATATATGTGGGGAAGGTGAGGCCCTAAAATATAAACACCAACCAGAACTACCTATGATTTGAACCGAGGGGCGATTGCCTAAGCGGTAGGCGGGAACGTGACTGGCGGTGTTATCTATCTCAAAATAAAACCTGGCTGTCCGTGATGCCCTACCTAAAAAAGACCAGGAGGAGGTATGCTAACTATGCGTTGGGCTGAGGGGAAATACACGAGATTTCCCGGGGGACTGGACTACTCCTCCATTCCTACCCTAAAAGACAGGGACCGACAGACTTTAGAAACATAAAACCTGCCCTACCTAATCTTAGTAGAGTCAGCTTCATAAATGCCAGAGCTCCCTTCCTGCCCCTGTAACTGAAGTAGCTACATCTCCAACATCAGATTCTCTAGATACCTCTGAGATTTGAGACCCGTAATGCTTAGTCTAGATGCCCTAGCCCCAAAAGTCAAGATGTGGAACTTAACTATAACAATAGGGACCTACTGAACAGGATAAAGATTATGCTCGAAGCTGTATGCCTGTCTCTAAAATAAGGAGACTGAAATGATACACGAGATACTAAGTTGAATGATAAACAGTATCTCTATGGGAAATACCCCTATGTGATTCCTTAGTAGAATACCTAGTTCAGAACGTACAAGAACATAACCAAAAATACCCTATAACCTAATCGGGAAGTATCATAGCAAAATGACTACAGAGATCCCCGTGAGTGACCTGAACGTAGGAACTCCCTAAATGACGGGGCTCCATACCTGCCCTTATCCCAGAAGTAGCTAACGCCCCAACTTCTGATAACTTAACACCTCTGAGATTGGGACACCAGATCTGTCCTAAATACATGCTATATCCAGATTACATATAGGATGACAACATAAGTTAGTAAACATACTCATACACACTAAACGGCAACATGAAAGCTTCAAATTAAAATACCTTACCTTTGATGCTTGAGACCGCCTTCGTGTGTCTTAGACAAGCCTAAGAATGCAAGATTAACAGATTGCCCCATATGCTAAACCTGAAAAACATCAGTACCTACACGGTCAACCTGTACCTAGGACTAGTGATTATAACAAAGTACTAATAAACAGTTGCTGAACCATACAACCTTCCCCGAAGACCGGACCGGCTTAAATAATTCCTATCCCGCTAAGCTTATCCTAGTTCTAACTCTACCCTCACCTCCATCCCAGGGGAAATTGAGAGACGTATCCAAATTGGACATAATAGGAGGCACTAAAAAATTTAACTGGTAAGTAATATGCTGGTCTAGACAACCTATCTCGCTTGCGATTAATCGAACGTCAGAAACTAAATCCGAAAATATATACATTACAGTAAGACAAGTGAATGGCTGTCGTAGCGGATGCCTGAGCAGCTGTACTAGCAAGATTACATTGTAGTATAAACCAGAGGAGTAAGTAGACATATGAAATCAAACCCGGTCTTGACTGCAGTAAAGTTCAATGCTTCTGGAAGGAAAACCAGCCTGCAAGAGGAGCACTTGGGGTGATCGCATGCCTGACTGACAGACTTTTAGAAAATTAAAAATCCTAAACTAGAACCAGGATGTACTGATACCCAATAGCGAATAAACATATAAAACCTATTCCTACCTCATAAGTATCATGCCTGACTTACTTACACCGATCTGGGTGGGAGAACTAATTTGGTAGGAGAGTGAGTAGGCAGAGAGTTATAATATTGCTGGGTACATAGCGTGACGCAAAAGAAGGTATGCTCCTACATGCTATAACCTATAGTGTACAATGACCATGGTAACTGCTATATCAGGTAGCTGTATAATCTGTATAGGTGCTTAACATGTTTAACCTCGTGGAGCTGCTGTTTCCATGAATATGTAATTGCATGTCCCGATTGCCATAGGACCGTCCATGGCCGTGATAATGATACTGCAGCCATGTGTCTCCAGTAACGACTTCTTCGGTACCCAAAACTTATCTAAGTTCTGCAGACATAGACTATAAGGAACTTATGCTTGGTTGAAATACTGATAGCATCATGATGACATATAATATTAAAGGAGGCGAAAGATAAACGTAGTTAAATTATGATATTGCTAGTACTTAAAGTATACATACAGTAATGATCTTTCCTTCTACAAGCGACTAAGATAAAGACTATACTATGGAATATAAGAATGGAGAAAATCCGTAAGAGTAAGGATATACTAGATAAATATGCAGACATAACGAATGGTGATACCGACATATACTTTACTTGTATCTTCCTAAACCATACTTTAAACTCCGTTGCTTGGTGTCCTACTTCTGTGAAGTCTCCCCCGTTGTTCAAGTCTTGCGTCGCTTACTGATGACGTCACGTTCTTGCGGGACTAACACAGAGCTCAGTCGGAGCTCTGCGCAGTCCCGAGGAAAGGATGAGGTTTGTATAAATGTCTCCAACCGGCCCTCCCACAACTCCAGGCTAACCAATAGCCTTACATTTATAGAAACTTCAACTTGACTCAGCTTAAAGAGATGGTAATGTGTGGATATTAAGGCAAGGTTGGATATTCAATATACATTTATATAATGAAGTGTACCTTTCTGAGCGTCCATAATGTTGTAGTCTTCATGTTATTTTATTTTAAAGTGTCCCCCTCCCTCCCCTTTTCCATACATCATGCTGCCATCCCTCAGATCTGGAATCCGGTCATTGGACTGGACAGATTACAACAAGGGACAACATTGTGTCTATGAGTACATAAACCTTGCCCCCACCCCCCTTGAAGAAGAAGAACAGATTTTTCCTTGTGCTGACACGAGATTGTCCCTTATCGCGATCCATTCGGAGCAGATTTCTGCTCTGAGGGAAGTCAGCATGACGTATGGAAAAGAGAGGGAGGTGGAAACTTTATAATAGAATAACAAGAAGACTACAAAGTTATTGACACTTAGAAAAGTACACTTCATTATTAAAAAAGTATACTGAATAATCGACTTTGCCTTAATATCCATACATTATTATCCCTTTAAATGTACTCTAGTCCTGTGCAGGAAATCCTCTGAGGCAATAGCGACGAGAAAAGAGGAGAACATTTGGGGTACACCATCTACATCAGCGCTGTCCAAGTTCAATCCTCAATTAATTCCCTGATTAAGCACAGGTGAGTCGGTCATAATAATGAGCCACTGATTATCTCACCTGTACTTAATCAGGGAAATCCTTCCATCCTGGCCTGTTGGTGGCCCTTGAGGAGTGAACTTGGACAACACTGATCCACAGCATAGGGGGCAAATAAACATGTCCCAAATGCCCAATGACTTTAATGGGTCTTTTAACCTTTTCAGTGCCAGTGGGGTATGCAGGTTATTGGGGAGCAATTTGTGGCATACCCCTCTAGCATTCAAAGGGTTAAAACTTTGACTGGTAGAGATATTTCCAACACATTCCTCTCTAAATCTCTAAATCAATGGAATTTTTCATAATCTCCTACAGTGCAGTTAGTTTACTCCAAAATTGCTTCAATGCTTTGTACAAATGGCCCTTAGTTATTTATGCAAACTATGAAATGAGCAAAAAAAAAAGCAAATTTGCTTTTTTGCACATAAATTAGATTTTTAACCCTTTAAGTTCCCAGAGGGTTACTTTTTTATAAAGCGTTGAGCACACCTCTGGCATTCAAAAGGTTAAACCATTTTGAATTATGGGATTTTATATTTGGTTTGAATCAGCCTCAAATTAGCAATGACACAGAAAATGACATTACATTATTTAAACCCTGTAATGCTAGAGATGCCTCCAACTTATTTCTTTTGCAATGCGCTGAAGAGATCTCTACGGTCCAATGGATTAAGGCTTTCTGTAAGTGTAAATAGGAGAATGCAACATTTATGATAGTACCTAAAGGCCTCTTTCATTTGAGTCACATACACAGAGATGCTGCTTTGATTATGTCACCCATGGAGAAAGGTAACATTCCGGACTATTGTGCCTTCTGCATAAGTGATTATTGCCTTGTGTCACTGCACCAAAATCCAGCATACTGCAACTGTGTTCACACTAGAAAGCTGTAAATTTTCAAGAAGGTCTGAACTGATGCCTATGGGCAGGTTGACTTTACAAAAGAGTGCTCATAGAGGTGTGTATGCTCATTTCAACCTCCAATGAATGGCCCACTCAAGTGGGCAGCAGCCAGTAATATTGCCTGGTACTCCCATGTGCAGGCCAGCAGACACCCCTCTCCTGCATTAGGATCAGCAGTGCAACACTACAGAGATGTTAGTGAAATGATATGGGAGACAGAATGGTCCTATTGCCAGTGTGAAAGATAACCAAAAGGAAACATTTTCCTTGTGCATAGTGAGCCATAGTATGACTGATGTACTAAGGGGAAAATAAGTGATGTGGAGACAAATCAACTGCATCACAGGGGACAAATGCCACTTGAATGCTAGTGAGGTCTCTTGCATTCAAGGGGTTAAAAGCTCCATCTAAACTAATGGGAACATAGGGAATTTTATTTGTCCCGTTATGGTGCCGTTGGTTTGCCCTAACATTGTTCCAGCTCTTCTTAGTAAATCAGCCTCGCTGTGGTCAGTAATGATGACTAATGGTGCAATGCAGGAAACGTGCGCAATCGCTATTTCCCCTGTGAAAACCACTAGGGAATAGGTTTGCGCATGATTTTCTTGAATTGCGCATGAAAATTTAAGATTAGTGAATGGCTGTGTATATTTATTTCTTTTGTGAGCGTGTCTAAGATTAACGAATCTGTGTGAGTGGAATAGTGAATGCGCCTAATGCAAGAACTGCTATTGTGAATGAATTTATGCGTCTGTGTACTGTTGTCGTAAAATTGAATTTTTATGCGCAATTCAAGAAGCGTTGGTATTTTGCTTCCTGGATTAGAACATGCACAAAATCTATCTGCGCACAAAAATGCCTTTATCCAATGCAAACGTTTCTTGCATCGCACCATAAGTCACTTAATCACAGCCTTCTTCATCCATGAGATTCTTGTACACTAACCTCCAATCAGTCCAACTGGCCACATGCATAGAGATAAAAGTGGAGTTATTCTAGAGTGCATAGACTATTCCTTGAGCCTTTGAGTGCCAGAGGGGTACGCAATGCATTGCCTTGCAATGAGTTGCGTACCCCTCTGGCACTCAAAGGGTTAAGGGACATATACATATTCTTATTTAATTAATTATAGTTTTAACCCCTTGAATGCTAGAGCAGTCGCCAATGCAAGGAACTAAATCCGTTATATTCACAATGAGTTTTAACTTGTTTTTGCATAGTCAAATATATGAACAAATGCATCAATCAATATTATGATCTTTCAGCTGCTATATAATACTTCCATACATTACTTCCCCTTATTCTCTCAGTCCAGGTGAACTCTCCAGACCATCGTCTCTCTGTGTATGATGAGAAGGAAAGGGTATGGCGTCTTGTCTGCTCATCCTTATCTAACCAGGAGGTGGCAACACTAAGCTGTGAAGAAATGGGCTTTATTAGGTACAACATCTCTCTTGAGCTTGACAGTGATCAACAAGAATTTGCCTTCTTATAGGACAATTATGTAATGAAGAGGGCAAATACATAAATATGAAGTTATTAGGTCTTACAATCAGAATGACCAAATGACATACATAACATAACAATGTCTATAAATATACATATGGATTTGAACATTGACATGTATTGTAATAAACTTCATGGAAAAAATATCTTATGCTGGTAACATGGCAAATTAAAAAACCATGGCATCCTGGATGAGAACCACCATGTTAGGGGATGTGGGGTTTGATATGTAAGCAATCAGAACATGAAAACAGACATCACTTAATGAAGGGGCACTATACATATGTGTGTGTGTCTTAATTTGTTTAATAGAATGGCTTCTTAGAAGGTAGATGCCCAGCCTAGTATATCTACTGTATTTTAGGACTGGAATTCTCCTGTAGACTATAGCTGGACATTACATTTCATTATTTGAATAATTATGATTATATGGTTCTAAAGAACCATAGGTATTTTAGTCTGTATAAGATCTTTCATTCAGACTGGTGAAATCTGTTATATAATACTAGTGTAAAAGCCCGTGTACATGGGCCAGGGTCCGGGTAATGTTAACCCTTTGAGTGCCAGAGGGGTATGCAACGCATTGCTTTGTAATGCACTGAGTACCTCTCTGGCACTCAAAGTATTAAGAGGCAGCTAGCTCACTGCTCCAAGCGATGCAGTCTTGCGTTGCCTCACTCACGCGATGCAATCATGCGCAGTAGACACTGACCGACCGCGGGCAGTCTCTACTGCACATGACTGCATCGTGACAAACATCCTAGCGAATTATTATATAGGATAAGGTTGTTTAATCTAAAGAAATAATAAAATGAAGCTTTGTAAATAAGCCAACTACAGGTACAATAAAAAATAATTATACTCAGATATACCACTAGTAGGTAATCCCTTCTATTTAAGAAATGAAAAACCCTTTATATCACATATGCCTAGTCCCTCATAATAATGTTTCACAATAAATGCAGCTCCAATTAATCTTCATAGTATTTGAGCCATGGAGAATGTTATTTACTGTCAGAGTTGTAGTTCAAGAGTAAGTGAATGATAAAGTATCCCCCTCCCACCCCTTTTACTGATGCAACACCAGAGCAGCAAGACTGTTCGAATGGATCGCAGCAAGGGACAAACTTCAGTGAACATAAGGAAAAATCTGTCAAGGGGGCAGGGTTTTCCTTATGCTCACAGTATGACGATTGTCCTTGGCTGTGATCTGTCTGGTCCCAGAAACAAATTCCACATCTGAGGGGAAGCAGCTAAAAGCAGATAAAAGGGGAAGGAGGGGAACACTTTATCATTCAATTACTCTTGAACTACAACTCTGTCAGTACTGAAATAACACCCTCCATGGCCCAAATGCAATGAAGATTAATTGGAGCTGCTTTTTTTTGAAACATTACTATCCCTTTAACTGGAAACATCTCTGATTGTATTATATGGCTCCATGGCAGATTCACCTTGAATACATACTTTGTAGATTAAAGTCCTTAATATTCATTTTTGCTATAATTTAATGTGAACTTGAATGACGTTTACAATACAAATCAAACAAATGAAACTATTGACAGATTATGGATTATTATACATAAAACCTCCCCAAAAAAAACAAAATTAAGTTATTTAAAAGAAAAAATACTATTAATTTTTACTACACAAATTCTACTTAGAAGAGAAACAATATTCCACAGTCAGTTTTCCTATATAGCAAAGTGTGTGGTCACTGTGTGCCCCAGCACTCAACAGTAACCTTATCTATACTCCATTTGACAAATAGGGTTCTTTTACAGAAAAAAAACAAAAATAAATAAATAAAATCATTAATTGCTGTAGACTAGTAAACATTAAAATCTCTAGAACTGACTATGAATACAATGTTCTTTAGAGTATGGTAAATGGGTTCTGTAATGGTCTGGACAATATGCAGTAATACAGTGGGGGGAATGTATAAATATGATTCTGGAATTTATATTCTTACCCCATGCCTGACTAAAGCTAATTTATTAAGCTACGTGTGATTCAAATGTTCTACTTTTCACCATTTTACCAAGGAGAAGGCACAGGGGTAGTATATGGTATATATTAAACAAGGAGCAGAGGGAATGGTGTAACTGTATGTTATTTCCTGTGCATGCTATGGGACAGGCTTGATGGAAGTCTTAAAACCAGTATGCACCAAAGACATCACAAGCTCTAGTGCATACCCTGAAGTATAGCCACTGGTGTTGGAGGCTAACACAAACGACAGGGAATGATGGGAATTGTAGTACAACAAGATCTGGACAGACTCATGATGCCCACCACAGATATAGGTAGTTCATGAAAACAAGACAGTAATGAATTGACAATGTTACTGGGGGGGTTTCATGCAAAAAAGTACTGTTACTTGAAACTGTTCCAGTTTGCATGATTATGTTTCACATAATCTAGGGCATTAATTGCAGTATTTTTATTAAACTCCAGTTATGTCCACTCATCTGTGACATTCATTTTTCTGATCATTCTTGACCTTACCTTCCTCTCCATGTTCTAATTTTTTCAGGGCAATGTCTTACCTGGAGCTTCAAGTTGAGACAGCAGGAACAAATGGTACATCAGGGTATTTCTGCGTACAAGAGTCTCAGATAAGAAGCGCTAAGCGGCTGCTAGATATACTATCAGTCTGGTGAGTCCGCAGCCTTACTGATATGATTTATACAGTGTATAGTACTTGCTTCAGCAGCTACTTTCCATCTGTTTTTCCGCACAAGTTGATGTTGCTAATTCCTCCATTGCCAGATCACAGTGATCTCTCTGCTCCAGCAATAGAGGACTTACAGGGCAGGATTTGCCATAAGGCAGAGTAGGCACCTGCCTACAGCTGCAACCCACAGAGGGGCGTCTGCCATTGAAATATTTTAATTTTTTAAATATATTTACAGCGCTTCCGAGCTGCGCACAGTAACCCGATGCCCGGCCTGCCCCTCGCTTGCTAAGGTCTGTGCCTAAGGCTGTAGTTGCTGTTGCTCCCCCTCGTCGGCTCTAATGCAGAGTGCTGGGAGATGACATCATCTCCCAGCCCTCTGCATTCCTAAAAGAGAAGACCGTGTGGGGTGCAACAGAAGATGCAGGTCTGTGCAGAAGGCGGCACAGACATCTCCTGCCGCTGGACCACCAGGGAGGTAGGAAACGGATACGGGGGGGGGGGGGAATGTGGAGCTAATGGCAATATGAGGGCAAGTTGGAGCTGATGCTGATGGGGGCAAGACAGTTGGAGCTGATGGGGGCAAGTTGGAGCTGATGGGGCAAGACAGTTTGAGCTGATGGGGGCAATGTGAGGGCAATATGGATATGGGGGGTTATGTGGAGATTTGGAGCATTGTGGAGATGGCCAATTGGGTGGGGGGGGTGGCGCTTCAGATTTCTGTGCCTACAGGCTCCTGAGATGTAAATCCGGCCCTGAGGACTTAACAATGATAAATAAAAAATAAATAAATAACACCAGCACCCTTAAACCACAGACAATATTAACCCCTTCATTGTCACAATTTTGAAATTGTCTGGGGGGAGGGGTTAAGAAGGGCCTTGAATGTCCCCTGGAGTAACCTCATCTCCCAGCCAATCAAGAATTCTCAAAACCTCTATCCAGTCAGGAAAGAGAAATGGGACAGATATTATACATTTGTGACCCTTTTTCCTCATTCCCGATTGGCTGGAAGGCAAGGCTAGTCCTGGGCACATTCAGGGCCTTGTATAATCCTGCATCGCAGCCAACCAGAGTGTGAGAAAAAAATTATCAGGAACTGACTATATGAGACCAATCCCTGTTTTATTTTTCCCAGACAATTAGCTACATTGGCAATGAAGGGGTTAATGTATAATAATAATAGTAATTTGTGGTTCAGTCACCCCATATTATTACAGGAATGAGTAAAATAAAAAAAAAGGACGCAGCACCCCTATGAATTAAAAAAAAATTGAAGGGGTCTCTGGTACCCTCTCTGGGACTCATTCCACACCATCCTTCCCATGGTGTGTGTATTTTAGAGCCTGTACTCACCTTGGTGTTGTAAGTCAAGCTGGGGTCCTCTACGTCATATACCTACAGAAAAAAAAGAATAAAAAAGCACTAAAATTCTACAGCCACACTTGTGCTGTTAAAAAAACTTCCTTTATAACTACCAATCCTGCCTGGGTTGCTGCCAGGCCACTCTGAAAAAAAAACCCCAAATGGACTGGCTTTTATATAGCCAATTCCTTTAATACATGTTTCCCACACTTATATTGTAATTGAGAGGCAGAATTGTGAAGGGCCTAGAATGTGCCCTGGAATGGTCTCCGCCTCCTAACCATTCAGGAATGAGGATCACATATGCACAATGTATCAATCCAATCAGAGAAGAGAAAGGGGTCACATATTATGCATTTGTGACCCCTTATCCTGATTCCTGATTGGCTGGGAGGTAAAGTTACTCCAGTGCACATTCTACCTTGCAGCCAATCAGGGCTTGGAAAAAATGTAAATAGTGATTGGTTATATAAGGGCCTATTTATATTTTGTCATATTCTCAGAGTGGCCTGGTAACAGCAAGACAAGATTGGATAGTTTTTTTTCCCATGCTACAACGAGTGTGGTAGCAGGATTTTAGGGTTTCTTTATTCTCGTTTTATTTCTTTAGGTGTGTGTGATGTGGAGAACCAGGGAGTTGTGGACACTGCTGGACCTTTGCCATCTAGGTGAGTATACAACATACACACACAATGAGAGGTTGAGGGGTCCTGCGGATGCCTCCAGGTTTTTGTTTTTTCCAAACTAATATGGGGCTCAATTTTTTTTTATTTGCTTTAAAGGAACTCTAATACCTAAAACTAATCTGTATTTATATGCAATTAAATAACCAGTACTTCCTGCTACCATCTGTGAAACTTCTCTGTTTTTTTCCTGATGCCTAACATCTAGTCTCATATATAGGGTTGACACCTCTCCAGGACAGGCTGGTTTTGGACTCCCCTGTTTGTTTTGTTACCACTGTCAGGGATTCAGAGGCTGTGAAACCCAAACATATTCAGTTTCAAGTTTTAGTGCTCCCATTGGTTAGAGCACACATCTATAACTGTAGCACTAATTCTAATTGGCTGGTCCTGCATCTGTCTGCTGATTTAAACACTGCTTTTAACCTTTTGAATGCTGGAGAGGTCCCCTAATGCACTACTTGTTTGAAACAGGCCTGCAGGGTATAAATAAAGCTTCCCATTGAAAATAATTATGTAATTGACCACCAAACATTTGACAAATCGCTATGTCTTTAGCACAAAGCATAGTGCCTTTGTTCGGTTTTGGTAAGAGTCAAAGGTGGCAACTCTCCCTACATATATTCTGAGGGAGAAGCCATTCCTGCCTTTTCTAGGAATCCCATTGATTGTCACGGATTATCTGTGAATGGGCTGAGGTAATATAACAGCCTTTCTGAACACAAAAGCAGTGGGCATGAATCACAATCAACTAGCTCTGATCTCTCATTGTGCTTATCTCTCAATACAAAGAACACAAACAACTTGTATTATTATTTTTTTTATTTATATAGCTCCAACTAATTCCGCAATACAGTTGGGAACTTAAAATACATTCTCTCAGAACTGGATGATTTACACATGTATTAAAAAGCATGTCTGGGATTATATTTTAGGGCTGTAACACATGAATGCATGCATTTTCATTTTTACATAAGCTAGCTGTAAGTATGTTGATATTTAAAGTTATAGTCACCTATTTCCTGTTTTGGTGTGTGTTCCTTTAAGATTACTTTGCCAGTGTTTGATTCAGTATAGCCCCCCTGGTCCCATATCCATTTCATTTGTTGGCTTTAGGTTTTTGTCCCTTAGGTTTTAATTTTTTTGTCAAATAATATGGGGTACATATTCCTTATACTGATCTATTTAATGTAACTTAAAGAAGTGGAGGGAATGTCATTTAATTAAAGGAGAGAATGAAAGCATCCTGCTTTTAATGAAAAAAAGTTTTTTGTGTGTCTGTAGACCATTTTTTTTTTTTTTTAGCAGTTTCCATCCAGGACCTTAATCTCTTAACCTTTTGAGTGCCAGAGGGGTATGCAATGGGTTGTGTACCCCTCTGGCACTCAAAGGGTTAAGGACCATGTGGTCCAGGGTGGGGTGCTCTAGAGGACCACGCCTGTTTTTTGTCCTCTTAAGTGGCCTGTGCTTACAGAGTGGCTTGCAGCTGCACTGAGATCACAAACTTCTGTGATGTGTTAAAACCATCACCAGTCCTTAACCCCTTAAGGACCGGGAAAATCTGAGGTCGTTTTCCCTTAAGGACCGGAGCAGTTCTGACCTTTTTGACTATGTCTTTGTTCAGCAATGTTTTCCCTCTAAGTCTTTTATTCCACCCCCATAAATTATATACTGTTTTTTTAAGCACAAATAGGGCTTTCATTTGATACCCTACTTATATGGATAACCCACCATTTACTTTATTAAAATAAAAAAAAAATGTAAAAAAAACACCATTTTTGGTTTTTCTCTTTATATCAATTGGGCACAAAGGGTTAAAATTTTATGGAGACTGCATGAAAGGTATGACCGGTCAGTCATACCTACAAAATGCACAGTTTAAAGTGGCCACTGTCCCCCCTGGGTGAAAATCCCCATGTCCCTTTTTCCCACCCTATTTTGACACTTTTTTTATCCGTGACATTTGGCGGTGTATATAAGTGTATTACATAGCTCCACAACAATCACGCTTCCACTTTTGTTTAATTAGATTATTTTTTTTTAAATAAAATATTTTTGTAAAAAAAAAAAGTGTGTTGTGTTTTTAAAAAAACAAAAAACAAATTATCATTCCAGGTCAGAAATTGACCTGCATTTAGCAAGCCTTTGGCACCAGCAGTGAAGGGGTTAATACCCCTAGCTGCTGTATTTTCTTTCACCACTAGGTGTCTCCTGTCTACTTCTGTCTCCGCTACTTTCATAGCAACGGAGCCAGAGGCAGACTTGACAGGCACAGACAGCATGCTTTCTTTGCTGTTTCTGTCTGTCACTTTGCTGGAACGGCGATCGCATGAAACAGCAAAGGCAAGAAGGGCTGAGACTGAGCGCCCCGGTCTCGGAGCGCTCAGTCTCAGCCTGGAATTAATGATAGCAGCGTGCACGGAGGCACGCTGCTATCATTTAAGCCATGACGGTCCTGGACCGTCATGGGTCCTTAAGGGGATTACAACCCATGACGGTCCAGGACCATCATGGGTCCTTAAGGGGTTAACACCCGGACAGCCGTGAAGGTCCTGGCACTTCACGGGTCTTTAAGTTGTTAAATTAATGTTTTTATTCTACTAAGTTTTATAATTTTATATTTTAGTTCCTCCTTAGATCTATCTATTATCTATCTATGTATCTATTACTAGCAATAAAAAGCATGGTAAATAACACAAACGTAAACAAAAACAAAAAACAAGTCGCATGCAGTTATATGCATGATTAACCCCTTAAGCACCCTTGGCGTGCCAGAACTGTCACGCTGGTTCCTGCACTTAAGGACCAGTGACGGTCCTGGAATGTCTTGGAATCTGTTAAGACAAAAAAAATGACCAGTGGTACTTAATGGCCATCTGTGTGCCGTGTGTGTGTGTGTGTGTGTGTATATATATATATTCTGTGTGTAAATTGTCTGTATTGTGCCTATTTGTTTTGTGTGTGTGTAGTGTATATATATATATATATATATATATATATATATATATATATATATATATATATATTTGTATTGTGTGTGTGTGTTTTGTGTATTGTACACGTGTGTATATTGTGTGTGTATTGCAAGTGTGTGTTTATTATCTGAGTGCGCATTTTGTGTGTTGTGTATAATGTATGTATTGTGTGGTTTGTGTGTAGTGTGTGTGTATCGTGTGCATATAGTGATTGTATATACATTGTGTGTAATGTGTGTGTATTTTGTGTGTCATGTGTGCTGTATGCATTGTGTTTATTGTGTGTTTTTGTATATATATTGTGTTATGTTTATGTGTGTTTGTATTGTGTATACTGTATGTGTTATGTGTGTATTGTGCTTATTGTGTATTTTGTGTATTTGTGTTTTAAGTGTGTATTGTGTCTGTGTGAGTATTGTATGTATGCATGTTCTTTTTTTTGTATATATTATATTTGTATATATTATATGTGCATTGTGTGTGCTTGTCTATTGTGTGCATTTATTGTGTGTTTGTCTATTGTGTGTGTGTGCATGTATTTTTTGTGAGTGTATTATGTATATTGTGAGCATGTGTGTATGTTTATTTGTAGTGTGTGTGTGTGTAGAGAAGGCCCTGCAATTCCTTGCAGATATTTTCAAAGGAATGGCTGGGGGGGTGTAAGAGTTTCTTTTAATTGTGTTAGTAATTACAAGTTCAGGAGATGTGGTAAATACTAGTGCATGCCAAGTAAATTATTACTACAAATCCCAACATTTATTACTTCCCCACTTTGTCAGAAACTGTGTGTATTCAAAAATCAAATGATATTTATTTAATCATTCTCTTTTCATTTTTCCTTCCTTTGTCAGTGAGTGTCCAAGTGGCCGGTTTCTTTCTGTCCAATGCCAAGGTAACTACAGAAATAAAAATGTACTGGTCAGTGAATAAGGAGGGGTACAGCAAATAAGTAAAAATAAGTGAAAGTTCATGGGTGGGAGACTGAAAGATTGAAATGGATGGGATTTATCAACAAAGCAAAAGGGTATCAATAAAAGAAGGAATTTGTGCATTTGTATCACTATGACGAATTGTAAGAAGCAGACATGAAGTTGCTTGACCTTGTTTGAAATTTTCTTCTTTGTGGTCCCTCAGACTGTGGACGCAGGAAGTTGGCTGTGGACAGAATAGTGGGAGGTCAAGATGCTACTCTTGGTCGATGGCCATGGCAGGTCAGCCTGCGATATGATGGTACCCATCTATGTGGAGGCTCCTTGATCTCCAGTGAATGGGTCCTGACAGCTGCACACTGCTTTCCCGAGTAAGTAGCTAACCAAAGATTTGTACATGCCCTAAACTACAACTAAATGCATTTATCGATGCAGCATTCACTAACGTCTAGAAGTCCTTGACTGTAGTCCAACTATAGCTCTCCATAGAGAAGCAATATCAACACTGCCACCTAGTGATGACTTTTCATATATTGAATTTTTATTTATTTTCAAATCTAATGTGTGACCTGTAATAACTCTTAAATAAAGAATATCCTTGTAGTGAGATTATCCTTATTTTACTCTTAAGCAAAAGAACTAAAATTTATGGGTTGTTTTTCATAATAAAATATTACTGTTTGTTTAAAGGGAAAATATTGTCTTGGATGGAAGTAGTTCAACAAAAAAATAGTTAAATAAAAGGGTGGGCTGAGAATGATGGACGTTTTCTTTCAACACTAGAAGATGGACAGTTGTGGTTGATGGGAGTGGTAGTCAAACAACAACAATAAGACAAACATTTATCCACTCCTGGTCCAGAATTGTTCCAGTGTAGTCCTACAGTATGCATCGTTCATAAATGGCCATAATTAAAAGAACGACAAGCAACCTTTTGCATTTTATTGTTTTGTTCCTTTCCCATCTTCTTGTTTATTTGGTCCTTTATTTGTGTGTCCATAGGAGGAACCGTTTAGTGAACCAATGGACTGTCTTCGCTGGGGCAGTTACACAACTTTCAGCCAAGGGGTATCTTAAGGGTGTAAAAGGCATAATATACCATTCTGGGTATTTACCTTTCTTGCACCCAGACAGTGAAGAAAACAGTAACGATATAGCCCTGGTTCATCTACTGACTCCTTTCACTCTCACTGGTAAGAAATCTCATTGTTACTGCCTGTGTATTTCACTTAGGTCCTTCTTCATAAAGCAGATGCAATTCTGGAGCAAACCAACTGCACCATAGCATTGAAATGAAAATTCTGTAAATTACATTACATTAAATAGACCTTTTAGCCCTTTGATTGCTAGCGAGTTCTCCAATGTATTGGGAAGCAAGCTACTGAAAACCTCTGCAGCATTTAAAGGGTTAAAAGCACCATTTAAATACATGAAAAAAGCCATTTCTACCATGTGGCAGAGTTTTTTGCTCTAGAATTACATTTTCATGTATATGTATGTAAATGTTTCCATATACTTAACACCTTAATGACAGAGCTGTCTGGGAGTGGGCGGCTCTAGAGGACCAAGGCACTTTTTTATTGCAGTGCATTTTGTGATTGCAGATCAGTGTGCATCTGCATTGTAGTCACTTAATTGCAGAGCAGTGTACAGCTGTGCTGCGATCGCACAGTTGCAGAGCAGTGTGCAGCTGTGCTGCGATCACACAGTTGCAGAGCAGTGTGCAGCTGCACTGCGATCACAGAATTGCAGAGCAGTGTGCAGCTGCACTGCGATCACAGAATTGCAGAGCAGTGTGCAGCTGCACTGCGATCACAGAATTGCAGAGCAGTGTGCAGCTGCACTGCGATCACAGAATTGCAGAGCAGTGTGCAGCTGCACTGCGATCACAGAATTTCATGACATGCAGGACCGTCACCAGTCCTTAATGCACAACCACTAATGACGGTCCTGGCACATAATTGGACATTAAGAGGTTAAGGTGTAGCATTTTTTTGGAAGGTTGATGGAAGCTCTTTTGTTGTACACTCCTACCTTTCTGCAGTACATTACACTGTAAACTACATCTTCCTGAGTACAAAGGAAATTTGATTTCTCAGCCACCAGAAAATCTAAATAATTTTCTTAAAGAGAACCTTTCATATATATTTCATATATATTAATGGAAATAGCATTACATTTTGCATATAGTTTGTGTTATTAATTTTTCTCTGCAGTGTGTAGATTAATATTTATTTATATCCTCCCCCTTTCTGGTGACATCAACCCTTCAATTCAGTACTATGACGAAGGCATATCATTTAAATCTTCCTAGCTGAGACAGTGCTGAGTGTTACTGCAGTTTTATTTATCAATCTGTTCATCTTCCATATTTTCTAGATCAGCCCAGTCTCATTCTGTCTCATACTATTTCCACAACTAATTGCTCACCTAGTTGGCACCTCAGCTACACACATACTAAGTATGAATATCGGAGAGTAAAGAGACATAAGTATGTATATGGGAGAGTAGAGAGACATATGTATAAGTGTATAAGTAACAAAATATATTCTAGAGGTAAAACCTCAAGGCACATCAGTGAATAACTTCCTTCAGGCCACTACTGTCTCACTCCTAGCAGTGTGAAGCTACAGGAAGTTACCTGACCTACCCAAACCTGGGCCGGAGAAGAGAGAAAAAAAATTGCAAGTAATGATGAGGAGTGTTGAAAAACCAAGCCCAGTACATTAAATGAGCAAATACTGTCTGGTCCTACAATAAAGAGAAAGGGGGAGAAGTTAAAGTGATATTTATATACATGGTCTAGTTTGATTAATTGCTGAAAAAATAATACAATTCATGTTTACGAGGCTTCATATACCACCCTATGTAAATTTAGCCCACTGCATTAGGAATTCAATGTTTAATTTAAATTCTAAAACAGTATACATACTTTAAGATGAATGACTAAAGTGTACAACATGATCTTTCGAACATGAACTACATGTGTTTAATATCAGTGTATTAATAAGTACATTAGGGTATAATATATTAGCATACCTCCCAAGGGTCCTTCTTTAGGAGGGACAGTCCATCTTTGAGACCCACATTCCTCTGTCCCTCCTTCGCACTCTGATGTCCCTCTTTTTAGGAGATCGGACTGTGTGGTGTACAGTATATATATAAGTGTATGACATTGCTCCACAGCAATAAAACTCACATTAATGCTTGTGTAAACCTCACTATATGTGTTTATAAGTTAGTATGTATACATAAAATACTTTGGTCTTACTCTAACTCATTTTTCAATTACACAAAGAGGTGTCACAATAAAAGCAGCTCCAATTAACCTTCATCGTATTTGGGCCATGGATAGTGTTATTTCAGTATTGTCAGAGTTGTAGTTCAAGAGTAATTGAATGATAAAATATCCCCTCCTACCCCTTTTACCTAGTGTAACACTGCTCAGCTCAGAACAGAAAGGTGGTGTCCAGGTGGATCACAGAGAGGGACAATCTTCAATTAGCATAAGGGAAAGACCTGAAAAAACTTTTATGGGGGGACAGGGTTTTCGTTGTTCTCTCAGTAAGAAGATTGTTCCTTGCTGTGAGCTGTCTAGTCTGTGGAACAGATTCCACATCTGAGGGGAGGTGACTTACGCTAGGCAAAAGGGGTGGGAGAGGGATACTTTGTCATTCAATTACTCTTGAACTACAACTCTGACAGCACTGGAATAACACTCTCTATGGCTCAAATACTATGAAGATTAATTGGAGCTGCAGTTTTTGTGAAGCTTTACTATCCCTTTAAGGACTGAATAGAGCCCTTCTGGGTTAGAACAAGCAGGGACACATCATCCAGAATCTACTTCCTGGGGAGCTTTAACCTCTTGAGGATTAGAGGGCTGTGCAGTACATTGTGAAGCAATAAGTTGGATAGCCTTCTGGTCCTCATGAGTTTAAGGGTTAATATTTTGAAGATCTCACAGTCAATTAAATGTGAAAGTTCCCAGGTATCTTAGCTTATCATTAGCATGTGTTTATAAAGTACTAACAACTAAAGACCTGTTCTAACTAGCACAGGAATAACTGAATAAATGATTTAGTGCAAGACCAAGTTTTTATTCAGAAATTAATTCATAAACACATATACTGACGTTTAACCCCTTAATGACTGCCCAATCTGGAGTAGGGCAGCCGTTAAGCACTACAGAGCTCCATTTTTGTGTGCAATGAATTCTGGATGGCATGCAGCCTCACTGCCATCCCAGAATTACATGACGTGCCAGGACCATCACAGGTCCTTAATGCAAATCATTAGTAGAGCACACCAGCTGCACCATGTAATATAACACAGTTAAACATATTACAAATTTAATGGAGCAGTAAATGTTTTGTTATGAAAACTTATATGTTGTATGTAGGGCGTTTCCTGCTGAGTGAAACAAGGCTACTCCCACTGCAGTCAGTTGTTTTGTTCAAAGGTTATAACTGTTCAAATTCTCAGGAAGTGAGTAAGAGTGTCATTACTTCCTGAAAAGTCATACTGCCAGGAATGGTTCAGCAGATTTAATCACATTCTATGGAGAACTGTTTGTCAGAGACTCACCACTCCAACAGAAGGCAACAGTGTAAATCATTGAATTTTGGCCACTAGATGGTACTTTTAAGGTTAAAAAAACTATTTTACGTGTACTCTCAATAGGAGTACCCCTGTTTTACTCTGCAGGAAAAGCCCTACAATAGGTATTTTTTTCATAAACATTCATACTGCACCTTTTAATAAGTATTTAAGCCACTGAATGCTACAAATATCTCCAATACGTCATGAAGCAATGCACTGACTACCTATAAAGCATTCAAGGGGTTAAAAAATAAATTAATGGGAATGTTTATTTGTCTCCTGTTGTGAAGTCAGCTTTTCACAGAATTGCACTATTTTCTTAGTGCATCAGCAACTATAGGCCTTATGCATAAGGTGAGTAATTCTGGAACAGACCATCTACACCATATGGGACAATTAAACATTCCCCAAATCCCCATTGGCATTAAAAGTGCTATGAAATCCTTGAATACTAAAGAAGTCTCCAACACATAGGAAAGCTTTTGTGTTTCTGTATCAGGCCTAAACATGGAGCAATCACAAACTGAGCTTTCTATATTTGTCTCTTGACAGAATATGTTCAACCTGTATGTCTGCCTGCACTGGGACAGCAGATTACCGATGGAAAAGTCTGCACTGTGACTGGCTGGGGCAATTTACAGTATTATGGTGAGTATCTGGTATCACATCTGTTTTAGGGGATAGTAATATGTAATATATATAGTGTAAAGCAAGGATATTCACAGTGTTGAAAGAAGTTTTAGTCAAAAGTTATTGCAGCTCTAATTTGACATTTTTAGGATCAGTAGCTTAGCAGCCTGAAATGATACAGTGTCACTGTTGCTACACCATACAATGGACAGATCTGGTCAGTTGACCATAAATAACCATATGATGGTGTAGCAACAGTGCCACTGTACAATTTCAGGCCTCTGTGATACTGCACCTAATAAATTCTAATTTGAGCTACAATAACTTTTGAATAAAATGCCTCTCAGCAGTGGGGGTGCCCTTGTTTTAATTAGGTGGATAAACCCTAAAATATATATTTTTTTCATTTTAAGTATTACTATCCCTTTAAAGGAGAACTTAAACATATGAGGTGAATCATAGTCTCCTAATAAAAAAGCTGGTGTTGTAGGTGAAATGGATATCGCTATTTTGTCAGTCATTTAACAAACTATTTTAGTCCAATATGAGTGAATCTGTGGACAAGAGTAAAGGGAGTGAAGTAGGGTGGCATGAGGGTTGCCACATTGAGGGCACTTGGTGGATGAGAAGAGGCCAATGTGGTGAGCTCTGATCAGAGTGACATACGTCCTATGCAGTAGACTGTATGACAGCTCTTGAAAATAAGTCGAGCGGTAGCTCCATAATTGTGTGGTGGAGCTGGTCAGTAGAGTCTCTATTGTCAGGCTAGAAATGTCTGTGAGCCATTTACCCAGCCCCACTTGTCCATACTGTGATTGGGTGAAGGGAGAAGCAGTTTGTATATGTGAGATTTTAAATTTGGAGTTGTTTTTTTTTATAAGACAGTTAAGATGTTTGTCATAAAGTTGGTTTTAGAGAGCAAGCAGGAGGGTCTGGGCATAATGTCTGGCCTGAAGATAGGCAAAGAGATTGTTGTACAGCAGGTGGTACATACTCTTTAATACCTCAAAGGCATAGATGGTTTTGAAGAGGGGGTGAAGCAGGCTACATTATAGAGATGTTGGTGTGGCAAATTAATCCCTCTATTTGTTTGGTCTGGTGCAGCTTTGAAAGACTTGTTTTGGGGAGCTTGCTGCCCCTTATGAAGCTTTGGAACCTCTTGTTAAGGAGTTGTATGTCTGTGGCCGTGATGTAGAGTCAAGTATCAGATGTAGGTATAAGAGCTGGGGGGAAAAGATCATCTTTATAACAGTGATTCACCCAATTAAGGTCACAAGTAGTTTTTAAATGGGGCTTTTAACCCCTTGAATGTTATGGATTTCTCCAATGCATTGCTTTGCAATATGATGTAGGCCTCTCTGTCATTCAAGGAGTAAAGGAACAATATTTAAACCAATGGACATTTTTAGTTGTTTTGAATAGTGCAGTTGGTTTCCCTTTTTATCACTCCAGTTCTCATTGTACATAAGCCTCCATGTCCTTTTGAAGCATATATTGTGTACTCTTCCTTATAAATTAATGTAGAGCTGTTTTGCACTAGTTTACGCAGGCTATGAGCAGGGAACTCACAGTTGTTGACTCTGATACAATCCCAGAAACAGTATTCTTTTTAAGGGTAGCCCATACAAGGAGGGGGAACAAAGTAGGTTCCTCAGATGGAAGCAAGTACAAGACCAAGTAGTTTCCAAACTCTCTAAGCATCCCCTGACTCCTGCAGAAATGTGAGCCTTATCAAGAGACCTGGGTTTCATATGTACCCATAGACAAATTCAATTTAAATGAAAGTTTGACTTTCATGAATTCCATAGACATGTTAAAGTGATAGTAATATTTAAATGTAAAAAAAAATATGTTGTAGGGTTTATCCCGAGTAAAACAAGAATACTCCCAGTGTTGAAAGGTGTTTCATTCAAAAGTTATGAATTTTCAAAGTTGAATTTTTTAGGTTCAACATCACAGTGGCCTGAAATTGTACAGTGGCGCTGTTGCTACACCATCCTATGGAGATTTATGGTCCCGGGACCAGAGCTGTCCATAGGATAGTGTAGTAACAGCGCCACTGTACAATTTCAGGCCACTGTGATATTGCACCTAAAAAATTCAACTTTGAAAATTCATAACTTTTGAATGAAACACCTTTCAACAGTGGGAGTATTCTTGTTTTACTCGGGATAAACCCTACAACAAATTTTTTTTTACATTTTAAGTATTACTATCCCTTTAACATGTCTATGGAATTCATGAAAGTCAAACTTTCATTTAAATTGAATTTGTCTATGGGTACACTGTGATATTGCACCTAAAAAATTCAACTTTGAAAATTAATAACTTTTGAATGAAACACCTTTCAGGAGTGGGAGTACTCTTGTTTTACTCAGGGGGATAAACCCTACAACATATTTTTTTTTTACATTTTAAGTATTACTATCCCTTTAAGCTGAAAGATATTTTTTATAATCATTTGTATAACTGAATCAGATGTGGATCAACTTCTAGCACAACCAAGTAACATATATACTAATACAAGCCCAGATGAAAGGACCACAATCCAGCTATTCAAAGCTAACCCTGACAGAGGAGCCAACAAAGGAGGTGTGATTGTCATTCTAAACTATGCGCAATATAAGACATAATTGGGGTCACAACCATCCATTCAAAAAACTTATAACAATACAAAAAACTCATACAAGATCAAGCTGTTCAGTATAAAATCCCTATAGATTACATTTTTCTCTGGGAGTTGCTAATTGCTACATTGACTGGGAGACATTGATTGGGAGACCTGATATATCTCCCAGACAATCACTGCTGAGCAGCACTGATTTACATCCAACTGTGTGCACCAGCCTTGCCCCATTATCTAAAAGATACCACTGATTTCCAAAAAACTATGGGCGGTCTTGATATTTTGAACCCACACATTCTCCACCAATCATGGCCGGATCCATGGCACTGGCATATGCCAACACTTATGTGAGCCATTATAAACTACATCATTTCTTTGTTCATGATATATCTAAGTATTCGGGTTTACAAAAGGTATATTGATGATATTTTTTGCATATGGGAGAAATCTCCATTGATGAGTTAAACTCGTAGCACTAGATCATTTACCTTAACATGCAATAGAGTTACATTTCACTATTGTTCCTCAATGTATTTTTAACCCTTTGAGAGCCAGAGGGGTACACAACGCATTGCAAAACAATGCATTGCGTACCCCTCTGGCACTCAAAGGGTTAACTATCTAGTCTGACCATACCAAAGCGTCTCTCTACTCTAAACCCAATGATCACAACACCCTCTTATCTACTTCCAGTCACCATCTCTTAACACTTTAATAATAGTTTGGCTCATTCGCAAATAGTTTGACTGGTTTGTACAGATAGAAAGTGACCCAGTAAGCAGAGATGAAGCTCTCAAAAGTATGGGTCACAAATTAATCAATCAGGGTTATTCTCAGAAATGAATGGCATAATACACTTCTAGAATCAAGCACCATAACCCTTTGAGCGCCAGAGGGGTACGCAATGCATTGCAAAGCAATGCGTTGCGTACCCCTCTGGCACTCAAAGGGTTAATTGTGATTACCTGCTATATAGACCAACATTATACCCATATGATAAATGCATGCCCTATGATATTGACTACAGCACTTCTAGCAAATAAATGAAATAAATAACATATCAACATACCTGGGAACTCTCCGGATTTGCCCCGGAGACTCCGGTTCTGACAGAGCTTTACCGGGTCTCCGGGGCAGAGGCAGATTCCTCCGGATGTGGAGAGTTTCTATTGAAACTCTGCCACATCTGCTTTTTTCTCCCATTGTGTGTCCGTCCCCAGCCTTCTGTGTGACACATTTAACTCTCTGAGTACCAGAGTGGTACGGAATGCAATGCATTCCGTACCACTCTGGCACTCAAAGGGTTAAATCCCCCCAACACTCGAGTTAAGCCCCGCCCCTTTTTGACGCGATTAGCGTCATTTTTGTTACCCCCTGCTGAACAGAGGACTACCCTCCGGGTAGCCCTCAACTGAAAGTTCCCAGGTATGCATATCACTAAGAATTGGTGAATTATTCATTACCAGGTCAGCACAGCAGTTTCGTCTCAAATGCCCACACAGCATTAAGGAGACAGAGGCATCCAGGGTGCCATGATTTAGGCTATTTTCTGTAAATGGTGGAATTTATGTCTCTATTTCTCTTTATGCTAAAGAACTGGGGAAAAGAGTATCTCAGGGTAAGAGACCTGTATTAATGGCACCAATCTAAATGAGATGGATGCCATGAAAACGTCTCTTTCTTTGATTTTTTTCTTCCCCAATTCTTTAGCATATGTTCTTTTCCTGTAGGTACTATCTCTGAGAATACTAAGTGATATCTCAGTATAGGTACTTCTTTGTGCAGATGTGCTTTCTTTCATACTCTGTTTCACTTTATCACACCACTAAGGACTGCTGGGTACATGCAACTGAACTGTGAAGTTTACACTTTATGAAGACAGCTGGTACCTATTGTGTTTACACCATACTCCTTAGTTGCTTGTGCTGAAGAGTAACATCCAATACTCCTTTATTACCACCTTATGAACTCCCTCTGTGTTACAGATACTATCACCCTGCAATTTGGAATTTAGTGACAGTGGTATAACATGGCTTCCATACAAGATTTTTACTACTGGATTACACACTTATTAGAAACTAGTGTAAAAGTCCATATACACGGGCCAAGGTCCGGGTAATGTTAACCCTTTGTTTGAGCACCAGAGGGGTACGCAACACACCCCTCTGGCATTCAAAGGGTTAAGTGGCCACTACCTCACTGCTGCACGCGATGCAGTTTTGCATCGCCTCACTCACATGATGCAATCATGAGCAGCAGAGACTGCCGAACGCAAGCATGAAGGCTTCTGACAAAAATCCTAGCGAATTATTATATAGGATGTTTTAGTAGATGACCTCTACACTACTATTGTTTGGATAGCTCTATCTTTCTCTACTTATTTATTTATTTTTCTATAGTGAATTATTAATTTTACTTGTACTTTAGGAACATGATTTGCAGCTTCATATTAAGGGAAAAGTAACAAAACCCTATCAACTGTATTTGTTATACATGCTGGCTTTTATACTACCTTTATTTTCTTTATGTTTGGCGTGATATATATCTCCCACACATTAGGTACTATGGTGCATTATTCATACAGAAAGACTGCTTTGTGTTTTGTGACAGAGATTAGCGTGTTACCATGAAAACCTGCTGTTGCCATGAGGAATTACCTAATATTTTCTCATGTACACCTTTTCAGATATTTTCATATATTGCCTGCACTGTAATGTCTTCTAATACAGTTGTGCATCTCAGGTTTGCATTTCTGTTTTCCAAATCACATGACATGGTTCACTCTCACTGTTGGTTGGTGCCACAGGCCCTGATTATAATGTCAAGCTTCAGTTTGTTTCCCTTTTGATTGAGTCTTGTTCAACACCATGTTAAGTTGTATTTATTATCCATACTTCTACTCCTGCATTAATTATCCTACTCTCGTTCTTGAGGTCAGTTACAAGTGGGCAATTTGTGACCTGTAGACATATGTATTCATGTTGTTAACATGGTAACCTGTGATCTATTGCATCTCTTTTTGAGATGCTATGTAAATTAGCTTAGTCATGTTGCTAACCTGGACAAAACTTTTAAATTCTTGTTTTTTATTGTTAATTATTGCCCATTGTTCACAAATTGTGGTCACATCCATTCATTGCTATTGTATTGCTATGCTTTGCAGATGTCCATCTTTATTGGTCATATCTTGTTCTGTATGATAAAATTCTCTATGAGTTTTCAGAGGCATAAAACTAGTTTAACACATACCCTCTGGGGTCTCTCATTTCTGCATTTTACAGGGCTCCACTTATATTAGCAATCTTGATAGGTACCTCTGAAGTCATAGTGTTTTATTGTCTACTAGTGTAAAAGCCTGTGTACACAGGCCAAGGTCCGATAAGGTAAAGAGGCTGGTCCTGCTCTGTGTACTGTCACTGCTTCAGTGGCAGTCATGCACAGTAGAGACTACCCAAACACACAGAATGCTCCCAGCATTCCTACACCTCCCAGCATTCTGTGCATTCGGGCAGTCTCTACTGTGCATGACTGCATCGGACGAACATTCTGGCCTTTTATATTATTGTCTATTAAAGTGCCTGAGATGAGATATCAGTCTTTCTGAATAGAAGAGCAGTGGGTACTAACCTCAATACATTATCAGCATTAGTTGGGCACAATTAAACAAGCTGTGTATATATGGGATAATCTACACATGCATTAAACAAGCATATTTGAGATTAGATTTTAGAGATCTGTCATAAAATAACTACATTTTATAGATGCTATCTGGAAGTTCATTATATTTAAAGTTAAATAAACCAATATTTTTTTGGTGTTAGTGCTCCTTTAAGACATGGGCATCCAATGTGTAGCCCTTGGGCCATATGCAGCTCTCCTGATGTCAGGGTGTGGCTCACATGAGATTTTTAAATCACAATCATTTTTACTTAGTTAACTACCACTAGACCTAATATCCTGCCTGCTGGTACTGTACAGTTCAAGCATAGATGTCTGTATTGTCATTGACTTGATCGATAAATAAATAAATTATTCCCTATTTTTAGCCGACAGGTTATAATTCAACAATCAATAAAGAAATAATGTGACTCTCACATTTATGGCTTTCTAAACATGTGGCCCATGATTGAAATAACTTGCACTCTGCTGCTTTAACAGCTAAGTCAAGAACTGCAGAGCATTGAGATGAATGGTAATGGTATGTCCACAAGGTGTCACTACAGAAACACTTAATTGTGAGTTTGTGTTTGTGTTTGGATACCACTCAGGCACTCAAAGGGATAAACCAGGAGACTGCCACTTAAAGGGATAGTAATGGTTCACAATCAAGGCACAGACATTTTTTCCATAATCATTTATTTTAAGAATTTGTTTCATGTTGCTTTTTTTCCAGGCCAAATGATGAGGTGTTACCATATATTTACCTTTGATGCATTTTTTAATAGCTCTAGTTGTTATAGCATCATAAGTTGAACCCACCAAAGGGATAGTAATGTTTCACAATAAAAGCACCTCCAATTAATCGTCATAGTATTTGGGCCATGGAGAGTGTATTTCAATACTGCCAGAGTTGTAGTGCGCCTTGGTGCATGCTGCTATCATTGTGTTCAAGCTGAAACTGAACTCACTGGGACCGGAGAGCTCGGCTTCAGTGCTTGTCTCTGCTGCAGGAGCGATCACATGTACCGGCATTTTGATTCAAAAAGGCATTGTGTTTGACACACTGCCTTTGTTTCTGCTCTGTGCCTCTCTCTTCCTTACTATTAAAGTAAGGTAGAGAGAAGCAGAGAGCAGACACATAGTGAAATAAAACAATGCAGTGGATGGGGGTATTAACCCCTTCAGTGTTGGTGCTGGGGGCTGGCTGGATGCAGGTCCATTTCTGACCTGCTAAAAGCAACATTTGTTTTATATAAATTTTAAATAAAATATTTTCTTTTTATTAACATTTTATTTATAAAATAAATAGTAAAAGTTTAAACAATCAGTAATGGGAGTGTGATTGTTGTGGGGCCATGTAATACACTTATACACACCGCCAAATCTTATGAATAAAAAAATGGGAAAATAGGGAGGGAAAGAGGGACATGGGGATTTTCATTCAGTGGGGACAGTGCTCACGTAAAACTGCCCCTTTTGTAGGTATGACTGACTGGTCATATCTTTCATGCAGTCTCCATAAAAATTAAACCCATTGTGCCCAAATGATCCCAAGAGAAAAAATAAAAATGATTTATTTTTACATTTGTTTTAAAGTTTTCTTTAATTTTAATAAAATAAATGGTTGGCTATCCATATAAGCGTGGTATCAAAAGAAAGCCCTAATTGTGTGTGAAAAAACTGTATATAATTTGTGTGAGTGAAATAAAGGAATTAGAGGGAAAAGACACAAGTGCAATCCACCCCAGATTTTCACGGTCCTTAAGGGGTTAAAATTATGTTTATTTGGCAAAGTTATGATGTTAAGCTTGCAGTGGGCTTGTGGAGAAAGCAGTGCCCTGATCCAGTTTTTCCCTGTGCTGCCCTCTTCATCTGACAAGCCCTGGTAACTGAGCATGACGTCTTTAGAGTGCTCAGTCACTGGAGCTTTTCAGCAGATGAAGAGGGCAGCATAGGGCACTGCATGGAGAAGAGGTTTGAGACACTGCTTGCACCACAGACAGAGAAGTTAAGCATAAAGTTGCTAATTTGCAGAGCGATTTGATTTTCTGAAGTGTGTCCAGTACATTGCAATGCAATGTATTATTTTCAAACATTGTATTGTGTGTTTAATAGTGGGGAAGAAACAGAACAGTATAGCTTATTCCTTGGACAGGAAATATTATGTGTACTTACCAGTGTTGTATTGCACTGACTATCTCTCTGGCACTTTAAAGGGATAGTAATACTTCGTTGTAACTTTATTTTATTTTGTAGGCATTAAAAAAATATGAAGAATGATATAAGTCTTATCTCTCAAACCTTTATGGTTTAAGAGATATTCACAAGCAAAGTTTCCCCTCCCGCCCCTTTTTCATAGTGTAAGCAATCTCTTCTCAGATGTGGAATGCAGTCCATAGACCAGACAGATAACAGCAGGGGACAGTCTTCTTACAATGAAAACAATGAAAGCCCTGCCCCCCTTGACAAGCTTTTCAGGTTTTTCCCTTATCTTAATTGAAGATTGTCCCTCTCTGCAGTCTACCTGGGCACCTCCCTTCTGCTCTGGCTGAAAAGTGTTACATCAGTAAAAGGGGCGGGAGGAGGACACTTTGTCATTGAATTACTCTGGAACTACAACTCTGACAGAATCGAAATAACACTCTCCAAAGTCCAAATACTATGATGATTAATTAGAGCTGCTTTTATTATGAAACATTACTATCCCTTTAAGAGTTAAGGGTTGTTTGGCTGTATATGAAGCTAGGGCAAGAGCCCTAATTCACCATCCTCAGGGAGGTTTCTGTGAGTCAGATAGAATAGCCAACTATTGGAGCTTAGTGCATGTGGCGAATAGCAGCATTACTATATAAGTATGTCCTCATGAATACAAAAAGTTTCAGTAAGCAGATTTTCAATATGCAAATAACTCAGTGGAGAAGGATATACTACAACACTGTAAACCTGGCAATAGCATGAAGGAGGCATGCAGTTGGTATATTTCAGGTGAAATACCACTGGAAAAGATGGAGAAGACACCTCAATGCTTGTGACAAGAGATGGGTCCAATTTGCCACCATATCATCAAACTGTACTCTTGTAGAACTTTAGTGCACCTCCCCCTGGAATCATTCTGAGGCAAATAACCTGCACCATAGGAGACAAATACAAATTCCCCAAATTACTGTTGAGGATGATTTTAAACTCTAGAATGTTAGAGATCTCCAGGGCATTGATTCTATTGAACATAGGCCCTTATGTTTCCAGTATATGTTTTATTCTTCTGCGTGTCTTAATCCACAGTGGATATTGATCATGGGATATATATGTATACAAATAACTCAAACTGAAGCTTAGTTTTAAGGCTCCAGCTGAATGGAACAATAATACTATAAATAAAATGTACTTGAAATAAAATGATGCTGGAGATGATGAAAATTGTTGTCCAGCAACAGCTTTAGGACCAGACATTGTCCATCTTTGTTTTATACATTATATGGCTCTCAAGCTAAAGTGGAGCAATTCTGAAGTAAGCCAACAGCACCACAGGGTTGACATTATAATTCCACAAATCCTCATTGGTTCAAATCCTCTTCAATGTGTTGGGAACCTCCCTAGCTTTCAAATTGTTAAGAGGGTAATTTAACTCAGAGGGGATTTTACGCCCTTCCTGCTCCCGTGCACAGTTTTTTGGCTTCTGAGTTGCTCCTCTTTGTCTTGGTGAATAAGACCCATAATGTCCATTCACAATTACTTTTGCTCCAACTTTCTGTTCTCCTCAGGTCAACAATCTGAAATTCTGCAGGAAGCATCTGTACCCATCATCAGCAGCTCTGTGTGCAACCAGGCTGAATACTATATGAATCAGATCACAGGGAAGATGTTCTGTGCTGGATACACAGAGGGAGGGATTGATGCTTGCCAGGTAATTTGTTACTTAAAGTCAGGATATGTAAAAGATTAAGCAGATCTGAAGAGAAGTGTTTTAGGTTTTGGATAATAGCTAAAAATATTGGGAAATATAAAAATAATTTTCATTCAGCTAAATACCCAATTCCATGGGCGTCCACAGGAAGGGGCAAGAGGGGGCACTTGCCTCTCTGCATTTGTCCAAGGTCAACCTGACAGAGACTTTAGAACCTAACCTAATTATGGGTCCCTCCCCCCAGAAAAAGCTCTGCGGACACCCATGCCAAATCCTATAAATGTAAAAATAGATATGACAATACTGAATTTGGATGTTGCTTAGGTGGCTCGTTTACCGGCGGAGATGATGACTGGTCCAGATCTTGCTTGAAGAGTAAGGATTGAAGCTCGGTCTCCTAGAGAGTAGGCATGGCAATACCTAATCACAATTCAACCAGATTCCACTCAGAAAGCAAGATTTTTGTCCAAATCCTGGATTGCGACACATTTTGACTCTAAACAAATTAGTTTTTTTATTCATAAACCAAAACAGGACCACAGATTGGACATATCTAAATGTATATTGCACACTTTTTCTTCATTTAATATCCTTTTAAAGTTATTTGTTCTAATTTACTCATATAATTGTCATTTTTAAAATGCTTACTACGTATTTTAATGAATAACAATGACCTATCCGTGAACAGCATAAATGGAATGGAGTAGTAGATAGTAAAATGTAATGTGTTTTACAGGGAGACAGTGGGGGCCCATTCGTGTGTGAAGACACAATATCACGTTCTTCCAGATGGCGTCTATGTGGCATTGTAAGCTGGGGTATAGGATGTGCTCTGCCAAACAAGCCTGGAGTATATACCAAAGTCGACCAATACCAGCACTGGATCTACAGAGCCATGAAGGTAAATGCAGACCGTATAAGTTACATGAGTATATATGTGTGCACTTATCCTAGATCTTTTGTCTTCTTGATGGCAGTCAGATAATTATTATTTTGCCCTGAAAAGAAATAGTGAACATGAGGATATTCAATATGAAAAACTGTGCTTAGAAAACTCCTGTTGGCTGTTTTTTTGTTTTCAGAATCTATTTAATCCTTTGAGTACCAGACGGTTGCACAATGCATTGTAAAGCAATGTGTTGTGTGCCCTTCTGGCACTCAGATGGTTAAGTTTAAAGGAGAAGTAGTATCTCCTAATAATAGTTCCCCATTTAAATTATGGCAAACAAATCCTAGTGGCCACAATTAATTTTGATGGATTTCATGTCCATGGAGGTAGACATGACAGCAGCTGGACAAAAGCGTGCCCCCTGCAAATGGTGATCTCTTTGGTATACTTTTAAAATGTCACACGTGAAAGAGCGTGCGACTAAATGATACAGTTAACATGTTGCCTTAATAAAAATGGAGACATGAGAATGTTGCACTGCATGACACACATCATGCTGCCCCTCCTTCTATAACGCCAAGACACAGACTACCGAGAGGGAGATAAAGCCATGGCAGCATGAATGTTATAGGATGCAACCTTTCACAGAGCAACATGAGAATCCCGCACTGTCATGCAGTGCGAGATTCTCATGTCGCCATTTTTATTAAGGAGACATGTTAACTGTACTGTTTTTGCTTACTGTTAAAAGTAAACCATCTCTTTAAGGACCATTTGAAGTAATCCTACACCATTAAGAGCCAGAAAGCAAGACATTACTTAGCAACGTGTTGCAAATCCTTCTGGTCTTAAAGCAGAACTGTCACATAAATTAAAGTTACCACAAAATTATTATGCACATAACAATAGGTTTATAAATACTAGAATTATCCTGAATAATTCTGGCGTTATTGAGAAATCCAACTCCATCCAAGACAAACAGACAGGCATCAGAGCAGACATCTTGCCAAAGAGACATCTGTGCGCCTGTGGTCCGGTCTCCTCTAGGAGAAGTTGCATTGTACCTTAAAGGTACATTAAGGGACTGACGGCACAGGCGCACAGATGACTCTACAGCAAGCCAGCCTGCGAGTTGGATTTCTCAATAACACAGAACTTATTCAGGATAATACTAGTATTGATATAAGTATGGCTTTAGGCATAATGATTTGGGGGTTACTTTAACCCTTTGGGTGCCAGAGGGGTACGGAACGCATTGCTTTGCAATGCTTTCCGTACCCCTCTGGCACTCAAAGGGTTAATTTGTGTGATAGTACCTCTTTAAAAGGGTTAAGTAAACTACACTCATATACTTTGCCAGCTTCAGTTTGAAAAAGTTGCCTGCAACTATTATATGTGTCTCCATGGACTTGGCATCCAGGACTTATTAGAGATGTTCTCTCTTGACCAAAAGGAACAAAGACAAAGCTGGTAGGGGCTATTGGAATTTTCTGGTTATAGTATGGTACGTGGGGAGTTGTTATTAGGTGTTCCTTCTCCTATAGGAAGAATGTCCAGGAATAAGTGTTTTTGAAACAAATTTACAGCTTAAAATCTGTCCTGAGCCACTAGATAGCCTGACACAAACTGGGCACATTGCATTACCCAACATGCTAGAAGGGCCCATGGGCCCTATTCATCAAATACAAGATGTGCAATTCTGGGGTAAACCAATAGAATCATAGCAGAAAATGATAATTACCTTTGATTTAAATGGGGCCTTTAACCCCTAGAAAGCTAGAATGATCTTCAGTGTATCACATATCATTAGAGGGGTTAAATCCTCTTTACACGTATTTATTTGTCCCCTATGGTGCAGTTAGTTTTACCTTTATACATAAGGCCCACATTTTTAAAGAGGTTAAACCCCCATTTAATTTGACTGTAATTGGTGGAATTCTTATTTCATCCCTATGATGTAATTGGTTTGCTCCAGAATTGCACCTCTTTAGTCTCTTTTGGTGCAGTTCAATACATTATAGAGGTACAATTCTGGAGCAAACCAGCTACACAATACAGGAGAAATTATAATTCCCCATTGATTTAAATAGGGCTTTTAACCCCTTGAATGCTAGACGGAATGTTTTGGAGACCTCTCAAGCATTCAAAGGGTTAAAATACATATTTAAATCAATGTCCATTTGGGAAATGTTTATTTGTTCCCTATGGTGAAACTGGTTTGCTCCAGATGTTCACCTCTTTAGCTTATTGAATTGCACCTTCAGTGTCCCCTCCTCTTGCACCAATCAGTCTGTGAGCTTTGACCACGAGTATAAGCTTGTGCACTGTCTTCAGACCCCTCCCACTTCCTGCCCTTCCCCATACATCTTCCTTCTGAGTGAGATCACACTTTTTAAGTGTCATTTCTGAGTATTTTGAAATGTAACCTGACTAACTAGTAGCTAAATGGGAACAATAATAAATCAAAAAATTAATTGCAACATCCTAAGGACCAACGGTTCAGGGAAGTTACCTTCCCTTGAGGACTGCTTTGATCCCTTCCAATGCACCGGTACACATGACCTCTTATATGTTCCGGCATGCCAAGCCGGGGTCTGAGATAGACCACTCCGGTCTTGGAGCAGTCAATTTCAGATTCCGTTTTTATTTACAGTTCTCCCGCAGATATGTGTGATGTACCAGGACCGTCAACGGTCCTTAAAGGGGATCTATCACCCCTATACAAGTTAGTCTTACTAGTTAGATTATTTAGAGAATATGTTTAAAACTGTATTCATTTTTTTTTTATTTTTAAAACTCTATTTGGGAGAAAATTAATGTTTAAAGGATGCCCTGCACCCTACTTCTAGACAGACTGCAGTTACCTGATCTGTACCGCAGACTATCACTCTGCCTCTGGAGCAATCTCATTGGCTAGATATCGATCTCTGCCAATGAGATCACTCCAACTTACAGACAGAATGCCTCTGTCATTGGAGGAGGCTGGATAGAGGGAGGGGAGCAGAGGCAGAGTGACAGTCTGCGGTACAGAGCAGGTAACCGTAGTCTGTCTGGAGGTAGGGTGCAGGGCACTCTTTAAACATTAATTTTCGCCCAAATAGAGTTTAAAAAAAATGAATACAGTTTTAAAAATATTTGCTAAATAATCTAACTAATAAGACTAGCTTGTATAGGGATGATAGATCCCCTTTAAGGGTATAAAACACTTAATGGGTTAAATTGTTGTACATACTATGTATATAATAATGACTGCGGGTCTTTCGGTCATTCCAACCTGACTCCATCTATACCAATCAACTTGTTTCAGACCAAATCACAGCTGAATGGAATCACTGAGATGCTGTAACTGGACAATAACATCTTTTGACTGAGGAGGAAAGATGTCCTCTTGCCCATTCCTGCAGCTGGTGTCTGCCAGAACAAGACCTTCATATGCTACACACTCAGAGGAACATTTTGTAGGGGCCTAGGACTCACAATTAAAGCCCCTTCCTTGCTGTTCTTATATTCTTTGTTATTCTACAAAATGTTACCACTGCTGCCATGTTACTGCCAGGACAACGAGGAACTCAGGAGTTATTAGGATGTTAATATATGTAGCAACCATAATCCGCAGGGAACAATGGAAAGCACTCATATCTTACACATTTTCTTGTACCTCTTTGGCTGGATACATGCTTTATAGTAATAGTTTTTCAAAACTATGAATTCCTTATAAAATGGATCTAATAGTTTAAATCAGGGGAATCAGGGGTGCAGCTGTCAGGGTTGCAGAGGGTACAGTTGTGATAAGGCCTGGCAGAGACCCACTGGCTGTGTGCTGTGCTGCAAACCATTACAATCAGTCCAGTTTCCTGTCTTGTCTGGGGCTCTCTGACATCATCACGAACACAGCCAATACTAGCCAATACTAAGAATAGTGTTAGTGGGTCCCTTCCCTTTCTATCAAGGGTATACTTAACGGAAGTGCAGAGGTGCATTTGTGATGGCCCCAAAATACAGTGGGGACCACTGGCTTTGCATTATCATGTAAACCCTTACAATCAGACCAGTTTTCTACCTTGGCTGGTGGATGCTGAATTTATTGCGTACAACTGCCAAAAGTCAGTAAGATAAATAACATTGTTTAGCCTCTTCCCTTTCGTTCAGTTACACTATGAGCATCAGAGAAGTGTCCAACACTTTAAAGGAGGCCCAGTCTCAGATTTCCCTCAGAGCCCTGTAGGTTCTAGTTATGGCTCAGTGGAGATGGAAGGTACCAAATGTTGTGTATGGTATAGTCAAAGACATGTAGGAACTCTAAAAAAGTACCAAACTGACTATTTTTACAGAAATTGATTGAACTGAATCAGTGATGATGATGATGATGATGAATGATAATACACTGTAGCAGGCTCATCACCATTTGTCTACAGAGTTGAAGTGATCCTCCCTGTGGAGTGAACTGGGAGAATTGCCAAAATATGCTGCAATGCCAACCATAATGGTGCCTCTTGATTTACAGTAGGTTCAGTGGACCATATGTATAAAAGCAAAGTGGAGCAATTATGGGGCACACCAACTGTATTATATGGAGCAAATAAAACTTCCCATATAATTTATTTGTGATTTTAACTTCTTGAAGGCTAGTGGGTGCCCAGTGCATTAAATTGGTTAAAAAAGCTTTACTGAAATCAGTGGCGATTTTAGGAAATGTTGTTATGTCCTCTCTGGTGTAGTTGGTTTGTACCAGAATCAATCAGTTTTTGCTTGTGGCCATGTGATGTGGCCATGTGATGTAACCCTTTGAATGCCAGAAGCTATACATTGCAAACCCCTCTGGTACTCAAAGATTTGAAGTTGAACTACCACCCAATAAGTATGTTGCCCCACATAATTGCACATCTGGTGACTAGCTGCTCAGTAGCACTAGTCGCCAGTATTCTTACCAGATTAAAGAGAAATCGCTATTCTTCCTGGACTGACAGCAGGACGGAGCGCGGACATCTTGCCATAGTGACGTCCGTGCCTGCGCTGTCAGTCCCTTTTATAGCTGATTGGCTCCTAGCAACGCCTCCTAGACCCGGCTGGGACTGACAGCGCAGACGCGTGGACGTCACTATGGCAAGATGTCCGTGCTCCATCCTGCTGTCAGTCCATGAAGAATAGCGATTTCTCTTTAATCTGGTAATAATTCTGGCGACTAGCGCTACTGAGCAGCTAAACACCAGATGTGCAATTATGTGGGGCAATATTCTTATTGGGTGGTAGTTCCGCTTTAAAGAATGTGTATTTTTTTATTAACAGACATATAGTGTGCAATAAAACAAGGGTACCTCCACTGCTGGAAATTTGTAATTCCTGAGTTATAGTTTTAACAGTTTTTTTTTAATTATTATTATTATTATTTTTTACATTAATGGTGCCCTCTGGTGTCCAGAAAGTTCATCTACAGTTCCTTCAGTTACATAATGTATTCAGTTGCATTCCATGGTCATAACTGCAGTTCTCCACACAATGTGATAATAATGGCTTCATGAATTTGTGATAGTTTGTATGATTATAACTTTTGAATAAACTCACAGAGGTGGAAGTATCCTTGTTTTACTCAACAGGAAAATCCCCATAACATATAGTATTTCATAAAAAGTTTACCGCTCCATTTGTTTTTCTATTTTGGGGAAGAATTCTTAGAATAAATGAAACAAGGAAAATAAACAGAAGTTTAAAGTGCTCTTTGCTCCATCTATTGGCACATCCTCTCATGTCTGTGCCTCCACTCCCATCCACTGTTGTGTGGAATGGAAAATACCCTTAGCCTATAACGCACAGACACACGCACTTGCACACATACAGCTCTTAAAGGAGCACTGAAACCTAAAAATGAACTGGGGTTATATTCACTTAAAACCTAAAACCTAATCTTACGTATGTTCAGAAGAAGCAGCCATTCCTGCCTTTTCCAGAGCTCCAAGTACCCCAATAATCTTGAGGTTATTGTACAGTATTGTCTGTAAATGGGCTGATATAACAGTATTTCTGAATGGAAGAGTTGTAGGCACCAATCATAATAAATCAGCTGACTTAAGCTCATATTTTATTTCGAACAGAAACAAAGTTTAAAAATTCTGTCTGAATAGGATAGCTTACACATGCATTAAAAAGCATGTTTTATTGATGTAACACATTAATAATTAGCTTGAATATATGCTAGATGTAAGTACCTGATCTTTAAAAGTATATCAACCAATTTCATTTTTAGATGTCGGTATTCCTTTAAACCTTTCAGCATCAGTGAGAGTTCTCAGCTTTGCTTCTCTCTATCTGTTGGCAACCCCATACACTCCACTCACCTTATGCCCCATTCACTGTTGCCTGGCACAGAAAAAAAAGTTTGTTTATTATAACACAAACATGAAAACTATTTGAGCGCAAGATCAGTATGCAATCTATTGTTATTTTAGTTTCTTTCAGTATGCGTCAGATTTCGGTCACTGATTGTCACTGACTAAATTAAGTAGTGATATCCTCGCTGCACTAATAATCAGATACTTCATTTGTGGATACAAGCTCAGATCTTTATAACACATCCATTAATCCCTTGTGAAAGAGACATCTGAAACACACTGTGAAGCAATGAGTTGAATACATCTCTAGCATCCAAGTAAAGGGAAATATCAGTCTGAGCATGTCCATCTTGGTAATCATTGAGTACAGTAGTGTAGTGTTTCTAAAATTGTTTACTTTCATTTTTAAAGGAACAGTACATTTTTTTAATGAAAAAAAATATATATTGTAGGATTTTTCCTGTTGAGTAAGTAAAGGTACCCCCTTTTGCTGAGAGATGCATATTTACAGAGTTATTAAAATGTAAACTTTTTTTTTGTTATATTAACAGTGCCCTCTTGTGATCCAATTCCATTTAGTTATTCTGTTACATTCTATTAGAGAAGAATGTCAATGAGAAACAGTTCTCCACAGAATGTGAATGCTGAGTCATGCTGTCAGTTGGAACTTTCGGGAAGTAAAGGTTCTGTAAATGTACTTCTTGATCATTTGATTTGTTATAACTTTTGAATAAAACAACTGACAGCAGTGGTTGTGGACTTGTTTTACTGAGAAGGAAAAGATCTATAACATATATGTTTTGATTAAAAAAAGTTTACCACTCTTTTAATTTAGGAAGTTGAATTGAGAAAATGAGGAGTAAACCAAATGTACCAGAGGACAAAGAAAAATACCCAATGGAAACCTGGAGAATATTTATTTGCCCCTGTTGTGTAGTTAGTTGCCCCATAATTGCACTGCTGTTGCCTCCTGAATACAGGCATTTATTTTTGATGGATGATCTTGTGATTCATGTGACGTATCAGCTTTCTGCAAATCAAAACACAGCATTTTGATGATGTTTTACAGACCATTCCCTATAGAGAGTAGAGACTGACTAACCTCAAACTGCCATTGAGACAAATCTTGATTTAGTTAATTTTCTTTCATATCTCATTAAGAAAAATTTGAGACAGACATAAAGATATAACTAGTGGCCAAGTAATCAATAGTGTTTCGGTTATAAAGTAGGAATAAGGGAAGGCTGGATGGGTGGGATTAGCATGTTCACTTATCCTGTATGTTTATAGAAGGGAATCTATTAAGAGAAAAAAAAATACATCAAGTAAAATAAAAGTGTGCTTTAATGTGTGCATGTGTGTGGCCCTCCACCCAGAGACATAGCTACAGAGGATGAAGAGGGCATAGTTATGCTGGGGCCAAGTATCCAAGGGGGCATACCTGGGAACGTTTGCTTCTTGAGCTTCCAAAGAGGGCTCATCTGGTTTGTTTGGGGGATATAAGTTGTGTGATTTGTGTCACAAAAGTGGTATTGTTTAATCCTGGGTGGGTGGGGCTTACCAATCTATGTTATAAGGTGGGTGGGAAGTTGGAGAAATAGGGTGGGAATGAGGAGAAGTGGGTGGGATAGAGGGAGGAGCAAGATGGGAAGGAGGAGAAGTGGGTAGAGTTTCATAAGAAACGCCACACTTCTGGAGAAATTCCAGGTCCCGGAGACTTGGAAATTTACTGTAAATCCGTAGTCTCTGGGGCAGATCCAGAGAGTTCTAAGTTGTGCAAGGTGGCCCCATCTTGAACAGGATCCAGTAGGTTCTAGTTATGTATCTGTGAAAAAAAATTTGTGTTAAGTGCCCAGATAGCATTTTCACCAGAATCCCTCCGATGACTAGTTGCCACTGCCACTATCTATACCTTTTAAACAGGTATAGTACCCTTTTTTTTTGCTCTTGTTCCTTATAAATGAGCATGGGCAATTGTGTACCTTTTTTGAGTAAAGGAAGGTGATTCTCTGCTTGCGTCATTCTACACGTGACAGAGAGAAACTCAAGCAAAGGAGTAAAAAAGTCATGCCATGTAAAGAAAATCTCATGATTAAGTTTATGACCATTCTGTGCACACCACTGCTGTGTGTTGTGTCTGGCCTTTACCAGATCACTAAATGCAGATAATGTGCATTTTAGCAGTTATACAGGACTTTGGCTGTGTTTACCTTCTTTCATTTGTGAAAAATTAGAGGGTGTGCTTTAGTTTGAACATCCCTTCTCTAGAGGAAGAGGAAGACATTTCATTGTTCAGATCATTGTATAAAATGTTTTAGAGATTTATTAGTTAATGATGAAAGGACATCATAATAGCATTTCAAGCAAGAATGTGGCTTAGTTCAAATTAGAGGCATCACATTTTGTCAGGTTTGGCTGTTCACATGGGCCACACTGATCAACTTGCTGCAACTTCCATTCAGTACAAAATTCAGGGAAGATGGTGCACTGAAGCCGCCATGCAGATCATTCAGAAAAATCAGTGAAAAGATCTGTAATGGTCAAAGTATGAACCTGCAGTGCAGAGAAGAAATAGAAAAGAAAAAGGTGGATGTTTTCACTACAGCACCCACTCTTATCCAGGGGTTAAGTCCCGAGGTTTGTGTGACCACTAGGACTTTAGCTAAATCTGCCAAGAACCAGAGTACTAAATGTCAAGACAAGAATTATTGTCAAACAAGCCAAGGGTCAGGACAGGCAGAACAGGTACAGGAGCGAGTAGACAAGCAAAAGGTTGAGGCAGGTGGAAACTGGAAGACGGAAGCAGATCACCCAAGAGGAGACAACTTAACTCTATGTACTGGCAATAACAGGATCATCAGGATTAGATAGGCCTTTGTGCGTTTGTGCATGTCCACATAATTCACTTGCAGCGAATGTGTGCAAAATGCGAAAAGTATTACGGTTGTCACACATTTGCTTTAAATGTGCAAAGTAGGAGCTGTTAAGAAAGACTGCATCCTCAAGGATGCGAAGCAACTGCCAGAGGGCCATGGCATGGGGGTAATAGTAACATGGAGATTGTGATATTGATTGCAATCCCCAATGAATGTCAAGTCCAAATGGGCAATAGGCAATCATGTATGGCTGATGCTGACGTGGGACAGTCTTTAATCATGTCCATCAACAATCACATCCCTGGCAGGAGAATTCCAGATCTGTGTGAACTTAGCCTATAATAGACATAAACAGAGAACTTTAGGCAAGTTGATGACCATACCTGGGAACTTTCAAAATGAGCTGACCCTGAGATTGTGTAAATATTAACCCTTAAATTTCCTATAATATAGATTATCCTCGATATATCCCTTATCACGTTAATCGAGAGTCGCTCCAGTCGGCATTCAAGGAGCCATTAATACACAACAACTTACAGATATCACTGCATGAAAACACACAAATCAAGCAGGACTTCTCCCTCTGCCTTTCTGGTACAAGTGGCACCAATTTAGAGACTAGAGAAGCATTTAACAGGAGCAGAATATAACGGGGAGCACTGAACTCTCTCACCCTGAGATTTTGGCTCTTCACCCTGAGACCCTGAGATTTGGGCCAAAACCCTGAGTCTCAGGGTCAAACCCTGAGAGTTCCCAGGTATGTTGATGACCAGCTGGCTGTATCCTATGTTTAGCACACGGGGCAACACAGCATCTAGGACATGGGTGATTCTGACATGACAGCATAGTTGCTGCATTAGTATCAGCTATGTAAACAAGGCTTTAAAGAAACAGTAACACTTAAACGTTAAGTTGGTTAGTACAACTTTAACCCTTTGAGTGCCAGAGAGATATCCAACATACTACATTGCAATCATTTACTTACAACTACAATATGTATAATTTAATTATTTGTACTTTGCATCCCAAAAATATAATCCTTAACTTGATTTTTAATGCATATGTGAACTACAATATTCAGAGAGCATTCTTTTAATTTTGTTTTTGTTGTTTGTAATGAGAGATAAGAGCTTAACCCTTTGAGTGCCAGGGGGTACGCAACGCATTGCTTTGCAATGAGTTGCGTACCCCTCTGGCACTCAAAGGGTTAAGTCAGTTAATCCATTGTAATTAGTGCCTGCTGTTCTTGTATTCAGAAAATCTGTTATCTAATTTCAGCCATTTTACAGGCAGTCCTGAATAATCACCCAAAGATTGTTGTGGTACTCGAAGCCCTAAAAAAAAAATAACTGTGGCTGATTCTTTTAGTGCATAAGAAAAAGGTAGATTTTTAGCCTCAGAAAATAGAGAAGTGTTATAGATGCTAGCATGGAGTACAGGGTATTTGGGTTTATATATCCACAGTTCATTTCTAGGTATTAGTGATGCTTTAAAGGGATAGTAATACTTTATTATTACCATACCTGGGAACTTCCAGTTGAGGGCTACCCGGAGGGTAGTCCTCTGTTCACCAGGGGGTGACAAAAATGACGCTAACCGCGTCAAAAAGGGGCGGGGCTTGCCGCGAGTGTGGGGGGACTTAACCCTTTGAGTGCCAGAGTGGTACGGAATGCATAATGCATTCCTTACCACTCTGGCACTCAGAGGGTTAAAGGTGTCACACAGAAGGCTGGGGACTGAGTATCAGCAGGAGAAAAAGCGGATGTGGCAGAGTTTCAATAGAAACTCTCCACATCCGGAGGAATCAGCCTCTGCCCCGGAGACCCGGTAAAGCTCTGTCAGAACCGGAGTCTCCGGGGCAAATCCGGAGAGTTCCCAGGTATGATTATTACTATCCCCCATATTGTAGATATTTGTAAAATAATGTAATAGCCCCCAGGTTCATCTCTCAAACCTTTATGCTTTGAGAGATAACCAAAGGCAAAGTTCCCCCCTCCCTCCCCCTTCCCTGAAGTCAGCATTGTACTGACTGCAGGGGAAGTCTGTCATACGACAGGCTTGCGGCTCTGCAGCTGAGCCGAGATCCCGTTAGTGAAAAATAATTATTTCACTGAAACGGTCTTCTACATGTGCTTGGTTTGCAAGCACATATAGAAGACTGTTTCAGTTAAATAATTCTTTTTTACTAACGCGATCGCGGCTCTGCTGCAGAGCCGCATGATGAAAGTCAGACCGGATATCCCTGCAGTCAGCACAACGCTGACTTCAGGGAAGGGGGGGGGACTTTGCCTTCGGTTATCTCTCAAACCATAAAGGTTTGAGAGATGAACCTGGGGGCTATTAAATTATTTTGCAAATATGTACAATGTGGGGGATAGTAATAATAAAGTATTACTATCCCTTTAAGGCTTCATTTAAACCCTTGGGTGCTAGAGAGGCACTTAGTGCACTGTGAAACAATGCACTAAAGAACTCTGTGGTATCCAGGGGGTTAAAGTTGTAGAGTTGCCACAAAGTGTAGCCTATGGTCAATGAAAGACCAACAAACAAACTCTTCATGATTATGATCAGTGCACATGTGTAAACTTACTGAGAGAATGGGCTTTGCATTGTTCTATCTGAATACACTGAAACCACATTGGTCACAGACTCCATGGCTGGACCTGTGAATAAAGACAAATAATAAGAGATGATTTATATACGCACTTTGTCTCTGAATTGGCCTTGGCTTTGTATGTACATGAGTCTTTATTTGTGTCTAGCCAGCAGTGTACACAATTTCCAAGTGACACTATGCAATGTAAAGTAAATGAACTACAAAGGAACATATGTTCAAAAGAGAATCAAAGTAATTCTAAGACAACCAAACTGTGTCAATGGGTGCAAATGCAAATTCCCCCAAATGGCATTGATTTAAATGGAGCTATTAACCCCTTCAATTCTACAGTAGTCTCCAGGGCTTGGGAAGCAATATATTGAAAACCTCTCTAACATTCAAGGGGTTAAAAGCCACATTTAAATCAATGGCAATTTGTTTAGCACTCCCCTATTGCGTAGCTGGGTTTTCCCACAAATCATTGTACTTTCTATAGAACAGAGGATGCAATGACTATAAAGACATTAAAGGGATAATAATACTTAAATATTACTAATCCCCATATTGTAGTCATGTTAAAAATAATGCAATTGTCCCCAGTGTCATCTCTCAAACCTTTATGGTTTGAGAGATAACTGCACGCAAAGTTCTCCCCTCCCTCCCCCTTCCCTGAAGTCAGCGTTGTACTGACTGCAGGGATATACGGTCTTATTTGCATCAGGTGGCTCTGCAGCAGAGCCAAGATCGTGTTAGTGAAAAATAATTTCACTGAAATGGCCTTCTACGTGTTCCAGGATGTGATGATTTCCTTGTGAAAGCACAGGTGAGTTAATCAATGTGAATGAGCCTCTGATCACCACACCTGTGCTCTAGCAGAGAAATCCCTAAGTCCTGGCCTGTTAGTGGGTCCTGAGGACAGGAGTTGAGAAACACTGTAATAAAGGTGACTTATACCTCCATACATCCCAACATTTCAAATGGCCAGAGAGGTACACTTTTGTTTTAGGTTGTGTTGCTGGGGGGAAGTGCATTACTGAGAATTTTTAGGTTGTTTTATTACCTATTGAAACCTCTTTGTGTAACTGAATCACTGATGTAGAGGAAGACCAAAGTATGTTGTAGAAGATTTTATAAATATTCCTTTGATGTTGTGCTTAAAAAGCCAATCACAGGTATTTTCATTTATCTGTTTAGTTATTTTCTCTTTTCACATATGTTGGAATTTTGGGACATATCTGACCTGTACCTTTTACATTCACAAAAAAAGCTACAGTGAGGTGTTGTCTTCCTCCCGAAACATATTTATAAAATTACCACCAGGAGGCAGCAGACCTCCAGCTCAGTGTTATGGAAATGTTGCAAAATTTTAATTTTTTTGTTTGTTCTGTTTTTGGTTGTTTGTCGTTTGCTTTTTAGATTTTTTGCCTGGAGCATCATTATGGAAGTTTATCCTGTATGATATTAACCCTTTGAATGCAAAGCAATACATTGCGTACCCCTCTGGCACTCAATTAAGTACTGTTCATGCGTATGCATTCTTTTTGTGATTTTTTTTTTTATTCCCATGTTATGTAACGGGTTGTTCAGCCCTTATATAATTGGTAAAATGTTTGTTTTCTATGAGGGGCCGTTAGGGACATAATTCAGCTTTGCTTATACATTGCTCTAATGACTGAACCCATTATCTTATAGAGTGAGAAGTGTGTATCATATAATGAAATGCATATATCATATACTGCAATACATATACTTTATAGTGAAATCCATATGTAATATAATGAAATACATATACTATATACTGAAATACATATCATATACTGAAATACATATGTAATATACTGAAATTGATACATTATATACTGAAATTGATAGTAGATGCTGAAATTATCCTATATAATAATTCGCCAAGTTGTGTGTAACACCCGACATGCGCAGTACACACTGCTGCGCGTGTGGCAGTCATGTCCAGTAGAGACTGCCCGCGCCGCGGCTGATACAGAGCTGGGCGCTCCGAAGGAGCGTCCAGCTCTGTATCAGCCGAGGCGCGGGCAGTCTCCACTGCGTGTGACTGCCCCACGACCGGCTGCCAGAGGCACTGTGGCCCGTGTAACGGGCTGTTCAACTAGTTGTCATATAATTAAATATATATATTACATAGTGAAAAGTATATAGTATATAATGAAATCCATATATCATATACTGAAATGCATATGCTACATACTGAAATTCATATGTTATATAGTGAAATCCAAATGTCATATACTGAAATACATATATCATATACTGAAATACATGTTATATACTGAAATTGATATCATATACTGAAAACCATATCATATACTGCAATCCATATATTATATATTGAATTCTATAGTCTATATACTAAAATCCATATATCATATACTGAAATGCATATGCTATATACCGAAATCCATATGATACATAGTGAAAAACATATATCATATACTGAAATTCATGTCATATAATGAGATCAATATATCATATAATAAAATCCATATATCATATACTGAAATGCATATGCTATATACTGAAATCCATATGATATATAGTGAAAAACATATATCATATACTGAAATTCATGTCATATAATGAGATCAATATATCATATACTAAAATACATATTTCATATACTGAAATACATATGCTTTATACTGAATTCCATATGTTTTATACTGAAATGTGTAAAGTGTATAATCCATATGCTATATACTGAATTTTGTTGGCGTGAAAAACACATTTTCATATAGTGAAATTAGTCATCAGTCACATGATCCTGATCTTTCCCTGACCCTGGCCCCTGGATTCTGTTTCCTGTGACTCATTCTACAGTAGCAGGCAAGAGAAGCAGACCTATCTGATAAAATAGGTGAGTTAATTCAGGACTATCCAATAATTCCAGCCCATCCATGATATGGGACTTTTATTTGTTAACCCTTTGAGTGCCAGAGGGTTATGGAATTCAGTGCATTCCATAGCCCTCTGGCACTCAAAGGATTAATCCTACAAAGAGTTCCTACAAGTGAATCATTTTGGAATGGAATTTGTGTTTTAGAATATTTATCTCATGCATCTCTATGTCTTATTTTTGCTGAAGATCAGTCACATGTCTGTGTCTATTCTGATGCTGGCCCCTTGACTGTTTACTTAGACTCATTCTACTGCAAGCAAGGGTAGGAGGCCTCATTCAGCAGGTGAGTTCATTTAGGCCTGTGCAATATTTCCAACTTGTTTTATTAGCAAATGCTAGTACTATCAAAGAGTTCCTACAAGTGGATCATTTGGAATGGAACTTGTGTTTTAGACTATTTTATCTAATGCATCTCAATGTCTTACTTTTAGTTGAAGAAAACTCTCTCGTGGGTATGTATATTCCTGATTGTTTTCTCTACTTTTTTAACTTAAAATTGTATACAGATTATGTTTGCCCTGTTCAGAAAATAAATCCCTGCCAAGATTTTAGCAGGTCTTTGCAAGGAAGCTTCATTGCTCTTCAGGTTTACTGGAGCTTGAATGTGTATAAGCTTGGATGGAATGTCCCATATAGAGCAGCCACAGAGTGACACAATGTTACCCAAGAAAACATGATATGCCTGGAGAAGAGACCATAACCCTTTGGGTGCCAGAGGGGTATGCAATGCATTGCTTTGCAATGTATTGTGTACCTTTCTGGCACTCAAAGGGTTAATGGTTTTGAATGCTTACACTCTAATAGTACTCTAATAAAGGTATCACATTGACTTTACTAGTTCCTTATACAACATTCACAACACTAGTGATTAGGCACGTGTGATTTTTCTTTTTTTAACCCCTACTTTTACACTCAGTCCACTAATAAAAAGGTTATTATTGGAATGTATTATTTATTGCTAACTGTCCCTAATGCATTTTGACTACAACAGACACAGCATTAGGAAGCCTACAAAACCCCCAAGTATATGTGACACCTTCTTAAAATTTGAAATTGAACAGAGTCCTAGAATGCAAAATGAAGATGGGCTGTTGAGAGAGGACTATACATAGGAAAGGGATGGGGAGAGAGGACTATACATAGGAAAGGGATGGAGAAACATATGTCCAAACATTTGAAATTAGCAGCGTGGGACTGCATTGCCCATCTGTTTTTTAAGCAATGCTTAAGCCTCTGAGTGGCAGAGAGGTACAGAACACATTGCAATCCATTGTGTACCCCTGTGGCACTCAAAGGGTTAATGTGAGGCTCAGTGATACAGGAGTGTGTATATAATGTGTATTAATGTACACAGTATGTAAATGAATATACATTATATATACTTGTGTGTGTGTGTGTACAGTGTTTAGATCAATATACATTGTATATATAGTCCTATGTTAGTCAGCCTCACATTAACCGTTTGAATGCCAGAGGAGTACACAATGCTTTGCAATGCATTACATCCACTTGTGCCATTGAAAGGGTTAAGCATTGGTTACAAAATAAACAAACAAGCAGACAGGTAATGTTGTCCCAAACTGCTAGTACACTATAGTGCATTTATGAAGTCATCCTTTGCAAGGAGATGCACACATCCCTAGGCCTAGTAATTGCCCTCCCTCTGTTTGTGAAGCAAATTAATTCCCCACCAATATGCATTTTCATGCTCCTACCTACCCATCCATTCTCAGCCGTCCATCCACTCTTGTACTCATCCATTGTCACACTCCTACCTACCCATCCAATGTGTGTTGTTATCTTTCTACCCACTCTTGCAGCTATAATTTCTCACCCTCCAACCCACCTATCCACACCCTTGCTTGCACCTATTCATTGTCACCCTAAATCCTACCCACCCGTGTGTTCTCCATTCTTTCTCCCATCCATTAGCTGTTGTCACCTTCCCAGCCACACTTGCATTGAATGGCTCCTTCCTCTTGTCTTCCCCATACCTCAAAAGCCAGCACCTGCCTCACTCGCAGTCAGTGTGAGTGAAGGCTGGGCAAATTTTGGCATGTAATACTGTGTGCTTTAGAAAATAAATGTTCACATCATAGGACCAAATTCCAACAGACTTCGCTTACTGTTACCGAGGAACACACAAATGGTAGCTGCAGAGGTATGGGGACGTGGGGAGCTGTGAATTGACAAAGTCCATTGGGATCTCTTAATATCCACATAGGGGGGCGTTTATAAAACACAGGGGGTAAGAAGGTGAAAGCATGATGTTGGCTGGGGAGGGTGGTAGGGGAGAAACACAAAATATCAGATGGGAAGGGTGGTAGGGGACAAAGGGGAGATGGGAAAGAATGAGGAATATATGGTAGTGGTTGCTTTAACCCTTTCAGTGGCAGAAGGGTAGGCAATGCTTTGCAAAAGCAAGGCATTGCATATTGCTTAGCCATTGAAAGGGTTAAGCAGCTATGTTATAAGTGTGTGCCGCAGTGTGTAGACACACTTCTCAAGTCAGCTCCTGCTTTGGGCCCAACGACACTGGCAAACCAAATACATTGTAGAGGAATTGTCATGTTTAGTAGGCAGATTCCTCAATCTTCCCTCTTGGTGCAGTGTGAATGAAAGTTGTGTGTCAGCGTCAAAGGTGTGAGGGACAAAAGCAAACAATGAAAGTGAAGTTGGAGGTGTAAAACAAAAAAGCCTAGGAATCGGGAAGAGGCGAAAAAGGGAGGATGTAAGAAAATAGGGCAGCGTATGAATATGAAGTGTATGATACGTTGGGGCACAGATGCAATTTTCTCTAGTGCAGAACAAAAATAAATAAACCACAAATATTATAAAAGCAAAAATAAAATAAGTCTATGGAGTGAATAGATCATTAGTAATAGATGGAGATAGCATGGATGAAATGAATGAATGATGATGGTAACGATAATGTCTCAGTCACTATCAATGGACACCCACTCCTTCTGCTGCCTGCGCTGCTGTTCCAAAAGTGATTCTGCTAATCACCAGCCAGGAAAACTAGTAGACAAGAGGGGAGAATAGTGCACAAGGCAGACAAGTAGAAGTATGTATCTCAGTGTAGTATTTTATTAAACACCATACTGATAAAAACGTACAATAAATGCACTCACATTTTCCCCATCTTGGGGAGATGCATACCAGGGTCCCTACCCACTATTAGCCACTGCGTACTTGCGATTCCTGAAGATGAGTCAATCTGTATTTCTTTCCAAAGGTACAGGAAAGATGTCCTTAATCCATCTGATATTCTCACTGCCAACAGATGATCTTTAGTCCAGGGACCAATATGGCCATGTCAGCATTCAAGCTAGACACGTGGTCCAAGCAGCAAGCCTGTTAGTTAGCTCAATCAATATCAGGCTCGAGTAAACCCGCAGGGGGCATGGGGAGGGACTCAGCTGAATTCAGAGATCACCCAATGTGTGTTCACGGTTGGTATGCTTAAACCTCATTTTTGGCCAAAAATGTAGGCACTAATGCCTCAAATTTATTCACAGTATTATAATATATGCCTAATACAGGGCAAACTATTTACAATTAGACTGAAGGAGTGCAGGTTTGCTGTCTGTTCTTTGTTTGCAATTATCCCACAGTGACCATGCAGATTTATACATGGTTCTGGTACCTGGTGACCATGATTCTGCCAGAGGAAACCGAGCTGACTCCGAAAAATCCAGGGATTATTGTAACACCACTGACACCAACCAAGCCACCAACTGAAGACTTCCATCCTTAATCAATTCGTGCGGCAAACCTGCCAGATGCATCAGAAGTTGAGATAAAGTCTGAATTACACAACGGTAATCCAATGACAACTGCAGAAGTGCTGGAAACTAAGGCTGACTCAGCCATAACGGTGTGATCAAAACCACCATTGCCAACTGTCTCCTGATCTGCAGAATAGTCCTCTGAATTAATGCAAATGTAGGAAACCATAACTCCTCCCTTGACTCCAGATTTGAAGAAACGCGTAAACGCTAACGCCTCTGTATCCATTCTCCAACCGTAAAATTTGTCCACCTGATAATTCAAATGGGAAGTGAAAAGATCCTCGTCCAATGGGCCCACAGATTCCAATCGAGGCAAAAATAACAAAACTCCTTTCCCAAGTCTGCTAACTGCTTGGACTTGGTGATTTATGTATCTTACCACTGAAATGTTGTCCATCATGAGCAGAACACAACAATTTACCTTGTCCTTCACTAAACTCCTGTAACGGTTTGTTTGACACACAGACACAGTAGGTTTGGATAAAACACAGCTTTATTAAACAATTAGGAATACAATAACCCTCTCAGGTCCTGTAATATATTCTCGATATAGTACAGCCACAAGACAGGTTACATATATATGAGCCCACACAGGTCCAGTATAGAGTCCATAACACATTATACTGACACAGGTCAGGCGGATCTTGAAAGAGTCCCAGTGTATCGGTACTGCATGGGTTAATAGCAGTGAGCGAGTGTAAACAGTCCCATGTGTGGTAAGGCCTGTTAAGAAGCTCACCTAGGATAGAGAGCTTAAATACGAGTAACACCCAAGAATTAGTATAGCAGGTAATGGTGAACTGCCTTAGCAGTAACGGAGGCTGAGCAACTTGAGCACTGCCGGAGCAGTAACGGAGACTAGGCCATGTGAACGCTGCCGTAGCAGCAACGGAGACTGAGTGACGTGGACACTGCCGTAGCAGTAACTGAGACCAGGCAACTAGAGCACTGCCGTAGCAGTAATGGAGACCAAGCCCTTGGATACTGATGTGGCATAAACGGAGACTGCGCAACAGAGGTACTGTCGTGGCAATAACGGACTCTGAGCCACAGGGACACTGCCGTAGCAGTAACGGAGACTAGGCCACTTGCACTCTGCCGTAGCAGTAACGGAGACTAAGCGACTGGAGACTTGTAACGGTTATTCAGACTCTCAGACCAGAGGTAAAAAATAAAACACAGTTTTATTTAGAAGAAATGAGGAACACGGCCCCCTAAGGGCAGAAATAGGTAATTACATGTAACTGAAGGCAATATGGTAATATAGCAGACACAGTATGGATAAAGAGCAATGTATACAAGCAATGGAACAGAGTAAGGCTAGGGTTAAGTCCAATGAAAATAATCAGTCTCTGATGTGGTGTGTAAGACAACACCCAGTAGTCCTCAAGGACTGGTGATAAGCAAGACCAACACTGGTGCTTGAGCTAAATAATACCAGAGCCAAGGGCACTCTGCCGTGCGTAACGGAATAGGCACACTACGTGAGCTGAATGGGACCGGAGCCACGGCACTCTGCGGTACTGAAAGGGTTAATGACACTGCATGAGCTGAATGGAACCTGAGCCAGTAGCACCCCTTGGTGTGTCAACGGATACCCGTACTGCCAGAGCAGAAAGGGACCAGAGCCAGTAGCACCCCATGGTGCGTAAACAGATACCCCAACACTGCTAGAGCCGAGTAAGACCAGAGCCAGTAGCACCCTTACGGTGCACCAATGAAGCGTAATGTTGCAAGAGCTAACGGTAGATGGTAATGGAAACCCACTGCTCTGCAAATGTAGCGAATGGCTCGGTAAGGAGAGTGAGAGCTCAGCAAGTGTTAATGGAGAGGCTCAGTATCTGAGGCAACAAGCTCTGCAAGTGAAAACGGACAGGCTCGGTAATGGAGGCAACAAGCTCAGCAAGTGTTAACGGATGGCCCAGAATCGGAGGCAACAAGTACTGCAAGTGTCAGCGGACAGGTTCGGTAACGGAGGCAACAAGCTCAGCTAGTGTTATCGGATGCCCAGTATCTGAGACAGCAAGCACAGCAAATGTTAACGGACAGGCTCGGTAACGGAGGCAACAAGCTCAGCAAGTGGGAGGTCAGCTTTAAGAAGCACAAGTCTGACAGTTCACAATGTCGCCAAGCGACATAGATGAAGCCACACTGGAACCAGAACACAGGAAGCTGGATACAAAGCAGGAAAGTCAGCCAGGCCGGGTCATACATGGAGCAGGAGCGTCAGACAAGCCGGATCAATCACAGAGCAGGAAGTCAGCCAGGCCGGGTCATACACGGAGCAGGAACCAGAAGAATAGTCAGACAAGCCGAATCGGTACACAGGAACGCAGGAACACAGCAACGGAAGCACTGGTACTGGAACACCACGAAAGGGCACCTGACAGGTGCCAGAGGCCCGGTATAAGAAGGCCATACTGGGCGGGCATAACAAGCACTGCCAATAGGAACACACCATCTAAGAGAGTGACAGGCAATCACGGGAACCGTGATAAGACTGCCGTGGCAGTAATGGAGACTGAGCAACTGAGCACTGCCGTGACAGTAATGGAATAGAGCAACTGAGCAACTCGCCCTGAGGAGGCAACCAACCGGGAGCAGATAGTAGGACAAGCCAATAGGAATGTCGCCGGGGCGAGACAGAGGCAACCAAGACCAAAACTGCACAGCTGTCACAGAAAGGATCACCGCCCTCAACCAGAGACCGGGCTGGGGCACACAGAGCAGGAACATCAGCCAATCCAAGTCTGTACACGGAGCAGGAACGTCAGCTAAGCCGGGTCAGTACACAGGAGATGAGAAGCAGAATGGTCAGGCAGTCTGGGTCGGTTCACAAGCAGGAGACGAGATGCAGAGTCAGGCAGGCTGGGTCGATACACTGAGAGCAAACTGTAATCAGGAACAAGCGCTGGTATTGGAACACTATGAAAGGGCACTGGAGAGGTGCCAGAACCCAGTATTTAAAGGCCATACCGGGCGGGACAAGCACAGTATAGCCAATAGGGGTAGAGCAGGAGTGTAGACTGACAGAATGTCGCTGAAAGAGCACAGGCACCGTGACAACTCCTCAGAACAAACAATCCTGCCAAAAGCTACAAGCAGTTTATGTGCAGGTCCAACTCCTGTGGAGACCATTTTCCTCCTGTAGAAATGCCTCCTTATCTTACCTTCCAACCTAACAGGCTGGCTTCGGATTCTATGACTATGTCTGGGACCATACCAAAAATGGCTTTGCCATACCACGTGTTGAAATGTTTTAACCACCATATTAACTCCTCTTATGCGTCTGATGAAAACGCCAGATCTGTGTACCTTAGGCCCCTGCAAAGATGCAAGGCTTTCAATCTCTGTAATGGTCTGTAATGTAGAGGTCCCGGGAATATTGCCTGAATGGAGACAGACAGTAGGCCCACTATGCGAGCCAACATACTTAAAGAAATTTGATCCTTCAGTAAAACCGCTCTTATCTCTTTGTGAATCGACTTTATCTTGGCCTTTGGAAGACAAAGATTCAAGTTCCGAATCCACCATAAATCCCAAGAACTATATCTTTTTGGTCGGGCTTAACTCTGACTTCTTCCGATTATCAAAAAACCCGAGATCCATCAATAGATTGATGGTCTAATCCGCATGCTTCCTTGGGGTTCCCTGCATCTGTGACATGATCAACATGTCATCCAAATAAATAATCATTCACACACCCCTGCTCCTTAAATAATTTATTATGGGTTTCATAAGCTTCATGAAGCACCACAGAGCTGAGGAGAGTCCAAAAGGAAGACAAATAAACTGCCATTTCTCTCCTTTCCAAAGAAACTGAAGAAATCACTGAGAGGGGTGACAGTAATCGTGAGGTACGCGTCCTTCAAATCTATCTTTACCATCCAATTGTACGGCAACAACAGGTCCCTCATATAATGGATTCCCTCCATTTTGAAATGTTGATACATTACAAAATCATTGAGATTCTGCAGATTTATCACCAGTCTGAGACCTGATTCTTTGTTCCGAACTAGGAAGATATTGCTTACAAATCCTGGAGACTCCATAGGAATTCTTACTATAGCCCTCAACTGAATAATTGAAGACAGTCAGTCTGAATCTTTGATTGAATGGGACAGTCATAAAACTCTATTACATACCCTTGGCCCATTTGTAACACCCATTGGTCTGACGTAAGTTGAGACCAATGATGGAAAAAAACGGGAGAGTCTGCCTTGCACTTTTCCCTGACAAGATGCACCAGAGCAATCATCCTCCTAAAACACACATATAAACACACTTTTTGTGTAAGCAATGATTAACTCTTTGTAGGTGTATGCAATGCATTGAGTACCCCTCTGGCACCTAAATGGTTAATGTGACGCTGATTGACCCAGGAGTGTATATAACTAGCAGTGTAGGACGGCATTGCCCTTCTGTATTTTTTTTTTTTTTAAAGCAATGCTTAACACCCTTTGATTGCCACAGGGGTACAGAAAGCATTGCAATGCATTTTTTATCCATCTGGCACTGAAACTCTTGATGTGAGCTGCATGACATAGGACTGTATATATAATGTATATGAATGTACAGTATATATCATGGATATTAATGTACACACAAGTGTATATATAATGTATATTAATGTACACATACCCTCCTGTGTCTACAGTGTTCGTTAATATACATTATATAGACACTCCTGTGTATACAGTGTGTTAATTAATTAAACTTTACATATACAGTTGTGTGTCACTGAGCTCACATTAACCACTTGAATGCTAGAGGGGTACACAATGTATTGCAATGCATTATTAACCTCTCTGAAACTCAAAGGCTTAAGCATTGCTTACAAAAATAAAGAAACAGACAGGCAACGATGTCCCACACTGTTAAAAGATTTTAACCCACCTACAACTCACCTTTGTGAATAGGCTGTTCTTATGGGACATTCCATCCAAGCTTATACACATTCAAGCTCCAGTAAACCTGCAGAGCAATGCAGCTTCATTGCAAAGACCTGCTAAAACCTAGGCAGGGATTTATTTTCTGAACAGGGCAAACATGATCTGTATACAATTTTAAGTAAAAAAAAAACTAGAGAAAACAATCAGGAATATACATACCCACGAGAGAGTTTTCTTCAACTAAAAGTAAGACATTGAGATGCATTAGATAAAATAGTCTAAAACACAAGTTCCATTCCAAATGATCCACTTGTAGGAACTCTTTGATAGTACTAGCATTTGCTAATAAAACAAGTTGGAAATATTGCACAGGCCTAAATGAACTCACCTGCTGAATGAGGCCTCCTACCCTTGCTTGCAGTAGAATGTGTCTAAGTAAACAGTCAAGGGGCCAGCATCAGAATAGACACAGACATGTGACTGATGTTCAGCAAAAATTAAGACACAGAGATGCATTAGATAAATATTCTAAAACACAATTTCAATTCCAAAATGATCCACTTGTAGGAACTCTTTGTAGGATTAACCCTTTGAGTGTCAGAGGACTATGGAATTCATTGCTTTCCACTGCATGCCATAACCCTCTGGCACTCAAATGGTTAACAAATAAAAGTCCCATATCATGGATAGTCCTGAATGAACTCACCTATTTTATCAGATAGATCTGGTTCTCTTGCCTGCAACTGTAGAATGAGACACAGGAAACAGAATCCAGGGGCCAGGGTCAGGGAAAGATCAGGATCATGTGACTGATGACTAATTTCAGTATATAAAAATGTGTTTTTCACTCCAAAACAAATGCCAATATATGACATATGGTTTTCATGTAGCTTTCAGTATAAAACAAGGATTCAGCATATGGCATATGGATTTCAATATATGATATATGCCTTTCATTATATGACATATGCAATTTAGTATATGATATATTGATCTCTATATGACATGGATTTCAGTATATGATATATGGTTTTCACCATATAACATATGGATTTCAGTATATAGCATATGCATTTCAGTATATGATATATGGATTTTAGCATATAGAATATAGATTTCAATATGTACTATATGGATTTCATTATATGACATGGATTTCAGTATATGATACATGCATTTCATTATATGACATATGTATTTTAGTATATGATATATTGATCTCATTATATGACATGGATTTCAGTATATGATATATGATTTTCACTATATACCATATAGATTTCATTATAGGATATATGGATTTCAATATATAGCATATAGATTTCAATATATAATATATGTATTTTATTATATGACATGGATTTCAGTATATGATATTAATTTCAGTATATAACAGGTATTTCTGTATATGACATATGAATTTCAGTATTTGACATATGGATTTCACTATATAACATATTAATTTCATTATATAACATATGCATTTCAGTATATGATATATGGATTTCATTATGTAGCATATAGATTTTAATATATAATATATGGATTTCATTATTTGACAAGGATTTCAGTATATAATATCATTTTCAGCATATAATATATATATTTCAGTATATTCCATATGTATTTCAGTATATGACATGTATTTCAGTATATATTATATGTATTTCATTATATTACATATAGATTTCACTATAAAGTAAATGTATTTTAGTATATGATATATGCTTTTCATTATATGATACATACTTCTCACTGTATAAGCAACCCTGAATTATGTCCCTAACGGCCCCTCATAGTTTTCTGTGGCCAGTTTACATTAACATGGCCAAACAGCCTCGCAGACCAGACCTCCAAATGCTGACATGTTTTACAGCAGCTCACTGCTTCAACAGAGTGGGATATACCACACAGGTCAACACCTATAAAAGGTCAGATCAATCAACAATATACTTGTGACATCTTAGTCAGGTGTAATCAGTACACTCAACTTACACATATGGTGACAGAACACTGAATAAAAGGCAGTAGCAAGTAGGCTCTGCAGTGTTGTCACATGGGTGACTTTTGTAGCATGACCTTTTGTAGCAACTGCAAATGCTGGTTTGTTTTTAGTTTTACAGTATAGTAAGGTTTTCTCAGTACTGCATTCTTTTAATATAAACAGGGAGACAAAAGCGCACAGTTGTCAGAGGAATGTTGCAGGATGCTGTGTCTCTGATATCTGCAGGTGGCTGTCCTTGGGATCATTCATAACTAATAAGAACAAAATATCACTCTGTGTGCTATCACTGTTTGATGAAGGAAAAGAGCACCAAACTCACAATAAGATAAAAATCCAAAGCCTTGTCGACCTTAATGATTAAAATATTTTTTTTCCAATAGTCATCTAATCCACATAATATAAATCCTCAAATCAGGTTCATAGGATTTTATCTCAGTAGTGATTCTGTCTTCCTTATTATTGGTATGGTTCCAGATCAGAAGTAACAACATCCTTGAACCACCGAGGACATATCGGATGATATAAAATATGTTGGGTAGTTTGCCTTAGTGCACGACATTGAAATTAATTGGACAGCTTGAATATATCTCTGCTCACACATGCAGATATCACCTGAGAAGACACTGTGGCTGCTACTGCATTTAGGAGAACATTCCTTAGGTTGTATAGTGGATGATAATATTTTTGATAAACTTAAGCTATAGATGGGAAATGCTTTACTATTTTTCTCATCTGTATCTTGAATTTGGTAGATGAATGTGTCAGGGTCTGCAAGCCATCAATACTGCCAGTACCAAGGATATAGTCAGTATGATCAGTACAAGGCACATAAATCAGAGACAGACAATAATATAAGAAAGTATGTTTATTGTACAGAACAAACACAACAATACCAAAGACCAAGAACATTAGCCAGAAGTCAGGAACCAGTGCAGGTAGTCAGCCAGGCCAGGGTCAGGAAACCGTTGGGCAGCAGAGTCAGGGCGTAGCAGGGGATCAGACACCAGCAATCGTAGTCAGCGAAGCCAGGGTCACACCAAAAGCACAAATCATACACAATGCTAAGCAGACACCACACAAGGACAACTATTAGGTGTTTCTGGCAGGCACAAATAAGCCAGCCAGATGGCAGAGCCTGCCTGAGGCCCCCCGAGATGGGATATAAGAAGAGTGCGTGTGAGCGACTAACATGCCCATATGTTTTTTGAGTACCCTCAGAAGGGAAGGCCGCACAGAGCAGTGGGACAGCCGAACGTTGGCATAGGCAAGTCCCCGCGGCTTGAAAGGAAGCCAAGACTGGAACCCCATGGAGCAATAGGCGCCAGACAGACCTCTCCTTCACAGAGAAGGGAGGTTGCATGGGTCCACGGGACAGCCATACAGCAGCATGGGCACAGTCCCTGTGGCTTAGAAGGAAGCAATGCCTGAAGCCCTGTGGGGCAACAGGTACCCTGACAGTACCCTCCCCTCAACGACTCCTCCCCCGAGGTAGAGGTCCTGGATTAGAAGGAAAACAGGTATGGAACCATCAGAGAAGAGCAGGAGAGTGGACGTCAAAGGATGCCACTGTTCCTCAGGTACGTAACTCAATGGACCAAATATTGCAGTTGACCCCTGGACACCCTGGAATCAGTAATGCTCTGGATCACATACTCCACATGATTGCCAACTACCACAGGTCGTGGCCGAGTAGATCGGGAAGTATATCTATTGCAGACCAGTGGTTTAAGGAGAGAAACGTGAAACACATTGGAGATATGCATAGTGGGCGGGAGGTCTAAGGTGTACGCAACTGATTTCACCCTGGATTTGTAATCACTGCCTTGATATAACGGGATTTTGAGAAGATCATGAGAGAGACTGGACTTGGCAGCCTGGCAAGTTTTTTCTTTTCCCCTTTCGAATGACGAGATGGCCAAGACTTGGCAGTCTGGCAAGTTTTTTTTTCCCCTTTCGAATGATGAGACTGCCAAGTCCAGCCTCTCTCATGTGATCTTCTAAGAATCCCGTTATATCATGGCAGTGATTACAAATATACACACACACTTTAGCAGAATAAAGCCAGGATTGAGGTTTTTTTTCCCCCTTTCGCAGGACGTGTGTCAATATTTATCCATGCTGGATCATAGAGAACAATTAAAATCTGCAATTTATTTGAATGGGGCAGTCTGGCAAAAAGGATTTCCACTTTCCTAGTGAAATGGTATAGTTACTTATGACAAATGTTCTCAGGTTAAAGGTCTGTGCCCTTTAAGTAAGGGACATGAGAATCTCGCGCTGTCATGCAGCGCAAGATTCTCATGTCACCATTTTAATCATTGCTACATGGTTAATGCTTGATGTGTTTGCATGCTCTTTTGCGTGCAACCTTTTAAAAGGATACCTGCCTCTGGAGGTGTCCACTAAGCTTTGGGGATGGGAGTGTTGAATTAATGTGATTTATGTCAAATAGGTTGAATATAATTGGGTGGCCAGGATTGGAAGGATGAGAGGTACAGTTTTCCCTTTAAAATGGGCAGAGAGTGGGAAAAATTAGGTGTAGAGTCATCAGAACTGGTAGTGAAGTGGGTGTAGTTACAAGGGAACTCACAGAGTTCTGAGAACTGAGAATCAGACTATGACCAGACACCTGCTAATATATATATATATATATATATATATATATATATATATATATATATATATATATATATATATATATATATATTATCTGGTTCACTGTCAGGGAGCGTGGCTGGAAAATGTTGATTGGTTCAGAGTGTTACTCTACTGTAACAGCAACCTTGCTACTTCCTGGCTGTTGCTCAGTGCAAGTCACTGTTCTTATAGGGCACTGGTAATTTCTGTCATGTCTCCGCCTTAAAGGCCTCAGCATTTCCAATACCCAGTGCCCTTTCGTATTGTACCTGAGCCTTGTGCTGTGCATTTACTGATTCCTGTGTATTACTGCTGGCTTCGTCTGACTACCCGATCTGGCTCTGACTCCTGGCTTTGTCTGACTACCCGTTCCGGCTCTGACTCCTGGCTTTGTCTGACTACCCGATCCGGCTCTGACTCCTGGCTTCGTCTGACTACCTGATCCGGCTCTGACTCATGGCTTAGTCTGACTACCCGTTCCGGCTCTGAACCCTGGCTTCATCTGACTACCTGATCCAGCTCTGACTCCTGGCTTCGTCTGACTACCTCCTCCTCTGTTGCGATCCCAGCTTTGGTTTACTGCCAGCCTTGGCTACCCAGCCCCGGCTATCATTCATCCTCGGCTTCTTGGGCCTACTGTTACTGCCGCGCTTGCTACCCCTGTAACAGTGCTTGTCCGGTCAGTCCGTGTCACTGACCTTCTGTGGCTTATGGTCCCGGTAGCTTGTTGCCTCGTCTAGTGTTCTAGGTGCAGTTTACCTTTGCCTCTTGCTATACCCTAGCGTTAGGTATAGTTGAGCTATTGTTAACCAGCCTAGTGAAGGGTTGAGGAAGTGCCGTGCACTGTCCTCATACCTGGTCTCATGAAGTTGGTGGAGGGCCAGTACGCATACGCTACTATTTACACCTGCCTAGTGAAAGGTTGAGGAAGTGCCGTGCATTGTCCTCACACCCGGTCTTGTGAAGGTTGCGAAGGGCCGTACATATACGCCACGAGTTTACACCTTAGGGTACAAACGTGGTACCATCTCACACCTGCCTAGTGAAGGGTGAAGGAAGTGTTGTGCTCTGTCCTTACCTGGTCTCATGAAAGTGGAGAGGTACATTGCTGCTACTATTATATTTCAATAAAATCTATTTTATTTTATCTGTACTTGTCAATGTCTTTAATTCTCAAGTCACTCTGTGTCAGTACAAAAGGGCCATGAACCCTGACGGTACAGACACCAGTAGTGAGCATCCGCCTAGTATCATGTCCAGGACAGATCAGTTGTCAGTAGTGTTGCAGTCACTCCTATACCGAACGGTGCATCTTGATAAGATTGGGCAACCACTGATGGCCTACTTGGTATCAGCATCAGTAACAACCACTCAGGTGGAGAATACGAATTATAGAGGGCTATCTGGGACAGCTCCACTCCCTCTAAGATACAATGGGGATCCCATGTTGTGTCGTGGGTTCATAAACCAACTCGTAATTTTTTTGGAACTGGTACCCCATGTGTTCCAAAGCAAAAGAAGCAAAGTAGGATTTATGATTTCCTTGTTGACCGTCAAAGAATTGGTATGGGCCAATCCGTTGTGGGAGACGGGTAAACCCATAACTTCAAATTTCACTCAATCTGTTGAAGTCTTCTGTAGGGTTTTTGACATTCCAGGTCAGTCAATCTCTGCCTCAAAAAAATTGATGACGATTCAACAGGGAGCCGTACAGTAGCAGAATACGCTATTGAGTTTCGTACACTATCAGCAGAGGTAGGCTGGAACAATGAAGCTCTGGTGTCAGCTTTCTCGCATGGGCTCAATGATGTTATTAAAGATGAGACAGCAGCTCGTGAGCTGCCAGTGGATCTAGATCAGTTTATTTCCTTCACCATACTGATCAACACCTATATAAGAGAAAGATCCACATATAAAAAACACATGCAAAGGCATGAGTCTCGATTGGCACCAAACTGTGAATTCCCACCCACGCCTCCCTTGCCACCTAGTGCGGAGGCTATGTAAGTTGGCTTTACACGTTTGTCCAAGGAGGAGCAGTCCTTCCGTCGAAGAGAAGGTCTATGCCTATACGGTGGTAAGGCTGGACATATGTTGCGGGCTTGTCCGGTACATCCGGGAAACGCACGCACCTAGGATCCCTTAGGGGACAGATCCTAGGTGGAGTCAGTCGGTCCCCAGATTAGGAACAAAGCAAGCCTATCTTACAGGTGGCTATATCTTGGGCTAACTCCTCAGTGGCTGCCCCAGCTCTGATTGATTCTGGTGCTGCAGGCTATTTTATGGATGGAGAGTTCGCTAAAGTACATAATATTCCCTTGGTGCCTCGTGACTCTCCGTTGGCTGTAGAGGCTATTGATGGTCAACCACTAGAATCATCCCATGTCACACATGGGACTCATCCACTATCCCTGAGGGTAGGAGCTATCCATGTCGAGACCCTACAATTCCAGGTTATTCAGTCTCCACACCGTGCAGTCATATTAGGATTCCCTTGGCTCCAGAGACATAATCTCAAAGTGGACTGGGAGACTTGTGACATATTATCCTGGTCTGAATATTGTAAAGGGGCTTGCCTACAGCAACCTAATAAGATTTTGTGTACCTCCCCCTCTATAACCTCAGAGTACCAGTCATTCAGTGAGGTTTTCAGTAACGGTGAGGCTAGCACTTTGCCGGAACATAGAGAGTATGACTGTGCTATTAATTTGATGCAAGGCTCGATACCTCTTAGAGGCCGCACCCACCCCCTGTTGTTAGAGGAGAACCAGGCCATGGAGGAGCACATTACTGATGCGTTGTCCAGAGGTATAATTAGGAAATCTTCTGCACCCGCGGGGGCTGGATTTTTCTTTGTCAAAAAAAAAGATGGGGAGTTTAGACCCTGCATTGACTATAGAGATCTAAATATGCAGATGGTGAAAAATGTGTACCCCATCCCGTTAATTACAGAGTTGCTCGACCGCTTGAAGGGATCCTCTGTGTTTACGAAACTTGGTTTAAGGGCGGCCTATAATTTGAATAGAATCAAGGAGGGAGATGAGTTGAAGTCCGCTTTTAACACTTGTAGTGTTTGGTCATGTCATTTGGGCTATGTAATGCCCCAGCAGTCTTTTAGGAGTTCATAAACAATGTGTTGAGAAGTCTACTATAGTCCTGTGTAGTAGGTTACCTGGACGATATCCTGATACAGTCTCCCGATATCAAGACTCATAGGAAAGATGTTGCTACAGTATTGCAAAAACTGAAAGAAAATAAACTGTATTGCAAACTCAAAAAATGCGAATTCCATAAAGACCGAGTGTCCTTCCTGGGTTATGTTATCTCTGTAGAAGGTATTGCCATGGATACTGAGAAACTCTCGGCAGTCCTGCAATGGCCACATCCTGTGGGTCTGAAGGCCATACAAAGATTCTTAGGATTTGCAAATTATTATAGAAAATTCATTTGAAATTTCTCTACTATATTCAAACCCTTGACTGACTTAACACATAAGGACGCCAACCCATCAGTTTGGTCCTCTGAGGCCAACAGTGCTTTTGAAGCTCTAAAATCTGCCTTTGCGGTGGCTCCAGTATTGGTACATCCCAAAAACGCACTGCCTTTTACTCTGAAGGTGGATGCATCTGAGACAGGTGTAGGGGCAATGCTGTCTCAAAGATGTGAGCCTGGCAAGACTCTGAGGCCCTGCGGATTCTTTTCCAAAAAGATGCCTAAGGCGCAGAGCCTATATGACATGTGTGACCGTGAACTGCTAGCCATTATCCTCTCTCTTCGTGAATGGCATCACCTTCTGGAGGGGACTAAGGCTCCTATCCTGATCTTAACTGATCATAAAAATTTGACATACCTGTCTGAGGCCAAGAAACTGTCACCCAGACAGGCCAGATGGGCACTGTTTCTGTCTAGATTCAATTTTGTAGTCTCGTACCTCCCTTGGTCCAAGGTTATTCATGTAGACTCCCTGTCTAGACAGTTTGGCCCAGAAAGTGAGACGGAAAGTGAACCCATTCCGATCATTTCCCCAGATTGCATTTTGGCCACAATACACACTAGCATTACGTCTCCATTGGGCGAGGAGATTCTGGCTTCTCAGCGTAATGCTCCAGTAGAGAAACCTAGTGGCAAATGTTTTGTAGCAGACAATCTCTGTACTAATCTACTTGAAACTTATCACTCATCCAAGGCAGCTGGACACATTGGTCGGGACCAACTGATTTGGTCAGTCTCACAGCTCTTTTGGTGGCCTAGTTTAAGAGCTGATTGTGCAGCCTTTGTGGAGGCTTGCTCCATTTGTGCTTGTGCCTAAACACCTAGGCACCTTCCTCTAGGGTTGCTCCAGGCAGTTCCGAATGGCGAGCGCCCATGGTCACACATTTCCATAGATTTTATGGTGGAACTGCCAAGATCCAAGAGCTGTAAGGTCATATTAAAGATAATGGACCGATTTTCTAAAATGGCGCATTTCATCTCGCTCCAGGGACTGCCTTCCACTAAAGAGTACCCAGTGTTTTGGTTTCTGATTGTGGAAGTCAGTTCGTATCATGGTTCTGGAGGGCCTTCTGTGAACAGATGGGCATCAAACTATTGTTTTCCTCTGCCTACCATCCCCAGACTAATGGTTCTGTGGAAAGAGCCAACCAGGTGTTGGAACAATTCTTGCGCTGCTTCACTTCTGACCATCATGATAATTGGGCTGACCTGTTGCCGTGGGCTGAGTTTGCCAGGAATTGTGCCATAAACTCCTCATCCAGGAGCTCTCCTTTTCTGATTAACTATGGGTTCCAACCATCTTTGCTCCCGGACTCATTTCAAGCACAAGATATTCTGGCTCTGGATGAGCATATTCGGCAACTCCTCTCCACATGGGCACAGGTTCAGAATGCCTTATGAAGGTCCTCAGAGTGCTATCAGAAACATGCAGACCACAGGAGGTGTCCTGCTCCTGTCTTTCAAGTTGGGGATAGAGCCTGGCTGGCCTCCAGAAACTTGCACATACAAGTACCTTGTAATAAGATGGCTCCACGTTTCATAGGACCTTTCCGGGTGCTTCGCAGAATAAACCCTGTGTCTTATGCCTTAGACCTTCCTAGGAACATGCGCATTCACAAGGTTTTTCATGTCTCACTCCTGAAGCCTTTGGTTTGTAACCGCTACTCATCCGCTCCTGCAGTTCCAGGTCCAGTGTGCATTCAGAACCAGGAGGAGTATGAGATTCAAAGCATTTTGGACTCCCGCATAGTCCGAGGGCGCATCCAATATTTTGTCCATTGGAAAGGTTATGGTCCAGAGGAGCGTTCCTGGGTGAATCAGTTTGATATTCACGCTCCTGTATTGCTGCAGAGATTCCATGCAAAATTTCCCAATAAGGAGTGGTCTCCTCCGCGGGAGGGAGATAGTTGAGAGGGGGATACTATCACAGTGCCCGTGATTGCCTCCAGTGTTACTCTACTGTAACAGCGACCTTGCTACTTCCTGGCTGTCGCTCAGTGCAAGTCGTTGTTCTTATAGGTTACTGGTAATTGCTGTCATGTCTCCGCCCACCTACTAGGCCTTAAATGCCTCAGCATTTCCAATACCCAGTGCCCTTTTGTGGTGTACCTGAGCCTTGTGCTGTGTTGGTCCAATTACTGATTCCTGTGTATTACTGCTGGCTTAGTCTGACTACCCTATCCGTCTCTGACTCCTGGCTTTGTCTGACTATCCATTCCGGCTCTGACTCCTGGCTTTGTTTGACTACCCGATCCGACTCTGACTCCTGCCTTCGTCTGACTACCCGTTCCAGCTCTGAACCATGGCTTAATCTGACTACCTGATCCAGCTTTAACTCCTGGCTTCATATGACTACCTCCTCCTCTGTTGCGATCCCGGCTTTGGTTTACTGCCAGCCTCGGCTACCCAGCCCCGGCGATCATTCACCCACGGCTTCCTGGGCCTACTGTTACTGCCGCGCTTGCTACCCCTGTAACAGTGCTTGCTCAGTCAGTCCGTGTCACTGACCTTCTGCGGCCTATGGTGCGGGTGGCTTGTTGCCTCGCCTAGCATTCTAGGTGCAGTTTACCTTTGCCTCTTGCTATACCCTAGCATTAGGGTATAGTTGCGCTATTGTTAACCTGCCTAGTGATGGGTTGAGGAAGTGCCGTGCACTGTCCTCATACCTTGTCTTGGGAAGGTTGTGGAGGGCCAGTAGGTAAACGCTATGAGTTTACACCTGCCTAGTGAAAGGTTGAGGAAGTGCTGCACACTGTCCTCACACCTGGATTCGTGAAGGTGGTGGAGTTATAGTCTCTATTTGGTGGTGCTCCAGCTTTCTGGAGTTTTTCGCTCCTGTTGCCTTTGGGTTTACCCTAGCGTTAACGTACAAACATGGTACCATCTCACACCTGCCTAGTGAAGGGTGAAGGAAGTGTTGTGCCCTGTCCTTACCTTGTCTCATGAAAGTGGAGAGGTACATTGCTGCTGCTATTATAGTTCAATAAAATCTATTTTATTTTCTCTGTACTTGTCAGTGTCTTTAATTCTCAAGTCACTCCATGTCAGGAGGCAGGGGTTGCAGATCTTGTAGTAAGTTTGGTATTACGGCATTTGAGAGTGAGCTATCTAGTGATGTCATTATGTGGAAATGGGGATTGATCTACTATTACGACTATTACTTTTTGAAAATTATAGTGTGTTTCTTTAATGGGAGGAGTTAGGGGTCCTTGAGTCCTTCAAGAAAAATCATGACTGGCTCCATATATATGATATCTATTACAAATTAAAGATAACTGCTGGAGAACCATTTTACATGGAATTTATTCATAGGGGGTTATGCACTAAGGTGTGATAAAGAGTAAAGAGGTGGTAACAAGGAGATAACTTCTCCAGTGATATTAATTGTCTAGTACATATGTTATTCTGTAGAGCCTGTGCACTAAGATCTCCAAAGTTGGAAATCTTAGTGCATTGGCTCCATAGGATAACATAGGAACTGGAGACGTGATATCACTGGAGAAGTAATCTCTGTTTTATTGCCTCTTTAGTCTTTATCATACCTTAGTACATCTCTCCCCTAGTGTTCATCAGGATTTTCTGCATAGATTAAGACAAGGGAGAAGGGATGGGCGAAAAGTGAGAAAAATTTCCTGCATGACTTTCCGCGAAAAACTGACAATTTTTCTTTTTTCAAAAAAAGTTTTCTCCTTTTCTCCAATGCAAAATTTTCATCCTTTTCACCTATTCCAGCAAATTTTTTGCCTATTCCAACACATTATTCTCCTATCCTAACACATTTTTCTGTTCCAACATATTTTTCTCCTATGTTTAATATGGTGCAATATTTCCCAGCACAATATTATTTCTTCAGAGGGATGTAGTGGAGAAATAAGTAGCTGGAAGTCAAAGTTGTGAGTCCTACAGCAACATATACCTTGAAAAATGTGGTACCATGCAGGGTGCATTTGTCCTTTGCCCACAACACTTACTTCCTGCTTAAGTGACACTGGCACATATTCATGATGATGTCAAGTGATTACAAAAAAATAAAGAACAACCTACAATGTGGCAGATGTGTATGGTAGTGGTGGTGGGGGACTGGCGTGGTGTGATTGGTGGGACCTTGACAACCTGCATCCACCCCAAGAGAATAGGTATCATCATCATTTATTGCACATGCTGAGGTAACCATTGCTGCAGTCAGTTTTTGTACTAACACTTTACTCCCACGTCCCTGTACTGCTCCACCTTTCTCCCACCCGCTTGTGCATTTGCTAGACATTGCTCAACTACTGTGTGTGTTTCAGCTCTCTGCAGTACACAACTGATGGACTGTGATGTCTTGCCTTGGCCCTCAACAAAATGCTCAATGTTGCCTACTGTCTATCAAGTCCGCCTCAGTCAAAGAGCTCCCAGTCAGCTGTCTAATATATTTATTTGTTTAATTATTTATGGGGGGGTTAAGTTGTCCACTCTATCTTATCACAGTTAGTCCAAAAAATATATAACTAAAAAACAAAATCAACAACTTCTTTTCCCAGACTTCCCCAGGACAGAGATAATAAAAGTAAAATTGGCAAGCAATTTTGACCCCATCTGCCTGTGTCTTGCCAGTCAGTCACACCAAATTTTGGGGTATTTTGGTTTAACCTCCTTCCTCTCTTCTTCTACCTCAGAGCAACCCCAGACTCCCCTAATACAGAGAACAAATGTCCTACCTAAATGACTCCCTAAACTAAGCTTCAATTTCCATTTTTTTTTGCCTTCTCTAGCTCAAAAACATACTGCTCTCTCCTCTCACAAACATGGAATGGCATGCTGGGAAAGCCTGACACCCTTGTATATGGCTGTAGAAAATGTTTGTGTGGTGGAGAAAAATTTTTCTACCCATTGATTTCAATGCAATGAGCAAGGAGAAAAAAAGCAGGATACGAGGAAAACCGTCACTTTTTGCAGGAAATTTTTCCCCAAGCGCAAAGTAAAATTTTTTTTTGCTGATTTCAGTTTAAGGCGAAGATTTTCACCCATCACTACAAGTGAGGGGTTATAATTAGAAAGTGTTAATGGTACTTTAAATATCTTTGTTCAGCTCTGTGTAAATTAGCAATCAGAACAAAGACAACATCAGGAACCACTCCCATGGGAAATTCACCTAAAATGATTATCACCCTTCAAGGCCACACTGGTTTCTTCCTGAGATCATGGTGATATAAACAGATATAATGTATTGTTAGCAGGACAAAGTCCACACAAATATGCACTGATAAATTCTATTGTATTGCAAGCAGGATATGCAGGGTTGTCTGATACTGTTAGGGAGAGGTGGGATGAGACTAAGCAAATACTTGTATTTGCAAAGTGTTAATTTTATAATGGTTAGTTGAATTTGTTAACAAAAAGTCTAAAATCAGTAAAAACTAAATATTGCTGTTATTAGTTTTTTCCTTTTTAGATTAGACATATAACCTCACCCATTAATAACCAGATGGGTGTGCTACATGTTGCACTGGGTTAAAGGCAATTATACATTTTAGTTAGTTTATTTATATGGGAAGAGCCAAGGGCTGCACCAGATTGGCTCCTGACAGACATCCGGTGAGTCAGAAAACTGCCTATCTAAGCTGGAATGCAGCTCAGCTACAAACTTAGAGGAATGCATGAGTACCTGCACTAGACCATCTGGGTCTGGTTCTAAAGTCCAAAGCAGATGGTTTATGACAGTGGTGGGTAACGTGAGACCTTCCTCATGCTACTCGACTGTAGTTCCCATTATTTCCTGCCTGTCATTAGTTTGGTAGCAGCTGGAGAAACCCATGCTGACCATTCCTGGCCTATGGTTACTGCATTGCAACAGACTAGAGACTGAACTGTGAGACTTCATTCTCGCAATTCAGTCTCTTCCTGCAAGATCAACAAGGGTGCTCAGAGGATCTCTTTTCAGACCCCTGTTATACTTTGTAGCATTCATCTGCCAGGGTCCACAATGCTTCTCCACCTTTATCAGCTGCCATGCTCTCAGATGATAAGCCCTGCCAAGTGATATTTGCCCTTTAATCCAGTCAACAACCTTCTAACTGTTGTATGACTGGAATTCCATCATCCTCAAACAACCATTGGACGGCCGAGGGTGATGGAAATTGTAGTTCAACAACAGCTGGATGACCTCAGGTTGATTAGCACAGACTTAACTCTTTGAATGTCGGATGGGTGTGCAAAACAATTAAAAACAATGTGCAGGGCTTTCCCCTGCCTTTCAAAGGGGTTAAACCAAGAATGGCCAACCTATGACTCTCAAGTTTCCTTGTACTACAGCTTCTATAATCCCTAAAAAGCTGAGTATTCTGGGATACAGCACCCAACAACAGCTGGGGGGCCACAGTTGCCCCCCCCCTTTTGATTTATGCTGTAAGCACCATTTTTCAGCCCATTATATTTTATAGGTGGATGACAGCAACTTCCAATAACTCTCACTAATTCACAGTGCTGCTACTTTATCTACTCTACATCTATAGAATACAAAGGGTTAATCTGACATAAACCATAACCATTTATTGCCAAAGACGTTTCCAGTGCATTGTGTTCCAATGTGTTGGATACTTCTCTCTGACACTCAAAGGGTTAAATGACTACTTATTTAATCTGGTCTTATATGAAAAAGCATGTAGTAATATTTAGATAACGGTTTCCTTACTGCTTTGCACTGCGTTGTGTACCGCTCTGGTACTCAAAGGGTTAAGGATATGCAGGGCTTTCTTTTTGTTGGCACATTAATATATAACCAATCATTTAATCTGATAATAATAAATAATTTTTATAGGTTTTCCTGTGATCAATTAGTTCATTTTTAATAGGGACTGGATAAAAGGTATGAACCGCACACAAATGACCCTTTTTAGAGGGGTCCTGTCACTCTAAGATGAAAATCCCTCTGCCCCACTTTCCCAGCTTGGTGTCCCGCTGTATAGGAAATCATACTGTGTGGTATGTATGTAAGTGCATCACATTGCTCCACAGCAATAACACACACTAATGTTTGCTTAAACTTCAGTATACGTGTTTATAAACTCTTCTTTATAAATAAAATACTTTGCTCTTGCTAAATTATTTATTCAGCTGCACAAAGAGGTGGCAATAGGTCTTAAAGTGACCATTCAAGCTCTATCCACAGTCCTGGCCCCAGCACCACCATATACAAAAAAATGCCCCCTCTTTGTCCATCTGCAGAGTTGGGAACACTGTACTTTGCCTCTCTCTTCCTCCCGATCGCAGTAAGAAAAAGGTAGGCAGAGAACAGCGACAAAGGCAATGCTCACATTCACTGCCTTTGTCATGTGGGTCCACTGACACGTGATCACTGTAGCAGTGACCACATGTGAAGAGCCCCCAGAAAAAAGTTGGAACTGATTTCTCCAGTCATGGAGCAGTCAGTTACAGCTTCCCCACAATGATCACAGCGTGCCCTGAGGCACACTGTGATCATTAACCCTTGATGTGCCAGGACCATCATCTATCCTTAAAGGATGGATTCCTGTGATGGGTGAAATGCTTGGCAGTGCCCTCAGATCATAGATTGCAGATCATGGAGACTCGGTGCTCATGGGAGATTTTCTCTGTAAGCCCATTTATGGCAGATTCACAGACACATGGTTTCTAAGAGCTGAGTGCAGTGCTGATATCATCCAGCCTTGCAGATCTCTGTGAGAATTTTCTAAGTTATAGGAACTTGGTTCTTACACTTCTGAGGGCATTGCCATGCATTTTAAAGGGTATTTTAACAACCCTTTACTGACCCTTTAAATCCTGCCCTTTGTAAGGTCCTTGAGGACAAGTCTGGATATCTTTGCTTTAAATTCTTGGCAGCAAGATTTTTTTCCAACATATTGAACTCCAGCATAAGTGGGGTTAAGTATGGTTTGTACATGACTAACAGTGTGAACATAAGGTAATATACACAATTGTCTTTGGTCGAAATATCATTAACTGAAACTGGAATAAACAGGAAATTACCTAGTTTTACAAGATGTTTCCAGTGCAGGTTGAAGTTGAAGTATACCCTAAGACTGTCTAATAATTTGTTTAACAGATTAATTTACCTAGGTAGTTGTCCTTTATTCAGTTGCCAGGTATATTTATTTATTGAGGAGGCTGATGGAGCCACTGTCAGATCTGTCACATGAAAGTTACTGGAGGATTTGCACATTAGCACCAGACAGTTCTTTTGGCTGGTGCTCACATACATCTGCCATCAGACATGCCCCTCCCATGTCAAGATAGTTGGTGGAAAGCAGGAGATGGTGAGTGAAAGAACATGGGAAGATCTATCACAGACAGGATAATCAAATGGACAACTGATCAGTACAACCATGCATATACATTTCTTACCAACAAGGGCAAATGGGGATTTCCACAGAGGGTTCCAAAAAATTTGAAATAAGCATTGCATAACAATACCTAGGGGTCTGTATAATAGAGCTGAGCTATCCCAGAGCAGCATAAACTGTCATGATTTCTCTAAAATGATAGTAATAATGGAAATTCAAACCATTTAATTCTGTAGATATTTACAAAATAAATTAATTGTGCCATTTCTGATCTCCCAAACCTTTATGGTTTGGGAGATATCAGAGCCGGATCATCCATTATGGCAACCTAGGCTACTGCCTAGGGCCCAGGCAAAATGAGGGGCCCTGCCTCCAGTTGAGTGGTCACAGACAGAGGCCCTTCTTTTGCTGCCACTAACATCTTGTGTCATACGCCCTTTTTGTTGAAAGAGACAAGCATTATCCAGTTGCTGCCACTTCCATTAGAGCCAAAATGCTGGTACCAGCTAGCAGCCTTCTGTGTCAGAAGCACCAGATCAAGGCATGTGGGGCCCCAAATTGGTACCTTGCCTAGGGCCCCATGGAGCCTTAATCCGCCTCTGGGAGATATAAGTCTGCAAAGTTCCCCCTTCCCTCCCCTTGTGCTGACCTCAGCTTTAAAACTTACAGATGGAGATCGCAGTCAATAGACAGTCCTGCGGCTCTTCAGCAGAGCCGTGATTGCGGTAGTTACATAGAAATACTTCATTTGAACCGTCTACAGCATGTGCCTGGTTTGCAAGCACAAGTTGTAGACCGTTCAAAACTAAGCATTTCTTTGTAACTACAGCGATCATGACTCTGCTGAAGAGCCGCAGGATGGTCTATGGACTGCGATCTCTGTCTGTAAGTTGACGTCACCACAAGGGGAGGAAAGGGGGAACTTTGCAGACTTATATATCCCAAATCATAAAGGTTTGGGAGATCGGAAATGGCGCAATTAGTTTATTTTGTAAATATCTACAGAATTAAATGGTTTGAATTACAAGTATTACTATCACTTTAATACAACTCTGTGACTCTGGCTCTTTTGCTCTCTCCCTGCGTATATGATTTGAGAATGCACAGAGAAGCACATTATCTTGCCTAGAGTGAAATACATTTTTAACCCCTCAATGACCACGTGACATGCTATGACCTCCAGGAGTGCTGTAAACAAAAATTGGGTCTAAAATTGACCGTTCCAAGACTGGAGCAGTCTCTCTCACACCACAACGAGGCACTTCGGTACTAGTAACAGATCACATGTACCAGTGCGTCGGAAAGGATCAAATCGGTCCTTAAGGGAAGGTAACTTCCCTGGAACGCTGGTCCTTAAAGGGTTAAAATTTGTATGTCCTGGATAAACTTGTGCACATTATGTATAAACTGGAGCAATTTGGGGGCAAACCTTCTGCACTGTAGGAAAAGTATAAAAGTTCCCAAAATCCCATTAATTGAAATTGACTTTTTAACCCCTTAGAATTCTACAGATGTCTCCAACACATTGTGAAGTAATGCATTGGAGATCTCTCTAGCGTTCAAGTTATTACAAAAAACCTGTTAAAAACAATGAGAATGTTTATTTTTCCTCTGTGATGCAGTTCATTTTCCACAGAATAGTTCCACTACTAGACCTTTACACATTAGATAAGGCAACCATGAAGTATCAAGGAGGGAACGGAATGGGAGTGTCCAAATTATGTGTTTTGCATCATAATGTGGGTGTGGCTTAATCCAAGTCAGATTAGGAGGTGGAAAGATGGGGTATGCTCTGAAATTGGCAGGGAAGTGGGCAGAACAGGCATGGGAGTGGGGAGAACTGGGCTGAGAGTAAGCAGGTTGCCAAGGAATTTACTAAGCTGGAAAATCAGCCTCTGTCTCCTGATACCTGGTACTTACATCTCGAAACTGCAGTCTCTGGGGTAGATTCAGAGAGTCCCTAGGTATGAACCAAATGGTTTGGATTTGTATCTGCCTTATGCACACCAACTGCACTTATAGGGGCACATAACAATTCCTAAACTCCCTTCCATTTAAATGTGACTTTAAATCCCTCAAAGGTCTCTGAAGTCTCCATTGAAGACCTCCTTCGAATTTAAGGGATTGAGAACATTATTTAAACCAATGAGAATGTTTATTTGACTCCTATGGTGCAGTTGGTTTGCCTCCGAATTGCTCCTCTTTACTTTGTACGTACTGCTTGAAGGGCTTGTTTTGAAAAGAAAATTCAGGAATCCTGGTGCAAACCAACTACCCCATAGGAATACCTGGGAACTCTCCGGATTTGCCGCAGAGACTCCAGTTTTGATACTGCTTTACAGGGTCTCTGGGACAGAGGCCGATTCCTCCGGATGTGGGGAGTTTACATTGAAACTCTGCCCACTTCTGCTCTTTCCCGGTGTGTTCCACCTTCCCCAGCCTTCTTTGAATAGCTTTGTCACACTTTTGAGCCCTGTCCCCCGACTTGCGCGAAGCCCCGCCCATTTTTTACAAGATTTGCATAATTTTTCACACCCTCCTCTGCTGCACCAGAGGACTCCCCTATGGGAGTAAACAATTGAAAGTTCACAGGTATGTCCATAGGGGAGATATATCCAGTTCCCAAATTTCAATGATTTTAATGAGTTTTTTTTAACTCCTTGAATTCTAGAGAGGTCTCTAATGCATTGAGACCTCTCTAGCTTTCAAGGGGTTAATATAATCATTCAAATCAATGAGGATGTTTGAATTTCCCCTATTGTAACATTGGTTTGCCTCAGAATTCCTGTACTATTCTTTTCAAAACATGGCTCTAAGAATTATATATATAACGTGTAAATCATGGGAATATGCTTAAATATTATTACTTCAATCCCTCCAGAAGAATTATAAAAAAAGAAAAGGGATTTTTTAACCCTTTGAGTGCCAGAGGTGTATGCAATGCATTGCTTTGCAATGTGTTGCATACCCCTCTGGCACTCAAAGGGTTAAGAGGTTTTATTTGTTTGTTTGTTTAGGACAAGTTCTGCCCCTGGATTTGGAGCTGGATGACTTTGATCTCTAACCCTAGCATATTACCCATAATGCTTAGTTCTTGAGTCCCTTGCCATGCAGTCACTAGGTCCTGGCGAGCAGATAAGAGGAAAATATCCAGGAGAGTTGTTCATTCTCCGTGTCCTTTTGGCTGCTTCCTGACCATATCAATGCATCCCCTGTTCTCTCTTTAGGCCTCTCTGTGGGACTTTTGTCTCTACTGAGGATGGGGAGGGGTGAGGAATTGAGCTTGGCACTTGAGCAGTGTAAGGTCCCCTTATTGTTTTGTGTACTTCCTCTCGCCTCATACCCCAGCTGATTAACACAGTGAGTGCCTGAGAGTCGTGCATCACAAAGCAGAACCATGACTTGCACACCTCACTGGCACCAAAAGGATTGGCATAAAGCTCCACCAACACTGGATGCTTCAAAGTCATACCAGAAGCATTGTTATCAGTGAACAGGGCCAAGGGCTTAGAAACCTGTTTCTGGATTTCATAGAGTCTCATTAGAGAATAAAAACAATGGGGCGCATTTATCAACAAAACCCCTATTTTGAAAGTGCTGAACCATAAAAAACTTTTTTATTCTGTAATAACTTGAATTAGACATCTCTCAGCAGTGGATCTACCCTTCTTGTATTCATTAGGAAAAGTCAAATATAATAAAAATAAAAAATAAGTGCATTTTTTCCAGTAGATATTTATTGAAGATTTTAATAGAAGAAGAAACAGCATTCAACATTCAACAAATCTGAATAGAGCAAATGCAGAATCGTATGGCAGCACATATTGACTTTGTTGCTTCATGACTGATCATTAGTGCTCAGTATCATACTCCTTTCAGTCTCGCTGGTTAGTGGTGGGAATGTTCTAATCAGCCAGTGCAATGAATTGTTTTACTTTTGGGACGTTGGCTTGTGCTAGCACATCAAGGTTTGTATGAGAGAGTATGATCGTTTAGTGCATAATGATGCACACACTCCGATATTGTTAAGACTTTAACCTACTGAATGCCAAAGGGGTATGTAATGCATTGCCAAGCAATGATTTGCACACCCCTCTGTTAAATGTTAATGAAAGCAAGTCCTGAACACCTCCCCCTTAGGATGCATAGGGAAACTGAGTAATTTTTCACACATTTTTTCTGCATCTTATTTGTACATTGCAAGAAACAATATGCAGATTAATGAAATTCCCCAAAACTTCCATACACTTCCACACTGCCTGTGCAAGCAGCAAAAAGAGGGTAAGTTCCAGCATAGCTGCCTTATTACATAAGCATTAGGCAAGTGCAGCGCACAATTACTGCCTCCAGTGTCTTTGCTAGAACAGATTCATGGGGGATTGAGCACTAAGGAGTGATAAAGAGGTGATAAAGTGAAGAAGAAGTATCCAGTGATAACACTTCTCCAAATCCTGGGGGTTATGCACTAAGCTGTGATAAAGAGGTAATAACAAAGCGATAACTTGTCCAATGATATCACTTCTCCAGTTCCTATGTTATCCTATGGAACTAATGCACTAAGATTTCTCCATCTTTGGAGATCTTAGTGCATAGGCTCTGTACAATAATATAGGAACTGGAGAAGTGATATTACTGGTGAAGTCATATCCACTATATCACACCTAAGTGCATAATCCCCATATGTTTTTTTTATGGAGCCTGCACACTAAGCTCTCTCCCACTTGAAAATTCTTAGTGCATAAACTGCAGAGAATAACGTAGGATTTGGAGAAGTGATCTCAATGGAGAAGTCATCTCCGCTTTATCACCTCTTTATCACACCTTAGTGCATCTCCCCCATATTATCGCATTCTTCTAGTAACTTGTCACCTTCTGCTCCATCATTCAGGCTAATTTCTTAATTACTAGATTATACTGATTTCTGTTTGATAAATACACAAGAAGAAGAAAAAGAGCCATTTTACAGCTGTATGTAAGCGTTTGGGCACCCCTGGCCAAATGACATGTTTTGTTGACTTTCTAAGTGAAAATAATATAAAATGTAAAGGCCATGACAACATTATAGCTGTGTTCTCCCACAAAATGCAGCTCAGCACAGTAGGGACCTTTGAATCACCAGCAGTCGGTGAACATGGAAATACTGTATATTTATTTGTATAATAAATTATACTTTATTTCACAGTGTGTTGAAGGCATCTCTAGCATCCAGAGGGCTAAAATTACCTTCATTGCTCTTGTCATCCTCACTCAGTACATAAACTGGGCAATTCAAAACAATTTCAGTTACACCTTTGAATACCAGAGGGGTACGCAACACATTGCAAAGCAATGTACAGCACACCACGCTGGTATTCAAAGGGTTAAAACAATAAGGCTGATGTAAACTAACTGCAATATGGGGGACAGTTCCCATTGATTCAAATAAAGGTTTTAACCCCTTCTGCTAGAGAGGTCGCTGCTCTTTCTAGCATCCAAGGGAAAATAATCCCATTTAAATCAGTGGTACTTAGGAAATGGTCCCCTATGATGGTTTGCCAGTAAAATTGTTCCAGTTCTTATTACATTAAAATAATGGGGATCTATTTAGTAGATTTGAACTAAGACAGCTGTTGGTGCAGGTTATTTAATAAAATCCATTAGAGCCGGTGCGTATAACCTCCCCCATATATACTATTTGCCGAGATTTAATATAAAGACGCAGGGAAATTCTCTCCATGAATCATCTCCCATCATACCTGTATAGTGGCTGCTTCCTACTCCTGTAGCCAAACACTAGGGGTTATAAAGTGGTGATAAAGTGGAGATGACCTCTCCTCCTGTTCCTATGTTATTCTACAGAGTCTGTGCATTAAAGGGGAACTTTCACCCCGCAATAACTAAATCTCCCCTTACTGCTCACCTGGCGACTAGCTGCTTAGTAGCGCTAGTCGCCAGAAATCTTACCCCGTTCTCAAGATTTCGGCGTTTTAAAAGAGCAGGAAGCACGGACGTCTCTTCACAGTGACGTCCGTGCGCCTGCGCTGTCAGTCCCTTGTCAGTCCCTTGTGCACCGTACGGTGCACAATGGACTGACAAGGGACTGACAGCGCAGGTGCACGGACGTCACTGTGAAGAGACGTCCGTGCTTCCTGATCCTTTAAAACGCCGAAATCTTGAGAACGGGGTAAGATTTCTGGCGACTAGCGCTACTAAGCAGCTAGTCGCCAGGTGAGCAGTAAGGGGAGATTTAGTTATTGCGGGGTGAAAGTTCCCCTTTAACATCTCCAAAGTTGCAGAAATTTTAGTGCATTGGCTCCACAGAATAAAATAGGTCTTGGGAAAGCATACCTCCCAACATTTCAAATTGACGAAGAGGGACAATTGTGTTTCAGGGGGTGTTGCTGGGGGCCTTGCCTGTGGGTGGAGCATTACCGAGATTTTTTATGCTATTTTTACGACCTATTGATACCATCATGTGTAACCTAATACATGATTTAGATCAATAAAGTCTTTTATTTACACAGACTAATGTATAAATACACATATACTGATGTTTAAAACAAACAAGGATGTGAGTTTTATTGCTGTAGAACAATGTGATACATGTATATATACACCACACAGTCTGATCTCCTAAAAAGAGGGACATCGGGGTGGGAAAGAGGGACAGAGGAATTTGAGTCTAAAAGAGGGACTGTCCCTCCTAAAGAGGGACACTTGGGAGGTATGGGAAAGTGATATCACTGGAGAAGTCATCTCCGCTTTATCTCCTCTTTATCACGCCTTAGTGCCTTTCCCCCACCATGTCTTACACCTGGGCCTCAGTGTTTGGATGCACTATACAGGTCTAATGCGACAAGACAAATGGAGAGTGTCTCCCTGCATCTTCATTTGAAATCTCCACAAGCATTTGTATGGGGGAGGTTAAACTATCTTGGAGTTTATTCACTAAGGTGTGATAAAGAGGTGATAAGATGAAGATGGCTTCTCCAGTGATATCACGTCTCCAATTTCTATGTTATTCTATGGAGCCAATGCACTAAGGTCTCTTCCATTTGAGAAATCTTATTACATTGGCTCCAGAGAATAACATAGGAACTGGAGAAGTGATCTCTCTAGAGAAGTCATCTGCACTTTATCACCTCTTTATCACACTTTATCTCCTCTCCTGTTGTATGGGATTTTATTAGATAAAGTGTAACATCAATTTGAGATGAGCTGTCATAGTGCAAATCCATTGAATGGGCTCCATTGTATTAGAGATGACTCCAAAGGGTTAACCCTTCATGTGCCAGAAGGGTGCATAACATATTGCTCTACAATGCATTACCCATCTGGCACTCAAAGTGTTAAAGAATATGCAGTATTCATTTTTTTTTTACTGTGAGTTAATATACAGGACATCTGAGAATCCAAGTGATTAACCTCCTCTCCTCTCTTCTCATAAAAGATACTCAGCTGCCATGGAGACCTTTTTCTCCCACAGAGCAGATAAAAGGATCATTTGGACCTTGTGATCCCTTGTACCAACCAGGGAGGGAATTCTCCACAGGAGCTTTGTTTCAAAATAACAAACTCTGGCTCTGAACCTTTGTGTTTGGCTTGTGTTTGATAAGCACCCCCATAAGGCCTCATTCTGGATGTTATGCAATGATGACCCAAATTATTGCAAAACGCCAAATACCCTGACAGTGCTTAACACTTTGAGAGCCAGAGAGGTATGGGATACCTCTCTGCATACTTGGGAACTTCCATTTGAGGGCTACCCAGAGGGGAGTCCTCTATTCAGCAGGGGGTGACAAAATTACGCTAATCGCGTCAAAAAGGGGCAGGGCTTGATGTGAGAGTGGGGGGCCAGGGCTTAAAGGTGTCACACAGAAGGCTGGGGATGGAGGAACAGTGGGAGAAAAAAGCAGATGTGGCAGAGTTTCAAAAGAAGCTCCCCACATCCAGAGGAATCAGCCTCTGCCCCGGAGACCCGGTAAAGCTTTGTTATAACCGGAGTCTCCGGGGCAAATCCGGAGAGTTCCCAGGTATGCCTCTCTGGTACTCAAAGGATTAAAGTGGACTTATCACTTTAGGATGAGTTTAGTTACTATTAAAAACATAACAATTAAAAACAGCCTATATTCATGCCTGGGACTCTCTTGATCTGCCCTGGAGACTCCGGATTTGGCAGCTGATTACTAGGTCTCCTGGGACAGGCACTGATTCTCCTGTGGAGGGGAGTTTCATAAAAAACTCTGCCCACTTCTGCTCCTTTCCAGCCTGTTCCTCCCATTCCCCACCCCCTTCTCTTCCTTCCTCACTTAGTTCCTCCTAATTCCTGTCCAATTTTGTGACACATCCACTAAGCCCCAACCCACTCTTGAGTAAGCCCCACCCCCTTTGAAGCATAGTGCATCATTTATATCCCCCAGTGGCACCACAGAAGTCCCCTTTGGGGATTCCAGAATACAAAGTTCCCAGGTATGCCTATATGTTGTAGTAGCCATTTGTTTGTAATGTAAATAACTCTTGAGTAATGAACCTTTATTTGTTGGTGGCACGGTGCAGCACTTCATGCTAATTAGTTTATGTAATGGGAAGGGTTGTAAGTACAGGAAGTGCAGAGAGTACAGTTGTAATGGAGCCCGGCATCCATCATAGCCATTGGCTCTGCACTGTCATGTGACCCCTTGAAATCAGACCAGTTTCCTACCTTGACTGACATCAATACATACGGTCCCTGCCTATCCTATATAATAATTTGCTAAAACGTGTGTAACGCTGCAACATGCGCAGTAGACACTGCTGCACTCGTGCGCAGCAGAGACTGCCCGCGCTGCGGCTGATACAGAGCTGGGCGCTCTGAAGGAGCGGCCGTGGCGCGGGCAGTCTCTACTGCGCCTGACTGCCCCGCGACCGTGTGCCAGTGAGACTGTGGCCCGTGTAACGGGCTGTTCAACTAGTCAGTAATATAAGAATAGTGTCATTAAGCCCTTCCTTTTTCTTTATAAACCATTTGAGCACCAAGGAGGTAGGCACTAAAGTGGATAATTTTTTACATGTGAGTAATAAATCATAATACAACAGAAATCTGGATCAGCAAAGTCCTTTGGCATTCCAGCACTGGTGCAATGCACCTCTGGTCTGTGTTAGCTCGTGATTCAAGTTTCTTCTAGGATATTACAGTTGGTCTGTGTCAGTGCACATTATTCAGACTTGCTCCAGACCATATGCGAGGTGCCTCCAATTTTGACCCAGGGCCTGGTAGATTCTAGTTACTTCTTCAATCCCTCCAACATTTCAATGGCCAAAGAAGGACACTATTGTTTTAGCTGATGATGCTGGGGGTGTGCTTCTTTGTGTAAGTGAATAAATGATTTAGACCAACGTATCTTATTTACCCATACTAATTTATAAACATATATACAGATGTTTATACAGATATTAATGTGAGTTTTATTGTTGTGGAACAACACACAGTCTGTTCTCCTAAACAGAGGGATACCAGGGTGGGTAAGAGGGATTTGAGTTTCAGAGAGGGACACTTGGGAGGTATGGTTGGTATGGTCTTTATGAATCTAGACAGAGTACACACTCATTGGGGGCATTTCAAATAGCACTGTGAGCAATATGTTTTTCCTGGAACATCATTAATTAGCATAATGTGCCACCAAAACATAAAGGTTAATTTCTCATAAGTGGTTTATTTCATAGACAAATGCGTAGTATAACAGATAGGTACAGTTTAATTCTCTGTAAAATAAAGTTGTCTTGAGATAACAGGATTAGCTAAAGCAATTTTCCTATGTACTTCCTGATCAGAACAATATGACACAACACTGAGGGGCCATTTCTGCTTTATGACTTTGTTATCATACCTTAGTGCATAACCCCCAAGAAAAAGAAACAGCATATTGAATATTATATTTCTTAAAGGGATAGTAATACTTGCAAATTACTAATCCCCATATTGTAGCTTTGTTAAAAAGAAACTTATTGCCCCCAGTGTCATCTCTCAAACCCTTATGGTTTGAGAGATGATAGCGCTCAAAGTTCCCCCCTCCCCTTTCCCTGACTGAACGCTGAATGCTGACTGCAGGGATATCCAGTATTATGTGCATCAGGCGGCTCTGCAGCATTGCCGAAATCGCGTTTATAAAAAAGCAATCTTTCACTAAAATGGTCTTCTACGTGTGCTTGCAAACCAAGCACACATAGAAGACCGTTTCAGTGAAAGAATTCTTTTTTATAAACGCGATTTCGGCAATGCTGCAGAGCTGCCTGATGCACATAAGACTGTCATACAACAGCTTCCCCTGCAGTCAGAGTTCAGCGTTCAGTCAGGGAAGGGGGAGGGAGGGGGAACTTTGAGCGCTATCATCTCTCAAACCATAAGGGTTTGAGAGATGACACTGGGGGCAATAAGTTTCTTTTTAACAAAGCTACAATATGGGGATTAGTAATTTGCAAGTATTACTATCCCTTTAAGAAATGAAATATTCAATATGCTGTTTCTTTTCCTTGGGGGTTATGCACTAAGGTATGATAAAGTCATAAAGCAGAAATGGCCCCCCAGTGTTGTGTCATATTGATCTGATCAGGAAGTACATAGGAAAATTGCTTTAGCTAATCCACCTGAGATATAGTACACACAGTGGATATGCACTTAAGTGTGATAAAAAGGTGATAAAGTGGAGATGATGTCTCCAGTGATATCACTTATCCAATTCCCATGTTATTCTAAGGAGCCAATGCACTAAGATTTCTCCAACTCTGGGGATCTTAGTGCATAGATTCCATAGGACAACATAGGAACTGGGGAAGTGATATCAATTGAAACGTCATCTTCCCTTTATCACCTTTTTATCATACCTTAGTGCATAATCCCCACAGTAGCCTAGATCTTTGGCACTATCAAGTTATAGAAACTTGTATAGATCTGTGAATGTAATAACTTTCATTTTAGCATTAGTGCTTTTTAAAATTACAATTTCATATCTCACTGTGGGTTGGCTTCCGTTGCAAGAGAACATGATTGCTGTTGAGGTCTATGGTGCATGTGAAGATAAGATTATAACACCAGTGATGAAGCAATCACTAAAATACACCTTAGCTAATTTCCAGACCTCCTCTTAAATACAGGATATATATAACAATACAGACACAAGCAGGACAGCTTTGGTTCACGTGCAGCCCTGCAGAGTAAAATTTTCATGAGTGCCCTGCATTAAAAGGGGTGGTGTGGTCACCTTAAAGCGATAGTATTGATTCATATAAAGTTTAGCTCAGAAAGCTGAGAATACGTAATAGAAGTGCTGCTGTTCCTATGCGTGAAAACTTGATGGTTACAGTGTAATAATATTTTTGTAATAATTTGATCCCTCCCGCCCCTGATAGCAAATCAGCTCCCCATAGATCTGTAAACTGGACAGATCACAACGAGGGACAATCTTCCTTCGTTCAGTATAAGGAAAACCCTGTCCTACTTGATGAAGGAGGGCAGGTTTTTCCTAATACTGCGTGAAGATTGTCCCTCACTTTTGGATCTGGGACAATATTACTCATGTCAGAGAAAGGAATCAACTTCAAAATATTATTACACTGTAACTAGCAAAAGTTCACACATAGAAGCAACGCACAGCACTTATTTACATGTGCTCAGTGTTCTAAGATGAACATTATATGAAGCAATACCATCCCTTTAAATGTGACCTGCAGTGTCCTGTTGCTTATCTGCATAACCAGATTTTAATTTCAGACATATTTAATAAAGGGATGATAGGTGTCCCTAGTTCCACCCATAGCTATAGTTCCACATGACATGCTCTGTTTGGTAAAGAAAAATATCCTTACCCTAAACATACACGTACAAAAAAAAACCTTTTAACCTTGTAGATGCTATTGAGGGTTCCAATGCATTGTGAAGAAATGCATTAGAGACCCGCTAGCATCCAAGGGGTTAAACACAATTAGTAAATAAAGGAAATATAGGCCCATACTTATAAAAACAAACTGGAAGGAGTTATTCTGGAGTAAACCAGCTGCACCATAGGGAAGAATTAAAAATTCCTAAACTCCCATACACTTGAATAGGGCGTTTTAACCTCTTGAATTTATTTTGTAGGCGTTAAAAAAACATGAAGAATGATATAAGTCTTATCTCTCAAACCTTTATGGTTTATGAGATATTCACAAGCAAAGTTTCCCCTCCCGCCCCTTTTACCTAGTGTAAGCCATCTCTTCTCAGATGTGGAATCCAGTCTATAGACCAGACAGATAACAGAAGGGGACACTCTTTTTCCTATGAAAACAATGAAAGCCCTGCCCCCCTTGACAAGCTTTTCAGGTTTTTCCTTTATCTTAATTGAAGATTGTCCCTCTCTGCAGTCTACCTGGGCACCTCCCTTCTGCTCTAGCTGAACAGTGTGACATCAGTAAAAGGGGAGGGAGGGGGACACTTTGTCATTGAATTACTCTAGAACTACAACTCTGACAGAATTGAAATAGCACTCTCAAAAGTCCAAATACTATGATGATTAATTAGAGCTGCTTTTATTATGAAACATCACTATCCCTTTAAGGTAGTCACATATCCCTTTAAAGGGATAGTAATGTTTCATAATAAAAGCAGCTCTAATTAATCACCATAGTATCTGGGCCTTGGAGAGTGTTATTTCAATTCTGTTAGAGTTGTAGTTCAAGAGTAATTGAATGATAAAGTATCCTCCTCCCGCCCCTTTTACTGATGTAACACTGCCCACCTCATAGCAGTAGGGAGTGTCCAGGTAGATTACAGAGAGGGACAATCTTCAATTAAGATAAGATAAAAAGCTGAAAAACCTGTCAAGGGGGGCAGGGTTTTCATTGTTCTCACAGTACAATATTGACCCTTGATGTGAACTTTCTGGTCTATGGACTGGATTCCATATCTGAGGGGAGGTGGCTTACACTAGGTAAAAGGGGAAGGAGGGGGGAAACTTTATTGTTCAATTACTCTTTAACTACAGCGCTCACAGGATTGAAATAACACTCTCTATGGCTCAATTGCTATGAAGATTAATTGGAGCTGCTGTTTTTGTGAAACATTACTATAACTTTAAATAAGGGGCAGTTAAAAAAAAAGATCACACTACAGGGTTGAACTGATTTCTGTGCAGTCCTGCACAATAAAGTTTTCATTTGTGTTCCGAATTTAAAGCAATATGTGTCATGTTATAATGATAATGCATTGAAGACATCTCTAGCATTTAGGGGGTTGAAAGCCCAATTAAATTTAGCTGGAATTTTCATCTGTCCCCTAGGGTGAAGTTGGTTTACTCCAGAATAACTCCAGTTTGCTTTTATAAATATGGGCCAGTGCAGTCAAACCAAAAAAACAATGTCTGTAAAGTAAAGTTAAATCATGTATTGAGGGTAACGAGTATTATATTGATAGTCATATTACTTGTACTTCCTATGCAGTGCATATATTATGCTGACCCTGTGGGAAATACTGTATAGGGAGGACAGTAAGAAGAATAATGGAATGTTTTGGGGAACACAAGAAAAAGATTTTAAATGGATAGTAATACTTAAATTGTAAAAAAGATATGTTGTAGGGTTTATCCCCCTGAGTAAAACAAGGGTACTCCCACTGCTGAGAGATATTTTATTAAAAAGTTATAACAGTTCAAACTTGAATTTTCTGGTGCAATATCACAGTGGCCTGAAAATGTATAGTAGCACTGTTGCTACACAATCCTGTGGACAGCTCTGGTCTGTAGACCATAAATCTCCATAGGATGGTGTAGCAACAGCGCCGCTGTAAATTTTCAGGTCACTGTAATACTACACCAAAAAAATTCAAGTTTGAGCTGTTATAATTTTTTAATAAAATATCTCTCAGCAGTGGGAGTAACCTTGTTTTCCCAGGGGAATAAACCCTACTACATATATGTTTTTACATTCTAAGTATTACTATCCCTTTAACCAAACATCTTAACCCCTATGACCATCACACAGTTTTTGCCTTAAATACCGGTGACTATCATAGCATGTCACGTATATTTTACTGACAGTTCTCCTACAGGAGCGCTGTAAGTAAAAATCGGGTCTGAAATTGACCACTCCAAGACTGGAGTGGTCTATCTCAAACCCCAATGAGGTGCACCAGTACGCATAACAGGTCACATGTAATGGCTCGTTGGAAAGGATCTAAGCAGTCCTTAAGGGAAGGTAACTTACCTGGACCACTGGCCCTTACTGGGTTAAACACAGTGGGCTTCATTAATTTAGAGCCAGTAAAACATACATGAGGGTCAAAGTGAGTTCCGGCTGGTACACACTGAATTGTACCGTCAGAATTTAATTTCCCTACCAATATGATCTACAATGAGCGTTGGCTGCCAGAACATGACTTGCGGCCCAAGGTTCATCCTAGTTTTTTTTTCCCACAATGCACACTAAGTAGCATGAATAATGGGAACATCAATGGAAACTAGCTATCCCTCAGTGTTTGACACATTATTAACATACCTGGGAACTTTTAGTTGAGGGCTACCCGGAGGGTAGTCCTCTGTTCAGAAGGGGGTAACAAAATTGACGCTAATCGCGTCAAAAAGGGGCGGGGCTTAACTCAAGTGTTGGGGGGATTTAACCCTTTGAGTGTCACACAGAAGGCTGGGGACGGAGGCACAACGGGAGAAAAAGCAGATGTGGGCAGAGTTTCAATAGAAACTCCCCACATCCGGAGGAATCTGCCTCTGCCCCGGAGACCCGGTAACGCTCTGTCAGAACCGGAGTCTCCGGGGCAAATCCGGAGAGTTCCCAGGTATGATTATTAAACATTGAGAGTGAGCTAACAGCAGTCCCCCTCCTCCACCCTTCCAAACGCTAACCCTATCCCTGGCCCTACAGTACACTTAACATTAACAATAAAGTTTAAAAATAATAGCCCTAACACTATCCCATCACCCATATCCCATAGCTGTAACACTAACCTTGAAGTCTGAGGTCCAGCGGGATCATCTGCACTCTGGTCTTCCTCTTTAATTCATCTTCACTAAGCTTCTTTCTTCTTTTTCTTCTTCTTTACACTTCTTTCTTCTTCTTCTTCTTTAAAGTTTTTTGTGCCCTAGAAAACAAGAGTAATCAATAAATCCAATGTCCCTGTAAAGTCTCTCTGCCGCCGCCAGCAGAACAAAAGAAACAAATTCCCATTTCAGTACCTTTCTGGATGTTGCCAGAGCCAAACTGGGAGAAATTTGTATACAGACTGGCTTTTATATGGCCAGTCTCTGTTAAAATTGTCCCACGTTCCCAATGGCTGGGATGTGAGGTTACTCATGGAACGGTAAGTTTTGTGCCCTGCGTAACCCCACATTCCAGCTATTTGTGCACTGTTCAATTACACATTGGTGGTTATTAACAACTCAACATCTAGGCTTGCTAGGCACTAATTTAACACAAAAACTAAAGTTGTTACTTTTGCTTCCCTAACAGAGGTAATTAAATCGAGCCCAGTATGTCATGACTTATGTCACTTCCTTAAATGTCAGGGTGGTAGTGAGGAAGGTCTTAAGATAACTGAGACTGAATATATACTTGTGAGTAGGAGAGGAGGTGATCTTTGAAAAAAAAAAAATGATACTGACAAGAGTCTAATTGCATATATATATATATATATATATATATATATATATATATATATATATATGTGTGTGTGTGTGTGTGTGTGTGTGTGATGAGAACTATAGCTCCATTTGGTCTAAGTAAGGAAACTGGTTTTTAATATATTATTTATAGGATATTATTGGTATGTGTATTTTTATCAATTCCAATTTCCCTCTGACAGATGCTTGATTTAAAAAGAGATGTACTGAAATTCACTGATATGAATTAGCAGTGTGTATGTGAATGTAAACATTTCAGGTTAGTTGACACGATTATTGATAAACTAGTTTTAAAGCCCGTGTACATGGGCCAACACTGGCGGCACTGCAGTCTTGGGCAGTACTGACTGCCCGAACACGCCGCGGCTGATACGGAGTAGGGTGCTCAAATACAGACCGTAGTCCTCTCTGCGCACCTTCCTGGGACCAGGTAGTTCCAGGAAGGTGCGCAGAGAGGACTCCAGTGTGAATACGGAGCTCCCCACTCTGTATCAGCCGCGGTGCGGGCAGTCTGTACTGTGCATGACTGCAGCGCGCAGCTATCTCTGCTGCGCATGACGGCTTCTGATAAACATCCTTAGTGAATTATAATATAGGATTACAGAAGTTTTCTACATTTTAGAGTCCTATTTTAACCATTTGAGTGCCATAGAGGTATCCAACACTTTGCAACGCAATCCGTTGGATACCTCTCTGGCAATCAAAGGATTAAAGATATTTTAATAGGTTTTTTAGCAGTAATAAAATTGCATTTAAAGTATTTGATAGTTTATTAAATTGCATTAATAAAATAGTTTTAAAAACATCGGAAGGATTTTTATGAGTATTTCAGTGCTGATAGATATAATTTGATTGGTTCTTCAATTACTAATGCAGCTGCATTGAGTATGAAGTGTGCATGTGTAATATTTGTTTACAACCCTTGAGGAAGTGGGAAAGGCTCATGAAACGTGTCAGTTATTGTCAGTCTTCCTTCAAGTGTTGTCCAAGCACACAGAACAACAGAATTGAACGGGAGTCAAGACAAGGCTTGGGACACGGAGGGGATCCTCTTTGGATTGATGTCATTGGAGAGAGCCACTTTGGGGCACTGAGCAGGGGATGTCACTCAGCCAGACTCTGAGTACCCAATCAAAGTCTCTGGAGCTAGAGCATCGGTACAGAGAATCTCCTGAAACTCTGGGAATGGTCTGAGAGTGATTTCCAGACCCAGTTTTAAAAAACTCCTCCCTATAGGTGTGTTTTTTCTTTGCTTTTATATATGATTTAAACAGGATATACTGCACTTACATGTTTTCCTTTTTTCTCTTCTTTATCACTTTAAGATGAATAAATAGATCAGTATCTAAAGCAGCCATCCTAAACCAGGAGTACCTGGTGCTGAGGCATTAGGATTTATCTGACCATGCCCACATCTCAGAACATGAGTGAGGCCAGCACTGCTGATGCTCTCCTCAACATGTGGAGCTCTAGGCCAGTGATTCTCAGTGATAGCCCTCATGGACAACTAATAGGCCATGTATTTAGGATTTCCTGGCTTGTGCACAGGTGAGGTAATTTAATGGGAAGAATATTAATTATTATATTATTAATATTATCATTAACAGAGTCTCTGACTATCTCCCCAATTTTCAACCATGGAAATCCTAAAGACATGTATTATGACAGGTTTGAGAACCACTGCTTTAGGCAGCTGTGTACTCTGCCTAATGGGATATCTTGGGGGTTATGCACTAAGGTGTGATAAAGACATGACAAAGGAGGTAAGTGAATATCACTTCTCCAGTTCCTATGTTATCATATGATATTCTATAGATCCTGTGCACTAAGATCTCCAAAGCTGGAGAAATCTTAGTGCATTGGCTCCATAAAATAACATGGGAATTGAAGAAGTGATACCAGTGGAGAAGTCAACTCTCCTTTGTCACTTCTTTATCATGCATCTCCCCCCTGGTTACTTTGTCTGTCCCACTCTCCAGCTATAGTATTTACAGTCAGGTGTAGTGAAGTGGTTCTAATTCATTATAAAACACAAGTTCAGCATTCTTAGACTCTCAATAGCAATGGTTCTGACTGTCACCGCTTCTAACCTGTTATTTAGGTTCTGCTCCATTACCTTTTAACTTCAATGTTTTGAAAGCCACTTGGGGAGATTTGTTTCATCTGAAGGAAACTTCTAAGTAATTGTATATGTGTATTTATTAACTACAAGTCTGTATGGCTCAAGTCTGAATTCAATTAAAGGTACAGTTCAGTCTGATGTTTAACATTAAGAAGTATAAGACTTTCTCCTGTATAAAATTCTATTGATTTTCTCATTTCCAATCTTGTAATGGAGAACTGACACCTCTTAATAATAACCTCCCTCTTTACCTATCATAAAAAATCCTATTGTCCCCAATTAATTTTGTCCTTGTGCCATTGATCAAAAGATAACATCTTCAATCAGTTCTAGATTACATGTATGTGAAGGCAGACATGACAGTTTATAGCTGGACCACAGGACATCAGTCTTTGCTGACTGCACATACAGGAGTATTCTTAACCCTTTAAGGGGCAGAGAGGTGTGCAATGTGTTGCTTTGCAATGTGTTGTGTGCCCTTCTGTTTCTGGTTAAGTAGGCTAATGCCTGCTTCAGTCTGAAAAAACTACCTCCATAGATATGACATCTAGGACTTATTGCATATGTTTTCTCCTTTCTGCTGTGCAAGGGCAAAAGTCATAGTGCCCATTAGGTAACAGGGCAATCCAGACTTGGACCCCTTGCTCACAGTGCCTAGAGAGATCAGCTGCACCTCACTGACGAGGCCCAACAAGGCCGAAATGTACGTCTGGGGTTGGCTGTTTCTCTTGTTCAGAGAGGAATTGCCTGGCACTTCGTGGCTGGACTGCCTTTTGGTAGGATCAGTATGATGTGCTTTAGGATATTTCCTCTCCGTGAAAGGCACTAGTGAGATAAAAGAGATTGCACCCTGGGTAGGATACTTATCCTATAGAGTCTCATCACTTTGAGGGCAGGCTTGTTCCTAGTTGAGCGTCTCTGACTAGCTCTTTGCAAATTAGGATTATTTGGCCATAGTAAGGTAAGTTATTATTAAGAGGCATTCATTCTTTAACCTTCTGAGTGCCAGTGGGGTACACAACACATTGTTTTACAATACATTGCATACCTCTCTGTCACTCAAAGTGTTAACCCATTGGTTGATACACATATCTCTAATGCATTATAAAGCAACATGTTGGAGATGTCTCTAATAATCTAAAACATGATTGTCCAAACCTGTCCCCAGAAACCTTATACAGACCAGGTAAGAGATGTACTATAATGTGAGATAGAAGTGATAAAGAGGAGATCACTTCTCCAGTGTGATAAACTCTCCAATTCTTTTATTATCCTTTGGAACCTATTAACTAATATTTCCAAGTTAGACTGAATGACAATGGAGCATTTTTTTTATTGCTCCGTTGCATTCCGGACTCCCCGAACGGCGCGCAGCCGCGGGGGGGGGCCCGGAATTCGATGACGGTCATAGTACGTCATCGGTCGTTCAGTCAAATTGACCCTTGACGTACTATGACCGTCAAAGGTCGTTAAGGGGTTAATATATTAATGCTGTGCCACTGCTGTGCAAACTGTTTTTGGCGTTAATTTAATGGTTCATATACATATCCCCTAAATTTATGCTTTGCAGCAAGGGATGCCCCATGTTCTATGACCATCAGACCTGTATAGTGGCTTCTTCCTGCTCCTGCAGCCAAACCTTGGGGGTTATGCACTAAGGAGTGATATAAAGGTTATAAAGTGGAAACGATGTCTCCAGTGTTCTAAACTCTCCAAGTCCTATGTTATTCTATGGAGCCAGTGCACTAAGATCCCCAAAGTTGGAGAAATCATCTCAGTTTTATCACCTCTTTATTACGCCTTAGTGCATAACTCCCCCTTGTGTTGTTTCACTCAGGACCTGGGTGGGGATGCACTAAGGAGTGATGCTATGGCAAACTGTGTCTGGTGATGTCTGGAGATGTGTTGTTCAGTTGGAATCTAAATGGAACTGGAATAATTCTGGAGAAAACCAATTGCACCATAGGGGGCAAAGAAAAATGACCATTGATGTAAATTGGGCTTTTAACTCTATGAATATTAGAGAGGTCTCAAATTAATTGCAAAGCAATGCATTGAAGACATGCCTATAGTGCAGCTGGTTTGCTCCAAATATGCTCTGTTTCTGCTTAGTACATCAGCCTCATATATACACTGTCTGACTTCCCAGCCATCTTCCAGTGTCCACTTGTAGTCACAAAGCCACGCATACAATTACTGACACATCAGCCTTTTTCTACTGTAAAATAGTAGTCACAAAACCACACATACTCTGTCTGACACCCCATCCTAGGGGGAAGATTCACTAAGTGGTGATAAAAAGGTGATAGAGTGGTGATGACTTTCCAGTTTATCACTTCTCCAGTTCCTTTGTTATTCTATGGAGCCTATATACTAAGATCTCCAAAACTGAATAAATCTTAGTGCATAGGCTCCATAGAATAACATAGGAATTGGAGAAGTGATAAACTGGAGAAGAGATCTCCACTTTATCACCTCTTTATCACCGCTTAGTGAATCTCCCCCTTGTTTCCTTTTTTGCTTTCCTTTGTCTCTCATGTCATACTGCAATATCCACCAGGTTTCATGTAAATGTGCAATGCTCTAATTGTTTCATGTACTGATATCAAACTATGTTGGTCTGTTGTAATGCTCTGCCTGCTGCTCTTCTCTAATTGTGCAATTCTCTGCTGCTCTCATATAATGGTGCACTGATCTCGCTAATGTTAATTATCATATACGCTCCATGTCTTGTCTAATGGGGCTTAGACTGAAAATATTTTCTTTTACTGGAGTTGTGCACTGTACAAACTATTGTCAATAAAAAAGAAAACCGGCGGGGGGGGGGGGGGTGAGCACATTTTAGAATTTTACACAGGGATCAATATTGCCTAAAGCCAGTCCTGTATATGACCTTATGAAGTTATCAACAGAGAGATTCTGGAAATGCACTCAAACAAGATCTGTACAAGGTATCACACAAATAACACACCTTACTAGATAGGAGACCTAGTCTACACAAAGCTACAACCCCCCCCCCAGTGTGGTCATAGCCCTCTATACCCCTATATGCAGGTCAACCATATAATCACAGGAAAACATTAGCAATATAAAATGAAGACTGAGGAACTGTCCAGTACTTGAACAAGACCATATATCTTCATGTTACATCTGACCTTGTTTATAAGTAGTAAAACCCCTTTAACTCACTTGTGCTGATGAACCAGGGATATTCTTAAAATCTGATCTGCCTGAGGCCACCAATTACTATAGCTGAGAACCAATGCTTGACTCATTCCAAGGTATAGCGAGAAGAAAGGAGCGCAGAACAGGATTGATTCCTTCAGCCTGCTGAAACCAGCTCAAACACATTCATTTATACCAATTTCTATCACTGTATGCAAATGTTTACATACATAGTTATTAACTCTTTGAGTGCCAGAGAGGTATACAATGCATTGCAATGCACTGAGTTGGATACAGCTCTGGCATTCAAAGGGTTAACCCTTTAAGGATCAAAGGGTGCACAACCTCTACTCCTTAAAGGGATAGTAATACTTTGTTTTAACTTTATTTTATTTTGTAGGCATTAAAAAAACATGAAGAACGATATAAGTCTTATCTCTCAAACCCTTATGGTTTATGAGATATTCACAAGCAAAGTTTCCCCCTCCCGCCCCTTTTACCTACTGTAAACAATCTCTTCTCAGATGTGGAATGCAGTCCATAGACTGGACAGATAACAGAAGGGGACACTCTTATTCCTATGAAAACAATGAAATCCCAGCCCCCCTTGACAAGTTTTTCAGGTTTTTCCCTTATCTTAATTGAAGATTGTCCCTCTCTGCAGTCTACCTGGGCACCTCCCTTCTGCCCTGGCTGAGAAGTGTTACATCAGTAAAAGGGGCAGGAGGGGAAACTTAGCTTGTGAATATCTCTTAAACCATAAAGGTTTGAGAGATAAGACTTATATCATTCTTCATGTTTTTTTAATGCCTACAAAATAAAATAAAGTTAAAACAAAGTATTACTATCCCTTTAAAGGATTTGTGTTACTATGAAGTGGGCCTGTTTAATTAGCCATTTTCATGTAATATATACTGTTTTTGAGAAATTAATGTAATTGATGGTGGCACAGTATGGCACTTAATGCTTACTAGTATATGTACTGGACCAATATTACTACATACTGTTCTATAAATGAATCTAGGTATAGCACGCTAACTGGGGCCATTTCTAATAGCATAGGCCGTGATAAGTTTGGTCTCAAACATACCTAATTAACATACTGTGTCACACTGTATCATTAGCATATCAATGGTCATTCATCTAAAACAGCAAAATGGTTAGTGCATCATATAAGCCCTCCGTATTGCATTGCAGGAATCTCTAGCATCCAAGGGGTTAAAATCACTTGTTTAACCTGTAAAAGAACAGGAGTGTGGGAAACACAAGGGGGTTTATGCACTAAGGTGTGATAAAGAGGTGATAAATCAGAGATGACTTCTCCAGTTTATCACTTCTCCAATTCCTATGTTAATCTATGGAGCCTATGCACTAAAGTTTCTTCAACTTTGGAGATCTCAGTGCATAGATTCCATAGAATAACATAGGAACTGGAGAAGTCCTCACCAATTTATCACCTCTTTATCACTTCTTAGTGAATCTCCACCAATAGTATTGTCCAATCCTCTGGTCCTCAAAGAGCTATTGGGGAGATACACTAAAACATGAAAAACAGGTGATAAAGCAGAGACGACTTCTCCAGTGATATCACGTCTCCAAGTCCCATGTTATTCTATGGAACCAATGCACTAACATTGCTTCATCTTGGGAAATCTTAGTGCATAGGCTGCATAGAATAACATAGGAAATAGAGTAATGATATCACTGAAGAAGTCATCTCACTTTATTACCTCTTTATCACACCTTAGTGCATAACCCCAATTACATCCTTACTCACCTGTGTTCCACTAACAAGAGTCATGTTACAATCAAACTTTATTACCTTTATTGTTTTATAAGCCGACACATTTTTTTTCAATAAGGTTATCGTCAGTGATATGACTGTTCATACATTTAGTTCACATGAAACAAGAGACTACAGGTTTTCTGGTGTTTGCAAGAACTAGGCGGTTCCATGGTTATACTGCAAATTTCACAATACGTACACACCCTAATATACAAATGCCAAATAGCAGCACACAGGCTATGGTCTGAGGTATAGGTTGACTACATTAATATGCAACATGTATCTAGAAAGACTTCTCAAATATGCCTTTCTCCCAACATCTCTCCTCTATAGCCAAATTGTTCCCATAATCACTCCCTATGCTGCCTCAATGATGTATTACTCTCTATCTTGCTTGTAACCTCCTGTCAGCTTCATCTCCAAGACTTTTCCAGAACTGCAGTGAATCTCTGGGGCTCTATGCCCTGCTATAATAGACTCTACCACAGCTTTCCTGCTTATCTCAAGTGCTCACTGAAAACTCATTCCATTACAGAATTCTGTCTACAACATCTCCAGAGGTCAGTTTCCTTAAAGGGATAGTAATACTTCGAAACAAATATATTTAATTCTATAGGTATTAAAAAACTAAATTACTTGCACCATGTCCTATCTCTCAATACTCTATGGTTTGAGAGCTATAAGCTGTTAAAGTTCTCCTTTCCCTCCCCTTACACGTACGTCAGCTTTCCGAGTTAGAGAAGGAGATCCCGTTCAACGGGCCATCCTGCGCTCCTCAGCAGCGCCATGATCGCACTAGTTAGGCAGAAATACTTCACACGTTGTAGACCGTTCAAATGAAGTATTTCTGCCTAATTAGTGTGAAGAGAGCAGGATGGTCTGTTGAACAGGATCTCCTTCTCTAACTCGGAAAGCTGACGTAGGGGAGGGAAAGGGGAACTTTGACAGCTTATATCTCTCAAACTATAGAGTTTTGAGAGATAGGACTTGGTGCAAGTAATTTAGTTTATTAATACCTATATAATTAAATATACTTGTTTCAAAGAATTACTATCCCTTTAACGTAAGGGCCTAATTCAGCATGCTTAACGACCAGAGCAGTGTGCAATGCATTGCTCACCCATCTGGTCTTTAACTGGTTAAATGACAGAGCCTCTGATTAGCTCACTTGCACTCAAGCAAGGTAATCCTAGAGACCTGATCTGTTAGTATATGGCTGTAAACTACTGCTACAAACATAAAATGCCTTTAATCAGGGACGTGCACAGACATTTTGTGGGGCAGGGGCTCAAATGAAAAATGGGCACTTCTCATAATTATTTATTCAAAATATATATTTAAAAAAAAGAAAATAATTTACATCACAGGAGCCTGTAAGCACAGAAATCTGAAGCGCCCCCCCCCCCCCACTGGCCATCTCCACTGAACACCTCCACAATGCTCCTAATCTACACATTGCCCCCCATCATCTCCATATTGCCCTTACATTGCCACTGTCAGCTCCATATTGCCCCATCAGCTCCACATTGCCCCCATCATCTCCATATTGCCCCATCAGCTCCATCTTACCCTCACGTTGCCCCCATCATCTCCATATTGCCCCCATCAGCTCCATATTGCCCCATCAGCTCAAACTTACCCTCACATTGCCCCATTCATCTCCATATTGCCCCCCATTAGCTCCATATTGCCATCAGCTCCAACTTACCCTCACATACATTGCCCCATCATCTCTACATTGCCATCATCTCCATCTTGCCTCCCATCAGATCCATATTGCCCCCCAGTGTCCGTTTCCTGCCTCTTCCCTGATGGTCCAGCAGCAGGAGAGGTCTGTATGTGCCTCCTCTGGCACAGACCTGTAGCTGCTGGAGCTCCCGCTCAGTCTTCTCTTCATGCAGAGCGCTGTAATACTAAAGAGCCGACGAGGGAGCACAGCATCTACAGGTCTGTCCTGAAGGAGGCACAGACCCAATTGGGGGGGGGGGGGTTAGTGCGGGCGGCGAGGCAACTTTTTTTTTTCTTAAAAGGCCACAAGGGCACTTTGGACAAAAAGGGCAGGTGCTCAAGCCCCCCTTAGTGTCTATGTGTGCACATGCCTGCCTTTAATCCATATTATGTTACTAATATTTGCAATTAGGATTATGTCTAATGGTTGAGTTAGTCTCAAGAAGATTGGCTGTCCTCACAGCTGGTGTTAAGAATCCAAACTGGCACATTAGAATAACATAGAAAGTCAAAAAGGATTTACATTTCTTGGATTTGTTTACCCTCTTACAATGATCATTCCTACTGGAGGTCACAATTTATAGTAAAATAGTGATTAGGGTTGCCACCCAGCAGGTATTTTACCGGCAGGCCGGTAAAAAATTGGCTTCTTTCCAATGTTAAGTCTATGGAGGGAATGCCTTGGCCGGTATTTTTTTGAAGAAAAGGTGGCAACCCTAACAGTGATATGAAATGCATCTTACTGATGTGGCTGTGCCTAATGGCTATGGTATTGCTGTAATGGATATTGGTTCCTCCTGAGCTCTGGTCTCAAAGCTGGACTGAGATAGGTCTAAAAAAATTATAGTTTTATTGGAGCTATTGACTCTTGTGGCAATGCATTTGGGCACCCCTCTTGCCCTCTTAACTATGACTATACTTGGGAATGCTCTGGATATGCCCCTGACACTCTGGTGTTTGTAGTGAATTACCGTGTCTTCGGGGACAGAGGCTGATTCTCTGGTGGTGGTGAGATTCTTATGAAAATCTACCCAATTTTCCTCCTTCTCACCCTGTTCCTCTCACTCCCCACCCACTTCTCATCCTTCCCATCCTGTTCTGCCCATTTCTCACTGTATGATGCATTCATTAAGCCCCACCCATTTGTAAAGTGATTTGCGTCCTCTATATCCCCCAGGCAAACCTCATTAGCCCTCTCTTGGGACTCAAGAACAAAACCTTCCCCAGGTATGACTAGGACAATGAAGGGGTAGTTTGGGCCATTCATGTTTTAACCTCTAGGTAGTGTGGTGCTACCATATAAGCAGAATAAGCAGCTTCTTAGGGCCCCCACTTCCCCAGGGGGCCACACAGCACTTATACAGTACCACCTCCTCATGTAAACAAAATAAGTTGGCAATGTCTTAGAAATACCAATGAGGGAGTAAAGGGGGGCCCTGTGTGAATTTTGCACTTAGGGCCCCCAAAAAACTAGACCCACCCCTGTCTCTCATTTTCCTGTTTTAACCCTTTGAGTGCCAGAGTGGTACGGAATGCATTGCTTTGCAATGCATTCTGTACCACTCTGGCACTCAACGAGTTAAAGCTAAGGCAATTTCTCTTAAAGGGATAGTAATGTTTCACAATAAAATCAGCTTCAGTTAATCTTCATAGTATTTGGGCCATGGAGCGTGTTATTTCAATACTGTCAGAGTTGTAGTTCAAGAGTAATTGAATGATAAAATATCCCCATCCCACCCCTTTTACTGATGTAACACTACTCACCTCAGAACTGAAAGGTGGTGTCCAGGTGGATCGCAGAGAGTGGCAATCTTCAATTAGCATAAGGGAAAAAAAATGAAAATACCTGTCAAGGGGGGCAGGGTTTTCATTGTTCTCACAGTTAGAAGATTGTCCCTTGCTGTGAGTTGTCTTGTCTTAAGACCAGGTTCCACATCTTAGGGGAGGTAGTTTACACTAGGTAAAAGGGATGGGAGGGGGATACTTTATCATTCAATTACTCTTGAGTTACAACTCTGACAGTATTGATATAACACTCTCTATGGCTCAAAAACTGCAAAGATTAATTGGAGCTACTGTTTTTGTGAAACATAACTATCCATTTAAGGACAGATCACAGTAACATTAGGTTTAGAGCAAAACATATTCTTGAAGTGACTAATAGGATAGCCGATACTTTGTATTTTCAGATGTGGGGCCTACTAACATGTATAGCACCACAAGCCAATAAGCAATGCATCATCTAGTTTCACATTTGAGTTGGGAACATCTCTAGCATTCAAAGAGCTAAGAGATCATTTGAAATCAATAGAAATGTATTTGTCCCCTATGGTGTTGTTCCTATGCTGAAAAACTGTTCCTCTTTTGCTTTCTCCATAAGGCCCGTATCTATAAAAGCAAACTGGAGTAAACCAACTGCATCATAAGGGACAAATAAAAATCTCTGATAAATGAAAGGGATAGTAATGTTTCACAAACACAGCATCTCCAATTAATCTTCATAGTATTTGAGCCATGTTAAGTGTTATTTAAATACTGTCAGAGTTGTAGTTCAAGAGTAATTGAATGATAAAGTATCCCCCTCCTGCCCCTTTTACATAGTTTAAGCCACTTCCCCTCAGATGTGGAATCTGGTCCACATACCAGACAGCTCACAGCAATAGAGAATCTTCTTACTGTGAGAACAATGAAAACCCCGCCCCCCTTGACAGGTTTTTCCCTTATTCTAATTGAAGATTGTTCCTCCCTGCAAGCCATCTGGACACCACCTTGCTGCTCTGAGTTGACCAGTGTTACATCAGTAAAAGGGACAGGAGGGGGATACTTTATCATTCAATTTCTCTTGAACTACAACCATGACAGTATTGAAATAACACTCCAAAATAATATGAAGATTAATTAGAGCTGCTTTTATTGTGAAGCATTACTATCCCTTTAAATTGGCATACAGGGCTGGTGCAAGGATTTTTGTCACCCTAGGCAAAACCTCATTTGGCTGCCCCTTGGCTCCACCCCTTGAGTCCCGCCCACATATCCACCACCTCTTGTAATGATTATTACTTAAGCTAATTATCAGATTTTTTTGTCGCAGATTTAGAGGACAGCTTGTCATTGTCACAGTAACCCATATGTTTTGCATGCAACACTTTACCAGCACAACTCTTTGTCACTTAAAAGGTTAATCTTTCTCATATTAAAAAGAGGGACAATCACAATCAGAAGGGATTAAAAACATGTAGTGCTACCCACAGACTCTAACTAATAGAGTTATTTCTAATAACTTGATGGATGTACCCTTGAATAAGGAGTTCCCATCACCCCATGAGGAGTCCCCATCACCCTCAGTCAAAGCACCAGTGACTTACAAAGAAGGTATATGACAGCGCACAATTCATTCTCCAGAGAGACAGCAAGAGGACAGCACTGTAACGCACAACACCACAACACACTGCAAATTCTTAGCTGGCGTTTGACATATTTAAGCAACACTCGCAAACCATGTGAGGGCTGGAAGAGATCATAGCTGTGTAACAGGATATCACCCCACTTTGGATATTGGGCCTCTTCACAACCCTGTGGTTATACCACCTCCTGTATACAATCCAAAGGTTAACCCTTTTAGTGCCAGAGAGGAACGCAAAGCATTGCAAAACAATGTGTTTCATACCCTCTGGCACTCAAAGGGTTAATGTAAATTTCAGTGGCTAGGCTTACTTATCCTCAAGATATTGCAAATGCAACAAAGCAATCCATGTAACTCTGTTTTATAGTCAATCATGCTCACTTCAGTTGAGACAGGGCTGGATGTGGACAAGTTTCTGTGGCAATATGGCCTCCTCAGTGTTATGGCTGGTGCACTCCACTGCTCTTCCTGCTGTCTGCAGTGATGTTTTGTCACCACTCCGCTCCACCATGACCCTGCACAACAGCATCACCTTCATACACACTTGACAGCCAATGAGAGAGGAGAATCCTGGCAAAACTCTTCTCTCTCATTGGCTGCATTGCTACTGAAACTGCTGCATGGAAAGGTAGTGGACGGCACTGCATATATTAGGTAATGTGGCCCACTCGTTCTGCCGCCAGCTTCTAATGCTTCCTATAACTTATGTTTATCAGTCCATGTCCACCAGCTTTCAACCTCACTGCGCCCCAGTAGATGTGCTCCCTAGGCCTACCTCGCCTATAGGTAGCGCCGGCCCTGTTGGCATAACTGGGATCTTGCTGGATTTGACCCAGAGTCTCTGGGTTTATGAAGAAAACCAGAGCTCTGGGTTAATCACTGAATTCTCCAGGTTCCATTAGGCAAGCAAGTGGAATTCAATCCAGTCGCTCACACTTGAATTTTGCCACACAGATTTTTCTTTTTCCTCCTTGCCCTGAGCCGGTACACCCTCTCAAGGACAGGGAGAAAGTCTTTTGAACCACCCTTCACACATTTTAGTAGGTCAATAGACATAAGCATACCTGGGAACTCTTAGGGTTTGACTCTGAGACTCAGGGTTTTGACTCAAATCTCAGGGCCTCAGGGAAAGGGCCAAATTCTCAGCGTGAGAGAGCCCAGTGTTAACTAATATCCTGTCTCTACCAAGTAACTGCTTATTTAGTCCCTAAATGGCTGCCATTTCTGTCACAAAGACAGAGGGAGATGTGTTGCTTCTCTTCGGTATGTGCAGTCAGTGAAAACTCTAAGTTACAGGACCAATAAGAGCACTTCCCGGTTAGAGCATGCAGGGATATATCACCTGAAATCTGCATTCCAGGGAATTTTAAGGGTAACATTTCAAACATCTCAGGGTTGGCTCGTTTTGAAAGGTCCCAGGAGTGTTTACTTATCCCCTGTGATGCAGTTGGTTTAATTCAGAATTGCACCTTAAACTTTTTGAGTGCCAGAGACGCACCTGTATGGCACACAAAGGGTTAAGTGTGCTAGATACTTCTCAGCCTCTCTCAGAACACAGTTAAAACCAGAATTCAGAGGGAGTATTTGGCTTCTTTATCAGCCAAATGATTCATACAGAAGCAGTTCTTTGATCCACACACCTCCAGTTCACTCTGGTTTCTACACAGTAAATACATGGGAAGACCAGTGTCTCTCAGTCAGTGTATCATCCTCTTGCTACACACACACACACATACCCTGCCTGTTAATGCAGACCTTGTAAATCAGGTATGGTCTCTACTAGTCAAATGACAGCTGGTTACTCTACCGGTTAAACCACATAAAGACCAGGGGCCAGTTAAACAGGAGTGATCTGGATACAGGAGGAATGAGACAAATATGTATACACGAATGATCAGATTACAAAATGAAATAGCTCTAGCAATCTGTAAACAGACTTAATAAATCAAGTGAAATACAGATAAATTAATAATGAACCCCTTAGATGCTAAGGAAGTCTTCAATGCATTGCTTTGCTCTGCGTTGGTGACATATCTTGCATCCATCTTCATGATGTACTAAGAAGAAACTGAGACTGAGGGGAATGCACTAAGCTGAGATAAAGGAAAAATAAGCTCATAAGTGAGTTAAACTCTCTAATTAATTTGTTATTCTATGGAGCCTACACACTAAGACATTTCCTGCTTCAGAAATCTTAGAGCATAGGCTCCATAGAATAATATAGTAACAGGAGGGTCAAGCTAGCTATCTCCACTTTATCACACTTTAATGTATGTCCCCACTAAAATAATTTTGGAGCAAACCAACAACTCCACCACAGGAGACAAATAAACATTCCCATTGATTTAAAAGACAAGTGTTTTCATATGTATTCCTCTGAGGGCAGACCTACAAATGAAGCCAGAGCAGCATTGTGAGTCTTGGTAAAGGAAAATGGGAGCACAATGTGGGGGGTGGGGGGTCTGATAAGAGACAGCCCTCCATGCTCCCATGGGAAGAGACTGAATTGTGCAAATAAAATCTCCCATTTCAGTCTCCAGTGCAGGTAAGGCCCACTGTATTGGGCTTGAAAGTCTGACACACATATCTGGGCACTTTTTTCAACTTGTGTCCCCAGAGTGGGCTCAAGAGGTTTGTCTGTGGGATATAAATGATGCGATTGTGTCACAAAGGGGTGGGATTAATCATGGTTGGGGGTGGGGCTTAATGCACCTAGATATGAAATGGGAGGAAAGTGGGTGGGAAATGGGCAGAACAGGGTGGAAAGGAGGAGAAATGGTCAGAGTTTCATAAGAAACCACCAGAGAATCAGCCTCTTCCCTCAGTTACCCACTATTTTACTTCAAAAAGCGGAGTCTCCAGGGCAGATCCGGAGAGTTCCCAAGTATGCTGACACAGCAGGTCTATAGGGACTGTGCATGCATCCCGGGAGTGTGTGTGGCTGAGAGGCACAGATTTCCAGTTACATTCCTATACCTACCAATGTTTCAAATGACCAAAGAGGGACACTTTTGCTTTAGATGGTGTTGCTGGGGGCATGGATGATGGTGTGGCATTACCAAGAATTTTTATGTTATTTCATGACCTATTGACAGCTCTTTGTGTAACTGAATAAATTATTTAGAACAAGACTAAAATATTTTTTTAACACAGAATAAATTATAAACTGATATACTGAAGATTAAACAAACATTAATGCGCATTATATTGCTGCGAAGAAAAGTGATAGACTTATATACACACCACACAATCTGATCTCCTAAACCAGTGGTCCTTAATCTTTCCAGTGCCGCGACCCTTTGATAAAATTTCCCAAGTTGTGGCGACCCCTAACAGCAAAATTATTTTCGTTGCTCCTTCATCGCTGTAATTTTGCTACTGTTATGAATCGAAAGATAAATATCTGATGGTTTTAGGTGACCCCTGGCAAATCGTCATTTGACCCGACCCACAGGTTGAGAACCACTGTCCTAAACAGAGGGACACTAGGGTGGGAAAGAGGGACAGAGAGATTTAGGTCACAAAGAGGGACTGTCCCTTCTAAAAAGAAACATTTGAGAGGTATGCATTTCAGCTGAGGGAGTCAGTTTTCAGACCCCGCACCACCACCAAAGAGCTGACAGAAGCCCTCATTGGGAGTGTATAGCAGAGCCCCCAGGCTTTTTACTTATATAGTGAAACATCATATTTGCCCATTAAATATAACCTTTAACCCACTGAATGCTTGAGAGGGCTCCAAAGTATTGCAAGTCTTCTACAGCATTCAAGGGGTTAAAAGCCCCCATTTAAATCAATGGGAATTTGGGGAATTCATAGTTGTCACATATGGTGCTGTTGGTTGCCTGGGTGATACAGATGAGAAAACTTCTCCAATTCCTATGTTATTGTATGGAGCCTATGCCTTAACTCAAGTTTGACAGATACTAGTTCATAGTCTTTATAGACTAATGTAGGAAAGGGAACATTTATCACACTGGAGACATTTTCTCCTCTGTATCACCTCTTTATTACACCTTAGCACATAATTCCCCAGAGTGTTTAACCCCTTATAGACCGGCCACGCGCATGCGGACGGCACTTAAAGCCCACCAAACTTTTTTCCCTCATTACCTTCAACGACTTCCTGGACATACATGTACGTCCTCTGTCACTAAGTGACAGAATCTGCGGGAAGTACATGTACGTCCATTGTCGCGATGGGGTTAACAGAATGCCTTACGCAGTAAGTCGTTCATGCAGTCATGTTTAATAGCCATTTGTAGATCCCCTTTCATACAGGGGCATAACATCATGGTGAATGCACAATGGCTATTCCACTCTAAATCAGGCATCAGAATAGATTTTCAGTCCCTACACCTGTCTAACTTCAGTTTAGTATGTCCTCCAAAAGTTCTCTCATTAATACCACTTACACCAAAGAAAGGACAGTGATGCATTTTGTGGGCATTTTGGGAGCTTCTTGCCTCTATGATATTTTTATGCCTAGACTAAACAAGTCTTATCTCCCAAACCTTTCTGGTTTGGGAGATATTTACATGTGAAATATAGTAAAATTCTCTTTTCCAGGCTGTTTCAGCCAAGTCTGCCATCTAGTGGACAGATTTGGAATTTGGTCCACAGAGCAACCGTCAGCTCTTTAGCAGTGCCCAGATCACGATCTTTGAAAAGAACTATCTACAAAGCACACTTTGTAGACCATTCCAATTAAGAAATTCTTTTTAAAGATGGTGATCTCAGCACTTTTGGAGAGGCACAGCCGGTCACGGGACGGATTCCAAATCTGAAGGGTGGAGCAATGACGTCACTCCAGGGGAAATTTACTTCTGAATATCTCCCAAACCATAAAGGTTTGGGAGATAAGACTTATATCATTTTTCATGTTTTTTTAAGGGCTACAATATAAAATTAACTTATTTTCAAGTATCACTATCCCATTAAGGCTAACTCCAGTGGGGATTTTCTGCTCCATCAGTTCAGCGATAGTTTGTTGGCAATGAGTATGTTATCTCTTCCTATGGTAACAGAAATTATAAATTTCTCAGAATATGCTTACAAAAAATCAAATTAAAACAAACAAACAAATGACTGTAGGTGGCCAGACCAGTATAATGAGGTAAAGAGAAGTTTTAATACCTAATATCCATATCCTATATGATAATTCGCTAGGATGTTTGTCAGAAGCTGCGCAGTAGAGACTGCCTGAACGCACAGAATGCTGGGAGTTCTGTACTGGGAGCATTCTGTGCTTTCGGGCAGTCTCTACAGTGCATGACTGCGTTGGTGGCAGGACGCAGAGCAGGACCGCCCTCTTAATACTTTGAGTGCCAGAGGGGTACGCAATGCATTGCAAAGCAATGCATTGCGTACCCCTCTGGCACTCAAAGGGTTAACATCACCCGGACCTTGGCCCGTGTACTCTGGCTTTTACACTAGTTCTTTCTATAAATGGGATTGAAAAAGAGGTTTGTGTTATATTTAGGAAACTACTTGGACATAAATAAGAGATGGTATAGATACAGCATGGCCTTAACCATTGCTCTACAATGTGTTGCACACATTCTGTTATTCAAAGGGTATTAAAAGGGTTAATGATGGGAGTTTATTGCTATAACGTAAACTTACTCTTAATGGAATTAAAGGATCACTAAAGCTAACATTCAAGCTTCTCTTGTATAAAGAGTACATACTTGCCAACATTTCAAGTAGCAGGTTTCTGCTTGTCAGTCACATGACACAGAGACTGATGAACTAAGAAGATGACACCGGAAGGGAGTGCATGACAGAGACACCAAAGGATCCAGAACCAATCACTGTGTCAGGATAAAAAACTCCATTTTATTCATTTTATTAAAAACAAAACACAGAAAAAGGGAAAAAAACATGGGGTAATAGGATGATACTACCCACCTAACATGTTCAGTGAAATAATTAATTTAATCAAAGACATATGATTGCCTATGATTAAGTGATTTATTTCATGAACTCTTTCTTATTATTTTTTTCCTTTATCAATCTGTGTATTGTTTTTAATGATGTGAATAAAATGGCATTTTTCCCTGACATTCTGACTGGTTCTGGATCCATTGGTGACTCCATTGAGTTTCTGTGACTGTTGAAGACTACACTGGAGCTGCTGAGGCCACTGTGGCCTGGTTAGTCTTTCATACATTTCATTTATGCCGTTGATGCATTAGGATTTAAGATGAATTAAAAGCAACCGATTATTTCGTGACAAACTAAAAAGACCTGGAGCAATTCAAGGGAAAACCCACTGCACAGCAGGGGACAAAAAATAATTCCCCAAATTCCCTGAGTTAAATTGGCCTTTTAGCATTCTGAATTCTAGAGAGGTCTCCAATGCATTGGATCCATATCTGAGAACTCTATGGAACTGTCCGAAACTCCGTTTTCAGACTGAATTACTGGGTCAGATGTTAATTCTCTGATTTGGGGTATTCAGTGGGAACACTGCCTACATTCCCTACCTGTTCTTCCCACTGCTGTTCCATTCCATCCACTTCCCAGCCCACTTCAGGACAAATCACTCCACTCAACCTTCCAGCCCTGCCAGCCCTAATTAAAACTTGCCCACATTATGATACATCGTGTGGATACTCCTATAACCAGCCCTGTGTGTTTAGGTATGATTGCAAATCAATGCACTGGAGACCTCGTTAACAATCATTGTGTTAAAAGCTCCATTTTTATTTGTTCCCTTTGGTGCAGATGGTTTGCCCCAGAAATGCTCCAATTCTTCTTAAAGTGAACTTGTCACCCCAAGACAAATTTATTTTGTTTTACAGAAAATGACAATCTGCCTATATGTTGTACTAGCTATTTTTCTTTAAAATACATAATTTTGAGAAATTATCATTTATGATTCGGTGGCACAGTGTGGCACGTTATGCTAATTCCAGGCTCAGTATGCTAATTAGCTCCCTTTGAGACCAAATTTACAGCTATATGTGCTATTAGACATGCCCCAGTGTTTGGGCTCTGCATAGATTCATTCATAGCTTGAGTGTCATCACATTGGTCAAGCACATCAATTAATTAGCATAAAATGCCAGACTGTGTCATCAATGTAACAGGTTAATAATATCTAAATAATTATATTACAAATGGGGGGGGGGGGATACTCCCGTAGGGGCAGGAGGTACCTTCAGGATAGAGAGAATGAGGCTTTGATTCAGCACCAATTTCTGTATTGCTATGGCAGGATTCACGTTGTCATGGTAACAGGTTTGGTAAGAGTAGAGTGTAACAGACACTTGTGATCAGCATGATCTGCCACAGTTGTAATCATGATACTGATATGTTTGGAAGGAGCCTGCACATACTGATTTATAGAAATATCTGAGTCAAAGAAAAGGATATATAGTTATTGGTTTCTTGATAATATTATACAAAACAAATGCTTATTAATATAGGTAAGTGTGCAAAAAGCTTACATTTATTCCCATAAAATGGTTTGCGGAGGGTGTCAAGGTTGGTGCCATGTCAAAAAGTTTTTACTTCTCTTTACAATTAACTAAACTTATATTAGGGTGACTGATGTCAAAGATACATACACCAGAATTCCTCCTCTTAAAGCCACTTGAACCAAGGGGAGGACAATGACTGTCTTTGGATGATTCGGGTGTTCCTTTCCTCAACCCCTACTTTAAGGTTACTCACTAACTGCATAAAGGAAGTTGTGTGAGTGTACAATTCCCCTGTGCATGCTATGGGCTGGTGCGCAGGGTTTTCTAGTGGAGTGTGTCTGACGGTAGGCAGTACAGCACCATACACTGTAGTACAATCCAAGAGCTGCAATGGTGAAGTTCTACGTTTGCCCCAGTATAATTTGCTGTCTATGGGACCTGCATTGTAACATGGGAATTACGTGACCTAAATGGAAACTATATCAGTAACCCATTGCTTTGGATATCCCTTGGCACTCAAAAGGTCAACAAGACCCCCATGAAACATCATCTCTGACATAGATATGGTTTCCTTGAGGATCCTGCCATCCTCTATGTAAAACTGCAGGACTGTTCCTACCTACCCTCAAACTGTAACTCTTTAGCAAGTACAGCACTTTTTTGTGTTCAGTACATTAAAAACAACAGGATTATTTACTACATTCACAGAAGGAAAGAATGGGTCTGCTGGGTTCAGCAGATAAACAGATAAACTCAGGCACAAGAATGATTACAGACATTTAACCCCTTAAGGACCAAGGACATGCACACACATCATTGGGTGAGTGTGCCTAAAGGACCCATGAATTGGAATTCGAGGAACGAGGCTGCACACTGTTCGGGGACCTCTGATTCCGATAAGAAAAGAGTGAAAAAAGCTCAGTGGTCCTTAAGTGCCAGCCATGCGCCCAAGCTGGTGGTCCTTAAGGGGTTAATGTAATGAAAATTTACAGGACAGAAAAAATATAATGGAAAGTAAAGAAAATCTCAGTGTTAAGTCTATGACCATTCCATGTACACTGCTGCTTTTGTTGTGTCTGGCCTCTAACAGATTAGTATATTCAGAGAATATGTGTGTTTTAGCAGTTATATGTAAACAGCGGCTGTTACTGTACAATTTTTAATTTGTGAAGATTGGAGAGTATGTCCCCATATAAGGTAATGCAGTGTTGTCTTCCTCAACAGATCAATTCCCAGAGAAACAGACCCTCTGAGGGGGAATTATCACCATGATGGTTCCCTTTTGTTATATAATGTTGTATGTGTTGTTTCTGGGGGAAGCAATTTCCCTTCGAACTCCCCAGTTCATGCTCTACACAGCCACAAGGCCAGTGATCAGCTATTGATGCTGAAAGTTGTAGTCCAGAAACAGATGAATGGCTGCAGGTTTACCATTTATTTTAAACGTAAAGAGTAAAAATAAATTGCAGGGCCTTATTCAAGAAACAAAAGATTATCAGTTCTGGAGTCTGCATCATATGGGAGGAATAAAAATTGACATTGATTTAAACAAGGCTTTTGACTCCAGCAGTTAGATGCACTAAGCGGTGATAAAGAGGTGATAAAGCAGAGATGACTTCTCCAGTGATATCACTTCTCCAGTTCTTATGTTATTCTATGGAACTGATGCACTAAGGATTCTGCAACTTTGAAGATCTTACTGCATAAACTCTATAGAATAACAAAGGAACTGGAGAAGTGATCTATGCTTTATCACCTCTTTATCACCTCTCCCCCCTTGAATGCCACAGAGCTCTCCAACACATTGAAAAACAATTTACTGAAGATTTAAAAGCCCCACTTAAAGCAGAAGTACCAACCGACAAAATCTTTAGCTTAACTAAGTCCCCATATGGCAAGTAGCTGCTTAGTAGTGCTAGTCGCCAGAATAATTACCTTATTTAATAGATTTCTGCTCTCTTCCATGGGTGACGGGCAAGGTGGAGCACGGACAACTTGCCATTGTGACGTCTGTGCTCCTGCGCCGTCAGTCCCAGCCGGGTTTAGGAGGCATTACATAGTTACATATAGTTACATAGTAATTTAGGTTGAAAAAAGACTTGCGTCCATCCAGTTCAACCCTTTTCCTATTCCTGTTTACCATCGCTGACCCAAAAGAAGGCATCTGACTCCAAATGGCAATTGCTAGGAGCCATTTGACTCCGGCTCGGGCTGACAGCTCAGACGAGCGGACATCAAAATGGCAAGATGTCCGCACTCTGTCCTGCCTGTCACCCATTGAAGAGAGCAGAAATCTATTAAATAAGATAAATATTCTGGTGACTAGCACTACTAAGCAGCTAGTCGCCAGATGGGGACTTAGTTAAGCTAAAGATTTTGTTGAGTGGTAGTTCCGCTTTAAATCCATGGGAATTCTGACCCCCGCCCCTGGTGCAGTTTTTACCCCCGCCCCTGGTGCAGTTGGTATACCCCAGAATCTTTTACTATTTGCATAAGGCCCAAAGTGTGTAAATCACAGAACAATTCAACAGTGCTGACAAACAGGTTTTGGGGGAAATGTTGTTATTTTTATAATCTCAATTTTATTGATAACAATTGCACCTAGAAGTCTATTACAATATGAAAACAACAGTCATGCTGTGATGGCTGTTTATTGAGGCTTTAGTTTGAATACAATAAAATGTTTCCAGTCTGAAACTGCAAACCAAACCCTCCAATCCAGCCAGTTCCAGACTCTCTCATCAAAGGCAGCTCTCCAGGATGGACTCAGTCCAACAGGGAGGGTTTCAATCTGCACTCATTTTGACATAGCTCTCTTAGTTTAGGCAATCCTAGGATCTTATGTAGAAAGCAAAAGATTAGCAATTTTAGAGTAAACCAACTGCAACATAAGGGGACTAATACAAAATCCCCAAAGGCCCATTGATTTAAAGTGGAACTAGTCATTAGTAATATGTGGCTCTTAATTTGTTTAACAGAATAATTTACCTAGGAAATTATTCTTCACAGATCACACAGGTCCATCTATAACCACTGAACCATTTTAGTGCCAGAGGGGGTACACATTAAAGGGTTAAAGTTAATGTTTGTGCATTTGATGCCTCGTGTAGTGCACTTTTTCTGTACAGTTTGATAGAGGCTGATGTAATTCTGGAGCAACCCAAATGCACTGTAGGGGATAAAAAAATATCTATCATTCAAGGGGTCAAAAGCCCCATTTAAATAATGGGATTAAGAAAAATATTTATTAGTCCCCTGTGGTGCATCTGGTTTGTTCCAGAATCACTGCAGCTTTTCTTAGCACATCAGCTTCATACAAAAGTGGGTCCCTTACAGTTCATTCAGGTCTATTGAAGCCTATTGTTTGTTGGGAGGAGATGTGACCTACAGACTTCAGTAAAGATCACACTGTATAGAGTATGCAGACAATAAACAAATATATATGTGTGTGACTGCTGCAAGAACAACTCCTACCTAGGTAAGGTATTCATTTAACCTCTTAAGAACCCTTGACATCATGGAATTCCAGGGTTCCCACCAAGCTGCACACCACTCGGGGACCCCAAAATCCATTGCGCCAAAACAAAATGTCCCATGGTCCTTAACTGCTGGCCATGTGCTACTTCGGCTGGTCGTTAAGGGGTTTAACAAATCAAGAGCTGCATATTCTTAGCATATAATTAGCCTTAATGGGGCAAATGTATTTTACTAAGTCTAGTCCTATGGAAGCACAGGGACCACTGTACATCCCTAAAACAGCTTCAGTCAGCTGTCTGATGTGGTCAGAAAAATAAAACCACCCTTGGTATCAGTTTGGAATGCAACTCAGAATCATGTGGGTTCACAGAGACACACTTCAGGACCCCCATTCTGCTAGCCTGTGGTCCAGAAGGGCTCACAATGAACCTATGGCTTCATCTGTATGGCTGTTCCCAGGGCAGCAGATTTGCTAATGGGCCATATCCAGTGCCAGAGGTTTGGGGAATTTTTCTTAAGAACAAAATTCAGATTTTTCATGGTGCCTCCTGTGAAGTAAATTTTACATTGTGAAACAAGATAAGATGTAATAAACTGCCTGGAGGGAGAAGGGGAAAAAAAGGCTAAACAGATGTACATTATATGTCAGTGGCCGCGAGGGGGCACCACACTATGGACAAATATGTTTGTGGCACTCAAAGGGTTTAATATTAGAGGAAAGAAGGTTTCAAGTTAGAATTTCTTTACAATAAGAGATGTTATTTGTTGAATCCATTACATTGGGATTTGGTGATGGCAAATTCGATAGAAACATTTAGGAAAGGATTAGATGCCTTTTGTAGAAGAAAGGGACAGACAGAGTTACTTTGTAGCAGGCTGGCCAGACCTCACATAAAATTCTAGGGGCGTCCAACACATTGCAACAGTGAGTTGGGTACCCCTTTGGCCCTCAAAAGGGTCAATTGGGTCATATATGAAAATGCATTTTGCAAGAGTGATAGATTTTGATTTTATGCAGCCCTGGCTGTATATATTTCCATACCTCCCAAGTGTCCCTCTTTTAGAACCAAATCCCTCTGTCCCTCTTTCCCACCCTGATGTCCCTCTTTTTAGGAAATCAGACTTTGTGGTGTATATATAAGTGTATTGCATTGCTCTACAGCAATAAAACTCATATTAATCTTCATTACATGGGTTTATAAATTAGTCTGTGTAAACAGAAAACATTTGGTCTTGTTAGAGTCATTTATTAGGTTACACAAGGAGGTATCAATAGGTCATGAAATAGCCTAAAAAATATAGATAGTGCCCCGCCCACCAGCCACACCCATAGCAACACCCCTAAAAACACAGGTGTCCCTCTTTGGCAATTTGAAATGTTGGAAGGTATGTATTTCACATGCCCCCACATAAAGGAGAGGTCTTATCAGATTACTGTATCAGTGGTTCTTTAGACCTGTCTTCAGGGCCATGTTTTTAGGATTTACCAGCTTGATTGCTAGTTAGTTAATTAGAAGTGCAGTCATTTTATTTAAAGGGACATACACCAAAATGCAAAGGTGTCCAGATAACCTTTATTAAAGAAATAAGCATCCTGATGCCTGCTAAAGTTTATGGGGCCTCATGCAGCAAATTGAGACCCCAGCTGAAACCCTGAAGCCACTGCTTTGCTGAGAGATGAGGCAGCCATGTGAAAGTCCCCCTCTCCTTTTCCAAAAAATAATTGACGTATTCCTGGACATACAGCTACTTCCAGGTGTATGTCCATAAACTAGTATAGGTCCTGCAGAAGCCTGCCATTGGGACTGGGAACTTGAAAATCTGAAAAACTACAGAGATACCAGATATCTTGGGACAGTAAGTGGGGTTCCATTGGGAGGGAATGCTACATCTGGTGCATGGAGAATCCTGGAATAATGTAGGAGCCTCCAAGATGCTTATTTCCTTTATTAAACATAACTGGGAAACCATTATGTGTGGTGTTAGTGTCCCTTTAACTCATCTGTGCTCAAGCAGTCAAATCCTAAAAGCATGACCTGTTAGGGGGAACTTTAGGGTATGTTTGAAAACCAATGCACTGGAGGTAGATCCGGTTAAAAAAAAAAGAACTGAATGTCTGTCGTGCAGTGGAGGAAGATTATTTGGTTTTAATTATCTGGAAAATACCATGGTAATGGTTGCACTTGGTGGACATATAATTTTTCAGATTAATGAAATATGGGCTTATTCATCAAACCAAACAGGTGCAGTTCTGGAGCATGCAACTTACAGCATAAAGAGGAATAAAAATTCCCTAATTCTCATTGATTTAAATGGGGCTATTAAGATCTCCAACACACACAATGCTTTGCAGACCTCTCTAGAATTGTAAGGGTTAAATCCCATAATTAAAGCAATTGGATATGCCACCCCCCCACCATAGTGTACCTGGTTTGCCCCAGAATTGCACCTATTTGGTTTGATGAAAATACCCCTATGTATCATAGTCTTAGGCTGAAAGATAGCAAGCGTCGGGAAAGGTAGGGAAACAAATATGCTGCTTTTTGCTTTGATCATTAAGTGATTTTAGAATGTAAGCAGACATCCCCTTTAACCATATGTTGCATATCTCTCTGGCACTCAGAGGGTTAATGCATTGATTCAAATGCAGTCATACAGAATACCATTTTTCTCAGTATCCCTGAATTTAAGGGAAATGTGGACAATCAGATACCATGACTTTTCTCTGTATACATGAGGTGTCAGTACACTACAATTTTAGTAAAAATATATTATAAACTATTTTTTTATTTTAGTGAAGAAATGTGCGGAATACCCCCAAGAAGCCCACAAAATCACTGACATTCTACTTCGTGCTTGGCAAAGCCCAGGGCATACTTCTCCCAAATCATGACAGTCAGTGGACAGCCCAGATACAAAACAATTTCTGCCCCCCCTAACCCACAAATATTCTCCCAGGAGCATCCATAGAATTTGGGCCCTGTGTCGAATTTACCCTCTTGAATGCTGTGGCCCGTCACAACTACACCCTCTGTAATTAAATCTCTGTCACAGCCCTCATGGCATTCAAAGAGCTGACACAGACAGTCTTTCATCTGCAGGCATCTGGTTGCAGTATCCCCCTGGTGGGCGGAGGTGGCAGGGCTTGTTCACACCTGTGCAGTGTGGGGCGGGTCAGAGGAGGGAGGTAGAAGAGTAGAACTTGTCTGAACTGCTCAGAACAGAACAAACTCCTTCTAGTGTCTGGTCTTGTCTGCTACTCCTGGCTTAACAACATTGTTTTGGGGTAAGTAAAAACTGTAACTTTCCCTGCTGCCTCTGGGTTTGTTTATGTACCCTTCCTATATGTTTACTACTATTTTATGTAACAATATGTGATCGTACCGCTGTGTCGTTGATGTTAATTTTAGGACCGTTTATTTACACGTACACATCCTATTTAGTGTTTATACAACAGGCACTTTAGATTAAAAGCACTTTTAGAGTAATACTTCCTTTCAGTTAACCCTCTCTGTTTCAGTGGGTTGGAGCTTCATCCTCCGCTCCCTAATGGATGTAACCCTTTCAGTGCCAGAGGGTTAATAGTCACTAAAAAAAAATCATGAGAGAGAAATTACAAAAAAAAGTAACCCTTGATTTCACAGAAGGGAATACAATGAAAAGCAATACATTTAATTTTGGACAAAGCTGCATTTGAAGAGCAGAAATCTTCAATTAGCACAGCAAATGGGTGGGGGTATAGCAACTGCACATTGGTGATCAAATACAATTAATAATTGATTGTAATGGGTCTTTTTACCCTTAAATAGTAGAGAGGTTTGCAACACATAGCTTTGGGACACATTGGGGACCTCTCTAGACATCAAGGGTTAAGAACTCCATTTAAAGCAGTGGCTAGTTGGGGAATGTGCAGTTGGTCTTACACAGCCAAGAAGCACATTACATGACTTGGAGTTTTTAGCATAGAACAAGGATAGATTGTTAGTATTTATATCTGTATAAAAAAAACAGGTATAACCTTTACCCACAAAAGTAAAGAGGAGCTATTCTGGATCAAATCAACTGCTGCTTGTTGGTGAAAATCATGTATAAATTCCCATTGATTATAAATTGTTCATTTAATCCTGTGTGTGCTAGAGATGTCTCAAATTAATGGCTTTGTAGATTTCAGGGGGTTAAAAGTTGTACTTAAACAATTGGGGCAATTTAAGAGCACTCTGGGGTTTAACACTTTGACTGCCAAATCACATACCTCCCAAGTGTCCCTCTTTAGGAGGGACATTCCCTCTTTGAGACCCAAATCCCTCTGTCCCTCTTTTCTACCCTTTTGTCCCTCTTTTTAGGACATCAGAATGAGTGGTATGTATGTTTATACATTAATATGGGTAATTAAAATACTTTGGTCTTGCTCTAAATCATTTATCAGTTACACAAAGAGGTGCAGATGGGTCAAGAAATAACCTAAAAATTCTTGGAAATACCCCGCCTACCAGCCACGCCCCCAGAAACTCCACCTAAAAGAGAAGTGTCCCTCTTTCACCATTTGAAATGTTGGGAGGTATGCAAATCGGTAGGCGATGTATTGCTTTGCAATGTGTTGTCTACCCCTTTAGCAGTCAGTTTTAACCCTTTGAGTGCCTGAGGGTGTGCAACACATTACTTTGCAATGTGTTGCATGCCGCCTGGCACTCAAAGGGTTAAATGCTTCATTTAAATCAGTGGGGAGTTGTTTTTTTGTTTAGCTGTCCCTGATGGGGCAGTAAATGTTTTCCAGAATTGCTTTTCATTTGTTGAGTTATTTTGGGCCCAAAAGGGAAAGTGTAAAATTCCCTATTGATTTAAATTGGGCTTTTAACACCATGGTTGCTAGAGAGGTCTCCAGCGCACTGCATTCAAAGGGTTAAACACCCCATTTAAAACAATGCCAATTTGGGGATTTTTTGTTTGTCCCCTATGACACATTTGGTTTGCTTAGGAATTGCTCCCTTTCCATTTAGATTGTTCTCTCCAGGTGAGCAGCTTTAATTGAACTCTACAAACAGGAGCTTTTGTTGTAGTTTTATTTACTTTAGTGTCACGGTTTCACTCCCTATTTTTAGGATGAATCACATTACAAAATATTGTTTGTCTGTAGCGCTAGAAGAAAAGCAAGTCCTTTTTTCAGTTTAGTGAACCACAATAAAAAGTTTTCTTGATATGGAGATCTTATATTAATAAGTCGCCCTTCAATCATTAAATATATGGCAACTAGCTTGATAATACATGTATTAACTATCAAAAGTGGCAGATTCTAAAGAAATTTTTTAAATCTTCGGAGACTGGCGACCAAGTTAATGCAGTCTGTGACCAAGTTAATGCAACCTGCGCCGTCAGTCCCTTCCTGTTACCTTGTGGCACCCTGCAATGCTTCTTACACAGACCAGGACTGACAGCGCAGGTGCACAAACAAGATGTCTGCGCTGATGCCTGGCTTCCGGTCTCTGAAGATTAAGTATTTCTTTAGAATCTGCCACTTTTAATAGGTAATACACATATTTTTAAACTAGTCGCCATATGTTTAATGATTGAAGGGCGACTTATTAACCACTTAAAGCCAATATGGTTATCCATTAATTGCATACACATTTGGTCCTTAAGGGGGGGTTAAGGGCTCTTTCATAAGGGAAATTTAATAGTATTACTTTTTTGTAGAAACTAAAAATGTTGATGCATTTTTAATGGTACAGTGTAACAAGAATTTCCCAGCACACCATTTTTTCCATAGAAAGAGAAGTGACAAAATTGCAGGGAAAATGCACGTACCTATGATAGTTGTGTGATTTAATTGAAATCCATACTACAGGTTTCTAGCTGCCTTACCGTGCTCGCTGGAAAACTGTAGCATGGTACATTTTGTCTCAGGCAATTGCAGCATGTGTTGTGCCTTTAGGCCATTTATCAGACATAATTCATAACTCTGTATTAGTTTTGTTTGTCTTAGTGCATTGCTGCTGGTGCAGACTTAGCTGTCTGACTACCAGAGGAGTTCACAACATGTTATGGAGCAAATGCATTTAATACCCCTCTCAATTTCTATTGGAAACTTGTGCATAGAGGCCATATATCATAGATATCCACAGAAATATGTCCACCAGGCCTGTCTACCGAGCCCCATGTTTATGTGGGAGGGGAACTGCCCATACTGGGAAGGAGTGAGTAATAATGTTGTGATGGACTGCGCTATAGTGACAAGTTAAAGAGATAGTAATGTTTCACAATAAAAGCAGCTCCAATTAATCTTCATAGTATTTAGGCCATGGAGAGTGTTATTTCAGTACTGTCAGAGTTGTAGTAATTGAATGATAAAGTACCCCCTCCCGCCTCTTTTACCTAATGTATGCCAACTCCCCTCAGATGTGGAATCTGGTCCTGGGAAAAGACAGGTCACAGCAAGGGACAATCTTCTTACTGTGAACATAAGAAAAATACTGCCCCCACTGACAGGTTTTTCATTATGCTCACTAAGATTGTCCAGACGGATCGCAGAGAGGGACTGTCTTGCTGCTCTGAGGTGAGCAGTGTTATATCAGTAAAAGGGGCGGGAGGGGGATAATTTATCATTCAATTACTCTTGAACTACAACTCTGACAGTACTGAAATAACACTCACCATGCCCCAAATACTATGAAGGTTAACTGGAGCTGCTTTTATTGTGAAAAATTACTATCCCTTTAAGAGGGATAACAGAATCCCCTTTTTTAAACCTGTGTGAGTACATTTCTTTTAATAATCTAAGGATATCTGTTATATATTATAAAAAGCCCCCATAACTCAAATATTTTTTTAAAATATATTTTAACCATAATTTTCTGGGGCTTCAGCTGGTTTCCTCTTCCTTCTTCCCTCTTTTTCCATTAACCCTTTATGTACCAGTGAGGTATCACACACATTGCTGTGCGTGGGATACCTCTCTGGCACTCAGAGGGTTAGACATTCATACTGACTATCACAAGCCAGTTCCAGAGATGGAAGTTTGAAGGCAGAGGGCTGGTTTAATAAAAGAAACTTGAGAACAAAGGCTCTGCCTGTTGGCATAGAAATACAAAAAAAGCTTGTTAGACTGTTTTATCACTTATTAACAAAAATATTTAAAATCAGGACAAAAATTAAAACCCATGTACTTCATTTTCACCCCTTAATATGCTACCACACTTTCCTCTCTTTTTTTTTTTTTCCTAGGATGCACTACCCCTTTAATCGTTTGAGTGCCAGAGGGGTTTGCAATGTGTTGCGTACCCCTCTGGCACTCATTACCGTGGATGCTAGAGAGGTCTCCAGTACATTATGTAGCTATATGTGGAAGACCTTTCTAGCATCCTAGAGATTAATCTGCTATTTTTAACCCATTTAGATTTGTATACCATCATATGCAACGTTTAGGTTGGTAAATCCTGGTTGTTTATCTAATTCAGTGGTATTCAACCTTTGGCCCTCAAGCTGTTGGACTACAGCTCCCATCATCCCCAACAGCTGAGGACCAAAGTTGGAGTAGCCTTGAACCACACAATAAAACGTATCCAGATAAACTAAAGATTCTTAGCGGGGGACTATCATACAAGGACGCACTGTAACAGTCACATCTGTATCTTCAGTTTTCACACCTGGATAGAATTTTAAGATCAGTGAAACTGTCCTGTATTTCAGCTGCTTGGATGTGGTGGCAATTCTACTTGAGCGTCTTTCTTGGTCTATGACCTAGGAATGTTTATGAGATTGTTATAGAAATGTATTCTTTCAGATAAGGGATTTATTTTTTTTTCCAAATAACAAACATTTTGTATTCTTATTACTCTGTTAATGACCTAACAATATGCTTGATACTTTATAGAAAATATAACAATCCCATAGTAATATTTGATGGTGGCATAAAAAATAAATACACAGGAAATAGAAATGCAATTGTTTACCCAACCTTCTAAAAAATCTTCAAGGATCTTGGAGAATGGAAGGGAAAAACAGGTGCTTTGATAGAAACCTTCAAATATGTTTGGTAACTTATGAGCATTTAGGTGTGGAACATTTTTCTGTTAAAGGGAAATATTAGAACAGTAAAACAATGGATAAAGTTGTGTATAGAGAGATGTGTAAGAACTACCTTATGAAAAGGTTGAATGACTTATGGAGTGGCCTTCCAACAAGTGTGATGATCGTATTTTAGCACCTTTAAAGTCAGCTGGGGCTACGGACTTGTAAATATGCTGTGCTTCAGTATCTGTTTATAAAAAAAAAAAAAATCTTAAAGCATCTGTAAACATTGTTCTTTCTTTCCTGAGGCCTAAAACCTAGTCTCACATGTTTTCTGAGGAATAAGGCATTGCTTGCTTCACATGGGCTCACATTGATTGTTGAGGATTATCTGTAAATGGGCTGAGATAACAGCCTTTCTGACTGCACGAACAATGGACACTAATCTTAGTTGGTTTACTTTAGCTCTTATCTCAACTTTAGCTCTTATCTTAACGACATTTCGAATATTCTTTTTACATATTCTATCTATATGTATGTACGGTAATTTTTAAAGTTATAGCAACTTTTTTGTTCTGAAGTTCCTTTGAAAGTCCCTGGGATTGACATTTATTCCAAGGATTATGTAACACCACTATCTAGAAGGAGAAAAAGGAAACAAGATTACCCTATTTAATAAAGTGTGGTGCATCTGTTGAAAGACAAAATTGGAGCAGTTTTTGGGGCAGCATGTAGAACAAACACTTTTAATTGAAATGGGTTTTTAATCCCTTTTGGTACTAAAAGAGCCTCAACAGATTGTTCTTTAATGTGTTGGCAACATCTGTAACATCAAATGGGTTAATGTTATAAATATTGTGCAATGTTTTATGTGATGTGTGGGTTTTTTTTTTGGGGGGGGGGTTGTATAAAGCTTCACATTTTATACGTATGGCCCCTTGTAAAAGACAGTTGGAACTGTTATTCAGTATACTTGGTCTGCCTGCATTCCTAAAGAACGGAGACACTGCAGATTGTTTTACTGGGCTAGCTTATTTATTTATGGCACAAAAATTAACAATATTTAGTTGAATTGCTATTTAATGCTAAATATTTGCATATGTTATGTACACATACTTTGAGTCATACAGCAGTGACATACAGTATTGTAAGCAGTACAATACAAATATACACACATACTTTCACACACCATTACATGTGTCTCCTTTAATCTCTCCTCCTCTCCTTCAGGCCCCCCCCCCCCTTTTTTTTTTTTTTTTTAACACTCTCCATCTCCCCTCTAGTATGTTTGTTTGATCCCTATCCCTCTTTCTAACACTGTTCCACTGGTAAATTAACAAAATAGGTGAGTTCACAAAGCTTGGCGTCACTTATTATGCCTCTGTGGAAGTGTTCAGTAGCGAAACGCGCATCAGGCATGACTTAAGTGTTTCTTTAGCATTATATAGTTTCGATCCGAGCTAGTTAGGTTTTGATTACAATATTAGGGCATTAGTAACGGATTTTAGTTATCCTCTTTGCTCTTATTCATGAGATCACTAGCGGATTCGAATTTATTGTTCTATTTTTAGTCTGAATGTCTGTGTTTTAGGTTCTATGAGCGGGAGAATCTTTCCATTCTTAGTTTCTGTTATTGGATACTTTTTTATCTTTATAACAGAGGATCCTTTGTTGATCCCTTTATTTGTTTATATAAGATGTGTGTGTATTACCAGCATTTGTTGATATTAAAAACAAAGGCAAGCCGGTTGAATGCCCCGGCACTGTACTCTATGAGATTCTTATCCCACAGCGAGGTCTAAATAACGGCAAGCCGGTTGAATGCCCCGGTAATCATCTACAGATTTTTACATAGGATAATGAGGGAGAGTAGATGTTAAGGGTATATTGATACTAATTATGTCATCTAGATAGCCTGAAATAACAGCAAGCCGGTTGAATTCACAGGTAGGTAGGATTCAGATTAGATCAGTGATTTCCTATTCCTAGACTATTACAGATAGTGGGGTTGCTATATACATTGTTATAGTCTTTCCTTCAGTTTATCAAATAATGGCAAGCCGGTTGAATGCCCCAGCAATCGCATGTAGTTAGGATCTGAAGGTTTCATTGTAAGATTCAACCACCAGGTATTTGGTGTCATAGGTCATTCTTATTACATCTTATATAAAGACATTTTTGTATATGGTAGTATTTTCAAGGGTTAACAGTTAGTGTTAACTCCTCTCCAGCTCATGTATTGTGGTGGATGAACCTACACTGAGAACATTACAGATGTATTGTTAGTCTTTCTTTTAGTATCCCTTAGCTGTAGGACTTTTTATTCTTTTATAATAAAAGTTATATTTTAATTTTGATGATCCAGCCTGTTAATATTCACATATAAGAAGTACTATACCAGAGTGCTAGTACTGCAGGGTTATCTGTGTATTCTTTTGTTTCAACTGTTCCACTGGTAGTCACAGATCCACACATACATTAACATTTCAGCCTTGGTCTACTGTTTTGGTAGTCACAATCGCACACAATGTCCAAGCCTTGTTCTACTGTCCATTAGTAGTCAGAGCCATATACACACTGGTACCTCAGCCTTGTTCCATTGTCCACTAGTAATCAAAGAATCACATGTGCCACTCTTCCCTTTTCCCTCTTTCTCATTCCTGCCAGTCGTTTTCCCCCTCTTTCTCTTGCCCTTCCGTCTCCCCCAGGCTTGTTCCCTCATTGTTTAGTTTGTGCGTGGTGTTTTTGTCTTCTCTGAAGCCATCTCCTACCTGCTTGTATTTGCTGGCACAGGAGGGTGCCTCATCCCTGGTGGTCCAGTGGCATGTTGAAGAAGAGGTCTGTGCTTTCTTTGGTGCAGTCCTCTTGCTGTCCAGTAATGACATTTGTATCCCAGCACATTATCAGAGTCCCAGGGACAATGAGAGGGGTGCATATAGAGGACTGTGTTGAAGGGACCTCAGCATGCCAGTTGGGAGAGAGGTCTGATCTTCCCACAAGCAAGGGTTTTGTTTGCAGACCCTGGCATACTGCACCCTTGCCACCCACCTAAAACTGGCCCTCTTGTTTTTACAAAGGTGTTGCAGGCACTGATTAAGTGATATTTATCCATAATCCATGTGTAAAATCAGTGCTAACATTACAGCAGGAATAATCTGTTTGTGAACTACAGCTCCCATCATCCCCAGCCATTGGGGGAATAAGTGGATGTGGCATTATTAGGTGTTAGAAATCTCCCAAATTCTTATTTAAAGAAGTATTTGTACCCTGTGGTGCAGTTGATTTGCCGCTGAATTTCATATATTTACTTACTGCATATGGCACATGGGTTAAATGTACACTAACGCCATAAAGCAAAGGTGTCCTTATTACCTACATTAAAGCATTATGAAACTTTCTGGGGAGCTAGAGCACAAGATGAAGCCCAAAGCAGCAGCCATATTTGTTTGTTAGGCTCTCTGTTTCCACCTTGTCATGGCTGGCTTATGCATGATTTATACTTGTCTATGGGCAGAAATAGCTGTACATCCAGGAGCACATTACTCTTTTTGTGTTTCTCTCAGAAAGGAGCAAGAGAGGGTTTCTTTTTATGACCTCATCACTGGATGAGGGGGTCTCCATTTGTTGCATGGAGACCCCCAGAAAACGTTAACAGTTTTCATAATGCTCATTTTCTTCCATACACGTAACAGGGACAGATTTGTTTTTTGGTGTAGGCATCCCTTGAATGAAAAAATGTTCATGTGCTTTGAAGACTAACACAAAGACATGAAATAGATTGATGTATATTTAAATGTTGCATACTTAAAGATATCAGAATTAACTTTGTAACATCCCTGAAATATAATCCTAAACACACACACACACATATATATATATATATATATATAATTTAATTGTTCTGCTCAAAGTATGTATTCAGTGCTATGTTTTTGTGTTGTGATAAGATCTAAAGTTAACTGTGATTGGTGCCCACTGCTCTTGTATTTGGAGACTAGTTGAAGACCCTGTTACACTGGCCACAGTGCCACTGCTAGCCAGTCGTGGGGCAGTCATGCACAGCAGAGACTGCCCATGCTGTGGCGGGGCAGTCATGCACAGTAGAGACTGCCCACGCCGTGGCTGATACAGTGCCAGCTGGTCGCAGTTCAGTCATGCTAAGTAGAGACTGCTTGTGTCACGGCTGATACAGAGCTGGATGCTCCTTTGGAGCTCCCCGCTCTGTATCAGCCTCGTCACTGGCAGTCTCTACTGCACATGACTGCGTCGTTACAAACTTTCTAACGAATTATTATATAGGATGTTGTTATCATTAAGTTGTACAGATGCCATCATGAAGTACAGGGTATTTAGGTGCATATAACCCTTGTTCATTGTTAGATGTTCGTGTTGCTTGCATATGCTTTTGTTCTGATGTTCCATGTCAGACTGTCCATTTATCATCATGGACAGAGCCAGCATTGCTTCATAAGCTTCCCTAGGCAAAGCACCCAGGCCCCATCCATTTTTTCTTAGCATAGAAAATTCCTTTATCCTCTAGGGTACAAAAAAAACCACACCCTTTTGGATGTATTGCTTTTTGTGTACAACCTCTACAGACCCTCTGTGTGGGGTTTTCAAGAGTATAGCAGTTTAATTTCTGTCATGATAAAAGATTGTTATATCCCGATGAACTAGTTTTTCAGTCAAGTGTAAACCTCTTAACCCTTTGAGTGCCAGATGGGAACCCATTGCATTGCACAGCAATGTGTTGCGTACCCTCTGGCACTCAAAGGGTTTATGCAGCTTCACTTTCCCAGGAAGATCTGGACTGGATATTCAAAGTCCCTGAAGAAGTCTGATTGATATCTATGATTTTTAACCTTTATCCAACCCTCCTTGAGAGGTCAGTTGTTTCTCAGACCTTGTTCTCAAGGACTGCTATCCGGTCTTTACTATGCAAATTCTCTCTATTCAAGTGGATCTGGGACACTGTATTCAAACCAGTCCTACAATGGGAAATGCTAAAATCTTGGCTAGTTTATTTGCTTGAAAAATGTCTATCTAGTTAAGACAACACTGCAATGATTTCAAAGGAAAGAAAATCAACATCCTGCCAAGCTAAATGGCTACTTTAACCACTTTTAATGAGCTAACAAACGAGCTACATAATGCTTGGCAGTCAGAATAAGGCCCTTTTTAATTAATCACTTCTGTCCTCTGGAGTATGAATACACCTTTGTTTTTATAGGGAATGTAGTAATTCCTCCCTATCTGTGGACCCGTTTGCACCAACGCAAAAAATCCAACCTGACTGGAACATCTTGTTTTCTCTTCAGGTCCTGTGCTGCACAGAAACATTCATAACCCATCTGTTCCTTATGGGCTTAAAAGTAGGCACAGGAGAAAAGTCTTGTTTTCTCTGTAGGAGTTTTCACAAAAAAATCCACAATTTTTCTCACAGGAATTCCCTTGTATAGAAAATCCATAAAAATTAATTTCTACCTTTTTGTTACCACCAATGAAGTTCCCACAGAAAGTTGGGACTCTTCAGATATGCTTTCTGTGAAGCCAGTAACTCACTGGACTGCTATAAAAACACAGAACTTTCTGCCGTGGTGTTGTTGTGTTTTGGTACTCTGATGTCTTACTCAGAATCACTATTGCTCTTGATTTAGTATAACTTTTTTTAAAATTATATTGATAAACACTCAGGGTTTCAGGGTTTTCCCTTGTTAATTGAATATTGTCCCTCTCTGCAAGCCATCTGGACAGTCTTGCTGTTCAGAGGTGAGCAGTGTTAAATCAGTAAAAGGGGCGGGAGTGGGATACTTTCATTCAATTACTCTTGAACTACATCTCTGACAGTACTGAAATAACGCTCTATGGCCCAAATACTATGAAGATTAACTGGAGCTGCTTTTTTAGTGAAACATTACTATCCCTTTAATAGAGAAGAAAACTTTTCTGAACAGAAAAGTATTGGGTACTAATCTCAATACAAGAACAGTATTAGCTGTACACAAACAAGTTGTCTACACATGCATTGAAAATGTACATTTAGTATTACATTTATAGATCTAACATAGCTGGAAGACTACTAAAATTATATAACCCTTTTTTGGTGTTCCTTAAACTAAACAAAACATAATTCAAAAAATAAGAATGTTAATAGGTTGAATGTATCATGGTGAATATATTATGAATAGAAAGGAATTCTATTCAGATTACATGCAGTGTGTGATCCCAATATAACATTACATTACCTGTCACTCATACATCAATGATCATAGCACTGGTCCAAAATGCCATAGACTGTGGTAACTATATATGTCATATGCTTCTATATTATAGAACTACTGGCTACTGCTAGTACTTCTAAATAAAACAGGTCCAGCTCCTTCTCTTTGCCATTCTACCTCTGCACTAGCTAGCATCAACATGTCATAAGTTAGTTCCTTGTTTGTTTGTTTCACTCCTTGTTTTTCTCTCTCTCAAATCACCAAATACTGGCAAGATACAATGGGGAAAATAAAATATTTCAATGCTATGGGCTTTCCTTCAGCTGACCCGCCACCCCCCACCAAAACAAAAAATGTATTGGTCGAACATAGGACAATGGGAGTACTACACCTTTTGGACTTGAACAGAGATGCATCGCAGCTCCAGATTAGTTATTCATACCCCACCGCGGATGCCAGTGGCTGCTTTGCAGTCAATGGAGACCTCCTTTAGTATTCAAGGGATTAAAGTGGATCTTATACCAACTTGGGTAACTTTGAAAGCATTTTTAAACATTCTGTATATAGCTTATAAAAATAAATTGAAACATATTTAACTTTTTTCTCCCCTAATCGCAGTGTAAATTGCTGTGTGTTGTCCTTCTTACCGTCCCCATAAACACAACTGTAATGCACCAGCGGGAGAGTCTCTAAAGGACCCCATCTATTAAATTTTCTGCTGCAGTGTTCATTTACAGCTTTAAATTATACTAGTAAAATAGGCATAGCTTTGCACATGCAGTTGGATATATGCCTAAATAAATATAGAATATTTTATAAAACAAGACAGACACTACATAAGAAATCCCAAACAGGAGTAGCCATTATGTGTGTTTCCAGTAGCTCCTGTGCTGGGAGCTGCATTTGCACACAACGGGTCGACTCCCCACCTGACATGTTCCTCTGTCATGATGTTATTGTGGTGCATATCCCAAGTCATGTTAAATAAAGGTCTATGACCTAACTGAAAGAGTAAAATGCTAAGATGGACATGGGCAGTCCACATTGCAAGAAGACCTCACTATAGATTGACCAAATTTTGGAATGGATTCCACTCAATACCATATGCCCAAGAAGAAGGCAAAAGACAGTATGGGTAGATGAAATTGCCAAATTTGGTACACAGTAGCAACAAAAAGCGTGCTGAGGATCCTGCAGTATATCAACAACGGGTGGAGAAGAAGAGATTATAGATATATAGATAATCATACCTTTTTATTTGTATTTTGTTTATTTTTACAATACAAGTCCAAAGCTAGCCTTCTCTAAATAACAAGTAAGTTGTTATAAAGAGACAGATCCAATTTAACAGTTTGGATGTAGAGTAAAAAGTTGGAAGCTTGGCATTGTACAAATCTGTAGTATACAATTTTTCTTGCTGACTAAAACATGTTTACTCTCACTTATGTGAAGTGATTCATTCAAATGTTAATACAATTCAAACATGACACTTTTTATTAATATGGGTAGTGTTTTTAATGTATTCTTTCTCTCTTCTCTCTTTTTCTTTGTCTTTGAAGATATTCTCTGTATTGTTTGCAGCCATAATGATATAAAATATTTTAACATATTTTTAACATATCTTCAATGTCTGCCAACAGCCTTCAGTGAAAAGGAAAAGAATCCCATGTCCTTTAGTCAAATGCTCCATTCCTCTATTGCTTTGCAAATGCATAGGCACCATCTTTAGCATATAAGGCAGCAGTGGGGAAAAATACAGCCTGCTTGCTTGATTCAGTCCCCAGTAAGATTTGATGTGGTATTTGGGTTTGGATGTCTAAAATAAACAACAGTTCTGATATTCTGAGAAATTCTTATCTTGCTTTCTGAGCAAGGGATAAAAAGATGCATTTTACTGCAAAGCATGCATTTTATACACTATATGTCATCTGTACAGAAAGAACCAGAATTGATACATTGTGCAACTGTATTATCAGAAGCACAAGGAAAACAAACCTAGTCCTCTGTTATTTTCAAGGGGATAACTACAGGGGCAAGGGTGTTAGGCACACACAGACATGAACATTCAACCTTCTACATTCATTTTGAACAGATGTGTGGCTGTGAGGATAACAGTTGCTCCACCCCTTTATATAAGGTGTTCTTTTAATTTTTCTTGATGTTTCCGTGAACTCTATGCCCACTTCCTCTCTCCTTACCAATGTGAAATGGCTTCTCTAGACAGACTGAATAGGCCCATTTTATTATTGTAAGGAAGTAAAAATCCATGTATCTTCTGTTTTGCTTGACTGCTCCCCACAACCAGGACAGATATCCAGTGAGAAATTAAATCCATGTATTATTTAAACTGTTGGTAAATGGATACACCAGGTGTTCATCACACACACATCTCTATTGTTTACAAATAGCAATCCTGTTAGAAAGCCATGTTGTCAGTAGGATAATACAGTTACCTTGAGCTGCTGGAATCATGAACTTGGACACCTGTCTGATCCACAATACATACATCCCTTAGGAGACAGAGCTCTCTAACATATTGCAGTTCAGAGGAGATGACAGGTATTGAATGAGATTTATCTAAAGAATTATGTGGCTCTCAGATTTTTAGTAGAACGTGCTTGTATAGGTGTCCTTCATACAACAATTACTTTGCTTGTTTGCATGTATTTTCTGATTCCCATTTTTTAAACTGTCTATATGTACTTTAAGCAAACTCACAACCTTGATTCTGCAGAACCATATAAGACTGTTCAATTACTTCAATCCTACTGCCCAGATAAAGATGGCAAAATAATGCTGAACACAGATGATTGCTACTTTGGTACTTTCTTCTGTTTTAAACAATATTTTCTCATCCATTTTGGTAACATGTAACCCTGCCATTACAATAACTCTCACAAATACTGCAACACAATTTCTGTTGATTCAATATTTACAATTAATACATCCAGGTAGTTCCTGCTGTGCTAGTGCTAGAACATTCTCACAGAAGAATTAATACAGTACAGAAGTGAAGCTGCCTAACTTGTAAACTACAATAAAGACACAGGTAATGGGTACAGATATTTAGCAGGGACATTCTCCTTTCTGTGATCATTACAACTTCCTGCTACATACTGCAAGCCATTTTAGTCCAAGCTTCCTACATACTCTTTGCCTGAAAATTATGGCCTAAAGTAGACACAGTGTAGGTGTGATGGGAAGCACAACCAAAATAACAGCTTGCATAATATGGCTGAGATACAGGCTTACACACATGCATAATGGACAAATGCCTCCCACCCCATGGCAGGAAGCTCATGCCTGTGTGTAAAGTACCTCTTGGGGTACTAGTACCACAGGTTTATAATGTTTATAATCTATACCCCCCCAGGGGGTGCGGTTATAGATTTTTATACTGATATTTTCCTGTAATTCGAGTTTTAAGAATACTAAGTAGTTTTGTGTTAGATGCAGTACATCAAGTGATGATTGATATCCAAATGCACTAGAAGGTACTCTTAGCATTGAACTGACACAAAATGCCAAAATGTGTGCAACCAAAACAGGAGAGTGACTAGTACCACATCTAGGCAAATGAATGTTCTGAAAAACAAACAAAAACTCGTCTTCATCTGAGGTTGAACATCTCATCCGCTAATAGCTCACCTTTCAAAGATCTGCTGCTGGCCCCATAGTCTGCCACGAAGATCTAATATGCTGCATCTTTACTAAGTGGCCTCATTAAGATGTGTTCAAGAGAGGTGATTGTTGTCTGTGTGAAATGCACATTTGCACTTCAACTTAAGTTTCACCACAGGTAATATAGCCTTTAATACTTTGCATTGTATGGCAGGCCCACTTTAACCATACAGAAGCAGATGCACAAAAATACCATCCCCAAGGTCAATTTCCCTCAAGATTAGGACAACGCTCTTCCAATCATGCCCTGAACTGTGATACCGAAGTTACCATATCTTCTGTTTCAAGCTTGAAAACTCAAGGTAGTGGGTTTACGGGGACTGTACATACAACCCAGGAGAGCCACATACTTCTGGGTTGCATTCCAGCCAAAGGGTGCATACCTGATAAAAATTTATATTTGTCCTTTTGAAAAAGGACTGTATCTATCTCTGTATTATACTGCACCAACTACTTTGGTATATTAAGTAGCGTAGCTATCCCAGAACAATCACTGCACTATCCAGTTAAGAGATTCACTTTTGTACACCTAAATAAGTTGTTATAAACTATGAATACTGACCCCTTACATTTGTAAAACCTATAGGAAGGTGATTAATAAACAGATGGAGAATTAAGACATTTTTTCCTATGGGCAAAATAACTTTAGCAGCTCACTTCTACAGCTCTGTCACTCTTGTTGTAAACTTGCCTTTCATATGAGTTCCATGGACAATCCATGGCAGGAGTGGTGTGTCTGAGGGTCAGCCTATGTGAGTGCTATCCTAATATTATTTGCTGACACCCATGTAGGTGGGCCAAGATCTCTCATGTTAGCGGTCTGCAAGCTGCTTCATAGGCCTTCATGCAGACCTTCCATGCTGCATTTCTAGTATGTTTCTGTATAAATGCAGCAAATATGATGAACTCAAATGCATTAATGCCAATGTGAATGGTACTATGACAGCATTTATTTTGCACACCATGTCACATCACCAATGCAGCATTGCCACACTAATGTCACCTGTATGAAAGAGGACCTAAGTCTTGCAGCAGAAATTGACACCTGGAATCTTTATAAACTGCATTAGCCAAAGTCTTAAAGGGATAGTAATACTTCGTTTTAACTTTATTTTATTTTGTATGCATTAAAAAAACATGAATAATGATATAAGTCTTATCTCTCAAACCTTTTTGCTTGTGAATATCTCTTAAACCATAGTTTCCCCCTCCCGCCCCTTTTTCCTAGTGTAAGCCATCTCTTCTCAGATGTGAATCTGGTTGTAAGACCAGACAGATAACAGCAGGGGACAATCTTCTTTGTATGAAAAGAATGAAAGCCCTTCTTCCCCCCCCCCCCCCGACAAGTTTTTCAGCTTTTTCCCTTATCTTAATTGAAAATTGTCCCTCTCTGCAGTCTACCTGGGCACCTCCCTTCTGATATGGTTGAACGGGGGGGGGGGGGGGAGGGATACTTTGCTTGTGAATATCTCTCAAACCATAAAGGTTTGAGAGTTGCGACTTATATCGTTCTTCATGTTTTTTTAATGCCTACAAAATAAAATAAAGATAAAACGAAGTATTACTATCCCTTTAAGCAAACAATTGAAATGCAGCCACATGATGCAATAAGGACTATACAACAGTGAACAAAATGGTTGACATGAAAGCAATCACATTGTAGCTTTTTCTTTAAGCTGAAGGAGGAAAAGGATGTGGTCTACATGTTGGTCAGATACCTCGTTGTATGTGTGGCTTTCTTGGTCTGTAGCACCATCAATGTAATGTTGTACCAGGTGGTCTATCAATATTGCATGACTACCTAAGGTTGGTTTGTCATTGAGTTGGCTGAGACTGTTCTTGAGGAGAGGTGTCCTAACACTTAGAGCAGGGGTGTTCAAGCTTGATCCTCAAGGGCCACCAACAGGCTGGGATTTAAGGATTTCCCTTATTATGCATAGGTGAATTAATCTGTAGCTTATTCATTTTTATTGGGAAATCCTTAAAGGGATAGTAATACTTCGTTTTAACTTTATCTTATTTTGTAGGCATTAAAAAAACATGAAGAATGATATAAGTCTTATCTCTCAAACCTTTATGGCTTATGAGATATTCACAAGCAAAGTTCCCCTCCCCGCCCCTTTTTCCTAGTGCAAGCCATCTCTTCTCAGATGTGAGTCTGGTTGTATGACAGGACAGATAACAGAAGGGGACAATTTTCTTTGTATTAAAACAATGAAAGCCCTTCCCCCCCTTGACAAGTTTTTCAGCTTTTTTCATTATCTTAATTGAAGATTGTCCCTCTCTGCAGTCTACCTGGGCATCTCCCTTCTGATCTGGTTGAACAGGGGGGGATACTTTGTTTGTGAATATCTCTTAAACCATAAAGGTTTCAGAGATAAGACTTATATCATTCTTCATGTTTTTTTAATGCCTACAAAATAAAATAAAGTTAAAATGAAGTATTACTATCCCTTTAAATCCTGCACTGATAGCTCTTGAAGACCGAACTTGGACACAGGGAAAATAAAAAAAAAAAGTTTACTTTATAGGACATGTAAAGCTTTATCATGAATACATATTATAGGATGTCTACTGCTGATTAACAGTGGGGCAGTTAATTCAAATGTTAATACAGTTCTGGATGGCTTGTATGTAATTTTCTTTTCTTATAATATTAAACTGCTGGCAACATGGGGCACCTGTGGGGAGATGTATTAAAGGGATAGTAATACTTAATTTTATCTTTATTTATTTTGTAGGCATTAAAAAAACATGAACGATATAAGTCTTCTCTCTCAAACCTTTATGGTTTGAGAGATATTCACAAGCAAAGTTTCCCCCTCCCGCCCCTTTTTCCTAGTGTAAGCCATCTCTTCTCAGATGTGAATCTGGTTGTAAGACCAGACAGATAACAGCAGGGGACAATCTTCTTTCTATGAGAACAATGAAGGCCCTACCCCCCTTGACAATCTTTTCAGGTTTTTCCCTTATCTTAATTGAAGATTGTCCCTCTCTACAGTCTACCTGGGCACCTCCCTTCTGCTCTGGCTGAGCAGTGTTACATCAGTAAAAGGGGTGGGAGGGGGACACTTTGTCATTGAATTACTCCTGAACTACAACTCTGACAGAATTGAAAGAACACTCTCCAAAGTCCAAATACTATGATGATTAATTAGAGCTGCTTTTATGATGAAACATTACTATCCCTTTAAGCAGCATTGCTATGGTTATGTGTGTCTGGTGGTGAGCACATTAACTTGTCGATTTGAGATACACATTTTCATATGCAGTAAGAATCAGCGATGCAAGTGGAAGGGGGTCAAATGTAATCATTAGCATATCATCCTATCGAATTGCTGGAGCTAAGGAAGGGATGCACTTTCTTACACATCATCAGCAGCTCAAGAACCTTGAGGCTTGAGTGCTTTCTCCCTGTCCCCCCACTGGGGAAGTGGAGAGTGTGCTCAGATATCAGCACCACAAACCAATTCATTGCTATAGGAGTGTGTATTGCATACCCTAGTGGCACTGAAAAGAGTAAAATGTTGTGTAAAAATCTTTAAGGCACAATTAATAATCCGAATGTACCTGTGGACATCTTATTATATTGTAATTCTAGTAAACCGAACAGATTGCATTTCAAAACTGATGTAGGTTACAAGGTCTTCCAACTCCCCTTCAAACATATCTAATAAGTCATAATATGAAGGATAACACAGATCCGCCTTTTTTTTTTCTCACATTCCTTTTTTGGTTAATTTAGTCCACTCTGCCAATAAACATAATGAAGTCAAATTCTGTAGCTCCCATTAAAGAGACGGTATCTAAAGAAGACATAACACCTTATATTGTGAGTGGATGTTTTGCCATGCTACCAATCTGGCATCCAACCACCTCACAATTCTATGGGAGAGGTAAGTGAAAGGTTACAGCTGATCGTAAACGCTCCACCACAAGCTTTGAACTGTTACAACTTTTGGAAAAGTATCTGCCAGCAGGGTTAGTACCCTTGTTTTTATTCAGCAGTGAAAGCCCTTCAGTATTTGATGTGATTGTTTGTAATGTTATATGATTGAGCAAGCATGTAATTTTATTAATCAGCTGCTTGTATCTACAGTCCAAAGTTTGAGAAAAATTAAATTGCAAACTCGTGAAGGGCAAGAAATCTGATTGCTGTTAGAAAGGTGTGGTATATGTACATGTTTACTGTATTACGTTTGGGAACAACTACAGCTACAATACATTTCCTTTCATCAGGATCCCTTCCAGGAAAGGTCTATATTATTGTAACATTATGAGACGCTACACAAATTTACAGTAATGTAACTTATTGTGCTTCCCTCTAAGCAAAGTATACCGACAGTACCATAGGAAATAAATATTCACCATATACCTTTTTGTATTTTAACCCTTTGAGTACCAGAGGGGTATGCAACTCATTGCCTTGCAATACGATGCATACCCCTCTGGCACTCAGATTTAAAGGGACTTTTGACTAATTGAGGGTTATGCACGAAGGTAAAGTGGAGATGACTTCTAAAGTGGTATCCCTTCTCCATTTCCTATGTTAATCTATGGAGCCAGTGCAGTAAGATTTCTCCAGAGTTGGCTCCATAGGATAACATGGGAATGGGAGAAGTGAGATCACTGGAGAAGTCATTGCCTTAGTGCATAACCCCCACTGAATGCTAGAGAGGTCCCAAACTCATTGCAGAGCAATGGGAGCTTTTGTTTCCCAAATATATGAGAAGCTCACGGAGAGCGAACAAAAGCAGAACTTGCTTGTTCTACAGCTAGTCACCACTCGGCATTCTATTTTAACTGTCTTGTGGCGTTGTATACATGGACACTTTTTCTCCACTGTATCATAGTAATCCCACCCAAATGGCCAGTTCCAGAATGACAGGCAGGTCCTCTCTAACCTCAGATGTAAGCTTTGGTCTTGTTTGGGTCTCATTGGTGAGATGCAGCTTGCTTCCCGAGACCAGGAGTAAGCAAAGTAAATCCATTTAGCTGCTGTTGGACTACAGTAGTCTGGCAGTAGCTGGGGGCATCCATAGTCCACCGCTGCGCTATATACTGAAAGCAGGAGGTCCATGTCTGGATTACTCTTCCCTCTTCCAGTACAGTTGTGTGTTGCTCTACTATTGCTCATCTTTTGCTTACAGCAAAAGGTCCCAATCTGAAGATTACATGTTTGTGATCTAGAATTGGATACATGTATTTTTAGAGATTCTAGCTTGAAATACATGGTTAACACCCCATCGTTCTAGGTGCTTAATTTCCAGGTTATATTTCATGTAAGATTTTACCCCAAACAAGGCTGCATGGGTGGATTCATTAGAACTGTATATGGTGTTGCTTTGGGCAGATCTTTTCTCTGGAATCTTAGTTATGTGTAGTCTAGTTACAAAACAACACTTTCATACACAGATATTGTTGCATTCCATAAAAGAAATGTTAATGCATAAATTGAAGCTAAATTTGTATCAATATGAAGATCAGTTATGAACGGCATGTGCAGAGAGCAAACTAACAGTACTGTAGGGAAAAATACAATCTTGTCTTCATTTAAATGCTGTTTTTAACCCCTCGCATACCTCACAAGTCTCCATGATTAGGAAGGACTGTGCTTCTTTGAGACCCAAATCCCTAGCTCCCTCTTTCCAGCCATAGTGTCCCAACCATAGGAGATAAGACTGTGTGGTATGTGTATCTTATTGCTCCACAGCAATAACACTCACATCAACCCTTTGAGTGCCAGAGAAGCAATGCATTCCTCTGGCACTCAAAGGGTTAAAGTTTAACCCCTTAAGGACCATGAACTTTTTTTTTTTTTTTTTTCACCTCTTCCATTTCCGGGCCCCCCAAATGGCGTGCAGCCGCGCAGGGAGCCCGGAATTCCATGACGTACGTGTGCATCATGGGTGGCTAATTTATAAACACAAATACTGAAGTTTAACCCCTTAGTCTGGGTAAATAAAATACTTTTAGTCTTGCTCTAAATAATTCATCTGTAATGCCCCACCCACAGCCACTCCCCCAGCAGCAACACACGAAACAACAATGTCCTGTTTTGGCCATGTGAAATGGGAGGTATACACTTTAAAGAGCACAGTACAAGGGGTTAAAAACACCACTGATATCAATGGGAGAATTTCTTTGTGACAGGTAGCGCTGTTGAATTGCCTCAGAATATGCTTTTTGTTTTGTTTATGATTATAAATGTACAGTTTTCAGCAGGAAAAAATACATGGGTAATATCTGCAGTTACCTGTCTATGCTGAAACCTGAAGGTTGCCTCTAGGACAGGGGTTTCAGACTGCATTCCTAGTAGGCTGACCATGTCTTGGATTGCTCAGGATAGTCATGGATTTTAAATGTGTGTCCTATGTCTGTGACAATACAAAGTCCTGGAATGAAGACTCCAGAGCACAGAGTTGTAAACACTAGAAGAACAGCCCATTGCCTGCTGTGACCGAAAGTGATGCCTCTGCTGGCCTACATGAAAATTGCTTCCAGACTGAGCCTTGATTTTGACAAACATGACCTACCTACCTAATTTTGTTGTAGTGCTGTGCTAGTCTGAGGCTTTGGGAGTGAGTGGGAGTTTGAGTTGAGGACAGGTACTCTGCTGTTCTCATCTCCTCAGAGTCTGTGGATGGCAGAATGGAAATGTAATCCCCTTTACTACTAAAGGGAATATACAGAGTGCATGCTTTTGGAATATCTCTAACTTTGTATGTGCCAATAACTAGCTGTAACACCTGTACAAAATCAGGGGATCCCAAGCTGTAATGGGCCTTTAGGGAATCAGTCTGAAACACTGCTCTAAGATCTCAAAACAAACCATAGGTTTCAATAGACATAAATAATATCTCTTATTAAATGATCTGACTGTAAACTGAAATAATCATCAGTAAACTAAAATAGCAATCAAACTATATAGATCGGAAAGACAGATCAAATGCCTGTGTTTGTATTCTCTCTCACCTTTTGAGAGCCAGGTTGATGTAATGCATTGATCTATAATGCATTGCACAACCTTCTGGCACTTGAGGGGTTGGTAAACAGTCTGGACTTTACAGGCACCCCCAACATAGGTTATTTGTCCAGGGCATTATGAAGAGGGAAAATATATCGTTGGTTACGCTTAGGTCTCATCATCTTGTATATTGTTCATGACAATCTCCATTAAAAAATGTATAGAACAAATGTGGAATACTTAAGTTGGTGCCCCCTGGTTGTAAACCACTGGCATGGGTAAATCATTCTGTTAAACAAGAAATAAACCACTTATTCTTTTGGCCCATTTCCCTAACTAAAGGGGCGCTTTAATTGTCTGTCCCCAGTGATGCAATTGGTTTACCCCAGAATTTCTTCAGTCTGCTTGTGTCTTGAGAGGAAATAGAAACATGTTTGTGAGGGTTCACGTAGGGTAAAGGTGTGGCTTTTTGTGTGAACAGCATGTTCTCTGAAACTAGATTAACCTGACTGGAATCCTTCGGGCACAGTGCAGACTATCTTATGAAACATGAAAATGGAGCCATACATTTAAATAACCTACATTTGGTGAATGGTATTTTTATGAATAGAATTTGGTGCATGAGCCTTAATCTGATCTTAAACTTGTCTGTATTAAAATTTACACTGCTTGCTCATTCAGCTGCAACATGATTTAAAGAGACCTTATCACCTAAAATGAAAATGGCTCATAAACATTTTAAATAAATTTATAATTTAAAAATTCTCTGTTTTAAGAATGCTCTAAAATCTGGCATGCATATTAATCCTTTAACGACCCATGACGGTCTAGGACCGTCATGGATAGAATCCCGTTAAGGACCCATGACAGTCTTGGACTGTCATGGGTTAAATGATAGCGCGCCTCTGTGCACCCTGCTGTCATTCAATCCAGACTGAGACTGAGAGCTCTGGTACTGGAGCGTTTAGTCTCAGCCCCTGACAGTTATGCCGGGTCATGTGATCGCTGCAGCAGTGATCACATGTACCTTCTGAATGAATGAGGCGGTATATTTTACATACTGCCTCTGTGTCTCCTCTCTGTCCTAACGATCAAAGTAAGGGGCAGAGAAGGAGACGCCTAGTGGAAAAAAATGCAGCAGCTTGGGGTATTAACCCCATCACTGCTGGTGCAGGAGGCTGGCTGAATGCAGGTCAATTTCTGACCTGTAAATACACTTTTTTTCTTTTTTCTCTTTTTTTTTTTTTTTTTTTTTTTGAGACACAATTGCCACCCCGCACCCTTGGAAAGCCTGCCGCTGTCTGCAGGGGGAGATCCCCTGTTGCACAGGTGGTTCAGTCCCCATCCGCAGAACTTAAGGGGGGACATTGATTTTATGCCTTGTGTAGCTTGTCCCTTCGAATGACTAGCTTTCACTGGCCTGCCTGGTACTATGTCTGTCTGCCCTTGTACTGACTATTGCATGCTATGGTAGCAATTCATCAAAGGTGTAAATGGGTCAATGGGTGAGGAAATCCTTGTGTGTTAGTCACTTGCTTACTCTGCAATGGCCTTCACTTAATCCTCAGTAGATGGCCAAATATATCTGCCAGCTTCAAATTAGCAGATCCCATTGCAGTGAATGGGGGCACATGTATAGACCATTTTCAACTGCTTATGGCTGTATTCCCAGAATGGCACCATTTACTACCGGTTTTGTTTGCTGTGTTTCCCTGCATTGCATGCACAAGGCAACGAAATATGATTGATCATTGATGAATACTGAAAGGTATCCTTCAATGATCACATAGGAAAGTGGGGAAAGAGAGGTGGTCCTGTATGTATGTGCATATACAATATACCCTTTTTTTTTTTCTCCTCTCCCCTTAGCTCTGTGTACACACAGATTTAAACTTTGAGAGTCAGAGAGGTATCCGACCTCCCATACATCTGACACTCAAAGGGTTAAATCATCCTGTCACTAGTTCTGAAACAAACAGAAAAATCTAACGGAGAATTAATTTGAGATTAAAACCCTTCCCTTTTTCAGTTTATCATTTTTATTTGTGTTACCTCCATTATGACGTACATTACAATTATCGTTTGCACAAGTAAATGTGTCAAAGGGCCATGCACAGCTGCCTACATATTCATATGGGAAGCATATATGTATCCTACTGCATGTTACTTATGCAGGGAATTTTAACAAATAGTGGCTAGAAATAATTAAAAGTAATAATGTCCTTTTAAGGCCCCCAAAAAACAAGGTATATTGCATTTTTAAATTAATCATATGACCAAAAATGAATGATTCACGCCCGTTTAAATATTGCTTCTTCCTAGCCAACAAAAATGGCTTATTTGGTGCATATGCCCTGTGGGTTGTTTTTCCTATGGTTCTGTAGTGAACTATGCGTGTCATTTTGGACCCCTAATTATATAATACGAGATGCTAATGAGTGATCAGCACAACAGATGTTGTAATGAAACAGAAAATATTATAATGCTTCCCTGTTCAGTTCACATATCAGCTGTAATAAAATCCAAACCAATAAATGCTCTAAAAGGCTTGATAACAAATGTAATAAAATAATGTAGCCTTTCGCCTCTGTACGCATTCATAGGAGACAGATTTTAGAACTCTTGTAACGAATACGTGAGATTTAGCCCTTTGTGTCAGAGGTTGCGTACCCCTCTGGCACTCAAAGGGTTAAATGGATATTAAACATTTTTCATTTTTAGGCAGTGCTGTCCCTTTAACCCTGTGAGTGTCCAGTGCATTGGTCACAAATCTGGCACTCAAATGGTTAAACAGACCAATGGGAGATGGGAGTTGCAGTTAAAGACCTGTAATTACAACTCTGTTGGCGTCCTCTATGTATTTGAGTGTCAATTTAAATGTTTCTGATTTGCATACTTTCCTGATGAGGTTTTCTTGTTTTGTTTATGGCTGGTTGGGTTCACAAGTGTTCTCAGATGAAGCCATCATTCTGAATTTAACCCACTGAGTGTCAGAGGGGTATGCAACACATTGCTCTGCAATGTATTGCCTACCTCTCTGTCACTCAAAGATTTAACGCTTTGAGCAGCAGAATATGTGGTCCAATGGCACTGTTCACTTCTTCACGGGCACTCAAAAGCAATAGTTTAAAAAAAAAAAAAAAAATCTATATGGCACAGATCTCCTCCTCCCTAAAATAGTTTTGACCCTCTTGTATAATGCTTAAGGTATGGGTAGATTGAATTTTTGGAATGCCATAGCTGTGCAGTGTTCTGTGAAGTATATGTTGCTCATCAATTTGGTATTCCAAAAGGTTTGATATCATTATTGTCCAATCAAGGACCCAGCTAGTTGTTAAGATGTGGGCGGCAAGATTTCCCTTTTTTAAATGCAGGACAATTATGAAAACCACACACTGCATCCTGCATTTAAAGTGATACCTAATCACCTTTGTCTGTAGCCACTTCAGAGGTCTTAAACCTTTTGCATGCTACATATGTCTCCAGCTGATGTATGCTTGAGATCCCTACCTCACAAGGGGTATTTATTACAATTTTCTTGTCTGTATAGAGATCATGACCTTCTTGCCATCCTTTTAATACCATTCAAAACACCACACTTGTGCAATTACAAATCCCCAAACCTTACTATTATTTATTACAATAAAGTACCAGGCTCGCTATGTGCAGTGCTCTTCAACACATCCATTCCTGTAGATTAAATCAAGGATCATCTTGAGGGACAAATACAAATTCCCAAGTTTCCTGTTTTTAATATATATAATATTATTTATTTATGTATTTATTTTTTAATGTTGTATGCAGTGTTTTTATTTACACAAACACCCCAGGACAAATGCACAAAAGGTGGAGCATTTCTTAAGCAAACCAACCGCACCATAAATCAAACATTTAACAAATCACTGTTGATGTAATTGCGTCTTCTGACCCCTTGAATGCTAGGAAGAATTCTAGCATTCAGGGAGTAAAACATAAATATAATAATATTATAAAACCTTTTAGTTTTGGGGAGATTATTGCAGTAGGAGAAGGCAGATTGACCCTCTTCTTTCTTGCAGTTTGATATAGCCAGTGTGTTAATCTGAGAAGGTTTATCTATTTAACCTGTGCTTTGTTTTCCATTAGGTTCAAGCTGCTCATCTCCAAGATGCAGGAAATCATTGTTGCATTTTTTCTGATGTTGACCTGTAAGTAAGAACTGCATTTTGCTTGTAAAGAACAGACATTGAGGGCATATATCAAGGCAAAAGTTTTGCTTTTAATGAGGAACAAGCCAAATATTCCCCTAGTCACTCTCTCTGCTATTTACCAAACCTTCACCTTTCTTAAACCCTTGTTACCCATTCTCACTTAAATATGCATGACAGGTATGAAACTTACTGCAATGCTATATCAAACTATAACCCAACTTTATTAGTTTCAGGTTCTTTGAAAACACACCTCTTCATACAAGCCTTTCCCTCCAAACTCCTTAGTTCCTTCATTTTTTTTTTAGGAATGTCTTTTAATGTTTCTTTCTGTGCTTCAGCAAGGGTGATGTGCAAAGGCTGATGTTGATGGATGCATGGTTTTTACCCGGTGTCCACAACTGTTCTAATCACAGCTGCCTCTACCTAAACTGTTGCTCTGAAACAACCATTTAAAACAACTGCCCCCTTAACACTACCATTACCTGAATTTACTTACAACATTTTTAAAAGTAAACCTTTTTTAACTTTGGAGGGTCTAGTACAGACACTCATCTTTTAATCTGTCCCAGGAAAGAGTGGGGGTAGGCAATGAAAAAATGGGGGGGAGGCGGTCATTTAAACTTGTCCATAGCCCCGTGAATAATGATGGTTGCAGTAGTGGCTAATATTTATCAGGAGACTAGGGGGGGAGATTTTGCAGATAGTTTGTGGCCTATTCCTATCTTGTAGAAAGATTGAAGGTTGTGAATGGCAGATGGTGCCACATAGTTGCCAATAGGACTAAAAGCTATATGCCCTAAGGAAAGGGTTCTGGGGTAAATAACGGTAGAATATTGAAAAAGTATCAATCCCCTCTGGTACCCATAGGGATTTTAGCCTCCTGAATTCTAAAGGAATTGAACACACTGCATGGAGTGCATTGGAATCCTCCCTAGCATTCAATGGGTTAGAAGCCCCATTTAAATCAAAGGGATTTTCATTTTTTCCTATGGTGTTGATTTTGCCCCAGAACTAAGACCAGTTCTCTGCAATCAGGCCTAGATACTTATCAGGAGCTGCAAGAGTGACGCTTCTGTATACACCGCTACTGTATGTCATTTTGTGGATTAAAAAAAATAAAATAAAATTAGTAATGGAACTCCATACCCCCATTGTTACACTACAATTCCCATCATCCATGAAGTTGGACTCCAGTGGATGGCATCCTTTGGCTCTCCAGCTGTTTGGAAACTACAACTGCTGTCATCCCCATCCAGTTCCTGGCAATGATGGTGTGGTAGTGTCCAACAGCTGGAGAGTCCGAGGCTACACCTCCCTGTTGTAGCCTATTAAATAGAGATCCACAGGTTGATGTTTACTACCATGTGCAGTGTATGTAACTTGTTTTCCTTTTCCCTGTTTCAGCTCTGCCATCTCTACAGGCCACTGATCCAGCCTCTGATCCAGGTTAGAAAAATATATTTTCTCAAACCAAAGACTCATATTATATTCTTTGTAGTATTTTACCTGCTGTAAAATTTAGGGTTTGTCCCCTCCTTTTTAATGACTGTGCAGGACAGAGTTTAGATCTTGTAACCTTGGCCGCAATCACAATTTCATGACACAGAAAACACACTTTGCCACAGCTTCACAAAAAAGCCAGTAAAGTGGTACATAAGTTGCACATAACCGTAATATATAAACTGATAAATAAACCAGCTACCATGATTAAATGTGTAGTAGAGGCAATGGGGATGTCCTGGCCACACCAACAACTCAACACAGTGGGCATGACCAACATAGTTGATGTGCTTCTGACCGTTCCATACTGTAAGTCAGGACTTTCCAACCTGAGGTCTTCCAGCTCTTTACTGCAATTCGCATCAGCCCTGGATGGCAACTGATGGAACTTATAGTCCACAACTGCTGAAGGGCCTCTAGTTTCTCAGCCTTGCAATAAGCAGTTACTTGCTGTACCTAAAGGGAAAGCCAGCCTCCGTGTTCTGTAATGGTAGTTTGGGAGTGTCCTAGACCACTTGAATTTTAACTCTTGTTTTCTCATTTCAGATAACCAGAAATTCTACTATGGTAAGTATGCACCGCAGTGTCCTACTGTTGCATGCTATGTTTAGGGGTTAGTCATTTTGTGAAGTGTAAGAAACAGGGCATATTTCCTTCTGTATATGTCAGTGGAGTACATCTGTCTGTGGATGTAAAGGTTTTTTAATTTCAAAATACTACATATTTAATGATGGAGAAGAAAAGTATCTACTGCTTTCAGTGCAGAATGTTTTAATGCAATATGAAGGGATATTGGAGACTTTAATTGTAGATCATATTGTTTCCATGGACTGTAAATCACATGGAAGCACATTCTAAATGTATCTAATTTTTTTCTAGACTATGAATCACTTAAGATTGGTGGCCTAATTATGGCTGGTATTCTCTGTGCAATGGGTATCATTATCCTAATGAGTAAGTATCTAGACTTTTCCAATTATTCCTAAATCCATCTTGTGTAAAGCAATGGGAATCTATCAGGACTATGTCACATGGGGCCTCAGTTTATGGAAAAAAAAAAAAATTATACTTTCCTGATTAGCTTCCCTTTCACCAGGTACAATCCCATAGGAAGAGACCTGCCAGCCTATCTGGGTAATTGTAATTTAATAGTTGGTTTGAAAGTCAGAAAGCTGACCCTTGTGTCTCTCTCTGCAGGCCCTTTAAAGTGACATGGGTATGAGTCATGGGGGGCAGAATCATTGCAGAAGACAAAATGTATGTGCCAAAGGGTGAAGAGAAATGCATCTTTCAGTGACAGGTCTCTCATTGCCACATGCCCTAAGATTTATGACTTTCTGGGGAGAGGTAGAGGCGTTGGTCATTCATATATGATGTTTGGCATAAATCCTGCCTACATGTAATTATAATCACAATTCTGAACTGTAAGTCAGATTCAGATTAAAGATCAGGTAAAGGTCAAAGCCCTCCACAGCAATGTATTTTAATTTACTCTAGGGTTAAAGTATAATGTAAGGTTAGCATAAAGATCCATGACAAAATAATTTCACCTGCATCAGAGAGGCAAGATTGTTTCAGCACTCACAAAAAGTGGGTCTTTAGTGGACATTAATGCATAACAGGATATGTTTCGCTTAAGATAATAATCATACTTGAACACACACGCATGTGAAACTCATAGGCATTTTTGATCACACAAAATTGGTGAATTTAGAGTGCGATCATGGTGTAAATGACAAAAGAAAGTGAAATTGTGGCAAGAAGTGCTTGGAGCATATTGATCTAGTCACAGGTCTCCCCAAGAAAGAGCCATTTTAGACCTCACTGCATCTGCCCTGTGAAATCCTACATCCATTGCAGATTCTGTACCTACTCTCTCCCATAGGCAGCAACCTGGGTCCTGTTGAGTTTTGACTGTTGATGTTTAAAGCAATAAAGTTTTTATATGTAAAATGAAATGCCTCATTCAGAAGTTACTACGGCTTAAACTTTTAAATCAGACTGTTTGTAACCATGCCAATTAGTGTCTAGAAGGCAACATTTCATGTTTCTATAATGGTTTTAACCCTTTAAGTGTCAGAGGGGTACTGAATGCATTGCTGTTCTCAGAGCTTTGGTGATTTGTCCAGCCAACCGGCTTATAGCGGGTGAGTTATAAACTATGGGAACTCTGTGTGCTCTGGCATTGGGTTAACCCTTTGAGTTCCAGAGAAGTATTTAATGCATTACAACACAAATGCATTGGATACATTCCTGGCACTTAAAGGTTTGATCCTATACTACCCCCTTTAAAGCACTAGCAAAAGCACCCCTTTTACAACCACAATAGCAAACTGCAATTTAATTAAAAACAAAAATAAAACTTGATATATGGTGTATATAACTATTTTTTAATCGATCATAAGTTTTTGCAAAATATATTTATTTTTATTATATTTGTTTAAGTTTTTTTTGACAGTTTTTGTGTTTTTTTTAAAGGCAATTTGGTACTCTGTTATCATGTTGTAAATTTTCATGTCCTTTGAGCACCGAAGGGCAGATCCGTGTATGTGGTAATATGGGGTTACAGTGGGATTCTGCCTCTGGGGTGGGTAACACTGTCTGTTGGGAACTATTCTCTCCCTTCACCCATTGGGGAGGATGGAAGAATTGGACTCAGAAGATAGGTTAGTGTGATGTGGCCCTTGTAGAGGAGAGTCAGACTCGCCTTGAATCTGTTTTTAATGGATCTGTACCCATGGAGCGAAGAAGGATGAGTGTATGTTTTAGTCATATAGATGTGGTGTTAGCATAACTGGTGCTGTTTAAGGTAGCTGTCATATTCATCATATTTTATATAACTAGAATTGGGACATCATGTACAAATTATAGTGTTCTTTTGAGGTCCCCTATTTTTTACTTTTATATTTTATTTTATTTTGTACTTTATTGATGTGATTATAGATTGGGGCTATCATTAACATATTGTGATGTTTGGTGAAGTTACCCATATCTTTGATATTGATATTTTATATTGATATTTTGGAGAGATATTGGATTAGGCTTTTCCTGTTTCTTGTATTAATAAATATTATTCTCTAATATTGATATTTGTATTTATATATTTTTTGTAGCATCACATTTAGGGTTGTTAGTGGTTGCAGCGCCGGATGGGGTTTTTTGGTATTTGTTGTTTTTTAAAATTCCAGTAGCAGAGAATTTTTTTCTGGCAGCAGCAGCTCACTTCTGACATTGTATTTCACATAGCGCCAATTGAATATCCATATTTCTATAAAAATAAAACTTGAGCAGCAGTATATTTTTGAAATGTATTCCTGCAATGTGTGTACCCTTGCTAACCCATTTCAGTGTCAAAAGGGATGCCCAACGCATTGCAAAGACAGGTTCGCCAAAATACAGTATGGGGATAGGGTGGAATTTTATTAAATAAAGTGTAACCTCTACCTGCTTTTTCTTTTTTTTTTTTTCCACAAAAGTTATAGCCCCTGCAGTGACAAAAACAAGATAATCCAGAGAGGGGTTTTGAGAAACATAAGATAAAAAAAATACATGTCATTCTTGGGGTTCTCACTTAGAAATTCACAAGTACACAAATCACGCCCTAGGGAACAAGGACTCTTCCCGGAGTTTCACATTAATTTAAATGGGGGCTGTAACCCTTTGAATGCTAGAGGTCTCAAAATCATTGCTTTGCAACAAGTTGGAAACCTAGCATTTAAGGGGATAATTCTTTGAGTGCCAGAGTGGTATGCAACACATTGCTTCGCAATGCGCTGTGTACCTTTCTGGCACTCAAACAGTTAAAAGTTGCATTTGAAGCAATGCATTATTGTGTTGCCAGTTTACAATTGTATGGTGGAGAATTGCTCCTCTCTATCATTCTGCATAAGGCCCATAGGATGTTGTATTATATTTTACATTCAAACACCATTACAGCAACCTGAACACTGACCAAGAGGGAGAGCAGCCTCACAGTTTTAGTTACACTACAGTTCCCCTTGTGCCTAGCTGGCCATTGGGCATTATGGGAGTTATAGTGCAACAGCTGGAGATCTTTAGGTTGCCTAGACCTAGAAGCACAACAGGAGCAACAATGTAGAATTATTGGGGTACCAAATATTCACTTATATTCTTTTTTTTTTTTTTTTTTTTTTTTTTTTTTTTTTTTTTTTTCTCTTCCCCATGGGGACAAAAAAATTAGGTTGGGTGGTTTTCTGGGTAACTGGAAAGCCAACTGGGATGGTATTATGCCCACAGCAGCTGGATGATCACAGAGTGCCCCATCAATGTATTGTTTTTGAAACTTTGGCCCTTTCATAAATATTTTACATCTTACACGTAACCTTCTTTTAGGTGGAAAATGCAGATGCAAATTCAACCAGAAGACTGAGTAAGTGCAAAGACATTTATATCATGATTCTCTCAATCTGACCTGCTCACCCTTTACCCTTGGTCTATAACCTATTCTTATCTCTGCTGACTGGTCCTGTTTTGTTGGTTATGGGAAAGCTATCATGACATTTCATTAATGTGTGTGGTTTTTGTTAACCTTTTGTGCTAGAGAAGTGTGTGTGTGTGTGTGTGTGTGTGTGTGTGTGTGTGTGTGTGCGCAATGAATTTCAATGAATTAATGTACCATTTATCCCAAAAATCCATGGCTTTTATCTTGCTGCTCTAATATTACCAGTAAAATGCCTGGGTCCTACTCTGACCCAATGAAATAATTTGATGCGTTTCCTTTTCAGTCGCAGGAACAGAGCACATGAGCAGACCCTCATAACTCCAGGTAAGGTCTAAGCTATCTTATGGATTGTCTACAGCTGGTTGTGTATATAAAAAAATAAAGGCCACTAGTGTGTTCGGCTACATGCATCTAAAGAAAGCCACCCACTGTAGTTTGCCAGACCAAATACATTGCCAGGAGCTGCACAGAACAGCAACAAATGGCTCCTGTTTCTGTTTGGAGGATAACATGCCTGAACAGACGCACCTACACCAACCTGGATGTTTCTTGCTTAATCTCCAAATTCTTAGTTGTGTGTTCGCAGTCCCAAAGACTAATACGGGTCATATGTGGTCAGGTTTTCACACCCAGCCATCTGATGGTTTTAGCCTTCAAGTACCATTAAAAGCACCATTTCAATCAATAGTAAATAGAGTTGTTTGTTCCCTTTGGTTTTGCTCCAGAGGTTCTGCACGTTGTTTTTATACCTACGTCTATCACAGTGTTAGTAGGATAGTCCTTGTTTCGACCCCTGTTTTTGGATCTCTTCATGAATCCATGGCTACAGTTTGCAGCCCTGTAGATAATTACCAAGTCTGCTTTTAGAGGAAAAGATGTGTATATAGAGCATTGCATGATAGTTGACCTTGAAAAGGGAAATATAGAATAGGAATATTTAAAGGGATAGTACTTGGAAATAATTTTATATTATATTCTAATATGAAAAATGATATACGTCTTATCTCCCAAACCTTTATGGTTTGGGAGATATTCACAAGCAAAGTTTTCCCCTGAGAGACGTCACCGTTCTAGCTATCAGGTTTGGAATCCGGTCACTTGACCGGCCGTGCATCTCCAGAAGTGCTGAGAGCACAATCTTTAACCCCTTAAGGACCGGAGGTTATGGGACATTTCCGTCCCATAACGACCGCATAGGGGCATTTTGACGCGCCGGTACACGTGACCTGTCACGTGTATCGGCGCGTCACTATGGGGCTTGAAAGAGATCGCTCCGATCTTGGATCGGTCTATTTCATGCCCTATTTTTACTTACAGCACTCCCGGTAGAGCGCTGTAAGTAAAAAGTACGTGACGTACCATGACCGTCATCGGTCCATGAGTAGTTCAAGGACCGTGACGGTCCTGGTACGTCAAGGGTCCCTATGGGGTTAAAAAATTTCTTCATTGGAATGGTCTACAAAGTGTGCTTGCAAGCCAGGCCCACTTTGTACATAGTTCCAATTAAGTAGTTTTTTAAAGATCATGAACTCAGCACTCCTCCACACAACAAGCTATATTCAATGCGCTTAAAGGGCTTTTAAAAGCCTAATATATTTATCAGATTGTATTCTAACACAGCTAGCAGTAGACTACACTACAAGAGCTCATATCAAAGTAAATGGATATAACTGACAGCTGTATGAAGAAACTTAAACCAATGTAAATCCTGATTTTTAAATAAATTAAGAACAACTTAACAGTTTTTCTGTTTTGTTTTTTTTTAATTTTATTTTTTTTAAAGAGTTGCTTATTTGATTGATATGGTGCATCAGATTGCCCTAGCATTACTCAACTTGCTTTATGTCACACTGCATATTACTGCACGTCACATGTAGCTTGTAGAATGGGATATTTGTGATTATGTCAAGACAATCAGTTTAGTGTTCAGTTCTGTTATTGCTATGTGTTGAAGCTCCACTAATCTCTTCATCTTTTCCAGGGACGGCCAGTAACTGCTGAACGAGTTTCCACTCCAGGAATGTCTTCCTATGTCTTGTTTATAACTGTGTGACCCCAGACCATTTCTCTCTAATCCCCCTTATTGTTATGTAAAATATTTTCTTCAACATTTTTTGTCTAGTAGTTCAATAAACATTTATTTGTTTATTTGTTTTCACACATCTTGAAGTTTTTAAAACTGATCTACCATGTGCACAAGTCAATATCATGTTGAGAACAGTCCTTTTGAAATTGCTGGCAGGACATGCAACATGGGGAGAACTATTCTAAATAAACATATTGGACTGAGGGAAATCTGTCCAGCCACATGTGTGGATGTGACAGGCAGGTGTTAGACTATGGGCTTTATTTATAAAGACACGGTGTACCAGTTCTTACACAAACCAGCTTCCCCCCAAGGACAAATAAAAGCCTCATTTTAAATGAATGGATATTTCAACCCCTTGAATGCTATAGAGGTCTTGTTTTCAGAAGAACTTTAGCATTCAAGGGGGGAGATTCACTAAGCAGTGATAAAGAGGTGATAAAGTGGAGATCACTTCTCCAGTGATATCATTTATGTTAGTCAATGGAGTCTATGCACGAAGATATCCAAAGCTGAAGAAATCTTAGCCTCCATAGAATAACATAGGAACTGGAGAAGTGATAAACTGGAAATGTTATCTCCACTTTATCACCGCTTGGTGAATTCCCCCAAAGAGGTTAAAGGGATAGTAATACTTTGTTTTAACTTTATTTTTTTTTTATTTATTTTTTGTATAATGAGATTCTCTATCTTTGAGCTGATGGATGGAAGTGGAGGATCTATCTGGCCATTGATTATTGATATATAAGCAGGGTCAGATACAATCCAGCCACTGCTGAATGGCTAATGTGGAAGGAGATTTTCTTGATTTCCTTGTGCATTGAGCCACTCTCACCTTGATGAATTTTGGCCTTAACTCTGTTGGATTCTACAGCTGTCTCCAATATAATGCAAATGAGAAACCTTTAGTATCAAATGGGTTAAAATAAGATTGTCCCAAATCCCTATTTGATAATAAACCAATCTCGTCATGGGGATAAAACCATTTCCCAAATTCCCATTGATTTAATGAAGACCTGTCATCCAAGAATGTGCATGATTGTTCTTCACTATTAATTTATTCCAGCCCTCTGGTGGAAACTGATTAGAATTAGAACCTAAAAGTGTGGATAGGTGATTTTCTGAACATGTGAGGGAATAATTATGAATAGAATGATACAAACTTCTCCAGGTATGTCAGTAATAAAACTACTGAGTACTGAATAGTAGGAGAGACTGTATCACAATAAGAACTGGAGCTTCACTCATCTGGTGACAGTCCATACATCAGCTTCAACTGCCTCACTTGGAAAGACTGTTCCGGAACACACAGGCTCACCCGTCCAAAACAAGGTTTAGAGATCATTGGATCGCCAAGGGAAGTTTACATGTTTACCCTTTTGGCATGCAGAGAATTGTCCTGGATCCATCCATTAGTTACCAGATGTAACGTTTTGACAGACTAAGGGCTTGATCCAAATGTTGGCGTCGGCAGAAAAAAATGGCGACTGTGTTTTTTGTTTTTTGTTTTTTTTTAAGTCAAGTATGCAATGCAAATGTTCCCACAAGTAAGAAATAACGGAAGTTTTGAAAACCCGACGCTCGTCGACAAAAGATCAAAATATCGCCCATTGAGGACAATGTAAAAACTAACACCAGAGCCGTTCAAATGTTGGAGTTAGGGATAACGTGAGTTAAATTGCAACATTTACCTCCAGAAATCTAACCTACTTTTTTAGGCGAACATCACACAACTCAGAATAGAAAACCTCTGTAGAGGAAAACAAAACAGAGGGTTAGGGGTAACATGAGTTAAACTGCAACAGTTACTAAGGGATCCATGAAAGGAACAATACATGAAGATATAGGTATTATTTGGTCACACAGTGGGAAGGAGAAAATTGTGCAGAATAAAACTTCCCTTAAATCTACATCATGAAACAGATATCCAAAAGGTGCGTCGGTTATTTTGGGTTTTCTGACTGAACTTGATACTTTGGGGTGCTGTGATTGGCTGTGGTGCTAGGTAAGGTTTTTATTGTGTTTTTTAGGTAAGACTTTCTATGGGACGCAGGTTTAAGGTGAACGTGTATTTTGTTGGTTGTTCTAGGTAAGGAAGATTTGAATCTCATGTTACCCAGTCTTGGTTAACTAGCAAAGACAGTTTTTTTTCTTCACGTTGGTTTTAAAGGGATAGTAATACTTCGTTTTAACTTTATTTTATTTTGTAGACATTAAAAAAAATGAATTATATAAGTCTTATCTCTCAATCCTTTATGGTTTATGAGATATTCACAAGCAAAGTTCCCTTCCCCGCCCCTTTACCCTAGTGTAAGCCATCTCTTCTCAGATGTGGATCAGGTTGTATGACCAGACAGATAACAGAAGGGGACAATTTTCTTTGTATGAAAGCCCTCCCCCCCCCCCCCCTTGACAAGTTTTTCAGCTTTTTCCCTTATCTTAATTGAAGATTGCAGAGAGGGACAGTCTACCTGGGCACCTCCCTTCTGATATGGTTGAACGGGGGGGATACTTTGTTTGTGAATATCTCTTAAACCATAAAGGTTTGAGAGATAAGACTTATATCATTCTTCATGTTTTTTTAATGCCTACAAAATAAAATAAAGTTAAAACCAAGTATTACTATCCCTTTAACTCCAACATTTTGGATCAAGCCCTAAGTTCCCAATGTAAGCTGTCTGGTATACTCTGTGAAGTAGATTCCCCACAAATATGTGACAGACTGCTATTTGATATAAATACTGTGAACAAAGCACAACAACAAACGATACAGGTATACTGCAAGGCAGGGCCCAATGGGCCAGATGCTAGGGAACAAAGAGTAGAGTATGTATCTGACTGGCAGTGACTGCTTTCTGGGTTGTCTTGCTGTGGCCTAGGCCAAGTTAGACACGGCCACAAGGGCAGATTAGTATTGACCATGGGAGCCGGCCCCCACCCACAGTTGACAACCCAGATATCAGTAGCTACCCACTGGTATCAAAGAGGATACAGAACAATAAACCACCTACAGTATAGTTGTAGGTGTTGTATAGGAACAAAGAGGCAGGTGAACGAGGAGGAAAAAGCCCACAAGGAACAAAGCAAACGGGAGGTCAGTGCAGTACAAGACAGCAGACAAAGGAATGGTCAAATAAACGGAGCCAAGGTCAGTAACAGACTATCCGATGAGCACTGTAACAAATCGCAAAACAGGAGGGAATTCACAGGAAGAGCCAGGTAAATACATAAGATAGCACTCAGTAACAGGACAGGAAACTCATGGTCATGACTTTGAATGCTTTGATAGCACCCAGCCCAAAAGCACAGAGGCTCTATAAAGGCTCAGGACAAACACAAGACAAGGCTGGGGACCAGACAAGGAATCCCAAAAGACAAAGAAAAAGGGGCAGAACATGCCATTATTCCCCCCCAAGGGGCTACCTCCATGAGTCAAAGATGGTTTAGCTGGGATGGGCTAACTAAAGAAGGGGCATGGAAATCTGAGGCCACCATCCAAGAACGTTTCCTCTGGGCTGTAGGTCTTCCATTTAACAAGGTACTATGGAAAAGACGAGAGTCCAGAATGGAAACAATTATTAATTATTTGGAACCATCCATAGAGACTAGTGGTGGTGGTGTTGAGGAGCGGTGTGGCATACGCTGATACGTAGTTGACTCCACAACCACAAGAAATAAGGTAAACCACGTATGACGTACCACAATTGAAGTAATGTTTGACCTTATAGTTTTTAGAGGGACTCACACTGGAGAAAGTTCTGGCTCTATCGTCCATATAAGCAAAACTCATACATGATCTCACATTGCATCTAAAATTACCTTTTATATTCACACTCTCAGTTTTAATGAATTGATCCTTCTTCACAATCTTTTTGGATTTACTCGGTGCAATGTGAGATCTGATGTCCCTAGCTTTTCTAAATATTAAAGAGCTTCTATCGGGGATTTCCTCTATTAAGAGGGGATCTTCCCTAAGGATGTTCCAGTTCTTTTCAAATATCCTTTGTATCTGTTTTGCGGATGAATTGTACTGTGTGATAAATGCCATTTGGTGTTTTGAATTCACTAACCTCTTTGGTTTTGGTATGAGTAGATTGTCCCTATTTAGAGATCTGGCTTTTGTAATGGCCTGATCCAAAAAGATGCTATCATAGCCCCTATCGATAAACTTTTCTCCCCAGTCTGTAACTTATGCTGATGTCCAAACAGAGCTCTGTAAACAGTCCAAGATAGGGTACAGCCTTAGCAGAACACCCAGGAGTATCAAAGATGGAGAGGAAGGCAGACACAAAGGAGTTAGTCAGCAGGAGGGGATGACTGATCGTCCAGAAGTGGAGAAACCCAGTCCAAAGCATGACCTTGTAACAGGGTTATAATAAAGGTGATACAAGACTGATGAGAAGCGTAGGCTTCATGCTACGGAGGTGTAGATAACAGGGGTTGAGGAAGCCACATAGCTCAGCAGGAGAGCCATCAAAATGATCTGGTAATGGCAGTCTGGAAGGCAAGGGTGAAGCAGCAGAAGGAATGGCAGCCGGTACCCCATTAGAAGCAGGCTCCAGCAGGCCACATGCTAGGGAGCAAAGACTAGAGTAGGTAGCTGGCTGGCAGTGACTGCATTCTGTGTTGCCTTACTGTGGCCTAAGCTGAGTTAGAGATGCTGGCTGCATTAGGTCTGACTGAAGAAGCTGGCCTGCAACCCCGGATGACAACCCAGATAACAGCAGCTACCCACTGGGATCACCTGCAGTATAATTGTAGTTGTTGTACAGGGACAAAGAGGCAGGTGAACAAGGAGGTAGAAGCCCACAAGAGATCAGACAAGCCAGATCAGGAACAGTCAGGCAGGAGAACCGTCAATAGTGATTGTGAGAATTGGCACATCTCTTAGGGAGATGTTAGGGAGAACCCCATGCTGAACATCAAAGACTGTATCCATAAAGAGGCTGGCAGCCCCAGAGTCAATGAATGCAGAAACTGGAATGAGCTCAACTTGTATTGCTCTATTACTATCCCTTTAAGATTTAAAAACTACAACCTTTTCAGAGGGTTTAGCTACAAGTATGGACCTGCTTGGTCCAAAATGCATTGGGTGCTTTTAGGGTAGTCCTCTGTTCATTATTTTTGTACTTCTTTGGCAATCTTGAAGTTTTATAGTTTAATAAACAGTGTTTTTATTCTGTTACCAAGTAGCTGTGTTGTGGACCTTTCCTTTCTAATTATGCAGCTTTATCTGACCAAGTTAGAGAATACAGCTCTGCTGAGGTTAGAGTCCCCAACTACTAAATCAAATATCTCTGTAACTATTAAAGTGGAACTTTCGCTTTAACCCCTTAAGGACCGGAGGTTATGGGACATTTCCGTCCCATAACGACCGCATAGGGGCACTTTGACGCGCCGGTACACGTGACCTGTCACGTGTATCGGCGCATCACTATGGGGCTTGAAAGAGATCGCTCCGATCTTGGAGCGATCTATTTCATGCCCTATTTTTACTTACAGCGCTCCCGGTTTCACTAACATGTATTATGCTAATTAAGGGTTCAATGATGTTTCGTATACTAATACAGCTTTGTGCAGTACCAGGAAATATTCACTTTCACTTTGCCCAGAAATAAAAGTGTATATCTCCTAAACTATACATCTGCTGGACTTCTGGTTAACATGACATACAAGCAGTCTTTAATGCTGTTGTCAAATATACAAACTTGAATTAAGGTGAAAGTTTTGTAAAACAAAAAGCAGAAGTAGGCAGTTTAAAGTGGAAAGGTCATCTACATCAAACCCCCACCCCCTTCCACTTTCTAAATGAGTGGAGTGGTGAAAAACAGCCAATTATATGTAAAAAAATTGTTTCCTACCATGAAGATTTACCTTGTCTTTGCACCGCATCATGAGGGAGAGCGCAGCCATCTTGAATACTCCCTGGTTGATTGTGCCCTTACTTGATATCGTGCCCTCACCCACTGAACTGAGACAGTGGATGATATGAACACTGGAGTCCTCACTGTGTGCCATAGTTGAACTAAGTGCCAAGCTGAGCTAAGTGACAAATTAATGTACATCAGCCAGGCTAAAGTTTTCCATGCAGCAGTGGGAGCTCCAGTGCACATTCTAACTGTGGCAGTAGAGAAGGACCTGGAGATTCAGAATGCTGAGCTGCAGAAAGAGATCCTTTGATGGCTACAGTTCACAGAGGACTGGGGACACATCCTGATAGGTGCTATAGCTCTTGAATATCAAGTAAGGGCACAATCAACAGGGGAGTATTCCCCCTACTGTATACGGCTGATAGGTTTGTGGAGCTTTACTTTATGTGCAGGCGCTTACAGTAGATAGTGCACACCCATAGAAATATAAGAAGGTATTGGGCAGGGATTCCAGTACAGAGGGGATGGCCAGCCTTACGGTTAGTGCACCTGCGGTACAGCTTGTAAGACAAGCAAATTCAACAGGAAAAGTTGCATCAAGGTGTTCCATGACTTGTCTAATGGTCCTACCTACAAATAATACATAGGTAGGACCATTTGAAAAGCCAAGGAATGCTTTCTTGAACCTCGAGGTAATATCCTAAAAAAAAAATTCCAAACATAGTGTGGAAAGACACTTTATTCACCACCATGAAGCACAAACACAGAACCTTAAAATTACCATCACTGACCAAGTTGGTCCACAAATCAGAGAAGGATATCGCTATAGAAAATTAGGACAGAGAGAGAGCTACCGGATATTCAGATTAAACACCATTTCTCCACATGGACTAAATGAAGAACATGATCGCTGGTGTATATAGTTTAAATCTATGACACACTTTAACATCTACTCAGTCTCCTAAACCACCTATGGCCATTCCACTTGGCAGATAAATGAGCCTGTCCAATAGCCATATTTTTCACACCTAAATTTATACTCTCCAGGAAGTCATATTAAGTCAATACTAGTCACATCCACTCCATTCTCATATCTTAAAATCCATGCATAGACAGACTTCTCTTCTCATACTCTTTACATCTTTAGAAATGCTTACTTTATTATATTGTATCAGATTATAATCCATAAAAGGGATAGAGCAATTTACATGTAATTACCACTGGACAGCTACTCATATTCACATAGCTGTATAGCGACATTGTACCACAATGTATCACTACAAACGGGGATTCCTAGAGGATAACCACCCCCATCATCAGTGACTGGTCACAGACCATTTAAATAAGAGAGATAATGTCTCTCTGGTTTACATCCTTGAAAAAGGCACCTACAGCAGCGCAGAAATGTGTTGTATATATTGAACCCTTCTATCAATAACTGTTCAAAAGAAATATTTAACTCTTCTATCAAAGACTGCCCAACAACAGTGATTATCCACACTCACAGGTTGCAATTTTTGAGACCAATTTTAGATGGATTTTACTACTATATACGGTGTCTGCCGAATTTCATACACCGATAACAGTGGGCACTCCACTACCATTTGAAGAGAACTGAGTCCAAGTTATACAGCAACTCAGACATACCTCACCAGGTGGAGCCCAGGAGACTGATTACACACGATCCGGAACTTGACACATCGCAGAGAACAAGACCTCCATCCAAAACACCACGACCAAGGAGGATGACCGGTCCAATGGACCAAAACTATTAAGGTGCAAGTCGGATTATCCATACAGAGACTTCTGCATGGCCAGCAACACCTTTTGGGACCAGACTGAACACGGAGTGGACATTCCACAGAAACCTCAACACAGTGATCCTTGATGAATTGAAACAAGCCATCCTGTAAGGGTACAGCTGTACCACTACCTATTATTATATTTGCCAGATGAACAACCAACATATTGGTCTACAATGTGTTGAACACACCTTTGGCTCTCAAAGGGTAAAGATACACTCAAAGGAGTTAAAATACACTTATTTCAACAGCAGATGTTAATTGTAGTAGCTGTTTATTTATAGGGTATAGTTCCCCTTACAAAAAAAAAAAAAGACAGATACATATGATACATATGACCATTAAACTTAATGAACCAAGTAGAAAAGCGATATGATTTTATACATGTAAAAATACTTTTGTTATCTTCTTGTTCCCCATGTTGTTTTGGGTCTGTTATATGAGTGTCTGCTCTCAGCTGGATTGGTCTTGTATGTGTTTTCTGTTTATGTCACAGGACTTGTTTAGCTAATAAACGTATCAGACAAGAGAGAGGAACAACAGAACAGACCTTGTGGGGTTTCTTCCAGGTGTCTGTTCACAAGCTGCTAATGATCCTGCTCTGAACATGTTCTGTATGGTAAGAACCTTCTTCTATTGCTACGTAGACTATAGGAGAGTTCTACATTAAGGGAATAAGTGACCTTTAACTCCTTGGATGCAAGAAAAGGTCTCTTATTGGGAATCAATGTGCTGGAGGATATGTCTCATGTAGTGCAGGGGTTAAATTGTTTAACAATGATGTGCTCTTACATGGTCAGGCATATCTTTATGGTTTTATATCAACTGGATCTCTGTTATCCCTGGGCAATTGCATTTCACTATCTGAAGAAGTTTACAGGATACTGTAGAACGGTTGGTGCTTTTATTTCTAATGCTTATAACAGGGGTAGGCAACCATTGGCTCTGTATCTTTGGTAGACAGTGGCATCACTAGGGCCCTGCTGTAAAAAATGATTTATCCCCCCCAACACAATAATAGTCTCCAGGAGAATAAATAGCGCTTATTGGACCCTGGGCTGATGGGCCCCTTGTTGAATGCTGGACCCTGTCACAAACAATCTTCTACATTCACCAACCATAGTTACATCACTGGTTGTAAACTACAACTCCCATCATCCATGTGAACAAACCCATATTATGTGTGACTAACAAATAGCAGACATCAGAATAGGTAGGTGGGAGGGTACGAAGTGTACATACTGTGGCGAAAGTAGAAATTCTCCAGCATAGCTCTTTTGCTTTAGCTTTTAATGCATATCTTCATTTCAGGGTATGAACTATGTCAGAGCTATCCAAGTTCAGTCCTCAAGGGCCACAAACAGGCCAGGATTTAGGGATATCCCTGATTAAGCACAGATGAGTCGGTCAAAATGAACGAGCCAGTGATTAACTCACCTGTGCTTAATCAGGGAAATCCTTCCATCCTGGCCTGTTGGTGGCCCTTGAGGACTGAACTTGGACAGCCCTGCGCTATGTGATCACTGTAACATAGTTGATGAATCTGAAAGAAGACATGCGTCCATCAAGTTCAGTCCATGCCATATCACCCCTGTTGATCCAGAGGAAGGCAAAAAAACATTGAAACCATTTAAGCCCCAAGTAGGTAAAAAAATCCTTCCTGACTCCAAATAGCAGTCAGATATTTCCCTGGATCAACATCATATCTGTGAACAATGCCTGGGAACAATCTATGCCATCAAACCCTGTACACGTGCCCATTAGCATGTGCAGGTAAATGACATAAAATCATAATTTCCTCGGGTAACACATTGCGCCAGACAAGGAATAGTGGTAAAGAGTGCCCTAAAACGTACATTGGCTGCTCCATTGTCTTCCCCATGGCACAGATGGAATTATGGGAAATAATTTTGGAGCAGGTATCTTAGCAAATTGATGTAGGCAGGTGGAAAGTCTTAACCCTTTAAGGATCAAAGGTGGTATGCTGGTCTTTAAAGGGTTAAAGTCGTCTCCAACTCCTGACTTATCATTGGGTTTTTTGTTGTACATGTACCCCATTATACATTTGAAATTGATAATTTTGTAATATAACGAGGACATGGTACTAAGAAACTGAAATAATTCTGGAGCAAACCACTTGAATTATAAAGAGCTTCGATGCATTGTAAAGTATAACTATCAAGATGATAAAAGCCACATTTATATTGGCATTCATAATGTAGCATTCAAGGGGTTAAAATCCCAATCTAAATCAGTGGGAATTTGGGAAATGTTTATGCCTGTGACAGCCAGCTCTTTTAAAAACAAAATCTTAAGCCTTTGAGTGCCAGAGGGATGCACAACTCATTGAGTAGCAATGCATTGCGTACGCCTCTGGCACTCAAAGGGTTGAAATGAAAAATGAAAATTAAACAAAAATGCAAGTTAGCTCTGTAATAACTTTTTACTGAAGCATCTCGTAGCAGTAGAATTGTCCTTGTTACACTACAATGGAAATGTTATGAAGAAGGACAGACTAGATGGGCCAAGTGCTTCTTTCCGCCATCAAATTGTTTCAATGTTTTTATCTTGTCAGGAAAGGTTATATTTTTACACCTGACTGATACAATATTTCACTTCTTCGCAGTTGAAAATGCAGCTTTATAAAACCAGCTATTTTCTTTTTTTTCTTCACTAAAATGTAATATTATACATACTACAATGCTAGAATAATTTACCCTTTGAGTGCCAGAGGAGTTTCCAGCACATTTATTTCACAATGCATTGGACAAGTGATTTTCTTTTTGCAAATCAATAAATGTCTCCTCATACCCTATTCTACAGTGAGAGGGATAGTTCCCAGAATGCACTTCTCTAATTGTGTTTAGGGGTACATTCACCCTAAAACTGTAGATAGTTTTCTGTTTCCTGGGTGATCCTTGGAAAAAAACATCTTAACCTCTGAAGCCCCACGGCTATTTTCTATATTAAGTCTTTGAGTGTCAGAGAGGTATCAAACACATTCCAATGCGATGAGGTGGATGCCTCTCTGGCACTCAAAAGGTTAATGACCTTGTAAAACTTCACATTTCCTGCTATGTTTCCAAAATGAGGAGTTACCTGTCTAAAACTGAGTGTACCAATGCAATATATATATATATATATATATATATATATATATATATATATATAAACTAGTAAAACAAAATTCAAATACAAATTCACCAGCACAGTTCCACTGGCAGTAGCCTCTAACACCAGAGGCTGCACTAGAGGCTATGCATTACAGTATATGATATCTGTAGTGCATACCAGCGGACAATCTCTGCCATCATAGGAGTTAAATGCCAGCAAGTCCTGCACTCTTGTCCTGCCTATTTTAACCCTTAGGGTACCAGAGAGGTATCCAAAGCATTGCATTGCAATGCATTATCTCTCACACTCAAATGGTTAATGCATAGCCATAATGAATGCATAGTGGAAAGGAATACCACAAAATATCCCAGAATGCCCCATTGTCCTCCCCCTTGAAGGAAGCAGCATTAAACAAAGGAATTCTGGCATATGTAACTTAGTAAATTGATGTTAGGCAGGTGTAGGCACTGAGAATCAATTACAGGATTTGATTTAGCATGAATCACCATTATGCATTCACTCCACTGCCCCTTTAACCTTTTTACCCCTTTGAATGCCAAAGGGGGTACGCAATGCATTGTAAAATAATCTGCTGTGCACCCCTCTGACTTTCCAAGGTTTAAAGGAGCAGTAAACTTTTGATATGAAAAAATAAATTGCATAGCTTCTGCTCCTGAGTAAAACAAGTATACTCCTACCACTGAAAGACACATATTTTTTGAGCTGCATTTTTTGGGAGAAGTGAGCCACTGACAAATAGTTCTTTATAGAATATGATAGAAACCCCTGAGTCATGCTGTTAATTTTAACATACAGATAGTAATCACGCTGTAATTCACTTCCTGATAATCAGGACTATTATAACTTATGAATAAAACAATTGACAGTTTTTCTCATCAGGAGGAAAATTTGTATAACATATATGTTTTCCTAAAGAAAAAGTTTACTACTCCTGTAATCCTATGAGTAACAGAGAAGTATCCAATGCATTGTTTCAATGCTTTGGATACCTGTCTGACATTCAAAGGATTAGGGCCAAGGGGGTATGCAATTATATAATTACTTGGCAATGTGTTGCACACCCTTCTGCTCCTTAAAGCATTAAATTCTGAGTAGCCCATGACTCCTTGATTCTGAGCCCTTAGTAAATTCGGGAAGTTTTTTCCCTTCCATCTCCTGCCCTCTTTGGACCCAGATCCTTACTCCCTTGTCAATTAACAGACTTCCCGGGCCTGGTTGGACCCTGCACTTTGACCATCCTGATACTAGCTGCTACGAACCTCTTCTTTTTTTACACCCATTGCACTTATACTCAGGGGCGGACTGACCATCGGGCAATTCGGTCACGGACCGAGGGCCCACGACCTAAAGGGGCCCGCTGCCATCAGAGGGGCATTTTGGAGATTGAGGGGCATTGTGGAAGGGACATTGTGGAGATTGAGGAGCATTTTGGAGATTGAGGGGCATTGTGGAAGGGGTATTTTGGAGATTGAGGGGAATTGTGGAAGGGGTATTTTGGAGATTGAGGGGAATTGTGCAAGGGACATTGTGGAGATTGAGGGGCATTGTGGAGAATTTAGGGGCATTGTGGAACGGACATTGTGGAGATAGAGGGGCAATGTGGAGATTGGAGATGGGGGCATTGTGGAAGGGGCAGGTACTGGATGTCATGGGGGGCTACTGGAGGGGGTTACTGGATGACCTAGGGGGGTACTGGATGGCCTAGGGGGGTACTGGTTGGCCTGGAGGGAGGGAACTGGATGGCCTGGAGGGGGGTACTGAATGGCCTTGAGGCCACCCAGGCTATTCAGTACCCCCAGGCCATACAGTACCCCAGGCAAACACACTTTTGCAAATTATATATGGAACATTGTACTCACTACAGGCACAGCCACCAGGCCAGACATTGAGAACACCCTCAAGCTATCCAGCAACTGCCAAGTAGCCTCCAACCAACAGGCAAGAAGCTAGCCAGCAGTGTAAGGTCAGTTTTATTTATTTATTTAAACGCAAGTTTAATTTTTTTTTTAAAACAGGTTTACTTCTAAAATGGTGTGGAGTACCTTAATTTGTGTAATGTGAATCTTCTGGATGGGAGGTGTGTGTGTGTGTGTGTGTGTGTGTGTGTGTAGGGTAGGTAGGTAGGTGTGCGGGGCTGAAGATGTAGTGGGAGGTGGGGCCAATGATGTCACAGGGAGGGGCCAATAATGTCATTGAGCAGGGGGCCCAGACCTCTTTTTGGACCAGGGGCCCTGGGTCCTGTCAGTCCGCCCCTGCTTATACTACTACTATTTGGTGTGCGGTGACCCTGATTACTCCCCCCCAGTCTAGTTACTCTCCATTCTCCCCCCATCTTCCTTTCTTCTCTTCTCTCGCCTTCCCCTGTTCCCCTCTCTTTCATAAACTACTATCTGAAGTGTTCCTTCTCCAGGGGATGATCTTGTATTGTAAGGTCTGTTATACTCTACCATGTTTTTTCATTTCCAGACATTTGTTTCATATTTTGTTTCCATGTATCTTGATGTATCGCCTGTAACTGATGTTGGTTATTTCTTGTACTCTATTGTTTTACTATGATAAAGACTAAAAAAAATAATAATAATAATTCTGAGCAGCCCAAAAAAAAAAATGAGCCAAGGGCAAACTTGAAATAACATATTTCTTTACTTTTCAGACTAAATCTATTCTGAAAGAATAACAAAGGGCTTGTGATGGAATATACATTTGTCTCTTTGTTTCAGGCCTGCAGGAATTTGTGTCTGGCTGTGTGTCTCTCCCTGGTTGTCTTTACAGGTAAGAGTCAGTATGAGGAGGATGGAACTGCATCTGTGGAATTTCACACTTACACTGTACAACAGTTCTCTGCCACTCCTGAAAGGCACGTATTAACCCCCTGGATTCTAGACAGGTCTCCAATGCATTGTGCTGGAAAACTTTCTTGTATCCAAGGGGGTTAAGATGTTACATTTAATCTTCTAACATCATGAGGTGATATTCATGTTTCATTCAATAGTTTCTTATCTTTAGTACTTGCCATTAACCCCTTAAGGACCAGAGAGGTGTGCAACACATTGCTTTGCAATGCGTTACACACCTCTTTGGTCCTTGAGGGGTTAAATCTTTGTTTTGACACAAAATAGTATTTTTTATAATATAGCTTACAGCTGATTTTAATGGGGGAATACACCTATATGAGCAAATAGTTTTTGAGCTGTTTAACCATTTGAGTGCTAGAGAGGTTGCAATGTGTTGGATAACTGTCTGGCACTCAGCGGGTTAAGAGGAGATCTTACTTTGGCACATGTCTTTCACACTGTGGAAAGGAATTTTTTTATTTGTTCCCTTTGAGCAGCTGGTACACTCCATAATTGTCCCCCTCGTCTTCATACATATGCCTGTTCACTGCAAAGTACAATTTTATTGACAGACAATTTACTCTCCTTTAGTCATCATCATACTCATTAGAGTAACCAAATGAATTAAAGCAATGCGGGAGTTGTAGTATGAGGAACTTCTAGTCAAACTTGGTATATTTAGTCTAGAGAAAAGATGCCTAAGAGGGGATCTTGTTACACTGTAAAAGTATATGTGAAGTCAATACAAGGATCTCTCTAGTGAGCTTTTCATTCCAAGGCCTGATCAAATAACTAGGGGTCTCCCCTTGATATTAAAGGAAAGATGGTTTCAGCTTCAGCTGAGGAAGGAGTTTGTTACAGGAAGATCTGTTAAATTATTTAATTCCTTTTCAAAGGATGTAGTAATGCCAGATGCAATGGAAACATTTAATAGATTAGTACATTTCTAGCAGAAAGCAACATACAGTGTTATACTGTGTATTAGTAGGTAAAACTGGAACCTCAGATTAACAGATTGATACCCATTTTGAAGTCAGACATATAATTTTCTTAGTTATACTGTAGCAAAAGGTGGACTTGATGGGCTTGTGTCTTTTTTTCATCCTAACTTACTTTATAACTATATGTAAATATGCATTGGTTTGTATCAGTATGTTAAACCTTCTGCCTTTACAGATTTTATCCATATATATAGATTTTTAAACCTATTTATGCATGAGAGGCTGTGAAAGCACATGTTTCTCACTGTTTATCTGACCCCACCCACAGCTCCGCCCACAGCTCCACCAAGAGTAAAGGCTTGCTGACCATCTTACTTAGAGCCACTCAAGCTTGCTTCCACTGCCATACTCCCAGTCTCAATGAAAAACTAGTGACTGTTCATGGCTGGGTACCACAACATTTCTGGCACCTCGTGTCTCACACATAGGTAGTAGAATGAATTCAATTTCAACATAATATAAGTTATACTTTTTACTTTATTTTTACACTTTTTCATAATCACACAGTTATAATTAAACAAATATTTTATCTGATACCTGAGTTAAAGGGATAGTATTACTTAATATGTAAAAATATATATATTGTAGTTTTTATCCCACTGAGTAAAAAAGGGTACTCTCACTGCTGAAAGGTGTTTTATTCAAAAGTTATTACAGCTGAAAGTTGATTTTTTAGGTGCAATATCACAATGGCCTGAAATTGTACAGTGGCGCTGTTGTTACACCATCCTATGGACAGCCCTGGTCCATAGACCATAAATCTCCACAGGATGGTGTAGCAACAGCACCACTGTACAATTTCAGGCCACTGTGATATTGCACCTAAAATTCAACTTTGAGCTGTAATAAATTTTGAATAAAACACCTTTCAGCAGTGGGAGTACTCTTGTTTTACTCAGGGGGATAAACCCTACAACATATATTATTTTACATTTTAAGTATTACTATCCCTTTAAAGGATTTCTAAGGATTTTTCAGGGGAACTCCCAGGATTAACCAAATGTCACAGAAGGTTTTTGGATAGCCTTCAGATGGGTCAGAGATACGGGGCAACATGAGAGCTACAACAAAGGGGAATGTATTTCCAAAGAAAAGGATCACAACACACTTCAAAATTACAAAGCCTCAAGTATAGCAGAAGCTTGTAATTAAGGAGATGATGTGATATCTCTATATTTCTTTTCCCACAGATACACTCAGATATGTCACAGAAATAAAGGGCCAGAAAGGAGTGAATGTGTGGTCTGGGCGGGGTCTGGTTAGTCTGGAAGATTAATAGCCTTGATGTCCAGCAGCCTGATGTTAAGAGGTGTGGGACTAGAAGCTGATATCAATGCTTTGATTAAGCCTAGTGATGTCCTTTCATCTCATGGAAGGTGGGACAATGGGATAGTCAGTGTGGTTATTCAGTCCATTGCGTAGGTTTGTGATTAAATTTTATCACCAGATAGCCTGGGTGAGGACAATGGGTAGAAAAATGCAAGGGCTGCAAACTGCAATGCACAAGCACAGTACAGGACAAACTATACACAAATATACCCTTTACTCTCAAAAATATCCTATATAATAATTTGCTAGGATGTTTGTCAGAAGTCGTTATCTGCAGTAGAGACTGTCCAAACGCACGGAATGCTAGGAACACGGAATGCTGGGAGCATGGAATGTTGGGAGCACAGAATGTTGGGAGCATAGAATTCTGGGAGTTCTGTGCTGGGAGCATCCTGTGCTTCTGGGCAGTCTCTACAGTGCATGACTGCATCGGCGGCAGGACGCAGAACAGGACTGGCCTCTTAACCCTTTGAGTATACACACACACACATATATGAAAATGATCCATACTCACAGGCATACCTGGGAACTCTCCGGATTTGCCCCGGAGACTCCGGTTTTGACAGAGCTTTACCGGGTCTCCGGGGCAGAGGCAGATTCTTACGGATGTGGGGAGTTTCTATTGAAACTCTGCCCACATCTGCTGTTTCCATACCCGGGAACTTTCAAAATGAGCTGACCCTGAGTTTGTGTAAATATTAACCCTTAAATTTCCCATAATATAGATTATCCGTGATATATCCCTGATTGCTGTAATCGAGAGTTGCTCCAATTAGCATTCAAGGAGCCATTAATACACAACAACTTACAGATATCACTGCATGGACACAAACAAATCAAGATGGACTTCTCCCTCTGCCTTCCTGGTACAAGTGGCACCAATTTAGAGACTTAAGAAGCATTTAACTGGAACAGAATATATAACAGGTAGCACTGAACTCTCTCACCCTGAGATTTTGGCTCTTCACCCTGAGACCCTGAGATTTGGGCCAAAACTCTGAGTCTTAGGGTCAGACCCTGAGAGTTCCCAGGTATGGCTGTTTCTCTCAGTGTTCCTCCTTCCCCAGCCTTCTGTGTGACACTTTTAAGCCCTGCCCCATCAACTTGCGTCAAGCAACGCCCCTTTTTGACAAGATTCGCGTCATTATTATCACCCTCTGCTGCACCAGAGGACTCCCCTCTGGGTAGACCTCAACTGGAAGTTCCCAGGTATGCTCACAGGTCTTGTTTGAAGATCAACGTGCTGATTTATTGAACTGATGTTTCAGCCCAAACAGGATCCTTTCTCAAAATTCTTGAGAAAGGATCCTATTTGGGCCAAAATGTTGATTCAACAAAATCAGCACATTGATCTTCAAGCAACACCTGTGAGTATGGCTCATTTTCTTCATTTAAAAATCTGTTTCTTCGTAACTGGCACCCAGGCAAGTTATTGATATACAGTGAGTGCTCTACCAACTAGCCATTCTATATACATACATAAATATTTATACTCAAGGCCATACCTACCAATAGGGAATTGGGTGGAGCCAGAAACCTTCCGTCACGCCAAAAGGGTCTGGTCGCAGGCCTTCTCTATAGCATTTTGTTACCCAACAACTGTAGAATATGGTGAGATTGTATGAATATTTAATAATAATAATAATAATAATAATAATAATATGCTATATAACCCCTTGAGCTTCAGGCCCTCAAGGGACAAATCCAGAAATGTTTTCTTTTATCTTTCTCCTCACATTGCAGGTTTTTTTTTTCATTTTTTTCTAAACAAAATGCTTTATTTTACAATGAATTACCAACCTATCTAGCAATTTTGGTGTAAGTTAGGGGTGGGCAATCCATCGCTATTGTTTTACTACATGTCCCATTATCACAGCCAGCCATTGTTGCCCATCACTGATGCAAGCAATATCTATGTAACCTCAGATCTCTGGCCTGGGAACTGTTTGGGAGCTGTATGTTTCTGAATATTCCATTGACTCTCTCCTTCACCCTGCAGGTAATGCATTGGCACATGATCGTTTTTACTATGGTGAGTAACATACATGGGTAGCTCGAATTATTATACTGTCTGGTTGAAAACATCCCTGGCACCCAAGTGGCTAAGGCTCATTTCACATGGCTGATGTTGTCTCAGTGACAGTAGCATATTAAAAAAAACACATCAGTTGCAAATCATTATGTCCTATGGGGCATTTAATAATGGCAATATGCTCTGTGATTGTTGTAGAGAGAGGAAGCATGTGACTGTGTTTCCCCTATGATTTTGTTACCCCTGTTTACATTGAGTGAATGGCATGCTGGAAAACCTTTCTACGAAATAGCTCCAAAAACAGTTCAACATTTCTAGTTGCTATAAAAAGTTGTGCTACAAAAAAGTACTGCTTTACATGTCCTGCTACAGAGCCATCCATGTAAAAGAGCCCTAAAGGAGAACACAGCTACCAATAACCCTTACTTACTTACTATATTGTAGATAGAAGCATACCTGGGAACTTCCAGTTGAGGGCTTCCCGGAGGGGAGTCCTCTGTTCAGCAGGGGGTGACAAAAATGACGCTAATCGCGTCAAAAAGGGGCGGGGCTTGACACAAGTGGGGGGGGCTTAAAGGTGTCACACAGAAGGCTGGGGACCGAGGAACAGCGGGAGAAAAAGCAGATGTGGTAGAGTTTCAATAGAAACTCCCCACATCCGGAGTAATCAGCCTCGGTCCCAGAGACCTAGTAAAGCTCTGTCAGAAACGGAGTCTCCTGGACAAATCCAGAGAGTTCCCAGGTATGGATAGAAGATCCTAATGGCCCCTATGAGATGTGCCCTTGTGTTTATTCAATAGATAACATCTTCAATCAATTCTGTATGCCATGTCCATGGAGGTGGGCATGACAGTTTATGTTTTTTTTTTTTTAAACTGATGCAGGCAGAGAGCATGGCCTACTTAGGATTAGTATGTGCTATAGGCAGAGCTCAAGGACCTCTGGTTCTTATACCAGCTGGCATTTCCACCACCATGGACATGACATCCAGGACTGATTGAAGATGGTATCTTTTGAATCAAGGAGCAAGGCAAAAAAGATCATAGCGGTTATTAGGATTTTGTTGCCATAATAAGTTAAGGTGTGTGGGGGGTTATTAGTTGGAGGTGTCAGTGCTCCTTTAACCCTTTGAGTGCCAGTACCTGTCTGACACTCAAAGGGTTAAAGCAATTTTCCTGTCTCTCGCCAGATTACAGTTCACTTCGGATTGGAGGCATGATCTTCGCTGCTGTAATGCTGTCATTCGGACTACTGGTGCTGTTATGTGAGTGGATTTCTTTTATTTCTTCCACAAATGGTAATCCTATATAATAATTCGCTAAGTATGTTTGTCAGAAGCCGTCATGCGCAGTAGAGGTGGCTGCTTGCGCTGCAGTCATGTGCAGTACAGACTGCCCGCATCGCAGCTGATATGGAGCGCAGCCTCGGCATGTCCATTCAGACATTCAGTACTGCACATGACTGCAGCGCCGTCAGTGTTGGCCCATGTATACGGGCTTTAAAACTAATGTTATTTATAATGGAACAATAGCAAAAACCACCTGTAATTAAATGTATTGCAGTATCCATTCAAGAACAAGCAGTATGTACAACGCATTGATTTGCAATATGTTGCACATCCTTTTAGTTCGTAGAGAGTTAAGTGGCATGTGTCAGTTTTCTGCAACTATCAGAATTGGAGCAATTACCAGTTTTTATTTTCTTTCTTTCTTTTTCTTTCTTTCTTTCTTTCTTTCTTTCTTTCTTTCTTTCTTTCTTTCTTTCTTTCTTTCTTTCGTGTGTTAATGGTCCACCAGGGGTCTTCCATTGAGTTCCCCAGTGTCCCAGAGTAACCAATTTAATCCTGTGATTAGAAAGCAACAAGGCTGTTCTGGGTGTATTACACATGAATTTGGATACCTTTCCCACCAATATTAACCCCTTGAGGACCAGAGTTATGTGCAATGCATTGCACACCCCTCTGGTCTTTAAAGGGATAGTAATACTTAAAAGGTAAAAACAAATATGTTGTAGGGTTTATCCTCCTGAGTAAAACAAGAGTACTCCCACTAATGAAAGGTGTTTCATTCAAAAGTTATTAATTTTCAAAGTTGAATTTTTTAGGTGCAGTATCACAGTGGCCTGAAATTGTACAGTGGCGCTGTTGATACACCATCCTATGGAGATTTATGGTCCCGGGACCAGAGCTGTCCATAGGATGCTGTAGCAACAGCGCCACTGTACAATTTCAGGTCACTGTGAGATTGCACCTAAAAAATACAACTTTGAAATTTAATAACTTTTGAATGAAATACCTTTCAGCAGTGGGAGTACTCTTGTTTTACTCAGGGGGATAAACCCTACAACATATTTTTTTTTACATTTTAAGCATTACTATCCCTTTAAGGAGTTATTGGAGATCAGGAAGTCAACTGCATAATTTAAAGGGATCTAGTATGTATTTCTTTAGATGGGCCAAAAACATGGTTATGAACTATGAACAGGGTTGAAAAAAGTAGATTAACCCCTTGAATGGTAGAGAGTTCTCAAAAGCATTGCTTCAGAATGAATGAAGATGGTGTCATTTACAATAATCTTTATAATGAAGAATATTGAGGCAGTTGCTTCGTATAATGAAAAAAGTTTTATTATTAGGATGGTTTCAAGAAAGACTTTATTGAGATTGTGTTGTCCTTTTCTTCCAGCTGATCTTAATCTCCTAAAATGTAATACAAGAGAATCCACAGAGGTAAGTTGTCAACTCTTTTCACATTAATGCAATAGGGAAAGGTTTTGTCATAACTGCCCCATCCATTATAGTTGCCAGTTTGCAGCTTGTTGGACTACTTTGTGTTGACTCCAAATAGTTATGACATCCTTTCTGACGTTAACCAGTGTGTTTGTTACATATGAATGTGATTGTTTACATTACTAACAGATGCATATCTTCACAGATATTGTAACTTAACAAGGGCAACATTAGTACAACAATGATGCCTCTTAGCTAATCGTTTGAAAATAAAGTACCTGCTTCCTTATCAGACTGGTTTCAAAGGTGACTATTGCATCATAAGAACACAAACTGTTTCATCTTGCTGAATCTTGTTTAGATTCATTCTAGCATACTTGGATGTTGAGTTAGGGATAATCAGCATGATTCCCTGTGGAGCCACTGTGCTTCTCAATCACATAGATGACTTGGAGGTCACAATGGGCATCATAACCTCTTACCTTGGAATAGGGATGGGCAAAAGTTTTCGGCTCAAAAGAGAAACAGGAGAAAAGCGGCATGTTTTGAGCTAGAGAAGACAGGCTAACACAGTGGAGCTGAAGCTTAGTTTAGGGAGTCTTGTGAGCAATGGATCTGCTCTCTGTATTATGGGAGTCTGGGAGACTCTGGGGCCAGGAAGGAAAAAAGAGTTTGACCCTAAATAACTCAAAATTCACTATGGCTGACTGGGAAAACACAGGCAGAGATGATCCAAGTTTATTCCTACTCTAGCTGTTATATCTCTCCTAAGGGCAGTCTGCACGTACGAGAATGGAGCAAAGGAGGTTTATCCCAAATAAGCAGATTGACAAGGGACTGTGTTTTTTTTTTGTAGGCAGTGATAGGGGTAAGGGGACACTTAAATAAATAAAATATATAAAATGTAAAACAATTATGGGTGACTGAGACAGGCACCCTGATGTGAGCTGTGACAGAGGCAGAGTGAACCTAGACAACATAAAGTCCCACCAAAAGTTACACCACCACCAGCACTAATACTATTAATAAACCATCTAAAAGCACTGAAGATGACAACTAGTCACATTCCAATGTGGATGGCATAGTGCAAAAAGGTGTAGCAGCCCAACCAACTCCTGCATCTGACAGTGAGACAAGCACAAAAACATCTGTCTTGAAAGTAGTAGCGAATGTTGTGAAAATCCCTTAGAGCTGAAAATTAAAAAGAAACTGTTTGAGACCTCTAAAAGCCTAGAAGAATATAAAAGTAGTGAGGAAGAAGTGGCAGGTGATGCTGAGGATGACCTAATGACTGATGATGATTTAGACCTTGAATATATTCCTCCAGCATCCTCCTCTTCTTCAGATCCAGATGAAGTTGAGAGTGAGAGAAATGATGACATGGCCAAAATGCTAGCTTAAAAGCAAAGGCTCAGTCTTTCACCACTGAAAAGGAGCACAATGACTGTCTATAACTTGTTTGAGAAAACAAATGGAAAGTCTAACCCTGGAAAAGCAAATATGGCAAAAAATATACAGTCATCCTGTCAGTCATTTTCAGCATCATCACCTCTTCCAAATCCACATCCCGGTCAGCCACACACATTAATAGTGTTGAGTAACTAGCAGCAAACTCAGGTTATCAGCATCTACAGCTTTAGCTGTTGAAGGAGCAGCACTCTGATGCTTAGTAGCAGTACAATTCCAGCCTCATCTAGCCCCATAAGTAGTAGTAGCAGCCTCTTAGGAATTCCACAGTCTATGAAGGCCACTCAGGATCCAAAAGCTAAGCATGTTTGTATTTGCTGTCTCTGTACGAAAAATGTGAACAGGGGGGAAGCAGGCTCACACCTAGGCCCCTCCTCAATGAGTTTCTACCTGAAGCACAACTAAAGATCTGACTTGGAGACACACTATCAACAGGTCAGAGGTGCCACAATTAGCAGCAACAGAAGTACTCCAAAACATTTTTGGGACTCTGGAGTACATAACAGAAGTGATGTTGATGTGTCAGAGAGTGTGCCAATATGTTCTGCATTTGCTGCAGAGAAGTATGACTCTGGGTTTGTTTTTGGAGATGACAAGAGTCTTAGGGTGCCTACACATACCGCCACCACCTCCACAAATCATGTAATTAAAAGAATAAAGTTATACAGTTATTCTATGTACTGCCATCCCACACTTGCTAAGTTCTTAGAAAGAAGTCAAAACCTGCACAAAAATAATGCAAACATATGCATATGGAAGAGTAAACTTGCCAAAATGCTGCTCCTTTCTTTTGTTGAATACCGAGGCTTTAAACAACTGATGTCATGTGTTGCACACTGCTGGAATATCCCACACATCAGTTATCTTTAAAGGATGGCTGTGCCAATGTTACTTAAAGGGATAGTAATGTTTCATAATAAAAGCAGCTCTAATTAATCATCATAGTATTTGGACTTTGGAGAGTGTTATTTCAATTCTGTCACAGTTGTAGTTCAAGAGTAATTCAATGACAAAGTGTCCCCCTCCCACCCCTTTTACTGATGTAACACTGCTCAGCCAAAGCTGAAGGGAGGTGCCAAGGTAGATTGCAGAGAGGGACAATCTTCAATTAAGATAAGGGAAAAACCTGAAAAACTTGTCAAGGGGGGCAGGGATTTCATTGTTTTCATAGGAATAAGAGTGTCCCCTTCTGTTATCTGTCTGGTCTATGGACGGCATTCCACATCTAGGTAAAAGGGGCAGGAGGGGGGGAACTTTGCTTGTGAATATCTCTTAAACCATAAAGGTTTGAGAGATAAGACTTATATCATTCTTTATGTTTTTTTAATGCCTACAAAATAAAATAAATTTAAAACAAAGTATTATTATCCCTTTAATCAGGAGGTTAATGTTGTGGATAAAGGACAAAGGCATTCAACGTGGTAACAATTTTTACAAGGTATATGTTGCTGTAGGACTCACAACTTTTACTTTCAGCTATTTATTTCTCCACTTTAGCCCTCAGAAGAAGTAATATTGTGGTGGGAAGTCTTGCAGTCATTGAAAACACAGGCAAATTTATTTACAGTATCGAAAAGGAGAGCATAATATATTTGTCTATGGGTGGAAAGTTTCTCGAAAAAAGTGGGAAATCGTTTCTTCACGAAAAGTTCTTGTGGGAAATTTCTCTGACTTTTCACCCATTCCTACCTGGGAACCTTCTTGTTCTCTGGAGTAATGAAAGTTGGAAGTGTCCAAATGAGAAAGTTCTCATCATCGCATGGGTAGCACTTAAATGGGTTGGGTGGGATTGAGAAGAAAAAAGATGGGATTAGCAAGAAAATGGGCAGAAAGTGGCAGAGAGTAAGTGTGGTTACCGAGAAACTCACCAAGCCGAGAATCAGCCTCTGTTCTCGGACACCTGAGAAATGTAGCTGAAGAAGATCCAAAGAGTTTCCAGGTGTGATTCTAATGAATCCATATGGGCGTGAGTCTGTTATGTATGGCTCACTGATGCTCATATGGATCAGCATGGGCATCACTCAGTTATGCATGGCTTACAATGCTGCCCTATGCTGCATAACATAGGCCCGCACAAGAAAATCACATTTCTATTACATTCAAAAGCCTTATACTGTGTGATTATTTGCATGAAGCAGTATGGAAGTTATGTAATGCTTTGGCTGAAGCTGTGTTTGCTTCCCCCTTGTGTTTACTTTGTTTTAACTTTATTTTATTTTGTAGGCATTAACATGAAGAATGATATAAGTCTTATCTCTCAAACCTTTATGGTTTAAGAGATATTCACAAATAAAGTATCCCCCCCTATTCAACCAGATCAGAAGGGAAGTGCCCAGGTAGACTGCAGAGAGGGACAATCTTCAATTAAGATAAGGGAAAAAGTTGAAAAACTTGTCAAGGGGGGAAGGGCTTTCATTGGTCATACAACCAGATTCACATCTGAGAAGAGATGGCTTACTCTAGGTAAAAGGGGTGGGGAGGGGAAACTTTGCTTGTGAATATCTCATAAACCATAAAGGTTTGAGAGATAAGACTTATATCATTCGTCATGTTTTTTTAATGCCTACAAAATAAAATAAAGTTAAAACGAAGTATTATTATCCCTTTAAAGTTTAGGGAAAGTATATCAATTTTGAAAAGACAGATTTAGAACAGGTTTTTCAAAGTGGGCTGTGTGGAACCACAACATCCTTGGAAGAAGTACAAAGAGGTTCTACAGATCAAGGCAACAAGCCCTTTGAAGCAGAGAGGATATGTGTGTTTCTATGACTATCAGGGGAACTATGGAAGATGGAAACAAGTCAGATAATGCAATTGTATTTGCTGTTACATTTCTCTTGTAATAACCATTATCTCTTATAACCCTGTAAGAAAAATAAATCAGATACACTATCTTAGCAACTATGTACCCTTTAATAAACTGAAGTGTCATTACAATGCATTGCACACCCTTTGGGTCATTAAAGGGTTAACTGATACATTTTAGCCTAATTTTGTCTTATGTTACTGACCAGGACTAGGGTTCAGCTACATTTTATATTTGTCTTATGAAATTTCATTGGAAAAGGGCTATTAGTCTCCAAAAAGTTTAGAAGTTTCTTAACCCTTTGAGTGCCAGAGAGTTATTGAACGCATTGCAATCCTTGAACAAACGAACTGAATCATAGGGAATAAAACCTTCCAATATTTCCATTAATGTGAAGGGAATATTTAACCTCCTGAATAGTCAAGAGGATTACAATGTATTGTGAAGCAGAGCTGCATCATCCATAAAGGCTACTTAGGTTACTGCCTATGGCCCATGGCAATATGAGGGGCCCTGGGTGCAAGTGATGGATCACACACAGAGGCCTTGTTGTTGCTGCCACTAACGTCTTGGATCAGATGTCCTTTTTGATGAATGAGATCAGTATCATCCTGTTGCACTTCCACTTCCATTAGAGCCACAATTACAGTACCTGCTAGCAGCACTCTTTTATATTAAACTAGTTTTAAAGCCTGTATACATGGGCCCTCACTGCAGTCATGTGCAGTACTGACTGCCCAAAGGCGCTGTGGCTGATACGGAGTGGGGCGCTCAGACCGTAGTCCTCTCTACGCACCTTCCGGTCTGAATTCGGAGCACCCCGCTCTGAATCAGCCGCGGCACGGGCAGTCTGTACTGCACATGACTTCAGCATGCGCAGCCGTCTCTACTGCACATGACGGCTTCTGACAAACTTACTTAGCAAATGATACAATAGGAAAGAAGGTCCCGCACACCTATATAAATCTTAGGAAGATACTGTGTATTACATACACAGGGTGCTCCAATATCATGAAAACTACAAACCACCACAAAAGAAAAACAGTGGATATATAGGGCTCTCTCCTTTCTTAATCTGACAAAATATAATAGTATACTGTAACAAAAATTTACAAAAAATAAAAATGTATTAAATCACTAATAAATATAAAGGCTCCATAATAGGGATACATTCACAAGCGATATATTTCCCATCTCAATATCCCTCAACCTCCCAGAGATCCCCTGGAAAACAAAAACCACCACCTAATAAAAACAAACCCAATATGAAGATGCCGGCATCTATATCTAATATATATAACTCAATAAAGATCCTTGACAAAGCTCTGATATACAGGAGCAAGACATGTTGGTGTTTACACCATATGAATGTGCCGAATGGAGTCTGTGGAAGAGGTGCCACTATAGTTATGGGTGTTCAGATTGTGACATTTAACACACGATGAGGACCCGGTCAACATTATACAAGATGAAGAGAATGGATACAATGTTACGTTTGGAGATCATGGCGTGTGGCTACAATTAATGTTTCTAGCACAGAGGGACTGCTGTGATGGTTGAGCTGAAGACATGGAACTGGAGAGTGTTCCTTTTAGCTGTCTTATTGATGAACTGTTTAAGCTCCAAGTATCCCTGTGCGAATTATACATGTAGATACTAATGGATCATGTATGTCTACATTTATGTCTGTCGAATATTGGATCTCCAGCATTATTACACTGTTATCAGCTTGAATTAATGCTCCTCAATAGATCGTGCAGAAGAATCTGTATAAACGGATATGTTTCTTGTTAGATCGGTAACGAAGAGTGGCACCGTTTATTACATGTGACTCTTTCATCTATATCAGTTAGTCGATACACTATTCTTATATATAGATACAAGTTTCTTAGAGTTATTGAGCGCTCATATATATTAGATATAGATGCCGGCATCTTCATATTGGCTTTGTTTTTATTAAGTGGTGGTTTTTGTTTTCCGGGGGATCTCGGGAGGATGTGGGATATCGGGATGGGAAATATATCACTTGTGAATGTATCCTTACTATGGGGCCTTTATATTTATTAGTGATTTAATACATTTTTATTTTGTGTACATTTTTGTTACAGTATATTATATTTTTGTCAGATTAAGGAAGGAGAGTGCCCTACATATATATCCACTGTTTTTCTTTTGTGGTTGTTAGCAGCACTCTTTGTCAGCTGCTAACTGTAATACTGTATACTGTAACAAAAATGTACACAAAATAAAAATGTATTAAATCACTAATAAATATAAAGGCCCCATAGTAAGGATACATTCACAAGTGATATATTTCCCATCCCGATATCCCACATCCTCCCGAGATCCCCCGGAAAACAAAAACCACCACTTAATAAAAACAAAGCCAATATGAAGATGCCGGCATCTATATCTAATATATATGAGCGCTCAATAACTCTAAGAAACTTGTATCTATATATAAGAATAGTGTATCGACTAACTGATATAGATGAAAGAGTCACATGTAATAAACGGAGCCACTCTTCGTTACCGATCTAACAAGAAACATATCCGTTTATACAGATTCTTCTGCACGATCTATTGAGGAGCATTAATTCAAGCTGATAGTGTAATAATGCTGGAGATCCAATATTCGACAGACATAAATGTAGACATACATGATCCATTAGTATCTACATGTATAATTCGCACAGGGATACTTGGAGATGTGGGGCTCCAAATTTGTACCTTGCCTAGGGCCCTGTGGAGCTGTAACCCATCTCTGTTGTGAAGCAATACAGTGGAGACCTCTTTAGCATTCAAGCTGGTAAAAGCAGCTTTAATTCAAGCTGATAACAGTGTAATAATGCTGGAGATCCAATATTCGACAGACATAAATGTAGACATACATGATCCATTAGTATCTACATGTATAATTCGCACAGGGATACTTGGAGATGTGGGGCTCCAAATTTGTACCTTGCCTAGGGCCCTGTGGAGCTGTAACCCATCTCTGTTGTGAAGCAATACAGTGGAGACCTCTTTAGCATTCAAGCTGGTAAAAGTCCCTTTTAAATAAATTGGAAGTTTTGCTTATTCCTATGTTGCAGTTGGTTTGCCCCAGGATGGTTCCATTTCATTTTAGTACAGTAGACACATGAATTTCTCCATTCATATTTTGATAACATTTGCTTTTTTACTTGGGCAGGAAAAAGAAGAAAGCAAAATGCGTGGGGACCAGGCAAAGGTTATTTAATCATCACCTGACCTTCTGGTTCCAGCAGATGTCCAGAAACCCCAGGAGAATGAAATTACCACAAAAACTCAAGACTGATCTTTGTTGTGGTGGTGGAGGTGGGCAGAGGACTACATCTCCGGCCTGAAACACAGGGCACCAAGATACAATCCTGCTGTAGACCACTGGAGAAATGCTGGAGCCAAACAACTCAATTTACTTGTGATAATCCAGGTTTTGGTTTAATCTTTTGAGTACCAGAGGGGTATGCAATGCATTGCAAAGGGTTAACAAAACATGGAGGCTGCTGTACTATGAAACTGAACTATTCTGGGGCCAAACCTTAACAAAAAAATATACAATCCCATTGACTGAAAAGGGGCTTTTAAGCCCTCTAATACACATTGTGAGACAGTTTGCTGTAGCCTTATTTGGCATTCAAAGGGTTAAAAGACCTATTTACGGTAACTCAAAGAGAGCTTGAAGAAACATGCAACTAGTTTGCTCTAGAATCCCTGCACACCTTCTTAGTGCATAAGTATCATGGCGTTTAACCCTCTGAGTACCAGAGAGGCATCCAACACAATTCATTGGATACCTCTCTGGCAGGCAAAGAGTTAACAAGGCAGCTACTTCACATTAATCCTGTGATGATCAGAGCTCTATACAACACATCGTTAAGTAATTTGTTGCACATCCATCTGGTCTTCAAGGGGTTACACATGTTTCATTATAATAATCATAAAAAATGCAGACATTTATAACTTCATGAAAAAACAAATATTCCATTGCTGGTAGATGTTTGCAGCATTACTACAGTTTATACTCTTGTTTTGCTTTTACCCCCTTTTTTAACCATTAGAAGTGCCCATTAGTGGTCAGATTCCATTTAGTTATTCTGTTCCATTCTGTGGGAAAGGTGAGTCACTGACAAAAAGTTCTCCATAGAATGTGATAGAAGCTGCTGAGACACTACCTGTCAGTTTGAACTTTCAGGAAATAATGTCCCTTCTACTAACTTGATGACCGTTTGAACTTTCAGGAAGTAGTAACAACTGACAGCAGCGGGAATACCCTTGTTTTTGTCAGTAGAAAATGTCCTGTAACATATAGGTATTCATAAAAAATTTCTGCTCCTTTAATGGAAATGTAAACAGTTTTATTTGCGTAGCAAAACAATGATAAAGCCATTGCTTGGAGGTCTGTCAGCAATATGATATCACAGGCCATATTTTTTTTTGTTTAATCACTGTCGACAATGGCAAGCTGGTGTCCAAAAGGCACACTTTGTATTTATTATGCACTCTGTGAAAGAACTTGACTCATTGACTGGCGTGCCTACAGTAGGGCTTGACAAATTTGGTTTGACTCAATAAGCCAGACTAAAAATGTAGGAGCCAGACTCTGCATCAACAGAGAACCTTCCCTTGGGGCCTAGTGGAACAAGGCTGGGAAGAAGAAAGAGTGTGTGATTCTTTGGCTACCAATGAAATAAGGCTGGACTGTCAGACAGAGTAAAGTGTGGTTCCTTGGCCTCCAGTGAGACCGGGCAGGGGGTCAGACTGAACGTGGATTTCTGTGACTACCAGTAGAACCAGGTTGGGTGGGGGGCTCAGGCAGTGTATATGGGAGAGCTGCAGTTAACAGTGGAGAGGGACCAACGCTGGAGGAAGGGGGTCACAGAGTGTATATGGGAAACTGGCTACCAGTGGCAAAAGAACAAGGCTGGTGTGTGTCTGTGTTCAAACAGTGTATGGCTGCAACAGGACCAGGCTGGGGGTAGAATTTTATTTTATTATTATTATAGTCAAGCATTTTTTTTAATTCCTATTATTATTTATTTGTGTTTTTAGTTCCAAATCAGATCTCATGGGGGGGGGGGGACTAAACTATTCTATCTGCCAACTGGTGCTGTTCCTTGTTTGGCCGAATATAAACATTTAAAGATGATCCTGTGCCTTCCTTCTGGACAGACTCTGGGTACAGCTCTGCACTGCAGTCCGTCACTCTTCTGCTCCCCTCGCTCGATCCAGCCTCCTCTAATGAAGGAGGATTTCTGCTTGTAAGTTGCCGCGATCTCTGTCCAATGAGAGTGCTCCAGCCTACATGCAGAAATCCTCCCTCATCGGAGGAGGCTGGATTGAGGGAGGGGAGCAGAGGAAGAGTGACAGACTGCGGTACAGAGCTGTACCCGCAGTCTGTCCGGAAGGAAGGCACAGGATCATCGTTAAATGTTTAATTTTGGCCAAACATCGAATTTTAAACAAAAAGGACAATAGTATTCCAGCTAGTCACTCTATAAATTTACTTTTAAACCAAACTTGTATAGGTGTGATAGTTCCCCTTTAAATAGGCTGACCAGACCTCACCTTTAACCAAGGACACATAGGAAATAGGCATATTTCAGGACTGCACTGAAATCAAAGCAGCCCTGCATTATGCATTTTTCATATGTGCCCCCAGTTGAAGGTGTGGTCTGGTCACTCTACCTTTAAATCATGGGTGCTCAAACCTGTACTCAGACCCCCCCAACTGTGCCGGTTTTCAGGATCATCTCACAGGAACACAGGTGAATCAATCAGTGTTTCACTCACATTGATGGGTTAAAGACATTCACATTTGTTTAAGTGAGGAGCATACCTCCCAAGTGTCCTTCTTTAGGAGGGACAGTCCCTCTTTCCCACCCTGATGTCCCTCTTTTTAGGAGATCAGATTGTGTGGTGTGTATATAAGTGTATCCCATTGCTCCACAGCAATGTAACTCACATTATTTGGTCTCGTTATAAGTGATTTAATAGATTACACAAGGAGGTGTCAATAGGCCATGAAATAACCTAAAAATTAATCGGTAATGCCCTTCCCACCAGCCACGCCCCCAACAACACCCCCTAAAACACAAGTGTCCCTCTTTGGCAATTTGAAATGTTGGGAGGTATGGAGGAGTATGAAAACATGCATGGGGGGCTTGAGAACAGGTTTGAGTTCCCTTGTTTTAAATGGAAGATCTACCCAGCAGTGGGGGTACCCTTGTTATTCAGCAGAAGAATGATGACTACATATATGTTATTTTATTTAAATACCTCATAGAAAATGAATAATCAATCTGCCCTTCTGTCTGCAACCCTTCATATCTGGGGAATGTGTAACCTCATGTGGAAATCTTGCTTAGGGGCTCTGTAAGATTTGCTTATGCAACAAGGAAACTCACAACTAGGGCAAATATATGTATAAATGTTTACTTAAAATAAAACTAGACATGAAACATATTCCCCATTCATACAAATAAAGAAACTTAGAATATGGGTCAGTATTATAAGTGTGATTTTAACCCTTTGAATGCTAGAAAGGACTCAAAGGCATTGCAAATGAATGTGTTGGTGACTGCATGCATTCAATGGGTTATGTTTGCAGGAAGCTAAAGAGGTACAATTCTGAAGCAAACAAATTGAACCCAGGGAGATAAAAAAAGAAATCCAAATGTCCATTGATTTAAATAGGAAGTTGTTTCTCTGTGAATAAGGGTTACAAGCCCAGTTTCTTTAGTTTTTCAATAGAGCATTGCCATCTGGTGGACATTGGTTTGTATTGCATCAATGTGCAAGATTCTTGTCTCCATTGTACAGGCTATTGAAGTGTGTTGTGTTTGAGTGTATATAATACATCATACTGATTATTTCTTGTGGATAAAGAAGCAGATGTGCTAGTTTATGATGTTAACATTTTGTAGATCTCACTTAGCATCATATTGTGAATTGATATGAAAGCATTTAGCACTGATGTAAAAGCATTTATCATCGGATCCTCTTGTCAAAATATAATACTGGACCACAATTTCCTCTAACATCCGCATTATATTTAAAATTATAAGTAGATGAAACAGATGTATTGAAATGTATGTATGTACACTAAAAGGGGATGGTGCACTAAAGTACTGGTGCAAAATTGGGTCACTTTGTGCATATTAGTTGCATATTAGTTGCATTATAAAGCAATCAGGGGCATAAAAATGTAGTCATCAAAAAAAAGTCAGATTGAAATTAGCAGGATTTGTGGATTTGTTTTTAATATTTGATACTTAGGTGCAATTACTTTGCTCTAGAATTGCCCACTTTTGCTATGATACAAATACCAGGGGCACAGAACAAAAGTTACAAGATTAGACATCCTAAATGCAGAGCTGGATTTACATTCCAGGTGCCCCTAGGCAAGGACCCCTAGGTGCCCTTAGCTCCTCCCATGGCCACACCCCCACTGCTCACATAAACCCACATCCAGTCCTGTCCACTGTTTCCTGGCAGATAAAATACTATTGTCCTATAACAAACAAACACAAAGAAAAAGCTTTTAATATCTTGATTGCTAGCAAGCTCTCCAAATCATTGCTTTGCAAGTGGCTAACCAATAGCCAGTAAAGTGGCATTTAAAATGGTGCAGGGACACTGAGATTACATATACACACACACACACCTATGAATGTGGGTGTGGCCAGCATAGCCGAGGTGTTCCTCAAAACTTGGCCGTTTAGGCTGTTGCCTACTTTACATAATGGGTAATCTGTCCCTGGCTAAATGTATTCTAAATTTTGTTTCTACCTTCCCCTATGTATCACCTTACTAAGTTCACTTCATACATTGCTCCATAAATGGCTCAGTTTGCTCCTAAGAGTTAGTGACAACACAAATGATTCAGTGAACATCATATATGTGCTTCAGCAAAGTACAAAAGAAGAATATGTTGTGGTATGATGTCATAATTTCCCCTAAAATTGGATTTCTGCCGAGTGGATGTAATGTGCTACAAAATATTACTAGAAGTGGTGTTAGGTGATGCCATGACACCTACAATAGTGCTAAGCACCACTTCATACCTGCACCTGATATTGTGGTATAGTTTAACCAGACTTTGTCTTAGTTTTGCACCCAGTGGGCTTTAGTACATGACCACCAAAGCAACACAATAATGTTGTGTTTCCTGTTTCTCATGTTCCCCATCTTTCTCTAAAATATTTCTCTCCATATTAAAAGTATTGGTATATAAATGTATTAGTGATTATTATGCCTTGAATGTACATCTGTCTATCTGTCTGTCTGTCTGTAGCTACAGGCAAGGCACCATAGGCACCCTATGTCCCACAAATAGTCACACACCATCTCTTTACATAACTCTACCTACCCTTTTGCCAGGAACATAAAATCCCATCCTATATAATAATTCGCTAGGATGTTTGTCAGAAGCCATCATGCGTAGCAGAGACTGAGCACTTTCGGGCAGTTTCTACTGCGCAAGACTGCATCGCAAGCAATGCGTTGCGTACCCGTCTGGCACTCAAAGGGTTAACATTACCCAGACCTTGGCCTCTGTACACGGGCTTTTACATTAGTTTAAAATAATAATTTTATATAAAACATGCTTCCATTAGAGTAGAATCAAGTGTGATTAAATGGAAATTATTCATATTTATAATAATATCTACTCTAGGCACCTTCCTAATAGTTTTCTGGGAGCAATTGTGAGAAGTAGTGGTTAGATTGAATTACAGTTCGTACAGTTATGCAATGAAATTTTCATTAAATGTAAACAAACTTTTTTTTACAAAGATGAACATGTTTTACTAGTTAACATATTATACAAATACGAAAAGCTCTTTAGACTCAAAAAATATTCATTCACATTGCCAGCCAAAAGGATATTTTGCCTGTATACACTCCACATATGTCACTGAAGACAATCAACATTTTTGTATTAGATGAATATGTTTTGTCCCTGTTGTATAAAAAAAGAGTTATTTTCTATCCATTAGCTCAACATTACTTAGTACCAAAAATAAATGACACATATGTAAAAAAATTGTTACAATAATGTATACTATGTAAAAATGCAACACTTTGTTACAAGGCAGCAGATTCATTGTAAAAAGAACTTTAGTAATTATATTTCAAACCAGGTACACTATAGAGAACAAATTCCCCAAATTCCTATTGGGTTTCTTGGGGCTTTTCAGCTTTTCCAAAGCATTGTTTTGTAATGTATTGCAGACCTCTGTAGCATGTAATGGCTTATAGCCTCGCTTTAACCCCTCAAGGACCAGCAGTCCTGGGGCTGGTTTCCCTTTAAGGACCAGATTGAAGAATTCAGAGCACTAGCACACGTGCCTAATCAAGAGTGTTGGCGCACCAAACATGGGTCTGCTATTGATCATGCTAGTCTTGGAGTGGTCAATTTCACACCCCGCTGCAACTCACAGCAATCCTGCAAGAGAGCTGTGAGTAAAAAACTACATGACATGCCAGGACCATCGCCGGCCCTTTAGACAAAGACAGCAGTGATGGGCCTGTCATATCACTGGTCCTTAAAAGGTTAATGAATGGGGATTTTTATTTGACACCCTGTGCTAGAGTCAGTCTGCCTCAGAATTACTCAAGTTCAAATGCTTTATACAGGGTTCACATCTGGATAATTTGTATAGAGGTGTCCAGGTTTGTTTTCTATTTCAGCTCAAGTTCATTAGTCCATCCTGGTTTTAAAATTAATTATGTAACACTAGTTTAAAAGGCCGTGTACACGGGCTACAGTGCCACCCAGCAGCCTCAGCTGGTGCCCGGAACCTCTCTGCTCACTGGCTGTGCTGCAGTCATGCGCAATACAGAGTGCCCGAACATGCCGCAGCTGATACAGAGCGTGGCGCCCCGAATTCGGACCATAGTCCTCTCTGCAAACCTTCCTGGGACCCAGGAAGGCACGCATAGAGGACTACGATCTGAATTCGGAGCTCCCCACCCCGTATCAGCTGTGGCGTGTTTACGCACTCTGTACTGCGCATAGCTGCAGAGAGGGCAGTCTCTGCTGCACATGACGGCTTCTGACAAACATCCTACCAAATTATTATATAGGATATACAATAAACATATATACAATAAGCATGAATAGTATGGAAGTTGAACACTTTTTGGCACAAATGTTTTTTTTTCACCGATTCAGTGCAAGAAAGGTCTCCAAGGCTATAACATCCAAGGGGTTAAAATAAAATATATTAACCATTTGAATGTCAGAGGGATATCCAAGACATTGTAATGCAAAGCCTTGAATACCCATCTGGCACTCAAAGGGTTAAGTAAATACCAAGACATTGTAGAAATTCCAGACCTAGATTATACTGCATTAGATACATGTTCTCCCCGGTTTAATCTGATTCCCTCTGAAGTCCATAGAGATATTTGTACATAAAACCCTTAACCCTTGAGCTTTTCAATGCGTCGCATACCCCTCTGGTACTCAGAGGGTTAATAGATGTATCAACTGAAATGTAATCCATGTTCCTGATAATATCAGTCATGTCAAACTGTTTATATAAGATCTTTGTAAAAACATTTAACTTATTATTATTACTACTAAAATGTATATGATTCAAACTGGATGATTTAAACACATGCGTAGCCTAGTTTTGTACTTGTTGGGGGTGTGCCTTTAACCCTTTGAGTGCCAGCAATGTGTTGCCTACTCCTCTGGCACGTAAAGGGTTAAAATTGTACTTATGTATTATTTTAAAGTTGGTTTATCAATAAAAAAGTTTTCCCATTGAATGCGTTGGATATCCTTGTGGCACTCAAACGGTTAACAATAAAATTTTAACCATACATAAGTTTTATTTTCCAAAGATGCACCGTTTTCATTCATTTTTAACTTTCAAAAATTGTACTTTGTAGTACTTCTTTCCGTAGTCTGACATATCAAACTCCTAGAACACATTGCTGGTCGAGCATTGGCTGTTATGTTTCAAAATAAAAGTTAATTTAAAAAACAAAAAAACAAACATGAACTGTACTGCTTAACCCCCCTCCATGTGATTCCTCACAAGCTGCTGAGTTCTACTATCAATCTCATTGCTGGGGAGGGAGGGGTGAAGGGGCACGGTCTGATGGTGATGCTTTATTGACACCAGCCATATATGTTTAGCTGACATCCGTCTGGGTTGGCCAATTATTGGTGGTTACACTTAGCATTGCAACCACCAATAATGCCAACTGCACAGAGGATCAATATGCTGCTGTGCAGAGCATAATTTTGGTAACTTACCTGGATTGTGTTCTGAACAAAGGGAAGTTGTAGCATGCTGCAACTGGCTACTTTAAGGTAAGGCAGTAGATGGTCAGGTGAAAAACCTGATCAGTGCTGCATTGTGCAAACATCAGTGCTTTAGTGGTGTTTCCTGTGTGAATATAGCTTAAAGTGAAACATTCTTCTAAAATAAAAATTTGACCATGGGTTTTTAAAAGGGATAGTAATGTTTAATAATAAAAAAACAGCTCTAATTAATATTCATAGTATTTGGGCCATGGAGAGTGTTATTTCAATTCGGTCAGAGTTGTAGTTCAAGAGTAATTGAATGATAAAGTTTCCCCCTCCTGCCCCTTCTACTGATGTAACACTCCTCAGCTTAAAGCAGCAGGGAGTGTCCAGGTAGATTGCAGAGAGGGCCAATTTTCAATTAAGGTAAGGGAAAAACCTGAACAAACCGTCAAGGGGGCAGGGTTTTCATTGTTCTCAGAGTAAGAAGATTGTCCCTTGCTGGGAGCTGTCTGGTCTATGGACTGAATTCCACATCTGAGGAGTGGGGCCTTACACTAGGTAAAAGGAGCGGGAGGGGGAAACTTTATCATTCAATTACTCTTGAACTACAACGCTCACAGTAATGAAATAACACTCTCTATGGCTCAAATACTATGAAGATTAATTAGGGCTGTTGTTTTTGTGAAACATTACTATCACTTTAATCATTAAAACAAGATTAGCGCTGTTTTTTTTTTTTCCTCTTCCTCATTTCCTCTTTCTGCAGGACCCTGTATGTTCCGCATAACACCTCTGGACTTCCCAGCTGCCCCAGGGAGCTCATTCACGCTCCCCTTCGTAGCTGTATTTTTATGAAGGGGAGAGTGAATGCACTCCCTGTGGCGTCATGTGGGATATACAGGGTCCAGCAGAATGCGGAAGTGCCTGACTTGAAGGCTAAATATCTCTACTAGTAGGTAAGATAAAAAAACAAATCCAGCGGTAATCTTGATTTAATGATTAAAACCCATGGTCAAATTTTTATTTTAGGTGAATATTCCACTGTAAGCTATTTTCACACAGGAAACACCTCTAAAGCACTGATGTTTGCACAATGCGGCACCCATGATCAAATTTTTATTTTAGGTGAATGTTCCCCTTTAAAAGAAAATAGGGCATCTTGGAAGATAAAAAGAAATACACTATATATATATATATAGTTGCCCTTTTATTGTTAGCAGGCACATTTGAGAAATCAAATTTACTTTTTAATGTAATTCTTTATATTCTTTTAAACATTTACTTGTTGGCTTTATTTGTTGAATTTTATATAATAACCTTGAATCAGCTAATTTAGTTCTCTTTTACTTTTACTGTAATGTGAGTACTCTTCCTGCAATCTTTAAAAAGTGTCTTTGGTTCAGCTGTATCTGCAAAGGAACATTAAACTGATAGTAATGTTTTCAAATAAGAGCAGGTCCAATTAATCTTCATAGTATTTGGGCCATAGAGAGTGTTATTTCAGTTCTGTCAGAGTTGTAGTTCAGGAGTAATTGAATGATAAAGTATCCCCCTCCCTCCCCTTGTACAGATTTAACACTGGTTGTGTCCAGATGTATCTAAAAGAGGGACAATCTTAAATTAGCATAAGGGAAAAACCTGTCAAGGGGGTCAGAGTTATCATTGTTCACAGTAAGAAGATTGTCCCTTGCTGTGAGCTGTCTGGTCTTAAGACCAGATTTCACATCTGAGGGGAGGCGGCTTTCACTAGGTAATAGGGGCGGGAGGGGGATACTTTATCATTCAATATCTCTTGAACTACAACTCTGACAGTATTGAAATAACAAGGGAGAGAAAAAAATGTGAGAAGCACCCATCAAGCGCGAACAAGTTAAAGTGTTTTGTTCTAGGCGTGGAAGCCTCTAAATGGTGCTACAACTCATGTTTTTCACTCCCATGTGCCACTGCAGAGAGAAAATCTCCGTATCCATATCAGACTGATCCTGCCCACAGACAGTCCACCTCCGAAATGTCAGGCAAATCCTCTCCTCACAAGAGAGACAGCAAAACCACAGACGTACATATTGAAATGACACTCTCCATGGCCCAAATCCTATGAAGATTAATTGGAGCTGCTTGTATTCTGAAACATTACTATCCCTTTAAGGGATCAGTCTGTATGCATCTGTCTGTCCATTCACCCTCCAGTCTCCTTTCAGCTGAACAACCAGCAACCATAGACACGAATGAAAAAAGTCACAGAACTATTATGATTCTTTCTATAAGACATGCATATTAGTAGTGTTCAATGAGTTACATGTGTGTATAGTCAGGAAAGCTGCAAGAACAATGTTTTGGCTAACTATAGTAAGTAAAAAAAAGAGGTTGTCTGCTCGTCAAACCCTGTCTTTGTCCAAAAATCTGACACCAAACCTCACATAGGTTGTTTGTTTGTAAAACTTATGGTTTGATGCGCAAACAACCTCTTTTTGTTTACTTACTATAGTTAGCCAAAATATTGTTCTTGCTGCTATCTTGACTATACACATATGTAACTAATTGAACACTACTAAAAGCTATTTTGAGCTCACCAGGAACCTGTATATCTTATACTTTTTGTATGTATTTTGAGAGGTTTTGGCTCCTCCTCTCTTGGTTGGTAGCACCTCAAACAGGGTGGTAGCTGAAGTAGGGAAGGTATAAATAGCTCCCTAATTTCCCTCACAAGGGTTTTGCTCACAGTAGTGGTAAGGTGGAATCACTGATTTTAACTGCTTTATACTAAATACATGTTCCCATATTGGAGGCAGATAGGGAATTGCCTTAATCTGGGGTGCCTTGATGGGGCAGGCAAGCTTTCCATGTCTTTGTCCAAAAATCTGACACTACACCCCACTGTTTTACTTGTGGCAAATCATATGTTGCTTGTTTGTAAAACTCTGGGTTTGATGCACAGACCACCTCTTTTATTTAAAGGGATAGTAACACTTCGTTTTAACTTTATTTTATTTTGTAGGCATTAAAAAAAACATGAAGAATGATATAAGTCTTATCTCTCAAACCTTTATGGTTTATGAGATATTCACAAGCAAAGTTCCCCTCCCCGCCCCTTTTACCTAGTGTAAGCCATCTCTTCTCAGATGTGAGTCTGGTTGTATGACAGTACAGATAACAGAAGGGGACAATTTTCTTTGTATGAAAACAATGAAAGCCCTTCCCCCCTTGACAAGTTTATCAGCTTTTTCCATTATCTTAATTGAAGATTGTCCCTCTCTGCAGTCTACCTGGGCATCTCCCTTCTGATATGGTTGAACGGGGGGGGGATACTTTGTTTGTGAATATCTCTTAAACCATAAAGGTTTCAGAGATAAGACTTATATCATTCTTCATGTTTTTTTAATGCCTACAAAATAAAATAAAGTTAAAATGAAGTATTACTATCCCTTTAATTACTATGATTCTTTGCAGATACAGTTGAGCTGCAGAATTTTTACAGACTGCAGGTAGAGGGCGCTCACATCTAAAGTTGAAGGAATACCTCTCTGGCATACAAAGGATTACATGGTTTGCCAACTGAAACATATTCTAAAATGTGTTTGTTAACAGATCAGTAATCAGAAAAGCCAAACCCATGCTTATTTTGCAGTGATGTCCATTGTCTATATTTTCTTCTTTTGTTCCTTCTTCTAATGTCCTTCCAGTCCTTTACCCTTTCATCTAGAAAACTTCATATCCAGTTACTAGAGCTGTAAACTCTGCTCTTCATACCAGTTTTAGTATCCTGTTTTATTTATTGCTCTCCTCTTCTATAAACTCATATACCACCGTATCCCCACCAAAGCTGGCCACAAAGATAAACTGCCTATTTCTAACTGTCACACTGGTGAAAGCTCGAGCTTCCACAACCTTGAGTTCCTGCAAGGGCACTAAAGGTCCTTTTGGTCTCTCTCCATCACTTCCTTCATCTATCTCCCAGTGTTTCCATTTTTCCAGCTGGTATGCCCATGCATAACCAAAATCATGGCCAAGAAATGCATACCATTTGTGTCCCAACAGTAGTGGCTGAAAGACATGAGAGCCTCTAGACGGAAGTTTTTGAAGTTGTTTGAACATAGAGCCATCCCAGCGTACTAGTGATGAGTCTCCCATATACCGCACCAAACAGGCAAAAATACCATCCTCAGGGTCAGTGAAATGCTTAACAGAGTACACGTCCCAAGCTTCTGGGATGTCAGTGAGTCGACGAAGACGTTTATCCTCAAAACGATACACAACTGGCCTCTGAGAACCACTGCTCATAATTAAATGTGGGAAGCCTGAGAGAAGCAGAGGTTCTGCATCTGTATCACGGTGCCAACTGGGAAGCTTTTGGTGAGGGTAGAAGCCACGTCCATCCCATCGGTACAAAGTACTGGCTCCTGATTTGGCACTGTCTGCAATTATGAAATAATGCTCCCCTTCAACAGACATGAATGTTTCCACATCATTAGGTTTGCGAACGTCAGGTAAATGTTGAAAGATACGGAAGGAAGAGATGCTTCCAGGGGATGGGTCCCGACGATAGATAGAAGTACCACCAAATAATTGTGCAACTACAACAAAGAGCTGATCACCAATAACCAAGGGTAGACAGGAGACAACGGAAACACCTGTAGATGGGAAACAAATACATTTACAATGTTCTTATATAATTCATAGACTAGTATATTCACTTTTATAGATAAAGGCACTTTGATATGACTCACTACAGCATCAATTTTACAGAAAAGTAATTTAATGATAGTAGTTACTGATAGTCACATTACTCAACCTCAAATGACCAATTGTGAGATAACCCTTTATGATCAAACTCATTGATGCTGTTGTTCTGGCTGGCTATGGGAGGGTCAGCCCAACAAGCTAACAATTGTTGGGCAATAGGAAAGAGGGTGGCTGTTAGGTGATAGACTGGGAATCAGGGAAGAGGGAAAAGATATAAAATGTGACAGAAGCGATAGGGGTCGGTAGCTTGTTTTTGTTTCCTACCCACCCTAAACCAGTTTCCTCTCTTCCATCAGATCTGCAGCAGGAGTATCATCTACAACGGAAGAGGTCACATGTAGGCTAAGATTATCCCTGACCGTTAACAAGCATCTATTTCCATCAGAACTGGATTAAGCCTCCATAGGGCCCTAGGCAGGACCCCAAACTGGGTCCCCCCTGACAGCTTGACCCTCCGGCTCTTACTACAATCTTCTTGATTTTCCCATCGTTCTCATGAGGAGAGCTATTAGTAACAACTTAAGAAAAGACAAAATGCTTTAACCCCTTTCTTGCCATGAAGGTCACCAAAGGATTGCATTAGGCACCTCTGGCATCCAGTGAGTTAAATATAATGAAACTGTATGACACAGCTTAGAATTGAAATGGGGCTACAATAGTGACACCACAGAGCTTACACTTTAAATGGGGGCAACACCAGTGATACCATATATCTTATAATTGACATAGGGCTACACCAGTGATACCACACACCTTACATCTGAAATGGGACTACATCAGTGATACCACACAGCAAGCAATTGATGACAAAAGGGAGAAAGAAAGATCAAAAGGAAGGAACAAAGGAAAGAGGAAGAGCATAATGAGGGGAAGCCCCCAATCTGTTTCCCCCTCTTTCTGTGCGCTCTAGTCAATTCCCCTGTTTCTCTTCCCCCACAGTCCGTTTCCCCCGTTTTCTTTCCTGACAGTCTATTTAACCTCTTACTCTAATCCCTCTTACTGTCCTAGGCTTTTTCTCTCTCTCCCAGTTTTACTTCAGTCCTGCTAATTTTCCCTCTTTTTCCCCAGTCTTTCTGCCCAATCCATCTTTCCTGCACCCCCCTCCTACTTGCCTAACTCTGTTAGCACAGGTGGGGACCTCATCCCTGGTGGCCCAGCGGCATGCAGTGTGGAAAAAGAGGTCTGTGCCTTCTTTAGTAAAGACCTCCTTTAGCAGCTCCTGCACGGTCCTCTCTCCAATAATGCAGAGTTCCAGGAGATGATGTTAAATCCAGGTGCTCTGCATTACTAGAGTGCTGAGAACAGCAAGTGAGATACATTTGAAGGTCTGTGCCAAAGAAGGCACAGACCACGGCTTTCCGGTGGAGAGATCAGTCTGATCTTCCCACCAGCCAAACTTTTTGTTGCAGGGCCAGTTGGGCTTTGGGAACCCCCAAATTGACTGGTCCCTAGTCAGGCACCTAGGGTGCATTGCCTATGATCTGGCTGTGATGGCCATGGTAAAGGGACACTCCCTGGCCCAGCCAGTGTGGTTTAGACAAGATTGGTCATATCATACTGCCCTTAGGATGTGTTATTGCCATAATGCTGTGAGGTAAGGAAGGCATGGCATCCAGGCCACGGCAGATCAGTCAAGTCCAATTTGACTCTGTGATTTTGAGGTAGCTACATCCATTTGTAATAGTCAATAATGCCTGAAAATTCCCCCACTCCCCCAGCAGCATGTGGTTGGTTGAAGGTTATGACCCATTCTTCTTCTATGAGCCTTTCCTCATTTGGGGCGGGGGGGGGGGGGTTGAGATAGTTCTTACTCAGGTTTCCTATATAAGTCACATTCTTAACTAAAGCTGTGTTCTCCTTATTTACCCACTACATTTATTTCAAATGCTGTTTATTTTATTTATATAATATTTGGTCTGTTGTGGGGTATAAGGAAAGGTGAGAAGAGATGGATTGTGGGGACGTTCTCTTGTGGAAGAAGGCAATAGGAAACACTGGCATCTTAATACCCTTCCTGACTGGTAACACAGAGTGAGGTGTGTGTGTGTGTGTTATGAAAGAGTTTTCTGCAAGTAGATAATCAAAACACTATGTAATGCAATATTAACTCTTTGAGTGCCTCTTGCATCCCATGGGTCAATTATCCTACTGACCCTCACTACACCTGATTTCATAATCCCTAATAGAAAGCTCTCTGCAAACAGATTCATGTAGCTCATGCCAGGACAAATATTTTAAAAAGTGTTGAAGAGGAAAAAACTAAAATATGTAGGTAATCTGACTTGACATGTTATGCCCTTGAAGATAAAGTAAAGTTTAAACAAATGGTTACTATTTCGGTACGTTGATCTATCTGCTCATTAATACCTGAGTTGTTGCACAGAGAAAGTATTTATTCTCTGTCTCTATTTCAGAAGAGTTAAATATATCAGTATCATGTTTGTGCTAAAATGTATCTTTCTTCCTTTTCACAAAAAGCTGTAAATTATATATATTTTTTTGTGTAACAGAACTGCTGTTATGCATACATCCAAGAACTGAGGGCCAGGTATATCCACCCATCTCTGATGTTAGTGTTTCACATTGTGTAGAGCAGAACAAGGCTTAACCACTTAAGGACCATGGGGGTGCACAAAGCATTACATCCCAATAAGTTGCACACCCCTCTTATTCTTAAATGGTTACATAAACCCCCCATATTCAGTCTGTCCCCTTTTGTGGCCACAAGCTCAAAAGAATTAGAGGAATTCTGGGGAAAACCAACTGCAGTAAAAACAGACAAAAATTCTCATCAGTCTAAGTGGGACTTTTAACCTCAAAGGGTTAATCCCTTGCATGATAGAGGACTCTAATGAACTGTGAAGCACTGCATTGGAGATCTCTCTAGCATTCAAGGGGTTAAAGCCCAATCTAAATAAATGGTGAATTTTTTTTAACCCTTGGAGTGCCAGAGAGGTATCCAACGCATTGCAATGCACTAGATAGCTCCCTGGCACTAAATGGGTTAATTTCCCGGGGTGCTGTGAGTTTGCCCTAGAATTGCTCTGCTTTTCCTTGTGTGTGTGATCACTGGTATAGATAAGTATAAGAAACAAGGGACCCGGTCCCACCTTTGATGCTGTCATAGTTCCGGAACACATACGCCACATGGTCCCACTCCAGGAAGGTGCAGCGCCCCTCAAACGGGTGAGTAATCACCACATATTGGTCTGTGAGATACTCAAATGACCTGACAGACAAGGATGGAAGTTTAAATGTCCAGCGCTGAACAATGTCTGTAAAAACAGATAGCAGAATAACAGTCAAATAACCAGCTGTTTACTATCCAATGACAATTCTCAGACTGTACTCTATGGAACTACAGGGGTCCCTGAAGAAGAACAAGGGGTTCCACAGAACACATATTAGTAGTGCCTGAGTAAAGCTGGAGTAGCAGTGAGACCGAAACATATCAGTTAGGTTTTCTGTTAGATTTCCCTTGTAATAAGCACTATATACATGTCTCTTCTATCAGATACTTACAATCACCTGCTATCTCTGTTATCCAATATATTTTAGCCTTATACTGTAATGTTAATGTGGTGGTACCATCTAGCATTCTCTTTTGATGCTTCTTTGGGGTAAAGCCACATAATGGAAATCTTTCCAGCATCATGGGTTTAAAATACATAATTGATAGGGTTCTATGGAAAATTAATTTGACACTAATGCCACAAAAGATCTGAGAACAATTGCAATGGGTCATGGATCATTTCTATGTATGGGCCATATGTTCTAAAGAAAGTGGGGGAGTTCTGGGGCAAACCGTTTGCACTTTAGGGGAGAACTAAAAGTTCCCATCAATTTGAATGGGGATTTTAGCTCCTTGAATTCTAGAGAGGTCTCCAACGCATTGCTTTGCAATGGCTTCAGGGGTGTGGGGAGGACAGTCAGCTTCAGAATGTAAGGGAGCTGAAGTGAAATGTAAATATGCCTTAACCCCTTGAGTGCCAGAGAGGTATGCAATGCTTTGGATAACTTGCTGGCACCTGAAGGGTAACTTAACTGAACATTGGTGTCTGAAGTGGATAAGTGTGCATAACACTGTTAGCTTTCTCCCTATTAGAGAAAACAGCATAGAGGTGAATGTTCAGATATAAGAATGCTATCAACAGCCAGAGGTGAGGGCAGTTAAAAGAAAATAATCTATATATATTGGTGTATATACATTTTTTTGTTGCTGTGTGGCTTTAATACATATCCCTAGTGCGTGATTTATGCTGAAAGACCCAGTTAATGTATGATTTACTGCTCTGAACTGCTAGACCATCCTTGTTATGATATTGTGCTGATTATGTGGAGTAATGAGACTTACTATGCCCATACATCTGTTCATAATGGAACTCAAATAAAGTCCAACTACATAAAATTTACTATCATATAATTCTCTATCATGGGTGTTTTCTGTAACTCTGCATCTAAGAGGTTAACCTTTTAAGGACAAGAAAGTGGTTCAGCTCATTTTGGTCCTTAATGGGTTAATAAATCATGCACAAATAAGGTTTGGCAACATTGTCTCAATATGAAATCAGATCTAACCTTGGCATTATTATGAGTTCCTTATTGGCTAATTTCATTACTTACTGATGCTCACACAGTAGAAATCCTTCAGTGACAGGTCACTCAGGCTTTTCCCTCTGAGATTTGGGGGTTCTTCACAAGGTAATGGGGGCCACACAGCTATGTTCTTCCCTACCCCGCTCATCCACTGCACCAGCCATCTGATCTGGCAGTCACATTGCATTGGGTTTCCACGTAGATCTCTGCAGTAAAACAATCACCACCACAAACTTTGAGTTGTAACAGTCACCATTCATTTACCCCCTCCCCAACTTTCTCATCTCACCCCAGTCAACACTACCCCTTATTTAGCACTTTATGAAGCAATGCATTGTAGATGTCTCTTGCATCCCATGGGTCAATTATCCTACTGACCCTACTGATCATTTTCTGCTCCCTGATGAAGGTAATGTGTGCCTTTAAATTGAGTGATATTTTCATATATCATTTATTCAGTAACTCTGAGATCTCTGAGTAGTAGAAGGATCATGATTAACTGGACAACTGATTCATTTTTCAAGGCAAACAAAATACCGGTTTGTTAATAGACACAAATACACTTATCAATGTTACATGGTAAGACGTACCAAAGGTGATCGCAGCATTACCCCTAATAATTCAAAGAGAAGAGTATCCGATATGTTGGTTTTAGCTGTGATCATTGACAGATACCTTTGGATATTCATCATCTGACTATAATTTCCCTGCCTTACCTATTTGAGGCAGGGAAATAAGAGAAAAATATGGCATAAATGTCCGATTATTCATTTTTTGTTTGGTCCAGCTTGAACAATAATAAATAAATAAATAAATAAATAAGGTTGCCCTGAATGTATTTGTGTGTAGCGGAGTCAGTACTAAACTCTTACGTATGTTATTTATTTGTGGTGGTTAAGGAAAGGTTGGATTCTTTAAAAGCAGCAGAACTCCATTGACCATACATTGGTGTTAAACATTATACAAGACTCTGGAATTCATAAGAAGATAAATCCAGTGGTGTGTGAGGACTGGTTCAACTTTTGGGCTGAAATACCCACTCTTTTGCTTCCAAAACCTGGTATTTATATAAAAGAAGGTGTCACTGGACATCAGTATGAGCATCACAAGTCAGCTGCCTTTGCCTGTTGCTGCCATCTGAGGTAATGGCAACAGCCGACTCTATCATATCTGTCATCACAAAGCAGTCCCATAGAGCAGCAAGACACTGGTGATGGTGATGAGAGTGAGTGTTGCGGAGCAACGAGTATGAGACTAAGTATGAAAGTGTTTTTGGCAGAAAGTGATAAGGTCCCATGAGCCACCACTACTCCTGAGGCAGCAGCAACATCACACCCCACACCAATGAAGGTGCTTCTAGAGAAGAAGGCAGCTATTCTTCTCCACCACTCCCCTCATTCATATTATAGTTGTAGGAATAATTTCCTTTGGGACAGGCACAGTGCAATCATCAGCATCTCCACTGTGCAATATGTCTGATAAGTTCGTGAAAATGAGGAGACACACTTTGGCTCATCTATCTTCATAAAGCACTTGCAACATAAACACCACAACATTTATGTTAAGCATATGAGAGCCAAACCTCAGAAAAGGAAATTAAGTGATGCTGTCAAGTGCCCCTTTGTCCCTTCACAAGGGAACAAAGAACAAGGGACAGAATCGCTTTGGGAGACAATAGAAACCCAACCTGGAAGTTTGTTGACGAGTGCAACACCCGTGTCATAATCGTCTTCTTGCGCTAGGGTCCAGGTGTGGGAAAATTTACCGGTCGGCACCCTCAGGGTCCTCTTCCTCCTTTGGCATATCACCTTTGCCTCCATTACAACCCCCAGCAGCTGACAGCAAGTGTGTAGATTTGAGGATCTGGCAGTTTATATACTGACAAGACAAGTCATGTGGTGGAGAGCAATCGAATGAAGGTATCAGGGAGCATTTGCAGACATTCTGTCCTGCTGAATATGCTAAGATGGCGGCAGGGAGAATTCATTATTTGTATTAGATCTCTCTGATATCATGTATCCTTAGTGGAGCAGACAAAGGCAATAGTAACAGTAGTACTTTATGTATTAGGGGGATGGTTTAACATTGCTTACCTAAGCATTAAGGTGGTTGGTTGCAATTGTGTATGTTGTTTAATATGAGAGTAGGTGTGTCAGTTGTGATGCACACTTCACCTTTTTTACAAGGTTTCCTTGCACAAACTATGCACATTTCAGTTGGTGATGATAAGGCACAGTTCCTTCATGCTCTCAAGGGAAAAAAAGAATGTTCCAACACACCCATGATTTTAGAGGATGCGCAGGCATATAAACTGGCCAGCTTCCTCTCATTAGATGCACCTGAAGTGCTGGGGGCTTGTTGTAGTGTTGCTGCAATGTCAGAAGCAGCACTAGGGCTAGTGGCAACTGGAAGCATCATACCACTGCCTGTCTCATGTCACTGTTGATGATCCCAGTCCTATGAATCAGCCTAATACTCCTGCTGCTCAGATGACTGTTACTAGTGGGAAATGCCACCAGCAGGCATCTAGCTCTGCTGTCACTAGGCCAATAATGCAGAGCTATCATTGTTTGAAGCCCACAATCATTTTTTTTTCAAGCCTAGCATTGGAGATTGAATTGGAAAGCCTGACTCTGGACAAGAAAATATGCCCAAAAACCACACAATCATCCAGCAGCAACATAGGTCATCAACCTACAGAAGCCTAGCTATGATGAGTACTTTTGCTTCTGTTGGAAGTGAAGCACCTTTGACGCCTTGTAGTACAATTTTAGCAACATCTAGCCCCAGTGTTTGTAGAAGCCCCCCAGGAATCCCTCAGTCTATGAAATCTAAACATGTTGCTATCTTTTGTCTATGTAAGAAGCACGTGAGCAGGGGGAAAGCAGGATCACACCTAAGCAGTTCCTTTGATCCCTCCTGAAGCATAACCACAGGTCTGAATGGGAGATGCACCATCAACATGTCAGAGGTGCCGCAACTAGTAGCAGCAAAAGTACTCCTTAAAGTTCCCAGGGTTCTGGGGCACATAATGGAAGTGATGATGATGGGTCAGAGTGTGCCAAGATTTCCTTCATTTGAAATAACACCTATGACTCCTGCTACAGAGAAGTACGACTGAGTTGGTTGTAGGAGATGAGAAGATTCATAGACTGCACACACATGCTGCCACAACCTCCTCCTCCACCTAATCTAGTCATGTTGTTAAAGCAATAAAGTTACCTGGTTCTTCTGCCATATACTGATAACCCACACCCACTGAGTTTTTGAAAAGGAGTCAAAATTTTCACAAAAATAATCCCAAAGTACACCTGTGGAATGTCAAAGTTGCCAAGATGACATGCTACTGTATTCTTTTGTAAAAAAACAAGGTTTTAAAGAACCAATGTCATGTGCTGCACCCCAATGCATATCGCAAGCTGCAGTTATTTTTCAAGGATGTCTGTGCCAGAAGCCTACAAACAGGGGGTTAGTGTGGTGGGCAAAGGTTTGCAAACCTCATACGGAAAGAAAATTCACCTGATAACAGCTATGTAGATAAGTGGCCAGAGTGCAGACTATATGATTGTCACTGCTCACTGGGTTTCCTTCCCATCGGTGGGCAACAACAGCTTGCATCCTCAGGTCACAGCCTGCAATCTTGCCTCTAGTTCTGGCAGTATTATTAAAGGGATAGTAATGTTTCACAAAAACAGCAGCTCCAATTAATCTTCATAGTATTTGAGCCATAGACAGTGCTATTTCAATACTGTCAGAGTTGTGGTACAAGAGTAATTGAAGGATAAAGTATCCCCTCCCGCCCCTTTTACCTAGTGTAAGCCATCTCTTCTCAGATGTGAAATCTGGTTGTAAGACCAGACAGATAACAGCAGGGGACAATCTTCTTCCTATGAGAACAATGAAAGCCCTGCCCCCCTTGACAAGTTTTTCAGGTTTTTCCCTTATCGTAATTGAAGATTGTCCCTCTCTGCAATCTACCTGGGCACCTCCCTTCTGCTCTGGCTGAGCGGTGTTACATCAGTAAAAGGGGTGGGAGGGGAATACTTTGTCATTGAATTACTCTTGAACTACAACGCTGGCAAAATTGAAATAACACTCTCCAAGGTCCAAATACTATGATGATTAATTAGAGCTGCTTTTGTTATGAAACATTACAATCCCTTTAAATGACAGCAGTAGGGTAGCCCATACCATTAGCACTCCAATTTGTGCAAGCAGAGCTTTGATAGCCATCAATGTGTTAAATAAACTAGAGATAGTGATAGAGGAAAGGCTTGTACCCAGCTCCTTGAAAGCTGGTTTTGTGTCTGCTGATAATGGCTCCAAGATAATAGCTGCCTTGAGAATTGGTGACATGATTCATGTACCCTGCTTAGCCCATGTCCTACATTTAGTTTTGACTGGATTCTTCTCAGAATCTGAAGCACTCAGGGAGATGCTGGCTATCGCTGCAAAATCTGTGCCCATTTTAACCACTCCTACAGTGCTCACAATGCATTATATTGAATACAAGAGAGTAACAACCTGCCCCATCGCCAGCTGAAAATGAAGGTCGCTACCAGGTAGAAATTCACATTGTACATGCTAGAACATTTGTACAAGCATAATAAGGCCACTTGTGAGTATACAATTCGGGATGGGTGAAAATTTCAGCCTCAAACTGAAATCAGTGAAAAATGTCACTTTCAGCTTGGTGGAAAATTTCCTGCGAAAAGTGCAGATTTTCCTCTTTTTTCTGCTTTTTTCACCTAGCTCATTCCATTGAAATCAATGGGAACATAGAAGTTACACAGAACACATAGCAAATATTATTTTATTTCACAAAGGCATTGTATAAAAGGGGCATGAGGGTGCCTGTGTTGGTGTGGTGTGGGGAAAGAATCAGTTGAACAGGGCATGATTTTTGGGGGGTTGTTTACTGGGATTGAGGAGCAGTTAATAAAAAAAAAATCCTGAACAAAATAAAATAGAAACCATAAGACATGGTATAAAGGGGTCTGAAGAGGGTGCCTGTGCTGGTGAATGAATTAATAATTTGAACAGGGAATTTGTTTTGGGGGGTTTCTTGATGGCTATTGGGGGACAGTTAATAAAAAATAAATAAATAAAATAAGAAATTTGTATTTAAAGTGATAGAGACAGGGACCCCCTGACATAAGCTGCCACTGGGGTGGACTGATATTTGACTTGAAAGAGTATTTTGTAGAGGATGATTTGTTAGATTTGTTGTTAGAGGCCTTTGTAGGACTTAGACTTATTAGAGGCCCAAGCCCTGAAGAAACATTGATTTGTAGGACTTAAGCTTGTTTGGCACAAGCCGTAAGGAAACATTGATTTGTAGGACTTAGGCTTGTAAGAAACAAACCCCCCTAAAATTGTTTATTTTTTGTAGGACTAGTCTTTTTTTTTTTAAAGAACAAACCCTGAGAAACAAATAAAAATGCCCTACTGGCCTAATGCCATCAGGTCATGTTGGCCAGTGGCTACTGTCAAATGTCTTCCTGAGTCCTGATTTGCAACTGCTGTTTGTACTGCTGCTGCTGAATTGTTTAAGCAGCAGGATGATTAGGCAGCTGAAAGGGAATGGGATCAACAATAGCAGTAACATGGGTGATGGCCGATGAAGGTTCCACTTGCCACCTACAACTAGCTTCAGTGATGCATCTGAGGCAGTAGCAGCACAATAAGTAGCCCCCAGTCTATGTGGAGAAAAGAACAAGTTGGCCATTAAATGTTCTCCACCTGCCCCTTCTTCAGAATCATCATGGGTATGTTGTTATTAGAATATATTTTTTCCCTTGAGAGCAGGAACTGCAGGTCTTATCAGCAACTGCAATGTGCACAGTGTGTGTGTGTGGTAAATAACATCTGGGGGCACAACTGTATCCAAACACAATGACACCCAAAACCAAGTACTGCCGCTGTCCAGACCCGCTAAGGACACATGACAACTTGCTGACAGTTTAATAGTAATGATGAGCCCTCCCTGCCACCACCTTAGCATATTCTGCAGGATGGAATCTCCTCAGGTGCCGCTTGATGCACTGATTGTGATTATCCTCAACCACACTGCCATGTGTGGTCAGTGCACCACACAGTGTGCAATGGGTAGAGACGAACTGCCACATCCTAACATCAACAGAGTGGCTATCATTTGGTGGGGGAGGTAACGATGAATGATGTGGATTGGCAGAACTTGTCGTTGTTATTCTAGAAGGTGATGGCGAGCTAGTTGTTTGACTCATCATGGAACTTACAGTCCCTGCCTGGGTTGCTCTATTCCTCCTCCTCTTTGATCTCCGCCTCACCTCTTGTTGCCATTCTGGAGAGTCAGGGACATCAAAAGCGGTGGTTGATTTCTGTGGTGGGAGTTTGTCTTTAACATGTTTGACGTAAATGTCATGCTGTCTGTGTTTCATGTGTGATATTGGGGCGCTTGTGCCAAGGTGTGTTCCCTCCTTTCCTCTTCTCACTGACATGTCACAAATTGTGCACAGTGCCATTGCTGATGACTGCACTGTGCCTGCCCCAACAGAAAAATAGTCCCACACCCATGATGACTTATGGGGTAAGGGAACAGATGGAGAAGAATGGCCTGTTTCTTCTTGTCCTCCACATTCCCCTTTATTGTCTGTGGCAGCGGATAATGTTGCTGCTGTTGCTGCTACTGCCTCAGATTCAGCACTGCAACTAGGATCAGGAGTATTGCTACTGCTTTCAAGTGGAACCTGTTCAAGTCCAGCATCATTTGTTGACCCCATTTCCACTGTGGTTTGTGGCACACTAGCCTACTCCTCAGCATCCTACTGCCCTTGCAACTAAGCATCAGAAGGAATTAGAGCAGTTGCAAATTCCTCTAATTCCAAAATGTCATTGCTAGTGGTGGTGGTGATGCCCATCCTCATCCCTGTCTCCCATTCCTTCTCAGTTTCTGCTAAAAAGGCCATCAATGTCTCTTCCACCCCAGCTTCTCCAGCATCATCATCACCACCACCACTAGTCCCTACATGCTGTTGTTGCTGCTGCTCTGTTCCAGACATATCATTGCTGCTTGGAGGAGGTGACGAGCAATGTGACAGAGGGTCCCCTAATGTCACACTTGCCCTTTCCTTTTGACCTGAAGAAGAAGGTAGACTAGCACTAACAGCAGTAGCAGCAGGCACAGGAAGCTGATCTGTGCTCCTGCCTGTGGTGGTGGTATTAATTCTGAGTCTGCTCTCCCCAACACCAATTCTGGCCTCTTAAGGATCATGTTCAACTTGGACACTCTAGTGAAGGGAAGGGGACTCCCAGAGCCAGAGGAATGGTGTGGGCTCCCTTGGCCGCTAGTCTGGACACTCGCAAATATTTCCCCTACCACTCCAGCTGCTTCACCATTACTGCTACTACTAGTAACACCAACCACATCAAATTCAGCCTCAAAGTCTTCTTCCTCAGTCTCACAGTCACTAGTAGTATTAGGATATTGTTGATTACCCTCTCCTTCACTCCTAATGCTAACAAGCTGCTGGACCTTAGTAGCAGTAGTACTAGCACTGGCAGGACTGCTTGGGAATGGCAAGTGTGATTTAGGGTCCTACTTGGCATCATTTTCTCCTTCCCTCCCCGAGTACTACAAGAAACACTAGCAGCAGGCAAAGTATTGGTGGCAGCAGGTTCAGCACTGGCAGCAGGTTCAGCACTTGTGGATGCAGGTACAGCAATGGTGGCACTGGCAGCAGGTTCAGCACTAGTGGCTGCAGGTACAGCAATGGTGGCACTGGCAGCAGGGGCAGCACGTCTGGCAGCAGGTACAACACTAGTAGCTGCAGGTACATCAGTGGTGGCACTGGCAGCAGGGGCAGCACATCTGGCAGCAGGTACAACACTAGTGGCTGCAGGTACAGCAATGGTGGCACTGGCAGCAGGGGAAGCACGTCTTGCAGCAGGCACAGGCAGTTGACCCGTCCTGCTCTCACTAATACTACCCCTTTCTCCCTCCCTTCCCATTCCCTTTTCTCCCTTCCTTCCCTTTTCTCCTTTCCTTCCCATTCCCTTTTCTCCCTCCCTTCTCATTAAATTCCCCAAGATCCCTTGGGGTGATTTAGGGGGACTGGACAGCATTGGTTCAGTACTGCTAGTTACTTCCTCCTCCTCAGATTCAGTGGACACATAATAAGGGTCCTTCCAGTTCCTCTTTTTGCTGCTCATAGTCATAGGAGTCACTATGAGCCTTTCCTGCCTCAATTTTTGCAAAATATCCGAGCAGAACAGCACAGCACGTATATCTCGCTCTGTAGCTGCTTCTATTGTGTCTGCCTTCAGTGAAAATGTCAAGTTTTTATAGCAGAAGTGCGAAAACAACGTAAATCAATGGGCAAAAACTTTCTAGCCGTTGATAAAATGGCGAAAGATTTTGGCCAATGGGCGAAAGATGCGAAGATTTTAAGCTCTAGTTTTAAAGTGGATTTTCCCATGAAAAAGCAGATAACGTGGTTTTCGCGAAATTTCTCGCAGTAACATGGCGACAACGTTAGCCCATCCCTATATACAATGCAGTACTGGAAGGCTTTGGAGGGAGCATCTTTGCCACATCGGCAATGGCAACTAATGTGTGATGTATGTAAGCTGCTAAACCCTTGTGAAGAGGCCACCTTGTTGGTTAGTCATATGGGCCAGGAATTAGCACAATTCTCCCACTGATATATTTACTGCAGAACATTCTTAGAAGCATGGTTGATGAAATGTATACTAAACACAACACAGACATGCACAAGCTACTGACGAACATGTTAGCATGCTTTGACCAGGGTCCTTGCACTGAGGAATACATTCTTGCACTTTGCTGGATCCCTGCTTTGAATATAAAATGCATGAATTTGTGCCAAAGTGTGATCAATTTATGCCAAGGCATCAAAGAATATAAAGATATGATTATAGATCAGGGGGAGAGAAAGTTAGGGGGAAAAAACAACTGGTACTATGTAGCTCCTAGAAGTGAAGTTATCCCACTGCATGTGAGATGGTTACAGCATACTTCCAAGATAGCTATGACTTACACCAAAATGATGAACTCATAGGCTACTGGAAAACAAAACAGTGTGTGAGCCAGCACTGATATGTACTGCCATGGAAACACTTAGTTACCCACCAGCAAGCGTGTAGTTTAAGCATGCTGCTGGTTATATTGTAAATGCCATAGGCTACAGCTATCAATAAGCAGTGTTAGGACACTTACATTTCTAAAAATAAACCAACATCTAATACCATCTGAGTATCTAGTGGCAGAAAATGAGAAAACCACATATGGGAAACCCACAGCACATCAATAACAGCAGTATTGAGAATGAGGAGGGATTTGAAGGGTTGCTGCCATTTACCACTGTTGGGACCACTGCTATGACTACTGATTGAAGGGATAGTAAGGTTTCACAATAAAAGCAGCTCCAATTAATCTTCATAGTATTTGGGCCATGGAGAGTGTTATTTCAATAGTGTTAGAGGTATAGTTCAAGAGAAATTGAAGGATAAACTATCCCTCCTGCCCCTTTTACTGATGTAACACTGCTCACCTCAGAGCAGCAAGACTGTCTGGATGGATTGCAGAGGGGAGAAGTTTCATAAAGAAAAACTTGAAAAAACTGTCAAGGGGGGGCAAGGTTTTTCTTATGCTCACAGTAAGAACATTGTACTTTGCTGCGAGCTGTCTGATCCCAGGACCAGATTCCACATTTGAGGGGAGGTGGCTTACACTAGGTAAAATGGGTGGGAGGGGGATACTTTATCATTCAATTACTCTTGAACTACAACTCTGACAGTATTGAAATAACACTATGGCCCAAATAATATGAAGATTAATTGGAGCTTCTGTTTTTGTGAAACATAACTATCCCTTTAATGCTTGACAATAATCTGAGAATAGTACAAGTATAAATTAGAATCAAGGATGATAATGTAAATAATTGGTCTAGCTTTCAGTCCTATGAATCATGATTAACATACATCAATCACCAGTCAGCCACCACCATACACATCTTCCAAATTAAGTGTAAGCTGTAACTTTATTCATTTTTTAATGATCTCTTTAAAACTAATGGTTAGCATAGCAGCAGACTTACAGAAAAAAATAGCTTACAAAAATATTTGTATGTACAGTATACAGAAAGTTAAACATTCAAAATATTACAACAAAGCTAGGCTTGGGAAATTTTATTGCGGGCATCAAAAAAAAAGACTAGCCCTGAAAAAAAATTGTTTGCAGGCCTCAGGCTTGTCATAAACAAACCCTGAAAAAAACTGGCCTAGTCCTAGCAGTGCTAGATGGTGGTGGCAAATGCCACTAGTTACATTCTGGCATTTGCTACTGCTGTAATTGCTTCCTCTGAATCTTCTAAGCAGCAGAAGGATTAGGCTGCTGCATGGGACTGGTATCATCTCAGCACTGATATAAAACAGGTGGTGGTACAATGATGCTTAAACCAGCCTTAGTGTTGTTGAGGCAGCAGCAACAACACAACAAAATTCCACACCACTTCACATAGATTTAGAGAGAAGAAGTTGGTCAATTATGTTTCTTCTCATTCACCTCCTCTAAAATCATGGGTGTGGTGGAATACCACTTTTCCCTAGAGAGCAGGAAGGAACTGTGCTTTCATCAGCAACTGCAAGGTGCACAGTGTACACAAGGAAACATTGGGAAAAGTGGAAGGGCTGGATTGTATCACAACAAATGACACATCTGCTTTCATATTAAACAACAGGCATAACTGCAACCAAACACCTTGACCCCTAGGTCAGCAATATAAAACCATTCACCAAGAAACCAAGTACTGCTCTCACCATGGCCTTTGCCCACTCTGCTACAGAGACTTGATGTCAAGATAGAAGACTTAACAAAAATGATGAATCCTACCTGCCAACAGCTTAGCATATTCAGCAGGATAAAATGTCTGCATTTGGTTGCTCTCCACCATATTGCCATGTGTGGTCAGTGCACCACACAATGTGCAATAGGTGGACATGAACTACCACATCCTATCATCTACAGATTTGATATTAACTGGTGGGGGAGGTAACGGAAGCAAAGGTGGTATTCCAGAGGAGCAAAAGGACACTGAGGGTGCCAGGGTAGTGACAGTGGATACATTTTCCCGCAACCAGACCCTAGAACAAGAAGACAATGATTTAGTGTTGCACTCATCATCAGACTTCCAGCCTGAGTTTCTCTTGTCTTCCTCTGGGATTTCACCCCAGCGCTTTGTCGGGAGAGATAAGAGGCACAGTGTCAGCAGCTCTCAGTACTAGAGATAGGACCAGGAATATTAGGGGCAAGTGGAGCCTATCCTAGTCCCATATCATTACCTGCAGAACCCAGACACGGGAGCTGACATGTGCTGCTCATACTGCTAGCCAGTTTGCATCTTTCTCCCATTCCTTTTCACTTTCCAACAAAAATGCTCTCATAATCCACACCAACTGTTCCACCATCAATCTCACTGTCATCACCACCACCAGTTCTTGCTGCTCTGTGTTACTGGTTGGGGTTAACAAGTGTAAAATAGGGTCACTTGCTGTCATACTTGCTATCTCCTTAGAAGAAGGCACAGTGGCAGTAGTAGCAGCAGGCACAGGCAGCTGCAGTGTGTTGCTCATACTGTAAACCAGTTCTATCTTCTTCAATATACTTCTCCAGAGAGAGCTGATGTCTGGGGACTGGGGATCATTGGGTCAGGTGGCCTCCCTTTACTGCTGGTGCTGCAGCAGCACCAGGGTCCATCTATCTTCATCTGCTAGCCAGCACCACAAACAACATTACTCTTATTTTAACTTTCATTTTTGTTTCTCTCTCTCTGCCTGCTTCCATTCTCTCTCTCCTAAACAAATTCATGTGGGAACAAAACATGATTTTTCTCTCATCTCTCATTACAATGCAATTTGTTTGACACCACTGTGATATTTAGAGAGTTAAAGTGACTCAACCACTGATTCATCCATCTGTACTTAAGAATAGATAAACTGAAAATATCAGGCTCTATGTATAAACGCAACCAGGAGCAATTCTCAAACAAATCATCTGTATCCCAGGGAGCAAAAAAACAGCCCAGTTGATCTAAATGGGGCTTTTAATCCCTGGTATAATAGAAAAAGTGGAACAAACTATGTGCATAATAGGGAACAAATATAAATTCTGTTTGATTTAAAATAGTAGAAGGGACTCCAACACATTGCTTCACAATGCACTGAAGACTTTTCCAAGCAATCAAGAGGTTAAACTCCCCTAATTTAAATGTCATTTGAATACAGTTGCATTGATGAGATACACTTTCAAGTGTTTGGCTCCTTTCCATCTAATTAACTTTGATGGAACAATCATAAGAGAATCAGATTTTTATTTTAAATAACGTGTACTAGTGTGTATTTAGCAGTATTTGGTATCCATGGCTCTCATTTACTTAGATTGCTATCCAGTCGTTGAGACAAACAGATAAAGTTCTAAGGGACCGATGTTCAAAACAAAACGCAAACTTTAAATACATTATTAATGCTAGAATATTATTTTATCTTTATAACGACTCAATTTTAAAGAGGAAAATTGAGTCGTTTATTATTTTACTAGCTAATGCCATGAAAGACCATTTTAGAGAAATGGTCATAGGTGAGTTGTCAAAATTAAAAATAAAATCAATCATATATTTAAATTGCATTTTTAAAGTAAACGTGCTACCTACAGGGGGCTCGATTCTATTACCAGCGCTAAAAATAAAACAGGCATTGTTTTTTTTAAGTCAGTTTTTGCTATCCTATTACCTGACTTGTAAAAACAAAATCAGTGGTAATTATACTTACCACCAGCCTGAAAAAAGCCCATAGGAAACAACTAAAAACAACATGCAATTAGTATCCTATTACCCATGCTCAGTATTAGCGTCTGTTTTGTGGTTACATTTAAGTTGGAAATTCTGCGCCTTAGAGGTTGAGGCGTAGAAGCCATAACGACAGTTTCAAAACCATCATTGTTCAAACAAAAGCAGTGCAGAATACAGTATACAGCATAGAAATCCAACATAAAATGCCCCCCTTCCACATATTAACCCCCTCTTTTAAAAGTCGACTTGCAGTGCTTTCTTTCACCACTTTAATTTGACTAATATTGTTCACATTCCACATTTTAACCCTTCCCCTTCAAAATTCAACTTACAGTGCTTTCTTTCACCACATTAATTCAACAAATATTATAGATCTAACATTTTAACCCTTCCTCTTGAAAATTTCGACTACAGTGCTCCCATGACTTTCTTTCACCATTTAAATTCGACATATATTGTTCACATTCTACATTTTAACCCCTCCCCCTTTATAATTCGAATACAGTGTTCCCATGGCTTTCTTTCACCATTTAAATTTGACAAATATTGTTCACATTCAACATTTTAACCCTTACCCTTTAAAATTCAACTTAAAGTGTTCCTATGACCTTCTTTCTCCATTTTAATTCAAATAATATTGCTCCCATTCAACACTGTTTACTCTCCAATTTTACTGCAAAATACAGACTCTTTATGTGTCACAGTGATTCCTGTACAAGAATGTATAACTTGCTGTACTAAGTGTGAAATATCTCTCACTTCTACTATTTGATGGCTAAACCCCATTTGATGTGTTAATGCTACAGTAAGAAGTGATACTAACCCCTCCTTTACTTTTGTAAGAAAGGTTACTGAATAAGTGTGACTCAAGTGTGTGACACAATGTACATAACAATAAGTGAAACTATTCTGGACAGATCACACTGAGGGACAATATTATGTCAGCATAAGGAAAGGGGCAGGGTTTTTATTATACAGACAAAAAATATTCTTCCTCATTGTGATCTGTCCTGTCAAGCGAATGGCTTTCACTTTCATATATATATATATATATATATATATATATATATATATAGTACTGTGCAGAAGTCTTAGGCAAATGTGAAAGAATGCTATAAAGTAATATATTAATAGTTTATTTTTAACAGTTAACAAAATGGTAGTGAGTGAAGAGAAGGAAAATGTAAATCAAATCAATATTTGGTTTGACCACCTTTTGCCTTAAAAACAGAATTAATTCTTCAAGGTGCACTTGCACAAAGTTGGGGATTTTGTAGGCATATAGTCAGGTGTATGAATAACAGTTATACCAAACAGGAGCTAATGATCATCAATTCAATATGTAGGTTGAAACTCAATCATTAACTGAAACAGAAGCAGCTGTGCACGAGGAATAAAACTGGGTGAGGAACAGCAAAACTCAGCTAAACAAGGTGAGTATCATGGTGCCCGTGATTTGCTGCCTTTCCTCTCAGTTACCTGAATGGCTCTCCATTGGCTGTCTGCTTTCAACCCGCCCAGTATTGCCTATTTAGACTGGTCTTGGGCACCCTTTGGTTGCCCTTTCGTGGTGTCTCTATGTCGCCTACCCTGCATTGTGTTCCTGAGCTTCCTGGGCCGTCTACTACCTATGCTCTCCAGTGATCACCTGAGTTCCTGTCTGACAGATTCCTCGGTTCCAGCTTCCGTTGCTGATCCGGTTGGGGTTGCTGTTCCTGCTGCCGATCCTGCTCCGGTTGACTGCCATTCATGGTCCTGCTTCCTGTTCTGTACCGGCTGTGTTCCTGCTCCTGGATGCCTGCAGAGTGTCTCCTTCCTCCAGTCGCCTTTGGCGACATTTTCATTCACTTTGTTTGTGTTACTCCAGTACACGGGTACTGGTTCGCTCCATGTTAACCGGCTGCTTGTTGCGTTACTTACAGCACCGGTAGAGATTGTGTAACTCCAGTACGCGGGTACTGGTTCTCTCCATGTTAACTGGCTGCTTGTTGCGTTCCTTACAGCACCAGTAGAGATTGTGTAACTCCAATACGCGGGTACTGGTTCGCTCAATGTTAACCAGCTGCTTGCTGCGTTCCTTACAGCACCGGTAGAGATTGTGTAACTCCAGTACGTAGGTACTGGTTCGCTCCATGCTAACCGGTTGCTGGCTGCATTCCTTATAGCACCGGTAGAGATTGTGTCACTCCAGTATGTGGGTACTGGTTCGCTCCATGTTAACCGGCTGCTTACTGCTTTCCTTACAGCACCGGTAGAGACTGTGTTACTCTAGTACGCGGGTACTGGTTTGCTCCATGTTAACCGGCTGCTTGCTGCTTTCCTTACAGCACCGGTAGAGATTGTGTTACTCAAGTACGCGGGTACTGGTTCGTTCCATGTTAACCGGCTGCTTGTTGCGTTCCTTACAGCACCGGTAGAGATTATGTAACTCCAGTACGTGGGTACTGGTTCGCTCCATGTTAACTGGCTGCTTGCTGCATTCCTTACCGCACCGGTAGAGATTGTGTAACTCCAGTACGCGGGTACTGGTTCGCTCCATTATTTCATTGGGTGTTCTCTACATCTTGATACCCAGCTGGCCTCTGTCTGTCCATCTTAGGCAACTGGCTAGTTACACCTTGATGCCAGTCGCTGAGGTCATCCCTGTCTGTGTTCCAGTACTTGCAGTCTCAAGGCTGCCTTGCCTGGTATATTGGTAAGGCCAGTAAAACCTATTTCACCTTGTGCCACTCTAAGGTTGCCTTACCCGGTATTGGCAAGGCCGGTAGAGCCTCACTCCTCGTTGTACCAGTCTCAAGGCTGCCTTGCCTGGTATATTGGTAAGGCCGGTAAAACCTATTCCATCTTGTGCCAGTCTAAGGTTGCCTTACCCGGTATTGGCAAGGCGGGTAGAGCCTCATTCCTCGTTGTACCAGTCTCAAGGCTGCCTTGCCTGGTATATTGGTAAGGCCGGTAAAACCTATTCCATCTTGTGCCAGTCTAAGGTTGCCTTACCCGATATTGGCAAGGCCGGTAGAGCCTCATTCCTCATTGTACCAGTCTCAAGGCTGTCTTGCTTGGTATATTGGCAAGGCCGGTAGAGCCTCCATCTCCTCGGTCGCTAGCCTTCCAGGCTTGCCCGGTATATTGGTAAGGCCGGTAGAACCTATTCCATCTTGTGCCAATCTAAGGTTACCTTACCCGGTATTGGCAAGGCCGGTAGAGCCTGTCTTACATTCTGTATACCACTACTCACTATGACTATGTATTGATACTATATGTTGCATGTGTATGCTAACCCGCAAGGGTTTCCTTTAAACTTTTCAATAAAGTTGTGTTTTTATCTTAACTCTGTGTCTGAGAGTCATAACAAACTGTGACAGTGAAGTTGCTGAAGACAGTTTAATGTCAAAAGTCATACACAATGGCAAGACTGAGCACAGCAAGAAGACCCAATGTAGTTCTACTACATCATCAAGGTCTCTCCAAGGCAGAAATTTCAAGGCAGACAGGGGTTTCCAGATGTGCTGTCCATGCTATTCTGAAGAAGCACAAAGAAACGGGCAAAACTGAGGACCATAGATGCAGTGGTCGGCCAAGGAAACTTACTGCAGCAGATGAAAGGCACACCATGCTTACTTCATTTCATAATCTGAAAATGTCCAGCAGTGCTATTGGCTCAGAATTGGCAGAAAACAGTGGGATCCTGGTACACCCATCTACTATCTGGAGAAGCCTGGTCAGAAGTTGTCTTCGTGGAAGACTTGAGGCCAAAAAGCAATACCTCCAATGTGGAAACAAGGCCAAGTGACTCAACTATGCATGAAAATTCAGGAACTGGGGTGCAGAAAGATGGCAGCAGGTACTCTGGACTGATGAAACAAAATTTGAAATATTTGTTCACAGAAGGGCTAAAGAGCAGTACAATAATGAGTGTCTGCAGGCAACAGTGAAGCATGGTGGAGGTTCCTTGCAAGTTTGGGGCTGCATTTTTGCAAATGGAGTTGGGATTTGGTCAGAATTAATGGTCTCTTCAATGCTGAGAAGTACTGGCAGATACTTATCCATCATTCAATACCATCAGGGATGCATCTGATTGGCCCCAAATTTATTCTACAGCAAGACAATGACCCCAAGCATGTTGAGTTCCTTAAGAAACTGTGTGGAAGTGTACCTAGAAGAATTGATGCTGTTTTGAAGGCAAAGGGTGGTAACACCAAATATTGATTTGGTTTAGATTTTTCTTCTGTTCACTCACTATCATTTGTTAATTGATAAAAATAAACCCGCAAAAGACTTTTGCACAGTCCTGTATATACATAAACAGTTTGACTTTAGGAGTTATGCACATGCAGAATATATAAAGTCAAAAAAGAGACTGACTCACTGTTACTTTAATATGGTCTATTTTACCGAACATTTCAACCAATATTCAATGTCCATCATTAAAGTGCAATAATTATGTTTTATACAACCTAAGATATCTGTAAGATAAATTGCATTAGATTCTGTTTACTTTCCATATGTTTATTTGGCATGTATGTGACAATGACAGGTGTATGAATAAATATTCAGCTTTAGAATACAGTTATAGCAAACATGGAATCAGAAATATGATCTACTATTTAATGTTCCTTACATATGTTTGACAGCCGGCAGATTTTGAAACAAGCCTCGTGGGAGAGATTTGAGTTGGTTATTTGCCAAACTCCTGTAGAAGTGAGAGATAAAACAGAACACAGTGACTCTTACAACAAACAGAGTATATCAGCTGATCCACAATAGAATGAGACAGTCCAAGGATTCTACTTTGTGTGGCTAGATCTGTCTGTATATAAAGTCTTAAAGGGGAACATTCACAAAAAAAACTTTCGTGTAGTGGTTTCAACCACTTCAACAAGATTAACTTTTTTTTTTTCTTACCTATTATGGAAGATCTTAAAGGGATAGTAATACCTAAAATGTAAAAAAAAATATGTTGTAGGGTTTATCCCCCTGAGTAAAACAAGAGTACTCCCACTGCTGAAAGATGTTTAATTCAAAAGTTATTAATTTTCAAAGTTGAATTTTTTAGGTGCAATATCACAGTGGCCTGAAATTTTACAGTGGCGCTGTTGCTACACCATCCTATGGAGATTTATGGTCCTGAGACCAGAGCTGTCCATAGGATCGTGTAGCAACAGCGCCACTGTACAATTTCAGGCCACTGTGATATTGCACCTAAAAAATTCAACTTTGAAAATTAATAACTTTTGAATGAAACATCTTTCAGCAGTGGGAGTACTCTTGTTTTACTCAGGGGGATAAACCCTACAACATATCAGATCTTCCATAGTAGGTAAATAGTATTAAAAAAAACACCGCTAATCTTGTTGTAGTGGTTGAAACCACTACACGAAAGGTTTTCTTATGTTAATGCTCCCCTTTAAAGTGATAGTAATACTTAAGATGTAAAAAAATATATGTTGTAAGGTTTATGTCCCTGAATAAAACAAGGGTACTCCCACCGCTGAGAGATATTTTATTAAAAAAATAAAACAGCTTAAACTTGAATCTTTTAGGTGCAATATCACAGTGGCTTGAAAATTTACAGTGGCACTGTTGTTACACCATCCTATGGAGATTTATGGTCTTCGAACCAGAGGAGTCCATAGGCTGGTGTAGCAACAGCTCCACTGTAAATTTTCAGGCCACTGTGATATTGCACCTAGAAAATTCAGGTTTGAGCTGTTATAATTTTTTAATAAAATATCTCAGCAGTGGGAGTACCCTTGTTTTACGCAGGGGGATAAACCCTACAACATATATTTTTTTACATTTTAAGTATTACTATCCCTTTAAATGTAAGAATTGACTGAGCACAGATGTTTAAATGGACAATTTTCGTGAAGTCTTTCATATCAATACACACTTGTATTACTATCTTTTTGACATTGCCCATATTTAACATATTTTTCTTTTTTTAACACATTCAGCACAATTTCCTACATTAATTTGTTCAAAAAATCTGAATGGCCACTAGAAGTTAATTCTGTGTGTATTTGTTCTTCAAAAGTAATCTTTATTTAGTAATGGATATAATGTCCGTGACTCCAGAGAGCTGGATCTAATTCTTTGTTGCTGAATTCCAGAAACCTAAATTCCAGCACTGTGTGTTCCTTAATTCCTAAGAAAACTTTAGTAGGAGGAGCTGACATCAGTCCTGGACTGAGGCAGAATAGAATCATGGCTCCTCTGTAAACATGATATCCTGTTCAAATTAAAGATTAATGTTGGGGAACCAACACAAACAGAACCGAATCAAGTGATATGAGAACAAAAATAAAAAAAAACATATCTAATTTCTCACTTTAACCCTCTGAGTGCCAGAAGGGGGATGCAATGCATTACAAAGCAATGCGTCACATCCTCTTCTGGCACTCAAAGGGTTAACCTGCTGCTGTACTTACCTCAGTTTTGTCCTATGAAACATTACTGCTTTAACCTCTTAAGTTCAAGAAGGGTGTGCAAAGCGTTACATTACAATGCATTGCATAGCCCTCTTGTCCTTAAAGGGTTAATATTTGATTATATGATACTAGTGTAAAAGCCTGTGTACACGGGCCAAGGTCTGTGAGATGTTAAAAGGCCGATCCTTCTCTGCTTACTGCTGTCACTCATGCAATGCACTTTAGAGACTGCCCGAATGCACAGAATGCTCTCAGCACAGGACTCCCAGCATTCTGAGCATTCCAGCAGTCTCTACGACACATGCCGGCTTCTGACAAACATCCTAGAGAATTATTATATAGGATTCTTTGAGGTAAATGTTAGTAGGAAGTAGTAATAGTTTGATACTATTTTATGCAATAGAGATATAAGAGTATAATCTGCAGCTATACACATGTTCTTAACCCTTTGCGTGCCAGAGGGGTATGCAACGCATTGCAAAGCAATGCATTGCATACCCCTCTGACACTCAAAGGGTAACATTACTATGTATCATTCACCTATACCAAAAAATAGCATGGCTTCTATTTTATTCTCTACTCACAGGTGAACCAGAGACTTTAATCCTCGAAACGCGTTTCTGGAAATGGATTTAATTTTGTTGTTTTCAATGAACCTGATACAATGGAGAAAGGAGACATGAATTAATATGTTATACATTATACCTATATTCTCCTAATTATTAACTCTAAGAATGAACTTGGTAAAACTTTTAACTCCCAGTAATTTGTGATGAGGTGTATTAAAGCAAGGGTTCACAAACTAGGCCCTCCCAAGTGAGGAGGATAACAATTTCCATTATCTCCAGCCAGCCATTACTACTGTCCCTGCAGCAAGAAAGACTGGAGCTCCGAGAGATATTTATCACTGTCCCATCATTAATGTATTATATACAGCATACAGAGAACAAAGCGGTCTGATGAAAGTAGCCTATATCTTGATACATTCCTGATATCTGTAGAACTTTCTGATAATTCACTAGTATTGATAAAGTCTCTCATACTCTGAGCTTTTGGCTTGCTTGTGTGGATGTGTGAGTGTGTATGTGAGGAGAGGGAGAAAGAGAGAGAGAGAGAGAGAGAAAAGGGAGTTCACTTCCCTGGTGCTCCTGTATGAATGGAACACAAATACACACACACTCCACTCTTTATATACCTTCATGTTAAAGATGTCTCCAAAGCATTGCTTCAATTACTCTGGAGACATCTTTAGCAGCATAAGGAATATACAGAAAGTTGTAGGGTATGTATGCCACAGGCTTTGTGTGTTGTGCTTGGAACTTACAGGTACTCAAGGTGTTTGAGCCCCAGAAATGCATCATCAGCAATTGTATCAAAGGAACTTGATGTGAATAAACTGCAAAAAGAGAGAGACACTTTGTCAGTAGATGACTCAGGAGGCATGTAGAGATGATGTGTATTTAGGAATCACAGAGAGAAGAGACATGCTTCACTTCTTGTGGAACCATTCTTAGGTGAATGACACCTATTCTCTGGTATTGGTACATACGTTATGGTACTTAACCAACACAAATATCTTAATTTTGCTAGATGTGATTGCACAAGAAAAGTAACTTACAAAACAAAATTAGCAAACCTTTTGTAGTCAATTAACTCAAACTGACTAGAGATTGATATACAGCCCCACTAGTCATTTCAAACAGAAATCTGTGTTCTTCAGGGACAGAACTAGAACCTCCTAGGATCTCAAGTACGCTGTTTAAGCAGGCCCTGACCTACCACATTCTACAGTAGTCAAGAGCAGGAAGAGAGATGGTACAGGGAAGAATCAGTTGGGGGCCTCGGATGCAATTAAAGCTAACAAGTAATTTGAAGAGGGTAGGGTGAGAATGATTAAAGCAAAACTATTTCCGTTGCAATAAGTGGCTCTTAGTTTGTTTAATAAAAGCACTTACCAAGACAGGAGTCTATCATATAACTATCTGTAATATTTACTTGTTTTGAGCTGGAACTATGTTGAAGGCAGTTGCTTCATATGAAATCAAGAAAAATCTCAAGTGGCTTCAATATTAACCAGACTTTTTGACTTGATACATATGCCCCAATGAGGCTGGTGTACCAAGAAGAATAGGGACAAATCTGGAGCAAACCATCTGCACCATAGGGGGAAAATTGAAATTGTAATTGTGGCTTTCAATATCACCTGTGATTATTTTAGATTTTTGTTCTATTCTAAACAGTACTTTGAGATCTTCAGCTTTATTTATTTGTCAGTTTATGCACATTATACAGTACTGGTTGACATGCCTGCCAGACACTAACACTGTACACTGATGTCCCTCCCAACTGCTGCTTCCTGCTGGCCTGTGCTAGCACATCTGTATAAACTGACAAATAAAACATAAATTGTTGTTTGGAATAAAAAATGGCTTACATAAATATAGGCAGTTTTGAAAGCACTGTCTACACCATATATTTGTTCCACATTAAATCAATGATCATTTGTAATTTGTTCCATATGGTGCAGTTGGTTTGCCCTAGAATTACTCCAGTTCTACTTTGTACATCAGCCTCAATGGCCCATATTTATAAACACAAGTTGAAGTTATTGGTTATAAACCAACTCCACCATAGGGAACAAAGCAATCACTCTACAGTTCTCTAGTTAGACCTCACCTAGAGTGTTGTGTACAGTACTGGAGACCCCATCTCCAGAAGGATATAGATACTCTAGAGAAAATTCAGTGAAGTGCTACTAAAATGGTGATTGGTCTACAGGAAAAGAAATATCAGGGTAGACTAAATGATCTGAATATGTATAGCTTGGAGGAGAGAAGAGAGAGAGGAGATATGATAGAAACATTCAAATACATGAAGGGGTTCAACAAAATGCAGGAGGGAATGACATTTCAATGGAGTAAAAATGTTAGGACAAGAGGCCATAGTCTAAAACTAGAGGGACACAGGTTTAGATGTAATGTAAGAACATTTTAATTCACTGAGAGGGTAATAGATAAGTGGAACAGCTTACCAGCAGAAATGGTAGAGGTTATTACAGTGATGGAATATAAACATGCATGGGATAGATATGTCTGTCCTTAACATAAGACAAGACCAAGGACCAAATAAGGTTTGAGTTTTTTTCAGTAGGAAAATGGACAGACTACACGGGCTGAATGGTTCTTATCTGCTGGCACATTCTATGTTTCTATTTATAAATTCTTATACATTAGAATATAGCTTTTTAACCCATTTAAGAAACATTTTTATTTTCACCCCTATGGTGCAGTTGGTTTACTACAGAAGAACTCCAGTTTGCTTTTATACATATGGGCCAAAGTGCTCTATTTCTTCTGGTGCACTGTTGTTACTGCCGAAAAAGTTGTCCACTACTACAGACTACTGAGTAATAGGGCATAAAGGAGAAAATGTATTAATAAAAAGAAATATATACATTAAGGTTAGGTACTTGCCAAAAATGAGGTACCTTGGCATTGGTGGCAAGCTTAGCATTCTATGGCCATATAATGTGACTAAATCCACATCTTTAGTATAGTAGTGATATGCAGGCAGAATGTCGCAGAGTAAAGGGTTAATGGTGATGAAAATCTGGATGTGCGCCAATATTTTGTGTATTTACTTTTAGCTAATTTGGTCACAATTGGTTGCACTCCAGCAAGTTTAAATGTGTTTTTTTCTTTGGGTCTGCTTACCAAAACCTGGACTGAAATTGTATATATATATATATATATATATATATATATATATATACACACACTAGTTTTAAAGCCCGTGTACAGGGGCCAACACTGGCGGTGCTGCAGTCATGCTCAGTACTGACTGCCTGCGCCGTAGCTGATTCGGAGTGCCACGGAGTGCCCCACTCCGTATGAGCAGTCTGTACTCAGCATGACTGCAGCGCGCTCAGCCGTCTCTACTGCACATGACGGCTTCTGATAAACAAGTTGCATATTATGTAATTTGGGGTACTTACATAATCTGTAAGGTCTGTGAAGGGGTGAAACTACCAGGAGGTATGGTGAAGAAGGTGCACCTCAAGAACGATCTGAGAGAAGAAAGAAGGTGTGAGGTTCCTGTTTATGAATGGTATAATAACTTGAGCACTCTGTCATATGAAAGACCTAAAATTCTAAGATACATGAGAGATCTTTAAAGTATTGTTTTTAAATGGATACTATCATGAGACAAAGGAGTTTATCACTAGGTGATAGAGTGCGAATGACTTCTTCAGTGATATCACTTCTCCAATTCCTATGTTATTTAATGGAGCTCTAAAGCTGGGAAAATCTTTGTGTCCATAGAATAACATAGGACACTTCCTGTCTTAGCCCTATATTACCTCTCCCGCTCACTGGTACTTATCTTCTAAGTTCAAAGCAATGGGTTAACGCCCATTTAAAGTGGAACTACCACCGCTAACAAACTTGCCCCCCATAATTCCCCATCTGGCGACTAGCTGCTTAGTAGCACTAGTCGCCAGAATTATTACCACGTTAACGAGAATTATTCATTGTTCACGGGCTGACAGGCAGGAAGGAGCACAGACATCTTTCCATAGTGATGCCTGTGCTCCTGCGCACTCAGTCCCAGCCTGCTCTAGGAGGCATTGCTAGGAGCCGTTCAGCTCCAAAAGGGACTGACAGCGCAGGCGTCACTATGGAAAGATGTCTAAGCTCCTTCTTGCCTGTCAGCCCAGGAGCAATGGATAATTATTGGTAACGCGATAATAATTCTAGCAACTAGACTACTGAGCAGCTAGTCACCAGATGAGGAATTATTGGGGGGCAAGTTTGTTAGTGGTGGTAGTTCCACTTTAAAGCTGTGTTCATTTTCATTCTTTCCTATGGTGCAGTTGATTTGCTCCAGAATTTCACCTCTGAGGTGTACTAAATGAGGCTCTAACTGTGCACATTATTTTTTAAAGTCACAGATGTGGAATGATGGGGGGTTATGTACTAAAGTGTGATAAAGAAGTGATAAAGAGGCGATAACCTTTCTAGTGACATTAGTTTTCCAGTTCCCATGTTATTCTATGGAGCCAATGCACTAAGATTTCTCCTACTCTGAGATCTTTGTGCATTGGTTCTATAGAATAATATAGAAACTGGAGAAGTGATGTCACTGGAAAGGTTATCTCCTCTTTATCACCTTTTTATCACACCTTAGTTCATAACCCCCAACATTCCACAACTGTGACTTAAAGAAAATGTGCACCATTGACTGAAGTAGATAGTGTTAGTTATTTGAAGTAAGTAGTGTGTATTTGTAACCCATGGTGTAGTTGGTTTGCTCCAGAATTGCTCCTCATTTCATTTATTATACAGAGGTGCAATTCTGGAGCAAATAAACTGCACCATAGGAAAGAAATAAAAATGTACATGGCTTTAAGTGGGACTCAGCCCAGACCACAGAGATGCCCACTCTCCAATGCATTGCGTGGGAGAGGTAATATAGGGCTAAGGCAGGAAGTGTCTGCATGGCACGTCTTAGTTATCACAATACACAGATCTACAAAATGGCTAATACAACATACAGAGGATTTTGAAACTTCTATCAAAATTACCAAAGCTATTTAATGGCTCATATGTATAAAGGGAGCTGCCTCACATGTGAAAATTGCTATTGCTTCAAATGGGGATTTTAACCTCTTGAATGCTAGTGAGGTCTCCAAGGCATTGATTTGCTAGCACCGAAAAGGATTAAAATCCACACTGAACTCATTAGAAATTTTGGCACTTTCCATTTGCCAGTTGGTTTGATCCAGAATTGTCCCACTTTGCCCTTACACATAAGACCCATTATGTCAAAAGGTCATTGACACTTAACATCACTCCCCCATTAACTGTTAAGGGATAGAGAGTTGTGTGCAGGGCCGCTATAGGTACTGCATAAGCTTTGACCTAGATGCACTAATTCATCACATTATCTTTGAGTGCCTCTTTTTATTTAATTTGATATATACTACATCAACAATCTGTGTCAGGCATTTTTCTTGTTTAGTCCTATTTTCTAGTCAGCTTTACTAAGTGTGGAGGAAGAGAGAGACAGACAATTTGTCAGCTCACAGAGATTGCAAATTGAGCCTGTCATGTGGAGAAGCAATCCGATGACACATTACAGCTCTAGGTATCAGAGTTCTTTCAGCTGATGGATTGTTACTGATGTGAGAGCCTGAGAAATGTTACGATTGTGCATGGAGAGAACATTGAAGTTCTTCTTTTCTACTTAAATCAGACTATACCGAAGCTGATCTTAGTGCTGTAGTGGCCAGGGCGCAGTACTGTTACTCTGTTACTCTGTTACTGTTACAGTAGTACAAGGCTGTCATATTAAAGGGATAGTAATACTTCATTTTAACTTTATTTTATTTTGGAGGCATTAAAAAAACATGAAGAATGATATAAGTCTTATCTCTCAAACCTTTATGGTTTATGAGATATTCACAAGCAAAGTTTCCCTTCCCGCCCCTTTTACCTACTGTAAACAATCTCTTCTCAGATGTGGAATGCAGTCCATAGACTGGACAGATAACAGAAGGGGACACTCTTATTCCTATGAAAACAATGAAATCCCTGCCCCCCTTGACAAGCTTTTCAGGTTTTTCCCTTATCTTAATTGAAGATTGTCCCTCTCTGCAGTCTACCTGGGCACCTCCCTTCTGATCTGGCTGAACAGTGTGACATCAGTAAAAGGGGCGGGATTGGGACACTTTGTCATTGAATTACTCTGGAACTACAACTCTGACAGAATTGAAATAACACTCTCCAAAGTCCAAATACTATGATGATTAATTAGAGCTGCTTTTATTATGAAACATTACTATCCCTTTAACAAACGGCCCCCAGTTTGTCTAAATCTAAAAATCAAATCTACGTTTAGGTAAGAGCCATGAGTGCACAGTTAGTCTCCCCTAGCCTCATGAGCAGAGGCATTGTGCTTTCTATGGCACAGACCATACAGAGAACTGGAATTATACGGCCCAGCCTTTCTTATGTCATGAAGAAGGAGCAATTCATCTAGTGAATCCATAGGAAGGAAGGGGGCGATACAGAGAGAGAACCACTGTTAATGTGAATATAAGAGTAGGAGAGGTAACTGAGACTAGCACTAAATTTATGTGAAGAGGATGAATGGGGTAACAAAAGTAGATAGGAATAGGTCTGCCAACAGGTTGTTTCACATGGAGAGCGGGGAGTAGAAGAAAGCGTTCAAGCAAAATGGGCCATTTCACATTTGGAGTGTGTGTCTAGGGGGAAGGGTCACAAGCAGACAGGCCTGCTGATGGGAAGAGTTAGGAGCAGAAATAGACAAGATCATCAATGGGACATTCCTTGGGGTTAGGGGTGGCAACTCTGGCCCTGGTGCATGACTAAGCATACAAAAAGATAGACCCTCTGTCGGGCCAATTCATGTCAGAAGTGACAATTGTTAGTGCAGGAAGAGATGCTTGGTGACAGCCCTGCTCAGCATACTATGACTGCCAGCTGTCCAGTTGAAAGACCCAACCCTACATGGTTTCAGCAGTACCATCAAGATAACACAGCAAAGGGGTTAATTTCGCCAACAGATATCCCTTATACCTTAACATTAGCACATACCCTTACTAGCTAGTGCTAACAAAATACCACTATCATACACCCCTGCTCATCCTGCCTGATCACTAGCCCAGACCTCTTCTCAGCTAGTCTAATATCTAATCACTAGTCTATCCCCCAGCCCAGCCTGTCTAACAGCTTAGACATCTGTACTAATAGCCTAATACCTCATTTTCGCTGTAGACTCCTGCCCAGATAAACTAATACTAAATATTTGGCCTAGACCCCCTGGACAACTAGCCTAACAGCTAATCACTAGCCAAGAATGCTGCCCAGATAGCTTATCATTACCTACCTTTTCCAAACTAGCCTAATACCTAATCCCTAGTCTAAATTTCTCATGCTTTCCCTAATACTTCAATTCTAGACTAGACTAACCAGTTATCACTAATATATAATCATTATTCTATACAGTCTCCAAGCTAGCCTAATACTTATCACTAGCCTAGCCCACACAAATTGCCAGAACACATATAAGTCTGTTGCATATGGCTTTCTTCTGGTGTTGCTCTACATGGTTCTGTGGTCTACTAGTGGCACTCTGTCATGTAATTGGAGGAAATGTGCCCATGAAAATGTTTTTCATATGTTTGCAAGTATGCAGGTAGACACACAGATATACAGTATGCTAATGGGATGTATAGTCTCAAGGATATATGACAGGTAATCTGTTATACAGTCTGTTAAATAGTAAGGTGCACAGTCTGTTAGGTAGGCAATCAGGAGTATAGTCTGCTGGGTGGATAGGTCTATAGTGTGATGGTTACATAGCCAGGTGTATAGTCTGTCAAATAGATAGTCAAGTGTGTCAGGTAGATAAGTTTATAATCTTTCATGATTCCAGGTGTATAGTCTGCCAGGTAGCCATGTGTACAGTCTGCTAGGTAGATACTGAAGATACTGAAGTGCATAGCCTGTCAGATAGAAATGTGAATATTTTCTCAAGTAGATACTCATGTGCACAGTTTGTTAGGTAGATTTTCAGATGAATAGTATGTCAGGTATATAGTCTTCCACTTAGCTATTCAGGTATGTTGCCTGTGAGGTAGATTTTCAGCTGTGTTGTCTGTCATATAGACACTCAGATGCACAGTCTGTCAAGTACATATTCACAGATAGTTATTCAAGTGTGTATACTTGCCGATGTTCAGGGTTATTCAACTTTATTGATAATAATATATTCCCCATGTGGAGTTTCCTCCATGTATTTCCTCAGGTCATACCAAACAGGTCAGGATTTAAGGATATCCCTCATTAAGCACAGACAGATCACACTGACTAAGACAATGACTACTCATCTTTGATCAAGTAGAGATTTAAAGAAAACATGATCTGTTGGTATGTCCTGAGGGCTAAGGCTAAAAAAACTTGTATAGTATTTCAGGTAGATACTTGGGTGTATACTCTGTCCTGTATTCAAGTGTACTATCTCTCAGGCAATATTCAGGTGTATTCTGTAAGGTGTTTAGCTATAGAGTTTGTCAGGAAGTCATAAGTCCTTACACTGAGATGATGTCAGAGGAGTAAGTGCTGGGTATGAAACTTGATCCATCACAGAGGACAGTATCAGTGCTGCAGTTGCAGGTTGCAGGACATTTCCACCTTGGGGGACGAGGCACTCTTGCTTGACATAGAGGCAAAAGCCCCAATAAAAAGATGGTTCCAAGATATAAACATATAGAGAGTTTCATTGTTCTTGTGTCCTTCATTACACTAACGGATGTTTATGTTCTTCTCTGTGTTGTATTTGTTTTCCTTCATCTTCTGCACTGTTTTTTAACTCTTATCTTCCAAACACCTCTATCATCATATATCTTCTTATTGTCTGGAATTTTCATTCCTCTTCTCATTATGTTATCATTCTATTGTCTCACAATGTCTTCCGACTAGCCTCTTGCTTTAGGAGGATGACCTCACAATCTGTCCTCTTCTCTTCCACTTCCTGGTTTTCTCTCCATACCAGTTCTGGCCTCTCTCATCTTCTCAATTCTGGAACCAGAAAGTTTTGATGCTGTGAACAGGAAAACACAAAGAGTAATATGAACAAAGAAAATGGTTCAATACTGAGGCAAACCAACTACACTATAGGATACAAATAAAAATTGCCAAAAACTCCATAGATCTCTATGGAACGTTTAACCCATTTAATGCTCAAGAGGTCTCCAACTCAATAAGAAGCGAAATGTTGGATACAGCTTTCAAGGGGTTAAAACCCAATTTCATTAATTTGGAATAGTTAATTGTCTGCTATGATGCAGTTTGTTTGCCCCACAATTAATCCACTTTTGACCTTTTAAATATGACCCACAGTACATTATAAACTTAGTTTGAGAAAGGAAACTTTCAAAATAATAATAAAAAAATTAGAATGTCTAGGAACATATAACATATGTGATATTTAAAACTGAAAAGTATTAGTGTGGACTAGCAATATGAATCTCTGTCCTAGAGTTCTAAACCTGTATTTGAGAATCTTCTACCAATTGGAGTATACTTGCTTTATCAGTAGGAAAAGTCCTTTAATATGCACCACCCACAAATCTAACCTACATTGCCTCTTTAGAATCTTTGATTCTCTCCTCAAACCCTCAACCTTAAACTGATCCTCCTTCTCCAATACTTCACAGGATTTTGCTGACTTTTTTCAGCGATAAGGTGGTCTATTCACCAAACCATACCATCACATCCTCTCCTCCATCCCGACCCATTTCCTAGCTCACCTTGAGCCACCCTCAGCTCGTTCACACCCTGTTACAGAGAAGGAAATATCTCTTTTACTTTCTTCCTCTCTGCCCACTACATACCCCCTGGATATCTTGTCCTCTCACCTTATCAAAGCTCTTTCAGCTACTTTTGTTACCAGTCTTATTAATATATTCAACTCCTCTCATTGTACTGGAACCTTTCCTTCTTCATTCAAACATGCAACAGTCAAACCTGTAATCAAAATCTATCTCTCAACCCCAGCTTCCTTTTAAATTTCCTTCCAATTTTTTCTCCTGCCCTTTACATATATATATATGATCCTGGAATGCTTTGTATTCTCATGCTTAATCTCTATAAATTCAAACTCTTTTCTTGACCCATTATAGTCAGATTTCCATTTCAGCTACTCACAGAAATGGCCCTAATGACCTACCAGCAAAGGACAATGCAGTAGACTAATCATACTAAACCGCTCTGTGCCTTTGACACTGCTGCATATGCACTACTACTGGACAAATGATACGCCAATGGCATTCATGATACAGCTTTAAAATGGATTGTATGCTATCTCTCAAACCATACTTTCAGTGTTTCTTTTGCTAACACCTTCTCTCCCTACTACCTCTCAGTTGGTGTACCCTAGGGATCAGCCCTGGGACCATTTTCCCCCCATGTCCAAATTGTCACCAAAACCTGATGCTTCTTCTTGGACTTGGAGAGCCCTGATCTATAGTAAGTCACTAGTACAAATTAGAAGTAGAGGTTGGTGTAACGGAGCTTAGTCCCTTACTGGAGCCCTTGTCTGAACCTGGAACTGATATTCAAAGAACCCCAGAGACTGTGGACATTTTGCCCTGCTTGGACTGCGTTGGGCCCAGTCGTATGACATCACCAGCCCATACATGGGCTTAAAAGACTGTGTCGAGCCCTAGTTGTACCCTAAAGAACTTGTGTATAGACTTTATGCAAATGGACAATGGAGACACACAGAGTTGCCCTATGTTACAAGTATTCACTGGGTTTAACTGTATGTGGGGTATTCAAGGGTTTACACATTCACCAACTGCGAGTCGGAGGTTCCCGGCTTGGTGTTTGACATTGAGTCAAACACGAGGAGTCGAGGGCAGTGAGTCGACGTCGGATTGGTTGAATCCCTGAGCAGGAGGTTTAAAGGTCTTCCATAGACATAACATGGGGAAAGGTAGGCGGTTTGGGGATTGGTCAACCAGCAGATTCTCTGTACGCCTTGACTGGCCAGGGTTGAAGCCGAATATTCAAACTAGTCGAGTACGTGCTTCAACCCCTGGCCATTGCCCCTCGAATGTGTGTTCCCGTCCCTCAAGTCTTTTGTGTCTTTTGTCTAGAGTTAATCCACCCTTTTGTATTTGAGATGTAATCATGTCTGAGCCATTGTATTTGTTAGACCATCTGCTGTTGGTCTTTTGTCTCCTGTGTTGTGATTGGATTATGTCCCTATTGTATCTGGTTGGCCCATGTATTTCAATGTAAGATTCATGTATAAATATTTGTGGTTTTGTGACAATCAAGAGTTAGTCCTGGTGTCTTATGTTCCTATGGTATAAATCGGCCACTCTGACGCCCATCTGAAGTGAGTATCCTGCATTGTCGACCGCCTGCTGCCAGCTTCCTGCGACTCAACTTCGTATGCTGTCAGGCGGCGACATGGACTCCATCTTCCCTTTCTTCGAGTTCCTGAGGTCATCCGGCTCGAGTTTGCAGCGTGTCCGAACCCGCTTGACAACTGCTACCTGGTTCCTGCACCACTTTTCCTGTCAACACTTTTCCTGTTATCTGTTTGACCGAGAGTAGAGGCCTCACTCTCTACTGCCCGGAGTTCCAGCCTGCGACCCTTCTACTACCCGGAGCCTTGTCGACCCCTCCTCGACTCTCATCCTTCGACGTGGAGTCGACTACTTCGGGGTTCGACGTCTCTGCAAGTCAACAACCAGACCACCCATCTGTTTGACCGGTGCATCTGATGCCACCAGTCCGGCGTTGAGAGGGAGAAACCCGGGAACAATGGTGGAAGGCGACGTGGTCCCTTCTTGCTTCTGTTACAGTTGGTTCCCTGAATTTGGACTGGAATAATTTGATTGGCTAGTCTACTTCTAAATCATGCATTGTGAAGGGATGCCAACCTATTTATGAGGAAGGGAGAGAGACACACACAGATCCTTCGAAAAGCATAGAAGATAGAGCAGTGGAATTAACTGAGATCATCACATGAGGAAGATTGGGACAATTCCTTCTATACAGATACAGTGGGATATCAAGGATATCTATCCTAATTTGGGAAATACTACAAGTTGTACTCTAGTAAGTACATTTCTATTTGCACATAGACAAATTGATTAACAGCCGCTAGCAGATTCTTTTACACTCTCTTCTTCTTTCATTCTTCCTGAAAAATATTGCCAAAAAACAGCCCTTCCACTGTATGTCAACTGCAAAAACTGTTTGCTTGGGCCCTAATTTTCTTTAGACTTGATTTTTGCAACATTCTACTCTCTGGTCTTCCTGTCTCTCATCTTTCTCTGCTTCAGTCAGTTCTCAATTCAGCTACAGGAATAATTACCCTTGCTCTGAGATACCTTCACTTTCATCTGCTCCTGAAATCCCTCTCTTGGCTACCCATAAGGTTGTGTATTCCTTACAAAATTCTTCTCCACTCCTTTAAATCACTTTCTTCTTCAGTACCCTCTTACATTTCTGCTTTTATTTCCTGCTATACCCCTTCCTGTCACATGCATTCTTCTCGAGGGCTCTTTCTGTCCTCTCCTTACATAGCTCTAGCAGCTCTAGCCATCTCTAGGGTGCAATTGTTTTCACTGGCTGCCCCTCAACTTTGGAATGCCCTCCCTATCACCATTCATCAATCATCCACACTCATCTCTTTCAAGCATCTCCTGAATACTGACCTTCTCAAGGAGGCATCTCAGTAGCAATTTTCAACTTGTACACACTGACATTCATATCCAAATCATTCTGCACTTCCGTTACAAAAGGCTTATACTTGCACTTGTGATCCTCCACCTACTATTTCTGCATATTATCATGATTACTGATTTGATTGTAAGCTCTTTGGGGGAGGGTCCCTTTCCCAGTGTATGATTCCTTTTGCTGCAATTTTCCACCGCTAAGAATGCCTGATCCTCTTAACCTTGTCCTGTATTTCTGTTTCTGTAAAGCAATGTGTGTGTATTGAACTATATAAACAAGCATACATACATACATACATAGTTTTCAAAATAAAACATGACTTTTGTAAAGGAATAACTACCCTTTGGTTTGACTTATGCAAGTACATAATACGTAAAGCCAAATTGTGTATGCTAGTTATTTATTTGTTTATTTGTCACTGACTAAGCTCTCTGGATCTGTTTCCAGATACTTTTCCGTTAGGAACTGTAAAAGCAGCCAGAGTGATACACTATAAAAGAAACGGAATGCAAAGATTATAGAGTATAGCATACAGAGCACTCACCTCTGTTTTAACCCTTTGAGTGCCAGAGAGGTATATAATGCATTGCAACAGAATGCATTGTATACCTTTCAGGCACTCAAAGGGTTATAGAAACAGGTGTTAGAGAAACAATTTTCAGAGAAGGTATGGTTGCCATAAAGATCAAAACAAACTTTTAAAATAAAGACCTTAAGCCAGACTATCCCTTCTCATACCACCAGAGGGCATATGCTAATGTCAAATGGTAAATCTATAACAGTTTTTGTCTTGTAAATTTAGGAGGCACATCTTGTGGCAAGCCAAATGTAACAAGGTCTGACACTTGGTGGAGCTGTTTATAATTCTGGTTTTCTCCACTAACACAACAGTCCTACTGATTTTTTTTTATGGAAACACATTCACCATTGTTCAGGTTAGTCTGAGTTACCTCAGAACAGTAAGGGAAGCAGTTAAATATTAATTCCTAAACCTTAACCTTTTGAGTGAAAGAGGGGTATGCAATGCATTGAAAAACAATGCATTCCATACCCCTCTGGCACTCAAAGGGTAAAACTGAGTTGTATATACTATCCTGGCTGACCTCTAGCTCCTGGAACCTCATTAACCCATTGGGTGCTTGAGATGTTTCCGACACATGTAGAAGCAAAACGTTAGAGACATTCCTAGCATTCAGTGGGCTAAAAAAAGAAACTAAAAACCTACAACATTGAAAAGGTTGCTATATGGATTTAAATAAAGGATTTTAAGAAAAACAAATGAATAAAATAATTATGCGTGTGTCTCTCCATGTACGTATCTATGTGTGTGTGTCTCTGTGAGCACGTGTGAGTTTATGTGCATGTATATGCGTGTGTGCATGTGTGCATTTGTGCCCACATGTGAGTGCTTGCTTGCTGTGTGTTTGTGCATGTGTGGAGTGCAGGAGCCCTAAAATATAATAATCATTCCTTGGGAACAGGGGAGGGCTGGCAACCTGTGGCCTGGGGGCCAGCTACAATCAAGTGGCCCATTTCTACTATCATTCCAGCCCAGTGTCCCAGCTATCCCAATTGTTAATTTTAAAATTGGCATTAATGTTCTGAAGTAAGGCAAGTGTTACCACATAGCTCACAATTGAAGTGGGGCTACAGTACAATACTACAGAGCTTACAATTTAAAGGGATAGTAATACTTTGTTTTATATTTCTGTATTAGAAAATTGTTATTGATCTTCACAAGATATATTACGAATTACAGAAAAATCAGTGGATACATTTAAAAGGAACATGACTTCAAAGAGAATACAGTGTGTACATATGTATCACCAAAATAGGAAAGGGAGGCAATGAGCCTATAGAAGATCCAGTTTTGTAATATAGAGATAGAAAAGAGAAGGAGAAAAGGAAAATGGAGAAAAGAAGTCAAAAAAGGTCTGCCGTATGTGGAAAAGATGCATACGCAATTCCTGCAAGGAGGAGGCAGATGCAGACCTTGGACAGGAAAGGGCGTAATGTAGGATAGTATAGAAAGGAAAGTATGAGGAAAAAGGAGGGAAAAAGAGTGCAAGGGGGTAAAGTAGAAAAGAAGGAAGAACAGAGAAGGTAAGGAGCAGATTGCAGTGAAAGTACTTCGTTTTATCTTTATTTTATTTTGTAGGCATTAAAAAACATGAAGAACGATATCTCTTATCTCTCAAACCTTTATGGTTTGAGAGATATTCACAAGCAAAGTTTCCCCTCCCGCCGCTTTTACCTAGTGTAAGCCATCTCTTCTCAGATGTGGAATGCAGTCCATAGACCAGACAGATAACAGAAGGGGACACTCTTATTCCTGTGAGAACTATGAAATCCCTGCCCCCCTTGACAAGTTTTTCAGCTTTTTCCCTTATTTTAATTGAAGATTGTCCCTCTCTGCAATCTACCTGGGCACCTCCCTTTTGCTCTGGCTGAAAAGTGTTACAACAGTAAAAGGGGAGGGAGGGGGATACTTTGTCATTGAATTACTCTTGAACTACAACTCTGACAGAATTGAAATAACACTCTCCAAAGTCCAAATACTATGATGATTAATTAGAGCTGCTTTTATTATGAAACATTACTATCCCTTTAAGCGAAGCTACACTAGTGATACCATCAAACTTAGAAAGGAAATGGGTTATGCTACTAGTTTAGCTCCATTTTTATTGAAGCTCTGTAGTATCATTTGTGTAGCTCCATTTCAATTGTAACCTCTGTGGTATCACTAGTGTAACTACATTTAAAAGCAGGAAGCAGGAGACTGAATGAAGCCATGGCCCACCTGCCCAGGGGGCAATTGCCCTCTTGCCCCCTAGACCAGCCCTCCCCTGCCTGTGAATGCAGACATTGCAAATTCAGAACAAGCGTGGCAAAAATTATGTTGTAAAGTCCAGAATTTTTGACACAAATGTAGTGAAATAAAAAGGTATATATGTCATCCAATTGCCTTCTTTAGATCCTGTCTCTTATTACTAGCTTAAATGAGAAAGTATTGACTGCTGTATGTTTTTCTGGAGAAAAACAAAGTTGTATGTAGTTAATGATATATTTTACTGGATCAAATGACGTCTACATAAACTATAGAGCTTTCAAAATACTGGACAACTCTTCAAGTTAAAAGAGAACCTAGCATCTAAACATGAAAATGGTGTAATATACCTTTAAAGGGGATTTATATCGTAGGAATGATTTGCTCATGTAGGTAAGTATTCTTCATACAGCAATCAGGTATGTCTAGCTATATATTATTATGTATGCAGTTTCATGTATATAGTAAACTTTATTAATATTGAGTGCCGGAGATTTATCCAATGTCTTGAGAGCTCGATTAAATTGTCCCCATGATTGGCCAAAAAATCCAACAGTATTTTTTCAAGCACAGTGAGCCATTCAATTACCTATGGTGTGAAAAAATGCCGGTAGAAAAAACCATACGTTGAGCACTGAATTTAGTGCCCATTGGAATCCATTAAAAGAAGGTTCATACTTCCATTCAATTCCATGTGTTAGGCAGAAACATGAATTAAGGGACCCATTTTAACACCTGAAAAAGTAGAGCTAATATTTTTGGACTCAGAGTCCCCTAACGCATGTTTTAAACTGCTGAAGCAGGAAATAAGGGGATAAAAAATGTAAAAAGAAAAACAAACAAACAGTGGATGTATTGATGTGGGGCACTATGCCCCATATAAATACATCCAAAGTACTCAAAAAATGTGTGAGATGTGATAAAAATGAACCCTATGAGTGCCAGTGGGTATGTAATGCATTTCACAGTGTTGCATACCCCACTGGCAGTCACAGGGTTAATCCAACTAAAGTTAACAACATCCCCTGAAAATAAATACTTACCTGTAATCCTGATGTTCAGCAGGGTCTTCAGCACCCTGGTTAGCTACTGCAGTCTTCTTCTATAATCGTTTCTTTTCTGTCTTCTTCTTTCTCTTCATCTTCATTCTTCTACTCCTCTGTCTTCTAATCTGAAAGTGAAAAAAGTCAAATTAAACATTCCTCCAAAAATAATGCTACAAAGACATGCTGGCTTTAACTCTTGGCATGCCGGACGGGTATGCAACACATTGCAGAGCAATGCTTTGTGTAAATGCATTCCAAGGATTAAATGCATGCTAGCATTTCAAGTATATATATATATATATATATATATATATATATATATATATATATATAAAAAATGCTGATATTCCAAACATAAATATGATACTGGCATGCCATATAAAAAAACTAATGCAGGCATTCCATATAGAAAAATTATTGTAGCATTCCAAGGGTTAAGAATATGCTGCTGCCACTGGTGGCAGTGGCAGGAATGTAGAGTAAAATCCCCTCCAAGGTACATCTTGGGCCATTGCCTGAGCCAGTCTGTGGGAAAATTGAACAGAGACTGACATAATGGCTCCGACAATAGTCCGAGAGGTAACTTGGGGGTGGGGTGGGGGGTATTTTTACTCTGCATTCCTGCCACCACAGTGTATACTTAACCCATGGGATGCCACAATACATTTTCTACATGGAATGCCTGCAAAGGTTTCTCATATGGAATGCCAGCATCATATTTATACTTGAAATGCCAGCATGCATTTAACCCTTTGAGTGCCAGAGTGGTACGGATTGCATTGCAAAGCAATGCAATCCGTACCACTCTGGCACTCAAAGGGTTAACCCTTGGTATGCCACATGAGTACCCAATGCATTGCTGTACAATGTGTGGCATACCCCTATGGCACTCCAAGTGTAAAGGACAGCATATCTTTGTGGCAGTATTTTTGGTGGCATGGTTAATTGGACTTTTTTTACTTTCAGTGACATATTTTGGAAGAAGAAGAATAGAAGACAGAAGAGAAGAAGAATGAAGATGAAGAGAAAGAAGAGGAATTGGAAGATAGAAGATGATGGAAGAAGACTGACAGTGAATGACAGGTAAATGGTATACATCTCTGGTTTATGGGTGTTAGGATAGTGTTAGGGCTAGCATTGTTTCACTTTATTGTTAGGGTAGTGTAGGTCACTGTTTGGGAGGGTGATTATGTTTACCCCTCGCTCTGTGCTTGACAGTGTGTCAAGCACAGAGCATTACCCGTTTTCCTTTGATGTTCCTATCTTTCACTCTATTTAGCATGGTTTAGGGAATATACAACACAGAACGAATGTTTGGCCAAATGTCAGGTTCATTGTGATTTCTGTTGGTAGGGTAATTGAATACCTTCGGTGACAGAGTGTGCGTACCAGTCGGAAGCCATTTTTGTATTACTGGCTGTTTTACCCTGTACAATTGAATCGAGCCCTGAGTTGCAATGTGTTGGATACATCTCTGACACTCAAAGAGTTAATGTCTGTGGTATGTTGCATACCACTATACCCTTACACAGTTAAGCAATGTGTTGGAGATGTCTCTAACATCCTGTGGTGTCATTCTCTAACATCCAACATCATTAGTCTTCTTTAATTTAGAATACACAAAATGTCATGTAGCCATGAAGATAAACCGTATAAGGACCAGAGGGGTGTGCAATACTTTTCTTAGCAATGTGTTGCTCATCTCTCTGGTCCTTAAAGGGTTAAACTAGCTTCCATGGAAAAATTCTCTAGCCTGACATGTGGAAATGACTATTTTTAACTACTGTAGGAAATTAACTTTACACCTGCCAGATCTATTGTTTACTTTAAGAAGTGCTTTGTTTCCACTTTATGGCAAGTTCAGTAAGCCTGACTATGTGACAGTTTAGTCGTTTGAGTGCCACTGCCAGAGAGGTATCCGACACATTGCAATATGGCTTTCTTACATTGCTAGAACATATTATTATTATTGTGTACTAGTTACTTCCTGAAAAGAAGCAGGACAACTTTTACTCTCTATCACCCATAGGGTTAATCCAAAGAAAGCACTGTACAAATTATAAAGCATTGGGCTCCCTAATGAGGAGCAGCTGGATTCTCTAGGTATTGAGAGCAAGAGGTCCATGTCTGGATTACCCCCTAAGTATATTAAAAATACATAAGCTCTCAGTGTCTATGAAATCTAGTTGCACCTCACTGACAGGGCCCAGCAAGGCCGAAACATATGCCTGGGGTTAGCTGGTGTTCCCATGCAGAGGGGACTTGCCCATGATTTTGGAATTGGACTGCCCTTTTGGGCAGGATTAGCCTGATATGTAAGTGGAAAATTCTCCCCTGTAATGGCACTAGGGAGCTAAAATGTGATCCTATGGAGAGGTGACTAGCCGTAGAACAAACTATTGTGCTTTATGTTCATCCTCAGAGCCTCTCACATATTTGTATGTATTTTGACTAATATCATGGGGTCTCCCTAAAAGTGAAGGGTAATACAGACATGGACCCTTTGCTTTCATTGCCTAGGGAATCCAGCTACACCTCACTGTTGAGGCCCAACAAGGCCAAAAAGTACTTCTAGGGTTAGCTGGTGTTCCAGTGCAGAGGATCTGGACTGCCTCATTGGGCAGGATTAGTCTAATATGTATGTAGAATTTTGTCCCCTGAAATGGCACTAGAGAGCTAATAAGTGATGCCGCTGAGCTGTGACCAGCCGTAGAACAAGCCATTGTGCTTTTTTTCGTCCTCAGAGCCTCTCACATATTTGTATATATTTTGAATACGATTAGGGGTCTTCCTAAGAGTGAAGGGTAATCCAGACGTGGACCCCTTGCTCTCAGTGCCTAGGGAATACATCTACATCTCACTGATGAGGACCAACAAGGCTGACACATACTTCTGTGGTTATCAGGTGTTCCTGTGCAGAGAGGACTTGCCAGTCATTTTGGAATTGGGCTGCTGGTTTGGGCAGGATTATCTAATATGTACATGGAAATGTCTCCTCTGTAATGGCAATAGAGAGCTAAAAAATGATGCTACTGAGAGGTGACTAGCAGTAGAACAAGCCATTGTGGTTTTTGTTCTCTCCCATATTTGTATGTATGCTTTTGAGACAGAAAGAAAACATCAACATTTTGAAGCTAGAATAAATAGGCAAAGAAAGTGGGGCTAGAGTTTATTTTTGGGAGGTAATTTGTTCTGTATGGGTATGAAGGATTGCTAACAAAAAACTAAAATAGTTTTGACTGAGAAGACAGGCAGGTGATCCAAGTTCCTACCTGAGCCTTTGTGACTGACAGATATATATATATAATACCTATATATATATATCAGACTGACACTCAAGAGACAGACATGTACTTGACATTGACTCTTACAAGTGTAAGATGAAGAGGGACATGCATATAGTGAGGTGTAGTGGTGCATTCATGCAGCAGATGCTGCAACTTATCCTTTATAAGCAACAATTGCTCAAAGCAACAAGTGCTCAAGGAGGCTGGGTTAACTAGCTGCTGACCAGGAATCAGCTGACATGCTTAGCCAATCAGAAGAGACGGAATGTTCAAGAATGCCAGGAACATACACATGAAGCAGGAACCAAACTACTACAGTATCATGCTGCATCAAGTCTGTGTACTGGCTAGGCTGGAGAGTGCAGGACACATTCCAACAAGGTTGATGGTTCAAGTCCTGGCAGAGGTACAGGTGATTACAATTTGCAGCAGGCTTCAATGGTTCAGATTTGACTTAGCCACCCCTAAAAGCATGTGTCACGTTTCCCCAGAGATGTTCAGGAGTCAGTACGGTATAGTAAAATGCAATTTATTAAACAACAATAAGGTAGCAAACAGAGGTAAATAGTAAGTACAAGCAAAGGGTCACAGCCAGCAAGTGCTACTACCAGAAATAGTAAACTGCCACGGAGGACCACTCTACTAGAGACTAGGCCGAAGCCACTGGTAGTCTCTGCTGGAACCAGGAGTTGGAACAGGAACGGAACAGGAACAGGAACCGGAACTCGAAGTCTTGATCCGAGGTAGCGAGAAATCTGACTCACGTCTGCAGTCAGAATGGAGCTTACATCTGACTCACGCCTGCAGTCAGTGTAAGGAAGAGTATACTTGACTCACGACTGCAGTCAGTATCAAAGCTAGTCTGCCAGTGCCCCAGGCCTGCGCCAGATAGGGTGTCTGCTAGGTACAGGGGACAACCAAAAGAATAGTCAGACAGAGCCACAGGTCAGCACCAGAGAGGGTAGTCAGACAAGCCAGGTCATACACAGTTCAGGTAGTCATCCAGAGCCACAGGTCTGCACCAGGTTGGGTGTCCACTATGAGGATAAGACAGAAGAATAGTCAGACAGAGCCACAGGTCAGCACCAGATTAGATGGAAGACAAGCCAGGTCATACACAGAGCCCAAGGTAATAGAACTGCCTTGAACAACAACGCAAGGGCAACTGAGTCAGGACTCAGCCTGCCCTTTAAACCCCTCCTCAGGAAGTAGGTAGGAGAAGCAGGCTCAGAGGAAGGAAGTAGGTAGTATGAGAGTACAGGAAACATGGCATAAAACAGAGGCCTGCTTCACTCTGAAGCCTCGCACCTGCAGATGACATGTGGACTGACACCGAGCATCGCTGAAGCGGCGGCGCTGGAAACAAGGTAAGCTGTGACAGCATGGCCTTCACTGCACACAATCTGGAACCAAAGTATGAATAGTAGGCTACTCCAGAAACTGGACAGAATGGCCACAAGGAGCAGTCTGATGTGCAGCACTATGACTACACCTCCTCGATGACAAGAATATAGGGAGGAATATTTTTTTTGTAGCAGTTTGGGTGGAAGTTGGGTCACTGGCACCTGGGTGGTAACAGGAGCTGAAGGAGTTGAGCTTATTGTGTCTGGAACCTGGTTTGTAGTAGCAGGACCAGTATGAGGAGGTACTGGTACCTGGGTAGCAAAAGCAACAGGATGTCTAGGCATTGGGGTCACTGGAACCTGGGTGGATACCATAGCTGTGGGGGGCTAGATGCTGGGATAGCTGGAATGTGGATGGCAACAGTAAGACAGGAAGCAACAATCACTTGTACCTGGGTCGCAACAGCAGAAAGACTAGACACTGGGGTTACTAGAACCTAGATTGCAGCAGCAATATTACTTGGTGATGGGGTCAATGGAACTTGGGTAGCAGTGGCAGAACTGACAGCAGGAATCACTAGTTCTCTGTTGGGAAAATTAGAATGTGGGTTGAAATCAGGGGACGCCAACAAATGAACAGCAGCCTCAACTGGAGAGCCAAATTCTGGGGCCTCAGGAACCTGGGAATCAGGAGCAAATGCAAGAACACTGGAAATTGTAGATTCCAACACCTGAGTGGCAGCAGGAATAGCAGCAAGGGTGGCTGGCACAACAGGAGGAATGAGCTCAAAGGGTGCTGGCTACTGGATGTCAGAAATGGCAGTAGGCAGACTGCAAAACTGGAGACTGAAGCTGTAGCTGGAAGACTGGATAATGAAAGTCTGTCCTTAGTGGATGCCACAGGCTCTGAAGAAAGAAGTCACACAGGCAACAAGGTGACAGTCTGTTGGCTTAGGAGGGTCCTGGTCAGGGCACCTGAACCATGAACACTGAGGTTGTACTGGGCAAGAGTATATGAAACATCTAGGTTTGCCACAATAGAAGCTGGAATCTCTTTCCTTCTAATGACTCTGAATATTACTTAGTGTGGGTTTGGGCTCAGTTTCAGTAGGAGCTGTTTTCTGAAGCACATGGGGTTTAGGTGGGAATTCTTTAGTGGATGCAGCCCACATAACCCTTGTAATGCTTCCTTGATCTGGGCAAACCCCCACTGCAGTTCACATACAGTCTGTGACAGAAGTGTGATTACTTGTGCCATCCTCACAGATTCACTATATTGCTCTGTAGTTATGTTACAATTTACCTGAAGGCAGGAGTTCAGGAGTCGTGGCACAGAGAGGCACATACCCATACAAAACCACTTTAATGGCTTGCCTGAGGATAAATCCAGAGCCCCCCCCCCACCATGCACAGGAGCAAGTACATATGCCAGAAAGACAGGCAAGGAAGCTGGAGCAGGTAATTTGGAACATGGACTGGTACTGGAAGCCAGGATCTTGAGGTATATCTAGTATGAACAGTTTTCCCTAAGGGTTGAGCTCCAAGGTTTAAACTGCCACTTACAGGATGCACAGAAGTCCAAAGAGCAGTACCAGATCAGCAAATAAGGCAAAGTCAACTGTCTGAGCCAATTCAGGAGCAGGCACAGTATCTGTAAGTAGCAACTGCTTGCCACAGAGGTTTGTGAGGCTGCAAACAGAATACTGGAAGTCCAAAGCAAAGTGCCAAAGCAGCAGACAGAGTCAGAGTCAAACAATCCAATGTCAGAACAAACAGCTAAAAGGTTAATAAGCGGACAGATGGTGCAAAGGTCAAAGGCAGGCAGAAAACATGAAGGTTTAGCAAAAAGCCAAAGTCAAAACCAGAATATCTCTCACGAACAGGAATCAGAACACTGAACCTCAGGACATGCCAAAACAATTTAGCACTGAGTGCTCAGAGAGGCTGGGTTAAATAGCTGCTGACACGCCATGTGCCTGCAGTTGAAACAGGAAGCAGACTGCCACAGAATCCTGCTGCATTAAGTCTCTATAGTGTGAAAAAAATCAAGAGAAGGGAAAAACATAGAGGGGGCTGTCCCTTGTGTGGAATCAAAAATACATACATGGTAACCTCCACCGAAAAAAATTCAGTGAAATTACAAAATTATCTGTTGCGTTTATACATATGTAAAGCTCAGCAATCAGAGCCTCCTGAATACTTCACCTGCTCCAGTAAGCACAAGAGGGCACCAGTGGTACTATTACCAAACGCCATACAATATCCAGATATCAAAGAAAAAAACCTTTAAATTGTTTTTGGCCATATGCTTTGATAAAGCAACAGTAAGCTATGGAACATGTAAGAGGGCCATTTTAATTATTTTAATTGCTTTGTTACACCACATTTTAATAAACTGAACGTTTCACATCTTTGAGGGAGAGCAGCTGTCCTTTCCGTCAATTGCTATTTGATCCCGAGTGGACAAGGGTAAATCTCTGAATGCCTTCAATGTTGGTGAATTGAGAGTAATCTTATATCACGGTGCCCGTGCTATTGCTGGCGACATTCTGTCAGTTTTACTTACTGCTGCCTTTTATTGGTTGCTGTGGTTTTGCCCTGCCCAGTATTTGTCCTTAAATACCGGGCCTTGTCACTTCTCCGGTTCCCTTTTGTGGTGTTTCTGTTGCCAGCGCTTCCAGTTATTCGTGTGATCTCTGTGTATGACCCGGACTGCCTGACTACTCTGCTGTATCCGTTCCTTCTCTGTGTACCGACCCGACCCGGCTGATGTTCCTGCTCTGTGTACTGACCCGGCCCGGCTGACATTCCTGCTCTGTGTACCGACTTGGATTGGCTGACGTTCCTGCTCTGTGTACCGACCCGGCCTGGCTGAAGTTCCTGCTCTGTGTACCGAACCGGTTTGGGCGAACGTTGTCCATGTATCAGGGCCTGCCTGCAGTCCCATCTGATATCTGGCTTGGGGCTGTCATCCGGTGTCCTATCTGTCCTCGGACAGAGACTCTGTTGCCTCGTTGCTACTCAGGCAGTCTAGTTACGGTAACCCTGTCACTTACTGTATCGTGCGGGCGACACTCCGGTATAGTAGATCCATCTGGTTGCACCACGGTATGATTGACCTTTTACTGCTGCAAGCTGAGGTTGGTCTTACTCTGGGCGCCTCACTATCTGGAAGTCAACATTAGGACTGAGCATTCGTTAACCCCTTCAGGGGAGGTGCCATTGTCCACCGGATTACAGTCAATGCAGTCACCGTTGGGTGTTCCTCCAAGCATACAGTTACAGTCCTCCATTACCGCTATGGCAGTCCACAGCTTGTCCTGGGCCTCCGTTTACTCCTGTGGCATCACTCGCTATTCCGTCACTCTCTGCAGAGTGACAGTCTTAAGGGCCTCGTGCTATTAGGGCCTGTAAGCCTTCCTGGCCTAATAGTAACCATTTCACTGCTGTCTCGTTTGAGTATCACACGAACTATACCTAACCTGTGTCAGTATATTATTGTTGCTGATATATACATATACTGGACCCGTGTGGGTACTGATTACTGTAACCTGACCTGTGTCAGTACTATATTGTGTACATATATTACTGGACCCGCGAGGGTTATTATTATTTTGTGTTTTTTCAATAAAACTGTATTTTATCTAACCTACTGTGTCTGAGTGTCAAATAAAACGTTACATCTTACAACAACCATTGATACGTGAGTTCATTCTTTTGATACCTGGTTAATGTATTTTGCTTAATACACATACCATTGCATGCCTCTTGTCCTACTGCAGCTGTTGTGCAAATACAAGGTACGGAGGAGGATGACTGATTTATTGTCACGCTGCCGCTTCTGGCGATGCTTACAATGACGCTCCAGCGTCATTTCCACGAGAGGCTGGATGCATCAGTGCTAGATGTGTCATCTGCAGGCACGAGGCTTCAGCATGCTGCAGCCTCTGTTTAATGTGTTTGAGGCCTGTAGTCTCCTTCTACCTACTTCCTCCCTCTGAGCTGCTCCTCCTACCTACTTCCTGAGGAGGGGTTTAAAGGACAGACTGATTCCTGACTCAGTTACCCTTACATTGTTGTTCTGAGCAGTTCATTATCTTGTATTCCTGATTTCTGTGTATGTTCCGGCTTGGCTGTCCATCCATTCTGGTGTCGACCTGTGGCTCTGTCTGACTATTCTCCTTGTGTGCTCTGATTTGGCTCAGATATCCTTTCTGGTGCAAACCTGTGGCTCTGGCTGACTACCCACTCCGTGTATGACCTAGGCTTGTCCGACTACCCACTCTGGTGTTGATCTGGGGCTCTGTCCACTGTGCATGCAGCATACCATCGCTTCAGTGGATATCCTATCTGGTGCAAACCTGTGGTTCTGGCTGACTACCCGCTCCGTGTATGACCTAGGCTTGTCTGACTACCCACTCTGGTGTTGATCTGAGGCTCTGTCCACTGCGCATCCAGCATACCATCACTTCAGTGGATATCCTATCTACCTGTGGCTCTTTCTGACTACCCGCTCCGTGTATGACCTTACTACTGACTGAAGGCTTGAGTCAGTAGCTTCCATGTTGCATACGATATAGACTCTGCTCCTAGACTGACTGCAGATTGAGTCATTGCTAGATCTGGGCATTACCATACCTCGAGACTCCAGTAGACTGTAGCCTTGTCTTGGACAGTGTGGTGGAGATATTGGGAGACTGCTATTCCTTATACAGTACTCGCCACTTTGATCACCCACTGTGTGTATATATATTGCATTACTGTTATTATTCTCAAAATAAAGGTTATCTTAACTATACCGTCTGACTCCTGGTTTTGCATGCCAACCATAACATTTATATGGAGATGTTAAAAATCATATAGTCCCCACATCCACCTCCAACTACTACTAGTCATGTGTTTACCATAATTAAGTTAAACAGTTTTTCCATGTGCTTGTAATCCACACTTACTGAGTTATTAAAAAGAAGTAAAAAACTGCATAATCCAAACGTAGAATGGCATATTTCCAAAATGTCAATGGTTGATATGTTGCCCTTTTCTTATGTTGCAAACAGGAGTTTTAAAGAACCGATGCCAAGTGTTGCACCCTTCTGGCTTATCCCTAATACAGTTATTCTTCAATGATAGCTGTGCCAGTGTTGTACAAGCAGGTGGTTACTGTCATGGCAAGGGGACTACTTACAATTTTTTCAAGGCATGTGTTGCTGTAGAACACAATCTGCTAACAATTTTTATTTTCAGCTGCTGATTTCTACATTTCAGCCCTCAGCAAAGCAGTATTGTGGTGGGAAATTTTGCAGCCATAGAAAGCATGATTGAAAAACTTCAAAGTTCTCACAAGAACTTCATTATAAGCATACCTGGGAATTTTTTCTTGTTGACTCCCTAGAGGGGAGTCCTGTGGTGCCATTGGGGGTAGAAAAATGATGTGATCCATGTCAGAAGAGGGGAAGGGCTTAATCATGAGTGGGGGAGGGGCTTAAAATACGTGCCCAGAGTAGGAGGAACGGAAGTAGGCAGAGAGTTGGAGGAACAGACAGGGAAGATGCAGAAGTAGGCAGAGTTTGAAAAAAACTGGCCACATCTGGAGAATCAGCCTCTGGCCCGGAGACCCAGAAATTTGCAGCAAAAATCAGTCTCCAGGGAAAATCTGGAGAGTCCCCAACTATGATTAGAAGTGGCAAAAAGGAGGAATTTTATGTATTTTCTAGGAGTGTCAATTTTCATGGGAAAAGCAGGAGATCAACAGTTTTCCATAAAAAATACCTGCTAGAATAAATGTTGACTTTTTTTTTTTTGCTCATCCTATGGGAAGTCTTAGTAAAAAGCCACAGACTGTACTATGCAGCTCCAAAATATCTATCAGACATTCCTGGAGGCCATTTGTATCAGTTATAGAGGTGTAGTGCTACTTCACGCTGCATGGAAAAATACTCAAGAAACATATTAGGGCAAAACTTACCCTGCCAGTAAGATGAAAAAACGGTAGAATTCCAGTGCAATGGTCGCCACAGGATCTCCAACCTGAATACTTGTATGTAGAGGAAAAAAGGAATGCAACCGCACTTATTCAGCCACCGTCATGAATGAATATATCCCAGGTATAAAATCATAAGTCTTTATTCCATATTTAAAATGGCATATATGGTTACTAGGGAGGTGGAAGACACAAAAGAACGCTACATGACCCCACACAAAGGTCTAACGCGTTTCGCGCTATACACAGCGCTTAATCATAGACATTACAAAAATGAGTATCAAACATTTATATATACTAAAAATTAAAAACAATTGGGGAAACCTGTTCCGTTCTTAAGCAATCAAGTTCACAGCCAATGACTAACAGACTCCCTGAAAAAATCCAGATAGTTAACCCTGTCAGTCAAACAGCAAAAGACCCAACCTTGATCTTCAAAAGGCTGGTTAGACACACAAAGTCTAACCCATGTGAGGAGGGAATAGAACACAGAGAAAACACACAGACTGAAATGTAGATCCAAGTATAAACTCCAATAAATTAAAATATCTTACCCAGCGGTCACAAATCATAAAATGTGACTAATGTCCCATTCATGATTAAGACCAACTGGTACTCGAGTATTCAAGTTAAGGATCCAAAACGCTTCCCTCCTGTCTATTAACTCATTCATATTCCCACCCCTCCAGGGGAGATTAACTCTTTCAATACCCTGAAAGGAGCAACAACTATCATCTCCTTCATGAGAAAGCTTAATGTGCCTAGCCACAACTGAAGTGGGTTCTTCTCTGCCAATCTGGTTCAAATGCTCTCTAATCCTTTGTTTTAAGGGGCGTAAAGTTCGTCCAACATATTGAATAGAACACTTCAAACAAGTGTAGGTAGGCCTATTGTATCGGGTATTGGTTCTTTGAATGAACCATTATCGATTTGGGTTGACAGACACCTTCAGCCTCTAGTGGAAAGGCTCCCAGGTTTCATTTGGGATACTAAGCAGGTTCTGATTCAGTTGGATCGGATTCAATGGCACTCTGGTTGTAGCTGGTTATCAGCTGATGTTACAGCATTGTATTCATCGATACCTCATCATTTGGGGTTAGAGGCTCTGAAATTTCACCTTTATGGTTTTTCAGATTATACAGATGATCTTTGTGAATTTTTGTTAAAGGCAGTTGAATATCTCCTGTGCCACAATTTCTTCTCCTTCGATGGGGTGTTTTACCTCCAGAGGTGTGGGGTTGCGATGGGGGCAAGTTTTGCCCCTTCTCTTGCCAACCTATTTATGGGTTGGTGGGAGGCAACCCACATCTTTGGGAGTGGAAACCCCTCGAGGGGGTTGATCTTGTGGTACGGGAGATATATAGACGATTTGTTGTTTGTGTGGTTGGGTTCAGAATCGGAAGCATCCTCTTTTGTTTTGTTCTTAAATGATAACAATTATAATTTGAGATTTACTTTCAATTTTCAGTCTGATACCATCCCCTTTTTGGATGTTACCCTTTTGGGTGATAGTGAGAAGGGTGCAGTAGTTTCCGATATTTATAGGAAGCCTACCGCTGGTAACAGTTTATTGTATGCTACGTCTGCTCACCCTAAACACCAGGCGACAAATATACCTAAAGGACAATTCTTGCGGTTGCGCAGGAATTGTTCTACTGACCAACTTTTTTGTAAGGCATCACAGGATTTGTTTTTGAGATTCAAAAATAGAGGATATAAAGATGCTGTCTTGAAAAGAGCATTCCAACAAGCTCTGAATACACCTAGGGAGCATTTGTTATCTACTACCTATAAGAAAAGACAGATGCCTTTAAGTAAACAAGAGTCAAATGAAGATATCCGCTTTGTCACTACACATAGTTTACAGTATTCTAAGGTTTGTAGCATAGTGAAAACATTGTTGCCAATCTTGTATACGGATCCGATTTTGGAGCCTATAGTTAAACGTGGGTGCCGTTTTGTGGCAAGGCGAGGAGTCACGATCGGCAACCATGTTTCTCCTAGCTTATTTAGTAGTCATAAAGCAAATCCAACGTGGTTAACCACAAAGGGTTATTTCAACTGTGGCGCACAGCGTTGTAAATGCTGTAAAGTATCGCTGACATCTAGAGAGTTTAGGAGTACGAGGGAAGGTACAGTGTTTAATATTATGTCTTATATAAACTGTAATACAGCGAATGTAGTGTATTTGTTTACTTGTTTGAAGTGTTCTATTCAATATGTTGGACGAACTTTACGCCCCTTAAAACAAAGGATTAGAGAGCATTTGAACCAGATTGGCAGAGAAGAACCCACTTCAGCTGTGGCTAGGCACATTAAGCTTTCTCATGAAGGAGATGATAGTTGTTGCTCCTTTCAGGGTATTGAAAGAGTTAATCTCCCCTGGAGGGGTGGGAATATGAATGAGTTAATAGACAGGAGGGAAGCGTTTTGGATCCTTAACTTGAATACTCGAGTACCAGTTGGTCTTAATCATGAATGGGACATTAGTCACATTTTATGATTTGTGACCGCTGGGTAAGATATTTTAATTTATTGGAGTTTATACTTGGATCTACATTTCAGTCTGTGTGTTTTCTCTGTGTTCTATTCCCTCCTCACATGGGTTAGACTTTGTGTGTCTAACCAGCCTTTTGAAGATCAAGGTTGGGTCTTTTGCTGTTTGACTGACAGGGTTAACTATCTGGATTTTTTCAGGGAGTCTGTTAGTCATTGGCTGTGAACTTGATTGCTTAAGAACGGAACAGGTTTCCCCAATTGTTTTTAATTTTTAGTATATATAAATGTTTGATACTCATTTTTGTAATGTCTATGATTAAGCGCTGTGTATAGCGCGAAACGCGTTAGACCTTTGTGTGGGGTCATGTAGCGTTCTTTTGTGTCTTCCACCTCCCTAGTAACCATATATGCCATTTTAAATATGGAATAAAGACTTATGATTTTATACCTGGGATATATTCATTCATGACGGTGGCTGAATAAGTGCGGTTGCATTCCTTTATTCCTGGAGGCCAGACAACTGACCCTCTTGGCTGCAATGCAACTTAGAAGCATGTGTCTCTCAGTCACAAACCTAGAGGTGGCAAGCCAGGCACAGCGAGTCAATGGGGACTGTATTTCATAGGCCAAAGAGACTGAACTGCAAGACTTCAGACTTGCAGTCAAGTCTTCTTCTCATGGCACTATCAAGAGAGAAACATTCTGTTCGCCCATTCGTCAGCTGAGGCTCACACTGTAGCCCTGGCTTCATTGACTTCATTGGTTGCTCTGCTCTCAGGAAAGCAGCTAGGGCAATTTCACTTTAAGTACTATGTGAAAACATTTACGTATATAAATATATTTGTGCTTAGTACAGCATTTGTTGTATAAGTTGTATTTTAGTCTTACAGTTCTTTTTAACTCTTAAATGCCAGAAGTGTCTTTAATGCATTACTTCACAATGAGTTTCAGACATCTCAAGCATTCAAGGAATAAAAGATCAACTATATAAGGAAGAGTTAACTTAGCCCTTTAGCAATAATGAAACAAGATAAAAAAATGAGATTTTGTCAAACATAAATAGGGATCTGGTTCAAAACATCTGTTTGTTATGGCTTCTGAAATACTAGCAAACAGATCCACTGGAATTTCACAATTTTTACAATAAAAATAGCATTGAATTGAAACCTTACGTTGTTTCATTAACCTGCTTCTTAGAACTATCTCCTGGACATGGCAAAGCAAACTCCAGCATCCAAAGGGTTAAACTATATTTGGAACAGATAGTTGACTTAGGAGGGGTCTTAAAGTGTTAAAGATAAACAGACGTGAAGAGGTTAAGTGAAATGTCATAAACAAGTTATAATAATAGTGTAAAAGCCCGTCACGGTCCAAGGTCCGGGTACAGTTAAACCTTTGAGTGCCAGAGGGTATGCAACAATTTGCTTTGAAATGCGTTGCGTACCCCTCTGGCACTCAAAGGGTTAAGAGGCCACTATCTCACTGCTCCACGTGATGCAGTCTTGCGCAGTAGGGACTGCCCGAATGCTCACAGTCTCTACTGTGCATGACGGCTTCTGACAAACATCGCTAGCGTTTTATTATATAGGATGTATTCAACCCTTGGAGTGCCAGATAACTGCACAAAAGTTGTTGGAAGAAGAGAACAGAATTTTAAAGTTTAGTAGATTTTCATAAGAGAATGAAAACAAGCATTTATTCACACTACAGCACTGAATACAAAAGTGAGTGTGAAACTTATTGTTGTGAAACATGTTGTTTACCATCTGGAATGCAAATGGTTGTAAAAGGCAGTGTCTAAAACTTTACTTTTTCTTACACTTAACCCTTTCAGCACCAGTGGGGTACACAATGGATTGCTTTGCAATGCGTTGAGTACAGCTCTGGCACTGAAAGGGTTAATACAATGGAAACAACAAGGGCTCCTTTGCCATTATCAGGTCAGAGACAAAGTTTTAGCACCCTCAATAATGACAGTTTTTTGTTGCAGTTGCCTTTGACTGAGAATGATGACGTTGTATTCCAACAAATGGTGGTCCACAGATTATCCATCCATGAGCTATGCTTAGGGGCCTCAAACCATGAAGTACAAATAAACATTGCCATTGATTGAAATGGGGCTAGAGAAGTTTCAATGAATTGCTAAGCAATGCTTTGGAGACCTCCCTTGCATTTAACAGGGTAACATCCCGATTTAACCCTTTGATTGCCAGAGGGGTAGCCAAAGCATTGCAAAACAATGCTTTGGATACTCCACTGGCACTTAAAGGATTGAACCAAATGTTTTATTTTATGTTAACCTTTTCAGTGCCAAACGGGTATGCAACATGTTGCTCCGCAATGCATTGAGCACCCCTGTGGCACTCGAAGGGTTAAGGTAGAACTGGTTTGCAACAACGAATTACATCTGCCTCCACTGACTATAAATCTAATTAACCCCTTAAGGACCAGCACACGCACACGCGGCCGGCACTTAAGGACCACAGGGCATTTTTTTTGTGTGGATCCAATTCAGGGCTCCCCGTGCCAGGACCGTCACTGGTCCTTAAGTGCAGGACTCAAAAAATGTGGAGATGATGGAGAGAATAAAGAAAGAAAATCCTCTCCAACAACAACACCAAAGCAGCTCTTTAATAAAGGCACTCCTCAAACAGTAACCTAGAAAAAATATAAATGTTTTATTAGCATACAAGTACAAAGATGACTTAAAAACCATTAAAATAAACACATATAAACCGGACTACATGCCAAAGTTAACTACAGTCCCTAAAATAACACACCCCAATTGGTATCCATAATGCAGAAATACTTCTAAAGTAGAAGCATATAAATATAGCACACTCCTCTTAAAAATCACATACAAGGGAAGTATCAAAACAAATATAAAGAAATATAACTAAATAGATAAAATATAAACAGATACTTATCAACCCAAGTCTGGAATAAGAGGTATGAAAGATGTATGCAAGGGACTAGAGACTGTGGCAGGTCATCCGGCCGTGCTGACCATCCCAACGCGTGTCGCCGAATTGGCTTCGTCAGGACAGCCGTGACAGCCCTGGCATGGCATTGGTCATTAAGGGGTTAAAGAGTAATACTGGGCATCCAGTACATGCAGAATAGATTCATAATGGAACAGATTAAAAGGTTAGTAACACTTAATTATGTAAATTAATATATATTGGAGGGTTAATCCTCCAGAGTAAAACTAGGATACTTCAACTGCTTAGAGGTGATTTATTCAAAAGTTATTGTAGCTCAAACTTGAATTTTTGTAGGTGCAGTATCTCAATGGCCTGACAATTTACAGTAGCGCTGTTTCTACGCCATCCTTTGGACAGCTGACCATAAATCTCCATAGGATGGTGCAGCAACAGCACCACTGTAAAATTTCAGGCCATTGAGATATTTCACCTAAAAATATCCAAATGTCCAAATAAGAATTCAAATTTACAAGAAGCACTATAAACCTAGGCTGCCTATAGTGTTGAAATGCTAGGAGGACATGAAAAGGGTGCTACATGGGAAATTAAGAATATAACAAAAGTAAAAGATAACCATGCACAGATAGCACATCTACATTTCTGATGACCCAGTGGGACAGCACAGGCACAGGACAAAATAAAACATAACTTTTATTACAGTAGATAAAATTAAAATTACTGGGGCTAAAACTGGCTTTCCATGAATTTATTTGTCGGAAAACTCATTACAGATTGCCGTGGCATATACCGGCTTGACAAGAGTTAATTAAAAAAGAAGTTCAAAACAGATAAGAAGAATGTGTTGCCATTACCAGTATATGCCGCGGCAATCCATCATGAGTATTTGGACATCAATCTTGGCAAGTCGGTTTATGCCCTGGCAATTTTAAGGATTTCGCCATGATGCTTTGTGGTGCTTCATTCAGACTTCAAAGGAGCACTCAGTATTGAGTACTTTGTGTTGCTGATACATTTGGTGCTTTCTCTAATTGTTACCCTCTCTTAAGATTTTTATTGATAGGTTCCTTTGCTGTGATTGTGACTACCATCTCTCTGATATTATTCATTGAGAGGGTTCTTAGTCAGTTCCCTTTAGTGAATTTTCACAGTTTAACCCAGTGGCTCCCAACCCATGTCCTCATGGCCCACTAACAGGCCAGGATTTGAGGATTTCCATTTGAAGATTACTTGCAAGTTAATCAAACTCACGTAGCCTCTAATTAACTCACCTGTGTTCTAGCAAGGACATCTTTAAAGGGATAGTAATGTTTCATAATAAAAGCAGTTCTAATTAATCATCATAGTATCTGGACTTTAGAGAGTGTTATTTCAATTCTGTCAGAGTTGTAGTTCAAGAGTAATTCAATAATAAAGTCTCCCCCTCCTGCCCCTTTTGCTGATGTAACACTGTTCAGTCAGATCAGAAGGGAGGTGCCCAGGTAGACCGCAGAGAGGGACAATCTTCAATTAAGATAAGGGAAAAACCTGAAAAGCTTGTCAAGGGGGGCAGGGCTTTAATTGTTTTCATAGGAATAAGAGTGTCCCCTTCTGTTATCTGTCTGGTCTATGGACTGCATTCCACATCTGAGAAGTGATGTTTTCTGACAAATAAATTAATGGCAAGCCAGTTTTAGCCCTGGTAATTTTAATTTTAGTCACTGTAATAAAAGTTATTTTTTATTTTGTCCTTAGCCTCCACACTGGGTCCCCACAGCACATCCCACTGAGTCATGAGAAATGTAGGTGTGCTAGCACTGCAGGGTTACTCTTTCTTTTGTTATAACCTCTCAGCAGTGGAAGTATCCTTGTTTTACTCAGGAGGACAAGACCTACAAAATATATTGTTTTACATATTAAGTGTTACTATCCCTTTAAGATAAATTGGGGCTTATTATTCTGTTACTTTAAAGAGACAATTTTAAAATATATACATTTTGCCCATTTTTGTCTACTTACATCACTGTGATTTAAAACAACAAAGGCATTAGTTTACCTGTCCCATGTGTCACTTAATTGCCTAAACCCATTGGGGTCTTTTACACGGGAGAGAGAAATATAGTAGCCCTTGCTACAGTTCCATTAACATTTTCCTGCCTTCCACTGGTAATCCTGAATATTATCAGCTGACACCCCTCTGGGATGGCCATTCATTGGTGGCTCTAGTGAAAGATCTGCTGGTGACCACATAAATATTCTTGCTTATCAACCTTCCTGGATGTTGGTAAGTACAGTACTCATACTGTACCCACCTACTAATTGTGACTACTTAATCTTTTAGTTGCTTTTCACAATTGTTTATTCAAACATAGGTTCACAAACAGATGGGCACTTAAAACTAGAGAATACAGAGTTAACAAACATATATTCATACTATACTGAGTTTTTATACCTACTTTTACACATGGGTCAGACTTTATTGTGTGTACCGGATCCATCAGTGTTGCAGAACTAGTGATGTAACTAGTCATTGGAGGGGCCTGTCCAAACATTTGTGGGACCCCCTATCACAGAAATATTTTCACTGAAACATAAGTAGAACCTACTGGATCCCTGGGGCAGCTGGAAACCATTCCCCTTGGATACTAGGCATCAGGGCATCAGCAATACTGCACACTCTGCACCCACTATAGTTTCATCGCTAATTAGATTTCCTTCTTGGCTGGGGGATAGGCTTTTAAAATGGAGCTCTGGGCAGATTCCTGCTTTTCCATATTGCTAAAATGTCCCCCAATCTTAAAGGCTGAAGCTCCATTTGTTGATAAGAATAAAGTACAATTTGATTATGTTACCCAAGTTATCAACAAGGGTACAGTAGTATATGTAGCATATATGTATTAGTAAATGTTTTGTACCACCTGGGAAGCTGATTAATAGTAATAATGATTAATAGTGATGCATAGTTTGGGAATGGACTCAAAGGTAGTTGATTGGGTAAATAATTGGCTGAAGGGCAAAAAACAGTGTAATACGCAATGGTATTCATTCAGAGGAAGGACTGGTTACTACTGAGGTCAGGGTTAGGTCAGTCCCTTTAATGTCTTACTTAATTACTTAACGTCTTCAAGGTAAAGTGTTGATACAAAAATCTCATCTGTAACATGGTTGACTCTCTAAGAGGAATAGACCAAATGCATGAGAATTGCAGGAATGGACAAGAGTATGTTATCTAAAGTTTAATGCTGAAATGTGCAAGATAATGCATTTAAATCATAGAAACCCAGAGGTAGAATAGTACTATGCTGACAATAGCATCAAAGGGAAAGGACCTGCGAGTTGTTATTATTTCAGATGACTTGAAGGTAAGCAAGCAATGCAATAAAGCAGTGGAAAAAGCAAACGGGCTTATTGACTGTACAGGAAGAGGCATTAGTAGCAGTGAGAGAGGGGTACTGTAACAAAAGACCAAGACGCCGGGAAGTCTTGGGCCGTCATTCCGGGTCTCTCCCTCCTGTTACTGGAATGCAGGCTGGAAGCATTCACTGGAAACAACTGTCCACTGGAATGCTGGTAGGCAATCTGTCCACTGGAATGCTGGTACCTCAGATAACTGAATGGGGAACAGAGGGGTTCCTTTACCATTCAGACTAAGGACACTGGAACATCAGCTGCCTGAATGGGGAGCAAAGGGGTTCCTTTAAACCATTCAGAATGAAGACACCAGGACTCCTGCTTAGTCCAAAACGACTAACATTTTATTGAACAGAACAGGGACCTTTTATACAGTATTTTGGGAATTTCCCACAATGACAACAACTGGCAACATAATACAATCCAGTAGATACAATGGGACACAGCAAATGGTGAAGACATCACACAATGGGGTACAATGGACTGTTGGTGTAGGGGCTTGCAATATCATGGGACCCCCTGTTGCTACTGTACACACATGAACAAAGGGATAATACAGAAGCTGTGACAGGCAGTCTGATTGATATAATCAGCAACACAGTACAATGGAAACAGGTGTTACCTGCAGTCAGAAGCCTAGACTAATCCCATCACACAGACAATAGTGGATAAACAACAGAGAGGAAATCAGTAGGTGTACCAGACAGTGATACCATACACATTTGACATAGCATGGCACACACATAATTAACCCCTAACTGCCCAGGCTATGATTTTAGGCTTATTGGCTTATTAGGCGGGCTAAAAAAAAAGTCTTCTCCCCCTTTTTGCATTGCCCCTTGTCCTGGGCCAGGAACAAAACAGTAGCCCCTTGTCCTGGGCTAGTAAAACAACGATAGCCCCTTGTCCTGGGCCAGGAAACAAATTATTAGCCCCTTGTCCTGGGCCAGGAAAAAGTGTTAGCTCCTGGTCCTGGGCTAGCAACACATTGGGGGCACTCTGCCGGTCAGCGTTCCAGGCAGAGCTTGGGTCGGATTCCCCTGGGTCTGAGGCCATTGGCTCTGGCTCCAGGGCCAGTCTGTGGGGTGGAGTCCCATGGGGCAAAGGGGTTTCCACCAACAGGAATGAGCTGGGGGGATGCTGATTCTGGCAGCCCCTCTTCGAATTCCAGGGATCCGGTTTGGGGCCACACAGTAGGTTAATGGAGGCATCTCCCCCTTTTCTTAAGGCATGTGCCATAGTGCTGAAGGAGAGGACGTTGGTCCCACTCTCCTGTTCTGGGGCATCAGAGTCCCTAGGGAGGATGGTGGTCCCACTCCCTAGGGCAAGGTCAATGGGGTCACTAGAGAGGATGGGGGTCCCACTCTCTAAGGCTGGGGCAAGGTCAAGGGAGCCACTAGAGAGGACAGGGGTCCCACTCGCTAAGGCTGGGGCAAGGTTAAGGGGGCCCCTAAGGAGGACGGTTGTCCCACTCTCTAAGGCAAGGTCAATGGGGCTCCTGGGAAGGACGGTGGTCCACTTCCCAGAGTAGGGGCATCACAATGACTTATGAGGAGCATAATCCCACTCACCAGTCCAGCGGTAACAGAACCACTGGAGAGGATACAGGTCCCACTCCCCAGAATCCCCAGGGTGGATGTCGGTCCCACTCCCTATTGCAGGGTCAACACTTACCCTGGTGAGGAGCGAATTCCCACTCACCAGGCTGGGGTCAACATATTCAGGGGCATCATTTGCCCTGGTGAGGAGCGAATTCACACTCACCAGGCTGGGGTCACCATAGCCACTGGGGAGGACGGCGGTCCCACTCACCAGTGCAGGGGCAACGGTAGGGCTTCCTTAAGCCCACTGAGGTAATGCTGCTCCACCATCATCACCAGCTGGTCCCCCATCTCTTCTGAGAGATAGGGTCCCAGAAATGGCAGCATTTTCTGTACTCTCCACTCCACCGTGTCACCAAACTCCTCACATGGGGCTTCAATTCCAGGGTCAGCATCTGCATTGATCTCAGTCCCTGGCATATCTGGTTGCCATAGGGATCAAGGCTCTGACTCTTCCTATAGCTGAGCAGATGAGTTGATCGCCCAGCCATTCTTCCAGGAAAAATTCTCCCATCAGTGGCTCCCACAGGAACCATAAGTCATCATAACGCTGTATGTCTGCTGCTGTGTTCGCCATGTCTCACAGGATAATCCACTTTGATGAGGGAACTGATCCCACCGCTGCCACCAGTGTAACGGTAGCCTAAGTCCTTGGGCTGACTTAGACCGTCATTCTAGGTCTCTCCCTCCTGTATGCGGTTACAAGTGGGTAGCATGATGGAAGACTGGAACACTGTAGCTGAATGCAGCTGGCTGGAAACTGTACCCCAAGAGCTGAGATCACAGTTACTAGAAGGCAGGCTGGAAGCATTCACTGGAAACAACTGGAACACAGGCAATCTGTCCACTGGAATGCTGGAACCTCAGATACCTGAATGGGGGACAAAGGGGTCCCTTTAAACCATTCAGACTAAGGACACTGGAACATCAGCTGCCTGAACGGGGAGCAAAGGGGTTCCTTTAAACCATTCAGAATGAAGCCACCAGGACTCCTTAGTCCCAAACGACTAACATTTTATTGAACAGAACAGGGACCTTTTATACAGTATTTTGGGAATTTCCCACAATGACAACAACTGGCAACATAATACAATCCAGTAGATACAATGGGACACAGCAAATGGTGAAGACATCACACAATGGGGTACAATGGATTGTTGGCGTAGGGGCTTGCAATACCATGGGACCCCCTGGGGCTACTGTACACACATGAACAAAGGGATAATACAGAGGCTGTGACAGGCAGGCTGATTGATACAATCAACAAACAATGGAAACAGGTGTTATCTGCAGTTAGAATCCCAGACTAATCCCATCACACCGACAATAGTAGATATACAACAGAGAAGAGATTAGTAGGTGTACCAGACAGTGATACCATACACCTTTGAAGTAGCATAGCACAAACACAGATAACTAACCCCTAACTGCCCAGGCTATAATTTTAGTCTCTTTTGCAGAGCTGCCTGATGATAAAATGTTCAAAGTTCCCCATAGTCTGAAATAATGGACTGAAAGTCTTCATGCCCAGCAATGGTTTCCAGTAATGGACTGTGGTCTGTTACAGGTACTATTGCCACTCTACAGATAACTGGTAAGACCTCACCTGGAGTATTTTGTATAGTTCTGGAAACCACATGTCCAGAAGGACATTAATAAATTGGAAGCACTTCACAGAAGTGCCACTAAAGTGGTTCAGGGTGTTCGTGACACAGGGCACCAGAAAAGATCCAAAAAATGTAGTATGTAGCTTGGAAAAAAAGGAAGGAAGGGGTGATATGACAGAAACCTTTAAAAAAAGGTAAGGGATATAATACAGTTCAGGAAGGAAGTATATATCAGAAAGAGCAGATTCTTATACAAGAGAACACGATCTAAAATTACAAAGTGAACAGTCCAATTTGAGCAAAAATATAAAGAAGTAAAATAAAAATTAGGCTTCTAAAAGGTAGAATAACACCCTCACCTAAGTGTTACTTGACAGAAAAATACCATGGAAAAATACCTTAGCGCCATACATTATACAATACACAAGCCATAAAATATGCATATAAACTGAATTCATTGGAATTAAAATGCTGTAAGAAATAGCAAATTGCTTTCTATTGTAGTGAGCATATAGGTGCAACACGCACCATAAAAAAATGTGAAACAAAAGAGATCTCACCTAAAAGCATATGTTACACACCATGTAGCATTCTAGATACCAGAGAAAAAATAAAAGCTAGCTTAGTTATCCAACATACATAGAAAACAATCCAAGAGCTATACCAGCATTATGAATAATGCATGCTGACACCCCAGACATTCAGAAAATGACATTCCAAAGCTCCAACAAAATATCAAATTGTGATAGTGGCTACAATAAAAAAATGAGCTCTAAAAACATAACATTTGTAATAAAAATTGAAAGATCTGTGATATGGATGATAATTAAAATAAAGGTCTGTGCTATGAAAGAATAAGGTTCAAATGAAAATGTTAATAATGGAAATGATGATGATAATGTAATTTTCCATATTGTGGAACAATGTGATGGAATGATGAACGATGATGATAACATCTAGTATGGTTAAATGCTGTTTGGGAATTCAAAACTACCTAAAGTAGATATAAGTCTATTCTGAGTAGTCTAAAAAGACTGTCTGTTTTAACTAGATAGGGATGTGGACAGACTGGATGGGCTAGACAGTTCTTTTCTGCCATTGCAATCTATGTTTCTATAACACTGGCCAAGTAACCTTTTGTGTGCTGGATAAATCAGCACATGCATTGGTCAAAGAAGCATAAGCCTGGAAAACATTGTTTTTGGCTCTTAAAGGGATAGTAATACTTTGTTTTATCATTTTTTTATTTTTTAGGCATTAGAAAAACATGAAGAACGATATAAGTCTCATCTCTCAAACCTTTATGATTTGAGAGATATTCACAAGCAAAGTTTCCCCTCCCGCCCCTTTTACCTAGTGTAAGCCATCTCTTCTCAGATGTGGAATGCAGTCCATAGACCAGACAGATAACAGCAGGAGACAATCTTCTTCCTATGAGAACAATGAAAGCCCTGCCCCCCTTGACAAGTTTTTCAGGTTTTTCCCTTATCTTAATTGAAGATTACCCCTCTCTGCAATCTACCTGGGCACCTACGTTCTGCTCTGGCTGAGCAGTGTTACATCAGTAAAGGGGCGGGAGGGGGATAACTTGTCATTGAATTACTCTTGAACTATAACTCTGACAGAATTGAAATAACACTCTCCAAAGTCCAAATACTATGATGATTAATTAGAGCTGCTTTTATTATGAAACATTACTATCCCTTTAAGATCCCTGCTTTAGGTAATGTAAATGTACTTGAACCTTACATCTGTTGATAGCAGAGTAAAGCTTAGGCTTTTAAAGAGCCATGTATGTTTTCTATAGGACATTGGGTGCACTGTGAAAAATTGGAGAAGTTGATGGATTACTTTTGAGGTCAGAATAGCGTATCTTCTCCCTTCAATATACTTGGAGGATCACACACATTATTATTATTAATATTAGTAGTAGTAGTAGTAGTAGTAGTAGTAGTAGTATTCCTATTATTATTATTTTAAATAACCTTTGTGCCACCAATGACTCTTTTAGAAATATTACCCATACCTTATATAATAGGTAATTATTTTAACAGTCACATAACAGTGTATAGCAAGTTGCAGATGGATTACAACTCACTTTATCTTCAGATGTCTTATGATTGGATAATGAGAACTTTGTTCCATGAAAAGCTGTATGGCAGCAGTATGCCCACCCCTGGCTAAGAGACATCATAAAGTTAGTGTGGCCATGGTTCTGGTGTCCAGCACCTTTTTGATCCCGATCGTTACTATGGGATTTGCTTTCAGGTGATGTTGAAGGTGTGTATAAAACATGGGCAGTGGCCAAGGTTGCTTTATATAAATATGGGTTTTATCCCAAACTGCAAATCAGTGTTATAGTAAAATCCTGAGCTTATTTTCTCATCTCATTACCTGGTATTTCATTACGAGCAAACTGACCCGGCTTTAATATTAAATCTCCAAAATGGCCAACTAACAGGAATTTTGTTTGCTTTTTGGAGCATAGAAGAATGGATATGTGATTAGCAAGAAAGGGGCAATAAGGAAGAAAGGCTATTTATTGCATATTAATTATATTCAGGCTGGGCTACTTATACAAAAATGTCTATTGTGTACAATGTGAAAAAACTATTAATATGGTGCTAAGCCAACCCTTACAAGTGGTCACAAGGTAAAAGTGATTCAGTTCAGGAGCAAATCAACAACATCCTATGGAACAATAAGAAGTATCCAAATGCCCATTAATTTCAATTGGGCTTTAAACCAATTTAATGATAGAGAGTTCTCTAATGTAAGACCTCTTTAGCATTCAAGGGATTAAAAGGAACATTCAAATCCAAGAGGATTTTTAGTTGTCTCCTATGCTACAGCTAGTTGCCCCAAAAATCCTTTACTTTTAGTGGGAAATGGGAAATAAGTGCAATAATTTCATTCACTCCCGGAGGCAGCTGCTTCTCTTGCATAATAATAAATAAATAATTTGCAGTTCTAGCTATACTGACTTATTGCACTTAATAACTGGGTTGTGCAATTAAAATTTAATAACTCTGCATTTATATTTATACAATTCCCAAGCAGTGAGCAGGGGAGGAGAAAGTGGAACATTTTTTCCCTGTTTTGTGCCTCAGTCCTATTCTTAGCATTCCTCCAATAAAGACACTTCAGATGAGAAGATTTATGAAGTTTCTCCTGCAGTCCTACTGACCTCGGCTAAGACAGCTAACACTGAAAATACATTTCAGACATTCAGCACAGACCACAAGATACAGAATCAGTGGTACATTAGTACCAAGAGACACAGTCTACCAGAGACCACCTCACAACCAGTTCATACAGACCACCAAAGACAGAAACACTGCCAACTCACCACCATGCAACACAGGTTCCCAGAGACAAAAATTGTACCATCCCACCACCAGTTCACACAGTCCACCAGAGATAGAAGCAGTGTCACTTCAACACCAGACAAAAAAAAACAAAAAACACCAGAGACAGATACAGATCCACTTTACCATATTTCCACATAGGCCACCAGAGACAAAAACAATACTAGATAGCCCCCCTGCTATACAGTACACTAGAGACAGAACAAGTGCCACCTCGCAAACAGTTTATACAGACTGCCATAGATAGAAACGATGCAACATATGCAGATTTTTTTTTTTTTTGGGGGGGGGGGCTTGGCAAAACTGTAAGGTGACTCCAGTCTGCCCAGCCCCCATGCTTATGTGGAGGAGGCAAGTGTGTATGGGGGGAAGTGCCCTTCCCCCATCCAGATGCCCATGAGTGCAACCTCACCATTATTTCACGCAGACCAGCAAAGATAGATACAGCCCCATGTCACCACTTGCTTACACAGAGACCAAAACAGTTCCACCTCAGCACCATTTTTTAGAAAATGTGAATATTTCTGTTTTCTGCTGAAACACACAAACATGGTCACACAAATCATGAACACGCACATACATACATACTCATATAAATATATATGCGCACACTTAACTTGGTTAGAAGAGTAGCAATCCAGAATGGGACCTATTTAGAATGACATGGATGGTATGCAATGCTGTTCTTTTTTGCTGTTTCTGAAATCTTGTAAACATATATCTACCAATACTGCTGGTTAGGACAAACAGTTTACAAAACACCTTTCTCTTGTAAAGTGATTAATATTTCATAAAAAAGCAAAGTTCAAATGAAAACCAAACATTCAACATTGTTTTGCTCATCTATACTCACGGCCAAGTCCACACAGATAACCAGAAATAGTTTAAAGGGATAGTAATACTTCGTTTTATCTTTATTTTATTTTGTAGGCATTAAAAAAACATGGAGAACAATATAAGACATAGAGAGTCAAGAGATATTCACAGGCAAAGTTTCCCCTCCTGCCCTTTTACCTAGTGTAAGCAATCTCTTCTCAGATGTGGAATCTGGTTGTAAGACCAGACAGATAACAGCAGGGGACAATCTTCTTTCTATGAGAACAATGAAAGCCCTGCCATTCTTGACAAGTTTTTCAGGTTTTTCCCTTATCTTAATTGAAGATTGTCCCTCTCTGCAGCCTACCTGGGCACCGACCTTCTGCTCTGGCTGAACAGTGTTACATCAGTAAAAGGGGCGGGAGGGGGACACTTTGTCATTGAATTACTCTTGAACTAAAACTCTGACAGAATTGAAATAACACTCTCCAAAGTCCAAATACTATGATGATTAATTAGAGCTGCTTTTATTATGAAACATTACTATCCCTTTAATCTCACCACCATTTCACACAGTTTACCAGGCATTAAAATAGGGCTGCCTTGCCACCAATGGAAACAGACCGCCAGAGACAGAAACAGTGCCGCCTCCCCACCAATGCACAGAGACCAACAGAAATTGAAATAGTGCCCCTTTGCCGTCAATCCACTCAGATCACAAGAGACAGAAACATTTCCACTTCACAACCAGTCAACACAGACCACCAGAAACATAAGCAGTGCTACTTCAGCCTCAGTCCACCCGAATCATTCCCACTGATTTCAGTATTAATCTTACCTGGTATATAAGGTACATTTGTTTTGCTCTGGATTTGCTACAATTGCTTTGATACATAAGCCCCACTTTATCAGTTTCATCTTAAAATGAAAACTGTACATATAAGCACTGTATCATTTACATGAAAGAGTAAAGCTACAAATATGCATTTTGTGCAGGATGCATAATTGGGCATCCTAGTGTTTTCAGTTATAGGCCACATGATCAGAAAGCAATAAGTATGAGGGACCATATTTTTAATATGTAATGATGGCGAATTATAGCCTGTCATCTATTCAAACACATGGATTTATTTATTGATTGAGCAAGTGAGTGACAATACTGATATTTAACTTATGCAGCCTATGAGTGCTTCCTTACTTCTATAGACTATATATATATATATATATATATATATATATATATATATATATATATATATATATATAGTCTATGGAAGTAAGGAAGCACTCACACTTACTATTAGATGGCTGCCTGGGTGCTGATGTACAGGTGCAATTATCTTTTTCACATGTTATAACATAAACACACACAGGACTTCTTCAGCAGATTTGAAACAATTTTTTTTCTTTAATAGATCCAATAAAGAAAAAAAAATTGTTTCAAATCTGCTGAAGAAGTCCTGTGTGTGCTTATGTTATAGCATCTGAAGAAGTATATATATGTATATATATATATATATATATTTTTTTTTTTTTATATCTAATGCACTGGAAATATGAAGTAGTAGGTCAGTAAGACATAACCTAATCCTCTTTCCACCAGTTCTGTACAGTTCAAGAGTAGATGTATGTTAATACTGTCTAGGACTGGTGGACAGGGGATTAGGCTATGTCTTACTGACCCACTACTTCATATTTCCAGTGAATAAGATATAAATAAATATATATATATATATATATATATATATATATATATATATATACTAGTGTCCGGGTAATGTTAAGAGGCCGCGGCTCTACCTCACTGCTCCATGCGATGCAGTCTTGCATGGCCTCACTCACACGATGCAATCATGCACAGTAGAGACTGCCCGAACATGGGCAATCTCTACTGAGCATGACTGCATGGTGACAAACAGCCTAGCAAATTATTATATATATATATATATATATATATATATATATATATATATATATATATTAAAATAATTTTTTTTTTTTTTTTTTTAATCTCTGACCACACTCTGGGGTCAGGTGAGCCACATTTGGCCCATAGGCTGCATGTTAGATGGTCATAGAATAATATTTAATGTTAAAATTGCCTGTACTTGTTTCCATCTTTGCCTTTTTATACTTTTATGTATCTGACAGTGAACTCACTGTTTCTGTTTCCAGAGAACTTTCTGTCAGGGACTGCAAAAGCAGGGATCCAATATTGTACTATCCCTGCAGCAGAAAAGCCTCCCTCCATTACAGCATACAGAACACTTAGTACTGCAGGGACAGTGCAGCATTGTATTACTATCCCTGCCTTCACAATCCCTGGCAGCAAGCTCTCTGGAAAAAGAAAATCAGGGAGCTCACTGGCATGAACATAAAAAATATAAACAAATAGATGAAGTTAAAATAAAAAAAACAATAACAAGCATATGCTATTTGACTTTATCTATTATACATTTGCAGAACAAGTAGCAAGCAAAGGACCAAGTAATAAAATGGTGGTGTCCTGAGAAGGAAGCCTAAAAGTAAGTATATTAACCCTTTGAGCACCAGAGAGGTATGCTTTGTATACCTCGCTAGTACTCAAAGAGTTAAGAGGCTGAGGTCCTAGGAGAAAGCGGAGAAACCCAGTTGAATCATAGAGAACAAATGTGGTTTTGTATCACATCTCTGTTCATGTATCCCTCCTAGTTCTTATTTTTTATTTTGCTTGTGAACTGGACAGTTCTTTTCTTTATTTTCTCCTGGGATTGTTTCTTTTGGGGGATTCATATATACCATAATGGCATGCAGGCACTTTATATACATTACTGTATTACCTACATCTTGCACATGATGTATTTTTGTGTTTGAAACTGGATTTGTATGTGTGTATTTTAAATTGTTGGTTTGTGAATAAAACAATTACATATTTTGGGCTTATACTATTAAAGCACTATTGTGTAGTTTATTGGTGTGCAGCATCCTCTTTACTTTAGTAAAGATTTAGTGGTATCTAATGCTGGTCCTCCTGAGGCCTTAGAGCTGTGGAGGACTGCAACTTCCATCATTCCAAGAAGCCAGTGGCTGGCTGTAGATGATGGGAGTTGCAGCCTAAATCTGGAGGGCCTTTCTCTCTTTCTCTCGCTATCAGTATCAACATTTTGATTGTGTATACGTGTTTGTGTTTCTGTGTGTGTATATGTGTGTGCATGTATAGTGTTTGTGTGTATGTGTGAGTGAGAGAGAGAGAGAGATAAACTGCTCTCATCTGACTGGTGCTATGAGTGCTTCAATCACTTCAACAGGATTAAATAGACAATGGATTAACAGCACTTGATAACACAAAACATATCACGCAAATTAATTTCATTCCTTCCTATGTCTGTACTTAAGTTACTTGCATCAAAGCTGGCACTCATGGGTCTGAAAAGAGCTACACATTAATTGAACTTGTTATCAGAGTTTGCAGCTTCAATAAATTTGTTCTTTCTTTGAGAACCATGAGTGTCAGTCTTCTACCACTCTATTTAAGGCCTAGTTCATACTGTCTTTGTAAACACACTGTTTTCAGCGCCTCAAAAAACACATGAAACAAATTACATTCTATCCTAGGAGGCTGTTCAGGCAAACATTAATAGCAGTGCACTACACAGTCCAAAGCATCTTGCCAATGATTATGTGCGTTTCTACGTGAATGTACCATTAGATGTGTACAGTGGATTTCAATGGATATGTATTAGCATTGTACATTTTCACATTATTGTGTGTATTTGAAGCTGCATTTTGTTACCTATATTTCTGTTTGCCAGTCTACATAGGTAAAAATGGGCATGCAAGGGATTTAATTACATCTTTCATTTTATTTAGTTAAAGGATCAATATTTGAGTCAAGTAAGGATCTTAGCTTGTGCCACTATTTAATCTAAATGTGTGCTAATTACTGAGAGACAGTCACAAAGCTGTACATGCTAATGAATAGAGATGAAGAAGAGGCAAGAGATGCATGGAGGCGCTTAACATGGTAAGACATTCATTATAACGCTTTGCTGTCCTTACAAAGAAGAATCTATACTTTTATGAAAAGAAAACATTTGACCCAGTTATATCAAGAAGCAAATCAAAAAACATTGTAGCAATCATTAACCTCTTGGATGCTAAAGACTACCCCAACATGGTGCAAAGCAATGCATCAGAATCTTTTCTAGCATCCAAGGAGTTAAAAAAAGGAGGAAAAAGAGACAATAGATTTGGGTGAAGCAGAGAGAAAATTAATAGGAAGATATGAGTCATGTGAATATTACTTACCATCAGGAAGAATTTACACGTCTCACATTTCTACATGTCTTCCTCTGAAGTTATTTTCTCTTTCACCCATCTGTCCACTTTATAAAATCTTCTTCATCATAAAGCCAGTACTGTCTTTTTAACCCTCCCTTTTTTAGTGCATTCACTGTCTTTTTCCCTAAGTGCCCTTTTAGTTCCTTCTCGTGCTCTTTCAGCCACTCTTTTTATCCGTTCTATTTTTGTGCTTCCCACTCTCTGGCTCTGTGTAACAGTGGCTCTCTGCCTCTGATACAATATGCTGTGTATGACTGCTTCCTTGGGTTGGGTTGGAGGGAAGGGCTGAGTGATGAGTGTGAATTTTAATTTCCATGTTTATATGTCTGTGGTAGATTGCATCTCTAGTGATCAGTTTACAAGTTTACCTTTTTTTTCCTTTGTCTCTGTTTTTGTTTATCATCTTATGCTTTTTTATCAATATTCATGAGCAGCAGAGGAGACAATTGTACATTTATGAAGGACTACCACATTCTACTCATTTTTGTTTAAACTGGAATTGTTATCTGTCCAAGTTCTCAACTCTAGATCTTGATGGGATTTGAATGGATGTCAGTCAGCTTATGTAATTGAACTAGTAGTGACTAACAGGGAATGGCAGGTGGGTGGGGGAGCACTGTGGAATGTTAGTAGCTGGCATGCCAGCCAGTACTGTCTAATGTGCATACCTCTAAAATAAATACAGCTAAATAACTTATAAACTATTGATTTATATAATCACTGCCTACAATAAATATAGGTATTTTTTTCAAAATCGCATATATGTTACAATGTGACGGTTCCACTCCAAATGGAAAGTATCACCTTGGAATAAGGGTAACAAACTTTTTTGTTTTATGTATAAAGCCCTTACGCCTATGTGTGCCAAAGAACTATCAATGCTTTGTGTTTCAATGTGTTGGACACCTCTTCGGCAATCATACCAAACATGCTAGACATATCTCTAAAGCATCACTTCATAATTCATTGGGGAACTCTCTAGCATCCAAAGGGTTAGTAATGTCTAATGAGTAGTCTACAGTGCATAAAGATTTCAAAATTAGGCACAATATCATCTCTTTTAAGTTTGCGGGGGATGAAATTGCACCAGAAGAAGAGAAGCCATGTACAAGGTCAAGTAGAATGGACTTGTTTCAGGAAATCTTTATTAAAAGTTAACTATGTGGGTGGAACGTAGAGGCTATCTAGAAGATCTCTATGTTATGGCTGAAGAGGCTTTTGAAGACATTGGGTTGTTAAGAAGCCAATGAAGAAAAAAATTGTAGAGGAAACAGGATGAAGACATGGTACTGAAAGACAGTGAGGCCTTTTTGGGTAAGGTCATGATTAATTATAGTAAGAGATGAACATACAGACATTTGGTTTAACTGGCCAGAGCTTAAATATCGAAGTATAACATTTCATGACAGATAAGAACCAGCTGACCAATCTAATCTGTCAATTTCATTATCTATTTCTTGTTTCCTGTTTAATGATAACTATCATGAGGATAATGTCCTTACTGCACATCCGCTCCATGGGAATTTACCTGTTTATAAAGCCAGGGCTACACTGTGAGACTCGGTGGACTAGCAGTGGGGCAGAATAGGAGTGTGATAAAAGACTTCCAGTTCTCCCTCATTGGTCATAAAAGAGAAAGAGAACTGCAAGACTCTTAAGTCTCACAGTACAATCTTGTTGGGCTGTGCGTTCAGTACCATGGGCTCTAATAAATCTCTTCCAAGCCCAAAATTAAAGATCTATGGAGGCTGTGTTCACAACCCACAAGGTTTCTAGCTGAAAGCCATAAGCTGCATGGTTGCAATCCAACACATTTCCAGGCCAGGGAGTCAAATTTCTGTCCCCCAGTGCGTGACAGGAGCCATTTTAGTGCTGCACACTGCTTTTTACAAAGTCTGAAACTTACAAACTCAGTAAAACATGATAATTGTCCTTTAAGTACAGACATATATTTATTTAAATAGTTCTTAAATGTCCTTACTGTATTAGCCACTACCACTACTTCTGGGAGTCCATTATATCTGACAACCATTTTGTAAAACAGTGTCTTCCTTCTTTTAACCTTTGAGTGCCAGAGGAGTATGTAACGCATTGCAGAGCAATGCATTGCATAACTCTCTGGCACTCAAAGGGTTAACTCCTTATGGGCAAGAATATTGCACAATGAATTGTTTAAGGGGTTAACTTTGAAATATGTTCTCTTTTGCTAGTATTCATGTTTAAAAAAAAAAAATCCTTATCTGGAGAAATGAAGGCTGCGATGTGGCCAGAAAATGGAAGCAGCATGCAAAGATTTGTAAATAGAAGCACTTGTAAGAGAATAAAAATGAGCACATGAGAAAAATGTGTAAAGTATTTATTAATGCAAACCAATGCATTAAAAAATTCAGTAAGAAAGCATTTTTGAGAAAAAGAGGACTGTTGTAATCAAATAACAACATATGACCTGAAGTGGAAGGTGGGGAATAAAGAGAGAAATTGAGTGATACATTGTATACATGGAATAGCCCCACACACACCGCCGAGGAAGTGGTAAGGGCTAATACAGTAAAAGAGTCTAAGACTCTTTGGATACCTGAAAGACTGATTGTCAGTTAGTTCCTACCTGTTGTCAAATATTGTTTGTAACCTATTGAGTCTGATGCATGAAGACAAAGGGGATTTTTTCTGGTGCAAACTGCATCACAGGGGATAAATAAATATCCACATTGAATTCAATAGGCATATTAACCCCTTCAATGCTAGAGAGGTTTCTAATGTCTTGAAGAGCAAGGCATTGGAGACCTCTCTGGCATTCCATAGGTTAAAATCTCTATTTAATTCTATATGAATTTGGGGAATTTTTTTTATCACCTTCTTGGAGAGCCAAAGGAGAGTACAAAGAATTTCAATAGAATTTCATGCACATTCCTCTGGCACTCAAAGGGTCAATGTGAGGAAACTTATTAGGGGGAAGCAGTAAGAGGGTTAATGAGGCTCTCTAGAGCTCCCCCTCTCCTCCCCTTGGCTATTCTCTTAGCACATAAAGTGGCCTTTGTTTCTGACCCTGCTACGCTCGGATAGGGTCAATCTAGGCCCCGAGCCAAGTTGCTCTCCCTCTCACGACCTTTTCTTGTGTCCAAAACAACTCGTCAGCAGAAAAGAAATGTACACTGCTGTGTGTGTTGTGCCCTGGCACTGATAGAGTTAATGGCACAGGGGAGGCAAGTTTTTGGGAGTAAGTTTTAGAGATAGATTGGGCTCATCCAGAATGCAGTTTAACTTAGCTGCTGGAGAGATGTCTATGCCATAGCACTCTACATCATGGGTATAGGGATCATTAGACATTATGTACTCTTGGACATCAGAGCAGAATGTTGGATTATTTAGAGTAGTGATTCACAACCCTATCCTCAGTGACCACTAACAAGCCATCGGGCCATACCATGAAAAGTGGAAGAGGTCTGGGGCATATCATTTGCAGTTTCGCACTATAGGGGAGAACTACAAATTGCCATTGATTTAAATTGGGGTTTTAACCCTTGAGTGCAAGTGAGGAGACCTCTCTCAATGCGTTGGAGACCTCTCTAGATTTCAAAGGGTTAAAATCCCAATTTAAATCAATGGTAATTCTTGGAATTTTTAGTACTTCCCTATAGAGCTGATGGTTTGCTCCAGACCTCCTCGACTTTTCATTTGAAGATAAAGTCATATCTCTATGTTTCTCCTGCTTGAGTACAGGTGAGTTAAACAGTCATTTTAATAACATGTCATGTGTACAAGCAGGGATGCACTAATCCATTCCCATGCTATATTAGGCACTGGACTGATTTCTTAGTGCTTTGCCTGCCGAACACCATCTTACTGAGCTACTTACACCGAAAATGTACCTCTTCTTGGCTCTTGAGCCCAGGTGAGGACAGTGGGGAAGTGTATAAGCATATCAGGGAGTTAATCTCCTCCGTGACTTGTTTTTTGCTGTTTACTAAACAATGAATAAAAGGAAAGGTGTAAACTTGACTCCATTTCCTGTACATGCTATTGGGGAGGCATTCTGAGCTTGCTCACACTGAAGTCTTAAAGGGTTAGTAATGTCTTACATAAATAAAAAGTAATATTGTAGATAATCAAAAAAGAAATCCATTGATGCCTGCCTGATCTATCAAACCTTTATGGTTTGAAAGATATAACGTTTTAAAGTCCCCCTCTCCCTCCCTTCTCCCTGAAATCAGCCTCTAGCTGACAAAAGAAGATCCTGGTCCTGGGCCCGGCAGGCAGCTCTTCAGCAGAGCCGAGATAGCGCTATGTAGAGAGAAATACTTAATAGGAATGGTCTACAAAGTGTGCTTGCAAACCAGGCACACTTTATAGACTGTTCCAGTGAAGTATTTCTTTCTACATAGCGCTATCTTGGCTCTGCTGAAGAGCCACCTCGAGTCGGCCGACACAAATCTCCTGCTGTCAGCTTTACAGCTGACATCATGAGGGGAGAACTTTAAAACATTATATCTCTCACACCATAAAATTTTGAAAGATCAGACTGACATCGATGGATTTCTTTTTTGATTATCTACAATATTACTTTTAATTTATTTAAGACATTACTAACCTTTTAACATCAGTGAGTGTGTGCACTGGTATGTACTAAAGTGATCATACACTCTAGTGTATATATTGAAGTGCAACCACAGGATCTGGAGTCTAATGCCAAAAGAAAGTGAGCGTGTTGATTCATACATTCACCCCCTGACCTGTTAGTGGCCCCTGGGGATATGTTTAAGTACCACTCTACAGCAGAAGATGGCAATGTGAATATTCCTAGCTGCTATTGGCCTCATCTCCCATCATCCTTTGGATAGAGGAATGTTATTGGAATTGTAGTCCAGCAGAAGTTGGAGGGCCCATGTTACCTATCCCTGTTCTACACAATTGTAGCAGAGGGAGGGTTTATTATAAATTATGTGCAAGATATAACAGAGAGTAGGCCTGATTAGAAAAGTTCTGATAGTCTCTAGCGCAGGGTGACAATAGTCAGAAAAGTTCTCAAGGACTAGACAAAATGGATTTGTTAAGAAAAGCTCTATAATGTTCTAGAAAGCAGTGGCTTATTTTGGCAAAGTTCTATAAATCAGGGCTGTCCAAGTTCAGTCCTCAAGTGCCACCAACAGGCTAGGATTTAAGGACTTACCTGATTATATACAGGTGAGGTAATCAGTAGCTCATTCATATTGATTGACTTACTGTGCTTAATCCAAGAAATCCTTAAATCCTGGCCTGTTGGTAGCCCTTGAGGAATGAACCTGGAAAGCCCTGCTATAAGTCATAGGAATTAGTAGTTTACAAATGCTCTGCAAGACTCTAGTAATGAGTCAGTTTGTTTAGAAGTGCCCCAAAATATTAGGAAAATAGGACTTGTTTAGAAAAGCTTTGTAAGTCGGTAGCAGTGGTCAGGGTTGTGTAGAAAAGTTTTGTAAGACTCTAGAAGTGGAAGGTTTGTGTATAAAAGCTCTGCAAGGCTAGCAGTAAATGTAAGGCTCTAGCAGACAGCTGGTTTATATACAAAAGCTGTACAAAACTCTAGCATTGGGGTGTCCATGTTCAGTCCCCAAGAGCTACCAACAATCCAGGGATTAAGGATTTCCCAGTTTGAGCACAGATAGGCCAATCAAAATGAATGAGCCCTTGATTAACCCACCTGTGCTTCATCGGGGAAATCCTTAAATCCTGGCCTGTTAGTGGCCCTTGAGGATCGAACATGGCACCCCTACTGTATCAGCTCCAGCAGTGAGTGGATTTGCTGAGAAAAAAAATCTGCAGAACCAGCATATAGTGAGGGTGCACAGAAAATTTCTGCAAGACTCACAGTGAGTGGGTTTGTTAAGAAAATCTCTGTAAGACTCTACCAATGAGTAGGTTTGTGCAGAAAAGCTCTGAAATACTTTAGGAGTGGATATGTTTGTGTAGTAAAGGTCTGCAAGACTATAGCATAGGGTAGGTTTGTGCAGAAAAGCTCCACAAGACTCTAACAGTGAATACATTTGTCTAAAAAAGTTCAGCAAGAGTCTAACAGTGAGTGGTTTTCTGTAGACAAGCTCTGCATGATTCCAACAAAAAATGTGTTTGTGCAGAAAAGCTCTGCAAGAATGTAGCAGTCTATGTGTTTGTGCAGAAAAGCTCTGCAGGACTTTAGCAGAGGGTCGTTTATGTATTAAGGTTTTGCAAGCCTCTAGCAGATAGTGGGTTTGTGTAGAAAAGCTTTGTAAGACTCTAGCAGTGAGTGGGTTTGTGTGGAAAACCTTTATAAGACTCTAGAAGTGAGTGTAGTTTGTGTGGAAAAGCTGTCCAAGACTCTATCAGTGAGTGGGCCTGTGCAGAAAAGCTGTGTAAGTCAAGTAGATAGAAAAGCTCTGCATGACTATCAGTGATTTGTTTTGTGTAGAAAAGCTTCACATCACAATAGCAGTGAGTGGGTTTGTTAAGAAAAGCACTTAAAGATTCTAGTAGATAATGACTTTGTGTGGAGCACAGGACGCAGGCAGTGAGTGGGTTGCTAGTCTCAAACAGAAAGTGAGTTTGTGTAAAAAAAAAAGCAAAAAAAAAAAGCCATTTAACGCCTTAAGGACCAGCAGACCATGGGTACTTTTACACTTAAGAACCGAATAGAAGCTGGTACATGTGCATGATCAAAGAGATGATCCGATGTTGGAGCAGTCAGTTTTAGACTCCTCACATGATAACACTGCACCTGTAGGAGCGCTGTGATCAAAAAAGTAATGACATGCCAGGACCGTCACTGGACACTTAATGCACCAACGGTCCTGGAATATCACTGGTCCTTAAATGGTTAAGACCTTAGCTGAGAATGGGTTTGTTTAGAAAAGCTCTGTAAGAATGTAGCAGATAGAGAGTTTATTTAGATAATCTCAGCAATATTCTATCAGGGAATGGGTTTGTACAGAAAATCTCTACAAGACTCTAACAGAGAGTGAGCTTATAAAGAAGAGATCTAAATACTCTAACAGAGAGTGAGCTTGTAAAGGAAAGTTCTACATGACTCTAACAGAGAGTGAGCTTGTACAGAAAATATGTACATGACCCGAACAGAGAGTGAGCTTATAAAGAAGAGATCTAAATACTCTAACAGAGAGTGAGCTTGTACAGAAAATATGTACATGACCCGAACAGAGAGTGAGCTTGTAAAGGAAAGTTCTAGATGACTCTAACAGAGAGTGAGCTTGTAAAGGAAAGCTCTACATAACTCAAACAGAGAGTGAGCTTGTAAAGGAAAGTTCTATATGACTCTAACAGAGAGTGAGCTTGTAAAGGAAAGTTCTATATGAATCTAACAAAGTGAGCTTGTAAAGGAAAGCTCTACATAACTCAAACAGAGAGCGAGCTTGTGTAGAAAAGATTTAAATGACTTTGACAGAGTGTGAGCTTGTGTAGAAAAGATCTACATGACTAACAGAGAGTGAGTGTGTACAGAAAATATCTACATGACTCTAAAAGAGTAACGTTGTACAGAAAAGCTCTACATGACCCTAACAGAATGAGCTTGTACAGAAAAGATCTACATGACCCTAACAGAATGAGCTTGTACAGAAAAGATCTACATGACCCTAACAGAATGAGCTTGTACAGAAAAGATCTACATGACTAACAGAGAGAGCTTGTACAGAAAAGATCTACATGACTAACAGAGAGAGCTTGTACAGAAAAGATCTACATGACTAACAGAGAGAGCTTGTACAGAAAAGATCTACATGACTCTAAGGGCTAGATTTAAAGGCTCATGTTAAACCAGCCGCTAAGTGAAAAAGGCACATCGATCGCAAATAATAAATGAGTTACGGCAGATTCAATAGGTATTCTACAAGAATAGCTATCGAGCGTAGGCACAACCAAAACACGTAACACAAAACCCATTGTCGTTCATGTTAATGCACAACGTGCGGTCAAATCACCCGATAACATAGCTCAAAACAACTTGTAACATAACGGCTGCTGTTGTCTAACAACCCGGATTGATGCAACAACAAATTCAAACACACAGCAAATCCCAAAGCCCCAAAATATCCAAAAACTTCAAATACACCTATATATACCCAAAAATAACCATCAAGCACTGTCTGTTATCGAGTTCTTGAGAGCTAGATATCAGGACCCAGGAGCGGAGGATAGTGATCAGAGAGAGGGAGACAGGAGCGTTCATTGGAGGTAGAAGGAGATTTTGGAGTTTGGACAGAGGTGCACTAACTCTTCATATATTACACTTTTGCACATATTACATACACACATACAAACACAAACATTTACACATACATACACATAGTCTTTTTTTGTTTCCAACACCTTACTCATTTTGTTAATTTTATTTGACAGTGTGAATCTGTGAGTGAAAGTGTGTGACAGAGAGTGAGTGGATCGAGTGTGTCTGTGAGGGCCTGTAGGAGTGCCTGGGTGTGAGTGGGTGAGTGATGGCCTGGAGAGGAGGACAGGAGAGAGGGATGGGGAGAGTAGTGGAGGAGGAGTAAGGTCAGGAGGGTATCCCTGAGCAGAGCAGGGGTGGGAGAGGGAGATCTGCAGGGCGGAGGGGGACCCGGTCCACAAGAACAGGCACACAGAGGACAGGGACAGAACCTGCAGTGAGACGAGGGGTAGTTGCTGGGGAGCACCCCACACAGTCAGGGTCAGAGCAGGCAGGATACTCCGGTTCAGAATCCTCCTGTGCCGGAGCTGACGAGGGCAGGATCAGGGATCCGAAATACACTGAGGAAGAGAACACGGGTCTCGTGGAGGCTGTCCTGGAGAGAGAGTGTCCTCCACCCGACGGCGAAGGTCCCTGGCCTGTCAGTGAGGAGGAAGGCAGCCTGGAATCAGATATGCAGCCGGGTGAACGCGGTGGCTACATGAAGGCAGGACGTGGAGTCCGTGAAGAAGAGATGGGGCTACTGCAGGAGGGTGGTCAAGAACAAGATGTCTGACATGGTCAAGCAAGCCTGAGGCACCGGAGGTGGCCCACCTGTCCCCATCACCTTCTGCGGGTGGGAGGAGATGGTGCGGCATAATATGTCCCCGACCCTGATTGAGGGGGTCGTTGGAGGAGCTGACACTGGGGATGAGAGAAGCCTCCACACTACCGGTAAGTGCAACACTACATAACCACACACTACATCAACCAACACCAGCTGCACACACAGTCACACCTCAACACATGCCCATCATTCATCCATACAACTGCACCAACACAGCACCCTGAGGGTTAAAAACAGGACACAACACCAGGACAAATGTCAAGGTCCAACTTGGGACAAACCTGTCAAAGTCCTAGTTCAACCCTCCTGTCGCTGTGCCCATCACACACAATACACAAACCATGCTGTTCAAAATGTCATCTGTTAAACATCATCACAGTTCACACACAATGTCACCCATGTACCCACAGGGAAGTCAGCACCTAACCCCTTGAGTGCTAGAGGGATCATCAATGCATCAATCAACAATGCTTTGGCAACCCCCCTGGGACTCAAAGGGTTAACCAGACAACAAACAAGTCAATAGGCCAACAATCACATGCTACACAGGGGACATTCACTAAGCGGTGACAAAGAGATGGTGGAGAGAAATTAACCCTCACACACCCTCACTTCACCAATACCAGTGTTAGTCTATGGAAAATATGCAATAACAAGAATCAAGTTGATAGGGTCCTATTGTACAGACTCCATGGAAAACACTGGAAATGGGGAAGTAGATCACTGGAGAAGTCAGCATCATGTTCACTTCATCAGTTCAACATCACCGCTTACTGAATCACAAAAAGGGTGGATCAGGTCACACATCACATTGTCCCAGAGAATAACTGGTTGTATATGCAACACACAGGCTGCAAACAATTCCCCAGGATTAAAGGTGGATGAAGTAGGCCTTGGTGTTGTGGCTGCAATCATTTACTCTAACTTGAAATTACATATCTCACATCTGATTCCCACATGGATCCACAGGGGTGCTGATGCCACTGTTTGCAGGATACACATGGGAACCAAATATCAACTATTGTACCTTGGTCACCAACAGGCCATGACTGCTGGATATCTCGGATTGAGTACAATTGCCTCACACAGAAGGATGGATGGGCTCATACACAGAGAAAAACAGGCCTCAATCAAATATATCCCTCACTACTGGCTTGATTGTTGCCCTTTAGGATTCAATTGGAGCACACAACATGGACAGGATCTTGTCAAATTCATCAATCTGTGATTGCCAGAGTGGTATTCCATGCATCACAATGTAATGCATAGGATATCATCATGACAACCAGAGAGTCACCTGTCAAGTAATCCAAAACTGTTCATTGTACAGGATCAAATAAGAAGATAGGGTTGAATAACACTTGAATCCCACTGCAGATATATTCCCAAGAGATATGGACACAAACAAAAATGGTCAGATATGTACCTTTCAAATGTTTCAAAATATGTCCCAACACAATGTGAAGCCAGAGATCAGTTCACTGCATGTGATTGCCTTACTGGCCAGATATGCGCACCCATCAGAAATTAACTTACATTGCTAACATTCAAATACACATACATAGTATTTCCCACTCTACGTAGATGGGATATTCAAAGTATGTTCATATCCATCATATCAATCCAATGTATTTCTGAATGGGTGCACATATATAGCCAGTAAGGCAATCACACGTACCGAACTGCTCTCTGGCTTCACATCTTCGAATGATATATTTGTATCCATATGAAGGGTACATATCCACCTACATATCTGACCATTTCTCCATGTGTGTAACTGTAATGGGATAGCAATTGGTAATTTCATCATAATGTAATATTGTTGGCATCATAAAACGATGTGTCTCGATGTAAGTCCTATCCCTCCTACACTCATGGTTATACAGATATTGCTCTATGTGACAGATGGAGATATCTGCCATTTGACCACATGGAGGCTCTTCAGCAGAGCCAAATTTGCCACATTTCGAGATAAATACTTCTTTGGAATGGTCCACAGAGTGTGCTTGCAAACCATGCACACTCTGTAGACCATTCCAATTGAGTATTGTTCTCTAAATGGGGCGATTTTGGCTCTGCTGAAAAGCCCTCGTGTGGACAAATGACTGAAATTTACATCTGTCACATAGAGCAATATCTGAATAACCATGAGTGTAGGAGGGATAGGACTAACAGAGAACAACATCTGTTTTCACAATGCCTACAATATGACATCAAGGTGGACTTAACCTTTGCTATCCCCTTGAAGGGATAGCCATCCCTAAAATGCGTAAAGACAAATATATGTAGTGGGATTCACTCCCCGAGTAAAACAATGGTATTCCCACTGCTGAAAGGTGTGTTAATTCAAAAGGTATCACAGCTCAAAAATGGATATGTCAAGGGCAATATCCCAGCGGCCTGAAATTGTACAGTGGTGCTGTTATTACACTATCATGTGGACAGCTCTGGTACAGGGACCAGAAATCTACATGGGATGGTGTTGCAACAACCCCACTGTACTATTTCGGGCCACTGTGATATTGCACCTCAAAATGAAACCTTTACCCATAATAACTCAAACAACACCTTTCAGCAGTGGGAGTACCCTTGTTTACCCAGGGGGATTAACCAAACCACATATACTTTTCTTCACCAGATTTCAAAGTATTACTGTCTCCTCAAACCTATGGCTACGTTCACTAATCACAACATCTCATTTCTCTGGGCTTATAGCCCAGCAGGAGCCAGTGGAGGAGGCTACGTCACCACCCAGTGAGGAGTACACAGAGGAGGGGACCAGCCGGTGGTCACCATACCCAACATCCCCATCTCCTCCAACACAGGCTGCACCACCACCTTCTGCACTACCACAGGCTGCACTGCTCCAAGCTGCACCACCACAGGCTGCATCCCTCCAAGCTGCACCACCACAGGCTGCACCCCTCCAAGCTGCACCAACAGGAGGAGAGGTGGATGTATCCAGCCACCTCCACCAGCTACTACCCTTCAGCAGCAGCACCACGACCGCCAGGAGGCAATGGCTGCCACGGACAGTGGACAGCCCCCAATATGGGCCATATGCATCCCAGATCAACCCACCCTCCTGGATGGCTCCACAGCATGCCCCAAGTTATGATCCCAGGTGGGGACCCTTAGCCACTGGACTTCCCACACAAGGGCCTGATTGGGGAGCCCCAGCGCCCTCTACCCAGGGACAATTTTACACCTCCACCAGCACACACATCATTGAGCAGCTCAGAGTCACTTGATGTGGTGGCCATATGCCCATCATCTGCACCAGCCACTCCAACAGCTGTAACAGCAGCCACAGCACTTCCAGCAGAAGCAGAGGACACAGCACTCTCAGCAGCAGCAGAGGACACAGCACTCTCAGCAGCAGAGGACACAGCAGCACCAGGGTCACCGAGCACATCCACTTCCAGCACTGCATGCCTCACAGGGATGGAGGCAGAGTGTATGGCCCTGCAGAGAAGACTACTCAAGTTGAGCAGGAGCACAGATGTGAACATCACCAGGAGCCAGAGGGAATCCAGGAGGAACACAGGCAGATTGGAGACCAGAATCCAAGCCCTGGAGTCGGAGGTGGCCAGGGTGAATACACAACTCCACCAGCTCCAAACGGGGATCATGGACATATTCACACAGGTGCTGGTGGAGTTGCGAGAGATCAACCGCAGGGAGACCCTGAGGATGGAGAGGGAGAACCTGTGTTCCACGGAGGGGTCTACTGCACCTACCACCCCCTCCAGTGTTACCCATGAAGCCACACCTGGGGGCAGAGGGTGACCAGGGGATCAACAATTGCATCCACCTCTGGCACCCAGTCTAAGGCCCCCCTCAAAAAAAAAAAAGAAGAAATGAAAGGTCCAACCTGTTAACTGCCCCCTCAATAAAGAAACATTGTGCTTTTGATTCCTGTCTCATCTGCTGTGTCTTCAGTTATTGATTGGGTGGCAGGTTTGTCTCCAATGCATTGCCAAACAATGCAGTGAACACAACCTCTGCCTGGGTGAAATGTTTGTGGGATGCTACAACATGGGTTCACACACACACACACCGTTGTCCAAATTCACCTGGCAACCCATCCCTGTTGCCATATAACACAACAGTGTTACATGGCCATGATGTGTGTTAGATTTGTTTTGAACATACCCTTCATCACAACAACTGGTGCAACACTTAACATTCGTCTGCATCAATTGTTGTGTTTGAAGGGAAAAACCAAACAAACAGCTATGTGACTTAGCAGGGAAATAACAAGCAGGACAGATGGAACATGCTTCACTATTAACCTTGGATCAAACTCCTATTGTGCAGCTGACTTACTGGTGAACACAATGTACACCCTAGGATCCCAGTGTGTGTGTGCTACACATTGGGATCCAAGGGTGAGCATTGTGTTCTCCAGTAAGTCAGTTGCACAATAGGAGTTTGAATCACAGCTTAACTTACTGGATAACCCAATGATTTTCTTAAGATGTCAATGTGTAGCACACACACTAAAAACTTAGGCTGGGCATTGGGTTATGTACTAAGTTGTGTTGTTTAACTAAGGTTGTAACACACTTCACCAATGATAACACTTTTCCACTTTGTCTTGTTTTTTTGATGTAGCCCATGTACTGAGATATGTCAACCTACAGCAATCTCAGGACGTTGATTATATTGAGCAACACACAAACCATGGACATGACATCACTGTGGAAGTAATGATGTCCCCTGTATCACCTGCTATCACCACAACACCCATTAGTGTATCACTGCCATCATCCCATTGCATGAATACATCACAATGTTCACTCATGGTCAAGCAACCAGTGGACTCCTGTGATGTGGGTCATGCCTTCCTATGTATGAGGTATACTCTAGCCCTGAGTATGGTTCATAATAATTGAGAGATGTCAAATCCAATGTCAAATCCAACATATATTCATATATTCATACAGACAGACACATACTGAATAGTGATGGTACTCCTTTATTGTGTCTCAAACTACAGTAACACATACATGTGTTTTCTGGGTATATAGCCTATATGCATGAAACACTTGTATGAGCACACAAACGGTACATCTAAACTAAACAGGGATACTTTACTAACACTGGGGAACTGCTCATGTGTTGTCCACATGGTTTGTCTACTCTGTGATGAGCAGTCTTACAGTACAGGTCTGATACCTGGGTGGTAGTACACACATGAATTTGTGTCTATATGTGAATGTTCCAGTAGAGGTTGCTGTGAACATTAGGTCAAACATTGCATCACCAACACAATCACTGGAAACACCAAGGGGTGAGCTTCATGTAAGTGTTGTCCAGACTTCAGTCCAGTCACATGGAAACTCCTCTGTTCAAGGATGGATTGTGCTATGGATGCCTGTGGGACAAGAGGACAGGATTTGGAACATCACCGTCAAAGTGTTTGTCATGCAACAGCTACAACATCATGAGCCTCTTAATCTTTCTCGTTACATGGGGCTATACGAACCATTGCTGTGGAATGTGTTGTGTATTAGTGTATGAACCATCATGGGTGATAACTAAGGGGATGTTAACCATCTTTAGGGATATATGCCCCTGACATGGTTACACACATCAACAGATATGTCCTGATAGCTTCCTGACAATATATTTGGGCTGCCACTGTCAGAGACAGTCCAAATATGTTTGGATCATGGAGCTATCAGGACATATTTGTTGATGTGTGTATTTCTGTCTGGGGCACATATCACTGCACACACATACAGGTCAGCATGGTGTCCCTGGAGACGTGATCCACATATAAGGAGCTCTATGTTGTGTAACAATACAACTGTAGATCCATCCCTCTGCTGCTCTTTTCAGCTCTAGCAAACAACAAGTCCTATGTTCGCTCAAATGTCCCCTTAACCCCTGATGTGATAGAGTGTTATCTGATGCATTGCCTTGGATGAGACTCTCTCACTACAGGGGTACCACGGTTGCTATGCGTGTGATCCTAGCAAAACACTTTAGTTGGTGCCTGGGGAGACGTGGAATATGCTGAACGAGGTTAAAGGGTTGTACCTTGGTTTCCAGGGGGACATGCATGATATCCTTGAGCTAGCAGTATCAACATTGATGACAAGGTGTCAGATGTCATCGGAATCTCTAGGCCCAATCTGACTGGTCCATGGAATGGTTGATGGTGGTGGTCCATACTACTGCCAGTTTCAGGGCTGTGTCACTGATCCTGTGGGGTGAAACAGAAGATGTGTGTTGTGGTGGTTTGCATGCATGGATTGTGTGCATACATGATAATACTCACAGCTGAAGTGATCCCTGATCAATCTCTGTCTTGTCGGCATCCCCGTTTGGGTTTCCTCACACTGGACAATGTCCAGTGGGTCATCAGGTCTGGGTGGGGGCTGTACATCATCGATGAGTCTGGTGGCCAACGCCATATTATGGAGGATGGCACATGCCATGACAATGTCGCAGACCTTGCCTGGTGCATACAGCAATGCTCCCCCCGAGTGGTCCAGACTTCGGAATCAGGACTTGAGGAGGCCGAAGGTACACTCAATGGCATTGCGAGTTCTGGCATGAGCCTGGTTATATCTTTCCTGGGCATAAGTTTGGGGATTGGCGAGTGGGGTGAGGAGGAGCCATGGTTTGCATCCATAGCCAGCATCACCTGTGGGAAGTGAGTGACATGGTGAGACAAGGAGCACATGTTGTGTGAATGCTGTTTCATGAGGTGAACTTACTAGAATGTGTGTATGTGGTGTGATTTGGTATTGTTAACTCACCCAGAAGCCATCTGCCTGTATAGGTCCCATTTTTGAAATCTCTGTGCACAGATGAGTTTCTGAGTATATGGGAGTTGTGACAGCTTTCGGTATATTTTGCACAGGCATTCATGATGGACAGGTTGCTGTCACACACCATCTGCACATTCATGGAGTGGAAGTTTTTTTGGTCGATGAACACATGTCCCCAACATGCTGGTGCTTTGATGCTGACATGGGTGCAATCTATAGCATCCATGACCCTGGGCATGCCTCCCTTTTCGTAGAAGCCCTGCTTGAGATGTGTCCACTCCATGTCGGTGGTGGGGAAGTGTAAGTACCTACTAGCCTTGACTTTGAGGGCTGGCAAGACCTGGGCCAGCACCCAGAAGACTGTGGCCTGGAATATGCCAGATGCGTAACCTTCTGTCGACCTGAAGGCACCACTTGCCATGAAATGTATGGCACACAGGAGTTTTTGCAGGCCAGTTAGGGCATGGTTGTGGGTGCATATGGGATCCACCTGATCCTTGATGACCTTGTACAGGGCAATGATGCTGTGCGGCCTCAACCTGTAGCGATCAATGACCTCGTCATCGGTCATTACAAAGAGAGTGACCCTTGGGTGGTATACCCTGGGCCTTGTTGGTCGTCTATGCATCCTGGGCTGCTCCAGGGGTCCCTGTGGCAGCTGGGGAGCATCCTGTTGCTGCAGCTGTGCATCTGCAGGCAGGTGTCCTCCGGGTGGGGATGGGCTCCTGTGTGGCTCATGAGCGGAGCCTCCTCACTTGCAACAGGTGAGGGCTGTTGATCGGGTGTGCCTGGGGTTGCTGGTGTTCCCTAACTCTCTCCCTTGCACGCCTTCTCCGCAGTCTTTGCAACAATATGTAAGCCAACATACTGATTGTGCGCTCTCTCTCTCTATCTCTCTCTCTATCTCTCTCTGCCTCTCTCTCTATCTCTCTCTCTCTCTCTCTATCTCTCTCTCCTGAGTGGAAAACAAGCCACAAGTGGGTGTGGTGTGCTGTCCGTTTAAGTAGGTGGCGGGGCGTTGTGTAGGTGTGGTGATGAGGTGAGTGCTGACAAATGGGAAGGTGTTTGTTGTCCAGGTAAGTGTTTGCAGGTGTGTCTATGTTTACAAGTGTGCTGTGTTGTGGTTGCTGTGTCTCTGTCAGTTGTGGGTGTGGAGCTGTGGGGTGCAGGTTGTGTCTGGATCGTCTGGTGATGTTGCACAGGTGAGCTTGTTTTGTGTTGGCAGGTGTCCGTGTTGTGTGCTAACCCCCATTGTTCCGTGGCATATTGTGTTGGTGTTTTTTTTGTTTGGCCATGTCTATGTGGTGTTACTTGGTTGTTGTGTTGTGTGTGCCAGTGACCTGTGGTGTGTGGGCATGTTTTTTGTGTTATTTTGGCATTGCTTGGGTTAATTTTCCCATTTGTATTCTTGTGCAGGTAGCAGTTCGTCTGTTTTACCATGTATGGTTTTTTTTTTTGTTTTTTTTTCCGTTAGGTGTCTTACGCCTAACAAAACTGGGTCTTAACTCTTGGCCGTTGCATGTATCTTTTTCACTGCCGTTAGCAGTCCCACACTCCTTTGAATTGCTCTGGGGAATTTTGTTCTATGGGTCCCAATGCATGTAAATGTATCGGACTTTATGACTTCTGCTCTGCCATTAGCTGAACATAACACGGACCTTTGAATGGCTTACTGCACCATAACACACCCGTTAGTCCTTTTTTTCGGCTAACGGCTGCATTTAAATCGAGCCCTAAAAGAGTAATCTTGTACAGAAAAGATCTACATGACCCAAACAGAGTGGTCTTGTATAGAAAACATCTACATGACCCAGAGTGAGCTTGTACAGAAAAAAATCTACATGACTCTAGCAGTGAGTTTGTACCCCCTTGAATGTTAGAGGGGTCTCTGATGCATTGCAAAAACTCACTAACAATCAAGGGGATAAAAGCCCAATTTAATTTAACAGGGAGTTTTACTTGTCCCCTGTGGTGTAGTTGGTTTACTCCAGAATGACTCCAGTTTTCTTTTTTAAATATAGGCCATGTTTTTGTATGACACATTCTGGGCAATGTTATTATTATTATCAGTTACCAGTGTTCTCTGTGACTCACAGGTGCAGCTGCCTTTAATGATCTGTAATAACAGGTTTCACTAAGTCCCACCCCACCTGCTGTTCTCTGGTGCTTCCAAATAAGCAGCTCACCACCAGCCTTGCCATGTGTCTTACACCGTAGTCTTGAGATTCATGATTCTGCTACATCAGTGGTTCCCAACACGTGTTACAACACAGTTATGTGTTGTGGCATCAAACTAAATGTTTGACGCCCATATGTGTCCAACAATTTCGATTTTTCAGCTACATGTGTCATGAGTTAAAGGAGAACACCTTCTAATTTCTACGACTGGAAAATCCTAATAATTCCTATGAATTTTGCCCTTGTGCCTTTTTCTAGAGGTATCACCTTCATTAAGCCCTGTATATTATGTACATGGAGGCAGACATGATCGTTCATAAGCCAATATAACCCCTTAAGAACCAGAGAGTTGTGCAATGAATTGTGAAACAAGGAGTTGTACACCCCTCTGGTCCTTAAAGGTTTAAGATCCTGTGGTCGCGCTAGAAACTGCCATGTCTGCAGAACTAATTAAAGATCTCTTGAACCAAGGAACAAGGGAAAAAAAATCACGAGGGTCATTAGGATTTTCTGCTATAGTAAGTTGAGGGATCATTTCTAGGTTGCCTTAATTCTACATGGAAAAATGTTATGTAACAATTTTACCACTTGAGGGCCAGAGAGATGTACAGTGGTACTGAAAAAAGTACTGTGGCCCCTACACAAACTGTGTTGTGAGGGCACCAAAGCCATAAACCAGGTCGTACTGAGGCACAAAGGTGCCACTTATAGTCCAAGATTCAAGTATACGCAGTCTGCCACCCTCACTTTGTTCTACTGGTAGTCAAAGGAATACACGTACATTGTCTGATATCCCAGCCTGAAAATAAATTAGAGAAAAAAAGTCCACTACTGATTGCCACGTATTTTTCAAAACTCTAGAAATTATTGTGGAACTCACCGAGAATCGAAGGCTGACACCATTTCGGAGTTACTCCCCACAGCCTTGGCCACTGGCTCTGGAAAACTTGACGACACAGGAAGGGAGTGCTTCAACGGACCAGCTATTCCCAAACAGCCAACTTGAAGATGATACAACACTTGAAGACGAAGATAGTAGTTAATGCACGAACCTTCAAACACTTTTCATGCTAGTTGCACTTTGCACAGGTAATTACAGAGCCAGGGTGTAGCTACAAGGTGTGCAGAACGTGAAATTGCAATAAAACCTGGCATCTAAAAGAGATAATAGGTTCTAGTTATGCACCTGGGAGAATATTTTTGTGTTAGGGGAATGTTTGTACCAGGACCATCCAATGACTAGTTACACTGCTTCACAGAGACACACGTGCACTGCTTGACACCTAAGCCTTGTACCACTGTCTACTGGTAGTCACAGAGCCACACATAAACACTACCTGATTCACAAGCCTTGTTTCAGAGTCCACTGGTAGTCACAGAGCCAAACAGTTATACTGTCTAATACCCAGTTGTGTTCCACTTTAGGCACAGAGCCATACAGCCATAAAATGTCTAACATCCTAGCCTTGTACAATTGTCCCACTAGTAGTCAGACTCCCAGAGCCAGACACACACTCTCTGACACAATGGTACTCAAAGACCCACATATACTCTGCCTGGTATTCCAGCCTTGTTCCACTGGCTGATTGATGCGCTAGCCTTTTTCCACTGTCCCACCGGTAATCAAAGATCCATACATATGCTGTCAAACACACACTAACATTATTCCAGAGTCCATTGGTAGTCTCAAAACTACATATACACTGCCCGACTCCCCATCCTTGCTCCACCGTCCACTGGAAGTCATGGGACCACACATTCACAGTCTGACGCGTGAGCCTTGTTGCACTGGTAGTCAAAGATCTGCACATTCACAGTGTGACACACCAGACTTTTTCCATAGGTATTCACAGATCTAGAAATACATTGGTTGATACCCCTTTACATTTATTTTTGTAGGTAGTGGAGCGCACTGCAGTTGAGCAATCCTGTTCAGCATGAAGCCATCCACAGGCTCTGCTCTCAACTTGGTACCTCAAGGTTGCACTGAGTTGACCTCAGTGTAACCTGGATGTATTGGATAATAAAGCATAATATGGAATAGCTTCATGCTGATATAACTGAGGACAGTTATACTGTGGTTTGCTCCACTACCTACAGAAACTAAATAAAAAGGACATACACTATGAGGGGCCAGTCCAGTTATCAGGGGGCCACTTCTGACACAGGGGTCCCACTCTGCTGTACACTCACAAGACAATTTGACAGAACTTGCTTACATATTTCATACAACATGAACATATTTTGTTTCCGTACACTAGATTCTGAATGGCGTATCCCACTGAAGACACTGGCTTCTTGAGGTTAATCCTACACAGAACATACACATGACCCAGAGGGATATTCCACAACAGCAGGGTAATTTCAACAATAAGGCAAAGTGGGCAAAAGGTGAAAACCCGGCTCCCAGTTTGGAGTCCTATGGATCTTCCTCTCCTTGATGATCTGGGGCACACAACATAGTCTGCTTATTGGGCCATTGGCAGAGGAGTAATTCTGGTACAAGACAACCTCCCACGGGGAACAAATTATAATTCCCTAAATTACCATTCAATTAAATGCATCTTTCAGCCCCTTGGATGATAGAGAGGACATCTCTAGCATTCAGAGGCGTAACTAGAAGCCTCCGGGCCCTGGTGTAATAAATGCCATGGGTCCCCCCACCACATTGGCCCCCCTCAACCACATTGACCCCCTCCACAATGCCCCTATCTCTTACCTCCCTGGAGCTCCCGCGTGGTCCTCTTAGTAATGCAGAGCACTGGGAGATGATGTCATCTCCCAGTGCTCTGCATTACTAGAGCGCCGGAGGGAGATTGAGGGCGCCAGGCAGAGGCGTCGCAGGGAGCGGCCAGGTCCCTGGAGTGACGGGCCTGGTTGCAGATGCGACCCCTGCGACCCCTATAGTTAAGCCACTGACCAATCCTAAAAGTGCATCAACATCATTTACATAATGTATAAATACATGACACTCTCATTGTCAATCAAACTGGTTTTGGATCTTTCACCAGTGTATCAGGGTTTGCAGGGTTAAATTCTCAGCCTCCACCTGCTTATGCTATAAGCATCTTTATGCCAAAAATGTTATAAAGAAATTCTGTATTAGTGTAAAAATTGCAAAAGGGAATGTATATATAAATGTATATATGTACATATGTAGAAAGAAGTAGCTACAAAAATAAAATATCTACTTAATATTGAAAATATATATATTTAAATTTAAAGATAAAAGGTAATATAACAGCTAATTTCCATCTGTATCGTGTTGTCTCACCCGTCACTTTTTTCAAGAACAATTTAGCAAACTTTCATCTCATTCCTTTTCATATTATTTATACTTTTCTAGATAAAAGAGTGGTGCAATCCACTGGCATTTTCAAATACACTCCTATCCTTAAAGAAGCAGTAAACTTTTTTATGAAAATGTGTATGTTATAGAGCTTTATTTCTGGGCTTTTTTACTGTGCATTTACTTCCTGATAGTTCTGACAGGAAGTGACAGGCAGTTTCTATCACATTCTATGGAGAACTTTAAGTCACTGACTTTCTTCTCCATTATAATGTCACAAGAGAACTAATTGGAATTTGATCACTAGAGGGTACTTCTAGTGTAAATAAGCATGGGTTTAAACAGAAATAACTGGGAATATGCATCTGTCAGTGAGAGCACCATAATGTTACTCAACAGGAAATGCCCTACAATATATGTTTTTCCATAAAAAAAAGTTTACTACTCCTTTAATAAAGATTTTTCCAGTATTAAACCCCCAAGTGAAGGGGAGATACACAGCGTGCCACAAAAGTAGTGGACCACATGCCCCCTGACACTGGAGGGCCAGTGGGACAATATTAGTTAAATGTATTAACCCCTTAAGGACCGGCCACGCACGCACGCGGCAGTCACTTAAGGACCACAGAGCATTTTTTTTTTTTTTAAAGAATCCGATTCCGGACTCCCCAAACAGCGTGCAGCCGCGCGGGGAGCCCGGAAATCCATGACGGTCCAGGACCATCATGGGTCCTTAAGGGTATAACAACCCAATACGGTCCAGGATCGTCATGGGTCCTTAAGGGATTAAAAATATTAATTAAATGCATTAAACATTGATTAAGATAAGCAATAAATGTACACAAATACTAAATCTGCCTTTTTACACATCACTAAGAAGTCAACCCTATATCTCATAACAAATAGAGAGACTGGTGCTAAGAATGCAGAATGAAATCCATCAATTAGCTCTAAATACGTTTTTATTCCTGATAGAACCTCTCTCAGATTTAACCACCGGGGTGCTCAGGGGATACACTGTCAACCACAAAAAACATTGAACTGCATATTATATCAATGAATGCATTAAGCATTAAGTATATACACATTAATACTTAATCTTGTCATTTTACACACGTCTCAAAAGATCAGTCCCACATATAATAACAAATAAAGAGACCAGTGTTTACAATACTGAGTCCATCAATTAAACAGATACATTCTTATTATATCTGCATATGGAGCCTGTTAAAACCTGAAGTTTGCAGGTTTGAATCCCAAACAGAAGGGGCTCAAAACCACTCCAATAGTGTAATAGTGATACTCATAGAATAGGACTGATACTCACAAATGAAAGAATTCCCAGCTGATCTCAATAACAACTGGTTCAGCAAGCAGGGCTATACATATATCCCCCTGTTACGGACAAACTTCTCTCTGGATCACTAAACTCTTGAATAGAGAGTATGCTGGAACCCGTTTGATATAGCAAATACATTTATTAAAATAAACTGATGAATTAAAACAAATTAAAATGTGACCTGAAATATTAGAGCCCAAATGCTGAACTCGTTTTGAAAGTAGAAAACTTCTTTATCAGCAGCAAAAAAAGATTTTTCAGAGCAATAAAACAACCTTTATATCCAATGTCACAATTAAAATATAAAATAACAATCATCCGCGCGGAGAAAGAAGTTTTCTACTTCGAAACGCGTTCAGCATTTCTGTTTTTTGCTTTGTTTCTTCTGGCAGAGATTTTTTTGGAGATCCCTGATCCTTGTTGGGTGCAGCATCCAGGACCAACTGTTGGAGTGACTGAGTGGGGGGGCAGTCATGATTCCTCCATTTGCCTGGCTGACCACTATCAAGTGGTCTTATCAATTGTGAGTGCGGTGTATTAAAGGTGGTGGTGTTTACTACCCTGGTAATATTACACTAGGAGCACCCCTCTTTGTTTCTTCTATCAACAGGTTTGAATCCTGGCAGGGTCAACTCAGCCCTTCATCCTTCCGAGGTCAATAAATGAGTACCAATTGATTGAGTAATAATAACATCCATTATTTCAGCTGTCGATATGGTTAATTCCGAGAGCGTGCTCTGAAAGCACTTTGAGTCCCACTGGGAGAAAGGTGCTATATAAATACTAGTTATTATACTAGTTATTATATACATATATAACTCGAAATAAGGAAAGTGGACCACACGGATCTCTATACTCAAGAGCCAGGGAAGCCAACAGTCCTCCACAATAAGTGCTCTTCCACAAACACCCAGACACCTGGAGGGTCATTCAAACGGCAATAAATAATATGTACAGGCAGAACAAGAGTACATCCTATACAATAGTAACATAGTAACATAGTAACATAGTAGATAAGGCTGAAAAAAGACATGCGTCCATCTAGTCCAGCCCATGCCAATAACACCCCTGTTGATCCAGAGGAAGGCAACAAAAAAGCCCTTTGGAGCAATTTCCAGTGTAGGTGTGTACGTGTGTGTGTCAAATAGTTCCCCGGCTCAATATCCTATTTGCTTTGAAGCCATCTGTCATAACTGTCAATATTGTTCTGTGCTAGATAGGCATCCATTGCTTTTTTGAATGCAGTTACATTATCTGCAAGCACAACATCCCGAGGCAAAGAATTCCATAGCCTTACCGCCCTTACTGTAAAGAATCCCTGCCTGTGTTTTAGTCGAAAGCGCCTTTCCTCAAGTCTTAATGGATGACCTCTTGTTCTTAGCTCATCTCTTCGCTAAGGTATGTTTGTCAGAAGCCGTCATGTGCAGTACAGACGGCTGCCCGTGCTGCAGTCACGCACACTACAATCTGCCTGCACCATGGCTGATAACGGAGTGGGGCTCCGAATTCAGACTGTAGTCAGACCGTGGTCTGAATTCAGAGTGCCCCACTCCGTATCAGCCATGGCACGGGCAGTCTCTACTGTGCATGACTGCACGGCGGCCGTTGCTGGTTTGAACCGTGACCCGTGTACACGGGCTCTTCAACTAGTATATTATATAGGGACACTACTAGTGAGATGTTCAAAAAGTGGTGGTAACTGAGAACTTACAGACCATGGTGTAAGAACTTTTTAATTATGATTACAGACAATTTCAGACGTCAACATAATTTTTTGCATTCAATTCCACCATCTTCATCATAGAGAAAAAGCTGTCTTAAAAGTTGGTGCGGTTTAACATATTGTCGTTTTGTAAAGTATTTTCAAATAATATATTCTTTTAACTGTCATTTTTTGTCTGATAAACATAATTTTTTTTGGACAAAATTAAAATGGTCTAAACTTGGTGAAGGCAAATGAAAGTACTGAGTGAGAAGCAGTAGTACAGTTTTAACTGGTTAAAAAAAAGCCTATGTTTGAAATTTTTCATTTCAAAGACATAATCAAAGACATTTTTAACATCAGAATTTTTACAGTGGAACTTTCAGATCTTACTTATTCGCCATGCATTCATTAAACGCATGGTGACTAGCTTGGAAATAAATGTCTTAACTTTAAAAAATAGCAGAGTGTAAAGTAATCTTTCATGTTTGGAGACCAGAACCCAGGCTACAGCGCAGACATCTTGTCTGTGCTCTGTGCTGTCAGTCCTGGTCTCCATTGAGTAGCACCATATGGTTACCGGAAGGGACTGACATCGCAGGCACGCGGACCACACTAACCTGCCTGTAGTCCCCAAATGGGAAGGATTACTTTAAACTCTGCTATTTTTTAAAGGTAAGATATCTATTTCCAAGCTAGTCGCCATGCGTTTAATGAATGCATGGCGACTTAGTATGATCTGAAAGTTCCACTTTAAGGGCAATGTTCATCAATATATTTTTACAGTCATTTTTAAGACTTCATAACATATTTTCAAATGAGACAAATTTACTTCTGAAAATATTTTCCTTCTTTTACCACCAACTCATGATCTGACAACTTTTTCATTATGATGACGTTTTGAACATCTCGTCCTATATATCCTTTTACTATACTAGTGAATCGTACATAATGTAAAGATCAAAGGAACCACTATAGTGGTGTAATCTACACTCCGTTATAATCAATGTAACCAATATACTTACTAAAAATGTAGCTTAAATTACCATAAAAAGTAACATTCTATAAATTTATATTATTTTATTATTTTAATTAAAACTGGCTATAAGTGACCGAAACCAGGAGAATTAGTAGGAAAAGAAAAAAGATTTTCGATTGAGGGAACCACCAACTGTTTAAATATGTTAATTTACTGAAATGTGTCAGTTTAATAAAGGTAAACTATATATATATGATAAAATTGCCCTACATAAACATATTCAGTGCATATGTAACTTACATTTCTTTCTTTATTATATTGATATTGATTGTGCGAAGTGAAATTTCATATGAATAAATTATGAGTGATAAGTATTTATTACTATAAATTGTTTATTTTATGTGTTTAATCCTCAACAACATAAAATAATCAAATCAAATAAATTTAATTCCTATAAATTATATTTTGTCTTATTTAGGTTAATATTTTTATTTGTAGACATCCATTTAACATTATAACTAAACAATTAAATTCTGCAATTATAAATATATTAGAAAAAGTTAAGTTAAATATTCTAGATGAAATATGCCCATTTATGATAATTGTTTTTATTGTTCAGAACATTTTACAGGATTTTATTTATTATTAAAAGATAAACCGTAAAAATGAAATAATTTTTTATAACAAAAAATACATATGATTATTTTTTTTTTTTTATATTTAGGCACGTCCAAAGATTCATTTATACCAAAAGGTATTAAGGTGCCTAATTTGAAAATCCAACAGTTCTCACAATTCATTAACCTTTGTAGCCAATTGTAATGTCAAGAAAGCAAAATATGCTCTAATGGAACTATAGTTAAAACATATGGATCTTTAGTGTGTATATTTGTGCAGTGTCTAGAGACATTTGCAACATACAACCATTTTGAACATTTTACCTATACTGTCCGAAACAAGTACAGAGTTTAGTGTGGTTCTACCAATGTATTGCAGCCCACAATAACAATTAATTTGATCAATTACAAATGAAGTTTCACAGTTCATAAAATGATTCATTCTGAATGTTTCACCTGTTGTGTTAGATGAAAATGTCTTTGATTTATGAGATTTACATTAACATGTCATATATCTGTCATGTCTGCATTTGTATGACCCCTTAGGCCAACCACGTAATTTCCTACGTGGTCACCATTTTTTTGTCTTTTTTGTCCCTGTGAAGTTAGTTAACTCCAGAATTGGTCAAGGATGAAAACTCAGCACTGTGTGAAGATTTGTGTAAAAACTCTGCATGGGGATATACTAATTTATTTTTAGTTTAAATGGTATTTCTCTGGGGAAAACTACAAATGAAAAGGATTTGGGAGTAATGGTAAACAATAGACTTAGCAGTAGCATGCAGTGCCAACTGGCAGCTGAAAAGGCCAATAAGATATTGGCATGTATTAAAAGGGGTATTGACTCAAGGGAGGAAGATATTATTATGCCTCTTTACAGGTCCATGGTAAGACCCCACCTAGAATATGCTGTTCAATTCTGGGTGCCCTTTCTGAAAAACTAGAAAGAGTGCAAAGGAGGGCTACAAAACTAGTAAGGGGAATGGAAAGTTTTAGTTATAAATAAAGGCTATAAAAGTTAAACTTGTACACAGTAGAGAAAAGGCGTTTTAGAGGGGATATGATAACACTATATAAATATGTTCAGGGCCCATACAAAGGGCTCTCCAAAGACCTGTTCATTAACAGAAGAGTACACAGGACAAGGGGCCACCCTCTTAGACTTGAGGAAAGGAGATTTAATCTACAACAGTGGAAGGGTTTCTTTACAGTAAGGACAATAAAGGTATGGAATTCACTGCCTGAGGAGGTGGTGCTATCGAATACTGGATACTTATTTAAAAGAGCATAACATAGAGGGCTATGTACTTTAGTATTGGGATGAATATTTAGTTGGGGCTTGTTAATCCAGGGAGAAATCTGATTGCCATTTGGAATCAAGAAGGAATTTTTTTTTTCCGCCATTCAAGGCAGAATTTTAAATTGCTAATTGAGGGGGTTTTTTTGCCTTCTTTTGTATCAACGATGGTAAACAGGAATAGGAAAAGGTTGAACTAGATGGACGCAAGTCTTTTTTCAACCTAAATTACTATGTTATTATGTTATTAAAATAAGACCTGGAATCGATTTGCTGTTTCTGCATCTGCCTATTTCCCTATTAAATAGAATATGAAGTTTAATGTGGGGAAGTGTGAAGTCATGCATTTGGGAGGAAATAATCACAAGGCTACTTATGAACTTAATGGAATCATTTTAGGGGGCTCATTGCTAGAGAACGACCTGGGCATCCTTGTCAACTACAAACTTGGAAACAGTGACCAATGTCAAACAGCAGTAGCAAAGGCAAACAAAATACTGTCTTGCATAAAAATGATTATTGATGTAATAGTGGATAACATTATTTTGCCATTGTACAAATCATTGGTAAGACCTCACCTTGAGTATGCTGTGCAGTTTTGGGCACCAGTTCTGAAAAAGGATATACTAGAACTAGAGAGGGTACAGCAAAGAGCAACAAAATGAATTAAGAGAATGGAGGACTAGGCATATGAGGAATGACTAAACAAACTTGGTTTATTTACTCTAGAGAAAAGATGACTAAAAGGAGACCTTATCACATTGTACAAGTATATGAGAGGTCAATGCAAGGATCTCTGCAGTGAGCTATTCATTCCAAGGCCTGGTCAGGTGACCAGGGGACACCCCTTAAGATTAGAGGAAAGGAGGTTTAGACTTCAGCAGATGAAGGGGTGTTTTACAGTAAGGTCTGTTAAATTGTGGAATTTCTTGCCCAAGGAAGTGGTTATGGCAGATACAATGGATACATTTAAGAGAAGATTAGATACATTTCTTTCAAAAGGGAACATACAGAGTTATACTTTTTATTAGTAGGCAGATCAGGAATGTCTGATAAAGACTAACTTATTTGGTAGCAGGAAAGCTATAAAATTCTCAGTCACTGGGGTATGAGGAGAAGGTTGAACTTGTTGGACTTGTGTCTTTAGTCAACCTAATTTACTATGTTACTATGCAAATAGCTTACACCAAGAGAATGGCAGTGGTGCAATGTGTCTGAGATAACAAGGCACAGAGGAAGCTGCATACCTCCAAAGTGTACCTTTTTAGGAGGAACAGTTCCTTTTTGAGATAAAAATCCTTCTGTGCTTCGTGTATATAAGTGTATCACATTGCTCCACAGCAATAAGACTCACAATCATGTCTGTTTAAACATCAGTATATATATTTATAAATTAGTTTGGGTAAATCATATACTTTGGTCTTGCTCTAAACCTTTTACTCAGTGACATAAAGGGCTGTCAACATGATTGAAGTAACCTAGACATTCTTGGAAATGCCCCGCCCACTAGTTACACTCTCAACAATACCACCTAAAACAAATGTGTCCCTCACTGGCCATTTGACATATAAGGAGTTATGAAGTCTACTCAGTTTCCCTTTGCAGTTAGAAGCCACAATGTAGGGCTTGTTGGAATTCAGGTCATAGCACTGCAGAGTGCGCATCACTGTGCACTAAAGTGATCATACTCTCTAGTAGTAGGAGGGCAATTTGATGCCCTCCAGCTGTTGTCGGACTACAACTTCCATAATTTCCTGCCTACAACGGCTGGAGAGGGATGATGGAAGCTATAGTTTGGCAACCACTGGAGGACCTCACATTGACCACCTCTGTTCTAGTGCATACCTGTAAGTGCAGAGGAGACTAAAGATGCAAATTATCTGAATTGGCTGATTCATACATTTTCTGCCAAACTACCGTAGGTGTAAGTGCTTAGCATTATGTGAATCTAAGGCTGAGCATTCAGCATTTTATAAAGTACATTTTTGTAAATTGAACATTGTGCTGAACCAATATTAGCCTGAGTTCTGACTTTTAGTAAACAGATTTAGTTATTATTTAATTCTTTAATTTACAGAGAGGTCACCAATGCATTACTCCACAATGTATTGGAGACCGTTGTAGAATACAAGAGGTTAAGAGTGCCAACTAATTCATACTTTACCCAAGACCCAGCAGAGGCATAAAGGGTTGGTAATGTCTGATTTTCACACACTTTATTATTGGTAATAATGCAAGTCCCATCTCTCAAACATTTATAGTCTGAGAGATATTCGATGATAAAGTTCCCCCTGTCTCCCCTTTCACAGAAGTCAGCCTCTAGCTAACAGAAGGAGATCCTGGTCCAGGGACCAGGCACACTTTTGTAGACCGTTACAACAAAGTATTTATTTTTAGATATCGCTATTTCGGCTCTGCTGAAGAGCCAGCGTCGGGTCACACAACTCAGATATCCTTCTGTCAGCTAGACAGCTGACGTCTGTGAAAGGGGAGGGAGGGGGGACTTTATTATCATATACAGCTCTCAAACTATAAATGTTTTAGAGATGGGACTTGCATCAGTTAATTTATTTTTTTAATAGCTATAGTATTAAAGTTTGTGAAAATCAGACATTACTAACCGTTTAAAACTGCATGATACAGTTGTATGTTATACATGAAAATAAGCTCAATCATTTATAAATAAGCTGGTGGTATGGATGAATGATCATATTGTATAGTGGTGGGCAGAGAACAGAGATCCATAGACACTGTTCTTTGATAATCTAAATCCTAAGGGCGGAATGCATGAAAGGTTCACAGTCACACAAATCACATTAGCAGATGCACTGATTGGCCACTGAGATTGTGCTGGTTAATATGCATTAATTTACTGTGCTTCCTGTGCACACATTTTAAATCGCATTTATATTTTTTAATGAAAAATATGTCTTATATCAAGCCTGTAATTTTTATTCATTTAATCACTTTATATATGGATTTTTAGACCCATTTACAGAGTACATGATATTTCCTTAAATATCAGGATTTTTTCCTGCTGGCAAACTATGGAGGATTATGGGATATTATGGGAGATCCAGTATTTGTACCATTCTGCAAATGGTATGACTGTGTAAGAGTTGTTCTGCAATGTCTGTGATGTTCTGTGCCACCTATCACCTGGCATTTATTACTGTGGCTCACCAGTCATTGTACTTGCTCATCTGAGACTCACAGAATTCAGGGTGTTAAGGAGTGGATTGCAGAGAAAACTGGTCACACATCATGCACCAGTGCTTATATGTACTCTTTTTAAGAGCCTCTGTTATCCAAAACAAATCATGATAATGTTAAAAGAGCTTTCAAAAATCACATTTTTGTTGCATAAGCATTTTTTTTATTTAGAAAACTAGTTCTTAAGTTATTCAAAGGTATAGATTATGTTAATTAAGACTTATGTGTAGGAACTTCCTGTATTAACCTTAAATTTCCTCCCCACCCATTGACACTGCTCAGCAACATATTGCCCAGCAATCCTAGCTATGAAATAATTAAGAAACTGAGTGGAAGAGGTACTGTAGGCAAAGCCGGTTCTGGGTTCTATGTGGCAAGGGGTAGCACAAAAAATAATGTGCAACAATTAAGATTACAGTTGAAATGAAACAAAGCAAGTGATGCAAAGAGCTTACAATTGAAATGATGCTACACTAGTGATACCACAGAGCTTACAATTGAAATGGTGCTACACTAGTGATACCACAGAGTTTTCAATTGAAATAGAGCCACACAAGAGATACCACAGAGCTTACATCTTAAATGGTGCTACACTAGTTATACTACAGAGCTTATAACTGAAATGGAGCTATGCTAGTGATATATAGCGTATGGAATTTATCAACTCTAGTGATGCCACATAATTTACAATTTAAATGGAGCCATACAAATGTTACCACTGTGCTTACATTTGATATGGAACTACACTAGAAATAACACAGAGCTTACAGCTGAACTATAGCTACACTAGTGATACCACAAAACTCACAACTGAAATTAATCTACACTAACAAAATCACAGAGATTAGAATTAAAATTGAACTGCTCTAGTGATACCACAGAGACCACAATTGAAACTGATCTACACTAGTAAAACCACAGAGCTTAAAACTGAAATTGAACTGTACTAGTGATACCACAGAGATACAACTGAAATTGTGCTACACTAGGGATATCACAGAGTTTACAATTCCCTGACTAGTAATGGGTAGTCAGATTATTGTAAGCTCTGAGGTATCACTAGTGTCATTATATTTGAACTGAGGTAAGAAAATGCAAAAGGGGAAGAAAAAGTAGAAGGGAGGGCAAAGTGGTAGATAAAGAACAAGGGGAAGGGAACAAGATAGAACCTTTTGATCCATTGCTGTCTGTTGGGTTATAGCCTGTCATTAAATAGCTGGTGGTAGAAAATGATACCCATCTCACTGGGCTTCTATTTGGTGGGATTTTTGATGTTGCAAGGAGTTTATTTTGCAATGAGTTGAGGGATGTTTTATGTTAATGGGGATTTTGATGTTGGAGCAGGAGGTACCTTTGATGTTATACATTTTGTTTGATGTTGGAGGGCATATCTCGATATGAGGCCCCCACAACATTAAAGGATAACCCTTACATCAAATATAGCACATACTGCAGCAACCACTCATTATCAAAAGTCCCTTTTGCATCATCAAAAGTCTCCATCAACATAAAACTCCATGCAACATCAAAAGCCCTCCTCCACTACATAAAAATCATCCTTTGACATAGAATTACATCAAAATCCAGCCCCCCCCCCCATAAAATATCCCTCTGACATTCAAAACCTTTAACCAGGAGCACATATGAAAAATGAATCTGAAGTCTGCTTTGATTTCAGTGAAACCCTGAAATATGCATATTTCGTATGTATCAGCATTTAATGGGTTAAAAGTCTCTCCTTCACATAGCTTAAAGTGATAGTAACATTGAATTTATCTTTATTTTATAGTGTAGCCATGAAAAAAAAATGATATAAGTCTTGTCTCTCAAACCATGAAGTTTCCCCCTGTAAAGTCTCTCCCTGACTGACGTCAGCCCTCTAGCTGACAGGTTTGGAATCCGGTCTGCAGACCGGCAGCGGCTCTTCAGCAGATCCGAGATTGCAAAATATAAAAATAACTGCTTCATTGGAATGGTGTACAAAGTGTGCCTGGTTTGCAAGCACACTTTGTAGACCGTTACAATTAACTAGTTATTTTTATATCTTGCGATCTCGGCTCTGCTGAAGATCCGGCGGCTGGTCTGCGGACCGGATTCCAAGTCTGTCAGCTAGACGACAGACTTGACCGATGCAGCCAGGGAAGGGGAAAATTTACTTGAGAATATATCTCAAACCATAAAGTTTTGAGAGATAAGACTTACATCATTTTAATTTCATGGCTATAATATAAAATAAAGATAAATTCAAGTATTACTATCACTTTAAACCACACAGGAAAACATAGACAAATACCAATAATCATAGCACTTCCAGTTTTAGAGTCTCAGATGACAATATTGATGGTGCACTAAACTCTGATGGTCCCTCATTACCATTCTCCTCTCTCACATGTCTGTCATTTCACAATATGCCCATGAACAGGATTCTGGGGAAGGGCCTTCAAGGTGGCAAATTTGAAAGTGCTGTTTATAAATTTGCTGTTCAGTCTGACGAGAGCTGCTTTAAAACAGCTGGGGTGAACGTATAGTAATAATATTATACTTTCTCTGGATTGGCTAGCAGAAGCAATGTCAGTCAACCAATCCAGATGTAGCTGAGATTAAGCCTGCTCCAGCTGCTCTAGTGAGGTTCTTTTGTTTTTCCTCACCTCTTTATGATCAGCTCCAGACCACCTCTTGGCAGCTATGACAGCTGGGGCAGTCTGGATAGCCATGCTGTTATTGCACATAGCACTAAAGTTTGGGAGGCTTTCAGTGCGGAGTCAGTGAATTTGAGGGACCGGGTATATTGCACCCTTAGAACTCATCCAAAACTAGCCCTGACTGTCAGGATTCGTGATGGGCGAAAGGTGCCATCGTGTTCCTGTGAAAAAAAATCAGAGAAAACCAGGCACTTTGTCACAGCCACCCTGATAACACACATGAAACACAGACACCATGCCATTTATGTGAAACATGTTAAAGCCAAACACCCACCAAATAAATTGTGTACCACTGTTGCAGTGACTCTCCCCAAAGGCCAGAGGCATAACTAGAAGCCCCCGGGCCCTGGTGCAAGAAGCATCACACTGGCCCCCTCGATCACATTGGTCCCCACTACATTGACCCCAATCTCAACAATACCCCCATCTCCTACTTCCCTGGAGTGGCAGGAGAGACGTGTTGAGCTCCCGCGCGGTCCTCTTCAGTAATGCAGAGCGCTGGGAGATTATGTCATCTCCCAGTGCTCTGCATTACTAGAGGGCCGGAGGGAGATTGAGGGTGCCAGGCGGAGGGGTCGCAGGGGCAGCCGGGCCCCTGGAGTGACGGGCCAGGTTGTGGGTGCGACCCCTATAGTTATGCCACTGCCAAAGGCAACAAGAGGTGAGGTGGAAATCAAATAGGAGGAAGGAGAAACTTAGCTAGAGCCTGAAAGTTCAATGGCAAGCAAAACAGCCATCACCTTCTTGCACTAGGGTCCAGGCATGGGAAGATCATGTAACTACATCTTCTGGGGATCCACCTCTTTCATCTTTACCTCCCCCACCAGTTGATAGCCATTCAGTAGATGTCAGGATTTGGCAGTTTGATTCCACCCATTGCACACTGTGTGGTACACTGACCACACATGGCAGTGTGGTGGAGGATAATCACAAGCAGGGCATCAAGCGGCATCTAAGGACATTCCATCCCACAAAATATGCTAAGCTGGTGGTAGGGAGGGTTCATCATCATCATCATTATTATTATTAAACTGTTTGCAAGTTGTCTCATGTAAGGGGAGTGGACAAGGAGCATAGTGACAGCAGCAGTACTTGGTTTCTGGTGGGATGATATCACATTGGGGCCCTAAGATCCATGGTGTTTGGATAGAGTTGTGCCAGTTGTTTGAAGTGAGTGCAGATGTGCCCATTGTTCCCAGTCCTTCTATTATTTACCACATATACTGTGCACATTGCAGTTGCTGAAGAGAGGTACAGTTCCTGCTCTCAAGGGAAACATGTCTATTCTAGTAACAACACACCCATGATTTTGGAGGAAGGGCAGGTGGAAAACATTATTGGCTAACTTCTTTTGTCCACATATACTTGAAGTGGTTGGAGCTGCTTGTGGTGCTTCTACTGCCTCAGGCACATCAGTGGAGCTAGCAGGAGCAAGTGGAACCATGATCATGAATCACCCATGTTACTATTGTTGTTAATCCCATTCCCTTTGAGCTGCATAATCATCCTGCTGGTTAAACAACTCAGCAGCAGCAACAAGAACAGCAGTTTCAAATTCCGCAATGATACTGGGGCATTTGCAATAAAAAATGCAGAATATATAAGAAAGTACATATACTTGTCAATAAACAACCACGATCAAAAAACAAACTTGGTTGGAGAAAATATACAGGTAACGATAACCCTTTCAACTGCCAGAAGACGCAACACGTATCACCAATAAGCCTTTATCAGCATTGATGAATCCTTATCTGTGATACACATTGGGTCTTGTGGCTATTGAAGGGGTCACCATTACCTGTATATTTTCTCCCACCAAGTTTGCTTTTGATTATGGGCGTTTATTGATAAGTATATGTACTTTCTTGTATAGTCTGCATTTTTTATTTTACTATGGGCATTTGATTGTTTAGCACTGGCACTTTATAGTCAAGGGGGGCACGATTTTCCTTATACTTATTGAATGAAGATTGCCCCTCACTGAATACGTCCGGTCCCACAACCGGATTACAGATCTAAGGGGAGGCGGACAGAAATGGAGGGAGGGGGATCCTTTCAGCTTGAAAAAGTTTTAAACTACATATATGTAAGTAAAGAAATATAGCGCAGCATGTTATAAAAACCATGAAGAAGACTCAAAGTAACACTTTAATATCAATATTACTATCCCTTTAATGAGTCCTAGATGTATTACTTTAGAGTCTAATAAAATATTCAGTCCCAGTGTAAAAACCCGTGTACACAAGCCAAGGTCCTGGTAATGTTAAGAGTCCGCTACCTCACTGCTCCATGTGATGCAGTCTTGCGTCGCCTCACTCACACAATGCAATCATGCACAGTAGGGGCGGTCTCGACTGCGCATGACTGCATAGTGACAAACATCCTAGCAAATTATTATATAGGATATTTTTGCTAATTACTGGGTTGTTTGCCTCATTAATGGGTTGTTTTTGCTTAGGGGATCTCTCTTTCTCCCCTATTAGCAGTTCCTGTTCTGATGTTGGATCAACAGTCCCTTTCCAAAGTGAATGTCAGTTCATAAATGCTTGCCATGTACTATAGATCTAACAATTGTGTGAGGACTGAGCTGTAACACAAGGTCTACACTTAGTAGGGATTTTCTCTCACACAAAAATATCATTTGGGACTTTATCCTATTAAAATAAATAGATTAGTTTTTTAAGCTTGGCAAAAAATGTGCACCACACATATTTTGTTTTAAACTTGTTAGTGGATATCCTGCATACAGTTGTTTTATTTATACTAGGGTCATATGCACAAAGAATTCAAACCTGGGCAAACCATCTGCACCATAGGGGCCAAACTAGTTTTCCAAGTTATCATTGATTTAAAGTGGACATGTCACTAATGGTTCAGTATAGTTAATATAAAAGAGAATGAAAAGCTGCTTATATCTTATAAAAGAAATTTGTTTGTAATAAAAATAGCTTTTGAGAAATGCATCTTTATTTGTGATGGCACAGCGTGACACTTTATGCTAATTACTGTCTGTTCTGAGTCTGTGTTACCACAAACTGTGCTATGAATGAATCTAGACTAGAATCCATGCTCTATGCTATGAATGAATCTAGGCTAGAATCCATACTCTGTGCTATGAATGATTCTAGACTAGAGTACACACTCTATGCTAATAAACCACATAATTTACAGAAACAAATAGATAGTGGAATATATAACCAGAGTTTTGTGCTCTGTGAAACAAACTAAACCTTTCTTTGGGTGACAGGGCCCATTTACCCACTTGATTGCTAATAATAACTGAAAGGAGTTACTCTATTCAAAAGTTATAAGCACTCAAAGGAATTGATGCAGCTGTTACTATAACATTCCATGGAGAACTGCTGCAGAATGAAATAAAATAATCAGAGGGTAGATGCACTAAGTGGCATAAGGGGTCAGGGTGGTGATATGGGGGTCAAGTGGTATTGAGAGCATATCCACAACATGCAGTAAAGTGTATATGTTATCATATCTCTGTGAATCAGGCTCCAAAACTGTTATATAGCAGGTTTCAATGGGGCTCTATGTCAGAAGAGTAGCTTTTCATGCAGTTTGCCTCCATTATAACATGCCAAAGCATTTTTTCAGCCCCTAAGCTACAAAGCGTTTACATGGGTTGACAGGTGGAGAAAAATGTGAGAAAGTCTCACTCACTAATAGATTAGCACTATTCCAGAGATGCTCTTTATTTATTAACTGCTTAGACCCACTGCTTATATCCTTAGCAACAAATGCCCATACCCGTGCCTCTCTTACTTTCAGACCTGAGTAATGGCTGTTTGTGTTCCTGTATACAAACACTGCCTTGTTACACTGACGACCGAGTGTAACAACGCAATGCTTGGCTGCAGGAATAAGAAGCAGTCTTTACTCGGGCATGGAAACTGTAATGGGAAAACCCCACAACTCAGGCACTGGAAACATCTCCATTCAAAGAGTATAAGAGCTGGTTCTAAAGAGTTATTAAATAAAGCTCAAAAGTAGCTTGTTATAATCTGTTAAATAGACCCCATAGACATAGTTCATATATCCAAATGGCTTCACACAGAGATGAGTGCTGTCACGTTTAAATTTAAGTGCTACTTTCAGGAGGTTATTCATTTCATGAAAATGCAGTAAGACATAGCAATGGGAGTAAAAGCTCTATATTCAATAATTTCTGAAAAAAGCTCCATATTTATATTTTCATGGAAACCAATCCAGCTGCTTTCCCAATTGTAATGTTGTCATGACAACAATATGACTATAATGAGAAACTCCAGGTTAGTAATTTAGTATATATGTCATGTTCACTGCACCAAACATTATTATTTAACTGTTAATTAACCCTTTAAGGACCAGAGTGGTATGCAACGCTTTGTAAAGCAATGCATTGTGTACCCCTCGAGGCACTCAAAAGGTTAAAATAAATTCACACATGCAACATGACAGTGGGGAAATCACCTCAGTAATGGTCAGTGTGCTACCAGTTCCCATTCACTTGCACAAAAAGTAACACCTCCTAACAATACCCTCCACACACACTTACCTATCGCCATAACATACTAATGCCCTATATGAATCTTGTCACTTTGCCTTTGTACAAGAGAACATCTTTAATCAGAATTAGATGTCAGCTACTAGCAAGACCATTTAATGTCAAACTCTGCTCACTGCACATGGTAGTTTTAACTACTCCTCTAGCACCAAAGGACTAAATGAGCATCATAGGATAGTGCAGCCTGCGGATACCTGTGGAGCCAGGGGATACAGCATGAGGGAAGAGGAGGCTGGAATGCTGGCAAATGCAGGCCGTTTGCAGGTAAGTGGGAGTGAGATACTATAGGCTACTGGTTAGGGAGGGGGGTAAGGTTGGCATTTGCTTTGGCAGGGGTCACTCTGGCCAGGGGGCTGGGCTCTTTGGCCCCAAGGGGGGGTTCAGAATATGCCTCCTTGGTTCTAGGGTGCTGGATATAATGCTATGTTTGCCTGTGATCTAGAAGAGTGATCTAGAAGCATAAACCAAAAGACAAGCCGGGGTCAGGAACCAAGGCAGGTACTCAGCTAAGCCGAGGTCAAGAATATGGAGATCAGTTATGTCAGGAACAAGCCAGGAGTCAGGAACCAGAAGGGACGTCAGAGGAAGCCAAGTCATGCACAGGAAATCAGGAATGCAGTAGAACACTCTTGCAGCCAGAAGCAAACACAAGGGCAATCAAGTAGTGAGCTAAGCTGCTTTAAAATACTCTGGAGGGTTGGCTGATAGCAGTCAGGTGAGCAAACACAGAGAGGTCAGCTGATTCAGCAAAGGGAAGGCAGCAGTAATAGATAGCAGAGAACTGGATAAGCTCAGACAGTAGAATCAAGCAGCAAAGTTAGAGCAGATCAGCCAAACCGTGACAGTACCCCCACCCCACGGGGCAGGACCAGGTTTATGGGGAAAGTGTGAATGGAAAGTATAGAGGAGGGCAGGAGCATGCACATCTGTGGCTCGAACCCATGAGCGCTCTTCTGGAACGTATCCCTTTCCAATGGACAAAATATTGAAGCCCCCTCGGAACCTACGAGAGTCGACTATGGAGAGGACTTTGAACTCCTCATGGCCATCGAAGGGCACTGAATGGGGTCAAGGAGTGACCGTAGTGAGACAATTGCATACCAGGGGTTTCAGCAGCGAGACATGGAACACATTGTGTATCTGCATATTGGGAGGGAGGTCTACGGCATAGGCTACAGGGTTCACACGTCAGAGGATATGGAAAGGCCCCACAAAGATGAGAGGGCACTCGGAGGTGGAGACTTCTGGACGACAACCAGACCCTCTCCCCGACCTGGTAGGAGGGTGCAGGTAAGCGTTTACGATTGGCCTGGAGCTCATTGGATTGTTGTGAGCATCACAATGGCTCTTGGACCTGCACCCATGTGGAATTATCACGGTGCCCGTGTTATTGCTGGCAACATTCTGACTGCGCTTCTTCCTGATACATTCTTATTGGCTAACGTTGTGTTGCTCCATCCAGTGATAACCCTTATATACTGAGCCCTGTCACTTTAGCAGTGCCCCTTCGTGGTGTTTCTGTTACTAGCGCTTGCTCCAGAATTCGTGTGTTTCTTGTGTATGACCCGGGCTGTCTGACTATTCCGCCTGTATCGTTTCTGCTCTGTGTACCAACCCGGATTGGCTGATGTTCCTGCTCTGTGTACCGACCCTGCCTGGCTGACGTTCCTGCTCTGTGTACCGACCTGGCCTGGCTGACGTTCCTGCTCTGTGTACCGACCCGGTCCTGATTAATATCCCATCTGGTATCCGGTTGGGGGCCATACTTCAGTCTCTCTCTGTCCACGGACAGATCCTCTGTTGCCTCTGTTGCTGCCCAGGCAGCCAGTTACTGTGACCCGATCAATATTGTGCCTCGTGATACGACATCTGGTGTCGTAGTGTCCTTCGGTAGCACCACTGTATGCTTGACCTATACTACTCTGGCTGAGGTTGGTCTTTCCTGGGCACCTCAAGCTTTCTCCATACTGGTATTCGATTCTAGGTCTGAGCATTCGTTAACCCCTTGTGGGTTGGTGCCTGGCACATTGGGTACAGTCATTGAAGTCGCTGATTGGTGTTACTCCGTGCCTCTGTGGCAGTCCTCCTTTGACAGCTCCGGTAGTCTACCTTTTGTCCAGGTCCCTTGTTGCTGTCGCTGCCTTTGTCGCCATTGTGTCACTCTCTGCGTAGAGTGTGTACTAAGGGCCAGTGTAGAAAACAAAGAAGAAACGAAAGGTGCTTCCTGGTGTTATATCGTCAGGCACTGGATCTTACCCCACCACCTAATAGAGTAATACTCAAAAAATGAGAAGCTGGAAATACATATATGTGTTAACCAGCCATAATGCTCAGGGATGAATATATAGCTTTCCCTTATTCAGCTTTTATCCACTTCAGGATCTGGCTGCCACCTCACACCTCCACTCTCAAAGGAAACATATAGATACCGAAAAGAAAAAGAACAAAAAGGGGGCGCCAGTAGTGCTTAAATATGACAGGTATAAATAATCAAAACAAAGGGAATACTACTCAAATTTAAATATGTCTATATAAACACCTATGTGAATATACAGCTATAATCGCATTGCAGGGGTATCTTATCGCCCTTGCCCGGTATCGCATCAATTGAAGTGTACTGCAGGAACTCTCTCCAATCTCCAGCTATATCCAATTTGCTTGAAATATACTGCGGGAACTTCCTCCAGTCTCTCACAGTACTATTCAAAAACAGCAACAGTTCCCCGGTACAAAAAGAATAGATGTAGCCGCTCCAATAAAATGATTTTATTGTCAATCATAAAAAATAATGATAAAAATTTCCAAATCAAAATCACACTTTAAACACGTTTCAAGCAAATTGGATATAGCACGGTGGCTCAGTGGTTAGCACTGTTGCCTTGTAGAACTGGGGTCCTGGGTTCAAATCCCACCAAGGACAACATCTGCAATGAGTTTGTATGTTCTCACCGTGTTTGCGTGGGTTTCCTCCCACACTCCAAAAACATGCTGATAGGTGAATTTAGAGTGTGAGCCCCAATGGGGACAGGAACCAATATGAGTGTAAAGCTCTGCGGAATCTGTGCGCGCTATATAAATAAAGAGTTATTATTATAGCTGGAGACTGGAGAGAGTTCCTGCAGTACACTTCAATTGATGGGATACCGGGAAAGGGAGGTAAGATACCCCTGCAATGTGATTATAGCTGTATATTCACATAGGTGTTTATATAGCCATATTTAAATGTGAGTAGTATTCCCTTTGTTTTGATTATTTATACCTGTCAGATTTAAGCACTACTGGTGCCCCCTTTTTGTTCTTTTTCTTTTCGGTATCTACTAAGGGCCATTGTAATAGGGCCTGCCTGTCCTCCCGGCCTAATAGTAATTACATTATCCGTATTTCGTTTGGATTCACACGAATTGTACCTGACCTGTGTCAGTATAGTATTATATATATATATATATATATATATATATATATATACTGGACCTGTGTGGCTATTTTGTACTGCTACCTGTCCTGTGTCAGTAATATACTGTTGCATACATACTGGACCCGCGAGGGTTATTCTATTACTGTGGTTCTTCAATAAAATTCCATTTTACCTAAACCTTTCGTGTCTGAGTGTCCATAAAACCATTACAGGAATGGATTAGTTGGGGATGATCCTCCAATGCCAGAATCCCCTGGGGAGAGAATAAATCTGGAATCATGGAGGGTTGATACCCATAATTCCCCATGAAGGGGGAGAGCGGGGTAGAAGCCGAGACAGCACTGTTATGAGCAAACTCCGCCCAAGGTAGCAGGTCCAACCAGTTATTCTGATGGTCTGAGATATAGAACAGCAGGATTCGGTTGTGGGTGAAAGGCCGGGGAGAAGGAGAGTTGGATACCTAGTTGCGCACAGAAGGCCCTCCAGAATCTCGAGACAAACCACCTACACCGGTCAGAAATGATGACTTTGGGAACCCCATGTAGCCAGTAGAGCTCCTTGACAAAGACCGTAGCCAACTCTTTAGTGGGTGGGAGTTTTTTTGAAAGGTATGCAGTGAATCATTTTAGAAAATCGGTCAATGGCCATGAGGATGACTGTGTTACCGTTAGACAAAGGGAGGTCGACTATGAAGGCCATGGCAAGGTGTGACCATGGCTTCTCCCCATTGAGTGTGGGTTGGAGAAGGCCCACTGGAAGGTGACTAGGTTATTTGGTCTACGCACAGACTGGACAGGAAGCAACAAAGGCAGCAATATCTTTGTTAAGTTATGGCCACCAGAAAAGACAGGAAACTGACCAGGGGAGCTGGTCCTTGCCAGGATGCCCTGCTATTATGGTATGTAGAAAGTACCTTGGTACGGAGGTTACTAGGTATGAAACAGCACCCAGAAGGAGTATCAGCAGGTGCATCTACTTGGGCGGCCTGTATTCTCTCCCGGTGGGGAGATGTAATGCTTGTACATATGGTGGCCTGTACTCGGTCCGGAGGGATAATAGGACTAGGAGGGCTCTCCTCCTTAGCACCCAAGAACTGTCTAGATAGGGCATCTGCCAGAACATTTCTGGTGCCTGGCAGGTATGAGACCACATAATTAAAGCGGGACAGAAATAAGGCCTATCAGGCCTGTCTTGGACTCAAGCACTTAGCTTCGGACTGGTATTTGAGGTTTTTATGATCAGTGAGGATTAGGATTGGCAATTAATTTCCTTCAAGCAAATGCCTCCATTCTTTAAGAGTGAGTATTATAGCCAGCAACTCACGGTCACCAATTTCATAGATGCACTCCACAGAACTTAACTTCTTTGAGAAATACCCACACAGGTGCAAATGGCTCTCAGGAGTAGGACTTGTCTTTAAGACAGGAGGGCGAGTACTCCTGTCTCAGATGCCTCAATCTCAAGTATGAATGGAAGCTCGGGTTTCGGGTTTGACTAAATGGGTGCTATGGCAAAGGCGAACTTTAATGCCTCAAATGCTTTGATGGCCTCCAGAGACCAGTGCGTGCAGAGGTATCGGGTGGGCACATACCCAGGAGGAGGAGATTCGGAAATGCCAGAGATGGGGGCAGCAGCTGGAGAAGCAGTAGCCGTGGTCTGAGCCACAGAGGCACGCATCATCTCCAACACAGCATTCAGTTTCCGTTCCCGGCTCTGCAGGTGCATGGAGTGTGAGGACCGGACCTGTTTTTGTTGATCCAGTTTTGCCACAAGGCAAGACGCCTCAGCCGGATCCATAGGAGTTCTGGCCCGTTCCAACTGTCACCACTCGGATGGTAGGGACCCATGTGGTGCCGACTCTGGCTCAGAAGCTTGGGAGCGTAGCTAGGGAAGCCACAGGACGAAATGCTGAGAAGCTCGTGGAATTGGCACCCATAGCCTAGTAACCCGTTTAAATTTAGGAGAGCACCAAAGGGAAGAGACCGGGAGACAGGCTCGTATGGTAGCTGAGCCCGGTAGGTAAGTACCTGCAGAATAGGAAGCCGATCCACGTGCATAAGCAGAGGTCGGGAAGGAAACAGTAGTGTCCTGTGTATGCGGGGCCAGACACAAATGGATCGGCAGCCAGAACGGCAACCCTCCGTGCAGCTGAGACGGATCGAGCCGCTGAGACCAACTGTGACACTCTGTAGCCCTTCAGTGAATAAACTGCTTTCTGCTATAGCCAAATATTTCAAATTTTGACTCATCAGTCCAGTGTACCTGCTGCCATTTTTCTGCAACCCAGTTCCTGTGTTTTCATGCATAGTTGAGTCTCATTGCCTTGTTTCCACATTGGAGGTATCGCTTTTTGGCCTCAAGTCTTCCATGAAACCACTTCTGACCAGACTTCTCCAGACAGTAGATGGGAGTACCAGGGTTCCACTGTTTTCTGCCAATTCTGAGCTGATGGCACTGCTGGATGTCTTTCGATTGTGAAGAGAAGCATGATGTGTCCTTTATCTGCTGCAAGTTTCCTTGGCCGACCACTGTGTCTACGGTCCTCAATGTTGCCCGTTTCTTTGTGCTTCTTCAAAAGAGCTTGGACAGTATAACTACTTTGTTTTTTGTTGAGTTTTGCCATGGTATATGACTTTTGACATAAACTGACTTCAGCAACCTCCCCTTGTTAGCTAGATGGTCCTTAAAGGGTTAAACATATTAAGAGCAATTTTTATTTTTTATGTATACTACTTTAAATACAAGTTCTACTTTAAATAGAGAAAAGTCATTTTTAAGGAAAAAAAGCCTGATTTCAGAAGCTACACAATATTGTGTAAATATTCTTTTCTTATTTTGAGGGTATATTTTCCCTTTAAATAAAGGTGAGAGAGATGATGGAAACTATATCTGGAGAACCGCATAACACCTGACAAAATCACTTAAACTATAAATAGAATTGGAATTTGGAACTTAACCAGTGGTATAAGGTTTAGCTATGTACCAGGAGGAAAATCCCAGTTCATGCCAGCAGCATTCAGAAAACAGATTAAAGGGGAATCCTGTATTGGGATGATGGAATAAAACTGTGATACATGTCATCTGTGCAGCTTAACCTTCTTTATCCTCTGATACTCTTGTGTCCACTGCATTTTCCAGTGCTCTACAAACCAATGGGTTAATATCCAAAGGTCAGTTTAACTGATTATTCAGTTCAAACAATAGCCAGTAGACAAATATTTCTGTTTGTAATATAATCTTGGCCTGTATTAGAAATGACTATATGAATGAGGGTTGCTATACATTTTTGGAAGGATTTTAATGTCTGAGACTAACATGGAGATAGATCTATAATTGTTGGGATTAGTGTTACTTTCTACCAATTTTGGGATGATCAGTACTGAACACATCCCTATGGAAGGCTATGGTATCCAAGAACTCATTAAAAAGAATAGTAAACAAATACACAAACACCACTATAAGTGATAATTATTTAAAATCAAGAAAAAGTCAAATATGGGTATTAAGTTAAAACAAATTATTTAAAATGTTAACCTAATCTTCTAAACAGTGATAGATTAAAAATAAATTTAAAAGTAAGTTGATAAAAATGATATAATCTTCCAATTCAGTGTTTAAAGGGATAGTAATACATACTTTTTAAAAATCTTCATTTTGTAGATATTAAAAATTTAAACTAAATGCCCAAAGTTCCATCTCTCAAACCTTTATGGTTTGAGAGATATTCACTGTCAAAGTTCTCTCCACCCTCCCCTTTCCCTGATGTCAGAGCTCTAGCTGACTGCTGGGGAATCCAGTCCCGGGACCTGCAGAGGCTCTTCAGCAGAGCCGAGATCACGTTATTGAAACAGAAGTCGTTAACTGGACTGCAAGTGTGCTTGCATTGTAAGGTATTTTCAGAAAAAAAAATTATTTTAGCCATCACTTTTTTGTCTGATTAATGTAAGTTTTCCAGACAAAATAAAATGTCCTGAACTTATAGAAGAAATTTAAAGTACTATTAGCAGGAGTGAGAAGCAGTAGTATGGAGTTAACTGGTAAACAAAGTATTTAAAAATCTGTCATTTTAAAGACAGAAAATGCCTTTGGTTCTTTGAAAATGTTAGTTTCAAAGACAAAATTAAAGACATTTTTAAGATCAGAATTTTTAAGGGCAATATTCATCATGATCTTCTTACTCTCATTTTTCATTCTTTGCAACACATTTTAAAATGAGATTAATCTACTTCTGACAAATTCATCCTTCTTTTACCGTCAATTCGCAATCCTAGAATTTTTTCATTATGGCAACCTTTTTTAAATATTACGCCCTTTGAGTGTTAGACCACATAAACCAAATGTTGGTTTAGATCTTTTGTGATGATCAACAGTCACTCATGTCAACAATCAGCTGATTTTGGCACCAATTTTAAACAAAGGAGTCAATGTCCCCATAATCCTTTCTCTTCTACTTGATCCAGATAAGCCTCAGTTCAATAAACAACCAGCTATGATGATTCTTTAGGCACAGATGTTACAGCTGATATCTGTCTTTAGAACTAGCAAAGTGTCATCATAGAGATGAAACTTGGGACGCATCTTCATAGCAACATTTGATCCAGGGCCTGAGATAGCATAAGGTGGCTTAGGCAGCCGCCTTAGAGTGCCACAGTGGAGGGGCGCCGAAACAGTGAGATTTTTTTTTGTTATGCATTTATTCTTTATATCTGCTGTGATGCTGATTTAAGCTGCGGTGTAGCTACCAAGCGCTCCCTCCATCTCAGGGCCAGAATAACGTAGTGGATGAGGGAGCTGCAGCTCCAGGCCCACAACTGAAAATAGGCCCCCCCCTTCAGCACAGAAGCCCTTGCGTTGCCTATCACCCACATATACATGTGTCACGGTTACCCAGAGAAGTTCAGGAGTCAGTATGGTATAGTTAATGCAATTTATTAACAAATGATAGAAAGAACAATATTTACAACAGGAGCAAGCAGAGGGTTACCAGCCAGCAAGCACTATTATCAGGAATAACAGGCTGCAAAGCTAGACCACACTGCTGGAGACTAGGCCTTAGCCACTGGTAGTCTTAACAGGAACCAGGAGCAGGAGCAGGAACCGGAACTCAGGATCTTGATCCGACGTAACTGGCGTACCAACTGATGCCTGCAGTCAGTAGGGAGGGAATTCTGACTCATGCCTGCAGTCAGTATGGGAAAATGATAGCTGACTCACGCCTGCAGTTAGTATCAGAGCTTAGTCTACCAGAGCCCCAGGTCCGCACTAGGTTGGGTGTCTGCTAGGTAGAAGGACCAAACTTAAAAGTAGTCAGACACAGCCTAGTCAGCACCAGAGGGGGTAGTCAGACAAGCCAGGTCATACACAGTTCAGGTAGTCAGCCAGAGCCACAGATCTGCACCAGGTTGGGTGTCCACTATAGGGATAAGCAAAAGAATAGTCAGACAGAGCCACAGGTCAGCACCAGGATGGATGGAAGACTAGCCAGCTCATACACAGAGCCCAAGGCAATAGAACTGCTATGAACAACAATGCAAGGACATCTGAGTCAGGACTCAGTCTGCCTTTTAAACCCCTCCACAGGAAGTATGTGGGCGGAGCAGCTCAGAGGGAGGAAGTAGGTAGAAGGAAGCAGGTAAGAGGAGACTACAGGAAGCAAACAGATAAAACAGAGGCCTACAGCATGCTTGAAGCCTCGCACCTGCAGATGATGCTGAAGTCAAGGTAAGCTGTAACAGTACCCACCCCTCAAAGGCCCCCCCTCCATGGAGCTGTCCAGGATTTGCCAGGGAATCGAGCATGAAACCTGTGTACCAATACAGGAGCATGAATATCAGCAGCTGGAATCCAGGAACGCTCCTCTGGACCATAACCCTTCCAATGAATAAAGTAGTGTAGACGCCCTCGAACCAAACGAGAGTCCAGAATGGTTTGGACCTCATATTCCTCGTGATCTGCAACTCTCACGGGAGGAGGACGAACAGGAGCTAAAGTATACCGGTTGCAGACCAAGGGTTTTAGCAGGGAAACATGAAAGACATTGTTAATGTGCATGTTGGCAGGAAGTTCCAATGCATACGCCATCGGGTTAATTTTGCGCAAAACCCGAAAGGGACCAATGAATTCAGGAGCCAACTTGTTACAGGGCACCTGGAGGTGCAAGTTATGGGAAGACAGCCATACTCTGTCTCCTACCTGAAATGTAGGTGCCAGCAGTCGCCTTCAGTCAGCCTGCCTTTTTTCTCGCTGCACGGAATCACGTAGGGTATGCTGTACCCATACCCAGGAGGAACGGAGCGCCCTTAAGTGCTCATCCAGAGCCGGAATTTCTTGATTTTGGAAGCTCTCGGGAAGAGCTGAGGGTTGGAACCCATAATTAACCAAGAACGGGGAACTCTTAATGGAAGAGTTAACATCACTATTCCGGGCAAACACCGCCCAGGGTAACAGGGTAGCCCAGTTATCGTGATGGTCAGAGATATAGCAGTGGATGAACTGTTCTAAGGCTTGGTTTGACATTTCTGCTGCACCATTAGACTGCGGATGACACGTGGAGGAGAATGCCAGTTGAATACCCATTTGAGCACAGAAACTCCTCCAGAAGCGGGACACAAATTGGCTACCTCTATTGGACACAATTACTTTTGGTATGTCATGGAGATGGAAGACCTCTTTAGCGAATACCACCGCCAATTCCTGCGTGGATGGTAACCCTCTGAGTGGCACAAAGTGAGCCATTGTGGAAAATTTGTCCACAATCATCAGAATAACTGTATAATCCATGGAATTTGGACATTCTAACATAAAGTTAATGGACAGATGAGACCAGGGGCGATCTCAAATGGCCACTGGCTGAAGCAATACAACAGGCAGGTGTCTAGGATACTTGTTTTGTCGTACATGCAGCTGTGAAAGCAGAACAATCGGCCCGAAGACTAGGCCACCAAAATACTCATAACAAGGACCATATTAATTAGTCATGACCAATGTGACCAGCAACTTTCGAGACATGATATGTCTCCAACAGCTTAATGCGCAAATGTGCTGAAACAAAGCATCGACCGTCAGGCTTCTCAGATTGAACAGAGGCTTGGGATGCCAAAATCTCCTCTCCTGGAGGAGAAGTAATACAGGTTTGGATTGTGGCAAGGATACGATCAGCCGGAATGATCGGAGAAGGTGGAACCTCTTCCCTGGATGGGCTACAAAACTGGCGAGACAATGCATCTGCCCTCACATTTTTAAGGCCAGGAAGATATGAAACCACAAAATTAAAGCAAGACAGAAACAGTGCCCATCTGGCCTGCCTGGAAGACAAGCGTTTGGCTTTGGAAAGATAAATGAGGTTCTTGTGGTCTGTCAAAATCAAAATAGGAGATTTAGTGTCCTCCAGCATGTGCCTCCATTCTTTCAGGGCCAAGATAATTGCCAGTAATTCTCTGTCCCCAATTTGGTAAACCATCTCAGCCTTGGATAGTTTTTTAGAGAAGAACCCACACGGATGTAAGGCCTCACCAGGAGCTGAGCGCTGGGACAACAGGGCACCCACACTGATCTCAGATGCATCCACCTCCAGGGTGAAGGGCAGGGAGGGATTGGGATGCACCAATATTGGAGCTGCAGCAAAGGCTGCCTTCAGACTTTCAAAAGCCGTAATAGCCCTTTGTGACCATTCTGAGGTTTTGGTCCCCTTACAAGTCATGTCAGTCAACGGCTTTAAAATTGTGGAGAAATTCTTAATGAATTTTCGGCAGTAATTAGCAAATCCCAGAAATCTTTGGATCGCTTTGAGTCCCATCGGACGGGGCCAATTCACTACCACTCACAATTTCTGAGGATCCATGGCGAACCCAGAACCGGAAATTATATAGCCCAGGAATGTTACTTGAGGTTTGTGAAATTCACACTTTACAAGTTTACAGAACAACTTGCTCTCACGTAAAAGGCTCAGGACTTTGGATACATCCAACTGATAGGTCTCCAGTGTAGGAGAGTGAATGAGGATGTCATCTAAATATACAACCACGCAACTTTGAGGAGTTCTCGTAAAACATAATTTATGAACTCCTGGAAGACAGCTGGAGCGTTACATAGCCCGAAGGGCATGACCAAGTATTCATAGTGCCCACTCCGGGTATTGAAAGCCGTCTTCCACTCATGCCCTTCTTTAATCCACACCAAGTTGTACGCGGCTCTTAGATCGAGTTTTGTGAATACTTTAGATCCTTTGACGGGTCAAAGAGTTCAGTTAACAGGGAAATAGGATACACATTCTTAACCAACAGTTTGTTTAGACCACAGAAGTCAGTGCATGGACGTAGCTCTCTGTCCTTTTTCTTGACAAAGAAAAATCCAGCACCAGCGGGGATGTGGATTTACGAATGATGCCTGTGGCCAGCGCATCAGACACATATTCCTTCATGACCTTATTTTCCTCCTTAGACAAGGGGTAAACACGGCCCCTTGGAGGTGTAGTACCAGGCAACAATTCCAAAGAACAATCATATGGCCTATGAGGAGGTAGAACCTTGGCCTGGCTTTTGCTGAAAACGTCCATAAATGAATTATACTCCTGTGGAAGGAGTGGAGTCGAGGCTTGAGTGGCTCTCACGGAGCAAGATAGACAAGACTTTGAGCATTGTGGGGACCAGCCCAAACAAGATAGACAAGACTTTGAGCATTGTGGGGACCAGCCCAAAACATCACAAGTTTGCCAATCTATCCTGGGGTTATGTTTTTGTACCCAAGAGAACCCCAGGACCATGGCATGATGCGGAGAGTTAATAATCTGAAATTTCAGGGCGTTGCAATGTGTTGCTGGTATGTGTTAGTTCTCCAGAGGCTGCAGTTCTGCCTGTGCCATTGTTGTGCTATTGCTGCTGCCATTCCTGCCAACAGAAGAAGGTAACATAACAATATACAACCCCCACCCAAAAAAAACAACAAAACTTGACTTTTGCTTATAAAGATTAAAAATAAAACATACAAACACAAGATTTAACAGGATAATTTTATTAGGACTGGATCAAAGTCAGGATTAGGGTTTAAATATATGTCCACATTGGATATTTTAGAACCCTAACTCTGACACTGAACCAGTTTTGATAACATGATCCTGTAAAGTATACGTTTGTGACTTTGTGTTGAATTTGCAAAAAAATTGAACACATTATAATTGAATATACTTTACAGGATCATGTTATCAAAACTGGTTCAGTGTCAGAGTTAGGGTTCTAAAATATCCAATGTGCACATATATTTAAACCCTAATCCTGACTTTGAGTGAATTCTGATAAATTTATCCTGTAATGCATTTTTCTTGGTAAAAAGGGAAAAATTTTGACAAGAGTTGGGCGATCATAAAAATCTAATTTATTCACTAACTTTCATCTAAAGGACATACAACAAAGATATGAATGCCCGTGTGCCATATATCCAAATTCATTATATAGTGTAAATCAGTACTCACAGGAAACTTTTCAAGATGCATAAAAAAAGGTTTACGTTTCGATCACAGCAGGGATCTTAAACAAGATGGCTACTACAAACAAACAGCCCCCATTATATACCCATTCACCTGTGGAACACCAAATCCCACCCAAACTGTATAAACATAACCTCACTATTTTCATAAAAAAAATTATGGTGTGCAGGTGGTATTTTGGGCCAATACATTGAATTTGCCACATTTGGGTGCATTTATCAGATGCGTATTTGATGAGTGATGTGATGGAGTCCCCCTAATTGTACTTCATTTCATGTTGCCTGACAAAGGATTAACCCCTTGCATCACAGAGAGATGTATGTAACCCAGTGCATGGATTAACCCCTTGTAACACAGCTGTATTTAACCCAATGTATGTATTAATCTCTTGTATGCCAAAGAAGAACGGGTGGGGTTTACAGAGGAATGAGTAGATCATAAACAGGAAAAGGTGTGGCCTGGACAGGAAGGGGTGGGAACAAATTAAGATGGGGGGTGAGGTTAGTCAGGCCTGGGGCAGCGCAAAACCTAAACAGGCCCACCAAAATCCTCAGCACCAGGCCCATGATGCTCTTAATCTGGCAATGTTCCATCTGACTCCTGGGCTGGCGGCTTTGTTCTGGTCTCATCATGTCATGTGATGCGACTGAGTCAGGCAGCAGGAGAAGGAGTCCACTCACTGACTTAGACACAATGGGCCAGCGGATGCCACCAGTGACATCAGATGCACGCACCGCATCTGCACACCGCCACCGGCTGCACCAAGAAGAAGAAAGAGAGAGCAACTCAACTTTTATTGCTGCACTGAAAGTCAACTGGCTTGCGCTGCTGACAAATACCAAGTTTCCTAAGCAGCATTGGTGGTCCAGTGCTGGGAATATGCCCTCCTGCTGGGAAATTGCACTTGTTTGACATCCTAGCAATTAGATATTAACCCTTTCAGTGCCAGAGGGGTAGGGAACGCATTGCTTTGCAATTCCCTCGTCTGTAATAAGGAGCTGGAATTTCTGATATTATTATTATTATTCTTTATTTATATAGCACCAACTAATTCTGCAGCGCTGTACAATTGGGAATAGATATACAGAGGTATTAAATAGTACAATCAGATGTGGAGAACGGAAGGATCAGAGGGCCCTGCTCGTGAGAGTTTACAGTCTAGAGATAGAAAATTGGAAGCCAAGAAATCTATTTCTTTTTTATTTTGGTTGGGGCCAGGGGATTGCGGGAAGGGTGGTGGGAGGAGGGGATTGTGGCCAGGTCATAGGAGGTTGGTTGGATTGGCAGGGGGGGGGCAAGGGTTTTGGGGGAGCATCAAAATGCACCTTCGCCTGTGTAGACAAAAATATTTGCACCGGCCCTGATTTGATCTGTGATGCACCTGTATTATATTGTTATGCTGTAAGTGCATTTTGTACTGTAGGTGTAAGCATATGTTTAAACAATAATGCACTAGGCGTTTGTGTGCTGTCTTCCCCACTATTTTGTCTTAGTAAAAAGAAAAGGAAGTTGGGTATTTGGCATTTTAGCAAAAATGTTATAGTACTTTTTCCGAATACATCTAGCTCAGTGGTTTTACTGTTTTTAACTACTCCTATACAATGACAGGTTTTTGAAAGTTGGGGTATTTTGGTTGTTGGTTGTTGTATGTGTTCCATTATTCTCATATTCAGAGCCCTAGTTGTCATTCACATGTATAACATAGTAGTTTTTTATGAAATTATTTTACCAAGAAGAATACATTGAGATTGTCTCTCATTTTCAAGTAAGTCCTGGACTAATTTTATCTACCTCAGAATGGTAAAAGGCTGAGCTGACCTTGCCTGTGACCTTGAAGTTTAAACAGATTCTGTTTAACCCCTTAAGGACCGGCGGTCATGGGACATTTCCGTCCCATAATGACCGCATAGGGGCACTTTGACGCGCCGGTAGACGTGACCTGTCACGTGTATCGGCGCGTCACTATGGGGCTTGAAAGAGATCACTACGATCTTGGAGCGGTCTGTTTCAGGCCCTATTTTTACTTACAGCGCTCCCGGTAGAGCGCTGTAAGTAAAAAGTACGTGACGTACCATGACCGTCATCGGTTCTTGAGTAGTTCAAGGACTGTGACAGTCCTGGTACGTCAAGGGTCCTTAAGGGGTTAACCAACTGAGCTATCTTACCAGCATATTGTGGCATATTTTTGTTACACAGAGTATATGGTGAATAAATTAAATTTATTACACATTTTTCAAGTAAGAATCCAACAAAAAATGAGGGATGTATTTTAGCATTATTTATTATCATCTATTATCATCTCCCTATTTTTCTTCCCTTTCATTATTTTCCACTGCGGCATCTCTCGTATAGTCCTACCACTCTAGTACTGTAGAGATATTCTCCCACGTCTTGTCCTGATGCATACTTAATATTCCTTTATTATGTTAATAGCATTATGCTTTTGTCCCACTCTTATGTGGTATTTTCATACCCTTTTTAATCCTCCGCTCAACTTTTATTCCACAATTTTATATTCTAGATTTTTTCTTTTACATTTATAATAATTATTTTGATAAGGACATAATGTTTTATGGTTTTCTCTCTTGATAGATTCATTTATCCAATTTGCTATTCTCTGGTCCTTTCTAGGCATTATATTTATTTGCCAAGGCTTTTGCTTTTATCTATCTGTTTTTATGTACTCTGATTAATTAAATTATACATTCTGTATTATATTAGTTGTTGTTCTATCAATTCTTTTGTTGTACTGTTCATTTTTTTTACTCTATTACCAATTGCCAATCGATGCTGAACTGGTGAGAGTCTTCAACAGACACTTCAGGATTCATGGAGCTTCTGGTGAGAAACTTGTTAAGTACTTACTTTTGAACTGTAAATCTATTGCTGTCCATATTGCAGTATGCATTTAGATTAAGCACTTTGGATTTTAGGGTTTACTGTTCCTTTAATATAGTGTGTGTTCAGAACAAAGCATAAGGGTTCTCAGAGGTAATCCATTTTCAATCGCATGTTGGGATGTGCGGATGACTACATTTCTTTCTCTTGGGAATTTTTGATGAAGGGTAGCTATATTCCTTCCTTCGCCAGAAATTCCAAGTGGGAGGAAACACAGGTAAGACTTACCTCCGGAAGGTATGAAACCATCTAACGACATATTCTTGCACCAAGATCTGCCTTCCCATGGTGAGTTTATACATTCCTACAGTACATTTCCAATGTTTCCACATCATTGTCATAGGAGTTGCATGCACACGTAACAACACAAACGCACACACACACACACTCATTTTTTTCCTGAGGGAAGTGGAAAATGCCACAAGAGAGGTGGCTCCGTTTTCCTCTGAAACTCTTTCTACACTGAAAGATTTGCACAAAACTTGCATCACTTGCTTTCTCTCTTTCTCACACACACACATATATACACATGCACACACAAATATAAACAGACACACACAAATACACACACACACACACACATATATATATATATATATATATATATATATATATATATATATATATAGAATACACACACACACATATATATATATATATATATATATAGGGAGAGAGAGAGAGAGAGAGATGATATAAACACACACACAAAAACACACATACACACACCTCATTCCCTATTACTAGTCAGGAAGTGAGTACTAGTGGAATAGAAGCATTATTATTTAAACATAGGGTGGTAGCAAATACACTTTATAATGGGGGAGCGGGCATTTATTTTGGCCTAAGTGCCAAAATTCTGTTCAAACTAAATTTGAAGGGCCACAGGTATACCCATACATATTACTTGCATACACCTTAGTTATTGTAGTGGTCAACAACTCATTGTAAAAGATGCATTGAAGACCTGTTCAGTATGCAAGGAGTTAACATAACTGGAAACGGCACTGTGTCTATTTTCAGCAGCTGAGCTAAACTAGTGGGTCAGACAGACAGTCCAGAATTCTACAAAATACCTCTCCCTGTCAGAGGATCTGTTGGCAAAGCTACAAACACCAAAGATGGACATTTAGAGGAAATTAAACAATGTAAGGTTTGTTGGGTCATCTCAGTAACAAGACATCCAGGCCAACACTAAGGGTCCTATTCAACAAACCAAGTGGGTACTTTTGGGACAAACCAACTACACCTAGGGAGCATATGGAATTCTCATTGTTAAGTAGGCATTTTAACCATTTGAATGCTAGAGAGTTCCCCAACATGATGCACTGGCTGCATCTCTTGCAATCCAGAGTTTAAAAGCCCCATTTAAATCAATGGGAATTTTTAGTTCATCTCTCATGTTCATTCAGTTTGTCACAAAATCATTCAACTTTGGTCTTCGTGTATATGGCACTAAATTGATTAACCCCTTCAGGGCAAAAGGGGTACCCAGTGCATTACTTCATAATGGGATGCTTACCCCTCTGTCCCTGTAAGTGTTAAACAATAGTCCTCACTTTTTCTCCAGCACTCTTTGGTTGGTAGCTTTAGAATAACAGAAGATGGCACTGTGCCCACAACCAGCAGCTGAATGAAAATAATGGGTCAGGAAGAAAGTCCAAGGCCTTCTAAAACAAATATTGGCTGCACTTTACAGAACATGGAGGTGTTACTTATCAAAGGGCCTGCAGAGAGGCAGATGCTGAGAGAGCTCATTGTACTCCATGCTAGCTGTACAGGCTGTATGTGTCATGAAGTGCTTTGGAACGTAATGAGAAACAGTACCTAAAGGAAGAAGTAGCTCTTCATTTATGTAACCCTTTGGTGATAAGGGTTTCTAGAGGACAAGATCAATTTGGCCTTTTTAATATGAGTTTGTTCAACCATATTTCACTCTAATTCATTTAGTTCATCCACACAAATTAAATATTTTTTTTATGGATAAATAGGGCTTTCTTTTGATGTCATATTTGTATGTATAACCTATCATTTAGTTTGACAATAATATACAAAAAGTGAAAAAATGAAAAAAACAACTTTTTAGAGGTTTTCCTGTGATGATTTGTCCTCATTTAGTGCATTTTTTAACAAAGACTGGATAAAAAGTAAGAACGTCCATTTATATCTCTCAAGTGTCACATTTTACAGTGGGTACTGTCCCTCTGAGATGCAAATCCCTATGTCCCACCCCGACATCCTTCTTTTTAAGGGTTCATACTGTGTGTTATGTATATTTATCACAATGATCCACAGCAATAAAGTTCACATTAATGTTTGTTTAGATGTCAGTATATGTTTATAAATTACTCCTGTGTAATTAAAAAAACTCTGTTCTTTATTCAGGTACAGAAAGAGGTGTCAATAGGTCATGAAGTAAACTATAATATATGTTTAATGTTGTATCAAGTCCTGCCCCCGCATCATCACCTAAAACAAAAGTGCACCTCTCTTTGGCCATTTGAATCTCAGGGAGGCATGTTCTCTGCCTATCTACCTCACAATCATAGTAATGAGGATGGAGACAGTGACAAAGGCAATGTTTACTTAAAATGCCTTTGTTATGTGGCTCTATTTGCACATGATTACTGTAGCAGAGATCATATGTACGGAAAAGTCTGGGCAATGGCAGTAACTGACTGCTCTAGTCCTGAAGCAGCCATCAACAGCCTTCCCACCACAATCACAGCGTTCCTCATCATTAATCCATGACATGCCAGGACTGTATTCTTTGTTCAAAGGGCAGAATTGTGTGATTGTCTAGGCACTTCATGCTGGGTTAACAGTTTAAAGTATCAGTGATCATTAAATGAAGAAATACATGTTATAGACTTTTCCTGATGAGTCATATAAGAATGTCCCCACTGCTTGGAGAATTTTCATCCAGTTTTTTTTGTTTGTTTGTGTAATTAAACTACAATTTTCTATTCTGATCACAAGATTTTGTTATTTCTTCACTTACTATGGAGATCCATAGTCAATGACTCAAGCGCTCCCATAGAGTACATTATACAAAAAAATGGACAACATGTGATTCGCCTGCCGAATATAAATGATGTGATTTATGTCCCAAAGGGTGGGGCGGGGCTTAACATACTTTGTCATAAAGTGGGCGGGAAGTATGTGGGAATGGACAGAACAGGGTGGTAATGAAGAGAAGCGGGCAGAAAGTCAGAGGAACAGGGTGGGAATGAGGCTAAGTGGGCAGAGAATTGGTGGAGAATCAGTCTCTGTCCCCAGGCACCTGGTAATTAACTTCAAAAACAGAAGTCTCCAGGGCAGATCCGGAGAGTTCCCAGCTATGCAGATTAACTCTTCGGGTGCCAGGAGTGTCTGGTGCACTGAAAAGTAATGCTTTTGGCACTTCCCTGAAACATCAAGGATTAATAACATGTGGGTAGCTGCTAGCCCCTCTGAAACCCATGTTATGAATTGCACACTAATGAAAGAGGATAGTTATAACAGTGTACAGTAATGTGTCAAAGTTCTAGGCAGGTGTGAAAAAATGCTGTAATGTAAGAATGCTTTAAAAAATACACATAATTTATATTTATCATAGTTTATATTTATCAATTAACAAAATGAGTAGTGAGTGAACAGAAAAATCTAAATCAAATCAATATTTGGTGTGACCACTAACTTATTTTTTTTAATATTGTCACCTATTTTTGAATGCTTTTTAAATCCAGTGAACTTCCTGAATCTATCTGTTCCTAGATAGCTTTCTGTCAGGAAGTATGAAAGCAGGTATAATGATACAATGTGAAAAAGATACATTGTAAACCAGAAATCACACAGCACTCAAATGTATCTGTCTAAATAAAATATTCTGGTCATGTGCTAAATCATTTTTTTCAGCTCTATAAGAAAATATTTCAATAGATCTTGATGTAACCTAAAATGTCTCAGTTATGCCCTGCCCACCAGTCTTGCTCCCAGCAACACTATATAATATGAAAGTGGCCCTCTTTCGAAATATGAAATCTCAGAGAAAAAAACTCACTGGAAACTGAGATCTAAGGCACTTACTGTCAGGAACATAGGAAATTTAACTGTACACAATGTATTTGCAGAATATGTAGTCAAAATAAAGGGTTATTAATAAAGGGTCTTTTCCATGAGTATGTCTTATAAAGCAGTGATATGGCTCAACTGCTATGAACGTGAAAGTCTAATGCCTCTTGGGAAAGGCGTATTTTATTAGCCTCCCCAGATATAAAATCCACCCTCCTTCTACGGTGCTGCAATCAGTTTGAGCTGTAATCACTTTTGAACAAAAAATATATCCCAGTCATGGGAAAATCATTATTTTACCTACAATTTTCATTAACCCTTTGAGTGCCAGAGTGGTACGGAACGTATTGCAAAGCAATGCTTTCCGTACCCCTCTGGCACTCAAAGAGTTAAAAGAAATACTGTTTTTTTTAAGTCCATCACAGAGGACACCAAGGGCTGTCCGTTCAAAAGAAAAGGGGAGGAATTCCGGGACAAACTCGCTCCACTATAGGGAAGACCTAAAAATCACCCAAATTCCCATTGATTTATATGGGGATTGTAACTCCATGAATTCCAAAGGTCTACAAAGCATCATGAATTAAAGCGTTGGAGACCTCTCAAGCATACAAGGGATTAACATGTTTAGTTCTCCACTATAGTGCAACTTTTCTTTTGAACATACAGTCCCACCTGTTAAGACTAGAGAGGATTGTCTCTGGAGAGGATGTCTCTGTTATTGTGAAGTCTCCAATAGTGACAATATATAGTGAGTGGGACTTTATCTCCACACTGTCTTTCTTACATCTACTCCCCAACAACAATTTGTCTTTCATGCACACTTGCAAATATACGACTTATGAGACACCTATCAAAGTTTCTTAAGATAATGTGGTCCTAGGGGTAACACAGAAAGCATGAATGGGTACTACCACAGGGCATATTAAAGATTAGATTTTAGGCCTTGTGTACCAATTGAGAAATATACAGATGCAAAGCACAAAATATTTGAAAGGCAACTACTACACGGACAGTGCCTTGTCAGACTTTGTATGTGTTCTGGCTATATCAGTACAATGAGACAGGGATAGAGGTTGTTATGTGTTGTTCTGGTGCTACCAGTGCAGTGGGATGAGGCAGAGAGGTCAGTATGTGTGGTTCTATTGTTACCATGGGACAAGGCTAATGATCAGTTTGTGTGGTTCTATTGCCACCAGTGCAGTGGGACAAGGCTAGGGGTTACAATTTGTGATTCTATGGCTACTGTGAGACAAGTCTGGAGGTCAGTGTGTGTGGTTCTATGACTACCAATGCAGTGGGACAAGACTTGAAGGTTAGTTTGTGTGATTCTATGGTTACCGTGGGACAAGACTGGGAGGTCAGTATGTGTGTGGTTGCATGGCTACTGTGTGATGTATTTCTGGGATTTAGGTTATAAGCTTAAGCGAAGAACCTCTAATAGTATTGCTACATCAGAAATGCAACAGGAGATTATTAGGACATTAAATGTGTGGCTAAAGACTTGGTGTAAGTAGAAGGGGCTTTGTGCTTATAGAGCACTGGATTGTCTTTTCCTTTGGGGGCAATCTTTATAGTTGAGATGGATTGCACCTTAGTGTAAAGGGGGCTACTGTGGGGTTAAGATGGTTAGAGGGTTGGAGGACACTTTAAACTAGGAAAGGGAGGGATACAACACAGAATGGGGTAGGCAATGTAAATTAAGAAATGGGATTATAGAAAGGGCATGAGAGTGGAGAGAGGATATGGGCTAGTTCATCTGATAGAAAGGTGCCTATGTTATAGCCTGAAAAAAAAAGTAAATAATTCTTTCATACAATGTAATTCTTCGAATGGCAGTAACATGCAAATGTAAATGTTCCTAGTCTGGCTGAAACTGTTTGCAGTGAATGAGCAGTATGGTCTAATTGGTGTGGCTGAAACCTGGTTAGATGACTGGACAGTCAATCTAGGTTATTTACTTTTTAGAAGGGTAGAATGCCTATATGTAAAGCATGCCTGAAAACTTAGAATAAGGGAAAATATTAATGAAGGGCCCAGTGGATTGAAATACACACTGGAGGCGCACATAATAAAAAAGTTGTTAATGGGTATTTTCGTATCACGGTGCCCGTGATTGGTGCTGTTCAGTGTCAGTCACTTGCTGAGTATCATGATTGGCTGTCTGTGATTAGCCCTCCTCACACAGCCTTTTTAAACCCAGGCTGAGCACTTCCAGGTTGCCCTTTCGTGGTGTTTCTGACTCCACTCTGCCTGACCTGCTTGTCAGGCTTCTGGGCCTGTTCCTGCTGTACTTGCTGATCCAGTGTTCCTGTATGCTAGTGTTCCTGTGTTCCAGAGTTCCAGTGTTCCTGTGTTCCAGCACCTCGCAGGTTAATCTTACTGAGTTCCAGTGTTCCTGTGTTCCAGCACCTCGCGGGTTAATCTTACTGAGTTCCTGAATCTTCTGCTCCAGCCGTCGCTCTGGCGACATTGTTCTTCTCGCTGCTGATCATACTTTGTTGGTTTACTCCACTAAACCTGGTTGCGATATACATTGTTGGTCCCAGCGTGGGGACGCTGGTTTACTCCACTAAACCTGGTTGCAATATACATTGTTGGTCTCAGCGTGCGGACGCTGGTTTACTCCACTAAACCTGGTTGCAATATACATTGTTGATCTCAGCGTGCGTACGCTGGTTTACTCCACTAAACCTGGTTGCAAGATACATTGTTGGTCTCAGCGTGCGGACGCTTGTTTACTCCACTAAGCCTGGTTGCGATATACATTGTTGGTCCCAGCGTGCGGACGCTGGTTTACTCCACTAAACCTGGTTGCTATATACATTGTTGGTCCCAGCGTGCGGATGCTGGTTTACTCCACTAAACTGGTTGCGAGATACATTATTGGCTCCAGCGTGCGGACGCTGGCTTGCTCCAATAAACCTGGTTGCGATATACGTTGTTGGTTCCAGCGTGCGGTCGCTGGTTTGCTCCATTTAACCTGGTGGCGCTATTACCATTAGTCCCAACGTGCAGACATTGGGGTGCTCCTGAACATCCAGTACTGTGGTCAGTCGCTGTCCACTTCCTTGCAGTTGTCTGAGTATCCCTGGCAATAGACTCCTGCTGAGTAAGACCTCTATACTTATGCTCTATGCTGTCTTAATCACCTGACAGCTGGTCTACTCGCTCAGGCTGCCCTGCCCGGTATTGGTGAGGCTGGTAGAACCTTGACAATACCATCCTGTAGGTTGTCTCACCCGGTATTGGCAGGGCCGGTAGAGCCTACTCCAGTACTCCTTTGGGCTGCCCTGCCCGGTATTGGTAAGGCCGGTAGAACCTTGTAATTCACCATCTTTAAGGTTGCCTTACCCGGTATTGGCAGGGCCGGTAGAGCCTACATTCAGCATTCCGTGGGGGCTGCCTTGCCCGGTATTGATAAGGCCGGTAGAACCGGTATATGTCATCTCACGTTTGCCTTACCCGGTATAGGCAAGGCCGGTAGAGCCTGTCATTAAAACTGTCACTTGGGTTGCCTTGCCCGGTATTTAGGCAAGGCCGGTAGAACCTATTATATGTTATATTACTGTTGTATTGTTATGTATGTTTACCCTACGGGGACTGCCTTTAACTTTTAATAAAGTTAAGTTATTTTACCAAACCTTAAGTCTGAGAGTCTTCAAATCCGTGACATTTCGACAAGTCATCTAATATTGGGGAGTTTGCAGAAGCCCAACTGTTACTGCAAATGGAAAATGCTTCACGATCATGAAATTTGACATTGCAACTACTTTGAAATCAACTGGAGGAATAGTAAATAGTATACAGTTAAGGGAACATTTAGGCAGCAGTGACCACACTATAGTATCCTTTGAAATTTGCTATAAGAAACCCATTAGTAATGGTTTAACAAAACATTCAGCTTTAAAAAGGTAAACTTGACAATGCTGAAAGCATTATTAAATAACACTCAATGTGTTGTAATCTCCGAGAATTAAAATGCACAAGAAATAAGGAATTTATATAAAATTACCTTAAATATAGAGTAATGTGCAAAAGTTTTAGGCAGGTGTGAAAAAATGCTGATAAGTAAGAATGCTTTAAAAATAGACATGTTAATAGTTTATATTTATCGATTAACAAAATGCATAGTGAGTAAACAGAAGTAAAATCTAAATCAACTCAATATTTGGTGTGACCACCATTAGCCTTCAAAACAGCATCAATTCTTCTAGGTACACTTGCACATAGTTTTTTAAGGAATTGGGCAGGTAGGTTGTTCAAAACATCTTGGAGAACTCACCACAGTTCTTCTGTGGATTTAGGCAGCATCAGTTGCTTCCTTCTCTTCATGTAATGCCAGATAAACACAATGATTTTGAGATAAGGGCTCTTTGGGGGCCAAACCATCACTTCCAGGACTCCTTGTTCTTCTTTATACTGAAGATAGTGACTTTGACTGTATGTTTGGGGTCGTCATGCTGCAGAATAAATTTGAAGTGAATCAGATGCCTCACTGATGGTACTGAATGATGTATAGGTATCTGCCTCTTCTTCTCAGCATTGAGGATACCATTAATTCTGACCAAATCCCCCAACTCCATTTGTTGAAATGCAGCCCCAAAGTTGCAAGGAACCTCCACCATGTTTCACAGTTGCCTGCAGGCACTCGTTCTTGTACCTCTCTCCAGCCCTTCAGGACCAAATTATCTTCTGTTACATCAAAATATTTAAAATTTTGACCCATCAGTCCAGAGAGCCTGCTACCATTTTTCTGCACCCCAGTTCCTGTTTTTCATGCAGGACTTTTTATACCCACTGGGTTTTTTTTTGCCTTCCTCTGGATTAACAGGGATGATTTGGCATGGGCTAAACTTGATGGGCACATGTCTTTTTCAGCCTCATCAACTATGTTACTATGTTATAAAGCCAGAGGTCAGTATTTGTGGTTCTACATCTATCAGTGCAGTGATAGAAGGCTTGGGGTTCAGTATGTGTGGCTCTACAGCTACTGTGGGACAAGGCCAGAGGTCATTTTGTGTGGTTCTATAGCTATCAGTGCAGTGGGGGAAGACAGGGCGTCAATATATGTGACATAATGACTGCCATAGCAATGGAACAAGAGTCCCCAGAAATTACACTTTTCCAATGTAGGGTACCCTTTGAGTCCTCTGAAATATTAGTGCTCTAGTGGGGCCCTTAATCAGGTATAGGTATTGCTAACCTTAATTTGGTAAATCACATAGCGTACGTGTTGCTGGTGTTTAGGGCTTGGCATTGTCTATAACCGGTAATGATGCCTGTTCCCACAGAACACCATCTCCAGCCAAAGTCCCTTCTTCCTCACATCCAGTGTTAGACTCAATGATGACAAGATCCTCCATCTGGTCCTCTTGCTTCTGTCCTGCCCAAGAACACTGGACCACATTATACCCCTTGATAGACACAGGATGCATAATCCTGTCTAGCTTCAGGTGTCGCAGAAGTTGCTCTGTTAATGAGGTTCACCTCACTGACACACCTGCCCTACACTGTCCCTAAATACGCAGTCTAACCCTAACTATATGCCTAAATGACCATATCTATCTATCTATCTATCTATCTATCTATCTATCTATCTATCTATAATGTGGCACTCCAGCCACTAAGGACAAATGTGGGGGTAATATGGCTCTCCAGCCACCGTGTTCAGAAAGTGCTTCTTAAATTGATATGGTTCCCATGCCACTTAGTAAGGAGAAGTAATGTGACTTTCCTGACACTGCTTCAAAAGGGAGCTGTCTGAAACTCTCTTGTTACTCCAACAGAGGTTTCTTCTCCCTTGGGTGATCTCACCATTCATTCAGCTCCCTTCAGATCTTTCTCCTCTCTGTGGTCCCTCTCTCACTCTCATACCATCCTTCAAAACCGACACTGTCCTGGTAGGAAAACATTAACTTATCCAATTGGTCATGACGAGTCAAGTGAGCTCATAGAGTGGTGACTTTGTGCAAGATAGCAAGCTCCAGAATTAAACTTAAAGGAAGGAAAGTTCATGAAGACCATCCCCAAGTAAATGGAGTACCCCTGTTACACATGTAAACACAGAAAAGATAAATTGTATATACACTGGTAACTATACTGTTAATACTGGCTACCATAAACCAGAAGCAGGTGTGTGATACAGGAGGACTGGAGTAGCAATGACCACTCCTAAAGCCAGGGGTGTAACTACAGTGGGTGCAGTTATCACTGGGCTTGGTATACAAGGGGGTTCATCTGCTTCAGCATCCAGTAGATTATATTTATGCTTGTGTGAATATATTTTTGTGGTAGGGGCCAACAAATTTTTGCACTGGACCCTCCAATGAATAGTGATGCCGCCACCTACAACTCAGCTAGTGGGTGTGGCCAAGATAGCAGTGTGGCTTCTCCCAACATTAGGTACCCCTTGGTAGTTACCTGTTCTGCTTAATGGGAAATCTGTCTCCACTTGCAGCACTTTAAAAGAGCTTTCAGCAATCAGGGAAAACATTTTAAAATCAAATCTCTAATTTGGGACCTTTTACATGAAGCTTGACTGTTCTGTACATACCGTTGCATGTTGCTGCTCACATTAACCCTTAGACTGCTGGAAGAGTAGCCAATACCCCTTTGGCACGCAAAGGATTAAGCAGCTTGAAAATAATGCTCTCTCAAAGCTAAACCCACATTTTCCAGTTCATTCCACAGCAGGGGGCAGCCAGCCACACAGAGGAATTCTGGGGTAATTACTGTGAAAAAGGGAGTGGTTGTAATATCTTATGCTGAAGGAACAAAGAGGTCATTTAAGTATCTCTTAGTGTTTGCAGCAAAAGAGAACTATGCCAGAAATACAGTGTTTCATATTTGGTTTTTACAGCTGAAAGTAATTTAACTTTGGGCTGTGCCTGGACTCCATGTGTTAATGCTTTCAGTTACAGAGAGGACAGTAATTAAATATGAAGTTTAGATGACTAAGGTGCTGTGCCCCTCCCATGCACCCCTGTTCCCAACAATGAATTTTCTTTCCCCCTTCTCAAGAAAAATGTGCAGTAATCATTTTTAGATATATAAAGTTGTAGTTACTTCTTCAACAAGAAATATTACAGCTAACACACACACCAAATAGACTGACCTCTTGAAGAAGAAATGGGTTTTGATCAAAGGTAAGGTACAATTTTGACATTAATTTTTGCTATAGTAGGTACTTTCTCTATTTATTACAAAAGAAAATTCAAGCTGCTCAAAACCAGAATATGTACAAGTATATACACAAGGAACATTATTCGTCTAAGGACAAAAATTAGTCTTTGTGTTCCTTTAAATGCAAACACACTTTCAATCCACCTCTGCGTGTGATCCCATAAGGTTCTTCCAACACCTCAAATCATACAGGACAAATATATAAATGTTGTACCACACATATATATATCGAGGATATGACTAGATGTGATTTTAAATCATCAATTTTTTATTGAATATATACATGAAACACATGGAGAGTACCTCATATCACACAGCAAGTGTATGGAGAGTTCAGCGGGCACCTCTCTGCAGTCATCTCTTAGGCGATTCCGATCAATGCTTTTTGAGTGTAAACACGCTTACTCATGATCATGAGTAGACTCATGTGAGTCTATGATTATCATAGTTTTAATTCTGCCATATAAAGAGCTATTGTTTTAATACTGCTGGATCTATCTTTTGAATTGTGCAGGTCTTTCTCATTCATTATATTTCAAGGTGCCTTGAAATAATAATATGTTCAGATACCAATGCCAAGAGAGGTGCAAGACTCGTTTTTGTTTTGTCTTCCAGAGTGTAAGGGGACCTTGATCTTTTGTATCTAGAGAACTTCAGCTGTACCTAATTGATGAAGCCCAATAAAGGCAGAAACATACATGTGGGGCTTTCTGTTTTTCCGCATACAGAGAATGTTTGCTTGCTCTTTGGGTTTGGACTGGCTGTCTTTGTGGGTGGGACAAGTCTGATCAGAATATGGAAATGTCTCCTCTGCAATACATCAAAATACATGTACAATAGATCAAAACACATCGCTGAGCAGCTCCTAAGGGATTATTATAGTCAGATGGAACAAAAGAAAACAAACAAAAGGGGAGAGTGTTATATTGTAGTAGATCTGGTATAGAGTAATCAATCCCAGAATTATGATGTATATTTCTCACATTCTAACCTTGCTACCTAAACACACAGGTGAAAGTGAAGCTTGTGGGTTATATCAACAACACCCCTACTCAGATTTCTGGGTGTCAGCATTCTCAATCACTCCAACCAGATGATCTGATGGGATTCTGGCAATCAACACAAAGAAACAAAGCACAGCTGGGCTACCCTGGCAGAAATGATATCAATAATGTATCAGCTGTATAGAATTATAAGACAAAACTCACAGTATAACTGGCTTCAATCTAGATCAGCTGGTTTAAAAGTCAGTGGGGCATTGCAGTGCCGGTCCTCCTCACAACAGGATCACACAGGAAGATGCACAGGAAGATTCACAAAACAACAATCAAAAAACAGATAAAAAAATGCTTGACAGACCATTATACAAAGACATTTCCTAATTTATTGATAAACAAAACTTAAAATATCACTCCTAACATGATTTGTGGTTCCACTGATCACTTCATCATAGGAGAAAATGAGTACAAGGTCCTCTGCACAAAATACATATAACCATTTGAGTGCCAGAGTGGGTACACAACACATTGCTTTGAAATGAGTTATGTACCCTTCTGGCACTCAAAGGCTTAAATACCCATATGAGCATTCAAGAACAATACCTCAGCTGGTCAATGGAAATTCAAACGAGCCAACGACTGATTCAGTGAACTAAGACCAGACTATAAATAAGCTGGTAATCTGTATATCGGCACATTTTATGAAGCGATATATACTAGTGTAAAAGCCTGTGTAGACGGGCCAAGGTCTGGGTAATGTTAACCCTTTGAGTGCCAGAGGGATACGTAACATATTGCTTTGCAATGAGTACCCCTCTGGAATTCAGAGGGTTAAGAGGCCACTACCTCACTGCTCCATGTGATGCAGTCTTGCGTCATTTCACTCACGCAATGCAATCATGCGCAGTAGAGACTGCCCGCATTCGGGCAGTCTCTACTGGGCATAGAGTTGCCACCCAGCCGGTATTTTACCGGCAGGCCGGTAAAAAATTGGCTTCTGACCAATGTTAAGTCTATGGAGGGAATGCCATGGCCAGTATTTTTTTGAAGAAAAGGTGGCAACCCTAACTGGGCATGACTGCATTGTGACAAACATCCTAGCAAATTATTATATAGGATATTAAAACAAGCACAATGTGTCTACTTTAGCAATTAGAAATGTGGATCAAACATTGATTAACCCATCAAATAATAAAAAGCAGAAATAAAAAACTATTAGATGAAAAATACTAAAACAATACTCAGAGTATAATGTATTACCACTTCAACCTGGTACAGCTGGTGTCTTCCCTCTCCTCTTTCCAAGATAATTCTTAGTGCATATGGCAAAGTGTATTGTATTCTCTGTGATGAAGTGACCATTGCACATCGCATATTATATTCTTTGTGATGAAGTGACCATTGCACATCGCAAGACACACTGCAATTGCATCATCCCTCAGTGAATCTCCTCCTGGAGTACCATGCAATTCCCCTGGATATACTGGAAAGGCACATAGTTTGGCATGCTGTGCTATTTTTTCAAAACTTCTTGGCATATTACATTTATTTTGTATTCTTGCTGTTTTTTAATGATTATATCAAGATAACATTTTGTTTTCCTGTGTGTGCTAAATAATATGTTCATATGTAGATGTTTATATAAGTTTTATATGTAAGAGAGAAAGCTCACAGCTACAACTCACCATAACATATCCATGTAATAAATATCATTTTAGTGTGAATATAAAGTAAATATATAGATAGCAACAAGAAATGAAAGGGTGCTCCAGTCCAGACAAACAAAATGACAAACCTGCACTACTCTATATAAAACTTAGATATGTGCCCTGTAATGGGCATATATAATAGTTCTTAGTAAATAAGTGAGATTTTAGTGTTCACAAATTGGCCAAGTCGTGGGTAAGCTTGTCACCGAGCCAAGTCCTACTCTAATACACCTATAAAGCCCTATCTAAAATTACAAAAAAAAATCCCTGAGGAGATGTTATAATAAAGGTGTAGAAGAGCGAAGGACCCTAGAATGTGCTCTTTTTAATGTTTGGGGGACTGGAGAACCCTCTCATTTCTTTCTGCTATCTATATTTATTTTATGGCTATGTTATGGCGAGTTGGCACTGTGAGCAGGCACGTACACACATAGACACCAAGGGGGGCTTAAGCATCGGCCCTTTTTTGTCCAAAGTGCCCTTTTAACAAATTAAATAAATAAATAAATAAATAAATACTTATGAGAAGTACCCTTGTTTTCATTTGAGCCCTTGCCCCCCCAAAATGTCTGTGCACGTCCCTGACTGTGAGCTTTCTCTCTTGCTTTCTGTTTGCACTTCTCCCTCGCTCATTCTAGCAGCCTTTCACTTATCCTATTTAATCACTTATGTATAGCACTAAGATCATTGCATTTTTCTAATTTCTATTTCACACTTTGCCTTTAAGGACTAGGCCTCAAACTTGTCCTAGCTTGCATGAACCCTGTTTGTTTGTTATCATTTTTTCCCTCACATGATCTGAGGGGGGGTTGATAAAAAGTTTTATTTGGACTTAACCCCTGGATAGTTCAGTGGATCTGCAGTTGGCTGAAGGACAGAAACCAGAGGGTTGTTGTTAATGGAGTGTATTCTGAGCAGAGACTGGTTACAAGTGGAGTGCCACAAGGATCTGTTCTGGGCCCTGTTCTGTTCAACATGTTTGTAAGTGACATAAGGGAAGGCTTGGCAGGGAAGGTTTGCTTGTTTGCTGATGACACAAAAGTGTGTAATAGGGTTGATGTTCCAGGAGGTGTCTGTAATATGGAGAATGATTTGGCACTATTAGATAAGTGGTCAAAACAATGGAAACTTCAGTTCAATGTTTCCAAATGTAAAATAATGCACTTGGGGACAAGAAACCCTCAATCTGACTATCGTATTGGCAGTTCTGTGGTAGCAAAGACTTCAGAAGAGAAGGATTTGGGGGTGGTCATCTCTGACAGCCTCAAGATGAGTAACCAATGCAACCAGGCGGTGGGGAAAGCAAATCGTATGCTTGGCTGCATAGCTAGAGGTATAACAAGCAGGAAGAGGGAGATTGTGATCCCTCTGTATAGAGCTCTAGTGAGACCACATCTGGAATACTGTGTACAGTTCTGGAGGCCTCATCTGCAAAAGGATATAACTATAATTGAGCGGGTTCAAAGAAGAGCTACAAAAATGGTGGAAGGTCTAAAGCATAGAACTTATCAAGAACAACTCAGAGATCTAAATATGTATAGTCTGGAGGAAAGAAGAGAAAGGGGGGACATGATTGAAACCTTTAAGTATGTTAAAGGACTGAATAAGGTTCAGGAGGGAAGTGTGATTAATAAGAATCTGAATACAAGAACAAGGGGGCACAATCTGAGGCTAGTTGGAGGAAAAATCAAGAAAAACATTAGAAAATATTATTTCACTGAAAGAGTAGTAGAAACTTGGAACAAACTTCCAGCAGAGGTGGTTGATAAATCCACAGTAACACAGTTTAAACATGCCTGGGATAAACATGTATCTATCCTAAGATAACAATAAAGGAATACTAAAGGGCAGACTAGATGGACCAGGTGGTCTTTTTCTGCCGTCAATCTTCTATGTTTCTATGTTTATTTAAGGAGAGGACTGCTGGATTCACAGCCCTCTCTTATTCTCACTATGCAGACCCATCCAGGTCTTTTGCATTAGGTAAGTCCTCCATACACATATTTTTTATTATAATGTATGTCTTCTGTTTTTAATTGCACCACACTGGGACACACAAATATTAAAATACCACATTCAAGGGTCCCTCACTCTCCTACGCATTCATTATAACATCTCCTCAGGCAGGCACATGCACACATAGACACTAAAGGGGGCTTGAGCACCTGCCCTTTTTGTCCAAAGTGCCCCTGTGGCCTTTAAAAAAAAAAAAAAGTTGCCTCGCCGCCCGCACTAACCCCCCCCCCCCAGTTAGGTCTGTGCCTCCTTCAGGACAGACCTGTAGATGCTGTGCTCCCTCGTCGGCTCTTTAGTATTACTGTGCTCTGCATGAAGAGAAGACTGCGCGGGAGCTCCAGCAGCTACAGGTCTGTGCCAGAGGAGGCACATACAGACCTCTCCTGCTGCTGGACCATCAGGGAAGAGGCAGGAAACGGACACTGGGGGGCAATATGGATCTGATGGGGGGCAAGATGGAGATGATGGCAATGTAGAGATGATGGGGCAATGTATGTGAGGGTAAGTTGGAGCTGATGGCAATATGGAGGGGATGGGGGGCAATATGGAGATGAATGGGGCAATGTGAGGGTAAGTTGGAGCTGATGGGGCAATATGGAGCTGATGGGGGCAATATGGAGATGATGGGGGCAACGTGAGGGTAAGATGGAGCTGATGGGGCAATATGGAGCTGATGGGGGCAATATGGAGATGATGGGGGCAATGTGAGGGTAAGTTGGAGCTGATGGGGCAATATGGAGATGATGGGGGCAATGTGGAGCTGATGGGGCAATATGGAGCTGACAGGGGCAATGTAAGGGCAATATGGAGATGATGGGGGGCAATGTGGAGATTAGGAGCATTGTGGAGGTGTTCAGTGGAGATGGCCAATGGGAGGGGGGCGCTTCAGATTTCTGTGCCTACAGGCTCCTGTGATGTAAATTATTTTCTTTTTTTTAAATATATATTTTGAATAAATAATTATGAGAAGTGCCCTTTTTTCATTTGAGCCCCTGCCCCACAAAACGTCTGTGCACGTCCCTGTCCTCAGGGATTTTTTTATTTTCATAGGAGTATTAGAGTAGGACTTGCCACAAGTGAGATACCTTGGCATGGTGGCAAGCTTACCCACGACTTGGCCAATTTGTGAACACGAAAATCTCACTTATTTACTAAGAAATATTATATATGCCCATTACAGGGCACACATCTAAATTTTATATAGAGTAGTGCAGGTTTGTGTTTTTGTTTGTAAGTTTTATATGTGTTTACTTAAAATTGCTGCAAAAAAGAGCACAATACGGTAAATTGCTATAATATTTTTTTATAGATCGCTAGAGAATTCTGCATGGGGTTTCCCACGGGATTCAGTGCTCTGTACATGTAGGGAAACTGCTGTGGCTGTGAATCTTGTTGTAGTGATTTTGACGGGAGTGGCCAGAGGGGCTTAACCCCCTGGCCACTCGTTTCTACATCACTGCCCCGTGGTGAATAACCAGGCACCTCACTGACCCAGGGAGGGGCAGACAGCCATCAAGAAACAGATATATATATATATATATATATATATATATATATATATATATATATATATATGTGTGAAATAAATGTAAAACAAAGCACACTCAGGTCTTCAATGAATTTGTGACAAAGATGGGTGATTTATTAGATCAACGTTTCGGGTGCGTTACAGCAGCCTTCGTCCTGACGAAGGCTGCTGTAACGCACCCGAAACGTTGATCTAATAAATCACCCATCTTTGTCACAAATTCATTGAAGACCTGAGTGTGCTTTGTTTTATTTTATTTTACATTTATATGCTGGCTTTAACAATAGCACCCAGGCGGTTGCCACAACACTAAATGAGAGTGCCTCTGCTTCAATCAAATATATATATATATATATCTATATATATAAAAGAAGACTTTGTGCCTGGCAAAACACACCCAGGGGCGGCAGTAAAAAGGATTACTGCTGCCATTGGGTGATTCTGTGGGAGTGTGATTTTTGGCCTGCCCCCACTATCCAGCCCGCCCACCACTATCTAAGGCTGAAAAAAAAAATGGCTGCCACACACTCCTACACCACAGACACATGCACATGCCCTCCCACACACACACTAGCAGACACATACACACATATACACACACGCACGCTGAGGATGATGGGAACAATGTTCAAGCTACAGCTGGAAGGCCATGGTCCAATCTGTATTATGCAGCTTCTTCATTCCCTGTCTTTGAGCCTACACAGCTCTGCTAATTACTACAAGTGAGCTGATTTCTAAACAATCAGCAGGAGGATACTGGCTTGCTGAGAAAGTGGAAACAACGGCAGAGAGGTGATCAGGCAGTGCAGAGCAAGGCTTCAGCTGAGCTGGTAAATGGCAGAGACATGGATGTGACTGTATTTATATATTGCACAAAGAGAGAGAAAGAGAGCAGGTTGTTTGTCAGTCTGTCTGTAAGTAGAGGTGCCAGTTCCTGCAATCATCTCCATGCTGTACATAGCTCACTGTATAGCATGTATGACAAACTATTTATATATGGTCTGGCATTGTATAGTATACAGTCTGTGTATAAGGACTGGCACTATACAGTATAGGAGGGACAGTCCCTGTTTGACACCCAAATCCCTCTGCTCCTCTATTTAGGAGATCACACGGTGTGGTGTATATACAGTAGGCTGACCAGACCTCACCTTTAACCGGGGACACATAGGAAATAAGCATATTTCAGGAGTGCACCAAAATCAAAGCAGCCCTGCAGTATGCATTTTTCATATGTGTCACTGGTTAAAGGTGAGGTCTGGTCAGCCTAATGTACAAGTGTATCAGATTGCTCCACATCAGTAAAACCCACGGTAATGTGGGTATAAACTTCTGTATATATCTGTTAAATTAGTCTGTGTAAAAAAATACTTTCATCTTCTTCTAAATCATTCACTTACAGAAAGAGTAACTTAACCATTTCAGTGCCAGAGGAGATGCAATGCATTGCTTACCCCCTGGCACTCAAAGGGTTAAAAATTCTCTACAATGGTCTGGCACTGTATAGCAGTGGTTCTCAATCTGTGCCCTCAGTGGCTATTAACAGGCCAGGATTTTAGAATTTCCTTTTAAGAGCACAGGTGAGTTAATCAATATGACTGAGCCTCTGATCAACACACTTGTGTTCTAGCAGTGAAATTCCTAAGTCCTGGCCTGTTAGTGGCCACTGAGGGCATGGGCTGAGAACCTCTGCTGTATAGTATACAGTCTGCATGTGTCTGTGTATAAGGACTGGCACTATACAGTATAGGAGGGACAGTCCCTGTTTGACACCCAAATCCCTCTGCTCCTCTATTTAGGAGATCACATTGTGTGGTGTATATACCAGTGTATCAGATTGCTCCACATCAATAAAACCCACAGTAATGTGGGAATAAACTTCTGTATATATCTGTTAAATTAGTCTGTGTAAAAAAAATACTTTCATCTTCTTCTAAATCATTCACTTACAGAAAGAGTAACTTAACCATTTCAATGCCAGAGGGGATGCAATGCATTGCTTACCCCCTGGCACTCAAAGGGTTAAAAATTCTCTAAAATACACCACCAGCCACGCCCCCAGTAACACCACCGAAAACACAAGTGTCCCTCTTTGGCCATATGAAATGTTGGGAGGTATGTTACTTACACTGCTCACACTGTATGTATTTATGTTCTGATTTGCAGCTGTGTGTCACTGTTTGTGTTGTCAGTGCATGTGTGTGTATATGTGTGTGTTGCATGTGTCTCTGTCTATCACTGTGTGTACCTTTCTGACACGTACACCCTACGCTATAATTCACTATCATAACATTTATTTAAAAAAAAAGAAACATTTCCTGCATAACATGACGGGCAACGCCGTCCCAAACTGCTAGTATATATATATATAGAGAGAGAGAGAGAGAGAGAGAGAGAGAGATAACTAGCAATGTGGTGATGGCGTTGCCCGTCTATTTGTTTTATTTTGTGGGGTTTGTCTAATTTGTGTTGGATTTTGTTTGTATATGTAGTGCAAGTACACAAATAAAGCATGCTTTTTGAGGGGGTGTTAGAGGAATGACGGGGATATATACTACCAGTTGTTTTCTGGATGTAGGGGAAAGAAGGGACAGTTAACCCCCAAAAAAGTGTTAGATGCACCTTCCTGACGATGCCCAACAAGGCTGAAACGTATGTCTGGGGTAAGCTGGGGTTCCCGTGCAGAAGGGACTTGCCCATCATTTTGGGACTGAAACAGCCTTTTGGATGGGTTTAGTCTAATAGGTAAGTGGAACTTTCTCCTCTATAATGGCAACAGAGAACTAAAACATGATGCTGCTGAGCGTGGCTAGCCGTAGAACAAACCATTGTGCTTTATGTTCGTCTTGAGATCTCTCACATTCTTGTACGTATTTTGAATACTCTTAGGGTGTCTTAGAGTGAGGGGTAATTCAAAAGTGGATCCCTTACTCTCAGTGCATAATGAATCCAACTGCACCTCACTGATGATTCCCAACAAGGCCAAAGCGTACGTCTGGGGTTAGATGGTGTTCCTGTGCTGGACCACCCTTTTGACCAGGATTAGTCTAATATGCACATGGAAATTTCTCCTCTGTAATGGCACTATAGAGCTAAAACCCAGTGCTGCTGAGAGGTGACTAGCTATAGAACAAGCCATTGTGCTTTATGTTTATCTTCAGAGCCTCTCACATTTTTGTACATATTCTGAATACTCTTAGGGCTTCTGGGATTAGCCAGTGTTCCTGTGCAGAGGGATTTGCCAGTCATTTTGGAACTGAACTGGCCTTTTGGATGGGATTAGTCAAAGATGTAAGTGGAAATTTCTCCTCTATAATGGCAGTAGAAAACTAAAATGTGATGCTGCTGAGTGTGGCTAGGCGTACCACTAGCCATTGTGCTTTATGTTTGTCCTCAGAGTCTCTCACATTCTTGTATGTAATTTGAGCACTCTTAGGGTGTCTCCCAAAGAGTGAAGGGTAATCCAGAAGTGAACCCCCTGCTCTTAGTCCTTAGGGAATCCAGCTGCACCTTACTGATGAGGCCCAGCAAGGCTGAAATGTTAATTTGGAGTTAGCTGCTGTTCTCGTGCAGAGGGGACTTGCCTGTCATTTTGGAACTGGACCAACCATTTGGGCGGTATTAGTCTAATACGTAAGTGGAAATTTCTCATCTGTAGTGGCACTACAGAGATAAAACATGATGCTGCTGAATGGTGACTAGCCTTACAACAAGCCATAGTGCTTTATGTTTGTCCTCAGAGCCTCTCACATTATTGTACGTATTTTGAATACTCTTAGGTTGTCTCCCTAAGAGGGAAAGGTAATCCAGATGTGGACCCCTTGCTCTCAGTGACTAGGGAATCCAGCTGCACCTCACTGACGAGGCCCAACAAAGCCAAACCCTATATTTGGGGTTAGTTGGTGTTCTGTGCAGAGGTGAATTGCCCGTCATTTTGGAATTGGACCACCCTTTTGGGTTGGATTAGTAGAACATGTACAGGGAAATTTCTCCTCTGTAATGGCAGTAGAGAGCTAAAACATGATGCTGCCATAGTGCTTTATGTTTGTCCTTAGAGCCTCTCACATTATTGTATGTATTTTGAATACTCTTAATGGGTCTCTCAAAGAGTGAAGGGTAATCCAGATGTGAACTCCTTGCTCTGAGCACCTAGGGAATCCAGCTGCACCTCACTGATGAGGCCCAACAAGGCTGCAGCATACATCTGGGGTTAGGTAGTGTTCCTGTTCAGAAGCGACTTGCCCGTCATTTTGTAATTGGACCACCCTTTTTACCAGGATTAGTCTAATACATACATGGAAATGTATCCTCTGTAATGGCACTATAGAGCTAAAACCTGCTGCTGAGTGGTGACTAGCTATAGAACAAGCCATTGTGTTTTATGTTAATGCTCAGAGCCTCTCACATTTTTGTATATATTTTGAATACTCTTAGGTGGTCTCCCTAAGAGGGAAAGGTAATCCAGATATGGACCCCTTGCTCTCAGTGACTAGGGAATCCAGCTGCACCTCACTGACGAGGCCCAACAAAGACAAACCCTATATTTGGGGTTAGTTGGTGTTCTGTGCAGAGGTGAATTGCCCGTCATTTTGGAATTGGACCACCCTTTTGGGTTGGATTAGTCTAACATGTACAGGGAAATTTCTCCTCTGTAATGGCAGTAGAGAGCTAAATCATGATGCTGCTGAGTGGTAACTAGCAGTAGAACAAGCCATTTTGCTTTATATTAATCCTCAGAGCCTCTCACATTTTTGTATGTATTTTGAATAAACTTAGGTGGACTCCTTAAGAGTGAAGTGTAATCAAGATGTGGACCCCTTGCACTCAGTGCTTAGGAAATCCAGCTGCACCTCATTGATGAGGTCCAACAAGGTTGAAATTTATGTCTGAGGTTAGATGGTGTTCCTGTGCAGTGGGGACTTGCCCGTCATATTGGAACTGGACCTCCCATTTGGGCGGAATTAGTCTAGTATGTGCATGGACATTTCTCCTCTGCAATGGCACTAGAGATCTAAAATGTGATGCTGCTGAGCTGTGACTAGCCGTAGAACAAAGCATTCTGCTTTATGTTCATCCTCAGAACCTGTCATGTTTTTGTATGTATCCTTCCCATCCGCAGACAGTAGCATACGGAACCAGCACCACCACTCATCTGTCATAGTAGCAAAGTCCAGATGCAGAGTAGCCCATAATTTCAGCATTCCAGTAATCCAGTTTAAGTCTGGAGAGCTTTGAGAGACAGTCCCACAAAGCTGTATATGCCTTAACCCTTTGAGTGCCAGATGAGTACGCAACGCATTCCAAAGCAATGCGCTGCGTACCACTCTGGCACTCAAAGGGTTAAAGAACCTGCAGCAAGTGACTGACAAATGGTTTGTTCCCCACTGCATGAAATCTGGCTTTGTTTCTGCTGAAAATGGATCCAACATCATAGCTACCCTGACAATGGCAGATATGTTGTATAAACCCTTCTTTACCCATATCCTCAACCTTATTGACACTAACTTTTCTGTCAGAATGAGATGTGTTAGAGAAATGCCGAATATCACCCATAAAATAGGTGCATATGTTAGCCTCTCCAATAGTTCTCACAATGTATTCTATTCCAAACAACAGATTAACCTCCTGCAATATCACCAGATAAAAATGGAAGTCCCTACTATGTGGAATTTCCCACTGCATATTCAAGAACATCTGTAAGAGCAGAGCATTGTCATCAACGAATATAAAATGCTTAACTGGAAGGCTTTGGAGCAGGCTTCTTTGTCATCTGCTCAATGACATATTATGTCAGATCTCTGTAAAATTATTTGATATTATTATCTACTGCAAATTGTTTAAAATATGACACCAACTCATATCCCTTAGAGGTCTTTTAAGTGTACTGAGGCCTATCTCTTGCTGTAATGAGATGAATACTTCAAAATAGATCAGTATGAATAGGGAGCTGAAGATACTGCAAAAAATCATTAGCTAGATATTCCTGATTGCGGTATGTAGGACACCTATCAAATTCAGTTAATCTGTTACCCTTTGGGTACCAAAAACATATACAGCATATTGCATTGCATACCTCTGTGGAACTTAGAGTTAAATTAAGAGCCACTTATTCTAGGGTTCAGTTCCCCTTCAAAAGCCACTTTTAGGTCAACTGGAATTTGCTGAACTTTCCTATCAAACCTATGCAGAAGTTGTTTTTCTCCAGAATTGCCCTCTTACTTGATTAATATGGCCCTCAGTTTTTTTTACGTGTTTCTCTAAAACATGTTTAGTTTACTTTAAAGAGAATTCAGAGCTATCTTAATCTGTACTTTCTAGTATTCTGCCAAATCTTTTTTTCCAGAAATTAACCTTCATATCGTGGTATCACAATGTGATTTTTAAGCTAATTGCCTGCACAGTATGCTACATATTTCCTTGCAAGGTCAAACGTACTGCTCACTGTGCAATTAGAAATGCTACCAGTGTGTGATCTCTGCCTAGATTAATTAATAACACAATGTGTTTGTGTTATAATATTGTCCCTACTCAAAAACAAATTAGCATAAATTGCCTCACTGTGCCACCAGTAAATAATGGGAGGTTTCTCAAACACTATATTACACACAAACAGCTTCCACACCACATAAGCCATTTTTAATAATATTTTAAATTATTTCTGTAAATACGTACATCTTTAATGTAAAAACTCTCCAAGACATACCTAAAAATGAGAGAAATCTCAATATATTCTTCCTGGTAAAACATTTGCTAAATAATAACACATCATAAAGTGACAGGTTCACTCTGATGGATGGATTCTAAATATGCACTGTTTCACATCCAGGGATTTACATTTGTATAAATGCAATCACAATTTAAACTTGTTTTGCGTTACTATTTAAAAAAAAAAATATATGAAATGTTCCCAGATGTGTGGAAAGTAGGAGTATTTTTTTCCTTAGAGTGACTTTTATACTTCTCCCACTTTATAAATCTGTGTGCCATTTCTCAGCACAGGGGTGTGGAATAAAATGTGCCTTGGATGGAATCTGATCTATGACTGGAATTCAAGAGTAGGAGAAAGAAGGGAACGGAAAGAAAAAGGGATAGAGAAGCAGAGAGATAATAACGGAGTGGCAGAGGACAGAAGCTGATAGTAGGAAAAAGATAAGAAAGTTGGAATGTGGAAGAAGCCCACTGGCTGGGAAAGTAAAAGCAGACAATTTGGGACACATACACACATGGAGGAGGGATAGTGATTACGGATATAAGGGGGCGGGAGGCAGGGACTGTGGGTAGGAAAGGGGGAGAGTTTAGGGAGAAAGTGTAAACAGAATCATCCGTTTTTATTATCTAATGCAGGCAGACAGACTGACAGCTGAGCACAGGACACACACATAATCTACCAAACACCCACTCACGCCCTGCAGAGACCTCACGGACTCCTATTGTTTCACAAGCCATCGGTGAGGAATTGTTTTGGAAGAACTGAGAGAGAGGTGTGTGTGCAGGGTACAAATACAAATTCCCGTTGTTTTAACCATTTGAATGCCAGAGGAGTGCGCACCCCTCTGGCACTCAAAAGGTTAAATTGGGTGTTTAACCCCTCTAATGTTATAGAAGTGTGTGACTTTCCTATTAATCGTTTGGTTAACCCTTTGAGTGCCAGAAGGGTATGCAAAGCATTTCTTTGTAGTGGGTTTCATACCCTTGGCAAACAAAGGGTTATAAGCGCCATTTAAATAAATAGGGTTTTTCTTATTTATCTTTCGTATGGAGCAGTTGCTCAAGAACTGCCTCAAGTCTTGGTAGCGCTTGAACGTCAATGTGTATATCTCTGTATGACTGTCTAGCCTGTTACACTGGGTGTTTGTTTTTTATAACTTTAGTGACTATGCTGTTTTCTCTGCAAACCCATAGAGCAAGATAAGAGTGTTTTTGTCCTTAATACATTTATACATCTATAGTTTAACCCTCTGGATGCTAGCGAGGTCTTTCTCAACGTATAGTAGACCTCTGTAGCACCCACAGGGTTAGTTTCGTTGGCTATCTCTCTAGCTTAGGAAAAGCGTGAAATGCATTGGCCATCTCGCTAGCAGCCAAGTGAGTGAGTTGGGGACCTGTATAGCATTCACTGGGTCAAGTGCCAGAGAAATATTCAGCACATACCTCTCTGGCACGCAAATGGTTGAATGCATTTGAGAGCTCTCTATCATCCACAGGTTAAATGCATAAGAAATGTATCGCGTATCCAAAGATTGGGGTGAATGCACTGGGAGACCTTTTTGCATTTAAGGGGTTAGATACGTTGGACACCTCCACAGTATTCATGCAGTTAAATGCATTGGAAATCTCTAGCGTTCAGAATCAAATTGGAGCATATCTATTAAGCACTGCCAAAACTGTTCGTCTACCTAACGCTCCTGAGTTATTTTAGGAAGCCACTTCATTAACCCTTTGCATGTATCAGGGAGATGCAGCACTCTGTTATTCTGTATACTAATTCCGTAGACAAGATAGCACCGAATTGGACATTCCTTTTTCTGCAGTTTTATCACTTACTTAGTTGGTTTAATTTATGGAATGCAGTTATAGAGAAATGTTGCGCTGTTAGGATGAATTTTACACAGAGTACATATTATTTTTATGAAATAATTTAAACCTCTGATGATCCGTGGGGCATGAGACATTTCTTTGCAATGTGTTTTGCAGCTATCTGTTCTTCAAAGGGTTTAGCCATACCTCCCAACTGTCCCTCTTTAGGAGGGACAGTCCCTTTTTGGACCCAAATCCCTCTTTCCCACCCTGATGTACCTCTTTTTTAGGATATCAGATTGCATGGTGTGTATATAAGTGTATCACATTGCTCCACCGCAATACAACTCACATTATTGTTTGTTTAAATGTCAGTATATGTGTTTATAAATTAGTCTGTGTAAATAAAATACTTTGATCTTGTTATAAGTCATTTATTAGGTTACATAAGGAGGTATCAATAGGTCACAAAATAGCCTAAAAATTCTCAGTAATGTCCCGCCTACCAGCCACACCTCCAGCAACACCCCATAAAACACAAGTGTCCCTCTTTGGGAACTTGAAATGTTGGGAAGTATGGTTAAACAGACGTTTCTTACAGCGGCAGTGTAACAGAGTTACACCATATGGATACATGTCTTAACCCTTTGAGTGACAGAGGGGTACACAACACATTTTATGCAATGCGTTGCATACCTCTCTGGCACTCAAAGGATTAAAAATAAGAGGAGGTTAGTAATCTGAATGAAACATGTTCTCCAATATTTAAATAGGTCTCCTCCTCTAATGCAGTGGAGTTCTCTTTAGCATTCAAGGAGTTAAAGGCCCCATTAAGATCAATGTAATTTTTCCCCTATAGTGGAGATGATTTACCTCAGGACTGCTCCAGTTCTTCTTAGCACATCAGCCTTGACAAATACTAGTGGTGCAGTTCTGGAGCAAGCCAACTGCCTCACAGTGGACCAAAAAATCCCCAAATTATTATTATTATAAATGTGATTTTTCATCTCATGAATGTTTGTTTCTCAACATGAGTCATCTGGGCACACCAGCAGGTCTGCTTTTGAAGATATCCTTCTTAACTGTCTTGAGTGCGAGAGGGGTCCCCAACGAATTGTCGGACACCTTTCTGGTACTCAGAGGGTTAATCACAGGTGAGAAATCAGTCTTACAGTTATTGCGATTGAGCTGCTTTTCAGGGCTGCATTTACATGCCAGGCTCCCCTAGACAAAGCACTCTAGGAGGCCTTATCTCTGTCCATGGCCATACCCCCTAATTCTCACATGTCCGTGCCCTCTGTCCCATTCACTGTTTCTGGGCACAGAAAATATCCTTGTCCTATGACAAACATGAACCAAAAAAAGGCTTTAACCCTTTGGTTGCTAGAGAGATCGCCAACACATTATTCCACGATGCATTGGCTATTTCTCTAGCATCCAGGGGATTTAATAATACTCTGTAAAGGGGTATAAAACAGGTGCAGGGACAATTAAATTGCTCTGACCACACCCACAACAGAGAATATGGGTGTGGCCAACACAGCAGAAACGCCCCTCAAAATGTGTATCTCCAGACAGTTCCCTAGTCTACCTATTGGCAAATCCACCCTTGTGCTTAATTAGGGATATCCTGAAAACCTAACCTGCTGATTTACCCCAAGGACTGGAGCAGATAATCACTGCCTTGAATGCTAGAGTGTTACAGTGCATTGCAGAGCAGTGCATTGAAAACCTCTTTAGCATTCAACTTGTTAACAACCACATGTATTTTTATTTGCTCCCTATAGTAGAATTGTTTTATTCCAGGACTGCACCACTTATATCATCAGTCTCCTTGCAGTCTTGTGCACATACCTGGGAACTCTTAGGATTTTGACCCAGATCTCAGGATCTCCCTGTGAAGGGCCAAATTCCCAGGATGAGAGAGCCCAATGCACCGGGGTAACAATAGGGATCATAGGGGTTGCATCTGTGACCGGGCACATCACTACAGGTGCCCGGCCGCCCCATACGAACCCGTCGCCTGCAACAAGCAGCTGAGGTGCTTCGGCACAGTCCTCTAGCAGCTGAGCTTCCTGTCCGGCACTCTAGTGATGCAGAGCACTGGGAGATGGGGAATGTTTATGGGTTAATACAAGATGAAAACCAGTGGGAGCAACACACTGTGAAGTGCACTGCTCTAATTATTGGGTCCTTTCCCACACCTTACCTACTGAATCCTGACAGTCCACGTACCCCTAGATCTTAGTCTATCCACCATTTCAGACCAGCACACTCTCCCACTATCAGTCCCGTGCTAAAGTAAGCTGACAAAATATGTTTGAATCACGTGACATGCCGAAGTAGCCTAGGCTTTGCATGATGCACCACTGTCTTGCTGAGCATGAGACTGGTCGCACAGCACTTGAAACATACCTCCCAACTTTTCAAATGGCCAAAGAGAGACACTTTTTTAAGGTGGTGTTGCTGGGAGTGTAGCCAATGGGCAGAGTATTACTGAGAATTTGTAGGCTTTTTTCATGACCTATTGACATCTCTTAGGGCCATATATTCAAAGGGATAACGACAAAAAATGTTGTATGAACGCCAAAAATTGTAAAAGTAATTGTATACATGAAAAACATATTTTCTATACAGTATATGACAAAAAACTAGTAATGTCTATTGTGTACGACGCAACTCCAGAATTTCTGGTCAAAGGGGTGTGGCAAGGGCATGGCGAAACTATTCTGCAGTGTCGTATAGAGGAAAAGAAAATTTGTCATAACTAACGACAAAAAAAGCCTTGCAAAAGACAAAATTTGTACGTTAAGAAAAAAGTGGAGGGAACGTGTAGTTCTGAATGTGAGAATTTTTGTCTTTAGCTAAGACATTTTTGTCATTAGTTAAGACATTTTTGTCGTTAATTAAGACATTTTTTGTCTTTGGTTAAAACATTTGTTGTCTTTACATACAACAATTTCAGTCAGGGCAAACGACATATTTCCAATCACAACTGACACTCTCTGAAAATATTAATGATCCCAACGACACTCTACTTTGAAAAGTTGTTACAAACAACAAAAGTTATTTCACTACTTCTTTGAATATATGGCCCTTAGTGTAACTGAATAAACTAGTTTCACAAAATAAATGATTTAGAGCAGGAGAAGTGTTTTATTTACACAAACTGATTTATAAACTCATAGACTATAGTTTAAACAAACATTATTGTGAGTTTTATTACTGTGAAGCACTTGTATACACCACACACAGTCTGATCTGCCAAAAAAGGACATCAAGGTGGGAAAGATGGAGAGAGGGATTTGGATACCAAAGATGGACTGTCCCTTCTAAATAGGGACATTTGGGAGATATGCTCTGGCACTCAGTGGGTTAACTGTTTACAAGAAATGTCTCAAATCAATTTGGAGATGTGCAGTACACTGGCATCTAAGGGGTTAACATTTATGAATAAGCAAAAGTGCACACAAAATCTACTTTTCTTAACCGGCAAACATGCAATTTCAACTATATGGTACCAAGGTAATCACAACATTTTCAGGGTGAAAAAAACATTTTGGTTTTCCTTGAGATGATCCAAACAATGAAGCTGTACAATACCTCATATGCAAAACAGCGAATATTGCATTTTATAATAGTTATTGTTATTTGAAATGCCAGATGCAAAATAAATAAAATATCTATCACCTCTATTGTATGGTATGAAGCATCCCATGTTTTCCACAGAGATCTCTTCTCTTTCATATTTTAACACTCCGGAGGTGCTTATATTTTTACTGAGGTTTTTTCTAAGACACTTCTGAGAGGAAGCTGCTGCTTCCTGTCAGAGATAGTAATGAGTCACAGACTATTGATTAAATGCAATCTGTATGACTTCTATGGGGAAGTTTACAAACTGGAAAGCAGAATACTGTGCATTTGTAAGGAAACTTTGATTTCCCCAAAACCTAATAAAGATAGATTAACCATTTTACTTTCTTAGAATAAATACAAAAACATGGAAACAATGTATGGTATAGCGTGTTAAATGAAACTGACTCAGACTACAATACCTGGACAGAGATGAGATGCTCAGTGCCAGCGTCCACGTGCACGCAGACTCTGCACTACCAAAGAGAAGAGGATGCGCTCAGCGGGTGGCCAAGGATGGATTCCAACTTACAGTGTGTGTGCGCATATTATTAAGCACAATGCGCATGCCCAATTTATTTTTCGGCATCTCTGTCTCACTGTTCTGCTTCACTCACACAGCTAAGAGGGAAGCAGTGTGTGTGAGTGACTATTGGTGGGTGCCAAAGCGGCTGGTCATACTTAATGTCATTGTCAGGCACTTATCCGGGGACCTTTCTGGGGACATATTCTATCCAGGGACAGTGCCCTCAATCCGGTGACTGTCCCCGGGAAACAGGGACCTCTGGTCACCCTAGGTTAATATTTCAAAGATCTCAGGGTCGACTCATTTCAAAAGTTCCCAGCTATGCTTGTGCTCCTGTTCCATACTACTGACATCGGTTCAGCGGAACCACTTGTATTTTTTCAGGGAACCCCAGGTTTCCATGAAACAGCATTTGAGAACCACTGATGTAAAATAAGCACCCCTGTTACTAGCCAGACGAGAACTTCTCACTGTCTGTCTCTAATGGGCCGTATGCTCAAAAGAAATGTGAAGGAGTTTTGGGGCAAACCATTTGCACTGTAAGTGAGAAATAAAATTCCCATTGATGTAAACTGGGATTTTAACTCTTTGAATGTTAGAAAGGTCTCTTGCATTCAAGGGGTTAAACTCACCATTTAAATCAATGGGAGTTTTTTTGAATTTGGAGTTTTCCCTTACAGTGCAAATGGTTTGTCCCAGAACCCCTTCAGTTTTCTATTAAACATACAACCAAATGTTTTGGGTGGTAACCTGTTACAGTCACTTTTTCCATATGTCAGTGATTCAGAAAGCAGCTGGTCCTGGATGTGGAGAGGTATTAGACTGACTGTTCTGGCCTATGTTGGAGTCCATGTAAAATCTTCTTAATGCCACAACTGTGCATGCTGTATTGTGCAATTTGTTTCATAACAGTCATGTGTTGGACTATCTGCTTGCAGAGACTAAAGGGAAATTCATAAGGAAATTAGATATAAATTCTTGTAAAACCTTTTATTTACAGAGCAATATCTTAAAGGAATAGTGACCTTTTATTTTGACTGTACATATTCTGCTATTACTTATTATGTAAAGTCAAATTGCCTGTACTTTTGATGTATGCATTTATTTTTTATTTTTTTATATTCACCTATCATTTAATTTTCTCACAGGGTCTCTGTTTCTAGAATATTTTTCTGTCCAGTGACCATCAAAGCAGGACAGTGATGCAATGTAACACTATCCCTGCAGAACTCTGTGAAGTTGATGTACTAAAAAAATGGAGTGATGTTGGAATAAATCAACTCCAAAATTCCCTTTGATTTCAATAGGGAATGTAACTCTTTTTTGTGACTGCAGTAACATTCAAGGGGTTAAAAGACCCATTTAAATAAATTGAGACTTTTATCTCTACCCTACTGTGCAGTTGGTTTACTGCAGATTTACTCTATGTGTTATGTTTTTTCCCCCTGCTTTTACAGTCCTTGGCTGAAAGCTCTTTGGAAACAGATACAGGGAGAGCACTTTCAAGGACATACATGTGTAATAAATAGGTAAAGATGAAAATACATACAAATTTATAGGCAGTTTGACTTTATGTGTCATACACTTGCAGAATATGTGAAGTCATCATAGCTGTTTGTGAGATAGATAACTATGAGGTGTTGCTTAGCAACACATTGAAGGCACCTTTGGCATTCATGGGGTTAAAGAACCAGTAGTACCTTAAAATGAGTTCTTATATGAACTTGCTTATTATTTCTGTAAAAGTTTTCATTTCTCGAAATAAAGTATGGCAGTGATTCCCAATACTGAGTGAGATTTATAGACCTGGTGTGATAAAAAAATGTAGTAAAAGTTACCTAAAACTGAATATTGGCCTTAAAAATAAGCTTACAGCAGTTTTGGAAGGCTTAAAGGGATAGTAATACTTCATTTTATCTTTATTTTATTTTGTAGGCATTAAAAAAAACATGAAGAACGATATAAGTCTTATCTCTCAAACCTTTATGGTTTGAGAGATATTCACAAGCAAAGTTTCCCCTCCCGCCCCTTTTACCTAGTGTAAGCCATCTCTTCTCAGATGTGGAATTCAGTCCATAGACCAGACAGATAACAGCAGGAGACAATCTTCTTCCTATGAGAACAATGGAAGCCCTGCCCCACTTGACAAGTTTTTTCAGGTTTTCCCTTATCTTAATTGAAGATTGTCCCTCTCTGCAGTCTACCTGGGCACCTCCCTTCTGATCTGGCTGAACAGTGTTACATCAGTGAAAGGGGCGGGAGGGGGATACTTTCATTGAATTACTCTTGAACTACATCTCTGACAGAATTAAAATAACACTCTTCAAAGTCCAGATACTATTGTGATTAATTAGAGCTGCTTTTATTATGAAACATTACTATCCCTTTAACACCACGCAATGTGTGTTTCTGAAAAAGTAAAGTAAAGCTGGGAAAAATGATTGCACAGCAAGTTCATAAAGAAATGTCACTAACTGTGACAATTTAGCAACAGCATTTTCACCAGAATGTTAACAACAGGTATCAGGTGTTCTTAACCATTCCAGGTGTTAACCATTTGAGTGCCAGATGGGTACGCAACACATTTCAAAGCAATGCGTTGTGTATCCCTCTGGCACTCCGATGGTTAACATCAGATTGTTAATGCCATATTTATAATGTAGCCCTTACTCATTTATAAATAAGACCTGTCGTTATCGCCAGTTGCCTTGACTTAAAGACAACTCACCATTGTTCCTTAGGGGATACCAAGGGCCATATGTTCAAAAGAAAAGTGGTAGCGCCCTGGGGCAAACCCATTTTCACTATAGGGGTCAACTAAAAATTGAAATAATTCCCCATTGATTTAAATGAGGATTTTTAACAACTTGAATGTGTTGGACACATGCCTCGCATTCAAGGGGTTAAATTCCTCATTTAAAGCGGAACTACCGCCCCTTTTAAGCATGGCCCCAAATAATTACCCATCTGGAGACTAGCTGCTCAATAGAGCTGGGCGCCAGAATTCCTCCTCCACTGAATTATAACAAGTCCGCTTGTAGACAATAAAATTTATTGCCAAAAAATGTTAAAAACAATAATGCAATATAGCAACAAATAAACTGTCCAATACAGCAATAAATAAAACAGCCAAAAAGCTCAACGCGTTTCAAAGCAAACTGCTTCTTTTTCAAGAGAAAAAAAAAACTGGCTATAAATACAAGATATTATTCTTGTATTTATAACCATTCGGCACCAGAAGGGACTGACAGCGCAGGCGTGCAGACGTCACTATGGAAAGATGTCTGCTCTGTTTCCTGGCTGTCAGTCCCAGGAGCAAGATGAATTCTCGATAACTCGGTAATAATTATGGTGACTAGTGCTATTGAGCAGATAGTCATCAGATGGGTAATTATTTGGGACCATGTTTAAAAGAAGTGGTAGTTCCACTTTAAATCAGTGAGAATGTTTAGTTCTCCCCTATAGGTCTGGTTCAAGGTCTCCTCTAGTTCTCCCCTATAGGTCTGGCCCTAAGATGTCATGTTTTAAGGCTATCCCTAAATAAGCATAGGCAGATCAATCACTATGACAGAGCCACTTATTACCCAGGATATCCTTAAAGGGATAGTAATACTTCATTTTATCTTTATTTTATTTTTTATAGGCATTACAAAACATGAAGAATGATATAAGTCTTATCTCTCAAACCTTTATGGTTTAAGAGATATTCACAAGCAAAGTTTCCCCTCCCGCCCATTTTACCTAGTGTAAGCCATCTCTTCTCAGATGTGGAATGCAGTCCATAGACCAGACAGATAACAGCAGGGGACAATCTTCTTCCTATGAGAACAATGAAAGCCCTGCCCCCCTTGACAAGCTTTTCAGGTTTTTCCCTTATGTTAATTGAAGATTGTCCCTCTCTGCAGTCTACCTGGGTACCTCCTTTCTGCTCTGGCTGAACAGTGTTACATCAGTAAAAGGGGCGGGAGGGGGATACTTTGTCATTAAATTACTCTTGAACTACAACTCTGACAGAATTGAAATAACATTCACCAAAGTCCAAATACTATGATGATTAATCAGAGCTGCTTTTATTATGAAACATTACTATTCCTTTAAAACATAAACTGTTTTGTATGACATTAGGACTAACATTTGTAAACACTGTGGATAATGTATACATTTGTTGGTGCAGCACGACTGGCATAAGCCTCTAATGCCAGTGGCTGTGCTAGGGGGTATTTACTACCGCAGCCCCTAGTCACAGTAACATAGTAACACAGTAATATAGTAAATTAGGTTGAAAAAAGACACAACTCCGTCAAGTTCATCCTTTACCTCATAACCCAGAGACATGAGGATGATATAGCTTTCTTGCTGCCATATAATATAGTCTTTATCAGACCTACCTGATTTGCCTACTAATACACAGTATAACCCTATCTGTTCCCTTTTGAAAGAAATGTATCTAATCTTCTCTTAAATGTATACATTGTATCTCCATAACCGCATCCTTGGGCAAGAAATTACATAATTTAACAGACTTCAAAAAACCCTTTCCTCTGCTTAAGTCGAAAACCTCTTTTCCTCTAATCTCAAGGGGTGGCCCATGATTATTTGATCGGGCCTTGGAATGAATAGCTCACCAGAGAGATCCTTGTATTGACCTCTCATATACTTGTACATTGTGAAAGATCTCCTCTTTTCTCTAGAGTAAATAAACCAAGTTTGTCTAATTGTTCCTCATAATCAGGTCCTCCATTCTTTTAATTAATTTTGTTGCTCTTCGCTGTACTCTTTCCAGTTCTAGAATATCCTTTTTCAAAATTGGTGCCTAAAACTGCATTGCATAATCGAGGTGATGTCTTACCAACGATTTGTACATTGGCAAAATGATGTTATCCACTCTTGCTTCAATACCCTTTTTTATGCAAGGCAAGATTTTGTTTTTGCTATTGCTGTTTAACATTGGTCACTGTTTCCAACTTTGTAGCTTCCAGGTTTGTAAATTACAGCAGGCCAGGTTTTCAGGATGTCCCTACTTAACCCTTTGAGTGCCAGAGGGGTACACAACGCATTGCTCTGTCATGTCAAAGGTTAAGCACACGTGGATTAATTACAGTCACTCAGCTACTGATTACCCACCTGTGATCGAATAGGACGATTTGGAAAATATGCACTGTAGGTATGTCCTGGGAACTAATATTTAGAATCAAACAAAAATAATTTATAGAATGTATAGAATGAACATTTATTTGGTTTTAATTGTTTGAAGACATTTGGAGGTAAATTATTATCCTGTTTAAATTTTAAAATAAAAGAATATTTGAAACATTCAACTCGCTGGATTATACACATCTACCTAAGGCCTGCTGGTGATAGACCTGGTTGGTTGAGCAGGGACAAGAGAATATCCCTGTATGGTGTTCTAACATACCAGTGGATAAAGCACACCGGTATTGCCAGTACTGTGAGTACCATTTTTACTTATTTGAATATGTGGTTCCTAGCGCTTCTTTGGTAGAACGACTACTGGCACATTTTCTTTTGATTTTTAATATTTAGAATCACCTCGGTACAGCTCATGGTAACTGTTGGACATAATGGTGGATACATCCCATCATAGTTAGGAATTCAACCTGTTAGGGGTGCAACGTTACACAAGACACTGAAGAAACAGATGCCCCTATTGACCCATAAAGGGGAGAATTTTGGAATATGACATCAGGCAGGCATAGAAATAAAACAATTATGCTGGGAGGAATATTAACCTTTTTCTTATTTTAAGGGGAGATTTAAGTAGAGGTTGTTCATACAACAAGAATGTATTCATATGTTTACAACATCTATTGCAATTTTTAAAATTTTCTGTAACCCTTTGCATGTCAGAGAGGTGCTCAGTGTATTGCTCTGCAATGTGCTGTACATCCCTCTAGCACTCAACGGGTTCGATTTATTTATTAAAAAAGAAGCAGCTGGCACTCTGCATGATATGACTTGCATTGCTTGATTTGCTCTCCATCATCCTCAAGAGACAATTTTACCTGCACTCCTTTCTTCTTGCTTGGTCATAAGATGGACGTCATAAGGAATTATGTATAAAAGCAAAGTGGAACGATTCTGTAGCAAACTGTAGGGACAAACATTCCCCAAATCACGTTGATTAAATGGGGCTTTTAATCCCTCGGATAGAAAAGTCTCCTTTGCAATTGAAATCAATGAAATCCAGCATCTGCACCTAATCTTATGTACAGAAGCTACAGTGCATTCTGTTGAACACAGCCCAGGTCAACACTTTAACCTAATCAAGCTCTAATGCTACCACTGTATCATATGCATAAACATTGAAGAATTTTGCACTGATTTCCTAATTCCCCGTTAGTAACATAGTTGATGAGGCTGAAAAAAGACGTTTCCATCAAGTTCAGCCCATGTCAAATTACCCCTGTTGATCCAGTGGAAGACAAAAAACCCTATTGAAGTAATTTCCAATTAAGCCAGAAGGGGTAAAAAAATTCTTCCTGACTTGAAATGACTGGGGGTTATGTCCCTGCATCAACATCCTATCTGCTTTGAAGCCAACTGCCAGAATTCTCAATATTGTTGTGCTAGATAGGTATTTTTTACTTTTTTCATAGCAGTTACAGTATCTGCAAGGACAGCATCTAAAGGAAAAGAATCTTATAACTTTACTGCCGTTACTTTAAAAAAATCCTTTCCTCTAATGTTAATGGATGAACTCTTGTTCTCTGCTCAGCTCTTTGAGTAAATATTTATTTGGAGAGTTCTTTGTATTGACCTTGGATATATTTGTAAATGGTAATCATATCATCCCTTAGATGTCTCTTCCCTAATGTAAATAAAACCAGTTTGGTCAGAAGGGTCTTGATGTCCCCCCCAGGGTGGTCTGAATTATTAAACTTTTCCAGGTCAGTACATTGTATCTGTGCAAGATTGAAGGTAGTGACGTTTAAAGTGGCAACATGAGAACCTTGAACTTTTATGCAGTGTGAGATTCTCATGTCGCCATTTTGAACACAGCGACATGGTTAATGCAGCTGGTAGCCGTGCGCTATTTTATTTGCGACTTTTTAAAAGGATACCAGTTCCCAATCCAAAGCCTTTTAATTGATGCAGTAACCTGTTGTGATGCAAAGGTTTGTGCAAAACACTAGTATACTACATCAATAGGAATTCTCTTGTTATTATCTCACCCTTTCCTAAAATGCAAGAAAATTAGTTTGACATGATCTATTCTTCATAATAATAATGCTGGCTACTACTAATACTATTGTTGGTCATCATACTGTCAGTTAGTAACCCTTTAAATATCTTAACCACTATGGAAGTCAAGCTCACGTGTCTATAATTTCCTAGTTTAGAGCTTGCCCCCTTTTTGAATAATGGTACAACTTTCCTCCAGTCACAGCGCACTATTCTTGATGAAAGCGAATCAATAAATATTAAGTATAATGGTATTGCTATTACTGAACTAAGTTCCTTAAATACTTGGGTGTATTCTTTCAAGTTCAGGTGCTTTATTCACCATAACCTTTTCCAGTTTATTTTAGACTTTGTCCTCAGTAAGCCATGTATATAATATGGAAAATGGTGTGATTTTGTCTGTCTGCCATTGTTGTTTCCTTTGTGTTTATATAAGTATCAGCTATAGCCTTATCCGCACTAATCTATTCAACCATCTCAGCCTTAACAGTACATTTCATAAAATAAGGTGGAGATTAATGTAACCCCATGAAACATCCATACTCAGTCATACGTCTCTCCCTTTGGCTCAAGCTTTTTAGACATTTTTTTCATGCACAGTTAAGTTAGGGTGACCACATTTCCCTTCTGCCATTCCGGGACGTGGTCACCCTATTGCCTTACCTTGAGTCCCTGGTGGTCTAGCGGCGTGCAAAGTGCTCTGTGCCTCCTCCGGCACAGAGCTGAAGCTCCCGCGCGCTGTGCTCAGTAATGCAGAGCGCTGGGAGATGATGTCATCTCCCAGCGCTCTGTATTACTAGAGCGCTTGCCTCCAGATCAGGTAAGTTGCATTGCCGCCCTGGATGTCAGCCTGCAAGCGGCGTCCATGATGTGACACACCGCTTGCAGGCTGACATTCAGGGCGGCTTGGCTTCATTCCGGGACACTTCATTGTCCCGGTTGAAGGGGACCCGGGACGCGGGACATGTCCCTGAAATAAGGGACAGTCCCGGACGTTCCGGGACCCGTGGTCACCCTAAGTTAAGTACATAGGTGTGGAGCATGAAAACAGACTGTTTAAAGTGGAACTTCCACCAGAATGACATAGAGAGGCAAATGATAATTACATTAGCGATATGCACACCCTTAGTTTTATTTATTTAAGTATAATTGCTCCTTTAACGAAAAATATAAAGTTTTATGCAGACAGGCACCGGCTGAGATCTTGCAGTAGGTGCTCTCTGCGTCTGCGCTGTCAGTCCCTTCCGGTGCCTTTTGACACAAAGGCATTCAACCAGTCATGGAGTTGAAGGGGACGGACAGCACAGACGCAGAGATGCTGGCTCTGCAAGATGTCTCGCTGTTCCCTGCTGCCTACCCGCTGAAAACATTATATTTTTCAATAATGCAGCAATTATACTTGAAAATAAAACTAAATCTTTGCATATCACTAATGTAATTATCATTTTTGTGAAAGTCATGTTTTAACTGATTTTAGTGCAAAAAAGAGGATTTTAGGTTACTGGTAACTTTGGCTAGGCCATCCTCCACTTTAATTGTAGACAGGAACAACTCTAGAATTGTATACAGGGGGTGGAGCTTACCTTCCCTCCTTGGCTGCAGCTAGCCAAACAGCTCCAGAAAGATTTGAGACACTAACTATTGACTAGATAGTGGAAGGGAAAGAAGACTCCTGTGAGCATTACCCAGAAGGACCCCCACGGTCTGCCACAGGAGAGCCAAGCATGGTCCCTTGACAGGGTGGGACACTAGTAACCTGTATGGACTAAGAGAAAAAAATTTAACAGGTAAGACTAAAATCCTCTTTTCTCTGTCGTCCAATACTGGTTACTGGTAACTTTGGGATGTCCAACCATTGAGTTTCCCAGAGGCGGGAAGTAAGGCAAGGACCAGGAGCAAGGCCCCCAAAGTCACCAGAGCAGATATGAACCATCAGATCAGAAATAGCCCAACAAACAAAGAAGTGTCAATGAACACTGAACAGTGGTAACAACACTCCAACTGTTACACAGCACGCTGAACTAGAGCCAACGGGGCTCAAAAGTGAAGGAAGCACCAAGAACCAAAGAAAATCCTAGACAGGCAAAACTGCCTCCAGGGTTTTCCTCCTAAAGCTGGCATCAGCCAATGCCAACACATCAACATGGTAGTGCTTCGAAAAGGTGTGCACAGATGACCAGGTGGCAGCCTTGCACAACTGATCAGGAGAGGCTTGATTCTTGTAAGCCCAAGAGGCCACAATAGATAGTGTAGAATGAGCCATGACCCTGAAAGGGACAGGCTTCTTCCTCAGATCATAAGCCTTACGAACAGTGGACTTGATACAAGAAGCAATAGTCACTTTGGATGCAGGTCTTCCTGCCCTAGGACCCTCAGGAATGATGAACAACGTGTCAGAATGCCTGATAGACTCAGTGCAATGTACATAAAACTTGAGACAATGTACCACATCTAACAAGTGGAGATCCCCCTCCTTGTCAGAGTTGGGGTCAGGGCAGAAAGAGGGCACCACAATCTCCTGATTGATGTGGAACTCCAAAATCACCTTGGGGAGGAGCTCCTGAGAGGTACGAAGCACCACCTTGTCCTTGTGAAACACCAAATAGGGATGTTTACAGGACAGAGCATTTAACTCCGCAACACGATGGACAGACACATCTGCCAGGAGAAAGGCCATTTTCCACGTCAACAGGCTTAGAGGAATAGTAGCCAAAGATTCAAATGGAGAAACCAAATTAAGATCCCACGGAGGAGCAGGATTCTTGAAGGCAGGACAAGAATGAGCAACGCCCTGGAAGAAAACCTTGACATCAGGGAGGATGGCAATGTGCCTCTGAAAGAAAACAGAGAGAGCAGATGTCTGAACCTTAAGGGAACTCAAACTGAGTCCCTTATCCACACCGTCCTGCAAAAAGGCCAGGACCGTAGGCAGAACAAACTCCTGAGACAGGTCCTTATCGGCACACAAAGATAGGAAGGTCGACCAGACACAATGGTACATCTTGGAAGCAACAGGCTAGTGAAACATCTCTAGAACATGTTAGGATAGCCAAAAAACACTGAACCGGTAGGAAAAGTGTCAGAAACCCCCCAAATGAATGCCAAACCAGCAGCTAAAGGGTTAAGTATCACATAAACCTGCTCTAAAACACCCAACAGACATACAGATAGACCCAATGAGTGCAGGAGTGTGCAATAGGAATTCCAAGGAAAAACCCATGTATGTAGGGGCACTGTGGGACATGTGGACCTGCAGCACTCAAAGGGTTCCTCACCTTTCCTGCAGATTTTCTGTCTTCAGATTACCATGTTTTAAGAAGAAGCCTTGGTGGGCAACTCCCGAGGAAAGAGCTTGTAGCCAAGATTTTCCCCCCAGGGCTTAAGGTCCACAAAAAAGCACCTAGTCACTGAGCTAGCCATATCTAAGGGCATTGTCAGTTATGGTAGTCTGCCTAATGGTGGTATTCCATTTCTAACAGAAAAATAGAAAGCAGAACTATCTTGCCTGTGTTATCTTCACCAAGGAACAATCTTTCTGGAGCTGGTTGGCTAGCTGCAGCCAAGTAGGGAAGGTAGGCTCCACCACTTGAATACGATTCTAGAATTGTTCCTGCCTACAATTAAAGGGGCGGATCGCCTAACCAAAGTTACCAGTAACCTGTATTGGACGACAGAGAAAGTTTGTTCTGACATTCCCCTCACTGTCATTGAGTTCATCTTTCCTGGCCAATTAAGTCACACATGTTTTTTTCAATGTACATTTACATCATGCTAAAGTGTATAATAAACTGTAACTTAGAAGATTTAGCAGACACAGATAGATACAATAAAATAAAACTAAAACTAAAATTCACTATAAAAAAGGATAAAAAAAACATGCATGGTTTGTGGGCTTTTATGTGAGGAGGGCCCCAATGTAGGAATTGAAATTATTTCCCTGACGTGTTTCGTGAACACTCTCATCAGAGGAGGATGTATGTCAACTTTCAATAAACTAGGAGGATGTACTAATAAAATTCCACTATAAACCAGGAGGTGAAAGGAATCTCTTAGCCCTATGACTGCCTAACTCCAGTTTAATAAGTTACATACGCCTAAAATTCTACCCTTAACCCCTCTTGTACTGAGAAGGGGAGTTCCTTTGATGTAATTTTACAGCATATTCTTGCGCATGCTATGGGTGAGGTGTTCAAGGGTTTGCTGGTAGCAGTGTGCATGCCTCTATGCACTAAAGCACTCTAGTGCAGTGGTTCTCAACCCGTACCCTCAGTGGTCACTAACAGGCCAGGATTTAGGAATTTCCCTGCTAGAGCACAGGTGTGTTGATCAGAGGTTCATTCAAATTGATTAACTCACCTGCGCTCTAACAAGGAAATCCTCAAATCCTGGCCTGTTAGTGGCCACTGAGGGCATGGGCTGAGAACCACTGCTCTAGTGCATACCCAAGTGCAGCCGCCTGCAGTGCAGGCTAATGTGAGCTCAGCTGTGCTGGAGGATTCAAATATTTTCTCCATTGAGATCATCTTTTCTTGCCACGAATTAAGACACACATCATTTTCCAAGGTGCTATGTGTCACAGTAATGTTTAGAAGCCGACCTTTGCCACTTCTGGTTCAGGGAGGAGCTTTAGTCCAACCATGTTTATATGGAAGGACTTTCCTTACAGTGCATGACTAGATTTTAACAGCTAAAATATTCATGATCCTTCCAATGGCATTCAGAATGACCATGTATATGTAAGTTGAACATAGTGCAGGATCTATAGATTTCACCAAATGAATTGTCATCAAAAAAATAATCAGACTTTGTAGTGTGGGCATCAGGAGCCCTCCTGAAGCCCCTCTGGTGTTGATTGCCTATCCGATTTGATAGCTGACCAATTCATAGACCTGGAAGGCATGTGTTGCCTTCCCTTACCTTCCCCTATTCAACCAGGCATTCTATGAAAATCCTGGTTGAGTCTGATGACCTTCAAGACCCACTTACATTATATTGATGCGAGTGGGCTTTGTAGGTCCTCATAATCAACCTGGTAGTTCATAGAACACTTTGTTGAGGAAGGGAAGGGAAGGCAATGAACACCTTCAAGATTGTCATATTTTTCTCCTATATGAACAGATTGGCGATCAATGTAGTGCACAATGCATTGCTTTCCATTTCATTGGACACCTCTGACACTCAGATATTCACTGTCTGCTTTCCCAACTTTGTTGCACTGCACACTGGTTATCAAAGATTGTTATCTACACTGCTACACTGTCTGCCCTCCCCCAAAACGTGTTCACTTGCCCACAGTTAGTCACAGATCTTCACATAAACTATCTGACTCCCTAGCCTGGTTCCACAGCATAAGGTTGTCAGAGATCACCACTTACACACCCTAGCCTTGTTCCATTGTCTTACTTGTAACCACAGAACCATACATTCACTCTCTGATTAGCAGTTTAGTCCCCCTGAAAGAAACATTATACTGTCTGACACCCCGAATGCTAACCATAGATTTACCTACTTCCCCATCTTGGTCACTGGTAGTCATGCTTCTGACACTCACTATGGTACATCAATCCATGCCAATGGAGCACAGTTTTTCTCAGGCCACTACTAGGTACTGAATACAGTAGGGAATTCCATGGCAGTGAAAGATTTTAGTATCTGAAGGGATTGAACTATAAGCAAGTATGTGTTCCTTCTGGAAACCCTACAGAATCTTAACTCATACCAATGGCATGCCATTTATCTTGAAGAGCAGTAGCTAGTGATTATAGTTGGAAATTCGATGTTTTTAAACTATAAGCATCTTTGTAGGAGTAGAAATGTCAAATAGCTCTATTTTTCCTATAGCACCACCATCTGGAAAGGTCTGTGTGCACCACTTATGGCTTAAAAGGTAAGTAGCACCACATATGTTGCAGGAGAATGTCTTCTTGCCAAAATGGTATGCCTTAACTTTTCTTCATCTGTGTAATGGTTATGACCATTGCAATGCAGGCAGATAATTTAAAAAAGAAAAGTGACAGGTGCAGGTTAGTGCTTCTGGCACTCCATACATTTTGTCAGCCTATACAGATGGGGTACCATTTCTCTCAGTCTAGTAGCAGGTTTTGAATACATTAGGGGTTTCAAATACTTTTGTATTTTTGAAGGAGTGGAAATGTGAAAAAACATATATTTCCCATAGCACCAACTTACGGAAATATTTGTGCGCACCAGCTCTGGGGTAGGAAGGCATATACCTCTTCATTTGATGAAGGTTAATATCTACTTTCCAAAACGGTGTGCCTTGTGTACCTTTCCTTAATATCTTCAAATGTTAAGACCATTTAAGTGCAGGCAGTCTGTTTAAAAAAAAGAGGTAGGCTTATTTTTGTGCTTCGGGTATCCCTGGAGTATGTTAACCCATACCAGTGGGGTACCATTTTTATATGAAGAACAGTAGATAATGAATATCGCAGGGAGTGTCATAGTTTTCAAAAATTTAATTACATTTGAAGGGGTCGAAATGTAAAAACCTCAACCTTCTGGAAACATTTATGCATACCAGGTTATTGTAAGAAATGCAGGTATCCCCTTATTTGACGAGGTGGATTATTTTCTTACCAACATTGTATGCTTTGTCTACATTTTCTTAATTTCTGTAGTTTGCAAAATAGTAAGAAAAATGAGAGATTGTATATTGTGTAGCTTTGTGCTTCTGGCAACCCTACAGTATGTCAACACATACCAAGCAGACTTATTTTTTCTAAGAAAAGCAGTAGTTAATACAGTCGTAAACTCAATATTTTTAAAAGATTACCCAGGATATGGGTAAAAGGTAAGTTACACCTCATTTGATGAAGTGGGATGTGCACTTTCAGGCAATGTACACTTTTAGGAGGTTATGATGAGGTGATTGGGTAATTATACCTTAGCTATGTCAGATGCATTTTTGTTATCTGTATGAAAATGGATATCAAATTATTTGTATGTGCTGTTACCAAATTGGGGCCCCAGGGAAGGATACATATTAGTGCACCTATATATATCAGGTACCAGTGTACTGAAGAGATATATATGTGTGACATTCATATTTCATACTTTTATATTTGTTACACTGTTTACTTTAGATGTACATTAAACTGTGACTAGTGTACATTTCTGAAACCGTTCTAAAACACCCTATTTTTAATAACATTTCCTTGTTTCATAATTTTTATAAGAAGAAACCTCAAACATTTTTTGGATTCACAAGTAAGTCTACTCTCAAGAAATATACATACCTGGGAACTCTGCAGATCTGCCCTAGAGATTGGTTTTCAGTGTAAATTGTCACACATGCAATATTTATTTTATGTGAGGCACCATAAAAAAGCCTGAATTTATTTGGAAACTTACCTATGGGCCTGGCCTCCCAGGAGGAAATAATTCCCCAAACCCAGCAGTCAAAGGGTTAAGGTACGTCTAAACTCATTGAATTAGAGCAGGGTGAGAGTGGACTGAGTCCTAGAGAAGTGAAAGGGAGATCCTATTTTGGAATAGATGGGAAGAGCACGCATTCTTTACTTAGAACACAATGATACAAATATAAAAACCTGAATTTTGGCCAGGAAATGGGTCTCTCTTTTTGCATGGTTAATTTTACAGAACCAGGGAACCAGTACTTCTATGACTGCTCAGCATCCATTATATTGCACACAAGGGTAAATATGCCAGTGCCAGAGAGTTCTATGCAGTACATTGACTTGCAATGAGTAACACATCCCTCTGGTACTCTGAAGGGTTAAACTGAGATTATTAGAAAGCTAGCGGCCAGCTTTTAATAAGGCCAGAGTGAATTACCACATTATCTGTGATACAGCTGACTTTTTTTAAACTCTGTCTTTAAGGCCATGTTCACTTGGGCAACTTGGCCAGAGCATAGCTGTCACCTAAAATAGTTTACCCTCTGCGGAACCTGGCAGGGAAGGTAAGGAGAAAGGGGTGAGTGACAGACTATATGAACCTGAGCTGGGTACATCAGCCAGACATGACTGGCTGATTCCCAGCTAAGACTCATAGGGGGTGATTTATAAAACTAGAGCTATAATGAAAGTGTCTGTGAAAATGTTATTTTGTTTTGTAGATTAAAAAAAATAAATTATGTGCTGCAAATCCCATCTCTCAAACATTTACTCTCCCTTCCCTTCTCCTGATGTCAGTTGTAGGCTGACAGCAGGCGTTCCTGGTCCGGGGGCCAACAGGTGGCTCTTCAGCAGAGCCACAATAGCACGATTTTAAAAGAAATACTTCAATGGAACGGTCTACAAAGTGTGCTTGGTTTGCAGGCACACTTTTTAGACCGTTCCAAAGAAGTATTTCTTTTTAAATAGCGCTATTGCGGCTTTGCTGAAGAGCCGCCGCATCATGTTGGCCAACACATATCTCTCAGGAGAGAGAGAACTTTAGCAGCGACTATCTCTCATACCATAAAGATTTGAGAGAGAGGATTTGCTGCACATAATTTATTTTTCTTTAATCTACAAAACAAAAAAAAATATTTTTATGGGACATTAGTGTCCTTTTATAGCTTAATGCCAGGTATAACCTGTTCTTAATATAAGTATTTAGTAACAGCCATGTATGCAAAAAAGTAATCTCAGTTGCAAATTTTCTCTGAATATTCTCAGTCAGACATATTTATAAATGTAACTTTACTTCTTCTTTATGACTAAGACCTATTGTAAATTTCAGCAACAATTCTTAAATATGCACTAAAAAGGCTTTTATTATACATCTGCCCCATAGAGACTGAACTTTTTGATCTGTATTGCAACATACTAATCTCTTGCATGAATATTTGCATGGTGGCCCCATAAGTCACTGTGCGCAAGCTTCCTGCTGCAACTTCCTGGCATCTATCAGAGGTTACAGGGAAGTTGCAGCATGCTTTTTCCATGAACCATAGTCGTTAGTGATAGGCAATTTTCCAGTTACCCATGTGAACATGTATTTAAATGAGAACTGTACCCTTGGAAAGGAGGTTCTTAATTTGTTTAAAGAAGAACTTACATTTGTCAGGGTCCTTCATACAGCAAGCAATTATATCTATATACTTTTTTTACATGTCACCTCTACTGTAGTGTAATACTAGTTAGTTTCAGAATTCATATTAGAAACTGATGCAACTGACCCTTGCTATACATCCAGGGCTACTGAAATATATTGCTTAAATTGAAGATGTGAGAACTAAATGCAGACATCAACAGAGATCATTATATAAAGACAGCTGCAGATACAATGAAAAAAAGAACCATTGGTAGATATTTTGACTGGCTGCTGTATGCAGAACACCTAATTAGGTAAGCCATTCTGTTAAAGGCACAGTAAACTTTTCATGAAAAATGTATTATAGGACTTTTCCTGCTGACTAAACCATAGGTACTTCCACTGCAGGAGGGCTTTTTATTTAAAAGTTGTTATTGTTCAAATTATTTTTGTTTAAATTTAGCAGCAGCACCAACAGGTGTCCAAATCAATGAACTTTTGTGGTAATAGCATTGCTCTTACTTGATAATAACAGCACCACCCAGTGACCATAATTGAAAACTTCTGGTTAATGTAGACAAGTTTTGGTTGCAATATATATATCCCAATAGCGGGAACAGTCTTATTTTACTCAGCAGGAAAAGTTATAAAACATGCATTTTTTCATTAAAAATGTTACCACTGCTTTAAGCAAATTAAGAGTAACTTATTCCTAGGGTGTATTTTCCCTTTAACACATTTGATGCCAGCAACATCTACAGACCATTGAAAAACTGTGATTTCAGATGTCTCTTGCATCCAAGGGGTTATAGTCTCTATTTAATGCCAGTGGTATTCCATGTCTAGACGTTTCTGGTTTCACCTATTTTTATAGCCAATTTAGGCCAACATGTAATCCCATTGCCTTTGTTTCACATATTCATTCCAGGTTTTTCAATAATTTTCCTAAACACTGATGCACCTGTGTTCAGTTAGACACACAAATGGATATATGTACGATTATTTCAGAGCAGCTCCAGTGGCGTTATCCTCAAACACCAGTGGCACCACATCAGGGTATGCACATTACTGCTGTAGCCAGGGCCGGTGCAAGGATTTTTGCCACCCTAGGCAAAACCTAATTTTGACGCCCCTTGTGTACCGCCCCTTTATAACCCCTGATGAAGGCACTTAGATGGCGATATGCATTGGGTTTGGGAGCACAGACGAGTCAGACATTGGATATTTTCTCTGTGCCTCCATTTATTATGTTTAGGAGATAAGTATTTGGTTTATGATATATATTTTTTAATATATATTTCTTTTTTTCTTTATACACTGGTATTTTGTTTAAAGGAACACTAATGTCCAATAATAATTTTATTATTTATAATTAATTTTTTTAAAATCTACAATGCAACATTACGTGGAGCAAATCCCATCGCTCAAACCTTTATGGTTTGAGAGATATTCGCTGCTAAAGTTCCCCCCTCCCTCATGTCAGCTGTAAGGCTGACAGAAGGAGATCCATGTTGGCCGAGGAAGGAAGCTCTTCAGCAGAGCCAAAATAGCGACATTTAAAAAATGTTTTAAAAAATTACTTCATTGGAATGGTCTACAAAGTGGGTTTGCAAACCAGGCACACTTTGTAGACCATTCCAATTAAATAATTATTTTCAAATATCGCTATTTCGGCTCCACTGAAGAGCTGCCAGCTGGTTCCAGGACCAGGATCTTCTGCTGTCAGTAGAGCGCTGACATCATGAGAAGGGGGGACTTTAGATGGGATTTGCTCCACATAATTTTTTTTTTTTTAATCTACAATACAACATACAATTATTATTGGACATTAATGTTCCTTTAATATTTTAGTATGATTTTTTCACAGTGTGCTTGTCTCCTTTCTTATGTTCAGGTGATATAGGGCTAATGTCCTTACATTTTTTGGGGTTACACTCTGTCTCTGCCTTAATTTATCTTGATAAGTATTCCTCCTATAAATTAATGGAAATAATAAAATGACTAAATAAAACTGTCCTTCATACCTCCATCATATTACAGTTAAATGTAACATATTACACCTATTCGACTTCAAACTGAAAACCTCATCTTATGTATCAACTGTATAGCAATCACAGCAATCCACAAAATACTTCTCTAAAAAAACAATTGCACATAAAATATAATTACAAATAATTAAAACTAAAGATTTTTATGTGTCCATAAAATAGGAGATCCACTACTTCTTGATTATTAGTCCTCCATATTCTGCCGTAATTCAGAAATTTTCCAGCACTGAAAAAGAGGAAATATATCCAGTCAGTATCTGAAATTTTACTGAAATAAATAATGATAATATCCACTTACTGGTCAGAATGCTCTCTCGCTCACACCAGTAGGGATGCACAACAGAATAACATAGAGGGTTACCGATCTCCGATTCACTCCTCTCTCTGTCTTAAGATTCTCATCTCCTTCACCGTATCATATATAAAAGGAAACAAGTAATCAGAATCGTAACACTAGATATATTCTTGGATGATATAATACCCACTCACTTGTGAAAGAATCTTAGTCCCACGTAGTTTCTTACGGGATCCCGTGTCACCGTAGTGAATCAGCAAACAATATCAGATGATGTTGAGTCCTCCTTTGCTCTGCAATTCCCACACTCATCTAGTATTACGATTCTGATTATTTGTTTCCTTTTATATACAATACGGTGGAGGAGATGAGAATCTTAAGACAGAGAGAGGAGTGAATCGGAGATCGGTAACGCTCTGTGTTATTCTGTTGTGCATCCCTACTGGTGTGAGCAAGAGAGCATTCTGACAAGTAAGTGGATATTATCATTATTTATTTCAGTAAAATTTCAAATACTGATTGGATATATTTCTTCTTTTTCATTGTATTCATTAGGATGGAAAATGTCTGAATTACGGAAGAATATGGAGGACTAACAATCAGGACGTAGCGGATCTCCTTTTTTATGGACACGTAAAAATCTTTAGTTTTAATTATTTGTAATTATATTTTATGTGCATTTTTTTTATAGAGAAGTATTCTGTGGATCACTGTAATTGTTATATTTTTGTCGATTTGAATCTGTGAGAGTTGGATTATTCATAAGCTGAACCACATATAGTACTATCTCAATTTGTTTTAAATAATATTCATATTTTAATTTCCTATTGATATATATTGAATTACAGCGCCAAAGTTTATTATCTTTGTTCTTTTGATGTATCAATAATAACATTTTAAGAACAAGCATGTAGAATTAATTCTCAATATTGTAGTAAAATTAGTAAATATGCTAATAATTTTTATTCTATTTTGTGATTTTGGCAATTACCTCAAAGTTAGAATCAACATGCTCAGCTTATGATAACTGTGCTATGAAAATAAATAGCTGCTTTGTTAATAAAACAGTTTGGAACATAGTAAATGCAAACCATAATTGTGTTTTAAACTGGACTTGTCACTTTAATATAAGTTTTGTAAGTTTTACCTACTTGGTGCTAAGCATTGCCAGAGAAGGAATTAATATCAGAGACTGTGAGCCACCTATCCTCTAGTTTTCAGTCACCGATAAGGGAACCTGTCATTTAAATGCCGGAGCTCACCGCTTCCTCTGAAGCGCAATGCCAGATCTCTGCTGCAACCCCTGGCTTCAGCAGGCTCTGGGGGTATTATTTAGGACTCATCCTCGTTAGTCTCTCACTGAGTGACTCCTCTGGCTGCTGCTGCCAACTTCTTAATCCTGCATGGTCATTTTCCTCCTTTGACCATCTCCAGACCACCAAGCTCTGTTACACAACATCGCTGCCGTGCAGCATCACACACAGCACAGGCAGCCAATAAGAAAGAACAATACTTTCAAAGCACTCCTCCGTTATTGGCTGCAATTTGAATGTGCAAGCAACATGAAAGGATTCTTATACTGGACTGCAGGAAACATCTAATGCGGTCCGTAGCGTACCTTTTATCAGTCACAGAAGCCGCGAGGTGATGCAGTTCTTCTCTGCCTCTGCACCTCAGTAGAAGTGCGCCCTAGGTCAGAGCCTACCTCGCCTATAGGTAGCGCTGGCCCTGGCTGTAGTGCATTCTGGCGAACACACTGCACCAATAGTTGGACTTTAATTTCAACAAGCCCCTTACACCCATAGCAAGTGCAGGAAAATGTTGTAGAATCACAATTTGTGGTAGATGGTTGTCTGCTTTGCAAAATTGTATGCCTTGTCTACACACATTATGCAGGCATGTCCTATTCCAAAATATGTATGGAAACAGGTGCAATTCAGTGCTTCTGACATCTCCTACTGTATGTCAGATCTTGTCAGTGAGGTGCCATTTTTCCGGGAAGAACAGTATCTACTGAGCGCAGCAGGAAATTAATTTGTTTTCAAATATTTTAGAATCTTTGAAGGGGGGGGGTGTGCAAAATATCCCTATAATGCAAGTTTCTGAAAAAGTTTGTGTACACCAGCCTTGGGATAGAAAGACAATCCTTGGATGCATCCGGTTGTTTTCCTTCCAAAACTGTATGGCCTGCCCATCTTTTTGATCATTGCTGTTGTTTTTTTTTATAATAATTGTATTGCAGACATGTCTTATTTCAAATGTACGAGAACAGAAACAGTGGTGTAGGTGCAGTTTTTGTTTCTTGGCAACACCTATGAAATGACAAGAAATAATAATTGGCAACATTTTATGATTTTTTTGGGAAAGACAGTTGCTACTGAATGCAGTATAAAATTCCTTAATTTTCAATTATTTTATTACTAGTTGAACAGCCTGTTACACAGGCCACAGTGCCACTGCCACCCGGTCGCGGGGCAGTCACGCGCAGCAGAGACTGCCCGCGCCACGGCAGATACAGAGCTGAACGCTCCTTCGGAGCGTTCAGCTCTGTATCAGCCGTGGCGCGGGCAGTCTCTACTGTGCATGACTGCAGCACGCGCAGCAGTGTCTATTGCGCATGTCGTGGCGTTACACACGATTTAGCAAATTATTATATAAGGTGTTTAAACTGATGGAAATGTAGAAAAAATTCCTATAGTGCCACCTTCTGGACAAGTTTGGATGCTCCAGTTTAGGATTAGAAACACAAGAAATGAGAAAAAGTGCAGAACATCTCATCTAAAAGCACTATTTATTAATAAAATCTTCAAAAACAAGAAAAAATGCACCTACAGAATTTCCATATAAAAAGAGCCCTTCACACTAACTATCCTTGTTAGCAACTAGCTGAGTATTCATTCTGCAGTCCTTCTGTCTGCATGGAGTTCCATCTTAGTTTCTTCCTCTTTCCTTCTGATTATGAAACAGTTTCATGTGTCTACTATCCCTGCTTCTTGGGGTATCTCCCTTAGGCAATATGTTGTGTTCCCTAGTAGTCCCCAGACCTACTTCATATGATGGTATTATAGGAAAGAGCTAGGATATATGCTGGGATGCCATGGACAAAAAGCATGACTAGGAGGGATACCAAGAGAATACTAGATGGTATCTCTACGCATCTCATGGAAATCTTTCCAGTTGATCAGGGCTAGCAGTCTATTGTTCTTTCCTAGTATTTAAAACTTTTTTAACTAATTAATATTCTTTCTTCATTAATTCTTTGTGACCATTGTATTCCAATAAACCATTTATATTTCCAACAGAAGACTTTCTCTGTGGTTCTTACATACAGATGCCTATAATGCCCTTCAGTGGCCTTAGTCTCAGTATTTATCTAAACGTATTAATTATGACACATATTAAAAACAAATGTATATATTCTTCAAAATACATATCAGATAATTGTCTAATAAAAAAAATCTGAGACCTCTGAAACTTGCTGTCAGAGAATTATGAAAAATTTCTATTTATACCTTAATAGTTTATTAATAAATTGTGATATTATATGAGATTTTCTGCACTTTTTAGGCTTTTTTATCAAGGTACTAATGTCCCTTGTATGCAAGATTCATTCCAGTAAGTTTGAAACTACTGTCAGAAGACTGGACATTTGAAAGTTCGCTACTATTTTATCTATTTGTCCACTTCATCCATCAGTCCACCATGTTGTCATCTTTTCATCTCTTCAATTTATCAACTAGTCTTACTAAGGACGTTTCAGAATATTTAAGATAGACTTTTCTTGGTGAAGGACATCTGATATAGACAGCTTTGGTTTTACCCCTGTCACAGGGACATTGAATATACAGTTGGGCTACATTTGTTTACATTGCCTATACTGTTTTATTCAGGATCATTTGCTAGATTTGTGTACTATAGTAGAGATTCTTTTTATTGTATTCTGTTTTTTTTTTTTTTTGTGCTACCATATTGTGATCCAGTGGATTCCCATGAAGCACAGGGCCTAAATTATATGTGATAGAAAGCCAGGCATCCACTCATTAGATACAGATGGTTGTCTTCTTTCCAAAATGGTATGACATGTCCCTATTTTCTATTTTTTTTTTAATTTAAAGATGATTTTAGTGTAGGCAATTTCTATTCCAAATAATATAAGAAAATAGAAAGATTGCTGTAGTTGCAGTTTTGCGCTGTCTGCAGATTTTCTCTGCTTTAGTAGGTGGCACTAACAAATCGTTGGCATTTTCTGAAAAAAAGTCACTGAACTTGATGTATGACTATAAAGAGCAACAAGTGTGAAAATATATGCATCACTGGGAATTGTTTTATAATGCAGCAGTGAAGGGGAGAAATATCAGCTATCATACAATTGTTATAATTATTATTATTATTTATTTATATAGTGCCAACTTATTACACAGAGCTGTACAACAGGGAATAGGCATACATAGATATTAAATAGTACAATTGGTACATGGAAAACAAAAGGATCACAGGGCCCTGCCCGTGAGATCTTGCAGTCTAGAGAAAGGTGGTGGGACACAGAAGGAATAAGTTCAAGCTGTGGTTTTGTTTGAGAAAAAAGACTATGTAAACAATGAGGTTGTGATGGAGTTGTAGGTGGGAGAGTGATTTTAGAAGGGAATGAGAGTGAGCAGAAAATGGACAGGCTGTTGGTCTGGCCTTGCTCATAACTGTTTTGGAGGTAGTTTATAGGCTTCCCTGAAGAGGTGAGGTTTTAGGGAGCATCTGAAGATCTAGGGGAGAGTCTGAGTGGGAGGATGTAATAAGGGCTGTAGAGAGATGAAGGTACATTGCAGAGAGAAGATGGAGAGTGGGAGTTTGTTTGGAAATGAGAGATGAAATATAGGGAGGTACAGTGTTAGTAAGAGGTCTCTAAGTTAGCACCAGAATTTTGAATTGAATTCTGTATGCTAATGGGAGCCAGTGTTGGGATTGGCAAAGAGAAGTGTTGTTAGAGAAGCAATATGTGAGGTAGATTAGTCTTGCAGCAGATTTCATTATGGACTGTAGTGGGGTTAGTCAGGTGAGAGGAAGGCCAATTAGGAGTGAGTTACAGTAGTCGGGACAGTTCATGATGAGTGTTTGGATTAGAATTTTAGTAGTATCTTGGGTGAGAAAAAAGTCAGATTCTAGAGATTTTACAGAGGTGGAGGTGGCACCATCTATTCCCACCTCTTCATAGCCCCTGCTAAGTGTCCAGGGGAGGTTTTTGCTTCTACTGACATAAAGGAATTCATATGAAACATTGGTGTTTCCTTTGCTTTGCCTTTCAAGATCACTGTTTCTAATTTACGGCCCTTCCTTTTGATTTGGCCTCCACACCATTAGTAAAATGTCCACCGTTTGATGTCTTTCTCATCCTAGAATAAAGTGTAGATCTATGCTGGTGGCTTCAGGAAACCCACCTGACTTTGGGTTTTCTATTTGTTATAGTGGATTGGTCCATAGTGACAATGGATGCCAGTCTGTCAGGTTGGGGAGACTCCTTTGGCCCCAAAGTGGCACAGGGATTCTGGTCCCATCATGACAGCCAGCATTCATTCTACATACTGGAACTTCAGGCAGTTCATCTGGCTCTACAGTATTAGTCCTAATCGTTTCGTGTCTGTCACGGTTAGCAAGCAGAGACAAGAGTCAGACAATATAGTAAAATTCACCTTTATAGAATCATAATAATGAATCTCTCTCTCTCTCTCTATATATATATATATATATATCAGGGATTATAATTTTAAGTCCTTTGCTACTAGCCAGACCTGAAAAGTTACTCGCCACTGCAAGCCAAAACATACCCACCAGGGCTGGATTTCTACTCGCCAGGGCTAAATTTTCACTCGCCATTGGCTAGTGGCGAGTGGAAATTTTGAGCCCTGTATATATATATATATATATATATATATATATATATATATGAAATGACGTAGTGCAGCAACCGTGGGACATTTTAAGAGTTATTTTACTATATAAATCGGCAAACAGCAGGGTCAACGCTTCAGTCCCGGAATGGGGCCTTTATATATATATATATATATATATATATATATATATATATATATACAAACTCAGGATGGAGCAGAGGGAAACCAAAGAGGCGGGAACTCTATGAGAAATAGGAGGGTGCCTCCAAGTCCCCAGACTGCAGAGACTAGGCCAAAGCCAATGGTAGTCTCATGCGCCAGATAGGAATAGCGTAGACCCAAACGGTCTCCCCTAAGGATGGTGACCGGAGAGAAGACTGACTCGCCTTCAGTTAGTAAGGAGAAGCCCGCCTCCCGAAATGGAAGGCAACAAGGGAGACTATTGACTCACGCCTGCAGTAAGTAAAGCTAGGATCTACCAGAGCCACAGGTCTGCACCAGTTAGGATGTCCACTAAACAGGAGGCAATACAGAGGGTAGCTGGACAGAGCCCCAGGTCAGCACCAGGTTGGATAGTCAGAGAAGCCAGGGTCATACACAGAGCGGGTGGTCAGCCAGAGCCACTGGTCTGCACCTGTTAGGATGCCCACTAATCAGGAGGCAACACAGATAGTAGCTGCAGAGAGCCCCAGGTCAGCACCAGGTTGGATAGTCAGACAAGCCAGAGTCATACACGGAACGGGTAGTCAGACAGAGGCACAGGTCAGCACCAGGATGGATGGTCAGACAAGCCAGGGTTATACACAGGATATCAGAAACAAGCTAAATACAACTGCAATGAACCACAACGTAAGGGTAACTGGTTATAAATCCAGTTCCCTTAAATACCAAGAGCCAGGAAGTAGATGGGAGGGGACTGACCAGATCTTCCTGTATAAAGTTGAGGCCTGAGTCAATAAGCAGCCTCGCACATGTAATTGACACATCTAGCCGAGATGTGTCAAACTCCTGCACCCATCCCGCATCATCCAGAGGCGCCGAACCGTCTAGCCAGATGACGCAGGTGGCCACCACAGACGCCAAGTGGGCCCAGACCCAAAGCCCAAAACGACACGTGGGATGATGCTGAATCGTCATTTCGAGGTAAACTGTGACTGTGTCCTTCCAGTACAACAATGCGAAGTAAGTGGCTTGTATCAGCCTCAAAAAGGGAGACCAGAAGTGTGGCCGCTTGCTTTGCAGACCACCTGATTCTCTCTTGTACAGAAGCTCATATTCCAGCTGTATCGGCCATTCACTTTCAAGGTACTGTACTCAATCATCAATGGAAATTACACCTGTCCTTTTTCGACTCAATTATTCTGACGCAAGGTCTACTGGGCATGGACCTAATGGTGTCTTGGATATAACACAAGGTTTCTCAGTCTTTTTCCAGGTCCCGGGAACCCCTTGCCTTTGCAGTGGATGACATGGTCATTCCATGACAATTCCTGTTTTCATAGGTATTTCACCCTCTTTCCCTGATTCCCACGGTGTTGAAGAAAGACCTAGCACATTGAATCCTGATTACTCTTTACTGGTATCACAGAGCTTTACTCCCAAATTGAATCAGTCTGTCAGCTGGAAAGCCGTGGTGGTTTAAGGCCCTCTGTGTCATTCAGACGTAGAAAGACTGGCTTTGATGATCTGGCTCTTGAAATCAATATCCTGAAGAGGAAAGTTTTCTCTGAGCAAGTCATTATGGCCATACTTAATGTCAGTAAGCTGGGTTCTTCTAAGACTTTTCACTCTTCAAGTGGTGTGAGGAACATAACTTGTGTCTGGGTTCTTTTAATCTTCTTTTAGTTTGGCTTTTTTCCAGGATGGCAAAAGGGGCTTTGTCTTAATTTTATTAAGGTCCAGTTCTCTGTCTTTTCAATTCTTTTTGAGAAGTGTTTTGCTCTAATGCTGGATGTTCAAATTTTCATGCAAGGGGTGTCACATGTCTACCCTATATCTCTGAATCCCACACCTTAATATGGTCCTTGGAGTACTTTGGAGGAATCCTTTTGAACCACTGGCTTCTGTATCTCATTGTTGCTTCACCCTGAAGACTACTTTACTTCTAACAATTGTGTCTGTAAAGTGTGTGGCTGAGCTACAGGCTTTGTCTTTCAGCTTCTCCTTTCTGATTTTTCATGCAGATAAAGTGGTTCTGCATAATTTCTTTGGATTTCTTCCCAAGGTGTTTTCTGATTTTTATATTAATCAGGAGATTGTGCTTCCTTTTTTTGTACTGCTACATCTAATAGACAAGAGCAGGAACTTGACTGTCTGGATATAAATAGGTGTCTTAAATACTTTGTTCATCAAACTGACACTTTTTGTTTTTCCTCAGGGCCCACATGTGGGCCAAGAGGAGTCTAAGGTGATAGTGGCCACTTGGATCAAGGAGGCTATCTGCTGGACTTGCATCATTAGCCATTTCCTTTTCAGGTAATGACTCATTCCACTAAAGCAGTGGATGTTTGAGTCAATGTGTTGGACTCTGCTGAAACTAGTTTTAGGTCAAGTATCTGTGCTTTTTTTCTTCTTTTCTAATAACTTATTTGCTGTTATTTAGATTTTTTTTTACAGAGGTGGCCATTGACACTTGCTGTTCTTGGTTGTATCTGGTTTGTCTCTGTTGAGGCTGTTTTTTGTTGGGAGTTTTTCTTCCCCATGCTGCAGTTCTGGTTGGGATAGTTTTGGCATATCTCCATGCTTCCTGTGTTCCACAATTACCAAAAGAGAAAAGGGTATTTTTGTGTACTTACCTATAAAGCCTTTTCTCTTAGTTCTTGTGGAACACAGGACATCCATCCCAGAGACTTACTTCTTTTTTACATTTCAGATGTTGTGTTCTTTGGGGTGGTGATTGCCTTCCTGACCTATTTATGTTTTTCACTCTGCTATTCCTAAAACTGAAGGCTGCTGCTGGTTGTGGGTTAAGTGGAGCTAGGAGGGAGTCTTCTTCTATCTCGAGTTTTAGATTTCAAGTGCATTGCCTCCTAGCGGTAACTACTTAAAGCAGAACTGTCACTCCAAATAAACGCCCCCAAATAATTATTCACATAGCGATACTCATAGAAATACTAATATTATCCAGAATAAGTCCAGCATTATTAAGAAATCCTTCTTGATCCGAGATGAACAGGCAGGCATCAGCGCAGACATCTTTCCGTATACAGACATTTGTGCTCCTGCGCTGTCTGTCCCGATGTCCTCCAGGATTGGTCAGGGGGTTTGCATTGTACCTTAAGGTACAGGAAGTGACTGATGGTACAAGAGCACAGATATCACTACAGCAAGGAGCCTGCCAATCAGTCTCGGATCAAATAGGATTTCTTAATAAAGCTGGACTTATTCTGGATAATACTAGTATTTCTATTCTTATCTCTATATGAATAATTATTTGGGTGGCACTTTATTTGGAGCAATAGTTCCGCTTCAATTCCAGGGCTCCAGTGTTCCTCAAGGACTAAAAGAAAATAATTTATTTATAAGAAAACAAAAATCCATTTTAAAAACTGAGGCTGATGGGAGCTGTTGTCCAAAAAGTCATGGTGGACCTCAAGTTGTTCAGCTCTTAGTTAAGATGTTGAGCCTCTTTTGTGTTTTTAGTTTTGGGCATTTGACATTATGTATAAAAAGGCAAGCAGAGCAATTCAAGGGCAAACCAACTTCTCCATAGGGGACAAATACAAATCCCCAAAATGACACTGATTTAAAAGTAGCTTCAACCCCTTGTGTGATAGGGAGGTCACCAATTCATTGTTTCACAATGTGTTGGAGACATTGCTGTCCTAGGGTTTCAAATCCCAGTTAAGTCAATGGAGATATTTATTTGTAACATGTGGTGCAGTTAGTTTGCCTCAGAAATAGTCCAGTTGTCCTTACTACAGCAGACTCAATGGGTTGACTATAGAATGTGACAGCCGAAGTGAAACAAGTGGCCAGTCATATATGCCTATTTGCCTTTTATTAATGGGAATTTTTATTTACCCCCTATAGTGCAAATGGTTTGCCACATAGGAGTTACTTACCCAGTAGGCATGAAATTCATTGAGGCTTATGCACAAATGAAATGTCGTATAATTCTTGAGCAAAGTGCACATTATGGAATAAATAACATTTCCTATGGATTTAAATGGATTTTTTTGTAGCCCATTGAATGCTAGCGAGATATCCAGTGGATTGTTAAAGAATGTGTGCTACCTTGCTGGCATTAGAGGGGTTAAAATTCCCATTTAACGCAATAGGAATCTGGGAAATGTTTATTTCTCTCCTATGGTGCTATTGGTTTGCCCCACTTTATTTTGTGTGTAAGTCCCAGTGAGTCCCAGATGAAGTACAATACATAATGCATGGGCGGTGAGACTAAAGATTCTCATAGGTCTTCACTTTCTTCTCTGAGATGAACTGTTTTCTGCTGCCTTAAATTTCTGTGTCCTGGATTAACCTTCAACAAGAATAGTTTGGAATGATCTCACTGTAAGTAGAAAGAAGCGTAGTGCTTGACCTCAGGGGCAATGGACCTCCAAAGAGTATTGTTGTTAACTAAAAGCTAAGGAGCTGCAGATGTCCATCTTGCCAAAGAATATAGGGAGAAGAAACTGGAACATAGGGAGTTATGTTCAGAAGATAACATGCTTTGTTTTGAACACAAGAACCAGAATGATATGTAAGCGGGAGGGCCCAATGTAATTACCTCATGTATGTAAATCTGTGTTGGGGATTGTTCATGTTGCCATGGGGATTACAAGTTGAGTGGGAGTTGGGAGTATCAAGTCATGATAAGTAAAGCCTCACAATCTCTGAAGGATACATTTGGGTATTTATTAAGGATTGATATGAGAGGCAGGGAAATATGAGGAAAAAATATTTTAATTGCTGCAGTTCTAGCAATATATATGCTTACAGAGCATGTGTATGCTTGTGATCGCTCCCATCATTTACTATGGGATCTGCCATTCTGAAACTGGTGGATGGGAATTGGCAGATCTCTCTGGCACTCACTCATTGCTAAATGATTGAAAGGGATGGTAATGTCTCACAAAAACAGCAGCTCCAATTACTTTTCATAGTATCTGAGCCATCGAGAGTGTTATTTCTGTGCTGTCAGAGTTGTAGTTCAAGAGTAATTGAATGATAAAGTTTCGCCCTCCCTCCCCTTTTACCTAGTGTAAGCCACCACCCATCAGATGTGGAATCTGGTCCACAGACCAGACAGCTCACAGCAAGGGACAATCTTCTTACTGTGAGAAGAATGAAAACCCTGCCCCCCCTTGACAGGCTTTTCCCTTATCTTATTTGAAGATTGTCCCTCTCTGCAATCCACCTGGACACCAGCCTACTGCTCTGAGGTGAGCAGTGGAACATCAGTAAAAGAGGAGAGAGGGGGATACTTTATCATTCAATTACTCTTGAACTACAGTTCTGACAGTACTGAAATAACACTCTCCATGGCCCAAATACTATGAAGATTAATTGGAGCTGCTTTTATTGTGAAACATTACTATCCCTTGAAGGCCAGATAAAGTCCAGCCATAATTGAATCGACAAATGGTTAATATGCAAAGAATCACTCTACTTTCTTTGTGTACTGAGCCCATTGCATTTGATTGATTCTGTCTTGTAATGGATATACAAACAACTTTTTTTAATGCCTAGGGGGCACCTACAACGTTTCCTTTGGTGGAATTCTACAGGGGTTCTGCATTGGGTTGAAAGAAAGAGATTTCCTTTTACTTCATTTCCCCGGGTGAGTTAAGATTTAGCAATCCTTTGAGTGCCAGAGGGATACAAATGTGTTCCGTACCCCTCTGGCACTCAGAGGGTTAAACCATAATAGCTCCATCAGTTTTACATTCTATATTACCTGTTAGGTAGTCTATTAAGCTGCCCACTTAGGCAGGGTACAGCGGCACTTTGGTGTGAAGTGGAAATCCACTCAGGGTACCACTTACTTCTATTGACATTGGGAAAAACTGTAATACTAAATTAGAAATGTATTTTTTGGGAACAGTTATACACAATACACTTGTTTTTGTTATTCTTATTGTGAGACCTTAGAATAACGTTATATTTATTTACTAGTTGAAGAGCCCGAGTACATGGCCACATTGCCACTCAGCAACGGCCGCGGTGCAGTCATGCACAGTACAGACTGCCCGCACAGTGGCCAATACGGAGCGGGTCTCCGAATTCAGATGCGCAGAGAGGACTATGGTCTGAATTTGGAGCACCCCACTCTGTATCAGCCGCGGTGCGGGCTGTCTGTACTGAGCATGACTGCATAGCGCGCAGTCGTCTCTACTGGGCATGATGGCTTCTGACAAACACACATAGCAAATAATTATATGGGATTTCTCCCCTCATAAAAGCATTGGTCAATGTCAATAAAGTATTTGGGATGAAATTCCACATTGCATATGGGTGTCTTGATAAAAAAAGATTAGGAACCACTGGCCTAGGGACACATTAAGGGCTGTATGTTCAAAAGAAAAGAGAAGGACTTTTGGAGACCTCTAGGGGTTAAAAATCCCAATTTAAACCAATGGAATTTTTAGTTCTCCCCTATATTGTAAGTGATTTGCACCAGGACTCTTCCAATTTTCTTTTGAGCATAGGACCCTTATTCAAGAGGAGTGCTCAGCTGCATTGTGGGAGCGGCCATACATTTAACCCTTTGATTGCCAGCGGTGTACACAACGCATTGCAAAGCAATGCATTGTGTACCCTTCTGGCATTCAAAGGGTTAAGAACCAGTGATGGTCCTGGCGCATCATGAAGGCATGCTGTGATCATGCAGGGAGGCTGAAACTGACTGGTCCAAGACAAGAGAAGTCAGCTTCAGCTTTTCCCTCAGCGAACTGCTACGTGTGATCGTTCACATTTGCCCGCTCAGCAGATGAAATGGCTCTGGTCCTCGCATGTCCTCGCTTGTTTGTTTACCTTTATATCCATTGGTATTTTGTCCAGTTAATATACCAAACTGCTCAGTTTATTTGCTAGCTTATATTTTGCTATTAACCCCTTAACATCCAGCATGCCGCTCACGGCCAGCAGTTAAGGACCACGATTCTTTTTTTTTTCACACGTTGAATTCTGGGCAGTGGCGTAACAATAGGGGTTGCAGGGGTCACACCTGCGACCGGGCCCGGCTGCCCCCTGCGAACCCATCGCCACTCGCCCACAGCCCTGCCCGCAGCAGCTCAGGTAATCTCCCGGTGCTCTAGTAATGCAGAGCGGTGGGAGATGACATCATCTCCCAGCGCTCTGCATAACTGAGAACCGCGCGAGAGATGGAGGTAAGAGATTCACGTGGGGCAACGTGAAGATTGGGGGGGGGGGCCCGGGCCCGGCGGCAATTTCTGCACCAGGGCCCGGTGGCTGCTAGTTACGCCACTGATTCCGGGGTTTCCTAGCGGTGTGAAGCTGTGCAGGGACTCCCGAATTCCATGACGTGCCAGGACTGTCACTGGTCCTTAAGTGCTCGATCACCGTGACGGTCCTGGCACGTCATTAGTCCATAAGGTGTTAAGTGCAGTTTATTTACCAAATTTAGTCTGTTTATTTACTAGTTTCAAAAACTCTTCATGTCAGCTTATTAACCCCTTGAATTCCATAGAGTCTCCAATGTATTGATTTGTTTGTATGTTAAAGGTTATGGGTATTTTCTGTACTAGGCTACAGTGGATGGTGTGAAAAGATAGATGCCATGTGAGGACACTAAGGGCTCAATACTATTCCCCATGTTAAAAATAAAAACTGGCAATGGTGGTGGTGAAAGAACAGTTTGTTATTCTAGTAACTGTACGGTCAAAAACACCAACCTGTAAAAATCCCCAACAGGCGCAAAATTTGTGCCCATTGGATACAATAAAAAATTTGTTGAATTGGCATTCTAATACATCCGGTGGCTTCAACTCACTTTAAGGGACTCACTTATTTGGCAAAAAAAATTTGCGCCATCAAAAGTAGGTGCTGATTCCCTAATGTGCATTGAAAACCACTGACGTGTATTAGAACAGTGATTTTTTCCACACACGCATGCATGGCTAGTGATCCCTACACTAGTCACACTTCAATGTAATGATATGGGGCTACATCCAATGAACTAAAAATGTGATTCAAAACAATAATAACTGTATGAGTGCCAGTGGGGTATGCAGCACATTTGTTGCATACCCCACTAGCACTCACAGGGTTAATCCTGCTAAAGTTACCAACATCCCCTAAAAATAAGCGGGGGGGGATGGCAAAACCTGGTAGAAGTTGATTGGCTGGGAGGGGAGTAAGCACAAATCCCAGCGAATTTCAGCTTGGGAACCATTTTTAACAGAGACTGGCCATGTAAAAACCAGTCTCTGTTCAAAATCCCCTCATTCTGGCTCGGGCAACGGCCCAAGAGGTATGAAGGAGGGACTGTTTTACTTTGCATTCCTGCTGCCGCCACCAGTGGAAGTGGAGGCAGCAGTTTAACTCTTGGGCCGCCTGAATTTCGTGGACACCTTGAATGCCAGACTAAGTTTTTGGGGATGGAATGCCAGCATCAGTTTGTCATGGCTTATCTGGGCATGATATGTCAGCATGCATTTAACCCTAAGAGTGCCAGAGGGGGTAGCCCTCCTGCACTCAAAGGGTTAACACAAGCATATCTATAAGACATATTTTTAAAACATCTTTAATTGGACTTGTTTTTATATTCAACTACAGGTTTTGAAAGAAAAAGATTAGAAGAAAGAAGAGTAGAATAAGGAAGATTACAGAAACAAGAAGACGGAAGAGAGAAGAATAAAGAAGAAGACGGACAGTGGATGACAGGTAAGTGTTACAGTTCTGGGTTTTTGGATAGTGTTAAGGCTATTATTGTTTAAGTGTCATGTTAGGTATAGTGTGGGGTTAGTATTTGGGGATAGGGTGACTATGTTTTGTGATCATTCTTGTTGTTTGACATTGTGTCAGATAATGACAGTTGGCTGTTTAGCATGAGTTGTGGAAACAAAAATCTACAACAAGCATTTGGCCACAATGCTGGTTGGTCCATGTACTGGTCCAGCGATAGGATAGTTGCGGTACACAAGGGAGTTTCTTGCTCTGTTTTTTGTTTTGTTTTTCACTTACTGGCTGTTTTACTGGTGGGAATAGTAGCGAGCCCTAAATGTGGTTAATGGCAGTGCTGAAGATGCCTAAAATACCTTGTCTGTGGAATCCTGAGATGAAAATCAAGCCCTGCCCTCTGAGGAGTGCAGACACTTATATGGAGAAATTAGCTTATTATGAATATAAATGATATACCAGAATTAAGGCAATTTGGTGTTATTAATACAACTTTTAAAACAATTTAGAGAAAGTGTGGAATTAGTGGAATTAAGGATGTACTTTAACTTTATTGATTTTCAGAGTATTCAAGTCACTGGGAGCAGATGGTTTAATACCCAATGTTATTGAGGAAATGGGGGTAGTGAAATATATACACATGAGGAAGGAGAAAAGAGACGGGCCAGCTGGCATTCTAAAAGGGTAGTAGGGAGAAGGAACAGTCATAGGTTGTAAAGGGAAGCTTTGTCTTTTTTTGTCTACTTACAGAGACAATGAAGATGATAAGTAAGTAACTATTAAAATATTTTTTTTTCTTCTACAAATGGGCATATTTTTACATTGAGATATATATATACATTTACATTTCTATACCTTGAAATTACCTGTGTTGTTTTTGGGCATGTTGGAAATGAGTTTTTCTTGCACTCCCTTTTTGGCTTCCTAGTCAGAAATCTGCAACATGATCTTTCAGTAAGAACAGGTATACATACCTGGGAACTTTTGCTGCCATGGGTGGTGTGAAGAATGACGCGTTTCACTTCAAAAAGGGGCGGGTCTTAATATGAGTGCCGGGGGAGGGCTTAAAAGAAGCTGGTGGGAAGTAGCTACACCAGGGGAAAAAGTGAAAGTGGGTAGAGGTTCAATAGAAACTCCCCACATCTGGAGGACTCAGCCTCTGCCCTGGAAACCCGGTAAAGCAGTGCCAAAACCGGAGTCTCCGGGGCAAATCCGGAGAGTTCCCAAGTATGCAGGTATAGCACGCTGTGATACCGACAGAGTTAAAAGCTGCTCTTTTTTAATGTAAAAAAAGTTGTAGAGTTTGTCCTCTGAGTAAAACAAGGGTACTCCCACCGCTGAATGGTGTTTTGTTCAAAGGTTATTACAGCTCAGACTTGAAATTTTTAGGTACAGGATCACAGTGGCGCTGTTGCTACACCATCCTATGGAGATTTATGGTCAGCTGACCAGAGCTGTCCATAGTATGGTGTAGCAACAGCACCACTGTACAATTTCAGACCAGTCATACTGCACCTTAAAAATTATAATTTGAGCTGTAATAATGTTTGAATAAAACACAGTTTGGCAGTGGGAGTGCCCCTGTTTTAATCAGGGGGATAAAATCTACAGACTATATTTTTTTCATATTAGGTATTACTATCCCTTTAAGGTATCTGAAAATGGTGACTTCTTCCACACATTGCCCCAGCAGACAGTAATGGGCTCAGTCAAATAACAATCATTACTGCAAAGCAGCTGAAAATTGAAGGTGCGGTAATAGTAAATATGGAGAAAAAAATATATTGTAGTATTTATCCCCCTGAGTAAAACAAGGGTTCTCCCACTGCTTAAAGGTGTTTTATTAAAAAGATAAAACAGCTCAAACCTGAATTTTTTTAGGTGCAATATTTAAATGGTCTGAAATTGTACAGTGGCTCTGTTGCTACCCCATCCTATGGACAGCTCTGGTCAGTTGTACAGCTCCACTGTACAATTTCAGGCCATTGAGATATTGCCTCCCCAAAATTTAAAGTTTTAGCTGTAATAACTTTTAAATAAAACACAGTTCAGCAGTGTGAGTGCCCTTGTTTTCTCAGGGGGTGAAACCCTACAACATATTTTTTTACATTTTAAGTATTACTATCCCTTTAAAGGGGTAACTTCATAAGGAAACTGATATGCTATTGAACTCTAATTCAACATTACGCAATCTCATTACACATGGTAGACAGATTTTATTTAATTGTTACAAAATTAATATTTTTTTATTGCGTTTTATATGTACTATTATCTCTCCCTCACCCTCCCTCCCTTCTTTACTGCTGTAAAACATGGTTTTGTTTTCAGGCCAGCCAATCAATGCTCCCACGCCCTTGATGTCCTAAGAACACAGATAACAATATAACTCCACCTTCATTTCATTTTACTGCCAGATAACCAGGCATCTCCCTGTCTGTGCATGGTAATCCAACGCACAACAGAGTAGAATGAACATACACAGGAGGCAGGATGGGATACTGAGTGACAGGGAGAGGGAGGTGTTTTTTGAAAAGCTGTGTATTTCACAACAGCTATACAAAGCTGCTTAACCCCTTAAGGACCGGCCGCACATGCACGCGGCGGTCATTTAAGGACCACGGAGCATTTTTTTTTTTTTTTATTGAATCCGATTCTGGACTCCCTGAACGGCATGCAGCCATACGGGAAGCCTGGAATTCCATGACGGTCCTGGTACGTCATTGGTCCTTAAAGCAAATCCAGCCATGACGTATCAGGATCGTCAAGGGTCCTTAAGGGGTTAAACAAAAGCTATGTGGGGGCACATACTCATTTGCATAAAATGCCAGGACCTGTAGAATATGGACTTTGTGCAAAGAATATAAGACCTGGAAAAAAAATCCAATACTGTTATAGTTATCCTTATTAAATAAATGTAACTTTTTTGGTTAAAGCTCCCCTTTACCCGTGATAATCTAGTCTGTAGTTCTTTTAGTTCAGCCTCATAGACATCAGCAAGAGACGGTTTTCTACACAAAGCAATGCACTTTGGCACTGCACAGTGCTGCTAGGGATACATAGACGGTCTGCTGCCATAGGAGGATTTACCAAAACACTAGCAAAAATGTGTTGCCTGTTCTTATTAGTCTCCACAAATTCCCCATTTCAAGTATCTTCTGTGAACCTCCTCCCCTAAAATGTTTTTTAGTGATGTCTGTATCAGCACCCATGTACTGCATCCTTCTGTATCTTTTTCCTTTCCTCCACTGTTATCAGTCTATTTCTCACCCCAGACCCATTCCTCCTGCTCCTTCAGTCCAAATCTTGCCCCAGTCCTTCATTTAGAAACATAGAATTTGATGGCATATAAGAACCATTTGGCCTATCTACTCTACCTTTTTTTTCCTGCTATAAAAACCTCACATCTTATGTGGTTCTTGAACTTGTTTTATGTTCAGGATTAGGGGTGGTTGAAAAGTGAAAAAAGCATTTTTGCGAAAAACGGACGGTTTTTCACTTTTTTCACAAAAGTTTTCTCTTTCTCTCCAATGCAAAATGTTCCTCTTTTTCGCCTATTCCAACAAAGTTTTCTCCTATTCCAACACATTGTTCTCCTATTCTAACACATTTTTTGCATAGTCTAACACATTTTTCTCCTATTCTATGACATTCTAACACATTTTCTCTTATTGTAACACATTTTTTCCGATTCCCACATATTTTTTCCATATGTTTAATATGGTGCAACATTTCCCAGCACAATATTACTTCTTCTGAGGGCTGTAGTGGAGAAATAAGTAGCTGGAAGTCAAAGTTGTGAGTCCTACAGTAACATACACCTTGAAAAATGTGGTACCATGCAGAGTGCATTTGTCCTTTGCCCACAACACTTACTTCCTGCTTAAGTGACACTGGCACATATTCATGATGATGTCAAGTGATTAAAAAGAAATAAAGTACAACCTACAATGTGACAGATGTGTATGGTAGTGGTGGTGGGGGACTGGTGTGGTGTGATTGGTGGGACCTTGACAAACTGCATCCACCCCAGGAGGACAGGGATCATCATCATTTATTGCACTTGCTTCAACAACAATTGTTGCAGTCAGTTTTTGTACTAACAATTTACTCCTACGTCCCTGCACTGCTCCACCTTTCCCCCTCTCGCTTGTGCATTTGCTGGACATTACTCAACTACTGTGTGTGTTTTACTCTCTACAGTACACAACTGATGGAGTGTGATGTCTTGCCTTGGCCCTCAACACAATTCTCAGTGTCATCTGCTGTCTATCAAGTCTGCCTCAGTCAAAGAGCTCCCAGTCAGCTGTCTAATATGTTTATTTGTTTAATTATTTATGTTTTTTATTTTTTTTATTTATGTATTTATTTTTCTTTAAAGTTGTCCATCATATCTTATCACGGTTAGTCCCAAATATATATATATATATATATATATATATATATATATATATATATATATATATAAAACTAAAAAATAACTTCTTTCCCTAGACTTCCCCAGCCCAGAGACAATAAAAGTAAAATCAGCAAGCAATTTGGACCCCAGCTGCCTGTGTCTTGCCAGTCAGTCACACCAAATTTGGGGGTATTTTGGGTCAACCTCCTTCCTTCCTTCTTCTCCCCATTGTGCCCCCAGACTACCCTACTACAGAGAACAAATATCCTACCTAAATGACTCCCTAAAGCTAAGCTTCCTTTCCTCTTTATTTTCCTATCTTACTAGCTCAAAAACATGCTTCACTCTCCTTTCACAAACACAAAATGGCATGCTGTGAGAGCTGCCTGGAACTAGTTTTGCTGGGACCTTGACAAACTGAGTCCTCCCTTGGAGTATAGGAATCATCATCTTTGATTGCACACACTGCAGCAACCATTGCTGTAGTCAGTTTTTTAACTACTACTTTAGTCTCACGTCCCTGCAATGTTCCACCCCTCCCCCTTCCCCTTGTGCGTTTGCTGGACATTACTCAATTACACTGTGTTTTTTTACTCTACGGCAGTGTTTCTCAAATCCTGTCCTCAGGACCCACTAACTGGCCAGGACTTAGGGATTTCTCTGCTAGAGCACAGGTGTGGTGATCAGAGGCTCATTTACATTGATTAACTCACCTGTGCTCTAACAAGGAAATCATCAAATCCTGGACTGTTAATGGGTCCTGAGGACAGGAGTTGAGAAACACTGCTCTACGGTATACAACACAACTGATGGAGCTGTATGATGCCTTGCCTAAGCCCAGTCAGCTGTCTGTCACTGTCACCTAATATATTTGGTTCTTTATTCTTTTTTATTTATTTATTTAAATTGTCCACCCTGTTGTCTTATCACAGTCTGTCCAAAAACTGAATAACTGAAAAACAAAATCAGCAACTTCTTTCCCCAGACTTCCCCACCCAGCACAGAGACAGCAACAGAAAGACCAGCAAGCAAATAGGTCCCTAGCTGCCTATGTCTTGCCAGTCAGTCAATCTGAATTTTGGGGTATTATTTAGGGTCAACCTCCTTCCTCCCTTCTTCTCCCCAGAGTGCCCCACTGACCTTCCTAATACAGGGAACAAATGTCCTACCTAAAAAATTCCCTTAGTTAAACTTCAGTTCCCCTATCTTCTCTAGATCAAACAAGGTGCTGCTCTCTCCTCTCACAAACCCAGAATGGCTGCTGTGAGTGCCTGACACACTTTTTTTTATGGCTGTAGAAAACTTTTGTGTGGTGGAGAAAAAGTTTTCTTCCCATTAATTTCAATGAGCGAAAAAGGCGAGAAAAAGCGGAAAAACAGCACTTTTCTCTGAAAATTATTTGCCAAATGGAAAGTGCCATCATTTGCCAATTTCTAAAATTGCTGAAATTCCCTAACTGTATTAACCCCTTAGAGTCCGGTGACGTACCCGGACCGTCACGCTGGTCCGGCACTTAAGGACCAGTGACGGTCCTGGTACGTCACATACTATTACTCACCGCGCTCCTGCAGGAGCGCGGTGAATAATACCGGGGACTGAATTTGTTCGCTCCAAGACCGGAGCGATCTCTTTCAGTCCCTCAGTTCGGCGTGCCGCCCCACGTGATCAGTCACGTGGGGTGGCACGCCGAAATTCTCTATCGGGTCCTTAAAGGACCACTCACCCCGCGACCGCTGGTCGTTAAGGGGTTAACCTTTATAACTTCTGCTTGTAGGCAATTCTACTTATCTACTACCAGCTCAATGAAGTTAGACTTTCTTACATTACATCTAAGACTCTGTCCTTCTACTTTTAGACTATGACCTCTTGTCCTATCATTTCTACTTCCCTCCTGCACTTTGTTGACTCCCTTTATATATTTGAATGTTTTATCATATCCCCCCTCTCTCTTTTCTCTACTCCATGCTATGTATCTTCAGATCCTGTATTCTATCCAGATATTTTTTATCCTTTAAACCAAAGTTCTAGAAGGCCTTCTCTGAACTGTCTCCAGATTATTTATATCCTTATGCAGATGGGGTCTCCAGTACTGTATAGAATATTCTAGGTGAGGTCTAACCAGAGATCTGCATAGTGGCTGACCACCTCCTTATTTAAGCTACTAACTCCTCTAGCTATACAACCCAGCACTCTGCTTGCATTCCATGCTGCTTTGTTACATTGCCTGCCTACCTTTATGTTATTAGAAATAATTACTCCCAAGTCCTTTCCTTCTATTGTCTGCAACAGCACAGTAACCTTAAATGGGAACTATTACCCCAACTAAAGTCCACCCCAACTAATTAGGCACCTAGCGATAAGCTTAACAATCAAACTGTTATGTAGAATAAAGACAGTGTTAGTCAAAAATCCTACCTCAGCTGACACTGATGACCAGGCAACAGCACAGACATCTTTGCTTACAGATGTCTGCATGCCTGCACCGTCAGTCCCAGTCTCCTCTAGGAGACATTGCATGGTACCCTAAGGCACCGGCAGGGACTGACTGCGCAGGTACACAGATGCCTCTAGAGCGCTGTTGCTTGTCCGTCTGTGTCAGCTGAGGAAGGATTTCTGACTAACGCAGTCTTTCTTCTGCATAACAGTTTGATTGTTAAGCTTATCGGTAGATGCCTAATAAGGTGGGGTGGACTTTAGTTGGGGTGATAGTTCCCCTTTCTTATTATAGTCAGCTGAATAAGCTTATTAAAAAGAATCAGTCCCCAAGGCACCTAACATGACCACCATCTGAATATTCTCCATTAACTGCAACCCTGTGTCTCCTGTTACTCAGCCATTGCCTTATCCATTCAACTATTTTTACATCCAGACCCAAACATTGCAATTTATTAACCCTTTAAGGACCACATGACGTGCTATGACTGTCACACAGTTTATACCCTTAAGGACCAGTGATGATCATAGCATTTCATGTACATTATACTTACAACGCTCTGAAATTGATCATTCCAAAACTAGATTGGTCTGTCTCAGTCCCCAACGCATCGCGCTGCTACACATAAAAGGTCACATGTACGGGCACTTTGGGATGGATCAAAGCAGTCCTTAAGGGAAGTTTACTTCCCTGGATAGCTGGTCCTTAAAGGGATAGTAATGTTTCATGATAAAAGCAGCTCTAATTAATCATCATAGTATTTGGACTTTGGAGAGTGTTATTTCAATTCTGTCAGAGTTGTAGTTCAAGAGTAATTCAATGACAAAGTATCCCCCTCCCACCCCTTTTACTGATGTAACACTGCTCAGCCAGATCAGAAGGGAGGTGCCCAGGTAGACTGCAGAGAGGGACAATCTTTAATTAAGATAAGGGAAAAACCTGAAAAACTTGTCAAGGGGGGGAGGGCCTTTATTGTTCTCATAGGAAGAAAACTGTCCCCTTCTGTTATCTGTCTGGTCTATGGACTGCATTCCACATCTGAGAAGAGATTGTTTACACTATGTAAAAGGGGCGGGAGGGGAAACTTTGCTTGTTAATATCTCTCAAACCATAACGTTTTGAGAGATAAGACTTATAGCGTTCTTCATGTTTTTTTAATGCCTACAAAATAAAATAAAGATAAAACAAAGTATTACTATCCCTTTAAGGGGTTAATTAGTCTTTTACGAGGCATAGCTTCAAATACCGAAATCTAGATAAGCTATATCCACTGCTCGCTCCCGAAGAAGTTATTTTAGTTATCCAGTGAAAAAAAATATATTAAGTTAGTTTGAGAAGACCTCTCTGCAGTAAACCTGTGCTATTTAGGACCTTGCAAGCCAATTAAATTCAGATATTTAACAATTATTTCCTTTAAAATAGTTTCCATTAATTTCCCCACTACAGACTGGTCAGCAGCTGACAGACTATTCCCTGCTATCTTTTTTGTGAAGCCGTACTATATTTGCTACCTTCCATTGTCCTGGATCTACTCCTGCAAATAGTGTCTGATTGAATAATTCTGTTAAAGGTTTTGGCAGAACACTCCTAAGTTATTTTAATAAATGTGGGTGTATCCCATCTGGTCCCATTTATTTATCTGTTTTTACCCTAGAGAGGTGGAGTAGAAGTTCTTCCTCTGTAAACATGTATACCTCACATGTTGTCACTATTTCCTTTTTCTAACGAAGGTCCCTTTCCTTTACCTTCCTCTGTAAAAACTGAACAGAAATATTAATTGAGGCAGTCAGCTCGACCTTTATCCTTATTTACCTGACTATCTTTTGTCTAACTATTCCTTGTTTCATTTTTCTTCTTACACTCATATATCTAAAAACTTTTTGTCCTCTGTTTTTATTGACTAGGCAATTTTCCCCTTTGTGTGTGCTTTGGCACATCTAATAATGCATTTAGGCTACATCAGTCTAGCCTTGTATAGCTACTTATTTTCTCCCTTTTAAGTCTACTTTTATTTCCTACATTCATTTTTTTTTCTCATTTACTAAATTTTCCACTTCTGTGGAGTACACAGCAGTTTTCTTTTACGCTCTGACAAGTCTAATACAATGCTCTGCTGCCCTTAATAAAATACCTTTCAGACATTCCATCTCTCCTGGACTCTAAAGATCTCTAGGCTCTTAAAGACTGACCTAAATGTGTTTCCATTTTAGAAGAATGAGCCTTTCTAAAATCTAGAACCATTGATTTTGTGCAGTGCAACTCAGTCTCTGTCCTTATAATAAACTACACAAGACTAAGTGTCAGTTAACACACAGTGAGTCATTTGTACAAACACAACATTTTAGGGCAAACCAACTGCAAACCAATGGGGTTACAATGGACATGGCTCCCTGTATATGGCGACCTTCAAAATGCAGAGATCATTATGTCGTCTGAATTAAAAGGTCGACATCAGTATGTTGCCAGCATCAAAGGGGCAACATCCTGCATGCTTAAGAGTTGCTCAGAGTACCCTCCATCTGTGGCTTAACTTAAAGGGATAGTATTACTTCAATATTACTATCCCTCATATTGTAGCCCTTAATAAACTGAGTTAAATGACACCAGTGGCATCTCTCAAACCTTTATGGTGTAAGAGATAGCCGCTTTCACAGTTTCCTCTCCCCTGCTGTCAGCGTTCTGCTGTCAGCAGGGGAATCCGGTCCCGGGACCGGCGGAGGCTCTTCAGCAGAGCCGATATCTCGTTATGGAAGGAAAAATTAGTCATTGAAACAGTCTTCTACGTGTGCTTGGTTACCAAGCACACGTAGAAGACTGTTTCAATTAATCATTTTTCCTTCCATAACGAGATATCGGCTCTGCTGAAGAGCATCCTCTTGATTCAGAGACCGGATTCTCCTTCTGGCAGCAGAACGCTGACGTTAGGGGAGAGGAAACTTTGAAAGCGGCTATCTCTTACACCATAAAGGTTTGAGAGATGCCACTGGTGTCATTTAACTCAGTTTATTAAGGGCTTCAATATGAGGGATAGTCATTTTGAAGTAATACTATCCCTTTAAATCATGCCGCCATTGTCTCTGCTTTACTCTGCTCTACTCTGATCCATCCGTGCCTTAACCCTGTGAGTGCGAGAGGGGCCCGCAACACATTGCAAAGTGCATTGCGGACCTCTCTGGCACTCAAAGGGTTAGGACACAAATTGAGGGTATTCGGAGCACAGTATAGCAGAGACAGTGGTGGCAGGAATTAAGTTTTTTTTTTTAATTTTATTGATGTGTTTAGGTTCATGGATAACCAATAACCATATGAGTTCCAGAGGGGTCCACATCAAAGGGTTAAGGCACAGATGGAGGGTACTCAGAGCACAGTAGATCTGAGACAGTGGATTTACATTAAGGACGGAGGGTACTTGGAGCGACACTTAAGCATGCAACATCACAGTGTTGCCCTTTTGATGCAGGCGATATTATGATCACTGCATTTTGATGGTCACCAAATAGAGGGCTGGGCCCCCTGCCCAATGACTTAATTGTCCCCGCCCCATGGCATAATTGACCCCATCCCATGACATCATTGGCCCCTCCCTGTGACTGCTATGGCACTCAAAGTGTTCAAAATATATAAATATTAAAAAATAAATAACTAAAACTAACCTTACATATCTTGCTAGCTTCTTGTAGGTTGCTTGAGGGTGTGCTCACTGTGCTGGCACGCTGGCCTGGTGGCTGTGCCCGTAGTACAATTCTCATATATAATTTGCAAAAGTGTGGTGGCTTCGGGGTTACTGAATGGCCTGGGGGGGGGGTACAAGTCATCCATTACCCGTAAAAACATCCAGAACCTCCCAGGCCATCCAGTACCCCCACAAGCCATCCATTACCCCCACAAGCCATCCAGCACTCCCACAAGCCATCCAGTACCCCCCACACGCCATTCAGTACCCCCCAGGCCATCCAGTACCCCACACAAACCATCCATTACCCTCAAAAGCCATCCAGTACCCCCCAGGACATCCAGTACCCCACACAAGCCATCCAATAATCCCCCAGGCGATCCAGTACCCCCAGGCCATCCAATAACCCCCCAGGGCATCCAATAACCCCTCAGGCCATCCATTAATCCCCCAGGCCATCCAGTACCCCCAGCCCATCCAATAACCCCTAAGGCCACCCAGTACCCCCACAAAGCACCAGGCCATCCAGTATCCCCACACACACAGCAGCAGGCCATCCAGTACGCCCATACACAGCACCAGGACATCCAGTACCCCCACACAGCATCAGTCCGTTCAGTACCCCCTACACACACAGCACCAGGCCATCCAGTACCCCCACACACAACCAGGCCATCCAGTACCCTCCACACAGCACCAGGCTGTCTAGTACCCCTCACGCAGCACCAGGCCATCCAGTACCCCCCATACACAGCACCAGGCCATCCAGTATCCCTCCCCCCACACACAGCACCAGGCCATCCAGTATCCCCACCCGGCACCAGGCCATCCAGTACCCCCACACACAACCAGGCCATCCAGTACCCTCCACACAGCACCAGGCTGTCTAGTACCCCTCACGCAGCACCAGGCCATCCAGTACCCCCCATACACAGCACCAGGCCATCCAGTATCCCTCCCCCCACACACAGCACCAGGCCATCCAGTATCCCCACCCGGCACCAGGCCATCCAGTACCCCCACACACAACCAGGCCATCCAGTACCCTCCACACAGCACCAGGCTGTCTAGTACCCCTCACGCAGCACCAGGCCATCCAGTACCCCCCATACACAGCACCAGGCCATCCAGTATCCCTCCCCCCACACACAGCACCAGGCCATGCAGTATCCCCACCCCGGCACCAGGCCATGCAGTACCCCCACACACAGCACCAGGACATCCAGTACCCCCACACAGCACCAGGCCATCCAGTACCCCCCACACACAGCAGCAGGCCATCTAGTACCCTCACACACAACCAGGCCATCCAGTACCCACTACACACACAGTACCAGGCCACCCAGTACCCCCCACACACAACCAGGCCATCCAGTACCCCCCACACAGCACCAGGCCATCCAGTACCTCCCCACACACAGCACCACCTTGATGTCCCTCTTTTTAGGAAATCAGATTGTGTGGTGTGTATCACACTGCTCTACAACAATAAAACTCACATTATTGTTTGTTTAACCCCTTAACGACCGGGGAATCCGGAAGGGGAAGTGACTTAATGACCACGGAGCAATTTTTTTTTTATTGCTCCGTTGGGTTCCGGACTCCCCGAACGGCGTGCAGCCGCGGGGGGAGCCCGGAACTCGATGACGGTCATAGTACGTCATCGGTCGTTAAGTCAAATCGACCCTTGACGTACTATGACCGTCAAGGGTCGTTAAGGGGTTAAACATCCGTATGTGTTTATAAATTAGTCTGTGCAAATAAAATATTTTTGTCTTGTCATTTATTAGGTTATACAAAGAGCTGTCAACAGGTCATGAAATAACTTAAAAATTCTCGGTAATGCCCCGCCCACCAGCCACGCCACCAGCAACACCTCTTAAAACACAAGTGTCCCTCTTTGGCAATTTGAAATGTTGGGAAGTATGCAATACCCCCCCCACACACACAATACCAGGCCATCCAGTACAACCCACACAGCACCAGGCCATCCAGTACAACCCACACAGCACCAGGCCATCCAGTACCCCTCCCCTCCACACACAGCACCAGGCCATCCAATACCCCCAACACAGCACCAGGCCATCCAGTACACCCACACACAGCTCCAGGCCATCCAGTGCAACCCCCCATACACAGCACCAGGCCATCCAGTACAACCCACACAGCACCAGGCCATCCAGTACCCCTCCCCTCCACACACAGCACCAGGCCATCCAATACCCCCAACACAGCACCAGGCCATCCAGTACACCCACACACAGCTCCAGGCCATCCAGTGCAACCCCCCATACACAGCACCAGGCCATCCAGTATCCCCACCCCAGCACCAGGCCATCCAGTACTCCCCACACAGCACCAGGCCATCCAATACCCCCCTCCACAGCACCAGGCTATCAGTACCCCTCCTTCCCCAGCACTAGGCCATCCAGCCAGTGCTACAGGCTTACCTGTGCTGCATGGTGGTGGGTCTGTGTGCTGTTGTACTGCTGTCAGTGTCACTGTGTCTGCCACTTCACTGCTGCGCTAGTGGTCCTCTTGGTGAGTCTGAGTCCCCAGTAGTCCTCCTGTCCTGATCCTGCTGAATGTGTGTCCTCACATGATGTCCTGTGGCGGGCTCTGCTGCTGACTACACAGTACCCCCCCCCCCCCATCATCACGCGCCCCTGTGGGCCGGCCTGTGATGACATTAGTATGCATGCTAGTTGCTACGCGACCATATGGTCTGCGCAGCATGCACATTGAACGGGAAAGGGAGACACAGAGAGTAGCTGGCACAAAGCACTTGCTGGCAGGAATTGCCTGACAGACTAACAACTCCAGCACACTGAGTCTGTGCTCTGGCAGACTAGCAGCAAGCGGTGCCGGTGGATAAGAAGAAGATTCATTCCTTCCGATTGCTGGGGCCCTGGGGCAATGTGCCATGTGGCACAGCAGTGACTGCACTGGCCACGGCATAACAGTGTTAAACTGTTACTCTGCCTCAGCCTTAATGAAACACTAATCATAAAGACATACTTGTTGTTTATCTCTGAAAGGGTTCAGTATAATATATACCACTCACAGGGAAATACACCAAAAAGTAATCCATTTATACACCACTAGAAATGAATAGGGTTGCCACCCGGCCGGTATTTAACCGGCACAGCCGATAATTAGCTCACTGGAGCCGGTGCCGGTATGACTATTATACCGGCAATTGAAAAGCCGGTATTTGTGCGTCTCCAGGGAGGGGAGTGAGGCGACTGAGCGGGGACTGGTCCATATTGCTTCATGTTTCACTTTATACCTATAGTCCTTTGATTTGCATTAGGAGAAAATGTTACATGAACAACTAATTAGTATTTGTGCTTCTATCTCAAGAATACACGCAGGGTACTAACAAGCACATGAACAGCACTCTACATCCCAGAAGTCTGCAGACTTGGTTACTCCGGTAACACTAGGTCCAGCCAGTGGAAATACAGGTTGCTTCCCTCAGACTCCACTCCCGTGCTCTCACTTCCGGGTCTGGCATGCACGTGTTATCTGGTTGAACTGGCTATGTGGTGTCATTATAAAGTGCTTGGGATCCTTAGGGACTGTACGGATGAGGAATCTCAAGAAAGCCTACCGGAAACTAGCATTACGATGGCATCTGGGTAAGGTATAATGGCAGGGCTGCAATTTGCAAAGCTTATACCCACTGGTGTCCAGGGAGGGTGTTGGAACTAGCTGTGTGTTCAGAGCTGGGCAGGGTGAGGAGGAAAATAGGGCAAGCAGTGTGTGGAGGAGGACAGGGCAGGCAGCGTGGGGAGGAGGACAGGGCAAGCAGTGTGTGGAGGAGGACAGGGCAAGCGGTGTGTGGAGGAGGAGGACAGGGCAGGCAGTGTGTGGAGGAGGACAGGGCAGGCAGTGTGTGGAGGAGGAGGACAGGGCAGGCAATGTGTGTAGGAGGAGGACAGGGCAGGCAGTGTGTGGAGGAGGAGGACAGGTCAATATCACGGTGCCCGTGATTTGCTGCAGTTACTTGTCTGTCACCAGTAGGGGGCTTCTATTGGCTGTCTGCAGATAGCCCGCCTCTTATTGACTATTTAAACCTGGATTGGGCACCCTTTGAGTGCCCTTTCGTGTTGTTTCTGACCTTCTTGCTATCACTATGCTAGTGATAGCTGGGCCTCTGTTCCAGTGTTCCTGAGTTCCTGATCTCATGTGTTCCTGAGTTCCTGATCTCTACTGTTCCAGTGTTTCCTGCATGCTGAAGTACTTCCAGTCCTGGTTCCGGCCTAGTCTCTGGTGTTGCAGTTCCTGCTGATCTTCTCTGCTGTTTTCTGACCTGACTGATCGTTGCTGGTTCCTGTCATCTCATCACCTGTCTTCAGTATCCTGGCGACCTTCTGCCTGGTCGCGTTGGTGACATTGCTACAATTCCGTGTTGGTCCCAGCGTGCGGACGCTGGTTTGCTCCCAAGCCTTGCGGCTATACAAACTCGCTTGTTACACCAGTGTGCGGTCACTGGTTTGCTCCAAAGCCTATCAGCTATACAAATCTGTGTTGGTCCCAGCGTGCGGACGCTGGTTTGCTCCTAAGCCTTGCGGCTATACAAACTCGCTTGTTACACCAGTGTGCGGTCACTGGTTTGCTCCAAAGCCTATCAGCTATACAAATCTGTGTTGGTCCCAGCGTGCGGACGCTGGTTTGCTCCTAAGCCTTGCGGCTATAGAAACTCACTTGTTACACCAGTGTGCGGTCACTGGTTTGCTCCAAAGCCTTTCAGCTATACAAATCTGTGTTGGTCCCAGCGTGCGGACGCTGGTTTGCTCCTAGCCTTGCGGCTATACAAACTCACTTGTTACACCAGTGTGCGGTCACTGGTTTGCTCCAAAGCCTTTCAGCTATACAAATCTGTGTTGGTCCCAGCGTGCGGACGCTGGTTTGCTCCTAAGCCTTGCGGCTATACAAACTCGCTTGTTACACCAGTGTGCGGTCACTGGTTTGCTCCAAAGCCTATCAGCTATACAAATCTGTGTTGGTCCCAGCGTGCGGACGCTGGTTTGCTCCTAAGCCTTGCGGCTATACTCTCGCTTGTTACTCCAGTGTGCGGTCACTGGTTTGCTCGCTAAGCCTAACGGCTATACTATTCAGTGTTGTTTCCAGCGTGCGGACGCTGGTTTGCTCCAAAGCCTTGCTGCTTAACGATTCTGCTAATTTGCCAGTTCCATCTGACTGCTGCTATTATCTCTGGGCTGCCCTGCCCGGTATTGGTAAGGCCGGTAGAACCTTTTGCCACATTCCATCTGAGGTTGCCTTACCCGGTATTGGCAGGGCCGGTAGAGCCTACATTGTGTATCTATTGAGGCTGCCTTGCCCGGTAATTTGGTAAGGCCGGTAAACCGTTATGCTATTCCATCTGCAGGTTGCCTTACCCGGTATTGGCAAGGCCGGTAGAGCCTAAAGACTGTCCTGTCCGGTATTTTGACAGGACCAGTAGAGTCTGCCTTCTGTCTGTGCTATATTCTGTATATATATATTATGTATGTTATTGCCATCCTAAGTTATCATTTATTATTTCAATAAAATTGATTTTTTTTACCTAAAACTTGTGTCTGAGAGTCATAATAAACCGTGACAGTACGAAAGGGCCATGACCTCAGACAGCAAGGGTGAAGGTAACGCACAGAATATCCATTGGAGGATGGATGTGCTCGAGCAACGTTTGGATCAGTTGGCAGTTGCAATTCAAACGATCCTTGAACGCACGGTACCTGCTGACCAATCTAGCTCTAGCCCGGTGGTCTCGCCAAGTCAGACACCGGAAAGTGATACCAGACCCCTAGGGGGTACTGTTAAAGGGTTAACGGCTTCTGCACCCTTGCCGCTAAGATATGATGGTGACCCTAGTCTCTGCAGAGGGTTCATCAATCAACTCGAAATCTTTATGGAATTGACGGCACACGCATTTCCCAATGATCGTAGTAAAGTGGGGTTCACGATATCACTGCTCACTGGCAGAGCATTGGCTTGGGCTAACCCCTTGTGGGAGAATGCTAAACCTTGTACTAAGAACTTTAGTGAATTTGTGCGTTCCTTTCGAAGAGTGTTTGAGCCTCCTGGTAGAACCACCTCTGCTGCCAAACGCCTTATGGAGATACAACAGGGCAGGCGTACAGTGGGCGACTATGCCATCGAATTCCGCACATTGGCAGCAGAGGTAGGTTGGAATAACGAGGCATTATTGGCAGCCTTCTCTCAAGGCCTGAATGACCACATTAAAGACGAAATCGCTGCTAAAGATCTACCTATTGATCTAGATGATTACATTGAGTATGTTATGATAATTGACTCCAGAATACGTGAGAGATCAATTGCCAGAGATCGTAAGTTACGGTCAAAAAATAATGAGCCTAGTAGCATGTTTTGCCCACCCATCCCTCCCTTGGCATTGAAGTCTAGTGAACCAGTACGGGAAACAAGTGAACCTATGGAAATAGGCTTCACTAGACTATCCAAGGCAGAGAGACTATATCGCAAACAACAAGGGTTATGTTTATACTGTGGTAAAAAAGGGCACTTGCTAAATTCCTGTCCGGTACGTCCGGGAAACGCACACACCTAGGGTATCTTGGGGGACAGGCCCTAGGTGGTGTACAATCGTCCCCAGTGTCGGGCATAATGAAACCCACCATACAGGTGGTATTGTCTTGGGCACAACGCTCTGTGGAGGTTTTGGCCTTGGTTGACTCCGGTGCAGCAGGGTATTTTATGGATAATACCTTTGCTGAATTGCACGGAGTTCCACGCATTGAAAGAGAAAACCCCTTGACTATTGAAGCGATTGATGGTAGACCCTTAGAACCGCCTCAGGTTATATTTGAAACTATGCCATTGTCTATGACTATTGGGGCACTTCACAGAGAAGAGCAGCAGTTTCAACTGATTAATTCCCCGCACCATGCGGTGATATTGGGATTTCCGTGGTTACAGTTACATAACCCACAATTCGATTGGAAAAAGTGTGAAATTGCTGCTTGGTCCCGGTTTTGTATGGACAAGTGCGTCATCCAGCCTATTAAGGTCATGTGCACCTCCTCTGCTATGCCGGATGTGTACCAACTGTTTGGCGATGTTTTTAGCAAAGGAGAGGCTAGTATGCTACCCCAGCATAGACCTTATGATTGTTGCATTGAATTGCAGCCTGGTGCAGTACCTCCGAAAGGACGCACTTATCCATTATCTTGTGATGAAAATAAGGCTATGGAGGATTACATTTCTGATGCCCTTGCTAGAGGGATCATACGTAAATCTACCTCTCCAGCTGGGGCTGGGTTCTTTTTTGTAAAAAAGAAAAATGGCGAATTAAGACCATGCATTGACTACCGGGGCTTGAATAAACTAATGGCTAAAAACGCATACCCAATACCACTCATCACCGAGCTTTTTGACAGGCTTAAGGGCGCTTCGATATTTACCAAGTTGGACCTACGGGCCGCTTACAATCTGGTTCGCATTCGAGCAGGTGATGAGTGGAAAACTGCCTTTAATACTCGAGCTGGGCACTACGAGTATCTAGTAATGCCTTTTGGGCTGTGTAATGCACCCGCAGTTTTCCAGGAACTGATAAATGATGTTCTGAGAGATATGTTACAGACATGTGTTGTGGTGTACCTCGACGATATACTGATTTACTCCCAAAACATGGCACAGCACATCAAAGATGTATCTGCAGTATTGCTACGACTCCGTGAGAACAAATTATTTTGTAAAATGGAAAAATGTGAGTTTCATAGAACCAGTGTGCCATTCTTGGGGTTCATAATTGGCAATGATGGCATTGCCATGGACAAAGAAAAGTTGTCAGCTGTCCTACAATGGCCAAAACCCAAGGGTCTTAAAGCCATACAGCGTTTCCTGGGTTTCGCTAATTATTATAGGAGGTTTATTAAGAACTTTTCTTCCATTGTCAAACCTCTGTCCGATCTTACGCACAAGGGTGCTAATCCTTCTTGTTGGCCGGTATCTGCTGAGAAAGCCTTTGAGAATTTGAAGCTGGCATTTGCTGCGGCTCCTGTGTTATCCCACCCCAATCCTTTACTTCCATTTACGTTAGAGGTTGATGCCTCAGATATTGGGGTCGGGGCAGTACTTTCGCAGCGACACGAGAAAGGTGGAACTCTCAGACCTTGTGGGTTTTTCTCTAAAAAGTTGACTGTCACTCAAAGCCACTATGAGATAGGTGACAGAGAATTATTGGCCATTATCCTTGCTCTTAAGGAATGGCGTCATTTGCTTGAAGGTACTAAGAATCCTGTCTTAATCCTAACAGATCATAAGAATCTGACCTATCTCTCAGAGGCCAAGAGATTGTCCTCTCGTCAGGCCAGGTGGGCACTGTTCCTGTCTCGATTTAATTTCATTGTATCATATTTGCCAGGGTCAAAAAATATCAGGGCTGATGCACTGTCAAGACAATTTGAGGCCGACAGTGACAGAGTGGAAGCACCAGCTCCTATCATCCAACCTGATAGAATACTGGCTACTATACGCACGAGTATCACTTCTCCTCTAGGGGAGGAGATCCTGGCCTCTCAGGGGTCCGCTCCCCATGAAACCCCAGTGGGCAAATGTTTTGTCGCTGAATCATTTCGTACTAGGCTGCTCGAAACCTACCATTCCTCTAAGGCTGCGGGACATATTGGTAGAGACCAATTGTTATGGTCCCTTTCTCAGTTATTTTGGTGGCCTTCCATGAGAAACGATTGTGCCGAATTTACGAATGCCTGTGCCACCTGCGCCCGCGCTAAGACCCCGAGACATCTCCCTGTGGGCTTGCTTCAACCGGTGCCTAATGGCGAACGCCCCTGGTCTCATGTTTCCATTGATTTTATGGGAGAGTTGCCTATGTCGAAGGGGTACTCCTTTATATTCATGGTGGTGGACAGGTTTTCTAAAATGGCTCATTTCGTGCCCCTCCGTGGTCTTCCTTCAGCGAAGGAATTGGCAATGGTGTTCGCCAGAGAAGTATTCCGGTTGCATGGAGTGCCTAGGGTACTGGTGTCTGACAGGGGGAGCCAGTTTGTGTCTAGATTTTGGAGGGCATTTTGCCAACAGATGGGCATACAGCTGTCCTTCTCCTCTGCCTACCATCCCCAGACCAATGGAGCCGCTGAACGAGCTAATCAGGGCTTGGAACAATTTCTCCGTTGTTTCGTTACTGACCATCATGATAATTGGTCCGACTTGTTGCCTTGGGCAGAGTTCGCCAGGAACTGTGCGGTCAATTCTTCATCTGGGAGCTCTCCGTTTCTGATTAATTATGGGTTCCAGCCCTGTTTGCTTCCAGACTCATTTCAGACGCAACAGATTCCAGCTCTGGATGAGCATATCGAGCAACTCCGTTCCACATGGGCACAAGTTCAGAGGGCACTTGGTCAGTCATTTCAGCGTCATCAGCGCCATGCTAATCGCAGAAGGCTTCCAGCGGTTTCCTTTCAGGTTGGGGATAGAGTATGGCTTTCCTCCAGAAATCTCAAGCTGCAGGTTCCGTCTAATAAGTTGGCTCCTCGGTTTATTGGTCCATACAGAGTTATTCGCAAAATTAACCCTGTCTCCTATGCACTAGACCTACCTGCATCCATGCGTATCCATAATGTGTTCCATGTGTCCCTTCTTAAGCCTCTGGTTTGCAATCGCTATACTACCACACCTGTGGTGCCAGGACCTGTTGAGGTCGAGGGCCAGGAGGAGTACGAGGTTCAGAGCATTATTGATTCCCGTAGGCTTAGAGGAAGGGTACAGTACCTGGTACATTGGAAAGGGTATGGTCCTGAGGATCGGTCATGGGTGGATAGTACGGACCTTCATGCACCTAGGTTAACTAGGGCCTTTCATGCCAATTACCCGCAGAAACCTAAACCCTATTCTAGGAGAGGGGGTCTTTGAAAGGGGGGTACTATCACGGTGCCCGTGATTTGCTGCAGTTACTTGTCTGTCACCAGTAGGGGGCTTCTATTGGCTGTCTGCAGATAGCCCGCCTCTTATTGACTATTTAAACCTGGATTGGGCACCCTTTGAGTGCCCTTTCGTGTTGTTTCTGACCTTCTTGCTATCACTATGCTAGTGATAGCTGGGCCTCTGTTCCAGTGTTCCTGAGTTCCTGATCTCATGTGTTCCTGAGTTCCTGATCTCTACTGTTCCAGTGTTTCCTGCATGCTGAAGTACTTCCAGTCCTGGTTCCGGCCTAGTCTCTGGTGTTGCAGTTCCTGCTGATCTTCTCTGCTGTTTTCTGACCTGACTGATCGTTGCTGGTTCCTGTCATCTCATCACCTGTCTTCAGTATCCTGGCGACCTTCTGCCTGGTCGCGTTGGTGACATTGCTACAATTCCGTGTTGGTCCCAGCGTGCGGACGCTGGTTTGCTCCCAAGCCTTGCGGCTATACAAACTCGCTTGTTACACCAGTGTGCGGTCACTGGTTTGCTCCAAAGCCTATCAGCTATACAAATCTGTGTTGGTCCCAGCGTGCGGACGCTGGTTTGCTCCTAAGCCTTGCGGCTATACAAACTCGCTTGTTACACCAGTGTGCGGTCACTGGTTTGCTCCAAAGCCTATCAGCTATACAAATCTGTGTTGGTCCCAGCGTGCGGACGCTGGTTTGCTCCTAAGCCTTGCGGCTATAGAAACTCACTTGTTACACCAGTGTGCGGTCACTGGTTTGCTCCAAAGCCTTTCAGCTATACAAATCTGTGTTGGTCCCAGCGTGCGGACGCTGGTTTGCTCCTAGCCTTGCGGCTATACAAACTCACTTGTTACACCAGTGTGCGGTCACTGGTTTGCTCCAAAGCCTTTCAGCTATACAAATCTGTGTTGGTCCCAGCGTGCGGACGCTGGTTTGCTCCTAAGCCTTGCGGCTATACAAACTCGCTTGTTACACCAGTGTGCGGTCACTGGTTTGCTCCAAAGCCTATCAGCTATACAAATCTGTGTTGGTCCCAGCGTGCGGACGCTGGTTTGCTCCTAAGCCTTGCGGCTATACTCTCGCTTGTTACTCCAGTGTGCGGTCACTGGTTTGCTCGCTAAGCCTAACGGCTATACTATTCAGTGTTGTTTCCAGCGTGCGGACGCTGGTTTGCTCCAAAGCCTTGCTGCTTAACGATTCTGCTAATTTGCCAGTTCCATCTGACTGCTGCTATTATCTCTGGGCTGCCCTGCCCGGTATTGGTAAGGCCGGTAGAACCTTTTGCCACATTCCATCTGAGGTTGCCTTACCCGGTATTGGCAGGGCCGGTAGAGCCTACATTGTGTATCTATTGAGGCTGCCTTGCCCGGTAATTTGGTAAGGCCGGTAAACCGTTATGCTATTCCATCTGCAGGTTGCCTTACCCGGTATTGGCAAGGCCGGTAGAGCCTAAAGACTGTCCTGTCCGGTATTTTGACAGGACCAGTAGAGTCTGCCTTCTGTCTGTGCTATATTCTGTATATATATATTATGTATGTTATTGCCATCCTAAGTTATCATTTATTATTTCAATAAAATTGATTTTTTTTACCTAAAACTTGTGTCTGAGAGTCATAATAAACCGTGACAGTCAAGCAGTGTGTGGAGGAGGACAGAGCAAGCAGTGTGTGGAGGAGGACAGGGCAGGCAGTGTGTAGAGGAGGACAGGGCAGGCAGTGTGTGGAGGAGGAGGACAGGGCAGGCAATGTGTGGAGGAGGAGGACAGGGCAGGCAGTGTGTGGAGGAGGACAGGGCAGGCAGTGTGTGGAGGAGGAGGACAGGGCAAGCAGTGTGTGGAGGAGGACAGGGCAAGCAGTGTGTGGAGGAGGACAGGGCAGGAAGTGTGTGGAGGAGGACAGGACAGGCAGTGCATGGAGGAGGAGGACAGGGCAGGCAGTGCGTGGAGGAGGAGGAGGACAGGGCAGGCAGTGTGTGGAGGAGGACAGGGTAGGCAGTGTGTGGAGGAGGAGGACAGGGCAGGCAGTGTGTGGAGGAGGACAGGGCAGGCAGTGTGTGACATTTTTACAAAGGTATTCTGCATTAACCTCCTTGGGAACTAGAGTGACATGCAACATATTGCTTGGAAATGTGTTTAATTCCCATCTAGGCCTCAAAGGCTTAATTGGGAAGTCTGATCACTTTTGTGTGTAGGGGATCCTTCACGACATTGGTCTGGGAGAGCTTAGTCTGGGAGAGAGAGAGAGAGAGAGTGCTTAGTCTGAGAGAGAGTGTGTGCTTAGTCTGAGAGAGAGTGAGTGCTTAGTTTAAGAGAGAGTGAGTGCTTACTGTGAGAGAGAGAGCTTAGTCTGAGAGAGAGAGAGAGAGAGAGAGAGTGTGTGCTTAGTCTGTGAGTGTGCTTAGTCTGAGAGAGAGAGAGAGTACTTAGTCTGAGAGTAGTCATGCAACATTCAGTGGTTCTGCCCCTTTTGTGGCTCCTCCCTTTTTTGACTCCGCCCTCACCAACCCACAGCTATGGCCGGTATTTTTTGTATGAAAAGGTGGCAACCCTAGAAATTAATCAAACACACATATATACTGTTCCCCAATGTGGTTAGAACTTAACCTTTATTAGTTTATGTTTTAAAAGTACTGTAATTGTATTTGAAACTCATAACAGTGGGGAATAACCCCTTCCCCACTGTTGTCTAAAAGCAGCAAATTGAAAATGGACTGAATAGACCACACTTTGCTGGCTCAGCCTTAATGAAGTCAGGCAGTATGTGTAATACTGAGAGGCCTCAGTGCCTCACACAGAGCACAGTGCGGCCGGAGGCTGCTTTACATAGGCACGGGCAGGCCCCTACAGGCAAGTCGTGGAGAAGTCAGACATCATTAACATTATAATTGCTGGTGGCAGGCCCCCTAGGTCACAGGCCCTCTGTCCATGTCCAAATGATCAGTCCACCCCTGTGCACAGCAGACCTCAGTAGCATTTAAGGAATTAAAAACACATTAAAGGGGAACTACCACCCCAACACAATGTTATCTCTAAGTCTTTGTCTTCCTATCCTTATTAGCAATCCATAGTTAGTTTTCTCCAAAAAAGCGTTGTAAGGACACAATCTTTATACTAAATCTCTACCTGATGATGTCTTGCCCCTTGAATCCTTCTGCGCGTGACCGATATGGAGCCATTCAGCTCCATTGGACCTCCCTCCATCTTGCCCATCACTTGTACGTCACTGTCCTCAGCACCATGTGACCTGCCGTGCTCCTGGCATCAAGTGCGGTCAGGTCATTTCAGCCTAGTGGGAGTGGGTGCATGTGAAGCACTCGCTAAATATAAACCACCGGTCTGTTTCCACTAGGCTGAAATGACCTGACCGCGCTAGATGCCAGGAGCTCGGCATGTCACGTGGTGCTGAGGACAATGACGTACGAGTGATGGGCAAGATGGAGGGAGGTACAATGGAGCTGAATGGCTCCATATCCGTCATGTGCAGAATGGATTCAAGGGGCAAGACGTCATCAGGTAGAGATTTAGTATAAAGATTGTGCTCTTACAACACTTTTTTGGAAAAAACTAACTATGGATTGCTAATAACGCTAGGAAGACAAATACTTAGAGATTACATTGTGTTGGGGTGGTAGTTCCCCTTTAAATCAATGCGGCTGTATACTGTTTCCTTATGGTCCAGTTGTTTTGCCCTGGAATTGCTTCCAATTTGTTTTTCTGCGTACTGTCCAGTAATAACAGATGATACAAGAAACAAAGACTGTATATGTATAACCCTATGTGTATAACCCTATGAACTCTAGATAAACATCCAGTGCATAGTTATGTGTTAGAGTACATCCTTTAGTGTACAAGGGGTTGAAAGTAACGTTAAAGGGATAGTAATACTTCGTTTTAACTTTATTTTATTTTGTAGGCATTAAAAAACATGAAGAATGATATAAGTCTTATCTCTCAAACCTTTATGGTTTATGAGATATTCACAAGCAAAGTTTCCCCCTCCCGCCCCTTTTACCTACTGTAAACAATTTCTTCTCAGATGTGGAATGCAGTCCATAGACTGGACAGATAACAGAAGGGGACACTCTTATTCCTATGAAAACAATGAAATCCCTGCCCCCCTTGACAAGCTTTTCAGGTTTTTCCCTTATCTTAATTGAAGATTGTCCCTCTCTGCAGTCTACCTGAACACCTCCCTTCTGCTCAGGCTGAAGAGTGTGACATCAGTAAAAGGGGAGGGAGGGGGAAACTTTGCTTGTGAATATCTCATAAACCATAAAGGTTTGAGAGATAAGACTTATATCATTCTTCATGTTTTTTTAATGCCTACAAAATAAAATAAAGTTAAAACGAAGTATTACTATCCCTTTAAAGTCAGTGGGAGTTGTTATGTATTCGCTATGGTTATGTTCTTTTGCTCCAAAATTGCTCCTTTTTTGTGCATATTGCTAAACCTGAGTAAAGGGGACAAGTAGCCAAGTCTGGACACAGAACACACAAGCAATGGCCAGATCAGATGTGCTGTCACTAATGCTCATGGAAGGAACTGAGAGAACAGGGTTATAAAGGGCAGCAGTTAACCAGATTGGCAGCACATTTAGTAATAATTAGATTAAGACAGCTGCAGGTTGCTAACTGACAACAGATGAGACTGTAACAATGATCAGGACACTGCAGACAGACATAATTGAACAGCAAAGAAAGAGCCCAACAGCCTCCAATGGATCTGAGTTCTGGAGCAGCAGGTTATAAATTGCAAGGATCCTGTTTCAAGCACTTACTGTTCTTCACAGCATGCTGTGGATTCTCTTACTCAGCCTGCTTGTTTGTAAAGGCAATTTTGTATGTCCAAAACCTGGAGAGGTGAATAAAAAAGTATAAGAGAAAGAACACTGGGGTGAGTGTACAAATCTCACAGCTCAGTTCCATTGACATTAGCCCCTAACCGGCTGCACTAAGGGTACAGAATGTCTGACAGCTGTAATGCATTCCAATGCACATATTCCCTTGTTATTAAAGCGGAACTACCACATCAACTAAAGTCGCCCTGCAATACTTAAGCAGGTGGCTACTAGCTTAAGCATTATTTTACCTCTCAAAAGTGTCCCCGAGTAAAGTAATCCTTAATCTTCCGATACCGGAAGCCAGGCATCAGCGCAGACATCTTGTCTGCACGCCTGCGCTTTCAGTCCCCGTCTCCCTTCAGAGGCATTTCACTGGCCCGTAAGAGACTGACGGTGCATGCGCGCAGACTGCACTAATCTGGCCGCCAGTCTTGGAATATTACTGATAACTTTACTCAGGGGAACTTTTACAAGGTAAAATAACAATTATTAAGCAAGTAGCCACCTGCCAAAGTATTGCAGGTCGACTTTAGTTGATGTGGTAGTTCCGCTTTAAGATTTTAGTGCCAACAAGCCCCTTACACCTTCCCCATAGCATAAAAATACAGTAAAGCTCTACAATTTCCTCTGCGTCTTGTTTAATATATGACATAAATTAATGCATAGAGGAAAATAATATCCCTAAATACCTATAGACTGTACAACTGACCTCCCCTTGGTGCAAATGGAATTAAGGGGAGAGTTTTCTGTGTAAGCAATGTGATCAGATTGCTATTTTAGGGTGGGACGCTCGGTAAGTTTTAATTCTGCACAGCTGCATAGAAAACAGTACAGCCCTGCAGTGCTTGTATTTCCTTAGCTTCCTGCATTAAAATGGGAATCTGGTCACATTAAACAGAAGCAGTTTAGGAAATCGATATTAAGGCAGTCATGTGACTGTTTTTAATCAGGATGGTATTTGATAATTCCCCCTATTGTCTCTTTCTCATTTTGATATCATTATCATACCTCCTAACATTTACAGTGAACCTTTCACTCTCAAGACACCTTATGACATTGGATGTAACTATTAAAAGTGTCTATAGGTTGAGATTTTGTTTTTTAAATCTCAGTACTATATTAGATATAGACTCTTAAAAATGACCCAGTAATATCACCAATTCCTTTTTTTGCGGTATAAGCTGTACTGCAGAGCTCAGCAGGATGTCCCCTGTCCTGCAAATCTCCTACCATTCCCTCCCCAGCTCTTCAAGGAAATCTTGCTGCAGGAAAGCTTGGCAATCCTGAACCCTTGACACTGCTAGGCTTGTGCAGACGTTAGTAGGTGCTCTGCCCAAAGGAGAAGAGAAGGAGGAGGATGGGGCAGTCCAATTTCAGGCCACTGGCGGCTCTCCAAGGTGTTTCCCTCTCTTCTCACACTTTCTGTCAAGCCCTAACTCCCTCCTCTTCTCTGGTTACTCCTCTTGTCTCTTAACTCTTTGAGTTCCGGAGATCCATTGGATACCATCATGTCACTCCAAGGGTTAATTCTCCCAGTGCTCAGATGCCACACTCTGAACCCCATTCCCTCTTAGGTTCCCATCTTGCCAGCAACTAGAACAACATGTGAACCTAATTGGAAGCGGAGTCCAGAGTGCGGCATCTGAGCACAGTGAGAAATAAGAGACAAGAGGAAACAATCGGAGCAAACAGGGAAGGAGCGGAGCGGTTGAGGTTTGACAGAGTGTGAGATGAGAGAGGAGCACCTTGTAGAGCAGCTAGCACTAGACCTTTTAACACAGTCTGTCCCAGTGATTCTCAACCAGGGTGCTGTGGCACTTTGGTGTGCCACAGACATCAACTTAGGGTGCCCCATGTTTCTATGAAGACTGACAAAAATGGACTTTTAAATAAAGATTTATAGAAATTGTTAAGCATAATATGTTTAGTTTTGTTATTATAATTGTAAGACATAATAATAACTGTATATTTATGTACTGTACCTATCATTATGCCCTTGATAAAGTACATTAAACATGTTAGGGGTGCCCCGAATGTTCTAGATTATGTGTTAGGTGTGCCCCGAACAAAAAAAGATTGAGAACAACTGGTCTATCCAGTGGGATGCAACCACTGAGGAAACACTGGGGGCTGACTCAGATTAGAGGGTGGAGGGAGAGTGCTGTAAATCATTCTAAATGTAATCAAGATGGCAGGGAAAATGACTTAGCTTTCATAGAGGTTTGTAAGATAGTTGGGGGGTACAAACTAATTTGGTGGGGAAGCTGGAACTTGACAGTTCCACTCTAAATGTCCAAAGAGGGTGTTTCTGGAGGTTTTGCATTACTGAAAATCTTTAGGTTATTTCATGACCTACTGACACTTTTTTGTATAACTGAATAAATGATTTAGAGCAAGACCAAAACAATTAATTTACACTTACTAATTTATAAACACGTACTAAAGTTTAAATACATATTAAAGTGTTAGTAATGTCCAACAAAAAGTTTTTTTGCATTTAGAAGAGCTTAAAAAGCTGAGCTACATGCAAAAAAACGTATCTCCGCTATGGTTTAAGAGATACAGGCGTTTAAAGTTCGCTGTCTCCTACTGACAGCTGTAAAGCTGTCAGCAGGAGATTCGTGTCGGTCGACACGGAGGCGCTTGAGAAGTGCCGCAATCTCGTTACTTACAAGGAATCCCTTCATAGGAATGGTCTAAAACGTGTGCTTGCAATCCAGGCACACGTTTTAGACCATTTCAGTGAAGGGATTCCATAGCGGTTTGAGAGATATGTTTTTTTTTTGCATTTAGCTCAGCTTTTTAAGCTCTTCTAAATGCAAAAAACTTTTTGTTGGACATTACTAACACTTTAATGTCAGTTTTATTGCTGCAAAGCAATGTGATACACATATGTATACCACTAAATCAGATCTCCTAAATGGAGGGATATCAGGGTGGGAAAGAGGGACAGAGGGATTTGGGTCTAAAAGAGGGACTGTCACTCTTAAAGGGATAGTAACGTTTCACTAAAACAGCAGCTACAATTACTCTTTATAGTATTTGGGCCATGGACAGTGTTATTTCAGTGCTGTCAGAGTTGTAGTTAAAGAGTAATTGAATGATAAAGTATCCCCCTCCTGTCCCTTTTACGTAGAGTAAGTCGCCTCCCCTCAGATGTGGAATCTGGTCCTGGACCAGACAGCTTACAACAAGGAACAATCTTCTTACTGTGAGTATAAGGAAAACCCTGCACCGCTTGACAGGTTTTTCCTTATGCTCGCTGAAGATCGTCCTTCTCTGCGATCCATCCAGACAGTCTTGCTGCTCTGAGTTGAGCAGTGTTACATCAGTAAAAGGGGAGGGAGATACTTTATCATTCAATTACTCTTGAACTACACCTCTGACAGTACTGAAATAACACTCTCCATGGCCCAAATACTATGAAGATTAATTGCAGCTGCTTTTATTGCAAAACATTACTATCCCTTTAATTGGGACACTTATGAGGCGTGCATTATCTAATATTTGTCACAGTGAATTGCATGTAGGGTTTTTTAAACCGCTGAAAGCTAGTGATGTGTCTAAGCAAGGCTAAATTTACATCTCAGTTGCTTTTGATGCCCGTAGCCTCAACCTCACTCTTTCCAAAGAATTACATTTTTATTTGTTCCCTATGATTCAGTTGGTGTGCCCCAGAATTGTCCACTTGTTTTCTACACATGTCCCACTGCTTTTACAGAGATTTGTACTTGTAGAAAATGTCTTGTACCTTACTTTTTCTCTCCATTTTTCTGCAGCCCAAATTATGGCCCTGATCCTTGTGTTCTGCTGTTCCATTGTGATCACCGCAGCTCTTGGTATGTGTTAAATATTATGGTTGGACAGGATAGTATGTATTCAGAGTCCTTTATGGTTTGGAACTAATTTTAGACCAAGCAGTGAAAAAACAAGAGGGAATTTATTATAGTGTTACAAGGAAATTCATGTATTTTAACCCTCTGAGTCCCAGACTGGTATAATGAAATATATTTTTGAAAGACAATATATTAACATTTTATATTTTATGATTTTTAAATAGTTGTATTTGTTGCTAAAATTTGAACTTATAAGGCATATTTATTAAGGCATAAGTGGAGCATCTCTGGGGACTGAACAACTACACAAACAGTATTTATCAAGGAAAAAAGATAATTCGTTTCTAAATATGGTATAGTTATTTTGCCCTAGAATTGCACTTAGATCAGCTTTAATAAATATGTCCGTCCCCGTCTGTACAGTGCGGTAAAATGCAACTCCCCCTTGGTTTACTTGCCTGTCAGTGAGGAGACAGGGGTGGAGAGCGCAGGTGAAGTCTGCACTGTCATCTGGTGGTGAATCTCCTAATAACTTAGATTTCCAAATAATGCCGGACTTAATCCTATATAATAATTCGCTAGGATGTTTGTCACGATGTGGTCATGCGCAGTAGAGACTGTACGTGTTTGGGCAGTCTCTACTGTGCATGATTGCATCGCGTGAGTGAGGCGACATAAGACTGCATCGCGTGGAGCAGTGAGGTAGCAGCCGCTTAACCCTTTGAGTGCCAGAGGGGTATGCAACGCATTGCACAGAAATGCATTGCGTACCTCTCTGGCACTCAAAGGGTTAACATTACCCAGACCTTGGCCTGTGTACACGGGCTTTTACACTAGTGAGGATTATACAAGGATTTATATACGTACTGCTATGGTAAAAATGAATTGGGGTCACATATATATGTGACAGTTGCGCTTTAATTTAACAGGAATTTTTATTTGTCCTCTATGGTGCAGCTGGTTTACCCCAGAATAATTCCAGTTTGCTTTTATAAATATGGACCATAGTCCTGTAAGAGGGGATGTACTTATATGGTTCTAACATAGGCCCTGGAAGTGACTGTTTCTTTTATATTGCTCTTGTCTAAAATGTATATACTAAGTCAGTGCTTCTCAATGTTAGTCCTCAGAACACATCCAAATGTCACATGTTCAGTACATCTCTGCTTGTATCAGTGTCAGGTACATCGTGTCTGTGCCAGAATATACACACACAGAATGTCCCCAAAAGACTTCTAGGAGCCCACAGTTTAAAGGAGAAGTAACATGTCCTAATACTATCCTCCTTTCCATACTGTGTCCTGAAAATTGTAATGGCCCTTGTGCCTTTGTTCAAGAGATACAGTTTTATACAGTCCTAGATGTCATGTTCATGGGGTGGACATGACAGATGCTGAAAATTTTTTTCCACGCTGAAGTAGGCAGAATTCATAAGCCTACTTAACTCTTTAAAGGTGAAGGTGGTGTTCAGCACATTGCATTAAACATCCCTCTGGTCCTTAAAGGGTTGTGGTTACCATGAACAGTGAGTAGAGGCTGATGTCCTCTTGTCCTTCTGGCAATTGTCATGTCTGCCTCTAAGGACATTACATCCCAGACTGATTGAAGATATTGTCTCTTGAGAAAAGGTAAAATTCAAAGGGGCATTAGGATTTTGTGTGAATAAGAAGTTAAGGGGGGGTTATGATTAGGAGATTTTACTTCTCCTATAACTCTTTGAGTGCTAGAGGGGTAGGCAACAAGTGCATTGCATACCCCTCTAGCACTCAAAGGAATAAATATCTATGGCAAAATAGAAACCATAATATATATATACTAGCGTAAAAGCTTGTGTACATGGGACCTCCCAGCATTCTGTGCGTTCGGGCGGTCTCTGTTGCGCATTACTGCATTGGACAAACATACAAATGGCCTTTTATATTATAATATATATAGATAGATAGATAGATAGATAGATAGATAGATAGATATACTAGTATTGAAGGCCCGTGTACATGGACCAAAGTGCCACCCAGCGGCCTCGGCTGCTGCCCCGGAGCCGGGAGCGGAGACAGGCGGTGGGCTGTTCAGGGCACTCCGCTCCGGATCAGCCATTCCACCACTTGGACTGGAGGCTGGCGCGTTTGGCCAGCCTCTACTGCGCATGACTGCTTCGCTCTGGCAGTCTCTACTGCTCAGGATCAGCTCATTTTGAAAGTTTTCGGGCATGTCTTTAATACTCCATTTTTAACAGGATGTAGGGTTAGGGTTGCCACCTTTTCTTCAAAAAAATACCGGCCAAGGTATTCCCTCCATAGACTTAGCATTGGAAAGAAGCCAATTTTATACCGGCCTGCCGGTAAAATACCAGCTAGGTGGCAACCCTATGTAGGGTTGCCACCTTTTCTTCAACAAAATACCGGCCATGGCATTCCCTCCATAGGCTTAACATTGGACAGAAGCTAATTTTTTACCGGCCTGCCGGTAAAATACCTGCTGGGTGGCAACCCTAACAGGATGGGGAAAGCACTTTTCCTTTGCACTCCTCACTTCCTGTTCAGGAGTCTGTACTCTACTGTGTAATACACAGATGGAAGTGAGGAGTACAAACAGAAATGTTTTCCCTCCAGTCTACTAAAAACAAACACGTACAATATTATGATCCTTGTGTTGAAAAGGAAAGCGATGTAATTATGGGGCAAACCAACTGCATCATAGGAGATAAAAATGGCCATTTATTTACCTGGTTCTTGTAACCCCATTAATGCCACAGATGACTCCAACAGATTGCTTAGCATGGGGTTACAAGAGCAATTTAACCCCTTGAGTGCCAGAGGGGTACATAACGTATTGCTTTGTAATACTTTGCGTACCCATCTGGCACTCAAAGTGTTAAATCAATAAGAATGGAAGGGTCTTGTATTTTTCCCTTTGAAGCAGTTGGTTTGCCCCATAAAGACTCCACTTTTGTTTCACATAGGGCTCTATATTTCTTAAATCCCCTGAAATTGTAATATTATCCAGCATCTAGAGGGTTAATTTATTTTGAGGTGTGGGAAACTTTACACACACACACACACACACACGTGCACATACACACTCATATGTTTGTATATGTGTGTTTGTTAATATTACAACAAACTCTTTCAAATGACATCACGCTGTATTTCACTAGTAGTGTCAATTTCTTTCTACTTTCTATACACTATCCAGTGTATTGATTTGCATTATTTAGAAATCCCCCTGACACTTGAAGGGTTAATATTCAGGCATGTGTATTAACTCTATTACTACAGCCTTGAAGCCTGCAGCAGATATTCTGGGCTGATATGAGACTGATGAAGGAACATACGTTATGGAGGGGGATGGTGAGGAGGGATTGGCAGATCCTGGAGGGGGCTCCGTAGATGTGCAGATTCAGCTTTTTGTATCCTCTTATTGACCTCTATTTATTGATTTCACTGAAGAATAATTAACCATTTGTAATCCAAACAAGTCTTCATACCCAGGAGTAATTCTGGAACAAACCAACTGTACCATAGGGGAAGAATAACCATGCCCTTTATTTGAATTGGGCTTTTAACATATTGGATAATAGAGAGGCCTCAAGCTCATTGCAAAGCAATGCACTGGATACTTCACTAGCATTAAATGGGTTAAAATCCCCATATCTCACACATAGGCTCTCATGAATAAAGTGGAACAAATCAACTGCAAAGCAATGCTTTGGAGACATCTGTAGCATTGAAAGGGTTAAATCCCCATTTATATTAATGAACATCTTATTTTCCCCTATGGCGCAATTGGATTGCCCGGAATTGCTCCAGGCTGATGTGCTAATAAGAACTGGTGCAATTCCAAGGCAAACCAGCTGCCCCATAGGGGCAAATAAACAATCCCATTGATTTATATGAAGCTTTTAACCTCTTGAGTGCCACAGAGGTGTTGCTTCACTATGCGTTGGAGACCTCAACGGCAGTAATGTATCTAGGTTTTCTGCTGCCATAGGCCCAAACAAGGGCAGGCATCCTGATCCTCTCAATACACAATCTGGGACAGCCTCACTTCATCCCACCCCTTTCATAGACCCCACCCCTCCTCCATAAAAATAGTTACATCCTCTTACAGACATGAGTGAGAGAGACATGGATGGAGGGAAAGAGAGACATGGAGAGAGAGAGAGGTGGGAGAAAGAAAGAGATACATGCATGGGGCAGAGAGAGCAAGACAGAGACAAAAGTGGGGGAGAGGCACATGCGGAGACAGAGAAGTATAGGGAGAAACACATGGGGAAGAGGATGAGAGATACTTCTTAGTAGTACCCCTCTGGCACTCAAAGGGTTAAAAGCACATAAAGGAGGTGATGAGACAGGCATAAAAGGGAGAGGAATACTGCTTACTGCGCAATAGAGACTGTCCAAACGCATGACTGGATTGGGCAAACATACATCTGGCCTTTTATATACTGTAGACAGATGATTCTTTATTTTGAGAAAAAAAGAAAATACTATTTTTTTTCTATTAACATAAATTACATTAAAATATACCACATAATATATTAGCACTCTGAAAATGTCTTTCTATCCGCACTTTGGCCATGTACACGGGCTTGTACACTAGTTTATTCATAAAACAGCCATGTTCTATTTTTAAAGCCCCCCCCCCCTTCAGCTCTTTGTGCTGCGTTTTTGTCTGCACTGAGCAGAGATTATTTGTAAGACTGATGTCTGATACCAAACTCTGTTTCCTGCTTCTCCACTGGAAACAGCCAAGTTTGGCATCAGACATATATACGCAGTCTCCTGCTAGTGCAGGTATGGAAACACTGGACAAGGGCTGAAGAGAGGGGGGACTTTAAAAATAAAGAGGGGTGCTTTCTGAACAAACAGAGCACAGGATACTGAATTGCAGAGGGCTGGACTCTGAAATGCCTATAACTTTATCCTCTCTCTTTATGCCTTCATGCAGCTCCTATGGATGTTCTGATTCAGTCATGGCACCATGAGGGCCTAATGCCCTGCCACCCATGAAAAACTGCCATCCAAGGCCAAGGGGTTAAAAGACCCATTTAAATCACACTGTGTGCCGTTGTTAAGACTTAATAGCAGCAAGCTGGGCCGTATTGGCCATTAAGCAAAATGCATAGAGCTCCAAATTTTGAGGGGTGGTGCCTCAGCTGTGCTGACCACACCCACATTTTGTAATACATGGTGTAAAGGAAAGAAACACCACAAAACTCCCATACACCCCCAGTGAGAATTTAAGGAATAATACCTTATAAAATTGGTGTTAATCTATTGGAGGGCAAGAAAATCAATCAGGATCAGAAGCTTAGAAGTAACATAAGAAAGTTTAAAGGGATAGTATTACTATCCCTCATATTGTAGCCCTTAATAAACAGAGTTAAATGACACCAGCGGCATCTCTCAAACCTTTATTGTTTAAGAGATAGCCGCTTTCAAGGTTTCCTCTCCCCTGCTGGCAGCCTTTTGCTGCCAGCAGGAGAATCCGGTCTCTGAATCAAGAGGAGGCTCTTCAGCAGAGCTGATATCTCGTTATGGAAGGAAAAATGATTCATTGAAACAGACTTCTACGTGTGCTTGGTAACCAAGCACACGTAGAAGACTGTTTCAATGAATTATTTTTCCTTCCATAACGAGATATCGGCTCTGTTTAAGAGCCTCCCCCTGTCCCGGGACCGGATTCCCCTGCTGGCAGCAGAAGGCTGACATCAGGGGAGAGGAAACTTTGAAAGCGGCTATCTCTTAAACCATAAAGGTTTGAGAGATGCTGCTGGTGTCAGTTAACTCAATTTATTAAGGGCTACAATATGAGGGATAGTAATTTTGAAGTAATACTATCCCTTTAAGTGTAAATTGAATAGCCTACCAGTAGAAGTGGTAGAGGTTAAGTTAAGCAAGCATGGGTTAGGCATAAGGCTGTCCTGAACATAAGGCAATACCAAGGACCAAGTAAGGTTTTGAGGTTTTTACAGTAGGAAAATTGACAGAAGAGGTGGGCTGAATGGTTCTTATCTTCCTTAAAATTCTGTTTAATTCCAGTGCCTGGTTTAGAGTGTATTCATATCATACACCCAACTCATTGTCACTTGAGTTAATTTTTTTATTAATCACCATGTATATACCTGTAGCTTGAACAGGCTATTGAGGGAGATAGGCTGAATATAATGAACATTTGGTGGGGGATATATACATGGGAATTATACTTATCTGCCCTAGGTCTCCTGGGAAAGAGGGTGTTTCATCAGGTAAGTGAGAAATTTGGTAACTTCACCCACTTTGAGTTGCAATGCATTGGATACCTCTTTAGCTCTCAAAGGGTTAAAGGGATAGTAATACCTTTTAAAAAAATGCAGCTCGATTGATCCTCCTATGAACGGGCCATGTAATGCTGTGTTTCAATATTTTCTGTTTAGTAGTTCAACAGTAATTCAGTGCTAAACGATCCCCCTCTCTCCCCTTTTACCAGAGTCACGCTGCCTCTCTCAGGCGGCCGGATTAAGTACAGTGAGGGACTGTCTTCACTGAGCATAAGAAAATCCTGAAATCCTTCGTCAAGAGGGGCAAGGTTTTCCTTATACTCAATGGATAAAGACTGTCCCTTGCTGGTGAACTACTAGATTAAAAATATTGAAATACAGCGTTTCATGGTCAGCTTTATAGGAGGATCAATTGGAGTTGCATTTTTTAAAAAGTATTACTCTCTCTTTAAAGGTCAGGGCAATATCTGCTGTTGAAGTCGGGGGACATTGCAAGCTCTGAGGGATCAATGAGAATAACCATTTAAGGAGAAGGGGGGTTGCTCACCACTCTGCTCCTTATTGGGTTAAATTATTTTTTTAATATATTGGGCATCAGGCGATAGATGAGCAACATAGCACCATATCATACTGTTGTTTTTTTTTATAAAAATCAAACTCATCTTACATCATTTAGACTTAAAGTTCTTTTTATTGGAACCTAACCTGCTGTAGTGTAACGATTTCTTTTATGTGTATGTGCACTGACATTGGATACTCCAGAACAAATATAACTTGCATATTTCAGTGGAGAATCCACTGTACTTACTCACAGATAAACATAAACACAAACATCTCCAGTTTCACTGATAAAACTGGGAATGGCTGACATGCAGAGATACTATTGTATTTTCTCACAAGTCTAGTCGCTTGCATTTTGATAAATAACCTCCATCATGTGCACGTCAAAGCTGGTACAATTCTGGGGCAATCCTTCTACACTACTAGATATCCCTATTCCCCAAGTCCTATTTGATTGCTTTTGGACTTTAAATCCCTTGAATGCTAGGGATGTATAATGCATTGCAAAACAATGTGCTGCAGTCCTCCAGCATTCAATGAGTTAAATGTCCAGTTGAAATCCATGGTAGTATTTATTTGTTCTCTATGATGTATATTTGGTTTATTTCAGTATTGAACCACTTTTAATAAATTAGTCTTCTTGAGTAATGTAGGGCTGTAATTTAACTTAAATATTTTAACTAAAAAATGCATATTGTAGGAATTTTTCTGATGAATAAAACAAGGGCCCCCACTGGTGGGAAATGCATCTGTCTAGAGTTAGTACAATTTAAATGGTCATTTTCGTACATTAAGAGTGCCCTCTGGTGTTCAGTTTTTAATTAGTTATTCTGCTACATTCTATGAGAGAGGTGAGTCACTGGCAGTTCTCAATATAATATGTTAGAAACTTCTGAGTCTTTCCTGACAGTTTGAACTTTCAGGAAATATTGATACTTTTACTCACTTCCTAAAAGTTTTAATTATCATAACTATTGACTAAAACAACTGATGGCAGTGAGAGTATCCTTATTTTACTCAGCAGAGTCTGATGTCCACTGAGGACATTACATCCAGGACTGATTGAAGATGTTATCTCTTCAGCAAATGCATAAGGTCTAAATTCATTGAAGATATTAAGATAGTATGGCCATAGTAAAGTACGTGGAGAGGGGGCTGTCATTATTAGGAGGTGTTACTTCTCCTTTAAGTAACTTGCCTATGTCACACAACACACAGTTAAATATAAAACTGTTATAGCTTGGAAACATGCAGCTCCATTGATGTAAAGAGGCCTGACATCTCCCCATATAAGGGAAAGATAGCTGCATGCCATAATCACTGTGAAGAGAGGAAAAGCAGTGAAACAGTGGCCTTGCCAACAGGTGTCCAAATGAGGGCCTTATTCATTAAGATAAAGAGGTGCAATTCTGGGGCAAACCAACTGCACCAAAAGAGGAGTGAGAGTTCCAAAGGTTTTATTTTTTAACCTCTTGATTGCTAGGGTCTTTTTAGCATGATGAGTAATGCCCAGTGTGTTCTGTCTGAGGTCAGGTGTAGTGAATTTGGTTGGCATTTTAGCTGTAATCTCTTGGATGCTAGAGATGAATGAATATGTTTATTTATATAGCGCCACAAGTGTGCGCAGCGCTTTACAATTTCAGGGTTTAAACAATACAGCGTTACAGGTGATTTGTAGAGTGAAATATTGGGTGCGAGGTCCCTGCCCGAGATGTCTTCAAGAAGTTCCATTTAACCCCTTAAGGACCATTGACGTGCCAGGACCGTCAAGGCGGTCCGGCACTTAAGGACCAGTGATGGTCCTGGAACAGCATGGAGTTCAGGGATCCCGGAAGCTAAATAAAAAAAAAAAAGCCCCGTGGTCCTCAAGTGCCGGCCGTGCATGCGCGCTCCGGTCCTTAAGGGGTTAAACTCCTTTGCTTTAACCATTGCACACTGCTATGGCATTCAGAAAGTTAATGGGGTCGCCTCAACAAAATGATTTTATGAGTTTTTCCCCTGATTATTTTTTCCTTACCAGATGCTGAAACTGAGAACATGAAACCGGACCCTTTCTATTATGGTAAGAATAAGCCTAAATAAATATTACTAGCAAATGATGTACGCCATTGTCTGTGGGGTTTTTTTTTGTATGGTTGTCTTAGTAAACTAAAATGGTGAATGTTTTTGTATGTGTTGTGTTACTGGCTAAATAATTTGAAGCCTGCTTACCACAAAAATGGGGGTTATGCACTAAGGTGTGCTAAAGAGGTGAAAAAAATGGAGATAACTTCTCCAGTGATATCACTTCTCCAGTTTCTATGTTATTCTGTGACGTCAATGCACTAACATTTCTCCAACTTTAGGGATCATAGTGCATAGACTTCATAGAATAATATAGGAACTGGAAAAGTGATGTCACTGGAGAAGTCATATCCACTTTTTCACCTCTTTATAACTCTTTAGTGCATCTTCCCCAAGGTGGAGCTGTATCTCCAGTTTTGGGGTGTCATGTACTAAGGTGTGATAAAGAGGTGATAAAGCGATGATAGCTTCTCCAGTGATATCACTTCTCCAGTTTCTGTTTTATTCTGTAGAGCCTATGCACTAAGATCTCCAAAGCTGGAGAAATCTTAGGGCATTGGCTCCATAGAAAAACATAAGAACTGGAGAAGTGGTATCAGTGGAAAAGTCATCTTCACTTTATCACTTCTTTATCACTCTTTAGTACATCTCTCCCCATGTGTCAGGACGTAGCGCTTGGTGCTGCCTCTAGTGGTCAGGTCTTGGTATTCAGCTATCTGGTAGTTATACCTGGGCCCTTACTTCCACGTGATGTCAGCCATTCCTGGTAGATGATGAGTAAGAGGTAGAAACTCTTGGTCTTTCTGTAGAATGGATACTCAGTCCTGCGTTTTGACTTCACTTCCAATGAGTGGTTATGATCTTGTTCCATTTATTATGTTATTTTTTTTTAATCTATCTGCATGTTATGTACACCTACCCCTGTGTAGTGTGTGATGTGATATACACTTGCCACTGTATAGTGTTTTATGTACATCTACCTCTGTATAGTGTGTGCGCGTGTGTGTGTTATGTGGCATGCACCTACCTCTGTGCACCTACCTCAGTGCATGTCTGTGTAAACAAAACTCTTAAAGGAACAGTAATGTCCCATAAACATGTTTTTTTGTTTCGTAGAGTAAAAAAAAATATGTAGGGAAAATCCTATCTCTCAAACGTTTATGATTTGAGAGATATCTGCATCTAAAGTTTCCGGCTTCCTGATGTCAGCAGTAAAGCTGACAGCAGTAGATCCATGTCAGCCGACGCGAGGCTGCTCTTCTGCAGAGCCACAATAGCGATATTGGAAAATAATTACTTCATTGGAACGGTCTACAAAGTGTGCTTGCAAACAAGGCACCCTTTGTAGACCATTCCAATGAAGTAATTATTTTCCAGTATCGCTACTGTGGCTCTGCTGCAGAGCTTCCGGCTGGTCCTAGGACCGGGATCTCCTGCTGTCAGCAGAGCGCTGAGGGAAGAACTTTAGATTAGAATATCTCTCAAACCGTAAAGGTTTGAGAGATAGGATTTTCACCACATAATTTATTTATTTTTCTCTATGAAACAACAAAATATGTTTATGGTACATTAGTGTCCCTTTAACATCATCCCTATAGCTGACATAAGAAAAAGATATGTGTTGAGCTTTTCCCTGTGCTCAGTTCACACTTTCTTTTTAGGGCATGCTGTTCCTTGGTTCATAGGAATGGCATGTCCAAAAAAGACCATATCCTTCCACATTAACCCCTTAAGGACTGGCCACGCACACACGCAGCCAGCACCTCGGACCTTTTTTTTTTTTTTTAATCGGATTCAGGGCTCCTCAAACGGAGTGCAGCCTTGCGGGGAGTCCTGAATTCCATGATGTACATGTATGTCCTTGGTCCTTTAGGGACATCCACCCCATGACGTACATGTACGTCATGGGTCGTTAAGGGGTTAAACACCTTCTGGTGCAAGCAACACAGATGTCAATCACAATTTTTTTTATGTAGGTGTTACACAAGCATAGCACATAAAACCAGTTCTATACCCAATTTTCTGTGTGCAGTTCTCGTCAAAACCTCCCCTTATTGCCTTAAAGTAGAAGTAACACCTTAATAATACCCCCTTCCCAGAAACTCCTAATGTCCACTGTGAATTTTGCTTTTGTTCCTTTATTCAGAAGATAATGGGGAGATTCAATAAACAGTGATAAAGAGGTGATAAAGCAGAGGTGAATTCTCCAGTTTATCACTTCTCGAGTTCCTGTGTTATTCTATGAAGCCTATGCACTAGGATTTCTCCAACTTTTGAGATGTTAGTGCAAAGGCTCCATAGAATAACATAAGAACTGGAGAAGTGATAAACTGGAGAAGTCATCATCACTTTATCTCCTCTTTATCACCACTTAGTGACTCTCCCCCAGGATCTTCAATCAGTCCTGTATGTGATACCTTTGGAGGCTGACATGACAGTTGCTGGCAGGAACACATGATACAAAATCAACGTACATTATGTGGTAATATTAACTCTTTAAGAATCAGAGGGGTGTGCAAATTATTTCTCACCCCTCTGATACTTAACCGTTTAAGTGCCATTGGGGTATGCTCACCCCTCTGGCACTCAAAGGGTTAAAGAGTTATGTATGCACTCTGGCTGCTTCGGTAGAAAAACACTGCCATTAACCCCTTGAGTGCCAGAGGTTTATCCAATGCATTGCAAAACAATGGATTTGATACCCAACTGGCACTCAAAGGGTTAACTGTTATGACTGTCTCCATTTACTATTCACATCCACGACAGATTCAAGATTTCATCTCTTGATCAAAGGCAAAAATGTATTGGGGTCATTGGGATTTTTTGGCCATAGTAAGGTAAGTGGGGGATTATTATTAGAAGGTCTCACTTCTCCTTTAACATGACACAATTACTTATGTGGAAATGCAAGAGTATTCTCTGATCCTCGCAGCACCAATAACATATATGATGTGTCACATGGCACTTCCTGGAAGAGTAGGTTCATCATGCAATTGGAAGTTCAAGTCTATTACCAATTTTTTCTTTGAGGTGCAAAATATGGTAACATATCTGCGCACACATTCCCCCTTTTCCTTCCCTCTACCCAGAGGTCTGCACATTGAAACAAGTACACTGCCCTGTGAGGACCATTTAGGTCCTCCTAGGAAGATACAGCCGCTGTAGTTTCAATTTGCACCTTGTCCTCACAGAGAGATACAGGAAATGGGGGTCAAATGCAAACATGCTGTTCACTGGTTACATCTTCACCTCCAGGGGTTGGGGGGTGATCATCATTATAAGGTGGGTAAAGGGAGGGAGAGGAGGGAAGGTGAGTGCAGATGTCTTAACATATTGAATTGGCCAAGATAAAGGCAGCAGACACCAGAATTTTAATTTTTTTATGGGGTAGAAGGAAGGAACAAGAAGAGATATTATGGGTGCATATTATATATGTGTACTTTATTTTTCCCTAAAAAACCTGGGTTTAATTTACACCTGTGTATTTTACACAGGTGCATATTGTACCTAAGATTTTATCCTAATCTTCAAAGGGATTTACTAACATCTTATATATGTCAGGATCCCCCTACTGGTAGCAAATGTAACAATAATTATCAAGCATTAGCAGGTGATTTGGGAAATATTGGAGATATGGTGTGGGTCAGCGCAATAAAAGAGGAAAAAAAACTGAGAAAGGTAATACTAAGTGTAGTATATTTGAGAAGTAGGGAAGGTAGAAATATTTCTTACAAAAAGAATGAGGTATCTAATTTAAACAACAAAATCAAGTAGTAGGAGAGTATATGTTCACAAAATATATATGTATATATTAGTATAGGAATATTATAAGTAATATTTATATATATAAGATCACTAAGGCAAATACCAAAAGTAAAGGAACAAATGGCGCGATGCAAGAAATGTTCGCATTGGATAAAGGCATTTTTGCGCGCAGATAGATTTTGCGCATGTTCTAATCCAGGAAGCTAAATACCGAATGCTTCTTGAATTGCGCATAAAAAATTCCATTTAACGACAACAGTACACAGACATATAAATTAATTCACAATACCACTTCCTGCATTAGGCGCATTCGCTATTCCACTCACACAGATTCGTTAATCTTAGCCACGCCCACAAAAAAATTAAATATACGCAGCCGTTTGCTAATCTTGAATTTTCATGCGCAATTCAACAAAATCGTGTGCAAACCTATTCCCTAGTGGTTTTCACACGGGAAATAGCGATTGCGCCTGTTTCCTGCATCACGCCAATAGTAACGTTCAGAGAGAATGTATCTATGTAAACATCGATATAGATGTGCCCTTACTTAAAGTATCCACATAAGTGCGTAATTGCAAATTTCATATGCGACAGTTTCTTAAATGTATTTCAAAAACGTGTGGTACAGATGCACCCTTACTTCATTACAATCTTGAGGTCTGCATATAATAGTCTGGATAACCGATGTCCCGCTGCTCTCAGGAATGTCTCTTCCTCCGATATTGTGGGGAGTCCTGCAGGTGTGCTTTGCGATGTCATGGTATCCTAATATCACTGCCGCTTCTGTGCAATCTTGAATAATTCAAGTTCTCAGGTTTTCAATCCATGAATATCTTAAGTCCTGTAGTAAAGTGTGTGCTTTCTTTGGGTAGCAGTATGTCACCCACCGCTCACTCGAACATCAGTAGCTATGCTGTGCGATGTCCTGGAGATCTGATGGATGTGTGATGTCATTAGCCTGGAGGTCTCTTCCGAAACTGGAGACTGGAGATTCTCTGGCCGTGCTGGTCCGTAGTAGTAGGACAATAGTAAAGTCTTCCAAAATAGGGAGATCCAAGGGTCTCTATCGCCAATAGGAAGATCCCAGGGTTAGAGACCCTTGGTTAGCATTTCAGTGGAGATATCTCTAGCATTCAAGAACTTAAAGGGATAGTTATGTTTCACAATAAAAGCAGCTCCAATTCATCTTCATTGTATTTGGGCCATGAAGAGTGTTATTTCAATACTGTCAGAGTTGTAACTCAAGAGTAATTGAATGATAAAGTATCCACCACCCTCCCCTATTACTGATATAACATTGCTTACCTCAGAGCAGCAAGACTACCCGGATGGACAAACTTCAGTGAGGATAAGGGATAAGGGAAAACCTGTCAAGGGGGCAGGGTTTTCCTTATTTTCACAGTAGGAAGATTGTCCCTTGCTGTGAGCTGTCTGGTCTCAGGACCAGATTCCACATCTGAGTGGATTTGGTTTACACTAGGTAAAAAGGGCAGGAGGGGGAAACTTTATCTTTCAATTACTCTTGAACTACAACTCTAACAGTATTGAAATAATGCTCTCCATAGCCCAAATACTATGAAGATTAAGTGGAGCTGCTTTTTTGTGAAACCTTACTATCCCTTTAAATTCCCCATTAAAATTGATATGAATTTTTACCCTTTCCCTGTGGTGTTAGTTTTCCGCATACTTGCTCTGCTTTGTTTTGAACATATTGCCCTAAGTCTGCTCCTGTTGGGGCAGACTTTGGAAAAAAGCCTGGGATTGTTGTGCAGTGCCCAAAGGGCTCATATAAATAGTAGAGGTCAAATGAATGACCCTCTTTGTTTTTAGTGGGCTGAAACTCAACCAGTTTGTGGTTCAGAGAGACAAATTTTACAGGTTGTGCATTCAGTCCCAATGGACAGCTATTGTCAGGCTTGGAAGCCCTTCGGCCAAAGTATGTAAGAGCTGCTCTTACAGCTCAGCAAGAATGAGCTGCAGGTAGTGCCAGCAATCTATTTTAAACCGTGTTCATTTTCCTTCAGTGATCTGCCAAGACATATTGAGTCTCACAATGCAGCCAAGGCAGATCTACTCACAGGTGTCTGTTTGAGATGATGGCTGTCCTTTAAAGCTTCTGTGCATTCAAAACAGCATTAGTATTGATAAATGTGGCCAGTCTCAACTTGTGAAATTAAATATCTTTAAAGAATAATTCTATATGTCCAGCTAAGTCATTTTCACACTCCCATCTCACTGGGACAAAATTTAGGCTATGAGGTATCCCAAACACTGATATCAGCTTGTTGCAATTATGGTAAATGATAAAGTGATGAAAAAGGATATTCTACTTGTTGCCTAAGGTTTGTCAATCGTTGGAACTATTACTGTTGGAGATTGCATCTCTCATCTGCACAATCTAAGTTGTAGCTTCAAACAATTGCAGGGCCAAACTGACTAACTATGTCACAGCCCATAGAATGAATAAATAATTTAACCCATACCATCAAGTGTCCCTCTTTAAGAGGGGCAGTCCTGTCTACGTGGGGTGGGTAGAACTGTATCGGATTTCTCCAAAGCAATAAAACTCATATTAATGTTTGTGAAAACGTCGATATATGTGTCTAAAAATTAGTTTGCATAAGTAAAATACTTTAAGCTTGCTGTAAATAATTTATTCAGTTACAATAAGAGGTGTCAGTAGGTCAAAAGTAACCTAAAAAATCTCAGTAATGCTCCATTCACCAGTCACCCCCCCCCCCCAGCAACACCATCTAAAATAAACATGTCCCTCTTTGGCCAAGTGGAATGTTGGGAGGGATGATTTATCTTCTTTTAGGAAATGTATCCCAATGCCTTTTTCTAATACCAATCTGATATTTCTCATCCCAGATTATACGGCTCTCCGGATCGGTGGTCTGGTCTTTGCGGGTGTACTTTTTATTCTGGGAATACTCATTATTCTGAGTAAGTGATGTACTTAAAAGATATCTATGAGATAAGTATCACACAGAGAAAGTGTTTGACAGAACAGAGAAACATCTTATTGTCAGTCAGCAGAGACAGTGAACAATACACAATGGACCTTATGTATAATGGCAAAGTGGAGCAATTCCTGGGGAAATCAGCTGTACCCTAGAGAGAAAAGAAACATTTTTATTTATTTTAACCCTTTGAATGCTATAGAGGTCTCCAAAGTAAAGCAAAACAATCTATTGGAGACCTCGCTAACATTCTTGGGGCTTAAAAAACATTGAAATCAATGTAGATCTGGGGTTTTTGTTATTTGTCGTCTATGACACGGTTGGTTTGTTCCAGAATTGCACCATTAGATATTGTATATAAGCCCCTATGAGGCAGACGTTCAGTGACAAAAGCTGGGCACTTATGGGGAAAACAATAGCAGTGCGTGTGTCACAAACAATGTCGTGTTTTTAACCCCCTTTGATTCCAGTGAAGCTGGAAAAGCTTTGCTTTGCCAAACATTGGCAATTTCTTTCTAGCAAGAGTTTAGCCCCCGAAGGACCAGAGAGGTGTGTGCAATCCATTTTTTTGCAATGAGTTTCTCACCCTTCTGGTCCTTACGGGGTTAATTGTATAAATGTTGTGCAGCCTTGTTTAGTTTTGTATGTCATAGGTTTACTTCTCAGAGCTATTCACATCCCAAAAGAATTAACTTCTTGAGTGGTAGAGGCATCTCAATGCATTGCAAAGTAGTGCATGGAGTGGCATCTAGCATCCAGGGAGTTAAAAGAACACTAATGTTAATTGCTTTTATATGAAAAGACATGTTGTAACATTCACAGATATATAAATGTAAACGTCCCACAGGAATATACTCAGAATACAAGAGATGTTTCTGCTGTCTGATGAATTTCCCACAGGAAGGAAAATGACTGAGAAAATCAAAATGTATTATGAAGGTTAAAGGGCAACTAACAACTGAATATTACCCCTCACTTATCTTTCTATGGCCAGGTACTCCTAATAGCATCTAGGAATTTTGCCCTTGTGTCATTGTCAAGAGATAAAATCTTCAATTAGTTCTGGATGCCATGTCCTCGGGGACAGTCATGACTGTTACTGGCAATTTTTTCAAACTTTAAGCAGTCAGTGTGCATGAACCTGATTAAACCCTTAACGACTGGCGAAATGTCCCTAAAGGAATGATGACGGTCCTGGCACGTCATGCATTTTGTGTTTACAGCGCTCCTGCAGGAGAGCTGTAAGCACTAGTAAGGTCTCCAAGACCGGAGAGGACGATCTTAGACCTTCGTTTGGAGCTCACTGGTAAAAGTCCGGTACAAGGTTACTTCCCCGACCACTCTTCGTTCAGGAACACGTTTTAGACCATTCCAATGAAGGGATTCCATGTAAGTAACGAGATCTCGGCACTTCTCAAGCTCCACCGTGTTGACTGACACGAATCTCCTGCTGACAGCTTTACAGCTGTCAGTAGGAAACAGCAAACTTTAAACGCCCGTATCTCTTAAACCATAGCGGTTTGAGAGATACGTTTTTTTGCATTTAGATCAGCTTTTTAAGCTCGTTTGTTTTAGACATTACTAACACTTTAAAGAGTAAAATCCGTAGAAGCCGTTATGATTTTCTGGCCATAGTAAGCTAAGCAAGGTGTTATTATTAGATGTTTTTAGTTCTCTTTAAACCCATTTATTTAATTGGACTTAACATTATGGCATGCACAGGCACACATTTCATCACACACACATACATTCCTGTACACGTGCACACAGAGGCTGATGAGAAATAAACATTTCCAAAATGCCAATTGATTTAAATGTGGATTTAACCCATTGAATGGTACAGAAGTTTCCAAAGCATTGTATCACTTTACACTAAAGACCACCCTAGCATTCAGGTAGTTAAAACCCAATTTAAATCTTTATGAATTTTTATTTGTTTATCGTGCAGTTGGTTTGCACCAGAATTGCACAGATTTCCTTAGTATATCAGACTCACATACACACCTCACATCACTGCAGGAAGATGTTGCAGGAAGCAGTCTTCTCGTGGGAATTCCTGTTGGAAATGAGACAGGTAGGGTGACCACATTTCCATTTTCCCATTCCGGGACACTGAAATCATCTGAACTGTTAGTAAAAACTGTAAAAAGTTCTTGAAGACTTACTGACAGCAGAGTTACTCTCACTGACAGACTCAGCCTCAGGAGCGCTGGCAGGACTCAGTCTCACTTGCCTGGAGAGCACAGGAGGAGATGAGTTTGTGCTGCCGGTCTGCCACTGCTGCTGCGTCAAGTGCTGTGCGGCTGCCTTGTGCCTGTTCCGTTCCAACCAATTGCGTCTCAACTCGCTCACTGCTTCACAGACAGCATGGTCATCACAGACACTCACTCAAAACTTTTTTTGGGCATGCACTGCCGGCATACATGCCGCGTCACGCACTCGCCAGCCAGCCATTGAAGAGAGGACTATTGTAATACTCTCCTCTTTCATTGGCTGGTGGCATACAGCCTTGCTGTAAGCAAGTAGGCTGTGAAACTGGGCTGGCAGTGGCACTGGCAGGCAGGCAGAATAGGACCCGGCTGAGTAGGGCAGATGGGACTCGGGTGGCTTTGCTAATTGCTACATTCATTCCAGGACTCTTTATTGTCCTGGAGGGGGAAGATTCGGGACACAGGGCAATATTAAGGGACAGTCCCGGGCATTCCAGGACATGTGGTCACCCTAGAGACAGGCTGATTTCTGACTATTTCTTTCTGCAGATACAATTTTTGCTCATCGCTTCCTAGCACAAAACATGTAGTCGAAACATGTTTTTAACAAGGAAATAAGACCTAGGACTCTCTTGCCTCTTTGGCTGCCCCTCAGTACTACATCATACCCATGATCTGTCTGTTTTAATTTTGTTTTGCATTCTTAGGCAGAAAATGTCGTTGCAAATTCAACCAGCATCAAAGGTAAAACTCTTCCCCTTTCTTTTTATCTCACTAGTAATATCGGCACAGCTTTGCCTGTGCAGTTAATAAAACATAAAAGAAAGAAGGAAAAAACTGAAGTCCCATGCACTTGTATGTATGACTAAATAAACATTTGTGTGTGAGCAAGTGTGAGCGAGCATGTGAGGGTGTTTGTGAGCAAGAGCATGTGTTATCGTGAGAGTGTTTTGTCTGCATTGTATCTGTGTGTATGGTGTTTATTGTGTTTGTTGCTAGTATTGTAAATATTGTGTGTATATTGAATGTGTTGTGTGTATATGTATTGTGGGTGTGTGCAGAGATTGTCACAGGATTTTACCCCCTTGTCCACTCCAGTGAAAATCATGCCCTCATGCATGGACCTATGGAACTGCCAATATAGAGGGGCTTTAAATAACTCCTCTTTACTTCCACCCCGAGCATGTTTGCCAGGCACACAGTCTTATTTATATTTATAGGAAAAGTAAATGGTGAGACCACCGTATACAAGAGCACTCACAGGTCTTAATGAAAATAATAAAGTTAATTAGGTTTATTAGGTTTAACAAGGTCATCTTGAGACCAAGCTGTTTCTGTTTCAGTTAATGATTGTGTTTCAACCCACATATTAAATAGCACTTGTATAATTGTTTAATCATACACCAGACTTGATGCCTACAAAATCCCTGACTTTGTGCAAGTGTACTTAGAAGAACTGATGCTGTTTTGAAGGCAAAGGGTGGTCACACCAAATATTGATTTGATTTAGATTTTTCTTCTGTTCACTCACTATGCATTTTGTTAATTAATAAATATAAACTATATTAACATGTCTATTTCTGAAAGGATTCTTACTTTACAGCATTTTTTCACACCTGCCTAAACTATATATATATATATATATATATATATATATATATATATATATATATATATATATATATATAGGGCTTATAATTTGAAGTCCTTTGCTACTAGCCAGACCTGAAAAGTTACTCTACACTGCAAGCCAAAACATACCCACCAGGGCTGAATTTCTACTCGCCAGGGCTAAATTTTCACTCGCCATTGGCTAGTGGCGAGTGTAAATTTTGAGCCCTGTATATATATATATATATATATATATATATATATATATATATATATTTAGCGAGAGAGAGAGAGAGAGACAGACAGACAATCTGGGGTAACTTGTATGTTATAGCAGAGTCACTCAACAATACTTCAGGCTGCAATGTATTTGTTTAGTAAGGCAAAGGAGATCTAACACGTTCTAATATTAATATCCCCACTTATCATACTACATCCAGAAAATCCTATCGGCCCCTAAAAATGTAACTCTTTTTGTTCAAGAAGTATCATCTTCAATTAACCTCAATGTCATGTCCATGGAGGAAGACATGACAGTTGCTGTTTTTTCAAACACTGAAGCAGGCAGAGTGCAGAACCTACTTAACCCTTTGAGTGCCAGAGAGGTATCCAAAGCATTTCAATGCATGGGATACCTCTCTGGCATTTGTACAGTGAGCAGAGTTTGCGGTCCTGTGATCCGGCTATCAGTTAGCATCACTGCCTCAATGAACATCACATCCAGGAGTGATTGAAGGTTCATGAACCAAGGTGCAAAGGAAAAATTTATAGGGGCCATTAGGATTTTCTGGCAATGATAAGTTACATGGGGTTTTTAGTTGGGGTTACTTTTCCTTTTAAATTTAGCAATACACTGCCTTATTGTATATACTAAGCAATTCATAAACTCTAATTACTGTACATTATTTTAGCATGTGCACCACAAATGCCTTGGTTGAATTAGCTAATCTACTTTAATGATGATTTTTCATAATCAAATGAGCATCTAAGTAAGATCACCATGTTACTCAAAACATATACTGGTGTGCACTAAGGTCTTATGGGTGGCAATAGTGCCTCTCTGAAGAAGGAGGAATCGATATTTTATCAGTACTTTATGTGTAAATCTGACATTATAGGTCAAGTAGACCTTCTCACATGATACTTTTTCATATGATGTTCAAGTATATTATAGCCATAATCGTAATTCATAATCATAATTGGATAAGACTTCAGTGAAGCATATTTCAAATAAATCCATAACAGTCCTAAATGAAACCTCACATTTGTATGAAAGGGTGACATTTAACATTAGAACTACTATGAAGTTATTTGCAGTAATCTGATAGGGAGTGGTTTGAAATATGCTGATATGTAATAATTTCACAATCTACTGTAAACTCACTACAGGCTTACAATTACAACTTGCAGGAATGAAAGAATAAATTATGACTTAATTATCATAACGAGAACCAGGCGATGTAAGTGATGCCTGGCCATTGTTGCCGGGATTCCCTCTCTTCGATGTGGCTGCAAGGGGTAGCCGTGCTGGTCCAGAGTAGTGGGGATCCAGTGAATGGGAGTCAAAGGGGACTTTTTAGACTATTCCTGGAATAATACACAGCAGACAGGATAACAGGGATCCAACAACCTTATCTGGGAACACAGGGAACGTATATAGGGCAAGAATTCCAAATGTAAACAAAAATGCAGTTTAATCTTGCCACTCCTTTTCCAGCCAATGGAGATCAGAGCGACAAAGAATGAACAAGCTGCGATCAATCAGAAAGCCTCCTCCATTTTAAACTGGGGACCCTTGACTATTGTTCACGGTGGAGGAAGAGTTAGCACCAGCAACACGGTTGAGGAGCTCGTCCACTCAGGGCATCATCAGTGACTATTTTCTCTTTGAGCCTCAGGTAGGCCACACAAAACAGGGTGGTCTGACCTTTTTGGGTACCAGTACTACTGGCGAGGCCCAAGGACAGCTTGAGGGCACTATGACCTTCAGGGCTAAAATCTCCTGAATCTTCCGATGGATTTGGGACTTGACAGCCTCTGGGACATGGTAGGCAGACTGCCAAAGGGGTGCTTGGTCCAGGGTTTCTACTTTAGGTTATGTCAAAGCCATGCATCCAGGTAGAGAAGAGAACAGGGTAGGCCATTGGTGCGGGATCTCCCTAATCTGTTCTTGTTGGCTGGGGGCTCACTGTGGTCCTTGGGATGCCTGGCCAGTGGCTAGGAGGTTGGGGATCTCACTCTCCTCACCCTCATTGCTAGCTGGGGTGCAGATGGCTAAAATGGATTCCAGCCACTCGTGGTAGGCCTTATGGGTATTTACGTGGCAGGTCCACTAGTCCTGCTGGTTGGGGCCTTGGGCTGCGATCTACGTGGTGTCCCCCTGTCTACCTATGACCTTATACGGTCCCTTCAAGGCAGTTTGGAGCTTATTCTACCAGGTAGGTCACAAGGCTAGGATTTTCTGCTCAACACTGAGTTCTCTATCTCTTGTCTGCCGGTTGTAAAACTTCTTTTGCTTTGCATGGGCCTCCTGCAAAGCAGGGTCTCTAATATTTCCTTCAGCTCCACTACATAGGTGTTGCTGAGGTCTCCTCTGAGTCACACATCCCTTCTCAGTACTACTGGAGGATGTTCAGGGTCCCCAGACTCTTCACTCAGACATCAGCTTGAATGGGGAGAAGTCTGTGGACTCCTGAGGTACCTCCCGGTACATAAAGAGGAAGGTGAGGGAGATAGCATTCCCAGTCTCAATGGGACTCGGTAAATGCTTGGAGCATCTGCTTCAGGGTCCTGTTGAATCTTTCATCCTGTACAACCTACAGATTTACTGTATGAAGTTGGACGTAAACTGGATGCCCTGTTTTGATAACACTTTTCCCGGGAAGCCTACCTGGATTAATATCTTCACCAGCTCTTCAGCTATCATCTTCTTTGATGCGGGATAGGGCAACCACCTCAGGGTACTGGATGGCAGAGTCCACCATGGTCAGGATGCACCTTTTCTCAGGTCGGCTGCATCTAGCCAAGGGTCTCACAATATCCACAGACACCCTCTGCAAGGGGTCGCCTATAATGGGTAAGGGGTGCTGGGGCTTTTCTGTTTTGCCGACAAATGTCTTAGGTGCAGCAAAAGATGTGTACATCATGGGACAGCCGGGGCCAGAAAAATGCTCGGGTGAGCCTATATTCAGTACACCTGGCTCTGAGATGTCCAGCGAGGGGAATCTCATAAGCCAGGGCTAGGAGGGCTGCCCGGCGCCGGGAGGGAACTATCAGCTTGGTATGGGGAACCTCTGCCTGGCCAGGAAGCTAACATTTTTCTGTACCGCAACCCATCTTCTCAAATAAAGTTTTCCCCACTAGGTCTAGTCTCCCCAGTCCCTGCCCTCTGTCGGTACACAGCTAAGGTCGAGTCAGAGGTGATGGTGGTATGGAGGTGTGGGGGGGGGCAAGTGAGGGTATTTGGGCCGGAGGGTAAGACAGTGGGAGATGGGTCAGGGTTGGGGCTTACCGGAGTGTTACTTTTCCTGACTGTGGAGCTCTGACATTTGTCTGTGAGGGATCCCAGGGAAAAAGAGGCAAAGCTATGTAGTTTCCCATAAGAACATCTGAGGGCACATCTGAGGGAAACCCTGGCATAACAGTTTTACAGTTTTGTGTCCTTGGTGGACGCAGGCCAAGGGAAGCTGGTACAGTTTGCTGCTGGTGACCCAAACCTTCACCAAATGGTCAGTTCAGTGACAAGATGCTAAACAGCAGAACTGTACCAGGGTGAGTGTGGCACCAGTATGACCATTGGTCTGGACCAGTTGGACATGGTGCCGCCAGTTGTCCTGGGGGGAACATGGGCCAAGGACACGTCATAGTAATAGCCCCAGTTGAGGTCCAGGCTCTCCGACAGGGAAACTTTGACTGGGGTTGGACAGTGGTAATCCTCAAAATCCAGGAACTCCCTCTCTGGAATGGGGTTAGAGCCAGATACACAGTGGGCTTGCCTGGGGAATGTCCTGCTGGGGGGAACCACAGCACCATGGTGAGAAGTGGGCCCAGACCGGCTGAATAGGCAATGGCACTTGAGGTGTCCTCTCTTCCTGCAGCTGTAACATTCTGGCCCGGAAGACTGGGACGGACTGGGGACCCACGGGGAGTGGAGCCCAGGGCAGGGGTGTAGCTGTAGCAGGAGGTTGCACTGCTAGAGCACTTGGCAGATGGTTGTACGTACCGTTCACCTTAACTGTTCAAGGACTTGTCTTGTCTCCTCATATTTGTCCGTCAGTCAACTGAGAGGCATCTGTTGGGGTGTGGGGCTCCTGATCCTGCACACAGTCCTGAATCTCCAGAGCAATGTTATGATGGCTCAGTAGGCATCAATGGCTCTTTCTGTCAGTTTGCCCTCCAGGACAGCAACCCATTCCTGTGCGTCTAAGCGGTGCAGGCAACACTGACATTCGAAGTCCCGCAGAAACCTATCAATGCTGCCTGTTGTGTCATCAAAGGCCTTGAAAGACTAGTGGGTCACCCAGATAGTGGTCTTCCTGAAACCAGAGAGACAATCACTCATGGGGTTGAAGAGTAGCCTCTGATGGTGTGACAGTTCCACCAGATACTCCTGTTCCATTGGAGTCATAATTCTAAGTACCACCTCCTTGGATGGATTGGGTCCTAGGCAGGCTAGGCATCTCAGGACCTTCTTCACCACCGGGTCTATGGGCTTATCAGCAAGGGGCCACACAGTGGAACTAGAGCCTCCAGATGAAATGCTGGGGCTAGAATCCCATGGTAGGTCTGTGGAGCTGGCCAGCTGTGTGGTCTCTTCACCAGTCTCTTCACTCTGGAGGGCCAGCAACTCAGGCTTCTTTAGTCCACTGCCATTTCGCCCCCTCTGGCTCACCAGGTCCTGAAGAGCGATCACAGTCAGATGCCGGTATGCCTCTGCCATCCTTTTTGTCATACTCCCAGGTGGTCATTTGGATCCTCAGTTAGAGAGAGATCCCACCACTGCCACCAGTGTAATGGGAACCAGGCGATGCGAGTGATCCCTGGCTGCCTTTGCCAGATATCCTTCTCTACGATTCGGATAGAAGGTGTAGCTGTGCCTGTCCGGAGTATTGTGGATCTGGTGAATGGATAACAAAGGGGACTCTTTAGACCATTGCTGGAATAACACACACCAGACAGGATAACAGGGACCCGACAACTATTGGAAAAAAATGGCGTTTAATCTTGCCACTCTGATCTCCAGCCAAAGGGGATCGGAGTGACAAGAAAAGAACAAGCCGCAACCAATCAGAAGGTCGTCTACATTTTAACCTGGGGATGGGGAGGTTTGGAGGGAACACATTCTTGTTGCTCTGATCTCCAGCCAATGGGGATCAGAGCAACAAAGAATGAACAAGCAATGACAATCAGAAGGATGCCTACATTTTAAACTGGGGACCTAGAGTCTGTCTGCCATGGCTTGGAGACTTTAATTTAGCCGGGCAGGCAGAGTAGGTATGGAGGGCCATACGCCATGGAGGGATGGGGAGCCTGATGATCATAGGGCATGTGAGAATACAGTACAGCATTACATGTGAATGTGTAGTGTAACATAACAATGTGTTTAACATATAGACACGTGCACGTACATGGTGTTTAACATATAAGTCTGTGACGGACCAAAGGTCCATTACAATTATATTATTAATTTCTACAGACCACAGTTGTACACAGCACTTTTTCATTTAAAGGTTTATACAGTACAGGGTTACCAAGTGAAACAGTGAAAGTGGGTTCTCTGTTTTAGAATATACAATCTAAACGAATAAGGGAGACATACAGAGTACATAAAGGTTAAGTGAAGAATACTGTGTAAGAGTACATGTTCAGTGTAGACAGCTGCACCTGGAAAGTCCCTACATGACTTGGTTAGAAGCTGGGAATGGGCTTTGACCTATTCTGTTGCAGCTGGATATGGGGTTCTGTGCATAGCCAGGTGTGGAGTTTGGTCTGGCTGTTGGCCTGGGGTTCTGCATTAAATGTCCTCCAAGCATAAGTAAGTGACGTCCTCTTTATTTGCCACCCTACTTTGTGACTTTCTTATTTACACAGAACTGGAGAGCCTATTGAAGAAGAGGGCTCCCTCCGAGCCTCTATAAGACGTACGTATGACCCAGTAACTATTAGACATCCTGCTTAATCTCTTTCAGGACAGGAAGAAGCTTCTACATTGAGAGAAAGGAGGACTAAAAGAGAACAATAGCACCCCTAATTATAATCCCCTTCTTAATCTGGGCAGACAATCCTTATGGTCCCTATCAAACAATTTTGAGTGGATTGGGTTTCGAAAATTAATCAACAATAATTAATAGATATGACATGGACGTGAAGACGATTCTTTATTGTTTGACTCTAGAACCCCATACTCCTTTCATTAAAATTTTTTTAAGGCCACTTAAGTGGTGGAAATTTGGGGGTCCTGGTATCCAGCAGCAAAACATCAAATTCACAGGATTAAAGATTAATTTTTAGGAACCGTCCCACACAGAATTTATTCAAAGGGGCAGTAGGATTTTCTGCTCAGATTAAGGTTTGTTTGGATTTATTATTACAGAATGTTAGTTCTCCTTTAACAATCTGAAGGCCAGAGGATTGCCCAGTGCATTGCTGTTTAATGTACTGGATATCCCTCTGTAACACAGTGGTTTAAAGGGATAGTAACACTTAAAATGTAAAAAAAAATATGTTGTAGGGGTTATCCCCCTGAGTAAAACAAGAGTACTCCCACTGCTGAAAGGTATTTCATTCAAAAGTTATTAATTTTGAAAGTTGAATTTTTTAGGTGCAGTATCACAGTGGCCTGAAATTGTACAGTGGCGCTGTTGCTACACCATCCTATGGAGATTTATGGTCCCGGGACCAGAGCTGTCCATAGGATTGTGTAGCAACAGAGCCACTGTACAATTTCAGGCCGCTGTGATATTGCACCTAAAAAATTCAACTTTGAAAATTAATAACTTTTGAATGAAACACCTTTCAGCAGTGAGAGTACTCTTGTTTTACTCAGGGGGATAAACCCTACAACATATTTTTATTTACATTTTAAGTATTACTATCCCTTTAACTTTAATATGGCCATTTTCATAGATGTTTGACACTTTGAGCACCAAAGAGGTGTGAGAGAGGAAGAGAGAGAGGCAGGCAGACGAAGGAAGAGAGGCAGGGAGGAGAAGGAAGAATGTCAGGGAGAGGAAGGATGAGCTTCAGAGAGAGGAATCAATAGAGAAAGTAGAGGAAGAAAGAGGGATAGGGAGAGGATGGAAGAAAGGAAGGGATAGAGAGAGGCAGGGAGAGGATGGGAGGCAGGGAGAGGAAGGGAGGCGAAGGGAGAGAGGCAGATAGGGAAAAGGAGAGAGGCAGGGAGAGCAAGGAAGAATGGCGTTGAGTGTGAAGAAGAGAGGCTAGAAAGAAATAGAGACATGGAGAAGAAGGAAGAGTCAGAGAGCGAAAGGGAAAGAGTCAGGAAAAGTAAGAGAGACGAAGGAAAAGAAGTAGGGAGCGGAAGGAAGAGGGCTTGGGGTTTTATATTAGGAAGAAAAAGTGCAGCAAGTGGGCCAAGTGTTTTGTTTTTTATCCTCAACTGGCTGTCTTTATATTATTTAATTTTCATAATTCATTCTCCTCTCCCAGGTCTGTCCAGCAGGAGGTTATAGTTTTGTCCGTGTGAGTAAAAGGTAAGGAAATGTTCTGATTTTTTTTTAAAGACAAAGCCAGCACACCGCGCTGGCAGTCAAAGGGTTAATGAAAAATATGATTCTGTCAATTTGGTGTTTGTCCACAATAAACATATCATTGGTAGATGCAGATTAGTTATCAATTCATTTATCAGATTGCCTAAAAGGGTCTGGTTTAGCTAAACTGATTCCCTAGATGAAAATGTGTGCAATGTAAATGGAATATTGTGGCACAGTGTATCTAGACATAGGCATGAACACAAATAGTGGCATGTGTGTGTGTGCCTGTATGTGTTTGTACAGACCAGCTGTCATTGATCACTGAAGCTAATGTACTAAGAAAGTGATTCAATTCTAGAACAAACCAGCGGCACCATTGGGAACAAATTAAAAATCCCTTTTAATTTAAATGGGGCAGTCCTTGATTGCTAGAGATGTTGCCAATGTAATGTACTGAAGACCTGTCTGGCTTTCAAGGGGTTAAAAGCCCCATTTATCCCTTGTGGTACAGTTCCTTTTCTCCAAAATTAATCTAGTGCATCTTAGTGCTTTGCAATGCGTTGCGTACCGCTCTGGTAGTCAAAGGGATAAACCAATTGGAAGTTGGGGGAATTGTATTTATCCCTTTTGGTACACTGGTTTGCTGCAGAACATAAGGTCATATGAAGATAATTCTCTATGTGTCATTCTGTGTCTTTATGTGCGTGTATCCTAGCTCTGCCCATGGCAATGCTCCATTTCTTCATATGACCCCACCCTCAGCCCCATCCACTGTTGCCTAGCCCAAAAAATCCCACTGACTTGACATTTAACAATGGTGATGCTACTATAAAATCCTATAGAGGTTTATGGTCAACTGACCAGAACTGTCCATAGGATGGTATAACAACAGCACTACTATTTAATAAGATTCCCAGGCCATATGACCAGGGCTGTGCATAGGATGGTGTAACAACAGCACCACTATGTATTAAGATCCCCAGGCCAACTGATCAGGGATGTCCATAGGATGGGGTAAAAACAGCACCACTATGTAATAAGATCTCCAGGCCAACTGACCAGGGATGAGTGTGTCTTTTGTCTGCATTGCACAGAAAATACCCTTATTCTATAATATACAAGCACTAAATGCTCATAACCATTTGGATGTTAGAGTAGTTTCCAAGAGTTGTGAAGGATTGCGTTCGATAGCTGTCTAGCATCCAAGAGGTTAAATAATCTTGCCAGTGCAGGGTTATATAAACTAGTAAAGAAAAATAATCAGATAACCAGAACCATTGTATCAGTATATGCATCCATAATTAGCTAGGCAACACACAATTCACTCCTGAATTGTGATGGCTGTGCCCATAATTTAACATGGTAAGCATAGTCTGTATGTGCGTGTGTGTGTATGGGTGTGTATGTCTGTGTGTTGCTTTCTCTGTGTAACTTTCTGTGCTTATTTATCTATGTGCTCTGAAGTGGACATACATATTTCCTCAAGGCAAACAGTAAGGTGGTATCCAGTTGCCCAGTAACCCCTCTTCTCTTGTTTTGCCCCTAAAACAACAGAGATGCTTCATCAACCTATTCATGAGAATTGTTTGCTGCTGCTGTTGAGAATATGGCTATACTTATGGGGGAGAGGGTGCAACCTGCTTTCCTCCAGCTGTTGTTGGACTACAATTTCCTCCAGCTGTTGTTGGACTACAATTTCCATAATTCATGTTGTGAGTTGTAGTCCAAAACAGCTGAAGAAATGCTGGCTGTTCACCACTGGCCTATGCAAAAACAGCTGCAATGACTTCTGGGTAAATTATTGCACAAAGCCAGTTCTATGTATCGTTATTCCATATATCTATATTTGTGAAAACCCATCTCTGAAAATGCAGGGTCTGCTCTTGATCCTACTTTAGTTTTATACACTATATTGTGGAACACTAGGATCCGCAAATATTCCAGCGCAAGTAGATATAGAATGACACTCACATGTGTCTCAAGGTCATGGGATATGCACAATGGAAAACGAGGACCAATTCTGCAGGAAATCATCTGTACCATACTGACAAATAAGAATTCCAGTTTACAGCAGAGAAACACCTTAGCTCTACTAAATGAAACAGAGAAATCACAAACCAATGCAAATACACAAAAATAAATGTATTAAAGCAAGAAAAACACTTAAAAAAAGATTTAAGACACTTTTCAAGTGCTGACTGCATAAATATTTTATGTGTCATAAATGGTAACCATCAGACAAGTAAATTAACCTTGTCGGAATGATGGCTAATGAGGAGTCTTCCAACAAACAGCATATGAAAAGTGAACTAATAATATACACTATAACAAGTAAATGCATGCAACCAGACAGAATGACATAATGTACCAAATACATGGTCCTTCCATAATAAATCACCAAGAAAAGTATTTATAAATATAAAAAATAGTATTGCAATACTGAGAATGTGACAATCCAAAAAATCTTCCTGACATTATTGTGGCCATAGTTTCAGTATTGCAATGCTAGTTTTTTAATATAAATGCATATCTTGGTAACTCATTGTGGAAGGACCATTTATTTGGTATAACATTATTATGTAATTCTGGCTGGTTGGTATAGTGTGTATTATTCACTTTTCATGTGCTGTTTGTTGGATTGTTTCCAGGACTCCTCAGTGGACATTGTTCCAGCGAGGTTAACCCTTTGAGTGCCAGTGGAGTACGCAACGCATTGCTCTACAATGAGTAGCATACTCCTCTGGCACTCAAAGGGTTAATTTGCTGTGTCTGATGGTTCCCATTTATGCCATGTAATATATCTATGAAGTCAACATGTAAAACGTGGCTTTAATCCTATTTTAAGTGTTTTTCTTGTTTTAAAACATTTATTTTCATGTGTATTTGTATTGGCTTGCACCTTTTCTATTGAATTTAGTGGAGCTAAGGTATTTCTCTATGATAACTTGCTTTCGATGAACACTTAGATGGAGGTCTTATTTACTTTCAAGCAGCGTATTCCTATATACATTATTGTGCATTGCACCTTTGTATGCTGCAATTGAATATGAAGATCTATGTTTCTACATTATGACAACTGAGAATTGTGAGGGAATCCAAAATGAATCAAGTTTTGACTAACAGACAAACCAAGAAGGTTAATATTAATAATCAGAAAGGCACAGATAAATCATTAAATGTGTACTTTAGAGAATTAGATAAACTTATGATTATGGATTATGGATACTACATTTTATTGGGAGATTACTTTGGAGACATACCTTGAAATAACATTGTATCCAAGGGGGTTATGAATTAAGAAGGTACCAGTTTATGAATTCAGTGATGTGCAGTTTAGAATTGAATTATGATTGTGAAGGAAATTAATTAAATCCTCTTTGGAAACACTGAAATTGTTGAAAAAACAGGATCCATTTAACGAATAAGAAAAGAGAACCAAAGATACTGTGCTAAAAATTGAAGAAGACATTTTTAACAAAAGGAAAACCAAATTTTTAAGAGCTAAAGTACCTTTTACCATAAATAGTCTAGTAAGAACACAAGGTGGGTTATGTATTAAAGTGTGATTTAAAGAGGTGACAAAGCAGAGATGACTTCTCCAGTGACATCACTTCTCCATGTTATTCTATAGAGCCTATGTACTAAGATCTCTCAGGCTGGAGAAATATTACCACATTGGTTCCATAGTATTAGATATTCATGAAAAGTAGCTTTAATCCTTTATTACATTTTTTTCTTCTTTAAAAATGTATTTTTGTATTTATTTCTATTGGCTTGTGCTTTCTCTATTGGATTTAGTAGCACCTTTTGATTTTATACACTATACTAGTTGAACAGCCCGTTACACAGGCCACAGTGCCACTGCCACCCGGTCGCGGGGCAGTCATGCGTAGTAGAGACTGCCCGCTCTATGGCTGATACAGAGGTATCAACAGTGGCGCTGGCAGTCTCTACTGCACATGACTTCAGCACACGCAGCAGTGTCTACTGCGCATGTCGCTGCGTTACACACGTTTTAGCAAATTATTATATAGGATTGTGGAATATTAGGAGCCGCAAATATTCCAGCACAAGTAGATATAGAATGACACTCACATGTGTCTCAAGGTCATGGCATATGCACAAAGAAAAAGGAGGACCAATTCTGCAGGAAATCATCTGTACCATACTGACAAATAAGAATTCCAGTTTATAATATAGATACACCTTAGCTCCACTAAATGAAACAGATGCAATGCGTTGCGTATCCCTTTGTCACTCAAAGGGTTAACACTTAGGTTGGCGTGTTATTTACATTTAACCCTTTGAGTGCCAAAGGGTGCAATGTATTATGCACCTCTCTGTCACTCAAAGGGTTAAGCAGCCTATCCCTATGTACATTATTGCGCACATTGGATTTTTTCTCATTTTGTAAAGTTCCTCTTGATTGAAAAGGGGCTTTTAACCCGTTGAATGCAAGACAGGCCTTCAACACATTTAAATGAATGAGATTTTTTGGTTAATGTTTGTTCACTATGGTGCAGTTGGTTTCTCTCAGAATGTATCTAAGGCATATGGCCCTGAGAGGGTATCAGTATAAATAAGTGTGCCACTGTGTGCCCTTGTACATTTTATTTCCAGTCTCCTTCTGCATACAACATCTGCAGTAAACCTTTCCCTCCCCCATTCCCTAGCATTCCCTTCTTATTATAAAAAGAGGACAAACCGAGTGTAGCATATACATTTGTGCTGTCAGTAAATACTCTGAGAAAGCTGCTGGGAACAGGGTCAGATAAAAAAAAAGCAATTTATTACATACTGTTACTTCCATGCTCCTGAATGGTAAATGATAGATGTGAAATGCTTCCCTTGTATGAGAATTAACCTTCTGAGCACCAGAGGAGTGTGCAACTTATTGCAGATTCTGATCTCACGTGACCTCTACATCCCTTGTTGTGATTGGCCATCCACATTCTTACCCAGCATTGGCTATGGATTCCCTCTGAGTACTAACAGCAGGGCAATTTAATGCATGGGGGTACCTGCTTTAACCTAGTGCCTCTGGTTTCATGGAGCCTTACATTAGGTTCTCAACAGTGAAAAGTTTACAGAAGGAATCTTTATTTATTCTTGAGGTCAGATGGTTGGGGAGAAGCTAAGCTGTTCTGGGAGCATGACACATTAACCCCTTAATGTCCACAGTCCTGAGAATTGGATTCCCCTTAAAGGGATAGTAATGTTTCAAAATAAATGCAGCTCTGATAGTTCTTGAAAATTTCTGGGCCATGTAGAGCGTCATTATCATTCTCTACGATGTGTAGTTCCAGAGTAATTGAATTGTAAAGTATCCCCTTTCCGCCCCTTTTACCTATGTAAAGCTGCACATCAAGACTGTCTGGATGGATTGCAGAATGGGACAATTTTCTGTGAGCATAAGCAAAAACCTCCCCTCATCCTTCAGTGGGGGCATTGTTTTTGTTATGTTCACAGCCAGATGATTGTAGTGCGCTGCAAGCTGTCCGGTCAAGTGACCAGATTCCACATCTGAGGGGAAGCGGCTTACACTATGTAAAAGGGTGGGAGGAGGACACTTTATAATTCTCTGGAACTACACATCACAGAGAATGATAATACTGGCTCTGCATGTCCCCTAAAACTAAAATCGTCGAACAGGGTTATTATAGTGACCACTCCTGTCTTGGAGCAGTGAGTTACAGACCCCAGTAGTGCTCACATTGCTTCCACAGGAGCGCTGTGAGCAAAAAATACATGGTGTGCTAGGACCTTCATCGGTCCTTTAGAGCAATTTACCAATGACAGTCCTAGCATGACACCAGTCACTGAGGGGTTAATATGACTGCATTTCCCACAGATAAGAAAGAAAAAAAGGTTACAACTAAACTTAAAGGAATACTAACCTATATACCCCATAATTTATGCTCGCATCTATAAAAATCTCAGCTTGTTTTAAAATCTAATCTTATATAGGAGATTCGTGTCAGTTGTTTCCAGGCAGCTCTTCAGCAGGGCCGAAATACCGCAATCTAAAAATAAATACTTAATTGGAATGGTCTACAAAGTGTACCTGGTTTCCCAGCACACTTTGTAGACCATTCCAATGAAGTATTTCCTTTAGATTGTGGTATTTCAGCTCTGCTGAAGAGCCACCTGCTGATCCCAGGACCAGGATCTTCTTCTGTCAGCTAGAGGCTGATGTCTGTGAAAGGGGAGGGAGGGGGGAACTTTAAAACGTTATATCTCCCAAACATAAAGGTTTGAGAGATCAGACTGGCATCAATGGATTTCTTTTTTGATTAGCTACAATATTTATTTTTATTTATATAAACCGTTACTAACCTTTTAAAATCATATAACACAATTTAGTTTTTATTGTTAGTGTAAAAGAATCCTAAATGTTTCCCTACATTAGGGGCCTCCATTCACTATTTCACCTTGGGCCTCAGGGTGTCTTAAATGTGTCCTGGGTGACAGCTTTCTGCTTCTGTGTTATATGAACATTCACAGCGCTGAACAAGCAGTTCATATCCTACAACATTTCTGTCACTGAATAAAAAGTGGTTGAATTCTGGTGCAAACCAAGTACTCCAGAGGGGAGAAACAGAAATTCCAAAAATCCCATTGATTTAAATGGGACGTTTAACACTTTGAGTGCCAGAGGCAGGGCTGGATTTACATCCCAGGCACCCCTAGGCAAGGCACTGTAGGTGCCCTTTGTGTCGCCCATGCACACGCTACCAGGCTCATCCATTGTTTCCTGGCACAGAAAATACCCTTGACCTAACAAGCAAGGACAAAAAATAAACTTTAACCCCTTGGTTGCTAGATAGATCAATGCGCTGGAGAGCTCTTTAGCATCTAAGGGGTTAAATAATAGCCTGCAAAAAGAGTATGTCTCTGTCGTCCAATACAGGTTACTGGTAACTTTGGGTAGGCGATCCACCCCTTTAACTAGGCAGGAACAATTCTAGAAGTGAATGCAGAGGGTGGAGCCTGCTTTCACTCCTTGTCTGCAGCTAGCCAATCAGCTCCATTAAAATTTGTTCCTTGGTGGAGACACAGGCAAGAGAACAGTTCTGCTAAAGTTTTAGCTAATTTTTTATTTTTCTGTTAGATATGGAATACCACTATTAGGCGGATTACCATAATTGACAATGCCCTTAGATGTGGCTAGCTCAGTATCTAGGTGCTTTTTGTGGACCTTAAGCCCTGGGGAGAAAATTTTGGGTTCAAGTACTTTCCTCAGGAGTTGCTCACGGAGGCTTCTTCTTAATACATGGTAATCTGAAGACAGAAGATCTGCAGGAAAGGTGAGCAACCCTTTGAGTGCTGCAGGTCCACATGTCCCACAGTGCCCCTCCGCACAGGGGTTTTCCTTTGGGTTCAGTGTTTTTTGGGTCTGCTAACATGTTCTAGTGATGTTTCATGTAATTTTAATTCACAGTTTCAACTTTTTCAAAATTTGTGTTCGATGCCATTGCTCCATTCACTTCTATGGGACTGTACAGTTTGGGACATATCTCTGCAACTGCTCAACGTAGCGACTTCAGAGATGGCTCATTTTAATTGTCTCCCTTGCTCTGTCATCTGGCTAATGTTTTATGTCTGTTGGGGGGCTCAGGGGGCTTCGAACACTGTTAGGGTACTTTTTCTAGGAAAACTACATTTCTCGCACTCATTACTGATTGACTACCACCATGGCAGCCATTTTGTGCCTTTTCCTGAATGAGTATCCTACTCAGGGCTTGAACTCTCCTTCTCTCCTCTGCAGATTAACCCTTCACCTGCCAGATAAGTGCATTTTACTGATTTCTGGGGTGAAATTTTACTCTTACACACTGTATTTGGTTGATTCCTTATACTTTAAACGTTTTGACACTGTGAGAATGTCTAATCCATTAGAGCTTGGGGCCAGGCCTAAGACTAAGGACGCTGGGGTCTCTGTGCCCCCTATTGCGCATTGCTCCTCATGTCATTCAGGGTTACCTAGAGAATTCTCAGGTCATTAATGCCCAGCATGTTCTGATGTCCCTGAGTCTCTCCCAGGGACCTCCAGTCATGCATTAGAGCCAGTTTGGGTGCAAGAGTTCAAGGATGCTACTAGAGACCTCCGGTCTACATTGCAACTCTTTCCATTCCAGTTACAGGGGGTTTTCCACTCCTGGACCAGGAGTGGAAAAAAAAAAACAGGGGATCCACTCCAGACCCCTTCTTCCATCGGTTCTTCCCTGCCTAAACCACAGGGAGTACCTGACGTGTCAGATTCCTCTGAGGAGGAACTGTTGGTGGATTCGGATGTTGAGGAATGTTTTGCTGTGGGCTTCTTTCAGTTTTTTGGGGACCCCTTTGAGGCTGATCCTGATCCCTCGGCTGAGGGCTTGATTAGAGCCATCTTAACTACCCTAAACATTCCCTTAGTTCAGGAGGTTTCTTCGGATCCCTCTGATGTATTTCAGGAGCCTAAAAGGCTCTATGTCTGATGAGTGGAAGTCTCCGGACAGGAAACCTTCTGTTTCCAAGAAATTTGCCAAGCTTTACCCCTTCTCTGAGGCACGCTTGCTCAGTGGGTTCATCCCACCAAAGTGTATGTCCTGTCTCCAGGCTATCTAAGTCCACTGCCTTGCCAGTTGCTGATGCTTCAACTCTGAAAGACTGGACTGACAAGAAACTTGAGGTCTCCCTCAAGTCCATTTTTGCCACTGCTGGTACTGCCATGCATCCAGACTTCGCTGCAGCATGGGTGAACCGGGCCATTGCGGTCTGGACTGAACAGCTCACCCTGGCTGTCCATCAGGGTGCTCCTACTTCTGATATCTTGTGGCTTCTTGACAAGATTTCTGAGGCCCAGTACTATGTTTCTGCTGTCTTATTTGACCATCCGTTTGGTGGCTAGGGTTTCCACCATGTCTGTGGTTGCCTGACAAGCTCTTTGGCTCAAGATCTGGTCTGCTGACACTGCTTCTAAGAAAGTTTTGCTCTCGTTGCCTTTTCAAGGCATCTTTTTGTTTGGGCCAGATCTTAAGGATCTGATTACTGAGGCTACAGGGGGCAAGAGTACCCTTCTGACTATGGTCCCCAGGAGGAAGACGCCTCTTAAGCGTAATCGGCTTTTTCGTTCCTTCCAGACTGAGACACATCGGCGAACCAGGTGATTCCCTCAGCTCCACGTTCCTCCTCCAAGCCCAAACAGCAATGGAAGCCCAAGGTCTCCTCCAAGCCTAAAGCTTCGAAGCCTTCTTCGGCATGACTTGCCGAACCCAGGTCCCCACTCAGCTGTGGGTGGCTGTCTGTGTCACTACCTCAGCTTCTGGGAGGATTCAGTGGCAGACCAGTAGGTTTTACAGGTAGTGGTGGAAGGGTACAGGATCCTTTTTGCCTCTCCTCCTCCCTTTCGGTTTTTCCCCTCTCATACGCCGTCTGTTCAATGGCGTTATTCAGGCCTTCTGGACAAGGATGTTCTGGAACCTGTTCCAATTCGGGATGGAGGTATGAGTTTTTACTCAAACCTCTTTGTGGTCTCCAAGAAGGATGGTGGCTGTCATCCCATTTTGGATTCGAAGGATCTCAGTTCCTTTGTGATCAAGACTCATTATCACCAGGAGTCCCTAAGGACAATGATTGCTGCTATGTCCCTGGGGGAAAACCTTGCCCTTCTGGATCTTGAGGACACGTGTCTACACATCGCCATTCATCCAGAGAGTTGGCAGTATCTCAGATTTGCCTGCAACCAAGGGCATGTTCAGTTTTCAGCTCTTCCCTTTGGTCTGACTACAGCTCCTCAAGTCTTCAACCATGTCCTGGGAGCTTTGGTATCTGTCCTCCATCTGGATGGCATCAGAGTTACTCCATACATGGACGACCTGCTTCTGAAAGCCCCATCTGCGGAACCTCTTCATCAGCAGGTTCGGGACTACATTCATGCTCTCACCCATCATGGGTGGATCATCAACATGGACAAGTCCCATGGACTTGTCCCATCCCAGTGTCTGGTCTTCCTGGGCCTTCTCTTCGACACTCAGCAGTGCAAGGTGTTTCTCACAGATGAGGTGGCTCACCAGATCACCCACAGGGTTTCTGGTGTTCTGGCTCACGATCCAGTTCCAGCCAAGAAGCTGTCCTCTCTGGTGGGGAAATTCATCTCCACCATAGAAGCGGTCCCATTTGCCATGGTTCACACCAGGGAACTCCAGGGGTTTGTGATCCAGGTGTACAGGGGTCAGCCGGACCTTCTGAAGACATCAGTATCCCTCCCTCTTCATGTGGAACTGAGTTTGTCATGGTGGCTTGACCTCTCCAATCTGCTAAAGGGCAAGTCCTTCCTGGAATCCTTCTGGACCACGGTGACGATGAATGCCAGCCTCTCCGGCTGGAAAGCGGTTCTGAGTCGCCTGAGTGCTCAGGGTCGATGGTCTCCGGAGGAATCTCTCCTTCCCATGAACGTTGGAGCTTTGGGCGATATTTCATGCCCTTCATCATTGGACTCCCCAGCTGGAAGAATGCCCAGTCCAACAACGCCACAGTCATGGCTTACATCAACAAGCAGGGCAGAACAAGAAGTCAAGGCTATTTTGTCCTGGGCAGAAGAACATGTTCCTGCCATATCCACAGTGGACATTCCTGGCGTAGACAACGTCATGGCAGACTTCCTCAATCGACACACGGTGGACAGCAGAGAGTGAGAGCTGCACCCAGAGGTGTTTACCCTCATTGTTCAGAAGTGGGGTCTTCCTTGCATCAACCTGATGGTGACAAGACACAACCAGAAGGTTCTGAGGGTCTTCTCTCGCTAAAGGGATCCTCTAGCTCTAGCGGTGGATGCCATGCCCATTCCTTGGTTATTTCCTCTGGCTTACATCTTTCCTCCCATCCCCATGTTGCACATGATGTTATGGAAATTGAGACTGGAGCGCTGTCCAGTCATTCTGATTGCTTTGTATTGACCTAGACAGGCTTGGTTTCCGGAGCTTCTGGATCTGTCAGTGGCGGAGCCATTCCGGCTCCCTTGCAGTCCGGATCTTCTTCTACTGGGTTACCTGTGGAAGGAGGATGTTCACCGTCTAACTTTGAAGGCTTGGAAATTGAATCCTCAATATTGAAGATGAAAGGGTTTTCCTTCTGGTGTGGTGGCTACTGTGCTCAGTGCCCACAACCTGTTTCTTCTAAGGCCTACCATCGTGTCTGGTCAACCTTTCTGTCTTGGTCTGCTGATAGGGACCTTTCTCAGGATTTTGATCCGCTTACGGTCCTGGCTTTTTTACAGGACGGTGTGGATAAGGGCCTCCTTTTGAGTTCCCTTAAGGTTCAGACTTCTGCTTTCTCTGTTTTCTTTCAGAGGTGTTGTTCCTGATGATCGTGACTGTTGATGATCGTGACTGTTCGCCGTGTCGCGGAGTTACAGGCTCTGTCTTGTAGACCACCCTTTTTGGTGCTTCACAAAGACAAGGCGGTGCTTCGCACTTTGCAGTAGTTTCTCCTGAAGGTGGTCTCTGAGTTCCACATTAATCAGGAGATGGTGGTGCCTTCTTTCTGCCCTGACCCTACCTCTGACAAGGAGAGGGATCTCCACTTGTTAGATGTGATGCGTTGTCTCAAGTTTTATGTTCATCGCACTGAGTCCATTAGACAGTCTGACGCACCTTTCATCATTCTTGAGGGCCCCAGGGCAGGGAGACCTGCATCCAAAGTGACTATTGCGTCTTGGATCAAGTCCACTATTCGTAAGGCTTACGAGCTAAGGAAGAAGCCTGTTCCCGTTCGGGTCACGGCTAGTGCTACTAGATCTATTGGGGCTTCTTTGGCATACAAGAATCAGGCCTCCACTGATCAGTTGTGCAAGGCTGCCACTTGGTCGTCTGTGCACACCTTTTCGGAGCACTACCGTGTTGATGTGCTGGCATCAGCTGACGCCAGTTTTGGGAGGAAGATCCTGGAGGCAGTCTTGCCTGTCTAGGATCTTCTTCGGTTCTTTGGTGTTTCCTTCACTTTTCAGTCCTGTTGGCTCTAGTTCAGTGTGCTGTGTAACAGTTCCTGGGGTGATGGCTCATATCTGCTCTGGTGACTTTGGGGGCCTTGCGTCTGGTCCTTGCCTTACATCCCGCATCTGGAAACCCAATGAGTGGACATCACAAAGTTACCAGTAACCTGTATTAGACGACAGAGAAAAGAGGACTTTAGTTTTACTTGTTAAATCCTTTTCTCTTAGTCCATACAGGTTACTGGTCTCCCACCCTGTCAAGAGACCATGCTTGGCTGTCCTGTGGCAGACCGTGGGCGTCCTTCGGGGTCATGCTCACAGGAGTCTTTTTTCCCTTCTACTATCTAGTCAATAGTGTCTCAAATCATACTGGAGCTGATTGGCTAGCTGCAGCCAAGGAGGGAAGGTAGGATCCACTCCCTGCATTCACTTCTAGAATGGTCCCTGCCCAGTTAAAGGGGCAGATCGCCTACCCAAAGGTACCAGTAACCTGTATAGACTAAGAGAAAAGGATTTAACAGGTAAGACTAAAATCCTCTTATAACCTGGTGCAGGACACTTGAGATTGGTTTGGCCACATCCACAGTTTAGAATGTGGGTGTTGTCAGCTCAGCTGAGGCACCCTCAAAATGTGGAGCACTAGGCAGTTGCCTACTCTGCCTGTTGGGAAATCCAGCCCTGGCCAGAGGGGTGCGCAATGTATTGCAGAGCAATACAATGCATATACAACTCAGGTCTCAAATGTTTTAACCTCTTGAATGCTAGAGAGGTCTCCAGTGCAATGCAAATCATTGACTGGGAGGCCTCTCTCACATTCAAGGGGTTAACATGCTGAATTACACTGACAAAGACCAACATGAAGCAGCTCTGAGCAAACCAACTGCAGCAGAAAAGGGACAAATACAAATTTATTTTGATTAACCCTTTGGATGCCAGAGGGGTATGCAATGAGAGTGGATTGCACTGGGGGGAGGGAAGGTATCTGACAGCTCTCATTTTTTTAGTAAGGGGGGAAACAAGGGTGCATATTATACATAGGCACTCTTGTTTTCCCCTTAAATCTTGGGTATAATATACGCCTGCATATTATACTCAGGTGCATATTATACCTGAGATTTTACAGTACTCAAGTTATAGTAGTCTCACACAATTATAAGGTTACATAAAATGAACTTCATATAATGTTTTGTTTCACACCCAGGTTTACGCAGCCATAAGAGTTTTCCTACAGTAGCTTCACAAAATATAAAGTTTTCGCACAGATCTAAACATTACATAATGACACTTCACACCTGTCTTCATACACTGAACAGACTGTATGTGTGTCAGATGATTAGGGAGAGTGAGTTCTAGTGGGATCCACACTGTGTTGCATGATAGGCAGCCATGGGTGTCCACAGAAAATTTTCCAGGGGGGTCCAACAGGCCACCCTCCCACCCCAATGTTTAACCAGTGGGTGGATGTCCCCCCCCCCTGTTGATTTCCATGCAGGTAGTGTTTCTAACTGCAGGGTGACTCTATCCGCCAATGGGACATGGGCAGCTGTCCTTTTTGGACTGTTGTGAAAATAGCCCTGAATACCAAGTTACTTCACAGCCATTGATAAATACACAAACAGCTAACGTGAAGCATTCAAATAGCCTTTCTCCTTTTAGTGCATAGCCCTAAATAGCAAGGGTGGGAAAGTTGAAGCCCTCAAGTTATTTACAGGCTACAATCCCCATCATCCTGTACCACTTAATAGCTCACAGGAACTTGTAGTAAAACAATAAGTGGAGGGCAGCACGTTTCCTTCTCATACTCTCTAAATTGAAATGCCTGACCATATGTGCTCTTCTTACAGGTCACTGGTTTGTCCCCTGCTTGGATCCTTCCCTGCACAGGCTGGGGAGATCCTGTCCTCACCTAGATTAATACTGAGTTTCCTGCACAATCCCCATTCAGAGGACAAGAAAAGAAGATTTAATTCTGGTCTACTCTGCATCCATGACTCCTAAAGTGATAATAATTCTATGTGCTGATTACAGTAACCTTGTACTACCAAAGCAATAAGCCACTCAAGTAAATAATTACAATGTAAACAATCTGCTTTATTTACAATATATGTTATGATTTATGACAAGAGGATGGCTTAGTGCCTTACCTTACCTTAATCAATCTTCTGACCTGTTTAGTGCCTTGACCTTGCATTGTAATATCACAAGAGTGTCACAGGGATATATGAAGTAAAGGTATTTTACATTGGGTGCAAGACAACTGAACTAGGGGCCTTAGGTAGAAAACAAAAGGTGAGCTATTCTGGAGCATACCAAGCAGATCAAATAAAAAGTCAGCCAAATTTCCATTGGCTTAAAGTGATAGTAATGGATCATTTAAAGTTCATTTAATATTGTAGCTAATAAAGTAATTGAGGCCAGTCTTATCTCTCACACCTTTTTAGAGATATTAGCAGCTAAAGTTCCCCCTTCCTCCCCCTTGTACGCACGTCAGGCTCTATCTTACAGCAGGAGATCCCGGTCCACTGACTGCCTGGTGGGTCTTCAGCAGAGCCGAGATAGCACGATCTAAAAATAAATAATGCATTGGAACAGTCTATCTCCTACTGTAAGACAGAGCCTGACATCCATACAAGGGGGGGGGGACTTTAGCTGTGAATATCTCTCAAACCATATGAAATAGGTTTCCCACGCATTGCAATTCAATGTGTTGGAAACCTCTCTAGCATTCAAGGGGTTAAAGCCCCATTTAATCCAATTAGACTTCTTATTCCCTCTTATGGTGCAATTGGGTTGCTCCAGAATGGCTCATCTGATGCTTTCTGCATAAGGTTGAAATGTATTAACCCTCTGAGTGCCAGAGGGGTATGCAACGCAGTGCAGTGCAATGCGTTGCATACCCCTCTGGCACTCAAAGGGTTAATGAACAAATGCCACTGATTTCAAGTGGGGCTTGCATTTGGTGCAATTATTTGTCACCTAATTTACTAATAATAATTCCTATGTATAGTTCTTGTATATCTTAGTTTAAAAGCATACTACACCTTTAAATTTCTTTACTTGCTGAAGAACCGTACCATGCTTTTTTAACCCCTTGGAATCTAGAGATGTCTCCTGCTCATTGATCTATAATGTATTAGAGACACCTCATATCCACGGGGGTTAAACATGGATTACAGTTTTGCACTTTTTATTTCAGATTTTAAAAAGCAAAATATGTTAAATATTGTAAATAATAAATGAAATAAAATAAAATTCATATTGATTTGGATTAATATATGAATATAATGAAGCCCTATGGCAAATGGACATTATTAAAATGCATTTCAGTTTATAGTGCTGAACCTTGCAGCTCCAAAGATAATATACAGTGACATATAAAGTAGCTATTTGAACGCTGCCACTTTAAACGCTGATGTAAGTTAAAGAGATTCCTTAATTATTAACATTCAGCAAACCAGAAGCATTATACATTAAACATATCTTTTTACAACTTTTATTCTGTTGGGTTTTCATTGTTCATATTTATTGTATAGAAATGGTTTGTATTCTGTCAGTTTTAGGCCAAAATTCATCAAGGTACAAGAAGACAAATCAGATATGATTCTGTATGCCTCGATCAATAACCCTTTGAGTGCCTGAGGGGTGTGCAACGCATTGGTTCACAATGCTTTGCCTACCCCTCTGGCACTCAAAAGGTTAACCCTTTCAGTGCCAGAGAGGTATGCAATGCATTGCAAAGCACTCAAATGGTTAATGGATTCCTCCAGGTATTCAGCAATGATTGTATTTACCAGCATTGCCTATGCTAGACTTGTAAATATGATGAAAATTGGCTGAAACTGAGGTAATTCACACATATGCAGAAAGTACTGCAATTCTGGAGCAACTTAACATCACAGCAAACATATAAAATGCCCATTGCTTTAAATGGGGTTTTAACCCCTTGAATGCTGGAGAGGCATACCTGGGAACTTAAGTTTTTGGACTCCCCAGAGAGGGGAGTCATGTGATACCACTAAGGGAGATAAAAGATGCAATTCTTGTCAAAAAAGGGGCGGGGAATAATCACGGGTGGGGGCGGGACTAACACATTTGTTTTTTAAATTAAAGAAGTAGGCTGGAGAAGGAGGCGAAGCCACTGAGGCGTGGGGGAATAGACTTGGATGAAACTCCCCACATCTGGAGAATCAGCCTCTGCCCCAGAGACCTGGTAATTAGCTACAAAAACTGGAGTCTCTAGGGCAAATCCAGAGAGTTCCCAACTATGTAGAGAGGTCTCCAAAGCATTGCTTCTAATTTCATTGGGGACCTCTCAAGCATTCAAATGGATAAGACCCCCATTTTAAATCAATAAGAATTTGCATTATTTCATTTGTTCCCACTGGTACCCTTGATTTGCTCCAGAATTGTACCACTTATTAAATCAGCCTTGCAGTGTATGTGGCTGTCTGTGTCCACCTCCAGTAGATTCCATGGGATCCATCAGCCTGAAGCTGGTGGATAGAACTGGCTGATATGTCTGGGGTTTTTAACCCCAAAAATGCATTGTGTGTGAGATGTAGCTAGCTTTTGTAAGTTCAAAGCCCTATTGAAATCCTCATGTTGCATTTTGTTTGCATCAGCCTCACTGAGGGGTATGTACCTACATCTGTTTTTTATAAACCTGTTCCCGTTCTCTTGTAGAGAAGCTTTAGCACAGGGCTAGTCAATTGTAACTCCAACTCCCATCTGGTTAGGATGATGGGAGTTGCAGTACCCAACAGCTGGAGGTCTGACATTGGACTACCCTGGCCTTAGTACATTTCACCTCCAGTGCACAAGATCAAAATCAGGGGTTGGCTGATGGGGACTAGAGCTCCTATCATCCACTGCAGGGAAGAGATATGTAGAATTCAGGAGTTTACAGTTTATTTGCCATATAATTACCTTCTACAATAGAATAAAGGTAAAACTGAATACGCTAAAAAGATTCAATTCTGGAGCAAACCAACTGAACCATAGTGGAGAAATGAAAATCCTTACAGATTCAAATAAGGCTTTTAACCCCTTTAACCCTATAGAGGTCTCCATTACATTCACATTGTATCGGAGCTGTCCCCAGCATTTAAGGTTAAAATCCCCATTTAAAGGGATAGTATTGCCAACTTTTTACAAAAAATGAATCTTGTAGGCATTAAGGAATTAAACTAAATGCTCCCAGTTCCATCTCTCAAATCTTTATGGTTTGAGAGATATTTGGCACTAAAGTTCTCCTCTTTCCCTAACATCAGAGCGCTAGCTGACTGCAGGGGAATCCAGTACCGGGACCGTGAGAGGCTCTTCAGCAGAGCCGAGATCACAAGAGAGAAACTACTTCACTGGAACAGATCTCGGCTCTGCTGAAGAGCCTTTCTGACGGTCCCGGGACCGGATTCCCCTGCAGTCAGCTAGCGCTCTGACATCAGGGAAAGGGGAGGGGTTTGAGAGATGGAACTGGGGGCATTTAGTTTTTCTTAATGCCTACAAGATTCATTTTTATTTCCCCATCTGTGGTCTAGTTGGGTTTTATTAACAGGCCCTACGCGTTCATTATCTTTAAAGTGGCTCTGTCACCTTTAACCCTTTGAGTGCCAGAGGAGTACACAACGCATTGCTTTGCAATGCGTTGATATCCCCTGGCACTCAAAGGGTTAAAAAAACAGCCAGGTGACTCTGATGACATTTTTAAAATCACCTTTATGTTGCATGAACTATTTTTATGCAAATAGTTTAACCCTTTGAGTGCCATAGGGTTATTCAATGCATTGCATTGTAATGCATTAGATACTGTAACCCTCTGCCACTCAAAGGGTAAATCCTGCTTTACTACTTGAAATAAAAAATGTCTGTGTCACATTCCAGAATAACCTCTCATCTCCTCCATTTTTATTTTCTTCCTGTCACTGATCTGTCATCTCCATACCTCTCTGTGAGCCTCCCATCCCCCTGCTTTATCTCTCTTGTGACTGTGAGTGCAATAACCTCATTTGCCATTTCTGGAACTTGAGATAATGAAGTAAAAAAAAAAAAAAAAGCTTAAAGACTTTCTCTGCCACCTGATTGGCTTGTTCTTGACATAATCATTTAACCCTTTGAATGCACAGTGTAGGAAGCATTGCGCTGCAAAACCCTGTGTTGCACATCCATCTGTCGTTCAAAGACTTAAGAGACAGTATAGGTCACTGAGAAATGTTCCTACAGAATTCATTTCTTATCCTTTATCTTATTTGTCAGTGTTGAGCTAAAGAAAGTCTGCTGAATATAAACCAAAGGTGGTGTTAGAACACAAGAATCTTAGATATAACACAGAGATGTCCTATGAGACTGGTACATATAGTTGACACAGTTACATAAAAGCAAAACAGTGGATAATCTATTAGTAGTAGTAATATCCGAAGTAGTAGTGACCCAATTTTCACTCTCCCACCTATGAAATTATGTCCAGCTCAGTTGTTCCCACATGTCCTTAAGGTAAAAAAGTGCATGATTTCTGCCTTTAGACTCATGATCACAGGTGTATAAATCAGTGACTCATTCTTTCATTCATAAAGATCCTCCTGTGATAATATTAGGATCTTCCGTGGTCAATTAACCCTTTGAGTGCCAGAGGAGTACGCAACACATTACAATGCGCTACTTATGCCTCTGGCACTCAAAGGGTTAAGATATCTTAATAATCAGCATTCCTTGGAGGTGGTTGCTTGGAGTCTATAATCTAGTTCAGAATTAGATAACATTTGGCTCTCCAGCCTATAACTTGTGCTTTTTTGAGGTCTAGGTTAGGAGCAGGCAACCATTGGCTTTCCAGCCTATACCGTTGTGCTTCTTCTGAGGCTGCTCCTCTTCTAAGGCTACCAGAACATATCGGTTTTCACCAAAGGTATGAAACTGAGAGAGATTATCATGCGTGTCCTGTCAAGGTCAATGCATCCACTAAGGTGATAGTTGCTCTTTAAGGATATGTTTGAAGTGAATAAGACAGTAAAAAATAATTTAGGATATGTAAGACACAATTTTGTGAGTTCCAGAGAGATATCCAATGTATTAGCTTAACCCCCTGGCACACAAAAGATTAAAACCAAATTAACTTATGAATGTAGTTTCTGTTTAAATAAAACATATCCAGGAAATGCTTGCAAATGACAAATCTCAATGTATTCTTCCTGGTAAAACACATTCTAAATAAATATATCAATATGGAGTGGAGAGCACATAAGACTGTCCTTCAGATCCAGATATAAAGTCAGGCAAACAGCTGCACAGACTCACAGACCCAAAATAGCAAGAAGCGCTACAGGCAAGGAAATGAGAGAGGTGCTGTTGGGTTTAAATAGCATTAATAATAATTTGTTATAACGTTTGTCACAGCAGCAATTTGCAGTTTGTAAGGGGAGGATTCCCTGTACCAGATCTCATTAACATATCCTGTCTCACAGAATGAACATGTCTGGGAATTATACAAATCTAATCTGGAGACTCTGGCTGTTATACTTAGTTACAGGGAGTTCTCTTGTAAAGCTGCCTCTTTTGCTGCCATTTAATTTCCAGTTGCTCTATGCCCTGTTCTTCCCACTGTCTGCCCATTTTAAGAGCAAACCCCACCTCCCCTCCCCCAATCTCTCCTATCCCAATCAAGCCCCTCCCACATTATAACACAAATTGAATTATTTGGACACTCTCACCCCCAGACCTTAGTGGAGCTCCGGAGGCTTGGGATAAGAAGGTTCCCACCTATGAGAATGAATACAAAGGTTGTCACCTTTTACTGGTGTGAAAACCAAACAAACATAATCTACTTGTGAAGCACAGTGCTAAAAAGTCTGGTGTTATGCATTGCAGAAGGACCGGCATAAACACTCACATTGAGTAGTATGCTCTGGGCTTTATTCACAAGACATTTGAGGAACAATTCTGGAGCAAACCAACTATACCATGGGGATAAATAAAACTTCACATTTAGTAAAATGCGATTTTTAGTCACTCAGATGCTATAGAGGCCTCTAATGCATTCTTTCTAAATCCGTTTGAGACCTCTCTAGCATTTTCAGTGGGTTAAAAACCTAATTAAAATTAATGTGAGTTTTGGGGATATTTATTCCTCCCCTGTAGTATGCTGGGTTGCTCTAGAATAATTCTAGAACTTATTCACAAAGGAAAACGTGGGTAATTCTGGGGCACCATAGAAGACATATAAAACTCCCTTTTGCTTTAAGTATTTTTTGCCTCTCGAGTACTAAAGGGGTTAAAAGCAGGGGTGGGCGAAAAGTCGGATTTCTCTTATGTTTAAAATGGAACACAGGCACATCACAAGAGACCGGGTCTTTGGGGTGGAAACTCCCTCCTCCAGCTCAAACTCCCTGCCTACATTCTCACAGAATGTATGCGACCTGCAAAGCAGTTGGAGATGTTGTTGCCATTCTTTATGAGGCTGATGATCGAGTGCCCGCTGTTGAGGGGCTCATTAAGGCAGTACTGGAGACCCTTCAGGCCTCTGACATCGCAGGTGGGGAGGTAGAATCTATGTCTCCGGACATTTTCTAGAGGTGCTGGAAGAATTCCCTTGGTTTTCCCCCCAATAACACACTTGGACAGATCCTTATAGATGAGTAGTAAACTCCTGATTAGAGACTTTTCCTTAATAAACTTTTCTTTAATTTATACCATTTTACGGCTGAGGCTCTCCCCTGATTTTGACCCCTATCTTGTGCTTGATGAAGAACACTGCCCTTCCCCTGGAGGATGCTGCAGGGCTCAAGGACCAGGTTGATAAGAGGCTTGACTTCTTACTCAAGGCCAATTTTGTGGCCACAAGGGCAGATCTGAGGCCTATTTTTGCCACCGCCTGCATAGATCCATTGAGGTCTGGGGAGTACAGCAGTATGAAGCTATGCATGCTGATGTGCGTATGGAAGAGACGTTGATTTTGTTAGCCAACATCATGGAAGCTAATGCTTACATTACTGAGGCGTTGTTTGATGTGGCTTTGTTTCTTCACTGGATCTTCAGGACACATACCTATATGTCCCGATCCACCCAGATAGCCAACTCTACCTGTGTTTTGCTTTCAACTCCAATCACTACCAGTTCACAGCTCTGTTGTTTGGCCTGGCTTCAGTGCCCAGAATCTTCACAAAGATCATGGCAGCCTTGCCTTTCTCTAACTCTATATTTGTATGCTTCCCTGCTCAAGGCTCCTTCAGAAGAACTTTTGGCCCACTATATCCAAGAGGGCACCTGCATTCTGGTGTATCACAGCAGGTTTCTCAATCTCAAGAAGTCTTCTCCAATCCCATCTCAGGTTTTGGTGTTCCTGGGCACAAAGTTAGACACCCTTCAGGGGAGAGTCTTTCTCACGGAGAAGAAAATTCAGATTTTGTTCCAGGACATGTCTCAGGCACTGGAGTGGCAGGTAGCCTCGATCAGGGAATACATGAGTGTCCTTTGTCGGTTGGTGTCAGCTCAGAAGTGGTCCCTTACACACAGTTCCACGTGAAGGAACTTCAGAAGGACATCCTCCAAACATGGCCCAGTAATCTGAGGCATCTCTCTCATCAGATGACCCTGTCTCCAAAGGCCAGGGAGGACCTCCAGTGTAGCTCCATCGGCCAAGCCAGACGAGAGGAGGCCCTTTATCATTCCGGAGTGGACCTTGGAGAGGACAGGTGCAGTCTTTGGGCACTTGGGTTCTCAGGGCAGGTGGATAGGGGAGCGAAGCCTACTGTCCATCAACTTTCTGGATCTCAGAGCGATTTGTCTGGCTCTTTTTCATTTGTTCCAGATTCTCACTGAGATTCTGGTGAGAATGCAATAGGACAATGCTAAGGCCATGACAGACATCAATCGCCAAAGGGGGATCAAGCAGAGAGGTAGCATGGAGCTTGGGTGAAGGATCTCCTCACTTTGGCAGAAGCTCACATTCCAGCCAAATCAGTAATTTACATTCCAGGTGTAGAAAATGTACTGGCACGCTTTCTCAGTCATCAAGACATACATCCAGCAAACTAGGAGCTCCATCCTGAGGGATTTTACCTGTTTAGGATCCAATTACTCCAATCTCATTTGTGGTTCAGAGGGTAGATGAGATGCAGGCTCTGTCTTGCTAGCCTCCTTTCCTGTTTTCCCATCAGGATAAGGCAGTTGTTAATACTTCTCAGGTGTTTCTTCCTAAGGTAGTCTCCGAATTTCACATCCAGCAGGAGATTATTGTGCCTTCTTTTTATTCTGATCCTACATCCACTCCAGAGAGAGATCTCCATTTGTTGGATATTGTGCATTGCCTTATGATTTATGTGCACCACACTAAGCCTTTTTGTAATGGTAACTCTGTTGTCATCCCTGAAGATCCTAGGGTGAGTCAGGCCGCCTCCAAGGTGATCATTGCCACTTGGATCAAGGCTACTGTACTCCAAGCATATGAGATCAGGAAAGAAACAGTTCCCTTCAGGATCACAATGTATTCCACCAGATCTGTGGGTGCTTCTTGGGCCTACAAGAACCAGTCCTTGGCTGAACAGGTGTGAAAGGCTGTGACTTGGTCTTCTTTGCAAACTTTCACCAAGCACTATCGGGTCAATGTCTTGAATTTGACTGAGACAAGCTTTAGCAAGACAATTTGCTATGCACGTATACATACACAAAAACACGGACATTTTTTTTTAACACATTACGCAATTTAAGTTGACATACAGGCAGCTTTTAATGCAATTTTCAAATATGAAAACTTGAATTAAGGTGAAAGTTCTATAATCGATTTATCCTTTATCCTTAGTAGTGGGGTCACATGGAAGACGTTTGTAAGTGTTGACATCCTGTAACTGTGTATCTCAGTTCTATAAGATTCACAATCTAATATAACCATACCTCCCCCTTTGTCAGATGGTCTTATCACTATATCTGTATTATTAGCTACTCGTTTAATAGCTTCGCATTGATCTTTAGTAAGATTTGAAAATAACATATTTGAATCACGTGCAGGATTGAATGAGAAACAAACATATTCCCGCCGTAAATTCACGCTGCAAACTACAGCTTAGTGGGGCAATAAACTTTGCCAGGAAGTACTATAAATAGAACAAGGAGATTGGTAAGTAGCTAACTGTTGGGGAAGAGCCCATACCAAGATGTTAAGCAGTCACTTTCTTTTTGATATTCAGGATGGTTCAGCGACATTAGAGGCTGTCAGATGGACTAGAGGACTGTTTGTGTACAGGAATATGAATGTGCTAATGCCTCACTTATAAACTGTTATTTCACAACATGCAACCTAACAATTATAACTTGAATTTATACTTTGAACTGAAACATTATATTGATGATTGGTTTTCCTTGGGACATTTATTTATTTATTTATTTATTTTTATAATTAGTCTTTATTGGAACCAGGGAAACAGCAAATCAAATATATCATATATATCGTATACAATCAAGTATGAACAAAAACAGATAAATCGAATGGTTCATATACAATAACATATTGCAATCCAGTATCATAGAAAGCAAGTATTCAAAATTATGGTAAGGTCTAGGGGGCCCCAGTTCCTCTTTTCCAAAATCCAAAACGAGAAAAGAGGAAGTAACATGAAAGAAAGGGAAAGATAAGAAAAGCTAAAGTGTGAGAAAAGCAGAAGGCGGAAAGTTAAGCAAGAAAAAGAAAGAAGGAAAAAAGGAAGAAAAGAGAAAGGGAAGAGTAGGAAAAGATAAACGTTGGGCACCCCGGAGCAGACCCTCCAAGGCTCACCAGTATCCTCAATCTACACTGAGAGCTTCCCAGGCGGAAAAAGCAGTGGTCTCCAATAGGGGGTGCACTCCCCGTTTGATTAGGGACATCCGATGAAGGAGGAGAAGTTCTCCCGTTCTAGCATGCCATTCCTTTACCGAAGGGGGAGAAGGGTCCCGCCAATGAATAGGGACGATGGATTTCACAGCGGAGAGCATCAAGACGATTAGTGGTCGTTGTGGTTTGGGAAGCTTAGACAGACCGTGAAAAAAAAGAATCGGAAAGGGAGCAAATTCCAAATCTACATTAAGGAACGTAGTAATAATATCTACACATTTCCTCCAATAGGTGAGCATCGTGCTTGGGACATTTATAATCACCCATCCTGTTATGATTATTAGGCTGTGGAGTGATTATACTTGTGAATATATCAACAATACAGGCTTGTATGTTAAGTCCTTTTCAGTCTGTGTATTATGTCTTTTTATTACTCTAGACATTAAAGAAAGTGCTTTTTGTTTCAATTAGTATCCAGGACAATACATGGTTGCTATATACAACAAGTAATTTGTTATTTGGTAGTGATCATCAATGAATTCGGGTTTGCTGGTACATGATTACATTGTGGCAAACAATGCATTCCAGGAATTATCTATGAAGGTAACTAGTAGTTTCCTGCTCCAACACTGATAATCACTTTTGTTGTTTGTAATCACCAATCACCCTGATTGCCTCCTACAAGGAATCTGTATACTCTGTATTTATAATCCACACTATTTTATCCTTCTCGCTATGGATAGATACTCTTCCATCTGAATGTCAGATGACGGAGATCATCAGAGCCAGAAGGATTATAATCAATATTAAAATTATTAAAGAAAACATGTTTTTTTCTTTTCTCATTTGTTTTCTTCCTAGATTCCTCTAAGTACACCATAGTTTTCCACTGATAAAAATGCATCATTAGATCGGCCACAAGTAGAGACCTTACACATTACATTACAATGTTTTATGTTTGTTTATTATGTGACTGATTGCCTCAAATGTAAGGGTTTAACAAAGGGAAGTATGAACCACAGGGTCATAAGGATATGAGGATTTCTCTACAACATGTTTTGGACAGGTAGTCTTCCTTTTCGAACTGCATTTTCATTGTGACTGGGACACAGATGCATTACAAATCTCAGCAGTGTGCAATATGTGGATACCAGCACATTGCATTGTACAAAAAAGTATTTTCCCTGAACAGATGACCATGAGTACTATTAGTTCAGATCAACTGAGATCCTATTATTTTGTTCTTGTAGCCATCTTTTTATAAAGTAGCTGATTTTAGAAACTGCATCTATATTATATTGTGGTAAGGATACCCATGTATAGCAAATTTTGATATCATAAGATCTGTACATGAGTATACTATGTCAGAGGTATGTGGCCCATAGATAGATATAAAAATAGACATTTGTACTCCTACAATACTCTTTCTTCTTTATTTTGCTGTTTGTTATGGAGACTGGTTCCATATTCACTCATCTACAATCCGCTGATTAGTTCATTATATATTTCTAGTTCCTTATTAGTTCAATTTTAATATGGACTATAGAAGAATACTGTCTTCTGTTTATCCTTTAGTGGGTGAATATTTGGTGTGAATGGAAGGTTATGGAGTTCTTATAAGGGGGTATGATAATGAGATGAACGACTGCTGCTTTAGTCCTTAATATACAAGATTGATAATAAAATGTATCTATTAGCGGCGATCACCTTGTATTCTACTCCAGATAATAAAATAGCCACACAAATACAGTATGTCAGTGGATGGGGTATGTATATATATAATTCTGTACATCTGTACATTTCTTCATCAGTGTTAATTTCGATTTCGAAGACATGTTTATTATAAGATATTGATTATTTCTCTTTTTAAACTTTCAAACACAACCACACTCACACACATGCGCACGCATGCACACACACACACTCACACACGGCAACAAATGCATGCATGCACACACACACGTACACACATGTGCATACATGCATATCACGCATATATATACAGAGACCCACACACTGTGACACATACACATGCATGCACACACATACAAGTACACAAACATACTCCTACACACTGTAACACACATATTCATACACCCACACACACTGTAACACACATAAGCTGACACAGTAAAACGCACAGATATGCACATACACACACACACACACCAAAATCAGAAAGTGTCTACAAATCCAACAAAATGACTCAGAACAGAACCAAAGAAGGTTTGCTTATCTCTACTACTAGTGGTCAAAGTACCTGAATGAGATGTACAGAACCATCATGCATCAAAGAATATTTTCTGAGATATGTTTTCAATTAGTACACATGGTCCCCGTGAACATCTGAGGTCAAAGTGTACTGACACTGAGATTTTCTCACAGCAAATAAGACTTTGCTGCATGATTTGTTTCAAGATTGTCATAGCATATTTCAGACAAGTAAAGTAACATACAATGCCAGTCTTCTAGAAACAATTGTGGCTGGTGATGTAGTTCATACCATTTGAAGTTAACCCTTGAGGATTGCATGACCCTCTGATCCTCAAGGGGTTAAAGAAATGACAAAGAAGTAAATGATTCAGAAAGGTTAACATATCCTATATTATAATTTGTCAGACGCCGTCAAGCTCAGTAGAGACAGCTGTGCTCTCTGCAGCCATGCGCAGTACAGACTGCCCGCGCCGCGGCTGCTACTCACCTGATACCTTCAGATGCGCAGAGAGGACTACAGTCTGAATTCTGAGCACTCTGCTCCATATCAGCCACGGCACGGGCAGACAGTACTGCACATGACTGCAGCGCCGCCAGTGTTGGCCGGTGTATACGGGCTTTAAAACTAGTTAGTCCATAAACGGATAATTCTACATAACACTGCACTTACAATACTTTGATTATCTCAGTATCATGGCATTATAACAATGTCCAGTCTCTTACACAGTACCAAAAATACACTTTTGTATAAGGAAAATCCATTGGAAACATCTCTCTAGCTCATGTTTTGCAGGAATTTAGAGATGCTCTTAAAGAAATAGGGAATAAACACAAATTCATAAATTCACCGTTGATTTAAATGGAACTGGTACCCCATGATTGCTAGAAAGATCCCCAATGCATTGTCTGTCTCTTTT